>CM027668.1:5000000-10000000 GCA_015731905.1 Salix dunnii | reverse complement strand
AGCCTCCCCACCAGCCATTGCGGCCTCGCCCTCCTTTTCTTTTCTTACTTGCGCCAGTCAACCCCAGATCCTCACTCTCCCGTCCACTCTCAAGATCCATCTTTCCCTTGTCGTTCAGCCTTGCTCCCTAAGGCCAACCTGCCATCGCCTCTCCTCGGCAACTTCGGCCAGTAATAGCCCTTTCCCCATGACCTCCTCCTTCCTCTCATTTTCCTCCTTTCCTCTCCATCTCCCATAGCAGACCCCACCAACAGCCACCATCAACCTCGATCGGCGACAAGCTCCTCTTCAGCACTTTCAACCACCAGAAGCAGGGAAGAAGAGGATGCCAAAACCAAGAAGAAAATGGCAGATCTGAAGGAGATGATGAGTCAAAACATTGTGGTTATTTCAGATTTGAACATAAAAATGCAGATTTGAAATGGGGGAGCAGGGAACCGAAATATTGATTTTGTTGATTTTGTTTGTTTGGGTTTTGTGTTTGTCTGTCTTCGTTTTACAGGTCATCGGAAGGCCATCTCCGGCGAGGACATGAAGAGGAAAGCAGAAGAAGAAGAAGAACCCAAGAAGGACAAATCTGGGATTTGCAGAGGGATCCGAGAACAAATTGATTTTGTGCCCTGTGTGTTTGTGCTTGCTGCTGGGTTTGTGTTTTCTTTGTTTTTGCAGGTCACCGGAAGACCATCTTCGGCAAGAGGAAGAAGAGAAAGAGCAGATTTGCTGGTCCCCTGTCTTGTTACTGTTCACCGGCAGCGGCGAGTGGTCCCTTGGGCCGCCAGTGACGGTGCCGCGTGAACAGACGCGCCACCAA
Organism: Salix dunnii; assembly: GCA_015731905.1. Classification (NCBI taxonomy): domain Eukaryota; kingdom Viridiplantae; phylum Streptophyta; class Magnoliopsida; order Malpighiales; family Salicaceae; genus Salix; species Salix dunnii. The sequence continues at coordinate 9,999,189 of CM027668.1, read as the reverse complement.
GGCCACTGCATTACCTGTGCCACTGTTCCTGAGTTGCTTTTTTGTAATTTTCTTTATGCTTGTTTTTATTGTATTTTAATTATTATTTGTGAAATGTAATGAGAAAAAAAAAGATAATGTGTGTGTGAGTTGTATTTTATTTGTAAAAGTATAATGGAAAATAAAAAAAGAATGTGTGCGTGTGTTGTGTTGTGTATACTCAATTTTATGTATGTTTTGTTAAGAATAAATAATATAAAGTGAAAATAAAAAAAATTGTATTTTTATTTGCAACGGCCAAAGTGTTTTCCCAAAAATTATTTTAGATTTAATAATAAGTTTATTAAATCTTGTGAATTGGCTTAATATTAAAATAAATCGCGAGATTAATCTATGGGAATTAGCGGTTAATTTTAGGTAGTAATTGTCGGATCTACACGTAAGCTAACATATACATATTCGGGAATAACCACCAAAATTATCGGGATTATTCTGAGCGCTGTTTGATTTTTTATGAATCGTTCAATCGTGAAATTAATTCATGGGGATTAATGGTTAATTTCAGGTGGTAAATGAAGAAACTACAAGTAGTCTAGCCTTTGCATATCTGGAAATAATCAATAAAATTCACTGGATTATTTTGAGCGGCAACTGATTTCTTTTGCAAATCAGAACATTTTTCATTTGAATAAATATGACCCGTCAAAGCATACAAAATCACATCAAGGTAGGCAATGCAGCATACCTCAGGTAAGGCGTATTAGTGGTGCTAATACCTTCCCTTTATGCAACAAGTCCTGTACCCTTGAATCTCTGATCAGACCAGTACAACCGGGTGTTCCTAGCGACCCTCAACAGCCAAGTGGCGACTCCTCAACAACTCCATTGCGAAACACCAAGAAAGAACCCCTCACAAAGGGACGTCACGCGGCGACGTAAGACCATCATAACCATTCTAACAGGGTAGGTCACCCGGAATAATGAGACCATTCTAACTTGGGTAGGTCAACCGGAACAATGAGACCATTCTAAAATGGGTAGGTCACCCGGAACAATGAGACCATGCTAACAGGGTAGTTCACCCGGAACAATGAGATCATTCTAATAGGGTAGGTCACCCGGAACAATGAGACCATGCTAACAAGGTAGGTCACCCGGAACAATGAGACCATTCTAACAGGGTAGGTCACTCGAAACAATCAGACCATTTTAACTTGGGTAGGTCACCCGGAACAATCAGACCATTTTAACTTGGGTAGGTCACCCGGAACAATGAGACCATGCTAACAGGGTAGGTCACCCGGAACAATGAGACCATTCTAACTTGGATAGGTCACCCGGAACAATAAGACCATACTAACAGGGTAGGTCACCCGGAACAATGAGACCCATATCTAACTTGGGTAGGTCACCCGGAATAATGAGACCATTCTAACTTAAGTAGGTCACCCCGAACAATGAGACTCTTCTAACCGCTAACCTGGGTAGGTCACCCGTCATCATTGACACCATCTTAACAATTTAACTTGGGTAGGTCACCTATTATAATGAGACCATCTCGACTATTCTCACTTGGGTAGGTCACTCATCATAACAAGACCAACTTCATCATTTTTTCATTACAACACTTACTAATTAAAGCCTTTTACAAAGACTTAAGTCGTAAGCATTGTAAAGAAGGGGACAGCTGTCATAACACAATTTTGGGTCATCCCCCAAAACTATCTGAAAATAAAAAAAACAAAATAAAAGAGGGTGGGATCGGTAGGAAAATCAAGGTGAAATTTTGGACGTCTTTGAGAGATCAATCATTTTTGTGTGCCCGTAAATGAGAATAAATACAGATTCAAGGGTATAATTTATTATCGGATAAATCTGCATAGAAATTAAGTCAAAGGATATAATTATATTTTTGCGAGCTAATTCAATTTAATCATTGGCCAATTTAAAAGTGTAATTATGTTTGAAAATTCATTTAGGGTCCAATTGAAGGATTTAATTAAGCACAATGGTTTAATTTTACTTCAAATTGGTCAAATTAATTTTATCAAGGGCCCAGTCAATGAGAAATCAAGTTTTTAAATTTAATCCAGGCTCAATTGATGAGAATGAAATTTTCAGAGGCCAATTGGAATTTATTCAAGCCAATTATGCGAAATCGGGGATCAATTTGAGTAAATTAAGAGTTTAATGTTCGGTCGAAGGTTAAATCGTACAAATCAGAAATCAAGGACCCAAATAAAAAAGGTGTGCCAAGTCAAGACTGATATTGAAATTCTGACAGGATTTAATTGCATAGAATCATAAGTTTAGATCCAATTGGGAGTGTATTTAAAACAACTATAAATTGAGGGACCAAAATGCACTTTGGCCCCTCAAAGCAGCAAACATAGCTGTCGACCAGCCGCCTGCACCCAGCCACTACAGAAAAAAGGCCACCGTTGCTTGAAACGGTAACTTCTGCAATGCCTATAAAATGGCAAGTTCAAAAGGGAGAAAAGGAGGAAAAGACAGAGGAGGAGGAACAGAGACAGTGAGAAAACGAAGAGAAAAAATGAAGGTTTTTTGACGAAGAAAAAAGAGAAGAAAACTAAGAGAAGACAAGGAAAATTTCACGTGAATTTTTGAATCTTCCTTACCCACGTGTCTGTTCCCCTTCACTCTCCCTCTCTGCCTTCGTTTTTTTCTCTTCTCTCTCTAAAAAAAATACCAGAACCGAAGCTCTCTCTCTCCCCCTTTTGGCCGGCCAACTGGGTCACTTTTGGCCACCCATATTCCTCCTTAGCACCACTGACATCTTCCTCTCGACTCCCACAGGCCGGTCGTCTTCTCTGTTTGAAGAAATAGTGACAGCCCCAACGGCAGCCAAATAATCCGGCCATTTCCAGCCACCACAGCCCACTATTTTCGACTCCATCATGACCAAAAGAACCATCTCAACGTCCTCTACACAAAGGTGTTAACAGGTAAGCAATTTGTCACACTAAAAAATTTGTCATTTTTACTGTTCATCATCTCCATACAGCCCCGGTTTACTGTTCATTAAATAGTAACTAGGTTGAGTCGGGCCGGGTTTAGTGCCCGGCCTGAATACTAAAGGGTACTGGCTTCCGGCCCGTTCGGGCCAGAAGACCAGCCCAAGAATAAAAAAGGAATTAAGTGGGCCGAGAACCCAGCCTAATGAGGCCAGACAGTGGGCCCAGGAAGAAGTCGGGTCGCGAGCCCAGCTCCTGGGTGGGCGGGCAGCCCAGCCCGAGATAGGCTGGGCTGGCAGCCCCGACCCCAAACTGGTGGGCTGGCAGTCCAACCGACCAGTAAATAAATAAATAAATAATAGAAAAATATATAAGAAAAATAATAGGAAAATATCTAGAACAAAAACATGGTTTTATGCATACGGCCAATACACTAGCATATTACAAAAATATTCTTTTTGTTTTTCAAAAAAAATATTATCTTGGATTTTTGAAGAAAAATGTATTTTAGCATGGATTCGCAAAGTAAAAATCATTTTCTCGCATTTTTGGATTCTACAACATATTTGTAAAATCCAAAAGGTATTAGACAATATTCCAAAAATATCAAAATATTATTTTTGGTTATTCATATTATTCATTGTTGACATTTGGATAAATAAATCTTAAAGGGTCAATATCCAAAATATTCGACGAGGATAATTTGTATTTATTCACCGTTGGTGTTTGGATAAATAAATCCTAAGGGGTCAATATCCAAAGTATTTGACAGGGATAATTTGCTATTATTCACCGTTGGTGTTTGGATAAATAAATCTTAAAGGGTTACTATCCAAAATATTCAATGGAGATAATACACCATCATCATTTAACCAACATATTTTTTTTTAATGATCAAAACCATAACAAATCATAAACAAACCAAAACGTCAAGCAGCTTACCTTAGGTAGGGCGTATTAGGGATGTTAAAACCTTCCCTTTACGCAACCAACCCCTTACCTTAGAATCTCTGAAAGACCAATTTTAGGTTTCCTAGTAACCATAATACTAAATAGTGACTCCCTTTCCCATAAAAATAAAGATAAGCCCCCCCACCGTAATCTCCCCTGCTCACGGGGAGGGTCGCTGTGACGCCGCGCTCTCATTTTTCAGGGTGCGACAGCTATTATTATCAAAATAATAAAAATTATCAAATTATCTCTAGAGAAAAAATTGAAAAATATTAACAAAGAGTAAGTAAGAAAAATAGTTGAAATTATTATTATTATTCTTATTATTGTGTTAATAATGAAAAAAATAAATCAATGAAAGGCTAAAAAAATCCTAATAACTTTAACAAAAGATCAAATAAAACAATAAAAAAAATTATGAGGTAAAAAAAATCATTTGATTTGAAAGGAAAACATAAAATAAAAGAAAGAATAAATGATAAAATAAAATAAATGATAAAATAGAAATAAAAATTATTAAATGGGAAAAAATCATTTGACTTGAAAATTAAAAAAAATAGACCGCACTACGTTCCGGGTTGAGCAAACAATTTTTATAATTGTCAATATTAAAGAAATTAATAGTATTTGCTCGTCCAAAATAAAAATATAATATCTATAAATGTAAATTTTAATGTAGTAAAACAGCTTACAACATCCTATTATAAAAATAGCAACATTGAAGTCTTAATATGTAAAATTATCATTGCTATTACTGTCAAAACAATAAAAAATATCAACTTATCCTAAGAGAAAAAAAAACTTGAAAAACTTTAACAAAAGAGTAAAAAAGAAAAATAACTGAAATTATTATTGTTGTCGTCGTCGTCGTCGTGTTAATAATGAAAAAAATAAAAAGAAATGAAAGACTAAAAAAATCCTAATAACTTTAACAAAATATAAAAAAAAATGAGGTAAAAAAAATCATTTGGCTTAGAAATAATAATAAAAAAAATAAAAGAAAGAACAAAGGGAGGAAAAAAACCAGATATACAAAATAAAATCTAAGAGCTAATTTGTTTGAAAAAAAATATCACCTCAACAAATAAGAATATAACAAAAATTAAAAATCAAAATCAAGAGCACACTTATATATACATGGACAAAAGTAGGGATTATTCAATAAATAAAAAAAATAAAGGGATTAAAATAAAAAATTAAAGGTATAAGGGCGAAAATGAAAATCAAATATATTAACAATTTCAATTAAAGGACAAAACTGAAAAAATTGAAACTTGTGTACCGAATCTACTGAGCTATTTTAACCTAATCCAGAAATTAAAAGAAAGAGGACCGAAATGAAACTTGAACATTTAATTGATTTCAATAAGAGGATTCAATCGAATTAAATCAAAACTTATATACCATAAATCAGTACCATACACAAAATTAAAAGTGCAGGGACTGAAGTGCAAAAGGTAAAAACCCCGCAGCCTCTCCTGCACTTTTACATGCATGAGAGAGAGAAACCAGGTCAGTGGCTTTAACTGGCTACCGCTGTATCCACGGTCGTCGGCGTCCAAAACACGTCCGCATCGAGAGGAAGACCACGCGGAGGTGCATTGACCGAGATGTTGGTAGCCCATCTCCCTCTACCGGATAACGCTGCATGCACCACCTAAACAGGGCGTGAGGCGGAATGCTTTCGGTCGCGTGTTCTGCATGCGCTAACAATAAATAAATAAATAAAAATGGTTGTCACTTACCATACTGCCCCTATGCTCAAGTTATAAATTTTATTTTATTAGTGCTATATCTGTATTTCGCAATTTTTAGAAAATAAAAAAAATCAGGAACTCCGCCGGACCGGACCAAGCCCGACCGAAAGGTGCAATTACTTGGGAGTCCCTCGACCCATATTGCCTTTTCTGTCTTCTTTGAGGGGTACAACCGACATTTCAAATCATAAAAGGATAAAAAACCAGCAAACTGGCCTCCCGAATGACCTTAACCGAACCGACCCAAAAATTAATCAATATTATTGTCGTAACCCAACTTTTGGGTTACTCCCCAAAATAAAATAAAAATAACAAAAATAAAATAAAAGGGGTTTAGAGTCGGTAGAAAAATCACGGTGAAAACTATGGAAATTTTTTGAGGCGAATCGTATTTCTTTTGTGCCCAAAAATGAGAGAAAATACAAATTTAAGGTAAAAATTAAGTCAAAGATCATAATTATATTTTTTATAGGCCAATTTGATTTAATCATGGCCTAATTAAAGTATTATTATGTTTGGGAATTAATTTAGGATCCAATTGAAGAATTTAATTAAGTGCAAGGACTTAATTATGCTTTAAATTGGTCAAATTAATTTTATTAAGAGCTTAATTGATGAAAAATCAAATTCTTGAATTTAATTCAAGCTCAATTGAGAAAATTGAAATTTTTGGAGACCCAATTGGATTTTTGCAAGGTAATTTGGCATAATTATGGATCAAATTGAAGACAATTAAGAGTTTAATTGTCAATTAAGGGCCAAATTGCGTGAATCAAAAGTGAGGGACCAAAATGAAAAAGACGCGCAAAGCCAAGGGTAATGTTGAAATTCGGACAGGGGCACAATTGCACAAAATTACATATTTAAATCCAATTGAGGGTGCAATTAAAACAATTACATATCGAAGGACCAAAATGCACTTTTACCTTACCCGAAGCTGCTGCACCCCACTGTCTTCCCATGCATGCCTGCCGACCACCCGCCTGAACGACCGCCGACCAGCCATCGTTGCAGGCACGTCGGCTATCAGCCGGCCACCGTGGTAGGCCACACCGCCTATAAAAGCAGCCATACACGACGCCCTAGGAAGGGAAGAAAAAACGAAGAGGAGAAACGGAGAAAAAACTGAGAAAAAGGAGGGAATTACTGGAAAATTAAGGGAGATTTTAACATATAAAAACAAGGGAAGATCACGATATAACACCATCACCTTCCTCGGCGTTAGCTCTCTCTCCAATTTTCAACAACCACACACTCTCTCTACACCATTGCAGGTCGTTCAACCACCCCAAAACCCTATTTATAATCACCATAAAACTCCCCCACATACCAGAAACCGTGACTTCCAGCCACTCTAGCAACGGCGACAGCGTACGCGACAAACGACAGCCATCCACGCAGCAGTCTGGTGATTTCCAACACCTCCTTTAGCCGCCACGGGCCACAATTTTCGACGCCACTACAACAGGAGAACCACCTCGATCCCCTCTACACGGCTGCATCCTCAGGTAGTCCCCTCGACGAAGTCGGTCATTTACTGTTCATGAATGTGAACAGTGTGTAATTCTGCATTGTTCACGTTCTTCTTCCTTTTATCGTTTTATTTTTTTTTATTTGGGTTGGGCTGGGCTGACCAACCCAGCCCGGTATACGGGCTCAGCCCAACGTAAAATGGACTTCCAGCCCGTGAGGACTGGGAGCCCAGCCCAACATAAATGGGCTTCCATCCCACGAGGGTGGAAGCCCAGCCCAGCATGAAGAGGGCTTCCAGTCCGTGAGGGCTGGAAGCCCAGTCCAAGACCCTTTGGGCTTCCGGCCCGTGAGGGCGAGAAGCCCAGTCCATTCAAGGTGGGTTGTCAGCCCATTGGACTGATACCCCAGCCAATATATAAAAAAAAAATAAAAAATAAAAAACACAAATTGCCATAAAAAAAAAATTTCTACAAAAAAATTTCAAAAATATGAAATGTGTTGTTTTCGTGCATACGCTCGAATTCCAATATTTTCCAAGCATATTTTTCGTAAAAAAACAATATTGCATCTTTCTCATGTTTTAAAATAAAATTGGATATCATAACCGACTTATGATTATCCTTTGGAATTTAGCCAAAATATAAAAAATAATCAAAATTATTTTTGTTTTATCTATTAGGGTGTAAATTTACATTGTAAAATGCATCCATGGACAAAAAAAAAATATTTTTACTACGATGTAAATTTAAATTGTAAATTACATCCGTAGATTAAAAAAAAAAGGATTTTCTAACTGCGGTGTAAAATTACATCGTAAATTACACCCACAGATAAAAAATAAATATTTTCTTTTAATGTAGTGTAAAAAAGTAAACTTAAAAAAAAAAAACAGTCAAACGACAATGCAGCTTACCTTAGGTACGGTGCACTGGGGGTGATGCGTCTTCCTCTTGCACAACAAGTCCTCTTATCCATACTCTCGCAGACCAATAGGTTCCTAGTAACCTTAATACTAGGTGGCGACTCTTTATATTTATAGTCGTAATTTTTACAGCTATAAAACAAATACCATATTTTTACCACGCGTCGTTATCTCCCTAAAACTCGGGAGATAACAGGGCGCAAAGCGCGTAAAAAATAGTCATCGCGATAATTATTCCAATCTATAATAAAAACAGACTCATGCTACAATAATTTGATACAATAAAAACACATATAATGAACAATAACGAACCACTTATTTCTTTTAGTACATGACATAATATTATCGATTCCGTAGATTTCCAAATTTTTAGGAAACGGTGATTTGTCCACTTGGTATTTTTTATACGGTTAGGAAACCCTTAGATATGGCGATGATAACGACACGGGAGAGGGAAAAAACAATATTTTTCACTTCTATTTTTCTTATTTCATAGTAATAATATTTACTTTTAAAAAATATTTTTTATTTAAAAATATATCAAAATAATATATATTTTTAAATTCAATTTTAATATTTAAAAATAATATACACCGATCAATGTTTTTTATTTTAGGCTGTGTTTGTTTCCCGGAATTCACTTTCCGGGAAACCACTTTCCAAACTTTCCTGTGTTTGTTTGCCTTCCGAAAAATTGGTCAACGGAAAACACTTTCCAGTCAAAGAAAAATTTGACTTGGTTTTCAGGAAAGTGTTTTCCGGAAAATTTGGACGGAAAACACTTTCCGGAAGTTGTGAAAAATTTAGAAATGTCATTATTTGCTGATTATATCAAATTTGATCCTCAAACTTTTGATTGCTATATATAATTTGTTTTGAATATTTATTTTTCAATTCCATCTCTTAAAATTTAATTTTTATATTAATTTTGGTCCTTATTTTTATAATTGCTATTTGCTTTTTTCTTATCATTTTTTTATTGAAATTTTTTATCTATCAAACTTAGTCCTCATTTTTTTTATTGTTACTTATTTTATTTGAAATAATTTATGAAATGTTAACTATTATTATTTTAATTTATTCACCTTTCATTTTTTTTTTAATTTTTAAATTTGATCTCTATTATTTTGATTATTATTTATTTTATTTGAGATAATTTATGAAATTATATTTTTTTTCAATTTCATTCTCATTCAACTTTTTAATTTGTAAGATTTGTTCCTCATTATTTTAATAAACTTGAAAAAAAAATTAATTTATTAATAAATTATTTTCCAGTTCATTTTTCATAACACAAACAAACACTGGAAAGTATTTTTCAGTTCATTTTTCATAACATTACTAAATATTGGAATTCACTTTTCAGGAATTCACTTTTCTCGAAATTCACTTTTCAAAAAAAAACCACTTTCCAGCAAACAAATCGGATCTTAAAAAAACACACAATTCGACGGTGAAAAAAACAGTCTTTATTCTTGTGGATCCCAAACGTCGCATACGAGCTTGGAGATGGCGTACATGGAATAGTCAATGCAATAATTCCAATCACCCTGTTTATTGGATTTTTAATTTGCATAATTCCTTTACTAGCCCGTTCAAGTCAGTCAAGGACCTCCCGCCCTCTTTCACGGCCTCCAGGGCCTTCCTTTTCAACTCCTCCGCCTTCATTCTCACGCCCGTACCTTTTTCACTCATCGACTCGCCGATCACTTTTGCCAACTCCTCCGAGTCCGGCACCGTGGCGGCCCCTTCACAGGCCGCCACTCCCACTCCCAATTCCTCCACCAGCAGTCTAGCATTGATGAACTGGTCAGCTTCCATGGGCCAGGCCAGTATCATCGCACCAGCTACTATCCCTTCGAGCATCGAGTTCCATCCACAATGACTCAAGAACCCACCAACCGCTCTGTGACGCAGAATCTTCACCTGTGGGGCCCATCCTCTTATAACCAGGCCCCGACCGGCCGACCGCTCATCGAACCCGTCGGGTACTGCCCCGTAACCGTCTTCAACCTGTTGGGCCGTGCCTGTTTTCGCGACCCAAATGAAACGGACCATACTCTTTTCGAGCCCATCAGCCAATGCCTCCATCTGTTTCTTGCTTAACAGCATTTGACTCCCGAAACAAACATAAAGCACTGACCCATCAGGACACCCATCTAGCCACTCGAACACATTACCAGCAGAACTCGTTACCGGGATGCCCCGATCGGTGCTATCCGGACCCAACAAATTAATAGGGCCAGCCGCATAGACCCTCTCGTGCCCGAATTCTCTCTTTAGAAAATCCAAATACTCACCCTCCAGAGACTCGAAAGTATTAAAAATGAACCCATAACTCGACTTATTTGCAACCAGGCTGTCCTTGCGAAGCTGACAATCCGGGTCGGATTCCCGGTACATACGGAACGCAGAAGGCAGATGTTCCTGTTTAAAAGACGGTGATCTAGGCAAACCAACAAAATCAACAACGCTCAAACTCTTTACACTCTCTAGATTACTCCAACAATAATTCATAATACAAGTAAAAAACGCCCCGGATGGATAAAAAGCAAAACCGGGTATGTTTAAGTGTTGGGCCAGATGTTGGGTCCAGCCAAGAAAGAAATCAGAGATGATGGCAACCGGAGGGTTAGTGTGAGACTTGAACCACGTGACAATGGGGTCATAGAGCTTGGTAGATGCTGCAATAACGGGCAGGTTTCCATAATTACCAAGCTCTTGGACATTTTCAACACCTGCGGGGATTAAAGGGTGGGATGGGAAGGGAAGGACTAAGGTGTGGATTAGTGGGTGAAGAGAGAGAAGAGGAGAGACGGTAGGGAGGTTTTTGGGTGTGGTCAAGATGGTGATGGTTAGGTTATGAAGAGAGAGCTGGTGTGTTAGGTCAAGAAGAGGGAGGGTGTGGCCTTGGGCCGGATAGGGAAACACTAGGACGTGTGGCGGTTGCTTGGTGGTGGTGGTCATGGTGGATTGATGATCAGCAGGCTAGCAAGTTTGCTGTAGCCAGTGGGAGCACTGTGGCGAAGTGAAGCAGCAATCAGCAAAGGGAAGTCTCTTTCACTTCTTAGGCGGGAGAGGTTGGGGTATATATAAGGGTTGTTTGATATTATTTAAAAATATACTAAAACAATATATTTTAATTTTTTAATTTTTTTTATATTAACATATTAAAATTAAAATTAAAATATTAAAAAAATAAATTAAAATAACAAATTATAATTTTTTTAAAAAAAAAACATTTTCTAAACATATTCATAAACAAAGGTCATGATATACTAAACTTGTAAATTTTATTGTTTTTAAGTATAAAATGAAAAATTATATAGATAATTGACCTGTTTAAGAGTATGATTAAGTTTATTTTTTAAAATGTATTTTGTTTAGAAAAATATCAAAATAATTTTTAAAAAAAAATTATTTTTAATATCACCACATTAAAATGAGCAAAAAAGACCTTGCACATTTTTATATATATATATTGCAAACTCTTTTAAAATCTTAAGTAATTGCATTATTTTCAATGGTTCAATTAATTACCTTGCACTGCTGGAAGGTTATTTGTTTTAGTGTTTTTTTTTTTAAAAAAAAAGTTTAAATTATTATTTTTATATACATCAAATTGTTTTAATATCCTGATAGTAAAAATAAAAAAAATGTTATTTTAAAATAAAAATACTTTAGAACAATATCATAGTTGTCACTCTGCTATAAGCACAGCCAAACTTTGTAAGGTGTTATATTCTTGGGCACGTAAAGGGAGATTGTGAGTGTATTTTAAAAATAGACTTGAAAATAAATTATTATTTTTTGTTTTAAAATAAAATTTTACTGTTTTCATATTATTTTAATATGTCAATCTTAAAAATAATTTTTAAATTATAATAAATTATTATTACAATACATTTCTAAAGTAAAAACACCTTAAAGAATTACTTTTATCACACTCACAGACATGCTCATGGTTCATTAGATTTTGCTGTCTTGAATAGCACCACTGCTTATACTGTGTTATTCTCCTCTCTCTTATCAACTATACTAATTTATAAATTATTTTTGCATTTGATATTTTCATCAATTATTTGTTTCCAGCTTTTTCATGTTTGAGAATATGCTATAAGTTACTTTTTAAAATATGTTTTGCTCATAAATACATTAAAAATTATATATATATATATATATATATTATTTTTAAAATTTATTTTTAATATCGTCATATAAAAATAATTAAAACAATTCAGATTTTTTTTATGGCACACTCATGGAAGAGAGAACTTTTTTTTTTGCCAGGCTAATCAGTGTAAATTGCGAGACAAAAATGTTACCATGGAAAGTTTAATGGAATAAATTATAAATGGGCATAGTTAGTTTTTTTACAGTCAATCGAATAGCCTTTGTAATTTTAAAAACTAATTATTTAATTCCCCATTGCAAGAAAAATAATTAATTAATTCCTTGACCAATGATTATCTCAATTCAATATTATTTTGAATAGAGAATATACATACTATTTTTTAATATTTTTAAATAAAAGCATGAAATTAAAAAATAATATTCATTTTATTTTATAAAGCTACTTCGTATTTTTTTAATAAAAGCAAATTATTATAAATTTGACCAGTGTTAGTATGTATGCAAATTATTTTATTTTAATAAAAGCATGTATTTTTTTAAATCCATTCATGTATTTTATTTATAAATTTATCAAAATAATATTTTTTTTTAAATCTATATCAGCATATAGAATTAATTTAAAAACATCAAAAAAATTAATTTAAAATTAAAAAAAATGATTTTTACGGTGGTGTAGACTCAGAGAGTGTTTGGGAGGGCGGTTGCGGTAGCTTTTGAAAGTGTTTTTTGTGCCAAAATGTATTAAAATGATATTTTTTTTATTTTTTTAAAATTATTTTTGACATTAGCATATCAAAATAATTTAAAACATTAAACCATTTATTAAAAAAATAAAAGAAAGAAAGAAAGAAGGGGAAAGCGCCAAACCGCCGGTTTGGCCGCTCTCCCAAACGGTGCATAATACACACAACCACATGCGCTGGTTCATTGTACCTAGGCTCGTTTCCATGCAACCGCTTACATTTTGTGTGGTTGTTTTGGCAAACCCCAAAACACACATCTTGTGTGGTTTACATTTTTTAACTAGAAAAATTTAAAATAAATTTTACCTTCAAACTTGAAGAAATCTTCAACGAAGAACTTTCATCTGTTTTCAAGACCTCTCATCCAACTGTACTATGGTTTTTCGTAATAATCACAGAGGGAGTGGTGTAGTCATTTTCGTGTCCTGTGATATGGGAAGCGTGTTGTCCTGTCAAAGCTGGACCCCGGGCTACATTTCAGGGTGGCAGGAATTGTTTACAGAGAGTGATTATGAAAAAAAAAAAAAAATTAATATCAAAAATAATTTTTTAAAAATAAAAAAAATATTATTTTTATGTTTTTATAAATAATTTTTTTTAAAAAAAATAACCGCAACCACACTCCCAAACAAGTCATGTTCTTGATTCTATGGTTGTCAAAATCGTGATTTCGACATGACATAGAAATCCCTTCTGAATTAGGATCGTAAAATTATACTTGATATTTTACCATATAAAAATTATAAAATCGCAGTTGAAATTGTGTAGGTAAAAAAATAATAAAATTATACGTAAAATATTTCTGAATACAATATATCATAATTATGGCCATAAAACTTTGTTAGTTAAGGTTCATACATAATTTAAAATAACTTAAAAATAGATTACAAAACAATGATGTCCATAGAATTTAATTAGGTAAAAATTAACAAATTTAAAATAAATATTATGCTGTCATGCTATGTAAACTAAAATCAGCCTTATTATTGTCATCTTCCTCGCTATTTTTAATACATTCATCAAAAGTATTACTATTGAAAATATTATTAGTACTGCTATTGGTACCAACATCGATATTGATAGTACTAGCTCCAACAAATTATTTTGATATGAGCACATAAAAATTATCTAAAAATATATAATTTAAATTAAAAAATAACAATAAAAAATTTAATTATAAATTTTAAAATTAATATTTAAATAAACACTTGAAAATCAAGAAATTTTTATTATCTAAATAGTTGCATGAATTTAACAAACCATGAGAGAGAGAGGGGGGGCTAGCCCTGTCAAAATGAGAAATTAGAAAATTTAGTGATTGTTTGGCTAAGTGACTGGATCACTGTTTAGCCAAAATTTGAATTTGAATTTTATTTTAAATGATTTTTTTGTATTTTTATATCATTTTAATGTGCTGATGTCAAAAATAATTTTTAAAAAATAAAAAAAATATCATTTTGATGTATTTCTAAAGAAAAAACACTTTAAAAAACAATTACAACCACACTCCCAAACACCCCCTTAAAATAGCTTGGGGGCCTGCCTGTGCTTGGGTGGCAACCGGCAAGAGAGAGGCCTGCGTCGAATTAATTAGCGAACGTAGAAATTAGAATAGCAGGGATAATAAAATCAGACCGATCTGATTTTATAATTCCATATAATTTTATTATTTTTTGACCAAGTTTAACTCAAATTGATTTTTTTTATCCGAGTTAATAGGGTTTGATGAGTTGACTTGTAAAATCAAATGATTTTGTGAGTCAACTTGCGAGTTTAACCATGCTTGAATCCTTTCGGTGACCATTTAAAATTTTGGTTGAGATTGTTTTTTATTATTTAAAAATTATTTTTAACATTAATATATAAAAACGATCTAAAAATATCAAAAAAATAATTTTAATATAAAAAATAAAATAAATTCAAATTTTGTCAAAAAACACTTTTGAAAATCAAAGACAAAGATTATTAAAAAAACGTTCTGGAACGTGATTCTAGTTTATATGCTTGCATTATACATCGTGGTACTATATTTTTAACAAAATATAAAATTAAATATTCAGGTCTTCAAAATTCTTCTGGTATTTTTTAAATCTAAAAAAAATATAGTTTTTAAAAAATAATTCCGTCAAGATAATTTTTTATTTATTTATATACCTATTATTTATCTTAATGAACACAAGTTTTTTATTGAGATTATTATTTATTTATGTTTCTTCTATTTCTTCCACCATCCTTTTCAGTATTATTATTTATTTATTATAATCAATAAGTTAGTTAGTTAGTTAGTTTATGTGATATTGATTTTATTCATGTAAAAATATATTTATTATCAATAGAAAAATTATAGAATTATCATAATTATAAGATTTTTATCATGTCAAAATTTTATTGTTGATATTATATTAAAATTAAATATTAATTAAAGTTATTGAAAAAATAGTCTTTAGGGATTTCTTTCGCAGGGTTGTTGTAACATGGCACCAGATTATAACGGAATCCCAGTCAACGCATGACTGTATTTTTCCTCTGATTAGGAAACAAAATTTTTACTAGTTCAACAACCGAAACGGAATCAGATTATAACGGAATCCCAGTCAACGCATGACTGTATTTTTCCTCTGATTAGGAAACAAAATTTTTACTAGTTCAACAACCGAAACGGTTTATTAAAAAAAAAAAAAAAAACATTTAGACAAGTCCAGGACCGTTGTGTCTTTTTTCCAAAAATTTGGTTGTTGAGGGGCTCTTTAGTAATTACCTTAATATAAATTTTATTGGAAAAAAAGACATGCTTACACGCCAGCATGTGAATTATCCCTACGTCTTTTAGGCTTCTCTTGAAATATCGTGTGGTGGTCGGATGATGGATTTAATTGATTTTTTTTAAACATATTTTTAAAAGTTTTTTTAATGATTTATTTATATCCATTTAATACTTGTTATCTTGATTTTTATACCTTGACAGCCTTTAAATTTATTAATTTATTTATGTATTTCAACATTAAATTTATTGAAAATTTAACTTATTGAATTTAAATTTAGGATTTCACAGGTTGTAGATTTAAAATATTACCTCATATTTATAAAATTTGTTTCAAATTGATATTTTATTTTTATTTTTTAAGATAATATTTTTTTATTTCATCCATCAACATCAATTTAATCGAAAATTGAACCTCATTATTATTATTATTTCACAGCACATAGAATTTCTCTCTAATTTTAACAATAACCTAAATTATCTCAAAAAAAATTATTACATCGTTCTTTGTTAAATTAATCTCTTTAAAAAAAAATAACTTTCAACTATATTATAATAATTGAATAAATATAAACATTGAATGTTTATCTCGCAATATTATGTCTAGTTTAACACGCTTTTCTTTACTTTCTTTTATGGTAAGAAGCTGCCAAATTATTTTTACTATTTTTTGAAACCAAATTACATATGAAATTAAATTTAACTTCATATTCAATTTGAATTCAATTCATAAACTATTATAATCTTTATATTTAAAATAAAATATTAGAGCACATAGTTAATTTCAGTCATAATGTTTGACCCCCCTGTGGAATTGAATTGAATTAATAATCTTGATTATTTCGCTTTAATTCATGCATTTTTTTCTTGTTACACAAAAAAGCATTTTTTTTGTTAATGTAAAAATAAAATTTATAAATTATTTTATGACAAACCACGATGCAAACATTAAAATTCATGGCAGAGGAAACATTATGAACAAATTAAGAATGACAATAATAATAATAAATAATTCGCGATTCACTCTACTTCGAATTAATCTTGAAACCACCTCCTCCTCCTCCACCACCACCACAATAATAAAAAAGCTGTCTTTTATTTACATGGCTTTGCTTCTCTGTCGTTTTTTTCTCCATTCCTCCCCCGTCATCGCTTCAAAGACAAACAGGAACACTCCATAAAACAACTACATGATGAAGACCATTTTCTTGAGCCAAAAACCAAAGCTTTCGTTGAATAAAGGAAAAAGACAGTGAAGAGAGGCTGTAGGGTTCCCGAGAGAAAAGAAAAGGAAGGTATTTTTGAAAGAGTATTTTTTATTTATTTGGAATTACCTGGCAAATCAGAGAGTTTCTTCTCTAATTTTTTTACATTTATTTTTTAAGATTTAAAATTCAAATTAATACCCTCATAAAAACTCCAAACACATAGGTTTATTCAACTATTAGAATTAAAAAAGAAACACCCACCTTTAAAGTGTGTGTGTATACTAGCCATGACACTCGCGTCTCGTTGCTAGCGGAATCATATTTTTTTTAGTATAAAAAAATATTTATTATGTATGATTTTTTTTATCATAACATAAATTTAAACAAAGTAATAAATTCATATATAATTTTTGTGAAGTGTAAGTTTTCTATAAAATATATGAATTTTAAATGGATATAAATTTATATGTTTAGTAGATTTCAATGAAATAACAAGTATAAAATAAATAGTTAATTTTCTATCCACAGAAAGATGAAAACCTAAATTGAAAATATATCCTTATGTTATTGTCATTATCATTACCACAACAATTAAAATTATTATTAATCTTATTGGCAAAATAATTAAATTACCCTGAAAAATTATTAAAAAAAGCAAAAGATTTATATTAAAAAAAACAATCACTAAGATTATTATTATTATTGCGTAAATAATAAAATTATAAAGATCATTTAATCTAAAGAACAAATAAAAATAACAGAAAATAAAAAAACAATGAATAAAGGGAAAAAAGAAGCAATATTAATTTTAAAATGATTACCAATTTAAATTAAAATCTCAGGATTGAACCGATTAAAAAAAATCCCAACA
Organism: Salix dunnii; assembly: GCA_015731905.1. Lineage (NCBI taxonomy): Eukaryota > Viridiplantae > Streptophyta > Magnoliopsida > Malpighiales > Salicaceae > Salix > Salix dunnii. The sequence continues at coordinate 9,981,415 of CM027668.1, read as the reverse complement.
AAAAAAAACTAAATGAATTAATATAAAAAAAAACCTTAAATAGTCAAATAAAAAAATAGTTAATTTTCTATCCATAAAAAGATGAATACATAAATTGAAAATCTATCCTTATGTTATTGTCATTATCATTACTGTCAAAACAATTTAAATAATTAAATTACCTTGAAAAATCATTGAAAAAAAATAATTTTTTTGTATATATATATATAAAAAAATATCTACTAAAATTGTCATTATTGTTGCGTAATTAGGCAAATCATAAAAACTATCCAATTCAAAGGACAAAAAAAAAAGCAAAAAACAAAAAAAAATGAACAAAAGGAAAAAAAAGGAGCAATATTAATAGTAAAATGATTATTATAACAGTTCAAATTATTATCAATATTACTATTGGAATAATTCAAATAATTAAATTGCCCTGAAAAATCATTACAAAAAAAACAAAAGATTTGTATAAAAACCATTTAAAAAATAACTACTAAAATTATCATTATTGTTGCGTAAATAGAAAAATCATAAAAATTATTTAATCAAAAGAACAAATAAAAATAATAGAAAAAAAAAAGAATAAAGGAAAAATATATGCAATATTAATTTAAAAATAATTATCAACACAAATTAAAATTTCAGGATTGAATCGATTAAAAATAAAACCTAAAAAAAAAGATAAAAACTAAAATCATATATGCATAAATATCAATAAAATAAACATTATCCAAAAAAAGAATTAATATCAAATAAAAAATTAAAAGAATAAGGACCAAAATAAAAAATAACATATATAAAATTAATTCCAATTGAAGGATAAAATTAAAACAAAAAATAATTGGAGGACCAAAAATAAATAATGATAATTGCTGTCATTTTATAAAAGATCAGAAGAAGAGGGACTGAGATCAAACTTTGTATATATTACCAATTTTAATTGGAGGACCAAATTAAAAAAATCAAAACATCCGTACCAAAAAAATTGAAGGAATAAAAAAAAAAGGACTGAAATAAAAACTTATTATATAATCAGTTTTAATTGAAGGACACAATTGAAAATAATAAAACTTTCACTTAAATAAATCAGTAAAAAAAACAAAATCAAAACCACAGGGACCACAATGAACTTACTACAAACATCAGGGACCAGAGCTGACTCTACGGCGGCAGGAGAGAGAAAAGTGACAGCTGATAAAAAACTGTCTGCCGCCGCTCACCCAGACATGTATGATCGGAACGTGTCGTGACAGAAGAGAGAGGACTTTCCGGCGCATCTTCTGATATGACGAAAGTGAATTTTTGACGACGGGACGAAGCCGCACGCGCCGCCTAAAAGGCGTGTTAGCGTGGAATGCTGCTAGCGCATCCGTATGACGCGCCATCAGTTAATCCGAAAAATAAAATAAAATATGAGCTAATTACCAAGAGGCCCCTGACCCTACTGATATTCACGAAAAAACCGTAAGGGAAAGTACGTAGTTACCCCTGTTTACTGTGCACTATTTTGTCTTTTTCGGAGGTTGTTTTCGTCGATTCACTGTGCAAATAAAATGGACAAACCGGTACAGCCCCTGGTCCCTGTGCATTAATTTGTCGTTTTCGGAGGTTATTTGCGTCGTTTCACTGTCACAATGAATAGTAAATTGTGTCTGCGTGAACAGTATAATAAGCACAGTAAAATTGTGACGCCATTTATATATATCTATAATATATATAGTTCTAAGAGGCATAACATGATGACAAATAACTTGTAATTTGTATAAAAAATTTTGAGTTCAAGTCAAACATGTTTTTATTATAAAAATATAGGACAGTTAGAGTTTTACTCTTTTATTTAAAGCAACAAAATGCGTTTTAAAAAGGATGAATTTCTTCCCCTGAAGAAATTCACACACATGTAATCATGAAGTGATCCCTACTCCCATCTAAACTAGCCCCACTCATTCATCCACTTTGAATATTTTTTTGGGAGTCCTTAGTCCCACTGATTCATAATTCATCCACTTTTCTTTCCCAGCATAAACTCCTTTTTTTGCTATCTCAATTGTTTTGTCCATTCCACATCAAAGCAAGCATCATCAAGAAACCAACTTTGCAAGTGGATTTTAGAATGAGCAAAAGGAGAGGCAAATTATTAGTCTTGGTCTGAAGAGAAAACAGGACCTCAAGCAAGCATTGCCCTTTTTGCCTCCTATGATTTAATATGTTTCTGGAAATGAATTCAAACATATAATTTAGACAGCCCGAATTTACTCCTCTTAAATGACCTGTAGATATTCTTTCCTCTGATTTTGCGTTTTCCATGTTTTCTCCCGCAGAGATCTTATTTTTCAACCATTCTTCTCTCAAAAAACAAAACATAAGGCTAAAGAAACACGCACACAGACCATAATTTTACCATGCACTTCCCATAGCCATTCACACCCCGAAAAGTTAATCACCTCCAAGCTCCCCGTCGATATTGTTTTTGATCAAATGGGCGCAGCAACATCATCCATGGCAGCGAAATTTGCTTTCTTCCCACCAAATCCACCATCTTACACCATATCAGAGGATGAAGAAACTGGAAAGCTCAGGCTCTCGTCAGACTTAATCAACCAGAGGGACAACGTGGATATTCTGAAGTTATGCACCAAGAAAGGCAATGAGATTGTTGCTATGCATGTGAAGAATCCTTCGGCTTCATTGACAGTGTTGTATTCTCATGGCAACGCTGCTGATATTGGCCAGATGTATCACATTTTCACTGAGCTTAGCTCGCACCTTAATGTTAATCTTATGGGGTGGGTCATTCTGATTAATATGATCGAATCTTTTGAATTTCCAGATAACAACATTTATTTATATACCTACGGATTTGATCTATGCCATTTTTGGAGCTATGCAGGTATGATTATTCTGGCTATGGACAATCTTCTGGAAAGGTACGTATAGTATTCTGTCTGTATTTATCTGACCTTGTGAAGAATTTTGATTATAAGGTAGTGATCAAACAAAAACCCCAACCAATCAAACTCACTTAGGCAAGACATCAATCAATAGAAGGCTTCTTTCTTACTTCAATGAGACTGTTGGGTGAAATGATCAAAAAGTCAAAACAGAGAGATTGGAACTTGACTTTCTACAAGGCTCTTTTGTCATGTTTGCCTTGTTGACGCGGGCTTGAGCAATAATGGTAGGCTGGCCTCACCTTGGATGCGGGGACCCTTCTAATTTCTTGACAGTACACACTGTTCATCCTGAAAGTTCCTGCATCACAGCAGAAAATAATAATTAGCTTTATATTTCTAGCAACAAAGTTAAAAGCTCGAGTAAAACACACACTCCGTTTCCCCATGTCAGTAATCACGAAGTATATTTGAAAACTTTGTTTCAGTATAATATGTTCATTGCTTTCTTTGAATTATAATAAATGAAATGACTGCTCCTGCATCAATTAGCCAAGCGAGCATGGCACCTTCTCTGACATAGAGGCTGCATATGAATGCCTTGAAGAGACATATGGAGTGAAGGAGGAAGACATTATTCTGTATGGCCAGTCGGTAGGCAGTGGACCTGCTCTTGAACTGGCCACTCATTTGCCTGAATTGAGGGCTGTAATTCTTCACAGCCCTATCCTGTCTGGCCTTCGAGTCATGTATCCTATCAAGAAAACTTTCTGGTTCGACATTTACAAGGTTCTTCTCTCGCATATTGCCTTGTAGTTTTGCTGCGTTAGATTTGACACTTGATTTCAGGGTAACCCTTTCTTTTTTTTCCTTCGCAGAACATTGATAAAATCCCGCTAGTCAATTGTCCAGTTCTTGTAATTCATGTAAGTATCCTTTCCAATTGTTTACTTGCTGAATCCAAATTTAGCCTGAAATATGTATTCAAAAAAACTTGATACCATATTTTAAGCCTTATAGTTGACCTTTGCTTCCAAATTATATGATTCTAACATCAACACATAATTTTTCCTTTCGCTTTATAAATAAGGTCTGAGATTTCTGGCACAGTATTGACAGATTGAATTTTATGATATGAGTTGTGTTCTTGCATAAATAAATTGGTGTCGTGCAATGTTATTAGGATGCAGTGGAGTCTTTTTAGCAATATTTTCCTTTGGTCAAACATGGTAGTAAATAAAAAGAACCCGGTTGAAGAGGCCAGGGCTATGATTATGAATAACCATGATCCTTAAAGAATGGCTCAAAATGGAGCAGAATGGATCTGAAACACCGGTTCTGGAGCGCTCAAAATCCTATATTTTTCATAAAATCTTTTTATACTACCGGTGACTGCAGGGAACAGAAGATGAAGTTGTGAATTTCTCTCATGGGAAGCAGCTTTGGGAGCTTTGCAAAGAGAAGTATGAACCACTGTGGCTCAAAGGAGGAAACCACTGCAATCTGGAACTCTACCCAGAGTACTTGAAGCATCTCAAGAAGTTCATATCCGCCATAGAAAAACTGCCGCCGCATCTTAGAAATGTATCTGCACAGAGTACAGACCAACCCGACCAACCCTTGAATACAGCAGAACACAACTCGGAGAAGCCAAGGCCAAGCACAGATCATAAAGAGAAGGCTAGGCCTAGTTTTGGACAGAGAGAAAAATCCAGGCTAAGCTCAGACAATAGAGAGAAAGCAAGAGTCAGCACTGACAGAAGAGAGAGGGCGCGAAAGAGCATTGATCGCGTGGGGAAAGCAAGAAATAGCACAGATCAGCAAGAGAAAGCGAGGAACAGCTTCGATCGGTTCGTTCAGCTAAGGCCTAATTTACGTTGTTTTATGCCCTTTGCAAAGTATAAATTTGACGAATTTATGATGATACTGATAATTGGATATGGTCATGGCAGGTTTGGAGACATTGTAAGGTCTGTTGGGTTGTGCAATGTTGATTGTCTGAAGCAGACAGCTGCCGAGGCCTGATCAGGTCAAGGTCAGTAAATCTAATCGGACTCCTCCGTCCCTTTTCAGTTCCTTGTGTGCCCGATAGCCGGAGATCGTGTGATTACTGCTTTCAATTCGTTTATCACGATCTTCTATTGTTCTATCTACTTCAGTTACCTCGTGGATTCTCAAGTCCTTGTGATGGCTCCGGCTCAATACAGCAACAATGTTGAACCTAAATGGTCCTGGATCGGAAAATTCCTTGGCTGCAGCCATTGGAGCTTGGTCAGCCGGCAATCATCAACTATTCCCCACAGCTTTTTAGTCAGCTGATTACTGCTCGATTCTTATTTGTTTATTTATTTCCCTGGATTTCATAACCTTCCTACTACATTTTGCTGCTTGCTTGTTGATATTCTATGTGAATACTTGTAGCTGAAATGATCATACGTGGTTTGGCAATTTAGTGAAAACTTTTCATGAAATCATGTGGGTCTATAAAAAGATTTAATAAAACCAAACTGCATTTTTGTTCTCGCGAAATCACTCCTTTTAGATCTACTACTACTCGTCTCGTCACCTGCATTGAACCAAAACTATATTATAAGAGGATCAAGAGCATGCACAGTGACTCAACACTACCGTGTTGCTTGCCAAATTTGTATTTTTGTTTTTGGTTTATACAAGTCTAATTTTTTACTATAAATAAAGCAGATTAATCGCAGATGTTAACAACTGAATTAGTCTACAAAACCGCAGTTCACAATCTGTATAATTAGAATGAATTAGAAAGTAGATGAGGAGCAGGAATGGAAGCAAAGAGAAATGGTAATCGTACTCCAGCTTGAATTTACAGAAGGTTCAACCCACCTGAGTTCCGGCCACGCAGCTGTAGCAGATAATTTCATTTTATTTTCCCGTGCAGATGGCCAGTAATATAGGCTGCGACAGCTTAAATCAGGTACTGTTGTTTAGTATCACAGTTTTTTTTAGACAAAACAGAATTGATAATGAGCCAGAATATTTCCTTCGTCTGACGGCTGGGACCTCCGAAAGGGGGCTTTCTTCGCCTTCCACCCACGCCGTGTACGATAGGCCAGAAGCCAATCTCAGGGAACAGTTTCTTCTCGATCCAATTTTCCATTGTAAGCATAAAATAGCAAATCACAGGGGCTGAAAAAAGATTAGATTTTTATCAAAGAAAAAAAAAAATCAAACACCATTCAAGTAAATCCGATGGGATTTTCGTGTAAATTGTTTTAAACAACGAAGAAAATAAAGCCAAACAGTGTTATGGATTCAGCAGCGGCAGGGTCGTTGATTTCAGTTTTTTCCTCCTCCTCTCTCTTAACTGCATGTTGTGAAGCAGGAAGAGAAATCACAATGGTCCAGAAAGAGAATAGAAGGTACAGAAATGACAACGACGATATTTCTTCCAAGTAACCTTTTAGTTCACTGTTTGTAATTATTTCAAAAATATTTTTAAAAATATTTTATTTTATTGCTGTTTTTAGATTATTTATATTAAAAATTATTTTTAAAAAATAAAAAATTATTATTTCAATATATTTTTAGAACAAAAAACAACATTAATTTTATTTATTTGAGCCTTGCAGTCATAAATGAGAATAAACCAATGGCGTTTACAAAAGATGATTTTGTCGGAAAATAATTGTTTTGTTTATTTATTCAGTGAGCGTTTGATATTTTCAAAAATATTTTTGAAAAAAATAAAAAAAAATATTTTTTATTTTAAATTATTTTTTTATAATATTTGAAAATTATTTTCATATGCTAATATTAAAAATAATTTTAATAAATAAAAAAATAATATTTTAATATATTTTTAATTAAAAAAAATATATTAAAAACTAAGTTAAACTATAATTCAAATAATCAGGCTCTTGAAATCACCAAAAGACCAAGACAAAAAAGGCCCACTAAATCATGGGCCGAGAAGCTTAACCAACGTATTGCAGGTGAATATTCTTCAGCCCATAAATTGAAATATTCTAAATTTAAACCCTTGAATTTTGTATCACTCAATGCCATTCAGAACAATTTTATCGAGTAATATCGATCGGCGGGAACTATTCTTTAATTATTTTAATAATAATTGATATTTGCAAAAAAACTCAAGCAATGTTATCATTATAGCATTATTTGTTATATTTATTTTATATTTAAATACAAAGTTATTAAGCTTACGTACAATCTATAATTTAGTTTCAAGATCTGAATTGTGAATTATAAGAAATAATTTTAAATAGTTTTAATATTAATAAATATTGTTTTTGAAATATATTTAAAATAATCAAAAAACATTTTATGCACCAATCAAGCACCTATTCACAATGATTTTTATTTCGTTCAAGTTCAAATAATAAGAAAAGAAAAAGAAAATTAAGAGGATATTATGGAGGCTGAGATGACAGCATCTAAGCCTTACAATCCCCAGACACGCAACTCCAAACGCAAAGCCCTGGAAAGTGCTTTGGTTTTTGTCTCAAATTCGAGAACCCTCTCTTCTCCTTAAACCCCTCAAGGGTTTTCTTCCTTCTTCGCAACACTCGTGACTATCCTATTTTCAAGAACAACAATAGCTAGATAAGAGGAAGGCCAAAACCATCCTCTCTTTTTAACACCTGCTGCTTCTACTGGCACAAGCTCTACCTCTTCCTCTCTAATGGCTCCAGTTCTAAGCAGAAGCTTGGTTTCTTCGTCCTCTTTCATCTCCCTTTCCTCATCAATTAGACATCCGAATAATAAAGTCTTCAATCTCAGAAGTGTTTTTTTGCCACAAAATAATGGTCTCAGAAAGGGTTTTTCTTGTTCCGGCTTAAAATGGAAACCTGAGAAGAGAATTGAAAAGATTTCGGTTCGGTGTGAGGCTGCTGTGGCTGAGCAGGAAGCCGCTGATACTTCAGGCGAGAAATTTGAGTACCAAGCGGAGGTGGGTTTCGTTTTGTGAAACTTGGAATCTTTTCGAGTTTTGCGAATCGGGTCTTGATTTTTCTAGTGTTTTAGTCTAGTTTTGTTTTCGTCTCAGTTTGATCCATTGAAGTATTTTTGGCGAATGATTTATTTTTTGTTGATATATTTGATCTTTTTCATGTTATGTTCAGTTTGGAGGACAAGTTTTTGTTTCAAAAGCACTAAAGTTGAGGATTTTAATCGTTTCAGGTTAGTCGACTGTTGGATTTGATAGTTCACAGTCTGTACAGCCACAAGGAAGTTTTCCTGAGAGAGCTTGTGAGGTGAGCATTTACTGTATTGATAGCTTGCTATGATATTAATCTTTCCTTATCCATGGCTTTATGAGTTTGCTAATTTTCTATCTAGTTTGTTAATTCGAGCATTTCATTTTTCTGTGTGAGCCAACATGAGAAAACAGTTTTTTTTCCCTTTGGTACCCATTTTTCAGACGAAATGTTTTACTATTTCTTTTCTGTTGATATTATATTTTTTTCACAGTGCATCCCATTGTAGGAGACGCATTGACTTAATTCTATTACTGTTATGCAGCAATGCAAGTGATGCTTTAGATAAGTTGAGATTCTTAAGTGTGACTGAACCCTCTTTGCTTGGAGATGCTGGTGACCTTGAGATACGCATCAGATCTGATCTAGACAATGGCACCATTACCGTAACGTGTGCAAATATTCTTTTAATTGCAAATCCTCTTTGTAGATAAGTATGCTGGGAAGCAATTTGATTTGTTTTTCTGAATCTTCAGAGATACTGGCATTGGGATGACAAAAGAGGAGCTTGTTGACTGTCTTGGAACTATTGCTCAGAGTGGTACTTCAAAATTCCTCAAGGCTCTTAAGGTGTTTGTTTATCCTTAAGATAACATCAAATCACCGACCATTCTTAGATTCTGCTGGACATATAATTAAGGTATCTGGCCTGTTATCTTTACAGGAAAACAAAGATGTCGGGGCTGACAATGGTTTGATTGGCCAATTTGGTGTTGGTTTCTATTCTGCTTTCCTTGTAGCTGAGAAGGTGCAATGTGTTTCCTATATTAATTTTTTTTGGTCTATATATTGCACTGTCTGCTGTTATTTGAAGTGTTTGTGACTGGGTGTTTTGTGGCAAGTTCCTGATCAAACTTGATCATGTATATTATTTGCAACCAGGTTGTCGTGTCTACAAAGAGCCCAAAGTCAGATAAGCAATATGTATGGGAATCAGAAGCTGAAAGTAGCTCATATGTCATCAAGGAAGTAACTGACCCTGAAAAGATCCTGCGTCGTGGTACTGAAATCACACTTTATTTAAAGGTATACTTGCTTCTTGGATATATTCACAAATTAGAAGCAAAACAGGCATTCAACCTTATTTTGAAAGGCAGTATTGTTTGCATATGTTTCAAACAAAACTGGAAATTCTCTCTTTGCTGGCTTGTTTTGTTCGTGGGATTTGGGGGGACCTTGTAGGGTTGTTTCCAATTTTAGTAATTGTGATCACAAGCAGGCTTATACTGGCTTGTTTTGTTTCTGGGATTTGGGGGGACCTTGTAGGGTTGTTTCCAATTTTAGTAATTGTGATCACAAGCAGGCTTATACATTATTGTTCTATTGCAGGAAGATGACAAGTATGAATTCTCAGATGCGGTCAGAATCCAGGGGTTGGTGAAGAATTACTCTCAGTTTGTTGCTTTCCCCATCTATACATGGGTTGAAAAATCAAGGACTGTTGAGGTCAGAATACTTCCAGCTCTATCATCCTGCTTATTGGCAAAATTACATAAAAAGTTGAAAAACTTTGGGTGGATGGAATTTGATTTGCATGTACATTTTTGTTTGGAATTCTTGAGAGGAAGTCCATTGAAGCATTTAAAAACTGTATTCCTCTTCAACCTGGTTTCTTAGAACCTTTGTAAGAACTTGTTTACTGTATCTTACAATTTTGAATGTGATTAGTAATGTGAGCTGAATATTCCTTCTGTCATTATTAGTGCTGTTTGTACATTTAAGACAATACCAACTAAATGTCTTTACTAAATTGAAACATTGGCAGGTGGAAGAGGAGGAAGAGCCAAAAGAAGGGGAGGAGGTGCCAGAGGTAAATGCCATCACAATCTTAATAAGGTTCTATGATTTTGGTCTAACTAACTGCTCCTTTAACTTGGTTCTTGTTCCTGCTACAGGGTGAGAAGAAAAAGACAAAGAAAACTAAAACTGAGAAGTATTGGGATTGGGAGTTAGCCAATGAAACAAAACCAATTTGGGTGAGTATATATGTAGCAGGTGTATTGTCAATGTAGTTAACATATGTATTACCTTTGTGTTTTCTATTTCTTATAAGATGTATCTTATATTTCTCTTCTCCTTCTTCTTTTGTTTTAGATGAGGAGTGCAAAAGAAGTTGAAAAGGATGAATATCAGGAGTTCTACAAGAAGACATTTAATGAGTTCTTGGATCCACTTGCATACACACACTTTACCACAGAGGTACCATAATATTCATACTTCTTACTTTACTATCAATTGTTCAGGTTCTGGAATTTACTTAGAAAATATTTGCAGGGAGAAGTTGAGTTTAGGAGTGTTCTATACATTCCAGGAATGGCGCCTCTTAACAACGAGGAAGTGATAAATCCAAAAACCAAGAACATTCGCTTATATGTGAAGCGTGTTTTTATCTCAGATGATTTTGATGGGGAGCTGGTAAGTGCTGTAATAATTTTTTGAATGTTTTCTGCATTTTCTTCATGCATTTTTAATCATACCTGGTTATTGTATCTGAATTTGAATTAGGCAAGATCTTTGTACATATCCATTTAATCTGTACTCTATCTTTGGTGCAAATTTTTATAGTTTCTACAAGGATTCATTACACTGTTTTGGGCAGCTAAGGCTGTCATTAAGATGCAATTTTATACAAGAACAAGTGGTCGATCGTCGGACCTTCCTAATAGTAATTCCGGTTACTATTACGAAAACAATATTTCATAGTATGATGGTGAAGACCAATCGAACCCAAGATAAATTTTTACTTAATTTTCCTACAAGATATAACTCAAAAGGTTAGGGTTTTTTTAATCAAAATTGAAGAAACAAAATTCTGAAAATAAAGATAAATCGATATGTCGTTAACTCAATTGAAAGGTCTAGACATCCATTCTTATAAATCTCTTGATCATTGAAGTAAAATAAGTATTCTTTCAATTCAAGTAAATAAATTTGATGTCCTTTCAAGCTAAAGAGAAATCAAGAAGAATATGAGTAAATTAATTTGATAAAATTTCTTAATTAATTACGTACCATCAATAAAATTAAATATTGAAAAGCAATTCTAATTAAATTGGCAGTAGCCTTAAGAACAAAGTCTATGTTTATTCTAAGCAACCATTCAAAAGCTTGAACAATTTAACTTAGCTTATTCTTCTCTCATAAATTAAAGTGATAGTTGCAACAATCAAATTAACCTTGTTTTTGCTTCTTATTCTAGTCTCTAACAACAATTACGAATTGAAAGAAACTAGAAAGCATATATATACTATCTCAAAACAATTGAATAAACATGAATAGAAGTCAATGATATAATTCTGAACTAGGGATAAATAAGTATTTGAATATAAAAAAATTATAATGATAATGTTACTTTTCACAACTTAATAATGAAGATGATGGCTATTCCCCTTGAATTGAAGACCAAAGTTTAGCTCATAGTTGCTGGAAAATCAACACAGAAAAGAGAGGGGAAGATTTTCTGGTGGAAGGAGAGATTAGCTATTTATAATGTGATTTACTTCCTTTTATTTCCCCCCCTAGCTGTTGTATTTCATTAGGATTCTACTCTTTATTAGAATTCCTTAATGTTACTTAAATCTTCCTTCTTTATCTGGTCATTAAGGTTGATAAGACCCTCAAAATTTGTGCTGAAAACTAAGTCTGTTGCTGTCACCAATCTGCTGTAATTTAGGCTTTGTTGCAACTTGGATTTCATTTCTGACTTGGTTTCTTGCAATATTCAGCCACTCCATCTATATCCTCTCATTCATGAATGTTATAGGATTGATTTGCACATTTTTTTGGATTCTAAAATCCATCTTTTCTATGCCCGACTCTCATCACCAGGGGGACTCAAAATTATTGGTTTCCTCATCAGTTCAGAGGATCAATCTCATCCTCCAGATTGCGTCCTGATTTTTTCCTTCAAAAATATTTTATTTGGCCAAGAGTCCTGCATAGGAGTTGTAGTCCTTGATGCGTAGATGAGCTTGGACTTTTGAATGACCTGATTCTGATATCGTAGGCTCATGATATGGTCGTTCGAATATGTAGACTGAAAGCTGAAAATCCTGCTGTAAGAGGATTCTGATACAATTTTGCAATTCTAGTTAATAGTTCAAATGAACTCCAATTTCCTTCAATAATACCTTCCTGGAAAGATCGGCATGTGTACCTTAACTTTTGATTCAGCCCACATTCACATTATATAACTCTTAGTGAAAAACCTGTCACAAGAAGCAAGGTCTGAAACATATAATGCAGAAAATCTTATCTTTTAGCAATTAACTCACAAAGCCTATCAGGCATACCAAACTCATAGAAATAGCTTTCAATAAGCTCCGAACACATTAAAAATCTCAGTGTAAAAGTAATAAAAACAAATGTATATTTTTCATTTATCAACCAGCTAAGTTGGCTGTCTTTTCCTTTTTTCTGGGCAGTTCCCACGTTATTTAAGCTTTGTGAGAGGTGTGGTGGACTCTGATGATCTTCCTCTTAATGTCTCTCGGGAGATTCTGCAAGAGAGTCGGATTGTAAGGATTATGAGAAAACGGCTAGTTAGGAAAACATTTGACATGGTTCAAGATCTTTCAGAAAGTGAAAACAAAGAGGTTAGTAGCGAAGTAGTTTGTGTACATTTTTTGCTTTCTTCAACCTTTGATTTACTAATGAATTAGGCCTATGTATGTTTTTTATTTTCAGGATTACAAAAAATTCTGGGAGAACTTTGGCAAGTTTCTGAAGTTAGGATGTGTTGAAGACTCTGGTAATCACAAGCGCATAACTCCGCTTTTGCGATTCTACACCTCCAAAAGTGAGGAAGAACTCACAAGCTTAGATGAATATGTTGAAAATATGGGAGAAAACCAGAAAGCTATCTATTACTTGGCAACCGACAGCTTGAAAAGTGCCAAGAGTGCGCCCTTCTTGGAGAAGTTGCTTCAAAAGGACATTGAGGTATGTGCATCTTGCATAATTGGCTGTATCATCTCTTGAATTCACATTGTAATGGTAAGTTTTTTCTGTGAGACATTATTTAGCTGTCTGATATGGAAAACTGTTTATACCTTAATAAAACAATGTGTACAGAGGCAGACACATACAACCTTGATGATGTGTTTTCTAAGAATGTAGATCTATGATATTTGCTTTTGCTGAAGAAGAATGAAATAATTGAAACCTTAAATAAAAGGAGGGATTGAATTAAATTGTCTGAAGTAGGTTTAAATAAATTTATAGATTGGCCAATGAAATTCTCATCCATTAATTCTAGACAAACTGACATGCACGCTTGTATAGTTTGTCTTCTTTTACCTGGCCATTCCTTATAGGTGCTTTTATGATAATGTTTATTGTTGTACTTTTTTTCCCCTTTAACTTTATAAGCTGTTTCAGGTTCTGTGTTGGCAGACATCGGGTATTCCATTAAGTTCCTGGATGTCTAATGTGGTTTGTTTGGTTGTTTCACTGTTTGTAGGTCCTTTATTTGATTGAGCCAATTGATGAAGTTGCCATCCAGAACCTGCAAACCTACAAAGAGAAGAAATTTGTTGATATCAGCAAGGAAGATCTAGAACTCGGTTAGGACTAGCAATTTCTGTCAATTGTATTATTCATAGAAGCAATTCAAAAGTTTTTCTTGGCATAGCTCCTGTCTTCTTGGGGCTCTAGTGTCCATCTCTCTAACAAGATAGGATTCCGATGTCAGGTGATGATGATGATGAGGTTAAAGATAGGGAAACTAAACAAGAATACAATCTCCTATGTGATTGGATGAAGCAGCAACTTGGTGAACAGGTGGCCAAAGTCCAAGTTTCAAAGCGTCTGAGCTCTTCTCCCTGTGTGCTTGTCTCTGGCAAGTTTGGTTGGTCGGCCAACATGGAAAGGTTAGAAATGGACTTCAATAACACCAATCTTACCCGCATTCCACCCCACCTAGCCAAAGCTCAAAGCTTATTCAGTTGAACTTATTTCAATTCTTTCATACTTTTGAAGGTTGATGAAAGCACAAACCCTTGGGGATCAATCTAGCTTGGAGTTCATGAGGGGAAGAAGAATACTGGAGATTAACCCAGATCACCCGATCATTAAAGACTTGAATGTAAGACAGTTCTTCTCAACACCGATTAATTTGGTGATGCTATGCTTTGTTGCTGTTGCTGTTCTTCTTCTTCTTTAATCACTGAGGAAGTAATGCAGAACCTGATAGAAATAATTTGAACTGTTGTACATTATGTGACATATCAAATCAAATGGGAAATGGAAGGTTATATAATTCTTGTATCATGGGAATATAATCATGCTATGTCTAATTTTCTCAAGCAAGTTATGATGTTTATGTGTGAAACCTACCAAAAATGGACCAAATAAATTAGAAGATGCTTGCATTTTTAATGCAAAAGGAGAGCAGTTTAAACTCAGCTTGTTTTTATATGCAGGCTGCCTGCAAGAATGCACCTGACAGCGATGATGCCAGGAGAGCTGTTGAGCTCCTATATGACACAGCGTTGATCTCCAGTGGATTCACTGTAAGAATTAACAATATTTTTTCTAAAAAATTTCTTTTAATTGCTTAACATACGCTTGCATATGACTAGGTTCTTGTCATTCACAATTTTCCCTTGATGCTGCAGCCTGACAGCCCAGCTGATCTGGGTGGTAAAATTTATGAGATGATGGCCATGGCACTTGGAGGGAGATGGGGTAGATCAGATGGAGATAAAGCAGAGGCAGCAGAGGGTAATGCCGCAGAATCTAATGCAAATGCCAGTGAGGTCGCAGAGCCACAAGTAATTGAACCATCAGAAGTGAGGACGGAGAGTGATCCATGGCAAGATTGATTTTTATCTTGACACAGAATATGAGGCATTATTTATTTTGCCCTCATGCGGAACAGTGCATACAAAAGAGAAGTGGGGTGATCTGGAGCAGGGCAGGTGCCGATAAATTCATGACAGGAAAATACACGTTAGAGTTGGATTGAGGTTTTGGATCCTTATAGGATTGAATCATATCATGGTTCAAAATAACTTTTGTAACTGCTTTTTACCCTGCACTTCATTAGTTGATTTGATAAGCAATAGCAGTGAGAGTAGCTGGATGGATGATAATGGCGTATTTTATGAACTCCCATATTTGTGAAGCTTAATTACTGCATCATGCTGCTTGTTTTCTGTGACAGGGAAACCACCCCAAGCTGCCACTCTCTGTTTTCGTAAGAGGATAAGTGGAACCCTAAAGCACGCCTCCTCCATCACGACTGTCTTTTCAAAGGACTCGTAGAGCTAGTAGTCTACTGTCGAGTCTCTTTTTCCTCCTGTTTTGTCAGGTACATCAAGAACTCTTAACATGTTTAGCCACAAACGCCAATCCTTCCCTTCGCTTTGCACAATTCTCTGGGACAAATGATTGGGAACCGAGATTCATTATTTAATCCAAAGACACCGCCAGGTATCCTTTTCAGTTGCTTGTGGCAAGCTTGACTATGAGATATGGTTCAACGCAAGAGAGCAGATTCGTATATACCTTGCCATTGTTTCATGGTGCTTTGAAGACTAATGGGGTTTTCGAAAGTGTCCGATTTAAAATGCCAAAACAACGGTAGAGCAGTGCTAGTAGCTCTGAAGAGAATGAAGACTAAAGGGAAAAAATATTGAAAAAAGATGAGAATAGGTGAACTTTTTCGATGCTAAAAATCCTTGTATACTTGAGATGAAAATAACTAGGGTAACACGATCGCTATAAAGAGCGCACCGAATAGAGTAGGGTACGATCCTAACCTCTCCTTTAGCAGATGGAGTTCAAGCTAGAGCAGTTCAAACGGTTGTGTTTTGTTTATTTTATTAGTATAGAATGTTTTGGTTTTGGAGTGTTGTGGTATATTATTTTGGGATAATTTATTAATTATATATATATATAAAAAATTAAAATATAAATTTAACTAACATAACTAAAATTCAAAATAAATTAATTTTAAATTATACAGTATAAATATAAAGTCAAACAAATATAATCTCAAACCAAAATTATAACATCTCTAAAATTCCAAAATATTGTGAATGTAAAATGTTCTAAAATAAAAGAAATATAATTCAAATATTTTCTACATCATTAATATAAAAATAAAGATATTAATCTTGCGGTGGAATGTAAGGAAAATCATCAATTAGACATTCTAATAGTTGATTATTTCCACCATCATTCTCATCATTAAAACATATATCTTTATCTTCTAAATTTAAAATGGACAAAGGTGTTTCAATATTCTTACAACTTATATCTTCTTTATCAAGAAAATTAGGTTATTCACAAATACATTCATTTAAAAGATCAATGTTATCAAAGTTAATGAAATTTAAAGGTCTTCTGCTCAAATTTCTAAAAAGAATAAACATGAAATAAATTAAAAAATTAATATCAGTATAATAGAAAATTATTTTTTCTCCCAATATTATTGAATTAAAACACAAAAAATTCAATAAAACCACAGAGAACGAGAGAGAGCTGAACTACTGAGATGAACATGGAAAAAGAGAGAGAGCTGAATATAGATTATAGATAACTTATAACGGGGTGTTTGGAACTTTGGATCAACAGAAAATAAAGAGAAAATCACAAGAAAAAGTATTGACCTGAGGAGTGAGGAGTCTGAGACTGAGTTGCTGAGGTGAGGACCGAGGAAGAGGAGTCTGACTCTAAAGAACTGAGGACTAACGAAGAGAATTTTGAGCTTGGCAATATTGATTGATTGAGTTGAGAGAGAGGCCCGAGGAAGAGAAGAGTTAAGGTTTTTGATTTTGATTTGAGATATTGAGGAAAATGGGCTGCCTAGCTATTTAGCCGTAAGAATTAACTTAATTGTAAATTCTTTTATTTTGAAGACTGAAATAGAATATCTTGCGTGATTTCAAGGTGTTTCAGCTGATATTCTCAGTACAATTCTATATTTAAAACGAGATAAAAATGATATTATTTATTTATTTATTAATATAAAATGTTTCGATCAAAACATAACAATATTCACAATCTTGGTCAATCTAAAGAAGTTTCAAATCTGCATGAACTAACCGGTTTGAAACTCAAGATATTACTCAGCCCACCAGACAATTGTTTTCTGAACACAGCCACCAGATAACTAGAGTAAGTTCCAAGCTCCTGTATTAACCAACGAATGACAGATCCAGAAACTTTTATGTTACAAGTGGAGTAACTAAAATTCACAAAAACACTTTCTTTTGCTCTCTCTCTCTCTCTCTCTCCCATCCAACACCCATTCGCTATCTTTCAAAAACATCCTTCGTTAATGTATCCTTCCTTATTTCTTTCACATCCAATTTTTCCCTCCAACGCTTTCCTTGCACTCAATTGACTAGCAAAATAATTCCGTGTCATTTATAAAAAATCTTAAGCATTCACCATTAAAGTTAGACTCAAAGCTTTATATTGGCAATGTACACTATACATCTATTTTTTTTCTTTTTTTAAATAATCCTTGAACTTAACCCACAAATTTACCTCCACACTTCATTTTGACAAACATAATTCTTCAGAAACAATGAAATTCATCAACAAATTTTGAATTTAAAACGCTATCCAACCTGATTTTGATAATGTTGTTGGGAATGCGGCATATGACAAGCTAATATAACAACGTGTTATTGTAAGTAATGGTCCATGGCTCCATAATTCACAAGACACAAGGCTCTAAAACCCATGGATCCATGCAACATAATAGAAGAAGCCCATCCCACAAAAGGTTTAAAGGGGGGTTTAAAGGCGGCTAGGCTTCACTCATCCCCGCCATCACCCCCTCTCTGTCTAATTCACAGTTCCTCTCACTTCCCTTCAATTTCTTGTCCATGCCCATTATTATCTTCACTGCTATTTCACCTTTTTTTACTACAATTTAAAGTCCTCTCCTTTCTACATCATGTGGAGAACCTTAGCCAAATATGCTCCTACTAAAAAGCTGAAACGTACCTCAAGCTCTCGTAGTCTCTTTAAAGAATCAGCATTTATCGAAAAATTCAGATCCCCAGATTCCAAAACATGCCTAAATTCAACATTTTCTCTTTTGGGTTCTCGTCAGACTGGCTTTTTACCTCAAAATGACAAATTGGGCAATCCTAGTTATGGTGATTTAACAAACACTTTTCGTCTCCCCCCTTGTTTCTTCAAGGGGTATGCAACCGCGGCAGCTGCAGAGGTGATTTCTTTGACTGATGAATCATACCTTTCTGGGTCTGATGATTTTCAAGGATCAATGGATGAAATTGACAAGCATTTCCGGAAAATGGAGTCACAGTTTATGCCACAACAGAAGAAAATAATGGCAGGTATGGGGATTGGAAAGTATACAATTCTTAAAAGGAGGCAAGTAAAGATGGAGACAGAAGCATGGGAACAGACGGCACGAGAGTATCAGGAGATGTTAGAGGACATGTGCGAGCAGAAACTGGCACCTAATTTGCCCTATGTAAAGTCACTGTTTCTTGGTTGGTTTGAGCCTTTGAGGGATGCAATTATTGCAGAGCAAGAATTGTGTAAGGTGAACTTGAGGATTCCTCATGGAGCCTATTTTAATGACTTGCCGGCTGACATGATGGCAGTTATTACTATGCATAAGTTGATGGGGTTGTTGATGACCGGTAATGGAGGGGCTGCCAATATTAGGGTGGTTCAAGCCGCATCTGTTGTTGGCGAAGCAATTGAAAATGAGGTGAATGACTTCGAAATTTAATTATTTTTTTCAGCGGAGTGTTTTGTTTGTGTACTTTAGTTGGCTTTTATTATATATTTAGGATCATAATACTGTTTTTTCTGTTTCCAGTTTAAGTTGGAAATGTTTGGTAAAGAGAACACAAAAGCCTGGGGCTGTAGGAATGTTAGGATGAAATTCATTAGAAGTTTTCGTTTTTCTTGGATTGTGTAAATCTGGTCATTTAGTTGGAATTCCATGAGATAACTCATCTTCTATTCACCCATCCCTTCAATACCTCCAATTGTGTCTTTAAAGCTCTTTTAGATGTTTCCTGCAAACTGTAGGATACTGTGCTTCTATTTTAATATTCAAATCTTTTCATGTTTCTTCATAACATCAGTATATCTTTCAGGTAGCACGCATTTTAGTTGGTTCAATTTTCCTGATACACTTGTTTTAGTGTTTAGGACAAACTTGCGTGGCAGTTTTGTTTTTCATTTTTTGTTATTGTTACTAAATTTTTGTTCATCTTGTTCATATCAAAATTGTTAATACCGTTTCGGTTAGTGCTTTGTTTTTTCAATCTGAATAGAATGTTTCGGTTTCGGAGCGTTTTGGCTGGCCATTTCGGGGTTGTACTGTTTATATGTGTGTGTGTATATAATTAAATATATTAATTCAAAAAAGAATTAGATCAAATCCAAAAATAAAATTATTTAGAATTGTGCAATTTAAAATAAAAAAAAGACACAATAAAATGATTTTTCTAAACAAAATTACAAACATATATAATATTACGAGAATGCCATCATCAATCTCGCAAGGTCATTACATTCTCTGATTGCTTTGAAATTTTAACATAATATATATAAATATATCAAGAGACTCGTAAAATGTCATCTTAATTTAACAGTTGGATTAAGAGATAAGATTGATATTGTACAATTATTCATTATTTAAAAAAAAACACTATTTGGTCGAAACGGAATGGGTAGAACGAAACCAATACGTTTTGGCTGTTTTTTGACTGAAAAATCCTGAACGGACCGGGATTTAAACTGAGGTAAAAACAACATTGTTTTGTCTTTTTTTTTTAACTAGTACGAAATGTTTCGGCCGAAACGAAAGGAAATTAACAACTATGGTTCACATGGCATGCGATAGCTACTTTGTGTAGGATTCTGATATTTCTTATTATTTATTAAATTGATTTCTTGTATTTGTTGTATAATTCTACATTTATTAGAATATGCTATAAAAATGATTTAGATTTAAAGACGAAAATCATTCATATTGGTACCGTCTAAGGTGCTAGATGTCATTAGCCAAGGAATTTCTTGAACTCTAGTAAATCATCTGAAACAGAATATAAAGACCATATTTTGAAGAATAAGATTTGACCAGTTATAACAAAAAAATAAAAGAGGAAAAATAGATAAAGGAATGGGGTGCTTCCCTTTTCAGGAAGGATCGTACAATAGAAGCATCATAAAATATTTTCTTGTATTTTCTTAGAAAAAAGAAATGAAGAAACAGAAAACATCAAGCCAAAGAATCAGTCAAAACTAAGAATCATCAATGGTGACCAAAGAAATGAGTTGAGGCCCAAAGCATGATTTGCATTGCTTTCAAATCTTTTGTTGAATGAATGAATGATTTCACATAGTTTCCCTGTCTGTCTTATGGTAAAGCATACAATTCTTTGGGAGACTGTCTAATTCTTAGTATCTAATTGTTGTTCCTGCTTAAGCATAAGGTACAACCAATGGAGGTAGGTGCTTTCAAGATTGGCATCTCCACATGAATTTCTAATATTCTTGTGACATGCTTTAATTAAAAATGCACTAACAGTTTGGTTAAGAAATATGCAAATTGCACTTCTTATTCACATAGCAAAGCAAACAACTGCTTGTTTGTAGACATAATTTAATGACTTCTTGATTATTACTAAGCAGTATGTTGTATTTCCTGTCTTTTATTGAGAGCTTTTGCGTAATTATCTCTTATGTGGATCAGGCAAAGATAAACAAGTTTTTGGAGAAGACAAAGACGAGGAAGAATTTGAAGGACAAGATATCAGAAGGAGAGTCTGGTGCTGCTATTTATGAAGGAGAGAAACTAACCAAGGAACAGGAGAAACTGAGGAAAAAAGTTACTACACTGATGAAAAAACAAAAGGTTCAGCAATTAAGGCGAATTGTGAAGGGTCATGATGATTCAATGCCTTGGGGTCAGGAAGCACATCTTAAGGTTTGTGATATCCCTTGCTGTAAATGTAGTCACATAGGAGTGACATTTGTTTCTCTGCATTTACTCTGATGCTTATCTATCCCAGGTTGGCTCTCGTTTGATTCAATTAATGATAGAATCTGCCTATATACAACCTCCAACTGATCAAATAGGAGATGGTCTGCCTGATATTCGCCCTGCATTTGTGCATACCCTCAAAACCATCACAAAAGATACACAGTAAGAAATTGGAATCAATGACTCTCTCTCTCTGTATCTCTATCTCTCGCATATCACCATCTAAATTTCTCTGGCTTACATTTGGATAGGAAAAGTAGTAGGAGATACGGTGTTATTGAATGTGATCCACTTGTTCGCAAAGGCCTTGAGAAATCTGTAAGTAACTTACACTTGCTTATGCTGTTGTGGCTCTGGTAATATCTATTTTGATTATGTTTAATGATTATATCTTCCTTTCGGTATTGTGATGATACTAATTCTTGTCATCTGAACAGGCCAGGCACATGGTCATCCCTTATATGCCAATGCTGGTGCCTCCTCTAAATTGGACAGGGTATGAGTTTCAATTCTCTATCTTTTGACCTTTTTTCTTTTTATCTATACCAATCCATGTGCATAAGTTTCTAGTTAAATTTAATGGAACAACCTGGTTCTAAGTAGTGATATGTTCTCCTTGCAAGAATAGTTGTTAAAAAGAATTTGTTTTATTTCAGTTGTTCTTGGTCAAACATTGTGCTGTCAATCTAACTGCTTTAGAAATAAAATAACAAGGCCAACCTTGTCAAATCTTCTTTAAGACAGCTAGCTAGACATTAATATGATTGGGCTGCTGGTTTCTTTCCTCCTAACCTTTGTAATATTTTGAAAGGTATGGCCAAGGTGCATACTTTTTCTTACCATCCTATGTTATGCGAATACATGGAGCAAAACAGCAACGTGTTGCAATTAAAAGGGCTTCAAGGAATCAATTAGAGCCGGTTTTTAAGGTTTGAAATCCTTGCTTGAGTTGATTCTATCTATTTTCCACCGACAACCATGTCACTACAATCAACACATTTTCTTGATGAATGGTGATGACTTGCAACCAACTTCATACCACTCTTTATTTATTTGTTTGTTGCAATAATTCTGTTTTTTATTTTTTTTTATTTGATGAATTAGGCCCTGGATACTCTTGGAAATACTAAATGGAGAGTAAATAAAAGGGTTCTTACAGTAATTGATAGAATATGGGCTAGTGGAGGTCATCTTGCTGGCCTGGTTGACCGTGAAGATGTGAGTTATTTATACAAGCAGAAGTTCATATAATTTTCATTCAAAATTGTATTTAACACTGCTTGTGCCAATTCGTACCTCTTTCCCTCCTTTCTTCTATTGACCCCCCCCTCCCCACCCCTCAAACTCCTTTGTTTTCACTTATAGAAACTTGATAGGTTCCTTTGCCTGAGGAGCCACAAACAGAAGATGAAGCTGAAATTCAGAAATGGAGGTGGAAAGTTAAAAGTGTGAAAAAGGAGAACAGTGAGCGATATTCACAGCGATGTGATGTGGAATTAAAACTAGCTGTAAGAAGCTATCTTGTTTTGGAAAATAACCAGTGTGCATGTTTTTGTTGATGGCTTGTTAAATTTCTATAACTTGGAGCAGGTAGCTAGAAAGATGAAGGATGAGGAAGGCTTCTACTATCCACACAACCTTGATTTTCGGGGTCGTGCTTACCCTATGCACCCATATTTGAATCATCTTGGCTCTGATGTGTGCCGGGGCATCCTGGAGTTTGCAGAGGGGCGACCTCTTGGGAAGTCTGGTTTGTGCTGGCTGAAGATACATTTAGCAAATCTGTATGCCGGTGGTGTTGACAAATTATCCTATGATGGTCGAATATCATTTACTGAGAATCATCTGGATGATATCTTTGATTCAGCTGACCGACCTCTTGAAGGACAACGCTGGTGGTTGGGTGCGGAGGATCCTTTTCAATGCTTGGCAGTATGCATTAATCTCTCAGAAGCTTTGAGAAGCCCTTCTCCAGAGACTGCCATTTCACATACATGCCTGTTCACCAGGTACATTTTCTCTCTGTAGCTGCTATGTTTGAGTTCTGTGATAAAAACAAGTTGATGACTGCATACGATGAGCTGCAATGAGCTCTGGAGCAGATTTGTTGGTTCAATGCTATTCATTGGCTGGTGCTTGCTGTTCTGTCTTCGAAGAAGTTTAGAGGCTTTATATTAAATCTTTGCTTTCTTTGTGATATCATTTTTCATATTGAATGTGCAGTCCAGAGACATACCATGATCAAAAATTTATTCTTATATTTCCTCTTTCTTTTCTTTTCTTTTCCAAGGATGGTTCGTGCAATGGCTTGCAGCACTATGCTGCCCTTGGAAGGGACAAGGTAAAATAATTTTTGTTCATATTGACTTGAAAAAATTGCAAAACATCCCCCAATCCTAAATTTGAAAATCTGATACTTCTTAGATATTGCATCAAGTTTCATAATTTTTTTGTACACAACTTATGTTTTTCCAGAACAATGATTTAAGTGTTTTTTAATTCACAACTATGACCAATGATTTCTAATCTTGTTTTTGCAAGCTTCAAGTGTTGCAGTGCATGGTATGAGTTTGTTGTATTTCTCTTAAGTTTTGTATAAAGCAATAAGCTGAATTGAACTTTTAATCAGTTGGGAGCAGCTGCAGTAAATCTAGTTGGAGGAGGAAAACCCGCTGATGTTTACTCAGGAATTGCAGCCAGGTGGGTTCTCTCTCTTACTGCACCTCTGTGGAAATTGGGGTAGGGATAGTAAAGGTGGTTTGGGCAGCCAACTACAATATGATGACTAGGAGCCCTTACTCTTGTTGGGCAGTGGTTGAACCTTTTTCCTTAAATTGGATTTGAACATGTATATACAGGAGTATGCAAGCTGACGGTCTTAAAAAAATAGGGTAACACCATATTACCAGAATCTGGTTATGACAGCAACCTGTATCTATGATTTTTAAATTTCACTTGAATTCAATGTAGTAGGAATTATTGGAATTTCATTGTTTGTATTGCTTCCGGAACAATTGCCAGCCACTCATGTTGAACTATACATTGAAAATCCATATATTTACTTTGCATCGTTTTTTTAGAATATCAAATGCTTAACTCAACTGTTGTTTTTGATGTAGAGTTCTCAATATCATGCGAAGAGATGCAGAAATAGACCCTGCAAATAATCCAAATTCAGTGCATGCAAAGCTTTTAGTCGATCAGGTTTCTGCCTGCCTTATATTTATTAATGGTGTTAAATATGCCTTAGATTATTCAATTTTAACACTGTTTCAATTGCTAAAATTATGAAGGATTCCTTAATTTCATCAATATACTCCTACATAATTAATTATGTTGTAGGATCAGGTGACTCATTTTGTAGCCAAACATTCTTGGGCATGCTTGTACACACTCTCTATGATGTGTTGCTAACAGCTTTCCTTCATAATTGGAAACCCAGGTGGACAGGAAGTTGGTGAAGCAGACAGTGATGACATCAGTGTATGGAGTTACTTATATTGGTGCCCGTGACCAAATCATAAGGAGGTTAAAAGAGCGTTGTATCATTGCTGATGATCCACAGCTGTATTCTGCAGCCTGCTATGCAGCAAAAGTAAGTGGTGCGTGTTTGTGTGTGCCTGTAGAGGAGGATTTTGTTAATTATTTTGCCACATGAACAGACCACCTTGACAGCCTTAGAAGAGATGTTTGAAGGTGCAAGAGGGATTATGGCTTGGCTTGGAGAATGCGCAAAGGTATGTTACATTTATCTTGCTATCATTTGCTTTGCATAGAAGGGTAGTTTTTGCCCTGTCATTTGATGGGGGGTCCCACATATGGGTCTGCTCAAGTGAGAATCCTGATATGACGCTTCATTTTGGTCATGCCCTTTTTCCTTATATCCCTTAATATCCTGATCCGGTAATTCATTTAATGGCTTGGAAAAGGTTTGGCCCCACTTTGGATCTCATTTATGATCTTCTGCTTAAGTTATATCATTAATGGACTTTGATGGATTTAGATATTCAATGTGGGTTTAAGCATATTCAATTCAACAATTCCCCTAGTTCCACTTCTAATGGATTTAGATAGTCAATGTGGTGATATTCAATTCAACATTGTCCTTAGTTCCAGACTTTTAGACTCATTAAAGTTGGTCGCCTGAACCCTGATTTCAATCCACCTTATCTTGGATTGTCTTATCAAAGGGATGTTTTGAGATTAAATTAATTCTTATTATTTCATCTCAAGTCAATTTTTCTGCCTCTCATTTGATAGGTTCCCATTTGCTTTCAGTACCCAGTGTCATATATGGCGTCTTCTTTTCTAGGTCATTTCCATATTCAGATCATGTTTTGTAACTGCGAGTTCATATAAATCAGGAGGGATTTTGTGATACAAGAAGGCAGTTGAATTGTCTTTTGTGGTCATTGTTTCCAGTGGCTAAAGGGTGGGATAGGTTGAGTAGATAATCTTTTCAACAATAAATGTAAAGGGAATATAATAGAGGAAATATATTATAGAACTTAGTTACTTGCCCATTGGATAATGTTCTATATAATATACTTATTGTATCGTCAGCCCTCAAGCTTAATACATTTTCAGAAACTTTTGAGTTTTCAGTTAAATATAGCTGTTTGCTCTCACCAACAATCTGCCCTGCTTAAGAATATCTTGCTGTGTTCTGAAATTTCTTACTGCTGAATTAATATAAACAGGTGATAGCTTCAGAGAATCAGCCTGTGCAATGGACCACTCCTTTTGGACTCCCTGTTGTACAGCCTTATCGACAGTTGGGAAGGCAGCTTGTAATGTTCTAAGAAATTAATACTAATTTTAATTGGTTGATTTGTTGTTTTCAATTATATAATGAATGTAGAAAACCAAAGTCTATTTTGAAGGTGACTAAGATGCTTTCTTGATATATATGTAGATTAAGACTTCCCTTCAGGTGCTGACGCTACAAAGAGAAACTGACAAGGTAGTGTAATGGATTTTTTAACTGTGGCATCCATATCTTTGGTTAGTGCACCAGATAATCTAAGCCCCCCACCCTGTTTGTGTACATGTCTTTCTTTGATCTAAGAACAGCCTCATGTTGCGCTCAGTTAATGATTCCAAAATTTTGTGATTGGTACAGGTCATGGTCAGGCGGCAAAGAACAGCCTTTCCTCCAAATTTTGTCCACTCCCTTGATGGTTCTCACATGATGATGACTGCGGTTGCCTGCAAAGAGGCAGGTTTGAACTTTGCAGGTTTGTGCGGGCCTAGTAGCCCCCCCCCCTCCAGTCACCTGGTAACATTTTTTGAGAAGTCTTATTGTTTCATTTTGATGTCCATTTACAGGGGTCCATGATTCATACTGGACACATGCATGCGATGTTGATGAAATGAACAGGATTCTGAGAGAAAAGTTTGTTGAACTCTATGAGACACCGATTCTAGAGAATGTAAAGTATCTTATCTATATGCTCATCAAACCTTATATAAGCAGACCGCCCCTAGGAAGTAATTGTATTTCTTGGTTTCAAGCTTGTGCTACACTAGATCTTACTGCCACTGTTTGTTTTCTTTTTAAATGACTTGACATGTAAGGCAGTAGTTGACGACCATGATCCAGAGTAGGTAAATTGTTCTTTAAACAATTCTGCTTATATCTTTATCTATTAACCATGAGCTCACTCCTTTTTTAATGGGATTCATGTCCTTGGGAGAGAGCAGACCTTTCAACTGGTTACGTCAATTAGCTTTCCAACATGGACTGAAGTGCATTAAGATTTGAACCTGCTGTTTTCTGTTTTATGCGCTTTAAAGAAATAGTTTTCTGAAGCTTGAGAATTCTATTCCTTGGACGAGCATTTACATGGGAAGGCTTTCTAGAAATTTATCCTCTCTTTACTGCAAACCGTGATGCATTTGCTGGTTCTATGTGGTGATTTGTGATCATAACAGTGCTGGTCAATATGTTCATGGTGGTTTGAAATTTATTATTTTAAAACCGAGAATCTTACATGCTGAGCGATGATATTAACTATCAGATTTATTGGTTTGTTTATGTGCTTGCAGCTATTGGAAAGCTTCCAAAGCTCGTTCCCCGACTTGAAATTCCCTCCCTTACCTGAGCGAGGAGACTTTGATCTAAGAGATGTCCTGCAATCAACCTATTTCTTCAACTAGTCTGAACTGAACACTGACCTTGCCAGTTACCTCAAAATCGTATTCTGTGCCTCTGGCATTTGGTTCCAAGTTGATGGCAGCTGTACTCGCTTATCACTGGGTTTAGTGCCTGACAAAGGAAACCCTAAACCGCATTGATCAGAAAGGTTGAGTAGAAAAGAAGCTCGAGGCATGGCTACCCCTCATTTGGTATCCAATGGGCATCTTTGTACATATCCAAGCACAGGAACTGATTAATTATTAGCTGAAGATACCCTCTGACACCATCCTGCTACACGCTTAATAATTGGCACCTTCTGTATCTGCTTTGTTAAAAAGACAGAAATAGCACGATGCGACATTCAATGGCTTGAAGGATCGACGCCCATTATTAAGCAAGCTGCGTTGTCATTTGTTGGCTTGGTGCAAAATGGAATTGAAGCATCGTGGGGGAATGGATTACTATGTTGGTGAAGTCAATTAAACAGGTTGAGGATGGATGCAAGCTTCGGTTGCCATATCTTCAGAGATGCTAACAGCAACAGATTTAACATAGATTTCTTAAAATAATCACGGCCACAGGGAAAGCAACCTGGTGGATGACAGGCATGTCACTTTCGTGGTATTTTGCCACCTTTGTACCGATTGTTCTATATGGTCTATAATTGGATGCATAGACTGGCTATTGGTCCGTTCTTGCCATGGGTTGGATCCAAAGCCGCAAAATTTATTACAAACATTGCAAGACCAATCTATTATCTTTTTAATTAACCATAACAAGCTTTAAGGGTCCAGGTGTAATTAAGCAAAATTTAAAAGTTGTACGAACTGAAAACAGCACCTTCGTCCTTACAGAAAACTACAGTGAGGGAAAGATCTGGGTTCTTACATAAGCAGTACCCAAAAAAGTTGCATCTCTTACAGTGTCTTCATGCCATTCACGCTTGAGGTCTTCAAGCAGATAATGAGAAGACCATGTTTATGCTGCATATCAAAACAAACTGAAATCATGTATCAAAACAAACTGAAATCATGTATGTGGAGAGGGATTTCTTCTGAATAGGACATAAGCACTGTATATGGACACCAAACTTGAGAATAAAGCAAGAAAAATAACGTCGTCAGACATGGTCATTATTCTTCTTTGTTGCTACGAAATGGGGATCCCTGAAAGATCGTAGGTTTGAACCAACAGATAAAAAAGATATTGGATAGATGATAAAACGTTTGAGATGTAATTTGGCTGTGAAAGCTTGCCTTCTGCCTTGAATTATTTAGGTTTAAATACAGTTTTCATGTACACAATCTTCTCCTAAACTCTAGCAATCTTTTCCTAAATACATGCCAAATCCCGTATTCTTAGGTTGCTATTATAGTAGTATTAGGATACAAATATGATTTCCTATTTGGTGTGTATGTATTTCATAATACCCCCCCTCAAGTTGGAGCATGAAAATCTCGAATGCCCAACTTGCACAGTAGAAATTCATATTGTTGTTTGCCCAAGGCCTTCGTAAATATATCAGCGAGTTGTTGTGACGAAGAAACAAAACTGGTCGTAATATCTCCAGCAATGATGGCATCGCGAATAAAATGACAATCGACCTCGATATGTTTCGTGCATTCATTAAAGACAGGATTCTAAGAAATATGGAGAGCTGTTTGACTATCACAGTGAAGGGTCATAGGATGAGGATGAGAAATTCCGAAGTTAGAGAGAAGAGCTTTAAGCCAAGTCAGCTCACCTGTAGTCATGGTCATAGATCGGTATTCTGCTTCAGCTGAGGAACGAGAGACAATATGTTGCTTCTTGGTTTTCCAAGATATTGGGGAATCGCCCAAAAAAAATTATCCAACCAGTGAGGGAACGCCGAGTCAGGGGACATCCGGCCCAGTCAACGTCACACCACCCATGTAATTTTAAGTCACAGTGACTACTAAGAAAGATCCCTTGACCCGGATTGCCTTTAAGATATCTGACCACTCGTAAGGCAGCTGCCCAATGTTCTTCCCGTGGACATTGCATGAATTGGGATAGGACATGAACACTATAAGATAATTCGGGTCGAGTAAAGCAGAGATAGATCAATCGTCCCACCAAGCGATGATACTGTTCCGGATCACCCAATTCTGCACTCGTGGATAAGGCAAGACGGTGATTTTGCTCTAAGGGGATAGATGTTGGTCGTGCCCCAAGTAGCCCGGCCTCGGAAATAATGTCAAGCTCATATTTGCGTTGGCAAAGTACAAACCCAACAGGACTGCGTGCTACTTCTATCCCCAAAAAATATTTCAGACAGCCAAGATCTTTCATGTGAAAGCAAGCATTGAGATAATCTTTGAATGCCTGTATGCCAGTCGAGTGATTTCCAGCAATGATAAGATCGTCAACATAAACAAGCACGCTGAGTTCAATTGCTTCTCGGTGAAAGGTAAACAGTGAGTAATCTGAATAAGACTGTTGAAACCCATAATTTGTCAAGGCACTGGAAAGTTTGGCAAACCAACAATGAGGTGCCTGTTTCAACCCATACAACGACTTCTGGAGTTTGCGTACTTTCCCGGTCGTCCCTGCTCGAAATCCAGGTGGAAATTTCATATAAACTTCCTCCTGAAGATCACCATGTAGAAATACATTATGAACGTCCATCTGATGGACTGCCCAATTCTTAGCAATAGCCACAGCAAGAAATACCCGTACGGTGACCATTTTAGCGACGGGAGCAAATGTTTCTGTATAGTCAAGTCCTTCAGTCTGATGGTTGCCGAGAATGACCAATCGAGCCTTCAACCTCTCAATAGTACCATCAGAATTATGTTTGATTTTGTATACCCATTTACAGCCCAAAGCTTTCTTTTCGTCTGGCAAGTTCTGAACAACCCAGGTTTTATTATGTTCAAGTGCTGAAATTTCTTGTTGCATGGCTTCTCTCCAACCTTCATTTTTCACAGCTTCGGAGTAAGATGTAGGTTCCCGCTCAGCTGTTAAGGCTGCAAGAAAATTTCTATGTTGCATAGAAAATTTATCACAATTCACATAATGTGCTAAAGGATAGGGTGTACCTGAGGAATGCTGAGGTATGGATGATGAGAGAGATGGACTTAATTTCTGTATGGTGTTCGTGACATAATTCTGAAGTCGTATGGAGGGACACCGTTGACGATGTCCTCTGCCCAATATTTCTTCCTCCTCTTCTTCTGGGTGAGCAGAATCTATTTGGACAATATCGGTATTTGGCTCAGATATTGAATGAGCTAAATCCAGTATACTCCCGGATATAAGACTTTGTGGTTCCTCAGAGACGGTGTGGATCACTTCGTCATTGGAGGACCTATCTGTATCATTAGCGAAGGGAAAAATTCCTTCGGAGAACACAACATCGCGAGAAACAAAAAAAACTTGTTTGTCCAAATCATATAGTCGCCACCCTTTTTTCCCATAAGGATAACCAACGAAAACACATCGACGACTTCGACTTGCCATTTTATCCCTCGTTGTCTCATGTGCATAACACAAAGAGCCCAAGACATGCAGGTGGTGATAAGTTGGTGCGACACCATATAGGACTTGATAAGGTGTCTGTCCATTTAAGATTAAGGAGGGAGTCCTGTTGATTAAGTATCCTGCTGTCAATACACATTCACCCCAAAATTTAATAGGGAGGGAGCCTTGAAATCGTAGCGCTCTAGCTACATTCATAATGTGTTGGTGTTTCCGTTCTACCCGCCCATTTTGTTGTGCAGTGCCTGTACAAGAGGTCTGAAAAATAATCCCTTGATCGAGAAAATAAGATTTCAGACAAATAAATTCAGTCTTATTATCGCTTCGTAAAATTTTAACTTGTTGATCAAATTGTCTCTCAACCATAGCGAGAAACCTTTTAAGCATACTTGAGACCTCCTTCTTATCAATAAGTAAATAAATCCATACCGCACGAGAAAAATCATCAACAATAGTCAAAAAATACGAAGCACCGCATGAAGAAAATGTTCTGTAAGGTCCCCACAAATCACAATGGACAAGTTCAAAAATTTCTGAAGTCTTATTTTCACTAACGGAAAACTTATCTCTTCTTTGTTTTGCCTTTTGACAGACACCACAAGTTTTACTCAAATAATCTCCATGCTTGCTAGAATTAATTCCAGGAACTAACTGTGTTATTCGCAAAGAGGGATGTCCAAGTCGCTGATGCCAGAGATTGAGAGACACTGTATCTTTGACCTTCATTGCATGAACTCGCGGTATCCCTTTAAAATAATAAAGTCCATCCCGTCTCTCACCCGCACCAATCAGCATCCTCGAAGTGGGGTCCTGTATAGCACATAAATTTTTAGTGAATAGGACAAAACAATCATAGTCATTAATTAATTGCGACACAGAAATTAAATTGCAAGTAAGTCCCGGAACATAAAGAACATTTCCAAGACACAAATTTCCCCCAAGAATGGTCATTCCCTCTTTGGTGGCCATGGCACTACTTCCATCTGGCAGTCCTACGGGACACTGATTAATTATTCTCAAGTCATGAAGCTCCTCAATTGTCCCGGTCATGTGATTCGAAGCACCTATATCAAATATCCAAGTTGAACCGGTCAAATTTCCATACAATGCTTTTAGCTTACCCGTCATTTTATCAACTATATGTTTCGGCTCCCCCAATATTTCAATTAACTTTTGCCATTGCTCACTGCTAAGACCCTGCAGCGATGACTCTTCCTTTTCGCCCGTGCCCGTGACAGAGCTGGTGGTGGCCACGACGTTCCCGATCAGAGTGGCGTTGGCTCGGTGAGGGCCTCTGTGGGTTCGCCCACCTCCTCTGCCACCAGATTGAAAGCCCGATGACCCTCTTCCACGGCCAATCCCCCTTCGCCCGTCACTTTTGGGTCTTTCTCCCCACCAATCTGGGTATCCCTTCAAGGCGAAGCAATTTTCTGTTTCATGGCCATGTTTGTTGCAGTAAGAGCACAGATTGCTTCTTTTCTCTCTTCCGTCGGGTCGAGTCCGAGTAACTAAGACCATGATTTCTCCATGCTCGTCTCTGCCCCGAGCGATGTTCTTCACTTGTTCCTCCTGGTTGAGGATGGAATAGACCTTGTGCAACGAGGGCAATGTGTCTTGAGCCAATATGTTGGAACGTGTTGTCCCGTACCTCTGCTCATCCAGTCCCATGAGAAAAAGGTGCACTTTCTCTTCTTCTCTTTTCTTTTCCAGTTCTGAGCTTAGATTGCATATGCACTTCCCACATTTACACACGGGCAATTGCTCAAAATTGCCCAATTCATCCCATATTTTCTTCAGCTTCCCATAGTAGTCCATGATTGTCATCCCCCTCTGTTTGCATTCAGCCAATGTGGATTTTAATTGTTGAATCCATGGTCCATTGGTGATGCTAAATCTGTCTTTGATATCTGTCCACAAATCCTGTGCAATCTCTACATGAGATATGGTGGATCGAAGTGTGGGTTCAATGGTGTTTCGAATCCAGGACACCAACAATGAATTGATGGTTCACCAGTCTTCCAAATCTCCTGACCCTTCTCCGGGTTGTTTGATGGTTCCATCAATGAACCCGAATTTCTTTCGGGCTCTCAAGGCAGTTCGGAATGAACGTGCCCATTCTTCATAATTATCTCCTTTCAATTGAACCTGAGTAATCGTAAACCCAGGTTTATCAAGGGATGTAATAGCATATGGTGAAATTGTTTTTCGTGTGGCAGGGGCAGCCATGAGCTCTGTTGTGTTGTCTGCCATGGATTGAGTTTTTGGTTGTTTTATGGCTTTGATACCATGATAAAGTGTTTGAGATGTAATTTGACTGTGAAAGCATGCCTTCTGCCTTGAATTATTTAGGTTTAAATACAGTTTTCATGTACACAATCTTCTCCTAAACTCTAGCAATCTTTTCCTAAATACATGCCAAATCCCGTATTCTTAGGTTGCTGTTATAGTAGTATTAGGATACAAATATGATTTCCTATTTGGTGTGCATGTATTTCATAATATCACTTAACAAGTTGGAAGTAATATCAGCTTTTAGTTTTGAATGCAATCCAAGTGCACTGAAACTTCGACTTGGATACAGATTTGGGATATGTGGTAAGCAACATAGAATCAGACCCACCAACCAAGATAAATGTGCTCACATGCTTGGAGAAACATGAAAAAAAAATTAATATTCAATGCACCAGAATCCCATCTTGAAGGTTTTAAGGCCCTCATATCAAAAAATTTAAGCACTATAATGTGAAATGTATTCCGCTTTTGATCTGAAATCACACACACACACATATATAGATATATATATATGCACGTAATCACAAATTCAAGCTAGAGAGTTAAATTAAGCAGCTTAAAGTAATGGCTGCTAGAAAAATAAATCCAAGGCAAGCTGCAAAAGTTGCTCCAGTGAACTGGAAAGCAACCCAGATGTTGGGTATACAGTTTGCACCAAAGAAGATGATCAATGAAAACCTGTAGCTATCTGAAACCAATGGTGTGGCTGAAGGAAAGAGAAGACCATCCAAATTTAGGCGCAGTGGATGGAAGATCACAGGGAAAACGAGCAAGAGATGCAAAGCATAGCTAACGTGAATTGTGTCATTGAGCAAAGAGCTGAAAGCAACGCCAAGATCAGTGTCAAAGTTGGCCAACACTGTTAGTGTATGGTATATTGTATGCATGCGTGTGAGTCTGCATACATAAGGAATATCTCCTAAGTATAAATAAGAGACATCCGTACTGTGTGTATTAAGCTGAAAAACAGCAATAACAAATATTTTGAAATTTTCCATTTTCCCTCCAAAAATACTCTATCTTCTTCCCTGCTCAATTCTTTTCTTCTATGTGAAAATACTTCACATATTTGCCAATATTAACATGGTATCAGAGCATTGAATGCTCATGCAAAGAAATTGATCCAAAAACCTTTTGCTTCCAAAATCTGCAGTCTTCATCACTTGATTTCAAAATTGATGCAGAATTTATTTTTCCAGAATTTTCTGGTTTCTTAAACAAATTTAAATTATGAACTGCTGGAAATACCTCATAAGAAGGTTCTGTGAATTACTCAGTCCAAGAACAATGGTCACGGCAGCATAACTCTAAATTCTTCAATCCCTGATTGCAACCCTAATCTCAACAGTTTCAACCTCCGTCAATGCGAAGCTTGATGATACAAATTACTTAAACTGGCATTTTCAAATGCAGTTACTACTGGAGAGCAATGAAATCTTTGGTTTCGTGGATGGGTCTCATCTCTGTCCCTCCTCTGTTTCAACAGAAGAATGTGGTACGAATTTTTCTAATTCATCTTCTACTGTTGACTGTGATGATATTCTGGTATGGAAGATGCATGATAGGGCAATAATGCAACTTATTACTGCTACTTTATCTCCAATTGCTATGTCCTATGCGATTGGGAGTACTAGCTCTTGGGATCTCTGGACTAGGAAAGAACAATTTTCAGCAGTATCTAAGACTAGCATATTTCAATTGAAATCTGATTTACAAAATATAAAGAAAGGTATTGATTCAATAAGTCAATACCTTCTAAAAATCAAAGAAGCTGGGGATTATTTAAGTGTTGCTGGTGTGTATTTTGCTGATGAAAATATAGTGATTTTAGCTTTGAATGGTTTGCCTTCTGAATACAATACTTTCAGATATGTTGTGCGAGGCAGAAAGAATGTTATTACTTTGAAAGAGTTTAAGTCTCAATTGCTTGCAAAGGAAAAGATTGTGGACAATATTAGTACTGACTCATCATCATACCTTACTGCCATGCATACCACAGCTCTAAAATTTGTTGATTCATCTTGTCCATATGTTCAACAGCCTCACAAAACTCATGCATATCACAATTTTGAAAGTGGAGGTTATAGGTCATTTCATAGGAATAGGGGAATGGGGAGATTCCAACCAGGATTGAGGAATTATTCAAAACCTCAATATCCTGTCAAAACACATGATTCATCATCAATGCCTTCAGGTGTCCATGGCTCAGCCTCCTCTCCTTATTTCCATTTAAATGTGTTTATTTGTCAGTTGTGTAACCTTGAAGGTCACACAGCTCCTACATCCAACGAGATGATAAAATTAAGTGTCACATTTGTGGACGAACAAACCATACAACATGGTTTTGCTTTTATAATGATAGTGAACCAAACTTTATGGGGTTAGCTCAGTATCCATCATCTCAGCCTCAGTCTTCACCACAACATAACCTTCATTGTATATATTCTGGGATGCCAAATTTCAGTGGTTCAGTTCATTACTCATCACCTCAGGCTCAATCTCCACAACAACAGCCAATCCAAGCTATGTACTCTAGGGTGCCAAACTTCAGTGGTTCAGTTCATTATTCATCACCTTAGGCTCAGTCTTCTCATCAACAGACCATTCAAGCTATGAATATTGTCCTGCCATCATCTTAGCCTTCATCTCCAATGTGGCTTGTAGATATAGGAGCTACAAATCATATATCTACTGATTTGTCTAACTTGTCTTTGATTGCTCCCTATCCTGCTAATGACAGAGTTCAAACTGCCAATGGTGACGGTTTGTTGGTATCTCATGTTGGGAATTCTATCATTCCTACAAGCACTGCATCTATTAAACTAAATTCGGTTTTGCATGTTCCTCAACTCACTCAAAATATGTTATCAGTGCATCAATTGAGTTTGGATAACAACTATCGTTTAATCTTTAATGCATTTTCTTTTTGGATTCAGGACAAAGCCACGGGGAGGATCATTTACACAGGACAGTGCAGTAATGGACTTTACCCTCTACCTTTTGTTCCTCCTTTTAGTTCAGCATCCCTCAATTTTCAGCCTCAATCCTATCTTGGTCGGTTAGTCTTCTCTTCCACTTGGCACAATAGATTATGTCATCCTACGAATAAGATTGCTACATTGATGTTACAAAAAGCAAATGTTGCATGTTCAATTGATTCCAATATCTCTATGTGTCATAGTTGTCTTCAAGGAAAGTTATCTAAACTTCCTTTTCATTCCAGTCATACAAAGTCTTTAATTCCATTTTACATTATACATAGTGATCTATGGGGTCTCTCTCCATGTGTGTCTATTGATGGCTGTAAATACTATGTGACTTTTATTGATGAATATTCAAGATATTGTTGGCTGTTTCCATTTGTTAATAAGAGTGATGTATATTCTGTTTTCATTGCCTACTATAACTATGTTGCAACTCAATTTTCTTGTAACATCAAAATACTTCAAAGTGATGGGGGTGGGGAATATACTAGCCAAAAGCTTAAGTTGTTTTTCAATGCTAAAGGCATTGTTCATCAAAAATCTTGTCCTTACACCCCTGAACAGAATGGACTGGCTGAACGTAAACATCGTCGCCTTATTGAAACCACCATTACCCTTCTGCAACATGCTAAACTGCCTTCTTCATTTTGGACTTTTGCACTACACACAGCCTTGTATTTAATCAATCGAATGCCTTCAATAGTCATGCATAATAAATCCTCTTAAGAGATCCTTTTTAAATCTGCTCCTGATGTCTCCCATCTACGTATTTTTGGCCGTGCTTGCTTTCCTTTATTACATCCCTATATAGCCAATAAATTACAACCTAAGACTACAATGTGTATTTTCTTAGGCTATGCATCTCAGTATAAAGGGTATGTGTGTTTTGATGTTGTTACCAAACGTACATGTATTTCTCGGCATGTTATATTCAATGAGCATGTCTTTCCCTATCTCCAGCTAAAAACAACCTCTAAGGCCCCTAGCCTCTCATCTACTTCTCCTCCTAGTATGTCTTCCCCTGTTGTCAACAATAACAATGTGGTGGTGTTATCTCCCCCACAGAGTCACCAAATTGGAGGAAGCCAAAGAAGCTTGTCGTTATATAGACAGCTGAGCATAGAGCTAATGAAGTCTGCACAACTGGCTGTGTCATAGAGGAATCTTCAAGCTCATTTTCAGTAGTATGGACTGCAGAAGATGTTTTTCTTTTCGAGGTTTTCCATAATATAATTCATAGTGATGTTAATTTAATTGTATACTGTTTATTTTAATTAAAAATAATGTTAATTTAATTATTAGAAACTGCTTATAAAAAAAACACTCGGATATGATTTTTTTATTCAAAAAACTTTATTTTTTTCTTAAACAGTGTAATTATCCCGTTCAAAACCTGGGTTTTCATCGAGCTTCTCCAAGGCTAGTAGCTCCATGATTTAAATAAATTACCCTCCCTAGTCAAGCCCAGATCATATCTTCTAGGCTTGGAAATGGCCATATAATAAGCTTAGGGGATTCAATTTAGCAGCATAAAGACAGCCCATTGTGTTCATGGAACCGTCCGTACCCTAAGCGGGTCTCGGAAACCTACACGTGGATGCCTGTAACCCGATCAGCTACAAATTCTGGGAAGAGAAAGGGATTTTCTTTTCTCTAGTGCTTCCCATGACGTACGAGAGAAAAAGTAAATTAATCTGAATCACAATCACGGTGAAGTTAGCGTTATAACCAAGAAGATTGACTAGTCACACCATTAGCAAATTTTACACGGTACTAAAAGTCAAAGCAGTAGTTTAATCCCCTGCAGCAAGTCCTTGTTTTTTTTCTTTTCCAGGGCCTTATCCAAACACCAGATCAGAAGGGTGCCGTCCTGATCAAATCAATACCTTGAATGTACTAAAGACGGGAGATTAAAAGCAGATATATCTGCCATAACAGCATAAAATCATGTACACTTCAATGAAAGTGTGCATCTACTTGATTCTGCAAAGTCTGGAAATAGAGAGGCCTGCTTGACAGAGAGAACGCATATTCACGTTCCGGCAAATACTGATTCCTGAAGCTTACATCTTGAAGGTGACTTGCTAAACTCGGATAGTAACTTTAAACCAAACTACATGCAATTTGTCAACACCTCATGTCCCAATACAAGGCAGCTGGCGGAGTCTTCTTTTTCTATGCCTTGTAGCTTCCTTTTCAAGCTGTTTATTCAAGCACCGATATATAAAAGATATAGTCACGCTCAAGAATACGTAGTATTATTATATTTCAGTCGTTGGAGTTGGCCAGAAAATTATAGCCTTCTGCGAACGTATATCACTTGCTGGCAAGATTAGTAGTTATATAAATAAACTATCATAGACTTGTTCATAGATAAAATATATTGTCTTATGGGATGCCTTCATCAACAAGACTAAGTTGCTACTTCTCCGAGTAGAGATCGGTCAAGTGCACGTACCTGTAAGGCATCAGAAGTTGTGGCTCTGGTTGGATGTCGGTATGTGATTATCAATGGTATCTTGCTTCTTTCTAGTATTTAAGAGTTTGAGTAAGCCTCAAAAGTTTGAACTGAATTAAGCTTTAAATCAACTCCCATGTGCATAAACTACTGCGTTTGATCTAGTTTCCAGGATTAGAGTTGGATGGAAAGAGTGCAAGATATTTTGGCTTCAAAAATTCCATTTT
Source organism: Salix dunnii (assembly GCA_015731905.1). NCBI lineage: Eukaryota > Viridiplantae > Streptophyta > Magnoliopsida > Malpighiales > Salicaceae > Salix > Salix dunnii. The sequence continues at coordinate 9,942,701 of CM027668.1, read as the reverse complement.
CAAAGAAAATAGGGAGTAGCCTGCCAAATTTGTTCATCCTTTTTCTGTCGAAAAAAAATACGAGCGAGCTATTAAATCCAGATTTTTTTTACAGGCACATCAATCTGTTAACTTAAACTTCTGCTAGTTACGTTTGCTTGAAGCACGATCTGTGCAGCAAGTCCAGAATCATAGACAACATAATCATGTAGAAACTTTAGATTTTCAGGAATAAAAATGTCAGCAAAGCACCAGAGCATGCTTGTCCTATTCTCATTCATTGAAAAGTAGGATAGAATAAATTCTTTGACATCCGACCTCCATTTGCATGTTTTCTCAAAAAAAATATACCACGGCATCGAAGTGAAAGTGTTTTTCTCCCCACCCCCACCCCCCTGTTTGGGGTAGGTTTAAACTATTACCTGGTTAAGAATATTCTCTAAATTCAGTCTCCTGCTTGAATGGAACCTACAAATTTAACTCATCTTGAATTGAGTTCCCAAGCTCTTAATTGAGGTTTCATGCCGATAATAAAATTAAAAAAAAAAAATCTGATCTGAGGGGCGTGCTAATCTTCTCTTCTTGTTGTTGTGTTTTCTCCAGCTCAGCAAAGATTCAATTGCTATGGATAGTGTTGCTGAATCCTTGCTGACATCAATTTCAGAGATAATTGAATCTGTAACATGCATAGAGCAAGAAAAGAAAAACTTCGCTGAAATTGGATGCTACCTCTACCGAGTTTTCCCAGTCATAATGGAGTTGCAGACAACTGAGCACACCCCGAAAAATGTAATGGAGATCCTTCAATCCCTATCCAAAAGCATCACTGAGGTCAAGTATCTCGTAAGCAAATGTCAAAGAGGCACCAACTCAAATTTTGATTCTGAATTGAAAAGCACCATATCACTGCTGGAAAGGGTGATAGAAGACATGGGCGAATGCTTGAGCTTGATACCTTCATCAACATTTCAGGACCAAGAGTATGCAGAAGTTGCTGTCCAAGCTCTTTCAAATGAAATGCGAAGTGCTCATTTTGAAGTTGGCCAAAGCCAAGTATTGCAGACCAAAGAGCTGGATCCTCACAAGTCTTTCTCAGAGGAGGAACCAAACGAAGAACCTGTAATGGTAGAATCCGATCTCTACCCTGTCAGTCTTGAAGTGTCCACAGATAATAATTCCCTGGGCTTAAATACCCCACACTTCATAGAATTCCAGAAACCCACAAGTCTCAACAGGCAAAGGAAACAAAGCAGCAGCAGCAGTTCATCAACATCATTGCTAAAGATGGCCGAGTACGTAGAGCCAATGTATGGGACTTTCTTCTGTCCGTTAACAAAGCAGATTATGGATGATCCAGTTACCATACAAAGTGGAGTGACATATGAAAGGAAAGCAATTACCGAGTGGTTGGAAGAGTCCGAGAACTCACAAGAAATTTTCTGCCCAATTACAGGGCAGAAGCTGTTGAGTGGAGCTCTAATGACAAACGTTGCTCTGAAGACCACAATAGAGGAATGGAAAGAAAGAAATGAAGTGGCAAGGATAAAATGTTCCCGTTCAGCTTTAGTTTTGTCCGCTTCACCAAGTATGGTTCTTGAAGCAATAAGGGATTTGCATGAAATTTGCAAAAGGAAACAAAATATCAAGATACAAGTTCACAATGCTGGAATACTTCCATTGCTTTTTAAGCTTCTGGAGTACAGAGATAGAGATGTTCGCTACGAAGCGCTGGAGCTAATACGAGAATTGACAAAAGACGATGATGATTCCAAGGTTCAGCTCTTTTTCCCTAAATCTTTTACGTAATATCATAAATAAAAGAAAAGGATAAGAGTACGTGTGTGTTTGTGGGCACGCGTCATTTTTTTAGCAAGTCATCTGGAGGAAATTTGAAGTCACAGGTAAAGTTTCCGTTCTCACAACTTCGAGAATGGTGCGATGTAGAAAAATAGAGTTTTACTTGGTTTAATGAACCAATCCCTGCTAATATTATCTGGGTCAGAAAATGATCAATTTCTATAGCAAGCTTAGATTTCTCCACCCTAATTTGCTCAAGGTCTGCTAATCACTGGCCAACTCATAATCCACTAAGTCATTCCCTTGGCGGTAGGCTTTGATGTGAATCAATCACTGGCCTGTAAGGAACCTCACCTAAAATTATCTAGCTACAAGACTACCATAATTGACCAAACCATTGCTGAAACTTTAAAAGAAGCTTCGGTAATTTGAATTGTTCTCTCTGGTATGAATTGAATCTAAATATGAGTGAATACAATTTTGTCTAGAAATAAGCCAGTGAAATCAAAGAATATAATTTTCAGGAGTTATAACTCAACTTTGGTGATTTTTTGCGCAGATGGTGATTTCTGAAATGGTCGACATTTCAACAGTAATCAAGATGGTGTCAAGTGGTCACCAGCCCGTGAGGCATGCGGCATTACTATTATTACTCGAGATATCAAGGTCCCCATCATTATGGAAGAAAATTGGGTCAGTTCCTGGAGGAATTCTGATGCTAATCAGATTTAAATACAATCTGTCTGTCGATGCCTTCTCTTCAGAAAAAGCAGATGAGATCTTAAAGAATCTAGAGAGGTCTCCAGAAAATATCAAGCTGATGGCTGAAAATGGATTCTTGGAACCCCTTCTAAAGCATCTCACTGGAGGTAACGTCCAAAACTCTCACTCTACCAAAAGCATAGCGAGTACAGAATGGCAGAAGTGTTTTTCATTGATTTTTTAGTCAATTCAAGAGACTTGGTTTTTTGGATGGTTTAAATAATATAAAAAAATTTCCTTATCTACATATAAATAAATATGTTCTCACAACAATGTCAATGAAGATTCAAAATAAACAGGTTCTGGTGAGATGCAGACAGAAATGGCAGAATACCTTGGGGAAATTGCACTGGGACAAGACAGCAAAACCTATGTGGCTGAGAGGGCCTCGCCTGCTCTCATCAAAATGGTGCGTAGTGGAAATACTCTGACCAGATCAGCCGCATTCAAAGTTCTAGCACAGATTTCATCCTACCATCCCAATGCCAAAATACTTGCAAAATATGGAGTTATTCAAATCATGGTTGAAGAGATGCTCACTCGAAGAATCAATGGTGAACTAATTAACTCAAAAGGTGAAGCTGCTGCAATACTTGCAAATTTATTTGAGGCTGGGCTCGACCTTGAGGACCTCCAAGTAAATTCTCATGGACGTGTATTAGCTTCAGACTATGTTCTGTATAACATCATTGACATGATAAAACATTCCACTCCTGATGAACTCAACATCAATCTCATTAGAGTTCTTTTGTGCCTGACGAAGTCTCCCAAATCAATGGGCACCATTGTCTCCATGGTCAAAGAGATTGAAGCAAGCTACACACTCGTTGAACTCCTCAACAATCCACATGAAGAACTTGGGATCGTAGCAATCAAGCTACTCATTGCGCTCATACCTTACATGGGACACTCTATAGTAGAGATACTATGTACAACTGAAGGTCAACCTGAGAACCTAATCCTTGGCCACAATGAAACATACCGGATCACACAGATGCAGGCAGTTTCAGCAACATTTCTTGCTAAACTCCCCCACCAGATCCTGACACTAAATCTCGCTCTTCTCAGCAAGAACACAGTCCCCGCAATCCTACAACAAATCAATCACATCCAAAGAGCTGGTATGAGAACAAGCAGGTATGCAACTCCTTACTTGGAGGGACTTGTGGGCATTCTAGTCAGATTCACAACCACACTTTACGAACCTCAAATTCTGTTTCTAGCAAGAAAGTACAACTTCACCTCAATATTTACAGAAATGCTCATGAAAACATCTTGTGATGAAGTTCAGAGGTTATCAGCAATTGGCTTGGAGAATCTCTCGTTGGAATCGATAAATTTATCAAAACCACCAGAAATAAAGAAAACCAAGTTCTTGAAACTCTTCTACCCACCAAAATTCCTATCTTCCAGTTCATCAAAGAAGAGAAAACAACCAATGTGCCCGGTCCATAGAGGGGCTTGTTCCTCGCAAAACACATTCTGCTTAGTTGATGCAAAAGCAGTGGAGAGATTGCTGGCATGCTTGGGCCACGAGAATGTTGAGGTTGTTGAAGCTGCATTGTCAGCAATTTGTACTTTGTTAGATGACAAAGTCGATGTCGGCAAGAGTGTTGGCATGTTGTGTGATGTGAATGCCATGCAGCATGTTCTGAACGTTGTGAAAGAACACAAGGGAGAAGGTTTGTGGCAAAAATCCTTCTGGTTAATTGATAGATTCTTGGTGAAAGGAGGGAATAGGTCTGCTTCAGATATATCACAGGACAGGTTGCTACCTTCCACTTTGGTTAGTGCTTTCCACCATGGAGATATTGATACAAGGCAGATGGCTGAGAAGATCCTAAGGCATTTGAATAAGATGCCTGATTTCCATACTTCCTACTATACTATGTAGAATCCTAGTGTAACATACTACTGCTTTTGAATGCAAACAAGTTCTGGTTTTGAGTGTAATCTCATTATGATAAATGAACATCAATCATTTGGGTGTTATTATGTGAAGTATTCAGTGTTGGCTAGGGAATGCTAAGAAATTATTGATGTATAGCCAAATCTTTTATTCCCTTATTTTTATTCACTTGGTAGAGTTGAAAAGATGAGATAATATAGAAAAAGCATGCAAGATGTGGTTTCATATCTTTCAAAAAAAAAAAGGCTTGTTGGGACTTGCCTTTTGTTTTGAAAAAGAGAAATAGGTATTGGCTTTGACGTAGCGAAAGTTCAAGATTTTGGTGTTGTCTCGAGTGCTTTTAGGGAAGTTCAAAGGCACTGGTCGTGAAATGCCTTTTCCCTAATAGCATATCAAAAACATCAAGTTAGGCTGAACCGGATGTTTCGACAAGAATGTACAATTAAATCAGATCTACAAAAGAAGGCCTCTGTGAAGCCACCATCAAAATTTCAATCGTTCGCTCCTGTTCCAAACTGTCCCCGAGTAATTCAAGAAAAGAGCGGCAATGGGCTTTGAAGCACAGGTATTTCTCACAAGTCACACAAAGCAATGGTTCATACCTTTTGGACCGTACGGCTTTTTATTTATTTTCAGGAGCAAATTCTATCTTCAGGACACGCATATTGCAGGGAGGGAGGGAGGGAGAGTTGAAGTAGTTTACAAATCCAATAAAAAATTGTACGTTACTTGCAAGACATCCCACAACACTGGACGATATAGACAAACGCAACAATGGCATAACTTAATCAAATGAGGTAGGTTTCGGTCGGCAAAGGAAAACCCGCCGCCACTTGGGGTCAATTCTGCTATAATTTCAATATTCTATCGTCGTCCAACTCTTGGGTTCTTCCTGGGCTACTTCATTTTCCCTTCTCAATTTCCATGGGAAATTTTTTAACTTCTCCAAGCAACATTCGTAGTGTTCACATTGTTTCTACCCCTTGTACGTCATCCTCCATTCTCTCTCTAGTTTGGCATACTTTCTCATGGCATGTACCACCTGATTGCAAATGTCGGTGTAAACAGGACAAGGAAATGGAGTTTGATGCTATACAAAAATACAAAATAACTATAATTGATGATATCAAAGCACTCGGTCAATCAAGTTCACCAAACTGTAAGGTGCAAGAAGATTTTATAAAATACTCTCATTATCTAGGGCAGGTGTGTTGAACTTGTCAAAAGATATGAGAACTTGTATGAAAGGTTTATGCCAATTCATGTAGACACTCAAGGCGTGTATTTTATATTTGAGGACAGCACCACCAGCTTGTTCATCCAGGCCCCGTTCAGCAACAAGAGATCACACTATCCTCTGCTGCAGCGGAAAATGGCTTCCTTTTCAGTGGAGGATTTTTCAGGTAATGGAATTTTGAAGGACCTGCTCCAACGTTGTTGGAAGAAGGTTGGGATGATATACCGACTTTGAAGATTGTGAATTCAGAGGATACAGACGCAATGAACATGACACAGCAGCAATACTTGGGATTTGCTTCTCGCTTTTCTTTTGATCAAAATATGTTATTCAACATACATTGGCTTCTCACTGTCAACTACTGGAACAAGTCGAAATTTGACCCAACTCATTTTAAACTATTAACTTCTAATTCTCTCTCTTACTCTAGGAGGCGTTGGAAATCAGATCATACCTGCATGATCGTGCTCTGCTGCAATATGGGGAAAAGCTAGAGGCCTCTGGGAAATGTTTGCCTGAGCTTCTTAGCCTAAGCACTGGGGATCTCTCCTCTCATTTTGGGATGAAGAGAGGTCACATGGTCCGTTTCATGGACAGAACTAGTGCATGTGAAGATCCATGGCTCAAATCATATGCTCCTCTCACTGCAAGGAAAATGAACAGCGCAATCTCTAGAAATAATAGCAATTTCAAGAGTTATGCATCTGTCAGTTCAAAAAAGATGCAAACCAGTAGTGGTAAGAATTCTGATAAATCACTTGAACAATCACTCGCTGATTTTAAGGTTAAAGATGGATACATCTTCAAAGGAATTGCAGCTGCAGGGCCAGCTGAGCCAGGAGCATGTGGCTGTGTACAACCTCCTCCAGTACTGACAGTGTTGCCCCTTATTCTTCTATTGAAAACATCTTGGTTCAGAAACTAACACCAGAGTGTAAAATTGGGATGGAGCATTTGGTGAATACCAAGACACCTCCAATGAAGGCTGTACAATTATGGCTAGATAAACCAGCTGTAATTCTTTGCATCAGGCAACCTGGGCAAACACCTGTATTCTGCTTTGTTGTAGCTTTCTTGTGTATATAGCCTTGCTTCATCAGCTAAACTTGTGTGATATAACACATATTTGCAAGCTGCCTGAGTTTATTAGAGTAATCACACATAAAACAATCAGATGAGAGAGTAACAAGCAGGAAACTTAGGAAATCAAAACCTCACTGAAAAATATTTACACTTGAATGTCTTACAGCTACCCAATAACATGGATAAATCAACTTGCAAGATTGGTCAGCTGTCCTTTATGCGATGACTTTGACTTGTGAATTTCAAAACAAGTGCATCATGTGCAGGGCTGAAGCTCACCAGCGTTATGTCAACTAACCCATATGGGAATTTGATTACTTGCAGTTCTCCGTGAACATAGAGAGTCAGAGGTATTCAGTGAACTCCCTCTCTCTCTCTCTCTCTGTGGAAAATTGATGTGTTATTGGTCTGAAGGTGAAAGGCTTCTGGCCTCGATATTGGGGTGGTGTTGTGCTCTTCGATAGGAGTATAGAGTTCGCTTTTGATGGTGGACAGCTGCTTAAGGACAAATTTATACCAGGATTTATTTTCAACCCCGAGCTATTGCAAATTACAAGCGTGCAAAAGCTATGGGAATTGATCAAAACTTCAAAGGAGAAGGTGAAATAAGGGGGTGGCCTCTTTATAGTTGGAAGGGATAAGAGTGGCATTGCTTATCAGTTTATTGAAAGGAACTTTGATGATTGGGCTCCTGTAGCTTAAGTAATTGCCATATGAAGCAAGGTGCAGGTTTCTTAGCTTCTCTAATCCCATACTGAGGTTGCCATCCATCATGCCTTTTTTCTTTTTTTACTTTAACAAGCTTCTCTTCAACCGGATGCAGAACCAGCAACAAAGTAAAGAGGAGACCATCTAAACATCACAGCAAGTGAATGAAGTCTGTCCTCATTATCCATGTGTTCTTCAAATTTACCTTCTGCGTATGTCTATTCCATCAAATTTCAAAATGGGAAACACTCCTATTTCTTTATTATTTCATTTCTGAAAGGTAATTTGTTGTTGTCAGCGTGTTAGCCCAGGGAGACTTCATGATGCAGCAGGGATATACCATCCTAATAATTTACTGATTATTTTGTCACAGATGAGGATTGTCACTTTGTATGGCATGCCTAAACAAATTTTCAAATTGAGTTCTGCAGACCGACTAATAACGCAGTTCAGGATCTGCTCTCAGCCCAAAAGAATCTTTTGATTTAAACAAATAAATGGAGGTGCAATTTTATTATTAAGTGTCTTACGAAAGATTGACAGCAATATGGCAATTGTCAGTTTCACCAGTTTGATCAAAGTAACAGTTTAGTCACTAACATAGAAAAATCAATGATACATGGAGTTATCAGCTGCAACTTGGAGTTGACAGTACTTTCTGAATCGCAATTAGAGTTTTGTGTCTTTGGGGTGTGTTTGTGTAATGTCAGAACTTATGATGCACAGAAGAAAGGGATGGGACACAGATGACATAAGAGACACATACATGAGCATAACGTCCATGGCATAGTAAATGGAACCAAATAAGATATAAAAAATGTAGCTTTGAGTTTAGACATACCAGCATTTTTATTCCTACGGATCCTTGATTCTTTCAAGATAATGAAGACATTCTTCTAGAATCCTCGATTGAGAAAAAAGGATTCCTCGAGAACTCTAGTGATACTCCTGCAGAGCAGGCATCATCACGGTCCCACTTCTCAAAAAATCTCGATCTTGGTTAACCTCTGGTGCATGATGGGTTTTAATCTTGCTCACACAGCTTTGAACTGTAACAGAAGCATATCACCAGAAATCTCCACATGAACATGTTCCATCTTTAAATAAATGAAACCTGACAGCATCTCTTACAAGTATCTCTCTCTGAGAAATCTTGGAAATATATTTAGTTGCATTGTGGCAATCCCCACACACCCTCAGATTTTTTACCACTCGTATAGGAAGGCCATGGGGAATAAATAATAACCCAAAAGCAATAGCAAGTTTCTCACTATGGTGGTTAAGCATCTTCATCTTCTCTAAATCTCCAACATCATGAAGAACTGAACTTGAATCCGGCACGTACCCTGCCTCTATCATCTTGTGGTTTAGTTTCTCCAGCTCAGCATATATCTGGTCAGAAAAGGGACTTGAATGGTCATCTGCTGAAAAAACATAAACTTTGCTTTTATACTTGATCCAACTGAATCCTGGTTCCTTTCTTGCTCTCTTTTCTCTCATTCCTCTCCTTAGTTGGGCCACATCGCTCCATTTTCCTTTAGCAGCATAGATGCTGGAGAGCAAGATATAGCCTGCAGGGTTCTGGGGATCTAGTTCTAGAAGAGACTCTGCTGCCCATTTGCCGATTTCCTCATTGCCATAAAGTCTGCAAGAACTCAGCAAAGTTGCCCAGCCTATTGAATCAGGACTGAAAGGCATCGTGATGATAAAATTTTTGGCTTCTTCTAACCTTCCTGCTCGCCCAAAAAGGTCAATCATGCAGGTGAAGTGATCAGAAAAAGGAAGTATTCCATGGTCCTTCAACATTGATTCAAAATACTGTTGTCCTCTCTCCACCAACCCTGCTCTACTGCATGCTGAGAGGACTGCAATGAATGTAACAGCATCAGGTTTTAAGCCTTGGACCAGCATTCTTTCAAATAAATCAATTGTCTCGTTGGCTTTTCCAAATTGAGCGTATCCTGAAACCAAAGCGGTCCAAGAAATTTCATCCCTGAAGTTCATTTCATCAAACAACTGATTGGAATCTTCTATACTTCCACATTTACCATACAAAGTAATGAGCGCGTTGGAGACTGTTATAAAAGAAATCAACCCAGAAACTAGGGCTTGACAATGAAACTGGGCACCTTCTTCTAAGCTAGCTAGATTTGCACATGAGCTAATAACACTTCCTAAAGTGAAATCATCTGGCTCAATCCCATTTCTTTGCATGTCACAAAAAACCCTGACGGCTTCTTCACTGAACCCATTCTGGCCATAACCCACTAACATAGCAGTCCATGATACAACATTCTTATTTGTCATTCTCTTGAACACTGCTTCCGCGTATCGTACACTTCTACACTTGCAGTACATGTCAACGAGAGCACTACCAACAAAGACATTATGGTTATATTCACTCCTAATTATAAAAGCATGAATTTCCTTTCCCTCTTTCAAAGCCACAAGCCCCCCGCATGCAGTCAACACACTACCAAACGTATACTGATCCATCGCTATCCCTTCTCTCCTCATATCTCTAAACAAATCCATAGCTTCGGCCTCCAATCCATTTTGTAAAAGCCCTGTGATCATTGTTGTCCACGAAATGGAATCTCTTTCCTTCATACCATGAAACACCCGCATCGAATCCTTTACCATCCCGCATCTCAAAAACCCTGTAATCATTGTATTATACATTACCACATTCCTCTCTTGAACCTCATCAAAAACCTGACTTGCCTCAGAAATTAACCCCATTTTAGCATACATATCCACCAAAGAACTCCCTACAAAAACATAAGCCGCAAACCCAAATTTCACAATCTGCCCATGAATCTGCCTGCCCAAATCGACACACCCTTGACTCGACACCAACAAAAGCATAGTAGAAAATGTAATCCTATTCAAATTAAAAACTCCATTTTTCATCATCAATTTATAAGCTTTAACAGCATCCACGACTGAGCCATAACACACATACCCAGAAATAAGCGAGTTCCAAGAGACCCCATCTCGATTTGGCATGGTGCTAAATATCTCTTGCATTGTTAATAAATTCCCGGATTTAGAATAAGCAGAAAGCATGGTGTTCCATGAAAATGAGTTAGGTTGAGGAATTTTGTCAAACACATGGCGTGCATAGGTTATATTACCTACTTTACTGTAAGCGTTGATGAGATTGTTATAGAGAAAGGTTTCTGGGTTTTCTAGAGACTTGATTATGAGGCAATGGAGCTTCTTGGCTTGTGTCAGGTTTCGGGTTTCGCAGCAAAGTCTTAGCAGGGAAGAGTAGTAGTTAGAGGAATTCGACATTGTTTTAATTGACTATTTATTTCTGGCGGGAACGGAGAAAAAGAAACGGGTAGCAGAGTGGAATGCAGCTTTCCTTGTTAATATATAACATGAAACATTTGAAGAAAGTAGAGTGATCAGGTTTTTGGCGAGTAGTGGTAAAACTCATATTCTGCAGTCCTGATCAGCTTACATCCTTTTTGACGATGATGCAAACGCAGAAACTCTTCTTATCAACTAATCCTTAAAAGAGGGAGGGAGGGAGAGGGATTTTGTTAATGGCATATTTGTCCTGACATATCCAGTCCGGATAGCTTTAAGTCGGACGTGGACACAGCGAACATCTCTTTAAATGTGTAGTGCAATGTTCTTTGTCAAATTGATGATCAATTACCTCTACGTGTGTAATTACAATGTATATAAAGGATGTGAAGGGATTTAGAAATGATAATGTATAATGCCTGTACAAGGGACCTTGCAGCTCCGCAAAATTCATTAGACCGGCTGTTGATAATAACTTCTATCAAAAGAAACGACAGCTATTTTTGAAATTAACATTTTTAATCAAGTGAATCCTTTTCATTGATGAACTATATAATGGGATTGGATCCCCATTTGACATGAAATCAGAAATATTTCTACCAACAAAAATGGTCTTGTTAGGAAGACGTTCCTTTTAAAAACCAGGAAAAATGGACATTTGCATCCCAAAACTCAATAGTAATGCAGTGCTTGCTCCAGCACAGGATAATTCGAAAGGAAAAGGAATCGCATTACATTCTGTCTTTGACTAACAAACAAACAAGATTCCCATGGTTTTGTAAGTTACAGTCTAGACAACACATGAGTTTCCCATTAGCCTATCTTTTGGAAGGTCAATCTATACATTTTTAAATTCATAACCTCAAAATTATCCATTCGCATTTCTTGTTAAGAGGGATTATAATAATCAAGTGATAGAAACATGGAGATTGCGGTAGTATCAACAGCCATTCACGCTCTCAAAACCCTGCTGGGCACCTACAACTAACCACCAGCTTCAAACTGATCAGCCAGAAGCATCTGTAATTTCACCATCTTCAAGATTTGATGAGAAGCACAAGTGCTTTAATCCTCAAGAATATTAACACAACCATATGTGCCTGAATATAAGGCGTCGAGGCCAAGTAGAATAATTAAAGTTCAACTTTCAAATGGCCTGGTGGCAGTGGCTCTGCAACAAAAAAAATATATGTATTCAACATGAGATCATTTAGCATGGGAGATATTACATAGCAAACTTAAAAGTGCCATACCATTTACATCTTGGCTGTCTTGGGGAGCACTATTTCCATAGCTCATCTGGACAACATTGTGGAGCTCATCATCCCACACATTGGGTAGCTGCTGTCAAGAATATTAACCAAAAACAAATTGTAACACAAGGGATTTGACGAAGGCCAAGTGGAAACAATAATATCAGTTTATTGGTATTTTTTCTTTAGAAAATTTCCACTGACATTTAAGGTCAAAATATCACCGGTGTTTTGATGAGGACAGAAACATGCATGCATGGTCTGAGTTCATAATTATCTGTGTAGCATAAAAAATTCCTAGAGACCTCTATGTCTTAGGGCTTGGTTAACTCCTATACGCAATGCACCAATTTAATTGATGTCCATCAAAATTCAAAAATATTTCCAGCACCATGTACTACTGTTCCTGAAGTTTTATCGGTAAATAAAAAAAAAAACAGATATAGATGTACCTGTGCAGGTTCCTTGAATCCTGCAGTCATGGGTGTTAACTGAGAATTAATAGTTCTCCGGAGTATGTCAGAATGACTCTCCATTCCAGGAAAAGCAGTGGGAATAAGCCCCGGTTGAGATTGATGTAATGCAGGATAGGCCATCGGCATTTCTGAGGAAAATGCCAGGGAGGATGGAGGAACAGCACGTGACTGAAGGATCTGACAATACAAAGCACTTTTGTGGCTCAGATAAAGCACATTAAGTTGCGTTTTACGGATCCAAGAGCAAATTCTTGGTCATGCAAACCCTGGATATGGATTGGATGCACGCACCAGAATAAACAACTGACTAATACTCACATCTTTTGCGAGGAGTCCTTCTATGTTAAAATCCAGCCTTGGATTTACCGTTGCAAGTTTCATTGATAAAAACTGCATAGAGATAAAAGCAATCTCAACAAAAGCAAAGACAAGAGAGGTTAAACAGCATCATAAGAGAGACTGTTATTTCAATTGTTTGTCCTTATGTCGACAGCAAGAGCTTAAGAGAAAGACCAGATAAGCTAGTAATTTGCTCCATTTACAACAAACCATAAAATAGTTCACATAACCAGGCTTGTCTATCCAAACGAACATTTGATGACATTGGATTGTGCATGATGCATATGTAGTGGACTACTTAAGAGCCATCAAATTGGAGAAAGGAACAGATTCTCACTGTCTTACCTCAACCTGCCGCTGCAGTGACTGCACATAGTTAATGATTTCATCTAGCATCACTGCCTTTCCTGTGACCTGCGAGATCCAATTCATATCATGACAAGAACTGAATTAACAATTGAGTTTCCGAAGAATATGCTTCACCTGAAGCTATCAAATCCAACAAACCAACCTTGCTACAGCCTGGAACAAGGTCCTGTAGAAACTTCATCCTTTCACTGATCTTTTCCCTTCTTACCTGCAGTCAGGATCACTCATCTAGAGCCCAATCACTGAAATAGAATTTGTTTCAGATTCCATTTATGAGTTGATAAAAAGAACTTACTCTTTCCGCAAGACTATGGCTGTTTGTTGCCTGGCCTCTTCGAGCTCTTACATGAATGTATTCTTCTTTGGGTTGGTCTGAACCCTGAGAACCCTGTTTACCTTGTTTACCACTAGCCTTGCTGGTAGTTGAAGCTGGTTTTTGGTCTCCCTTCTGTTGAGTTTCAGGGCTACCCTTCGCAGATTGAGGGGTTCCCTTGGCCTGATCAAGCTCAGCATCCTACCACCAAAAAATGATTGTTACAAGCAATTTAATCAACATACCACCAAATAAGGAAGCACGATTGCTACCTGTCCACTCCTTTTTCTTTTCTTTGGGCCAAGGCTCTTGGCTGAAAGCTCCCCGCAATTGCCCTCCAACATTGATGGCTCATCTTGACCACTACCACCACTGGATTCAGCTTCGTCAGAGTCATTACCAGATCCCCCTGCCCCTTTTTTTGATTCGTCACGAGATCTTGCAAGGCTTTCTCTTTTTGTCTCGTTCTTGAGAGGGCTCCCTTCAGTAGTCATGTGGTCAACAGACATAGAAACATCTTTGGAAGCTTCACCGGCATTCATGACATTCTTTTGAATTTGTCCACCAGATACTGATTTCATCCCACTGCCCACAAACACCTCTCCTGGTCCCTGCATCATCCCCCCACCCCTCGAAAAAAGACCCGTCGATTCAGGAGCTCCGAAAGGATTCACCATATCACCAAAATCCCCTCCACTGAAGCACGAAAACCTGGCAGCACGCTCAATGAAAGCAGAATCAGCAGGAAACTGTGATAAGCTTTGTGGGAGCATCCCAGGGGCATTCGGCAAGAAAATTCCACCTTTCAGCATTGAATTAGGTGGATTCCACCCCATTTCTAGTGTTCTGTCAATACCATTTCTCGATGAAAATGGGAATCCTTTTCCGATCCCTACTGTGTTTGAACTGCTTGCAATATTTTGAGCGTTGATATCACAAAAAACCAGGTTCTGTGAATTGGTGGGATGTTCCCACATGGCTGGCCCAAAAGAATCTATCACGGAAGAAGAAGAGCAAGAAGCAGCACCTACTAGATCTCCTCTACAAACTGACATCAGATTATCAGTGGGAACCAAACCCAGAGATGAGTTTGGGATACTGGTACTGTTAAACCGCCAGTCTGAGGACATGCCACCAGATGAATGGTAGTTGATTGGATTATCATTGCTCTTTTCTAACTCAAATTTATCCTTGTCACTTGTATCCATCTCTCCTTTGCAAAAATAAAGAAAAGTAGCCAAGAGAAACACCTCGCTCGCAGTTACACTGGAAATGTCAGTAACTAGTCTTTCAGAATTTTAGTCAAATAGAAACTGAATCTCAAAATTAACCAGCCCCGGAATTCTCCTCAATATAATTAGCCAAAGATCAAAGAGACACGGGCTGGAGGATGCAGGGGAAGTTGGCAAATAAATTTAAACAAGAAAATATAGTTTCTTCCATCTATAAAAAGAAGTTCCAACTGAGACCAAACACACGCAAAAAATGAACTTACAGCGTAAGAAACTTCACAGCTCACAGTGGTGTCAAGATATTGCTTCGAAAGCTGAATCCACCGAACAGAAAGAAATTACCCACAGCCAAACATATCCGTAGCTAACTAACTACAAGGACATCAATTATTAGAACTAAACGAGAAAGACCCACTTCAATTAATGGCCTTGAAAACACCAAGGCGCTGAACTTGAAGCGACCCAGTACAAAAATATGTACCAAAAGATCAAAGAATCTGAATTGCCACCATTTCCAAAGGTAACCCACCTAAGAACTAGAAGTGTCCTAAAAAATGGAACAAAGGAAAGTACCGCACTGGCCAAGGACACAAGAAACAAGATAAGCAGTAAAAAAAAAGTTTCAAAGGAAAGCTGTCAAAGTGTGTAGGAAGAAGGCATTCAAAAAAGAAAACAAAAGAGCATTGATTTCAGTACAATAAATAGGCCATTCAAAACCCTAGTCAGAGTTGTGGCAGCCTCAGAGAAGCTAAAAGTAGCAAGAGAAAGATACCCATTTCAGATTATGTGTACTTTTGGTACTCCGCTCTTCATTCAAGCCCTTTTCCACTCAAAAACAAAACTTTATTGAATTCTTTGGGTTCTGTTCTGCTCTGTTCAAAACCCTCCTATCCACAGCTTTTTTTAAGGCTTCAGCTCTCACACACATTTACGCCCAGACACACCAAGTGATGTTGAAAGAGAGAGAAGGATACAACTTTTTTTTCACTTAGGAGAGAAAAATGAAAGATGGGTATTCGTGTACTTTGAAGAGAGAGTGAAAGCGAAAGAGTAATGGCAAAGGTCCTGCATTTATACCCACGCTTGCATCAAAAAGAGAGCTCTTGATGATTAACCACCGCCACTGCTACTGTAAGAAAATAAAATTATTAGTAAACCTTTATCTATTCCCACCTCCTCTCTTTCATCAATTATTTTTTAATACTGGAGCATTCTCAAATTAATTTGCATGATAACTGAAATTATTCTCTTAATTCATATTTTACTATTTTTTTTCTAGATTGTGTTCAGAAAAATAAAATGGCTAGAGCTAATCTCTTTTACCACTGCAATTATCCCAGCACTTGGTTTCATAACTTAACTTGCTGTGAGTAACAACAATACTCGGTTTTGGCTTTGCTTTGCTTGGCTTAGCTAGCAACTGACATTGCCAACTTTCATTGGAGATAAAGTATCTTATGTAAGCTTGTCCTTTCATTAAAAAAATTATTGAGAGAAGAGCTTTTTTAATGAGGGGTTTGTTTGGTCAAGGATCCAAGATCTAGCTACCTTGCCCTCATTTTCTCAGTGTTTTTTTTTTTTATTAGAAAATGGCACAATAAAAGAAATTGGCAAACCACCTTATTTTCTCAAAAAATGTATTTTTTTATTGTGCGACTAAATTGGTGCTGGTAATATTTTTTATAAAAAAATAAAGAATTGCACCGATACCATCGAAGTTATGACAGCGTAATATTTTATTTTATTTATTTTTAGCATGTTTCCCTACTAATAACTAGCAACGTAACCAGTAAATTATTTGTTGGTTGTGCTGCTCTTAACAAAGTGGACCAGCTCATGCCACTGCTGGCATCCTGTAGCTCTTCCTCGAGGAGAAGATCAAATTGTTCTGCAAATCATGCCACAAGTGATCGTCTTATACAGGTATAGCAAAAAATAAAATCATTTATGCGATCCCAGAGGTGTTTTATGAGAGAATCTCTTGATGTAAATTGAGATATAAAATACATGCGGCTTAGATTTTTCTTGGTCAAATGATCTACAGAAATAGTAAAAAATCTGGATTGCTTACGACTCAAATTGCAAAATATTCTTTCATAGTTATTAGCCTGGTTAGAAATGAACTGGTTTGTTAGCAGTGATATATTTTCTCTGACAAGTTGGGGAACCAGCTGCAAAAGTAAATGATTCTTATGGCTGTGGTATCACACCTTGCATTCTCAGAGTTGACCCGTCAAGTTTGAAGTTTGAACTCCTTAATTCCTCTCTAGCAAGGCTAGAGGTCATCCATGGAAAATAAATATATTTTTATCATTCTCTAAACTCGTTGCGATTTTTTTACTCCTTTACACTGTTCATGGACTGGCCCTCTCGCTTTCTCTCATGTCATTATTAGTTAGCCTCGGGACTTGCAATATCAAAGACCCGAGCGGTAAAATAATGCAATCTCCCCCCACTTTTCTTCCCCAGATCCTGATCTTTACTTACCTCCGAGCTGTCCGACCATTAAAAAATAACCATGCGAGAAGCTAAAATGATTTGCGTTGATTGGATTGGTTTAACTAGGTCTGTAAACATGGTAGAGAAGGAGCACGAAAAAAAACACAGATGTGCATTGAGCTCCCATGAAATTTGGACGTGCATGCTGCCCAGAACTATATTTTTCCTTTTCTTTCCTCGTTTCAAGATGTAAGAAACCCTCGTGTATATAATCATATCCCTGTACAAGAGACCTCGAACAAAAATCTGTGGAGGTACAGTGCAAGAAATACTGCCACCCTGTGAAAGAAAACGAGGGATCGGAATCGGATGCCCTGGTACTGTTTTCTCCCCTTGGATTTTGAGAAGCCAGGAAGCTGGCGATTGGGGCCTTGCCACGTGTGCTTGTTTGCCCTTTAATGGGAGGCCAGTTGATAAGTTGGTATTTATTAGAAAAGTTAAATAGTAGAATTTTTGCAAAAAACAATTTGATCCTTGTGTTCTTATTTTCTTACAATCGACTCCATGTTAGAGGCTGGCTGTGTCTTTCTTAGGAGCGAGGGTTGAATTGCAAGACAGGTGGCTGAAGTGCAATGTACAGGTAACATAGGTGGTCCGTTCAAACTTGTTGGTGAGGTATATTTATATCATTCATATTTTATTTTATTTTGCTATGACATGATCGGTCCTCTGTATTTTAAAAAAACTCATTGCGGTACTAAAATTCAATTCCATCATTTTCAATTCTTATTGGGTGAGAGAAGAGGGAGGTGATTGTTAAAATCTAGTCTAGAGAGAGAGAGAGAGGTGTCGTTTGAATGGCTTTGACCACCAGAATATTAATAAAATTTGTGTTTCTAATAATATTAAATTTATTTATCTATCTATTTCAGGGATTCATATTATTTATTTGTAGTTTTTTTTATACTCTTGTGTATTGGATTTATTTTTATAAATGAAAAATATTTATCTATTATTTTCTTATATTCCAGGATTTTTTTTTATATATATAAAAGGTCTGATGATTTTTATTTCCATTATTGTTCCTGACATCTCAATATTAGTTTGATATTTGATTTTACGATTGTGTTTTTTTATTATCACATAGCTAAATAAAAAAATATTTTTAAAAAATCTAGTTATAGTCTTATTAGAGTTAATATTCACAACTATTGATTTAATATGCTAGCTTATTTATTTACCTGGTTCATAAGTTTGATAAGTTTAATTACTAATTACATATTTATTTTGTTATTGTTATTATTGTTTAATATTAGATAGACCGTGAGATAAATTAAAAGTATAATTAAAAAAATAAATATTAAACCCAATAGAACTCATGATATAAACCATTTGGAAATTAAGGTAAGGTCAATTTATCACTATTTCAATAGTTTTTTTTTTATAAAAAAAACATTATATTTATTTATTATACAAAAGTCCAGGTATATTTCTACAAATAAAATAAAATAAAATAAAATATATAGACAAAAGGCTTGACATTATTTTATTCTCGACAAAACTTAATATTATTTTCCAGTATAGAATATGGCAGGGAAAGGGTAGGCGTTGGCTCTCCTTTTGGGAAAGCTAGCAACCAAATCCCATCCAAAGCAACATGACATGGGATGGGATAGTTGGGGATTCGAGATCTCTCAAGCAGAGCTTTATTATTCTTTAACCCAAATCAAACACTGCATCATTGTTGAATGACCTTCTCTCTCTCTCCCCCCACTGTTTCTCTCTCTACTGTTCCACTTGGAGATGTTAATAATTAATAAAGTGGCCTTTGGTTCTAGCTTTAATCAATTAAAGCAAGCACGTTTGAGACTTTATATTAATACACCAATCCATAATATTATTACTGTACTTGAGAATAATTAAATTACTACGTGTTCACATTTATCGTACGATTCCTTAGATCTTATATTATCCTCAAAGCATGCTGGCTTCAAATAATGTCGCCAGGGAACTCTTGATAATAGCTCAAGTAATTATCAAACTGACAACATCCAGCAACCGGTAGGCATATATACGTACGTTCCTCAGGTGTGCAGCCAAGTACTGGCATTTTTTAAAAACTTCACACGATGAATCTTTACGTGAGCTCAACAGACTATCATCGTCTTCCCCTCTGAGAAGAAAAGGGGGCTCAGATAAAAAATATATTAGAGATATTAATGGCCAGTAAAAGCGGGGATATACAGGAGTCCAGGTACAGGTTATTGGCTCAATGAATTCGAAGTGCATTGGGAAGATTGATGTAGTGTAGCAGAATTTCTTACTGTTTTAACTTGACGAGGATGATTTTTCATACAATTGTCACATGATACCTTAGAAGTAACCTTGGTTGCAGCAAAAAGGACAACGCGAGTATTTTGTAATGGTCACAGCTATCTCACGCACATATGAAATATTCTAAAAATCAAACGAATATATGTATTTACTAAATAAAATAAAATGCATGGTGTATAAGGGTTTATAATTTCTTATAAGATTTAATATAGATTTTATTTTATAATCAAAATATCTGAGCAGCTTGAAGTATAATTAATTTTTGAATCCATTAAATATACTGCAATTTTAGTGGACAAGGATATACATGTAAAAAAACAGAGTCGAACCTGCGTAAAGAAGAAAACAAGTTCTTTCCGACAGTAAGCTACGAACTCAAGTGCTTAATGTAGATTTTTTGATGGTGAATAAGCAACATGCACTGAGAGAAAGAAGATAAAAATTAACCAAAGATGTTGCGTGCAGGCCATTACGCCTCCAGTACCCGCGACATAGTGAACATTATTATTATTATTATGCAGCAGGTGTTGGAGTCGTGACACTTGTAAAATGGTTCATCACACTGCAAAAGTTTCAGAACCATGCCTGAGATCGACGTGAAGATCTTGAATGGTACAGGGGGAGTAGTGTCAGCTGGATCTACAGAGACAATGATAAAATCGCCTAAAAGCTGAGTGAATTTCATGCAAACATCATGGCAAAGCACGATGAGATGTTTTTTTCTTTTTTTCTTTTTCTGGTAATAGATGAGGTGAGATGTTGCTGAGTATATAGCTAGTTTTCAAACTTTTGCAAGTTTCTTTTGGTCCACTTTTCTGAAACACCAAGCTCACACGACTCAGTTTTTTATTTTATTATTATTGCTGTCGTCAGAAGATGCCTCCTGCTGAAAATGTAAGGACCTTTCTCGTGTTTTTCTCTGGAAATTTCCAATCACTCCATCTTCTTTCACCAAGTTTCTGATCATGTTTCCTGTGAAAGCTAAATGTTATTATATTAGGTATGGAGAATTGTGATAAGAGAGCGCCTGCAATTCTAAACTCCCCGTCCCCTCCATGTCTATGATTGTCCCAGAGAAAAATGTAAAAAAATCAAAGGGTTTATGATTCGCAGTCCTCCCTGCATCAACACTTCACACGTAGATGTGTGAAGAAACAGACATTTGGTGGATAGCGATCGATTCTTGAAAGCCCTAACTTCTTATTATTATAATATATTTGTTTCAAGATATCCCCAGCATAAAGAAATGCAGCAATTCACGCTCTGCTGAGCAGTGTTGTTCTGTTCATTTTTCAAATGATTTCTGATAATCTTAATATATTAATGGTATAAATGTTATATTATCTACACAAATTACGCGTCCAGAGGTGTTTAACCTGCTGGGAAAGAAGGCCAAGGTAATTAACTTTCTGTTTAAATGACGCAGGATTTACGCGCTTGACATGTCCATCCGATGTTCAGTCTCGCTTTATCACTTTTCTATTTTTAGTTTTTTAAAGTATTTTTTTATTTATAAATATATTAAAATAATATATTTTTAATTTTTTAAAAATTATTTTTGAAATTGAAATGTCGAGTATCGAATTTCTTAATACTACGAGTGTGATTTACGCAGATAATTACAAACATCAACTCCATAACTCCGCTGCCAGCTTATTCAAATTGTATTGAAAGACCGTGCATACTAACATTAAGGGAATCTTGCTATCAATATTTTGTGAAAATTGTTTAAAATATATTTTATTTGAAAATATATTAAAATAATATATTTTGAAAAATTATTTGTTAATATTAATATACTAAAACAATCTACAAACACTAAAAAATAATTAATTTTTTTTTAAATCATGAATGAACCATGCTTTCAAACACCCTTTAAATTAGAAAAAAAAACTAAAATTGCCTTAATGTATTACTCATGGTCTCACAAATTACTGTCAATTAAAGAGAATTATTTTTCTAATAAAATATCATAGCTCTCAATTTTTTATCTACCATGATTAAGTTATTTTGAGTCCAAATCGGTACTGAGTTCTAAAGTTTTCAAGTAAAAGTTGGATTGAAAGACATTACAAAGAACCTAAAAGAGGTCACACGTTCACTGTGGCTCTACATCCATTACTACTGTGGACCGGCTTCGCCCGTGTACATTTATCTTTTTTTTTGCCCGTTGATGAACATTGATTTAACGAATCTGCTCACCGAAAACGACAAAACACGCCGCCGGACTAAGGGGCTTCATGGTTATTGCACATATCGGTCCGGACCAGCCCGTTCCGGTTCGACGTAGTTTTTATTTTTTTTATTATTTTCTGAAATTGGCTAAATACGAATTTAACACATAATAAGATAAAATCGATGACTTGAGAATAGGGATAGACCAATAATTGACCTTTATTATTATTATTATTATTATTATTATTATTATTATTATTATTATTATTATTATTATTATTATTTTATGTTTACTATTAGCACGTGCGTAGCACGTAACCCACAATGTTTCGCCCCATGCCCTGTTCAGGTGGATCGTGAGGTATCATCCAATTGCCGAAAATGGGCTACCGCCGTCTCAATCGATGCGCCTCCACGTAGCTGTCCTCCCGGTGCGGCGTGTTTCCTCAACGTGTGGTGGTGAACGCGACGATGACCGACTTAACCCGTTGGCCCCTTTTCTCTCTCTCCTGTACGTACAAGTGCAGAAGAGGCCCCCGAGTTTTTGCCTCCTGCACTTCGGTCACTCGACTTTAAATTTTATGTTTAATCCTGATTTCTGTTATCTAAATTTTGATTTAATTCGATTGGGTCCTCCAATTGAAATTAATTAAATGTGAATGTTTCACTTCAACTCCTTCTTTTAATTTTCGAATTAGGTTTAAATAACTCAAGAAATTCAATACACAAGTTTTAATTTTTTCATTTTTATCCTTGGATTGAAATTGAAAATATATTTGATTTTCATTTCAGCCTTTATACTTTTAATTTTTTATCTTAATCCTTGGACATTAGATTTTCATGTCGGCCCTTATACTTTTAATTTTTTATTTTAATCCTCTTTTTATTTATGGAATAATCCCCACTTTTGTCCATGTATATATAAGTGTGCTTTTATCTTTGATTTTTAATTTTTGTTATGTTCTTATTTGTTGAGGTGATATTTTCTCTTTTAAATTAGTTCTTAAATTTCATGTTGATCATTTGAAAATTGATATTTTTTTTCCTCCCCATGTTTTTTTGTTTTAGTTTTTTTTTTTTTCTATTTTCAAGTCAGGTTAAATTTTTTTACCTAATATTTTTTTCTTCTTCTTTTGTTAAAGCTTTGAAGTTTGTTAGCCTTTTATTTATTTTTGTTTTTTTATTATTAACACAGTAGTAGTAGTAGTAGTAGCAGTAGTAGTAGTAGTAATTTTAGTTATTTTTCTTGCTTACATTTTTTTTAATATTCTTAAGCTTTTTTCTCTAAGGATAATTTGATAAATTTTATTGTTTTGACAGTGATAGCAATAATAATTTTAGATGTTAAGATTTTAATGTGTTGTTTTTATAATAGGTTGTAATGATCTGTTTTATTATATTAAATCTTACATATAGAAATATTATATTTTAGTTTTGAACTAGTAAATCCTATTAATTTCTTTAATTTCAACAATTATAAACATTATTTTCTCAGCCCACATTGTAATGTGGTTCATTTTTTTAATTTTCAAGTCAAATGATTTTTTTTTCAGTTAATAATTTTTATTTTATTTTTTTATTTTCTCTTTCTGTTATTTTTTCCCAGTCAAATGATTTTTTTTTACCTTATAATTTTTAATTTATTTTTTTGTTTGATCTTTTGTTAAAGTTATTTAGATTTTTTTAATCTTTCATTTATTTTTGTTTTCTTTTCATTATTAACACACTAATAATAGAAAAAAAGAGGAAGAAAAAAAGAAGAAGAGGAATTATTTTAATTATTTTTCTTACTTGCTTTTTTAATTGTCTTTTAGCTTTTGTTCTCGAGATAATTTGATAATTTTTATTATTTTGACAGTAATAGCAATTATAGTTTTAGATGTTAAGGTTTTGATACTGTTATTTTTATAATAGGGTGTGGTGATCTGTTTTATTATATTTAATTTTTCATAAATAAATATTATATTTTAATTTTGGATCGGCAAATCCTATTGATTTCATTAATCCAAAAAATTATAAAAATTATCTACTCAGCCCGCAACATAGTGCAGTATATTTTTTAATTTTTCAAGTCAAATAATTTTTTTAAAGAAATGCTTTCCCCTTGCATTTTTTTTTCATGACCGACTTCCGTTTTTTTTTCTTTTAATGAATGAGAACCTTTTTTTTCATATTTTTAAATTTTTTTATTAACCGGGTGTCCAAGTCAGTTTTTTCATATCTGTGACAACAAATTTGTAATAAATCATTTCATCTTCTTAACAATTTTTGTAACAAATTTTATCAAAAATATTTTAACGATAGCAACATTCAATCACTTTTTTATGGAAAAAAACTGTGTTTAATATATTTTATCAATTATAATTTTACTAATTAAATACAACACGTATAAAATCAATCAGTTTTCTACATAGATAAAAAAACCCGGCGCATCTCGCGGGCAATACCACTCTTAAAAGGCTAGACAAGGGGGGCAAGTAAAAAAAATATGACATGTTTGAAATTTATTTAAAAATTATATTTTAGTACTCATCTTTTTTCAAGTATCTGGTCTTTTTATTTCGAAAAATATACTTGTTGATAAATAAATTTATTAAACAAATTTGGATGAATGACTTGTGTTTTGATGTTAAATATTTCAATTTACACATGTTGTTTTAATTATTATTGATTTTTTATTATTATCTCTCTACACAGTAATTCTTGATTTTTTTAAGTATATGTGTGTATAAAATTTTTAATTTATATATTTGAATTTTTCTCAATTAAAAAAGCACAATAATAATTTTTAAATGGTCAACTTTTTTTTTACATGCATTAGTATTTTTAATATGATCCTATTATTCAAAACATAAATGGAGTCGATTTGTTCACCTTTTAAAAAAACAACAGGAAAAAAAAACATATTTTAGATTTAGAAATACTAATATTTAATATCCTAAAATACCCCTAAAAACATTTTAATGGGTCCCAAGAGCACAATTTCCTTTTCTTTTTTCTCGAGCAATCAAAAGAGGACGAATTGCCAGCTCACATTTTCGATGGCAGATTTGGATCCGTTCCACTCTGCTCAGACCCGACCCGACATTACCATACCTGCGTTTGATACCATTTTTTTCAAGACTGTATTTGTATTTAATTAAATAATTTTTTTTATCTCCTTTTGCTTTAAATTAATTATTTTTAATGTTTTCAATTTTTTTATGCTAATATCAAATTTGAAAAATTATTTTAAATAAAAAAACATTTTTTAACACTGAACCACCAAACAAGCCAGCATTGGCCATCCTCGTGACGTGACACACCAGGAATTGACAGGAAGAGGAGACGCGGTCGAAGCAGGGAGAGGCGAGAAGGGTAGTTGTAAAGTGGAGTGTTCATAATTGAACCTGACCTTTTATTTCGCCTGGTTTGGGATATTCTGTGAACTCACAGTGACGGAGACAGTCGGGTAAAATGCATGGTGCGGGGGCTTGCAAGGAGGATTTTGTTTTATGTAATATTCATAATTGATTGGTGATACTCGGAGGATACAAGGTATCGAAGATTCAGATACATCGGGTCCAGGGAAGAGAGGCCTCACAGAGCCCGGCTTGGTAACGAATGCACTGGCCCAGCAACCACCGAATCGCCATATCCATGGCACCGAATAAGCCGAAATTTCATCGTCGGAAGGACGTCCATTCCACCGAGTTATTTGCAATTTGTTTTAAAATATCAACCGGTGCTCGGTGTTTCTTACACTCAGATAAATCCATTAAAATGGAAAGATGGGCGGAAAACTCTTGCTCAATTTTTGGAGTCAAAACATTAAAATGGAGACCCGTTTCTCAAAATCACATGAGAAGATATTTAATCTTAAACCACCAATGATTTCCTTACTCCCAAATCACATGTGCAAATATTGTGTGCCGTGATTGAAATTCTTCCTGAAGATAAAACCAGGAAAAAACTTGCACTAAACCAACCTTATTTCTTATCTTTCCAACCCATGTATCAGAGGATCTGGTGTTTGGTTATCTCGGTTCTCAGACGGTAGCCATTAAACTAGGTAGTTAACATGCAACAATCATGCAATCAGCAAAGCTGAGAATGTTTTGCTATATCCCATCCATGGTCTCTCGGATCGTGAATTGTATTAATTCATCGACAATCTACATCCAAATTCAAACCAAATTGAGAAAAATGAAGGGAAAGTGGCAATAATGATGAAATCATGGCGTTAATGGTGTTCAATCACGACCACCCAGAGTTCATAAAACATACTGGCCTCTTTCAATTCAACCCCACCCCACTGGAAAAAAAAAAGTTGAAAAAGAAGAAGAGTACCTTCTCTCACATCGAGTAGAGTACCCCACTGCAATTTTCATATTTGCTTTTATCTTTTACCTCTGTCAAATAATTAGGCTGACTAGAACGTAATTTGTACGTGTATACATGCCTTGCCAGGAGCTCAGTACTTTTATTATTGTTTTGGTCTGAACACAATAATTCAACTAGATTGTTGTGTTGCGCTTTTCATCTAACGTACGCCATAAGGGGGAGCCTTGTCTTAAACCAGACCACAATCAACAGTTTGTATAGACGTTGACTAGCCAGTCCATCACGGCTCATTTTAGACTTAACCATCAGCCACACAGATCCCAGGAATATCAACGGTTTTATGAAACGAGAGGGTAGTGGTAGCAGAGGTAAAGGTAGACAGACACACGAAACTTTCTGTTCTTGTCCTGAATCCTCCTCAAATTCCATCAAGATTTCTCTCTCAAAGGTACTTTTTTTTTTCCTATTCTTTTTTATATGTAGGTTATTGGGTTGTTGATGAAATGTGAATCTTGTATGCTGTAGTCTTTAACACAACGCTTTAACATGTTGGGGTTTGATTCACTAGAATCTTATGTTCTTATGAACTTCTGGGGTGACAAGAATTGTGAGATCGGTCTTTTGTCTTTAAGAGATAGACATGGCTCAATGATGGTGGCTGGTAACTGGTGCTGTGATTATAAAGGGGGGTTCATTAATGGAGTTCATATTCATCCGATCAATATCATGTTTCAAGAGCTTGGCTTGGTAAAACTACTTTTTTTAGAACAATCAAGATTTCAATGGGAACTATAAGGTTGACAGAAAATAAAGAACAAAACATCTGCTTGTCTGTTGGAGTCTTGTAAAAGTGAAAATTAGCAGGTTTTCCATAATTGTATCCGAGGCAGGCGAGTTTGGGGTGCAGATAATCGGGATGCTGGGAATGTTCTCAACGTTTTTTTTTTTTTTTTCCCATAATCTGAATCTGTCAATGTACTCCAAAGGGTTGAGACAGTGCGTGAGCTCTGCTAAGAACATGAGATCCAGGAGTGAGTTATGTGAGTGGTTAGCTAACTACTTATCATTTATATTGAATGCTTTGTGGTTCGTTGCTGAGAGTTGTTCTCTTTTGGAGACACTGAATTGAACAAAAAATCTAGCGGGACATTTACAAACATGTTTTCTATGTAAAAAATATCAGTGCGTGTTGATAGAAGTTCAACATATGGCCTGGTAATGTTGTAGAAGAATACAGATCTTGTTGAGAAGAATTAGGTAGAGATCCGAAAGCCTTACCATGTTACTAATTACCCTTCTAGCTTGACTTTTGATGTAACCTGGATTTTCTCCATTAATGAGGGAAACAACCTTCCAGGTCCAGTGGTTGCAATGCTTCCTTTGGCAAACCAGATATTAGGTGATCAGATTTCTTTTTTTATCTTTATTGATACCAGACTGTAAGTGATGTGGTGCTTGTATGCTGTTGGTCAAGATATCGTGTCTGTTGCTTACTATTTGGATGAAATAAGAAGTTATCTATGCCAAAGCTGACTGCAATATTTACTTGGAGGACATAACTCTGTTAATTATTGCTTTCTTTGACTTCCCACTCGTATGGTGATTTGTGGCAATTCACGAAAGATCCAATGGAAAGCTTACAAGGTCTTGCTTATCTCCTTCCTTCCCCAGGTTGTGGGATTGAGTGGTAGGAATGGCGAGCTATGCCATTGATGGCGCTTACAGCAGCAACCCAGAATCAAGTGAAGTTTATGTGCATGAAAGAAACTCATCCAGTAGAGAAGGAATGCAAGAGGTTGAAAGTATCATGGAAGCTCTAACCAGGGTAGACTGGGACCTGGCATGCTCTTCTGAGAAGCTGGTAAACTTGCATGTACTTTTAGTGCATCTATTGGCACGAGATAATAATCTTGAGGCAAGAATGGCCACAGAAAATAGTTATATCCTGGCAATAGCCATTGAGAAGGCATTGACGTTTGATCTTCTCTCTGGGATTTTAGATTCTGAGGTAAGAGAGGTGGAGAATTTCATGGAATATATCCAATCAGAGATTGTTGATGCCCGTCATAAAATATCTTCTTGCAGACACTCAACAGATCTATTCACTGTTATGGAGAATAAATTGCATAATTTAGAAGAATCTTTGATTAAGTTTCAAGAGCATGTCTTGGAGGTGAAAGCACAGTCAGCAAAATTGCCAATGGCCTTTTCAGCATCCATACTCGAGAACTGTAAGTTACACAGTTTGCTTTTCAATAAAATACACGAGAAATCTTTGCTGTCATTAAGCAATCACCTGTCTGACATCTGTTTGTTGACAGGGAAAGATGATAAGGCCACCGAGTTGCCAGCCGATGGGCAGATTTCAAATATGGATGCAAATTCAAAAAGGCAGACAGCTGAAAAACAAAGAAATGTCCTGAGGATGTTGGATAAGTCTCTTAAAAGAGAAATAGATGTGCAGAAGAAAATTTCTGCTTCAAAACAAAATGAAGAACATCTGGAATTGAAGTTGCACTATACAAAACAGGTGTCTTTTCACATGGAGGAAGCAGCAGAAGTCGTCTGGGGAAGATTTTTAGAGGCTGAAAATGCTTCTGAAGTGCTCATGGGGATTTCCAAAGAAATGGTTGGTCGACTTCAGATTTTTCAATTCACTTTGAATGGTTCAATCCAACGAGAAGATGAGTTAAGTTCTAAACTGCAAGAATGTGTAAAACAGCGGGATGCCAAAGATACTGTTATAAAGAAGCTTGAGAGCAGCATTGCAGAACACATTGCCATAAGTTCTCAAGTGCCCATTTTGATGGAAAAGGTGAAATCACTTGAAGAACAGCTGAAAAAATCAGAGTTACGTCTGCAGAATTCTAATGCTTTAAATGTGGAAAGTCAAGAGCACCTAAGTGAAATGGAAAATTTGGTCGAGTCTCTGAAAGAAAGCATCTATGAAGCAGAAACGAGGGCTGAGACTGCAGAGACAAAGGCCACACAGCTAACAGATACGAACTTGGAACTTGTGGAGGAAATTAATTTTCTTAAAGGCAGTAGAGATAGTAGCACAAAGAAAGTTACTGTACTTGAGAAGCAGTTGAGGGAGTCAGAAATCCAACTTCAGCATGCAAAAGCGTCATCTGAAGTAAGTCAAGAGCAACAAAACATGTTATACTCTGCAATTTGGGATATGGAAACATTAATTGATGACCTGAGATCGAAGGTTTCGAAAGCTGAGAGTAACACTGATGGTGTAGAGGAGCAATGTATTGTATTATCCGAGTCTAACATGGAACTTAATAAAGAGATCAGTTTCTTAAGGTCTAGAGTGAATGCCTTGGAGATGTCTCTGGATGAAGCTAACTACTCAAAAGATGAAAAAGCAAAAGAAATTAGTGCAAGGACTGAGCTTATCATGGATACAGTAATGCAGCTAACCAGAGAAAGGGAACGTATCCAGAATCAGGTAATTTACAATATGTTTCCTGTCTTTCCCACAGCCCTAAATTAGATTTCCATGACATAACCATTAAAACGCTTCATCTTTCTTTATGGGACTTTTTTGTTCAGTTATGTGACCCGCTTTTTTGGAAAGACTGCATTATCTTTGATGATCCATTATAAAATACTTTCAGGACTAGAATATCCATCTCAAATTATTTGGCTATGATATTTTTATGCAGCTATTTTCTCTAACAAAGGAGAATGAAATACTGGCTGCTAAGCTAAGAGCTGCTTCATTAACCATGTTCAATAATGGACATGGTGGTGACAACAAGTTGGTTGCGTCCAAGAATGTTTCATTGAGTGAAACCTGTGAATAACTTTTCGAGGAAGCAATCCCCTCAAGTAAAAGTCTCAAGACTGGTATGTTTTAAGTTTTATTTCCTCGTTCTTGATAGCAAAATTCTTCTTTAAGTTATGTCGATCTATGCTTTTCTGAATGTGTGATTGCAGTTATCTCAGACATGTATTTTCTAGTTCGTAGCACTGGTTTACTTCATCTAAGTTTAGAGCTATTCTCTTCTTCTGGTTTTATTGACAAAATGTTAGGATGGAAGAGAGAGAACATTTAACTAATTTTGAAGTTCTTGTTTAGAGACGGTGAAGTTGAAAATGTTCTTCTTACTTTTGATGAGTTCCTTCTTGTTTGTAAAGGGTCTATATTTTGAACAAAAAAAAACCCCTCCTTTTTGAAAGTCTAATTATTGATGCAACACCTGGGGCTCTTTGTTGCACTTGAAGGTATGTATTGATGACCTAGACCGGCTATTAATCCATTATTTTCTGCAAAATGCTCATCATATCTTTGATTATTCAGCTAATGCCTATCCTATTTGGCCTTCCTTTGAACATGATGATACATGCAGAAATCTTCTTCTGATATTATAAGATTTTCACTCTTATTATCTCTTCGGATAATGTAGAGTTTTTGCTCAAAATGTGTGTTTTTTTGTTTCTAAATCAGCTGGTTAAAGAATCAAAGCATGCACGACAGCATCAGAATGAAGTGGGGATTTCCCATCCCACAGTTGATATGGTGTTTCAAAGATTGGAGGAGGGAGGACAAAACAGGCTGCAGGAAAGCTAAATGTGAAAACAATTTTTGGTTGCAGCTACTGCAGTGGCAGTTCTATATATGTTACTTTGGAGAGATTTCCTACTTGATTACATCTGAGGGCTGCTATTTTTCGTGGTGAAAGAAGCTGTTGTTGTATATCATGATTGATTGGAATGGCTTTTCTCCGAGTGGATTGATGGTGTGAGTGTATTTATGGTGTTGAATGCAATGCAAATAAAAAATTAGATTGTTTTTCCTCCGTTTTTTCTTGTCAATCGCAGGTCTAACACTTCTTTATGTGTGTTATGAAACCTGCTGGAAGGACACAAAACACAAACAAATAAAGCCTCACAAATTGAGCATAATAGAATAAAAGATTAACTAATAAAACATACAAGTGGGATGTAATTTATTTATTTTTGCATTCTTCTACACACGCCATAGGTCCTCCCCACATCTGGTTATCCATACTGGGAAAGGAACATTTATACAGAAATAACTTGGTAAATTCATTCTCAAAACCTCACCTGAAAATATTCAACTTGTTTGTATAAACAACACCTATTTTTTTATATGACAGTACGTTGTGCGACTGCCGAAGATTGTGTTGTTATCCTATTTTGACAATAGATTAACTATGTGTCTGGTCCCTGAAATCTTGGTATTTTCTTATTGTAACCCTTCTTTATGTTACTAGCTTTTTCCTTCAGCTCTAGAAACATTTTTTTATGTCTTTCCATCCAATTTACTATTAACTCTTAACAGGTAAGAGGACAAAAAAAGATGATTGTTTAGATCATTCTGGGTCATGTGTTGAGAATTAGCATGAACTAGATGGAAACAACATGGAGTAGCATTACCATCTAAATAATAAAAAGATTAGAGAGGCCATATTGAAAATATGGCAGTCGTACAGGGACGAAATGTAGTATTATTAATCACTTAACCATCCACCGAAGCCCTACTTCTCCAATTTAACACACTATAAATTCCTCTCAAAACCCATCATCGCTATTTGCAGCCACCACACAAAAGAAAGGAAAAAAGAAGAAACACTACTCTGAAGGAGACCATAATTTATCTAACTTCAGGTCCAGAGATGCACCAGATAGCCCCTTGTTTGTTAAAGTTTCAGACTTTCAAGGAAATAACGAGAAAATGGGTATCAGAGGTGCTAAATCCAAACTTTGGGCTAAAACAAAACTCTCCCTTTGTTCAGTTTTATTTGAGCTCTTATAAATCTGGCATTGGAGTCTGTTTTGTCCAAAAACATATGATTTGTGTTTTAACAGGCAAAGCATAAGTGATGAGCTCTTTTGATCCGAATTTATTTATGTGGAAATTACATTTTCATAATGGTCTTCAAAGTTCTCTGATCGCTTTGCTCTCTGCTACTTTTTTGTTGATGGTTTTGTCTTTTTCTTGTGCCCTTTTCTTTCCTACTATGTTTTGGGATTGACCCGGTTTTTTTTTTTCCCCGTGTTTATTGGGTCCTGAAGAATTTAGCATATGGGTATTATACATCTGATACAAGCGGATGTTCTTTTCTTTTCTTGAATTTTTTGAAGAGCGGGTGTGCAAAAGCAAGATGATGAGATTAACATGACTGAATATGATGTGGAATTCTATGTCACACTGGTCTTCAAAGTTCTCTGATCGCTTTTACTGCACTGTAGTGATGTGTATACTGCTGGTGATTTTAGTGATCTGTACTGTTAGTGAAATGAACTTGTTGCTTAAGGCGTATGGATGTTCCATTTTGCCTAATTGCAAGGTTTTGTATGCAATCAGCTGAGCAATTGAGTTTTGTTTTAACTCGTCTAAAAAATATTCCATTTTATTTTGACGGTAATTCGTTCTGTTTAATAGTTCCCATTCCAATTCTCCGTGTTGTATTTTCGTTACTAGGATAACCAATGTTTCTACAATTCGCATTGTTTGAGTGGTATTTAATGTGTTTTATTGTCTTGTGGTTTTGTTTTGTTCTTGTATGACCATCATGTATTTTTTGAATGTACGGAAAAACATTTTTTTCTAATTGTACCGTGAGGGAGGAAGGTCTATTGAAAATGTTTTTCCGTTCTCATTTTTGACTTGCCAATGAAGGATATAAATAAATGCAGGCACCAAAATTCATAGCCTGGGATGCATATATGTTTCAGGCTGTACGAGCATGGTGCAATAGTAATTTCTTTGTGATTCATTGCATCTTGACCGGTTTTTTCACATGATTGGTTGAGCATGAACTTTGAAGAATACATTTTGCCTTAATGACTAAATAACCATTTCTTGCTTGTACAATTCTTTTATGAATGTGCAATATGCTCTATGATGAGTCGTTATGATTGAGGACCCGATAATTTACCGTACTTTTTGTTTGCGAAAGTGGTAGCAGAATATATTCTACCTGTTCATGTTTGATTATTTTGAAATGTAATAAAAACAGAATAGTTTTGTGTTCTATGATCTTTGGAGAGATTGGATCTGCTCTTCTGTTGGTGTCTGTATGCTCTGCACGGTTATTACCTTATTCTTCTTATACAAGGTTAACCAATCGGCAGTTTCTTTCTGGCTTGAGGATTTGGCATTTCCTGGCAACTGTTTAATTTGATTGAATGCAGAACCATTCTGGGTGCTTCCATTTGGGACCAGTTGAGCCTTTTTCAATCCACTTGCTGTTTAGCATCAATTTCTTCTACATTTTACTGCACTGTTAATTGACCTTCTATCTTCTATCCAGCATCAGACAACAAGGACGACAAAGTTAAGGGTAGTAGAAGCAGCGTCGCTCTGACTTGCACGAACCATTTCATGAATTGTAAATTCATTTTATTCTTATTGGGAATTCCTTTCATGTTATGTACATGTTGAAAACTAGCAAAATAGCATGTCACTCTGGCTTGAATAGGCTTTCCACGATGGCTCCTCATTGAACTACCGTCTGAGCACAACCTTTAACAGCATTCTGGGATGCAGCACCCCCTACCACATCTCCTGACGCTTCAAGAATTTCTCTTCTCACGAATATTTTTAACTTTTTGGATGCAGAACTGTACCATCAAAATGAATGAATATCGGTATATCTTCACTTCATGTATTTTGCAAGACATCTTGTGCCACGTAAGCTCCACTTCACCATTCTATTTGAACTCAAGTGAATGAATGTGCTGATTAATAGTCTCATTGCCTGTATTGGGCTATTATAAAATATTGACATTTTTTCTCTTTATTGAAATAATTTTTAATTTTATCATCTTTTTTTTTCCATTTGAATGAAATTTTGAACATCGAACATTGTAAATTAAGGGGAGAAATTGTGGATCAAGATCTATGAGAGTATTAATTAGGTGTGAAACAATAAACGCAAATAGCTGCTAGTTTTGACTTTTTGATAATATTTAATAGTTTTTGACTATTTAGACATCCCATAATTGAAAAAACGTGAATAAACTCGAGGATGATCTTTAAAAAATAATGAAATGAATCAAACAGTCTTATACTTGAACTTTAAATTGTGTTCTTGTTTTTGTATTCCTTAAAATGAAAATCCTTTTTATCCATGAACATCAAATTATTGTGAACATGAGCTTTGCCGTGGATTGCCAAAACCACAGACAAGGAGTCTAATTTCAACACAACAAGAAGGTACCTCGTAACCATCCATTGCCATCTGCGAACCTTGAGGATCAGCAGGAACTCGGCGATTTCCTCGCCCATCCTGACCATTACATGATTTTGCAAAATAGATTTGCGACGTCATATTGACACGCATTGCACAGCCTTTTGAGTCTGAGATGATCAAAATGTCCACTGTTCCCATCACTGTTTGTCCATTATAAAAAAACCCTAAAGCAAATTATTTTGAATCCGACAACCAAAAGACCCCACCTTCCTCAGTCACCCTCATCTCTCGAATCTCTTTGTCAATTGCGCATTTTTTCTAGATTCCAGAAAATAATTAGTCATCAAGTTCCCACTTGGAAAGGGGTCTGGACTCTAGCTATTGTCCATTTTGTTCACTCATTCGTCTTGGCTAGGGTAGGTTTGATTGTAATTTAAGCTCCATAATTCGCCAATTTGTCAATTATTGTCATGGTGTTGTTTCAATGCACATCCGTTTTATACGTTTGGAAAATTAAAAAAAATTTAATGTGCCATCTCTCTTAATATGCTAATATTTCAATGAAATAATTTACGATCAGGGCAGTTCATGCATGGTGTATAACAACATTCTTGGTATTCTAATCCTTGCTTGTGGAATTTCTATCTTTCCTCGATTGACCCGTTCCCTCATGTTTTGGAGTTTTAAACCCCATTTTTGGAAGCTCATTTAAATATAAAACGCAGAGGAGAGAGCCCTTCCTGTTATTTTTCCATACAGAGCAGGATTTGGTTGGCCCGCGCGCGTTAGTACCTGGCTTCAACCTTGGGCGAGTTCATCTATATAATAAGCCTGAAAAGGGTTCACAGATTCCCATCAAAATTAAACAAGGTGAGCACCCTCCTAGATCAAATATATTTATATTTATCGAAGAATTAATTAACCAGACAAGAAGATATGGGCAAGTCTTCCATCAAGTTGGCTTTCTTCGTCGTGCTCGTTTTCGCAGCTGGTAACTTCTTCTTCCTCTTCTTTGATATTTCGAATGCATGATTATTTACCGACTTTGGCTTACACTGCGACAGACTGTTGTTGATGAGACTTTTCGTCAGGAAAAGTACTGCTTTTCACAGAGAACCTTTTCTGATGAAAATATGCAAGGAAAGTTCGTGATCTAGGTAGCTGCCATAAAAGGTTTTCCGATGAAATTAAAGTTTTTGTAGGGAAAGATGACTTCTTTATCATATAACAATTTGTCGTGAAACAGCAAGGCCATCTCCGATGCCAGCCTCCGCTTATATGTTTCCCGGCGAAATATCATCGTAAGCTTTCCCGATGAAATTTTGTCATGAAAGCTTCATTCTGCCACTTACTCTCGTCGCTAAAATTTGTTCTCAAGACGTCAGAAAATCAAATGCCTCTGTCTTGAACACTATTTATTCTTTCGTGTGGTTTTCGTCAGAAAAGTTACGTTTTATGACAATAACTCGTTGGGTCTTTACTTTAAAACAAGATGAAGCATTTTTAATTTTTTATATTGTCTTTATATTTTTATAATTATAAGTTATGATCAGAAGATACTTCAAGATCCTTGCTTAGTCATTGAGTTTCTTCGAGATACTAATAGCATAATGAATTAGATAATTGAATTTAGATTTCATTAAAAAAGTCCTGTAGCTGTTGACCATTCTCAATCTTTTATATTTTTATCCTCCATTTTTTCTTTTGCAGTTTGCTTGACTTGCAATTCATATACCAAATATAAGCCCCATTGATTTCTTTATCTATAAAACTATCAGAATAGTATTCATTTTGATTGCTATATATATACATATACTGACTAAAGGAGGCTTATTTGCTTCACCAAAAACATGAAACCTATAATTTCTCTCTCTCTGTAGTCTCTGTAATCATCTGGTTTCCAACGAGGGTAAAAAAATGGAGAAGGCTTTCTTCAAGTGGGATTCCTTAGACATTATCACGATCAAATACAATTTGTTACGTATTGAAAATGAGGCTGATACAACAGCAAATATATTTCTGCAGTTATGACATTTTCAGCGGCGGTATCAAGAGCTGATGGAACCGTGTTTTTGCCGTGTAAAAGTGACTCCGACTGCAAAGCTATCGAGTGTGCAGAAGGCACCGCCCTTTGTGTTAACAACAACTGCCATTGCGACTCCAAGGTGGAAAGCATCTTGGCTTCGGATTGCAAACATGACAAGGACTGCGTGTAGTTGTTCCCGTAACTGTTCATCCGGGAAATGTTTTTGTAGTTCTTGGTTACTTAAACTGTGTTGATCAATTTATTAATAATTGAAACAAGGTTTTTCAAGAGACCATGACCATGCTGTTGTCGAGAAAACACTATTTTTAAGAAAAGTGTGTCACGTATAAATGTAGACAAGATAGACAATGACATCTCGATCTATCAAACAGAGGCTTCAAGACTATTAAGGGTCATGAAGCAATTGGGAAAAATGAGCGATTTCATCGAGCTCTGTATAAACCCATTCCACCACCAACAGATCAAATCACAACATGTCATCCTTTCACACTCGATTTTGATACCCTTCCAGCCTCTGTGAAGATCAAGCGCCACCCACTTTACCCCGCTGGGGTATGAAGGTGATTGGTATGGTGTTCTTGAGATTTCAGGTATGAATATTGCGCAGTATAATTTGTCTACGAGGAGTGGATCAAGTCTTA
Organism: Salix dunnii; assembly: GCA_015731905.1. Taxonomy (NCBI): domain Eukaryota; kingdom Viridiplantae; phylum Streptophyta; class Magnoliopsida; order Malpighiales; family Salicaceae; genus Salix; species Salix dunnii. Next base: position 9,905,793 of record CM027668.1, on the reverse strand, counting down.
CAGGGTATTTGGGAGTGTGGTGTGACTGGTGGGGTAGAAAAAATAGATATTTTAGGTTTTTGATTAATGTAAAAATTTGAAAAAAATTGTGATGCCACCTGAAAATTTTGCTAAACTGCAGGTTCATGAAAAACAATAAATGAGTAGAGAGGGAGCGGGAGCTGGAGCGGGATCGGGTGCGATGAAATGTATATATATATATTAATATGTGCTGATATGTGTGTGCGCGGTGATTACCATTATTATTTTAGTCAAACAGAAGAGTACACGTAACAACACTTTCACTTCCCTATGGGCTAGTGTGTGCAGTGAGGAGAGACGGAGCCGGGGGCTCTGGGTTTTGATAAAAATTAAAATAATATTTTAATTTTAATATATTTAATATTTAATCCATAGCACGTCTCCTTCAATCCGCTATAAATGAGCTCCACCATGATGCGATTACTCTGCACTCTCAGTTCATAACGAAAAACGGGAAAACCTCGATGAAATTGAATTTCTCGGTCATCTTCTTTCTCATCACAACTGGTTAGCCACATGTTTCACATGCTCGAATACTGTTATTTAATTCTTCACATGGCAAGAACACTGATTCTATCTATTTGTATGTAAAATGAGCAGGTATGCTGTTGACGATGCCAGGAGCCGATGCAAGGGCACCTGCTCGCTGTCCTCGGATGATTGACTGCAACTCGGTGTGTCAGGGGTTCCCCTACAAGTGCGTTGACGGCAAGTGCATCTGTGGGTGGAGAGGTTATTCCCCGGTCACCGGATTCAATCCGGCTATAAATTAGAGAATCGAAGTGATGATTCCGCATGAGCACGAGACATGCAAGCATCTTTACCATGTAGATATTAGTTTTCTGAAGAAATTGAGCCTTGATTTGTAGTCACTAGCTAGACTCGCTGCTAGTTATCCTCTTCTCTTCTACTGCCGAGTTGAAAGAATAAATTGCAGAGAAAAGCAAAATATCTCTCTTGATTAGATGAATAATCGATGCAGTTCAGACTTAATTTGTTCTCCGTTAGACTAAAAAAAACAGCCACCACTTCCAACCTTCTCTCTTCCATTTTCTTTGAAAAATCGTAGCCGCCATCAATTCTTCTCTGCCTGCACCGTCCCTTATCTCAAGAGAGATTTTGCAAAGCCTCCGATCTTATCCATCGGAGAATAGAAATTCTTTCTAGTTTTTAACGAAGACAGTACTGAAGGACGGGACCTCTAAATCTCAGGACCAAATGACCTAATTCTTCAACAAATGACAAGAATATACAAAACCTGGTTAAAAAATGCATGCAAAAGTAATTTTATTTATCTTTTAAAATAAAATTCAAAGCAGGCATGGGGTTTGTTGAATAGTTCAAACCAGGGAAACATCTCCAAAAATAAAGAGACACAACGAGTTCCTTTTTTGAAATCCAGACACAGTAAGCAGACTTAATGGGGTTTAACAATAATAGAATCAACAAATCAACCTAACAGATAAAAAAAAGGGGTTATGGAAATTGATCTGAAAGCCGCAGGAGGGAGAAGAAGAAGCAAACGGGATTATTACATACATTTAGGGAGTAAAGAGATGAAGACAGGGGGAGATTGCTGTGAAGAGAGAGAAAGGAGTCCAAGAGGAGATGGTTAGAAAGAGAGTACAGGTGCAAAAACGGGTATGGTTGGTTTTTTAGTTTAATATTTATCAGGACAATTTAGTGTTTTTTGTCGGTTTTGAAAACTTATATTGATTTAAAATATATATATATATATATATATATATATATATATATATATTATATTAGATGAAACATGCCCTTTGTTTTTTGAAGTCAACTTATATAAATGAAGCATGCAGCACTCTCCAAAACCATATAACCTTCGTCATATATATATATATATATATATATATATGAACACACACACGTGTGTGTGTGTGAAAAAATGATTTATTTATAGACTTAAAAATAAAGCAAAAAACGAAAAGCTACACACACGTGTGTGCGCGAAAAAATGATTTATTTGTAGACTTAAAAATAGAGCAAAAAACTAAAAGCTACTTTGTAAATTATCAATAATTATACAGGATGTTGTAGTGCATGGTCCTATACTATTTAATAAGAGAAACACTCCATTAATTTTTAAACGACAACACGGTTATCTTTTTTGAATTAAAAGATACAATGATTTCCACGGAGGTATTAGTGAATTAAAAACAAAACATGGTGCATGAGAGAAAGATTTGCACAATAACTTCTAGACATGCTACTCTTTATTTTGAATTGTTGGATTGAAGATTGATAGTGTATAAACTAGCCAGTTAGATAAAAATCAAGTTTGTTAATGTTACGAGTTTTCTCAATTATTTCTTCCTTTATCTTGTTGTATTCTAATAATAGATTGTTTGTAGCCCTTAGTTAAATATAAGTAAGAACAATTTTGAACGTATTATTTATCATTTACAACCCTACATTGCTTCTTTGTTGTCACTGCTTTTTCCAGTAGCAAATTTGAATGCTGAATTACATTAATTAAGAGAATCTTTATGTTTTTTTTCTTCTATTATCCATGTTATTTCAGAACTTAATCAAAGCTCACATATATGTGTGTGTGTGCGTGTAAAAGAATATAAACTCTCACCCTGGTATATTTGAGGATTCCAAGTCAAGAATCAAATACCTATTCAAGCAATTGTTGAGTCTTAGATTTCTAGAAAATAAGAACTATTTTATTCATTTGTCAGGGAGACTATAAATAATCATACAAGCATCAGAGAGGAAATAATTGAGATCTTAATCAGCCGCGAATTACACAAAAGAAATGAATCATTCCCTAAGCTCTAAGGATCATCAATCCCTGATTTTTAGGGATTCTTATTGATAGAACATAAAAACAGAAATGCTTCCTAACTTTGCGTAATATTCCCTCCCTTAAACTGACAACATCATCTTCAGTTTACTCCTGGACCTTCACGAACACCAAATGACATTCGCAGCTCTTCAAACACAACTCGTGTTAATGGTTTGGTTATGACTCTGTCTCGAGTTGGATCACGCAAAAAATGAAAATGAACATCAATGTGCTTACTTCGACCATGCATGATGAGTTTTTTGGATAGTTTGATTGTTGAAATATTGTCACAAAATATTATTGTGTTACCAATAAAGACATGATCCAGTTTTTCCATCATTCTCTTCAACCACACACACCTGGCAAGCACGGGAGGTTGCGGCAATGAATTCGACTTTAGTGGTAGATAGTGTGACAACAGGCTGTTTCTTTGACGACCAAGATATAGCTCCAGCACTTAGCAAAAATACAAACCCCGAAGTGTTTTTTCTATCCTCCACATCTCCTACATAGTCATTGTCGGTGTAAGTAAGAAGTTCCTTATCTCCATCTTGTTTGTAGTGAATCTCGTATGACAGTGTCCCTTTGATGTACCAAAATACTCTCTTAACAACTTGATGATGGAGCTCCGTGGGATGAGCTTAATGTATACTTAGTAAATTGAAAACAAACATAATATCTGGTCTGGTGGATGTTAAATACATCGGGCTGCCAGTCATTTGCATGTATAAAGTATCTCTTATTGCTATGCCAACAGATCCTATCATGAGTTTGAACCCTGGAATAATAAGATTGTGCATAGCATTACACTCATCCATACCAAATCGTTCCAATATCTCCTGTGTGTATTTCTTTTGGCAAATGAAAATACCATCAACTTGTTGTAAGACTTCTAAACCAAGGAAATATCATATTTTTCCAAGATCCGTCATATCAAATTCCTCCATCAAGGAATATTTAAATGATCTAAACATTACTTCATCATCTCTGGTGAAGATGAGATCGTCTACATAGAGACACACAATCAATATGTTTCCCCGTGATGATTTCTTTATAAACAACATGTGTTCATAGGGGCATTTTTCAAAACCTTCCTTTAGAAAATATGCTTCAATGCGACTATACCATGCATATAGTGCTTGTTTTAAACCATACCGTGCTCTTCGTAAATGATAGACTTTGTTTTCTGTCCCTTTTACTATGTAGCTTGTAGGTTGTGCAACATATACCTCCTCGTTCAGCTCCCAATGAAGAAACGCTGACTTGACATCTAAATGGAATAGAGACCATCCATTTTGAGCTTCTAAGGTCAATACTAGTATTATAGTATCCATGTGAGCTCCCCATGTTGTTGCGTGTATCCTTTTACGACAAGACGAGCTTTATACTTGTCAATTTCTCCATGTTCATTCAACTTTGTCTTTTATATCCACTTCACCCTAACTATTGTTGCCCCTGTGGAAGTTCAGTGAGATCCCACATATTATTTCTTTTGATTGTTGCAATTTCAGTTTCCATAGCACATCTCCATTTAGCATTTTGAGCTGCTTCTTCATATGTTATTGGATCTACATCAATAGATAAGGCAAACTCATCTTGATTATTTACCACGTTGCGACCTTCCCCTCTATCATAGTCACGTAACTATGCTGGTGGTTGTCGAGTTTGTCTCCCAACAGGATCGGCAGGATGATCAAATGAGCTAGTCATTTGATGCTAATGTTGCTCCAAGTTATCACCATGAGGATCAACTTGATCATTTGCTTCATTTTGCTCACCAATATAATGATTTCCTATCAGCTTAGTACCAGTCATACCCTCATTTGTTTCATTCTGCTCATCAACATCCCCTTGTTCTGCAAAATTAAGCATACCATTCTCACCATCAGTATTAGCACTAGGTGTTGTTTCGCTGTTGTCTTCATCTATTTCCCCCCCTTTAGAGGAGCTTGTATTGCTGCAACTTGGTCTTCGTTCTAAGGCCATCTATCTTCCTCTTTAAACATAACATCATAACTGATAATTATTCGTTGAGAGAGGGGATCATACAGTCGAAAGGCCTTGGATTCTTCGCTAATTCCCAGCAACACACATTTCAGGCCTTTATTGTCAAGCTTGGTATGTTTGTTGTCTGGCATATGAGCAAAGGAAACACATCGAAATACTTGAAAATAACCAAAATATGGTTTAGTCCCATTCCAAGCCTCCTTTAGTTTTTTGTTCCTTACTGCTAGTGTGGGGCTTATGTTGAGGATAAGCACTGCCCAGTTGGTAGTCTCAGGCCAAAATGTTTTTAGGACTTGTCTACTGGTGAGCAAGCTTCTAACCATGTTCATGATCGTACAATTTTTCTTTTTAGCCACTCTATTTTGTTGAGGAGTGTAAGCTACTATGAGTTGTCGGTGGATTCCATGAATAGCAAAGAATTCATTGAATTCTTTTGATGTAAATTCTCCCCCTCTATCAATGCGTAGACTCTTGATACTGGTGTCAATCTCTTTTTCAACCTTTATTTTGAATAATTGAAATTGTTTGAAAGCTCCTGATTTATCTGTCAAGAATATAACCCATAGTTTCCTGCTAAAATCATCAATAAAGGTCAGGAGGTACCTTCGATGACCATTGGAGATGGGGGAATTTGGTCCGTAAATGTCAGCATGTGGGAGTTGAAGAGGTTGTGAACCCCTTTTCCTCTCTTGTAGTAACAAAATACATGTTAGTCCTCTATATTTATAGGTGTTTCATTTCAATCTTTAATTTTTTTTATTTCTTTTTTCTTCATGATTTCTTCTATAGATTTTTTTATTTTATTCTTCAATTTAAATGAATCATATATGGTTGGTTTGAATATCGTGATTGAGCCAGCCAGCTTGGTATTGACTTATTGCATAGAATCTCTTTATACACCTGTATAGAAAGATATTTGAAAACCTTCTTGATTAGGAAGCTAAATTATTATTAGGTTTTTTTTAATCTTAATTTAATGTACTGTTGGAAAGAAATATCTTTTCAACTAGGAAAGACAATTATATAGTTTTGATAGGAAAGTGTATAATGTATTGCTACCATGATTAAGAAGAGTTCTCATGTAATCTGTATTATTTTTCAAGGATATTTGAATTCGATGGTTCGTATCTGCTAATCCAGAATCGGAAAACTAGCCTTATTGCATTACATGGTATACCTAATTGAGGCCGCCATTTCAGCCCAGACAATGTAATTGATCTCCTTCAATCCGCTATAAATGAGCTCCACCATGATGCGATTACTCTGCACTCTCAGTACATCACGAAACAATGGGAAAAACCTCGATGAAATTGAATTTCACGGTCATCTTCTTTATCATCACAACTGGTTAGCCACATGTTTCACATGCTCGAATATTGTTATTTAATTTTAATTCTTCACATGGCAAGAACACTGATTCTATCTATTTGTATGTAAAATGAGCAGGTATGCTGTTGACGATGCCAGGAGCCGATGCAAGGGCACCGGCTCGCTGTCCTCGGATGATTGACTGCAACTCGGTGTGTCAGGGGTTCCCCTACAAGTGCGTTGACGGCAAGTGCATCTGTGGGTGGAGAGGTTATTCCCCGGTCACCGGATTCAATCCGGCTATAAATTAGACAATGGAAGCGATGATTCCACATGAGAACGAGACATGCAAGCATCTTTACCATATATTTATTAGTTTTCTGAAGAAATTGAGCCTTGATTTGTAGTCACTAGCTAGACTCGCTGCTGGTTATCCTCTTCTCTGCTACTGCCGAGTTGAAAGAATAAATTGCAGAAAAAAGCAAAATATCTCTCTTGATTAGATGAATAATCGATGCAGTTCAGACTTCATTTGTTCTCCGTTAGACTACAAAAAACAGCCACCACTTCCAACCTTCTCTCTTCCATTTTCTTTGAAAAATCGTAGCCGCCATCAATTCTTCTCTGCCTGCACCGTCCCTTATCTCAAGAGAGATTTTGCAATATCTCAGGACCAAATGACCTAATTCTTCAACAAATGACAAGAATATACAAAACCTAGTTAAAAAATCCATGCAGAAGTAACTCTATTTATCTTTTAAAATAAAATTCAAAGTAGGCATGGGGTTTGTTGATGAGTTCAAACCATCTCCAAAAATAAAGAGACACAACGAGTTCCTTTTGTGAAATCCAGATACAGTAAACAGACTTAAATGGGGGTTTTTGAAATCCAGAAGAATTGGGACTTGTGGATTGTGATTTAGCAAAATTGGTTCCCGATTGCTCCTGGTTTTCCCACCAACATATGCTTATCCAAAAAGTTGTGCATGTGAATTGTGATTGCTTTCTTTTAGAGAAAAAAGGCTCGGTTGACGGTGACGATGATTTCTTTCACTGTAATAATATAATGGAAGTGAATTATACTACATTTATTGACCACCATCACAGTATGAAGAAATAATTAAACATGCCAAATTGCCGCAAGGAATCTTTCAATACCATCAGATTATAAAATAAAAATAACCAACCAAACAAATAGAATTCTGCAACCTCATGAACTACAGAAGAGAATTAATAGAGTGCAGTTCATATATATATATATATACTAGCGATATTGCCCGCGCGTTGCCTCGGGCATTTTTGTGTATATAATTTAACATAATTAAATCCACAACGATAAATTTATATGATATAATTAAATAAAAAATATAGATTAGGAGATAAAATGTATAAATTTTTAAGTAGAGTTTGTTGCCCAATCATAGATTACATCTTTTAGAATATAGGTACGGCGTCATAAAAGATCACAAAAAAGCGTGAACTATATAACTTGCGGATCATTGCAAAAAAGAGGCATGTTGACATGAAAAACAAAGTCAAAACTTTTCTTCAAAATGAGACATTTAATCTTCTTGCTAATTCTCCTATTCAAAAAAACATCATAAGCTATTAAATGAATGAACAAAAATTGATGTGAATCAATTGAAAATATAGCAAATATCTAAAAAAAGATTGGTGAGGATGATCTATGGTGTGTATTGTAAATTTAGCCAAAATAATAAATTTATGCAGAAATCCAGTAAAGTGCAAGTTTTCCATAAAATATATGAATTTTAAATCGCTATAAGTTTATCTCTTTAGCAGTTTTAACAAAATAACCAGCATTAATTTATTATCATCATCAAAAAAGCAAGAAGATTCGGATATTTGAATTATTAAATTTATTGCATTAAGATTAGTTTATTTTATAATTCAATTTAAACCAAACAAAATATAAATGGTGAAAATAAATGTAATAATCAAATAAAAAAATAAATAGTTAATTTTCTATCTCCAAAAAGTCAAAAACATAAATTGAAAATTCATCCCCACGTTATTTTCATTATCATTGCTATAACAATTAAAATTATTATCAATATTATTATCAAAACAATTAAAATAAATAAATTCCCTGGAAAAACATTAAAAAAATAAACAAAAGATTTTTATAAAAAAATAATTAAAAAATCACAAAAATTATCATTATCACTGCGCAAATAGTAAAATAAAAAAAATCATATAATCCAAATAAAAAATAAAAATAAAAGAAAACAGAAAAAAAAATGAATAAAGGGAAGCAGGGAATAATATTAATTTTAAATGATTACCAACATAAATAAGAATTTCAGACTTGAACCGATTAAAAATAAAACCCTAACAAAAAAATAAAAACTAAAAGTATAGATGCATAAAGACGAATAAAGAATAAATAATATCCAAGAATTTAAAAAAAATTAAATGAATTAATACCAAATAAAAATCTGCAATCATCAAATAACAAATATAAATAGTTAATTTTCTACAGATAAAAAACACGAAAACATAAATTGAAAATCTATTCTCACGTTATTGTCGTTATCATTGTTATAACAATTAAAATTATTATTAACATTATTGTTAAAACAATCAAAAATTAAAATAAAATAATAAAAATATAAGGGCTGAAATAAAAATCAAATATAAAGGGAATAAAATCAAAAATTAAAAGTATAAGGGCCGAAATGCAAATTAAATATATTATCAATTTCAATCAAAGGATAAAATTAAAAAAAGTGAAATTGTTGGACCGAATAAATTAATCTTTTTAAACTCAATTCGGAAATTAAAAAAACGAGGACCGAAGGGAAACATTAACATTGAATTAATTTCAATCGAATGACTCAATCAAACTAAATCAAAACTTATATAACAAAAATCAGGACTAGAAACAAAATTTAAAGTACAGGGACCGAAGTGAAAAGGCATTAAAACCGAGGGACTCTCCTACACTTTGACGTGCATGAGAGAGAGAAACTGCTGCAACGGCTTTAACCGGCCACCGCAGCATCCACGGTCGTCGGAGAAAAAAACGCGCCGCATCAGGAGAAAGACCAAGCTGCGTCGCATTGACTGAGACGCCGGTAGCCCATCTCCGGTGACCTTATCACCCCTCACGCGCCATTTAAAGAGGGCATGAGGCAAAATACTGTCGGTTGCGCGTGACACACGCAGCGACAGTATAAAGGAAAAAAAAAAAGTATGGTAAATTACCGGTATACCCCTGTGACTAAGTCATCAATTTTGTCTTATTAGGGGCTATATCCATAATTAGCCATTTTCAAAAAAATATAAAATAATAAAAAGGTAGGTAGATCGGACCGAACCGGTGCAGTCCAAAATTGTTCAATTACCGCAGAGCCCCTCCACCTATAACCGTTTTTTTTTTGTCTTTTTCGAGGGTTGAAAGCGCTATTTTACTGTGCAAATAATGATAAAAAAATCAGAAAACCGGCAAACCAACGAAATCGAACAAACCGAGAACCGACCCGATCCAAAAATACACTATTACAATACACGGTGTTTACACTCACAATCTACAGTGCAGCACAGTGAAAACACCACGCGAATTATATGTTAAGTAATATATATGTGTGTGTGTGTGTGAGTGTACGTGTGTATAGACAATATACATATGTATATGTATATATATGTGTGTGTGTGTGTAATTATATCTCTCCCTCCATCCTAATCTTCCCTGCACCAACAGTATATATATAGTAGAATATATATAGCCACTCATCCTCTCTGCCTGAAAGGAAGAGACCTAGCAAATATATATACAAAATACACAAAGGCAAAAGCCAGACATATCTCCAAAAATAAATCACAATAGGCGGGTTCATTAAGGGCATAATGATCCCGACACTACCACAATCCACAGTTATTTAACTCAGAGTCTATAGGAGATTAAATAGTGAAATGGCCAAGGGAATTATATATTAAGTAATATGAACAATATCTAGATTTGGCCTAGCTTGGTAGTTTACAGCTGATCCAATCATACATCACGCAAGTGTGGACGAGGTAGTCTGTTGCTGGAATCTTACCCTTCCCTATCTTTGCTGGCCCTCTCCCTGGCCAGAGCAGATGGGGAAATTACAAGAGGAAGAAGTGATAGAACCCAGCAAACGAAGTGACAGTATGAAATTACAACTTCTAGAAGATTGGTTCACTTGGTGAGTTGAGCCCAATGGCAACTAGCCACGTGTGAGCCGTAAAGAACTCTGGTCTGTGGCGACCATGTATAATTTCACAGGTTTCCATGGATTGATCAGGCAGTACGGTACGCTCAGCATACGTGCTCGGTTGCTAACTTCTAGAAGAGAAGTACTGAGCCATTCGAAAGTTCTGAAAGAGTTGTTTGGTAGAGCTCTAGCTAGACTAAATAAAGATCAGTCAACGTTCAAGATAAAACAGCGACTGTGTATGAAAATGATGGATGGTGCATGCGTGGGTAGCTAGACAGTTAATCGGAAACGTATCTCAATTTAATAATAATATCTAATAAAAAAATTTATTTCATGGATTAGAATCTTCGATTTAATAATGTCCAAGTTAAAAGAAGCAGAGATTAATAGCTTTTAATACTGGTTCAGATCTAAAAATTGACACAGATGAGCCTCCATTTTTTTTTTCTTGCAAAATTATGATAATAAATGCTGACTTGTGCTTCAAATGTATAGGTTGGAACAGTAATTATTGTTTTAATTAAATATTTTTGTATTTTTAAAATTTTATTTTTGATATTAACACATCAAAATAATTTAAAAAAATAAAAAATAAAAAAACTTCAATCAGAACATACTAGCTAATTGCCCGCACTACATTGCGGGCGTAGTGCGAGCAGAGTAAATAATTTTTATAATTATTGAGATTAAAATATCATATTTCAATATGTAAAGTTTGATATAATAAAATATATCAACATACTTTATCATTACAATAGTAACATTGAAATTTTAATTTCTAAAACTATCATTACTATTGCTGCCAAAACAATAAACAGTATAAACAAAATGGTGGGAAAAAAATTAACAAAAAAACAAATAATAACAAAAACTAAAATTATTATTATTATTCTTAATATTAATATTATTAATACGTTAATAACAGGGAAAAAATATTTTCAAAAGAGCAAATAAAAAAAATAAAAGATAAAACAAAAATAAAAATTATTACCTGAAAAAAATCATTTCATTTGAAAATAATAAAAATTATCAAACTATACCTAGAAAAAAACCATCATCATTATTATTATTATTATAAAATAATAAATAAATAAGTGAAAGATTAAAAAAATCATAAACAAATAGAATTCTGCAACCTCATGAACTACAGAAGAGAATTAATACAGAGTCCAGTTCATATATATATATATATGAACAATATATAGGTTTGGCCTAGCTTGGTAGTTTACAGCTGATCCAATCATACATCACGCAAGTGTGCACGAGCTAGGTAGTCTGTTGCTGGAATCCTACCCTTCCCTATCTTCGCTGGCCCTCTCCCCAGAGCAGATGGCAATTACAAGAGGAAGAAGTGATAGAACCAAGCAAAGGAAGGGGATCCAAACAAGACTCTCTGGTAAAAACAAAGCAACGAATCCAAAAAATGCTAGCAGCATGAACGCTACCCCCAGCAACTCAATCATGTTTGACGCTTCATTCCAAGTTTTTCGGAGCAAAATACCATTCCAAATCCCCGCAAACCCTAAAGCAAGTGCAACCGCAATCACGCGCAGTGCTAAAGGCTGGCTAGCCAGGTTGTCTACAGAGAACAAGCCGATGGTCATGGGAACTGCTAGGATTAAGATATGCCTGCCTAGTTCCTGCTCTCTAAGTGTTTCGATTATTCGATGGAAAGGCCGGTTCTCCTTTGAGAGGTTTTCTTGCGTTGGTGTTTGTGTCGAAGCTGAGGATGAAGAATCATTGGTGATGGTTAACTCCACTGATCTTTCTGTTTCGACAGAAGAAGCTGAAGGGCCAGGAGAGGCGCTGGGTATCATGATCGAGTTTGTTGGATATGATCCTGGCAGCACTGTTTTATAGAATGGGAATCAATAGGGTCGCTTTATAGAACTGTTCAAGAGCTGAGTGATGGGGATTAACTAGAGCTTCAAACTAGACAGATACAAAATCTCGAACGAAAGTATGAAATTACATCTTTTAGTATATGTTATAATAGCTACTCTGGAAGCTCGGTTCACTTGGTTAGTTGAGCCTAATGGCAACTAGCCACGTGTGAGTGTAAAGAACTCTGGTCTGTGGCGACCATGTATAATTTCACAGGTTTCCATGGATTGATGAGGCAGTACGGTACGCTCAGCATACGTGCTCGGTTGCTAACTTCTAGAAGAGAAGTACTGAGCAATTCGAAAGTTCTGAAAGAGTTGTTTGGTAGAGCTCTAGCTAGACTAAATAAAGCTCAGTCAACGTTCAAGATAAAACAGCGACTGTGTATGAAAATGATGGATGGTGCATGCGTGGATATATAGCTAGACAGTTAATCGGAAACGTATCTCAATTTAATAATAATATCTAATAAAAAAATTTATTTCATGGATTAGAATCTTCGATTTAATAATGTCCAAGTTAAAAGAAGCAGAGATTAATAGCTTTTAATACTGGTTCAGATCTAAAAATTGACACAGATGAGCCTCCATTTTTTTTTTCTTGCAAAATTATGATAATAAATGCTGACTTGTGCTTCAAATGTATAGGTTGGAACAGTAATTATTGTTTTAATTAAATATTTTTGTATTTTTAAAATTTTATTTTGATATTAACACATCAAAATAATTTAAAAATATTCAAAAATAAAAAAAACTTCAATCAGAACATGATTCAAACACTTCCTTCCTAAACCAAATGTTCATAATCTTCTTATTCTATAACACTCTTAACATATATTTCAAAGTTTATTTTTCTAAAATATTAACAACCTTGATTTATCAGGCACCGCCTGCTATCAACTACTAACTCCATAGATATTTTTATACTAAACCACTAGTCAAAAATAAATCAGTTATTTTAACTAATAAAGTAATAGAAATAAAGTAGGAGTAATAAATAAAAGACTAAAATTAGTAAGATGAGAAGGGAATATCGCAATCAATATCAGGTCAAGCAAGCTTTCTGGCTCCCAGCAGGCGGGAGGAAAGATGGGTGAATTGTCAACGCATGTTGGCGGGCCTCAGTGACTGATTGATAATGACATAAAATTGATTTTCAAAATGTTTTTTAATTAAAAATATATTAAAATATATATTTTTAATTTTTAAAAATTATTTTTAATATCATCTCCACCCTTTCCTATCCTGGACAACTTCATTGAACATATGTGAATTGTGATTGCTTTCTTTTAGAGAAAAAAAAGCTCGGTTTACGGTGACGATGATTACTTGATTATAATAATAATAATACTGGAAGTGAATTATACTACATTTTATTGACCACCATCACTGTATGAAGAAATAATTAAACATGCCAAATTGCCGCAATCAACCTTTCAATAACATCCAGATTATAAAATAACTATAACCAACCAACCAAATAGAATTCTGCAACCTCATGAACTACAGAAGAGAATTAATACAGAGTCCAGTTCATATATATATATATATATATATATATGAACAATATATAGGTTTGGCCTAGCTTGGTAGTTTACAGCTGATCCAATCATACATCACGCAAGTGTGCACGAGCTAGGTAGTCTGTTGCTGGAATCTTACCCTTCCCTATCTTCGCTGGCCCTATCCCCAGAGCAGATGGCAATTACAAGAGGAAGAAGTGATAGAACCAAGCAAAGGAAGGGGATCCAAACAAGACTCTCTGGTAAAAACAAAGCAACGAATCCAAAAAATGCTAGCAGCATGAACGCTACCCCCAGCAACTCAATCATGTTTGACGCTTCATTCCAAGTTTGTCGGAGCAAAATACCATTCCAAATCCCCGCAAACCCTAAAGCAAGTGCAACCGCAATCACGCGCAGTGCTAAAGGCTGGCTAGCCAGGTTGTCTACAGAGAACAAGCCGATGGTCATGGGAACTGCTAGGATTAAGATATGCCTGCCTAGTTCCTGCTCTCTAAGTGTTTCGATTATTCGATGGAAAGGCCGGTTCTCCTTTGAGAGGTTTTCTTGCGTTGGTGTTTGTGTCGAAGCTGAGGATGATGAAGAATCAATGGTGATGGTTAACTCAACTGATCTTTCTGTTTCCAGAGAAGAAGCTGAAGGGCCAGGTGAGGTGCTGGGCATCATGATCGAGTTTTGTTGGATATGATCTACAGAAGAAGCTGAAGGGCCAGGTGAGGTGCTGGGTATCATGATCGGGTTTTGTTGGATATGATCCTGGTAGCATCTGTTTTATAGAATGGGAATCAACAGGGTCGCTTTATAGAGCTTTTCAAGAGCTGAGTGATGGGGATTGACGAGAGTTTCAAATTAGACAGATAGAGAATCTCGAACAAAAGTATGAAATTACAGCTTCTAGAAGATTATTGGTTCACTTGGTGAGCTGAGCCTACTGGCAACTAGCCACGTGTGAGCCGTAAAGAACTCTGGTCTGTGGCGGCCATGTACAATTTGACAGGCTTCCATGGATTGCTTAAATTATATTCTCTCTTCTTATTATTTTTGGCAGCGCGATTCAAAATTATTTTATATAAAAAACAATTTAAATTATCTTTATTTTTCTTTTTTAAATTAACTTTTTTATATTATTTTAATGTATTGAGATAAAAAATACTTTTTGAAAAATAAAAAATATTTTAAAAAATAAACTACCGAGTTGAAATCCAAAAATGATACGAGGATGGATCAGGCGGTACCGTACACTCAGCATGCTTGCTCAGTTGCTAAGTTCTAGAAGAGAAGTACTGAGCAATTCAAAAGTTCTGAAAGAGTTGTTTGGTAGAGCGCTAGCTAGACTAAATAAAGCACAGTCAACGTTCAGGATAAAACAGCGACTGTGTATGAAAATGATGGATGGTGTACCCACTATAACACTCAACATACAACCTTGATTTATCAGGCACCACCTGCTATCAACTACTAACTGCATAGATTTTTTTATAATAAACCATTAGACAAAAATAAATCAATTATTTTAGCTAATTACAAAACAAATAAAAGTCGTGGCCTGTTGCACTGTGCTCCCTCTCACAGATCACTGTGGATTGCGACAGTGTAGGGGCGATTTTGGGCTTCATCATCCGGCGTTTTGTGTTTTTTTCCTAGGGGTGTTTTTGGTTTTTGGCTTCTTTTTTTTTTTACTTTCCGCTTTTGTACAGTGCATTGACGCCTCTGACCAAATTAGTGTACAGGGACGAGGGGCTCCGTCGGCTTTTCACAATTTCAGTGCACAGTGCACCGACGAAAAAAGCCCTCGATAACGACAAATTAATGCACAGTGAACAGGGACACGGGCGTCCTTTCCTCCTCGGTTCTTTCGTGAATCTTGGTTGGATCAGGGGTGCATTAGTAATTAGCCTATTTTTTTATTATATTTTCGTCTGCACGGCTGGCGCGTCGTCAGGACGCGACAGCGGCGCTCAACGCCAACGCGCACTGTAGGCGGCGCGTGCCGTGCCATACGGCGGTCAAAAATTTTCCTCCGACGATGAATACGGTGCGCCTCCAGGTGCTTTGTCTGCCGTCGCGGCGCGTGTTCATCATAGATGCCCGTGTAAGCGGCGGAGGACGTGTTTTTGTCGGCTATCCCTTTTCTCTCTCCAGTCGATTCAAATTCACCTCTGGTCCCTCATCTTTGTGGAAGATTAATTTTGGTCCCTTCAGTTTTGATTTCGTTTTGTTATTACTGATTTATTTAAATTAAAGTTTTATTGTTTTCAATTGTGCCCTTCAATTAAAATTGATTATATAAGAAGTTTTTAATTCAGTCCTTATACTTTGAATTTTTGATTTATTGTTGATTCCTTCAATTTTTATGGTACGAAAGTTTTTCTTTCTTCAATTTGGTCCTTCAATTGCAATTGGTAATATAAACAAAGTTTGATTTCAGTCTCTCTTCTTCTAATTTTTTTATGGAATGACAGCATTTGATCATTATTTATTTTTTGTCCTCCAATTATTTTTTTTTCAATTTTATCCTTCAATTGGAATTAATTTTAGATATGATATTTTTCATTTTGGTCCTTATTCTTTTAATTTTCTATTTGATATTAATTCATTTGTTCTTTTTTTAATGTTTATTTTTTATTGGTATTTATGCATCTATGCTTTTAGTTTTTGTCCTCAGTGTAACTTTTGTCCATGTATATATAAGTGTATTTCACACAATAATAATAATAATAATAATAATAATTTTTCTCTCTTACTCTTTTGTTATTTTTTTCGTTCCCGATAATTTAATAATATTTTTTTTCCAGTAATAACAATGATAAATTTTTTTTTAATCTTTTGTTAAAGTTTCTGGGATATTTTTAGCCTTTCATTTATTTTTGTTTCTTTCATTATTAACATAATAACAACAACAACAATAATAATTTAATTGTTTTTCTTGCTTACTCTTTTGTTAATGTTTTTTTTCCCTCCGAATAATTTGATAATTTTTATTGTTTTAACAATAATAGCAATGATAATTATTTCTTCTTCTTTTTTAATCTTTTGTTAAAGTTTCTAGGATATTTTGAGTGTTTCATTTATTTTTGTTTCTTTCATTATTAACATAATAATAATAATAATAATAATAATAATAACAACAACAACAACAACAACAATAATAATAATTTAATTGTTTCTCTTATTTATTCTTTTGTTAATGTTTTTGAGTTTTTTTTTTCCAGGATAATTTAATAATTATTTTTTCGTTTTCGAGGGGTTGATTCGTGATTATACTGTGCACATTGCGGCTAATTAAAAAAAAGAGAGCCAGAAACCGAAAACACCCCCGGAAAAAAAACACACCACGCCTTATCACCAAGCCCATTTTCTTTTGTGATCTTTTATAATGCTGTGTTTTTTTATTCTAAAAATTTTTATTTATGCTTGCGTAACAAACTCTACTTAAAAATTGCAACATTTTATCTCCTAATCTATATTTTTTCTTAATTATATCATA
Source organism: Salix dunnii (assembly GCA_015731905.1). Classification (NCBI taxonomy): domain Eukaryota; kingdom Viridiplantae; phylum Streptophyta; class Magnoliopsida; order Malpighiales; family Salicaceae; genus Salix; species Salix dunnii. The sequence goes on along the minus strand of CM027668.1, from coordinate 9,888,544 downwards.
TAAATTTATTTTTTTTATTTAATTATGTTAAATTATATACACAAAAATACCCACGGCAACGCGCGGGCAATATAGCTATTTTTTTTATATACACGAAAATGCCCGCGGCAACGTTTTTTAATTATGTTAAATTTCTCTCCCTTTGTTCTTTCTTTTACTTTTTTCATTTGTTCCTTTATTTTTATTTTCAAGTCAAATTACTTTTTTTACCAAATAATTTTTTTTTTAAATTTTTTTGTTGAATCTTTTGCTAAAATTTTTACGATTTTTTCAGTCTTTCAATTTTTTTTTTCATTATTAACATAATAATAATAATAGTAATAAAAATAATAATAATAATTTAATTGTTTTTCTTACTTCCTCTTTTGTTAATGTTTTTTGGGGTTTTTTCTCTCTTGGAATAATTTGATAATTTTTATTGTTGTGACAGTAATAACAATGATAATTTTCATTTTTATTTGATTTTTTTGTTTCATCTTTTGTTAAAGTTTTTATTATTTTTTTAGTCTTTCATTTTTTTTCCTTTTATTATTAGCAAAAATATAATAATAATAATAATAATAATTTAATTGCTTTTCATGCTTACTCTTTTGTTAATGCTTTTTAGGTTTTTTTTTTCTCTCAGAATAATTTTATAATTTTTATTGTTGTTTCAGTAATAGTAAATTTATTGCATTAAGATAATTTTTATTTTTCTTTTATGTTTTTTGTTTGATCTTTTGTTAAAGTTTTTATGATTTTTTTAGTCTATCATTTTTTTTCCTTTCATTATTAGCCCAAATATAATAATAATAATAATAATAATAATAATAATAATAATAATATTAATATTAATAATAATAATATAATTGTTTTTCTTGCTTACTCTCTGTTAATGTTTTTTATAGTTTTAACAATAACGTTCATAATAATTTTAATTGCTATAACAATGATAATGATAATAATGTGAGAATAGATTTTCAATGTATGTTTTCATGTTTTTTATCAGTAAAAACAATAACTATTTATATTTGTTATTTTATTATTGCAGATTTTTATTTTGTGTTAATTCATTTAGTTTTTTTTTTAAATATTCTTCAATGATGTTCATTCTTTACGTCTATATGCATCTATGCTTTTAATTATTATTTTTTTTGTGTTTACAAGCCTTAAATTCTTATTTATATTGGTAGTCATTTTAAAATTAATTTTACTCCCTGTTTCCCTTTATTCATTTCTTTCCCCTGTTTTTTTCTTATTTTTATTTGTTATTTGGATTATATAATTTTTTCTATTTTACTATTTGCACAATGATAATGATAATTTTTATTTTTTTTTAATTGTTTTTTTTATGAAAATCTTTTGTTTATTTTTTTATTATTTTTCCAGGGATTTTATTTATTTTAATTGTTTTGATAATAATATTGATAATAATTTTAATTTTTATAGCAATAATAATGAAAATAACGTCGGGATGAATTTTCAATTTATATTTTTAAATTTTTGTACATAGAAAATTAACTATTTATTTTTGTTATATGATTATTACAACTATTTTCACCCTTTATATTTTGTTTGGTTTAAATTAGATTATAAAATAAACTAATTTTAATGCAATAAATTTAATAATTCAAATATCTGAATCTTCTTGCTTTCTTGGTGATGATAATAAATTAATACTGATTATTTCGTTAAAAACTGTTAAACAAATAAATTTATAATGATTTAAAATTCATATATTTTATGAAAAAATTATTCAAATAAATTTATTATTTTTACTAAATTTAATGGATCAGGCGGTACCGTACACTCAGCATGCTTGCTCAGTTGCTAAGTTCTAGAAGAGAAGTACTGAGCAATTCAAAAGTTCTGAAAGAGTTGTTTGGTAGAGCGCTAGCTAGACTAAATAAAGCACAGTCAACGTTCAGGATAAAACAGCGACTGTGTATGAAAATGATGGATGGTGTACCCACTAGAACACTCTCAACATACAACCTTGATTTATCAGGCACTACCTGCTATCAACTACTAACTGCATAGATTTTTTTATAATAAACCATTAGACAAAAATAAATCAATTATTTTAGCTAATAAAGTAATAGAAATAAAGTAGGAGTAATAATAATAAAAGACTAAAATTAGTAGGATGAGAAGGGAATATCGCAATCAATATCATGTCAAGCAAGATTTCTGGCTCCCAGCAGGCGGGAGGAAAGATGGGTGAATTGTCAACGCATGTTGGCGGGCCTTAGTGACTGATTGATAACGAGATAAAATTGATTTTCAAATTGTTTTGTAATTAAAAATATATTCAAATATATATATTTTTTATTTTTAAAAAAATTATTCTTAATATCGTTGCATCAAAATAATTTAAAAATATTAAAAAATTTATTTTAAAATAAAAAAATTTCATTTTTTTTTAAATATCTTTAAAGCGTAAACAGCTTCTTAATCCAGGGAGCTGAACGCAATAGTGAAATTACAGTACCTTTCGTTTTTCTGCCGTTTAAACTTGGAGTTCTTTCACGCCGCCTCACCGTTTAGGTATGTTTCATGACCCTACTTATTGCGACGGTTAAGGTATCTGTCCATTTTGACATTCCATATCCAAACTCAACTCACGTATTGAACCACCGCTCATATCCAGTCACAGAATTAAAAAAGAAACGAATAGCCAAACAACCCATCACTCAATTCTTCAAACTAATAGGAATGAATCTTTGATTATTTGCATCATGGCCAAATGAAAATATCATGCCGCTAAACCAAGCCTCGCCTCCAGGATGAGTTTTTTCATGAAGACCTCTTCCTTGTAGTGTATTTCAACAGCAAAACAATTCAAAATGAAAACAAAAGGATTCTCACGCTCGCACCAACCCTAACTCCACCTCTCTCATCTTTGCTCATAACAGTCATACCTCTTATGTAGTGTTCTCTTAACAGCTCAAATCTTCAACCGTACCCTGATGGCAACGCTCATTTCAGTTGTTTACACGATATCTTTAAAGCATGCATCAGAACCTGGACCGTGAGTTTCTAAGATAAATAGGATTCAGCATCAATGGCCGCATTTGGATCAGAGTCAGTCATCTGCTGTCACCGGGTAGAGCATCACATCATTTTACTGTGCTCTGGAGGAACTCCTTCCTCTGGTCAAAAATCTTCTCATGGCACTGATAATAGGAAGAGGGTTTTCCAGATGAACAGCATGGCCACAGTTGGGAACCTCAAGTACCTCGCAAATATTGTTCCCCTTGCCGTCTTCACCCTTCCTATCTTGGACAACTTCATTGAACATTTTTTGAGCAATGGACTTGAACTTCAAATCTTTCTCTCCAACAATGAGTAAAAGGGGCGAATCACATCGCTTCAAGTCTTCCCACAATGACCTATTGTTAGAGGATAATCGTTAAGGAAAGAAAAACCAATGAATAAAATTAACTTGAGACAGGAGAATTCAACTGGTTCTAACAACTCATTTTGTTAAAGAAATTTGTGTTTCAGAATGGTTGTCATGGTTCAAGTACAAATAACTCATGTCAAGTTGTTTTGACAAGTTCACTCTTCCAAATGTACATTCTTCAGATAAAAGGGATCAAGCTGATTAGAGAGCACCAAGGGACAGGTATATTGACAGAGAATTAGAGAAGGAACATGATGCGGGAGTTTTTTCCATAGTATGCAGCTTTATATAATGAGCATAACCTTCAATCCAACCATTGAAATCGTTCATATTTTGCGTGACAATTCCAGAACCTTATTTCCTTTAGAGATTAAGATATCATACCCATCAGAGTTTGTAAAGGCCTTCGAAAAAAGGTCTACAAGTTAGTGTTTAGGAATTATTATATATTCCTGATTGATTTATGATTTTTTTCCTTCTATTTGGATTAGATCTCTTTTATTATTTTTCCAGCTTTATTTAAGATATTTTTTCCTAGTTTGTTTAGGACTTTCATTACTTTTCTTTTAAATTCAAGTTTCATTTTTAGTCTAGGTAAGATTTTAAGTTTATTGATGGAGTTGTAAACCTTCTAGAGAATGGCAAACTGATTGAAAAGAAATAATTTGTGATAAAATAATAAATTAGGGCTGTCTGTGACAACCCTATTCAGCTTTAATTACATCTTTTTAGCTTATTGTCATCTTGTTTGCATGTTTCTGTCTATGTCGTGTTTCTGTCTATGTCAATACAGTTTGAGGTTTTCATATTTCACTTCATTACTTATACTAACAGTCACCTTTTAAGTATGAGACATTTCTATTCCTGAGTCAAATACCTTCAAGTTCCAAAGTTCAGACAACAATAACCTGACCTCCAATTTAGCAATAATTTTAAAAGGGTCTAAAGTAGAGCACAAAGGCCAGAGACCTTAACTGTAAGTTTACATTTCCAACAATTGGCCAACTATAAGCATCGAGAACGGTATCCATGAAAATGCCAGACAATAGTCAGTACACAGGTAGGGCTTCATGATATAAAAGGGCTCTAAAGATCTCAGATTGGAATATAATACAGGTTACAGGTGGACCTTCCTGCATTTGACCAAACTTAAATGTAGAAAAATCATAGAGAAGACTCTTCTGCTGAGAAATGTCCAAATCAAAATAGAGGGTATCCTACATCTAATTTATTTTTTAAGGAATCAAAACTTCATCTACACACCTTAGTTGTCAAATCAAGGCTCGGATTTCATATAGCAATGATTTCAAATACTGAATTTTGGGAGGAATCAATTTGCCTTGCAATTGATTTTCACACAGAAAAATCAAGAATAAATTTCTGTTTCCATGAAACCTAATAAAGTTCTCAAAAGAATTTCTCTCAGATATTCATATGAAATAAAACTAAGAGCCTATCCAAGTCAAGGTGTCGATCAGCCATGTCATACCAAGGAACAAAAGGATAATATTTTTCCATTAGATCACTGGTTTATTTCTATGGAAAAAGCATCAGCTTAATGATTATCTTCTAACATACAACTGTGGAGCTTGGCTTCCAAACAAGGCTCTGCTTCTCTGATTCCCATGGCACTGAAGCCAGATTTAGATGGTGTTGATTTACATTATATGAAGCACATCATTAAATCATCAAATAATAAATAGCAAGAAAATGAATTCACAAGTAGACTCAATCCTTCCTCAATTGAGGAAAATGTCCAGATTAACTTACATCTGGCTCCCAGTGCTGAGGCCTGACAGGGCTTTTGCAAGGCTTTGGACATCCTCATGCACCATGCGGCTGGCAACTATTTCCTTAAAATGGGGATGACTTCTCAGGCTGTAAATACAAATGTGCTATTAAGATCATAATTGATGAAAGCATAGAGCCCTTAAGGATGATGAAGACATAAAAAGTGGATACTGTAAAGAGCGGAAAAGAAATCACCTCCTCCAGAGCTCTGCAGCATACCAGGAATCAAGAAAGAGTTCTAAACCATAGGCAACAAGGGAGTCTGCTCTAGAATCATCTTTAGCCTGACGGATTTTTCTTGCTGTTGTATCCTTCAGACCAGGGCTACCAGATATTATAACAGCCCCATCAATCTGTGAATTATATGTTAACATTTGTGTCAACTAAATAAACACAAAATCCTCAACTCAAATGGAAGGAAATCTCCGATAACAAGAGTATACCTTATGACTAAACCTCAGTGCCATGTGCAACGCAATCCTAGCTCCCATAGAGTATCCAACCAGGGTAACCTTGAAAGGAGTTATGCCTTGAATAAGCTCATATAATACATCTGCAACTATTTCAATCGACAAAGTTGCTTCCTCTTGGGCTCCCTTACAACCATGATTTTGTATTTTTGATCCCCCATGTCCAGGAAGATCAACTGAAATGCATTTTGCTGATCTTGAGATGGCCTTCATGATAGGGATCCAATCTTCACCAGTTCCAAGAAATCCATGAAGAAATATAACAACATTATCCTGCAAGGCAAAATATTGCAGGAGTCAGCACTCATACATGGAGAAATTGAAGGCAATTTAAAGCCTAAATCAATGCCTTGATAATTGCAATGAAACCATAAAAAGAGAAAACAATGGTATTGAAGTTTTTAATAGCAGACAACCACACATACCATAAAGCAGTTCGTAACTCTATATTGAAGATGCCACCTCAGTAAATAGTGGTATTGAAGTTTTTTAATAGCAGACAACCATAAACACCATTAAAGAAAAAACATTGGTATTGAAGGTTTTTAATAGCATAAAACCACACACATACCATAAAACAGTTCGTAACTCAAGATTGAAGATGCCATCTCAGCAAAGAGAACACCCAAAACAGCCCACGCATAATTTTTAAGAGAGAATGAAAAAAATAAAAGCCATGTGAGAAATGAAATCAAGATGTCCCTGTACTTACATTGCTTTCTTGTCCAACTTCATGAACTTTGATGGAGTAGGAGAAATTCTTTGAATTCACTGTCAAATGATATCTATTAACTTGCTCCTCATTAAAAGTTTTATGAATAACATTATTATTGACTTTAAAGTTCTGTAGGAGTTGAATGGCAGCAGCAACAGATGCTCCCATAAAGCCTTTACATGGATCATAATGAATCCCAATAGGTATAGCTGTGACATCTTGTTTAAGCCATCTATAAGTTCCAAGACCATGGGCTATAGATGGCCTGATTTCACGGTTCATAACTGTATAAACAGCATTTAGCTGCTCCAGGTAATAGGAGAAAAGAATATAAGTTGACAAGCCTAAGCCACTTTCAAATGCAGCACTAACAACAGCCATTTTTCCATGCTTCTGTGCCCATCGAGCAATCAATGCTGCCTTTTCAAACCCACCAATGACACTTGGTTTGATTACCTAACAGAACCATAAAACAAAATCACTTCAGGATCAAACCAACAAACTAGCTTTGATTTATTGTAGAATTCCAGGTAAAACACCCTTAAAGAATGAAACTAAAATATTACATTTTGTCTCCGAGACTTTTAGTGCATTCATCTGATTTGAAGCTGTATAGATGGTTTTGTTTCCATATATAAATGTTAAAATTAACCAAATATCAATTTTCGAAAGCAGATACTGATAATCGTGGATAAACTATTGGTGACAGCAATGATGAGGATCACCATAAAGACAACAATGATGACAGTCATTTAAACATTCTAAAACACAACAATGCTCTCATAATGCTGCCAGTCAATCTTTCAAAGTCAGTCATTCAGCCATCTTAAACTAATTTGAACCTGTAATTGATATTGTTGAAAACAAAACCTATCATTCATGAATATATATTTCTCAGAGTACTATCAAACATATCTGGCCAGGTTAATTTCACATCTAGAAATCATCTGCCTAAACTTCTCAAGTCAGTGCTTCATCTCAGTAACGCTAAGCTACCAGTATCTCTACTTCCACATGAAAGGTGATCATGAGAAAGTGAATATTCAGCACCACTAACCACAGCAACTATTCCAGGGTGAGTATACTTTGCAAGCATATTAAGATGACTTTCTTGAAAATTGTCAATAGTTTCATCGAGGGCTGCAGGTAAGCCAGTTTCTTCACAGAACTTCACAATATCATCAACATTCTCAACAGGTTCCTGAAATAATGAAATTAATTAGTAAAAAAAGTACAAATATTCCCTACGGATAACTAGTTAATAAGCACCATTAAGGCCCAAATCAAATGTATTGAAAGAAACATATTGTTAAATAGTCAAAAGTGACTTAACTTCGCACCGAGATTTCACAGGGAGTTTTGTACAAAATAACATGAACTACAATACTAAATCCCCAGGAAAAAGAGGCAGCATAGCAGTTTCCTGTAAAGTATACCTCAATATATTGTAGGTCACAATCTTTTACAAGAAAGCCAAACTGGATAGCTTCTTCATAGGTCCATTTTCTGTTGGCATCCACACGGAGTTCAACACGCGGACCGACCTCATTTCGTACTTTGCATATAACTGCAGCATCTTGAAAGGGATCTGCCCGACGTGCAACCTGTTAGGAAAGAGTTCGAACTTGTAAGCTATTGGTAATCTAAATTGAGTTACCAATACCAATATAATAATATGAAGCAAAATTAGCTTCATGAAATGATGAAAAGTTTTGTGGTTATTAACAGCATTCTAGCAGTTCCACCAAGACTTACTTTGAGTTTTATTGCAGTGAATCCTTCTTCAACAAGTGAGGAAGCAATATAGGCAACCTCAGTGGGAGTCCCGTTAGAATCAACAAGGGCACATATCTTAACACTTGACTTTTCATAAATTTCTTCATTTATCATTCGAGGTTGAAGCATACTTATAAAACTGGAACCTTGACTTACTGCTATGGCGTTCAAGATAGCCATTTCAAGGCCACATCTAACACTTGGAAAAATTGAACATTCCTGAGTAAAAAAAATGGATCAAATGTGCATTAGCCCACCACAGAAGGAGCATGGCATGCATCTTATAACTACCTTTTTTCTCTGGTTTGCTTGAGACTAAATGCATTATGCATGCACATATGTGGATATAAATTGGAGATAAACAGACCTACCATAATTCCTAAGTTGCTCCATATCCAAGAAGTGAAAGAGCCTTTCAGAGTAGGAAGAGAAACATCAATCTTGATTCCTTTAATGACATGAAGAAGAAATAGAAGCTGCTCTTCTACATCCACTAGATTTTCTTTGTGGATTTCAAGAGGTGCAACCTGTTCAATGACAATAACGAAGGTAAAGTAACGCCATAGGGTTAGGGAGTTGTATGAAATGTCAAAAGATTTGAGAAATTTTAATTAAAAAAAAAAAAAACATATTCGAGCAGGGGAAGGGGTATTGACATTGTTTGCAATCATCTCTAAGATAAAATTGTGTTCAAACTCTGTCCACCTAACAAACTGGAACGCTAAACATGCATGCTCCTCCCATTACAATTTTTCACCCCTCTGACTTTTCACACATACTATGCCAATTTCTAGTAGATTGTGCAATTTTCCATGTGTCAAACATCAATCTCAAGGAAGGAAAATTGAACTGGCATAGTTTACTAGGTTTCACAAGAGAGATGCATACCGCTTAAAAATTTGAATACATTTTCGAGCATCAAACTGACCAAAGAACCAGGAAAGAAACATTAAGTAATGAATCCAAATCAATATATGATTTCCTATGTCATATTTTAAACAGCATTGTAACCATCCAAGCAATGTTTGATAAACAGATCACTCTAAATGTCTAAATAAACCATATGGTAGGTCTACTTATTTATTTTATGAGTAGAAATATTTGGTTTGCTTTTTCACGGTAAGGTAAGGAAATCTTTTAATATGTTTGTTTTCTAATTTCAAATGAATGAAATACTATACAATTCCCAAAAATTAGATAACTCGCATTTCACAAATGTCACAAGGAGATAGCAAAACAGGAATTCAGAATCAATTGCTGATCAACTGAAAATTTATCACCATATAAATGATCATATTGCTCAACATTATCTTTCAATGACCACAATCCACCAATTATGCACAACTAAACTCTAGCAATATTAGACACAAGTACTATATGCTAACCATTCACGTTCCCCCAAGTAATTCAACCTCATATGAAAGAGATATTTATCAATGTACTATTCATTCAATTAGAATAGTGATATGGTAAACATTTTGTGTAAACAGCAGCATGATATGGTAACATCAGAAATACAATATTACAATCATCACAAGAAGAGATTTTCACATGGAGCCAAAGAGGAGAAGAACAAGAGAAAAAATAATAGGTGAACAGCTGAAAAGTTAAACCCAAAACCAACCTCACCATACCCAACACTTCCATCTTCAAGATACACGGATAAAATATAACCTTCCCTGTGGAACTCATTATGATGATGATCAGCAGAGCTCGAGGTAGGAGAAGCACAGAGTTGAATTCTGTCACACAAAATAATAGAAGCTTGTAGCCTAATATTGTAAAGTTCATAATGTTGAAGCAATTTAAAAAATTTATTCGTCTTAAAAAAAAAAAGCCTAACCTGTATAGTGAAAAATTCATTTTATGGATCTTGTAGAGAAACAACCCATCTGAAATGGAAACTCCAACAGAAAGCCTTGAGAGAATACTTAAAGCATGATCTGCTGCTTGCTGTGCAGATTTTCTTAAAGTACTGAAATAAGAACAATCATTTGTCAGTGGACTGCACAAGTAATTCGAAATTGAATTTGACTAAAAAACAGTCACAAAGCAAACTTCAACCTGTGGAAGGTTGAATTGGCACCAATGCAGCTCTCCACTTCAATTACACAATCGGTCTTCTCATGTTCAAATTTAAGTAAAGCCTCTTGAAGTTCCACCTTTGTCTTCACTGGTAAATGTCTCACACTGCATGCCATTCAGTGAATTTAAATTGTATTAAAAAAAACATTTACATGTGTGTGTCTACACTTGACAAAATGGTATATTCGACAAAATGTCATTTCCAGATTTGAAAAAAATATGGAGATACACCTGACAATTTGTATGAAGAAACAGGCAAAAAAGCGATACCCCTAATCTTAGAGAAGCAAGAACTTCATTACTCAGACACAAAATTAGATAAATTAGAGACTATTAAAGCATGACCATGTATTTTTCAGAACTTCATTTCATGTCACATATGAACCATATGGCCATCACTATTTCAGAGAAAATAAATCATTTATATATCTTGGCATTGTAATACTTCAAATCATCTAAACAAACCAGCAAATATTCAGATTACATATAAAGCCAGGTGATACATAACAGGAACAAACTCAGACAAGCATATTTCAAATACAACCAGTTAAAGTTTGATTTTTTTACCTGTGTGCCTCACAAAGTTTTTGAATTGAGATTCTATGGGAAGTGTAGAAATACTGATCCAATATTCGAGGGTCAGTTTTATCTGCAAAGGGAAGGAGGCTGAAAATTGCTCCACCATGATTGTTTATCACAAGTATCCTCATTGGTTTCCTTGACACCCTTCAGAAAGTCAATCATTTAAAAATTAGTATAAAAAATGACATCCTTCAGAAAGTCAAATCCTTGAAAAAACCAGTAGGGTTTGGCCATGTATATTGTTGTGCATGTAACATTGTGTTGCCTTAGTATGAATTAGATAACTGAGAGAACATCAATGATGAGTTAGGTGTATCGTAAGACTACTTGGAGAACGAAACCAAAGCAACTGCTGTTAAATATATGAAGACACTTGTCAATGAAATTGTTAAAAGAGTAATTGTTTGAAGTTCCTGAGGTTCTAGTTTGATTAAATTGTGACTATAGTCCCTTTAAACCAACAGAATAGTTCCTGAGATACTGTGCAGCAAAACTTCAGTTCCTCCAAAGTTCACCATGCCTCATGCAATGCCACACAAGTGTTAGAAAATAATATAAACCATATATTGGAGCTTCACCTAATAGCTTAAGCTTTTAGGTGAGATGATTCCTTGACATGGTATCAGAGCTTTGTTGACTCGGAGGTAACGAGTTCGAATCTCATCACCCTCATTTTATTTGATAAAAATTAAGCACAAGATAATGTAGACTTGCATGCAAGTTTCAAGCCCAAAGGGTTTTCATTTGAGGGGGTGTATTAAGAGAATAATATAAATCATAAATTGGGATTTCACCTAACAGCTTAAGCTTTTAGGTGAGATGGTTCATTGACAACTAGGACTACTAATGCTGGTTTTCAAAGAATAGTGATTGAAGTTAGCTGCAGTAAGATCTTAAGGACTTCAAAATTAATCCTTTTAAAACATCAATAAATATCAAGAATATCACAAAAATCCACAAAACAAAAGTATATCATGGACCTTTGAGTCAAAATTGCCAAGCCATTTGTATCATGAAGCATAGATACATCTCCAACCAAACAAAGCACCTACACATGATTTACCAAAATATGAACAGGTACGTTCATGAAAATTATAAAAACAAAATAGTGCAAACAGATATATCAACTTATAAGGTGAAACGGAGAAAAGGACTACATACTTGAACTCGAGAATTGAAAGAGTTAAAGCACATAATATAACTGAAATGAAAACAAATTTAGAACACTAACTTGTTTATTGCATCCAACAGCAAAACCAATTGCTGTGCTAAGCAAACCATCAATACCACTAGCTCCCCTGTTTCCAGCCACTCTTATCCTAAGACATGGAAGTTCTAAGTCTAACATCATATGTGCAATGCTTTGAGCATGAGTTTTAAAACTGCATCCATACATGTCTACATCACGTATTACCATGCTGTTGCCAACAAAGAGAGCTGACTCAGCTGAAAGAGCTTCTGTAATTACATGTGCAACATGAGGCTCGGTTAATGAGTACTCTGCATTAATTTGAAATGATATATCCCAGGCAACCTGTAAGAAAAAAGACAAAAACTTTCAGAAAACATACATACAAACAAATAATAAAATACAAGAAGCTGCCATATGAGGAATGTCAACTAGAATATTTGCTTTAGTTGACAATGGCACCACTCACATGCTCATCAAATTGTAAGAAGACTAAAATCACAAGTTTAAAATAGTAAAATATAGCAACATAAGGTTAAATCACATACCATTGCATTCAAAGCTCGTAGATAAAAACACCATTTGTTGCTCCTGTGTGAAAATTGAGATTTCATTATTCTATCAGCAAACTGATGAATGGAGCACTGCACTCTATGTGTTACAACATGTGATGGATCATGACGACATGGGTGATTGTCAACTAAGATATATGTGCATGGAAAACATTCTTCCACCATTTGACTAACACGCTTGCTTGTTATCCGGCTTCCAATCTGTATATAATTTGGAACAAGATATAATTGATGAATAAAGAAGATTCACTTGTTATGAAATTAGTGCATAAAACATATGTGCAAATAGGGTACTGTTTTCTTTATAGATGTGTATAAAAGTCTTTCTTTATTGGAGACATGTTATGGTAGTAATCACATGATTTCTAATTCCATTCAAGCTTTTCAAGCTTTTTCTTCCATTTCTTGCAAAAAATTATGCTTAGGCAATTGTGGTGAGATAAGACTGGCAGAATTGTGAATTTCAGAGTAATACCATTTACTCATGTCTTGCCAGCTCTTTCATCATAAATTTATCAAATAGCACTTTCCCATGCTGCCCTGAATTTCACATCTTTTTCATGCTTAAACTTCTAAGTAATTTGAATGAAATCAAATGTAGTAAATTTAGTACTCAAATTTGACCGCTATCATCTTGGTAACCAACTTCCTTTAAGATGTCTTGCACTTCTAAGGTAGTAATTTGAATTAAAATCACACGCGGTAGACTTAATGACAATAAAAAATAAACAATTTGTTTATACCTGAACAATCACATCAAAATGAATCCAACCCCTGACACCTTCCGACAATAAAGCATGGTCTAGATGATCAACAAACAAAACATTCTCTTCAACTTCAGGAAGAGAAGGGAGGAGCTTTCTTAATCTTAGACCTGATAAAATGTCAGCTACAACAGGCCAATTAAGGTGTTTAGCCAAGAGAAGAGCAGCCCATACTTCATCTTCTGTGTGAATTGCACCAAGAAGTAAAAGCCCTGTATCAGTCCCCTTAATTATTTCAAGTACCTCTGCCATTGGGACACATGAATCAGCTTTACATGCACGATAATTTTGCAATTGAATATATTTAGTGAATGGTTCTGCACTAGACATCCAAATATCCAATCCTTTTAAACAGCTTAACATCCAATTGTCTGAACTATCATCGAGAGGCTCTCTAAAAGGACAATTAATATGAACAGGGCCAAATGGCAAAGAGGTTGCCCAATGCACAGCAGAGTCAATTGTCGTCAGCACCATCCGAGCAGGAATATTATCAGTAGGTGCAGGAAGATTAAAGGTGAACCTTACAAAAGAACCAAAATGGTTCACCTGACATCCATTTCAACAATGGGTGTGTGAGATTTTCAACCACAACAATAAATAAATTCAATTGCAAATTCCAAATTTGGATAAAATTCATAATTGTATACCTGATTAATTGCTTGGTTTGCCCCAGCATCCAAAAGCTCAGGAGGACGATCTGCAGTCAGCAATAGAAGTGGCACAAAATCCTGACTAGCTTCCACAACCTGTAGTTGTTGCTAGTCAAAACTAATCTCATACATAATACAGAAAATGATATGAATATTTAAAAATCTAAGGTAGGAATACACTAGGAAAAAAAAACAGTAGCTCATGAAGCTTTGCATGCAAGAAAGAGCAGAAAAACAAGAAGTTTCATGCAAAGTTTGGCATTTCAAAATTGTGTCACACAACCACAAACTTGAAAGGTTGAGCCAGCCTAAAAGATGATAAGGAATTAACACATGTTTTATGCATATTAGGAAAACAAGCAAATAATTGCAAAATCATTGGACTGTGAAATGCCCTTTGCTCCCAGTAAATTAAGCTTGGGGAATTATGTTGCTTCTATGAAACTCACAGCAGGAAGAAGATTTGAAACTGCAGTGCCTGATGATGTTATGATGACTGCTGGTTTCTGAGAGCCCCTTGAATAACCAACAGCATGAAATGCAAGAGAGCGCTCATCAAAACATGAAATACATGTTGTTAGGGGATGGGTGGAAGCAGCAATGGCAAGAGGTGATGATCTTGACCCTGGAGCTACACAAAAGTACTAAAAGCAAAAGAAAGTTTGTAAGACAATAGAACCTAAAAAATTCATTTCCTTCTTCATGTTTATATGAATGCAAAGAGAAACAAACATTGTTGATAGAGCAACAAATATTTCACCAAAAGAAAAAAGATAAAAGAATACCATTTATTTCATTTGATAAGCATACGAAAGTATCAATCAGACTATGGAACAAAATAAAAATCCAACAGATGAAAATTCTTACTCACCACTATACCAAGACGAGAACATTCTTCCACTATAAGTGAAGCCCAAACTGCATTGATATTTGCCCGATCTTGCAGAGAGTAACTTGTTTCACTGGCATCATCCAACTGATAGTTGAAAAAGAAATATACATTGAAAAATCATTTCGCGACTTTGTTTGTTCTAAATTTTCATAATGTTTTGATATGTAGCACTTTTTTTAATTTAATCAGTTATAAGTCAATTAATGCATTTAGTTGGGCCAAAGAAAAGTTTGATTTTAAACTAAATTGTCTATCATTTTTTATCTTTTTGAGAATGAATAAGATTGACTTTGCTTCTGTATGGGTTTGTAAAGGTGTAGAAATTTATACCAAGAAGCACCAAAAACTTCCAAATTTTTGAAATTCTATTTCAATTTTTATCATGCTACATATTGCCAATATTTACTCAAGATTTAAAGATATACTACAGCACTAGATTAACGATTTACTGACTAACTAGGGCCTAAATAAAATATATTTAATTCTAAATGAAAATGTTCTTTTTTAACACTCATATTTGAAACTCACTTTTGATGTTTATCATGCCATAAAATATCCAATATTTACCCATGGCTTCTATTATGTCTAGAATCAGAATATGCATGCATTGCATCCTACACTAGGTTGATGATTTATCAACACAATAGCTAAAGGAAGTGCTGTACTTCTACAGTTAAGCAAAGAAACTGAAAAGCTTCATGCCCGTGACAATTGACCTTTAGAAAGCGCTACACTATATGTCTTGTTATCAAGAGAACAAAAAGAAGAATGCACACCCTTCAAAATGAAACCAAAATTATAATACCAAAATAAGTGAGCATTTAAATCCTTATTGAATCTCAGTTAAGTAACTCCTAGCATGTTCTCTCACTCTAAATATTTCCAATGTGCAAAGAAGCTCGACAGCATATAATTTTCAAATTAGCTAACATAACATTAACATACCATGTTACTCGAAACGCCTACCACTGGTGAAAGCCTGAAACAAAACTGAGTGGAAAATTTGGTCCTTCTCTGCAATAAAAATTTAGGAGATAAGAATTTCAAATTGTCTATAAATGACCATCAAATTCATCCTCAAAGGTAAATGTGCCACTTTTGTAAAAAGCAAATATAAGCATAATACCAGATAAACAAATCATAGATCGAGAAAAAATGAAGGGATGAACAATTACCAGGAAAAAGGGGATACCAGTTCTGCAGTGTCAGCCTGATAATCCCTTCTGTCCAAAAACAGAGCATCTGTACAAGCCTGCAAAACCATACTGCTGAATTACTGAAGAGAAAACAAACATATCTGACTTCGTATTTTAATTGTTTTAAGATTATGAAAATTAGATGTATATGTGATGATTAACAATACAATGAGACACAAAAGAAGGAAATCAAAGAATCAGTTAGGTTTTATGAATGGAGTATCAACTTGTGGAGGTTGTTTTCTCACTCGCTAGTTTAGTGACAAAATGGAGAAAAGAGGAAAGATCTCCAGATGGTTTTTATAGATGGGAAAAAAGAATACAACATGATTACAAAGGAAGATTTGTAGTGAGTAAATAAATAATGGAATATATGAGATCTAAGAGATGAAAGAACACATGGTAACAATGTTGGGAGGATGATTGAGAGTGAGAGTAGCAAGTTTCCAATTAAAGTTGGTTTGCTATTTGAACTTCGAAGAAAATAAAATGCCAATAGATTAAACAAGATTGAGGTAATTTAAGGTGCTATGGAGCAAAACATAGGAGAGTTGAGAATAAGATGGAATCCATAGAACATGACTTTAGCAAGTCTAGAAATAGACCAAGAGAGTCTAAACATTGTAAAAAGTGAGTATAAACTATCCTGCATGTTAAAGAGGGATATAAAACCATTAGTGGGACCTCACTTAGTAATTTAAGTTTTTGGTTGAGATAACTCTTTGATTTATATCAAAACCTTGATGATCAAACATTCACGAGTTTAAACCTCCCTAAATCTCACCACTGCCATTCTAACGAAATAAATTAATCATGACACCTTTTTCTCAACCAATGAACTTGTTTTGTTCATACTAGAAGAGGAGGAAGATTATTGTAGATTGATATTGTAGACTTCATTAGGCCATTGAATGGATAACATGGCAAAAAGGCTATAAAGTTCAAAATTATTTATCAAATCCAAAGATGCATTCATACATGCATTCATACATAAAGATGAAAAGAAAAGTAACTTCAACCACTTATACCCAGGGATATGCAGGGAAAGATATTATAGCATTATTTACTCACTTGTGGCACTTTTCTTAACTGTACAGGTTTTTGTTTTTGCAACATTTTATATCAGTTATTATATTTTTACTTCAGTTAGGTTTTTGTTTTCATATAAGGGTTTCAGCACTGTAAAGTATTCATATCTTTAAATCGATAATAAAATCAGTCATCAGCTTTGCAAGTCCTATTGAGAGCTGTGAGACTTCTTCGTAGAAGCCATAAGATATTTTCTCCATTTATCTGGATGAGCATGAGATATTACAATTTCAAAACCAAATCACAAATAAACAATAAAAAATTAAAAGCAAAAACATTGTCGGTTACACCTAACATTAAACAAGGAAAGCGATCACTATATTGTATAACTTTACCATCTGGAATGTTTTACCCTCCATCAGATTAAAATTTCTTAAAGTAGATTCTATGCACTTGGAATAGCAACTCTCTGTGTCTGGCCAAAAGCAACAACTGGCCTGAAAAGAAAAGAAAAAAAGCATGGAAACAGAATGAAGTAAGAGGGAAAACACTATATGAACAAACACTCTAGCTGAAAGAGATCACATTACTTGAAATCAGGATTCAATATGCTCCACACATAGAACCAAATAGGTTAAATGCAACCAAAGAGCACACCACAAAGTACCATGTACATAAATGAATAAATTAACAAATATCCATATGCACACTAAGTTCTGGAATGAAAGTTTGAAGATCTAGCAAATTCACTGGTGTTTAAATTGGGCAATAGATAGTGGTTGGATAACTGTGCAACTGAATCAAGCAAGATGATCTGAAAAGCTACTTGACAAATAACACATTCAGAACAAGGCATTAAACTAAATTTATTGCACTAAAATTAGCTATATTCCATATGATATTGATACCAAAGCCAGCACAGCAACTTTAAGAAGAGTGAGATGATCAACTCGATTATAAATGTCAGTTGATATTATCCTAATAGAAGCTCCTCAAACTCTTCAACTTGTACCAAAATGAGGCACATGCACTAACATAAGAAACTATAAATTATAACACCACAGAATACCTGGTAAATGGATGACTCTACTGATTGAATTGCTTGTTCAAAAGTCCAACAGAAATTTTCATCCCATGCCAATGTTACAACAAGAAAAGATGCTTCTTCTTGCTCATCTAACTCAACCTGTTGGAAAAATGCAATTATTTGTCTAGTGATGCTCTTAACTGGATCTAAGAGAATTTATAGAAAAGATTGCAACGTCTCTCAACCAGCATGTAAAAGAATGCTAATATACCTCAGGAATAAAGAAGTAAAAGGAACCAGCCTCATGCTTCATTGAAGATGACTCCTTGTTGAAATTAATATCCATAAAACCATAAGTCGTTATATGGGCAGAATCACTTGAGAGATATCTACACGCAAAATATAAGGGCAACCTTTAGCTTTTCCTTATGAGTTATATAAAAAACATAAGTGCTTAAGATCTTCTTAAGAGAAACTTCTTAGCATAAAGTTTGGATGATATAAAGAAAATTTAACCCCTCCTTTTTCCTCAAGAACATTCAATATAGACCACCTAAATACCTCTTTCTAGAAAGAAGTTCATAATGCCTCTGTTACACAAAGGAAATCCATCTTAATGGCATTACCGGCATCCTATACCCCGTGGATGGCAAACCAACTCATTAAATATAATACTTTTGTCTTATGACTTCATTGCTAAATACATAACATCAACCACAAAAGGCATTTATGATCAAAATGCAAAACGTATGAGTTCAGTATGCTCAATCTCAAATCAAAACGAGAAATTCATACTAAAAAGAAATTACGAATACCAAAAAAACGACATAAACCTTCTGATCCTCTTCTGATTTTCTGGAGTACAAGCTTCAAAGCAAATTGCTGATCCAATCCCGAAAACTCCACGAGTTCTATGCAAATAGAGATTTTTGAATGACGCATCCTCTGTCTCCTTAGATAAAAAAAACCGAGGAAACACGCCATCCAACTCCGGTAGCGAGCAGAACCAATTCAAAGCTTTTGGACTCGGCGGCACAGCAACCTGCAGGCATAGTCAAACGAAAAGGTCTAGCATATATTTAAACTAAAATTAATAGCAAAAACTACAGCTTTCTGATTTGTCGTTTTATACCTGAAATCTGAAAACTCCGTGAGAAGAACACGGAGGATTCGACTTCAAATCAACCACGGAAGCCTTAATGCTCTCTATCCCTCGCTCCAGCGTCAATGCTGGAGGCAATGTGCACGTGATGCAAGTCTCAAGCACCAAATTACAATCCTCGCCTTCCAATTCAGTAACGTCCGTTACGGGACAATCAAATCTCACCGCTTCAAAAACCTGTGCAGCAAAACAAAAAACACGTTAAAAAAGGAATTAGGGTTTGGAGTCGGAGTCGGAGTCGGAGTCGGAGAAAAATGGAAGAAAGAAAAGTAACCTTAAATTTAGGATTATGAAAGCGAGGGAAGTGAATGGACGTGTTTCTGTTGAGGAATGCGAGAGGGAGAGACTTTCTTTTTCGAAAGGGAAGATTTAGAGATGGTAAAGGGAGATTGCTTGTGAGTAATAATATGTGAGGCTTCATTGCCGATTTGCTGGGAGGGTTTTTTGAACGATAAGAAACAGGTGCAGGAAGGATATTTTTTTCAAGGCACCTGTGAAGAGAGATAACGGCGAGCAAAATCACTAAACCAGGCCAGCTAGATTATTTTGAAATTAACAATGAGCCACGTCAGCAAAGAGGATGAGCAAATTGAAAGCACGACCTGGTTGGACCATAACCAGACACGCGCCAGCCACAATCTCCTCCCTCTTTCAAATATACCCGCCTCTACACCCAATATTACCCATAATCCCAGCTATAAACCCAGCTGCTCTGCCATCTGTCAAGGGCAGTTGAGTCATTTTCTAATCAAGGGTTTGAATCCTTAAATCATGGTTAGATAAAATCTCTACCAGCTCCTACTTAAAATCTCATCCCATGAATGAACAAAACGAACTCCCGAAAAACTAAAAACATTTCCTTAAATACCACTCTTCAGCTCACTCACTTCAGTCTCATAACATCAACATGGCATCCATCACAAAAATCAAAGCAATCACAATTTCTCTAATCTTGAACCTGTCATTCGCATTGCCAACAACAACAATGGCACAACAGCATTGTGATTCTGCTTCAACAGGAGGATGCCACGACAAGGCCAAATCCTTACAACTAAAGCTCATTGCCATCTTTTCAATCTTGACTGCTAGCATGATTGGAGTGTGTTTGCCATTATTTTCACGAAGGATCCCTGCACTCATGCCCGATAGAGACTTATTTGTAGTGGTTAAGGCATTTGCTTCAGGTGTTATCCTTGCGACGGGGTACATGCACGTGTTACCGGACTCTTTTAACGCCTTGATGTCTGATTGTTTGCCGATAAAACCTTGGAAGAAGTTTCCTTTTACCACTTTTGTTGCCATGTTGTCTGCCATACTCACTCTCATGACGGATTCTTTCGCGATGAGTTACTACAAGAAGCATGGTTTAAATAGGAAAGGTGGCGAGGTAGACGGTGAGAAGGAGAAAAATGGGGACAGAGGTTTGGCGTGTGTTGAAAATGGCGGTCTACATGTCGGGCATTGCGATGAATTAAATGACGGATCTAATGACAAGGATTCATTGTTGTTGAGGAATCGTGTTGTGGCTCAGGTATTGATATTTACTATAGTCATGTAAATCTTTGTATTGATGATTAGGTTATGTAAATTTGATTTTTGTTATAGATTTCTTTGAGGATTTTAATTGAGTGAAAATATCGACAAAACTTGGTGCCTGCTTTTGATCTCTCATTTGCACTAGTTGACTAGAGTTTTTTTTTTACTCGAAGATATTATGAGCTTGTGCACTGACTTAAATTGACTACAATGCAATGCATTTCCCCCCCTTTTTTTACAATGATTTTACATCATGTGCATGTGCAGGTTTTGGAGATCGGCATTGTAGTGCACTCAGTTGTAATTGGTTTATCAATGGGTGCCTCTAACAATCAGTGCACAATCAGGCCGCTCATTGCTGCTCTCTGCTTCCATCAACTCTTTGAAGGAATGGGTCTTGGAGGATGCATATTACAGGTATATTTATATTCACAAATACTCATATTCTAATGTTCGAGTACTAGCAGGAGAACACTTCTCTAAGAATTGCATTTATGTGATCAGGCTGAATATGGAATGAAGATGAAAGCAATCCTGGTGTTATTCTTCTCTACAACAACCCCATTTGGAATTGTATTAGGAATTGGTTTGTCAAATGTATACAGTGATAGTAGCCCAACAGCGCTGATTGTTGTGGGACTACTGAATGCATCTTCAGCTGGATTACTGAATTACATGGCACTGGTGGACCTCTTAGCTGCTGACTTCATGGGGCCTAAACTTCAAGGCAGCATGAGGCTTCAGGCATGGTCATACATTGCAGTTCTGCTGGGCGCAGGAGGCATGTCGCTAATGGCAAAATGGGCTTAGCTGATTTGAAGACGTAGGCGGGAACACCAAATTTTGTCATTTTGATCACAGAAAATGTTATGCCGTGTGTTCGTTATGTGCATATTCATATCCTGGCTGAGTTCTCTGAGTTTTCGGTTCTGGTTTTTGTTTCTAGTAAAGGAAGCCGGATTAGGTAGTGCAAATAAATACTAAATTTGAAAAGCTGTGAAAATAAAAGTTCAGATCACTTCTACTTCTTTGCAAAATGTGTACTGGTTTTTTATGATGCTAGAGCTGTTTGAAGACGTAGGCGGGAACACCAAATTTTGTCATCTTGCTCTTATTATTGATGCTAGAGCTATTTGTTAGCTGATAAGATGGAAGTTGCCTTCCTTTGTCATTAGCGCTGGTTTCTCCTTTTCCATTGTAAGAAAAAATAAAAACAGAGAGAGAGAGAGAGAGAGAGAGAAGTTCAGAACACTATAATCTTAGTGATCTGAAGCTTGTTTTTCCGAAACCCGAAGGTGGCCACTAGCCAGACAAAGCATGGTGATTTCTCCGTAGTAGATCATAGTAAAGCATGATAAATAACTAAATCTTATTTTAAGGTTTGTCAATGGTTAGCTATGACCTGCAAGATCAAGGACAGTGTTCAAAGAGAATGTAACCTACAGGGCAGTTTCTTTTTGACTTTTAGAGAACGGAAACTGACATGGCCTGATTAAATTAAAGAGCAACATCAAAATCTCTTTAGTCCCGACTACAGAATCTTGAACTGACCTCACCAGATGTATGTATTACTCGGTTATCGTTTTGCAAATTCCCACAACACTTTGCAACTTTTAAGGGCTATTCTATTTTGGGATGGAATCCTGAAGATCATTCTAGTTTTTTCCAGAATTCAAAACAAATAAGCACATGTTACAAACTCAGTTGTAGTTTAGCAAATTAAGACATCGGTGACCGCACATTAAAAGATTATTGCCATGGAGGATGGTCATTTATGGTCAAATTGCAAGTGAAAAAATGCAAACAAATTGAAGTTGCTCCGCTCCATTCAAAAATTACGACGCAGTAGCCCTCTTAGTGTTTCAAGACGTAATCAAAATTTGCTATGATTACCACTTATGACCATTTCTTTAGCCCTTATGAGTGGCTTCGGTTTGCTGTGTGAACCTAGCACTCCTCTGCTCCTCATCTGATGATATTTTTCATAAATTCGGGCCCAGTTTTTCTTGGATTATATTTGCACATTTTGGTCAACACCAAGTATATGAAGAAATGATTCCACAAGTCTCCCGCTACTTCAATTTTGGAGCTAAGAAAATTCTGTTTTTTGGGTTATATATATATATATACAAGGGCTGCGGTTTCACACAGAATACAGTGAAAAATTCTGCAAATGACAAAGCATCCCCCCCCCCCCCCCCGATACTATACAGATGGGCAAAGGATTCAACTCTCGTAAGTCCAAACTCCACTTGTGCCAATCGTTTTCTCACAAACTTACCATTAGTTGACGCCCCGGGAAAAAAAACAGAGACCTTTCTCACCAAATGAGGATATGTATGACTTTTCAATTAGACTCGATGATGCACGCCCAGGGTAAATAATTTTCACACCCAAATAGGCATCATTAAACAGAAGAATAAGTTTAGAACGGATCAAGGAAGATCCGGAGTTTGGTATTGCTCGAAAATAAATTATTGCAATAAAGTGGCGTATTACATGGATGATGGCCACGGCCGTAGTTTAGGCCTCGATCCAAGTCCTAACCATAACTCATTCGAAGCACTGTTTGAAACTCAAGGGACACGATACAATTAACTTCCTAGCGGGAGGCGCCAAAAAGCTTTGAAGTTGGCATGCATACGCCATCGTAATTTGGCTAGGCTCAAATATGTTGAAATGACTACAGGCTTAAGCGAGCATATTGTGCTGGCTCCGCGTGGCGCTGATGTCGAGTATATGGCTATGTATTTCTGTACATGGCAAATTAACACGAAATTTATTATATAAATCATCAATTTTTTTTGACATCACGCCACGTTTTTCAGAGACAAACTTCTTCATTTATGTCCACTCATTTTTTTTGAAAGAGATGGTATTTGAGGGGGAAGTGACCTATCAATTACCAGGAGAAGCTCAGCACGATTTCATTTTCTTACCGAAGATGTGGACATTTGATCATTAATAACAATTTTTTTTCCCAATAGAGATAGAGAATGATCACTATGGCACGTGTACTGGTTGCAAGTTTGGCAACAATGTGAATAAGTCCCCTATTTCCTCCATCATAAACAACAAAATACATAGATAACTACACTGTTGAAAACGTACGGGATAATTTACAACATCCTTAGAACAATTCTATAATTTACAAAATACTCAAAATGCCTAGATATTTAATTTACAAATTAGGCTCGTACTTTTTTTTTTCCAATACCCTTGCCTGAACAACACACAAATACAATAACAGAATGAGCCAAAGCTCAGTAAGTAGGGTGATGCACGTGATATGCAATGCTTTTGTGTTTCCCACATTTTCATCTATTTTAATCCGGGTACCCTAGGTATATGCAAGTCCGTGCGCACTATCACTCGGTGATCATGTTATCACCTACTGCTCTATTACTTTCTCTCAGTGATCTCAATATCACCTACTGCTCGCAACGGCATATTCCCTCGTTGTAGCACACGGTTAGCGGAATTATCCCTCGCTTAACGGTGTTAGTAAATAGAGCTCGCACTATGGATTCCTTGCTATTACCCATTCCACTCAATTCGGTTATCAAACCGTGTCAATTCAAGACTCAATGATTTCTCTCAAATTAATTCCCCCCAATGCACGTGATGCACGTGATGACATGTTTAATCACATTCAAACAACTCAGGTACCAATTCGTATTTCTCAAACCATTCTCACGGTCCAACTCACACTCGGGATTCATCCATCGTTCACATACCAATCATGGTACTCATAGCGGGAACACAACCTCCGCTCATTAATATTGTTCATTAATTCCATTAATATTAAGATTTAAATATTTCCCTTATTAAAAGAATAAATTTATTTATTTATTTTGTCAAAGCTCATTTCTTTTAATCTTAGCCCATCTATTTTTCAAACCAAGCTTTTTACTTGTAGCCCAAGTCCATTTAGTTTATTCTAGGCCCATTAGCTTGATCCAAGTTTATTAACTTTATCTTAGTTTAAACTCATTTCTTTTAACCCAAGCCCAAATCCATTTGTTTTGATCTAAGTCCACCTTAGTTATAAGTTTAAGTCCATCTTGTTTTAACTTAAGTCCATTTAATAGAATCCACACATTTTTTTTCTTCAAGCCCATATGTTTTAGGTTAAGTCCATGGGTTTATTTCATGCCCACATTCATCTAAATCTAAGCCCACTTAATTTTATAAATATATATCTAAAAATTACGAAATTTTAAGGAGAAATAGTAGACATATAGGTCAACAACTTTTCTTCTTTGTATTTTTCCTAACAATCACTCTAAGATCTCGAAATAACTCACACACAATTTCGGATGGAAAATATTTTTTCCAGCAGGTATCCATTTGAGCAACCCACGTTATATCAGTCATAACTCCATGTATATTTTTCTAAAAATTACTAAATTTCACAGGAATGTAGTAGACATATATATACACAACTTTCATTCTTTGAAATTTTCCTAAAACTCACTCCAAGATCCAGAAATAATTCACACAAAATTTCGGACAGAAAATATTTTTCCAGCAGGTATCCATTTGAGCAACCCACGCCATATCAGTCATAACTACATGTATATTTTTCTAAAAATTATGAAATTTCACAGGGATGTAGTAGACATATATATACACAACTTTCATTCTTTGAAATTTTCCTAAAACTCACTCCAAGATCCCGAAATAATTCACACAAAATTTCGGACAGGAAATATTTTTCCAGCAGGTATCCATTTGAGCAACCCACACCATATCAGTCATAACTACATGTATATTTTTCTAAAAATTATGAAATTTCACAGGGATGTAGTAGACATATATATCCACAACTTTCATGCTTTTCATTTTTCCTAAAACTCACTCCAAGATCCCGAAATAATTCACCCCAAATTCAGGTTTTTCTATCCCTAAAAGAAATTCAGAACTTTCACACCAAGCACACTTTTCATCATGCATGCTTAACCATCCATCATCAACATCAAGAGTCAAACTCATTACAAAACCATCATAATCACATTTGAAATTAATTAAACAACTCACAAAAAAATGGAAAGCATATACAAACAAAAATAAATGAAACCTACTTACATAGATTAAGTTTTCCCCAAAATCTTTTTAGCTTTTCCTTTCTTCTTCTTCCCTTTTTCCCTTCTCTTTCACTCTTTTTTTTCTGGGGTTCTTGTAGGGGGAGGGGAGATAACAAATATTGTCTCCTTCTCCCACATATTTGCCTTATTTAAATATCTTTTACATTTCATGCTTATGCCATGTGTCAATGAGTTATGGTGAAATGCAAGTTAAATTAGGCTTAAATTATGATGAATTTCAAGGCAATTCATTTAGGTATATATATTGTTTTATTATTATTATTATTATTGTTATTTTTGGCTATCATCATTTTACATACTATAATTTATACTTATTACATATACAAAGGATTTACTAATTAATTCATCTAAAATTATTTTTTTTTTCCTAATTTTTTTTTTTTTTTTTTTTACGTACATTATTTAATCCCAACATTCACGTACGAATATAATTATCCCGATCAGTACACTTATACGGTTATGAATTTTACGCTAGTTACAATTTTAGTAGCGGGAAGCATGTATGATGG
Source organism: Salix dunnii (assembly GCA_015731905.1). NCBI lineage: Eukaryota > Viridiplantae > Streptophyta > Magnoliopsida > Malpighiales > Salicaceae > Salix > Salix dunnii. The sequence continues at coordinate 9,862,103 of CM027668.1, read as the reverse complement.
TTACTAATCCTTTCATCAACCAAATACCCAATGATCAAATCAGGTTACTGTCGATGAACTTTCGATCTCTCATTGCTTTTGTCACATGACGGAACGGAGCAGTGGCAGTAGCTAGGTTGGTGATAAAGAAGATGTGCTAGCTACACCGAAGAACATGAATTAGTGGCTAACAATGGCGATTGATCCTTTAGAAACAGCTAAACAAGCTTTAATATCCACATCTTATTATAATTAAAAGAAAACCTTCAATATTCACATTGTTAGTGGATTACGACCTTGAGATGATACGTAAGCAGGGGCAAAAACATGCGTGCAAATTAGTAATATTATTCTCAATGCACCATCCACCATCATTATTATAAAACACAAAGTTATATGCAATGGACAACAATGCTACTGAGAAGATTATAAAATATGTATTAGTGTGATGGTTTTTTAAAGAATGTAGAGATGGTGAAAAAAAATTAGAGAAGGAAGAAAGACAAATGAGTGGACGATGATGGTCGTGATCTTATCCTCTTTTAACCAATCACTACAAATATGTGATGACCTCATTTAGAGCAATTGTGAGGGAAAGAAATGAAAAAAATAAAAGATTTGTTTGAGTGGGAGGGGGGGGGGAGGCAGTGCACACACGGTACAGATGACGGCACAAAAAACTAGCAATCCCGTGATGGGGAAGCCTTAAAAGGTTTGAAAACAGATCCTGTGGCCTCACGAAATTTTCTGTAGTCTCGTTTCAGGACGTGAATCAGAGATGATTACAACTGAGATCGGAGATTAGTTCATCAAATACTGCATGCGTCTTTCAAAAGCAATGAAAAACCTTGTTTGGTTGCCCAACTTTTAATTTCCATAATTTCATATTAGGTACATATTATTCATCACCATGTTCCAGGTTCATTTGCTGTGAAACTAATATCTAAACCCAGGTTTAAATCTTAATTAATAGTTATCGTTATAAGGATGCAGAAATGGATAGCTCATTGAACTTCAGGTTCTGTATCCCTGCCAGAATCCTACTTGCAGAATGCGTGTTCCTGTGCATGCCAAAAAAGTGAGAGTAAGAGGGAAAGATGCGGGTAGCCTTTATCGGAGGTGAGTTGACAGACGGTGCGATTTGGTGGGCGAGTGGTGCGCCCGGCACCCACGGTAATATATGGACCCGGTAGGGAACATGATCAGCTGTTTCATTTTTATGCGTTACCCTCCCGAAAATGATGCTTGCTACCATATTGTAGCTAGCTGTTCAATCCAGCCCCCCTCCGTACCTAGCACTATGGTCATTTTTATGGTGCTCTCTCTATCTGTGTCTGCAAGTTTATCAATGGCGCCTATATATGTGTTTAGACTAGGCATGTATATACGAGGAATGTGTAATTGTGGATAAGGAGAACAACTTGCAGCAGCAATATTGGTTGCTGATGATATCTTTTTTGTTGCTGTTGTTTTCCTTAGGTGGTAGGACCATGAACTAGCCCTTCTCCAACATGTTTAATGATTAATCAAATCAAAGCATCTTCATGAATCTTATGCTTGATGTGGGTTTACATAGTGTCGTTCTGTGCCTTCATTGGCATTTCCGGATAATGTATTGGTTTATCATGTAAAATATGATCATGGATCTCATGATCATTTCCTAACAAGGATCTTTCCTAAATTTTCCCTGCAGTTTCTTAGCAATGACGGCATCAGATATGAAAACGGTGCAGTCAATGCTATGACAATAAATACATATATAATTAGCCTGCTTGAATTAAGCTGATTCTGCTCGAGTGATGATCATGTACGTTACAGATGTAACCTTGCCAACGCCACCCTGCACTATGTGTTTTTGCAGCAAAATCCAGGTCTAAGAAGTTACTGTTGCTATAATCCCCGACGCTTCCTTTCGGTCCATGATCTCTTTTCACAGAAGAAAATCTTACCTCAGAGGACAAGATCTTAGATCTTAGTGGATGGCAGTGCAGTTAAATTAACATGCACTTGCTGCGCATATTGTACTCAGTGAAATTATGGTTGGCTTGGCAATCACCTTCCACAAATAGCATGTTCTAGGGCACTCGCATTTATCGATTGTGGCAATAGAATATCTTAGTTTGGTGTCCCTTCTACCACATAACTTGCTTTCGGTCTATCATGTCTATTGTCCAACTTATTTCGGCAGATTTGACATGTTCTAAATGATTTTCACCCTCATTATTCTTTTTCTTTGTAAAAATATGTTCCTTATTTACATATACATATGGAGGGTCGGAAGTCAAATCCCTTATGGTAAATCATGAAGAAGAAGAAAATCATTTAGAAAGTGATACAGTGAAAATAGTTTGCGATTAAGAGATTTGTTATCCCTGTAATATCAGGTTTAAGTTTTATGATTATTAATAGACAAATCATTGGAAACTTATATATTTGTTAATTTAAGAGTTCATGCACTAAAGCTGATGGTCAAGACAGAACCCTTTCCCCTTCTCTCTGCCTGGACCAGGTCATCCTTGCACTAAACAGACCCCAAAAAATGAAACTACGACGCAGGCCACTTACTACGGACAGTAACTGATGGTTCCCGTCACAGCCCGAACAAAAGTAAGCTTTAGCAAGGAAAGATGGATTTGTTTTCTGTTCTGTTTTTGTTTCAGCTTTTGTATGCACAGCCAACCTTGTATGAATAGCAGGCTACTTTACTCGGCAGGTTGCAAAGGAAAAGCAGGAAAAAAAATAATGCGTGCGTGGAATCCATCACCAAAGATGGTATAGTATGTACTTTATAGCATGATCAATGCTATTTGCAGCTTCATTTTGAGATCACGGCAATGCGTGATGCACGATGACCAATATGCAGGCAATAAAATATTCACAAAGAAACAAATTGGAGGCTGCCATATGATAACCAAACACCAGTTAAGCTTGGCCTTTTGCAGACGAGTTTCATGAAAATTTCTGGTTTAATTGATCATCCCTAACTTTTATTCTCATCTACAAAAGAATTGAAGTGTTGAAAGGAGGTTGGAGTAAAGTCCCATGATGGGATATCTCCTAAACTTGGAATAGTTTATTGAAGAAATAAAACTAAAGAAAAAAAAGAATGAAATTGAATATTTAGTTGTGTTGCGTTTTAAAAACACTTTTAAAATTATTTGAATTTTTTAATTTTTTATTTAAAATTAAAATTAAAATATTTTGATATTTTTAAATTATTTTTCTTATATCGAAAATAATTTTTAAAAATAGAATATATTATTTTAATATATTTCTAAAAAAAAACATTTTAAAAACTAATATCCACCTCATCACCGGCCATGAAACTTCAGCAATGCTAATAAAATACCAACAAACACTTGCGTTTGTAAGTTGCTGCCTCCAGGATTCGAAAGGACCTTATTTATTTATTTATTTATTTATTTTTATCTAATCTTCTTGGAAATATAGTCCAGGATAGTGGGCCCGAAGGGGATGTAGAATAGCAGCTGGGCATGTTGATAAATAGATAAATAAACCATGTATTACACAACACACTATATGTATATATATTGTTATTTTATTATATATTAGATAATACATAGTACTTGGATGGATAACCATATGCACTAAAAACTTGATAAATAAAATACCTAAACTTTTTACTTTTTAAATATGAGGTCAGGTGTATGTATGCATGAAACTTGATCCATGATTATCTGTTTATCATCCCATTTACAATGCTGCAAGTAAACTACTCTATAGTTGAATTTAACGATGTGTATAAATAATAAAACAATGTTTTTCCTTCCTTTATAATTCTTAATTAAACACCTGATTTAAAACATGGTTATTAAATAGTCACTTGAAGACTTGTTGACTTGAAATCTTTAATTTGGATCGAGTTCTATTTTTAATATTATTTTAGAAGTTGATTTGATAAAACCCGGATAACTAGATGGGTTAATCCACTATTCGATTGACCTAGCTAAATTTAAATAAGACTTGATTGAATGAATTTCAAGAGCTATTTTTTTAAAAAAATTATACGTTTTTTCTTTTTGTATTTTGTTTTTCAAAACTATATCATTCAGGATAGACATGCTAAATCGATATAATAAATCTACTATATTAAAAGTCGACGCACTAAATTAACATGATGAATCTACTATACTAAAAGTCGAATTTATCATAGATTTTTTTGTCTGATTTGATGAGTATAAATTTCTATTTTACATTGAAAAAAGTTGAATTGTTTCAAGGAATAATTTGAGGCCGTTAATAAATGACTTAGCCCCGTTTGGCATTGCGATTCAATCTGTTTTTTGTTGTTTTTCATTGTTTTTTTTTTCATTTTTAAAATCAGAGGTTTAGTGTTTTTAGATCATTTTGATGTGCTGATGTCAAAAATAATTTTTAAAAAATAAAAAAACATCATTTTGATACATTTCGGCACGAAAAGCACTTTGAAAAACAAAAACAACCACACTCCTAAACACCCCCTGACACTTCCTTGTCGTGTAGGAAAATGCAGGGCTATATGTTTGAGTGGACATTGTATTATAGTTTAATTTGACGTTGGACGAACAAGATCGCGGAGGCTGATTAGCTTTTATAATGGCTGCCTTGACAAAACAACAGATCAGTGAAACTTGCAGAGGCCAGAGGGTGTTTCTTGCCTGAATCCAGTCAATAAAAAGCCTCGGAAGAAAAATGAAAAGGATGGGGTTTAGGTACTTGATGTTAACTAGATAGATAATCCCTCTCTGGTGGGCCCTCCTATCCCAAATCATAAGTGCTTAACGAGTCATCAAAGTAGAATTAAGTTAATGTTTTCTTACTGTGTTTTTTAAAAAAATTAAGTTTTCAAATATTTTTAAAAAATAATAATTTTAAAAACAACCACAAACAATATAATGTGAACCCGGCAGTCGTGATTTAAACCCAAATCAGCACTATTATTTAATTTACTTGCCTTTTAAACTGAACTTCTTAGCGTCACAGAGCATAAGGTGTTCTTATTGGCTGATAGAGTTTGAAGTCTGAAATCGTCCGTGTCTCCAAGGAAAACCTTCCCTGAGATTGACTCCATCATCATTTCCCATCTTTCTTCCCATTTATCCCCACATCAGCTTCTCTGTAGCAAGCATCGTATCTCAGTAAAATGATTTTTTAAACCAAATTTCTATGATTGCATGCGTTATCAGTTGCATGCATGCATGCATACACACACATACATAAATAGCAAGCACACATGCATGTATTAGCATGTGTCAACGTCTTATTACCAGCTGGTTTAAAGACATCATCCAATTGCCCTCGAGATAGCCAGAGAGCGGATATGAAATCTCAAGGATCGGTCAAGTGATCAAGAAGGTGGACTTCACTCGTTAACTTATTGGGTTTAAACTTTAAGTTTATAATTAACCTACACGAATTTATTTAAATTTTGTGAATACATTACAATATCAGCGATACCAAGAATATATTTTTAAAATTATTAAAAAAAAAAGGGCCTTAAATCTAGTTGACTAGCAAACTATTATAAGAATTTTTGGCATCGAGAAAAAAAAAAAACATCATGGATTGATGATGAGATAACATATATGGTACCATTCACAATAATTGTTTTAATTCTGCTCATGTCAGCTTCTGATACTGTTAATACTTGTTGCTGAAATTGGCCCACCTCGTTAGCCTTTTTTCTCTTATATAACCCCTCAAATTCTCATGTTGTTCTTCATTGCCACAATCTCCAGAAACAAGAATACAAACCCTTGAAGAAGTATCATCCTAGACTTCTAGCCATGCTTACAGGTGAGCTCACCGGAATTCGCTATCTAACAGCTGATCAAAATCTGGTTCCATTTCCGGATAATCTCGGCATGATGCAACAAACCAACATACCAGCCTTCCATCTCAACAGGCTCTTATGCAACTTGCATAATTCATCCTTACCCCAACCAGTTCATGAATTCGCTCCGCAGTCCTCGAGTCTAAGCAACAACTCAACTTCAGATGAATCCGAGGAGCACCAACTGGGCATCATCGACGAAAGGAAGCAGCGGAGAATGATTTCCAACAGAGAGTCTGCCCGGAGGTCAAGGATGAGGAAACAGAAGCACCTAGATGAGCTATGGTCTCAGGTGGTTCGGTTGCGAACTGAGAACCACAATCTGATAGACAAGTTGAGTCACCTGTCTCAGTGTCAAGACCGTGTTCTTCAAGAGAATGCAAGGCTCAAACAAGAAGCTTCTGATTTTCGCCAAATGCTTACTGACTTGCAAATTGGCAGTCCTTACACCACTACTCCTTTAAGGGATCTTGAAGAGGTCCCCTGCAACACGGCCCATCTCAGAGCCGAATCGTCAAACCAATCCATCACTAGTTCTCTGTAGACTTGCTTCACTGAAAACAATGAGATCTTTTTCCATTTTAATAACTACTTCATGTTCCTTCTGTTGTAATAATTATCAATGAGTGTTTGTCTTAACTTTAGCTTATATCTGCTATAAAAGCTTTTTAACCACCCCCCTAGCCTCCTTGGCTTAGTTATTGTCCAAAGTCCTTGAGAAAGTTTTACTGATTAGATATTTTCTATACAAACATAGCATATTAGATATACATGTATATATGTGATAAGAAAGTCTTATTAATGTGGTATTTATATGAATTTGAGATGGATTGCTGGAATCCTAATATATGAATCAAATCCCTTTATATAACTTTCTATCAAACTTCTCGCCGCGTATGCATTAATGGAGGCAGCAAAGAAAATTACCACTTGAAAATGATATCCTAAGGGTCCATTAGGAACATATGAAAGAATAATTATGTTTGAACATGACTCTTAATCATGAACTTAAGAACCCCACCAACCCTTAATAGAGTCCACCAGAATTACCAATCACAGATGAACTTGACGAAACCCAAGAAAAAAAAAGAAGAAGAAGAAGAGGTAATGATCTCTGACGTTATGAAATTTTGTTACATTCACTATAAGAGGAAGTAAAACTTTTCTCATGTGGACTAAAAGATGAAGAAACTAGAACTTCCTGGAAGTGGTGGACCTTTTCTGAACAGGATCATTCACGTCAATCCGAAGAGATCGAGGTCCCATAGCTAGGTCAAGTTCCGCTCACGATTGCTGGGGAAAGAAGACAAATGGTTGTGGAGGTGCTGGTGGTAGTGGCTCATAATCCAAATAACAACTACTATTACAAGAAGCAAAACCATTTGAAAGGGCTATCCACTAAAACACCCTCAACAAGCTCAAGTACTATTCTAAGCTTTTTGTGAGGACATCATTGCCCTGCCTAACTTTGTTTACCTGGGTAGAGTTTTCTCACCAATCCTGAGGGCATCATCATAGTGGAGCCTGTACTTCAGGTATTGTTTGAGATGGTTCCTCTCTGTAATAATGGCCCATAAAACTACATTAGCAAGTCTGTCTGTTCCTCGCATATCTTTCTTCTTCTTTTTCACACAAGGGCCTGTTCCTATAGATAAATGAACACCGATGGCTCTTTTTTAAGATAATTTTTAAAAATTAAAATAAAACTTAAACTTGTGAATATATTTAGTTTTTAAAATTTTTATACCATTTTAAGAAAAACTAGCCGAGTTATAATAATTTAAATTATTATAAATTAGAATTTATTTTATTTTATAAGATGTTTATCATGATGAACAGGTACATGTACATAGTTGACTTGAATAAAATCAACCGCATTTTTTGACAAAATTTCCATTATGTTGTTTCAATCCGTAAGAAGCATGGATGGGCAATGGCAGATCACCTAAAAGTTCACATCTCCTTTCAATCAGAACTTATTTATTGGCTGCTTTGTTTCCCACAATCACACAAGTGGGTCTAAACCTATCAAAATTCCAGCTTTAAACAAGTTAAGAAATCAACGTGCTTAAAGTTCATGGAAAACAATGACAGTTAACGGGGGAAGAAATTCAGTCTATATGGCATCACAAGCTCCTAGAACGCTCGATAAGCTAAATCAATGTGCTCTTCCTTCTTTTTCTTCTTTTTTCGGAGAAAGAATTTCAGATTAAATTGAAAGTGCATGCGTTGCAATTGATGAGCCGGACAAGAGTCGAACGTGTCGCCAAAACCTCTACACTACATCCTATTGATTTTCGAACATCCTCGTCTTCTTTTCGGACGTAACCCTATAAAACCTCGTGTCTGTATATTTTATTTTCCTTCTGGATGTGATATTGAACCGGATAAGAGTCTAAAGTTTCTCCAAAACCTATTGATTTTCGAACATCCTCGTCTTCTCTTCGGACGTAACCCTATCTCTTCGCTTCTTTTTTTTTTTTATGTTAACCTTCTCTCATCTCTCACATTTTCTTTGTCAGACACAAATGTAAAAGAAAAACTTATTACAAATCCATAATTTAAGACAAAACTAAACATAGAATCGCACTTCTTTTCTCCCTTTTTTTTGGTGTTGGCATATAGATTAATCATCTACCCACCTCTCCCTTCTTCTGTTTTGTGACAAACCTGCCTCGTTTATCCATTGGTATTGTTTGAAACTTAGTCTCTTGAATGCTTAGCTGTCAGTGGAAAAGTCAACTTGCAGGTCAAAAGGTGAGGGATTGAATGCTAGTAGGATTAAATTTTTATTTGCAGAGAGAGTATATAATGTCGTCTATTTGATTTTCGTTCAAAAGGTTTAAGAAAGAAAATAATTCTTCATTATTCAGGACATCAAAAAGGAGGGGAAGCACTCAGCACCAATAATGTTTACACTATTCCCTTTCAGAAAATAATGCCAGGCTGATAGTGTCCTTTCGGTTCCATGCTTGGACGAACCAGGACGGGGTCCTTGCTACAGTTGCACCTTCCTGTTGCCTCTTTCTTCATAAAAAAACGTGTCGGGCTGCCACGAGAAACAATTTGGCACATTCATGTTAGACGCCCTCTTAATCTATCCGCAAAGGCAGAGATTTGAGTTTTTTTTAAAATGCGATTTCCAGTGTTAAATTGCCCATACAGAATAAAGGTTTTGGCAAAGACATGGGACAGCATGTGATGTTGGCGACTATAAAGAGTCGACAAGGATAAGACAGACAGAGATGAAGAATCTAGTGGAGGTGAAGGAGAAAGGTCGTTGTTCAGAAGAAAGAAGAAAGGGAGAGACGTGGTGGAGATGATGGTTCACGGTGGGAAACAATGAAAGAGAAGGGTTTTTTTTAAAAAAAGTTCGCAATAATATTATTTTTTTTGTTATTTTTAGATTTTAAATATATGTTATTTAATGGGGTACCAAATAAGTGGCAAACAACAATAGGTGCCCAAATGCACAAATCATTATACAAATGCCATTTTATTGTAGAGCAGTGGAAGAGGTATCACAAGAAGAGAGTCAGTTGTCATAAAATCTGATCAAATATCAAAAAAGTACGAGTGTTCTTGCTCTAACCATTAGATGATACTATAAAACAGAAAAGGAGGGGGCGAAAAAGGTTATATGGATCATGGTCCACTAATATCTTGAGTGTAGATGTAGTCTGTATGATCAACCATGGACCTTCTAACCAAACACTCCTCACTTTCTAACCCAGAGCATGACCCCTCATCGTTGAAGCTCGACTCCTCCTGCATGAACAGAAACAGGGACATTAGCTTAATCTCACATCGTAAATAACAATCTTTTCTTGCGAGAGACTAGCTAGAAATGCAAACTCACAGGTGATGATCCCGCAGGAATGTATGAGAATGTTTCCTGCGGTGTAGATTCTGACCTGGTGGTTGCTGAAATAGACCTGGATTTTGCACTTGAGAATAAAAGACATAGCACCATCATTAAGAAAATGAGCTTCTTTGGCATTTTCGTGATGGAGACAGGAAGAGCTTGTGAAGATGGTGATGGAAAGGTTTGCTGCTACCTATTTAATCGAGGCGGCATATTGAGAAGTGAGTGAGACCTGCTTGGGATGGAGTGTAAGAGGAAGGCTCCTCCATTAATGAGCATTGAAATCACGCAGCCAAAAGTCAAACATTACATCGCTAAAGCACAATTCGGGTCAATGATTTCTATCTCTTTCCTCCTAGGAAACATCACCATTTAGAGACACCATTGGAAACTGTTCCCCCCCTCGTCCTTTTCCCTTTCTTTGTCGATGATGCAGTCAACGAGCTGTCGTCTGCGTGTGATAAGAAGCTAGCTAGCTGTCCTTGCTGGAGTTTGATGAGGATCACATGTACCCCTGCATGTGACAGACACCTCCCAATCTCGGGCTCAGGATGGAAATTTACTGGCAACCTTGCTGTGTGTTTTTTTATAGTAATTTGAATTCATCATAAATTAGAAAAGGTGCTCCAGATGAGGTAAATGTTAGACACTTTATACAATAGAATGATAAATTGACATATCACATAAATTATAAATATTTCTAATTATTTTTATTTAAACATTATAATATCACCACTTCAAAATCATATATTTTTTTTTTAGAAAAACTTTATGATCTATGTTTATGAATAATCATAAATAAAATACATAGACTATTATTTATTAAATAGATCATAAAATCTCTCATCAATTTATTATTTAATTTTCTCTTTTTATCAAAGGAAAAATTAGACTGTTAATCTTCATAATTAATTAATTAATCCTTGTAATCTATTTTCATAATCATAAATTTTAATAAATAAGAATATAGACTTTTAATGAGGGGTATAATGTTAATATCTTACCGTCAATTGATTGTTAGCATCTAATTCTCGTGAATTTCATGCATCACGTGTCTAGCTCACATCTCCACATGTGATAAGTTTCTGACAAGTAAAATAGTAATAAAAAAAACAAAAAATTGAAACACAGGGATAAATTTTATAATAAGTTGTCGACTGTATAAGTGAAATCCAACGGGAGAAGCATCCAGGCAAAGGAAAAATATTAAATTTTTAGTTGTTTTTGTTCTATTTAATGTCTCTAATGGGAAAGGTATCCTGAAAAGCAAGATATTTTTTTTCAATCAAGCAGTCATTTCTATATATCGAGCATGTAAAGCTAAAATAAAAAATAGCAATTAAAATTATATCGTTGGAGAACAACAACAATGAAAACACAACAACAACAACAAAAGAAGATGGAGGGGGGTAGTGAAGAAACGACAAAGAATACACAAAGCTTAAACAAGACAACGACAACAATATGCACTCCAACAACATTTTCCTTTATGTTTGTGTGCGTCACCTCCACGATACATCCACAAGACCCAACCCTCTCTTATTTCTCTTAAGCCCAAAATCTTTATATTCTCTGTTTGCCCATTGGTTTCAAACTAGTGTGTGTGTGTTTGGGGGTGTGTTGGGGACGGCTGGAGGGAGTGTGGGCTGGGGGGCGGCTAGGGTGAGAGAAAGATGGGGTAGGGTTTTTTTAATTTTAAAAATGAGATTGAGATGAAGGGGACAGATAGGTGGGGTGGGTTTATATAGTAGTTATTAAATTATAATAATAATAGTTAACATAAAAAAATAGAGGTATTAATTTGATTGAATTATTTGTAATGGAATGTATTTTAATTAATTATGTTTGAACTTATTGGTTATTTGTTAATATGCTCATTTTATTTTTTTTAAGTTTTTCTAACACTCAGAGATATTAAGTAACATTAATTAACTTTAAATACAACAACCATTAAAAAATATACAAATTACTTGAAAAACATATAAGTATCTTAAATTTCAAATTTCAAATATTATGGGTCTTTTAATTATATTTAAAATTATTTTTTTAATTTAAATCTAATTAAAAAAATATTTTTATTGTTGGAGGGTTTTTCAAAAGCAGTTATTTAATTTACTCCTATTAATTATATAATTAATTGCATAATTAAACTATATGCAAAAGAATTGAACTTTATTTTAAATAATATAAAAACAAATAGCTCCCCAAAATGGCTTTTACCATTGGAGTACATATCAATAAAAAAATCATATATACACTATTCAAATAGCTATTTTACAGATTTAACTCTCTAAAATAACTTTTACTGTTAAAATTGCCCTAATCTAGTAAGAACATGTACGAAAATCAGAGAAAAGCTCTTGGATGTCCAAAAGGCACCAATTAATCAAGAAGTATTTAAGGACTCTAATTATTATCCACTCTCATGGAAAGAGAAATATGATATTTTTTTATTCAATGAAACTCTATATTATTCTAAGCGAATTAAATGATTAAAATCTCAGTTAATTTGTATTTTTAAAAGATAAACACGTCATGATTTTAACTTTGAATTTATGAAATAGATTTTATTGCCCATGTAGAATCTACTATTAAAAGTGAGATTGAAATTGATTTGTTTCAATTATATCATTTGATTCAAATTGATTATATAATTGAGTTTCATTTCGATCCTCAATATTTTAATTTTCGATTTTGTATTAAATTCTTTAATTTTTTCAATACCAAAGTTTTGATTTGATTCAATTTTGACTTTTAAATAAAATTTAATATACATGTGTTTTTCAATCCGGCCTTTATATTTTTAATCTTGGATTTTGTTTTAATTCCTTTATATTTTTATATATATTTCTTAAATGGTTTTTATTTTTGTCCATGTTTATATGTATATGCTCTTGGTTTTTGTTTCTAATTTTTATTATTTTCAATGTTATTAAGGGGTTTTTATGTGATGTTTAAATTTTAATTTATGTTGATGATCACTTGAAAATTAATATTTATTATTTTTTTCTCCTTGTTTTTTATTCTTCAAGTGAAATAATTTTTTAAAATATAATAATAATTTTTTTGTTATTTAACTGCTTTTTTTGTTAATATTGTCAGGTGTTGAAATTTCTAATTATTATAGATAAAACATTTAAAATAATAACAATGATTATTTGTAAGTTTTGTTTTCATATAAATATGAGAGACTAATTATGTATTTTTATATTGATTTAATATTAGTGTCTTGATTATATATATGTAACCTAGTTTTTTTCAGGAAAAAAAATTAATATCATTATTCTGAAACACTTTTAACATAACAATATAAAGAATAAATCTTATAAAATAAAAAATTATTTAATTTCTTTTTCTAACAATAATTATGGTGTAGTCGATAGTATAAACAATAATAATTAGAATATAAATTATTTATAATAATATTTATAATGAGAACTACAATAACTGTGACAATTTAACAATCATAATCTTATCAATAACAATAATAATCAAAATACTTTATTAGTTGATGTTATTTTGCGTGGAGATTTACTTCTGTGACTTTTTTATACGTGATATTTCATATCTAATATCACATAAATAAAAAAATATATGAAGTCACACATAGACGAAACAAGTTAAAAAATTAGGGTAAATTATCTACAATGAAAACATGTACGAGCCGATTGCCCTCTACTTCGCCGTAACTATAAATATTTTTTTTAAAATAAATAAAAAAATGAATGGTCTTAAATTTTTTTTATAGTGTTATATATCTAAGTAAAATAATCAACCTACAAAACTTTCAGTTCTTACTAGAGCAAAAATATTTAAAATAAAAATAATAATTATTATTGTATATTATGTTTTCATATATTTATTTTATTATAGAAAATGCATTTGAAATAATGATAGTGAATATTTTTAAGGATTTTTCTCTTGGAAATAATTATAATTTTTAATATTAACACCTTGATATATATATATATATATATATATATATATATATATATATATATATATATATATATATATAGACACACAAACACACATGTGTGTATATATGTGTGTGTGTGTGTGTGTGTCATGAAGTTTTTTTTTCAAAAAATCTCAAACTAATTCAATTTTAGTATTCTAAAATACATCAAATATAATAATATGAAGAACAAATATTGAAAAACAAACAAATAAAATTTATTTTTATAACGATAATGACCGTGACAGTGATAATATTGTCAGTAATGATTAGAATATTGATTATTTACAACAATTGCTACAGTATTAGCTATAATAATTGTGATAATTTCATAGCCATGATAGTAACAATAAGAATAATAATCAGGATAATTTATTAATTGATGTTGTTTTTGTATAAAATTGACTTTCAAGATTTTTTTATATATGATATTTCATATGTAATAATACATGAATAAAATATATATGAATTTACATGTAGATAAAACAGGTAAATTTTTTTGATCAAATTATCTATAAATAAAAAATACATGTGTTAATCGTCGTGCGTTTCACCGTAGACAAAATCAAATTTTATAACTTGTCAAAAAATATTAATAGTTCTTGATTTTCTAAAAAACATTGTACATTGGAGCGAAATAATCAATTTACAAGACTTTTAATTATTTAGTTTTTTAATATATTCATTTTATTATATTTAATGCATTTAAAGTAACGAGAAAGATTATTTTAAAGTTTGTTTTTTTAAAAAATAATTATATATTTTGATATTTATTTAATATTAATGCCTTAAAAAGATAGTAAAAAACTAAGAAATGAATTCTAATTATACTTGCATAAGAGAGAGTTCTACTTTCATTTCACATTACCAAAGATAAGCTTACTCTATTCACCAAAGCTACATTTGATATAAAAATAAATTATAATAAAAATAAAAAGTTAAAAATAAGAATATAGATACATAAATAAAAATATATTATTTAGAGTTATACAAAAATTATTGAGAAAATAAATTGATCGAAACTAAATCAAGAAATAAAATATTTATTTATTTATTCCTTTCAGCACTTTTTAATTTATGTATTTTGTAGATATATTTCTAGATAGTCCTTATCTTTGTTAATGTTTATATGTATATGCTCTTAATTTTGGCTTTTAATTCTTATTATTTTCTCTTTTGCTTAGGTTGTATTTCTTAGAAAAAAATAATTTTTAGGTTTTATGTTGTTTTTATTAAAAACTTATTTTTATAATATTTTGATGTATAATTTTTCATATCTAATACCATATAAAAAAAAGAGAGGTAACATATAAATAAAATGGGTAGATAAATTTATGCAAGTTATTTACAATGAAAAAATATACGAACTATTTCGCCTGCGTTTTGATTACAATGATTTTTTTAGGCAAAAAAAAACCAATTTCTAATGAATTTTATCTATTATATTTTTACTAATTAAATATCAAGATAATAAATTATAACACGTAAAAAATCAATTAATTTTTTATATAAAAAAAATCAACAGGCGGACAAATAATTTCATTATTACTATAGAGTGTTTTTGGATACGAAAGTGGTTACTCAATATAAAATAAAGACAAGAAAAAGACAAAATATAAAAGGTAAAAAGTGCTAGAAATAAAGAAAAGAAGGACTTTTATATAATTTGTTATTGACAAGGGTGAATGTGATATTAAGAAAAATTAGCGGCACTTGTTAAATAAACCTTAAAAATGAAAATCACCACAATAATTTGTTCTTAAAATGTTTAAGGGGGTTAAATTGAATAGATTTAATGTTTTTTAACAAATGCTGAGTGCCCAGGGGAATTTGTTAGCATAACCCATGAAAATTACGAGGGAGTGATGAATACGGATGACCTCAACTCTCAATAACCGGGTGAAGTGTTTGGGTCGGGCCTAGACTAGAGTGCAGGTTTTCTCATGAGATGGGCTGGGCTTTGTTGGCCTTTTTCTCTGGGATGGACATTTTGATTTAGCCCTTCGAGTCTCTTTTTAACCGATCGATTTGGGCCAATGGTCATCGCTTGAATTTCGAAATATTAAAAAAAAAAAAAAAACGGAAAGATTCTTGAAATAGCGCCAAAATCTACACGAAGATATTTTTTCCCCCTTATCCTACAATTTGCAAGAGAGAGAGCTGATATCCCAAAAAACAGAACCGAAAAGTTATTTGCTGGTGGTGCATTAACCATGGCATGCTCTCCATCTCTAATCTCTGCGATATCTGTCACTAACCCAACAAAGCTAAAAAGGGTCTCCTCTCCTTCCATGTTAAGCCCGAAAGCCATGGCCAAGGAAATTTACTTCAACCATGATGGTTCAACCACAAAGAAACTTCTGGTTTGCAATTCAAATCACTACACAACTTTCCCTTTTCAAATTGAGTTTGCCTTTGATGATGGTTGGTTCGTGCTGTGCAGGCAGGGGTGGAGATGGTGTCGGAGCTATTAGGAGTGACTTTAGGACCAAAAGGAAGGAATGTGGTGTTGCAAAACAAGTATGGACCTCCCAAGATTGTTAACGATGGAGAAACTGTCCTCAAAGAGGTACTATTTACTTCAATTGCACACGTATTCCCTTTTATATTATATATTCTGGTACAACTTCGATTCAAATTCCATGTACAAATCAACAGCTTTTGTTATGCATCTATTTTGCATTACAGAAGTAGACTTGAGCATATCTGTGTATACAGTTTTGATACGGGTTCATGATATGTCAAATGCCAAAACCACTACAAATTCTGTGTTTCAAATGCTTGTGAAATTCTTACCATTTTTCTGGCGTCACGAGATGGTCCCCCACCTTTGACAGGGAAATGAATAGTCCATTGATGTTCTCTCCTGTCCTTTCATGCCTATTGATGTTCGTATCTGCATCTACTGTTTGGTTATCTTTGTTTCAATTTGATTTCATGAATTACAAAGGTGGGAAAAATAAGATGTTGGCCGTAAGAAAAAGTTTTTTCTTGTGATAATGGACAAGGTTGTTAAAATCATTTTTTTAACATGACATGAAAAATATAATGTAAATTCAGGTTATAAAATTGTAAGTATATTTTTTTAATTATATATTTATAATTTCAGTTAATAAATTAAATTACATTAAAATTTAATAAAAAAAATCAATAATATTATAATCAATTAGTGATTTAAATAAATAAAAAGGGTAAATAATATAAATCAAGAAATAAGTGACATGAAAAAAACTCAAAATCAAATTTTCCAATAAGGTCAAATTACTAAATGTTAGTAAGCACACAAGAATCTCGTGACAATTTGATTGTTCTTATCATAACAAGTCACAGTGAATTTTTTTAGGTTGCAAGCAAATGAGTCTAAATTAGTAATTACTAATATAAGTCTAATAATTAAAATAAACTATTAAATAAAATGCTTCAGAAAAAAATTAAAATTATAAATAATTTTTTAACATTAATTAAAAAAATAAAATATGATAATAAAAAAAAAGTCTTCGTGCTATAATTTTTTCATGTAAATTTTCACAAATTCTTGGTAGATTTTAATCGTAATTTCAAACACATAGTTCTCTCTCATATGAATAAATTACTAAGTTTATTATATATATTTGGAAATATTGATATGTTTAGTTTCCTTTCTATCTAGAATCGCAAGAAAATTTTATTTGTAACTCCACATGTGACAATACATGAATGTCTAATTTGACAGATTTGATAAGATTCATCTAATTTTGACTTTCTGAAATAATATATTTATGAACATTGTTTAGTATAATCATTTTAAATAATATTTTTTTATGTATCTAATATTTCCTTATAAAATTTCAATAGGATCCAATATATAGCTTGAAAGATATGTTTAATTTCATAAAATTATCAACAAATATTATATGGCCAAAACTTGGTTGTTCATATAATAAATTTAATAAACTTATAAAATCAATAAAATTGAATCAGATCAATTTTAGTGATTTTATTAATTTTATTGATTTTGTACCAGTTAAGTCTAATTTTATTAATTTTCAAGTTTAATATGACTTAGCAGTAAGATTTTAAAATTCAGATTTTGACAACCTTGATAATCGATCATTATTAATTCCTTGGTACTATCATGTTCCTAGTTAACTGCTGCTTCTATTCCTGGATTAATATTTAGATTGAACTGGAGGATCCCTTGGAGAATGTTGGAGTAAAATTGGTGAGGCAAGCTGGTGCGAAAACAAATAGCCTTGCCGGTGATGGTTCAACAACATCTGTAGTTCTTGCCCATGGTTTAATCGCGGAGGGTCAAAAGGTAACAACTACTTCATACAAGTGGAGCGTCTCTTGCAATGAAGTTTCAGATTTTGACAGTTTAAGGCCAAGAACATGCTATTCCACTGTGGCTTACAGTTTGTTAGCTTGGAAAAAAAAATTAGTTGGCATACGCTTGTCATTTATTCCACGAAGTGGATTCTAGCGTTCATTTTGAATATCCTTAAATCCTTTATGAAAAGTTCTGAAACTTTCTGCATTAAATATTACACTGATTCCAGGTGATCGCATCTGGCATGAATCCTGTTCAAATTGCTCGAGGGATTGTGAAAACCTCGGAAGCCCTTGTATCTGAACTCAAATTGATGTCGAGGGAGGTAAGCAAACAAGCTTATCTTCTTCAATTTCGCTTTAAACAATTAATATCCAGGGGGAGGTAAGTAAGCATGCTTTTCCTCTTTAATTTCGCTTGAAACAATTAATATCCAGGAGGAAGCAAAAGGTATGTGTGAAGAGAAAAATGTATTTCTGTATGAAAGCAATCACACTTAAGAAACATAATGCAGGTTGAGAACAATGAGCTTGCGGATGTTGCTGCAGTTAGTGCAGGGAATGATTATACAGTGGGAAACATGATATCTGATGCTATTCAAAAAGTAGGAAGAAGGGGTGTAGTCACAATCGAGAAAGGAAGGTGCACTGAGAACATCCTAGAAATTGTAGAAGGAATGCAATTCGATCGTGGATATTTGTCTCCTTACTTTGTAACTGATCGGCAAAGAATGGTAGTGGAGTTCCACAATTGCAAGGTAGGAACAGTAAATTTTATACGGCCTGTCATGCTCTTCAATGAAATTATCAGAAGGTGAGAAATTTTTTGGATGCAGCTGCTCTTGGTTGACAAAAAAATAAAGAGTGCGGAGGAAGTGTTCAAAATATTGGATAATGCAGTTAAAGAGATGTACCCAATTGTAATAGTTGCAGAGGATGTAGACCAGGAAGCTCTGGCTCCAATCATTAGGAACAAACTCAAGGGTCTGTTGAAGGGAGCTGCTATTAAAGCTCCTGCCTTTGGTGAGCGGAAGAGCCACTACTTGGATGACATTGCTATCTTGACAGGAGGTAGAAGATTAAGTTCTCCTGTTTTTTTTTTTTTCTCATTGAGTTTTGTCAAAAACCATCTCACCCTAAAGCTTAAGCTGTTAAGTAAAACCTCAATATATTATTTATATTATTTTTTAACACGCACCTCAAGTGAGAGCTTTTTAAGTTACCATGTGCTTAATTTTTATCAAATAGAATGAGAGATTAGAAACAAACTTGTGAATACTTGGTCAATAAAGCTTTGATACCATGTCAAATAATTACCTTACCCAAACTTAAGTTGTTAGGTGAGTTTCTAAGATATGATTTATATTATTCTCTAACAAGTTCGTGCATCAATTCTGGTTGTTATTTATTGCGTTGTTAAGTAAGTTGTCTGAATGGTTTTATGTTCGAGCTTCTAGGTTTATAAGGATAAAGGCAAGCATCTCATATATATTTTGTCCTCGTGAGTTGGGAATCATGGAGGCAATCTTCATTCCTCCATTAGATGCCAAATGAATGTTAATTCTAATCCATTACATTGTGAAACATAAGTGAATGTCAGGGAAATATAAAAAATGTATATAACTTTGGTTTCATGGATGCATACCAGATGATTCCATGTTTTGCAGGTACTGTAATCAGAGATGATATGGGGTTGAAGCTAGAAAAGGCTGGGAAGGAGGTGCTGGGCACCGCTACTAAGGTGGTGATAACAAAAGATTCTACATTGATAGTAACTGATGGGAGCACTCGAGGAGCTGTGGAGAAAAGGGTTTCTCAGATATGTGGTCTTGTTGAGGTGCATCTGCTCTTCACAATGTAATCCCTTCCATTATAGCATTCCCATTTCTTTCCAAGTTCCATAGTAGAGCATCCATTGCATGGTCGATCATGTGTGACAATTCAACTTGTACACACATTGAGTCAAATCTTTTATTCTTTTGGCCTTATAATTAGGATGATAAATGCTACAAAAACTTTTCCACGTTAAACAGATATTCGTAGTGCATAGGTATCTTAGTTTTGGCTTAAGCAGATCATCAATCCCACTCTCAATCCAATCACTCTTAACAAAAACTAGGAAACCTTTTTCAGTCTTTTGATCCGTGCTTCAATCTTTCCTATATGAGCAATTAATAGAAAGTTAATTCCTTTCAGTAACAAGAATTTTTTCATTCGCAGAACAAAATGAGTTGCTATGTTTTGGTGAAAAATCTCACTGAGTATCAAGAGTAGGTGAAAAAATGGAATATCACAGCTTGACTATAACCTAAGCCATGCATTATCCAGTTCCGAAGTTAAGGTTCCTAAAATCTTGAAAATACTTGCCACATGGTAATTTTTTTCTTGACAATGACGACCACTGTGGAACTATTGTCTCTTGTTTTTGCAGAATACTGAAGAAAAATTTCAAAAGAAAATATTGAATGAAAGAATAGCAAGGTTATCTGGAGGGATTGCTATTCTCCAGGTAATCAAGTGTTCTGTAGTAATCAGCAACTCCTCATCTTGAAGAAGTGATCATATCATGTGCAAATCCTCATTGTTCTTTTGTTATCAATTGATTTACAGGTAGGAGCACAAACACAAGTCGAGTTGAAGGACAAACTGCTAAGAATCGAGGATGCTTTAAATGCAACCAAGGTAAATGGTTGTTTTTCTTCATCGATCTTTCAGGTGGTCTTTTGTTAACTACAGATAATAAGCTGCTTGGTTGTATATTGCAGGCGGCAATTGAGGAAGGTGTAGTAGTTGGAGGTGGTTGTTGCCTTTTGAGGCTATCAACTAAGGTGGATGGTATTAAAGAGCTTTTGGATAATGATGAGCAGAAGGCAAGCTTTCTTTCAAATTCTTTTCTGTAATTCTTTTATTCATTTCCATTCAAAAAGTGTGGATAGTATGATAAGACTTGAAAAAGTTTGTCTGATCAATTTGAAATTCAACATCTACAATTTATATATATGCTGTAAAATCTTGTTGTATCTCATTTCAGATGGTACAAAATATGTCACCATGCTTGTCAGCTCTTTCAACTGCTCACAAAAGTTAAGTGATCTTTAGTAAATTTTTCATGCAGATTGGAGCTGAGATCTTCAAAAGAGCTTTGAGTTATCCTGCACGATTAATAGCTAAGAATGCAGGTGTAAACGGAAATGTTGTCATAAACCAGGTCTTTGCATGTTGATTCTTCACTGTGTTTTAAGATAATAAAAGGTTGAAATTTGAAAATTTGTGCTTCTGAATTCTTTTTATTTATTATATTAACAATTTGGTTTCAAAACTTGTGAACATTTTAGGTTTTGTCAAATGATGATATAACATATGGATACAATGCCGCAACGGACACTTACGAGGATTTGATAATCGCTGGAATTATAGATCCCACAAAGGTATTTCAATGATATTATCACGTGAATTATCCAAAAAAATGCCCTTTGCTTACAACCATTTAGGTGAAAAAGATGGATAAGAAATTGCAACCACTGAAAAGGAAAACGGGCATAATTTGCGACTGCTCATGCAAGCCACAATGCTCTAAAGTGATGTGGGATAGTAAATAGGTATCAATGCCAGTACCTAGATAATTTGTGCAAGCAGCAAGTCAGTAATCGAATGTGATTTAGTTAACAGGAAATGATAACTGCTGAATGATATGAGTACTGGCAGATACCACCAGAAAAGAAGAAAAGTAGTGTATCTTGACAGTTGGTTTGCCAATTTTGGCTGAGGATTTATTTCTGCAACAGTTGGCTTCCTGCAATTCCATTTCTTTCTTCTGTCAGAACAACCACTTTTTTCTTTTTCGGACCATTTGCTTTTCAGTTGATAGCATGTATTCCAGATGTCAAAATTTTCATTAATTTCAACTAAAGAATTGAAAGCAGGTGGTTAGATGTTGTTTGGAGCATGCAGCATCGGTGGCCAAGACATTCCTGACATCTGATGCTGTCGTAGTTGACATCAAGGAATTGGATCCCCTCCCATTTAGGAAACGAATGCCACCGGTAGCCCCTCCTCCTATGCCAAATTCCCCAAGTAAGTCTATCTACCTGATACAAAATAGTGAATGCATATACGAACATCAATGCTCCATTAATCTCTAGAAGCTTATCTGATCGTGGTAATTCTAATGAATCGTGAATCACGTGCTGGACCAGTTGGTGTCTACTTATAGTCTGGTAACTTCAGTTTTAAATACACGCCGATTACTTCATTTTATCTCTGAAATCTTGGATCATTCAAGTAAGAGGAGTTGGCAACGGTTATTACTTAGAAGGGGCACAACCAAACTTTCCAAGTTGTTCTATAAAATGGTGTTGAATATTTAATAAAGACTATCCAGAACCCAGTAGCTGCATGGAGCATAGTTTTTTCTCCTGAGGTATGCCTGGTTGCATTTACAGAACAAGCTGTCTCCTCCTTAAATTTAGTTCAGAGTAAATGCACTCCGTCCACAGAGTGATTTATTAAGATAAGTTTGTCGTGCAGTTTACCTCTCTTCTGAAAAGGAATGGCTCAAGAAGCTTGTTAGATAGAGATGGGAAAAACAACGGGAAATGACCACTGTTACATGACTCGCATCCAATGATCCAGGCATTTAGTAGCTCCTTGTCTCTTTCTGCGAGCTTTGCAGTATTTGCTCTGATTATTGTGTACATGCATTGTAGAAAGCCTTCTGTTCTTGTGATTTGATTATATACAATTCTGTTCAGAATCGTTGTTTTTTAGGGTTGTTGACAGAATGAATTTGTCTTGAGTCTCTACGAGGTCAACGAAAAATCAGACGGAAATCCTTGCCATCTTTTTATGCAATGCAGGATCCTAAATATTCTGAATACCCTCTATCTCCATGCTTTGTCAGAATTATGGTTAAAATTGTACAGAAGTCATTCGGAGTTTGAAAATTTGTTCATATATTCCCAGTTTCATTTTTAATTTTACTATATTTAATATACTTGAAAGGTCTTATGGTTACTTTTTCAGGATTCCTTCCACATTTATTTTGGCTATAAAACTAATAAAATAACTTAAATATCCTCACCGTCAATAATCTTAAACTTATCACTTATTATTATTTTTATAAAATTAATTTTAAATCATGAAAATAAAATAAATAAATTTAGTATCATTATTTAAATATCCATCTACAAATTCTGATTTTCTTAGCTTAAATACCACTTCTTTTTCTAAAAATAAAAAACCCACCAGTAGCCTTTAGATCTCTTCTTTGATTTATTTTTCTCCTGAAAATATTAAATCCAAACTTTCTAGAATATACAAACAAGAATCATGATATTAAACTCTATTTTTTAAAATTAAAAATAATTCCATAGGAAATTTTTAAAATCAACTAATTAGGTTTAAGGTTAAAGAAGTCGAGGGTCTTCAAATTATGCCATTTGTTTAGTTTTATATGCAAATTAGGGAGCACTTTGAAGAAAAATAACAGAAAGATTTGATTTTTAAATATTATAAAGTACAAAAAGGTCCAAAGTGAAAATTAAAAATAATAGAGTGGGGGGGGGGGGGGGATGGAGTTTGTGTGACCACAAATTTGATAAAAGAAAATGGATGATCAGCCCTAGGAAATCCTGGACTGAGGACACAGACATTATTAGATCAGCCCTAGGAAATCCTGGACTGAGGACACAGACATTATTACCGTGGATGAGGAAGAGGCCTGGTGCGCGCACTGATACCAAGATAATGTATCCCAAGATGATAAATCTTGCAGTATTCTGATATTGTCTTTCAAATTTACCTTTCATAAGTCCTGTGAGTGGGCCACAGTGATTCTGTTGTTCATAATAACCTGACAGGTGGATACAGTTATCCCCGCCCCCCACCCTATTATGAGAAGCGATGCTATATTGTAGCTCTAGTCCCTTCAAATATTTTTTCCTGAAATGCCTGGGTTTTTTTCTTGAACTAAAGAAACCCACATCAGATTTCTCTCACTTTTATATGAAAGAGAAGCAGACAAAAACTAGTAAAGACAGGGAAGAAGATGGTGTTGTTGACGGGGTTGAGCATAATGGATTTAGTGGTAGCAGGGATTTCCTTGATGATTGGATTGGGTATTTTCGTTTTTATTGCTTCCATTCTTTGCTCTGCTGCTTTCCTTCACAACGCAAAGCATGTGTCTTGATTCATCTCTCAACCATCCATTGATTCATCTGCTGCTGCTTTGTGGATCGTGATTGATGTAGTCGTAGCCGCGCAGGTCGCACAGGCAACAGAATGCAGTGTGTTCTAGCGCTGGTGCCCTTGTATGTATCAAAGAGTTCTGTAATTCCCACGGTATTTAATGATAAAGGATAAATTTAGTTAATTCCCTCTTTAATTGTTGTGTTGATCTGTTAATTGCCAATTTGTTTGACAGATGCATTTCCTGCCAGCATGGAAAGTCAAAGTGGCACTGCAACTCTTATTATCGGATCATCTGTTGAAAATTCGCTGCTCTTTAATGATTGGTTTACCCTGTGCTCAAAGCATGTCAAAACACTTTTTCACAATAAATAACATGATTCTTAGGTTTATAATTTCCTTTTCTTTGCTCTAAACATTCAGGCTTATCATTCAGATAGCCTTGACACACACACCCCCCAAAAAAAAACACTGGACTTGACTCAGTTAAGATTTTTGGTTGACCTTGCCCAGCAATGTTATCCCAGTTTATACTGTTGTTTCTTCCCTTGCCTTACAGTGGTTAAGAAAAAAAGGTTGCCGGAAATTTAGAATTGCATGATTAAGTGTATGAATCCATCTGCATGCACGCACTCTGCACTGACTTCTTTTATATATGTCTAAATTCGATCTTATTATTTTTACTTTTCCATCAACAGTCACCATATATATGCCTCTCCATTTCAGGGAGATAGATTACTAGCAAAAATTAACTTTAATTAATAAAAAAACTATGAGACTCGGTGTTTTCACTGTAACCTCACGCCCTATACACGGAGGCAATGTCAAGAATGTTGGTTAAACAACTGGATTTTAATTATAAAAATCAACAAAACTCAAATCCTATGATCCAATACTTGGTATTGACCACACGACTCTTTATTTTAAATCAGTAGCATAGTGATTAGTGAAATAGACTATTAAGAAAGCATTAATCAGTTGTAAGCTGAAGGATAAATAACATCGATTTCTTCGCCCAACTATCTTAACTACCAACTGGTTGTCTCTACTATGCTTCACGTTACACTCACCTACTCTTTGTGATGATTTTAAGTGGTATGAAAATATTATAGTAGCATGAAAAATTATAGTATAAAGTGCCTTACCCCATAAAAAAAAAATATTATAGCGTAAAGTGCTGTCTTGGAGTAGAAGGTTGGTAAGAAAGCGATAATGCTTCCCAAACTCGCAAATCCTCCTGGCAAAATTTGCCTATTTCGCACTATTGTTTCTGTATATTTGCAAGAATCCCCTCATATGTGATAGACAATAATTGTATACAATTTAAAAATATGCTTATTGTTACTTTAATTCTTTCTTCGAGTTTGATTATTATTTTTCCCTCTAATCATGTGAAATTAAATTGATGAGTTTTTCAATGACTAACGTCTCTTGCTCCGCAGCAACTTCAGAATTGATCATGCATAATAGTGATGGCTTTTTATCAAACAAAGACACCATCACTACATGTCCACATAGTATCTATACAATTTGTGATCTCTTGAAATCAAACCATCAATATATAAAAATTGATTAAATTCAATATTTGTCAATCAATCTCTAGTTAATCCATGTTTTAGCAAGATGCTGTCTTTGAAACTTTGTAGAAACATCGTTAACTTCTCTTATTAATGGCTTGTAAGATCAAATCGAATTCAAAGATTAGCACCCACAAAAGGAGGACCATGATGTACAAAACAAAGAAAATGAGGAGGTCAAATACAAATATGCAACGAGCTGAAAATCAAGCCAGCTAAGAAGTAACCAGTCAATATCCAAATTTGATCCATCTTCTCCTGAGATCAGCCAATTGTTTCGTTTCGTGCTCTAAAACGCTCAGATCACCCTCCATTTTTCTGTTTTTCTGTCATTTTCAAGGTATCTTTACTCTCCCTTCTTAAAGTTTTTTTTTTTATCCTCTCTCTGTGTTTTATTTATCAATCTGTGGATTTGATCATATCCATCTGAGTGTTCTCTCTTATGCCTTGCTGCTCGTGTTCTCTTTTTGCTTGCTGTAGTTATGCGAGATGTAACATTTTTCTTGTTAAATTTGTTTTATGCACTCACTCAACACTTGCCCATGTTGTTGTTATGTTTTGCGTACGTTGTTATGTAAGACTTTGGTTTTTGAATGTAGCAAAAATTGCTAATATTCGCTTGAATCCATTCAAAGTTGTAGTTTCTCGAGTAAACTTGTTACTGTATGATTGAACTTTAAACAGAGTAGTAATCTTTATACTAATCTGAAGGCACAGTTTTTATGTGGTTGTTATTAACGGTATAATCTTGAGAGTGTTGGTAGCGCTCTTTTCTTAATGATGGCATTTAGTCTTCTGCCATCAATTCTCGATATGTTTTCCTCAAAGTTTTTTTGTTTTTTTTTTTTATGCAAACCAATTTTGAAATTATGATTCAAGGTCTCCATCTGCGGAAACTGAAATCCAAAGTTTGAACAGGAAACTAGATATGGCTCCCTCGACTAGAATTGGCCTTGCTGTCATGGGTCAAAATCTTGCCCTCAATATTGCCGAGAAGGGATACCCTATTCCTGTTAATAATCGGACCACCTCGAAAGTTGACGAGACAGTTGAACAAACCAAGCAGGAGGGAGATCTTCCCTTAAATGGTTTCCATGATCCTGAATCCTTCGTTAAATCAATCCAAAAACCTCGTGTGATAATCATGCTTGTTAAAGCCGGTGCCCTAGTTGATCAATTCATCAAAAGTTGTCAGTTCATATGGAGAAAAGGGATTGTATCGTAGATGATGATAATGAATGGTATGAGAACACTGAGAGGAGGGAGAAAAGTATGGTCGAATTAGCTTTATCTAGGAATGGGAGTTTCAGGGGGCGAAGAGGGAGCTCGGCATGGATCTTCTTTATTGCCCGGTGGTTCATTTGAGGCCTACAAACACATAGAAGATATCCTTCTTAAGTTGGTTGCTCTAGTCCCTGATAGTGGCCCTTATGTCACTTATATTGGCAAAGGAGGATCTGGCAATTTTGATAAGATGACTCATAATGGGATAGAATATGGTGACATGCAGCTGATTTAAGAGGCCTATGATGTGCTGAAATCGGTTGAGAAGCTCACCAACGAGGAACTACACCAGGTATTCTCTGAATGAAACATGGGGGAGCTGCTAAGTTTCTTGATTGAGATCACTGTAGATGTATTTGGAATTAAGGATGACTAGGGAGAAGGCTATTTGGTCGACAATGTTTTGAATAAAACTGGCATGAATGGTACTGGTAAGTGGACAGTTCAGCAAGATGCCGAGTTGTCAGTTGCTGCTCCCACTATAGCGTCATCCTTGAATGGAAGATTCCACAGTGGCCTGAGAGAAGAAAGAGTTGAAGCTGTAATTTTTTTTAATCAAGAAGCATTGGTTACATCCTGGTTGACCAAGTGGTTGATAGTATAAAACTGATCCATAATGTGATGCAAGGAATACATGCATCCAAAATATGCAGCAATGCCCAGGGTATGAACTTGGGAGGCGCAAAGAATTCTATAAAGGGTTGGGATTTGAAACTGGGGGAGTTGATAAGAATTTGGAAAGGTGGTTGCATTATTAATGCTGTCTTTTTGGACCATATCAAGAAGGCCTGTGTTAGAAACCCAGAGCTGCCTGATTTTCTCGTGGATCCAGGGTTTGCATAAGAAACTGTTGAGAGACAACCTGCTAGGTGAAGAGTTGTCTCCATTGCTATCAATGGAATTATGCATGCCTGTACCAGTTCATACCCCTTGTATCAATGCTTTTTTTTTTTCATCTCCTTATAAAATGTTTCAATGAAATTGGTAGACTTTTGTATTTCTCAACACTCTCATCTTTTGAGGTAAACAGGAATTTCTCAGTGTTCTGTAACCTCTGTCCCTCTAATGCAATTATTGGGGGGTAGGATGATATCACTGCTGGGTTTCTATGCCTATATGCTTTTGAAGTCCCATGGGTCAAGAGATTGTTTAATTAGATCTTCGTAGCTGTTACAAAGAAGGTGGTCAATTCCAGGGCGTATCCCCTCTTCCTTGAGCCCGATGTAGATTCTGGAAGTCCCATGGGTGGTTTTTCATTAGACTACTGGTTTGTTGGCTTGAGGGTTGTCACATGGCCCTTTGCCATGAGAGCTTGTGATGAGAGCTTAAAGGAAACAAGAGTAGAGTACTTGAATCTAGTACCCTAACGATGCTTGGCAAATATTGTCAGCCATATCATTCATTTGTCTGGCTACTTGGATGTAGTAATTAACTCTATCCCCGGAAAGAATTTATCTACTTTATTAAATCTTTTGTACCGGAATGGGAGTGTAAAACAATTTTCTCATCTTTCTTTGAACTTATTTCCTTTGAAAACAATAAAAATGCGTATTTCCGCATTCCTTTCCCCACGGGCACAGAATTCAGGCCTGCGGATTTTTTATTTTTTTAATTTATCGACTAAAACAAATCAAACCCTTATCGGAATTTAATTGTCCATTTCATTATTTTCAAGGGTTTAACTTTTTTTTGATGAAGTACTGCTCGGTTGAAGTACTTTTTTCAAGGGCTCATTGCTCGGTTGCTCCCAGTACTTGAACCTTTATCTCAATGGTTGCAATGCCAAGAATTTTGCAGTAATGAATGGCAAGATACACGGGGTAGATTTAGGTTTTTATGTTTTGGGGAGCAGAAACTAAAAATTTCAGTTCGGGAGCCATTGCATGTAGATATGATGAGAGTTTTTGTGGGAACCATTCAGATTGAACCATATTCTTAATCCTCAGGATCAGCATGGCCTCCCTGCTGATCTGTTACTAAAATGTAATGCTAGCACACGGGGACGCGGCCGCTTTCGTGCAACGTGTCTGGGTGCATGCCCGGAATCTCATTTTTCCAGGAGGAAGAGGTAGTAAAATCTTCGTGCATATATTTTACCTGTGCAACGCAGTTATAATACACAATAGCACGTTTCTTAAGTTTACATGAGGTTTGTAAATAACCTCCACTTACATTTCCAATAGTCAAGGTTCACCTTTCTAGAAAAAGGGAGAGAAATAGAGAGATCCAACTTCACAGTGGAATTCTGGAAATCCAAAAAAGAGTTACAGAAGCATGGAAATTGCCTTCACTTGGAGACATCTGAAGAACATCAGCACTTAAAATTTCTCTATATTTCTGGCATAAACGAAAAAGAGCAAGAGAGAGGAAACCAGAGCACGTCTCTTCTTCTAATGATTCAACTTTCTGATTTTCTTACCTTGGTTCTACTTCGCACATAACTAGCAGCACTATTTTCCTTGAGAACCGATACTTCCTTTTCAACTCTGATCCTTGCTGATCCATCTGTTTCCTTCACTTGTTTCTGACGTTTTGCTTTTGATGAATATTTGCTAGTTGCATACTTGGAAGGACCTATCTTAACACTTCCCTCATTGCCCCTGCATGGAAGTTCAGGATGACTTGGACCAGAAGAGGCATCTGAGGTCATGGAGTCATCACTCTCACCACCACCACCATCATTCCCATAATTACCTATTCTGCAATCTCCTTGTTTATTCTTGCTATCAGCATTTTTATCATCGAAGTCGTTTTCTTTGATGGGGGAGGCAATATAATTTGTCCACCCAGACTCACTTCCACTAGCCCCACTATACTCCTCTGTGCATCCTAAAATCTTGGAGAACTCCATTAGTGTAGATATCTGGAGTAGAGTAGAAAATAAAAGCACAACACAAACTTTGAAGAGGAGGTCTTAAGAAAGTAGCTGGAGAAATAGTTATAGCATTCAATATCACCTTGGAAAATCACTTATATCTTTGTCTGTTTGACCCGTATATGATCAACCAAAAGCAGTTTTCCACGCACAGGACGAAGAGACCCCTCCCACAGGTACATCAAAGCTTCATTATTGAATTACCAAGCAATTTTCACGACCTGTCAATCCTAGCATTATTATTTCTCTGCTTTGAAGTACTAGAGGACAGGCTAGGGAAATAAACAAGCGAAATCTGTCTAATAAAATACAGCAAAAATCCAAGTCATTAAATTGAATGAAGTGGGGCAAGTCACTCGCTTATCAGACCTCTCTCTCGAAAAAATACCTCTTCCTTCATTTCTCTGACCATTCCATAAATAAAGAGCAGCATTCAAGGTGGCAATACAGATGTGCCCCACTCCACAAACAGATAGGGGAATGTGAGACCCATTTTCATAAATAGGCTACAGCAATGCCTTTTACTATGCACTTTAATTCTCACACCTTTAATCCTGTGTCTTGTCATCAGCAATGAGCAGCCTTTTCTTGTGTAACATGCAGAGAACCCAACTGGGTTTTGGCATTTTGCATCTTGCTGGATAGGATCAGGTTGGCAAAAGGTCATTTTGATTTAGCTTCCCCTGTCCTTGTATTCCATTTTTCGTCTCTACAAAAAGTAGGTTTATGTCTTTTGTCTTACTGGAGGACAATCTTGGGAGAATGTGACAGTAACTATTCTACTTAAGTGGTCCCTGTTGTAGTGGAAATCTAGAATGCCAATGATCGGAGCATTGGTATCTGCCGATGGTCATTATGGCCACTGGATTTGAATAAAGATTGCAAATCCAATGGCCCTTATGACCATCAGCATTGTACTGATGCTTAAGTATCAGCACTGCAGCGACCACCGATATAATATGGAATTGAAAGAAGCAAAAAAAGTGGCAGTCCTTGAGTTGAAGAGTAACCATATTGCTGTTTTGGTGCACCTTATTTCCCTTCCCATAGTTCTCTTATCAATTCATCTTCCTGAATATGTGGCCAATGTAGGTCATCTCGTGGTTTTTGTTTTTTGCCTGACTTACATGTATTTACACTGAACAAGCGTGGCTGACACTGTGGTATCATTATTGCTTGTCGTTTGGGGATTGCAGTTTGATTCATTCTGATTTTGGGCTCCATGTGATAATTATATAGTTCTCTTTTGAATAACAATAAACACCCTGGCTTTGGGGGACTAATTCCATTATGTGCATCATTTCTACTTGCATTGAAATACAGTTCCAAAATTCCAATGAGCCAAGCCTAGATGATGTATGGTTTGCCTGCTCTTGTGGTTTTGCTATTTAGGGATCATCATCATCAGTTCACAATGTTCTTGTTGATCATTCATATCGAGTTTATATTGTTTCTACTCATTGTATTGTTGCTGATAGGTTTTCTAGGGAGACGAACCAAATCTGTATGGTGCTGTGGTAGAAAAGAGAATATTAGGTATTAATATGTTAGAAGATACTGTTACATGATATTCTAAAAGTGGATTCTATTTGAGGATGCTATATCCGAAAATACATATCCTACGCAGAACATGCCTGGTAGACTTGCCTGTCCCTTTTTTGATTAATAATTTTGTCCGAGAAAATAAGCTTTGATTTCAATTATAATCACATGATGTGCTCCATGTTTTTTATTATGAAATTCCAACTACCTGATGAATAATGTGTTTTTCTTCATTTTCATTTGACAGCAGATTTGACAATTCGTTTTGGAATTGTTTCATGATGTGATTCATCTTTGCAAAATCCGCCTGGATGGAGGATCGTTGGACGGCAAGGTAGTTTAAACTACAGGATTAGTCAATCATTAACAGTTCTGACATGCCAATCCGAATTGTGTTTATATGATGATCAGTGTGACATGAAAAGTATCATAACCATCATGTTTCTTTCATTTTCCTACTAGGGACTTGCTTAATTCTTCACGTCGGTTTTTTATTTGCTGTTCTAGCAACCTTAACAGGGTGTTTGTGTTTCGAAATCTTTTCTTTTATGTCAAGCGAGTCGTTTACGTCAACGATATGCCAATACCTGGGACAAACTTGATCAATCTCAGCCTGCAGAGAATAAAATAAATATTAATGTGATAGTTTCAGGTAAAATAATCTTAGACCGAATGTTTGTGAAAGGTTCTATATATATATAAATCTAAGTAGATCATTCCTATATAGACTAATGTGTTCACAGGAAAAGGCATGATTTTCTGCAGTTGTTTAAATAAAATGATTTGTTTTTATATATACACGCAAGATTCATTTAATAATCTATCTAAAAGAGAGCGAAAGTCAAACCCAGAAAAATGAAGATGTAACATATGAACAGCTCGTGAGCAGATTGCACAGCAGCACGAGTGTAATTCGCATGCGATTATCACTGTCATCAATACAAAAGGAGTAAAGCCTTATGGGCCCCTGCTTAATTAGCTTCAAAAAGTGGATGCCTTTACCATCAAATGTAGTTTAAAAGATTGGATATGATTCGCTGCGTTTTATTACTGCCACCTTCCTCATTGAATGAACTAGCCCCTTCACTCTTCACCTCAGCATGCTTCCCTTTTCCTTCTTGAGATGGTGTAATTATCTGTAATTAACTCTTTCACTTGGAGTCTTTTTGTTATTTGTAGCGTTGCTGATACAGGAAATATTTTTAAAAATTAAATTAATATATTTTCAAGAAAAGAAAACCAACAGACCGGAAATGTCAAACGGTAACTTGAGTTCTAATATTTCTGATTTGTTTTCTTGTTTAACGCCACACAGCCTGGATCGCAAGCATCTTCCCCCGACTGTGAACTTTCCCCCAACGTTTTATCTAAATAAAACGGTCACTTTCCTCGAGTTAAGGTCAACAGATCCAGAACTTGCAAGGCTATTTTCGTCAAACCGAATCAAAATCATGTCCAATCTAGAAAATACATTAATAAAAACAGAGGACCAAATTGGAAACCCAAAACGCCAACTTGGAGGGTAATTTTAGCATAACAAACTAAAATCAGTCATCGACAACAAAGTTTTTAATTAAGTCACCAGCCTATATTTTTTACCAGCTGGGTCCCTAACGTATCTGTATGAATCCTCTACTTTCAACAAATATAAGCCTGCAGCTGTGTAAATAAATCTCCGGAATTCAAGTGAGAAGATTCTTGCAAATTGGTTGACAGAAGGATTTTAATTGAAGATCCAGTGTACGTTGCAGACTCAATTGCTTACAAATGTTTATTGGGATCTAAATAAGTGAGAAAAATTATATTCTGTGGACTAATATGAGGCAATCTGTAGAATGTTTCAGTGATTTCTCACTTCGAAGACAGAATCACCGCACCTTTTTTTAGAAAGACAGAGTAAACGTACGAGACCAGGGGGAAAGAGTGAGTGAGGCATTTGCTTTGCTAGTGTTTTTGTGTATGTGATTGTAAAAAAACGCTAGAAAAACCCAATCTTGGATAAATCGGAAGGAAGAAAAGGTAAAAAGCAGAGATGGGTTTCATGGAATACGCGAAATCAATCCAATGGGAACATGAATCTTATCCAGCTTATGAAGATTACATTGTCCTTCCACTTTTTTCTCTCTTTTTCACCTCTGTTCGATTCTTCCTTGACAGATTTGTCTTCCAGGTACTTCGTTTGAAACATTTGATAGTGTTTTTTTTATTGTTTTGTTTCCTTTTTTATCGGTTTATTTCAAGTTTTTGCCTTCATTGGTTTGGTTTCATAATGTTTGTTTCTCTGCTTGTTATGTGCTCATTTTACTTGATCGAATCATATTGGATTTAGTTTAGTGAGACGTTTTGCTTTATTAGTGAATAATTGCAATCATTTATTGATTAAAGAAGTGATTTGAGTGGAAACGATTGTGATAACTACAGTGTTTTTGATTTTGGTGATTTATTTCTTTTTTTAAGTATTGAGCTAATTACATGACATCTGTGAAGCAATTGGCTGATCTGAAGTATTATAGATATTCATGTTTACTACTCTTAGAATTCATATTGTTTCAGTTTATTGATCCTAATAACCTTATATGATATACGAGTCAGTTGTAAAGATGCCATCAATATTCACTGATCAGCTAGGGCCATTGAAGCCTTATTTGACAATATATGTTTTTTTGAATCAAACCTGAAATCCATCTTGTTTTCTTGTTTATGCTCAATGGCTATCCACTTTGGACCAAGCTTGAACAAACCTTAGCTTAGATCGCATCTTGTAGTTTATCTGACTTTGAAGCTTGCTTTTGTATGGTGTTATTTCTGTTCATTCCAAACCCTTATTCCTTGCATGGAATTCACTTCTCTTGGGAAGTTCATGACTCTTGTCACCCCATTTCTTGAGTAGCATAATAGGATTAGAAAAGTCTTTTATGAAGTGATTTATATAGCTGCCGCTGGATATAACCAAATGCTTAGATGATCCAGTTGCATGATTATCCTAGCATAAGTTATCATTGATGGAGCTCACTCCCTATCCTGTTGCTTGATCATTTCTTAATGATTTGTGCTTCCAAACACCTAGATTCCAGGAAAAAAAATTGAAATCTTTTCAGTTGTTGGGGACTTTTCCGAGCTGTAAACATTTCTCCCTATGATCCGCCCCTTCCATAACCGTCTGTTCTTTCCACTGTGTCATTTTAAGACAAACCAAGTAGACATGAATTTAGCAATATTTGGTAAGTATTGCCGGGTTCTACCACATTTACAAATACATCATAAAATTGCAAGTAGGGCTGCTGCTTTTGTACTTGGAAACTATCCTTTTCTTGTACTTCCATTATTGCTAGTATGCTGTTTCTCAGCTCTTTGTTTCTCCTTCTCTTTGTTGCAGAA
This sequence comes from Salix dunnii, assembly GCA_015731905.1. Classification (NCBI taxonomy): domain Eukaryota; kingdom Viridiplantae; phylum Streptophyta; class Magnoliopsida; order Malpighiales; family Salicaceae; genus Salix; species Salix dunnii. Next base: position 9,827,318 of record CM027668.1, on the reverse strand, counting down.
ACTAGCTCAACGCTTGATTTTTGGAAAGGAGCATCAGATGCTGGATGCTCAGCCAGATGAGAGAAGGAAGAAGATTAAAAAATTCAAGGAGTCAGCTTGGAAATGCATATATTTTCTTTCAGCAGAAATTCTGATTTTGTTAGTTACTTATGATGAGCCTTGGTTTGGTAATACAAAATATTTTTGGGTTGGGCCAGGAAATCAGGTCTGGCCAGACCAAAAAATGAAGTAAGATTTATGAACTACTCATCTTATTATCGTGGTTTTCTTATTCAATTAATTTTTTGGCTCAAGTTTTTCCTTATTGATTTGTACTTTGAATTAATGAGCAAAAATCGGTGATTTCTATATGAATTTCAGGTTAAAATTGAAAGGAGTATATATGTATGCTGCTGGATTTTACACGTACTCCATATTTGCTCTGATTTTTTGGGAGACAAGGCGCTCAGATTTTGGGGTGTCCATGAGTCATCATGTTGCTACTGTTATTCTCATTGTGCTGTCCTACATCTTAAGGTATTATGGTCCAGGTTTTTCTGTGGTAATACTTCAGGTTAAAATTTACGAAGTAAGATTTTGCTCTGATTTTTTGGGAGACAAGGCGTTCAGATTTTGGGGTATCCATGAGTCATCATGTTGCTACTGTTATTCTCATTTTGGTAATATTTAACTGAGGAAGTTCTTTGGGTCTTTATATTAGAAAAAATATGGAAGCCATACTATGCTGCCCATGTGAATATAATGCTTATGCAGAAGCTTCCTAGAACCCAGTGGCTGCAATGACACCATCTAAGGTTCATAAAGCATTCTCATCTACATTCCAATTTCTCTGTTTTTTGCAGGTTTGGTCGTGCTGGCTCAATTGTTTTAGCTATTCATGATGCTAGTGATGTATTTTTAGAGATAGGAAAGATGTCCAAATACAGTGGTGCTGAAGGGATTGCTAGCTTTGCATTTATTCTTTTTGTTTTGTCTTGGATCTTGCTGCGGCTCATTTACTATCCATTCTGGGTCCTTTGGAGTACAAGGTTTGTATAGATTGATGCCTAAGTTTTACCAATTGTTGAATTTTTTGAGTCTGATATGCATGCCTATCTTTTCTGTGGGGTCATAATGCTGAACAATCAACATCTAAATTTGATAGTGCGTAATGAATGTGTTCCTTCAGGAAGTATTTTGTATTACTGGCTATTGGCTTCGCAGTTCAGACCTGGAAACCATGAGTCCTTCCTTATATTAGTAAATAATGGACAAGTTTGCTTATCATGAAAGAACAACACTTTTGTATCTGCATTTCAACTCTTGAGAATAAAGATTTAACATATAAAATCATGTTAAAAGTTTGCCTTCATGTTTTGAGGAATTATCTACAATCATCTTCTTCTTTATTAACCATCTTGGTTTGTTGTTTGTTAATTTCGTGGTATTTATAAACTTTTTAATACTTAACAGAAGTCATATATTTACTTCCCTTGATGCAGCTATGAAGTTCTCCTGAACTTGGACAAGGAAAAACACGCAGTGGATGGTCCAATCTATTACTATGTGTTCAATACTCTCCTTTACTGCTTGCTTGTTCTTCATATTTATTGGTGGGTTCTGATGTATCGGATGCTTGTAAAGCAAATCCAAGCAAGGGGCCAACTTAGTGATGATGTTCGATCAGGTAGGCATGAAAAACATGTTGATTGCGTGGTTTTATATTGTAATGCTTGTATAGACAGACATAGTTGCAGCATGAAATTGAGAATGAGGATGCACATTTGAAGTGATTTTTTGGCGAGGAATAAATTATCCAGCGTGAGAATTTGGTCATGAAAGTTCAGATTAAACTTGGCCTATATCACTAAGCAATGATGGGTGGAACTTTGCAGATCAATTTAGGATAGCCTGTTTTAAGGAAAACTTTGTTCTTCTGAACTACTTGGCCTCTCTATCTTAGTGGCTAATCCTGTATTGCTTCCCCCTCTATTTCCTGTTATGCAGATTCTGAGGGCGAAGATGAACATGAAGAATGATAAAAGACTAAACTATTGATACTAAGAAATAGTCTGGTAAGCTATCTCATCTTTCTTTTTTGATTTTTCTTTAGGAGGAAAGACTCAAATTTACTCCTGTTCATGTAACTGTAATGATGTGATGGTATAATTCATAAATCATAATCCTAGGTCACATAACATTTAATTGTGCCTTTTCCAGTCATTTTTCTAGCCAGAATTGAGAGAAAAGATCTGTTTCTGGCATTTTTTCGCAGATGAGGCACAAACGTGGTTTCTCGCGCTGGAGGTGGTCTTTTCCAAAGATGGGAACATGATCAGAAACTTATCTCTCAATCAAGGGCCTCTATAGATTTAAGATCGGATGTCAAAGCAGGAGGGGAAGATAAGAATAGGAAAATAGTTTTGATTATTCATTTGCCAAGTCAGATTTGATTTTTCTAGCCAATGATTTGTTGTAAGAAAAACTTACCATAGCCGTAAGACATGGGTCTCTGCTGCCATTTTTTAGGGTTTATTGTTGATCTCTCTCTATTGCCCCGAGGAAACTAACCTTGTTTTGAATTAAGTCATTGTTAACTGATTTTGATTAACTGTTCATGTGTTCTTAGACATTATTGTCATCTACTGCCCATGTATTTTTAGATTTTGATTCAAGTCACTATTGCGTGGCATTAAAAACAATCCGAATTCCCTGAAGTCATCCTCTCCGAATCCCAGGAAATCAGCCGTTATGACCCATGACTCAATGGCCGACGTCGTTCGGACCAGAGTCTTTTGCATGAATTCAGAGCCCCGAGCCAGCAGCTTACGCAGCAATGGCTTGATATGATTGCATCCCAACAAGCTTGCATGCGTATTCACAGGTGCCTTTTATCGATGGCCTGTATTATTTTTTATACATGCTGTTGGGGCAAAACAGGATCATACGAGCAAAACAAAAGGACACTGCTTTCTATCGTCCTATTTATATTAAATTTAAAGTAAATATCCATATAGCATATATCAACATGAATCTGATTAAAAGTCTACCTCTCAAATAAAAATAAAAAATAAGAAAATCCACTCGAACTATATAGTAAACTCAAGGAAAAAATAATCATGAGGTCGTTAGCTATATAGCACCTTTTGCTTATGCAAAAAGGGAGTCAAATTTTGTATTTTATAGTTCTAGGGTTCTAGATCACAAGGTGATGCTTCTATCATAATATGCAGCCATGTCTGCTCAGGATATTAATTGCAGACTTTTGTACTTTTATGTTCTAGGATTCAAGGTGATAATTATTTGTAAATTAATATTTATCATGTTCGAAATTGTCTTAGAAAATAAAATTTTATCGACCTAAACAAATTCTATATTTCCGTTTGTTTCCCGAGAAATTCTCCAAGGATTTGTCAACGAAATGCTGTTCGATCTTCTATAAAAGTCGTCGTTTGCGGATGCGGCATTACCGAGATTATGCACGGAAGTAAATGCAAGCACATGATGACGTGCTTGAATCGCTGCTGGACAATGGCAGAGGATTGCGACAAATGATTTGGTTGATTTTCTGGATTTTATATTTTATTTTTTATGTTTCAATTTTACATATCCATTTAATAAGTGTGTGTAGATTGAAAAACAATCTTTTAATTACCAGGGATGAAAAGGGGATATATAACAGAATTATGTTTCATGTTCAGGGATAAAATTGAATACATAAGAAAAATCAGGACTCAATTGATAACAAGTCAAATAAGTAAGGGCTTATTTGATGTCTCCGATGAGAGAAGGGCTTTTGTAATTTTCCTTCCAAGCTTCCACAAGAAGAAATAAAAAAAATAAAATGGATTGGTATGTTTTACTGGATATGCTACGATATAATGAAATCAAAAAAATCCCTGTAATAAATAGACAGCCCCAGGGAAAGAGGGTGGTTTAGCAGTTTGATAAGCTCCCACCCTGCGTAACGACATCGTTCTTATGTGAGCTGTTCTTCTCCTTTTTCTTTGAAGTCAGTAATTTCTTCTTCTTTTTCCTGATTATTGAGCTAGGGATTGCATTAACTGGATGCGAGAATATCAATTATCTTGCCTCATGAGCTTCTTTTTCCTTTGACTAATAATGGGTTTTAGCGATTAGCTTTAGATCTTTGTGTGTGTGTGTGTGTGTGTGTAACAGAAATAGGTTTTGGATGAATAGCGATTTCAATTTCATCTTGCTCATCAATTTCTGTGCTAGTGATCGAAAAACAGTCTTAAGTTCAATGTTTTAGTGTTAATTAATTTTGGATGAATAGCAATTTCAATTTCATTGTGCTCGTCAAATTTCGTGCTAGTGATCGAAAAGCAATCTTAAGTTCAATGTTCTGCGGTAGAGTTTAGGGATTACTTGTTTCTTTAAGAATGTTGAGATTTAAGAAGCTCCGAATTGTACTGTCAACGTATTGTTATCTACCTAAGGGAGTTTGAGGTCGGCTCCTTATTTTGCTACTGTTAAATCCAAAAAAAAATGTATTTCGAATAATTAAACAGTTCTGAGTGGGACAATTATTTCCACTCGGAAAATGTGTGCGGTTTAAGGACCTTCTTTTGAGATATGCTTCAATATATACGATTTATCAAGGTAATTAGGTTTCTTTTGTCAGTACTGTCAAAGTCATTCTCTATTATATTTATTCTCTAAAAGGAAGAGTGAATCTTAGCTATGACAATGAAGATCCACTTAATTTAATCTCCAAATCAGAGAGGCTATTTACTGCAGCATTGCTATAGATTAACCTGATATTTGCTTTATAACACTTTTAAGCTTGTATAAATGCTCTGTAATATAAGGGTCTTGGAGGGAAGGTAAGCTATGCATGTTTTAATTTATGCCCTTTATTTTCAAATGTGATGGTTTTAGCATAGTTGTATTCTTGTAAGCATGAGGCCCAAAATTATCTCACAAATTAATCTTCAGCAAGAAAGGAGTAATCTTTGCTGTTTATATTTGATTTCATTACATTCAAACTGATAGACTTGTGAACTAACTAGCATAAGGCGTCTGTTTTCATCTGTAATCAAATGATACTGATTATGTAAATGCTTCCATTAGCTGGCTGTTTGATTTGCTGTGAGGAAGAGATGGAAGATGTACTTACAGAGCTTCCGCCCCCTTCAAGGTTCTTTCAGGAAGATCTGGACAACTTTGCAACACCATCACCACCACTTTCGTCTCCTTCCTTGCTGTTCTGTAATCCTAAACCTGATCACCCTCTCCGCCCTTCTCTCCTCATCATTGCATTATCTTCCCCTTCTCGTTATATCTTCCATCATATATCCTCAAAGACCCTAATTGGCAGTCTTGTACTACCTGAGATCCCTTTCTCAGGGAACCCAACTGAGCCCTCACTTGGTGACAAGTCTTGCAATATCTATGCCCTCAATGATATGGACAATTTGACACTTGTTGTCTTGGTTCAGTGCTCTATCAGTGCTGAGAGATCCAATGCAGTTGCTAAGCTGCTTATTGGCGATCAAATTATTCCCAAGAGGGTTCTAATAATGGATTCGGTTCAGAGTCAGAACTTCCGGGGTAAGCTCGCACCAGATGAGACATATGTTTTCAAGCTAGAGACATCAGCGGAGAGGAAAGGGCTAGATGGTGATGTTTGTGGAGGTTCATCATTATTGAAAGGCTTAGACTATTTTCCTTCTGGAAGTGTGTTGGATGGCTTGGCAGCTGCTCTATTGGCCAGATGTCAGATGAGGAACACCAGAGGAACACTCTGTGTTTCATGGCCTCGATATGGTGTTTGTGTGGTGGCGTTGGTGAAGTCTCTGCTGCAGAGGAATGTGTTGCGTGGCTTTGACTTGAGCACAATTGGAGATGCCAAGGACAAATCTTCAAGGTTTAGTTCGATGAAGAATTATCCTTTTGATTCTGATATGTATACCTGATGTGTTTTGGGTTTACAGTGCTCATTTAGCTCAGTAGAATTTTGAAAGACATGAACAGGCAGATTGTTTACTTTGGTTTCCCCATCATTGACCTGTATTTTTCACTTCGCACTGAAACTGCATGCAAGTTTTCTGCACGACATTTTGCCGTTTATAGCTACAAGTTATAACGACCACAGGGTGGGATTTTTTTAACACAAGTGCGTAATTCATACATGGACAAACTGATCATCCCGGGTGTCTCGGCCCCAGACTTGGTTGCTCCGAGCATTTTTTGCTCTGATCCAGGTACTTTTGTTGCCCCCACTGCCCCATCCAAAAGTCTGGCTATTCAAAGTAGATCTTCTACGAACCAAATTCAACATTTTAGTTTGAATGCTCAGCGCAAAGTTTTTGCCTAGTGAAAGTGTGATCAACAATCGCTGCCGATGCAGGAAAACTAAAAACCATTAAAACAAATCACTCTAGCTGGCTTCAGTCATTGTAACCCTGTAAGGTCAAGTCATTAACCTGCTAGCCCAACCAATGTACAAAGGTTCCTGTCTAGCTTTGTTCCATGCTTCCATCATTGTATTAGGCGATACGGAGCCCTGGAATCTGGGCATTACAGCAAACAGGTTGGAAACTTGAATGCATAGTTCACGGACTATGATGCTTCATCGTTCTACACAAGGTCAATAACTTGGCGATGATGATGGGGTTGATTTTCTCACGCTAGATTTGCTCTCGTACAAAAGCTGGATAACTCAAAAGAAAGGCAGAGCAAGCATTCTCGTTCTGGAAGAAATATTGGTAACGATATGTGTACTGGCCTCGATAGCGTGGAAACTAGCACCTACAAATGCTTCAATGTCATGGAAATCAAATTGCTAAAATTAAATATTATCTTAACCTCATGTGTTAAAGGTAGACCTTCCGACCGAAGAAAGTCCACACCAAATAACACCCTAAAGTGTGCAAGTAGATTACCGCACGTTTTAAAATGACAGGTCGGCAGCACATTTCCTTGAAGATGTTGATTCCGGTTTGATTTTGCACTTTTCTCTAAAAAATATATTATTAGTTTATCTATATCAAATTGTTTTCTTATTGTTTTAAAATGATTTGATGGGCTGAAGTAAGAAATAAGTTTTAGAAAATAAAATAAAAATTATTTTAAAAACAACAGCAGCTGCTTTAATAAAACAAGTACACACAATTTGCATCGACTTCAGTGAAGAGAGATGAATATGTAGATTGTTTTGAAAGTTGAATGGGTAAAACATGAGGGGCAATAAGTAGCTTTTCAGTTTTAGGTTTGGTGACTTGCTGAAATCATTTAAGTAATTTAAGGGCAAATCCAGACGTTTGTAAGAATAAACTTCCGGTGTATCTCGAGTATCTCTATCTATTTGGTGATTTTGGTATGGGAGCACCCACCAACCCGGCCAGCATTAGTTGCATCCTCTCTTGACTATAGAGATCTTTATGCAAAATACTCAAACAGGCATGTAAAAAGTAAGGTGCAAGAATCTACTTTCTTTCCATATATATATCCCCCAGAGTCCAACCCATCTCTCCCACTTCTTTTCTACTATTATTCAAGAAAGGCGAAAGAAGCAACAATGGCGTTTCCTCTTCGTGAATCAAAGCTTCCCATATTACCATTTGCTATGCTGGTTTTTATCTCCATCCTCATCAGATGCTTGCATGCGAGTGACCCTCCTTTAACGTTGGACTACTATGCTTCTACATGCCCCAGTGTGTTTGAGATTGTCAAGAAAGAAATGGAATGTGAAGTTCTTTCTGAACCACGTAATGCAGCTTTGATATTGAGATTACACTTCCATGACTGCTTTGTTCAGGTTCACATCTCTCTTCCTTTGGCATTATCATTGGTTTTCTTCAACTCTAATATCCTTTTCCTATATATATCCGATAACCCTAAATGGTACCCAGCCAACTAATAGGGTATGGTCCGATAACTGGTGCAGGGATGTGATGGTTCAGTTCTGCTAGACGACACAATCACCTTGAAAGGGGAAAAGAAAGCTTCAGCAAACACAAACTCTCTGAAAGGATTTAAAATCATTGATAAAATTAAGAGCAAGATCGAGTCTGAGTGTCCTGGAATTGTCTCTTGTGCAGATATCCTCACCATTGCCGCTAGAGATGCCGTCATTCTGGTACTTATAAAATTCAGCATCATTAGCTAGTAGGAGTGGTGGTAGACTAAGTTTATATTCTCTGCTTGCTTATGAAAATCTTGGTCTTTTTTTCTCCTTTTCAATTGGTTACAATGGTGGCAGGTTGGTGGACCATATTGGGATGTTCCTGTCGGAAGGAAAGATTCTAAAACTGCAAGTTTCGAGCTCGCAGAATCAAATCTTCCAACAGCAGATGAGGGTCTGCTATCTATCATTGCCAAGTTCCTTTACCAAGGCCTTTCAGCTACTGATATGGTAGCTCTTTCAGGTAGGATGCCCGGTTCTCTTATAATTGGAGGAACAGGAACCTTGCATAGAATTACTACTTGAAAACTCTTAAAACCATTCCAATTCTGATATTTAAAATCCATTATTATGTGTGAAATCTTCAGGGGCGCACACTATTGGCATGGCACGTTGTGCGAATTTTCGATCAAGGATTTATGGGGGCTTTAAAACAACTTCGAATAGAAGTCCAATGTCTGAGACCCATCTCAACAGCTTGAAATCTACGTGCCCAGCTGCTGGAGGAGCTGGGGACAATAACATATCAGCAATGGACTATGCCACGCCTAACCTGTTCGACAACTCTTTCTATCAGTTACTATTGAAAGGAGATGGACTGCTAAACTCAGACCAAGAACTCTACTCAAGCATGCTTGGAATCCAAACTAAGAATCTTGTGATAAAGTATGCTCATGACTCCCTTGCTTTCTTTCAGCAATTCTCAGATTCTATGGTGAAAATGGGAAATATTACAAATCCTGATAGCTTTGTCAACGGGGAAGTTAGGACCAACTGCAGATTTGTGAACACATGAAGTGCCATACTGCGAGCTTGCGGGTTGTAATTTGATTTTATATTATTTGTTTGTCCTGTCAAGAAGTGGAAAATTTATGTGATAATACTAGCCATTGGTTATTATCAAAGCTCGAATTCTCTTCAATTCATTTCATATAACTATTCTCTCTCTCTCTCTCTCTCTCTCTCTCTTTACTTCCCCGTAGATGCAGATCCTGCAATATTTCCCCGTAAATTTTTCCATAATAGCACACGCTATATTCTCAAAATATAGCATAAAATTTGTAAATTTTTGACGCCATTATTTAAGGGGAAACCAAGAAAGAGCTTTTATTTTGTGATCGTGCCCGAACTTGAATAGAGGGTTGAAGATATCAAAACGTAGCGCAAAGCCATGTTCGAATAGAAATACACCATACAGAGAAGACAAACGGGCCGAGCTGCCAAGAACTCGGTATTGAGTCTGCTTGTATCAAATGTTCACGTGGTAAAAATTCCTGTCATATTTACATGTCCGTCCCCTGCTCTCCTTGACTGCACATACTGTTGTAATTTTTATTTTAAAAGATATTTTTTATCCGACGCTGTAGAACACAACTAATATTTTACAAATAATATATATATAGGATTTACTATTTCACATTAAAAAAAATACTTTCCTAATATGTTTATCTAATAAAATTTGGAATTGAATAGTAATCAATAAAGAAAATAGAGTGAGCTCATACATCTGAAGATGCGTCGAGTAGGAGTAAAACCTTCTTTTCACCCCCTTGCACGGGAAACATCTATACTCTCTAAATTTTTTGTTATTTTATTGATTCATATTTTTTTATGACCCTTAAATTAAAATCATTACGGTCACAAATTTAAAATATTTTCCTTTAATTCTTTTCAGCAGTTATAACTATCATAATTATTTAATTTTTTAATAGCTATATTTTAAATTGTTGTAACAACCATTTTAATTTCATAATAAATTTATATATGATTGTTATATCATGACTGTCTATAAAATACCATATAGTATTTCAAACAACACACAACCTAGAAATCCATTTTCCTTTTGTTCATTGTTGGTCTTCTCTCTTTTTAAACTATTGAATTCTAAAAAGTACCTCGTTGGGAAAATATTTTTATAAACAGTGTTTAAGCACGCTTCAAGTTTTATGTTTCTGCCTCTTACCTTCATTGTTTTACAACATATATTTCATGTTTTATAGAAAATAAATTTGTATCAAATTAGCAAGTCCTTTATACTTGCTAATTTTTTACATATTTTTCTGCTATAAATTTCTTTATTATAATTTAGGTTGGTCAAATATTTAATTTTAACAGGCACAAACAGATATTGCCATGCCCATTTAAATTCTGTAAACTTTTTTGGCATGGTAAATAGGTATGAAGGACAAGATTTCAGGGTTTTTTTCCATAATTCTGATTTAATTCTTTTAATAAATAAAAACTAAACAAAACCTAAAATAATCAACTTGTAGCTTAAGTGATTTGTGTTTTAGGGGGAGAGGACTTTCATTAAACACCATCGGCCCAAAGTCCAGATTATGAAGGGCTATCGTTCCAAAAGCCCATCTTCCATTGAATGCTTGCTGGTCCTTTCTCTCTCCCTTTGCACGTGTACACGAATTGGGTTCGCAACTAGGCATATTTCCTTCCGTGTTGCTTAAAAATAAGATTTTAATTTATTTATTTTGTATTAAATTAGTTTTTTATATTTTACATGATATCAAAAATATATATTTTTTAAAAAATTACAATATATCTTTAAGCAATAATCATTTAAGAAAATAATATTATCATATATCATTTTAATGTTTTTTTTTTTTAAATAGTTAACAAAACCAAAAACTTTTTTTTAGGAAAAGTATCACAGTAAATTTTAGTGTCTGGTTTGGAACGCGATTATTTTTTTAAGTATTTTTTATTTAAAATATATTAAAATAATATATTTTTTATTTTTTAAAAATTATTTTAATATTAACACATTAAAATAATTTAAAAATAAAAAAGTATTTAATTTTTTTTTTATTAGATGTTTTTAATAAACACTTTAAAATGGGCCCGTGCCAGAGACCAAAAAGAAAGTATCACTTTTTTCCTGGCTTTTCACTAACCCGCTGATGGTTTTAGCGAAACGGAGACTTTCTGTCAATGGCCTCGAGAATACATGCTCGTGGAATCTCTTTTTTCCAGCAAATACTTAGCTTATAAAAGTATAAAACAGGAGGTGCCTTTTATATTCCTCCACACACTCTTTTTTTATTATTATTTAGCCCCTTTTGTTTTTATATTTTACAAGTTACTCCTCAATCATTTATATTTTTTGTTGTTCCATTTACAGGGACTTGGGTCAACAAAACCTTTATGCTCCATGTCTTGAACTGTTCGATGCTGCTACTTTTCTTCCGCCCTAGCACCTTCACTGACTCTATGACATTGAATTTTTTATTTAAAATATTTTATTTTCTTAACTTCAACATATTAAAGTTATTGAGAAATCAAAAATAATAATTTGATATTTTTCTCAAAATAAATATTCTTTTAAAAAAATACTGAAAACAAATGTCGTTACAAACAGCACCTTAATTGCATTGCTATATTTTTTTTATTTAAAAATATATTAACGTTATATATATATATTTTTTTATTTTAAAAAATTAAATTTTGATAGCAACACATAAAAAGAATTCAAAGATATAAAAAATATTTAAGAAAAAATACTTTAAAAAAAAAAAAAGTTAAACTCAATGTAAAATACCTCTAAAAAATTTGATGATACATTTTTAGACAATTTTCACTCATGAGCGTACTAAGGAAGGTAAAAGATATTTATATGTGTTTAGGTAAATAATATTTACAGTATAATTTGTAAAATATTTTTTACTCCAGAATATATTAATATATATTATTAAAATAATAAAAGATTATTAATTGGAAAATTTTAGAAGTGCGGCGACCGCACTTCTAAGCGGTGGAATTGTCAATTTAACCTGTAGACAACTGTTGGTTCCTGACAAGTTGGGCATCATTGTCTTCCACAATTGGTCCTGTCGATAATTGTCCACGTGTCTCCATGCTATCACGAGAATATTCTTCGTGACAAGACATGTAATGGGCAACACTGTCATTTACTTATCATTGAGATGTCACAGAATTTTTTAAATTATACTTGTTCCAGAATATTAAAAAAAAGAGAGAGAACGAGGTAAAGACAGCAGCAGCAAGCTAAAAAAAATTAATCTCGTTATCTTCTTGTTCAAGATCATTTTTGAGTCTCCATGCTCAGCCAGGCCGAAATCCATGCCCTTCCCTTTCTCTTTCTTCTCGTGACTTCTGACCGATCTCACCTTAATGGTCATTGACGTATTATTCAATCAACCAGAGAAAATGGAGGGGTTTGCATTTTGTTTTTAATTATGGTTGTCGTCACTTGAATATCTTATACTTTAAATTTGGTTTGTGTGTTTATATGCTCCAGCCATTTATATTAATCCAAATCCTTAAATTGTTAGCTGTTTAATTGATTAATAATCATGTTGAGATTAAGGTTACAAGTTATCGTTGACGTATTGGTCTGGTCTGGTAACCTGATCATGATCCGAATCTTTTCCATGCTAGTTCTTATATCGAAGATGACAACCATAGAAAGACCTGTCTAATGTCTTGAGTGTCAGGACACTCTAGATTTTAAAATCTTCTAGTTTGGTCCTTATATTATTTTTCTTAATAGATATACATCTTGTCATTTATAACCCTATCTACTCGTCATCTTATTTTAACATGCTCATTTTTCGAGATTTTTCACGAGGTTTCTATAATTATCCCTTATCGTTAAAAAATTTTAACAGCGTCGCTCCCGTGAGAGACAAAATCTCTCGATCCCAACGTTGTGTGGTTCCAATTTAACTGGACTGGGGGTGAACTTAGTTAGCAGTAGCGAGTGAAAGTTATATGAAGGACCCTCCTCCTAGATGAAAAGATTGTATTAGATGGATGATCGACAGATGTCGTATTTAAAATTACGGTGAAGTACTAATAATGTATCATGATAGTAAAAAGTTTGAGATTTATATAACAGAATTTAAATTCATATGCATTTTTATAAAATTTTAAAATAATTAAGATTTTATTAGATCATTTAAATTTATAAAATATATTTTCTAAAAATCAGTGACAAAGCTGATGTTCGTCGAAACTACCTTAGTCAATCGAATGCCGCCACCTAAGAGACCCACGCTAAAAAAGTCACAAGGGCTCCATCGTGCCAAACAAGCAACAGAACTTGAAACACACGATGAGTTGACCAATCAACAAAGACGCCGTCAACTTTTCCCGTCATCAGATATGAATTCTTGTAAATAGATAGAAATTAAAAAAAAAAAAACTTCATTTGTTTTCCTAGCAGGAACTTTCTACCGGTTTTGATGAGCAACAATAATGGTAGCTGCTTTTTTTGGAAAATATTTTGGAGGGTGTCTTTTTAATATTTATCACCATCCACCTGTCCAAGATGCTTCATGATTAGATTCCATTCAGTCTAGCTTTACGTTGCCATCAACTGGGTCGATCAAGGCCAGTGATAATCTTTGAACTTGTCAATCAATTCAAGGAAGAAAAAGGGACAGAGGCATGGCAATTTCTTGGATCTTTTCTGTAAAATGACACCGTGTAGTAGGAGTTTAGGAAGTAGTTGCGAAAATATTACAGTTGAATACAGCTTCGTTTTTAATGCTAACCGCGACTTCCAACCAATAGTAATTTTGCAATATTACAGTTTTTTAATTGATATTTATGGAATTTTAAATGGATTTTTTATATGTTTATTAAGCTGAAGAAGAATACATGAAATTTGAAACAATAATGCCTGTGTTTATTCCTGTCAGTAGTCGTGTTCAGATTGAAATGTTTTCCTTTTATTTTTTTAACAGTGGCTATTCTATCAAAACTTTTATTAATCCACGTCGGAATGACAAAATACCCCAGTTTCTCAGGTCATGAGATGGTTGACAAAGATTCCCGAATCTCCCAAGTCCACTCAGATGTCAGTTGACGTGTCGCTTTATGAATTAAACGAATCGTATTAAAAGCAAAGTTTATTAGCCAGCCTGTACAGTGTACACCTCCTCCCGAACATGCGCAAAGAGATTATCTTAAGCACTAGAATATTCAGGCAAAATTAGCGTCAATCGTAGTCTTTATAACAAAAATAAAATAATTTAATATATGTCCTCTTAGATATTTTGAAAGGGGAAAAATTGAGGTATTTTTCCAGAATGGAAAATAGGTTATTCATTTTCCCATATTCTCCCCGACTGCCACCAAGGAAATGAAATTATCTTCCCCACGAACGAGGAACAAAGTGCTTGCTTGTCTTCACGGGGAAGGGGATCGGTAATGGACAAAAAAGAAGCGATTTGAAGACTTCCTCGTTGATATCATCTGGCACGTGCTAAATATGGCATTGATTGGTACTCCCTGCCCCATGCACTTTTGTTAGGTCGATAGATTAGTAGATGTATGAGGAATTACACCTTTTTTTCTCGCAGGTTTTACATGTTATCTTGAAAATAATTCATAGATAATGGAAGAAAGAGAGTTCGGTTCTCAGATAATGCATCGGGTTTTCCACGTTTCATTAAACGATGACAATCAAAAAAGACACGCGGTGCATCCTCCTGGCATGCCAATTACCACGTGTACGATGTATTGCTGCATAAAATCAAAGAGTTTTTGCTTTGTTGACTTTGGAAAATTATATTCCTTGCAGGTAAGACTACGAAGGAGGATCGCTTCTTCCTTGTGTCGGTGAGATTTTGCCTCTAAAGATGCACATGAACGAATGTCTAAAAAACCCAGCAACACTCCCTCCATTTCTAGGAGCATGCAACATCTAATAAGTGATTTAATGATAAAAATTTAGAATTAAAAATTTCATTTTTAATATAATTACTAATATAATAGATATTACAAATTTAAATGATTAAGTAACGTGCCCGCCAGCAAGAACCAAGTCAAGAAGGGATAAAAAGTAATGACTAAAACAACGACACATTCATGACCATCCAATCAAAATGCATGCCGTGTCCGATCTTTTTCCTGGCCTCGACACTATTCATTCGTGATTCTCTACTTATCGTCTCACAGGGACGACCTGTGTCGTCGTGTCACATGTGCATGTATTCTAGCTAACTCACTGATTTATGCAAATCCCAACACGCAAGGGCTAGATGCCAGGGCCGTATGCATCACGGTTGGTTCATGCATACCACGGGCAAAATAACACAATACATGAACCTTGGCTTCTGGGATGCCGGCATCTTTATTAAGTATTGTGACGTCTGTTGCCGTATACAGTCAAGAGTTTTCAGGGCTCTTCGGACATATTGGCTGATCCTTAAACATACACAGCTTTCATTTTGCTTTTCGTAACACATGTTTGTTAAACGTGATGTAATCAGCCACTTTCAGGTTTTCTATCCGATCAAGTCCTTTTCAAGTGTGCTTAATTTTTTTCAAAAAATCACTGTTCTTATGCTAATTTTATAAAAAAAACAAAATATATATGGAGCTAAAGGGCTTAACGAATCATCTCGATCTGTTCAATTTACTATATCGAGCTTGACTGAAAAATGTGTGGTTGACTTGCACTCCAATGCAAGATTCATGATGGTTAATATCACGATTTTTATATGAAATGGAAGTTTTTTCTGAACTTGAATTATAAAATTAATTTTGATACAGAATATTCTGAATTTGGATTGTAAAATTGATTTTGATACAGAATAGAAGTCGTTTCTGAACTTGGATTGTAAAATTGAAATTGTAAAATTATATCTAATATTTTATTGTACTAAAATCATAAAATCGTAGTTAATATCATGTAAATAAAAAAATCATAAAAATATAATTAAAATATTTTTTATTACAATACAACATAATTATAATCATAAAACTTCATTAGTTAAGGTTCATTCATGATTTAAAATAACTTAAAAATATATTACAAAACAATTATGTCCATAGAATTTCATTATGTAAAAACTAACAAATTTAAAATAAATATTTTATTGGCGTGCCATATAAACTAAAATTAGTCTCATTATCATCATTATATTTCTCGTTATTTCTAATACATTTATTGAAAGCATTATTATTAAATGAATTATTAGTATTATTACTGATATCAACATCGATATTACTAGTATTAACTCTAACTCTAACAAATTATTTCAATATGAACACATGAAAATAATATAAAAATATCAAAAAAATAATTTCAAATAAAAATAAAATTTCAAAAATTTTAAATATAAATTTTAAAATTAATATTTAAATCAATATATAAGAATAAAGAAGTCAATATGCCCTCGAAGATATAGAGTATATTTTAAAAGTATTTTTTAAAAAATATTTTTTTTTATTTTTATATATTTCCAAATAAAAAAAATATATAATTACACTCTCAAACATGCTTATGATATATAAGGAATTGTTTATAAACCATGTTATACATGTCAATAAATTATTATATTTAAAAATTAAAATTATTAAGTGAGATTTCAAAGTATAGTTTATATTATTTTTTAATATATTTATTTAAGCTAAAACCTTTTGAGTTTAAAATTTACATTGACTCATACCATCCTATAATTATTTTTTTTATGAAATAAAATAAGAATAATAAGATTCGAACTCGTAGGCTGGATCAATAAGATTTTGACAGCGTGTCAAAAAATCATCTTATATAAAAACTTAAACTATCAAATAAAATTTTAATATATAATTTATACTATTATTAATCAATACGCCATTATTTTTGTTTACGTGGAAATATGGTTAAGATTATTTTTTATTTTAAAAAAATAAGAAAATATTTTCTATTTCAAAAAAATATGAAAATATTTTCTTGTTTAATTTTTTTTACGTCATTATATCACAATGATATAAAAATATATATAAAAATTAAATTTAAAATAAAAAAGATATTTTTTTAAAAATATTTGTGAAAAGTGTCAAACACAGTGCTGTAGCTAAAACCGGCATGGACAATAATTAAACCGGCACATGAGATAATGACAAATATACACGACACCGGTAATGAACAAACTTTCATGAAAAAAATAAATATAAATCATATGAATCCGGGAGGACAAATTGCTATTGCTATGTTTTCTAGAGTATAACCTTTTTTATTATTATTATTATTACTAAAAAAACAGTGTTGAGTTAATATTAGTTTTACCTTAAAACTTAAGCAGATGTTATTTTAAAAAGAATTTACCTTTTCTTTTATTTTTATTTTAAAGTAGAGTGCCCCTGCCTTTTTAAAAAAGAAGAAGCTCGTGAGGTTATTTTTCATAATTAAAATTACAATAATAAATTTTAATTAAATATTATTTAATTGTTTTATATATCTATAAATACGATAATTAACTACAAGAGATTGCTTTTACTTAACGACACAGCATCGGATAACTATATAGCATCGCATTCGTAGCATGGTGCAAAATACCAAACTTGTTCACACCATAATAATTGACCGTGAAAATATTATTTTTATCTCACAACTTATATATATATTTTTTATGAAAATATATTTTTCAATTAAATATTTCCAGGGATATTTTTTTTTAAAATAAACTTTAATTAACCTCATGTATCTCTCCAGCAGATGCAAATCACACCATCTTTGATACGGGAAAGCTCCGGGGAAAACTGATAGCGGGCTGTGTAGGGAATAAAATAAATGATTCTAATAATTAAAGGGAAAACATTTTTACTTATTAACATGGTATCCAGTTTCACGACTAATAACACATTGAATTTTAAAAATGTTTTTTTTTAATTAAAATTTTTATTTTATTTTAAATTAAAAAAATTGATATTTTTTTATCATTTTTATGTATTAATATAAAAAATATTATTTTAATATATTTTTAAATAAAAAATATTTTAAAAAATAACTTCAACTATCCTTCCAAATAAATTTTGAAATTGATTTTATCTACTGGTGCTCTGATTTTTTTTAAAAGAATATTTTTTAATAATTTTAATAGATTGATATTAAAAAATAATTTCATAATAAAAAAGATTAATTATTTAGATGGCTCACTACACACGCTGACAGCAAACAGACAGGAAATTGGAAAGCTTAACCTTAAAATCTTCTGTGGTAAAATGACCCGAACTAATTCCCCTAGACCAAGGGTCACTTAAAAAAAGATAACTAATATTATTTTATTAGTTATTTTTATAGACTCACTTTAAATAAATAAAGAAAGAAATATATAAATACAAAAAGGGATAATCTAAACTTAAATATTTAATTTTAATTAATTTAAAGATTAAAAACTTTTTTTCCAAAATATTTTTGATATTTAAAGATATATATAATTTTTATTTTTAATATCTACTAATCAAAAATAAAATAAAAAACACCTACAGCCACACAAACTCTGAAAACCTTTTCCAGCTCATAAATATGTAATATAAAATCGTGCCTCGCTGTCTCCTATAGTTCTCTCTCTCCTCGGGGGTCATTCTCGAGCGAAGATGCAGAATCTGTATAATGACTCAACTTCCCTATCTTATAAAACAATTAAAAATTAAAATCCTGTAAATATCTCATTCTTTTTTCAAGGAAAATATTTTATTTTTCTCTATTTATAGAAAGAAACCGACCCTATAAGACTGACCTTATTTCCTTGACTTGCTGGAAACCTCACTGCCATTACAACGAAACTTAAAACTCACTCGGACTTGGTTGGTCCTCTCTTCTTAATTTTTTTTAATTCCCGTTTCCATCTGGGTTCCGCTGTTTCTCCCTTTTTCTTATTGTTTTTTTCCTTTCATGTGGCGGTTGCTTTCGGATGGTGTTATATCGGATCCGCGCAGATTGCTGGGGCTGAGTTCTTAGCCCTGTTTGTTGGTGTTTGGATTTGTTTTTGTAATGATTTTCTTATCTTGATTTTGCTACTGATTTTGTTTCTGTTTTAAACGATATGTGTTGTTGTTACATTCCTGTATTTTGTTTCCAGGAAAAGTTAAGGTTGTGTTTGGAACTTTAGAGTAGTAGATTTTGGAGTGATCCAGGAGAAAGTATGTGCTGACAAATTGAATATTTTGAATTAAAATGACCCGTTTCTTTTGCTATTGCTAAATGTGGCAGTTCTCTCTTGGATAAAAAGTAATTTGGCTTTAGGACGTGAACTTCCTGTTTAATAATGAGTTGTTTCAGTAATCCAGTGAGCAATTCATTTGAATTGCCATGTTACTGTAGCAGAGGCCATGGAATTTTTACATTTGTTTAAATCGATTTGAATATGCCTCTATTATCCATTCATTCATAACTTGTTATGTTTAATAAATTTGAATATAACTTCAATTTTCTGTAGAATTAGAAGTTCAGAATTGAGCCTGCTATGCTGGAATTCTTAATTTATTTATTTCGGTAGCTAAGTCATGTATGTTATATCAAGGGTGCTCTAAACTTATAGCTATTTATCAAATACTTTTCCAGTGACTATTTTTGTATGAAAAGATGATCTTGCCTTTTTGAACTAAAATCCTGTTTCACTACTATATCTAAGGAACTTGCTCTTCTTTTGTGTGCATCTAGTTTTGCGTGGAAAATCATTTTTGTATTACCATTTAATGCCATTATTTTTGCCTCTGATTCATATTCTCCAATCTGTCTTACTTGCAGAGGTTTGACCCCGTGTATTCTTTTCAATGGCTAAGGACACATCTGGAGTTGAATCACACCCAAAACGGCAGGGACTCTTGAAAGATCAAGTCAGATCAACTAAGAGAAAGGACTCTGATCGCTTTGAGATAGTTTCAATCCAAAATCCTTTGTCATTTGAGAAGGGATTTTTTGTTGTTATCCGTGCCTGCCAATTGTTAGCACAAAAGAATGATGGAATAATACTGGTAGGTATAGCAGGCCCTTCAGGAGCTGGGAAGACCATTTTCACTGAAAAAATTCTCAACTTCATGCCCAGCGTTGCTGTCATATCAATGGACAACTACAATGATTCAAGCCGAATTGTCGACGGCAATTTTGATGGTAATGTTGCTTTTTACATGTCATTCCCTTGAAACTTTAGTCATTTGCAATTTTTTTATTGAACCTCATTGTTAATTTGTTGGAAAGAGCTATATTGTGTTTGTGTGAATTAATTATTCTAGTTTCCTCTGATCATAGAATATACTGCAGATTATCAAAAAAGTCTGCACGCAAAATGTTACTGTACTTTGATATGGACGTGCACTTTTTACTGATGCTAGACAATTTCTGTGACTATGTAAAAGGTTTTTAAGAAACCAATTTTGAGGGTAGGGACTAGGTCCTGTTGGTGCAGAAAACCTTAAAAATCATGCTTTCTTGAAGATTATATTGAGCACAAGAGCTGACTCAGGTTCATTTCTCATGTACTTCTGTGAGTGAAAGCTTGCTTTGTTGGATTTGCTGTTGGATCATAATATAATAAAATCACAAAGAGGAGTGACATCAAGTCTGTCTTCGTGGACATTACAGTGACACTTTTTAGTTGGTGATGCTAATTAGCTCATTCCCCCCCAATTTTCTCG
The DNA here is from genome assembly GCA_015731905.1 of Salix dunnii. Lineage (NCBI taxonomy): Eukaryota > Viridiplantae > Streptophyta > Magnoliopsida > Malpighiales > Salicaceae > Salix > Salix dunnii. The sequence goes on along the minus strand of CM027668.1, from coordinate 9,806,803 downwards.
GAACTAGCCTTCCCTTTCTGTTTTGGAATTTGAGTCCTGTCCCTTATCATTCCTTTATCTTTACCATCCCACTGTCTTCTCCGTGCCAACAGTACACCACCCTTCTTGATCATCTGTCTATGATATAGAGCCCTTTATACCTTTAACTCAACGCCTTACCTTTGGTTCTATTAAATTCCATCATGTTTGCTCCAGCATATGTCATCAGTTTTTTCAAGGTGCATTGAACTCACGAAGATTTCAATGGATGTAGAGTTCTGGAACACATTTTTTCTTGAGTTTTTCTGCTGTTGCAGGGTTATTGATATTTGCAACTCTCTCTCTCTCCTCCATGACCTTGCTCCTGAATTTGTTGTCATTCACAACTGATTTTTGTTTTAGAACATGTTCTCTTGGTTTTTGGAAATGATATATATATCAGTTGTACTAAAAGGTGGTGAATTTTTATGGAAGTTTCAGTGTCCGTGCACATTTTTAAGCTCTCTGTGTGGTTACACAATTAGCCAATGACATCTCTAATATGTTCTGCAACTCAGTGAATCTTATCTGTAGTCTTAAATCGTGTCAAGCTGCTCTAATACCTTTACATTCTCAAAGCCATGAATGCCATTTCAAAACTAGAACATACTTTGTGTCTTTGAGATTTGGCTGCTAATATTAACTTGTTAGGTGTAGATGTGTTGTATGAAATGTGAAATTTGAGTAACTTGAGCGAACTGGGCTGTGAAGAACACTTCACAAAATGGTGTTACTGATATGAAGAGCACCTACCTTGTATTATGGGGTGCAGCGATGTAGGTGCTACATGAGAGATGGTTCATTGCTTGTTTAGGTCTCACAGAACATGCATTGAACTATAATCTATATCTGAAGAAGAAAGGAATATTTTTAGTGCCACTGTCAAATAACTTAAGAGTTTCACTTCCGAATCTCTCATTTCAAAGCATGTACTGGGAGATTTTTATTTCATAGGTAGAATTTGGCCGTGCTTTAAGTTTGGCCATAGCAATTTTAAGCCCATGCTAGTTCGATAATGAAATCATGGTTACAATCTTATGCTTGCATTGCAAGTCATAGTTTTCTTTCTGAAGTTCCACTCATTTTCTACCTTCTTGCTGCCTCTTGAATGCATGGATGAGTTTCCTTGCAGTATGAGACACATGTAAAAGAATCTAAAGTGCTCGTGGACTGACTAACTTGTACAGCTATAAATTTAACTAAAACTTCAGCTGTCCTTGCTGAGTGGCGAGTTTATATTTGCTTCCTGTGACGTGGAAAGCTGAAATGGGAAAATTTAACCACAGTTTTCAAAAGTTTGAATTGTTTTTCATGGCATTTCTAATATTTTGAAGTTTTGATAAAATCATGCATTTGTATGCTTTTGGTTCTAATGCTATTATTTTGCAACAGACCCACGCTTGACAGACTATGACACATTGCTCAAGAATGTTCATGATTTGAAGGCAGGGAAACCAGTTGAGGTTCCAATCTATGATTTCAAGTCTAGCACACGAACAGGATACAGGTTAAGATCTACTCCAGTTTGTTTAGTTACCATACTTTCCAGTATCTTTGTTTCATTATAAAAATCTGAAAGTCTACGCAACACTCCTTAAAGCCTTAGCACTTCTTTAGATAACCCGACCTTTTGTGCAGTACACCCTGTATTCTCCTTGACTGGTTTTTTTTATCATCCTTGCTTGGAATCATCTTTACCAAACAACTCTTCTCCATCCTCCGACATCTAAAACACTATCTCTTACTTCACCCCAAAATTAGCAGCAATCTTGCTTTGACACATTCATATTAAATTTAACTTAAAACTGAACAATACCAAGAACCATTTAAAACCATTAGAAAGGGAAAAACACAAACTCAATTTTGAAAACCCTTTCACGGTGTAAAACTAAAAAAAAAGGAATGAAAACTCAAGCAACATCCATTGATGGAACTTCTGGTGAATTGATACCATTGACGAACCCACAATTGAATGGTCATACACTAACAGTACGGTGATGACTGGAAGATGGGTGTACTTTTTAGGAGCCAAGAGTAGCAAGGGCTAACCCTCACGGTAGTCATGGAAAAACAGGACTTCAAAATTGTCAAAAGAATCAAATTGAATTTGCATCTTAGGTTTTGCATGTGAAAGCCACACAAGACTGAAACCTTGACTTGGCTCAACGCGAGGATTCCAAACTCAAGCAGAATTTAGTTTTTTTACAAATTTGCTGAAAATAATCAACCTCAATCCTAATTTTGTTAACTTCTCATATGCAGTATGCACCTTTAACCTAATTTACGTAATTGTAACAGGACACTCGAAGTACCATCTTCTCGTATAGTGATTATTGAAGGAATCTATGCTCTTAGTGCAAATCTGCGACCTTTGTTAGACCTGCGGGTATCTGTGACTGGGGGAGTTCATTTTGACCTTGTAAAACGTGTGTTAAGGGACATCCAACGTGCTGGCCAAGAACCAGAGGAAATAATTCAGCAGATATCTGAAACGGTTGGATTGTGTTATATACTCTCCTTTTCCTTTTCTGAACATGCTTATTTTGTCATGATGTTAATTTTTCAACTACAAGCTTAACAATTTTGCAGGTATATCCTATGTACAAAGCCTTTATTGAGCCAGATCTCCAAACAGCGCATATAAAAATTATAAACAAGTTCAACCCCTTCTCTGGATTCCAAAGTCCAACTTATATATTAAAGGTTGTTATTCACTGTTATCTGTTTTGATTTACTCTTTCATTTGCATTTTTCACTTCTCACACAATCGTTTACAGGAGGGGATTCTCCATATCTTTCTGTTGTTCTAATCAGTAGTTGTTCCAGCGACTGTATTTTAATTTACCTCTATTTCTGAGCATGTGTTTTTATTGTAGTCAGCAAGAAAGGTAACAGTGGACCAGATCAAAGCTGTGCTCTCTAATGACCAGAAAGAGACAACGGAGCAGATTTATGACATATATCTTTTACCACCTGGTGAAGATCCAGAAACCTGCCAATCGTATCTGAGGATGCGAAATAAAGATGGGAAATACAATCTCATGTTCGAGGTTTGACCTGAAAGCTTGTTTTCTTTTAATCAAGGTTCTGGAAAATTAACTAGCATGCATTGTTAAATGGTAGCTTAAATGTTACAAACTCATGGCCAAATAATATCAGTGGGGATATGCCTAGATATGTTGTTGAGAAGGATGGGCAGCATTCCTGACTTAAGAGAGTTTCTGGGTCTTTCTTAAAAAAAATAACTTGTCTCTTGTACACCATACCTTTCTGCCCTATGGTCCAGCACAAACATCAGGTATCCAGCATGCTATAATCTTCCTGTAAAAAATTGTGCAAAGTCCTGAAGACTTGCATTACTTCTCAAAAAATTTGCTGCAACCTCAGTAGGAAACAAAATGTTGTTGTTATGGCAGTTTGGGTGATCTGTGTTATGTTGATTTCAGGATGCTGTTTTATTATCTATACAAATTTATCTGGCTAATTAATGAGAGTTCATTTTCAGGAATGGGTTGCAGATGCTCCATTTATCATATCGCCAAGGATCACTTTTGAAGTCACTGTTAAACTCCTTAGTGGGCTGATGGCCTTGGGATACACAATAGCTGCTATCCTTCAAAGGAGTAGCCATATATTCTCTGATGATAGAGTGTGTGTGAAAATAGATTGGTTAGGGCAACTTAACCGTCAATATGTTCAGGTACTATAAAATAATATCTTGCTTTCTGTCTACATAGCAGGTAAGCTGGTGCCTCCACCTACAAGGTTGAAATCACCAGTAATGAAATAGTTAAATATTTTATTACTCATCTGCAGTCAAAGTTTATCTTGCTTTCTGAATTTTATTGCTATATCATGCAAAAGTTGTTTTGGATATTTTTATTTCAACCCTGAGTTTTAAAGCAATTAAAACATTATATCATTTGCTTTTAGAACTAACATGGCAGTCTTTATAAAGCATCTTTCAGCTGGGAGAGAATGTGAGGTCTAAAGTTTGATCTATTATGAAGATCAACTATACCTGTCAGTTTTAGAAACACAAAAGAATAATGTTAAATTGCACCAAGATCTGCAGGACTTGCATAATAGATTATTTAAATTTCTACAAAATAGCTGATACTGATGGTGACAAATATTTTGATCTGTCATTAATGATAACAATAATTATTGTAAAGTTAAATCAACTAGATTAAGGCAATATTGCTGTGGTATTTTTCTTTTCTAGTTTAGTTTTTTCAGTAGTTTCAAATGGTTCTGTTCTACTCCGAACATGTACTCGAGTGCATTTTGTTCTTGTACAAGGCCTTCATATCCAATGCCATGACAGTTATTGTCATCAACTCCTATGTATTTATAGAAATACTGGATTTATGTAACATGTGATGTTGTAAGTGTTTCATGTCAGTGATTGAAACACATGTCATTAATCTTTTGTATCTCATTGATAGTCTGTTGAATGAGCTATAAAACACTCAAATTATTGCTTTTCTAAAAAAAGGTGCAAGGAAGAGATCGCTTGGTTGTAAAATTCATTGCAGAGCAGCTAGGTCTGGAAGGTTCATACACTCCACGTACCTATATAGAACAGATTCAACTAGAAAGGCTTGTAAACGAGGTCATGGTACGTGAATATCCAACACCTATGATGACTTCTCCTGCAAAAGTGGTCCTGATCTGATCATTCTGTAGGCTTTGCCAGATGACTTGAAGACAAAGCTCAGCTTAGATGAGGATCTGGTTTCAAGCCCCAAAGAAGCACTTTTACGAGCCTCTGCGGATAGAGTTGCCAGGAGACTTAAGAATGGCAAAAGGTGTTTTCACCAATTCAACTCTGTTATGATTCTCCTCCAGAACTATTTTGTAACATCGCTAATTCTTCTTTATTGTCCTTGCTTAATGTGTTCCAAGTATTATTTGTAACATTGTTAATTCTTCTTTATTGTCCTTACTTAATGTGTTCCAAGTATTATTTGAAATGACAGTGATATACTGATCATACTTTACATCAAACAGTGGCATGTCACATTCATATTCCTCTCAAAGGGACAAGAACTTGTCCAAGCTTACTGGGCTTGCTGCAACCAGTACAAGGTTTGATGATAGAAGTCTGGAGTCACCGGCTGCACTAGCCAACCAGGTGCTCCTTTTTGTTTCTCATCTGTTACACCTCATTTTCCAGCATGTAGCTGTTGAATTCAAGTCTTTACAGCTGTTATCCTGTTTTTATACTATTTTGTGGCGGAACTGAAATCTTCTTGTGTTACTTCATTCATTTTTTCTCTTGCTAAATATATTATTGTGCAGGGAGCCATAACTCAACTTTCAGAACAGATTTCTTCACTGAATGACAGAATGGATGAGTTCACAACCTGTATCGAAGAGTTGAATTCCAAGTTAACTGTCAAGAAGAATTCTCCTAGTCAACAAAACATGGCTCTCCAAGCTGAAGTGTGCAATGGTTCTGCTCCAACTTCTTACTTTGTATCTGGTTTAGGCAATGGTTCTTTGACTGGATCCAGAATGTCCAATTCCTCATCTTCATCCCAGTTGGCTAAGGAGTCACCTTTAATGGAGGAGGTACCATGACTGACCCTTTCAAACCATCCCATAATTATTTTCTGTACTTATGTTTATAGGTCTATTGATCCTTGACAAAAGTTCCTGTAGTCAGTGGTTTGAGAGTTTTTAGTTCTTCACGAAAGTAGGAACAGATAATTTAATCCAAAAAACAGGGGAGTCACTAGTACAGAAAACTGCATAAATTGTTACAACTTAAAGGTGTGCATCCAGGTCTATAGAGTTGTTCTGTTAATCATGAGTTTGAAACACATCAATACCATCCAGTTAGCAGAAGTGCCTTCCAATCTTATCATTATTGCTCCATGTGGACAGCTATCAGGAATTTCCCGGGTGCAACGTCAAGTCATGCTTCGGTTAGATACGTTGAGCAATCTTGTTCGTGATAGCTTAGGAGAGAGGTCTCAGGAAGTGAGAAAAAAAAGGAATAGATCGATTGTCCATGATGGCCAAGCTCCCCTTATTGCAGCATTGGCGGTTGGGTGCGTTGGACTGTGCTGGTTTGTTCGAGCTCGCAATGGAGATTAGTAGATTCACATTTTTGTTTCCGACTCCTGTTTTCCTTCTTTTCTTTCTATGTTTCTCGTATAACTTTTCTGCATGGTGCTCTCCTGCTCGGGAAAATCAGATATCCATCATTGAGTTTATTGTGCTGGACTTGGGAGCCTTCAGTTTCCCCGGTCGTTTGTAGAAGAGGGGTCATGCAAATTTTGTACGAGGCCGTGTTGGCAACGTCAATCGACTCTTTTATCATATTCTAAAATAGGAAATTAATAATAGCAAAAATGTCTAACCTTTCTTTATCTCCTTGTAATCATCTAAATCAGTAGCCTCCCTCTCTGCCCGCTGCCATGGCGTTTTTCTGACTGTCATTTTAAATTGAATGTCCTAGATAAGGTGAAAAGGGTAAAATTGTTTTCATTTATTATATATTAAAGTATTACCAATGAAAAACTCTAGATGAATTCAGTCTACCATCCTTTGAGATCACCAGTTGCTGGCCAAGCTGATTTTATATTGAGGCCCTAAAGTCAAATCCCATTTTTATTTTTACTGCGTTTATTTTTTATTGGTTTTCAAATCATTCTCTAATCTTGCAATTATTTCTTTGGCATTGACTGCATATTAAAAAATGCATTTTTCATGGCAAATTGGATTAAATCCTAACAAAATAATGATAGTAAAAACCAACGCAGGGATCCTTAGAGATCTGCAAGCCAGATGAGGGCTAGCATGCGACAAATAAGAGAACGCCGATAAGTTTTTTAGAGGCAAGCAACGGTCGGTATCTACCGTAACAGTTAGGGGCAGTAATTAACTGCAAGGAGAATAAGAACGTGGGGAAGCTAGTTAGTTACAGACTTACAGTTGTAAACAGTTTGTAGAATGTTGGCTAATAAGGTAGCAGTGGTGGTCAGTGAGCTGAAAATCTTGTATATAAACCAGTTAACCAAGAACTTGCATTCTTTCTCTCAAGGCTTCCTTTGTTTCACCACCAATCCAACACGTTAGAGCTGGGACGACGGTCCAGATATCGATGGACAAATACAGAAACCTAGGCTCAGGCTGTGCCAAAAACCTAGGCTCTGCCTTGTGGCGCAACCTAAGCCCTGTTTTACTGGAGTGTTTGATATTATGATTGGAAAATGTTTTTTTTTAAATATATTTTTTATTTAAAATTAATTTTTTTTTTATATTTTTAGATTATTTTGATAAGATGATATCAAAAATATTTTTTTAAAAATAAAAAAAATATATTATTTTAATATATTTATGAATGAAAAATATTTTCAAAAATAACATCAACCACGCTTCCAAATATTCGTGAAATTGCCATCAAGATTATTTGTTTCGGCGGTTCAATTATGTTTTTTAAAACAATTGATTTTTTTTCATGTAAACTATTTTTTAGTTCTTCTTTAATCCTTGTGTCCTGAACGATATAGTGACCTAGTCCTAAATGGTTGTAGAAATATGATTTCAAGACTTCATGGGTGTTTAGCTATGCGGTATGGCCTGCAGTTAAGCCTCACCGCAGAGCCAGACATAATTTAACCAAACAGCTATGCAACATTTAGTTATGGGCCCCACCTAAAATAAAGTTTCGGCAAAAGCATCTGTGAGATGCTTTTCAAAAAACACAGCCTCATGCATGGGAACTCATCCACATGTCATTCATGAATTTTTCTAAGCATTTAACTCAGCCTCATGCATGGGGACTCATTCTCAAGCTCAAATGATTGTATTCCTGTTATATAGTGAAAGTTAAATATCAAAAGCAAGACAAACCCAAGCTGAGCTTCCCCAACATAGCCTCGTTAGTTGTGCTGATGATATAAAAAAGACACCCCAATCGATCATGGTAGTGAAAGTTGCCATTACAGGCACTCGTTGAAAAGAAACAAGTCGAGCAAACAAGATTGAAAACTAACAAAAGACTGGGAAGAATGCATTTAAGTCATCGTCGATCTCTCTCTCTCCCTCTTCCCTAACACAGCTGATGATCTCTTTCTCTCTACAGTCACCATTGCTGCCCTCTCTCTTTACGGTCATCGCAGCTCTCGGCACCACCGTCATCCCCTCTTGCATGCCACAAGCTCTGCTATGACCTCTAGCCCCGTCGTAGAGAGCACCAATTGTAGCAGCACCAATTACAACCTTTCGAGGCTCATACCGATCACCACACAACACCATTTCCAATGTCACCATCACAAGAAAAACCACTTCGACCTCCTCTACCTTTTGGTACCGCCCGTTGACCTTCTTGTCATAGTTGGTCATAATACTGTTCACGTGAACAGTAACATGGCCAAATAATTCAAAATGAAAACAAAAGAAAAAACGCAACGTTTTATCGTTTTGCTGTTGTTTTGGAACTCTTGGGCTGAGCTGGGCTGCTCTCGACCCATCCCAAGTCTAGCAGAGTTTGCCCCTTTTAGGCTAACTGGGCTGGGCCGACCCATTTAGTTTGGGACAAGCCCAGTCCAATTTTTTAAAAATATAAAAAACATATTTAAAAAAAAAATAAAAATTATATGGATAGAGATAACCCAGTTGATGCGTCTCGGGTATTTCCGGAATAAGTCAGGAGCTTTGCTGCTAATGCATACCAGTTTTTGGTCAAATTCCAACATTTAATCATCGTTTTTTCTATTTTAGAAAAGTTTCATTTTAGTCATAACTCTTGATTCCCAAGTCCGAATTGACTTCTGTCAATTCCGACTTGCTCAGGATTTATATCATTTTCAATTTCTGCATTTATCTTAAATTTGTCATTTTTGATAATTTTATTAATTAGTGTTGTTTCCTTATCCAACATGAGTTAAGGCTAGGGTTTCTGCTTTAAAAATTATTTTAAGCCTTTGGCCAAATGATCATTGAATTTTGAATAAAATTTTGAATTTTTCCGAGAGTTCTTCTCATGTTAGATTTCTTTACGTAATATCGACGTTGGTCGTATTCCTTGTGTTTTTCTGTTGTTTCATATCATATGAATATAATTCGTGATAAAATTGCAAGTAGTTTGATATGAGAATAAAAACGAGTGTGTAATTTACTTGAATTATTAATTATATTTTATTATGATGATAATTAAATCTGCAATATTTTAAAAAATATATGTGTGTGTCATTTAAAAAGTAATTTCACAAGTTGACAGCAGAGTAACTAAATACTCGAAACAACTTTTTATTAAACCTCAAACTCAACCATAATTTTAACCAAACACTTCATTTCAGTCTTGAAACGCAGATAAAAACGCTTTTCATGAAACCGTTTTTTCTCAACCTCAACTACAACAGCAATAGCTGTGCCAAACACTGTGTGTTTGTTTGTGAGTGTGTTTGAAATGATTTTAAAAATATTTTTTGTTTAGAAATATATTAAAATAATATATTTTTTATTTTTTAAAAATTAATTTTAATATCAACATATAAAAATAATCTAAAAATATATATATTTTAATTTCAAGTAAAATTAAAAATATTTTTTTAGAATATTTTTGAAACGCAGTTTTAAAAAACCTATTGATTTCTACTTAATCCCAAAAATATAGTATATTTTGTTTTTATAGAAACAACAACATAGTGGTGAGGGGGACGATGACACAGATAGCCATGATAACAAGACAACGGTTAACAAGGATAAAATTATAGATTAATTAACGTGCAGGATCGGCTGATACAATCGTTTCAAAATACAGGGGTTAAAGAATAATTAAATTACTAAAAATAAAGCGTAAGAAATGGCACGACCACTCAGCGGAACCAAAACAACAACACAAGCAAAGACAGCAGTTCTTCCCTCGAACTCGAAGTCTCAACTACCACTTCAGCACTCTTATAGTTGTGGTTTTTGTAGGTAAATCTCTACTCTTATTTTTCACCCCCGTTAACCTCATCCTCTTACCCATCTGCGTGCATCACTGTGGATCTCCTGTCACAAATTTGTTTTGCTAAATCTTTTTTCAGTCATCATAATTGACACCCATTGTTCTAATTAGATCAATTTTATAATTAATATAGATTGCTGATTATAAGATTGATAGTGGTTCGTTGCCTGCCCAGTTGTCAAATTTGAATTTTAAGTTAATTTTTTTCTTGAGAGTATTTTCTGTTTCTGTTTGCCCTTTTGTGTTTGGTTGCGAAGGATAGAGAAGGGAAATTGTGTTTTTTTAATCAAGTCAATTGCCAGTCCATTTATAGGCTCACTTTAGTGGCGGGTTTCATTTTTGTCGAGTCCCAAATGACAAAAGTTTCCATCTTGAATTGGTGTCGTTTCTTTGTTTCTTTTTAATCAAATTTGATGGAAAGATCATGACTCTCTTAAACTTTCTTTTATTTTTTTAATGTTTGGCTGTTACATCTGTTTGATTATAAGAGTTGGGTTTGAATTGTTTTGTTTGTTCTTTAAGCTGATAGGTGCAAATGGGAGATGTTGAGGATCCGGATCTGATAAGTGATCTGCCTCAGAGCATTCTGGAAAGCATCCTCACTCGATTACCAATAAGAGATGCTGTGAGAACTAGCATCTTGTCAAGTAAATGGAGGTATCGATGGACTACACTTACTCACCTTGTTTTCGATGACAAATGTGTCAGTGATAGACCAGTGGTTGAGAACTGCATGATCAAATTCATCACTCGGGCACTCTTTCTTCACCAAGGACCTATTCACAAGTTCCATCTCTCTACTTCATATTTGCAATGCTGCCCGGATATTGATCAGTGGATACTTTTCCTCTCAAGGAGTGATATTAAAGAGTTGGTGCTTGAACTAGGAGAAGGCGAGTGGTTTAGGGTGCCATCGTGTCTTTTCAATTGTAAAAAGTTGACCTATTTGGAGCTTTTTAGATGTGAATTTGATCCACCCCCTACTTTTAAAGGATTCTTGTGTTTGAAGAGCCTTAGTCTTCATCAAGTTTTGGTTGCTCCTGAGGCAATTGAAAGTCTGATTTCCGGCTGCCCACTTCTGGAAAGTCTTGCATTGTCTTATTTTGATAGCTTGGCGCTTAATATCCATGCTCCAAATCTCAAGTACCTGTGCTTGGAAGGTGAATTTACGGATATTTGTCTTGAAAATACCCCACTTCTAGTTGCCATGTCTGTTGCCATGTATATGAATGACGACGTTGCTGAATGTTTTGAGCAAAGTTCAAGTTGTAATTTTATCAAGTTTCTTGGGGGTGTACCTCGTCTTGAGAGGCTTGCTGGGCACATCTACTTCACTAAGGTAACACCGTGTCATATTCATAAATGGTGCATAAATTTGCTAAGTTTGCCCCTGATCCCATGTTTTGGTAAATGAAACATGAGGGATATAAATTATAAAGTGCAAAATTATATCCTTATGTAACTCTTATTGTAATCCCTTTTTTTATTATTTTGATTCTGTTCTTTTGGTGTTAGTATTTGAGCATAGGTGACTATCAAGGAAGTCTTGCAATTACATACAGCCACCTAAAAATAATTGAATTGTATCAAGTTAGTTTTGAAGATATGAAAGAGATACGTGTTGTTCTTCGCTTGATCACAAACTCTCCAAATTTGAAGGAACTTCGGGTATCGGTAAGTTATGTTGCACATGTTGGCATCTTCTTTTGTGATTTTTGGTGATACTATAATTTACTTGTGCATTTCATTTTACACTAATTCACTCAAGACTGGTGCAAACCTTTTGTTTTTTCATCTATGGTTTTTGTGCAGGGCTTGTCAACTGCAGTGGCTTCTGTAGAAGCACTGGATTTGGAATTTTGGGCGAAAGATTGCCCTAAAGATTGCACATTCAAACAACTTAAAGTTGTAAAGATGACAGATATGTCTGGTGTGCCACATGAAATGGAATTTTTGAAATTTCTGCTTGTGAATTCCCCAGTGCTTGAGACAATGTCCATCACACCTTGTGTATATGTCATGGATGGGAGATTGAATATGCTGGTTCAGTTGGTCAGGTTTCGAAGGGCTTCTGCTGAAGCTGAAATTATATTTACTCAAGATGAAACGCTGTGTGTTTCGTGAAAAGCTGTTTTTCTTGTGGATATTTTTGAAATAATAACATCAATCAAGTATACAAGATTACGTTGTGCACAAAATCTTGTCGGATCTTGTATCTTGCCTCGTCATGGATGCTGCATAGTAAACTTTGATTTCTCGAGCTCAAAGAAGAGCAAAGAGTGATAGAGATTAATGTAATTATCTTTCCTTTTTATGAAGTACTTAATAAAAACTGACCTCTGCTCTTTTGGATTTCTTATAAATGTTTCAGGAATCTGCTTTGCATAGTAATGGTATTGGTTCCATCCACACTTGTTATTTTCCTTTCAGAAACTCCGTTTATTCTCTGATCCTCTACATCACACGAGTTCTTATAGTTCAATTGTTGATGGCTATCATTGGCAGTACGCATCTTTGAATTATCTTGCCATGAAATTTCCTGTAGCTGAAGAGGGGGCTGGCCCCGTAACAGCTTGATGAAGAGATCACCCAGCAAGACAAGCTGTCTTTCTAGCCACCCGTTGGACCATGAGTTTCATGACGCAGTCATAACTCTCATGTACTGACCAAGATAAACCTCTCTTCTTCTGAGCTCGCAGGACAATATTTTAGTGCAGGAGGAACAAACTTTATTCGTAGGTTATCATTAAAGTGAAACCCAGCAAAACATAGCCAAAAACCTCTTCACTCGCCCAGCTAGACAAAAAAAAAAAACATTTAACACTCAACTATGTCATATTTTAGGATCCTGATTCTGTACAGTCAGAAAGTTTTAACACAGCTTGAGAGCTCCAATACGTGGTCAATATATTTCACACACTGTATCGCATTTTTGAAAGTTCGTAAACCCTCTCTGTTTGAAAATCATGTCACCTGGGCCCAGAGAGCTCCATTGCTTGGACAAGCAACGATGAATCATCAGCCAGGTCAGAATATCTTTCCGAAGAGGAGAACTCAATGGTTCTTGTTCTGGTTGCTTCAGCTCTCTGAGAAGCTTCCCACTTTTCAGCAAGCCCATCTCCTTCTAACATCCGAACCACTTCTGACATTTTAGGTCTGTGACTTGGAAGGTATTGGGTACATAGTAGAGCTACTTGAACAGTTTCATCAAGCTCAATTGGATCGTAGTTGTTTTTCAGATCCTTGTCAACTAACAACTCGAGCTTCTTTTCCTGATGAAGCTTCTTCACCTGTAATTAAGATCATAAATTTAGTGATGGTTGAGAAATGGGACTTGGATTCGTCCGAACTGTATCTAAAAAGTAAGGCATGTTTGCTTATCTTACCCAGTCAAGCAATGCTCCTTTCTGGTTTGTTGACTTCCCAAATTCCAGAGCTCTTAAGCCAGATATCAATTCTAGCAAAAGTATTCCAAAACCAAAAACATCTGTTTTCTCAGAGGACTGGCCTGTTGATAGATACTCAGGGGCTATGTGCCCCACAGTGCCCCTCACAGCTGTTGTCACATGCGAATCCTGGTGATCCAACAGCTTTGCCAACCCAAAGTCTCCTACAACAGCCTCACAATAATCATCAAGTAATATATTTGCAGCCTTCACATCCCTGTGAATTATCTTGGGATCGCATTGCTCATGCAAATACAATAAACCTCTTCCTGCTCCCAAGGCAACTCTTTTCCTTGTACCCCAATCCAGGACAGGTTTTGCTGCAAGAGAAATGATAGGCACAATATTTAAATCCTGATTTAAGAATGGTGTGTTATATTTCAGTGACTCACAAGCTGTAGGGCTATCTTGATGGAGGCATTACCTTTGAGACGAGTAGCAACGCTCCCATTGGACATGTAAGGATAAACTAATAGCCTTTCAGTAGTTGTCATGCATAATCCATAGAGACGAAGGAGATTTCGATGCACTGCTAGGCTGATCATCTCAACTTCAGTCTGGAATTGGATCTCACCGCCTATGGCATTTCCATCTTTGAGCCTTTTCACTGCTACGACAGTTCCATCTTGGAGATGCCCCTTGTAGACATTCCCAAAACCACCTTTTCCGATCAAGTTCTTGCTGCTGAAGTTTTTTGTAGCAATCTGAAGTTCTTTGAATTGAAACCTCCTCAAGTTTCCAAGGTTGAGTTCTTCATGATGCTGTTCTGCTATTTTTGGAAAGAGAAAAGTGTTAACAAACACATTTCTGTTGCTAGCAACCGCCTAATTTTGCTAATGCTTTATATTTTCAAGTCAAAATATGCCTTACTGACCATTAATATCAAAGAATATCTGCTGGTTGTGTCTTTGTCTCCACCAAAGAATGAAGCCAGATCCAAGAACCAACAGGCAGATGCAGCCTAGGCTTGAACCAAAGGCCAGGGCAATTTTGTGGCTCTTGCTATTTCCAGAAGGCTGAGAATCTTAAGAAACAAAGGACATTTGAGAAATGGTGTAAAAAATGAGATAATTTACAGAGAATAATAAGGAAATTAAGATTTGAAATTTGAAACGCAAAATGAAAGTAACTCAATCTCATAAGTATTTTACAGCCTAGAAAGCATAAAAAAATTACGAGCTTCAAACTAAAGTCAAAACCAAAATAATTGCAAAGAAAGCAAAAAGGAAGCACAACAAAAACTTTTAGAACAGAATAAACTCAAACTTGGAATTAAGGAGGTAACTTTGTAACGGGCGGGAAAGACATTTACTTTGTGAATTATGCACAGCCAAAGATTGCGGAACTGGGGTGGTTCCAGAACAGCCTTGCTCTGTTCCACATATCAGTGTATTTCCTACAATGCTATGCCAATAAAAAAAAACGTCAACTAATTTAGTTTATGGAAAAGAGACGATACTCTCTTTTTAAAAAATATATGTTTTGATCAGGGAAAAAGGAAACATAGAAGGACAAATAGGCTTTAGGATTGACTTACTTGAATGTTTTAGCATGAACAGGTGGTACAGGAGTATTCAAATTATTGTATGACAAGTCCCTGGAACATTAAACAAAATCCACACAAATCATACGGATATTACTAAGGAAAAATTATAGATAATAATAGTACAAGGATAAGGTTTTGAAGAGAATTACAGGAAGGTAAGTTGAGTAATGTTAGCCAAAGAGGCAGGAATTGCTCCGTTGAGACTGTTATTGTTCAGTCTCCTGATCCAAATTCCACATAGTCAGGATCAGACTCATAAGAAACTTTTAAAAATAATCACCGCATAATTTTAAAATTGCTGTGAACGAACAAATATAAAATACTGGTGTCTATAGTACTTACAGGTAGTGGAGGCTCTTCAGATTAGATAGAGTACTAGGAATTTGACCACTGAAGTTGTTGCTGGAAAGATCGATTGTCTTAAGATTTGGGAGCTTGCCAAGCTCAGCGGGTATATGTCCTGAAATATTGTTATCCTGTAGAAGCCTGCAAAACACCATATTGTCTTTTAAAAAAAATGAAAGTATAAATCACACTTCCTGAATATTAAATGAATACTCACAGAGACTGGAGATTTGTCAGGTTTCCAATGGATGGTGAAAGAGTGCCAGATAAACTTTGGCTTGGAGCTCCTCTGCAACAAAACCACTTTTTAACTAAAATTGATTTTTCATCCGTTAACTTTCATTAACTGGGGTGCTTGCTTTCAAATTATTTGCTTGTGTTTTCAGCTTCTCTGAGTATCTTGGTCGTTTAGTATTACTTACAGTGTAGTGACAAAACCTTCAGTAGAACAGGTGACCATGATCCAGCTGCATGGATCCACAGAATGTTCATCCCATTTAAGAACATCACGAGGATCGTGCAATGAAGCTTTAATGCGCATCAAAGCCTCCACTGAGAGGAGAAAAAAATAACAGAAGAAAAGGTAAAGATTACTTCAAGCTCTTGACTTTTAAAAAAAATTGAAAGACATGTTTAATTCTCCATTACAGAGCAGAACTCCCGTTACCTTCAAAGTTAACACCTGTAGCTGTTAGCTCTCCATACGCAATATTCCATAAGTAGATTAACAGACCCACACAGCAGAAAAGAGCACTCTTTTTCCTCGCCACCATTGAATCAAAGGTTGCTCATTACCCAAACCAGCTTATGGGACGCTATTAAAGGGCTGGTTGTTAGATTCAACAAAAACAGTGTGGATGTAGGCTTTGTTTTGTCATGGTATTGCATACGAACCAGGCACTAGTACTAAAACTGCTCATGCTTTCCTATAATTGCACTTACACACACCTTATGTCTGAGAGACAAGGAGTCAACAAAACCAGAGGTTTTGGTAATACTAAAACTCTAAAAGTAAAAGAGGAGTAACATGCCTGCCACTGGTTCACCGAAGTACAAGAAAAGAATATATAAAGGCAATAAGCTGCGAAAACCATATCTAGATGATATCATTGATAATAGAATTTCTCTATTCTGTTCCAATATTATAAAAATTGTGGAAACAGCTAGTGAAGTGTTAACTGTTAAGCATTGTAACTTCTTATAATTAAGAGCATTCACTCGGTGGGTCGAGGTAACAAAAAGAGACGGTGACAATGAGAGTGGACAATTGGGATTTGCTTTGGTTTGCTAAGCTTCTACTGTGGCCTGCGGGAATCCGACATTCCCTCAAGTACTTGGCCATTCTCTTAAAATATTTAGGTATCTAAATTCCCCTCTTCTTCTCTTACTTTTGCTTTAGTTATAATAAGAGAAAGGTTACAATCTCGAGGGAGTTGAACTTAGAGATTAGTGATGTAGTGATTTGCCCCTCGCGAGATCTTTGTTGAGTGAATTATTCCTCACATTTGCTTTTCTTTTGTTTTGTTTTTTTTTCTTCGAAATACCCTACTACCCCAGTTGGGTTTTGCTTTATTGATTCTAATACATTCACGTTGTCTCCACAGCCCTATAAATCATCCCAAAAGCAGCCAACTTTAAAAAGCAAAAGCTGCCCCCTCCTTTTCTCCCCTGCAAATTAATGTATTTATATACTAGTGGTAGCGTCCCACAGAACTAGTATCCCTTGTGCATTTCCTGCCATCTGATAAAGAACAGAGGGTGATGCTTGTCCTGACTTCAAAGTGTTTTTTTAAAATACATTTAGATTTCAAAATATATATATCAAATACATATATATAAACCATTGAAAAATAATGGATGAAATGTATTTTTGCAAAAAAATAATAATATTAATTCCACCACATTATTAAACACAAAATTGAAGCTGGGGTCCGGTTACATGCAAAATGCTTGCAGGTTATGGACAGGAGTAGCTGCAGATGGATGCACGTGCAACTCAGACCCAATAATGGATGTTGACTTGATGTTCAAACATATTTCATGATCATCATCATTAAATGGAAGGAGTATATCATTATTGAATGTTAAAGATCCGACATGAAGGTTTCGATTAATTATTAAATGGTTAGGAGTTGATATAGACAATAACTTCAAATGCAATTTCGGACAATAACTTCAAATTAAATCTTAGTTCCCATCCCATGCCGTGGCTCTTGGCTAGTGGATGTGCATGATTTCCCAGGTCAGAAGCAAGCAACATTTGACACAGACTTCACACTGGATGTCTCTCAACTCAACTGTGGCAACTCTTGTTTCTGGCTCTTAGCCTCGTTGCACGAGTTGACTTTAGATCTCCACAGCACAGAGCGGTAGCTAAAGCGAGGTTGTTTCTTTCTTTTTTGGCCAAATATTTATAGCCATCTGGAGGAACTTGTGGGAAATATGAGCATCTTTGAAGGTGAAGAAGAGTAAAAAAAACGGATACTCTGCCAAGATACTCGGCAGGAACAATTTGCATTCACTAAATAAATTATATATATCTTTGTTCGGTGGTGAATGATAAAGGATTTCAAACCAGAAAAATCACAATCTCTCGTTACGAAGAAAAAATAGTTGAATACTAGCTCCATGCACCAGCTTTAAAGTTCTTGAAAATTACATTCCAGCAACTGAGATGATCCTGTGAGAGTAGGAGGTGAGGGTCCCATATCGCCTACTTAGAAAAGTACGTGATCTCTCTTGTGACTGGGACAGTGCACAATAAAAAAACAAAATTATAGGAGAGAACGAGTGTAGTAGGACCAATCTCAGTGGATCTACCCTTGGATTATTAACTATGAATTATTCAAGAATCAAATTAACTTCACAATAAAACGTGTGCTGTTTTTACCATATATTTCTTTACTATTTACTCATATTCAATTCACTAATCATTACTGCAATATAATTATCATTTTCATATGAGATCGAAAATTTTAGCTCCAAGGACCGGTTTTGAATTTTTTTAAGGAGCATGGATGGTATTATTGGATTTGTTACACAGTGAAATGACACATTTAGCTCCCTAAACAACAAAAAATGCCACTTGAACCCGAAAGTATTTCTGAATTAACACTGCAAACGTGTTGTCTGGACACACCAGTAATATTCTACCCGCACGCACCCTTTAGGTGGCACGTGTAGTATACTCAATCATCGAAAAATGTTATTCTGACGTCTCATATGGTTCGACATCATGTCCTTTTCCTCTACATGTGGTGTGTGTCAATCAAATCGGACCGTGTGATCTTCAGTTAACGGTTTTTTCCCCTTCTCTTTTCTTTCTCATGCTGCAGGTGAAGTGCGAGACAGTCCCTCATATTTGTATGCATTTCATTTCGGTCCCTAATCTTTCGATTTCATTTTTTTTTATTGATTTTTCAATGGAACTTTTGATTATTTCAATCATACTCTTGAAATGAAATTGATTATATACGGTAAGTTTCATTTCAGTCTTTTATCTTTTGATTTTTTGTTTCTTTTTTGTTCCTTTAATAATTTTGGTGTACAAGTTTGAATTTGTTATAAATTTATCCCCAAATTAAAATTGGTCATATATATTATTTTTTATTTCGGTCCTTATTCTTTTAATTAGTTCAATAATTGTATTGTGTTGATTTTTTAAAATCCCTATATTGTTTTTTGGTCCCAAAGTTTTGATTTATTTCATTTTTATCCTTCAATTGAAATTAATTATATATTTTGTTTTCATTTTAACACTTTTTTTTTTTTTATTAATTCATTTGGTTTTTTGTCCTTATTGGATAATGTTTATTTTTTATTCATATTTATGCATTTGTGCTTTTAGATTTTGTATTTATTTTTTGTCATTTTATTTTTTGTTAGGTTTTCATTTTGGCACTTGTTCTTTTATTTTATTTTTTATTAATTTATTTGGTTTTTTTGTTCTTCTTGAACAATGTTTATTTTTTGTCCAGATTTATGCATTTGTGCTTTTAGATTTTGTATTTATTTTTTGTTAGGGTTTTCATTTTGGCACTTATTCTTTTATTTTATTTTTTTATTAATTTATTTGGTTTTTTATTCTTCTTGGACAATGTTTATTTTTTGTCCAGATTTACGCATTTGTGCTTTTAGATTTTGTATTTATTTTTTGTCATTTTATTTTTTATTAGGGTTTTTATTTTGGCACTTATTATTTTGTTTTTTTATTTAGTATTGATTCCTTTCTCTCTCTCTCTCTTTTTTTATCTTTCTTGGATAATGTTTTTTTGTCCGTATTAATTTATTTATACTTTTGGTTTTTGTTTTGAATTTTTGTCATTTTATTTTTTATTGGGGTTTTATTTTTATTCAGTTCAATTCTGAAATTTTAATTTATATTGGTGATCATTTTAGAATTAATATTGCTTCATTTTTCTCTTTGTTCTTTTTTTTTTTTTATCTGATTTTTGGATAAGATGATTTTATGATTTTATTATTTGCACAATAATAATGATACTTTTAATGATTATTTATTTATTTTGACAATTTTTGTTTTTAATTCTTCAGGTTAATTTAATGATTTTCACTATTTTGATAATAATGTTGATAATAATTTTAATTGTTATAGTAATGATAATTATAGTAGCGTGGGGATAAATTTTAAATTTATATTTTCTTCTTTTTGGAGATAGAAAATTAACTATTTATTTTTTTTATTTGATTAATGCAATTTCTTTCACAATTTATATTTTATGTGTTATGTTTAATTTAAATTGAATTGTAAAATAGATTACTCCTAATACAATGTATTCAATAATTTAGATATCTAAATCTTTTTTTTTTAATGATAATGATAATTTGATATTAGTTATTTTAGTGAAACCAAGGTTGTCAATACCGTTCCGGTTGCCTTTCTGGTTTTTCTATTGGTACGGAACGTTTCGATTTCGGAGCATTTCGGTGTGCCGTTTTGGGTTTGTACTGTTCATATAAAATTTTATATATATATATATATATATATGAAAAAAATTAAAATATTAATTTAACAAGCATAATTAAAATTTAATATAAATTAACTATAAATTATACAATACAAACACAAAATCAAACAAATATAATATCAAAATTAGAAAAAAAATTACAAATTAATCAAAATAAAGAAGATTTTAAGGTCGGAACAGAACCGAGATGTTTTGGGCGGAATTTGGCCGGAATTTCCGGAACGAAACGGAATTAAAATCGAGATGAAAACGACACCATTTTGTCTCGGTTTTGTTAACGAAATGAAACGTTCCGGCCGTTCCTGACGGAATGGAATGGAATTGACAACCCTAGTGAAACCTACTAAACAAGTAAATTTATATCTATTTAAAATTCATATATTTTATAGAAAAATTGCACTTCATAAAGTTTATGTACAAATTTATTCTCTTATTCAAATTTATATTATAATTATATTAAAAAAAAAACATGATTCCATCAAAACACAAATGCCATGGCTAGTGCACAATAATGTAGGTGTTGTCCTTCAGTTCGCTCTCAACAACCTATTAAAATTCCATTTAATGGATCCTCTTTTTCTTCTCTTTTTTCCTTGAAATCTTGACAAAGATTTGACATGTCTTTTCAGTCAACTCAATCCCTGCTTCGCGCAGGCTCCACCACCTTAAGTTTAAGTATTTAACGAACCCCCTTCCTGATTTAACATGGCTAAACTTACCGATCAAAGGAAATCGGCAGTGGGAACCGATGGCCTGGGGTCAAAACCAGTAGGGTTATAAAGATAAGTTGACTGATAAACTAAAAGAAGATGCGCAAATCCCGCAAATGAGATGGAAATAAATGCTCTATTTAGCTCTTGGTTTGTTTGAATCGCATAAAGAGAAGAGAGGAGCACCATTATTCTTTCCGAGCAAAGACATGCACCAGTTCACATGACTCTGAATCAGACCTTGTCCCTTCAAAAATAAAAAGGAAACCCTGGCTATAAAGCTTCCAAAATAGATGACACTCTCCAACCCCACCTTGCACTCCAATTACCTCACACACATATCATCCACCGGCCCCGGCATCGGCTTTGTACCTAGTATACCTGATCTCTCAAGGCCAACTACTCTGACATGTGCTCCTTGGTAGCTTTTAGTTTCATGACAATACATTCCAGGGAAAACCGAGAGTGCTAATAAAATGCTCTTTTCATGTCATCTGTGGAATGGTTGAAGCATGCCCTTGAACGTGATTATTTAAATAAGTTTTTCGATATAAAGAACAAATTAAGAATGCCATTAGGATTATGGGATAGCGCAGGAGAAGTCTGCAAAACCGTTTTAAGGCAGAAAGAAATGACAAAAAAAAAAAAAACTATAAAATTTATCAAAGTCAAACGAAGTGATTTTCAAAAAATAGTGACAGTGGTGGATTATTGCTGTTTTTGAATAAAAATATTCGGGACAGTGGTGGATTATTGCTGTTTTTGAAGAAAAATATTCGGAACAATCATGTATTCTTGTCTACGTTGTCAGCAAAATAAATAAATGTACACCGAGTGAATGATACAACACGTATCCGTCTGAATTCCGAAACAATAGCCCTGGCATGGCAGCACGAACGATTTTTGACCTAATTGGCAGCCGACAGGTTCGTGTCTTTAATTATCAGTAAGGCTCCCTCTATAAAAAGGACCAGGCAGAATAAGTTATGTTTCAGAAGTGGGCTCTCTTAAAATCTTACCTCACACGCAAGCCATACTTTTTCTTCCCTCTTGTGATGCGTCCATGGCCTTTACTTTCTCCCTCAATTCGTGATACCACCCAATAAAAAGAGAGAGATGAGGAAAGCAACTGTCACCTGCTGATCTCTCTTTCCCTCCCTCCTAAACTCTTCTCGTTGACCATGTTTGGAATGTGATTAGTACCACAGCCAGCCATGAGAAAAGTTGAAAGTAGTTCAGGTGTATACGAGCTCCGATGGAGACACATTGTCTGAAGAAAATAGGTCCTGATCTTTTTTGTTGAATAATCTAGGTCCCATGAAGAGAGACCCGCAAGCACCAATTAGGCAAAAGTCTAAAAACAAGTTTCTTGTTAAAGTTTGAATCTTTATTGCTGGGAGTCACTTCAGTTTAATCAGTATTTAAGATTTTCCTATCTTAAGTGATTTTTAGGGGGCGTCCGAATCAGTCACTAAAGCAGGATCTTGGCTTGTTAAAGTGAAGATCACAGTTCAAATCTGTTTTCTTAGCGTCCTTGTTAATGATGAGATTTTTTAGAAGCATTACAAAAGGAAAGGTGGAGCCAACAATGCCAAGACAAAAAATCTTGCAGCAACCACTACAGCAACACGATTGCATACCCTTACCTGCATACATCAGACAGCAATAACAAAGTGAGGCTTAACTTGTGATTATTGATCCAATAAATTTAAGAAAAAATGTAGAGAAACCATGGTTGTCGGCAAGGAAAACATCGAACTGGTTGCAGAAAATGGCTCTGAGGTATACATTATCTTGAAGTCTATTGGAGAGATCCTAGACCTTGGGTTTCTTATGAGACAGCAAATTTACAGCCCTGATTTGGAATCCCAACAAGGGCATGTGTATCCATGAATCAAACTAAGAAGCTCTCAAAATCCAACATCGCAGGAGCAAATGGCCCTGGGAAGTAACTTTGTTTAATAATATTAGCAAGGCGCTTCAAGAACCAAAAGTATACGTTTATGATCGTTACCTATTGGTTCATTTTAACACTTTCGGCTCTCCTCCTTTGAAAGAAAAGTTGAAAAGATCTGTGAGAACAAAATTGATACAAGATAAGGGCAAAAAAGGAGCAACTTTGAGCGGCCCGTGATGCCCTAAGCCCCTGACCTAGGCACATTTAGAACCAACTTTAGAAGGATTTTTCAGCACATCATCTTGGAATAAACTTTCCACAAATTAATTTTCCTTTTCGTGCAAAGTTCTTTGATCCTAGATCCATCTCATGCGTCTCAATCTCACCCCTTTCACATAATACTAGAACCCACTGTCTTCATACGGGGATTTTTGTTTCAAAAGTGTGAGGACAGTTTTTCAATTTTTATTTTCAAGGACGCAAATGGTCAGCTATGACTGCACGAGTATACATATCATTGGACCGATCACAGATTTTTGGTATCGTGTCCAAAAATGTCGAGTCCAAAGTTTTTGTCAATATCCTGGAGAGAGAAACATTTCACCCCCGTGTTATCCAGACAAAGCCCAGTTATCTACAATTAACCACATAGACCCAAAGAGGAGGGAGATTGAACCTTTGTGTGATGTCAGATACATTTTAGCTTTCCTTATTGCACACTCTCTCATGCTCAGTGCTTACAGGACTTGTCAATCGGCAAATTTTGCGACAGCAAGCACGAATGTTACCTCGTATCTGTTGAAATTCCTAAGCCTACAGGTCATCCAACTATATACACAGTTGTACTAGTGAGCGCGTTCTAAGTGCATTTCAGTTTTCATCATCACAGCATGTTTAATGAAAGCTTGGGGCATCTCCAATAGGAGAGCCAAAAGAAAAATAAAAAAAGGATTTAGCTTCTCTCTCCTGATTTTGCAGCTTCGAAGGGATAGCCAAATCAAGAGTCAAAATTTCTTTTCTGTCGATGATAAGTTATTTCCGCGGCCTACATATCTATCCAAAGAGTCGAAAGGAAAAAATAAATTATTTACTGATTCATTATTTAGACTCCACAATTTTTCTCAAAAAGAACTGAAAGTATTAACATTATAAAGATAAAAATACAAATAGGTTGTTAAAAATAATATTTTTTTTCCATTGGAGTTCACATGAGAAATAAAGTTGTATTTACACTATTTGAAAAGATATATAAACAATTCAACTCTTCAACATGGCTTTTACCATTGGAAATGCTCTTAGACATGGTGTTTAATAATGTTGAGCATTTCAAGGGCAAAGTAATCGGTCAGCTGAAAGGCATTATACTCTATAGATGCGAAAAAAGCAGCAATAAATCATGATCCCCATTTCATTGGCAAGTAAATAAGATTGAAGCAGAGCCTACTCAGCTTTAATTAGCTTTGAAAACGCACCAAAGCTGCGTTTTTCTTTCAAAAAAGTGAGGATGCAAGTTTAGATACGTCCGAAACAACTTGATCATAATCTGCCCTCAATTTATCTTGATCCTCCTTGCCCAGTTCCCCCTTGGTAGGCTTGGTCAGCACTAGCATACAGCATGGAGGCCTTTTGGTGGCTCCAGCACTAGCGAGATCCTGAAAAATCAATGTCAGAATAAGCAGATAAAAACTACTGCCCAGGAATACTAAGCACAAAGCGAGGATTCTTCCACTTCAATAAGCATCTTGAAGAGTTCCACATCCATTAATTTACTAATATGATACAAGAATATTGAAGGGTCACGGAGAAGTAAATCTCTCGAATAATTTGAGAGGCTCGGGCTACAACATGATGAAGGTTGGGATTGATTCACGCACAATATGATATTGGTTGGTAACATAAAAAAGAGGCAGATGTATAGAAAACTCTTTGATGGTAATTGAGCAGTCCAAACAAGAGCAGAAAATAACACATGGCTGTAATTATGATTCAAAATGAAAAATAAAAATTAACCACAAAATAAAATACAAATATTATGACCACAAAATGATCTATCTTTTCGTCTAAAATGGAAAGCTCGGCGAGCAATATAGTAGAAATAGCGTAAAAATCTAGGATTAAACAATACCTATATGGAAAACGAAAAGAAGAAATAAACTTGCTGAATAGTTGTGAGATTTGGCATGCATTTTTTTCACCTATGATTAGCCCATCAAATGGAAAAAACTTTTAAAGACTACTGTTCCGAAGGAATGGTAAATAACCCATCAAATGGACATTATTAAAAGCTGAGAAATTGCCTCTTTAGAACGAACATAGACGTAAGGAATGTCAGCCTCTTCACATAAGATTGGAGCATGATGCATCAATTGGAGAAATGTGTTCCTGCTATTACGCATAGTCTATCAAACTAAAAAACGAAAACTTCAATTATTTTAGACCCAAAAAAACAATTTATCTTTTGAGCTATTTTTTAATTCATCAGGCAAAAAAAATCTCCAGACCCTTTATGGCCTCGACGAATGCTCTCCACCACTTCCTTCACTCCTCTCTTCAAGCATTTTGATTCAGACAATACATATAATAACAAAAAATCAAATAAAAATACAAAATCAGATTTATGAAACAAGGAAAGAAGAAAAGATAAAGAAGAAACTGTGCAGATAGTACCACCACCTACCTTTACGAACGAGCTTGAGGGTTTGTCTGCGGAGTTTTTTTCCCAGCTAAGGGTTTGGAAATGGGAGCCAAAGCTGTTATTTTCTTCTTTAGTTTTATGTTCGATTTCTCTGTTTCGCTATCACTTCCCATCTCTCTCTCTCTCTCTCTCTCTCAGCTAGAAAACAACAGCTGTTGATGGCGGGGACTGAGAGAGTTCAGGGTTTTAGGTTGTTTTCAGGGCTTCGGCCTCTGTTAGCCCTATTGATCTGGGCCCTTCGTTTTGGGAAATTTGAGATGGAAAAAAATCAACAATTTAAAACATAATGTGGCTGGAGCGAGTGTCCCAGAAGCATAGCAAATGGCGCCTTCGCATGGATGTTGAGAAAAGATACTGGGTAGGGGTGAGAAAAATATAAAAAAACTAATTAGATTGAGAAAAATAGAGGTATAAAAATAAGGATGTTTTGACTCAACGCCGTTAACTCGGGACTTAAATTGGTATAATTTTTTTAACAAGAGTATTGATTTAACTTGATCAAAAATCGAGGTAACTTGTGACTTTATTTTACAATTAATTTTCTATTTGATATTGTTCTTAGATCATCCAAAACTTAATGAATATTAGTCGACATATTGAGTGTTGACCCTTCTAGGTTATAAACGTTAAAAAGTTCCCTTCAATTCATTAGCATTGGAACATCGGGCAAGCCATCTGCATGTCCTTAATTTATTTTATCACGCAACTCGACTTCGATTTTGTCTCAAAACCAAAAAACATGAAGATATGGTTTCTCGTCATCATCTCTGTCTCTCCTTCTTTGCGTTTTTTAAAGTCTTCTTCAACCTCTAATTATTTCCCTCCAAAACTCACAGCCTCCCACTAGCCCCCCAAGCCTTTCCTATTATTAGCAACATCTTATGGCTCTCCAAATCCTTTGCTGATCTCGACCCCGCCCTTCGTCACCGCACCCGAAAGCTCACCCCATGGTCACCCTCCCTGTCTTTCCTCGCCCGGCTAACTTTATTTTTTATCGCTCCCTAGCTTACCATACCTTCATCCTCAACGATGTTGGTTTTGGCAACCGCAGTGTGCTCGATCAGAAGCAATCAACATCATATCAACTCCTCGTAATATCAACCACCACAATTCTTTATTTTGTCCTGAGCACTACCCTTTCCCTGTCACGGTGAAAGGTAATTTTTTATGGCAGAATGAAGCCGCACGTGCTATCTAAGAGGCACGTAAGCGACGAATGGTACTGAATTGTCCGTGTGACGCGCTAGTAGTTAATTTGAAAAAAATAATAAAATATGAGCTAATTACCAAGAAGCGTCTGTCCCCACTGATATTTATAGAAAAACCGTAAGGGAAAGGACGCAGCTGCCCCATTCACTGTGCGCTATTTTGTCATTTACGGGGGCTTTTTTTGTCAATTCACTCTGCAAATAAAATGGAAAAACTGGTAAAGCCCCTGGTTCCTGTGCACTATTTTGTCATTTTCGGGGGGCGTTTTTGTTAATCCATTGTTCATAACCGGGAAAATAAAAAAAAAACGGACGAACTCGCGCGACGCACGGACGAAAAATGTCCAATCCATAGTGCAATGAGCCTGTGTGAACAGCGTATTTATGCACAGTAAAAGGGGCACACCGTTTATATTTTAGTTAATAGGATGTTAGGGCTAGTGGATTGCGTTCCAGTTACTCTTTTGCCCTTGCATTTATTGTCAGTCACCACCTTCTCTAAACACCATGGTTGTCAAAATCGTGATTTTAACACTACAAGGAAGTGGCTTTGAAAACTCGAATCGTAAGATCGGATTGTAAAATCGTACCTGAATTTTTCCGTATAAAAATCATAAAATCACAGCTAAAATCGTGTGGGTAGAAAAATCGTAAAATCGTAAGTAAAATATTTTCGAATACAATACAATATAATTATGGCCATGAAACTTCATTAGTTAAGGTTCATACATGATTCAAAATAACTTAAAAATGCATTACAAAATAATTATGTCCATATAATTTCATTAGGTAAAAACTAATAAATATTTTGCTGATGTGCTATATAAATTAAAATCAGTCTCATGACTATTATTTTTCTTATTATTTTTAATACATTCATCAAAAGCGTTACTATTAAAAGGATTATTAGTACTAATACTGGTACCAACACCGATATTTCTAGTACTAGCTCCAACACCAACAAATTATTTCGATATCAGAGCATGAAAATGATTTAGAAATATATATATATATAAAAAATTAAAGTAGAAAATAAAAAATTTATTTTTTCAAAAATTTTAAGTATAAATTTTAAAATTAATAGTATTGATTTTCAAAAGTGATTGCATATATATATATATATATATATATATATATATATATATATATATATATATATATATATAAATAGAGAGAGAGAGAGAGAGAGAGAGAGAGACAGCATGGGCTGGGAGCCGTGCAGTGAAAAATTTGAAATTTGGAGCAGAATAATATAATTGAATTGATCCGGTTTAATTTTATGATTTTGATCGATTTTAACCGAGTTTGACTAAAATCATATGATTTGGCAAGTTAACTCGTAATTTTAACAATAATGTTGATCGCATTATTAGATGTGTATGAAGAAATTGCTACACCGAGCCTAGCCAGCACTCGAAAAAAAAATAGTTGATAAATTATGTTTAGCATATCAATCTTTTTTCATATTTAATAATACATATTGATAAACTCAAAGGTTGGCAATCTTTATTTTTAATTGTGTGTGTGTGTGTGTTTCCATAACATCTTTATTATTATTGTATTCTCTCTTTTTAAAATAATGTTTTTTTAAACACCAGATTGTCCTCTCATTCTCAAAAAAAAAGAAAAAAAAAGAAGAAGACTGTTTACATATATTGATTATAAAAAATAAATGAGATTGCTGACTTGTCATCCAACTCATTGACGGGCCCATGGTCAACCAAGTAATGGGTCAATCTTGGCATGGGCCGATTCTTTCTTTATTTTTCTTAAACGCACATCAATCCACACCTCAGTTCTTGGATTAACCCGCCAAAACAATATAAGTTACGTAACTATGATTATTATATCTTATTATTAATAATAATTCCAACACCAGATTTAAATTGTACGAAAATATATTCTCTGATTATTATATAAATATAAAAACTTGATAACAATACATATTAAAAATAAAATGAATTTATTTATGTTTTGTTTTGTGCCGTGCACTGCCGACCAACACATAGTGTCTTAAAAAATACTTTCCATTATACATTACTGCCAGACATAATCCTGTCTTCATCTCGAGTTATATTTAATCTCTCTATGACAGCAATTAAACATTATAAGGAAAAACAATTATTGAGTAAATACATTACATAGAAGCTGTACTCGTAAACCCTATATACCTGAATTATTTGAAAAACAATTATTAACAAAAAAATTATTTCTATTTTAGTGACAAATTAAAATTAAAATATCAAAATACAAGAATATAATAATAATGCCAGGAGAAATGAATACTAAGGCGTAGAAATTCCAGCATCCATGAATATTGAATGATAGTATTCTAGTTATTTATATATATATAGTCATGATCTTCAAATTACACGTATCGTTTTATTTTTATTTTTATATTTCACTATCAGAAAAATAAAAATACAACGAAGAGGATCAAAAAGGTTTTAGAAGATAACGAGTTAATTTGGAAGATCATTTGCATGAGGTAATTTATACACTTTCATTTAATTATATTTTTGATAATTCAACCTAAATAATTTATATGATATGAATTTTTTATTGTTAACAGGTGAATGCTCTCATGCCAGGTACTTCAGACATGAAATCAGTGCATTGCAAAAATAATATTATTGAAAGAAATATATTATTTTTACATAACATTACAAAAGCATTTAAAAAATTAATTAAAAACCATTATTTTTATTTCAAAACCATGGTTACATTGTAAAAACAAAATGGCCTGATCTGCAACCCGCATCCAGCAACGTATGCATGAAATTCGTAAGAAGTACCAGGTTTCAAGACTTGTCTCCTTTCGATGATCTTGCTGGACGCCTCTTTCACCACCTAGAAAAAACAGAGAAGTCACGTTCCCTTGAGCACTGCGATTTCAGCAAAGACCTGATGTGGGCCCATGGGATATTTTATTGTCATCTGCCAGAACGTTCCAGGACTTTTGAATTCGGTCTAATGACCGACAACCAAGAGGTCGGCCGGTGACAAAATAGTTCAAGATTGGAAGAGCACTTAGGATATTTATAGTGATTATTTTTTAAAATATGTTGATTTGAAAATATATTATAATACATATTATTTATTTTTTATATCAAAACATTAAAATAAATTAATTTATAAATAAAATAAAATCTAGTAAAATAGTGATTACATCGCTGCTGCGCTAAATAAATCAAAGTCATAAACCAAGTGAAAAACCCACCCAGCAGCAATATCTTTTTTTTTAAGTAAGATATTCGGGCCAATTTATTCATGCGTGTCATAACTAATATTTATATTTATTGAATATCCTGTAAATCTTGTAAATAAGTAAGTTGTTGTGAAATAAAACAAATATGTGTGATGAAACTCTTAAATTTTAATACAGGGAAAGAAAATAAGTCTCTTCCTTCACTAGACCAGGACCGTTTCATATAAATAAAATTATATATATATATATATATATATATATATATATATATATATAAAAATTTAATATAGTTTATTCATTTTTTCAACGCGATATATTTATAAATAAAGATATATTTTAAAATTATTTGAAAGGAGAATTAAATCAAATAATATATTTATGATCTAATTAAGAGTGTGTGTGTATTTATGATCTAATTAAGAGCAAATCAAATAATATATTTATGATCTAATTAAGAGTGTGTGTACACACACACTCTTAATTAGATCATAAATATATTATTTGACACTCTTAATTAGATTATAAGTATATTATTTGATTTAATTCTCCTTTCAAATAATTTTAAAATATATTTTATTTATAAATATATCGCGTTGAAAAAATGAATAAACTACATTAACTAATGAACCTTAAACTTAAAATATTGAAAAGAAATCATGTCAATCTTAACCACTGTTAGAATGGTACAGGTGTGGAGTGATGCGGTGATGATGACCGACAGCCATGCTCCCTGAATTTACACCCAAGATACTGGACAGATGGTGTGTATGAGTGCGTGGTTATGATTAATTTCAAAAGTATTTTTTATTTTAAAAATAATATTTTTTTATTTTTAAAAAATTATTTTTAATATAACAACAATCTAAAAAGAATCAGATTTTTCCGAAAGTAATTTTCAAGTGATTCCAAAAAGGGAAAAAGGGGCATTCATATGAGCGAAATTAAATACGTGTCCAGAAAAGAGAAGCTTCCCAGGACGCGATCATGATGGCGTCCGAAGTTATTGAAAATGTCATTTCAAGAGGGGTGCTGGTGTGGTCTCTCCCTCCCTCCCTCCCTCTTCTCGGCACCGCAACATGATAAACCAGGTATATTCTCATTGACGTTGATATTTCTATCTATCTATTTATTTAAAGCGATAAAAAAGAATAATTGATATATAATTGATATATATATATATATCTTTAAATAAAATATATATATATATATATTTAGACTTTTTAATATATTTATGTTATAAATAATAATATATATAAAATAAAAATAATTTTTAATATCAACACATCAAAATAATTAAAAAATATCAATTTAAAACTATACAAAAATTAAATATATAATACAAAATTAAATACAAAAATGTTTAAAGTGAAATCTATTGTTTTTTTTTAATATATATACATATAATATCTTATAATTGAAATCATATATAGACCAGACAATGAAAGTATTGTTTTAATTTTTTTCTTGAAAATATATTAAAATAATATTTTTTTAAAAAAAAATCTGTTTTTAATTAAAGAAACAGCTAAACCGTGTGCCATTTTTCCTGTTTATTTACTGTGCATTGTGAGGAGATGCACTGTGGACTCGCAATTTGTCCCAGGGCTTCGCGAGTGCATATACTCCTTTTTTTTTTTTTTTGCTTTTTCCGCCTGTTAACAGTATATTAACGAATCTACCCTTCGTAAAAGACAAATTAGTTCACAGTGACCAGGGGCTCTCTCGGTTTTTCCCATTTTTTTGAACAGTTAGCTGACGGAAAAAACCCCTTAAAAAGACAAAATTACGAACAGTAGATGGGGGTAGGGACGTATTTTCCCCTCCGGTTTTTTCATAAATACCAATGGGTTCAAGGGTGAGTGGGTCATTAACCATTATTTTATTATTTTTTCTGATGCACAGCTGGCGCGTCGTTCAGACGCGACAACGTCTTTCCACGCGAACGCCCCATTAAGGAGGCGCGTGAGCCTCATTCCGGCGGTCAAAAATTTCCTTCCGTTGTTTCCATAGGTGCGTCGTCATGTCGTCTATCCACCGGCACGACGCGTTCCGGTAAGCGGCGGAGGACGGGTTTGTGTCGGTTGCCATTTTTCTCTCTCTCAACCACCGCGATTTCTGACAGGTCCCTGATGTATGTAGTAAGTTTACTTTAGTCCCTGAGGTTTTGATTTCAATTGTATTACTGATTTCTTTAATTCAAATTTCGATTGTCTTCAATTGTGCCCTTCAATTAAAACTTATTATATAAAGAAGTTTTCATTTCAGTCCTTATTCTTTTGATTTTGTATTTCTTTTTTGTTCCTGTAATGTTTTTCGGTATGGATGTTTTAATTTCTTTTAATTTATTCCTCCAATTAAAATTGGTCATATATACAACGTTTCATTTCAGTCTCTCTTCTTCTAATTTGTTATCTCATTATTTATTTGGGTCCCAAAATTTGTTTTTGTTTCAATTTTATCCTCCAATTAAAATTAATCATATATTTTATTTTTCATTTTGGTCCTTATTCTTTTAATTTTTTATTTTATATTAATTCATTTCTTTTTTTTTAATTCTTGGATAATGTTTGTTTTTTATTCATATTTATGCATCTATACTTTTAGTTTTTGTCCTTTTTTTCAGATTTTATTTTTAACCGGTTCAATCCTGAAATTTTAATTTATATTGCTAATCATTAATATTGAAATTCTTTTCCCTTTATTCTTTTTTTTTTTGTTATTTTAATTTATTCTTTGGATTAGAATATTTTTATGATTTTACTATATGCGCAATGATAATGATAATTTTAGTGATTATTTTTTTATTTTTTTTATAAAAATCTTTTCCTTTTTGTTAATGATTTTTTAGGGCAATTTAATTATTTTAACAGTAATCTTCCTCCTTTTTTCAGCCAATAGTTTTTTAAAAAAAATTGTTCTGGGACTTAGATTTTCTTTTTCATTGGAAAATGTATATTTCTTATTTTTTTCTTTGTCCTTTCTTTTTGTTTTTTAATTATTGTTTTTTTTAATTAAAACTAGAGTTATTTTTTTAACTAATAATATTAATTTATTTTTCTCATTTATTATATTTTATTTTTTGCTCTTTTTCTAAGAATAATTAAAGTTATTTTATTTTTTGCTCTTAATAATTTCGGTCCACATGTTTCAATTTGTTCAATTTTATCATTTGATTGAAATTGGTTATATATTTTGTTTTCATTTTAACCCTTGTACTTTAAATTTTACATTCAGGTCCTTTATTATTTTCAAAAAATCTTCAATTGCCTCTATTTTTAGTTTTTATTATTTCCTCCTTTTTTTAGCCAATATGTTTTTTTAAAAAATTATTCTTGAACTTAGATTTTTTTTATCATTGGAAAATTTATATTTCTTATTTTTTTCTTTGTCCTTTCTATTAGTTTTTTCATTATATTTTTTAAATAAAAACTAAAGTTATTTTTTTAGCTAATAATATTAATTTATTTTTCTCATTTATTATATTTTATTTTTTGCTTTTTTTTTTAGAGTTTGAGATTCTTTTATTCTTTGATATAATTTTGTTTTTTTCATTATTTACACAGTGATAATAATAATTTTTTTTTCTTTCTTCATCTTTTTTTTAAATTTAGGTTTTTCTTAACAAAAAGCTAAATTGTGTGGGGAAATCACTGTTGCTCCCCACACAAAGCATTGTGGATAGCAACAGTGATTTCCCCTTCTTTTTTTTTCGTTTGCTTTTTTTTTTTTTTTTAATTTTCTAATTATGTTTTTTTTTTCTTTTTCATTTATTCCGTTTCTAACTTTTCTTTCTTGCTTTTTTTTTTTTTTATTAAGTTTTTTTCTTCTAATTTTTTCTTCTTTTTTTTTAACTTTTTGATTATGTTTTTTTTTTCTATTTTTTTCTTGATTTTTTATTATTTTTTCCCATGAAATATTTTTTTTACTGGTTATATTTTTTTTTCTTTTTCGACTTATATTACTAAAAAGCTAAACCGTGTAGGGAGTTCACTGTAGCTCCCCACACATTTCACTGTGGATTTTAACAGTGTTTCTTTTTTTTTTCTTCTTCCGTTTACATTTTTCTTTTTTTTTTTCATTTTTTTTCATTACTTTTTTTTTTCTAGCCTTTTTTTTATTTATTATTTTTTTTCTATTTTTTTATATCCGATTACATTTTTTTTTCTTTTTTTATTTGTTTTTTTAGCTTTTTTTTGTTATTATTTTTTTTCTTTTTTCTTTTCATATTTTCCCATAAATTTTTTTTTTACTGATTATATATATATATATATATATATATATATATATATATATATATATATATATATATATATATATATATATATATTGCTTGTTTTGTATAACCAGAGTATCTAACTAGCTTAAACGCACCATGATTAATCCTCAGATTAAATATTTTTATAGTTTCTTTTCATTGATTATATTTTTTTATTTTTATCTCATAAAGTTTTTTTTCTGATTATATTCTTTTAATTGTTTTTTTTTCCACTTATATATATGATCGAGGTGTCCGAGGTAGCTTAAAAGCATCACTATTAATCCTCAGATTCAATTTTTTTTATTGTTTTTTATGATTTTTCCTTGGTTATGTTTTTTTCCTTGATTATGTTTTTTTCATTTTTTTTCCATGATATATTTTTTTGCTGGTTATATTTTTTTTAATTTTTTTTCTATTATTTTTTTAATTTTTTATGATGGGATATCTTGGCTAGCTTAAGCATGCCACAATTAATCCCCTTATTCATTTTTTTTTTTTACTTTCGATTTCATTTTTCTTTTCTTTTTTTTCCTTTGCTTTTTCATTTGTTTTTTTTCTAGCCTTTTTTTTATTTTTTTTATTTTTACTTCCTGTTACATTTTTTTCTTTTTTTTATTTGTTTTTTTCCTGGCCTTTTTTTTGTTATTATTTTTTTTCTCTCTGTTTTTCATATTTTCCCATAAATTTGGTTTTTGCTGGTTATATTTTTTTTCTTTTTTATATATATGTTATTTATTTTGTATAATCAGAGTATCTAGCTAGCTTAAACGCACCATGATTAATCCCCAGATTCAATTTTTTTATATCTTTTTCTTCCTTGATTATATATTTTTTTTTTATTTTTTTCCATAATTTTTTTTTCTGATTATATTCTTTTAATTGTTTTTCTTTTTCCAATTATATATATGATCGAGGTGTCCGAGCTAGTTTAAAAGCACCACGATTAAATCTCGGATTCAATTTTTTTTATTGTTTTTTGTTAGTTTTTATTGATTATGTTTTTTTTCTTGATTATGTTTTTTTCATTTTTTTTTCATGATATATTTTTTTGTTGGTTATATTTTTTTAATTTTTTTCCTTTACTGCTATTTTTTTTGTTTTTTATGATCGGGTATCCTAGCTAGTTTAAGCATGTCACAATTAATCCCCTTATTTTATTTATTTATTTTACTTCCTATTACATTTTTCTTTTCTTTTCTTTTTTTCATTTTTTTCCTTGCTTTTTTTTTTTCTAGCCTTTTTTTTGTTATTATTTTTTTTCTATTTTAAAATAAAAAATAAAAAATTATCTTAGAATAATCGAAAAAATCAAGAGATTGCAACTAAAATAATAAAATAAAAAAATAAAAATAAAAATATAAAATTATTTGTTAAATTTAGATAAAAAAAATTTAATCCCTATAACAAAACGCGGGTATACGGCTCGTATCATACAGAAGACGTCAAAGAGTAAAGAAAAAGAACAGCACTAAAATTATTTCCCCTTTCTCTGGAGTGAGAGAACTTAATTTATTCTCTGCTCCTCTTCCTCACTGCTCCAAGGGCGGGAGATAAATCCATTGCCTATATTATTTCTCCTCATTCCTAGAAACTGCACACAGACCTAGCTGCTCCCTCACAAAAGAAAAGAAACAACTCCAAATTCCTTTCGGTGTCGCCGTTCCCAACGGTACAATATTCTAAGCTTTATTGTTTTCATTTCAAACAATTTCTGTTTAGATCTGTTATTGTTTTTCTTAATTATAACAAGAAAATCATCCCGATTTCAGATCCCGTTTTCTTTCCCAGGTTAGCACGAAAACCTCTCTCTGCCTTTTCTTTTCTCTTGAATCTTATTAATCTTGTAGAGATTGGCACAATCAGGTTAGCTTATTGTGAGTATGTGATTGTTTTTGAGCAGCCAGGTCGGAAAAAAATGGGATATATAGGATCACATGGAATAGCAGCACTTCACAGGTACAAATACAGTGGAGTAGATCACTCTTATGTTGCTAAATATGTTTTGCAACCCTTTTGGAGCCGTTGTGTTAACTTCTTCCCTCTTTGGATGCCGTAAGTTCTCTCTTTCTTTCTTTCCTGCTCTTGTAATTTGATTTCAATCAGAATATTTACTAATATTCACTTGTTTGTTTTTGTATCGAAATGGTTTTTTTTTTTTGATGTACTTATGGATGCACTTCAGACCGAACATGGTACGGTGAACCCGACTTAATGCTTTGATCAGTGATGTTAAATTGTTGGGTTATGTTTTCTTGCTTGTTTGCCTTTTTCTTTCTTTCTAATTTCTCCTTCTATTTTTTTAGATTACGCTTATGGGATTTATGTTCTTGATGACTTCTGCTTTGCTTGGATATGTAAGTGGGGGATTTTGTGGAGATGTTATTTATGTGATGAATTTTCTTTTCTAACCTTTGTCTGTGGTTTATGTTTGTTTTTCTAGATATATTCACCGCGCTTGGATACGCCTCCACCAAGGTGGGTTCATTTTGCGCATGGATTGCTTCTATTTTTATATCAGGTTTGATTCTTATCCTCACGGTTGGTGTTGTCAGTATTGTTTTTTTAATGGCGTGCCTAGTTGTAGACAGGGTTTAATGTGTTTGTGACATGTTTTTTTATGGTTTTTTTCCCTTTCTTTTGATAGACTTTTGATGCTGTTGATGGAAAACAAGCTAGGCGGACAAACTCGTCCAGTCCATTGGGGGAGCTTTTTGACCATGGTGATTTATGTTGTTGAATTTATTTGTCAGCCTTTGCTATTGTTAACTGTTGCTGAAATGTGCTTTTGGTGTTTTCAATGTATTGCAGGATGTGATGCGCTTGCTTGTGCAGTATGTGTTTTTCCATCACTGGTTTTTTAGCCTAGCAGTATCAGTTTCAATATCTGTTTTTGTTGTGTTTCAGTTTGAAAGCATGGCTTTTGGTAGTACTGCCATGTGTGGAAGAGATTCTTTCTGGTTCTGGCTTATTTCAGCCGTGCCGTTTTATGGTGCAACATGGGAACAGTAAGTGATATAAACTTGTTATTTGTTTTGTTTGGGTTTGAATGGTGTGATATGACTTCATAAGTGGTATTTAAAGTTCTCTTCCTTTTGCTCAGACCTACTACCACATTCGTTTCTTGATTGAAGTCTTATGTTCCATCAGTTTTCTCGAGCTCTTATTTGTGTCTTCCGTATGTCATTGACAATCTGAATATTTGCTTTCTTGCGTCCAGCTTTTTCACCAACACTCTCATTCTTCCAGCAGTTAATGGACCCACAGAGGGTCTTATGCTAATATATGTGGCCCATTTTCTTACAGCCTTAGTTGGTAAGTTCTTCCTACTCGCAATACCACTGCTTATTTCGCTCGTGAGTTTTTAATATAGCACATCATGGTAATCTTTTGTTGGTCCTTTTGCTTCTCTTTCATCCCTTTCTCCACTTTGATATTTTCAGTTTGGTATTAACTCAAGTTCTTTTCTTTTAAGGTGCTGAGTGGTGGGTTCAACACTTTGGCATGTCTTTACCATTCTTGAGTTGGGTGCCATTCGTGAGTGGTAAGAATCAACAATTCCTCAATGCACTTGATGGTGAATGCATCATTCCAATTTTGTGCTATTTCCCCCCTTTTTAGAGATGATTAGTGACTTTGTCAATGGTTTGTTCCACTTTATAGGTCACCAACTGAAATGAGATTTTTTGGATATCTTTAGTAGAAAATTTTGAGCCACAATATCAGATCATGTGCGTGAACCTAAGATTAGAATGCTTTGCAATCAACCTTAGCTTTTTCAGTCCACCGCTAGCAATTTGATGGCAATTGGAATAAAATGTCTTTACTCTTGGTTTAAAAATGTTGTGTTTGTCTGACTTTGAACTGCTTCAATTTAAGATATGACATTTTCATCATGTTGCTGAACTGCTGTTTTGTTTCTTCTTTAAATCCTAACTGGTCAACTGTTCAGGATGATAATGGCCCTAAACAATGACATGTTTTAAACACTTGTCTCTATTGCTTATGCAATTCAGATCAAGTAGTTATTCAATGTTTTCTTAGCTGCATTTATATTGTCCTGTGTTCACTGCACCTCTTTATCTGTGCTCTTCAATTCTCTCATGTGTGTATCTGTATTCACTACTTTCAAGGAGCGATTTGCATATCATGATTTTTCTGATTACTATTTTTTTTAAAATAATACATGTTTTATGAACTGATATTTGAGCTGCCAGATTACATCGTATAATAGGTAGGACTTTACAATGGTTTGTCTTTCTTATATTTCAATGTGTATGCCAATTGATTTGTCATTATCTCAATCCAGGTGGCAGAAACACCAGTTAAAATAGGCAACAATCCTTTATTATTCTTTTCTTGCTTTGCATTTTCTCATTATTTTGTTCTCTCCTTGTCATATGCACTCAATTTCATATATTTCCTTTTCATGTGTAGCTCACATTTTCAGTTGCCCTCTCTGTTTTCTCTCTTTCTTTTGAGTTCAGAAATCCCGACCTACAGAATTGTGTTGTTTCTAATGACAGCTTTTGCTGTTATACCCACAGTGGCATTCAAGTAAGCAATTTTATATCTAAAACGGCTGGAAATTTACATCTAATGTTCTTGGTTTTGATCTTTTCCTTACCCAGTTGCACCTCAACTGATATCCCTGTTGAAATGTAGTTTGGCTACCTATTTAATTATGAAGAAAGAATAGATGAGGGTTATTTTTTGCCCATGCTGAGAAAATGATATCATCATCAATTGTATCTTTGGAAGGGGTGGCAGGGGTAGTAGGGCTGTTTTTTTTTTTGTTGCTGTTGCAGATGTGCTTGATTTTTTTCAATGGGATCATTTTCATTATAGATTGTTAGAATGGGTATCCTTAGAGGTCTCATGTTTGCAATGATTGCAGCTGTTTGGTGAAGTTTATCTGGTATCTCCATTACATGATGTGATATATTTATGCCACACGACCTCTTTCTGCAGCGTAACCAATGTCTATAAGGTTGTTCAAGCAAGAAAGGGCAGCATGTTACTGGCTCTAGCAATGGTAAATCTACAACTACCTGCACATCCCTTTCTTAATTTTATGAATTCTTTGTAGATGTCTCATTATTGTTTATTGCTGCCAGCTTTACCCTTTTCTTGTGCTTGTTGGTGGAGTCCTAGTGTGGTATGACTCAGCCCACAAATTTTTTATTAATGTTGTTCTTGATATTCTCGACGGGTTTGATGTGAGGATCTTGGTCTTCATGTGAATGTTTCTTCTCATGCAGGGATTATCTGTCTCCATCTGATCTAATGGCGAATTATCCTCATTTGGTTGTATTGGGAACTGGACTAGCATTTGGGTTTCTTGTGGTAAGTTATGCAATGTTTACATGGGTGTCTTTCGAGGAATTATGTGTTCCATCCAGTTTGTCTAAATTTCTGTCCTGTTGCCTTTTCAAAGCAAAATTCATTAGTTTAGTC
Source organism: Salix dunnii (assembly GCA_015731905.1). Lineage (NCBI taxonomy): Eukaryota > Viridiplantae > Streptophyta > Magnoliopsida > Malpighiales > Salicaceae > Salix > Salix dunnii. The sequence goes on along the minus strand of CM027668.1, from coordinate 9,767,066 downwards.
ATGCTAAGGAGATGCTAAAGAAAACTTTTCAGTTGCAGGCATTTGTATCAAATCAGTGATGCTGGTTCCAAATAGATTGACCATGTTATTTATTGAAAGGGATTTATTGCAATTTAAACTCTCTTACAAAATGATTCATTTTGAATATGCGATTTCAGAACCTTTTATTTGAAAGGACACATTGTTGGTGGGACACTTGCAAAATGCAGGCATGCATGGTGCACATTAGTTTCATCACTGACCATGCAGATTCACTTCCTATTCATATCTGTTATGTGCACTTTTGAAGTGGATTTAGCACATTATCAGGGTTCTTACTGTGAAATTTTACTATAATATTTCTAGGAATGCTGATAAAAGTTTGTCACATGGTGGTGTTTGAGGGGAAGGGAAATCATTTTGTAGATCCCAAAAGGAATTAGATTCTTTCAAGTCCATGGTTAGCATATGTAATCATGACAGCTTCTTACCACTGGCTGAAATCGCATTGTGTTTACAGTGTTTGTTAGGGAACTTGGATCTAATTGCATTCACTTGTGTGTTCTGCTGTGGTAGAAGTTCATATATCTCTAAATAATACTAGTGCTGCCGACAATTGACTTGTATTGCACCATTTCTGAGATGAAGTTTCATTTGACAGGGAAGGATGATTCTGTCTCACCTGTGTGATGAACCGAAGGGATTGAAAACCAACATGTGCATGGTATAGTTTGTTCCATTCTTTACTACTGAAATCATCTGTAGTCTTGAATTTAATTCTAATGCTTTAGTAGAAAAAAGTGTATTTTGATATTTTGCTTGCCAGCATGCAGAAATATTTTGATATCTTATATATCAAATTTATTAATGTTCACTGAAATCCAACAAATGTTTCTGCTTTAGACTGACACCTGTGAGATATACCAACGACTCGTTTGTTGGAGTTAATTTGCTCCTACTAATGAAAAAATGCACACTTGTTCTCCATGAAGAATTAATATCCATGTCTGCAACGAATTCTTGTGGTAGGATTGTTTGGTGTTCTCCAGTATCGAACTGATTATTGTTGAATTTCCTTCCCCACAGAAATTTCTTTTTCTTCCCCTTTTTGTTCTCAACTTCATGCCTGGGAGATTTATATTATAACATGTGAACTTAATTATCAACCTAGTGCTAAACAACTAAGTTCCGTGTTTTCTTCTTGCAGTCTCTGTTATATCTACCATTTGCCATCGCAAATGCACTCGCAGCCAGACTGAATGATGGGTAAGTGGTAACTGGTAGTGTTGTTTTTTATTCTGATTTAAACAAGAATCTGATTTGATATATTTTTGAACGTGGTGTTAATTTTATGAGAACCTTTTATTGCAGAGTTGCCTTAGTGGACGAGTTCTGGGTTCTTCTTGGTTACTGTGTATTCACAAGTATGATCTGGTTACCTTGTTTTGTTAATTCACCTATATTATTGATACACTTATACTTGTTTTACACCAGAAACTGTTCAGTGCATGTTAATCAATGTTTTGTTTTCTGTTTTTCTGTTTCTTGGTTTCAAATCGGTGTAATAATTCCTTTTACAATTCTTTTTCTGAACTCAGTGGTACTCTATTTCCACTTCGCCACATCTGTCATCCATGAAATTACAACAGCTCTGGGAATTTGCTGCTTCAGGTGAGAATCTGGATGTACCTAGGATTGTTCATGATTTAGTTTAGTTCAGTTCAGTTTGGAGGAAAATTCAGGTAAAAAAATGTTATAAAGGTTTCAGCATAACCCAACCATGCTGAAAGCTCATTAGACCTTGCTGAAACAAATAGATCCGATTTGTTGAATTCAAATCTGAACGATACCAAAGACTACAATCAAAAAACCAAATCAAATTAAAGTATGTGAGCTAAGGTGGATTAACATATGTTCTAGCAAAGATATTTTGCATAGTTGGACTACAAACTTTGGTTCTGTTTTTTCAATTACATTTGGTCAAATCATGTCAGGTTCAAGGTTTAGTTAGTATACATTGGGTGATCTTGGCATTTGATTCTCCTAAGTTTGATGAGTGTGCTTAAGTAGTCATGGATCAATCTGATTGTTATCTGCTTAGCATCGATGGTGCTCTTTAATGGAAGTGTAAGCTCTTTGCAGTCATGGTATTTGATTGCTTTTACAACAAAATTGATTCTTTAATGTGCTTATTGTCTAGAATATTCCCGCAAACAGATTCTTGGTTGCTAACTGCCACCATTTTTAATTTACAGGATAACTAGGAAGAAAGCATGAAATTGACTGTTCTGATTTTTGGCGGTCCTTCCTTGCCCATGTCCGGATTGTTGTCTACCGTGCCCCAATTTTTGGAGTGGACGCTCTGTGGTTTGATTATACGGTTCTCCCTTGTATTTTAGGGCTTAGTGATTTCATGTTACATTATGAAATTTTTTTCAGCTGGCAATTCTGGTTCAATGGGGCAAACGATTTGGAATATGCCTTATTTTGGTTCAACAATGATGAATAGCATCGTAACTGGATCCAGTGGCACTGGGTCTGGTTCAACCTCTGTTACAGACTATTATATATATATGTGGCAATAGAGTAGTCGATATGGGGAATGCACATTTTTTTTTAAACATCGTTATACATTGCAACTTATGATGGATGCCCGAGCTATATGCTGGCTGTGTTCGAGGGGGTGGCTGCTTTCGGGTATGGATTACGTTCGGTAATTCAGGCTGATACCACATTATTAGTGAACCGCGTATAATTGCTGAATCATGTGCATGTAAGATCGAGCTTAAAAACAAATAGCACACAGAAGACGAGAGATTAACCAAATCAAATTAGCTGCGACGAAAAAATCATTAATAAATACAATAGGGATACGCTCCGGCGACTGGTGGTGGTGGGCACGGAGGGGATGCTATTATCTAGATAATTTTTGTATAATTAATTGAATGCAAGAACTCTGTAATATCATTGCCCCCCTTGTCAAGTTTTATAAAAGAAAAAAAAGCGAGGATGATCACCCTACAAGTTTCAGGGACGAACAACTGTCAGTAACTACCATAACAGATAGGGAGAGTAACTGTAAGTTACAAGTTACAGCTGCAAACAAGTAGTAGAACGTCAGGTAGCAGTACTTGACCAAGAACTGGTGGGAGTCAGGCAATAAGAAATGCATTGTCTCTAATTTAATTTATCTCCCCCTTACTTTTCTTCTAAACTCATGTTTGTCAAGGAAGATTCTTAACAGCAACATTTCTTTCCAGACCATTAGCTGTTAGAATTGGTGCCGTGCAATATGTCGATGAAATTAATGTTATGATACAGATAAAATTAATTAGTTAAATAAAATATCATATAAGAGTGCGTATATTAGAAATATAATCTAGAAATAAATATTTTTATTTTTAAAAATAAAAATAATCCATGTAAAGATGTTAAAAATCACAAAGTAAGATGTTAATGGAAACATAAATCAAAACAAATATTAAAAAAGTTTTTGTTTTTTTCAAAAAAACGATAATCTAGGTGCAACAAAGGTGTTCAAAAGAAATAAAAAAAAAATAACTCAAGTTATAGCATCAATCAAGTTTAAAAAAACTATTGTGAGTCAAAATTTAATAAAAAAACTTTGACTCGTGTCAATCCGAGTTACTATGATAGATATATAACATAGATAATAAAAAAAAGAACATGATTTAACTTGCAAAACTCATTGTTCAATTCATGAGACTAAAATAACCTGGTATAAAATAAATCAAAGATAACACAAAGTCACTTTTTTTTTAAAAAATAAATAAATATTGAATTAGAAGAAAAAAAACACAAAACGAAGATGAATTTTCAGAAATTTTTGTCCTTTCTATTATGACATTGCCATTTTTTTTTTATATAGTTAACCATTGTAATTTCTTGTTTTATTTATTGTTGGTATATTATTTTTAATTATATTAATAAATCAATCAAGCTTATTAAACTTAATCAAGTGAATGGCTTGTGTTACATATGTTACTTGTTTTTTAAAAAAACATTGATATCACTTGGATATTATTTTTTATGATAATATTTTTAGCTCGGTCTAGAGCAAACTACAACCTCGATCTAACTAGTCTTTTAATATCATATATAATTAATTGTGATTTTCTAGGTTAGGTCTAGTTAGCCCATGAGAGTTGGGTCTGATCCAAATATTATGAAGCATGAACAAGACAATTGTAGTTGTTTCCTCTAGAATTCTATCTATTGTTTATTTTAAATTTTACTCAATTAATTTGATAAAATTACAGAGACAATTATACTATAAAATATATTTTTCTCAAAAATATATTAATATTGATGGGCAAAATTTCATGAAATTTGAATCCTTTCACAATATGCAATGTGAAATTCAAATCAATAATTAGATACCATCTTTAAAAAATCCAATTATCTTTTCTCATAGCGACTACCTATTATTCATAAACAAATCAAATTTTAACCACTAATTTGAATTCAAGAGTTTGAGTTGTGTGAGCACAATCCATCATGTTCTTAGATCTCAAACCAAGTTCTCCAATCTCATCCTTTTTAAAAAACTATTTATATTTTTCAAGAAAATGAGCTGAGAAATAATAAACAATTAGATTTAGTTATTAATGAGCTTAAAAATACAGACACGACATAATAATTTTCTTAACCCACGAAGAGGAATCAAGCAACCGTGCTGAACTACGAGCAACAAGTTCTTACCAACTCTTATGGCTACATTCTCAAGGTGGGCTCCTGTCTGAACGTGCTGCACACGTGCCATATCAATAATCCGAATTTTCTCGGGATTACTAGTTAGTGCTTCGTGTTTCATCTCTTAAATGATGGTGCTCAATTTCAATTCGAAGTTACTATATTTGACTCAACACTTTATTTAAGATTTGAATTATAGATTGAATGCGATGACACGTGTATTATATTGATTAATCTAAAATAATTTTTATTGAAAAAAGTCAAATCTTCAACTTATATATATAAAAAAACATCAGATTAGATTTTCATCTGAGTTTATCAAGTATGTTGACCGGTGACCTCATACGACCCAGATAAATAAAGGGTGAAGAATGTTGTCGATGTGCATGGAAAGGAATAAAAAACAATAATTTAATAAATTCAAATTCAATTAAAGCTAAATTAATTTGTAGTCAATGTGTATATATATATATATATATATATATATATATATATTCTCCAATCATTAACTCCCACTCTTGCTGCTGGAAAAGATTTCGTGAGATCCCAGGTTCACTTTTTATAAAGATCCTGACAGAAGATTAATTTAAAAAAAAAAACAGAGTTTAGATTTTAAAAAAATTGGTGGGCATTGTTATTAAACCAAAAAATATATAATTTAAGTTTTTTTATTAAGATAATTTTAATGAATGGTGAAATCAAGTCAATAAAAAATATCAAAATAATATTTGTTGTGTGTGTTTGTGTGATAAAAGCTTTAAAATATGGTGAATAGAACACATTTTATAATGGTGAAATCAAGTTAATAAAAAATATCAAAATAATATAATGGTGAAATCAAGTCAACAAGAGCAGAGGAGGTGACACAACAAACCGAAGCCACTCATAAGAGCTAAAGAAGTGCTCATAAGTGGTAATCACAGCAAATTTTGATGACATCTTGAAACACTAATAGGCCTACTGCCGTTGTAGTTCTTGAATGGAGCGGAGCAACTTCAATTTGTTTCCATTTTCTGGTGTTTATCTGGTGAGGTCAGTTCAAGATTCTGCAGTCGGGGACTAAAGAGATTTTGAGGTTGCTCTTTAATTTAATCAGGCCATATCAGTTTCCGTTCTCTAAAAGTCAAAAAGAAACTGCCCTGTAGGTTACATTCTCTTTAAACACTGTCCCTGATCTTGCAGGTCATAGCTAACCATTGACAAGCCTTAAAATAGGATTTAGTTATTTATCATGCTTACTATGATCTGCTACGGAGAAATCACTATGCTTTGTCTGGCTAGTGGTCACCTTCGGGTTTCGGAAAAACAAGCTTCAGATCACTACGGTTATAGTGATCTGAACTTCTGTCTCTGGCTCAGGATTTATGGATCTCTCTCTCTCTCTCTGTTTTTCTTTTTTCTTACCATATAAAAGGAGAAACCAGCGCTAATGACAAAGGAAGGCAACTTCCATCTTATCACCTAACAAAGAGCTCTAGCATCAATAATGTAAACAATTCCTCTACTGCTGTTACAAATAATAAGAGCAAGATGCAGATTACTAGCTCCAGAAGGATCCAAAACACAGCCGATCACTTCCATAGAATCCATTTGTACCTCCAAACAACCTGTTAGAATTCGAATTCGAATAATATTCGTATATTTAGTTTTATCGGATGTCCCCGAAGGGACATCCGATAAAATTCGCTATGATATAATCTCAAAAGTATAAATTCTTATATTTCAGAGTTCTACTTTCTATTACATTTGAGAATGAATTTATAGAATAATTGCAAGACTAATTTAGATAAAGATAAAAACTACTTTATCCCTACTTTATATAATTTCCATATCTAGAAATTAACGGCCATATTTTAACGGCTATATTCTAACGGCCATATTAACGGCTATATTTTTAACACAACCATACCCTGGCTCCTGAGCTAAATGTAGAGATTTTATCTGACCTTGATTTAAGGATTCAAACCCTTGAGTTTGGAGCTGTTGAGATTTATCTGGCCTTGATTTAAGGGTACCATTTGAATATGTATGTTAATCGTTTCTGCATTATTAAAATCTTTCTTATCGTAAAATGAGAGAAAAAACCAGTACACATTTTACCAAGAAGTAGAAGTGATCTGAACTTCTATTTTCACAGCTTCTCAAATTAAGTATTTATATGCACTACCTAATCCGGCTTCCTTTACTAGAAACAAAAATCAGAACCGAAAAACTCAGAGAACTCAGCCAGGATATGAATATGCACATAACGAACACACGGCATAACATTTTCTGTGATCAAAATGACAAAATTTGGTGTTCCTGCCTTCGTCTTCAAATCAGCTAAGCCCATTTTGCCATTAGCGACATGCCTCCTGCGCCCAGCAGAACTGCAATGTATGACCATGCCTGAAGCCTCATGCTGCCTTGAAGTTTAGGCCCCATGAAGTCAGCAGCTAAGAGGTCCACCAGTGCCATGTAATTCAGTAATCCAGCTGAAGATGCATTCAGTAGTCCCACAACAATCAGCGCTGTTGGGCTACTATCACTGTATACATTTGACAAACCAATTCCTAATACAATTCCAAACGGGGTTGTTGTAGAGAAGAATAACACCAGGATTGCTTTCATCTTCATTCCATATTCAGCCTGATCACATAAATGCAATTCTTAGAGAAGTGTTCTCCTACTAGTACTGGAGCATTAGAATTTGGGTATTTGTGAATATAAATATACCTGTAATATGCATCCTCCAAGACCCATTCCTTCAAAGAGTTGATGGAAGCAGAGAGCAGCAATGAGCGGCCTGATTGTGCACTGATTGTTAGAGGCACCCATTGATAAGCCAATCACAACTGAGTGCACTACAATGCCGATCTCCAAAACCTGCACATGCACATGATGTAAAATCATTGTAAAAAAAGGGGGGAGAATGCATGGCATTGTAGTCAATTTAAGTCTGTGCACAAGCTCATAATATCTTCGAGGAAAAAAAAAGCTCTAGTCAACTAGTGCAAATGAGAGATCAAAAGCAGGCACCAAGTTTTGTCGATATTTTCACTCAATTAAAATCCTCAAAGAAATCTATAACAAAAATCAAATTTACATAACCTAATCATTAATACAATGATTTACATGACTATAGTAAATATCAATACCTGAGCCACAACACGATTCCTCAACAACAATGAATCCTTGTCATTAGATCCGTCATTTAATTCATCGCAATGCCCGACATGTAGACCGCCATTTTCAACACACGCCAAACCTCTCCCCCCATTTTTCTCCTTCTCACCGTCTACCTCGCCACCTTTCCTATTTAAACCATGCTTCTTGTAGTAACTCATCGCGAAAGAATCAGTCATGAGAGTGAGTATAGCAGACAGCATGGCAACAAAAGTGGTAAAAGGAAACTTCTTCCAAGGTTTTATCGGCAAACAATCAGACATCAAGGCGTTAAAAGAGTCCGGTAACACGTGCATGTACCCCGTCGCAAGGATAACACCTGAAGCAAATGCCTTAACCACTACAAATAAGTCTCTATCGGGCATGAGTGCAGGGATCCTTCGTGAAAATAATGGCAAACACACTCCAATCATGCTAGCAATCAAGATTGAAAAGATGGCAATGAGCTTTAGTTGTAAGGATTTGGCCTTGTCGTGGCATCCTCCTGTTGAAGCAGAATCACAATGCTGTTGTGCCATTGTTGTTGTTGGCAATGCGAATGACAGGTTCAAGATTAGAGAAACTGTGATTGCTTTGATTTTTGTGATGGATGCCATGTTGATGTTATGAGACTGAAGTAAGTGAGCTGAAGAGTGGTATTTAAGGAAATGTTTTTAGTTTTTCGGGAGTTCGTTTTGTTCATTCATGGGATGAGATTTTAAGTAGGAGCTGGTAGAGATTTTATTTAACCATGATTTAAGGATTCAAACCCTTGATTAGAAAATGACTCAACTGCCCTTGACAGATGGCAGAGTAGCTGGGTTTATAGCTGGGATTATGGGTAATATTGGGTGTAGAGGCGGGTATATTTGAAAGAGGGAGGAGATTGTGGCTGGCGCGTGTCTTGTTATGGTCCAACCAGGTCGTGCTTTCAATTTGCTCATCCTCTTTGCTGACGTGGCTCATTGTTAATTTCAAAATAATCTAGCTGGCCTGGTTTAGTGATTTTGCTCGCCGTTATCTCTCTTCACAGGTGCCTTGAAAAAAATATCCTTCCTGCACCTGTTTCTTATCGTTCAAAAAACCCTCCCAGCAAATCGGCAATGAAGCCTCACATATTATTACTCACAAGCAATCTCCCTTTACCATCTCTAAATCTTCCCTTTCGAAAAAGAAAGTCTCTCCCTCTCGCATTCCTCAACAGAAACACGTCCATTCACTTCCCTCGCTTTCATAATCCTAAATTTAAGGTTACTTTTCTTTCTTCCATTTTCTCCGACTCCGACTCCGACTCCGACTCCGACTCCGACTCCGACTCCAAACCCTAATTCCTTTTTTAACATGTTTTTTGTTTTGCTGCACAGGTTTTTGAAGCGGTGAGATTTGATTGTCCCGTAACGGACGTTACTGAATTGGAAGGCGAGGATTGTAATTTGGTGCTTGAGACTTGCATCACGTGCACATTGCCTCCAGCATTGACGCTGGAGCGAGGGATAGAGAGCATTAAGGCTTCCGTGGTTGATTTGAAGTCGAATCCTCCGTGTTCTTCTCACGGAGTTTTCAGATTTCAGGTATAAAACGACAAATCAGAAAGCTGTAGTTTTTGTTATTAATTTTAGTTTAAATATATGCTAGACCTTTTCGTTTGACTATGCCTGTGCAGGTTGCTGTGCCGCCGAGTCCAAAAGCTTTGAATTGGTTCTGCTCGCAACCGGAGTTGGATGGCGTGTTTCCTCGGTTTTTTCTAAGGAGACAGAGGATGCGTCATTCAAAAATCTCTATTTGCATACAACTCGTGGAGTTTTCGGGCTTGCTTAGAACAAGTCGAAAAGATTTAGAATTTAATAAAATGAGTGATTGATGGATACAGACCATAGTTTTCCTTCTACCCGCAACACCCCAACTCTTGCTATTTGATCGAGGAATAACATTTGATAAAATATCATTAGGAATAACATCAACGATCCATACTGAGTTTTGGGATCTCTATTTATATGTTTTAGAGATATAATTTCAAGGCCAAATCCAGCTGCAAGTTTCTGATCTATAATCAATCGAAAAACAATAGGGTTATGGATTGAAACAAAGTGACACGCATTTTGCTTTCATCAGGATTGATCTCTATCTATATTTTTTTTAAAAAAAATTATATATTTTTTAAATCGGGCTGCAACTATCACAACTAATTGGCCCTGCGAAGGTGGGCCAAAAGGCCTAATTTTGGTGGACTAAGGTTTTGTCAAGAACACATCTAGCCTAGGTGTTTTAAAACAACACAAACGATGTGTTTCACTGTTCACGTAACACGTGAACAGTAGTACGGTAGTCGGCTGACGGTGACGAGAGACTCATCTACCGATACCGATGAGTAGAGGAGGCCGAGGTGTTCTTCTTGTTGTGGTGGCGTTGAAAATGGTGGTATGTGATGGCTAGTAGAAGCATCAGAAGGTTGCTGCTGCTAGAGGTCATGTCGGAGTTTATGACGTGGAGGAAAAGTTAGTGGTGCTGAAGGGGATGATGTTGGTGCTCTTCAGGACTGTTGCTGGAGGAGAGAGATGGAGTCGTCCATGACTATATAGTGAGAGAGAACGTGAGACTCACATGGAGTTTTCATCTTCTCTTCCTTTTAATTCTAACTCGAGAAGAGAGACGAGTCAATCTTCAATTTGTAAAGGCAAATCACATGGTGGAAAGGACTAAGATGATGGTATCCTAAAATCAATCCAAGCCCATGACGACCCATGCTAGTTGAGAGAGACCTGCGCTTCGTGCCTGTGTGAGAAGCATCTTACAGCTGCTTCTCCAAAATCAAGATTCAACTACAGTTTTTTATGGGTTCCACAATTTACAAAACTGAAATGCATCATTTATCAAATATGTTGACTTTGCAATAAGCATCCACCACAGAGCCAAACAACCACTTCTTGTCATTCAATTTGCACTTGAGGATCATCTAGTTGCCAAGTGGTGGGTTTTTGTTTTTCCTTCTTTTCACTCTTCTCTTCTTCTTTTCACTCTTCTCTTCTTCAATTACTTCTTATTTGTCAAAACAATTTTTTCAAATGTTTTTTTTTTCAAATTTAATCTATCTTTCATGAGTACTAATTGTTTTATTTAAAGTTATTTATAAAATAAATAGATATTTTTATTTAAAGGTCATAATGTTTTTTATTGTTACTTGTTTTATTTGAGATAATTTTTAAAATTAGTTTTTTTTTATCAGATTTGCTCTTCACTTTTTTTTTTATTTCTTCTTGCTCTTGAAAAAATAGTTTTTTTTTTTTTGAAGACTGTTTTGTCATTTTAATCATTAGATTTATAAATAAAAAAAAATTCATCCATGCATGAAATGGTAAGCAACATAGTGGATTTTTTGGAAAGTGATTTCGGTGAGAGCATTCACAATGAATTGATTGGTGCTCTATTAGGCAAACTCTAGAGACAAACCACGTTCACTAAATGAATGTGCATCACAGGCAGAATTTAAACACCAGTCTACTATACTTGGTTCTCATCAATTTGATGAAATATTTTTTTCTTGGCGAAATAACTTGTGGAGCAGCGTGAATGAGGCCCCTCTATATCTTTCATACTTGACTAGAAGCGTGGAGCTTCACGGCGTGTTCCGCGAGATGGGGCCATTTGATGTAGATAAATAAATTCACTCTAGAATTTATATAAACTCCATGTTAATTAACAAGTGATAAAATATGAGTTTTATAAATAGAAGAAAACCTTATGCCATATTGAAATTTATACGCAAATATTCCACGCTTAAATTTAAATAAACATTCTTATGGACAGTCAAAGCCAAGAAAGTCCTGCAGATTATTTGACATCTTTCCAATAAATACCCCGCGTCTCGATAAAGGAGTTTTTTTTTTTTAAATATTTGTTTGTGGTTCCCATTTCATGTTTTCGTAAAAAGTGCAGTCTTTATATGTATTTTTAATTTTAAATAATTACTTGTATTATTAAATGACAAGATAATCCTTTTTTATCAGGACTTTGATACACTATATAATTTCTTGTATGGTTGAGATTATTTTTAAAATTATTTTTTATTTTAAAATAATTTTTTTTCTTCTAATTCCATTATCCCCGCATAAAACAATTCCATTATCACCACATAAAACGATGCATGTTTCAGATGATAACAAGTACTAGGTTTGTGAACAATTCCATTATCACCACATAAAACGATGCCTGTTTCATATGATAACAAGTACTCGGTTTGTGGGTCGCTGGGATTGTTTTGTCCCTATCAGGTGTAAAATGGTTTCAAGGAAATCGTATGATCCCTTACCAGCACTCGTTCTCATTCAGCATACACAAACGAGTTTTCATGAATAGATGGGCAGAATCAATGATCTTATGATATTTATTACTGTTTCAAGATCCTTCCTCTCTCTCTCTCAAGCAATTCTCTCGTAGAAAAGAAGATGAGTTATTAATAAAAACTACAATAATATAAATTAAAAATGCCCTCAAAATTAATTAGGTGGCTTGGCAACGAACAGTTGTTAAATAACCACAATAATTTAAATAACCTCTAAGAAAAACCTGCCGTCCTTAACTGTGACTCTATTAATTAAAAAATAATAATGATAAAAAAAACATTATTGTAATCCGCGATAAACATGAATAGAAAGAGCATACACAGTAATTGTTTTTTTCTTATGAAATAAAACCATCACCTCATTTTATTTTATTTATAATAATAATAATAATATGACATGCAATTTTATTAACATGACAAAATTACTCTATCAAGTTTGCCCACGCTACAATATATTTATAGATCCGTTTCTGGGCAACCGACTGGTTATATAGTATTGCCCTGCAAGACACAGAGAAGAAGATAAGTGTCCTGCAAATTTGTGCATTCTGCCGGCCAATAATGATATACCAGTTTATATTATTGATATACAGTGCATTAATTTTTTCATCAGTAAAACTATTACTGTTACTACATTATTCCTGATGATTCAACGAAGCCACCATGCATCACGTTCACCTGAATCAAAAGAACAATAGTTGAAGACTAGCACTTCCATCCCAAGCTCTGTGATAGCTCTACGAGGACCAAGGAAATCACGACAAAGGGGACAAGTGGCACGTCTAAATCCAAGCCATCTGTCCAAGCACGCTTTGTGGAAGAGGTGGTCGCATCTCAGTGCTGTGATCTCTTCTCCTTCTTCGATATCGCTTAGACAGACAGCACATTCTTTTGATTCCATGCACCCCGCAGCTGGGTTGAACTCACACGGGCCGAGGCATAGCTCTTCGCTCCTTCCTGACATTTCATAATGTTGATTTTGAAAGAAAGAGTAGTGCAGCAAGAAATCCAGTGTCCATTTCAACTGGGAAGCGATCAAATACAGGTATCTCAACATAATTGCTTGAGGAATAGATGAGAGGTAGGAGAAATCGGTAAGAAAAATGAAGAATCGGGAGGGAAAATCGATGGATTAATGTTAACGTGAGAGAAGTAGCAAATCAGTGCTCGTGTCAGATATTATAGGCGGGGCAAGGAGCTGAGTCTCTCTGGACGGTCAAGCTTTAAGTAGGAGAAAGCAACATTGAGGGTGACTTCCTCCGTAGACTCGAAAAGAAAGATCGTTTAAACAGTAGATTATGATTTAAAGTGTTTTTTAATTGAAAATGTATAATAATAATAATAATAATATATTTATATGTTTTATAAATTATTTTTAATACAGTATATTAAAATGATTTAAAATTTTAATCTAAAATAAATAAAATTATTGTAAGTCTTTTTAAAAATATATATTTATATAAAGTAAAAAAAAAATAACAACTTAGTATCTAAAGTTTGTATAAAAAAAATGAATTATTAATAATAATAAAAAAAAAACTCAAACAGCATGGCGGTGTAAAATATTACAGCGCTATGTTCTTTGGTACTGTAAATTAAAATAACAGTTTTACCATTGTCAACGAAAACAATTGTATTATTAAGGATAATAAAATCTTTTTCGTATACTTTTTTTTTACAAGTCAGCTTTCCATTAGAAATTGAAAAAATAAAAATAAATTACTTTCCAGAGTCGTTTTGCCTTTTAATTTTTTAAAACACAGTAAAATAATTCAACTCTCTTTAAATTGGTTTTTTTTTTTAACTAGAGTGGATAATTTTTTTTCTTCATATTTTTCTATGTTTTTTTTTAAATTATTAAGTGGGCTAATGAAAAAAATAGAATTTTAATATATAAACAATATTATTTAAAATTGTAAACTGATGCAAGTGTCATTTAATGTCATTTGGGCAGCATACAAGGATCATCCACTTGTCAAGCAGTGGCTTTCAAAATAGCCTCTCTAGTCTTGGACGGTGCGTGTAAATCACACATGTGACGGAACTGTTTTATAATTTGTTTTAAAAATATTCGTAAAAAAAATAAATTTTTATTTTTATTTTTATTTTTAAATTTATTTTTTAATATTTTTAGATCATTTTCATTTGTTGATGTTAAAAATAAATTATTTTAAAAAATTTCTAAATAATCTCTTACAAAAAATAACTGCAACCAGAAAAGTCACAACTGAACTATCTTGTTTTTTCTTCATTTTTCACATGTAACTTTAAATTCTTCATATCAATTTGTTAAGTGTTTTTCCGATTTGCTCCATTTTCTATATTATTAATTGTTTTATTTGAAATTATTTATAAAAATTATTTTTTTGTCCACCCTGCTCTAAGTTTTTTACCTTAGATTTAGTACTAATTATTTTCAATGTTACTTGTTTGATATGAAATAGTATTTAATGTTTTTTATATAATTTATATTTTTCAAGAAAAAGAGTTAGAAACAATAAAGAATTAGATTTAGTTAATAATAATGAGTTTAAAAATACAGACACTACGTCGTAATATTGTTAACCCAATGGGCCTGTTTGGGAGAGCTATTGTGGTAGCTTTTCAAAGTGTTTTTTGTGCCGAAATATATCAAAATAATATTTTTTTATTTTTTAAAAATTATTTTTAATATCAGCACATCAAAATGATCTAAAACACCAAAATATATTTAATTAAAATAAAAAATAAAAAAATAATAAAAAACTGTGTCGTGACGGGTGAAACGCCACGCCAAACAGCTTCATTATGTACCAACTCTTCTTGCTAGCTTCTCGAGGTGGGCTCCTGTCTGAACGTGTTTCACAACTCCCGCGTTTCACGTGTTTCGTCTCTTAAATGAAGATGCACAATTTCTTTTCGAAGAAGCTATATTTGACTCGCAGCTGCGTTCAGGATTTGATTTGTGGACTGGCGGAGATGCGTGGTTTATATTGATTTTGAAGGTACGTTTGGTGCGAGTGAGCGGTGAAGGCATTGAAGAAGAGAGACGAGTGGCTGAGAGGATCCGGGAGGGAGTGATGAAGGGCATCTTGGAACGAGGAGAGACAGAGGTGAGGTTTTGGGTTGGGCTACAATGTGACCATCTATTGGGTTTTGGGTCGAAGTGTTTTGTTTGTGTAGATGGATCAAAACCTCGTGGCTTATTTAGCCCAGCTCATTTACTGCTCTCACGATAATTTGACGCTTCATGTAGTAGAGAGAGCGGTGTTATGATTTAATATACGTTATATAATTTTAAAATACTAGAATAAATTACGAGTAAGAGAAGAAAATAAAAATTTTCAAAATAAAATAAAATGTAAAACAAATTAGAATTAAGTTGATGTTACGCTGCACCTCTAATTAAAAAAAATAAAAATAAAATCAGTGTCATAGGCTGTATTGTTATTTAACTTGATTTAGCTGATTAATCTTGAAATCTCTTTATTTAATTATTTATCATTGTTTGGAAATAAGACTAAATTATGTGGGAGTTACAAAATCTTAACTTCATTATTTGTTTAAATTGTATTACATATATCTAAAAGAGGATGGCTCGGTTACTGTAGCTCTCCACTTATTGTCACAGTTCACTGGTAGTTTGCTCCGGTGCTTCGCGCGTGTATGTTCCCTTTTGTTTTTTCGCAATTATACTTTTTATATTTTGTTATGGTGGAATTGATAAAAAAATGCATGTGGCCGAGGGTTCGAACCCTCTCTGCCAACAAATGGCTTTGTTTCTTTCATTTTTTTTTTAAATGCCAACAAATGGCTTTGTTTCTTTCTTTTTTTTCTTAAATCCATTTTTTTTAAAAGCAACTGTTTCCTTTTTTGATTTTTTTTTGCTAAAATCCGTTTTTTTTTAAATCAACTTTCCAGTATCTTTCCTTTTTTTTTTTTTTTTATAAATATTCTTATTATTCTTTTTTAAACTATTGTTTTTTTTTCTACAATCCTGATTTTGAAAATGACTGTCTTGAAAATTTGCTTTCCCTTTTATTTTATTTTTTTTATTATTCTTATAATTATTATTTTCTTAAACTAGGATATCAATGACAGTTTACACGTGCCATAGCTAATCTCCGCATTCATTTTTTTTCCCTTTTTTGTTTCAACTTATATATTTTTTTTATTTTTTTGTTTTGCTTATTTTTTTTCCCATTACCAGGTGTCCAAGTTAACTTATGCGCACCACAATTTTTTTCTCATTACTGTTTAAAAAGGTTATTTCCCCTTGCATTTTTTTTTTATAACCGTGCTTCTTCTTTTTTTAATAATATTTTTCACTATTCAATACTGTTTGAAAATATATTTTCATTTTTTATTTTAATCGGGATTTTTATTTATTTTTTTATACTAGAATATTCGTTGCAGCTTATGCGTGTCGACTAATCTCTAAATTTATTTTATTATTATTATTATTATTTTTCCTATTTTTTATTACCACTTATTTTTTTTTTTTCATTACGGGGTGTCCGGGTTAGTTTATCGTACCATGATTTAAAAAAAAAAACTGTTTTTTTTTTAATGACTGGTTTTTTTTAAGAATTATTTTAAAAAAATGGTTTTTTTTAATAACTGGTTGTTGTTGTTTTTTTTTTTACAAAAAAAAAGAATTTTTTTTAATAACTAAGGTGTCCGGGCCAACATACGCGCACCACGACTAATCTCCGGATCCACTTTTTTTTTATATTTTTTTTCTGTTTTGTTTTGCCACTTATATTTTTTTTTCTTAACCGAGGTGTCCGGATCACCTTACGCGCACCACGGTTTTTTCTTCCCAAGTATATTTATTTTTCCTCGCCAACTGAGCGTGCTGCGAATAATCCCTAGGCTCATTTTTTCTTAACATTTTTTCCTGTTTCTTTTTCCTACTTATACATTTTTTTTATATAATCAAGGTGTCCGGATCAGCCTACACACCCTATGACTATTATTATTTTATAGAATACCCAAAGATGATCGCAATTCCACAAGGTTATATATATATATATATATTTTAAGACGCTAATATGAAATAAATAAAAAAATATAATTACTCTATCATATTTATCAGAGAAAAAATTAGTTGAAATACAAATCACTCTAAACTAAAAATATATCATGTCACATATATATAAAATAAATGCAAAAAAACACAAAAATATACGATAAGTATTATATATATGCTAGGATGAACAACTAAGTCGAGTGGTTAAAGCGTTTGCTGCCACACCACAAGAGCGAGAGTTTGAATCTCTCCGGCTACTAATGTTTTAAAAAACTGATTAACAATGATTTTCACTTTTCATTACTGTTTGATTTTTTTTTTTAACTACGCTTCTTTTTTTAAAAAAAGTTTGAGTATCCATATGAGCTCACGCACACCACGTCTAATCTCCAGATCCACTTTTTTTTTGTTTTGCATTTTTTCCCTATTTTTTTCCTACTTATATAATTTTTTTTCCATGACCGAGATGTTCGGGTTAATTTATGCGTGCCACAATTTTTTCTCTCATTACTGTTTAAAAATGTGTTTTCCCCTTGCACTTTTTTTCTATAACTGGACTTCCTTTTTTTTTTTAATAAACGAGGTGGTCGGGACAACTTACACGTACCATAACTAATCTCCGTACCCATCTTTTTTTTCCAATTACATTTTTTTTTTGTTTTTTATAACCGAGGTGTCCGGGTTAGTTTTTTTTTAATATTTTTTTAATTGGGTTTCTTTTTTTGTGTTTTTTAACCAAAGTATCTGTGACAACTTACGTGCACCACAATTAATCTCCGAATGCATTTTTTAACATTTTTTTCACTGTTTTTTCCCCCATGTATACATTTTTTTATAATTGTGATGCCTGGGACAACTTACACGTGCCGTGAACAATCCCCAAACCCATCTTTTTGATTTTTTTCTGTTTTTTTTGCACTTATAATTTTTTATATATATAAACAGGGTGTCCGGGTCAACTTACGGGAACTACTACTATTATTTCATAAAATAGCTAAAGGAGATTGCAATTTCAAACAGCAATGAACAATTATTTCAATTGAGGTTTTCGTTATTCATTACCATTTGAAAAAAAAATTCCTTTTTTTTATATTTCTTACATAATTCTTATTTTTGTCCATATATATACATGCTCTTAGTTTTTGTTTCAATGTTTTTACTCCTCTCTTATTAAGAATTTTTTTAATTTTTAAATTTTAATTTGTGTTGGTAATCATTTTAAAAACAATATTTGTTATTATTTCTCTTTCTTTTTATTCTTCAAGTTAAATAATTTCTTTAAATATAATCATATTTATTTTTTATAAATATTGTTAGGTATTGAATTTTCTAATTATTACAGATAAAATATTCAAAATAATGATAATTATTATTTGTAAGTTTTATTTTCTTTTAAATATGTTAGACTAATTATATCTATCTATCTATCTATCTATCTATCTATCTATATATATATATATATATTGCTTTTTTGAAAAAAAAAATAATATCATTGTTTTGAAATACTTTTAATATAATATTATAAAAATAAAAAAAAATTATGGAATTTTTTTCTCTAACAATAATTATGGTCTCACCAATTTTTATTATTTCTACTGTTATTAAGGTTACTTTCTTTTATGTTTAAATTTTAATTTTTGTTGGTAGTCATTTCAAAAATAATATTTTCTATTTTCTCTTTTTTTTATTCTTCATTTCAATTTTTTTTTTAAATCTAATAATATTTATTTTTATTTTTCCATTTATTTATTTTTTTAATACTGTTAGGTGTTAAAATTTCTTATTATTATAGATAAGACATTAAAAATAATGATAATAATTATGTTTTTCTTATAAATATGTGAGACCTATTTATTATTATTCTAAAATATTTTTAATATGATAATATGAGAAATAAATTTTACAATTAATTTCCTACATATAAAAAAAATAGTTTATAACGGATTTTATCAAAAGATTTTTAGTAGTAGCAATATTCAATTATTTTTTAGTTGAAAAACCACATATTTCTAACAGATTTTATCAATTATAATTTTACTCGTTGAATATTAAAATAACAAAATACAATATGCATAAAATCAATTAATTTTTTATATAGATAAAAAAAACCAGCACATCGCGCGGGTAATTTGCTCGTTTTAAATTAAATTGCTTGTTAGCCGTTGCAACATGACATTATCAACTTCATAGGTTTTTATCATAATTTAATAATTTTATTATAATTCAAAAGATTATAATAATGATATTCATAATAATAATTATAATTTTATCCTTTGATTATTTTCATTTTTTCTTTCAATTAAATAATTTTCTCTCAGGTTTTGTCTTTAATCATAATGATAACAATAAAAAATTTGAATTTATAAATTTATAGCATTTGTTATAATAAACAAATAGCCCATCTTTAGTTAATTTTATCAATTTTAGTTTTATTATATGACAATTATATATTTGGTCAAATAATTAAATCATACCCAATAATGACATAGTTTGCTACAGAAAATAAATAATTTATTTTTAATAGATTTTATCAACTATCTGCTCATAAATCTACTGGTGTAGTTATCTTTCATTTTTTTAATCTTATTTTTGTAAAAAATCTTTGCTTCACATTATTATTAGACAAAATATATTATCTTATAAATATTTTTTTATCATTATTTAATAATACTTATGTCCAACTAATTACTAATGTTATTTTTTAAAAAATTATTCTCTTTGCAGTGGAGCACAATTCAAATAGCTGGTGTGTGTGTATGAATAACGTCCAAACCAGAAAACAAAATAATCATTGATATATCAAAATAAATAAAATCGGATCCATTAATTATCATGACCTGAAAATATCAGATGTTATTTATAAAACTTGTCAATAAAATATGATATAATACAATCCCTTAAAGAAATAAAAAAAAAATGTCATTATTACTACAAAAACTAAAACAAGACAGGTTTTTAAACAGTGTTTTATAATATTTATCTAGACTCAGAAGTATTGCGGATTGAAATAGTGAAATTATTCAATAATATAAGCATTAAATATATACAACAACTACACAACAAAGTCGTTTGGCTGAGTAGTTAAGGGGTGCAACTTTCCCTACAGCGAGAGTTCGAATCTCTCATCCTATAATTTGTTTTAAAAATAAATTGTATTTATAAACAGCAATGAATATTATTTTATTATTCATTACTGTTTAAAAAGATTTTTTTTTTAAATTGATTTTTTTTTGTTTTTTTTTATAATTGAGGTGTCCAGATCAGCTTACGGGCACCACGATTAATTTTTATACCCATTTTTTCTTAGCATTTTTTTCTTGTTTTTTTCTACTTATAGTTTTTATTTTTATTTTTCCATAAGTGAAGTGTCCTTACCAGTTTAAACACACTATGATTTTTTTTCCCTACATATACATTTTTTTTTTATCATTTTTAAATAATAATCTATTGTTTTCTAATTATTTGTTTTTTTATATATAAAATGGTTAAGTTGCATTTTCATATATATATATATATATATATATATATATATATATGTGTGTGTGTGTGTGTGTGTGTGTGTGTGTGTGGTTGTGTATATATATAACTGATATGGTCGTCAAATGATTAGATAAATATTAAAGGAAACTAATACCTTCTTCTCTATGTAATTGCAAAGAAAACTGTGGCTTTTATAGAGCCTTACAAAACAGAAAGAAACGAAATACTAGGAAAAACAAATCAAAACAGAGTTGACCTGATAAAGCTCCTACAGACTAGCTTGCTTGATAGCAAAGCAACAATTCCTGCCTTCCTGCCTATTATTCAGTAAATACGTTGTAGACTAAATCAAAGAAGACTAAGTCCATAATTCCAACAAATTCCTCCCCGTAAACTGAAAATGCATTGCATCAGTTTACCTCTTCAAGTCGTCGAACACCAAGCCAGCTTCTGAGTTGCACAAATTGATCCAGCTTAATTGGTTTAGTCATTATATCTGCCACTTGATCTTTAGTTCCAACAAAGTTCAATTTCACAGCTCCTTTGGTTGACAGATTGCGCAAGTAGTGATATCTAACATCAATGTGTTTTGTTCTTCGGTGCATAACTGGATTTTTTGACAATTTAATGGTTGAACTATTATCACACATGATATTGATGCATTCACAATTTTTTACGCCCAGCTCCTGAAAAATTCCTCTAAGCCAAACTCCATGACAAGCACAAGCAGTGGCAGCCACATATTCAGCTTCTGTGGATGATAGAGTGACAATTCCTTGCTTTCTTGAACTCCAACATATTGCTGCTCCACTTAGAAGAAACACGTTGCCTGAAGTGCTTTTTCTATAATCTACATCTCGAGCGTAGTCGCTGTCTGTGTACCCCAGCAGACTTCTGTCATTCTCATCTCTTATATAGTGGCTGTCCGTATATCCTAACAAATTCACATCTATGCTCCTCTTGTAGTAGACACCAAAATCTAAAGTTCCTTTTAGATATCTTAGTACCCTCTTAGCAATTATCATATGTTCTTCTTTAGGATCAGCCATATAGCGAGAAATCAAACATACCACAAACATTAAATCAGGACGAGTTACCGTTAGATACATTAGGCAACCTATCAGTTGTTTATACGGTGTTGCATCAACATTTTTGCTGCCTAATTTTGACAAGACAGTGTCGGGGACTATTGGATTCTTTACAGCATTGCAGTTCCCCATATTAAACCTTTCCAAGACTTCTTTAGCATACTTCTTTTGGCACAAGAAAATTCCTTCCTTGTTTTGATAGACTTCAACACCAAGAAAAAACTTCATTTTTCCCAAGTCTGTCATCTCAAACTCCTTCTGCATGGATAGCTTAAAATTTATGCACATCTGTTCATCATCTCCTGTATAAATCAAGTCATCTACATAGAGACTTACCAGCAACAATTTATCTCCATTTTTCTTCAGGAACAAAGTGTGATCATAGCTGCTCTTCTCAAATCCTTCCTTCTTAAAGTAGCTCTCAATTCTGCTAAACCAAGCCCTTGGAGCTTGCTTTAAACCGTAGAGAGTCTTCTTTAGTCAATACACCTTATTTTCTTGTCCTCTTATGACAAATCCTTCCGGCTGATCAACATAAACCTCCTCCTTCAATTCGCCATACAAGAAAGCACTTTTTATGTCAAGTTGAAAGATGCACCATCCACGTTGAGCTGCTAGCGCCAACAGGATTCTGATTGTATACCATCGGGCTACTGGTGCGTACACTTCATTGTAGTCAACTCCTGCTTTTTGTGAGTATCCTTTGACGACGATTCTAGCTTTACATTTATCAACTTTGCCTTCTTCATTAAACTTTGTTTTGAAGACCCATTTGACACCAATTTTTCTTGCTTGATTTGGCAGTGACACAAGCTCCCAGGTCTGATTTCGTTCAATAGCTTCTATTTCAAGCTTCATGGCCTCCTGCCACTTCTTTTCTTTCACGGCTTCATCAAAGTGTATTGGGTCATCATTGGAGATGTGAAATGCTAAGCTTTTGTCTGATTCTTCTTCTTCAGGAAAGCGATTATCACCTTCATAATCATGCATCCAGACAGGCTCTCTTCTTCTTCTTGTCTGTTGTGGGACTCCCGAAGTTGAAGACTCCCCAATTTCTGTAATTACTTCTAAGTTGTTGTCTTCCATGTCTTTTGCTTCATTAGATTCTCCATCAATTTCTTCACCTTCAGACTCTTCTGTGTCAAAATCATCATCTTCATCTCCCCAAGCTAACTCATTCTGCTCTGATTCTGTTGCACTCAGGTTCCATTCCCATTTTCCACCTTCTTCAAAAATGACATCTCGGCTTATAATAATTTTCTTTGTCACTGGGTCATACAAACAGTAGGCCTTAGATTCGTCACTGACTCCAAGTAAGATGCATTTGTGACTGCGATCATCAAGTTTAGTTCTCTTTTGCTCAGAGACGTGTACATGTGCAATAGAACCGAATACTCTGAAGTATTCTACATTTGGCTTCACTTCTGTCCACCTCTCTTCAGGTACCATGTCTTTGATTGCCTTTGTTTAACTACGGTTTAAGACATGGGCTGTCCATCTAGCTGCTTCTGGCCATAATGATTTCAGCATCTCCTTCTCAGACAACAAGCATCGTACAATGTTCATGATGGTCCGATTTCTTCGTTCCGCAACTCCGTTTTGCTGTGGAGTGTAAGCCGCTGTTAGTTGTCGTTTTATTCCATTGTCTTGACAAAATTTATTGAATTCACTTGATGTGAACTCCCCTTCCCTGTCAGTTCCGAAACCCACAAATGGTTGTTTTTGCTTTCTTTTCAGCAAAACATTTGAAGACTTTGAATGTCTCAAAAGTTTCTGATTTATCTGCAAGAAAATAAATCCATGTTTTTCGGGAGAAGTCGTCTACCAGCACCAATAAATACCTCTTGCCACTGTGGGAGATTGGGGTGATTGGTCCACAAAGATCTCCATGAATTAATTCCAGTTTGTTCGATGCTCTCCATTTGCTTTTCTTTGGAAATTCTTGACGTTGTTGCTTG
The DNA here is from genome assembly GCA_015731905.1 of Salix dunnii. Lineage (NCBI taxonomy): Eukaryota > Viridiplantae > Streptophyta > Magnoliopsida > Malpighiales > Salicaceae > Salix > Salix dunnii. The sequence continues at coordinate 9,743,354 of CM027668.1, read as the reverse complement.
CCCACATTGCATATTTTGCACACATTGTCTACTGTTCCTTTGAATTTCGGTAGCCCTTTCACCAATTGTTTCTGCTGCATGAGTTGAATGGATTTGTTGTTTAGGTGTCCATATCTCTTGTGCCAGAGAATCTCCAAATCTTCTTCTTCTATTTTCAAGCAATTACCAGGCAGTGGCTTCATCTTCGCATAAACCAGGAACATGCGATTTGCAGTCATTTGTGTATTTATTATCAACCCCCTTTGTTGATGATAAATTCTACAGATTCCTTCTTTGATTAAGATCACCAAACGCTTCTCCTGTAGCTGGCCAATGCTAAGTAAATTGTTGGTGAGATTGGGGACAAAGTAAACATTTGACACAATTTGTGTGATACCTTCCACCTCAAACCTGACATTGCCTTTTCCTTCAACTGCCATTTTCGAGCTATTTCCCAATCTGACAGAATGCTTGAATTTTTCATCAAGCTCAATAAACCAAGTTTTGTCTCTTGTCATGTGATTTGAGCACCCAGAATCGAGGAACCAAATGCCCTTTCCTTCAGCTTTGCTAGCTTCTGTGTGTGCCATCAGAAGCAGTTCTTCCTTCTCATCAAATTTCTTCTCGTCAGTAGCAGCATAACTTTCTTCATCTTCTTCACCATTACTTGCTTCTGTGTACTCCATCAGGAGTAGTTCTTCTTTCTCCATGTCAAATGCAACATGTTTTCCTTCAGCGTCTTCATCTTTAATGGCTGCTGTGTACTCCATCAGGAGTAGTTTGTCACCTTCCACAATTTCAGCATGGTTGATAATTTCTTCAGCTCTGTTCACTTCTGTGTGCGCCATTAGGAGTAGCTCTTCCTCCTCGTCAAATTCAGCATAGTTGACGACTCCTTTTTCTGAGCTCGAGCATTCAAATTGATAATGCCCTTGCTTTCCACATCGAAAGCAATTAATGGCTGACCTGTTAACAAAAGGTCTAGCTCTTCCCCGTCCTCTAGAGTGAATTCTTCCTCTTTGAAATATCCCTCTGCCTCTTCCTTGTGCATACTTGGGCTCGTTCATCACCTGTAGAACTTGCTCTTCACTCCTCTTCTCAACCACCTTTTGTTCATGTACAAGCAGAGATGCTTGTAATTCATCTACTATGAGCATGTCAATGTCCTTTGATTCCTCTATTGAGCATACTACGAAGTTGAATTTTTCTGTGAGACTTCGAAGTATTTTCTCAACAATTTTGACATCTGGCATATCTTCCCCGCAATTTCTTATGTCATTGGCAGTGGACATGACTCTTGCAAAATACGCAGACACATTTTCTCCTGATTTCATTTCTAGAGTCTCAAAAGTTCTGCGAAGCCGTTGCAGCTGGGCTCTCTTCACTCTAGCACTCCCTTGACACTTGACTTTCATGGAATCCCATAATTGCTTGCCAGTCTCCTTCTGAGTGATGGTTTTCAATATGCTTTTATCTATGGATTGAAATGGATAATTCTTTGCTTTGAGATCCTTGAGTCTTGCGTCGTCGATTGCTTTTTGTTGTGCTGCGTCCATGACTTCATTTCCCTTTGGCTCTTCGAAACCAGATTGAATGACGCTCCAGTACTCCTTAGAACGCAGAAGATTTTCCATGATCAAGCTCCAGTGATCATAGTCTCCGTCAAATTTTGGAACACATGGTGTTGTGAAGTTTCCTGAATCAATTGCCATTTGTTGTTTCGTGTTTTTTCTCTCAAACACTCAATTTGTATGTTTCTCTTATCAGGTCAGTGAAGTGCTCTGATACCAAATAAAGGAAACTAATACCTTCTTCTCTATGTAATTGCAAAGAAAACTGTGGTTTTTATAGAGCCTTACAAAACAGAAAGAAACGAAATACTAGGAAAAACAAATCAAAACAGAGTTGACCTGATAAAGCTCCTACAGACTAGCTTGCTTGACAACAAAGCAACAATTCCTGCCTTCCTGCCTATTATTCAGTAAATACGTTGTAGACTAAATCAAAGAAGACTAAGTCCATAATTCCAACAAATATCAGTTAATACACATAGTTTTATTAATCTAGTTGATGTTTTTTTTAAATAAATTTCACTGGAACATATACTAAAAAATTTTATTTTTTTCTCTTAACACTAGCATATGAAAACAATATAAAATAACAAAAGAAATGAATATGTGAAACCCCATTCAGGTTGCGTTCTCAAAAAGCATTTTAACACGTATATGGTATTTTGATAGATATTATTTTTAAAAGTTTTTTTATTCAAAAATATTTTAAAATATTATTATTTTTAAAAAAAAATATTTGCCACACCAACACATCAAAATTATTTTTAAAAAAACAAAAAAAAAATAATTTAATGTTTTCTCAACACAAACATACTTTGAAAAAAGAAATTCAGAAACGAGGGACACTGCAACTTGCTCAATAAAAACGGATAATATAGAGGCTATGTGTCTTGAATCAATAGAAGGGAGCACAAGGTGATCTAGATGAATATCAATGTTTTATTGTCCCGTGGTTTGTGACAAATGATTTGAGCTTTCCATTGAAAATCTCGAGTTAAGATATATATATTTTATAAAAATCTGAAATAATTAATATTTTACTAGCTTTTTTAGACCACAAAACATTTTTATAGGATGAGTTTCATCGCAAATAAAAAAAAAGAAGATAAAATGGATAAAATATCTTGCATGTGGAGCATCGCTCCGTAGTTATCTACGAAACTAATAATGGAATAGAATAAATATATAAAATGCATTAATTATTTTTAAAATTATACAAGTCAATTTTAGTTAACAAGTGAGGAAGTAAAACTAATATCATCTATAAAATTACATAAAAATAATAATATGTCTTACCAACAAATTCAAGGGTTAAAATAACGGGATTGGTAGTTTTCTAGACAGGTTAAAAGAACTGGATTAATATATTTTATAGAAAATATACGTATCTCGACACAGTTTCTGATACACACCAAATAATTATTAATTCTCCACTCCAGTCCAATCCGAACTCGCTTGATTCAACGCACCTTCGAAAGAAAAAAAAAGAAGAGGGTTAAATTGCCGTTTGAGGTTTGATGGGTCCCTAAACATATGTGTAGGACAGCAAAATATGTTGCTAATAAATCGTGCTCAATCATGAACTCCATTCAAAAGACAAGAAGAAATGTTGCTTGATCAGAGAGTTAAGTCAAGTGTAGGAGCATATTAATACGGTCCAAAAATAATAAATCCCTGATAAACAAAGACAAGACGGACCAAAAATAATAAACTAAGACATCTTCATCGTCATGATTAGGAGCATCCCTTAAAAACGATTGTTTATTTGTCCCAATGATGCATCGGGATTGGGCATGCGTGGGTCGTGCACTCCTTAGCATAATGGCCTGGAGAACGGCAGCTTTGCTTTGGGTCATTTTATTTCTTTCCTATTAACTATACAAAGACACACCATGGATTGTTGGGTTTTTTTCTGTTCATGTGCTCGGTAGTGCGTCGGCACTTATTTTTTAAAATTTCTTTTTATTCTTGATATCAAGATAATCTAAAAACAAAATTAATTCTCTTATCAACCAGTAAATAAAATTCAGCACTGGAACACCTTCTTATATCCAGTAGGAAGAGAGAGAGATATATAAGAGATATATTTTTATTTTACATAATTTTAATCAAAATTGATGTGATGATGATTTATAACGCGATACAAGTGTTAATCTTAACCCCTCCTTTTCATTCACAATCTGGAAGGAGGATATCGTTCGTTGGATTGGTGGACGTGGATATTCCGACACTAGAGGATGGAAGGTCGTGCAGTGATGCAGGAAGCTATATTTGTGGTGAAATATGATTAACCTACCGAGCCTCCCCCTGTCATTTATGCGGGGCATTATAAATTTATGGATGCCTGCTGGACAACGCAGCGGCTTCTCCGAAGAACAGCGATTAGAACCTGGTTTTATGATTATAGATTTAGGATGTGTTTGGGACAATGTTTTAGTTGGATTTTTAAATTTTTATCCACTCCTTTTGATGCTTCTTGACTTTGATATATAGCAGTTATTGACTGAAGACAATAAACTTCTAACAAAACAATACATGTACAGCACCAAACATTGCCTTGCTGTGCTCGTCTCTTGTGTAATTTATCTGCTTTTTCTGCTAGCCGCCAGATCATACAGCAATCTCAAATAAAGAGAAATATTATATGGAACGTGAACAGTTCAACCTGATCAATTTGTTCAAATTAAAGCGAGCTTCATCGAAGGGAAAAGGAGAGGGAGAGGGAGAAAATCAGTCCGCAGAGCGTGCTTATATGATGATATCACTCTTCTTTTCATTTCAGGCAAATAAGTATCGAGGTAGGAAAAATAAAACCCTAAAGTTGAGCACATTTGCTTGTCACTGATTGAGGCTGCGTCTGGGAGTAGTACAATCGGGCTTTTATATAATTTATTTTTTTCGTTTGTTTTTTGATGTAAAAAATGAGTTTTAAAAAATAAAAAAATATATATATATTATTTCAATAAATTTTTCTTAAAAAAATTAAAAAATAATCTAAATTGCAAACAATACCGATCTTCAAAATTTGCATTCTCGTAGGTTATATAGCCTGTGAGCTAGCTCTGCTCCTTTTCCCATCAATTTAGAAGCTATTACATCGTAATCCTTTAATTTCGGACAATCGAGCGTCACGATTATCTTAGCATACAATGAAAAACTGTAAAATACTCTTAAGAACAAGAAACATTATATATATATTGATCATAAGGAATTTTCTAATGGCACTGAAATGAGTTAGTGGGGGTATGGATCATGATTTCAGTCGCAAGAAAAAAGAGTTCGTGGGAGCGAAAATATAATTCTGAGTAGTGTGGTCATCACCTCCCCCAATTGACTGTGATTGAGGTAGCTTAGGCCTGAGAGAGCCATTTGCACACCAGAAAAGGAAAATTTCTACGATCACCATGCCCTCGTCACTAAATTCAAGCAAAACACTAACTTCTAAGAACAAGTCTGGTTCACAGGAGGAGTTACTGTGCATTTTATTTTTTTCGAGTAAGAAAATGGGAAACCTGCAGCCATGGTGAGATGAAGAAGAAGCCCGAAAAGGTTCCCCGTTTCCTGTAAACCAGGGACAGAAAGAAGACTTTGCAAAGTCCACCACGACACGTTTAGAGGACATGTATGTGTCTCTGTCTTGATAGACTCTGCTGTGCTGTGTGACACTTTAAAAGCATCATCATCCTAGTTTTTTTTTTTAGGGTTTGATTGAATACAGCATGCCTCAAATGGTATAATCATACCTCTCATCAAATCATTGCCAATGCATCAAACCATATCACAACCGTCAATCTCTCCCCAACAGTCAGCTTTATAGAAATTTCAGTACACCTAAGTCTCGAAGTGGGACCCCGCATAGATCTGTCGGTTGGACACGTGCCCAATATCGGTAAGAAAATGACATTCTATTGAGGCGTCTTTGTAAAATCATGATGGAGATGTAAAAGAAAGTGGACAAAAAAAAATGCATGCCCAATTCGTGCCTGTTTAATGGGCTACCTTACCTCGCTTCAGCTTTTTTTTTTCTTTCTCTCGTCTTCCTGGACAGTTTTTATGGGTTCCTCTCATAAACCCACTAATGGAGTTTAAAGAGAGACCCAACAATTGGGATTTGAGAAAGGAATTCACGTCATTTTGCATATAAAGTCAACACTAAAGAGTGACAAAATCTTGATAAAGTTTGACAAAACACCATGACCGAGCAATGGAGTTATGCCACATGATTCAAGTACCTTTTTCCCTTAGATCTTAATTTCCCCCTTTTCTATGCAGTACGTGCGAGATTTGTTTACCCCGCAAAATGTGCAATTTGTATTGTATGTCTCCCATCTGACGCGTGCATAGAACACTAGTTATATTCAATTTAAATAAAATAATTCAATGATATAATTCTTATTGATGCCATTGCTATAACGATCATGTTACGTCTTACAAGTAATGCTAGCAAAATTCATTTTAATATAGACAGATAGAATGCTGGTGTGAAATGCAAAATATACAGGGGGCTCAGATTCATATATATAAACTCATCCTATTATTTATTTTTAATCAAAAAATACTCTGTAAAATGATGTTGTATCTCAGCAAAAGAATTTGAGTGAAAAGAGTGTTGAGACTGTTTGCTCACTGCTTTACTCAATTTGTTGCGTTCACTTCCCTACACAATTATGTGATCACTTTCATCACTCCTACTTGTCTACTGTTTTCTGTGGAAAGAAAACGTAAAGGTAACGCCTCTATATCAGTCTATGTAATCCATCTCTTACGCTCCTTGATGTCATCGAGCTTGGCTTCTTGAAAAACCACAACCCTAGCTCCCCTCTCCTGTCTCCCCTCCTCCCTCTTTCTAAGCTCCCTTTTTAACACCCTAGCTCGCTAGTTCTTGAAACATCAAGATAGATCTTTTTGAATTCTTGAATTCAGTTCAGTTTGGAGAGGAGCTGGTTCACAGGAAGCCATGAAAGAAAGAGGCAAAGCCGTGGAGATGTTCAACAATGACTTGTTCGATCAAGATTACAGCACCCCATCAGATCTCCCATGCAAGAAACACCCATCATCATCTTCAGGTGGGGTGTGTGCTTATTGTCTGAAAGACCGTCTGGTCAGTCTAGTCTGTTCAGATTGCGGAGAACAAAGGCTCTCTTCTTGTTCTTGCTCAGAGATCTCTTCCAATCGTAATTCATGCACTGTTGAGGTAGGCAGTGTTGGTCGCATTTCATTCTTGATAGAAAATGAAAAACAAAAAAGTGATCAAGTTTCACAGTCTAGTAATAGTACTTGTAAGCCCAAAAGCTCCAGTAAAGTTCAGAAAGCAGATGAACTGAATTTCTTGCTCAAGAGGAGCAGTAGCAGCTGTGTTGAGATCAAGAGGAGAAGTGGGTTTTGGAGGATTGGAAGGCTGTTTAGTAAGAAAAGAGGAAAGGGCTGTGATAGGAGCAGTGTCGGGGGTTTTGAAGAGAAAAGTGATATGTGGGTTGTTGATTACATGGGTGTGTCTAGGTGCAGGTCTCTCTGCAGTTTTAGAGGTGGTGGGTTTTTTGGCTCAGAAGATGGCACCTTTTCAGGTGCCAGGAGCTCCATTTCAGCTGCCAGGAGCTCCATTTCAGCTGCTAGGAGTTCAATTTCGGCTGCCAGAAATTCAGGTGTCAATGGTGGTCTACTTTTTGATCCTGACAGGAAAAGTGGGTTCAGTGAGGCAGAGCCAAGAAAAAGTGGCTTTGATGGTGAAAAGAGAGATACAACTAGCACTACTTTAGAGCCTGAAAGGCTTGATCCCGGCCACAGTGGAGCAAATACTAGACGTGTATTCTCACTTAAAGAAGGCAATTTTACTACAGTGGATGATTCAGGCTTCATTGACCTGAAGTTTGATTTTCCATCAGAATCTAGAGCAGATTTATCTTCTATAAAAATGGTCTCTTTGTCAGATTCACACTCCGCCTTGGGGAGCCTGAGAGGCAGCGATGCGTTGGCGCCGGATCAATTTGGAGGGACTTTTGTGGGGGAAGGGCTTTTTAGTCATGGGGGGTCCTGTAGGATCACAGTCAGCGACAGAGGAATCAAAAGGAGCAGAAAAAGTTTCAAGAGCTGGAGATGGATTTTCAGGCAACATCCAGGTGCAAAGAAGAAAGATGAAGACCTTGTGGTTAAACCCTTAGGTTAATTATTAATTACTGATTAGACTAAATCTTGATTTTTGCCTTCGTATCTTTCTATGTGTAAGTGGTGGCCAGATCCTTCCTGTATTCTGTAGCTGCATTGATCAAAGTTAAAACAGAAGTAGCTGACAGAAATGTGCTTGCATGACTTTATAGTTTATTCCTGAAAAACAAATAATAAAAAGAAAGAAAGCATTTCATATCGTAATCTGCCACCATACAAGTGCATTTGTAATAATAAAAATTAAAAAATGCAACTAGGGCATCAAGATTTTGTTTTAGTAAAAAACCAATTAAACAAAACTTTTCTGTTTTTTAAAATATTTTTTTATTCAGAAATAATTTTAAAAAATAAAATAAAAAATTATATAAAAGCTAAAAATAATTTTAAAATATATATATTTTTTATTTAAATACAATGCCAAGTATGACCTAAGTTAAGATTTTTTTATAATTTGTTTTCCTAAAATGGGTTGAATCTCTTATCCCTCGATGAAGTAGATAAAACGGATGCTAGTTGAGTGAGCTATTTTAGTGGGTATTTGGCACCGTGGTTCAATCTGTGTTTGTGTTGAATCGCGGCTCCAATCACGGGACATCAAATTTTTTTTGTGGGTCCCACTAAATTCCTGCGATTGCGATCACGTTTTGAAAAGCATCTTTTTGATGTTTTTTAAAAGGAACACACATACGAACGCAAGCAAGCTAACAACTTGTTGCTTCCTTTTCATGTGCATGTTGCTTCCTTTCGTATACTTCATAGAAGAATTTCTTCAAGTAATCATCCATGGCTGTAACACCACTTGAAGTTTGCATGAATTTATTAATAGCACCAACTCTGTTTGTCAGTAGAAACTCAAAACATGAAATCATCCATGGCTAACAGCTCGCTGCTTCCTTTTCAAGCATGATAATATAAACCTGAAACTCCAATGTCATAGCTAAACATTAAACTCCAGTAATGTTCATCGTTTTCTTCCTCGCTATCGTCGCCGATGATCTTTCTCTCTCTACACAGCCACGACCACTATCCTTCTCTCTCCTCCACATCCACGACCACTCCTTCTCTGATCCTCTCTCCAACAGCACCAGAGGCATGGCAATAAGCCCCGACGTCAGCAGCTGGTGCTGCCACCTTCCAGAGCTGATACCAGCCACCACACAACACTATTTTCGACGCCACCACCACAGGAAGAACCACCTCGGCCTCTTCCACCAGTCGATACTGGCCGTTGACCCTCTCGTCACAGTAGATGAACAGTAACGATGAACAATAACGTTACTCAAACATGTAGTGTTTTGAATTTTTTAAAATGCACCGTTTTGCGTTATAGGGGGGAGTATTAACACTTGGGCTGGGCTGCTCTCGGTGGAGCCCAAGTCAAGTAGGGTTGGGCCAGCCCATTTATTTGGGTCTGGCCCAGTCTGATTTTTTAAAAAAATATAAAATTTATATTTTTAAAAAATTAAAAATTATATAATTTACTTGAATTATTAATTATATTTTTTTATTATGATAATTAAATCTATAATATTTTAAAAAATATATGTGTCTTTTAAAATAATTTCATAAGTTGACAGTAATATGACAAGCATGGTAACCAAACATTTAAAAATGTTTTTCATTAAATCTCAAACTCAATCACAGTTTTAACCAAACATTTCAATTTCAGTTTTGAACCGCAGCTAAAAGCGCTTTTCATGAAACTGTTTTTTTTTTTAATCTTAACCATAACAGCAACAGCTGTGCCAAACAGACTCTTAACTGGAGTTTTTTTTTTTATATATATTTTTATATATAAAAGTTAGAATGGAAGCAAAGAAGAAACCATATGGGCATATCGAACCGAAAGGTGTTCATTCATCGTATAATGCTAAATTGAAAGGCTTTTATGCCATTTAACTTTTGGAAGTGGTCTTTGTATTGGTTTGGGCTTTTAGTTCATGGAGTTTTGGACTTGTAGAATTTTATACAAGAGTGGCCCATTGGGCCAAAACCTGCTTAGGTGGTTGTTGCGGTATATTCCAATGTTTTGAAGTAGTTGGTGGAACTTGTCCCGTGGATCAGGCCCATTACTCTCATAGATTTTTTACCCCCTTTTGTAAAATTTAATTTTTATCTGATATATTTTTTTAAAATAATACACATCTGAAGCTGGCTCTGCAACCAACCCCTCCTCTCCATTCACCGCTCCACGCTCCACTTGGAGATATTTTTCAAACAGGTTCTGGTTTCGGTTTTTCTCGTTTTATTATTAACTAATTATTTCTCCCACTTGAATTTATTTTTCAGGTCAATGAAGTATTCCATAATTAAGTATTTGTGGGAATTTCCTGGCATACGGCATGTCAGATGGATATGCTTGTGTTACATGTTGCTTGAAATTAATAAGGGCCTACTTGATGGACGAGCACAGCACACCAGCACAGCCTGACGAATAATACGCTTCCATGGGGAACCATTCATGCCCAGTTGCATTAAAAAAAGCATGCACGCACCACAGAAAACAGATCCTCAAAAGTCAGCTGGTTGACTATTACCATATAGAACCAATTACGTAACTTGATCAAGTTACACAGGCCACTATATACGTTCATTAATGCCTAGTTGAAACACCAAGAACCAAAAAATCAAAGAGAATTCAACCATGTATGTGACGAGGCCTCTCTCAATGTATCTAAGAGATCCTTCAGCTCTTTCATTATCTCCTCCCGAGGGTCCGAGCTCTGGTATATTGGTGATCCAAGACGACGACGCCGAACCTACGTGCTGTTTTGGGTTGGTTAAGAGCACTAGTTATATTAAAGCCCTACCATTTCCTCAAAACAAGAGCCTGACGGTTCTGTTTCCAGACGGGGACTACACTGAATGCACCCGTGTTCTATTCATTCCTGTTCTTGATCGACCACTGTCTTCCAAACAATACCATGTCATTCAAAGGAAATGGAAGCATAAAGGGTACGTGTCCTATCTATATCTGCACTTTCTTTTTGGCCAAATTGGCTCCTATAGGACCTTTACTATCAATTTGTGATGTTAATTATGCTAATCAAACAGCTCTAGTTGACTTAATTATTTCACCATGATCTGCGCCAGGAAAGCTTACATAAACAGCAAGATTAAGGAGGGCGTGAAAACAAGTCGTTCCTTCACTCGTAAATTCTGTTTAGAGCCACAATCCCTGGATCCTAGAAACATATACCAACGATTCGAGATACGACAGCGAAAATCGGGTGGCTTTGTTGCCAAATCTGTCGCTTCGGATGGGCTGCCTCCAGAATTCTTAAGGAGAGATGGCTGGGAATTGGCCGCTTCAACTCCCAAGGAGTTCCATCTGAACGAAGCACCAGGCCTTAACACGGCTCTCCGTGCCTGCCTTCCAGACTTCAACTTCCCGCTGTCACAGAATCGTTCCGAAGCTGTGAAGGTGGGGAAGTGGTATTGCCCTTTCATGTTCATCAAAGAAGGAACTATTTTTGAAGAAGTTCAGATGAGGTATTCAAGCTATTACGAGATGACTCTCGAGCAACAATGGGAGCAAATTTTTGCTTGTGAAAGCATGTATAATGCAGACAGCAATACTGTGAGTGTAGATGTTGCCGTCGAATGCCAAGTGATTAAAATTGCCGGGACAGAAGCTGTGCATGACCAGAAGATTGTTGCTGATGGGGTGATGTGGTTTAGGAGTGTTAGTGAGGTGGCACGAGAAATAAATGTGGGAATGGGATTAGAAATTTGTGAGAGAATGAGGTGGGAGGAAGAAAGAGTCGGGTGGGCTGGTGGGAGTGAAAGGCAAGTGAGTGTGCAGAGAGCCGAGGAGTTTGATGGCGAGGGAGAGTGGACGAAATTTGGTTGCTATGTGCTGGTTGAGAGGTTTGCATTGAAGAGGATGGATGAAAGTGTGGTGCTGACCTTCGATTTTAGGCATGCTCACCAAATTAGGAGCAAATGGGAATGACATAATTGCACTCTTTCATTCATTTATAAAATAATGTGTATGTTTTTATTTTTAAAATATATATCTGAATTCAGCGCATCAAAATAATTAAAAAATAAAAAAAACAATAGTTTTCGCAATACCAAATAATCTTAGTTAGCAATGTTTAACGACTTCTTGGTTTCCCCCCTTCACTTTTGGATTGGTTTTAAACAAGAAATAAATTGGGGCTGGGCTCATAGCCCAAACCAGTGTACCCTCGGAGGCCCATATAGATAAAATCATAAAAAAAACCTTGACCAATATATTTATATAAAATGAACCTGCCTCAAACAAAAATATCCTATTGCCTCTCACAGTAAAACTATCCTTGCAAAGACAAGTTCAATGGTAAGAGTCAGTTAAATTATAAAAATAGCTTTTTGAATAATGTATAAATAATTTTTGAATTGATATGCTGTTCAATGATAAAAAAACCATTTTTCTTATCTTATTTTAAACAAAGTTTAATTACTTTGTATATAGTTTAATTATACAATTAATTATACAATTAATATGAGTAAGTTATATAATTAAATAATTATTTTTGAGAAACCCACCAACAATAAAATTATTATTTATATTTATATTTAAATTAAAAAAATAAAAATAAAATGAATTTAATTATAATAAAAAGATCTAGAATATTTGAAATTTTGAGTGTTAGAAAAAGTTAAAAATAAATTAACACATTAACAAATAACCAATAAGTTCTTACATAATTAATTAACATACATTTCATTAAAAATAATTCAATCAAATTAATTACAAATTAGTACTCCTTTTTATTTTAAAATACACCGCAGAAATCGGATCAATTGTAGAAGTATCCATCTTCATAATCTCCATTTCTTGTTTCTCTTACTTTTGTTTAATCAATAAAGCTTGTTGCTTTAACAAAATTTTTTTGTCTTGTTTTTTTCTACCTCAATTTCAACAAAGTTATCCTTCAATTGTTGTTGTAACATATTTGTTACATTTGTCTCCCCAATTTTCTCTTTTCCTTGTTTGTGTTTAATTCATTATTTTGCAACTTTCTGACCAATTGGTTTATTTTGGTAAACAATTGCGTCACCGTCTTCTCCTAAACTAACAGAATTAGCGATTGATGGATTTGAAGAAGCTGGACTTGCATTTCTATGATTTTTTTATTTCTTGTTTGACTTCTGATGAAGACTTGCACGTTTAAATTGTCACTTGGATTCTTTTTTAAGATAACCCAACAATATTTCAGTTGAAATCGTTTGCCAACGGCTGAAGCATACATTTGTCGAACATCACTAAATTGGTAAATTAAATTAATAAATAAAACTATGATATATAATAAATATGTTAAACAAATAATTTAATATGAAAATGATAAAAAAAAACAATACACTTGATTCTTCAGTCGTTCCACTTTGTTGACGGTTTTCAATTTTGGTAACAAAACCAACAAATTTTTCAACTTCTCTATTTATTTCTTGTCATCTATTTGAGATGCTTATCTAAGAATGATTATTCAGGTTCCCTCCATTCTCGACAAAGTAAGCATGTACTCAATCCTAAAATGTCTTGTTTGTTGATCAACTTATCTGATTGGATCTTTGCTAGTATTTAACCATGCAGATACAAGTAAACAATCTTCCTCCAGTGGGAAGTTTTTATTTCTTTGTGATTTTTTAGTTCTATGAACATTTAAATTAGAGTCTATGAAGTCATAATAAAGTTGATTAGGATCACTTTGTTGAGAAATAAATTGTTCAAACTCACTTATAAGAAAGTTAGTGAATGAGGTCGGCAAATTTGAGTCTATCTGCATAAAAAATAAATTGTGTGATTGCCCTATGTTACATTCTATCTAAATCAAATTCTATCAAACTTATAGCATTAATAAACTTATAACAACATATATTTAATACAAGGAAAATAACATCATTATCAACATACAACTTATGAATAAATTCACAGCAGCTCTAAACATAAAATTGAAATGTTTTATAAATTTAACAGTAAATTAATAGCATATAATTAAGTTAACTGACAAAAAAAATCCTAATTAATGAATTTTATATAATTATTTTTCTGTGCTAACTATTTTTTTATGCTATATATTTTAACCTATAAAAAATCCTAATTATCGAATTTCACATATATTTTTTTGTGCTAAATATTATTTTATGCTAACTATTATAATTATTATAATTAATAATAATAATATATAAACCCCCTCACCCGATCCCCCCCAAACCCTATTTTCCCTCTCTCTCAGCACCACCCCCGTCCCTCTCTCAACTCCGACCAGCCCCCTCCCTCTCAGCTTCCAGCCCCGTCTCTCTCTCCGTCCAGCCCCCTACCTCTAGCCTTTGTCCCTCACCAATGGCGATCTCGCCTCAATCACTCTCTGCTCCCTCCCCCCATCTCCCTCTCCCATGGCGCTCCCCCCTCTCCCTCGGTTTTGATATTATTTTCAATCTTTGGCACAAATCCATCGCTAAAGAAGAAATCAAAGCTTCCTACTTGTAAAAAAAAAAGATTAAATTTAGAAAACAAACCGAAGATGTGGGCAGAAGGTTTGATAGGAACCGAAGATGAAGATGCAGTCTGTTTGTTGGATTTTGATGAAGGTATTTTCTATTGATAAGTCTTGTTCGAAAAAATTGATGCAATCTGCTCCCAGAAAAATTGTTGAATTTATTGTGTTGTTGTGGGTTTTAATTTGGTAAATGCTAACGGTAACATTTGCAACGGTCGGATTTGATTTTTGCCTCTGCATTTGAGATATGTAGGAATGCCTTCAGAAGAAGCAAAAGTCATTTTAGCTCTCTATTTAACTTTTCCCGTTAGAGATGTAAATTTAACAAAAATAGCCAAATTTTTAAAAATTTCACTTTACCTCTCCTGATTGCTCTCCTCATTGCACTTGCCGGGAAAAAGAAAAATCGTCTCTTGATTTCTCAGTAACAGAATTAGCTTTTCTTTTTCGATAAAAAATAAAATAAAATGGTAAACGTAATGGCTAAAGATCAACAATGGCTACTCAAATGCCTGAATACCACTCTCGATCCTAACCAGGAAACACGTTCCTTCGCTAAAGCTTCTCTTCATCAAGCCTCTCTTCAACCAGGTCACTCCCCTCCCTCTGCTCCTCGTAATATTTCCTTTTATCATCGATGAAGTCTAGTCGAATATTATGTCTCCAGGATTTTGAGTCGTATTTATGAAAAGTTACCGTAAATAAGGAACTTCCTTTTGGATTTTGTCAGATATCCTCTTTCATAGATTTTGTGATTTATTTCTACCTTTTTTTTAATTTGATTTGCTGTGAGATTTAACTTGATAATTGCCTAGCTGCGACACTATTAAAGCAATTCATTAAGAAACATTGGCATGAAGGCGAGGATTCGTTTGAGCCTCCTTTATACATACTTTATATAATCGAATGCTAAATACATATAGCAGCGGAAATTTAGATTATAAATATCTCCACTCATCGTTGCTTAAGTATCGAAAGAAAATGAATTCCAAAAGTAAGCAGCAGCAACACAAGCTTTCGCAACGCCACAACAACAATACAACATTATATTTAAAGAAATTTTTACGAGAGGAGCCTTCTAATCTATGCCTACCATTAGCCGTAGATGGAGTACACAAGCTATTATTTATAGGTAGATTAGGGACCCCTCTTATTAATTTATTTTTCAATTTTCTCCTTCCATCAAGGAGATAATTAGCCATGATCCATTAATTGATCCCCATGATCAAACTCCATGACCTATCTTTATGGTCATGGGTTTGCATGATCAAGAACATGGGTGTGTCATGAGGGGCACATAATGTAATTTCCAACACCTCCTGTTGGCGCAACTGAAAAGGATGTAGTTTTGACCACTTTTCTCTTTTGTTTTTAAATCTTGAAATTCATAAATTGAGATCTGGTTTTAGTTTATTATTATTATGTTATTAGCAAGTTATATGGAAATTACTTTTACCTTCGTTGGATGATTCTCATCGGAAAATTTGTTCCACAATTAGGATGGCTATTGCTTCGATTGCTGTATAGACTGGCCTGAGAATTGCCCTGATTTATCGCCGTTTCTTTTGAAGTTGATTAATGATCAAACTAATATGAGTGGACATAAGTCTTTGGAATGTTCGGTTTGATTGTGTTGAATTTCTTTTTCCTTTAAATTTGAGATTCACATGTACATTCCAAGCGAGACATTTTTTAAATACAGAAATAAATCCTCAAGTTCTCTTTGTCAAATTGAATCTTGAGCTCTAAGGTGCTTGGCCCTTCTGGATGATATTGTGGTGCCAAATTGAGTACCAGTTTTGTTCCCTTGCTCGCATAGAATTGTATCATCACCTCAAGCTAGTGTTCTTCACATATTTTGTCGCTGTTTGAGAAAGCAATCTTTGATTGGTTTTAGTATTCTTGTTGATTATAGAATGGGAGGTTTCTATGAAGGGAAATAAGATCTTGTTCAAAGAAAATGTGGGTATGCTAGTGCATGTGTATATATATGCATGCCAAGTAGGTGACTGAAGAACAGAGCAGGACCATGAGAATTGCATCGTAGTGACCAAACAGGCATGAGGTTTCTATGAAGGGAAATAAGATCTTGTTCAAAGAAAATGTGGGTATGCCAGTGCATGTGCATATATATGCATGCCAAGTAGGTGACTGAAGAACAGAGCAGGACAATGAGAATTGCATCGTAGTGACCAAACGGGCATGAGGTTTCTTTGATACCCACATACAAAGTACAGGCACTCATGTTTGTTGCTCAAAACAGTAACATGTTAGAAGATCCCTGGTTTTAGTGACAAGTTACTACTGAACCTTTGGTGTTGGAGTCAAAACAGCTGGACTAATGTGGTTTTGGGTTTACTCTTTGGTGTATTGTGAGTTCATGAGCCCACAAAATACGCTTTCCGGAGGGTGTGGTTTCCTCGAATTCAAAAAAAAAAAAAAAGAAGTATTGTGAGTTCATGTTTCTTTTATCATTTTGTGGTTTGAAAGAAGAAAAGTAATTGTTTTGATAAAATCCAACCGACTTTTGATTCCTATGGTAAATAAGCAAGCAATGTATTACTTGTCAGATAATAATATAAATTATATCTTGTTATTTTATCTAATAATTTAAATTTTTAGATGAAATAGTTTCTTGAAATTGTATCAGATACTTGTTGACCCAGCGGTCATGAATTTAAATTTCATAATTTTTATTTTATTTAAAAAAAATCAAGCATAAAATAATATAGACTCGTGCAAATTTCAAACTAAAAATGCTTTGACTTAAAGATATATATTGAAAAATAATATAAATTATATCATGATATCTCAACTAATAACTTAAATTCATAGATAATATAGATTGTTAACCTCATATATCATGAGAGATACTCCTCATCCCGCTTATGACTTTAATTACCTGTGTGATTCTGTGGAACAAAAGCAAAAGTGAAAATGTTTTGACAAAATCTTGGTGAATTCTGGTTCCTATGGTAAACATGTGGTTGATGAGTGGCATCCTGTGCTTTCTTGAAAGATATTATTCATTCTTATATGATTTGAAATTGCCCGTGTATCTATGTGTTTTCCTTGTATTTTTCTCAGATATTTTCAGGATTCCATATTATAGTTTGACATGTGAATAGAGCCTAATTTAATGCATGACTAGTAATTAGTATTCACTGTTGAAGATTTTCTCAAACATGAAAAAATGTAGATTTTTTTTAAAATAATGGTACAGGAGAGAGAGGGAGAGAGAGAGAGAGAGAGAGCGCACGACGTATTACTGCTACTGCATTATTCCTGATAATTCACCGTAGCCACCATGCGTCACGTTCACTTGAATCAAGAGAACAAAAGTTGAAGACTAGCACTTCCATCCCAAGCTCTGTGATAGCTCTACGAGGACCGAGGAAATCACGACAAAGGGGGCAGGTGGCACGTCTGAATCCAAGCCACCTGTCCAGGCAAGCTTTGTGGAAGAGATGGTCACATCTCAATGCTGTGATCTCTTCTCCTTCTTCGATATGGCACAGGCAGACAGCACATTCTTTTGATTCCATGCACCCCGCAGCTGGGCTGAACTCATACGGGTCAAGGCATAGCTCCTCGCTCCTTCCTGACATGTCAAAATGCTGATTTTGAAAGAAATTGTACGGCAGCAAGAAATCCAGCGCCCATTTCAACTGGGAAGCGATCAGATACAAGTATCTCGACATAATTGCTTGAGGAATAGGTGAGAGTTAGGAGAAATCGGTAAGAAAAATGAAGAATCGGAAGGGAAAATCGATGGATTAATGTTAACGTGAGAGATGTAGCAAAGCAGTGCTCGTGTCAGATATTATAGACGGGAGTCCTTTTATAGATGGTCGAAGCTCCAAGGCAAGAGATGAGAGAAAGCAGCTCCGAGGGTGACTACTCAGCAGACTCGTAAGGAAAGAACATTTACCGAGGACATTGTTACAACCTCCTACAATCATTTAATTATAACGTAGTCTCCATAATTTTATAAAATAATTGGTTATTAATAAATTTTGATAGTATTTTTTAAGTATTTTCTATATTAACATTTAAAAACACAAAAAATATTTTTAAAATACTGTAGCAAAGAGTGCCCAGTAAAGAACTAAAACAATGTTAACAAAAATATTATAGCAATGTGTTCTTTTGTACTGTAAGTGACAACAGTGAAATAAAAATATATTTGTCATATTAGGTCATAATATTTTTATTGCTAGTTGTTTTATTTGAGATAATTTTTAAAATTAATTTTTTAATCAGATTTGATATTTTTATTTTTCTTGCTTTGGAAAATTTTAGAAATAATATTTTTTTTATTTTATCTTTTAACTTTGAATTTATTGGAAAAATAACTTTTTAACCGAATGTAAATCTAGAATTTCATGAATTGTAAATTTAAAAGATTAATATGAATTTAATAAATTTGTCCAGATTTTTTTTAAATTATATATTTTTTTTTAAATTTTATCATCTCCCCGTGTAAATGAGAACTTGTTACATGATTGAATACTCTCTACAATTGTTTTTCAGATTCCACTACTCATAATACAAGCAATCAAAATCCTGGTGGCGTTGCTAGAGATTTTAATAAGCTGTGTTATTTCCATCTGATTTATTTTTTAAATCTCAACCGCGTCATTTTGCAAGCTTTCTTTACTTGCATGTGCTCTTTTATTTTTCTAGGAAAAAAAAAAAAAACCCGAGAGAATGACAAGAACCGAAGCTTAGTTGCAGGGATGATGACGTGTGATATTCCTCTTTCCTTCGGGGTGCGGTCCTCCAGGAAACTTCCGGAACTTGCATGGGTT
Organism: Salix dunnii; assembly: GCA_015731905.1. Taxonomy (NCBI): domain Eukaryota; kingdom Viridiplantae; phylum Streptophyta; class Magnoliopsida; order Malpighiales; family Salicaceae; genus Salix; species Salix dunnii. The sequence goes on along the minus strand of CM027668.1, from coordinate 9,724,343 downwards.
TAAACGACGGGGCTTTTCAAAGCCAGGACGAGGAATGCTGATTTTATTGAAATGGTAAGCAACGTGGGGGGATTTCCTCCATACCTGGATAAAAGTAAAATAACGATTCAAGGTTATTTTATATTTTTTAAGGTTTAAGAATTTAAATTCATGGTCTTGTAAGGAGTGGAAATAGCAAAGATAATCAAATTTTGTGCTGCGCGGTGGCTCCACGTTCAGGAAACTGAATAATAGAGGAGATGTGAGCCTGACTTATTCGCAAGGGGCTCGATTTCATGAAATGAATGTGCATCACAGGCAGAATTTAAACACCATCCCCGGGGGGTCTGTTGGTGTCCTGTTCGGTGATCGGTCCAATTTGTGAATTATGATTGAGTGGTTCGATTGGCTCCAACGGCACCTCTATGACAACGCCTGGGCCCTTCTTGATGGTGAGTCCGCCTCGGTGGAAAAGCTCTTGTCGATTGATTAGTGCCCGTTTGGGTGGCGGCCCAAACGGTATTTTGTTATTTTTTATTTTTATTTTTATTTTTTTTTAAAAAAAATAGAGATTTGATGTTTTAGATTATTTTAATGTGTTGATGTTAAAAATAATTTTTAAAAAATAAAAAAAACATCATTTTAATATATTTCGGCACGAAAAGCATTTTCAAAAGCTACCGTAACCGCCCTCCCAAACAGGTCTTTTAGGACCTCGTCGCCCGAGAAATCATCGGTTTGATGAGAATGACTTCCTTGCTGGCAAAATAAAAGTATGAGTTTTAAAATTTATATAAACTCCATGTTAATTAATAAACCCTAAGATATGAGTTTTATAAATAATATGCTATAAAAAGAGCAAGTATATTAATTAGATAAGCAAAGAAATTTATATGCTACTAGAAAAAAAAAGAATCTCTTACCCCTTTCCGTAGATCAAAGCATAAAGAAGATGAACTATAGAGACCTGGATCTTAACAAAAAAAAAGTTCTTAATCTCTGTTCTCCATAATATATTTATTTTAAGATTTTTTTTTAAATATCATCGTTTTTTTAAAAAAAATATTTATATAAATATCGAATAGCTCTTAGAATTATAAAAAGATCTTATGCAAGTATTGAGCATTAACAGCTGACAGAAAAATAAATAAATTGGTAAAATAAAAAAATGAATATAATATCGAGAAGTTCCGGTACAAATAATGTCACTTAAAAGCCATCGACTGATAAAAAATTAAAATGACTTCGGTAAAAATACAAATCAGAAAACTCATACCTACACGTCTGTCTACTTCACCATAGACAAAGACATCGACAGATAGGTACAGAGCATGAACTTTAATTCTAATCAGAGTTGGTCCTCATGATCTATAATTTCTCGTTGAAGACATGATTTTCTTTGGTATTTTTTTATTTTGTGATTGAGATTTTAAAAAAATAGTTTTAAGAAAAATATTTTAATTGTGATTTAAAATAATTTTTAAGATATTTGGTTAAAATTATGATTGATTTTGATGTTAATAAAAAAAATTTAATGTATTTGATTATTAAATTTTTCATATTATTATCCATATATGAAGTTACTTTAAAGTGTCTATATGTGTTACTTTAAATTTAATTTTAAACCATAATTAAAAATATTTTTGATGAATTTATTTTTTAACCCCAATGACAAAAACAAAAGCTTTGCTAAACAAGCTTTAAGTAGTACTTCGAAAATTGGCATCCAATAGTACTGCATTTTACTGTATATATATCGAGTTCGGCAAGTAATACCTGTAAAAATTCAGGACAAGTTGAGTTTTATTTATTCACTTAATCCATAAAATATATTTGATGGGAAGTAAAGTTTCCTGATATCCAATTTTATTTTACCGTAAATCCGTGTGCATGTATTGTTCAAAGTGTTCCATCCATTGAGTTTATGCCATTTATGATCTTGCTTGGTCTGCAGAGCTTACCAGACTACTGTTGTTGTGCTCTATGAATTAGTGAAACCTTGCATGATGGAAATCGAGCAGTCCCAGACTACCAATTTTTGGTCTCGTGGCTTATTTATCCCAGCTCATTTACTGCATCGGCGATAATTTGACGCCGGTTAATCATATCTTGCAAATTTGTGCCTTTTCCGGCCAATAATGATACTAGTAAAACAACTCCTGATAGCTAGTTAAAACAACGAGAGAAGATGATATTCATATTTACTATAAAATAAAAGTTGCAGGACTTTCACTGTAGCTATGCATGCTATTTACCTAGTCTAGTTCACTATTTATTGATATAGTAAAAGTATTATTTTGTTCTAGGATTGAAAATTTTTAACTCCGAACTGAAGATTGTTTTTGAATTTTTCATGAAACACATGATATTTCTGAATTTATTCAACACTGAAATAACTTATTTAGCACCCTAAATAACAACACACAGAAATATATATATAAACCTATTACTGCCACTGTATTATTCCTGATAATTCACCGTAGCCACCATGCGTCACGTTCACTTGAATCAAGAGAACAAAAGTTGAAGACTAGCACTTCCATCCCAAGCTCTGTGATAGCTCTACGAGGACCGAGGAAATCACGACAAAGGGGGCAGGTGGCACGTCTGAATCCAAGCCACCTGTCCAGGCAAGCTTTGTGGAAAAGATGGTCACATCTCAATGCTGTGATCTCTTCTCCTTCTTCGATATGGCACAGACAGACAGCACATTCTTTTGATTCCATGCACCCCGCAGCTGGGTTGAACTCACACGGGCCAAGGCATAGCTCTTCGCTCCTTCCTGGGATGTCAAAATGTTGATTTTGAAAGAAAGAGTAGTGCAGCAAGAAATCCAGTGTCCATTTCAACTGGGAAGCGATCAAATACAGGTATCTCAACATAATCGCGTGAGGAATAGATGAGAGGTAGGAGAAATCGGTAAGAAAACTGAAGAATCGGAAGAGGAAATCGATGGATTAATGTTAACGGGAGAGAAGTAGCAAATCAGCGCTCGTGTCAGATATTATAGGGGGGAGTGTCTTTTTATAGATGGTCGAAGCTTCAAGGCAAGAGATGAGAGAAAGCAGCTTAGAGGGTGACTCCTCAGAAGACTCGTCAAGAAAGAACATTTACCGAGGACATTGTTACCACTAACTACATTCATTTAATTATAACTTTGTCTCCATAATTTGTATAAAATAATTGGTAATTAATAACTGGCTGTGATTGCAGTTATAGTTGATTTTGAAAGTTTTTTTAATTATATTTTTTAAAAATATTTTTTTAATATTAATATATAAAAATAATATAAAATAAAAAATATTATTTATTAAAAATATTTTAAAAAAATAATACATATTTAAAAAAACTGAAACAAGAAGTTGATGTAACATATTATAGCAGTGTGTTCTTTTGTACTATAAGTTACAACAGTGAAATAATAATATAATTGTCAACAAGAATACAAAAATAAACGGATTATTATGATGTCTTTTCATATTTTTCTTGCATATTAACTTTTCATTAAAAAAAAAAAACTATCAGAGCATCTCCAATAAAAAAATATTATTTAAAAAAGTCAAGCTACTAATTTAGCTTTTTAAATAATATAAATATAATATTTTTTTATATTTACATTCCAATAAAAAAACTATTTAGAAATGACAATTCTATTTTATTATATATAATATTGATATAATTATCTATTAATAATAAATAAGTAATACAAGTTCAATCAAGATCAATTTTTTTTTATAGAAATATCATAAACAATTTTTGGTTTTTTTAATCAAACATATAGGAATAATTCTTCAACTTATAAATATTATTTTAGCTCTTTAATATAACTATCTTCTTGGAACTATAAAAATAAAGAATAAAAACTTTTTTTTTTATCTTTTCTCTTTAGATTTTCATTTAACTTTACCACCGGAGTTGCTCTTAAACTAGTATATGAGAGTTGTTTAAGCTTTTAATTTTTAAAATTAAAATAAAATAATTCAATTGTCTTTAAATTTATTTATTTTTAAACTAGTGTACATGAGCTTTTCTATATTTTCTCTATTTTTTTTATTAACAAGCTGGTTAATTAAAAAATTAGTTCAACATATTTATCAAAAATTATTAAGTGATGCGCATGCCATGCGAATGGGTGTTTTCATGTCATTTAATTTGCGCTTGGAGATCATCTACTTGCCAAATGGTGACTTTCTTTTATTTTTTTTCTCTATTCTCTTCTTCTATTATTTCTAATTTCTTTTTTTTTTTTCCAAATTTGATCTACCTTTCATGAGCACTACTTGTTTTTATTTAAAGTTATTTATATAAAAAATACATTTTTAAACAAAGTCATATTAGTTCATAACTTTTTTTTATTGGTACATGTTTTATTTGAGATAATTTTTAAAATTAATTTTTTAATTAGATTTGATCTTTACTTTTTTTTATGTCTTCTTGTTCTGGAAATTTTTTATTTTTTAATATTAAATTTATTGGAAAATAAAATTTTTAACTGAATCTAAATCCAGAATTTAATGGGTTATAAATTTAAAAGATTAATATGAATTTAATAGATTTTTCCAGATTTTTTTTTTAAATTTATATTTTTAAAATGTTTTCATCTCCTCGTATAAATGAGAACTTGTTGCATGATTGAATACTCGTTCCAATTGTTTTTCAGATGCTCCAGCGGCCCCACTTTGACAACGCCTGGGTCCCTCTTTCGAGAGAATCGCTATCTAAATAAATAGTAGTAATAATAATAATAATAATCATAAAAAAGAATAATAGGAAGAGCTGGCCGCCAAGAGAACCAACAGCAAAAAAAATTATGAAAATTATAGGCGTGGACAGCCACACCACACGTTTTTGTGCTATTGAACAACCACATATTTCAAGCACTTCAGTCGACAAAAATGACATGCCAAGTGACTGATGGGAGGTTTGCTTTTAAATGATATACAAGTGACTGATAAGAGTAACAATTATATTGTTTTTAAAAATATTTTTTATTTAGAAATATATAATAATATATTTTTTAATTTAAAATAAAAAATAATTTTTTAAAAAAAAAATATTTTTAGCATAAAGATCCCTGGCCTTGTTTTCCTCGTGTGCGGGTCAGTGATCAGCGATGTGCTAGCTCTTGGGAGTCATGGACCAGTTTGGAAATATATTTTCTAAATTATTTTATTAAAATAATATTTTTGAACTTTTTAAAATTATTTTTATACATAAAATCAAAATAATTCAAAAATCAAAATAAAAAATTAATTTCAAATAAAAAAAATATTTTCTTAAATACAGTCTAAAAATTCATCCTATTAAGCTCGTTTTTTAACTCAACTTTGAAAACTGTACTGGTACCTGAAATTTTAATTAATATTGTTTTTAAAGTATTTTTTTATGAAAAAAATCATAATAATATTTTTATTTTATTTTTTAAAGTTATTTTTTATATTAGTATATTAAAATGATATAAAATATCTAAAAAACAATTTAAAATAATTTTTTTTTAAAAAATGTTTTTAACATGCAATGCAAAGTAATCAACATGGACAGATATCACGTTTAGCTCGCTGCAGATTCATAATGCAAGCCTGTGGAAGGTGACAGGCGCAATCCAATAATTCAAAACACAATTCTTTTTCCGGTGGAAGGGAGAAGAAGAGAAAAGAAGGGGATTAGAAATAATTAAGAAAAAAAATGAAAGTTCATGATAGATACCCGTCTGCAGGAGTGAGAGCGAGTTAAAGGGAGGGCATTCTTTTTCCGGTGTCTGAGACCAGGCAGAACTCAACAGAACAGAACTGAACTGAACTGAACTGAAGCTCTCAGGGTTAGAAGATAAGTCAACAAAACCTTGCCCTCTCAAAACAGACACACACGTAAGAACCAAAGCACCTTTTCTCAATCTTAACCAACATAAAAACAGTTCACATGCAGTTTCAATAACTTGAATCTCCACAACAACAATAATGGTTTTTAATACACCGACTCACTGTACTCCACCGAGTAGCACCTTCCTCCCTTGACTTCTTTAAACGGAAGCAACCCATTTTCTTATACGAAGCTCCGAGCGCGATAATCGTTCAATTTCGCTGTGAAACTTAATCGGAAGGGTTAGGATCCATGAGATCCTTTGTGGAGTCCGAATCCATGACGGGTAACTCATCAGTTTCATCGGCTACTGGTTTCCTCACATTGTGATATAGATTGTAGGTATGAATGAGAGTGGGAAAAGGATTGCTTTTCTTTTCTTAGAATAGATTGGAAAATGGAAAAGTTTTCACCTTTTTCTCGTTAAATATGAAATGGGGTTTCTTTTTCCAGAATAGAGCAGATAATTTGTGTCTGGTTGATTAAGAAATTACGATTTTTGGTTTAGAAATCAATGCAAGAACAAAACCATCCAATTCTTGTTTTATTCACTTTTTTATTCCCTAAAAGCTAGCAGTGAATCTGTTGATATTGTTGGAGTAAAGGAGAGTAATTATTGAGTTCCTTTCTAGTTGATTAGTTTGTCAAGACTGGATTAGATTCGGTAAGAAAGTCAGTGCAAAGACAGGTTACTAAAGTAATTCCAATTATAAAAATTATCTTGTTAAATCTTTAAAATAAATTTTTAAATAGTATATTATGGTTTTTTTATTGATGTGTATTTTAATGGTAAAAATTATTTTGGAGAACTATTTTTTATATTATATATTAAATATAGTCAATTATTTTGTATATAGTTTAATTATATAATTAATAGGAGTCAGTTATATAATTAAATTATTACTTTTAAAAAACCCTATAATAATATACTTTTTAATTTTTAAATTATATTTAAATTAGAAAAATTAAAAATTAAAAACCCCTCAATAATTTAAATTTAAAATTTTAAAATATTAAAAATTCTATCAAAATTCATTTATTACCAACTTTTGAACAATAGCTGAGAAGTAGGTGGCACACCAGGTTCAGCAAGATAAAAAAAAAAAAGGTCTTTTCATTATAAGTTGCAATAAAAAAAAAAGTTATTTTTGGCTACCCAAATAGCTTCCTCATTGGGGTGAAAAAAATTGCTATAAAATTCTAATATATATATATATATATATATATATATATATATATATATATATATATATATATATATATATACACACACCTTCCTTTATAGCACTCCCATTGGAGATGTTCTTATCGTGTTGATTACATTAAATAGGACTTCAAAAATTGGCATCCAAGGGTATCGCATTTTACCATATATATATCAAGTTCAGCATGTAATCCTTGTAAGAATTTAGGATAGCTCGAGTTTTATTTATTTATTTAATCCATAAAATACTTTTTTTTTATGGAAGTAAAGTTTCCTGACATCCAATTTTATTTTACCGTAAATCCTTGTGCATGTGTTGTTCAAAGTGTTCCATCCAATGAGTTCATGCAATTTATGATCTACCTTGGTCTGCAGAGCTTACCAGACTACTGTTGTTGTGCTTTATGAATTAGTGAAACCTTGCATGATGGAAATCGAGCAGTCCCTGTACCTGTAATTGAAATCTCTATCATAAATTCTCAGCCTTGACAATGAACGAGTTTTAGAATTAGTGTCCCCGCTACATGTGATTAACTTATATTCAAGTGGCTAATGACGGTACAAAAGCTCTTGATGTTCTGATTGTTTCACCTGTAAGCAACTCTGAAAGAGGCTGGAGCCTGTATTCCTTTCCTTTGTTTTTCAAATACCATGGGGGCGTACAGGCTTATGTATTTATGCCTTGTATACGTATGCTTCTTAATGTATTTTTGTGTTGTCCTGATCATGAGCAAAACATTTGGTTCTCATTCATTTTTTATTCCTTTTCCCTGCTTATTCCATGTGTGCCTGATCTGATGTAGGTAAAGTTCTAAATTACATTATAGAATGACTACCCCCCCCCTCCCATTCTCAGACCACAAAACGGCAGGGGTGGATCAACCATGGGATAAAGGGTCCTGAATCAATTGCTGACCATATGTACTGTATTTCATCGATGGTTCTGTTTTATGGTGATCTCCCCGGTGGCTTTCTTGAGAAGACTTGTGGTCTTCTTTCTTCTTGTGCACTTTCAAGAAAGTCAATGCGTGTATTTACACTCTTGTATCATGTAATTCAAATTCGTAGACTGAAGGGAAGAATAGACCAATTTATATATGATTTAACCACTGAAATGTTATGATTAATTGGAAACAAATGGTTTTATGCCGTGCTAAGATACAAGGGAAGATTCCTGGGCTTTCATCAAACAGGAAAGTCTTGGGTTATCAATGAGAAGAGAGAAACAGAGATTCAATTTGCTATTAGACTAAACCATATTTTGTCTTCTGAGGAGACTAGAAGCAGGATGGCGTTGGATATCGGATTAACTCTACTTGTTGAAACTGTATCTAACACCAAGTTACAGGTAGTGTTGGGATGATTTATTTTTAAAGTCGATAACCTTGGTAATTGACTTACTGGTTCGCTTGTTCAGCCTTGGGGGTTTGCCTATGATTGTTTTTGTCCTCATTGTAACAGGTTAAAGATTTCAATTGTTCATGATATTGCAGAAGGTATTAAATTGGATTCTTTTAATTGACCAATATGGTTGATAAATGATATGTTATTTCCATTGATACAGGTTCATTTATGCTCTAATTGAAATTTACATGCTTCTTTGAGAATGTATAGGGCATGGATTTGGTGGTGGCATGGGCCTATAGGGGGTGGGGTTATGGTGTTTTGCATCAGCAAATCATGTCTTGAATCCTTATTGAAAAATAGCTCCTTGCTGCATAAATTGCTCAATGTTTTACCTGTACTGCTTCAGCCATGGCATGTCATGAAAAGAAGAACACCTCAGGAAAAAACTGGACTAAATTTTTGGAGAATAGATCTAACATCGAACAGAATTTTGGCTATTCATGAGCACACTTGACTTTGCTCATTTGTCACAATTTGACTCTTGTCAGGACAAAAAAGTAAAACATAAGAGTCCACTGAGATACCCAAGCGTACACCTGACGAGTAAGAGAACAATGGGTGTCTGGAAATATTTGTGTTGCCGTCAGAAATCAGAATTGTCTATTGTCGATAATTGTAGAATGGGAGAAGAGCCCCACAACAACAACAGCATTGATTGGTGATTCTTTTCCATGTTTTTAATAGTTCTCTTTTTACATATTGTGTTTTACTTTTGCAAAATATGCACATATATTTTGTTGGAGTTTTTAATTTTGAGTTGGGATTTGGACTTTGATAGCTACTGTTGGAGATGCAACACCATCAGATGGTGTGCCTAAACAGGAAAAGAGTAGGCGGGAGCAAGCGACTTTAAATGAAATGTGCGAAGTTCTTGGTGGAAGACTAGGGGGCACTCAAATATAGAGTCTTGTTATCTTGACTTGTAGCAGTTTCAGCTTTGAGTTTTCTGGAACCAGATATTTTCATTTTTTCAGCTGAAGAGATCAAAGAGTTATGGGCGGAGCATGAAAACAATGCTTCCTTGGAGGCCAACCTTTCAAAGACTTCGACAAAATTTGAATTTTTGAATGATGCTATAAAGAACAGGTCTATGGTTCCAAATCCTTCTTATCAATTGATTCTCTTGCTATTGCAATGTGCGGTGACGATGAAACACAGGACAGTATTCAAATCAACGTTTTCCATGAGTGTCATTTATCCTCGTCTACTTTTGAATTATTGATGATCAGTCTTTTGGAAAAGCTGAAGGAAGCTGTTTCTGATGGCCATGATGTGTTAAGGGTTACGGGAATTATTAAAAAGAAAATAAAAATGTTAAAGTAGTTTGTGTTTAATATGTTCACCGGTTGCTGTTGAAATTTTTGGTGACTCCCTTACTCTCACCAGATGTTCGCTCGGAAAACTACCCATTGTTAATGCTATAAAAAGCTTATGCAGGAATCAACTTCGATGTGTTAAACCACTGAAGTTTCACGCTCCCCTGAAGCAAATACACAAACCACATTTTCTTAAAGCACTTGATTTGCATTTATATCTGTATACCCCTTCCTATGTTCTATTCTCTGCTAACATTCTAATGTTCCAGGTCTCATGTTCAGGTTGAGATGATTTTGCAAGCAATGGAATATGAAATGGGAGGTTTACCTGACGAGTTTATTATGAAATTTTCTCATTCGATATCATTATGTTTTTACATGACATGGGAAGGTGTTGGGTGAGTTTTTCCTTTCTACAGCAGGTAGAATCCACTACTTGTTCATCACAAACTGCATACAGTTGGGGCTTTCTGATTGTATAATTATACTGTGTCGTAATTGTTGATCATGATATTCATACATCCCTTTTATCTGCAAGAAAATTTCAGACTGAGATAGGAAAGAGCTGGGCAGCTTAGATTTCTTCGAGAAGAAACTCTATTCTGACCAAGAAGCAAAACTGATCTCCTGGTCCATCCGCTTTTTTCTTCTATCCTTCCTTTCAGGTTCAGACATCCTTTGCTACTGATGTCTCTCTAACTGATACGCTCTCAGTTGAGCACCTGGTTTGGTCCTTGAATATGGAAGGATAACTGGTTAGACTGAATCCAGAGGTAGCCGAAGAGGTTCATTCCTGAGTCATCCAACTAAAGCAGCGATGACCAGTCTTCAAATGGTAGCTTGTGGTGAATGTATGGCTGTTTCCTTGGCTAAACATCACCAAGGGTCGTTTTGGTCTAGTGTGTCTGGGCTGGAATTGATTTTGGTTTATATTTTTAGATTGTTTCAATATAAATGTTTAAAAATTATTGCTGATGCTGAAAAGTATTATTTTATATATTTTTAATCAACACTCTTAATGACATTACCAAACAAACACAAACTAAAATACGCAGTTATTTGCTTCTTGTTATCAGATGCGTGCTTAGATACTCGCACGTGCTTCTGCAATCCGCTTTGTGCTCGTGGCTCATGTCCATGTTTCTGTATGCGTGGGTGGATCCATTGACCCGTTAAAAAAATCATTAAAAGGTCATCTGGGATTCATTGTTCGGATTTTTGAAATTATTATCGAGATTATTTTAAATTATTTTTTATTTATATATATAAATATATTCTTTATATTAGTACAGTAAAGTAAAACAATTTTAAAACACAGAAACTAATTAAAAAAAACACGGCAAGACTAGAAAACAAACGCAGCAAGAGGGGTTTGGAGGGGCAGCGGTGCAAGTACTAGTTGTTCTGTGTGAGACGAGGTGGTTGAAAGTCAAATGTCGTGCAGACAAGGAGCAATAGGCTAGATAGCAGTTGACTTGTATCCTATCATGGGTCGATCTCTTGTTGCACGTGGTTCTTGGATATTAACTGACGGTTTATACTGAGTTTAATTTTTTTTTCAAAAATAATTTTATAATATAGTGTTAAAACCTATTAGAATTATAAATATTACCGGAGGAAATAGACCAGGGCGGAGCCCTGAACTAAGTGTGTTTTATTTATTTATTATTATTTGTTTGCAGACAAAATAAGACTTCGATGCTCCTACCTGTCCATCTGGATTCCTAGGAACTCCAAGGTTAAAACATGAGAATGATCTACCTTACTGGTTGCTACAATGTCAGTGTCACTAAATACATATTCACTAGTCCTGCCATTCTAATTTCTAAATCAAGCCCTCGCTTCCTTATAAAATAAATGAAAAAAAAAAGACTATTTTCAACAGCAGTGAAATTTCATTCAACACAAAACAACGGTGCACAGACATTGGATGACGTGTTAAAATAATATAATCGAATTCAAATCTAAACATGCATGTATATGTATATAATATTGTTTTTTTTTTTTTTGCCGATATACATGTCAGAGTCATTTTTTTCTTCCTACCATTGAAGGTCCCAAACCTACAAGCAAACAGTACAAGCACATTCAATGGATATAAAAAATTAATTTAGAGAAATACGAAAACACAAATCGTGGCCCGACAGGTCTAATCGAAGTCTTTGTTAAGAGTTCCCCAGGGCCCATGCAGCCTCACTTGAATTAATCCGGAATTGACTTCTTCCAAGTGCAATAAAAATTTGAATTCTGGACCCCCCACCACCCGAGTCTAGGCTAGAAATCTCATATTCAACTGAGACAGAGGATATTAGGATGTATTTGGAATTATTTTTGTTTTTAGGGTTAAAATTGAAAGAAAATAGTTTTAAATAAAGTGTTTTTATTATAGTTCAAAATAAGTAGTGAAGTATTTGGTTATAACTATAGTTGAGTTTGAGGTTGAAAAAAATCAGTTTTGTGTGTTTGGTTACCAAGTTTTTTATTTTGCTTTTAACTTGTGAAATTACAGAACACACATGCATGCCCTCTCCCCCCCCACATATATATTGTTTTTTATATATTTAATAATTAAAATAAAAAAATATAATTAATAATTTAATTAAATTAGACACTTGTTTTTATTCTCCCATCAAACTACTTGTAATTTCATTCAAACTAAATCTATACGTAAAGGGTTCTTCAATCCCGAAACAATCATAAAATATTATTTAAAATAAAATTAGAATTGTGAGATAAAAATTATATTGTGATGTTCTTTTAATATATTTATTTATTGTAATTACTTTTTAAATTATTTTAAATATATATATATATATATATATATATTAAGCAGAGAATGAGAACCGAGTTTCATGAAGAGCTGCTTTTCATGAAACACAGGTTCGCAAATCTTTAAAGATGGATCCACTAAATTTTTTCTGTGTTTAAAGCTTTACCAAATACTAAAATACTAATTTTTTTTAAACCACCGTCCACCACGCCGCGTTATCAAACTGGCGCTAATAATGGGCAAATATTTCCGCATCTTATATTTTAAGCAAATTACACACTGTGCCTATTTTTGACCAGACCCATTAGCATTTAATGTTGCAGCCACCATTCTTATGATGAAGATTATTAATTTTAGAGTATATAGAGATTATTAATTAAAGTACCTGTAAATTAATTTCAATATTTATATTAATAAATTCATGCTCGCTTTCGTACAGCACGTTGAGTCCTGTTGTATATTTGAAAACGAGGGTTCTCGGGTTTTAAAATGACTGCCCTAGCATTGTACAAAAATAGAGAAAATCTTAGTATTTTATAAAATCTTGAGTAATAAAAAAACATTCTAATTGTTTATATCAACCCCTAAAGACCAATCTAATTAAAGAATCGAATATAGGAATTAATTAAAATCCACAATTAATTTAAAAAATAACCTGCACGAAGCTGTCTATTTTCTCTGCACATGGGAGCATTAAAGCTTTTATCTTTGCACATTGATATGCATTAAATAGAATGCACAATTAATTAATAGCAATTAAGTGAATTAGATAACATTTACATAACCATTGTGCAGTTTAATTTTAAATTATGCTAAACAAAAAGTCAAGTCAATGAATTTTTTTTGTCAACTTCATCTTTTTTTTTATTATTAATAATTTTATTCTTAAGCTTGTTTTAGTGACTAACTAGCCATGTTGACTAGCCAAGATGACTGGACTATATCAAAGTAATTATTATAAAATTTACTTTTAAATCCAAGTTAGGTAAAAAATTGGACTATAAAGTTTTCTCATGTCAAATTTATTCTCATATTTTTTTTATTGATAAAAAATTAAAATGCATTTAAACCAGTGAAGTCAGTCAAGATAATTATCAATATTAGTTTAAATTTTTAATATTAATTTTAATTTTAAATTTAAAAAAACAATCCTCCGCAGGATAGCGGTTGATATAAATATTAATGGCTCACGCGGACCTATTCAATAGGCTTGATTAACTCTATACTGGTAACTTTCAGGCGTGGTTTTGAAGTCTCGGTTGCCATACAAGTGCATGCATGAATCATGGACGCGTGTGTTCAAATTTACGGTTTGCTTGCGTATCTTCCTCCACCGACACTCTTTTTTTTAAAAAAATAAAAATAAATGATTAATCAAAAGTATTTATGTCCAGAATCCAAACATAAATCAAAACTATATGGTGTGCGAAGGGTGGAAAAAGTTGTTAAAGGAGAAGCGAGCAAAAGTTTTTTTTTTTTATTTTAAATTAATTTATTTTGGATATTTTTAGATATTTTGATGTTAAAAAATAATTTTTAAAAAATAAAAAAATATATTATTTTAATTCATTTCTAAATAAAAATTATTTTTAAAAGTAATCGCAACAATATTTTTAAACACGCAATTAATAAATTGTAGTGATTTTTTAATGGTATGATTTAAGTTGTTTTTGAAAGCTTTTTTTAAATATATTAAAATAATAATTTTATTTTTTATTTTTTAAATTATTTTTAATAGCAACCCATAAAAATAATTTAAAAACATTAATAAATTTAATTTAAAAAAAAAACACTTTAAAAAAAAGCAAATACAGACCGAGTAAAAGGAAAGAGAGAGAAGATGGATTTTATTTCATTCAACGAGGAAAAAGACAAACAGCGATCCAAAAAAGAATCGTAGTGGTGCTGCTACAAGGGGACTAAAGTCGTATTTTCTGAACATAATTGAATAATTCAACATAAAGTTATGGTAAATAAGAATCTAATAATATCTCCAAGTGCTCGATTTCTTTTAAAAATGTATGGAAATAATATATATTTTTTAATTTATTTATGTTACAACATATGAAAATGATTTTAATAAATTAATTTTCAATAGAAGGTTAAATTTAATAAATAAAAAACATGAGTGGATATTTCTGTAGGTGGTGTGTATCTCTATCTGTTAAATGAAAAAAGGATGGGAGTTTGAAGTTTCACGGGTTGGTCTCAATGATTGGACAAAATTGGCCCACCACCACTTACTAATATTTTGTCCATTTGAAGTTTCACGGCTACAGTTTCTCGCCGGACGATTTTCCTGCTCGCCACTCTTTATTCTAAGATTTTCGACCATCCAGTTTTAATCCCGGTTTCCACTCACTGCCATGCATGATGGCTAAAGAGCTTGCTCTGTCACGCATTACCTGGTTATTTTCGCACACGACACGGCCATTGCATCTGCGTGGTGCAGAGTTCACATGGATATAGAAATAAAAAAAAGTATACAGGACTGAATGTGGTGCGGAGACAAGAGTTTACCCTAAAAAGAAATGCAACTGGATTAAAAAAATAGCTGCGTATACTGCTGCATCAGAGGTCTTATACTCCGAGCATTCCCCTGTTCTTATCAGAAACCCATTTCTAAAACAGAAAATAATGGCATCTCTTGTACAAGATCAATGTTTTACTAGGAGAGTTTTATATTATATATATATATGTATTTATAAATGCATGGCAAGATTGCATTGTGATAGTTAATTTCAGTCAAACACTGGATCTCTAAAAGAAAAGTGCGAGTGAACCATTGGATTAGTTTATAGTATCAAGCAAGGCTTGAAAAAAACAAAAATCATTATTTGTGGGGGAGGTGGTATCTAATCAAATTTTGATTTTTTATTTATTTATTGAATCGATGCCATTTTAACATAAAAATAAATAAATAACTTTATGATATACAAAGACCCACCAAAGGAAAGTTCCTGGTTTTTAGAGTGTACCCTTTACTTCATCCTGAGCAATTATTTTTTCAGAATAATAACTCAGGGTAGGTTTGGTAAAGGTATGATTTTTCGCTGATATTGTGATTTTTAAAAAGTGAAAAATTATATATTTTCAAAATAAAATATAAAAAAGATTATGATATTAACTTTTGAAGAATTGTAGAAATTTAAAAACTATAATCACTATCAAATTGGTGACTACCAAACAAGAAATGGGAGTAAGAAAATAAAAATATCCTGAGGACATGCATGCTGATCCTTGGAGGTTAACAGTGAAAAAAAGTCACGGG
The DNA here is from genome assembly GCA_015731905.1 of Salix dunnii. Taxonomy (NCBI): domain Eukaryota; kingdom Viridiplantae; phylum Streptophyta; class Magnoliopsida; order Malpighiales; family Salicaceae; genus Salix; species Salix dunnii. Next base: position 9,708,537 of record CM027668.1, on the reverse strand, counting down.
CTAATAAAACATATTATTGACTAGACGTTACCATGAAGCAAATCCGAGGCTTTAATAGACCTTTAATTTGAGAATAACATTGTTATTATGGCGACGATGATGATTTGAAAAATCCGTGAATGTTTACTTTTCATGCTAAAAAAACTGCCTCATTATTCTTCTGCTTTGACGGTCTCTATCAACACTTCTTTGGATTTGAGACCCCACAATCCGTGTTCCTGATTTGAACTTCCTATGTAGGTGACAGAGGGAGAGGGAGAGGGAGAGGGAGGGAGTTTAACAAGAAGCAGCCGATGTCGGCTGCAATGCAAATGACCTGAAATAAACGAAAGGTACGGTTTTTCGAGTTTTAAGCATCTGGGTTCTTGTTTGCAGAGGAATTAATGTTTCAAGTGTCGCTGCATTTGCTCACTGTATGTAGAGGATCTTATCGTGTTGCTGGAATCAATTTACTTTGATCAAAGTCTGGAACCTTTTAATTTTATTCTAAATTTAGTAATTTTGGGTGTTGCTTAAAAGGTTGCCTTTGTGACGTGGCTTGGGTTTTGTTTGTGATTCTTGATCTGATTTCTAGCTGGTAAAGAGATTACAAATCTGGGTTTAGCTAAAAAGCTCGAAGGTGATTAGGGTCTGGCTCCAAAGAGGTTACTTTGATTTCAAGTATAAATGTTTGGTGACTTTTCAGAGTATGGTTGGTGAAGTCTTGGTGATTCGAGTCTCTCTTGCTTGTAAAGTTTGTGCATTTTGGAGTTGTTTCTCGGAATTGATGGGTGTATTTTGATCAAAATTTTGCCTGTCGTACTGGGATTGAAAGAACATGATGAAAAGCTACTGAAGGTTCAAATTCTTTGATGTGAATTATTGAATGACTTGTAATTTAAAGTCGCTTTATTTGGAACTGTGGTGATGGCAACTGTATCTCCATCCCCAAATTCACCCCCCTCTGCTACTCCACCAACTTTAAGCAGTACACCACCACCATCCACTACTAGTTCACCACCACAAGCCTCCTCTCCTCCTCCTCCGACTTCCCCACCGGACCCAATAACCCCTTCAGCTCTATCACCACCACCTCAGACCCCTCCCCCAACTGTTTCTAATCCTCCGGCCACATCATCAACCCCTCCACCACAATCACCGCCTTCTATGACATCACCTTCTCCGCCTTTATCCAGTAGTGATCCTCCATCAATCTCCAATTCTCCTCCACCGCCAGTGAGCTCACCTCCGCCGCCACCAGCAACTCCGCCAGTGAGCTCACCTCCGCCGCCATCAGCAACTCCGCCCGTGAGCTCACCTCCGCCGCCATCAGCAACTCCGCCCGTGAGCTCACCTCCGCCGCCATCAGCAACTCCGCCTGTGAGCTCACCTCCGCCTTCACCGCCATCTAATCCACCATCAACTGCACCTCCACCACCACCGTTGAATCCACCAACAAGTTCCTCTCCACCACCACCATCAACAGAACCACCTCAAATTTCTCCTCCACCACCACCCTCATCTAGGCCACCTCAGAGTTCTCCTCCACCACCACCCTCATCTAGGCCACCTCAAAATTCACCACCACCACCTCCTCCGACCTCATCACCACCACCTACCAGCCCTCCCCCACCACCAGCATCCTTGCCACCTCCTCAAAGATCACCTCCACCACCATCATCAATCCCCCCTGAGAATTCACCACCTCCACCACCAACATCAACTCCCCCTGAGAATTCACCACCTCCACCAGCATCCATAGCCCCTCGTCCCAGTAATGCGCCCCCACCTCCTAGGCTCACTCCTCCAACTGCTCCTCAAACAACACCTGTCCCGTCAGATCCCAGTCCACCAGCCTTGTCACCGCCAAAAATAAGATTGGCCCCTCCTCCACCCGCACTTGTTTCCCCGCCATCTCCCACGAACAATACCGCCCCAAATTCACCTGAAAGTTCAAACTCCACAAGTAATGGAGGCATCAGTACTGGAGGTATTGTGGCTATTGGTGCAGCAATAGGAATTATAATACTCAGCCTTATTGGATTGGCTCTCTGGTGCACGAGGAAGCGGCGAAAAGAGATTTCTGGACTTAATGGTGTTTATGTTATGCCATCTTCTTTGGGCTCTTCTCCAAGATCAGGTGTATATTTTAAACACATTTCACCATTGCTTCTTTTGCTTGTTATGACTTTTCTCAATAGTACCACTCCTAGTCACTAAGTAGCGCGTTTAGGAATTCTGCCAAGAGGATTCTCATAATTTGATATAACTTTTGCAGTTGAACTGCATCTGACATGCAATCAAATGTTCGAGAGCATATTTTCTTTAACAAATAAAATATGGAAAAACTAAATGAAGATGATAATCTATTCTTAGCAAACTTGCATTTAATGGGATTGCTGCTAAGCACTTTGAATGAGATTGTTGACAATAACTCTGAAGTTTTTTAAATTTGTTCCCACAGGTTCAACTTTCACAAAGACCCAGTCTACGGCTCCCCTAATTGCAAGTGGTTCTAGCAGTGATTGTGTTTCTTTGCCAACTGAATCAAGCGGATTAGGTAATTCAAGGCCTCTGTTTGCTTTTGAAGAACTAGTCAAGGCCACAAACGGGTTTTCGTCACAAAACCTTTTGGGAGAAGGTGGATTTGGTTCTGTATATAAAGGTTACCTACCAGATGGGAGAGACGTGGCAGTGAAACAACTAAAAATTGGTGGAGGGCAAGGTGAGCGAGAATTTAAAGCTGAAGTTGAGATTATTAGTCGCATACACCATCGCCATTTGGTTTCACTTGTGGGCTACTGCATGTTTGAGACCCGAAGATTGCTTGTATATGATTATGTCCCGAACAATACCCTTCATTTCCATCTTCACGGTAAAGCTACAACTTATAGATGAGATTTGGCATTTCATTTCATAAAAATGATCGTCAGTCATGCTTGTTGGTCTTTCTTTCTGTAGCGGTGGATAGGCTGGCTTTGGACTGGCCAACACGTGTTAAGATTGCTGCTGGAGCAGCACGGGGAATAGCTTATCTCCATGAAGACTGTAAGTATTTCAGATCTGGATTTTATTAGCTAGATAGTGCTCACATTCACTTCCAAAATTAGCTTGAGACATTATTGACGTGTTTTGTTCTTTTTCAACACTTGGCAACTGCTTTCCTTTGCCCTATTCTTGTTATTGAAAGGTTAAGCCATCCATCAGGACCTATTTTTAATTTTCAAAAGTTATGATCCAACTTTCAGTTATAAAAAACAAAGATTTAATAACCAAATGTGATTTCACAATATTCTCATCCCAAAAGCACATACAGAATTGTACCTTAATCAAGATTAGTATGAACATGTCAATTTGTGTCTGCTTATGATCTGAATTTAAGAACATGTAAATAAGAACTCCAGCCATATAATGTTCATTGGTGGTGCACTATTTCCTTAATGCTGAAATAATGAATGGGATTCTCCTTATTAGACTACATACGGTGTAGGTATTATTCATTTGATTCACTATTATTTGCTTAGGTCATCCTCGGATTATTCACAGGGATATTAAGTCTTCAAATATTCTTTTAGATAACAACTTTGAAGCTAAGGTATGCACAGTTTTCCCTCTTGACATTTGCTTATGATTAGTTTCAATTAGATTGTGGTTTAACTGTTTCTAGATTTACTTTGCAGGTTTCAGACTTTGGGCTTGCCAAATTAGCTCTTGATTCCAATACTCATGTAACAACTCGTGTTATGGGAACCTTTGGGTAAGAGATCATCTATTATTTGCTTAAATACCTGCCACTAAAGGGATACTGAGAGGCACCACTATTGTCTCTCTGCAAGGGTTTTGGCCCTTTTGGGCAGTTCAGGAGTTGACAGGAATACTAATATATACAGCTGCATATGGCTTTCTTTTCCTGTGCAATGAACATATATCAGCCATGTCTATATGCATCTAATGTTTAAGTGATCACCTCAGATACATGGCCCCTGAATATGCATCAAGCGGAAAATTAACAGAGAAATCTGATGTATTCTCATATGGAGTTGTGCTTTTGGAGCTAATCACTGGACGGAAGCCTGTGGATGCATCCCAACCCTTGGGAGAGGAGAGTCTTGTTGAATGGGTAAGTTGTTTATGCACCTTGGCTAGCATTCTGCTTCGGGACAATAGACTCGTTCAATTTTCATGAATTGCTTAACTGAAGCATGCATTAAGATACATCCAGATCCAATAACTTAGTTACAGGTAATGAGGATTTGAATGACAGTTTTATTGATGGGTCAATTATTCCATGAGGACCTTATTCTTAGCATCCCTTGTCTGCTGAGCAGATCAATCCTGAAGATTTGCTTTTTATTTCAGCATGCATGAATGATAAATTCAATTAAATCATTTGCTGGTTATCGTGCAATTTATCAACACAGCTTAGTTTGAGTCGTTTACATTTTTATGCTTTCTATTATATGTTTTTCTTCTCACTGCTTAGATTTGATATGAGGAGAAGTTATATCTATACAGCTTAGTTTGAGTCGTTTACATTTTTATGCTTTCTATTATATGTTTTTCTTCTCACTGCTTAGATTTGATATGAGAAGATGTTATATCAATACAGCTTAGTTTGAGTCGTCTACTTTTTTATGCGATCTGTTATATGTTTTTCTTTTCACTGCTTGGTTTTGATATGAGAAGTTGCTACATTTGTTAGAAAATTAGTTACAGGAGTAATAGAAACATGGTTACCTTCTGCTTGAAACACTACTAGCTTCCCACATTTGAATTGTGGATAGAATTGGTAAAAGGCTACAGGACCTGTTCTGAACTTCTTATATATTCCCATGGTGTTTTGATTTAAGGAACAGGTGTGCTTCTTTTAGAAGTAGGTTGTTTGGGAGATTTGCTTATTGAGTGGATGTTATTCCTTGGTGTATGCACGGTGGGGGATCGGGGTTCTATTATGATTAGATTTTGTACTGAAGAAAATAACTCAGCGAATGCATACCTTTTCTTTCCCTTTTTTTTGGCGTGTAGAAACAGAACTTTTCCCTTTTTTTTGCGTGTAGAAACAGAACTAAAAAATGCATTTGTTGAAAGAAATAGATTTTTGTTGATTAGTGTTCGATTTTCCACATTTTCATGCTCAAACTTTTCTTACCGAATGCATATCTTTTCTTCCAGGCTCGACCCTTGCTAAATCATGCTCTAGAAAATGAGGAATTTGAAAATTTGGCAGATCCGAGGCTCGATAAGAACTACATTGAAAGTGAAATGTTCCAGATGATTGAGGCTGCTGCGGCCTGTGTGCGGCATTCAGCTTCTAAGAGGCCACGGATGGGACAGGTAATTGCACTTTGATCACAGAACTAGCTGTAAATTCCTGCTTCTTCATTAAAAGTTCAGATTTGGAGATGATAGGTGTATCTCTCTAAGCCTGCCTATGCTTCTCAGGTTGTTAGAGCTTTCGATACTTTAGCAGCAGCAGATCTAACCAATGGAATGAGAGTGGGAGAAAGCGAGTTATTTAACTCTGCACAACAATCTGAAGAGATTAGACTTTTTCGAAGGATGGCATTTGGTAGTCAAAATTACAGTATAGATTTTTTTAGCCTGGATAATTAAAGAGCACATGGTAAATAGTGTTAAGAGATAAATTCATCTATGAACAGTTGGATTCATGGATTTTGAGATGGATCCTAAAACAAGCTCAGGATGTACAGGATGGTCTCTGAAATGAACTGTCTCCTGTAGGGATTGGATTTCAAGCCCTTAATACTGGTAGCTAGGTTATCTTAAATTTTCCCATATCACAGGCGCTGCAATTCTTTGTTCTTGTAATTAGCACCTGCATATTTTTGTTCTGAACATTATTTTTTTTTTTATGTCAATAAAATCTCGATTCAATTTTGTTCTTTCATCTCTAAGTATCTAAGAGTCGTGTCACACTCGGTCGACTCTCACCATTTTCTCTTGCATTTCTGGCTGCATGCCAGAGAGTTTACATTCTCGTGGACAACAAAGTAACGAAGAATGAATGGTGTAAACATCTCCTAAATTGTCTCACAAGCATTGATTGGGATGAAATATACTGTCAAACAAAGAAAGCCACAGTGAAATACTCGAAATCTAGGCTGGTTGATTTCAGCTCATGACAATGGCGTCTCTATCCCTGACTTGTTTTACTAGCTTATTCAATTTTGATTTCACACCTGGAATAGTCAACTACTGCTCGCAAAATGCACTGGATTCTCTCCTAAATTTGACACAGTCAACAATAACTTTCAAACACATGTAATATCTCTTCGTTATATTTTAATCAGCCATCCATGCTTGCCATCGCTTTCACAGTAAATAATTTTTCTTGCTGCCTCCTGTACAATCATTAATTACTGACTCAATTAAATTACATTATTATTGACTAAATTAAAAATATTAAAAAAAATATAATGAAGGGTTGCACTGCGGCTATGAACAGGCTAGCTATGGTGCTCAAAAACCAAGTCATTTTTGGCTTGAAAAGTAAAAAACAATTCTTAATTAGAAATTGGGCCACCAAAACTAGCTGCTCCTGATTTTCCGACCAGACAGCTATCACACACTTTATTCACCTCTGTTCTTTTTTTTATAACACCTAGACCACTCACATCTAGCCGAAGCATGTGAACCTGGTTGTCACACCCTGACTCACCTTATGATAAACCTATACATATGGTAATTAGAGCCAACTCAATGTAAGATATTCATTTAGATAACCTAATAAAAAATAAAAATAAAAATAAAACTATTTAAAGAAATGTTAACTTTTCAATTTTATGACTTGCGTTATTAGACCTGAAATATTCAATTTAGATAAATCTCATTATTCAATTCTCAATCAATTAAATATTAAAGATGTTAAATTGATTAAAAAATTAATTATATAGAAAATTAAAAAAAGTGATGATTAAAAAAACAAGAATTTAAATTAAAATACAAAACAAATTTTATATTTGATTGAATGGTAAAACTGAAAAGAAAATTTATTAAAAAAATAAAAAAAATAAATATCAAAATGGATATAAAACATCGGTACAATGTTTTGATTAAAAGGTAAAACTAAAAAGAAAATTAATATTTTCAGTAGCAAGAAAAAATAGAAATAAAAACAATGAGAATCAAATTGAAAAATGCAATACCATCATTTTGAATTCGAGGATGAAATTGAAAACTAATAGAACCTTTACAAAAGGATCAAGGTAAGAAAATAGAAATTCAAAGAATGAGGATAAAATTAAATAATATAATATTTGATAAATTGTAATTGAAAAATAAAATCTAAAACATTTTTTTAAAAAAAATAAGGTCAAGAAAAAAATTTAAAAAATAATAATTGAAATTAAAATATTAACAATCTAAAAGACCACATTTTATTTTTAAGGGGAGAGAGAGAGAGAGACATGTGATCAACTAGACCGCCAATAAGATATATATTACAACAACATGAAAAGAAAAAATTTGCACGTCTCACAACATGTTAAAAGAGTATTTTTGGACTTAGCACCCATTTAGTATTGCGGGCATACCAGAGGTATAAGAAAAACAAATGAAAAATATGTTTGGTTAATTGTAAAACAAAGTTTTTTTGCATAGGTCCCACAATAAAATTGCTCTCTTTCTCCGGCACAAGAAAAGCAACAATTACTTGCTTTTCTTGTGTTTTCTATTCTACTTTTCTTGTGTGTACTATGGTGGCTTGCTTTCTATATGTATATATATAATTGTTGTTGGGGAATTGTATATATATATAATCTAAAAATTAATTAAAATATAAATAATTAATTTTACAGAGCATGCCGGCTTATCCATACAAAACACAAGTTAAGATTGTTGTTGCATCGATGACACTACATAACTATATTAGAAGGAGATCGCAAGATGATGTTTTGTTTTTTAATATGATTGTAATCCCAATTATATCCCAAATGATTTTTTACCATATATTGAACCACACAAAAATAGTCAGAGATTGCAGAGGCCTTCAAGTACGGATATTGTTTGTGATGACATTGCAAATAATTTGATGAGATAATAAAAAGAAGTATTCATTTTACTTGAATTATTCCTTATATTATAAAATTATGATTATTAATACAATATAAATATATACATAAATATATATTTATAAATGTGTGTGTATATGTTTATGCCCTTTAAAGTAATTTCACAGGTTAAAAACAATATGAAAAACTTGATAACCAAACACTTGAAAACTGCTTTTTTTCAACCTCAAACTCAACTACAGTTTTAACCAAACACTTCAAAATTTATTTTGAACTGCAGCAAAAATGCTTTTCTTGAAACTGTTTTTTTCAAACCTCAACCATAAAAACAAAAATAATACCAAACACACCCTTAGAGGGTCCCTATAATCAATATTTGAATGACGATGATATCATTGTATGCACTACACATGCATGTTTTTTAGCCGAATATAAAGGTATTATTGAATTAACTTCATAATTAAAAAAAAAATATTGTGAAAGGACCAAGAATCCAGAGTTAAATTTCATAATTATGGAGCAAGATTGTTTTCAAATTCCAATTACTTTCTTTTAATAATTATTTGTAAGGCAACAATCTAAAGAAATATTAAGTAGAGTAAGTATCTAAGTAGTGGTTTAGTGGTAAAAAATTGAAATTAAAGTATTTATTTTTCTTTTAATTTTAAATTGGAGTATCATGATGGTTAATATAAAACACGACACATGCTAACAAAAAACCAAGTAGAGCACAAAAATAGCAAACATAGGTTGAAATAAATAATGCCACGCCACCGTCAACCCACGTGCCCCAATGTTCACAGACAATATTTCAGAAACTTCACGGCGTCGTTCCTTATCCCCCACATTGCACGGCAATGATATAACGCGGTTTTGGTTGACCATTCCAGTTCATAACACAATGAGCCCCACATCCTAAACCGGCAAAAATACAGGCACCGAAAAGAAAAACCATTTCTTTCCTTTCCCTGCACCCCCTGGATTTCCGTCCAGCCATGATGGCAACCCTTCAGACCGACCAGCTCAAGCAGCTCAAGGACATCTTCATGCGCTTCGACATGGATTCCGATGGAAGCCTTACGCAGCTTGAGCTCGCTGCGCTTCTACGTTCTCTTGGACTCAAACCTACAGGTGATCAACTTCATGTATTGTTATCAAACATGGATGCTAATGGCAATGGTTATGTTGAATTTGATGAGTTGGTAAGTGCTATATTGCCTGATATGAATGAAGAGGTCTTGATCAACCAAGAGCAATTGTTGGAGGTTTTTCGATCATTTGACAGGGATGGCAATGGATTTATTACTGCTGCTGAGCTTGCAGGATCAATGGCTAAAATGGGACACCCTTTGACGTATCGTGAGCTATCAGATATGATGAGAGAGGCCGACACCAATGGAGATGGTGTTTTGAGTTTTCATGAGTTTGCAAACATCTTGGCAAAATCTGCTGCTGATTTTCTTGGCATCAAATTTCCATAGAGCCTAATCGATGATGGGTACGGTCTTGTCAATACATGGACATGGCGGGGATCTGTGATATCCATTAATCTTTTCATTAGCATTTTGTTCTCTGATGGGGATCTGCAATATCATTGATGGTTTGACATGATCCGATGACCTTTTCACTTTTTTTTCTTTGATTTTTCTCTTAATTTCTTGTCAGTGTATATTTAACTTTTTTAAGATCTGGTCATGGGATACCTCTGAACAAGATGGAAGGAGGAGAGACCTGGATCCCACTTGAAACATCGTTGACACAGCTTGTAGATTGCATGATGTTAATTTATCGTAGTTGTTAGTATTGTTGACATAAATAAATAACATGAAAACAACATTTTATCTACCGTCCAAGATTTTCAAATACTAATTTTTCTGCTACATGGCATCACTGGTGGCATCCCAATCTATGAAGTTAGGAAACCGGCTTCCATATCGTTCAAGGTCAACGGTCTGCATTTGAGAAAGCAATTTGGCCTCTGAATGTATGAAAACTGGACGCAATGATTCATTGTCAAAAGCGCAGTTGTTAATCTGTGTTATAGGGTCGCTAAGAATAAGATCGTGGGTTACCAACTCTACAACCGAGAATAGAACTGCAGCTATGGTAATGTAAGATGTTTCTGCAGATATTGAATTTCAGTTTCCTACAATTACTGATGATGGCCAGTGGCGTTCATTTATGTGAAGAACTTATTGCATGAGTAACTGTTTTTTCCCAATCATAAAAGAAGCGATATCATCTACAGATCCATCCGGATATAGACATTTCTATGCATCAACTAATGGATTAACCACTCACTTCATCCTGGTTCAGTATATATTTGCAGTAACAAAACAAATGTGTGCTCAAAATTATGGTCGTAAATCAATATTCTGTTCTCATGATCCTTGCAAGAATTCTGCAGAAATTGGATTCATCCGACTTGGCCAGAACAAACTCAGAAACAAATGCTAACTATGGGTGAGAGATGGAGTGGGAACTTACAGTAAAAATAAAGGTTAACAAAGAAAATAAATTTTTTTCTTTAGCGGCAGAGGAAAAAACTTAAGAAGCTTTTTGGTGGAATAGCTCGGAAAGATAAATATGGTTTTATAAAAGTTCATGATATCTCTTCAACTACTTGGTCCTCTTAAACTACCTGAGTCCTCACCTATTATGTATGACACTCAACTTGTCATGGATTTTTAGCTGCATTTCGATCTTCTTGATTCTTCATCTTTTATGCTTGACATCTAACATGTCATAGATTTAATTTGAACAACCTACGAGGCTCTCTAATGTTATGTCTTTCTTGTTTGACATCCAACATGACATAAGTCTTGAGCATTTTGTTGCGTTTCCGATCCCTTACATATGATAAGAAAGATGAAAATAATTTGAATTTACTAGGTTATATCGAGTCTATTTCTATTAAGGCTTCAGATAGTGTTTGTTTCACTCTATACCCTCAATCATGTCGTGAACTGTATAAATTTGAGTTGATTTACATAAGTATCATTATATATTTGATGTTGGAGATTATTGTATGATACAAATTAAACCTAAATAGTATCCATTGGAAACCAGTCATGAATTGCAAGAGAGTGGTGTTAGATCATTCAAAGTATTGCAAATGATTAAATCAAATAATTATATAGTTTTAATGAATTGAAATGAAAAATATAAAATTGTAGGTTTTTTCAATCCCCACTCTTCTCTTCAGTGTCTTCTTCTTTGCTTTTTATTTGGCTTTAAATATTCCTGTGTCTCCCCCACCAGTTATCTGTCTCCCAGGTAAAGATCAAACAATTAAGAATTCCAAGTTCCAATCATTCCTTGCAAATGTTCAGCTAAGAATAGAGGGCGTTCGGCCGCCTGCTGTTTTAACATTTGACCGCAGTTAAAGGCGAGATATCCGTTGTGTGCTCCAGGAGATTCATCAAATTCATCAAGCATAGGGAAATAAAGACGAGAAAAGGAAAATTCCCCTACTCCATAAGCAACAGTAAATTAACAAGAATCCAAATTTATTAAGATGTAAGAAGAAAGAATAACTCAATAGAGCTACAAATTACAATAAGAAAGAGGAGAAAGTTTATTCATGTAAACAGCAATACAATCCAAATCTACGAAGAATTCACTGGTGTCCTAAATACATTGTAATAATAATACAAGTTGGTATAGAAACTGCATTTCTTTTCAAAAGAACAACAAACAAAATTTAAATTCCTTTTGGCATGATTCTCCTGTTCCACATATGGTACAGATGAACGATGCTTCCATAACAAATCACCAAAAAATCTTAAGTTGCAGGGCCACACCTTCTGGTCAAGTAGAAGCCTCATTAAATCATATACAGCAGGGACAGAGTTCAGCTTCTGGGCAGATAACCACAACCCAGAAATGTTGACAGATGCCCTCCAGGAACACTCAGCTATATTGTGGCTGATTCTGATTCTTGTTCTTACGCCTTAACTTATTAGTGCGTGCTGCCAACCGAGCTGAGAAACCTACTGATGTTGGTGGCTGCAATAACTTTTGTCGCATCATATCACAATACTCAGGATCATCTTCATGTTTTCCACTCTCTAACCTTTGAATCATCTGGTGGTACATGGGAAAGAACCTTGTTTCAATTGCGGAATATGCAAAGAAGGGCAACAGCGCGGCGATTATCACAAATATGACTGTAAACCAGTAAGAAGCAGCTGGGGCAAGGGCTTCTGCAAAGAGTTTGTAGGCAGTTGCAGACATTGACGGAGACAGGGACCCAAATGCCAAGAAGAAAAGGTACAGCATGCATAGACAATATATAATGAGACCACGCTGTATTTTGGTGAAGTAGCAAACAGTCATTGCCATCTGCAGGTTCACAGCCCACACAATGCAAGTATACATGGTTCCTCCTAAAACATCCATCCCAACAGTCTTTCCATCAGGGGTGAAGGCTTGGTGCTGCAGTGCAGTTGAGCAGAAGTAGAAAACGACCAGTGCAGTATAGAACCCATTCCCCAGCCAATGATTTACTCGGCGCCAACCAAAGAGGAGATTTTGCACGCCTTCTTGGTATAGTAGAGGGTACTGAAATATGAAATAAGTCAAAAAATGATCAAAATTTGGCCAATATGTTTACTTTTCTCTACTAATTATCTAATGACCATAATCGAGACCACTGAGTGAGTGAGATACCTTGAGACAACTTGCAGCAGACACATCTTGTTCAAAGATACCCAAAGCGGCAACTGGAAGAGCCGTGAAGAAGACGTTATAAAATGACAAAAACCAATCACTGTATACAGACTGTGCAGAAAATGATGTATAAGCCTCATATAGCCAGATGGAGAAACCAAAGGCAATGTTCTTGTAGAAGAAATAGCATATCTGCACGTGGAAAAAATATGTATCAGTATAATCATGAAAAGGTCAAAACTCATGATGGAATTTCACATTCATCAATAATCATTGAAGTTAATTTAAGGCCCATACTGAAATATTAAGCCATTTCCAAATCCAAGCATATGAATGACCTTACCATAGATGAGAGCCTCCTGTAACACCAGTGCCCATGTACAAGGAGTAAACGCTCCAAATACCGAAACTGAGCAATTGCCACATCACTTGCCATGGCAGCCTGGGTTGAAAGCAATCATAAAATAGGGTTAACGGGTGGCAAGAATTAGCATCAAGTAGAGAAATATTTACAACAATTAATTGAGATGAAAGTTGTTCTGTGGAAAAGACCTGCATTCCTTCAACACCACTGATTCCAACTCCAATATCTGCTTCTTGAAGCATACCCACATCATTGGCACCATCACCAATTGCTAATGTTGTTTTCTTGGTTCCAGATTTGACTAGTCTTGTAACCTGTATTTTACCATTTAAAACAATTATTCTTTCAAGAGAAGTGCACAGAGGAAAGTCTTTGCTATTAAGCTTACTATGGCAATAATAACCCACCAGTGCTTTCTGTTTTGGTGATGAACGGCAACAAATGACAGATGCACAACTCATAGCAAGCTCTAGAAACAAATGCTTTATGTCATCCTCTAATGCATAAGCGAGTGATTTTCCATCAATTATCAATGAAAATGTCTCAGCAGTTCCACTTGGTCCAGCAATCAGGGCCTTTCCATCAGTTATTTGACGAAGAACACTGTCCTTTGATGCCTGGAAAATGAATGTATATACCATCAATATCAAAAATAGATTCATAACAATTAAGGTGCATCTTTGACTAAAACACCCTTTCTCCCAACCGTGATGACACCAGGAGAAATGGAAAATAAATCCAAATCACAATTAAGTAACCTGAAGCAGACTGAAATCTTTGATGAATTAAAGCAGTCTTTACCTTAGCAATGGCATCCTTGTTTCCTGTTTTTTCCAATGATAGGATCTCTGGAGTCTCCAAATTGATTATGATCTGCTTCATTCCTTGTCTTAGCAAACAACAGGAGAAGCTGCATATTCAAATTGTGAAGTCAGATACCTCCACCTATAATGTGAAATGTCCACCCATCTTAAAAGTGTCAATACAGACTCTTTTTCATAAAAACATACCCAATGTTTATGGCAGTCTCCATTTTGTCTCCGGTCAAAACCCACATCTTAATTCCAGCTTGAGCAAGTTTGTCTATGCAGGCAGGAACCTAATGGGAACAATATAAAACAAAAAAAAATCAAGATCTCTGAAAAGGTCGGTTTATTTTGGAGCATTTTAGGTTTTATTACTCACCCCTTCTTGGAGTTTATCCTCAACAGCAGTTGCGCCAAGAAGAACTAGATTCCTTTCGACCTTCTCTGCCATGTCATCAATCAATGTTTCCCGATCTGCACTAACTGAATTCTTAGCCTCGGTGAATTTATGGTTAAAAATTTTGTATTCTTCTTCATCAAGTTCACGATAGGCAAGTATTAGGGTCCTCAGGCCAGAATCAGCATAGTCATTCACATGATTCTTGGTCTCCTCTTCAAACCCCCTACTACTCTTAGCAAGCCTTTCAAACATGACACTGCATATGATACAGGTTAAATTTAGTTAATAAGCAATAGGTAAAAAGACAGGGAATTTGCCAATTTCAAGGGTTTCAAGGTTGTTGATAACGAACCTGTCAGCACCTTTACAAAGTAATAGAAGTTTTCCCTCCTCATTTCTTACGATCACAGACATCCGCTTTCTTGCACTGTTAAACTCCAAGACATTCAGAACTGTATACACCCTTTCAACTTTCCTCCCGGTCTTTGGGTCGTACTCACGCACTGCAACGCTTGTTTGTGTCCTTTTGTAGAATTCAAAACCAGTTTCTCTAGCAGCAATCACAAATGCTGCTTCATCCGGTGATTCAGCTTCGTATGAAATCTTCCCTGTTTCTTCATCCACATCAGGTATGGCAGTGTGACAGATTGCCAACAAGCGGAAAAACTTTTCAATGATGCGAGCTTGGGGTTCGTGGACCCAGTTCCCATCCATAATCCTTTCATCTTTAAAATTGAAGCCTTTAATGTGAGGTTTTGTAGTGGAAGAATCCTTGCTCTGGTCCCAACCATTCACACTTTCACCTTCTCTCACACCCATTCCCCGCTCAGCCTCTGTAACCCCATGGCCATAAGCAGTCCCCGCGATAGAACACTTGATGAACTCCATGGAATTGCAGGTCAATGTTCCGGTCTTGTCAGAAAGTATCGTGTCCACTTGCCCAAGTTCCTCGTTCAAATTTGAGGTACGAGAATGTGCTGGCCTGTCAGATGGCTCGTAGTACAAATGGATATCGTTGTTGATGAAACTGCTCTGAAAAACTTTGACGACCTCGATTGACACGTACAAGGAGATGGGGATGAAGTAATTGTACAGCATGAGAGCAGTCAGAAAGTGACAAATTGATGCCATGCCCACTTTTTTTGGGTCAAAGTAAACTGTAGAATCATTTGGTTGGAGATACCACCTTCTCATCTTCTCTCCATCCAAGTCTTTGTCAGTTGCAACTCCAAAAATAAGAGATCCAATAAATGCCATCATAAATAGAATAAAGAACAAGAAGTAGACAATTTTATCCATCTGCTTCTCAAATTTGCTTCTCTTAGAAGGAGGAGCTGTAGCATTTTGCATAACCTTGGTGTCATGTCCAGTGAAGATAACTGCCCCATATATATACTCTGTATTTCTGAGCTTTGAGTCTCTGAGGAGAAGCCGTTGAGGAGAGAGGGGATACAGGTTCTGTTCAAAGTCCAGAGTTCCAACGAAGGAGTACAAATTTGTATTTGGATCTTCACATTTGATAAGAGCCTTGAAATCCCTGTAGTAAGAGTCCTCGTGCATGAATGCTGTTGCCTCCAATGCCTGTTTCAGTTTCAAATTTGTCTCTCCATCTAGATTCATGGTCTCAACATAGCAGATTCCATCATCAAAAGTTGATGAAAGCAAGAGGAGGTCTGCTGGAAAGTATTCATCCTTCTTCACCTTCACTATGTCTCCCACCCTCAGATTCTTCCATCCAGTAGATTTGAAAGTTCCATCACCCTGGTGCACTCTAGTTTTTCTGTTGTTCATCTCAATATCCTGGAAAGCCATTCCGAAAGAAAAAGGCAAATATCAGATATGAGAAATTTCAATAGAGGATGGATGGTTAGCATACTTATCATTTGCCAATCAGACATCTCTGATAGCATGCACGAGAAAATGAAAGCATTTTAGAAGTTGCAGG
The DNA here is from genome assembly GCA_015731905.1 of Salix dunnii. NCBI lineage: Eukaryota > Viridiplantae > Streptophyta > Magnoliopsida > Malpighiales > Salicaceae > Salix > Salix dunnii. The sequence goes on along the minus strand of CM027668.1, from coordinate 9,692,342 downwards.
TAAAACATATAAAATATCAACAGGACTGCAATTTGTACAGTCCTGTTTTAATGGGAACAGTAGTTTCGATGCTAACTAATGTAGCACAGATTACTCTAGGAGAGAGCAGAAGGCTCATCCTGTATCTGATGTTTCACTATTTCTTATAAGTTACACAAAGTCTAGGAAAAGATCACATGAATCAGTAAAAAGATCACATGAAGCAAATAACATGAAAAAAATCAAATAAAAGTATAAAAAAATAATACCAATATCCCATCATCAAATCATATGAATACCATTCATTCAGCAGAGTATTTTAAAACTTCACTTTACGAGAACAAGTCGAGAAGATATTACAAACACATCAAACCACAACCAATAAACATACCCAATCTGAGCAAACGAGTAAAAAATTAAAATCATACCTGCTGAGCTCTCTTCCAATCTTCAATACCTTCCTTGACCATGGTAGCTCCAACAACAACAATTAGGGGGAAAATAGCACTGACAGCTGTGTAAGGCGCAAGAGGGGTGAAAGCCAAGATACCCACAACCAAGAAATAGAAGTTAGCAACTCTTCTGAACTGCTCAAACAATGATTTGGGCAGGAAAGTAGCAACATTGTACTTTGTTGTACTAACATAGTTGCCACTATATCTTCTTATCTTGGCCTCAAAATTGTCTGGTTCATTACAGTGAACTACCCTGGAAAACCCAGCTGTCCCCATCTGGGACTGATCACCCTTTAAAGATGTCTTTCCACATGCAAACGAATAGAGTTTGCTCAGACTCAACCTCTTCCTTTTACCACCACCAGCCATTTCTCTCTTCCTGTAACAAAAACCAGAACCTTTTGGCCTTGTACTTAAAAATGCAGCTCCTTTGAATGAAAACAGAAATACCCCGAAGCAGAATTGACAGTAATATCCAACCCCAGATGTAATTCAACCCTAAAAACTAAAAAATCAAGAGCCCAGAAATCAAAATTGAACAAGAAAAGAAGGGAAGGGCAAGGGAACTTTGAGAAAAATCGACAGAGGATTAGACAAAAGCAGAGAGAGCAAGGGAATATATGATCATGTGAATTGTTTTATGCAATCTCCACCCTTGAACAAGAACACAGAGGTAAGAGAGTACAGGGGTGGTTTACTTTGAAGGACACAAAGGTATAACTGGATGGTGTCCTAAAACAAACCATTCTCCTTATAAATAGATAGAGATAAAAAAATTGTCAACGAGGATTATGGCAGTCTTACATTGAACTGGTATTTTGAATTATAATAAGATAATCCTTCATTAGAATTTTGTTTTTCTTATTTCTTGGAGAAGGAAAGCAGCAGGAAAATGAAGAAGAGAGATGGCGCATCTTGTACGCTTTGAACGTAGACTTTGGTTCGACTGGATCCCTCTTCTTTTTCCTTTCCTTTTTTCTTATTTGACTCTTTCGTTTTTTCTCTTCTCATTTAACTGTCTGATACCTTTTTTACTTGAAAAGTACATTGTTAATTGTTTAGCTACCCTGCTGCTTTGATTCTTCATTTCTTTAATTTATTATTTCTTTCTTAAGAAATACTCTCGTTTATGTGTTTTATTCATTTGTTTATGTGTTTTTTGTGATCATGATATATACTCATATTCAAAGGTATTAAACTTATTTTTAAAAACATTTTCAAAGGATTTATTTCTATAATTTTTCAAAGTATTAGTTAAATGATAAAGAAATTTGTTTTTCCCCTTTGACGTGCAAAGTTTCAAGAACAATGGGGCTGCAAATCAAACGAAAAAAAAAAACAGATATATAAAACAAAAATTATTTATAAAATGATTCATACTTTGAAAATATTAAAAATAGTTTCAGTTTAACCCCCCGCCAACAAATCAATTGTGGGAAATTATAAAAACACGTTGGCTGCTTCTAGATGAATGAATCTGTCAAAATGCCTTGCTTGGAAATTTAGCGCCATGAATGCGAGGACCGATGGCCTTAAGATTTGAAGACTCTGGGCATTGTTTTTTAATTATTATTATTATTATTATTATTATTATTCACTTGTTAGAGTGGTCCAGGGGTTTGAAAATTCGCTATACAAATCACTTGCAAGCATCAACAAAAAGGGTAATTATTTCATGGTGACGCAAGTATTTCTAGAAGGGAAGCTTCGCACAGGCTTAATAATTGTTTATAGAATTGGAAAGTTGATGGGAACGATTCTTCCTTGCCGTTTTATCTTCTTCGCTTTTCAGACTTTCACCCGCGTACAAACTTCATCAAAAATTATACGGGGTGATCTTGATAATTAATTTTATTTATTTATTTATTTAATAATATCGATTGATGTGATCTTCAAATTAATTTAATTATTTTTCGAATCTGGAAGAAAAGTGAAAACAGATCATGTCGAGAGAGAGAGAAATAAATAAAAGGCTGATTGAGAATAAACGTGTGGTTTTAATTAAATAAGACAAACAGTTAGGTGTGTGATTGTTTAATGAACGTTTTGGGTCATGGTCATGTTTGGATTACCAGATGCGCCGTCGTGACGGCGAAAGATGCAGACTTGGAAAAGGGGAGGGTCCTTTTTTTTTAATTAGCTGCCATTATTTTCTTTTTTAATTTAGGGATTGCTGCCATGAATGTTTTGTTTACACCGCATGCTGACCTCATTCATTTTCCTCCCGGACAGGTCTCGTTCCGATGCGGCGAGGCTAAACTTTTCGTGACGTAAAAATAGATATTCAGGCGGTATCGATCTTTTTTAAGAGACATGGGGATTCTAAAACTTAGTTGTTCAATTCAGTGAAATTTAATAATAAATAAATAAATAAATAAATCAGCACTAATTAATTATAAAAAATAAATTATCGATATTAGAGAGAAGAAAAAAAAATCATTAGATATTCATTATTGTTTTGGTATTGACACTACCCACGCCATAAAAAAATTACAAGGATGGTCTTCATATTATTGTCAAAGGTTGTGCGAAAATACTAAGAGACGTCATATGCATTGTAAGAGCAACGATGTTGAAAGCAAAACAAAAATATCATGAAATAAACATATAGTATTTTATGTTTAATCAATTCATCGAAAAATATATTTTGAAAAATAATAAAAATAATAGATAAAAAGACATGAGACAACTTAGTATATTTTCAAAATAAATAAATAAAACATGTAGAAAAAAAAATACTAGAGCTCAATTCTCAGCTAATCAACCAATTTAATGTTGAATGACTAAATAAAAAAATATCAATTTTTAAGAATTGCTAAAGTAACAAAAATATAGCAATAAAATTACCTTAAGTAAAAATTAGCAATTTAAAAAACAGTGGTCAAATATAACAAATAAAAAAACAAAAAGGGGATGAGATTGAAAAAAAAAATTATTTTTAATAAAATAAATATTAATAAAAAAATAGAGACTAGATATAAAGAAAATCATAAATTGAAAGGTTTCTTTAAAAAATCGGAGTGAAAATAAAGGATAAGAGGGGGAGAGAGAGAATGAAAGATCATCGACATCAAACTAAAAATTTATCTATCACACACACGAGTCGTTCATGGACAATGAAGTCGCCAGGAGAAATTAAAACCACCATTTGGCCTCTTAAATCTCACTCGCATACTACTAGAATATCGAGGTTGCATCTCGCATGTTTACACATTCAATTCACATAATTACGTGTCTCCGTGTGATTTGTTTTCAATTACTACTCTTAGTTTTACCGCTGTATTTTTTTTTACTTGTATTCTTTAGTTGAAAACAGGTCATGACGAGATCAACAGGGGGGAGCTTTTATATACATGTGAGATCTCGCGCGTGGGCACGTGCTGTGTGAAAATGAATCTGATTCGAGGAGGCCAGTAAATGAAGCTCAGTATGAATGCATGGCAGAGGTTGAGAGAACGGTCTATATTGAACGGAATCAGCGCTCCGGTTCACATTGCTATCGAACTTGAAAAGTCTACCTCCGTGTTGTTATTTCATAATATAATATTAATTCCCATAAGGTTGACCCCCTTGGCTAGGTTTGGATAAAAGACTATTCTTGTAATTGCAGAGTTTTTTCCTCAATAGGAAAGAGCAGCACGAGTCTTGACCCCAGTTTCAGGTTAAGAGAAGATTGAGGAGCAAGAATAGTGTCTCGCCAAGCAAATCCAGCGGTCCATAATTAATCAATCTGATCGAGGGTGAAGGGAACTGAAAGGGACTCAAATGTCATTGGCGCTTTGTGATGGGTCTAATGCAGTGAATATCAAACTCGAGAGAGGATAGGATTGTTTTGTAATTAATTATGTAAATATCAAACTGGTATTTATTAGAAAAAATAATATAATTTTATATTAACAATTAAACTAAGTGGACGGTAACTGAGCCAATACCTACGTCATTTTGCATAATCTTATCGAAGGCCGAGAGGGAAATAGCTTGCAATTGTTCGAGTAATTATATATATGTGTGTGTGTGAATAGCCTTTGTTATTTTGCCTCTCCTAGAAACAACATAAGTACTAAATTATCCTTAAAAGAATATCATCAAGGGCTATTTTTATCTTTTTATTTTTGGTTAGGCAATACAGTGACAAAAACACCCTTAGAAAGCAAAAACTAATAAATTGATCCCATGTGATATTTTATCTTTTAACCCCTATTTTTATATTCTTATAATTTTTTTATAATTTTTATTTTCTTATAATTTTTTTTCCACGTGATCTGATCTTTTTATTTTACTTTTTTTTTAGAAATTTTATTTTAATGATTTTATCTTTCAATATTAAATTATTTGAGAAATTGAGTTTTTTTTATTAAACTTAAATCTAGTATTCCTTAGGTTTATGGGTTTGGAAATCAATATGTTTAGAGAATTCACTCACGCTTGCTTGCCCCCCATGTTTTTGAGCTTATAATTTTGTTTACATGTCTTATTTTATTTTTTTTATTTGTCATATTTGATTTATATTTTTTTCAATTGCTATTTATTTCTGTTGTACATAATTTTTAGAATTGAAGTTTTTTATAACAATTTCATCCTCCAATTTTTTCCAATGTGATTCGTCTCATTTTTTTTATTGTTTTTTCCACAAACATCATGACTTAACCAAGAAAAGGATAAGAAAGGGAAAAAAAACAAGTTGTCCAATCACATTAAGTGACTGTTTGGCATGCGGCCAAACCAGCGTTTTGGTAAAAATTCAATTTTTTTTTTCATTTTAAATGAATTTTTTTTGTGTTTTTAGATCATTTTGATATACTGATGTCAAAAATAATTTTTTAAAAAAAATATCATTTTAATATATTTCTAAACGAAAAACACTTTGAAAAGCAATTGCAATCACATTCCCAAATACCCCCGGAGTTACCATGATTGTGTCCATTATCCAAGCGTTAATTTTATAGGTTATCACATGTCAATACAACATGTCACAATCTTTTTATTTCACTTCTTTTATTTTATTTTATTTAGGATTAAGTGTTGATTAAAAAAAAGATGGTGTGATCGTTTAGCTAGATTGCAATTTAAACAGGGTGACTAGTGTGCTCCTGGCTTGTTAAATCAAATAGGCCACACCGATTTATTTTTTATTTACTGATGCATATGGTGGTCACGCCAATTAAGTTTTTAATCTTTCATTTCAAATATTTTATCATATACATGAAAAAATTGCAACACTTACATTAATTGTTTTTCCCTAATGTAGTAATTAGATTTTATCTGGCCTGCAATGAAAGCACAAGCCCGAGCCTGGTATATATTATACTATAAACTAAGATCGAATTATATTTTTATTTTGTTAAATGTCAACTCAACACTGATTCATGACATAGTCCGTCGATCCCATTGGATTTACATCGCCTAAGTTAAAACCTCTATGTGCTATTATAGTTTGCTGTGGAGATACCAAATCATGCAACTTTTTATTCGCATGAAGATATAGATGTTAAAAACATGATTTTGACATGATATGGAAGGGGGTTTAGAAATTTGAATTGTAAGATTGGATAATAAAATCATAAAATTATATCTTAATTTTTCCATACAAAAATCATAAAATTATAGCTAAAATCATAAAATTGTAAATAAAATATTTCTGAATACAATACAATATAATTATGGTCATAAAACTTCATTAGTTAAGGTTCATATATAATTCAAAATAACTTAAAAATACATTACAAAATAATTATGTCCATGGAATTTTATTAGGTAAAAACTAACAAAATTAAAATAAATATTTTACTGATGTGGTATATAAATTAAAATCAGTCTCATGACCGTCATTTTTCTCATTATTTTTTGATACATTCATCAAAAATATTATTATTAAAAGGATTATCAGCACTAATACTTGTATCAACACCGATATTGCTAGTATTAATTGCAATTTCAACAAATTATTTTGACATTAAGGCATGAAAATAATTTTAAAACATCAAAAAAATTTAATTTAAAGTAAAAAATAAAAAAAAAATTTAAAAAATTTAAATATAAATTTTAAAGTTAATATTATTGATTTTCAAGAGTGATTCCATGATATATATACAGAGAGAGAGAGAAAATATATACATATAGTTATATAAAAAGACGGGGCTATTTTTAATTTTTTTTTATTTGAATTAATAAAATTTAATGAGTTGACTCATAAAATTATATAATTTTATAAATTAAATTGTAATTTTAACACTCTGTCTGTCCATGTTTTGTTGAAATAGTCGTCAAGCGTCTATATTGACCGTGTTGATCGTTAACCGGAAGAGAGGAGTTCTTCACAAGACCCCATTCTCATACCTGGAAATTGACTTGTCATCAATTTTGGACTCGTCAAATTATTCTATACTGTAACGTGCAAAAGTCTACAAAGAAAAAAATTTAATTGTGTTACTAAGAAACATTTTTTATATAGTGGGGATTTACCGTCTTAAACTCTGGAATTAAAGTCTTGCAAATCTCTAGAATAATTACTCACTTCGATTAGTATTACGATCTACTTTGCTTGTTAACAAAATAGATTAATTTACCATTGCAATCCAATTAAATAAAGTTATTTCTAATAATTTCTTTAATTAATCATAATTTATACCATGTGTATAACTGGTAAATTAATGTACTCAGTCGTTTTAGGGATATTTCATTCTTGATTTTATTTAAACTCTCTCATTCCATTGAAATTGAGAAAATTTGTTAATTGTCAATTAGAAACCTGTCGAATCGATTGTATAACATGATTTTAAAAATATTTTTCTAATCTATAAAATATTTTTGGAGAATGTTTGGTATATGCCTACAATATTGTTTTGTTGCTACTTATTTATTTTAAATAATAATATACATCTTTGGAAATATTATCCTTAAAAAAAACTATATTGACGGGTTATTCTTTCTTCCCTTGAAACTTTGTATAAAAATTCTAACTTCGTCACTGGATGGGTGCGTGTAAGGTGTTCACAAATCAAAATTTAAAGCAGTGTCCAGCCTGTGACAACGAGGAGTGCCCTACTGTATCACATCCATTTCGACTTACCGTCCACAGTAAGGAAGATTCTATATTGGATGATGTAATTAGCATTGAAAATAATCCACTTAATTCTTTGTCAATCTTTCCCCGCTAATTTGCCTATCAGGAGTTACGTTTATATTATTAATCTAGATGAGTTACGTTTATTGAATATATTACAAAACAAATAAAAGGTGTGGGATTTTGCACTGTACACACAGACTATATTTACTATGGACTGTGGTAGTGCCCGGATGACTTTGCCCTTAATGAACCTGTGCCTTTTATCTCTTATCTGGGGGTTGTTTTCGTCTCTTCCTCTTACTTTCTTCACTTCATGTCTGCTCGGTTATTTTGTTTTTGGCAGAGAGAACGACGGGCTGTTTGGCTCAGGGCTAGTCAGTCGGGCGAGGATGGCGGTTTGTGGGTTGGCTTCAGGTCGTTCTTGGTGTTCGATGAGGTATGATTTCATCCCCTTCTTTGCGCCAATTTCTGGTTTCGCTCGGTTTCTTTACATTGGGTTCTTCGGTTCGTGTTTTCTCTTTTCTCATTTTTTTCCCATCTTCTCCCTCGATTCATGGTTTTTCTGGTGTGGGTGTTCAGTTATTGATTGTATTTTTGATTTCTCTGGTCTGGGTATTCAACAATTGATTGTTTTTTTTTTTTATTTCTCATTGTTTGTGTGTTCGGTTTTCTTGGGTCCATGCCCGGGCTGCTTGTGTTTGGTCGTTTATGTGTGTTGAGGAGTGGGTTATTGGTTCAATTGGGTTCGGGTTGGGTTGATCGATGATTTGGAGCTGGTTTAATTCTCTGGTTAACGTAGTCCTTGGTTGATTTCATTCTCGGGTGCTCTCGGTTTGGTTTGATTGGCTGTTATTTGTGTTAATTGGGTTAATTGCTCTCGGTTTAGAGCCTAAAATAAAATGAATTGATTATTGATTTGATTCGGTTTGGGTTGATCGACGGTTTGGAGCTGGTTGAATTCTCGGGTAAACATAGTCCTTGGTTGGTTTCATTCTTGGGTGCTCTCGGTTTGGTTTGATTGGCTGTTCTTTGTGTTGATTTGGGTTATTTGCTCTCGGTTTAGAGGCTAAAATAAAATGAATTGATTATTGATTTGGTTTGCGTTTGCTCTCGGCTAATCACTTAATTTCTGTTTTGGTTTGCTTTGCTTTCTTCGTTGATTGTTACTGTTCCAATCTGGTTTCGTTACTTCAATTAGTCATGTTCCGCCATGTCACTTCACATTAATTAATTTGTCTGTGCATTTTACAGGATGACATGCTTTTTTTTTTACTTCTTCTCTTTTGATCTTTGACTCAGTGGACTGCGCTGCCTTTCTTCCTCTGTTAAGTCATTTTGTCATTGTAATTGTAATGTTTATCTTTGTTGTTTTTGCTGTTTTGTCTCCTGCATATTTCTCTTGTGTTTCGTTTCCTCTGGTACCTTCTTTTTCTTCCATTTTTTGTCTCAGCTCTGCTTTGGATTTCTTGCGTAATTGATCCTATTTCTTTTGCTCTTCTTTCTTGAGGTTCTGGTCTGCTGCTTCTCACAAATTGCCGCAAAGACTTCCTTTCACCCTTTGTGTTGGTCATCCTACTTTTCAGGTTAGTTGGCTTTTTACGAAAATCTTGAAAAATCTTGGAATTTGTTGTGCTCATAATGAAAATTTTTAACTATTAGTTTGCTGATTTATATTATAGTCGTGGGAATTTTTATTAGGAATCTGTTTTTAATAAACAGTTTGCTGATTTTTAATAAACTGTTCGCTTGCTGATTTTTAGCATCATGCTTGGAATTTAAATCCCGCTGCAAAAATAGTGCATATATATTTGTAGATAAAGATGTTTCCTTTCATGGAAAAAAATACTTTTTCTAGGACAATTTTTAGAAACAATTAAAACCTCTAATCAACACAACATTAATGTTGTCACATGTAGCTCCAATATAACTTCTTAAAATATTTCAATTTCTTATAATATAGCCTGTATAAAAACATAAAAATATACTTTTTCTAGGACAATTTTTAGAAAAAGTTTGAACCTAGAATCAACAGTTCATTAATCAATATTGTCAAATGTACCTAGAATATAACTTCTTCAAATATTTCAATTTCTTATAATATAGCCTGTATAAAAACATTAGCTAACTGATAGCTTGAAAAAAGTTTTAAATCCAAGCTGCATAAAATTTTAACCGTTAGCTTGCTGATTTTTTATTATGGCCGTGGGAATTTTTATTAAGAATATGTTTTGGTTGAGATTATGCATTGTTGGCCTTAACTGGTTCTTAATAAATAGTTTGTTGCCATATTAAGCTTCATTGATGTATTATGGCCATATTGTTTTAGAGTGATTGCTGTTTTTTTAACAAATAGGATAAAAAGATATAACTAAGAAATTTATAAAATATATAGGATAAAACATTTGCTACTGAATTTTGTTTTAACTTCTACTTTCTTTGGTTATCTTTATAGACATCATCTCTCACCAAGCTCTTGGTAATTAAGATATTAATTGAATTGCAACATATTTAACATCTTTTTGAATCCTTTCGAAATTGAATTTGTGGCTTATTATCAATCAAGAATTGCTCTTCCATCATAAGAAACCTACATATAGAAACAGCAAGCACAATTTAAACAGGAAAAATGATGAAGCTTGGCAATAATTTTGAAGTTTCAAGAAATTTACCTTAAAATAGGAAATGAGGAAGTTATATGATGGAGGAAAAGATTGTATAATTTCAGAACAATCAAATTGTATCAATAAAATTCATAGCAACCCATCATCTTAGCTAATTCATCAACATAGAAATCATTCCATAGGCTTCAATCCTTCCATGAGATTTCATTTGCATGTAGTTGATATTTTTTGAAATTGATGTTTCTTTTTCTTATAGTTGCATACTGATGGTTTTTTGGCTTCTACTATTGATATTGTTGCCTAAATTGTTTTTGTTATTATTAAAATTGCGTATCAGTTGTTTTACTAGATCTTATGATAGAATTTCGGAATGAATATTGTCTTAAACATATTCTAGATTGAATTATGCAATTGATTGTATTAAAAATGGATGTAATTATAGATGAAATATGACTCAAATTGTGTGCAGGTTGTGTTATTGATAATTTGGAATCTCCCGATATAGAGGAGACTCTGCCAAAATTTCGTTAGAAATTTCGGCGATAGGAAAAAAAAATTCTTATGCTTCATCTACCCTTTTTATAGGGAGAAAAATTAAACAAATTCAACAAATACGAGCAAGAAATTCAGGGTTATTACTGATAATGCTTCATTTCCTACTATTCATTGTTTTCGTCTAAATATTTATGTTAAATCTACTTGAATTGTTTTATCGTTCGTCCCTTTCGCTTTCTCCAATTACATATATGTATGTATGTTTTATATTGCTATTTATTTGTTGTGTTGGTATAGAACAAATAAACATTGTGGCATTCAATTAATCTTGAATATTGTTGCAACTGTTTTTTATATTAATGCTTGTTTTCTTTATAGTTACTCTCTCATTATTTTTTTGCTTTTACTACTATTGTTATTGCCTTGAATTTTTCATTTGGAACTATACATCCAAGTGTCCCCTTGCTGTGATTTGGCATAATAGTTTTCCATTAATACAATTTATCCCCCAATAAGTGCATTCTCTTCCTTTTTTCCTTTTTTCTAATGTCTACAATGATTTTTACAGCATATGGTGTTAGTTTTTAATGTTTTCTTTACTGATTTACTGCATTTGTTCTTCCATAATATTTCCTAGAATTTTCTATTAGATTACTTAATTTCTTCATCATTTCATTTATCACCTTACGATTCTTATTTTTTTCAGGAGGATTAACAACAAAATGAGATGTCTCATTTCAAAGAAGGGATTTAACTTCGTTCTGCACCTTAACATCCCTCTATTTTGCACTGATGCACAAATTGTATAGTTAACACTCTTTTGTCATCTTTTGTGACACTACAGATATTCCAAAAGATGTAACCTATGTTTACGAAACAAGCACTTTTATGTTATAGTTCTGAACTTTTTATACAAGTTGTATTATAAGTTTATCGTTATTAATTTAACTATGTTATATTATATACACAGCAATGCTCGTGGTAACGCGCGAGCATATAGCTAGTATATATATATAACTGACAATCTCTATCCCAGTAAATTGAGAGAGATGGATATGTGGTGAGAGTGAGACTAAGAATTTTCTTTTTAGCTTTAGATCCGAGATTTGTGATTATTGATATAATAATTATTAAAATTTTATATATTCATTAATTTTATAAAAATATAAATAAATGAATCCAGATACCCGTGTTAATAGAAAAAAAAGTATCGTCCCGGCAAGACTCATACATGCCGTCCCAAGAGATTTTATATACATCATATATACTCAAGGTTTCTGTATATTATTATGTGTTTTATTACTATACAGAATACCAACCCAGGAATAATGGAGACGTCAAAGAGGACCGCAGAGCTTTGAGGACCGTATACTCAATTATTCACGTCAACGCATGAAATTTCAAGCCATTAAAACCTCCTCGATACATTTATATGTCGTTGTTATATATACATAACATTTCAAATACTGTATGTATACACACACTTTTATCCCTATGAATACCCATATTAATCAGTTTTTACTTACACATGCATGCACGTGTGTGTATCTATATAATATAAGGGACTTACTCCTGTGATACAGAGAAAACTCATCAGGTCCGAGTTCGTCTTTTAATTTCTTAAAAAAAAAATAAAGCATATATATTGACTGATGTGTAGTCACTCTATCTGTGCCACGTGAAATTCAGGTCTTTGTGCTAAAAAAATATAGATAAAAAAATATGGAGTGCCATGTAAAAAATCAATGGTTGCTCTCTCTCTCTCTCTCTCTCTCTCTCTCTCTCTCTTCTTAAGAAAAACCTGCACAGAAGATGCGAGCTGATAATAAGTCTGTGAATGCTGTGATTAACCTGCGGGGCGCGATGTTTGACCTCTGTGCTGCCATGCTAATTGAGGTTGATATTTATGCCAGGGCTTCGTTAATCGCAGCAGCTAATTAATTAATCTTCATTTGACCAGGATGCATGGTATGAAACAATCACTTCTCCCACTTAACATGGCGTACTTTTCTATTCAGCTGAGTCAGAGATGAGAAAGGGGATGGTGTACTTTTTTAAGAATGGCTGCTCGGTGGACTCGGGGAATAACACGGTTTAAAAATACGTGTTATCTAGAGTTTCTTTGGATACGGTTTAGGGAGAATGACCTTCTGATTGTGAGCCCTATTTTTAAAAAATATATATTTTATGAATAACTTATAAATAATCAAGTTAAGAACATGGTTGATGGCTCTTCCTTTTCTTTTTTCCACTCGAAATGTTTATTTGGCAATAAAAAAACAGTACAGGTTAAGATTGGAAAAAAATATATAATATTTTATTGAAGTAGAGTGTTAACCTAGTTTTATAATAATATTTAAAACAAGCTAATAATTATTTATAACCAGATATATTTATAATTTTGTCCAGGTTGAGAGTTCAGCCAGTCTACAATCATCAAAACATGACCATAAGAATAAATGGTTGGCGCAAGCTGATCATCTTAAATGGAGTCTTTTCTGGCAACGTATATTTTGCAGCAGATTATGCTTGGTGCGTTCCACAGACAAATGAATAATAATAATAATAATAATTAATTAATTATGTCAATTGTGATTTGGGAGTGCTCGAAATTGGGAATTAAGAGAGAACATATTTACTTCGGAGGTGCTCGTCAGCCGTAGCCACCATGCTGAATTTTTCCACGGACACCGTACTTGATTTGAAGCTATCAAACAGAGTTGCTGACTTTGTATTAGTCACAGAGAAATCAGGTATCCAGTGATGGATAATTAACCGATTAAATATATGTATATATATTATTTAATTTGTATCTAGATTGCCACTATTACAGAGGAGTGTATTCTTTGAAAAAACAATTACGGTGCTAAAATCACCTCCTATTTTAAAAAATCATCACGAGATCATTATTTTCAAGCCATTGAGATTATTATTTTATTTAATTCTTGTGACACGTGTATAATATTAATCTAGCAGCACCACAGTAAATCATCAAAATCTTTAAAGGGTCGAACTCCCCTTAATGATATTAGCATCTAAATCCTATATATAAAATAGCAAAAGCACACAATCTTGTAATTTATTTCATAATTTTATCTATTTCAAGATTTTTTCATTTAAACATATCTATTTTTTATTTAATTGAATCCATTTTTAAGGAGTATTGATAGTTTAATCATCGTTAGTTAATTCTAACTTGTATAAAAAAAATTCTTATTAAAGGAGAATTTAACGCGGCAAGTAAAAGCACAAACACTCGCTCTTTATATTGGGCTGGATGGACTGGGCTTCTTAAGCAGAAGAACTCTAGATCAGAGCCCAAGTAGTATTATTACATTAAAAGCTCAGGTCGTGTTTTGTTAAGTTCAACCACATGAAATGCCAGCAGCCCAGCTTGCTTCACTCTGTAAAGTTAACGGAGCTAACCCAACCCAGAGAGAGTCAGCTCATCCCATTCAAAACCACTAGCTCTCTGTCAACCGGAATCCCGGTCCAAATCTTATCAAAACGAAAGTACAAACCATTAAACCAGTTCCAAAACAGAACAACACCTCACACGGTTTCACTCTCAGTTTCAGCTTAAAAAACTCCACAAAATCCATTAAGGTAAGCCTCTCTCTATAATCCTGGGGAGAAAAAAAGATGCATAACACTTCCATTAGCTTAGCTTTGCTGTCTCTTGGAACGAAAGGGGCACTTTCATTTTCCTGCAATGAATACTCTAACTCATCAAATGAAAGATTTGTAAGAAACCCGTTTCTGTTACAATCTTGCTCTTCATCATGTAGTTCTTGTTGTTGCTTATCTTGTTCTTGTTGTGCATCGTCATCATTCACTACTACTGCTTTACATAGTGTGCCAATAAACTCAAGTTTTTTTTTTGGGTTGAGGCAAGCTAGTCTTATTCAATGTTCAGCTTCTAGAAGGTTGATCTTGGGTGGGGTGGGTAGGGATTATTACCGCGTTCCGGATTATGGTGTTGATCATGGTTGTTCTTTTGAGGAGAATGAAGGGAGTGGCAACGTTCTTAGGAGGAGGGAGGGAGGGATTGGGGGGGTAAAATTGCGCGAAAGGCGATGTTTTAGTGAGGTTGATGCAGAGGCTGTGATTAGTTTGTTAAGCAAGGAAGTGAGTGAACAGTGTTTAGGTGATGGGGAGAGAAATTGGGGTTTGTCTAAAAGAATGGAAACGGTGAAGAGAGGGAATCACAGTGGTGGAACTCGCAAGGGGAGGAGGAGGAGGAGGAATGTTGGGCCCAGTTCATTGGAGAGTGATGCAAAATGTGAATTTGTGTCAGCTAAAGTTGAGTTGAGGAAGGAAGAGTTGACAAGGAAGGATAAGATGGAAGAAAAGAAAGCGGTTTCAAAGGGAGAGAATCACAGGGGAAGGAGAGTGAGCTCAAGTTTTTCATCATATTATTCACTTTCTTCTACAGGAGATTTTGAGAGTGACAAAGAAGCTCAGGATGAATATGTTGACTGTCTCAAAGAATCAGCAAGTGTATACAGGAAGGGATTAACTGGTGGAGAGGGTAGATCAGAGGGGCAAGTTGTGGAAGAATTTTGGAGGCGTAGAGATGGCAAAGAGTGGGAGGGGGAGGTTCTGGAAGCGAGAACTAGTGCAAGAAGGACTGGTGTTGATTGGGATTCAAGGAAGAAATCTGAGAAGAAACTTACTGAGATAGAAGAAACACAATCAGAAAGAGAATTCTCACAAATGCAATCAAGAATGGCAAGAAAACATGAAAGTGATTACAGGAATGTATCAAGTTCGCATAATCAAATTGACAATGAGGATGTGAAAAGTTTGGCGGTTAATTTGGAGGAAGAAACAAGAAAGCAATATTGTCAGATAGGGGATCAGGTGAAAAAGCAATCCAAATCCAGAAGAAATTACCAGGAAATTACCAATAAACAGGAGAGCAGTGGAATAAATATTGAAAAAGCTTCCCGGTCCCAAAAGCGGTTCAGTGGTAGAGAAGCAAATCTAGTGGATGCAGATTTGGTTGGGGAAGGAAGGGATGAACACAAAAGAGTTGGCGAAACTGCTGCAAAAAACAATGTAAGAAAAGCCACTAACCAACTCATTGACACATCAACAACGGAGAATGTCAGTACTGAAAGAGCTTCAAATTGGCAGAGGCAATCTGAGTCTCAAATGAAGATTCTGGTAGAAGATAGAGCTCTAGGATCATTTTACAAGACAAATGAGAAACAATTACAAATGGGTGGGCAGACGAGTGGACAAGTTCAGTCTAGAAGTTCACAACAGTTATCTAAAATACCCGAACTTCATGACAGTAGTAACAAAATGACCTCGATTCTACATTCAGAAACTATAATGAAGCAGCAAGAGGTAAGTAAAAGTGTTATTTCTAGATCAGGTACCGGAGCAAAAGAGCATCAGTCACACACTGATCAAAATGCTCTGCAGGGATCTGAATCCAGCAAAGGATCTGGAGATGTCACCAGTATATCTCTGAATGTCACCAATGTGCCGCTGGTTCATGCAAATTATATGACAATGGTCACCAATTTTGACAGAACTTCTGGAAAGAGAGTTTTTGATCAGGAAAATGAATTGACATCAGCTGAGAAAGCCATTTGCAAGACATGGGAGAGAGATGATAAAATTGAGCAAAATGTCACCCAGTTCAAATCTACAAGTGAGGTTTGTAGGGCTACTAACAAATCAAGGCTTGACGAAACAACTTCACAGGCGGCCTTTGATTCTCAAGCACCTGCAAATATGGTTTCCCAAGTGGAAATTCAAAAGGTTGATGTGGGGGAAGGGAATGAAAGAACATCACAGACAATAACGATGCCCCCCTCACCTCAAGTTTTGGATCGAGGTTCAATTCATGTTAATCCGTCTGGTGCTATTGCAGATCAAGAGGATTCCAGAGAATCTTTAGAAAGTGGCTCTATTACTCTGTACAAAAATTCTGGAGGGAGAACTGCAGTTTCCCAGCAGGAAAAATATGATGGAAATAAGAGAGATGAGATGTATGTGGAGACTTCAAATCTCATCTCAACTGAAGATGCTCTTGGTTTAGCTCATCGTTTAGAGGCATCATCATTGCAGTTTGCTGGAGAGTTTGTTCAGAAGGCTAGGCATGAAGAGTCAACTTCTGAAATCCAAAAGGAGAAGACAGTTTCTGATACAATGTTGGCACATGGAGTTGAGAAGCAGAGGTTAAAGAGTTCAAGTCAATACGATACTAAAGACTTACAATTGAAGAGGCAGGACTCAGTGCAATCAGCTGGGGACTCTGGAAAGAAGGGTTCTTCTGATGAAATGTGGAATGTAACAAACCCATCTGTTCAGGAACCTCCAGAGACAGAAGCACCAGTAGGTAGCACAGCAATCAAGAGTATGAGAACTGGAAGGTCCATGTGGAATATCATCTCAAATATAGTACGACTGCGTTGGGGTTCACATGCTGAAACCCCTAAATCAACTCGAAGGTCAGGTGAAAAGAGTTTGTCAAATGATTCTGCTGCTAGTGAGTCATGGTTTTCTGGCCATGAACCTGATGAAAACAGTGATGAGAATCTGAAAAGGGAAAGAAAAAGCATGGCTAAGGAAGCTGCCTCTTCTCACCAGCTGCGACTAACACAGACTTCTAGTCCAGATGAGGTAAAAGCATCTGATACATTTGGATCAAAGAACATAATAAGATCGCTTGAAGGAGACACTTCATCTCCTTCAATTGCATTAAAAATTGGGTCCACGGAAAAAGCCATTCCCTCACATTCTGAAGAGGAAAACCTTGGTTGGAGTCAAGATTGGAAGAATTCTCAAGTTGCTACATCTAGCATGGAAATAGGGGAATCATCACTTGTTTTGTTGCCGCCTTCTAGCATGAGTGGTCCCATTGTGGAAGAAAGTCTTGGTACTGCTAAAAATAATATTTCTGTTAGTTGCTCAATGGAGCGACCTGATAGTGAAAAGTTAATTAAAGTATCAGGCTCTGAGGGGAAGGGTGCGGATTTGAAACAAAGGAAGCTTCAACGAAATGAACAAGTTGGGAGAGACAGATTCAATGAATGGGAAGAGGCTTATTTACGTGAAAGTGAGCAGCGGGAAATTGATGAAATGTTTATGAGGGAAGCCCTGCTAGATGCCAAGAAGGCTGCCAATTCTTGGGAGGTGCCTGTTGGGGCCGTGTTGGTGCATCATGGGAAGATTATTGCTCGTGGCTACAACCTGTAAGTTGTATGCCCTTGTGAATAAAACCTCATACTTGTGAATAAAAACTTTAAGTTGGCTTTTTTATTTTGGGATTTTATGTGGAGATTTATATTTCAGAGTGGAGGAGTTACGAGACTCCACTGCCCATGCAGAAATGATTTGCATACGGGAGGCATCAAATAAACTCCGGTCATGGAGGCTTTCGGTACTTTCTCTGTGTTTTGAAAACTTTTATTTACTCCCTCCATTCCTTTGAAATAATCAATGTCATACCATAATTATTAATTAATGCATTCACCCATAACTAATTTAGTCATTATCAAACTGTTTTAACTTCTTCATTGATGAAAAGATACAAAGACAATTATACCTATATATCAAATGAAAGCTGACTTTCAAAGTGGAAATCACTTTTCAAGGATCTTTTCAAATTCTGCTGATATTCACAGCATGGACTCAATGATTAAATGATTTGATTTGCAGGAGACTACTCTTTATGTAACACTTGAACCATGTCCTATGTGTGCTGGAGCAATACTTCAAGCAAGAATAAATACTCTTGTATGGGGAGCTCCAAATAAGCTTCTTGGAGCTGATGGAAGCTGGATTAGGTAAGCTCATCTTCTTTGAAATTTCATTGAAATGGGAGACTGGTCTTTTGTACATTTGACTATTATTGATGAAGAATCAAAGCCATGTTCTTAAAGTATTTTACTTGATAAATATTACGAGTCAAATTCGTTTCAAAACAGAAAAGCCTTATATGGTCCGTCCTTGCTAAGTCTGGGTTATTAAAGTGATCTGACCACACAGCGTGTCGCTGCACTGACCACACATTATGACACCAAGACTGGTTAATGGTTATTAAAGTGATCTGATCATACAGTACGCTACCGCACTGACCATACATTATTTCACTGCAATGGGAAACGGCAAACATTGCCTTGCCATTACAATGATTATACTTGGATACACTTGCCACATTTTCTTCCTTTTGAATGGTTCCCCTATTCCTGTTTCTGCCATCAATGCTACTCTCCCAATGCATCTATGGATCAGAACATAATTAATAGAGCACATCTATTAAATCAGTCATTTGCATTTGACTCATAACAGAAAGTTGATAATTAATAGAACACAATTTCTTATTACATTTGCATTTTTTTTTTATTGGGAAGAAATTGATTAATTGGTTTCTATAGCCATGATTTTATTTTAGAGGATAGAACAAACAACCATTCACACTAGTTAGATTCAAGTTGATCAGGCATTGAGCTGACTCATAACAGAAATTTCCAAGGCGTATGATCCTCAAAAGTATCATGTGTGACAATACCTGCAGGCTTTTTCCTGATGGACAAGACGGAAATGGCTCAGAACTGACGGATAAGCCAGCCGCTCCAGTCCATCCTTTCCATCCTAAGATGACAATCAGGCGAGGAATATTGGAATTGGAGTGTGCAAATGTAATGCAACAATTTTTCCAGCTTAGGAGAAGGAAAAAGGAAAAGAAAGAAGATTCTCCTCCTCAACCTTCATCTCTTTCCATAACAAACCCTCAATCTAAAATCCTCGGTAAGATGCACGATATCTTCCATGCCATGTTCTGTTTGTAACAGATGGTAGA
The DNA here is from genome assembly GCA_015731905.1 of Salix dunnii. Classification (NCBI taxonomy): domain Eukaryota; kingdom Viridiplantae; phylum Streptophyta; class Magnoliopsida; order Malpighiales; family Salicaceae; genus Salix; species Salix dunnii. The sequence continues at coordinate 9,672,905 of CM027668.1, read as the reverse complement.
ACACCATCAAGTCCTTGTAAGTTAATAAAACCCTTCTGGAAACTGTATTCTTTCAATCCAATTGAATTGATATTCGATGTAATGAAATCCACAAACTAAAAATCGCCACGTCCAAAGGTGAAAAATGACTTGGGAATATTAACATGGGGAGAAATCATATCATTGGAAATAGTCACAGATATCAGTCCCCAGGGCCCAGGTATCTGGATTCCATGTGGGCCTGCTGTGGTATCTGTAATTGCAGAAATTTTGTACCTTCTGAAAAAAAGAGGTGGGGTGGGGGGTTGCTGTTAGTTGCCAGAGACTGGTGGATATCGTTGTTAAAGAATAATATAAATCATATTATGGGACCTCACTTACAAGCTTAAGCTTTTAGGTGAGTTGGTTCCTTAACAGAATAATATAAATCATATTATGGGACCTCACTTACAAGCTTAAGCTTTTAGGTGAGATGGTTCCTTAACAATCGTCAGGTTGGCAGAACAGCCCCAACTCATGAAAGTTGATACAATTTGCTTTGCTTTACCAATTATGGCTGGTTAGAATCTCGCAACAGATGGTCTCAGGCCTGAACTAGAGGGAATGACGAGTGCCAGCTCCTGCATTGGGCATCATGCATTTGATCACGGCTTTTCCAAATTCGATCGGAGAGTGCTCCGCATGCAATGCCTTGAGACTTGAGAGATTGCCAACGGCATTTGTCGTCGTGAGAGCAGTACTCCTTAACTGAGTTTTTTCATCATTTGAGCGTGTTGAGTTTGGAAATATAATAATATTCAATTTAAGATTTCTTATTATTATTTTCAAGTTAAAAAATATACATTTTTTAAATAAATTGCATTTCAATACCAAACACTAAAAAAAACAGAGAAAAGAAACCAGAAAAGGGCGCTTGACCTTTCTTTCCTTAAAATGGAAAGGGACTGCTCACCAATGTTTAGGTTGTGTTAGGATCGACATCGTGGTCTATGCTGAGTAGGTGAAAGGTTAGCTTGGATTGCCTCCCTCTCATTTCACTCCATCATTAGTCCAGCCATTTTGCCATATTTGCCACAACATTTCAATGATTGCGGAAATTATGATAATAAAATTTAAACCAGTGATTCAAGTTTTTGTAAGTTTCAAAATTCTAATAAAATGCAAAAGCGTATTGCCAAATTACGACATCCCACCTTGAAGAAAAAGAAACTCCATAGCCTTCACTCTTCATGCTCGATTCTACATGAGTAGAAAATGCGTCGCAAAAAATCAAATACAGCACAACCATTGACAATCCTACAAATACAAATAACTGCATCAATATAGCAAAATAAAGCAGCACATCTTTTTTCTTCAGCAGTATTTCTCAATTTTAGGCCCCCAATCTGGTTGATAGTACCACCCAATTGCAGCGCTGTCCGAATAAGACATCACTCCAGATCATTAGAAGGGATGTAGCATTCAAATGAAGACAACATCTCTCCCTCTTAACGTTCCACCAAACATTTCCTATATTAAAAAACCTGTTTCCATACTCTATATAACAATGTTACGTCTTCCTGTTGGTTCTCATCACAACTAAATGGCTTCGGTGCTTTGGGCTCTCATCTTGGTTTGTCTGAGTTTCCCATTAGCTATTACTGATGCCCAAACACCAGCCGCCTCACCATCAACTTTGCCCACTACACCTACAGCCACCACGCCTCCACCCACAATGACACCAACCACTCCAACACAATCACCAGCAAGTGCAGTGACACCACCGCCTGCAACCACCCCTATATCATCACCATCTCCTAAAGTTGCACCAGCTATCAGCCCAGTAGTTCCACCACCACAAAGTTCTCCAACTGCAGCTCCAATACAACCACCAGCACTGCCGCCACCACCAGCTACACCACCACCTTCCTTACCACCACCACAAGTGTCTCCAGCTCCAGCACAAGCAACGCCAGCACCAGCTCCTGCAAAGGAAGTACCCGCACCCGCGCCAGCAACACCACCACCAGCACCTGTGCCAGCACCAGCTATTCCACCACCAGCCCCCTCGCCATCATTAGTGCCTTCCCCAGCACCAGCTCCTGGAAAACACAAGAAAAGGAGAAAACACAAGCACAAGCATCATCATGCATCAGCTCCAGCACCAAACCCCCCCAGCCCCCCAGCCCCACCTACAGTGACAACAGCATCTGAGGACACAGCTCCTGCACCATCCCCAAATCCAGTACGTTTTTAAGCATTTAAATTTATTTACTCTAAACCATTGACTGAATGAGCTAAAATTTCCATTTCAGAAAATATTGTAATGTGCCAAACTGTTCTAAAGGATGTACCCTGCTTTTTCTAACTTGCAGAATGGAGGAAATACGTTGTATCACCAGGAAGGAAGGGCCAAGATGTGGACAAGGACTGTGTTAGCAATTGCCTCTCTGCTGGTTGTTACAGGCTACAGTTTCTAGAAACCTTCCCGAGCTATGATATTATTTTTATAGTGAAAAGAGAGATTATTTTATATGTACAAAATAAGACTGGTATGAAATTCATATTATAGGAATTGTAATGTAAAAGGCCAACATTTTTGTACATTTTCAGTTCCTCGAAGTATAATATAAAGATGAACCTTACAACCATGAACAAAACTATCAAAGAGAAGAAGCAGAATAGAAACTTGATTCCTTGTTGCTTATCAAAGTTGATCTGCATTTGATTCTGCACTGATTTCCTCCCGCAAGTCATACTCAACTACAAGACCAAGATTATCAGCTAACTTGTGATACCTCTCACACCCTGCACACTACAAGAAGCATACCTGCTGGTAAGATAAGCACTAATTTTTTTTATTTAAACTAGAAGGCAAAGCAGAAAAAATCAATGCTTCCTCCCAAACTAACATGCCAGTTAACAATGTTTTTTAAGACATAATATTCAACAAACTTTATAAACAGGAAGTGCTTGTAAATTATCTTAATATTCTTTATTTTCGATCACATATTGATTTGTGTATGTAAATGAATATCTTGGCCATAAGCAATTTCAAATTCATTACCAGACAAACAACATCCAGCATGGACTTCAATTACTCATTGTATAAAAGCAGTAGCAGCAAACTCAAGTACTAGCGAGACATTATGTTGCCAAATGCTCTTGCTAGCCGCATGATATGCAAAAGAAGGTTGGTGTTTTTGAGTGTTCATACTAACCTAACCCTAAATGAGATAACCGTTGTATGTGATGAATTAATGAGTTAGTGCAGTGAAAAGATGATGATAATAGTTCACGAAAAAAAAGCCATCTGTAAGATTGGGCACCTGAGGCATAATACGGGGGTATATAAAAGTATTCATGGACAAAATTCTGGAGACAGGTGATGGCATATAAAACACATCAATATAAAAACAAGAAATCAATCTACTTCAGATGCATTGTTTTGTGTCAGAAACTGTTCTTCCCTGAAGAGTATCTATGATGTTCAAGGGCAAACTAAGGTTCTGCAAGCTTCCCCAAAAATGAATAAGAAGAAAATAACATTCATGAAACAATCCCTAGGTAGAAATGAACCAGTATGAATAACCAAGTTCATTCCCATGAACAACACGTTCATTCCCATGAACAAATAAATATGGTTATCCAGGAAACAACCTCATACAAAATGCTAAGTAAGTTCCCAGGGAATGCTCCAATCTAGTCCGACAGTTAAACAACCAGACCAAAACCGGCCCTTTAACAGTCCCTTTTCATGCAGCATGCTATTATATAAGAATAAAGTCTTATGGTATGAGGTTAATTTCTGTTGAGAAAACTTTTTGAAAACACGTTGATCACTAACAACATTGACAACATTTCCTTATGGAAAAAAGTGATGTAATTTTATTCTTCTTGAGTGCTTCATATTCCTTTTAAGGCCCTCTACTTTTCTACTCTAATTCATATAATTTCTCTAAGGAGCATCCACTTTGAAGATAAGGCATAAACAGCTTGTATCAGAAATTTTAGATTATATTTTTCCAACAAAAAAATCAAATCAGAACTCTTTTATTGTTGTTGTTTATGTCAAAAGAACAGTACACCGCAGGATAAATACTTACTGGTGAGAAACATATTACAAAATAATTGTCATTCTAGCAGCCAAGAAGAACAGATGAGTTACCTGCACAAAAACAAGTCCCCGTTCATAGGCTAAACGATTTATAAGCCTCTGGGACCTCTCGCCACACTCATTACACGTAAATTGCACAAGCAAGCTCCTCCTTGGAAGCTTTATGTCAATGGTTGCACTCTCCTAAAAAAACATGAAAGAAAATAAAACAAAACTAAGAATTTTCTGTTTTCTCTTCTTTTCTGGTTTAGGCATCAAACTAATGCAAATTACTTATGAGTAGAAATTGATCCCCTCTTCACATACGCATATAATAAAAATCAAGGAAAACTGGGAAACAGCAAATGGGTAATGCATCATCAAGACCACAATTAGTCGCCAACAGTAAAATCCCAAATGTTGCTCTTAACTTGAAACTCAAATTTATCAAAACTAAAAGCAACCAATACTAACATTACCAAAAACCACATACCTTATTCAAATCACTTGATTCTGCTTCGGGGTATGTCTCAGAATTGCCATCTACCAACCCAGAAACCAAAAATAACTTACGGGACCGTTTTGCTAATATTGCTCCTGTTTGAGAGATTCTCAACCTGCCCAAAAAAGAAAAGGAAAAGGAAAACAAGAAAGAGTTAAGAAAGACTTCATCTTTAGAGTTCGCTAGTAGTAAAGTTTGAAACTTTAAAGAGAGGCTTCATGAGAGAGTGTGACCTAGGGTTTGTGGTGGAGAAAGAAATGGGTTTGTAAGAATTGGGGCAGAGAAGGGGGTTAATGGGTTCGCGTTTGGGATTTGTTTTCATACAAGTTACGGTGGGCGAGAAACTGCATTGAAAGAGGGTAGCAGCAGCAGCCATGGTGGTTTGATTTTTTGAATTCTGATACTATGTTGTCTGTTTTTAGTTATTTCAGGCTATTAACCTTTTTGTTAGGAATGGATAATTCTTGTACGACATGTCGTTTTGTAGTAGTAAGATTGTCGTTTAGCTTACCCTTACGCATGAGGAAACAGTTGTGAAATCCATAAACAACCGAAAACTATCCAAGAAAAAAAAATCCAAAAAAAATAATAATCTCAAATGACAGCATCTATGAGGATCTACCCCCTGCTGCCCACAGGAGCTTGACCTCCGCACCATTAACACTCACAGCCTCCTCACGAAACCATTTAACTGGACCGAAACCCGGATTACAGATGGATGGCCAAAGCGTTCAGGACACAGATTTCGTTTGACTTGAGGGGATTTTTTTATTTCTGTTTTGTTCTTTCATAAGCCATGGGATTCATAAAAGGACGAGACCCAAAACCAGCGGTGACTGTAGCAACAAGGAGTAGCAAAGAAGAGAGCGCCAGAACAAAAAGGAGAAGGGTAAGTGGAAAGTCATCTGGAGCAGGATCTGAAATAAGTAAATCAAATACCCATCAACGCGAGGGACTTTTTTATTATCATCATTATTATTATCTAGTATCAACAATAGCAGAGAGAGAAGAAAAATGATGAACTGAATAATGTTTACTGTATTTTTCCAGTTTTCTATTACAATACATATATATGGTTGATCCTTGTATACATGAAACAGATAATTAATAAAATAACTAATCATTTTTAATCAACTAATCAACTTTTCTAACAGCTTCTAACAAATTAACAAACTCTATTTACATTAGTGTATGATCTGCATGTGTATTGTAGAGGATGGACTGCTGCTGTGTATCTTCATATGCATTTGCTTAGGATGATCTACATGTAATTCAATACTCCCCCTCCCTCTAGATGAGATACATTCAAGGAGAATAGATGTTATGAAGACTCATTTTGGATACCAAAGCAGAAAATTGATTGGAACCAAGGGCCTTGGTAAAGACATATCTACGAGCTGGTGTTTTGAGGAAACATGAAATGTGCGCAGAATCTCTAATTGGAGTTTTTCTCAAACTATATGGCAGTCAATGTCAATGTGTTTTGTACGCTTATGATAGACAAGGTTGGCTGCAATATGAAGAGCAGCTTTACTGTCACAATAAAGAAGAGCAGTTTGAGGTTGAACCTGAAGGTCTTGAAGAAGATTGCGAAGCCACACAATCTCACAACAAGTAGATGTCATGGCCCTGTACTCAGCCTCAGCAGAGGACCTAGAGACAGTGGATTGCTTCTTTGATTTCCAAGAAATCAAAGAATTATCAAGAAAGATGCAGTACCCTGTCACTGATCGTCTGGAATCCACACAGCCTGCCCAGTCAGAATCGCAAAATACTTTCATCTGTAAGTTAGAGGTGACTGGAAAGAACAATCCTTGGGCAGGAAAAGCTTTAATGTAACGTAGAACCCTAGTTGTTGCATCTAAATAAGGGACGCGAGGCTTGTCCATAAATTGACTCAAGACTTGAATAACAAAGGCAATATCAGGTCTGCTAATAGTAAGGTAAAGCAAGCGTCCAACAAGTCTTTTGTAAGCAGTAGGATCTTCTAAAGGTTGGCCAGAATCTTTAGAAAATTTCACATTAGATTCCATGGGAAATTGTATTGGTTTAGAAGCTAACATACCAGAATCTTTAAGAACTTCCAAGGCATATTTTCTTTGACAGACAGAGATACCAAGTTCACTACGAGCTATTTCTAATCCAAGAAAATATTTCAACTGGCCAAGGTCTTTTAACTGAAATCGATCATTAAGTAGTTGGATGAACTTTGAAACTTCAGTTGAATTATTACTGGCAATAATTATGTCGTCAACGTAAACCAACAAAGCAATGAATGAACCCTTCAAAGTTCTTGTAAACAAAGTGTAATAAGCTTTAGACTAGATAAACCCAAACTCGAGTAAAGTAGTAGAGAATTTAGCAAACCATTGCCTAGAGGAATGCTTTAGACCATAAATGGACTTATGAAATTTGCATACTTTAGACTCCCCTTGACTGGTGATTCTAGGAGGTAAGGACATATAGATATCTTCATCTAATTGACCATGAAGGAAAGCATTATTCACATCCAATTAATGAAGATGCCACTCTTTTATTGTAGCCACTGCTAATAAAGTTCGGACAGTGGTGAGTTTAGCTACTGGGGAAAACGTTTCATAATAATCCAAGCTCTCACATTGATTATACCATTTGGCAACCAATCTGGCTTTATACCTCTCTAAAGTCCCATCAGATTTTAACTTGACTTTGTAAACCCATTTACAACCAATAACATGTGGGGAAGCAGGGAGGTCAACAACAGACCATATATTATTGAGCTCTAGTGCTTTGATTTTCTTATCCATAACATCACGCCATTTCTCATGCTTAATAGCTTGAGTATAAAAGATAGGTTCAACAAGTGCAGAGACTAAAAGACTAAAATATTTTTGAGAAGGGAAAAGATTATTATAGGAAAGGATTGAAGATAGTGAATAAGGAATACCTATTGCTGTAGGCAACGATGTGGGAGCTGAAGTGGAGGTTATAAGGTGACAATGATAATCATGCAACTATCCAGGTGTGTGTTTGAACCTTGAAGACTTTCTGCTAGGCTGAAAGATGCATGGTGCAGAAGGTAATGTTTCAGAAGCAGATGACAAACCTGGTTCTGAAGTAGAAGGCTGGTTATTTGAGCTAGAAATGGAATGATTTATGGAACTCGAAGGTAAGAAATTTGAAAGCAAGTGATTAAGGGAAGGATGATCTGCATCATGCATTGGAGTAGGCAAAGGTAAAGCAAGGTTAGTAGAAGATACTGAATATTGGAGGGTAAAAATAAAGACATTTTCATGAAACACCACATCTCTTGATACAAACACAGTGTGAAGAGTTAAATCATAGAGTTTGTAACCTTTCATGCTATATGGATAACCAAGAAAGATATAAGATTTAGTTCTAGGATCAAACTTATATCTATTTTGAAGAAGAGTATTTATGTAGCAGAGACAGCCAAATACTCTTAGATGAGAATAGGAAGGAGATGATTTGAATAAGACTGCATAAGGAGATTTATTTTGTAGTATAGGTGTAGGGATTCGATTTATCAAATGTACTGCTGTAAGAACACAATCCCCCCAAAATTGTAATGATAAATGTGACTAAAAAAGAAGAGCTCTAGCAACATTCAAAATGTGCTGGTGTTTACGTTCAACAATGGAGTTTTGTTGAGGTGTTTCAACACAACTGAGTTGGTGAATAACATCTTTTGATGCATAAAAGGAAGTCATGTTAAACTTAAAACCGTTATCAGATCTTAAGGTTTTGATTTTAGCATTAAATTGTGTCTCAACTAGAGTGAAGAAAGCTTGAATGTGAGTTTTGACTTGATATTTATTCTCTAAAAGATGAATCCATGTGAATCTACTACGATCATCAACAATTGTTAGAAAATATGATGAACTAGTAAGGGATTTTGTAGAGAAAGGACCCCAAATGTCACAATGAATTAAATCAAAAGGTTGTTTGGAATTGGATGTGCTGTGAGGAAACGACAGACGATGTTGTTTGGCTAATGGACAAATGCTACAAGTTTTATTTGATTCGTGTAAAACTTGAGGAATTACAAGAGAAAGGAGTTTCATTGGAAATTCTGCAGAATGTCCTAATCTAGAGTGCCACAGACCATTATTGGCAAAGTTTACAGAAAAACTTGCTGAGGCTGAGGCATTATTGATGAAATAAGTGGACATAGATTTTGCAGAATTAATAGAAACAGAGTGCTTAGGTAAAATAGAAACTTGATTTGGCAGCTAATGGTATAAACCTCCAGCTTCTTTATCCACACCAATTCGTTTTCCAGTTTGTGAGATGCTGAACAAAATAGAAACTTGGTAAGAAAATGACACAACAATATAGAGTTTTAGTCAATCTACTAACATATATTAAATTGAATGAAAAAGAGGGAATACAAAGTACATCAATTAAGACAAAGCATTTTGAGATCTCAACAGTCCCGATATGAGTGAATGAAGCATACTGACCATTTAGTAGCCTTACGGATTTGGAAACAATAGAAGTAATGCTTGTGAACAAAGCTATGGAATGGATCATGTGATCTGTAGCACCAGTATCAATGATCCAGGGGCTTTTAGCAGAATTTGAGTGTAAAAAATGTTAGGGTGGAGATAGAGAAGATGCAAAAACATAATGTGTTAAGTCTGAATTAGACAACTGAGTTTTAATCAAAGAATCACCTGCACTTGTCATACTTTCACCTGACATGGGTATTTCTGAATATTTGGTTGTAATTGAGGATACTTGGTTGGCAGATGGATCCAATTCTGCTAAGTTTGGTTTGAACATTTGGATAAGTTGCTGACACTGCTCGTATGTAATAGGCAACTGAGGTCCAGAAACTTGATGAACACTAGGATATGCATTCCTGCCTCTGTTAAACTTGTAGCCAGGTGGAAAACCATGAAGCTTGTAACATTTCTCCATAGTATGCCCAGAAATACCACAATGAGAGCAAACATGATGATCTTTTCTAAGATGAAAAGACTTGTTACCAGTAAAACAACTTGAAGACATAGTCTTTGTTAACAAGGCAGTAGTGTTTTGATTAAAAGAAAGGCTTGATAAAGAAATCATACGTTGCCTCTCCTCTTGGATGACAAGTGAAAACACTTTATTTATTGAAGGTAGAGGATCAATTAGCAGAATTTGGCCTCTAACCTATGAGTAATCCTCATTCAATCCCATTAGGAATTGATGAACATGTTGCTGATGATGATAAGCCATGATAGTCTTCAAAGCTCCACATGTGCAGGTAGGAATTGGTTGGTGATTTGCTAACTTATCCCATAATCCTTTCATAGTAGTGAAATATGAACTGATAGAATTATTCTCTTGTGACAGACAAGAGATAGATTTCTGGAGCTGAAAATTCGTGGTCCATTGTGTTGAGAGAAACGATCTTGAAAATCATTCCATATTTCAGAAGCATCATCAATGTAAATGATATTGTTTGCAATCTCTGTTGAAACAGAGTTGAGCAGCCATGAAAGAACTATATTATTGCAACGAGTCCATGCCAGACCTTGAGAATCATGGAGATTGGATGGCTTAGGTAGAGTGCCATTAACAAAACTGAGTTTGTTCTTGGCTGATAAAGCCATCATCATCGCCCTTTTCCATAAATTATAATTCTCACCATTGAGTTGCTTCGAAACAATCATGACTCCAGGACTATCACCATGATGTAAAAAGAAAGGATTGGAAGGATCCATTTCTGAAGTAAAGTTGGTGTTTTCAAGCATGGCTGAGTGAGGAAAAAAATAAGAAAGGGACAGGGATCTTCAAAGAAATTGCTTTGATACCATATCAACAATAGTAGAGAGAGAAGAAAAATGATGAACTGAATAATATTCACTGTATTTTTCCAATTTTCTATTACAACACATATATATGGCTGATCCTTCTATACATGAAACTGATAATTAATAGAATAACTAATCATTGTTAATCAACTAACCAACTCTTTTAACAGCTTCTAACAAACTCTATCTGCATTGTAGTGTATGATCTGCATGTGTATTGTAGAGGATGAACTGCTGCTGTGTATCTTCATGTGTATTTAATTCAATATCTAGTCAACAAAGTGAAAGGATTTGACATTTATAATCCCGTTTAAATTATAAAATCTGAGGGCAGGAACATGAGAATTTTTCGGGCATTTGAGTGCACAGAGTTTTGTTTTGTGCATTCATTATTGCCTGCCTCTTCCTCTGTTTATTTCCTCTTTGAAGTTTTTGTGATTCAGAGTTGTGAAAGAAAGGAATGCATGCATATGTGGGTATATGGTCTGCTCAAAATCCATTATATTGGTGTTTGAAAATACGTAAAAACAAACAAAGGATGTTAGTAAAACAAACTTGTGATTGACTCTGAAAGTCAATTGAAGATTTGTTTTAGACAAAAAAAAGAAAAGAAAGATCGAACTTGTTTTCATTTGATGAGAACTAACATAGCATTTGTTTGGTATCACATGCCCGTGCCAGTCACTTCTTGTTTAAACCTCGAAGCTCGTTGTCTGAATGATATTTACGAAGTTCCTGTAAATTCTAGTCCCTGCCATACTAACTATCTTGTTCTGGGAAATTGAATGCACCGGTCCTAGTCTGAGTGTAATGTTACAAGTTCATTTTAATGGGATCAGCAAAGGCCACTGAAGAGATTATGCCTGGGCTAACTGCATGGTACTAATCTGGTATGAACTACTTCTTCATGAGCTCACAAGTAAGAAGAAGATTTGAATCTACCAAAGTGTTGAAACATCGGAAAGCATTCCAGATGACTTGGTGACGTAGCTGTCGGTTACTTGAAAAAACAAAAAAGAAAGAAAGAAACGTTGAATAAAAGTTTTTCTACAGTCCTGGCTTATGGTCTTGCTTTAGTTATGGATTTAAGTACTTCTTAACATAGTCCAGCGTTTTGCAGAATCTGGATAGAAGGCCAGCAATATTGGCAAGTGCCTTGCGCATAAATTTTTTTTCCTTGAAGAAAAATCTGTATACAAGTATGAACCTTTTACTCTCACTGGAACAATTATGACCAAGTTGATGCCTTGCTATTCAACTTGTACAATAAGGTTCTTAACAGAAAAATTTGGGTTGAAAAATGTTCGCCCAATCGACTTCTGTAAGCAACTGCTGCCAATGAGTTTCATCAGTCTTCTTCATCCACTTCATGAAAAGGAAGTGGCACTGTCTTGACTGCTCTAAACTTGCCGGCATTATTTAGATGCTCATTCTCCAACCTGGACCATTGAAACATTTTTTTTTATTAAATCTTATGAGACCTAATGAAAAGTTAAGAAATGTTGCAATTTGATTTTGCAGGATCATATTAACGAAAACAAATGGCTCATCAATTTTCAAATAATCTTTTACCTGTAAAAATTCCACTGTCCTCTCCTGATGACTTCAAGGGAAGCTAAAAATAGTCCAGTTACTCTGTAATCAACATGTTCAAAGTTTGAATGGAGAACAGTTTGTAGCCAAGCAAGCCTGAGAATAAGGTTCAATCCCTGCAGGAAACATCCAAAGTTCGATTTAGAATTTTCTTTGGAATCGAAATGACTTATACTTGCAACTTGAAAAGAAATCAAATCGAATCCGAGTCCGCAATGTGTCCTTGATTTCAGAAATCTGGTTCTCTTTACTTGTCTAACTATTCCTAGCCTAGCTGATATGGGGCAGGAATCTTACTTTCCTTGTAAAATGCCACTATCGGTACTTATCATAAGAATATGTTCATTGTGCTCTTTCGAAGAACATCTTATCTTGATCATCTAATATCAAAATATGAAAATGGGCAAGTTGGATGTCTAATCAGAAATCAGAATATCTTGGTTAGTGCCAATATCCATGAACTGGATAATCGGTTGATGTGTGATTTAGACTTTGCTGCAATTAAATTCCTATGCCACTCAAATCGAAACTATATCACTCCACTGCAAAAGAGAGTGATTAAGGAGACATGACATGTACCATGGAGAAGTAGTAAATGAACTTTTGGCGAAGCATTAATTCATTCCTTAGCCAGGGATTCTTGGAATTCATTTGAAGCAAACCCCAATCCTTTACAAAGTCCCAATACAGTTGATAAATTGTTGCAGCACTTGAGATAACTACAACAAGACAAAGCCATCCAGCACTCCTTTCTTTCTCATAGGCCACTTTGGCTCCAGCTGCTAACATTGCCGATACATATTTGCCTAGATTGACAAGATGGCTTGTCTGGCCTTCATCAAACCATCGCCTAGCACACTGCACCCCCACTTAAGTTTAATAAATTAGTAATCAGATGCACTGAAATTGTTTAAAGAAGATGAATTGAACCACAAGTAAGCGAATGATGCAAGTGATTGGTACTTAAGCAAGGGGCTGGAAAGCTTGATAGTATACCTGCATTGCTCTCCAGTAATAGGGTAGGAACGACACCGCATAAGCAAGATCGCGGAAATGCTTGGCCCTCATGCAGTAGCCATAGTCCTGATTTTTGTAACTTCCAGTTAAATAATAGCATGCCACATACTCAAGGTTCCTAAGCATCGGCACCTGTTCAATAACAAATAACATCAGTCAAACTGTAAATTTTCTGACTTCTACTGAACTATTGAGTTTAATTCTGTTTTGCAACCAGGAGCCTTTATTTAGCACTAAAACCAACCTGACTGCAAAGTTGGTCGGCCATGAAGAAGTCCAGCATGACAACCTGCGGAGACAATAATTACAAGCACTTCAATAGATGATTTGGTTAAAATCCCTTTCAGCACAGGACAAACTCACAGCGAAGGCTAAGCCTATGAAACCATATGTTTGAAACTTTAACAGATTTTTTTTTTACCTTATAGAGAGGTGATAGAACGATGTTCCTTATCACACAAAGGAAGCGGAAACGACTTGAGCGGTAGAAAATATTGAAAGGGCACACAAACAATAACAGGAAGCTCTGCGCATGAAGTAGTGACAAATTTTATCAAGAACTCGGCTCAAAACAGAAGAAGTTACTTAAAGTGTATTCAAGTCTTGTCTGATATTTAATCTACAAATTACCAATAACAAAAGGCCTGGGATGACTTGAACTTGGGAATACGAGTGGCCTTTAGTATGAAGTGACAAATGAATAAACATGACTCCCACTACAGCAGTCATCGATGTGGTGCAAATCAAGAATACATCTCTGTACTTCAGCTCCTTTGTAGGGCCCAGCTCAAAGATGAAGCTATAGTTTATCCTGGCTTTCCTCCACATGAAAATGTCGCAACCATACAGAAAGAAGTGCAGGAACATCAAGGTGAACATGCTGCAAATAGCAAATTAAGTCCATTTTTTTTTTTCTGTAAGCTGACTTTCTTTAGAAGAATTTCAAATGTGATCTTATTACAAGGGTAAATTGAGGGCAACTTGCCTGAGCACAGGATAGACAGTTTCCATGTACACCGTATCTGGCTGCCGTCTGTACATCCCCGTGATATGAGCCATTATGACATAGCCAACAAAGAGGGCTATGAAGCACCCAGTGAACAGTCCTGAATATTTTCACGCTTATCAAGTTAATATTTGATCAATCAATAATTCATTGAACATGGAGTCCCATAATTATCAGTCACAGACTACGTGGTTATATATGAATGAGATTCACTAAAGCCAGTCAATTTCGCATTCAAGGATATGTTGCTAGCTATAGCTTAGAAGCTGTGCAAACAAGTTTAAAGTGGAGATTAACACCATGCTTGTATGCACAGAAAACCAGATTCTGACAAGGATCAGAATTTTTTTTATTTTTCAGATCAAAGAAGGATATTTAATCACTCAATAGAAGATTAAGGGAGTCTTAATGCCTGATATCAGGTTGAGCATAGGTATCCCACTCATTTAAAAGTGTCAATGTTGCAACATAATCCATAGCTTTTGAATGCTTTAAGGAAAGCCCTGTGCTGTCTATTTAGGAGCTAACAGTACTCCTAATGTTCATTACTTGTACGGTTTGTATCGAAGATGATAATGTATGCTTTATCATCCACCCAAATAAAGTGAACCAGGCACTTCCCCTCATTTGGAATCCCAGTGGACTGATGGGTCCATATTTTATGTTTCTTTTAAGCCTGTATTATTTCCACAAAGTGGTTATTAAAAGAGCTCTCCACCCAAATGACTGATAAAGAAAAGGGAGATAACTTAAAAAATGTTATCCTGTAATTTTAATACTAGACTAATTCAGTCAAGAAACTCACCGATGAAAAAGGTCACAGAGTGTGATTCTGTATGTTGATGTGGTTTAAGATATTTTCTGGCCTTTCTTCTGTCTTCTTCAGCGAAATGTTTGATAAATAGATCCTCAACTTCATCTGCTAAGTTCATTACCTGTCATTTCTGAGACTCATGAGAAAATGTAAAAGGTTTTCCAAACATTTTCTCCACAAAATTTAAAATGACAGACAAGCATATCCAAGTTCAATTTTCACATATCCAAGGACTACCCTTCAGTGCGGACACGAGCAGCAGGATCGTTGGCCACTTGACATTGTCGGAAAATGATCAGGCTAAAAACTAGCCAGTGGGAAAAATCTAAAACCATCCTCTCATAGTTTTTTCAACAACATAACTTGCATGATGGGACAGGATATTTAACATTTAATAGTTTTTGAGATTAAGAATTTACCTTGTCTGAACTGTTAAAATAGGAGCTTTCAACAACTTTGAGATAGATGGGAAGAACTTGTTTTCCAGTTACCTATTGAAAGAATGGAGAAAAAACCAAGAGAATAGCTTTCTCATTAGATATATGCGCAGGCCAAAATGAAATATTAAAAGAGGTTGAAAAGGTAACCCATATACTTACTTTGTCAAACTTCTTCAAAATCTTTATAAAAGCAAGCATGTTCAAGTTCCTGAAATCACATCATTAATTGCAGACCACAACAGTAAGCTTCTCCATCTCTAAATTAAAAATCAGCAATGCAGCAGCTTCTTTTTTTCTTTCCCTTTCTTCATAAAAATTAATCATTCAAATTAAATACCTGTAAGTTTTGAGATAACCCAACCCTTTGTAGAGCTCTATGAAAGCTCCTTTAATCATCTTCTCTGCATGATGCAACTTTGTTTTGTTGATATGCAGCTTGCTCCCTTCAGGGTTGCATTTCTTGGAGGACTGGCTAGCTAGATCTCCCCAAACTAGATAACTGATCGCCGAGAAAGTGCGAGAAGGTGTTGTTAGAGGAATGTTTATCCTTAAATTCTTCCCTTGGCAATTGAAAACGCGCCCCGAAAGTGTCGTCAGTTTGCTGTCCTCTCTTTTCATCCTCATTGATTTTCCCATCTCCCCCATCTCTTCTACTCTAGGAGATTCCAGGACTTCATTTCTCTCAAGCTCAACTGAGCTGTTGTCTTGAATCTGCTCTTGTTCTCTTCTGTCGTTCACAGAATCTTCCTCTGCAGCCAAGGGAAAGAAAAGATATAGAATAGAGATCATTAATTTACTGTTATCAGAATATTTGAAGTAGAAGAGAGAAATCTTGCTCATAGATATCAATACTGGCTCCATTAATTGTGCTATTTTTTATTATTATTTTCCCAATCTGCTAAGATTGATAATGATACCTGAGGGTTATGCATGAAAAAGTATTAGTGCCGTGCATGAACTTTCATGTTCTGGGTCATGACAGCAAAAATATGGACACGAGACCTAATGGTAAGTGCATATGCAGATTTAGACTAGGATAAGAAAATGTGACATCTTATATCATTATCATAGATTAAATTAAGTGAATTTGGAAATCTAGCTACCACAGGCCAAAGTTGGAACGTATCATTTGTACCATAAGAAATGGTGCAATCAATAGAAGCATCCTCAGTGGAATCCTGAGAAGAATTAGTAGCTTTGTCACGCTGCTTTTTGAGTGCAGATTTGAGCTCGACAAGAATCTCCATCTGTTTCTTCAAGCAATCCCCCCTATCCAAAAACTCTTTCTCCTTAGTCTTGAAAAATTGGTTGACTTTGTTAAGTTGCAGGTCCAAACATGAGAAAAACTCTTTGGCAGCATCGCTATCCTCAAACTGCTCGATCAGTTCTGTCTCATACATATCACCCTTACTAGCCGAAGATGCAAGCTTCTTATGAACCTGTCAGAAACCAATATTCATCACATTAGTGTCTGTAAATTCACATCAAAGAACTAATGCGTGTGCTACGGGTAGAGATAGGAATACATGAATGGCTTCGTGGTCCTTGTGCTGATGACCAAATAAAGAGAACTCCTTGAGAGAGGAGAGAAAGTTGCCAGATAAAGAGCTATGGCTACTGTGCTTGGTGGGGTTGCTGTTGCTGTGAACGAGATGGATTTTCTTGAGGTCTTTCTTGAGTTGCCAGTAATCAACGAAAGCCTCTTTCCATTCAGGCACAAGCTGGCCCTCAAACTGCTTAGAGAACTTCACCATCCCTTAGTAACTCTGATCTCTGGCTCCTCACTTATTTTTCCCAAATAAAATGGAAGGTGAAGTTTATGTGAGCAGCTGGTCCTTGAGAGTGTGTTTGATATATAGCAAGTGATCACATTATTTATGGGATGGAAAAAGGAATAGGATTGAGGTGCGATGCTCTCGACAGCACATTCTAAAATATCCTTTGCACTTATAATTCTATGCTTCCACCACTTGAAAGTTATAGTGGCCAAGATTCGCCGGAAAATTATCAAATGGTCACCGAATGTGATGGCTTCTCTCCTATCATGTTCTCATGAAGATGTTGAAAGACTTGGGAATTCAAAGTGGATGGGAGTGGGGACGTTTTCATTTCAAAAATAAAAGGGAAGCATCCTCTTCTGCCGTAATAAAAGTTTGTCATTTAGGAGGGCTACTGTAAGTTTTTCTTTTTGTTTAAAAATAAAATTATTTTTATAAATTATTTTGACACCAGTACTGTATGAAAATAATATAAAAATATTTTAAAAATTATTTTAAAATAAAAAATATTTTATCCTGGTTGTATATAAACACATGTTTACAGAAAGAGTTGCTTAAGGTGAAAAACACAACTTGTAGCTGTGATTACTAATTATATAAGAAAAAACTTTATTAATTAGTCAAATGCTGCGGAGATTGTTTTTATATTTTAAGTGGGATTTGAAAAAAAACAAATTTATTATGTTTTTTATTATTATTTTGATGTTAAAACTGAGCTGAAAAAAATAATATTTTAATATATTTTAAAGTAAAAAATAATATTTGCAACAATAATCTAGTTGATTTTCATTAATTTGAGATTAACTAAAAGGTATATTATTTCCAATCAAGAGAAATTTTATAATATTTTTATATTTTCTTCGTCATCCTATTCATTGAAAATTTTGAGGGTGTGTAGAGTATTATAGAGTTTGTTTATTAATATATATTTATTTTAAATATATTAAAATGATATATTTCTTTAAAATTAATTTTTCACATTAATATATAAAAATACTAAAAAAATAATTTTAATATTTTTTTAAAAAAAAAAGAGTTAAAATACAATAACAAAAAGTTTCTTTTCGTGACATATTGGTTTACACGAGTTGGAAGGACCATCATATAAATATGTCCTGCATATCAGTTTATCAGTCATTGACTTTTTATTATTAATAATAATAATTCTGTAGCAGATATGATAGAAGTCCCTGTGCCGAGAAAACAATGTATCTCTTATGCAACAACATCAACATAGACCACCATTGTCGATCAAAGAAAGCAATCCATTTAGAAAAGAAAAGGAAAAAAACTCCATTGATGGACAAGCTATGGAGCTACAATTGCTCTCTGGCTACCCAGGTTTTTTCATGCCATCCTCATCATTGTATGAAAATATCAAAATCCCATTAACCAGCTACATGAAACGGTTTTCTTCGCTCTCTTAACTATTTTTTTCCTTCCAAGTAGCTACAAATCTCATTATTGACAGTTAAAATGCTGCAGATCATATTACTAGTGGACTGTTCTGCCTGTTTTTGTCCACGCGCTTGTTTTTGTCCTGTCTTTGTAGACATGAATTGCAAACAACGTCAGCATCATAATTGTGGAAAATTGACAGCGCTCCTAAGGTGGCTGACTCAAAGATACGCTATCTTTTTCTTCCTCCTCCTGAAACACACGCTTTACTTTTCTGCTTTTTTTTGTCTGCATATTATTCACTGTCTGAAAAATATTTCATTGATGGAAGCCCTCTCTGCGTTCCTGTTCAAGGATCGAGTTTAGGAGGAAGCATCTCTGTAAATGCACTCATGAATGGCTTTTTTTGACCGCAGGCTTGAGCTTGATTAAGGAAAGCATTGGGGGTTATTTGTTTCTCCGGTACTAAATAAGCTTTTTATTCTCTAAAAAAAATGCTGTTGAAATAAAAAGAAAAGAAGGCCACGTGCATAATGATGGTCTGATTCGGATTAGCATCATATTTTTGGGTGCGCTCTTTTCACTCTGTTTTTTTTTTCCTCTTCTCATTAATAACATTATCATCTCCCGATTTCCCCACACGCACGCACACGTGTGTGCGTGTCTATAATTCTATATGTGATAGTCTAGGTTACTGGACCGTCGAATAGTGACCGTGATAACTCGGTGGATCAGTGACATTTGTATTAAAAATAATCTAGGATGCTAAATTCAAGTATCCCTCAATTTACTAAAATACGTGGTTGATGCTTGATACCACTTAGACAGTGATTAATTAGTTGACTTGCAACCTAATCAATTGATTGGTGGAGTAATCCACACTAATCAACTGTGCAATTGCATCGACCATTCATTTAGTTTACATGTCAGCATAATAATAATAATAATAATAACAATAATAATAGATTTTCTTAATTCTTTTTGTTATGTCTGAATAAACTATATATCTAGTTCAATTTAAAAAGCAAAAAAAAATAAAATAGATTTTATTTCACTTAAAATCTCAATTTATTTCATTATTCCTGCCAGAATTTATGCTAAACACACCCGGTTCCTTTCTTTTCATTCCATTCAAACCAAATAATATATATTTTTTAATTTTTAAAAAATTTTATTTAATTTTACAGCATCAATCATATTTTTTAAATCTGAATGTTTTATCATTTTTAAATATTACAAAGAGTCTTCTGATATATTATTATATATCAAGTTAGATTTTAGAATAATTGGAGTTTATAAAAGTTATTTTTCACTTATGCTTGAAATTTAATTTGTATATTAATAGTTTATCTTTGAATTTAAATTAGAATTATATTTATTGAATTGTATATATAAACATTACAACTTCAAAATAATAATATGAAATTGAAATATATCATTCCAATTCAAAAAATAATGCATTATAATATTATTAGTGTTCAGTAGCTAGGATTGTAATAATGTGTAATATTTGGGGGGCAACGTTGGCCATAATAAAATTTGGGTCTTGAGTTAGGAGATCAGCCCGAGCCCGATTAAACTCCGTAATATTTTGTAGAAGAACTAGAAGAAAAAGAATAGCTTAGGATTCAATCTAATAACTTGAATAATTTCGTAGGTAATTGAAATATCTTTTACTTTACTCATTCTACGTTGGTTTTAGAGTTTTGATAGTTAAAATAGTTAATAGTTAATAGTTATGAAATAACTTTAAAAAATAATAATTAATTGCTAAAAAAGTTTCAATTGACATTATATTCTTACAAAATTTCTTACTCTAGATAGTTCTTTCAATTATATATTAAGCATGAATATAAATTATAAATACATTACATGAATAAAAGTAGTTATTTTTAATACACCTATTTTAATATTGCCAATATTTTCCAAAATACTAGAATCAATATTTTAATAATTTCATGAAACTTGATGTGATTTAATTTTTCTTAGATTTTAATACTTTATGTTTTTTTAGCTTGCTTCGAAATCATTTTTAGAGTTATGGTAGTCTAGATAAAGTTACAATATAAATTATTTTTATATCACAGTCTTATTTTTGGATGTCATCTACAGGTGAGCATTAACTTCCAAAAATTAAATAAAAAATAGAGCTCGTCAACACAAGATTCTACCGGTTATTATACACTTATGTACGGGGTAAAGATGTACAAACCAATATTGGCCTTTATATATATATATATATATATATATATATATATATATATATATATATATAAAAAGCAAGGTAGAATTTACTTAATATCATATATTAATGTTACTATCGTATAAAGTAGTGATAATCCATCAAGCTTTTTGGATATAGTTATGCATCTATATTTGCTGTCAACCTTTAGCTAATTTGTTTTCATGGTCTGTAACATTGCTCTCGTGAAAAAAAACCTCTGCGTCGAACAAATTGCAATTTTTTTTGCAAGGCCCTATATTTGTAGTGATCATATCACAATTTGGCCAAATTCTGTGACTTTTAATTAGATGTTATTTGCTCCTTTTGAAAAAGAAAAGAAAATGTACGTATATATAGTCTGCCCATATTCGCAATCAGAGCCAGTTACTCGAAAGATTCACAATTCGATAAGGTACGAGAATTATGCCAATGGATAATGAATTTATCCCCTCCTTTTCTTTTCAACTTAACCTTAAATGATTCTAGCTCTTGATCCCGCCTGTGACCATCACGTTCAAAATTAATCGTGATCTTAATTTCAATGATTCACTCATCATAAACAATGAAAAACCATCGGAACAAGCCTCTATGAATCCAGTCTTGACCATGACAAGGCTTTAATTTGACGATTGCCTGCATGAACCAGTAGGCTTAATAGTCACCCTACAATTATTTACAGTGCTGGTACTTGTTAGGTCTAGATCAATTAATGAGATGCCACTCGATGAGGTCATGCATCAAGTATTCCCGCTCGCCAAATTGAGGACATCAAGAATGTTGGAGTGCAATTTGTTAGGTTTAGATTTCCATAGCGCGGGAAGACGATTCCTTAGGCATATGATTCTTTGATTATTTGTTCCAGAAAATGCCCTGAAATTGGCTGTAGAGTGCATTTCTTGAAAGAGGAATATCCCACTTTAGTGAGAAATACTGCACCCCCATATTTAACATCTTTGCATTTTTGAAACCCGTCTATCCTCTTTTCCACGGTTTGATGATTCAGATTGAGCATATACTTCAATAAGCAGTGCATTTTTAAGGTTCCATTCCTTGAACAGTATTCTTTTATGCGGTGAGAGGTCATTTTTGCACAGCAATATTATTTAGATTATAGCCACCGAGGATGGTTCCCAAGTATATGCTCTACCTCGCATCTTTCGTGTGTAATCTCTCCCACACACGTATGACTTTGACATGCTGGCCATGTATTAGGGTTCAGATTCTTGTCCTGTGAAGATCATGTGGTAGGAACCGCAATCTTCTGTAGTTAAAGAATGGAAAATGCTAGTAATTAAATTCTGCTAACGAAGAGGAATCATGTAGCTTCCTTGATATCTAAATATTCTCATCCTTTGGCAACAAGATAATTCATACCGTTTCTGAAATATGGTTTAGCGGTTCAGAATTCTAACCTTTTCCATAATTTTACAAGTATCTTCGGCATCCATGGCTTCGGTTTTTACTTTGAAAAAAAACCTATAAATTGTTGTCGCTTCAAGTTAAGAGCATCCACGATTTAGATTTATTTCCTTAAAGAAAAAACAAGAACAAGAACAAGAAGAAACTGGTGTCACTTCTTCAAGTCAAGATAAAGTTAAACCTAAATTGAGAAACGTTTGTGATCCTATCTCTGGATGTTATCGGGGAGTCAGTTCATAATACGTAAAATTATATATTGATCAGAATACCATCGTGTTTCCACGCCTTGATGCTTCGATTTGCACTGATATGGAGTCAATTTGGCAATAAAAATTTGATAATTACTTGCTTAGTTTACATGAAATATACGATCGCCGAGCAAATAGTTTCCTCATCTATATGTTATCCAAATCGCCATTGTTGACCATTAAGAAACATGTGATACGCTATCTAGTTTATTAGATAAAACTTGAATGACACAGTGATACAGGGGTGTTACTACAATGGCCTTAAAAAAAAACTAATAGTTAATGATAAAATTAAAAAAGCTTATCTTCTCACATCATTATTATCACAGATCGACCATGTTTTTGGCAGGGTAAACGATAGGGCATTTTCTTTGTTTCTTTTTCAATGAAATCACAGGGCATTAGCTGAGTGTGTTTGCATGCAATAAAATGTTAAAGAATGGCAACCAATATGGGAATGCCGGCTTTGTAGATGCGGCAAATCCACTCCAGCTTTCCCGTTGGATGGGCGGTCTAATAAAATGGGTTACATGAAAGAGAGAACACCAACCATATTCATGCAAGAGAAACAGGAAATAATAATATGCTATAAACTTAATGCCCTACAAAGTAAGCATCCATTAAAAACTCAATGATTGGTGATTATATTTGATATTACGATTGTAGATGATCACCCTTGTTTTGGCTTTATACTATTCATTGACACCCACTTTCCAATGAGAAAACAACTTTTACAGGGTGCGCGGGATGCTTCGTTAATTTTTTTTTTATCTAATAACCTATAAGATGATGGATGGTGAATATCAGTCTTCTTTTTTTTATATTTAATTGGATTCTTTTCTTCTTACAAAAAAGGCCCAATGATAAAGTGACAATTCAATATTTTTATAGTAAGCTAAGTTTAAAGTTTTTTTTATACATAGGGATACATGATTATTATCATTATTTCGGGTGTTTGACACTGTATTTTAAAAATATTTTTGAAAATAATATATTTATTTTTAATTATTTTTTAGTTTTTTTATATTATTTTGAGATTCTTATGTCAAAAATAATTAAAAAAAAACATTATTTTATATATTATTGAACAAAAAATATTTAAAAAACAAAATCAACTACACACTTAAATAATCAGTAAATGAAATCTTTTGCATGCATAACTGAGTTTATATATATATATATATATATAGATAGATAGATAGATAGATAGATAGGTTAAATGATTCACAAGCTATTAATCTTGAGTTTTAATTTGTTTATCACTGAAGAATCTCTTACATGCATAGTTAAGCTTATATATATATCTATATAATAATTAAAAAAAGAAGAAGATTTAGAGGGTGTCTGTGAGTGTTTATAAAAAAAAATTGAAAATTTTTATTTTATTTTTTATTTTAAATTAAATATTTTAATATTTTTATATCATTTTGATATGCTGATATTAAAAATAATTAAAAAAATATTATTTTAATATATTTATAAATAAAAAATATTTTAAAAAATAATAAAAACAACAACAATAACATCTTTACTGTCCTAGACATACATTTAACGGAAAAATAGAGTCCCGACGAAAGTAAAAGATGCACGACACTGTCTGGCCGCTACCATTCCCTACCCGAGAAAAGGTGAAAAGAAAGTGGGTATCTAAAGGATATTCCCGCACAGTTAAAAACTTTAAATCGACTCACTACCTTCCAAGGCTAAGGTCACCATTCCATGCTACAGGAATGTTCGATACTCAATTCCTAAAATATTTTTTATTATTTTAAATTTAATTTTTTTAATATTGTTAGATTATTTTCATAATCTTAAAGTTATTATTTTTTTTAAATAAAATTATTATTTTAATATATTTATAAATAAAAAATATTTTAAAAAATAACTATGATGAAACTAATAACATACAAAACTTCACCAAAGGTGGAAGCAATTCTTAGTTGACGATAAAATTAAAGAGAAATGACCCGGTTTATTTTTATATAATGGGTTAAGTGTCTAATTTGTTTTTGTATTTTAAAACGAGTCAATCATATCTTTTGCATATTTTTTAAAAATTAATTGTTTTTAGAAAATATATAAACTAATGAAAACAAACAAACACGTGTCTAACCTTGTTTAAACCTAGGCCTCCACCTGGGCTTTAATAAATTATTGATTTAAGTTTAGGATATTAATTGAGCAGCCGACTTGTCGCGTCAGGAAGTAGGTGACCCATCGTTTACTATTTCCAAAATACAGCGTGGTGGCCATAAAATCCAGGATTGACCGTTTTCTAAACATATAGATAGCACGCACGTGTGTGTAGATCCCTTCCTAAACATATAGAAAACTCTTATAATATTCAATAATTTTGTACCTGAAACAAACTTTCAAGATACTAATAAACGGTACAATTCACAAACATTTAAGACCTTGAAATAATTAATTTAATATAACTCAAATATTTGAGTGAAAAAAAATCGAAGCTTGAAATTATACAATTACATTAGATTGAAGAAGGCAAGAGAAACTATTCAAACATTTTTACAAAAAGGCCTTTCCTTTCCTTTCTTTTTCTGTCAAGCAAGGCCTTCAGCCCAAGCCCCAAAGCAACGTCCAAAATAATCATAAGGATCTCTCAGAAAAGGCCCAAAGAAACGTCCACAATAAAGATAAGGATCTCTTTCGGAAAAGCCTCAAAACCCCGAACTTAACTGGACATAGACACTAGTTAATTGCCCGCTCGATGTTGCGGCACGAGTAAATAATTTTTATAATTATTGAAATTAAAATAGAATATTTATATATCTAAATTTTGATATAACAAAACAGATCAACATATCTTATTATAACAATAATAACATTGAAGTTTTAACATCTAAAATTATCATCGCTATCATTGTCAAAAGAATAAAAATTATTAAATTATCCCTATAAAAAAAAATAACAAAAAGCAAGTCAGAGCATAAAGTAAAATTAATAATAATAATAATAATAATAATAATAATAATATTGTGTTAATAATAAAAAAAAATAAAAATTAAATCAAATACTAAAAAAAGTTTAAAAACTTTAACAGAAGAGCAAATGAAAAAAGTAAATTGATAACAAAACAAAAAAAAAATTATTAGCTGAAAAAATTTGACTTGAAAATTAAAAAAATTATTTGCACTACGTTGCGGGCTGAGCAAATAATTTTTATAAGATTTGCTGGATCAAAATTAAAATATAATATCTATATATATAAACTTTAATATAATAAAATATATCAATACACCCTGTTATAATAATAGCAACATCGAAATCTTAACATCTAAAATTATCATTGTTATTACTGTCAAAATAATAAAAATTATAAAATTATTCCTAGAGAAAAACCTAAAAAAACATTAACAAAAGAGTAGGCAATAAAAACAATTAAATTATTGTTGTTGTTGTTGTTGTTGTTGTTATATTAATGATGAAAGAAACAAAAATAAATGAAAAACTAAAAAAATCCTAAAAACTTTAACAAAAGATCAAACAAAAAAATAAAATAAAATTATCAGGTGAAAAAACTTCAAGAGCAAAGGGAGAAAACAAAAACAAAAACATCAATTTTCAAATGATCATAAACATAAAATAAAATTTAAGAGCTATTTTAAAAAAAAAATATCACCTTAACAAATAAAAAAATAATCAAAATTAAAGGCACACTTATATATACATGGACAAAAATAAAGACTATTCTAGAAATATAAAAAAAAATATAGGAATTAAAATAAAAAATTAAAAACATAAGGGCTGAAATGAAAATCAAATATATTATCAATTTTAATCAAATGACAAATTTGAAAAAATCACAATTTTTGTACCGAATATATTAAGGTATTTAAACCCAATCCAAAAATTAAAAGAAGGAGGACCGAAGTGAAACCTAAATATATAATTAATTTCAATCGAATAATCCAATTGAACTAAATCAACACTTATATAATAGAAATCAAGACCATACACAAAATTAAAAGTATAGGGACCATAGTGGAAAAAGAATAAACTCAGGGGCTTCTCTTGTACTTCAGCATGCAGGAGAGAGAAAACAAAAAGAAAATGTTTAACTGGCAACTGTCACGCCTACAACCACTTTCTGCCAAAACATGCCCCATCCAGAGTAAGATTAGATGGCGGCGCATCGTCCGATACTCTGGAAGCTCATTTTCCACCTTTGGAGTACGTCACACGTGCCGCCTGAAGAGGGCAAAAGGCGGAACACCGTCGTTCACGTGCGTCGCATGATGCCTAATTTTAGACAAATAATAAAAAAAAATATGGTCAATTATCAGAACACCCTTACATATAATTTTTTCAATTTTATCTTATTGGGGGTATAGTGGTATTTAGCCATTTTAAAAAAATGATAAATCCCCGTGGTACCCACTCCCTTACAAAATATGTTTTTTTTTTTATCTTATATGAGGGCAAAATAATATTTAACTATTTTAAAAAATTATGAAATCCCCATGAAACTCCTCCTAGAAACAACGGGTTTTTTTTTTTTTGTCTTTTTTGAGGGCTATAATAGTTATTTCATTGTGCAAATAATGATAAAAAAAATCAATAAATCAGTAAACCATCCAAACCAACCCAAAAATACACAATTACAATCCATAGTGTTTTTGCTCATAATATACAGTGAATTCCTTATCTCTTTTAGTTTATTTTATAATATTAACTAAAATATAAAAGGTGTCCCACTTTTATTTTACTTTTTTTTTATTGTTTATACAGATTTAGATTGCTGTGGATTTGTTACAGTGAAATGACCGTTTTGCTCCCATGATCGAAAAAAATTAACCCTCGGTACTAGGAGTATTTCCCGGATTTATTGCACAATAAAACTACAAGAATAGCCTCTGAAAACAACAAAAGAAGACACAACTGACCGGGGGTAGTTTAAAATTTTCTAACGGACATAGATGATATTTCTGATTTCTTTGCATATTAAAACTACTGAATTAGCTCCCATAAATAGCAAAAAATAAGCGTCAAACTTGAGGGTATTGTTGTATTTTCCACGGTGATTTTTGCGTAGTTATTGATTTATCTAGGGATGTATAGATAATTGTCCATTATTTTTTTTTTTGGAGACATGGCAGGCGTGTCGTGCGGATGCATATGCAGTGTTTCACGTGCACGCGCACCATGTTTGATTTGTTGCAATTGTGTCATTCAATTAAAACTAATTATATATGTTGGGTTTCAAGTTAGACCTTATTTTTTTATTTTTGATTTGTTTTTGGTGATTTTAATTATTTCGGTATGCAAGTTTTAATTACTTCTTATTGGGTTTTCTAATTGAAATTTATGATATATTCTATCTTTCGTTTTAGTCTTTATTCTTTATTTTTTTTAAAACATTACACAATAATTTTTTAAAATGTTTTTATTTATTTATATCGGTCTCAAGGTTTTATTTATTTTAATTTTGTACTTCAATTTGAATCAATTATATAGTTTGTTTTGATTATGTCCTCTAATTAAAATTAGTTATGTATGCTAGTTTTCATTTCAATCCTTAATTATTATTTTTTTTTTATCAAAATTGCACTTCAATTTTTTTTTTAATTTGTTTTGGTCTTGATGTTTTTATTTGTTTCAATTTTATCCTTTGATTGAAAATTAATTGTATATTTTATTTTTCAGTTCGGTCCTTATTCTTTGAATTTTTTTTTTTGCTATTAATTTCTTTAGTTTTTTTTGTCATTCTTGGATAACATTTATTTTTTATTCGTATTTATGCATCTATACTTTTAGTTTTTGTTTTTTTAATTTTTTTTATGAGGGATTTATTTTTATCTGGTTCAGTCCTCAAATTTTAATTTATGTTATTGATCATTTTAAAATTAATATTGCTCCATTTTTTGTTTTGTTCCCTTTATGTGTTTTCTATTATCTTTATCTGTTCTTTTGATCAAATGATTTTTATGATTTTATTGTTTACACCATAAGAATGATAATTTTAGTAATTTTTTTTTATTGTTGTTTTGTAAAAATATTTTCCTTTTTTATTTTATTTTATTTTTCAGGGTAATTTAATGATTTTAATTGTTTGGGCATGAATGTTGATAATAATTTTAACTATTATTTCCTTGAGACCTACTAAATAGATAAATTTATACCGATTAAAATTCATATATTATATAGAAAATTTGCGTTTAATAGATATTCTGCACAGATTTATTATTTTTTCTAAATTTTTATTATAATAATAAAAATCTACCACAATTATTTTTTTTACGTTGAAAAAAATATAGTGCCGACGGCGACGGGGTATGGGGGCATTAGCTAGTGTGTGTGTGTATGAAGTTCCATACCTGTTTTAAAGTGCCATGTATATTTTTTAAGTATTAAATTATTATTTTTATTATTTTCATGTATTCATATAATGAAACAATTATTTTCACTGTGTTTTAAAATAAAAAAAACCTTACATTCTTAGACATACATTAAATCCCATCAAGTTAATAATATTTATTTGAAAACCAAAAACATTCAATGATAACTGTCACTGCAATAGTTAATCAGAGCTTAATCTTATAATTCAGCAAGGTTAACAAGTTTTGATGATTTTGAAAACTGTGTATAAACAAATGAGACATTCAATGCATTGCAGGTTCATTTTTAGTTTAATCTATTCCTCTTGTTTTAAGAAAGAGAATAAAAAAATTGATAGAAAAGAGATAATACAAAATAAAATAAAATGAACGCAAACCAATGAATATCTAATTATTTTTACAAACCAGGAATTAATTTGTTTATTTGGGACACCTCCGTCGACGCCCGCATCCGTGTCTTAGGTTCTTAACAGCATTTGTCAAAAGACAACAAAAGGAAAAAATCCAGCCCTCTCCTGTAAAAAACCAGCCTCAAAATTCATTCTCGTCCCCCATGAACAACCCCCTTTGCCAAACACCAACTACACTGCCTCTCTCTCTCTCCTTTTCATCATAACAGAACTCCCAAGATTCTGCACAACCCAGTCCCAGTCCCGAACTCCTCTCTGTTTTCGTCGTCTAAATTCCAACTTTTTTGGGGGGGCGACTTTGCTAATGATCATCCATTCAAGGCAAAGCTTATTGCTGTTTTAGAACATTTGCTTTTTTGCTGGCTTAATCTCCAATTCCATTTCCGTGTCTTTTGAAGAAATAAATAGAAATGCCTTCTCATATCCTGCCTGTCACAAACCCCAACCTCCATTCTTCAAAACAACATCCCTATCTCCGTATTGACCCAACAACAATGCCATTAAAACAGGATGACCCGATCACGAGCACCAGGCTTGATTCTTCTCCCTTTGAAGATGAAACCATCATTTCTGTTAGGCCTCTTTTGTCTAGAACTCCAAGTTTTGCAGGTACTACAACAACTTCTTCTTCTGCTAGTTATCAACAAAGGAGGCGACGTGTTGCCAGTGAAAACTCGCTCCCTTCCCTTTCGGATGATTCTCTTGGTCAACGCCCATCTCTTGCACGTGAAGTGGATCATGCTGCTTCCGAGACATTTCTTCTCACTAGATTGAGCTTGAAGCTTCTAAGATATATGGGGTACAGTGAAAATTGAAGAATTCATATGATGGGTTTTGTTTTTCAGCCGAAGTCCATATTGAAATTCGAAAAAAATCCTAATTTATTGAATGATTGGTTGTTGTCAGAATGCTTGTCTTTTCGTTTTGATCGTGGTTAGGCCATATGGAAGTTAATGTTTCATAGATGACAAGGATATGATTATTTAGTTGATGCATGAACATTTAGATATGCTATTAAAGTTAATCACATGGTTGACTGCTGGCTGCAGAATTCTTGTTCAATATGAAAAATTGGAACTCGTCGAAAGATTAGAAATGAGGGGCTGCTTTCTATTCTGTAGTGTTAGGATAGGTTTAAGTTTAGTGAAATGGAGGAGTTAAGATGTCACAGTAGTTTAATTGTGTTTGATCTAGCATAATAGTTGGAACTTCTGTAGCGATGATTTTGTTTTGATATAGGATCTAGCTTAATTCTAGCTGTTGTCCTTTTGGACTTACCTTACTCCGATTGTATTGGGGATTGCTCATTTTCTACTAGTTCCTATCTTTCTTGCTGCTAATCCAAATTATGTGCAGTTCCTCCCTATACATGTGCGCGTATGTGTGCTAGCTCCATTGGTTTGTTAGAACATCTTGTGTTTTTCTTTATTCTGTGACAAGTAGCTGTTTCTGGGCAGCTTTGGTAGCTTCCGTGTCCAATGTAATAGTGGTGATTTCGAGGGTCAATTTTTTTATGGTGGAGACTTGTGAGATTTGGCTGTGAGTTGAGAATGCGTGGACATAAAATCTATAAAAATGTAATTGGATCAAATTAAAGCAAGGAGAAATTGAGTTTCTCAAGATCTGAACAAATAGGTTTTTGACTACTTGCAGACAATGCTTTTTCTTCTTGTTTTCTATGTTCATTCAGGCATTTGGAATGTCACTAGTATTTCTTTGCGTTTGTTTGAGATGCATACTAAAATATGTCACAACAATTTTATGTTTCCTGATCATTATTTTTTATTCAGGGTAGGGTACAGATGGATCGTGAGATTTCTTGCCCTTGGCTGTTACTCTTTGATGCTTTTTCCTGGTTTTATTCAAGGTCTGCAATGTTCTGTGATCCTTACCAAAATCTTAATGCATAAATTTCCTCTTCATTACTTAGATACGTTGCAATTTACAACCATGTTTATTAGCAGGAATTATATAATATTGGGTTTTGTGGGCTTTATTATCTAGTTCAATGTACTTTGTGACTGAGAGTATTAACTAGTCTGCTTACCTTTTGCAGTTGGATATCACTATTTCTTCTCCAGTCGGGTTCTGAGAAGTATAGTTTATGGTGATCAACCAAGAAATAGGTTGGATTTGTTTTTATGCATTTCGTCCATGCAATAAGTTCACATGACCTTTGTAAATACATGAATTTGTGGCATGACTGGTGAAGCCTTTTTTATTCAGGCTTGATCTATACTTACCAAAAAATGCAGATGGTCCAAAACCTGTTGTTGCATTTGTAACAGGGGGAGCCTGGATTATTGGGTGAGTAATCTGTTTTCCTTGCAGTTACTTTTTGAATTTGAAAAGGCTTGATTTTGTATCACTCATCTTATTCAGGTTTTGTGGCTTGAGTTAATATCACAAAAAGCATTCATTTTCCAAATTACGTGGCTTAATAATGGTGTGTATTGTGTTTAGATGCATGATGATAATGATGGATGGATGCACGTCTTGTGTTATAATAAAATTTATATGAGCAGAGGAAGATAGGTGACATTTATAATTACTGGTAAAGCTAAATCAAGTGACAAAACTGTTAACTTTTTAAGGTACCATGATATGATCTAATTGAGTTCTAGGATCAATGGGAATGCCTGTTAGCTTTTGTTATTCAGCAACTAGTTGGGCATGGATCATTTATATGTTTGTCAAGTCAAATTCTATGAATTCCCTTAACAGTTGCTATATCCTTCCATTCTTCATATCTGCTTATTAGTCAATGACATGTTTTGAGTCTCATTTTTGTTGATGCAGTTATAAAGCATGGGGGTCTCTTTTAGGACAACAGTTATCAGAAAGAGATATCATGGTGGCTTGCATAGATTACAGGTGACTTATTTTACCTAGTCAACTTTCTTTTGTGCAATAAATTTCTTATCTTGCTAGGAAAAAAGGAAACCTTATTTTGAGAGAACCTGATAAATTTACTGGAAGTTCGAGTTGTGCGTTGAAATAAAATTATTGTTATAAGCTGTCACTGAAGCACAATCTAAGATGTTGATAACCCAGCCCCTGGAAGGCTTATTTATTAGGCTGTTTTATTTGATCATTCGAAGCAGACTTTTTCTTGTGCAGTTGATCTTTCTTTTCTGGGTTTGTTATTGAGATATCAAATTCACACCAGCCTTTAAATGTCCTGTGCACAAACACTTGCATTCACAATCACAAACATAATATGCAATTTAAGATTGTGCCCTGCAACTCCCCCTTGTTGAATGATTGTCATGAACTTAAATGACAGGGAAGCATGTGGATTTTCATATATGATTATATGAATACAAGGATGAACGTTTTGCTTGGGCTTTTTAATGCTGTATTATGAACAACCATTGAACATTACCCAAGTCAAATTCAACCATTTTGGTATTACCACCATTTATGCTCTTTTCCACTCAATTCTTTCCAAGGCCAGATTCTTTGTTGAACTTTATCCTATCATGTACTTTTCATCATGTAGACTTGCTTTTCCTTGTGTTTGTTTTCATCTCTTAATGTTTACAGCTAGATCTGATTACTCCTTACCAGTGTACATATTGGTTTTCATCATCACACCCTGGACATCCTTCATTACTTTCCCCCTCCTGACTGATGCTTAATTTCATTCTTTTATTGTCACCATAATGATTTTGTTGCAATTCCACCATGTCTTTAAAGGGTTTTCTTTTAATTATATTTATTTATCAGCTTATGGCTATCTTTTTTTAGCAGAAAGGATTTGATATTTTGCTTGAACCTTAGCTTTCCTCCTTTTCAATTTCTTCATCTAAAAAATGGACTTAAATGACTTTGATTTGACATTTAGGGACCTTATGTGTATACCTTCTGTGCATATTTGGCTTCTTCTGTTGATTTCTCCTCTCTTGATTGTAAGAAATTTTGAAATTTTTTATCAGTTTTTTTTAGATAGTCTGGAGATGTGAGTATGCTCTTGTACCAATTTTCATTGTCAAGGAATAAGCTTGCAGATTGGTGGACATTTATTTATTTATTTCAGAAGCATGTGTTATTTCAATGAATATCAAAATTGTGTGTTTAGTGTTTTGTTCTCACTTACTGGTTCAACAATCTATATATGAATGTGATAATCATGGATTGACAATTGCCTAAAGTTGCATCAGTTTGATGCTTTTAGATTAACTTCTCAACAGTGTGTAGCAACTAAAAATCTATAACTCACAGTTTATATTTGCATGCAGAAATTTCCCTCAGGGGACCATGAGCAATATGGTGGAGGATGCTTCTGAGGGTATTTCATTTGTGTGCAACAAGATTGCGGATTATGGAGGTGATCCTAACCGGTAATTGATTTTCTTTTTTCTTTCTTGTTTGAACTCCAAATGTTTGCTTGGCACTTTCTATCATTCATAATGTTGTTTTCTCCATGCTGCTATCGAATAGGATTTATTTAATGGGACAGTCGGCTGGTGGGCATATTGCTGCTTGTGCACTTGTGGAGCAGGCACTCAAAGAGGCCGGTGAAGGAGAGAGCACTACCTGGAGTGTTTCGCAGATAAAGGCTTATTTTGGCCTATCTGGAGGGTAGGTTTTTGTCAAATGTTTTTCTGAACACCATGGCTGTTTTTTTGTGGTAATAAATTATTACAAGCATTGTTCACGTGTTTTCCTTTCATCAGATTTATTTCTTCTTATAGTCCTCAACTTTTTAAACAGGTATAATCTGTTTAAATTAGTAGATTACTTCCATAGTCGTGGTCTTTACCGATCCATCTTCTTAAGGTATTTTCCTTCATTTATTCATTAGTTCTGGTTATGCTGTTTTCTTCTTTCATTAATAACCTATTCTCTGCCTTTGATTGTGGTACATAATGGTTCCAAAACATTCTGTCAGCATAATGGAAGGGGAAGAGTCTTTAAGACGATTTTCTCCTGAAGTAATTGTACAAGACCCAAACTTGAAAAATGCTGTTTCTCTTCTACCTCCTATTGTTCTTTTTCATGGCACTGCAGATTATTCCATTCCAGCAGATTCCAGGTCAGATTCTTATCTTAAAAAACTGTATTTTGCATATATTCTCTCTCTGTTTAATTTCCTTATATTTTGTATATTGTTCACAAGGTTTGCAGAGGCATAATGTTTCAAGTTCACCTTTTAAAATTGAATCCGTTCTTTTTTTCTTGTTTGAAAATTTTGAAGTCTTGTCATCTAAGACGTAAATTACAAGCATTCCTGCTGGTGGTGTTATGAGTAGAAAGTAGGATTGGCCACATCTGCTTTCCATTTTTTTCTCTCCAGAAGACTGATAGTTAAATTTGCTAGATAGTGATCCATGATCAGAAGAAGGCTATAAATGCAAAACATCCACGGGAAATCAACTTTTGAACTACAGTACCTAATTTATTGTTACAAGTGCATATGGGATTGTATGCATGGATGTGTGAGTGCATGGATGTATTGCCATATTGTGCCTATGTTGGTACTGATAGTCCTTAGATACTCCACAGTACATTCCATTATTTCTAAGACAACAATTTTGGATTTAGAGACATATAGGATACTTATTAAATATCCTAGATGTCAAATGAGAAAACGTGCATTTTCTTGGGATGAAAAGGGCGTGATACTCGCTGTAAAATTTGGAAGGTTTCATGGTACATTTTTCATGGGATTAATGTTACAGGTTGCTACCATAAAATATTCAATGATAAAAGAAAGATGCATATAACTAAGCACAGGTATTCTTATTTATGCATCCCTTTTTACTATAACCTGTAGTTTTAAAAATTGTTGTTAAGAAATTAATATCATACCAAACCCATGCTTCCAAGAGTTTCACTTGCTGTTTATGGAGTATTGTAGCCATTTCTTTTTTCTTATATGAAAGAGGACATGAAAAGCAAATGATTCATTCGGTATACTTTGTCAAACTTACAAATATAATCCTAGAGTTAGGTCCATTAGGAATTAAGAATGCAGCACAGGCTCAAGGCTGATGGAGGTGAAGAGAATTAAAGCCTGAAGACTATCATAGGAAATTGTGAGCATCTAGTTTCTGACAATTTAGACCAAGCTCAACCATGGTGAAGAGTTGGGTCCATTAATTAATGGTATGCTTATTGTAGTTCAATAACCTTCTACTGTGAACATGCAAATTGTATACAATCCTACCCCAGCCTCTATATCAAATACCGAACTGCCAGCCTGCATGTTACTTTGTCTAAGGCAGGTACACCTTTGATTCCTAGATTTTCTCATTTTAAATTTGCAGCCCTGTGGGAATAGATGGAAGGTAGAACTTTACAGTGAACTGCACTGAATTCAAAATATTGTGCAAAACATTACATGGTTAACTTGACATTTGATTCGTAGTCTGATTTTTCTGTAAATTTGTTGCTTATAAACTCCCAGGTAAAAATATTTTCTAGAAACTGATGGGTTGTTTAATCTTTGACAAGCAATATAAAAACCAATTTAGGACGAGACATGTTCACACTTCACATATCTGCTAAAAGCTTTTTTAGTTTTTATCGTTTACATGTAATGCTTTATACAACCTTTTGATAATATGACTTCAATGTTCCAGTAAAAGTTTCGCTGAAACCCTACAAAGCGTCGGAGTTAGAGCTGAATCAATTTTATATGAAGGGAAGACTCATACAGATTTGTTTCTACAGGTAAGGGAGTTGTCAGATGTTTCTACTTGCTATTTATACGTGTCTTAGAATAGCCTCCGAATCTTGATAGGCAGAGACAACTTTATGCTTGATCTTCCATTCTAGTTCTGACCCTTGTGTCTTCACTGGAGCGCCAATGATCTGCTGATTTTTGCAAAATGGACAGTGGTTGTGGCGCTTCATCTCATTGATTTGTTTGACGTGTATGGTTTTTTATACTGCTCAGGATCCAATGAGAGGTGGCAACGATAGGATGTTTGAAGATTTAGTGTCCATCATTCATTCTGATGATAGAGAAGCCCAGGCCAAAGATGAAGTGGCTCCTCCAAGAAGACGCCTTGTACCTGAATTCAT
This sequence comes from Salix dunnii, assembly GCA_015731905.1. Lineage (NCBI taxonomy): Eukaryota > Viridiplantae > Streptophyta > Magnoliopsida > Malpighiales > Salicaceae > Salix > Salix dunnii. The sequence goes on along the minus strand of CM027668.1, from coordinate 9,636,813 downwards.
GTTACAGTTGGCTCACATGGTTAGCCCTTTTTAATTTCTTCTAAACACTTTCACCCCTAAAATCTCATAGGATTATATTTTATTCGGTCTATCCATACGTTTCTAGCATATAATCAATGGCAATTATCTTTTGAATGACCTTAGAGTATTCAAAAAGGTCAAGCCACTTGCACTATTCGGCCGTCCCTATTTTTATTTTTTTATTCCCGCTTAAAACTAAGGATTAATAAGACACGACAACGTAAAATTAATACCTCGACCTGGCAGATCTTGGAATTGCAAAAATACCCTTCGCAAAAATGCAAATTTTGCTGTTTTTCCTAAGCATCACTACTCATTTTATGAAAACTAAGTAACAAAAATTATTTAGCAAAAATACAATTGAATTAAAAAAACATCTAATTGATATTTTTGAAAATGTTTGTGGATGTTTTCGAAATTATTTAAAAAGCCTAAAAAAATCAATTCAATTTAATTACTTTTCAGTCCAATAGTATTTTGAAAAAACACTTAACATAGAACATTACCAGATACAATGTTAACTCTGAATAACATTCTAAAAATCTAAATCGGACATCACTTTGTTTTCGACAGTTATAACAACAGGGAGTTTTTCTTGTTAATTAAACATTAATTTATATCATTATTATTTTTATTTATTTTTGGAATGTTTCCTTCTGGATTTTGAATTATCCAGGTTCCTTTTCATTTTTAAGCACTTTCTTTTCTTAAAATAAATTAAAAAGGATAAAGATGTGGTTGTATTCATGAATGCTGAGAGGTTGGAGGAGCCTCTGATGAAGAGGGTAAAAACACAGATACTGCCGTGAATATATCCCTAAGCTTTTAATATATTATACTCTTTTTTGGCCTCTCTCTTCTTTGGCAATGCAACCCTAAATTAGCACGTACAATTTGAGTTGAATGTTTGAAAAATCAACCCCACCCCCAAACAAATAATAAAAATAAAATAAAATGACAATACAGTTTTAATAAGAGCAGTCGTAAATAAAGTGGATTTACGTGGATGAGGGGGCCTAGTTTCAAAAACCAAATTTTATTTCACTAACGCAAGTGCCTTGCATTCAGTTGCATCAATGGTAAGATAGGGTTTTTGTTACACAACTAGATTGAAACAGCGAAACTAGATATAGCATGGGACTATTCCTTCATCCATTCCGCAGCTTTTGCATTTCACAGCTAGCTTAGTGCTTCCCTGATTTGCCTCCTTTCCCCTGCACAGGACGAGATTTAATTTATGTTCTCAAGTAACTAACCAGAACAAATACAAATAATAAGGATTCCTGTCCAGTTCTATATATTACCTTCTTCTTGGGTTCTTGAGGCTTCTGGGCAGCCTTCTTCGCGGCCGGCTTTGAAGCCGTGGTTTTGGAGGTGCTGTCATTAGGCTTGGCCGGCTCCTTCTTGGCCTGCCCGAAGAGCTGAGTGCCGACAGATTTCTCAGCCTTCAACGACGCCATTATTTTTTAATCCTTCCCTGACTGGTAGAGAAATAAAACGATGATGTCTAAATAAGCTGGCCTCTACAACGTACCATTTTCTCTTGACATGGTTTATATACACACACAGCAGAGCCATGCGAGTGTAGAAGAGGAATGAGAATCACAAGGGTAAGATAAAAATTTAAGAGGACAAGGGGATGGTGGCAATTGGAATAACTGATCTGGATGGCACTTGAAATATATATATAGTATTAGATGCTTCGCTGATAATTCTTCACTGATATTCTTGGTGCCCACTTGCAGCAGCATATCTTTAATGGTTGTGCCAAATCCGATCTTCCCTTTGAAAGTAATTTATCAAGGAAAATAAACAAAAGGAAGAACTGACAAGCATTACTGAGTTTGATATCTTAATTGGACACGATTATATATTTTTTTTTATCTTTCTTGGTGTCCAGTTGCTTATCTTTCTTGTTGACAATTTTTTTTTTATCTTTCTTGGTGTCCAGTTGCTTATCTTTCTTGTTGACACTTTCCTGAGAAGATAATTGTAAGGTTAACAAAATTGCTTTTTTAATATGATACAAAAAATACAAAAAAAACTCAGAACTGTAAAATCGTAAAATCATAAGTACTAATTGTAAAATTACATTAACATGCTATGATACGAAAAATAATTGTTGACACTTTCCTGAGAAGGTAACTGTCAAGGTTAATAAAATTATTTTTTTAACATGATAACGAAAAATACAAAAAAAACTCGGATGGTAAAATCATAAGCACATGTTTTTAACTAATTATATATTGATAATTTCAGACAATACATTTCATTACATTAAAACCAGATAGAGAGAGTCAATAATATTATAATTATTTTTCATAAATTTATGGTAGATTTTAGTTGTGATTTCAAACACACCGTACTCTCTCGTCTGGATAAATTATTGAACTTACTATAATTTTAAAAAAAATATTAAGATGTTTAATTTTTCTCCTAACTAGAATCGCAACAAACTATATATTTTTAAAAATATTAAGATTTCTAGTTTTTCTTCCAACTAGAATAGCAATAAAGTTTCACCTATAATTTTGAATGTGTTCAAAACAATACATCAAGTCAACTCTGATAAATTTGATAAGATTTGTCTAGTAACTTTAACTCTCTAAAATAATATGTTTCTGAACTCTATTTAACCTGAAAATTTACTACAATATATTTTCATGTGTTAGTATTACCCTATAAAATTTAAGTTAGATCCAATTATAGTTTGAAAAATATAAACATTCACAATACTGATTAATAAATATTTTAAGATCAAATTCAATTTTGTATATTAAAAATCTAATAAACTCATAAAAGCAAACTGATTTTACTGATCTTATACAAATTAAGTCTAATTTTACAGATTTTTATTTTTAGTTCAATTTTACATATAAATACATATTAAGTTATAAAATCTAACAATTTTGTTTCTTTACGTGGGCTTGTTTTGCTAGGCTTCAAGTATCCGCCAATATATTGTGACCTGGATGTTCTACTATCTCAACTGTAAGGGCAAGTCCAACGGGAGAGTAATGTTGATAGGCAAAAGCTAAATTTTTGTCCTCTTAGCTATTTTCAATTTTTTTCTCCTCTCCAACAGAAGAGCTATATCAGTAGCCAAAATGGCTTCTCTTTAACTCAGGAGTCATTCCTACATGATCTGAGTGAGAAGCCAAAAATTAAAAAAATTAAAACAAATACACCCATTCAAATACTTCCCTTGTTCTGGGGCTGTGTGGTGTGAGTGGTTACTGTTGTGACTTGTTTTTGTCTAAGGGGCTGCGAGCTCTGTGGGGATGGGGGAGAAGAATGAGGGAGAAAGGAGTGTTGGCTAGCTGGGAGGAATTGGCATGTGGGGCTGGGGAGAATGAGGGAGAAGTGGGGCTAGGAGCTAGGGGCTGGGGAGATGAGGGATGGCGTGGACAGAAGTGAGATGTAGGGTTTGTTTTGGGAGATGAAGATGGGGGAGGGGAATTAAACGATAGGTTTTAATTAAAAAATTGAAAATTAATTAAAATATATTTTCTTTTCCATATAATAAATAGAAATTTGGAAATTAAGATATAAAGTTTTAATTTGTAATTAATTTGATCGAATTATTTGTAATGAAATGTATTTTAATTAATTATTTTTAAATTTATTGGTTACTTGAAATATATTATTTATTGTGTTAATTTTAGTAATTTATAATTATTTTTTTAGTTTGTGGGTTTTTTATTTTAAATTTATTTTTTAAAATATAATAAAAAAATAATTTTATTGTTTGAGGGTTTTTTAAAAACAATTATTTAATTATATAACATATTCTTATTAATTTTATAATTAAATTATATATAAAAAAATTAAACTTTATTTAAAATTAAATTAAAAAAAAATAGCTCTTTAAAATGGCTCTTATCATTGGAGAGCATATCAATTTAAAAGCCATTTATACATTATTTAAAGAGCTATTTTTATGATTTGGCTCTTTAAAATGGTTTTTGCCATTGAACTTGCCATAACTAGAATTAATCCATATTTTTTTTACTGTCTAGAAATAAGAGCCTCTTCTTGGGAGAAGAGCACCCAATTTATGGGTGGAGTTAATGAAGCATCCGGAAGTATGGAGTAGTGAGATTAAAAGGGTTGAATTTGGTCACTAGATTCATGCCAGCCTTAGCCTAGCAGAATTCATGGAGAAATTTAAGAAAGCAAGGTGTCCATATGAGGCCACAACAAGTTGCTGCAAAACCTGTTGTTTAAAGATCTAGTGGATAGGGATTATTATTTCTATCAGTGATTCGGACGAGGAAATGGATGCAGAAACTCCTGCTAGTGAGCAGAACCTGAACCAGAACCACCTAATGTCACATACCACCCACTTCTAGATCCAGTATTCCTATATATAGGCAGTACTGATCATTAAGAACAGGGCGGTGTTCTCTGAACAAGCTCTGATTGGGGAGATGAGAACTTTTTCTGATGAAGATGGTGTATTTTATGATACGGTTAATTCAGAAGGTGACTCAACTTGTGATTCGTTGGCTGCCTATGCTTCATCCTATTTCCATTGATGCCAAGGCAAATAAAACTACTTTTCGGCTAATCTTGAAGGACAATTTTAGCATTTACAAAGGTGTTTAAAGCTTTTTGGCTACCCAAAATACCATAGGGTGGAGGCTTGAGGATTTGTAGGGGGGGTCTGGTTACTTTGGAGAGATGACCTTATTTCTGTCTCTGTTTTGAAGAACAGCAGCCAATTCATTCAAACACGTATCCACTATGGCCTCAAGAAATATATATGCCCAATTTTAGCTCACAAACATCTGGAAAGAACACGATGTAATAAAAATTGTAAATATATTTAAATAGAAGAAAGATGTTTAGTTTATTACACACAAAATATACAAAACATAACAGCTATTTAAGTAAAGCCTAAAGTGCATATTTTGTCTGAATCTATAAACATGTAAAATAAAACTTAAAACCAGCATATTTTTAATATAAATATAATAACAATATACCAGCATTCATATATACTAATTAATCATAGTTAAATCCCAGAATTTGCACTAATAATAAAATTAATCATAGTTAAATTAAAACAAGAAGAGTAATCACTTGTCAAAGTACTTTAAAGTAATATTGATGCGAACCTCGTGATCATGTGGTCACGCAACCCACAACGAAGAATGAAATCTGATCCCGGAAAGCTGATATAGATCTAATAGGAGTATGACACAATGGAAACCTGCCCCAAGACACTAGCACTGTTGGAAGGAATAGAATAATGCCACGAAGCCAGTTAATCTTCTATAAGTTGGATTCAGTTCGTTCAAGAACAGAAAAATGCAAAAATCACTCTCATATATAAACTGAAAAGTTCAGAATCAATTTCATCAATGGATGCCGAAATTATTCCTAACATGAGTTTAAATAGTCTTTTAAAAACCAACCTTAATGGGTCACTTATGTGGATCTAAATGAGGTCCACTCAAAATTGGCCCAAAATCCCAAATTAAAAAGCCCGTGACTAAACGTGAGCATAAGGCCATGGGGAGAGAAAATCAAGGTGAGGACCAAGGGGAGAGAAGACCATCAGATTCAGCCAGAACCCAAACTACTACAACCCATTTAGACACTCATCCACACACAAACAAACCAGATCATTCGACCACAGCTCAAAAACACCCAAATCTGGTCGAGAGTGGAGATAAGAAAAGAGGAGAGAAGAAAGCCAGGAAGAGTGATGAGAATTGTGTGGAAAAACTAAAGAAACAACCTAATTTTTATCCTAGAGATGGTGAGGTCAAATCTGTATATTTCACTAATAAGCCAATGATTTTACATGTGTACAAGGAGGCTTACTTTAATACTACTGATGTTGATCATATTGTGCCTAGAGTTGCTGTTTCGTTGTTGCAAGAGTTTGATGATGTTTACCCCGACGATACTCCAAGCGGATTACCACTATTGCGGGGGAAAGAGCTTAAGATTGATCTTGTATATGAAGCTTCAATTCCTAACCGAACAACTTATATAAGCAATTCTGAGGAGATAAAAAAGCTTCAAAGACAAGTTTATGAGTTAATAGATAAGGGATATATTCGTGAGAGTATAAGCCTATGTGTTGTACCCATGCTACTCAAGCCTAAGAAGGATGGAACGTAGAGGACGTGTGTTAATTGTCAAGCCATCAACACCATAACGCTTTTGATTCAAGGTCAAATCCTTTCGAGCAGTCTAGAAACACCAGCAAGGATTAAGGGGTTGGATGGAAGGCTATAAATAAGACTGATGGGCTTTCTTTAATTTTATTAGCTAGAGCCCAAGGCTTTTTTGGGTTTAAATTAAGACTTTGTTTTTAGCTAGGATCCAAGGCTTGTTTGGATTAAGTCGCAGGCTTTTTTAATTAGGGGTTTTGGACCAGTTTTGAGTAGACCTCATTTAAGTCCACATAAAGCTCTGATACCACCTGATGCGAACCTCGTGATCGCGTAGTCATGCAACCCACAATGAAAAATGAGATATGATCCCAAAAAGTCGAAATAGGTCTGATAGGAGTGTGACACAATAGAAACTTGCCCCAAGACACCAGCACTATTGGAAGGAGTAGAATGATGCCACGAAGCCATTTAATCTTTGATAAGTCGACCTTAGTTCGTTCAAGAACTGAAGAATGCAAGAATCATTCTCACACGTAAACTGAAAAGTTAAGAATCAATTTCATCAATGGCTGCCGAGATTTTTCCTAACATGAGTTTAAATATTTTTTTAAAAACTAACCCTAATGGACTCCTTATGTGGACTTAAATGAGGTCCACTCAAAATTGGCTCAAAACCCCTAATTAAAAATGCCCGTGATTTAATCTAATCAAGCCTTGGATCCTAGCTAAAAACAAAGTTTTAATTTAAGTTCAAACAAGCCTTGGACTCTAGCTAATAAAATTAAAAAAAACCCATCAGTTTTATTTATAGCCTTCCATCCAACTCCTTAATCCTTGCTGGTGTTTTTGGACTGGTTTGCATCAAATATTTTTGCTGTTGTTGTTATTAATGATGAAATCTTTACGTTTAAGATCTTATTGCTTCTCACTTAAGCAATTGAAATGTTCGCAACATGCCTCACAAAACTTCAATTACATTATTTTGCCTTAGATGTGCTTTCACATAAAGAGGGATTTGAATCAAAGGAAAAGAACTGAATTATCTTTCAACATTCTGAACCTAAGTTTATAGAAAGGAGAAGAAAAATACTAAAAATGAGGTAAGAAAGACTATGAAAATATAAACAAAAATTAAGTTAGAAGTTCTTACTTTACCTTTATTATAGTAAATTTTAAAAGCTAAAATATCAAGGAATTAATTCTCATAATTATTAACCTTTGATTAGCTATCAAAATAAAAAATTAAATAAAGGGTTTTTTTTTTTTGTAGAAAAAACGGAAGTCCTTTAAGATTAATTTTTCATTCACCCGTGTTAATTAAATAAATCTTCAACATTGAAATCCATTGCTAATTCTAAATTAAATAAATTTCCAGCACTGGAATCTGTTGCTAATTCTACATGCATCGGATCCCTGTGCCTTGGAAGAGACTTCAATGCTTTCCTGTATATATGCTGATGAGAAACATGGTGGCAGTACGTCTAGCTGATGGACCTTGGATTTCAGGTTCTAAATATTCTTGCGAAAGGGGTTTGCCCCAGGAGAGGACTAATAAGGTGGTTCGCATAGAATGGTGGTTATTATTTGGGAAGGCTTAAGTTACCCATTTAGCTCGAATCCAATCTAATCATCGGCCATTTTTATTGAACAGTCGCCCTTTTCGTTAACAGGATTTTTACTTGATCTTTGATACCATGGTGATCTATGAATTACTAGAACTGGATTTCTTACGAGAAGTTGCTGGCCACATCGTTAGCGGAGTAAAAGTTATCTAGATCTTCTAAGACAAGTTGTTGGCCAGAAGATTAGCATACACTTCGTGCACGAAATAAAAACTATCATACACCCACACACAGACTCACATGATCTTTATATTTATAGGAGTATTATATAAATAATATTATATGATAAAGATAAACTCAAACTATTTTATTCCAATCACAAGTCTAGGATTCCTATCTCAACAAATACAAGGCGTTCAAAAACACTTTTTTCATGCGACTACCATTTCCAAGCGGAGGAGAAATAGAGTGGATTGCTTGCGTGATAATAAGGGTAACTGGTGCATTGATGCCGAGACTTTGAAGAATATGGCTGGAGATAGTTTCAGGGAACTCTTTAATCAAGACAACCAAATAATGGAGGAATTTCCGATCTCAGGTGCTTATAATTCTTTATTTATGCCTGTTTATTGATATAGAGTCAATGGTGCTCCTTTTTTATACGGTTCCAGGTCCGTGGAAAGCTCTTGGTGTAGACATATTTCATCGTAGAAAGCTAGCTTGTGAGGTGAGCTTTTCCTTACACTTATAAACTCCCTTCAACAACCGATGTAGGATAGCTACAGTAATCTCCCTCTGATTATCAGGTCAAGACTTGCAAGCATACTGAAGCTCTGATACTTGTTTGTTATGCGGTCTTGAACCCCTTTCTCTCAAAGACTAGCTTGTAAAGTGGCTCACTCTTATAAACTCTCTACCAGCCGCCTCCACTACCGATTTGGATAACTCCAACAGTTTTCTACCAAAGTCAAAGGAAACCCGTGGGAGATTGAAATGTATCAAGTATGACATGATGAGATACAAATATATTAAAGTAGAGATTATTACTCATGCTTCATGTTGCCTTCAATTAATGATTACTGAATCTATGTTTATAAAACCAGCAATTTCGAATCTTGAATTCTCCACCTTTCCATCGAGTTTCCATTACAGCTTAGATCTGTCGGGAAATAAATCTTTCCAATAGAACAGTTTGTCTTGATGGAGTCGAGATTATGTACTACGTTTTCTTCTCTACTCTAGCAATTTCATGTTTACACTTGAAAAAAAGCTATTCAACTGGGTATCTCATCAGTTTTTTCCAATTCCATGCACAATTAATTTAATGGAACATATACTCGAGTTCTTATATTCTATTTCTATGGAGGCATATTGCTGTCTTACACATAATATTCGAAAAAATTATGCCCTTAATTCAAAGAAAATATTCCCTCTTGATTCTTCAAAAACCTTTCGCAATAGTATGAGCAGATGCCAGGCCACATCAAGAAAAACCCACCACGGTAAACAACTCTTCTAATTAGTATGTATTTTATTTATTAGGCGAATAGCCTTAGAGAGGCACACGTATCAGAGATACAAATAATTAAGATCACCATGAATATACATATAACTATTTCATGGGTTCTTCACATGCCGCCCCACTTCTTTTTATCCTCATTTAGCTGCTGGCTTACTTGACCCCGATGCCTGCAATGAAACATTAAAAAACCTCAATTGGACGACATCAGCTATTATACTTTTATGATGAATATATTTATAACAGTGCGTATTTTGTGTTTAAGACATCTTGATAATGCATTAATGTTACAGGTTGGTAACTATATATAGGGCTGTTTGGTATTGCGGCCATTTGCGACTGGAAACACAAAATGCATAAATTTATGTTTTTTTTTTTAACCCAACCGTACTTCTAGCTACATTAAGGGTGGTTCACGTACCTTCTTTTTAGGCTCCCGGGGCTTCTGCTCGCCCTTAGGAGCTGGTTTTGAGGCCGGAGCTTTGGCGGCACCGCTGCTGGATTTAGCTGCAGGCTTCTTGACAGGCTCGGTTGGCTGGGTACCAACAGGTTTCATTGCTTTGAGTGACGACATTCTTCTTTGGTACCCTGTCAAAGAGCTTGCACAGACACTTTCTACGTTGGTAAGGATCCTTCAGTTAGTCCTATTTATAGCCAGGGTACCAAATTGTGACATGGAATTCGAATAAGTGATTACATCAAATCAATGGATATATAGGTGTTTTTTCAAGGAATAGAATAACTTGAACTGGCGGCCTTTTGGGGGATACTGCATCAGATGCTCAAGCATATTTTAATGACATTATTGGATGCTTATTCTAATACAGAGGCAGATATTTTCAGGGCATAAGCCTGAATGGAAATGCATATTTTATGTTCGGACCCCACCTTTGGCAGATGTCCTGTTGTCGTGGAGCTATAAATCAATCTGTTTTTTTAGTTACATTGATTAATATATAGTCAGAAAATGTCACCCCCTGTAGTTATAATTAATAATTTCACTCATCGCAATTAATTTGGAAGGATTTGCTATAATGAAAAATTCAAGGACTATACGCATTGAATGGCGCACTTGCCAGTTGTGATAAAACAGCAGCTTTTATGTACAAAATTAGTATTCTGCAGAATTTGCAGATATTCGTTTCTGTTCTGGTCAGTGGTCTGCGCACTGTCATGGAATTGATGTCAAACACTATACTGCAGTTCACATTGAAGTGATGTAGGACTCAAAATAAGAGAAATAAGAGTAGCTGCATATTGCAAAACTCTGCATAACAGACCTCTACTTGCCTAGTAGGGAATTTTTCCAGGAATTAAACTAGCCAGGAATTTTTCCCTCGTGGAGGATTTATTATTTAGTTCTGTTAGAACAACTATTGAGGCACAGCCAAAAAAATAAGAAGCTTGATTGCTTGGCCTTCTATTCTAAATTGGTCTTAGAGAATTTGTAAGTCTCGTATCTTATATCATCTTAGATTCTTTTAAAGATCCTGTATTGGAGGTATAGGAGGAGGAGGCTGAAAACAAACGATTAACTCATCCTTCTAAAGAATGCAGAGATTCTTTTTCTTTGGCATTCATATATATAATTGATTTGTTTGCTCTCTTGTTATAACAGGAAAAAGTCTTCGTCAACATATTTGGACTGAACTATACACAATTACAGAAAAGATTTTTTATAAATAATAATCAGTCTCTCCTGTGTGGTCACAGGTTGATGTAATTGGATAACACATGTTACAACCTATCAGATAATCTGTATCCAATTTACATTTACACGGGCTAGTCTTCAAGATATTGGATCAAAGTTTCTTTCAGAATTCAAGATCACGCGATCAAATTGAAGAACAATTTTTTCAATACCTATTCTACAAACAAATACCTTATTGTAGTCAATGCACTTTAATTACTTATCATAAGGTCAGTGAGGTTCCCCCATTCTTAGAGCCACATAAGCCAAAACCCTGTATCCCACCAACATTATTGTCAAAGCAGCTGCATCCCACAACATATTATCAAGACCTAGATACTTGACGGCGGGAAAATCCATTACCCTGCAATGCATCTGTAAGCCGCAGTCATAAACTTCAGTGGCTGAGTACTGTATCCCCACCAGCAGCTTGTAGCAGTAATGACTAAAAGAGATATACTTCAACCAGGCTATGAATGGAGGAATGTGTTGAATGTAGTATCCACCAGCGAGTAAAAATACAAGCATTGTCACAGAAGCTAAAGTAGTGGCCTGTTTTACATCCATTAAAATGGCTCCGAGGGCTAGCCCTAGCCCTTGTGAGACTAGCACATTGAAAAGGATAATCAAGAGGGTCAGAACAAAAGTGATCAGGGAAGGCTTGAGACCACCCATCCAATAGGTGACAGTTACAAAAATAGTTGGCAGAATAAGCTCCATTGGTAAGTCACCAGCCATTCTTGCAAAATAATAGGAGGAGAGCCTGTACATGCCCGACGAACGTTCTTTTATTAGCATCGGTCGCTCCTGAGGGAATGCAAATATAGCATTGAACAGTGGGAAAAAGCCCCAGAAGATGGAGAAAAAGAAGAGGAGTCCCACCTGTTATAGCAATTTTGTCATAAATAAGAATGTGGATCAGAGAAGGGAAAGAAACACGAGCTCCAATTGCAATTAGATATCAGATTTTAAAATACTCAAGCAGTATATCAAAGACAACTTCAACGTTTTTTCTCTCAGGAACCTGCTAGAATTGGTCATTTCAATCCAATCCAGTGGCCACCGTAATTATCAATCAGATCAACGAAGCTGCTAATTTACTGAGAACTGGAAAATCAGAGTGCAGACTGCAGGGAAAAACAATACCTGATCTTGTATGTGTGAAGTGTCAGAGTGCCACCATAAAAGGCCAGAAAGAATCGAAACAGACATAACTTGGAAAATCCTTAAGCCTGAATAAGACTCGTGCTTCCTTTCTTGCAAGCCCCTTCTCAGCAATACCTTGAACTGCTGCCACCAGCTGGTGGTCCATTGAACCTCAGAACCTGATAAAACACAAGCCAATAATCACTACGCTGCTCCTGATTGTCACTTTAAGCAACAAATAATTGAATCAACGTGGCATGGAGAAGAAGGTTTTTACTTGCCTCTCAGTGATGATGAAGGAAGAACCGGGTCTTGAGCATTTCGATGAATTTCAGATATCAACAGAGGATACAAGTTGCTCTTATAAGACGATATCAAAGACTGTTTTGCTGAATTTTGATCTTCATGGTGGTCCATTCTTCCATGAAACTCCAGCTGGTCATCTTGCGATCTGGTATCAGGAACTAAACCTGCATGTCCAAGAAATCTTAAGAGCTAGAGGAAAATTAAGCAGAATGAGAAAAGGATATCATATACAATAATACTGAAAATCATTTCTAGTCATGCTATTTGAAATTTGGATCAATTCAAGTCACCTGCAAAATTGTTCGTCATGATAGACCTAAGTATAAAGAAGTGGTGGGGAAATTAAATAAATAAAAAATTTAAAATTATATAAAAAAATAATCACCATCAAAGAAAAAAGGAAAGATTGCATAACAGAATATCTGAAATCACATTAGACTCGGTAGATTCTTTTGACTTGATACCAAAACTCATACAAAATAACGTTTCTTTTATACTAATCTTTCAAAGAATAACATTTGAGAAATGTTTTTAGCAGAAATGGAAAGACTGATATTTCAGAGAGGCAAGACAATTATGGTGATGGTTGAACCATCTTTGTCAAATGCATGATGAAAACACTTATTTTGGCAGGAACCACAAATACAGAGAAAGGACCCATTCCTTACTCTACGTTGTAAATATATGAGTAAATTTTTTTACTAGTTAGCTGCTCGGCAAGTTGTGACGTTGACACTTTTAAATCTTGAACTGATGGCTTATGTTGAGATTTGAGAGGCGGAAATAAAAAACAAAACCATCACAGATAGCTCATATTAACCAACAATATATATAACTACATCTAGTCTTCAGTCCCTGTCACCTCCCATGTTCTACATGATCACTTTATATTTGAGTTACCTTTATTTTTTCCTGCTGAAAACTGTACAGAAAACATTTTTATCCAGAAAAAAAAGAGAGATAAAAGAATGAGAAAAGGAAAACAAATCTAGCGACAAAACGCAATTACACTTGAACGTGTGTGAATGTATTTGCACGTATAAGTTTGTGTCAATTACTCAATATATATATATAGACACACACACGCGGGGACTATTATTTTAACTTACCATTAGCAAGATCAAGCAGAAAATCAGCAGGATTCATGAAGTTGAACCCGGGGTTGTATCCTAATGATTCAAAATATTCCATGACCCGACCAGCCTGCCCGCTATAAATCGGACACCCTTCCGACAAAACCACCACCTTATCAAACATCCTATACAACCTACTTGAAGGTTGATGGATAGTAGTTATCACAGTCCTACCACCTCTTGCTAGTCCCCTTAAAGTGGCCACAATACGTTGAGCTGTGGTAGAATCAAGCCCTGAAGTGGGTTCATCAAGCAATAACAAACTCGGGTTAACCAACATTTCTTGCCCGATACTGACCCGTTTACGTTCACCACCCGATATGCCCCGAAACAAAGGTCCACCCACTACACTATTTCTACACCTGGTTAGTCCAAGCTCCATTATAATCAACTCAGCCTGCTCTATTTTCTCTTCTCTAGTAAGCTTTTTTGGTAGCCTTAATAAAGCAGCATAGGTTAAGGTCTCTAAAACTGTAAGATGGGCATACAGCACGTCATCTTGGGTGACAAAACCTGTTATGCGCTTCATGGAACTAGAGAAAGCCTGGCCATTGTATGTTATAGAACCAGAAACCTTTCCGGGTAATCTTCCGGCTAGAGCTGTTAAAAGTGTTGTCTTGCCACTTCCTGATGGACCTAGCATTGCTAGCAGTTCACCTGGCCGAACGATACCGCTAACACCATTAAGTACTGCTCTTGTAGATTTTGGTTCACCTGAAGTAAACCTGGTTCCTTTCGTGGACAAACACACACTATATGCAACATCTGCAAACTGCAAAACCAATTAATTAATTAGCTAGCTAGGAGAGAAAGGAAAATAACTCTTAGCGGGTTATTTATAGAAAAAAGTACCTTGAGTGTTACAGGACGTAAGGATGCACGTAAAATCGTGAATGATCTTGACAGGGCCGGTTCTTGTTGACCTTGCAGTCCTTGATCTTGTACTGAACATGAGCTCATGTTATTGATAGATGACGAAACGGAAGGTTCAGCATGAACTGTGACAGTCTCCGTCCAGTTTGTGAGCATGATACTAGACGTTCCAATATTTCCAGTGGTGCTAGTATTAGTATTTTCTAGCTCAGGAGGCATCATAGTTACAAAGAAGAAGAAGAGACGTGATCAAACTATGGGAAGGGAGCAGAGAGTGGATGTATTGCTAGCCAGGCAAGAGAACCAGCTTAGAGAGGAGGGATCACATGCAAGAATAGGTGATCGTGTGGTGTCCTATATAAAGGAAGCGAGGAAGGCACGAGAGTGGACTTGGGTGCGATCCATGATGCAGCTAGTCGATCAACTACCAGGAAGGGGGAGACTCGTGTCCTCACCCAATCAATAACTATTGCTATTGCTATTACTATTTTGCTATTGGGGTCTAGGGGAGATGTATTCATGAATTTCAGTGTCATCATTTTGCCACCTATAAATCATCATGAGTAAATCAATACCTCTTCCCAGTTTTTTTATTTTTGTCTTTCGATGATATATATCAGTACCTGTTACTCGTTAAGGTCTCTATGTCATGAGCTTGTGTTGCCACGTGGTGATACAAGGAATGATCCATCCTGTTATCTATATGTGAGGTTTTCCCCTCCTCTTCTTTTCTCCCAGTAGTGCTGATAGTCTCAAGGAGTTTTTGTATCCATTATGTTGCTTTAACAATGCTCAGTCTAGCTACATCTTGTGTTTTGCCGTGGATTGTGACAATAATTAAATGATAATTTTATATTTCTCCTGAAAAAATGGTTATTGGGAAAGCAAGATTTTTTTCATATTTATTTTATAATGAAATTAATATTTATTATGTAAAGAAAAAAGATTAATCTGGTATCTATAGGTTGTTTAATCTTTTTATTTTCCAAAGCACAGTAAAAAATATATATATTATATTTAAAGTAAAAAACAAAGACATTGAAGCCATTCAAGGGTTTTTTGAGTGACATTAATGGAATGGTCCGGTGGTCAAATGGTGGTTTTTGAGATCACTTTTGAATTCACTCGACAACCCCTTAATTATTGGACGGCGCGTGTGGTGTAAGGATCCTAGTAGTATTGATGATATATTTTTTTTTTCATCCTCAATTCTCGTTTCTGAGTTCTAAATTTACAAAGAAATGATTTAGTTTATTTTTATTATCAGATTTAGTCTATTTTATTATTGATATTTATTTTATTTTTAATTAGATTAATTGATTTGAATAGCTTTTCTTTTTCCCCATAGTGTTAACTTATTTTTTATAATTAACTATTGTTATTTTTTCACTTGATTTATTATTATTATCTCTATTTAATTAACCTTACATGCACCCATCCAGTGTAGTGCTAAATGTAAAACGCTGGCCTTATCACACCGAGTGATGTAAATCATTATTTACTTTGTAGGAGTCTACTCTGTGAATTACATATAATTTTAGTGTCTAAATTAGTACTTGATATCTTTCTCTCTTGTTCACAGAGAGTTGCAGAATTATTTTTATTTCCCCAGAATCGTCTTACCCTGGCAGCCTTACACTCTGTCAATCTATCCTTCAGCTACCGTGCGAAGACCGGTTGCATCGCTCCCTCTTTTCATTTCATTTTATTTTTCTTTATCTGAGAGAATATATTCATGCTTGCTGCAGGTTTTATACCCACTCAGGTTTTTTCACGGCATGGCAATAATAATACACAGCAGCACCAATCTGTCGCCAGTCGCTGCCTGCTTCCTTGTGGACACCTTCACTTGAAGTTAACTGGATATAAAATTAATAATATAGACCTGAAGGCACCATAACTTTAATAGTTCAAGGACAAAATTTGGACACAAGGCTATTTAACTTGATAGGGAAATTATCATTCAACACATGATTGTGCTTCCAACATAATAAGTTTTGAGTTCGAATAAAAAGATGAATTTCTTATAAAATTTTGAGATAATCAAAATTATATTAATTTACAGATTATGAATTCAATAAAATAAGGTTTCCTCCCACAGAAAAAAAGACTGGTAATAAGAATGTAAGCAATTCGTTCGTAAGACAAATGAAAGAAAATCCTAAACAGATCTAAGTGTGGGTCATGCATGGACCGGACAATCTTTATATTTTGATGCCGATTAATTCAGTGAAGGCCACCTGGATTTTTTTTTATTTTTTTTTGAGTTTGACAGGCAAAATATACGACATTTACAACCATTTTATGCTTTCTCTGTGAATAATGTAGTACACAGAATAATTACGAAATAGTTTTCTATTTCGATAGCAAATACATTAAAGTTGAAATAAAGCAGTGGGCTATAATCATCATCATCATCATATGTGCATATCCACTTAGCTGTGATACAGAGAAGAGCGAGAGCAAACAGTAACCAGCAAAACGTACCCCATTTCTCCTCCCTCTCCCTCTCTCTCTCTCTCTCTCTTCTTTTTTCTTGATGGGGTAGAAGGCATAGAGGTATCTCTTTTTGCAGCAATGTCTTACAGAAAAGTGGGTTCCTCGTGCCCTTTCTAGGTGTCGAATGCCCGTTCAATCCAGAAGATAGTGGTTCAGATTGTGTCTTCGTTGAAGGTGGCGTCGTCTTCATGAAAAAGTCCATGCTCTTTTTTTATTGTTCATCCCCTCCTTCTCACTTACTTTCATCTTCTTCCACTAATTTGCTGGAATCCATGTTAAACATTTCGTTAGTAATAATTATATTTTCCACGTGTTAGGCAAAATATGCAAGTAATATGTTTTTTTTTTTTTAAGTTTTTGTTAAAAACATAATCAAAATTAAATTATGAATTCCATTTTAATTACCGAAAAATAATGTGTTGGGGCAGTTCGTATTTTTCTTATAACAATATAATACGATGAACAGTTGATTGAAACTCTTGTATAATATAATAATTATATTTTATCATATTGTCAAACTTAAATTAAAAAGGTGTTTGGAAATAAAAAGGTGTTTAGAAATATGATAGCAGTTTTTTTTTAAAATATATTCTTATATCAATGATCTAAAAATATTAAAACAATATATATAATTTAAAACAAAAAAAATTCTTTCAAAGTGTAAGAAATAAACTGACACTAAATTGAGATTCCATTTTATCATTTAAAGGCATGAAATCATGAGCATCCCTCATTTTATTTAAGATTGAAAAGAAGGTCAAGATTGCATGAAATATTCTCAAGTTATGTTTTTGTTCACTACAAGCATTACATTACACAGATGATAACTTCACCGATACAAATATAAGTTGCCTTAAAAGAACATTTCACCTCCAAAATTCGAAGTTATTCGATAAATCTCATTTATATTATTATTATTCAACACGTAAAAATTCTTTGAGTATATATTATTTTATAATTGATTTTTATTGAATAGAATAAGAGTGATACAGATAAATATATTGTGTCGTAAAATCATGTTTTTTCAAAAACTTAAAATATTAAATATAATTTATATTATATTATGATATTGTCAAGTATAAATGGAGCAAGAGAGTAGACTATGATCTCGTCTTAGACACCTGGTTGTTCAATAAGAAATGTTAATTTATACAGTTAAATGCTAGCCTAGGATTCTCATGGTGATTGAAATGTCTCCAGATGGTGATGCTAGAGACACAAGCTTTTTTTTATCCCCACAGTAAATTGGATTCGCATACTATCATCTTTGCCTTTTATGACAAGTGTCCAGTTTGCTTTCCGTGATTGCCCTTTTGCAAGTTTCTTTTCTTTCCACTTAGCTATCAAAAGGATGATGGTAGGTTTTACACGTTGCTTCTCATGACAATATTGCTGTCGTGCTCTTCCACACTTATCTCCTTCCCATCTTGAGAGAATTCTTATTTATTGGTTTATGAGATCCCTAGCTTGCCGAATGTAGATTAGGATCTTCTATATTCACGTGTATGAGGTTTCATATCAAATTTTATTTAACCTCACAAAATGTTTCTCGATTCTTCGTTTAATCTTGTGCTTTTATTATGTAATTTTCAATTCGATTCTGGTTTTATCAATAAAATTAACCAAATTGAAAAAGAAAACCGGTTTAAATCGGCCAGTTTTTTAAGGGGTTTTTTTTTTTTTTTACTTTAACAAAGTTTTTTCTTTTCCTATTTAATCAATATATAAGCAAACCAAAAAAATTGAGCTAAATCGAAAGAATAAAAAAAAATATATAGTATATATATTTTTTTTAATTTGAACCAGTTCGATTTTGATTTCTGTTTTTTAACGTAAGAAACCAAAAACCAACCGGAAATTTTTTAAAAATATAATAGGTTTAATCGGGTGTATTTTTCTCAGTTCAATTTTTCCCGTTTATTGTTTTTCGGTTTAATTGATTTTTGGTATTTTTTTCTTATCCCGAATGTAACCTAATTCCTGCCCGGTGATCATCTCTTATTCCATTAAATTTGTTTGCCTTTGAATGAAAAAAAAATAAAAAACAGTGCGAGCACAAGAGTTCAATTTCTGATTAGCGAAGAACGTTAAGCACATGCAAGGATGTTTGGTGAGCAGGGTAGGCAAGATTTATAGAATTGTTTTCGAGGAAGACATTTCATAGAAAAACCTTTAAATTCTTTATTTTGAGAGCTCGGAAATCTTATCTTTTAGGGTTTAAAGCCACCCCTCCTAGATTCGTGCGTGACCAAACAAAAGGTAAAACAATATCGATTGCTTTGATTTCAAAAAATAGAAAAGATTTGTCGGTGCCAGCAAAGCAATCCATGCTAGCTGATGTCTACCAAAACAAAAACAATACTTTCGAATGTTAAGGGGAATTACCTCCTCTAATACTAATAAAAAACAATCATCTTTTCACCTTTCCGTATTCTTTTTATTTATTTATTTATTTATTCAATTTTATTCTCATATTTTTTATAGCAATCATCTGAATCACTCACGTTGTTTTTTAAAAAGTTATTACCTTGATTGAATTAAAACAGCTTGATCCCATGTAATTTAATTCAAAGCCATACTTGATTAAGAGTTAAATCACAACGTCTTTCTGATATTTTTTTTATTGTAGATTGGTCAAAATGTATTTAGACAGTCTAATCAACTCAACTATACTTGGTCAACTTTAATATGATTTAATTTTAAAACTAGGTTAGGAAAGAAATTAATTAGACTTAAAGGTTTTTTTTTTTGTCAATTTCATTATTTTTTTTTATCAATTTTATTCTCAAAAAAAAATTAACGATTAATAAAGTTATCTTTGGACTAGTCGAATTAAATAGATTAAATTGGATTAACTTTTATATAATTTAGTTTTAAATCAAGGTTAAATAAGAAAATGAATCAAAAGATTTCAGGATTAACATGCTATAATTTAGATTTAATAACGTTGATAAATGATGTTTTTATAATCTGAATATTTTTTTATTAATTAAATAAAAATCCAATGCTGTGTAGTGCAGTCCTTGAAACTGGTAACAATTCAATAATGGCTTGAGGAAGTTGATTTAAAATAATATATCAACCTCCGTAACTCCCTGCGTGCTTCTAATTTTCATATGAACTTTAATTATAATATATATTTTTATGGATCTATTCTACTGCTTTTTATGAGTGCACTTTATTATATATTAACGAGGATTTATTTTAATATAACAATAAGAAATAAAGCGGTAATTTCTTTGAAACATCTTCAAAGTTCTCGAGAAAAATAATGGACACAATAATGACATTCTAGGATCGTATATATATTGTTAAAACAAGTAGAAAAAGGTCAATAATTTCACCTGACCTAGTGGGATAAATATGTTCCTTTTCTTTTTGTATAAAATACTGTTAGTATATACACGTTTAAAGGGAAGAATAATATGAATCCATTATTTAAACCTCATTTAATAGTTAAAATCTTGGAACTGAGATGATTCTTTAAGTAATGTAACATCTTTCATGACACATATTGCATTAATTTCTTTGTTTAAATAATTAAAATTATCGTGGTAAAGTTTAATTTAGAGGTAGCCTAAGAACTAGTGTCATGTTTATTGTCTTCTTACGAGCTAGAGCAAAGATTTTGCTACGTTGAGCTGCTTATGAGTCCTGTACAATCACAAATGGGCACCAGATTCCACGTTCCAAGCACAGTGATGAGCACATAGATCCTCTCTTTCGTGAAACGTGAATTTATTGCATGTGTTCGAGAGAGAGAGAAAAAATACAATGAATTAAATAAATAAATAAATAAATCAAAAGAGAAAAGGAAATTAAGACACAATGAATTACTATTTTCGAAAAGAAAATAGTACAGCTTCGACACAAGGGTGTGTGTCTTGCTTCTTAACGTCTAGTATAAGCACGAAAGAAAGGAAAAATAAGAAGTATAAATAAAAATTACAAGCAGCTGGTTCCATGTCTCAAGGACAAGTAGGAACTCTTTTTCTGTTTTAAATTATTTTTTATATATATTCAGATTATTTTACTATACTAATATTAAAAGTGGATTTTAAAAAATGAAAATATTTTTAAAATAAATAATATTAAAAAAAAAACTAGTATCAAAACTCTAAAAAGAAACATAAAAGCTGCGGTAGAAAACAGGTCCTGTCCAAATTGCATGAAAATCTGCAAAGAACAGGCATCCATAGATATTATGCATTGTCCTATCCCTATTGACAAATAAAGGTCCAGCATATCCAAATTATGGCTGCTGACCTGGCATCTTTTACTGCTATAATAAGTGTCCCAAGAAAAGCATCAGGAAAGATCCTTTTTTTGTTTTGTCGAGGTGGTGTTTCCTAGAAGATCATTGCATCAATACATATGAGAAGCAAGGTTTAACAGTCACGCACGCTACACTCGGACGTAACATTTGAGGAGATTAAGCATTTTACACACGGCATGATTTCTGAGAAAAGGATTTGGATTTCTGAGACTGGTGAAAATCCCCCCCGCCCAAACTTCCTTCCTTTTGGATTACTTTTATCGTTTCTTCCTGGATTGATAATTGTCTTTGTTCGCAGCTAGCTAGCTTTCTGTGAATTTTTTACCGTTCAGATTCTTACAACTTTTAGGAGATCATCTATAAGTTCAGGTCACTGTGTTGCTTTAGTTTACCTTCATCATGACAACAATTCGGAGGGAAAATGTAGGCAGACCCACCAGAACTTCCTCAAATGGATCGAAATATATTACATTACAGTCATTCCTTACATGCATATAACAAGACTTATAGTATACATACACTCGTGTACCAGATAAATCCATGATAAGTCTAGAATATTATTGTGCATGTGTTTTGAGCATGGGCGCAGTATCTCTACTTACCTAGACCATGCGGTGTGAATACAAAAGAAAATCTGGTGGTCAAGAGGGCATAAACATTGTGCCTGAGCCAAAACAGCGAGCATTATAGCAACCCCATATACAATTCCAAAAGCATAAATGGTTTTACCCCACAACATCAGAGACTTGTCTATACAATGCAAGAACCGTAAAATGACAAGTCTCCATTATAAGGAATTACAGAGATGGGCAGGTAATACTGGTAAATGATAGAATAAGGGTAGGATGAAAGACTGAGAAACTAAAGGTGCCCTACCCGATGAAATACATTAGGGACGCATGAAAAAGCCGGCACTATTAATGTCTCCTCTACCTTTGCATCTTGAGTGTACGATCCTTGCTTCCACTCAGCACCTTAAGAAATGGAAGTGATCTAACAGCCAAGAATTATGTCACTGTCTTCCTAAAGTGAAGCATCCACTTAAATCCTGTTGAGTTTGAGATTCAAAGTATTCCTTCTATATAGACATCTTTCCTAGCTAGCCCCAAGAACACCACTATAATTGTACCCAATTCTGATACATTGAACCAGCTAGCAACTTGGATTTGAAGTTTGAGAGTAGGTGATCGAATGGAGCATCCACTCTGAAGATGTAGACCTCACGATTCAAAGTCTGGGCATCTTAGCACGAATCCATGCTTCATGCACGGTATATGTGTGGTGTGTGTTGAACATGATTATAAGCCCGAAATTCTATCGATTTCAGCGCAAATTTAATTATTGATTCTGTATAAATAATCAATCCTCTTGTTTGATTGCCTGGATATATGTCCAAGAAAGGCAAGGAGGATCCACTCAGTTTTCGGAGGGAATATATATATATATGAAGTTAATATTAGAAATTAAACTCAAAATATCTATGTATTAGCAGCTACAGTACATTTTCATAAGAAAAATCTATAATACGTGTATAGTCATCATACATTAATAATTAAATAATAACTTGTTTACCTTCTTTTTTTTCATGGGCTTAAGCGTAACAGTACCTATAAATATGTAATATATTTGATCAGGATGTAAAAGGTGAGTGGATCAATAATTTCCAATGAATACCATAAACAAAAAATGAGAGGGAGGGAGGAGTAGATCCTGATAAGGAAAGGACAGTTGTGATCCCCTAATCGAGGAACACAAACATAATGTCTTGCAACAAAATAAACATCACACCTTTATATATTTAATTATCTGAGATAAATCACGATCACACCCAACCCTTCAAGGTCAGGTCCTTGAGGACGACAGAAATTGATGTCAGTTTGAGTGATTGTGTTTTCCTGGTAGCTGTGTCACGTAATAGTTTATATATAATACTATATCATTGACTTGATTATGACATGAATTGGATCGGATATTTCTTATATATATATATATATATGTTCCTAGTAGTGTTTTTTTGGTAATACTACAAGAGAAAAATAAAAGTAAGTTTGAGTGATAGCTTTCCATCCTTTTCCACGATTTTTTTTTCGTATATTCAAAAGCAGCAAGGCCAACTATGAAAAATAAAAACAAAAACTATCCGTAGCTTTTAATTCGAGATTGCTTTCTCATTCATGTACGCTTAAAACTTGGAATCGTGTTCGATTTTAGATTAAAAAACAAGTTATTGGGTCAACTCGGTCTATCATTTTGTGTTTAAAACAATATCGTTTCAGTTTGTATAAAAACTTTTTAGCGTTGACCATACATACATACATACATACATACATACATACATACATATAGCTATGATTTTAATTACTAATTACTAGGATTATTCTCATAGACAAACACGCAAGAGATTCACTTTTTCTTTCGTTTTTATGTCTATTAGAAATTTCGCATCATGGAGCTTGGTCCTAAAGAAAGAGAAGTGGGAGAATCATAGCTATTTTCTCGTAGCTTTAACAAAAGTTATTCGCGAGAAAATGGGAGCGACCGCTATAGAGAGTATACAGCACAGGATTAAGCACTATTTTTGCAGTGGTTAGGAGAATATCATTATTTGTGGAGAGCGTGTTAACATCAGCAGTCATGTTTAATTTAATAATTCTGCCGTAAGAGGTAAATATGGACGATGACATGTGGTGAAATCCTGAGCGTTCAGGAGGTCAGGCCTCAAAGCCAAGGTGGGAAGCCTACAAGAAAGGCCGGGCAATAATTGAGGAGGTATCAGGTGGGACATGTAGCAGGAAGAGTATATGAATCATGTTGACATACATTGAGCTTAAGAAGTCAGACCGTGATAATAAAAAGAAGAAAATAAAAAGAGCATAATTAAATCCAATTATTAATTTGAAGATCATTAGGGTGCAGCTAGCCTTGGACCTCTCTTAAGGTTTATTAATTAAATGGGATTAGCCATTGCAAAGCCTTAACTGTGGTGGTGCATGAAGTGATTATGGCCATTTGCTCAGGTGGCGAATCGAGGATCTTTCAAATTAATTAATTAACTTTCTTAACTGAGTCCTTGTGTTTTCCATAAAATAATGTCGAGTCCCGTACAAATCAATGTAGTTTCTTGCAAACAAGAGCGCAATTTTAATATAATTCACGATCGATCAAAGGCTGGATGCCAGGAGGCTTAGCCAAAACCCATTGATTGGGCCTTTATATATCATTTCACCGAAGAAATTTGAAGAAGTAATTATGAATCCACATTTATACAGATTATAAATTAGCTTAGCCCCATTTGCCAGCTACGTACGATCTTCCATTTTTATTTTTATTTTCGTCATTTAGATTAGTGGTAATTGTGACGGCCAATAATGGTGCACTGTACGAGAATAACAACAGCAATGATAATGCATGATTTGATAATTAGCTCTTGAAATTGAAAAGATCAATTATCCCACTCTCCTTGTTTTTATAATTGTCACTTGTCAATGTAGGAGAGCTCCGAGCAAGCTCTTAAGCTTTTATGAGCTACAGTGGCCACTATACTAAGCAGATGCCAAATGGCATTTTATAATATAGCCTCTTTAGTTTATATCGATTATCTTAGGAATATTTACTTGGTTGCTTAGTGTTTTTCTCCCATAAATCTAATTATATATGAATGTGATTCAAAATACTCTCTTCTCGATCTATATTATTCAATATTTTTAATGGGGATTTATATATATATCGAGATTGAAGACTGACCGCAAGATCAAGTATATCCTCCGTCAAGGCATCAAGCAAACAAGATCATGATATATCCTCCATCAAGGCATCAAGCAAAAAAGATCATGATATATCCTCCATCAAGGCATCAAGCAAAGGACAATTATACATCCCGGCCGGTGCACTTGTACCCTCGGCAACAAGTTTGGCCTTAATTTTAGGTGCACGATAATATATATTGGTGTGTGTATATATATATATATATATATATATATATATATATATATATATATATATATATATATATATACTGGAATTTGATTTCATGGTTGGACATAGACATCACTTGCGATCAAGTAAACATATAATCAGTGTCAATTCAACACAACTTGTCCTGTGGCATTAAGCTATATAGTTGAAAATTTGACATGCTATGGCCCCCCTTGAGATCTATTTAGATTTTCCCGTAACGTTGTTTTGATTGTCCGCTGGACAAAAAATCTATTTATTTTGACTCCCATGATATGTTAATCCCCCCATTTTTCAAGTTCCCAGTAAAAATTTCCATGTTTGTTGATTCGTTG
The DNA here is from genome assembly GCA_015731905.1 of Salix dunnii. Classification (NCBI taxonomy): domain Eukaryota; kingdom Viridiplantae; phylum Streptophyta; class Magnoliopsida; order Malpighiales; family Salicaceae; genus Salix; species Salix dunnii. Next base: position 9,611,368 of record CM027668.1, on the reverse strand, counting down.
TCTCTATACGTGCTGATTAGAACGTCAAAACGTACTCCTTTGGTATCCACGTGTTGATTCATTATCTCTATATTGAAATCATACTTCAAAATATCACGCGAGTGGTTTCATAATACATGGGGTAAAAAAACAAAAGAAAATTATTTGGAAGTCTTAATTACTCGTAGTGGACTTGATCGGCAGTACTCATGGATGGTTCGACAGTTGAGCTGCATCGGGGTTTAAATTCAGGCAAGCCTGCTCAAAACTGATCATCAAGGATTTGCATTATTGATTAATGGCGGGTGTTTGATTCCTGAGAGAACAAATCAGTAATTAGCGAGCCAATCTTGTCTTGTCACTTATCATTTTCTCCTAAAAAATAAATGTTTTCCCCTGATTATTCTACGGATTCTGTGTATAATTATCAAGAAAAAAACAAGGACTTAAATATATGTACAATGATGTTGAGTTGACGTTGAAAAAAATGCTCAAACAGGCTTGCATAATTATGTTCCTGAATAGACTTGGATGGTTAGAATTCTTCCAGTACCGTATGTGTGATATGTGCAGATTTTCTTGAATACCAGTTTTCAAGTTCTGCACAATAATAGGAAAATGGAACAAGATAGGTAGGGTGATCTGTCTAGCTAGCTAGGGTTTGGAATAATTAAGTTAGATGGTTTTGCACTGCAAATAGACCAGGTGCGGCATAGCGAATGAGTTGGATCAATATGCATTTGCACCTAAAGATATATATGCTTGGTATTAATTGTTAAGGGAAGTCAGAATCCAATAAAAAGAAATGACATGACCATTTCCCACTTCAAGAAATTTACGTACAAGACAGTCCGGTGCATGCCTGCATTATGAGTCACTAAAAGTCTAAAACAGATAAAATAAAATATATCCCACTAAGCGAGATGGCTTGAATTAAAATTCAAACTAGGCTGGACATCACTCAGAAAAGAAAAAGGAAAGGTCTGTGGTTGCTTGAGCTAGCTAGCTTCAATTATAGCAGCAGGTTTTACAGATATGTTTGATTGAACCTCACTTCCGTATAACTGCAGCAGCATGGTATCTCTTTTGAAGAACATATAGCATCTTTTTATCTCGAAAGGGAAATGGAGATAAAAGAGGGGGGGGGGGGAATCTGTATCGATATGCATGAGACAGGCAATATTTAGATTCAGGACATCTGATTCCATTCTGGACGTAGGATTTTAGCTTGGCATTTTCAATACAGTAGCAGTATCCATGCACTGTCGGTTTTTGTCCAAACAAATTGGTTTTGATCATCTAATTATAGGCATCCGCTATCAAGATTGCTTGTTCTTAATTTCCCATATATTTGATTATTTATCGTAATTCTTTCCTCTCTTTTTTCTTTCATTAGGTGTGTATTTTCAAGCGGCTTGCGAAAACAAACTCTAAATCCATCTCTCTAATTTAGTTAAAATCAAAGTATTCATATAAAAACCACAAGATTGGTGAGATTTTGCACTACAAACAGATTGGTCTTGATCTGATCGTTATTCGATATCAATCGCACATAATTGCATGTTTTCAATTTCTCATATGTTTGATTTGTTGTCTGTACCATTTTATCATGTATCTTTTCTCCAAATCCATTTCTCCAATCCAATCAAATTCACATCAAAATCAGAAATTCCATTAGATTTGACGCTTTATTTATTTTATTTTATTGATAAATAGGATGTTCGAGCTAATTTACATACATTACAATTAATCCCTGAATCAACTTAACATCCTGCAAGTCCAATAAACAAGTAAAACATAATGAAATTGACAAGTATGCATAATAAAACTTAAACGTAATAGTGATGCTGAGAAAAAAACAAGTCATTTTCTCCATTAGGCCTATAACTCACCTGCGATATGACGCTTTATTATTATTATTGGTTCGTGCCTTCTATATATGAAGGCCAATTTAGTCTCTAGAAAGAAGCTATGATGACCATCTTAACCTACGCAGGATGCCTGCTGTGATTAAACTGATCTCCTACTCTTCTACAAGACAAATGCAGTTCTCTATAAGAAAGCAATATGAATACATTAATGGTCTCTACCTGCAAGCCATGGTGGGTGGTTTTGTTCTTCGGTCATTACTCTTGGGGAGCAAATTAGTGTCTAATGTTGTCTATGGTGTCCAAATTGATAACAATAGCCAATCTATGATGATTAGATCCTTCTTCTTTTTCTCTCGCTTAGCGTTCTCTGTAGACGAACTTGGCGTTTACTTGAAGTTTGGATCGTGGTGGATCTAGCTAGGATTTGAAGACTTCGGGAGCCTAATAAATTATTTCGGTTATGTTCAATAACATTCGTTTTTGAATGAAACTATTGAATAATTGCTTTGTTCTCAGGATTAAAGTAATTTTATTTTAAAAAGAACCGCTTGCACCGAATCAAGGGAAAAGCAGGAAAAATATTAGACTTGTTATTTCCAGGGATCAAATTGAAGATTCTGATGAAAGGAGAACCAAATTCAATAAAGAAAGGGAGTTTTCATCGATCATCGGGGCCATGCAGATGCTGAAATTGCTGGTCATCAAAGAGAGAACACGCTCCTTAACCTTGAAAATTGTCCCTTCAATTAATGAATTATTATTTTTCTTTTGTAATGATTTAATGAAAAAGTAAATAGGGATGGAGGGAGATTTATTCGGTGCGCTCAGGTTAATTAGCGGTAACCATGGTCGTTTCAAATCAAAATGAGGAGGTTGCTGTAATTAAATTCAAGCTCCTTCGGGAACTCCCCCCAGAAATCAGCATTTTCCCCTAGTTTAGGTTCCTGTAACTTTCTTACAGAAAGAACTTCAGCGCGCAATTTTTTTATTTATTTTTTAATGATGATTTATATAAAGAGATCGACTAAAGTGATCCTCACAGATATATAATTTTCTAAAAAAGAAATCCACAATTTAACTTCTATATACGCAAGAGATTATTTTTATTCCTTTTAATTTGAATTATTTCTTCCTACCACCGAATGAGTTGAAGGTTGAACCCAACCAGGGAGTTTTCAATCCTGAAAACAAGATCAACACAAAGCCAGACACCAGTTTCGGCACAAAACCTGTCTTAATAGGAGTTTTATTGATAAATATGAATACAATTCTAGTGACAATGACAAAGTTTGAATGATTTCCATTATTTACAAAATCAATCAAAAGAGAGTGAGTGATTTTGCATTTAAAGAAATAGAATCCACTTTAGTGTATTATTATCTGCATAAATATTTCAAGAGAAGAAGAAGAAAAACGTGATCCCAGATACAGATACCATGCTCCCGAACTAGGCCACTAAAATGATAGCCCTTCAAGAGGAGAGATCAGGTTGTTTAATTTAACTGGTTGCACATTCGCAAAGCTTGATAGGTTTTGCTCAACCTGTGTTCCTCATCCCAGCAGCAATTCCATTTATAGTAATAAGCAGTGCATCTCTGAGTTTGTGGTTGTCATCATCACTTCTTAACCTCTTTAGAATCTCAACCTGTAACAGATTCATAGGGTTAAGATAAGGTAGCCTGCTCTCGATAAGCCTCCTCAAGCTCCGGTTGTTTTCTGATAACTTCTCGTGCCCACTAACCACCAATACACACTTCTCGGTTGTTAAGAGTTCCCTTCTTAATTCAGCACCAAGTTCTCTCCTGTTCTTATCAGATACGAGCACTTCATCATAGTGCTTCGCTATTGGAATGTCTGCCTTCCCCAAAATCATCTCTATCAGGTCTATGGTAGATTGGAAGAAAGGCCATTCTTTGTACATTGCTTTCAGGTCTTCAGTGTGCCCCTTCTCACAAACACCCTTCAAACCTGCCCCAACTCCTAGCCATGCTGGAAGAACAAATCTTGTTTGGGTCCATGCAAATACCCATGGAATGGCACGAAGATTTCCGATTCCTGTTGAGCTCTTTCTTCTTGTGGGTCGGCTTCCTATGTTAAGGAAACCAAGCTCAGCTTGTGGGGTAGCCTCATGGAAGTAGGCAAGAAATTCTGGGTTTTCATAGACTGTGCTCCGGTAACTTTGGCAGCTGATTTCTGAAATCTCATCCATGAGATTACGCCATTTTTCTTCTCGAGGTAGCTCTGGGGGTTTTAATGTTGCAAGAAGAACTGCAGTTGTGTATATCTCTAACTGTCTAACAGCTGAGTGTGGCAGCCCAAACTTGGCTTGCACCATTTCTCCTTGCTCAGTTGACCTGAGAGTCCCCTGACAATTGAAAGGACATCACAGGTTTAAAGTAAGAAGGCAAAGGCTAAATCCTTAAACAATTGACTTCATGCTTAGAAGTCTAGAAGTTCAGATACAAGTCTCAAATAGCAATAAGCAGAACGAAAATAAAATAAAATGCAAGCTACATACAAATTGTGGGCAATATATCGGAATCAGCAAATGGATCATGGTCACAGATCATAGAAATAATATTAATTTGTTGCGGCTATCATTGTTTTGAATCATTTAGCAACTCGTGAAAAAAACTCAATTTCACATGTTAATTTGATAATTGTTTTGAATAAACATATAATAACATTTTTTGTGATAAATGTGTATGCACGTGTCATGAAAATTTATAATATGCTTCATCACATATACAAGTGCTAAGGAAAATTTAAATTTAAGGTAACTAATCACTGTTAAAAAAAATGTACTAGTATAATTAAGGTTTTTTTTTTTTTTCGTAATTTAGTTATTGTTTGATAGGGTGGAGGAATTCAAGTTTAATTTGCGTGTATTGATCCTTCTACTCTTATATATTGGGCATATTCTTCCATGGTCATCTTATATATATGAGTTCAATTTTCTTGAAAGATTTCAAGTTTCTAGATTTTTCAATTTTTTTGGTTTGAATTTTGTTTCTATTTTCTAGGTTTTTCAAGTTTTGTTAAGGTTTGAAAAGTTAATTAGTTATTTTTTTTATAACATTGATTTTCTTTTTGTAGCGTAGAGGCATTTTAGTCTTAAGAGTAGCAAAAAGGAATACGAGACAAAATACCAATATACAAGGGCGTACTAGAGACAATTCTTCTAAAGGTTGTAAGGGGATAATACACCCGATAAGGATAAATGAATGTATTAAAAAATATTCTTTTAACTAAGCTACATTATTACTTTAAAAACATATAGGAAAAGAAAGGTGGTCCCAACAATAGTAGAATTAGCTGTCACTTCAAACAGTGGGCTTAAGTAAACAAAATTAGCCTAAGCTCTTGTCTTCAAGGTTTAAGTTTGTGAAAGACATGTTAAGCCTAAAATCTTACGCCGTCTCCCCATTCCTTTTCTTCTTCACTGTGAACGACTCCTCAATATAATATTTACAGTGGTTTTTCTTTTTCTTCTTTGTTTTTCTCTCCTTTTTACCTTTTCTATACAGGGAACAACCTCCTATATTTGCCTCCCAAAAATAATTCTTCCTCCTATTTTTTCTTCATTTTTCAGTTAAATATGGCAAATGCTTCATTTCAACCGCAAAATCTGAGTATTAAAGGTTGCGAAAATAACTGTGTTTTTTCACAAATAACAGGTATAACAGCCGTTAATGCTATATAAGACGTTACGGTCATTATAAATGTGAAACGCCGTTACCTACACTGACAGTGAGAGACAAAACCAGCTAGTGCCAATTTTGTTAAGTAACGGCCATTTTTTAAAACTATGCTTAGCATGTTCTAGTCTTAAGATGGAACATAGCAATAACAGCATTTACAAATTTCAACAGAAAAAAGAAAATAAAAGGAGATAATGAATGTAAGCAAACTAACTGGTCATTGGCTTCCCTGATGCACATATAGGCAACTCACCATTACTGAACCTGGTGGCTGGGATTGAATGGCAAGATATGTTGGTCCACCACCACGACCAATACTCCCTCCTCGCCCATGGAATAGAGTTACTTTAATTTTATGATCTTTGCATGCTGCCGCAACATCCTCTTGGGCTTTGTAAAGCTCCCATGCAGCAGTGAACCGCCCAGCATCTTTACCAGAATCAGAATATCCAACCATCACCTATTCACGAGATGTTTAAGATCAAAGACAGTTTATCAAAAAATCAAATTAAATCAATTTCGAAATGGCTTTTAAAATGAATACCTCTTGATGCCCGTTATGGTTCTTTATGATGTGTTCTGAGTACCAATCAATTGATAATAATTTCCTGATAACCGAACCAGCGCCTCTAAGATCTTTCACAGTTTCAAACAATGGAACCACCCGCAGCCTATTCCAAGACATGTATAGATCTTGTGAGATTATTTATTGTAAATGCAGTGTAAACTTAACCGTAAGCTAAACTTTAAGAGAGTTATGAAATTAACATTAAGAGATCTACCCTCAAACACAGAACCTAATCAAATTGTCAAACCTCAGGTTCAGGAAACTACTGGTAGGCTCGGAGCATCAGCTAAAGAAAGATTGAAATACTGGTGTACGTTACAAAATATTTCAAATATTCTGAAAAGATCATACATGGAATATTTTCAGTTGTGACGACAATGGATAAATACTAATGTCACTGAATCACAATTGCGAAGGACACACAGTGATACAGTAACAGGATATCACTTTATTTCTAGAAACTGGAAACTGTAAGTAAATGTGTGGCACAATTTCAAATGTCATGGTAAATAAAAGAATCCCTTTTTTTAAAGAGCATGCTTGCATTTACACATTACCATTTCAAATATATTAAATGAAATTTGCTGATCTTGTTTTCATGCTCCACCATACGTTTCTATGAGCATATGACATAATAAACCAGGACGCATTTTACATATTAATATTGAACATAAGAGAGGTTACTCACGTTCCTCCAGGACATGGTCTCCCTAGCTCGCCACTAACAGCAAGACGGGCATCTTTTTGTAAGAGCTCCACAGCAAGGACATCGCTTGCCTAACAAAACAGGTTCAAGATGATGTTAATGTTTATTATATAAGAATTACAATCACATATTCTGCTATTAATTTCATGACAGTAATCTTATCTCATACTAATATAAAAATAAATGACCGAGTAGCAGCAGCTAGTCGTACATTGGATGCCATAGAGATCACATATGCTCCAAGGGAATCACTCCCCAGCTCAGCAGCAACACGGAATGTATCCAAGACTTCTTTAACATCAGGAGCAACCTGCCAAAAACCAAATTAAGAGAAGGCCTCCACACAAAAAGCAAAGGACAGACAAAGAAAACATGAATAAAATGCACACATTGCAATGTTGTCCAGGAAGAAAATATCATTTTCTCAAGTGAACAAAAAGTAATGAATTCTATGGTGATTTCAATTACTTGACAGATGCTTTAAACAATCCAACCACACCGACAAACTCCAATGCAATCAGGAATTACAAAAATGTCACTACAAAATTATCAAGGATCTGAGAGTACAAAATTATCAAGGATCTGAGAGTTTTAATTTATATTTCTACAAAAAAATGGCAAAGTAGGCCAAAATATAACAATGCATTATTTTCTCTGAAAAATCAGTTACAATGGCATTTTTCCCATACAGCTTTTTTAAGATCATACATATTTCAACATAGGGATTTAATATCACCACAATAATCAAATTAGAAGTTAATGTCTGTTCACAAGAGCATATTTAAGGATTTTCCTCCACAGTGTATTAGGTTTTACCCTGTCCGTGTGTTTGTGTCCAGTGAATGCACATGCATGTTTGGGGTAGATCTATTTTTTACATTAACATGTGTTGTCACTAGTGTGTTTCATTAAACAATAATTGAAGATTTTATGAACAAAGGCAGTGCCAGTCTGAAGCAGGTTACAAATTCGTTAAGTCATTTCACAAATTTGTTTCTAATAGATCAGCAATTGCTTCGGGATTTATATTATTTTTTTGCTTTTTACATGCTTGTGCATTAACATATTTCAGTTTGATTATGTTCAATTTACACATGAAAGTGTCAGAAAAGATGATTTTGAAATAAGACATGAAACACAAATGCAAGTGTCATCACATTAGTTAATTGTAAACAAATCGAAAGGCAGAAGGTGGTTACTCATAAAGACTTGAACAAGAAAGTAATACAAACAGTAGTCAATGAATGTCATGTGATTCAAACCTTTCATCCTGCTCAACCATGTTATTGATCCCAGAAAAATATTGCACTATTCACAAGATTATCACTTAGGAAACCCCCATCAAACCCTGAAAAAATAAAATAAAATATCCCCATGCTGCTTTTATACCTCAAAATTATGAGGTATAGAGTGATTAAAGTATGAATAATTCCAAGTATCAAAAACAATGAAAAAACTTTGTTTATTCTATTATCATCATCACTTCTCTTAACAATAGAGAAGTTTATATAGATAAGCTTTCTTCATCACATTATTATAAGACAAGTTTCAAAAAGACCATCATTCGATTATGATCCTAGAGAACAATAGACACCCCTTCTGCATTTTGCATTAAGTGGTTGCTCTCTGACCTCAAGCTGACAGCCTATATGTTAAGCCCAAAAGACCACCTACCATTGCATATTTGCAGTAGGTTATGCCCATTAAAATTATTGCTGAGGTTTTGAGGCTCAGGATCTTTGGTTGCTGAAATACTGTCTAGACACATTACCTGAATGGTGGGAGGAACTAGTGGCCTCTTGCTTTTGAGCTCTCTTGTTAGGAATTCCAGTTTCTTTTCTTCATCCCACTCACTATATGATCCCATATCCAAATATTTGGTGATTGCATCTAATGCTTCAGAATGTCTACCAGATTCCTATGCATTCCAAAAGTCAAGTTAAATCATATAATACACGCACCTTGTTACCTTACAATTTATAACCTGAACCAAAGCCCACCTGACGCAAGTCAAGCTTCATTAATACCATCCCAAAAGTCGTAACTCTTCTTATCAGGTCAACCAGACGGCCATCTGCTAGCACCCCAGCTCCACAAGATTGCTACAAAATACAATTGATGAAAAATAATACACGGTAAAGCAAGAGCTATTTTTAATCTTTTCTGTGATTACTCAAGAGAAGAGAGGAGCTAGGGCCTGTGTTGGTATAAGAATGCAGAAGATATTACCAGAGACTCGTAGCATAGAAGCAGTGGTTCCAACAATTGGTCTGTTGTCTCATAGTAATCCCAAGACTCATATTCACAGGGAAGATCCTCCAGAATAAGTTCCAGACGTCTTCTAGCCTTCATTAGCTGAAACCACCAGGCACAGTAAACTGATATTTATCATCTTATAGAAAATACAAAAGATTGAATTATTTTTAAAAAACAGAAGCCTTACCCTGTGTTAACAATGGTAAGAGACCGTAGCAGATTAAAGAGAATCACAGCCAAAGTCATTGGGACATAAAAAATAAACCCATGAAAAAATTGAGTAACAATTACATGACACTTCCTTTATCCATAAGCTCCTCTTCAACGAAAGTATTTTGATAAGGAGCTATTACATACTGACCCCACAATTCACCTACCGCTAGTAATTGCATCATGCATCAACAACACAATTATGGATGACAAATTGTCATATCCCTTACTTGGAAGATTATGAATTTTCCAGTAATTATTTTTCAAAAGTCTGCCTGCCCAGGTCTAGCTAATCATTTATCCCTACATCCTCAAAGTCGTCTCGTAGTTTATAATATGAGAAACTCCATATGAGAATGATGTTTCCATCGCATTTTTAAAATGTAATGTGCAGTAAATTTTATGCTATTAATTTCACAAGGTTGATTCAAGATAAATCTTACAAGAATATTTGCACTACTAGGGAATATCTTCATTAATCTATGTCTTATAATCAACACAGCTGCACCCACATTCCCCACTGAATACTCTCTTATGATGTTTATTCTTAACAAAATTTGACTTCAAGCTATTGGCTGCATAAAGGATGTGGGATGTTGCTAAAACTTCAAATACAGCTCCACTATATATGACTGCTGTTCGCAATAACAGACCACATTCATTCAACAAGACACTGGATTTAGATTTTTGTTTTACATTCTCCTCATGATACATGTTTTACTGTTCTACATGTACTACACTTCGAGCATTTGACAAATTTGAGGCAGCGGACAGTAGCAACAATACCTTATCTTTCACGTGGCCAAGAACAATTCTATAAGGAGCAATTCCAGGACGTTCAGGTGGACTTGGCTCTAGAAGCTTCTGGAAGCTGGATCTCCCTATCTTAGATTCTGCAAAAAGTTTTCTCTGGGCAAGGAGTTGACTAGAGGTGAAAGATCCACGTGGACTTGGAGCTGATTGATGGCTGTTAGAATTAGCAGAACTTCCATTTGCAATTGATTTGCTAGAACCATGACCAGACTCATGGAATGAAGATTCTGAATTTGAAGAACCCTGAGCATCCTGTTAAGAAACAAAAAGAAATGGAGACTATTTTAGTTCAAAATGCTATTAAAAATGATGAGTTATCAATACAAACTGCTACTGGAGAACTGAGTTTACCTGACGACTCAAAGGCATGTAACCAGTCCCTGGAAGTTCTAGTTTGGGATGTGAACCACCATCATCACCACATTCTACATGAAATGATAAATTGAAGAAGTTATTAGCTTTTGTTATTGATGGTTGGACATTATAACTGGTAGATTCTTTTATGCCCCTGCTCTTTGAATGAAATTGAAATGTATTACAGACTTGACTAAGTTGGTTATGACTAAGAAAAAAAGCGACAATAGCAATCAAATCTCTAGTGAATAAAAAGGGACTTGGCATAGGATGTCACTGTTATGGAAATTGCAGGGACAGCATAATTATAAATGATTAGTGAGACCCATTTTTCTTTTTTACCAGTGCAGGCAGGAAGATCAGCTCTAGCTGGAAGTTGTGTGGGAAGTGGTGGAGCTTGCTGGCCATGAAGCTTTGTTTGATTTCCACTCATGGGTTGATTCCAACTCTCATGCCGATCCTCTGGTGAAGTTTCTGCATACAATATTCACCAACCATCAAACAATTTAAGCATAACAATACACTTGCAATCAACACCATAAATACCATGTGACATTTACCATGCAAGATCAACATGGAAAACTTGTTTTTATCAACTCTCTCTCTCTCTCTCACACACACATGAGCACTATTTGTTACTAATCACGATCCTTGGTACAAATCCCCCCACCAGAAAAACGCACTATTCCATACCAAGTTTTATTTAAAACTGCCTAGAAACTTTACCACCAAGTTTGACTGGGGACTTCAAATAATCAACATTCATTTTCCAGGTGTATTTATCACCTCCAGACAGGAATGAACTGAGAAACACTGAAAACATGTTTTTTCATTGCAAAAGCTAACAATTCAATGAAACCATAAAAGCAAGTTCTAGGTGAATTGGAGGCAATCACAGAAGCAAAAAATTTTCCATGAGTCATCATTACCAATAAATATCGTGAGAAATGGAGGATGATGGAAGAAAATTTTCAAATTTGACAACATAGCATCGGTGCCAAATCCAATCCAATATTAAACAAAAGAAAATAATCCGAAGAATGAAAGGAAAACAAACCAAGCAACTTGACAGTTTGTATTTCTGCACAGGGAACAAAACCAACTTAAACTAATTCAGATGATGAAAAACTCTCACTAATAACTTAACCAGGCAGCTTCAAGTAACACCAGCTTTTGTTACTTACTCAAATTCAAAAGATGATTCAGTTGACCATATTCCCTCACTTGACATTTCAAACCTTAAAATAATTGTTCAAGATAAAATAATCTGAAAGCTTACTAAATTATTATTACTTCAACTCAACAGTGCACCTAACAATTACCAGTCAGGTTATCAGGGCAGACCCTTTTAGTTACCTAATTAGGAAGCAGCTTGTCTGATTGTCCATCAAGGAATTCTTTTACATGATTTAAAGTGAATTTCTCCAGAGCGTAAAAACAATTTAGATATTCCAATGAATCAAACCTTGTTCTAGAATGTCATGTGCCTCTCTTGACAACTTATCACTGCAGCGAGTCATGGACAGTTCAAACCTGAGACTATCAACTTCTCGAATGTAAAGGTCAATAGCCATCCACCTTGATAAGAGAGAGACATCTCGAGTTACCTGGAACAATAAACACATCTCATAGCAACTTTACATGCCTAAGAAGAATAGCACAGCATGACAGGAAAATCAGGAATTCTCCTATTCCCACTCCATTAACTGTGCAGAACATGACTTTCTCCTGTTAAGAAGATGATGTGCTACTGAAAATTGGTAGGGTGCCAAATAGCCACATCCAAAATCAGTCCTTGTCAATTATTTAGCTTTTCTCATGCAAAGATAAAATAGTTTCCTCCATAAATGCACAATCTGAATTCTGAGAAAAATCAACAAAGTATTCAAACAAGGAAGTCCTCTTGGCCCAGAAAAATATTGCAACCGTTCAATTTTAACAGTACTTGTTTGTCAATGCAAAGGTCATTTCAAAGTGTGGATTTAGTCAAGTTAAAGTTTAAATAAAAAAAAATCCTTTGTGAGAACTCTAAAGGGAAGATGCTAATGAACAATGAGGACAATGATAAGATGCAAAAATAACCATCAGAAAATTTTAATGGCACAAAAATATATAGCTTTTTAAGCAAAGCCATGATACTGTTAATTTTTTTCAGCCTTATCCAATAAAATCAGATCTTAGGCATTCATAAGGACAGCTAATTGTAACTGAAAAGAAGAGGCAACAACTTCCTTTTTCATTTCTGTTCCAAGGAAAATATGTGTTTTCTTAAAAAGATGTTGCCAAGCTGCAATATAATTTTAGGGCTCATTCTTCGCATGTGCCTGTCAGCTAAATTAATGAAAAGCTTCAATCATACAGATCCCATGAGTGAGATATTTTCTCCAATTATATTAGTTTAGTTTATTCTAATTTAAAGACCAGAGAACCTTTAAAAGGCTTACCTTTGCTGTTACATTTGGGTTTCCATCTCTATCACCCCCCATCCAAGACCCAAATTTTATTGGCGTGCAAGTTAATGGAAGTGACTTTCCTGTATGCTAGGGGGAAAAGAAACACGACAGTTAAAATAGCATACGAGAACTTAACAACAAGATAGCCAACCAATTTCTCACATTCATTTGAAGAAACCACCATCAAGTGACAACAAACCTTCTTCAGTGCGTTACTGACACGTCGTAAAAAATGAGGTACTGCTTTCCATAGAGACTGCTCCACAATATGCAAGCCTGAGATATCAAAATAATAATCCCATCAGGTAGCAGAAACAGAAACTTCCAAAAAACTCAAAGCAAGTGATCTCAATCAGGGAAAAAGGGAGGAAATAAGGAAGAGGAGAGTTGATATTTATAAGGTAAATTGACTTGCCAGCCCTGGCTTCATCTACTGGCGTAGGTTTGTGGCGCCTAAGCTCATCTGTCTGCCATATTGAAGTAATCTCTCTTACCTACAAAAGCAAGAATGATATGAACCACAAAAAAGAAAAGAAGAAGAAGAAGAAGAAAAAGATGAAGAAGAAAGAGAAAGAGAAATAACTTTAAACTTTATGCCCACACTTTATGTTCATGTGGCTCTTAAACATAATTGTTGAGGTCTGAAACTTTACCAAATCTTCAATAAGGATTTCTCTATCTTCCTGTGTAAGATCAGGTCGATCGTTGTATTCTAAAAGATGCTGCAAACAGAGCAGGTTCACATCCCAAGGTTAACAGTTGACATAGTCATAATATCTAATATTATCATTTTTCAACATAATAATCAGCGTCAAAGCCTTTAGAAACTTACAGCAATTCTAACATGCTTATATTGCAAAGTACGGCGATTAATTTGAGTGGGATGTGCAGTAAGAACAATCTCAACCTCCTGAACAAGATTTGGACAAGAAAACAATATAGGAAACTGTTAGTAAATACTAAACAACTCACACTTAAAAATTGCAACACATAATACTGATATGCTCTGTTTAGCCGCTAAGAAATTCAGGGAAATAAAAGAATTCATAACGATAGCAGCAGCTATTGGTCCTTATAGACCATGCAAGAAAAGCTCAACCAAATGAAGCGTATAAAATTCCTTTGGCTGAGTTGATGTGTCCCTGGATTTTTCAGAAGCTCCCGACAACAGAAAACTGTTAGAAAAAAAAATACCATCCCAAACAAACCTGATTGCAGACAGATTCATAAAGTTCATCGCCCGATTTTCCACTGTGCAACAGCTGATTAAAGACCTCATCACAAGATTTTGATAGATGCGCCAAATTCCTTGTCTTGCGTACCCTGCGTAAAAGGAATACATTGTGCAGTGTCAATATGCTTGATTTCAAAAGTTTTCCGAAACTAAAATCATAAAAAGCAATTAATTACCTGTGATGGGTTTCAGCAATTCCCATCAAATTAAGATAATGGCTAAAAGCACGAGCAAGTGTCAATGCTTCCTCTAATGTCATTTTTGATATCTCTGATGCGAGTTGCTTCTCCAGCAACTCAGCAGTGTCTTCGATCCCCGCGAATCTCAAATTACAAGCACTCTAAACAAATACCAAAAAAAAACACTCTTCTCTTAATATTTTCCTCTCAATAATCTGAGTACTGATTGATGAAAGTACATCTATAAAAGAAAAATTCATTGATTCTTCTTTTCATCACGGTACACAACAGATATGACGCCAAACTAAACAAAAATGATTAAGATAGATGCATATTTCAAAAAAAAAATAGCTAATATGTAAAGGAACATGAATTTTTAGTTCTTTTCGTTAGATTACCGTTCACACTTCTTAGTATAGAATAAAAAAAAATGAAAATGAAAAACACTTACGACGTAATAAGAAATAAATAAATAATCACCGAGAGATTAATCAGGAAGTAAGCAATCACAAATAACAGCAACAACTAATTTCACCTACTCTCTTTACACCGCAACCAAACAAAACCATGCGAAAACGAAACTGGCAAGAATAGCATCGATGATGACAACATCCGCACACAAAAAACTAATAAAACGAACACTAAAAACTATAAAAAAGGAAAAGATTCAAAACGATTTTAAAGTTATAATCATCACTTGCGTACAGTAACTAAAGAAAGAAGGAGAAGACCTGAGCGAGGGTGAGGTTGCGTTCAAGTTTGTCGACGAATTCAGTACCAACTTCTCTCTGCAACACATCGTTTAATAAATTTTTTAGCAGTTTACAGTAATCATCAAATCCTTGGAAGGAAATTTCCTCGGCTATGTCGTCTGTTATGTCCGTCATTTTGGGAACAAGAAAACAAAACAAACAAAAAAAAAGTACAGATGGAAAGGAGGAGAAGGGGAAATTTAAAGAGGGAAGAGCATAGACAGTAGTAAGTGAACTGGAGGAGGAGAGGGAATGGTGGAGAGTTTTCAGAGAGAGTCCTTGTTCTCTTTTCTTTTGTGACCATTTTTCTGTTTTTATGGTGGGGCCTATTCTTAGCTCCGGTGGGACCTGAGTTTTTATGACACGTGGATTTCATTCAGCGAAATCCGAAATTTGCTGCTCATTTTATTCTGACTGGAATTCTATTACGTATTAAAATAATATTTTTATTTTTAAAAAATTGTTTTTTAATATTAATTTTTTTAATTAATAAATTTTTATATTTTTTCAAAAACATTTTAAAAATGTATTTTTAAACAACACCTTCGATTTTTAACCCGCCTTCACACCCATTTTTAACTGGGTACGAAACTTATTTGCATTTTATCAATTGGGTCCTGAGTGTGTCAGACAGCTCTCAATTAGGTACTCGCATCCAATTATTTTTAGGTTTTTGATCTACATTAACTATTTTTCACAACAAAATAACGTAAGTTTTATGTAGTTGTACATTGATTTTAGACAGAAGGACCTGAATGAATATTTATCATAGGATGGCAATCTAATTGAAAAAACGCAGATTCTGGACAGTTGATAAATGGATAATAGAATGGAGACTAATTTGAGATTATCACCTTTTTTGGCTGCGACTCGGGTGATTAAAACAATCTCCGAGAAATCGGTGGTTTCAAACTCTTTTTTTCTTAAATGCAATCTGAGAGGTTCATGGGATGTTTAAGAACGCGTTTGAGAATGTTTTTAAAAGAAATTAAATTTTATTTTATTTAAGATAATTTTATTTAAGAAACCATTTTTTCTTGGCTCAATGTTGTATTCAGTGTATTAGCAATAGCAATGCAAATTATTGAATTTAATCATTTTTTTAAAAAGCAATTGACTCATTTGCAACTTTTTGAACCAACATGACTCCAGTATGCATGTTTTTTTAGACAGGGTTAGGAATGGAAACGCAACACAAATACGAGGTAAAATTTTGATTTTTTTCTATTTTAAATTACTTTTTAATTTTTATTTTGATATACTAATATAAAAATTATTTTTAAAAAATAAAATAAAATATAAATTATTTTAAAAGATAAAACATCTTCAAAAAGTAATGCAATCAGAACTTCTCGTGTAGCTGGGCTTTTGAGGCCCAAAGTAGCTACCAAAAGCATGCTATTGCCATCAAAAGCCACCATAGCAATATTCCTTCTTTAAATGTCGTCGTGGTATTCTAGACCCAGCCTCCATTACAAGGTGTTAGTCCCATTGAATTTATTCCCCGGATCTTGCCCTGAAGTTTGAATGAAAGCCATTACCAGGCCCATGAATAAATACCCGATAGCCTTGTAAACTCGACTCCCAAGAATCCTAACGGGCCCATAACTTTCACAAACGCAATACAGAAACCATTTGAGAAAACGCGAAGAAAAACGTGGTTAGATTTAGATTTTTGCATGCATCATCGTAGTCGCTTGAATTAAAATTAAAGTTTCTAGGGTTAAATAAATTATATAGAAGTTATCAAACCAAAAAGATTGAAAAAAACAAAGTCATCACATTATATTATAATCCTTTTGCGAGCAGTCCTGGCCAATCCTGACCCTGAGCCATTGTTTTGGCCATTCGAAAAGCTGTTGCTGGATGGCTTCAACCCATTTCCGCCGGGGTAGTTTTCATCAGACACGCCGGCTTGCTATCGGCTTGAATATTTGGATTTGAATCCTCTTGCATTGGTCATGAACTAATTGATCATGCATTCCAAATTTCAACTAATTGATTCGATATAGATATAGATATAGATATTAGAAGGTAGAAATTAAAAGATGGGGACCAAATTAACCTTCCAGGGTTAAGATATGCACCTGTAAAATAAATGTAGAGGACCGGGACAGGACATGTATTAATTTAGATAACCAAATCCAGCAGAGAAATTTAATGGGTGTCGAGTATCCTGGTATCAGTGCATTCATTACAGGAATTTCCGACCATGAACAAATCAACTAAGAAGTCAACTCAATCGATCACAAGCAGTATTTTTTTACCTCGGGCCCACAACTGTGATCCGTGGAGGGTGAAAAAAGAAAACATGGAAATGTTGGGATGCTGCTGGCCAGATTACTGTGCCCCGCCATGATTGATTATTCGCACGGATGCGACACCTTGGCAATTATTGTCCAAGTCGATAGCAGATCATGACACGTGCTCGTCTAGTTGAAAAACAAATAGTTTTTTTTATTTTAAAATAAATTTCTAATCTGAGTGTTAAAAAAATATTATTTTAATTTATATTTAGATAAAAATATTTTTAAAATCAATTTTAAACAGACAATTATTGTGGTGTAATGTGTTTAGGATTGTAATTTATTTTAATTTTAATTTTAAAATGTTAGATTAATTAATATAAACAATAGTTACAGTTTTACATTTACTTCTCTCGCTATAATTATCTTTTAAAACCTGAACTTTTTTATATATAAACAATATAATTTATGATTTCTCCCGAGCATTATTTTAAAAAACATGAACGTAAAAGTTATTACAGAGCCGATCACCCTCTTACTGCTCCAGTACCAGGCAGCACGAGTTTTGACACGTCACTTTCTGATAACTTGAGTGGTCATTTCCATCGCTGATAGCTTGCATTTACTTTCATTCAATTTAGTTCAATTTAAATTATCAGTGTGGCGTGAGTTTGTGAAATTAAAATCACTCGAGCACATTATTATGTCTTCTCGTGCTCTTTTTTTAAAGAAAAAATAACTGGCTAATTATGTTGTTTCACCAGGATATATATATATATATATATATATATATATATATAAGTATGACCTGCAAGATAATAAAAAATATGGGGAGTAAATTAAAACTTTCTCCATTTCGTTTGATTATTTTAAGGGAGCAAAACACGGGCACACAGACTGAAACGCCGATGGAATAAGGCAATTGCCAGTTTATCAGGTCAGCCTCACACAAGTAGCTGCTCAGTTCTTATCACCTCCCTCTGAATCTGGCATGAATCCATATATTATTTATGCAAATATCAAGAAATACCCAATCAAGATGAATTGTGAATATCTGTCCCGTAATGTTTTGATTGTTTAGCTATGTTCTTTAATTTATATAAGCGTCGGTTATATTATTCCGCTCAAGTCCATCTTGGGACAACCAAACCCTGCTTTTAATAGTTCTAGGTCGATGTCGTGGGTCCTATTTTAAGTGCCAGTGTGGCACTACGGCCAAACTTGTGTTTGGCCGCGACGTATTTTTTTTTTAATAAAAATTATTTTTTTTAGTATTTTTTATCATTTTGATGTGCTGATGTCAAAAATAATTTTAAAAAAAAATCATTTTGATGTATTTTAACATGAAATTGTTTTTGAAAAACAACCGCAACAATAATCTCAAATACCCCTGAATGATAGAGAATAGTTATACAAGGAAATTGCAACTCGGCATCTAAATCTTTATTGGATTACGTTCAAGATGCTGGGTTATGTATCATAGTTAGTTGATCCGTGGCTTCGGTCGGTCCCGTGAAATCAAAACAAACAAAACAAAAGATGGCAATTTACTGTGTCAAACAATGAAATTGAAGGCTGGTAAGGTGTTATTATTAGTGTGGATGTGTGGGGTAATTTATGCACACCATACTAATAAATTTTATTATTTTTGAAGTTAATAATAATATAAGTTTTTAATAACCATGATATTAATAATTATACAGTTTCAAACCTAAAATTATAAAGGAAATAAATATTTCAATCCCAATAACTTATCACCGAGATACTTATTAAATAATTGAGCTGCTATTATTGTAACCACAACTAAGGGTTTTTGAGTTCCAGTGCTAGTATCCAAAAAAACAAAATTAATAATCTAGGCGCTAGCATGTGGTTGTGCACCATGCTCCATGTGGGTGATCGGCGGACTAATCATGCAACCTAAAAATTCAACCAGTCTTGACTTTGAAAATACTCTACATCACATGTCGAACATATCGTGCTAGAAAAATGCGAGACAGATTTCTCAAATGTCTTTAATTATGCAATGCCGGGGGGTCTTTTTAAACCCTAACCCTAGAACTAGACACCGAAAGATAGTTGTGGAAACCACCCTATCTAGCTATCACTTTCTTTTGTAGCAACTTAAGCTTGTTGGCCCTATGGCGATCGCCATGATGTTCGTTAGATATTTGACAGTGATACCTAGATTGTTTATTCATAATCTCATCATCAGATAAATTATTAACTATTGATGAACACACTGTAAATCGTCGTCGTCATCATTTGAAGGTACTTGGTGGGTTCTTGCTGGGTCTTCTTATGATCGAAAGTCTTGTTTGTGTAAAGCTGGGTTTGTGATTTTGCTATGTTACCT
This sequence comes from Salix dunnii, assembly GCA_015731905.1. Taxonomy (NCBI): domain Eukaryota; kingdom Viridiplantae; phylum Streptophyta; class Magnoliopsida; order Malpighiales; family Salicaceae; genus Salix; species Salix dunnii. Next base: position 9,591,690 of record CM027668.1, on the reverse strand, counting down.
TATGTTCCGTCCCATTTTTTGTTGTCATTATCTATTCAATAACACTCCAATTCTCTAAAGAATGCATGTGAGCTATCATTGACTCATTGCCCTTGCATTTTTGTAAGAGCACAGGTGGCATACCACCTTCCAAAAATAATATTCCAAAACTGAAAAAAAAAGATTTGGTTCAGCTCTTACAAAGCCCTCTACATTCTTTAATTAGTTCCAAGCGTATGCAATCAAGATTCTAAAGTGTTCAGTGACATGTTTCCGAGAGGAGATTTATTAAAAATATCCTTGAATTGGAAAAAATGATTTATGGGTTTTGTTTTCAATTTTTTTATTAATATTTCATATTATTAAGTGTAATATTTTTTAAATCAGTATAGATAAAAAAAATAAAAAGTTACTGCAATATGAAACAGTATGAGAAAACGTCAAATCAATAGAAAAGCACTTTTTTTTTACACCGAAAACGCCATACCACAACAATATCGTTAGACAACAGTGCATTGTATAGTTTGGCAATTGATTGTCGAGTGATGTCCTTCTTGGTTTTTTAGGCAGTATCATGGTAAAAAGTGAGAGAGACAAAAAAAGCTTTATTAAACCCTAGAAACTATCTAGCTAACAAAAGTTACTGCTTGTTGCATGGCTAGCAACCACTACACATCTAGCTTAAACAATAATTTCCTCCAGCCTAGAAACCAAGAGAAAAAAGAGATTAGGATACAGAACACAATGGTGGCTAATAGTGGCTGGCTCTCATGGGTATATGTGCATCGTGCTTTGGTGCGAGTGGTAGGAGCAGAAAGCCGCATGGTTGGGACTTGGGATGGTCCTGGTGGGTACGGTTGGTGTGGCTTTTCCTGTCCTTAAAAACTGTTTCCAACGCAGGTCAGAGTGATTAGTCGAGCCCCCCCTCTCTATCTAACCCCGCCCTCCTTCCTTATTTCTAGTTTCAACATCCACGCTTTGATTAAGAAATTACAGAGACCATTGTCTCCTCGCGGTTCCAAAGTCTTCTCTCATGTCCATCTCCATCTTCCCTTTCTCCCTGTTCTCGTCTCCAAGCTCCTCCAATACTCTGTTTCCTGTTCTGATTAGGTGGGGCTGTTCACCTTCTCCTTGTCGGGATTCTCTTTGCTAGTCCCCCTCTTGGGCCAACAAGGCTGACAAAAATAAAGATATGAAATACAAAGTAGACATATAAATCACCCTCCATGACCACTAGATAGACGCAAGCATATGCCAAAATCCAGTGTCTTTATCTTTTTATCTTTACCTCTTTCTCTCCATAGTCCGTACTCATCTTTTCTTGTTCTTTGGTTTTACTTTCCCAGATGAAGACAATAATGGCCAAGACTCCTCATGACTCCTCTTTCTCTTTCTCCAGGAGATACTTCAACTGGAGAAAGAAAGTTGTTGAGGATGAAGAGGATGATGATGATGATGAAATCTTAACTTTCAACTCCTACTCGCATTGCGAGGAGTTGAGAAATGATCAGGAGCTTAGAATCACAGTGCCTGCTGCAGGTGCAACTCAATCAGTACCGAGGAAAAGAACACTTTCGATTGTAGCAGTTTCTAAGCTCCGGTCAGCTCTCACTGTTTTCAGTAAGAGCCGGTCAGCCTATCGCTCGGGTTTAGGCACCAGAGTTATAGGTACCCTTTTCGGTTATCGTCGTGGACATGTTCATTTTGCGTTTCAAGAAGATGCAAAAAAGAATCCAGCTCTCTTAATTGAGCTAGCAACACCAACAAGTGTACTCGTTCGAGAAATGGCTTCTGGGTTGGTTAGGATCGCATTAGAATGCGAAAAGAAGGCAGGGAAGAAAGCAAGAAATCTGCTAGAGGAGCCTTTATGGAGGACTTACTGTAACGGTAAGAAATGTGGGTATGCATCGATACGTGAATGTAGGCCTGAAGACTGGAAGGTTTTGAAGGCTGTGGAGCCAGTTTCAATGGGAGCTGGTGTTTTACCAGGGAATGGAGTAGCAGGGTCCGAAATAGGGGAGCTCATGTACATGAGAGCCAGATTTGAGAGAGTTGTGGGTTCAAAAGACTCGGAGGCATTTTACATGATGAATCCTGATGGGTCTGGAGGTCCTGAACTTAGTGTTTATTTGCTTAGAGCTTAATTAGGTCGTGCCCGGGATCTCAGCGCGCATCCCCTTGGTAGCCGTAAGCTCTCTGTTGTTTTAGTTTTTAGATATCAAGTCAGTGAAAAAAAGACGGGAGGGTTTTTGCCCCCTTTTCTTCTTCTTTCACCTACTTTCTACATTTTGGGAAGGGGAAATGTGGTACATGTATCATGCTTTAGAGATCCTAAGCAATGAGAGCAAGGCGGTGGATCTATGTATAGATTCTCTTTTTCAACTTTTTTTTTAATGGTGGAGACAAGATGCGAATGAAGGTTGTGTTTGTTTCCTTTTCCTGTTAACATCCCATCTTCCTCTTCGCAGAATACTGGGCGCTGCCCCTGTTTGGTCGAAGTATAACCTTGGGCTAATTTGATTTGCTTCGCATTAACTGGAAAATTGTTTCATTAGGATACAACATGATTCTGAAACATTCTAAGGTATTTTTACGTGTATGATTTTAACATGTTGGTGTTAAAATTATTGTTAAAAAAATATATGTATTATTTTAATCTACTTTTAAGTAAGAAACAGCTATTTCGTCGTCGTCACCGTCGTCATGTATTAGGTTTTTTTTAATAGAAGGCAAAACATTGAAAGATATTGTCTCCCTCCGAAACAGCTCTAGGTGAACTCATGAAAACCCAGCTCCTTGCCCTGTTTAATGTACAGGGAGAGATTGCACATGCTAGCATTGAAGTCTCAACCGCATGTCGGTGGTTGGAAACTCGGTCCATTAAAGCCACAGGTGATGGACGGGGGTGTTGAATCTTAAAAGTCATTGGTGAGTTCCAATCGTCCTATTATATAGATGCCACAAGGGCGTAGCTTAAAACATGATTCTTGCTCTGAACTGGATCGAGAAGAGCATATAGAAAGCAAAGCATTGATTCAGATCCATTCTAAATTCTTGGAATTTATGAATTTGTTTCCGAAACCGTGGAATATTATATATCACACAGCCAAGAAAATAATGGTGCTGGTCCTTGGACATGGACCTGCTGAAATGCAGCCCTCATGTCTTGCTTCAGACTCTGCATAAATTATGATAGTGCAGGCTTTAGGGTCTGAGGCGGCCTATTCTGTCTATCCGGCCTAATAAGTAGATAGAGTCCACATAAAACGGGCCTATTTCTTAATTTATTTGTTTGTTATATATGTAATGTGTTTGTCGAAACGGAATGCAGATAACCCTTCCTGTAGATAGCGACCATATAATAAAATCTCCATATACTGAAGCTCGTTACCATCGCTCAATTTTGGGAAAATATATATATATATAATAAATGGATTTTTTTTTATACACACACATTTCATTTTCTCTTGCAAATTCGATACAGATAGCATATATATATATACCTTTCATCACGATTTTGGGAAGGCTAGTAGTTCAAAACAACATTTTGATCTTACGTAAAATGTATTGTTTGATAACGTGTGCATGAATAACCTAAAGTTTAATAAAAAATTAAAATCAAATTTTGACATGCAAAAATTAGTAAGAAAATATACTAACTGTTATTTTAAGGGGAAAACCTATCAATATTTATAGTTTTGTGGTATAATCAGCATGTATATCTTAATTATACATTTAAATTGTCGTGGATAATAATATACAAAAATATTTTTTTATTTTTTATAAATCATTTTTAACGTTATTGTATTGAAATAATTTAAAAATATAAAGAAAATCAATTTTTTTAAAAATATTTATAAAAGATAGGACGAAACATCACCTAAGCCTCTTCATTCAGAAGTCCTCGATCTACTAGTATACTCTAGAGGTGTTGTAACACGTGCAAATCAACTTTGAATTATGTGAGATTTCACTGGAGACATGGGAACTAATGTTGCCGTCGTTGTTGTTCATGACAAACATGGATTGAACATCTGGTAGGCAACTTAGCACATTGTATGGATTTATTTTTCTAAATTCATGATTGTGATGACCCTCAATTTCTATAAATTGGCCAATGCCAGCTCCATCCTCCTTCTTATAAAATGTTTCCGTACAGCGAGCTTCCCTTTGAAGACGGGAAATTAAGTCCATTTTTTCCACCCCGATATCACTTTATGCGGATCATGACTAACTTGCTAGCTACTGGTACTAAATAAATTATCTGGCTGCGACCAGGTTTGCACCACCACCAAACAATATTACTTTCCCGGGAAGAAATAGATCCAATAAAAGTAATTAATTAAAAAAAAAAGACAGGTTGAAACTCGGTTTGCATATTGAATGGTATATGGAGATTTGATTTTGCTTCAAAACTGTAGAAGTGCAGACAATTTCCTAGTGTCAAGCAAACCTTGTTGCAACAAACTACATTAAAATTATGTTTCTCTGACCAGTTTATCAATGAACCCGCTTTTACACTTGGAATGGGGATCATGCTTCGTTCCTTGGATAATTGTTAGTGCCCGAAACATCCATTTCTCACAAGGCATTGACAAATTGCTTTCTCCCTGGCTTTTCATGAATTTAGACCCGCGACTAAACGGACCACACAAAGTCAACCGTGGAAATTTCCATGGTTACCTTACTCTGAAGATATTTTAAGAACATTTTGGAGAACAATAAATATTTTTCAAATGTAGTTGGTGACCTCGCATTACATGTTTTATTTGGATTTACATCGTAAATGGCTTCATACAGGTTGATTTCATTTGAATGGCTATGCATATTGCGATGCTCTATGAATTGTTATTCGGCACACAGGAAGTGGCTCACTCCATTCTATTTTACAGGGTTTTTTTTTTTTGCTGTTGTCGTCGTCGTCATGGAATGGAGAGGTGGAATTCCGTACAATAATTTATCTATCGACTCTTTTATTTTAATAAGAGTTAGTTGGAAATTAAAATATAGGATGCTGAAGGTGACGAATATGCCTTGGGAGAGGCTTCTATTCATTAGACGGGGGGGATCATTGGCTTCGAAGATTGATTTTGGTTAAATTATTATCTTTTGGTTACCATTAAAAATAAATATCAGGATTTTAATACGCAAGAAGAATCTTATTGAATGATTAAAAATACCAAACAATTGATCATGTAATTGACATGATCGTATCCATATATACACAATATCATGTTTCAAATGGAAAAATCAAAGCCAGAAACATGACACCAAAAAGCAAGGGATTGATTGTGAGCTGAATATGAGCCCTTCATTGGGACCTCTTACCCAATAATGTTGTTTCTTATTGCTTTAATTAATAAAAACCTCTAAAATTAGTTAGTAGCTAAACTTTGCAAAGAAAATAACCAAGAAGCTTAGCTTTCCGCATTGAACAGGGAATTCAAGAGATGTGGCCCAGGCCACGCGGTCATATCTTATATATATAGAACAAAGCGACTTTGAATTTAGTTCAGGTAGCGTTTGAGGACTTCTTCATCTGCAGTTAGCCAGTTACTAAAGTAGCTAGCTCAAATTATGTGGGGGGGGGAGAAAGGAGCTACACCCAGTTTCTGGATTTAGTGAATGACAGGGAGTCAGTGAGAGAGATCCCATGATAGTTTGATCCAGACTACGTAACTTTGTCTAAAGAAGTTGCAGCAAATCAGAACACACCGAAATCGTCCCGCTCTTGTAAATTACAAAAACTAACAAACTTCAAAAAGAAAGGTGAACAGTTATCTTGATTCATATTGAAATGAAGACTACATGTCGAAAAACAAATAATTTTCTGCTATATTATACATTCATCCTATACAGTATAAAACTAGCTAGAATTGGGGGGGAAACCCATAAAGAATCAGCTCCTTATGGCCTGATCATCTCATTAGGCTTCCTATCCCATCCAAAAACCCTTACAACCCTTTAAGCAACTGGAAGAAAAAGAAGAAGAAGAGTTACAGGAATAAAAAATTACGGGCTGCAGGTTCTTAATTCTGTATCGAATTGTGTCTCTTGGATGGACCAGAAGGTGGAATAGGGACACCTTTGGGCAAGAAGTTGAATATATGGTCCTGGTGTCGAAAACTTGTCTCGTACAATCTCCGGCAAGGCTTTACGTTCTCCGATTCCTTCGACGTATCTTTGTGCCCCATTAGAGTAGCACCCAGTCTTGTGGCAGAACAAGAACTGACAAGAAGGAAAATGACGAAGAGAAGACATGTGATGTTAATAAAAGAAAGATGTTTAGCTTGAAAAGAAGAAAGGAAAGTCATTGAAGAAGAAAAAATTATGTAGGGTTCTAGCAAGGAAGGGAAAATGAGTTGCGATATTGTTTAGCAAGGAGAGAGGATTGTATAGAGAGAGTTTCTAGAGAGAGTTTCTCCTTGCATGCACACACACACACACATATTTATATACATACTCGGGAAAGAAAAGGCCGTGGAAGGTGGGAATGTAAAGGGTGGGAAACAGAGCTCAGCTAGCTTGATGGAAGATGTAAAATGCACGCCAACGACTATGGGACTTTTGAATGTCAACGGTTTAAAATAAATATTACAAAATATTTGGTGCCGGTGCTATTGGATAAAAGACAATTTTCTTTTCATTTGTAAAGGTAGATGTTTATTTTATTTTTTTTATAATGATAAATATAAGCATTTTAATTAATTTCCTTGGAGTTATGCGTTAGCAAGAAAATTATTTATCTCAATCCACTACTCGCTTCTTTTTATTGGTGTCTGCTTGTTCGGGACAACAGAGGTTTCAATGACACAACAGGAACCTTATTAGAAACTGATTCTGTATATTTCAATTATTTTTTTAGCTATTATATTTGGCACTGAATGTATATTTCAATTAATTTTTTAGCTATTATATTTGGTACTGAATTTATAGAATAATTATAATATTAAACTAGCTAGAATATAACTTTATTTTTCCTAAATAAATGACATAATTTCTATTTCTGGTTAATGATAAAAACAACTATATTTTTAACAAAACTAATAAACATAAGTGTATATTTGGAATGGAGGAAAAATAATAGCAATTATTGTTAAGAAATCATCTCATCTAAAAACTTAATTTATTAGATAAGATCATATAATATAGTTTAATATATTTTTTCAAGTAAAAGTAATTTGGACTTGAATTTTATACAGACTCATATTGCATTGTGTTTAATTTTTATGAAATTAAATGAAAATTGTGAGATTTGTGACCGCTAAGTTAACAAGGCTCTAATATCATACTACAAAATCATCTTATTTAAAAGTTTAAGCTATTAATTGAGATCAAAGAATATGATTTATATTATTTTTTAAGATTAATTTATATGGCACACGTATAATTTTATTTCCCAACTTCTATTAATTTGGTTAGATGAATTTAAAACTCGATTAGTATTGATGACAGTATAATTAAGGTTATATCAAGAGAGATCAGGGATGGGATGGACAACTTCATGGATATAGTTGCAGTCGTGATATAATTTTTATTGTTGTCTTCTCTTAAGGAACCATATCACATACAAGCTTAAGTTTTTAGGTGAGTTAATTCCTTAACATGGTATTAAAACCTTGTTGACCTAACAGTCACGAGTTCGAATCTCACCACTCTCATTCTATTTGATAAAAATCAAGCACAAGGTAATATGGATCCGTGCAAGTTTCAAATTCAAAGGGTTTTCACTTAAAAGAATGTGTTAAAGAATAATTTAAATAATATTCTAGGATCTCACCTATAAACTAAAATTTTTAGATAAATTAATTCCTTAACACTTTTATCCGTTGATAAGTACTTGACATGAGCTTTTACAAAACAAATAAAAATTCTGAAATCCAACGGAAATTAAATTAAATTAAATACCACCTGCCCGTCCATCCATCCTGTGTGCGTGCTTGTGTCCCACGAAAGCCACTTTGGAATTGCTGGTGAATTATCAAGTTCTCGTTTAATATATTTCTTAGTTATAGTATGTAATTTAAGAGTTGTGGTTTTTTTCAAGGATACTGATTTTGAGGGCCACGGAAAAATGGCCGCGCGCTTGAGGTCTACCTAGAGATACGAGCTTTTAATTCATCATTAAACTATTATTTTCTTGACAATGCAAGCTAAATAAACTAATGATCCGTCAGCATATACTGTATTCTGTAATCTCTTGCGTGGGAAACTCTTGCAAGAAAGCAAGCTCGATGGGGTCCATTCTAATCCTCCAGAAAACTAATATTCAATGCGAGTTTCTATATAAAATCTCAGTGCTAGCTACTATAATTGAAACTTAAATTATTAAATCAATTTACTTCTTGTTTTTACGTGCAAAGGAACAAAATCTGTGATGTGTTAACTCGTTTTGAAGAGAAAAAAAAGCAGAGAAAAAACCTCAAGTCTGGTGATCAAGTCATATGGGGAGCGAGATTAAGTATGAAGACAAGAAATTAGCCCATCAACATGACGTGGAACACCCACACAAAGTGTTGAGCGTGTATATGGCACATGATATTGTCAAGTTTAGCAGGCCAACTCCTATGTATTTCAAAATCAATTCGAGATCTAATGTCGAGTGTCAACGTGATTGGGCTGATTATGCTGAATCGGAGAAAAAAGCAGAAGTAGGAAATATATATATTACACGACCGATTGAGACCGACATGTGTACACAGGGCAGGTAAACGTTGACGTGGTAATCAGATTACGGGTATTGAGTTGTTGAATATTGAAATATTCTAAACAAGTGTCAGATTTTTATGGTTTGGCGGGTGAGCTTCAAGCCCGCGGCCGCCGCGGCGGTGCTGCTGCTGGTTTTTCTCTTTTCTGTACGCGAGGCACACATACGATGGTCATGTAGATGTTTCTTGAGGCAGTCGTATGTGGCACTGATTTCGTAGGGTTTTTTTCTATATATTTTCGAATGAGTTTTTTCGTCGGGCAGCTATTAAATCCATCTCTTCGATTTCACGAAGATAAATTAAATAATCGGTGAGGCTATATAACTTATAATAATTTTAATTTTCAAGCCCGGCTTAACATCTCCTTCCTTATCATGCACGAGGCATAGACTTTGAAGACCAAATTGTGATAAATTAGGCTTCCATTATATCATGGTGGTTGCTTTCAATTTGTGTTTGTTAATTAGAAATATATTAAAATAAAATAATTATTATTATTTAAATTTTAAATATCAACACGTCTAAACAATCAAAAGATACTTGGGAATATTAATTTAATATATTTGTAGAAAAAAGAATAGTTTATTGGAATACAAAAATAAACACTCTCTTGATCAATTTCAAGTTTCGTTAGTCTGTGAATTTCAATCGAAATCAAGTATAAGTCGACGTTCATTTTTAATCTCGTGAAGCGTGAGTGTATGTTAGGGTCCTTATCAATCTCCACTATTACAAGTAGTCGTCCGGGCACCCTCCTCGCGACCAAATTTCCTAGTAGAATACAGGAGTTCTCGAGATATGTTTCCAGGAAAAGCATGCACAGATTCAAGGATAATCTCGGTGGTGATTCATCTGTTTTTTTTTCCCTCTTAATTGACGTGGGCGATTTATGAGAGCAATGATGGATAATTAGTGTCGGTTTAAAAATATGTTTAAAATTTTTTATTTAAAAATAAATTAAATAAAAATGATTTAGAAACAACATTTACATATGAATCATATCATAAATGACTCCATGCGTGGACAAAGATTCCATCTATAACACGCCTAGGTCGCAGTGCATAGTTTTCTATTCATTCACAGCAATCAATGTCTGAAGAGGCAATTATTTGTCTGATGATTCAATTACATTATTAACATTTTTTTCTTGATGTTTAACAGATATTACTATTGTTGGTCACATGACATGAAAGTTGATGTCATGTAAGGATGGACTCGGAGAGTTCTGATATGTATTTTCTTACAATCATCGACGTGTAAACTTTGATATCAAAGAACGTGGTTCGGAAGGGACTATAAGCAGAATTTTCAACTACTCTTACCCCTTTCAGCCTGCTGACTGAACCGAGTTCTTTCTTCTTTGGTAACCAAAGCTGTCAGTTTTGTTCCGGTTGGCGTTTTGTTTTTTTTACTGGTACGGGGTTTTTCAGTTTCGAAGTATTTCGGCGCGCCGTTTCGGGGTTGCACTGTTCATATATAATTAATTTTATATATATATATATATTAAAAAAATTAAAATATTAATTTAATACACATAATTCAAATTCAAGATAATTTAACTTCAAATACAAATACAAACACAAAGTCAAACAAACATAATATCAAAATTAGAAACATCTCTAAAATTCCAAAATATTATAAAAGTAAAATGTTCTAAAATAAAATAAAAATATAAATTAAACATCTTCTACATCATTAATATAAAAATAAGGATCTTGATCTTGTGGTGGTATGTAAGGAAAGTCATCAACTAGACATTCCAATAGTTGGTCATTTCCACCAAGCTCATTCTCCTGATTAAAACATATCTCTTCATCTTCTAAATTTAAAGTAGACAAAGGTGCTTCAATAGTCTCCCAACGTATATCATCTCCATCAAGGAGGTTCAGTTCCTCACAAATCCATTCATTTAATAAGTCAATGTTATCAAGGCTAATAGGATCTAAAGCATCTCTTGTTTTGCTCAAATTCCTACAAAAAATAAACATGAAAGAAATTAAAAAATTAATATCAATGTAATAGAAAATAATTATTATTTTCAATATTATTATTAATATAATAATATTGAATCTATTGATATTTTACCTCTGTTGAATCCTTAGATTATAACGAACAAATACTAAATCGTTTAATCTTTTGTGCTCAAGCCTATTTCGCCTTTTGGAATGTATGAATTCAAATACACTCCAATTTCTTTCACACCCAGTTGCACTACAACATTGACTAAGAACTCGAATTGCAAACTTTTGAAGTTCTTGAGTATCATTGCCGAATTGGTCCCACCATGCAACTACATAAGAGAAAATTCAATAAATCAAATATTATAGATTAAAAAAATATTATATTTTAAAATACTAAAAGTTATTACCTGGATTTAACTTTTCTCTTTGATGAATAGCTAGGGGTATGCCAAAATCACCAGTTGCTTTCTTATACTCCTCAAGCTTGCCACTAATTGTATCTTGAATGTCACAATCAGGAACCAATCTAGTAATTGTGCTAAGCAAACCTTGAATAACCTCCTTTTGTTTTGAAAAAGAAGGCCTAAAATATATTTCAGGATTAAGAAAACAACCCGCTGCATGTAATGGACTATGAAGTTGTTTATCCCATCTAGCATCAATTACCCGAATATATGGTCCATATTGAGATACTCTATTTTTCAACCTTGTCTTGATGACTTCTTTTGCTTTATCCATTGCCTCATATAAATAACCCATTGATGGTTTTTCTTCACTGTCTGCTAACCTAAGAACTCGTACTAAAGGCTCGCTAACTTTGACTATATGTTCACATCTTGGCCAAAAGTCTTTATCTTGTAAAATTACACCAGCAATTTCCTTTCCAACTCGACTTTTACCATGACTTGATTCTACCCATTTTGAGCAAGTAAACATCTGTCGAAGCTCATTCTTAAACTTAAGTAAACATTGGATGCTTAAAAAATGGGTAGCAAACCTCGTTATGCCAGGACGACATAAATCATTTCCATTAGTAAATCATTTCCTTATCAAAGCTAAAACTCATGCATGATTATATATAAACTTGGTTATATTTCTTGCATTTTTAATGGTCTCATCAATCATCGGAAAATATCTTGAATCATAAATATTTTCCAACATTAAATCAATGCAATGGGCAGCACAAGGAGACCAAAAAAAGGTGTCATACCTTTGCTGCAATGCTTTCCCAGCAGCCTTGAATGCAGACTCATTATCACTAATAAATTGGACAATATTTTCTTGTCCAACTTCTTTGACAACTTCATCAAACATCTCAAGCAATGTCTCTTTATCTTTCCACAGACCTGAAGTGTCAACAGACTTCAAAAATATGGTCCCTCTTGGAGAATAAGCAAGAAAATTTATAATTGGTACATTCTTCCTATTTGATCACCCATCTGCCATAATAGAGCATCCATAAAGTTTCCAATCAGCCTTGATTCCTAAAAGATATTCATTGACATCATGAACCACATCTTTTAACAATGGTCCCCTCAAATCATGATATGCAGGTCCTTTAAAACCAGGTCCCATTGATGTTATGGCATCTATCATTGGTTGATAATAATATGATTTAGCACTATTAAATGGTACATTAACATCAAACCACCAAGTTGCTATGGCCTTTCTTGCATTATGTTCATTCTCTTTAGAAGCCATTGCACTTTTAATACTAGGTTGTGAACCTGGGGTAGTTCGTGGAGCAAATAAAGTCATTTTTTTTCTAGTTGCACTTGTGCCTTGCATTGTCGATCTTTTATTTATCTGTGAACTCATTTCACTAAAATTAGGATTGACATCATCACCCCCTTCAATTCATCATTGGAAAATATTTGAGAATTTCCAATATCAGCTCTAAGTCTCTTTCTTTTCTCTTTCTCCATTGTTAAGTCCTCTATTAATTGCTTCATTTGCCATTTTACATATGGAGGAACCTTTTTACAAGGTTCAACTTGATATTTAATACCAGCAAGATGATACTTTAGACGAGTAATACCACCACTATTGATTCGTTTGTTACAATGAACACATACAGATGAGTTTCTTGCACCAAGAACTACTTGTCCATGAGCCCATCCCGGATCATCTGATCTTGCTGGAGCTGAAGTTATGGAAGTCCCGTCACTAGATGAGTTTTCAGCCATGTAATCTTAAGAAGAAGAAAAAATATGTTAGCAAAGAAAAAGTGGCAGTAAATTGGATCTCTAAAGCAATAGTTTCAAGAAACAACAAGCAATAGTTTCGAGAAACAACAAGCATCGCATGGGCATACATGATTAAATCCATAAGTATCCATACATCAATTACGAAAAACTTATATTCACTTTATAATTTATATCTCAAATTCTCAACATCCATACATCAATAAAGCATCAATATAAACAATAAATTATTATTTCTCAAATAATTCTCATTATAACAATAATCTGGTTGTAATCTATTGGAAATTACCTATTTTTTGGCCAAATAATGAGATGGTTCATTGAGAACACAAGTTATGCAACATGTCAGCAAGCACCACTACCACTCACATGGAACTCATCTAATTCCCAAAAACAACCTAAGTGCCTAACCCCTCAAATCGTCTCATCTTTACAAACGACGAGTCACTCCAATCTTGAACACTAAGATATCTTAATTTGATTAGTTTTCCATTGTTGTCCGACAGCTTCAAAACCTCATTATAGCAGTATATAGCAGTATATAGTATATACATACTCTGCATAATTGAACTTTTTTTAGAAAATCAGCCATAAACCGAGACAATATTTTCAAAACTTCAAAATTAGCCATAAACCGAGACATCTAAACTAATGTTTGCATATTATACAATTCATAAATCTCTTCAGGCAACTCCTTCATCTAATTTAATCATGTTAGGCAAGGTTGCATTAGTGCATCCATCGATGAAGGGAATACCAACAATCAGGAAATACCAACAATTAAGATTCAGGAATCATTATTTCAGCATGCATGAAAAATACAATGGTTAACTTCCTGAATTTTGAAAATAATATACAATTTCATTTTTATTTTGTATTTTATCTGCCATGTTCTACACGGGGATGTGTAGTTGTGTACCTTTCAGAGGAGATGTAATCAATCACTGCCGTGGAAGAATAAACGGTTGGGGTGCCGCCGTGGGAAGAACTATGGAGACTGGAGAGGAAGAGATGATGGCGTTGCTGGCTTGCCGCCTTGAAAAGAACTTTGGAGAAGATGAAGTACAAAACTGATGAAGGTGGCGCTATCACGGGAAGAGCTTTGGGGAAAAAGAAGAGAAGAATTGAAGACTGACGATGGTGGTGTGGCTGTGGGTTAGGGATTTGAAGTTTGGGGGAAAATTATCGATTGGGATTTGGGAATTTAGGGGTGTAGGAGCAGGACTGCAGGGGAGGGGGGTAATTAAATTAAATGAATGATTTATTTTAATTGCTTTTTTTAAAATTCCAAAAGGAAACAAACGACATATTCCCGGTGCATTCCGGCCAGCATTTGGCCGGAATTTCCGGTACAGGCCGGAATAAAAACTGAGGCAAAAACTACGCCGTTTTGTCTCGGTTTTTTGACTGGTACGAGGCATTCCGGCCGGAACGAAACGGAACGGACAATTCTGTTGGTAAATGGCTCATCAGAAAGGCACCGCGGCTTTGGGCGAACTGACTTTTGAGCTGAGCCAAAGCCAAGTAGTTCGGCTATAATGCTGAAAATCAGCGGCTTAATTTAAAGCAGAAACAATTCAATATTTTCAAAAACTTTTTTTGCCCCCAAATTAACACCCTCGGGGAGACAACCTCTCTTGTAACTTGGTGTTTTTGTAAAATCATCCAGAAGTACCGGTACTAATTAAAATAATATACAATTTTATGTTTTAAGTTAATCATTTTAATTATTAAATTTCATATGATTTTCTTAGTATCTCATCAATGACCTCGGATATCTTTTACAGTAGCAAAACGCCTAAAAAAACACTCTACTAATTTTACATGAAAAAAATTATGCAAATAGTTTGATTTCACATGCTAAGAAGATCGATGTGTGATAGGAGAACCCTTGTATGAAAGTTCGAGAAAATGAGTGGATGATTTGTCGAGCTTCTATAAAAGTTGATGCACTCTCTTTAATCTTTAGTTCTCGCATTTATATTATTTATTGATTTAGTATTTTTAGAATGCTTATAGTTGCATGTTATTAGATATAAAAGTTTTTAAATTGTAGTTTCACCATGTAAGACTAGTTCTCCTATCCTCTCATGTTTATATAGGCTATCATTTATACGAGTCTAACAATATTGTTTGTTTTTCTCTTAATTTCAGCTGAAAAATCAAGTATGATGATTTTTTTCCTATATTTTCTTTACTCAAAATATTTGCAAAAGACTTTGATTAATTAGTATATAATCTCAAGCAACCCGATAAATCAAAATAATTGTTGAGTCTTGCTATCTATCTCGGGAAGATGGTCTGAAAGCTTCATTTCTCCCAGCAAGCAAGACAAGATCACCACTTCTCTTAGTAATGGACTTTATTGAGTTCTTTCAGTTAAATAATATTTATATAATCTTATTAATTAATGACAGAATAGAATTTTATGTTTAATTTATATATAGTTTATTTGTAATTAGACTAAGCTAAGTACTCATTATTATAGTCTTCTTTTTTGTATGTTGCTTTTAATTAATTCAACACTTCCTTGGTCCTAAATGCCCTTTCATAGATTCTTGATCCTCCAATAGATAGAATCCGATCCCCATTGCATGCGTTCTTTCTATCCTTCCCACCCAAATCCTAAATACATAGTTTTCATCTAAGCTCCAACCATGGCATTAAAGTAAGCAATGATCTTGACCTAATCTCACACCCAACCTTTCCAATGGCCAAGTTAAAGTCTTGAATTAAAACAAAAAAAATGTTTGAGCTTAGACCTGTTATCCTAGTAGAAAAGCAAGGGGCAAATAACACCCATGGTAAACTATTATAATCGAATATAAGTCAACGACATAAAAATTGATCTTTTTTAACTCTTAGAATAGATATTATTGACATCTCTCTCTCTCTCTCTCTCTCTCTCTCTCTCTGAGCTAAGAAAACAATGAAAATAAAAATTTGGATCAAAATTGATATTTTGACATTTAAAAGGACATAGCTTTTATTATCTATAAAGATAAAGGATAAAAATATCTTTTTTACACGAGCATGGACATGCCCCCTAGTTTTGAGGCCTTTTCGCTTTAGTCAACTTTTACCATCATGATTAACTACAAAGTAGCAACAATTAGCCTTTAATTGTGATTCTAACATTAAAAATAAAAGTTTGATAGCCAAAATAAAACACAAATACAGTGAATCCACACGTCTAAAATGACCACATTCCACGACCCCCACGTATTATTTGTGCGTGTATGTGTGTATCTCTCTAGCTTGGCCTCTTGGAGACTAAGCCACATTCCACGACCCCCACGTATTATTTTTGTGTGTATGTGTATCTCTCTGGCTTGGCCTCTTAGTGTTTGGGAATGCAGTTGTAGTTGCTTTTCAAAGTGTTTTTCGTGCTGAAATATATTAAAATGATATTTTTTTATTTTTTTTAAATTATTTTTAATATTAACATATCAAAATAATCTAAATATAACTAACCACCACCATTTAAAAAAAAATCAATAGCAGCTAACATGTAGTTTGGCTGCAATGCTAAATAGGCACTCTGGAGACTAAAATCACGCGCGCGCAGCTAACTCATGGCCTCCCACGATTCTGCCTGCTGCGTCTCTTCCTTTTTAGATCCCCAGGAAACAACTTCACTAGGCTATATTTCCATCCCTACGAATGACAAATCCAGACACTACCTACGTGGTCCTCTCTCATTGGCCACCATATAAGACCCCAGCAAAACTACCAAACACCGCACAAATCAAAACTGTAGAGATATTATTATTATTACTGTTGCTATTCTTCTCTCGAGCCCGGTTGCCATCAGTCAAAAAAACCTAGAAACCCTAGTCCCTCTCCTCTCCAGATTTCAAAAAATCAGGTCTCTCTCTCAGACAGACAGACAGATACGTGCGCTGGTTTACGTAAAGGTGGGAATTGTAAGTGAAAAAAGAGAGACTAGTTGAATCGATTAGATTATGGAAGCAGCAGAGAATAGTAACAACACGGCGTCAACGTCGAGATCCAGTTCGACGGCGGGTTCGTATATAGGGAGGGTGATTAGCTTGCCATCAAAGAGCGAGATCAGATACGAGGGTACTCTTTATAATATCAACACCGAGGAGTCCAGTACTGGATTAAAAAATAATTAATATTTTTTTTTTTAGTTTAATAATTGAATACAATACTAATATCTGTAATGTTTGGTATAATAAAATAATAACAATATTGAAGACTTAACATATAAAATATCATTAATATTATTGTTAAAATAAAAAGAATATTAAATTACACTAAGAAACAAACTCTAAAATATTAAAAAAAAAAAAAAAACTAAAATTATTATTGTTGTTGTGGTTGTGGTTGTTATTAGGTGAATAATAAGAAATTAAATTCAATAAAAATTAAAATTAAAATTTAAAAATTTTAATAAAAAAATAGCTAAAAAAATGAGTAACTGAGTCTGATTTCTTTTAATATAATAGATAATAATGTGTGGGTCTCCCTTTCATGAAAAGAACATGATACTCAAGATTTTTTCAGTTATCTCACATGTAGCCATTCACATCTGGCCGTCTCTGCCATTTGGGGAAACATGAGAGAAAAAGGGTTTTACATTCTTGTCCTTTATTGTTTTCTGGATCATTTAAAGGCTGACATGTTTCTTTGATTTGATAGAGCTTCTGTATCTCTTTGATGAACAGTACTTGCTGTTTTTAAACCTGGATGTTTCCTTTCTATCATTCGAGATATGACTCCATGCGTGGACAAAGATTCCATCTCTAGCACGCCTAGGTCGCGGTACATAGTTTCATTTACAGCAATCAATGTCTGAAGAGGCAATTATTTGTCCAGAATTTTCTAGCAAATTTTTAAAATTATAAGCGGATGTCATTAATTAATCTGATGATTCAATTACATTATTACCATTTTTTTTCATGATGTTTAGCAAATATTACTATTGTTGGTCACATGACATGAAAGTTGATGTCATGTAAGGATGGACTTGGAGAGTTCTGATTTGTATTTTCTTACAATGATCGACGTGTAAACTTTAATATCAGAGAACGTGGCTCAGAAGGGACTATAAGGAGAATTTTCAACTACTCTTACCCCTTTCAGCCTGGTGACTAAACCGAGTTCTTTCTTCTTTGGTAACTGGCTCATCAGAAAGGCACCGCGGCTTTGGGCGAACCGACTTTTGAGCTGAGCCAAAGCCAGGTAGTTCGGCTATAATGCTGAAAATTCGCGGCTTAATCCTGGGTTTTTCTTCTTAAAAGTCAACAACTATGCTAACCTTCAAGGGTCAACACTGGAAAAACTCTTCTTGTGCCAGCAAAGTACCAGGGGTGACACGCAGTTTCGGACACGGTAGCTTGCGGGCGTGGGTCTCATGGAAAGCAACTGCTCTTACCCCACTGTTTCACAGTGGACTTTTCAATTTCATTTAATTAATGAAGTAATTAATTGCATCGGAATACACGGCATGCATGTTTATTCTCCCAGCAGCATCAAATTCTTCATTCCATCGACGATATCCTTGATTTTCTTTTATTCTTTATTTCTTTGTTTTTTTTTTCTTAGATCAATTTCCAGGGAAGGAAAGCAGACGCGAAAAGTCTACCCTCTAATTTCAAGAAGTTTACGTTTCCGATTGTGTTTGATGATGATTTTTTTTACGATTTTTTTACGATGTTTTTGTATTAAAATAAATCAAAATAATATATATTTTTATTTTTATTTTAAATATTTTTAATATTTACACATGAAAAAATAATTTAAAACAATAACAATTCAATACTTTCAAAATATTTTTTTTTTCCAAATTAACAATCCCAAGGAGACAAACTCTTAAGTTACTAATTAAAATAACATAAAATATTATCTTTTAAGTTAATCATTTTAATGATTAAGTTTCAAATGATATTTGTAGCATCTCGTCGGTGATCTCAGATAACTTTTAGTAGCAAAACGCCTAAAAATAGAAAACTCTGCCAGCCAGGTAGAAAGAACAAACTTTAGTTAAGAAAATAATCACACCTGAGGCTTGACCACCCACCTTTCCATCAAGATATGCAAACGTATGTACCGAAAGTGTTCACAAGAAAGAATCTGGTGATTGAGATTATACCAGGAACTTAAAAGAATCTGGCGTTCTTTCTATCCTTCCCACCTAAATCCTAAACACATAAACACATAGTTTCGTCTATGGATCCCTAAGCTCCAACCATGGCATTAAAGCAAGCAGTGACGTTGACCTAGTCTCACACCAATCCTTTTTCAATGGGAAAGTTAAAGACCTGAATTAAAAAAAAAAAAAAAAACTGTTTGAGCTTAGACTTGTTATCCTAGAAGAAAAGTAAAGGGCAAGTAACACTCGTGATAAATTAGAATCAAATGTAAGTCATTGACATAAAAATCAATCTTTTTTAACCGTTATAATCGATGTTGCTGGCATCTCTACATGCTCTCTCGCTAAGAGATAAGAAAACAATGAAAATAAAATTTTGGATTGAAGTTGATATTTTGACATTTAAAGGGACATAACTTTTATTACTTGTAAAGACAAAGAACAAAAATATATTTTTTACACAAGCGTGGACATGCACCCTAGTTTTGAGTTCTTTTTAATTTTAAAGTGTGTTTGGTATTGCGGTTGTGGTTATAGTTGTGGTTGAAGTTAAAAAAAATCAGTTTTATAAAAAAATAATTTTACTGTGGTTAAGGTTTAAAATAAGTAGTAAAATATTTGGTTAAAACTATGATTGAATTTGAGATTGATAAAAAGCAATTTCGTATATTTGTTTATCATGTGTTTTCGTATTACTGTCAACTTATGAAATTACTTTAAATAACACACACATATATATTATTTTTTAAATATTTAATAATTATAATAATAAAATATAATTAATAATTCAGGTAATTTAGACACTTGTTTTTATTCTTCCATCAAACTACTTGTAATTTAATCATAAACTAAATCTATATGTGAATGCCTCTGCGATCCCGGAACAATAGTAAAATATCATCTAAAATAAAATTAGGATTGTGAGACAAAAATTATATTATGATATTCTTCTAATATATTTATTTTTTGTAATTAATTTTTATATTATTTTAATATTAAAATATATTTTATATAAGGAATACACACACACACTCACACACACACACACACATATACCCCACCCCCTGCCCCCACCCCATATATATATTAGCCCCAAAGTTTGCAAGGCGTGGAAAGCAGCAATTTGCTGCTTTCTGTGAAACGTGGTTTGTATAGTAAAAAGAGGTATACCCCACCCCCAGCCCCCACCCCATATATATATTAGCCCCAAAGTTTGCAAGGCGCGGAAAGCAGCAATTTGCTGCTTTCTGTGAAACGTGGTTTGTATAGTAAAAAGAGGTGGACCCCATAATCAAAACCTGCTTTTTTACATTTAACCAAATGGGTGCTTTATCTGCTTTTCTCAGACTTCCAGTACAAACAAATCAATCAGGCACTTAGCCATTCTTTTACCATCACGATTAACTAAAAAGAAGCGACAATTAGCCTTTAATTGTGATTATAACATTAAAATAAAAGTTTGATAACCAAAATTGTTAATATATGACCGTTAAAATATAACCATTAAAATATGACCATTAATTTACAGATATAGAAATGGTGTAAAGTAGGGATAAAGTAGTCTTTATCTTTAGTTAAATTAATTTTGTAATTACTTCATAAGTTCATTTTCAATTCTAATGGACAAACAACTTTGAAATATACGAATTTATACTTTTAACATGGTATCAGAGCAAATCTCGAATTTTTTTCTTTGAAATCAAATTACTGTAATTTTTTCTGCTTTGAAACCTAAAACTCGAATATGCATAGTACTTGTTCATCAACCGTACTATTTATTGAAACTCAAACCCAAAAATTCGATCGCTACAGTGTTAGTTCGTCAATAGTTATTGTAGCAATCAAGAGCCAAAATCATTATTGTTCATCATCATAAAAAAACCTAGAATCCATGTGTGTTCATCCACCTGAATTCCATTAGGTCATCCGTCCATGCGCGTTCATTCGTCAGCACAACACCCTTACGAAGTCCCTCGCATTGAAATTGAAGTCCCTCGTAGGTCATCCTCATCCTCCTTTTGATTCAATGATCGTGGGCAAACATACTCAACAGACACATCATCCACCTGAAATCGAAGTCCCTCGCTAGTCATCCTCATCCTCTTCCTCAGGTTCTTTAGTGCAAAATCGAAATCGAAATCAGCCCATCTCTGGCAAACATACCCAACAGACACAAGCACATCTTTTTCACAAACAAACACCACAAATCAATCAGTACCCAACAAACCCATCTCCGGCAACAGACCCATCTAGCCCTAAACATCAACAGAAAACCCAGCTCCCTAACTGGAATAGACATATTTAAATAGAAAACCATATTTGAACAGAAAAAAGAGAGTCAAAATGAATGGGTGGAGAAGTGATGAGGCCGAGTTCAAGGCTGAAAATGAGAGAAATGAAAGTGAGAGGCATATGAGAAGAATGAAAAAATGGGTCACGGACACCCATTTAATTCGGGTCACAAAAAAACAGGTGGGTTGGTGTGTTTCCACTACGGTGAGACGAGGCATTTGAAACAACGGTGTTATGAAATTACTGGTTACTTAGACTAGTGGGACTTTACAAAAAAATCAAAAAAATATTAGAAAACGCATGGTACATTTAACAGAAACAAAGCAGGTACCACCTATAACGAATATGGTCCATCCAGGTATCGTCGAAATTTTTTTTGAATACTCTGTTATTACTAAAAATAGCACTTTGATTATTGATACAGGTGCATCTAATTACATGATTAGCGATTCTGATAAATTAACATGTCATAAACCCTCATCACATTCAGCTATACACCCTGCTAACGGTAGTATCTCCCCTGTTACGGGGGAAGGATCTATCATTTTGACTAACACTATAACTCTAGATACTATCCTTATTGTTTCATCTCTTGCATATAATCTTTTGTCGGTGAGTCAAATTATAACTACTCTTAAGTGCACAATAATATTTTGGTCTCAGTTTTGTGTTTTTCATGACATTTTAACCAGGAAGATTCGTGGTTATGGTGTTAGACAGGGCAACATGTATTATTTAGAGTTAACAAAAAAAGAGGGATCAATGATGAGTCACGCACATTAGACCAGAAGTAAGGATCAAGCTCACACTCTCGTATGGTTGTGGCATCGACGACTCGGACATCTTTCATTCAGGTACCTTAAGAAGTTACAACCGCATTTATTTTCTAGTTTAAGTATTTTGGATTTTCAATGTAAAACTTGTAAACTGGCGAAAAGCCACCGTATTTCTATTTTCCAAGTTTGAAGAAAAGTATGGAACCATTTGCAGTCATCCATTCAAATGTTTAAGGTCCTACAAAGATCTCGTTTTTTTCTAATGCACGATATTTTATTATATTTATTGATGAATGTACTCGGATGACCTGGATATCTCTTCTTTGGAATAAAGGTGAAGTAGGTACATTTTTTCAAAAAATTCACAAAATAGTATGGACCCAATACCAATAGCACATTCGTACACTTCAATCAGATAATGGTACGGAGTTCATGGATCAAGTGTTAGGTAATTTTTTTAATCATCATGAAATTCGAAATTAGACCTCTTTCACGTATACTCCACAGCAGAACCAATTAGTAGAAAGGAAGAATAGACAAATTATGAAAATTATTCGTGCTTTGTTATTTGGCAAATAACATGAATATGCCAAAATACTATTGTGGGATACAGTAAAATCAACTACTTACTTAATAAATTAAATACTATCAAGTGCAATTGAATTTCATTCACCTCAACAGAAAATGGAATCTCTTCTCTCTGTCCCTCATCTACCAAATCTGGAACAACGGGTGTTTTGTTGTACGGTATATGTCCACATCCCGAAAATCCTGGGAAGCAAACTGGATTCTTGTGCAAAGTAGTGTGTTGTTGTAGGTTACTCAGAGTTCCATAAAGGATATTGGTGCTATGATACTCACCATCGAAAGCGACATGTAACCCTAGATGCATCATTTTGAGAATCCGAACCCTACTATTTAGGGGGAGTTCCCGGGTCTTCTCTTTAGGGGGAGAGTAACATTAAAGAGAACGAAAATATATTTGAATTAGAGGAAAATGAAGGATTAAAGGAAATGAGACCAAGTTGTGATAACCTGGAATTCTACATAGACCGGAATGATCTCAAAAACGACCCCCCCATGTCTCTGAAATTACCAACGCCTACATCATTAACCAAAGAATCGACCGAGAATGTCTTTCCTTAGTCACCTCAGGTATCCTTAAATCCTATTTCTAATAAGATAAATGAAACTCCTGTTTAAGAAAATAATATGATCAATAGGTACTCATAAAGACTAAATCGGGGAGTCCCAAAGAAACAGTATGAACTCGATCCAAAAAATAAAATTAAATACCCCATCAGTAACTATATCTCTACCCATAGATTATCGAAATCATATGCATTTACTATTAATCAATTATCCAACGTTTCTATTCCTAGTAATATACAGGATGAATTAGCAGACCTAAAATGGACCAAGGCAATGAATGAGAATATGGACGCACTTCAGAAGAATAACACTTGGGAGTTATGTCAACTACCAAAAAGAAAGAAAAAAGTTGGGTGTAAATGGGTGTTCAAAGTGAAACTGGATGCAGATGGGAGTATTGATAGATACAAATAGTCGCAAAGGGATATACACAGAAATACGAAGTGGATTATTAAGAAACTTTTGCCCAGTTGCAAAAATGAACACCATCCAAATTCTCATATCTATAGCAATGAATCGAGACTGGGCCTTACAACAATTCGATGTCTAGAATGCCTTCCTAAATGGAGATCATGAAGAAGAAGTGTTTATGAAATTACCACATCGAGTTAAAACCAGGTCCTTTGTGTGAGACTAAAGTATGCAAATTAAAAAAAGGCATTGTATGGTCTAAAGCAGTCACCTCGGGCATGGTTTGAAAGATTCTCACCCACGATGAAGGAGTTTGGCTATAAGCAAAGTAATTCAGATTATACTTTGTTTATAAAACACAAAGGAGGGAAGGTAACGACACTAATAGTATATGTGGATGATATGGTCTTAACAAGAGATGATTTAGAAGAAAGAAAGGCACTACAACGGTTTCTAGCATCGAAGTTTAAAATGAAAGATCTTGAACAACTGAAGTACTTCTTAGGGATTGAGGTCTCAAGGTAAAAAACAGGGATATGTCTATCATATCGAAAATATATGTTAGATTTACTGGTAGAAACCAGAATGCTGCATGCAAACCAGTAGGTACACCTATGGAAATGAATCATAAACTGGGACAAGTAGAAAATCAAACGCCAGTGGACAAAAGATGTTATCAACGATTAGTTGAAAAACTAATATACTTATCACATACTAGGTCAGACATCGCCTATGCAATAAGTGTGGTAAGTTAGTTCATGCATTCACTAGGAGAAGAACATATGAAGCTGTATATCGGATCTTAAGGTATCTAAAAAGTGCATCATTAAGAAGACTTCTATTTTCTAAAAGGGAGGTCCAAGATATTAAAGGGTATATAGACTCAAATTGGGTAGGAAATCAGACTGATAGGAGATCAACATCCGGATATTTTATGTTCATAGAAGGTACTAAAAAGTGCATTAGGAAGAGGACTTCTATTTTCTAAAAGGGAGGTCCAAGATATTAAAGGGTATACAGACTCAAATTGGGTAGGAAATCAGACTGATAAGAGATCAACATCCGGATATTTTATGTTCGTAGAAGGCAACCTTGTCACATGGAGAAATAAGAAGTAGAAAGTGGTCGCAAGATCAAGTGCAGAAGCAGAATATTGAGGTATGGCTCATGGTGTATGTGAATTACTATGGATTAAGAAGGTATTACAAGACCTGAGAATTGATTATGAAACATCTATGGGTCTACACTGTGACAATAAGACAGCTATCGAAATTGCTCATAATCCTGTTCAACATGATCGTACCAAACACATTAAAGTCGACCAACTCTTCATTAAGGAAAATCTTGATCAGAAAATTATATAACATCTGTTTGTTCGGTCTAAAGATCAGTTAATCGATATTCTCACAAAGACAGTCTTCAGAAGGACATTTTATGATGCTATTGACAAGTTGGACATGATAAATATCTACGCTCCAACTCGAAAGAAAGTGTTAAAATATGACTGTTAAAATATAGCCGTTAAAATATGATCGTTAATATCTAGATATGAAAATTGTGTAAAGTAGGGATAAAGTAGTTTTTATCTCTAATTAAATTAATTTTGTAATTACTCTATAAATTTATTTTCAATCATAATATAAAAACAACTCTAAAATATATGAATTTATATTTTGAATAAAAATAAAACACAAATACAATGAATCCACATGCCTAAAATGACCACATTCCACGACCCCACGTATTATTTGTGCGTGTATGTGCGTATCTCTCTGGTTGGCCACTTGGAGACTAAAATCACACGCGCAGCGAACTCAAGGCTTCCCACGATTCTGCCTGCTGCGTCTCTTCCTTTTTAGATCACTAGGCTCTATTTTTCCATCCCTACAAATGACAAATCCAGACACTACCTACGTGGTCCTCTCTCATTGGCCACCATATAAAACCCCAGCAAAATACCAAAAACCGCACAAATCAAAACTGTAGAGATATTATTAATTACTATTGCTATTCTTCTCTCGAACCCGGTAGCCATCACAGTAAAAAAAAACCTAGAAACCCTAGTCCCTCTCCTCTCCAGATTTCAAAAAACCTGGTCTCTCTCTCAGACAGATAGATACGTGCGCTGGTTTACGTAAAGGTGGGAATTGTAAGTGGAAAAAGAGAGACTTGTTGAATCGATTAGATTATGGAAACAGCAGAGAATAGTAACAACACGGCGTCAACGTCGAGATCCAGTTCGACGGCGGATTCGTATATAGGGAGTTTGATTAGCTTGACATCAAAGAGCGAGATCAGATACGAGGGTATTCTTTATAATATTAGCACCGAGGAGTCCAGTATTGGATTGAAAAACGGTACCGTTTTCTAATCTTGTCCGGCAAGATTTTTGGGGGTTTTATTTTTATTTATTTCCAGTGTTCTTTCATGGGTGTTAAATACTCTGCTGATTTGGTAAAGTTAGTTTGACCTGGTTTCACTGTTTGATCAGTGATTCTTTTTATTTCTTGGATGCAAAAAAATAAAAAACTGAGTTCTTAATGATGCTGTATTAGATTTTATAGGAAGATGCGAGCGGTGATTCTATCAATTAAACTTATGTACTAGTTTTGATGGGTCTTTGTCAGGCAGAGAAAAAAAAGACAGTGAAGCTTGCAATTTGATGGGTCTTTGGGTCAATTTATGTAGGTTTTTGTGAATCATGCACCGAAGCACATTTTTTTAACGATGCTGTGAATTGTTAGCTATAGGGTAGTTGTGTGGACAAAAGTTACTGCATATTGTTAACAAGCTGCTTTGGTTTTGGTTTCCCTAAGCTTACCAGGGAGATAGTTTTTGGGTGATTATTTTGATGTTGCAACCTGTTTCGTCTCTACATGGTTATTTTGATGTTAGTTTGTTGTGGTGAATGTAAAGTGTTCTGTTTTCATGTTGGCAGTGCGGTCATTTGGAACAGAAGGGCGGAAAAAGGATCCTCAAATCCTTCCCAGTGATAAAGTTTATGAATACATATTGTTCCGTGGAAGTGACATCAAGGTATACAATATTGTAAATACATGTTGTGAGAGTGACTATTAACAAAATTTCAATCAAGCTTGAGAAAGAAACTGTACCGTTTTCTGTTTTGGTTGTGTGCCTGTCGTGAAAGATCCCTTATTTTATTCTTGGTGAAATAAATCAAGGCAGCACAGTTCCTTATGCTGTGATTACCCGTCCTATGACTTTTATAACGAAATAGATATCCCTCTGTTATTTTTTTGGTGATAACTGCATGTAATGAAAATCTCAAGCTTGTGTTCAATGGCTGTTTTAGTTTCTAAATTGTAAGTATTGTTGCTCAATTGCTCCAATCACTAATGCCTCTGGCGGTTTGTGCCTTTATGGTTCTATGTGCTTGTTGTTTCTACCTCAAGTGGCATGGCTTGACCAGGAGGATATCTACTATTTGATGGGTTGGAGCGGGATTTACAAGTTGGCATCCCATGTATTATGTTAGGAATTGATAATGGATTGAAAGATGATGCTAAGTTCTGCAGGGACTTAGGTGCTGTTTGGGTGAGCGGTGCAAACCGCGTTTCACCCAAATTCAATTTTTTTTTTCAATTGAAATGAATTTTTTTTGTGTGTTTTATATCATTTTGATGTGCTGATGTCAAAAATGATTTTTTAAAAAATAAAAAAACATCATTTTGATGTATTTCGGCACGAAAAACACTTTGAAAAGCAACAGCAACCACACTCTCAAACACCCCCTTAATTTCTTTCTAGTTGGTTGCCCAATTTTGTTCCACTTAAACTGATTCTTCATCAAAAATTATTTGTCAAGATCGTAACCGACTCTAATAGGTACTCTCCAATGAGCAATCCTGTTAAAGAATTTCACTATAGCTTATCATCTTTAAAAGGTCTTAATGACTGGTTGAAGTAAACACAAAGCTTGTTAGGATAAGTATTAATGTAACTTCCAGTTAAAAGGAAAATTGTCACCTTTCATATAAAAAATCACGTGTCAAGTGATCAAAGGTTGAATAAAAGTTTCATTTTTATCTTTGATGAATTGTGAAAGTATTCAAATGGTGAGAAAGCTTTCCATATTCTTTGTCCTTGCAATTGTAGGGTTGATATTGGGTCTCCCCTTCATGAAAAGAACATGATACTCTAGATTTTTTCAGTTATCCCTCATGTAGCAATTCACAACTGGCCGTCTCTGCTATTTGGGGAAACATAAAAGAAAAAGGCTTCTACATTCCTGTCCTTTATTGTTTTCTGGATCATTTAAAGGCTGGCATGTTTCTTTGATTTGATAGAGCTTCTGTATCCCTTTGATGAACAGTACTTGCTGTTTTTAACCCTGGATGTTTCCTTTCTATCTTGATTTCAGGACTTACAGGTTAAGTCTTCTCCACCAGTTCAGTCTGCCCCACCTATAAACAATGACCCGGCCATCATACAGGTAAATGGAAGTGAGACTTTAAGTTGTGATGTATCAATCCTATCTCTCTCTTGAAAAGCGTCATCTCTTATGCAGTCACATTATCCTCGTCCTGTCGATACCTCCAGCGGTTTTCCTTCTGCTGTTAGTGGGCCTTTGACCGATCTTGGATCCCATAATGGAGCAGGGGGGCAACCTGCGTTGAATTTCCAAGGTGGGGTGCCCATATATCAAGCTGGTGGGAGCTTAGGAACTTGGGGAGCTTCACCTCCTCCCATAAATGCAAATGGCAGTGGCCTTGCAATGCCAATGTATTGGCAAGGTTTCTATGCCCCCCCAAATGGGCTTCCGCATTTACACCAACAATCTTTGCTTCGACCACCACCTGGACTGGCAATGCCGCCTTCTATGCAGCAACCAATGCAATACCCCAATTTCAATACTTCTTTACTCACTGGAATCTCAAATTTACCGTTTCCAAACTTGCCAGTATCAACCTTGCCACCTTCAAACTTACCAGTTTCAACCTTGCCGCCTTCAAGCTTACCAATTTCAACCTTGCCAGCTTCTTTGCCAGACGCTCTAACTCCTCTACTTCCTGGCATCACCAGTTCCCTTAATTTGACATCCCATTCTGCTGTGCCATCAACTTTGCCTTCAACTGTACCCCTAATGCCCTCTGCCTTTCTGCGTTCTGAAACATTACCAAGTTTGATGCCTGATAAGACACCTAGTTCTGCACTTCCTACAAACAGTTTAGGTGCTAGTTTGCCAGTGCAATCTCCTTTGACAACTTCCAGCGCAGATTTAAACATCGTCTTACCACAAATCTCCCACAAGCCTAGTTCAATTCCTGGCCAAACAATGCCTCATCAAAGCACTGTACAGCCTGCACCCTCTGGTGTTTTGGCATCCAATTCTCTTCGCACAGAAATACCAACACCAATTCCTTCTTTGGTAACCCCTGGCCAGCTATTTCAGTCAGGATCACCGATAGTTCCTTCAACTCTCCCTGTGCAAACAGCCCATAAAGATGTGGAGGTAGTTAAAGTATCACCAGCACCAGAACCATCTATGCCAGTCACCACAAAAGCTCAGCCACCAATACTCCCATTGCCTTACCCTTCACGTGCTAGCCACAAGGTGTGCTTCCCATGCATTCATACATACATATATAAATTTACTAGATATTAACATATATGTGCATGCATGCAAGCCAGTTATCTTTATATGCTCCACAGTTGATACATGTGTAACCAACTCCACTCTGAAGCTTCTAGTTGTGCTTGTTGTTTTGGAGGTGATGTCAATGCTTTTATGTATGGATATTTGAATGAGATCAACTTATCATAAGGAAGGATTTGCTGCAACAATTCATAGTGCTATATGACCTATCATCTATTCTGGAACAAGTTGTTTTTGAACCCCATAGTTTTGGGGAATTCGAGCTAATGAGCACTGCAGAATAATTTTCTTATTCTTCCATTAGCTATAAAGAATCCTCTAAAGCACCTCATCTTGTTGAATTCCTTCATCATCTTCACAGTTTGCAAATGGTTTTCAGTAGGCTAGTTGTATGGCCTGTTACATTAGAATTTTATTGACTACAAGTTTCTATGGAGACCTAACTATATGCTTGATCATTACATTCTGGGTTTGCTTTTGTGGGAGTGCTTTGTTTCCTTTGGATGATAACTGCTTGAATTAAGGGGTCTAACACATCTCTACTCTGTTTTCTTTCCTAGCCAAATGGGTCTACTTTTCATGCACGTCATGGTCACCATGGACGCGAAAGAGGAAGAGGATCTGGGGTAAATCTTGGTTTATATTTCCTTTCATTCTTGAAGAGCAATTTAGTTTTCCAGGTTTTTGTGGTCATGGTACAAGTTCTTTTATTGTTGGCTAATTTACTCCTTTTGCAAGGACAATGGTTTGTCTTCATAGTGAATTTTTAGTTGATGTCATCAATGTACCAAGAGTTTGACCTCAAGGAATTTGAACATTTCTTGTGCAGAGTTCACGACCACTGAAAAAATTCACTGAGGATTTTGATTTTATGGCAATGAATGAGAAGTTCAAGAAGGATGAAGTTTGGGGTCACCTTGGCAAGAATAACAAATCTCATTCAAAGGATAGAGAAGATGGAGATGTCAGTGGTGGAGATGATTCTCTCGATGAAGATGAGGATGAACTAGCTAAGGTTGAGGTTAAGGTAATATTGCATTCTCACCTGTGCGCTGAATAGAATTCTTGCTTAAGAAAGTGATTACTCCACCCATACTTTATTACACTTTGTTCCTGCAGCCTGTGTATAACAAGGATGACTTTTTTGATACCATCTCATGTAATGCGCTTGATCATGAATCACAAAATGGAAGGACAAGATTCTCAGAGCAAATGAAATTAGACACAGAGGTGAATTGATCTTGGTTCCTTACCCTTGTAAGAATTTGTGGAGTCTTATTCAAACTTTTTGCTTGTTTTATTATGCAGACATTTGGTGACTTTTCAAGGTATCGGGGAGGACGTGGTGGCCGTGGCCCTCCACGTGGTGGCCGTGGTCATTCTCGTGGATCTTATTATGGAAGGGGGTATGGGTATGGCTATGTTGGGAGGGGCCGGGGCGCCTAATTGTGCTTCTTAGGTAGCATTTGGTATTTTGAAATGTTATAGCGAGGTCCTTGTGCTCATGAAGCAACAACACTAATTTAGGGTTATGCTCTAGGGTTTGTGGCTTTCCTTATTGTTTAGAGAATAAGAAGGTAGGATATGCTCTATGTCTGTTGGTGTCCCCTTTGTCTAACAGTTCCTTGGATAAGTTCATTAAACAGCAGTTTATTAATTTTGAAGGTCACTTGGTTTAACTATTGGGGATATCTTCTGCTTGTTTAATTTGCGTTTGCATTATTAATGGTTCTTTAATGGTCTTGATTGACAAGCCTTTTCTCTCTCTTCATTTCTCCTAAATGAAAGCTTACATGTTTATTATTTGGGTTTAAGCCAATAGATCAGTCAGTTTTGTGAGCAATAGTGATGGACAGAACATTGAACAAAGGAGATGGTGAGAAGTGGATATTTGATTGAGAAAGAAGCAAATGGCGAGTGAAAGGGACCTTTGTGATTGACGGAACAGGATATCAGGAGGCCCAGAAATATCCATGTTTCAAGGGAAAGCAGCAGTCAGCTACACTTTAGTTTCGTTTATAAAGGTGATTTCTCTAATAAGCTGGTGACAACTGAAGATTAAGAACGACGACATTGAGGAGTGTAGAGTTTACTTCATAGTTCATGGAGCCAGGGCGAACAACATTATATCGCTTCTTGGGAAAATTCACTCGCTGCTAAGCCAGGGGCAAGTCTGACTGAAACGACACTTTCATCCAAGATAGCACTGGTAGTTCACCATTAATCATCCTTGTCCAAATGGAAATTCAAAATCCATTGTACTGACCAAGCAAGCTCCCTCAGGTATCTAGTGGTGTTGTCTTTCCATGCCTTCGAAGTTGCAAGGCATGGATCGGCGGCATTCAACCTGTACACGTGTGGTTGAGTCATTCAACCTTTGTACATGTTTTACCAACAGTGTAAATAGTATTTGTGCATATGATAATGAGTCTGCTGGCACTGCTGTTACTGTTATGGTTAAGGTTAAAAAAATTAATTTTATAAAAATTATTTTTAACTACGGTTTATAACTGAAATTTAAGTGTTTGGTTAAAACTGTGGTTGAAATTGAGTTTAATAAAAAATAGTTGAAGTTGAGTTTAATGAAAAATAATTTTGTATGTTTGGTTACTATACTTTTCATATTACTGTCAACTTGTGAAATTAATTATATATATATATATATATATATATATAGAATAATTTTGTATATTTATTAATAGTTATAATAATAAAATATTTAAAATAATTTATTTCTCGTTCTCTTGATTGTAGAACTACCCATTTGTCCCGATTTCTCAATCTCACAGGAATATTGAGCATCTGATCCTTCTCTATCCTCAATATCATGATTTTGAGCCATTAAATGATCTTCCATCTCCTCCTCTGAAACTTCTCTCTTAACTTTATAATCAAAAGCCCTTTCTTTATCGGTTTCACCTCTCTCTTCAACATCATTCTTTTTTTTTTGAAGAACTCCGGTGAAGCCCTTAATGTCTCAAAAGCCAAACACAAACACTTCTTTACACTGCCCCTATATCTCTCTTTGCACTTACAATCTACTGTTGTTGAATATTACATTAACAGGAGATGCTGTTGTCAAGGGTCTAGTAATATCCGTTGAATCTTTGGGCTGGCATGAAGTTCTACCTTTCAATTTGGCAGGGACTCCTTTCTTCCTATTTTACAATTATTTCAATGCAATGGGCTGTAATACTCGTGCTAGTTTGTGGACAAAAAATGGTTCGACCGCGCATACTGTGTGCGACTCAATTCGCTCCAATGGTAGTTCCATTACTAATATTATACCTGAAAATGGAGATTGCTCTGGCGAGGACTGTTATCAAGATATGGGCTTTCCTCCCTTGCTTCAGGTTTTCGTGTGGTTGTTTGCGTGCGGAGACCGTGAAGGAGAAGAGATGCAGAGATGAGGGAGAAGAGGATGATGCAGAGGATGAGTGTGTGGGTGTTTGCGTGTAGATTGTGAAATCACATGGTGGTGCCAGTGTGTGTTCAAAGTAACGCCGCAGCAGTTACTTCTGCAGTTGCGGCGTGACTTTATGTTTTTTTGTGGGACTCTCAGTTAAAAATTGAGGTTCCGTTTGGTTATCAAAATAAATAGAATTGCAGTTCAATGTAAATGCAAGTTGAATCGCTCCCGAACACCCCCATAGTTGTATCTAACTTGGTCACATGCATTTTGTTTCTTTTCTTTCTTTTTTTTTAAAAGAAGAAAGTTGGATGTTAACTAGGTTGATATTGTTGGTGGTTTTTGTTTTTTATGGCTTTAAAAAATGTTTTTTAAGAAAATATGCTTTGTTAAGACTGTTATGAGATTGTTTTTTGCATATCAAATAAATTGAAGTATGTTTTTTCATAAAATCATGATTTAAAATGTTATTATAAAATATTTGATTGACGCGAGCGGTTTTTCCCTCTGTGGTTAGAAAAACAAAAGAAAGTTATTACATTACTGCTACTCGCTGAACCTCGTGTAAGGGTAATTATTGAAGTTTTCGGCTGTGTTGAAAGAAGCTGCCAAGGACATCAGCCATGAGAAATGCAAAGCCGGCCCATAGCAGTCCTATCCTAGGGTGTGTACAAAGAAACACTTTCGACCGTTTTGACTTCCGTTCCCCCTTTGCCAGTTACAGATTTTGTAGTGCGATGCATGCCATTTTTTTTGAAAATAAACAAAATATTTCGGTGTATTTTAACTCTTCTGCTGTTTTATTGAAGGGTTGGCGTGAGGAGAATCGTCATCAGCCAACATTTTATTTTCAATACAATAACCAAAGGAAAGGAGAAATGAAGGGATTAAATGGATGTAATCTTACATTCCTTCTCTCAGTTATTCCATAAAACAGAATAAATGCAAAATACTATGCATTGAGCGATTTTGCAGTCGTTATTTATTTAGCACACGACACAATTACTGTAGCTAGCAGCTATGCTGAAGCTACTTGCAGGTAGCAACAAGGACTTTTCTAGGTGGCAAAGATGGCCTCCTTCCATGAAGCAAGGCCATGTTATCAAGGAAAAGGACATCACCTTTTTCCCACTTGAATTGGATGCTCTCTTCTTCAATGATTTGCTCACACCTCTTCACAAAAGTTTCTGGTATCTCTGTTCCATCTGCCAACATAGCTGAGCTGGATTCCTTTCCATGCATGCCAACGACTGTGTTGAACCACATTCTCCTCCCTTTTCTTCCATCAAACACTTTCGTTAATGATCGAGGACCCAGTACTGTTTTCACTCCTCCACTAGGCAGCCACTCCATGTCCATCCCAAGAGCCTTCGCCCTGTCTCACATCATTTATGATCATGTTCCGAGTCTATTACACAAAACGGTATAATTTGGAAATTTGTTAAGAAAATAACTAGGCTAATGTAGATGTGCATACCTTCTCTCAGCCTCTGCCTTGTCTGATGTTCCGAAAGCATCCTCCCAACCTCTACCTCTCATCGATGATGTATCGTCTTTGCTGAGAGCTGTGAAAGTGTACCTCAGTCCCTTTGCCTCAACTTCTTCCACTGCTTCAGGGAACTCCTCTAGCATCCTTTCTGTAACTCTAAAGCTTGGAACAAAGGGTGTCTCTCCACCTTCTGGTGGGGGTATTTCACAGAAAAGCACCACTTTCTTCGGACATTCTTTTATCTGTCAAAGTTAGACATGGTAAAGTAGAAAACATAGCACAGGATTCCAATGATATAATTCATTAAGGTAGTTATGGAAAATTTCTTCTTGGATTTCTTGTGTTTAGTGTTTACAAAACCACAAGACATTGAGAGAGTCAGGAGATAAAATTGAGTATGGCTAGGACGGATCAAAGTGGTGAACTGTTACTCTTATTCAAACACCTTTCCTAAACTGTGGCAGTATTTTACTTACCAAAACCATTTCATGGTGATAGTATATGAATTCCGACAGGGGTCCCTCATTTGCAGTCCATACGCGTTTGTAAACGTGTGTCCGCGGCGCAGGCCCTATGTAACGAATGTCGTCCCAGCCAAAGGCCTCGATAATATCATTAAAGTCCTCAGCATTCTTCACTTCAAAACCTCGAAGCAGAACAGCACTGTTTCTTATGAGCACTTGCTCAAACCAGTCCTTGTTCTGCTTTAGAGCTGAGAGTAATGACTTCGTTTCACTCTTGTTGGGTTCTAGGGGTTGCAGCACGAGTGGCATGGTTTCACCATCCACCACTTTCTGGCCCTCACATCTTCCTACCTTGAAGTCCTTGCAAGAGATTTCCATTTTTTTTCTCTTTTCCCGTGCTTTGCTGATTTACTTCCTCTTAATTATTTCTCACTTCAAAACTGGGCGCTTATATATAGCATCATGCTGGAGTTGTATTAATCGTAATGTTGTACAAGGAATCGCAGATTCGTTGGCAGTTTCCGAAAAGAATTGGAGATGCTTTCATGTCGCTTTGCGAGTGAAAGCGATCTTATTATCGGAGAAAAACCTATGGCTTTAGTCCTACATGAGTTGCTTAATTCCTGAGATTCATTTGGTCTTCTAACCCGTATGATTGTTTCTTGGAATTTCAGTTTTGTTTTGGAATACAGACAATAAATGTTGTAAATACCTATGAGACAACAATGCTCCAGTATTCAGGAATCTAGAGTTTAATTATATATGGGAGCGGACAACAACGTAATTATCAATGTAAACAATGAAGATCCCCATCGGGAAGGAAATACCGCCCTTCCATTCCATGTAAAAAAAGTGATATGCTTTTTGTATATCACTTAGAATTGGTTTTAGAACAATGTTTAAGTTATAAAATGTGTTTGGTATTGCAGATGATTTTGTGGTTGAGATTTAAAAAATTAGTTTCATGAAAAATATTTTTAGTTGTGGTTCATAGTTAAAATTTAAGTGTTTGATTAAAACAATAGTTGAGTTTGAGATTTAATGAAAAACAGTTTCGGGTGTTTAGATACCATGCTTTTTATATTGTTGTCAACTTGTGAAATTACTTTAAAGAATATAAATATCTTTTTTCTATCAATTATTCAACTTCCCATTTTTTGTTTTGTTTTTTAATATCAATTAATCAAGTACAATTTGTTTTTTGTTTTTTTATATCAATTATTCAAGATCATAATTTTTATTTTATTATTTATTCTCGATCCATTTTTTTTTTTTTTAATGTTACTTAATCAATTACATTTTGTTTTTTGAAGCTGACCTTGGCTAGGGTCTATTTCAAGCTTTTTCTTCTATACCAGATAGGCATATAGCAGATGAAACCCTCATGGTTCTTCAAGTTTGTAATATAATGACATTGGAAAACACAAAAATTGCTCAAGTTGCAGTGTGAAGAAAGAAGAATGGCAATGGATAGAATAATGATTCTTTATTGGGCATTAAAATTCACCTTAAGCTATTCAAATCGATGAACAGAGATTTGTTCATGAACACGGACCTGTACTGTGTAAATTAGAGAAGAGAATTGGATTGAATATGTTGCAATCTATATTGATGATTTCGGGTTGAGCATTTATACAAAAATAAGTAACAAACTCCTAACCAACTAATAACAAACCTGATCCTATAAGTCTGCAAATAAAACATGTTTGCCAGACCATGTACTACAATATATAAACTGCCATGTACTACAATATATAAACTGCCTAACAAAAATAACAATATACAATTTTATCTTCAACACTCCCCCTCAAGTTGGAGAGTGGATATCTTGCACTCCCAACTTGCGAATCATAGGAACAAATAAATCTCTTCCAAGAGGTTTTGTCAAGATATCTGCCAGCTGGTGTGCAGAATTCACATACCCTGTAATTATCGAACCATCTTGGATTTTGTCCCTAATGTAGTGACAATCCATTTCTATGTGTCTGGTTCGTTCATGAAAAACTGGATTGGCTGCAATGTGTAGAGCAGCCCTTCGTGGGAGAAACCCAAATCCTTCAACAGATATCGAAGCCATGTCAATTCACAGCAGGCCCCTGTCATTGCTCGATACTCTGCTTTGGCTGAAAAAAGTGAAATTGTTTTCTGTCGCTTTGACTTCCATAATATCAATGAAAGTCCAAGAAAGATGCAGTAACCTGTCGTAGATCTCCTAGTAAGTGGGCAACCTGCCCAATCTAAGTCACAACAGGCTCTTAACTTAGCATCACTGTTCGAAGAAAAAAATAATCCTTTACCAGGAGCCCCTTTCAAATATCTCACTACCCGAAGTGCTGCCTCCATATGCAATTTTCACGGTTGATGCATGAATCTACTCAAGACATGTACAACATACGTTATATCTGGCCTGGAAACTGTCAAGTAAATCAACCTGCCGACAAGTCTTCTGTACTGACTGGAATTTCTAAGCAAATCACCTTCATCTGATAATTTCAATCCTCGCTCCATAGGGGTATCAATTGGAGTTGCCCCCAATAGCACTGCATCTGCAATGATCTCCAATGCATATTTACGTTGAGAAATGAAAATTCCACTCTTGGAAGTAGATACCTCAATGCCAAGGAAGTATTTTAATTTACCAAGCTCTTTGATGCGGAAATTTTTATGCAGAAATTTCTTAGTTGCATCAATACTAACGATATCATTTCCAGTAATCAAGATATCATCAACATATATTAGAAGAGCAGTAAAAGACTTGCCTTGCTTCTTGGTAAATAATGAATAGTCAGCCCGTGATTGTTCATATCCTGCGGAGCAAATGGCTTCTGAAAACTTTGCAAACCACTAGCGAGAAGCCTGTTTCAATCCGTATAAGGACTTGTGTAGGTGACATACTAAATCATCCTCCCCCTGTCGCCGAAGCCCTGGTGGTGGTGACATGTATATTTCCCCAGTTAAGTCACCATGCAGAAAAGCGTTGTTGACATCCAGTTGGTGAATGGACCAGTTATGAGAGGCTGCCAAAGCAAGCAAACAGCGGACAGAAATGATCTTTGCTGTGGGGGAAAAAGTGTCCTGATAATCGACACCCTCTAACTGAGTAAAGCCCTTGGCGACTAAACGAGCCTTGTAGCGCTCGATTGAACCGTCTGAAAGATGTTTGATTTTAAACACCCAACGGCAACCAATAGGAGACTTGCCTGTGGGGAGAGGGACGAGGGTCCATGTACCATTCTCTTGGAGAGCTGTCAGCTCAGAAGCCATGGCTGCTTGCCAAGTAGGATTAGAAGCAACCTCGGAATAAAAGGAGGGTTCAGAGGCCATGCTGAGCTATGCAACAAAAGAGTGAAGGGCAGGTGTATATCGGTGATAAGATAGGAAATTAGCCATGGGATACCTCGTACCTTTACTTGGACCGGGTAACAAGGAGGACGTTTGGTAGGAGGAAACGGTGGAGCATACATAGTCGTGAAGCTTGGCCGGTGGACCAGTGGGTCGGGTGGAACGTCTAGTAGGAGCTGTGACAGGGGTGTTGGTAATACAGGGTGCAGGAGGTGGATCATGTAGGGAAGGTAATAATGGTGATTCTATGTTTGGTGGGGACAGAGGTGTATGTGGGATGGGGTGAATTGGAGAGGATGGAGATATGGGAGGGTGAGGAGAAGGATCTGGTGGTTGGGTTGTAGTGGGTGAAGGGTAAGGATCATAGGTATCTGGGGCCGGAAGTGGTAATGGACCGGTCTGGGTTTGTGGGTCAGATGAAGGAAGGGAAGCATAAGGGAATACCGTCTCATGAAATTTGACATCACGACTTGTAAAAATTTTTTTGTGTGACAAATCATATAATTTATAAGCTTTTTGACCAATAGGGTAACCGATAAAAATGGAGGGTATAGAACGATGATCAAATTTATGAGAAGGATGGACATTAGTAGCGTAGGCTAAACAACCAAAAACACGTAAATGGGAAAAAGAAGGAGGTTTTAAAAAAAGTAGTTCGAAAGGTGTTTTGAACGAAAGAATTGGTGAAGGAAGTCTATTGATTAAGTGCACAGCAGTGAGAGTACATTCTCCCCAAAAAAGGGTAGGAAGACTAGCCTGAAATTTTAAGGCTCTAGCTACTTGTAAGATGTGTCGATGTTTGCGTTCCACAACCCCATTTTGTTGAGGCGTGTAAAAACAAGAATGTTGAAAAATGACACCATGATCAGCAAAAAAATTACGCAGGGAAATAAATTCTCCACCATTGTCACTGCGAAAAATTTTGATTTTAGATTCAAATTGGGTGTGAACATAATTAAAAAAATTTTTTAGCAATGATTGTGTTTCACTTTTGTGTTGCATTAAAAAAATCCATGTAAAACGTGTATAATCATC
The DNA here is from genome assembly GCA_015731905.1 of Salix dunnii. Classification (NCBI taxonomy): domain Eukaryota; kingdom Viridiplantae; phylum Streptophyta; class Magnoliopsida; order Malpighiales; family Salicaceae; genus Salix; species Salix dunnii. The sequence goes on along the minus strand of CM027668.1, from coordinate 9,552,733 downwards.
GACAATAGTGAGAAAATAATAAGCACCAGAAATTGAAGGATGGCGATAGCGCCCCCAAATATCGCAATGAATTAACTCAAAAGGTTTTACAGAGGAAATGACGCTAGGACGAAAAGGTAAACAACTCTGTTTTGCCAAAGGGCAAACAGGACAAATTGTACTTGACTGAATTGAGAAATTTAAATAATTCTTAGCAATAAAATTTAAACGAGATGGTGATGCATGACCTAATCGATGATGCCAGAGATCGGTGTTTGAAATGGTGAGGTTGCAAGTGGGTGAGATATCTGTGTCGGTTCTTTTTGTTGCTAGTGCCACCAAGTAGTATAGCCCATCATGCTGTTTCCCCAAACCAATCATCCTCTTCATAGCCAGATCCTGCAAAATACACCAATAAGAAAAGAAAGTTATTGAGCAATTCAATCCTCTGGTCAGGCGGCTAACCGACATCAAATCCACTTTGAATGTGGGAACACACAACACATTCTTTAAATAATAAATTGAATTAAGAGGTATTGATCCTCTCGCAACAATTTTGGCTTTCTCTCCGCTGGGCAATGACACAGGAGGTAATGAGTAATTTTTCTCCATGTGGAAAAATAATTTTGATGATGAGGAAATGTGATCCGTCGCCCCGCTGTCAATAATCCATTTGCGGGGGATTATTTTGGACAAACCTGGCTTGGTAGGTGCTTGAGAAGTCGATGTCTCATTTTTAATGTCAAGCAAGGACAGTAGTTGTTTTATCTGGGCCTCTGAAATGCCAATGACTGGACTGCTAGGGGGCCCATCAGATACATTATTCACCGCCGGCCTGTTGTGGAATGGGCCAGGGCCCATTGGCCTGCCCCTTGGATGACCAGCCGGGTAGCCCTTAAGGGCATAACATGTTTGGGCCCAATGGCCCATCTGCCCACAGTGACTGCACTGTGGGCGCCCTCTCGGCCCATCACGCCCAAAATCAAGTCTCGGCCCATCATGCCCAAAGCCATTTCTCGGCCTGTCACGCGTAAAACGACCCTCTCTTCTTTCTCCTCTGCCATTCACACCCAGAGCTCCAAAACGCTGTTGTTCTTCACTTCTCTCTTCCCTTCCATTCATGCCACCAAATCGATCCCAAGAGTGAGTTTCTGGAGACCCATTGTTGTACCTTCTTGGAGGGACAAATTTATTGCCACTGTTGCTCCGAACCGCCATGGCAGCGCCACCCCCAATCTCTGCAAAATTGGTCGAACTGAGGAGGCGTTGCTTCTCCTCTTGAGCCACGGACGAGTATGCTTGGCGAATGGAAGGCAGAGGACTCATCAAGAGGATTTGTCCCCGTATACCACTGTAAGTATCATTCAAACCCATCAAAAATTGCATCATCTTCTGTTGATCGTGTTGTGCTCCATGCATGATTTCACTGTGTGAGCTGAGTTCGTCCCAAAGCCCTTTCAGTCTCGTGTAATAAGCTGAGACTGAGAGCTGGTCTTGGCGAAAATAAGCTATGTCCCTTTGAATTTCAAAAATTCTGGGGGCATTGCTTTGTGAGAAACGCTCACGAAGATCATCCCAGACTTCGTTGGCAGTGGAGTAGTAAATCACACTGTCAGAGATTTCAGGGTCTAGTGTGTTAATGATCCAAGAATGGACCATGTCATTGCAGCGGGACCAAGCTGCGTGACTATCAGGGTCTGTTTCCCTTGAAGGCTGGTTGATTGTGCCATCAACAAAGCCTAATTTGTTTTTGGAGTTTAAAGCCAGTGTCATGGCTCTTTTCCAGGTAGAGTAGTTGTTCCCATTTAAGGGCTTGGAAATCAAAACCAGCCCCGGGTGGTCTGAGTGGTGAGAGGTGTAAGGGTTTGAGAGATTGATTCTTGTTGGGTCTGTGGCAATTTCTTTGCCGTGAATGGAAGGGTTTGATGTGCTGTCTTGGGCCATGTTGCTGGATTGAAGTGGTGTTTTTGATTTGAGATTTTGATGTTGAGAAGATGAACACTGGACTGGATTGAAGGAGTATAGATTTGATTTAGGTTAGGGATTTTGATTGAGAAAAGGTGGACACTTGATTCTGTGATGAACTTTGATGATTCTGGAAAAGAAACTGATGAAGATTGTGAAATGAACTTTGATGATTCTTGAAAAAAAAAAAATCACTGACCTAGCTCTGATACCATGTAAATTAGAGAAGAGAATTGGATTGAATATGTTGCAATCTATATTGATGATTTCGGGTTGAGCATTTATACAAAAATAAGTAACAAACTCCTAACCAACTAATAACAAACCTGATCCTATAAGTCTGCAAATAAAACATGTTTGCCAGACCATGTACTACAATATATAAACTGCCATGTACTACAATATATAAACTGCCTAACAAAAATAACAATATACAATTTTATCTTCAACATACTGGCACTACTCAGCAAAACAAAAGCAAAATGAAAATATTCAGTTTCAATTGCAGCCCATCTTTCCTTTGTTTGTACCAACTCCCGGGTAGTATATTGTGCAATCCAAAGGTAAAAAAATTGTATTACTAAACACCAATCACAATAACTCACGAACATTCAGCTACCACAAGCTGTTGTGCATTTGATGTTCAAGTTAAGGACTAAGAAGATTCTAGAAGGTGACTAGAAATAAGACACACAGTGTCTTTCCAGGATGAAGGACGAGAGAAGTGAGGTCGAGAGGGACGGGAGGGTGAAGGAGAAGGGGAGCAATGGATTTGTAATTTGCAGAGGTTAAAAGTGACGGACGGGAGGCGCAAATGTGTGAAGGAGAAGAGAGAACAAATGGTTAAATGCTTGTGAGGTTTTTTTGGTAATTAAATTTACAACGATATATAATTTCCGTTGAGAATTATAAATCATAGGGTGAGACACCGTCAAAAAAGCAGTTACTAGTTGCTTTCCATGAAACGGTGTTTCACCGAAAATTTTTAATTTTTAATTTTAATTAAACATTAAAATATTAATTTTTTTATAATTTCAATTCAAATCATACTATCAAATACCCTCTAAATTGTGAGTCACCTGGAATCCGGGGTCACATAACCTTGCATCCTCTTATGCCCTCCATTTATCAATAATTATTAATGTGGGTCAAATTAAAAAACAAGAGGATTGAAGTGCAAAAAAAAAAAGAAAAAAGGTTGGCATTTTTTAAAATATGGCAACAGATTCCATTTGGTCCTCTTACTTTTTACAATACAACCTTTCGGTCCCTTAATTCAGCATCAAATTGCGGGGTTATATCCCTAAGGATCAAAATTTACCATATTTTGCTTGTGGTAGCCGACAACAAACATCAGAACAAAGACTTTGATTAAAAAGAAAAATAAAAAAAGCTAGCTCTAACTCGATAGTGAATTGATGCACAACAAAAAAAAAAAAAAAAACTGAAGTTATGCGACAAGAAAGAAGATAATTATTATTGTCTTGCTCTAAAAACACGTCAGGTTGACATTGCACCGTCGAATTCCCCTAAAATCTAAAATGCATCATATGGCACAAGTCATGCAATTAGTATAGACAAGTATTTTTTGGGGGCTAGTGAAAACTAGGGGGATTTCGGTTCAGTTTTTATTTATAAATTAATTAAATATAAAAAAAATCTGGTTTATCCAAACCGGTTTTGGTTCGGTTTTTAACTAAAAAACCAAAAAGTAGTTTTTTTTGTTTGTTTTTAGGCTTTGTTACTTTTTCTTCTTCTATTTCAATAAAATAGAATAAAACAAAAAAATTTAAATCAAATCAAAAAAATATATTATTTTTTTAATTAAAACCAGTTCAGTTTGGTTATGGATTCTTATTTTAACATTATATTAACAAAATCAAATTGGACGAAAATTTTTATGAAAAAATGTAATCAGTTTTTTTAATAGATAAAGTTTTCTCGGTTAAGTTTTTCCTAATTTTTTTGATTTAATTGATTTTTTTAATCATCACTAGTTAAAACTGCAACTTGTAATATATTTTTAAATACCTGTATCATGAAATTATTTTATATATTTTTATAAGATAACAACAAGCCCAAAAAAACGATAGGCCGGCCCACATTCTCAAGCATAGCAACCTAAGCCTGCATGATATGATGGCTACAATTTATATTAATTACAAGCTATCTATTCTTGGTCTGTAATATTTTTATATAAAACAATGTACATGCAAGCTAATTTATTGTGTTTTTTACATATAAAAATTTAAAGTATAAATTAAAAGGCTTATACGTGCATTTAATTGAATAAATCAATAATTATTTATATAAATAAACATAAAAACAATAACCAAAAGAGAAATAAAAAAATAAAAAATGAATTTAAATCAAGATATCCAAAATAAAATATTCATCTGATGTTTTTATTTATTTAAATCAATAAAAGATATATTCACACCAGAATACCATTATAACCCTTACAATTACCGGAAAAACCTATGTGAATGTATAAATGAGTGTTTGGTAGTTTGGTCATAACTAAGATTGGCAATACTATTTTGATGCAGCAATTTTATTTTTTATAATATTTTATTTTTATTGTTTTGATTTTAGTTTTGGTTTATTTCTTATATATATATAGCCGAAATAGAACGATCGATACAAAACCAGTATGTTTCGGTCAGTATTTGATCGAAATATCCGGTATGAGCTGAAATTTAAACAAATATAAAAAATACATCATTTTATCTTCTTTTTTTACTGGTACGAAATGTTTTGACTATTTCGACCGAAATAAAACTGTATTAACAACTATAGTCAGAAGTGAGATTGGAAAAAAAAATTGATGTTTTAGTATTTAGTTAAGTAAAAAAAACTGGAATTTTCCAGTGAATCCACATAAAAAAAAAAAAAAAAGAAAGAAAGAAAGAAGAAGATGAAAGTCCGTTTCAAACAAAACAACCCTTACTTGCTTTTCATGCCTAAAAGTGCTCGTAGAAGGAGGTCCGTAGAAGGAGGTCCGCCCCTGGAGTCCCTTCAACGTGCCACTGGAACCAAAATATATACATTGAGAGAGAACTTTATCCAAACATGCAGTCACACTCTCTCCTTTTTTTATTCGTTGTTGCTCATAATGCCTACTTTATTTTTTTACTTCTTTCAATATTACCAAAAACACTAAAACAGATCGGTAATTCAATGTAGATTTACTGTAGCTGTAGACTCATGTGCACTATTCACTCGCAATTTGATTGGTAGTTCATCCGCTTTTTTTTTCTCGTTTATGAACAGTGGATTAGCGATTTTACCTCCCGAAAACGACAAAAACCGTCACCATAAGCAGGGGCTCCGTTGTCATTGCGCACATCGGACCGAACCAGACCGGTCTGACCCGCTGGTCTTCTGCTTATTTTATTATTATTTGAAATTGGCTAAATACTGTTTTAGCCCCTAATAAGACAAAAAACGTTACTTGGAGCAAAAGGACAAGACAGTAATTGATCTCATTTTTTTATTATTTCTTTCGCTGGCTGTCAGAGCGTGATGGACACGCGCCTGTCATTTTTTCACCCCACTTCCTGTTTAGGTGGCGCGTGCAGACTCATGCGGTGGCCGGAAAAGTGCTTCCAGAGTGTAGATCCATGCGCCTCAGCGTGGGCTTCCTCCCGCGGTGGCGCATTTAGCATAAAAATATTTGTGGACGCGCCGATGGCCGGTTAAAGGCGTTGCCATGTTTCTCTCTCTCTTGCACGTAAAAGTGCAGGAGAGTCCCCCATTTGTTGTTACTTTTCACTTAGGTCCCTTGACTTTCAATTTTATTTTTTGCCATGATTTTTGTTATATAAGTTTTGATTTAGTTCGATTAGGTCCTCCGATTCGAATTGATTGAATGCCAATATTTCACTTCGGTCCTCCTTCTTTGAATTTTCGGATTGGGTATAAATAATTCAATGAATATGGTATATAAGTTTCGATTTCTTCAATTTGATCCTTTAATTAAAATTAATAATATATTTAATCTTCATTTTAGCCCTTATATTTTTAATTTTGGGTTTTAATCCCTTTATATTTTATTTTCATTCCAGCCCTTATGCTTTTAATTTTTTATTTTAATCCCTTTATGTCTTTTCATTTCTATAACAATCTCTACTTTTGTCCATGTATATATAAGTGTACTCTTCATTTTGATTTTTAATTTTTATTATTTTTTTATTTGTTGAGGTGATATTTAAAAAAAAAATAGCTCTTAAATTTTGTTTTATATCTATGATCATTTAATAATTGATATTTGTGGTTTTTTTTCTCCATTTGTTCTTTTTTTTAGTTTTTTATTTTTATTTTTATATCAGATGACATTTTTTACTTAATATTTTTTTTCTTTTGTTAAAGTTTTTAAGATCTTTTTAATCTTTCATTTATTTTATTTTTTTCCATTATTAACATAATAATAATAATAATAATAATAATAATAATAATAATAATAATAATAATATTTTTTCTTTCTTGCTTCCTCTTTTGTTAATGTTTTTTAAGTTTTTTTCTCTTAGGATAATTTGATAATTTTTATTGTTTTGACAGTAATAACAATGATAATTTTTGTTGCTATTTTATTTTTGTTTTTAGTCTTTTGTTAAAGTTTTTTGGATTTTTTTAGTCTTTTATTTATTTTTTTTCTTTCATTATAATAATAATAATAATAATAATAATAATAATAATTTAATTATTTTTCTTGCTTACTCTTACGTTAATGTTTTTTAGTTAATAATAATAATATAATAATTTAATTGTTTCTCTTATTTACTCTTTTGTTAATTTTTTTGTTTTTTCTTCTCGAAATAATTTAGAATTTTTATTTTGTTAGCAGTAACAGCAATGATAATTTTTTTTATATAATTTGTTTTTTATCTTTTATTAAAGTTTTTAAGATTTTTTTAGTCTTTCATTTAGTTTTGTTTCTTTCATGATTAACACAATGATGATGATGATGATGATGATAATTTAATTGTTTTACTTGCTTAATCTTATGTTAATATTTTTATTTAATAATAATAATAATAATAATAATTTAATTATTTCTCTTGCTTACTCTTTGGTTAATGTTTTTTAATGGTTTTTTTCAGTACAATTTGATAATTTTTATTGTTTTAATAGTGATAGCAATGATAATTTTAGATTTTAATACTTTGATGTTACTATTGTTATAGTAGGATATGTTGATTAATTTTATTATATTAAATTTTACATATATAAATATTATATTTTAGTTTTGATCTAGCAAATTCTATAAAAATTGTTTGCTCAGCCTGCAACATAGAACAAATATTTTTTTTATTATATTTTTTTAATTGCTCTTTCTTTTAGTTTTTTATTGGTTTTTTAATTATTATTTTCAAGTTAAATAAAAAAAATTTTACCTGATAATTTTGATTTTATTTTTTTGTTTAATCTTTTGTTCAAGTTATTAAGATTTGTATAGTCTTTCATTTATTTCTGTTTTTTTCATTATTAACACAACAACAATAACAACAACAACAACACTAATAATACTAATAAATTTAATGATTTTCCTTGCTGGCTCTTTTGTTAATATTTTTTTGTGTTTTTTCTCTCAAGATAATTTGATATTTTTAATTTTTTTTAACAATAATAGCAATAATAATTTTAGATGTTAGCACTTCGATGTTGTTATTTTTATAATAGGGTGTCGTAATCTATTTTATTATATTAAATTTCACATATATAGATATTATATTCTTTAAAAAAATTTACAGTATTTTGATTTTTAATATTGCAGATCTAATATTATTGAAGAAAAAATTCAACTAAAAAAAACCAATGGTAGACAAATTTACCTCCATTATCTACAATTAAAAAATATCCAAGTCACTTCCCATTTCGATTACACTGTTTTTTTTAGACAGCATGTAAATAATTATAGCATGCAATAAAATTCAGTTTATTTTTAAAAATATATTATAATATTTTAATTTATAATGTGTGAAATCTAATATTACTAGGGAAAAAAATCAACTCATACAAAAAATAAAATGACAAATTTAACTAGGTTATCTAAAATTAAAAAATATACGAACCACTTCCCATTTTGATTACTCTATAAAATATGCGAGACTAATTATATATTTTAATATTTATTGAATATTATCGCCTAAAAATTTATAGACAAAAAGAGAGAAAAAATGACCTAAATTTAAAAAAAATAATTAATATCAATATGCTTAAATACATTTAATAAAATAATATGATTAATAAATCTTACAAAAACAATTTTGGCTTCAAATTTTAATTTTATACTCTTTTATTTAAGTTTATTTCCTAAAAAAAATTCAAAATTTTCATTTTTTACATTTCAAATCTAATATTACATAGGAGAAAAAACAACTCAAATTTTTTTCTTTTAACAAATTTACCTAACTTATCTACAATTAAAAAATATGCAAGTCACTTCCCGTTTTGATTACACTATTCCTTTTAGACGGAAAATAAGTCATTATAGAATGCAAAAAAATTAAGTTTATTTCTTAAAAAATTTACAATATTTTTATTTTTAATATGTCAGATCTAATATTACTTGGGGGGAAAAGGCAACTCAAATTTTTTTTGACAAATTTACTTAAGTTATTTGCAATTTAAAAATATACAAACCACTTTCCATTTCAATTACACTATTTCTTTTAGGCGGGGAAAAAATTATTTGTGACATATTTGATCTATTATAATGTTACTAATTACATATTTAAGCAACTAATTACAACATGTAAAAAATCAATTAGTTTTCTACATAGAAAAAACCATAGCGCAATGCGTAGGCAACCATACTAATTATACAATGAAAAAAACTCATTTCTAACATATTTTATCTATTGCAATTTTAGTAATTAGAAATTGAAATAACTAATTATAGCATGCAAAAAAAGTAAGTTTATTTTTGGAAAAAAAATTACAATATTTTTATTTATAATGTGTCAGATCTAATATTGCTGGGGAAAAATGCAACTCATAAAAAAAAAATTACCAACATTATCTGCGATTAAAAAATAAAAAACCCACTTTCCATTTTGATTATACAAATTTTATCAATTATAATTTTACTAATTAAATATTAAAATAGCAAAATACAATACATATAAAAACAATCAATTTTCTACATAGATAAAAAACCTCGGCGCATCGCGCGGGTATATGGCTCGTATATACTAACCATGGAGTCTCATCGCGGCCGATATTATATTTTTTTTAATATAAAAAAATATTAATTATATATATATATATTATAATATAAATTTGGGTAAAATAATAAATTTATGTAAAAATCTTGTGAAGTGCAAATTTTCTATAAAATATATGAATTTTAAATTGATATAAATTTATCTATTTAGTAGGTTTCAATGAAATAACCAATATAAAATTATCATTATCATTAAAAAAGCAAAAAGATTCGGATATCTGAATTATTGAATACATTGTATTAGAATTAGTTTATTTTACAATTCAATCTAAATTAAACATAACAAATAAAATATAAATTGTGAAAGAACTTGCATTAATCAAATAACAAAAATAAATAATTGATTTTTTATCTCCAAAAAGAAGAAAACATAAATTAAAAATTCATCCCCACATTATTCTCATTATCATTACTATATCATGTAAAATTATTATCAATATTACTATCCAAATAGTGAAAATTATTATATTGCCCTAAAGAATATAAAAAAATTTGTCAAAAAAATTATAAAAAAAATCACAAAAATTATCATTATTATTGTGCAAACAATAAAATCGTAAAATCATTTGCTCTGAAAGTCAGATAGAAATAACAAAAAAAAAAACTAAAGAGAAAAATAGAGAAATATTAATTTTGAAATGATTACCAACATAAATTAAAATCTCAGAATTGAACCGAATAAAAATAAAATCCCAATAAAAAATAAAATGAAAAAACTTAAAACAAAAACCAAAAGTATAAATAAATAAAGATGGAAAGAAAGAAACATTGTCCAAAAATGATTAAGAAAAAGAAAGGAATCAATACTAAATACAAAAATAAAAAAAGTGCCAAAATGAAAACCCTAACCAAAAAATAAAAGGCAAAAAAATAAAATAAAAATCACAAATGTATCAATATGAACAAAAAATAAAATGTCCAAGAAGAATAAAAAACCAAATGAATAAAAAAAAAGAATAAGTAACAAAATAAAAAACGAAATATATATATAATTTGTCACAAAAACTAAAAAAATCACAAAAAATATTATTATTATTGTGCAAATAATAAATTCATAAAATCATCTGATCCAAGAATCAGATAAAAATAACAAAAAAGAATAAAAAAAGAACAAGGAGAAAAATGGATAAATATTAATTTTGAAATGATCACCAATAGAAATTAAAATCTCAGAACTGAACTGAATAAAAATAAAACCTCAATAAAAAATAAAATAAAAAAATTCAAAACAAAAACCAAAAGCATAAATAAATAAAGACAGAAAAAAAAAACAATGTCCATGAAAGATTGAAAAAAAAAAAGAATCAATACTAAATAAAAAAAATAAAATAAAAGAAAGAGTGTCAAAATGAAAACACTAACAAAAAATAAAATGATAAAAAATAAAAATGAAATCTAAAAGCACAAATGTATAAATATGGAAAAAAAATAAAAAATTATCTAAAACGAATAAAAAACCAAATGAATTAATAAAAAAATTAAAAGAATACGTGACAAAATAAAAAATAAAATATATAATTAAATGTAATTGAAGGATAAAAACGAAACAAATCAAAATTTTAGAACCAAAAAACAAAAAAAGGATTTTAAAAAATTAAGATAGTGCAATTATTGAATTAATTAAAAAATTAAGGGCCGAAATGAAAAGTAATATATATGACCAATTTTAATTCGGGAAAAAGTTACAACAAATTCAAACTTGCATACCAAATATATTAAAAGAATAAAAAAGAAATAAAAAATCAAAAGACTAAGGACCAAAATGAAACTTTCCGTATATAATCAATTTCAATTCAAGGGAATAATTGAAAAAAATCAGAAATTCTATTCAAAAATCAATAATAAAAATGAAATCCAAAGTTGAGGGACTGAACAGAAATATATACAAATACGAGGGATGTTATTGTATTTAACTAGCACAGGACAGAGAAAAGAGTGGTGGGAAGAAAAATCGTCCATCGGAGCTCACACAAACCTATTTCATATGCACAGGCTGCGTGTAGAGGAAGATTTGATGGCCGCAAACCATCTGAGACGGCGAAAGAATATTTTTCGATGCCTTAGTGAATTGCACATGCCACCTGAAAGACACGTGCGGTCGGAACACTATTGGCGCGTACGGATGACGCGCTTGTAGTGTTTCTGATAAAAAATAATAAAAAATTGATCAATTACTCATATAGCCCTTGACCCCAACCATAATTATGAAAAACCCTGAGGTGAAATTTTGGAAATACCTCCCGGTGCTGGCGGCATGTTTTGTCGTTTAGGGAGGTCAATTTTGTCGTTTCACTGTGCAACAAATCCAGATGTAAAAATCCGAAAATACCCCTGGTTCGTGGGGCTAAAAATTTTCGAACTTAGGGGCAAAATGGTCATTTTACTGTAGCAGTGAATAATGAACTGAGTCTGGTTGAACAATGAAGAAATGCACAGTAAAAACACCATGATTTATATATATATATATATATATATATATATATATATATATATATATATATATATATATTCAATTCTTTTCTTTTCTTTTATTTTTTTATTTAGTTTTGTTCCCTTTTTTTTTATCCTTTTGTTATAATTTTTAATTTTTTGGTATGAAATGAGAATGAAATGTTTTTCTATGTAGTAAATCTTCTATTGTTAGTGATTTATTATCTTTTTTTTTATATTGTTTTGTCTATGTGTGACATGATATAATTTTAGTTTTAAATGATTTTTTATTTAAAAAACAATTAAATTATTTCTTAAGATTTATTCTTCATATTATTATATTAAAAATATTTCAGAACACTAAGATTAAATTAATTTGAGATTTAAAAAAAATTGTTTATTTTTTTATATATAGATTTTAAGGCATCAATATTGAAAAAAAATATCAACACACACACATACAAAGCTTAAAAAATAATTGTTATTATTATTTTAAACGTATTATCCATAACAAAATGAATATATAAAAAAACTATATAGTTGAAAGGTTTGTACACTGATTATATTATTTCAGAGGTATAACATCATAAGAAAATTGGTTGTGGTTTGTTAAAAAAATATGAAGGAAGTTGGATGTTAAGTAAGTATGTGTTTGATGTTGTGTTAGGTTATTTTTTATGGTTTTAAAATAAAATTTGGTTGTGGTTTTCTTAAAAAATATGTTTTGTTAAAATTGTTTGTCATAACCCAATTTATGGATTATTCCTCAAAATCTATCCAAAAATAAAAACAATAAAATAAAAAGGACTGGTGTCGGCAAAAAAATCAAGGTGAAAAATTTGAATGTTTTCGAGAGCCTGGTTATACTTTTTTTGCTCGGAAATGAAGGAAAATACAGATTCAAGGATAAAATCATTTATTATTGAATTAATCTGCGTAAAAATTAAGTCGAAGGCATAATTATATTTTTATGGGTCAATTTGATTTAATTGTCAGTCAATTTAAAGTGTAATTATGTTTAGGGTTTAATTGAGAGCCCAATTGAAGGATTGAATTGAGCACAAAGGTGTAATTATATTTTTAATGGATCAAATTAATTTTATTAAAGGCTTAATTGGTGAAAAATTAAGTTTGAAAACTCAATTTGGGTTAAATTGAGAAGATCAAAATTTTCGATAATGAAATTTTTTGGGTGAAATCGAGAGTCAAAATTGAAGATAAAACATCGGTTTTACCATTGAAAAACCTTTTTTGTAACCATCCATTTTTGTCAGTCTATTTTATATTATTTTTTTTTTTAAAAAGAACTACCAAGGCCTTGCTAGAAGCCATGATGCAGCCATGCCCTGTAACCTAACACCACAACACCCCATTCCTAGACATCAACTCGATGCCTGCATATTACTTCTTTCACATATAAATAGCATGCATGCACAAACGAAGCAAGGGGGCTGAATAGAGGAAAAAATAGACACCAGGGGACAATCGAAAACATAGAAATACAACATAGGAATAACACACATGTAGCGCCCTATCTTCTTTTTCAGCGACGCCAAAGCCATCATTAGCAATGTCCTCTCTCTCTCCATTTGACAACTCCAACGGCCCCTCATCTTTGGTGGCCAGCCACCACCAACTCCTCTCTCTCTCCTTCCTTAATGCTCCACTTCACTCTCTCTCCCCTCCTTTACAAGCAACCCTCTCTTTCTCTCTTCTTCCTCAATGTTACACTCCTCTCTCTCTCTCCTCAAGCAGCAGCTAACCGATCACCATTGTCTCTCTCTTTCTCTCTCTCCAACAAGCTCGCCGTGAACTTCAGCAGTTGCAGTGGCAGCTTCGGCGACGCAACAGTAGTAGAGGTGGTAGTGGCAACAACAAATCGCCACTACAAGAGCTTCTTTCGGCCACCACAGGTCATCATTTTCGACGCCATTACCACAAGGAGAACCACCCCGGCCTCCTTTTCCTAGTAACAGTTAAGTCTCTCGTCGCCGTCGATCGAACACCTTGGTACTGTTCGCGTAACAATTGCAGAAGTGAATATTAATTCACCCCTGTCCTGTTTTCTTTTTGGCTTCAATTTATGGGTTGGACCTGCTCTCGGCCCAGCCCAATCCAAGTCTATCATAGTTGGTCCCTTGACCCAACTTGGTTGGGCCAACCCATTTAGTTGGGTCAGGCCCCACCTGAATTTTTTTTTTAGAAAAAAAATACATAAAAAGACATTTCAAAATATTAAAAAAAATATGTTGTTTTAGTGTATACGACCGAATTCCAAGGTTTTTACAATCAGATTTTTCATAAAAAAATATATGTTGCATTTTCCCCATATTTTGAACAAAAATTTGATATTGTAACCAGTTTATGACTATCCATTGAAATTTGGCCAAAATATAAAAATAAAATAAAAATTATTATGTTTTAACTATTGGGGTGTAAAATTACTTTGTAAAGCACACCCGTAGGAAAATTGTTTTCTTTTTGAAAATACAGTGTAATATTCTATTTTTGGTTAGTCTTTCAACTCGAAATAAGGTAGAGATTCTCTCACGAAGAGAGATCTACATCAAACATTAGAAAAGACAACAAAAAATCAAACTAAGAAAAAATAATCAAACAACAATGCAGTTTACCTTTGATAGGGTGTACTGAGGGTGAGACGTCTTCTCCTTGTACAATATGTCCCCTTACCCAAATCTCTCACAGACCAATAGGTTTTCTAGTTGCCGTAATACTATGTGGCGACTCCTGATAATTATAGTTGTAATTTTATGACTATAAAACAACACCTCATTTCACTGCGCCCAGTTGTCTCCCAAATCCGGTGATGGCGGGGCATAAAGCATAAAAAAATCATTGTCGCGACATTATTAATGAGATTTCTTTTGCATATAAATAAATAAAAGCATGTTTTTTTTCTTCATAAAATCATGATTTAAAATGTAATTATAAAAATTATTTGATTAACGAAAGGGGTTTTGTCCTCGGTGGGTAAAAAGAAAAAAAATAAGTTCTTACAATATTGCTACTCGCCGAACCTCGTGTAAGTGTTATCATTAATATGGATTTGTGGGATTAATTTCCATATCTGTGTTTGTTATTTGCTGTAGAATTTGTAAAATCCGGGTTTTGGTTTGAATGGTTAATATGTGAACTTTATGGACAAAATGTGATTTGTGTGTTGAGTGTTGGTTGGTTTGAAATCTGTTTGGGATGATTAGGATTTCAAGTCAAGATGATTGGTTGGTTATGAATGCTTGTGTTTTGATTGTGGTTAGGGTTCTTAGTTTCTGGGTTTTTGTTTGAAATTGTGTGTGGATTTGAAATCTGATTGAAATAGTAGAAGTTGCTAGGTTGATTGGAACAGTAGGTTGATTGGAATAGCAGGATTCAAATTTTTGGGTTTTTGGGATTTTTTGGGATTTGAGAAAAAACACTTCTATTTGGAAAAAAATTTATAGAGAAATTCAGAGTTGCTCTGATGCCATGTTAGAGTTCAAAATACAAAATAATCTCTATATATTCGATTGTGTTTTTACTCTTACATTACAAACTATTTTATAGTCATACTACAACCCTAAAATAGCAAATACAAAACCTCCTTTCTCTGTACTTTATATAACTTCCATTTTGGGAAATTAACATTTCTGTATTTTGACAAAAATATAATTATAAGAATTATTTGATTAACGAAAGGGGTTTTGTCCTTGGTGGCAAGAATTAAAAAAAAAGAGTTCTTACAATACTGCTATTCGCCAAACGTCGTGCAAGGGTTATTACTGGAGTTTTCGGTTGTTGAAAGAAGCTGCGAAGGGCATAAGCCAAGAAAAATGCAAAGCCAGGCCAAAGCAGATCCTATCAGAGGGTGTGTACAAAGAAACACTTTCGACCGTTTTGACTTCCGTTCCCCTTTTGGCTGTTACAAATTTGCAGTGCGATGGCCGCCATTTTCTTGGCAAATAAACACAATTTTTCGGTATATTTTAACTCTTTCACTGTTTATTGAAGGACTGGCGTGAGGAGAATCGTCATCAGCCAGCATTTTATTTTCAATCACAATAACCAAAAGAAGGGAAAATGAAGGAAATATATGGATGTAATCTTACATTCCTTTCCCCATTATTCCATAAAACAGAATAAATGCAAAATACTATGCATGGAGCGATTTTGCAGTAGTAATTTATTTAGCACACAACACAATTACTATAGCCAGCTACTTGCAAATAGCAACAAGGACTTTTCTAGGTGGCAAAGATGGCCTCCTTCCATGAAGCAAAGCCATGTTATCAAGGAAAAGGACATCACCCTTTTCCCACTTGAATTGGATGCTCTCTTCTTCAATGATTTGCTCACACCTCTTCACAAAAGTTTCTGGTATCTCTGTTCCATCTGCCAACATAGCTGAGCTGGTTTCCTTTCCATGCATGCCGACGACTGCGTTGAACCACATTCTCCTCCCTTTTCTTCCATCAAACACTTCCGTTAATGCTCGAGGAGCCATTATTGTCTTCACTCCTCCACCAGGCAGCCACTCCATGTCCATCCCTAGAGCCTTAGCCCTGTCTCGCATTATTTATGAACATGATTTGAGTCTATTACACGAAACGGTATCGTTTGGAAATTTGTTAAGAAGAAAACTAAGCTAATGTAGATGTGCATACCTTCTCTCAGCCTCTGCCTTGTCTGTTGTTCCGAAACCATCCTCCCAACCTTTACCTCTTATCGATGATGTATCGTTTTTGCTGGGAGCTGTGAAAGTGTACTTGAGTCCCTTTGCCTCAACTTCTTCCACTGCTTCAGGAAACTCCTCTAGCATCCTTTCTGTAACTCTAAAGCTCGGAACAAGGGGTGTCTGTCCACCTTCTGGTGGGGGTATTTCGCAGAAAAACATCACTTTCTCCGGTGATTCTTTTATCTGTCAAAGTTAGACATGGTAAACGTAGAAAACATAGCACAGGATTCCAACGATAAAATTCATATAGATAGTTATGGAAAATTTCTCCTTGGATTTCTAGTGTTTAGTGCTTACAAAACCAAAAGACACGGAGAGAGTCAGGAGATTAAATTGAGTTTGGCTAGGACGGATCAAAGTGATGGAACTGTTAATCTTATTGAAAAACCTTTCCCAAACAGTGTCAATATTTAACTTACCACAACCATTTCATGGTGGAAGTATATGAATTCCGACAGGGGTCCCTCATTGGCAGTCCATACGCGTTTGTAAACGTGTTCCCGCAGCCCTGCCCCTGTGTAACGAGTTTCATCCCAGCCAAAGGCCTCGATAATATCATTGAAGTCCTCAGCATTCTTCACATCAAAACCTCGAAGCAGAACAGCACTGTTTCTTATGAGAACTTGCTCAAACCAGTCCTTGTTCTGCTTTAGAGCTGAGAGTAATGACTTCGTGTCACTCTTGCTGGGTTCTAGGGGTTGCAGCACTAGTGGCATGGTTTCACCATCCACCACTTTCTGGCCCTCACATCTTCCTACCTTGAAGTCCTTGCAAGAGATTTCCATTTTCTCTCTCTTTTCCTGTGCTTTGTTGATTTGCTTCCTCTTTGTTATTTTTCACTTCAAAACGTGTCGCTTATATATAGCATCATGCTGGAGGTGTATTAATCGTAATGCTGTACAAGGAATCACAGATTCGTTGGCAGTTTCAGAAAAGAATTGGAGATTCTTTCATGTCGTTTTGCGAGTGAAAAGCGATCTTATTAGCGGAAAAAAAACCTATGGCTTTAGTCCTCCATGAGTTGCTTAATTCCTGAGATTCATTTGGTCTTCTAACCCGTATGATTGTTTCCTGGAGTTTCCGTTTTGTTTTGGAATACAGACGATCAATGCTGTAAATACCTCTGAGACAGCAATGCTTCAGCATTTATGAATCTAGAGATTATTTATACACGGGTTATCGATGGAAACAGTGAGATCCCCATCGGAAAGGAAATACCGTCCTTCCATTCCATGTAAAAAAAGTGATATGCTTTACGTATTTCACTTAGAATCGGTTTTAGAACAAGGTTTAAGTTCTAAATTGTGGGTCACCTGGGATCTGGGGTCAATTAACCTTGCATCCTCTTATGCCCTCAATTTATCAAGAATTATTAAGGTGGGTCAAATTAAAAAACAAGAGGATTGAAGTGCAGGAAAAGAAAGAAAAAAGGGTGGCATTTTTTAAAATACGGAAAAGGATTCCATTTGGTCCTCTTACGTTTTAGAATACAACCCTTAGGTCCCTTAATTCAGCATCAAATTGTACCAAAATTTGCTCGTGCATGAAGCAATCGGTATCCAATAACCTCGTTGACAAACGAGTTTTGGCATCAACAATAGCTACAATACTTTCATACCTAATAGAAACTCTATCGAAAGCTATCAGAATAGTATAATGAACAAGATCTGACTAAGTTTTTGGGTGTGGTATCAGACAACAAACAACAGAACAAAGACTTTGATTAAGAAGACCAAAAAAAAGCCGAAGCTATGCGACAAGAAAGAAGAGGGGTATTATTTGTCCTGCTCTGAAAGCACGTCAGGCTTACATTGCACCGTCGAATTTCCTGAAAGTCAAAACATGCAATTAGAGATCAACTGTTCTTCTTCATGCGTCGATTAATGCCAGCTTTCCTCCCATTGTTGGAACCTTAAGAACAAAATAATAAAGCTCACAAGATTGATGAAAATGCTTGATTTTTATTTGGGAAATCAATGCTGCTTAAATACAGCTTTTTACAAACTGAAATTGAGAAAAGCTAGCTACTGCTAATACGTGGATTACATCACACATATCATGCGTCGATTAATGCCAGCTTTCCTCCCATGATCGATGACAAGAACATGCAATTAGAGATCAACTGTTCTTCTTCATGCGTCGATTAATGCCAGCTTTCCTCCCATGATCGATGACAAGAACATGCAATTTCTGTCTCGAGTATTTGGCACAGCTTGAATGGATATAGCAGGTGGCGTCTTCATAGTCTTCGTCACTTGATCAATCCTTGCGATAACCCGGAAGGCAATATCTTCTATCAATGCCCTGTCACAAAACCATTTTCCCGCCTCTTTTTCCTGGTTAATTAAACCCATGTCCTGTCGTGAGCTGAAAGGGTAGCTTCAGTAGCAAATTACATTTTCTTCTCTTCATAGTTTGCGATGGAGGCGGTTCAATTTGAATATATTATTAATTACTCCTGCACAGTAAAATATAAAACCGGACGGGGCATTTTCAAAACAAATAAATTATAAACTAAGCACCCGAGCCTAACTTTAAAAGTCAACCTAAAATCTAATATGCATCATATTGCTCAAGTCATGCCATTAGTATAGACAAGTAATTTTACGAGGCTAGTGAAAATTAGGGGCATAATTTTCAGTTCAATTCAGTTTTTATCTATAAATTAAATAAATAAATTTAATAGTAAAATGGTTCAACCCGACCAGTTTCAGTTTAGTTTTTTAAATAAAAACTAAAATATAGTTTTTTTGTTTTTAGGCTTTGTTTTTTACTTTAACGAAATCTTTTGCTTCTCGCATTTCAGCAAAATGGAATCCAACAAAAAAATTTAAACCGGACCACAAAAATAAAATAAAAATTATATTTTGTTTAATTTGAATCGGTTTAATTTGATTATGGTTTACTTGTTTTAGCCTTACAAAAACAAAACAAAATTGGACTAGAAGTTTAAAGAAAAAATATAATCAGTTTTTTTAATGGTTAAGGTTTTCTTAGTTAATTTTTTTTTTCTAATTTTCTCGATTTAATCAGTTTTTTTAATCATTTATAATTAAAACTACTTGTCTTGTATTTTTTGAATATCTATGTCATTAAATTATTTTATATATTTATATATATAAAAAAAGCTGATAGGCCCACATTCTTAAGCATAGCAACCCAAGCCTGCATGTTATGTTTGCTATGATTTATATTAAATTAGTAGCTATCTATTCTTGGTCTGTATTATTTTTTTTTTAAAAAAAAAACAATGTACATGCAAGCTAATTTATTGTGTTTTTTACATATATAAATTAAAGTATAAATTAATTCAATTAAATAAATCAATAACCAAAAGAGAAATAGAAAAATAAAAATAAAAATAAAAAATGAATTTAAATCAAGATATCCAAAATAAAATACTCATATGGACGTGTTTATTAAATTTATTTATTTAAATCAATAAAAGATAAATTCACACCAAAATACCATTATAACCCTGACAATTACCGAAAAACCCTGCGTGAAAGTATAAAAATATCCTCAAATGCAAACCATTTTTGTCTTGTCCAAAGCCATTTTTTACCTAAAAGCGCACCCATTTTTGGTAACTGACCTTTCCATATTATAGAGAGTTGATTTTGATCGGCTCAAACAAATAATAATAAAAAAAGAGAGCTGATTTTGAGCTGCTTTCTTTGCTGGCATTTTATGTGTTTGAGTTACCTATTGCCTTCTGAAGTGAAGCCAGGAGTCATTAAAAATCACCATTTATTTAATATTATATTTATTAAAAATTAGATTTCATAATTTGTCTTAACTTACTTTATATAAACTTGTTATGATCTTATGACCTGATACATGGATTGACTTATTAACCTTAATTAATCTAATATGTTATGTCCTTGGTATTTATTAAAAAATATCACCTTAATTAGGTGTCATGAGCCAATCTAGGTTTTTACTGGTGATGTGGGTAATGTTTAAGCTTTTCAATCTGACTAAATCATGTTAAATTAATTTTAACTATTTATTTATTAATATAAAAAATATTATTAATGGCTAAATATATTTTTATATCAACAAAAAAATGATCCCAACCCTGTAATTGGAAAAATCACATCGATGCTTGAGATGTTCAAGTGCAAGCAAAACAACAAAGTAAACCCATCAAAATCAGGCGAACAGAGTCATTCTTTCTCCAACGTAAAACCACCTGTCAACCTCAGATCACGATGACAGTGTACTTAAAAACGTGGGCTCAGCCCAGCCCAGCTAGATTTTGATATATGATTGCGAGATTTCATAGGAGAAAATCGAAGTGCTCAGAAAAAATCGTAAGAACTGATTTAAAGTAAGTTTAAAATTAAATTAGAAAAATATAAATCTGCCGCAACTACAAAATAATGATTTAAAATGCAATTAAAATTATTTTTGAAAATATTTTTTATTTTAAAAATGAATAAAAATAATATTTTTTATTATTTAATCATTATTTTTTATATCAGTTAAATTAATCTTAAAAGACTAATTTTTTAATTTAAAATAAAATATATATATATTTATTTTTAAATATTTTTGAAGGATAATAAAATACAAAGTTCAAACCTCATTGAACGAGCATTAAAATAAAAAAAATTAACTAAAAGAAAGCAATATCACCTTAATAAAAATAATTAACCACAACTCAATAATTCATAACACGGGGGGCCTCGCAACTTTTGCCAGTGACATGCCAGCTGCTGAGTGCTATTATGTCCATTTAAAAAAAATAAAAATTAAAATAGGTAGCATACCTTGGGGCCTTTTCTAATGAAGAAATCCAAAGTGCGTGCCAGTAACAGTATAGATCCAGTACTCAAGTGTCGGTAGAGACTCCTGTCACTGAATGTTCCAAAATGGCAACCTCAGTTTCTTCATCGCTAGCCCCACTTCTCTTCTTCGCAAGAATCTGGGGTCTTTTAGTTGCGGCTCTGGTCGTTTCCTGGGCTCTTGTTTTCAAGCCTAGCTTTCTACCTCAATCTACCTCTCAAGAAGACTTCATTTATGCAGTATGCAGTTCCCTCCCTTCCTCTTCTCTCGCATTTCTTAACCCCACACACAGAGAGAAAATCTGCATTTCTTGAACTTCACTTATATTGATGGTTTTCTTTCTTTCATGTTCTTCTTACAGGTTCTTCATCCTTTGTTAATGGTGATTGGTTTCATTCTCATCAGTGGAGAAGGTAATTTTGGCATTAATTAACCCATGACCTGTGCTAATAGATGGGTAGAAGCTTCAGCTTGATTTATCATCATATGGAAGTGGTCTACAAAATGGAGGTTGATTCTTGCTTTTGTTGCTTCTTCCTCTTCTTTTTTGGGACTTTCAGCAATCTTGGTACACAGATGGTTGCCTGGTTCAAGGGGTTTCAAGAAATCAGTGCATTTGTGTCTTCAAGGACTGGCGCTGGCTTGTGGGATTTTTGGGATTTGGACAAAGTTTCAAAGCAACGATGGGATTGTGGCAAATTTCTTTAGTTTGCATTCTTGGATGGGTTTGATCTGCATATCCTTGTTCGGAGCTCAGGTTTGTTCCCCAATCCTGATTTTTTTTTTCTTGTATTTTTCTTCTTCTTTGGTTTGCCTTTTCTTGTTCATTTGGAAGTTGAATTATCATTGGTGAGGCATAGTCGTCATTTTCCTCTGTAATCATCACTAGATAAGCCATTGTCGCCGTGGATCCTTACGTGTACATTCTCAAATTGGAAAAGCAGCACACTATATTATTCTGTTTCCGTTATTTACTAGTAGATAAGCGTCATTAGTTATTATTTATTAACCTTTACTTAACTGACGACAAAAGTTTTGTAATTCAATAACGTTACCTTTTTGGAAATGGACGTTTTTGAGGGAGCATCTTGTGGTGGAATTATTGTCTTTTTATGCTTTTGGGCTACGCGAAACACAGTGGTCTGGATCGTAAGGAAGCCCAATAAATCCACTTTCCAGGTTTGCTTATTTAACTGGGTCGGTGTTTTATCAGTGCATTTTTTTTTTAGAATATTGATGATTTAATATTAAAAAATATATTATTTTAAAATAAAAAAACATTTTGAGAAATTCCCGCATCCACTGCTATGAATCTAGGATGTCAAACAGACTGGAAGTATGTATGTTTACTTTTCTTGTTGAATAAAGTTAGTCTTCTCCTAATACTTCTTTTGACCGCCTTTGACTGGACAAAAGAGGTGAGAATACTCTTCATCAAAAAATTAAAAAGAAAAGAAGAGAAAATTCCTGCTTAAATCCCTTTGGATTTTAATTACGTTTAGGAGTGTGATTATAGTTGTTTTGTAAAGTGTTTTTTTTCATAAATGTATCTAAATAATTTTTATTTTTTAAAAAATTATTTTTGAACATCAAAATCATCTGAAAATATCAAAAAAAAATTAATTTAAAGTAAAAAATAAATTAAAATAATTTTATTTTTATTCAAAAATATTTAAAAAACACAGTGAAGTATATTGAAGTTTGGGCAAACAGTTTCGAATTCCGATTGGTTCTGCAGCAGTGAACATTAAAAATGCAGCAACACGAGGTATGGAAATGGCACCCATGAGTCCTAAGAGTAACATTTGACTAATGATTGTTTCGTGGGATTGTTGTTTCGATTTGTTCAAGAATGAAAGTGGTGCGTGGAACTATTTATGACTGCTTTCATGTATTGGAAATACTATTAATCAGGTGGCTGATGTTGTGAAATAAAAAATTTTCTGCTCATTTCGACATGCAGTGGCTGATGGGTTTCATGAGCTTTTGGCACCGAGGCGAAGCGCGAACAGTGAGGATAAGAGTGTTGCCATGGCACGTCTTTCTTGGTCTCTACACATACGGGTTAGCCGTGGCAACAGCAGAAACAGGGCTCCTAGAAAAGATTACATTCTTGCAAACAAAGAAAGATGTTCCCAAGCACTCTTCAGAATCCATGGTTGTCAATGGTTTGGGACTAAGTTTAGCTTTACTGAGTGGCATTGTAATATTAGCCGCAGTTTCTCCCAAGTTTCAAGCCGAACTTATGTACCCTGAATCAAAGAAAATGATGACAATATGATATACTGTGCTCTGTGCTTGACTGTAAATAGACGACAGTTAAAAGAGAGTTGCAGGAATGGACTGCAGAATATGGCTGAGCTGAACTGCTAGAGAGTAAATTATTCTCTAATTATTGAGTTCTGAAATGGATTATAACTTTTTTATATCCCTTGATTCTTGCTGACAAAGAAGATCATCAAAAACTAATGTTAATTTCTCTCTTCACTTAATCATATAAAAATAATAATTTAATTGGTAAAATGATTTCTGCTTTTTTACACTGGATTTCATATATAATTTACTTTTTAGAAACTAAAATAATTCATTTTATATATAAAAACTCATAACATATAAATTTCAACTAAATGCATTTTTTAAAACACACTTTTATAAAACTGCACCAATATAGGATCCTATGCAACCACCCACCCCACCAAGCAACGGAGTTTGGCTTCTGCTAGGGAGTCACCGATGTTAATAAAACGCAGCATTTTATCTGCAGCAGCTCCCCGGACGACCGAGAGAAGTGACTACATCAAAAAATGGCAGCTCTGGTGGTTAGGTTTCCGACAACTACCTTGTTGATAATAGTATACTGACAAGTGAGACATGGATAATAAAAAAGGGAATTAAGATTATCTTATAAAAATTAAAATATTAGCAAAGCAGGTAATTAGATTTTCTATGGATGAAAAGCATAGAAATTATGTACACAGTTAAGATTATCTTCTATCTATGTTGAATTAATTTTCCCTCAATATCAATATAATATAAAAAGGAATTAGATTAATTGTTAAATAAGATGAACTTTCTTCATACCATCAGGATTTTACTTTTACGTACAGAGAGGATTTATTATGGCAAAAAAAAAAAAAAAAAGAGTTTTTGTTCGGTGCTATATTACCAGGCCGATGTCGTTGCTGTTGTATATAAAAAATAGAGAGATGCAGAGCCACCAAAGCAATACAAATTAAAAGAAGAGGGAGGAACTGCAGCATCCAATTTCGCAAACTTGTGTCTAATGCTTTGATCATTTCATTTCCAGCATAGCTTAAAAATGTTCTATTCTACTGCTACTGCTACGGGCACCCCTTCCTCTCTCTTCCTCCGCACTGCCGTCACTCCTTCACTCCTACTCCTGCGACGCCGTAATCTTTCAGTTCTGAGATCCGGAAACCCTAATAAACACCTCCGCCTCTCCGCTTCACTCGCCGACACGCACACCCACTTCTCATGGTCCTCGCCTCCACCTCCAACTGACGATGACCACTTCAAAGGCTGGGCTTTTCCCGAATCCCCTCCACAAAACAACAACAAGAAGAAAGGTTTTTCCCCTCTCTTCTTTTTATCCTTTTGTTTTTCATCAATTTCACTTTAGATAATGTTTTTATTCAATATGGATTTCTAGGGTTGCCGAAAATTGTAATTATTGCTGGGATTGGCACCTGTGTTGCTGCACTGTTAGCCGCCATTGCATATGTCTTGCACTCTAGAAAAGGTCGGCCTCCTCACTGCTTCAATTATGCCAATTTCGTGTTGCTCGGGTTCTTTATTTATTTATATATTTATTAATCTAATGTCATTACAGTACTCGAGTTCCGATTTCATAGCCCAAGTTCAAATGAGACCACCGTATATGATAAAACTGAAACTAGTATACCTGGCGAAAATTGTACCGTTGCGTCTGACGCAGACTTGGAGGGTGTATCTGATGCCACCAGCATAACTCTCCCTCAAGGTACATTAAATTGTGTCTACTCTCGAGTGTTTCGTTTCTCTTCATTTCTGTTAACGGCATTGCTCATTTCTAGGGTTTTGTGAACTTTATTTTAGTAGAAAAGAAGCCAGCGGTATCTGCAATATACAAATTGGTTTGTGTTGTTATCATGATGGTTCTATAATTGAAATTTATTATGAAGATTTTTCTCCTTTCTTGTCATTCCATTGTCTTTTATATCTTTTTCTACAACGAAAATGTTTCCATGTTGGTCAAATTCCCTGGAAATCTTTTGATTTTGGTTCTTGAATCCATCCACTTATCTTGTACTTCAGAAGCTGATGAGAAGCTTGAGCGTGTAAAAATGTTGATTGACGTGGATTCTAACCAACTGGAAACTCTATTTGTGTTGAAGAAACTGAAGGTTTGTTTTTCAGATACTTTTTATGCAATTAGAAAAGCTTGTTTCTTACAAAAATTCATGTGTATTCTCAATTTAACATTTGAAGTTGTACATAGTCATTAATTTACTTCAATCTTGCTGTCTCTACTTCGAATGCCTAAACAAACATTGAGAGGCATATGCCAAGCCCTTTAAAAATTCTAACTCCTGGCTGATTCGGAGGAGTGTAGGGATAGAACTTATGGATTTGCACCTGAGATGGATGTCATAGAGATCTTTGATTTGCCAGAGTTGGATAGAAAATTACTGCCTTCATTGTCAAGTAGATGTCCACAATTGCTAAAGCATATTTCTACTTGATTATAGTCGTGGTTATCTTATGATTCTGGTAATCTATGGATTGTATTCTTTCAACCCTATGTTCTGCCACTTCATTGCTGTTCTTTATTTTTTAAAATCTTTGAAGCTTTATGTCCAGTTCTGAGCATGAATTTCTCGACTGTAATTATGGTACACAGATCATTGAAGATGATGTAAAGGCTGATGAATTATGCACTAGGAGGGAATATGCAAGATGGTTAGTCCGTCTAAATTCAACAATGGAAAGGTAGCAGCCTGTCTATGTGCCTAGTGGAACTATAATTGTGAAAGCATTTTGCAAGCCTGACTCAGCAGCTTTTTTGTGGTTTTAGGAATCAGAAGCATAGAATAGTTCCGTCCATATCACTTTCTGGTTCAGTAATTGCTGCTTTTGATGATTTGGGCGTTGAAGATCCAGATTTTGAACCCATCCAAGGTAAAACTTAATCTTGAATTCTTGATTTTGTTTCTAATCAAAGACCAAGTTTGTCATTAAGGAGTTTAAAAAACTTGTTTCTGGGTTGCAAATAAGCCCTTGCTGAGGCTGGCATCATACCCAGCAGGCTATCAGGGATGAATTCCTGTGCTGACAGTTCAGATGGCAGAAGCTTCTGTTTTTACCCTGAGAGGTATGAAACGTGCACTAAACCATGGATTTTTCCACATAAGCCTTCTCTTCTTCCTTTTCTAAGAATCAGTCCTTTTCTCTTAGCCTTTTTTTTAATATAATTTATCTGGTGGTGCAGGTTTATTTCCCGGCAGGATCTCATCTACTGGAAAGCTCAATTAGAGTATGGGTTTTTACCAGGAATAACAGAGCAGGTAAATACATTTCAAGTTTGATTCATAGATTTATTAAGCTGCTTAAAAAAGAAGTAAAAATGAGCTTGGTATTTTCACCAGCCTTTCATTTCTTTTAAAACCTGACTTGTCTACAGTCCAGATGTCAAGGATCAAGGTATATTATATGGATGTAAAGGAGATAAGCCCAGATGCAAGACCTGAACTTCTCACCGACATGCTGGCTGGGGACAAGAGCATTATCAGAATAGTTTTTGGTATCTTCCCCTTGCTTCTCTTTCCCCTCCCCTTCCTTTTGCTCCTGTGACCATAGTTTGAGTTTTTTAGCCTTTTAACTTTTTGACAACATAAAACTCAAGTAATTAAATGCTTTCTTTTGACCCACGTGCAAAAAGAAACCTTATGTAAGGTCAACGTGCATGTGCATATTTAATTCCTCGCTTTTAGATTGCCATCATGCAGAAAAGAAACATTAGGCCTGTACAAGTCTCTGTAGGATTCAGAGTTGAGCAATTTCAAAGCAAATGTTCATGTCATAGAATTACATGTGAAGATTATGATTCCTTTGTTCAAATATGCACAGGACAGAGCAGGCGGTTTCAACCAAATAAACCTTTAACGAAGGCACAAGCGGCAGTAGCTCTGACAAGTGGCAGGATGTCTGAAGCAGTTCACAACGAAATATTGAGGCTGGAAGCAGAGAAGTCCTTAAGACAAGCTACAATGAAAGAAATAAGGAATGAATTTCTTGAGAGAGGAAATATAAAAAAGTTTTGGGATGAGAAGATGAATGTAGAAAAAAACCGAGGTTCTGAGGTTGAGAAGCTTTATATTGCCGCTTTACATGATTTGGAAGAGGAGAAAATTGTACAGGTGAAAACTTACGAAGAGCATGTGAAGGAGAAGGCAGCTATGGATTGTCAGAGGCAACTGCTGCATCATCTGAAGGAAGAGGTTGACGAGATGTCAGAAAGGCTTGCATCTGAGAGGTCTGTGTATGTAGCTGAGCAGTGTAATCTGCAGGAATTGCTTGGTAAATTACAGTGGAAGCAGGAAGAGATGCTTGATACAAAATCTATACTTGAAGCTGAAATTGAAGCTCTCCGAATCCTCAGGTAAGGATTACAATTCAGTCTTCATCTTGGTTATCTTTTTACACATTTGCTGTGATGAATTGGAAATCTGCTTCACGTCATGGCATGCAGAGCTGGAAGTGGTTGTCTAAAAATCTATTGATAAACATGACATATTTTCTACTATTTCAAACAATAATCAGTTCCTGAGCTTAACTGATACCTGTTTTCATCTTGGATCCGATGCTATATTTAATGAAGTAGATGTCTAAGAAATCATGATATTCCAAATTATTCTATATTTTGGGATAGCATAATTCTGCAGTGAATAAATTTTTTTGAGTCTCCCTTTCTGTTAAATTTATGATATGTTCACGATTCTCCTTTTCTCATTATTGGAAACAATTAGTGCAGATCATGGGTTGAAGATGAGGCACGGAAAAGCCAAGCCCGAGCTAAAGTTCTTGAGGAGGTTGGACGAAGGTGGAAATGGCACAATCAAGACTGAATATACCAGTGCCTTTGCTGGACTTCCAATAACTACCCCCATTTTTTTCATCGAGGATTACATAAGATATCGTGGATGTGAAAATCGATTGGTGTTATGGGAGCTTTTGGTTTCTGTTCTGTGTAATATAGTCATGTATGTCGGTACTTTCGGATTAATTAATCATGCAATTTGAGAATAGATGAGATAGCAAGGGACATATCAGGAACATTTCTTCCTCCGATCTGTTTCCATTTCGTGGCTAGCCTTTAATAGTTTGTTTAACTCGAGAGTCGATGCCAGTTAGAGCTGTAGCGATAAATGCCTCAGGTTCAGGATGGGACGGCTTCCGTTTCCATGCTCGACTGTTCTTGATGAATGAATTCAAAATGTATTCTCTATCTGCTCTTTGAGGATTACCAAATGGAAACGAAAGGTTGGAGGAGTGTTTTCATGCATGAAGTTCATCTGAAGAACATGCAGAAAAAACAAGTTTTCTTGATACACCATATACAGTTCCATGTATGGGGAAGGCTGGGAAATTCTCCATGGAAAGTTTCAAACGAAACTCTTCAAGTCTAAGGTTAAGCCGTATGATCACTGCTGCGAGCTCCAATCAAATTCTTTGGACGGCAAACGAATCATGCAAATGCTATGATCACAGGAAGAAAGTTTAACATAAGGATAGGAGCTCGCATCTCAGTGCTCACTGCTCTGGTTGTGCTCGTCTTCACGTGCTAGTCAATTTACCCCAAGCATGCCCACCAGGAAAGTGCTGGGATCAAGTAATTAAGCCATCAAGTTAGGGCAAACTCGTAATTTGGGGAAGATAGTGCTTTTGCATGACTTAACTGAACTCAATTACCGAAAGCTTTCAAAAAAGGTCATTGCCGCCCATGCACCTGAGTTGGCGCTGCCAATTGCCATGCTATCAACTCCACTTTCCCTTGTCTATGTGCGTGTTTCCACCACAAGGCAAAAGCCAAGATTGGTGGTTCAATCTGGGCTTCATTCATGCTCAACTCTTTAGTATTCAATCATGCTTTGGCGCCATCATACCTGGTATGCCTTCTTTTACCCCGCCATCAATTTTGTTTTTTCCTCTGTAAATGCAAAAGTAAACCCCCCCCCCCCCCCCCAATTTTCTTTGCTAAGAAGAGACTACTTAATTTGTCTTCTCCAGAGTGAGGTGCCAAGAAAGACCCCATGTGGTTATAATTATATTGTTTTTAGAACAAAAAAAAAATACAGAAATAATGAGAGCCCATTCTTCTGGATTGGTTTGGTCTTTCTGGATGATAATTTGGAAGCTACAGTGTCAGACAGTGGCGACCACTCATTTCTCAAGGCGCAGAGAGGATATTTGCTCATGTTTTTGTTTTGCTTCATTTTATATACTTATTTATTTATTTATTTTTGGGGGGGGCTTCTTTGATTTATCTCACTGGCCAGTTTACACCAGCAGATTCCTCGGCCAACAATGGATATTGATGCGTGCTAGCGTTTCTGTCAAATTTGTCTGCTCCTGAATTTGCCAGCTCACCCTCTTGATAGAATTTTGTTTTGTTGGGTTCCATTTACATTACTTTGTCAATGGAGCCTAAATTCATGATTAGAAAGCGAAGGCAAATAGATTGTTGAATGAAGATGTTACAATGTGAGCTAATCATATCCTAGAGTTTCCCCAGATAAGCCATAAATAAAAAAGAAAATCAAATCCAAAAGAGAGAAATAGGTCGAATGAACGTGAATTTCACCAAAAACTTTTTAGCTAGAGATAAGGAATTCTAGAGAAAAGCCAAAAAAGAGAGAGAGAGAGGGGCAAGGTGTGAAATGAGGAATCATTCACAAAAAAGTTTGCCTCAATTTTTATATGCTTGGCACACTTCTTACATGTGCTCCAGTCCATTAAGCAAACAGATGGGAATTAAATTTCAGCCTTGGTTCTACAAACCCACTTGCTTTCCTTGTGTTTCAATTCAATCCCAAGAAAGAGGGGATGCGCCCATCACCATGCCCTTTGAACTAGACCCGCTTCTTAATCACATGTCCTCACACCACTCCTAAGTCCTCAGTACTTGCGCTGATCCCTTGAATTCAATCAAAGATTTTTACTTTCCTGCCATCGAAGCATCCAACGGCTAGGAAGCATGGCATCGTTATCTGGAGTGAACCCATCTTTCTTAAATCACACGAATTAAATTGTGGTCACTCATCCAATGAAAATGACTGCCCAGAAAGGGTCAAGGCCAATCAGATGGTTAGAATTTACTGATTGATAGTTTGATCTCTGAGTTTTGATCAACTTGAAGCCAGCTAGGGTTTTTAGCTGGACTGACAAACACCTAAGCATTGCCTACTAATAGCAGCCAACATAATCATTTATTAGGAGGCATAAATAAATGACCCCGCAGTTGTCTTCATATTTGACAATTTTTTTTTGAGCTTGAACAACAGCTCGATGTGATGCGTAGGTAAGAAACTAGATGCAAAGGGGGTGTGCTCAAGTGGTTGCTAAAAAAATTACAGTAGTTGTTGTCTCTTTCAGGTTGTTTTCTGGTTTTCTTAACTCTCTCTATATATTCCTATGAAACGAGATGGTAAAATGATATACCTACCAAAGTTTTGCAATCTGTTAACATCCTTCTGGAGCAAAACTGGCCACTAGTTATACTGGTGGTTGCTGTAGCTCTTAGCAAGACAGTTGGATGGAATTCTGCTTATCAGGAACTCTTCTTAGACAAACAAGTCGTTTTTTGAGAGGTCCGTAAACCTGATAAGATGATAATGCAGACTTTCCTAGAAACTATATAGATAAAGCCACTGAATTTGCATATAATTATAAGTTTGGCAATCTGGGTTTTATACAGGCTTTGCGCGGGTGTTTCTTATTAAGGGCAATTGGCTGTTGTCTGAGTCTGGGTAGCTCTTGGTGCATTTCCAGAGACATGATGGCTTGAATTTTCAGTTATGGATATAGGGAGACATGGGTGGAGAGGTGCCTTGGGATTGGTCTGTTTCTATAGATGAGTGGAAGGTTAGGATTCTGCTACCAGTAATACCTACATGATAGTCAGGTTAGGCTTCCTGGTTGCTGCTTCAATTGCAGCCTTTGCAGTTAAACATCTTCATGTAAAAACTGCAAAGTCAACAGACTCTTCAGCCAAACTTTCAGGTAACAAATTCTACAAGTTTCATTCATAATTTTGTCTTTTATCAGGAGGCTTAAAGAGTGCATCCATGCTGATATCTACGTAATCACATAAATTAAAGTTTATGTATTGTATATAGCAAAACTTACTAAAAAGACTCGTTGTCTATGCTGATATGCTTACATGCTTCTTGTCATTTCGTGGTTACTCTCTGGTCGAATTGAAACTCAGAAAATGGTGAAGAAAGCAATGAGCAACATCAAATCAAAGGAGATGGCAGAGAACAGTTTACATACTTTGATGATAGCATCAAAGAGAAGGATGTAAGTGTTTAGTCTAACTTAAATCAATTTTTTATCTCAGTTTCGACCACAGGAGTAGTATGTGAGGCGATGTTTTCCATTATTTTCTTTGAATTAATTTGCTATAAATATTGAAGGTGGAGGAGGAGGAAGAGGAAGAAGAGGTCAAATTGATTAGTAGCATATTTAACCATGCTCAAGGTACTCCACCTGGTATGGAAGATGAAGATATTTTACCTGAATTCGAAGATCTTCTGTCCGGGGAAATCGACTATCCATTTCCTGGGGAAAAAATTGACAAAGCAGAGAAAGACAAGATTTATGAAACTGAGATGGCAAACAATGCAAGTGAACTGGAACGTTTGCGCAATCTAGTAAAAGAATTGGAGGAGAGAGAGGTAAAGCTTGAAGGTGAACTTCTCGAGTACTATGGGTTGAAGGAACAGGAATCAGATATCGTTGAACTGCAAAGGCAGCTCAAAATTAAGACCGTTGAGATTGACATGTTAAATATTACCATCAATTCCCTGCAAGCTGAGAGGAGGAAGCTTCAAGAAGAGATTTCGCATGGAGCTTCTTCCAAGAAGGAATTGGAACTGGCAAGGAACAAGATAAAGGAGCTGCAGAGGCAAATTCAGCTTGATTCTAACCAGACGAAGGGCCAGTTGTTATTGCTCAAACAGCAAGTTTCTGGTCTTCAGGCAAAAGAGCAAGAAGCTGTGAAAAAAGATGCAGATGTTGAAAAGAGGCTGAAGGCTGTGAAGGAGTTGGAGGTAGAAGTTGTGGAACTTAAGAGGAAGAACAAAGAGCTTCAACATGAGAAGAGAGAGTTGATTATTAAGCTGGGTGCTGCTGAAGCTAATGTAGCATCCCTCTCCAATATATCAGAGGTAAGAGCCGTAGTTTTTTCTCAAGAAATTCTTGAGCACATTCCTGAGGTTTTTTCATGTTTTTTCCACGCTACATTCTAAGGGTGGATGGTGGCGTACTGTTTATGTTTGCCTTTCATATTAAGAGAGACGCTGCGCCTTCTCCAGTCTGTAAAGCGCAACATGTTTCCTTTTGGCAATGGGCTCAGTAGTGCATAAATATTCTGGAGAATTGGGGAGCAATTCAACATGCTAGATGTTTGGGCTATATTCTCTCCTAATCACCTTTGTAGTTAACACCTTTTCTCTAGTAACTGCTACGCAGAAGAGGATATTTAGTTTCGGCAAGTTTGAGATATGAGATAGAGAAAATGAAATTATTTATAGATATTTAGGGAAAGCTTATTTCTAGAATACAGTTCAGTATATTCAGTGGACAGAATAATTAATTTTTGAATCTTAAACTTACCATCTGCGTTTGTTTACATGATTACTTAATTTTCCTCTCCGTGCTTTGTCTAATGGTGCTGCAGACAGAAATGGTTGCCAAGGTAAGAGAGGAGGTCAATAATATAAAGCACGCAAATGAAGACCTGTTAAAGCAAGTGGAAGGACTTCAAATGAACAGGTTCAGTGAAGTTGAAGAGTTAGTGTACCTTCGTTGGGTCAATGCATGCTTGAGGTATGAGCTCCGGAACTACCAAACACCTTCAGGAAAAGTTTCAGCTCGTGATCTCAATAAAAGTCTGAGCCCCAAGTCCCAAGATAGGGCTAAACAACTACTGTTAGAATATGCCGGATCAGAACGAGGACAAGGAGACACAGATATGGAAAGCAACTATTCTCACCCATCTTCTCCTGGAAGTGAGGACTTTGACAATACTTCCATTGACAGTTCTTCTAGCAGATACAGTTTCAGTAAGAAACCTAATTTAATTCAAAAACTGAAGAAATGGGGCAGAGGCAAAGATGATTCAAGTGCCTTTTCTTCACCGTCCAGATCCTTCTCAGGAGTATCTCCAAGCAGGTCTAGCATGAGCCACCGAACAAGGGGTCCGTTGGAATCCTTGATGATAAGGAATGCAAGTGATACTGTAGCCATCACTTCGTTTGGAAAGATGGATCAGGATGCTCCTGACTCTCCTGGTGACTCGCTAAATTCTGTTGCTTCATCTTTCCAAGTAATGTCTAAATCGGTGGAAGGAGTTTTAGATGAGAAGTATCCTGCCTATAAAGACAGGCACAAGTTGGCCTTAGAAAGGGAGAAGCATATTAAGGAAAAAGCAGAAAAAGCAAGAGCAGTGAAGTTTGGTGACAGTTCAAACTCTCAGTTTGGAACAAAGGGGGAGAAAGTTATACCCATAACTTTGCCAGCAAGACTTTCCCAAATAAAAGAGAAACCAGTTGCCTTTGGTGAGCCAAATGAACAATCTAGTGATGGTAAGGATGTTGATTCTCAGACAGTAAGCAAGATGAAACTTGCCCACATCGAGAAGAGGTCTCCTAGGGTGCCTCGGCCTCCTCCTAAATCATCTGCTGGTGGTCCAGTTGCAACAAATGCCAATCCTTTAGGTGGAGTGCCACCTCCTCCACCAGGTGCACCACCACCACCACCTGGTGGACCGCCTCCTCCACCTCCTCCACCAGGAAGCTTGCCAAGAGGAGCAGGAAGTGGTGATAAAGTTCACCGGGCTCCGGAACTAGTAGAATTTTATCAGAGTTTGATGAAACGCGAGGCGAAGAAGGATACATCATCTTTGACTTCTTCAACATCTAATGTATCAGATGCTCGCAGCAACATGATCGGGGAAATTGAGAATAGATCGTCTTTCCTTTTGGCTGTGCGTTAAATAGCTGCCTTTATTTTTGTTTTTGTATTTCTCATAAAATAGTCTCACTGCCTGATCTGCTAATGCAAAATTCCATGTGCTGGATCCAGGTGAAAGCAGATGTAGAAACTCAAGGTGATTTCGTCCAGTCATTGGCAACTGAAGTTCGAGCAGCTTCCTTCTCCAACATAGATGACTTGGTGGCCTTTGTAAACTGGCTCGATGAGGAATTATCTTTCTTGGTATGTAGTTTACTTCCTAGTGGCAAAGATTTGGTGGTTATCTATCAGAGCTAACGACTTTTAAAATAAGAAAAGGGATGAGGGATCCCTTGCGGATCAAGGGCAACGATATTCTCAGGAAATAGGGAACACATGCCACTGTCAAATCATCACGCTGAACCCTTTGTAATATAGCTTTTAATACTATTATCTCGTTCAGAATTTTCTTGCAGCAATAACTCACCTCCAGAAAACCTACGAACTCTTTGCTTCCTCAGTGCTTTAACTGGCACAGTGGGAGCATAAAGAGAAACTTCGCCTGCCAAATATTTCCAAATGTAACATTTCCTTGGCTGCTAGGTTATTGTTCGAGACTCTGATCATATCAATTAATTTGTTTTTTATTTGTTAGGTTGATGAGCGAGCAGTTCTCAAGCACTTTGATTGGCCTGAAAGTAAAGCTGATGCATTGAGAGAAGCAGCGTTTGAGTACCAGGATCTCATGAAATTGGAGAGGCAAGTAACCTCTTTTGTTGATGACCCCAACCTTCCATGTGAAGCTGCTTTAAAAAAGATGTACAAATTGCTCGAAAAGTAAGTACATTCTTCTTCTCATGCTTGTAAATAGATTATAGAACTCAGAAGATTGGAAACTTACTACTTCCTACCATATTTTTGTGTATGGGATTTCAAATTATAAATTGTAACCCCTAGGATTTGTCGTGGTGGCCGGATATCTTCTACCATGATAAACTGTTAGGAGATAGTTTATTCTTTCAACTGGCTTAATTTCCCGTCTTATTTTTTTTTATTCTTTGCCAGAGTGGAAAACAGCGTGTATGCACTATTGCGTACAAGAGACATGGCTGTTTCACGATACAGAGAGTTTGGGATCCCAACTAATTGGTTATTAGATTCAGGAGTTGTTGGCAAGGTATGCTTAAAACGAGAAGGCATAAATTTTGATGTATTTATACATGGAATTAGTTATGAAAATGCTGTTTGTGTTTTCTATCTTTTGGCTCATAGAATCATGTTTTCCTTAACAATTGCACATTTAACAGGTTATATTTTATTTATCTGTTGATAGATATGATGAGCAAGTTTATGACCAAAACTCATATATGCCGATGATTCCACGAGACATATTTTGTCTTGGTAAAAATATGGCCTTGAAGACAGCTTTATGCCACTGTACAGTGACAGCCTTTTTTTAGCAATGGATACAAAATTTACTAATGATACGAGAATAATTTGTGTTTGCATCAAATATCCATAATTATGTAGATCATGCAAGGGAAAACCTTCTATTGTTTCAATACCGAAGTTGGTCACATCTCATCTTTCTCGTTGCAGATCAAGCTCTCATCAGTGCAGTTGGCAAGAAAGTACATGAAGCGTGTTGCATCAGAACTAGATACAGTGAGTGGACCTGAGAAAGAACCAAACAGAGAGTTTTTGGTACTGCAAGGCGTTCGTTTTGCTTTCCGTGTTCATCAGGTATATTTTATCTCCATGTTAAATTTGAATACTGGAATGAAAATTATCCGGATGGTGATTAGATGGAAATTTTATGGTACTGCCAGGGTAGTTGCAAATTCTCTTTGGTGTCTATATTTCCATAGCATTTAATCACAGGTTAACCCTAAAGCATTGGAATGCAAGTTTCTTATTAATCTGAAATCTGTCTCTTGACGTGGACCTATTTCCAGTTTGCTGGAGGCTTTGATGCAGAGAGCATGAAGGCTTTTGAAGAACTGAGGAGCCGTGTACGTTCACATATGGGAGAAGAGAACAAGATGGAAGGGTCATAATTTTCTGCTGTATATTGCGTCATCTAATCTCATGTCTTCATAGAACATGTATATTGGATATTGTAGAAAAAATCAGTCCAGCTTGAGCCAACAAAGGGAAAGTCACTTTATACAGGAATATATTTATAAATTTTATTGTCCTTTGGCCCTGTGTTAAGTTTTGCGTGCATGGTTCGGGAAAAAAACGAAGGAAAATGGATTTGAGGGTAGCGTAGCGTTGTTAAGATGCTACCAAGCCAACATGGGCTGAATAGGTGGAAGTTGAAAAAAAGGATTTGTAACTGCTCAGGATTGTTGGCAAGTCAATCTTCAGAGTTTCAACTTCATCTCGTTACAGAAACTTGAACAAAAAAATACAAAAGAGCACCAGTGTATTCTGGTCACTAGACTCGTTTTGTTCAATGTCCAGTTAACGAGGGTGTGGTTTTTGTTAATGGTTTCTCAATCGAGATTCACATCCTATTTCTGTTTTCCGTACTGCTAGTTTATCAGTTAAACATTGTCCTCCTTTAGAAGCTAGATTATGAACTCCTTGGCGTCTCAAACACTTTGGAAATCCACGGTAATGAAATGCTGGTGCACTTTTCGCATCCCGGTGGGGAGTAACAGGCGAGATTGTGTACTTGACTCTCGGAGGAAGGAAACTGTTATAGAGAATCCCTCAGAAACCCTTCAAATATGACCTTGATGCAAAATATCACCTTGACAAAAATTTAAGCTTGGATGCGGATGATAGATATTTGGTTAAACGGGTAGCGAGTGACGGGTAAATTTCCCTTTTTCCCAATCTACGAGAGTGGGAAAAAATAAACCAAAAGCAGCAAAGGTTAAAAGCTTCACATTGTGGAAAGACTGATGAACAGTGCAGGGTAGCAGAGGTTTTTCCCTCTCTCACATAAGCACGTGCTTGCACGCCATTTGAAGTATGGCCATCAAGTATGTCTGGCCTTTTCACAACATGGAAAAATGGCATCACCTAGTTACTTTGGTTATTGAATGGTGAATTTAAATGTTGACTTCGAAGGCTACAACTGCTGAAGTACACTTTCATGCACTCAAAGCTGGACACAATGTGAAAAGGTTGGAGGTAAAGAGCAATTATCAGATTTATTCCTAAGGGTAAATGACCCCGAAACCAATGACCACTATCAGAAGAAATCTGTCATCGATGCTCAACACATCAATCTTGGACAGACAAGAACAAGCGCAAGAATACATGACAGGTAGTATTTTGCAGTCACACTATCGCATTTTGATGACAAGACTTCTGTCAAAGAACTTCGCACCTCCCACCTTACCTTGAATTTTTGTTGGGAGACAGATTACACGTCTCTGGTCGCCGGCTTCAACCAACAATTCAGATCCTCCTCTGTACTGCATTTGTCAGGAAAGTGTAAAAAATTATGTTAATTTTACTAAACAAAGTGGATTGAGCAAAACGGGAGCAAAAAAAACTTATTGCAACTACCCCGCCAAAAAAACAGGATACACTGCTGATGATGCCAAAATCAGCGAGTTGAGTAAAATTTGTGATTTTTCGCATTAAAACAATGAATTCTTTCACTACTGGAATTAAATCTACTTAACTCTTGTGCTACAATTCAAAAAAGGATCTTCTTTTCCCTTTTAAAGGCTCATGGCTTTTATTCAAGGCACCAATCAAATCTGCTAACTATAGTTGCAGAACTAACATGAATTCATTTTAAAAAACTAAGCTCAGATTATTATTATATTTCAAGAGATATAAGTAGCTTTCAGTATCTTCTTAATTACAATGACTTCAATGCCAGAATATCTAACTAATTCTGGAAGTGCATGAGCCTACCAGAATATCTAACTAATTCTGGAAGTGCATGAGCCTACCCGTGTTTCCCTTGGAATAATTCTCCCAGGCATATGCATTTCTCTCTTTTCAACCAAAGACTCAAAAGAACTGCAATTCTAGAAAACACTTTCTGAACTATGGTAAAAGATTTCAGAAGGACCGAATTATCATATGGAGAGAAAAAAAGAAAAAAAAAGGGGGGGGGGGGGGTTCCAGCCATTTAACTACTATTGCAAACTGAAGTAACCACAACAAATTTGGACTGCTTGTGAAACATGAGAAAGATCTTTGGAAAAACAATATATGAAGGAATGGGATATACTTGGTATAGCTTGATCTCTGATTTGTCAAAACCTGGCATGAAAAGAGTAACTGATTTTTCACCAGCGTCAAACTTTACTGGTGGTGTCATGCTATTGCTGAGACTTGCTGGCATGGAAAATAAAGTTCTTGCTTCATGACTGACAGTGTTTAGCATGACTGAATTCCATTCAGGAGGGTAGCTTATTGAGAGATGTGGAATGAAAGCAAAAGGCAAGGGAAGAAAGTTTTTCTTCACTCCTTCCAGTGATTCTTCATTAAAACATGGAGAAGAAATTCCAACTGCACCAGAAACTTGTGCGCCAGCTTGGAGGGTACAGCCCCAATAACGTAATGCAGAATTCACTGATGTTGGAATGTTAGGGTCCATTACAAGATAGCAGCCAAATCTAGATGGTTCATAAAAAGCAGAAGATCCTCTCTGCAGTAAATCAACACAAAACCTATCATGTTTGTGTAGAAATGGAGAAGCAAGAAGCGGGAATCACATTTACCATTAACATTCTTTCCAAACTGTCCCATATTTCAGCACTCATTTTCCCGTTCAAATTATATTTGCTACCACTTAAACTCAATGATTCATCAACAAGCCTCAGGAGTGAAGGACCAGCCAATCTCCCAAAATCAGTCTTCTCGGCCAAGTTCCTCAGATATTTCAAATACAATCTGCGCACAGTTTTACCGTTCAATACAGACAGCAATATGAGAGATAGTCGGGTTGGGGAGGTTAGAAATTCAACTAACCTTGCTTTACTAGCTGCTCCTATCACACGAAGAGTTTCATCAGTACTGACTCCATCATATACAATAATGTCAAATTTATCTTTGTTGGTCTGGTTAACATTTAATGATCCTACAAGCCCTGCAAGAGCATATACTGCAAAAATAGAATCCATTGCAGGAAGCACACCCAGCTCTTCTCCAACCACCTTCTCATTATGATAAAAGATACAAAACATTCAGTGGGAAGTGCACTATTTGATAGATATGATACAGCACAAGCATATTGAGAGAGCCATTACATACCTACCCCTTCAAGAACTCCTTGGGTCATCTTAAGCCGAGAATCAGCTTGCTTCAGCCGATCAAGAGGCTCAAGAAGCATCTGCAGGTATCAAGATCAATTATGAATGTGCCCAAAGCATTTACATCAAAAGTTTGAAGTTCCGTAAAGAAACATGAAAAAAGAAGTGAAAAAACACACTTTAGTGGTTTCCAACCTAACAGCCCAAAGGTTGTCACTGCACTTGGTAGGTGAAGTTCCCATCTTATAGTTCAGTAGATATTCAGCAGAGGGATCTTGGGTCTGTATCACCAAGCACGTCCGCAGCCCAGACATTGCATAATGCTGATTGAAAATCGGCAAAAAAAAAAAAAAAACTATGCAAAGTAAATAAAACCAATGTTTAAACTTCTACATTCCCATCATTCTCTCCAACCTACACTAGCAAGAACAAATAAGGTGTATTAACCATCTTCAAATTAATGTACAGTAGAAAACAGTGACTAAAAGGAAACTCCATCTGAAAAAAACTTTGGTATTTTTCTTAAAGTCTCTTAAATATCATTCATCTACTTTGACTCAATCACGTTAAATTCCAGTCTACCACATCTTAATCATGCAATTGATTCAGACAGTTTAAAATCATAAAAGTATTTTCTCTTCGATAAAATCTTAAGAACTCCAAACAAAGACATAGGGCCACAGTTCCATCATAATGTCCTTCCTTTAACTATAAATCTCATACTTTTAACCCATGAAAAAAGAACTACGCAAATATAAGCATAACTGATTGAATACTGCAAAAGAGATTGAAACAAATTGATTTAAGTTCGATAGCAAGAATTCAAGGAAAGAAGAACCTGAGCGGCGAAGATTGCGGAAGTAGTCTTTCCAGAGCCACCTTTGCCTAAAAAAGTGACCAACTTTGATGAAGAATTTTGATAATCATTATCATTCGAAGAAGCAGCAGTAATGGATAGGGGAGTTGCTGTTGTTCTTCGATGCATCTTGATTTTACAGGTACGTTCTAAAAGAGATAAACCAGAATCTAGGTTTGCAAGAAGCAAAGGTGAGGAAGAAAAGGTAGCCATTGCAATTTCTTGGCAAATTTCAGTGGGTTTTATCGAACAGGTCGCTGACCCAGTGTTTCTGACAGTGGAGGTGCTGGTCTCTTGCCCAGTCTGGCTTTGGTTGTTAATGCTGCGTGTGGAGTAGTCTTGGTGCCCCGCTTTAAGATGGGGCTGAATTTTTTATTATTATTATTTTTGCAGTAAATGATTTTCAAGTCATGAGATAAAAACAACATAAAAAAAAATGATTATGATAAACATTTAAATATATTAATTAGACTGACAGAAAATTCAAATCATGTGATTAAAATAATTTAATTAGAATTATAAATTTTTTTAAAAAAAATATATTAACTTTTCAAACATGTAATCTAAGTCATTAGACTTGAACTATTCAATATAAAAAAACAATAAAATTTAATTTTCAATCAATTAAATATTAAAAACAAATATTATTATATAATTTTTTTAAAAAATATCAATTATAAGAATGAAGATCAAATTTAAAGTAAAATAAAAATATATATTTGTTTGAATGGTAAAACTAAAAAAAAAATTTTTATTAAATTGAAAAAAATAAAGAACAAATTAAAAAATATAATACCATCAATAAAAACTGAAAAATGATATTGATAACTACTAAAAGCCAGGAAATAAAATTATAAATATAAAGAACAAGGAGCCCATTAAAAAAATATAATATTTGATAAATTAGGATTTAATTATGAAATTAAAAACAAATAAAATTTATATAAAAGGTCAAGATTGAAAATTATAGATCAAAAGAGTAAAAATTAAAGTTGAAATATCAATGATCAAGAGGGGCACATTATTAATTCATTCAAAATGCATTAAAAATAAATATAAATTAAATTAAAAAAATCAAAATTTATACAAATATATTGACATGACACATTTGATTTCTAGAAAGGAAGATGATAGATCTAAGAGAATGGGAGAGAGAGAGAATTCATTGAAACTTAATCATAACTTCTTTGTCCATTTATATTTGATTATTGGAAAAAGAAAAAAAAAAAAAGATAACCGTAACATTTTCAATATAATTGCTAAATATAATGTTTAATTGTTGGAAGGTGTCACATTATATAATATACTAAAAAAGAAATTAGAGTCGGTTAGCATGTGAGGAAAATCATTGTGAATTACAATAATGTTGCTCAGTTTTTAGTTTAGGATGTTTGGTTCGTCTATTTACTAATATTTACTTATTTTTTCACATTAAGATATAAAAAAATATTTGTAGCTCAGTAAACAAAACACATGTTTGCTAAGGAGGAGGGCAGCGGTAGAACCCCTGCCTAGCACGCTTGATTGATTATGCTCTCTTTTTTTTGTTTTTTTTCCTTTGAATTATTTTTCATTTTCCTTTCTTTTGATTTTTTTATTAGTTTTTATTTATTTATTTTGACATCATTTTTTTTTTTGCTTATATTTTTTTATTTATTTTTTTGTTAGAGCTATTGACCTTTTATTTCCTTTAATTGAATTTTTTTTCCATTATTAACGCAATAAGAATAATAATTTTAGTTTTTTTTGCTTCCTCTTTTTTTAATGTTTTCAATTTTTTTTCATTAGGGTAATTTAATAATTTTAATTATTTTAGCAATAATAATAATGATATTTTTAGATGTTAAGGCTTCAATGTTCTTGTTGTTATAATATGATGTGTTAATGTGTTTCATTATATCAAACTCTGCGTATATAATGTTATATTTTATTTTATTTTATTTTATTTTTTTTATTTGATTGAAATTTATAATATATTTGGTTTTGTTTTTAGCCTTATACTATTGATTTTTGATTTTAATTTTTTTAATTTTTTATAGTTCTTAGATAGTTCATATTTTGTCTATGTTTATATATATGTACCTCTAGTTTTAGTTTTTAATTTTTATTATTTTCTCTTTTGTTGAGATAATATTTTTTTTCAAAAATTTTGCTCTTAAATTTTAGTTTGTATTTATGATCATTTAAAAATTGATATTTCTTATTTGTTTTCCTTTGTTTTTTCTTTTGGTTTTTTTATTAATTTTTTTATTTTCACGTCAAATGATTTTTTCAGCTAATAATTTTTATTTTTTATTTTGTTTGCTTTTTTGTTAAAGTTTTTGGGCTTCTTTATTCTTTTATTGAATTTATTTTTCCATTACTCATGCAATAATAACATTTATAATAATAATATTTTTAATTTTTTTTCTTGCTTTTTTTTATTAATGTTTTTTAGTTTTTTTCTCCTCATAATAATTTAATATTTTTTATTAGTTTAGCAATAATAGAAATGATATTTTTTATGTTAAGCCTTCGATGTTAATATTGTTATAATAAGATGTATTGATATGTTTAATTATATTAAATCTTATATGTATAAATATTATATTTTATTTTTAACTAGTAAAATTTATTAATTATTTTAATTTTAATAATTATAAAAAATATTTAATCGGCTAGCGACGCGAAATTAACTAATACACCATCTAAAAAACATAAGCAACTCCTATTTGTTGTACATATTACACACATGTCAATCACGTTTAATTTTTTTATATTTATTAAAAGATTGAATGGTACATTTGCTGAATTAACTGTAACTAAAAAACTATTAGGGAAATACAAAAAAACTCTAAGCGTCAGTTTTTTTTGTTAAGGGTAGTTTTATCATTGTATTTTGCAATTTAAGCATAAAAAATCCAAAGCTCCTGTAACCAAATTTTTTGTACGATTTTAAGCGTATCTAAATTTTTGCACCCGTGCGTAAGAGTATGAAAAGACTGATGTATCCCTAATCAATATAACGTGATAAATTAACCTTGTACAAAAGACAAACACCAAACGCCGTCCAATTCCGTAGGATCTTTGGCATCTTTCTCCCCCTGGACCTCCATCAATC
Source organism: Salix dunnii (assembly GCA_015731905.1). Taxonomy (NCBI): domain Eukaryota; kingdom Viridiplantae; phylum Streptophyta; class Magnoliopsida; order Malpighiales; family Salicaceae; genus Salix; species Salix dunnii. The sequence continues at coordinate 9,509,191 of CM027668.1, read as the reverse complement.
ACCAACAAACATGAACGATATGTTATGGCAGATGTGCCTCCATCAGTTTTTCAGCACTTACGATTTTATTTCGAACTCTTAGATTCATGTCATAAGAAAATAAAGTATACACATATATTACAGACCATGCATATATATAGAGAGAGACACACACACACAACCCTGTGTACATATAATTGGATGCCTCTAGCTAATCGGCATCTTAGACAGCCGGAAATGAAGAACCTGGCAAGGAACCGGCCCTCGGTGACCTTGGCATCTGAGACAGTTGATTCCCACGACCATCATAGAATATCACACCTGCAAATTCCGGTGGTTGACATTTCTCTCCCATCAAGATTGATTTTTGCCACAGCCCGGGTCCGCCTTCTTCAAATTCTCCAGCTTCCTCTTTAGTTCCAATTTCGGGTACCTTAGCGTCTTCATCACCAGCAACATCTTTCTTCCTGTCCATGAATGGAATTGCTTTGATACTGATTTTTGCCCCGAGTTTCTTTGGCGATGCTAATGGTGATTTATCAGGTGCTACCCATTTGGAATTGCTTGCAGCAGCACATGGGTACTCATGCTTTTGCTTGGTGCGTCCTATGCTATGTTTGGCACATAGAGCTAGAAGAACAGAAACTGAGATAAACAAGCCGATCGCTAATGGGACGGACCCTTCTATGTGATGACCGACATGGGCTATGAGTAAACGCACCATATTTCATAGAAATGGTTATGGGAAAGTGAAAATGGCTGCTAGCTAGCTAGAGCTGTTGCATGCTCTTGCTGGTGATGATGGTTGGCGTGTATATATATATATATGCGCGCGCGCATAGAGAGAGGGAGGTGAAGTAAACTAAAATTAGCCGGTGGAAGGTGAGGAGAGACGACTTTTTAATATTTCATCCTTAGTGCCATAAATGTCTTTAAATCTACAAAGGTTTGTCTACGTTTTTGTTGGGAGTCTTGGCACACTAATAATATGTATGAAAAAGTCATCTTGGATTCAGCTGATTCACATCTTGGCGATCATATATTAATTGCAAGTGAAGGTTCGTCTATGTATCTTTTGTCACTGAATATATCATATAAATCGTCCACTATAATAGTGCCTTTACGTCTTGCAATATTGTAAGGGAGTAGTTCAGTCAATGCTAACGTTTGAGGCCGACTTGCAAAGATATGAAAGCTACGTAGGTGCTGACCATTTCTACTTCTTAATTTAGAGTCGTTATAGGGAGAAAAAAAAGTATTAGGGATCATTTAATTAGTTCACCATATAGCCAATATGCAAGGAGGATTATTTTAAGATATTAATTTAATATGGTTACTGAAAGATGGTTCTACAAAGACTATAAAAAAATCAAGAGATAAAAAAAACAATCAAATATCTGGGATTGATTTAGTCAAATACTACAAATTTACTGATAATTCATTTAAGCACGCCACACGTACCGTTCCCTTGTCACTAAATAAATCGTGGTTAATAATTTATATACACCTACCGGTTTGCGAATAGAACTAGTCAAATGATCCTCTGATGTATTAAGGACTTACGTGTTCGTAATGCTATTGGCAGCTAGCTAGCTAGCCAGCCTATATAGTGAATGAAATAGTTGGAATATATGGAAATTAATTATGATAATCGTGCGTGCGATCATTATCATTGTAATTTGATTGATCGTCACCATGCTACATAATTAATTATCAATTCTTTTAAGCTGCGAACCTGTGTGGCAAACAAGATGTCACGGATGATTTTTATAGATATCTCAGGCGTGGTGTTCCATAGGCGTCTATACACATAGATAATAGGTGATTCGTTCCCATACATGCAAAAACACTTTTAAGTTTCTAATAAAAATGTTATGTAGACAGCTGATTTCTATACCCTGATTTGTGCCATGGATGTCCAATTAAGTGTTTTATTATTTAATTTATAATTTCAGTCAACTGTTCATTAACGAGTTAGGTAGCCTCTGCTTGCATTAATGTTATCGTTAGATAATCGACAATCGTGTAGTCCAGCATGTATGTTGGTTGACAGTGGACCTGTCAGCAAGTGAGGATGCGTTGTGTTGTCAAAGGAAAGATAGAGCAAAACAGAACTCTGATTAAATTAGATGTACAAATAAATCGACCAGTATTTTAGTAGCTCATTCCTTCACACCCTTGTCGGCTGTGAAATGATAGCCCACCTCTTGTGGCTGTGGAGGTGGGTGGGAGGTCAGAAATCAAGGAGGAGGATGAATATTTGCATAATCGTGTGTTGAGAATCTGGAAGCTAGAGCCCTAACAATAATTTCGTCCATCTTGCATGGTTTTGCATGTATGGGAACGAACACAAGTGTGGAACTCATGTTGATTAGCTTAGATTATTCCAATCTGCAAGTGGATTTTGGCAAGGAGCTCATCAATTTCATAGTTAAGTGATGTTTGTTATATATTCTCATAATTTGAGGTGGAAGTTATCAAGATTTCAAATTGTTAAGATCCATGTTTAGTTGATCCGAAATAGATTTGGATATTCAAACAGGGTTGTCGATTGATTACTAACAGTTATTGATCAGAAAACTTCTTTCCATTGAGAAATATAGGGATGAGATTTATTGTGATGTAGTGAACAAATATACAGATGAAAAATACTTTCATATGACCTTGATTTTTTAGGTCTTGAGAAGTTATTTTTTCTAGATTTCTAAATTCTATATGAATATATCCTTGCTATTTAATATATTTGAGTCAAGCTACTACATTTATAAATGAGTAACCATGTCGCATTTAACATATGTATTCCTTTGCATGATCGAGTTTAATTACTAACAGAGTTAACTCGCGGGCAAGTTTTACACAAATATAGGGGACTGAAGGGAGGCACATTCCTCATTATTTTTGGCGTACTTATTTTTATTGTATTATTTCCTTGATTGCTAAGATTTTCTTTAGATCTCGTGGAGTTTTACAAGTGTTTAATGCATAATATAGAAAAACAAAAGAATCGTTAGATCAAGCTAATACCTTAAACCTTGTTTTCTATATGCTAGAATTTCATAATCATTGAAGGTTGATAGGATCTTAAAATAAGGTCTAGAAGTTATTTTTTAAGATCTTTTTATTTTCTTGTTGTATTTGAATTCTTTTCCAATTTAGATTAGGGTTTTTAATTTAATTAGAAATTTACTGATTATAAAAATGTTTTTTTTTTAAATAGCCTTATAGACTATTATTTTATTAGGATTGAACATTGTTAGATCAAAGACTCTTTTTTTTTTTTTAACATACCAGGGTTTTCTCAATATATTTCTTTTTTGACAGACCTTAGCTTTGCTATCTTTTTATCGGTATATATTCATTCATGTAACTCATAAGTCAATTAGTTTTTGAAATATTTCCATATAGATTTGTATGATTAATTATCTTCATTTAATTTGAAATTACCTTTAATATTAAAATGTACAAGTTCTTATTGAAAGCAATTTTTCAGAATTGTATGTGTGGAAAATTGTAACTTTCTTTAATCCCAGTCCTTTTTTCCCACTGATCTTGCGAGGAGCGAGGTTGAAGGCTGGAAACCTTGTGGGAGATTTGGAACTGTGATTCATTGTATTGTATGAGAGGCCACTACCAATCCCAAAAGAAATCTGGATTTATCTCTCCCATTTCTTTTGAATTAATATAAAAATGCAAGTTCTGGTTACCGCGAATTAAATAATTGTGTATTTGGCTGCTTGGAAGTGGATGGAGTAAATCCTCCTGTTCTTGCTCGATACATCCCCGGGATGCTCTAACCTTTCAAGTGTCTGAATTTCGTTTATATTAAAACACATTTGAAAAAAGGTTACATTGAAAACATAATGAATAAAGGCATTGAAAGTCTATTTTGGCCAACAAATTATGGGTTTTGATTTGCCTAAATTACATAGGATGGAGGAAAAATTGAGTGTATGGTGAATCATATTTTTTAGAGTTTTCAACGCGATGAGACGAGACTTGAGTCAAGTGAGTGTTTGAGATTGTAGTTGACCGTGTATTTTTTTTTTTTAAATAACTTTTAAAATTTATTAATGTTAAAAATAATTTAAAAAATTATATAAATACATTACAAGTAAAACATAATTGTGGGAGAGGATGATTCAACCGTAAGAAAAATACTCGTTCAATTGAGGATTAATCCTACATATTTGTGATGGTATATATCTGAAATTTAAGTCTCAACATATACAATTAATATTTTTTTTTTTCTAATAGAATATGCAAAATATCAAACTATCTCCGCAGTCATGTTTGAACCAAAAGAAAGAAAGCATACGAAGCTTAACCAATAAATCCAAATAGTTTGCAGAGAAAACCCAGCAAATGATTAGCCACATAAATCTCGACGAGCTTTACATGGGTGTGAATGGATCCAACTTATCCAAGATGCCTATAACATACTCCCTGGATCTGGAAGAAATTAACGCGCAGGACTGGTGCTTGGCGATGATGATTAAGCGGTACTCTGGATTTTAAGAAATTTGAACTAAATAAAAGGAGTGTTTTTTTTAACAAGAGATCCAATGCGGTATTGCACGTATAGGGCTAACATTATTCAGATGTGAACCAAACCCCGCCCATCGAGCTTGGAGTATGACAAATAGGCAAAGAAAAATAAAGGGTTACGAAAAAGAATATTTTTCAAGAATTATATGGCAGAACAAAAAGGAAATAGAAATAAATGTATCCTTATTAATGTCAAAATATAAATGTTTTTCGTTTACAAGTTACGTTTTTAACTCCAAACATGGTTTTTAAACCTGAAAACTAGATCCAGCTCAAGACCTAGTTCATAGATCTTGACCGGGTCATCGGTTATTTTAAATTACCAGCCTCGTTAATAAAATAGTATCATTATTATTATTATGGTGTCGGACTTTAGGTTAATATCTTCCTCTCCCATGACGTGCCGTCACAGCTACTCGTGTTTAATTGATATCTCATGAAATAAACAATTGATAGATATAACTCTTAGTTGTCACTTTTGTCGAATCAGACATCATCATGGTAATCATGAACTTAAACCTACAAAATCTCAGTGTCATTCCATTTCTGGTGATATAATGGTAATTACCTTAATACATGTACAAGCTCAAACTCACAGTATCAGACACCATGATCCATGAAATCTGAAATTTTACGGCTTCATGAGTGAAATGAGAATCAGGCGAGGTAGCAAGAGTTATAACACGTAATTATGAAACCTCTCACTAACCATTAATGGTGCAGCGGGTTGGGACCGCTAGGAACGAGGCGCTTTTCGACGCCATAACGTGGATCAATCTCACTTTGAGCTCGTTTCCTGTGCTCCTTTTCCTCAGGCATAGTTTGTTGATGATGTTTTTGAAATGGGCTGAAGTCGAATTTCCAGGCAACAGCATTTCTGTTGAGGAAAGGGCGATAAGAGAATGTTGATGATTTGCTTATGCTGTTGATTTGATCTTTGGTGCTGTTGATCTTGGACTTGAAATTACACGGTTCATGAAACACTAACAAGAGAAGGGAGAGCCAAAAAACGACGCACAGAGAGTGAAAAAATTTCAAGGCCATGGAGGAAGCGTCCGAGAAGAAGGGTTTGAAGAGGAAGCATGGAGCAGGAGGGCGGAAACTTTTTGTTTCTAGATGAGAAGACTCTATGAATTTGACAGCTTGAAAATGTGGGAGGGTATTGAAAGTTTTGCGTGTGTTCTTTTTTTCACCTTTCATGAGAGATTTGGTCGCACCTTTTTATGCTAATTTATTGCTGAAGGTGAAAGGAGACGAGGGGTCGACCCTTTCTCAATGAGAGTTCCTTATAAATCAAGCAACAAAAAGAAGTCATTATAAGTACAATTGTCAAAACCGCGAATTATATTACGTTTGATTACCCACACACATATATAGGACCAGCTGTCTAGCTCGTCTCGCTCCCTCTCTAAAGCATGATTGCGTGCGAGGGAAGATTATGATTATTAAAATTATTTTTTATTTTAAATATTAAAATTATTTTTTATTTTAAAATATATTGATATCAATACATAAAAATAATATAAAAATACAAATAATTTTAATTTAAAATAATTTTTTTTAAAAAAAAAAATATAGTTACAAACATCTCATAAATAAAGGAGTGGGGAATATGCAATCCACATTTTCCATGGCCAAAGCAATGTGGAAACCGTTTGCAAAAAGTAAAGGACATTTTAACATGTATTTTATATTAACAAAAACACTAAAAGATAACGGTGTTTTACTATTGATTCACTGTTTATTGTGACTCATTATCACTGTTTACTTGCAATTTGATCCGGTGTGTCACGCGTGTTCGTCCATATTTTATTTTTATTTTTTCCAATTTTCAATAGTGTTTTAACGATTTTAATCCCCGAAAACGACAAAAACCGTCGCCAGACACAGGAGCTTCGTCGTCATTACACACACCGGCCCAGACCGATCCGGTCCGACCCGCCGGTCTTCTGCTTATTTTATTATTTTTCAAAATTGGCTAAATAGGGTTTTGGCCCCCAATAAGACAAAAACGTTGACTTGGGTGCAGGGACGTAAAGGTAATTGACCATATTTTTTTATTATTTTACTCGTGTCTGCCAGAGCATGTGGCACACGCGCCCTATGATTTTTCGACCCACGACCTGTTTAGGTGGCGCGTGCTATGTCCCACCGTTGCCCGAGACGAGCTTCAAGGGTCTCTCACGATGCGCCCTCGCATGCTCTTCCTCTCGCAGCAACGCGTTTTATCATCAGATGTACGGGAACGCGGTGGTGGACGGTTAAAGCCGCCGGCCACGTTTCCCTCTCTCCTACACGTCTAAATACAGGAGTGTCCCCCGAGTTGTATACATTTTCACTTCGGTCCCTGCAGTTTTGATTTCGTTTTTTGCTTTGATTTCTGATAGATAAGTTTTATTTTGTTTGATTGGGTCCTCCAATTGGAATTGAGTCAATGTCAATATTTCATTTCGGTCCTCCTTCTTTTAATTTCCGGATTGGATTGAAAAACATGAATTAATTCAGTACAATAGTTTTAATTTATGCAGTTTTGTCCTTTGATTATAATTGATAATAAATTTGATTTTCATTTCGGTCCTTATACTTTTCATTTTGGACTTTCAACCTTTTATATTTAATATTCATTTCAGCCCTATTACTTTTTATATTTTATTTTAATCCCTTTATTTCTTTTTATTTCTAGAATAATCCTTGCTTTTATCCATGTACATATAGGTGTGCTTAACTTTAATTTTGAATTTTTTTTATTTTCTTATTTGTTAGGGTAATATTTTTTTCTAAAAAATTATTTTTTAAATTTTATTTTATATCTGTTATCATTTGAAAATTGATGTTTGTAATTTTTTTCTCTATTTATTCTTTCTTTTAAACTTTTTTTTTCATTTTTTATATTTATTTTTACATCATGTAACTTTTTTTACCTCATAACTTTCATATAAATTTTTTTGTTTGATCTTTTGTTAAAGTTTTTATATTTTTTTTAGTCTTTTTTTTTGTATTTCATTATTCACATAATAATAATAATAATAATAATAATAATAAATATTATTAATAATAATAAATTATTTATTTATTTATTTATTTATTTATTTATTATTATTATTATTATTATTATTATTATTATTATTATTATTTAATATTTTTTTCTTACTTATTTTTTTATTAATGTTTTTTGAATTTTTTTTCTCTCGGAATAATTTGATAATTTTTATTCTTTTAGCAGTTATAACAATGACTATTTTTATTTTCATTTTATTTTTTTATTTGATATTTTGTTGAAGATTTGAAAAAAAAATTAGTCTTTTTTTTTATTTCATTATTAAAGAGCAAAAAATAATAATAATAATAATAATTTCATTGTTTCTCTATCTTACTCCTTTATTAATGTTTTTTAGATGTTTTTTTTCTCCTGATAATTTGATAATTTTTTTTAACAGTAATAATAATGATAATTTTTATTTTTTTTATTTTTTTATCTTTTGTTAAAGTTTTTACAATTTTTCATTTATTTATTTATTCTTTCATAATAATAATATTTTAATTATTTTTCTTGCTTACTATTTTGTTTATGTTTTTTTTTTCTCGGTATAATTTGATATTTTGTATTGTTTTGATAGTATGTTAAATATTATATTTTAATTTTGATCCAACAATTCTTATAAAAATTATTTTTTGAGCCCGCAATATAGGGTGAATAATTTTTTTTAATTTTCATATTAAATGATTTTTTCCAGCTAATATTTTTTATTTTTGTTTTATCATATATTATATTTTTTAGTTACTCTTTTATTAAAGTTTCTATGCTTTTTTTAGTCTTTGATTTAATATTTTATTGTTATTAGTGCAATAATAATATTAATAATCATAATAATAATCATTTTAGTTTTTGTTCTTATTTGCTTTTCTGTTAATTTTTTTTTCTCTAGGTAATTTAATAATTTTTATTATTTTAGCCATGATAGTGATAATAATTTTAGATGTTAAAATCTCGGTGTTACTGTTATTATAATAGGGTATGCTTTCATTATATCAAACTTTGCATGTATAAATATGCTCTTTTAATCTCAACAGTTACAAAAATTATATATTCGACCCACAACGTAGTGCAAACCGGCAACATCACAAAGGTTGATGTAAATATTGGAAAAAAAAACTATGTTTTTCCATATTTTACTTAAAAAAACTTTCAAGGCAATTACTTATTTCAGTCTCTTTGACATTAAAACTTTGATATTGTTGTTCCAAAATGTGTATTAATGTGTTGTCTCATATCAAACTTTATATATTTAAATATTATATTTTATTTTTAATTTTTTTCAATTTTATCCTTAGATTGAAATTGATAATATATTTGATTTTCATTTCAGCCCTTATACTTTAAATTTTCTATTTTAATCCCTTGACATTTGATTTTCATGTCGGCCCTTTTACTTTTAATTTTTTTTCAATCCTTTTATTTTTTTTATTTATGGAATAATCCCCACTTTTGTCCATGTATATATAACTGTGACTTATTTTTTATTTTTTATTTTTGTTATTTTCTTATTTGTTGAGGTGATATTTTTTCTTTTAAATTAATTCTTAAATTTTATGCTTATCATTTGAAAATTAATATTTATTTTTTTTCCTCCCTATGTTTTTTGTTTTAGTTCTTTATTGTTTTTTTTTCTCTCTTCAAGCCAGGTTAAAAAAAAATTTGCCTAATATTTTTTTTTTAATCTTTTGTTAAAGCTTTAAAGATTTTTTTTACCCTTTTATTTTTTTTTTCATCATTAACACAGTACTTTTACTTATTTCTCTTGCTTGCGTTTTTTTTTTTTTTATGTTTTTGATTTTTTTTCTCTAAAGATAATTGGATAAATGAATTGTTTTGACTGTAATAGTAATAATAATTTTAGATGTTAAAACTTTGATGTATTGTTTTTATAATAGGTTATGATAATCTGTTTTATTATATTAAGGGTGTGTTTGGTATTGCTTTTGCTTTTGTGATTGAGGTTTAAAAAAAGTAGTTTCAATAAAAGTACTTTTATTGCGGTTCAAAATAAGTTGTGAAGTGTTTGGTTAAAACTGTGGTTGAGTTTGAGATTAATAAAAAATAATTTTATGTATTTGGTTATCATGTTTTTAATATTGCTTTCAACTTGTAAAATTACTTTAAAATACATGATTTTTTTTCAATTATTCAAGATCTCAGTTTTTATTTTATCATTTATTCTTGATCCCTCTTGTTTTTTTTGTTCTTTTAAAATCAATTAATCAAATACATTTTATTTTTTTATTTCATATCCCAATTTTTTATTTGTATTTTAGGTTAAATATTTTTTTTCCAAAAGTTTATAGTCCCCTTTTTTGTTTTTTTAATTGCAATTAATTAAATACATTTTATTTTTTTTATCAAACCCGTATGTTTTTAGGTCAAACATTCCCCCACTCTTTCCTCTTTAATAGCTGCCGCCCTGGTTAATTTCCTTGCTCCCTTGCTCCTTTCACTTTCCAGGAAGCTTTGGTGCCAGTCCCCTTTTGAGGGTGACAAACCTGCTGAGAGATGGTTATGTAGTAGTTCTTCTCCTACATTTTCTTCAAATTCTGATAAATGGAGGAAATAATGAGAAAATCGTGATATGTAAAATCTTGAAAAGCAGGTATCATTTGCTTTTTTCCAACCAGCGTTTGGCTAATAAAATCACGTGGGACCCACGGAAAAACTTCTGCTTCTCAAATTAACCAAACGCGAAGACACTCAGCTTATTTTCTACCTCCGATGCCACCACATTACCAAACACCCACTAAATCTTGCATATAAAAATATTATATTTTAATTTAGAACCAGCGAATCCTATTAATTTATGTGATCCCAACAATTATAGAAATTCTTTACTTAGCTCGCAATGTAATGTGGTAAATTTTTTTAATTTTCAAATCAAATAATTTTTTTATATTCAGTCATTTTTTTCAATTAATAATTTTTTTAATTTTCAAATCAATTTTTTTAATTTTTAATTTTGATTTTATTTTTAATTTTCTCTTTCTGTTACTTTTTTATTAGTTTTTTTTCCTAGTCAAATGAATTTTTTTTACCTTATAATTTTTTTTCTTTTGTTAAAGTTATTTAGATTTTTTTAATCTTTTTTTTTCTTTTCATTATTAACACACTTATAATAATAATAATAATAAGAAGAAGAAGAAGAAGAAGAAGAAGAAGAAGAAGAAGAAGAAGAAAAAGAAGAAAAAGAAAAAAAAAAGAGGAAGAACAAGAAGAAGAAGAGGAATTATTTTAATTATTTTTCTTTCTTACTTTTTTTAATTGTTTTTTTAGCTTTTTTCCTCGAGATAATTTGATAATTTTTATTATTTTAACAGTAATAACAATTATAATTTTAGATATTAAGATTTCGATATTACTATTTTTATAATAGAGTATGGTAATATGTTTTATTATATTTAATTTTGTATATATAAATATTATATTTTAATTTTGAATTGGCAAATCCTATTGATTTCTTTAATCCAAATAATTATAAAAATTATTTACTCAGCCCGTAGCATAGTGTAGTATATTTTTTAAATTTTCAAGTCAAATAATTTTTTTAAAGAAATGCTTTCCCCTTGCATATTTTTTATGACTAGCTTCCTTTTTTTTTTTATGAACGAAAACCTTTTTTTCATATTTTTAAAAATTTTTATTAACCAGCGTGTCCAAGTCAGCTTTTTTTTATACCATATTTCTTTTTTTATGTTTTTTTTAAGTAGAGTATCCATAGCAGCAAATTTGTAATAAATCATGGCATCTTCTTTGCAAATTTTCTAACAAATTTTATCAAAAATATTTTAACGATAGCAACATTCAATCACTTTTTGATGGGAAAAAAACGTATTTAATAGATTTTAGCAATTATAATTTTACTATTTAAATATTAAATTAATTAAATACAATAAGTATAAAATCAATCAATTTTCTACATAGATAAAAAAGCTCAGCGCATCGCGCGGGCAATACCGCTCGTATTATCTAAAATATAATTGCCGTGGCGTTTTTCCTGTTCAACACTGTAGATTACGAGTAAAATTATTGTGGACTGGATATTTGTTCCGGTGCTTCGCGCGCGCACGTCCATCTTTTTTTTTTCTTTTTCCTATTTATGAACATTGTATTAACGAATTTGCCCTCGAAAACGAGAAAAAAGGACGTAGGGACAGGGGGCTGTTTCAGTTTTTTCACATTTTTTGCACAATGAATCGACGAAAACAGCCCCCGAAAAAGATAAAATAGTATACAGCAAACGGGGGTAGGGACATATTTTTCACTCAGGTTTTTTCGTTAATATTAGTAACATAAGGGGTGCATAGGTAATTAACCAATATTTTATTATTTTTTTTGGAGGAGCTGCTGACGCATCTTCCGGATGCGCCTTTGAGGCGGTGTGTGCACCCTCTTTCGGCGGTACAAAATTCACTTCCGCTGTGTCAGACTGTGTACCGCCATGTCCTCTATCTTCCGCCGTGGCACGCTTATGTAATAGAAGTTCCGGTAAGCAACGGTGGATGGTTTTATGTCAGTTGTCAGTTTTCTCTCTTCTGCCGCGGCAAATTCTGATCCGGTCCCTAGTGTTTGGAGGAAGTTTATTTTGGTCCCTTATGTTTAAATTTAGGATTTATTACTAATTTCTTTAATTGAAAGTTTAATTATTCAATTGTGCCCTTCAATTAAAACTGATTATATAAGGAAGTTTTCATTTCAGTCCTTATTCTTTTGATTTTTTATTTCTTTTTTGTTCCTTAAATTTTTTCTGTATGGATATTTTAATTTCTTTTAATTTGATCCTCCAATTAAAATTGGTCATTTTTACAACTTTTTATTTTAGTTCCTCGTCTTCTATTTTTTTGATATATTACGCAACAATTATCATTATTTCTTTCTTTATTTATTTTGGTCCCAAGAATTATTTTTTGTTTCAATTTTATCCTTCAATTATAATTAATTATATATTTTATTTTTCATTTCGGTCCTTATTCTTTTAATTTTTTATTTTATATTAATTCATTTGTTTTTTTTTTAAATTGTTTGATAATGTTTATTTTTTATTCATATTCATGCATCTATGCTTTTAGTTTTTGTCTTTTTTTTTTATTCAAGTTTTATTTTTAATCGATTCAATCCTAAAATTTTAATTTATGTTGATAATAATTTTTAAATTAATATTGCATATATTTTTCCTTTTATTCTTTTTTTTGTATTTTATGTTATTTTTATCTGTTATCTGGATTATATGATTTTTATGATTTTACTATTTGCGCAATGATAGTGATTATTTTTTAATTGTGTTTTTTTTATAAAAATCTTTGGATTCTTTTTTAATGATTTTTTAGGGCAATTTAATTATTGTAATTGTTTGGACAATAATATGGATAATAATTTTAATTGTTGTAGTAATGATAATGACAATAACATAAGAATAGATTTACAATTTATATTTTCGTCTTTTTGTGAATAGAAAATTAACTACTTATTTTTGTTAATTGATTATTGAAGGTTTTTTTATATTAATTTATTTAGTTTTTTTTAATTCTTAGACAATGTTTGTTTTTTATTCGTATTTATACATTTATGCTTTTAGTTTTTTTTTTTTTTTTTTTTTTTTAATCGGTTCAATCCTGAAATTTGAATTTATATTGAAATTTTTTTTAACCGTTTCTCTAACTCTTCTGCACGTAAAAGTGTAGGAGAGGCCCCTGATTTTGTTTTCTTTTCACGTCAGTCCCTGTGCTTTTTATTTTGTGTATGGTCCTGATTTTTGTTTTATAAGTTTTGGTTTAGTTCGATTGAGACTTTCGATTGAAATTAATTAAATGTTAATGTTTCACATCAATCCTCATTTTTTTAATTTCTAGATTGGGTTTAAATAGCTTAATATATTCGGTACAGAAGTTTCAATTATTTCTTTGATTGAAATTGATAATATATTTTATTTTTATTTCGGCCCTTATACTTTTAATTTTTTATTTTAATCCCTTTATTTTTTTTTATTTCTAGAAGAATCTCTACTTTTTTCCATGTATATATAAGTGTGATCTTAACTTTGATTTTTAATTTTTGTTATTTTTTTTACTTGTTGAGGTAATATTTTTTTTTAAAAAATTAGCTTTTAAATTTTATTTTGTATCAATGATCAATTGAAAATTGATATTTCTGTTTTTTTTTCTCTCTCTCCCTTTGTTCTTTCTTTTAGTTTTCATTGGTTTTTTTATTTTTATTTTCAAGTCAAATGACTTTTTTTTATCTGATAATTTTTATTTTATTTTTATGTTTGATCTTTTGTGAAAGTTTTTAAGATTTTTTTTTTCTTTCATTTATTTTATTATTTTGATAATAATAATAATAATAATAATAATAATAATAATAATTTTTCTTACTTACTATTTTGTTAATATTTTTGTGTTTTTTTTCTTTGTATAATGTGATAATTTTTATTGTTTTGACAGTAATAGCAATGATAATTTTTAGATGTCAATACTTCGATGTTGCTGTTTTTATGATAGGGTGTGGTGATCTGTTTTATTATATTACATTTTGCATATATAGATTTTATATTTTAATTTGGACCAACAAATCGTATTAATTTCTTTAATTTCAACAATTATAAAAATTATTTGCTCAACCCGCAACGTAGTGCGGTCATTTTTTTTTTAATTTTCAAGTCAAATGATTTGTTTTCAGTCAATGATTTTTATTTTTATTTTATCATTTATTTTATTTTTTATTTTCTCTTTCTTTTAATTTTTTATTGGTTTTTTATTATTATTTTCAAGTCAAATGAATATTTTATACCTGATAATTTTTATTTTATTTTTTTATTTGATCTTTTGTTAAAGTTATTAAGATTTTTTTAGTCTTCCATTTATTTTTGTTTTTTTCATTATTAACACAATAATAATAATAATAATAATAATAAGAAGAAGAAGAAGAAGAAGAAGAAGAAGAATTATTTTAGTTATTTTTCTTAGTTACTCTTTTGTTAATGTTTTTTAGTTTTTTTCTCCTAGGATAATTTGATAATTTTATTGTTTTGACAGTAATAACAATGATAATTTTAGATGTTAAGATTTTGATTGCTATTTTTATAATAAGGTGTGATGATCTGTTTTATTATATTAAATTTTATATATATAAATATTATATTTTAATTTTGAACCAGCAAATCCTTTTAATTTCTATAATTCCAACAACTATAAAAATTGTTTTCTCAGCCTGCAACGTAATGCGGTCAATTTTTTTAATTTTCAAGTTAAATGATTTTTTTTCAGGCAATAATTTTTTTATTATTTATTTTATTTTTTTGTTTGTTCTTTTGTTAATGTTTTTAGGCTTTTTTTAGCCTTTGATTTAATTTTTTTTCTCGTGATAACGCAATAATAATATTAATATTAAGAATAATAATAGTTTTAGTTTTAGTTTTAGTTTTTATTCTTACTTGTTTTTTTGTTAATTTTTTTGTGTTTTTTTTCTTGGGTTAGTTTAATAATGCTTATTGTTTTGACAGTAATAATGATGATAATTTTAGAAATTAAGACTTTGATGTTACTGTTGTTATGATATGGTATGTTGATTTGTTTCATTATATCAAATTTTATATATTGAAATATTATATTTTAACCTCAATAATTATAAAAATTATTTACTCTGCCTATGATATAATGCGGGTAATTAACTAATCTAATCTAATCTAAATTGAATATTTCCTGAATGCCTCGCCCAAAAAATTATATTAGCAATTAAAAAAAAAAAAAAAACGAGAAGAAAAGAAAAGGCAAACAGAGCTAGAGGATGCCCCAGCTCGTGTTGCAGAGTTATTGGGCCGATACATGCTCAACCAAACCAAAAACCGACCCGAAATATGATTTCTTAACCGCGTACGAACCCAACAGGATGTAAAATAAATAGTAAATAAACGACCGCGTTTACAAGCACACACACAATGGATCGACTTTTTGCAAAAAGATAAAAAACAAGTCCCCGATAGAAAGCCTGGACAAGTCGGTCGATCGATCGATCTTGATTTCTCTAGCCAAAATCTAAAATGGTACGCTAGATTCCCTCTATAATAATCGGAATCACGGTTTTTTTCTTGTATTTTTTGTTAACGATCTGAGTCCAGGGTTTCGATTTCTATTCAATTATTGTAAAGTCTTTCCTCGATGAAGACATTCTCGTGATTTTAATTGAATTCACTGATGAGCTTGATTTATTTTCCTACGATTCTAACCTGTTATGTGCTGATATGTTGCGGTCTTCGATTGCGGCAGCTAGAGCCGATAATTTTTACTACCCGCCGGAATGGTCCCCCAAGAAGGTACCGAAATTGAGCTCTTGGGATTCAGTGAAAGTAAGGCTGATACCTCCCTCTTTATCCTTCAGAAATTTAATTCAGTAATCTATATTCTTATCTATGTTGATGATATCTTGATAACTGGTTCAATTGTACCTATCATACATGATACTATACAATCTTTACAAGCAACATTTGCTGTTAAGGATTTGGGACGACTGAATTATTTTCTGGGGGTTGAAGCCCTTTGGTGCACAGACGACTTGTACTTAACCCAGCGTAAGTATATAGCTGATTTGCTTAAAAGGAGCAAGATGGAGAACGCCAAACCTTGCAGCAGTCCTATGGCCTCCAATTGTCATCTTACGTCCACAGAAGGCAGACCATTTGAAGACATTAGCCTTTACCGTAGTGTGGTAGGCAGCATGCAATACCTTGCATTTACCAGACTTGATCTTGCCTTCGCTGTACACAGAGTCAGCAAATTTATGCAAAATCCTCTGGACACTCACTGGCTTGCTGTCAAGCGTATACTCTATTACCTCAAGCACTCCATTTCCACAGGTTTATTCATCAGCCGGAGTGTTAAATTCAACCCGCAGGCATTTTCCGATTCTGATTGGGCTGCAGATAGGGCTATGATCGTATTGTAAATTAGTTAATTTCTGAGCGAAGAGGGATCCTGACATTGCTTTTTCTTTTTTCTCCTTTCAGGGTGGGTTGAACTAATTTCATGGGCAACATACTTTGAGAGAGAGAGCAAGAAAGCTGGACCAAGGTATTTTGATATAATAAGGTCTGCACTGTGGTTTTGTCTCGAATTTTCATTTTTATGCACACATATTAGCAGAGGAAGTTGCCGATTCTAGTACGGGTTAGGATTGAAGAAATTCCATCAGTAAAAGATGTAATTTGACTGGATAATGGAGAATATGTACGCTAAATCAAATGTTAGCTGTTTCTCTGCTCTAGTAATACATCATGTGGTTAACTTAACAGCTGAGGTAAACATGCATATAGAGCATTTGGGGTTAATGAAACAATCTTGATTGGAAAATCCCCTTTTTTGTGATGTTGTCGCAATATATTCAAGATTCTTTTTTATTTTAAATTATTCTAACTTCATGAAAGTTTAACAATGTTTCATATGAAATGCGGTTTTTTGGTAACCGTGAAAAGCAATAAATATATGGCGATGTTTGATTTGGGTTTATGGTGATGTCTGGAGAGGGTGAAAATGAGAGCGAAACACAAAAAAGACACTGTTGCCGAAGTTCTTTTTCAACAGTTTTTTACACCTAATCACAAATTGATCACTATGTAGATGGAAAACGTATATAAGAGGCATTTCAAATGTTTCTTAATCAACTGCCCAATTTTCACAACCTTTAATTGTAAGGCGTAATTTTCTTGCTTTGCAGGTTTGAAGTGCCCTTCAATATGTGGTGTGGTGGTTGCACTTCTTTGATTGCAAGTGGGAAATTATTATTCCACAAAGGTAACTCTAACAACTGATTGCAAATGCTTCTGATAATTTCGCATGGGAAACTAGAAGTATAACAAAGTAGCAGTCTATGATCTGCACGTGTGCAACATACACACGTGCAATCATTATCATCCACATGTTCTTACATATGTACACGCGCATACAGTCGCTGCTGATATGTTATTCTTGCATGCACTTGATTTTAGTCCACGAAGGACATGCCATCTCCTAGCACCAAGCAAGTTTATTCCATGGTGGTGTCTTGTATGTGTGAAAATGGTTCATTTACTTGCCTGTTCCCTCATGGATGCGTGCTTGTAGCACATACCCGTTGGATACTGAGCCTGCTGGCTTGATGTCCTGTCTATAGTTGTTTTTTTTATCCAAATAGAAGTTCATCTTCCAAATAATTTTGAAAGCTGCTAGTCGAGACTGGAAAGTCCTTGTTCATTAAGCTTAGTGATTCTGCGTGTTATTGTTATTTAATTTTTACAAATCTTTTCATGGCTTGTTCTTGCTCTCTTCAGATGTGGACCTTTACCATGAAATCTGCATGCTGCAAACATGAAATTGTTATCCAGACAGATCCAAAAAATTGGAAGAATGTGATTATTAGCGGGGCTCAATGAAAAAACGAGGATTTTGATATTGAGGATGTAGAAACATTTGCTCTCCCTGCTGATGAAGGTTGGTATTTTCTCTGATGAAATTACAGTACTGCTTTGTAAGTTTGAATGGAATACCAGCCTGTCATTTATTATTAGCCATGCAAACATACACATTTGGTTTTTTCTTGACCCAACATCTTGACTTAATTCTTTTTTTTCCAGAGAGAGGCAAGCTTGCTGATCCATTTTACCGTCTTTGAAAATCAGGAAGAGGATTTGCAGAAGAAGAAAGAGGCTGAGCCCGTTCAGTTTGCCTTCAGCGAGTATCGGATGCCAGGCATTTAGATAACTTTTCCCTCATCAAGACTCTACGTGCCCGAATGAGGAATCAAAAGAAAAGAGTTGCTGAAGGAGAGGCCACTTCCAAGAAAATGGGTCTTGGCATATGCCTGCTTTGGACAACTGAAGAAGATGCTGCCTCTGCAGCTCATGTGAAGTTTTCTTCCAAGTTTTACAAAAATATAAGCGGGCATTGATCTGTGCTTCAATTTTTTATGGGTCATCTAGTTCTTCCATGTCCAATAAGAAACGTTTGGAGCTAGAACCCGACAGAAGGAAATTCAGTGCCTCTGCATCCTCTAATTTGCTAACGGGTGGGGTTCAAACCACCATCGTGGTCACAGGGTACCGTTTCTAGCAGCGGGCATAAGCAAAACTCTATGACCACCAAACGTTTTTGACGATGGTTCCTCGATTTTATGAAAGAGCCGACTCCTATCATCGCAAGTCTTTGGATCATCACCCTGTATGGATTAGACTTCCTTTCCCCATCTTTGGCCTAGTGTAAATGGCTGTAGATCTTTGTACATAGGAACTTACTGCTTGGATTGCTTTTTCCCTCCCCTGGCCCTCCGTGTCAGGGATCTGGATGTGTAACCAGTGTTCTGTGCTATTGTTTCAATAGTGAAATGAAATAAAAACGTTCTTAAAAGATTTCTGGCTGTATACCCTCTCCCCAGCGTGTATTTCTTTTTTGTCGCATTTCTAATGGCTATTAATATTTGCCATCCTTTCCCAAACGATTCGTTGTGTGCCTGTAAGTTGTAATTTGAGGTCATTGTCATATTCGTTCTCTAATTGTCTTGGAAAGGGTAGGAAAGTCAATGCAGTAAAAGATTTTGAAACTGTTGCTAACTACCGCATTGGTCCAATTAATTGGCCATCTACGCCCCTCGAAATGTTCTAAAAGCTCTCTCTCTCTCTCTCTCTCTCTCGTTTGTGCTCAGCTTTTTGGACATATTTCAAACAAACAGCTGCTCTGGGGTAGATCATGTCAAAAGGAGCAATCAGCCATTGATAAAATACGCCGTCACGATATGGAATACTTTTCCCTGATTTGGAGGGAAAGTTAAAATCTAAAAGAATCCAGGAACCACAAAACAGGAGATCACGCGCAGAGCCATTTCATACCATTCCATTTCCTGCATGCCGCTCCCAAAGGCCCATATTTTAGTGGAATTTCTTCCATTTCCTCTCAATGAGAGAAGTTAGCAAAGAAAAAAAAGAAAGAGAGGTATCATAACTGACTTCCATCATCCAATACATACTACTCTCCCTGTGCACCAGCATATATATTGACAAAGGAAAATTTTAGGTCAGGCTGCAGTGTGGTGATATTTTGAAACAACAGTATCTGTCCAGTTTCTCGAAAAGAAAAGGGAAAAAAAATCTGCCCAGCAATTATTTGCTATAGGTTTTTTTCCCTCCAAGATTTGTAGCTGTGTAGTGTACAAAACCCCTAAAGATAAATGTGCGTAGAAACCGGATCAGGACGACAAACACTGCACGGACTTTATTCTAAAATTCCGGCTCATCAACTTTTCACAGTTCTGCTGCAAAATAAAAGAAGCAAGCAAACGAAGCAGGCAGATATCATCGTTTTAAATCTCTCCGTCCATGATCTACTCTGCACACTTCTTTTTGGCTTTATTTACCCGTTCTCCCCCACAGCCAAAAGAAAGAAAAGAACAGAACCTGTGCAAAGCAATTAATGCCGGTTTAGCACCGTACTGGCGACAAGGCTATGTTACACAGGCTGGAAGCGATGCACCTAACACTACCAGAAGATCACGCAACTGAGCCAAAAGAATCAGATAAAATCAAGTGACCCTTATGAATAAAAATACTCCACACAGTGATATGCCAGGTACGTGCTGTCCGTGATTGTTGTTGACTTTATAGCCTATCATTCGTCACCAGTTTAATTTAACAGAATGAGGAGGTTTCTCTTTGGCTTCTCGCAGAAACAACACCACACACTTTCTCTTCTCTCATTTCTCTCCAATAATGAGCGCTTATGGACGATGGAATTTGCAGAGTGCAGAGGTCTTCTCTTTTCCGGGTTTTAGATTTCAGCAGGGTCGGCTGGGGAGCTGTCTCTTTCCTTGGCGTGCTTATTCGATCCATGTTAATTATGGTGCACCACTTTTCATCGTTATTGATTCTTCATCTTTGATTTATACAATTATTTAATCATATTAATTCATTCTCATTATATGATCATCTTTGTTTTTGTAGAGTTTTCCCATAGACTAGTATGATTTAATTTACAACTATGTTAAACTCCCAAAAGAATATTGTCAGGAGATCAACCAGCAGCTTACAGAAGTACATCAGGTTGGTTCGATCTTCATTGCTAATTAGTTGGTCTAGCTCTCCCCTTCTCTCATGTTTCATGTTTAATTTTGCATGCAATTAGGTAATAGCTTTTGAAGTAGCGGGGATTGATTGCAGAGATGGTAACATCACAAATTAATTCTGTTAATTCATTTAATATCATGAATTTATTGCGTATTTTAGAAATCAGATTTATTATTAATTATCGTATTGTTTAAAAATAGACATGTAAAATGATATTAGCCCCACATATATATTAGCTTCATAAATATCCATGATTTCGTCAAAAAGTTGTTTGATTATATATACAAGACACCCCCACTGATCTTCAAGCATTCAACAAACTAGATAGACATTCTCCTCCAATTATCTTGAGGATAGTTTTAGTCAATGAAAATGCTTGTTTTATCAAAAAAAAAAGAAGAAGAAAAATAAATTATACAGATGTTACACACCCACACACACACACACACACATATTAAATAAAGATTAAGCTAGAAAACTAAGAGATATATGCAAATTAAAATATTTGTTCTTGTGTGACGAAGAGTCCTTGATTTTTGTAATTATATTACTAATTTAAATTTCATTTAATTAAAATAATTTCTGATATAATTCCTCCTTTTCTTTTAATATTTTTTTCTAAGAACAAATATAATCTTTTTTGTATTATGTTCTTTATTTAATAAAAATTCGAAGCAATCACTATATATATATATAAAATGATTTGAAATAAAGATTAAAAAAAACATTTCTCTAATAAATCTGTCTTATTAACACCATCTGTTTTTTCAGCATTTTGTTACCAGAGTAGGTTTTTATACAATATCTTATCAAAATCATAAATTCAAGTTTTAATTAAGAAAACTAATACTTTGACATGATTGTGTTAAAAAAAATTAAGAATAACTCACTGCCCGAGCATTGTTGCATGAAACTTTTTCGCAATGTTAAACTATACTGGCTTAGTGGGGACATCAACTTGGAGACCCATGTCGGCATGCCCTAGCTCTTTGTGTGATCCAAGTTTCAAATTAATTTTTATGAGAGTTAACATATGATCTAGTTTATTATAAAAGTTCAAATACTACTTGGTTTGACATTTAAAAATAATAATTCAAGTAGATGTTATTCGACCCTTTTTTATATATACTAAAATGATGGTATTTTGAATCAATTTATGTTAACTTGAATTAACTCATAAACTTTAATAAACTAGCTTATAATCATAAAACAACATTTAATCAGAATAATTTGTCAGATCCAACTTTCAATCAATACAATATATATATATATATATATATATATATATATATATATATATAAAAAAAAAAGTTCAGCGGCTAGAGAATGTTTGAATAATAATAAAAAAAAATGGCTAGTAGATTAAAACAGTAACAATGATGGCTCAGCTCTTGCAATCCCTAAACTATTGTTGGCGCAATCAAGCAACATTAATTTATTATAGAGTGAGAAAATCCACTTACTGTTTGCACCCCAAGTGGCCTCTTTCCTGTTCGATGATCTAGTAGTGTTTCTTTTCAATTCACGTATAGTAAATTAGTATAATTTAGTGTTTTTCTATGATTTTAAAAGCCTGTTCATCCAATTTTGAAGATAATAGATTAACATTTTTTGGTATAGTAGTTAAATAAAAATATTATATTAAATTAAATTAAGTGCAGACAAATAATTTTAGATAATTAAATATAAATTAACGAGATTTAATATTTATTTTCTTAAGCTAAAGAGATAGCTGGATTAAATAAGAGGACTTAGAAGCTGTTGGTTGATGCCGTTTTATCTGAGCATATAAGACTCTGTAGCTTCGTTTAACATATCAGTAGACAACTGTGAAGGACAGAGGGTTACTGCAGGCATCATGATCATCCAGCTAGATAAACAGTAAGCTAAATGAATGTGATAGTGGATAGTGGGTGATTTTTAGAGTATTTTATTTTATTTAAATGTCATTTTTATTTTTTTAAAAATTTGTTTTTAATACCAATATATTAAAATAATTTAAAATATAAAGAAATTCAAAACTTTTTAAGCACTGCAAGTGTGTTACCGCAACACATCATTGCCTTGCGATATTTAGCAGGGTACGGAAGCCTGCCGCTGCTAATACACAACACTATTTGCTGCCTTTAATTGTAATCTCAGGAGACGACAGCAGCGTGACAATTACTGCTTCAAATGCTCAAATCTGGGCGACATGAAGTCACTTTTCCTAGTTCTTCACTAGACGTGGGGAGTTGGTGCAACCGGGAATTTGAGTGATCAAATCTAATCGGAAACATGATCCAGTCAAATATTTGGGTTAGTGGATTATTTTATCATTTTAAAAGTGTTTTTTTAGGTTAAAAAAATAAAAATTCATTTCTTTCGTCTAAGAACTCATCTAGATTTTGATTATGTTAAATAAATCAGTAACTTGTCTGATTTTATTACAAATTCAACTCATTTTTTATCATGGGTTGCCAGGTATTTCAATCATTCCATCAAACTAGGCTAGATTTTATAGTTGTGGATTAAGGTTTACAGGTTACTTGGAAAAAAATTAAAGAGAATGGATTGAAAAACTAATATAATTTCCTTAGGAGTAAAAATGAAAATAGACGCTGGGAATCGCTGGAGTTTTTTCCCGTAAACAAAGAATTACTGCTCATAATATAACTAGCACTGGCACTCTCAATACCATTTATATATATATATACTGCTCATAACATAACTAGCACTGGCACTCTCAATACCATTTATATATATATATATATATATATATATATATATATATATATATATATGGGATTCCAAGTAACTGGATCAATGAATGTTCAAGACCTATAAGATGGTATCTATATTTTTCACAAATATACATTTTCTATCTGAGTTTTTTATATATAATTTAATTCATAATAAAATCCACTTCGAATTCACCAATGCTTGTATTTTTTAATTATGCCGACATCGCTGTCTAAAGATTTTGTATGAGTTACCTTCTCTGCAATTGGTTAATTTAAGCCAGTATGGTGTTTGTTATAGGAGCTGTTTGTTCAGGCAAGGAATGTTTCTTGAACTGCAACTATCTGCGTGATCGTTTGCTGTCTCCTCTATCTTGTCTCTGCCACTGCGTAGTTTGCGGCTGCTGTATTGAGGTACTACTGTTCCTCTTTTCTCCTTGCTGGATATTATTTCATCTTCTAGAGCCTTAAAGTGGCGTCGATCTCCTTGCATATCAGGGGGGGGATATATATACATATGATAGCACTAAATTAAATACTAGGTCGAAATTTGTTTGTGCATGGAAAAGCAATGGACTCTTTTATTTATTTTTAAGAAAAAACAAAATATAAGTTTATGAACCAAACCTCAATAAAAACAATGTTTTATAGCGTCGATATAGAAGATAAAAGGTGAAAAAAGCCACCTCACAAAATATCAAAAAACAAAAACAGAAGCTGCAATAGAAAAACTGCAACAACTAGGTAGCACACGTGGTAGGAATAAAAAATTAGGGCAATTGCAACTAGATAGGACAGGAAAAAAATCACACCAGAGCACACAACCCCTCTTCTAACCAGGAATGCACGAATGTTTGTGGTGTCGATGATGGCCATTTAACAAAAAACCCCTCACTTTAGGTGGAACTATTCCTTTCTGAATCTCAGCAAAAGAGAAGTCTCCTAATAATATATATGGACGATTATGTTATGTGTTGACTAGAGCAATATATATATTCCACGGTCAAAATGATAGTTAAATATATTTATGATGACTAACTACTTGATTTACTTGAGCATTGTTCTGGTAGCCTTGAACAGTAAACAAGTCTTCCTCAATTGTACTCACTGCTTAATGCTCGAATATGTGTGGTTTTACAGCTTCCTTACTTTATCATTCATCAGCTGTATATTGAACTATACAAATGTTGAAGCACGAATTCCTGTTGTTAGTAGTTAGTCTAAAACATCCATACACAAATTTACAGTATCATTCTAAATGATGGGCAACCAAAATTCTGGCTAGAAAGGATCCATTTTGTACTTTGTTTTCTCTTCAAACAATATAATTAGATCAAATTTGAATCAGATAACTTTTATCATCTCAAAAGATGCGGAGGCCAACTATACTTGCATTGTATACAGTCACTGCATTATATACAAATCAACAAACTCGTTATTTGTTGAGCCCAGATCATGTCATGCCATCCCAAGCTCATCTAACATGAGCATTGATGATCTATGTCTATATATATAGATGGCATACATAACAGCCGAAAAATTGCATGCTTCAAGTAAACATTAAGCTCTGAAAAGCTGTGTCTATCAATGAATGAGTTATTGCTTTCATGTCAGTGGAAAGGATATTTTGTTGCTTGTTATATGATTCGATATTTTAGATTTCTCCATGTTGTACTCCTATAAGCCAATCCAGATATAAATAGCCATAAAGTTATTAGTTTCAGTAATCGCATCTAAGAAAGACCTTTTTTTTATATGGAATTTAAAATCCATTACTTCACAGGTTTGCTTCTTTCAGTCATACTACTTGCTAGTCATGATAATGATCACTGGAGGCTAATTGCAGAAAGAAAATCTGGAAAAATACAAGTGAAAATATATGTACCGGGAGCCATTTGTCTGTGTTAAATTATTAATGCACTTAATTAACTGGCTCAAGAATAGAAGCCCCAGGAAGATATGCAGATTCGGAAGAGAAGGAACTCTAATCTACAGTGAAAATTGTGGCTGATATTAGCTATGAACAGCAGTAACAAACGATCTAGAATTTTCTAGATATGGAGGTAGTGAATGTAGAATGATAGGCCAGATGTTAAAACACTACTTGTGCAAGAGTGCCTTAAGTCTGTGAAACTTGGCTACAAACAGCCTGGGCATCCATTAGCTACAAAGCCTAAAACCCATCAATATACAAGCTCTGCCATGCATACAAGTCATAACAACTTGAGTTCTTTCTAACCCACGGTTCTTTATTTCTCAACTAATTTCCTCCTTTAACCCGTAAACACTAAACTAATTCAATTAAATCACCCAACTACTCCCTAAAATCCTAAAGAGCAACTCTGCTCATCCTACACTACAAAATCCTAATGGGCTGTACCCCATATTGCTTCCTGGAGATTGTAAAATTCCGGAAGCAACACCACAACAAGGCTTTTGGTTACCTGGGAACCACACTTGAGGTTTTATCTTACCTGTGAACCAATGCTGCCCTTCAAAAAAGCTTTCCTTAGACAACTATAAGCGCCTTGTTCATTTCCAGCAAAAAAATAAACGCTGCCTTGTTCTTGAACTGGCTGGTGTGTGTGTGTGAGAGAGAGAGAATAGATAGGTAATGTATCTAATTTAGTATTTAATGGCAAATGATATTTTTTTCAAACTCTCCAGTTAATAGCCGAGAGAATTCTTTGGGGGGGGGGGGGGGGGTACACAATAAACATCACAATTCATCAAAATAGACGACATTATTGAAGATTACGTGCAGCCCCAGCTATGTAAGTTGCAATATGTGGGAATTCTATCTTTACAGATAATTTCATTTCACCCAAGATTTGACATAAGTGTATAGAATAAAAGTGACTGAAATATGGACGCATGCATGCTTATTCAACTTTTCCCTGGGTTTCTTTCTCTCTGTCAACTATATAACTTTGAAGTGATATAATTTTTTGTACAAGAGAAAAGCAGTATCTACGTTGCGATTTTGCTGTAAACATTGTCGTCTCCAAGAAGATAGTAATTATGCTGATAAAAATTCCCCAAAAAATATCATGTATCTATGGGCTGAACTTTCATGTAGCCTTCGCTTGTTTTCTGATTCTAGCTATAGTTTATTTCTGATTCTGGCTATAGTTCACCTATGCTGAACTCATTTAACACTGTTTAGCCGCAGGAAGATTAATAAAATATAGCAAAGACAATCAATACTGACACAAAATACACACACATTGCTACAAAAAACTAATGTGAGGAACTTACACATACATCTGGTGGAAAAATTATGGGAAAAGGTAGATAGGGATGTATGGTGGAAGACGACTATTCATCATATCATATTACTCATTTAAGAGAGATCTTATGGAATTGGACCTAGAATTAGATTATAATACTTTTCATGACACATTTATATTGTTTATAAATATATCTGGCTAGATATTGAATAATCATATTATTAATGTTCTCCGTGCATATACCTGAAATAAGTCAAATAACTTTCGATGTAAACTTCAAAATTAATTCTAAGACAACATACACATACCCATTGCTCACAAAAACGAAAGTGAAGGCTTGCGCATACATCAACCCAATATGTAGAAATGCTTCCTATCTCTGAAAGAAATTATAAAGTTTTTCATTCTCCATCCACTATTTAGAAATGGATTCAATGGACATGAGCTCAACTTTCTAAGCAAATCTTGTCGATTCAACAAACACAAGGTTTTAGACACTTCAATATAAGCGATCATAGTCTCTGGCAAAAATGCGACTGGAGGAGAATTGGTTTCCATTGTCAATTGTGGGGGTGGTTTTGAGAATTGAACTGGGATTTTGCTCAATGGGATTTGACTTGTTCATGAAAGCCGAAGTAGGGCTTTCTTCAACATGAGCGTTTAATGTTGCCATGATCATTGTACTTGAGTTTTGTTCTAGGGCATGCGGGGTTGTCATCAAATTTGCATTAGGGTTTTGTGCTTGAACATTACCTGATGGTAGCCTCATGTTTGGCAGGGCATTATATTTATGCTGGACTCTACCGTTTGTCACGTCCCACTTCAGAGGAAACCCTGAAAACTCATCCTTCAAAGTTGGAACCTCGACACCCTCAGAAAAATCGAAAATCGAAGATGATCTTGGTGAATTTGTGATCCCAAAAAAATTGTCAATGATACTGACTTGATCCATTTGTTGCGGCAGCAAGTGATGATGATTGTTTGATTCTTCTTCTTCATCAACTACCTTCACAGAATTAATTTCCTGGCGTCCAGAAGCCATATTTTCACCATATTCGAGGGAGCTGCTAGAGTACCCAAACTTTTCCAAATTGTCAAGGTTTGCTTGAGAAGACTGACTTAACTTGTCTATGCCTTTGTTCTTCATTTTTTCTCTTGTTCGATCCCTTGCCCTTGCTCTGGCTTTCTCCCTAGATTCTCTATCAACAGGATTAAAAACTGGTTTATGCACTTTTTTGCTCCTTTTCTCTCTAGGTTTGCTCACTAATGAGTCGCTCTTTGCCTTCATCACTCTCCTGTCTCCATTACTGTCAAGTGTCAGCTCGATACCCGATACAACTTCACTCTCAGAAGTGGAAGAAAAACTCTTGCAACCAGCACTAGTACTACTCCATTTTCTCGCTTTTGGAACAGTATCTGTGAGCTCCTTGATCGCGGCCTTCGATTTTGTAAAGAGCCACTCGATAGTTTTGCTTGCTTTATCGAAGCCGAGCATGTCTTGGAGATCAAAGAACTTTCTGGCAATTTGAAGTGATAATCTCATCCTTCGGTCTCTCGGCCCTTGAGCAGTATTGATCTTACTATGCCTGTCCTTCTTCCCTGTTCGCCGTTGACGAATTGGCTGCTTTGAAGTATTAACATTACCTTTCTTCTTGCTATTATTGATCTTTCTTTTACTTTCCTCGTTTGAAGCTTCTGGGTTAATCTCCTCAGTCTCAACTGCCAAAATATGAGTATTAGACCCAAGAACCTCCGGCTGCTGATGCTGTTGTGATAAGAGCTCACCTACCTGCAAATCATCATCATCGAGAAAGAGATCTGGGAAGTGCTGCAAGAACGACGTTGGAGAATAGTATTCTATTGAGTTAGGGTTTTCTGGGTCAGCGTAAGTGCTTGCTATCATGGTAGGGTTTGTATATTGAATGGGATTGAAACTGCTACTTGAAGAAAACATAGCTGAAACAGTACTCTTTCTTTTGAAGAGCTATTTTTGGAGTGCTCTTAGTGTTTCTAAAACTGGTGCTAGATTGAAGAAAAACTAGCCCCGGGAACTTTGTCTATGGGTGATGAAAGCTTTATCTCCATCTTTTTCAGAAATATAAAACAGTAGTAGCAGCAGTGCAATTTGTGAATGTTACTGCGGTACACAAGAGTGAAGTAGAGAATAGGAGTTAGCTTTGGTAGTGATTAAGGCGTACGAAATTGAAGAGCCAGCCCACATTTCAGTGGCAACAATTCACGTGGGCACAGGTGGTTTCCTGATAGGAACCCTTCCTGTTATTTATTTTTCAGAGAGAGAGAAAAATGGATTGAAAGGTAAGGAAGGTTTTTGAGGAGCTTGTGAGAGCAGCAGAGTAGAGTGGACGATAGCCATGGCCACCTCTAGGAAACCTAGCTAGGGAGAGAGAGGGCAGAAGGACAAGTATCTGTGAAAGCAGCAGGGTAAGAGCTAGGCATGTAAAACTGAGCCAAAGTTACTTTTACCGCCATGAATGGGCAAAAGCTTTCTTTTGACTGGGAGACCAAACGTCACTTTCATTTCTCTGACTGCCTTGGATTATTGAAATTGTTTTTAAGAAAACAAGGCATGAATCTTTTGTGATTACTTACCTGATCTTATCCCAACTCTTTTAATCTATTTTCAAATGTTAATCCACAATTATCTTGAATTTCGATCGTCAAGGGCCTTCCATATATCCTTTAACGTTGTCATCTTGCTCTGTCCTGCACCAAACTCGATTCGATACCGGAGAGATTTTAAATCCTTTATGATCCTACTCCCATCCAGATATTCTCCATGCATGCATCCCTTTTTTTTCTCCATGACTAACAACTCATCTTCTTCAAACCAGAGCCTCTGGTGTCATATGAATTATCTCAAACATCATTTTGTTCCAGATTCGTCCTATGAATCCCTTTGATGGACGTACGTGTATTTCATTTCTAGTCTTATCAGAGATTGTGTGGATGCCCAGCAATATTGAGTCCTACACATCATGTTTAAAACTCGATCCTTCTCTTTGTTAATAATCAAACTGGTGTTCATCACCGAAAAGTTAAAAATAACCTTCTCCTACTTGGAAAAAACCCAAACTGCTGAAAAATCATTGAGCTTCTGCTAAATCATTAAACTTCTCCTGTCTAAGATTTTTTCTGTAATCTTTCCATGTATGAAATCATCGATAAAAGTCGGTGTGTTTTTTGAATCATAACCTAACTCAAAAATATATTTATATCATTGAACAGAATAATATATGTTGTTTGGATCCTAAAACAACCTTAAGAAGTTTGTCTGGTGGTTAAGAAAGGGTTTTTTTGTTAAGCTTATGATTCAAATCTCGAGATCTTCAACTGAAAAAATCACTAAATGTTCTGTCATAGCCTAACTACTATCAAACCAAAATAATAATAAGTGATCATACCGTTTGTTTGGATTTTATAAGCATAGAATACTAGCAGCAGCTAGCAAATTTAACAAAATCAAACGTTGAAATAATTAAATTGGAACTTACTAATTAATAAATTTACTAAAGCGTGCCCTCTTCGTAGATCCCTGCAAAAGATTCCTTCATATGCATTTTCTTTTGTGCGTGCTGTCACTTACTGCTGCCCTCACATGTTCCACCATTAACCCTAAAAACAAGGACAGAATTCCAACCCCCCCCCCCCCACCCTCTCTCTCTTAGCCACAGTTGTCAAGCTCAGTCCTTTTCACCCTCCTCGCATAGTCATGCTACCTTCTCAAAAATTTTCCCTGTTAAATTCTTACTTAGTTTTGAGCAATTCGTCTCCTAGGCGCGCACCTAACTCTCTCATTTGTGTTGATGAGAGCGCATCCATTTGATATTCTGGGGTATGATAATTGTAAGCAGCTCATGACATCGAACAGTTAGAAATTTATCGTTAGTGAAATATTTTAATAGAACTATATAAAATCAGAGGAAACAAAAAGTTAACATGCAAGGAATAAATATCCCACTTTCACTTCTTACTTGTATAAAATTCTTGTTAATCACTAGAGAATTGCTGTAATAATGTCTAATCAATAAATCAAAAAAAATTACGAGTTTTTCTTACCTTCGGATTTATTCCAATACATCATAATTTATACTCTAGAGGTGCTACATACATACATACATACATACTTTTTGAATTGTATGTATGTATGTATATGGAGCAGCGTCCTTATTTATGAGTGTGAGAATTAAAACGTATAAGAGATTGCTGCACCTCACGGTTCATGGAGTGAATTCTCAACGAAGAAAGGCAATTCAATAATCCTCGTAAAATCGCAATTCCGAAAGATAGAATTTTCTTGATTTAATCAATACATTAAATGTAGGGGAAATCTCAAAAATCCCCTCCTATTATATACGCAGACTAAATTTTATCCTCGATCACGTCTTCCAATTTTAGAATTTCTCGTTGAAACTCTCTATTTATATCTGATCATGTTTATATTTGATCATAAATTCACACCAATTTTTTCTTTCATTGTTTTAATCCCCCAAGTCTCCAAATTCCCCCTCATTTTTTAGACTAGACCTGAACATCTTCTAATAAATACGATTCATTTTAAACTCTTCCTTCACCCCCTTTTTAATTTGATGTTCTAGATGAAAAGCTATTCAAATTTGTATAAAATGATAAAATTCATGAGCTGGGACAAATGATGGGCTGAAAAAATAATTCTTCATGAACCAGGCTCGAGTTTAAATTTTAAAATCTTTTATGGTCTAAATTATTATTTTACAAATCCTAAGGTTTTAGACTTGGGCAAGAGTTGTTGAACACATGTGTGAGTTTAAGTTCAAAGTCTACTTCGCATAAAACCTCTCTTTCTAAAAACTTGAGAGTGTTTTTTAGGGTTTAGTTTTATCTTTTTCAATACCCACTTTATAAATACTAGAGAAGTTAAGTTTTTTTTTTCCAATGT
This sequence comes from Salix dunnii, assembly GCA_015731905.1. NCBI lineage: Eukaryota > Viridiplantae > Streptophyta > Magnoliopsida > Malpighiales > Salicaceae > Salix > Salix dunnii. The sequence continues at coordinate 9,477,660 of CM027668.1, read as the reverse complement.
GTGATGGGATTCTCTAGAGGATTTTAGTTTTTAGTAGGGCATGTCAACCAATTATTTTTTTATATTATTTCTTTATTCACCTTTAATTTATTTAAATAATATTAACACTCTATACTAAAGAGTGTGTGCTTAAAGATTAAATTTCAACCACCTATGAATCCTTTAACAAAGAAACATTTTCTTCCTTTTATTGGTGTTCTTAATTTTCTTACCATATTAGTTTTCAAGATATCTAATCCAACATAATCAGGGCTAATCCAATTTTATTTTGGTTTTTTTGAACTATTTTTTCAGTATTTAGTGCTGGTGGAATAGTTTTTTTTTTTTTGTCTTATAAGGGTGTTAATAAGATGTTTTTATGTTGAAATGACTTAAAAAATGATTTTTTTTTGGCAAAACATACATTGCCCTCATTTTTCAATCACTATTGTTATTGCTAGAATTTGAGCTTATAGGCAACATGTCTATTTTGACGGGCGACGTGTCATCTATCTATTGATTTTTTAAGAAAATAAAGGTCTATCCACCTCTTTAAACAATTAAAAACATGCCCATGAAGTGAGGTTTAAAGCCTGTTAGTGCTCCTAGGCTTTTCACTATCAAGGATCATGCACGCTGAGCCATAGGCCACAAGTATGGGCTCTTCTGCCATTTTTTAAGATTGAATATATAAATTCAAGAGGAGAGATTCTGTTCATCAGTCTGGAGCATAAGTTTGATAAGAACCTTATTTATCATAATATAAGAATATCTATTTTTAGATAGTATTTATAATACGTCCAACGTTGCATTTTTATTAATTTAATATATGTGTCTATTTTTAATATCATTTGATTCAATAAAAAATAATTCTAAAAAATAAATTTAGTAAATACAATTGGGTCGATGTCTAATCTTGAAAGAATAAGTATTTTAATCTATGCATGTCTATTGAATTTTTATAGTTTTATGTTTAGGTGTTGATATTGTTTTTGTTTATTAACGTACGTAGCACTTGATTTATTTGATATATATATATATATATATATATATATATATATATATATGAGTTTTTTTTAATTTACATTTAGATTTTGTAATGCACAAAAATACATTGAAGAAATCTTATATGTAATTTATTTTTAAAAAGAAAAAATATATAATCCTTAGTGACAAACACATATGAAATAGTTAGTGTAATTAGAGAATTTTTTTTTATATATTAAAGTGAGTTTTCAGATCAACTTGCATATATCTCGATTAATCTTATATATTATAAAATTAATAATTATATAAATATTTAATAATCATTATATTAATATTTACAGAACTTAAGATCATAAATAAATAAATCTTTTAATGTTATACACTTAAAATTTAATTATTATGATCTATTGACCTCTGATGCAATCTCACTATCATGCTAACTAAAAAAACAAATGGTTTCCAAAAAGGTGAGCATGAATGACTTGAGTTGTAATGGAAAATGATGTGTCCACTTGTAAGAGAAAGCAGATCTGCTAATCTAGCAAGACTACAGGGAGACTGCTACCTCCATATTATATATATATACTAAATGTCTATTTTTTAGTTATAATATAAATTTCATCAAAATAACAAATATGTGCATAATTATTGTGAAGTGCAAGTTTTTTATAAAATATATGAATTTTAAATTGACATAAATTTATCTATTTTGTAGGTTTTAACGAAATAACCAACATAAAATAATCATCATCATTAAAAAAGCAAGAAGATTCGGATATTTGAATTATTAAATTAATTATATTAAGATTAGTTCATTTTATAGTTTAATTTAAATCATATTTAAAAATAAAATATAAATTGTGAGAAGACTTATGTTATCGTCATTTTCATTACTATAATAGTTAAAATTATTATTAACATTATTGCTCAAATAATTAAAATAATTAAATTACCTCAAAAAATCAAAATATTATAATAAAAAAATAATAAAAAAATAATCACTAAAATTATAATTATTATTATGCAAACAATAAAATCATAAAATTATCTTATCTGAAAAACAGGTAAAATAACAGAAAACACACACAAAAAAAGATCAAGGGAAAAAAAGAGCAATATTAATTTTAAAATTTTAATGAAATAATCAACATAAAATTATCATCATCATTAAAGAAGCAAGAAGATTCATATATTTTATTTATTAAATTAATTGTATTAAGATTAGTTCATTTTATAATTTAATTTAAATCACATTTAAAAACAAAATATAAATTGTGAAAAGACATGCAATAATCAAATAACAAATAAGTAGTTAATTTTCTATCAACAAAAAGACCAAAACATAAACTGAAAATTCATCCCTATGTCAAACAATTAAAATCATTAAATTACCCCAAAAAATAAAAAAATTGAACAAAAAAAAATAATCACAAAAATTATCATTGTTATTGCGTAAACAATAAAATCATGAAATTATCTTATCCGAAAAATAGATAAAATAGCAGAAAGCACAAAAAAAAAAAAAAACAAAGTGGAAAAAAGAACAATATTAATTTTTAAATTATCACCAATATAAATTAAAATTTCATAATGAAACCTAATAAAAATAAAATCCGGACAAAAAATAAAATAAAAAAATAATTTAAAAGTATAAATAAATAAAGACAAAAAAAACAAATATTGTCAAAATATTGTATTTATTAATATTTTTATATACTGATGTTTAAATAAAATTTTTTTTAAAAAAATTACTATTTTAATATATATTTTTTAAAATATAATGATAATGAGATTCGAAACTACATCGTTACCACTAATCTAACACGCTAACCAGCTCCGCTGCCTTAGCATCTTAACGCAAGCAAAATAAATCAATGCATTAACATCTGAGTCAGCAGGCAAGAAAAGTAAATCATGTTGATAGTGGTATTCGAACCCACGCCGTTTCTACCAACCTCGCGTGTGTAGACCAGTTTCGCTGCGTGACCATCTTAGACAGTGTTGACAAACCTTTATATTTATAGTAATTTAAAGAAGGTACGTAAGCAAAATAAAATTATGTAGATTGTGGGATTTGAACTCACGCCTTCGCGATTAACCTCCAGCGCCTTTAACCAACCCAACCACCTGCACATCCACCACACGTTTCGCCAAAACATATATAAATAGTAATTTCTACTGTGGATTCGAACATATATATATTAATCAAATATTCCCGTGCCTTGTTGTAGAAGGCATTATATTTTTTTAATGTTAAAAATATTAATTATGTATATTTTTTTTATTATATTATAAATTTAATTAAAATAATAAATTTATACAGAAATCCTTTGAAGTTCAAGTTTTCTATAAAATATATTGATTTTAAATCGCTATAAATTTATTTGTTTAGCAGTTTTCAATAAAATAGCCAGCATTAATTTATTATCATCACCAAAAAAGCAAGAAGATTCGGATATCTGAATTATTAAATTCACTAAATTAAGATTAGTTCATTTTATAATTCAATTTAATATAAACAAAAATAAAATATAAATTGTGAAAATATTTGTAATAATCAAATAACAAAAATAAATAGTTAATTTTGTATTAACAAAAAGTCAAAAACATAAATTGAAAATTCATCCCAATGTTATTTTCATTATCGTTGCTATCACAATTAAAATTATTATTCATATTATTATCAAAACAATTAAAATAAATAAATTCCCAAGAAAAACATTAAAAAAATAATAATAAAAAGATTTTTATAAAAAAAACAATTAAAAAAACCATAAAAATTATCATTATCATTGCGCAAATAGTAAAATAAAAAAAATTTGATCCAAATAACAAATAAAAATAAGATAAAATATAAAAAAATGAATAAAGAGAAAAAGGGAGCAATATTAATTTTAAAATGATTACAAACATAAATTAAAATTTTAGGCCTAAATCGATTAAAAATAAAACCCTAATAAAAAAATAAAAACTAAAAGCATAGATGTATATAAACTTTATCCAAGAATTAAAAAAAAAAACTAAATGAATTAATACCAAATAAAAATCTGCAATAATCAAATAATAAATATAAATAGTTAATTTTCTATCGATAAAAAACAAAAAAATAAATTGAAAATCCATTCTCACGTTATTGTCGTTATCATTATTATAACAATTAAAATTATTATCAACATTGCTATCCAAACAATCAAAATAATTAAATTGACATGAACAATCATTAAAAAAAAGCAAAATATTTTTAAAAGAAAACAATAAAAAATTAATCATTAAAATTATCGTTATTATTGCGTAGATAGTAAAATCATAAAAAACATCTAATTCAAATAGCAAATAAAAATAACAGGAAAAAAAATAAAGGGAAAAAGGAAGCAGTATTAATTTAAAATATTGTAACAATAGTAACATCATAGTCTTAACATCTAAAATTATTACTGTTGTTTCTATCAAAACAATAAAAATTATCAAATTATATCAAGAAAAAAAATAAAAAGCACAAACAAAATAGTAAGTAAGAAAAATAATTAAATTGTTATTATTATTGTTATTATTATTATGAAAGAATAAATGAATGAATGAAAGACTAAAAAAATTATAAAAACTACAACAAAAGATCAAACAAAAAATATACAATAAAAACTAAAAATTATCATTGTTATTATTGTCCAAACAATAAAAATTATTAAGTTATTATGCCAGAAAAAAAACCTCAAAAATATTAAGAAAAGAGTAGGCAATAAAAAAAATTAGATTATTCTTATTCTTATTCTTATTCTTATTATTCTTATTCTTATTATTATTTTTTTTGTGCCTCCTCGTGGACGGCACCGTATTTTTTTCAATGTAAAAAATATTAATTATGTATATTTTTTTATTGTTTTATAAATTTAGCCAAAATAATAAATCTGTGCAGATATTATTTGAAGAGCAAGTTTTCTATAAAATATATGAATTTTAAATCGCTATAAATTTATCTGTTTAGTATTTTTAACCAAAATAACCAGCATTAATTTATCATCATTATTAAAAAAATAAGAAGATTCGGATATTTGAATTATTAAATTCATTGCATTAAGATTAGTTCATTTTACAATTCAATTTAAGCCAAATAAAAACAAAATATAAATTGTGAAAATACCTGTAGTAATCAAATAACAAAAAAATAGTTAATTTTTTATCCACAAAAAGTCAAAAACATAAATTGAAAATTCATCCCCATGTTATTTTCATTATCATTGCTATAACAATTAAAATTATTATTAATATTATTATCAAAATAATTAAAAGAAATAAATTCCCTGAAAAAACAATAAAAAAATAAACAAAAGATTTTTATAAAAACAATTAAAAAAAATAAAAAAATTACTATTATCATTGCGCAAATAGTAAAATCATAAAAATACTCTAATCAAAATAACAAATTGAAATAAGAGAAAAAACATAAAATAAAAAATTGAATAAAGGAAAAAAGGGAGTAATGATTATCAACATAAATTAAAATTTTAGGACTGGACCGATTAAACATAAAACTCCAATAAAAAAACAAAACCTAAAAACATAGATGCCTAGACACAAATAAAGAATAAAAATTATCAAAGAATTAAAAAAATAGAATTAATATCAAATAAAAATCTTTAGTAATCAAATAACAAATATAAATACTTAATTTTCTACGGATAAAAAAATAAAAATAAAAATTGAAAATCTATCTTCACGTTATTGTCACTATCATTGTTATAATAGTTAAAATTATTATCAACATTACTGTTAAAACAATCAAAATAATTAAATTGACCTGAACAATCATTAAAAAAAAAGCAAAATATTTTTATAAGAAAACAATAAAAAATTAATCAGTAAAATTATCGTTATTATTGGGCAAATAGTAAAATCATAAAAATCATCCAATCTCAAAAGCAAATAAAAATAACAGAAAACAAAAAAAAATAAAGGGAAAAATGAAGCAATATTAATTTCAAATATTATAACAATAGCAACATTGGAGTCTTAATATCTAAAATTATTATTACTATTATTATAAAAAAAATAAAAATTATCAAATTATACCGAGAAAAAAAAAGTATAAACAAAATAGTAAGCAAGAAAAATAATGAAATTATTATTATTATTATTATTATTATGAATAAATAAATAAATAAATGAAATACTAAAAAAATTATAAAAACTACAACAAAAGATCAAACTAAAAAAGTACAATAAAAACTAAAAATTATCATTGTTATTACTGTCGAAACAATAAAAATTATCAAATTATTTTGAGAAAAAAAACCTCAAAAACATTAAGAAAAGAGTAAGCAAGAAAAATAATTAAATTGTTGTTGTTGTTGTTGTTGTTGTTGTTGTTGTTGTTGTTGTTGTTTTGTGTTAATAATCAAAGAAAAAAAATGAAAGACTGAGCCCCTGTTTGGATGAGCGGAGCAACCGTTGTTTTGCCACATTTTAATTTTTTTTTTGCATTTTAAATGAAATTTATTTAGTGCATTTAGATCATTTTGAGGTGTTGATATCAAAAATGATTTTTAAAAAATAAAAAAAATATCATTTTGATGTATTTCGGCACAAAAAACACTTTGAAAAGCAACCGCAACCGCACTCTCAAACACCCCCTATAACAATATTAAAAACTTCAACAAAAGATTAAACAAAAGAATAAAACAAAAACAAAAACTATCATTGTTATCACTCTCAAAACAATAAAAATTATCAAATTATCTCGAGAAAAAACCCGAAAAACATTAACAAAAGAATAAGCAAGAAAAACATTTAAATTATTATTATTATTCTTGTTGTTGTTGTTGTTGTGTTAATAATGAAAAAAATAAAATAAATGAAAGACTAAAAAAAATCATAAATTTTTTAACAAAATTAAAATCATAAAAAGAAATCAAGGGATTAAAATACAAAATTAAAAGTATAAGGGCCAAAATGAAAATCAAATGTATTATCAATTTCAATCAAAGGACAAAATTGAAAAAATTAAAACTGCTATACTAAATAAATTAATATTTTTAAACCCAATCCGGAAATTAAAAGAAGAAGGACCGAAGTGAAACATTAATATTAAATTAATTCAATCGAAGTACCTGATCGAACTAAATCAAAACTTATATAACAAAAATCAGGACCATACACAAAATTCAAAGTGCAGGGACCGAAGTGAAAAAGACAGAAAACCAGGGACTCTCTTGCATTTTTACGTGCAGGAGAGATAGAAAGGTGGCTAGCGACGTTAACCGGCCACTGCCGCTTCCCTGACCTTCAGTTGCGGGAACGCGCTGCACCGGGAGGAAGCCTACGTGGAGGAGCATCGGAAGAGACTCCAGTAGCCCATTTTCGGTCACCGCCTGAGCCCGCACGCGCCGCCTACACAAGGCGTGAGGCAAAAACCGTCTTGCGCGTGCCCCCATGCTTTGACAGTTACCTAAATAAATAATAAAAAGATGGTCAATTACTAGTCTACCCCTGTTTCAAATTCATCATTTTTGTCGTATGAGGGGCTATATCCGTATTTATCTAAATTAGAAAAATAAAAAAAATCAAAACTGCAGCGAACCGGACCGGACCGGGTAGGACCGAGAGGGGAAATGACTGCGAAGCCCCTCAGTCCAGGCAGCGTGTTTTGTTGTTTTCAGGGGGGCATAATCGTTAATACACTGTTTATAAACGGGAAAAAGAAAAAAAAACGAACGCAGGCGCACAGAGCAACGGATCAAGTATCCAGTCCACAATTAATTCCCTCACAATCTACAGTGAAAACGCCACAACAACTATTTGTTAGTTAATATATATATATATCAAATAATTATCGTGGTGTGTTCACCAAGGTTGTCAATACCATTTCAGTTGGCGCATCGTTTTTTCTATTGGTACTGAACGTTTCGGTTTCGAAGTGTTTCGGTGTGCCTTTTCGGGGTTATACTATTCATAATTAATTAATTATAAAAAAACAAAAAACAAAAAATTAAATATAATTTTTATTTTTTATAAAATCGAAGTTGATGCAAGAATTTTATTTTTTTATTTTTAATATATATATATATATATATATATATATATATATATATATATATATATATATATATATATATATATATATATTAATGTGTGTGTGTGTGTGTAATGTTTGTCTAGATGGACAAATCCCATTGATTTGTCCGCAATTGGACAAATCAAGTTTGTCCATATGGACAAACATGCTATCCCACATCGCTTAAATCATCAAAGAAGCCTACACTCTGTAGCTTTCAATGCTGAAAGGTTATGCCACATCGAGTAAGTAGATGTGCAGTCAAAGAATTGTGTCTATAAAAATAAATCAAGAAGTCAAGCAGAACTTGCTTGCATGGACGAATCTTAGGTCGGTGACATCCAATGTATTTAGGACGTGTGTTGGTTTAAGAGATGAAAGTAAAATAATATTTTAATACAGCCAAAACGGCACAAACAAAATAAATCTAGAATGTTTCGGCCGGTATTGGGTTGAAATTACTGAGATGGACCGAAATTTAAACCGAGATGAAATTGATCTTGTTTTGTCTAAGTTTTTTTAGTGGTATAAAATATTTCGGTCATTTCGGCCGAAACGAAACGGTATTAATAACCTTGGATCCAACCATGATTTTGCCACCTTAATTGCTATGATTTTGCTGCTGAATTGGTTAAAAGTTGTTCACAAATCACGCCTATACTAGAATCAGATTAGATGCTTTGATACCATGTTGAATTTTGTGTTTTGATCCTGTAGTTTTGTTGTTCTTATTGCAGGTATTGCTAATTGAAGAACTCGTGGAAGATAAGAGGAGAATATGCAAAGAAAAGGTAATTCAATTCTTTATTGAATTTTCTGTATTCTGTTTTCTATAAATTGCTTGATAGAATGCCTATTTATACTGCATTGTAGGCAGACTATTTTACATGCTTTTTGTGTGTTTAATTGTATTAACAACATGCTAATTAACTTGTAACTACCTAGAGAAGTTCAAAGTTCAATTTGAACCTCTCTTCTAGGACTAGAATTGATTACAACTATCATAGTTACAAAAGCTTTTTCTTTTTCTTGCTGTGAGGACAGTTCATCACTCTTCTTCTTTTCTCTTACTTGTAGAGTATAAACCAGTGTGTAGCTTAATTGTGAACATATTTCACATAGCATTTCAAAACAATTTTAAATAATAACAAAATTCGCAATATCCTTAGCCGATCTCCCTACCTCCACTTTAGAATACCAAATACTCTCTTTACTTCGTAAAATACCATTTCCTACCCGCTCCAATCCCTCTCTTCAGACATCCACCACCTATCTCTTTCCCACCAACACCGTTTCCACTACCATCACTGCACCTTCCTTAAAACTTCCTTAAGGGCAAGTTCAGTGAGAGAGGGATCTTGAGAGCCAAAGATAAATTTTTTAAATTTTAGCTCTTGTTGTTCAATTTTACGCCTCAAACGGGAGAGGTATGCCAAGAGGCATTTTGCCTTTTATTCAACTAGGAAGGTATTTATACAAATGGAAAGATGAAGAGCCAAAATTAAAAAAGAGCCGTTGGGATTCAAGAAATTATATCATTGCATTAAAACAATAATCAACAATGAAAACCACAAAATCACAGTTAAAAAATACACAGATAATCACAAGCAACCAAACCATAGTTAAAAATACACAAATAATAAAAATTATCTTGGTAGCCAAAAACAACATTTGCGTTTGTTCCTTCTTGTGCCACCATTGATGGGTTTAGGAATAAAGTCGAGGCTACTGGTAGTGGTAGTGGTGATGGTGGTGGAGAAAGAGAGAAAAGAGGAAAGACACGACAGAGAGAGATGGAGAGAGACAACGAAGAAGAAGAAGTGAAGAAACGGATAAGGAGATGAGGAGGAAGAGAGCAACGACACAAGGAGAGAGAGGGAGGGAGATGGGCGGGGGGCGATGCTGGCACAAGTAAAGGAAGTAAACGTGGGGGGGGGAGGGAATTAGGGTTACTATAGGTAGGGGGGGCTTTTATACTATTACTATAGGTTTATAGGGGGTTAAAATAATAATAATTGGGGGGTTTTATAATAATAATAATTAGTATAAAAAAATAGTTAGCATAAAAAAATAATTTAAAAAAATCCTATTAATTTAAGACAATAAATAATTAACTTCAAATATAACAACATGAAAAAAAAACATACAATTACTTGAAAAACATAAAAAAAATAGCTTAAATTTCAAATCTCAAATATTGTGGGTCTTATATTTATATTTATTTTTTAATTTAAATATAATTAAAAAATAATTTTATTGTTGGAAGTATTTTTAAAAGCAATTATTTAATTATATAACTTACTCCTATTAATTATATAATTAATTGTATAATTAAACTATATATAAAATAATTAAATTTTATTTAAAATAAAACTAAAAAAATAACTCTCTACTTTTACTATTGAAGAACATATCAATAAAAATACCGTGTATAATTTGACTCTCGAAAATAATTTTTAGAATTGCCCTAGTATCCGGATCTTCCTCCGGTTCTGGTCAATACTTCGTGTCCCTCCGCCTCAGCTCTCCTCCTCAAACCCTCCTCGTTGCAGATACCAGCAGCGACCTCACTTGGGCTACATGCTCTGCTTGCAAAACTAACTGCTCCTCCCATCAACCCGGAACTACATTCCTCGCTCGCCGCTCCTCCACATCTCCCCAACTCATTGTTTCAGCTCTCTGTGCCAACTCGTCCCTCAACCTGACCCCAATCCCTGTATCCACGTTCGTCTACTCTGATGGGTCCAAAACTTCTGGGTTTTCTCTAAAGAAACCACCACCTTGAATACAAGCTCCGGGAGAGCAATGAAGTTTAGGAGCCTTCGCATTCGGATGCGGGTTTCATGCCCCGGTTCCGAGTGTTTCCCGGTCGAGTAATAAAGGGGGCCATGGAATAATGGGCTTGGGCCGATCTTGTTCTCTTCTCAGTTAGGCCGTCGTTTTGATCAAAGTTTCTATTATTGCCCTATGGATTACACTCTCTCCTCCTCCAGTCAGCTATCCATCGATCGGCGACGTCTTTTCCTTGAAGGAGGACAACAAAAGCAGAATAAGCTACCCGCCGTTGTTAACTAACCCTGTAACCCCCACTTCTCACTACATTGTGTTTGTTAACGGTATGAAGTTACCTACTGACCCTTCTGTGTGGTCATTTGACGAGTTAGGTGACGGCGGAACGGTTAATGGCTCGAAGACGACGTTAACTTTCTTATCTGAGCCAGCTTAGCGTGAGGTATCAGCGGCGTTTGAGCGTGAGTAAAGGCACCGAGTCCAACTCCAGGGGACAAATCAACTCGCCATGGTTTTGATCTTTTTGTGAACGTGACGGGCGTGTCAAGACCGAGATTGCCAGGACTGAGTTTCAAACAATTTATTTGAAACTAAGAAATAAATAAATTAAAACTGCAATTGAATCCAAATGACAAACGCGCTTTTAATGGAGGATGGTAGGGCAATTCTTGGCTCGGTTTTTCACATCGCGGTTGCGCACTTTCCTGGTCCGAAATGGTGTGTCTTTTCTTTTCTTTCTTTTTTTGTAAATTTTTTGAGAAGAAGTTTGTCATTAATTGTGGTGAAATTCTGACGTTGTTTTTTTGGACATGATGCGGATTTGTTGTCCTTCAGAGATGGACAGTCAATTTTCCGACAAAACTGGGTATGGATATGTTTTGTAATGTATTTTTTTTAAAAAAATTATTTGAAATTTTTAATTTAATTTAATTTAATTTTTTAATATTTTAAATTATTTTTATGTCATTAGGTTAAAAATAATTTTTAAAATAAGAAATTATTTTGATATATTTTTAAAAAATCATTATTTCTTACGGTGAATTCCAAAATTGATTGATGGATGTGTTTAGAGACTTTAATATATTGACAATGGGCTCATGCTTTCAAAAAATATAAGATTATAACAGCTTCTAATTAAAATTATTTTAAAAAGTATTTTTTATTTATAAATATATCAAAATAATATTTTTATTTTTTAAAAATTATTTTTGACATCATTACATGAAAATAATTTTAAAATATTATTTTTTAATTTAAAATATAAAAAATTCATTTTTTAAAAAACACATTAAACACCCTCGTACGCTCGAGAAGGTCGGGATTTCCATCTACAAACATGTTTTTTTTAATAATATTTTTTATTTATAAATATATTAAAATATTATTATTTTTATTTTTTAAAAAATATTTTTGATATTATTAAATCCAAATAATTTTACGATATTAAAAAGATAATTTTTTTTTTCAAAATCATTTTAAAAAAAATATAATTTTAAAGTTTTATGGTTTGAACGGCTGAACAAGAAGAAAGTTTTACAATTATATAGTGTAAAATGATAATATTTTGATACCTATGTAATTTTTGTTTTGAATCAAGTAAAATATCATCTTTTAAGCTGTAAATCATATGAACTCCAAGATAAAGTAAGGAGAACCCTGCTGTATTTGAAAAACCATTACAGTTTTCTTTAGAAGAGATTAGCCTTGAGTTCGTCACGACCCGATTCTTGAATCCGTGACTGCCACATAAACATGGTCCCCCTTTAAGATTCCACACCTATGCAAACCCAAATTTACAAGCTTATAATTGATATTCAAAGTCCAACGCAGCGGAAATAACAAAGTAAACTTTTTTTTTTATATAATTTGAATGTTTTAATACAAAAATTGAATAATCTTATTATAATAGTGGAGTGCTAACTAGACAAAAATAAAAGTGTCAATCACAACCAAAATAATATGTTCTGAAAAGTCAACGATAATGATCTGCTAACAAGTTATGAGCCTGAAAATAATAAATAATGAGGGGGTGAGTTCAACAACTCAGTGAGTAGATAACATCTAATATACACATACGAGATAATATAACAATGAGAAATATATTATCGAATCGGTTCAGAGTTCTTACAAGAAGTTTCTCAAATAGGTTATAACAAGAATGTAATAGGTAAAACTCGTTAGAAAATCATAATGCAATAAGCATGAGGCTCCATACTGTAGGATGATCAGTCGCAACAGGTTGGTGACTCCCCCGATCAACTAGGGTTTCAGATACAATGTGCATAAAAACTAACATTTCCTTGTTAACATGGGTGTTCTGACTGACATACCATAAGTATATATATATCATAATCAAACAGACATATTCATATTTCAAAGCTCAACTCATGGCATCAATCAAATGAGGAGCTATCAATTCACAAGCAGATATTGACTCATATCAAGAACATATATTCAACAATTGATTATGCTTTATCATATCAAGAATAGTAATTAATGTATATATTATCAAGAAGCATAATATAAATACTAGCAAATCAATTATTTATAATAATTCTCATGCATATTAAATACTATCCACTCAACTGATTCAAAAAGACCAGAATTCAAAAGCATAATATTGACGGAATCATATTGACATACTGCGGGCAGAATATCAGGATTATCTGAATATATAAAAGAAATACATGCTCAAAAATGACTCAAAAGAAGTAGAATAGCTTTAGTAAACATATTTAAGACATCAACTCATAATCCTAAGTGTTTTGAATTAAATTATCTATTTCTCGTAAAACTTAAAAACAATGATTTCTTCCGAAATCTAGTTCAAGATACACAATTCATAAAATTAATAATAACTCATCAAATAAGCCTTAATTTTCCATCAAACCAATCTAAAATACTAATATTTCATCTAGGGACCATTATGTAATTTTCTTATATTTTAGGGTCAAATTGTAATTTTATCCAATTAAATGACTAAATTGAACACTTCATAAATTCATAGCTATCCTAAAATCTTATCCATAATTCATCTTCAATTCTGTTTAGAATCTAAATTTTCACTCAGGGACCAAACTGCAATTTTTTCAAAGTTCAGGGACTAAATTGTAATTTCCCAAAGGTCGGGGACTAAACTGTAATTTTCACCAAAATGACCAAAATGAATTTTTGTCATCTTCAACCTCCAAACCAGAATTCCAGCGAGGGTTTTTTTCCCATCATTTCTCAATATTTTCTTAGACCAAATACATCAAAAAACTTCAAAATCAATTACAATCAAACCTTTTAATCATTACCAAAAACATTAAACACTTAACATCTCGATCCATTCATCAATCAAATCCAAATAAAATCTACAAACCCTAATCACCAATGCAAACAAAAAGCTTAACTAAAAAACAATATTTTTATATAATAATACATACACATTACCTTAATAACTTATTTTTCCTCCTTCCTTTCTCCTTTCCTCTTTTCCCTTCTTCTCCTTTCTTTTCCCTTCCGTTTCTCTTCTCTCTCAAATTTTCAGATTACTTCTCTTCATTTCTTTTTCTATTTATATTTTGCAAGTTACTACTATACCCTTAATTCATTTATACCTAAGCTTAAGTCATTAAGGACATTAATGTATTTTCTATTCAAAGTTTCAAAACCTTAAAATTCCTTTTCAATTTAAAGTTTCAAAACCCTACAGAGTTCCTACTGTGCCTTTTTCGATATTCAAGTGATAAATAAGTTGGTTTTATTTTAACTAGATTAAAAAACAAAAAAAAATGGATCATTTTAAAAAAAAAAATTGAATAGGATAATCCAAGAAAAATATTTTTTAAAAAGGGATAAGCAAAATATCTCAATTCACAACACACTGAATAGAAAAGAACATAAAATTGTTGAGTGTGGCTATATGATTGATACATGACACAATAGTGTATGAGCAATATATACACGCAGCCAATATTAATTTGTAATTTGAGCATTGCAACATTTGGTTTCTAAATGAGCAGTATATACTATTGAAAATTAAGAGTGTACAACTTTTGTCTGGTTGCTCGATCGCCAGGGAAAGCTCGATGGATAGCAAGGCTAGTTCTTAACTAGAAGAAGAGGGTAGTTTTTAAATGGAAGAGGGGAGCTTTAGCTTTCTTATCTAGCACGGGATCAGTAACCTTTCTTACTGTATTTGTAATTTTGTAATGGCAACCTTCAACTTTAGGTGCGATAGCACGGTTACTGCAAGGGAGACCGACTCAGTATTGAAATTTGGAATGAAGGGATTCGAGGACAGATAATTCATGGTTTCATAAAGCCTAAGAATGTTAAATGGCAGTCTGGAGTTGCAAAGGCTCTATCAATTCTGCTCATTGAGGTGCCATGAAATCGTGTGTATCGATGGCCACTGAGGGAATGCTCCAAAAGGTTACAGCTTGAGATGAAACGTTTGAAATCTGCCGATTGCATTCAAAAACCCACTATTCCTTTCATATTGATGCATAGTTTCAGTGAAGTCCCCAACAATGAACAAAGGTGCTGCAAACGCAGCTCGTAAGATAAAGAGATCCTCCCACAGCTCACGCTTCTCGTGTACTGTGGTTCCGGCATAGAATCCTATTACTGGCATATTTGTTTTCTAGCAGGAAGCTCACTTCAATATCATTTTCCCGAATAATATTTCTAACTGGTACTCTGTTAGCAGACATACCCCATCCACAACTATTCCAGAATAAAATCTTCATGAAGAAAGAAGTTAATATCTATCTAGAGCCGCCAGTTAAATCGGAACTATTGGGCATCATTCCAATCGTCCAGCTCTCTTTCCACCTGGACTCTAATGGCAGCTTCCAACACCTGCAAGTCCTCAACATTCCCAAATCCCAGTTACTGCCCAGCTTCCAACATTCCCTGCACCTCTGTCTCAACGACAGATTCTGATGCGGCTGCACACGAACTTGTTAAAAAGCGGAGATTCCCTTTCCTGATTCCAGAGTCCATTGAGCTTTCTGATTCCACCTCACATACGTCTTCACTCTGCTGCAGACTCCCAGTTGAATGGACGAGCTTTGCCTTGTGCTTCCTGCGTATGAGAACCATCTGGTGCGACGTAGCAGGGATGATTGATTTGCACATCCAACTGCTGGCATATTCTGAATCTGTGATTGCATGGCAGGTGAAAGACGGGGGCCTAAATAAAGTATTGAACAGTTGGTGTCATGACGGGCCACCATTCTTTGCCCTTCATTCGGCCTAATAGATGATGGGCTTGGAACTGCACTCTGATTATTGTGTAGTTGATGACGGCCTAACAATCAACCCACGGTAGCAGCTGCGTTATTGTGTAGTTGAAACAGGATTTCAGGAGGTGCGCTCACAGAAGCAAGAAAACAAGTCCGCATCTTGAACCTGGTGGATTCTCATGCCATCAACGTCTCTTTCCAAACCGACTGCTTGAGGAACTCCATCTTTGTTACTGTCCGTGTCGGCAGCATTAATTTTTTCTTAACTGTCTGACGTGGACTCTCTTTCATCATCTTCTTCTCCCTGCATTTCGAACGCAAAGTGGGAGATTTCTAATCAGGGAGAAAATAAATGAATGGTAGAAGAATAATGTCTTGGAAGTTAATATTCAAACACCTTTTCACATATCTAGAGGAGGATACCAAGCATGACTTTTGGCAGATTAATGATAATTGTTCAGTTCCCAGAATTTGGAGCTTTAACCCTTTAGTTAGTGTTTATCGTTTTCTTTCTCTTTCAATCACTCATTTATTATATAATGATGAGAGGAAGGATAAATGTCTTATCAGTTGTCTTCTTCTTTATCAAAAATAAATATATTTACCTCAACTAATATTGAATATACGATTGAAAAAACACCCCCACATCAGCGTAATAAATCCACAAGAATCTTCATGAATGCTAGTTCGAGGTTTAAATTTAGAAAATAATAATAAAAAGTCTTTCAACCATTAAATTAACCCCTTAGAGATTTCTTAACAACGCTTATAAAATTAAATAAGTATCGATTTTTTATGCACGAGACACTCCGCGCATGCGGACTTCGTGATTAGGTTAACGCAATGTAAAGATTGAATATGAATTTAAACAAAAAAACATGATGATTTTGCATAAAAAGAAATGGAGGGAAAAAATGTTAAGCAGCGTGCCCCTCGTAATTTGGGAATCCAGTGTCAGGGACGGCCGAATGAATATCCCTTGCTATAGATGAAGCTACAGCAAGGCCTCTATGTAAATTTCAAGACAAAATAAACCCACAACTAAGCAAAGGTAGATGAACAAGAGAGTGCGCACAAAGAAAAACTCTCTCCGGGGGAGTACTGCATCGTCGTTTTTCCTGTTGCAGCAGTATTTAGACTCTTTTTATTATTAATTCATGTTGGGTCCAGCTTAATCTCACTAATGTTGGTTAAAAGAGAAAGTTCAACAGGGGATGATGATAATGAAATGATTACTCAATTACTTAATCGCTAATTCTCATTCAACAATCAATGGGAAAGGTTTAAAAATGCTTTCCCAACACATGAAGATTTGATTTAGTCAACATGCCCATCTACTTGCCTAAAAGCTTAGATTGTTAATAACCAGTTTGATTCCCACATTTTACTTACTAGCTAGGTCATTGATATTGTTTTTTTACCTTGCTTTAAGCTTCTTCCATTTGAGCTCAGTCGATCTTGTGGGACTGATCAGCTCACCTTTCGGCTTTGGGAAAGTGATAACCAGGCCTTCTCCTCCTCTTTTTTTTTTGTACTTGGGTATAGCGGTGGAAGGTATAATAGAATGGAGATGCGCCCTGTCCCACTTTGAGGACACATTCCTTGGCAATATGGGTATGGTTTTTGACTCTAGAAAAGAAAAGGGACTTGTAATTCATCTCCTGTCACACACTGAAAAATACTTTGTTCTTCCATGATTAAGACAGCTTGTGCTGTTAAGTTTGCTAAAGAGGTTTGAATTTTGTTAGATTTTCAGAATGATCGCTTTAATTAGATTCTATTTGGACCCATGGAAAGATCTTCTTGACTTAAAAGCCAGAGATTGCTGTTGTTTTCTTGGTCATCGTCCGAAATACTTGCTAGTTATGCAGACAATTTTGATTTTTTTTTTCCTTACACTTTTTCAAGGACATAAATATCTAATTACATGTGGCATTGTGGTTCCACCCACCACTACTATTCTCTGATTTATCCTTACTTTTTAGGCTGGTTTAAATCCACTGTCTTTAATTAAGAGGAAGAAAAAAACGATGAAAATCTGTCATATTTTATGGTAATGGTTCTTTTACTATTCTCGATTTAAAAGTTGGTGGACTGGGAGTCCAGACTTCTCTAGTTGAGGTTCACATAAAGCTATAGCAGTATAGGTTCGTGGCAGTGGACTTTATGGAAAAGTTGACTGATAAATTTGAAAGTTTTTTCTAGCAGCATGGAACCAGGCTTTGAGTCACTTCATCGTGTTCCCTACTCTAATTACTCTCAATGAACCTCTCTGAGCTATGTATATGCAATTGTACAGACATATTCTTTTACATGCATGAAATTGCTTTTCGGAACTTCTGACTCTCTAGCTTAGCACTAGTAGCTTTGCTTGTGATATTGTCGCTGCTTTTGCAAGTAGAATAATTCAATTCAGAAAGTTACTCGCCAATAACAAATCATAGAGATTTGAATAGAGAAAAGGCAGGGTTTTTTAGGGTTTCATTTTACGACCTTATCTGCTATCGGCTCTAGCAACAAGAGGGGCTGCTCATTACCTTTGAACACCACAACAAATCTAGATCAATTTTGTATAATAATTTTGGATTTGGATCCGAGTTCGGGCATAAATAGTTGACCATGAGTACCCTTACTGTTCTTGCTAAAAACTCTAATTACCCTAAAAAAAAACGTAATCTGTATAAATTGCACACTGCTGCCTTCCATCTGATGGACCATAAGGATCAAACATTCAAGGATATCATAGCATCTTAGTGAACCTGACCACCCAATTATTGCTGTGATTCTTGACACCCCAACCTCTTATGAGCAACATGGTCCACAAAAGTTGGTTTAATTGATGTGTGAATGATTAGTGTCATGTAAATATAATTTGGCTTAGTCTGCGGAAAGAATCCAGCGGATTTAATAATGAACATATAATCTGTATTTAAGCTTAATTTATTTATAATTAATGTGAATTACGAGGAGCCTCGTCGACACCCCTGTTAAAAAGAAAGGTAACCGAGGCGTTTGTATTCGGGTACTGCCATAATATTAGAGTCGAGTTCATGATTTTCTATTCAATGGGTTATGGGCCTCATGGCTCATCAGCCGAATGTTTTTCGTAGCTCTCATCTCACCATGTTATCCACGCACCTTTTTTCCCCTCTTATGTGCCCATTATATGCTATCTATTTATCTTTTTATTACCATGAGGGTTCCAAGAAAAAATCGAGGAAACTAATATTTATAAATAATGAATTTTAAATTTGGATAAATATGTCAATTGCAGAATTATACAGATAGAGCAAAAGTATTGAAGTGATAGGTCATATGTTTTGAACTCTTGCTATGAGATGCCTGTATAATATATATACACCCGCATGTATCGATTTATTTAGGGAAAACCACAATGTCGTCCCTGATTTATTACCTATTCCTCAGCTTCGTCCCAGAACAACATATTCA
This sequence comes from Salix dunnii, assembly GCA_015731905.1. Taxonomy (NCBI): domain Eukaryota; kingdom Viridiplantae; phylum Streptophyta; class Magnoliopsida; order Malpighiales; family Salicaceae; genus Salix; species Salix dunnii. Next base: position 9,458,172 of record CM027668.1, on the reverse strand, counting down.
TCAGCCGAGTCCTTTATATTTATGAGTTGAGTCCTTGTTAATATTTCCCATCTAATATACCCTTTTCATGCAATAACACTTTTTTTAGAAGAGAAATTGAAAGAAAAGTCAATGGCACGCGAATAGAAGTATCCATAATTAGGAGCTCAATCAACAAAAACTATTATTTTGGGATGAAAATAATTAAAATTACCTAGCACAATGATGATTACGTGCTAAGAGATTTCTCCAAATTTTTAACATTTGATCAACTAAAACTTTCCATTACAAACATTTTATTTTTCTGTGAATGGTTATTCAACTTTTCAAGAACATCTTATATGTGTCTTGTGTGCAAAGTGTCTTATTATTAGAAATGGTGGCGATCATTTTCTGTGAAATCTGAAACAGCGGCCAAGACTAGCAATCATTTACCACAAGGGCAAGCTCTGGGAAACGGAAAGTCATCTTTCTTCAACACCCTTCATGAATTTCTTGTAGACCAAGAATACAGAGTCATGATGAGCCAGGAATCAAAGATCTTGTTGAAGAAGATATTGTTACGACTAGTCGTGGAAAGAGCTCAAAGTTTCCTTGTGTCTTGTGAAATTAAATTATGGCGCATGCACGAAAAATATTTTCATCACTTCAATGTGTGTGTAGACACCTGTTTGATCTCAATTTGACTATTTGGACCACTTTAAAGGGGCTTATGATGATACATGTAGCCTCCTCCTGCTGCTGCTGCCTAGTGGAGTACAAGCATGTATGATCCTTGCACGCATTTTGGTTTTATTGTAATTTAAAGGGTTCGCCTCCGATATTAATTTCCTTCCAAGTTTCTAACTGTTCTTACCGGACAAACTCGAAATGGACTACGTGTAGCTAGTTAGGGCTTTTAAGTACTCTTAATTTCATTGCAGGAGAGAATTATTACAGCTTTGCTTCATCGCCAATCAAGGTATCTAATTAAGTGTCTTGACCCAATCTCGTATGGTTATTAGAATAAAAATAAACGAGTTTGAAATAGCTATAATTAAAGATGAAATTTAAGCATAAAAATCAAATTATCTCGATCCTTCACCCACGAGTCATAAATAAATTCTCAATGCATCATGAGATAGAAATTTAAGTCCAACACCATAAGAAATTTAAAAGATCAGGTAAGATGATGGGAAATGAAATTGTCATTTCTAATTATTATTAATTAGATCAATACAAAATTATTTAATAATTATCTGGTTTGATTACCCGGATTATGTTGAGAGATGGGAGCTTTTCTTTCCTCAATGAAAAAAACAAAGATGCAGTCATTATTAATATTATTTTTAATTTTTAATTGCAGACTAAAAGCATTTGATAAGTGTGTTCAATAATGCAACTTAATTTAAAATTAAATATGTCAATAAATAATAACAAGTATATTGACTACAGCTAAAAATCATATCAACTAAGATAAAAGTATTATTAGAATTTGAAATTGGAACTTGAAAGTCTTGATTGACTTGAATAAATAAAACTAAATCTTATTCTGCCAAATCGGATATTAACTCAAAGTGAAAGCTTGTTTTTAATATTATAAGAGCCATGTATAAACCCAGCAAAATTAAATAAAATAGTATCAAACTAAATGGATAACTAGGGTTTCGATGGATGTCCTTTTTGTTCTGGTTGGCATGATATGGTAATAGACGGCTGAATCGGCCATTGGTGCCAGGCGAGAATGGATTCAAACAGCACTCATCATCAGAAACCAAAAGGCCCTTCTACGCTAAGGCAAGGATAGAGGAGAAGCACGAGCACTAATGTCTTGAGGGACAGACGTCATGATAGGGTGGGATTGATGTCATCATAAACCCCACACCGAGGGGCGTCTCGTGGGTTATATTAGTGCGTGGTATCATCGAATGGGCTACTTAAAAAAATACGGCATCATTTAAAAAACATATGGGTTACTAATAAATATATATATAAAAGAAATGGGGACCAAAGCAGCCATGCGTGTGAGCACATAGGGTCCGAGAATACTAAAAACCCATCTCTAAGCTTACCTTGCTTATGAAAGAGAGTAGTGGGCTGCTGGCTGGCGACTAAAGAAGTAGAAGATGATAAGGAAATTAACCAAAAGGAAGGAACTTGGTGGTAGCAGCTAGGTCTGCAATGGGATTTATTCTGGTTTTTAAAAAAAAGCTCAGTAAACAACCAAAAGCCAATTAAAATTGTAGGTCTTTTCCTCGCTATCTTGCTCAGGCTATTATGGTGTTGAAAAAGGAAATAAAAGGCAGGTTGGTTAAATGATTTTTGTTTTCCTTTTTATTAGCCAGGCTACTTATTTGACTGTGTAATTACCCTAACCTTGTAGGTCGTCTGCATGGAACCATTTACATTTCGAGTTCGCACTCTTTTTAACATGAACCCATAATGGTACAAAAGAAGTATCGAACTTCTTTAGGCCCAACCAGCCGAAGCCAGTGGCTGCAAAAATTAGAGCTCGTGGCGTAGGATAAAGACACCACAGTGCGTGATTAGAGGCTGATCTAGATAGCCGTGCCCGCACATTTCAAAAAGTGTTTGGAAACATCTATTATTCCATCGTGCTTTTGGCGTTTGAAAGTTATAATTGAGAAATGTTACCAGCAAATTACAGAGTTCTTCTATCTCTGTGCTCCAAGTAAACAAATCGCATTTTGATACATAAAATTGGATTAATGTTGGACAATGGACTGTGATGATATCAAGCACTCAGTCACCCAATATACCTCCAAAAATAAAATAAAGAAAATAAACCATATCCAGTTAACACATGAGCCTCGACAAAGCCAAATAAAATCTTTTATCCAACTAGCTAGTTTATAACAAACTCGAGGCCTGAGACTCCCTAGCTACATGTACAATGGACTTCATGTAAATGAAACCTGAAAAAAAAAGGCAGTTCTATTTCATTTGGTATTATTTTCTCACAACTGAGATCCTTAATTATAGTAAGCACTGTGTGTGTGTGTGAAGCTGCAGCCACTGACCAAGACTGTAAGAAGAGAAAACTGAAGCACATATAGCTTTAGAAACTTTCTTTGCAAAGTGCACAAGTGCAAAGGAGCCACCCTGACCTGGCCCCATTGATCACTATCAAAATATACAGGTGCTCTAATATAGACCTAGCTACCAAAATTGAAAAGGCCACCTCTAAATTCCAAAAGGACCGGCGAGAGCCATGAATACATGCAACTGAAACCAAAAACCTTACGGAGTGGAGAGCAAACCTAGATAGACAGAGAGAGAAAGAGGTGGAGTGTGTTCCAAGACACAATGATTACATGGTCTTGGGGAAGCAGAAAGGGCGGGGTGGAAATTGCGAAGAGTATGGAAGAGCGTGGGGCTTGACCGATCGAGGTAATCGATCAAAAAACTAAGCGGGATAGCCTTAAAATATCACTGCTCCTAATTAAGTACTGCTAGTAATAGAGTTTAGTCTCCTTAAAAATTAAGAAAAAAAGCAAAGGGTTTGTATATAGAGCTAGCCAAGCCTTTTAACATGATGATATTAGCAGGCTTTTCGGTTTTTGGTCGGACGACAATCTGTGTATTGTGTGCTCACTGTGTTTGTTTTTGTGTTTCCCATCCCCCCCCCCCCCCCCTCACTGCACTCACAGAGTGTAATTATACAGTTTGAACCAATCACAGGGCAGCAAAATAATGATATTTTTCATACATTCAAAATTAAACAGTTTTATATGCTTTGTGTATAAAACAAACAAAAAGATATCCCCACCCCCACCCCTGATAGCTACAGAGATGGATGGATGAATAGAGAATGCCGTAAGAACAAAGGAAAGGAGAGTAGCAGTACTTAGAAAGAGTGGTGGGAGAGAGAAAAATATTAAGAGAGATGCAGATCAGCACAGGAGAAGAGCATAAAACAACAAAGAGCCAAAAAGGTACACCATCAAAGCTAGCACCAAAGAAAAGGAAAGCTTATATAGTTGAAGCTTAGGATTGAAAGGGTCATCACCACATCCTCCTCACAAAGCCTTTCTTGGAGAGATATTGAGGGATTCATTCATTTGATAGAGAGAGAAGCCTGGAACTTTCTTTCTTTGCCTTTTCTTCCACCACTACAAGAGATAAGAGTTTAGATCGAGCACTGAAAATTAAGGATCCATTTATCCATCTCAGTACATCAAAGATATTATTTTTAAGGCCCTGTGATCTCTCCTCCTGTTAATTATCTTTTTGATTCTTATTTCCTTTTCACTTCTTTTAGCTACCTATTGAAAAGAATAACCCCTTACTCTCCAATATCTCCTCCTTAACCTGTATCTCCACAGAAAGATCTAAGGGAGTGATCCTTATGAGAGATATGTGTGGGCTTAAAGAAGAAGATCAAGGAGAGTGTTCTCAAACCATCCATAACCTCCAAAACTACCAAGAGCAGCTATATCTACAATACCACCAACAAATGCAACAGCACCACCAACAACAACAAAGCAGTGATATCTATGGAGGACCTAGAGGATCGGGGTTTATTTTCCCTGAAGTTTCACCAATCTTACCATGGCCTCTCCCCCCAGTTCACAATTTCAACACGCCCCACTTCACGCCAAACCACCCAGTTCGTGAGCATGACCCATTTCTTATCCCTCCACCAGTACCGTCCTCATACGGGGGTTTATTCAATAGAAGAGCTCCCTCCCTTCAGTTTGCTTATGATGGCACCCCAAATGATCATCTTAGGATCCTATCTGACACTCTTGGACCCGTGGCTCAACCTGGTTCAGCTCCTTTCGGGTTGCAAGCTGAGTTGAGCAAGATGACTGCTCAAGAAATCATGGATGCTAAGGCACTTGCTGCTTCTAAGAGTCACAGTGAGGCTGAGAGGAGAAGAAGAGAGAGAATCAACAACCACTTAGCTAAGCTACGCAGTTTGCTACCCAGCACCACCAAAGTAAGTACCATAGTGGTTCATCGTCAAATTTTGAAAACCTACACAAAATGTTACATTGACGTATAAAAAATATCGGATCCTTTCTGCTCTCTCTCTCTATAAATATATTTATGTATGTATCTATATATATATAACCCTTGAATAAAACTATATGCTCTTTATTTAAATTAAATGCAGAAATATGGAGTGTCAATTTTCTATTTCCTTTTTGCTTTGTAGTATAACTAGTTGTAGTTCCCCCCCACCCCCGAAGATCTCTGTCGATCTTGCTTAAGATTATTGTTAGATGACTGGCCTGATAATACTCCACCAGAACATATGCGGTGCTCACTTTTTGGGTATAAGAAAGGCAGTTGCATTTTTTCTTGGTTAATTAGCTTATCCTTTTGTTTTCATCTTTAGAACACTGCTACTATTGTTTTTCTTTCTTTTCTGTGTATTCTGCTTCTGGGACTTGTGCTAGTTCCGAGGAAAGGAAAAGCAAAACTAAAAGGGAATAAGCGTTAATGTCGCTAAATTGATATGATAAAGAGGAACAAAGAGCAGTTGAAAAGCTTCCATGGAAATTTCTTGCCGGTTACCAGTCAAAGTAATGAAGTAGAGAATGAAAAGATATAACGACAGACAAAACTAGCATTCTTGTCAGACACTTAAAGATACCCCCGTGCCCTAATCCTCTTTCATAACCCCACCATTAGAAAAACCTACTTCCTTTCGTGCCCGCCGGAATCATCCAAGGAGAATAAAAACTTCAAATCCCCGTCTCTTCTTTTCAAACACCGGAAGACAGTTTTTACACGTGATCATTTATTTTTATTACTTTCTCTTTTAACTTCCAAAAAGATTGTTAATTATAGCTTTATTTCGTGTTTAATTTTTATTTTTATTTTCTTATGAGTACCAACCTTATCATGCATGAAACTGATTATGTTCCCTTGCTTGTCACAGACAGACAAAGCTTCACTGCTAGCAGAAGTGATCCAACATGTTAAAGAGCTAAAACGCCAGACTACTTTAATAGCCGAAACAAGTCCAGTACCAACAGAAATAGATGAGCTAACAGTGGATACGGCTGATGAAGATGGTAAGTTTGTGATCAAAGCATCACTTTGCTGTGAAGACAGGCCTGATCTCTTGCCTGACCTCATAAAGACCTTGAAAGCTTTACGTTTAAGAACATTAAAAGCTGAGATCACAACACTTGGTGGACGTGTAAAGAATGTTTTGTTTATTACTGGTGAAGAAGATTCATCAAGTGATAGCAATGATCAGCAGCTGCAGGAACCACTACAATATTCTATAAGTTCGATTGAGGAAGCATTGAAAGCAGTTATGGAGAAGACTGGGGGTGACGAGTCTTCCTCGGGAAGTGTTAAGAGACAGAGAACCAATATCAATATCATGGAACAACAACAACAACAACACAGGTCTCTATAATTTTACTACGAGATCAGCACCTTATTCTTCTAATTTATGCCTCTCCCTTCTTTCTTTTTTTCTTTGCTTGCGGGTGTGTCTATTTTGGTGTGTTTGGTGTAGTTTTTGATAGTTAACAAAGAAGGCAATGATGGTATATTGGTGTGTTTTTTTGGACTTACATCACTACAAAAGATAGAATACCTAGAGAGTGAAAGATTTGAAGAGAGCGTGGATAATATGGGATGGGACGTACTCGGTGGGGTTACCTTCCCATTTTGCTGTCGGGTGGTTGTGCAGAGAAAAAGGAATGTGAGAGAAATCACACGTACGGGGAGGAGAAGGGCAAGCACTAGCCAGCAAAGAAACTATTGGCAGAGAGGAGGATGCATGTACTAAAAGTGTATCCAAACCATGGGATCAAAGAAGTTATTGTCCATATATATTTTCCAATATTGCTAGGATTTAATATAAGGTTTCTCTTCCAACGAAAAAGATCCTTGGCTGTTTTTTTGCATGCTAAGAAATTATATTAATCAGTTTATATCCTTTCTTTCTGTCGTGATCAATTTGTTGGAATTTATGGATCATCATATATATACGATGGCTAAGGATTTTGTTCCCGCCATGCTCTTCGTCCCTCCTGAAAACCACCATAACCCTCTTCCTGTCAGTACAATATTGTAGCTTCAGTCTTCCCCCGATCTTGTTTAAATTTCTCAGGGGGAAGGGAAAATAAAACTGGGAACAGAAAAACCCTAGTGCGGCATTCTTGTCTACGTACATACACTTCGGAATACTATAGTGTTTTGACTTCCATCTATCTTCTCCTACTGTGTTTTTTCTTTCAACTTTAATTGTTGCTGTTAATTTAATGAAGTTTATGTAATTGCTCGTGCTAATTGCAATGGTCCAATGGTTCGTCCAATTATGGCCAATTAAGCTTAACTAATTTAATGGAGGAATTAATTGATGTAGAGAGTTTTTTCCCCCTTTTTTCTATAACTTTTGCTATCCAAGATATTGTAATTTCGATTTTTTTTATATATGAGCATATTTTTTTCCATTTTTTTAAGAAAAAAAGAAGGTTCTGTACGAGCATCATTAGCGAAATAATTTGTTGGGTTGGTTCCCATTTATCTTCTGTGAAATCTCAGTACTCATTGGTTTGAGTATCGATGGTTAAGAGATTTCAGTCCTATGGATTACTTAATAATGTTTCTTTAAATTGATATTCTTTACACACAAAAATAATCTCAAACCCTTATTTTAAATAAATGGCCTGGATTTCGTAAACATGTTACATCATATTACTAGTAATTTAAAATTAAAAAAAGAAGTTAATTATTTTCATAAAATAAAGCTCCATGGTCTCTCAACATTATACTTTTTCTTAAACGGTTTATCTTTTTTATTTTTCTCGTTTAGAAATTGATTTCTTTGAAGATAGTGTTAACATGTTAGTTCGATCCTAGTTAGTTTGTACGTATTGAATAGATGGCTGGCTATAAATAGCCCCAAAATAAATATATTATTGTTAAACAAGCAATCTTCTATGTACGGATATCGTCACTCATTGCCTTCTTCAATATTTACAAATGAAGAACGTACAGACTCGTGCATAAAGGAGACAGACAAAATAAGTAAATAAATAAATCAAATGGGGATCCCATATATAAAATCACAGAAAGAAGCTTGAGAGAGAGATATTCATCAGGTCATTTTCTCTTGCTAAATTAAATCCACTTCCTTATATATGAAAATTAACCAAATCCAGTTTTTACACAGCACCATCAGAATTATTGTGGAAAGCCGGTCTCTCTCTATATGGGCATTTCGTGAAATGGTGTGTCGTAAATGCTGTCTTGCAGCTGTGTAATTAAAATGCTAGTGGTCTGGCCCATATTAATTTCAACATAAGGAGTAGGATTATTTAACCTTGGAGATTTTGAACATGGCAGCCCCCGGCCGGAGCATCTCTACCGGGATATATAAGCTAAGCATGAGCAGCCAGGAAATCTGAACTGTCAGGATGGTTTTTTCTCTATTAATTTCCGGTCTTGAATAAAATAAATATATGGAATACAAATATTCTCTTTGTACAAATGCAAATCTATATGTTTTCCCTACGAAAGCTTTAAAATGACAGGAAGGTTTTAGCTGTGATTAAAAAGATATTAAACTGACTGTTCAAACTGCTATATCAACAATTGAACATCCGCACAAGAAAACAGTTCTCTGTCCAATTTGAGCATAAACAATGATAACTAGAGCAAGTTTTAAAAATGATTTTCAAGGATATTTAGTCTGTTAATAAACTGAAAGATAAATTGACGGTAAAAAAGAGAGAAAATAATAGCCTGGTCAAGCTATTTAGATATGGTTTTTGAGAATGGAAAAGAAAAATGAATGGCATCCTCGAAAGGGTAAAATTAATTTTGAGACTGCTTGTTGGCATCTGGAGGATAAATTATATCACCTCCAACTCCATTCTTGCAACAAATAAAATGTTCTCTTTAGCTGCAGATTGAAGGGATTTTCTAAGTGTTCAACAAAACAGGAACAAAGAATATGTATGAATGCAAAAATTAAGAAAACCATGTAGCAATGCAGGCCAAGACACGACAGGTAACTATACCTTTTCATGTCTTAATGGTCCAGAATTGTAAATTAGTGATCAAATTGTTCAGGCTTATGAAAAAAAGGTTATATTGTGGCCCATGCAGGTTTCGAACCTGCGACCTTAGCGTTATTAGCACGACGCTCTAACCAACTGAGCTAATAGGCCATCTGACAATGAATGCAAGTATAAAAGTATATATATAAATTTGAGTGTTTACACGCACAGGGCTCCTTAATAAGCATGCACTTGTTTTGTATTTTAGGATGTTTGGAGATTTAATGGATGGAGATGAAGGAAGCACAAAAGCTCTACTGCGTTGTGTTGTATTCAGTTTTTTACTCGAATTTTGTTTGCTACGTGCAGGTGATTTGGTAGTTCTTGGTTGGTGGGGCTTGTTTACAAATTAATTACAGGTATCATCATCCTTTCTGCTTAGAGAAGCCTGAATCATGATATTGCTTGTTGTAAGAATCGAACTACTCCCCATTGCAGAGCGCTTTGCCTTTCTAGTCAGCATGAAGTGGTATAATCCAGTAATTCATAAGCATTCTTGGTTTCTTGTTATGGAGGACCCAGTTCATCATGAAGAACTAGTAGATATGTTGACTGGGATAGAGGCTTCATAGAGCATCAGATCAGTGGAATATGTAACCCTCAAGATATCGGTGGACACTTTTGAATTAATGGTTTCCTGATCATGCTTTTCATGCGCTTCGAGGTGTCATTGTGTGAGAGAGTGCCTTGTAATGTATTATTATTCTCTCTTTTTTTCCAAGTCAGGCTCGTATCTTTCCTTTTTATCCCCATCATTTTCAGGGAACACCACCTGGTGCCGAACATATTCCATGTCTGATGCTTCCCTCCACCTTTTTAGATTCAAGGAGATGGGGTTTTGCTGTGTATAGATTGGTGGAGAAAATTGCTCTCTTAGGGCAAGTCCAATGGTAAGAGGTGTTGTGTTTTCAAGTGGAAGAATTAACGGTAATATTTCATTTTAGCTCTCGGGATACTTTTATGTAGGAATGGCTCTGCAAATTTACAGGAGCTAAAATGGCTCCTTATTTGGCTCTCCCGTTGGAGACCAAAAATTAACAAAAACAGCCATGTATTTAAAAATATAGCTTTGGATGCAGGGATGGATATCCGGTTGGACTTGCCCTTACTATACAGTGGTAGATACTTTGCTGTCACATCAAATTCTCATGATTATTTTGGGTTTTTGCGCAATGGATCCAGGTAAGGTTTTTCTTGGTAAACATAAAATTTGAATGGCCCTAGTGAACCGCCAGCACTGAATTACTGGAGCTATGAAGCAGTAATCATTGCTTATGGATCATTCATGTTGACAGGTTAATCGGGTGGTATTGATGGGAAGGAGTGGGCTGGACTTTATTGTGATGGATGTTCAGGTTATGTTTTCTATGCTACAATCTAGTGTCTTTTTATTAGAATGTTTTTACATTCATTGGCGCAACCAGAGACGCATAATAATTTCTGTGAAGTTTCCAAGGACATACATGTCCAGTATTGCCCGCCTTCCGTTTGCCTTATGTCTTGAGACGAATTCTTTGAAACCCCATTTAACATATTCATCATTTAACAGGCATACTTTGTATCACATTAACAAAAAGTTGGGCATGCACACATATATCTCGACATGATGGAAGATATGGTCCTGAAATATGAGAAAAGAATGAGGAGAAATTGCATTAGCAATTGTTTTATGAACATCACAATCACGAGGAATGCAGAAGATATTTGTTACATGTAGTCTCTTGTTGCTAGCTAGTTAAATGTCAAGAACACTTGTAGTGTTTTAACTTTTAAGGGTTTACTGAGCTGGGCAGGTAAATACTTTAATTCCTCCAGTATGAGTATGGAGGCAGTTATTCAAACTCCTACTCTCACGGATCTTTTCCTCTTCTGGCCTTTATAGGTTTAAGAATGTCCATTGGTATGTCAAAGGATATGCTGGTCCAACCAATCAACTTTTGGTAGCAATGTTCTGTATTCTGCTATGGTAATGAATGCTTTCATCTGTGGCGCAACAGGATTGGAAGGTCCCATTCCATCACCTGGTGTTACGGGACCATGATCTTGGAATCACCACCATTACACTCGAAATATTCAAATCTTTTAGTTTTTTTTCCCCCAAAAGATGGCTGCAATCTCTTCTTTTGTGATTATTATGCTAGATTGTTAAAATGTTGATCATATACTGAGATAACACGCCATATTTTTCATTCATCTGAGGTATTTATTTGTTTGAAGTTGTTTTGTCGTCATTTGTAGCAAAACCATTCAAAATCTGTATGTAGAAGACAAATTGCTAAAAAAAATCTGTTTGCAATTCATGGCTGCAATGAATTGGTCAAAGTAGTGGTGGTTGCGGGGCTTGGTGGTGAATAGTGCTTGGGGGGCGGCGGCTCTGGGAGGGTTGTCCCTTCCGAGAACCAGCCACTACCATAGGTATACGCAACTACCCAACCCCTGCAATCATTCTCTGTGACTATTACGTGACACCTTCAAAATTACACTTGCAATTGTGACTTAAAACCATGAGTGCATTTTCCATGCATGCAAATTCTGCACTGCCGTTTGCAAAAGTTTTGAAGGTACTGCCTTCTTACTCGTTAAGATTCGACAAGATGTCAACTGACATTCGGTCTCAAGCACTGTTTGACCATGGACAATTGGCTTGACCCGATGTCAGCCATGAGCGGACACAGCGTTCAGGTCACGCCTAACTAAATGTTAGTCACTCTTGACTGAGATCCAAATAAAGGCGGTGCCTTTTCTCACTAGAGAAGTTGCCTTGCCATGCAATTTCCTTACATAATTTGTGCTTCCAGTAGATAAATAATTTAGTGCAGTGTAGCTACTGTGCACTACTTTCTTTGTTGATCATAGAAGTTATGGGACGTTATGTCTTTTCATACTCTCATTCTATCTTTGTTACTTGGATACAACACTTTCCCAGAAAAATTGTAAAGAGGCAGCCCAGATCTGAACTTAATGATGAGGTACAAACAGTTATTTTGCCTCTTCAATAAGGCTAAGGCTCTAAATTGTTTGTATCTATCCACATTCTGCAACTGTTAGTAATTAGCTCTGCTCTTTCTTCATAAAAAAAAAACACGACTTTAACTCTTCATCTCTTTTGTATCAGACTCGGAGATTACAAGCTTTACTCAGTGAGCAAACAGAAAATACAAAATTTAACCAGAAGTATAGAGGGCTTCAATTAGTTTTTAGAACAGCGTGGTCGTCTTTTATGCTATTTCTAATCTTTCGATACCATTCATGCTCTCAATGCTGTATTTTGGTTCTCCCTATGCTGATTTGAAGAATCTATCAGGACAAAATTCTATATAGAATTTGTTTCGAAGGACAGATTAATGTGGTCCTGCTTCCATGGGGATCCACCTTTCTATTACCAATGTTTGTTGATTCTTCAAACAGTACACATCTCTGAATGAAAAATAAAAAGAATTAAGATTATTGGTGAGAAAGCTTTCATTGAGGATGAACCTTTGCCTTCAAAATTATTGTTCATGCCATGCACAAGTAAAATAACTCTTCGTTGCTTGTTTAAAAAAAAAAAGAACGAGAAACCTGTTTATGTGTGTGTTGTTCCATCTGTTAATATCTTCATGAATTTGCGTTCAGCACTTGCTGCTAGAAGTGTAAAACGTGCCTTCTCTGCCTCGTCACCATTGCAGAGCAGCTCCCTGTATGTATCTAATTCCAATTGTATCCATGACATGTGTATAGGTGAAAGAAAGCTTCCTTTCTGCTTGTGATTTTAGATGAAGCACGCACCGAGAAGTTACAATTTTGGTGTCCTCAATTCAAATGCAACGGTAGTTTGGTATCATTTTCCAGTAACTGTAAATATTCTGCTAGATTTGATTAACTATGGAAGTACATTTTTTTGTAGCCTTTTTCTTGTTTTTTTGGGTGTGGTCATATGGTGTTCCAGAGTCCAAATGGATGGCGTATGCATGTCTGAAAACCAACAGACCATGCCAGTTTATCTATAAAAATGCTCCTGATGTAAACTTCTACATCAATTGAATGCTTATGCACTGCTCACATGTAAACAAGATAGTAACAAGTAAATAGAGGGAATCCATTATTGTTTAAACAAATCATGGGAAATCCAAGAGAACCGGACAAGCAAAGGGTATTGACTCACAACATTATTGAATCACTTCTGTTCACAAAGAAATATCCGTGCCTTTCTACTACAAGACCCTATATTCCAGCAAAAAGACTGATCTTTTTGTCACACACAACACAGGGTGCTGATATAGCCAGCGATTCAACCACATGATTTGGAGTAGCATTTCCATGGCTGCCTACATCCTTATTATTGTTCTTCAATTTGAGAGCAAAATCATTGAAACATTCATCCAAGGTACGGAAAGGTTCACCGGGATATAGAGTGCCCACTTCAATATCATTAGGGCTATTGATTGAAAAATTAAACTGACAACCCTTGATGAATATATCATGTGTGAATGCTGCAACTACACTGTCTGGTATGATATTGGCTGCCAAAAGGAAAACAAAATGAAAATAACTTCCAGCACTATTTTATTACCAGTAATATTTGAAACTAAATATGTGCGTACTAATAAGATCTTGGATATTAAGAAACATAAAATTAGAAGAAAGACCTGCAGCGATTGCAAGGAGGTCATGTTCAGTGACTGTAACTCGAGGGAGGGTTCTTCCAATTTTCTTTTCCCACAAAGAAGCAAGCTCATTCATGTTATAGAAATTGCTGGAAGGTCGAAAATGGACTGACTTGTTGAGAGTTCTCACATCATCCACAGTTTTCATTGTAAATTTTCCAATATCAGTGCCAGCAACAAAGTAAGCTGCATGAATCATGATAGATAGTCATTCTTATTTCATTATTGAACACAAGCCCCCGTATTTTCTTTTCATGAAATCCACCGCAATTATTAGATTTCGTTTTCGCCATTACAAGCTCTAGCCAAATTCTATTAGTCATTTTTTCTTCTTTTATTTCACGGAATGTGGGTAATTCTATTTTGCCAAACCCCATATAAAATCCCATCAACTCCCACCTAAATAACATCATTGTGACGTTTTTGCTCCCATCACATCACATCTTTTGAAGGTTCAGTTTGATTGATAAGTGGATGTATTTTTCATGTTATCTTTACATATCTGAAGAATCGTTAGTGAGATTTTGAATTAATTGCGTGTATGAAAGCATCAGGGAATAAATAGTTTCCTTGAGATATGGTTCAGAGATCCTCCCCAAGAAAGGAATCTCAATCCATTCCCCGTGGCCGGAAAAACAAAAGTTGCAGACCGGCGTACCTTTAACGGAGCCATCGCCGTAGATCTTGAAGTGTTCCAGAGGAGGCAGAGCATCAGCAGGGTGTTTGTTATCATAGTAAGGCCAAGAAGCAATGGAATTGCAACAAATATAGGTGTAGGGTATGCCATACTCCTCTACAAACCGTCTAATTTCACGTTTCTCTTTGTACATATTTAGCCCTGGCTCCACTGGATCAGCCCTCACCACATCATGCCCAAATTCTGATGGCAAAAATCTCTGCAACATGAATAAACACCCAGCACTTAGCAATGAATTTTATTCCTTATAGTTTCCTCTCTTGAAATTATTTCTGTTCTATATTTATCATAATGAAAATTGGAGCACCTTAAATAAATATTATTTCTACCTTGATGGTGCCGACAGCTTTGATAGCTTCTATTAGGCCAAGTTGATCCAACACATTTTCTCCTCCTACTGCTGATATTACAATTTCAATCTCATGAACTTTAAGTAGTTTCTCCATGTTTTCCCTGTCACTGATGAGCCCCTGTAATCAAAAGAAGACAAATAATCAGAGAGGTCTAAGATAATTAATTAAAGAAATATAACATTTTCCAATTTAAATGGAACATGTGAGACATGCCTGCAAAATTATTGCTCCTTTGTCATGAAGAGATTTGATAACTTCGGCCTTAGAAGGGCTTGTAGCAGCACCTGGCCGGACAAGAACATAGGTTGGTCGGCCGGAGTCTAGGCTGGCTTTGGCCACGAATTGACCGATAAAACCGGTTGCTCCGGCAATGAGGACTCGACTCATGGCTGTAGTGGGAGCAGCTGAAACAGTCATGCTTGCTTCTTTTTTAAATAAAGAACCCTTCTTCTTTTTTCGCCAATCAGAAATTTATAACCATAAAAGAAAGGTTAAAGTTGACCTCTGTGGAGAAACACAGAAAGGAACTCCTAGCCTCTGATAAACAAAAAGCGACACTATTGTGACATGATTATGCCCTTGCTATCATGCATTTATATAGGAAATTAGCTGGCGGGGCTCTATATATATATAAATCTTAATATATAACCGGTTCCAGTTTTCTTGGAATTTTTGGTTCAGCTACTAATCAATGCTCTAGCTCAGCCTAACCTTCCATGGAGTATATTGTCAAGTGATCACCGGCATCTCACCAAAGCCCACTGGTATTCTCGAAGCATGATTGACTATTAGCTAAGGAGTGATCGTCTCTTCTTGTATTGACTGATAGCTAAACTTGTGCATGGAAATAACTTCAGTGATCTGTGCATGATAAAGAACCTTGGTTGCTTTCAGGCAATCATTCAATGAAAAACATATTTTACAACGAATCAAAGGCTGCCATGACCAAATTGTAACTCCCTTTCTTCTTCTTTTCAACCTATCAAGTTCTAAGAAAAGGTGAAGCATCTTTACAACATTGTAACTCGTTTCTAATCCTCTGGTAATAATCTTTACTAGTTTCTAATTAATCACTAACTAGTGTCTTTTTTAAGTGTTCTTTGGTTCAGGTGCTTATACTCTGTTGAGGCCGTTTGTGATTTTCCCTTTACACTTTGAGAAAGTATAATAGAAATCGTAAATCATTTATATCAGTGATTTATAAAGTATTCATATCTTCTCTGGAGATCATTGAGAGAGAAAACACATCTTACAAAATATTAGTTTTAATAAGAATATCTCTTACAGAGTATTAATATTCATATGCCTAGAGATTTAGAGATATGAGTATCTTTAACCATAATATTTTAAAAATCATAAGAATAAACAAACAAAATCACATATCTCAAGGCATCGCCTAGAAAGATTGCCAAGTTCATATACATTTCGGCTGGGCATGATGGCAAGCCCAAGAATAACCAGTCAGACAGCTCATCAAACATGCTCTGTGTTTGGATTTGATATGATATAAAGCCTGGCAATTTACCAAACTCACCCATGCTTAAGTTTATAGCATAATTAAACCCCATAATATGAGATTTGTAGGCAAATAGAGTCATTGATTTAAACTTGGTGCTTTGTTGATTTACATATAAAAGAGGAAGTAATCAGAATACCTTGTTTAACGACTAGGCCAGGTCCCTAAAGTGACAGCAAATTACTAGCTGTTATCGCCATTACAAGGATGTTCGTAGTCTTCGGGTTCCTTTCCTTGTCAGCTGGGAAAAGTGCGGGTAAATTTCTGGAACTTAAATAGTACTATTTGCTGCCCTCTGCCAATAAAATATTGTTGCCGATGGCATAATATTTTAACTTGTAGCCATGTATAATTTTCTCCTTAATTTCCTCGTTTTCAGGTTCCTGAGCAGTTGTTCTTCAATCAAATTTGGTTGGTGAAGAGGTAGTTAGGTGTAATAAATTTGAGATGTTCAGAGTTTGGCAGTGATTAATTTTTTTTATACTTTTTATTTATAGATATATTAAAATAATATTTTATTATTAGTAGTATTATTATTATTTTAAAATTATTTTTATCATCAATTCAATATATATATATATATATATATATATATATATATATATATATATATATATATATATATATATATATATATATAATTTAAATAAGACAGTATTTAGAACTCGATTTCCAGCAATCACGGGGTGTTTTTTCCTGGACCTGAAAAAGGCAACGCACGTGCATAGAGACCAAATTCCCGGTGAGAACAATTGATGGCAGATTAATTAAGGTAATTTTATATAATTTCATGCTCTATAGTTTAACTAGTAAGTTGTTATATAAAATTACAACAAATCAATGTCTCAACAACTTTCTTGATTATGAAATCATGATGATTTCCTCGAAACCAACACAATGTTTTCTGGGATTAAATATGTGTTTGTTATATTAGTATATAATGTTTTTCATGGGTATTTTTACTTGAAAATATTAAAATAAATATTTTATCTTATTATATTATCATATCACAATCAAAAAAAAAAAATAAGATTAGCTTCAGCTTCATGTTTTTCAAGTCAAATGTATTTTTCAAACATATTAAAACAAAATTCTAAAAATAAAAACAAATGATGCTTAAGATGATGAATCTAGAAGCCATATTATATATTTAGGTAGCGTTTAAGAATGTGATAGTGATTATTTTTTAAATTATTTTTATTTAAAAATATATGAAAAATTATATTTTTTTTATTTTGTAAAAAATATTTTGATATTATTTAAGATCACCTGAAATATTTTCAAACATAAAAAAAAAATCATGAAACCGCAAAAACAAATAACCCCTGAGCGTTTATATCATTATTCGTCCTTCAATTTCACGTATTTTTGTGATCCATCGATGCATTGGAGGAATTTTAAGTGTGATTTTAAAGAACTCTCATCTTAATTCACAATACAATACAATACATTCAATCTCGACGATAAATAATCCATGTAATCAAGAAACAGAACATGTTAAAAATATAGACTAATCCTAATGCATATTTGGTATTCCAGCAAAATAATATGAGTTTTATGTGTCTTTGATCGCTTGATTAGTGGTGTAGTTATAATTATTTTTGATATATTTTTAATAAAAAATATTTTTGATTTTAGTATATAAAAATAACTTAGAAATATTAAAAAATTATAATTTAAAATAAAAATAATGTTTTTTATAAAAATATTTTAAAACGGAATGATTTTGGAGAAAATTCAAGTCATGGTCGACATTTTATCCGAACAACCATTCTCCCCTCGGATTTAACGACAGTAGTAGGACACGAGTGAAACGCGACATTTGAACCTCGTGGCCAAATAAGGAAAATAAAGATATGCCTCGTAGACTCCACTTTTAGGGATTTTATTGAGTCTAGACAAGGGAAAGAACTCACCCCGCCGTACTTAAATTAATGATATATATATAGAAATAATGAAATAACACTGCTATATATATATATATATATATATATGCACGTAGGAGAGAGAACCGTGTTAGGTAATGTGGGCCCCGTATGAAAAAAAATGCAGAGCACCAGCTCGTGAAAAGCAGCAAATTCCTGCTTTTCACGCCGCTGCGTTTTAGGGAGGGGGCTAGGTATAATTATTTACGGGGGTTGGGGGCTGGGGAATTAATTGTTATTTTTTTATTTTTTTTTTGGGGGGGAGTATTATGTATTATATTTTATATTTGTTTTCGGGGGAGGGGAGGCTAGTATTATTTAGTATTTATTATATTTTGCAGTATGGAGAATAATTTATTATATTTTTTATAAAAAAATATTTTTAATATTAAAATAATTTAAAAATTAATTAAAATATAAATAAATATATTAAAAAAACATCATAATATAATTTTTATCAGGTAATTTTAATTTTATTTCAAATGATATTTTATTACATGTTGTTCTGAGATCGCAGATGTCTTTACGTATTAAATATTTAAAGAAGAATATATATATATATATATATATATATATATATATATATATCACAAGTTAAAAACAATATGAAAAGTTTGGTAACTAAACAAATGAAACTGTTTTTCATTAATTTTAAATTTAAAAATATTTTTAACTAAACATTTTAAAATTTATTTTAAACTACAAACTAAAATATTTTATATAAAATTATTTTTAAAACTTCAACCACAAAAATAAAAATAATATCAACCATACCCTAAATTTTTCTCTTTAGATGGTGGGCATTAACTCATATTAGTGTTACTGGAGATTCGATTTGATACGGAGCAAAGGTGAAGAAAGAGGAGTTAATTCAGTAAAATTATTTTATTTTTAGTTCACAATTTTGTTTACTTAAATTGACATTTTTTAATGATTTTGATATACTAATAATAAGAATATATTTTTAATCAAAAAAAAATTTCTACCACCATAATAATAACTCATATATTTGTCTATACTATATTTAAAAAAAAAATGATGTTATTAGATTATTTTAATATCTAAAATAAAAAATAGCTTTAAATTGATTGGTCAAAGATACTTGTCTGATTTTCCAGACATTAGAATAGCAGTCAGACTCCATACATAAATATGACACGTCGTTTCCATTCATTTATATATATATAAAAAAAACATGAGCGACAAGGCGTTGTCCACGCCGGCGTAAGGAATCAAAGTAAAACTATAGTAGTAGGTCTGGATCTCAGCATATTTTTTACTGCATACACACACACACACTGTACAAAAATTCTACTTTAATATGTAATTATTATTAACAAATCACTTTGAATTTATTAGTTCTCATGTTTTTTAATATACTATACAAAGCGTGAAAATATTAGCATGTTATTCAATTAAAAAAATATAATGATACACGAAAACATATATTTATCGTAATTAATTTGTTCTTTTTTATATTAAAAAATAACTTGAAAATTATATCCTCGTGGAGCGCAAGCAAATTGTGTTTGAAATTATAAAAGTAGGTGATAAAACAAGCAAACAAAATAAAAGCAAGCTTTTGATTGAGCAATGAAGTGTGGTGGAATAGGGTTCCAACCAACCACCCACATTTGTCTTCGATCCTGAACAGAGCCACCATGAGATTCGAGTCTCTATTTAAAATTTAAATCGATAATCATGCATGAACAGCGAAGATGGTCGATCAGCTTCCAGTTCCAAAGACGCCAGAGATCTGTGGGGCGCCCGAGAAATTGATTTGGACCTGTTTATTTAAATAATCTGATAGGGTCACTGTCACCTGCAATAATACGCAATTATAAGAAAAAGCCATTCATGGAGGTTTTATCCCACTGTCCCGAAGTGGCTGCCATGTGATCTATAGACAGCATGCAATCACACTAAAACAGTACCGTTTTTAGCAAGTGTCTTTTCCTCCTCCCCCTCCTCTTCTTTAATTCACTCTTGTCGTGAAATTCCATTCTTTTTTTAATTTCATCTTCACATCCGATGATGGTGATATTTTATTTTATTTGCATATTCTTAGGAATTCAAAGACTGGTCAGGTTTTATATTTGAATTGGATCCTGTTTTCTATTTAAAAATTTATAATTTGTGAAACTCATTTTATAAATATTTGGTCCCTGTAGATTTGCATTTTACCTCGAATTTTATTTGCTTAACATTTTAATCCATAATTTTTAGAGGAGGATATAAAAGGTATGCGAGAAAGAGGTAATAAATTAAGTGATTACTTGATAGTATGATTGTGATTGTTTTTTAAATTATTTTTTATTTAAAAATATATCAAAATAATATATTTTATTTTTTAAATTGCTTTTAACATCAATATATTAAAATAATCTAAAAATACCCAAAATAATTTAAAATAAAAATAAAAATATATTTTTTTAATTTTTCATAAAATATTTATGAAACGCGACACAAAACACTCTAGGAGATCGTCTTTCCATGTCTCTTCCATAAAAAATAAAAAAAATAAAAAAATAAAAACGTGTTGCGAGGGTTGTTTGAAACTCTAATTTTGTGGTAAAAGGCAGAACAAAGTTTAGGAAATTTTGCTTGGTTGAATATCAGATTTGAAGGGTATTTTTGGGCTAGCAAGGAGTTTAATATGTGTTCTTAAGACGCCTGGTGATTTTTGAGGTTGAAAATTGATTGGTGAAATTTCTAAAATGTGGACTTCTACGTGAGGTGGTTTGAATTTGAAAGAGGTGACTCCACATTGTGTGTCCTTAAACAAGAAGAATCATGGCAATTGTGCAGGACTGGCCATGTATTTGACATTCTTTCTATCAGTCTAGGCACACGGGCCCAATTTCTATGGTCCACGAAACCTCTTTCTCTGTAGGTTTTTAGTTTTGTTTTTCCAGAAAAAAAAAATATTTTTTAGATAAATATTATTAAAATGCACTCCACGTAAAATAATAAAAATGATGTTTAAATTATTATTTCACCTGGTCACAGCTTTGAAATAACATTATAGATTTTTTTATGGTAATATTAATAATTGTTTTTTTAATTATTAAATGTATACTATTCAAAAGTGTTTTAAAAATGTCCACATTGATATTAATTTAAGAATAGCTGATATATTTTTTTTTGCGTGTTTGAGTAGTTAAAATTCTAGTTAGCCTTTAGTCTAACCATGGTCAACTTTTACTCGATCAAACTTGTTTTAATAACACCCACACCCGCATATTATTCAAACCAAAAAAGATTTACGAGTAAGATAATAATATCTCGTCTAGTATTTTTTTTTCCCTCTCTATAAAATTTATAAATTGACCAAATACAGACATACGAATGTTTGCTGCTTTTTTTTTAATAAAAAATTATTTTAATTATAAATTGACCAAAAAAAAAAACGATTGCAACTAACCTTGACATCCTACCATTCAAATTTTGT
The DNA here is from genome assembly GCA_015731905.1 of Salix dunnii. Taxonomy (NCBI): domain Eukaryota; kingdom Viridiplantae; phylum Streptophyta; class Magnoliopsida; order Malpighiales; family Salicaceae; genus Salix; species Salix dunnii. The sequence continues at coordinate 9,436,570 of CM027668.1, read as the reverse complement.
TTGATATTATGTTTTAAAAATATATATTTTAAAAAAATATTTTTATTTTTATGTTAAATTATGTGTTAGTATTAAAAATAAATTTTTAAAATATTTTTTTTAATATATTTATAAATAAAAAAATATTTTAAAAAATAACTTCAATTACACTTCCAAACAACCACTAAATATCTAACGATAAACTATTACAACTAATGATACCTGTAATAGTGAGCTTTCTCGTTATTTAGGGTGTGTTTGATATTGCTTTTACTTTTATAGTTGAAGTTTGAAAAAAATAGTTTAAAGAAAAGTATTTTTGTAGTTTGAGGTTGAAAAAAAGTTGTCTCATGTGTCTGATTATCATGTTTTTCATATTGTTTTTAATTAATTTTTAGATTATTTTAATATTAAAAATATATATATTTATATTAATAAACATATATCATGTAATAATTATTTATATTTTAATTAATTTTTAGATTTTTTTAATATTAAAAATATTTTTTATATATTATATAAATATTATTTAATTATATAAACATTAATAGCCCTAAGTCTGCACCCCCTTCTCCCCATTAATTCCAACAACAGACGTAAGAAAAACAGTATTTTGCTGCTTTTCTTAAAATGCTGATTAGATGTATTTTTTAGGTGGGAAAAAAGTAGTTTTTTGGTTTTTTATCCTTAACCAAACACTATAACCATAACTTATTTCAAAACTCCGGTACAACTATAAAAACAAAAACCCACTTATTCTACCTGGTCATTTTTTCACCTAATCATAATTTGTTTTTTTGAAAAATGTCAAAAAGACGATACCATGAGTCCGTGAGCATTGTAACCTCTCATTTAGTGTGTGTTTTTGGGCTCCGTTTGTTTGCAGGAAAGTGGTTTCCTTTTGGAAAGTAAATTTCGGGGAAAGTGAATTCCTGGAAAATGAATTCCTGGAAAATGAATTCCGATGTTTGGTAGTGTTATGGAAAATGAACTAGAAAATATTTTCCAGTGTTTGTTTGTGTTATGAAAAATAAACTGGAATATAATTTATATGAAATTTCTACAATCACTTTGGCTAGAACTTGTTACACGGAAAAGGGCGTACGTTTTGTATCCAAGCTGGTATTCTCCAGCTAAGTTTCAACAAATCAGCAGCTGTCGAGTGACCATGTCAGGCACACTTGCCTTCCACTCCCAAAACAATTATTAACTAGAGAGAACTGGCTGGATCCAATCCAGCCAAACGGGAAAGAAGCAAACAAACGAGACTGTGAACTCAAGTGCTATATCTATGTCTCAAACGCTTAAACAGGTAATTGGAAATTCAAAAGTAGCTCACAACAGGAGCTAGAATAACAAGAAGATGAGGACATGCCCTGAACTAATATGGGACGTTCTTGGGTAGGTTCCAAATAACGTTATTTTTCATGCTAATTTTGGTCCTCATGGCCTCTGCTGATCGACTCACTTGCTTCATCACTTTCATCCTCCCCATTTGCTCTCTTGACTGGACAGTTGTAAACCCCTTCTCTAACTAGCTAAAATTATGATGATTCCGATGACCAATTCATTAGTCCAAGATTCTGCAAACCACCACAAAAGCATTCAGCTCCACCAAAGCACCACGGAATGCACATACAAGTAATACATAACCACTATGTTAGCTTAACATCATTACAACTATCAACAAAATCAAATCATTCACTCAACAACAATCAATTAAAATTCTAAACACCGGAGAGAAAAAAAACGAGAACAGACCAATTATTATCACTAAAAAAATTTCAACTTCAAAAGCACGCCTCTTTCAAAAAATCAATGAAAACCCAGTTATGCAATAATCTCAAACTACCTCTATACCAACAAAACACCATATAAAAAACATTATCAAAAACACAAATAAGCAAAGAAAACACTAAAAGAAAAGGAAGAAAAATACCACCTTTCGTTTAAGATTGTAACGGTGCCATTCAGACTTGGTGAGAAGGTGGGATCCTTTTACAAGACACGAATTATTTGTTGCGCAAGCCCCTACGATTGATCGATCAGCTATAGCAAGAGAGGAAAGTGTTTTCCTTTTGATAAGGAGAGGAAAACACTTTTCTGCGGGTGAAAGTAATGTTCTTGTTGACCGGAATTAACTTTCTGTATAATATTTTTATTTTTAATTGAAAATATTTTACACACACACATATATCCTGTTATTTTTCACATAATAACATTAAAACTATAGAAACATTTAAAAAAAATATCAATTCGATGCTTTTTTATACAGAAAGCAAATTCAAAACAACATTTTAAAAAGCAAAAACAATCATTATAAGTAGCTATTTTTACCCGCTACGTGAAAACCCAGGAATATATTATCTAAAGAGGAATCCTCCCAATGATATCAGCTATTTACCTCACCTTTCTCCACATTTATCCTTCCAGGGACATGAACAATCATTAATAATTACCCGGTGATATGCTTTCCACAAAGATAATAGAGTCTTGGCCACACAGGACACCAAAACCATATATTGAATTTGGATAATAATAATAATAATAATATTCATACAACAATTTCAAAACTGAACCACGGAATTTTGGACATTCTGCCCGAGTTGAGGCCCGTGGATCACAAGTACGAGCCCAGATACAAAATAATTTATATATTTTAAATATTGACATGTTATAATCATTTACGAGCCATAAACCTGCGCTCAGGGATTAATTTTTTTTTTGTCTAGTTTTAACACATATAATTTATTATTTTATATTTCAGTTTTTATTCTTTTATTTTTCAGTTTAATTTTGATCCCTTGATTTTCTAGGTCCTTTTAAAATAGTTTTAAATTTTTTATCTGTATATATACACCTTTGTTCTTAGTTTAGATTTTTAATTTTTATTTTTATTGTTATTTGTATTTGTATTAAATACAACTCGCGTTAAAAAAACATAGTAAGTTTAGCTTTGGTGGTGTAAAATGAGATGAAACTCTTTCTTATGCATTTATAGTTAAATGTAAAATGGTTGAAACACCACCGCAAATAACTTTTCTATTTTGTCTTATTTGAGATTACAAAAGTTATTTTATTGTGCATGAAAACAATATAATTACTGGGACACCTCCACTTACAATTTTTAATTTTTATCTTATTTGTGGGTGTTATGATTATTCTACTATGCACAGAAATAAAAAAAATACATTTTACATAATAAAATGAACATATAAAAACAAAAAATATAATTAAAAATAAATTATACCCCTCTAGCAAACTCTTTGATTTTGTCTTCTAGAGAGTATATACATACTTATACAACTCGTGGTGCACATTAATTGACCCGGACCTGAGAATTAGTCATGGTACACTTGATCTAACCCAGAGACCCCAGTTATAAAAAAATATATGAAAAAAAGCAAAAAAAAAAATATAAGCATGAATCCTCCCAAAATGATATCCGAGAGACCCTGGTTATAAAAAAATGTATATGTGAAAAAAAAATGAAAAAAATATATAAGCATGAAAGCTTATAGCAATGCATATTGTATTTTAAAAATTTATTAGTCATAGTATGTTAACCTAAACAACCCGATTATAAAAAAATATATAAGTGAACAAAATAAAAGTATAAAAAAAAATAGGAAAGCACTTTAGAAAAAGAAAAAAAATGGGTTTAGGGATTGGCATAAGTTGGTTTGAACATCCCAATTATAAAAAAAAATTGGATCTTAGGATTAATCGTGGTGCTTATCTCGGATACCCGATTAAAAAACAAAAAATATATAAGTGGAAAAAAAAAATAGCAGAAAAAAAATATTTTGGGGAAAAATAAAAAACATAATAAGGAAAAAAGAATATTGCAATCAACAATGTTATGTGTGGGGAGCTACAGTTTTTCACACCATTTACAATCCATATTGTTTTAAAAAAATTCGGTCCAAAGACCTTAGTTATATAAAAAAAATGGGTTTGGGGATAAGAAAAAAATGTATATGTGAACAAAAAAAGTATTAGAGAATTTTTTAAAAAATAATAAATTGATCCGGGGATTGTACGTAAGTTGATCTAAACACCCCAGTTATCAAAAGTTCCGAGGATTAGTCATGATGCGTTTAAGGTAGTCTGGAGATCCTAATTATAAAATAAAATATAAGTAAAAAAAACTTAAATTGGCTCAGAGATCATGATTATAAAAAAAATATATAAGTTAAAGAAAAAAAAATATAAGGTGAAAGCAGTGTAGCAATCCTTATTGTTTTAAAAACAAATTCGGTCCATTAATTGATCGTGGTGCATTTAAACTGACCTGTAGACCCCGGTTATAAAAAAATTATATAAGTGAACAAAACAAAAGTATAAGAAAAAAAAAGTACCAGCAGGAAAGCACCTTAGCAAAAATATGAGTCCGAGGATTAGTCGTGGTACGAATAAGCTGATATGAACAGTTAGGGATTAATTGTGTTGCGCTTAAGCTGGCCCAGTCGCCCCGATCATAAAAAAATAAAAAATATATAAGTGAAAAAAAGAAAAAAAACTAAAAAGTATAACCAGCAACAAATATGTTTCATGGAAAAAATATAAATATAATCAGGAAAAAAAACAATAAAAAAATTTGGATCTAATAACTAATCGTGGTGCGTTTAAGCTAATCTAGACACCTTAATTATGAAAAGCAAATAATATATATATATATATATATATATATATATATATATATATAAGTGTAAAAATAAAAAAATATAATAAAAATATTTTATGGAAAAAAATGAAAAAAATAACAAAATAAAAAGCAAGAAAAAAAAGAAAGAAACAAAAAAAGGAAAAAAAAAGAAAGAAAACGTAATCAGAAAAAAACAGTAAAAAAAAGGGGGAAAGATTAACGTAATTAAAAAAACAAAATAAAAGGCTAATAACTAATCGTGGTGCGTTTAAGCTAATCTAGACACCAAAATTAGAAAAAAAAGGGGGAAATACTGTAGCAATCCACAGTAATTTGTGTGGGGAGCTACAGTATTTTCCCCACACCATTTAGCTTATTGTTAATAAATTACCAGTATTTTGTTTTTATAATCTAAATACATGTTAGAAAAACTTTCAAGTGCAATGGAAGCTTGGTACCATTCATTGACCCCGCTCATAATGTTAATGCAATTATTATCGATGAGCAATCTCTGTACTCTGAGAGGACAGCTGTTGACAAAAGTACCCTTCATCTCCTATTGGCCCATATTCTTGATGTTATCATGTCTTCGGGATTCACGAATCACGGGTCATGCTTCGTAATTTCAACACCAACAAGACACGACATGCTATATTCTTTCCAAGGTTTGGTTGGCCATGAAACAATAGCTTTTAACCACTTTTTTTTTTTAATTATTGGATTAACTTGCGTGTTATTAATTAATTTTACAGATAAAATTAATAATTATATAATTTTTCAATAATCATCATATTAATAATTATAAATTATTTAAAAAAAACTCTTTAATTTCAAACTTTTATTATTACTCTAACTCCTAAATAGTCACATTATCAACTTTTAAAACCATGTAATTCGTACAGCAATTGAATTGTTGGACTTAATTCTCTCCACCATGCCAAAAAAAAACTATTTTTTAACTATTATTTTATAAGAGAATATATATGAGTTTTAAACATGTTTTTGTATATTAAAAATTAATACATATCAGTAATTAAATAGAAAAATTATATATTATTGAATAGATTTTTTTAACAATAACTACAAATAAAATTATAAAAATTAAAAATAATGTAGATCAAAATACTTAACATTGAAAGATAAAATATTTACCCGACTATGTTTGTTAAATTTATTTATTGAGATTCTTATTTTTCTTCAATCAAACAATAATAAAAACTAAATTATATTATCAAATTAACTGAATAAAATAAAAATATATCATGCAAGACTACACATTTTAAATATGTTATCTGAAAAATAAATATTTTTTATTTTAAAAAATAAAGTTGATTTATATGGAGAAAAAATACATAGATGAATCGAAAAAATCATTCAAAGAAATAAATACACACAAACACCATTAAAAAAATACCAATATCCAAAAAAAAAAAGGTTAAATAAAAAAATCATAGAGAAAATATATTAATTTAACCATAAATTTAAAAATTATTCAAGAAAAAAACAATCAAGGAAGATATCAATTAAAAAGTCAAAGTTAGAAAAAATAATAATTTGAATAGGATAGGTTAACCTGTGTGAATCGAGTCATGTAAACGGTTCAGTTCAATATATTTTTCTATTTAATATTTTTAAAATAAAAAAAAAAATAACCCAGCCTTTTGGTCCTATGGCCCGGAGCGCCTAAATCATTGCAAGAAAAAAGCCTATTCGCGTGGGCGGGCCTTCAAGACCAGGCCCAATTGCATAAGCGTTTTTATTTATAAGGCAGTGGACGAGTCTACTGCACTTATTTTTTTTGAAAAACAAAATAAGCAACGCGTCAACTAGTACGGCTAAAAAACTCGTGAAGTCAAAAGTCATGCCGCCCACCCGAGTCAACTGTATTCATCTCACCGCAATAATTAAAGAAACTAGCGCTTAACGTTTTTTGCAATTTCAAAAGAAGACCGACCTTCTACTTGTAATGAAGTAATTTTTTTTTTCTTCAATTTTTTTCTGTGCTGGCATCGTCGTTCATAATCAACATTAGCAATATGGTTTTTGAAAGTATAGTTAATATTATTTTTAATATATATTTTTATTTTTTAAAATTTATATTTAATGTTAATATATCATAATAATTTTTAAAATATAAAAATATTGTTCTTTAAAAATATAATTCTAATGTTATCTGGAAGTTTAAGACTAAGATAGAGATTTTTTTTTATTATAATTTTTACTTGAAAATTATTTAAATAATATTTTTATTTTTTGAAATTATTTCGAATATCTAAATTAATTTAAATAATTTTAAAAATAATATTTTTTTTTCAACCCGCTAATCTTCTCTTCCTCTGTGTTAGAGAATAATATAAATTATATTATAGGGTCTCACTTATAAGTTTAAGTTTTTAAGTGAGATGGTTCCTTAAAATGGTATCAGAGCCTTAATGACCCAGCGGTCATGAGTTCAAATCTCACCACCCCATTCTATTCAATAAAAATCAAGTACAAGGTAATATAGGCTTGTGCAAGTTTTAAGCCTAAAGAGCTTTTACTTGAGAGGATATGTTAGAAAATAATATAAATTATATCATAGAACCTCATTTATAAACTTAAATTTTTAGGTGAGATGATTAATTAAAACTCTGAATCTCAAACAACGCCAAAACAATCATCAAGAAAAATAGAAAAACTATAAATTAGTAGAGTAAGAAACAGTAGCACCTCTAAAATGCTATATATTGTTTTCCAATAAATGAATAAATAAAGAGCGCACGGAGAGAGAGAGAGAGAGAAGCAGAGAAAAGAAAAGACAGTTCCCTTGTGATTTTGAATCCCTTTTGATTCTCCGATTATTCTTGAGCTGCTCTCTCATGGCCGGGCAAGTCCATTTTTATCTCTTTTTGATGCAAGAATCAACCTTTGTGCTACTTCATGTTTCTGACTTGGGTTGGTTTTGTATAGAGTCATGAGACAATGCCATTTTTTTTTTTTTCATTTGGTGATATTGATCGGTGTATAAGATCACCTGGGTTCATACCAATATAGGTCTTTGAATGTGGTGTGATGTCAATTTGGTTGCTTTGTTTCTAGCCTTCGAGATTTATTGGCCGGTGGAGCTGACTTTTACAGCTCACTGAGTTTATCTGAACTTAACAGTTACTTTAATTTGACAAAGGGATTCAAAAGGAAATCCTTTGTTTTTTTTGTACTGCCAGTTGTTATCTGTGTTTGCGTTGTGGGTGACTGCAGTTAATTATAACTGTTGTGTGTATTACGACTCGTTTTTTAGTTAATTGTGATTATTATTGTGTGTTGACTGTTGGTGTCCATTGATGGCGGGGTTATAGAAATTACAATGTTTTTTTATTATTAATAACAAAGTTAGGAAGAGAAAAAAATCGTGGTAACCCTAATTTCTTATGTGGAAAGTGTGCTTGGGTCATTTATGTGCATAAATGGTTGTCTGACGAGATCACCGTAGCTACTTTCTTATTGTTCATCTCGATGTTTTAGAAACACCATGGCATGGCAAATGCTTGTGTCACTAAGAGCTTTTCTATGTAGAAATCTGATGGTTCTGTATTCTGTTGAGAAACTCGTGGCTGTGAATTTATGGCTCTTTTACGCTTTAAAAAACATTTCTATGTACAGTTAAGCATACATGTCTTTTCAATTTTGTCTGCTTCGCTGATTGTTTCAGTACATGTATGCTAACTGTACTTGCAGCTAAGATTAGCCAGTATCTTACCAGGTTATAATTTATTATAAGTTCAGAGACTAGTGCAGGTTCAGAGACTACCCTTGATTTTGGTTCATTTTCTTTAATTTATCCAGGCCATGGCTGGTGGATGGTAATAGATTTGCTACAAAAATAAAGAGTGCATCAGGTGCAAGTAATCTTGAAAGAGTTGAATGGAAGAGTGATCCTTGTAAAACTTGTCCAAATTGTCATCATGCTATTGACAACAGTGATGTAAGCTCCTAATACTCCCATGCCTCATTGTGGTCATGTAATGATAATATATAGAGCTTCACCATTAAGAACTTGTGTTTTTGGTGATATTGATTCTAATAAGGCGGACCAGATGTAATATCACATATTCTACATATGGAAATATTGCTCAACTTTTATAATTTTTTGAAGAACTGATAGCTTATAATTCATTTCTTGCAATTCTTTTTAAGTCATGAATCTCTTTTATATATATATATATATATATATATATATATATATATATATATATATATATATATATACATGCACACTCCTCAGTGCTGTCAGTAATTAGAATGCATTCTATGTATAGCTGAAAACATCGTTTTTGTTTCATGCAGACACAATATATCATGTAGTACTGATCAATATTCTTATTTATCATTTATTGTAAATCGTAATTGTTCTCTCGTGTTTTGTTTAGTTTGGCTGCCTCAATGAAATGATTTGACATGTATATGTCTAGTGTAGACAGACTTGACATTCTCTTTTTTAGAAGTTCAACTATTTTTTTATTTGATTACAAGTAATTAAAACACATGAATTGTGCAAGTGAAGTTAACTTTCCTAATTATTGAAATAAAATTGTTCACAGTAATTTTTTCTTATAACTAATATTTTTCACCTTTCAACCTTTCCCCTGTTGTGATTGCAGAAGCCAAACTGTTCTGTTATATCCAATTCATATTTTACACGCCTAGATATTATTTTTTCTAATGTTAGAAGTTAAAAGCCCTCATTGGTGTTTGTATGCCTAGAAACTGAAGTTTCACTAATGTTTGTGCATGTGTATGAAAAAAATAAATCTCTATGAAATTGACATTTTTCTTTTTGGGGATGCATAGCCCTTGTTCTTGGATTATAAATCTGAAACATCTTTTTACGAGGACTTTCTTTTTCTCCAAAAGGATGTCAAGGCAACACTTTCAGTAGCAACCATCCACCAAAAAAGCAATAATATGCACCATTGTATGGCAATGTGATCATATTATTAAAGATGTATTGGGGTTTCAGTTTTGCATGAAACTTCTAACTCTTATGAAAAAACAAGTTTTCTGAATTGGGAGTAGGTTAGTTTGGGTTCAGGATTATCCATGGTGTGATTCTACAATTAAATAAATGGAATTGTAAAAGATGTTTCTCATATGATTTTTTATGCTCTGTCTATCACTCTCCTTTCCCCCCCCTGTTATTCCTTGGTGTTACTGATTATAGCTAGTGCCTAAAATTTTCTTTCTTTGCAATTTTTTTTCATAAAGTTAATTTATGATAAACTACCTTGAAACATTTCTAAACATGTAGAATGACTGAATGTTTGCAGGTTGTTCAAGAGTGGCCTGGATTACCCCGAGGGGTGAAATTTGATCCATCTGATCAAGAAATTATCTGGCATTTACTTGCAAAAGCTGGTGATGGTGGCATAAAACCTCATCCATTTATAAAAGAATTCATCCCAACTGTTGATAATGATGATGGAATCTGCTATACCCATCCTCAGAATCTTCCAGGTTGGTGTAAAGCCAGCTTGATTTTCATTTTTTATCCTTTAAGTCTTGCTAGTTTCGGGTCTAAAAATAAAAAGATTTTTAGGTGTTAAGCAAGATGGCAGTATATCCCACTTCTTTCATAGAGCAATCAAAGCATACAGTACTGGGACTCGAAAGCGTCGAAAGATTCAAGGTGATAATTTAGGTGGTGATGTCCGCTGGCACAAGACTGGCAGGACCAAACCAGTGATTGTTGATGGCATACAGAAAGGCTGTAAAAAGATTATGGTTCTTTACATGAGTACTGTTAGAGGAGGCAAAGCTGAGAAAACTAATTGGGTGATGCATCAATATCACCTTGGAACAGAGGAGGATGAGAGTGATGGGGAGTTTGTAGTTTCCAAAATATTCTATCAGCAACAGCAAGCGAACAAGGGAGAAAAACCTGAAGAAGATTTATCTGAAATTGTTGACAAAATGGTTGCAAAAGTAAGTCCGGTCACTCCCAAGTCTGTAACTCCCGAACCCCCTCGCGCTGAAAGGCAATGCCAAGATTTTGAGCCAGGACAAGAATCTACTAACATATGCACAGACCCCTGTGTTCAGGTAAAATTTACCCCTTTTGATCACTTTCATTCAGTACCTAGAGGCTTTAAGGTATTGTTTATGCAATTACAGGAATTGATTTCCCTTGTACTTGTAAAACAGTTATTCATGAGATAAAGAGATGCTGACATGTTCCTTGTGTTTTCTCGTTAGCAACCTGGGATTGAATGTGTAGAAGATGTTAATCTTCAACATGAAAACCCCAGTCATGTTGACCAACAAGAGACAGAAAATAATGTTAATCACATGGAGGGTGATAGTGATAATGATAATTGTGCTGAGGAAGAGAGAAAATGGTGGGACAGTGAGTCACAACAGTTGTTGGATTCACAGCAACTTGTGGAAGGGCTATCCTTGTGCGCTGAGTTTCTTCAGAGCCAATCTCCAAATAGGGGTGGACATGGGACTGAAGCAAATGGCAAAACTGGTCTTTCTGATTATGCCCTGTTAGGGCCAGAGTATTTAAAGGAAGATCTAGAGGAGTGCCAGAAACTGGAACTTGATCAAGCAAACGTGGAACTTGATACGCCTCCAGAATTCAGACTAAGCCAACTTGTATGTTTTCCTCCCCACTGTTGTCTCTTGTCTTCTCTTTGAACAACATATCTTGTTGTTGCATCAGAATTTCTGGATATACTAACGTGGTTCTTAAATGCTTTCTGAAGGAATTTGGATCACAGGATAGCTTTACTGCGTGGGGTCAAAGTCAAGTTGGTTGACTAAACATTGTTGTGCAATTTCAATCCTGATCGTGGGAGGGGGATCATTCTATGTTAAACTTTTTTGATATTTTGCCCGTTAACTCAACTACGTTGCATTTTGAAGCTATAGTATTTTGCTGGATGACTTTACTGTCATTCATGTTGCCGAAGTAAGTTATTGTTATTACATCCGATGCTGTCATTGTATTTCCATAGTTCAACGGGGAAGATAAAGCTATTGTCTATCTTTTTTCAAGAGCTTGGAGCAAGAGTTTTAGCGCTCTCAATCTGAATCTAGTTCCAAGACCTGTTGCAAATGAATTCAAATACGTGTTAGAAAACTAAATCATCAAAGGGTAATCAACACGCACCACTGGTGACCTATCCATGGGTTTCTTTCTGGATAATGGTTCTGATTTTGCAGCTTTGTTTTGCATGTTGGTGGTGTCGACTCGTCGCCTGTGTTGAATACAGTAAAGGGCATGATAAGTTGCTTCTACTAGTCTGGAATGGAACTAAATGTCAATCAGAAAGTGAGGGTACAAACCCGGCTTGCATCAAAGAAATTTTTGGTTTAGATAGGCCCTCTGTATGCTATTAGACAGCTATTGTCCGAAGGGAAATTGGTCTATCAAGTCCCCAATGAAGCCTGGTTTTTAAGAACTCGTTAGTTTGTGGTATTGGGTGGACAATTGGACTCTGGGCAGCTAGACATAGCATTTTGTTGGAGGCTAGTCTGTCAAGGTCCTGTTTTGAGCTTTCATTGTTTGGAAGGTGCTGTTTTGAGCTACTAAGGTGCCAAGTCGAATACGAGTGGTCCATAAAATTATTGGTGAGTTTCGTGGCATGTCAACACCGAAGAAAACACAAATGTTATGATTGAACGAGTCAATGAGAGTGACACGGGTTGGAATACCAGCAAAACATCCATGAACTTGTTAAAGCATTACAGATTGTACAAGGTTGGCTTGAAAATGGCTCGAGAGGGACTACCGGGCCAAACCTTGCCGTCTGTTTAAGCTCACGGGCACAGGTGTTTTGTATATGGGGTGCACGATTGCTTTTGTGGAATCTGGAATGAGACCCATCCTAGCAACTGCCCTGGCTGGCAGCTTGGCAGCATGTTGTAGGGGAACTGGTAATGCCGCTTTAAGTAGGGCGGGTACCTCTTCAGTATAGAAGCCAAACCTGCTCGTGGAAAAAGCATACGATAAATAGGGCATAGGTGTTGTTCTCAGGGTCCTATGTTCACAATAGGGTTACTCTCTCTTTCGGTGCCATAATGCCATCAAAGAAACGGACATGTAGGGCCTCTACACCCTGGAATGCGCGCCAATTATTTCGTTACCTTGCACGTTCATGCATTTGGCTCCAACTACATTACAAATTTGAAGCAAGAGCACAGTTATGATGATATCATGAAGTTCTTCACAATTCCAAGGATCTCATGTTTAGCTTGGAGAGTAATTAGTAGCATCCTACTAATCACTTCACAAAAATCTATTCTGAAGAAACATGCATAAAAAAGATAGAAAAAATGAACTGTTTGATACATAAAAAATAATTAGAATATAAAATTTATAATCCAGTAGACCAATAAGATTATTTTTATAAAAGTTCTTTATTTTTTCCCCTTCTTAAATGATGTAAAATAATACCCCCGTAATAAAACAGGCAGCAAGGTCTTTACAGTTCGTTTTCAACACAAATGCACCCAAGAATAGCTCTTGTCGTCCACCATCAAAACCCTCCTCTGGCAGGCTAATCCTTTCAAGAAACATGCAATAGCTTTAAATGATGCTGGGCATGATAGTATGTGATTCGTAAAATAGATTTTGAATTTAAGTCTCTTGTACTATCGTTAAAGGGTGTGATATAATGTAAAAAAATTTATTATCTTTGAAATCAAATCATATATTTTTTATAAAAATTTAATAAGAGATTTGATCTCACACTCTCTGGGCCAGAAAGTATATACCTTATGGAGATGGTTACTCTTATCCAAAACAAAAAAAGAAATTTAAATGACCTGTCGTTTAATAGGGAACAACTTCTGTCCTGGTTGAGTACCATTCGTAAAAGAATCAGACATGTGAGGTGGAGGTGGGGTTGAAGAGGAGGAGGGTGCACGTGGGCTTCATAAAAGCTGCCATTTGACCGATCAACCTTGTGTCCTCTCTTGGCTGAGACTACAGAGAGGGAGGGGGGGGTGGGGGGGTGGCGCCTTCTCATGTGGCCGACAACATAATATTAAGTTTGAAAAATTCATCACCTGACATTACTGACACAACTACACGCTTGCTAGTGCTATTTTTTTTATATATTTTTTTAAAAATAGCACATTAGAATATTTATCTCTGAATTTCCAAACTAAACCCAGAGAGGAAAAATGGCGAAAAATTACATTAAATTAGACCAAACAACATCAGAATATTCACTGATCACGTAGAAAGAAAAGAGAAAGCCAAGCACCTAGGAATTAACTGCTATCATCTTGTAACATGTGTACAATAATAATAATAATAAAATAATAATAGTAGTGGTAGTAATATATCCATCTTATTGCCATGCCATACGAGTGGATGTCAGAAACAGCAATTCTAAATTGCGCCTCCACTAAAGTTCCATTGAAATGGAATGTGCACGACCATCTTCAGCATAATTTCAATCCTAGACGAAACGATTCCATTGTCTCAGGCAATTATATCATTTAAAAATTTAGTTTTATAAATAAAATTTTAAAATATAATTTATATTATTTTTTAATATGTCTTTTCAAATCAAATTTTTTTGGACTTAAAACTGACGCATATTAACATTATCTCGTACTTGATTTTTTCCGAATAAAATGGAGGTGTTAAGATTTAAATTCGTGACCGCTGAGTTAAGAAAGTTTTGATATTATATAAAAATCTATCTTATCTTCAAACTTAAACTTATAAATAAAATCGCAAAATATAATTTATATTATTTTTTAACAGCATGGAATCATTAGTCCTTAATTTCTTTGTTGAGCATAGAATCATTAGTCCTTAATTTCTTTGTTGAAGATAGCATGATTCTTTTTTCTTGTCAATCAGAGGCAGTAACTGGGATTCTTCTGATCTCTGTTCTATCTCAAACTACTAGTAAGCAATCCCAACTTGAGTAAAATAACATGCCCTTTCATTATTTTATGCTACCAGGAGTCGATTTTTATTTATTTTTTCACGAAAGAGCTAAACTAATTAAATATTTTATCTACCAGTTGTCGGGCTGTAGACAAGAAAATCAAAAGCCAAGATCAAGACAGAGACCGGTGAACAAACCATTCATCAGTTCAGTAATTATATTAAAATGGGCTACTATCAGTCATCACAACGTGTAATAGAAAAAAAGGGACAAATTATTTATTCCCGGAAAATGATGAAATTTAATTTAAAATACACCCACATATGCAAGTTGTGGAACAGTATCAATTATGAGTCGTTTTTTAAATGTTTAATTAAACAATTGCTGGACTGCGTGGCACTGCTGTGTATATACAATAATAGAAGAAAACAAGTCAAATATATATATGATGATTAAAAAGCAAGGCCTTGTATTACTGGCTGCTTGTATGTCTAATATCAATTATTTTTTTAAAATATTTTAAATACAATCACATAAAAAAGATACCACAAAAAAAAACTCAATTTAAAAAAAATTAAAAACACACAAAAAACAAACAAGATGAACACGTCTAGTCATGGTGCATAACCCGTCTGATTTTTATCCGAACCTGCTTTATCTTAAACCCTCCAAAGCTACAAAAAGATCTGTGATACAAATTGTTAATTAGGGTTCTATACTGTTTTATGACCTTCTGATCTCCACAGACCCTTCATTTTTATTCTAATGAAGTTTTGGTTGCGGATTACGGATTTAAACACTTAATTTGAGACAAAAAGAGTACAGCTTTGGGGGCATCGATTTTCCTCCATCTTAATTATGAACTTTATGAAATATTAAGGATGAGACAAGAAAAGAGAAGATCCCCCCTCTCATTCTCCAGAGATGCACGCAGCAACTCGAGATTCAGGCGACGCAAGAACAGTACAGAACAAGAAAACTAAAAAGAATTGAGAAAGAACATTAATTTGTTAGATAATACTAAAACCTTGATCCACCGATGTATACAATAATTAACGATGCCTCATAAGGCCAAGCCATAAGAAAATTGCTAAAAAATCTCCCATGAGAACGTCCAGCCGTGCCGCAGCTATTTACACTCTACCAAGAAAAAGAAAGGGGGGGGGGGGGGGGGAGATCCCTCATCCTCCCCGCCAAAACTATAGCTAGGAGTTGATCGATAGTGTCAATCATGCCAGCAAACCAACATGACCACACATCTCCTTATTATGTAAAGCCGAGCCCTTTGTTCTCTGAGGACAGCACCTAGCCCCTTGCTGGATATCCTTCTCTTTGAGCTCCCCATGCCAGCACTGCTCATCTTCATCTTCAGTGAACTTCTTTTTTTGGAGGGGTCGCTGAATTGAATAGCAGATGATTTTTGAGTTGAAAGCTTGCGGGTTGGCTTGAAATGGAAGCGGAAGGAGGGGAGATGGTTTATATAGTAGCAAGATGGGTGTGGTCCTAGCGAGCACTGGTCTGGTAAGGAGCCAAACGTTGGGGCATGAAAAGGCTCGCAGTGCCCCTAAACCCACCAGACAATAATGCCATCCATCATGGCCCCACAGCACCAACTGGGACACTCCTGGGAAAATGCTATAAATAATAATAATCTATACCATATCCTAACTTTGTAGGCAAAGAGGCACCACCCACTGGGTGGCCATCACTTCAATAAGGCGACATATTTCTTAGATTTTTAATTCGTAAACGATGATGTGATCATAGTTTGACAAATAACTCTCACCACTTTTACTCGATCTCTCTTTTTAAATAAACTGGTTTGAATTTTTATTTTATTTTGCTGGATCCACCCAGACAGGTAATGGAGAGAGTTGAGTCGTACAGAACAATGCAGCTACAAATAACCTTTTTAGCATGTTTAAAGGCTATAATGAGCTCATCTTAATAATTTGTTAGACTCTATGTTATTGAAATGAGTAGATTATTATTATTTTTGAAAAAAAAACTAAACTTCATTCCACGGGTTTTTGCATTTTGATTTGTTTTTATTATAATTAAAATAAGTCTAATGGTATATTTTATTTTTATCTCTGAAAAAAATATATAAAAATAACTTTGGATATCATGAAAAATTATTTTAACTATCCATTTAGCTCTCATGTTAAAAATCTAAAAAGATAAAAAATAATTCAAAATTTTAGGTTTAACTGTCTATTTACCTCTCCCGTTAGACTTGTTATTAAGTTTAATATTTATATATATATATATATATATATATATATATATATATATGTATATATATATGACAAAAAAATAATTGATATGTGAAATGCGTAGAGATAAAACTGTGAAATGTCACCTTACACGAAAGCATTGAAAGCATACCAACATGATCTTTTTATTGATGAGGCACATCGTTTTGACTTGATTTGATTTATTTTTCTTCTTCTCTCTTTTCTCTTCTAGGTTTCACGATGAATGCTATAATACAAAAGTTTCTTGCTGTTTTTTTTTTTTTTATCTAATTTGATCATGATTATTTTATTGCTATTTGTTTTCTTAATTATTTTTGTATTCAGTTTCATCCTTTGCTATCTAATTTCATTTAATTTTTATATCAACTTTGATCCTCTTTTTTTTTTTTATCATTTTCAATTGAATTTTATTTTCAGTTTAATCTCTCAACATTTTATTTCAGATTTTTTTATATCAAATTTGGTCTCTAATTTTTATTATTATTTGTTTTGTTTTGCAACATTTTTGGATTGCATTTTTTCTTCAATTTCATCTTCTTCTTTTTTTTATTTGAGATTTTTGCTTCTTGTTTTTTAGGGTTTACAGTATGCGGGGTTAGTCCCGAGCTCATTACCAGGATCACAAGTTTTGAAAATTAACATGGGTTGATTTTAGATTTTTAGGGTTTTTTTTTTATAAAAAATTCTTCAACATTCAATATATCAAGAATTGATCCTCGTGCTCTTTTTTTCTAAATAAACTCGGGTCAGGTTTTTAGTACTATTATTGTTTCACCTTCTTATATGTAATGCTAAATTAATTGTGCTTACTAAATGGAGTTGAGCTAATAAATCAAATCTTGAATTCATCTTAGCTTTTAAAAAAACATTAATGTTATTTTAATACATTAAAAAAACTAGTTAGACGTGCAAGCGTGAGCAACTAATCTCGTGAATGTCAAAATCCTTTTCATGTGGGGGACACGGGAACATACGATACACGGGTGCTGTCACCCTCCATGGATAATTTTACGCTTTTAAATTTCTTCTCTCTCTTCCGAGGTTACCTCAATGTTAATTCTCCACCTTTCTTGCATCATCTTGAGGAGGATTTTGGATGTGGGATGAGAGACTTGTCTGCTTTTATCTACGTGCTTTGTCTGCACCTTCATGCTTACATGAGGGGTTGCCGTGAGTTAAATTCCCTTGTATCAGAAAAATATTCCTTAGTGGGTGTTATTTTTATCACAGATGGGAAACTACATCTTGACCCTCCAACTGTAATACATGTTCCAGCTCGGTCCTCCGCCAACCAGAAGTTGGATTTTGATCCGTCGATTCATGATGGCTGATAGAGTGTAAATCTCCGATACAGCGTTGGTTTTTTTCATTCAAAATAGATATGCAGCCAGGATTGCTATAGAATTAGAAATTGGCTGTAGCCCACCTTTTTAATGCCGTCTCGCATGGAGATCAAAGAATTTGCTGGGATTAAGTGTGGTTTGATTTTAGTTTATTTATTTTTATTTTTGGGAGGTTGGAGCTTCTGTGCACTTGATTATCATGTGATTTTATGTGAAGACGAAACCGCTGTTAAATGAAAAGGGTAACATTGCATCAAACATTGTAAATCAACGGTTTAATTGAATGAGTGCTAGACAGAGAGGGCTAATGTAGCTCTTTGCCTGCATCGAATTACCAGTGAGTTGAGTATTATTGAACACTCATATTTGTGGGTTTTTTCTTCTTTTTTTTTGCAGTAGTTGAAATCATATTTGGCTGTCAAGCTCGCAGGAGACCAGATGAGAATAAGATCCCACCGGGAATTTAAGTCTTGAGATCTGATGGGAATTTGAATCCAATTCTCACACAATTTCGCTGAAATATTTGGCAGGGTGGTCATATTGGTGCATGGAATACCTGCTAGCTAATTAAATTAATAGCAGCAGTATTCATATTCGCATGAGCATCCAAATCACCGGGTTCCATTTAGCAATGAAATAAAATCAAGAGGGACAAATTCAAAATCTCCCAAGAATCTCCAATTCCCAGTTAAAAAGAGAAAGGAAAGAGAAAGTCAAGAAGTGGAATTTCAAGATTATACAGCCAAGATTCCACCATAAGCATGCCCTTCCAGTCTTCAAAAAATTAATGCAAGACACGAAACTCAATTGAGTGATTGATTGAATCGAGGACTCCTATCCGAGAGCAAATCACCACTTGCGTGGTCTCGTGCTCCTCCCATTTCATGAAGGTACACCATCTTCCATTAAACCTCATTCTAGTAAACATCTAATCTTTCTCTTTGAACAACTGCAAGTTGTCGATATCGTTTTAAGAGTCCTTCAGTAATTTGCCGGTTCTTGCAAACTCTCCTTAAAACCTGGACAAGATATTTAGAAGCTATACGGAGTGCTTATCTTTGATGTATAACACATGAGCTTAATTAGTTGTTTTAATGATTTGGATGATCATATATAGGATTGGCAAATATCTTCTCTGATTCCTGTGTAAATATTTGTGTCTCATCATATTAGTCGAGCTCGTGTTTCAGACAAGGTATCGACATATTAATCAAAAGAAATATTCCATGCGACAGTCTGTTATGTCATGACTGCATATATGCAATGAGAACAGCTATTTAAAACCATGGATTAGACACGATGGTAAACTTTTGAAATTATCTATCTTCGCGCATTGTATGATCTTTATATAATACATGTTTTATGCTGGGTTTGTTGCCCTGTCTGCATACATAAAAACAGCCTTGTTGCTCTGAACAAGAAGGTCAGATTTGCACGTGAACGTCTCGTGATTTACAATGACATTGCCTGTGATAGACTCGACATCGCTATTATTTGATATCTTAGTTCAATAAGGTTTGAAACTTTGTATTAATATGTGTTATTCTACTTTCTCATGCTTATTTATTAAGCAACTTACTTCCCGGCCCCTCATGTTGCTGTTCGTACTTGATTTCTCCTCGCCTTGAAGTTAGTTTAATTCCTTCAATCAATCATTCAAATGGCCATAACTTAGCACGGACTAATCAATACACACACACACACACACACACACTCTAATCTAAACAAAAAAAAAACTAAAACTGATCATATGCAATTGTTTTATTTTTCCGAGAAATTCAAACTCGGACGTAAACTTAGGAAGTTCATAAGTAACCTTATGTGTAATTATAAGTTAATTATTGAATCAATTATGTACGAACATATACTTAACATGCGATCGTGTTTTTGCTTAGTTGACTAACTAGGCCAGCCAGGTTATTGCTGTCCGTTCTAAAATTACTTGGTTTTAGCATGTTGGATGACCAAATTGCCTGTCCAGTCTTGGCCAGCCAATGCCATAATCACGTAAGAATATACAGGGAAATGTTTTCAATCATAACTGCAAAATCTCAGATTGCTTGAAGAATGAACAAATTGAGAGCTAAAATTGAAGAGTTTTCCACGTAATATAGTTTTCGAACAGGATAGACATGAATAGCTTAATCAAGTGATGTTACCATTAATTTATCCAGCTACATAGGTTTTCATAATATTACTTTTTATAAGTGTATTAATTTGAAGCTGTGTTGTGATTTTTACTTGGATGTTAAATAATTTGTGAACCAGTTTCTTTATTTCTTGCAAAACATCTTCTTCGACTGACAGCACAAATGAGGAATCTTGTTCTGTAAAAAAGCTGATACATAGATGGCTCGACTCATGATTTTAGGAACGATGTAACTGGGCGAAAGAATGGGGGAGCATAGCAATGTGATCAAGTGCCAGTGGCAATGTATATGCCATCTAGAAATAAAATCTGTGGACCTTTTCTCTCCTCTCAGTTTTTCCCTCTTTTTTATTCGCAGCAGCCGCTGTCGACTGGGACTTCTGAGTTCGATCAATTCCGAGAGAGTCAGTGCTGTTCAACATGGATGAGCATGCCCTCATATTCTTTGCAGGCCTCGGTGTCTTCAAGCTACGAAAAGGTAATTAAGGTCCATAAAAAAACGACAGCTTGAGTACTGGGCCCTTTCAGTAAAGGAGCTAAGATAGTCAAACTCAAGAACGAAAACTTATAATTCTGTGTTTCTTATTTTAGTAGTATCCTATTTGATTTTGTATTTCTAAACAATATTCTTTATATAGTTTTTTTTTTAATTTCGAATAGTTTTAATGTCAAAATAACTTTTTAAAAATAACAAAATATTATTTTAATAAACAAAATATTTTAAAAATTAAAAATATTATTATATTCTCAACACCCTATAAACTGGGAGTCAACCGTTTGTAGTTTCCTCTGCAAAACAAATCTCAAAATTCCATAAAAACAATAATTTTAACAGAATTGGCCTAGGCCTGATCTGAAGATGTCAAAAGCGGTGATTAAAGAAAGAAATTGAAAAGATCGATGCGTGACTGCGGTATCCTTACTCTATAATCATCAATATTGAGAACGCACGTTTACTTCCCATTTCCTTAGGCTTTAAAGCAAGCATCATGATTCAAATTTTCTACGGAAAATACTTTCAAAATGCTGCGACCAGATTGTGTCTGGATATTCAAGTGCTTGAACAGGGAAAGTGAAGACTTTTAGAATGCTTCATAGCAGTATCACTTCATTTAATCAAATCCTTTCTATAAAATTTATCATTCCCGAAGTAGCTTACACGTGCGGTCAAAAGATTACAAGTATGTTTCTCCAAAGATTCCAGCTAAGTTCATCTTTGAATTTGATTATCTATTCCACCAAAGTAGTCACATATAATAATTCACATACAAAGTTTACTAAAAATCTATGTACAGTACTCATCTTTCTCTTGGGATCCACCGACTCCACCAGAGGCTCTTCCTTCGTTGGTTAAGCTCATCCATACTCTCACTCCATGTTTTTAAGATCTTCCTTCGCAACCGAAGAACCGAAGCAAGACCATTCCTTTGAGGGCTTCCCTTCTTTTTCGGCCCTTGCATTTCCTAAAAATAAACTGCATTTGTCAAAGGTTTTTCAGTGAACAATAACGTTAAGAATAATTTTTATTTTAGTTCAAAAACAAACTCTTAGTTCTTGAAGTTGAGCTTCTGTGAAGCCGCCGCCCTTCTCTGTTCCAGATTTTGCCATTAGTTGAATAACCCACTCGG
Organism: Salix dunnii; assembly: GCA_015731905.1. Taxonomy (NCBI): domain Eukaryota; kingdom Viridiplantae; phylum Streptophyta; class Magnoliopsida; order Malpighiales; family Salicaceae; genus Salix; species Salix dunnii. The sequence goes on along the minus strand of CM027668.1, from coordinate 9,414,678 downwards.
CAGCTTCTCCATAATCCTGTTGGGTTGCTCGAAATAATAGCAGCCTGAGATTCTGCATGAAGGACAAAACTAATAGCCCTTCCCTATCAAAGTACGGATGAGCTAAAGCTCCTTTTGCACTTATTCTTTGTCCTGCTTTATATCGGACCATCAAAGTTAGAAGCTCCCATCCTATCCCACCATCTAAATCCAATAACTCAAAACCCCTTCGAAGATCAGAGCTGGCACGTGTCTCCACGCTTTTCCTCCATGCAATTAAGTCATAATCACATCGTTTTAATTGACGGTTGAACTGTATGAGCCCACTATCAGAACGTAGTCCAGGAAAAGCCTGCAAGTAGAGGTGTTAGGAGTTGAAAACAGCTAAAAACTCGACCACAATTAGTCCAAACTAGCCATATGTTATGACTGACCAAATTAACCACGCGAAGAAGCATGAACTGCTAATATTTTTCCATTTCAAGGGCTAATGCTTAAAGGACAGTTTCTCATTTGCAGTGTGACCAGCTGAATATTTGAATTTTCCACAACGATCTTGTTCATTTTTGATCAATTTAAAGTGACATGGCCTAACTACTGATGATTGGTGGTACGTTATCAGCTTATTACAACTTCAATACATTTAAATTCTTTTTTTATAAATAAGAACATTTCAAACAGCTTCTTCTTGTCATAATTTAAAATGGTAGATCAATGCAACACTGAACCAATTCTAATCTAAATGCAAAATTTGTTTCCCTAACCCTCAGAGATAGCATCCCCAAAGTATCATTTTCACCCATCATTTACGGTTCAAGTACTCTTGTTGCAAAATGTCTGTGCATGGATCTGCAGATAGTACCCTCAAATATTAAAGAAGAGGATTCCTTTCTGCTGTTATACTGTTTAGGAAAATGTAATCTAAAATAGTTAAATTTTTGTCCATTCTTGAACTGTTTATATGAAACTCACTGCTTAATGTCTCTAAGTGCAAACTGATGCAAGGTAATCAAAGTATTCAGCACAAGAAAATGGTAACTGTAGTTTCTAAGCAATTTTCACTCACCATTTGTAGGAAGATTAGACCAGCACTGTATATATCAAATCTATCAGGCAAGTTCATCTGTTTATCAAAAGCATCAGAAGAAAGATTAATTCACTGAGAGAATTCAAGGCTCGTGATAATCAAATTAGGGGATAATGTGGTTGGTATTTGCACCTGCCAAAGCACTGGGGAAAGTGCAGTTGCCACTGGAGCTGAGGGTGCGGATGGAGTTTGTGTGCTCATGATGTATTGCTCTGGTGCAGCGTATCTGAGAAAGGATAGATTGTGAATAAAATATGATATCTCAGGAGAGATTAGAAAGTAGAATTCATGTGGAGAAATTAGATGCTTTGTGTCAATTGCACCTGTGGATATCAAACAATGATGTAAAATTCAAGGACAATCTTAATATTAAAAATTTTAGTTGACAATGCCAGTTTCTGATTTGTGAAGTGCCACGGCGCGATAGACAGAAAGAGTACATAAAGGAATTCAAATATTTCATAAAACATAAGAAAACAAAACTTCTCTTGGTAATATGAAGAATGAAATTCCAGAAATATGAAATGGATTATAAGCATGATTCGGACTGAATTTATCAACACGTGAGTCCCTGTACAAATTCCAGTTACTCATGAAGAAGTTGGAGATTCAACCTATCATATATTTATCCTTCATAAAATTATCATCAAATCCTCTTATTGCTGTTGTTGCATCGTGAGAGAGAAAGTACCTCGGGTCCAAAAGAAATTCTTTTGGAATATAATTGATTCCCACTCGCAAATCCGCTGCAGCTCCTAGATCAATGATCTTAAATGTACGAGACCCTGCTCCAATTTTACAAGAAAATATGATTAGTTTGATCTTAGATTGAATTTAACCTTCTACGTTTAGAAGAAATCTTGATGTCATTACCTTCAGAAAAAATAATGTTCTGCGGTTTAAAATCTCTATGCACAATTCCTGTTGAGTGAAGACCATCCAGCGCAAATAGAAGTTGTCTCATGATAGTTTGAATGATTCTGTTTTCCCTCTCCAGTCCCTTAGGCATGACCTGAACCTCTCCAAGTATCATTGTTTCTACCTGACCATGCCTGTAATATTACTTAAATTGGCGCTGATAATCTGAGTAAACTACAGTTTAAACTTGAAGCACCTTAGTGCAGTCAATTAAGTCTAAACCAACTATATCCAAGATCGCTTAAGAGGAGATAAATTATATTTTTTCCTTTTCAGAATGCAAAATACAATGATATTAAACCCCAGTTATGATATTACATCAACGATAGGAAAACCTTATACCAACTAAAGACTGGGAGTTGTTGTGGGTCAGTGGGGAGGATCAGTCTTTGACTTAGGCAATTGCAACTACACAGTCCTCAAAGACAGCCTTCCAAAGCATCAAACATTAAAATCTAATTGGTGAGTTGATAAAAGAAGAAGGCGACTTGGAGAATGTACCAACATTATAAGGGAACTCTTTACTCCGCATAAAATCATATAGTGTGGCCTCTCCTTCATACCGCCATAAGAGCCAGTATTCAGCTCCTTTCTTTGAAGAACTCTGAAAGCAGTTCCATATTGGCAATTCAAGTCACCAGAAAATAAACAAAATGTAAAACAGCACGAGCTACCAGCTTGATTTGCTTAATTCTTGAGATAAAGATGCCCTTCATTTATATGGTAGTAGTAGTCAAAATAGAGCAACACCTCAAGAAATCCATGCACAAAAACAGCACAGCTGTTTGCACAAGCTCTTCGAACTCGTTCGTTCATCCAAATTTCCACTGCCCCATATTCAGTAGCCTTTTTCAATACGAAGTCACCTTCCTTCTGACAAGGCACCTAAAAACCACATATTAATGTGCTATATTGATTTCATTGAGGCATTCTTAGACACGATAGCTAAGGTGCATATGCATCACTCATAAATCATTAGCAAAACATCAAAAACACAAAGAATTGATTTATTAGTTTTCCCCTTTAATCATCCGATCATATCAAGCAATGATCAGTGAAAAAACCCTCTCCAAACATCCGATGTTTGCAGAGGGTTCGAAGGGATGAATATACTAGCTTATACAGGTTAATTACTAAAGAAAGTGCATAAATTGGTTAAATTAAAGTGATGGGTTCATTTTGTAATATCTGATCACTACAATTTTAGTCAAAATACCAAATTAGACACGATGAGACAATTTATTCCAGAGTCAATTTCTGTAAAAAAAAATAATTAAAAATCAAGTTGTTGACAACTAAGAACAATTTCATTAAACATTTATACCTTAGAAGAAGGCTTCTTTGTCAACGAAGCCCTATAAACTACTCCAAAAGCTCCCTCACCCAACTTCTTCCCCAAAACAAAGTCATCCTGTCACCACAAACCAGCCCAATAACCACAAGTTACATGCAATCAGAAAACCACAACAATTATCCAGCAAAAGAAGCAAAACCACTCACAACTTGCACTGACCTTCTTAAAAGTGGGCCTAAACAATCTCTCAACAAAAGCAAGAAAAAACATGTCAAAGAACCCAGGCGCCACACCAGGAGTGGCCCAGAGGTAAGATAAAGTACCCAAAGCCAAAGCAGCACCAGGAACTGTAAGTGTCAACCCACTTGGCTTTGGCAAAGTGCTTCTGTATATGATATCACCACACTCCATAACTGTACATGGTAACCCGACACCTACACCCAAAAATAGATTGTGAGCTGCATCCAAGAACTCACCTCCTGATGACGCAACAACTGCAACTGTTTTTGGTTTTGAAGTTATGGTTGTTCTTGAACAGGGTTTGAGGTTAAGTTTTTTCCCGATAAATGGGGATGAGGGTTTTGACTTGTGAGTGCTATGGAGTTTGATGGGTACTGTACTTCCTGATGCCACAGTGGCCATGACTGTACAGAGAAAAGGTTGTACTTCAGTCTCTGCTTCAAGTATCAAGTCACTGATCTCACTAGAATCATTTGCTTCAGATTTTGACCGCTAGTCTTTCTCTCCTTTCTTTCTTCATTTTTTTTCCTTCGATTTTTTTGGCCTGGTTTTGTAGTGACAGGTATCACAGGTATTTTTGTGTGGATAGTAAAGGTTAGGGACGATGGAAGAGACAGAAGGGCAACCTTCACCACAAATGTCACATGGACAATTGCAAACAAAACTGGGCCTGGGCTTCTGCTTATATATATGCTAGCTGGACTGCTATGCATGATCTCTCCTCTAGCAATTAATGCACATTATAAAATAAAAAAAATTGTTTATCCTATCTCGTTAAAAATATTTTAAAGACATTTACTGCTGAATTTCGGCAAATAAATGGGTTTGCTTCGAATGTATTGTCTGGATTTCTATCAAATTCGAGGAGAAACCGAAAAATAACTCTAAAAAAATCTGGAACTGGATGAAGGCCTGATTTACAAAAGGCTGAGCCCATAAATCAAGGGCAGACAAGAAATCAGCCCGAGTCCATGAAAACTGGAACAACCCGGTTCATAGCTGGAACTTGTAAATAAACGTGGTGCTAGTAGCTGTTTGGCTAATGGAAAGCACAGAAGTGATGTTGAATTCTTTGTTACATAGGCATCGTGATTGATCTTATTTTTGAGAGTAGACAAATGAGAGTTCAGAGTTGCATAGGCAGGGAGTATGTTGAAGGATAATACAGGGCGGGGCGGTGCCAGTCTGTTGGCTTCCATATTCTTAGCCTTTATAGCAAAATTTCGTACTACTATTCACAGAACTGATTCGTGCCAATCGCCATTTCTTTGATTAATCCTCTTCAACCATACATGCTCGATCCCCTCTCTGATGCCTTTTTCTAGCAAAAGGCAGCAGCACCCATCAATGGTTGGGGTAAACTTAAGTGCAATCCAGGTGAATTCAGACATTTTTCTTTTTCCTCTATCTCTATTTAGTATATGTTACAGAGCGCGGCTGCCTGCTTCGAGAGCAGAAGGTATAAACTCACACTACATATTTTTCTTCTCTCTTCTTCTTGTATTATGAACACCATTGTTCCGAATTTAGCTTTATAATATTTTGATGAGATTAATTGCTGAAAAAGTCTCTAAGATTATTGTCTTTTCAAAACTACCATGGATTGGAAGACGTGAAGCTTGGGTTTGGGTAATCATAATGCCTGCAAAGCAAGTTTTTTAGAAGGGTTTAATTGAAACCCTCTTGTATTAGGATGGGAGTGTTATGATTAAACCCTCTTGTATTAGGATGGGAGTGTTATGATGAAGCCATGTACGTGCACGGTTAAAACAAGAAAAGGATGAGTTTTTTTTTTCTTGGGAAAAAGATGATTTGCATTTGAATTCAAGACTATTTATATAGGCTTAAATTCACTTGGACGTGTTGAATTTCTCGTTATTTTCATTGCCAGAAGCTGGAAAGCTCTGGTTAATTGGTTAGCGAGTCAATAACACTAGCAAAAATCAAGAAGAAAAGAAAAGGTTCTAAGAACTGGTTTAAAATTAAACAACTTAAGATTCCAGCCAAAATAATCGAAGGCCCCATATTTACATCCATCTGATATTGGTAACAATTTTTTTCAGCGGACAAACATAATCAAACAAGGTGGATAGTGGAAACATCGTAATGGTATTTAGCAATACCGCTTTCACTTTCCGCAACTATCACAGTGCTATAAAAAAAATCAATAATTCCAAAAAAAAACATCCTTGAAAGCCATTTTCCATACTTTCTAGATAAAACCCACCGCCACCGCCACCATGCAACAAACCGCCACCATCATCAATAGCCATGACATGCAACCAAAGATCGCACTTTTCCTCTACAATTTTTAACACTCCCTTATCCACAGAATCACAGCCGTTAACTACCCTTTAACGGCCGTGACCCCCTATCGGTCTTAACTCTTGCATAAACCTGACAAAAATTCCCTCTAAACTTTTGTCCCCAACACCCTAACAATGAATAATCTCCCTCTCAAACACACACAAACATAAAATCCTGAACCTCTGATCAAGATTTCAGCACCATATCTAGCTATCACAAAACAATGTTGAATGACGATAAAGATCATAAGGGGCCCACAAGGAATCCAAGGCACACGGTCTTTTAGAGTCCAGCCTTAGCCATGGCTTGCCCTTACCACTCCAATGTAACAAACTAACCGGACCAGGATGCAAATCCCTACACAACCCTTCAAGATTATCACCACCTAGCCCATGTTGATTCCATCTATGCTCAACACCCTCCACGTCACCAGCAAAAACAAGCAGAAAGGGAGGCAACGAACCCAGCTCATAAATCCTATACTTCTTCTGTACCTTCATCCAGTACTCTAATTTTTCCGTGTATTTCCCTTCTCTCCATTTCCCTAAATCTATCACCATCACCCCCGTGTTAAAATAGCACGCTCTCCTCCCCCTCAACGCCGCCGCATAAGCTGGATTGGACCAAAATCGATAGTTAAAATAATTCGTAAAATTCGCGTGGCAATATTCCGGTGCGCCAAGTACGTGTGCACCTAGATTGATTTTCCATAACTTTGCCACGTCATCGACCACGATTAAATCTGAATCGAAGTAAATGATTCTCCGCACGGTCATCGGTAAAAGATCTGCGAGGTAAATACGCGCGTAATTCAACGGTTGATCGAGGGCCCGGCGAATGGAGGAGGAGATTTTACCTTTGACTAGGTCAGTGTTGAAGTGGTAGAGGTGGAAGGTTTGGTAAGGGAATGTGGAGGTGATTGTGCGGAGGAGTTCGGCACGGCGGTGACTGGCGATGAAGTGGAAGACCACGTTTTCAGGACAGGCGGCATGTTGGAGGACGGATAGGACTCCAGCGACCGAGCCGCGGAGATAGGTGACGTCGAGTGTCATTGCAATGTGAATGATGGAAGGGTCGTGATAGTTGGCGGGTGATGAAAGCCATGTCGTTTTGGGACATTCTCTGCCGTTTCGAAATGCCGGCGCTTCTCTAAAAGCAGGGAGTTCTGCGTTTGGTAAGCTGTGTACGGAAAAGACGACGGTGTTTAGGAGGAGAAAAATGGAGAGGAGTGACATGGTGTTTGAATATTGGTTAATAATAGTAAGAGCATAGTGGGAAGAGGAGATGGTGATAACTGATAAGAGAGAGTGGTTTGGGGGTAGTTTGGGTGTTTTGAGTGAGAGAATATAGAATGTGTGGGCAAAAGCCAGGCTGGCAAAGACGCGTCTCCTTTGTTTTTGTTTGTGATTGAGGGCCAGGAACCAAGGGTTTTCATCCCGTGCTAGTTACTGCACCGTATGGACTAGCTACCTTCTATTGAAAGCTAGCCCTGTCATTTGATCTTTTTGAATTCTCGATATCCTTCACGCTTTCAGTCTTCGCATGTTGACGGAGAATTTCTTAATCCTCTACTTTTTGGAAATGTTAAATTGCAAAGAAAGTTAAATGGATGGACGGCCATGATCAATTGTTTTAAAATTAGAATTCGATTAAATAAATAAACAAAAAAAGTCAAAATAACTCTGATTATTTGATTTAAGGGTGTTTGAGAGTCAGTTTTAAAAGAGCTTTTGGGAAAAAAGTATTTTGGCTTATTTATTTAAATTATATTTTAAAAAAATATACAGACAATAGTAGATGGTTTTGGTTGAATAAAACAAATCTAAGAAAATACACGTTGCATATACTTGGTAATAATTTAAATATAAATGAATATTAAAATCACATTAAAAGAACACCAGAAACTCATGGGTTATTAAACCTGCTTCGATATCAATCAGATTTTTTTTGTTCTTTTAGGCGTTGCTGTCCTTTGATTCCCATCAGATTTTATGGCTGTAAATAGACGGTAAAGATTTACGATGATCGTGGGACTGGGCTGTAAAATTAGGTATCCAGACCAGACCAGAAGGTTTTTTTAATCAAGGAAATTATTCGAGTGAGTGACCATCTGTTGATTTAATACTAATAATCCACGTTATTTTATTGGACACTGACTTCACATGATGTCTTGAGAATTAATGAGTCGTGGGGGGGTCAATCTAGTACAGTAATAAAAGCACAGGCCTAATCCAAGGAATAGTGTCTGTTTATTTATTTTTTTATTTTTTCGGGGGTATCACTGCACTTTCATGGCCCTATCTCTCGTCACTGAACTTTCATGGACTCTTAAAAGTATTTTTTTAAAAAAAATATTATAAATTTAAAAAATTTAGTATTTTTTTATTATTTTGATAAGATAATATAAAAATAATTTTAAAAAATAAAAAAAATACTATTTTGATATATTTTTAAATAAAAAAATAATTAAAAAAATAACTTTAAACACAATTTCACACATACCCATTAATTTTATCGTTTTTGATTATAGGGTATTTAACAATACATTTCAAAAATACTTTTAATTTTTTTTAAAAAATAATGTCTTTAAAAAAAAAAACAAGTCAATGGCAATTACTAAATGCTAGTTAAATATGTATACGAAAGAGTTCAAAAACAATGTACATCAACACGTGTTTATCTGGTAACGTGATCAATTTAATTGTTTGTTTTCAATAACTTTGTTTATTAAAATTATTTTTCTAATAATATAATAAAAAATAGACATGCATGAAATTAATTCAATACAAAAAAAACATCGTAGGATTGCATTTATCAGAAAATCTATCTAGACATAAATATTTTTGTTTCGAAGAATTAACATCAATTGTATAAAACATAAACACAAATTATAGAAAATATCTTTAAAAAATAAATACATATAAAATATTTAAAATGGGTTAAATAAAGAAAAACAAGAGAGAGGGGGTGTTGATTTAAGTATAAATTTAAAAATTATTTTAAAAGAACATACAAATAAAAATAAAAAATAAAAAAAGTAAGAAGAAAAACACCTAAGTCGATGACAACAATATTTTTCTTTCCCTTCCTCTCTCTTTGTATTACTGAAATTCAATGGCCACTCTCTACTCCCTTAATCATAAACTACAAAATGCCAAAAATAAATAATTTTATATTAAAATTAAATTGAAAAAATATAGAAGAGCCAAAAAGGTCTAACATGTGAATTCCGATAAATAAAGTGAGCTTTTTTGTAATAACTTCGAAACTATTATCCATTTATGATTTATTTTTTTTTCACTCATGGTCCTCCGTTCAGTTTTGTTAGTCAACAACAATTGATTTTGTTATCCTTTAATCATGAAAAAAATAACCACCGAAATAAAATAAACAATAAACAATAAATTACTTAAAAGATAAAAAAGCGTAGTTGTTTTATTGTGCACACAAACTCAGATCACTATTCATTGCTATTATGTAATTATTATTTTATCCTGATATCGAAATTTTTTAACCCTTGTGATCGGGGGCATTTTCTAATTTTTCAGGGAACACAAAAAGTATTTTTGAATTTGTTGCACAGTAAAACGACAAAAATAGCCCCTCCTAAACGACAAAATAAACCAAATCGGACCGGGGGCACTTTAGAAATTCCTAGGGGATACGGGTGGTATTTTCCAAATTTGTTACACAATGAAACGACAATTTTAGCCCCCCTGAACCACAAAAAACACTCGTCAGACTCAGGAGTTTTTATGCATTTACCATGGAGGTTTTTTCGTGGTTATTGGGTGGGTCCAGGAGTGTGTTGTTAATTATCTATTATTTTAATTATTTTTTTCAAAAGATTGCAGGCGCCACGTACGGACGCCCCTGCAATGTTTTTCGTTGCACACCCCCTTCGAGCAGCGCGTGCACCACTTTCCCGCAGTATGAAACCGGCTTTCGCCATATCACATGGTGCGCCGACATGTTCACTTTCTCCCTGTGCGGCGCGTGTCCTATTACGGTGGCCGGTAAAGCTCAAGCGGCTGGTTCTATGTTCGTGCTCCCTTTATTTCCTACCGTGTGGAAATACATGCCAGTCCTTGAAGTTTGTGAAATGTTTTATTTTGATCCCTGTTCTTTTGATTTCTCTTTTATTATTGTTTTTTTTTTAATATAGTTTTTAATTTGCTGCAATCATGCCCTTCAATTGAAATTAGTTATATATGTTGGGTTTTAATCCAATCCTTATCCTCTTGATTTTTGGTTTGGGTCCTTTAATTGAAAATTTTCATATATTCTATCTTTCATTTCGACCATTATTCTTTTAATTTTGTAAAAATATTATAATATTTTTAAAATATCTTTATTTATGTCGGTCCCAAACTTTTATTTATTTCTATTTTATCATTCAATTGAAATTAATTATATAGTTTGTTTTAATTTGTTTTGACTGTGTCATCTAATTGAAATTAATCATATTTCAATCATTTTTCTTTTAATTTTCTTTAAAAAATTACACTGTATTTTTTTTTAAAATATATTTATTTGTTTCGGTCTCAATATTTTTATTTGTTTCAATTTTATTGTTAGATTTGAATTAATTATATATTTTATTTTTCATTTCGGTTCTTATTGTTTGAATTTTTTATTTGCTATTAATTTCTTTGGTTTTTTCTGACATTCCTGGACAACGTCAATTTTTTCTTTGTATTTATGCATCTATGCTTTTAGTTTTTATTTTTTATTTTTATCATTTTATTTTTTATTAGAAATTTATTTTTATTTTATCTAGTCCTATAATTTTAATTTATGATGGTGATCATTTTTCAAATTAATATTGCTCCTTTTTTCTCTTTTTTTTTCTGTTATTTTTCTATATTCTTTCAGACAAATAATTTTATGATTATACCATCTATGCCATAATAATGATAATTTTAGTTATTATTTTTTTGTAAAAATATTTTACTTTTTTATTATAACAAGAATTTTTTTATACGTGTTTATGCATCTATGTTTTTAATTTTTATTATTTTATTTTTTATTAGGGATTTATTTTTATTTTTATTTCATTCAATCCTAAAATTTTAATTTATATTGGTGATCATTTTCAAATTAATAATGCTCCCTTTTTCCCTTTGTTCTTTTTTTGTGTTTTATGTTATTTCTATCTATTCTTCGGACAAATAATTTTATGATTTTATTGTTAGCGCCATAATAATGATAATTTTAGTTATTATTTTTTATAAAAATATTTTGTTTTTTTTATTTTAACATAAATTCTACACAAATTTATTATTTAACCTAAATTTATATTATAATAAACAAAATCACACATATTTAATTTTTTTACATTGAAAAAAATATGGTGTCGCCCGCAACGAGGTGCAGGGGCATTGGCTAGTCTATAATAAAACACATGAGGATAAACATTACATGGACACAACAAAAAACACGTGTGTCTGTGCTAGGAGTGTAGTTAAGGTTACATTTGAAAATATTTTTTTCGTTCATAGATGCATCAAAGTAATGTTTTTTAATTTTTTTGAAAATATTTTTGATATTAACACGTGAAATTGATCCAAAATCACTAATTTTTTTCAATTTAAAAAAAATATTAAAAAAGTATTTAAAAAAAAATGGTTTGAAACACAGTGTTAAATACGGTGGTTCTTGTTATATAATTAGAATATGATTCATGAATGATATATTAGATTTGCAAGTCAAATTCAACTAGGAGTGGGTGGTGGAAATTAAAAAATCTCCCCTCTCTCCAGTTTCGTTTTAAAAAAAAAAAAAACTAAAACATGCTATCCATTTTTATATTTAAATATTCGTTTGATTTAAAATATATAAATATCTATCATCTAGATATTACTAGTTTACTTGTCCGCGCACTGCACTGGGTTTTTTTCTGTAGAAAATTGATTGATTTTATACATGTTGTAATTCTTTATTTTAATATTTAATTAGTAAAATTATAATAAATAAAAATTCACCTAAAAAAAACATTGTAATCGACACGCAAGGAAAGTGACTTGTATATTTTTTCATTGTAGATAACTTAAGCAAATATGTCTACCCGTTTTATTTATATGCTGCCTCGTACTTTTTTTTGTTGATGTAATATTTTTCTACCTATTTTGATTATTTTGCTTTAATGTATAACATTATTAAAAAAATCAAGAATTATTAACATTTTTTGACATGTTACAAAATTTGTATTGTCTGCGGTGAAGCATAGGGCAAGTGACTCATATATTTTTATTTATAGATAATTTTTTAAAATCACATGTTTTGTCTATATATAGTTTCATATATTTTTTATTCATGTAATATTAAATTTGAAATATTATACATAAAAGGGTGCAAAAGTCAACTTTTCACAAAAATAACATTGACTAATTAATTATCTTGATTTTTATTCTTATTGTTATTATTATGGTTGTTAAATTATCATAATTATCATAGTCATAGTTGTTATTGTAACAATTATTGTAGATAATTAATATTCTAATAATCATTGATAATATTATCATTGTCACCATCATTATCATTATAAAAAGATTTTTTTTCAAGATTTATTATTTATATTTGAAGTATTTCAAGATTAAACTAATTTGAGATTTAAAAAAAAATATATCACCTCTGTGTGTGTGTGTATGCGCGCGCGCGCGCGTGTGTGTGAATATTAAAAAAATATCAATATATATAATTATTTTTAAGAGAAAAATCCTTAAAAATAAATGTCATCATTATTTTAAATATATTTTCCATAATAAAATGAATATATAAAACCTAATATATAATAATAATAATAATTATTATTATTATTATTATTATTGTAAATAATTTTGCTATGGTAAGAACTGAAAATTTTGTAGACTGATTATTTTGTTTAGATATATAGCATTATAAAAAAAATATAAGACTATTAAATTTTTTTTGCATGGTAAAAAAGTTGTTTATGTCTACGACAAAGTAGAGGGTAGTTGGCACGTAAATGTTTTCATTGTAGATAAATTATCCTAATTTTTTCACTCATTTCATCTACGCGTGACTTCATATATTTTTTGTTAATATGATATTAGATATGAAATATCATACATAAACAAGTCGCAAAAATCCATGTTTAAGAAAAATAGCATCAATTAATGAATTATTTTGATTGTTGTTGTCATTGTCATTATTATGATTGTTAAATTATTATAATTATTGTAGCTGTCATTATGAATATTATTATAAATAAATAATATTCTGATTATTATTGTTCATACTATTGATAATACCATAATTATTGTTAGAAAAAAATTATTTTTTTTATAAGATTTATTCCTCACATTATTATATTGAAAGTATTTCATAAGATTGATATCATTTTTTTCCTGAAAAAACTCAGGTTATATGTATATGGAATATATTGTGCAGTTTTATCTTATAAGGAGGTATTTTTATATTTATCCCTTAAAAAAAAGTGCAATAACCTCAATACCCCTGGCGGTAATTGTGCTATTCTAATCCACAATGCTTTTAAGTCTAGATGAATAGTTAAATTCAATGTTCATTACTGTTTGAACCTGATCTCCTTTAGATTCTGTATAATATAAAAAAAAATTAAAACATAAAAACTTAAATTGCCATGGATTACCTCGTCTTTCTCCATAATCCAATATACATTAAAATAAAAAAACCAATATACATTAAAATAAACAATTTAAATTGAAGGGATTTTTTTAAATATAAATAAATAACTTTTTATATTCGGGTATTTGAAAGTTCATTCATAAATGTTTTTATAAATACAATATTATTTTTTTAAAATTATCTTAGTATAGTATATTAAAAAATAACAACAAAAAAATAATTTCAAATAATAAAATATTTCTACATTTACTAAAAGAAAAACCATCCATTATAAAATATGTTTTTATAAATGTCCATTTTGATTCTATATTTGTTCGAATAAAGTGCTTAGCTAATTCCACGTGTCGAACTAAAAAAATCCTTTCCTCTTCCAACTTTTCGATCTTCCCCTTCATTCCAGGTGGGTCCTTCTCCCCCGAATTCTTTCCATTCTAACTACATCTACAATAACGAGCTTCTAGTGCCAACTTGCTATTTGTTTTTTTTACTTTTCAAAGCAAATTATTTCAAAGCAAATTATAATGAGGAGCTGTTCTTTCACTGTAGCTATTCTCACAAATCATTATGGATTGCTACAGTGAAAGAGCGATCTATTTTAGCTTATTAGTAATTTATCACTCAACAAATAATATATATATCACAGGAGTATAAAATTCTAGTTAAGTTTAGGTTAGGTTAGGGTAGAGTTTAATAATATCCATATTGTATTTCTTACAATATACAAATACATGTACTTTATATATATATATATATATATAAATAAAATATTCATCCATAAAAAAATATTCCTTGCATTAGTTTCCATTAAGCTCGGATGGAATTGCTATCCTTTCTTTTAAAAGTAGAGATTAATCTTGGACCGGATTATATAGATTGCAAGTAATAAAGATCTACCTTTGATGAGGATATATTTTAGAATATATTAGTTATGCAATTATATAGACCATAAAGAAAATAAAGCTGATCCCAGTTTGGTTTTCCTTTTTTATAATCTAACTGTAGCCCTGGAGTGTCGTGTACTCGCTTTTTCGAGACCGTTTGAATTTCAAGGGACCAGTTTCATGATCAAGAAATTACCTTTTCATTTCATTTCATTTTATTTCTGGAGCTCGAAAGTAGCATTAAAAAAAATATCGCTCTCATAATACAGTGTATCAATGTGAATAGTATGTCATTAAAATCTTTGTTTTTTTTTAAAAAAAGAGTCTATAAATTGATATAAAAATATTTTAATTGTGTAAACAACAGTATAAATGTTGAAACTTTGTAAAATACCATCAAGATTTATATGAATTTTTTTAATCTTAATTCCTTAAAATAAAAAAAAAATATTTTTCACTATAAAGCAGGTTAAGTGTTCTTTTAAATGTATTAAAACAATATATATTTTTTAATTTTTTTAACATCACTATATTAAAACTATCTTAAAACATAAGAATAAATCAAATAAAAAATAAAAAGATTTAAATATCTTAAAAACATATTTCTTAACCGCAATAATTAATTTAACTAGATTTAAAATATTCTGAATCAAATCATCACCGTTGGTTTCATGACCTCCGGTAAGATACATTGCATGTAGGTTCATGGAAATCATCACAACGTGTAAGCCATTGCAGTGAGTGCCATGACCCTCGCCGTTATCAATGATGCAGTTGACAACTCTCACCCGCCATGGCGGCGAATCTTGAGTGACTTAACCCTATCTGTCAATTTCTAATTAAGGAGTGCTATTTTTTCACGGTGCATATCACGTCAGTCGTCACGTCACCCGCACGTTACGTAGGTAACATGTATATAGATCACGACGGACCGGTCAGCTTCGAAGCCATGCCAAAAATAAAAATAAAAATAAAAATAAAATCAGTATATCAAGTTCTACCATTCAAGATTCAGATTGACTGGGATATTTTGAAAGAGAATGCCATGTAGATGGCTGCTGTTGTTCATCTGACGTATCCGAATTCATGCTATTACCCTGGAATCTTAAAATGCAAGAATGCAACGATTACATATTCCCAATTGGGCTACGAGGCTTTTACCTTATTGCCCTTTTCTTTTTCTGGTGGTTTTGATCCACTGGCCAATCCATAGCAAGCAACTAAATTCCTGTTTTCCACTCTATCGTATGCAAATTTCATATTTATGATACAAAATAATTTAAATTATATTTTAGAGTTTTATTTAATAATATAAATTTTTAGGTTATTTTAATATGATATTATGGTTTTGTTGATTGAATGATCATGAGTTCAAATCTTATTATTTTTATTTTATTTAATAAAAATAAAAAATAAAATAATATGAATCCATGTATAAATTTGAATTTTATATAATTTTTATTTGAATGATATATTAAAAAATAATATAAATTACAGTATATTTAATCTAAATGACCCGAGGGTTGGCTTTGCGATGCGCGCTGACATGGTTGAAGGACCACGAGCCCGAGCATGCAATCCGTACGTCGACGACCAGGTCTGCTGGAGGTCATAAGAAAGGCTTGGTTGCTGTACATTGCCCAGCAAAGTGCAAGATGCTAATCAATCGTTGTTTGGCGCATGCACCGATGTGAAATATGAAAGGAAATCGCGACCCCCCCCAAAAAATAAATAAATAAATAAATAATAATAATAAAAAAAACAACCGATCATTTTTTTTTATCAAGTTTGACCAGGTTGTTAATTAAAACCTGATTGAGTGATATATATATATATATATATATATATATATATTATTTTTATTTAAAAATTATCCCTAATTTTAACATTACGATTAAACTATAGGCATATGTCTGGACTAACCCTATTCAAATCTTCGTTTTTATACATCAAATTCTTAATTGGATCTCCAGTGTATTAAAACCTTCCATCCATGACTATCAATGTTTTTTCCTTTTGAATTACTTAGGTTTACGTATTAGATCATTAAACATTCACGATAATTTTAGATGGAAATTATTGCGGGTGCTTAAACGTGTTCGAGAATTTAGATAGACTACTTGGATGGTTATTGGGACAAACACCCTATTTTTCTAAGGATTTATTTGTTATTATCAAATTAATTATAGATTGTTTAGTATTTTTATTTTTAAAAAGAACAATAAAGTAATTAAATTATTTTTTAAACTGACAACCAGGGGTTATTTTTATTTTCATTTTCTGGAGTATAGCAAAATGACTAAATTATTTTTAAAAAACAGCTGAAAAATGAATAAATATCAAATGGATTTTTATATTTTCATTTTGATTTTTTAATTAACATCAAGATGAGTAAGGATAATCGGGTATTTTAATAAATACAAAATATTATTTAAAAATTAAAAATGGCTATTCCATGGAACACGGGTGCTATATAATGCAGGACACTCCTGGTTTCTGTGAAGCACACGAGATGTCTCATGAAGCGATAGCACCGGAGGCATCCTCACATGCTTTTCCCATTAGTCAAACATGTATACACCACGGCATAATGGTTGGGATTCAGTGGATTTTTATCTCTTTCTTACCTATCACCTTGTGTTTCACGCTTTTTAAAAATAAATAAATAAATAAATATGTCATATTAGCTTGTATTCGTATCATTTTTTTTTATTAATAATTGTTTTTTAGATATATCATAACTCGAATTGTTATGAATTTTTATAAGAATTGTATATTGAATTCAAAATTTATTATGCAAATTTCAAATATTTTATTATTATATTATGATAATTGAAAACATTGTTCTTTTCTTTTGTTATTAAATAAAATCATAGGGACATTACAACAATATTTAGATTTTTTTTTATATTGACAAACATTTATTCTCTTCATCAATTCATCTCTCTTTTCTTATTATTATTTATCATCATCATTTTTTTTACACACACAACAAATGAGTTTTTGAAAAGAGGATCAAATAATTGCCCATTTCAAAAGCTAGGATACAACAAAACAAATATATATATATGAGAAATGAGTTTTTAAAAAGAGGATTAAATAATTGCCTATTTTAAAAGCAATGATACAGCAAAACAAAAGGGTTTCTGGAAAGATGGCATGTCTCTTTGTGCGTGGTTCATAAATGATTCCATGTCCAGTAATGAGTTTGTTCAACCACCGATAAACGAACAGAAGAAACAAATTAGTCGATGCATGTCACGAGTGAAACAGTCATATAGATATAAACATGCCACCAGAAGAGACAGCGATTGAACACATCATCCATCGCCCGAGGCCTTACGCGGAATGAATAAACAAACACCCACACTTGAAAATCACGGGGTGGCTATCGCGCTGGCCTGCATGCTGCGACACCAGCACTGCAGGAGCCTCGCTGCAAACACAGAAGTCTATACGAGGGAGAGTTTTCTTCTCGGTTTAAAGGCGTGTTTGAGATTCAAGTCCTATAAGAAGAATGTGAAAAAACACCCAGTTGTCGATCACAATTAGTGTTTCTGACGAAGAAAAAAAGAGTTGATGAAGAAAAACTCTTTATCAGAATTTAATTGGATATATAGCACTGCCAATTAGTTCTCACAGCCTGAACGCACCTGATTGAAGTTCCATTTTGGGCCAGGGGTGAGGTGGGCTTTAACCCCCATATTCACCCATCCTTGTCAGGTCTGGCTGGCCAAGTTGTTTATAGAGAGACTGGCAGGTTTTTTATTTATTTTATATATATAGAGAGAGAGTTTCTGAGAGAGAGAGAGACAGTTTCTGATTTTGGTTTCTTGCACCATTGCCTTATAAATTTAAATATACCAATGCAAATTGTATATTATATTAAATATTTTTTTCACAGTCACCTTTAGAGCTACAGGTACAGCCATAACAGAGCTAAGTATTTTCAATGTCAAACACATAATAAAAGCAAGTTAGAAAACTAAGAACAGGGCAATAAGGCATTGTTTGTGATTGCATTAAAAAAAAAAAATGAAAAAAAAGAGAATTTTTTTTTTTTATTTTTTATATTAAAATTAAAAATTTTAAAATTATATTTATATATTGATGTAAAAAATAATTTTAAAAAATAAAAAATATTATTCTAACGAATAATTTTTTCAAAAACAATCTCGTGAAAAAACACTGAACATAATTGTCAGGACTCAGGTGCTGGGATGAAAACGGAGGCGACTTGTGCATTAAATAACAGAGGAAAGGATTAATAATTGGGACCAACAGTTACCAACCGATGCATAGCTTCCTGCTTTTGTCTCCATATTTTGGATCCTCACTACCCCAAACATCAATAAAATAAATCATATTTTTCATTACAGGTCCCCGATGCCATTTCTATTTGATGAAATTGGATGGGGGGGGGGGGAACTATAGTCAAACATGCCCAATTTTTTCCAGAAGTAAAAGGAAGAGAAGCTTTTAGTATTTTCATATTCCTTTGCATGGATGCCATGCCTAGAGAGATCGAACCCCTACCTACATTTCAGATGGGAACCACTTCCTCCATCCCTGTCCTACTTAACTCTCCCATCACTTTCAGTGCCAGTCCAAACTCCCGGCCACTCTCAGGGACAAGTTAACCGAAAAAACTGAATAAATTGAGAAAAATAAACCATTAAAAAAACAATTAAACCAATTTAAATATTTTCTGATTCAATTTTTTATATGATTTTATTTTGATGAAATATGAAAAGAAAAACCTTGGCTGAAGTAAAAAAAACACTAAAAAAATCTAAATTTATTTTTGATTTTTTATATAAAAATCGAATAAAAAACGATCAATTTAAACCAATTTTGATTTGGTTTCATTTTATTTTTATATAATTTTAATTTAAAAATAAACTCGAAACTAGTTAATTTAAACCAATTTTAATTTTATTTTATATAATTTTAATTTAATTATTTTTATAGATAAAAACAAAACAAAACAAAACCAAAAATATCAAACCTCCCCGACATCATTTACGAGGTCCAGCATGTTCACGAGAAACGTCTGCAGTGTACATAACCCTTCTTTAACAAAATTCACCCTCCTGGGCCCAAATTCCCCTTTCCTCTTGTTACTTTTACTTTGATCCATCTAAAGATTTTCAATATCTCATCCAATTCAACAGCCCGCATTTAGCGAATTTAATAAAAAAACCCGGCTCAATTTAATTTCTCCCACCATCCCTTTTCCTCCCCCCCTCTCATGAACGCCTTTTTACGCTCTTCCATGTCCAAGCAAACCAACAAAATACTGAAAGTCACACACACACACCATGTCTCTCCTTTTCTTCCTCCTCTCCCTCTCTATCCTCTCCCCTTCCCTCTCCTTTCACTTTGGTAGTGACTACTCATTCCCTTCCCCCCTCTCCCTCCATAACGACTTTAACTAACTTTCAGATTTTTAACTGCTTTTATCTTTCGTTTTTATTACAGATACTTCATACTTCATAGACTGTGGCGGTTCTACGAACACAACCGATCCATTCAACACGGTATGGCTTTCCGACCGTTACTTCACTGGCGGGGCCGTCTCTGTAGTGTCGGAGCCACTCCACTTTCGCTATCCCCAAGAAAAAAATATCCGCTTCTTCCCGCTCTCTTCCGGTAAAAAAAACTGCTACATTCTCCCTCTCCCTAACGGCCGTTACTACTTCCGTACATTCACTGTCTACGACAACTATGACGGCAAGTCTCACTCTCCTTCATTCGACGCATCCGTCGAGGGCACTGTTGTCTTTTCCTGGCGCTCTCCTTGGCCGGAGAATCTCGCTCGTGACGGCGCGTACTCCGATCTCTTCGCGTTTGTTAAAGACGGTGAAGCGGATGTTTGTTTCTACAGTATTGCCACTGACTCCCCCGTCATTGGATCCCTTGAAGTCCGACAAATCGATCCGTTATCTTACGATTCCGCAACAATCGGCGATAAATTCATCCTCGTTAATTACGGCCGTTTATCCTGCGGGTCCAACCAGTGGGGCCCAGGGTTCAGCAACGACACTGATAGTTTCGGCCGAACATGGCAGTCCGACTCCGAATTTCGAACTCCAAACACGACAAAAATAATCCACTCCCTCTCCACAGAAGCAACCATAACGGGCACCAATAAGCACCCGAACTTCTTCCCAACGAAGCTTTACCAAACGGCGGTTACTGGAAATGGAATACTAGAGTACGAACTGGCTGTCGATGCGAAATTGGATTATCTGTTGTGGTTTCATTTCGCAGAGATTGATTCGAGAGTGAAGCAGAAAGCGGAGAGAGTGTTTGATGTAGTGGTGAATGAGAAGAATGTGAAGCGGGTCGACGTTTTCGAGGAAGTTGGGAGTTTTGCAGCTTATAGTTGGAGTTGTACAGTGCATAATTTGAGCAGTACTGTGCTGACTGTGAAGTTTGTGCCAGTTGTTGGCGCTCCGATTATTAGTGGAATTGAGAATTATGCTTTGGTTCCTAATGATCTCTCCACCGCGCCGGAGCAAGGTACGTGTGTGGTTTTGGAGTGATTGGTGTTTTTGAATTACAAATTAGCAACTGTGAATGTGTTTTGTTTCGGTAGTGGTGGCCATGAGAGCATTGAAAGAGTCGTTGAGAGTTCCTGATAGAATGGGATGGAATGGGGATCCTTGTGCTCCTACCAGCTGGGATGCTTGGGAAGGAGTTACATGCCATCCCAACAAAGATGAAACTGCACTCGTGATATCACAGATGTAAGCAATGCCTGAAAATTGAATTTTGTGTACTGGCCCTTTTGTCCATGCCTTGATGAACTCGAGAGATTGTATTCCTTGAATATTTTTTGTTTCAGAAGATGAGTTTTAATCTTATGCTAATAATTATAACTTTTACTTGGGTTATTTTATCAAGTGATCTTGGAAGTCAAGGCTTGAAAGGGAGTATAAGTGAGCAGATTACTCTTTTATCGAACTTGGTAACCCTGTAAGTATCAGCATCCAATTCCTTAAAAGTTGAAGATGTTTCACTTTATTTGGTTAAATCTAGCAGACAATATTGGCTTTTTGCCGATAGATGCATGAGATGCGTGCGTCTTTTCTCAATATCTCTACTGCACTGCTCGGATGCATTAGGTGTGATTTTTAAAGCGACATGTCCTCTTGTATACCTCAAACAATTTGTTTCCAGCTTTTGCACTTTCATTTTCATCCTGCTCTTTACTGGTGCAGATGCTAGTTTTAATTAGAATGACCAATCAATTTCTATCAGAAAACTTTTTAAACAAAAAATATAGGATTTCTTTTAAGTTAAACACATTTAACCATAGGATTTTTTACTAAGTGAACTCTATTTAATAGCTTTAATTAATGCAAAAGGATCCTTACTTCGTGATAAAATAACAATTAATTGTCTTCCAGTTGATCTCGTATGCAAACACGCAACCTGTAGCATCATTATTATTGTCTCTGCAGAGTCCATCAAATTCAGTCACCTATTCCTGAGTAGATAATCTAAACGCTAGAACATTCTTGACTTTTGCTTTCGTTTGCAAACTGATTGCACGGTATGGCCCCTGCATTGCCACAAAATTTGTTCTGAAATTTTAGTGGCTTGTGCATAATTAATTTTATTAAACTTGGATACACTTCTGTGGTTTCTTGTGCTTATCTTGCTGTTCATTAATTGTAATTAACCAATCTCTTTTACATCTTCAGGAATTTGAGTGCTAATTCTCTGGGGGGAACTCTACCATCAGGACTAGGTCAACAATCTCTTTCACGGCTGTAAGTTTTGCAGCTTTTATATGCCTTATATCAATTGATATTTTGTAGCCTTACTTCTTAATATGTATGGCAAGCTCTGGTCTCATATAAGCCAAAAATTGTTTTATAGCACATTTCATGATTTAGCACTACTAATTTAATTATATGTTTCCTAAACGACCCCAACTAGTTTGGGAATAAGGCTTTGTTGCGGTGTTGATTATTTAGATAATCACTGGATGTGGACACTCATTCAAGCGTATATTTTAGAACTAATTCATTCATGGAAAGAAGTGTACCTCATGTGGGTGAAGGGGAAAAATACTGTCGACCCCTTTTCATTCTTGTGCTCAAAGTGTTCCATTTCTGGTTACATGGGTGTGTGTCCTGTTTTCTTGTATGTAAACTTCCTATGGAGTATCTCTTCTTTGAGGCTGGAAAACATTCTCTGTTCTGTCATGTATTTATCCTTGTTTCTCCCTTTTGTCTTAGAAATATTAATATATCAGCTTGGTCAGTTCACTTTATTTATTCAGCTTTATAGTGGAGCACAAACTTCAAGTCTTCTGTGACTGAAGTTAGAATCTGATTTAAATGATGTTCCACCATCCTTTTCAAGTCCATAGGTGACGCTTTATCTACACTATGAAACTTATCTAACAAACACTATAAACTTACTCCGGCAATCCAATGTGTTATACCTTATCACTTCTGGTTTATACTTTGTAGGGATTTGTCAAACAATCAATTCTCTGGCCCTATACCAGAAAGTCTGGCTTCCGCAACTCATCTGCAACTCGTGTAAGTAGGTTGCTTGCAAGAATACATACTGGAGGCATTTTTCATAAACATGCGCGTGTGCACACACTCACTCACACACACACAGCAGGTTTGTTTGATATTTGGATTTATAATCTAAAATTTGGTGTTCTTTGTTTCAAATTTTACTGTCAAGTCCCTGGGTTTAAATGGGCAACTGTTTTACCCATTTCTGTCCTGAATGCCATGATGTTAGCATATTATCATATATTCATGCTTTTAGTGAATGGTATATTGTGTCAAAAGTTGAAAAAAAAAAATCTTGAAATAATTTTATTAAATCCTTGTTTCTTTGTGGGTTTTTTATTTGACCTCATGTTTTGATGAATGATACCGCTCTTTTTGAAATTCACCAAGAATTGAGTTGGAGTATCTGTTTTGTATTTAGTTTGCTAAGAAATGTAATCTGGATGTAGAAGATGAATATTCTACCTTTAAAACTCAAATGTGATGTTTTGATGTATTCACCATAGAAGAGATTGACCAACTTCCATAATATATGTAAATAGTAATGAACCCTTCTTATCATTAAAACTTCATGTTTAGTTTCTTTGGAACTAGTTTAGAATGAATCAAACAACTTATTTCATGCTAGTTTTGTTTAACTGAATTGAAAACTTTAAATTCTGGCATGCACACTTGCCATCAAATGCTTATGCCTGAAATGGCGCGCAAAACCCCATCAAATGAAACCAAATCACCTGACACATTGGTGGTAACACGTGCTAGTTGTCCCCATCATCGAAGAATAAAGTGCTATCTTTTGTAATTCAACCTAAGATTTGGTTTAATCCGTTGTTCATATGCATTGTTTTTGCACATTGAACAATAGGGTAAGAGAACACATGCTTCATTGTTAGAAGCATATAAATGGGAAGTTGAAAATAGTAGCTGAAAACTGTTGTTGAGAATATAATGTGTTGTTAGTTTTTTGGACTTTACTGAGCAGACTAAAGAGAGGGGTTTGATCACTATGTTCGCAGCTCTTCTAGTAGATTTTCCTCTTTGCCTTTGTTGATAAAGGAATCAAGGCCCTTTTACTATTTCCCCCAACATCAAGTGGTCAAGCTGTTCAGATATAGTATTATGTGGTTCTCATGAGCAGTATATAATACCAAGCAATTATTTGTGAAACTATTTGTGGAAGTAATTTTTTTAACAGAACTTCCATATACATAAATATACCCAAGTTGTTTTCTGATAGTATTCAAGTTCGTTTCTGGGAGGATATCTCATTCTTTGTGTTATTGTTCTCTTTTATCTTCATCTTTTTTCTGTCTTCATTGCATTCCTTCCACATTGCAAGTTCTTGGAGGCTGGTAGGCAATTGAACTTATGATGAAATCTATACTGTCACTTTTAAGTCCCAGATTCTTTTTCTCCGTGTTTATTTAATGGATATTCACATCTTAGAGGATTGCAATTTCTCTATATTTGAAAAGGAAAATGATTTTTTTTTCTTTTTCAGACAAGCTGGCAGGGAAAATGTAGTTTCTTGCTCCCAATTCTGTCACTACTTTAAAATTCCAAACTTCTCTCTGGTATCAAAAATCATATGATATCAAACCAACACTGAAGCAAAACAAGACAGAAGCTCTATTTTGTTTTGAAATCTACTCATTAAAATCAATTCTGCATTTCTAACTAGACTGCCTCTTTACATATTGCTTTTTCATCTTTTCATTTTTAGAAAGTACCTATTACACCTGTTCACAAACCTCCATCCTCTCCCCTAAAAGAAACTAGAGTGTTTTTTTGTTGTTGAAACCACCTCATGAGCTCTGATGTGGATAATTCCCTCGGTATATTATTTCTAACAACTTTGCTTGTTGGTAGATGTACTGCATTGTTTTCGCTTATTTTATTTGATAGGCAAATTGATTGAAGAAACACCAAACGGTAACTATTTAAATACCCCCAGCATTTGCATTAGAAATCCAAATGGTTAATAATTCTAATGATTGCCTATTTATTTTCCATTATTGTATTCCCTCAACATCTCTTTGTTTCCAGGCTGTTGAATGGTAACTTATTGGAAGGGCGAGTACCGGAGGAACTTTATTCAATTGGTGTGCATGGTGGAGCTATTGAGTATGCTTCATTTTTAGCTTTCACAATTCTTTTAGTGTATCATCTTACAAATTTTCTAGCAATAAAATATCTGGTATGGACCATCCTGCCTTTGAACCTGTGTGCAATATCCTTAAATCTCTTGATTCTACTTTTACTTATTGAATTTGTTAAGATATGTCAATTATTTTATATTCACCTCAAATCCTCTAGAGCATGAAATTGAAAAACTTATAATACTATTTGACTCATTGCCAAAATACTTTGCTCTTTAGATGAGTGCATTTACCAAAATAGTAAGCATATACTGTAGGTCCATGGTCTTTGGTTGTCGGATATTGCATTACGAGACCTTACTGGATTCATGCTGTCATAGTCTGTGCAAGTGAGTTGCCTTGATTGATGGTTCACAAATCATAATTTCATTGTTTTTCAATCAATTTGATTTTCTAGCAAGATGGGCAATCATAATTGTAACAATTCAAGTCACATATTTCTGAATGACTGATCGGTTGGTTGCGTTTGTTGTTCTTGGCCATATCCTCCCAGAAAAATTGCTGTCTGCATTAATCTCACTTGTGCTATAATTGAAAAGGCGATGCATACCCCTGTTTTGCTGTCAATTTCTCATTATTTAGGGAAGTCCTATCTACCCACTCTCCCATTTTGATGTGAGAAACCCCATTTCAGTTCAAGTTGCTGTTTCTTCGCAACATTGGGCTACAGTTTCTTAATCTTTTCAGACCTGTGATTTTGTTGACATTGTAGAACTTCTTTGTCATTCCCGTTGCCCACTGTCAAACTGTCTGAACGATGCCATTTAATATTCTTTGACTGGCTAGAGTTTTGCATCTGCTTAAATTTGTTTGCATTGACAACCAGGTCATTACCCCTTCCCGTTTTGAAACACAAGGACAGTCTATGGCTGTGGAAAAGCCAACTGCAAATCATGGTAGTTGGCCATAGTGATTAGTATTTGCATATTAATGTATGAAGTATAGATTACTCTTTGCAGCATCAAAAGATGCTTACAGACAACTCCTTACTTTCAGTTACCGACTGTTTGGCTCCATGTTGCTCGCACAATTTCCAGTTTGCTATTTCTATTTCTTTTTCTTTTTTTGGAGATTAACGTTTGCTTAAGATGGAAATTGAATCAATACTTCACCCCTGTTAACTTTCAGAAGTACCCATGAGCCAGTGGTCATTTTGTTATTTTATTCCCTGATGAATTAATGTCGCTTTAACATCTCATTACCCAAAAAACACTTTGTCTTACAGTCTATCAGGTAACAAAGGGTTGTGTGGAGTACCATCTTTGCCACAATGCTCTCTATTCTGGGATAATGGTCACTTGTCCACTGGTGGTAAAATTGCTATAGGCTTCTCCTGCCTGGTATTTGTTTGTTTGCTTGTATTGGGATACCTGATCTGCATCAGGAGGCGCAGACATGATTATGACTTTGCTCCTCCTCACGATCTAATGTGTAAGTATTTTTCAAGAATGTGCAAGTTTGTCATCTTCTAGTTTTATTACATGCATTATGCCATGGCTGTCAGGTGGTCTGATAGGTCATCTGGCATGATATGTTGTTGAATTATAAGGCAGGCATTATATGAAGCATATTAGATATCCCTCCTTTAGAGTTCAGTTAAATTCGAGACCACATTCACCTTTGGACATTGTTTTGACTTCCTATTATTGTGAAACAATTTGAAACCATCGATCATTTGGAACTCTCTTTTCCTGACAAAACATCTTAAAATTCATATGTTAAGAACCACTTGGAGATGTTGCTTTAGAATAATAATAAAAATCTTCCATGGATTAAATTAGGATCTGAGAGCAGGGGCTAGGATTATACTTGAAGCAGTGTATAATATATGAAACTACAAAAGGAGTTCAAAAAGGATTGAGACTTGGGATTGAGATGTCATTCAAAGTACAAACCTCCATATAGGACAAAGGTTGCATGTACCCACCACTGATAAATTTTGAGTCAGTGAACTTCTGCTGATAGATGTTATTGATACTGTATTGTAGTCAGCACTTTTGTGTGCCTAGATCCCGGAATTTTAGCTAGAGCTATAAAACCTGTGAATGCACCGTACTTTTGCTTTTTATCCTTCGATGGCTTTTATCACAATATGCCACACAGAGTAACGTTAACACTTGGAATCCGTCCAATGTTACCTGTCTTCCAGAGCCTTCAGAAATCCATCTAAACAAGCGATGGTGTGTTATGCCCCATGATAGACACCGTCTCATCATCAAAAGAGTTTCATCCTTGTTAGTCAAGGAAGCTCAACTTTCCTCTCACACTTGTCTATCTGAAATATCTTACCTCTTAACAATAACACTATCACCTTCAATTTGACTTTATTAGCTTTCATTACAGTTGCTTACTAATCCTCGGTTAATTCCATTTTATATTCGATATTATCATACCTAGCCAAAAAGAAAAGGGCAAAAGAGGAGATATTTTTTTCCAAAGTTTCACTCATCAGTAACAATAATACTTTCACCTTCAATTTGGCTTTATTAGCTGTCATTTCAGTTGCTTTCTCATCGTCACTTAACTCCGTTTTAAATTTAATGTTATCATACCTAGCCAAAAAGAAGGGGGGAAAAGAGGAGATATTTTTCGTATCTGACTTTAACCTTTTCTGAAAGTTGACTCCAAAACTGTAGTTGCTGCAGCTATGAAAGAATTGGAGCCGTTAAGTTTGCATGTGACATCTAAATGCTCTCTCTATCAAATTTGTCATTTTTGTTTCATTAGCTAGATGGTTAGGTATCATGCATTCTTTCCTGTGTCTTGATTGACATTAGAAATTCAATCCATACAACTGTATTCTCCCAGCAATGGCTGCCAAGAGAAACAAATACCAGAGGCAGAAGTCCTTGATGCTTCTTGAAATGGAGAGCCAGCATGCCAAAGGATTACCATCGCCTTACGGTCCCCATTAACAGTCTTTTAGAAAAAGATAGTAATGTTCTTGACATTGTTCAGTTCACTGAGAGGGCATAGAGAGGGGACCCTGGGTGCAGCTATGACAGAATGCTCAAGTAGGATGGGAGCAGCATCTACTCCACAAAGAGGACTTAATGGATTTGGAGTCTTTCAACAATGGAAACAAGATGGGGTCTTGTAAAGTCATACTGTCTATACAATGCATTGTATCTGAGATTTTTAATTTTTTTAGCTGACAAAACCAACTGGATAAGTCATCCTGATGTATCATACCGACTTTGCAGCATTTTATGAGAACATGCTGTGAATTCATCTTCAATTTATGTAAAGGGCGTTACACATTTATACCAATTGGTCCCAGATTTGGTGCATTGGAAGATAAACTCTTTGGTTGATCATTTTCTCAGTAATTATTTATAGCTGAAGCATTGTCAATTCATCTGTTTTGGACTGGCATTTCCATCCCGTAATATCAGCGACAAATATAAACAGCTGTATCTGGTATTCACCATGGCCAAGTTTTCCATCATTCATGGGTCATGCATGCTTTTTAATGATCTCCACTTCGGGCAAGAACTTTGAATATTGTTGCTGTTTTCTGATGGCTGTGCCGATTCCATAAGAAATGACTTTCTTTAACTGTTGACCCTCTTGTAGAGCTGGTGGCTATGACGTGTGACACTGTTAATCTGTATCATAACATAATTTACCGTTGGTTAAACCTTAAATCTCATGCAAGCGCAACTATATGGTACGGTTGTCTTGTCCTATGTTGTTATATTATTTCACCAAACACACACACACACACACACACACACACACACACACACACATATATAGACACATGCACCCTTGACCATACATTATTTCAATAAAATCAACACTATATTAAAAAAATCCGAAATAAAATTACACAAAACACTAATCTTTGATATGTGTAATTAAAAAAAAAGTAATGGAGAAAGTTGTTTTAATTAAAACAAAATAGGCCGCCCGATAAGCAGTTGTGCTTTTTAATTGGTTTCTTGTTCCGTGTCAAAAGTTTTTGCTTTATTTCAAAGGCAAATCATGTAGTTTTATTTCAAATATGTTTTTCTTTTTAAATCGAAATATGAATCAACTAAAGACTGCTTTTAAAGTATAAATAACGTTTTCTGTTTAAAATTACATTTTAAAAGTGTTTTTATTTTTAAATATTTTTACATCTTATATTAAATTAAATATTTTCATGTCAATTTCATGTGTTGTGTATAAAATAATTTTCAAAAAATTAAAAAAAAATAATTTCGATATATTTCTATATAAAAAATAACTTCACACTCGCTATAATTTAAAATTACAACAATACCAAAGAAACACACCGTGGATAACAAAGACTAATTTTCAAGCAAAGTCTATTTGTACAAGGGATCATCCAATATGTATTGATCTCTGAGACATCTAATTCCTTCATAGTAATCTATGTGTGTGTTGATGAGCACGACTCTCTATTCATGGTTAAAAAACTGAAATTTTCTTATATGAAATTGGGACCGGTGACCATGTTTTACAATGAAGGGCTTCGATTAACATGTATTTTTCAGAACACTTGCTAAGAGTCATATAATGTTTTCAATCGATCGTAACATTTCCTATTTTATTTGAGATTTAGTGTAAACATTAAAAAAAGGTTACATATTGAGCAGCACCAGTTCAATCTTTCAATAAACATCAATGATTTTTATTTAAATACAGATAATAATAAGTGAGTTTAGATAATATTTCCCTAATTAAAATAGAATAATAGTGTAGATGATTTATTTTTTTCAAAAACAATTTAAAGCATAATAACAATCAGAGAAAAAAGGACGCACGTGGGTCTTGGGAATGCATAGGAACGAGTACTCGTATTCATCGTCATGGTAGTACAAGCATGAGATTTCACTGTCGTCAATGATATCCTGAACACGGTTTTAAGAAAATATGTGGTTGCGGAAAGCAGGGCTGTCCTCTTGAGTATCGGGCGTCCCCATTCACAGATAAAAACTGCGGGAATCTCTGGTGGTTTTCCAAATGTGTAGAGCCTTAGCTTTGGACTCTGAAGTTTATCATCATCACATCTACAGTACTGTAATGTCATCTCAAGCCTAGACCCCGCTTTGGAGTTTACCTGTCACCTTCCATCATGGTTGTTTTTTCTTGGCCGCTTCTGCTCCTTGGAAAAGAATCCGATGAGCCTACTCCATCAAGTCTTCCATTTTTATTTTTATTTTTCAACACAGAGTAAGTAAGCGCACACACCCATTTACTGTCCCCTGTTTCAGGTAAAATTTGACAGCAAATCGTTGAGAATTCAAATGATTCTCTCGACACGAGGAGTCCAACGCTCACCTTACAATATTATTATAGCACGTTAAGTTGAATCCATACCTAAGCAAGCAAGCACCGTGTTGATCAGGCCCTGTGTAGAACTGTAGATGGACGGCACTCTATATCTTAATGCAAGTGTGCAGAACCAGTACGACCGTGAGAATTGTCAAAGCTCTGTTTTCAGTTTGACTCTCCTTGATGAGATGAGCGGTGCCTCCACTTGATTCCTGCTGGGGTTTTGAACATTGAATGGAACTCATGATTCAAATATAATTGAAGGGAGACTACTGGCTATTAATTAATACCTAACCTGTGCAAGTTGTGGGCTGTGTGGGGTTGATTGCTAATCATTTGGTTTTACTATAATCACAGGCGGTTAACATACATGTTTTACTACTATAATCTTTTGACTTCTCTTAAATCCATATTAATTTACCACGTCATCCAATTTCAAAGAATCACACCCATGCCAGGACGTAGCTTTATTCATAAGATCCAGAACAGCCACTAGTATATATATATTTATTTTGAATGTAAACGCTTGCTTAGAGGTCCACAATGCCAACAAATTTATAAGAGAGAAAATATATTTTTAAAAATGTGTTGACTTGGTTGACCTCGGTTTTTGCACGAGAAGAAGGCTCCTCTCCCCTAACATCCACCGCCTGACCTGATGATTCTGTACAAACACAAACTCAAATACATGTCCGAATATTAAAATGTCGATCTACTAAATTAATTATTCCCCACGTCGTGAAAATGAAGCCTGTGATTGAGTGAGCTATACTGAAAGTCCACAGGAGGTAGCTTGCACATAAATAGCAGTGAGTTCTTCTTGTCTTTAAAGTGAGATTATCTTGCTTTTACCTGCTTGTATAAATTTGAAATTAAATAACACTTCAATTAAATTATAATATAGTTTATCTCGACAAGTAGGGCTACTTGTTGCTTAGCAGAATAAGATGACGATTGACTTGGATGCTTATCTGCAAGAGCAGAAAACAAGAACGCTGTTGTTTTTAGCTAGCGGTATTTCCAGCCAAGTGGGCGCCTTCATATTTTTGACTTCGTTAATGCCTGGTTTATGCCTGCCTGCCATGTCCGCAATATTATTACGAATCGTTCTAGAGCCACTGTGGATGGGCATCGACATTATTTTTTTATAAAAAATATATAAATGTGATATTTTTAAAAGTTATTATTAACATCAAAATAATTTAAAACACAAATAAATAAAATTAAAAATATTTTTAAATAGCCTCCGGCTTGGACTTCCCACCGATAAAATAAAACGAGGAGGATCCATTATTGAGATGGAGATCGTTGCTACGTAGTGGGCAGGCATCACATTGGGTATGATGGGTAATTTCTTGTAACATCATTCAGGGCAGATACGTCCACCTCACCTGTTTATTTTATTAATTTACTTGCTAATAAACCCAACAAGGATCATTAGGGACCCGAAAGAAATTATGAGTGTTATGCGGGACTTGACCCGATTTATATAACCACTGACAGACAAATAATGTGTTTATTTAATTTATTTCTCTTGAGAT
Source organism: Salix dunnii (assembly GCA_015731905.1). Lineage (NCBI taxonomy): Eukaryota > Viridiplantae > Streptophyta > Magnoliopsida > Malpighiales > Salicaceae > Salix > Salix dunnii. The sequence continues at coordinate 9,382,814 of CM027668.1, read as the reverse complement.
TTTGTCCTTCTCAGAGCCATTAAAAACCCGTACCTGGTTTAATATATTGCAGAAACTAGAGAGATCAAAATGCATGGCTGCTTAATTAAAGGAGCCACGTCGGTCTCCAAATATGAGAAAACAATGCCTGTATGAGTCCGTCGTCTAAACTATTAATAAAGAGTTTGTTCTGACCTGGTCAACACACACAGATGGCTGGTTCTGTTAAACTGTAATTGTTGACTTTATAAATTCTATTTCTTTTCTTTTGCCATAAAAAAAGGTGATAAAACCTGTAGAGTCGTACATTTAAAATCTAATTGCCGGTGACTTTAAAGAGAAGTAAATAAATTATTTCTAAATAAAAATTATATACATTATTTTAATATATTTCTAAATAAAAAATATTTTAAAAAATAGAAATAAATAAATAGTTACTCGACCGACGACTAATGGAAACTGTGAAGCAAGAAGAGATAACAAAAGAGAGAGAGAGAGATAGTGCTTTTTCAAAGTGTCAGATGGGGTGGTTATTGTTGTTTTTCAAAATATTTTTCATACTGAAATATATTAAAATAATATTTTTTTTTTTAAAAAAAATTATTTTTGATATCAACACATCAAAATAATCTAAAAATAAAAAAATTCATTTTAATTAAAAAAAATTGAATTTGAGTAAAACACGGTTTGCACAACTCACCTAAACAGTTCCTTAGCTGGCATGCAGGAGGTGGTGGGCCCGTTTATGACCAATGGGATGAAGCTAGCTGCTGGATGTGCACTTGCACATACACCCAGTCAACAAAAGCAACTTTCAGAGTGCAGTCCGTGTTTGTAATTTACGATGTTGTTTTTTTATTTATAAATATATTAAAAAAATCAATTAAATTTTTTAAGAAAACATCATTTTTAAAAACAAAAAATACAGAGCACAAACAAGATCTCAAACTTTAGCGGAGCCGATTCGCGGCTCTAGCTGTACCCTTGTTTGGTTTACCCTGAAACAATTGTTTCCGCCTGGTTGTTTGTTCTTCGGTTTTCTTACCATTCCCAGTAGCCGTCAGGAATCTTTCCCTATAGGCTCTGGGATAATTCCTTTCTCACCACTTTTTTAATGCTGGACCATCGGTACATTTCAGAATTTTCAGTTGATGACCAAGAACTGGCTGTGTCCAGATGAAAAAAAACCATTTATAAATACCTGAAAAAATCAGTAGATTATGCAATAAACGCCTCGCTTCTTCTTCTCTTTCTGCTCTTCACGAAGACTCTGAGTCTTCTATAATTGGTTCACTTGGAATTTTCCTGTTCTTTTCAAAACCTCGAGGTTCAGACCAGTAACAGTCATGGTTACCACAACGTAACGTTGTAGAGTTAGGAAACGAAGAACACGTGGATTGACCCTAAAAGAAGGGTCATTGTCCACGTCGGTAGAGAATCACAATAGCGGTCGAGGATATCATAATTATCTGTTTAATTAATTATTAATATCTCTTCTCCTGACTTTTGTAGATGTTCTAATTTTTGTAATGTGTTTCCGTGTGAACGAGTCGAAAAGTTGGAGGAATATTATAAGAAATAAACAAAAAAAGCCAGGGAAAATATTTAATCATAGTCTCTTCTTAGTGCACATTTTATGTGGCGGCAGCCACCTTTTTTATTAATGCAGATAATTAGACGTTATCCTCTTCATTAATGTGATGCAAATTGGCAAAAGCTGGGGGCTAGGGATTGGGCACTGGGCGGGTTACTTTTTCGGGGACCAAAGACCAAGCCTTTATGCTCGATGCTGGGGGGAAAGAGATCGTGACACGTATGCATCCACATTCTGTTTCCCCTTCATTATAAATATCTTATCTTTTTAGAAAAGAAAGGACACGAGAATCTTCATACTAATCTTCAAAAGATGAAGAGGGTGTTTGGGATTTTGTTTTTAATTGTGTTTAAAATTATATTTGTTTTTAAAAATGATTAAATTGATATTTTTGTAGTGTTTTGGATTATTTTAATATGGTAGTGTTAATATATATATATATCTATATATATATATTTTAAAAAAACATTCTGCATCACTGAAGAATGAACACACATAATTGTAAGCATGTGATAACTTCAGCAAATCCGTGTGTAACAATACACCAGTTTTACACCAGTTTGCTTCCATGCTGTAAATTGTGCGGCATGATATTTTTTTTATTGCACGAAAAAAGAGGTTAGATATTTTTAGTTAGTAACTAGGCTACATCAACGACATTATTTTATACTTAGAACATGTTCCGTGTAGTATGATAATAAAGAGTTTAAAATATATAAAATATATTTTAAGTTCTAGTTTGAATATATATATTTTTTATAAGAGTTTAAAATAATTGGGATTTTATTCACTCATTTAGATCTATAAAATATATTTTTCAGAAGATATAATTTTCTCAAATAAAAAAAAAGTTATCTTATCATGATTTGATGATATTTTTGTGCAAGTAATTCAATTATATATTACTAACACCATATTTTTGCACAAAATGATTCATTGTTAATTCTTACCACAATATCTTTTGTATGCCCTAACTTGTCACATGTCCAATCGTTGGATTTTCGAATGAGACCAACTAATATAAATAAAACTAATATATTGATTAGTTAAAGTGCAGGTAAATTTAATGAATTAAGGTGTAAATAAATTGAGCCGGATATTTTTCCTTATAAAAAAACAACATATTAATCCTTGGACAAATATTTTTTAAGAAGAAGCATTCTCGTATGTTCTGTTCTCCAATATCCTTTGGTCATAATTATCTTACAACATGCAACAAAACCAGATGATCATAAAAGATCAATGATCACTATTTTTAGTCATGATTATTGTACAGCATACAACAAAACAAAATAACCACTAAGAATCATCGAGTTCTGATACCAATTAATTAATATAGATGAAAGGAGGGAAACAAAGTTTGTTATAAATCAAAACTCTTAAAAACTAAAAACACTGCAACTACGTGGAGAACCAGGTAAACAATTAAGGATGTCAAAATCGAAATTTTAACATGATATGGGATTGATTTATAAACTCGGATAGTAAAACTAGATTGTAAAATCGTACATAGAATATTTTTGTGTAAAAATCATAAAATCACAACTAAAATCGTGTAGGTAGAAAAATTATAAAATAATAAATAAAATATTTCTGAATACAATACAACACAATTATGCCCATAAAACTTCATTGTTTAAGGTTCACACATGATTTAATATAACTTAAAATTACATTACAAAATAATTATGTGCATGAAATTTTATTAGATAAAAACTAATAAATTTAAAATAATTATTCTAAATAAATTAAAATCAATCTCATTATCTTCTCTATAGAAAACCTTGGTAATATCAAAGATGAAAGATATTTACTTTTCTAGAAAATATCAGTGTAACGTAGTCAAATAAATCTCAGGGCTGTGATTTATGTATCATGTTTTTTGATCGGGGTGTTTGATGTTGTCTTGTAATTGGTTAAAGCTTTGAGAGATATTTATTATGATTTTTTTAAAATAAATTGATTGAAAGGGGAAAATAAAAATAAAAATAAAAATAGGTCATTTCATTTATCAAACGAGTACGAAACAAATAACATGACATCATTTTTATATTAAAAAGTATAAATTCAAAAATAGAATAATGTTTCAGTTCAAATTCATTTTGCTGCCATTTATTTACAGTAAAATCTCAGTTTTTCGACTCCATCTTCTAGATGATTAACTGTTCAAGATCTCCACGTTGAGCGGTGCATATTTATTACACTCCTGTCGAAACTAGCAGAAGAAATTGGCGATGTGATTTCCTACCGTCATCCATGGAAACCCAAAAGTAAAAAAATATGGCCTCGATTCTCCTTTGCTCTCCCAACACACTAAAAGCCATGCCCTCGGATTTCTTAATGCAGTGAAGCCATCACTGTATACAAATAACTCGAACTTGCGAGCATTAGATTCACTATATGCATACATATTTTCCTGCTTGCCCCGTTTTGTCATTACTAATCAGTAACAACTAGAAGCATAATTGATGGTTAGTGGCTTAATTTAGATCCCGAAAACAGATTAAGCGTGCATCCACAACAAGAGGTTCCCTACGTTGTGATCCGACCAAGCATGATCCCATCACAGACGTGAATCGTCTTTATTTCAATCTCTAATTAAACTAACACGGCATGTCATGGATTCGGTGGGTGTGATGTGGCGTAGACATCCCTGGTCATTTATTAAGTGATATCCAACTGAAAACCCTAGGGAGTGGGGATTAAAGTGGTAACATATCATTCACATATATACTATGTTTCACTCAAGATAACCACGAACGTTGTTTTTTATTGGAAATAGATGAACACATGCTCTTGCTTTTGAGGCATACCAGTCACTAACCCAATTGGGATTGCTGACGTATGAGTAAGTTAGATCCTCTTCTATCTCCTTCTCTTTATCATCATATATTGTTTGGTTGTCTTGTGATAAGGGTGTGACGTATATCATGATTATTGTTTTGATTTTTTATTAAAAAAACGGGGATATTATCTCCGAGAAGATCAACCTAAGTTGTTTATAATGAGGAAAGTGAAAATTCAGTGCACTTCTAATAGGCTTACATAAGATCCAACAGAGCAACAAATTAAAACTTGTTTATCATACCTGAAAAGGAAAGCGTTTATCGGATATGAGACGAAATGGCCCATTCATCACGGCTAATCATGGCGCATAGCACGCCCGTTATTAAAAATAGCCACGTAGATAATTATTTAGCAGGAGGTTTGATAACAAAAACTTTGAGATTAATTAATTTATTTATTTTAGACTCGGGCCTGTAAGTTAATAATATAATGATCATATGAAGCCTCCTGAATCCTCCTGAATGATCATTATTTTTAATATATATAATATTAATTAAGATATATATAAACTGATCTGAATATCCACGACAATAAAAAAAAAAACTATAAGAATGAATTAGTTTGGTAATATCAAGAAAAGGGGAGGTATATATTCACATAAAAAAAATAATATTAATGGAGATGTGCTAATCATGTCCTCGATGGAATTAAAATTTTGAAGAGTGTTTTGCCAGATGGTGTGGTGTAGTGGATTTAAATAAGTGATAACAGCAAGATAACATTGATTAATCTGTCTAAGCTAATCAGGTAAATTAAAGAAAGGTAAACAAGAGGCAGGCGTCATGACCTGTATGTGCAAAATTACTTAACTTTACTAGCCAGGTCATGTAGGCTGTCACGTCAGCCTAATTTGGGCTCCTAAAATATCATAAACGTGATAATTCAAAATAAAAGAAAATGGAAAATTGGGAATATCTAAAAATAACATAATCGTATTAGGCTGACGTGAGTATCTAAAAGCTGGTAAATTTGCAATTCTCTTATATAAATAAAAATTGTTTAGATTTTTATAACCACCATCTCTCTCGAAAAAGAAGGAGATAAAACAAAATATCTAAGAAGCGGTACAAAAGATTAAAAAGTTTGCTCTTATAAGTTTTTAACTTTGAGTTTTCTTGTTGTTATTAATATAATAATTATTAAAAAATTATTAATTTCAGAATACGTGATATCAAATAAAGCTAGATGAACAATTGTATTAATTAAAAAATAAAAACGTATCAAGTCGCACAAAGAATTCATGAGATTGATCATATGAATTGATTGGCTCGTGAGTTGGTAGGCGATCTGAGTAATTAGGTAGTGGTATTGAAAATTTTCAAGTAAGCAAAATAATTGCATATCATCACGGGCATGGTATGCCACCAGACCACCGCAAGATCCTCCTCCTCCTCCTCCTGTACCCGCCCGTTTCCTACAGGTAAGCTCGTCCGCCTCTGGTGATTTCGGAAAGGAAAAGGCTTATTAGACTAGGTCAATGCAACTCACGGGTGACCCACACAATAGGGCTGAAATGGTCATAACACCCGCGTCAAATGATATCCTCAATCCAATCCAAATGTAGATAGGCAGTGTACATTGCAAGTAGCACAGGAACTGGAGGTGCTCCCTCTCTCTTCAGGACAGCCCTCCATTTTATCCACACGTTCCCACTTGTAAGAGAGAGGCAATAAAACAAAAGGACAGCTTTTCCGCATACTGCACAGGAATACCGTACATGTATTAAAAAAGAAAACTATCTGTTTTTAAAGCGGGTGATTAGTATTCTGACGCCTCAAAACTAGCGATGCTGCTATAATTTCCTGCCTTTGATGAGGGGGTTAATGAAATCAAGTGGACTCGCTATCGGGACCCACTTAGAAACCAAACGAAACAAACCATAACCGGTGGTAAAATGCTATGATCAACTTGCCACGTGGGGCCCTTTTATAGACCGAGGACCCATCCGTACAAAACAACCTGTATCTAATAATACCACTTCTCATGCTCTCCGTTTCTCTGCATTATATTATGGGGCTAGCCAGAATCTCCTGCCCACAAAATAAATGAAATCCTGTGTCTCGCGAAAGGTTGTATTTTTCCTGAACCCCAGGATTAGAAAAAGGGCCACCTCAACTTGCAGGGTATTATCAGTCCTATAGAGACCTGAGCTGAGTGCATGAACAATGGAAGGGTAAAAACCAAACAAGAGGAAACCCACTTGGTGGCAGAAAATGTCAAGTGTTGGTTGGGCAAAATAATGGAATGCTGATATTAATGAGGGAGGATTTTGATTTGAGAGATACTTCGCTGAACCTGGCCAATAAGACAAACCAAAGTTGGAGGAGAAGGAATCAAACCAGGCAACGTATGATCCCTTTATGGGAATTTCTTGTTGGGCGAGCCTCTGTCCTTCATGCCTATCCTTCCCCTTAACCTGGTAACTAGAAGTAATAGCAGCAGCGGTATTGATCTTGCGAGGCCCACTGCCCATCCAAGTGGGAGATCGAGTACACCGAACCAAACCAAACAGACCCCCCCATCTCTATCCCTATCCCTATCTCTATCTCATTCTCAATGTGTATCTAGATTATAATTGGTGCCATAAAAACAACAGCAAATAGCAGACAGGATTCTTTGATTGAACGCAAGTAGCAGTCGGATGATTATCAGATAAGATATACTATTAAGTACCTGATAAATGTAAAAACAATTTCAATAGAGAGAGAGGAGACCATGCTTGGTGGTCAATAGTAACAGCGAAGCTCAGGGGGAATGAACTCAACTAAAAACACGGTCCGCAACCATGTGAACCCCATCAACTTGTTGGCACGGGTCCCACTCTACATTCACAGGCCCCAACACACACATACTTTCTTATGACCCTAAACCCAGCTCCCTGAACTTAAAGTCCCCGCCCCCTCCATGAATGAATCTTCCCAGTGACTTACCATCCATTTTGGGTTGACCCACATCCCCATATCTCCCCCCTATGCTCCTAACTACAATCCTAAACCCACCACGCATTTCTTTCTTTCTTTAACTCATAAAATAATAATAATAATTAACGCCAACCCCCACCTCTAGCATCTCTATATATATACAATCTCAAGTCCTCAAACACAACCCAATTCGTACCTCTCTCCTTAGTCAACAAAAACATCTTATCTCTCTCTCCCGTATTCCACCTCTCTTACTCTCTCTCTCTCTTTTACAACAACAACTGGGGGGAAATGGATGGAAGCTGCATAGATGAAAGCACGATTAGTATGGCTGATAACTCAATATCCATTGCACCAACTTGCCTCTCTTCTTTCCCACCACCTGCTACCACTACAAAATCACCATCTGAGTCACTTTGCCGTGTTGGGAGCGGCAATAGTGTTATTCTTGATTCAGAATCAGGTGTCGAAGCTGAATCAAGAAAACTCCCTTCTTCCAAATACAAAGGTGTTGTCCCCCAACCAAATGGTCGCTGGGGTGCACAGATTTACGAGAAGCACCAGCGTGTGTGGCTCGGGACATTCAATGAAGAAAATGAAGCAGCAAGAGCCTATGATATTGCTGCCCAGAGATTCCGTGGAAGGGATTCTGTGACCAACTTCAAGCAAGTTAATGAGACCGAAGATGATGAAATAGAGGCCGCTTTCCTGAACGCTCATTCAAAAGCTGAAATCGTTGACATGTTGAGGAAACACACGTACAGCGATGAGCTAGAGCAAAGCAAGAGGAACCACAAGAGTAACAAAGGGGTAAATGGGAAGCAATACAATAACTATGGGGATAATAATTATGATCATGGCTGTTTTCGGGTGTTGAAAGCGCGTGAACAGCTTTTTGAGAAAGCTGTGACTCCAAGTGATGTTGGGAAATTGAATCGGCTTGTGATACCAAAACAACATGCGGAAAAGCATTTTCCTTTGCAAAGTACATCAAACAATAGTACCAAAGGTGTATTGCTTAACTTGGAAGATGTGAGCGGCAAAGTGTGGAGGTTTCGTTATTCTTATTGGAATAGTAGCCAAAGTTATGTTTTGACAAAAGGGTGGAGCCGATTTGTTAAAGAAAAGAACTTGAAAGCTGGTGACACTGTTTGCTTTCAAAGATCAACTGGACCTGACAAACAGCTTTACATTGATTGGAAACCAAGAGGCGGGTCCAGCCTGGTCCAGCCGGTTAAGATGGTGAGGTTGTTTGGGGTTAACATTTTTAATGTACCTGGGATGGAAAATGGGTGTAATGGGAAGAGATCGATGAGGGATATGGAGCTTTTGTCAATAGATCATCAGTATATTAAGAAGCAAAGGATTGTCCGAGCTTTGTAACATTTTGCAATTTTGTTATTAGTTTTACTTTTATGTATTTTTATCTTCTTGGCATTTTGTGGGTGTTAGGAAGGTCTAGCTAGGGGGAGAATGAGAGGGAGGGGTCAGGAGGTGTAGCCGCCGCCGCCGCAAGTTGCAAAAGGCAAATTGTATATAATATTATTACAAGACTAGAACCTCAATAAAAACCCTGTTTGGCATTATATTGTTAATTTTTTTTTAATAAAAATAAAATTATTGATATTTTAAAATTATTTTTATATATTAATATGAAAAATAAAAAAATATAAAGATTGGAATTAGATAACAAATTTAAAGGAGAATTAGAAAAGGATAACTGTCGATCTCTTTCAGTTCATATATATATATAAAAGGATAACTGTCGATCTCTTTCAGTTCATATATATATTGCTTCATGAGACATGAGAGGGAGAACAGGTGTGGATATCACCACCTTTGCCCTTAAAAAATCTCAGGCTCAATGGCTGATTATCATGATCAAATCTTGTTGTCTAATTTAAAAAGCGTTTAACTTCACCCCTAATCTCATTACTTGTTCACACACTTCTAGCCTGCCTTTGTTGCACCAAACAAATGATGGAGATTTGTGGAACAAGTAGAAGACAACTCATCTTTGATTTGCCGGGAAAGACAGGAGCTGGCGAGTGGCGAAACCATTCACTTGTGGAACACATGCTTTTCTGGAAGCATATGTTTATTTTGTTTGAAGCATGATTTCCAGCTACTTTCAAGTTCGTTGAGCCTGGTTTGTGTCCTATCTTATATCATGGTTTCTCAAAAAGCCACTGATTTTTATTTTTTCCAATGACAAATAAAAAAAATGTCATGAAATAGTTTCAAAATTCTGAGAACCACTTAGTTCAAATTTCTAGTTCACAAAATGCTGATCTAATTAATATCTAAAACATATAATCGTTAACACTTAACCCGACTCTATGAGATTCATCAGAACCAGACATTTAACTAATTTTACTTATAAAACTTGTTTTGGGGTATGCTACATTTTTTTTATTTTTTTTTTCCATTCGAAAATATATCAAAACAACATCTATATTTATAACTTTGAATATTATTATATCAAAATAATGAAAAACATTAAAATACTAATTTAAAGCTAAAAAATAAAAAACAATTAGAAAATGATGTCGAACCTCCTCTCAAATGAAAAACGAACGCTGCTTTTGTATCTACACTGGAGAAATCACATCTTCATGGTAAGGATAGGAGTTGTTGGCTAAGTGTTCGGAATGGACTGCCACGCACTTTGAACCAGATTCATGATCTAAAAATGCTGCTACTGATTTTTGGATCACTGTGAATTTAAGATCTCCCCTCTCACCGTGCGGATATAGGGCGTGGCGTTTGACAGAATAAGGGTGACAAATTGCATGGCTTGTTGAATGTATAATTCTTTTTAAATCCTGGACTGCCACGCACTTTGAACCAGATTCATGATCTAAAAATGCTGCTACTGATTTTTGGATCACTGTGAATTTAAGATCTCCCCTCTCACCGTGCGGATATAGGGCGTGGCGTTTGACAGAATAAGGGTGACAAATTGCATGGCTTGTTGAATGTATAATTCTTTTTAAATCCTAACCTTTACCCTGATTTTAGCATTATTAATATTTGCTCGAAGACGGCAACTTCAACCCCTCAATATTGGCCCATCCATGTGGTTCGAAGGTCTCTGTAATTAAAGAAGAGCCCTGACATCTCTGTAATTAAAGAAGAGCTCTGACATTGCTAATCTGATGAAAAATGTCAAATCATGAGTAATGTCAACTACGATATTGTAGTCAAAGCTGGGATTTTAAAAGAAATAAATGTGATACTGTACTTCTAAAACACCCTCAAAACCGCGCAAGATCATTGACATTTACTCAACTTAATTAAAGAATTTCAAAGATATTAGCCAGATTTGATTCCAAGTTTTCTTATAGCTAAAGATCATGCTAATCTGTTCGCAGTTTGCTCTGGCCGAGTTACTCTTTTTTTCCTCGCAGTTTCCGAGAAATGTGATTCAGCTAGTTTCTGGCGTGCTTCGCTGTCCTTTCTTGCATAGAATCTCCAATCAATAAAACTGCAACTAGCTAGCTCCACTAATTTATACAACACCATGAGGAAAACTGAACCAAAAAAGGGCTGCTCTTCATTTTTCACAAATTGACATGGACCCGGAGCAATTACCAGATCCAATTAAAAGTAATTTAGAAATAAGACTTGAACTTACAATTTCTCTATTCTGAATCTGCAGAACGTATCCTTGGAGGCGGGGCAAGTTCTTTACCACTTGCACTGACATTAATTTGTGGCTTGACAATGTAAATCAACATTGATAAAGTGGCGTTCACCCACGCTAGCTATTTGGGACAACCATAGTTTTCCTTCCATGCCTGACAGGATTTGTTTTCCTTCCTCTGCCGTTCCTTCAGATATGGACATGTATAAGCCAGACATTCATGACTGTCTTGTCATCATTAATTTTATGTTGAAAAAATCAATTTCTTTTTTGCAAATTTATACATGATGTTGAAATATGTCTTCCAAAAATATTCTATCCATAATTTCCAGGGAATTTCAAGAGTTTAGTCTCCGGATTATTGTTGTCGTTGTTGTTTTTTGGGCACGTAGCTGCACTAATTTCTACAATCAATCAAGAGATATATCATTAAAAAGTTCTCCAAACCGTCCCAAGACTTTGTCCTAAAAGGCCAACGAAAGTCGAGACATGGATGTTGAATTATGCTGTAATGTTTAGAAATGTCCATGGAAATCACTAGAGAAACTTCTTTTTATATCATGCCCGAACAATTCAAAAATAAATATTTCTACTTTTGTGGGGCTGACTAGCACGGTTAGTGAAGTAAACTGCAAGAAATCGTAACACAATCAATGAAACTACACTTGTTATCTAATATCGAATGCAACTAAGTGACATTTCTTTGCATTTGCTATCAGCAAATTTTCTATCAAAAAATGGGAAAGGAAGGTTCCAAGGCACTCGATGGTTGAGTCTCCAGATTCTTAGTTGAAGGTATCCAAATTTTAAACCCATTACCAATAACTTGGCCCAGGCTAGATCTCAGATTTTCATGGTCGAAAGGTATCTAAAAATCGCACATATGGGCTTAATAACAAGAGACCCAAAACTGGATCAGACCATATCAAAACGGGTTCAAAGACGAACCATCTGACCCATTAATCCATTACCCAGCTCCACTCTCTCTGGTTTGCCTTGATTTTTCCTTACCCTCTGTCCGCTGTAGAGAGAGTGTGTTTTGCTGCAACTCTCTCCCCTTCCTCCCCTCCTCCTCATCACGGTCAAATTCAACTCTTCTTCAGGGAGACCCCGCTTCCCTTTTCTCCCCCAGCCGTAAAATTCTCAAACTTTGACTCATTTGCACTAAGTTCGCTCTACAAAGATGTAGCCCTCCTTCTAAATACCTCAGATCACTAAGTCTAGGGGAAAAAAGGCACAAAATCTTACAAGACTCGTCGTGTTCTCAAAGAGAGTTTCACCTCTAGAAGAGGCCATGAGAATCAGGAGGTACAGCGTTAGAATTTGAAGTGTTAATCGTGTTGTGGTTATTTGTTTGCTTTCTTGATTGGTTTTGCTGTGTTTTATTTAATTTTCGTAGAGAACGAGCGCTTCAAAAGACGTCTAAGTTTTAAAAAAGGCCGCCATTGAGGCGGGGAAGAGTATCGCCACGGTTGTCAGTGCCCGGTGATATTCCGAAGCCTCCATATTTGGGTTCAAAGGAGTTGCCAGAGATCTCAAGTGAGCACCAGATTCATGAGTCTGAAGGGTTGTTAAAATGAGGGCTGCTTACGAGCTTGGTGCTCACGTTTTGGAGAATGCTGGTAAATTTATTAGAGCTTGCTTGCTCTCATTTTTTTTTTTTTTATGTTTTTGTTTTATTCATATTCGTATACTTTTATGTTGCTGATGACTTTGGATGATTTTGGGTTTTATGTTAAGGTTAGGTCTTGCCTAGTAATGATTTATTATTTAGTGATACAATGTTAAATAGATTCATGCGGGAAGAAATCCATTTTTTATGCTAGTGAACGATTTCTATGATGCAAAGCAAGATTTTCTTAGGCTTGTCGTCACCATGCTTGCATGATGACTTTTGGCGTTAAATCAAAGCGCCCCGTTTCTTGCTATATTTAGAATTTTTGTTATTTTTCTGACTTCAAAATTCAATCTGTTAGCATTTCTGATGCACTGTGTCGACTGCAGGGTGTTCCCAGTTTTCACATGCTTGTCACGCTGGTTGAATCATTTTCTGGAAAGCAAATTTCTACCCATCAATTCATAAGAACAAATTTCTTCAACTGTCATGGAACAGTGCATTATTTACGTCTGCACTATGCGTTGAACCAATAACTCAAGAGGCCTTGAGAGTCATGGGCAGCTGCAGCCCATCATCCTTGCTTTATAAACCAGTTCTGGACTAATTTCTCACAGTTCTATTACTGGTTGAATATGAAACTACAAACTCAAATGAACTCAACTAAGCCTCGATCTGAACTAAATGGGTCCATTATTCTCCCTTTTTTGTTTCTTTTTCCCTATTGTTAATACATTTTAATTTTTCTAATGTTTTTTTAAAAAATCGTTGACCTTTTATTATTCAAGGATTAACAAATGGAATCCTTCAAATGTATCATGTTTGCATAATTCATGGATAAACTGAATTATCCGTCTACAAAGCTTCTTCGTTGTTTAGTTGATAATCTGTTTCGAATGCTGTTGAATTTTCATCCTAAGAGATCCGCTAAATCTAGTCTAATTGTCTGAAAGGAAATGAAGGGTGGTTGAAGGTGAAATATTTACCATTGGCGAGTTCATGTTTTGGAGTAGCTTGGCTTTATTTGACAACTCTATCATGTAATCCTTGCTTTAGTTTTCTTAACCATCACAGTTTCTTCTAACCTTTAGGTTGATCTACTGCACTGGTTTTCTTGTGCAAATCAAATATGGCCTTTTACTTCACCTACACAATCTCCATGTGCTGAACCACGCTGCGTTTGCGTGAGGAGCACCCAGAGTGACATTAAAAATCTAGCTACTACTCAGCTATCAAAAAGCCAGTACAAATTTCACTATCTTACCCTTGTCAATGATTTCTAGCTGAAGTTCAAGTATATTTGGCATCCTCTGTGATGTTTCTTAACAAATAAAATTCATGTGGTGATTTGAAGTGTTTATAAAAAAAATTGAATTTTTTATTATTTTTTATTTTAAATTAAATTTTTTTGATGTTTTTATATTATTTTTACGTGTTGATATTAAAAATAAATTTTTTAAAATAAAAAAATATTATTTTAATATATTTATAAATTAAAAACATTTTTAAAAGATATCATAATCACTCTCTCAAGTAGGTGATTAAGCCTTGCAGTGTTCTGTGAGAAGAGAGATTTCTTGCGCCCCCCTCCATGTCCACACGTCTCCCCTTTTGTTCGATCCCTATAGATCCTGTTTCAGGAAATCAATAGCTTAATCTCTCTGTCCATGCGAGTAAGACACATTTCTTTTCATTGAAAAAAAAGTACGATGCTGAACAATTGTTATTTTCACTCCAACTGTCCTTGTCCTGGACATTGTTCTGCCGAACCAAATACTTTACAGTCGGAAGCATTGGGTGTGTAACATGCCTGACAACCGGACTACTTTGACTGCTCATGGTAGTCCTGCGGCACAGTCTGGGCATACCATTTCAATTATTAGAACTGGAGTGGGAATTTTGACGTGTTAAAACAAGGTAATTTGATATATTTTCGGCCTCCTTTTCTTTTCCTCGCACTTTTAAGTAGATACTCCAGGATCCGATTCGGCATCTATACATACATATGGGTTCCTATGATGCTTGAAATTTAACCATTCAAGATTGGTGAATAAGCAATTCTAGAATCTAGAAGCTTCTTTTCTTAGTGACTAGGCAGACAAATGAAGGTTAGGCCATTAGTTTTTGGAATTGGAGAGTGGATGGAAGGAACAGTACCTATACAGATGGCTGCTAGACAAGTTCTGCTGTCCAAGCATGAATATTTGCTTCGAGTCTTAGCTCGATAAACTAACTTGGTATCCCTCCAACCCAACCCCCGTGACTTGAGTTGTAAAATCTCCAGATAGTGATCTTGCTTTCTGGGATTTACTTGAGCAACCTACTTGAAAGTTGAAACTGTTCCACTGAGTGATGATGAAGGTCCCGTTTGTTTCCTGAAATTCACTTTCCGGGAAATTACTTTCCAAACTTTCTTATATTTGTTTGTCTTCTGGAAAGTTGGTCAACGAAAAACACTTTCCGGTCAACGGAAAATACTTTCCAGTCAAAGAAGAATTTGGCTTGGTTTTCAGGAAAGTGTTTTCCAGAAAATTTGGACGGAAAACACTTTCCGGAAGTTGTGAAAAATTTAGAAATGTCATTATTTGCTGATTATATCAAATTTGATCCTCAAACTTTTGATTGCTATATATAATTTGTTTTGTATATTTATTTTTCAATTCCATCTCTTAAAATTTAATTTTTATATTAATTTTGGTTATTATTTTTATAATTGCTATTTTCTTTTTTCTTATCATTTTTTTATTGAAATTTTTTATCTATCAAATTTGGTCCTCATTTTTTTTATTGTTACTTATTTTATTTGAAATAATTTATGAAATGTTAATTATTATTATTTTAATTTATTCACCTTTTATTTTTTTTTAAAATTTTTTAGATTTGATCTCTATTATTTTGATTATTATTTATTTTATTTGAGATAATTTATGAAATTATATTTTTTTTCAATTTCATTCTTATTCAACTTTTTAATTTATAAGATTTGTTCCTCATTATTTTAATAAACTTGAAAAAAAAAATTAATTTATTAATAAATTATTTTCCAGATCATTTTCCATAACATAAACAAACATTGAAAAGTGTTTTCCAGTTCATTTTCCATAACACTGCCAAACATCGGAATTCACTTTCCAGGAATTCATTTTCCCCGGAATTCACTTTCTAAAAGGAAACCACTTTCCAGCAAACAAATGGGGCCGAAATTGTGATTTGGTATGATAGGAAAGTAGCTACCGTTGTAAAAAAAATTAAAATAAATATTTCAAAAGACTATCCTATATCGGTAAAACACAAAAAACCCCTTGAGTGTAAAGAATATATATAGGATCTACTATGGACCTACTATCCCACATTGGAGAAAGAAGATTTTCATCAAGTGCTTATATACTAAACCTTGAGATAAGGTAATAACCAACAAAAAAAGTAGAAGTGAGCTCACGCATACAAGGATGAGTTGCGTAAGAGGAAAACCTTCAATTCACCTCCCGGGCGAGGCAATGTCTACACTCTCTGAAATCTTTTTGTTGTTTTGTTAAAATATTTGAATGATCCTTAAATTGAAAACATTAAATTTATAACCACTGAAAATTATTCCTAACAGTTACAAATTTCAAAACATTTTCGGTTTTGATTTTCAGAGTTATTGTAAACATAAATTCTATAAAAGCTAAAATTTAAATTATTGTAACAGCTATAATTTAAATTTAAATTTAAATTATAGCCTATAAATACTGTACAATATTTTTCATACATGCATTTGAAAAAAAAGACTTCTCTTCTTCTACTTCTCATTTGCTGGACTTCTCGTGTTCTTTTTCTTAGCTGTTATTGTGTTCTTCTCTTATCTTGAGGAAGAGCTTGTTGAATCCTGGAGGGTACCTCATTGTTGAGGAAATATCCTCAAGTTTATTTTTGTTTTCGTTCTTTGTATTTCCTAAATTTTACCACAACATCTACAAGTAATTCCAAGTTGTGCAAGTGGGGTCTTGGCCTAACGGTTGAAGGGACTTATTTCATTCCTCTGCACTAGGGTTCAAGTCCCACCATGCTCGCTTGTCACTCCCGCGGTGCCTTATATACTCACTGGATTTGCAGGATGTTTAGTGAGTCTGGGGATTTGTTATGGTGCATGTAAGTTAGCCCGGACATCCGTTTATAAAAAAAAATAAAATTCCAGGTTGGTTGAAGAGATTTTATCATGCGTTAACAAGGGAAGACTCAAAAATCTAATCTTCTTTTTGCAGCTGATTTTGATATTTGTGGTCCTGGTTCTTTTCAGTTGGCTGTTCCCATTCCTCTGGTTTTACTGCAGTAGTAATTTCTCTAAGTGTTTGCACAACGATATGATTCTATGCTCGTCAAGGTACCAAAAAACACTTGTTATGAACAAACTTACCTGAATCACCATCGTTCTCTCTCTGTACTGATGCTCTTGTATTTGCTCTCCGTAGTCCAAGTTATTGGTTATTGGAGGTTATGGTCTGGTCTTATAGCAACTACCAAATAAAACATAACGAGCGCGTCCTACTGATTGTGTTTGTGGAGACTGGAGATCTCATTTAAAAATATATTTAAAAAATTATTTAATTATCCGTACATGAAAATATTTAAAAATATCATTTTTTAGAGCTCTTCTACGAATTTTCACATTGGGTGTTGGTTTTCGGTGATCATGAACTAGAAACTGCGTGGGTTGTCACGGTTTTAGATTAAAAAAAAAAAAACAAATTTGTTTGGAGAAGATGAAGTAAAGAAAACTGTTTTATTTTATTCAAAATAGTCAAACTTTTTATGTTCGAGATTATCTACTTTTCATTATTTATGTTAATTTTGTGTTGTTTTTTAGTTCTTTATTATCTTTAATATTCATATAAATAAGTTTCGATTTTAAAAATTTAGACTTTTAGATTAAAATTATATCTTTTAACTTTCATATTACTTCATTAAGTTATATTTAATTATGATAAATTACTGAATTAATTTTATAATTAACACATGATTATATTGTATAAAAATTAATTATATTAGTTTACATGTAAATTATTTATATATTAAAATATAAATGGATTGCTAAAATAACATTTGACATTAGAGCACACAACTAAAAAAAACTATAATTTTACTATGCTATATAAACTATTTAACCTTTTCATTTAGCATTTCCCATTGAAGATGCTTTTCCAGGCTTTATGTTTTATTGGAGATGATTTTTTTTTTTAAAAAATAATACTTCTATGCTGTTTTATATATTTATCACTTTATTTTTTAAAAAATAAACATTATTTTTTTAGTTTTAAATTAAAAAGTTTTATGATATCGGACAGTTTATTTACAACACCAAAACTTTTTTCTCCTGCGTTGTAAATTAAGCATAGAATACGATCTCTTTATATAAAGAATGCACTTTTGCTGCATCGCTTGAGCTGTCCATCTTGATGCTTGGCATCTTATATTCGACACTCATCTCCTCTCAAATTCCCCGTACCACCACCACCGCCATCTATGGCCTCCACAAGCTATCTCAAGCCAATCTCTTCTCACAAATTCTCCAACCCAAGATCCCAATCTCACTTCCAGTCCCAACAGCAGTTGGGTTTCGCTCACTCACAAGCCTTTGCAGCCCGACATCTCAAACTCTCAAAAGCAACTCACGATCCAGATCATTTCTCAACAAAAAGATGCTCCGAAGACTTCACCACCAGAGCTTTCTTCTTCAACAAGAAGCCCAAGTCCCCTCCAGTATCTCCAAAACCAAGTCAGTCAAAATAATTGAACACAGAAATTCACATTAAAAACGATGATGGTGTTATTTTAGATGATTAATTAATGGAATGATTCTCTCTTTTAGCTAAAATTCAAGAGCTGAGCGTGTATGAGATCAACGAGCGAGACAGAGGCAGCCCGGCGTTTCTAAAACCAAGTCAAAAACCCCAAAACTCTCTCGGTGACCTTGTTCCATTCTCCAACAAGCTTTACTCGGGAGACTTGCAGAAACGGTTAGGCATAACTTGTGGCCTCTGTGTACTCATCCAACATGTGCCGGAAAAGAAAGGTGATCGATATGAGGCAACATACAGCTTCTACTTCGGTGATTATGGTCACGTATCAGTACAAGGAGCATATCTAACCTACGAGGACACATACCTAGCTGTGACTGGTGGATCTGGAATCTTTGAGGGTGTGTATGGACAGGTCAAGTTGCGGCAACTTGTGTTTCCGATCAAGTTGTTTTACACTTTCTATTTGAAGGGGATACCTGATTTGCCAGCAGAACTACTGGGAAACCCAGCTGTGATCCCATCGCCAAGTGTGGAACCGGCTCCTGCTGCTAAGGCCACTGAGCTTCATGGGATTATCAAAAACTTCACCAACTGATCCATGTTGTTTGTTTATGAGCTTGTTTTCTTTGATTTTGCCATTTTCTTTTCAGTCAATGTAATGTTTCTCGGAGAAATAAATACATCGGATCCTTTTGAACGATAGATTTAGTGTGCAGGAACAAATCATCAAGAAGCAATTCGGCTGTTTGAATTTTTCACCTTGAGAGAGAAGAGAGCAAATTAACAGTTTAGTGTTTTTTATTTTTATTATTATTACTACTGAAAAAGATGGGTAAAGCTCGGGAAACAGCCTGTAAAGAACTATGCGCCACACCCATTAGCATCATCAAAATAGTCTAAAGATATTTTCTTATTAACGTAGTTATCCAAGTAACCTTGCATGTATTCAATTAATCAAACATATTTTAAAATTAATATTTATATAAATTTTTAGTAATTATTATATTAATAATCATAATATTTAAATTTGAGATAATATGGAAAATAAATTTTTTAGTCTTACTCTTACAACTAGATTATCTGCTAAATATTGTGTATATCTTTCTTATTCATCATTAAATGGTCACCCTAAAATAACAAAATTGTTACATTTTCTCCATTTCACTCGCCATAAGTGCCTAGAAGAGTGCATTGAAATTGATTTTAGAAGTATTTTTAATTTAAAAATATATTAAAATGATTTTTTTTTATTTTTTTTAAAATTATTTTTGATGTCAACACATTAAAATAATATAAAAATACTAAAATTTTTAATTTAAAATAAATTTAAAAATTATCTTTTTTTAATCAACTTAATGAGAGTATAAAACCATAGGGAAAACCCTAATGAAAAACAATATATTTTGGTTTATTAGAAAATTCAACCAAAGTTTCCATTAGTGATTTAGACAGAAATAACAATGAATTTGTAATAAATTCTCAATATTAAAAATATAAATATATTAATATATGATCAAGGTGAATATAAATAATAAAAAGGATTTTATGATGAAAAATCAACCCTGATTTTTATAAAAGTAACTGAGAAAAGATAATTTTAGTACCCCACAAAATGTTTGGGGTCCTAAGAGATTTAAAGAACAAGTTACAAAAAATAAAATTTTAGGATGCAAGAAATGAAGTAAATATAGCCTAGTTTTTGATCATGAATAGTCATTCTTTTAAGAAAGTGTTTTAGGAGTGTTAGCATCTTCTTCAAATATAATATAACTCTTGATTTTTAAATCTAGTTTGCATAAATAAAGTTTAATCAAATTTAGATATTTATTAAAATTAAAAAAAAAAACTATAATTTGGTAAGATATCACGTCTAAAAAAATAAAAAATATTAATGATTATTCATCAGTTATTATATGAGATATCAATATTGTTTTTTTGGTCTTTTTATCCATTAATGTTGTGACATGTCCATAACATGTGGAGCATGATCATCTTTAAAATCATGTACATTATTCAAGAATGTTCTCTCTCTCTCTCTAAACTAAACCAATTTGTACAAAACCAAAGCTTGTGAAAAATTCTTGTCATGTCCTTTAAACTCATCCAACTACAAAAGGTTTTCTAAGGTTACTTGTATGTGATGTTCGATAACTAGTAAGTCAAGATAGTTCATAATGAACTAACTATATATTTTTTTTTTTTAGATTTTAAGACTCTTAAATATTTAAGTATTTTTTAGAAATAAGGTATAATGATATTTTGAAAATATATTTAGTAAAAAATAAAATTTTTAACCTCTTTACTTGGTTGATTGATGGGGTGTTTATAACCTCTAAATCTTATTATTTTTGTCAAAGTGAAAGGATTGAATAATTATTTTCTCCTAATAGCATCAATAAAGGATAAAGATATTTTATACAATATTAAACGAGGTGTGAATATCCCTTATAGTATACTAATAATAAATAAATATCTCTTACACAATACTAATAATGATTGAAATATGATAGGCTCTTTAAATACTTTTATACACTAAAGGTTACATGGAGATGAATATCTTTAATATTTTATGTTAAAAGTCATATAAATAAATAAAAAAGGCTTTGCGACTTAGCACGAGGCATATAATGATTTTTTAGACTTTTACCTATTTAGACTTGACAGGATGAGAAGTTCACAAGCGATAGGTCTCATAGAATTTTAATATTCTCAATTAAGTTAGATTAGGCTCTAAAACTTTTATTTTCATCAATTAATTTTCTAATAAAATTAATATGATCCATTCAAAGTAAAAATAAATTCATGCACTTAATTAAATTCTTCATTTGAACCCAAAATGATTCTCAAACATAATTACTTTTTTATTTAACCCATGATTAAATCAAATTGACCTATTAAAACCTAATTGTGCTCTTATACTTATTTTTTTATGTAGATTTATTAGGTAAATATTTATTTTGACTTTGAATATGTAATGACCTGAATTTTTTTTTTATTTTATATATATATATATAGATATCTAGCACACATGGTGCTGGTAATTAGTGAACCTGATCCCTCACGTCATCATAATACAATCCATACAATCAGCATTTCATTTAAAAGTACATCTTTCATAAATACCAAATATTATGGTTGCATGATTACAAGTTCCTATAAAAATATACAAACATAGACATGAGTTTACATTCCTAGCCTACTAATAGCCATTACGAATTTGAACAAAAGGATGTGATAAAGCTATACGTTCAGTACATTGATTCATACAAAATACATTGTAATTTAGAATGCATCTACATGATTCCTTGCAAAAATAGGTTCCCGTGTATCGGGTTCCCTAAACATCTCGTGATGTGTCGTCCCTGCTGCAGTACAAAACATTTAAGACAATGTAATTACTTAATAATAATAATAATAATGTTGATAATAATGATAACTAAACGGTTTGGCAGTTACATGAAGCATTAACATTTATAATTTATTCATGTACTTGGTATAAACAGCTTATAATGCATATAAATGCCTAATCTCAAACTCAGCTATCCTCTTAAGGCATCACTTACTGAGGTTAACCGTTCACTCACCGCCAAAGCTAATCATTCATTTGTCCCGGCCATCCCTTCGGATGCCATTAGCCGCAGCTAATCATTTATTTATCCCGGCCATCCCTTCGGATGCCATTAGCCGAAGCTAATCAACCATTTGTCCCGGTCATCCCTTCGGATGCCATTAGCCGCAACTAATCATTTATTTGTCCTGGCCATCCCTTCGGATGCCATTAGCCGAAGCTAATCAACCATTTATCTCGGTCATCCCTTCGGATGCCATTAGCCGCAACTAATCATTTATTTGTCCCGGCCATCCCTTCAGATGCCATTAGCCGAAGCTAATCAACCATTTGTCCCGGTCATCCCTTCGGATGCCATTAGCCGCAGCTAATTATTTATTTGCTAACATTTAAATGTTCAATCATATCATATCAATTCTAACACAATATGGTAATATGCATGTTAAGGTATTTCATTATTCAATATATGAAAAAGGAAGGTGTAAGTCACCTACTTGCTCCGCCTGCGGAATGTTCTTGCCTTGACGATGGTCTAATCCCGACCGCACCACCTATGACATCAATGGTCATAAATCAGTATATTTGTATTTTTGAATCACATTCGTCACCACACATATTTTCAAGAATTCATATGTTCACATTCAAGTGTCCACATTTCACACCATCATACCATGAAATTATTACTAGCATTTAAGTCATTTTTGCCGAGGAGGCTATTGTAAAATCGGCAGCGAGAACTGGTCCTCAAACAATAACATGTCCTAAAACAGTAACAGGTCCGAAACAATAACAGGTCGCAACAATAACAGGTCTTAAACAATAACAGTCTAAAAGATCTTACTTTGTGTGTTCTCAAACGTCTCAATGACTGGAGCACAAATAGTTAGGTTAAGCGATGTGCCTATGATAAAACAATAAAGTCAACTTAAACAATAACAGTCTGAAAAAAGCCAATGCATGAACATCAACAAACTCAGTCGCAACAATAACAGGTCTTAAACAAATCCCAACTGAACACACACCTTGAAACCATCAATCTCAGCACAAAATCCTTTAACAAAACACAACAGAACACACACATTGAAACCATCAATTTCAGCATAAAATCTTTCAACAAATCACAACAGAACACACACATTGAACCATCAATTTCAGCTTTCTTTACAACTAGCTTAGGTTAATTTCCTTAGGGTTTTCTTCCTTATTTCTGTTTCGGGTCTTAAGGAGAAGAGGAAGGAAGTTTCATGACCCATACCTTTCGAATCTAACTAAGTTTGAGGAAGGTTTGACACTATTCTTTATCTTTTTCTGCTGGTTCTCCTCCTCCTTCCTCTCACGTTTTCTAGACCTCTTTTTCCTTTCCTCTAGGTAGTTGTCCAATCTTCTCTCAAGGTCTCATCTTTCCCTCACACTTATATAAAGCACTCTCTATTGGTTTGGTTTAGAGTTTTGTTGTGGAAAAGGAAGGGAAAAACGAAGTGTAGCTGCTGGTTTTGGATAAGAATCCCTCATCCTCTCTCTCTCCTCCTTTTATACTCCCCATGAGATGAGGTAGGTTGTTTGGGGTTTGGTTTAGATGTGTTCTTATCCATGTTTTGATCTATCAATAACCGGTTTTTTTTTTGGGTGTTTACAGAATCTATATTATTTAGTTTTCTAGGCACAATCGAGTACTATCAGACTTTTAAATTCGTTTATAATTTTGGCTTGATTTTTTCACCATGTCATTCCTTTTTATTTTTATTTATGTTATTTTTATTATTATTTTGAATTAAATTTTTGGAATAACCCAAAAAGAAGTCACGATTTCTTGCTATAATATAATGTCATTATATCTTGAAAATATCATTTAATAAATATTCATAACATAGAGGTTATTTGATATGTATCGTTGATAACTCTCCTAGGGAAACGTGCTCCACTGTTCCAGTCAAGCCTGTATTTTCATCTGGTCTTGTTATGGTTCCTAGATTATGGGATTTACTGGCCTGTGAGACGGTCTCAGCAATTTAGTTACTGTGTTGAACTGAGTTTTCGTGTGTCCAAGGGAGTATTTTGCTTCTGACTTTCGTTGACACCCATCTCTTTTTTATTAACAGGGTTTTTTTTTAAGGTTGTTGTCAGGGTTTGGTTTTCCTAGAGCCCCGTAGCCAATTTCTTTATTGGATTTTTCTTGATTATTAATGGTCTGTAATATGCTCTCTCTAATTCATTTTGATAAATATGGATTGCATTAGTGTTTGTTTTGGCATATATGTGCATATTAGTGTTTTTTCCTTTTTAATTTATACTTAATAGCGTGGTCTATTAAATTCAAATATTGTCATATATAGTATTTATCTATTTTAATTATGTGCATATTAGTGTTTTTTCCTTTTTAATTTATACTTAATAGCGTGGTCTATTAAATTCAAATATTGTCATATATAGTATTTATCTATTTTAATTTATAGAAACTATGAAATGATTATATATAATTATACTCAAACTGATAAATACGTGTCGTGCGTGCTCATAGTTTTGTTAATATATGGAGGGAACCTTACTGTCAACTGATGGGCAGTGATATTTTGATTAAAAAAGGGGAGTGGCCAAAATCAAATTAAAAAAAAGGCCGGGGACTGAGTTTTATTTGACTGGAAATTCAAGATAGTTTTAAATTATAATTAGACGATCGAGTTTGGGGTATATTAAAAAGAAAATTAACATCTAGATCTTAAAATAAGCATGATATATTAATCTTACAATCTATTCTCAATTACAGGTGGATTATTTCTCATGGACCAAATTGTAAGAAGAGATGGTGATATTTGACAGTCCATCCAAGGAACCCATGCAGTGCATGCCTCGATCGATCATCGATCGGATCTTAAACTCAATCACTGTTCGTTTTCCATGATCTGGTAAAAACCAAAACAGAACTAGTAAGGTTAAAAGGGAGCTAGCGCTGCCCGATCACCACGATACAGATCATACACTGTAGTCTAATATACCTGTAGTAATTATATATACATAATATATAGCCCGTGCATACATGGAGGAAAGATTTGAGACAAAACACAAGGGAATAATTTAAACATAAAGAAAGGGATAACAAGGCCAGACAAAATAAAATAAAAAACAAACTGTTGATAATGAATAGTGCAAAAAGCCGAGATAGCTAGCTAGGGCATGCATTGACACATTATTAGGGTTAAAAGTGGCAAGAACAGAGGCCTGGAAAATGCGTCGTAGTGATCTGTTTGTAGTTCATCTGAAAAGGAAAAAAGGTAGCTCTTTGGGTGAAACCCCAAAAACAGTAAAACTCGGTGGTCCCTCGTTGCTCTCTTTCTCTCGCTGACAAGAGGCTCGATCAAAGTGTTTGTAGTGGTAGTCGAAGCTCGGAGGGTCTGAACCCATATGGAAAATCACTCTCTTTCTCTCTGCGATGTGTGGATATGTGACAGAGAAGAGAAAGAGAGAGTACGCCATATCTATGGCATATGCCAAGCTGTGAATAGTAGAATGTGTGACTACTGTACATGTCTGCTCTATCTGCACTCACTACTGAATTCACTCACTTGACTACCTTCGACGATTCTGGCCACACCATGACTGATGGCCTCTCTCTCTCTCTCTCTCTCTCTTATTCGCAAAAGAAAAAAGTTGAAAAAAAAGGCTTCTTTAAGTAGACAATCGAGCCAACACTTTTAACATCAAAATGCTGCCTACCTAGCTTTCACTGTACTGTTTGTCCTCATCCCTCCTTCCCCCCTACTCTCCCACAGATGAGCAATACACTAAATTAAATAGTCATGACTGGGAAATTATAGAAATTCTTACAAAAACAACTCAATAATTCTAGATATATAGACCTTCACTGTCAGCTAATCTACTATTATCATAATGTTAATCTTCCATGTTATTAAGATCGTCCTCTTGATCTTCCTCTTCATCAATATCATGACACATGTCCACGGTATGTGAAGCATGTCCATCACCAAAAGCACGAACATGGTCTTTAAGAGACCTTTTATGCTTAAAATCAGACCCGCATATGCAAAACCAAACCTTGCCACAATTCTTCTCATGTGTCCTCCAGTCTCCTCTAACTGCAAAAGGTTTGCCACATTTTCGGCATTCAAATGGTTTTGCACCATGCTTTCGTTTGTAATGTGTTTGTAGAGTCTTGAAATCCTTCAATGGCCTTGATCTTGGGTGCTCTATGTTATTCTTGCATCCTTCAGCGCAGCAATAACATGGCAGTCTTAGCGTAGAAGAAGCTTGTTTTGGTCCTTTTAGTGAATCCGGTCCCTTTCGATATTGTGATCCATGCCCCCACATATGCATCTGATATATTAAAATGCAAATTAAGTAGTAGAAATGAAGCAAAATGTGACCAAAATATGCAAACATAAAAAATAAAATAAAATAAAAACAGACCCAATAAAACAGAAAAAGAAATTGCAACAGGAGGAAGGTATAATATATATAAGCATGCATGACACTAAATTAATAAATGAGAAAACTAAAACATGTCAAATTATCATAACGAGTAAAACCTGCATGTTGTTGTATCTATTGAATGTTTTATTGCAGACAGAGCAAGTGAACTGTGTCGGGCCGACAAGGATTTGAGCTGGGGAAGGAATCCAGTACTGTCCTTCAACTAGAGAGCCAATGTGATTATCTGGGTGGATGTTGGTGCTAGCTCCGGCTGTTGGGGGACCAATATGGAGAGCTATTGTTACGCCACTTTCAAAATCACTAGGTTTTTCTTGAATAATCCTAGGATGGATTGAGGAACGGTGATGATTTGGGTGTCTAGTAATGTGTTGTTGTCCAGGAGGGCTAAGAGAAAGAAAGAGGGACACCTCATCCTCTTGGTCATCAGCTTCGATATAGGCACTTTCAATAGAGGATATGTAGGCGAACGAGGGAGCTTGCATGGCGATATGATGATTAGTAGATGAGGGGAGGGGGTGCGAGACGGGGAGAGAGAGAGAGACTTTTGCTGTGTGTTGCGAGGACAATTAAGCTGGAACAAGAAAGGCAATTTATTGTGTGGATTTGCAAGGAACCGCTTTACTTTACGGTTTTAATATATATATATATAAACAAAAGAGAAAAATACTAATTGAAAAATACACATGAATATTTCTGTGTCTGTTTTTACGTTTTACCAGTTGAAATTTTCAAGTGTCGGATACAGGCATGTGATACCGCATGATCTAGTAATGTTATGAGTAATTTTAGAGATCATTTTTTGGATAGATGGTCTCAATATTGTCTTCTTGTATTTGAAATTTCTAGTTAGTTAAGTCAAACACTCAATACTATTCTAACCTTTCTCTTCTTGTTTTTCCTTTCAGTACCGTTAGTAACAGTGATAAAAAAAAAAAAGTTTGGAAAATTCAATTTCATCCATCAAGTTCAGAGAATACGAGCGATTTTACCCGAATGACGCGTTGAGTTTTTTTTTATCTATGTTAAAAATTAATTGATTTTATATATATTGTATTTTATTATTTTAATATTTAATTAGTAAAATTATAATTGATAAAATCTGTTAAAAATAGTTTTTTTTTCCAATAAAAAATGATAATATATATTAAAGCTCTAATATTAAATAAATATCAAAATATATAATTATTCTGCTATATTTAAAAGAAAATAAAACTTAAAAATAATGATTATTATTATCTTGAATGTTTTATCTATAATAATTAGAAAATTCAATACCTAATAATATTAACAAAAAATAATTATTATTATATTTAAAGAAATTATTTAACTTGAAAAATAAAAAAAGAAATAATAACAAACATTATTTTTTAAATGATGACCAACACAAATTAAAATTGACATATAAAAAAAAATCTTAATAATAGTGGAATTAAAAAAAATAAAAACAAAAACTAAGAGCATGTACATATAAACATGGATAGAAATAAGAATTATGTAAACAATATATAAAAAAAAATTCAAAGAGTAATGAAAAGTGAAAACTACAGTTGAAATAACTGTTCATTACTGTTTGAAATTGTGATCTCTTTTAGCTATTCTATAAAATAATAGTAGTGATACCCGTAAGCTAACCTGTACACCCTAGTTATAAAAGAAAAAAAAATTATAAGTGGAAAAAAAAACGTTAAAAAAAGTGGTTCCAGGGATTATTTATGGTGTGCGTAAGTTGTTTTGGACACCCCGGTTATAAAAAAAATATATACGTGAGAAAAAATTTATGGTGCACGTAAGCTAGCTCAAACACCACTGTTATAAGAAAACAAAAAAAAATATATAAATGAGAAAAAAAAAGGAAAAAAATGTAAAAAAAAGTGGATCCAGAGATAAAAAAAAATATACGTGGGAAAAAAAAATCGTAAAGCTCATAAGCTAGCTTGGACACTCCTATTATAAAAAAAAAACACCAAAAAAATATATAAGTGGAAAAAAAAGGAAAAAAAATGCATGAAAAAAGTGGGTTCAAAAATTAATCGTGGTGCATGTAAGCTAGCCCGGACACCCTGTTATAAAAAAATAAAAGTTCGGTTTAAAAAAAAAATCACCTTTTCAAACAGTAATGAGAAAAAAGTTATGGTGCGCGTAAATTAATAGGAAAACCCTGGGCATGAAAATATATATATAAGTGGAAAAAAATACAGGAAAAAAATCATGGTAAGCGTAAACTAACGCAGACACCCCGGTCATGAAAAAAAAATATAAGTGGTAATAAAAAATAGGGAAAATAATAATAATAAAAAATAAATCCAGAGATTAGTCGGTGCGCATAAGTTGCAACGGATACTCCGGTTGAAAAAAAACAAATAAAAAGCCCTGTTAAATTAAAAAAATGAAAAACACATTTCCAAATAGTATTGAACATTGAAAATTACTATTAAAAAAAAGAAGAAGAAGCATGGTTATAAAAAAAATACAAGGGGAAAACACCTTTTTAAACAGTAATGAGAGAAAAAATCATGGTTAGTCGTGTACGCGTAAATCGTGGTTAGTCCGGCATAAATTAACTCGGACACCCCGGTCATGGAAAAAAATATAAGTGGAAACAAAAAAAGAGGAAAAAATGTATAAGTGGAAACAAAAAAAGGAAAAAAAAATAGATCCGGAGATTAGTTGTGGTACACGTAAGCTGTTATTGATACCCCGATTTAAAAAAAAAATGGAAAGCAACTTTTCCAGACAATAATTTTACAAAATCATGATTTTAGAAAGAAAAAAAAACCCGGATTTTAGAGGAAAAAACCCCCAACCAAAATCAATTTTGTGGGCTGAGCAGTTCGAACTCTCGCGCACTGAATTTTCCAACGCATAGTAAACCACTCGCCCACAACCTCTCCTTTGTCATTTCTACTCTACAAATAAAAAAGAAACTCTTTTTAAAAAAAAATTGAATTCATGTAGAGGTAACATACTGGAACAAACATCCATTCCACAGTATCAATGGATCTGGGTGAACAATATTGCTGCCATAATTGCCCCATCTGTTTTAGCAATTAGGTAATCTTGATTTTATTTCTTTTTAGCATAAAATGAAAAATTAAAGTCGATTGAGAAAAACTAAAAATTTAGCATATAAAAAATGAAACTATCCCGTTTAGGAAACACTATAACCAACGAAGAACAAATCACAGATTACCACGTAATTTAGTAAACAAATTATGGTTATAGTTGAAGATCCAGTGAAAGATCGATCCGCTTGACTGTGCATTAACCACACACACAAAAAAAAAGATCAGGAGAACACTATTGATGTAGACAACTTTTACCGTGGATGTAAGTAGTGTTTTTCCTGAAAATTTTGCTTAATTAATTTGGCCAGGCTCTTGAGTTGGGTAGTTGTTCTATGTTGCCGTAGAATTCCCTCCTTATTTGCGGTGTCTGTGGTGTTGTTTGTCTCTTTCATTTACATTTTCCATGTTCTTTGCCTTCTCTCGAGCATCGGGAAAGTAGAAATTATTTTTGGTTGGATTTGACATGGCGAGATGCTTTGGTTTGCTGCCTCCTCTTCTCTTTTTTTCCTATTCTGGTTTTGTTGCAATGTTGACGGATAATCCTCTGTTTCTTTTCTGGTTAAGTTGGATCATTAATTTATGTTTATATTAGTAGTTTTTATGCTTTTCATGTCAATTGATTGTGTGGTTGATTGGGCGATTTGTGGTGGGCGGGTTTGATTATTGTTTTCTCCTCTTTTTTGGATTTGGGTCGGCATGGGTATGCGAGAGACTATATAACTATTTTGATTCTTACGGGCTATACCCTTATGAAAAATTATCCAGCCTCTTTATTTCTCTTCTTTCTTTGTCCCGCTTTGTTCTACTTCCTTAGTGATTACTTTCTTACATTTCAAGTCTTCACTTTTGCATTGCTTTCACTGGTTCTTTTGTTTTGTTTATTATTCTGCTTGATTTTGAGTTTGTTGATGCTTTGTTCTTTATGTTTTTTTTTGTTTTGGTTCTCTCAGGGCTTTGGGTTTTGGCTTGGGAAGGATTGTTGGCCTTGGTTGGTTGCTGTGAGCGTGTCCTCCAGGTTTGTTAGTTGCCTTTCTAGATTTATCCAGACTATTTTTTCAGTCTCCTTTTGGGTTTGTTAGTTGCTATTAGGGTTGTGATTTTGCTTTGTTGACCTTCTTCTATTACTTTTGATCTCTTTTTCTAAGCTTTGTTGTTGTTGTTGCTGTCCTCAGTGTTGGTTTCGCTTTGAAAAAAAAGTAAAAGAAAAGTGTCTTCATGTCGATCATGTTTGTTTGGTCTTTTCTTGATTGTGTTTGGACATTGATTGGAGCCTGCGTGCTTTTCATGTACAATAGAATAGAAGTGTTTGCTTTGCAGGTTTGTGTTCTTACTGTGATTTCAAGCCTTGTACTGTGTTGGGGGCTTTCTTCTGTGTTATGTTCTTGAGTGACTCTAGAGTAGAAGCAATCATTGATAGCTAAACATTGCAAAATCTTGCCTTGAAAGAAACATACCTTGGGATTTTGCATTGGGTTCCAAGCTCTAGATGTTGCATGTGGAGGTTCTTTTTATCAAGACATTGAAAAATAGGTTTCAAGGAAGTGTGTGAAATCCCAAAGAGTGAAGCACAATAATTTTGATAATTCTAATGGACATAGACATGTGGTGAAGTTGGTGGAAAACACCCCCCCTTTGCATGACTATTTTTCAGGGATTCTTTGGAAGAAGATAGAATGGAGATTTCGGTTAATAGTTATTACTTCCAGGGGGTGAAGAGTTATCACAAAGGTTTGTGCCTACGGTGTTCGCATCTGATATGGAATGGTTGAAGGGCTTTATGATGCTTATAATCCCAAATATGGTAAATTCAAAATGGGTCTTCAATACGATCCAGAAAGAATGAGGCAAGATTACACCGATGAGTTTGATTATCCAGGATACCCTAGGGCCTAAAGGTTTTGAACCCATTCCTTACACGATCTCATGATTGGATTTTGATTAAGCAATGAATGATTGGTACAATACTGGATTAACATAAAACTATCATGCAGAAATTTGTGATTGTCTATCAGAAGAAGATTAATATTACTACATCTGTTCCGAAACCTGTAAACCTAGAACAAGCAATGAAGAAGATGAAAGTTATAGTTAGAAGTTTTTCATTTTCCAAAAACATATACCTTGTTGGACGAGGAACAAATCCATCAAAAGAATCAGAACTACAACCTGGAATGCCTATTTTTAATTATTTTTGGTTTAGGGTGGACCAAGTGAATCCAGATATCCATTTTTAGACCAATATATTTGGACCAAGTGAATCCAAACTCACTGAAGCTGGGAGAGGGAGCACTGAATGTGATGATGGTTGAGATTTAAACTTGTTCTGCTGGCAAGAAAAATATTCAAATTTCTGCTGACTGGTAACATTTACCTGTTTTATTTCTTGATTCTAGCATGCAAAATAAGCATTTACCTTTCCTTTGGGAGTTCTTTTTTGCAAAATATTTAGACCACTTGCATTCTTTGCCCCGCCTGTATTAAGGAATATGGACCGACTGAGTCCAAATATTCATCTTAAGAGGCCACCGTAAAGAAAGCAATATTGTTTAAAAGATTTACACCGTGGCTTAAATATAAAGCCAGCCCTCCAGTTCTTGAAAGGCTGACTAAGTGTCAGGTTGGCACTGCGGCTAAACCTGTGTTTGACCCTTTTTCATTTCATTTTTTTTTCATTTTAAATGATCACGGTTTGGTGTTTTTAGATCATTTTGATATGTTCATGTAAAAAATAATTTTTTTTAAAAAAATATTATTTTGATGTATTTCGGCACGAAAAGTAATTTGAAAAACAACAACAACCACACTCCCAAATACCCCTATAAATTTTGTGTACAGAGTCTTTATTATGGCACTCTACTTGTTATATCACGGCTCTCCGTTTCACCGCTTCCGTAGACAAGGAATGATAACAAATGTACGAGACGTTTCAAGAATTGGTGTCCTGAGCAGCCAGGATTACAAGTAAAGGTAAGCATAATTTGTTGTGCAAGAGCATCCATAGAAAAAATAAAAAATAAAATCTAAAAATCATATTGGAGCCAACAAGAGAGCCCATCAAAAGTTGTGATCCGAGTCACATTAACAAATTTATTGGATCGTTCAGAGCCCACCTTAAAATTTGTATCTGTTAAAATATTTAAATTTAATAGCTTAGATAGATATCAACATGCTGTCAGTGTATGTCCAAAACATGAATGTTACAACCCCAAAAATGGTGTGAAATTGTGCATCATACTCGAAGCTGAGACCATACAAATAACAGATTAAATTTTAACTTCGAGCAGCGAATTTGGCGAAAGAGAGCACCTGGGAAATGGGATTTGGCAAGGGCACCATGGAGCTAGTAATACGCGTGCCAAAACAGACGCTCGAGCAGACTCATTGTTGACGGAGGAGGAGCGAGGTTCTGGCAAGAACTTGTGGCCGGTCATGTTCCGACCGTTTAGAAAACTAGAATTGAAAAGCATCGAAACTTAAAACGTCAATGCAGCATTCTGGCGCTTAAAAACTGATTAGACCAAGCGTTTGTTTAGTATGGTGTACGAATATCAGTTGACCGAAATTCAAATTGTTTCTTTGTTGAATATTTTTAGATTTATTTTTAAAAATGAAAAATTATATTATTGGAATATATTTTTTAGTGAAAAACATTTAAAAAATAATTTTGGAATGTTAGAAGATTATTGTAGCCTTCTTCGTTTAAAAACAAGAGCTTCAAATTGGAAGAGAGTGAGACTATTAGCCCTCTTCTGAACAAAAAAGGATAGGCCACATCCTCTCTTGTGATTGTTGATTATTTGGTACATTAGATAAATGAAGACTGAAAAGTACAGAGCCCAGCAAACTCAATGCTACCGACATCAGGCACCAAAAAAAGACCTCAACCCCGGCAGCGAACTCCCCCGTTAATATTACTACTTCACCACATTCCTCCAAAGTCAAGCAAAACATGGGCTTTTATAGACATCCTCGCAACAGGAAACAAGCCATGGGCTTTTATTTGGACTAGTTTCCAGAGGGCCCGATGGCTCATGGTGGGCTAGTAAATCTTGTGCTGTCAAAGATCTGAGGCCTTTCTCAATGGGCAAACAGATTCACACCATGACCCGAAACAAATCGTGGAGAAATGTAACTAAACTTTCTTGATTTAGATTAGAAACGCTGTAAAAGGAACTTGGGAAGCTGGAGATCTCTAGAAAAGTTCCTTCAGCACCCAATATTATGTAAATTAGGTTACTTTCCCTGAAAAATATCAATCGCAGGGCCTTAACTGGATCACTGGGTTGACAATCATCGACCTTTCATTTTATCCAAGAGCCACAGCCCATAGGCCTCTTGCTCTAGGGATAAAATTCTTGCCAATCCCCTGAAGCGTGAAAGATGAAGGAAATGAGAAAGCAATCTCAAATCGTAAGGCCCCGAAATCAACGTGTCTCCTCCTACTTGAAACATCTCCAACAGTGGATGATCAGAGAATCGCACTCGACTTCTATCGGTGCAAGGACAGGCCAGGTCTGGGTAATGATACACTGTTAATTTATGCACCAAACTTGGACCCACAATGAGAAGACAGTTTACCCAAAAGGGCTAACATAATTACAACCTTATCTATATTATCCACTGACCATGATAATTGTCCCATATAGGTTCCATTCAATGTTCAGGTTTTCACAACTTATTTCTCTTTTATTCAAGACTTTAATCTTAGATATTAAAAATCCTATTTTTTATCCACTCCATATGATGCATTAACTTAAAATGATTTAAAAAAAATAGCACGGTGATAAAAAATTTGTGATTTATATAATAAATCTTAAAATTAAATTAAAATAAATATTTTTTATAAGAATCAAAGATTTTATTTATTTATTTATTTATTTACCTGAACATATAAAAAATAATTTTTAAAAATAAATTTTATCAGTGTTTAATTAATTTTTTGGTCATGGATAGCATAAACACCCACCCCGCTACACGACCACCGGACAACACAATTAAACAGATACGGTGAAAAACAACCATGTAGTCGCAGGACAAGAAACGAGTACCATTTCATGTGGGTGTTTAAAGCACGCGCTGCAGGAGAGTGTCGGGAAAACAAAGCTTAATGAGAAGCATAAAAACGAGAGAAGGGTGAAGATTGGCCCTGACAAGGCGTGAAAAGCCACATTGATGAGAAGGATGATCGCCTAATATATC
Organism: Salix dunnii; assembly: GCA_015731905.1. Classification (NCBI taxonomy): domain Eukaryota; kingdom Viridiplantae; phylum Streptophyta; class Magnoliopsida; order Malpighiales; family Salicaceae; genus Salix; species Salix dunnii. Next base: position 9,348,154 of record CM027668.1, on the reverse strand, counting down.
TACTAGCCTAATCAGACGCGGCGTCGTCAGTGTGTATGCACGCCCGCGCAGGTTCTGCTCACAAGATTCCCTCTTCTCCCTCGACAGTCCCTCCTTTGGTATATTCCATTGGTGCCAGAGAATATAAACGACTCTCCTCCCTCTAAACGAAAATAAAATACCCATGTCAAGTTATAGCTGACAGCTAGCAGTTCTTCGTGTTGAAAAGTTCTCCGCTCTCGTACTGCCTGCCTCGAGTTAATAATATCCACTCCATTTCTCGTAATTTTTTTAAATAAAAAAAACAGCAACCTTAACCATAAACAATTAAAAATGTACATTGAAAAGCCAAGGGCGACGCAACAAAAATACATTGTCATAGTGATCAATAAGAACAAGATGGTACACAAAAAAGTCATGCATGGAGTTGGTACGAGAAGCCAATTTCTCCCAGTCTATTATACCGTATTACATCTCTCTTTTTCATTCCATGTGTAGCAGCACTGATGATGGCGTTATCAATGAAGGGTCGTGGAACGATGGATTATATTTCTATCACTGAATTTATTTATTTACATGTTCAGGGGTTGAATTGTAAGGAGGGGGGGGGGGGGGGGGAGCCCATTACTAGCTATAGTCTTACACACACCAAAAAAAAGAAAAAGACTGTAGGAATATTTTATGTCACAAAATTATATCTTAGAAAAACCATTTCATGGAAGAGCCGATTAAGGAAGAAAATGGGACAGAAAGAAGGAAGAAGACAAGGCTTGTTCTGATCTTATCAGGAGATAATGAAAGGACAAAAAAGCTGACATAATTGCCAGCAATGGAGAAACGAAAATGGAATCAAGCCCTCGAATATTCAACCCCTCCCATCCTTTTCTTATCTTAATCTCTCTCTCTCTCTCTCGACAAGGAAAATAAATATGACAGTAAAAAAAGAGAGAGGAAAATAAATATATTTATACACCGCCCACCCAAGATTCGTTCATGTTCGCGACGCCCCGACTTCGATCTCCCTACCATCGTAACTTTTCCCCGGCCCCCTCCTCTCTTATTGCAACCTTAATTCATTACAAGAACCTAGCTAATCCGTATTATTTATATTAATCATCCATCCTCCAATCTCTCTCTGTTAGTCCCGATACCAGTACCACCCTTCTTTCTCTGTCTAGAAACTAGCTCTAGGGTGTGTTTAACGTGTATATAAAGAAGTGTATTTTTCTTGGGTGTTATTTTGATTCCATAATGTGATTTCCCATATTCTTCTCTCAGTGTTCTTCTCTCCTTTTCTTCTTGTTTTTTCGGATCTATCTATGCCTTATAACCAGACCACCCCACCTGTATATCTACTTATAATCTATCTACCCCACCACCTCCATCATCATCAGCCTTAACAGGAATAATACCAGGAAGTAAAAAAGGAACTGCCTTTTCTCAAGACTGGATAGATAAATATTTGAACAGATTTAAAATAATGGATTTTGCTGAGAAAATGCAACGGTGTCATGAATATGTAGAAGCATTAGAAGCAGAAAGACGCAAGATTCAAGTGTTTGAACGCGAGCTTCCTTTGTGTCTAGAGCTTGTTACTCAAGGTTTGTGCTTCTTTTTTACTTAATTTCTCTTGAACATTTTTTGGTGTGTTAGAGTAGGATAGGAAATTTGAAGTTTGTATGTTTGGTGTAGCGATCGAGGCATGTAAGAGGGAGTTATCAGGGACAACTGCGGATCATAATATGCATGGACAACCGGAATGCTCTGAGCAGACATCAAGTGAAGGGCCGGTTTTGGAGGAATTTATTCCTATTAAGAGAACTCACTCCTCTGATGACGATGAAAATGATAACAACCATGATGATGATGATGATGATCTTCAAGAACAACAATCACAGAATAATAATAATAATAAGAGAAACAAGAGTAACAGCAGCATCAGCAACAATGATCACAAGAAGAAATCCGATTGGCTTAGATCTGTCCAGTTGTGGAACCAATCCCCAGATCCGCCTCAAAAACAGGTACTATAATGACCACCACCCTTTTGAGTTTGGATAATGATACGAAGAAGAAAGAAGAGGGTTTTATTTCGGGTGTTTTATTCTTGCAGGATTTGCCAAGAAAGGCAGCGGTGACAGAAGTGAAAAGAAATGGGGCTGGAGGTGCATTCCAGCCATTTCACAGAGAGAAAAGTGTTGGGAAGAGTAGTAATCAGGCAATTAAGGCACCAACTACAGTGCCGGCTTCTGCAATAAGCTCAACAGCGGGTGCTGTGACAGGAGGAACTGGTGGTGGAGGCAATAAAAGGGAAGACAAAGAAGAGGGGAATCAAAGAAAGCAAAGAAGATGCTGGTCACCTGAGTTGCATAGAAGGTTCTTACATGCTCTTCAACAGCTTGGTGGTTCACATGGTGAGTGAATGATTCTTTTTGAGGGGAGATTATGGTTTTGTTGTTTTATTGTGGTATGGAATTGAATTGTGTTTTGATAAGTGGTTTCGATTTAATGCAATGCCAGCTTCAACGCCAAAGCAAATAAGGGAGCTCATGAAGGTGGATGGACTTACTAATGATGAAGTTAAGAGTCATTTACAGGTTGATTATCTATGATTACGCACATACTGTAATTCATCATGAAATTAGTCTTCAATTATAAAAATGGCATACGGTTATCAAAATCTGATAGGTTTATAATCCGAATCATCGTAGCTTAGTTTATGACCATACAGGCTGTTTCTTCTTACAGCATCAGAAACAACTTGGAGTTGGATAGAAAGCATCTTTGAATGTTAGTGGTAAAAGTGAGCCTGTAATTGGGTTCGTTGGTCGAGATTGTCTATTATTTGCATAGGAATTCTGAATTTGGTAAAGCATACATTTGTCCCAACGGTTTCAAGATAAGGATCATCATACACGAAATTAGAATGAAGTGCGTATATTTTAACAAAGTTTCTTTACTAATACCCCCTGGTTATGATAGCTATATAAAGGCCAGCCAATTTCAGCTATTTGTATATTGTATGTGAAATCAAACAAAGTGTTGACCCTTGTGATGTTTCGTTTGCTTCAGAAATATCGTTTGCATACAAGAAGACCAAGCCCTACAATCCACAATAACAGCAATCAACAGGCACCGCAATTTGTAGTTGTTGGTGGCATCTGGGTTCCACCGGCCGAGTATGCAGCAGTGGCTGCCACAATATCAGGAGAAACTTCCACTATTTCCGCGGCCAATGGAATGTGTGCCCCAATAGCAGCAGCACCACCCGCTGTCCCACAAAATCGACAGCATACACAATCCGAGCACTTGCAGTCAGAAGGTAGGGGCAGTCGTAGTGAAAGGGGAGCTCATTCTAGTAATTCCCCCTCCACATCTTCCTCCACACATACTACCACGACATCCCCATTGTTTTGAGTATCATATCGCGAGTGGTGTAAAGTTAAAATAAAAATAAAAAAGCATTAGAGGTGTAAAAGTTTTGTAACCGAAGACTAGATCAAAGGCCTCTATGGGACACATATATAGACATCGTTCGGAGTTTCCATGTGCAACTTGTTTTTCTGGATTGTTTTTCCCCCGACATTTTTTTTTCTGGCAACTTGTCAGCCCAAATTTTGAATAATGATCCATGTGCTTTACCACACCGAGGTTAATTTCCAATTTATTGAACCCTGCCTTTCTGATTCTATTTCTGGCCCGTTGACAGCTTTTTGTTAGGAATTAAATACTCTTTCTGCGTACAATTCTTTAATTGGACACGGTTTGATTTCCAGGGATACACCATTAGAATTCACGGGAATCCTTGATTTCCAAGCATTGACCTTCTAATTTGGTCGCGATGTAGTTTGTGGTTTTTGAAAATTAAAAATGTATGAAGATAATGTTTTTTAGATATATTTTTATTTTTAATATAAACATCTTAAAATGATTAAAAACACACAAAATAATAATTTGAAAACCACCATCTTCACGAAGCAAATACATATCCGAAGCCAATTGTTTATACAGATTTTCTATGAAGAGCTGAATGGTTCTCTCCATCTGTACCTGTCTCTAAAAACATCCAGATTCTTCCATGATAATGTTTGGTAATTAACCAGGATGGTTAGCTGATGTGTGAGGACCACTTTGTTTTACGAAAAAGACAACGGGGATCGATCTCTTTAATGAATTCCTCTCGTTACAAGTTCAGGCTTAATTTGCAGAAATGAAACAAGTTTCTTTCCAATTTTTTTAGCTATTGAAAAATTAAAGCATGTAGGTCCTCGGCTATAACCATTAATCACAAGAAAAAGAATATATGTTGACTTGTAAGAAGTCTTCCCTTTCAAGAGATACCTGCGGTAACTAAAAGTTGGATACGCAACAGCAACAGTATCTCTGATTGTCGTGCATGCGTAAATGCCAGTTCTTCCTCCAACAGTAACAAGAAAATGCGGCACTGCCCACATCACGGTGTTTTTTTTCCTTTCTCTTTCGTACTGTAGGGATAAAATGTGAAAAAGAAGAGAATGTGATGAGCACAGTGCCATGCTTTCTGCATCGTTTGTGCAAGCAGTTACCTCATTAATTAAATAACCGAGTTTATGATAGGGATCCATGTCTCTCGGCAATTGAGTTGATATCGAAAGGTTCTATATATGCAAGAGTTTTAGGTCTAGGAAAAGAGGAATCTTAACTTAACTAAAACTAGTGTCTTGGATCATTGTTTTATTCTTCGACCGAATGCAAGAGGAGGTTTCTAGCATTACTTGAATTGGGATTGGCATGAAAATGAGAAACATATAGGAGCGGAAACTCTTTTCTGATCGTCTTGAGATGCAAGGATTCGTCAAACCTTACAAAAAGATCTTGGCCGGTGATATTAATCACAGTGGTATTATTGAATCAGTTCTGCAAGTTTAGTCAGCCACACCACTATAATAACGTGTTTTTGGATTGATCGGAGAAAATTTCGCATGATGTTGAACCTCTATATTGGAGGATTATATATAACCTGTGCTCTGCGCGACCGTATTTGATGGGGATACTAGTTGTCCTTGCATATTCCACGACTAACGCAAGATCAGAAGGTAAATTGATGTTATATGCAATACTTTGCTTGCATGATAATGATATGAACACTAATTCTAGACCTGTCGGCTAAAGAATAATTTGAATTAGGTTTCAAAAGATTTTTAGTTAAATCATGATACTGACTTATTAACATTATTTCTAATATGAAATTGTGTTTTTCTCTGACCTCGCATGGATATATATATATATATATATAAACAGGAAGAAAAACATTAACTTAGAATAGAATTTTATCACCACTAACTTTCCACCAGCAAAGAACTGTTTAAACTGTGATTGGAAAAATCGAAGGTCCAATCAGAATATGAATCGAAAACATAGTTTATTAAATGCTGACGAGGCCATATGAACCGAATATTCAAGAATATTATCTTTTTGGTGCCAAGCCAACACATAAAAGCATCGGACAAGGGTTTGAATCGAAGATGTTGCCATTCCCATTTCTATAGTTTATCTCATTGCAATACAAAACAGAACAGAACAAAGAAATATACCCTCCTGGGTATGTAAGATCCCATGGTCCACCTCCGAATATTCTTCACATAGTATCATACTTTGACTTTCTATCATTGATCTGGCATTTTTTTTATAAAAAAAAATGAAAACCCTACGTGAGATAGTATATAAAATAAGTCATCGTGACCTTGTTGTCCCAAGTATATTCTCTATTTGCTTAGATTATCTGCAGGCAAGGTCTTCATATTCTGATACCTAAGAATCTGACCTTGTCCAAGATTCCATATCGATATTAATTTAATGAAGAGGGTGGATTAGGTGCACGCGGGCCGACCAAGCATGCTTTTCTTCCCAGATAAGGAACTCCCCAACTCTACATTTTTGTTCACTTCCTTCTCTTTAATCTGGAAAAATCAGTTGCCTATAATCTTATACTGTTTAAATTAACGTGTAGTAATATTTTAGTATGAATTTTGGGCACATTTTAGTTGCGGCCGTCTACAGATAGACTTGAATCCATGGGACTTGGAGTCGGAACCTGCAAAATATATAGCAAAACGTGTCTCTTCAGTGAATCTTAAGGCCAAATGACTCTTCCAGTTTCTTAAGACCATTAAAAAGTCATTTCTTGGTTTATGTGGTGTGGGGGGAACTATAATGGGACCTGGGAATATTCCGATGACCTAACAGAAAAATCAGAATAATGTAATTTCTTAATCAATCATATTCAAGGCATTCTGTTAACCTGTGTCTTCTCTCTTAAGAAAATTAAGAGGAAAAAAAAAAAATCCTTGCCCATTCTTTTAGTACTTGAACTAGCTAGATGACTGCCCCCGGCTGTTTTATATATATATATATATGTAAAGAGATGTTTGTGTAATATTAGAATTTTTAATGAAGTGAAAAAATTATAAGATGAAGCTAACTAAAAGAGATTGCAAGCAATGATTAGAAAACTAAATAAAATATTATGTTTATATTTAACTAATCAACTATAAGAAAAAAAAAACAAAAAAAAAACAAATTAATTCATGTTATTTTCAAAACAATGAAAAGATCCCATAGAAAGTTATATATATAAACACACACATTATAGGATGAGAAAAAAAACACTTCTAAAAAAAGAGGAAACAAGCAGACCTGGTGAACTTTAAACTCAGTTAAATATCTCAAATTTGTAATTTGTTAAATTCTATGCTCGAGCTCAACCAAGAAATTTAGCGTCTTATCAACGTAACATTAAATGATGAAACTGTTAAAAGAAAATCATTTTAAAAAAAAAAAATCTTAAGCAAAACAAATAGCAATTAAAATAACAAGCACCAAATCCTATAGATGAAAAAAAATCATGGGATGAAATTGGAAAATAATGTTAATTTCATAAAGAAAACAAATAGTAAAAACAATGAATCAAATCTCAAGAGAAAAGTATCTAAAGGGGTGCTTTGAAAATTGAAAAGTCAACGTGAAAATTGAGAATAAAAAACCCCAGGGTCAAATTGAAGGCATATAAACCACAAACGTTGTTGCCCAGTTGTTGAGGGGTTGCTGAGACCAGTCATTTACCACCTCTAAAGTAGACTCACAATCACTTAGCATCGTTACTTAGCATGGTCGAGGTGGACAAACAATAATACCTCCACTAGCCAGGCCATGACATTTTGGAATGAGGAGCAAGATGATAAAAACATTGTTGTCTTGGTGAAGAGTATTTCACCCATGCCTATTAGATTGTTTTGAATGTTTCAAGTAAAGTAATTTATAATTTGTCCACGTGTTTCTCATTATTTTACAAGTCAAGTGTTATGATTTTAAAATTCTTTAATTTGGTCCACTTTCATTATTAATTCTTTTAAAATGTCTGAATTATCCTTCGCAAGAGTATTTCTATTATCCTTGCTCGTTGAATGTCAAGAACACCATTTTTACAAGAGCAAGTGTGCGTGTGTGTGTCTATATTTTATTTATTATTGTTGCTGTAAGGCTCCTTAAAGATCACTCTAAACAATTCATAATGACCTTTCACGCCTCCTAAATCCGTGCAGTCTCATCCTTCATCAAATAATAATAAAATTCTCGAAAATTAAATTAGTAATAAGGCATTTTGATGTCCTTAGCAAGGAAGTGCCCTCGGACATAGCTACAAGTATAAAATGTCCAGTTTACATCCATCTTAAATAAAGTCACGCGACAGAACATGGAGTTTTGAAGTTTCTTTTAATAAAATATATTTTTATTTTTTAAATATTATTTTTTACATCAACATATTACAATAATCTTAAAATACAAAAAAAAAAAAAAAGCAAACTATTTTCTTTAAAAAAATATATTTTTAATGCAATGAAAATTCGCACTGTTAGTTAAAACTGCACCCTAACAGCTACCAGGATCAGATAAAAAAACCGGCCAACTAAATCTTGACGAGGTATAATTTAGAGCCAGTAAATGTATCACAGACGAGAGTTTCTCGGTGAAGCAGTAAAGTCTGTAGAAATGCTGCTATATATATATATATATATAGATATAGATATATAATGTGGCTGCATAAAAAACAGATTGTCAATGATGATAATTCTTGACTGCATGGCATGAATCTGGAAAATCCCAAGCTGTAGAAAAAGTCTCAAATCTTAACGAAAAGGCCTCCTACTTTAAATACAGGAAACATGCGCTTGTGCATTCCCATTCACGCCTTTTTTTGGTCCACTGACCTTCCGTGTGAGCCTACGGACGGGGCCATGCATGAAAAAATAATAAATAGATCTGAAACCAAAAGGGAAAAATGAACAAGGGGGCCTGCAATTTGTTTAACCCCCCGGCTTGCCTGCATTTATCACAGCACGTGCTAGAAAAAAGTAGACTACTAAATAATATACCTTCTTTTTCTCAAAAACAAAAAATTAACCAGCCATCTTCTTACAGGTTGCAGGTCTAGTAATCAGATGCTTACGAACAGCTGTGCCATCTTCCATCATGAACCTCTGCACAACTGTAACTATTTTGTTATATATCTTCACGCCATTGAAAAAATACTTATGTTTTGATGAACGACGTGACAATATAGGTTCTAAGAAATAATAAAACCATATCAAAATCATTCTATTCGAAGCACACCAGTGATCCGAGCCTACGAACACGAACTGCAAAGGAAAAATCCAGTTTCTGTATGGTATTGCCATCTTAGGTTGGCAATATACAAGGCTACATTTTAACTGGTATCTAGATCCCATTGCAATATTGTACATTAATCAGGCATGTTCTTAGAATGAATACATTGCAGAAGTCATTTTCTCTTCATTTTCATGAACAATATTCAGAATTCTGAAAACAACTATGCAGTACATAACAAAGAAACCAAAAATCAATTTACTAAACATTATCCACTTATAATTATAAAAAATTTAAGTTGCTGAAATTTTCCAGGGGTATGCTCAAGCGCCTGAGTATCCGGTAGTTTCTACAAAAATTAAAGGATTTTGATGCCTCAATTTTAGTTTTATATGCAGGAAAAATCCAACAAGTAGAGATTAAACAAATTGTTCTGGAGCTTGAAAAGAATATTACAGCGATCAAACAGGAGACGTAGCTACTAGTAAAATTACTGTCTGCTAAAAAAAAGATCAGAACTGATTCCAGACTGCTAGCAATTCATTGTTGAATTACTGCAAACTGCATTTTCTTTCGTAAATGAGGACAAAACAAGAAGAAAATCGCATTGGCTATTGACTGAATGAATCTGCTTACAGTGTCGCTGAATGCCCACCTAGCTAGCACAACGATATTAATCTAGTCACCACCAGGTGCACTAGTGTGACAACCTCAAATTGGCATCTTTGTATTAACAACATGACTCAAAACCTACAACATAAGCATATCCACTACAGGAGTTTAAGAATGCTGGGCTGAAAAAGGTAGATGTTTCTTTGCAAAACTATACCAAGTAATTCGTAGTCTTTGTGTTCTATTGAGTAAGGTTGCAAAGTGCAATAAAGATAAGGTATTTTATGTTGCCTCTTTCTTCTTCAATTTAAAAACAATTTTTATTCTTATTTTTAGATGATAGGTTGGACTTTCCATTGCTCAGAGAAATAATCCCTGGTTTTCGGTAGGGTCTGGTAGTGACCTCCCTTGATTCCTTTGGATGCCATAACTGCTCCCGGAGTAGTATCTGCACCTGATACCATTACAATCTGCCTTACATCTTCTCTACGGACAAAAGCGAAGGCCTGTTTCACCGTAGGAAATGAATTTAATTGGAGCACATCACTCCTAGTCTTTTCCAATCTATCATCTAATCCATCTAGAAAAATATAAACTCGATCTTCCTGTGGAATATAGTTGTATTTTTGTATGTCAAAAGCACACTACATTAAGTTAGGACGACAAAAATCAAACCCTTGAAGATCATTATAATATTTTTCAATGGATCCGCCACCCTGCTTCATACGAGTAACACGTCCCTAGAGATCATAAACTTGAGATGTATTTGTCCCGTCAAAATAGGATGTGGCAGCATAATCCTAAACCTGTTTTGTAGTTGGGAAACCATTAAGGAAACGAGAACTGGTTGTGATTATAGAGAATTCCAACAATTCAAGAACAAATTTACATAATCCTCTGTGATTACAAGGGCTATAGTTTAGGAGATATGATTTGATTTTCATCTGTAATTATCTCTTGTAATTATCTTTCCCGTTTCCTTCTATATGGAAACTCTACACTCTATTTAAATGAAGATAGAACACCATAACAATTAGTGTGGTTTACAAACATTGTTATGGTATCAGAGCAATCCTTGGATTAAAATCCCTCGATCCACCTTGTGTTGATTCTTCTATCTCTTTCAACACCATGATTCACATGGTTACTATCCAACTTTCCTCCATAAATTACCTTCTCTGGCGAAATCAATTTCTCCCCCTCTTTCACTGTCAAATCTTCTCAGCCATGTCGATGGGTCTGCTACAGCACCTTCACCAACTATCACCTCTTAATCTTCTTTTTCTCAACCAAATCCAAGTTGTGGCATGGAAACATCAAGATCAACGTCTTCTCAGTCTTTTCTTCTCCTCATTAACTGAAGAAGCCATGGCTGAAGTTCCTAATCTCATGACTGCCCGAGATGTATGGCTTGCCTTAGAAAATTCCTTCAGTCACATCTCTAAAACGAGTGAGCTTTGTATCAAAGATGATTTGCAACTCATCAGACGTGGTACTAGAAGTGTCACTGAATACTCACGTTCATTTAAAGCTTTATGCGACCAACTTGCTACAACGGGTCGCCTAGTTGAAGATATAGATAAAGTTCACTAGTATCTTAGAGGATTGAGTGTTGATTTTATCAATTTTTCAACTGCCTAGATGTCTCTTACTTCCATTGCCAGCTTTTAAAGATTTAGTTCCCAAAGTTGAAAGCTTTGAAATCTTTCAGAAATCTATGAAGTCCTTCTCCCTTATCTCCTATGTTGCCTTTACGGCCACTAACAGATACCTCCCCCCATCTCGTAGTGGTCGTTCCTTAAAATTCTATCATTCTTGAGGAGGTCACAGTGGTGGTCGTGGTTATGAACGTGGCAGGCAAAATTTCTATACACCTTGATGCCAAATCTGCAATATTGAAGGTCACACTGCTGATAGTTGCAGAAGACATTATGATAACGTTGAGCCAACAGCACAACCTGTTAAAGCCTTTGATGCAACCATAGTATTTGATAGTTTCATACATATTTACCTAATGTTTTGCATATGTTTTGTGTATTAAATGCCTTAATATTCTTTGTTTTATGTTTTGAAGGCATTTTTGGATGAAAGATGCAAAAAGGAGGTAATTGGAGCTGATTGACAGATTTGACCTTCAGTCGATGTTTTGTGCAGAGCGGAAGCTCTAGAGATCAAAATGAAGTGATTCCAGTGGCATTAAAAAGATAACATCCATATCTTTCTGTAATGCTAAGTAAAAATAAATAAAATAAGGAAGAGCATGGGAATCGCATCCTTCAAAGTCAAATCTTGCAATCTGCCAATGTCGACCTTTGTCCATTCAAACCTTCATATCTCGAGCTACAGAAGTCCGATTGATGCAAACTCAATTTTTGTGGATTCAGAACTCAAAGAACTATAAACGCTCCAAATATAAGCTCAACACGATGTCATATGAAGGAGATATGAATTTTACAAGGGACAACAAAATTCTGCCAACTTAAGGAAGGACTATTTTGTAAAATAGATACTAGGGTTTCGAAGCATATATAAAGGAAGAGAGGAGCAAGGAAATTTCGGCCAGCACACAAGAAAACACAAAATATTCCTCCTTCAAACCCTAAATCATGTGTTCTTCCATCTTTTTATTTAGTTGTTCAATAAACATGCAAGGCTAGACTCTTTTGCTTGGTTGCAAGGACACGGAAACCTTCATATTTCAAGAACTGTGAGATCTATTTTTACCTCAATTTTTCAGTTTATATGATGAATATGTTTGTTCTCCTATGCTTATTTTCTTATGATTGTTTATTTAATTGCTAAGAGCGGACTCGAAGTTATTGTTGTAGACAATCAATTGCTAAGTTTGATATCAAAACCGGAGTTGTGATATATGAACTTGTGAAGCAACTAAGTTAGTAATTGTAGCGGATCTACGTTATTAATCTTAGGGAGAACATTCAATCAAACTAAACATATATTGCGGACAATTATGTTTCTTAATTTATCAATTTATCTAGTTTTTAATGCTGCCATTGAATCAAATTATTAGTGCGGACACTGTGGTTGTTTGATGGTTAGGGTAAGTTATACGGCGGATCCGTTAACGAACCAATTTTAAGAAGAGATAAATATTCAGAATATAAATTGATGTGTCGTTTCCATGATCAGTTCTGATTTCTGTAGGTGGATGTTGACTTGTGACCAAGGTTTGCTTTATTAATAAATTTTAGTTTTATATAATTTTCGCTTAGTTTGCTTTAGCTTAGTCTAGACAACTTCCAACCCCCCCCAATTGCATAACATATAGCACGAAAATCTGAACTAAATTGTCCTCGTGGGATCGACCCCTTACTTTCTCTATACTATCTTGTTTGATTTGTTTTAAGCTAGGGTAATTAATTTGTGCGACCGCGACATCGCAACAAATTTTGGCGCCGTTGCCGGGGAAGTAATTTTAGTTGATTATTGTGCTTGTACTGTTATTTTTATTTTCTGTGATTCAAAAAAAAAAAAGACAGAATTTTTGCTTGCGACGGTACTGTTCACTTGCGGCAACGGTACTGTTCAAAACAGAGTTTTTGGTGGAATTAGGTATTGGGCTTTTAATTTCTGAAGTAAAAGGACGTTCTAAACATGACTAGTGATATATCACTAGCCCCACCCTATTGAGCCCAAATTCCTCTGTTTTCTAGTGTTTTTAGGCAGTATTAGTTTTTTTTAAAATTTGTACAATTTGCATTGTTTTCGATCTCTTGTGTGGTTAAATTCTTTTGAGTTTTCTTATCAATTTATGCCTGTGACCCGTTCTACTAATCAAAATCAAGTGCAGGTTGATCTCGAAATAGAAAACACTTTACGCAGGTTACGAAAGGAAGCTCGCATCAACATCATGGTTGTTGCGCGACAACGAACACTTAAGGAGCTAGCTGCTCCTAACGTGGAAAACCAGCCATTGTGCATAAACATAGACAGTAATGTAAACCTTGAGCTCAAATCTGGTTTTATACATTTGTTACCAACATTTAATGGTCTTGCAGGAGAAGATCCTCATACTCATCTCAAGGAGTTCCATATGGTTTGTGTTGGCATGAAACCGAATGGAGTTGATGAAGAACAAGTTAAGTTGAAAGCTTTCCCTTTCTCTTTGAAGGGGGCAGCAAAGGCATGGCTTTTCTCTATTCTCCCAGGATCTATTGGAACTTGGAATGCTATGAAGAAGATTTTCCTTGAAAAATATTTTCCAGCATCTCGAGTTGCCAATATAAGGAAAGAAATATGTGGGATTCGACAATCTCATGGAGAGACACTTTCCGAGTATTGGGAAAGATTTGAGCAACTATGTATTCAATGCCCTCATCATCAAATACCCGATCAACTGCTCATTCAATATTTCTATGAAGGATTGATGCCCACTGACCGTAGTATCATTGATGCTGCAAGTGGAGGAGCATTGGTGGATAAGACACCCGAGGCTGCACGCCAATTGATCTCAAACATGGCAGCCAACTCAAAACAATTTGGCACTCGTGGAGACCTCTCCAATAAACGAGTAAATGAGGTAAGTATTTCTAACCTTGAAAATAAAGTTAATGATCTTACTTCTCTTGTGCGTTCTTTGGCTTGTGGAAATGTGCAGCAGGTGAAAGTTTGTAGCATATGCTCCTTACAAGGACATGCTTCGGATATGTGCCCAACAATGCAAGAAGATTACATTGAACAAGCAAATGCAGTTGATGGAACATTCAATGGACAACCCCAGCGTAAGTATGATCCCTTTTCTAACACGTACAATCCTGGATGGAGAGATCATCCCAACTTCCGTTACGGGAACCCACCTCATCAAGGAAATCAAGGGAGACAGTTCCATTCCCATGGATTCCAACCACAGCCCCAGCAAAATTATCAAACAAGACAACCCCCTCCATTCACAAACTCCAATGTTATGGGGTCGTCATCCAATGATGATCTTCGTGAGATGATGAAAACTTTGGCTTCTAATACTGTTACCTTGCAACAAAATGTCATGTCTTTTCAACAGGAAACAAGGTCAAGTATTCACAACTTGGAAAAGCAAATGGGGCAAGTAGCTTCAAGTGTAGGGAAATTGGAAGCACAAATAAATGGAAAGTTGCCCTCCCAAGCATTGAATCCAAAAGAGAATGTTAGTGTTATCATGCTGCGAAGTGGGAAAGAACTTGAAGAGAAAAAGTTGAAACAAATTGAGATGGAGGAGGAAGAAGAGATAGAAACTGAATTGAGTACAAAGAAAGAACATCATCCTCCTCCACAAACTGAAACAAAGACCAACACTCCAAAGGTAACTTCTCACTCAATTAATTCCACTTTTAAAACAATTCCACCCTTTCCTGTGAGTTCTTCTAGGTCTAAGAAAGAAGACAAAGAAAAAGAGATCTTAGAGGTTTTCAAGAAAGTGGAACTCAACATTCCTTTGATTGATGCTATCAAGCAAATTCCCAAGTATGCAAAATTCTTGAAGGAGTTGTGTACTACCAAGAGAGCTTTCAAACTAAAAGGTCATGAAACGGTAAGTATCGGTGAAGTTGTATCTGCCGTTGTTCAAAAGAATTTGCCTTTGAAACAAAAAGACCCAGGTGCATTTACTATCCCATGTGTTATTGGTAATGCTAGTTTTAAAAGAGCTTTATGCGATTTAGGTGCATCCATTAGTGTTATGCCCAAACATGTTTATGATTCTCTTAGTCTTGAGCCTTTGAATAAAACTAGCATTGTAATACAACTTGCGGATCGTAGTTTTGTTTACCCACTTGGTGTGATAGAAGATGTCCTAGTCAAGATTGATAGCTTGCTAATTCCATGTGACTTTTATATTCTTGATATGGAGCATAATTCTTGTGATTCCAACAATCCGATATTGTTTGGGAGACCGTTCTTGAAAACTGCCAATACAAAGATTGATTGTGGTAAGGATACTTTGTCTATGGAGGTAGGAGATGAAAAGATTGAATTTAAGTTTCATGATGCAATGAAATATCCTTATAGCAATGTTTATTCTATCACATGTTATGACCAAATTGATAAGTGTGTGCAGCAAGTTTGTGATTTTAATTGTGTGGATGGATTAAGCGTACCTTTGAGTTATGGCTATGATTTTACCCAATTGGAGGAGATGGAGAGGCACAAATGTGTTCCCCAAAACTTGCACGAAACATCATTGGCTTTGCAAGCTTTGCAAATCGTTCCCCATGTTGAAGTTACAAGTTTAGATACTAATAAAGTACTCAAGGTCAGTGGGCATCGATTGAGACCTTTCTATGAAAAATGGATGGTAGAAATCACTGTTTCTATGAAGAATGAGCATGTCATGCCACATGTCGAGCCAATGACACAAAACACAAGCGCTTATTGGGAGGCAACCCAGCATAAAAAAAAAATCAGATTTGCTTTCTTTTTCCCTTGTCCTTTATTTTTTGCATTTTATTTCATTTTTTTCATTCTCCTATATTCCTTGTCTTTTATTTTTCAACATTGAGGACAATGTTGTGTTTTAAGTGTGGGGGTATTGGGAAAATGTCAATTTTCTTATTTTGTTTTTCTTTATTCTTCCAAAAAAAAAACAGAGAAAAATCTATGATTGATCTTTTTGAACTCCTATTGGTTTAGGAGAATATGAGTATTATGTATGAGAATTAAGTGAGATAGATGAATATATAAATTGAATGAGTGAGTGTGCATGCAAGTTTTTATGTTTAATTGGTTTAGGGATTGACTTTGAGAATATGCCATGTTGACTTGATAGTGCTATACCAATGCAAGCTTTTGAGCCTTCAACATTATATTCTTTGAGTGCGCATTCTTTCAATGATATGTATCTCTAGAACTTGCTTCATATCTTGTTGAGATTACATTCGCATTACATATATGCATGAAGATGATAAAGGCATTAGGAATTTTAACCGCTTGAGCCAAAAAGCCAACCTAAAGCATATTATCCTTAGTGAGCCCCTTTTGAGCTTGTTTATCTTTTCTTTGCTTTACCCATGTATAAGCCTTAAACTTTTTATATGTCTTCCTCTTTTCCCCTGGCCAAGGATTAGTAGAGCATACACTTATGATATCTCATGGAATTATAGTTGGAAATTATGTGAAAAGAAAGAAGTAGTGATGTTTGATGAAAAGATGGGCAAAGTTGCTAAAGGTGAAGAACAAAACAAAAACAAAAAAAAAAAAAGAAGAAAAGAAGAAAAGAACACAACAAAAAAAAAGAAAAAGAAAGAAGAAAAGAAGAAAAGAAAAGAATAGAAATGAGTTTGAAATCGAAAGTAGCTAAGCATTGGTGCTTAAAGATTGAAAATTGATGTGTTTTGATGGAATATCTTGGTTGAAATATAATTTTTTTTTTCTTTTAGAATGCTCTACTTTCTTTGGTTTGAACCTTTTCTTCTACTCTCTTTTACCTCACCTTAACCTTAGCCCCATTACAACCAGAACATAAGACCTTTTGATTTATGCATTGTTTGTAATATTTTAGTAATGGAGATGAGATTGAAGAGCAAGCTTATGGTAGAACATTTTCATTGATTGAATTTGAGAGATTTAAACACATAAGCCATAAACACATGAGTGTTGGAGTGTATATCAATGAGAGGACCTATCACTTTGGCATGGCATAGATTTCTTTTAAATCCCGAAGATTAATTGAGTTTTGAAGTTTGCATGTAAACAAATTCATGAAGATTTATGTTCTTTATCCTTCTCGATTGTATTCTTATTTATAATGCTTAAATTCTTGGATATTGACGGGAGATTAAAAAATTTATCATGGTTACTTTTATTTTTAATTTAATTTTTTTTACCTATCCTTTCTCGAGGACGAGCAAGAGTTAAGTGTGGGGGTATTTGATGCAACCATAGTATTTGATAGTTTCATACATATTTACCTAATGTTTTGCATATGTTTTGTGTATTAAATGCCTTAATATTCTTTGTTTTATGTTTTGAAGGCATTTTTGGATGAAAGATGCATAAAGGTAATGATTGACCTTCAGTCGATGTTTTTTGCAGAGCGGAAGCTCTAGAGATCAAAATGAAGTGATTCCAGTGGCATTAAAAAGATAACATCCATATCTTTCTGTAATTCTAAGTAAAAATAAATAAAATAAGGAAGAGCATGGGAATCGCATCCTTCAAAGTCAAATCTTGCAATCTGCCAATGTCGACCTTTGTCCATTCAAACCTTCATATCTCGAGCTACAGAAGTCCGATTGATGCAAACTCAATTTTGTGGATTCAGAACTCAAAGAACTATAAACGCTCCAAATATAAGCTCAACACGATGTCATATGAAGGAGATATGAATTTTACAAGGGACAACAAAATTCTGCCAACTTAAGGAAGGACTATTTTGTAAAATAGATACTAGGGTTTCGAAGCATATATAAAGGAAGAGAGGAGCAAGGAAATTTCGGCCAGCAGCAAAGAAAACACAAATCTTCCTCCTCCAAACCCTAAATCATGTTTTCTTCCATCTTTTTATTTAGTTGTTCAATAAACATGCAAGGCTAGACTTTTTTGCTTGGTTGCAAGGATACGAAAACCTTCAGATTTCAAGAACTGTGAGATCTATTTTTACCTCAATTTTTCAGTTTATATGATGAATATGTTTGTTTTCCTATGCTTATTTTCCTATGATTGTTTATTTAATTGCTAAGAGCGGACTCGAAGCTATTGTTGTAGACAATCAATTGCTAAGTTTGATATCAAAACCGGAGTTGTGATATATGAACTTGTGAAGCAACTAAGTTAGTACTTGTAGCGGATCTACGTTATTAATCTTAGGGAGAACATTCAATCGAACTAAACATATATTTTGGACAATTATGTTTCTTAATTTATCAATTTATCTAGTTTTTAATGCTGCCATTGAATCAAATTATTAGTGCGGACACTGTGGTTGTTTGATGGTTAGGGTAAGTTATACGGCGGATCCGTTAACGAACCAATTTTAAGAAGAGATAAATATTCAGAATATAAATTGATGTGTCGTTTCCATGATCAGTTCTGATTTCTGTAGGTGGATGTTGACTTGTGACCAAGGTTTGCTTTATTAATAAATTTTAGTTTTATATAATTTTCGCTTAGTTTGCTTTAGCTTAGTCTAGACAACTTCCAACCCCCCCCAATTGCATAACATATAGCACGAAAATCTGAACTAAATTGTCCTCGTGGGATCGACCCCTTACTTTCTCTATACTATCTTGTTTGATTTGTTTTAAGCTAGGGTAATTAATTTGTGCGACCGCGACATCGCAACAGCCTTTCTGCATGTTCACTCTCAAATGGCTCGGAATCTGATTGGTACAATGATACCAGTGTCTCTTCTAACATGACTCCTGATCCCTCTCAATTGGACAAGGTTGAGCCCTATCATGGTAAGAACTATGTTATTGTAGGAAATGATGCCTCACTTCCCATTACCCACACTCATGGTGGTTAAACTCGCAAGTTGACTAGCAAAATTGTATGATTTTGTTAGTCAATTCAACAAAACTTGTCAAATCGGGTTAAAAAATCAAATCTTTTTAAACTTGAAAAAAAAATATGCTAAAATCAGTCTGGATTGTAAAATCAGTTCGAATCGATCCTATTTTACGATCTCACTCCCCTACCACAAACTCACAACCCCCGTCCCCCCTAAACCTAGGCTAGCCCATGCCCCCCCTCTCTCTAAATGGCTTTCTCTAGCTTTTAAAGGCTTCCTTCTCTTGGCTACATGTTTTTTTTAGTTTTTTTTTCTTGGTTTGAATTCTTATTTGCTTCTCAGGAAGATTAAATGGTTTGAACAAAAACTATTTTTATTTATATATGAAATCTCACCATCTTCCAATGAAATCGGCTACCTTGTCTTAAATGTTACCCAACAAAAACCGGTCGTTCCTCCTCTTAAATTCTGATGACAAAACCAAGGCTTCACAATCAATATCTCTCTTCGCACAAGCAAGAATACTTTAATAATAATAATAATAATAATAATAATAATAACAGGTTTAAGTATTAGTGATTCCAATTTACTTTAATATATTTTAGTTAATTGGAAAGGGTTATCTCTAAAATGGTTTGAACATAAATTATTTTTTAGACAATAAAAATTTTTTGATTCTCATGTATTGATTTAAATATTAAATATTAAATTTATATTTAGAATTTTTGAAAAAAATAATTTTTGTTGTTTTTACTTTAAATTAAATTTTTTGGTGTTTTTAAATCATTTTCATGTGTGGATACCAAAATAATTTGTTGGAGTTAGAGCTAATATTAGCAATATTGGTGTTAGTACCAGTGGTAGTACTAATAATCATTTCAATAGTGATGCTATTGATGCAAGTCTTAGAAATAATGAGGGATATGAAAATGAAATTGATTATAGTTTACATTGCATGCTAGCTAAATATTTATTTTAATTTTATTAATTTTTACCTAATAAAATTCTACTGACATAATTGTTTTGTAATGTATTTTTAAGTAATTTTGAATCATGTATAAACCTTAACTAATGAAGTTTTATGGCCAATTGACTATAATTATGGTGTATTGTATTCAAAATATTTTACTTATGATTTTTTTACCTACACGATTTTAACTGTGATTTTATAATTTTTGTACGGAAAATATCAGGTACGATTTTACAATTCGAGTTTGAAAAATGCCTTTCGTGTCATGTCAAAATCATGATTTTAAAAACTTTACCCACACTGGCAAACTCTCTTCCTCCTCTAATTTTCATCTTTTAGATGTTCTTGTTGTTCCTCATCTTACCAAAAACTTGTTATCAATCAGCAAATTAACTAGAGATTTTACTTTATCTATTGATGATAATTTTGTTGTCCAGAATCGATTAACAAGAGCGGCAGTGGCAAAAGGTAGACGAGAAGGTGGTTTGTATGTGTTGGAACGTGACAACTCTGCATTTGTTTCTATCCTTCAAAATAAAACTTTACATGCTTCTTTTGAATTATAGCACGCTTTCTTTGGTCATGTAAATCACTCTTTTTTACCTCTTTTAAATAAATAAAAAGGACATTTATTTCTTACTTCGTTGTTGCCTAAATCATCTCTTGGCTCAACTTGTCAAATTGCTAAAATTCATTGCTTGCCCTTTTTTTCAAATAATTCTCGCTCTAATGTTATCTTAGGACTCATTCATTGCAATATTTGGGGTCCTGCTCCCATTAAATCTAATTTGGGTTTTCTCTATTATGTGTTATTTATTGATGATTATTTGCGCTTTACTTGGCTTTACCCAATGCTATTAAAATCTGATTTTTTTGATGTTTTCATCCAATTTCAAAAATTGGTCAAAAACCAGCATTCCACTAAAATCAAGATTTTTCAAATGGATGGTGGCGTCAAATTTACAAGCAATCGTTTTCAATCTCATCTTCGATAATTTGGCATCCACCATCAAATGTCTTATCCATACACTCCTTCCCAAAATGGTCAACTGAGCGTAAACATCATCATGTGACCGAAACTGACCTTGCTCTCCTATTTCACTCTCATGTTCCTCTTCTGCATTAGGTTGACGCTTTCAGCACAACAACCTACATTATCAACTGATTGCCTATGCATGTTCTTGGTAATTTTTCTCCCTTTGAGGTCTTATATGGTAAGTCTCCTAATTATGAAAATTTCCATCCTTTTAGTTGTCGAGTTTATATATGCCTACGTGATTATGCACCCAACAAATTTTCTCCACACAACTTACCATGCATTTTTCTTGGCTACAGTTTATCCCATAAAGGTTTCCACTGTTTTGACACTAATACCTCTCGTCTATATATTACACGGCATGCTCAATTTGATGAAATTTTTTTCTCATTTTCAAATACTTCCAGTGTTGTTTCACTTTTTTACATTAGTTTTTTCAATTTCTTTGAACCTTATGAACCTGAAGTATCTCCCAATCCACCATCTTTCAGCACATCATCTCCTACTGTAACGCAAGTCCCTTCTACTCCTTGTCATGTGTGTGTAGATGAATTTTTTGTTGAGCCTTTACAGGTCCCTTCTATTGTCACAATGATATCAAACTCATCATCCGCTGTTGTCTTGAATGCTACTGATACGGATATGGCACTTTCTGATAATCTCGTGGACCATATTCATGCTCCTACTTCATCAACTCCTTTTACCTCACATCCACTGATTACACGAGCAAAATCTAGGATCTTTAAGACACGACATCCAGTGCATCTCAGTCTTGTGGGATCCCCTATATTGATTCATGCATTACTTTCCACCTCTGAACCTAAAGGCTTCAAATCAGCTGTTAAAAACCCAGCATGGCTTGCTGCAATGGGTGACGAGATCAAAACACTTTAGACAAATCATACTTAGGTTCTAATTCCTCGGCCCTCCAACACTTATATTGTTGGCTCCAAATGGGTTTCTTGAACCAAATTTCTTTCAGATAAATCTGTTGAATGGCTAAAAGCTCATCTCATTATAAAGGGATATACTCAACTCCCGAGTCTTGATTACACGTCTACCATTCATGTTGTTCTCACTCTTGTAATACCATACAAGTGGTCCATCTGTCAACTTGATGTGAACAATGTCTTTCTTAATGGCATTCTTTAAGAACATGTCTATATGGAGTAGCCACCAGGATATGTTGATCCTCATCATCCCCTTCATGTTTGCAAATTACAAAAGGTCATCTACGGCTTGAAACAAGTACCTCGTGCTTGGTTTCAACGTTTCAGTTCATTTCTTCTCCAACTTGGTTTATTTGCAGTCGCGCGGACACATCTTTATTTGTTTTTCATGTGCAGGGTGATCTCATTTATCTTCTCTTGTATGTTGATGACATCATACTCACGGACAATAACACGGCTCTCATTAATCGTTTTATCACTCAGCTACACTCAGAATTTGTTGTCAAAGACCTCAACCAACTTATTTATTTTCTTGGCCTTAAGGCAACACATATACTCGACGGTCTTTTCTTCAGTCAAGTCAAATATGCTATTAATGTCCTGGCCTGTGCTCATCTACTAGACAATAAAATGGGTCTCCACTCCCACAATTGTCTCTCAATGACTCTCTTTTGAAGGCACACCATTTTCATATCCGACCCTCTATCGCTCCTTAGTGAGTGCCTTGTAGTATTTAATGATCATGCGTCCTGATGTTGCCCATTCTATCAACTCAGTTAGTCAATTTCTTCATGCGCCCACTGACATCCACTTTCAAGCCGTAAAGCGAATCCTTCACTATATTAAAGGCACCTTTCATTTCAGTCTCAATTTCACTTCATCTTCTTTACTAAGATTAGTTGCCTACTCGGATGCCGATTGGGCTGGCTGTCTAGACACTAGACGATCTACTTCTTGATACTTTATTTTTCTTGGCAGTACTCTTATCTCTTGGAGTGCCAATAAACAAACACTGATTTCTCGTTCCAACTGTGAATCTGAGTACCAAGTTCTTGCTCTTTCTGTTACTGAAGTGTTATGGCACAGTCATCTACTCAAAGATCTCAGGGATCCTTTAACTCACTAGCCTATTCTTCCTTGTGATAGCAATAGTGCAATTTTCCTCATCTCCATCCAGTGTCCCACAAACACGCCAAACACATCGACCTGGATTACCATTTTCTTCATGAGCTTGTTATTGCAAGTACTCTTCGTCTGCAGCACATTTCATCAAATTTACAATTGGCTGATGTCTTCACTAAGAGAGTCTCCAAGAATCTTTGTCTTCTTTTGATCCAACTACAAGTTTGTGTTAATCCCACTCTTAGCTTGCGGGGGATTGTAGAGAATTCCAGCAAATCAAGAATTGATTTCTGTGATCCTCCGTGATTACAGGAGCTATAGTTTAGGAGATATGATTTGATTTCCATCTGTAATTATCTCTTATAATTATCTTTCCCGTTTCCTTCTGTATTCAAACTCTACACTCTATTTAAATAAAGACAGAACACCACAGCAATCGATGTGGTTTACAGACATTGTTAGTGATAAGGTTTGGGCTCTAATTAAGACCTCAGTCATTTTTATCATTAAAGAAGGAGTCGCTCTCAAGAGTGAGATGCTGTATTAGATCTCTAAAATCCACCATGGATTCCAGGAGATAGCTTTTTCAAGGGTTGTCTCTTCCTTGTCATAGTATGGCATGAGCAAGGGGCACACTATGATAACATGGTAACTTGGAAGCTTTTTATTTATTTATTTATTCTGTTTCTTTAGAATGGAGTGGAGTCATGTACAGATACAAAGAGAGTGATTGTATGGAACTATTTATGTGCTATACATAGATTTTTGGCTAAGATTATAGATGATAGGGGACTATACATCAAATACAGATTCTTCTGATAACTATTTTGATAGCTCACGTCAACAAAAAAAACATCACTTAAAATAGATATCAAGTAAGTCCATGTTGATGCTTTGCAAGCCTTTTTTCTGATATCTTTTTCTCTCTTCATCACACAATAAATAGCGTTCTTATCCTATTTGAATAGATCACATGTACTCAAGAAATAAGCTTTAACAATAGATAAAGCCAGAAATGAGAGATAGAATTTACAATAGAGAGAGAGAGAGAGAAACCTCTATTACTGAAAAAAGACATCGCAAATGCGATTTTTCAGTAATTTTTTAATGATCAATTTTTCAATTATTATTCTTTTAATGATTGGTTTTTTAATTATTATTTTTTCATTAATAATATTCCAATTCATTCGCAACATTACAGCCATTGATATTTTAAGCTTAAATGGAGAAAAAAATTGCGTTGACGGAGAGCGATGAGATGAGAATTTAAGACAGAGTATCGAGTGGATTAGTGAAGTTTCCTTTTTTTCCTTTCTTTTTTCCTTCGCTTGGCTGTTTCTACCCGCGAATTCTCCATTAAATTTAGATTCTTCCGTGAATGGCCAACGACTCATATCAGCCACGTGGATAGCAATCGCCCATCATTTTTTAACAGGCGCTCGCTTGACATTGCGACGCTTTTAATCTTCTTCTTCCTTCAGTTTTTTTTTTAAAAAAAATGGTGTGGTTAATGTATTATTTTTTATTTTAAAAGACGCGAACACAGCTTTGCACTTCACGATGCAAAATCAAGCTACTTTTGGTTTCTGAACACACAGATAAAATGGAAATAAAGGTCATGCACACTTAACAATTCTAATCCAAGAGAGACAGAACCGGCTGCTGGCAATCTTATATATAACCAACAAGCACCTTTGTTCAAACAACTCAACCACCTTTTGGCATTGAGCCCATACCAGTAATGATGGAAAAAAACCCCTCTCGCCTCATACTCGTTAAAAAGGCAAGGACGTCAGGAAGCTTGTTTACTTTTAATGCATCCACAAAAAAAAAGACCAATCTTAGGGGTACTATACAGTGACTCTGCACATTAACTACAATTTGAAAGCAAGTTCTCTCTCCCATTTTTTCGGCTTATAGGGCACAATCTCCACAATTTTGATACCTTGGGGTGATGGCAACTCATCCACATAAGGAATCTTTTCTTGCCAAACAAACTCATTCTCATGTTCAAATTTCCTTAGTGTATTTGCAGCAATTTCTGTTTCGTTTTTAAAACAGGCTTTCCATGATTCCTCCCCTGGCGTCTTCTTTTTCGAACTGATCAATGCCTCACAAAGAACTCCAACAGAAACACCAACTTGGCCATCGTTCCTTAAACCTTCTGCAAGGTGTTTTTTACTTCGTAACTCATGTAGTGCTTTGCAAGATGATATAAATTCCTAAACAAAACATAGAAACCATCCATTAACATTTAGCAAATAGCAGATTCATGTAACAGGAATATATCCATTGAAAGAATTCAGTTAACTTTGGCTATTTTGTCTCCTTCCTTCAGCCTCTGGACAATATTTTTTTGTGGGCTAGTTGTTTTTTTTATGAAAAAGAGATCATCTAAGACTAAAAAGGTTTATGGTTTCCGTCAAGATGCATGTGTATACTCATCAAACAATGCAAACAATCTTGACACTACCATGCACCGCATACATACCAGAAACCGTGATGAAATAGTCTTGCCTTCTCCAGTCCGTGATTGTATAGCGCTTGTAGCGTCATTGAGCAATTCCACAACACCATAGTGCAGCTTCGCCAAAACACTGAAACCAGTATTACCTTTTTCCTCCGCTCTCCTTGTATACACAGCCTATCACAATGTCATCTCATCAGTTATCACAGAAAACAATATGCAAACTTTTATCGACTGATGAGATTATTTTAAAGAAAAACTCCACCAATAGATGACAAGTAAAATGCAAGCCAATGGATTGGTGGGACCATGGTTCACACTTGAACCCTATGATCTGATGCTCAAAATTTCTTGTTGTCTATTCTCATGTTATTCTTGTGAAATGACCTCTCAAAAAAGAAGAAGTAGAAGAAGAAAAGGTAACTGTCTAACTGTAATTGAAAAGCCGACAGCCAAAGAACTAACCTGGGCCTCAGCCAAACAAATGAAACTCATAGCAGCACACAAAGCTGAGGAAGCTTCTGAAGGTCTTTCTGCAGGTATTGGTAACTGCAAAGAGGGAATAACCTCATGAGCCAGGTAATGAAAAACTCCGGAAGCTTCTCTGAAAATGAAGGCTGATTGCTTCAAATCTACAACAATAAAAAAGGTAGTGAATAGAATATCAATCAACAAAGTAATGCAGATGTGATATGTAGTGGTCAGTAATACCCACCTGTTGACAGAAACTCCAAAGCCCTCTCCCGTAGTGTTGCTCCATAGAGGAAATGGATCATAACAAGCTCAAATCGCAAGTTATTGATTTGAAAAAACTTTGGACCTCTGAGGTCAAAGAAAGACGATGAGCTAGTAGCACTACTCCATCTTATCTTGAGTTGTGAAGTCCACTGAACCATCTGGTTGCTGCTGCTAATCAAATCAGCATGGAATATGAAATTTTCTAGTAATGGTATATATTGTTCCAATCTGAGACGTTCCTGAGATATTTTCAACAAGTTATCAACTCAGAATAATATGTGATATGCTACAGAGACTACGAGAACTGTAAAATACATGCAAATTGAATCATTGATGACAGCTACATTTTTACTGGCTCATATAACGTCAGATAGATTCAAAACCAAACTGACAAATTCAGGATCTCCAATATGGCTTTTAACTATATCACTAGGAGATATTAAGATTACTTTTACGTTTGAGTTCATTCATCAAAGACACAGGGAGCACAGCAGTCATCACTTGGTAGAAGTTTGGCAATTAAATAACACAAAAAAGGAAGGGCTAGTTTCACACCATACAGAAGACAAAAATGTCCATTTTGTATTACCAAACTCTCATTCAAAACTTCACATATTACCTGCTCACAACGAGAAGTCAATCCACCAGATATTTCTCTAGCAATAGCCTCGGTGATGTGACTGGTCTGATTAATTGACTCCTCAATTACCCTTCGCTTGGAGCTTAACTCTTTCAGATGCTCTAGCGTTGCAGAATCACGTGCTGCGATTACATCTTCAAAAACAATCTGTTTCCATTTCCAATTCATTTTATAAAACATATTAAAGCTTAAACCCACATTTTTGTGCAGCCATTATATATCACAGTGGCAGGAAGTCTAGAAATATAGAAGCAAAGTATAGCATAAAAAATGCAAATAGATCCACACAAATTTATTCTATGCTAAAATCATTTCCAGGGAACTCTTTTCATTTATTGAAGCAACATCATCAGTATCAAAGAAATAATTTTTCCTGAAATCAATGTACTCAGTTTTCATAAAATCTAAAATGCCTGCTTATTTAATTCAAGTCCACTGCCAATCTAGTTGCATTTCACTCCATAAGCATCAATCTAGCATTTCAGTTTTCTACCCCGGTCAAACCACAGAAAAAAGGAAAATCACCCTGACATTAAGCTTTCTAGCACCAATAATTGGCGCCGCCAGTGATTCACATGATGATAATTGAAAGAGAGGAAACCCGTCCACTTAATCCAATCGAGAGACAAATCAAAGCTAAATTCCAATAAAAACCCACATGATATAACATGGAAACAAAAAAGATCAATCAAGAGAGAGAAAGAGAGTACCTTTTTGGTTCTAAGTTTGGCCAAGTCTCGATATTGAAGCATCATCTTTGCAAGCACTCAAGAAAACAAAACCGAGATAAAGAGAAACAAAAGGCTAGAAACAAGACCCGAAGGCTTCAATTATCTTTCACGAAACTAAGAAAAAGCCACACTCAGTTCATGTTCTTGTAGACAAAAAACCAGCTCGGGATTTAACAGCAATGCTATGACAAGCACTGATGTAGCATCTTCTCGGCATAGAAAAGAGTATGATGGACTTATAACTGAAAAATCGTCGTTAACGAAGGTATTAGTATAGCTGTCGTTGGTATTTGTTTCCTTCTCTATGAAGATTACAGGAAATATCTGGTGTCTCTGCCCCAAAGACTCCCGCGGAGTTGTCGTTGTAAAAGTCTTCGGCTCTTATTAGGCTCTTAATGATAACAACCACCTTTTTTTTAATATTTTTTAAAACACAAATACATTATTATTATTAAATGAATTCCTCGGGGTATACCAAATCTCTACCATGAGGATCTTAGACAAGCCATCCAAATCCGCGCATATATATTCACATTTCATTATTTTCTTAAGGTTTTTCCTAGCAAGATCCTGGACGGTTGCTTGGAAACATTAAATCCAATCCAATTCCTTCGGGGTTTTTCAATATCAATATCTTTAAACAACTTTTTTTACACCAAAATCATTTTCTTGGAAATTAAGCAGGCCAGACACACCAAAACCCGACTAATTTATCAACTAGAATAATTTATTCGAGATAAAATGATTTAATTTGTCTTGTATTGTACGAAGACGCAAGCTTCAAATCTATCTTTAAATTTCTAATTCTGTCAGTTTGATCCCTGAATAAAGGATATTTTTTCAACCTATCTTTCCAATTAAGGGCTTTAAAAATATAAAGACATGTAGGCTAGTTGAGAATAATGGTTATCATTAATGCACTTCATGTGCAAAATATATGACTTTTTTCCTTGGAATCTAAATGAAAAAATATATATAGACAAAAATCATTTAATAAATAAAATAGTGTTGCGGTAGATTAAATAAAAATAACGGTGAATGAGTTCTCATGGCGTGTTTACTCGTACCATATATTATTTTCTTAATGCTATAAATATTTATAATATTAAAAAGTCCACTAGAAAAACTCGATCTACCACGTTTTTCAATTAATTTATAAACATTTAAACGGAATAATTTATTCCCTTAAAAAATACACACCAACTAGATTGCCACGATTAGAGACATGAAGACAAGATCAAACAATTGTCCCATGTATCTTTCATTGAATCTATCGACTATATATTGTGTATATATTTAAGCAGTGTTTGGTTGACACGAGTTGTGATTTAAGACATGTTTGGTAGTGTGGTTATGGTTGTTTTTTAAAATATTTTTTATTTAGAAATACATCAAAATAATCTTTTTTTAATATTTTTGACATTAGCACGTCAAAATAATCTAAAAATACCAAAATATTTTTATTTAAAATAAAAAAAATCAAATTTTAAACAAATGGCATTACAACCGCAAAAATAAATAGGCACTTAAAACTAAAACAAGTATTGTTTGAAGAGGAGAATTCTTTTTTCAATCAAGATGAGAATCATCTCGGTTATTTTTTTTAAATACACACATTAAAGATGCTAGTGTTTTACATTATTATATTCTATTAAAATGATGGGTCTACATGTCTATTTAGTATAGTTATGGTTGTTTTTAAAAATATTTTTTATTTAAAATTATATTTAAATAATATTTTTTTATTTTAAAAAATTATTGTTGACATTACCACATGAAAATAATCTAAAATCATTAATTTTTTAATTTAAAATAAAATATAATTTTTTTTTATTTTTTCAATAATATTTTTAAAATATAATGTCAAATATGTGTGTATTATCACTATATATTTTTATTTTTATTAAGTTGCTTCTACTTTAGGAAACACTTATAAAAAAAAAAATGCACACGCAATATTATACAAGTCTAAGAGGGTGTTTGTGAGTGCTGTTATGGTTATTTTTAAAGTGCTTTTCATCTATAAATAAATCAAAATGATATTTTTTTAGTTTTTAAAAATTATTTTTGACATAAGTACATCAAAATGATCTAAAAATATATATAAAAAAATTATTTAAAAAAAATTAAATTTTAGGTAACCGGCGATTGTATTGCGGTGTCAAACCGGCACTAAGATGTCACACGTCACTTAATGTAAATAAAATATATTTTGATTATTTATCTATCAAATAATATTTTTATTTCGACAATCTTTGATAAATTATTTTTATTTATTTATAATGAAATATTTCAAGCAATTATTAATATAAAATGTTTGATTTCTAAAATGTGAATTTTTACATAAAGCCTGACATGTCGTAATTAAATAAGTTTGTTGGTTGTTAAAACGCATAAATAAATTCCGATTGAATCGAAACAGAAACTATATACATATAAAATAGTCAGTAGTTAGCATTCATGTGAATAAAAAATAATAAAAAATGTTTCATTGTTTATTCAGGCTACAGGTGTGAATATTTTTTTAATATATAAATCCTTATTTTTATATTTTTTTTCTTGCGAATCAGTAGAACCTGTCAGAAGAAACAATGCAGAATTTGTAGATAACTTGCTCTGAAGGAGTTAAAATGTCAGAAGAAACCATTTAAATTATTAGATAAATAATCAAAATATAATTTATATTATATTAACATTACTTTCAGGAGATGTTTGGGAGTGTAGTTATGGTTGTTTTTTAAAGTGTTTTTCATTTAGAAATATATTAAAATAATATTTTTTTTATTTTATAAAAATTATTTTTAATATTAACATATCAAAATAATCAAAATATAATTTATATTATATTAATATTATTTTGAGGGGGTGTTTGGGAGTGTGGTTATGGTTGTTTTTTAAAATGTTTTTCATTTAGAAATATATTAAAATAATATTTTTTTTATTTTATAAAAATTATTTTTAATATTAGCATATCAAAATAATATTAAAATATCAAAATAAATTTATTTAAATTAAAAAAAAAACCATGACCATCGATCGCAGTACCAAACAGGCAGAATACTTACTGCATCAGAAGTTGCTTTCTGCCGAGAAAAGCAATGGCAAATCTCTCTGTTTTGGATGTTCATTGTTACCTGTCAATCTTCTGACACTTATTACGCGTTAAATGGCTTTGAGAGATCGTAGTATTATTAAAATATTGTTTTTGGATAGTCGGAAAAAAATATTATTTATTGGGAAGTTGAAGTCAAAGTTACATGATTGAACTCGATTTTATAATTTTGTATTTTACTTCAGACACAACAACAACAAGTTATTAATTGACTTCATGAATTAAATTCAATTCTTTAGTGATTTGAGTGAGATGTAAAACATGAAACCAAATTGTAACGTTTTCAGTCCTGACATTACTCTTGATTACTTTTAGATAAATAATAAATTGTTAGTAGTGATTATTTTTTAAAATATATTGAAATAATATATTTCTTATTTTTAAAGTTTATTTTTGATATTAAAGCATTAAAAAAAATCAAACTAAATATAATTTCTTTTACAAAATTGCCTTCTAACTATGATCTTCAGTTTGAATGCTAATATAATGAATATATGGTTATTAAATTTATTATTTATACAATTAATCCAGACCAACAAAAATGAGCAAAAATATAGATTAGAATCCACTACAAAACACAGACATGAAGCCATCATCGGTCCAATCCTGTCCAATCCGACCAGCCATCCGTTTAGAGGATGGTTTTTGAGAAGGCAGTGCAACTTAAATTAAATTAAATTTTTATTTGAAAATGTTTTAAAATATAGTTTATTTATTTATAATATTAATATATCAAATAACAATTTTTTTAAAAATATTGATTTAATAATTTTTAAATAACAATTATTGTTTAGAAGCTGTATCAAAGACCACTAATTTCTTGGTGGGAAATCAAGAATAAAATTGAAACTACAAGAATCAATAAATAAATCAAGATATTAATAAATAATTCAGTCATTAATTATTTTTGTTCTGTTTCAATTCACTGATACTCAGCCTCGCCAGTCTTCAGTCAGTTCATCAACGCAAACGACCTCGACTCTGATTCTAAGCAAGCTTTAGAATGGCGGAGAAACAGTTGATCGTGGCCGTTGAAGGCACTGCAGCCATGGGCCCTTTCTGGTCGATCATTCTTTCTGATTACCTTGAAAAGATCATCAGGCACGTGCGGCACTACCTTTTAAAAAAAGTTTGAAACTGTGAATGAGGGTTTTGTTTTGAATTTTTTATTCAACGGCTCAATCACTCTGTGCAGGTGTTATTATGGTAACGAATTGCTAGGGCAGGTAAGTATACATCTTATCTTGTCAAATTTTAACTGCATTGATCTGGATAGCGATAAATGTTGTAACTATAGACTTAAATAAATTGTGAAACAGTTGTTTTTAATTTGATTACTGAAAGAACATTACAAGGTTTCTTACCGATTCGATTCCAAAAGATGTTTTCCGGTTTTAGGGCTAGTTACCTTGCTCAATGTACATTGGTTTGAATGAATCTTAGAATGTTATCACTTTGTAAGCCTGAACAATGGGAATCGGTCCAACGGGATGCTTCAATTTGAACTTATTTGATGCTTATATTTTCCTTTTCTTTTCTTTGTTCGGCAAGTTTCGGATTTAATGACAATTGTTCCGTGTCTTTCTTCTGTTCAAATGCAGAAGGTCCCTACTTCCAATGTTGAGCTCTCAATTGTCACGTTTAATTCTCATGGATCATATTCTGGTATGTGTTTTTCTTGGTTGATTCATAATGCGGTCTTTTCCTTGGCCAATGGGTTATTCCATGTTGATGTTGGACTACTTTTTCGAGGAACAAGACTGATTTTATGTTATTGTTGGCATCTCCTTCTTGTATTTGCTGAGAAGATTTTTTTGGCAGAAGAAGAACAAGACTGATTTTATGTTATTGTTGGCATCTCCTTCTTGTACTTGCTGAGAGGATTTTTTTGGCGGAAGAAGCTTGTACGAGACTTTGTTGATTTGAATTTCAAGTAATTAGAAATTTGTGAACTGATTTTGTTCTGCAATTCTGGAGTTGCAGTTGAAACTTGAAAGCCCAATTTCTAAAACGATTCATATGCATTTACTTGCCTTTTGTATATTAAACTTCCTTCCAACTCTGACCTTAATTTATATGAGCTATTTGCTTTATCCAGTCATAAACACTTTCTGAGATGTGTTTAATTTGGGAAAATAGCTAACTAGTAAAGAGATTCTTGTGTCACTATTGCTTATTGCAAAATATCCAAAGCTTGAGTTACACTCATCTCACAATATGCATGACAGTAGTGATTATATCTTCTCTGTGCTATGGCTACATGAAACTTGAAACATGATTTTCTTCTTCTACTATTCTACTATAACAGGATAACTAACAGAGTATCACTTTTTTTGTGAAGCTTGCCTGGTACAACGGAGTGGCTGGACAAGAGATGTTGATATCTTCTTACAGTGGTTATCAGCAATTCCCTTTGCTGGTGGTGGTTTCAGTGATGCTGCGATTGCAGAAGGGCTTTCTGAAGCTCTAATGGTATGCCATGCTTGCATTCTGCTCCTTTTTTCTTTGTTTTTTTAGTTTTAACACTTTCTGTTTCCAATTAATGGTTGTTTGTGTTTCATGATATTCCCTGAACAGAAGCTTATTACTATAATAGCTCTGCTTCCTTTTCCTTCCCTGTAAGAGGGAAAGCACACAGAAGAAGCTTGAGGTCCCCTTTCATTAGAAATTTGAGTTTTTTTAATATTTTATTTAACAATTTAAGCCATGGTGTGGGGAGATTGACACAAATGTAAGGTGTCATGCATGGCCACTCAATCTAACAGATATAAATATAGATTGGGGCTGGCTGAAAAATTCGTCAATACAAAGGGTTGGAAAAAAACATGGGTTTGCTGTATCAAATTTTTTTGTCGGGTTTCTTCTCAAAAAGAAAAATATCATTGTTAAATCAATTCTGTAATGTATTATGGAGCATGGTGAAAGTGGCTCCAAGAGGAATTTCTTTGGATGACATCTAATGGATTGGAATTGGAATGCTTGTCTTGATTTTCATTTTCTTTTGAGGGGGATACCCTCTTGTTATTATCCTTTCTTTGCCCTTCTAATAGTATTTCATTATTGATTTTCATTTTTTTTCAATATTTGTCAAACCATTCCTTTTTTATTTTGCGGGACAGCTGCAGGAGCTCATAGAATAGTCTTTTTGTAATTGTTGATGGGCATGGAATGCTATTGTGTTGGCAGGGCTGCCCTTGTAAGGAAGACATCTTATTTACTTCCATCACTATCCATTGTTTTCCTGCCAATTTTTTAGCAAAAAAAGGAGCAGATTTACTTCTATGGTTGTCATCATGATTTCATCCAATTTTGTTTTTGGATTTCTACATTTGTTTGTTGTATATTAATGTTGAACTATCATCCCTTTAATATGGTCTCTTTTGCTCAAAGAAACCTCAAGGTTTTTTTTCCCTTTGTCGAATTACAGTGGCCGGGCCTACAGCGCTATACTTGTACTGGGCATCTTCTTGTTTCTGAATTACTTCTCAGCCCCTAACAGCACACCCAAATAGATAGATTACAGCAGCCATGAAATTTTAAAACCAAAAGTTTGCCTTGCAACAAGATAGCATGAAATAAGGGTGGCTATTGTGAAAAGAGAAAACAAAAGGGTGATTAGTGTATTTAAACCATCTTCAATGGCAGTGAATGTAATTTATACTCTCTTAAGGGAATATTAAAAAAAAAAAAAAAACTCTCCAAGAGGTTTGTTAGGCTCTGCTCTGGATCCTCTCATATGCACATTTTTTCTTTTCAAATGTTTAAAGTAGTAGAACATTCCTACTGTGTCCCAATTGTTTTAATGGATTGGTAATAAACATAAATTTGTGGCTTTACCCAAACTTTCACCGAGTTGAGCCAATGCCTAGTGCAATGAAATGCGGCAGACCTGACCCAAGTCCTGGCCTTGTCAGGGTATGCAGGACTTGAGCCCCTTGCAACATGCAAGGCGTTAGTAAACTTTTTTTATCAATGGCTCTTTAACTTTGGTACAAACTGTTATATGCATGTTTTGTTGTTTAATGAAGAAAATTATATTTGCCTAAATGACCATTCATCAGACTCCTAAGTAGGAGGTGTTTGACCATCTTTTGTGACCCTTGTTTGTTTCCTGCATGTGCATTTGATGACATACTTTGATACATATTAGATACTTATTGCAACTTGCAAGAGCTTTTTCTCTCATTACTATTAATCTTCAATTGCAATGTTACATGGGTTGGTTTGCACAAAGGAGTCAGTGACAGGTTTATTTATGAAACTTGTTTATTTTGTTACTCTCATCGAGGAATTTTTCTTACTTAAATTGCAAAGTATATTCCTTAGGCTTATGCCTTGTTGTATTATTCAGATGTTCCCTATTGATCCAAATGGAAGCCAGAATCAAACAAATATAGATGGGCAAAGGAACTGTATTCTTATTGCTGCAAGCAACCCACACCCATTACCCACACCAGTATATCGTCCACAAACACAAAATTTGGAGCAGACTGAAAATATTGATGCACAGAATGAAAGCTGTCTATCTGACGCGGAGACAGTTGCAAAATCATTTCCTCTGGTACATTGATATTGTTTTCTTACCAAATCTACTGGTGCTCTCTATTTTTGAGATTTACTGGTATATAAAAACTGATCCCTAGTTTCATTGCAGCTCTCAGTTTCTCTATCAGTCATTTGTCCAAAACAGCTTCCAAAACTTAGGTCAATCTACAATGCTGTAAGGATGAGGTTTTTTCATGGTCTCTTTTCTTTTGTATTGTTGCTGGCAAAAACACATTTTTGTTACTGTTGCTTCTCGCATAGAGGGAAGATAACGAAAAGCATTTGGAGGATGGAGTTTGGAATACCCTTGCACATCATACTTTGCTCTTCTGTAATTGGTGAAAATCACTAATGTTTATCTGGGGCACGCTATTTAATACACCACTTTAAATGTAGGGGAAGCGCCACAACCGAGCAGCTGATCCACCTGTTGACAACGTAAAAAATCCTCATTTTCTTGTGTTAATTTCAGAGAATTTTATGGAGGCTCGTGCTGCATTGAGTTGTCCTGGAGTTATAAGTTTGCCTTCTAATCAAACTCCTGTAAAAGTGGATATTGCTGCAGTTACTTCTGTAACTAGGCCAGCTCCAACATCTATTCCTTCAGGTTGTTTATACTGTCTGGTCTATTTCTTGATTATTGAGTGTGATTGAATATTGGCATGACTTGTTAAGTTATTTTGCTCCAGTTACTTCTGTGATTATCGAGTTACATGTTTGCCTTCTAATCAAACTCTTGTTATAATGGATATCGCTTCAGTTACTTCTGTAAATGGGCCAGCGCCAACTTCTTCCCCTTCAGGTTGTTTATACTGTCTGGTCTTCTTCTTGATTATCAAGTGTGATTGAATATTGGCATGACTTGTTAAGTTGTTTTGCTTGGTGTTTCTCTCTTCTGAAGCGCCTCACAAGAGAGAGAAAGATATAACAATCAGATAAATCAACATTTTCTACCTGGTGCATGTTTAACCCCCAGTAAGATTGGTTCTCATGTAGAAGCTCTTAGTTTGTTTTCCTTCAATTTTGTCATCTCCTTAATGTTAAAGATACGTTGCTGTGATGAGAGGCTTCAAATACAACTTCTCTCATAGATCTTATGGATTTCAGCAAGATTCAAGCCTGTACCTGCTTTTTCCCATGAAGTCCTGAGATGTTTTTGTGGATATCTTCTTAATGCTAATTTTTTAATTCTTATTGCACTTGAAACATCAGAGATAAAACTTAAAAAAAATGGCTGGGTTTTCCCATAGGCATTTAGGTATTCAGGTATTGACCACTTGATTAGGCTTATTTGGTTACTTCCAATATTAATTTGTTGTTTGATATTTTTCCTGGTGGAAGACTTACTTTCTTTCAAAACTTCAGTGAATGGATCCATGACAAATCAGCCACCAATTTCAGTTGGAAATTTTCCCACTGCAACTGTGAAAGTTGTAAGTCTAGGGAATTGGTCCTTTATTGAAGGAAAATAAAGTTGTTTCCATGATAACATTGCTACTGTGCATTATGGTCCTGATTAAGAGCTTTTTTGATTTTATATTTGCAGGAGCCAAGTACTATAACTTCCATGGCAAATGGACCTACTTTCCCCCAAATTCCTTCTGTTCCACGCCCTGCATTGCAAGCAGTTCCAATCTTGCATACTTCTTCACCATCTACTACCACTACCACTACCACTACTACTACCACTACTACTACCACTACTACTCAAGATATGGCAACAAGTGGTGATAATGTGCAGGACTTGAAACCAAATGTCAGTGTGATGACTCAGCCTGCACGTCCTGGGCCTCCTGCTGCAGCAAATGTGAGCATTCTGAACAATATCTCTCAAGCACAGCAAGTGATGAACTCTGCGGGCTTAAGTGGAGGATCTTCTATAGGTCTCCCATCAATAAATCAAACTTCTGTGGCCATGCATATGTACAATATGATTTCGAGTGGAATGACATCTTCTGTGCCTGCTGCTCAAACAGTATTTTCATCTGGGCAACCAGGTGTATCTTCGATAACAGGGTCAGGGACTCTTACTGGGACAACACAAATCGTTCCAAACTCTGGTCTTGGATCATTCACTTCTGCAACTTCTA
Source organism: Salix dunnii (assembly GCA_015731905.1). NCBI lineage: Eukaryota > Viridiplantae > Streptophyta > Magnoliopsida > Malpighiales > Salicaceae > Salix > Salix dunnii. Next base: position 9,311,077 of record CM027668.1, on the reverse strand, counting down.
ATATGTCTGGAAACTCGAACCCTGGGAGGATTTCACAACCTATGGGTAATCTTCAAGCAGGTGTTAATATTGGTCAAACAGCACCAGGCATGAGCCAAGGAAATATTTCAGGATCACAAACGGTACAAAGTGGAATGGTTGCAAACCCAAACACAATGAGTGGTCTGGGTCCGTCAGGTGTCTCTTCTGGTTCAAACACAATGATTCCTACCCCTGGAATGTCTCAACAAGTACAATCCGGGATGCAGCCTCTTGGTGCAAACAATAACTCAGCAGCTAATTTGCCAATGTCACAACAAATAGTAGGGGGCTTGCAGCCAGCTCAATCAAAATACATCAAAGTCTGGGAGGTAAGTTTGCTTGCTTCTTTCGGATTTCTAAGCAGTACATACATTGTTATTAAAGATTATTGTGGATTTGCAAGCCAGTGATGGAAGTATTTCACTTTTACTGTAGGTAAAGAATATAATTTTTATTGCCTTTTGTCAAAAAGTTGTTTGTTTAAAACATATGGACTTTTGGCATGAACTGGTTCATAGTATGTACAACAGTGGCTTCTGGAAAGTTTGCCCACTCCACAAATTTTCAACAAATGATGGACAAATCTGTCATGATCCTTGAATGAGGTAGTCATGGGCGGGGTTGGGGTGTAACTTATGCTCAGAAGTGACTATTCTGATGAAAAATTTTACGTTACCCTTTGCTTCTTCTTCTTCTTGTGTTTTTTTGGGGGAAGGGGGTTTTGGTGAAAAATCATTAGAGCCCTTCTAGCTGCTGTTTAATACATGTGAAACAAAAATCAAATTTGTATCATCATTTCAGTACGAGGATAACTCTTAAAGTTCCGAATTTCCCTTTTTGCTGACTGATATTGAATCTGAAAGTTAAAGCACCATAACCTTAACACTTCAAAGCCAGTAGAAAAATGGTTCCAATGCCATCATTGAGGATACAACCTCTGCTATCAGTTAAGGCATAAAAACCCTTTGATTTTCCCTTTCTTGTAGAACACCTCAAACTAAAATTTGTTGATTATTTACAACTCCTGGGTCTCATCTTGTTTTATTTGGTTATAGTTTGCTGACAGCCTTGAGTGGTAATGAGACAGGTAAAACAGTCCATAATATAATGGGAATGTTTGATCATGTATGGAATAGCTAGTATGAAATCACATAACTCTCCGTTAGATGACAAAACAATCAATTGGATTTTGCTTAATTTCTTTCTTCATTATTATTATTGTTTTCAAAATTATTATATTTAACTCACTTGAAAAGGTCTCTTCAATATCAGTGTAGATTTCTGGAACTGCCAAACAGGTGTCTCTATGAAATCACTAACTTCTTTTGAACATTTGAACTTCATAAAGGGAAACTTGTCTGGGCAACGGCAAGGGCAGCCTGTCTTCATCACCAGATTAGAAGTATGTTTGAAATGGCTTAGAAATCTCCACTTAATGCATAATGCTGTTTCAGTCTCTTTTAATAGTAACTAATCTTGGTACATTTGACATAGTTTTACACATGGACCTTATACCTTTTTCCTTTGTGCAGGGTTATAGGAGTGCTTCTGCCTCTGAAACGTAAGTTCAGGCATAGCACTTTAGTTTAAGTAGAAAAACATTCTACACTTTCCACTTCCTAAAGTCTTTTTCATCTTTGATTTACATTTTTGGGAACAATTTAAATTATCTTTGGCTGTTTCAAAAGATGCATTTTTTTTTTTGGCTGTATATATTAACGAGTCACGAAGTAACTGTTTGACTGGTGATTGCTGAGAGGACAACACATTTTTAAATATAAGAAAATCATATCAACTAACTCAAAATAATTACAAAAGCACGATGGGACTAATTCTATTCAGGTTTACATTTGAGAAAATCATCACATGGTTATCAGATGATTTGTCTGGGACTGTGAGTTATACTACAAAGGTAGATGGTCCTTCATACCAATGCCCTTTAGCTATGTCCCAGCATCTTGTTACTGACAGGTTTAGTTTTGAGGGTATTTTTTCCATCTAATCATCTAACTATTTTAAAAACACTATTGCCAATGGGACAGGTTTAGTTTTGAGAATTACCTAAATATCAGCCTCATTTATGCGCTGAGGATCAGGCTTTTGTGCTAAAATTTATAGTTGGATAAGTCGAAATAGAATTGAATGTTTTATTTATTCATAAATAGACAGAATATATGTGAGATTTCATTTAATTGTTTAAGATAGATGACTCCAACTTCAGAACTTTTGATCTAGACCTTTCAAACTATGAAGTTTTTGAGTGTTTGTGTGCTCGTTTCATTTCTTTTTCTCATTGTTTAATATTTTCATATCCCAATGTTAGCACACATATTTGTCTAGATGGATTCAACTGGTTTAGTTTTTCTGTGTTCTTCTCAGGCTTGCAGCAAACTGGCCATCAACAATGCAAATAGTTCGGCTTATATCTCAGGACCACATGAATAACAAGTAATTGCTGCTTGCTTGAGATTTTCAGCATGTCTTTTTTGCATTTATTTGTTCACTTGCATAACTTCCTTGATTTGTTGTATTTATGCTTCTTTTTTATCAATTTGGTTATTTTGATAAAGGCAATATGTCGGAAAGGCTGATTTTCTAGTTTTTCGGGCCATGAATCAGCATGGATTTCTTGGACAACTCCAAGAGAAGAAGCTTGTAAGCTGTCTGGTTTTATTAATTTCTTTTTCTGGTTTAGGAGGTAGCCCAATGCTTTCCAACTTGATATTTTCTTGAAAAGTTACTGTCAATTCTCATGTCATCCATCAGTTCTCCCTTCTGCATTTAATGTTAACTTCAGTGATATGACTTTTTTGTTTGGATCTTGATGCTCACCATTCATCACATGCTACTAATTTCCTGGTTGAAATTTGCTTGTATTAAAGTGAATTGGAACCAGAGATAAAAGGATAATGAAGACACTTTCTGTATATTATTTATCTCTAAGCAGAAACTTAAAAGAGTGGGATTGCAGGATTAGAAGTTGCCCTTGTTAAACAGAGTTGTGAAATTAGTTCCTGAGAAACAAGTAGCTAATCAATACTTCACGTATTGTTTTTACCTGCCCTTCATTGTATTCTTCTATCTTCCCCTATTTCTCCCCTTTTATATTATTCTTTAAAAAATGCATGCTTAGGCACTCTGATTTTGTTAAAACCAATATCAGGGGTATGATAGTAGTTGCATAGATCCTATCAGCTCAAGCTTGATGCTCACATATTTAATTGTTTTCAACCTGATCTCTTGAGTGAAATTTTGTGCTCACTACTTTGAGGGTGAATCACGAGTGCATGGATGTCATTGAAAGTTGTTATATTCTACTGTAGAATGGATATAGTTGTAGGAATGGGGGGACCTATTTCCTTGCTTACACATGGTTGAAAGTCCTTTTGTCTTGTCTGCTTGGTTGTCTTACAGGCATGGAACTTCGCAGTTTATTAATGTTCATATAATTTGAACTCTTTTTTTAATTGAAATAATTTAAACCTCTATGAAGCTCCTTTATTGAAGTTCCGTAAGCTCTTATAACTAATTACATTTTTAGCTCGATAGAGCCTTCTAAAACTCTAAGAAGATTACTGTCCTAACTCCAAAAAAAAATGAATGAACGAAAAACAATTAGGCACAAATTCTTGTATTACTAATTTATTTTAGATTTAATTAGTTCAGGATAGTGCTTCATTTCTCATGGGGAAAAATGTCTTTTTGATGGGGGTTTTTCTGATGTTGATTTTGTCGCTCTTAATTTCCCTAGTGTGCAGTAATCCAGTTACCATCTCAGACATTGCTTCTCTCCGTTTCTGACAAAGCCTGCCGCTTGATAGGGATGCTTTTTCCTGGGGTAAGATGTATTTGTACTTCTATTTCTCAGTACCTCGACTTCTAGAACGATCAGTCACAAAAATTAGAAGCTACATAACAGTTTCTTATTGTTTTTGGGGGCTTGCACGTCAATGTGCCTTTTCCTTTGTAATTGCTGTTAAGACATGATTAAGCCATCAAAAGAAGGCGTTGAGTCATCCATTTATCTATATATCCTGCATTATAACTTGATGTACACTGTGGAACCAGGATATGGTTGTGTTTAAGCCACAAATGCAGCAGCAGCATCCACAACTGCAGCAGCAGCAGCTCTTGCAATTGCAGCAGCAGCAGCTTCAGCAATTGCAGCAGCAGCAGATGGCTGGAACAGGAATGGGTCAAACTTATGTTCAAGGTCCAGGTCGTCCACAATTAGTCTCTCAAGGGCAAGTTTCTTCGCAAGGACCAGCAAACATGCCTGGAGGAGGCTTTATGAGCTAATAAGAACTCCAATTCAGTTGGGAGAAGAAATGCACCTTTGTAACAGAGAACGATTCTAACACCCACATGGATAATGTTCTTCGTCAAAGCTGATGCACAGTAGCAGAAACCCTCATGAATTTGATCTTTGAAAAAGCTGCTTGGCTTCCACTTCATGTAGCGACGCGAGTTTTTCATGTTCGTGCTCTCATTTCATCGAGATTTTCTTCATTGCTAGTTGCCCTACGTTTCTTTGGTTTCTTGTAGCCGTTTCTGCTATTCTAGAATGTAAATTATTTTCAAGATTTTAATTTGGAGCTTCTTTTTCCTGTTTTGTTTATTGATCACCCTAATTATTCGTATTGTTACTTAAGCGAATTGAGCTGTAGCAATTCACATATGCCTCGTGGGCTGAACTCGAACATTTCCAAATTTATTTGGGACAACTCTTTGACCGCGATGGCAGTACTCCACGCAAAAGAAAATTACTTCTCAACCCTTGGGCCTTGTTTAGTTGTTCACTCATGTTTGTCCTTGTGTGGAGTGCTTAACTTCACAAATTTTACTTCTTCGGTATTGTAACTTGTTTGAAACTCGTATGTTTTATAGTTTCGCATTTACGTGGATGGTTTCGTTTATTTAACTTTTGTTATCATCTATATTTTTATAATATTATTTAAATCAAAGGTAAAATATTTGAATAAAATTAGGTTATTTTACCTTACTTTTAACGTGGATGACTTCTTTTTTTTACATATTTTTACAATATAATTAACTGATGAGTGGATTCATCATATGCTTTATAGCTATTATCATATATCACAATCGTAGTTGTGAAATGTATCTGTTTTATTATTATACATAAAAAAAAAATAAACAGAAGAGAAATTTAATTTCATGGCAAAAGTTAGTTTGGTTTGAAGGTATTTCAAGTCTAACCATAAAGCCAAAACAAATACAAAAAAAATAGAAGAAATGGAAAAAAATAAAAATAAAAATAAAAATAACTAATTGTAAAACCCATGTACCAAACTTTTGCTCTTAAGACTGCCGAAACGACGTGTTTTCATGCTTATACATTCCGTTTTATTTTTATTTTTCTGATATGCACGTCACAACCCCACTCCACCACCAGTTTTCTTTGCCCTTTTTTTCTCCAAAACAAAAAAATATTAAAAACATAATCTCTTACAATTACTCTTTTTTTTTTTCAAATAAAAGGAAAGGGAAAAAACAGGGTCCATCTCTCGTTTCAGAGAGATAGAGAGAGAGAGAAGGGGGCGACAATGGAGACTGCGATTCGTGGGAGAATTGCTCTCTCACCCAATCGCGTTATTAACCCTAAAACCGGTACGTGTCACTCTTTCCTCCCTTATCCATTATTATTATTATTATTATTGACTCGAATTTATATCTCTAAATTCAATTTTATAACGACCATCAGTTTCTACTTTTGGCTACGGTTTACGAGCTGTGTTTCTTGCTGCTATTTGTTTACTTATACAAGAACAAGCATCATGCTAACTAGTTGGTCGTGCAGTTTGTTACTCCCGGTTCTTTTGTTTTCTTTCTTATTGATTAATAAAGAAGGGACAGAGGATATAAGTTTCTTATTTGGTGGGGAGTTTGAATTTAAATCTCTGTAAATCCATTTTACCAATCCTGGTTTCCGGAGAGATGTTCATGTTTTCCCTGTTGGTATGGAGCAGAGTGTTAGATGGGTCATGGGTGGGTAAGAACTTGGTTACCAGTACTTTTTCTTTGAATAGGTGACAAGAACTCTGTTTGTAGAGGACCATGTGCCAGCCGTGGGATTCTCATGTCTATATCAGCAATAGGCTCAGGCAAAGGAGGAGGGTTATTGGAGAAGCCCGTCATCGAGAGAACCACTCCCGGTCGAGAATCTGAGTTTGATTTGAGGTACGTACCAGCACCACTTGTCTTCCCGTTTTATTATTTGTTTGCGAGATTTATAAATTAAACAACTCTATGCCTCCTTCTTGAGCATATGAGGAGAGAGTAGTTTGGTATCTGTGACCCCGTCTCATTTGCTTTCCTGTTGAAGCAATTCAGGGGGTGATGGAGGATGGAAAAAATATATATAATTCTCCCCCCTCTTTGCAGATTTGTTTCTCTAATCATTTTAAATTTAATTACAAATCAGGGTTGCTCTTCACGTGGAACACAGTGGTGTTGATTTATGATTTCTTATTGGTACTGCCTATCGTTTACTTGAGTAAATATTGTCTCTTCAAATTATCTTCAGGAAATCAAAGAAAATGGCACCACCTTATCGTGTGATGCTGCACAATGACAATTACAATAAGCGTGAATATGTTGTACAAGTTCTGATGAAAGTTATCCCCGGGATGACCCTTGATAATGCTGTCAACATAATGCAAGAAGCGCACCACAATGGCTTGTCTGTGGTGATTATCTGCACCCAGGCTGATGCTGAAGAGCACTGCATGCAGCTGAGGGGTAATGGACTTATGAGTTCAATTGAACCTGCAAGTGGTGGATGCTGAGGACTCTCATGGTGAAATCACATGGTTTCCTGTTAAAAGTGTCGTTAAAGCAATAGATGTAATATAACTTAGCAAAGCCCATATTTAAATGTATTCGTCTCGTCTATATATTCAGATGCAGCTAATTTTGAATAAAAACAGCTTATATTCTGCAGCTGGCACAGTAATTGCAATCTGTGGCTGTTAATCATCTCGTAAACCGGGTGTTGCTAAACCCACAATTCCCCAAGCTTTATCACATTAGATTTTCTCAAACTATATTGGTAGCACCACTGTTTTGAATTCAATATATCATGACTCGTTCCATTTAATAACCTGACTGATTACCAAATGAGCAGGCATACAATACATCACCAGTTCCTCATTTTGGATCCCTTCTTATTTTTTCTCTGCAAAAATCTAATTTGAACCTCTTCTAACTAGAGAAATCGTGGCAGTGATGTCAATGAACCTTTTAATCAAGGCTCTCACATGCCACGGCAATATTTCACAAGGAGAAGCAACACCGAGAACCGGCTCCTTGCTGTCTTATGTTTCATTATTAGTAGTATGAAACAAATTTCCCAAATATTATCTGTTCTAACAAATCAACAGAAACTTCAAATTGCATACAGAAAATCAATTGTGTGCCGGCAAACTTGGTGCCTCATACTTCATTCTAGTAAAAGATATATCAAGATCCAACAAAATAACATTAATGTAGAGTAGCATATAACACGCCCTTGATTTTGACAATCAAACATGCTACTGCTCATTGAATAAGTAATTTTGTTTTGAGCAATTGCTCTCATAAATAATCTTGTCATGTCCTTGGAGAACGATCACCATAATCTTGTCATGTCCTTGGAGAACGATCACCTTCTTGATGTATGAAAGTCGCCAATATACCTAACCAGTTTCAATCCCTGAAGGCAAGCAGTCAAACAGATCCATTGTTAGAATATTGAATACTATAGATTTAAATGCTTGTGCAGTCATTTGAAGCCATTGTTCTCTGAGATCTATTTGTTAATTGATTGAAAGACCTTCCAATTTAATGACAATGCCCTTTCATAAACTAGTTCTTGCATCTTGTTCTGAAAGGCAAATTTTGCATCTTTGTTTGCTGTAGTCTTTTTTCATTACTGCATGTGCGCATGCATGTGGCCTTCGCATTTCTATGCGAGGGTGATTCCTGGAGTGAAAGATGCATAGATACCATCTCACACCAATGAATATATTACCACCCAACCAATTCTAAAAATTCTGTTGGACTATGGTTTTTCCGCATTTCCTTCTCTTTTCCCAATAAATAAATTACAGAGCTTGCCCATGCACCCCAGCTCCCACCCCTCTTCCCTCTTCTCATCTTATACACCATAAATGAGTCATCTAAGTGAATCGAAGTACTTACTGCTAGTTAGATGATGGGTCCTCTATTCAACCATTGAAAGGAAGGATTGGATTCCAAAAATAATAAAAAGAACTCCACCTGACAAGGCAACCTGAATGGAAAAAAGCACAGCATTGACATCAAAGATTGCTTGCTTACACAATGTAGAAAGAAAAAAATTCTGAATATGCCATGAAGAAGAATTCAAAGATCAATAATTACTATTTTCTCAGATATTTGAGATGCCAAGCTCTTTCCACCAATAACAGCAGCAGTAGTACACAATGCTTGCCCTCTAAAGAAAACAAAAAACAATCAATCACAATAAAATTGGTGGTATATATAGTAAGTTCAAGCAAGAAAAATAGCGTGACTCCAATAAATGCATGGAGAAAAAACAACTTACAAAATTCCACCAAGAACCACACCAAATGGGTTCTCATCAGCAGCCAAGCCAATGGTGGCTATCTGAAAAGCAATCGAAGATAGTGCAAAATAAGAATGAAGCACCATCACCATGAGAATAAATCAATAGGTTGTATGAGTCCTGAGGGTGATTCTTACCTGGCTCTTGTCACCCCATTCACCAAAGAATGTAATGGAAAATGCCTGCAGAACACACATATGAAAACTGGTTATCCCGAAGGTCAAACAAGTTTTTTTATTCCTGAACCAACAGTAGTACTTCAGAGTTCCAAATCCAATAGTTCAAAAATAAAAGGAAAAGAAAAGCATTACTTTCAAGAGTATTGGCGAGAGCAACTGCGATAGAAATGGCCGCCTCAGCTTTTTCAACTCATCGTCGTCCTGGAAATAAAACAGTTGAAAAGTTTGAAACCAACAAGCATAACATATTGAAGGAACAAAGTTAGAAACATTCTACTATGAAACTAAATTGCTGGTAAGCATAACCAATTTAGGCATGACTGGGTCATTTCTCTCATGAAATAAAGGAAATTTCTGGTTAATAATTCCATTTATCAACAATCCAAATGTTTGAGGATTAGTGAAAATGTACATTAGACATGCCACATTCTGGTACCAACACCTGATAGCACATAAGCTGGACCCCAGCTTACAATTTTTCTGAAATTCAGATATAATCATCTCTGTGGTCCAAGAATGGGCAAATACTTGCATTGAATACAGAAAGGTAATAGAAAAAAATTCACCAGCTAAATACACATAAGTCCAATCCAATAAGATACCTAACAACAAAAGACATATTCTCTTACTGACTGCACATTTCTGTTCATTTTTTGAGGAAGGGAAATATTGTAACTGTTTGATTAGATTCTTTCCAAAGGACAGCATCCAAAACCAAAAATAAAATGGAGTTGACGCCAGGGTATAGTGTGGATAAAAATTAGGGTTCTCAAACCCTAAGGTTATAGACCCAAGCTATAGAGAGATTTAGAGAATAAACTTTGGTATTTTATAAAGTATGAATAATAATCTTAATCTTCCAAAAAATAAACTAGATATCCTTTGTAGAAAGAAGGATTGGTATTTAAAACTCACCTTACTAATTGAATCCATCTAGCATTAGATTACTATCTGGTAAAAATCCTAATTAAATTGAAAGTCAAAAAAATCCAAATACAACAAGGTAAATAAAGACAATCTCGCATGGTAACTTCTGAGCTGGTAACTTCTGAGCTTTCTTTGAAGGCCTTCCTGATCTCATAGAACTGAAATTTTCACTTTATAGCCGACAAGGTCTTTAGAATTATGCTCATTTTATTAGACTGCGTGTTGAGCTATTCAAAACCTAGAAAATCTTAACAGTACAATAAACATTATTATGCCAAGAATATTGACACATCAAGAGTCAACCCAAAACGAACCCGGGGGGGGGGGGGGGGGGTTGCAAGGTCAGTAAATAAGACTATTACTATTTTTCTTCACAATCAGATAAGCAAGAAGGAAGTGCTAGTTACCCAACACACAGAGCACAATTATTATACCTTGCTACCACCGTTGGAGGTTCCTGTGTTAGCTTTCCAATCAGCATCCTAATGATAAAATAGAGGCAAAGTGAATTTCCATTTCAATTAAATGTAAATATCATGTAAATATCATCACAGGGAAGAAACAAACCAATTTAGCTTCAACTTCTGCCAATTCTTCAGCCTCCCTGTTCAAAACAATATAAATGAATTCCAATGAGAACAAATCGTGAAACTGGAGAAGAGTGCAAAGGAAAGCTAACAAAGAAAGGAGATAACACCCTTACCCTTTGTCATTAAATCCATCCCACAACGACCAAAACCCAAATCCAAAAAACAGTATTGTTGTTATGTGATGAGTCCAAGTACGAGAGATCTAGATCAGCAAACATGGATGAAAACTCAATTAGCAAACGTAAAAGAATGTAACAAGGCAGTCTCACTAAATAGCTTTATATAGATACATGCACTTAAACAAATACTGCAGAACAGATAGATGACTAAAGAAGAGAGAGTGGTAGGAAAGGGGGTGTTAAGAAGCTATGTTCACCAATGCTACCTGTGAACTTATTGAGTAGCACAACCAATGATAGCTGGGAGAGCTAATTATACACAAAGTACAGCTTACAAGAGGCTATACATAGGCTTTTCTTGTGTACTGCCAGGAAATTTGTCCTAATGAAGACATCGAGGATGCGAAACCTATCAAATTACATGTATAAGAAGCTCAAATGCATCTAACAGAAATGTAAATGCTCTGCCACTACATCAAAAAAAGGCACCCCAATAGAAACACAAAATTAACCAACAAACAAAACTATCCAGGCCTCAAAAAGACTGCTTACCAGATTTGGAGCAGCCCAGCCAACGATTGCGGAAAGGATAGTCATCACCTAAAAATCAACAAATATTATCATTAACAATCAGGCATTTTTGTCAAATCTACAATCAAGAGAAAACACTTACAATCAAAGCTGCCAAGCAACCTGACAAAACAAGTCTTCTTGGGTGACGCATGGCCAAGATCTAGAAACAAGCAGCACAAGTAAGGCAAGGTGGTACAAAAAGCGAGAGAATTCTAAATAACTAGTTAAAGGGTAGCTGTGATAGAAGTTCTAGCTTTTAATCAGAAGACTATGCAAAAGGGATATCGGAGACAGCATACATGACAATGATGCCAGATTCTCCATACTAAGTAAACTATGGAGCATAAAAGACACTAAGATAAATTATGAAATCCTCAAGTGAAATGAGCATGAAAATTAATTCCTGATCCAATGGTCCCGTGGGCAACGCGACCTATCAAACTCGAGAATTTCTCGCTTTATGAAATTTAAAAACCACTATCCATATTAAATTACATCATGAGCACGCTTCATAAAGTTAAAATCGTAGCATCTATTCTTTGCTTTTTCTTTGATTAAAAATAAAAAATAGCTTTACTTTCCACATATTAATCATCGTTTAATAAAATTCAACGCATGAAGCTTTTCCCAAAAAATAATCTCTCAAGAAATTCCGACTTGACCATAATAAAAAAAAGGCAATTTTCTGTAATTTATATCCTTAAAAAAAAATCCACGTCAAAATTAATTGAGGTAACCAATAAAGAAAGCACACCAAACTCCTTCGATAATAAATAAATAACACTAACCGCGGCAGCGAAAAAAGTCTTGTCGCCGATCTCCGATATCACGGTCATTGCAAGCGACTTAGTGAAACCCTTGATTAAGCAGAAAGAAAGAATGAAATAACATCTTTAATTAACATGTTCCAAAACCCAGGTTAAAACGAGATCAACAGAGATTAATATTTGCTTCACAGACTAATTACCTGAGCAACCGAGGTCATGTTTTCCGGTAAGAGACTGCAAGGTTTCCTGTCAATGAGAGAAACTTGAGCTGCTGTGGGAAATTTCTTCGAAGACGCTGGTGTCGTTGAAATTTCCAAATCGAAGCACCAAGACAAAACAGAGGAGAGAGCGTGTGTAATCCGTGGTGGATGGGTTAGTACTCGTTAGTGTAAGGAGCGTGAATATCAGTTCCTGTTGAGGAGGAAAGATGCTTTTTGTTTGCGACTTTACCACGAGACAGCTGCTATAGTGTAGTGATTGGACGGACATCTGGTATTTGAGGATGTCAGGGCTGCAAATTATAGCTGCGGAAATCAGCGCGTGACCTCAATAATAAATTACTCTTTATTTTTATAAAATAAATTAAATGATCTTTCATTCTTTCTACTTTAAAAAATTAATTAATTAGTTCTTTTTTGTCTTTTTATACAATTTTTAAGTTTATTTATTATTATATTTTAATAGGTAGAAAGGAAAAAAATAGATAATATGAAAGGTTTAATGAACAGAAAATATATTTTTCAAAATAAAATAAATTCTAAACTAAGCATGATTACCACTAGTCAAGAGATTAATTGATTAGTTTTTAAAATTAAAACAATGTATTTAAATATTTTTTGTTATGGAAAACTAGTGGAATAGTTTCTATTTATCCACTTATGAGACACTTGGCTATTAGAATTCGTTTCAAAAGTATTTAAAAAAATGATTTTGTTTTTATTTTAAATTAAAAATAGTATTTTTATATCATTTTAATATATGTTCATATGAAAAATAATTTTTTTAAGTAATAAAATATCATTTAATTGTAATTTCAGTTTTAGGACTCTCCCAACATATATATATTGAAAGAGTTCCTCTATTGCTTGTTCATCTTATCTTGGTATCATTCCTCCATAGAAAAGTAAACGTTACGAGAGTAAGAAATTGCAATATCCATTTGAACTCTTTGTTACCGGGTCTAATCTTCTATTAGTAAGAAAATCATAATATTTTAACTAATTAAAAGTACAAAATGGCTTCCTGGAAAAAGCTGGAGGCCATGAGAAGCTTCACTACCCTACACGAAATGCCTTGGTAAAACCTTTTGTTTTTTAATTGCATCTTGTTGTGCCATAATGAATGGTCAAAAGTCAAACCTTTAGATAGGGGTAAAGGTTGATTCTGGTGAAAGATATAGAAAATCGTTGATTAAAACCGATTCCAGTAATAAAAATAATTAATCCGATGAATATGGAGCGACAACGTGCTGTTGCTGGTCGTTAAAATAATCCAAGAGCTCTTCAGCTTGCCCAAGCTACCATTACAGAATGGACCCTAGAATTATATATGTATAATTATTAAAAACCATTTTAGATAATTTTTTGTCTGCTCGTCATGTCAGCTCTTACCTTTTAGCATTCCGATTATTATCATTATTATTATTACTCAAGGAACGTGTTTTTTTCTTCTTCTAATAATTAAAAAGTGGTCCATTTATCAGTATCTCTTGCAAAAAAAAAAAATCAAATAAATTCTGAAAATCATAACATATTGCATGAAAAGAGAAGGGCGGCAGGATTCTCGGTGGAGGCGAGAAAAAAACTTCCATGTGACACTTCATGGACCTCCACTGATATTTCTCCATCAATGATTTTATATTATAATGACAAATTACACAATTGGATCCTGGCTATTAATTAATGAAGGATAAATACTTTTTTTTAACCCAACCTAACCTGGATTATTATAAGTTAAGGAGGTAGATGCGAGTAAATTAAAACAACCTTGTTTCAGTTTTAAAAAATTTAAATTTAAATAACCTTGTTTTGTTTTTTTCTACCTGGGATTCTGAAAACAATCATGCACCTCTCCGTCGACCGGCATGATGAAGGGATGATTCTTCTGACAGTATACATGTGAAGAAGAGGGTTCATTTCTATTATAAACAAATTTGAAAGAGAAAAAAAACAGGTTCCCACCTTGTTTTAATATAAAAATAATTAACCACCTTGTTTCCACAATGGTTATTTTCGTAGTTTTCACCTTGTAAGAAAAAATAGATCGTGTCTCATATAAAATTTTAAGAATTCTAGTCGAGTTTCAATCATTACATTTTTTGGGTGATTTTATGCTACAAGCAGGTTTATTTGGTTTAATTTTGTTTTCCAGTGTTTTTAGATTAAAATGATTTAAAAAAAAATACATTTTGGGGTTCGAAAAAACATCTTCCCAGCTTTTGCAGTCAAATTCATTTGTCATGAAAATCTTGTGGGTTTTTGTTACACGCCTAATCAAGATACACGGGGCAAGGAAGTATGCTGATCATGGAACACATGGCACATGGGGATGAGAGAACTAGCAAACCGAGGCAACATGGATGTGCAATACGTGGTGACTTGGGAAACTGAGACTTCATGGATGACAGACACGCGGCAGCTGATTGTTATTGCTTTTATTTGTTCAATGATATTTATTTATTTATTCAGTATTTCATTTATGTTATTGTACACGTCCTAGTCCATTATCAACTAGTCAGGATAATGGATAGTTATTTCTAATTCTGTATTTAAAGAAACTACTTGCATTAATGAAGATCATCTTAAAATCCAAAACAGTACTAATTTGCAAAGGAGGCATCTGGGTCCTCAAACAATCCAGAGTTACTTTTTAGCTGTTACTAGTAAATTCGTATCAAGTGGTATCAGAGCAGGCGTTCCTGGCATGGCAGAAGGGACTCGTGCATCCCAAGTGGCCGAAGCTATCACTTCTTTACGAAGTGAAACAAGTTCTTTAAGAGAAGAATTGAGCAGACAGGGAGCTCTTATGGAACAAGTGTTACAACAATTACATCATGTAACATCTAATTATGAAACTTTTACACAATCAACAGGTAGACAAAATACAGGAGAAGGGACTTCTCAAAACCTTGGGGGAAACTCTAAGCCCTCACTGGAAGGTCATGTTGGCATTCAAGCGCGTACTCTGCGTTTGGATTTTCCTCATTTCGATGGGGGGGAACCGCATGATTGGATCCTGAAGGCACAACAGTTTTTCGCATACTGTCAAACACCGGAAGATCAGAAACTTCAGATTGCTTCATTCCACATGGAGGGAAAGGCTTTGTCTTGGTATTGCTGGTTAATGGAGTCAAGTCCAGCAGCAAGTTGGGAGAAATTTCTGGTGGCCCTTCGAACCAGATTTGGACCTTCAGCATATGAAGATCCTATGGGGGCTTTCACAAAGTTGAGGCAGACTGGGAGCGTGGAAGAGTACCAAACAGTCTTTGAAATTCTGTCAAACAAAATTACTGGGGTAAGTGAAGAATTTCGCATTAGCACATTTCTTAGTGGATTAAGGGATGAGTTAAGGATAATTGTTACCATGTTTAGACCCAATACCCTCTCAGCAGCCTTTGGGTTAGCTAGACTACAAGAGGAGGAAGTAGGTAGAAGACACCACCCTGTTCGAAACACAAACACAAACCAACACAACAACAACTACATTCCAGCCTACCCGAAACAAGCACCCCTTAGGTTACCTGCACCCAATCATACCATTCCCAAATTCCCAGCTCCACTAAATTTACCACAAAACAACCAAAATTCCCAAAAGAAATACCCTTTACCCATAAAAAGACTCACTGCTGGTCAGATGCAAGAGAGAAGAGAGAAGGGATTATGCTATAATTGTGACGAAAAATATCAATATGGGCATAAGTGCAACAAGCCAAGTTTGTATTTACTAGAGGGGATTGAATTGGAAGAAGATTATTATGATATGGCAGGAAATAATGAACAGTATGATCATCCCATTCAAACAGCCGAATTGTTAGTTATTTCATTGAATGCTATAGCTGGTGTACCTTCTCCTAAGACTATGCGTTTGGTGGGATACATTGGCAAGCATGCACTTACAATTCTGATTGACACAGGCAGTACACATAGCTTTGTGGATGTGAATGTAGCAAGGAAGCTTAGACTGCCAGTAGAGAATAGTCAAATGGCAGTGCAGGTTGCTAATGGAGCAACTTTTCCTTGCCAAGGTTGCTGTAAGGCAGTGGTTTTGAAGATGCAGAAGTGTGATGTTTTGGTCAGTTTATATCTCCTGACCTTGGGGGGGTGTGATGTTGTATTAGGGGTTGATTGGTTGAGTAGTCTTGGGACTATTCAATGGAATTTTGCAGATCTAAGTATGAAATTCCTTGTTAATGGAAAACCCTTAGTCTTGCAAGGGTTGAAACCTTCTAGTAACTTTTTGGAGGAAGAGCTGAGGCTCACTAAGACCACCCTGACTGAGGGAAGAGGTCTTTGGTTACAATTAATAGAGACAGATGCAGCAAAAAGTTCACCAGCCCTAAATGCAGATCTGCAAGGGGTTTTGGATCAGTTCCAAGAAGTATTTCAAGAACCTATGGGTCTGCCTCCTTCCCGAGGACATGACCATCAAATTAGGTTACATGACGCAGTTACACCTACTTGTGTGCGTCCCTACCGATACCCCTACTATCAAAAGGAGGAGATTGAGAAGCTGGTCAGGGAAATGCTACACGCTGGGATCATACAAACCAACCAAAGTCCCTATTCGTCACCAGTTTTGCTAGTAAGGAAAGCTGATGGGAGTTGGCGGATGTGCATTGACTACCGCGCACTTAACAAGGACACCATAAAAGATAAGTTTCCCATTCCTAATATCGATGAACTATTGGATGAATTACATGGGGCAAAGCTGTTTTCTAAGCTGGATTTACGATCAGGCTATCACCAAATCAGGATGAAACCTGAAGATGTGCCTAAAACTGCCTTTCGGACTCATGAGGGGCATTATGAGTTCCTAGTTATCCCTTTTGGGCTGACTAATGCTCCCTCAACTTTTCAAGGTCTAATGAATGAGATATTCAGATCTCAGTTGAGGAAATTTGTCTTGGTATTCTTTGATGACATACTTATTTACAGTAAATCTATGGCTGAGCATGTTGAACATTTACACACTGTTTTAGACACCCTAAAACAACACCAGTTATATGCTAAAGCTTCAAAATGTGTTTTTGGCACATTAGAAGTTGAATACTTGGGTTATGTGATTTCACAGGAAGGGGTGAAGGCTGATCCTTTGAAGATTACAGCCATGATTAATTGGCCTATTCCTAAAAATCCCAAGGCTCTAAGGGGGTTCTTAGGCCTCACGGGTCACTACAGGAAATTTGTTAAAGGGTACGGTGGTATTGCAGCCCCTTTAACTGCACTGTTGAAGAAAAATTCATTTCTGTGGACAAGTGAAGCTACTAAGGCCTTTGAGGCACTTAAAACAGCTATGGTAAGACCACCTGTTCTAGGGTTGCCAAATTTCAATATACCATTTGTGGTGGAATGTGATGCATCAGGATATGGAATTGGGGCTGTGTTAATACAAGAAGGTCGACCCTTAGCCTATTTCAGTCAAGCTCTAAAAGGGAGGAACCTACTTTTGTCCACATATGAAAAGGAATTTTTGGCAGTGGTATTGGCTATCAGAAAATGGAGGCACTACTTATTGGGGCATCAGTTCAAGGTCCGAACAGACCAGCAAGCCCTAAAATACTTGTTGGAGCAGAGGGTAGGCACCCCTTTCCAACAAAAATGGATCGCTAAACTACTTGGCTTTGACTTTACAGTGGAGTACAGATGTGGAAAGGAAAATAGAGCAGCCGATGCTCTGTCAAGGCAGATGATTAATGATTCAGTGAGTTCAGAAGGGTTAAAGGCAGGAATGGACTTGCATGCAATCAGTGTGGTGCAAGCTACTTGGTGGGATGACCTTCAACAGGCTTATGCTCAAGACTCCCAGTTACAGCAGCTGATCAGCCGCAGTAAACAGGGTGACCTTGATCCCAACAAATACAAGTTGCAAGGGGATCTACTATTCTACAAGGGGAGGCTACATTTGGGTACTTTAACAGTCTATCACAACATGGTACTACAGCACTATCATGGGAGTTCAATTGGGGGACATGCAGGCACTCAAAAAACACATGAAAGGATCAAAAGAGAATTTTTCTGGAATGGAATGCGCACTGATATCAGAAAATACATAAAAGGGTGTGATATGTGCCAACGTAACAAAACAGAAAATCTCAAACCGGCAGGATTACTACAATCCCTACCCATTCCAGAAGGCACATGGAAAGACATAAGCATGGATTTTATTGAAGGACTACCTAAGTCAAAGGGGTATGAGGTCATCATGGTAATTGTTGACAGATTTAGCAAATATAGTCATTTCATTGCATTATCACACCCATACACAGCAACCAGTATCGCACGGCAGTTCATTGACAATATTTTCAAGTTACATGGCATTCCACGGAGTATTGTGAGTGATAGGGATGCAGTATTTACTAGTGCATTTTGGAAGGAACTATTTAGGTTAAGTGGGACTAACCTGTTGTTGAGCTCGGCTTACCACCCGCAGACGGACGGGCAAACGGAGGTCATGAACAAGTGGCTGGAAGGCTATCTCCGATGCTTCACCAGTGACAGACCACAAGACTGGGCAAAGTGGTTGTCTTTGGCAGAGTGGTCCTACAATACTTCGGTCCACTCTTCAACTGGTCTTACACCTTTTGAGGTGGTTTATGGACAAGTCCCGCCTCGTCTGCAACCCTTTGAGCCACACTCCACAGCCGTTCAAGCCGTAGAAGATGAGCTCAAAAGCAGGGATTTCATCTTAACATTGGTCCGTGAAAACCTACAAGATGCACAAACACGAATGAAGCAGTTTGCTGACAAGAACAGAACCGATCGAGAGTTTGAAGTTGGGGATTGGGTGTACTTACGGTTGAGACCTTACCGACAGATGACGGTGGCTGTGCGCAGGAACTTAAAGCTCTCGGCGAGGTATTTTGGTCCTTTCCAAGTGACCCAGAAGGTAGGGAAGGTGGCTTATAAGCTTGATCTCCCCCCCCCCACACCAAGATCTACCCGATCTTTCACGTTTCATGTCTGAAGAAGAAGGTTGGCTCTCAAGTTCATACCAATCCTCATTTGCCCAAAGTTATGGAGAATGGGACACTCGCTCCTACTATTCACAGGGTACTCGGTCGAAGGATGAAGAAGAAGGGAAATTTGGCAGGGACTGAACTCTTGATTCAGTGGGAGGGTGCTAATGAAGACGATGCAGTTTGGATTGACGTCTGTGAGCTTCGCAGACAATACCCCGAACTCGTGGGCGAGTTCTTTTGATCCACGGAGCTGTTGTTACACGCCTAATCAAGATACACAGGGCAAGGAAGTATGCTGATCATGGAACACATGGCACATGGAGATGAGAGAACTAGCAAACCGAGGCAACATGGATGTGCAATACGTGGTGACTTGGGAAACTGAGACTTCATGGATGACAGACACGCGGCAGCTGATTGTTATTGCTTTTATTTGTTCAATGATATTTATTTATTTATTCAGTATTTCATTTATGTTATTGTACACGTCCTAGTCCATTATCAACTAGTCAGGATAATGGGTAGTTATTTCTAATTCTGTATTTAAAGAAACTACTTGCATTAATGAAGATCATCTTAAAATCCAAAACAGTACTAATTTGCAAAGGAGGCATCTGGGTCCTCAAACAATCCAGAGTTACTTTTTAGCTGTTACTAGTAAATTCGTATCAGCGCTTCTTTTTTAAAAGATTGCAGTTAAAAACTGTCTTGGCGTGGATGATCAGGTTTTATTTTTGCGACGGAGTGGTCAAGTAGACGTTCTCGGCCAGCGCAGGTTCGAATCCTGCTATAGGTTTTTTCCTAATATTCTTAAACTTCATTCTGGTAAACTATGAAAGTTTTTTTCCCTCGTTTAACAGAAAAATAAAATATTTATTATGGCTGTATCTGTTATATGATGATGCCTGCAACTTGCGGGCTCGTTTTCCTGAGGAAATTTGAACGATGAACTGACAGGAAAAAGTTCTCTTTCTCTCATATTGAATCCTCTCAGAGAAGCCCGTGACCGAATCCCCTGCTTTCGCGAAATCTCGAGGGGAGCGCCCTTATAAAGGAGCGAAAGTCTTTCTTTATTTTTATACAGTTAGCATAATCTTTGACGATATATAACATAGTAGCTTTCGTTTAATGTGCATGGTCGAATCTTTACTTTCAGTCATCTAAGATTCTCTCATTTTAAAGGGAGATTTGAGAGCAAAATAAGATAATCTGTCATTGTACAGTGCAAAACTGCTGGGTTTCCCCTTGAATCAAAAGGAAACATACAAGCTCCTGAGAATGTTAAGCTTTTTAAGTGATAGCCGATGTGTTTACAGGTGGGATCTTTCTCTTGTCTTTTCATTTCTGTGAGAAATATTGCTGGGTTCTGTTTCAGCCTCCGCTGCTGCGCTTAATTAGTCACATTTGGACCTCAGAATCTGTATCTGTACTCGGCCTCAGGCTCGGTTTTAGTTGCCCCAGAATAAAAAGCAATACACTTTCTTTAGAAAAAAAGGTTTTTGTTTATCATATTGGTATGCATTGTGCCTTTCCGTCTCCAAAGCCATCGGGGACACTTCACAGGAGAAGAATATGATAACGGACGCACTGTGCATAACAAGTTGCCTTATCCCTTTAATCATTGCACATGAAACCATGGCCCTCGAACAAAGAAACTCCTTCAAAGGTAATGATTTTAGGATGGATCTAAATCACCACCCAACCGACGAAAACTCCCGATTATTGGCTCCAAGTCTACAAATCCCACAATCCCTGAGATGGACCCAATTTTAAAGGGAAAAGGAAAGGACTGGGGCTGTTCATGATTAACTTCTCTGATTCCTAGAGAGTATTTACATCACAGCAACTGATGTCCACGGCCAGAAAATGTCTCTTCATGATTACAGGCTCGTTTTATTTATCAGGATGCTACTCTTTTCAAAATGGCATTAACACTTTAACCAGTGGATGGTGGGTTCTTACGTCACTTTAAATATGCTGACAGATTCCCCCATTACATTCGAATTTCTTACGGCCAGAACTAAAAACTCCAAGGGAAAGCTCCTGAACCAAACCGAGGTAAATTTATTTTTCTTATCTATACCTCTTACATTTGGCTGTTTAAAGATATTTCTCTATATTTTAATTTTATCATGAATCCAAATATCAAATCCAAAGAATCTTATAAATATATTTTAAAGGTTAGCCTAGGCCAATATGAAGGTATATTTTTAAAATTATTTGAAAATAATTGCTTGTCCCGATTTATACACACATTCATAGATAAAGAAAATCCAACCATAAAAAAAATATCATATCCGAGTCACCAAACCACTATTTATAGCCCATGATTTCGATCCCTCAACTCCCATATTGAAGGGGTAGCTATTTTTGGCTGTGAGTATGGTCTCAACTTCTCCTTCCAAGGTGAGCAGAGCCAGTTATATCCTTGTTTCCCATATATTTGCATGCCTGTTGTTTCGGAAAAAAAATGTAACCATTTTCCCTCTCCATTCTTAAAACCTAAACAGGAAGATCGGTCCACGGGCAAATGGACCGAAGGCGACCCTGCTCGCCGAGCCAAATGGTGGTACTCAACGTTCCACGCCGTCACAGCCATGATCGGTGCAGGTGTTCTTAGTCTGCCCTATGCCATGGCTTACTTGGGCTGGTATGTTAGTCAGTACTGCAACACAGCTTAACAAATTCTTGTTTAATACGTGCAGTAAATAAGACTAAAATAGTTATATTTCTGCTCTTCATCAGGGGTCCAGGGATAATGGTCTTAGCGCTATCTTGGTGCATGACCTTGAACACGATGTGGCAAATGATCCAGCTCCATGAGTGTGTTCCTGGGACTCGCTTTGATCGCTACATCGACCTAGGTCGACATGCTTTCGGGCCGAAATTGGGACCATGGATTGTCCTACCTCAGCAACTGATTGTTCAAGTTGGCTGTGATATTGTGTACATGGTCACAGGAGGAAAGTGTTTAAAGAAGTTCATGGAGATGACTTGCGCCTCTTGCACACCAATAAGGCAGTCTTACTGGATTTTGATCTTTGGTGGCATTCATTTCTTCTTGTCTCAGCTTCCTAATTTCAATTCTGTTGCCGGCGTTTCACTAGCTGCAGCAGTCATGTCACTTAGGTACCTGGTTTGAATTTTTCTATCTCCTCACGCCTTGCTTATAACTAGAACATAACTGTGGTGCTTTTGTGACCATATGTGAATATGCTTGATGGGAACTCTGACATCGGAGCTGCAATTTTCATAGGACTATTAGAACATTTTGCTTGTTTTGTGCGTCATCCTTGCACAGTGCCATGCTAATCGACTCTATATCGTTCGAGTTTTAATGGGTGTCTCTGAAGATCACAGTAGAACATTTTGGTTCAACGGTTCATTAATTAGAGTGACAAACAATTTCGCAACACAGAGATGAAGAAAATAAAGGAATTTTAGTTTGAACTATAAATTTTATAATTGCACCAGGGGGGGAACACTGTGAAGCAAGCAACAGCTGACTCGGTTAGCTTGTAAACTAATCTATGCGTCGAATTTCATTTTGACGCAATATGAACACACCCAAAGACCTCATGTGGAGAAATTTTCAAGAGACCAAAGATTAAGATACAAAAAGAGCATAAGAACTGGTAAGAAAATGATACAGCTATAATCAAAGGATTATATGTCACTCTACTCTTTCCCCTTTTTTTCTTATCCCGACTTCCCGTATGATTCATCCTTTTCCTCTTTGACCTCAATTTAAAAGGCCTGATCTCCCCTCGCCCACCTCCCATCGGCCTACGAATCTGAAATAGAAATCGAAAAATATGAAATTCTTTCTGCTAATATCTAGACCCAGTAGAATTGGATAGTATTTCATTTTACTATCCAATTAATAGCTTTGATTTCAGCCATAAGTCATTGATTCTGATAGTGAATGTCTATGATTTATCCTCCGCAAGATAGGACTAGGAGTCTATTGTTTTTGCATGATTTACTTGAGGCGCATGACTTCGAACAATTGTGACGACGATTCTAGCCATGCTTTATCAGACTCCCTTGCATCAGATTGTGAAACTTATCGAGCATGCAGTAAATTTGTGGCTAGAATTGGACAAATGCCAGACTCGCTATTGTGCCGATTTACTATGGATCAATGACTAGTAGAAAGTTATGCGATTCTGGTCTCTGTCCCACAAAAGGGCCATTGCTTAAAACTATTTATTGCTTTAAGCTATTGATTGCTTTTGGTAGGGTAACTCGGATCCCTTTTTGTATCGAATATATCCTTCTCACTGATTACTTTTTGAGTGACAGCCATTGTGGTGATAAGTTAATTAATCTTGCGGGAGGAAAAGGGTTTAAAGTTGGAGGCTTTTTTTTTGCGTTTGGTGGAACTTCGGTGACAAAAAAAAAACTAAAATTGACACAAGGGCAAGCTAATTCATCAACATTTTACAATCAGGTGTTGAAGTAAAGCAGTCACTTAAAGTGAACGCATACAGGTTACTACCAAAGTCAAAAGGTGAAACCAAAAGGGAAAGCATGCTTAAAGGCATCAAGACATGAACTTTGTATACCTTTTGATTCCTATTATTCTTCTGTTGAATTTGGACAGAGTTTTGATTTCTGATCATTAGGGCACCAATCATTCAAAAACCATAGGTTGCTGATTTATTAATAGTGTGCAGTACTGTCTTACTCCATTGAGTTTCTGATTGCAGCTATTCAACCATAGCATGGGTAGGTTCTTTGGCTCATGGTCAGATTGATAATGTGAGCTATGCTTACAAAAGCACCAGCTCAGCTGACTACATGTTTCGTGTCTTCAATGCCCTGGGAGAAATTTCTTTTGCATTTGCTGGCCATGCAGTTGTTCTTGAAATCCAAGCTACAATTCCATCAACTCCTGAGAAGCCTTCCAAAATTCCGATGTGGAAAGGTGCCCTGGGTGCTTATTTTATCAACGCAATTTGCTATTTCCCTGTTGCCCTTATAGGGTACTGGGCATTTGGACAAGATGTTGAAGATAACGTGCTTACTGATCTCAAAAGACCCGCATGGCTCATTGCCTCTGCTAATTTAATGGTGGTAGTTCATGTCATTGGTAGCTACCAGGTATAAAAGACTATATTCATAAAATTAACAATACATATATGTTCACGTTCTCGGAAAAAAAACGTTCTGCTGGACCTAATCGAAACCTTTTCTAGGTCTATGCTATGCCTGTTTTTGACATGGTAGAGAGGTTAGTGATGAAAAGATTCAATTTCCCACCAGGAATTGCACTAAGACTCGTAACTCGCTCTGCTTACGTCGGTGAGATTTATTATTTTTTTGGCATAAAATTAGCATGCATCTTCCAATTATCTCAAGGATACTGATTGATTTATTACAAACTCTACATGTCCCTGAAATTTTGCAGCGTTTACACTATTTGCTGGAGTCACCTTTCCATTCTTTGGAGATCTTCTTGGTTTCTTTGGTGGATTTGGTTTTGCCCCCACTTCATATTTTGTAAGCCTCTCTTAGGATAATTGCTACAGTCACTAGATTACTTGCAGAACCAGACAAATTACTGATCCATTTTGGGTTTTCTTGCAGCTCCCTTGCGTAATGTGGCTAATAATCAAGAAACCCAAGAGATTCAGCACCAAATGGTTTATAAATTGGGTAAGCAGAACAGTCCGAACATCATCTCATGTTTTTCCTGATTAAAGCAGCAGATTGACCAGCAGTTCGTTTTTTCCTCAGGCTTCTATATTCGTCGGAGTGTTCATCATGATAGCATCCACAATTGGCGGGTTCCGGAATATTGTTACTGATTCCTCCACCTATAGGTTCTATACATAAATAATGGCAAAATGAGTTTGCAAGACTTATTTTCCTTGCTTATCAGCTGTGTACTGGCTACGCCTTTGTTGTAGGATCCAATCGCCACAATAAAATCACCACCTTTTAACAAATATGTGATTTTTTTATTTTGTTTTAATATATCTGTTATTATCGATTGCTCCTTTTTTTATGACGTGTCCTTTGTTTGAGCATTTGCCGTGTGAAAATATAAAAGAGCGAAGTAATTTGAGTAGGAAAGTTTCCTCTAAGGTGAAATTACAATTTAGTAGCATCAGATAAAGGACACGTCATCAAATAACGGAGTAGTTAAAAAAATGGATGAAAAATACCTAATTGCTAGTTTTGAAAAGTTAATACAGTCAAACGAAATAAATCAAAATTCTTGTACCTGATTAAAAGATTTAAAAGTTGGGGTGCTTGCTATCCAATTATCCCGTCTGTTATATTAACGACGTGTTTAGAGTCCCGGTTGAATTGTATGTTTTTATTGTTTTTAAAAAAAATATTTTTTATATTTGAAATAACCATATTAAAAAATCATTATTTTAATTTTAAAAAAAATAAAAAACACTTATACTGTAGCTATGTGAAAGACTCTATCTTTTTTATATTGTATTTTTTAAAATATTTGATTTTTTTATTTTAAATAAAATATTTTTGATGTTTTTATATAATGATATTAAAAATAATTTTTAAAAAATATTATTTTAATATATTTTTTAAAATAATTACAAAACACAAAAACTAATCAGCAAAGTACACTTCATACTGTACTGCCTTGTCATAATCAGCAAACAGAATGTAATTTTCTCCTGGATTCTTAACATCGTCATCGGCCATGTACTTTAAATTTTATTCTTAAGCCCGAGAAGTAGCATCTGATTGACTTGATTTTTTCACCATCATCGTTCTTCTGATTAACTTAAGTGGGGGTGAAGGAAGAATTATAGCAAGTCAGCTTCGCCATTGAAGGTACAGAAGAAGGATTTATGAAAAGTGAGCCCACTGATAATGACGACGATATGTCGTCCACCCATTAGTGGTCTCGTGTTGTTGCAGAAGTGACCTGCACTTCTGAAAACGCATTCGATTTAACTGGAGACCATTAACTTTCACCTAACGTTTCACACAACAATGTTCCCCTCTCGTTTTCGCCCGACGTGGTTAACAAGAGTAATCACTAATGGAAGTAGCTTTCGGATAGTTTGGTCAAGAATAATGGCAAAAATTATTTAGAAAAATTAAATTTTTAAAATAGTTTTGTGAATAGTATATATATGATTTTCTTATTGACATGTTCTTTAATGATAAAAGTAATTTTGAAAAGTTTTTTTATTTTATTTTAAATAAAATTCAATTATTTTATATATAGTTTAATTATGTCATTAATATATAATTAATAGGAGTAAATTATATAATTAAATATTTGCTTTTGAAAAACCCTCCAGCAATAAAATTATTATTTTTTAATTATATTTAAATTAAAAAAAATAAATTTAAATATAATTAAAAGATATACAATATTCGAGATTTGAAGTTTAAGCTACTTATTGTATATTTTTCAAGTAATTATATGTTTTTTATGGTTGTTGTATTTGAAGTTAATTAATATTAATTATTGTCTTAAATTAATAGGATTTTTTTAAAATTATTTTTCTATATTGACTATTTTTTTATGCTAAATAATAATAATAATTGGTGGGTTTTATAATAATAATTATTATTATAAAACCCGCCAATTATTATTATTATTATTATTATTATTACAACCCTTCTCCTGTATAAACCTATTTTTTTTTATTATTATTATTGATAGTATAGAAGTCCCCCTTCCTCCCACTAACCCTGATTCCCACACCCCCCCCACACACATATCTCCCTCCCCTTGCTTGTTCCACCGCCCGCCCGCCCGCCCATCTCCCTCTATTTTTTTTATCGCCGCCCACTCACCCACCCATCTCACTCGCTCTTCTTGCGCCGCTACTCTTTTCCTTCTCATTCTCTTCTTCACTTCTTCTTCTTTGTTGCCTCCCTTCATCTCCTTCTGGCATGTCCTTTCCCTTTTCTTTCTTTCTCCACCACCACTACCAACAGCCTCAACTTCATTCCCAAACCCATCAATGGTGGCAATAGGAGGAACAATTGCAAATGTTGCTGTTTTTGGCTGCTAGGAGGTTTTTGATTATTTTTGTATTTTTGAATTGTAGTTTTGTTGATTGTGATTGTGATTATCTGTGTATTTTTGGTATGTGATTTTGTATATTTCATTGTTGATTATTGTTGCAATGCAACAGTATAATTTATTGAATCCCAACGACTTTTTTTCAATTTGGTTCTTCATCTTTTCTTATGTAAAAATGCCTTCCTGATTGAATAAAGGGCAAAATACTTCTCGGAATGTCTCTCCAATTGAAGGCGTTAAATTGAATAACAAGAGCTAAAATTTTAAAAAATTGCTTTTGCCTCTCGGGATCTCTCTCCCATTGGACTTGCCCTTATGGATACATTGTTATTAAATTGATGTAGCCTTAGGATAGCTTGTGCCAAGTTGTACAGTGATTTTTTTTTTAAAATAGCTTTTTTTATATAAAATTGAATTTTAAGAAATTGTTTTTTAATGTTTGATGATAGTATTGATAAAAATAAGTTGAAAAGTATTTTTCAGTGTTTAGTTATGTTGTTAATTTATTAATATATTTTATAATTTATAAAAAAAATATGCATCAAATATGAAAAATTAAAAAAATAAAGATGATATTAAAAAAATCATTTTTTTCAATTATTTAAAATAAAATAAATAGTAATTAAGAGATTGTGAATCAAATTTGACGAATAAAAAATGATGAAATTAAAAAACAAATAATCTCATAAATTATTTCAAGAAAAATAAACAATAATTAAATGAATAGAAGTCAAATTCGATAGGTAAAAAAATTAGTTAAGAAAAAAAAAACAATCAAAAGATCAAGAAACAAAGTTAATTTAAAAATAAAATCTAATGGATCAAATTGAAAAACAAAATAAAATATATAGGAATGAAAAATTAAAGATTAAATGTGATATAAACAATAAATAGTAGAATATTTTTTATTTTTTTACCACTGTTATAAAGTGTATTCCACTTAGAATTAAAATATATATTTTTGAATATGTTTATGAGATGAATTCTTTATCATATGACTTTAAAGGCCAATTGACAGTGTACAGTTAGAAAAACTAATTAATATATTTTTTAAAATATTGATTTCTAGATTTGAATATGAGAAATTAAGGAAATAAATCTCTTTAACCACGAACTACTTTAACCATCAAACTAATTCCTTGAGACTTACACTACATTAACGAGTATAAATATGATCTCATTTGATTAAATTAAAAAACAAAGCTTCATATTGAATTTAATGAGCATTTTCCCCAACTTATCTATTGAAAAATCTTATACATTATTGAAAAATTAGAATTAGAAAAATAAAAAAGAATTAATTTTGGCGCATTTACGGCTTTGAAATTCACACTAATTTGATACCACCTCTGCTTGAGGAAAATGAAAAAAAAAATGACAGATGTACGAAAAATAAGACGAGCACATTCGAGAGAGAAAAAATACATGTTATTACTTTTCAAAAACATATCTGGCTTTTGTTTGTAAGTTTTTTTTGTGTGATCCTGAGGATACAAATCACCGAGTTACTGAATAGTAATCAAGGGACACAGATGACAGAACCCATGCTTGATCGGATCATGTTTTCACGTGTTTGCTTCTGCAGATGATTGACTGAAGGGGTGCAAAATTTCAGGACACTCTTTTCGAAAGAGGGAGGGCGAGAGACGACTTGAAGACAACCTTTTGACCCACAAAAGTTACAATGTAGGCCCAAAAAGTCTTCCTTCGGGTAATTTAATGATGTGGTCCAACAAACCAATGTCACACAGCCCATCAGTGGTCAAAAGAGTAAAGCAGTGGACAACAAAAAGCACCATCATCTTAAAGATGAGGCACTGGGACCAATTAATCATGCTAATCGCAATGAACCCTAAGTACCATAATTAAATCCTCGAATTCTTGCACACCTACTGGACTTAAAAGACATGTCTTTATCATTAGCCCCGCAAAGATTAACAAAAAATGCAAAGATAATGAGCACAAAAAACAAAACAACACACAAAAAAATTAAAATAAAAAACTCCTCTCTTTAAAATTTATATTTCGAAATCCCATCTCACTCAAAGCTTCGCTCTTCCTGCTTGTCTTTAATTTCCTCAACAAGCAAAACGTGAATCCCTTCCTTTTTAAATGCATCACACAAGCAAGCACAGGCATTCCTCAACTCCTCTCGCTTTACTGTCTTGTCCTGTCACTCTCTGTCATTATTGCCCAAAATGGGGCTTCTCTTTTACGCTATCTTCTCTTTGTTTTTCGCTTCTCCGCCTGTTTCCTCCTCTCGAATTCTAACACCACAGCCTTCCGAAACGACAGTCTTTGATGTCGCAGCCGCCATTCAAAAAACCAAAGACATTTTCTCTTCCGACCCTAAAATGACACCGTTTAGCCAACAAAAGAAAGAAACCACCTCGTCAGAACTAACAGTAGAGCTGCTTTCTAGAACTTCCATTAAAAAAACCACACACACTGACTACAAGTCGCTAACCCTATCTCGCCTCCATCGTGACTCTGCCCGGGTCAAATCTCTCTTGACTCGTTTAGATCTAGCCATCAATTCCATTTCCTCGTCAGATCTTAAACCACTTGAGACTGATTCAGAGTTCAAATCCGAGGACCTATAGAGCCCGATTATATCGGGTGCGAGTCAAGGAAGTGGTGAGTACTTCTCCCGAGTTGGAATCGGAAAACCACCAATTCAAGCTTATTTAATACTCGACACTGGTAGTGACGTTAACTGGGTACAATGCGCACCCTGCGCCGATTGTTATCAGCAATCGGACCCCATCTTCGAGCCGGCTTCATCGGCTTCCTTCTCACCTCTAAGTTGCAACACAAGGCAATGCAGGTCCCTCGATGTATCAGAATGCAGGAATGACACGTGTCTATACGAGGTTTCGTATGGGGACGGGTCTTATACCGTTGGTGATTTTGTTACTGAGACTATTACTCTGGGCTCGGCTTCAGTTAATAATGTGGCTATCGGCTGCGGACATAATAATGAAGGACTGTTTGTTGGAGCCGCTGGCTTGCTTGGACTCGGCGGCGGCTCGTTGTCCTTCCCATCTCAGATCGATGCGACGTCATTTTCTTATTGCCTCGTCGATCGCGATTCTGACTCTGCTTCAACTCTCGAGTTCAACTCAACTCTCCCTCCTAACGCTGTTGCTGCCCCTTTGCTCCGGAACCACCATCTTGATACCTTTTATTACGTTGGATTAACGGGGCTGAGTGTCGGTGGGGAGTTGGTTTCGGTTCCAGAATCGGCGTTTCAAATTGATGAGTCGGGAAATGGAGGGGTAATTGTTGACTCGGGAACGGCCATTACTCGGTTGCAAACGGACGTTTATAACTCTCTGCGTGATGCCTTTGTAAAGAGAACGACGGACCTGCCGTCGACTGATGGGATAGCGTTGTTTGACACGTGTTATGATTTGTCTTCCCGAGGGAATGTGGAGGTGCCGACGGTGTCGTTTCATTTTCCTGATGGGAAGGTTTTACCGTTACCGGCGAAAAATTACTTGGTTCCGCTTGACTCGGAAGGAACGTTTTGTTTTGCGTTTGCACCAACGGCTTCGTCTTTGTCAATAATTGGGAACGTGCAGCAGCAGGGGACACGTGTCGGTTATGATCTCGTTAACTCTCTAGTTGGGTTCGTGCCTGATAAATGCTAGTTTTCGTTAACCGCTAGAGGAACCTCTTCTTACTGTTTCGGTTAACCCATGGTCAGTATTGAAGAGGGGGGTTTTACCGCTTTGGAGAGAAGGGAAAGCTTCATAAAGTACAAAAAAAGTGATGTGTAGTGTCAGAACGTTAATTAATGTGTTATTCGAAAGAATCAAGCAATGAGGAGATATATATAGTATTAATTGATTTTCTCTCTCTGTGTTTTTGAAATGTGTTTGTCTTAAAAAAATAAGATGATTTTTTATTCTAATATAAAAATAATTATATTTCAATATATTTTTAATTAAAAGACACCTGCTAATGACACACTACAAAAACTTTAGCTATAAGTTTCATTTTCATGGCTTGGTAAAATATGCTGTTACGCTTGTACTTTTTTCTTTGTTTTTTTATCAAGGGCGATCTGATCCATGGGGCATTTAATTTTTATTTATTTGTGTGTTTCGGTGCAGGAGATGTTTTTGTTCTGTTTCGGCTTTTAGAGATTAATGGATTTTATTAGAATTGTTTTTTAAAGTAATTTTTATTTAAAATTAATATTTTTTATTTTATTGTTTACATAATCACACTTGAAAATATTAATAAAAAAAATAAAACATGAAAATAAACTATTCTTACTACAGTAAAGCATACTTTATTGGTTGACGTGTATATTTGGGCCGGGGAACAGCGCACATGCTTTTTCATGGCATTTGTGCTTGAGGTGACAGGGAAATTTGAGTATTTGACCTGGGGCTTGGGATATTTTGTTTTGTGCGTGCGTGCGTGTGATTAGATGCACATCAGCTCGCGAGCCATGACACCTCTCCACGCGAAACGGCCAAGTTTAGCAGCTGATCTAAGTCAAATTTAAGAGTGTAATGCACATAAGGTTTTAATTCTAGTCCCATGGCAACCGTAATAGTAAGTGTTCGTTTGAAAAACCTGGGCCTGTTCAATCAGTATTGCCGTATGGCAAATCCATTATTCCAAGGCATGCACTTTGATGAATTCGAAGCATACTACTACTCTAATTTGACGTGGCTGATCTTATTATTTTTTATCATTTTGATATGATATTAAAAAGAAATTTAAAAAAAATAAAAAATAATTTATTTACATAATAAATATTTTTAAAAGTAATGGCTATTATAATACCAAATCAATTCTAATATAGCAACCATTTATTTGCCACGCTTGGTGAGAGTTACCCAAACATGGATGATATTAAGTGCCTATTCTGTAACACGGTACAAACAAAGTTACAAGAAAAATATAGTTTGTATCTAATTGATAACTCATAAATTATAGTTTATACTGCTATGGGACCCACCAAAATCACGATCGAAACCACAGTTTTGCTGAAGCATGAATTTATAGCTTTCCCTGCGATTGTCTCTCATTTTTTTTGCCAACATAAGTGCATAAAATCCTTTGACATTCAAAATCCATAGGGACCAGCCATGTTGATGCATGTCATTATGCTCTTCGAAACACACCCAAAACACTAAGCTGGGCACCGTTGTAGGAAACAACAATGATGGTAGCTTATATGGTAACTCTCCCTCCACGACGACAGCCATGAGACGACAACGTTGGCACCAAGCTCTCTCTAAAGTGACAACTTTTGACGCTCTTTCCGGCTACCACAGGCTACCATTTTCGACGTCACTACCATAGGAATAATCATCTCGGTCTCCTCTACCCATCCGCATCGGTCGTTAAAGCTCTCATCGTGGTCGATGAACAGTATTGCAACCTTTCAACGCTGCCTCCGACCACCATTTTCGACGTCCCTGCCGCCACATGAAGAACCACCTCGGTCTCCTTTACCCATCGGCATATATTGTTGAAGCTGTCGTCGTGGTAGATTGGACGTTACTGTTTACGTGAATCAATTCACATGAACACTACAGTGCACCGTTTTACTTGGCCGCCTCTTTAGCTGGACTTGGGCTGGGCCTACTCTTGGCCCATGTCCACCAGAGTTGAGCTTTGACCCAATTTGGATGGGGCAACCCATGTAGTTCGGTCAAGTCCAATTCAATTTTTTTAAAAAAAATATTTTAAAAATAAAAAAAATATATGCAGATAAAGATCTATCCTAATAAAAGGGAAAGAGGGGTGATTTTGTTACACTCCACACCTCTGTTGTTTTTCGATTGATTACGAATTACAAACTTGCAACTGGATTTGATATTGGAATTATATCTCTACTATTGGATCATAAATGTTGTTGCTACTGATATTATTACTTGATGTTGTTCCTCGATTAAATAGCAAGGGATTGCAGAGACATTCACATATTGATTTAGTTCGTGATGAAATTGCAAGTAGTTTTAACCAAATATATATTTTTTCATGAATATTAATTATATTTTATTATTATGATTATTAATCTAGAAAATTTTAAAAATAATTTTTATGTATGAGTCCTCTAAAATAATTTCACATGTTGATAGCAATATGAAAAGCATGATAACAAAATACGCAAAACTTTTTTTTTAACCTCCAACTCAACCACAGTTTTAACCAAATACTCACTATTTATTTTGAGCTGTAGTAAAAACACTTTTTATGAAACTGTTTTTTTTTCAACTTCAATCACAACAGCAACCGCAATACCAAATACACCCTAAATGTGTCTACCAAGATTAGCCCGATGTTTCTGGGGCCTTAAATGCCTTCTTTGGATTTTTATATCGCGTATAAATATATTATAAAAAAATTACTTTTATTTTAATTTATTTTATGTTTTTAAAAATTACATTATAAACTCCCTAACATATCCTACAAAAATCTATAAAAAAAAATATTTCATATGCCTTTGAACACAAAACATTGTCGGCACCTTCCCTTCAGTTTTAACTAAGGTTGTCTTTTGAAATTTTATTATATATATATATATATTAAGAGACTCCTTATAAAATTTCATCTCAATTATACAGATGAATTAAGAGATATGTTTGATATTGTAAAATTATTTATTATTTAAAAAATTAAAAGAATAAAAGCCAAAATAAAATAAAAATATATATAATTAATTTTAATTGAATGACAAAAAGAAACAAATCAAAATTTTGGGATAAAAAATAATAAATAAAAAAAATTATTGAAATAATTAAAAAAATAGGGGCCGAGATGAAAAGTGATATATATAACTAATTTCAATTAGAGGACCAAATTAGAACAAATTAACACTTACACACCACAATTAATAAAGGAATAAAAAATAAACAAAAAAATCAAAAGAGTAGGGAATGAAATGAAACATACCATATATAATCAATTTAAATTGAAGGGCAAAATTGAAAATAATAAAAAAATTTATTAAAAAATCAATAATAAAAATGAAATCAAAAGATTATAAACTAAAATGAAACTAATCAAATGTCAGGGACCGCCTCGTATTTCCAGTGAGGAGAGAGAAATGAGCGAGGGGGGGTAAATCCTTCCACCAGCGATTATTCAACTTGATTCATAGGATACGCGCCACTCCAGGAGACAAAGCAAATGGAAGCACATATTTTGTTTTCGCCATCGTACGAGGCCCAAGCACTGCTGGAAGGACGCATGCGAGCAGAACACTGTCGGTGTGTTTGTAGTGTTTCAGATAAAGAAATATTAAAATTTTATGAATTACCCATATATCCCTATACCCAACGATATCTACAAAAAGACTAAGGGTGAAAATTCAGAAATAACCTTGGTTCCAGGTGTCTGATTTTGTCATTTAGGGGGGCTAATTGTGTCATTTTACTATGCAACAAATTCAGAAATACCATCTATGTCCCCCTGTAAAATTCAAAAATACCCTCGTCCCAGGGCTAAAAATTTTCGATACTAGGGTAAAATGGTAACTTTATTATCGCAATGAATAATGAACTGAGTTTGTTTGAATAATAGAGAAGTGCACAGTAAATGTGGCATGTGTTTTATTGTTTAGGTAATATAGATATAGATATTTAGTTTATTATTATAAAAAATATCAAACAAAAATTTAGAGTTAATAAAAAGTGTGGAAATCTAAAAAAATCAAGTTCAAAACTCTTCATTCATACTTTTTTCTTAGTGAATTTTACAGGGTAAAGAATTAATAAAAATTAATTATCATCATTATCAATGTTAGATTAGTCACCATAAATTAATAAATAAATCTAAAAAGGCCCAAAATTATTTGAGTAGAGAAAACAAGGTATTTTTTAAATTATAACATACAATAACAATGCAAACCAAATCATAGAATACTAAACGTAACCTTTTCTAATTCTTGGATGGTTAAGAAAAATCTTAAATGCACCGATGATGGAGCAAATGTATTCGATCATGCAAGGTAATCCGGAAATATCAGAACGATGGAGAACAAGGAAAATATATACGGTAATAAAGACGCTCGGTGAAAAAAATATTTTTTTTTAGGAAACTCATGTATTTTATGGGCTAGATGATCGAATAATACCGTAATTATTTTAGATTTTTTTTTAAAATATATATTTTAATTTAAATTCAAAATTTATTATATAAATTTCAAGTCTTTTATCATCATGTTATCGTTCTAATATTAAAAAGAAAAAAAAAGAATATGCAAGAACAAAGCACACAACCAGCGGGCATTTTGGGCTGTGCACCAATACAACAAACCAATAGAACTCTCTTGAAGGAACAAAGAGCAGAGGGAATATCCTTGATAACATTCATAGATCGAACAGCTCATGACAGGAGGCAAAAATGCTGAAAATTTGGAAGTTGTATCAGTGACAGCGAGGTGATCAGGCTATATTTAATTGGTCTTTTGTTTTTATATAACCTAGAAATCAATCTAGATTTTCAGAGACATTTGATGAGAAAAAAATGTTGAAAAGCTTCGGAGCTAAAACTTTATGAAATCGAAATACCTCTTTATGGTTCAAAATGCTAACGAGACTATAAATTCATATCATTGCATACAATCTCACAGAGTAACCAAGAAAATCTCAAATAATCCGATCGCGTTGAAGAAAACCTTGAAAGGTCAATAAACATGCGGCGTCTGTTCTGATAAGCACCTGCTTTCCTCAAGCTTTGAGTGGTGCGAATCGAACCGGATCGGTCCGATTTTACGAGTTAATCAAATTCTACTGTGCCTCCCAAATTACACGGGCGAACTGGCGAAGGGCTTTCTTCTTCTTCAATTTCATTTTTGCATTTCAGAAACACCAAATC
The DNA here is from genome assembly GCA_015731905.1 of Salix dunnii. Lineage (NCBI taxonomy): Eukaryota > Viridiplantae > Streptophyta > Magnoliopsida > Malpighiales > Salicaceae > Salix > Salix dunnii. The sequence goes on along the minus strand of CM027668.1, from coordinate 9,275,246 downwards.
ACTGCTCTTCGAAGCTCTCAATCTCTCACGGTCACCCTCAAATCATCTCACCCCCAAAATCATCTCTTCTCTTCTCAGTTCTCACTTCTCAGCACAAAATCATCAGTTTCACTTCTCAGCCTCTCAAGTCTCACCCCCAAAATCTTCTCCTCTCTTCTCAGCACAAAATCCCCCAAATCATCAGGCTTCCCCAGATCGTCCTTCTCGTCAGTCTTCCCCAGATCTTCCTCTCCTCTCATCGTTTGAATCGTCGCCATTACAGGTTAGTGCAACGCTGGAAGCTTGATTTTTGGATGAAATGTTGCTTGATTTTTGTTTTGTTGCTCAATAATGTCAGAAATTAATTTGATGAATTGGGCTAGTTTCATTATCCTGAAACAGAAAAAAATAAAATAGCTTCATTCAGTTGGTTCATCTGCCAAAAAAAATGTTGCTTGATTTCATTATTGATGGTTATATATGGACCTCCATGATTTTGACTGACATGATCCAACACCTAATTTGTATTTCGATAGAGTAGTGACCCTTGCTTGCTGAGAGCTTGGAGATTTTAACTATAATGATACTCATTTTTAAATATATTATAGTTACATCAATGTGGAAGATGTAGAAGTCTGAAAAATTCGGTTTTGAGTTCCATCAAGTAATGAACAAATAAAAGTGGCTTTGACTTGCAGATATTGATAACTAGCTTATGACTTGCAGTTTGCTCAGATTATGTCTAACAATGTCAAACAATTGATTTGAAAAATAATACAAGACAATTGATAACATTAGAGCATTAAAATGGTCAAATTCTTTTATATAAGAGAAAAACGCAATCTAAATTACATAAGCACTAGGCTGTCTATATAACTGCAGGTGGTGAGTTCACTTTTGGTTGTTCAAATCATCTTCTTGGCAATTAATTTGTCTGTAGATTTTTTAGTTCTCTGATCAGTGGTTGATGAATTTGTAGTGAGTTTGTGGTGTATAAAAATGAGTAAACAAATTTAATTGTCATATTCCTGATAGGCTTTTTCCTCTTGCTTTTAGAAGCAATGTAAAAACTACCAGTGGCAATAAACTTGATGTGGGATGGCAACATGGTATAGATATTGAGAATACTTCGGTGTTAGCACCGGTAGTACTAGTAATCTTTTTCATTGTGATGCTATTGATGCAATTCCTGGACATAGTGAGGGGGATGAAACTGAAGCTTGTTTTAGTTTACATTGTACGCCAACTGAAGATTTGTTTTAAATTTGTTAGTTTGTAATTTATGAACTTTTAGGGACATAATTATTTTGTAATGTGTTTTGAAGTTATTTTACATCATGTATGAACCTAAACTAATTAAGTTTTATGTCCATAATTATGCTATTTTGTGATCTTACGATTTTACGATCCGATCTTACGATTCGATTTTTCGAAGCCCTTTCCGATTCGTGTCAAAATCACGATTTTGACAACCTTGGTTTAAAGGAGAGGCTCGTACATGTTACGTGCCCAGTGTAAAAAGCACTTCTTATTCACCACCGCCGGACAAGGGTGATAAATGCAGTGCGCCGCCGTCATGAATATGATGAATTCATTGCCCAAGCCTGAGTGTCCCTGTATCCCATCCCATCATCTTGGGTTAGAGCTAATGCCACTATTCATCTCCTGAAAATGGGACGAGGTTGGATTGTTCAAAAGAAGTAGTTTCAAATGGGATGTGTAGTTTAATTTTAATCTAAACACAATCACACAAATAATACCGAAGGATTTTTTATGATCATGGAGGTTTGCTCAGTTTATTGACTTTTTAAGGAGAAATTTATTTTTATTATAGGATGGATTTTCTAAAAATAATTATGGTTTCGATTAATGATACTATTATATCCTTTATCATTAAAAAGTGAATCACCAATCATAGAGGTGATATTTTCAATTATTTATTTATTTATTATGGATGGGTTTTAATTAGGCCGGAAGAGATTAATTACATTCGATAGCAAAGACAGACCAGTTAAAAACAAAACTCATTTCGGTGCAGAATTTTACAAATATGGTAAGAATAATAGCGCGCGGCGGCAGTGCATTTCCTTCTCGCAAGTCGCAAGACGGTTCAAAACACACAACAAGCACCATGTTGGCGAATCAGAGCGCCTCACTTCAACATTTCCGTTAACTCCAAATTATCTCTCTCTCTAGCCGTTGAGTTTCAGTTTCCCCTCCATTTCGCGCAACGTTTCATTGACCTTCCCCTCTCCCCTTGTCCCTCACGTTTTCAGTCTCCCCCTCCCTCTCTCCATTTACTCTAACTAAAATAACTTCAATATGACCTCCCCAATTAACCATGTCGTAACCATTCAAGTCATCTAATCCCTCCTTCAAGCCAATCGCTCTATAAAAAAACACCATGAACGACTCTCACAGTTCCTCCTCCGATCCCGCCTCCTTGGCTGCCACCGATCAGGTTCTCTTTTCAGCCAACTCTCTAATTTCCTCTCTCTCCCCCCCACAACAGTCTAATTTTACAATTTCGTGATCTTAGATTATGAGGCAGCGGTTCCAAAATTAACGTTTGATTGATTTTTGATGTTTCTTACTCTGTTTCTATCAAGCTTAGAAATCTTTCAGTGTTTATGTTCTGGTTTCGAGTCCTTTCAGTATCTGTGCTAGTCCCGAACCACCCGGGCGGGACTAACCTGTACCTGTATCGGACAACGTTAGCGCTGGAGTTTTTCGGTTCTGTGGCCATTTTTAGTAGATGTCGACACTAACGTTTGGATTAAGGAATTGATCACTGGACAATTCTTTATTATTTTTTTACCATTTTAGTGATAGAGAATGCTGAATTCGATTTTCTCTCTCCATGTTTGATTGTGGTTGTAGAATGTAGGGAGGAGTCGAAGAAATGGAAATGGTGATCAAACACCGGCGACCGATATACCACGCCACTGGCATGATATATTCTGGTTAGGAGTCTTTTTGTGTCATTTGACGGGATTAGCATTTGCTCTTGCAGTTCTTGGGCTCAATAGGTTTAAGAAATCAGATAGGTTTAATTTCGATAGATACACTACTAACATAACTGGCACCGTGGGAAATAGTCATGGACTTACGGAAGATTATTGGCCAATGTATGGTCTTGGTGGTGGAGTTGGGACTGTACTTGGATGGGCTTGGTTGCTGCTGCTTGGTTTTCAGGCGGATCATATGATGAAGATCTCGGTGCATATTTTGACTACCTATCTTGCTGTGGTTAGTGTTTTGTGTTTCTGGAGCGACCATTTTTTTTGGGGTGTCACGTTTGCAATCGGAGCTGCTTTGCAGTTTTTATATGTCATATCTGTTATAGACAGGTACGAGCTTGAAATGATTTGGTTTTGCCTTAAATGTGATTATGGCGAGTGTCTGTTGCTTATAAAGGGGTTTTATCTGGCTCACAATCTCATTACTTCAGTGCAAAAGGTTGAAAAGTTCTAGAAGAGAGTTCTGCATCTTATGCTCATGCAATAATAAGTTGAGCAATTAAATTTGAGTTTGAAGTGCTCCTTATTGCTCCTTGTCAAAGTGCTCTCCTTTAATCATTTATACTGGCTTCTATATCATGTGATTTGCTCGTGAATCATTATATTATGAACTTGCAACCCTCTAATTTAGTCAGATCAAAAACGTTTAGCTTATTGTATTGCCTTAGTAAATTTGAAATGTAGTTGATTATCTATAACTTTAGCAGGTGTGATCTTTAGAATAATGATTTTATCACCTATATAGGCAAAATTTTACATATTTTTTTCGTTTTCATTAAGAAGCTGTTTGGCGCGGCGTTTCACCCGCCGCGCCGCAGCTTTTGATTAATTGTTTTTTTTTGCATTTTAAATAAAAATTTTTTAGTGTTTTCAAATCATTTTGATGTGCTGATGTCAAAAATAATTTTTAAAAAATATAAAAAATATCATTTTGATACATTTCGGCACGAAAAGCGCTTTTAAAAGCTACCGCAACCGTCCTCCCATACACCCTCTAATTGTTTTATCCATAACTCTGCATATTTGGTATTTCAATTCTCAGGAAATTTTTATTACGAGGCTTTGGAATGTATAAGAAGCATACCTCCATGAAAAATAGATTTTAGTGCATTTTTCTATTGTGAAAGCTAAGATATATTCTTCTTCTTGGAGAAGATCTGAAACATGTCAGTTTGCAGGGGTCAAGTTTATGCTTCACCGTCTATATCTTAAAGCAAATGTGGTAATTATTATGCACTGTGGTTTCAGTGATTATATCATGCGAAGATCATTAGTGTCTGGAGTCAAAGCCCTTCCCTTTTTTCTTTAAACTTGTATATTTACATTGAGTTTCACTAATTCCCCCCCCTAAATTACTTTCCAATTGATGAACATTTAATGAAACAACCTACAGATCTATCATGATAGTGATAAAATCTAGAACACTACACATGTGCAATCATGCAGTACATAAACTTTTCCCTAAAGCCAGAACAGATGCAATATTTAGTTTCCTTCAATGTTTCTATGTCTAACTAAAAACTTGAGTTTCTAGAAATCCCTTTGATCATTTGCTATTATTTCAGACTCCCATTTACCATGCTAGTGCTTCGAAAAGCCGTGAAAATGGTATGGAGCCTTCCTGAAGTTATGAGAGTTTCATATGCATTTATGCTAGTCATGCTTTTGTGGATGGGATTGTGGTCTTTTGGGGCAGCTGGTGTGGTGGCTTCAAACATCAATCTCAGTGGACGCTGGTGGCTTCTAGTGGTGAGCTGGCAAGTTTTGCTCATTATTCAATCCTGTTACTGGGATGAGAACTGCAACAAAGTTCTACCAGAGCATCCCTTTGCTATAAGAGATCTTTTTAATGTTGTTAATTGCACACCCAGGTTTTGTCACTAAGCTTATTTTGGACCGGTGCAGTGCTCTGTAATACTGTACACGTTATAGTGTCTGGGATGGTGTTCCTTGTTCTTATTCATGGTGGCCAAGAAGCAGCATCTTTGCCTCCCAACTCTCTGATGAAGTCTCTGAGATATTCTGTGACGAAATCTTTTGGCAGCATTTGTTATGGATCACTCTTCACTGCTGCAATTAGGACACTGCGGTGGGAGGTAGGCATGCCAAAATTTCCTTTTCTCTAATTGTTTTGCAAGCCTGTTTCCAAGATTGATTTAGTTATTGTTTCCCCATTTTTTAACTTCAAACTACATTTTAGATCAGGGGATTGCGGTCGAAGATAGGCAAGAATGAGTGCTTGCTATGCTGTGTTGATTTCCTATTTCATCTCGTGGAGACTCTTGTCCGATTTTTCAACAAGTATGCATATGTCCAGGTACTTTTTGTCAATTATTTGTATCCTGTGCATTATTTTATTATCGAACTAGGTGCCTGTTAGTATTCAGGAACATTCTTATGCGATGACCTTTTGGTCCATTAATCATGAAGATTGCCAGCACGGAGAAAATTTTATGAAAGCTGTAACATTCTTATTTTTTTTCAGTCATGATTTTCATAGACAATGAAATGTCCCTTTTCTCCTAGTGATTGGAGCTTGTGTTCCAGAGAAATTTTTTGACATTGGTGCCTCTAATGCTTTATGGAAAAAAAAGTTACGTGGAAATGATGCAAGGCAGAAATCATGAGGGAGAAACAAGCTAGTAAAAGAGAATGATGAATTACATTTTATACATTGAAAGGAATATCCTTAATGCATGAAAGGGGTGTTTTCACACAGGGTCATTGTACTCAAGTAATACATAGGAAATAGAATGGAATAAAAAAAAAAAATACCACTATGACCAATGCATTGGAAAACTAATTCCTAGTAGGACAAAAAAAATAAAAGTTTAAAGAAAAAAAAAGCCTTCATATCAAAATTTCTGTTTTTACACCTCCATCAGAAAGCTTTTTGGAACAGTTAAGAAGGCTGTTCAGAGGGTAGACAAGGTATGGAATTTAGAAATGTGATGATCCTCTTGGTCTGGACCTCCCTGACGCTCATAACAAATCATGAATATTCACTACAAAAGGGGAGAGATTTGTTGTATTTTGAAGGCTTTAAGGTTGTATTAGCGAAGACCACATCATAGTAAGAAGAGTGTTTGTGAATGGAATTAAATAAAAAAGTACAGCTCTAATAATTTGACATTGTACAGCCTGTTTGGATTGATGGAAGTTATGGAAAGTGAAGGAGGTGGTCTTAGGCCACCCCTGTTGTTAACATGCAGATTTTAGTTAAGAATGGTAATGCATGTGAAAGTACTCACCCAACAGCCTTTTAAGACCCTACTTGGATTTTGACAGCTTGTTAGAGTAGTTTTCAAGGAAATGTGCTATACAAGGGGATAGTTTTTATTTAAGCAGCATATTCTGAGAGACATCTGTCCCATGCTACACCTATCAATACACACATGAACTTGTTATATCCTACAAGAGCATTTGATTTATTGTTTTAGAGGGAAAAGGGGCTGACATGTTTTGGTGTTGCCGATAGACTAATGACTAATCCATGTCCTTTTTTATTGGCCTTGAACTTTTGTAATTCAATTTTATTGTTTACAAGATTTTTATCAAACATGGCCTGAGCATTCAAGGTGGCATATGTTTCAACTTTTATTGCTTTAATGGCAGATGATGCATTTCTCAGTATAGAAGCCTTTTGTTTTTATGGAATTTTACTTTTATGTTTTGTTTTGAGTTCATCAGAACTTTGTTGGTTTGTAATCATTCATGTGCCACTTTTTTTGTAAATTTATATATATAAAAAAAATCATGTATTTGTTTTGCTCCTCCAGATAGCTGTTCATGGGAAGAGTTTTAATCGTTCAGCTAGGGATGCCTGGGAATTGTTTCAATCAACTGGAGTTGAAGCAATCGTCGCCTATGATTGTTCAGGTGCAGTTCTGCTGATGGTAACGCTTTTGGGTGGACTCATCACCGGAACTTCCTCAGGTGTTTGGACTCATATTAAATGGGATGATGATAGAGTGACCATGGTGGGATCCACTGCAATGTTGATGGGCATGGCCTTGGTAAATTCTGTTTTTCATTAGTCTCTTTTGGAATCCATAATCTATTTATTTATTCTATAAAACTGCTCGTGGCATATAATGATGTGGAGCTGGAAGTTTAATACCTTCCTGGTTATTTAATAAGTTGGGTTTCAGAATTATAACCTAATTGATGTGGCAACTTACCCATCATCTGACCTCATGATCATCCAGTTCCATTTTCTAGCTACTACCCCTAGTTAGAGTTATCACTGTTTTGCATATATATGTACATCCACATTTGTATGAAGTATCAGTGGAAAACATGCTTCTTCTTATCCTTCTTTGTTGAAATCAAGCATGCATCTCTTTTATAAAGCAGAAAATTTTAATCAATTTGTGGATATTTCAGCTATATAAGCACATAGATGCCTCCTCCCGTGATTGAATTAGTATTTTTTATACCGGTTACATGCTTATTGAATGCAAAATCTGTCAACTTATGGATGAAACCCTTCAAAAACTAATGAAAGCACTTGATCCCAATTAAATATAGTTGAGGGAGATCAAGCCAAAATTAGAAGTTGAGGGATTAATTCTCAAATGAATTAAAAACTTTACGGGAGATGGCCCCCTGCATGGCAAGGAGAATTCCATCAGGTTTCCCTCTTTTATTTCATTATGCATATTATAGGGGTAGTGATTTTCCATTATCCCCGCACGGCACAGTTGATGGGTTGTATCAATTAAAGGCTGGCTTCGGTTCCATGCAATGCTGGAAAAATGTAAATGAAAGCCAATCATTTGTCAAACACAAAATTGGATGATGGAGTCCAAAAACACTAATCAACAATGAGTTGATTTTAATTTGAGTCTTGAACCATTGACCGTGCTATCATTCTTCCATGACTACCATAAATTTCATTTTGATGCTGTGTGAATAATCTGTAGTGACATGCCATATTTTTTCGTTTGAGCTTAAACAATGGATATGCTTGCCCCAGGTTGGACTAGCTATGGTGGTTGTTGAAAGTGCTGTTACATCCATATATATCTGTTACGCAGAAGATCCCTTGTTAATACATCGATGGGATGCTGAATTCTTCAACAAATTGTCCGAGGCACTACACCAGCGTCTTCAACATAGAAGTTCCCGGGCAAGGGAGGTATTGACCCAGAATCGATTGAATGTTGGAATGCAGGAAAATGCCCCTCTCTGACGAACTTTGCAAAGGCAGATTTTGTCCAGAAACACGCACCGGAATTCGTTGTGCTATATCCCATCGATCCAAGTTCTTGAATCATTTTGTTTAAGTTTAGTCTAGGATCTTGATTGCAAAGAAATCCGAAGGATTGATAAAATTAAAATCAGTTGGAAGCTGCATTTATTCAGGTATAGCTTTTCCTTCATTTATTTTTTTCTCCGTCTTCATTTATTTTTGGTTAGTGAAGTCAGGCACAGCTGAATGGCAGAAAAGTGTTGAGTGGGTTCCCATGTGGCCAGAATTAATTGATTATTTAGGTTGAGAAGGAATTGGATTGGATTTCATGTAGAAGTAGTTTGGCACTGAGTTTCATTGGTGTTTTTTATTTTTATTTTTTGCTTTAAATAACAAAAAAACTGTTTTTATATCATTTTAATATATTGATTCCAAAAATAATTTTTTAAAAAAAATAAAAAAATACTTACAAAGACAACAATTTCAATCACAATTCCAAATAAGTCCCCATATAATTCTAAGCTCCATTTTATACTGATGTGGTTATATATTGGAGTTAAGAACTTGATGCCTCGAATCAAACTGCAAGCTCTTCTATGGTCATTTGGTAAAGTAGATGGTTGTTTTTCAGAAGCACTGCTTTAAGGGATACAAGAAGCGAAGGTCGTTTGCATCATCATTTTCTGGTCTCAGTTTGCAAAAAATCCCTATTTCCTCGCTGCTCTTGTAAGGAATGAAATCTTAGAAATCCCATATTTAATGATGGCTTTTTGCTTGTCTAGAGAGATACCAGCACCAAAACAAATGTCAAAGCTTGTCGTTTTGTACCAACCAGGTAAAACCAAATATCAGGGCTGTTAAAAAAAAAAAAAAACAAAGGCGCACAAACTCGCGCGAAGAAGCGAGCCAAATATCCAGTGCACAGGAAATATAGTGTGCGTAAACAGTACGATGCCGAGCTGTTTTAGCTCTTTAGTTATTATCGTTTTATAAGGGCACGGTCCAAATGTTCCCTCCAGTTTTCATGGATTCACTAGTGGTTTCGTTAACGGAACCCTCTCTCTCAGTTCAGCCATTTTGTTTTACAGTGATTTATTTTGTTTTTGGAATACATTTTCTTCTTTTTTCATATTTAAATGTTTGCCTAGATTTTCTTAGTAAAATAAAATAATATCCGGAACCCAGAGCCTTCAATCTGGGATTCGTTCTTGCTCGTTGTGTTCGGTCCAATATTGTCTCTAGTGAAGGCACCACCACAATCTTGATACAAGCCCAAGCCCGTTAAGACTGAGATGGCATATTTAAGCCCGATGGCAAATTGGCCCATAAAATGTATTTAAAATAAAAATAAAGTCAAATCATTATGTAATTTATCTTTGGAGACGTAACTGAGATGGTATTTGGTTCATATTATCATTAAGATCTAGTATGGTTATATCAGTTTGAACATTACAACATAGCTAAACCAAAACGGATAGTTTACTGTTGCTTATCACTGTTCACGCACACACAAAACACTAAATAATCTAATTTTTTCATTTTTTATGTTTGTGTCCTGTCAACTTAATTATTATTATTTTATAAAATAAAATGATATCAATAAGTGATGAATATATATTTAATTATTATAAAATAATAAAAAAAAATGTAATTCATCTGTAATTGATTTCATTGATTGCATTTTTTTCATCAACCGATTATATAATTATCAAAACAATTAAGACACACCAAACAATCAATCAATTGTAGTTTTGCAATTTATGAATTAAATAAATCGACATACAATAGTAACCAATCAGACATAATCCATCTTTAATATATTTTAGCAGTAGCAATTTTGCTATCTCCCGGTTAAAATAAACCCAATCATCAACAAGTTCGATACAATAATTTTACTAATTAAATATTAAAATAACCAATTATAACACGTATAAAATCATTTCATCTTCATAGCAAATTTTCTAATAAATTTTATCACAAAAAAATCAGCAACAGATTTTAACAGATTTTGGTGTAAAAAAACCCATTTTTAACAGATTTTATCAATTGCAATTTAACTAATTAAATATTAAAAAAACAAATACAACACATATATTAGTTTTTTATATAGATAAAAAAACCTAGCGTATCGCAAGGGCAAATTCGCTCGTGGAAACTATGGTATAATCCTACCCAAAAAGAAAAATAAACTCAAAAAATAAAATTCTTTCACTGATTCTACGTGTAGAGCACACAATTCCAGAGAGAGAGAGAGAGAGGCGTTAAGACCCTGGCTCTGCTCAAGTAATAAGTAGTGTTTGGTAGTTTAGCTGTTGATTCTTTTGCAGGCATTATATTTCAACCAAAAGCCCCTTATCAGTAGCATGATTGGGAAGAATCAAATTTAGCTATCTGCATCACGATACTCCACTGGCTTGTGTGATCGTCTCCTCACGTTGTTCACTCTACCTGCAATCCACATAAAATCATTAGTTGAGAAAATTAAATACTTTGAAACAGGTTCACCTGTTTAGATAATCATGTGAGGCGCATACCACTCCTGTATCTTCTAAAATTCACAATTTGAGGGATGAACACCCCAGTTCCATTGCCATTAGATCTCCATGAGTTTTCAGGCCAAGTTGGCACGGAATCAGTTTTCTGCCTCTCCCACCAGTTGAAGTAGCTTCCTGGCTGTAATGTTGCAGGAAAACTGATGGTTAAGCTGTTTGAGTCTTGTTTCCTTTGAATATCAACCAACCTGCGATGGGCTGTATCATCAACTTCTTCGTCGTCATCGGCGGTCAAAAGCAAAATCTGTTTCCCGAGCTCCGCATAGTAAACATCGCTGCACTCGACACCTTCGAATTCAAGATTAGTGTCTGCTCCCATTTGCCTTTCAGATCGAGTTTGATTGCTGCAATGAAACTCCATGGAAAGTTTGAGTTGAATATTTGGGATGGGATGTTCTGATGGAAAACCTCGGCGCGGTTTATATAAAGGAATCAGTGGAAGCAAGTTCTTAGATTGAGGTCCAAGGTAACAAGCCACCTTCCCTGAATTGCTGAAATGAATCCAAATGCACTCAAATAGTCCAGGGGCATGGAATTTCTCCGTTTCTGTACGTTATTGGATGTCTTGTTCAGTTGGGTCTTGATTAAGGCTTCATTAACTTTACCTTTTCTGTTCCTTTTTATGAAAGTTTCTCCATTGAATAACTAATGTATGCATTCACAAAGCCTTCAGCCCGTGTGAATGGGTATATGACTCCAGGCTTACAAAAGGGATCCACTGAATGTGAATGCTGATGGGACCTGGGATTGATCATGCATTGGATTCACACGGCCGATTTTTATTTTTTTTTTGGCTCTTTAAGGGACATGTGAACTCAATTAGAAGAAAAAAAGGCTTGCTGTTGACCATCGCAACCAGTAGTAATAATAAACATGTAGGTGTACAGCTGTTTGACTTTGAAACTAAAATATTTATTTTATGTGGTTTTGGATTTAAACTCTGTAATTGTTTATATTAAAATCATTAAAATTTTATATAATCATTGAATTTAATACCTATAAGATTAAGCAAGGTATACTAAAAGCTAACAAGAACAGCCTTGTTAATTAAAAAATCATCAGTCAAATGTTCAGACCATGATTCCTGGACGCGTGTGAATTTTTTTAGGTCTAAGTTACAAGCCAGCAATAGACTGCAGATTTTCAATTGTCCAACGTTTATAATACTATAATGTTTTCATCGTGTCAGAAAGGAATAATATCAGTCTCGTGTGAAAAACGCTTGAAGCAAATTTGTCCCGAGACATATCTAACACCTTATAGTTTTTATTGCTTCAAATTTGTTTTAAATCAAGCTTAATAAAATATTTAATTTAAAGCTATGTATTAAATAGAATCTTATGAAAAGGTAGCAAAAGGACTTCAAAAATATTTATGCATACATAAAGTATAACACTAGTTTTATACCTCATATGCTACAAGTTAGATCAAAATTTTATTGAATCTAAAAAAAATTTAGGTCACATAAATTTCGTTAACATTATTATTAAACTTGATAAAAAAAAATAAACTTTAAAAACTCTGAACTTAATTTCTTGTCTAGCTAGTTTCAATCTAAACTGATTTAATAGATTGAAAGAGAAGTTAGATAATTTGTAAAAAATATAATTTGATTTAAAAAAAATCAAGATAATATTTTAAAAAAAAATTTAAAATAACAACATACTTAATTGATCTAGGCTTCGTGACTTAACTTATCATATCTATGGCCCGAATTATGGACTCCAGTGAATTAAAATATATTATTTCTTTAATGATATGATAAAAAAATAAATGCTTGTGAAATTAAGTATTAACTAAATGTTGCGATGTTTATTTGAGACTATAATAATTTCATACCAAATAATAGAACACATTAAGCCTGATTGTCACTTTATCTGTCAATAATTTTACAAAGTCAAAATAAATTATGAATACCATATCAAAATCAACTAAATATTAAAGGATAAAAAAAATATAAAAAAGATTGAACTGAAACATGAAAATTAAAAGATAAAATAAAAAAATAAAATATTTAGCATTGTATTAAACCTAACCTAACCTGACAATAAGGCATTCAACTTGACTCCTTACTTAACCTGGTTTTCAAATTAAACCAAATGAGAGTTCATTTTGTGTAATGATGTTAATTTAGTGGTTGTAAAGGTAACATCATACAACCAATAAAAATATAATTTATTTTTTTAGAAAAAACAAGATTATATTTTTTTTTTAATATTATAGTATATTTAATCAACTCAAGCTTCATGACTCTAGTGAGTTATACAACTATTTTTTTATTTTATATCATGGTAACAAAATTACACCCTTGCAAAAATGAAACGATTGATTGTTTATATAAACAAACAGTGATCGCTATTTAATTTGATTTTTATTAATTTTATATTGAGGACGTGTTTTTAATTAAAACTCTTAATTCTCCCTTTAGATTTCTAATTAGCTATCTACGAGCAGTATTGCCCGCGCGATGCGCTGGATTTTTTTATCTATGTAGAAAACTAATTGATTTTATACGTGTTGTATTTAATTAATTTAATATTTAAATAGTAAAATTATAATTGCTAAAATCTATTAAATACATTTTTTTTTCAATCAAAAAGTGATTAAATGTTGCTATCATTAAAATATTTTTGATAAAATTTGTTAGAAAATTTGCAAAGAAGATGCCATGATTTATTATAAATTTACTGCTATGGATACCTTAGTTAAAAAAACATAAAAAAAGAAACACGGTAAAGAAAAAAACTGACTTGGACACCCTGGTTAATAAAAAATATGAAAAAAAGGTTTTTGTTCATAAAATAAAAAAAAAAAGCTAGTCATAAAAAAAAATGCAAGGGGAAAGTATTTATTTAAAAAAATTATTTGACTTGAAAATTTAAAAAATATACCGCATTATGCTGTGGGCTGAGTAAATAATTTTTATAATTGTTTGGATTAAAGAAATCAATAGGATTTGCCAATTCAAAATTAAAATATAATATTTATATATACAAAATTAAATATAATAAAACATATACCATACCCTATAATTGTTATTATTGTTAAAATTATAAAAATTATCAAATTATTTCAAGGATAAAAGCTGAAAAAACAACTAAAAAAAGTAAGAAAGAAAAATAATTAAAATAATTCCTTTTCTTCTTCTTGTTCTTCCTCGTTTTCTTTTTCTTCTTCTTCTTCTTGTTATTATTATTATTATTATTATAGCGTGTTAATAATGAAAATAAAAAAATGAAATATTAAAAAAATCTAAATAACTTTACCAAAAGAAAAAAAATAAAAATTATAAGGTAAAAAAAATTCATCTGACTGGGAAAAAACAACTAATAAAAAAATAACAGAAAGAGAAAATTAAAAATAAATTCAAAATTAAAAAATTGACTTGAAAATTAAAAAAATTATTAACTGTAAATTTTTTTTATTAAATGTAAAAAAATTATTTGATTTGAAAATTAAAAAAATTTAATATAATAAAACAGATCATCATGACCTATTATAAAAACAACACATCGAAGTCTTAACATTTAAAATTATTATTGCTATCATTGTCAAAACAATATCATTTATCCAATTATCTTTAGAGAAAAAAATCAAAAACATTAAAAAAAGTGTAAGCAAGAAAAATCAATAAAATTACTACTACCACTATCATTACTATTATTGTGTTAATGATAAAAAAAACAAAAATAAATAAAAGGCTAAAAAACATCTTTAAAGCTTTAACAAAAGATTAAAAAAAAATATCAGGCAAAAATTTTTTTTAACCTGACTTGAAAATAGAAAAAAAACCCAATAAAGAACTAAAACAGAAAACATAGGGAGGAAAAAAAAAATTAATTTTCAAATGATAAACATAAACTTTAAGAATTAATTTAAAAGAAAAAATATCACCTCAACAAATAAAAAAATAATAAAAATAAAAAATATGTCACAGTTATATATATATGGACAAAAGTGGGGATTATTTCATAAAAAAAAAAACTAAAAATATTAAAAATAAAATAAAAGTAAAAGGGCCGACATGAAAATCAAATGTGAAGGGATTAAAATAAAAAATTCAAAGTATAAGGGCTGAAATGAAAATCAATTATATTATCAATTTCAATTTAAGGATAAAATTGAAAAAAATTAAAAATAAAATATAATATTTACACATGTAAAGTTTGATATGGTACAACACATTAATACATACTATTGTAACAACAATATCAAAATTTTAATATCAAAGAGATGAAAATAGGTAATTACCTCGAAAGTTTTTTTTAAGTAAAATGTGGGAAAATATATTTTTTTTTCAACATTTATATCAACCTTTGTGATTTTGTCGGTTTGCACCGCGTTGCGGGTCGAATATATAATTTTTATAACTGTTGAGATTAAAATAGTATATTTATACATGCAAAGTTTGATATAATGAAAGCATATCCTATTATTATAACAGTAACATTGAGGTTTTAACATCTAAAATTATTATCACTATCATGGCTAAAATAGTAAAAATGATTAAATTACCTCGAGAAAAAAAATTAACAGAAAAGCAAATAAGAACAAAAACTAAAATGATTATTATTATGATTATTAATATTATTATTGCACTAATAATAATAAAATATTAAATGAAAGACTAAAAAAAGCATAGAAACTTTAATAAAAGAGCAACTAAAAAATATAATATATGATAAAATAAAAATAAAAATGATTAGCTGGAAAAAATCATTTAATATGAACATTAAAAAAGTTATTCATCTTACATTGCGGGCTGAACAAATAATTTTTATAAGATTTGCTGGATCAAAATTAAAATATAATATTTAACATACTATCAAAACAATACAAAATATCAAATTATACCTAGGAAAAAAAATATAAACAAAATAGTAAGCAAGAAAAAGAATTAAAATATTATTATTATTACTATGAAAGAATGAATAAATAAATGAAAAACTGAAAAAATTGTAAAAACTTCAACAAAATATCAAACAAAAAAATAAAATAAAAATAAAAATTATCATTATTATTACTATTAAAAAAAACATTATCAAATTATCAGGAGAAAAAAAAATCTTAAAAACATTAATAAAGGAGTAAGATAGAGAAACAATTAAATTATTATTATTATTATTATTATTATTATTATTTGTGCGTTAATAATGAAAGAAAAAAAAGATTAAAAAAATCCTAAAAACTTCAACAAAATATCAAACAAAAAATAAAATAAAAATAAAAATAGTCATTGTTATAACTGTTAAAAGAATAAAAATTATCAAATTATCCCGAGAGAAAAAAAATCAAAAAAACATTAACAAAAGAATAGGTAAGAAAAAAAATATTAAATAATAATAATAATAATAATAATAATAATAATAATAATAATAATAATAAAATACATATATCAATTTCAAAATGATAAATGATATAAAATAAAATTTAAGAACTAATTTTTTAGAAAAAAATACCACCCTAACAAATAAGAAAATTAAAAAAATTCAAAATTAAAGCTAAACACATTTATATGTACATGGATAAAAGTAAGGATTATTCTAGAAATAAAAATAAATAAAGGGATTAAAATAAAAAATAAAAAGTAATTGGGCTGAAATGAACATTAAATATAAAGGGTTGAAAATCCAAAATTAAAAGTATAAGTACCGAAATGAAAATCAAATATATTATCAATTTTAACCAATGGAGAAAACTGTAGAAATTAAAACTATTATACCAAATAAATTCATCTTTTTCAATCGAATCCGGAAATTAAAAGAAGGAGGACCGAATTGCAAATTGGCATTGAATCAATTCCAATCGGAGGACTCAATCGAACACAATTAAAACTTCTCTGTCAGAAATGAGTCCAAAAAATGAAATTAAAACTGAAGGGACCGAAGTGAAAATGGAGACAACTTGGGGGACGCTCCTGCACTTGTACGTGCAGGAGAGAGGGAAACGTGGTTAGCGGCTTTAACCGGCCACCGCCGCGTCCTCGTACATCGGATGGTGAAACGCGTTGCCGTGGGAGGAAGACCAGGCGGAGGCGCATCGTTCTAGACCCTTGAAGCTCGTCTCCGGCAACGGTAGGACATCGCACACGCCACCTAAATAGGGCGGGGGTCGGAAAACCGTGGGATGCGTGCTTCGCACACTCTAACAGAAACTGAGTTAAATATTAAAAAAATAAGGTCAAATACCTTTATGCCCCTGCACTGAAGTAACAGTTTTTGTCTTATTAGGGGCCAAAACCGTATTTAGCCAAATTCAAAAAATAATAAAATAAACAGAAGACCGGCAGGCTGGACCAGATCGGTCCGGGCTGATTTGTGCAATGACAACTTAGCCCTTGATTCTGGTGGCGTTTTTTGTCGTTTTCGGGGGTTAAAATCGTTAAAACACTGTTTACAACCAGATAAAATAAAAAAAAAGGGTGGACGAACTCACGTGATACACCAGATCAAATTACAAGTGAACAGTGATAATGAGTCACAATGAACAATGATTCAACAATGAATCACCGTTCTATTTTAGATTTTTTGTTAATTTATCTTTTAATCCAAAAAGAATGATGTGGAAAGATCATCACGCCTACAAATGGAGCTGGGAAGTCTTGGTGAAAATAAAATAAAATATAGAAAAATTACAATCCACGCATAAGGATTTCCCGTAGCCCAACATTAAGGATTACAATATTTATTTTTAAACAACAAATTACACTCGCAACGTCAAAGAAACCAGGAAAGAGGTTCTAAACAGATGGTAAAGACATAAAGATACATTGGTCCAGGGGTAATAATTTGGCTAACTGATAAAATAATCCCTCAATTATTGATCAATTTCAATTTAACCCTTATCCTTTGATTTTATGATTATATCCTTCGAACTGTCACGTCAAAACAATGCACCCCTTCTGATAAGAACATGGAGAAAACTTTTTCTCAGCAAATAACTTTTAATGGGATAAAGTATAACGAAAAAAGCGGCATATTGCTTTGATCTGATGGTTCGAGATCAAAATTAAAAAAAAAAAAGAGACTAGAGGATAAGCTGAGTTTGACCAATAACTTGAGGATCAGTGTACCAATTAGCCCAGTATGTTTCCTCCCCCCAAAAAAAAAGATAGCGCAGGTCGCAGCCTGCAATATTATCGATCCATGCCTGACGAGACAAATGGGGGTTCAAGTCCCTCCCGGTTCCACCTCTCGACATTAGCCCGCCAACCTTTAAAGTTCAGAATAACCAGCGTCAGGAATTATTATAGTTCATTTTAACGATAACATATAATTATATATGCGAAATGACTCCATCCGTTTTCACATTTTACTCTGTCCCCATAATTTTAATTAATTTCTTTATTTTTCATGCAGTCACACCAGACTCCTCCTCCTCCTGCTATGCTAAAATTTTAGATCACGACGAGTTCCAGTTCTTTCGAAGCATTAAAAACACATGGCGAGCAAGTGTTGCCTGGATTAAATACATCTGTCTGGTATGTGCATTACTGGATACGATCAATTATTAATTGTATGTCCATGTTAATTTTTGAAGTACGTACCAGTAAAGTTTTAAGAAATAAGTTTGTGATTTTATGCATTTTAAATTCATTTATATGCCCTCTTAGATTAGTAATCTGTTAGGAATTAAACTGTGAAATCAGATAGGTTGGTTTGACCATGTCAAACATGTAAAGATCGATAGGTTTTGTCATACCAGTAAAAAGGATAGTTACCTAAGGAGGGATCAGCTCCATGATTTTTGAGCTCTCTATACTCTTGACACAGAGCACAGCAGCAACAATGGACCAGCCAATCCGCACATGGAGTTTCTGGCAATAAAAGGAAACCTCGCAGCTTGGATCGGTAGACACCACCATATAGCCACGCACAGCCAATATGGCTCATGGCACAGTAGACGAGGCCTTGAAGTCGACATGCTGCTCATTCAAAAGGAAGGAATGTAAGAATATTTGTTGTTTTCAACAAGATACATAGGACCTGGTGTGGAATTTGTTAGATTTTGATGCTGGTGATGTTTTAATTTACTTTAAAAAGCAACATCCCTTTTATTTTTAGGAACATGAATTTTCCTCGCATCGATTTCCATATACCACATTTAAGTTCTGGTTAAAAATAGGCAACTCACGTTGTGATTAAGGGATTTATCAAAACTTGCTGCTTACAATTTGACAGAGATTCAGCACTTGTAATTAGTAAGGAGGGGTGACGACCTTCACCCACCAATCACCTCTTCTTAAAAAATAAATAGAAGATAGTAGGGCTCACATGTATTTCCCCTGTCAAGGATCTCGGCAACCCGTCCAAATGTGATGCATGGACAGAAACAGGTGAGCAAACCTTAAAAATGAAAGCAAAAGACATGTGTGATTAAAATCAGCAAGAGAAATAACAAGCAGGCTAATCGAGCGCTAGTGATGTGGCAACAGGATAATTACGCACAATTAGAAGGGTCATCAAAACAATTGCATATCCCGGTGGACCATTGCCCTTCAGGAAATTGTGAAGGTGGTGGAGCAGCTTTAGGGTTTTCAGTCCTTGAAGACATTGCCGTTGCTCGTAGAAACAAAACGGATATTTGAAGGTGGTGGAAGGGTATGGAGGTGTAGCTTCACATTTATAGGCATGCGGACTGGCTCTCAATCTGTGACATTTTTGGAAGTCGATTTTGCGTGGAGATTCATTTCAGTGCATAATTAATTAACTTCAAATAGTGGACTAATTATTATTTTTTGTTTTATTCAATCTTTTTGATAAACGCAACCTCATGAATGGTTGAACTGGCCATTCTCAAATGGATGGTTTCCTGGTGCTTTCTCTCCTGACCAGGACCAGGGGCAAAAGATCTGGGCCTCTGCCTTGGAGTTTTTCATTCCCTTGGAAAATAAAATATGGCAAGTGTGTATAGCAGCAATTATAATACATGGCAGAGCAACAGCAACGATTTATAAAAGAGGAAAACTACCTGTAAATAATATAAACCTATTAAAAAACAGTACACGAAACCCCCCTGGAAGGTTCACAGATTCAAAATCCTGACATCAAATATCTTAATCAAAGGCTCGTACGAGACGCAATTAGCCGAAAGATGGATACGATTACACGTTTTCGTATTGACTGCTTAAAAATATAGTACATATTGTTTTTTAAACTGTTTTATTTTTTAAAATACATAATAATTTTTTTTAAAATTATTTTTGATATCAGTACAATCTAAAAATATTAAAAATATTAATTTAAAATAATACACACACACATATATACATATATATATATATATATATATATATATGTGTGTGTGTATTTAAATACTTTTTAAAATGAACTCCAAAACACATCCCATGTTAAGGTCAATGACAAAGATTGATTATTTAACCTTGAAAAAAAAACCCAACCTATAGACAATCTTGAAAAGGTCACCAACTACCTTTTATCTGAAATCAGACCCTACGTATCAATAGTTTTCTCAATCATACTTGTTCGATTTCTCTCTCTTTTTTTACTATAATTCATCTTATCACATGATATCAGAAAGCACAAGGACTTTCTACGTCTTTTCATAGTTTAATAAACTCAAGATACATTGACAATCCAGTTAAGATTGTGGACTTTTCCGAGGTTTGCATAAAATACTCTCTAAGGACAAATATATAATCACAAGATTGATCGTGACCGTAAATGATTTTGTTTTCCAAAAATATTTACTATAGAGTTAAACTCGCATTCCATATCACCACATTTTTTACTCAATCTAAGATGTTGTTTGGTTTCACGGTTCACGCTGTGTTTGCATTGAACCGCAGAGTCAAACACTGCTAATACCAAACGGGATTCTAAATTTTTTCTGTGGGTTCCACTAATTCCTGTGGTTTGGACCACATTAAAAAGCATCTTTTCAATGCTTTTCAAAACAAATACAGGTGAAAATAAATGTTTCTTACTGAAGTAAATGTTGAAAATAAAAGAACACTAACATCATCACGTACACGAGCTAGTTCACAAATGGAATAAAGCATTCCTTACCATCGTTGTTGGCTTCCTCACCATTGCCTTCGCTCCCTCCCTCTCCTCCACAGCCACTGCCCCCTCTTTCCACATGCAGTCACGACAGCTCCTCCTTTCTCCTCCACAGCCACGCCCACAGCTCCCTCTCTCTCTTACACGACAACTCCTTCTCTCATTCTCTCTCTAGTAGTACCAAAGTAGTGGCAGCAGCTGGTGTTGCACCTTTCCAAAGTTCATACCAGCCACTACACAGCACCATTTATGATGTAACCACCACAAGAAGAACCACCTCATTCTTTTTTACCCGTCAGTACTAGTTGATGACCCTCTCATCACAATCAACCATATTAGTGTTCACGTGTTACGTGAACAGTAACAACGTCTGAATAATTGAGAACAAAAGAAAGAAAGGAAAAACGATGTGTTTTATGCCTTTTCTTAACTCTTGGGTTGGGTTGGGCTCAGCCCAGCCCAAGTCCAGCAGAGTTGGGCCCTTTTAGCTCAACTTGGCTGGGCCGACCCATTTAGTTTGGGATATGCTCAGTCTGAGTCTTTTTTTAAAATATAAAAATCATATTTTAAAAAAAATTAAAAATTATGTACATAGAGAGCATTCCCGATAAAAGGGAAAGGTGCGTCACTTCGTTTTACTTTACAGCCCCATTGCTTTTTGATTAATTAAGAATAAAAACGAGTGTTTAATTTACTTGAATTATTAATTATATTTTATTATTATGATAATTAAATCTATAATATTTTAAAAAAATATGTATGTCCTTTAAAATAATTTTACCAGTTGACAACAATATGAAAAGCATGGTAACCAAAAACCTGAAACTATTTTTCCTTAAACCTCAAATACAACCACAGTTTTAACCAAATACTTCAATTTCAATTTTGAACTACGGTTAAAAAAGCTTTTTATAAAACTATTTTTTTTTCCAATTTTATTCACAATAGCAACAATTGCGCAAACAGGCTCTGAGTGCCCATTTGACATTGTCATCCAACCTCTGGATGGAGCAAAAATCTGTTTCATGTTGTTTGACTTTGAATAAAAATAGATAAATGTTGATGAGACCCATCTAAAAAAGTCATCAAACCACAGTTCCATGAAAAGCAGTTCTTTCCTGTTTTTCATGGCATCTCGACCACAGGTCATTTTTAATTCATTGCTTTCTTTACAACAACAATATTGTTGTCATTAATTCCCAAAAAAACCCAACAGTGTCTCCCTCACCCAGTCTCCCTTTTAGAAAGAGTTTCCGCCACTGAGAGATCACTTTTCCCCTCCTCATGGATGAAAGGAAGCAATGCCAAGTGCCCATGGAGTCTCTTCCTAGACTAGTGAGCCTGAAAGCCATGATATCAAGAAAGAAAACTAGTCCCTCTTTGACCTTAACAACAGCGCTGGAAAGGATGCTTTGCTCCCTAGGTAAGAGGAAAAAAACCTTGCTTTCAAGCCAATCGAAGCCATCTCACCTAGAAATGTAAAAAGGAGAATCCCGACTGAAATGGGGAAAGATCTGTTGTTGGGGCGGTGAAGGGGAGTGTGGTCATAGTGGTTTTGTAGAAGAAACAAGGTGGATTGATTTAGCATGTTACACAGGTGAAGAAGACGAAGGAGAAGAAGTGTTGGATCTTGGTTTTGGCTGCATCCATGAAGAGGAAAATTGCTGAAAATTTTGAAGGAAAGCAAGGGCTTTTTGCTCTGGTTTGGTTATGGTGTGGTCGTTTTGATTTGGTAGAAAGCGATAAGATGATGATGATTGATATATGGTTATTTCAAAAATAGCTCTCAGGATCAATAAAAAAATATATTTAGTTGAAATTAAAAAATAAATAATGAAATAAAAAAAATAAAAACAGAAAAAACCTTCTCCACCTAATTGTGGAGAGTTATGCCCCTTTTGTTTTATGTAGTGTTTAATTTAATAACAACTAAGCTTTTTTAAATGCAATAATTAAAAGCAAAAACAATATTTGAAAAAAAAATATATAATTGAACTACACGCGTATGTTTTTTAAAATAATTTCATATGTTAAAAGCAATATGAAAAGTTTGGTAATCAAACACATAAAATTATTTTTCATTAATCTCAAACTCAACCATAATTTTAACAAAACACTTCAAAAATTATTTCAAATCGCAGCAAAAATACTTTTCATAAAACTATTTTTTTAAAATCTCAACCATAAAAACAAAAATAATATCAAACACATCCTAAATCTATCCACCATGTGGAGGACCTCATGCTATCTTCAACGTGGATTTGGCCTTCTCATCACTAGTCACTACGTTTAAATATTTTTTCAAGACATTCATGAAAATCATGCACATGAACATATACAAAAATACATTTATTAAAACTAAATCCCAATCCTAATATTATATTTTTTGTAAAAAGTTCCAATACCAGGAAAAATTGATGTGATAGTTTTAAAATAAACTAGCATTTTATATCAAGAAAAAAGCTAATTTTCATCCACTAATTGAAGGACATTAAAAAAAAACTGGATGCACGTAAACTTTTACAGGCTACTCGAAATAGCATATTAATTTGACAAGTTCACGTATTATCAGATCATTTTCAAAGAAAAAACGGTTGCTGACAGTTAATTTTTGAAGAGTCACATTCCTTTGCAATCTTCCTATTTAAAATCCACAGCATGCCATATCCTTACCCTTCCTCAAACTTTCCGTCAAAATGTATCCTTCAATTTCCAGTGAGTTCCAAAAGGAGCCATCACATGCAACTGCATCTGCACCACCGCAGCCACATTTTTCCAATTTTGTAGACCCCGTGGCTACTGGAATCCCAGTCCCTTTAGTGAATCAAAATAATCATGATCCAAGTCGGCCTCGCCGGCTTAACAATGCCAACCATTCTCTCTCCTCAGGGCCTTGGTCCACTAGTCTCTGTGATTGTTTTAGCGATCTTAATAGCTGTAAGTACTTTTCATCTACGCATACATATAGAGTCATTATACAATTTTTTCGTGTCACCAAAAGTTTGTTTTCTTACCACTTGGGTGGTGCCATTGCGTGGCAATTAAGTTACTAACGTGTAAAAGTAATTAAGGATGTTTTGTAGTGGATTGTGTTTGTAGAAACAATCTACACCATTGCAATTCTAAGATTAAAGTTTGTAGTTGAACATGTTAATCTCTTCTTTTCCTTTTTGTGACCAAGGTCTCTCTTCAATTTGCCGAAAACAACTCTACAGTCATGTGTGATTTCTTCCGCTTTCCTTTCTCTCATTATGGTAGCGATATAATATTCTGGATCTTGCAAGGAAGACAACGAATACTAACAACGGACTACTGTCCTGCAGGTTGTTTAACATGCTGGTGTCCATGTGTTGCATTTGGACGAATTGCAGAAATTGTTGACAGAGGCTCAACTTGTAAGTTCTGAAAATTTAAATGAATTTAACTAATGCTCTGATTACACTGGTTTTTTCAAGAACTGATTGTTTTGAAATTCGCAGCATGTGGAATGAGTGGAACCCTTTATACATTAATACTATGTTTGACTGGGTGCTCATGTTTCTACTCATGCTTCTATCGATCTAAGTTGAGAGGGCAGTTTTTCTTGGAGGAAAGCCCGTGCACAGATTGTTGTGTCCATTGTTTTTGCGAGGAATGTGCTTTGTGTCAAGAGTACAGAGAACTCAAGAACCGCGGCTTTGACTTGTCTATCGGTGACCTCTTGCTCTGCCCCGCTCTCCCTGTTTTTTTGGAGAAATAGTGCTGTGCTGCTTTTCTCTCGTGTTTTCATCTGCGTCTCTACTTTTGTTTTTGATGGAATAGGATGGCATGGGAACATGGAAAGGCAGAAGAGATTAGATGCTGCCACTGCTCCTCCAACTGAAGAAAGGATGATGAGATGAATCAAACTTTGCTCCCAGATGGATACGATGTTGTTATTCTGCTCCCTGACTTAACTTGCCTTTTTGTCACGCGGAAGATCCGTAATTGTACAAGAATGTTCAGCACCACCCTACAATCAATTTTTTTACCTGTAAGTCTATAAAGAAAAAGGGTATGCGAAGAGGATTACGAAATTTGGGCTGTGCTACTGTAACAGATTACTCTTTAAATATGTTGAGCTATTGCTTGGATCAAACATACATCCTGATAAAAAGAAAATCACAGTAAGACAAAGAAGAAACAATTAAACAGTGTTAAATATGATCCCAACTTCAGTTTTTTAATTTTTTTGATCGCACTAGCTCAAATTTTAGTAATGTTTTTCCTCGATTATTGTAAAAACATGATTTTAACTTGCTTACTTCCTGGATTTTATATATAAAAATATCCGAAAATAAAAACATTTATGTAAAATTTTCAATCCCATCCATCTCAATCACACCCAAAAACTCTCGGCCTCCTAATAGTTCTAGCACCAGAAGTAAAATGTCACGTATGCCTGAGTTTAGAGCACAAACCACACTCGAGAAATAACTAAGATCCTTGATTATCTTGTCAAAACAGAAACAAAGTCATGAGATGTATATATAACACATAATATTCGATAATTATCAAGCATTTTCAGGTCAGACCGCTGGCTCTAAATCCCGAATATGGTATTGAATCCTGGGACAGGAACTGGTATTATTCCATGATAATTACAAGCAAGGAGTTACGTAAATATACCCTGAAAAAACTATAAATGATTTTGGAATAATCTATATTGACCACTTAATAAGAATTAAACATTAATGAATATTTTGTAATTCAGTTCATTGACTGAAATAATTAGGACTCAATTATAATATCGATCACTTTATCCTAATGTATAGACTCTTTAGCTATACAAAGGACCAAGTAAATATTTTGTTTAGTGTTGAAGGACTATAAATAAACTTAAAAGTAACTTTTATCTTCTTTTATTTGGAGCAGCGCTGGAACTTTTTTTTAACTCACAGCTCTTCAAGAACTACCAACACTGGAAACAAAACAGCAATTACTCCAGCTTTTCATCGCCTCCTCTATCTTTATTGAGATTCAAACACTTATACGAGGAAAACCATTTCTCAACTAGACAAACACCTCGTCAAAACCCATGAATTGTTCTTTGACGCGAACAAAGAAGCAAGATTATGATGAAGGTTATCGTAGCAGTTATACACCCTCTCTGCTCTACTCTTTTTTTCTCTCTTAGGAAGAAGACGACATCGATTTATCTCAGAAACGCAAAAATGGTACCCAAAACATAAAGAAGGTAGGATCGTTATGATCGCCAATATACTATCGATCTTACCACAGACTAAGGAAACGATTTAATCACGATCTCATCCGGGTGGCTAATGCGTTCCAGCCCATCTTGCTTAAATCATAGGTGCGTCCATTTGGAAATATAACATCACCGAACCACTAGACCCAGGAGGAGCATTTGCTGTGTCTATTTGATTTGATTTGATTTGATTTGATTTGATCAGAATTATTTCTCGAACAAGAGATAGTACATTTCGAATTTCTTCAAGGAACACACCTAATGAAAAAAACTATTCTGCTATTCCCCTTCATATGCCGTGTGCAATAGCATCTATCTGATCATAGCTTCATTTTTACCCTTCTCTCCAATCCGCTGCGGAATACCAAGGAGGTGGGCTGGTCACCAAAGCTCGGACACAGGCTAATTTGAAGAGAATATATAAAAGGATATATGGCTTCCAAATTGTAGGGCTTGCAAGCAGTGTCCATACACTTCTTATCTTTCCCTTTTTATTCTTTACATGACAACAGCTGAATATTCTTTCCCACGGAGAGATCCAATTCGAGAACAAATATTCACTGCTTTATTGGTATTTTTATCAATTATTTTTGAAGATATATATGTCAGTTTTATTAACAATTGTTACAGATGTTTATCTAGAGATATTGGCCATTAAAATCTAATGGCATTTAAAAATAAATTTTTTTTTATATCCAATATTGATAAAGATATGCTACGATTAAAAATTAATCTTGTTAACCAAGATAGTAGCTCTCCGTTTTGGCATTCCATATTATTTGAAGTGTTTTGGAGAAGTCTTAAGACAATTGATCTTGAAATATCTTTTCAGGATAAGATAGCAAAATGTTCTGAAACGATTCAAGAAACTTGAACATGACACCCCAAAAGATTAGATGATAACCAGACATCGAAACTCGACTTCAATGAGTTGAAACATAAAACTACATCTGATCAGTCCATTGAACTGGGATTCTGTTGTGAACAACCTGTTTAAAATACAACTTAATTCATAACCTAAGATTTAAGGAAAGCAACTCGAAGAAACCAGATCCTCTCTGTAAATTTAAAAGAGTTGTGTGCCAATTAAGTTGCGTGGAGCCATTGTCCAGTGGGTAATGAATGTGAACGTGTAAGAAACCTGACAAATCAAAGCCTTTGACCTAATAACTCTGGTCATGGGCCCTGAAAATATATGCTAAGAAGGATGAAGTGAAGTGCATGTTCCATGGCAGTCCTAATAACAGGGAATTGAAGGGCTTCTTCTGAAAAGCTGACTTCAAAAAGTTACTTTAGTCGACACACGCTATCCAAGGCCACACATGACACGTACTCTTCCCTTAAGTGGGAGGAAAAAAAAAACCAGAATGCTCCACTTGAACGTGTGTGAGAAATTTGTCCCCGCAGTTGGTTTGAAAAGATGTTATTGGGAGGCAGCCAAAAGTTGGGTCGATGGGTTTTATGACTCCACTACATTCAATATGCCTTTGTTTCTCAAAATGTCAACAAAGTCATGCCACGCATAAAGGAATATTTATTAGTGCTGAGAGCTAACCATCCTTGACCTTCAATTTTTGAGCACATCCAGCACGGAGTGTTTGAGTCTTTCAAAACATTTTCTTAAAAAAGGAGAATTAGCCTTTGTCAAGATAAAAACTAGCTGATTTTTTTCTTCTTCTTTCAGGAACACCAAACCCCTGGATTGAAATCACATTTTATTTGATAAATGTAAATCCCATGGCAAGGATGGGAAAATAGCATTTGCTGGACAGAAACTATACAGTTTAATTGGAATCCATAACTCTTCAACACACACACACACACACACACACACACACACACACACACAAAATCCCGAATCTAAACTTCTGTTATAAAAAAAATAAAAAAATTATATCAGCGGTGGCCTGCTCTCATGCCCAGCTAGCATAGCTGTCATGGCGTGCCACATGTAAAATATAGAACTACGAAACTTTAGAAAAATAAAAGGACAAATTGGACACAAGATCCAGATATAATCATGGTGAGAGAGAAATATAAAGAGCAAGTCCTCCAAGGTTAAAAGGATACGGCAATTCTTAAATAGCTAGTCAAATATTGTAGCCCTGTATCAAACGGTAGGGTTTTTTTATGCTTTCCTACGCACCAAAATCCAAATGACTTGTTTAGATTCCTCTCTCGCCCCCCTCTCCCTTTTTGGTTGGCTGGAACAGCCCACTAATGTGACAACAAAACATTGTGATTAACGTAACCTTACTTTTAATTTATACTTGAGAGTGATCAGGAACCCTAGCCAGGAGCACAGCCCCTGGCCCCAGCCCCAACCCGTACATGAATCACGTGAAGACATGTGTCCAGCTCCAATTGCCCACTTGCCTAGAAATAACAGGATAGCCCAGCCCTTATCTTTTTACCCTCCTATATATACACAACACAAGGAAGTACTTGTGTGACCTACAAACCCTCTAGGATTTTTGCTCTTCATTTTCATTTCTCAATCTCATGAGAACTAGAAGAATGGCCGCAGCTAAAGTTGGTTCAAATTTAAGTCACAAAATTGGCAAAGACTGTCATCAACACGGGGTTGTAGCCGAGGAAATTGATGGCCTGATCAAAGCGTATAAAGATGGGCATGTGGAGAGACCGCAGATTGTTCCATGTGTCACAACTTCTTTAGCTCCCGAGCTCGGTGTGACTTCACGGGACACGGTCATCGACAAGTTCGCAAACATCTGGGCACGTTTTTATGTCCCAATTAAGTCCCATGGTAAGCTGCCTTTACTTGTATATTTCCATGGAGGTGGCTTTTGTGTAGGCTCAGCTGCTTGGAGTTGCTACCATGACTTTCTAGCAAGGCTAGCTGCTAAGGTCAATTGCATAATCATGTCAGTTAATTATCGTTTAGCCCCTGAAAATCCTCTCCCAGCAGCCTATGATGATGGAATTAACGCTCTAATGTGGTTAAAACAACAAGCTCTTTGTGCTGGTACTGGTAATTGGTGGACTAGTCAGTGGAGTTTCTCCGACATCTTCCTGGCTGGAGATAGTGCTGGTGCCAACATAGCCTTTAACGTCATCACAAGACTTGATTTCTTTAATGCAGGGCAAGCTGCTGCAGCCATAAAGCCATTGAAACTGAAAGGCATTATCTTGATTCAGCCATTTTTCGGAGGAGAGGCACGTACTCATTCAGAAAAATATTTGGTACAATCACCTCGATCGGCGCTTAACTTGGCAGCCTCTGATACATATTGGCGATTAGCCTTGCCCTGTGGCGCTAACCGGGACCATCCATGGTGCAACCCTCTAGCAAAAGGGTCGGTGAAAATGGAGGGTTTTGTGAAATTACCAATGATGGTCTGCATATCAGAGATGGATATTTTGAAAGACAGGAACTTGGAGTTTGTTGCTTCTTTGGGTAGAGCAGGTAAGAGAGTGGAGCAAGTGGTTTGTGAAGGTGTAGGGCATGCATTTCAGATTCTAAGCAAGTCTCAGCTCTCACAGATTCGAACAGTGGAAATTATGGCACGGATCGAGGGCTTCATTAGTGGAATACGATCCCCTCTTTCAACCACAGTACACAATTTAATTTAGGGAAAAAAAGTGAGAAATTAATTCTCAAATTTAGTTACTCTTTCTAGCGTTGACAATAGGGCCTACGTATATATAATTGTAGGCCATTATGTGTGCGTTGTAGTGCATGTCAATATAACGTATGAAAGTTAAACATATTGATTACAATCACGATGCAAAAGTCAATGATTTCAGTGCCACAAATAAAATTGGGCTATAGCCACTGTCGTACATGTTAGTCAATCAAGAAAAAGGAAAACACGAAAGAAGAAGTGTTAGACAGGCACACTGCATCTAGACAAAATTGAAACCAATTAAATAAGAGCGACGTCAATTAAGAATAAATGTCTCATTCCACTTATCCGAGTATATAATTTGCGATGCGAAAACTTAACTGTTGGCTTAAAAACCAGCTTGTGGTTTCATTATAATATTGTGCTTCGAGCATCGGGTAGAGCTGAGAGATATGATGCATTGCAGCTAAAATGGTTATTTTAATTTGGTTCATTGTGCATGGAAAAGGTGGTATGGTTGAAGGTTTTAAGAGGATTTATATATTGCCAATTATAGGTTGGAGGGTTCTTGCCTCATGATTCTGGCTGTTATTACTTTCTAAACCTAAAATGGTTATTTTTATTGATAAACAGAGACGATGTCCCGCATTTGCCAGATTACTGTGTTGTTTCTTGCTATGTTGGTTCTGTAAACTAGAGAACTCGTAAATGCATTTCTTACAGTTGATTGGGTTCATCGGAACTATTACGAGATTGCTAAGATAATCGGGCTCTTTATAGATATCTTGAGAGCTTGAAGCTTTCGTTCAGTCTTGAAAATTGCCAAGATGATTTACACGAGATTCTTTTCACTCGAGACTGCCATCTAGATATTAACAAATATTACTGTTTAAGTCGCGATCCAACTTCTGCCTGTCATTTTGCCGACACTTCTTTTCGTCATAAAATTCTGAATTTTAACCGCATCATCCCACCGACCGATTACTCTATGGACATTAGTTCAATAAACAGAGCTCAAGTGGTGTTCAGGTTTCAATTCCATTACTTTCTTTGCAATGCGCTCTGCAATAGCGGAGTGTGAACTGGCTATACAAGCACCAAGAAGAACCGTCTAAAGAGAAGAAATTGCAGAAAATGGCTGCTTACAAGAGTTGATGATGGGGCAAAGCTGATGACATGGCATTTATTTTAATAGAGCCGAATTATAACGCATGTTTGAGTGCTGTAATTTCATATGAACAAGTATAAATACTTCACTAGATAATAAAACTCTGGACCGTATACCAGGTTGCACAACACACGACCATCACTACATAAACCCTTTTGCTCTTGTTTTCTTTGTTATGTCTTATTTTCCTTGTACGATTTATTAACCCAAGTATCAAATGATCTGTTATCCTGTTAAAGAGCTTATTTTTATAGGAAAAGAACTTGTTTTTTTGAGGAAAATTGTTGAGCAATCAAGCCAATACACATTAGCCTACCAAAAAGCCATGAATAAAAACATAAGAATACTTCGGATTAATTACGAGTATATTATTGCTTTTTCATATAAAAAGAGGATGAGAAGGTTTGATATATATTAATTAAGGCATTTAATTTGGCCGAGTTTCTCAGTTTGAGCTTCTTTATGGGTAAGTACCTCAATCATAAAGCAAATATTTTATCATCTCCTTCGAATTTGGCTGTTTCCACAAGGAAATATACAAGATGATGAACTAACTAGAGGTCAATTTGAATTATAAAAAGATAATGATTTTATCTCAAACTTGTAGATTCTATTTATAGAGGAAGTGGCTTGAGCCAAGATAACATTTGTCGGCATGTTTTATATGGTACTAGCCAAATGCCTCCGCGCCTCGTTACGAGATGCACTATATTTTTTTTCAATATAAAAAATATTAATTATGTGTATTTTTATTATACTATAAATTTAGCTAAAATAATAAATTTGTGCAAAAATTTTATGAAGTGCAAGTTTTCTATAAAATATATGAATTTTAAATTGATATAAATTTATTTGTTTAGTAGTTTTCAACGAAATAATCAGCATAAATTTATCATCATTATTAAAAAAGCAAGAAGATTTTGATATTTGAATTATTGAATTCACTGCATTAAGATTAATTTATTTTATAATTCAATTTAAATCAAACAAAAATAAAATATAAATTATGAAAATACCTGCAATAATCAAATAACAAAAATAAATAGTTCATTTTCTATCCACAAAAAGACAAAAACATAAATTGAAAATCCATCCTTATGTTATTTTTATTATTATTGTTATAACATTTAAAATTATTATCAACATTACTATCCAAACTATTAAATTAATTAAATTGCCCTGAAAAATCATTAAAAAAAGCAAAAGATTTAAAAAAAATATAATCAATAAAATTATTGTTATCATTGCGCAAATAGTAAAATCATAAAAATCATCTAATCCAAAAAAAAATAACAAAAAACACAAAAAAAGAACGAATAAAGGGAAAAAGGGAGCAATATTAATTTTAAAATGATTACCAACATAAATTAAAATTTCAGGATTAAAACGATTAAAACAAAAACTAAAAGCATAGATGCATAAATATGAATAAAATATAAATATTATCCAAGAATTAAAAAAAAACTAAATGAATTAATATCAAATAAAAACCTCCAATAATCAAATAACAAAAATAATTAGTTAATTTTCTATCCATAAAAAGACAAAAATATAAATTGAAAATTCATCCTTATGTTATTGTCATTATCATTGGTATAACAGTTAAAATTATTATTAATATTATTATCAAAATAATTAAAATAATTCAATTATCCTAAAAAATCATTAAAAAAAGCAAATGATTTTTTAAAAAAAAATAATCACTAAAATTATCATTATCATTGCTCAAATAGTAAAATTATAAAAATTATCTAATCCAAAGAACAAATAAAAATAACAAAAAGCTTAAATTAAAAATGAATAAAGGGAAAAAAGGAGCAATATTAATTTTAAAATGATTACCAACATAAATTAAAATTTCAGTATTGAACCGATTAAAAATAAAACCCCAACAAAAAAAATTAAAAACAAATACCAAAAATATAGATGCATAAATATAAATAAAAAATAAACAATGTCTAAGAATTAAAAAAACTAAATGAATTAATATCAAATAAAAAATTAAAAGAATAAAGATGAAAATGAAAAATAAAATATATAATTAATTCTAATTGAAGGATAACATTGAAACAAATAAAACCTTGGGACCAAAATAAATAATGGAAATAATAATGATAATTGCTAAGTTATTTTATAAAACAATTAAAAAGAGGACTAAAATGAAAGATTGTATATATGGTCAATTTCAAATGGAGAACCAAATTAAATATATCAAAACATCCGTATCGCAAAAAATAAAGGAACAAAAAAGAAATCAAAAATCGAAAGAATAAGAACTGAAATAAAAACTTACTTATATAATCAGTTTTAATTGAAGGGCACAATTGAAAATAATAAAACTTTTAATTAAATAAATCAATAATAAAACCAAAATCAAAACCTTAGGGACTAAACTAATCTTTTTACATACATCATGGACCGGTACAAACTTTGCGACGTCAGTAGAGAGAAAACGAACAATCGACACAAAACCATCCGTCGTCGCTTACCCGAACACCTATAATCAACAAGCGCAACAACGGTAGACAGAGGACATGGAGACGCACCTCCTGACACGGCGTAAGGGAATTTTTGGTCGCCTGAAGAAGCCGCACGTGCTGTCTAAAGTGCACGTGCGCGTGAAACACCGTTGGCGAGTCAAGGAGACACGTCAGCAGTTAATATGAAAAAATAAAAAAAATAGGCTAATTACCTGTACGCCCCTGAAGCTATTGATATTCAAGAAAAAATCATAGTGGAAAATATGTCCCTGCCCCCGTTTACTGTACGCTATTTTGTCTTTTTGGGGGTCTGTTTTCGTCGATTTACTGTGCAAAAAATATGGAACAAATGAAACAGCCCCTGGTCTATTCATCACAATTTTGTCGTTTTCGGGAGTTATTTTTGTCATTTCACTATGCAACAAATCCGGAAATACCATTCATATCCCGTGAAAAATCAGAAAATACTCCCGGTATTGGGAGCTTAAAATTTTTAGACCTGGAGGCAAACTTATCATTTTACTGTAGCAATGAATAATAATATATGCCTAGATGAACAGTATAGTAATATGTGCCTAGATAAACAGTAGAAAAAGCTACAGGAAAAAAAGGCACAGCATTTACTTTTTAGTGCCTGTTTAGCACTGCTTTTGAACCGGCGTTTTGCCAAAATTTAAAAGGTTTTTTTTTTCATTTTAAATAAATATATTTTGGTGTTTTTACATTATTTTGATGTGCTGATGTCAAAAATAATTTTTAAAAAATAAAAAAACATCATTTTGATACATTTCGGCACGAAAAGCACTTTGAAAAGCAACAACAACTGCATTCCCAAACACCCCCTTAGTTAATGTAGAGCTTTTTATTCGAGCCAGCTATCAAGCCACTTGATCAAGAAAACAACATCTCGAAATCCATATTTAATGAGTTGTATTAATTATCTGATTCGAAAAGTATTTCAAAAATATTTATTTTAAAATTTTATTTTAAGTTAAAAAAATAGCACTTTTAAATTATTTTGATGTAATAATATCAAAAATATTTTTTAAAAAAATATATATATCATTTTAATATTTTGCTAATAAAAAGACTCTTTTCTAATTAAAAAAACACTCACCCTGTAGTTGTTTCATGAAAATATCTTTCTTATGGATAAAGGATACAAGGCAAGCCCTTTTGACGAAAATGGATACAAAGAAGGCTAAAACAATATTTCTCACGGCAAAAAAAAATATCAGGGAGCACATTAATTCAGGAGCCAAAAAAAGAGAAGCTTTTTACATGTCAGTCACAATTCACAAGAGATACAATTGCCTCCCACTCGAAACGCTAGCAAAGACTAAACAGATTCGATGAGCGGAAATTATGGCAACTCCAACAAGGGATGACACTTCGGTACAGAATGGGCTCACAACGAGACTTTAAAATAGTTTGACTAGCTAAGACATCATGACACTATCAATAGTCTGAAGAGCTTGGTTCGCGAAAAAACGGACATCGACATCTGGGTCCTCACTGAGCTCAACCAAACAGGGACGGATTGTCTTCTCTGCCACCTGGGGACATAATTTACAGCCCAATGAGGTTAAAAAAAGTGAATGGACACTCATGAACAACATAACCAGTACTTACATAAAACGATGAGCAGAAAAAAGAAGAAGGTAAAAAAGATGTATGGTCTTCGCTGAAAAGACGACTTACAGACTGATCAACTATGGGGACGATGGATTGTAGCACCTTCGCCACATTGAACTTAATGTTTGACACCCTGCATAGTGTAATCAAGTCCAGCATTCAGTAACTGCCCCATGAAGACAATTTTACATACCACATTGACAAGTTCCACATATCCCATTACCTGTCTTTCGATGCATTGACAACCACTGGCAGCAGTTTAGAACATGTAATTTCTGAACCCATGACAGGAGCAAGCAATGAGACGGCATGTAGAATTGTCATCCGGTACAAATAATGAGGATTGGTGCTCATCTCCAAAACCTGCACAAATTAAATGAGATAAATGTCACCGTCCATTTCTTGGATGATAAGAACAGACATTTTATGTGAAAGAAATAGACAAAATCAAGCCAGAAACTGCCAAAAGAAAAATTGACTACACAGTGGGCTTGTTAGAATGTAGCAGAAAAACCATCGAATAATCAGGAAAGATGCTAAACTGTCGCCACAGGAGTTGTATCCTAAAGTACAAGATGCTAAACTGTCGCCACAGGAGTTGTATCCTAAAGTACAAGATGTACGGTGTTCCATTCAATAAGTCCAACCTCACCATAGAGGAATAAATAGCAATGAAATGTCAGGATCACAAGGCAAAGTGGTGAAATTCAAACAAACACTACACCAACCTGCGGAATTATGTGCTGCATTGCCCACTCAGGACCAAATTCCTCAGCAAGACGCTTTAAATTGTTTGCAGCAGCATCACGGATCGAATAAACCTGCAGAAATATCCACCAGACAAGATGGTTCCAAATAAACCATTTAACCTTCATGAGAAAGTGATTCGCAGGAAAGAGCTTAATTACAAGAGTTAGCAAAGGATTACATAGACACTCAAAGATCTTCTCATCTATGATGCACAACTTTTATTCACCTCTTTCAAAATGATCACTGAAAATGTTGCTTATGAGAAATTTTAATTATCAATCAGAGAAGCATCAAACAAGCGTCCAGAAAAAAATGAGATTTAAAAGTCGTCTAGTAAAGAATATAAGCAAAGTGAGAACCATAACTGTTGTCACATATGATGTGAAAATACAAACCTTATCCTGTAACCACTGCATGCAAAGAGCACCAAGTTTATCATCAAAGAACCCAACACCCAATTGACTTGCCAATAAAGGAATGTACTCTATAATTGCAAGCCGAACCCTCCAATGTCTATCCTCTGCAAGCTCAACAATTGCTGGCAATAGTGATTGGGATAGTAGATCAATTCCAATAACCTGAAGTAAAGATTATTTCCACATTATCATAGGCAAGGAGGAAAAAATTGCATTTTGGTTACATGACATTGAGCTAAAAGCATGATGAGTATGAGACTGCAGAAACAAAAGAAAGGCCAAAACTATATCATGTGTTCTGGCAGTGATTACAGCATTAGCACATATCCAAGAAATGGCAATCAGACAAAAATTTAAGAGCAGTGATTTTTGCAAAACATGTTTCAAGGAATGTTTGGATTTTGACAACAGAGCTTCAGAACAATCAATTAGGAAAAATATGCAATCTATTTGCAAACCTGATTGACTTGATCAAGCTTGCTGATTATGTTCAGCCGCACATCAGGAAATTCATCCTTCAAGAGGGATAGAAAAATTGGAAGAAGCTGTTCGATTGTGGCATCCTGCATTGACAAACAAAATAAAGTTTAGAAATCCATTCCCGGGAATTTAGACAATTTACATCCATGCATTAGGAATTGAAACAGGAAGAACAACATCGATAAAATAACCAATAATATTTGACAATATCATGCAAATAATAGAACTTCTTAAAGAAATGAAAACCAGACAGCTAATCAGCTATATAAATTTACCAAAATGAGAAACTGAAATGACTGCTAAATGGCCATCTATATGGCATCTACAATAACTGACATGTAAATATATGAGTAAACCTAACAAACATGGCCCAAAAGATATCTGTCTCTCTATTTCAATATTTTTCATTTATCATCCAAAACTTGAAGAAAAATGTGGTTGAAAAGCTTTGTATGATTCAAAGTCAGATCAGGAAAGGAGCATTTAAATAAATAACATGTCTTACTGTACAACTAAGTGATCAATGACAAGGTCATGGCCAGCCAATTACATTACATTCTCACCTTCCCCAAGACAGGAGCCATTCCCATTATAACTGAAGCCAAAGCAGAGCGGACATGCTGGGAAGAATCTGATGACAGTTCCTGAAAAATCAGTGAGAAGACTACAATTACAAAAATATAAGGCAAAAAATCAGTTCATGCTCTAACAAGAAATAATACACTCAGGTGTAAAATTCTAAAGTTTGAAATGGATATGCACCTTCACACAGGGGAGAATATGTTGAATAGCATGTTCTGGACTTAAAATGCGGCAGAATTTAGTTACTTTCCCAGCAGCTGCTATACGCACTTCAGCCTCATTGTCACGAAGTAACCGCACATATGCAGGGACCAAGTCCATCCTTGGAACAATTACCATAAATAAAAAAATATTAAGACACCACAGAATCCATCATTAGATCACCATCAAACATGGAATGTGTACTTAACAGAAGAAAATGAGCACAAAAGTACACAAGCATTTAATCCAGCAATTTCAAGTTAGATAGACACCTGGTAGGCTCAGGCCTCACAGCTTCGCAAAGTTCATAGAGTTGATTTGCAACCATGTAGCGAACACGCCAAGACTTGTCCTGCACGTTGATCCCAAAATGAAACAAATTGAAAGATAATAGCTATAAGCTTGCAGAATCAGCAAACAGATCATATTACAGATGCCACTAAGCAACATATAAACTTGTTCTTCCAATATGGTATCCTACTGGTACAAAATTTTATACCATATCACTTTGATAACATTAGATGTAATCCAGTATTTCTACCCCTCATCCTCACAAATCCATACATATCTTCCAAGTTGTCAATACCTGCCAGCTTTTGGGCCAAATGGCTGAGTGATATCCAGAATATGGTGAGTTCAGAGTTGTGGCACAACTTATGGGACATGGTGCATGTTACTTTATGGCACAGAGCGAGGGGGGAGCTTTAATGGTACATTTTCGATGGTAGTGCACCTTAAACCACTTATTTGGGTTTTTTCTAAGGTTTGAATCTCACACAAGGCAAGGTACTAGGCATATAATATTTATTTTTATAGTATAATGCCAACGGCAATAGACCAAGTGTGGTGTTAGTTTACAAGGAAAGGAAAAGGAAATGCATAAGAAGCCTCCATTACCTATTCCCTTGCCCTTGAGCAAAAAGCTAAGGCAGGTAAAGTCATCAAATTGGGCTGGAACACAAATGTATCACGAATGTATCAAATTGGGCATATCAAATTTGGGCTGGAGCACGAAAGTATCACAAATCATGACATGTGATCCAGATCACAGTTCTGGGGGTAGCATTATCCTGGTAACTCTGGTTCAAATAACCTTATTCACAATTTAATAAAACCAAGAGAAGACAATATCTATCTTTAACATTGACTACTGAAATGGATGTTAGTAACTTGTTGCTTTAGTTAGGAATTGATAGGTCAAGACCTTACACGCCAAAAAACAATGAAAAAACAAGATAATTCCATCAAACTAAACATAGCACAAGAAGGCATAAACCACATTGCACCTTTTGTTGGATCTATAAACTACATTAATACCTGAGAGAAATTAACAATAACAGGAAGAATGTGTGCAACACAATCCTGAGGCTCCAATAATTTACCAAGAGCAGCACAAACCTCGACAGCCAATAAACGAACAGAATCTTGATCTGAAGGATAAAAATAATAAAAATAGTTCATGCATGAAAAAATCCAAACATATCAAATTAAATATGCAAAATGAAATCACTACAGATTAAGGTATTTCACATATCAAAATATTATACTATAAACACAGAATCCGTGATACCAAGTTCATTTCTCATGCATTGTTGACTATTCCACCATTCCAAGTCAAAACTTTATATGAGTTCCAAGTGCAGTCATCCATGTAATAGCAGTTATCTTAACCTTATTCCATTTTCAA
The DNA here is from genome assembly GCA_015731905.1 of Salix dunnii. Lineage (NCBI taxonomy): Eukaryota > Viridiplantae > Streptophyta > Magnoliopsida > Malpighiales > Salicaceae > Salix > Salix dunnii. The sequence continues at coordinate 9,236,266 of CM027668.1, read as the reverse complement.
CATGCCTAGTTCAAAGCACACTTCCTTCAACGTATTGAAAGTTCAATTACCATCTTGGGTAAGATCCTCAAAAATTGACAGGATGTCAGCATTCAAATGCACAGATTCAACAGTGGCAGCAAATTTCCCCAAATTAGAGGCTGCAGACCGCCTAACCATGGGCATGTCATCTTGACACAACCGGCTATATATTGACCGCAACTCTGTCTTCAACAAATCTGGGGCGCTGGGGTAGGCAATATGAAATAGCCCACATGCAGAAACTCGAGAAGTAAACCATTCCCCAGCTGCCAGTCTCTGGAGATAATATTTTACAATAAGATAATGAGGGTAGGCAAGAGCAGGAGAATAAAGTTAATCAGTAGTCAACACAAATAGGACACATCCAAAAGTACAATATATTCCAATTCTCAGGAGTTCAAAACATATAAAATCTCTCTCTACTCATTCAAACTGATTAGTTTTTTCTTTTTTTCTTCTTCTTTTTTCCCCGTAAACTTCGTATCACTGGAAGACCAGCAAAAAAGAAAAAGAAAAAGAAAAGCAACTCTCAATAACAAGAAGCAGCAATATGACAAGCTTGAGTGATCGAAGTGAATATAACAATCTAGCAAAGACAAACAGGGTTTTTATGGAAAAAATTGATAGGTGAAATAATTAAATCACAAGGAACTAGCATTATTACTAACTCAGCACAAGGAAGTTGTCTGACCTTGACAAGAGGAACGAACCAATCAACCACGTCAGTCTCCCTCATCTGCGATCCAATCCTGCACAACGACTCCACAGCTTTATCTCTCACACAGGTTTCCTCGACAGTGCAGAGAGTCTCCAAAGGTGGGAGCAAAACATGAGCATACTCAACTCCCCCAACATAAGGAATAAAGACCCCCAGTTCCTCCGCCAACGCAAGGAGTGCCTCATCATCATCATCATTATTTTCACTCAAAAATGGAATTAACTCCTTCCGGGTTCGTTCCTCCCCGAGAGCACGTGCAATCGTCGATAGTCTACGTATTGAGTTTAACCGTAGCTGAATGTCATCATTCTTTAATTCATCTATCAAAACGGCTATAGGATATAGTGGTTCTTCCATCGTGGACATTGTATCCAAGATCTGTAACAAACCCTAGAATTCAAATCTATCGATTGATGAATATATTATAATAATAAACTAATCAAATTTATAGATTGTCTAAAAAAACAGCGAGACGATCTAATTTTTTCAGTTATTATATGAAAACGAAACCTTCATGAATCGTGAATTGGGAAGATAAATAAATAAAGAATTTAATTTGATATGGTCTATTCGCAGTTTTTTTCCTCTGACAACCACACAGAGATAGTTAACGGTTCAAAAACAAATAAAAACCGAGGGAAGTTTGGAGTGTTCTTACCGATCTGAGATGCGTTCCCGCCGGTTGCCTCTGAATATTTACAGAAGCTGAGAGAGAATTTATTAGTTTCTTTTTTATGTGATGATTTTTGTACTATAGCTTGGAGTATTTAATATGCCTTTCTTTTTTAGGGACTAGATTTATTTATTGCAATTGTCTATACTCTATACCAAACAATCTTAAAGTGAGGCCCGGATTCTGTATAAAGTATTTGGATCCTTTTAACATGGGCCTGGGCCAGACAAATTGCCCGTATCCAAAGTGAGGTTTGTTTCTATTTTTATTTTAAATTAATTTTTGTATATGATTTTACACTATTTGTTGTAATGTACCAAAATTAAAATTATATTTTTATTTGTTGTCATGTATTAAAAAAATATTTTTTATTTTAATACATTACACCAAATACTTTGAAAAGCAACCACCATCATATTTTTAAATACTCATTTGATGAAAATAAAAACAATTTAATTATTTATTATTTTATTTTTCTTACCTAATCTGTATTGTTAATTCGAACCAAGTAGTGAAATTTAAAGTCATATTTTTTTTTCCTAGAATGTTAAGAAAGGATCAATAATATCTCGTTATTTACGTGACTGTTTAGGAAAAAAATAAGGAGACCTATTCTGTCAACTACATCCATTCCTATTGTAATTCAAATTCCTAATACAGTGTAGCGTAATTGACGAGAAATACTTGTATATAAACAACAGAACAATTATTCAATGAAATACATGAAAATCTTTTTCTTCTATATTTTACATGGTATCAAAGCAGGTTACCTAGCCCTTTGTTTTTTTTTCTTGCCCTCTTTTTTTCCCTGCAGAAACTCAATATTATGGAGAATGAACAGTCTTCCAAGGAAAGCAAGAACAATGCCTCCGACCCTTTTTTTCTCTACCATTCTGATAATCCAGGATTGGTGCTTGTTTCATAGCCTCTCAACGATGATAATTATTCTACTTGGTGCAAATCTATGACCATCTCCTTGAATTCTAAAAATAAGTTGGGATTTATAGATAGTACAATATAAATACCATCTGCCAAAAGTAAACCAGATGAGTATGCTTCATGGAAGAGATGTAATGACATGATTTTATCATGGATTCTTAATTCAATAACACCAAAACTTGCAGACAATGTTATATATTCAACTATGGCTCTAGAAGGTTAGGAGGACCTTCAAGATCGTTTTTCTCAGAGTAACGCCCCTCGTATCTTTCAAATTGAGAGGGACATCGCTTGTATTTCTCAAGCACAAATGACAGTTGCAACCTACTACACAAAATTGAAAGGATTATGGGATGAATTGGGTTCCTACAGCAGCACTATTTGTTCTTGTGGTGCAGATCATAAGAGGTGGCAACTGATGCAATTTCTTATGGGATTAAATGACTCTATAAAACAATTAGAGGACAGATACTATTTTTGAATCCTTTGCCTGATGTTCACCAGGCATATTCTTTTATTATTTAAGAGGAGAAACAACGCAACTTGAATGAAACAGCAGAAACTGCGGCCATGACAGTTCAACGTAATGCAGTCATAGCCTTGGCAGTTCGATCAGAATAAGTTGTTGCCTCTTGCTCCAACTCTTTTAATCGTAAACCACTGCATTCCTCATATTGTGATAATGATTATCATATACGAGATACATGCTGGAAACTACATGGCTATCCACCAGGCCATCCCAAACATAAAGCCAGCTTTTTTAATCACCAAAACAGTCGTCCTCCTTCCAACAGATCTGCACATCCTTCAGCCAATTACATCAAGGAAGGCCCCAAGATGTAAGAGATGCAATCGGTTATGAATGGTTTCTCTGATTTGCAGTTTCAGTAGATACACTCTATTATGAACAAAAACGGTATAGACTAATCTCCTCAACCTCAGGACAGTGCAGATGTTACTCCTTCAGGTTTGTTCAGATCACCCTAATTGATTCTTGACAGTGGTGCAATTGATCATATCACTTCTTATCCGAAATTACTTGTCAAAAGTCAATAGAATTCTGTCTTACCACCAGTTATTATGCCAAGTGAAGAACAGGCTCCAATTACATCCATCGGGACATTGCCTTTGAATTCTGTTATTTCCCTTAAAAATGTGCTTGGTGTGCCATCCTTTAAGGTGGATTTAATGTTTATAAGTCGAGTTACAAGAAGTCTCAATTGTTCAGTAACCTTTTTTCCCTATTGGTGTATTTTACAGGACTTGGCGATGAAGATGACAATTGGTTTGGATAAACAATGAGGCAGACTTTATTACTTAGTTGCTTTAGCATCAAAGACATCGAAACCAAAATTCCACTCCATTGTTGCCATTGGTACCAACCCATTTTGTTCTCATTTTATCTCCTTCACCGAGTTGTGGCATTGTTGTTTAGGGCATTTATCTTTCTCTAGATTAAATTTTATGGCCAAAAATTTACTCAATTTCCCTTTCAAAATAAATGATGCTTGCGATATTTATGCACTTTCCAAACAATATAGACTCCCATTTTCGGCTAGTTCAATTTCTTTTATTTGACCGTTTGAATTAATTCATTGTGACATTTAGGGCCCTTATAAAATTACTTCTATTTCCGGTGCTAAATATTTTTTGACAATTGTGGATGATTATTCTAGATTCACATGGGGTATTTTTTTATGCATCATAAACATGAAACACAAAATTTACTCAATAACCTTTTTCTCTTTTATCAAAACCCAATTTAATGCATCCATCGTATATATTCGCGTTGACAATGGAGGGGAATTTTTTTCTATGAGGATTTTTTTCCGGCAAAATGACACATCATATCAACACTCTTGCGTTTATAGACCTCAATAAAATGGGGTTGTCGAGCATAAACATCCTCATATCCTTGAGTCTGCACATGCCCTTTGCTTTCAAGCTAATCTCTCTTTGTATTTTTGGGCAGAATATGTTCTTATCGCTGTCCATTTAATTAATCATTTGCCCACACCACTTTTTTGTCACAAAACCCTGTTTAAGAAACTTGACGGCAAGGTCCCCACTTACTCACATCTTAAAGTTTTTTGTTGTCTTACATATGCTACTGAAGTACGTGTCACACATAAATTTGCTCCTAGAGCTACACGTTGTATTTTTCTCGGTTACCCGGTTGACCAAAAAGCTTACAAGCTTTACAACCTTACAACACATAAAATCCTCACTAGCTGTGATGTTGTCTTTCATGAGCACATTTTCCCTTACAAATCATCTATGCCCATTACTGCACCTCCTACACATACACCACATCTCAAACTCCATCCCTCGTCTTGCCTATTTCCATACTTGACCCTCATTCTACAAACTTCCCCGTCTCCCAATCTACTCCACCTCCTTCAGTTGTTCCTCTTTTAGTTCCCACTAATGCTACTCAGTCGCCTACCCCTGTGATTCATGAGCAGCCTTTACATCGTTCCCATTGCTATCACAGTCCTCCTCATGCCTTACATGACTACATCTGTAATCAAGTAACGTCTCCCAAACCATTGTTGTCTTCCTTGTTCGGTCCAACCAAAGGTACACAATATCCTCTTTGTAATTTTCTTTCTTACCAATGCTACTCACCACAACATTGCTCTTTTGTTGCCATTGTTAGTCAAGAAATTAAGCCCAACTCATACACCGAAGTTGCTTCCCTCCCCCAGTAGCAAGCAGCCATGCAATCTGAATTAACAGCATTAGAAGCTAATAACACTTGGTCCCTCACTTCTCTCCTTCCTAGAAAAACACTTATTGGATGCCGATGGATTTACAAAATCAAACGACATTCAGATGGCACCATTGAGCGTCATAAAACCCGGTTGGTGGCAAAGGATTACACACAGTTAGAAGGTATCGACTTCCATGACACTTTCTCTCCAATTGTTAAAATGATTATTGTTCGTTGTTTGTTGGCTTTGGCGGCAACACAACATTCGTCCCTCCACCAGTTAGATATGCACAATGCTTTCCTTAATGGTGATCTTCATGAAGAAATTTATATGTGTCCACCTCTGGGTCTTCAACGACGGGGAGAGTTTGGTATGTCGCCTCAACAAGTCGTTGTATGGATTAAAGCAAGTTTCTCGTCAATGATTTGCTAAATTTTCTACAGCTATTCAAGCCGCTGGATATGTTCAATCTAAAGAGATTATTCATTATTCACGTGTCGCAATGGTAAATATTTTACTACATTATTGATATATATATATATATATATATAAAAAAACAAAAATATATATATATATATATATATATATATATATATATATATATATATATATATATATATATATATATATATATTAAGGCTGAATGAGTTTGTCGTTGCCAATTTCGTGATGGGGCAGGAAATTGTAAAGGGATTCGACCAATGTCAAAATTCCGTAGTTAATTTGCAATGGGGTTATAAATCCCGGGAAATAAATGTAAGTGTTAAATTAAAAGAGAAATAAAATAAATTGAGGGGAGGGTGAAATTGAAATATATATATATATATATATATATATATATATATATATATATATATATATATATATAAAGAAGAAAGAAAAGAAAGGGGACATTTTAAAATGGGGGGAGATAAGTTGGGAGGGTTAGAGAGAAAAGAGAGAAGAAGGGAGTTGTGCTCCGACAGCCATATCTCTGCCGTCCACCGTTGGATTAGGCTGAGTTTTGGATATGTTGGGAAGCTCACTATTGTCTAGCATCTTACCGGAGGGATTGTAATTATCTACCGCCGTTTGAGAAACCCGATCATCTGAAGATTTCTGGAAACCCCCTCAAACCCGTCGGAGTCGCCGGACAGTCCCTCCACCTTCCACCGTTGGATTGCTCTGATTTTTTGGTAAGTTGTATTTCATTATACTACCTACACGATGACCGTAGGGATTTTAAATATCTCTTACCATTTGAGAGATATTGCATTTTGAATGAATTCTGGAATTTGTTGAGACTCTTTTCAAATGTGTTGCGCTGTCGACTGAGTTCAGAGTTTTCATACCGTTGGATCAAGCTTATTTTTGAGTGTTGTGTTTGCCTTGGTTGTTACTACATATTCACCGAAGGGATTCTCCTGGGTTTTCTCCGTTACAGGTGAGTGTTCTTTTGAAGAAAATAGCAAAATCTGCTTTCTTCTTCCAGTCAGAGCAGCCTGCTATTTTCGCTTCATTTCACCGTTGGATGAAGCTGAAATTTGGGTATGTGGTGCTAATGAGTGTGATTAATGTTCTGAACGGTGGAGATGAGGAATTGACAGTCCAGCAAGGAGATATGTATGTTGAACAGTAGCTCTCCAGTTTAAGGTCAGTCTCCGGTTTAATTCCAATATTGGTAGATCTAACCGTTAAAATGATCTGAAATTTGGGCAGGTGTTGCATGTGTTGTTGATATACAATTTCACCGTTGGGATTTGACATTGTCTGAGTGAATTGTGATTTATTACTATTACAATTACTGCTGGGTGCTGTCTTGGCAGCATTGTTTTTGGGTGTTTTGAACCAGAAATGCATGCTGTTTTTATGCTTAAATTGATATATATTTGGTTGAAAGTTAATATGGGTTTAGGCCGAAACTTGTTGAAAAGTTCGGGTAGAAAATGTATGTTTTCAGCTTGTGAATTATCATGGAAGATTTTGTGTGTTGAACTGAAAATCTATGCTGAAATGCATGGGTATTTTTCTAAGAATTTGCATGCCGAATTGTGTATTTCGCGGTAAATTGCGACTCGCTGCCGAAGCTGCATTATGAACATATGAACTCTTGAAATGAGTGCAGTGACGGATGTAGGCCGAAATGCAAGTGTACTGATTTATGACCCTTGATGTCGCAGGTGGTGCGGTTGGGACTGGATCATCTGCAAGTCAAGCACAATCCACTAGTGGAACATGTAGGTGATTTACACCTCTCCTTTTTATATGACACGTGATAGGTCTTTTAATTTGAATTTTATACGAATACGATGAGATATATATATATATTAGATTGTTGCATGCTTGAATGTGGATCACCGATTGATTAGCTACGGCTAATAGCATCCGAAAGGATGGCCGGGATAACGATTGATTTGCTTCGGCTAATGACACCCGAAAGGATGGCCGGAATCAACGCTTGATTAGCTACGCTAATGGCATCCGAAAGGATGGCGGGATAAACACTTGATTAGCTAGCTAATGGCATCCGAAAGGATGGCGGGATAATGATTAGCTACGCTAATGGCATCCGAAAGGATGGCCGGGATAAACGATTAGCTACGGCTAATGGCATCAAAGGATGGCGATAAAAAATTGATTAGCTACGACTAATGGCATCCGGAGGGCCGGGAAAAACGCTGATTAGCTCGGCTAATGGTATCGAAAGGATGGCGAATAAATGAGTGATTAGCTCGGCTAATGACATCCGAAAGGTTGGTCGGAACAAAAGAATGTTAGTTCCGTTTAACGACGTCCGGAAAGAATGGTAAACCTGAGATATGAATGTCTTTATTGAATATACGGAGTGATGATATTGTTGCTCGAAAAAGAGAAATGGAGTACCTATATTTCTACAATCGAATTGCTTTATGTATATGCAGAAATTCCTACATGCCAGTGTATCTTTTCATCGATAGATCTTTTGGTCAACATTATTTTAATACCATCGTTAAGTATTTGCAATTCATTAAATGTTTATACTGCTGCAGGGATGTCACAGCCACGAGAGGGCTAGGGAACCTAATACAAAGGAACCTATCTTTGCAAAGAACCATGTAGATTGTATTCTAATTTAAGATGTGTTTGGGCTGAAGTAATGTACTGAATACTTAATTTGTTACCAGACCCTTTTGTGAACGTTTGAAAATATCACTAGTAGATTAAGAACGTAAACTCATAACCATGTATGTATACTTTTAATCTAAATCTTTAGTTGTGAAAACTGTAGTATTGTACTCTCATGAGAAGTTATTTTCTTTAATGAAACGATTATTGTATGGATGGTATTTACCGAAGTGAATGGATATGGGTCGTTGAGCAACGACATATATATATATAAAAAAAAAAAAAAAAAAAAAAATTTACGGGATGTTACAGTTGGTATCAGAGCACCTGGTCTTGATCCCGAGGATCAATGATGATTACATTGCTATGATGAATTTCAGGATGGTACTCAACCAACAAGGAACTTGAAATGGGTGATCTATAATTCTGCTCCTTTGTTTTAATTTCTTTTTTTTTTTCTTGCTATGTAATTTTTGGGGCTTATCCAAATACTGATATCACTCGCTAGCATTGTAGGTTTAGGATACATGCATAATTGAGGAGTATATGATGTTGCTGGAAGCTGTTAGCCTAAAAAAAAAAAATTGGTTTTTGGTTTTTGGGTGTGTTTGCGATGAAATAATGTTTTAAGAGGATGGTTAGAGTGGATTGGCTGGCTTGTGAAGAATGAGTTTGGGATAGAGGTGTGCGAAAATGGTGGCATAAAAGACCTGGGGCATTCAGTAGGAGTTCCGGTGAGTGTGGGAAATAAAAAATAATTAAATAAAGAATGAAATGATCGAGCACGATAATAAATAAAAATTAACGGTCTTGATTTTGGGATCTAAAATTTCATTTTGAGGGAGGCATTACTGCATGTTACTCCTAGATGATTAAGTCAAACAATGCCATATCAGATATTTGTTGATTTTGCAAGAGTTTATCTTTTATTCTACCCTTGACCTGGGGTGTCTAAATAAATGTACTAATGTTTTGCTTCCATAAGTGCTCAAACTGGAAGCAAGTTTTCAAACACAAATGCTCTCGCTTTTATCTAACTGGTTTGGCAGCAGAATACATGTTAGTATATGTGAGGAACAAATTAGCATGTGCAAGGAATGAACGTGTTATGGTTAAGATGCTAGCCTAGGGATGACAAATTCAACAGAAATTCTGACCTCAATAGACTGGGCTTGATATTGGTGGATTTTTTTAATTAGAAATACATTGTAGCAATTGAATAAAGACTTGAAGTTGTTTTTTTTTGTCATTCTTGGTTATCTTTTCTTCTTGTGCCAGCTAATTTAGATTTTAGTCCCTAATTTGACTGTTAATGGGTGTAGAGGTTAAAATGAAGCATTTATTTTCTGAAGAGGATGAATATGAGCAAAAATGTATATGGGAGAACTTATGATATAAAAATTGTAATGTAATTCTCATAATTAACCGTCTTTATATTATGTATGTATAATTTGTCTTTCATACAACATCACCTGCTACATTTTGTTCTTAACCAAGCATGCACTCACAATTAAGGAAAACATTAAAGGAGAAAAGAAAGGCCTCTGTGTGGATTTCTTGTCGATAGAGATCCCTATACGGATATTGTTTTTGCCCTTGGGGTAAGGGCAGACAAAGAAGTGATAGATTTGATTGATTATGCCAGCAATGGGGCCAGCATTGTGAATATTTTCTTTGCCCAAATTTATGATGCTGATGAGAAATGCGAGCATTTTCGTAGGGAGGACAAAGCACTTGATTTTGTGGATAAAATGTTAAGAAAGACCATATTTTCCACCAAAAGAATCGATTGAAGATGCCATTAGTGCATATTTGTTCCTAGGCTTAATAGCCGCAGGCACAAGGCTCGTTTTCTTGGATATATGTTGAGGTGTCTTTTAGAGGCCTATACAGGCCACAGGAAATGTGACAATAGGGATAGTTTTAGAAACAAGAGGTTCGAGTTGGCTAGCGAATTACTTGAACGAGAGCTAAAAGTGCATGGTTCACATGTATTGAGGTGCATGACCAAGGCTTTGTAGAGAGACCTATATGGAGATCGTGATGTGCACCCAATTGAACACTATTTAGATGCTTCGATAGTGACCAATGGTTTGACGAGAACATTCTCAACTGGGGCATGGTGTCATCCTTTCAAGTGGATGGAAAGGGTTTACAAAGTTGTGGGAAATCTTGGGCGTGCTAATCCACTGCAAACAATGATAGATCTGCGGAAAAACAAGGCAGCAAGTTCGGTACACGAGAAAGGTTAGAGATGCCAGATACCCGCACCCTTCCCATTGGGGGTAGAGTATGCCTTCTCTCTGCTCCAAATGGTTAAAAACTGCGGCCTTGTAAAAAAAAAAAAAAAAATATTTGGCTGTCACTGGAGTTGTCAGTATCAATATGTCAGAGTCTCTAGTTGATGAATTGTTTGAATAATGGAATGGAGAAACTGGGTGATGATACTTGCACTAAACTGGATGGGAAGCATAAAGTGTTTCTAAATGGTGAATGGGTTGGAGTTTGCGAAGATTCTTATTTGTTGTGGGCGAACTAAGAAGCATACGACGCAGGAGACAATTACCCTATCAGGTGGAAATCGAAGGGGATGAACAACAGAGAGAAGTGCACATATTTTCTGATGCTGGAAGGATCTTACGCCCTCTTATGGTTGTTGAGAACTTGGATGAAATTAGAGCATTTAAGGGGGAGAAATTACATCTTCGCATCTCTTCTGGACAAGGGGATTATTGAATTTATTGGCACTGAAGAGGAAAAAGACTGTTGTACTGCATGGGGCATTAGATTTCTTTTAGAGGATATTGCGGGGAAGCAATCTATGAAGTATACACACTGTGAACTTGACATGTCCTTTTTGTTAGGTTTGAGTTGTGGAATTACCCCCTTTGCCAATCATGATCATGCACGAAGGGTCCTGTACCAAGCTCAAAAAAAAAAAAAAAAAAAAAAAAACATCTCAACAGGCTATTGGGTTTTCCACAACAAATCACAACATCAGAGTTGACACCTTGTCTCACCAATTGCATTACCCCCAAAGGCCTTTATTTCGGACAATGATTTCTGATTGTTTCGGTAAACCTGGATACCTATTTGGTCATAATGCAGTGCTGCCAAAGCTAGGGTTGTTTAATGGTCAGAATGCTATAGTGGCAGTTAATGTTCATCTGAGTTACAACTAAGAAGATTCATTGGTAATGAAGCGTGCGACTTTAGGGCGTGATATGTTTCGCTTTGAGCACATTAGAAGCTACAAGGCGGAGGGGGACAACAAGGAGCTAACCAACAAGAGGCGGGAGTCTGAGGATTCTATTACTGTTGGGGAAAATATAAAGCAAAATTGGTCGGGTTGACAGCCTTGATGATAATGGATTTTCTTTGATTGGTGCTAATATGCAAAGTGGTGATATTGTGATAGGGAAGTGTGCAGAATCTGTGACAGATCACAGGGTAAAGCTAAAGTACACAGAAAGGGGCATGGTCCAGAAAGTGGTATTGTTGTCTAAGGATGAGGGAAAGAATTTTGCTGTGGTGTCTTGGTGACAGGTACAAAAAAAAATTAGAGGTTAAACAACCTCTTGTAGATATCTGGATCTTGTTGGCTCAAAGTCTTCTCATAGTTTTATTCTAGTATTTACACTGTACATCCCAGTTTGGGATTAGATGATTTATACTGAACAAAGTGAAATGAACTTGATTTTGAGATTTAGAAGATGCTTTAAAGGGATCCATATCATGATTATGAGAGATCCTTCAGCCATTAAGGTGTGCCTTTTATTTTAAGAGTTTGACTTGGATTTAGACATGTATAGCGAGTACCTGGCTGTGCAAAAAAAAAAAAAAATAATAAAAGAATTAAATAGTAACTTAAAGACAGTTCTGTTTGTCTGAATGCACGTGCAGTTTCTGAATGGCCACCTATATGTTCACACATGCATGCCTCCCTGGTAAAAATGTAAGGTCTGATTCTATGAAACACATGTAGTATGCAAAGAGTTCTTAATGGTGTTTGAATTTGCTTTCCTCTAGACTGTTTTATAGAATTTATGGTTAACGGATGCTACTGGGGCTGGCTTCCCTTGGGTGGATGCCCTTAGTCCATTTGAACCAAATATACATGCGTATGAGTGGGTGTGTTTCACATTTCCTGTTGTTGGTTATGCTCTTCAATTGTTGTTGCAGGTTCGATCTCCTCGTCTTGGAGACAAGTTTTTCAAACATGAATGGGCAAAAGGGCGTTCTGGGCTCTTTGGAGTCTCGAGAGAACTTCCCTTTCACAATTCAAGGAGTGATCCTGATATTGTAATAAAACAACATGCACTTACATCACGTCAAACTACCAGGTACGGAGTGAGAAACCCTTAAATTTCGAGGACGAAATTTATATTAAAGGGGGGGAGAATGTAAACACCCAAGAGAAAATATATATTGTAAACACCAAAATATATATATATATATATATATATATATATATATATATATATATATATATATATTAAGGCTGAATGAGTTTGTCGTTGCCAATTTCGTGATGGGGCAGGAAATTGTAAAGGGATTCGACCAATGTCAAAATTCCGTAGTTAATTTGCAATGGGGTTATAAATCCCGGGAAATAAATGTAAGTGTTAAATTAAAAGAAAATAGAAATAAAAGAAATTGAAATATATATATATATATATATATATATATATATATATATATATATATATATATATAAAAAGAAAGAAAAGAAAGGGGACATTTTAAATGGGGGGAGATAAGTTGGGAGGGTTAGAGAGAAAAGAGAGAAGAAGGGAGTTGTGCTCCGACAGCCATATCTCTGCCGTCCACCGTTGGATTAGGCTGAGTTTTGGATATGTTGGGAAGCTCACTATTGTCTAGCATCTTACCGGAGGGATTGTAATTATCTACCGCCGTTTGAGAAACCCGATCATCTGAAGATTTCTGGAAACCCCTCAAACCCGTCGGAGTCGCCGGACAGTCCCTCCACCTTCCACCGTTGGATTGCTCTGATTTTTTGGTAAGTTGTATTTCATTATACTACCTACACGATGACCGTAGGGATTTTAAATATCTCTTACCATTTGAGAGATATTGCATTTTGAATGAATTCTGGAATTTGTTGAGACTCTTTTCAAATGTGTTGCGCTGTCGACTGAGTTCAGAGTTTTCATACCGTTGGATCAAGCTTATTTTTGAGTGTTGTGTTTGCCTTGGTTGTTACTACATATTCACCGAAGGGATTCTCCTGGGTTTTCTCCGTTACAGGTGAGTGTTCTTTTGAAGAAAATAGCAAAATCTGCTTTCTTCTTCCAGTCAGAGCAGCCTGCTATTTTCGCTTCATTTCACCGTTGGATGAAGCTGAAATTTGGGTATGTGGTGCTAATGAGTGTGATTAATGTTCTGAACGGTGGAGATGAGGAATTGACAGTCCAGCAAGGAGATATGTATGTTGAACAGTAGCTCTCCAGTTTAAGGTCAGTCTCCGGTTTAATTCCAATATTGGTAGATCTAACCGTTAAAATGATCTGAAATTTGGGCAGGTGTTGCATGTGTTGTTGATATACAATTTCACCGTTGGGATTTGACATTGTCTGAGTGAATTGTGATTTATTACTATTACAATTACTGCTGGGTGCTGTCTTGGCAGCATTGTTTTTGGGTGTTTTGAACCAGAAATGCATGCTGTTTTTATGCTTAAATTGATATATATTTGGTTGAAAGTTAATATGGGTTTAGGCGAAACTTGTTGAAAAGTTCGGGTAGAAAATGTATGTTTTCAGCTTGTGAATTATCATGGAAGATTTTGTGTGTTGAACTGAAAATCTATGCTGAAATGCATGGGTATTTTTCTGAGAATTTGCATGCCGAATTGTGTATTTCGCGGTAAATTGCGACTCGCTGCCGAAGCTGCATTATGAACATATGAACTCTTGAAATGAGTGCAGTGACGGATGTAGGCCGAAATGCAAGTGTATTGATTTATGACCCTTGATGTCGCAGGTGGTGCGGTTGGGACTGGATCATCTGCAAGTCAAGCACAATCCACTAGTGGAACAGGTAGGTGATTTACACCTCTCCTTTTTATATGACACGTGATAGGTCTTTTAATTTGAATTTTATACGAATACGATGAGATATATATATATATTAGATTGTTGCATGCTTGAATGTGGATCACCGATTGATTAGCTACGACTAATAGCATCCGAAAGGATGGTCGGGATAACGATTGATTTGCTTGACTAATGACACCGAAAGGATGGCGGAATCAACGCTGATTAGCTACTAATGGCAGCGAAAGGATGGCAGGATAAACACTTGATTAGCTACGGCTAATGGCATCGAAAGGATGGCCGGGATAAACGCGATTAGCTACGGCTAATGGCATCGAAAGGATGGCCGGATAAACGCTTAGCTTCGCTAATGGCATCCGAAAGGATGGCGGGATAAACGATTAGCTACGACTAATGGCATCCGAAAGGATGGTCGGATAAAAATTGATTAGCTACGCTAATGGCATCGAAAGGACGGTAGGAAAAGCGATTAGCTCGCTAATGGTATCCGAAAGGATGGCGAATAAATGAGTGATTAGCTCGCTAATGACATCCGAAAGGTTGGTCGGAACAAAGAATGTTAGTTCCGTTTAACGACGTCCGGAAAGAATGGTAAACCTGAGATATGAATGTCTTTATTGAATATACGGAGTGATGATATTGTTGCTCGAAAAGAGAAATGGAGTACCTATATTTCTACAATCGAATTGCTTTATGTATATGCAGAAATTCCTACATGCCAGTGTATCTTTTAATCGATAGATCTTTTGGTCAACATTATTTTAATACCATCGTTAAGTATTTGCAATTCATTAAATGTTTATACTGCTGCAGGGATGTCACAGCCACGAGAGGGCTAGGGAACCTAATACAAAGGAACCTATCTTTGCAAAGAACCATGTAGATTGTATTCTAATTTAAGATGTGTTTGGGCTGAAGTAATGTACTGAATACTTAATTTGTTACCAGACCCTTTTGTGAACGTTTGAAAATATCACTAGTAGATTAAGAACGTAAACTCATAACCATGTATGTATACTTTTAATCTAAATCTTTAGTTGTGAAAACTGTAGTATTGTACTCTCATGAGAAGTTATTTTCTTTAATGAAACGATTATTGTATGGATGGTATTTACCGAAGTGAATGGATATGGGTCGTTGAGCAACGACATATATATATATATAAAAAAAAAAAAAAAAAAAATTTACGGGATGTTACAGAGATTATTCATTATTCACGTGTCGCAATGGTAAATATTTTACTACAGTATTGATATATGTTGACGACATTTTGATCACAGGAAATGACCCTAAGGCTATACACACTCTTAAGAGATTTCTACACAGTCGCTTTCGAATTAAAGATTTGGGTGATTTGAAATATTTCTTGGGAACTGAGGTCGCTCGATCACAAAAGGGTATTTCCATCTCACAGTGGAAGTACATTTTAGAAAGTCTGAAGGATGGTGGAATTTTGGGTGCTAAACCTATCAATTTTCCTATGGAACAAAGCACGAAACTCTCAAATACTGGTGACTTACCTAAAGATCCATCTTAGTATAGGTGACTTGTGGGATGTTTAATTTACTTGACTAATACGCAACCGGACATTATGTATTTTGTACATGTATTGAGTCGATTTATGCATGCACCACGCAAACCACACATGGAAGCTTCCTTGCGAGTGTTGCGTTATTTGAAAGGTGCTCCAGGACAGGGTTTGTTTTTCTCTTCTCAAAATGATTTGTCTCTGCGAGCTTTTTGTGATTCAGATTGGGCTGGTTACCCAATGACTAAGAGATCCACTACTGGATATTGTGTTTTTTTGGGATCCTCACTTATTTCTTGGTGAGCAAAAAGACAAAAAAACAATATCACTTTCCTCAGTAGAAGCTGAATATCGAGCTATGACAGGTACTTGCTGCAAGTTGTCTTGGTTACATTAATTGTTGAAGATTTGAGGATATTAAATTCGAAACCAGCATTGTTGCACTGTGACAATAAAGCAGCTTTATATATAGCGGCTAATCTAGTTTTCCATGAGAGAATTAGACATATCAAAATGGATTGTCATTTTATTTGGGATAAAATACAAGGTGGATCAATCATAACCAAATTCGTTGCTTCAGCGGACCAACTCGTGGATGTATTCACTAAGCCATTGGGAAAAGAGATTTTCTCTACCATGATTTGCAAGTTGGCAGTTCTTGACATTTATTCTCCAACTTGAGGGTAAGTGTTAAGAAATGATCAATAATATTTCTTTGTTTACGTGACTGCTTAGGAAACAAATAAGGAGACCTATTCTGTCAACTACATTCATTCCTACTGTAATTCAAATTCCTAATACAGTGTAGTGTAATTATAGGAAAATACTTGTATATGAATAGCATAATAATTGTTCAATGAAATACACGAAAATCTTTCCCTTCTATATTTTACATAGAAGGCGAGAATATCCAAATCTCTAGTCATATTGTTATAATGATTGGTCATAAAAGAAAAATCATTGGTTCCGAAAACGCATTACTTGTCCACTCATATTAATTTAATTTTCAGCTGAAAATAAATGAACATCGTGATAATGTATACAACTACGTCTACACCAGCCAAAACTGTGCAGCAGGTGAAATTTAATCCAGATTTTAAATGTCCAAAGCTATTTTGTTCCTAATCCAAACATGAACTAAAATTAGGGTTAAGAAAACAATAATTCATGTATTTCAACCTGTTATGGGAATGTGAACATGCTGTTCCACACACATATATTGGAGTCTCGACAGATCTTGAGCTACACAATGAGATACTGCTCTCTTGTAACCTTAATTAACCGAGGAAAATTAGCCAGTTTAAGGTTTGAACTCTGCTTCAGTAAAAAGAGCGTTTAGGCAGACGACTGCTATGCCAGCGTGCGTGTGCTGCGACGACTAAGAACGTAGTTTTATTGGAATTACATTAAAAAAATATTAATTCTCCTAATTTCTCCCGGGAGAAAACACATGCATTATTCTTTTCCTGAATACAGTTCCTAATCTTGTAACCCGCAGCACCTAGACAGAATGATCCAAAACCCAGACTTCTTTTTAACAGTTGCAGAGTTCATAATTGGCTCTACAAAGTTGGCTTTCTCACTTAGCTCTTCAAATGATTCAACTACATTTTGAAGCCTGGCAGAAAATTCAATCAGAAGTGAAGCAAACATTGCTAAAGATAAGGCACTTGCGCTTTCATATGTTCTGCACTCACTTTGTTCAATGCCTGTACCTGCATTAAGGGAAGGCCAGGATGCTTGTTTTGCAACCAAATTATCTCGAGAGTCTTTCGGAGGTAGGGAGGGTGTAGAAAGAGTGAGTGACCTCAAGTCCAAAACTGCTTCACTTGCGGATTTATATCCCAGTTTAATATTCTCGTTCTCTTTAAGATTTTCAAGTTCTTGAAATACCTGGGGATCTCTTGCAATTTCCCAGCTTTCTGAATTTACTAAAAGGTATGATCTTTCGTCTATCTTCTTTTGTAGTAGCCCTGCTGCTTCATGTACCTCTTTTAGTATGTCTCCCGGACTTAGTTTTTCCATTTTGTCTACTTTGCTTCCAAGCTCACGCAAAACATTTGCACCTTCTGCTCCTACTCTCTGGAGCTCGCTACGAAAGACTTGCCGCCTTTCAGCAGGAGCCTGCATGCACAAATTGCTTTCTGGTAATTTAATTCTAGCCATGCATGCCACGAACTCAGTTTTCTGTGCCAAATTGAATTAGTCTTACAAGTGAATGCACCACAAGGATGCCGGATAAGAGGCCTCTTAGTTATTGACTAGTAACTTCAATGCTAATATATTTTGATTCTAAAATTAAGACTGAAAGGAATTCAGTGAATAATCACCTGTATTTCTGACAGAATGCACCCATGCAGTGCCATGACCATAAATGCAGAATGCCTCAGTGCACCACTCATTTTGACATAGTTTTTCCAAGGGTAATTGAACATTCTGAAACGACCGTGAGGTGGTTCCCAGATAGCGAAGCCAAACTGCAGAAATGGCAATCAGAAGTTAGAACGTGTGCTGTTCAGTGAACTTGCTAATAGCCTAAGTTTTCTGCTATCAGAATACCAGACTATCTTCTCTTTTTGTAGATTCCAGCACTGATCTGTAGCCATTGTAAAGTGGATCATCATATGCTTGGAATGTAAGAATTTTTGAGGGAACCCTTTCGTATTCAACACACTTCAGGTACCCATTAACACAGCCTAAAGAACAAAATTGATAATTTAGCACTCACAAATGAACAATACGACTGCTTACGCAATATAATCAACAGGAATTTAAAGCCAACCTTCCAGGGAGATAGCCAGGTCCATGAAATTTTTTGCCACCAAACCGTGCAATGCATCACCGGCCCAAATGGGGTATATAAACACATTTACAACAAAACAAACACCAGCACCTACTGCAATAAGTACTAATCTAGTTAAGACTGCCGTGGTATATTCCCTAGTCCGATTCCCAGCCACCATAAGAATACAGTATGTTAATATGAATACTCGAAAACCATATTCATAAGGCGCCATTGTCGGGTACAACTTCAAATAGGATGAGAAGAATCCTAATAACCACAGAGAAAGGTTAGTAAATTAACATATAACACAAAAATCTCTGAAAAAAGAAATTAATTAAGTCGATCGATCAGATACTAGCAAACCAGTTGAATATTTACAGACCTGCAATAAAAATACTAGCAACAATTAGGACCTCCTCTCTTTGATCTCCAGCCAAAATGGAGAGCTCAGCACAGAAGAAGGCAAGAATTCCAGCACAGACTGTACCCAATACACGATTAAATCCTTTTATCAATGTTGCTCCTGTACATAATGGTGATATTGAAGAGCACTCTAATCAGCAATTATGACAGAGTCATTGCTATTGAAACAAAAGGAAAAATTAACTTTCTAGATTTAGTTAAGATATTCTTAGACTGTTCTTTTTGTTTATGAATTGATTTTCTTTCACAGTGGTTTTCCCCCCAAACAGATCGATTATTACTGTTAGAAAAAACTTAGGGGAGAAGGCCAACTCATAAGAGAGGAAGTCCCATTTACTTGGACTTAGATTGTAATACTGTCAACACATATAATTATTCTAGTGCATGGATAATTCAAGAGATCTAAAAGATAACTACATCAACAATACATTGTATATGTGCACCTAGAATAACTAAACGAATTATTTAGATATAAACTTCAAAATTAACTACAACAATTACCTAAGTTTTAACATTAGTTTAGATATTTTTATAATGATACAGTTTTGAAGTCAGGATCAAAGGCTTTAGGAACGATATAAAAGGATAAACAAAATCAGAACACATTTCTTAGGAAATATGTGAGTCGTACCTATGCTGTATTCGAACATCACAATGACAGTTAAGATAGCCCAGATTGAATACTGAGAAATTTCCTCGTTGGATCCTTTCCAGAATATGAGCAAGGATACAATTGATAATGCCAATCCCATCTTGGTAGCAAATATGACTTTCTTCGGATCAGAACGTCCCATTTCCCAGGCTCTCACAGTAAACTCTTGGAAATCATTCAAAGACTTGCAGATTTTTCCACTTAACAAATTGAAACACTTGCATTTTCCTGCTTGTTCAACATCCCCACTCAAGCTGCTCAAAAGGGGCTGCCATTCCTTACTTTCCACGTAGTTATGCCTATATGGCGCCATTTTCAGGACCTTGTTGATTTTTCTCGATCTTCCTTCAACTGAAAACTCACTGTGCAGCAGTACCATCATTTAATTAAGAGCAGAAAATATAACCAAAAAAAATATAATTAATAATTGATGAAAGAATAGTATAGAAGTTGAGTATACATAAGTAGCTATACTAACGAAAACTGCAATCAACATGTCGAGTTACGTAAGTGGGGATCCTGCATCGGTTAGGAAAAAAAAGATCCAGCATCGGTTAGAAAAAAAAAAAACAGGAACTAGTATACAGAAAATGGCTTTATAACCCAGTATCTTAAAATTTTGGATCAAAGGTGGTGTAGATCAATGCATAGAAACCATCAAGTGCAGGCCCATGTATAAGCCTAGAGAACTGACTCGCAAGAAGAAGATTATGCTACAGCATAGCCCATCCTATTCTTTGACACGAAAAGAATAGCATGACACATGCAGACTACTTCTTAGACTTGAAAGAAGAGGATTATAGTATAGTTCTTGCACATAGAATATTGTCAAATAGCTTACTGATTAGAACACTTACCGAATGTGCGGGATGTGGCGTAGCAAAAAGGTTTTCTGTACTTGAAAACTAGTTCATTTGCAGTTTATTCTTATAACGTTAGCAGCCATGGAAGCATTTAGAAAAATACCACTGAGCTATTTTGATTCTTTTCTGAAACCAAATTAACAAAATCTTAAAAGTTTGTTGCCGTGAAACAAAGTGGGGCTCGTTGCATAGATCAAATTAGAAAGATACATATGAACATTAATCCTGGTCAAATTAGTGGAGAAAGACATGTTAACCGATCACCGCCTTCGAGAAAATATAAAAAACTATCTGTTCCACGTAATATTGTGAGCCTGACAGATGGTGACCACTTACACCTTCAAGTTTAGCAATGTATTGAGTTTAAATGTCAAGGGTATGATAAAATGTAAGAATTAATATCTCTGAGTTAAACCTCGTGAATGAGTTTGGAGAGATGTCAAATTTAGTATTAATAGATTTAACTAAGTATATGAAGGATATAAAAATCAATATTTTTAGTCTTAGCTATACACTGACTTCAAATATATATAGATTTTAAATAATAACAAATCAAATACTATTAGGTTCGGTTATGCACTAATCCCATATACATAAAGGCCTGACAAGCTGTAAAATTTTAGTCATTTCAAGTCCAGATACATATTGACTCGATAATCCTTTTAGATCTATTATAGAGCCACTAAAATTTGTTTATTTATTCTTGTATCTTTTAATATTAATAATAATCATATATCTAAATCCTTAGCAACACAAAA
Organism: Salix dunnii; assembly: GCA_015731905.1. Lineage (NCBI taxonomy): Eukaryota > Viridiplantae > Streptophyta > Magnoliopsida > Malpighiales > Salicaceae > Salix > Salix dunnii. The sequence continues at coordinate 9,215,031 of CM027668.1, read as the reverse complement.
GTCTAATAAGATTCTCGTATTTTCATCAACATTAATATTATATAAAAGATATCTATTATTTATTAATGCTCTCAGAGGACATGATTTTCCAATGAGTAACATGACAAAATTCAAAAAACTTTTAAATGACTCTTAAAAGTTATCTAGACCACTTGGATAAATGATTTATATTTTTTTATGTTCCGCAAGCATTCATATATTTATTACCAAAGCATTTATTATACACAGCTAAAAGCAAATATTCTTGTTCTTGAAATTTAAAATTCATCCTATTATTCATTGCAATCTATTGTTAAAGTCATTGGTTTTAAAACTAAAGAGATCTTAAATCTCACCAAAAAGATCAAATTTGCAGATATCGAGTTTTTTTTACCGATAATGAATTTTAAAGAAAAGAACATTGATTTTTAATCATATTAAATTTTAGAACATCATCAGTCTGGTGGCTATGCTATTATAGGCTTGTTACAAGGAGGATACATAATAATTATTTTTTAAAAAATATTTTTTTTGTTTAAAAATATATTAAAATAATATTTTTTTAATATCAATATATTAAAACAATATCGAAATATAAATTGAAGAAAAAAAATAATTAAATTATAATAAAAGCATATTCTACCTCAATTATAGGACCCAAAAAAAAAAAAAACAGAAAATCAATCGCTAGGACAGGACCATGGGTACGAATCATTATTGCCTGTTCATCCTTGCTTTAAATGCGAGAGGTCTTTATCTGCAACGAGTGCTGTCACCGACAATAAAAAGAACCTCAAGTCCTTAAAGTGGTATCATTTGGTTGTGACTTCACTCCTTTCTTTTCTTCTCCAATTACGAAAAAGTAAGTTCAGAGCTTTTTTGACTTGAAGCGGGGAAGGAAACACCGAGGAACTCTCTTGCTGCGGTCTTTAAAGTGGCATTATTTCCTGCCGAGAACTTTATATTTGGCAATCATTCATAAATTCTATAAAATGGAGTCATTAAAAAACAATAATCCAGTGCAGAGTCAAACTAAAGTCAACGCAATGAGAGTGGCCTGGAAATGAGTTTCCTCCCTTCACTACATTTTTGCTAAATAGATATTACTGTATACTTAAGCAATATTGAAATATTAATACATTTTGGAGCGTAAAAAAATAGCATAATTAACAATATTACAGAGTATCATCGGGCCACGAATACGATTGAAGGTGACGTGTGGACTCCATTTGCTTTATTAAATGAGTTTTCTTCAAAATTATAAGAAAATATCTTAAAAGCAATATTGCATCTCCACTCTCGATCGGCTGTTAGATTTCAATACATGGTGGCATTCCTGCTGAGTTTCATAAGAAATAAAATAAACCTGCATGTCATTTCCACGAAGCTTCCTGCTAGGTGAAGCCATCGAAGAGCTAGCCTGCCATGCAACGCACTGTAGTCTCATGGAAATTTCTTGTGAGTTGGTTTCTTATGCCTTGTTTTTACTTGGTTTGTTCTATTCCTGGTGGGGTGAACTTCATCTTTGACACTGTTTAAAAAATAATTTTTTATATTCTATTGTAAATTATTTTAACGGGTTGTTATTAAAGATAATTTAACAAAAATATTTTAACTCATTTCTATACAAAAAATATTTTAAAAAACAGTCTTTCATATTTCTAATTTTGAAACGCAATTTTCCAGATCTCTTTTTTGATGGGCAGGTTGGATTAGTTCATAACTCTGCAAACATGTATGCGCGTGTTGTCTAGATAGTTGATCGAAAACAATTTTTTTACAAACATGTGTGCAAACAATTTTTAAAATCACTCTCTGTGTGTGTGTTTGTTTGATAATAGTGTACAAGAAAAAAATATAAATATAAAAAATAAATATAAAAAACATGGATGTAAAATCTATGAATATACAAGAGAAGGTATCATTAATGCACATGTCAACAATAACAGAGAATAAAAATGCCCTTTATTTCCTTTCACTATTAGAGTTGTCAAATATGTATGCATCTAAATATTTTTTTCAAGCTTCGTTCACATACATACAGAGCTTTGTATACTTTTCTAACATATTCCCTGCAAATATATAGTTTTATAAAGAATTAACATCATATTTTTAATCAAAGTTCACGTTCAACACGCACGTCATTCTTATGCAAATCCTCTCTACCAATGACATGCCAAACACTACAGCAATCGATGAACATTGACAATTCCTCAAATTAATTTTCATGCAAGTCCTCATGTCTTGATGTGAGCTGGCATGATTAAAGCTCGTAAATATTTAGAGTCAACGAGTAAACACATCAAGCTCTCAGATTCTAACATTTTTTTATTTTACAGTAATGCACTCTTACACATATTTTTTTCTTACACACTTACCGGTCCCATGAGGAGTTTTTTTTTGGCAAACTTTCAGCTTGCGACCAAGCCCAACAACTAGACTCAAATATAAAAACCTAATTTCCAAGCAGGAACAAACAGAATTCTATTTAAGGTTTTTTCACAACTTTATTATCAATTAACTAGCTAGTTTAAACATTTCTAAGTAAAACAATACAGATTCCGATTAATCGTGTTCTTCCCTCTAAAATAAAAAAACCATGATGCTACTAAATCCATTCATGCACGTTAATTTTCTTCGATTTGTTAATGTAGATGTGGGTGTACAAGTCTTCCTTTCATTAAGCGACAAGCCTAAAATTGGAGTTCTGAAAAGAAGCCAGCCTGATCTCATATCTGGGGCCTTGATGTAACATGGGCCAGCTTATAAAGAAACTGTGTTATTAATCGAGTCCAAGCCCATAAGTCAAACCCATTCTTTTGCACACCAAAATTTATTCCATCCCAGTATAAGCTAAAACCCCAAACGCCTTATCCTAATCCAGGCGATTCTCGTCCCAGAAGAGAAAGACCACCATGGTTTCGGTCAGGACATAACCAGGCTTTGTCCTTCTCTCTCTCTCCAGAAAGTCTCTCTCTCTCTCTCTCTGAAACTCAAGATGTTGTCCATGGCATCTCAGTGTGGTATCAATAATGTGTTCACATATTCTTCACTGCCTTGTCAGACCTCTAGTTGCAAAACATCCAAAGCCACATTTTCCATCAATCCCAAACCAAATCTGGTACATTCTTCAACATTCATTGACCGGAGAAGGAAGCGCGTTTTAAGAAACCAGAGATACACAACTTTCGCAACCCCGGAAGCTCTCACAGCTGAAACACCCACTGACACTCCACCTTCAACTGAAGCAGAAGAATCCGTCCCCGCCCAAGAAACTGAGGTTCAAATTCTTCTCTTTCTTTAACTATTAATGCGTGTCTATATGTTTTTAGTGCTGTTTTTTCAAAGGGAGCTTCTTGATTTTTGCAGAAAGCCGAGGTGTTAGTAAAAAAAGTGGAGAAACCAAGGTTGGTGTTGAAGTTTATATGGATGGAGAAGAATATTGGACTGGCTCTTGATCAGGTGATACCTGGACATGGCACTGTCCCATTGAGTCCTTACTTCTTCTGGCCTAGGAAGGATGCATGGGAAGAGCTTAAAACCACTCTAGAGAGTAAGCCCTGGATATCCCAGAAGAAGATGATCATACTTCTCAATCAGGCCACTGATATCATCAATTTGTGGCAGCAAAGTGGTGGCAATCTTACCGCACAATGAAATTGATGGTCAGTTTTTTTGGGGAGTGGAATTGGGTTTTGTTTTGCAGTTTGTTATTGTGCTTAGGTTGTAACTTGCTTGCATCCTTTTGTATCTTTCTTTCCGGTATAATTGAAGTCGACTTATGTCCATGCTCATGTAATCATATTTTTTGAACTTTGCTAAGGTTTAATGATACTTGAATTCTCAATTGGTAATCCCACATTTTAGAATTTTGGAACTTGGTTATGGTATTTTTCAAGTTCAAGTTTTAGTTGAGATAATGTTGGATCGGAACTAATTGATCAATGATGTTAGAAACAAATGGCTAGTGTTAATAGATGTACGTTTTCTGCCTCAGTTCGCGTGGGCTGCAATTTTAGAACTTAGAAGGTTCAGTGATGTCCGCTGCTAGTTGTTTTCGAGAGATTTTCTGATAATGTTACCTGGAAACTTTCTCTGTGTACGCACAAAGTTTGCATCGGTGGAAGATTGTTGACTCTAATTCAGCTGGTGGCTTGTCCTTGTCACATGGCAAAACATAATTGTTTGCCACAATTGATGTTTTATCTTAAAAGATATGAATTTGCCTGCGATTTTTTTCTCTTGGTTAACGCTACATCAACGTCTTTCACTGTCAAAATGAATAACAGGAGAAATTATGAAATCTAGCTACCCCAAGCTAGGGAACTAAAGCCATGTGGAGAGATGAATAGAGAGAACAATAGATTGAGCTAAGGGGGGAGGATTAGAGAAGGGATGGACGAGTAATCGTCCATCTAATTTTATAGTCAACAAGAAACGAGATAGATGCGAGTGAAGAAGGGTTGGAAGGACCCTATCGAACAAAGAGAACACCAAATCTTTCACTTCTCGTACACTCACCCTCATACATCCTCCCTCCCTCGAATCCCTCATAGCAAACACACGAAAGAATGGTACCAAATTTGAAGGGAAGAAGTGCTCGAGAAGAGTTTCTGCTAAAAAACCGTATTCGAGAACTGCTCTGGATTTGCGACACTGAATTCCCGTTTCAGAATGAAAAGTTACTTTTGGTGCGAGATTGTGTCTGCGGACCTCGTTTTCATCTGCTTTCCAACATCTATTGTTGAACATATTAGTGCATGTCTCCAAAGATATCTATTCTCAACATCACTATTAACAAATTCCTTTGTGCAATGCAAAAACACTTACAGAAAATTTATGGCATGAAATGGAAAAACTGAGTTCATTTCTGTGAAATTATTCTCCACCAAAAAATATATCATTTTCTGCTTTAACAACATCCTAAGAGATGACAAGGAAAAAAGCCATTTCGCAAAAGTTCATGAGAAACTTGAAAACATAATACTGATTATTTGGTAAAAAGGAACGGAAAAGGGTGGTCGTACATTGCTGCTCAGACAGTAAAACAAAGGATCTTTCAAATACCGTTTCTGGATTTAACAATAGAAGCAGCAATATATAAGGAACGCACCTCCAACTCATTATTGAGCTTCACTGTCATCAACCACAAGAATTCAATTGTACGTATTCTTTATACTACTACAAAGATTCCTTTCATGTATATACTTAAACTGGTTTGAAACCTCCAAGGTTAATCCAACTCAAATCTAGTAGAAAACTACATGAAGCTATGACTCCTCGTCAAGATTTAAACAGAGAAGATAGGCCACCAAGCCAACCACCGGAACAAATCTTAAATAATTGACCACATCAACTTTGCTTTTCTGAACATTTTGCAAATTTTCACCTATCAGCCAGGGCTGGAAAATTATGTAAAGGCATATATCCCAAATGAAAGCATAAGCAAGCCTCTCTGATCCTAAATAACTAACCAAGAACTCACATCTGTTTGCTAAGCTCCCAAAATTACCATCAATTCGACCAAAAAGAGCCCATAACACTGATAACAGGCATGCAGCTCCACCAATCAGTCCGACTATCGGCGCGCCATTTGTCATGATAGTGCCTAGTTGAGAGCGCTTGCTTGGTGTATAGCTGGAATCAGCCTCATTCAGCCGGATAGCCATGTAAGGTATCAAGAATGCTGATAGCACACATGAACAAAATGATGCTTTAGTTAAAACAAAACGTAACTAGACACTACCAATATTTCCTTGATGCAGCAAAAACATGAGGAAAAGGAAAAGGTAATGGTAATAAGCGATGGTTAGGGGGGCTTGTCCTTTCGGAATTTGTGTTCACCATTCTCCTACTGGAAAAATTGACCCATTTTATGACCAATGCAAACAAAAGAAAATCACCAATAGCTATTAAAAGCCATCTAGTCAGATCAAGTAATCATACGAAAAGATCTTCTAATCTTGCACCACGGCTTTATAGGGAATGGTCAAAGCTAATCTATCTACTCATCAATCACAAGAGTGTAAAGGGAGCATACTGTTGGTGAGGAACATCTGGAAGCCCCATAAAACATCCAGTGACCATCTGTATCTATCCCTCTTGCAATCAGTGAACAGCAAAGGAGCAAACATGAAAGTCCACCCAATAACAAAGTTGAATAGTCCTTCAGACATCTGGTAAAGGAAAGAAAAATCACCAGCACCAACGTTAGACTGTAAGAATGGTACAAAACCAAGTCCCAACCAAATCAACATCACCTTATGATCATACTTACCGGGTGAAGAACTGGGGCATCAATAAGACGTATGCCGACTACTCTGCCCGAAAGTACATTGCCATCAAGATTAAAATATACTCGACAATTAGAAACTCATTTTATCTAACAATCAGAAGTGAATTCCGAAAACGCTACCAGAATTGATGAAAGGCAAGATGAAGAAGAAATTGAGAGAAAGTCCAATGAGAGAATTGACAGTCTCTGAACTGATAGCCCACACTGGATCTCCCTGTGACGATCAAAAACATATATACAAATTCACAAATTGCATTTTATTGACGACACGAGACACTATTTTAAACAAAGAAGAAGAGTAGTTTGCTTACAGGGGCATAAGGTAGTATAAAGAGCCACAAAATGTAAACTCCTTCAACAACCCACAAAATAATCTGAACCACTTTCCGTGCATTATCATTGCCCTCCTCGGCAGAGGAGATGGTGTTGGTGTTTGGCACGATGGGTGGTTTGCGGCGGGTCGCATAACATAGGAAATTGGGTTTTTTTGATATGAAAAGTGATTTTGGTGGAGGGCATTGGATTTTGGAATTAAAAGCTCTAATATGTTGCAATTTATGACGGGGAGAGATTGAAGGTGGTCCTTTTGAATTGAACTGTGTTTTAGCAGCTGCTGTGACCAAAGAGCAGTAGTAGTTGCTGCAGAGGAGAGGTTGAGTTGCTGCCATTGTTTGCGATAACTTTTATCTATCTTCACTGCTAACTGCCAGGCTAATGGGTACTGGGGCCATTGGTTGGCTCAATTTCGAACACGAGGAAGAGGGTGAATTATTCTTTAGCCCCTGCGTTATGAGCATCTTGCAACTTAATCCTTCATAATTGAAAACCTATATCATGGTCTTGTTACAACTCATCTTACAACTTTTTGTTTTTTCTCTTCGCTTCAAGCTATAATTTTTATCTGCCTTCGCTCCTGTAATTATTCAATCATCTTCCTCATATTACCTTGATATATATTGAAATTTTAAAATTGATAATCACTGCTCTATACAACCGGTTGTTTCATTACATTTCGAAACAAGTGGATCGATCCCTTTTCTGAATGAAACATGCTCTGGCCAAAAATCTTTTCTTCGTATTTTTGTCATCCCTCCTTCATTCGACAAGGCTTTTCCCAACTCCCTTCTTCTTCGTTTTCTCCGATCATATTATGAAAAAGGGTCGATTCATTATTTTTTCTTCATATTATCAGTGATTTTCACCTCCACTCGCAGTCATTGAAGACAAGATTCAAGGTAAATCATCATTTCTTTGCAGGAAGACATTTTTGGTTCTCGGAACTTATTTCAAGAAATTACAGTTTTAATACAACTTTTTTGTTATGATTTTAATATTACCTTCTATCTATTTTTATTTTTTTTTATAATTGAAATGTTCAGGCTAGCTTATATGCACCTCAACTAATATCTGAATCTATTAAATATTCTACAATCCCAACAAACAAGTCAGATATTAAAGGTGACAAGCATGCAAGATTAAGCTTGAACCCAAATGTATAAAAAAGAAACAAATCACTTTTATTGTTAGGCCAAGACTCTACTTACCTTTCAATTTAATTTTAAATTATATAGGAGTCAGGTTATTGTTTCAGGACTTTTTAAATATTGCATGCATTCTCAAATTATATTTTAAAGAGATTGAAGTTAATAAAATATATAAAAATTTGTCTTTAAACCATGTTGTGAGGAGGAAAATCTTATGAATTTTGGTGGCTCTTTAACCATATTAAAGATATAGAGTTTAAAACTATTAAAACTTGATCTTATAGTTATCTACGTTTTATTTTTATTTAAAAGAAAAGAGATGAAGGGGGAAATGTCGATATAGCTTTGAGACAACTAAAAGAACTAGGGAAGTATATTGTTCTTATAATAAAAAAAAAATTAACATAGAATAACATAAACATCAAAATATAAACCAAGAGAGACAAGAGAGAAATAGCTTTTTTATTATGAATTCTTCTATTTTTTCAAAGGTGTAAGGAATACAAGACAGTGGTTTATTTATAGGAGAAAGAAATGAACTCAAGGGTTATGGAAATCCAAGAGACTAAACTCAAGAGTAATGGAAATTCAATACATATAAATATAATTTATTATGAATTTGTAACACTTTCCCTTGAATGACTATGTACTTTAAAATTCAATGGAGAATTTTATATAGATACTTCAAGATCCATATATGAATACTTTAGAATTCATTAAAACAATATCAGATTACCTCATTAAAACCTTGCAAAGGAAAACCCAATAGAAAAAAAACTTAAGCAAAGAAAAAAGAGTACAATTTGCATTGACTTCCCCTCAAAAATACATTTCTTATGACAAATCTTAAAGATGATACATTCCAATATTATGGACAAGTTTCTTGAAAGTTGAGGCTAGTAAATACTTTATAAAGAAGTTTGCTAAATTATTACTTGATCTGATTTGTTTGATATCAATTTTTCCCTTTTATTAGAGCTTGTGAGTATAAAAAAACTTTGATGAGATATGTTTTGTTTTGTCTCCTTTAATATAGTCTCCTCTGAGTTGAGTGGTGCAAGCAACATTATCTTCAAGCAATATTGTAAGACTATTTTCAATGGTTGACAATCCATATTTTCTCTTAATGTGTTGGATAATTGATCTTAGCCAAATATATTCTCGACTTGTTTCATGTATCATGATAATTTTTGAATGATTTGATGAAATAGCCACTAATGTTTGTTTGACAGATTTTCAAGAAATTGCAGTACCGCCATAAGTAAATAGATAACTTGTTTATGATCTCCTTTTATGAGGATCAAATAGATAACATGCATCTGCATATCCAATCAATTGTAAATTTGATCCACAATAAAATAATCTCTTTTTTGTTGTTCCGCGGAGATAGCAAAATATATGTTTGACTCCATTCCGATGTTTTTTTGTGGGAGTAGAACTATATCTTACTAATAAATTTACTACAAAAGATATATCTGGTCTTGTATAATTTGCAAGATACATAAGTGTTCCAATAACACTAAGATATGGCACTTCAGAATCAAGAATTTCTTCATCCTCTTTTAGAGGTTAAAAAGGATCATTTTTCACATCATGTGATCGAATAACCATAGGTGTACTCAAAGGATGAGCATTGTGCATATAAAAATGCTTTAGGATTTTTTATGTATATATCGATTGATGTACAAATATTCCTTTTGAAAAATATTCAATTTGTAAACCAAGATAAAATTTTGTCTTTCCGAGATCTTTCATCTTAAATTCATTTTTCAAATAGGTTGTAGTTTCTGTGAGCTCTTCAAGAGTGTCAATAATATTTAAATCATCAACATATACTGCAATAATAACAAATCCGAATATTATTTTCTTAATAAAAATACACGGAAAAATCTCATCATTCTCAAACCCTCTCTTAAAGATGTATTCATTAAGATGATTATACCACATTCGACCAAATTGCTTTAACCCACATAAATATTTTTTAATTTAATAGAATAAACACTTCTAGGTTCATTATAAAAAGCTTCAAGCGTTGTAAATCCTTTAGGGATTTTCATCTGGATGTTTTTATCTAATGATCCATATAGATATGCTGCAACCACCTCCATTAAATGCAATCTAACAATTCTGAGACAACTAAACCAATTAAAAATCTGAAAGTAATTGTATTCATTACTAGAGAATAAGTTTCCTTATAATCAATGTCGGGTCTCTATGAGAAACCTTGTGCAACAAGTCGTGCCTTATATTGCACAATTCCATTGTTCTCATTGCGTTTTCTAACAAAAACCCACTTATATCCAACCGGTATAACACTTTTAGGTGTATGGACTATAGGTCCAAATACTTCACGTTTTGCAAGTGAACTCAACTCTATTTGAATTGCTTCTTTCCATATTGGCCAATCATTTTTATGTCGACATTCTTCAACAGTTTTTTATTCAAATTCATCATCATTTCTAGTGATGCCAAAAGCAACCTTAAATATAATACATCATCTATGATAATTTTATCTCATTCCAAAATCTCTCCTGTATGAACATAGTTTATGGAGATCTCATTATTTCCAAGTACATGGTTCTCTTCAATAGTTCTCTATTTAAGAGGATTAGTATTAGGAGATAATTTGAACACAATATATGATGTTTATTTTATGAATGAGGACTCTCCAAGAGTACCATCATCTATTTGTTGGAGTTTTTATTTTCTAGAATTTTTATCTTTGGCTCCAATAGGTCTTATGCGTTTCAGGCGTGGTATATATTCATTCGGTGTTATATTGACTTTTTTTTTTCTTTTCAGGAATTTCAATCCTAAATGGAGCATTTACAGCAGGAATATGAGATTTAACTATCTTTTCACTACTGGTGAAAATATCCGGTAATTGATTTGCAATATTTTATAAATGAATTATCTTTTGAACTTCAAGTTCACATTGATTTGTTCTTGGATCAAAATGAGATAACTTCGAGTTATTCCAAGTGCTTTCTTCTCGTGCTTTAGGCACTGAATTTGCTTTCCCTAATGGTAGGAAAATATTCTCATCAAAATGACAATCTTCAAAACATGCCTTAAAAACATCATCAATCAAAGGTTCAAGGTATCTACTAATAGATGGAGAATCAAAATCAATATAAATTTTTATTCTTCTTCATGGACCCATTTCAGTCCTTTGTGGGGGTGCTACGAACAAATATACCTCACAACAAAAAATTCATAGATGAAATATATTTGGCGGTATACCATAAACAAGTTGTATAAGAAAATAATTATAGTAAACATTTGGTCTAATTCTAACTTAAGTACAACATGTAATATAACATGTCCCCAGACATATATAGATCATTTTGATTTCATAAGTAATGGTCTTGCAATTAATTGAAGTCGCTTTATAAATGATTCTGCTAGACCATTTTAAGTATGTTGAGCAACAAGATGTTCAACATCAATACCAATAGAAGTGCAAAAACTATCAAATCCTTGAGAAGTAAACTCATCAGCATTGTCTAGTCGAATTTTCTTGAGAGGATAATCAGAAAATTATGCTCGTAGTCTAATAATTTGTGCTATTAATCTAGCAAATGCAATATTTCAACTCGAAAGCAAACAAACAAACATGTGACCATTTACTTGATGTATCAATCCATACATAAAATATCTAAAAGGTCCACATGGTGGATGAATAGGCCCACATATATCTCCTTGAATTCTTTCAAGAAAAAATGGTAATTTTATAAAAACCTTTGATGGAGGTGGTTTGGTAATTAAGTTACCTTAAAAACATACAGCATATGGATTTTCACTTAGCAAAAGAATCTTCAGGTTCTTTAAGGATGCCTATATGTATTTTCAATAATTTGTCTCATCATTATTAATCCTAAATATCTAAGTTGATCATGCTACAGCATAAATTGTTTTGGGTTGGAACACTTCTGGTGTATCACAACATTTGATTCAATAGATTTTATGATCGTATAATAAATTCCGGAAGAGAAAGTGGGTAGTTTCTCAAGTACAAGCTTCTAGCCTGAAATACATACAGTAATATAAAGACATTCTTTTCTTTCTTTATCTGTTGTTTTATTATGATAACCATTAGCACATATATTCTTAAAACTAAGTAATTTTTTTTCTGAACTCATGTGAATATATTGCATCTTTGATGCTTAGTTTTGTGTTATTTGGTAACACAATATTAGTTTTTCCAGAGCCTTTAACCATGTATGTTGGACCTAATATTGCAGCGACATTAATTTTGGTTAATGTCAAATACTCAAAGTATTTATTTTCTTTAAGAATTGTGTGCGTTGTTGCATTGTCTGCCAAACATTAATTTTCACCATAATAAGTCATATCACTATTCATTATGTCTCCACTTCTGGTGGTATAATACTTTTAGATAGATTATATTTTCTCCTTTTCCATCTATTTCTTCCATACTTTTATCCTCAATTCTTTCTTGTCTTCTGGATATAAGTTTCATTCACTTCAGGAATAGTTTAAAATCTTTTAAAATTATACACTCTAGATTGTTGTTGCATGACAATGTTTGAGATATGAAAATTAGATAATTTTTTTTTTTAACATTTGATTGTACGTGATATCTTTACCACACAATTTCAGCTGTGAGGTAATTTTAAAAGGAGTAGAATTATATTCACTGATCAATTTAAAATCTTACAACTTCAGGTGCAACCAATCATAATGACCTTAGTATTATAAACTTTGGTAGCCATATCTTTCATTTAGATTTCACCACATATTATTTCTTTCTTTAATGGTCTCTCAAAGATTTATAGCTTCTAAATGAATCTCGACGGTCAATGTTTCATAATAAATTATTATTTCTAAAAATATCAAGAGCAATAAATTCAAGTTTTGTCAAATTTTATATTATCTTTATCTATAAAAATAAGAAAAAACTTATTAAATAAAATCATGAAAAAAAAAACAGTCCTTTAAGACTATTGTTTATTTAGCTTTATAAATACTAGTTCTTCAAGAACTGTATTTAATTCTTTGAAAACTTATAATACTAGTTTTTCAGGAACTATTTTTAATTTATTGAATTATTGTGATACTTGTTCTTTTGGAACTATAAATATCTTTCTATGAATAATAGTAAAAGAAAATTTATCAAAAATAAATTACAATAATGAAAAGCAATAATATTAAAATTGATATAAATTTGTTAGAGTATCGTATTGATAACGTGTTATAAAAAAAAATTAACATAGAAGAACATATACATCAAAATATAAACCAAAAGAAACAAGAGAGAAATATCTCTCTTATTTTGAATTCTTCTAGTTTTCCAAATGTATAAAGAATACTAAACAAGTGATTTATTTATAGGAAAAAAAAAACTCAAGAGTTATAAAAATCTAATACACTAAACTCAAAAATAATGATCATTCAATATATATATATAAATATAATTTATTATAAATTTATAGCAGATGTCGATTACAACATAAGTATTGGAATGCAAGAGATAAGGTCAAGTCCGTAAAATTAATATATTGAAAAAATAAAACTCCAACACAACAAATGAAATAATTAAAATACGTGAAAGATGAAAAGTGAAAAACCATCTTCAATACAAACAGACACTTATAGGTTCCTCTGTTTTCTTTTTCTTTTTCTTGCAAAACTCAGTAAAGATGCAAGGCACACACAGCCAGAACAACAAAATACGTTCACTAAATTTAGGAAAAATAATGGACAGATGAACCTATAATTAGCAGAACTCACCGAAGCATAACAGACTCAATATGCTCATGCTTCTCAGAATCCTCGTACTCGTCTGGTCCTGACAGAAATCGGTCTTTTCTCTATGTTTAAGTGATGCGAGCTTTCAATACCAGGTCCTTCAGCACGTTCTGTGGAATATCCATGTCTTGAATCCACCCTCAGATCACTTTGTATCATTTTAGAATTTTTCTTACGAGAATCTTCTGTTGTCAGGATCTCTCCTTCAAGTTCGCTGTTGAAATGCAAATTGTGACTTTCATTGTCGCTCTCATCGAAAACTATGTCCTTCTCTAGCTGCTTGGTCAGGTCCTCTGCATCGAAGGACGTTGCACGCACCTCCAAAATCTCTTCTGATTCCGTGCTTGAAGTAGACACCAACCTCTTGAGTTCCTTGACACTCTGAGCCTTCTCTTTCATAACCTCGTTTTTTTGGTGGATTTCCTGGTTTTCAAATTGAGATTCAGTTTGAATGGGCTCGCCTTTCAGAGACCTGTTTCTTCCTCCATTGTGACTGTTCTGATTATCAGGTTCATGAGGACCAGATCGAGAAAGTTCCACAGCTGCTCTTGCAGCTGCTGCTGCATTGGCAGCTGACTCAAAAGCTGCTTGGGCTGCATCCGCTACATCCCTGTACTTTTTTCTTGCATGAGCTGAGTCAGATTTCCCATCTCTTTTCATCTCTTCAACCGACATTTGCAAATCGTCAAACAGCTCAGTGCCACCAGAACTCGTTGATGTCTCTTTTTGGGCTTGATTTTGCTTGTTGACATTCAAATTTTCCTGCATTGTTCATATGTTCAGTCCTGACTTTGTATACAACACTATAGTTGTATTCTTATTGAAACCTGCATACCTCAGTGTTACTGGAAGAACTGTCCTCGATAATTATGTTTTTTTCTGAAGCAATTTCCTTGAGGACCTTCATTCTGCCCTCCATGTCTGGCTGCCGGGTTGACAGCTTTTGTATCATCTACAGAAACCAGGACGGCACATTAAAACTTACATATATAGTAAAATATAGATAAATGAGAGCTCCCATCAAAATAATTCTGAATATTTCTCTCGATTTAGACAAAATATGGATGTCACTAAATAATTAGGCATTTTACACTCCTAGGCAAACAAAAGAATTGAAAGAGCAGTTTTAGATGCTTATCTACACAGCATGAGAAAACAGCTCCTCTTTCATCATCAAATCCAAAAGCAGCAAGTCGCGCCAGTAAATTAAAGTGTCCATTCCTTGTTCTTTTATTGGTTTTAAAAAATGGGTGTGCTAATAGACTAATTACACGACCGCTAGGGATATTGCAGCTTTCACGCGCATAAACCTTTGAAGGGATCCCCGTTGTATCTATGTAGTGGTTGAAGCTTGTATCTTTGAAGGGCTAATCGGATGTAAAAATGCCACCTTTCTACGAATTCATGACGGGACTCTAACATGAGACTTAGGTTGAATGAGTCCTCTCTTTATCACTTGAACCGACCCCTTGGCAACATGGTCCATTCCTCGTAACCATCATTTATCAGACGTCAAAACAACTCAAAAAACTTTACTCTCCAAACTTATGATTTCCTACCATCATCAAGCCCCACGTTAAAACAATTGTATCTCCAAAATCTCCAAGAAACAACACCTTTGTTCTTTCTTTATAACACCATCGTTGAATGGTAATGATTGCCTAAAAGGATGTCTTGACAGAAAGCACAGGTTTTTAGGGAAAGGATCGATCAAATTACTTTTACAAAATTAATATCTTTTGCTGATTTTTAGGGAAAAGTTCGAGCAAATGCCTTGTTTTACAAAATTAACGCGTTGTGCTGAAATTAACAAAGTGGGTAAATTCTTTCTCTGCTTGATTCGACAAATGATTCGAATCAAAACATACCTTAGGGTTCACTCTACAATGATTACGCAATTCAATAGCACTGGCAACAAATTCCTTGCCATAACGGGAGGTGAAAGCGGCACGAATTTCTTGAAGCTCGGGGAACTCCCCACATCTCGTAGAAGCATAAAGCAAACCTGATATGGCCTCCTTCAATTCATCAGGACACACTCTGTAATAAAAAATAAAAAAACAATCCCATCAACAAAATGGAAGACTGAAAATTACTGATGAAAGGAAAAGGACATGGAAACTTATCACTGGGTGAAAACAGAAAGCAACCTTTCTTGTTCAATGAGATGGAGTCTTTCTATCATTAAATTGCAGTATCCTTCCATCATCACATATACATCCAACATATTCTGATCCTTGATCAAATACTCAACCTGTTGAAAAATAAAAATAAACAAAAGCCGATGAAGAAAAGGAAAGAAAGAGGTTAGTGAAGGCATAGCGTAGATTCGTCAAAAATCTTACCCGGAGAAGAGCACGGTCCTGGTGACCTTTTTCAAGAAGCTGAACCACATCAGAGCGGGTTTGATGGCACCTGACCTGGCGTTGGTTCTTGAGTATAGCAATGCGAGAGATGGCAAGACTGGCAACTGCTTTGAACTTGTAGGCTTTAAAACTCCTTCCCAGAATAGCATCGAGCTTTTTCCCCATGTATGCCCGCCCTTTACTGTTTGATTACTAAGCTTTTGAGTGTGCTCTTGAGATCCAAGAAACACACACTGTCAAAGGAGCTGATGATAATACTTCGCAGGGGCACATGCACAAGAGAACAAACAAGCAGAGGCTTGTTTGCTGCTTTATGTGATGACGAGAGAGAGAGAGAATTGCTTTTCGAAGTCTTTGGAGTTAAAAATAAATACGCGTTTTTGAGTTTTCTTACGAGCCAAGTTTGAAGATGGCAGAAGAAAATGGGAATTGAAGGCTTTAATTTACGCGGTTGGTTTTGTCTAATTCGAGGAAATGAGAAAGGTTTTGGTTTCCTTGCGGACCATTGTTTTACGAGACCACCTGTTCAGATCATAGTTATTAATTCCGTTCCGTTCCGGCCGGAATGGCCGGAACGTTCCGTTCCGTTCAACAAACTGTTTCGGGCGTGCCGTTCTGGGTTCAAAATCTATTTTTTAAAAAAAAATTATTTTTGACATCTATACATCAAAATAATTTAAAAACACCAAAATATTTTAAATAAAAATAAATTCACATTTTAATTATGCTTGTTAAATTAATATTTTATTTTTTCATATATATAATTAATTATATAGAACAGGAACGGTATTGATAACTATGGTTCAGATGTATTGCTGTACGTGTGGAATCGTTTTGGGCAATCGTCTGCGGGGGCCAGTTTGGCTCCAGGTAAGGTGTAAATGGAAAACGACCGCTCTTCTCCCAGGTCCTACCTGCCAAGAAAAATCATAAATTAAATTATTTTACTAAATTCTTACAAGAGAAACACGTCTCCATGCACTTCACATCATCACTTACATTAACAAAGCTTCGCTTGAAAACAAATCTGCTAGTCAGAATTTCTTTTTGTTTTCTCATTATTGTGTGATAATTTATTTTTGTGTCGATGGTAATATTTAAATATAAAAGTCTCATAGATGATGAGAATATGTTGAATTTTATTTCTATGATGAGAATATTGGTTTAGTTGATAGCTTAATATTAAAAAATATAAAGGAATCTCTACTAAGTTCTTAGTGTGTGGGTATCTGTTTCTTTAAATGATAATAATATATGTTTATGTAAATATGATAAATTAAAAAATAAAAAAACACTTAGGGTTATAACAATGATAAAAGGATGTAAGCATACTAGAGGCAGTTAGTAGCGACGGGAATTTTAAAGAAACAAGTGCAAACTAAGTCTAGTGTCATCAACACTAGATTTCATGACCTTACCTCCATGTTTGAGGCATTATATAAACTTCAATTGGACAATAAATTTGTGCAAATCCTCTTGCTCAATACATATGATAGTATTCATCTAATGAAGAATATCTATTCTAGATGACAGGAGGCAAAAATAGGAATTGCAAGAAGGAGATATGTGCTTGAAGACTTACCTCAAGGCCAACCTTACCTTGAACCTGCTCTTAAATTTCCACATTGATAACCACTTGTCTATGTAAAGAAAGATAGTAAAGGTAAACTTGATGGAAATCATGAGACCCTGTTAAACTAAGACAAATAACCACAACTTAAGAGATAAAAATCAATCAATGTGATTGAATTTTAGTATGAGTAAGAATTTTTTGTCAATAAGAGTCTTTAATACAAACCTCACGAAGATGATGATGAAGATCTTGCAAACAATTCTCATGGAGTGTAATCCCTGGCTATTCTGATATTATAAAAGATTATTTTGGACATCCCTTAAATATAATTGTATAAATATTGGAGACATAGATGATGTTAAACTCACATTTGAAGTAGAAAAATGTGAGAAGAAACTACTAATGAACATTATACAAATATAATTTATAACATCAAATATGATTATTATTATTATTATTATTATTATTATTATTATTATTATTATTATTATTATTATTATTATTATTATTATTATTATTATTATACACCATAAATTAAATTTGAAATTTCACTAATCCCAACCATGTTATTTTGTGAATAAGCTAGCTAGAATATTATATTTGGAGTATTTGTTAATATAGGATGGAAGAGCTCAAATTAAAATATATATCTTGATGATGAGTTTTTCTCAAATGGAGGAGACCAACACTGAACAAATATCAAAGGAGTTTATTGACCAAAATAACAAGATCAAGCCTAAAAACAAGTCCACAAAGAAACCTAGAAGTGTCACATGTAGTATAAAGTTGTAATTTTCAAATTGAATTATGTGTTTTGTACTTAGCTTAGAACCTTTAATTTAATCAGTATTTAACTAATTATAAATTCCAATGCTAAATGAATTTTATTAAATAAAGAAATCTTAATGAAGAATTCTTTCCTATAAAGAATTTTATGACTAATGAAAATAGAAATGTTAGTCTATTTTATGAAGATAAAGACTATTATTAAGATTTAATAAAAAAAAATATTAGAGAATCTTCTTTAAATTTCTTTAACGTTTGATCTATAACATAAGGTTTGAGAATTCGAATTTTATCTTGGCTATGAGCTGCGAAAATCATACGGCTGAAATGTACGTGGTGTCTAGTCCTGCATATATTTGACGAGGAGAGACATAAACCACTCGAGTAGCAAGTTACACTTGTCTCGTAATATAATTCATTTTTCAAACTCGAATACATCCGCGGTGTTTTTATTTGATCTAAATTATATATTAGGTAGCCCAGCTATTGCTAACAACTTCAAACGCAAGTTTTGTTTTCTTTCTTTTCTTTTTCCATTGAAAGCTTGAAACTCACGGTATCAAATCTCAAGATATTTTCTAAGCAAAAAAAATGAGGATATGAAGAACAAATTGAATCAAATACTATAAGATTTTTTTATCGAAGCATTCTTCTCATTCCAGATTATATGATCTGGATAAATTTCTTTCTAAATAGTTCTCTTAACCTCAGTTTGTTAACTGAGAAACTGGTCGTTTTTTCAGAGAAAGCATTTTATCTTGGAAGCAATTCATTTTACACACGGGCTACTTTATTTCATCCTTATTGTTCTCGGCTGTTTATACAACATTAAGAAAATGAGGTTTCAAGAATCAAAACCCTAACCAACTTCATCACAAGAACTTGTACATTATTTTGAAAGTCTCTGGATTTATAACACGTTTTTCAACCGTCTTGTGCCTTTGCCACTAAGATAACGAGTTATCCGACCTTTTTGAGTCACAATTTATTGTTTAGCTTGCAATGTTTTCTGATATAACCGACCTCTTTTTTCTCAAAGATGTTGAAGAATGATCTTCAATCGAGATGGAACCTGCTTTCTGGCACCAAGTAAAAAAAAATTGAGTGATCGCTTTGCAACGTGCAATAGGACACCAAATACTTGCGTTTTTTACCTGAGAAGTACGAGGAAATATTTTAATCAAGTACTTATTATGTGTAACACTAAGTCAAGATGGTTTCAACTATTCAGCCACATGAATGAAAGTCATAGTTTCCTTCAGCATGCACATGAGGGAATGAATTCCCACCTGCAAATATATGCTGGCACAGATCAAAAACCAAAATACTGACAGGCCATAACCCGAGGGTATACTCCACGAGGCATAACTAGCAAATGCAAGGGCATGATCGACGACATGAATTACGAAGACTGAAGGAACACTCCACTGCTGAAAGAAACAATGTAAATAAGTTTCTTCCAGCTACTGCCGCCCTAATAGTCGCACTGTGTACTTTTCTTGCAGTGGTAGAAAAAATAATCCAAATTAAACAATCTTCATCTAATGCATCCTTGCATCAGAAAACCAATGACGTACTTTTCTTGTAATTGTCTCTTGATTATACTCATTCATAATACGGGATGGAATCACATATAGATTTAGCTCCGTCAAAAATGAGGTGAGTGATAAAAAAAACATAATGACACCTAAGATCCATTTTTTTTAGTCATGGCTATGTAGATGTTAGTTGTGGCTGATATGAATTTAGAACAATGCTTGATAAATTACGTAACCTAAAACATTAGCTAAACAAATTGAAAAACATACTTTCGTGTTATAATTATTTGCAGGAAATAGATGCCTAAATTATTATTTTTCTTCTTTGAACACGAGGGTAAAAAAACTGTTTTTGAAGAATTGCCACTCAATTACTAGTCTCAGTTGTCATTCTCAACACACAGTTCATCCGCCAAGCAATAACTGCTCAAGGAATTTTGATGTGTAACATGAAATGATGCACTTATGTACTAAAACAATGCGACACTTTACAAAAGTATAATTGATGTGGAGCTACTGCTATCACAAAAATTTGCACGACGGGTTCAAAACAATTAGATTATACATTCAAGCATATTGACATCAAAAGGCAGAACACGATCCACACACCTCTTACACGCAGCATATTCCATGGATGTGGCAAAACTTTTTCTCCTCCAACCATCCCCCATCTCCACACCAAAAGAAAAGGGTGAAACGAGGTGACCATCTACCAGGTCTTGGGCAGCACTGGTCTGCCAATCCGCATCCACTGCATGCCAAATAAAAACAACAAAAAAAATTTGTAGGCGTTTAAACATTTTTTTAGCTTCAAAGACGTGCTTTTAATTGAATAATTTGAAAATTATTGAAAAAAATAAATGTTACAATATACTGTTTGCACAAACTAAATACTAAATCAGGAAGAGGAGATTAGGTGATTTGATCCAGTGCCTCAAGTAATTATTCAAATTTTTAATCTATTTATACAATAATTTTTTATTAACAAAAGTAAGAAATTAAATTACATCAAAATAAAATAATTTTTCAGTGTAATTAATTATTTTCTTATTAATCCATTTTCCTAAAAAAATGCCTTTTCTTGCTATGTTAGTTAAAATATTTTTAAAAACCTAAAACTTAAAAAGGATAAAAAAAAATCTTTAAAATCAAAACCATTTAATAATTTTATCTTATTAATGCATTTCCTTTATTTTGGAATGTATTTTTCACTTATCTAATAATAAGATGATAAAAAATAAAACTTTGCAGGAAAGTCAACATAAAATTTCGAGGATAAACCCCAATAAAATAGTGATGGAATGTGTGTGCGCGTGTAAAGAAAGCTTGTTAATATTAAATAATAAAAAACTATAATCTTAGTTGAAAATTATGTAAAATAATATACTCAATGTATTATTAATCCGTTATTTTAATGAAAATTAATTACAATAAAATAAAACAACAAATAAAAACAGAAACATACGTGCTTTAACAAGAAAGCCAAAGCCTTCTCAAAAACAAGAACGCCATTTTCAAGTCTTTTTTTCACCTGAAAAAAAAAACTAAATAAAAAACCATATATAACAAACTAACTTAAAAAATAAATGAAAACCTTATTTGAAAACTAAATAAAATAATATCTTCAATGTATTATTAATCTGTTGTTTTAATAAAAAAAAATAATTACAAAAAAAGATAACAACAAACACAGACAATAACATACATGCGCAGTAACAAAAAAGCCAGGAGCCTTCACCAAAAAAAAAAAAAAAAAACATTTTCAAGTCTTTTTTCACCTGAAAAAAACTTCATAAAAAAACATATATAACAAACTTAAAAAATAAATAAAAAATCATCCCAGATAAAAAAATCCAAAAATCTATTTTTTTAAAAAAAAATAAAGGGGATAAAAAACACTTCACCGAAACTCCACCCGATGAGGGGGGCCTACGACCAAGATCAACATTTGTTTTTGGATGAAAGGTAGGCAATCAACAATTCTCTACCCCGTTTGCCAATGACTTGACTTGCTTTTATTTATCAAAAGCAAGAATTAAAAGTTGAACAAGATAAACTTTTTTTGTGCAAGAGAATATTTACTTTAATAAACTAGGTCCCCGGATATTTTGTCCCTCAACTTAGCCTTGAATGGCATGCAATCCGTACACAGAAACTTCAATACAATGAACCCCACCTTGAAGCCCCTAATTCCATGTTCTGCAACTTTTAGTTCCTCAGAACATTTACCATCAATAAAAGATCCTGATGTTTGATATAAGACACTCCAACCTGCCTTAAATTAAATTATATTGTGTATTGTCAGTCCACGTGGCAGATCACTATGCGACCAGGCATCCAGTATCTGAGACCAATTTCAATTTGTCAAAAATAGCAACATCATCATTTATGTTAACATGAATATTCAAATCAACATTTTAATCTCACTATAATTACTCTCTTTCCCTCTCCATCCCCTGTTTATCTGATCTACATTCAAACCTAGACCTAGACCGGTCCTAGTAGCCATACTCAATTGGCAAACTGACACTGATAGATACAGATCTCTTGTTGTCAAGGTCAGAGATCACGAGGGTAGATGAAAGCCTTGGAGCTTGAGAATATCACTGGATCACATAATGCCGAGCCTCTCCTTTTGTGCACAAGAAAGAAAACCAATATACTTAAGGCTTGTAGCTTGTACAAATCTTCTCCAAACAACATACTTTGCCAGCATGATGTCCAAAAACAAAAGGCTCTCTTGCTAAATGTAGATGTTGACACATGATGCCAGAGTGGGCTACGAAAGACAGCTAGCTTTCTGATCCATAGCTACCAGTCATGGTTGAGGCTCACAGAATAATATTTGGGTCTAATGCCACATAAGTTTGACAGATGTCTTGGCACATCTCAAATGACAATGATAGATGGGGGCTAAATAGGGCACAAAATGAAAGTTGACCATGTATCATTTTTTTTGCGAGAATTACTTTGCCATTTAGAGATCAAAAAACCAACTGGGTCAAACTTTATTTCATAGTGGCTATGGGTTTCGGTGATCACCAAAATCCATAAAAAGAGGGTTTCAATTTTCAAGCGAATGAAATTAACACAGGTAACTTGTTAAAACGTAAGGGAAAGTTATCCAGCATACTCAGAAACATGTTAATTGGTGTATATTAAACTATAATTTTATCATTAGGACAGGCTACAAAAAAGTGTAAAAGTTCGACTAGATCTCCTACTTCAAATGCAGTTTTGACTGATGCTCATGCTTCACGATAGTATTTTGTCACACCCTTTGTTTTACATTCAAGTCATTGTTAAAACTTTCATAAGAGAAACAACGACTACATATAGGAGGCAATGCATGAATCTTATGAAGCATCTATGAGATCAAAATTCAAGAAACCTAAATATCAAGTATTTAGTATTTTTAAAAATGTACAAAGCTTGGGTAACCAATTTGTTTTCAGATACTTACCAGAGCTGCAAATGGATGAGATAAGAACCCTAAAAAGCACAGGAAGCGATATCGATGAATTAGAATTTCAAATTGATACATATTCCTCCAACAGTCCAGTTAAGGAGAAAAGTATCAAATCAAAAAAATGAATTACTTACTAAAAATTACTCCCTTCGAGTTTTAAGCAGCACATCTCCAGAGCAAGTGCCTCCGGAATGACAAGCCATGATGCATTCACTACGTTAGAACATATATTAATATTAATCACATAACAAATATGAACAATGACTACCTATGAAGTCTAACACGTCTCAAACACAATATATTGTGAAGCAAAAAAGGATGTCAGAGGTGGCAGCACTGCCATCTAAAAAACATATTTAACACTTTCAAGGGGTTATTCCATAAACTCCTAATAAACAAGCCAAGGTACCTTCTCCCGGGTGCCTTTTAAGCATCTAAGCACTGGAAGGATGCCTCAATGCAGGGGAAGGTTATCCTGAACGAAAAATTCAATTAGACTCTAAGGATCAGGAAAATCACATAAAATGGATAGGGAACATGTAGACTGCAAATATAAAGAAAAACAATTCCAGCAGTTCAAATGCCAGAAGTTTTGATATTCAGTACAAGTAGAAACTAAAAATTAACACAACAGAAAACAAGAGTCTTCCTGCCATCTTTAGCAAAGGGCATCAGAACAAATACAATTACTAACTCGTGGGGTAAAAAATATTTATTCCCATGTAATGTAACCCACAAATCCAATTGCAGTGACCATGTCCACAGCAAAAAAAACAATTATCGTAGAAAAATAAGAGCAAATATGATAAATTTTCACAATGACCACAATTAAAAATGATTACAAGAGGAAAACACGCCTTTGGCAAGTTGTCTTACAATAGAACCAGTACATTCCACTGAAATGAACCCGCCTGTAAAGAGTACTTCTGACCACATATCACCAGTTTTGACTTCAACCATGCCAAAAACTGCTCAAAGCTCAGAGGCCAGAACACATAAAGATAATGTGCAATGATTAGATATCTGAATGAGTTAGGTCATAATGTACAAAATCTAGCGCAACAGCATTTCTGGAGTCAGAAAATCAGCAACATGGTTCACTTGCCCGTGATGAATGGGTGAGCTAGCGCTTGATAAACTGTCATCCTCTTCTCAGGATCCAATATAAACACTTTTTCTAGAAGATCTTTAAAGTTCGCAAACATCTTTGGATCCTCACCAGGAGAGGCCGAAATAATAGATCCAATATCTTTTGGCTTTATGTTCACAATAATTTTTTTCATTATCTGCACAAAAGGAAAAAAAATACTTTATCAATAAATTTGAAATTGAACACATGAGGTACAAATGTTAAGAACAGGTCTGTAAATTGAATGTGAGTACAACATACCTTTTTAGTGACAGGATCTTCCTCTATAGCGTGAAAATTCAAATCATGGTCAAAATGCTTGTCAACAAATGCACCCTGCATACACAAGTCAAGTCAATATCAGATAAATAATGAACGCCAAATTCAGGAGCAGAGATGCAGACCACCCTGGAGAACAGCTTACACCAAAGGATGCCTTTTGTGAACCTCCGACAATGATAATTAGGGCAAGAGCTCTACCTTCTTAAGCATCTTCTTTGGGAAAGGGCCCTTCAATTCCATGTGGAGTCGTAGCATGTCATTGTTTGTAGAACCAGGAAAAAGAACTTTTCCAGTATAAAGCTCATACAAGCAGCAACCAACAGACCACATATCCATTGGATGATCATAAGTCAAACCAAGAACTGCAAAGTAAGTCCAAATGAGCAAGTACTTTTTCCTATATGGAAACAAAATTATAGTGTAATAAATGTTACGCCAATATCTATTTTTTTCCAGAAAAAGTATGTTAACATCAATTTATTCAACAACAGGACAGTATCCAAAACAGCAGTTTAGAAATGGAGCTTACTTATTTCAGGAGCACGATAAAACCGGCTTACAAGGTATGGTGTTATTTCATTTTTACCAGAAAACATCGCATTGCCAAAATCACAAAGCTTCAGCACATTTTTTGCCTCGTTTACCTGAGGGAAACAAGAGGAAAAAAAAAGGTAAGTTAAATAGCAGGTAATCAATTGATAATTAACTAAAGTAAAATAACACAATTGTGGCACTGACACTTACCAGCATATTATCAGGCTTTATATCACTGTGAAGAACACCACAGTTTCTTAGATGCTTCAGAGCAATAAAAAGCTGCTTCCCATAAGCTCTTACAGCAGTTAGTTTAAGGCCAATATCTCGACCAAACTTCTTTAAGACCTCACGCAGGTTCATGTGAAGAGATTCAAAAACTAAACAAAGATGATTTCTATACTTAAAACTTGAAAGAAAACGAACGCAATGACGCTTGTTCTCTGGATCTTGACCTGCTAATTTATTCAATATTGAAACCTCTGTATCCCCAGCCTTGCGCCTACAGCATAGATGTAGAATCAGTGACTAGTAAAATAGGTTGCCAAGACATATGGTTAAGAAAACAGAGACCACGGTGTTATTAAAAAATTAAATACTAACATTGTTTCATTGTTACGTATAATTTTTATAGCCACTTCTTCAGGTTCATCAATGACAGCCTTCAGATCCTTTGCACGAACTACTGTAGAAAAGACACCTTTTCCATGAGCAGCAACAATCTCATATTGACCATCAAGTACTTCTCCAAATCGGTAGCCTACGTACCAAATATGATATTAACATAAATAACTATTTGAAGAACTATAGCAGCATATTGATCAACCAAATACATAAATTTTCAAGAACTGTACAATGTTTGAGACAAATTGAAGACAAGCCTTATATACTTTCTATTATTGCTTCTGAAATGATGCAAAGTGAATTCACATCATCCAGAACAGGAAAAACACAAGCTTTGGATATGATAGAAAATAAAATAGAAGATGAGCACTTGAAATACAATATCAAAGAGACTTCTTTACTTTTCTTTCTTTGGCAACAATGAGAAGCAATATGAACCGCACTCTTTATTGTGTCTAAGCAAGATAAACACCAAATATTTCCCATCTCTTACTTTAGAAAAAAAAGAAACCACGCAAAATTTGTAGCTTATCAAAACCACTAAATAGCTAAATTGGGATAGAGAAACAATCTGATAAAACAGAGGGGGGGGAGGTCTTTTGGCATGAAACTTCAAGTTCAAAAGCATCCATATCTTTTCAAATAACAGGTTTCTGTATTTGGTTCTATATTATTTTTTGAAAAAATAAGAGGAAATATGCTTCGGGGAGCACTCAAGAAAGAAACCAAGGAAAAGGAAAATAAAGAAGAGATGATCACATGCTAGAATACTTTAAAATACTTACTATAATACCCTGCAGGATCATCCCAATTGTCATGGAGACCACTCCCCACAATTGGCAAACCTTCTGCTTTACCCTGCAGCACATGCAAACACAAATCCTTGGCATAAATGAGCATGAATATTTTAAGAAACTGCATTATACTACTAAGAGAGCAAGTATAAACAACACAAAAGGCAGATAAACAAAATGCAGGAAACTGTTGATCTTACTAATTTATGAACTCCAACAGGTGTCTCTCCAAAAATATCATCACAATATTTTTCATCTGATCTCTCACACTGTACAAAATAGTAACCAACAATAAATCATCAGCGAAGCAAATCATTGATCAACTACAATATGATTCAGTAGTAAATGTGCATACACTTCCAACCTATATGAATATTAAGCTTGATTACCCAAGTAGCTTAAAACACAAGACAATAGAGACAAAATGAAATGAGCACACCTTTGGAGAACCTTCTCCAAGCCCTGTAGCACCTGAAGTCCTCTCAGAAGTAACTTGTATTCTGTTTTGTGAAGGTGATTTCCCCACAGAAAATGATGTCTCGGCAACATAAACATCAGCACCACATGTCCTGCCATCAAGAGTTTCTGGAGCAACATTGTCGGTTACTGCTGAGTTACCAGGACCTTCTATAAGCTCCGTATCTGTCCACACAAAATAATCTTATTGTTAGAGGATATTGGCATGAGAAACAAATGATAAATCACAGTAAACAGTTAGAAATTAGTTGGTCTAATTATCCTAAGGTATTTAAACCTGCTCAATAACAGTTATGAATCAGCAGATTTTTCATTTAGGATTTTCAACTTAAACAAAACACATCATCCACCCACCACAGTAACTCGTGAGATGGCACCCGAATTATTGCCCGGATGTAAATCAAATTAACAAGTTAAGTTTTTTGTAACAACAAAAACAGGAGTTTTCTAGCCCTAAGATGAAAAATAGCACCACATGTAAAAAACACATACTCGCTGTTTAGGTTGCAAAAACTGCCTGCACTAGTAGAACTCTTTATCGTGTTTCTTGAACTTTAATAAGCAAGTTACCAGATCTGAGTGAAACTCATCAAGCATGCATGCACACCTTGAAAATCATGTTCATCCATGATATAACAAACCCAACAGTTGAATGCTGATCCTGAGCTCAAGGGTAAATGTAAAACAGTTCAAGGGCTCGGAAAATACCTTTGTCTGCATCTTTTGATTGAGACTCATTCTTCTGCTGTAAGTGCTGGTTTCTATATTTTTCAAGAATGGCTTCCCTTCGCTTTCTACTCTCCTCCTTTATTCTATTGAGATCTTCCTCTTCCTGTTCAGCTAATTTTAATACTATCCTTTCTTCAAAATCATCTTGTTCATGTTCATCTCTGAACCCAAATATAAAAAATACAATGGTAGGTCCAAAGCTGCTCTGTAGATATATATTTTCTTCATGTAAAAATAATGTTTTGAGTTAAAGTAAGCATTTTTATTTTATGTATAAAGAATACCTCTTTAGATTGTCTCTTCTCTGTCCAAAAGAATTGCTGTTGAAATTATAGAATTTTCCTGAATCACTCTTATCCCTATATTTCTCCCCATCCCTGTCATTTCGCCTCTCCCTTTCTTGTTCATTCCCACAACCATGGACCCTAACTCTATCCATTTTCATGTACATATCCCTATCCTTGTCCCTTTCTCTCTCCCTATCTCTATCTCTGTCACTAGCCCTGTGCATATTTTTGTGTTTGCTCAAATCTGTTTCCATCTGTCTTTTTCTATCTATCTCCTCCACCCTGCCCCTACTCCTCCCCTGTTCTTTCTCTCTCCTCCTTTCCCAGTCTACCTCCCCATACTGATCCTTCTCCCTTCTCTGGAAGCTTTCCCTGCTCCTCTCATGTTCCACCTCCTTTCCCCTAACCCTATCCACCTCCCTCTCCCTCTCCCTGTATCTCTCTTGTTCCTTCTCTCTTCGCTGTTCCCTCTCCTTGCTCCTCTCTCTTTCCTGTGAATTCTTGTTGCGATACCGGCCCTCTCCATCCAAAGACTTGTTGTAACTAACACTGCTTTCCCTGTCCACATTTCTCACTGAATCTCTACTGCCACGTGGCAGATCCCTGCTGTTTTGAGACATTCTTTCATCATCAGAGTCATTATAAACCCTGTCATGGTGTCTTTTTCTTGTTGCAAGAGCCTTGTATTCAGTGAGCCTACAAGAATGTGATCTCTCCCTAACTAGATCTGGAGACACTGATCTACTCCTAGCATGAATCTCACCATGGTACCTTTCATAGGAAGGTGACCGTGCCCTCTTATGCCAATTCCCACTGCTTTCAGAAGATGATGACTTTCTCCAATCCCTTAATTCGCTATTATCACCCTTGGTTGTATCAATATCTGGGTTACTTTTTTGCTTTTTACTTCCCTTTGAAAAGGGCCTAGATTCCGCATGCCTCTTCTTATCATCGTTATGGTATTCATGACCTAAATTACCATTGGCAAGATCCTCTGAGTCAATTTTAGTAACTAGCCCATCCCAAGGCTCAGCCCTGGAATCTCTTTGAAAACAGACCTCATTGTCAAATTGATCACCTACTCGATGATTATTCACAAAACCATTGTCACTCTTGTCAAATCCCTGGCATAAAATATATAAATAAAATTAAGTAACACAAACTTGCAACGATACAAGCAGTGTGAATAAATTATTTAAGGAAGAAAACACGTGTGGTGAGTATGCAGTAAAAAAACATAAAGAATGAGAATAACAACTTCTTACGAATGAATACAAAGCCACCAATTCTCCACTGAAACGCCTAGAGGAAACTTCTTTCTTTTTGCAGTGCACACATGTTCGTGTTTGTAGTGATGGCAGGTTCTTACATATGTGCTAGGAACATTCTCTATAAGACTCTCATCAACCAAAAATTCATTAAATATTCCAAAAATCAAAACAAGAATCCGATTGGCCGCTGAAAAAGCATAAAGAAAACATTTTCATACAGAAACTCAAACTTTCAAAATTCAAACCGTGGAAAGTCCCACAAGGCAAGCAATTATAAAAATATTTCGAGCTATAAACGTAGTATAAAAAGAATTGAGATTTAAAATTCTACATTTTGTTATATTTATCAGCGACCAAATAAGAAGCAAAACAAGGAAAAAGAGTAACAGTTTGCATAAAAATAGAGATAACAGAGGGCAATCAGAACACACCAGATTTTGAGAATCTTGTACTTGTTCATGCAGTTCATTGGCCTCGACATCGACACCGCCAGAACCTTCTTCCTCAAGGATCTCCCCTTCCTCCACGTCATCATTATCAGCTCTATTACTATTCTCTAAAGGAACCGGAGGAGGGAGAGTAGCAGGAACGATCTCTTCACCGCCCTGTTTGTTATCCTCTCTGTGCTTGCTACGGTAGTGACGATGACGGTGGTGATGGTGACGATGTTTGCGGCGTTTCGAGGACTTCTCCGACTCGTCATCAGATGAAGATCGTCGGTGCTTGCGACGCGAGGCATCGGAATCGCTAGCCATTGTTTAATGTTGGAGATGCTCCAGCGAACTCGGTTAGGGTTAGGTTTTGTTGAATTAGGGATTTACTTATTTGTTAGAAGAGGGAAGTCGAGGTAATGAAAGGAGGGTGAATTTTGATATATAGTAATCTGGAAGCACAAGTTATTTGAAGAGGAGGGGAGATGGTCGGGTCGTGGTGGCTGGGTATCTATCCTTCCCAGAATTGGAGGGTGGGGCGAGTGCTTGATACAGCGTGTGCGTGGTGGCCATCGTCAGCAGACTAGGCCCAGTTAGCCCATTTATTATACTGTTGTCTCACTTTTTTTTCATCCCATATTCAACATTCTATTTTTTTTAATTACTGTTTAAATTGTGTTTTTTAAATTTTTTTTATTTTTAAAAAATTATTTTTAATATTAGTATATACAAGTATTAATTTTTTTTAATTTAAAATATAAAATAATTATAAAAAATGATATTTTTAAAAAATAATTTTTGAAATGTAGTGCCTATAATAAAATAGTTCATTGGAGATTCCATATAAATAACATATTTAATAGTGTAATTAATATTGTTTTTAAAAAATATTTTTTGTTTAAAAATATGTTAATATTATTTTTATTTTAAAAAAAAATTTACATTAGCATGTAAAAATAATTTAAAAAACAATAAATAAATTTAATTTAAAAAAATAAAAAATATTTTTTTTATTTTTTCAAAAGCACTTTGAAACGCAATGGAAACACTCCAAAAAGTTGTTATACTATTATGACCATTTGGGAGTATAGTTAAGATTGTTTTTTTTTAATATTTTTTGTTAATAGAGATATTAAAATTATATTTTTTTTATTTTTTTAAATTATTTGTAATATCAATATATGAAAATGATTTAAAATCACCCAAAAACAATTAATTTAAAATAATAAAAAATCAGCATTTAAAACATAATTCCAAATATGATTGTAATTCTTACCTTCAAAGTTTTTTTGAAAGGCTTAAAAATCATCTTTATACCTGACCACCTAGTAAGTCTTTTTAATATATACATTTGTTTTGTTAAAAACATACTTTACACCATATGATTTCCTCCTCACATTGTTATTTTATTAAAGAGTATAGACAATCATCGATTGTCTATGGATTCCATTTCTACATGTGTGTGTGTGTACTGGTCAAGATGTGGTAATCGAAGAAAATCAATAATAGGTGGGATAACGATCACAAGCAATCTGTTACAATTTGATACTCAAAAGCTGCCTCTTTATTCATGCTTATACTAGCTTATATACACATGCCATATGTTTACACTTATAATTGTCAATACTAATTAACAGATACTAACAGCTACTAACAGTTTTTACTAACTAACTATTTAACATCCTTCCTTAAACTAAGTTACATTCAACAATCAGTTTACATCACTTACATCACACATTCCTAATTTAGTTCTAAGCTTCAGAAATGATTCCACTTTGATTGGTTTAGTCATCATGTATGATATTTGTTCTTGTGTTCTGCAAAGCACCATTTGAACTACCCTATCCTTTGTAAGCTCTCTTAGAAAGTGAAACCTGATGTCAATGTGCTTACTCCTATCATGCAACACTAGGTTCCTTGAGAGTTTAATAGCAGAGCTATTATCACAGAAGATAGTGGTACTACCAATTTGTGCATGCCCAAGCTTTTCAAGAATTTTTCTAATCCATACCCCTTGACAAGCACATGCAGCTGCTGCTATGAATTTAGCTTCGGTTGTAGATAAAGTCACCATAGGTTGCTTCTTTGAAGACCACGAGATAGCTCATGTTCCCAGGAAGAACACATAGCCAGAGATGCTTTTTCTATCATTAATGTCCCCTACATAATCACTATCTGCATATGCAATCAAGCTTCCTTCTCCTCCCTTCGGATAATAGATGCCCAGCTTTGTAGTTTCTTTTAAATACCCCTGTTAAGGAATCGACTCACCTAAAGGTTTAAGCTTGTAAGTGAGGCCCCGGAATATGATTTATATTATTTTCTAACACACCCCCTCAAGTGAAAGCCCTTTGGGCTTGAAACTTGCACAGACCCACATTACCTTGTGTTTGATTTTATCAAATAGAATGGGGGTGGTGAGATTTGAACTCATGACCGCTGGGTCAACAAGGCTCTGATACCATGTTATGGAACCAACACACCTAAAAGCTTAAACTGGTAAGTAAGGCCCCAGAATATGATTTATATTATTTTCTAACAACCTCAATATCCTCTTA
Source organism: Salix dunnii (assembly GCA_015731905.1). Taxonomy (NCBI): domain Eukaryota; kingdom Viridiplantae; phylum Streptophyta; class Magnoliopsida; order Malpighiales; family Salicaceae; genus Salix; species Salix dunnii. The sequence continues at coordinate 9,182,653 of CM027668.1, read as the reverse complement.
GCACTTTGTGAGTGTAGCATAGTGGGTTTATCAACATATTTACTGATTAATCCCACTGTACAGGTAAGATCAGGCCTATGATTACTACAACCAATCAATTTGATACTCAAAAGTTGCCTCTTTATTCATGCTTATACTGGTTTATATACACATGCCATATGTTTACACTTATAACTGCCAATACTAACTAACAGATACTAACAGCTACTAACAGTTTTTACTAACTAACTACTTAACACAATCCATATCGGTTGTCTCAAGTGAAAAACTAACGAATAAGCAAGTATAAAATATAAGAGCAATGGAGAAGAGTTTAAAATTGATAAACAACCTAAAGAGATTCAACTCGAGTATGAACAAAATGGAGATGACATTCTAAATGATGAGAAGTCACCAAGCAAAGGATGAGCTTGAAGTCTACCAGTTTGAATGAGAGATTATAAAATTGGTTAAGATATCTCGTATAAAGACAATGTAAACATGACATAATTGGCCTTATTCAATGACGGGAGTACCATAACATTTAAAAAATCGAAGAAATGAAAGCAAAATAGGATAAAGAAATATTGGTTATAAAGAGGAATAATACATAAGAACTAATGATGCTACCATCAAAATGGGAAACTATAAAAGTGAAATGGGTTTTTAAGATAAAGTTCAATGAAAATAGGGAAGGTGACAAATAAAAGAAATTGCTAGTTAATAAAGGGCATTGTATGAGATTGATTATATTGAAGTATTCATATCATTGGCTTGTTTGGACATCATTTGAATCATTGTATCTATTATTGCCTAAAACTATTAACTGACCGACTAATTTGATGTCAAGTTAGTTTTTTTGTACGAGAAAATTAATAAAAAGATCTATGTTGATCTACCTTTAGGTGACGAACAGAAAGGGCATGAATCCAAGGCTTTAAAAAAAAAAATTGTATGGACTCAAATAGATTCCATAAGCTTGATATAATTGCATTGAGATATGTTTTATCAAAGCATGTTTTATCAAATATCCTTACGAGCATATTTTATCCATTAAAATTACAGGTAGAGGTAAAAATTTAAATGTGTATTTATATATTAATGATTTTATTTTTACCAAGATTATTAATATCATTTCATTTTAGCTGAGATATTTTATACTAGTAAAAAAAGATAAAACAATATTATTTTTATCTTGATTTAAATTCTAATTTATATCATATTTGGCCGAAATATAGGGGTATCATACTGATTGTATCGTTTTGACTCAAATAAATTTATGTACAGTTCTAGCAACAGATTTTTACATGCTCGGTTAGGAAGTTCATGGTCCCACGTTGCCTCATCAACAAAAACCGACAAAACTACCCCATGCCCTACTTCTAACAAATCTCGGCGACTTCTGTCAGTTCTGTGATTGAGGAGTAGAAAAGATAAGACCTGTAAATTACAGTTCATTTCGTTTTTACTTGTTAAAAAAATATCACAAACTTTTATACGAAAACTAAAAAACTTCTATAATATATAATAGAAAATAAAATAGAGAAGCTAGAATAAAAAGAATTTAAGATATATGTTATTTAAATAGAAAAACAAATATACATCTTAGATTGAATTAACATAATAATAATAATAGCTAATAAAAATATTTATTTTTCCAAAAAAAAAAAAGCATAATTTGTTTGAGAGGAATAAATGATATCTAAAAAAATGTTATGTGTAAATACATAAATTTATTGCCAAATATTGAAATGGTTAGTTGATGACTTTCATTACATACCACCATAAGATGAAAATCTTTATTTTTATATTAATGACGTAGAAAATGTTTGATTTATATTTTTTATTTTAGGACATTTTACTTTCATAATATTTTATAATTTTAGAGATGTTTCTAATCTTGAAATCATGTTTATTTGATTTTGTGTTTATATTATATAATTTAAAGTTAATTTATCTTGAATTTGAATTATATTTGTTAAATTAATATTTTCATTTTTTTCATATATATAATTAAATAATTATATATGAACAGTACAACTCTGAAACGTTTCGAAACCGAAACATTTCGTATCAATTAAAAAAAACAATACTCCAACGAAAGCGGGCAATGATCAATTGGTGTGAGGACAACTTAACAAATCTATGATGATTGAGTTTAACATGAATGAACTTGGAAGAATGAGATATTTCCTCGATATTAAGGTGTTAAAAGAGGATATATGACATTTTACTCAATTAATGAAAGTATGATTATAAGTTTATGAGGAGGTTCAAAATGGATCAGTGCAACTCAGTATTCAATATAGTGTTCTATAGCTTTAAACTCACAATAGATCTATGATGATTGAGTTTAACATGAATGAACTTGGAAGAATGAGATATTTCCTTGATATTAATGTGTTAAAAGAGGATATATGATATTTTACTCAATTAATGAAAGTATGATTATGAGTTTATGAGGAGGTTCAAAATGGATCAGTGCAACTCAGTACTCAATTTAGTGTTCTATAGCTTTAAACTCACAAAAAAATAAAGAGAGTTGAAGTTGATAGTACTCTCCACAAGTAGATGATGAGAAGTCTCAGATATTTAATCGTCAGACATCCTAATTTGATGTTTATTGTCATGGATGGAATAGTGGATTGTAGCGCATAGATGGATGTAATGCATGTTCATAGCAAGCGCATAGATTTAGGTTACGTTAATTAAATATTTATCATTTAAATACTACAAATGAAGTGCTTTGCAGAACTAACATTTGTGGGCTTTTTCCCCTGCTACCTATGTTGTTCCTAAGTACATACAGATCGAATTACATTTTACATCTCTGCACCAATCATTTTCATTCTGCTTCAGTTTTCCACACGCGTGCTTGAATTTTAAGTTTCCTTTCTATTTCAGCAGTATCTGCCAAATTTCATGAGGAATGGTTTGGTCACGGGAACTATCCTGGCACGAGGAATTTTGAACAACAACATCGTAAGAAGATAAGAAGTTGGTGTGCATGTTAGCCAGCCAACTATGGCGGCGGGTCTTCCTGTTCATTGCTGCTGCCGAATTCCTGAGTGTCCATTATTTCAACTCTACGGTTCATCTTTTTCCTTAGCTTTATTGCCACATCAGATGGTCTAAATCTTCCACAGACGCTTATCTTGCATTGCTGCTTCTCAATCATGTGTGTCTCAATCTCTTCAATATATAATGGGAAAAAAGGAGAGGTCAAAATTTTATATTAAATGAATGCTAATATCTTCATTCAAGACAGTTTTACCTTTCATGTTGAGAATAATTCTCCTAGCTTTTCTGCAACAAGCATTGCAATCAAGGTTAATTCTCAGCACCGCGCAGCAAGTCTGCAGCCATGGATCAAAAACAGGAGCCTATTTAGTTTGCAATCTTATAGTTTTCTAGGAGAATAAGCTTATCTTAATCAGTTTGACGTGGGGGGAAAGGAAATAGAAACAAAAACAGAGCCCGTTTGAAAACAATGTTTGTAATTTACCTTAGCAGGTACGAAGTTGCGAAAAGACATGGTACGAAATCAACGATGGGTTGATATGATGGCTTAGAGCATCAGGAGAAATAAGGATTTTGAGAATTTGAATAATCATAAACCAACTGTATTTTCGGCTTTTGGAATGTCCGCTGGAAATCCTTTCCGTTCATTTTGGAATCTGATTCTACTTGAGCTGAGCGAGGGGGTTTTGTTTGGCACGTTTGGCCTGTTATCCCTAGCTTCACTTCTGTGCTTTGTTTATTTTCCACACAGCTACAGGGGGAAGCATAACTTTCCCTCTAGTCCCATGCTTTGTTTTACTCCATGACACATTATACGAAGCGTCTCTTTCTTGTTTGCAAAGGTTTGTGTTATGCAAAATTGAAGCCACCTTATACATGTTAGCCTCCACTGAAAATAGAAAAAGATTACAATAATGGAAGATTTTACATTCATGTAGTTGCATAACTCCTTCCTAGAAAAGAAATGTTTTTTTCGTCCTTCAAATTGGAAAGCAAGCTCTGCACGTATAACGGGAACGCAGAATTTCCATGTCAGCCCAAACATATCTGCCATTTTTTATCTGTTTCCTTAACAAATTCAAGCATGCTCGATAAGAAGTATCTGAGATTCTATTTTACTTTCTCAACGTGATGTAACAATTATATAGGTGGTTAATTCAGACACGATCTTTTGATAACAGAACTGTGTTCATTGTCGAAACATTTACATGTCACCAACGGCAGTAAGAACGAAAAATTCGCCTGATCACTGCCATTTTGCCTAGAGGATTTCTGTAAACAGCAGCAACTTGCCTTGTAGATACTCTCACACCAGGATACCTACAAGTGAGAGTTACCTTCTTTTCCAATACATTGATCGATACAGATTCTGTCTCTGCCAAAAACAAAATTTTTAAAGAGGGGAAAAAGTTCAGATGCTTACTGTGGTCACAGAGAAAAAGAAAACATTATCCAGTACCACACCATTGAACACAGAGTCCAACGGGAATAGCTTTGTTATAATATTTCTTTATATGGATAGTTTAATTTACTTGGGAAATGTCCAGATGATAAAAGATTTCGAAAGGCAGATTATGAGTCGGTTTAAGATGACTGGTCTTGGGCTTATGAGAAATTTCCTAGGCATGCAGGTGAAGCAAGAACCTAGGAGAATTATTATTTTTCTCGAAAAAAATATGCAGCTGATTTGTTAAAGAAACTTATGGCAGAGGCATAACAACAGGTTATGGCTTTATCATCAGCAGAGGCATGACATATTTCATTTACAAGTGCGGCAGTTGAACCATTTTGGCCTATCTGGAGGATTTGCGTCAGGGGCAGGTTTTTTCAACAACCATGTTTTGTGACAGCATGCCAACCATTGTCTTGAATAAAAATCCAGTGTTATTTAATCTCACAGAGCATATTGAACTTCATCATTTCTATATCAGAGAGTTTATGAATAAAACAGCAATTGAACTTAATTTTTCTAGATTCATTATTTGTTAGAATTTTATGAACGTATGTAGTTCATGCGTGTATTTAGTAGGGGTTATTATATATGTTACATGGATTTATATGTAAGGAGTCTCTAAAGAGTTACTTAGAACCTCTATATAAGGGGTGTTTTATTCTCTTGTGATAAGAAACTTGTAGACACATTCAGATTTATTAGAGAGACTTCTCGCCTTATGCAGCTGTTCAAAAATTATCACTGGTGCCAGAGCTAGATCAGTCTAGCAGGAAGGGATTAAAGCATGTGTGTAGAATGAAGAAATACCAAAAGAAAATGGAAAAACCCTAGAGTGAGAGGATGGAGGAGTGACATCCAAAAAAATGGAGGTGCAAGATAACAGAGCCCCAGACAAAAGAACTGGGACCTTGCATCTTAATGAAGATAGAAGCAGCCTAAGAGGGGCTACTTGCAAGCTGACAAATTCTTGCACAAGAGATGACATGATACAGGAGAAGAGAGAGCTCATCCTAATGAAGGAGGTGGAAAATGTTGAAGAATAAGCACAAAGGCCACTTGAAGAGCAAATCCTGAAAGAAAGTTGTACGGAAGGAAATGGTGGCAGCAATGTAGTTGTCTAGCAAGCTATAATGAGACAGTAGCTACAACAAAGCAATGGGTGCTTTCCGAAATATTTCAGAGTTTATCGTGAGATCGGCACCTTTCTAAAGGAAAATGGCAAAGATCAAGAAAGTTTGCGAGCATCTGCAATACATCTTTAATTTTCAAGAATTGTGAGATTTTCAAAGGGATTGTTGAAATTAATTTTAAAATGTATATCCTTAGAATTTTTAGTTATTCTAGGTGCATGTGTACCTTGTATCATTGCAAAACGACATACAAATATGCAGGCTAGATCCCTAGTTGAATAATATTCCATCAATCAGAGTCATCTAAAACATATATGGGAAGAAAATAAATTGAAGTGTGAGTTTCAATTAATAATTTGTCCATGGTTGCATCAAATTTACAGACAGTCTGAAGGTCCGCCCCACAAAATAACATCTGTTGATTAGGTATTTAGGAAGAAGGATGTGTATTTCTCAACAGTGACAGGAAGTACACTTGTACCATTTCAAAGGTTGATGTTTAATTAGTGTTCTTCTTTTGTACCAGCTTTTCACAGAGCAGAACATTTTATGAAACTCATGCAGCACATGCCACAGCGAGAAGCCTAATTATTTCATACGAAGAAGCAATGACATGAAATTGCTAAAAGGAAGTCAGTAAGCTTCAAGAAAAGAAGGGAAGAAGAAGGATGAGGTTACTGTGGCTAAGAAAAGAAGGCCTAATTACTGAACGTTAGCTCAGTCATCGCTATAACTCCAAAAGAATTCCTTGAGGATGATTCCAAAGACATCCAATATCAACTTTTGATCAGCAGTCTGGAGGAATCCTAAGAACTTGTTACATTTCTTGGAAATCTTAACACCTAAACGGCAAAGTTTCAAGGAATCTTACCGTTCATTCTTGACATTATGTCAGCTACTCTCTTCTGACATTCTGCACATCGAATATCTGCTGAAAGAACAACTTCCTGAACCTACTTGCAATAAGCACCCACAATAAACCATGAGAACTTACATAATTCCTTGGCTGTAAGTGAAAAAAGTAAAACGCGTAAGCTCATCGCAAGAAAATGGAGAGAGAGGGAGAGAATTCTCACTAGAGGCACAGTTAAGGATTCAGCAGAGGCCAGGCTAGTTCCAGAATATAGCATGTTCTTTGACTTCTTGATTCCAATTTTTTGTATCTCCTTTTTAGGCCCTGTAGCAAGAGCCATATCTTTGTTCTGTGACTGGAAGCAGCAAAGATACTCATATAGGAAAGTGAGGTAAAAAGTTCAATCCCATCTTGAAATGGGCAAGGGAAAAAAACGATAGAGGAAGAAAATGATCTGAAAAAGATATAAGAACAGCTTCTTCTGCCCTGATAGAGCAAGCCCAACTCTTAAGATGCTTCAATTGTTGGAGAACAAGGGATTAAGATAGAACAGGTTACAGAGCCTCGTAAAAGTGAAAAGGGGTCTTTAGTGCTTTGTTGACAAAGATGCTTCCTTCACTGGGGCAGGTCCACACAAAACACTGTTTTTGAATTTTCTGCTCTTGAATTATTCTTTGTAGCTTGCTTGTGAGACCGAACACCTGCATTAGTACTCTATTCTTTTATTAAGGTCAATAATAGTTTGGCTATGTACAAACTCTGCAGGCTGCAGCGAGCCAATAAGCTGTTTTTTTAGTCAATGGGCGACCTTATAGAAGGTTTGTCATTTGTGAGTCTGATTCTCGGCTCTGTCAGCTCCACGCTAATCAAGCCACTGAAGCTTGTGTTCTTTACCATAACAATGTTAGACGTTAACAGCTAAACAAATGAAATTTTTTTGCCTACTTGATTTGATTGTTCGGCAACTTTGATGCTGAACAACTGGATTAACCAAGAATTCAAACAAGTGTAACCAAGAAATCAAACAAGTAGCCTGTGGTTTTCCATGTATAAGCAAATTCGTTGAATATGTCCATGGGTTGGATTTCTTAGATGCCATCGGTATCTTTTTTTGCCAAAGTTCACTAGCACAACATGCTTAACCACTCACAACTCTTTAATAGATGACGTTGTTAGCTCATCTAGAATAACAAAATGAAATAATGATCAAACCTAAGAAGACAAAAAATATAACTAAACAAAAAATTAGTTAGTAGCGTTCAAAGAGACTAAAAATATATCTAGTATTGTGGTGCAAAATGTTTTTCAAAAGTATTTTTTTACTGAAAAATACATAAAAAAAAAAATACTTTTTTAATTTATTCTTGACATTAACACTTCAAAAAAAAAAATGTCAAGTTAATGTTATTAAAATAAAACACATACATGGAAGAATGTCTAAATACAAGGAATCTTCCTACTCAAGGAAAAGAATTGAGCTGTATGCATCATCCAATGGACCACTTTTGGATCTTTTCTAACATGGGAACCCACAGCCATAACAGTAATATAGGGTTCACGTGGTTATTGATGAATCACTCAGTTACATGCAAAGCTGATTTTTGCTGCTGAAACGAAAACACAACAGGAAAACGGAACAAAAGGAGGTCCCAGGAGGCGGCACAATTACTATCCGTTCAACTTAAAACACGCATAGAGTGAAACTGGTCTGCTTGAGCATGAAGAGGGTAGAAAAAAGGCGAAATTTTATTGCCCAGGATGATATACAGACAAATCACAAGCAGAAATCATGCTGCAATAGTCTTTGAAGGGTACAAGTAAATGCAGGGATTAGAACTCTACAAGATCAATCAAAATTGCTTTCTGATGATTGCGGACCCCGGCGGCTGTTGTTAGATACAAATAAATAGATCCGGTGAAGAACTCGGATTGGTTGCCATCACTTCTCAGATAATAGTTTTCATGACCGGTGACACTGGCCTGTAATCTATTGTGTTGCATCGAGTTCATGCACCATGAGACTATATGTACCTCTGAAAGGCGACAAGAGCCGAAACTACATCTTCTTGAGAGAGAGACGTATAACCCTTTCACGTCCCAACAAAAAGAGGCCTGTCCCAGGAAGATTTATAATCAGGCATGCTAGAGAGGCGGAACAACGGAAAAAGAAAGAACCCCAATGTACAGCATCTCTCTTCATCCACTTTCAAGGTCGTCAACATCAAAAATCTATCATAGGCAAGGATTCTATCGGCTACACATGTATACCTCTGCAAAAGATCAAAAAGTAACATCTGCTTGAGATATCCTAATAACAAGGAACCAATCATCTAGACATAACCAAGCTTGATAGAGGCTGCACAACAGCAGAGGTAAAGAGAGAATCCCCCATGTACTTGCAGTTCTCATGATCAACTTTCAGGGCAGTTGGAATCAAAAATCTTTCACCTGTATTGGATCTGAAGACTTCTGATAACCTTCGACCCCTATTATTGTTGTGGTGCATCCTATGGCCAGAACTCCCACTACCACGTCTTCTCTTCTTTATTGACCTCCACCTCAACTGGGCTAGCAAATTATCCTTTGAAAGATCTGGAACTACCTTCAATTCCTTTCCCATATCACATCCAGAGTCCAAGGAATATTCAATACATCCAGGGTTGGCTTTTCCTGATTGCCTGGAATCAGGAATAGCAGCCTGGGCCAATTTGCTCTCATCAGATCTAAACTTCACTTGCTTTCTTTCCATGCAGGATGATATATGGGACAGAATATTCGGTCGTCCCTTGATATGTGTCCACTCATTTCCCACCCATTCTTGGGAAAGCCTGAGGTCAGAACAGCAAAAAACTGATTCCTTCTTTTCACCTAAAAAATGTCGGGTTACAATAATGAAGTTAATAAAAAATTAAACAACCATGACACAGGACTGAATAATGCAATTTCAATGAAGAAAAGTTTCCAAACCTGGGAAAAAGACGTGAATTCTATCTTCGGAATCTTTTTGGACAACAACTCCCTCCCACCAAGCATCATTCCACCACACATCTACAGCAGTCCCCACATCAGCAATTGATGCCGCTTGGTCTTTGTTGAGCTGGGGGATGGGGCGGACAACAGTCCTTCCTCCAATCCGGATAGCCAATTGGTCAGGAGCAGCAACCCTGGAGGCCCAAACCCATTCCTACAACATAAAACAACACCAAACTTGTAAAAATATAAACTTAAAAGGACATAACCACATCCATATGACTTCTTTATATCCCCTCTTTTTCTCCATAATGAAAAGCAAAAAAGTTTGCAAGCATAAGTAGGTTTAACAGCACACACCTCAAGTTTCTTGGCTTCGTCAGCTGCATCTCTGATATCTTGATATCTCACCTTTACCTTATCTTTGTGCTTCTTAATTATTGAAGCTCGGAACCAACAACCTCTAATACCACTGTCTTGAGAAAGCACTTCAACTTCAGAGCCAACATGTAGATTTTGAGGATTTTGCATAACCTCTGTTGTGGACAAAAAGGCTGTATGATCTTCCCCCCTTTGATTGCATATCTCATTTCCCGTTTTGCTGTTAATCCGACTGTTATGCAAGTTTTGCATGTTTACAAACCTAGCAGTAGTTGATTCTTTTCTGACAGCACAAACATCATCATTGTCTTTTAATCTGTGAGGCCTCTTCTTAGGTTTCATATGACTAGCATCATTGTCATGTCCTTCCCCTCTCAAGCCATTGCCTGGATATTGGGAATTCACTAGACGCTTTGCAGGAAGGAAAGTCAAGTACCCAAGAATTTCTTGTCTCCAGTAACCTTCAACTTGAGTAATGTCAAAGTGATTGACAACTTCATTGTCAAACTGCTTGTCACAAACATAAGGATTGAACCTAGTACATACAGCCTCATTTAAGAACTTCTTGAAATGCTGAGGACTCAGGACAATGGCCAATCCATCTATGCATTCAATATTGAGATCTTGAAGACACAGAGAAAAGAAAATCTCTCTGTCATTAAAATTGTGAGGTAAAACAATACCAACCTCATCAATTTTGTGAAACCATCGTACCATAACCATTTTGTTCCCTTTTAAGTCCTCGTAAAGGTCTTCCAAGTAAGCAATGAGTCGTTTATCCTCCTCGGCTAAGACATAAACAAAGTCATGAACCTGAAATGTTTTCAAGGAAAGCACATAAGGAAATCAGATAAAATAGGGGGTGGAACTATGGTCCATGGAAAGGGAAAAAACACAAACACACTCACCGAAATTTTGACACCATTCCGGTAAAAAGACTCATAATGCTTTCTTTTCTTCCTGCAAACCCATGGAGAACCTAACCACGAAAATTCTGAAGAATAATACCCCAGCTTTTGCGATTGAATATCCTATAAAGTGCAAGCAAGTAAGAATCAAAAAGACAATGACCTGCTTGAAAAATTTGACAATGTGTCAAAGTTAGAAGAGTCAATAACACCACTCTTACCTTGAAAATTTTCATATCCAATTGAGAAGCATCACTGTTATCCAAGGAGCCTGCTTGAAAAATTGATTCATGTAAAAGGAAACCTGAAATTTCATAGCAAACTCAAAATTCAATTGATGGCCATCACTTAGGAAAGAATCAAGTGAAAGACAAGATAAGGAGCTGGTGCAGAGAGGAGCATGCACAACCAAAAGAGCAGCATTTAATGGCTTATCATCAGAGAAAACCCGTGGTACAAATGCAATTAAACAAACAAGAGGCCTTGGCATCTTTACAGGAGGGTATAATTTCAATATGAAAGCACAAATGGGTACTGTGATCAGAAGATTTACTTATAAAATATGATAAATCTGGCCACAAAAGATCATGACCTAGATAGTGAAGGCATAAGCATCCGATGCTCTAACCAGCTCTTTAAAAATTGAACAAGTATTCCTGCATCCCAGATCATCATCAGTTTATAGTAACATAGCACAGAAAAAGGTGATTATGACAAGGGCATAGTTAAAAGTTAGGGCAGTAAACACATAATAGGGAGGAAACATGAAAAAAGGTGAAGGAGAGCAACCTGCTCTCAGTAACGAGGGGTATAGAGCTAAGAGAACCAGAATATGGAAATAAAGAGCTGCAAGCCTGTTGAACGGATATTTAGAGAACCTACAGAAAGATTTGCTCTGATAAGAGGCAAGGATCTGAGCGTTTATTTCCCTTCAGATCCAAAAAACAAAGATAAACGATGGATTTGTTATTTGGACTTGGAAAGAAAATTTTAAATTTCTTGATATGCTCGGGAGAAAAAAAGTGTTGTCCATCATCACAAAAACACAATTCTTTCCTGCTTAAGAAACGAAATCCAGGAAAGACGAAGAAACGTAAAGGGGTGCCCAAAAGAATTCACCCATCCTCTAGATGGGCACAGCACGCGAGGAATTCAAGGAAAGAAAATGGATATGCGCATCTTCAAGAAGAAAAAGCCCATGGACATGACATCATTGACAACAGCCCCAATAAGGGCAACTACAAGCATGTACTCCCCTCCCCATGACGGATTGGAAACAGATACTTAAAGATGCAAACTTTTCAATTTGATATAGTCGGCCATCTGTAGGCAAGTTCTGAGAATAAAAGGTATCCATATATTTCAAAAAAAAAAGATAAATTAAGGAAAAGCATCTAAGTATATTTCCTATTCGGATCAGGAGAGGTAACAGATAGAATTCCACCGCAAATAAGAAGTCGCAAACCATGCGAGGGTGGAGACATCTTCAAAAATAAAAATTAGAGGCCTCAAAAAGCCATTGCAGCAAGGGAAGCAGCAAGAAATTGAACGTCCAGGCTAGTATTTTAACGAATTAAAAACAGCACGACACAGCTCCGTGAAGATTTATCATCCCCCGATGCAAATATCGGAAGCGGTTGAATTTTGGACTGAATTACAAAATCCACGGTCGTTTTATCCAACTGTGCCACGAAAAAAAAAACTGGGATCCAACATAATACCGAAAAGAACACAAACCCTTGAGAAGAAATTCCAAAATCTACGAAGTTTTCAGAATTTAGAGGGAAATTAATAAAAAAAAACTTCAATTAAGTTTTTGCTCATGTACCTGAAACAATTGAATCAAGCCAGTCAATAACCTCTCTTCTTGACTTCGGCTTCAGAGAAGGTGCCATAGGAAACAAATTTGACCGGTTCCTGATTGCCAGATGATAGGACATGTGCCGTGAGCTCTTCTCTTTCCCTGTAATTGCCAGGTCTTTTCCACCGTCGTTTCTCTTCAGGTAATACTGCACCTCTCTCCTCCCTCTGTAGCTTGAAACGTACACCTCCTCCCAGCTCACGTACCCCAGCGACGTAGCCTTCTCCGTCGGCGAACGAATCCCCGACCTCTCCATCGATTGCTATTCAGAAATGAAAAACGACAAGGATGCACGAATATGAGGATTAGGGTTTCTCTCTCTAGGCTCTCTCTTTTATCATCTCATCTGTTTGTATTTTCTCCCTGCCTGTTTATTTGAACGGGGATTTAAAAAAGGAGGGGGTTGCTAGGGTTTCGTGATGTGGGGATTTTAAGGAGAGATGGGCGGTTACGATTGCGTCCACGAGGGTGCCACGAAGGAGAGGAGTTTGGAACTGCGTAGATTGCTATGGAGGGAAAAAGGAGTTCCCTGAACTACCCTTGTTGATGTTCATAATTGTATCATTATCTTACATGACACGTGTCCTGTACGGGATCCAAGCAAAAGACAAGGAACAAGTTGAAAGAGAGGGGCAGGGCAGTGGTGCCCGCAATTGTCGGGTTTTAAAGTTGGAGACTCGCTCAGTCTATTTGCCAGTTGTCAGAAGAAATTAATTGTTTTGAAATTTCTGCTACTGCAAAAATATTTAAATTAATTGCTAGATTCAAAAACATATGATACAGTTTTTTTTTTTTTTTGAAAAAATGGTGTTTTTTGAGATTAGGGTTAGGAAAATATGGTAAAAACTTTAATTCCACCTACTGCCTATCCATTAGCCGTGTAAGTAATCGATCCATGTTATTTTGCATATTAATATATTATTTGTCATTGTATTTAAAAAATTATTTTTTTAAAATGATATTTTAAAATTATTTTCATGTATTAATATCAAAATTAATTTTTATAAATAAAAAAAATACTATTTTAATATATTTATAAATAAAAAATACTTTTAATAATAATTTCAATCAAAATTTCAGATAATAACTAAGTTTGTCTTTTCCTCTTTGATATGAGATTGAGGGAGGGAGGGAGAGATAGTCTACAAATACGATATTTGTCAATATTTATAATTCAGAACACCAGACATTGCTTCTGATGTAGATAGCATTTAGATCTCCTAAATTTGATCCTGGGTTGGATGGTGATGATTTGTTTTGAACTGTGTTTAAAAATATTTTTGAAATAAAATATTTTAAATTAAAAACTTAGAATTTTTCAATTTTTTTATTTATTAATATTAAAAATAATTAAAAAATATATCATTTTAATATATTTATAAATAAAAAAATATTTTAAAAAATAATTGCAATTACACTTTCAAACATAAAATTAGATGAAATGCGTTTGTCGTGTAAATAGATGTGCGGTTCATGTTTTTTAAAAATATATTTGTTTTGAAAAATATATTCAAATATATTTTATACAGTGAAGAAAAAAAAACAAAAAAAACACAAAAAGTACATTTTTTTATATAAAAAAAATCATTCCATAACATAGGTATTATTTGAAAAATCCATTATAGTTAATTTATAATCAATCAAATATTAAATGATAAAATTAAAAAATAATTTATTATACAAATTAATTAAAAAAAATAGCAATTAACAAAATCATAATCATAGTTAAAATTAAAATATTTGATTTTATCATACAGTAAATTATCCCTTGGTTTATTTGATAGTGATGAAAAAGTCATTGTGAAAAAACGGAGAAAGAAAACATTTGATGCCAATATGAAAATATTTTATTCGAAAAATATTTTGATGTTTTCATTATTTTATATATTTAAAAAAAAAAACTTATTTATTCTCTTTGAATTTAATGATAATTAATACGCCTTGCAGCTTGTATTTACAATGTTTTTCCAGGGCCGGTTAGGTTTTGTAATCAGGGATAACAAATGCATTTTCTTATTATTATTTTCATGGTTAAATTATATTCACGTGCAATATACTTAAAATACGTTTTTTCAAAAATTATATTTTATCTATTCTTTTTCACACATGAAAAAACATACATAAATATCGAATACACATGAGAGAAGACAAAGCAAAGAGTTACGTCGTGTGTGATATATATATATTGTAGCACTAGACGTAAAATTATTGTAGATTATAATAATATAATTATTATTTTATCCCACGATGTGTTAAAAATTAAATATTCATCTTAGGGGTATTTATGATTTTTTTTCAAGGAACTATTTGGCATTCTTTTGTTGTCCGAGGAAATTTATGTTAATTTCTAATTATTGGTACAATAAAATTATAGTTTTACCCTTACTGTGAAATAAAAAAGTGTTGGGTGGGCAAGGGTATTTTTAGTTTTCCAATTTGTCAATGAGCAATGACATAATTGTTATACTCTTTAATAAAATAAAATATTAAAGTTCCAATTGAGGGTTTTTGCATATTTTTCACCGATTAATACATAGTACAACTATGGATGTACCCTTGAAAATGACAAAACCAAAGAATTAGTTTTTGGGTTAGATTATTTGCAAGTGCATTTTATTTTTATAAAAGAAAAGTTGCAAGCCCGTCTCACAGACATCTGGATAGGTGTCTTCTATTCGTGTTTTTTTCATATAGTGCATGCGACATGCATTGATGGTGCAGATTGGTCGCCTGTTGTCTCACTAGATGCGTTGTCGTGACTTGTTCCACATGGCGATGCGCGTGTCATTTAGTAGTGGTCGAAGAGGTGTTGATGGTTAGTTGATCTTTTTTTACCTTTTCTCTCTTGCAGGCAAACAACATAGCAATCCTTTGTGCTTATTGTTTATTCCTTTTAGTCTTTGGTCTTTTGATTTGTTTTTTTCTATGAAAATTTTACCTTGTTTTATTTTTATCTTTCAGTTAAAATTGATAATATATGTGATTTTTAATTTCAGTCATTGTTCTTTTAATTTTTGATTCATGTTGAATTACTTTAATTTTTTCAATTTTGGGGTGTTGATTTGTTGTCATTTTATCTTTCAATGAAAATTGATGATATATTTTATTTTTTATTTTAGCTCTTGTTGTTTTAATTGTTGGTTTGTGTTGAATTGCTTTGATTTTTTTTTTATTATTGTTGATTTGTTGCAATTTTATCATTTAATGAAAACCAATTATATATGTTATTTTTCATCCTAGTAGTAGTAATAGTAGTGATATTGTTTATGAATTATGTGTTTGCTTCGACAAGTATCCACTCTAGTTTACTTAGTTGCTGAAAAGGATAACAATAATTTCTTATTGAATTTCCATGTACCTTTAACAAATAAAAAATATAAAAATTGAAAACATGTACATTAACTAAAGTTGTTAAAATCACGATTTTGACACGACACGGAAGTCGTTTCTGAACTCGGATCGTAAAATCGTACTTTAAATTTTTTCGCACAAAAATCCTGAAATCACAAATAAAATCGTGCAAATAGAAAAAATCATAAAATCATAAGTAAAACATATTCGAATACAATACAATATAATTATGGTCATAAAACTTCATTGGTCAAGGTTCATACATGATTTAAAATAATTTAAAAATACATTACAAAATAAGTATGTCCATAAAATTTTATTAGGTAAAAAATAACAAATTTAAAATAAATATTCTGCCAGCGTGTTATGTAAACTAAAATCAGCCTCGTTACCATCATCTTCCTCGCTATTACCAATATATTAATCAAAAGTATTACTATTGAAATTATTACTAGTACTGTTATTGGTACCAACACCGATATTGATAGTACTAGCTCCAACTCCAACAAATTATTCTGACATTAACATATGAAAACGATCTAAAACTACTAAAAATATATAATTTAAAGAAAAAATATATAAATATTTTAAAAAATATATAAATTTTAAAGCTAATATTTAAATAAACACTTAAAAATCAAGAAATTTTTATTGTCTATAAGTGATGCTTGTATACATTTAACAAACTATAAAAGAAAAGGGGGACAAAGCATGGGAGAGGGGACAAGGTCTATGGCCCAGCTGACAAGAGAGAGAGCGCCTCACTGGCATAGATTAGTGGAAATGCGAAATAGCCTGGGATTGTAAAATTGGATTGACCAATCCGGTCTGATTTTACGAGTCCATATGATTTTAATTATTTTTATCCATTTTTAACAGGTTATGATTTTTTCAATCTAATTTGACCAGATTTTTTCAGTCAATTCATGATTTTAACAATAATGACATTAACAAACCAAGTCTAGGTGGGCTAAAATAAACAAGAAACTATTTAGAGATAGTTACTCAACTCTCTTATATGAAAATATTTTATTGAAAAAAATCTATTAAAACACTTTTATATCCAACTAACTTCAACACAATATAAAAAAAACTAAAATATCAAACCTTGACTTGATATTATTCACTCATTTTCACTTGAAAAATTTACAAATAAAAAATATTGAATGGATGCTATATAGAAAAATATTTTTCCCATGATTATACATCTATAATATTATATTTACAATACACACACATGTATAAATATATTTCATAAAATAAAGTACAACACAAGACACAATAAATTTTATTTTCCCCTAAACAATCATGCTAAGGCTATGCATGCTTGTAATAAAAAAATATACCTATTTGAAACCATGGTTCCAACTTAAAAAAAAATACACTTAATAAATCATTTACGTTGAATACAATATAATTAGTTATTTGATCAGTGTTTTGGTGTGCTTAGATAATTTTTCTAGCAAGAAAATAAATACAAGATTTTTCTAAAATGTTTTTTATATATAAAATTCTTACACCCTCGTGTAATTAATCAAGTTGATATACAATCAAAAAATAATTAAAATTAAGATATTTAATATCATCATATAGATTATTTATTCAATTATATTTAATATATTTATTTTTTAAAATATTTTTTCTAAATTATCACAACCGTGAATTAAAAAAAAAAAAAAATGGCCCGGGCTTGCGTTTTGTCTGTGATAACTGTGGCATTCCAATTACACGTAACCTGCAAGTTTTCGTGTTGACTATTACATCTTGGTCCTCTTTCGTCGAGTTTTACCTGTGTATAGCAAATTTTGTTTCGTTGAATAAAAGGAGAAGTTTAAGGTTGAAAATTACCTGTCTCAACAGTCCTCTTCCTGCTGTTCTGTAATTTTTTTAGCAGTAAACAGGAAGGAACACGTCAAATACACAGGGATAAAGATTTATATCACGGTTCTGGCCTGCATTTAATTATCTTGATCATCGAAACAAATTATTTTTTCACCTGAAGTTATCAGGCTTGGAGAATATGCAACCAGAAAACAAACACATTTTTAAAAGTTGTGGAAAGATACCACATTCTATGAAGTTTCCTTATCAGATGTGATTTACTAGATAAAATTATTCTTTAAAATGATCAATGTTATTCTATTCTCTATGATAATAATCTATTTAAATTTCAGTAAGACTTCTTAGGGCTGACTAATAATTTTGACAATCACCAATGAAAAATACTAGCCGTGGTCAATTCAAAAATTCAATAAGATCCCATAATAGAGTAATTACCTTGCAGGTTAATTAAGGATTATGTGTATAATATTCAAATGGGCTGTTACTAATAGCTATTTCTCTGCAACTTTTTTGAAGTGTGGTAGTTTTTCAAAACTTTATTGGATAGTATTTGAAAAAAACACTCCTTTGCTGTAATAGAACCTCCTATTCCTGGTCTCCTCGAATTTTAGTCACTGTTTGTAGCCGTTACTGGAGGTAACGTTACAGAAATTGCCTTCATCTGAGAAGCAGGCTTTTCCTGGACGTTTCCTTACTTTTGTGGTCAAAATCAACGGACTGATATCTATAACGCTCCGAATTTGAATTTAATGGCTGATTTTACTATTTTATTCAATTCAATAATCCACTGGACTGATAATCCAATGTCCATCAATATCAAAACTCTTCACCCCCTTCCAGTTTTTTAATTGGTACAGATTTTTCTATACTGAAACATCTCAAAGTCCGTTTCTCGCGCGCGCGCAATTGTGTGTGTGTGTGTGTGTGTGTGTATATATATATTAAAAAGTGTTCTTAAATTAAAAAAGAAAAGCAGTTTTCAGAAATAAATCAACTTCCAATACTCCAACAAACACAGCATGTCAAACATCCGAATATACATCCTAAATTTTAAATCATTATCAAATTATTAATAAACTAGAATTAAAACACACAAAAAATTAATTTAAAATAGTTTGTCTCTATGAAAGCTAAATATCTAAAACAAGCAAGTGACTTTTTAGAAAATTATTAAAATTGTTATTAAGAGTATTTTTTTTTTAAAATGAATATTTTTTAAATTGTTTATAAGAGTTTTTTTTTCAAAAATATATTGAAAGATATTTTTTATTTTTTTTAATATTACCATATGAAAATAATATAAAAATATTAAAAAAATATTTTATTTTAAATTTTTATCAAAAATATTTTTAAAATATAATACAAAACAGTGTTGAAGCTTGAATATAAAGAGGGCCGGTATATGTTTCAGCCTCGAAAATTTCAAAAATAGTTATTACTTTTATCTCTATATTTGATTTTGAGTGTAATTATGATTATTTTTTAAATTATTTTTTTATATATAAATATATTAAAATAATATTTTTATTTTTTAAAAAATTATTTTTGATGCAATCAGTATATAAAAATAATTTAAAAATACAAGAAATATTTAATCTGAAATAAAAAATAAAAAATAAATATTTTTAAAATACGGTAATAAACCGAGATTTAACATTGAAGTGGGTACCGGAATGAATCGCCCAAATCAACATATATCTGACTAAAAAATCCGATATAAAATAATATTTAAATGGATATAGAATTTCACTAGCTTTACCCCAGTTTATATATATATATATATATATATATATATATATATATATATATATATATATATATATATATATATTAGAAAAGTTAGTTTGTGAAAATTATTATATATATATTAGAAAAGTTAGTTTGTGAAAATTATTTTATAGTTAGAAAAAATAATTTGTTTTTTTTTCAAAAAACCAATTTTTTTTTGTTACAGACAGTAAATACTTTTAAAGTTATGATAGATTAAAAAAATATTTTATTACTTGTTAATTATTATGATCAGTATATATTTTATTTTGATTTCTTTTGAAATTTCATCCCTGATTTTTTTTTACATCAATTTTGATCATTATTTTTTTCTCTTATCCTTTTATGAAGTGATTTTTTTACCTGTACAATTTAACTTTTTTTATTACTATTTATTTATTTGAAATAATTTATGAAATATTTTTTAATTTCATATCCTTTATAACTCTGTTAAATATTGAAAAATAATTTATTTTATATAAAATCTTTTTTTTCAAAAAAAAATATTTTCCGGTTAACAATCACACCTTATGGATGGAGGATTTATAACCGGAATAGTACTGAATATGATTCGTTCAGTGCGGAAACTTCCTTCGACATGAACCAAGGCGATGCAAAGCAAAAACGACAAAATGGTTGCCTCGAGCGAAGCACTGATATTAAAAAATTAAGCGACCCCACATTCCTGCCATATAATCAGATCAACCACCCGTCTTCCTGATCTTCGCAGCACGCCATCGTGCCAGTAACGCATGTATGCACTGTGACGACACGTTATGCTTGCCTTTTTTAATAAAAAAAACAAATGATGAAAAAGTCAATAATTGTTTGGAAACAAATTTAATAAACAATTGTTCGATTATTCTTAAAAAAAACAAAAAAACAAAATAATAATTTCTCGATAAACAAATAGTAAAGTGGTGAATAAAGGCAAAACAGGTGACGTAGTTCTGGGAAATGGCTCTACATGACAGCTAAGCCGGCCTAGATTAAGGTTTAAGATAACGTTTGCTTTAAATAATATTTTAAGAAAATAAATATTTTATTTTATTTTTTTAAAAATCATTTTTAATATTTACAAATCAAAATAGAAATATCGAAATATAATATATATTTTTTCAAAGCACGGCCACACAGGATTCCAGTATCTACAAAAGAGATCGGGTAGATTTCATTTCCCTTCTACTAGATTTACAAATGTTCTATTTCTATACTTATTTTTGTAATTCTCAATATCACCCTTGTATTTTCCAAGTATTCCCTTTTACCATCAAATACCATGGTTTTATTTACATTTTTAATCATTCGTGCGATAACGCGTGTTGTTTTATGGAAAAATAAAATAAAAACATTTAAAATTGAACTATTTAGTAGTTGGGGGTGATGTAGGAAAGGTTAAATTTTAATATAATGATATAAAAACTAATTTAAAAATATTAATATAATATATTTTAAATAAAAAAATATTTTAAAAATAATCACAATAACACTATAAAAAACATTCTTTAGAAATAACCAGCAACCATTGGCCCACCTGGTTAGGGTCATGCATTTACCCGGTATTTATTAGTATCAGCTCGCCTTCACCGCTGCGTGTTTGTTAACAGGGACGAATGGTGAAATTCATCTCATCTTTGAATACTTGTGTCATTTCATTTTTGGTGTCATGTTTTTATTTGATGGAGTGGAAGAGTTTGGCTGAGAAGCACTGGAAAAAATATTTTTTAAAAAATTTAAATAAAAAATATTTTAAATTATTTTAGTATATTGATATCAAAAATATTTTTAAAAAAATTAAAAATATAATTTAATATATTTTTAAATAAAAAAACACTTTGAAAAACACTTATAACCATACTTTTAAATATTTTTGAAGTCACTAGCAAAATAAGATATAAAATTGTATTCGAAATAGAGTTTCATGATAATTTGTATTTTTTAAAAAATATATTTGTTTTATAATTTTAGGTTTTTTTAATGCCTTGTACAACATTAAATTAAACATTTTAATTTAATAATAATAAATATTTTTTAAAAGTAATTATAACTCTAAACACTCAATGAATAGATGGATTGGATGTGAACCCAGTCAAATGCAAAAATTGGGGATACCCGCCCCATCACATGACCTGTCCGTGACCCCTCCTTTTTAACTTGTATGAAACTGTACTTTTATTTTCCAACTCACGAAGGATTTGTTACGATTTTTTATACACGTTTAAAATAAAAAATTTATTACATGCTTTGATGATTTATGAATACCGATGCAATCTGCTCTTAAGCTTGAATTTTATTTATATATATATTTTTTTAAATGAATTGGATCGAACACCTGGTGGGTAGTCGTTTGATGGAAAAGCTTTTTCTTTTGAAATTTGATATCTATTTTATATTCATTTCGTGTCAATTTAACGAAGGAAATTCCAATGTCGTCGTACTTAACTCAGTAAAGAAAAGTAGAAAAGGAAAGGGATTCTCACCATGGTTGGAAAGTTGAAATAAATAAATTATTTGACAAGCATTTACCATGTTTAATTTAAGTATTTTTCCTTTTTATATTTAATTTTTTAAAAAGGTACAGAAAAAGGCTAAGTTATTAACATTGCATTTCAAAAATATATATATTTTTTATAATTTTAAATCATTTTCATATGTTCATGTCAAAAATAATTTTTAAAAAATAAAATAAAAATATTATTTTGATATATTTTTAAATAAAAAATACTTTAAAAGATATCTTTAATCATATTCTTAAACACATATACGAAAACAGTTTTCAAAATAAGATGTATTAGTTTACATGTGTATCTTGAAAGTATAGGGGTTGATTTATAAAGCCTGATGGAATAATTAACATGTTTCTGCATTTATTATTTATTTTTTGCGTTCTTGGATTTTAACAGGATAAAATAAGAGACAGAGAGAGAAATACTTATTTATGTGCACCTAATCTCGGAATCTTGCTCCTTTTTTATTTAATATGGAGACCTGTTTCCGAGAAGTCTCTAGTCTTTTTATTCCGGGCTTGTTAGGCAGCGTTCGTGGAAAAGGCCGGCTTCTTCAGTCCACGTTCTTTGTTTCTTGCTTTAGGATCTTTGAATATTCTCAACGAGGCCGATACATTTCTCCTTTCCAGAGCTAGAGACATCGAGAAGCCTGTTCCTAGTATCATGGTAAGATAGTTAGGCGGTGTTCCAAATTTAATTTCCTGGAAATGTCTGAATCGTTCCAACAATTTAACATCGGATTTGATGGAGCTTCAAAACATAAGAAAAATAAGATAATTCTATCCAATAACATGATTAAAATATAAAATACACGTGCATATTTAAATGTTTGATTGTTTGACAAGTGACGCCCTCATTTATTGTTTGGGATTTAAGAAGGTCTCACTTCAAATATGAATATTCTGGTTCATATTCCAAACTTTTGTGTCTAATCCAAATGACATATCTAAAAAAATCTTAGATCCCATTTGAAATTTTTTAATATTTTGTAAAATATATTTAGTATGGAAAAATATTAATTTTATATTTTTGTAATGGTTTTAATATACTAATTATAAAATAAACTAAAAGAAATTAGTGTTTCACTGTAGCATGTGACTGAATACACTATAGATTGTAATAGTATATTTTTAGGTTGGTTCAGTTGGTTTACTGGTTTATTGGTTTTTTTAATCATTATTTGCACAATAAATTAATGTTTTCAGTCCTCGAAAAAGATAAAAAAAAAAAAGACCATTGTTTCCGGGAGGGGTTTCGCGGCTATTTCATAATTTTTGAAAATGGTTAAATGCTATTTTGCCCCCATGTAAGACAAAAAAGCATACCTGGTAGAGGAGGGATATCTCGGGGATTTCTCATTTTTCAAAAATAGCTAAATACTAATATATCTCAAATAAGATAAAATTGAAGAATTATATGTAGGGGTGTCCCGGTAATTGACCATATGTAGGGCTGCTTTCGGCCCCTGCCCTCTTCTTGCGACGCGTACGACATCCTACGGAGGTGGAAAATGTGCTGCTAGAGTCTCAGGCGATGCGTCTCACGTGGTCTTTCTCCCGATGTGGCACGTGTTGACATATTGTGGCCGTAAGAGTGATGGTGAGCGGTTAAAGGTTTGATTTTTGTTTTCTCTCTCCTGCACAGTAAAGTGCAGGAAAGGCCCCCAAGTTTATGCCTTTTTCACTTTGGTCTCTTTACTCTTAATTTCATATATAGTCCTAATTTTTGTTATATAAGTCTTGATTTAATTCAATTGGGTTTTTTGACTGAAATTAATTATATATTTAGGTTTCACTTCGGTTCCCCTTCTTTTAATTTCCAGATTAGTTTTAAATACTTTAATATATTCAGTACATAAGTTACGATTTTTTCAATTTTATCATTTGATTAGAGTTGATAATATATTTTATTTTCATTTTGCACCTTATACTTTTAATTTTTTATTTTAATCCTTGTATTTTTTTTTTATATTTCTAGAGTAGTCTTTATTTTTGTCCATGCATGTATAAGTGTGTCCTTAGCTCATAATTTTAATTTTTATGGTTTTCTTATTTATTGCGATGATATTTAAAAAAAAATATTAGCTTTTAAATTTTATTTTGTGTCTGTAATCATTTGAAAATTGATATTTATGTTTTTTTCTCCATTTGCTCTTAATTTTTTTCACTCAATAATAATTATAATAATTTAATTGTTTTTCTTACCTACTCTTTTGTTAATGTTTTTTTTTTTTATGGATAATTTGATCATTTTTATTATTTTGATAATAATAGCAATGATAATTTTTATTTTGTTTTATTTTTTGTTTGATCTTTTGTTAAAGTTTTGAGAATTTTTTTAGTCTTTCATTGATTTTTGTTTCTTTCATTATTAACATAATAATAATAATAATAATAATTTAATTATTTTTTTCTTGCTTACTCATTAGTTAATGTTTTTTTTTTTTTAAGTCTTTGATTTAATTTTTTTTCTTCATTATTAACGCAATAATAATAATAATTATAATTTAAAGTTAATCTTTTTTAAAGTTTTTAGAATTTTTTTAGTCTTTCATTTATTTATTTTTCTTTCATTATTAACACAACAACAACAACAACAACAACAACTTAATTGTTTTCCTTACTTACTCTCTTGTTAATGTTTTTTAGTTTTTTTTCCTGAATAATTTGATAATTTTTATTGTTCTAAGCTCTAACAATAATAGCAATGATAATTTTTATTTTTTATTTGATCTTTTGTTAAAGTTTTTAGAATTTTTTTAGTCTTTCATTTATTTTTGTTTCTTTCATTGTTAACATAACAACAACAACAACAACAACAACAACAATTTAATTGTTTTTCTTGTTTACTCATTAGTTAATGCTTTTTTAGTCTTTGATTTAATTTTGCTTTCTTTAGTATTAACACAATAATAATAATAATAATAATTTAATTGTTTTTCTTGTTTTCTCATTAATTAATGCTTTTTTAGTCTTTGATTTAATTTTTTTTATTCAATATTAACGCAATAATAATAATAATAATAATAATAATAATAATAATAATTTTTGTTTTTATTCGTTTTTTATTAAAAAAATATATTTTTTTATTAGAATAATTTAATATTTTTTATCATTCTAGCAGTGATAGTGATGATAATTTTAGATATTAAGATTTTGATGTTATTATTGTTATAATAAGGTATGTTGATTTGTTTTATTATATCAAACTTTACATATATAAAGATTTTATTTTAATTTCAACAATTATAAAAATTATTTGTTCAACCCGTAATATAATACAAATAATTAACTAGTGTTGCCTAGTTAAAAAAAATAGGCGTGCACTTAAACCAAGTAATACGTGTTGAATTACTTTGTGGGAAAAAAATGGTTTGTTTTTCTTTTGGGTTAATTATGAAAAGGCTAAATAATGAAGTGACTCCGAGTTGTTGATTTAATCCAACTCAATCATTTTAATTTTTTTAATATGATCCCTTGAACATTTTCTCGAAAAACATTATAATCGACGTGTCTACATTTGATTCTTTGACCACTTGCCAAAAAAATATTTTTAGCCCACGTACAACTTTGGCCAGTTGCTAAATACTGATTTTATCCCATGTCTCTCTTTTACGAGTTTGGAAAAACAATCTTTTTCTTTATAAATAGTATGTTTTTCGTGTATTAGTCTCTCTGATGGTGTTTATAATTATTATTCAAAGATAGAAAATATCAAGACAATAAAAATAAATAAGACAATACAAATTATATGAAATAAATGATGCTATTTTGTTGTATTATGTTTAGATGGTAATGAACAAAACAAAACAAGAAATTATGTTTAACTATTAAAATATATTGTTGTCAAGTTTATTTGAAAAATAATTAGATATTTTTATTTTCTTTAAACTGAGTTTTTTTAATAATAATAATAATAATAATAATAACACAATAGTAGTAGTAGCAGCAACATATTAATCATGATTACAAAACCTGAATCAGTTTTTTTTTTTTAAAAAAAGGGTAAAATGTGAGTGAAATATGATTTATCTTCATGGCCTATAATATAATCCTTGTTTTGGGTTAATTCTCAAGCAAAATTTTAAAACTATAACAATAATAATTTTTATATTTATGTGTTATAATTAGACAAGATTCAAATTAAAAGTTTTCTACAAAGATATTAAAAAAAAACTTTATACTTTAAAATATCTCTTTATTTTTAATAATAATAAAATATGTATGTATGCATGTGTTAGTTTATTTATCAGGATATATTCACATCCTTGCCACTTCTATCTCGATATAAAAAACAAATACATTGCTACAGTGTTTTTTTATAAACATATTTTTAACCATGAAGTTAAAATATGATTTATATCATGTGATATTTTTTTAATATATATATGATAATACATTTTAAAAATTTTAAGATAAGAATATATTGAATCATTAACAAATTAAACTATCAAGTATATGATCATGGCCACGAGACAGTTATGGATCGTAGAGAAAAATTATAATAGATTCAAAAGTCACTTCATAATCAATTTAATGTTAAAAAGAATACACACACACACACACACACACATACATATATATATTGACCAAAGAAGAAAAACTAGTTAAGTCAATCTGGGTTAACTTGTCAAACTCGTAATCTAGGTCATGGGATCAAGATAACTTAGTGTAAATTTTTTCCATAAAACTCAATTTTGAATTAACTTAATGTTGATGGTGAAAAAAAAAAGATAAAAAAAAAATTCAGATCAACCCAGACTAGTAAATTAAACTCAGAACTTGAATCATGAAATTAAGATAATTTCATGAAAAACAAATAAAAAACTTTATTTTTGAAAGATCGAATTAAGTTTGTCAAAATCGCCTTTTTGACACGACATGAAAATGTAATATAAAGTCGGATCATAAAATTACAAGTAAAATATTTAAAAATATAATACAATCATGTCCATAAAATTTTATTAGTCAAAACTTCAAAATTAACTGACATGATAGTATTTATTTTAAAAATCAAGAATGATTAAGAATTTAATTCCAATATATTTTTAATTTTTTTTATCAAATTTTGATTTTATTTTTAAGATAGTATATTTCTAACCGGTGTAAAATTAAACATCAATTAATATTAGGTTAGAAAAGGATAAAATGCTAAAAACAATTATACAATTTTAATCTAAGCATTTTCATGAATATATAACTTTACTGTGAATATCTAGAAAAGATAAAACAGTAAAAACATATATAATTACAAAAGACTATGATAATACAAATTTAAGATTATAATAATATAGTCAAATTACAAAAAGATCAAAATTGTGATGGCATAGACTAGATAATGATGTATTTTGAAAGCATTTAAAATATAGTACCACTTTTCCATTTTATCTCTTGAACTCCTTTTTCAAAATCACTTTTCTATGACCATAAAAACACAAGCAACAACCATACGGTCCATACCAAATAGACGCACAGTGTGACTTGAGATTTGTGAACAATTTTCAAAGTGTCATGTCAAACCAAGTAAAATCATCAATGCACCTGGTAACCTGGTAATTTTCTTTCTATTTTCATACAAGGAAGGGAGTCATTGCGACAAACAACAAAAATTACATCAAGTTCATACAGGGCAAATCATTCTCTCGCTAAAATTTATTTAAAAAATCTTTTGAAAAATACCATCACTTCGCGGGATACAATTGCATCCACCATGCAAATGCCCAAGGCAATCTCCTTTTATCAAAGAAAAATTAGCAGGGTCGAGAACAATAACAAATAACTTGACTTCAACAACACAAAATCTTCTCATGGCAAATGACTGAAAATCAAGGAGACCTGAAAAAATTCTCATATTTCTCTTCCAGTTTCCAATCTTTGTCACCATGAATTCTCACATTGTTGGTGTCTCTAAGAAAACCCTCTTTCCCAGTACTCTCTTCTGTCTTTCTGTTTTCTCCATTTTTGCATTACCCCTTCAAATCTAATAATAGGAGCTGCTTTAGTTGTCAAAGGCTGTGACATAAATTGCTTTCTCGAGCTTACATTGCTGGTTGGGATTTCCAGGACCTGGAGGAAGAGAAACCTGCAGTTCGTAAAAGATCGACTTAAGAATCTCAGTGACCAGAGAACTTTGTGCAAAATTAATTAACGTGCACAATGCATGCGTACAATAGTATACAAACCAGGATGGTACAATCATGCCGATTCAGTTCGATTCTACAGTTCTAATATAATTTTATTGAGTTTAGACTAATTTTAGTGGATTTCAATTTTTTAACTTGATTTTACCAGTTTTATATGTTTAATTCGTAAAATAATGTGATTTTAATATTAAAGGATAAAATAAAAAGAAAAAACAATTATAAAAAGCAATAAAAAATGACACAAGTTAATATAAGTTGATTTGTCAAGCTTGGAACTTGGATAACAAGATTGAGATAAATTCTTATAATACATACATACATACATACATACATACATACATACATACATACATACATACATATATATATACACACACATACATACATACATACATACATACATACATACATACATATATATATATATATATATATATATATATATATAAACTTTACTTCCAATCTATCTAACTTGGAAGGTTAAAATTGAGAAAAAAAATCACTAGACTGATATGCAACACAATATAAAAAATCCGGGAATCACAATTCTTAAAACAAGCTAAGAATATTTTTTTTATTAAGCTAAATAAAAAAACCGAGTTACTGAATGGTGTAATTAAAATGACTCTACTAAAGAAAAAAAATAAAATTATATTTTAATGAAAATAATTTATAAGTTCAGCTAGCATCAGACCTTTCCGATGAATTTTTTTCTTGAGCTCACGGGCCAATACATCCACAGCCCAGCGGAGCCCAAATGAAACACACACAAATTACACTCGGGGGAGTTGGAACTCCGTATCGAATTGACAGCAGCAAGCTTAGAGAGAAGGGCACGAAAGGAGTGCACGAAAGATGGAAAAAAAGGAGTGTGCTAACAAACCTGACGACTAATAAAATTAAAGGGAGAAGGGCGATGTAAACACAGTCGGGGTAGAGCTCTTTCTCCCAACCAACTTCATCACCTCGTCATCTCCGCCCCCTCGCACCTTTTAGTTCTTCCAGACACGAACTCCCCCTCATTTCATTCCCCTTTCTTTCCCTCGAGCACATTCTCTAATCTCTCTTCAACCAAATGGCTTCCTCTCCCTTCCTCTCCCAAATCCCCATCAACAACAAAACCATTTCCTTCTCCTCCTCCCTCTCCCCTTCCTTCCCTTTCCCTCCTTCCACACTCTCCCATCGTAGAAGAAATCCAAATGCGTTGAGAGTCCAAGCCAAGATCCGCGAGATCTTCATGCCTGCTCTCAGCTCTACCATGACCGAGGGCAAGATCGTCTCCTGGATTAAATCCGAAGGAGACGTTCTCTCTAAAGGAGAAAGCGTCGTCGTGGTTGAATCCGATAAAGCCGACATGGATGTCGAGACCTTTTACGATGGTATTCTCGCCGCAATTGTAGTTCCCGAGGGTGAAACAGCTCCAGTTGGCGCTCCAATTGGACTTCTAGCAGAAACTGAAGAGGAAATTGCGGAAGCCAAGGCGAAAGCTGCCTCCAAAGCTGGTGGTTCGAGTTCAACTTCTACTCCCATTTCTCCTCCTGCTACTTCCACACCTGCTCCTGCAGCAATTTCGCAACCACCTCCTGCTCCGGCTGCGCCTGAGGGACCGAGGAAGCCGACTGCCACGCCGTTTGCGAAGAAATTGGCTAAGCAGCATAAGGTTGATATTAATAAAGTGGTTGGAACGGGGCCGTATGGGAGGATAACTCCTGCTGACGTGGAGGCAGCTGCGGGAATTGCTGTTTCAAAGCCGAGTGTGAGTCCAGCTTCCCCTGCGGCCGCTGCTGCGCCAGTTAAGCCCGCTGCGAGTTCTTCGGCTCCTCCTCCACTACCGGGGTCTGATGTTGTGCCGTTTACTTCAATGCAAGCGGCTGTTTCAAAGAATATGGTGGAGAGCCTTTCCGTTCCAACTTTCAGGGTTGGTTATCCCCTCACATCTGATGCTCTTGATGCATTATACGAGAAGGTACATTGTGTTAACTATTAGAATGAATTCGTTCATTTTGTTCGGAATGGTGATTATCGACTTGGTTATTGAGGGCACGAAATGTATGAGTTTAATTTGTTTGATGTTAACGTTATGGTTTTTTTCAGGTTAAACCCAAGGGTGTGACAATGACTGCATTGTTGGCAAAAGCTGCGGCGATGGCACTTGTTCAGCACCCAGTTGTGAATGCAAGCTGTAAAGATGGGAAAAGCTTTACTTATAATAGTAGCATTAACATTGCAGTAGCTGTGGCAATCAATGGTGGGTTGATAACCCCTGTTCTGCAGGACGCCGATAAGGTAATCTTGTTATTTAATCTCTATAATTCTCGTTTTATTGATGGGTGGTCAATTTTTTATTGGCCTCAGGGCCGTGACCATGTTGAATTTAAATTAGTAAATTGCTTTGTTGGTTTAGTTGGATCTATACTTGTTATCTAAAAAATGGAAAGAGTTGGTGGAGAAGGCCCGAGCAAAGCAGCTTCAGCCCCAAGAGTATAATTCAGGTTTTTACTATATGAGGTTTTTTTGTCTCTCTCTCTCTGTATCTGCCCAGGGGTTTGGATTTGTGTTAAAATCTTTCTGGAGTGATAATTCTAATTCTGTTTGAATGCAGGGACTTTCACTCTATCCAATCTAGGAATGTTTGGAGTGGACAGATTTGATGCCATTCTTCCTCCAGGCCAGGTGAGTAGCGATAGACCTTTTTTTTCTCCTTGTCATGACTTTTTAGAAATTTATTAAAAAGTTGTAAACTATGTTCAGGGGGCTATCATGGCTGTTGGAGCATCAAAACCAACTGTGGTGGCTGATAAAGACGGATTCTTCAGTGTTCAAAGTAAAATGCTGGTGAGTGAGATTTCTACCCTTTTATCATTTTCTGTCTGAAAACAAACAAAGGTTTGACAAAATTATAGACCATGATAGAACATTTTTATTTGAATCAATTTTGATGTCACTTTTCATGTTTTGAAATTAGCAGTAACTGTCCTCCTGTAATTTATACAATGACATCCTTTTACCGATTGATTAATTTTCGGGAAACTTGAAGCCTTCTTTGGTGGAATATATACTCTTAACTATCACGATGATTTTCCTTCATCAGCACATGAGCTGAGCCAATGTTAGGCATTGCATAAGACTAATTAGGAAATTCTTCAAACATCAAGAGAAATTCTCTACAAATCTTCATTTGACTGACTTGTGCTTATTTATTTCAGCTAAAGCTTTTCCCAAGTTCACTGTGTTTGGGAGTGCTTTTCGAAAGCACTTTTGAAAAAAATTAAAAATTTTTTATTTTTATTTTTAAGTTTAAATTAACAAATTTTTTTGTTTTTAGATCATTTTGATGTGCTAATGTCAAAAATAATTTTAAAAAAATAAAAAAAACATATTTTTAATGCATTTTTAACGAAAAACACTTTCAAAAGCAACTGCAACCACACTCCCAAACAGACACTTATTATTAGTATAATAACAATACATCAACACCCCTGCCCTAAATAAATCTTTCAGCTCATTGCCTTGAATTTTGAATTAGACACTATTATTGTTTTTTTTTACTCTTTAGTTTTGTGATCAGTAGCCTTCAAATTAGGAATTCCTTGTACATATCCATAAGGCTTATAGATGGCTCCGGGTGGTGGTTTCTGCACTGCATAGCTTTCCAGTGGTTTAGTGTCTAGCTTAGTGACCCCAATATACTGTTATTAGTGGTTATGATCGACAAATCTGCTGGTTTCCCAGGTTAGAAGTGATGTGGGTCATAGTAGTTTCTGAAGCATGGAAGATTGGAATGAATAGGGATGATTGCAAGTGTAAACTTTTTAAGAATATTGTGGCATAATGTAATTTTAAGCTGGCCTCAGACTGTTAGTAGCAAGTTCTCTTTGGTTCAATTCAACTTAAAGATATTATTGTAGTAATCAAAGAGGTAAAATATTTTGTTAGATTCATATAATCTAGTTTTTTCACGTGGATCAGAGGTCCTTGGGTGGAGTGGGGCTGTAAGAACAAAAGATCTTCCAGTGCATAGACGTTGACCTTAGCATATGGTTTGTTGTTCATCTGAGAAAGTGATTTACATTTCACAGTAAGCATCAATCATTCCTGGTTCTAAGTGCTAACATTGATAAGCTGTAGTCTACTGATGATTAGTCTGAAGTGCAATTCCCTTTCCCGGATGGAGCATAGTTCAAGAAGTACTATTATATCAGATAACTTGTACATATTAGACACAAACACTTTCTCACCAGCAGTTTGATCATGAACCTCGTCACCATTTCGAAAAACACCATCATTGTTTTGGTGCATTAACTTCAACTCATGGTGCGTAAAAATGCTGCCATTTATTCTTACCTATTTGGATTATCTTTCAAGAAGAAAATAATAGTAGTTCCCTGACAAGCTTCTCAATCTTCTTTTTTGCAATCAATATATCTATTTTCCTTTTGGGGTCGGTCTGTGTTTGTGCAGAGGAGCGGGGGGTTTAGTTAAATACACAGGATCACCAAGTGATGTTAAGTGACCTTTATCTCACAATCATTTGGTTTCATACTCCAGGAGGGATTATCCAAAACCTATATGGTTGTCTCATGTTCAAGTGATTGGCCTTTTTCTCCTTGAAATATTCTGTGACTAAATCATCCGAGTATGCAAAATTAGAATTATTTTTTAAACATGAGATATTGAACTCATTATGTGTCTTTCTTGGAACTTTGTCCTTGAAAAAAGTCACTGGTTGCTAGCTGAAATACTATCACTGGAAAACGATATTTCAACTAGATGTTGACTTGAAAGGCAACCAAAGTTTTAGCTGTTCAGCATGCTGTAATTAACCTAGTGGGTTCAACTTCATATTTATTACCAAGTAGCTGTTCATTCTAGAAAGTCAGTTGATCATTTCTAAGGAGGAAACATCATGAGAAAAGTCACATGAGTGACTCTCGAATGTTTGTATGCTCTCTGGAGGGAAACAAAAGCCCTGCTTTGGTGCTGTTCTGATTATTTATGGTCCCTGGCACCTATCCTCTGGGATAGATTAATATCTCTTATTGCTAATGGGGTTGTCATGCATTAGGTCCCTTTGCTTGTCCTTTGTAGGTCTCTTAATATCATATGTTATCTGATACTCTTGAAAATCGAAGCATGTGTTGTCAAACATCAAACCTTTCAGCTTTCGTTCCATGCAAATGGTTCTATAGGATACTCTAATTAAATTGGTGCTCGATTCATTTCAGGTGAATGTGACAGCTGATCACCGAATCATATATGGTGCTGACTTGGCTGCCTTCCTCCAGACCTTTGCAAGGATTATTGAGAACCCAGAAAGCCTGACATTATAAATGTTCCAGATTTTTATAGAAAGAATGCAGTTGACTTTGGCCCCTATTCTTTGGTCTTTTGCGAGATGATGGCATGTCTAGTGAGAAGAGCACCGGGCATAGGAAGCTGGTTGTGCGCTGCCCAAGTGATACCGTGCTTGCAGTATTTCTTCTTGTCTTGATTTTGTAAGAGTTTCAGTACCAGGACAGATACCGTTGATTAAAATATTAAAGATGAGAATAACGAGCTAGTTCTTGAAAGTTTTTGACAGAAGCCTGGGTAATGCTTTGCTACAAATGTAGCTTTTGGATAAATCTTTTGATGATAAATTTGGATAACAGTGTGTATCAGGAGTTAGTCTGTACAATTAGATTGGTTTTGAGGCGTAAAACATTTAAGAATCCCCCCCACAACTGCGAGGTGATAAAGGTGGTAGAACTGGAATGTGATTCAGTGGTTGTTACCAGAAGGAGCTCATGTCACGCGTTCAATTTGGACCACAAATTTCACGAGATACCACTTTCAAAACTACCAGATTTCTTCCATTCAAAAAAAGAGATTCATTTCCAGGCATCAAAACAACATCCCGTGGACAGAACCCCACGAGGTCATTCGCTGCGAAGTGAATCCCATTCAAGAGGTCGTTTGCCTTGAGCTCTGTTTCACTAATGGCAGGCATTAAAGTCTAGAAAGCAAGGATATATGCTCAAGTGAAACAACGCAAAAGAAAGACAGCCTTCCCCTGGACCAAGTCTTTGACGTTGAAACGTGGGATAAACAACCAAAATACAACCTAACATGTTGCTGAAGGATTCAGTTAGGTGTTTGGTCTATGGTTGGTTACGATATTACACGATCTGTTTGGTGAACAACCAAAACACATCCTGTCAACTATATGAATATGTTGCCCTAGCCATCACCATAAAATTTGAATTAGAGGTCCAAGTCGATGTCAAATTTAAAGCCTATCAATATACTCGATGACTGGAGGCGAGTCACTGATACACCTTCTCATGTTCTTCTCTGCTGATTGATCTGCAACTACAATTGCAACATAAATTAGAGGTCCCCGGGACGGGGAGACTAAATTTGAATTTGAAACTGATCCCAATGGCGACGTGTTCAGTCGAAGCTATAATGATAAACCATCACTGAAGAAAATGGATCAACATCATTTAGCATAAAAGGACACTGCGTATACAAGCAATATAACCATGGTCGATATTATTTTTTACAGTAATTTTTATTTAAAAAATATTAAATTAATATTTTTTTTAGATTTAATTTTGATATCAACTTATGAAAATAATTTTTAAAAATCATTTTTTTTAATTTTAAAAAAATAATTTTTTTCCAAAAATATTCTTAAAAAGTAAGGCCAAATACCCCTAACAAGCTGGTCGTTTATTGGAAAAGTATATATCCCAGCATAAACTTATTGTCTTAACAGCCACAAGGTACGGTGCACAAACTAATGTTTTCACCTTTTTTTCTAAAAATGTTTCCAATTGATTTTTCCTTTTTAATTTTCAATTATTTGCATGCTACACTTATCATCGTCCTGTTTTTTTTTTGGTAATGATCGGGGCGTATGCCCTTCTAAATTAAACGAGGAATGGTCGACCCAATAAGGTCATAATACAATAAGGAATACACTCCTGCCGGAGGATCAATAAGAATATCCGCCTCCCTATCTAATAAATCTCTAGTTAGCCCAAAATTTGCCAACCAGTCAGCCACACAATTAGCCTCTCTGTAAACATGAAAAATTTTAACTTCCCAATCTCTACCCAATATACTTTTAATTTGCATAATTAAATTATAATTATTATCAACTCTCTCACTCTCCCCATTAATAAGCCCTACTACTACCCTAGAGTCGGATTCCAAAACCACTTTTCTAAAACCTCTATCCCATGTCATAAGAAGTCCCACATAGATAGCCCATAATTCCGCAGTCATTGATGAACAAATACCAATATTTCTTGCAAACCCCCCGATCCAAGACCCCATATGATCTTTAATAACTCCTACACTAGCAATCCCTGGGTTACCTTTGCTGCAGCTATCCACATTAAGCTTTATCCACTCTTCCACCGGGTATTTCCATCCGATATGAGCATATGTCGTATCGCTGTTTCTTTCCTCTTGCCCATTCCTCTGTATCTTTTTACTATCCTCAACCATCCTTTTTATATTAAGAACAGTCCCATACCAATGAACCTGGTCTCCACCAAACGTTCTATTGCATCTCTCCTTCCAAATATACCATAAAGCTATACCGAAGACTAGGTGCCAATCCCCAAAATGAGTGTTTCCATTCCTAGGAGTCAAGTTTGATACCAACCATACATACCAATTTTGTCTAAAAAACAGCCCCCTTTCCTCACTCCTGATGAATACCTCCCAAATTTTCCGAGCTTTAGGGCAGTCTCTTAATGCATGGGTTAAAAATTCCACTACATTAATACATTGACAACAATATCTATTATTTGAAATTCTTCTTCGCCATCTCGTTTCATTGGTCATAATAGCGTTATGGCCTGCAGTCCAAAGAAACACTCTAATGCGCTCCATTCCTTTCCACTTCCAAATGATCCTCCGCAACGGGTCCCTATCCATATCCTCCCTCTCCTCCTGCACCTTATAAGCTGTTCGAACTGTCAACCTCCCATCCGAGGTATGATCCCAAACCACTGAATCTGCTCTCGTATCCTGCATAGGAGGAATGTGTCCAGCAATTATCACCACAACTTGCATAGGCAATAAATGCGCAAACAACTCCTATTTTCAATTGCTCCTTCTATCCACCATATCTGCCACTGTGTAGTTTAGTGTATTCACCCGAGCTTCTGGGTGTAGAAGGGTATTTAGAGGACCATAGTTCTCCAACCACTTATCAGTCCAAAATAGAATGTGCCTGCCATTTCCAATATTCCATATAACATTCTGATTGACCACTTCCCATTCCCTACATATGGACTTCCACAACACCGAGTCTCATGAGTTTGCCATCGGATGTCCTTCCCCCCTATTAGAGTTCATGTATTTGTCTTTTAAGAACCTCACCCACAGACTGTTTTCCTGCATCAATCCCCAGGCTAGTTTCATTATAAAGGCTTTATTCATCGTATTCATTTTTCTTAATCCCAAACCACCCTCCTCCTTAGGTTTACACATTGTTCTCCAATTTACAAGATGTATTTTGTCTCTACCTTCCTGTTTCCCCCAAATGAAACTTCTGCATATTTTCTCTATCTCCTTGCAAGTATGCTTCGGAATAGCTGCAGCTTGCTTAGGATACAAAGGGATAGTGGCCAAAACCACTTTGCATAAAGTGATTTTTCCCGCTAAAGATAAATTACTAGCTTTCCAACCTGCTAATCTCTTCTGCATATTCTCTACCAAGTATCTATAAGTCTGCTTAGTAACTCTTTGATGAAGTAACGGCACCCTCAGATAACATCCCAAGTCGTTCGTGACCTAAAATCCACTCCTACTACTAATATCATCCGCTAAGGATGCCGACACGTTCTTGGAAAAGTATATCCTTGTCTTTGCAACACTCACTCTTTGACCCGAAACTGAACAAAACATATCAAGACAATTACGAACCCTCTCTAGCTGCTCCATACTTGCCTCTAAAAACATAAGCATATCATCTGCAAAGCACAAGTACGAAATCTTCATTCCATTTCTCCGTACACTGAAAGGCTTCCACCTATTATCCTTCACATTCTGGTTTATTAACTGAGTTAATCTTTGTAAACATAGCACAAAAATATATGGAGATAGAGGATCACCCTGCCTTATACCTCTACTGGGTTTGAAATTCTGAGTTGCACACTCATTTCACAAGACGCTAAGAGAAGGAGTTTCAATACAATCCATGATGATCCTCATTAGTTCACTAGGGATATTCGCAGCACTCAGAGTATCTCTAATAAAACTCCATCTTAGGCGATCATAGGCTTTTTCAAAATAAACTTTGATGGCCATAAACCCTCTACTGCCTTTCATTTTACGCATAGAATGAATAATTTCCTGAGCAACAATTATATTATCTGTAATTTGTTGTCCTGGAACAAAACTACTCTGAACTTCACTTACCAGATCCGGCATCAACTGCTTTAGCCTCCCAACAATCACCTTAGTCACTACCTTGAGAATCACATTGCATAGACCAATTGGCCTAAAATGTTGTAATCTTTCATGCATATGAACTTTGGGAATCAGAACCAAATATGATTGGTTAATTCTAGCCACATTCGTATTACCTGAGAACACCTCTCCAATGTATCTACACACCGACTGACCCACCACCTGCCATTGAGATTGATAAAAAATTGGTTGGTACCCATATGGCCCCGGGGCTTTATACGGCTTCATTCCAAAGATAGCATCCTTAACCTCATCATCAAGGACTGGAGATACTAAACTATCCATGTGACTGGATTCAATAATAGGGAACTGCCCATCCATTCTTCTAGTAGCCGCCAACCCCTCATGATCCTCCCGAAATAAATTCTGGTAGAAATCCCTGGCCATCACCTTTAAATTGTCTTCCTCCCATACCCACACATTCTGATCATTTTTTAACGCCTTTATTTTATTTTTTTTGTCTTCTAATAATAGTCTTCATGTGAAAATAAGCAGTATTCCTATCTCCAAAATCAATCCACTGGCATCGAGACTTCTAGTACCAGTAAATTTCCTCCTGTCGAAGAATCTTGCGATATTCAAATGATAATTCCTTCTCTAACTGGTGTAAAAACAGATTTCCTCTACCCGTCATAGCTCTTTGAACCCCTCCTAGCCTATCCAACACCTGTTTTTTCCTCCAAAAAATATTACCATACACCTCCCTATTCCATACTTTCAAGTGAGATGATAGGGTTCCTAAAGCCTCCGGCACTTCTTTACCTGCTTCCCAGCTCTTCCTTATGAATTCCTTAAATTCACTGTGATACAACCAAGCTGCCTCAAACCGGAAAGGTTTTTCTCCTCTATTATTCCTATCACGTTTTCCTTCTAGCTCAACTAAAATAGGGTGATGATCAGATCTAACCCTTGGAAGCACTACCACACTTGCATCTTGATACAACTGTCTCTACCGCACATTGCCAAAACATCTGTCTAATCTTTCATAAACTTTTCCATAACCATTTCTTATACCCCCTCGCCAAGTAAACCTTGGGCCCTTACTACCCAAGTCTATCAATTGACATTCCTGAACCCAACCTGCAAAACGAGAAATTCTCTTACTTTCAACAGCAGCCCCTCCTACTTTTTCTGCTGCCGATAATATCTCATTAAAATCACCTATTACCATCCATGGTTTTCTAATATTTCTAGCCAAATGAGCCACTTCTTCGAAGCATTGTTTTTTTAAAGTTAAAATTGGATTTGCATACACCACCGTAAACATCCACTCATCACTGCTTCCTTCATCCACTATACCATGAATGAAATGTTTTGAGGAATCAATAATCTTTATATTGACTATTGACTGATTCCACAACAACCATATCCCTCCTGACATCCCTTGCGCTTCCACTCTAAAACTAGATTCATAATTCAACTTTTCTACAATTTTGTCAGCCCTCAACCCACTGACCCTAGGTTCCACCACTGCCAAAATATTACACCGATACATTCCTTTTAAATCATGCATTATCGCACAAAACCCATTATTTCCAGCCCCTCTACAATTCCAAAATAAAAAATTCATAAAGAAAATTATTTTAATCGTACCGTGTAGAAGAGCTACTTCTTCAATCAAAGGTCAGTCCCCTGAACTCCCCTTCTTCCATCAAATTGTCCTCCTCGGATATGGCCTTTGTTCCCACTCCTCCATTCTTTGTATACAATTCCCTGACTTCGTCCATCCAAATTGCTTCATCCGGAGGTTTCGGCCCTAAATTCCTCTCCACTGCTTGATGAAACATTGGATTTCCACCGTTGTCCATGTTTGAACTTGACGATAAATTTTCCATATGATCTGGCTGCATGCTATCACCTGCAACTTCTATCATGGTTTTGTGTTTATTTGTGTTCTTTGATAACAAACCATAACCTTCCATTTTCTCGTTTCCTTTGTCTCTCCATGCTGGACCTTGCCCAGCCTTTCCTTCTTTAGGCTGCCTTTTCTCAGCCAAGCTGCCCGGCTGCCCTTCATGCGGTCCATTGGGTCTTGCATTATGGCCCATTTTTCTATCCATTAAACCATTGGCCCGAGCTTTATATTGGCCCAGCATCCCTCCTTTCTTTTTAAAAACTTCGTCCCCCACAGACAAGCCTTTATCTGCTTCTCTCTCCTTTTCACTTCCTTTCCCATCTCCTTCCGCTCCCCTTAAATCGGTGTCCTCATCAATGGCCATTAACACATTATAACGTTGAGATACGTTTAATTGATTCTCCATAACTACCTTTGATGTACTGCCATGATTTTTGGCCTGATCTCCGCGCTTTCCATTAACTGTGGTCTGTTCGACCACCACCTTTCTGGTCGTCTGGCGAGTTCTCCGTTCAGCAATCATCCAGGTACCAAAAGATTCCATTATCTCCGGTCTGACCAGTGGAACATCAGGTACTCCGGATGAGTCCATTTCTCGTTTTTCCTTATGCTCTGGGTTTTCTGTTGAAGGTGTATGTGGACAAATTTCCTGCTTATGACCATATTGGCCACATTGGAAACATATTAAATGTAATCCCTCATACATAATGCGACGAATTCTTCTTCTTAGTTTAAATTTTGCTAATA
Organism: Salix dunnii; assembly: GCA_015731905.1. Lineage (NCBI taxonomy): Eukaryota > Viridiplantae > Streptophyta > Magnoliopsida > Malpighiales > Salicaceae > Salix > Salix dunnii. The sequence continues at coordinate 9,142,415 of CM027668.1, read as the reverse complement.
ATGGCTTTGTGAGATTGACCTCCACACAAATTCTAGCAAAATTTCCCCTCAGCCCGACCGATGTTGCTCGATCAACCTTTAATGTTTTCCCAATTCTGTCTCCTATTTTCCACAGCACTGCACTATCGTAATACTCCATATCCAAGTGTGGTAGTCTCACCCACACGGCTACCTTGTCAATTGAGGCCTCAAGAGGATCAAAATTGGGGTGCCATGTTCTTACTGTCAAGTAATGATCTGCCACCATCCAAGGCCCCTCAAATAACACATGATCTTTGTCCTCTTTGTTGGCATATTTGGCTAAATAAAACTCATTCCCCAAATCTGTTAGGGTGAAATCTCCCCTTAGCTTCCACATATTTTTTAGTCGATTGATGAGAAACGAGTACCCTACCCTCTGTCCCATTAGTTTTATGATCAGGGTCTATGTCCATGGTTCCCTGATGTGTTTTTTCTCTTCAGCTGAGATTCTAATCACTGGACAATCCTCTTCATCACTCTCATCCTCATCATCTTCTGAAATGCATTCATGATAGAAATGCATTCAGTATCATGGTTGTTGTCAATGGATTCTGTTGCAATAAAAGAATTTCCCATAAGGGATGCAATATAGTTGTTGCCCCCTGTTGTTTCTCCTGCTATGTTCGTATCTCTTATCTTCACTTTCTTGCTTGATCTTGTTAGTAAATCAGCCTTCTCTGTTGTGATCTCTTCCCCTTCAAGGCAGAGCATTTTCAAAGGGCTGTTGAGCTTTGTAATTGTTGTTATCATCGTCCTGTTGATCAATAACATGTTAACCAATCAATAACATGTTTCACAAAGGGCATTAAAGTTGAATTAAAGAAACCAAAACTGACTAAAGGTGTTGATAGGACTGAAAATCAATAATACAGGATCACAGAATTATATTTTTTTACCTCAGGATATGCTTTTTCTGGCTTTATCCATTCAAAAATCACTATGTCATATCAAGTTCGTATTCATCCCTTTTTCTGACACACATGCTCGAGTTAAATGGTGAAATTTTTTTATGAGAATTTTTTTTACAAAACTGTGTTTTAAATTTGTTTTTGATAAATTTTTTTTATTTTAAATTAAAAATTTTGATATTTTCAAATTATTTTCATGTAAAAATTATCTTTTAAAAAATTAAATATATAATCGAAGTTCTGGAATCGTTGAACGCTCAGACGCGTAGTTTTTATTGCTGGAAAACTTTGATACAACAGACTGCCGCGACAGTAGTCCAGTTCCGGTTTTGGATATTTTGTGCATATTGTGGTCTAAATCAGCGCCAGATGTCCGAACGGAAAAAAAGTAGCAGTGGAAGTATTTCTGTCTTTGCCGATTGCTTAAGATCGGAGTCATCGGATTGGTCTGCCCCCAGTGTGACTACACATGGTCGGGCCCCTCCTGCCACTAGTAGAAGCAATATTATCATATCTGGACCGGACCTTAACCCAGCAGAGGTGACGGGTCGCCGTTTCTCCGATCAAACCATCTGATCAGGGTTTAACCGACGAGTCCTTAATATGACATAAAGTATTAGTATTATATATATAAAAATGGATAGGCAGATACGATGACGTTTTGAGGTGGAAATCGCTTTGATTTTTGAGTTCGGCTGTTGAAGATGAGTTTTATGGTGTTAAGCAGAGAGGCGGGGTTTGTGCATCCATGCCCTTGCTCGATGGTGAAATGGTGTTGGAGGGAAAGCGCATACTATGTACCATGCTTGATTTGCTAGATCTACATTCAACCTAACATACACCACCTTTTATTACTCAGTTCGACCTACACGTGAATCAAGATTAAGCTCTGTTTTTTGACGATTTAAAAAAAAAAGTATATCTCATGTTGTCTTGGAATATTTTTTTTTTAAAAAAAAACTAAATTTCATTGAAGGAAGACTTGAATATTAAAAATAAGATTAAGAGAAGAAACATACCCCCGCTCGAGATACTAACACTTGGAATTCAAGGATACTAAATTAATGTAAAAGCCAACTGGAATCCCTTTTTCTTTCTCTAAAAAGATCATACAGGAAGGGCCTTGGCAATTCTATACTATCTGACATGCTTCTTCTTATTCGAAGGAGCACCGGTTCTTAACCAGCTAAATTGTGTAGCCTAATTATTACAAGTAACGTGGAAATGCAACTAAACCTTGATCGCGAGTTCTACTCCACTTTCTTTAGAGTCACTGATTTCTTTCTTGATGTCTTGAATGGGCTTAAAAGTATACATCTTTGCACAAATTAGGTAGTAAATAAGATTAGCAACCTGCAGTAAAGTGATCAACCAGTAAAAGTACTCCAGTTTTCCTTTGTTCAGATTATCATCTGGAAGCCAATTTGATCCGTCAGAACTAGCACTAAACTTGTGTACTAAGGTAACCAAAAGGGTGCTTGCATAATTCCCAACTGAAATCGCTGTCCAAAATAGTGCCATAGCAGTGCTTCTCATACTCTCTGGTGCTTGATCATAGAAGAACTCTAAATGCCCAATAGACATAAAAGCTTCGGCTATTCCATGAAGACTATATTGTGGCACAAGCCAAAAGACCGGGATAGGAATAGGCTGGTGAGAATTGATAAGACCATGAGCTGAGGCAACATGTTTTCGCTTGATTTCAACGAACCCAGCAACTAGAGTGGCAAGTATTGATATGACAAAACCAATTCCCATCCGATGCAGAAAGCTTATGCCGCGTTCGAGCCCTGTGAATTTACGAGCAACAGGAACGAAAATGCGATCATAAAAGACTATTGTGGTGAGCATGGAGGTCATGGTGAAGACAGACATTGATCCTGCTGGAATTTGGAAGGATTTTGTGAGATGCCTGTCCATGGACTTCGCTTGTTGCAGGGAAAATGTGTTTTGCTGGGCATAGGCTGTGATCAGGAGAATTCCTGCTGCCCATATTGGTCCCATTCTGATGATAGATTTGAGTTCTTCAACTCTGTGAACTGTATTTAGTCTCCAAAGGTTGGGTGCTTGGCCTTGTTTGAAATTATCTTCTTCAACCACAATTGCAGCCTTATCAAGAAATCTGCGATTTGGTACTTATTATTAGCAAGTTTGAACTTGAGACGAAAAAAGATAAATTCTCCCTGCTTTCCAATTAAAAACAAACATTAACTTAGATTGTTAAGTATTTATAGCAAATGTACAATATCGATGAAATTCTATGCGGTTGAAGAATAGAGCATTTGCCAATAAGCATATTTGATAAAAAAATTCTCATGAAATTGTTGGGCCATAGGTGATGTTGTGATGACACTACGACATCGGAGAACGTCCCAGGATTTGTTGTTTAGCTGCAGTTGAAAGTGATTTCTACAGAAGCTGTGTGGTCACACACAAGAAGATTTAAAGTCGCGGTCCTACCATAACATTGTACCCAGAGATAGATTACCAAGTCATCTGTATGCTTTTTCCAGTCAATCACCACCATAATCTCCAAGAGATATGTGGCGTGCTCAAATTTTGTTCTTTTATCTCACTTTCAAATTTGGTTCTAGCTAGTGCTCTTTATATATAGATAGATATAGATATGTTGTTTTTTAATTGGCAGGAAATTAATGAAAAGTTCATGTTAAGACATTTAATTCATGTGTATAGTGAGTAGAAGCTTGTTGTTGCAGGATCGGTAAGACATGAATAGTTTATGTTGAGACACTCACTTCATATGTATAGTGTGTAGAAGCTTTCCACCAATGGAAATGGGCGCGTCAAGCTCATCGTTCTGGTATAATAACTTGGGATCCGAAACCATGGCCAGCTTCCTCTTCCTAAATGCAGCCACAGACACCTGTAACAATCTTGTAAATGGACTCCCGGCTGGATCCAGGTTCCGGTAAAGTGGGTATCCACCAATGAAAGCAATAATTGATAAAAACATTGCTATGGTTGGAATTCCAAGACCCCAACCCCAACCAATGTTGTCCTGAATATAGACAAGCACTGTCACAGCCACAAGTATAGATACTCCCATGACAAAATAGTACCAATTGAAGTATCTCCATGTCTTTGCTGTCTGCTTAGGGTCCGACTCATCGAATTGGTCTGCCCCGAAGGCTACGACACAGGGTCGGATCCCGCCCGCTCCTAAGGCTCCTAGTAGGAGAGATGCATATAGAATTGCTAATTGCCTTGTATCAGCTTCTTGGCACACTTGCTCTCCTAATTTACATGGTGGTGGCCTTAGATGTGGAAGGATTGCTGATAGTGTCAAGCTTGTCATGCCCTGTGGAAGAAGAAGAAGAAGAACAGCAGAAAAAGAACATGCTAGTCAATTTTCAGTAAGATATGAATTTCGAAAGGTCTACACCTTTTGAGCTTTATTTGACAAACCTGGACCAGAATCTCGAATTTCAACAGATACAACAAACTTTTGATGTAACAATTAATGATGCAGCTCAATTAATTGCTAGAGCATAGGATACTCGACCATGATTAACATTTTTTAAGAGATCAATAAAGGGGATTTGAGCGGTTTAGGTACTGTTCAAATTTATTTGGTTTTCTTTCACATGGTAACCAAAACATAAACAATTCAAGATATATATATGTGTGTGTGTGTGCATGCATACATGATATTAAGAGGGGTGGTGCTTACTATTTGGTATATTATGGAAGCAACTGTTATTGTCCAGAACCGGCCAGCATATGAGTCAGCCATGAAAGCACCGAGCAACGGTGTTAAACTTGAAGTTCCTCCAAAGTTGGTGAGGGTGTTAGCTGCTTTGGTTAATGGCATGTGGAGCTGTGTTGTCAAGTAGCTGATCATATTGGTACCGAAACCCACCACAGCCAACTTCTCACAAGCCTCATTTGCTGAACCAAAACAAATTAAAACCGACATGAAACAAAACCGAACTATAATCTTGCTACCCTGTACAGGAAAGAGAGTAGAAATTAGCCTTACCAAATATAAATGGCATTGTAACCATTCCACCAACCTGCCTTTTTCTGCGGCACCCCTTGTTGCTCTCCATCTCTTCCATCTTTCTCAGTATTTTGATGCTTTACGAGGCACCCCGGAGCCCTATTTATAGGCCATCGTTACTCACAAGGTTTTTTACACTATCTAATCCCTGCCATTTTACTTATCTACGGTCGCTCCTAAACTTATGACAGGCATAGATCACCGACTTCGATTGAGATTACTTAAATCAGATTCCATTTATTTGTTTTTTAAAATATATATTTTTTTAAAAAAATATAAATCCATAGTAGTAAATACAATAATAAAAATAAAATAATTTGTCACATGTATGACAGTGAAATTATGTAATATCATTATCTTTTCATTGATTGTACGCGTTATTGATTTAGTGCAAAAAACAATCATTGCAATGCTTATTCAACAGTAATTTAAAAATAAATTAAAATGATATATTTTTATTTTTTAAATATTTTTGATATTATTATATAAAAATATTTTTAAAAATAAATTGATAAAAAACAAATTGCACCCTTTTAAATATGTTTGAATGAGATAACATGAACAATGACTTTTTCTTATTAGAGAATAATATAAATCATATTAGGAGACATCACTTAATAACTTAAATTTTTATGGAAGATAATTCTTGACATGATATAAAAGTCTTGTTGATTTAACAATCACAAGTTTGAATTTTATCATTCTCATTCTATTTGCTAAAATTTAAATACAAGTTAGTATGAACATGCATGCAAGTTTTAAATCTAGATAGTTTTTTCTTGAAGGTATGTGTTAAATAATAATATAAATTATATTATAAGATTTTACTCAATAATTTAAAATTTTATAAGAGATGTTCTTCGTACTTTTCATAGCCACGTAAGGAGTATTCAAACATCAGTACAATATAATTACAGCATAAATGCGTCGAGTACTTGTATGGCTGTAAGGTGTCTACACCAGAAAATATATACAAAAGGGGATATACCGAAAGAAAAATACAAGGGCTTAGGTTAACAAAATAAATAAATGATATCGTTTTAATGAGAAAATGAATTATCCTTGGAGGAGATTTTCATAGATTCTCCTCAATGATTGAAATTTCATATGATTGATCATTGAAATAAAAATCTAGCTCTTCTTGGCGAGCTTTGCACTAATGAGGTTAAAAATGAAGAGGTAAGCGAGTCACGTCAAATTTTTAATAGCAGATCCATCGAGCGTAGATAACAGTTGGAGGATGAGGACAATTGATAAGCGTGGGTTCAGCTTCAGCATAATAGTTTCGCGCAAATTTGTCCGTCTCCTTTATCTTATCTTATTTAATGAATAAAATATTAAAGTGTAAGTCAAGAACGAGACAAAAATGCTACCACCACGCTGGTCTTCACGGATTGCTAGGGCATGAATTTTTTAATTAAAATAATATATATTTATTGTTTTAAATTAATATTTTTTATTGTTTTAATGTGTTTATGTTAAAAATAAAATTTTAAAAATATATTACTTCTATACATTTAAAAACATTTCATGCCGTGATCTCAAAACTCACTATTAACCGAAAAAAGTTGCTTTCAGGCCCCTGTTACTGTTCTGATCCAAAAAAGGGAGTGATAGTCTTTACTATTTCTACCCAGAACAAATTAGGCCGAGGATTAAAGGTGCGGTGCTTATTCTATTCATCATCACCGTCCAAAATCACACGTACCCGAATTATGAAAAAAAAACTACGCTAACCATATCTGATACAAATCAATAATTGATGAAAATGAGATAATACACCCCGGTCCTTTGACCGTAGCACAGTTCTAGATTGCTCAAAATTTCAAACAGTCCCTTCTTAATTAGTTTAATCAAAAGTCATCCCTTTGCTTCTATTTCTCTACAGCTTTCGCCAAGCTAGGGGGATGCCCCCCCCGGGATGCCACTAGCTTGTTACTTGCACGATATCGTCTAGATTAGTTTTTCAGATAAAATAAAATAAAGCAAACAGATGACATGCTAACTAAATCTGTTTGATATTTTGAATGACCATTTATTGATGTGTTATTTTGAGGTTATTCTTCTGGAATAATTTATCAAATACATATATTCAGGGGATCACTCTCCATGTATTTACTTGATTTTTTTAAATAAAACTCCACGGATTTTTTTTGAAATTAAGAAACCATTTGAAATATTTATATTATTGATTTATATTTTTTTTTTATAATCGAGGTATCTGGATTAGTTTATAAATACCACAATTAATTCTGTAAACCCAATAAATAAATAAGGTACCATAGGGATGATAAATATGTATAATAGGCCCGATCCCATCAATTGAGAAACAGAATAAATCTTTTTCTCCATCAGATCAAGACTTCACTTATAATTTATGTTTTATTTGATACTATAGTTCAATTACATCTTTAAATTTTTTTAGTTTTAGATTATTTTCTGATGTTTTTGGATTGGGCTTGATTTATTGATTTTAAAAAATAATATCTATCATATTTCTAAATAAAATATCAATTAATAATTACTTCTATTTATTTTCCTGATATGACCGGTGGGCTGAAGGGAGGAGTTCCTTGCATTATTTTTTATACTCCCCCACCCCACCCGTCCCTACCTCCACTAAGAGAACAGCCTTGCTAGTTGGCCTTGTTTATTTCTTGCTATAAAATATTTAAAACGAAAAACAAGATTCCGCCGCCTTAAATAAGCTTAGTGAAATTTAATGCTTAGACGGTGGTTTTTATTGAAAAATATATCAAATAATAAATATTTTTTATTTTTTAAAAAATATTTTTGATATCATTTAAAAAAAAATCATATAAAAAAATAATTTAAAAAAAAAAATAAAAAAATATATTTTTTCTTTCAAAAATGTTTGTTAGAAGGTTTCAAATAGCCCCTTTGTCCTCACACGACAGCCTATCTATTCCCCTTCCATTTGAATCTACCTCTGGCTCTGAGAACGTCACTGTATCTAAATGACCATATGTTTTTTTCCCAGTAGGAAAAGTGTTAAAAACCAAGAGAACAAGACAATACACTACGTGGTTGACAGCTGTAGTTTCGAAGCCCAGGACATGTTAATTTAGGATTTGATCGGGTTTTAAATAGATAAAACTTGAGTTTATATATGGTCAGGTAAAATAGGTTATTCTGAAATTCAGTGACCCATATAACGCATGTGAGACTCCACTTTGTTTTTTTTTTTTTTAAATATAAAATTAATTTATAAATATTTAGATTATCATCTATCTTGCTTATAGTTTATATTCACATAAATATTTCTTAATTTTTAATATAAAATGGTTATGAATATAATTTATTTCCACATAAAAAGTTAATTAAGCTTTCTATATGTGTCCTAGTTCACTTTCACCTCGAATATTTTTTTTATGTGAAATAATTTGATATACATTACATCTATATAGAATATTTTGTAATCTTTCTATATAACACATTAAAATCTCAAGTATCTTATTTTAATTTCTCAAATCCTGACATATCAGCTGGCGCCAAATCATTTTAATGTCAATTTTTAATATAAAATAGTTAAGTATATAATTTATTTCCACATAGAAAAGTTTTTAAGTTTTCTATACGTGTCATAGTTCACTTTCACATTGAATATTTTTTTTATGTGAAATAATTAGACATAATCTACATCTATATAGAATATTTTGTAATCTTTCTACATAACACATTAAAATCTCAAGTATTTTATTTTAATTTCTCAATCAATCCTGACGTAGCAGATGATGCAAAATCATTTTAGTGTCAGTTTAGGAGTATAATTAAAGTTATTTTTATAAATATTTTTTATTCAGAAATATATTAAAATAATATTTTTTTATTTTGAAAAAATTATTTTTGATATCAATATATAAAAATAATATAAAAATATTAAAAATAATAATTTAAAATAAAAAATAATGATGTTTTTTTAATTGTTTTTTTCAAAATTACTTTTAAAAGATGTGTCGAGCATCTATTTTTTTTCAAAATTCATTAAAGCAAATAATACCTGACAAAGACGGGAGGCGTATAAAATCATCATTCAAAATCATACGAATGCTGCACAGATCAATACACTAATTTTAGATTAACTATTTTGTCATTAAGAAAATAGTATAAAAACGACTTAAGTTTCCGAGTGATGAAAACTGTGAGATTATGAGACTGTCTATGTCAAAAATCATGGATCCCACCAGCAAAGAATTCTTATTTTGCTTTCACACCTTATAATAAATAATTAATTTTAAATAGTTTAATTGATGATTAAGCGGCCAAAAAATAAATAAAATAACCCTGCCATTTTTTGGGCATGGCTGTGCTTGCAGTTTGGGCCATGTTCAAAAGGCAGGGTAGCTGTCCTTGTATTTGGGTCAGGTCTAAATATACACATCATTTTCACTGGGCCTTTACCAGCCTATCATTATCTAACATTGGCACACGAAACAATATAGAGATACCACCTCCAAGAATTTAGACGAGCGAATAGAGTTCTGACAAGTTGTCTCATTTTATTGGCTGGCATAATGGTCGGAGGAATATGCTTTCGAAAACTATCCATACCTGCCAAGCAAATCTTATTATTTGTTGATCGACGCGACCACTCATTATTTCAGTGGCCAGAAAGACGTTTCTAACGGCGGCCCGACTTTTCATCGCCGTTTATTTTTATACTTAAAAACTGTTTTTTTTTAAAAAAAATAATTTAATTTTTATTATTTTAAGCAATATATTTTTTTAATATTTTTTAATTATTTTGGAATGATGGAATCAAAAATAATTTTTTAAAAATAAAAAAAATATTTTTAATATGTCTTCATAATTTAAAAAATAATCATTAATTCAGTCCTAAACACCGCATAAAAAAAATTAAAGGCATACTGCTCTATTTCATTTGGTAAATACTCCAAGACCATCCACACATAACTGAATAAAAATACACAAACACAATTCTTACTCTAAATATATTCCCCTCCGCTCATTATTCTTGACCATTTTACTAATTTGATTATAAGAAGATCTTCTAATTGCATATGAAACTTGTTTTTCCAGGAAAATATCCTGCCCAGACACTAAAGTCCAAGTGTTGTTATAGAAAGCCTACGATTTATTTGGATTATCAAGAAACTTCATTAATCAGCGTATCTAAATAATAAAAATTACTTGTGTTTTGGATAATATTTTTTAAAACAAGCTCTTTGACATGAATTAAAGAGCTTGAATTTAGATTTAGTCCTTGCTCTTTTATTATATTTTTTTATCCTGAATAATTTATAAAATCAGTATGTATTTTCAATTCCAACTGTCTTTTTATTTTATTTTTTTATCTTTTAAATTGGATTCTGTTCTTTTTTTGTTTGAAAATGTTTTTCAAATTGGTTCATAATAAACTTTTTAATTATTTTTTTGGTATTGGAATGTTTTTAAAATTTGATTCATAATAAACTTCTTAATTGGACTTAGATCCAGGATTTCTTGGATTTCAAGTTTAAAAACTTGATTAGGTTTAGGTTGTCTACTCGGGTTTGTTTGGTTTGTTGTTTTTCTTTGTTCAAGTCTTGTTTCGTCCTTTTGTTTTTATTCAAATAGAGATTGTGTTGTGTTTTTTATTAAAATAAACCGGGTGGCACACTAATCTTAACAATTGTCCGGTACTCATCATTTCAAGATTTCCCATGATTGCATGGATTCTGTCTTTTATTTGATGTATTGAAGCTACGCGGCCCTTTCGATCAGCCGGTTTTGGAAATCATCCAATCTTTACATCAAAGTGTTTATTTATAATTGTTCATTTCTATTTTTAAAAAATATTTTAATATATTGATATAAAAATATATAAATTAATATATTTCTAAATAAAAAAATACTATGAAAAAACAATATCAATGTCAAAATCTATAACTATTCGAAAGTTTGAATTATTTGCAAGCTGTCGTGTTCAAACCCAGTGGCAATTCCACGATATTAATTCGGTAGTCATTTTTTTTCTTTTTTATCTGAACTGGCCACATTCGCTAATTTATCATGTGAATATTAAGCTGTCGAGCAACCATTTTTATAGCCCTGGGCTGATATGCTTCCACAGGCTAAGTGGTTCATACGATACACGCAAAGTTATATTACTTCTTACCTCTTCCAACTTTATTGACCTGACGTGAGATGATGCAATCAAGCAATGTAAAGGTGGAAAATAAATTTCAGAATTGTTGCTCAAAGTGTTGTTTAAAACTTTTTTTATTTTTAAATTATTTTTTATATATATAATTTTTTTTAAAAAAATATTATTCTAATATAATTTCAAATAAAATACATTTTGAAAAACTTGAGATTGAATAGGCAACGCCAAAATTCCCTTTCACATTTAAAGATAGTGGGATTTGATGGATTAACATGGATAAAAATATAAGTGATTATCTCATTTAAAAACTTAATTTGATATTTAAAAGTTTAAGTTGATAGGTGAAGTTTTAGAATATGATTTATATTATTATTTAATACACTTTCTCAAGTGAAAATCATTTAGGTTTGAAACTTACACAGACCTATATTATCTTACGTTTAATTTTTATTGAATAGTGGAGAATGTTGGGATTTGCCTTGATAACCATATTAACAAAGAATATAATCATCTCACCTAAAAACTTAAACTAATAAATGAGGTTGCAGAATATAATTTATATTATTCTCTAATAGAAATTACACTTAATTTCCTATCAATATAACCGCGTGCTCCCTTCAAAATCAACCAGCTGCGTGCCGTCCCCAAGCTCTCTCAAATTCCTTTTCCATTATAGAATCAGGTCCCGATTGTCTCCGAGGTGATCACTGAAGAAAAGTAGTCCCAGTACGAGCAGAGCAAGTGGGAGGGTGGGCGAGGAGGGGCCTATGGAGGGCGTGAGTGGAGTCAGTGGTCCCTGCAGTTAACACTTTTCATTATATGGTATATGTCAGATAAGACCATGAAAGACTTATCAGCATTATTCATCTTTTCGACTTCTCTTTATTGTTTTTAGTTCCTTCTTCTAGGTTCATGTGGCTGTGTAGGATGTTTTTCATTGCCTGGGAATTGAGAGAGAAAGAGAAAGGATCGAGGGGACGTAATTATGTGCATGTTTTTGTAAGAACATGAGCGGTGAGGGTATTCATTAGGTGTCCTCTAGAAGGGCATGTAGCACTTCCATTCTCTCCATCTCCACCATCTGTGAATGTATAAGAAACCCATTTGAATTGTGATTCAATCCTAACTAATCAAAGTGAATATATCACGACCCGTCCCCGCAAAAAACAATGTGATATTTAAATATAAGATTTTGTTGGAAGTATGTAGCTTTAAGAAATCTCAGTATTCGTTTTCAAACAATGAAGGAGGAGTGCTTGTCAATTATTATACTATCATATCTTCAAAAAGTAAAAAATATATATATAAAAAAAATCCAATGGGGTTAGGGAGGGGGTCATGTTTGCACTCCGGGATTTGAGAGAGGTGGGATTTGATAAAATCTAAGGGTAAATTATCAGAACCTCCTCGAGTTTTATCCTAATTAACACTTGCGTTCCTCTTGTTTCTTAATCAAAACACTTTTCTCCTTGACCTTTACAATCAGTTAGTCAGTCATCAGTCGAAGGCTGGTGTGCTAGATTTTAATTCAAAACAATATGATATTGTAATTCTTGAAAAAACCCTCGACTTTCACTCCACAATCCACTCTGAGTATACTCTATAGGATTGCCATGCTGCCCATGCCATTCATATATCGATATGTTAACTAATTTGCCGTCGAGGGAGCTAAGCATTTGATCAGAGAAGCAGGCATAGCTGTCAGTCTCATTTTGGTTATCGTTTTTTTTTTTTCAATTAGTATATAACATTATAATTTCATAGTTTTTCAGTATATTGTTTCAGGGTTGTACTGTTTATAATTAATTAATTATATAAAAATATTAATTAAATAAATATAATTTAAATTCAAGATAAATTAATTTTGAATTATATAATACAAATACAAAATCAAACAAATATAATATCTAAATTAAAAACATCTCTAAAAATTATCTACTATTTAGTCAATCACAATTATAGATAAGCACGGAAAAAAATTATCTAAATTTTTGTTTTTAAATTGTTTTTTTATAGAGACGTCTGGGGTGTTTTAATTTAATTTTTTTATGATAAAAGAAAAAAATATATAATTTTTTTTATAAAATTAAAATTGACATAATATATATATATAGTTTTTTAATTTTGGTTCTCTTAGTTTTAATATATCTAAGTAAACAATATTACCTATAATATAAGCGTTGTGTCCCTTTTACTGTACATAAATATACTGTTCACACAGACACATTGCACTATGGACACACCATTTTTTGTCCGTGCGTCGCGTGAGTTCGTCTATTTTTTTTTCCCGGTTATGAACGGTGGATTAACGAAAACGACAAAATAGTGCACAGGAACCAGGGGCTTCACTGGTTTTTCCATTTTATTTGCACGGTGAATCGACAATAAAAGCCCCCGTAAATGATAAAATAGTGCACAGTAAATGGGGCCAGCTACATCCTTTCCCATACGGTTTTTCAGTAAATATCAGTAGGGACAGGGCCTTCTTGGTAATTAGCTCATATTTTATTATTTTTTTCGGATTAACTGCTAGCGCGTCATACGGACGCGCCAGTAGCGTTCGACACTTACGCGTCGCTTAGGTGATGCGTGCGGATTCGGTCCGCCGTCAAAAATTACCTTTCGCCGTGCTAGAAGATGCACTGGAAGGTCCTATATCTTCCGTTGCGGCGCGTTCCAGTCATAGATGTCTGGGTAATCAGCGGCGGATGATTTTTCATCAGCTGTCGTTTTTCTCTCTCCTGCCGCCGCAAAGTCAGATTCGGTTCCTTATGTTTGTGATAAGTTCATTTTGGTCCCTGATGTTTTGATTTCGTTTTTATTACTGATTTATTGAAATTAAAGTTTTATTGTTTTCAATTGTGCCCTTCAATTAAAACTGATTATATAAAAAGTTTTTATTTCAGTCCTTATACTTTTGATTTTTGATTTATTTTTTATTCCTTCAATTTTTACGATACAAATGTTTTGAATTCTTTAATTTGGTCCTCCAATTGAAATTAGTAATATATACAAAGTTTGATTTTAGTCCCTCTTCTTCTGAATTTTTATAAAATAGCAACAATTTTCATTATTTATTTTTTGTCCTCTAATTGTGTTTTGTTTCAATTTTATCCTTTGATTGTAATTAATTTTATATATGTTATTTTTCATTTCGGTCCTTATTCTTTTAATTTTTTATTTTGTATTAATTCATTTTTTTAATGTTTATTTTTTATTGATATTTATGTATCTATACTTTTAATTTTTGTACTTTTTTTGTTTTATTTTTAATCGATTCAATCTTGAAATTTTAATTTGTGTTGGTAATTATTCTTAAATTGATATTGCACATTTGTTCCCTTTATGTTTTTTCTTGTTATTTTAATTTGTTCTTTTGATTAAATGATTTTTATGATTTTGCTATTTACACAACAATAATGACAATTTTAGTAATTATTTTTTATACAATCTTTTGCTTTTTTGTAATAATTTTCTAGGGCAATTTAATTATTTCCTGTGACCTCAAAAGGACAGCCAATCAATACTGAAATATCCTTCCCTCCAGTTTAGACGAGCATTCAACATGGACATATAAAATCCTCATTATAGAGCAGATTGTAACAGTAGCTCATAAAATTGCTGGATACCAGTAATGAAACCCAACAAAACAAGTGTCTAGAAATTCTCAAGCTGGAATTAAATTCGAAAGAATTTTTACTCTCTTTTATGTAACTTCAATACAATTTGCTAATTTTGATAAATAATTTTATATAGCGGGTGTTTTCACCTAGATATATTCCTCGTCGGTGGCAAGTACATTACTATTCATTGTTGATAGAAAATTAACTATTTATTTTTGTTATTTGATTATTGGAGGTTTTTTATATATTAATTAATTTATTTATTTTTAATTCTTAAACAATGTTTATTTTTTATTCGTATTAATACATCTATATTTTTAGTTTTTTTATAGTTTTTTTTGCTGGGATTTTTTTAATCGGTTCAATCCTAAGATTTGAATTTAAATTGGTAGTCGTTATAAAATTAATATTGTTTCTTTTTTCCCTTTATTGATTTTTTTTGTTTTCTGTTATTTTTATTTGTTATTCGGATTAAATGATTTTTATGATTTTACTATTTACGCAATAATAATGATAATTTTAGTGATTGGTTTTTTATTTCTTTTTTTTTATATAAATCTTTTGTTTTTTTTTAATAATTTTTCAGGACAATTTAATTATTTTAATTATTTTGAGAGTAATATTGATAATAATTTTAACTGTTGTAATAATAATAATGACAATAATATAAGGATATATTTTCAAATTTTTTTTCATCATTTTGTAGATAAAAAATTATTACTTATTTTATACTGGTTATTTCATTGAAATCTAATAAACAAATAAATTTATATCTATTTAAAATTTATATATTTTATAGAAAACTTGCACTTCACAAAAATTATATATAAATTTATTATTTTATCTAAATTTATATAATGATAAAAAAAAATTATATATAATAAATATTTTTTTATATTAAAAAAATATAATTTCACCCGCGAAGAGGTGCGGATGCCAATGGAGTGGCGGTAGTTGAGACTTGGAAAAAAGCAAAAACAATGCTTTTGAAAATTGAAATTTGGCAAAGGCACGGGGATGAATTTTTGAATGAAGCTGAAACGGAATAATCGGTATAATTTTGGTGTATTTCAGCTAGTGTTTGGTTGAAATTTCTAAAATAGATCAGAGTAAAAATCAAAGTAAAAATAATATGATTTTTTTTAATTAATATAAAATATTTTGATCATTTAAATCGAAACAGAACGAAACGGACAAGATGTGCAACTATTGACTGCACCAAACTTTAAAGAGGATTCGATAATTTACCCTAAGGCCCCGTTTGTTTGCTGGAAAGTGGTTTCCTTTTGGAAAATGAATTTCGGGGAAAATGAATTCCTGGAAAGTGAATTTCTAGAAAGTGAATTCCGATATTTGGCAGTGTTATGGAAAATGAACTGAAAAACACTTTTTAGTGTTTATTTATGTTATGGAAAATGATCTGGAAAATAATTTATTAATAAATAAATTTTTTTACAAATTAAAAAGTTGAATGAGAATGAAATTGAAAAAAAATATAATTTCATAAATTATCTCAAATAAAATAAATAATAATCAAAATAATAGAGATCAAATCTAAAATTTTTTTTAAAAAAATAAAAGGTGAATAAATTAAAATAATAATAATTAACATTTCATAAATTATTTCAAATAAAATAAGTAACAATAAAAAAAATGACAAAATTTGATAGATAAAAAATTTCAATAAAAAAATGATAAGAAAAAAGCAAATAGCAATTATAAAAATAAGAACCAAAATTAATATAAAAATTAAATTTTTAGAGATGGAATTGAAAAATAAATATTCAAAACAAATTATATATAGCAATCAAAAGTTTAAGGATCAAATTTGATATAAACAGCAAATAATGACATTTCTAAATTTTTCACAACTTCCGAAAAGTGTTTTCCGCCCAAATTTTTCGTAAAACACTTTCCTGAAAACCAAGCCAAATTCTTCTTTGACTGGAAAGTATTTTCCGTTGACCAACTTTCCAGAAGACAAACAAACATAGGAAAGTTTGGAAAGTAGTTTCTCGGAAAGTGAATTCCGGGAAACAAACGGGGCCTAAATCTCACTGTTCCTGTGACTGTTTCAATTTCCAAATAATAATAATTAAAGTTGAAACATTCATTTTTATTTCCACTTAGAATTGGCTGTCAAATATTCTCGAGCTAGATTTTGTATATAGTAATGAATTTTGTTTTCTGTTTAGATTTTGAATATAACACCATAAAGAGTAGATTATCACAATAGCCAGACCTGAAATATAAAGTGACGTGTCATGACTTTCCTTTAAATTTAGTTTTATGTGTAGTTTAAAACTAACTAGACCCAGTAAAAAACAAGCAACAATGAAGTTTGTTATAAATTAAAATCTTCAAAAGTAAATAACATTATAATTATATATATAAAAAAATATTCAATTTTTATTCATAAAATTTACTGATGGTCAAAAGACAAACAATATTTTATATGAAAAATAAAAATACTTTAATAATACTAAACAAGAAAAATAAATAAGAAAATTATTCATAGAAAAAAATACTTAATAATAAAGTAAAATAAAGAATTAATATCTTTCAATGGAAAATCTAAAGAGTCTAATAAATATGAATAAGAAAAATAAAATTATTAGACTAAATAAAAAAATATTTATTTATAAGAAGCGTGAAGGAAAAGAAGTCTGTATCTACATGTGCATTTCTTGAGATAAATCGAAATTGTTGTCAGAGTTTTCATTCGACATACGAATCAAAAGAAATGCAAGGTCGGTCACGTGTTATGTTTTGCAATAATTTCTCATCTAGTGCTTCTTGAAAATAAAATGTATTCTCTGTGCATTCCAAGTTATTTGTGGACGACAATCAATCGAACTCATCCAATCTTGAAAAAGTTACTGTACATTGTCCTCTCACTGCAACCAAATATGCGTTTAAGCTGTGAGTTGGTTTCAGACAAAATATTCGCAGCTGTCCAGGTTTGTGAGTATCAGGCAAGGTTTGGTAATGCTTGTTTCCTTTTGATGAAGACTACGTTAACCTTATTCCTTTACAGAAACTAGCTGGAAAGAGTTTAATCAAACAATAGTTTAATCTCAAACCGTAGAGATTAGAGTACTTAGAAAATAACGTACATATTAAAAATAAAAATGTTTCAATTCAAGGCTCCCGCGTGTCAAAAATGTGCAACCAATGAAAAATCCCTGCAATGGCCTAGAGCTTATCTTTTATGGCAAGCCAAATAGTAATAAAGAAACAGTTTTTTGCCGGCTGCTATAATGCCAACCACGCTCGCACGCCCGCTGCCCAGTTCGGATAGAAATTATCGGTACTGGTCAACTCACATCATCACTCTGCACATGCTTCCCACTATCGACTATTTATGGGGGTACTCTATTTCATAATATATATAAATTATTTATCTTAAATTATCACTAATATATAACCAATTAAGCTGAAGTGTATCTAAATTCATCCATATATAATATATTCTCCTTGTAAAAACCTTTCATTCTCTCTATTATAATTTTTTTTTTATTGTAACCTTATTTTTTTCCTCCAATGATGAGATTGTAGAGTGATAATAAAAATAGGACACGTGACCATGATTATATATATATGGATGGATTTAGATACACTTCCGCTCAGCGTGTGTGTGTGTACACACACACACACTGAGCAGAAGTGTATCTAAATCCATCCATATATAATATATTCTCCTTATAAAAGCCTTTGATTCTCTCTATTATAACTTTTTTTTTATTGTAACCTTATTTTTTTCTCTAATGATGAGATTGTAGAGTGATAATAAAAATAAGACACGTGACCATATATATATATATATATATATAAAACAAGTTATTATATAGTATTCATACATTTTGATATTTTCATCATGTCATTACTAATAATAAAATTTATACTCTTACAAATACATGAAGTAGTGTAAGTAAGGATCATTCTCACGGAGAGTATTTAGTTTATTTTTTATGTTATTTGAAAAAAGATGAGGTTCTTTGGAATTTAATGAAATCAATGTTAAGCAAAATAATTAAGAAATAATTTGAATTAAAATATTAAAATCAATCAAATGAACAAACTTCTGGTGTAAGTCAACATCCACCATCAGAATTTTAGAATTGATCATCGATGCAAATATATATTAATTTTCACTTTGAATATTCATCATTGAAAAGATTTTACTATCTCTTATCTCTTCTTAATTATAGTTAGTAGAAAATAGGTTATCTAATTAACTTCAACTACTAAACAACCTAAGACAAGTGTGAAAGCTTAATCAAATAGATTAATGAAGTTAAACAACACAAGCTTATGCATATAATTTTGTTAGGTGTTAACTTCTAGAGATCTAATAAATTCTAATACAACAATTCATTAAATCTTAGTTATTTCACAAATTAGAGGGATCAAACAATTACAGATTTGATATCTAATCTAGCAGTAGATTGCAAAGAATAATAAACTAGTAGGTCTCCTAGTAATTAAATGAAACAATCACGAAAAAAAGGCATATAAGAACATCCAATATTTCAAAGAGAAATTTGGACACTAAAAACAAATTAGATATCATAGTTTTAATGATTTCGTGGATTCTGCTTCCTTTGACCAATTATGTGAATTTAATCATACATAACCACAATGAAAATTCAATGAAGAAACTAAACAATAATGCAAGTCGAGAGGTCCCTCCACTTATTTCATTTCCCTTTTAACAAGTTCAATATAGTTTTTCTGCTCCTAAAAACTCTCCTTGAGATATTCTAGGTATTATTATAAAATAATAATATCCAAATCTGACCAATTGAGAAGAATATTAGAAATAAAACTAAGTCTTGATATAACTTGGAGAGTGGCGCTTCCAGTTGGAACTTTCATTCATCAAAGTTCAAAACATCCAAGGCACTTGAATTGCTTGATAAGAGACATTCTAGGATTATAGTGATTTAGGTGCATCACCTTCAAGGCCAATATTGACCTTGATGCAGACAGTATCTCTCAAAACTCATAACATGACAGTTATAAATCTATCTCTTGGTGTTCCATAGCATCTTGAATCATCGCAACCGGATCAAGTATGAGAGAGGTATACCCCAATTATGAAGTGATGTTGAAATGATTAAAAATCACCCAATTAGCTTCGTTCTGGATTTAACTTCTTCATGTGTATCCCAGATCAAAATAAGATAATAGTAATAATAATAATAAGAGTATTTAGACACCAAATTAGTAAAAAAGACAAGACATCAAGACAGCAAAATATGACATTTTGCATTCCTATCATTTAGGTTTAGAAAATTATAGTATAAAAGTTGTTCAATAAAACACTATAAAAAAACTTGAGAGTTGAGATCATCATTGAACTTTATCTTGAGATTTTGATTGATTTTGGCTTAGTGGTTTTTGTGTGTGCATGTTCAAATTATTTTTTAACTAGCACACTAAAAAAAATACAATTCAAAACTTATTTAGAAAAATGATATAATTTGGTGAATCCCAAATATCATATAAAACTCTTTTAAATCCAATTGGTTTCTATAGAAGAATAGATGTGTGTTTATATAAGAACAGGGGTTTGTGTGTGTGTGAACCCTAGTTGTATACTAGAATATGTATTTTATTCCTGTACAAACTCTATAGAAAAGTTATGTTTTCAGTGTAAGATTAAAGTAGTTTAATATAAGAGAGGATTAAAATTGTTTTAGATTGAGAAAGTTTTACATATATTTGGACTAGAATAGAGTTTGATTTATTTTATAAATTCAAATTTTAAAAGGTTTTTAAATTTATTTGAGAAACTATATTATTTTTCTAAATAGATTTTTAACTCTGGTTTTTATTCTCCAGTGCTACTTTGAAGAGATAGAAATGAATTCTTCGGTTGAGTCTCCATCTCTGACAGCAAAGGTATAAAATGAGAACATGAATTTAACGAGTTGCCTCTGGGCTGGACCTGTTTATGATGAATTTTAACCACTCAAGGATATCTGTGCCATGATTCGCCAGCCTCTATGAGTTTATTTTCATGCTTTGGACCACGACATATCTTTCCGGATTATTTTTTTTGGACTCGAGCTAGAGCATGCATCGAATTGTACGTCAATGGGGCATGATTTTAGGGTGGATAACTAATATCTTGCTAGTGAATTAAAACTTAACAGAATTGGAGAAATAAATGCGACTACAACTTTTGTTTCTATTTTTAAATCAGTAACTAAAAGCAAAAATAAAAATTAATTAGAAATAAAAGTAAATATAAAAAGGAGTAAGGATTTAAAAACAAAATCTGGGTTTGTAGTACGTGATAGGTTATTTTTAAAGAAAAAATACTTTATACTTTTTGTATAAGCATAATTCTACATATAATTATGCTTCTTTTCAAGATATAACCATACATTATAATTTTGGATACAGTAAATATTCTCTAACAAATTGTTTCAGAGGGCCTAGGTTTTTAAAAGCCAGCTGATTGGGACTGCAGCTTAAACAAAGTCATGGATTAGCTAGCTGTGGCCCAGCCTCGATATAAAATCAAGAAGTCTAGAGACCAAGCCCAAGCCCAATTTATTTCTCTAGTCAAAGCCCAAAGCCTCCTTTTGTAAAGTGCTAAGCAAAATTCCTTCCGGCAGCCTCGTTGTTCAAGAAGCTGGAATAGGCTCTGTAAAGTTTGAAAACATTCTCTTCTCCATAGGACAAACGAGTTAGCTTGCCTGCGCGATGCGCTAGGTTTTTTTTTTATGAAAAAAACTGATTGATTTTATATATGTTATAATATATTATTTTTATATTTAATTAGAAAAATTATAATTGATAGAATCTTTTAGAATTTTTTTTCCGTCCTAAAAGTGATTAAATATTGCTACTGTTAAAACTATTTTGATAATTATTTAATCGATAAATTTGTACAATTGGAATTGAAGAAATTATGTTAAAATGAGTCATGTGCTTTGTGTAACATATTTGATTGATTGTTGTGTATATTTAATTTGTTTTATGAATTCTTTCATTAACAAACGGTAAGATTATAATCGTTGAATTTAAGCACAGATGATTGATTTGTTTCATGCAACAAATAATTTAATTGGTGGTTTTGTTTTAACTACTTTGATCATTTGAAACGGATTTTATTAATGATGATTTAACTAATTACATTTATATTTAATGAATGACAGCACGCATAACAATTAATTAGTTTATTATATAAAAAAACTCAGAATTGATGTAACAAACTAATTGATCGTCAGCGTATTTTGATCAATTAAATATAAATATAATTAATTAAATCATCATTAATAAAATATATTTCAAACGGATTATTTATTGTATTGAGGTTACTGAATGTTTGCTATTGTTCGAATGTAAGTGCTTGTAAATAAGTTGCAACAATTTAAATTCAATTTCGTTTAAATTCAATTTCGTATATTGTTTGGTTATGTGATATTAAATATGACATACCTTACATAAAAAATAACGCGAGTCAATTTTGAGGGGAAAAAATCGACTAATAAATTATTTTCATCTTTATTATATTTCAATCATATTTTTTTAAAAATTATCATATTTATTGTAGCTACTATTATAATAATTACTATAAATAATTAATATTCAAATCATTACTGACAATATTGCTATAATCTTTATCATTATTACAACAATAATCACCACGATAATTGATATCGTTGTTTCTGTGAATAATATTTCAATTATAATTAGTATTGTTCACATTAATATAATTATTTGTCATTATTAATATTTTTATATTATTTTATAAGTTATTGTTATTTTTACCATCAAAGTCATCAATAACTTTATGATAAGCATCACAACTATGAGAATAAATTATAATCTTTAGTATGATGATAATTTATAATGTCACCATTATCATCAACATTACAACACCTTAAATTATTATTATTAGTATTGTTAAATAATAGAAATTATTAACTTATCCTGAAAAATAATAAAACTTAGAAAACATTGTATTGTCTCACAAAGATGAATAACATAAAATACATTGACAAATGCAAAATTCAAATAAAAACAATGGACCAGATAGACACCAAAATAGAACTAATGCAATAACCTTCAACCATCCTCAAGTGAAATTGACTTGAGTAATCGACAGTACTAACTTTCCAAGGCAACAAAACCAATAAAAAGTCAAGCTTTCTAATAACCAATATGGGCAAAAAAGTTAACTTCCACAACATTAATTACATAGCTTGCCTATCAATCAAAAAAACATTAATCATCCAATTTCATTAATTAATTTCACCACAAAATCATTAATGAAAGACATACGAAATAAAAATCAATATATTTGATCTATCAAACAGAAATCAACATTCGATACATCAAACATCACCAGTACTCTCAAGTAAAAATGAGTCTCAAATTGCAAACACTAATTTTCCGATTTCATCAACAAATTCAAGTATAAAATCATTTACCAAAAACATAAAATAGGAATCAATACTTGATTCATCAAACAAAAATCATAGTTGATACATTAAACATCATCAACATTCTAAACTAAAAACGATAAATTAAAATTGCAAAACAGAAACATATAATTATATAGAATTATCAATACAAAATCAATCCTTAACACGTCAAATGTTCCCAAAAACAAATTTGCATATAATTCAATGTACTATGTTAAGCAAATATTTTTCAGTTACATATAATGATTAATAAAATTTCATATTATGAAACAAAAAGAGACGTAAAACTGCAAAGTATTTTAAGAAAATTCTCACTTTAATATAATAACGGGAAAAAAACATAAAACATGATCAAAGAAACCCACACCCACAAAACTAACAATTTACTTCCACAGGCAACCAAACCAATAAAACAATCTTTAATTTTTCCTAGGTTTTTCCAAAGCAAAATTAATCATTTCTGGCACATGAATATACCAACAAACACATGGACCACTAAGCGTCAAAAACAATGTAAAAAAAAAACACATGCCAAATTTTAAAATCAACAATGAAGGGTTTGTTCTAAGAAATAATACAACATCAATCACTATTAAACTTAATCGACATCAAAATAAAAAAAGAAAACTGATAGCTTTGTTGATTATGATCAACGGACATGATTCCTATATAAAAAAAAGAGTTATCTTTATCACCAAAAGAAAACCAAGAAAAACAAAATAGCATTAGCTCGAAGCCCTTGAAAAAACCAACATAAACACCATAAAAAGCGAATCAACAGAGAATAATATCAAAGTAAAAAAAATGCACACAACAATTAAAAAACAGCAATGCAATCAAACTCAACCCATAGAAACCAATAATCAAACAGCATAAGCATCAATTAGCACAATAACAGTCATTATCGAACCTAACAATTCTACAAAAAAACAAAACCAACATAAAAAAAAAAAAACACTACATATATACCTTGAGAATCAACAAAGCCAGTATAATCCTAAGACCACAACACTCTAAACCCCCTGCAAAAAAATAGAAAAACAAAATGAAGAACAAAAAATAAAAATTAGCTTAATAAACAAAGCATGAGACAACATAATGCAAAACAGGAAGAAAAAAACAATGAAAGGGCAAGCAAGCTGAATAAAAACATGAATAGCAATCAAAACTTGCATTGTGTAAGAAAAAAACACAAATATGCATAAAAATCAATGAAAAACCAAACACAGAGGACATTAGCAGCAACTACACACACACACACACACAATCTAATGATATTGTCAACCAAACCCACAAAACATTAGCAGTAACCTGCATATAAAAATCAACCCTTTTAATAAAAGGAACCCTGCATTGCCAACAAACCCAATTGAAGTTAACAAACATATAAAAATCAATAATAAATCTGCACAAAAATCAAAACCAATAATAACCCACAAAATAATGGCAACAACCTGCATATAAAAATCAACCCTTCTAAATAAAAGAACCCTACACTACCAACAAACCCAGTTGAAGTTAACAAATGCATAAAAATCAATAATGAAACCTGCATACAAACCAAATTAAAATAAAAACCAACAATAAACAAAACCAACAGCACATTGGCAGAAACCTCTACTTACACCCAACCGAATGATTGTGTCAAAACACAAATAATAAACCTGTTATTCGCATCAACCCCTCACTGCCAACACACCAAAGCCACATGCCCATAAAATTGAAATAAACAAACATGTTAATATCAAAAACAACAACAAACCAAACCCACATTGACACCTAACGATTGAGTCAAAACACAAATAAACTCTTCCATGTAAAGAAACCCTCCACTGCCAACACACTCATAAAACCGAGATCAACAACCACACAACCTATACTCCAATGATACCAAACAAATCGACCAAGAGACCCAACAAACAAATCGACCCCCTAGCTCATCATCCAGTGATTTCAAAAGAAAAACCCAGTCACCCAAAGAGGCAAGAAACAAATCAAGGACCGAGAAAAATAACAAACTTTTATAGTTTTTTGATTGTTTTGATATGTTGATGACACACACGTGTGCGCCCCCTACACACACACATACATGCACAGTTAAGTAAACCTAAATTTGAAAAGAAGTAAAAAATTATCAGAAAATCACACAAAATGCTAAACGAAACATTAAAAAAAACTGAATTTAATAAAAATCACATAAATTCCAAAACAAAAAATCCTTCATAATAAACGCAAAGTTAATTACAAATAAATTAACAAAAATAAATAACAAAATAAGCAAAAAATTACATAAATTAAAAACCAAAAAAAAAACCTCACTCAATGGTACGCTCAAGGTCACCGGCACGGTACACAACTGAAGTAATCGGTGCTTGTCCTTCTTCGGCCATTTTAGCATATTCGCGTTAGGCTCCATTGCTTTTGCTGCCTCCTCAGCCATAACATAATTCTTGAGATTAGAAATTCAACTTCATCTTTATTCAAAGATTACAGAAAATGAGCATAAAAATTAGGGTTTCGAAACCCTAATTTTAAAAATAATTAGAGAGGGAGAGAAGTTAGCAGAGAGAAGAGGAGAAGTTAATCACACCTAAATTTGAAAAGAAGATATAAAAAATATTAGAAAATCACACAAATTGCTAAACAAAACATTAAAATAAATTGAATGTTGTAAAAACTCGCATAAATTCCAAAAAATTCCTTCATAATAAACGCGAAGTTATATACACGGAAGAGTTGAAGCCACAAATCTTAAGCAAATGCAAGAAGCTTTTTATGCTTTCTTGAGGCTAAAAAAGGGAGAGGTGATGATCTCACCAAAAAGTCGACCTTGCCTTTGATCCTTCGCGCTGGCTTTGCTATGACTCTTTATAAACTCATTGCCCCACTTAACTTTTACCCAAAGCCTTATCAATGAACTTGCCTCGATTTCAATTGCCATTAAGAAAGGAAAAAACTCTTGAAAGGGCGCCGATTGAAGTCTTATTTTTTATCTTCCGCATTCAGAAGATTGAAGGAAAGCTATTACTTGAGGGAAAGGGAGGGTGGCGGCTAGGTTTAGGATTTTAGAATGCAAAGTGTTAAGGAAAGTGGGGGGCGGCTAGGTTTAGGATTTTAGTGAAAAAGTTGAAATTTTGTATTTATAGAAAGAGGGGGTGACAAGCACCATAATTCAGTGCAATTTAAAACACCGGATCACGCACCCCGGTCCACAGTGGATCTGGGTGTGCGTGAACAGTAATAAACCGAGCTGTTTTAGCTCTTTTACTAATGTTACATGCTAAAAAATGGTACCTTGTCCGACGTATTGAGAAATAGCTCTCTTGAAAATAAGTTTCTCTTTAATCAAATTAGCTGTGAAATATTTTCCCTCCAATTTTGTTATATTACCTTCTTGACTAGACTAGACTAGACTCTCTCTCTCTCTCTCTCTCTCACACACACACACACACACGATTTTGATTTAATTGATTGAATTTGTACTATTCAAATCCAAATTTATTTGCTCTCCATTTTACTGGTTATATGGTAAACTTGTAAATATGACAGTAAACTCATGATTTTGATCAAATTTACTAATTTTACACCAGTTAAATATGATTTTACACTCTCTTAAGTTTTTAGTATAATTTTATGCATTTAATAATATTCACTCATAAAATTATTTGATTTCAACGGTCAACTTGTGATGTTGACAATATAATTGAACTCAATTGTTAAATCTGCTCCATGAAGTGAGGTGTGCTTCACTTTGAAAATACACACGATGTACTATCATGTTAAATCTTAACCTTGTAGTTATAAAAAAATTGTATTGATGGTATGACAATCCCTTTTTTTCTAAAAGAGAAAAATATTTCTTTTGTAACAGTATTTCAAATGGACCTTTGTGCCTTGATACTATGTTCATAAAACAAAAATCAATGCCAAAACTATTCAGGATAGGATATAGCTGTTAAGTAGTTAGTTAGTAAAAGTTGTTAGTATCTGCTAGTTAGTAGTGGCTGTTACAAGTGTAAACATATGGCATGTGTATATAAGTCAGTATAAGCATGAATAAAGTTGCAGCTTTTTGAGTATCAAATTGTAACATGGTATCAGAGCCATTCAAAGAAAGAAACTGAGAGAAAACAAGAAAGAAACTAAGACAAAAACAAGAAACTGCAGTTTCTTGTACAAGAAGCAAAGCAAGAAAAGAATGGTAGAACAAGGTGTAGAAAGCATATTTCTTTGAAAGAAAAAAGGAATCATGGCAGAAAATGGTAGTTTTGTGTAGCCAGTAATACTGAGATTCGATGGTCATTATGATCATTGGTCTATGCTCATGGAAAACTTTCTTAGATCGAAAGAATACCGGGGTTCAATAGAAAATGGGATTTCTGCAAGAAAAGAAGGAGAAGAGCTAACTGCAGGGCAACGAAAAATGATTGAAGAAGAAAAATTAAAAGATTTGAAGGTAAAGAATTACCTATTCCAAGCTATAGATAGGACTATCATTAAAACTATTCTAAATAAAGAGACTGCAAAGGATATTTGGAATTCAATGAAGATAAAATATCAAGATTCTACTCAGGTGAAACGTGCTCAGTTGCATGCTTTAAGAAGGGAGTTCAAGCTTCTTGGCATGAAAGAAGGAGAAAATGTAGATGATTACTTTGCAAGAACTTTAATCATTGCTAACAAGATGAAGGGGCATGGAGAAAAAATGACACAGACTACTATTGTTGAGAAAATTCTAAGATCAATGACTTCAAGATTCAACTATGTGGTGTGTTCTATAGAAGAATCCAATGATCTATCAGTAATGACCATAGATGAATTACAAAGTAGTTTGTTAGTTCATGAACAATGAATACAAGGTCAGAAAGAAGAAGAACATGCTCTTCATGTTATGAACTCAGAAGGGGGGAGGTATGAGCGTAGATATGAAGGCAGAGGAGGTACTCGTGGAAACAACAGAGCGAAAAGTATAGGCAGGGGAAGGCAACCTTAAAACAAAGCACTGATCCAGTGCTATAATTGTCAAAAATTAGGACATTTTCAATATGAATGTCCTGATAAAGAGAGGAATATGAATTATGCAGAACTTCATGGAGAAGAGGAAATGTTGTTGATGGCATATGATGAAGAAGGAAAGCAATCAAGAAATGACACTGCATGGTTTCTTGATTCAGGCTGTAGTAATCATATGAGTGGACAGAAGGAATGGTTTTTTGATTTTAATAGTACATTCAGGCAATCTGTCAAACTAGGAGATAATTCGAGCATACTGGCTATAAGGAAAGGCAATGTCAGGTTGCTTATAGAAGGAGTAATTCAGGTATTTACATATGTATATTTCATACCTGAGTTAAGGAATAATTTGATAAGCATTGGCCAACTTCAAGAGAAAAACTTAGTTGTACATATGCAAGGAGGTATCTGTAAAGTCTATCATCCAAATAGAGGATTGATCATCAAATCCTAAATGTCAGCTAACAGGATGTTCTCTATTCCTGCTAAGGTCATTCCCCAGCCTCAATCTATTTTCAAGCAACATTTAAAGACATTACAATATTATGGCATCATAGGTATGGACACTTAAGTTGTAAAGGATTACAAACTTTGTTCCACAAAAATATGGTCACAGGATTGCCATTACTGGGCGACAAATCTGAAAAATGTGAGGATTGTATCATTGGAAAACATTACCGAGACCCACTGCCAAGGAATGAGGTCTGGAGAGCAACTAAGAGACTGCAATTAGTGCATGCAGATGTATGTGGCCCTATATCCCCAGAATCTAATAGTGGAAAAAGGTATATGATTATCTTTATTAATGATTATAGTAGGAACGTGCGGGTATATTTCTTGACATAAAAATTTGAAGCATTATTAAAGTTTAAGAAATATAAATTTTTTGCTAAAAAAGAGAGTAGGGAGTTGATTGGGTGTTTAAGAATAGATCGATAAGAGGAATTTACCTCTATGGAATTCAATGAGTTCTGCAACTCCCAAGGAATAAAGAGACAACTTACTGCCCCATATACACCCCCAACAAAATGGGGTTGCCGAAAGGAGAAATAGAACCATAATGAATTTAGTAAAGAGCATGCTATCAGCAAAAGCAATGCCTAAGGAGTTCTGGGCAGAGGCTGTCAACTGGGCAATACATGTTGTTAACAGAAGTCCCACTCTAGCAGTCAAGGATGTCACTCCTGAAGAGACATGGGGAAATTTGAGGCCTTCTGTAAGTTACTTTCGTGTTTTAGGATGTGTAGCTCATGTGCATGTTCCTGATAGGTAGAGGAAGAAACTTGATGATAAGAGTGTGAAATGTGTTCTGCTGGGGACTAGTGAAGAGTCTAAAGCCTATAGACTCTATGACCCTGAAAAACAAAGAATTATTATCAATAGGGACATAGTGTGCATTGAAAATGAAAAATGGAATTGGGATAGCAATGGGAAAATAGGTGGACAAACCATACTTGAATGGGAAGATAAGGGTGAGCGTGCAGATGATGGACCAGTCACTCAAACAGGAGAGAATTCCTCACCTGCAAATGGAACAGAATTAGAAAATAGGCAAACTGATGAGGTAAGCACGAGTATAGATAATCCACCTGTGAATAATATTTCAACAACAAGGTCACATATGGGGAGAAGTAGAAGATAACCTGCTTGGTTTCAGGATTATGTTACCAGTTAGGATTTGACTGAAGAAGAGGAAGAACACAGCCTAGCTATGTTTGCATCAGTAGTAAATCCAATCAGTTTTGAGGAGGCATGTAAAGACTTGAAGTGGAGAGAGGCAATGGATATGGAAATCCAAGCCATTGAGAAGAACAAAACCTGAGAGCTTACTACCCTGCCACATAGAGCAAAATCCATAAGAGTTAAATGGGTGTTTAAAACTAAATTGAATGAAAGAGTGTGGATAAATACAAGGCCAGGTTGGTAGTGAAGGGTTATTCCCAAAGACAAGGGATAAATTATAAGGAGGTCTTTGCACCAGTAGCAAGGTGGGACACAATTAGAAACATTCTAGCACTTGCAGCTCACAAACCCTGGGATGTCTACCAACTGGATGTGAAGAGTGCCTTCTTGAATGGGGAGTTGCATGAGAAAATCTTTATGGATCAACCTCAGTGATATGAAAGGCAGGGGGAAGGAGATAAAGTGTACAAACTGAGAAAGGCATTGTATGGACTCAAGCAAGCTCCCAGAGCTTGGTACAACAAGATTGAAACACACTTTATTAAGGAAGGATTTGATAAATGTTTTTGCAAACATACGTTGTTTATCAAAACAGATACTCAAGGAAGGATTTTGATTGTGAGCTTGTATGTAGATGATCTTATATTCACAAGAAACACTGAAGAAATGTTCAAGCACTTTAAGGAATCAATGCAACAGCAATTCGACATGACAGACCTTGGTAAGATGAAATATTTTCTGGGAATAGAAGTTATACTACAAACTGCAAATGCAATCTTTATATGTCAATAGAAATATGCCCATAAAGTACTAGAGAGGTTTGGTAGGCAACATAGCAATCCTGTGGTAAATCCTATCATTCCAGGATGCAAAGTATTAAAGGATGGAGGTGGTGGATCAAATGTGGATGTTACCGAATACAAGAAACTAGTGGGAAGTTTGTTGTACTTAACAGCAACAAGGCCTGATCTTACCTATGCAGTGGGATTAATCAGTAGATATGTTGATAAACCCACCATGCTACACTTACAAAGTGCTAAGAGGATATTGAGGTATTTGAAAGGAACTACAAAGCTGGACATCTGTTTTCAGAAGGGAGGAGAAGGAAACTTGATTGCATATGCAGATAGTGATTATGCAGGGGACATTGATGATAGAAAAAGTATCTCTAGCTATGTGTTTTTCCTGGGAACAGGAGCTATCTCGTGGTCCTCAAAGAAGCAGCCTGTGGTGACTCTATCTACAACCGAAGCTGAATTCATAGCAGCAGCTGCATGTGCTTGTCAAGGGGTATGGATTAGAAGAATTCTCGAAAAGCTTGGGCATACGCAAATTGGCAGTACCACTATCTTATGTGATAATAGCTCTGTTATTAAACTGTCAAGGAACCCAATGTTGCATGGCAAGAGTAAGCACATTGACATTAGATTTCACGTTCTAAGAGAGCTTACATAGGATGAGGTAGTTCAAATGGTGCATTGCAAAACACAGGAACAAATATCAAACATGATGACCAAACCATTCAAGGTGGAATCATTTCTGAAGCTTAAAACTAAACTGGGAATGTGTGATGTAAGTGATGTAAACTGATTGTTGAATGTAATTCAGTTTAAGGAAGGATGTTAAGTAGTTAGTTAGTAAAAGTTGTTAGTATCTGTTAGTTAGTAGTGGCAGTTACAAGTGTAAACATATGGCATATGTATATAAGTTAGTATAAGCATGAATAAAGTTGCAACTTTTTGAGTATCAAATTGTAACCATAGTTAGATATCTTATATTTATTGCACCGTAAATGTGTCAAATCATTTATTAAAAAAAATAAGAAATATAAAAATACCACTACATGTTTTCTGAAGGAAAAAAGAAGAAGATGAATAATGAACTTAAAATTTGATGTATATATTACATGATATATTCTAAAAACATTAAGATGATGACATGTTAGAAAAAAAATATTATAAAAGATATCTTATAGTATTATGAAAGGATATATAATCTTATTTTATAGCAAAGCATGTGATAAATGAAATTTAATATATATATCCTTTTTATTGATCTAAGAATTTAAAAAATAATAATCAAACAAAATGTTTGTGTTGTCGTTGTGGAAGACGTGTCTCTATTTTCGTAGATGATGTATCATTTTTTTTAAAAAAAAATAAATAGATGACATATTATACACTTATTTCAAGAAGAAAAAAACAATAAAAATGCCTGGGCATGCATGTCGGATTTTGTTTTACACACCATGCTTGTTGGCACGTTTAAGCTCAAGCACATGGCTTTTATTTATTGATTTTTTTTTTCGATCAGATTTTGAATTAAAATAATTAAATTAAACCAATTAAGTATATATTTAAGATATTAATGTATTTGATTTCATTGAAGTCTTGCCCTCTTTCTTTTTTCCAATCAAGACTATAATGTTTTTTTTTTATAATATTATTAAATGCTCATTTTTTATAGTTTTCTTTCTCTAATTTAATATGGTGGTTTTGATGCTCTTATCTTTTTTTTTTTTGTCATCATATAATAAAACCAATCATCATCTCAATATTCAGATAAAAATTCAATTCACAAAGTCTTAAGAGTTTTTTCAAGTTAAGTTGAGCATTGACCCGGTCAACCAAATTGTGTATAGACCCACCAACCCGATTTGGTTACATGGGTAAAACCCTACACAATTTAATTTTGAAACTTAATCCAAGCAAGAGTTAGGTCGGTGTTTTAATTGCTCCTGTTCTAAAATATATTGATAACACAAACAAATACTGGAGGTAAAAAATGTTAATATGGAAATGAGGAATTATATTAGCAAGTTATTTTTTTAAGAGAAATTTAAATTATTAATGTTTTTATATAAAATAGTATATAAGCATGTGGAAAATAAAATATATAAAAAATATTTATGGGTTTCTGACTTTCTGTTACACAAAATTAGATATCTTGATTTGTATTTATCTCTCACCTTCTCAATTTAGTTCTTGGTCAGAGCTTACAACTCTTTTTAATATTTATTAGCTCGTGTATTATTTGGTGTATTTTATTAAATATAAAATCAAATTTTTAGATCACAAATATTATATTTTTTTACTGCTAGAAACAATACCCACACAATTGTTCTTACATTTATTTTGTTTGACCTAACGTCTTTACTAAACAGATCCAATATCCGAAAGGTTAAAAACTTTGAATCCTATACAGCTACTTCAACGATTGTTTGATAATACTGTTGTCATGAAACTAATAATATTTTTTTACATTTTAAAATTGAATATATATATATATATAACCATAAAAAAACAATTACTTTTAGTGTGTCTATAATGCATGAGGTTTTTTAAAGGTTTATTAATTAAAAATATTTTAAAATAATATATATATATTTGTTTAATGTGTGTACACGAGGCTGCTTGTGAATATCTCGACTAATCTCACTTGAATTTAACGACCATGTAAGCCTCAAGTGACCATTATATTAGCAACAATATAATTTTAATTTTGTTAGAGAATAATATAAATAATATTTTGGAGCCTCGCTTACAAGTTTAAACTTGTAAGTGAGTTGGTTCCTTAATATGATATCAGAGACTTGTTGATCCAGCGGTCACGATCTCAAATTTCACCATCTCTATTCTATTTGATAAAAATCAAACACAAGGTAATGTGAGTTTGTGCAAGTTTCAAGTCCAGAGGATTTTTACTTGAAAGGAAATGTTAAAAAATAATATAAATCATATTTTAGGACTTCACTTACAAATGTTTTTAATGTTAATAACACATCACTAGACTATCTTAGACGATTAATATATTTTTATATTACTTGACAATGAAGATCCAAAATTCAAAAAGTTCAAATCTATAATCCTAAACGATTATTCTGGTGTGTTTGGTAATATACAATATGTTTTTTTAATTTATTTTTAACTAAACATATATTATTATTATTATTATTAACATAAAAACAATAAAAAAATAAAATGATTCTCTTAAATAAAAAATAATTAAAAAAACAAACTAGTACACCAAAAACAAACATTTCATCTACAATTACTATCCGTGCACACAAACCGCCCCTTCCTTAACTTACCGTACAGTACAGAACACCGACACACGTCACGCCATGTAGACTACCTGGGTCACCCTCGCCACATGGCGATACCTCAACCGTCAACCCAACTCACACCCCGCGTGTCTCCCCCAGATCCCAAACCTCACTGATAACGTTAAAAAAAAAACTTCTTGACATTTAATTGACAGAAATACCCTCAGATATTCCTTGCTTGTTTGAGTTCGTGTCTTCAGACATTTAACATCGCACTTCCGGGCACAGTAGCAGTATATATACAATAAGAGGCCTTGCGGATCGGGGGAGTGAATTAAAACCGGTCGAGAGTGGAGATCGTGAAGAAAAATAAGAAAGAAGGATGAAGATTTTTGTTAAGACTTTGAAAGGCAGCACTTTTGACATCGAAGTTAAACCTGGAGACATGGTTCGCATCTGCTCTTTAATTTTTCTGTCTACGTCTGCAATTCTAATTCAATTATCTAGGGTTTTTCTTAACCATTAGTTTTTAATTACGATTTGTTTTTCTTTTTATGTCTTGTACTTGAATTATCTAAGAGTGGAATTGAGTTAAGATTCAAAATTGTTGCGATTTTTTATCCGTATCAGTCGTTAGTTTTAATTCAAGCTGCTGCGTGTTTTCGGTTGTGATTTTGAGAATTGTGTGGACTGATGTTCCTATTGTGTGAATTTAGGTTTTCTTTCCAATGTTTTTGTTGGAATTATATATCCAATGTTGCGTTAGTTGCTCGGCATTATAATTTGATTATTTTTTTGTCTTGTTTGTTCGGTTTGTTCTTGCAATTTGGTTTTGTTTTATGGTGTACAGGTTGCTGATGTCAAAAAGAACATAGAAACAGCTCAAGGGGCAACCGTTTATCCTGCTGAGCAGCAAATGCTTATTCATCAGGGGAAAGTTCTTAAAGATGACACCACGTTAAGTGATAATAAAGTTGCTGAAAATAGTTTTGTTGTTATCATGTTATCGAAGGTGAGATTTGTTTCTCGTGTGCTGTTTTTTAAATCTGTTTCCTCTACCTTTAATTTGAACTTGCAAGAGATGCGTGCTCGACACCAGGAAAACACTTCTCGTGTTTCTACTTCTTGTTTGGTCTTTTAGACTGGAGAATAGCAATGTATCTTGTAACGTTGTGCCCATGCCGTGTTAAACTATTTATTTCATACATGCATGCATTGTATTTTAGCAAGTGGTGTAGAGTTATGTTTATACTTTGCATGTGTGAAACTATTAATTTCAACACTTTCCTTTTGCTGCTTTCTCCAAAAATCATTGATCAATGTTGTACTGTGACATTTATATTTTTCAGGTTTTCTCCTTGTTTTTCCTAATTGTTTGCTTTAAAATTGTTAGACTAAGAGCTCATCTGGCGAGGGCTCAACTGCATCAGCTGCTCCTCCCCCTAAGGTAATAGCATTGTAGTTGTAGTTGCTGTTTCTAATGCCTTTGCATCTTGCACTAAGCAGCTTGAAGTACAAGGGCTTCAATTGCGCTATAGATTCTGTGAGAAGCCCCTGGCAATTCATTTATAAAGTTCCTGATACCTGCACACTGGCCAGAATGTTTTATGGGTCTCAATAAGAAATACCCCCCCTCTCCCCTCTCTCTCTATTCACTTTCCTGAATTAAACTGGCGCTTATGCAGGCACCCACGACAAGTGCCCCAATGTCAACAGCACCTCCAGCTTCCACAGTGACTTCTGCATCGTGAGTCCAAAGGGTTCCATGCCTTTCTGTCTGCAAAGTTGTTGACTTCTCTAGGATTCTATCATCTTGCATTCTGTTATCTGCTCATTCTGTATTTGTTTTTACTGAACAGGCCAACATCTATTCCTTCCCCTGCTCCTACTCCAGCTCAAGCTCCAGCTCCAGCTCCAGCTCCAGTTTCTTCAGTTATTTCTGCGTGTGTATTTTATTCCCTCTTTAGATCTTTAGTTAGTGTCTGGTATGTTTGAACCATGGAATGTGCCTTTTAATCCTTTTGTTGTCCTTTGATCCCTTCTCATTTTTCGGCATTATTTGTTGAATCAGATCCGAGTCTGATGTATATGGCCAAGCGGCATCAAATCTTGTTGCGGGAACTAACTTGGAGGGAGCAGTCCAGCAAATTCTTGATATGGGTGGAGGTTCTTGGGATAGAGATACTGTTGTTCGTGCTCTTCGTGCTGCTTACAATAATCCAGAGAGGGCTGTTGAATATTTATATACTGTAAGTTTTGTCCATGTATGAGATCCTCTTAATTCTTCTTTTTTCTGGGAAAGACCGTGGACTTATTAGTTTTTTATTTCATTAATGGAAAAGACATTCATCAAAATGCTGGGTGGGTTTTGCTTCTGTTGCAATAAGGTTCAGGAGAGGACCTGATATTGCCCTGAAGTTTTGTTTGTTGCATGTTTATGTGATATTTATTTCACCAAAGAATATGATTGAAGAACTTTATATGTAGCTACGTAAGTAATAGCATGAATTCTAGTTAATGAAGAAGTTTATGTGCTACATGACTGATGCTGCACTTTTATCTAGTTTAACATGGATTGTGAATGCGTTCCATTGCCACAATATCTTATTAGAAGTAAGAGCAGCTTGGAATTGCTTGAATCAAACTGTTCTTTTGAATGGTTTTGAATTTTGAAGAATTGACTGGGCAGAGGTTGTTAACAAGAACAATTTTTTTGTGTTAATTTCGTTATGAAGTTGGTCTTGATTTTAGTTTCTCATGTCCTCTGTTCATTACTTTTACTCAAACATCCAAATCCTAGGAGAGTATCTTAAGTAAGTTTCATTTCCAAGTTTTTAAATGTTCTTCATGTTTAGAGTTCTCCCTTATATTTGTGTCATTTTCAATCTTCTTGTTTCAACTTTGGTAATTGCAAAATATCAGGGTATCCCAGAACAAGCCCCACCTGTGGTACAAGCCCCTGTAAGCGAGCAAGCTCCTGCAACCCAGCCTCGGCAGCAGCCAGCACAACCAACTACAGTTCCTGCTGGTGGACCAAATGCAAATCCTTTAGATCTCTTCCCCCAGGTAGTTGTCATGTATACAATTATTGGTCAATCATGTAAAGATTATCTGGGTGGTTGACTCTAAAAGTTATGTTTTTTCCCCTCAAAGGGCCTTCCCAATGTTGGTTCAGGGGCTGCTGATGCAGGAACTCTTGATTTTTTGCGGAACAGTCAACAGGTCTCACTCTCTTTCTTTCCGCCTGTTTGTTATCTGATACCTTTTTGACTGATGCATAGCCAGTGGTACTGAATCTTTGTTCTATTGCCAGTTCCAAGCCTTGCGAGCGATGGTTCAGGCTAACCCACAGATACTGCAGGTTCTATTTTCACCTCTTGTTATTTAATGTTCCCTCTAAAAAGGTTTTGTTAATTCCTTCAGTTTGACAGCCTATGCTCCAAGAACTGGGAAAACAAAACCCTCACTTGATGAGACTTATTCAAGAGCACCAGGATGACTTTCTCCGCCTGATCAATGAACCTGTTGAAGGTGGAGAGGGGTAAGATCATTTTTTTTGTTTTGTTTTTTCCTTATTAAATATGCTACGTTGTTTTTTTATATTGTTGTGCCTATAGGAACGTATTGGGGCAGGTTGCTGCAGCAATGCCACAAGCAGTAACAGTCACACCTGAGGAGCGCGAAGCAATAGAACGTGTAAGTTCTGCTTCATTTTTACAATAACTTGAGTCTTGTAGCTGTTATTTAGAAGATTTCGGTAACAGTACCTTTTCTCTGTAGTTAGATTTCATTAATTATGTCTTGTTTTTTTAAGTTGTGGATGGTTTGGGGGGCGCTTTTATCTACCTGGATGATTTTCATTAACCTTTTTTCGTCATCCTTGCATCCATTTCAGCTTGGGGCTATGGGTTTTGATCCTGCACTTGTTTTGGAGGTGTATTTTGCCTGCAACAAGAATGAGGAGCTGGCAGCCAACTACCTTTTAGATCACATAAATGAGTTCGAGGATTGAATTGGTGGAATGCAGTCAACCCTTCCGTCCCCTGGATAAATTTACTATTCTTTCCCGTTTTCTATATTCCCCCGACATCATTTCAATATCAAGTTTGGAGTTTGGAGTAATATGATGCGAAGTTTCTGGAAAAGGGAGATGTAGCATCTCTATCCCGCTCTCTCCTTGGTTAGGGTTCTTCTATTTATACTGGTATCTTGGTAAATTTGGTTTTTCGTTGTAAATTTTATGATCTTTCTCTGGACTCTGGCGCCATCTACCAAATTCACAGAGAATTTTACCAGGCTGTGGTCCCTAAGCAGTGCAGTGGTATCTGCCTAAAACCTATTCCGTTCCGCATGCTCAAATAGTTTGATGCGCTTAAACAGGTGTTTTTTTTGTTTTTTTATTTTACTCGGGAAACTCGCTCTGCTATCCTGCTCCAAAGGATGAACAAGGCATTGTCCTCAACCTCGGCTGTTGATAGAGAGAGAGCCCGTCTATGGAAGGGGGCGAGGGCATTGATAAATTTCGTAACACCTTTACAGCTTCTGTATATCGATGCTCGATTGAGTTTCAGAAACAAGCTTCTTCCAAGGTGCCCGCTATCGTCGTGGTTCGGATATAACAACAAGCACTTGATATGCAGAAAGACTAGACCAGGACTAGGCTGATATATAGACTTGTACAGATGAAGATTTACATAGAACGATCATGCGCTAAAGCTAATATCAAACATAGATTATGAGCAAAGCACGACGACAACTTAAAACGTTGTAAAAGAAAAGGGTTAGAGGTGATAACAAAGGATGTATTAAAAAAAAAAATAATAATTTACGTATCTTACTCTTAAATATAAATTGCATGTGCCGTATCATTTTGATTTTTTAATATGAGTATAAATAATATAGTATCATTTGGGTCCTTTATTTGGAGTAAAAGACTTAATTTTATCAACTTATTTTAAAAGAATTATATTTGATCAAATTTCAAAAACTCGAAATCTGGAAAAAGAACTTTTTTCTCTTGCTTTGAATAACTTGATTGAAGATGTTGATCCGTGACTGAAACTTTATGAAGGAAACTGAATGAGTCAAAATCTAAAGATGAGAAGAAAACTGGAATCACTTTAAACTGGCTTGACTTCGGTGGATAAATTGAAATTAACTCATAATTAGTGTTATTTAAGTATCCAATAAACCACTAAATTGAGATTTGTTAGCTAGTTTAAGCTGAAAGTTTTTTGACATGATAGCATACGAATCGTAATAAATTATGCTTGCCCTAAAATTATATATATATATATATATATATATATATATATCTAAGGAGAAAATTCTGATCTCATATATGAAACTTAAATCCCATAACTGATGACTTCAAAAAAAAAAAACTTAGTTGGCTGAATTCACGTTATTTATGGCCCTCAAAAACGTATTTATTCTTATTTAGAGGGAGGGGGTAGAAAGAAAACTAATAAGCATCTTAACGATTCATACCATTCGTGTACATTATACTATATTGTTTCAGGATAAAAATGTATTTTTTTTTTGTTTTCACTAATTTCAAGTATGTTTTTATTTATAAAAATAATCTTAAATATTGTAATTATATTAAAAGTCTGGTCATGAAAACAGTATGGGAAAATCAAACACTCAAAATTAAAAAAAATATATTTTATACAATTTTTATTCCTTGTAACAATTAAAAAAACAAATGAATTAGTGTAGATTAGTCAGTTATGAATTGAATAAAATTAATTAATGAAAGATTGATTTTTATTAAAAACTAGTGAACATTCTTTTAATAATATTAATAGAAAGTGAACATCATCATTCGAAAAATTATATAACGATGAACATGTGCAATATAAGGAAATTAAAATTATCATGTTCTCAAAGAAATTGGTTTTGGTAATGAAGAAGCGAGGACTAAATGATAACAAAGAAAAAACATGTTTTTTTTATGAAATTATTATTTTGCAATTTCAATTATGTTGATGCAAATATTTTATGTGATACCTGGTTGATTTAATTAATTATTTTAATAGTAAACGTGTCTAAAAATTAATTTAATGAGCGGGGAAATCATAATTTATTTCTATTATCTTTTTAATTGACAGAGTTTTTTGCAACATGAAATATTTTAAGTTAGTTTAGAAAAAAAATCAATTATTATTTTTCAAAACATTGTAAATTAAATAATAATACATATCAATAGTACAACATACTTTACTGTAATTTATTCTATCTTGTCATCATTAGTCGAAGAAAATACAATATAGTAACCAAACATCATCTAAAAATCATCATGGATGATCACAAAATAAACTAACTCTAAAATTGCCAGACAGATCATCAACAAATGCATCGGAAGTCTTGGATGTTTTTGGGATTTAAATTCAAGGATAAAATTGATTTTTTTTGTTGATTTTAAAGAAAGGAGACAAGATGATGTAAATTGATTGTGGATGTTGATGGTGGCTGGATTGGATTTAAGATGGACATTGATGGATGTTGATTTGGGTAATAATGAATGGCGCTGGCTATTTCTTTCTTCTTGTTCCCCCCCCACTTTAATTAGTTTTTTTTTCCTGAATATATTTTTATTTTCTTGCTTTCAAAATTTAAATACGGGTCGATGCAGTAAAAAAACACGTGTCTCGATCAACGTTTAAATTGATTATGAAATTACTTAAACTACAGAGGATTATTGGAGAATTAATGAAACACGTCTCTGAATCGACATTTAAATTGATACAAACATTTTATTATCTAATTACTTCTACTCTAAGGATAGTAGGAATCGTGAAGGTATTGGAGAATTAATGAAACAGGCATCAGTATTTTCCTCATGCGATATACTTTATTGGCAGGGATAAGAGTGCAGTCCAGATAAAGCGAGGTCGTGAAAATTTAACTCTAGATCAAGCTTTCCATTGTTACATTTTAGGTTGTGAGGTGATGGGTTGAGTGCAAGTTTTATATCTAGTCTAAATAATTAATTATTATTATTATTATTATTTTTAAAAAGCAAGCCTCTTATTTATTCGAAGGACCTTTCTAATATTGATAAATGTAAGAAAATAATGTGCAAGAGAAATAGATGGAGGAAGAGACTTGGCCTTTCTAATCTTATGGCATTTATAAACTTTAATCATGTTAGCTTAGATTATAGAACATGAACAGTGGTGGTGTTGGTAGCTCATTATGCGAGGAGTTGCAGGTGGCATGCGGTAGCTTGTTCTGGATGGTCATTGAAATTAGTTTTGAAAATATTTTTTATTTAAAAATATATCATTATCATAATAATGTTTTTTTTTTTGAAAATTATGTTTGATATAATCACATATAAAAAATATTTAAAATCATCAAAAATATTAATTTAAAATAAAAAAAATCTTTTTTTATAAAAAAAAAACATAATATAAAACAGGGTGAGTTTCACCACTGGTTGAAGTGGGTGCAGTCATTGATTATGGCATGGGCTGGTGAGTGGCATAGAGAATGTGTCCGCGGAGAACGCCGTTGGGTAGTTTGGAGGTTGGCAAAGGTTTGTGAGTGTGCAAACTGCAAACTGAGTGGGTGGTGCTTCTGAAGGCGTGTAGGTGTGTGTGCATGGTAGGTACCGTGTAGAACCCACTCTGACTTCTTGAAACTTGCCCGGGCAGGTTGTTGGATAGCGGCGAGGTTAGGGCAGAGTTTCAGGCCATGACTTCTGAGGAATTTCCACCTGGCAAGCCAGCCATCCTAATCTACCGTCGGGGACAAGGCCCAAGTGCAACCAAAGAAAGAATTGCTTAATTGCTCGCCTTTCGGCCCATGGCTCAAAGGCCAGCCGAGTATTTCAAATAAAAAGCTGTGCACCATCAGGAGGGCCAAATTGTTAATTAGATGATATTTCTTTTCTAGTCGTGTCCAAATTACCTAGCTAACCTTTTAATTAACTTCTGGGTTCGGAGAAGGGAGGGGGTGGATGACATCAGCTTCAGAGCTTGACCCATTATTGGAGGGTTACAAAAACATATCTTTTGAGTTTCTGAGTGTATTGTCTTGGTCAATTGCTGAAGTCTCCCGTGCCAATCCATTTATACGTCTTTTTCTGAAGTCCTCGCAGCCGAGTCTTACACTTTCATTTTAGCACTAGAAAGCTCTTTGATTATGCACCAATTGATTCGGCCAACAATTTTATACGTCATTGGTGATGATATATTATATCTTTGAACCGATCTTATACCTAATTAAATTGATTAAATAACCCGAAACTTGACATGCGACCGTTATCAATTGCTCCCTCGTCAATTTACCTCTGGATCCCTCTCTTTCCCTCTCCCTATAGGGAATTTCTTATCAACATCGAGGGGATCCTCCATCCATGCTAGTTTTTTTGAGTGGTTGTAATTCTTTTTTAAAAACTTAAAAAATAATATTTTTATATTATTTTCATATACTGATATCAAAAATATTTTTAAAAACAATCTTAATCATATTCCCGATCAATAATAGTAACATTATTTGATATGGGATGTTATTCTGGAATACATTATGGTGGTATTTTTTTAAAAAAAAAATTGTTTTCATAGGAAAACATTTCAATTATTGAGAAAACAAACAATCTTATTTTATTTAAAAACAATATTGGAATCGCATCCGTTGAGTTAGGCTTGTTTAATAGCGCATTGGTATACAATTTTTTCTCTCCATGTCCACACTACAATGCCTCCTTTGAATGAAAATATAGCGTATAATAATAATTAGAAGTTATTTTATATTAAATCTCTTGAAAGTTCTTTTCTAGCTACCAAGTTGAAACTGGGAAGGCAAGAAAACTGATGTTAGATTGTGGCTTGACTCCATCTGGAGATCCGTTAAAGATGGCTAAAAAATTGTTGCGGTATGAGGTGTATTTTACATTACTTGCAATTGTGTTTTTTTTTTTTTATACAAAACATCTAATTATGTAAAATACATTTAAAATTAAATTTAGATTATTTTTAATTCCAAACATGAGCAGTAATTATGGTTCAGGATGTGGCTCGGCAACGAACTAATCGATGCGGCTAACTCACCGAAGTTAGCCTGCCCGTTCCGTACGCTTGATGCTTGCAGATCACACTAACAATTTTTCTTGCAGTATGAATAATTTTAAATAATTTGCCAGGCCTCGCCATACGAGCTACGAAGAGTTTTTGGTAATGATGACAACATTAATTTAAAATTTTTTATTTTTATTTTCAATAAAATAAAATATTTATATAAAAAAAAAATCCTCCGACATATGAAGTCATCTTCTCGGGGAGAAAAGTCTGAATATCAGTAACATGGGCAAATTAATCAACTCCTTTACAGCGAGGGAATTAAATTGATAGCAAGGAGTTGATTTTGCCTTTGGTGGTTCAAATTCCCTGTCTTCGCCGAGGTATAGGAACAAGATTCTTCAAAATAGCATCCAAGAGACTCGCTAAAAATTCATCCTCCCCAGCATAAATAAATTAAAAAAAATAAATCCTCCCTTGTAGTCACGGCATCTCTCATTTCCAAGTTCTACCCCTAAATATGTATCATTTTAATTTAATTCCTTTTTTCTAAAACTTAAAAAGGTGAAATAATATACAAAAATAATTGGGTAATGGCATCGTTTCATATTAACGACAACCGATACCCTCCGTTCCTTCTTTAACTCGGCCAGCAGGCCACCGAATCCTCACGACAAGTCCAAAAACTCGGACGAGCCGAAACAAACA
The DNA here is from genome assembly GCA_015731905.1 of Salix dunnii. Taxonomy (NCBI): domain Eukaryota; kingdom Viridiplantae; phylum Streptophyta; class Magnoliopsida; order Malpighiales; family Salicaceae; genus Salix; species Salix dunnii. Next base: position 9,098,796 of record CM027668.1, on the reverse strand, counting down.
TTAGAGTACTCGAACAATCCATCATCGAACGCCACATATCCGCTATTATAATTACTGTCTCCTACTCCCAACCCGAACGAGTCATAAGTCGGAATCTGGTCCTCAAACCCCCACAGCTCTCCGCCGATTCCGGATGACTCGGTCGAGTCAATTTGGACCAACTCAGTCTCTTCTTCACCCTTGACCTCCTCGTTCGAGGAATTAATGGTCGGTGGCAAGCCGAGCTCATCATCAGAAGCTTCAAAAAGGAATCCTAGATCCGGCCGGGACTCGGCGGATTCGGACGTCAGGTCGACGACAGGAACCGGAGATGACGTACAGGCTGATATCTCTTGCTCAAAACTCTTCATGACGGAGTCGAGATCCTGAGTCAGTGAATCAGGGTCGGACTCATCGAGGGTGCCCAATAAATCCTCTCTGATTTTCTTCACCTCCGGCAAATTCAACTCGAACTCCAAGGAGTCATCCCTGACTCGTTTTTTATTGTTTTGCAGCTCTTCCATAGCGAAATATTCAGAACAGAGTTGGTTGAAAGTAAAGAAGTTAACCCAACAAAGTTAGGGTTTGCTTTTTTATTCAGAGAATAAGAGAGGGAAATACTGCCAGGAGTAGTTGTGACGAGGAGCGACAAACAAAGAGAAGGTTATATAAGGAGATGATTTAGAGAGAGAGAGTGGGGCAATAGAGAGAGAGAGATGATGTGAAAGGCAGGCGCGTGGTAAGTGCAAAAACTAAGGCCATCACGTTCATCTTGCTTCTTTTCTTCTTTTTTTTATTCGGTCCTGCGCCTGCCCCTCGAGGGGTTTCTATTTTCCAACTACTATGCTCTTTTTTTTATTAATCGGTTTGAAATCTGCTCTGAAGTCCGGTCTAAGTGGGACCGATATGCCTAGTCAATCACGGCCTGTGTGTGACTTTTTCTCTCTCTTATAAGTTTTTGGCTCGGCCCGGCTCGATCGGCTTTGAAAGGGTGGTGGTGGTTGCATGGTTGGTGATGGGGTGCTGTACGTTTGTTTGATGGGAAATTGAATTTGAGGTGGGTTGTTTTCGTCAAGTTAATTTACCTTTTTGTAATTTGGATTGTAGTTGGGAATTAAATAAGATTTTGTGAGGTGTGATTTGGAGTGTTTTCTATGGCAGTTGTGTAAATTTTTATTTTTTATTTTTTTAGTTTTAAATTTTTTTTCGTGTATTTTTATAATTAATTTGGATTTTAGTTGGGGATAAAAAAGATTTTGTGAAGGGTGATTCAGAGTGTGTTTTATATTGCCGTTGTATTTTTTTTCATTTTAAATATTTTCTTATGTGTTTGAATAAATTAATAGGAGAAAAATAAAAAGCTCATCTGATATTTTATATAGATTTTTGTACTTGTAAACTGGACGGAGGGAGATTTTTAGGGTATTTTTATAGTACATGGAATAAGAAAGGTGATGGTGATGGGCAGTTACACCTGAAAAAACGTCTGTCAGGTAAAAACGAGAGGAGAATCATGAGAAGAGCATCGACTATCGAATACACATTCAGGAGCTGTTTGGAAATGATGTGGTGGTTGTTTTTTTAAAAAAAATTTTATGTCGAAATATATTAAAATAATATTTTTTTTATTTTTCAAGAATTATTTTTGATATTAGTACATTAAAATAATCTCAAACACTAAAAAAAATTAATTTTTATTAAAAAAATACACCACAGTCAAACACAGGTTTAGCCGCAGTTACAACCAATCACTTGAAAACTTTTATAATCTCGAAAGATTTGAAAGGACATTTCTGTTGTCCATTGCTTTATTTTTTCATATTTTGGCGCCTATTATTTTCATATTTGCTCTATGAAGGTGTTTGGGAGAGCTGTTGCTATAACTTTTAAAAGTGTATTTCGTGCCGAAATACATTAAAATAATATTTTTTTATTTTTTAAAAATCATTTTTGATATCAGCACATTAAAATGATCTAAAACATCATACCGTTAGTTTTTAAAATGCAAAAAAAAAAAAATTAAAAAACTGCAAAACATAACAGCTACCGCGTGCGAAACAGGCTCATAATACAAGTCATAACTTTAGTATTTTTGCCTCTGCTGCTGCTGGAAACAGCAACGAGAGCAATTTGATGCCCTCTAGATAGGCAGCAATTTAGCCAGTGGATATGGCACCTAATTCTAGGTGGTAGATTGGCGTCAAGTCTACTTCCCAGTGCGAGGTTGCAAAATTAGCTACCTTGCAAATTAGTTACCGTGTAGAATATGATTCTATAATTAATCTCTTGTTTTTAAAGATATACATTAGTCCCATGATTGTAGTTAAAAGTTAGTGCTTTTCTAAACTCATTTGATATTATGGTTAAAAACAGAGGATATTTTGGAAAAGAACATTGTTGAGTTGTCGAGAAACATACAAAAAAAAAATAGAAAATAAACATTAGAATTAAATAAAATATATATATTTAAATAGACATGAAGATGAAATAGTAACTTTCTTCCAAATCTCGAACGAAATTTGCCTTGTAGTTTGAGAGAAAAATCTAATCGCCTGAGTTTGGCGTATACCAATGGTTACGGTAACTAGTTTCCATTCCACTATAGCCAAGGGGATATATTTATAATTCTAACTTTGTATATGAGTATTGTAAAGATATTTCCTCGTATACTAGAGTGATGGTAAAGAATTTATAATTTATATAATAGACTACTCGTTAACATGAACTCATAAAATATACTTTTCAAATAATAAAGTTTTCTCGTATTTAAAAAAAAAAATATTGCATAGACATGTATGAGAATGTGATTTTGTCCAATATTTTTTAGGGTGTGCAATTGTTTGTGTGAATTTAGCATGGCTAGAGGCGCGACACTAAATTGTTGTCATGTCAAGGGTGTCCGGATTTACCAAGGCAATAAGATTTAATTGTGCTCATAGATTGTTAGCATGGTCTGAGTGATAACTTATACGTGCAAAAGTTCTCCTTGATTGATATGAGGATTTTTACATGCTCAAGTTAACAAGTTCATAGAGAAAGAAAGTACAGTGTTATTTTACAGAGACAAACTCTAAAAATACATGGTCTAAAAGTGTCAAGAGAAAATAGACTTTAAACACTGCTGGGATTGAAAGATTTATTATATATTTCTAGTGCAAGTCTTTTTTTTTATGAAAGGTTGAAGTGTAATTTTATCACTTTAATATTATAAATTGTATCATACTGAATATAGTATATATTAAATTGTTATGAAATATCGAGGTTTTAAAAATAATTAAAATTAAATTGTACCAACATCCTCGCATCAACAAACCTATTCTAAATATTCACTGTACAATGGCACAGGTAGTGGCACGCACGTAATTTTGGATATGTCGAAGTTGCTAGAATTTCTGTTCTGGATGTGAATTTAAGAAAATCATGCAAGGAATTGATTTTTTATTTATGGATAGAGAGTTTGCCGTGACTTTTCTATAAAAGATTTTATCTTAACGTAAAGGATGATAAAAGAATATCTTGATCCCTCGAGGTGATAAAAAAAAGAAGAAAAGACTCGTATGAACACAACAAGTGTACTATTGCTTTCTTTTGGATCATTCGAGAAACGTTTTCAATCACGCTCCGAATTTTCTTTCTTGTCACCGAATTAATTGATATTGTTGTTTCTGAAAATAATTTTTATTTAAAAATATATTAAAATAATATTTTAATATTTTTTAAATATTAATTATAATAAATGAAAATTTTAATTTTAAAAATAATTAAAAAAATATTTTTTAAAACAAGATGGGGGTGATAAAAAGGATATAAGTAACGTGATGGACACCGTATGGAGAAAAACAGGAAGAGGTAGAAAATGTATACGGTGAGTCGGTGACACGTCAACTCATTAATTCTAGAGCAGAAGGGCGTCGAAGGTGAAAAGCATTGTGAAGAAGTAGCTCGCGATGGCATGTACATCACGTGATTACAAAGCGATCATCGAGTACGGGAGGACCCATATAAACTACAAAACACACGAGCCCACTTGTCCTTCTTAGACACCTGTAAGTTTTCATAATTTCTCTAAATAAAAAATATCTGCCCCTAGTGGTAGACAACCAGATCCAATCTTCTCATTCCCCGTCCATCGTACATTTCCAATTTGTCGGAACCGTCTCAATCAAGATGTTACCTTCGATCCATGTTATGACAATTAGGCCTGTTTGTTTTTCGGAATTCATTTTCTGGGAAACCACTTTCCAAACTTTCCTGTGTTTGTTTGTCTTCTGGAAAGTTGGTCAACGGAAAACACTTTCCAGTCAAAGAAGAATTTGGCTTGGTTTTCAGGAAAATGTTTTCCGGAAAATTAGGGCGGAAAACACTTTCCGGAAGTTGTGAAAAATTTAGAAATGTCATTATTTGCTGATTATATCAAATTTGATCCTCAAACTTTTGATTGTTATATATAATTTGTTTTGAATATTTATTTTTCAATTCTATCTCTTAAAATTTAATTTTTATATTAATTATGGTTCTTATTTTTATAATTGCTATTTGCTTTTTTCTTATCATTTTTTTATTGAAATTTTTTATCTATCAAATTTGGTCCTCATTTTTTTTTATTGTTACTTATTTTATTTGAAATAATTTATGAAATGTTAATTATTATTATTTTAATTTATTCACCTTTTATTTTTTTTTAAATTTTTTTAGATTTGATCTATATTATTTTGATTATTATTTATTTTATTTGAGATAATTTATGAAATTATATTTTTTTTCAATTTCATTCTCATTCAACTTTTTAATTTGTAAGATTTGTTCCTCATTATTTTAATAAACCTGAAAAAAAATTAATTTATTAATAAATTATTTTCCAGATCATTTTCCATAACATAAACAAACACTGGAAAGTGTTTTCCAGTTCATTTTCCATAACACTGCCAAACATCGGAATTCGCTTTTTAGGAATTCACTTTTCAAGAATTCATTTTCCCCGGAATTCACTTTCCAAAAAAAAACCACTTTCCAGCAAACAAACGGGGCCTTAGTTTTTGTTTAAAAATATATTAAAATAATATTTTTTATTTTTAAAATTTTATTTATATATTAATAAATAATCTAAAAACATTAAAATTTTTAATTTTAAAAAAATAAAATAATTTTAAAAAAATTAAAATGCAATGAAAAGCAAGTCGAATCTTCCATTTGGTATTTTGATATATCTTATTAAATTTTAAATAATAAAATTATTTTTATTAGTTTTATATAAAACTAATTTATAGATAATCTTTTTTAATAATATTTTTTTGTATATTTATTAGTGCGGTGTATAATATTTTTTTAAAATATTTTGTATTCTAAAAATATTTTTAAATATTGGTGTATTAAAGTAATAAACAAAACATAAAAAATATGATATTTTTCAAAACATACGGAATGCATTGAAAAATAAATACCAAGCATGCACTCAATAACCATGCCATTTACAATTCTAAAAAACAGCAGACATAAATATACATGGCATAGAAAAAAACACTAAAATAAATTTATTATTCAGATAAATTTGAATCGAGTTTTTGCACTTCTAAATGAATAGGTTTAAAGAGTGAATATTTTAAAATATTATTTTGTATTTCTAAGATATCACTAGAAAAAACTTAAATTTAAAATAGATCAATAATAATATATAAAAATAAAAATAATAATTATTATAATTTTAAAATTTAATTAAAAGATTGTTCGGGGCAAGGCTTGAATCAAAAATCAGGTTGATCTTGGATAACATGAATAAAAATAATTATTATTATAGTATTAAAATCTAGTTTAAAAGTTGACCTGGAGAAAGGGCTATATCAAGGGGTGAAAATAATTGCTGGTGTTAATCGATTTAAAATAAAAATAATTATTATTATAATTTTAAAATTTAATTTAAAAGCCTGGACATAACCCAGTCATGATTAGAAATATCAATATGAGTTTGACATGACTCAATACAATGATAAAACTAGTTACTTTAACAATTCGCAACCCAAGGTCCGCCTAATACAAAGTGTAAATACATGTCACGAGTAAAAAGGATCAACTTGGTCTGATCTAAAAATGTTTAAGAAAAGAAAATCAATGCAATTCTATTTAGATAAAAAAAAAATCGAGTTAACTAGAATTTTTTAGTAAGTCGTATCAAGATATATTTAAGAAAATAATAATAATAAAAGCAATCTAGATCCAAGGTCGGTCAAGATCCAAGTCATCTCATTAAAACAATTCAAATTTTATAACTAAAATTATTGTAATACAAGGAAGAAATTACACTCAGCTTCATATGGTTTAGTTCATTTTACATGCTGCATAAATTGTTTTCAAAATCACCATTTACATCCAGTAACAGCTCACTTTTTAAATGCAGATTTAAAAACAAATATTTCCTCATTTATAATATAGCATAAATAACTAAAATTTATTATTTTTTAGAAATCTCGATAACTAAAATTCAATTTGTTTCTTCTTTCCATCCATGAACACAGTATCTAATCCCCGAATTAATTTCAAAACTCATTTTTCCGGTAATATATACACAATCCCGAGGGAGCTAAGAGAGGAAACGAGCTTCACAGAACCTTCTGAGTCTGAATTGCATGTTGAGCAAGCAAATATGTTGTCACCTGCCAACACATGCCTTTAGTTCACTCTACAAAGGCACCTGACAGCTATAAATAGCATTTTATTGGTTTCCTTTTGACTTTATGCTTCTGTAACCCTGTGCCTGCAGATCCATGGCTAATCAAATGACCACCGGCCGATATGCCTAAGGCGGCATTTGTTCTGGATGGTATTGACGAGGACATTCTAACACCTTATTTTTCTTGGATCCAAGCATCTGGACAGACACAAAACAAAACCCAGTCAATCAAAATCAGCCAGGCTGGATATATTTTATAAACAAAACCCACAAAACAAATGTTTATATTATAAAAAAGATGTTCGATAAACTGCCTAGATCAGTATTAATCATCGATTCACGAGCAGCAGATCTGAGTAATGACTCGAGAGAGGTGGGTGGGAAGCTTGTACATCTTTAGATAACAAATAAATTTTTTACATTACTACACAAAAATACTGAAAATAAAAAATAATGTTAAAACACAAAAATAAATGGCCTGTTTTTATACTTGGACGGGCACACACATAATAAGACTTTAAACCTTGGTATTTACTCTAATTTAACAGACCCAGACACTATACTGTCATGGACAATAAACCTTGACGACATATAGGAATTATGTGTAATTTTTTAATCCCTGTCAATAATAATAGTACATGTTTTTTTTATTTTTTTAATTCACTTGAATTTCCAAAATCCCAATTTTAGTATTGTATTCAAAATAAATATTCCAAGTGATGAGAATAAAAGAAACTGCCAGTGTCAAAAAGGCGGGGATGATGAAAGTGTATCCAAGAGAAGCAGTTGTTTGAGTCACTCTACTCCCACCACCTCGAAACTTAGCAGCGTTTGTTTTTTTATCAGCTACCGAGTTTAGAAGTCGACCAAGATACTTGACGCCATAATGAAATTGGAATTAAATGGATTATTTTTTTGTGAGTGGCTGAATGTTTTATAACTACACATTAAATAGCATGATTTGTGTTAATTTGATATTTATTTTATTTTAGCTTTATCAAAGAAAAAACTCAGAAACTTTGATTGATATATTTATAGATTTTGATTTCTCAGCATTCCGGTGAAAGTATTCTGATTGATTTTTTTTACAAATACATATTTTAAAATTAATTTCAATCAAATTTTATTAAAGAAATAATTAATAGGTATATTTATATCTTTTACATGTAATTTAAAACAGCAATAAAGGACTTTGAACTTGTATAACAATAATGATTTTAGCCAATATGGCTTATTCAACACTAGCATACCTATAGTCTCTCCGTTCAGAGTTAAATTCATTGAGCAGATACTTGAGCTCCGTGCGTGCAGACTCGATGGTTGCGTGACCCAAAGAGTTATCGTTGTCGATCATCCAAAGCAGTGAGGCACACTATCCCCCATAAACTTAGTACCTTAAGAAGTAGTCTCAGCCCTGCCCCCACAGTTTGACACCTATTTCCCTTGCGAAGCCATGTTCATAAGTGTCGTTACATCCCGTTACCACTTTGTTTTTCTGAATGTCAGTCCTCTTCTGACATTATGGTTGTACTTTGTCACCTTTGAAAGTCCATTATCCAAGCCCCGTGTTTGTTCCATGTCAAAATCCAAGACTTTCTTGACCAATACGTGTTACCGAATTTTGTGACACCACAATTGCCACGGGATTTAGTTGTCACTACCTTTGCTATCATTACAAGAAAATCACAATTATTATTAAAACTCACAATAAATAAACCGTGCAAGCATCAACGGGTGCAAGCATCAACGGGTGTGCAATGCACATCTCGTTACATGCTACACACCGCTAAGAGGGCCTCTTAAATAATATAACATAAAAGTTTTGTCGCATCGATAACTGTCACCCCAGGCCAGAAACCACCTACCTATAATATGATATCCAATGTCATTGTCACATGACCGACTCCGAACACCAGCTCAAACAACAAAGACCACCATCCCAATGTTGGGCGGGACATGTGTTCTTGTCCATTTTGGACATGCAACAGCTCATGCCAAAATCCGTCAAGACATGAGGAACATTGTCGAATCGTAAATTCACGCTACTTCCAATTCCAGCACTGCCCAAGACATGTCGTTTCTGCCACAATAATAATCACAGGCACATCAAGGTCTATATCTGCAGACCTCTAGATCTCTTGGAGTCGGGGTTGAGTTGATAGAGTAGAGAGTCCAACCACGCTTCGCGGTTTAATCAACGTGAGACCAGCTAAGCTATCACATCCGACCACTCGAAGCAATGGGACACTCCCCTCATGAACTTAGCACCCTGAGAAGCATTCTCAACCCTGCCACGATATTCATCATCCATGTCCCGTGATCTAAACACTCATTCCCCCCGTCAAGCAAGGTTCTTAGCTGGCATAACAGCCTGCCACCACTTTTCTTGTTGAAACATGATAGTTGTGTGTTTGTCACCTTGAAAGTCCAATCCAGACCCATGTTCATGTCATGATTTTCGTGAACCAATACGCATTATTGATTCACTGTCATAACCGATTTATACTGTCGAAACAGCTGTCGCCACCCACTGTCTTTGACCCAATATTTTTTTTATCAACATCATGACTTGTATGCACTAATACACACTGTTAAATTCATTAGCATTGTCTTCGCTACTAAAATAACTAACATTGTCGAATCCGTTATAACCTTCTCACAGGTTGCTAGTACCCGCTATCTTTGACTGAGCACTTCTCGCTAGCGTATTATTTGATGGTGTTACAACATGCCTCTACTCCCGTTGTTTATAGTTAAGTTTATAGGACAGACAGTTAAACCACATGTCACGTGCTCAATGGTTGCGTGATCCATTGACCTATCACTACAAGACTCCCACTCTCTTGCCCCGCCATCTCCGCGTTCCTTGTGTACCCAATTCTAGAAACTCGCATATCATCTTCCATGAAACGGTGCTCCTTGAGGGTCTCGGGGGACAAATCGAAGCGACAAAGGGTTGAATCTTTGTGGATCGTGGCAGAAAGGCCACTTTGGCACTTACTATACCTCATTGCGTATTTAAATCATTTACAAAGGATTCAACTCATCGCTTAGTGAGAATTGTACTTCAAGGTGGCCCACATGACTTTTCCATCACGAGGGCCCAGCCAACAACACGTGCCTTCGAGGCTTCAAAGCCCCTACCGCAGATCAACAATCGAACGACGGGGTGCATAACATCTAGACTGGATTCTAACTTAGAGGCGTTCAGTCATAATCCAACACACAGTAGCTTCACGCTATTGGCTTTTCAACCAAGCACCATGACCAATTGTGCAAGTCAATAGTTCTTCTCGTAATAGGTTGGAGTACTATTACGACATTGTCAATGGCATGGTAAAATTAACTTGTCTCATAATGGTCTAAACTCAGTTCACATTCTCTATTGGTGGGTAAACAATACAACACCTGTTGGATTTTGCTTTACAGTGATAGGAAGAGACGACATCGAATGATAAAAAAAAACAACGTCGTTATGAATGTTTTACTATCACAAGCCAGTTATCCATGTGGTAACTTTTTTGATACTTCTAGCTAGCTTCAAATTCTGAAGGTCTAAAAGATCAATAAACCAAGTTTTCACAATTCATATTTATACTGGAAATCAGAATCAAACGAGTTTTTTTACCTTTTTGTTCCATTAAAAATTTTCATTCTCGTTGAGTTTATCTTAGAACATCCATAATATCTTTTAACATATATGCCGCCCTGACTAAACTTAGGGATGGGCTGTCATGGTAAGAAATGCACAAAATATAATTCAAAGCTTGGTCATTCCTCGAGCACCCGTCGTTGTCACGAAGCCGAAGCCTTTCTTTTAGCCATGGAAAATCCTTCTAACTTTAGAGGCGTCAATAAACTGAAGCCCTGCTGATTTCCAAGAATCAATACTCTTAAAAAAACTTTTTCATCAAGCGTGAACACTAGGCGTGAAATATATTGTATTGAAAGGGGGTAAATTGGTGTAAAAGATTCGTTGAATTTTAATGGTAAACAAAAATTTATATCAACTCTAACACCTAGAATACAATTGATTTTGTTATCATAAAATAATCAAATTGTCCATGAAAAAAAGTTCAATTGTTAAAACTAAAAATATTTCTCCTGCCAAGAAAACCAATTATTTGTTCATAAAAGAGTTTTAAAGTACAAGGACCAAAGTGAAAAACATGAAAAAAAAATAGTGGTTTCAAGTTTAGCTGGAAAAGAAAACTTTGATCCTTATACTTTTTTTATTTATAGATTTCTCAAAATTCAATCATGGTTCGTTTTATTTGTTTTCCAGTTCCTAGTGTGAAATAGATTAGAAAGACGCTAAATTCAGTGATAGACAAAGAAAGTATCTGCTGACATTAATTTTAACAATTAAAATGTATCTGATTCTGATATTAATGAATTTTATTTAATAAAATGAGTTTTATTAGAGTGTTCTTTCACCTTGAAAAAAATTATATTTGACAGCAATTTTTTTTTTCAGATTGGTTTTTTATTGTTCAAAGGGTTTAAACATGTTTGTTTGTATTTTTATTTTTGTTATAGATGAAGAATTGACTGCATTTAAATTGTAAAATACTTTTACCCTGAATTTTAAATAATCATGTGATTATTTTTAAATTAAATAAATTGATGTTTTTAAATTATTTTCATGGAATAATATTAAAAATAATTTCTAAAAAATAAAAAAAATATTATTTTAATATTTTTTAAATAAAAAATAATTTCAATTAGAATATTAGTTAATTCCCGTCGGATCAAATCGCATAAACTTAGATTACATGTACAAAATGATGGCATCACGCTCCGTTTAATATTTTATATATCCTCGCTCGGGATTCATGATGGATAGATCTTGAAAGAAATATATTCTATTTAATTGTGTAAAAAAACAATAGAATAGTATGGTGAGAGTAGGTGGTGTTTTCAATTCAAATGACATGTCCATGTGTACCGCTGCCGTGTCGCTTGCTTCACGGTGTAGTCTGGCAGCTGCCGTGTCAGCTCACATCCCCTCCTCGAAAATCAACCTTGTCAACTGACCCCTTCAAATCCCTTGAACGTTTCCGAGTGTCTCTCTACTTTTCTTTATTTAATAGTAATAAAAAAAATCTCACCCTTTCAATTTTCTATTCCAATCTTAATTATTTATAAAATTAAAAACATAAATGACGGGTCTCTAGAAAGATTGATATGTGGACCCACATGCATAGTGATATGGATGGGTAATGTTAAAAGTAATCACATGACATGATACAAGGGAAGCTGTCATTCGTTGTCGTGACTCGTGAGCATCCCTTTCCACGACGTTTTTGCCGATGCGGGTAGATCATAGATCGCATGGCAGAGAAATGATCACAGGTGTGAGTCCCCACTCTGATTAACCTGTCCTCATAGTTGTGCATCGTGTGGATTGCAAATGGCCAGATTTACGAGGATCAGCGGATGAGAATTAAAGAGGGGCCATGGTTTTAAATGCCGGCACAGTGCAGTTGCATACCCGATGGCCGAGCATCGATAAGAGATCCAATTGATGGAGTTCCCGAGGAGAGGTATTATGCTTTTGGCGGGAAAGGCATACGTGTACATTGACCTGTGGGCCTTTTCTTTTTGGATAGGTCAAGGAGGCACTGTGCACGCTATTGCCAGATTGTCAGTGTTTTGGGTGTTGCTGTTTCTTGCTTATTTATTGTCTTCTGTTTTGTGTCAGCCTTTGATTTTTATTTTTATTGTCATTTTACTATTGCTTTTTCTTGGGAGTGGCAGGGCTGTGTCGGCCAGCATATTGCCACGAGCCCCGGTGCTTTGAATAGATTCTACTGTTTTCCAATGAAAGCTTTGCATATTATTATTTTCCCTTAAAAATAATTCACAAATATAGGATTGTTTTTTTAAAGAAAAATAAGACTGATAAAAAAACGACAAATAACATAGTTTGAAATGTTTTATCCAAATATCATAGTTTAATACAAGTTATAATTGAAAAACATGATAGTTTGAAATGTTGGTGGTGACAAACAAAACATTTTTCTTCTTCTTAAGAGTAGGATTATTCAAATTGAAATAAAATAACAAGAGACCAATATAATTTTATAAAAAATAATTTGAAGCAAATCAAGAAGACTATTTTTTTATCAAAAAAATCCTAATAAAAAGACTAAAAAATGAATTAATTTAAAATAGGCATGCATAAAGTAAATTACATGAAGTTTAATCTTCAATAGATGAAATATAAAGTTAAAAAAAAATGAATGAAAATAAAAACTATTAAAATAATAAATTTTTATGAGATGATTTTTAATAATATATAGGCCTTTCTAATTTATTGTTAATTTATCATGAGTCGTTTCCATAAAAATACAAATAAAATTGGTATTAGAAGTATCCAGTAGCTTGGTAAACCCATGTAAGTTATTTATTAATTATTTTCTGTTAAAAAAATATATATATTTCACCTTAACAAGGCTAGTTGAATAGATTTCCTGACATTATATATCTTTCTTAAACCCATGTAAATTATATATAAAAAATGATGTTTTGTTTTAAATATTATTTTTGATATTATTACATCAGAATTATCTAAGAACACAAAAATAAATTAATTTCAAATAAAAAAATTCAAATTTTTCACAAAAGTTTTAAATTTTTTTTGCCAAACAACCCCTGAGTAAACACATAAAATAGTTGATATCAATCTCACTGTCATGTAAACAATGAAACAATTCAATATATTATTTAAAACATTTTATGACGAAGGAGGGGTTGTAAATGTGTTTGGAAAGTATTTTTTTTAAATAATTTTATTTCATTTTTATTTTTTTAATATAAAAAATAATTTGTAATAAATAAAAAATAAATATTTTAATACATTTCTAATTAAAAAATATTTAAAAAAAATAACTTCAAATAAACTATCCATCATTGACGAATTGTCGTAACGTGAACGTTCTCGGTGGATGTGTCATTTGCTTTTAAACTATCATGACATCTGATTTTTGTTTTATATATATATATATAAAACCATACGGAGTATTCAGGAGTTCTTATGGAGGGAAAAAAAAAATAATATTTTAAATTATTTTAATATGATGTATCAAAAATAATTTTAAAAAAAATAAAAATATATTATTTTAATATATTGTTAAATAAAAAACACTTAACTCTCTGCCACCCGTAAAAAGAAACAATTATCGGATCGTGGGTTCCTCATGCCGACACGTGTAGCCCTTTTTGGATATGTCCGCCGAAGCAGGGCTGGGCTCTTTTTTCTGTCCTTCATATATTTTTTCAATTACATTATTTTCAATATGGTTTTATTAGCTTTTATTATTTAATATTTATATTTTATTGATGATAAATTATTTTTTTTGCTATAAAATAGAAAAATAATTATATCAAGGTATGATTTATAACCCGAGGTGTAGAGTTAATGGGTTGATTTAATAATTCCATGGTCAAATAAGGATATTTTGACTGTTTTTTTATATCTCTGTTTTCGATTCTATCATATAGTGTGGGATTTTTATTGAATGCTATTTTTTCATTGTTTAGTTGATAATAAATTTTTAGTTTTTAATTTTTTTTATCATATAATAATGATAAAAATCCTATTCATCAGAGTTTATAACTCTTTTTTATTTGTTTAAATATTAATTAAAAACTTATGCTGTGAGTGTTTTAGGCTTTTTAAAAAAAGTCTTTGATTTCTTCTTTAAATACCATAAAGTATACGGATTTTATTGAGTTTCATATTTTAATATTGAGTTGATATCATCATTTAATATAAATTAATATTATTATTTTTTATTATATATTTTAAAAAAAATCCAGTAAAGTCTATAATCCAAATCACATGCTTAGCAAGTTAGCTACATGTCAATGAAAATTCCAGGTCAGGATATTCCAAATTTAAACTCAACACCAAATTCAATGACAGTAATTATTTATTCTAATAATTTAGACACTATTCTCTATGTTTTACAAAATGCGATTCCAACCTGTAGCTACAGCATTGACGATAAAACTATTTCTTAATATGGGAAGGGCGGAAAGCTATAATCACTAAAAATTTAAATAAATATTAATTTTAAGATTGTTAAAATTAATTGAGTTCCGTGTAAATTAATTTATATATTTATATTAATAAAAAAATATTATTTTATCAGGAAACATACTTAAAATATTACAAATAATTGTTTCTTAAGAAAATAATAATTATGTATTCAAAATCTTATACATATTATACAATATTCTTTGAAAATATTGAAATCACGAGATAGTGAAAACAACAAACACAAAAAATTAGATTGTTATGAACAAATTGCAAAATCCATGATAAAATTTGAAGAAATAATAAAAATAGAGTTTTAGTCAAGTTTCATAAATATGTTGAATTCACGACTAAGTCTTTAGAATACAATAATTTCATAAAAAGAAAGTTAAAAGAATACCTATAAAGCATAATTCCAAGTAAACCAAATAATGAAAGATGATTTTTTTATAAGAAATATACATCAGAAAAAAAATATAACCCAGGTGAACCCAATTTAGCTCATCAAATTTGCAACACGAGATATGAAAATGAGATAACCATATTAAAAAAAAAACCAAATGTTAATCAACTTAATGTGTAATGTTAAAATTATAAATAAACAATATATATGAAAAATACCCTAGTCAATCAGAGTTCTCTCATTAAATTTGTAATACTGGTGATAAGATTGCAATAATCTATATTGATAAAATTGAAAGAAAAAAAAAGAGTTCTATATTTCAATCATCTAAATACTGAAAATAAAAATTCGTAAACAAAGTCAAATATTGATTTTTCCATGTGATTCACGGCATGCCTTTCACGTTCATGGATATTTGACTTTGTTGTAGCCACCAAATCGAGATCAGAACATTATAATCAACAATCCAAGTGGTATCTTGCCGAACCCCATATGTGCATAGAAATATTGTCTCTTCTTCTGATTTTTTTCGCACGAAAACCTTAAGATCATAACATTACAATCACAACATCAATTTTTTAGGCACTTTACTGTCTGAATGTGCATGTGATTTTATTTATTTAGAGCATAAAACATGAAAAGGGTTAGGAGTGGAGCATATAAATATATAAAAAGATCGCAGATTATAAAAGAAAAACGAATTCACACGACTGAAAATACTTTTAAGTAGTTTTGACTGTACCTATACATCCACGGAGAAAATAATAAAATAATTTATTATAATTGAAACATTGTTAACTTGGAGTGCAGTCAATCACAATTCCAAGTACATTAGCATACAATGAAAGAGGGATGATTTCTGCCAGGACGCGAAATCACCACAAAGGGTTTTCGGCCGTGGTTAGCATTCGAGGAAACTTATTTAATGCTTTCTAGACTGGCAACACGTCCCCTGCTCAATGTTGGTGAAAGTATTTCAAATGAAATGAAGAAAAAGTACAAAGAGACCATTTAGGACAATAATAATTATTTAAATTATTTTTACCGTGTTTCAATCTCCTTGAACAATAATTATTTAAGGATTATAATTTTTCAACCAACTAGAAAATATAGAAACGATCAACACATTGTCTGCCAAGCCAAGTTACGTGTCATTTGTTAAATTATAGAAATAAATTTCTGATGATGTTTTACCTACTTTTTCTATAAGAAAAAAAAAAAAAAAACAAGGCTAACGGGCCTAACTTGTTAGGCTTGATACCATTTAGACCTGTTTTATTTAAAAAAAATTTATAATTTCTATTAAATAAATTACTTTAATCGATGCCCTCTCGCACACTCTTTTAATCTTTATTTTATTTTATTTTTTAGAATATATTAAATAATAATTAAATTATCCCTACAATTTCAGAATAATTTTCAAAAATATTCAATTTATGTTTTTTTTCTGAGATAGATAAGTTGTATTTGTATATTTTATTTATAAGAGAAAAAAATCATATATATTTAACGACTAGAATTTACTTTGAAGATAAATAAAATAAAATATAAAATGGAAAGAATAGCTAAGATAAAACACGTGCATCTATATATCTATCCTTTGTTTTATAAAAACAATTTATTTTATTTTTTATATTTTTAAATTATTTTGTTGTTCTGTGTAAAAAATAAAAAATATATATTATTTTAATATATTTTTAAATAAAAAATACTTAAAAACCAAAATTGACAACAATATCCCGAAATATTTATGCCAAAAGATACAGCCCACTTGCCCAAGTGACTGAACAGCCTGTGATATGGTGGCAGACAGTGACAAGACAGAGAGACTGCAATTTCCTATTTTATATTTTTTTATTTAAAAATATATTAATATTTTTTTTATTTTTTAAATATTTTTATATCAGTACTATGAAAAGATATAAAAATTATTTTTTTATTTTAAAAAACACTGTTGAAGGTGAATGCCATAATCATTAAAACCTAACTTTTGTTTTCCAAAATATTTTTTTAAAAATTAAGTATTTTTATTAATTTTATATATACACACACATACATAAAATAATGTTTTAAAATTGATGTTTTTAATATATATATATATATATATATATATATATATATATATATATAAATTATATTACGGGATTTCTCCTAATTTTTTAAGATTGACAATATACTTTTTTAATATGATATCAAAATTTTATTGACGCAACGGTCGAAATCTAATCATCTTTATTTTAATTGATAAAATATAATCATAATGTAGTATAAGATTATGCAAGTTTAAAACTTAGAAAATTTTAATTTGAGATGATGTGTTAAAAAATAATATAAATTATATTTTAGAGTTTTATATGATAATTTAATTTTTTTAGTTAGGATTAATTGATAATTTTTAATATTTTCCTATTAAAATAATTTAAATTTAAAAAATCAAAATTTTATAAAAATACTTGGCAACTATAAAAACGAACAATGATTATCGTGTGAATGGCGCAGCACTCAAATGCCGTGGACGTATAAAACACATCCAAAATTAATATTAAATGAAGAGAGAGAAAAAGGTTCGGGGCGGCAATGTTGGCAATTTTAGGGAGAATCCATCATCGCAGTGGAAATCAGATTCGGCCGACTGATGTATCTTTGAAAATGAGGTTTTTGTTATTATTATTATTATTATTTTAAATTACTTTTCTAGTATTTTAAGTTTTTTAACGCGGTGATAATAAAAATAAATTTTAAGAAAATAAATAATAATAATAATAATATTTTAAATAAAAAATTACTATTAGCACGTCACAAACAACAAAGATGAAAACCGTAGTTAGATATGTTTGATGGCCAGTTTTTATATTCTTTTTCTGAGTATCTTGTAGTCTTTTAGCTTTATTTCATTCGTTCCTGAAGGTTTTTCTCCTCGTCTTGTCAGCATTCGCTGTTAGGGCACGGCATGCAAAACATGCATTTTGATTTTCTTTATGTTAAATTAATGGGAGCCATATACAGTGGGATGCAACAGGAGAATTAATGATTACCCAAATTTCATATTTGGCTCACACCATCCTCGTCGTTTAAAAGATAGCATGTGAAATGAATTGTGATCTCCAAATACCTTTCTTCTTCTCTTTAACCACCATCACGAACATTTCTAACGTTGGAAACAGCTGATCAACGGTTATGTTGCGTTTCATAAATTATTTATTATTCTGCATCTTTGCAAAGGAAGCATGACTTGATTCTAATGCTGCAAAAAAAAACACTTCACCAGGAGGAGATAACAAGTTTCGAGTCAAAGTGATCGACACCTGGTTTGCGAGTTTCAGATTTGGATCATGATGTATATATATTATAAAAATTTTAATATAATTGAGATTTTAGTTGTTGAATTAAGATCATAAAAAATACCTAAAAAACTAAAATTTTCTAGAATTAAAAACAAGGTTATGCTTTGGAATCTCAATTAACAAAACAAATTTGATTTAGTTCTTTTGTATAAAAACCGTGGCTCATATTTTGGGTCTGTTTGAGAATATGATTTATATTTTTTTAAGTGATTTTTACTCCAAAGAGTATCATGATGATATAAAATTAGATGATTTAAAAATTCAAAAATATTAATTTAAAATAAAAATAAAAATTTACTTACAATTCCAAGCGAGAAGACGCGGCCAAAGTCCATGAATTCACATGTTATGCACGAATCGCTTACCTGGCTTTTCAAAGAGATGAGAATCGCATCTAGCTTGGAAAACATTGCCCCGGAAAGAGTTTACGTGGTGGGGCATAACGTGTCCCCCTTTCAGCATTTTTGAATCACGAAAATTCCTTGAAAGCAATTCTTACCGGCCCTCCCACTTATCTTCTAGTCCCTCCCTTTGGTATAATCCCTCAACTAGATATGAATTGACTTTAAGCTTCCTAATCTTCAAGGTGATAGCTTTCCAACAGCATTCTTTAATTGCTAAGCAAATTTTAATTCTGTCCATTACAACTCACTATTACTTTTCTTGTCTCCTGCTCAACCTTTCATGATTGAGTTTGAAGCTGCCTGATCACTCGTTAGTGGGTGTCATCATTGACTTGTGGACAATGGTTGCCTACGGTTTGGAAATTTCCGGCCTGGGAGGATTCGTAAATCAAAGAAATTTCTTTTTTTCTTTTTATATATTTTTACAAAGATAAAATATGTGAGGCCATCCCTAATTTGAAGAGTCTACGTAGATCTATAATTTGTCCTGACAATGGTACCGTGACTATTCTCTTCATTGCTATTCGGAATGATGGATAAGTTTGCCCAAATCAATGGAAAAGAATCGTTAATTTATCCATGATATTCATATAATAGAAGATATTTTCATAACTTTATTATTCTTCCTAATCACAACCACACGTATATTTCGTAGTAATTTGCTATTAAAAATGACTGAAAAGGATAGAAAGCAAAATCATAAAAATGGCCAAGTTGCAGAGCCTGTTGATTTTGAGGACCACCGATAAGGGCTGGACGTGGCCGGTTTCTTTCAAGCTCATCAATCTAATTGTTTCCACACGATTTTTTTTTCTTGAATTAGTGCTTTTAACGAGCTCACCGGTTTTTTGTGTAGGAAATAAAGATCCTCACCTTAAAAGAAAAGAAAAGAAAAGAAAATCTTGACACTAGCTGGGTAGGAGATATATACTTGCCTCCAATTTTCACTCAATAATTTTAAAAAATACACCGTTAAATTCCACACTTTTCCCGTATCGAGCAGTAAATCTCAATTTATTAGCATCGAAAGATAATCTCAAACGGGTTGAAGGTCGGCATCAATGAGCTTGTTACATAAACATGGAACCTAAAAAAGCATATGAACTAACCCGATTAAAGGTATCTGATGGACACCACCGACTGGCCAGAAAGGAAGGATAAACCCAGGCCAGATATTAAAAGATGAACATGTCATGATGCGAGCATCAAGTGCCACTTGCTAGTCCCTACCACATGGCACATCACATGGAGAGACAAAATTAGGCTGCTTAAAATCTTGTCTTAATTTGTCGGGTAACCAAAAATGCGAGGCTAGCTCCCATCAAACAGAGAGAGGCCGAGAAGGGTAGTTGTATGGCTTACAAATTCTGTCGGTGTGGGATACTTTTCGCCATAGATCCATGCCTCACCTTTTTTTTTTCTTTCTTTTTTCATGGAGTTAGAACTTAATCTTAGAAATTCAACCTCGTTGCAAGTGAGATTTTGCTCTACATTTGTCTTTTGCAAGATGAAATAGTAAGAAAAATGACTTTTTGTCAATGCATAGATTCATGTGTACATGGTCTTAAAATAACAACTCATGAGAGTTTATGATGAAGAACTAGAATAATAATAATAATAATAATAATAAGTCAACAACCTTTCAAAATTGCTTGCAAGCTACATGAGCGGGCTTAGCAGCCTATAGATTTATTCAAGTCTCTTGGTTTTGATAATATAATAATGCAGAATGGATATTTTTATTATGCAGTCCAAAATGACTTTTTTTTATATATAATAAAAAACAGGGATAAGACATATTCCTTGACAAAATTATGATCATTTTATTGAAGTATGTTAGCCTACATGTTCAACGCAGCACATCTAGATATAGGTAGCCAATTCGGTGAGTTTGCTTTGTTGTTCCGCAATATTTATTATTTGACGATGCATGAGAATATTTTGTGATCAAAAGTGACTCTTCTGTCCTTCTGCATATTTCTTTTATAAACCAGTGTTTCCTCCTCGCTTCTTTCCGTAGAATCTTTGGTATAGGTTGCCGAGAAGACAAACAATGTCATTTGTCGAGCATCAAGAAATATTTGACAAAACAGATGCTTTCTAATTTGACTCGTCCCGGCCATAAAACTATAAATAAAAATTATTACCTGAGCTTGCCGATCCACCCCGCCTGAAATTAATATTCCACGCTGAACCCGTTTATTAGTTTACTATTATTAGAAACACGTAATTGAGCAAGGTGCCCTTTTAATTCTTTATCTAATTTCTTTTATGCTGTATACACCTCCATCCTTTTGTGATATCAGGAACTACAGGTATGATAAAACAAGATTAATTAGAGCAGTTTGTTTTTGTATTTTATAAATATTTTTTTAAAAAATATATTTATTTAATTGTCTTAAGATATTTTTTTATATATTTTCACATTGTTTTAAAAATGTTAATTTATATAAAAAGAAAATATTGTTGAATAATTTTTTTTTAAATAATAATATTAAACAAACTTTGAAAATCCAACTTTGAACAAAATAGAGTTGGCAAGAGTTCAAACCTCTCTTTCAAAACTGAACAGGAAAGCTAATACGGATTCCATGAATGAGTTGAACCGTGTGTGAATAATTTCTCAATAGCTTGATAAAATCAATTTATAAGTTGTGAATCTTATAATTTTACTTTATAAAATCTATTTAACTAAAAAAATGAATACATTTTAGCTAAATTATTAGAAATTTTAAATGGATATTATCAAAGAACCAATTCAATTCAATAGCTTAAGAACCCACATTATCTTTTTCTTAATTTGATCAAATAAAACATTTAAATTCGTAACTACTTGATAATCAAGCTCTCATATTATATCAAATAACTAATTTAACTTAATTGATTAAACTATTAGATTAGATTCGATTCTAAAATATATTTTATATTATTATCTAATAATTATTGTAAGTAATTTCATATTATATATAGAGAGAGCGGGGGGGGGGGGGACGTATAATCTGAAAAAACGAGTATTTTTTAGAATTCTCCATAAAAAATGACAACGCTCCATAAAAAATGACAACGAAGGGAAAACTGTAAATTTATGGAAATACGATCTCTGAATCCGTAACTAAACAGGCCTGTTTCTGTGGGCCTCTCTATTTCGTTGCAGTTATCTTGGACTACAACTGCATTGCTTCTGGGCCCAAATGGAGACTCCCGCGAAAACAAGATTGCAAGAAATAGGGGAACGCGGGCTTTCTAAGTGGCCCATTACGTCCTAGATTTGCATTTTAGATAGGCCTTGAGATAGCTTTCCAAGGATCCCACTCCATATCTCCAACACCTAGCCCACCATCCCCACTACCCACAGCTTCCACCCAAAAATAACAACCACGATACTAAAAATACAAATGATACAGATTAAAATGCAAGAGAGAGAGAACTACCAAGCTGGCATTATTATTTTTTCTTAAAAAATGTACGGAAATCTAATATCAGGTATCGTGAAATAGCCACACCATAAATAAAGTTACAGGTTAATTTTTAATATAATGCACGCGTGGTGGATGCATTTTCTAGTATTTTGAGCGATCTATCCGTGCGATGCACCGGGTTTTTTTATCTATATAAAAAATAAATTATTTTTTATATAATCAAAATGTAAAGTGGGGCGTATATTTTTTAATCGAAGATAATATAGGTATTTTTTTTTTATGAATTGCATTTTCTCCCTAGTAATATTAGATCTGACACATTATAAATAGAAATACTATAATTTTTTTCCATAAATAAACTAACATTTTCTGCGCGGTATAATTAGTTATTTCAATGTTTAATTACTAAAATTGCAACAGATAAAAATATGCTAGAAATGAGTTTTTTGCGTTGTATAATTAGTATGTTTGTTTGCTCATTGCGCAAGATTTTTTTCCATGTAGAAAACTAATTGATTTTTTACATATTGTAATTAGTTGTTTAAATATTTAATTAGTAACATTATAATAGATAAATATGTAACAAATAATTCCCCCCCCGCCTAAAAGGAATAGTGTAATCGCAATGGGAAGTGGTTCGTATATTTTTTAATTGGAGATAACTTAGGTAAATTTACAAAAAAATATATTTTAGGTGTCTTTTTTTCCGAGTAATATTAGATCTGACACATTAAAAATAAAAATATTGTAATTTTTTTAAGAAATAATTTTTTTTCCCGTCCTATAATGACTTATTTGCCATCAAAAAGGAATAGTGCAATCGAAACGGAGAGTGACTCACATATTTTTTAATTGTAGATAATTGAGGTAAATTTGTCAAAAAAAATTTGAGTTGATAATGCAGGTCAATTTGTCTACCTTTTATTTTTTTGAGTTGTACTTTTTTCTTAATAATATTAGATTTAAAATATTAAAAATGGGAAAATTGAAAAAAAAATTAAGAAATAAACTTAAACAAAAGAGTATAAAATTTAAATTGAAAGAATTTTTTTTATAAGATTTATTAATCATATTATTATATTAAATGTATTTAAGCATATTAGTATTAATTTTTTTTAAATCCCAAGTCTCTCTCTCTCTCTCTCTCTCTCTCTCTCTCTATATATATATATATATATATATATATATATATATTCAATAAATATTAAAGCATATGATTAGTCTCACATACTTTATAGAGTAATAAAAATGGGAAGTGGTTTGTATATGTTTAAATTGTTAGATCTGACACATTATAAATAAATATATTATAATTTTTTTTCCATAAATAAACTTATATTTTCTGCGCGCTATAATTAGTTATTTTAATGTTTAATTATTAAAATTGCAACAGATAAAAATATGCTATAAATGAGTTTCTTGCGTGGTATAATTAGTATGCTTGTCTACGCACTGCGCTAGGTTTTTTTCCATGTAGAAAACTAATTGAATTTTTTACATATTGTAATTAGTTGTTTCAATATTTAATTAGTAATATTATAATAGATAAAATATGTAATAAATAAATTTTTTTACCCGTCTAAAAGGAATAGTGTAATCGAAATGGGAAGTGATTCGTATATTTTTTAATTGGAGATAACTTACATAAATTAAAAAAAATATATATTTTAGGTGTTTTTTTTCCTAGTAATATTAGATCTGACACATTAAAAATAAAAATATTGTAAATTTTTTAAGAAAATTTTTTTTTTTGCGTCCTATAATGATTTATTTGCCGTAAAAAATGAATAGTGCAATCGAAACGGAGAGTGACTCACATATTTTCTAATTGTAGATAATCGAGGTAAATTTGTCAAAAGAAAAAAAATTGAGTTGATATTGTAGGTGAATTTGTCAACCTTTTATTTTTTTGAGTAGTATTTTTTCTCCAGTAATATTAGATTTGAAATATTAAAAATGTGAAAATTAGAAAAAAAAAATTAAGAAATAAACTTAAACAAAAGAGTATAAAATTTAAATTCAAAGAAATTTTTTTTATAAGATTTATTAATCATATTATTATATTAAATGTATTTAAGCATATTAATATTAATTTTTTTTAAATCCTCTGTCATTCTCTCTCTCTCTCTCTCTCTCTCTCTCTCTCTCTATATATATATATATATATATATATATATATTTGTAGGATATAATATTCAATAAATATTGAAACATATAATTAGTTTAACATACTTTAATTTGACATAAATGTACAAATATGTAATTAATTTGACATACTTTCAATAATATATTTAATTTAAAGGACAATCCTAGGTCTTTTTTTCTCTATATATATATTCTTAGGCGATAATATTCAATAAATATTAAAACATATAATTAGTTTAACATATTTTAATTTGACATAAATATACAAATATATAATTAATTTGACATATTTTAAATAGTATATTTAATTTAAAGGATAAAATTGAAGTAAATAAAAAAATTGAAATTAAATAATTTTTAAAAAAACCTAGAACTAAAAGATTTGGGATCGAAATGAAATTGAAATGCATAATTAACTTGCACAGAAGGATAAAATTAAAAGAAACCAAACTTTGATACCGAAAATATTAAGAATTTATAATAATTTTGCATGGAAGGGTGAAATTGAAACCAATCAAAACTTTGATATCAATTATATTTCGAATTCCAGCCCAGACCACAAAATTAAAAGTATGAGGACCGATTTGAAACTTCAATATATAATCAATTGCAATTGAAGGACGAAATTGAAACAAATCAAAACCTATATAATAGAAATAAGGGCCATAAAAACAAATTACAACGTTCAGGGACTGAAATGAAATTTGAAAAAAAACAGCTTAGCTGACATCAGCTGGCTCAGGCAGGAGAGAGAAATTAGGGGGTGGGTCTCAATCGATCATTGACACGTCTCCAGACACCATAGTGCCACATGTGCCGCCCCATATGGAAGAGAACATGCCTGAAAATCATTTGAGACACTGGTTGGGCATTTTTGGACGCCGGAGTAGGCCGCACGCGCCGTTCGAAACACGCGTGAGCGTTGAAACGAACGGCGCGTCGCCGGACACGCCAACAGCTGTCAGGTGAAAAAGAAATTAAAAAAATGGGTAATAACCGGAATGCCCCTCACCCCCAGGCATGCATTTTGTCCTTTTCGAGGGACAAAATCATTAATGCACTGTGCAATGAAAGATTAAAAAATTAAAAACCTGGTGTAATGAACAGGATTGGACCAGACCGAAAGTGGTCAATTACCGCTAAGCCCCTGAAACCGGCGGCGTTATTTGTCTTTTTCGAGGGGTTGTTTCGTTATTACACTGTTCATAATCTGAAAAAGAAAAAAAAAAGGTGGACGTGCGCGTGTGAAGCACGAGGTTAAATTGCCAATGAATAATGTCAATAAGTCTAGAGCTACAGTGTAACGCCAGCTGACCGCCCCATTCTCTTTTAGATATATAGTAATAAAGGGAAGAATGAAGAGAACATGATCATTTCCAAAGTCATTTTTTATTTAACTCTATTGAAATTAAATTAACCACCTGGAGTGAGTTGTAAGTATTTTTAAAATTACAAGGCTTTGGATCAAACTCTGGTCAAGGGTATTTTTCACTGACTTCATATTTGATATTAAATTGGCTGGAAATTATGCTTCTTGATTGAATATGGGTTAGAGATTTTACAGATGTGACTTTAAGATATTAGACCAGATTTATGAGGTTTACCAAGTTTATTTTATTCTTATTTATTTCATACCTACTATTTATTTATTTAAAAATAATCTATCATATTAAGAATGATTTTTAATTTCAGCCCCTGTGATTCTTTAATATCTCAAGTTTGGTACTAATTCTTTTAAATGCAGTATTTTTGCTTTGGATCTTTGTTTCTCGTCATATTTCGTACCCATTAAATTTTTCTCCATTTGTTTTTTTTATTCCTTTTCCATTAAAAGGATTTATTAATATTTTTCAGTGATTATATTCCTTAAAAATTAAATTGGAGTATATTTAAGTTGTTCAATACAACTCAGGTTCATGATTTAATAAATTTTAGTTTTTTTTTTTTATATATATATATATATATATATATATATATATATATATATATATATCAGATTAGGTTTAAAAGACCCAGTGAAGTTTTCTGCTTTTTTCTCAATGTGAATCTTTCAATTTTTTTTGTTTGTATTATTTAAATTAATACTTGACTTTGGACTTGAATTATTTTTAGCCTTTAATGTTTTTTTTTTAAAAACAATATATTCTGCCCACTGCAAAGCTGTATCCAAGAACACTAACGAGGGAAGGATTATTAAAGTTCAAACAAAATAGTGAACGGAGGGACGGCCACTGGTTGCGCACCCGAGCCCTGGGTTTCCCCTGGAAGAAGAATGCATCCCTGACACTCTAGCCAGGATGTTAAATAAAATCATAATCAATCTAAGCATAATGAGAACGCCATGACACAAACGCCAGTGATTATTTTATATATCAGTAAATAAATGCAGGCTCGAAGAAGAGGATCGCCTGCGTTTGCTGGCCTGAAAATACAGATAAAAGAATGGCCTTGAAGCATGTTTTGCAGCTTGCTCCTGCTAAAGAAATACGAGGAGAAAAGGGAAGGAAGGAAGAAATAGGCATTGCTTGCTGAATTATTTTTACTTGCAATATATATCATCCAGGCTGATCAAGTAACATGATATTTGTTTTCTAACGGAAACATGATGAACATAGTTAAAAACATGACACCGATTTTAGAATAAACAAGGATGAAAACAGAATGGGGTTTTGTTAAGACTTTAAAGCTTTTAAAAAGAATTAAGCTCGATATCGCATGTTCCTCTACGAACTAATAAGCCAGTCTTTACAGATTTTATTCATTTGGATTTGGATCCAAATTCAGATCCAAACCCGAATTCTCATAAAAAGAATTACCCTCTTTCTTCTCCGTGTCAAGATCGGCGCCGTTAAGTTCTTTGAAATCCTCTCTCTCTAACAAAGACCTCCATTTCTTTCCTTCACTTTTCTCAAAGTACTTGACAGCCACCTGTATCCTCCTCAATATAGCAAAAAACTCTTCCACCTCCTCCTCCTCCACCTCCTGCTGACTTCCCTTGAGCACGCCCTCTTCCTTCCCTTTCTTCCCGTTCATTTTCCCGTCATCTTCTCGTTTCCTCTTCTCTGCCTCCATTAAAAACAACCCTGCTGGGGTTTGTCCTGGCTGAGGCCAGTTATTATTCTTCTTATAAGACCAGAAAGGTAAAGCTATAAAAAAAAAAAGTTAAAAGGAAAAGATAAAAGGGAAAGGTATATTAAAAAGATAAAATAATATTTTTAAATTGAAGACTTATTTTTATATATTGCTAAAAAAATTATTTAATATATTTTTATGAAAAAAATATTTTAATTGTATTTTTATTAACTAATTAATATTAATAAATAATTATATTAATATTATATATATTAAAATAAAAGTAATTTTCTAAATGAATTTAAAAAGAATACAATATAAAAAAATATTATATTTATATTATTGAAAAATTAAAATAGTAGCTTCTCCAAATAGTCTTAGAGTGAAGTTGTTGCTTTTCAAAGTATTTTTATTTAAAAATATATCAAAATAATATTTTTTATTTTTTAAAAATTATTTTTGATATTAGCACATAAAACAATCTTAAAATATTAAAATAATTTATTTAAAATAAAAAAAACACAACTGAATACCAGTTTAGCCACAGTGACAAAGGCATTTACTCTTTTCGAGATGCTGTCAGATGCGCTGTGAGAAGTTTGTCCACCACCGAATGTTTGGTGGACGGTGGTGACGTGATCGGTGGCGTTAGCGTGTAACGTCAGTGCACGACATGTCTTCATGAAGAGTTGCCACGTGATATTCCTAACTGCTGGCTTTTGAGCTTTTTGACTAACACAAAGACGATTCCGGTGGACAAAAAGATCCAAGCATCCAACTCGTGGTTAACGAGGCATCACTTCCGAATGATGCCCATATTTTTTTCGTGTGATATTTTGATAAATCTAAATTTAAATAGATATAAAAAGTTTTTGAAGACAGAAGAATCCAATATTGCAGCCTAATTTTTATGGGCCTAGTCTCAAGAGTCAGTCTAGTTTTTCATGGGCTTGATATTAAAAAATAGTTCAATTCTTATGGTATAGTACTTAATTTTTATAAATTCAATTATATTTTGTATCCTCTTCATCTTTATGGGCGTATAATTTTTTTTTAAGAATTTATCATATTGATATTTCTATTTATGTAAGAGATTTTTATTTTTTTATTAATATTATTAGAACAAAAAAACATTTAAATATTTTTTCTCCATAAAAAAAGATTTGTGAGTTATAAATATCTTATGAATCTTCAAGCTGCGAGTTTATAATATATTCATTCTTAATATATATATATATATATATATATATATATATATATGTTTTAGATTTTATTTTTCTAAAATATTATTATATTTTTTTTCTTTTCTAAAATAATTATTTAAACATTCGAGAACTCTGAAATTTATAAAAAAAAATCTCATACAAGTGTCAGTCACCTATCATTTTATCTTGCTAGGTATCAATTACAAGTTACCACGTATCTTAACTGAAAAAAATGGACCTCGTTACCTAAATTAAAAGGCTAATTGAATTCATACACATGGCTACTAGTGTACTTACCTTTCAGTACCTCGTCACATGTGGATAGTAATCTGTTAAAAAGGGTGCCATTATACAACTTTTTAAATGGATTTGGTGCTATAAAATAGGCAACTGCTTCTGCTTCGGTGAGAGCACCCCGGTGCCACAAGAGCAACCCACTTGGCAAACACGGGTAAAGCGCGCCGCTGTGAAAATGGGTCAAGATGGAATCCATGTAATTTGTACGAATAAGAGTTATGCTGAGCAAGGCCCAGTTTTGCCTAAGCCCAGATCAACCTCCTTGTGAGTGTAGAATGTTCGCGGGACTCACTTCAGACATATGATCCTTTACAGTTTTCATCTCAGGTTTATCTAGAATATTTGGTAAGTTTATATATATGTTGAAACGATTTTAACATATAAAAAATTATTAAAATGAGTAGTTATCTGAGCACATATCTCCTGTTTATTTAGGATTCAGCTTTGAAGTCTGAACTGTCACGCTCTTGCTTTTGCCGATTGATAGTTGAGGCCGGACCGAGACAATTCCCTGCTGCTTAGTGCGGTTGTAGGGGTCACTTTGTAGTTGCTTAAGAATATCCTTTCGATGGAGATTAGATCAGAGGATTACCTGATCTAGAAAATCAAGACAAAACGTTTACGTGGCAATCAAAAACCATTTACTGCCTGTTTGTTAATCTGATTATGTTTGTTTAAAAAGGTGATTTTTATTCATAAATATATTAAAATAATATTTTTTTATTTTTTAAAAATTTATTTTTGATATCAATAAATCAAAATATATAAAAACAGTTAAAAAATTTATTTTTTATTTCAAAAATATTTTTGAAATATATTGAAATTCTAAAGAGAATAGGCCGAACAAATTGCTGCCACCGTACATATCGTTTTCTGGTCGTGATTCGCTGCCTTATTGAACCGACTGTAGTTGATGGGCCCTTCATTTTATAGCTTAGGTCTAAAAGATAAGTGCCAATCCATGCAAGCGACAGGAGTTAGATACCACGCTATTTCTATACCCGCGCTACATCGCAGACTACGATGCATTATGACAAAAGGGAAAACGTTGGTTTTATTTTAAATATATAGTAGCAAAAATAAGCAATGATAATAATAATGAGAAAAGTACAATTAGGTCAGAAAAATAAAATTAAAAACATCTCAAAAAATCAAAATCCTAAAAATCAAAACCAAACATGACTTCTCATCCCCCCCCGGCTATTTTCAGAGAAAAAAGCCACTACCATGACGATCATTCACAAATAGTCAACGAAGTCCTTTTCTTTTGTTGAATTTCTAGATATAGATTCCGGGGTTAACATAAAAAATAATAATCCTACGAATATACCAGATAAAGACGAAGGGTGCTTTTTTTAAAATTATAAAGGAAAAATCTAGTCGTACTTGATATGTAAATTAGCTCGAAGATATATTTATTACAAAATCTGACCCTGAATAAAGTTCTGGTCACGTGAAATTGTTATGAGCTCGCATGAAACGTGAGAGAGGAAATTAATTTCCAATGGCACGCACAGTGCCATCCAACGATATAAAAAATGGATCGAAGCCTTCTTATTTAACTGTCCTTTTTACATGTTCTGAGAGATTGTCGGACATTTGTTTAATCAACTGGCAAGTAGTAATCCGTTCTGAAGTGTTTTCAAAGCATGTCTGACTTTGTGCCATGATGTAAATGAATCTATGTTTTCTCCTTCAGTTAATTTTATTTTTCTTTTGGCCTTGGAGCGATGACGTAGTCAACAGCAACAAAAAAAATATATGGATGAAAGAAGTGTTGATGAAATTTTTAAAACCGTCTTTGGAACTCGATTCTTTTAAATCCCAGCTAGAAATACTTCAAGAACACGCAGAGCCACAACCTACTATCCAAACAAAAGTTCATAAAAAAATCACAGCTAAGAGCAGTACAATGATAAAAATTATTTTGGAGAGTCAAATATCTAAAATTGATAAAATATATAGCAGTATATTTTCTATTATGGAAACCGTGTAAAGTAGGCAGATAAAACAACTTTTATTTAGCTAATTTAGTCTTAGTATTTATCTATAAATTCATAATCAATTGTAAAAAGAAGTATTTGAAAATACAGAAATTAATCACATTTCGAATTCTTATATGGTATCATAGCGAATCTCGATTTTTTTTTAATCATATTTGTTCGAATTATCCTCGGAATTTTTTCTTGAACAATATTTGTTCATCTCGAAATTAATCCCAGAAATCAATCTTTACAGTACCTGTTTGTAAAAAAAGCTATTGTTCATTCCCAAAATTTGATTGCTACAATATCTCTTTGTTCATAAAACCCAGATTTTCCCGGAGAAAAAAAAAAACAAGAAACCCAGTTTTTTTCCCGTTCATCTGAAGCGAGTCTGGTCATCGTGCTTCTTCGTCATTTCCGGCAACAAACCCATCTAGCTCTGGGAACAGACCCATCAGACCCAACAAATAAGTCATTTTCTCTCTCTCGTATTTCTCCTTGAACACTTTTTTCTCTCATAAACCCAGCACCCACAGAAATCCACAATTAACCCAGTACCCAGAAAACCATACCAAACAACCCCTGTTAACACACAGATATCCACAACACCCAACGAACATGCCCACCTCTACTCCAGCAACACAAATCGTGGGGGTCCCTCCAGTGTTCTTTGACAACGCAGCAATGGTGGCTGAGAACCTCCAATCGACGGGGGGCACCGGTGTGACAGTGGCCACGGGAATGCAAAAAATGGATTTGAGAGACAGATGGGTCACGAAAATGAAAAAAATGAACGAGAGAAGCGGGTGTTTAATTCAGGTTATAAACCGGGGGGGCCATTGTGTTTTTAATGTGGTGAAACAGGTCATCGAAATAAAAATATTATAAAATTATTGGTTACCCTAAGGTGGGATTTTACAAAGAAAAAACCCTCAAAATTTTTTTAGAAAAGGTACGATACATTTTACAAAAACTAAACAGGTATAACCTTTGATGAATGTTGTACATCTTGACACAATTGGTAAAATTTCTGCGAACTCTTTTATTATTACAAATAGTACTTGGATTATTGATACATGTGCAACTGATCATATGACCAGATATTCCAATAATTTAAAGCTCTTAAAACCCTCTTCTTAGTCAGTTATTTCCACAGCTAATGATAATACCTCTTCTATTACGGGGGAAGGGTCTATAACCTTAATCGATTCTCTAACTCTAGATACTATTCTCATTATTCCATCCCTTGAATACAATCTCTTATCGATCAGCCAAATTATGTTTACCCTTGCATGCACTGTCATCTTTTGACCTCTCTTTTGTGTTTTTCAGGACATTCTAATTCGGAAGATTCTTAGTTATGATGTTAGATGAGGAAATCTATATTACTTAGAGTTAACAGAAAAGGCGTGTTCTCGATTTTCCTATAATTTTTGCACAATAAATCGGATGTACTAACCCCTGAAAAAGACAAAAACTAGCATTGTAGCTAGGGGTAACGTGGTACTTTCTGCTCCAGTTATTTTGTAATTCTGACTGGGTGCAAGGGTGTAAACGTAATTATCAACTATTTTATTATATTTCCTTAGACACTGCACGACGCGCCTACAATGTTCAACGTGGACACTCCCCTAAGGCGACGTATGAAGGCTCTTTAGGCAGTCAAAACTTCTCTTTCACCACGTTAGCTGCTTCGCCCCCTTTCCTCTGTCCACCGGTGTCACGCGTGTCTGTCGACGACATACGGTTAATCGCAGTTGAATGATTTTAGATATTTCTTTGTTTTCTCTCTTATGCCGTCACAACTTATGCCTTGGTCCTTAATGCCTGTCAGTTGTCAATTTTAGTCTCTGAGATTTTGATTTCATTTTTATTCTTGATTTCTTTAATATAAAATTTGATGGTTTTCAATTGTGCCCTTCAATTAAAACTAATTATAAATATTGGTTTTTATTTCAATCCCTATTCTTTTGATTTTATTTATTTATTTATTTTAAGTTTCTTTAATTTTTTGGTCCGCAAGTTTTCATTTCTTTTAATTTTATCCTCGAATCGAAATTTTTCATATATGCTACTTTACATTTTAATCCTCATTCTTTTATTTTTTTTAACAAAATTAAATAACAATTACCTTTTAAAATGCCATTATTTATTTCCGTTCCAAAGTGTTTATTTGTTCCAATTTTATCCTTAAATTATTATTATTATTATATATATATATATTGATTTGTTTTAATTGTGTCCTCAAATTGAAACTAATCATATATGCTACTTCATTTTGGTCCTTATTGTTTTAATTTTTTAAATAAAATTATATTGTATTTTTTTAAAAATAACTATATTTGTTTTGGTCCCAAGATTTTTATTTGTTTTAATTTTATCCTTTGATTGTAATTAATTATATTTTTTATTTTTATTTTAGTTCTTATTCTTTAAATTTTTTTTATTTAATATTAATTCATTTGGTTTTTTTTGTCATTCTTGGACAATGTTTGTTTTTTATCCGTATTTATGCATTTATGCTTTTAGTTTTAGTTTTTAATTTTTATTGGGGTTTTATTTTTAATTGGTTCAATCTGAAATTTTAATTTATATTGCTGATCATTATAAAATTAATATTGCTCCACTTTTCTCTTTGTTCATTTTTTTTTATTTTTTGTTATTTTTATTTGTTCTTTAGATCAAATGATTTTATGATTTTACTAGTTGCACAATAATAATGATAATTTTAGTGATTATTTTTTAATTGTTTATTTGTAAAAATATTTTGTTTTTTTCTAAGTTTTTTAGAAGAATTTAATGATTTGAAATGTTTGAGCATTAATGTCAATAATAATTTCAACTATTATAGCAATGATAATGGCAGTGACGTAGGGATGAATTTTCAATTTATATTTTTGTTTTTTTATGGATAGAAAATTAGCTACTCATTTTTGTGATTTGATTATTGCAAGTATTTTCACAATTTATATTTTGTGTTTGTGTTTGATTTAAAATAAATTATAAAATGAACTAATCTTAATATAGTGAATTTAATAATTCAAGTATTCAAAACTTCTTGCTTTACTAGTAATGATGATAATTTTATGTTGGTTATTTTATTTAAACCTACTAAAACAATAAATTTATATCGATTTAAAATTCATATATTTTATAAAAAAAAACTTGCATTTGACACGAATTCTACATTAATTTATTATTTTGACTAAATTATATTATAATAAAAAATTTCTTACACGATTAATATTTTTTTGCATTGAAAAAAATATGGTGTTACCCACGACGAGGCGCGAAAGCATTGGTGTGTGTGTCACGTCAACCCCACACCCACACACAACAACCCTCCCCCATTGCCCCCGAACCCCCCTAAGCTCCACCCCAGACCCAAGCTTTTCCTTCTCCCCCGGTTCGCACACAGACAGGCGCCCCCCCACCCACACAGGCAATACCCCGATCCTCCCCCAGACCAAAGTACCAAGGTATGAGTTTTTAATATTTTTTAATCTTTGGCTTCTCTCTCAAAATATGTAGGAATGACTTCGGAGGTAAAAAAAAAGATCATTTTGGCTACCTGAATGACTCTTCCGTTAGAGACATCAAAAGGGATGAAAATAGCCAAAAACTTAAAAATTTGGCTTTGTCTATTTGGATAGCTCTCCCGTTAGATTTGTCCTAATACCAAAAGGTTACCTGCAGCTCAAAAGGTTATTCAGCTGTAACTATGAGCATGTGATGTACTTGCATAAAATATATGATTTACTTTTTACTTCTATATTCTAGTCAGTTTTATAGGTACTACACTAATTGATTTGATATTTTTTTCCAGATATTTTTATTGATGTACTTGTACACAGGGTACTTATGAAAGTGACTGTTTATAGGTGTAATTATTTTTGTTTTTAAAAGTATTTTTTATTCAGAAATGTATCAAAATGATATTTTATTAATTTTTAAAAATTATTTTTGACATCATCACACGAAAATGATATAAAAATATCAAAAGAAATCAATTTAAAGTGAAAAATAAAAAAGAAAAAAAATATTTTTTTTAAATTGTTTTTGAAACTCATTGATAAACATTACAAAATGAGTGATTCAAAAGCATGATCCAAAGCAATTTTTTATGGCGTACAAATACAGTTAAATGAGAGGCCTTTTTTATGCTAATAGTATAGAAAAGTAAAAGTGATGGAGAGAGTGGCAATATTTATAAACGGTCACGAGGCGGTATAATATTATCAGCATAGTTAGATGGGGCTTTACACCGTTAGAGGAGAGTGAGATCGTCGGCGTGAGAGGAGTGAGTCGTCGGTTGTCTGCGTGCGAGGAGAGTGAGAGCATATTTAGATGGGGCTTTGCACCGTGAGAGGAGAGTGAGGTCGTCGGCGTGAGGGTGAGAGTGAGAGCAGAGGTGAGAGTGCGAGAAGACAGTAAGAGCGAGAGTAGAGGGTGAGAGTGAGTGGCGTGAGTGAAAAATAAAAAATGAGTAGGGTTTCCGGTTTGGGGGGGTTATTTTATTTAGAAAAAAAAATTAAAGGGTAATTAATTATAATATTGAGAAGAAAAAAAATTAAAGGGTAATTAATAATAATATTTAGCATAAAAAATAGGGTAATTAATAATAATATTTAACATAAAATAATAATTATACGAAATTAGTAAATTATGATTTTCTTGATCAGTTAGCTTAATTACATGTTTTAAATTTATTATTAGATTTATAAGGTGTTTAAATTTTGTGTTTATACCTGCTTGTGCATTTATTCGTAAATAGATGTTTTTATAAGTTTATTAATACTGTAATAGAATATGTATTAGATAGAATTCACATGTGGCAATCACACAATTTATTTTTTTATGTAGATGGACTCAAATTTGCCCAACTCATTCACCGAATTTCTTACAAGTGAGTCTGAACAGTTCGTTTCGCAACAAAATGATCCCAATCAACTTTGTTATGACTCCATAGACTCCAATTTAATTGTTCGTACAACTAAAAAAGCACAAAGAAGTAAAAACTTCTCACCGGAGGAAGAATGTTTACTTGTATCTGCATGGTTAAATACTAGTAAAGATCCTATCACAGGAGTTGATCAGCAAACAAGACAATTTTGGGCTCGAGTACATGCGTACTTTGTCGAGAATGGAGAAAACTTAAATAATCGTTCTCAAATAAGCATCTCAAATAGATGGCAAGAAATAAATAGAGAAGTTGGAAAATTTGTTGGTTTTGTTACTCAAATTGAAAACCGTTAACAAAGTGGAACGACTGAAGAATCAAGTGTAATGTTTTTTTTAATCATTTTTATATTAAATTATTTGTTTAGCATATTTATCATATAACATATTTTTATTTATTGAATTTGATTTATCAGATTAATGATGCTCGGCAAATGTATACTTCAGTCGTTGGCAAACGATTTCAATTGGAACATCGTTGGGTTATTTTAAAAAAAGAACCCAAGTGGCAATTTGAACGTGCAAGTCTTCATCAGAAGTCAAACAAGAAACAAAAAAATCATGGAAATGCAAGTCCAGCTTCTTCAACTCCATCAACCGCTGATTCTATTAGTTTAGGAGAAGACAGTGACGCATTTGTTTACCAAAATAGATCAATTGGTCA
Source organism: Salix dunnii (assembly GCA_015731905.1). NCBI lineage: Eukaryota > Viridiplantae > Streptophyta > Magnoliopsida > Malpighiales > Salicaceae > Salix > Salix dunnii. Next base: position 9,062,212 of record CM027668.1, on the reverse strand, counting down.
AAAAGCTGCAAAGGAACGACTTAAACGCAGACATGGAAAAGAGAAAGTTGGGGAGACAAGTGTAGCAATTATCTTACAACAATTGGAGGATAGCTTTAATGAAATTGAGGTAGAAAAAAAACACGACAGAAAAATTATGTTAGAGCAGCAAGCTTTATTGATTAAACAAAAACAAGAGAAACAAGAGATGGAGATTATGAAGATGGATACTTCTACAATGGATCCAATTTCTGCAGCGTATTTTGAAGATAAAAAGTTGGAAATTATGGCAAAAAAGAGTACTAATTTGTAATTAATTTGATTGAATTATCTGTAATGGAATTTATGTTAATTAATTATGTAAGAACTTATTGATTATGTTTTAATGTATTAAATTTATTTTTAACTTTTTCTAACACTCAAAAATTCAAATTTCAAATATTCCAGATCTTTTAATTATAATTAAATTTATTTTTTTAATTTTTTAAATATAAATATAAATATATATAATATTTTTATTGTTGGCGGGTTTCTCAAAAACAATTATTTAATTATATAACTTATTCTTATTTATTGTATAATTAATTATATAATTAAACTATATACAAAGTCCTTAAACTTTGTTTAAAATAAGATTAAAAAAAATGGCTCTCCAAAATGGCTCTTTACCATTGAACTACATATCATCTCAAAAGCTATTTGCATACTATTCAAAGATCCATTTTTATAATTTGGCTCTTTAAAATGACTCTTGCCATTGGACTTGTCCTTAGGGGCTAAAACCGTATTTAGCCAATTTCAAAAAATAATTAAAAAAACAGAAGACCGGCGGGCCGGACCAGACATGTTTGATCGGATGTGCTAATGACCACGGAGCCCCTGGGTTTGGCGGCGTTATTTGTCGTTTTCAGGTTTTTTTTTGTTAATTTACTGTTCATAAAAAGGTTATATAAAAAAAAAACACATGTATGGGCGCGAAGCATTTTTTGCAAATATCTACTCCATAGTAAATATATTCACAATACACAATAACCGTCTGATTTGTTTTAGTACATGGGATAATGGCCCACAGACCTTCATCATCGTCACATGGCAGTGATGGCCTCATGCCTCAAATCGGAGTCAAGGCACTGCCTTGTATGTGCTTGTCACTCCTCCCTCACTTTTCATGGACTAAATGCTAAACAGTCTCCCAAACAGGTCCTTAAATAGAGCCTCCTACTCGCTGCTCACACTACTACTAGTCAGATTAGTCACAACAATGTTTTATTCTGCGATTTCTTTCCTTTCTTTGTACTTGTTTAATTATCTACTCATTCTGCTCCTATGTTTCCTTCTGGTAAACTCATCTTCTACACCCACCAAAATTGGCAACGGCTACCGTCTCATCTCCATTGAAGAAACCCCGGACGGAGGCATTGGTGGCCTCCTCCAAGTCAAGCAAAGGAACAAAATCTACGGTCCTGATATCCCACTCTTGCAGCTTTATGCCAAGTAAGCCCCTTCACTATCATATGCATGCTTGTCGCGTCCATGACTCTCACTGCACCGCACTCAGCTCCAAATTAAAGATAACACTATTAAACTTGTACAGGCATGAAACACAAGATCGTTTAAGGGTCCATATTACTGATGCAGAGAAGCAGAGATGGGAAATGCCGTACAATCTCTTACCAAGAGAGCAAGCACCAGCATTGAAGCAAACAAAAGGGAGTTCAAGAAAGAACCTGAAAACAGTTCGAGAATACTCAGGCTCTGAGCTAATTTTTAGCTACATAGCAGACCCTTTTAGTTTTTCTGTGAAGAGAAAATCAAATGGGCAGACCCTTTTCAATTCAAGCTCTGATGGGTCAGATTCATTTGGTGTAATGGTGTTTAAAGACCAGTACCTGGAGATATCCACACAGCTGCCAAATTATGCTTCATTGTATGGTCTTGGAGAGAATACACAGCCACATGGTATTAAGCTACTCCCTGGTGATCCATACACTCTGTATACAACTGATATCTCAGCCATTAATCTTAATGCTGATTTGTATGGGTCCCATCCGGTGTACATGGATCTTAGAAATGTCAAAGGCCAGGCTTACGCCCATGCTGTTCTGTTATTGAATAGCAATGGCATGGATGTTTTCTATAGAGGGACTTCTTTGACATACAAGATTATTGGGGGTGTTTTTGACTTTTACTTCTTTTCTGGGCCCTCTCCTCTTGCTGTTGTTGATCAGTATACCTCGTTGATTGGCAGACCAGCTGCAATGCCTTACTGGGCTTTCGGTACGATCCTATTCCTCACCATTTTCTCTTTTGTTTCATTGCATTTCTCATCACCTGCTTGTTCATTTTTTTTTGTTTTATTCATATAATAAGGTGTAGGTGATTATTATAATGTTGACTGCCTTGCGTGTTACAGATAGTAGCGTGTGTGGCAGGTCGATATTAGGAGTTTTTTGACATTTTAATGGAATTTACCTATCCAGTAATGTGATAGCACTAATGTTCAAAGTGGGAAGTCTAGAATACCAGTATAGACATTATAATATCGGTCCCTGGTGCCTGTTTGAGCACCCGAGCTTGAATGATAGCAACCCCGCGTTCGCAGTAAAAGTTAATCAAAGACATTTCTTTTCTACCTCCTTTTGTTTAGTCATGATACCGGAAGTTAAAGATAACATAATCACATCGCTAATGGAAGATCTTACAGTGACGCTGTCAGGGAGTGTTTGGAAATGTGATTGCAATTATTTTTTATTTAGAAATACATTAATATGATATTGTTTTTATTTTTTAAAAATTATTTTTGATATCAGCACATCAAAATTATCTAAGAACACCTAAAAAATTTCATTTAAAATACTAAAAAAAAATAAAAAATTTAGCCGAACAGTGGTTCAGCTGCTTGGCCAAACAAGCACTTAGGCCCGTTTGACATTGCATCCGAACCTGCTTTTTACTGCTTTTTGTTGTTGTTTTTTTTTTATTTTATTTTAAAAACCGGTGGTTAGTGTTTTTAGATCATTTTGATGTGCTGATGTCAAAAATAATTTTTAAAAAAAATAAAAAAACATCATTTTGATGTATTTTGACATCAAAAATACTTTGAAAAATAACAACAACCACACTCTCAAACACCCTCTTAGTATAATTAATGATAGCAGTGTTAATCTTTCTGGTCAATTCACCGACGGAGGATGATTGAGATGTCGAGGCAATTAGGACCGGTGATTGGCGTGGCTTGTGGGCAAAGGTTGATTGAAGGTGTTATGTCGATGTGCTGCGTTAGTGGATACTCGTGTTATTGCGTGACAGGCATGTTATTGCTCCTTTTTCTTAATTTAGGTTAGCTGGGGTTGGTCCATCATATACTATACTTTATCGTGGTTCTAAATGCTTTCACATATCTAATTTATTATGTGATTCACCGGAATCAACTTTAAGCCTGTATATATATATATATATATATTAATATGCAATTAAAATGATATTATCATTATTGATCCATTAATAAGGTTGTTGAAAATCTTGAAAAACTTATGGTCCTTTCAAAGTTTATAGGCCCTTAAAAGGTAGTAAAGTTGGGATGGAGACACCGAGAAACCTGCAAAACATTCTCTCTTTTTTATAAAGTTTTAGACATTTCATTACTCAACACTCATGTTAATGGTGAAGGTGAAGGTGAAGGTGAAGATGAAGGAAAAGAATTTCAGTAGGTTGTTTGGTGTTAGCAAAGCTTAGCGAAAAAGATGGAGTTTTCTCATGAAAGGGGGTTATTTATATTGAGATTCAAGACTATTTATATAAGCTTTAATTCATGTGAGTGTTTTTTTTTTTACAAGGGTAAAATTATTAATTTATAGTTTAGATGATTCGAAGACAATGATTAATAGCGACAACAGGAAGCGACCTTTATTTTGGGCTCTGTGATCTATGTACTTTTGATAAGATAGCGTGGCAAATTTTCATAGAACACTGAAGGCTGTGCATTTTTTTTAATGCTTGTACCTTTTTTATTTTCATAATTGGTAGTGAGTAGAGTTACGCGTAGCTGCTGACTTTCATGGGATTTTTATTTTGTGTTTTAAAAATATTTTTTTTATTTTTTATTTTTATTTTTTATATTTTAAAATTATTGTGTATAAAATAATTTTTAAAAAATATTATTTTATTATAATTTTAAATAAAAAACATTTTAAAAAATAATTTTAATCACACAGTAAAACAACCACTTAATTTCTATAGTTGGCAGGGAGTAGAATAGATTTGATTAGAGTTGGTGTAGCAGTTGGCTTCAAGGATATCAGCCTCGTTTAGGATTCAATTTCCTTCGAATCTCAACAAGCTTTTTATTCGGAATATTATCATGTTAGGCTCGAGTCTAATTTAATAGTGGTGCTCTGACCTTATCGGATCATTAGAGCTTTTAGTAGCTACAAGTGATGACTCCGGTTTCATGGGAGAATTGGGTCATATAATACACCAAGACCCCAATGGAAGGTCTTGGATGTCCGGGTGATTTTCATGGTTCATGGCATATGGGTCAGTGATCGGGGTGTCTACCTCAAGTCCACTATCCATGTTACAGATAAAGAAAGAGTGATTTTAATTCCATATCCCGCATTTGAAATTTTCTTCTTTCTAGCCCAATTTTGCAAGCCGAGAATCCTAGACCTTTTGTGCTGATGTTTTCTGCAAAGACACCACCGGGCCCCAGAAGGCACCACTGTCCAATCCTCCTTGCAGATAATGCGGTCCTCCAAAAACTTGTCTTTCCTACATTAAGTAGAAAATCTTCATTCAATCTCCAATCTTTATCACATTGCTGTGATAATTATATGCGTGCCCCACATGATTGCCTTAGGTGGTGGGGAATGTATAATATTTGTTTTGTTGTTTTTCCATCGGCATTATGAAGATTGTCATGTCGGTAGCTGAACCATCGAAACATAAGATAGGCATGCTATCGCTATTTAAAGGAAATTGCGAGGAAACAAAAAAAAAAAAATATAATCTGAAATTCTCCATTGTTGTAGTATGTTTTATGTGATTCTGCGGCTTCTTGTTTGCTTAATTACTTGGACTACTTTTTAGCTTAAAAGGGTTATTGATAAGACAACGGAGATTTGATAAAAAGAACTATTACTATACCTGTAGGGTAAATTAATTAGCATTGAAACATCGGTTTACTGTAGTTTGTTGGAGATGGCTCTAGGGATTGCCATTATCGGGAGCTCAATCTTGTTTCTTAGGTTAAATGTGTGGAAACAATTTATCAACTGGATACATTTACCATGTTTGAACTGCTGGATCTGAATCACGATATCTACAACTTATGTTGAAGTATATTGTAGTTAGAAAAAAGATAAAGAAAATTTCTTGAATTACCTGTACTTCAATGAACACGATTGAAAAAGCTTTGGTTGCCAGTTTGTCTTTATTTCATGAACTATAATAACGTTGTGACTTAAGTAACTGTATCTGGAAGCTATTTCCATTGTAATTAAACCAGGCCTGACTCATAACCCAGCTGAAGGCTCAAATGTGGGTTGAGCATGCTCAATCAAAACAATATTTTTATTTTTATTTTTTTAAAGCCAGTATTATGTTTTATTGGGAAGAAAAACCATATTAGGTTTTGACCAGTCAAATCAGGTTGATTTTTCTTTGACACCTTGATGGTTTGATTGTGTCCGGGTCAACCTGCTAGGCTGAGTCAAGTTGATAATGGTGGTTTTTTCTTTGTTTTTACGGATTACAAGGCTGAATGTAAGTGCATCATCCATTCAAGCATAGATCCCAGTGCTTCCTGATTTATTTATCTTGGAATTTTTAGCTTTTGAAAACTTGTTATTCAATTCAATATTTTTCTGTTGTTGTTGAATATGACTGCTGTAATACAACCAAAGATTCACCTTCTAAACGCTGGGAAACATCATTCTGCTAATCTTGTGATTCTGATGTTAACAGGGTTCCACCAATGTAGATGGGGTTACCATAACCTGTCTGTGGTCGAAGATGTTGTTGAGAACTACAAAAGGGCTCAGATCCCGCTGGACGTCATCTGGAATGATGATGATCACATGGATGGCCACAAGGACTTTACCCTCAACCCCAATAACTATCCTCGTCCAAAGCTCCTCGCGTTCCTAGAAAAAATACATAGCATTGGCATGAAGTATATTGTCATTATTGATCCTGGAATTGGTGTTAATTCTAGTTATGGTGTGTACCAAAGAGGCATTGTCAATGACGTGTTTATCAAGTATCAGGGTGAGCCCTACCTTGCTCAAGTTTGGCCTGGAGCTGTTAACTTTCCTGACTTTCTCAATCCAAAAACTGTTGAATGGTGGGGTGATGAAATTCGTCGATTCCATGAACTCGTCCCTGTCGATGGTCTTTGGATTGACATGAATGAAGCTTCAAATTTTTGTTCAGGACTGTGCAAAATCCCCAAGGACAAGCAGTGTCCAAGTGGAACTGGACCAGGTTGGGTCTGCTGCTTGGATTGCAAAAATATAACAAAAACAAGATGGGATGATCCACCTTACAAGATAAATGCTTCAGGATTGCAAGTTCCAATAGGGTACAAGACCATCGCAACCAGTGCAGTTCACTACAATGGTGTTTTGGAGTATGATGCTCATAGCATCTATGGATTCTCTCAGGCAATTGCTACCCACAAAGCCCTCCAAGGTCTTGAAGGCAAGAGGCCATTTATATTATCACGATCAACTTATGTTGGATCTGGAAAATATGCTGCTCACTGGACTGGTGATAACAAAGGCACTTGGGAGGATTTGAAATATTCTATTTCTAATATGATAAATTTTGGTATTTTTGGGGTACCGATGGTTGGATCAGATATATGTGGTTTTTATCCTGCGCCCACTGAAGAGCTTTGCAACAGGTGGATCGAGGTGGGTGCTTTCTACCCCTTCTCAAGGGATCATGCGAACTATTATTCCCCAAGGCAGGAACTTTATCAATGGGATTCAGTAGCCCAATCCGCCAGAAATGCACTTGGCATGAGGTACAAGATTCTTCCACATCTGTACACACTGAATTACGAGGCTCATACCACCGGGGCCCCAATTGCCAGACCACTTTTCTTCTCATTCCCAGATTACAGTGAATGTTACGGGTTGAGCACTCAGTTTTTGCTTGGAAGTAGCCTCATGATATCTCCAGTGCTTGAGCAAGGGAAAACACAGGTTAAAGCACTCTTTCCTCCTGGTAGTTGGTACAGCATGTTCAATATGACACAGATCATTACATCACAAGGAGGGCAGTACGTTACTCTTGACGCACCCTTGCATGTAGTTAATGTGCATTTGTATCAGAACTCAATCCTACCCATGCAACAGGGTGGTTTAATTTCTAAGGAAGCCAGAATGACACCTTTTACGCTTCTAGTCACCTTCCCTGCAGGCGCTAGTAATGGAAAAGCCGCTGGGAAACTTTTCCTTGATGACGATGAGCTCCAAGAAATGAAACTGGCAAGTGGTTCTGCAACATATGTAGATTTCTATGCAACTGTAAGTCAAGGAACTGTAAAATTGTGGTCAGAAGTTCAGGAGAGCAAGTTTGCTTTAGACAAGGGTTGGAAAATTGGCAAGGTAACGGTGTTGGGATTGGTTGGAAGCGGAGCACCATCTTCCCTGGAGGTTGAAGGGAAACCAGTGACTGGTGCTTCAAACATCGAATTAAGCTCATTAGAGCAGAAATATATTACGAACCTAGAAGTTGACGATGAAAAGAAGAGGAGTATGGTGGTAGAAGTTGATGGTTTAGAAATTCCTGTTGGCAAAAACTTTACCATGTCCTGGAAAATGGGGTCAGCGGTTGAGCATTGAGAAGTTCACTACATCTATTTCGGATTTCGTGTTGAAATGGTACTATCCCATCTAATTAGGTTGTTGATGCATTTTAAGATTGCTGTCAGGGCTAGTAGAGGAGATGAGCGAGGTTACTGTCATCCTCTTCCATGAAAAACAGTTCAAAGAAAAACAGTTTATTTTGTAGCATGCTTCTTAGAGCATTTACAATGATATTGTAGCATGAAATGAAGAGTGCAATTTCAAGTTTCCTTGAGTAATAATGCACCTTTTGAATTCTGGATTCGTATTCTTGTTCTACACCAAATAGATATGGTCTCGATTGACTTCTTGTGCCCAAATTCTGTGTCAAAGAAGTTTTCTTGGCTGTGTGCACCACGGGGTAGAATGAAATCTGGCTTAGTTTTGGGCCCTGGGCCTTGTCTTGGAGGCTAAAATTACACTAGTTTTACGGGATACAGCAGTTCAATGAAAGGGGTTCATGGCAGTAGATAAAAACATTAATTTTATTTTCCAATCATGGAACAGCAAATTGTGAGATAAGAGATCTATATTAATTAGATGAAAAATTATTTTTTAATCGGAAAATAGACTAATTCTAAGAGCACAAATGAAGGTCTCCATCGGAGCATGCAGGAGGCCCCGCATGTCTCCCCAAAGCTGTAGCCTTTCTCAATCATGGTAGCGCATGTTACATGCCGCAAACACCTTCTGAACTTTTCAATTCAGTTTTAAATTTCGTTTCACTTGGGCCAACGAAGGCCCAATCCAGGAAACAAGAAAGGCAATGAAGTAAAGTAAACAATCGGCCCAGTCGGCTCAGCTTATTATAGTCATGACAAGTGTTATTAATTTTATATGTTAATTCAAGTAATCTAAATTGTTTTGATATTTAAAAAATTGTTTTAATTTTTTAAAATTAGATTATGTTTTTGTAGTTCATTTTTATTTATTTTAGACTCAATATTTTTATCAGTTAATTTAAATTATTTTTAGATCTCACAAGTCAACTGAATAAAAAATATTGATTCACGAGGTTTTAAGATTAATTAATAAATTCAGATTTAATAATATTATCTCATAACTGAATAGATTTGCATCGTTTTAGAAGGCATTTCACAATCTTTTGTTTTTAACAGTCATATTTAAGTTTGTTTAAAAATTGTCGTATGAAAAAACTACTTGTAAAATCTCACTTCCAAATTTAATTCATTGGCATATCGAGTTAACTCACCAGTCCGTATAATTTGGTTTCGTTGATCTTCAGTTTTATTGTTTTACATTGTAGGTGCTTGCGTGATGCCTGATTTTAATTATTATTATTTTGTTAAATAAGTGCATTAAATTATTTTATAAAAAATAAAATATTATTTCTGAAATAATATATTAAAATAATTTAAAAACATAAAAAAAATAACAGTTAAAAATCATGAATATGGATTGTACCGCAGTGGACGCGATATCTTTTGATTTTTAAGTGATTTTTAAAATATAATATTTTTGAATAAATATTAAATTAATATTTTCACCACTTCATATTAAAAAAAATACAATCTCAACAGCTCATTTAGTGAAAAAAATTCAAAAAATATAATTGATCAGGAAAGGATTCGTATGAACATTTTGTAAACTAGGGTTTAAAGAGAGATCAAGAACATTCGTGGAAAAGAAAAAAAAAAATGAATAAAGAGGTGCTGTTCATGCACGTGTGGATGTGTGCGAGTGATTAAACTAATATAAAATAATAAGCCACTAATTTAAAATAACCTTGGGGCCTTATTTGTATAATCAAGTTTGTCTTGTCCAGAGACGAGGGTGTTCCCTGCCGTATCTTCGTTTATTTATTAAGGTATATTTGTGTCTGCCTAAGCGATTTAATTTTAAAAGATATATTATTTTTTATAATTTTTAATGTGTAAATGTCAATATATATTTTTTTAAAAATATTTTAATGTATTTTTGTTTGAAAAACACATTACAAATAATTGTAAAGGTGTATTGTATTAAAAATAATTGTAAAGGTGTATTGTTTATTAGCTTTGTCTGTAATCGTCATTCTCCAAACTTGAATGAGAATGGTTATTACTGTATTAATTAGATTGTCAAAGCGATGTATTTTAGGCTCGTCAGGGTCTCCATTGTTTGCTCGTATTTGATAGGTAGATGCCAACGCTTAGCTCGACTTTAGATCAAGTTCCTTAAAATCATGATTTTGATATAACATAAGATTGATTGTAAAATTTGAATCATAAAATTATATTTAAAATTTTTCTGTATAACAATCATAAATCATAGCTAAAACTATATATATAGAAAAAATCATAAAATCATAAGTAAAATTTTTTTAAATATAGTACAACATAATTGTAACCATAAAACTTAATTAGTTAAGGTTTATATATGATTTAAAATATATTATAAAATAATTATGTCTATAAAATTTCATTAGATAAAAATTAGTAAATTTAAAGTAAATATTATGTTGGTGTAATATATAAACTAAAATTAATACAAACTGATTTTCTTAATTTTTTTTTATTAATTATGTCAATGTAATGGTTTTTTTAATTTGTTTTTTTTATCAAAAGAGAGAGAATTAAGAAACCCAATACACGCTATTTTTTTTTATTGATGGAGGCTAGGCCAAGCCTGGCTTGCATATAGAAATGGAGGTGCGCCTATTGCCTAGCTTTCTAGAATAGAAGTAAAAAAAAACCTAGGCCCTAGGGGGCGGTATGTAAATAGAAAATTTAGAATTATAAAATTGAACCAACTCTGTTTGATTTTACTATCTATATCGATTTTGATATGATATTTTATTTCTAAGTTTAATGAAAATCAAGTTTTCAACTTGATTTGATAAGTTTTATCAAATTAACTCGTAAAATTATATGATTTTATGAAATAATTTGGGAGTTCAATAACCATGCTTTAGATCATTGTAGTGGTGTATATTGCGGGTAAATAATATTGAATATGAGAATAATACTGTCATGTGTGTGTGATCATTAATGTGAACAATTAATGTCATATATAAATTAAATATAATTAATTTTATTTATTTATTTTTAAAGCATGTAATTTGAATTACTATCTTAATATGAATTATAGAGTTACAAATGTCAAATAGTCACTCTGTTAATTTATATTTACATATTAAAATTCAATTATCAGGCGACACTTAGTGATAAAGGACAATTTATTGCTTGTAGGTGTTATTAGGTGTAACTGAGATTATTTTTTAAAGCATTTTTTATTTGATAATGTATCAGAATGATTTTGTTTTAAAAAAATTATTTTTATTTCACTATATAAAAATAATTTAAAAACACTAAAATATATAATTTAAAATAAAATAATATTTTAAAAAATACTTTTAAAACACTAGTCTAATTTATACTTCAAGTGGTATGCTCAGCCCTTCTTCTTTATCCAGGCTTCTGGTTTTGGCATCCATCTCGTTAATATAATATTTTACTTGGGCTTCTGTTTTCTATATTCACCTCGTAAATATAATAAATGGTGTTTTTTACATGTATTTTAGAAGTGTTTTTAAAAAAAGGTTATTTTTTAAAAAATTAAACTTTTTGATATTTCAAAATATTTTAATGTACTAATATCAAAATAATTTTTTAAAAAATAAAAAAATATTATTTTAATATATTTTTAAAAATAAACAATTTCAGAAACAACTTCATAAATAATTTTAAACCGTCAGTAAAACTTGAGCTCGCAGCTACAAACTTGCAATAGTTTATGAGTTATTTTTATGGGATGACATGTGTATATATACAGTCACGACCCATGTCCGACCACGTGACCAGCACATGAGACAACACACTCCGAGGTTTGACAATATGAACTGCGCACGAGTCAATGCATTCCTAGGACGCACACACAAACAAATATCCGGTTTGATATTGTGGTTGAAAGTATTTTTTATTATTTTTTTTATTTAAAAAAAATCAGTAATTTGGTATTTTAAATCATTTTAATGTGTTTATATTAAAAATAATTTTTTAAAAATAATAAATATTATTTTGATGTATTTCAACATGAAAAATATTTTGAAAAACAACAACAACCACACTCCCAACTACACTCTCTAAATCTTAGACTAGTAGATGATATTATTAGGTTTGAAAATCTCCTTTACATTGTTTTTACACACGCACAGATTACCCAAGCCCGAGCATGCGAGTAGTTTTTTTCATAGGTCCGGACAGCAGGTTGCCAAGTTTTTTTCCTTACAAAAAATGACATGTGGCATAGACAATATACCATTCAAGAACCTTAGTTCTAACTACTATAGTGTATATAGTGGCTGTTGAAAAAACAGGTCCAATTTATTGCACCCTAGAAAAATATTTTCAAAGTTGTTTTTTTGCATGTAAATATCTAAAAAAAAACCATTCATGCTCTTAAACTTAGAAAACTTTGGTTCCAAATGCAAAATTAACCAGGTGACAGTAAATTTGTAAGCTTGAAATTACCTTTTCAGGCATGGTAAAAGACAACGCATACCTAAATGTAACTTCCTTTTTTGTCAAAATGAATACACTAATGATGACTCTTTTTTCACGGCCGAAATCTTTTCCAAACTGTAACTTTTTATTTGCTAATTTTTTCACAGCACATAACATGAAATCAATTGCTAATTTTTTCGATAAAATACAATGCAATTAAAAAAATAAAAGTAGAAAATGTTTGTTCCAGGTGTTGTTCTCTTTCCCAAGTCACTGAGCGTTTCTTGTGGAATGGCCATTAAAAAAAGGTAAAACAAAAATAAGGAAAATAGAGGCATACAAGGCAGCAACACATTGCAACATGATTGCATTAAACAAGGGAAGTAAAAACAGTATGGGAAATAGAGTCATACAAGGCAACAACACATTTCAACACAATTGCATATCCACATCTTTTCTTAATTTCAGAATCGCATTAAATAACAAGGTAAAAAGTAAAAGAAGTATTTCCTCCACTTTGAAAGATTTGGCCAAAAAAGTCTCCACTCGAATACAAAAAAGACTCTACAAATGCTTCCCCGTGATTGCCTCTCAATCTTCTCAAAAGAGAAAAGAAAAGGGAAGGAAACTAGACTGGGGCTGAATGAGAAATGTTTTTAAAAGTACCGTGCCGTCCAGGATGGGAAAAATCACTGAACAACAAGGCTACTTCAGGAACAAGCCATTTTGAGTGGCAAAAAGTGTAAATTATACAAAACACTCTATTCTTTTGAGTTTTGACATTAGCATCGGAGTACAAGTCTTTCCAAGACTTCACTACCCCTCAAATACGATGCCGGCTCGCGGCGCTCCGTTTCCAAGAAGCTGCTAAAATTGTCCCGCACACCCTCACAAATACACTCACACTACACGCGTGCCCTCATAGCGCGTATAATCAACCTTCCATAAAAAACGCATTCATATTAACCCGCCAAACATTTAACAAATTAATAACTCACACGTGCTCGACTCAGAACTCATGTCAAAACAAAATTTCAACTGGCACGGCATGATAGACATGACATGGTAAATAGATGACTATCATCCATTATCCCATGCCAGGTAATAATATATCTATCAGCAACTACTTCCTTTCCTTGATAGTATTAAATTCCCAACAACAGCAACAATTTCTCCATTATCATAAATATATTAGCACCGTCTAAAGTTTTGACCGCATGGAAAAAAGTGAAACCTTCAATGACCTAGAATAAAGAGAAGAGCAGAGAGATAGAGACCTGTAGTGTAAGAGAAGAGAAGAGGTAGGAATCCAGCCAGTAACATAACTTCTTTAGTTTTTTTTTTAAATGATTTTTTATGGAGATTTGCGTTTTGAAGTTTAGGCCTTCGTCCTTGTATCGGTAAAAAAGTAAAATAAATGTTTTGTCAAGTTATGGAGTGAGAAATTTCATCCATTGATTCGTCATCCTTTTATGTTTTTTTTTTATCTCACTCGTGGGTTTGTTTATCGTTTTGGTTGTTCTTCTACGGTTATATATCTGTCTGAGTATCTTTCTCTATGGTTTGCTTTTTTTTGGCTTGAAAAGAGCGGAGAAGAGTCCTATAGAGAGGTTTCTGTGTTTTGAGGAGTGGTTTTATGTCGGCTGAGTTTGATTTGACTTTCGTTGGGGCGCAATTGCAGCTCTGGATTTCATTCTTTATTACAAAAGCTTTTACTATTTGCCTTGGAGGTGTTGTTTCTTGGTGCTCTTGGTTCTTCTGCTATATGCTTCTCTGCTGTTTCAGGCAGAGATTGAATCTGGGGTACCCGGCTGTTTCGATGCCTTTGAAATCAAAAGGGTACGTTTTTGTCTAATGTTTTTTCCGATAAACCCGCGTTTTATTTTTCGTTTCTTTTTGATGTGTTTTTCGTCAATTACTGAAATGGGTCTTCTTTTTTTTGCAGGACTTGTTCTGGAGTAGAGGCTTTCCATTTAAAGCGGTTTTTTAATCTTTTCCTAGCTTCAGTCTCCTCTGTCCTGTTTTTTTTTCCTTAACAAATTTTTCTGGGATCATTTTGAGGGGGTTTTGGAGAGTTTTACTCACCATTCATCATGCCACCAAAAAGACAACCTTTGCTTAACACTAAGTCCGGCAAAAAATCCAACGATTCTAAACGAATCTTGTCGCAGGAGTTAAAAATGGAGTCCACTATGAGAAAAATCCGTATCATCTGTTATGATCCGTATGCTACCGAATCCGATTCGAGTGATGATGAATCTGACAAGAAATCGTTTAGAAAACGTTTTGTGCGAGAAATCAATCTTCCTTTGGCTGTAACCCCCCAGCCAAAAACCTTTGAGCCTGAGAGTTCCTGTCAAGAAAGTAATAATAGTGCTAAATCCCCGGGTCAGAAGAGGAGGGTTTTGGCCGAACCCGGTAAGAAGAAGAGGGTTTTGTCCGAAACCCCAACATCAACATTCGAAGGTAAGAACTTAGCACCAAAGAAACCTGTTGGTGTTAGGCAGAGGAAATGGGGTAAATGGGCAGCTGAGATTCGGAATCCAGTGACCAAAGCTAGGACGTGGCTGGGTACTTTCGATACTCTTGAAGAAGCTGCCCAAGCCTATGAGGCAAAGAAGCAGGAATACGAGGTTTTGGCTATGTTAGCCTCTCAAAAAAGTCAAAACGTTTCATCGTCTCTGGCCATCTCACAATCTCATTCTCACAACAGCAGCAAAAACCAACTCAGTTCTGCATCTTCCGAGGATACAGACGATAGCATTGTTTCGCATACTTCCCCTGCTTCTGTTCTTGAGCTTGACGCATCTGTGCTAAACGTTACCGGTGAATGTGCTCTTATGATCAAGGATGAAGACGTTGGTTCTTCTGTTGCGAATCTTGAGATACCGGATTTAGATTTTATGAACGACCCACTGGCATCTTGCTCAATAGATCAAGATCTTAACTTGAGTCTCGACCTTGGTAATCTTATTGATGAGTTTGGTCGATTTTATGATGATTACTGTGGTATTGATGACCTTGCTATTTGCGGGCTAAATGGTGAAGAACCAGGTGAGCTTCCTGATTATGATTTTGAGTTTGGCAACGAGGAATTCAATTATTTGGATGATCATCAACAGAAGCCTCCCAACATTGCATGCCTATAAGTTTTGCAGCTAGGATTTTAATTGTAGTAAAATTTTATATATGCTAGTTCATTTTTAAGTTATATTATAGCAACAAGAGATCTCAGGGTCTGTAACACAGGCCCTTGGGAATGGTTTTGCAAGTGAGTTTAAGTTAGTGTCTTTTTTGAGAGAGGAGGAAGGGGCACATTTTGCTGTAGGGTTTTAGTATTCTTTGGGTTTTCTGTGCTGTCCGTGCCTTCCAAGGAATTCTCGAGTTTCTTGACGGTCTTCCATGTTACTGGGTTTGGGGAGTTTTGCTTATTCCTCGCATTTTGTCCATGTGAAGTGTTATGAAATGAAACTTGTGATTTTTTTCTCGTCTTTTGGTTTGTTTATTTCATCTTTGAGGCATTCTTCCCAAGACGAGTTTTTTTGTAATGATATGGTGCCCAAAATCCCATTTTGTTTGTGCTCATGAAACCTGTGTGAATCTCTGAACTCGACGCACGGTATTACATGGTGTTTTGAAGAATGGTTGTGTTGTTTTACAAAATGTTTTTTTTATAGAAATATATTAAAATAATATATTTTTTATTTTTAAAAAATTATTTTTGATATTAAAAATTAAAAAAATTTCATTAAAAATAAAAAAAAAATATTAAAATTTAGCTCAACAACGGTACAATCGCGTGCCAAACAGTCAATATTAAAATTTAGCTTAACGACTGTACAATCGCTTGCCAGGCACTAAATATCGTGCCCATTATCCCACCAGTCCTTGTAGTTGGTATCCCTGTGCCAGAGGACTAGAGGAACTGCATCGATTTCGTGGCATAATCCCAGGGTTTCAGGCTGTGATATGTCAGAGCAACTCTAATTCCATTGGCTTTCAACTGCGATAGTTAAATTTTTAAAATAATTTTTTTGAAAATTATATAAATGATTTTTTTATTTATATATATTTTAATAATAAAAATTATTTTGGAGATCTAATTTTTTATATTATTTAAATATGATACAGTTATTTTATATGTAATTTAATTATATAATTAATAAGAATAAATTATATAATTAAATAATTATTTTTAAAAATTTCTAACAATATAATTATTAATTTTATATATAATTTTTTTATTTTTGTTGAGATATTTTCAAATAAAAATAAAAATAAAATTTTTTAATATAGATATATTATTTTTTAATATATATATATATATATATATATATGTTTACTTCCGTGGCCATTGCGCTATAAATAACCGTTCATGCCGGGGAGTTATTTTTACCTATATTTTTTATATTAGTGTAGGAATATAAAAAACTAAGCAAATAAAATAAATAATTTATTTTTTATTTTTAGTTATCCATGTGCCTACCCCGCTGCAGTTGCTCTTACTCTGGATTATTGGCTTTCAGGTGCGGTGTTCCTGCCCGTTTACTGTTCATATTCAAAAGAACAAAGCAAATTTAACTGTAATTTCCGGTAGACTAGTATTTATAATACAGTATTTATCATAGGTAAGTGAGGCAAGTTTTATGCTTTTTCCAAGGGGTTGTCCTGGAAGAAGTGGGCCAAAAAAGTATTTGCTTTGGTGGATTTTGATTTGCTAGGAAGTATCTCGCAAGTAGAATAAGTGGGAGTGATGTTTTTATTTATTTATTTATAGATATATTAAAATAATATGTTTTTAATTGTTTTTTATCAGTAGATTAATTTTAAAATATAATTTTATACACAGAAATTTTATATTCGGTAAAAAGTGGGCTGCACTGTTTGGGGTCGATGTTTTCTCAAGAATCCTTCCAGTTAGCTGGATACCAATTGCTTTCTACTATTCATCCCCTTGACCCTTAAATAAATGAAGCTTGTGACAGTGTTGGTGGCACCAGTTCATTGTGTCTGTCGGACCTGTCCTGTTTTCTGCCGCGTGCTTAAAAAGTGATGGGTAGAGCAGCAATGAACCCTGGTTTTTCTGTTATCCTCCTGCAAAACCATTTTTACCTCCCAAATCACTACCAGGCTGTACCTTTTTACATATCCTGTTTGCCGTTCAATAGAAAAGAAAAGAAAAAAGTCCTGCATTCTTTTTTGTAAATTAACTGAGTGAAAAAAAAATTTACACGGGATAAAATATTTTCATTTTAAAAATAGAATAAAATAATTTGAATTTGCCATGCGTTTAAAACACGATATTATGAAACTTAATATCTCGACCAAATCAAATAGCATAAACCCATCCTAGGAGCCCCCCCTCCCCTCTCTCTATTAAGCTCACAGATAACTTGTTTTAACTCTTGAAACATGAAAACTGCTTGAACTCAACTCAATCTCCAAGCCTCCTATAATGTTTTTATCTACAAAAAACCATTCTTGTCACCACTGCCAACCTTCTAGTCTTATAATCGAAGTGAATACACTATAATTCTGTAAGTTTTATATTTAATTTTGTGTTTAATATAGTTGAAATTGTTTAAAACAATGTAAATAATCATATCTTTTTTAGAATTAATATCTGTTAAACGATGTGTTTTATTTATAGATCTTTTAACTTAACATTATTATTATATTAATATTAACCTGGTTTTTGATGGTTCACTGTATGTTGTCATGCGCTTGAGAATTGATTCTATTGTGGTTGAGAATTATGTCACTTGGGTAAGAGCACAGGAAAATTATGCTATTGATGAGCCAAATATTATAGTAGACGATATGTAAATAGATACAGGAATATTGTTAATTTATATTGAGATTTCTACAAGTAAAAAATGTTGCATTATTTAAGCATTTTATATTTTTTTATATACATACCGATGCATGTATGCTTGTATACATGCATGCATGCATATATAATTATTCTAGTCTCGTGAAAATATTTTCATAAATAAAATATCCAGGTTTGTGTTTTAAATTCAAGTCAAAGATAGTGTAGATGCATTGTATTTCATTGTTAATTAGTCTCTGTGTTATTTTATAGAACTTCTGGGGCCATGCTGTTTAAAAGCCGGCCTGTAGAGGTGTGGGTGGCGTCAGATTTTCTTTTAAAATTGAATACTGCAAAGGAAGGGCTAAATGCATCCCCAGGTGTTATTGTAATTCGGGCAGAAGTAGTTGTTTTTTGTTGGATCGCGAGTTAAGTTCTTACGTAAGATACAAGTGCGAGTGTCATTGATATTTTTATTTAGCGACATGAAATTTCTTGATTGAAAATAAACTTTACTGTTAGAAAAAAATGAGCAGCGTGGTTTATTAAACAAAAACTAATAGCAATTAAAAATATTTATTAAAATTCTAAGGACTTGAATCATAGAGTAACAAACTAATATATATATATATATATATATATATATATATATATATATATATATATATATATATATATATTATATATATATATATATATATATATATATATGGAGAGATTTGCTTTTTCAATCATAAATATTATTTTTTGAGTTAAAAGTTATTAATTTTCGTGAAAGCATCAGCAGAAAAGAGAAAATCATGAATTAATCATTTTTGCATGAATCTATGAATAAACATAAGAATATTAAATATGAAAGAATCATATAAAAAACATACAATAAAAAGTAAAATAAGAAAAAACAAACACTGTATTTTTATTGAATATTAATGAGCAGATTTTTAAAATTATATATATCTCATGCTATTAAATTTATAAAATAAATGTAAATACTTCAATAAAAGTCCATTGTTCTTGTAAGTTATGTCGTGGATAGATCATTATTTTATCAAAAGATTGAAAAATAATTTTAATAAAAAAAAGGCAAGACAACATAACAAACAGGCAGGGGCACAGGCCAGCAAGGAGGGCGTGACTTTCTTTTGTTATTAAATATGTATGACAAGTCATCCGTGATGTCATTTAAAATTTTATTTAAAAACCTTGATGTTTAATTTACATGTGTGGAAATATAGAAAATAAATAAAACTCCACGCATAAAACCATGCTAATGTATATTATAAAATTACAAAGAAATTAAGTTCAATAATAGAAAAAAAGACCAGATAATATTATTAACTTACCCTCGAGTAAGGCAAATCGATGCATGTTTTAAAATATTGTTTTTAAAGAGTTAGATTAAGATTTTGTTACGAGCATCAAGGATGACCGGGAAGGATGCTAGAAGCAAGAAGAGCAGCTGCGAATTTGCAATGGCATGAAGTTACAGCAGTAGCAGTGTTGACAGTGCTACAGTATTGAAGCACGCGGGATAAATTCCACGTGGCCAAGTTTCCAGACAATTATGCCGGCTGTTTAGTTAGTAGCTGGAAGAGCTGGTTACTACTGTGTTAGTAGTTAAGAAGGAATAAAGGGATGTATTCGAAAGATCAATTGTAAAGTCACGTGATATACTTGAGAGTGTGGTTGAGATTATTTTTAAATTTGTAATTTAATAAAAAAAATATTAAAATAATATTTCTTTTATTTTTTTAAAAATTATTTCTAACACCAACACACTAAAATGATCTAAAAACATTAAAAAAATTAATTTAAAATAAGAAATAACAATAAAAAATTTTCAGTTTTTTTTCAAAAATACTTTCCAATTACAATCTCAAATAAATGTTTAACATTAAGAGATTGGTTTTGAAAACCCCCCTAAATCATTTCGTTGATGATTTAGTAATACAAGCTTGAAAACTCTTTTTATAGTTGTTAACATGATGATCATTAAAAATTAATATGACAATCAACTTTAAAACTCGTGATTAATCAATGTGTGTGCAAATTAATCCAGATATATATATTAATAAAAAAAATGCACGCTCCTATTAATCAATCAATCAATAAATAAATAAATAAATAAAGGGTGGTAATTTAAATTGGGATTTGATATCTTCAAGGATCAACAGTTAAAGGTTTTCAAAAATTGAACTGGGAAAAGTTTTTATTTTAGATAAGATTAGCACTGCTTTTAATGAAGCAAAACGCTCCAAATCTTGTATTCATTTGTCTTCGCCGTAACTTTGTTAGTTGGTGAGAATAAATATAGAGGCTCGGCCAGGAAAGTTCCAGGGAGTGTTTCTTTCGTTCTAATGTGCGTGCAGGTAATGCTATGTAAAAATATTTTTATAAAATGATTTTTAATTAAAAATGTATTTGTCCGAATATTATTGATTTTTGATATTATTATATTGAGATTATAAAAAATATTTTTAAAAAAAATATTTATTTTTTTCAAATTAATAGAAGCAACGTGAAAGATCGCTACAGCCGCAAAACTAAACATCTCAAGTTTTCATTCGCTTTTCTCCGAGAAAGATCCTTCTTCGCAACCAGACAACATCGTTGTGCTTTTCAGTTGAGAAACAAGCGGCGAGGGTTGCCTTATAATTGCTGACATAGAACAGAGCGACGACTACATCCACCAGGATTAGGAAAGTGGAATCTACTGAGTATCGACTGTGGGGGTGTTTTGGATTGAATTTTAAAAATATTTTTGAAAAAAAAATTCAAATCCTGATAGAATTTTATTATTTTTATTTTTATATTTCATTTTAAATTAAATTTTGTTAGATTTTTTATGTGTTTATGTCAAAAATAAATTTTAAAAAATAAAATAAAATAAAAATATTATTTTAATATATTTCTAAATAATTTTTTTTTTCAAAAATAACATCAATCACATAACACTGTATATATAGACTTAAAAGTACATCCATTTTTGTGTGTGTGTGTCTATATATATATATATATATATTACATAAAAAGTGTATATAGGTAGATAGATAGGCAGGCTTTTTATAATGCCTATATACATAAGTTGATGAGTAGATAGAGTTAGAAGAAACTCCCTAAGACTAGTTTAATAGTGTGATTTAAGTTAATTTTAAAATATTTTTTTTTAAAATATTATTGATGTCATTATATTAAAATGATTTAAAAACATTAAAAAAATATTTTTTTTATTTGTTTTAGTAATACTTTTAAAATATAATATCAAACAATCACCTGTATACCTAGCCTTGTATATAGCTAAAAAGGTTGGGCAACCCATTATTCATTCGCTGGTGACCCTTTTGGTTTTATCCCTCTTTTTGCTTTGAAAGAGCAGAGTATCATTAGATGACCGGAGTTCGCTTTAGTAAATAGTTTAATATTATAAATTAGGAGTCACATTGTTCGTTTACAATTAGCATTTTTGTGAAGGAAATACAACACAAAATACGATATCGATTGTAACAGTCCGGCTAGCCCCACAGACCAAGCCCCACCGTGGATGGAAGAGAAGAAGACTGGGATCAAAGAATGGCTGAGGACGAAGTAAAGAGAGAGGCGAATTGAGAATGAAGAGAGAGAAGGAGCGGAGCTGAAATGAGGTAAGACATGAGGTGACTAAATGAAAAGGCGTGCAAGGCGTGTCCGAGAAGATTCAAGAAGGCGTATTGTGGATGCCATTACCTGTAGAAAATAAAGATAAGGTCAGGACATGTATGGACGATATTGAGCCAAGAAGACTTACGTGGACGACTGGGATGTTGACTATCCTATGCATGATAGCTGGCCAGAAGGCCAATTGAAGCAGCAAACGACACCATTTAGTAGGGGAAGTAGAGTCCTTATCAAATAACCAGAACAACAGTCACAATTTATCTGTTAGCTAAGATTGAATTCCTACTATTAGTTTGAATTTCCATTACGATGAGAACCAGAATAAATAGGAGGAGGATGGGTTGCGAGAGGCAGGAAATTGCTTTGAAGCAAATCACATTCACCCACGAGGCTCGAGCTACCTCTAAGCTGCCCAGAAATTATTAGTTAGGGTTTTAATTTCAATTAGCTGAACTTATTCAGTCGAGTCCTTTCTATTGTTTTCAATATTTTCCTGTAAGCTCGGGGTTAATAAAAACTAGAATAAAAATTCCAATATTAAGTTCATTACAAGTGTTATCAGAGCCGCGTTCCTCGAATGACTGAAGGGACAAGAGTATCGCAGTTGATAGAGACGGTAACGGGAATGAAACAACAACAAAAGGCACAACAACAGAATCAACAAAACCAATAACAAATATTATAAGACATAGTTCAACAGCTGAGAAACATGTCCACAAGGATGGATCAGATTGCAAAAGCCCAAGGAAAAAGGCCTATGGGTTCCCCACCCAATTCTCCAAACAGGTCCGTTAATGGAGATCCCAGGCATGAAGTAGTGCCACAAGAAGGAACTCAACCAGTTCAGCTCAAATCAATAAGGTTGGAATTTCCCCGGTTTAATGGGGATGACCCTATCGGTTGGGTATACAAAGCCAATCGGTTCTTTAATTTCCACAACACTCCAGCTCAGCACAAGTTATTTATTGCTAGTTTCCACATGGAGGGAAAGACAATAATATGATATCAATAATTAGAAGAAACCGGGATTCTCACCAGTTAGAAGGCCTTCGTAAGGGCCCTTCAAATTTGTTTTGGAACCTTGTCCTACGATGATCCTATGGAGGCTCTCATAAGTATCAAACAGACCTCATCGGTGGAGCTTTACAAAACCCAATTCGTGATGCTTTCGAACCCGGTTAGGGGGCTATCTGACTCTTATAAGCTAAGTTGTTTCCTAAAGGGATTAAGGGATGAAATTAAGATGGGAGTGAGGATGTTAAACCCATAAAATTTAGTTATGACCTATAAGTTAGCAAGGATACAAGAGGAGAATCTGACTATCATGAGGAAGTCCTGGAAACCTAACATTACAGAGTTCCAAGGCCGGAGCCCCATGCCCACTCAGCCCAGGGCTAAAAAACCAGTTCTCATACAACGGCTCATGTCAACCTAAATGAAAGAGAAAAGAGACAAAGGCCTTTGCTTTAAGTGTGATAGCAAATAGGGCCCGGGCCATAGGTGTGGAGGGCCTAAACTATTCTTAGTAGAGGAGCTGAATGAAGAAGTAAAAGAGAATAACCTGTTGACTAAAGACCTGATAGATTTGGGAGACCTTCAGGAAGGAGACAAAAAAGGTATTGGCATATCCCTACATGCCATCATAGGAAGCCCCAGTCCAAAAACCATGAGGGTAGAAATTATGCTCGATGGCCATATCTTTGTGGCCTTGATAGACACGAGTTGCCAGGAAGATGGGACTGAAAGTTTTAAAACATAAGCCAATAGGGGTAAATATAGCGGACGTGTCTAAACTGTGGAGTGAAGGAAGCTGTCCAAGTATCGAATTAATGATTCAAGGGGAACAATTTGTCACTATGGCTTACATCATTCGGTTAGGAGGGTGTGATATTGTGTTGGGGATCCAATGGCATAGAAGTCTAGGCCTCGTGCTTTGGGACTTCTTAGCCCTCAAAATGGAGTTCAAAAGGGAAGGGAAGACGATTTGCATCTGTGGAATGGGAGTGAAGGAATCTAAAGCAGACTACTGTCCAACTTTTTTACAGGAATTATGAAGGGCGGAGGAAGACATGATTCTACAAGTTTGGGAGATGGGATTAACTCAGGAGGAAATCCCAGAACAGATTGAGCGCTCACTGCTATCCTTTGGGGAAGTTTTTCAGGAACCAAAAGGGCTTCCGCCAAGCAGAGACCAGGACCACCCTATAGTATTAAGAGAGGGTACATCCCCAATCAATGTTCGGCCTTATAGGTACCCATATTACCAAAAACTGAGATAGAAAAGCTTAGTAGAGAAATGTTGACAGTAGGAACCATAAGACCCAACCAAAGCCCTTTTTCATCACCAATCCTACTAGTCAGGAAGGCAGATGGTCATGGAGGATGTGTGTGGATTACCGAGCTCTCAATAAGAAAATGGTTAAAGACAAGTTTCCCATACCAGTAGTGGAGGAATTACTAGATGAGCTACATGGTTCACAAATTTTTTCCGAACTAAATCTCGGGTCGGGGTTCCATCAGATTAGAATGAGGGAAGAGGAGATTCCCAAAACTGCTTTTCGAACTCATAAGGGGTATTATGAATTTCTGGTAATGCCATTCTGCCTCACTAATGCCCCTTCCACGTTTCAGAGTTTGATGAATAATGTCTTTTGGCCTTTCGGCCACACCTAAGAAAATTTGTGTTAGTTTTCTTGAATGACATACTAGTTTATAGTCACAATATGGAAGAGCACCAGAAACTTCTAAAAATGGTCTTTGAGACACTGTTACAACACAAACTATTTGCTAAAACATCCAAGTGTAAATTCAAAAGTGGGGAGATTAAGTATCTAGGGCACATTATATCGGGTCAGGGAGTGCATGCTAACTCTATTAAGATAGAGGTTGTCATAGCCCAATTTTGGGTCATCCCCCAAAACTACCCAAAAATAAAAAATAAAATAAAAGGGGTTGAGGTCGGTAGAAAAATCAAGGTGAAATTTTAGACGTCTTTGAGAGATCAATTGTTTTTGTGTGCCTGTAAATGAGAAAAAAATACAGATTCAAGGGCATAATTTATTATCCGATAAATCTGCATAGAAATTAAGTCAAAGGATATAATTATATTTTTGCGGGCTAATTTGATTTAATCGTTGGCCAATTTAAAAAGTATAATTATGTTTGAGAATTAATTTATGATCCAATTGAAGGATTTCATTAAGTGCGATGACTTAATTACACTTTAAATTGGTCGAATTAATTTTATTAAGGGTTTAGTCAATGAGAAATCGAGTTCTTGAATTTAATTCGGGTTCAATTGATGAGATTGGAATTTTCGGAGATCGATTTGAATTTTTTCAAGCCAATTATGCAAAATCGAGGGCCAAAATTGAACAAATTGAGATTTTAATGGTTGATTAAGGGTTAAATCGTGCAAATCAGAAATCAAGAACCAAAATAAAAAGGCGTGCAAAGCTAAGGTTGATATTTGAAATTTTGACGGGGTTTAATTGCATAAAATCATAAATTTAAATCCAATTGGGTGTGCATTCAGAACAATTATAAATTGAGGGACCAAAATGCTCTTTGACCCCTAAAAGCAGCAGACATAGCTGCTGACCAACCGTCTGCATGCAGCCATCGGCAAGCCTGCCACCGCAGAAAAAAGAAGTCCACCATTGCTTGCAATGGTAACTTCTGCAAATGCCTATAAAATGGCAATTTCAAAAGAGAGAAAAGGGGGGGGGGGGGAACCAACGGGCAGAGAGAAAATTTGAATATTTCACGCAAAGACAGAGGAGATGAACGGGGAGATGATGAAAAGATAGAGGTTGCAGACAAAGAAAAAACAGAGGAACGAAGCAGACGAAGAGAAAGAAAAGAATAGAAAAAACAGAAAATATCAACGGAATTTTTACGTGCAAATCCTGAATCTTTAAACCTTTTGTTGTTGGGCTCTTTCTCTCTCTCCTTGGCATTTTTCTCTTGGTTTTTCCTCTCTCTCTCTCGTTTTGTAGGTCTCTCTCTCTCTCTCTCTAAAAACTAGAAGCTTTCCTCTCTCTCCCTCTCGGTTAATAGCCCGACCACCAACTCCGACCACCTCACACCTCTCAGTCGCCGACAGCAGCTTCCCCTCTACTCCAACAGCGCAGACGTGGTCTCAGGCGAAGAGGCGAAGGCAGCAGCAACCGTCACACCGACCAACTTCACGTCAACTTTCGACGTCCACTCCGGCCACCACAGGCCACCATTTCCGACGCCACCACGACTAGAAGAACCACCTCGATCTCCTCTACACAACGATGTTAACAGGTATACCATTCGTCACACTCGAAAAATCACTATTTACTGTTCATCGTCTTCGTTTAAATGCATTTGCCCCGGTTAATGTTCACTACACGTGAAAGTAACCAGGCCGGGCCGAGCACAATGCCCTACCGGCCATTGAATAAGGCAGGCTGAAGCCCATCCCGAGATGGTCTGGGCTGACAGCCCAAGCCCAAGATGATCTGGGCCGACAGTCCAGGTCCTTCCGGGCTGACAGCCCAGACCCAGCTTTCTCTAGGATGACAGCCCAGCCCCGAGACAGGTTGGGTTGGCAGCCCAGACCCTAAATAGGGTGGGCTGACAGCCAGCCCACCCGGAAAATAAAATAAGATAAATAATAATAATAAAATAGAAAAAATATAAATTGCAAAAAAATAAAAAAAAATAAATTTCTTGAGAAAAATATCTAGAACAAAAATGTGGTTTTAAAATATGGCCAATACACTAGCATGTTTTGGAAAAATATTTTTTTTTTCAAAGTATATATTATCTTGGAGTTTGAAAAAAATGTGTTTTACCATGGATTTCATAAAGAAAAATCATTTCTTGCATTCTTGGATTTTACAACATATTTATAAAAATCCAAAGGGTATTGGCCAATATTTCAAAAATATCAAAATCTTATTTTTGGTTATTCATATTATTCATTGTTAATATTTGGATAAATAAATCCTAAAGGGGTTAATATCCAAAATATACGGTGGGGATAATTCGTTATTATTCACTGTTGGTGTTTGGATAAATAAATCCTAAGGGATCAATATCCAAAATATTCAACGGGGATAATTTGCTATTATTCACTATCGGTGTTTGGATAAATAAATCCTAAGAGGTTAATATCCAAAATATTCAGCGGAGATAATACACCATCACTACTTAACCAATATATTTTTTGAATGATCAAAACCATAACAAATCATAAACAAACCAAAACATCAAAGAGCTTACCTTAGGTAGGGCGTAGTAGGGGTGCTTAAACCTTCCCTTTACGCAACCAGTCCCTTACCTTAGAAACTTTGAAAGACCAGTTTTAGATTTTCTAGTAACCATAATACTAGGTGGTGACTCTCTTTTCCATAAATAAAGATAAGACCCTCACATGAATTCCCCCGCTCATAGGGAGGGTCGTCGCGACGCCGTGCTCGCGACGGGGTGCGACAGAGGTAATGGTCAAGTAGCTAAGGCCGAACACCTCAAATCACTAAGGGGGTTCTTGGGTCTAACTGGGTACTACCATAGATTCATCAGAAATTATAGGGCAACTGCAGGCCCATTAACTAAATTACTGAAGAATGAGGCCTTTTAAGTGGGATTTGGAGGCAAACCAAGCATTTGAGCACTTAAAGAGGGTCGTATCAACTCCCCCGGTCCTAGCACTACCAGATTTTAAGCAAACTTTTATAGTCAAATGTGATGCCTTTGGTATAGGGCTTAGGGTTGTTCTAATGCAAGGGGGCAGACGAATTTCTTACTTCAGCGCAAAGGTCTAAAGGGGAGGGAGTTGTTACTATTTACTTATGAGAAGGAATTCTTGGCACTGATCATTACAGTCCAAAAACGGAGTCCGTATCTATTGGGCCAAGCCTTCAAGGTGAAGATTGATCAACAGAGCCTCAAGTATTTACTAGAACACAGGGTTGGAACACCCACCCATCAGAAGTGGTTATCTAAACTAATTGGGTATGACTTTGTGGTCAAATTTCAGGCAGGAAAGGAGAACCTAGTGACGAATGCACTTTCTAGAATGGAAGAGACGATGAAAAAAGGTATGTTATGGGCTATTTCTACACCAATTGTTAACTGGGCAGACCAATTAAAAGAAAGCTACCATAGTGACCTAGAGATTCAAGACACCATGCATCATATTGAAAGGGAGACCATAGATTCACTTACGTATACTCTCAGGGGAGGGATACAATATTATAAGCAAGAAATTTATATAAGTCAATCCAGCCTTATAAAATCATCCATTTTGAGTTATATTCATGATGGCCCATCCTTAGGACACACAGGGTTTGAGAGAACCATAAAAAGAGCCAGAAGGGATTTCTTTTAGGTAGGAATGAAATCAGACATACAAACATACATAAAGCACTGTGAGATTTGCCAACGAGCAAAAGGGGAAAATACAAAATTTGTAGGGCTCTTACAGCCTCTACGCATCCCCACCAGCCATGGTCATCTATATCCATGGATTTCATAGAAGGACTTCTAAAATCTAATCAGTACTCAGCAATCATGGTAGAAGTGGATAGACTGACCAAGTATGCCCATTTTATTCCCTTATCCCACCCCTACAATGCGGCAAAAATCACAAATTTATTTTCACAGAATGTCATGAAACTGCATGGACTGCTAGACAACATAATACCCGACAGGGATCCTACTTTCACCAACAAGTCCTGGGGAGAATTATTTCGTCTTCAAGTGGTACATCTATTGATGTCAACAGCTTACCACCCCCAAACCGCTAGACAGACAGAGGCCACCAACAAAATGTCAGAGGGGTATTTAAGGGGTTACGTAGGGGATAACCCTAGGGGATGGTCCCAATGGCTCACAATGGCCGAGTATTGCTACAACACAAGCTACCACACGTCTCTTAAAAACACCCTCTTTGAGGTAAACTATGGCTACCCACTCCCTAGCCTCACAGACTATATCCCCGGTTCAATAAAGAATCAAGCAGCAGAGGACTTATTACAACACAGAATAGAACAGATAGCGCAAATTAAATATAATTTAGCACAAGCCCAAGAAAGGCAAAAGAAACAGGCAAACAAAGGCATAAAAGAAATCCAATTCAAGGAGGGAGAATAGGTGTACCTGCAACTCCAACCATACAGACAGACTAGCATGCCAAAGAATAAAAATGGGAAGTTAGCATACAAGTACTTCGGGGCCTTCAAAATCATAAAGAAAATAGGAAAGGTAGCTTACCAGCTAGAGTTACCCATAGAGGCCCGAATCCACAGCACGTTCCATGTCTCACTACTAAAAAAATAGGTGGGAAAGGGGTGGTTCCTGAACCTCGGCTACCCAACATAGAGCCTGAGAAGCCACGACCCGAACTGCAGAAGTACTGGATCAGAGAAGCCAAAACTCGAGGAGAAAGAAGGATGAGGTGCTGTTGAGGTGGCAAGGTCAGTCTAAAGAAGATGCAGTATGGGTAGAAGAAGGATGGCTAAAAGAGACTTACCCTCACTTTGAGGGCAAGGTTTTTTAAGGGGGAGAGAGTTGTAATAGTTCGGCCAGCCCCACGGACCAAGCCCCACCGTGGATGGAAGAGAAGAAGAATGGGGATCAAAGAATGGCTGAGGACGAAGTAAAGAGAGAGGCGAGATGAGAATGAAGAGAGAGAAGGAACGGAGCTGAAATGAGGTAATACATGAGGTGAGTGAATGAAAAGGCATGCAAGGCGTGTCCGAGAAGATTCAAGAAGGCGTATTGTGGACGCCATTACCTGTAGAAAATAAAGATAAGGTTAGGACGTGTATGGACGATATTGAGCCAAGAAGACTTACATGGACGGTTAGGATATTGACTCTCCCATGCATGGCAGTTGCCCAGGAGGCTAATTGAAGCAGCAAACGACACCATTCAGTAGGGGAAGTAGAGTCCTTATCAAATAACCAGAACAACAGTCACAATTTATCTGTTAGCTTAGATTGAAAGAAGACACAGTTCAACAGCTGAGAAACATGTCCACAAGGATGGATCAAATTGCAAAAGCCCAAGGAAAAAGGCCTATGGGTTCCCCACCCAATTCTCCAAACAGGTCCGTTAATGGAGACCCTAGGCATGAAGTAGTGCCACAAGAAGGAACTCAACCAGTTCAGCTCAAATCAATAAGGTTGGAATTTCCCCGGTTTAATATTCTCACCAGTTAGGAGGCCTTCGTAAGGGCCCTTCAAATTTGTTTTGGAACCTTGTCCTACGATGATCCTATGGAGGCTATCATAAGTATCAAACAGACCTCATCGGTGGAGCTTTACAAAACCCAATTCGTGATCAGGAAGGAGACAAAGAAGGTATTGGCATATCCCTACATGCCATCATAGGAAGCCCCAGTCCAAAAACCATGAGGGTAGAAATTATGCTCGATGGCCATATCTTTGTGGCCTTGATAGACACGAGTTGCCAGGAAGATGGGACTGTCACTATGGCTTACATCATTCGGTTAGGAGGGTGTGATATTGTGTTGGGGATCCAATGGCATAGAAGTCTAGGCCTCGTGCTTTGGGACTTCTTAGCCCTCAAAATGGAGTTCAAAAGGGAAGGGAAGACGGTTTGCATCTGTGGAATGGGAGTGAAGGAATCTAAAGCAGACTACTGTCCAACTTTTTTACAAGAATTATGAAGGGCGGAGAAAGGCATGATTCTACAAGTTTGGGAGATGGGAAGGGCATAATTTATTATCGGATAAATCTGTGTAGAAATTAAGTCAAAGGATATAATTATATTTTTGCGGGCTAATTCGATTTATTCGTTGGAGAATTTAAAAAGTGTAATTATGTTTGAGAATTAATTTATGGTCCAATTGAAGGATTTAATTAAGCGCGATGACTTAATTACACTTTAAATTGATCGAATTAATTTTATTAAGGGTTTAGTCGATGAGAAATCGAGTTCTTGAATTTAATTCGGGTTCAATTGATGAGATTGGAATTTTCGGGGACCGATTTGAATTTTTTCAAGCCAATTACAAAATCATGATAATAATATCCATATAAATTAATCCAATCAATCAAAAAATATCATAGCATTCGGGGACTCGGATAGTACTTTAAGATCGAGTCCATTCAGATAATATCATCTATTTATTTTTGAATTCCTTTTCTTCTTCTTTTTTTGAATTTAAATCCTTAAAATATATTTTAAAAAGAAATAAAATGAGAGGAAAAACGTCATAATATACATGGCAGGAAAGTTTGATTTTTCAAACGAGTAGACCTATTTAAATTCATTTCACTCTTACCTTACTCGTCAAGCCATTTAATTTGTGTGAATAGTCTTGACCAAGTTTATAATTTGATGTATAGGGGACTAAATGGAAAATTAAGTTAGGCACTAAATTATATTTATGATGACCAGAAAAATTAATTAAAGGATTTTTATGAACCAGAGTGGTTTTTTAAAACATTTCAGGGATTAAAGTGTACATAAAAGAACGTTTCATGGTGTATAATTATGGACTCGCCAGTTTGTTAGCGATGATGACTCGATCACCACTTGATATTTGTAATAAAGTGTGATATAACATATTGTAATAGGAAGGAGCGAGTGTAACTACTTGATATTGTAATAAAAGTGTGATGACTCGATCTCTTTTTTTTATTTTCTTCTTTAAAGAGTGTATGTGTATTAATATTATAATTTCTTTATTAAAAAAAAAATTGTATTTAAACACCAGGTGGACTGACAAGCATTGGATCCCAGATTGCGTGAGCTGCTAGATATTATTGTGTGGGGGTGGTTGACCTTTTATCCATTATCTCCATCACTTTTGTTATCGCACGATATCCTTTTTCACTTTGCCCGATATGATTATGAGCATATTGACTTTCTCAAAATAACAAACAAAAAGCATCGAATTAACTAAAAAAAATAGTTACACATCATGTTTGGAATCATTGAAAAATGGATTTAATTGGATATTTTAATAGAATTTCATCTTTTTTTTTTAATAAAAACACTTGAAGAAATAAAATAAACAATGAAATTAATGTAAAAAATTTGATTTTTTTAAATAGAATGAAATTTTATTAATCCATCGAATTCAAATAAAAAATTATAATCTGATTTAATTATACTATTAAATTGATTTCAAATAAACTGGACTACAATTCAATTAATTATTCGGTAAGCATACTAAACGAGTTGATGAATTTCATAATAGCTGTGTTGATTGTTATGTTTTTAAATCTCTCTGACCTTGACAACATAGGCAGAAAAAATAGCCTAGAGAGAAAACCACAAATAGATTAATAACGAGACCAGAAAGGAATTCTCATTTTTAAACAGGCGGCGGAGAATCTAATAATTCCGGCACCCTTGATCGGCTTTATAAGCCCATGGAGTGTTGAATTTGGGGATGGGATTTCACAGGCAAATGTTATGTTTTGTTTTCGCAATTATCAGGTCCAGCAGTTTCTTTGTTTCGGGGTGCTTAGGAATTCGTGTTTGAAAAAATTAAAATAAAACTGTTTTTATTTTTTATTTTAAATTACAAATTTTTGACATGTTTAGATCATTTTTAAATGATGATATTAAAAATAATTTTAAAAAAATAAAATTATATCATTTTAATATATTTCTGAAAAAAATAATTCAAAAACAACTTAAATCATACCGTAAATATAGATACACTAGAAATTTTTCCGCGTTTGGCTGCGGTCAGAACCATATTTTTTTCAACATAAAAAATATTAATTATATGAGTTTTTTATTATAATATGAATTTGAACACAATAATAAATACGAGTATAATTCCTATGGAGTGCGAGTTTTCTATAAAATAAAGAAGATTTCGATACCTGAATTATCTAATTCATTGTATTAGGATTATTTATTTTATAGTCCAATTTAAATTCAACACAACAAGCAAAATATAAATTGTGAAAACACCTACAATAATTAAATAACAAAAATAACATTTAATTTTATATCTACAAAAATAAGAAATTATAATTGAAAATTCATCCCTGCATTGGCATCATTATCATGACTATAATAGTTAAAATTATTATCAACATCATTGCCCAAACAGTTGAAAACATAATATTTCTCCAAAGAATAAAAAAAGATAAATATTTTTACAAAAATTAATAAAATAATCACTAAAATTATTATTATTGCGCAAACAATAAAATCATATGATCCAAAAAAAAGATAAAAAGAAAAGAAAACACAAAAAAGAATAAAGGGAAAAAAGGAGCAATATTAATTTTAAAATGATCAACAACATAAATTAAAATTTTAGGATTGAACCGAATAAAAATAAAACCCAAATAAAAAAATAAAATAAAATAACTAAAACTATAGATGCATAAATATGAATAAAAAATAAACATTGTCCAATAAGGACCAAAAAAACCAAATGAATTAATATTAAATAAATAATTATAAGAATAAAGACTAAAATGAAAAATAAAATATATAATTAATTTCAATCAAATGGAAAAATCGAAACAAATAAAGATATTTTTAAATCAAATTGTTGTGTAATTGTTTTTAAAAAATTAAAAGAATAAGAACCGAAATTAAAGGTAGAATATATGATAAATTTCAATTGAAGTATCTAATTAGAACAAATTAAAACTTGCATACCGAAACAATTAAAGGAACCAAGAGCAAACCAAAAATAAACAAACATATCAAAAAAATAAGGACTACATTAAAAATCAACATATATAATTATTTTCAATTGAATAGTACAATTGCAACATATCAAAATTCTTATTGAAGAAATCAGAACACTGAGATTAAATTAATTTGAAATTTAAAAAAAACTTAAGTTTTTTTTAAAAAATATATTTTCAAGCTTTAATACTAAACAAACATAAAAAAAAATATAACTAGTCTCACATATTTTTTTTAAATAGCTTTAAAATATTTTTTATCATTATTTTAAATATCCTATTTATAATAAAATGAATATATAAAAATACTAAATAATTAAAAGTTTTGTAGGTTGATTAATCGCTAAGATGCATAGCATCAAAAAACAAATTTATGACTATTAACATTTTTTTACATGATAAAAAATTTGGTTCTGGCTGCGGCGAAGCGCGGGGCAAATTACTCGTATATTTTTTCATTGTATATAATTTGGCCTAAATTTTCCACCCGTTTTGTCCACGTGTGGCTTCATACTTTTTATATTCATGTGATATTAGATCTGAAATAACATACATAAAAAAAGAGCAAAAGTTATTTTTTAACAAAACAACATCGGTTGATGAATTATTTCGAGTATTATTCTAATTGTTATTATCGTGATTGTTAAATTACCATCTTTTTAATAGCTTGCATTTTAATTATTTTTATAAATAATTAATATTTTAATATTACTAATTATTGATAATACTATCGCTCCCACCACCATTATTGTTATAAAAAGAAATTTAATATTTTTAATATTTATTCCTTATATTATTATATTAAAAGTATTTAAGAACACTGAAATTAAATTAATTTGATATTTAAAAGAAAATTTACTTCATTTTTTTATATATATTTTAAGACATTAATATTAAAATATATAATTAGTCTCATAAAGTTATCATTATTTTAAATGCTTTATCCATAATTAATTGAATACATAAAAAAACTGAATAATTGAAAGGTTTATAAGTTGATTATTTGTAAATACATTGTAGATTACTACAATGTTTTTCTAACACCATTTATATTACAGGTAATAATATAAATCACTACTAGGAAAATTAATCAAGATTTTGAACCTCTCTTTCATCTCCTATAAACAAAAACCTAAAAGTTATCAATGAAACATTGTAGCCTCGGAAAACAACTGGACATGGTTCATCCAGGCGTTCTCCTTTTTTTGTTGAGGTATTAGCTCTTTTAACCATTAGAGATATTAAGATAAGTTATTAGAAGTCAGATTTTTATAATTTCCTTAATTTTTTTATTAGGTAAAAAAAATTGAATTTGATTTTGATATGTGAAAAATGATCTACAAAAATTCTTAAAAATAAAACAAAAGATAAATTGTTGTTCCCGTAACATATACTTTATTGTTTAACAAACAGATTTGGTAACTAATTCAATTTCTATTTACACGAATATGATAAAAAAGAAAAGAAAAAAAGAGCAGTAATAGATTGATGTATTTAATTTAGAATAAGAAAGGGAAAAGAAAATCAGGGGTAATAAAGAGAGAGTATAAATTAAAATCTATACTTTTAATAAATTTTGAGTAAATAAGTCACTCCAGTTGCAGTGTTTTCGTGAGAAAAACACTGTAGTAATCCACAGTTTTTTTCCACGCCTTTAATAGATACTGATGAATTTGATTCTGACAGCTTTAAATAGTGTTTTATTTCATTTGTCATGGTAGGGACCGATGGACCTTTCTTAATTTGTCCTCTGTAACCAACAACAGACAGGTCTCCCTGTAATCCTCATAATTTTGTCTTTTCTATCAGTACAATCAGTGACACAGGTCAATCAGTGAATGCAATAAACCTAGAGGTCCTGGACAGCTTAGATGATTTTGAGCAGACAAGTTCAAAGGAGAGAATTCGGGGTCTTAGAATCGGAAAGAGGAGAAAGAAAAGGAGGAGATACATAAGTATGGAAGGGGCCGGGTGAGATATATAAGAGAAGAAATATTGATGAGATAATCCGAGTGACCAGACCAGAGAGCAACTTTCTCAAATACACTTAATTACGAGAAAATACCGATGTCATTCACTAGTTTCAAAGCAAATATTCCAATAGAATTGAGCTTAAAGCATAAATTATGAGATTCAGAGAAATCCTTTCTCCTGGAGACTCCTGATGCAGTCATTAAACATCTGTTCAAGAGTTTTGAAAGGGGGCAATCCTAACTGAGCAATCTTAGTGGTATCCATGCTATGTGGGATGTTGTCTCCTTCCTGGCTGCTACACCTGAAGTTCCATGATCATCAAATGTTAACAAGCAGAAACCTATGAGGGATTGTTCTAGCCAAGGAAGCTACATTCTCGAGAAATAAGCCAAGTAATTGTTGGTGCCATTGCTTTACTCACTTGTTTTCATACGGATAGGATGGATACATGGCCCTGAGCATCTTGATAATCTGTGACCAGTGAGCTACTGGACCTGAACATACTAGCCTGCCTGTTGCTTTGCTATTCTCCATTGCCAAAATGTTACCAGCAACCACATCATCTACGTGCGTAAACCCCACAGTCATGTTCGGATATTCTCCTCGTGAGCCTGATAAATAAATGCGGCAACTCTATTAATAGAAAACATTTCAGGAAAAGAAAAGGACTTTATACTGCAAGTGTTATTCCAGAGCAGGAACTTAAGTGTGATCTGCCAGGATAATGCATAAATACTATAGCTGGGCATTGCATCTGTCCCCCGATAATATCATCCTGCAATCTTTTCAACAGTTCATTGTCTTGTTGTCTTGGGTTGAATTCGATCACATCACAAACATTGCAAATAAGACTCATGTCTACTTGTGCATTTCAGAATTCTTTCCCTACACTAGGAGCTAAAACTTGTGTGAATTTTTTCCTCTCCCAAAAAGAAAAGCATTATAAAACAGTAGCTAATGTTAGCTCTGACATGCTATATTTTGTTTTTCATGAGAAAATGATAAGCAAGAAAATTTATGGCTGTGATGGCTTTTAAATGATATTGAGAACATCGTAGCCTAACCTTTAACTATAGATTGTATCAAAAGCAGTGTACTGCTTGGTTCTGGTGCAAGCAAAGGACCAACTACGAAAGATGGGATGAGGGATACTAGATCAATCCCATTTTCTTTTGATATTCTCCACGCCTCTTTCTCTGCGACGGTCTTTGCATAAGCGTACCAGAGCTGCAGAGCAAGGAGAATTGTTTAATTCCTCCACCGCGCAGAAGAAAGAGTGCACATTTGCTTGTCAAATGATACATAAAGAAATTCAACAAAGCAAGAAATCTTGATACATTATGGCTTTTGCAGTACTCAATATCACTCCAGTGTGACTCATTAAGAGAGAAAATTTGTGGCGTATCGTCACGATATCTCATTGTGGAAGATGAAGAGGTGAACACAACCCGTTTCACACTTTTAGCTTTCAAGCAGGAGTTCAGCACATTCTGGGTGCCCTTAATACACGGATCAATCAAAGTTTCCTGCAAAATATCCCAGCACAAACAAAAAATTCAACTTACAAAAAAAAAATCCTGAATAAGTTAGCTTACATAAAAAAAAAACCCAGATCAAGTTAGGGGGGTCACAATTCACTAGGTTTTATTTTTTTGAAAAAAAAGTTCATAAAATAATAATTTTTTGTTGGTTGTAATCCTTCAAACTTTTGTTCTTAGTGCTAATTTCTTTAATAAAGCAAACGGGTAACAGTCATGCTTTTCTAATTCCTTTTTCAGAGAACATACTAAAAAGAAGATTAACAGCTAGAAGGATAACATCATAACACAAATTGTTCAAGGAACCTTGCCTGAATTCTATCACTATAAGGAACAAGCACCGGTGCAGCAGTGTGGAAGACCCCATCAACGCCTTGCACTGCCTCATCAAAGCTGCCTTCTTCCAACAAGTCGGCTTTAAAAATCTTGAGTCTCTCCTTGGCTCCATCAAACTCCCGAAGAAACCCCACCTTTTGGACATTCCCTGAAAATTTAGACGGCGCGTGCGTAAAATTTAAGATCGTGAAGATTTAGCAGAGTTGAAAGCAGAATTGCACAAGACAGAATTTACTAGAACCTGGGTTTCGCACCGTGATCCGTACGGTGTGACCTTTCTCTAGCAAAGACTTGACCAGGTATGCTGCAATGAACCCTGTTCCACCTGTGACACAGTATTCCGGCATCTTCCAGTATTGGGTTTTATTCTAGTGCAGAGGCAAAAGGGACCTATTATTTCTCTCTGTTAATTTATCACTATGGATTTGTTAGGGTGGAAGGAGGTCATGGTTTCGGTATTGTTCCGAATTATAATGGCGCTTCTTCTTTTAAAAAATATATTAAGATGCTTTTTTATTTTTATATGAAAATGTTAAAAATAATTGTTTTTTAAAAAATAAATTCCCTAAAAATCACAGTCCAGCTGACGGTCAGGTATTACAGTGCATTTAATATTGCAGTTAAAATATTATTTAAAAAAATAGATTTTTTGAAAAAAAATATAATGTTTTTTATTGTTGTTGAAAATAAAATTTTAAAATAAAAAATTATTTTAATACATTTATAAATAAAAAATACTTTAAAATATAATATCCTTCACACTCACTCTGGGGATTCTTTCTTTCCTGCGGATTCATTATATATATTTTACAGATCTTTCACTTGTCGTTTTCTATAGGTTGAGAGATCATTTATCTTTTATATGAATGTGTTTTTATATATATATATAAAACGTATTTTTGAACATCTTTGATTTTTTTAAAATAATTTTGATATGATAATATCATAAATAACTCTTTATAAATGTTTTTTTAATCAATGTTTCAAAGTTCTCTAAGGAGTCAATGTAAAATTATAGAGTATATTTATTAATTATATTCTTTTGAAATCATAATTAAAATAAGACTTGATTTTTGTAACGGAACTCTGTTAAATAGCGAGTGATGGTATTTTTCAAACACAGGCAAACACAAGCACTCGGTTAACTTCTTCCGTGAAATTAATTACAATCGAAACGTAAAAGCCCAATTTCAATATCAGGGCCGGTTTGCGCTTTATGTGATGTTGGGCCTCCATGGAGATCTCAATGGAAGCTATCTACCCGAACATCGTCGAGTCTTCCCAACAGTTAGAGGAAGGGGGTTTGTTTAGAAAGGCATTGATGGAGGGACATTTCATGGTATTGTCAAACGTCCACGTCTAGTTCCTTTCTGATATGGATACCATCGGATGCAGAACGAGAGCCGTTGAAAACATGTGAAAGGTCCGTGCCTTTATCTCATGTGAATCCCCGCTGTATAAAAATATATTGTTTTTTGTTTTGTTTTTATTATTTGGGCGGTGTATAAAAAATAACTAGATTTCATGTCTGAATTGTGTTTAATTTTGGCCAAATTTGATTCAGTTTGCTATCCAATTTTACTTGTCAGGGATATGATGATGCAATCTAGTTAATCAATCAAAATTTATGTTTGTCCTAGCTTCATGTGGTCCTTCGAGGTCCGTTAATACGCTAATAGAGGCAAAAACTATTTTATCAATACCATGCTTGATAATTTATTTATTTATCAACATATATTTGACTATTTTTTAAGCTTGATAATAGTTAAAATAACATGCACTTGACCCGAATGTGACAATAAATATGGATAATAAAATCATATCTCATGCTCCTTGATTTTAAGATGTTTCTAGATTTAATTTAATTGTTTTTCATGATCGAGTACTTAATTATAAATGTATGTCAAGAGAGTATAATATAGAGGTCGGACAAATATTTAGTAGTAAAATTGAATTGGCACACAAAGGAAAAATCGCATTGGTTTATGATGTGATTAGTGAATTGAATTTAAAAACTACTTTTTTTCAGTTCCATGGTAAAGATTTGAAATCTTATTGTGGCTGGCCCATTTTTGACGTTATATTTAATATTGTTTGCATATATTTATTTGGTTTTGAATTACTTTCCCAACAGTAATCAAAACTAATTAATAATTCGAACTACCATGATGGTTGTTTACAGGTTGTTGCTCGCCACAATAACTCTGGGAGTTGCAGGGGTGCATGCCACGGCAAGGAATCAATACTTAGAACATGCTATCCAGGGCCCAGTATGCCAAAGGCTGGCTCCAGCTTCTACACCCGTAACTACCTCAAGTGAATCCCCAGCGTGCATTTTGCTCCACAAAATCTACCCCGTTCGACGATTCGCCATTGAGAGAGAGAGTTTTGATGGCTTGATATTAATGAATGGTTTCAGATTGTGATCTAGATTTTTTTTTTAAAAATAAAATATATTAAATTATACTTTTTTTATAAAATTATTATATATCAAAATAATTTGAAAATATATTAAAAATAATTATTTTTTAAAAATTTATTTTTGAAACACGATAGTAAGCAAAAACTAAGAGGGAATCTAAATGTATTTTTTATTTGAAAAGATATTAGAATAATATTTTTATTTTTAACACATGCACATCAAAAATCAAAATATTAATTTAAAATTTAAAAAACTTAAAAAAATTTAAAAGCAATTTGATAGCAAAAATAACTATTAGTTGGTATTTGTAAGCATGATGACTTTTTTTTCATGCAATTTAAAAATATATTTTACATTAAAAAATATTAAATTATTTTTTATATATTGTGATTATTTTGATTTGTTGATATAAAAAATATTTAAAAAAAAATCTTACGGTACAATTCTAAACACCCTTAAACCATCGAATCCTTTTATATATATATATATATATATATAATTTCAATTCAAGTTTATTTTATTATCAAAGTCTCGTAACAGTTTGCTATCTCTCGTGGCACTATTTGATTACCAATACATATCCAGGTACATGCATTTAGAAGGAGTAATAAATTAAGATGAATTTAATGAATATCAATTTAATCTGACTTGGATATATAATTATTTTATCTAAATAATGATAAATAGAATATAAATATTATTAAAATTGATTTAAAATTTACCCAGACTAATATATATATAATATATATATATATATTATTTATAAAATAATTATATAAAGTATATATATATATATATATATATATATATATATATATATATATATATATATATATGATTTAAAATTTACCCAGACTAATCGAGATATATATTTATATCATATAGATATTCTGTACAATATTTTTTCAAAAAGATAATATGATTTTTATATATATATATATAGATAGATAGATCGATCTTAATTTTGACATAAAGCACTCACATGTATAATATTTATTATTTAATATACATATAATTTATACTGACTATTTTATTTCTCTCATTTATAGTGATTCTACAAGAATTAAATCAAATTGTAACCTAACCCTTTGATTATTGTAAAACTGGTTAAAAACCCGATGTAACTAGGTAGGGTGGTGATAAATGAAATTATTATCTCCATGAGATGAACTCATTAGTCAATGAGTTGATCCAATAAATCAACTATTAACTGTTCATAGCTAATTAATATTAAGGTGTGCACGGTTGGAACTCATGTCCCACAAACCTTTTTAGTTCATAAAAAAAGAATAATTTAGCCTTTTATAATAAACATTTTTTCGTTCAAATTTAACATTTGATTCTGCTAAGTCATGATGAGATTTGATTAGGCTAGTGAAATTTATATTTCTTGATTTTAATTAAAAAAAATTACATGAATTAGATTTGGATCTAACATTAATCTTTATCATGTTTATAGATCATCCGAAGCCAGGATAAGTTTATTCTTGATTGCTTTGATTAAAAATCTAGCTTGAGTTAAATATAAAGTTATCTTGTTTCTATATCATCTCGTCCAACCAAAGAAAGTTTATAAATTATAACTCATAAAGATTTTAAAAATTTATCGTTAACATTTCCAAAAGAAAGATAATTTTTTTTTTTTTAATAAAAGCTACTCTAAATCATCATCATTAACAATTCTCTAACATATTTTTTCAAATAAAAGTTACTTGGATTTAAAATATGCATAAAATCACACTATTTTATGTTTAATATTTATTAAAT
The DNA here is from genome assembly GCA_015731905.1 of Salix dunnii. Lineage (NCBI taxonomy): Eukaryota > Viridiplantae > Streptophyta > Magnoliopsida > Malpighiales > Salicaceae > Salix > Salix dunnii. Next base: position 9,020,763 of record CM027668.1, on the reverse strand, counting down.
ATAATAAAAATAATGAGATTGGAACTCATGACCACTAGGATCAATAATGTTCTTATATTATGTCAATAAATTATCATATTTAAAAGGTTCAAGGAACTATCTTAGTGCCTGTTTGGCACTGCGGCCAAACCGGCGTTTGGCTGTTTTTGCCTCTCTTTTTTTCATTTTAAATTAATATATTTTGGAGTTTTTAGATCATTTTGATGTGCTGATATCAAAAATGATTTTTAAAAAATAAAAAAACATCATTTTGATGTATTTTGGAATGAAAAACACTTTGAAAAGCAACAGCAACCACACTATCAAACACTCTCTTATTTAAAAATTTAAATTTTTAGATAAAATTTCAAAATATAATGTATATTATTATCTTACCATTTGAACTCAATCTCATTCATGCTGACACTAACAGTTTTTCTCTTAGTGAAAATAATAAACTTAACTATAAGAAATTCATCAATTATCAAACAAGATCGTTCTCTATTGGTTGCTCTGGATACCGAGATAGTAAAAAGAAGAAGGGTGGATATAATATTAATGAAGATATAGCTTTCTAGTTTTTGTTTATGGCAGTCATCTATATAACTTAAAAGGTTTTTTCACAAGCACACAGGCATTTTCAATTATAAATGAACTGTGATCATCGCCCAAATTCAGATTTTGAGCAAGAAATTCCACATTTCTTTTGACAATACATTACGGGGTGTTTGGGAAACACTCAAAAAGTATTTCTCAAGAAAAAATGAATTTCATTTTTTCTCTAGAAGATTTTATTTAGTATTTTTATATTATTTTGATGTATTCATTACTAAAATATATATTTAAAAAAAAATATTATTTTAATATATGTTTTTAATTATAACTATTTTTTAAAACAGCCGCAACTACACTTCTAAACACCATGTAATTATATACATACCAACTCAATACTAATGCCCTGCAACCACTTCTTGTTGACAAGATCCACTTTTGACCCAAAATTTATCAGTCACTTGCAAATAAATAATCTTGAACATCATGTAAATCCATCGACAGTGTATCTCGACATCGCCTTTTAGTCTTCGAATAGTTGGTTTTGATGTAAAAACAAGCTGTCTATAAAATATAATAAGTTTCTCCATATCAAACATATCATAATCACCAGATAGTGAGTATTCATCGTCAATGAGAAAACATCGATTATTCCTACAATTTCCTGCACCGAACATTATAACATAATCACTAGATGATAAGTATCTCATTTAATTTAATTATTTTTAATTAAAAAAATTAGTGTTTCTAGATATTTTCATATGTTGATATAAAAAATAATTTTTTAAAAATAAAAAATATTATTTAATATATTTCTAAATAAAAAAAACAATTTTAAAAATAATATTAATGAGAATCCGAATCAGCACTCAGTTTCCGGAGCATCTTTTGCTCGTCATGTCATTTGCTAGAAGCTCTAGCATGACGTCTCTTGGTGCTGCAACTACTGCCACCTATAAACTATACGCAGAAAATGCACAATATTATTTGAATAACAGTATGAGTCATTAAAAAATAATGCTTGAAACCCCATTCCATTTACCATGGACGTTGCTAGAACTTACCAAACCACGTTCACTAAACAAATATTTGATTTTTCTTTTTTTCATTCTATATTGGATTTACTAGATATATAATTTTATAATTTATTTTAATTTATAATTTACAGGATTATTATATTTTTATTATCCGAGTTATAAATTTAATAGACTAACTAAGTTGAACATATTATTATCTTAATACTAAATAAATATATTGAAATTATTTTTTGATAAATTATATATTCTTACCAATTATTTATATTGTCTTTGAACCTGTCATATTATCAATGTCACATTAAAATCAACCCTGCTTTATAATTAAAGTGGTTAGCCTAACATGGAGTTTGAACTAAAACAACGCATCACTGGATAATTAGCTCAACTATTTTTATTAAAATGAATTTTTTGAATTTTTTTTATCTTTTTTTAAGAAAACAAGTTCCTTTATGTTAACCTGGTTAATTGAGTTATTAAAAAGTTGATTGGGTCAATAAAATTCACCTTGTCACCTTTTATTTGTTTTGTCTCTATTTTATCATCATGGTGGTTAAACTTAGCATGAAGATTAATCCAAAAAATGCATCAATCGCCATATCAGTAGATCAGCTATTTTTATTAAAATAAAGTTATTTCATCCATTTTTTCTCAGTTCAACTAAAAACCCTGCTCAAATTAGGTTTTGAATCCCATGTTTCTAGTCACTCACCTAGTCAAACCGTGCTGAGTTTAATAATTGTAATAGGAACACATTAGTTATTAAAGACTAAGTTAGCTTATCTAACATCGGTTTCCAGTTAAACAGATTATTAATTACTTTAATCCATGTGGTTGCTATAATGGCTGAGGACTACTTCTCGTTGCGTGGTCCAAAGCTCAATTGAAAATAATAAGAATAAAAGTAAATCTACATTGATTTAAGAAATTCTCCACCTACTAATCAACGCCGCTTAATACACCTTGATTTAAAAATATTTTCTATCAATAATTCAAAGAATTAGTGTAGTGGTGAGGAAAAGGTTGGCAGTTAGAGGAAATAAAGAACACTCCATACCATAAGATTGATTGAAGTAATGAAGTGATGGTATTCTTAATATTAATCTTTTGCACGACAGTTTTTCAGGAGTTTGTCATCCAGAGATTGACAACTACCGGTCGTTCATGGTATTGATGACGCACAATTATTATAAATTTCACAGCTTGCAAAGCATCGTTTAATTAAATTTAAGCATATAAAGGAGGAAGCCACTTATAAACATACTCAAACATTGAAAGACTCTTATTTTCATATATATATATATATATATATAAGAAACCGTGAAATTAAAATTTAAAATTGTGTTTACATGAATTAAAATAATTTTAGTTCTTGTTTAACACTGTATTTTAAAAATTAATTTTTGTTTGTGTTTTTATATTATTTTAATGTGCTAGTGTTAAATTTTTTTTTTAATATATGTATAAATATAAAATATTTTAAAAAACAACTTAAACCAAACTTTCAAATATATAATCAGTTTATTAGCATATAGTAAATCATAATACTAGCACAAATCCAATCAATGCAACGTTTTTATATATACAATTGAGTGGTGATGGCAGGAGGGCACTTGAATTTGATCTACCTATGCCGTGCCAATAAATACTGGCTTATCTATTTTGTAATATGGAAGGACGATTTTCCTGAAAAAAACATTTGATGGGTTCACTTGCTTGAGATCCCTTCCCCTGCATAATCCGGTTCCATCTGTTAGGAAAGCGCCATGCTTGGGTGCTCGAATAAACTAGTTAATGTACAAAGAAGGGCGCTGTCTTTTCTTGTTTGGAAATCAGATGCCCAAAACTCTTTTAATTTCTCGTAAGCAGCAGCAACTCCAACCAACCACCTGCTGTGTTAGTTTGGATCTCAACCGTGCTTGTTGCGTGTATTCTTTTTGTAATATAAAATTAATAGACGTATGATGATTGCAGTGTCATGCTTGAATTCAACTCGTGATATCATCATCCCTTGGTGTTTCTTGTACTTTATCTCGGGCCTTCTAAGCACACGGCAACTGAGGTGCAGATGAACGAATTAATTGAATTTTAAAGCTTTTATAACCTCCCCAACCAACGGATACCTTATCCTCTCATTAAAGATGTTTTTTCCTCTCTCATGACTTCACCTTCCACGCTTTCATTTGAGACCAAACCCTCCTCTAGTCAACAACTAGTTCATCAGTGCCCATGTCTGGTGACAATCTTATTTTTTAATTAGTCAAATGTAATTAGAAGTTAGAAATACCTGTGTTGTTAGAGCCCATGTCAGTTTTTATGTAGGGCTGCATGGATAAAAATAAAATAAAAAAAAGAGAGAAGAAAGAGCTATCCTATTCACACAGACAAGTTCATGTAAATGAAAGCCGTCAGTTGAAAGGTCACGTTAAAATTACATGCTGGGCGGTAAGAAACCACACCTGGTTTTTTCAACAGATTTTATTGGAAAGCAGAGGACTGCCTAACTATTCAAGGCACTTAAAAATGGAAACCAGGAAAAGGACAGTGAGCCCACGTCATGGAACAGCCACTGCTAAGTTAATTTGATAATCGGCGAGGCTTAAATAGTAGAAGAAGCCTTGGAACTACAATCCAATCGCATAAAAGAGCATCGCTTTCGAAATATTTTATAGATTTATTATTTATTTCTATATCATGAGCATTACAAAAGGAAAAATGTGTGGTCTAGTATCTACGGTCCAACTACCCAACTGTACAGCAATGACAATAAAACCTGAAAACTAACTATGGGATCAGAACAGCCTAGCTACCACGTCAGCCAGCCCGGCCATTTTGGAGTTCTTCTGGTGCAAATTAAAATATGGCCCTGGAAACAAGGTGACCGCGACAAGTGTCAATGATTGATAAATGAAGATTAACCATTGTGAATTCTTAAGAATATGCCCCTCGATTTTCCTTGTCCAATCAAACTTCCTCGTATGGTAAACATCGTTGTATCAATCGGGAAAACCAGTTTTAGTGTTCCTTGTATTTTTAAAAAGAGGAGCCTTCGTCCAACTAATAAGGACAGTATTAGAGGAAGAAACTACTATGGGGTGGGATTTTTAAAACAAATTTAATATATTCTGGATTTTCGTTTTTCATTATATCGTGCAATATTTTTTGACGGGCATGTATACGTATAAATCATAAAACGGGTGCGCTTGATGTTGACCAAATCGCCTAATGTATTCAAATGCCAGGAGATTTAAGTTAGACATTAGTTTTTCGGTCGTATATCCTATGAAGGAAATACATTCTTTTCCATGCTAGTTGAATTTGAAGTCTATCTTATATTGCTTCGTGTTTTGAAGTTTTTATTTTATCCTCCCTCGATTGCAACCATCCTTTCCCCTGAGTTTGTCTTGTTATCAGGAATTCTAGGATTTTCATTGGATTTTTTTTAAAAAAAAAATATGACACCAATTTCACATATTACGTTGTTTTCATGTCTCATTCAAAACATGAGAGTTATAATTTGATGTCTAGTTAGAATGATATGAAATTATATTGCTAAATTTAGTTGAGTGTCTATTCCATACCTTAATTCAACTAACCTCATGTTCCCCTTCTCTTATGGCACCTACTGCGATCTCTAGCCTAATAGCTTTTGACTCATGACACTTGACCCATAATTATAGGAAATTTATGATGTAGAATGGACGCATCCCCTGAAGTATAATGGTTATTTAAGTAATTTTACACTAATTGAATTATAAAATTATGTGCAGTGAAAAGAAAAGCTGATAATTTCTACAAAGTAATATAACGTATTTATCTAACCATCAAAGAGGTAAGTTTCATGACTAAAAAGACGTGTCCTCTCTTCAAATACTAGAGTTGAAATCTCAATCACGTTTTAGAAGTACAATTCTTTTAAGTCTAAATACCTATCATATGCTTTTGATTGTATTTAAAGATTTAATTAATTTGTCAGGGTGTTTATTTTTTTGGTTGAAATTGTTTTAAAAAATATTTTTATTTAGTGAGATATAAAATAATATTTTTTTAACAACTTTAATATTAATTTTTTGCTCAAAAAATACTATTTAAAATATTTTTAGTTAACAATCACACATCACATCACATTGTATAAAACTCGTATTCAGATTGTACGAGAACTGATTTAAAAGCAGCATAACTGTATATCAGCCTCACCTCGACACTTGTCCTTGTACCGATCACCAGAGACATCACGTCAGGATTCGAGGCCGGTGAAGAGAGAAATAAAAGAAAGGTGCATCAAAATGCTGCCGGATCCCTGCAGCGCAGAAATTTAAACTTTGCAGGCTTAGGACGTGTTTCGCATTGCCTTGTCAACTCCCTTTACAAATATTCATTTATTTTTGTAAAAATAATATATATATATATATATATATATATATATATATATATATATATATATATATATTATTAAACTGCATTAATACAAAATATTAAAAATAAATTTTAAAAATAATTATTTGGAAAAAAAAATATTACTGCAACACTTTAAAAAACAATCAAATCATAATATTAAACAATCTATTACACACGGGTGGTGACGTGTTGACCCGAGGAACAAGGTGTTGGATGCCTCGCAAACGTTTAATGCCCAGTACAAAAGGTTTCTGTAATTATCAGGGAGGATCAGTGAATTAAATATAATTTATTCTGATTTTACTATATAATATTAGTTAATTTTCCTCTGTTTTTTCATATGTGAATCTTGTCGCGGCCATGGCTCAACCAAGCAGTCTGTCGATTCTAGCGAAGACCTCTGGGTTACGTTGTACAAGTAGGATTACTCGAGGGCCATGATTTTATAAATTCACGGGCATAAGAGCCACAACGACACCTATTCAATTTTTCATGCTAAAAATTGGAGAAATTGAACAAATAAAGTAGCTGAGATGCACATTTCTGGTCGCTGTACTGTTTTCGAACCACGGAATATTCTTCTGATTCGAGATTAGCGTCCGGTGAATAAGTTTTCCGATTCCTTTAAAACATGGGTTTAAAGCAGCACAACTTGTTGAAACATATAAAAGAACTACAGAGATCAAGGTTTGATTGGATAAAGATATAGATATCAATTCACTACTGCAAGAAGTATCAACGTAACTATTATTCTTCGAAGAAAAAGGAGAAAAAAAAACGAAAACCAGTTTGACTTTTCTTTACCTTTCCATGCATTAATGGATTTGTCGAGTTACAGTTGTGGAAGTCAAAGTACTAATCCATTCGTTGGATTTCTATCTTCACTATAAGTGTGCGTGGACGCTCCTTTTTACTAATTAAATTTCTGTCTGGACTGGTCAGCAATAGCTTTCCATGCATTATACTGCAGATGAGGACATTAAACGCCAGTTGTTTTATAATTTTGGACAGGGAAAGGCACTCCGAACCCGTAGGTGGTAGGATTTTTAGTTACACTTGGAGAAGGGCAAAAAAAAAAAAGGAGCAAAAATTAATAGAGTTAAGTGGGCGTTGAGTGCCTCATTTAATCTTCTCATCTGCCCCCTTCACTGCCCACTGTCCCGTGCCTTTATATTTCCCATCCTCCCAGCCTCCCCCCCTCACCTAATATCATCAACTCTCTTTCTCTCAAGCAACAATCACACAACCCCCCCCCCCCCCCCCCCCAGTACACATTCCTCAACATTTCTTCTTCTTGGCAAAATAATGCCTCCAGTCTTGCCGGATTTCTCCAACTCCGTTAAGCTCAAGTATGTTAAACTTGGCTATCAATACCTTGTAAATCACATTTTGTACCTTTTGATGATACCTGTTATGGTTGGTATTCTAATCGAGGCTCTTCGTTTAGGCCCTGATGAAATCTTGAGCTTATGGAGATCACTCCATTTTGATCTTGTCCAAATTCTATGCTCATCCTTTCTCATCATCTTTATTGCTACTGTTTATTTCATGTCCAAGCCAAGAACTATCTACCTAGTTGACTATGCCTGCTACAAGCCTCCTGTCACTTGCCGGGTTCCGTTTTCTACCTTCATGGAGCATTCCAGGCTGATCTTGAAAGATAAGCCCAAGAGTGTTGAGTTTCAGATGAGGATTCTTGAGAGGTCTGGACTCGGTGAGGAGACTTGCTTGCCCCCTGCAATTCATTATATTCCTCCGAAACCAACTATGGAGGCCGCAAGGGGAGAAGCTGAGCTTGTTATCTTCTCCGTCATGGATTCTCTCTTCAAGAAAACAGGGCTTAAACCTAAAGATATTGATATCCTTATCGTAAACTGCAGCCTCTTCTCACCAACACCATCTCTATCTGCAATGGTTATTAATAAGTATAAGCTCAGAAGCAACATAAAGAGCTTCAATCTTTCTGGTATGGGGTGCAGTGCTGGGTTAATTTCTATCGACCTGGCTCGTGATCTTCTTCAAGTGCATCCAAATTCAAATGCAGTTGTGGTTAGCACAGAGATCATCACGCCAAACTACTACCAGGGAAATGAGCGAGCTATGCTTCTTCCGAACTGCTTGTTCCGTATGGGAGGTGCAGCAATTCTTTTATCAAACCGCAGGTCTCAGCGCTGGCTTGCCAAGTACCGCCTAGTCCATGTGGTACGAACCCACAAAGGCGCAGACGATAAAGCTTACCGCTGTGTGTTTGAAGAAGAAGATAGAGAAGGAAAAGTTGGGATTAATCTATCAAAGGACTTGATGGCTATAGCTGGCGAGGCTTTGAAATCAAACATCACTACTATTGGGCCTTTAGTCCTTCCGGCTTCTGAACAGCTCCTGTTTTTGTTGACTCTCATTGGACGCAAAATCTTTAACCCCAAATGGAAGCCATATATTCCTGATTTCAAGCAGGCTTTTGAACATTTCTGTATCCATGCCGGTGGCCGTGCTGTTATAGATGAACTTCAAAAAAACTTGCAGCTATCTGCAGAGCATGTAGAGGCTTCAAGGATGACACTGCACCGTTTTGGCAACACCTCATCGTCTTCGCTTTGGTATGAGATAGGTTACATCGAAGCAAAAGGCAGGATGAGGAGAGGAGACAGGGTTTGGCAGATAGCATTTGGCAGTGGATTTAAGTGTAACAGCGCAGTTTGGAAGTGTAATAGAACAATCAAGAAACCAACAGATAGTCCATGGGCTGACTGTATTGATAGGTACCCAGTACACATTCCTGAAGTGGTCAAGCTCTAGGGGTGAAGATTGGTGGGTTACTTGCTGTTTGCTATGAATCTTCAAAGTCTGGGGAGTTGCACTCACTTCTCTGACGGTCTGTTGTATTCTCTGTTGCTCTTTCTTCTCATTTCCCTGTCACACTGTGTTACTCTATATATTCATCTTTTTCTTTAAGAAATTTACCTTAAACTTGCGTAGACTTTGGGTGATATGTTTTCTGTTTATATTTTGTTTATTTATTGGCATAAAAGTGTTTTATCATGTTATATTATTTCAGATTTGTATTGTTCATATATAATTAATTAATTATATATATATGAAAAAACTTAAAAGGAAAAATAATTAAATATAATTTTTATCTTTTATAAATTAAAGTTGACAACAATTTTATTTTTTTTATAATATATATATTTTTTAATTTTTATTGTTTTGATTTTGGTTCACATGTGTGTATGTGTGTATGACTCATTTGTATCCATGAGTGGATGGTCGGTTTGTTACTTTATTAAGTATTTTGTCATCCAAAACAATCCACATCAGATAAATAAGAGACGAGACAAAGTGATATGTGTATAAATATAAATCAAGAAACAACATTGTGAATTTCTTACCTATACGAGATAAGTGAAATTAAAGTGTGTGTGTGTATTTATATATTAATTCAAAAAACAATTAGTTCAAATTTAAAATTAAAATTATTTAGAATTATACAATTTAATCTAAAAAAACACCATAAATTAATATTTTTGAATAAAATTATGAACATGTATAATATTATGAGAATATCATCATCAATTTTATAAGGTCATTGCATTCTTTGATTACTTTGAAATTTTAACATAATATATATAAATATATCAAGAGACTACTCATAAAATTTTATCTCAATCTAATGGTCGGATTAAAAGATATGATTGATATTATAAAATTATTTATTATTTAAAAAAATACTATTTGACCTAAATGTAATGTCCGAAATATTTCGGCTGATATTTAGCTGAAAAATCTAAAACAGACCAGAATTTAAATCGAGATAAAATCAAAGTTGTTTTATCTTATTTTTTTAATTAATATGAAATGTTTTAGTGATTTTGACCAAAACGGAACAATATTAAGAATTTCTTGTACGAATGTCATTCTTGCAAGAGAAGACAAAAAAAAAAAAAAATGCAGAACAAAAGTGTTGGTGGTCTCTCCGGTCTGGGGGGGAAAGAAATGATTGAAAAAATGAGAAATGAAATAATGAAAGCCTGGATTGATTGGTGGTCAAGAACTTATCAATTTATCGAGGAGGAAGATTTGATTAAGATATTGACTTCAATTCAGCTGCTAGCAAGTGGAGTGTTATGCCCAAAATATGGAGGGGGGGAACCCCAACATAGTATCAGTGGAAGTAAAGCTTAATGCCTTAATTCAGTTTCGATTCCATGCACAAGTTAAACCCAAGCTTTAATATCCAAGTAGACACGTAAAAATGCCGTGTGTGTATATATATATATAAACATTTCTACACACACACACACACACTCAATCCAATTACGTCTCGATTCTAAATTCGTGGTAGGTGCAAGTTCACGCGTTCTAATTATAATGATAATGATGTGGATATTAGATATTATGCCAGGCATCGATAAATCAAATTACCACGAAACTTGAGAGAGAATAATTAGATACGAAGTTTTTTATCTGAAAGCTGTGAATTCTATTTTATACACACACACACACACTAATTTGACATGGATGATCTATCCAGGACCATATAAAGAAATTTAATTTTAATTAATGAAAAATTACCGTAATAATCATCATGCAAACAAATGATGTCAATGGACAAAAAAATACCATGTTCTTTTTCCCCGTGTATACCCTTTGTGCAGTTTCTACATGGGCTGTGGGGTCCATGAATTTATTGGGCATATTTTTGAAGTGAAATGTCAAAATTATACCTGATAAATATGCCATTTTCATCTTCTACGTGAGTGTGATTATGATATTTTTTAAAATATTTATTGTTCAAAAATATATTAAAATAATATTTTATTTATTTATTTTTAAAAAATTAACATCAACATATAAAAATAATTTACACATTAAAAAATTAAATTTAAAATAAAAAAAATATTTTTAAAATATAATAGAAAACACTACCTGGTCATCAACACCAATCGAAACAATGGAGCGAAGTGAGAATAGAATTATGAGAGCGTCACCATCTATGCAACGTTCGTTTTCGTTTTTTCATTTCCACTTTTGCTGCTTCCTTTTTTTGAGCCTCGATTGTTTGTTCTTGGAGGTTCCATGTTAATTGCCTGAGTGAGTATATATTTTAAAAGTGTTTTACTTTTATTTTATATTTTTAAATTATTTTAATATACTAAAATAAAAAATATATATTTTATTTAAAAAAAAAAAACTTAATTCTAATAAATTTAATATGCTGTTGTCACCTATCTCACGGAACTTTTGCTTGTTGGCTACGTTTCAAGCTTAGTCAGAATCAAGTAGACTGTGGTGTCTTCTATCAGTGCCGGCTTGGAAGTGTATTTAAAATTATTTTTTATAGTGTTTTTGTTTAGAAATAATATTTTTTTTAATTTTAAATAAATAAATTAATAATTATTTTCAAAAATATTTTTGAAAACCAATTAGAAACAGTACATAATAACACCCTGATTTTCGCCGACGCCGAAGGTCACCTATACCATCTGATTAATGGCTAGACTGGGACATCTAACCAAAACACACCAACCTGTATATATAATAAACTGGCATAGAAGAATTCAATCTCTTATATATAAAACGAAATAAAAGTCATATTTATATTGCTATTTCTGAAAACAATATATAATATTTATTGTGATAATAATTGTTTTTCTAAAAACATATTACTTTAAATACTTTAAAATAATTTTTATTTTATTTTTTAAAATTTATTTTTCATACTAATTTGCTAAATCAATCTAAAAACATGTAAAAAAATATATAAACCTTCAATCTTTTTCAAAAAAAATCAAAATATAAAACCCAACAAACTCTAAACACATACAGATTAATTGCTTGTGCGCAGGGGAAACCCACTTGTTAGTCGGTGTGTTTATATATGTCGAGAAATTAATTAGCATATTGTATTTAAATTTTGATCAATTGTATCTAATTTACTAAAAAAATGTGACAGGTCGCCCATCCGTTCCAACAAGCAATGCCATCTGGACACCATTAATTATTAATATCTTTTATTTCCATAGGCTGCGCCTAATCTTAATATGAACGTGATTGCATTTTCGTAGCTCAATTTTGATCAATTGCTTTTTTAATTATCATGTATATTTCTTCCATGGATTTAGTTTTTTTTTTTTTTTTATCTTTAATTATATAATCACGACTCCATCACTACGTACTTTCACTTACAGTCACCCTATAACTCATCAATTATTGTTAACAAAAACATCCCCCCAGTATCATCATCATGCAACCACTATACATGTATGGACATGAAAAACACAATTAATTTATTTGTATAATCATTTTTAACAAAAAATAAAAAAAAAACTATACAACTATCAATATTGCAACTACCATGATTAATGATATCAATGTTGTTATGTTAAATATCTAGTAGTAGATGATCTTGTAATAAGAATTTGAGATTAAAAGATTTGTTTGTTCCTCTGTAATTTCAAGTATAATCCACATAATTACTAATTTAATGATTATTAAATATTTATATGGCTGTTAATTTTAAAATTTATAAAATTATTCAAGATACACATAAATTACTCCTGATATTTACATTAAATAATAAAATATGTCAATATGACACCATTATTTTTATTATCAACATCATATGATCATTGTCATGATTGTTATCCCACCTCTACTTGTGACCACCACCATAACTACTAGCGCCACAAACATTTATGTGCATGCAGCGCATTACACCATGGATGGAGTGCTGCTATGTACTCTTGAAATGTCTTTTCCCGTCCTAAAATTGTAAATTTCATATTGGTAATTTGAAGTAATGCTGGTTTACTTTTAGAAAATTATTTTGCACCTTTCATATCTGTTTTTTTTTTTTTGTTTATTCACCGACTAATTTTTTTTCCATGATAAATTAGAAAACATGTTTAAAAATAGAAAGATTTCAAAATGAAAAACAAAGGTCTTATTTGACTTGCATTTAAAATAAAAACAAACTTACATAAGAAAGTTTTTCCATGATAAATATTTTATACCAACTATCTCTAGAAACGCGTTGATGTTAATGACATAATTCAATTAATTTATACAATCGTTTTTAGTAAAAAAAAAAAAAAGAAAAGACGACGACGACGTACCGTGACCAATATTACAATCATGAACTGCTAGAGTATCTACATGCCACCATCACATTTCTTATCAATCATATCATTACATGTACTGCAGGCGTTCCTCTGCTATCCTTGCCACCACTTCCGCTATAACCAATGTTCATGTGCTTTCACTCTATTGCCATCTGCAGGGATGGAGTGCTACCATGTACTCTTGAGATGACTATTATTATTTTTTTATAATTTTATGTACGTAATTTTGAAGTAAGGTAGTGTTTACTCTTGGACAACTCTTTCATAGCTATTTTTTTTACTAATTAATTTGGTTTTTTTCCATTATAAATTAGGAAAATAAGTTTAGAAACACATACTTTCAAAATAGAATAAAAATGCCTTATTTGGCTTTTATTTAGAACACTGAAAGCAATCAACATAGATGCCTTTATTTCTTTCATTGCTGACAAACAGGGAATACTCTTAATTTGATATTTATTTAATATTAGAGCTTTAATATATATAAATGACCTAAGTTTTTTTGTAAAAAAAAAATGATATCTTTGTTCTGAAATACTTTTAAGATAATAATATGAAAATAAAAAAAAATTATGGTATTTTTTTTCTCTAACAATAATTATGGTCTCACCAATTTTTATTATTTTTACTATTATTAGGGTTATTTTTTTTAATGTATATATTTTAATTTTTGTTGGTGGTCATTTAAAAAATGATATTTTCTTTTCTCTCCCTTTTTTGTTTTCAGGTTAAATAATTTTTTAAAATCTAATAATATTTATTTTTGTTATGTCATTTATTTAGTTTTTTTTAATTTTTTTTATTAATATTTTTAGGTGTTAAAATTTCTTATTATTATAGATAAAACATTCAGAATAATAATAATGATTATTTGTAATATTTTTTTCCTTATCAATATGTGAGACTAATTATATATTAATATTTATTTAATATCAGTACCTTTTATATATATATATGACCTATTTATTATTTTTCTAAAATATTTTTAATATAATAATATGAGCAATAAATTTTACAATAAGTTTTTTATATAGAAAAAAATCGTTCCTAACAAATTTTATCAAAAGAGTTTTAGTAATAACAACATTCAATCAATTTTTGGTGGAAAAAAAACTATTTTTAACATATTTTTTCAATTATAATTTTATTAATTAAATATTAAAATAATAGAATACAATAAATATATTATCAATTAATTTTTTATATAATTAAAAAATCTAAAGCGTCGCGAATGTAAATTCGCTGGTGTTAAGCCAGAGAAGAATGGTCAAAGGTAACTACTTGGCGTCCATTCAAAAGCCGAAATTAATGCATCTTGCTATCTCTTAAGAAAGACAGAAACCGACACTTGCTTTCTTTATCTCTTCACAGTGGCTCCATGGCCAGTTCATAACCTGTCGGACACCAGAAGTTTATAAATTAATGTTTTTTTTTGCTTTCTTGCAGATTGGATTTGAAGACGGCTGTGCAAGCAAGGTGAAGGAAATTAAAGAAATGTTTGGTGTTAAAGCTACGTCGGTGGATATAACAAACAGATTTTGATGTGTGGAAATTATTATTTTTAAAATATTACTTATCTCGGTTATACTTGATAAGATTAAAAATATATATCTTTTAAATTCACGGATAATGACTTTTATAAGTTTTTATTTATTTTGTTTTTAATAAACATAGATAGAAAGTTTATAGAAAGAACTTGAAAGAGAGTTATTATTTTTTAAATTGTTTTATATTATTATCAAACTGATATTTATATAAACAAAAATATTTTATATAATGGCAAGTGTCATTTTGTTTTCTATAAATTTACTCTCCATTATTGAAATTTATTAATTTAATATTTTTCATATCATAAAATACAACAATTTTTTTTTTTTTAATATGAGATAAAATTTCAGAACATATTTATATTAGGTAATGCAGGTTTAATCACACACATATAAGTTATGTTTTCGTTCAGCAATTATAATCCAAAAGATTATAATAATTATATTCACAAGGATAATAATATTAATTTTATTTTTTTTCCTTTAATTATTTTTTTTCTCATTTTTAATACTAATAATATTTGTTTTGGTTTTTCTTTTATTCATTATAATAACAGTTCAAATAATTTATTATTCGATAATATATTTATTAAAAACTAAGTTTTGTAACTTATCTATATATAATATTTCAAATCTAATATCCCGGATTAATGATTTAAAAAAAATTATAGTTCATTGTCGTCTTTAAATTTTTATTTAAGTTTTTAAAAAATTATACTATTTAGCATTAGTAGTTATCACAAAAATTTATCTTATCATTAGTTTTTTTTACCATTATTTAACAAAAAAATCTATTGAGAATGATTATTTTGCTTGAATATATAACAAAAAATATCATTTTTTTTTCATATTTTAATAAATTTTGTTTAGAGCACAACGAAGCAGGGCAAGTTACCAAAGTCTTGTTTGATATTATATTTTTAAAATAATTTCATTTTTTTTTTATTTTAAATAATTTTTTTTATTTTTTAGATTATTTTTATGTAATGATATAAAAAATAATTCTTTTTAAAAAACAACCAAATATATATTCAATACATTCACTAAGAAGATGTTTAGGATTGTGACGCAATCTCTGGTTGAAAAAAATTTAGGATTTGGTATTTGGTCAAGGTAGAAATTTGAAAAAAAAACATATAGGCCTTACCTGTGAAATTTGCTTAAATCTGTGATTCATGAAAATCAACAAATTACTACTTTCTTTGTGTTTGGTCACCAAAAAGAGAGGCAGGAGGCTGGGGAGAGAGAATGAATAAAAAATAAAAGTAGATGTGATAATTTATATTAGAGTTTGTTGTTGTTGTTTTATTATATTTTTATATATAAAATATATTTTTAATAGTAATATAATCTAAAAATTAATTAAAATATAAATAAATATATTAGAAGAAAATCACAATATAATTTTTATCTAGCAATTCTAATTTTATTTCAGACAATATTTTACTATATGTTATTTCAGGATTACAGAGACCTTCACGTATAAATTTATAGTTCGTGATGAAATTATAAGTAGTTTGATGGGAGAATAAAAATAAATATCTAATTTACTTGAATTATTAATTCATTATATTTTATTATTATAATTATTAAATATTTTGAATCACAACTAAAATATTTTTTATAAAATTATTTTTTAAAAATCAAAACCAACAAAACAAAAATAATACTATTCACAATTTAAGTTTCATTTCCTAAACAGCACCATCACCGTACATGTTACCCGTCCTCACAGTTGCAAACGTGGAGGGACAAGGTCATGGCCATGTCACCAGCTGCTGCAGAACTGCTGGCTGTTGTTAAAGCACCTAGTTAAGAGCAGTATCATTGAATGGAATGATCCTGTCGATCGATTTATTTCAAGCTCAATTTTATCTTGTCCTGACATTTCGTTTTAGTTTAAAAAACATATTAAACCAAAACATATTTTATACAACTAATAAATTTCAGTTTGTTTTATAAACTGTATTTTGTTCCATTATGGTCGTTTTACAATAAACTGTATTTTATACTACTGCTCTTTATCCGTAATAAGTCGGCGAGGGTCCTTCTTTCGCTTCAAGATCTAAAGAAAGTTATATATGAAAAATCCATTTCCTCGCTGTAGTTGTAGCTGTTAAACCGAGTAAATGATGATGCACTTGGAGGCCTGTTTGTTTTGGTTGGTGGAGTAGACTACACCCAAGTCAGAGATCTAAGGTGATCGATCACCAGCCCCCAAGTCTCCGTTCCTTGTCACTGCGGTGTCTCGTCAACTCTTTCATTTTCTAAGCTCTAATGTTTGATAATGAGTTTTCAAATATTTTTTTATTTTAAATTATTATTTTTTATTTTTTAGATTATTTTCATGGATTAATTTTGAACATATATCTTATTATGTTTTCTTCAAAATTGATATAAGAAGTAAAATCTCAGTACCTACTCTCTGGCCAATCTATTTTTTTTTCTCAGCCCAAGACGGAAAATAGTTGAAAACAAAGAAAATATATTCTGATTTTAACAGCTTGATTGAAACTCTGTGTTTAATATTGTGATATTTTTATAGTTGAGATTTTTTTTAAAATGGTTCTAATAAAAAAATATTCTTGTTGTCGCTGGTTGATTTTTATATGCGTGTAGTTATTGAACAAATAACATTGTTTTGTTAAAATTATTTTTGGAAGTAAAATGATTAAAAAAACAATAAATTCATAGCTTCAAATTAAATAAAAAATAATAATTAATAATACATAAAAAAAGGTGTCCCTCACTGCTTGTTGCTTGCAAAGATTCAAATGGGCCATGTAGTTTTCAATTTTAGGCCGTGTTTGTTTGTGCAGCCAGCTATACTTTCGAGACTTTTTATTACTCAATAAAAAATGGTTATTTTCCAATTTTTTTCTAAAAACAAAACTCACCAAACCTGCCTTGCCTTTCAATCTGGTTCCCCGAGACTTGCATTGCAGAGGAGCCAGGTAATCAAAACACCAACCTCCACTGGAGATTTTATAACGACATGGATTTACGTTGTTGTGTACTGTATTTAAAAAATAATCTCAATTATATTATCAAACAGTCAATAAGCCTGTGAACAGGCAACCAGTGGCCTCTGCCCGGCTCTCCAAATGCCTCCCCCGTCTTGTCCCTTCTTTAATTCTATTCCAAGCATAGATATTATTATTAACGTCTCCTACACCAATGCTGTTAAGTCACAAAATTAAGGACTGTCAATATACACTGCCATTGTCCCGGGCTTCAACTAGACAATCAAATTTGGAATCGAAGGGTTTGGTGTTAGTCACAGTCGAGAGACCAAAGTAGACGTTCCTACCCCCTAATAAGTAATAACACCATCTTGACAGATGTCACCCATATATTTGATCTCACCAAGAATTTTTTGGGTTCGGCGGACCAGTCAACAAGAAAGTTATAGGGCATGTTTGAGAGTGCCGATATTTTTAAAATGCTTGATGTTTTTTTTTTTTAAAAATATTTAAATATTAATATATTAAAATAATCTACAAATAATATATTTTTAATTTAAAATTCAAAAATTTCAAAATACAATATAAAACAGCAAAGTAACCCCGTTGCCAGAAACTTGTACCAAGAATTTGCTAGAAGCTTTTACCCGGGGCATTGCTAGAAGGTTGGGGGTAGGTACATTAGTTTAGTCGTGCAGAAATAAAAGCAAAGTAGGCGATCCAAGATGAAATTTAGAGTCATTTTGAGAGGAGCTATAAATTAATGACTTTAGAATATCCAAGCTTATATGCTAACTAAATGCAATATTGATAAGATGTTTTACACTAATAACGATCAAACTAATTTATTCCTAATGCGAGAGAATTAATTATTAATTAATCGATACCCGCCAGGGTTTAGGGGGGGGGGGGAGGAAACAGCAGGTGTAATCAAAGAAATAAAAGGATAAAAAATCTTTGGAAGACCGAGCCCAAGGTTTTTTATTTTACTTTTTTTAAGAAAAAGTAAAAGGTTGTTGAAAATTGAACCTGTATGCTATTTCGTCCGCGTTCAAAAAGAAAAAAAACACGCTAACAAAGACCCCCGCCCTCCTCCTTTGTAACCGGCGCCATTAAATACTTCTGTCAAGGTGTCTGAGTCCTGGTAAACCTTCTATCTAGAGAGAGAGAGAGGGAGGGAGAGAGAGCTCCAGGGAGAAATGGGTTTCCAGAAGGAAAGAACATTGCTGGAGGATCTGATAAAGAAGGCAGGAGGCTGCGCGGTTATCGACGGTGGATTCGCCACCCAGCTTGAGAGACACGGGGCAACCATTAACGACCCTCTTTGGAGTGCTCTCTGTTTGATCAAAGATCCTGACCTCATCAAGCGGGTCCGTCTTTCTCTTTTGTTATCTCCCAACAAACACATTGTCGTCTTATAGTTCTCTATACTGTTTGATCGTATATAAATAACGGGCTCTGTTTTTGAAATCCTTTTCAAAGTTTTTTATTCTCTGTATTAATATGGTGTAGGTTCACTTGGAATATTTAGAGGCTGGTGCAGACATTTTGGTTACTTCTTCTTATCAGGTTTGTTGCACCTGCAATGAATTTGATCAAATTTTAATGTTGTAAATTTATGTCTTTTAAAACTGAAATCATAGCAAAAGAAACATAGATTTCGTTATCCAAAAGATCAAAAAGATAGAAAGAAAAGGCTGGTTGAATTCATGATTTGCACTAACTTCTTGTCGCTGTTAATTTATCGTGTGCTTTATTCTACTTGGCCAATTAGTCTCTCTCTTAATTATTTGCTGGTGAAAAACAAAATTGGACTCAATTTAAAATTTTCATTTTTAATTACCTCGTCCTTGTTTTATTTGGATTCATTTTATATTTTATAGGCCACACTTCCAGGATTTTTGTCCAGGGGATTATCCGCTGAAGAAGGAGAATTGTTATTGAAGAAAAGTGTTACATTGGCTGTTGAAGCCCGTAATAGGTTCTGGGATGCCGTGGAAAGGAATCCTGGGCATAGATATAACCGAGCTCTGGTTGCAGCCTCCATTGGAAGCTATGGAGCTTATCTGGCTGATGGCTCTGAGTACAGGTGCCTTAAAAAATACTTATTTCTCTGAAGCTTTTCTGGATAAGTTTTGACAAGTTCAGGTTTTCAATGTCGTTTTTGTATTTGCACCTTTTGAATGTGAGTGTGCTATTTTATTCCAGTGGGTGTTATGGACCAGATGTGAATCTGGAAAAGCTGAAGGATTTCCATCGGCGGAGGTTGCAAGTTCTGGTTAAAGCAGGCCCGGATTTGCTGGCCTTTGAGACCATTCCCAATAAACTTGAAGCCCAGGTTCGTTCTTCTTCCATTTCTGATTTCTGGAGTGTCACGTGTAAAAAAATATTTAGTTGATAAAAATAATGGAGCACAATTCATGTTTTTGAAGATACTCTGAATTTTGGGGCCAAATCATTGTCGTTTCTTGCGAATGCGAGTTCTCTTATCAACATTAAATACCCAGGATGCCTTGCATCTTAAAATTATGAAGCAGCCTCATGAGCAGCAGCAACAACAACCAAGCCTCTTTAAACTAGTCGGGTTTGGCTAAGTTGATCATTTTGTGCCATTCCACACTATCATAATTCTCAACTAGCCTCATGAGCAACTTACATCTTTGCTCTGGTTTGTTAGGAAACTTATTGCTAATTTGTCGAGTTTGTTATTTTTTTTTCTTGATAGAAGCATGAAACTCTGCAAAATATAAATTTGATTATGTACTTGTAGTCCAATTGAGTTTTATGGATGTACCTTACAACTTATCATGAGGGTTTGGTTTGCATGCACAACTATCATCAATTTCTATTGCCAGTCCATGCTTTGCTGAACTATGGCAGGGTAATTGTATGTATAACATATGAGGAATGACAATTTTTGTGTAATCAAATTGACAATGCAGTAGATAACCATAAGTAAGAGTTCATATATCAAAAAGGAATACTTCTGCAGATAATCAATAGCTTTCACATGTAGATTTTGAGACTTCTGTTCATAATTTGCTTAATGTGCCTAGAGTAAATATCTGGAAAAGATCCTTATAATTTCCATTAAGAAATTCATCGTAGATAGCTTTAAAGATCCTTCCGATCTTTCTTTTATTAGTTTCTTATCATAGACATTTTTACAATCTCACTTTGATTGTTTCCTTTATATTTTTTCAAATATCTTATATATGTCCTTTTTGGCAGCTACATGTCTATCTCATGTTAGCCTTCTAATTGAATGGCAGTAATATTCTCATTATTATTAGAAATGTACGCGTGGCTTGCTAGACTCACCAAGATGATACCAAAGAGTTTCTCTGTTGCATTACTCTTTGTAGGGCTCTTAAACTGTCCTCATTATTAATTGAAAGTATTTTAGTGGTTGTTTGCCCAAAAAACGAGAGAATATTTTCTAATTCTAACCTCAACTGTCTTCGTCGTGTACCGCTCCTTGATAGCATCTGAGTTGACAATTTCAGGCCTGTGTTGAGTTACTTGAAGAAGAAAACATCAATATTCCATCTTGGATTTGCTTCAGTTCCGTGGATGGTGAGAATGCCCCATCTGGAGAGAGCTTCCAGCAGTGCCTTGAGGCCATAAATAAGAGTGATAGAGTAAAAGCAGTTGGAATTAATTGTGCGCCGCCCCATTTTATTGAAAGTCTCATCTGCAAATTTAAGGAGGTAGGACTGAAACATGGAAAAAATCACTAAATGATAAAAAAAAAAAAATGCAATGCAGCAATCTATTTCTCTGTTCATTATTTAAGTAAATTTTAAACAAAATGGAATACAGCATTTTTAGTGATTTGGCCTGCTACATTTGTTTTTCTGAAGCTGTCTGAGTAGTTTTGCTCTCTATTTCCCTCCAGCTGACTGAAAAGTTAATAGTTGTGTATCCGAATAGCGGCGAGGTATGGGATGGCAGAGCTAAAAGATGGCTGGTAAGTCCTTTTGGTGGCCAATTATTTTTTCAATTTATTTTATTTCAAATCATCATTTTCTTAAAATTTATTTCTTGCATTTGCATCTGTATTTGATTGTTATGTTACATTTATCAATTACTTTCCTATTATGCTGTGCATCCACAGCCATCAACCTGTTTTGATGATGATAAATTCGAGCTCTTTGCAACGAGATGGCACGACTTAGGAGCTAGCCTCATTGGAGGCTGTTGTCGGACAACACCTTCAACTATTCAAGCCATTTCAAAAGTTTTAAAGAACCCTGAGCAGTCGTAGGGCTGGCCTGGAATCTTACTAGTTGGAGGATAGCTACACATTTTCTTATTGCATTTCAACAATAATTAAACATTAGATGCCTGCTTTTATTTATTTATCTCCTTTTGTAGCTCTATATTCCTTGTTTAGCTGAATTCGCTAAGCTAATTCGCCATCCTTAGAAATTATTTCTGGCACCCGAAGAAACCAATGTAGAACCCACTTTCCATTTCTTATAACTTAAATTTTACTGCATGCTTTAGCAGTTAATGGATTTGAAAATTAATAAGGTGTCAGATCCATTTCAATATGTTACATCTCCAGTATTTGACTGACACCTAGTGCAAGCAGAATATGATTTTGAGAATTGCCTTTTCCTAATTGAATGCGTTGGTTGGGGGAGATTCAAAACGAAAGCGTTAAACTTGTTTAATGGAATGCTATGCGGATGAACTTTGTGTCAGCAAAAGTTTTGGGTTTCTGCATCTTTTACCATCAGTAAGAGTTATGTCCGAGATGAAACAGCTGTGGTGGTGTCACTGCAGTCCAGAAACAAGCTAGGACTGACTCTATATTGCTGTAGTGGTTCAAATGCAGCCAACCCAGGAATATCACCCTCGTGACACCGTCACTGTTCCATTGCCACCACCCAGTACGGAACATCCAAAAGCCTCGGAGATTTCCTCTGCGAAAACCCGATCCTTTGCTCCTTCCTCTTCTCTGAGAAAACGTAAAGGGACCCTGTGCTGCCCAACCCCAACTCACCGTGACTGACTTGAAAAATTATATAGTTCGCCGTTGGGGAAAAAAGCTCAATTGAGCCGGCAAAGAAGGCGGGACCGGTCACGCTATATATCTGGATGGTGAAACGAACGACTCCATCCAACTCTACTTCCTGCTCGTCACATGCAATCCTTGAACCATAGACTTGAAATCCTCGTGTGTTTTCATTTTGTGCTTCTTATCCAAAGCTCATGAATCCAACTTATAACCAAGGCTTAAATTGGCAACCATCATCATTGCCTCATTGGCTTGTGCCGAAACCATAATTGACATCTATAAGCAATGATCCAATGAAATTTTGAGTCCGGGGGCGCATCATCCATTCACTGCGTGAAAAGAAAAAAAAGTAAGAGCAATTGAGTGCTCCTTTTGAGAACATTATTGAGCGAAATCTTAAACATAGTTTTGTATCAATATCACTCTCTTGAGTGAATATTTTGAGCTTAAAACCTAAACAAACCCGCACTTCTTTACTGATATATTTTAATTAAAAAATAACCTTAATTCTTTTGATACTATATCAAAAAGCCATACCAATGTAAAACTTAGATTATTGCTCAAGGAAGTTTTTTTTTTATCTAGGCTGCCTATCGTAGTTCGGGAACCACATCAGAAATAATTGAGATAACCAGGAGAAAATCACCATTTAGGTCATGAGGGACTCAATTTTTCTTTGACGTGTTATAAGCTCTAATACTATATCAAACCTTCCTAACTACAAAACTTGCGATATTAAATTATTGCTAGCGCAGCAGTCCTAGTAGTAGACTTGAACCCATCCATGGAAGTTTGTTAGCTATAAGTAGGCTAGCGGAGTTCACATAACATCAGAATTAACTGAGACAACCACGAGAAAATCACCATATGGGTCGTGAAGGACTCTAAATTTTCTTTTACAGTGTTTCAAGGTGTGACTTGAGTTGTGGCCAGTCTCCTAGAATACGTACCATAGACTGAAGGTCCAGAAATGAGTGACTGACAAAGTGACACCTAACTCAGTTCAACTACGACTAAATCTGGTGCTTGGCGCCAGGAAGGCTACAGTTGCACTCTAGCTAAGATTGTGAAGTTAAACAATAGCAAGCACTCTATCCGTGTTTTATGGTTTCTAGTGTATACGGCAAGTCACCAGCAAGCTGAAACCTACGCATTCAGATCCACACATGAGAATCTGAACAGAGGTGAAAGAAATCATCGCCGATGAGGGACATGATTAGTGTAAGGTCCCCAAGCACTGCCATAGCTATCGCCAAATACGCTGCTAGGATACGTAATTTCAAGGCTTTCATTCAACCTTCCATGCCCCTCAGTACCTACACAGATTTAAAAGAGTTCAAAACAATAAACTTTAACAGATTCAGGCATACAGCACATGATGAGATTACTAGTTTGAAGCCTTGATATTCTCTATTATACTAACCATTCAGATACTTGCTAGGGTGGTGGGGAGTGCAGGATCCATGAGCTCTCCTATTGGCATTCAGCCTCTTAGTTCCATGGGCCACGTAGAACATGTTGTTTTCCATTCTCACCCTTTGTCCAACTTGTTCTTCGTTGTCTTTCTTCTCATACTCAAAAGCTCTCCTAAGAATGTCAAGCATAGTCAAATTACACAGAGCAAGGCAGACTGCCAGCATCTTTTAAGACTCCATCTTACACCATCATGCATCTGTGTTCTTTATTTCTTAGTGACTAATAACACGTACGGTATGGGTCAATTAGAAAAATCAATCATGTAATCATATCATAATCCAATTTCAAACCTGGCGTCAACAAGATCCTCATGCATTTGATCCACTTCAGCTCTCACTGAAGCCAATTGCTGGTTCTCAGATTCTACGAGCAACTTCCTGCATCAAACCCTGAGTTTGGGCAGTTTACTCCTGACGTAAAGCATTCAAGTTTTGAACTTCTTCCCATAGCTGCAAAACCTCAGTCTTTAGAGGCTTAGAAGCATAGAGTTCAGCTTCTAGCTTCATTCGTATCTCAATCAACTCCTTTCCTTGTGCCTCTACATCACCGTGACGGTTGGGTACACCTTGTCCCAGTCTACGAGTGTCATTGTTTGCAGTTGTCAAATCTGTTTGAAGAACTGTATTGTCTTCAATAAGAAGCTGATTCTTAGTAATAATCCTCTGCGTTGAATTTCAAGCTCCCCTAAAGATTTGGGGCGAGCGGTGATGCGTTGGTTCAAAACACACCTAAGCCCATCATTATAGCCCTGGAAACCAATAACATGATGAGGCATGTGCTTTTTATTTGTCATATTCAGAGCACCTTGCAGAAACAAAATCATGATTGAAAACCAGAGAAGGTGCAAGGATGCCATAATCCAAGCCAAACAATACAGGGGAAAAAACCTAAAAATCAATGTATGCTTTAATTTAATCAACATTTGGAGACTTCTTAATGTATATGCTTTTAACTCAAGCAACATTTTGAGCCTTGTTGTGATGCGAACCTCGTGATCACGTGGTCACGTAACCAACTGCGAATAATGAGATCTGATCCTGAAAAGCCAAAATAGGTCCGATAAGAGTGTGCATATTGAAAACATGCCCCAAGGCACCAGCAATATTGAAAGGAGTAGAATAACACCACGAAGCTAGTTAATCTTTGATAAGTCGGATTTAGTTCGTTCAAGAACTAAAGAATATAAGAATCACTCTCACATATAAACTAAAAAGTTCAGAATTAAAATTTATCAATGGCTGCTGAAATTATTCCTAACATGAGTTTAAATAGTATTTGAAAAACTAATCCTAATGGACCCCTTATGTGGATTTAAATGAGATCCACTCAAAACTGACCCAAAACCCCAAATTAAAAAGCTCATGACTTAATCCAAACAAGTCTTGTATCCTAGCTAAAAACAAAGTCTTAATTTAAGCTCAAACAAGCCTTGAACTTTAGCTAACAAAATTAAATAAAGCCCTTCAATCCTATTTATAGCCTTTAATCCAGCCCCTTAATCCTTGCTGATGTTTCTGGACCGATTCGCATCATCTTATCTCATTATAGTCATGTTACTTTAAAGTAACAAAATCATAAAATTCTTAATCCTAAACCAGTCAGGTTCGATATATGAATCCTTCTGCGCCATTCTGCATGATTATAAGGTAGACCCAATTCCTGTAAAAAAAAACAAATTGCACAAATGATATTATCAAGTAATTGAAAAAAAAGAAGGTAAAATGGTGATACTTTTAGCAACAATCAGAAACAAAGCAAACGACATAATTTGTTCAAAAGTAAAGTTGAAGGCAAGGATATCTATTTCAAATTAGGGAGAAGCAACAACCACTAAACGACGCCATTTCAATAATTGATAGAATGTATTAGCAGAAGACTAGTGATTGGTATCGATCGACTTGCCTGTTAATAAGAGGAGTGTCACGTGCCATGAAAGACATCTGTGTGGTAAGCTAGCCTTACCGTGTCCACATCATGCAGAAAAGGGTCACATTCAGCCACCTACCAGCAGCATGGGCTGGTCACGTCAAATTGAAGATTGAGGCGGTGTAGTCAGGTTGTAATGGGATTAGTTGGGTCATAATGCTAGTTGAATAAATTAGTCAGGTTTCCAGTTGGTCAAGTAGTTTAAGGGCAACGGGTTAATATTAGAGTGCTGGGTTACGTGTCAGTAATTGCCAGATCATGGCAATTGAATAAGTCAATAAGATTGTTATCTAGAGATAAGTTCAATATTAGGATGTGTGTTACTGGGTCCTTGAAACCCGGTCAATTGTTATTTTTTTTCTATATTAAGTCCAAAGTCTTAAATAATGGTACTGAAGAATTTTATCAAATTAAGTTTGAAGGTTTTGGATTCCTTGAAAATCCATATCACTTTTTTTTTATCATCAACAACCGTGACACCATCAGAGCAGGTTTTTTTATGGCTGAGGACGCATGAACCAGATATTCTTAACTGGCAAAATTGCCGACCCCTATAAAACAAAATCAAGATTAGTCGCAGCAAAACTTTAATACACTACAACAAATGGTGCAAAATTTAGCATAGAAGTTAGACGTGGTGGCCTCTCATGTGGAACTAGTGGTATAGATAAAGGCTGCCTAAAATACAGGTGAGCCCGGAGGGTTCTCACAAATATCAAATCCCCTATATGAGGATAACACAGGCATACAGATGAGGGTGGTAAGGCTTGATTTCCCCAAATTCATTGGAGACAATCCTAGTGAATGGATTTATAAGACGAACCAATTCTTTAATTATCATCAAACAAACCCCTACCACAGGATTTTACTAGCATCTTTCCATATGAAAGGAAAGGCTTTGGTGTGGTTTCAGGACATTGAAGCAGCGAGAGGGATGAATAGTTGGGATGGGTTCCTACGGGCCCTACAAACTAGGTTTGGGGCTTCCCCTTATGATGATCCCATAGAGGCCTTGATTCGGCTTAAATAGACATCTATAGTGGAGGAATACAAGGGTCAATTTGAGACTTTATCAAATCAGCTCAGGGGATTAGCAGAGTCTTATAAACTTAGTTGTTATTTGAGTGGGTTACAGAAAAATATTTAGTTCATGGTCAGAATGCTCAACCTTGCTAATTTGCATATGGCCTTTGGTTTAGCCAAAATGCAAGAGGAGAATGTGGCTGCCCTTAGGAGGACTGCCAGGTTAGGGAATCATCTGATGGGCCTAGTGGGCCTGCAAAGGTAACAAATGGGCCAGGGCCCAATTTGAAAAGGGGGTTGTGCTACCCATTTAAAGGCTTTCTCCAGTCCAAATGAGGGAGCGAAGGGAGAAGGGTTTGTGTTACAATTGTGACGAGAAATGGGGGTCGGTCCATAAATGCAAGACTGCCCATTTATTTATTATGGAAGGCAAAGATTTGGATGCTAACGAGGTAGTCAAGGAAGGATGGATAGATGAGGTAAAAGGGCAGCTGTGCGAGGGAATAATTGGAAAAGAAATGGAGCCTGAAATCTCCATACATGCTCTGTGCGGGTCCTCCAATCCTAAAACATTGAGGATCCTAGGGTATATTGGCAGGAGAGCTGTGGTGATTTTGATTGATACGGGAAGCACGCATAACTTCATTGATCCCTTAATCATCAAATGCAGTCACCTAATCTATGACAACCGGGAATGTTTGAAGGTTAGAATCGCTAATGGTGAGACTGTGGATTGTGAGGGACAGACTAAGGCAGTTCCACTACACATGCAAGGATACAAGTATACAATTGATTTTTTTTATCCTTACATTAAGGGGGTGTGATATTGTACTTGGGGTACAATGGCTCAAGACTTTAGGATCGATTTTGTGGGATTTCTCAAAGTTAATTATGGAATTCTCCATCCTGGAGCATACACGGACACTACAAGGTATGGTTTCTACTAGCAATTCAATAATAGAAGAAAGGAAGTTTGGTAAAGAGGGGTGTGATGTTGTACTTGGGGTACAATGGCTCAAGACTTTAGGATCGATTTTGTGGGATTTCTCAAAGTTAATTATGAAATTCTCCATCCTGGAGCATACACGGACACTGCAAGGTATGGTTTCTACTAGCAATTCAATAATAGAAGAAAGGAAGTTTGGTAAAGAGTCTAGGCAAAATAAACGAGGAATAGTTATTTAGCTTTTAGATAATGAATTGCCTAAATTGAACTCCATTGATAAACATGTTGATCCTTTAATCGAAACTCACCTACAAAAATATTCAGAAATTTTTTTGGAGCCAAAAACATTACCTCCCACCAGAGCTCATGATCATCACATAGTGCTATAACCTGAGTCTAAACCAGTATGTGTTGGTCCTTATCATTACCCATATTTCTAGAAGTCAGAAATTGAAAAATTGTATAGGAAATGCTACAATCAGGCATAGTCCGACCCAGTCAAAGTCCATTCTCATCCCAGTATTGTTGGTCAGAAGCAAGATGGTAGTTGGAGGTTGTGTGTTGACTATAGGGCCTTAAATAAAGAGACTGTGAAAGTCAAATTTCCCATACTTATAGTGGACGAACTATTGGATGAATTGCATGGAGCAACCATTTTTAGTAAATTAGATCTAAGATCAGGATATCACCAAATTCGGGTTCATCCAAAGGACATACCTAAAACAGCTTTTAGAACCCATGATGGCCATTATAAATTTTTGGTCATGCCATTTGGACTTACAAATGCCCCAGTCACCTTCAAAAGCCTTATGAACGACATCTTTAAACCCTACCTAAGGAAGTTCATTATGGTGTTTTTTTTATGACATCTTAGTTTATAGTAAATGTCAGTCAGATCATATTAATCACTTAAATAAGGTTCTAGGAGTTCTTAAAGAACACAAATTGTTTGCAAAAAAATCCAAATGCTATTTTGGTTGTGCTAAAATTGAATATCTTGGTCATTTGATTTCAAAAGAAGGGGTTAGGGCTAATCCTATTAAAATAGAAGCCATGATTCATTGGTCATTACCAACCAACCTCAAATCTCTTAGGGGGTTCTTAGGGTTGACTTGGTACTATAGGAAATTTATCAAGGGTTATGGACTTATAGCAGCCCCCCTCACAGCCTTATTAAAAAAAAAATTCTTTTCAATGGAATGATTTAGCAATGAGAGCTTTTCAGAATCTTAAGCATGCAGTAACTAATCCTCCTGTTTTGGCTTTACCTAATTTCTCTATTCCTTTTGTTATTTAATATGATGCTTCGGGTATTGGTGTGAGAGTTGTTTTAATGCAACAGGGCAGGCCACTAGCTTACATGAGTCAAGCATTACATGGAAAAGCACTACAGTTATCTACCTATGAAAAGGAACTGATGACTTTGGTGTTGATAGAAAAAAAATAAAGACCCTATCTGTTGGGTCACCACTTCAAAATTCAGACTGACTGTCGTAACCCAATTTTTGGGTTACTCCCTGAAATAAAATAAAAATAACAAAAATAAAATAAAAGGGGTTTGGTGTCGGTAGAAAAATCACGGTGGAAATTTTGGAAATTTTTTGAGGCGAATCGTATCTCTTTTATGCCCAAAAATGAGAGAAAATACAAATTCAAGGTAAAAATTAAGTCAAAAATCATAATTATATTTTGAATAAGCCAATTTGATTTAATCATGGGCTAATTTAAAGTATTGTTATGTTCGGGAATTAATTTAGGATTCAATTGAAGAATTTAATTAAGTGTAAGGACTTAATTATGCTTTAAATTGATCAAATTAATTTTATTAAGGGCTTAATTGATGAAAAATTGAATTCTTGACTTTAATTCGGGCCTAATTGAGAAAATCAGAATTTTTGGAACCCAATTGAATTTTTCCAAGCTAATTTGGCATAATTAGGGATCAAATTGAAGATAATTGAAAGTTTAATTGTCAATTGAGGGCCAAATTACGTGAATCAGAAGTGAGGGCCCAAAATGAAAAAGGCGCGCAAAGCCAAGGGTAATTTTGAAATTCGGACAAGGGCACAATTGCTTAAAATTACAAATTTAAATCCAATTGAGGGTGCAATTAGAACAATTACAAGTAAAGGACCAAAATGAACCTTTACCATTACCCAAAGTTGCACCCCGCTGCCTTCACATGCACGCCTGCTGACAGCCCATTGCCGACCAGCCACCACGCCGCCGATAGCCCACCAGCAGGCCACCACGTCACCGACCATCCAGCCACCGTGTCAGGCAGAGCACGCCTATAAAAGCCACCATGCACGACGGCTTGAGGAGGGGGAAGAGGAGAAGAAAAAAATGCAGGAAAAGGGGGAAGAAAAACCAGAAAAACGAAGAGAAAATGAGGGGAAAGGACAGATTTTTAGCATCAAAAACAAGAAAAACAAACACCATCATCTTCATCTTCGTCGGAGTCAATCCTCCCTCTCTTTCTCCCCGGTTTCACAGCTCCCCTCTCTTTCTTGTTGCAGACTCACAGCCCTCTCTCTCTCTTCGCCATTACTAGCTATTCGACCACCCCAAAGCCATTTTTATCATCACCATAAGACTCCCTCACATACCAGAAACCCAACCCCACTTTCAGGCGAAGCCATAGCCACGGTTACAGCAACCGTGACGCACGACCGGCGACTTTGGAGGCTTCCACCGGCCACCACAGGCCACCGTTGACAACGCCACCACGATGGGAAGGACCACCTCGATCTCCTTTACATGGCTGCATCATCAAGTAACCCTCTCATCGAAGTCGGCCATTACTGTTCATGAACGTGAACAGTGCTGATATTACATTGTTCACATTCTTCTTCGTTTAAAATTTTCTCTTTTTTTTTTGGGTTGGGTTGACCGATCCAGCCTAGAAGACCAGCCCACAATCTTCTGGGCTTCCAGCCCATGAGGACTGGAAACCCAGACCAAAATAAATAGGCTTCGAGCCCACGAGGGCTGGAAGCCCAGCCCAGAGTGGAGCGAGCTTCGAGCCTGTGAGACTGGAAGCCCAGCCCCAAGACCCGGGCTGGAAGCCCAATCCACTCAAGTGGGCTGTCAGCCCATTGTGCTGACAGCCTAGCCTATTAAAAAAATAAAAAATATTTTTATATTTTTTTATCATTATTATTATTATTACAAAAAAATTTCAAAAATATAAAATGAGTTGTTTTCATGCAAACGGCCAAATTCCAAAATTTTCCAAGCATATTTTTCAAAAAAAATATTGCATCTTTCTCTTATTTTAAAACAAAATTTGGATATCATAAACGGTTTATGATTATCCTTTGAAACTTGGCAAAAATATCAAAAATAATCAAAACCATTTTTGTTTTATCTATTAGGGTATAAATTTACATTGTAAAATACATCCATGGAAAAAAAAAAGATTTTCTAACTGCGGTGTAAAATTACATCGTAAATTATACTCGCAGATAAAAAAATTAATATTGTTTTTATGCAGTGTAAAAAACAATTTAACTTGGAAAAAACAATCAAATGACAATGCAGCTTACCTTAGGTAGGGTGCACTGGGGGTGATGCGTCTTCCCCTTGCACAACAAGTCCTCTTATCCAGACTCTCGCGGACCAATAGGTTCCTAGTAACCTTAATACTAGGTGGCGACTCCCTCATAATTATAGTCGTAAATTTTACGGCTATAAAGCAATACACCCTATTTTCACTGCACGTCGTTATCTCCCAAAACCCCAGGGGATGGCGGGGCGTGAAAAACCGCCGTCGCGACACTGACCATCAAAGTCTTAAGTATTTACTGGAGCAAAAGATTGGCTCTTCACTTCAGTAGAAATGGATCACCAAACTTTTGGGCTACGAGTTTGTGGTGGAATACATGTAGGGGAAAGACAATAAGGTCGCAGATGCATTATCAAAAAATATGGAAATGAATGAGAAGAAAATAGCAGCAATTACAGAACCATCACTAGCAGCAATTACATATCCATCAAGTGACTAGCTAAAGCAGCTTAAAATCACCTATGCAACAGATGATAACATTGAACACATTCTCATGGAATTACAACAGGGGAAATTAAGGGATACACATTATACAACTGCCAAAATTGCACAAGTGTTCATTCACAGTATTTTTAAGTTGAATGGAATGCCTACTTCGATTATCACAGATCGTGATCCTACGTTTACAAGTTCCTTTTATTTGAAGTTTTCATCTACCTATCATCCTCAGGCCAACGACCAAACAGAAATTGTAAATAAATTAGTGGAGCAATATTTGAGGTGCTTCTTAGAGGATAAACCTAAGGGATGGTCTAAGTTCCTTCCTTTAGCAGAATGGTGGTACAACACGGCAATATATTCATCCACTAAGTTATCGCCCTTTAAGTCAGTTTATGGATATCCTCCCCCGAAGTTACTACCATTCACAGAAGGCATTACGGGAGTTCAGGAAGTGGAAAATACCTTAAAGTCCCGAGAGCAGATCCTGGGTATCCTCCATACCAACCTGCAACAGGCACAAGACAGAATGAAGAGGTTTGTTGATCTTATGAGAACAGAACGTAGCTTCCAGAAAGGAGACTGGGTTTACCTGAGGTTGCAACCCTACAAGCAACAGACGGTGGCTCAGCGCAGAAACATGAAATTATCCCCAAGGTTTTACAGTCTGTTTCAGGTGGTGGAGAAGGTGGGTTCAGTAGCATATAGACTGGCTTTACCTGTGGATTCCAAAATCCATCTCGTTTTTCACGTCTCCAGTCTTAAGGAGAAGTTAGGACGTCGTCACCAACTTGTAGTGACTCTTCCACCCACAGACAAGGAGGGGATAATTAGGTCTGAGCCTGAAGAAGTTTTAAGTCGAAGGATGAAGAAGTCAAGAGGGAGAGTTGTCACCAAGGTTCTGGTTAAGTGGAGAGGATTGAAGGAGGAAGAGGCTTCGTGGGTGGAGCTAGAAGAATTAGCAAAAAGGTTCCCAGACCTTGTGGACAAGGTCTTTTAAACGAGCAGACATTGTCACGTGCCATGAAAGACATCTGTGTGGTAAGCTAGCCTTACCATGTCCATATCATGCAGAAAAGGGTCACATTCAGCCACTTACCAGCAGCATGGGCTGGTCACGTCAAATTGAAGATTGAGTCGGTGTAGTCAGGTTGTAATGGGATTAGTTGGGTCATAATGCTAGTTGAATAAATTAGTCAGGTTTCCAATTGGTCAGGTAGTTTAAGGGCAACAGGTTAATATTAGAGTGCTGGGTTACGTGTCAATAATTGCCAGATCATGGGAATTGAATAAGTCAATCAGATTGTTAGCTCTAGATAAGTTCAATATTAGGATGTGTGTTATTGGGTCCTTGAAACTCGGTTAGTCATTATCTTTTTTCTATATTAAGTCCAAAGTCTTAAATAATGGTACTGAAGAATTTTATCAAATTAAGTTTGAAGGTTTTGGATTCCTCAAAAATCCATATATCACTTTTTTTTTATTTTATCTTCAACAACCATGACAAGGAGAGGTAATGGTGTTGGTGGTAGAGGCTGTGGTGGTGGTAATGAGCTTTGAAATTGTCTCTGCCTCTGAGAGAGAGAGAGAGAGAGAGGAGTGCTTGTTTTATCGAAAGTCAAAACTGTCTGCTCGCGCCGATGCAATGGGGTTTCTTGATGACGCATTTGCCCTTGCTTCTTTTCCTTCTTTTATTTTTTTTAATAAGATGGGCTAATAAGATTACGCCAAGTTCTGAGGTCCTAAAAATTTTGTTGGGCTTTGTCAGGTTTGATGCTTAAACTGTGAAGAGCCAAATCCTCGCTTACTAAGCCCATACAAAAACTTGAGGTTTCTTTTATTTTTTAACTTTTATCTCAAGAGTAAGTAAAGCTATAAGTTAATTTTGATTTAAATAGAAAGTTTGAAATAGAATTGATTCAAATTATATTTTTACTTTAATTAAATTTATCTTTCAATCTAATGATTATAATTTATATTAAATTTATCATCAAAAAAATATACTTAGAGTCATTTTTTTAAAATAATTTCTTGAATTATGATTCAGGTTTAAAAATATATATTTTTACAAACAAAGTCTAAATTTTATATAAACATGCAGCAACACAGCCTGCTTTGTTTATTAAAATTAATTAAAACGAGATGTTTTAAAGTCGGGGATTGCTAAGAAGTATATTCATTCGTAACTTGATAAAAGTTTATTGAATGACTACTTAAAATTTATTTAGTTATATATATAATACATTTATTAAATCATACTCCCCAGAAGGGCAGCTTTGGATAAGTAAAATTTTAAGCATCAAAATTAAGTTGAAGGATTTGGCATTGCTTATCAACCTGCTTTTTGCTGCTTTTCGATGTTTTTTTTTTTTTCATTTTAAAAATCGGCGGTTAGTGTTTTTAGATCATTTTGATGTACTGATGTCAAAAATAATTTTTAAAAAATAAAAAAAATATCATTTTGATATATTTCGGCACGAAAAGTACTTTAAAAATAAGCAGGAACCACACTCCCAAACACCTCCTTTTACACACGATGGAGAAAGGGGGCTTCCCTCTTGGAGGTTAGTGATGAGGCCTTCATCTGGAATTTTGGGTGGGCTCGTTGCTCGAAGAATTTTGGTCAAAAAGATAACGATCACTAGCCCCTTCGGCTCCGAAAAGTTTGGTATGAAAATGCGACTCTTGGCCTAATCTAGAGAATCATGATGAAGTACGCACACTCTTCATACACATTGACTTTACATGCATATAAATCCGAAAATATATAATAAAATAAAAGGACTAAAAATAAAGAAATATAATTATAGAGCTATAAAAATAACTCGTACAATTCTCTCTCCCTTCATCAAAACGTTATCTCTAAGACTCCTCCTATTCCAGCTGCAGCAGCTGGGACTGATCCAAGTTGGATAAAAGGCATTTTTACGTGGGAACATTAAAGACTTTATTTCCTTCATGCTGCAATGTGATGATTTTTTTTCAAGAGAAATATTTTTAGTTATTATTTGTGAAGTAATTGTTTTTTTCCCGTGATTGGGAAAAATATTTGAAGCTAACATAATACCATCCAAGTGCTTTAATTGTAGAATCTTGGGGAAGACTAAATCAAGCAATGACAGATAAAATTTGACAAGTCTTTGTAATACTTATCACCTCAGGATAATACGAACCCTGTCACACATTCCTTCTCTCCTCGGCTTGAATAAATTCAAGAGATCCTTTTCTTCTTGTACAGGTGTCGTTATTCGTTAAGATTTACAATCGATTTTGTGAGCTAGAGTTTAAAACTGCAAATTTATGAGAGCTTGTATTCATATATATGATCTGTGAAAGAGATGTGGACAGGGATGACTACATGTGAGTCAATTTAAAGGCAAGGAATATGTCCAAGTTTCCCCAGCCCCCTTTATCCTCTCTGGAATGACGAGGCCACCACATCATCGTTATCCATTATTCTTAAAACCTATTTAACAGCAGGTTATGTCAAACTTGTTTGTCTGGAATTTCTCTATTCTCTCTTCTTACACGATTTTGAATTTTCAACTGATGTGTCTTTTAGTTTTTGTGCTTTCACATGTCCAGCTACGAATTTAGCTCGATGAGACTCTCTCCTATAAACATATAAATTGATGGAGTTCGAATTTGGCAATTATATATCGCTGCACCACAATTAAATTAGGCAATAATGAAAAATAAAAAGCCATATGCATGCCATTTGGAAATATCCATTCTTTACCCACCCTTTCTCGTTCAGACTGCTGAAAATAAAATGAAACATGGCATCAAAGACTAAGCTCGCAGACAAATATATGGGGGGGGGGGGGGGGGGGATAACCGTAACATTCTTCGTGAACTGCTATTGTTTTACTATTGTATACAGATTTATATTTCACATAATTTAACCTTCTTTTTTTCTCTAGCGACTGGACTATATAAGGAGAAATGAATTCAAACTGAATCCATTGATTTTAATTAATTGGACCTGGCGTGCGTATACAAATGCCGTTTAAATCAATTTTAGAAAGAAAAAAAAAATAATAATCACCACTAAAAGTTTGACAATCCCAACAAAACATAAAGAACAATGAACCGTGAACTATTATGTAGAGTGAGAACTATTTACTACTCCTTTTATATATATATATAACACTATGAATTATTTTTTTATAAAATATTCTACGAATACAATTCATAATATATCTAATAATTTCTTTGTTGGCGGTTGTGTCTAGCTATTTGAGTAAATTGATGAAGTTTGGGCTTGGTAATTATATATTATCTCTGCAAATACAGGCTTTTAAAAGAAGTGATGTGCAGTCTGAAACAGATGAAATTACTTTTTAATCAGTTCTGTCTATTTTTAATCAGTTCTGATATCCTGAAGGTTCATAAAAATCCTGTACATACCGGGATAACTTTCCCACACAGCTAGCGAGATGCTGGCGTCTTCCAAATTGATGGAAGATATGCAGCTGTAGAGTTGGACACTGGTAAAAGCATGTAAAAGTATTGTTTGAAAATATATTAAAATAATATTTTATAAATATTTACATTAATATATTATAAGAATAATTTTAAAATACAAGATAACAATTCAAAGAAAATCTCAAATTACAAAAGCAAACAAATTCATTAACCATATACAACGGAGCAGGGAGACATGCCAACGAAAGGGTCTCCTTCACGTCTAGTTGTTGAGCGAAGAGAGGAGATGGGCTCAAGAAGACTTATTGTCATCCTTGCCACCCCTCTTGACCCCACTGAAAATCCCTTGACATGATTGCCAGCCAATTAGAACACAAAACATAGGATGATCTTTACAAACTCAACCAATAAAAAAGTAGATAAGGCATTGTTGTGGTCCCAAAAGTGCAAACAACTTTCCACGTGGAAAACTCTCAAAAGGTGAATCCAAAATAAATAAAGAGCCAGCCCCATGCTATTAACTGGACTACAAAAGCGCTCCTTGTGGGTCACACCCTCTATATAGTCAAATTATTGAGCCACTGTGAGGTTCAAGAATTGGAAAAAAAAAAACAAAAACTCAGAAGGACCCATTAATTAATTTCCGGGAATCCTTTTGCTCGCTCGATTCTTTAGTTTTGCTTACTTTATTTTCTTGTTCTCACTCGTTTTTGGCTTCAAATTTTGTTTCTTGAATAAAAACACTGCCTTATGATTTGTAGCAAAAGTTTGGCCAACGCTGTTGGTGGCAAAACTGCCAGAGCCTGTGATAGTTGCATAAAAAAGCGTGCTAGATGGTACTGTGCAGCTGATGATGCATTTCTTTGCCAAGCCTGTGACTCTTCAGTACACACTGCTAATTCATTAGCACGTAGACATGAAAGGGTTCGCTTAAAGCCTGCCTCATTTAAATCTGTGGATGTAGGTTCAAAAGAGAATTCTATGCCATCATGGCATGGGGGGTTCACTAGAAAAGCCAGGACACCACGACATGGCAAGCCAGTGTCTCAATCAAAAATTGAAGGGACGATAAGGAATATTCCGATTCCACTCGTGCCTGAAGTGGGTTCAGATGAGATATCGCTTGAAGATGATGAAGAGGAGCATCTGCTGTATAGGGTTCCAATCTTTGACCCCTTTGTTGCTGAATTATGCACTCCAACAACAATCTCAAATGAAGCGGGAGTAGTAGTACCAGCTGGTGGTGATGATACTGATCAGAGAGTTGCTGATGGAATCGAATCAAAGGTTTTGTTAGGAGGCAGTGAAGGGAAGGATGTTGAGAGTTTGCATGGATTTCTACCATCTGACATGGATCTTGCAGAGTTTGCAGCTGATATGGAGAGTTTGCTTGGTAGGGGTCTTGAAAATGAGTCTTTTGGGATGGAGGAGCTGGGACTTACGGACTGTAAAGAAGAAAACGTGTTGGAGGTGAAAGGGTATCCTTTAGGGAATGGAAAGGTGAAGGTTGAAGAGGAAGAGGATGCAGGCATGGAAGGAAAGGCTGTTAGGGAATGTCATGCTGATATTGAGATTGATATGTCAAAAGATCCTCCTTTTGAGCTGAGCTTTGACTATGACTCCCCGGCAACTTGTGGGGAGGAATATGAGAAGGTAGAGGGACTCTTGAAGAACAGTGATGGAGAATATGGCGATTATGGTGGTGCAAAGAAGAAAAGGAAAACACTTCTGAGTCTGGATTATGAGGCTGTCATGACTGCTTGGGCAAGCCAGGGATCTCCTTGGACAAACGGTTACAAGCCCGATTTCGACCCTGATGAATGTTGGCCTGACTGCATGGTAAGATATTTTATTTTCATCGCCAGTAATTTGTTTCTTCTTTTTACTCACTAAAATACGATCCTTGGTTCACCGTATGTGTGTTTTGTTCATAATTTAATTATAGATTCTGTAGTTTCTTTTACATGCTTCCTTTTTGGAAAAATATATAGAAAAGAAATCTTCTTGCTTCTCTCTTTCAATGTTGGGTTGATCTTTTTTTCCTCTAGTCTTCTCGCATGATGGGATTCGAACTTTGAATCAGTTGATCATTGAACTGCAATTGCAATATTTTCCCTAATTTAAGACACCACATGGGAATTTTTCAGGGAATTAGCGGGACCCAACTTCATCACCCTTTTGGAGATATGAGTGGATTAGGGGCACACCCTGCTTTGGTGGATGGAGGGCGAGAAGCTAGGGTATCCAGGTACAGAGAGAAGCGGAGAACAAGACTGTTCTCCAAGAAAATAAGATACGAGGTCAGGAAATTGAATGCAGAGAAGAGGCCCAGGATGAAAGGGAGGTTCGTTAAAAGGACAACCATCGCTGGAATATAAATATCGACTACTCTAGCTCTCTGCAAGCTTGATTGAGCGCATCATTACGATCGACCCTGATGTATATTATTTAAGCCTTTCGACTGGGGACCTTGTAAAATTCAATTAATAAAATTTTGTGCTGTGTCCTCTCCTTCTTTCTAACTTTTATATATTACCTATATTATAATTGCCGTGGGCATTTTACTGTTTTGCACTGTAGCTTCTGAGTGTGTTTACTGTGGATTGCGACAGTGTATTTTTGGGTCGGTTCGGTTCTCGGTTCGGTCGGTTCGGTCGGTTTCCCGGTTTTCTGATTTTTTTATTGTTTTTTGCACAGTGAAATCACGCTTTTAGCCCTCGAAAAAGACAACTCTACCTTTCATTATTTAATATTGTAATAAGACAAAATAACTTCACATTTTATTTTTTCTTTTAACCGTTATTTTCTTGAGATCTGTCAGATGCGCCTCGATCTTCTCCGGCCCCAAAGAGAGTCATTATTTTTCATTTCAGTCCCTGAACTGTTAATTTTATTTATCTTCCTCATTTTTGTTATGTAAGTTTTGATTTAGTGCGATTGGGTCCTTCGATTGCAATTAATTGAATGTGCAATGTTCACTTCGATCCTTCTTCTTTTAATTTCCGGATGTAGTTTAAAAAACTTAATGCAATTAAGTTTTATTTTGTTTAATTTTGTCCTTTGATTGAAATAGATAATATATTTAATTTTCATTTCAACCCTTAAACTTTTAATTTTCTATTTAATCCTTTGATATTTCATTTTTATTTCAGCCCTTATACTTTTAATTTTTTTATTTTAATCCTTTTATTTCTTTATATTTCTAGAATATTCTTTACTTTTGTCCATGTATATATATAAGTTTACTCTTAGCTTTTATTTTTAAATATTTTTTATTTTCTTATTTGTTGAGTTGATATTTTTTTCAAAAAAATTAGCTCTTGAATTTTATTTTTTAATTATAATTTGAGAATTGATATTTCTATTTTTTTCTCTCCCTTTGTTCTTTCTTTTAGTTTTTTCATTTGTTCCTTTATTTTTATTTTCAAGTCAAATTACTTTTTTTACCAAATAATTTTTATTTTATTTTTTGGTTTGATCTTTTATTAAAGTTTTTAAGATTTTTTT
Organism: Salix dunnii; assembly: GCA_015731905.1. Classification (NCBI taxonomy): domain Eukaryota; kingdom Viridiplantae; phylum Streptophyta; class Magnoliopsida; order Malpighiales; family Salicaceae; genus Salix; species Salix dunnii. Next base: position 8,980,831 of record CM027668.1, on the reverse strand, counting down.
ACTCTTTCAATTTTTTTATCCATTATTAACATAATAATAATGATTATGATGTTAATAGTAATAAAAATAAAAATAATAATTTAATTGTTTTTCTTCATTCCTCTTTTGTTAATATTTTTTATGGTTTTTTCCTTTCGGAATAATTTTATAATTTTTATTGTTGTGACAGTAATAATAACAATAATTTTTTATTATTATTTTTTTGTTTGATCTTTTGTTAAAGTTTTTAGGATTTTTTTAGTCTTTCATTTTTTTTCTTTCATTATTAACACAAATATAATAATAATAATAATAATAATTTAATTGTTTTTTGATCTTACTCTTTTTTTAATTGTTTTTTGGTTTTTTTTTCTCTCGGAATAAGTTGGTAAGTTTTATTGTTGTTGCAGTAATAATAATGATACTTTTTATTTTTCTTTTATGTTTTAATCTTTTGTTAAAGTTTTTAGGATTTTTTTAGTCGTTCATTTTTTTTTCTTTCATTATTAGCCCAAATATCATAATAATAATAATAATAATAATAATTATTATTATTATTATTATTATTATTATTTTTCTTGCTTACTCTTCTGTTAATCTTTTTTATAGTTTTGATAATAATGTTAATAATAATTTTAATTGCTATAACAATGATAATAACGATAACATGAGAATAGATTTTCAATGTATGTTTTCATGTTTTTTATCAGTAAAAAATTAACTATTTATATTTGTTATTTGATTATTGCAAATTTTTATTTTGTGTTAATTCATTTAGTTTTGTTTTTTAAAAATAGATAATGTTTATTATATGCATCATAATTTATTTTTTTATTTTGAAAATCTTATTTATATTGGTAGTCATTTTAAAATTAATATTATTCTCTGTTTTCCTTTATTCATTTCCCCCCCTGTTTTCTCTTATTTTTATTTGTTATTTGGATTATATAATTTTTTATTTTACTATTTACGCAATGATAATGATAATTTTTGTCATTTTTTTATTGATTTTGTATTAATATTTTTTTTTTATTTTTTTAATATGTTTCCAGTGATTTTATTTATTTTTATTGTTTTGATAATAATATTAATAATAATTTTAATTGTTATAGCAATGATAATGAAAATAACGTGGGGATAAATTTTCAATTTATGTTTTTGAATTTTTGTACATAAAAAATTAACTATTTATTTTTGTTATTTAATTATTACAACTATTTTCACCATTTATATTTTGTTTGGTTTAAATTAGATTATAAAATAAATTAATCTTAATGCAATAAATTTAATAATTCAAATATCCGAATCTTCATGTTTTCTTGATGATGATAATAATTTAAATAAATTTATATGATTTAAAATTCATATATTTTAAGAAAAAAATATTCAAATAAATATAACATTTAGACTAAATTTACAATGAGCAGCATGGATCAAACTCGCAAATAATTTTCTTCTATATTAGCTACAAATTCAATTGATTCACATAAATTCTTTCATTTCATTTAATAGCTTATGATGTTTATTTGAATAATTGAATTAGCAGGGAGATTAAATGTCTCATTTTGAAGAAGGTTTTGACTTCGTTCTTCATGTCAATATGTCTTTTTTTTGCAATACTTCGCAAGTTATGTAGTTCGCGCTTTTTTGTAATATTTTATGACGCAGTGCCTCCATTCTAAAAGATGTAATCTATGCTTGCATAATAAATTCTATTTAAAAATTTATACATTTTATGGCCTAATCTATAATTTTTATTTTATGATATTATATTAATTTATTATTATTAATTTAATCATGTTAAATTATATACACAAAAATGCCCGCGGCAACGCGCGGGCAATATGGCTAGTATCCTTATAAAGCCAGTGGAAATATTTTGATTCCATGTGTTTCTATCGATTTTACCGAGCCACTGTCAGAATTTTTCTCATGTCTATTGTTTTTGTAGGATCCACGTCAGGGGTATCGCAGTTTTTATCGCCACCTGTAGTCCATGGATGTCGGCATTCAAGATGCCAGTCTTATTTTCTAAGAAAGTACAAAGAAAGAAAGAAGAAGAAAAAAGTTAAAATGCTCGTCGTACTCGCCGGGTTGGTGATCTGGTGTTTGTCATAATATAACTAAAATATTTTAAAAAAAAATTAAACATATATTTTTATTTTTTATTTTAAATTTTATTTTTTTTATATTTTTAAATCATTTTGATGTGTTGATGTCAAATATAATATTTTAAAAAATATTATTTTAATATATTTTTGATAAAAAAATATTTTAAAAAATAATTTCAATCACACTCGATCAATCACTTTATGTGTGTATTGTGATAGTTTTATTGTTATAATTTAAGAAAGAAAAAGTTAATTAAAAAAGTGTATTTAATTAAAAAAAATATATAAGATAAATGTTTTCATGTTAAGTAAATAAAAAATAAATCTTTATAAATAAAAAATACATCAATTAGTTTCGGTTTAAAATACAATTATGTGGCCGTTTGATATTGCGATTCAAATTGAGTTTTGAGCAAAAACAGGTTTTATGGCGTATGGTAATGAGAAAACACAAATTAAATTGATATGAAGCCACGGTTCAATAGAACTAAATTATGAAGCTTTTCCTTTGTTTCAAAGTGTAGCACAATAAGTGAACCAATATGACCCATGTACGATGAACCACGACGGTTTAATAGCAAAAAAGCTCTTGGAGAACATGAATTGCAGGCACCCCATAGGCACACCGTCGTTTGTCTCTCTCTTTACAATCGGGGGTAGCTCCCGGAAGCACCATCCTTATCCCTCTCATCACCAGTAGCTTCTCCTCCACTCTAGAAACTCTGTTGTGACCTCCAACGACAACAACAAGCCTTGGCATAGAAACAACGACAGCAAGCTTTCAACACTCCTCCCGACCACCTAAAACCACCATTCCGACGCCGCCACCATAGGAAGAACCACCTTGACCTCCTCTTCCCCCCGGCATTGGTCATTGAGCCTCTCATACCGTCGGCCAAATGCTATTGTTCACTTGAATTAAATCACGTGAAAAATCCGCTACACTATTTGCATTTTAGGAAGAAGTGAACAGTGCACCACACCATTTCACTTTATATAAATATGCTGGACTTGAGTCAAACCTCCTCTCCGCTCAGCCCAAGTACAGTAGAGTTGAGCTGTATGGGCCAACTCTGGTTCAACTCTGCTGGGTCAACCCATGTAGTTGAGTCAAATCCAGTCTAATTTAAAAATATTTAAAAAAATTGTGTAGATATAATCAGTCTTGATGAAAGGGGCATGACTTCATTTCACTCCATAACCCTGTTGTTTTTCGATTGATTATGAATCAAAAACTTATAACTGGATTTGACCTTAGAATTATATATCTATAATTGGATCGCAAATGTTGTTACTAATGATATCGTTGTCATATGATGTTCCTTGATCAAATAATAAGGGATCACAATGACATTCACGTATCGATTTAGTTCGTGATTTTGTTCGTGATGAAATTGCAAGTAGTTTGATGAGAGAATAAAAATAAATATCTATTTTTTATGAATTATGAATTATATTTTATTGTTATGACTATTAATCTACAAAATTTAAAAAACATATATATATATATATATATATATATATATATATATATATATATATATGTGAGGGGGTGGGTGGGGGTGTAGATGTCCTTTAAAATAATTCCACAAGTTAACAGTAATATAAAAAGCATAATAACCAAAACACACGAAAATATTTTTCATCAACCTCAAACTCATCCACAGTTTTAACCAAATACTTCAATTTCAATTATGAACCGAAACTAAAAATGCTTCTCATGAAACAGTTTTTTTAAAACCTCAAACACAAAAACAAAAACAATATCAAACATACTATAAATCCAATGTAAAAAAGAAAAAGCTATTTTTTTTCTTGAATGACAGGAAAAATAAAAATTAACACATCACCAAACTTGTTATTAGTGAATTTTGGAAAATATTCACAAAACATGACTATTTGATTTTTCATAGAACAACATGAAAATGTATTTAGGAAGTTTGGACCGACATTAGAATAGCACTTTCGCCATGTGCTTTGTCTTTAGGTACGACACGTGTCATCTGAATCAAGTTGAAGAATCTCTAGTGGACAAGTTTATTGCCCCCCGCTAATTTCTCTCTCTTGCTACTAAAAGTACAGGGAGGTTCTTAACATTTATATTAGTTTCATTTCAGTCCCTCATCTTTTAATTTTTTTTTTTACTAATTTTTTAATGGAATTTTTATATTATTTTCAATTATTCTCTTTAATTTAAATTGTTTATATATGATATGTTTCATTTCACTTCTTACTCTTTTAATTTTTTTGTTTGTTTTTGGTATTCTTTTAATTTTGGTATGCAAGTGTTAATTTGTTCTAAGTTGATCCTCTAATTAAAATAGGTCATATATGTCATTTTTTTTATTTTGATCCTTATTTTTTTAATTGTTCCAACAATTGTTATTTTTAAATCCATTTATTATTTTTTATCCTAAAATTTTGATTTGTTTTGTTTTTGTCCTTCAATTGAAATTAATTATATATTTGATTTTTTTATTTTGACATTTATTTTTTTAATTTTTCATTTGATATTAATTTTTTTGGTTTTTAGGTCATTCTTAGACATTGTTTATTTTTCATTCATATTTATGTTTTTTTTATTTTTTATCATTTTATTTTTTGTCGAGGTTTTATTTTTATTAGGTTTCATTATGAAATTTTTATTTATGTTGGTTGCACTGCATTTTGTTTTTAAAAATCTTTTTATTGTTTTTCAGGACCAAGATTTTGATTTATTGTATTTTTTATTCAATTAAAATTAATGGTATATATTATTTTTTAATTTATTATTTTAATTTTTTATTTAGTATTGGTTCCTTTGTTTTTTCAGTCCTTCTTAACAATATTTATTATTTTTTTCTATTTATTCACCTATACTTTTAGTTTTTTTTTTTAAATTATCATTTTATTTTTTATTGGGATTTTATTTTTATTCGTTCAGTTATGAAATTTTAATTTATGTTGGTGATCATTTTAAATTAATATTGCTCATTTTTTTCTGATGCTCTTTTTTTGGTTTTTTTGTTATTTTTATCTGTTTTCGGATCATATGATTTTATTGTTTGCGCAATGATAATGATAAATTTAGTGATTATTTTGTTATTTTTTTTGTAAAAATATTTTTTATTTTTTCTTCATTCTTCTGGATAATTTAATGATTTCAGTAATGTTGATAATAATTTTAATTGTTATAGTAATTTTAATAATTAATAAATCCAAATCTTCTTGCTTTTATAATGATAATAATAATTTTATAAAGGTTATTTTATTGAAACCTACCAGGCAGATAAATTTATATCCATTTAAGATTAATATATTTTATAGAAAACTTGCACTTTACAAGATTTCTGTATAGATTTATTATTCTGTACAAATTTATATTATAATAAAAAAAATCTTATATAATTAATATTTTTTGACATTGAAAAAAATATGGTGCCGCAGTGATGAGACGTGAAGGCATTGGCTAGTATATATATAGAGAGAGAGATAAAAATATGTTCATGAATATTCAGTGATAATATTTTTTTAATAGAATTATTTTTAAAAATTGGAAACTATGTAAATAGCCGTGATGCGTTTTTGCTGGCAAAGGTCGGTAAGTTTGTGTTATCATTCATTGATTTTAGGATTTAAAGAAATGATCCTTTGGAAGGTGTAAATTACTTTTTATAAGGTGTTTTTTAAGCTGTCATATTCAAGTAATTAATTATTTATCATTAACGATCCCAACTAACCAACGTAAACCTCTTTATTTATAAATTTGGTTATGAGTGATTTAGTAATGTAAACAGGATAATAATAAAATATTGTTAATGATAAATATTTATATCTTTTTATCCTTAAAAAAAAAACATCTTTTTTGAAACGTGAAAAATGAGAAAAATGTACAGTTTTAATTTATTTATTTTAGTACTAGGAGGTGCGAAGTTTGTGTTGGGTGTAAGTTTTCTTTGGATTAATATCATAATTGTTTGAAATTGTAAGAACGCAGAGTTTTGGATCAGATAATGGCAAGCAAGGATAACGGTAGTATCTTGCTTTTTCATGGTAAAAAAATGGCAAGTTCTGTTAGGTTTGGGTTTCCCTCCTAGGAGGAGGATGGCCCAATATCTTATGTGGGTTTAGCCCACATGAATGGACCCACTTAGAAGGGTAGGGCTCACTTCTTTTTGAGCTGCTGAAAAGAACAAAAAGGAACAACAAAAGTGAAGAGAAAAAGGGAGAGAGCCGAGAGGAAAAGGAGAGAAGTTGCAGCAGAACACTCTGTCTTCTTCCTTTGATTGCCAGCTCGTTAACCGTTGGATCGGGCTGAGATTTGGACAGCAGCTTCCAGACACATTGATCTTTATTCTGAACGGTTGGATTGAAGATTGGAGCTGTGGAAGTTGATCTGCTTGACAAAAATCGGGGCTGTCAGTTTGTGAGCCTTCTCTCAAACTTTTCTCTTTAATTCTTGTTGTATTCCAAGAATAGCTTAATCTTGATGATATATGTTGTAGCCCTTAGTTTAATCTAAGGAAGAACATTGTGAACACATTATTTGTGTAGTGGAATTGTTTGAGTGGACTAAGGTCCCGTGGTTTTTCCTTCTCATATTGGGAAGGTTTTCCACGTAAAAATTTGTGTGTTGTGCTTGTGGTGTTTGGATATATTTTCCGCATATATTTTGCTCTATCTAGGAGTTTCCTATAGATTTACACAAAGAGGGAGTGTTGAGCATTGTTGATTCTCCCAACAAGTGGTATCAGAGCTTGGTGCGATTAAGCACCCTAAATATCTTGTGTTGAATAATGGAGGCTAATCTAAGTAGAATGGTGTGTTTGAATGGTTCAAATTATCATCTATGGAAAGGTAAAATGGAAGACCTGCTTTATGTGAAACAATTCCATTTACCCGTGTTTGCGTCTGAGAAGCCAGAGAATAAATCTGATGAAGAATGGACTTTGATGCACAGACAAGTATGTGGATATCTTAGACAGTGGGTAGATGATAATGTGTTGAATCATATTGAGGGTGAGACACATGCACGCACACTTTGGAAAAAACTTGAGGAGTTGTATGCTCGTAAGACTGGGCATAGTAAAATGTTTTTGATGAAACAATTGATGTATTTGAGATACCAAGATGGAACTCCCTTAACGGATCACTTGAACACTTTCCAAGGAATTATTAATCATCTTGCTGGGATGGGTATCAAGTTTGACGAAGAGGTTCAAGGGTTGTGTTTACTTGGTACATTGTCGGACTCTTGGGAGACATTTAGAATGTCACTATTTAACTCAGCCCCAAATGGTGAAATCAATATGGATCTGGCTAAAAGTAGTATATTGAATGAAGAGATGAGAAGAAAATCACAGGGATCTTCTTCACAGTCAGAGGTGTTGGTTATAGAAAGAAGGGGAAAGAGTAAGAGCAGAGGTCCGAAAAATAGAGATAACAGCAGAAATAAGTCCAACAGGTTTGCCAATGTTGAGTGTCATCATTGTGGCATGAAAGGGCACATCAAGAGATATTGCAGACAGTTGAAGAGAGAGAACAAAGAGAAAGGGAAGGAGATACAAAATGACGATGGCAAGAATGATAATCGAGTTGCCACCACTACTTCCAGAGATTTCTTCACTGTTTATGATGATGATGTCATTAATTTTGCATGCCATGAGACCAGTTGGGTGATTGACAGTGGTGCTTCAACTCACGTTACACCCCGACAAGATTTCTTCACTTCTTATACAGCCGGTGACTTTGGGACAGTGAAGATGGGTAATGATGACTTGGCCAAAATCGTTGGTATTGGAGATGTGTGCTTGGAGATGAGTAATGGCATGAAGTTACTTCTTCGTGATGTGAAGCATATTCCTGACATCCGCATGAATTTGATATCTGTAGGCAAACTTGATGATGATGGGTATTGCAATATCTTTCATAATGGTCAGTGGAAGCTCACCAGAGGTGCTATGGTTATTGCTCGAGCTTATAAGCTTTCTACCTTATACATGTTGGAAGCAAAACTCTCCAAAGATATTATTAATGCAATGGATGACGAGTCTTCTACAGAGCTATGGCATAAGAGACTCGCCCATGTGAGTGAGAAAGGCTTGGAAATATTGGCTAAGAAGAATTTGCTACCAGGAATGAAGAGTGTATCTTTGAAAAAGTGCACACATTGTTTGGCTGGGAAGCAAAACAGGGTCTCCTTCAAGAGTTCCCCTTCTGCCAGAAAGACAAGTATACTTGATCTTGTACATTCAGATGTATGTGGTCCTATGAAGACTAAAACACTTAGTGGCTGCCTTTACTTTGTGACCTTCATAGATGATTATTCAAGGAAATTATGGGTATATACCTTGAAAAGCAAAGATCAAGTATTTGATGTATTCAAGCAATTTCAGGCTTCAGTTGAGAGACAAACTGGGAAGAAGTTGAGGTGCATCAGAACAGATAATGGGGGAGAGTATTTGGGTCCTTTTGATGAGTATTGCAGGCAACAGGGTATTCGGCATCAAAGGACACCTCCAAAGACTCCTCAGTTGAATGGTTTGGCTGAAAGAATGAACAGAACACTGGTTGAGAGAGTAAGATGTTTGCTTTCACAATCACAGTTGCCAAACTCCTTTTGGGGGGAGGCTTTGAACACATCAGTACATGTCCTTAATCTTACACCATGTGTTCCACTTCAGTTTGATGTACCAGACAGGGTTTGGAATGGCAAAGATGTTTCTTATGATCATTTGCGTGTCTTTGGATGTAAAGCATTTGTGCATATTCCCAAAGATGAGAGATCAAAACTGGATGTGAAGACCCGACAATGTATCTTCCTAGGCTATGGCTTAGATGAGTTTGGTTACAGGTTGTATGATCTAGTTGAGAAGAAACTTGTGAGAAGTCGAGATGTTGTGTTTATGGAAGATCAAACTATACATGATATTGAGAAGACAGAAAAGGTAGTGCCTCGATATAGTGATTGTTTGGTTGACTTGGATTCGTCTTCTTTGATAGATTTGCCAGCACAAGTTGAACATGATGTTCAAAATGACTTCCAAGTTCCAGATGATACAGATGTTCCCTTACAGGATGAATCTCATGATCAATTGCCAATACCAGAGATACCACCAGATGTTCCACCTAGAAGGTCTACCAGAGATCGACATCCTTCCACTCGGTATTCTGTAAATGAGTATGTGTTATTAAATGACGGGGGAGAGCCTGAGTGTTATGCAGAAGCCATGGAAGATGAACACAAGACAAAGTGGGTTGATGCTATGCAGGATGAGATGGAGTCATTGCATGACAATCACACCTTTGATTTGGTGAAGCTGCCAAAGGGTAAGAGAACCTTGAGAAACAGGTGGATTTATAAGGTGAAGCAGGAAGAATACACTTCACAACCACGGTATAAAGCCAGACTGGTAGTGAAGGGATTCAGGCAGAGAAAAGGCATTGACTTTGATGAGATTTTCTCTCCTGTTGTGAAGATGCCATCCATCCGTGTTGTCCTTGGTTTAGCAGCTAGTCTAGACTTGGAGGTTGAACAAATGGATGTGAAAACTGCCTTCCTTCATGGTGATTTGGAGGAAGAGATTTATATGGAGCAGCCAGAGGGTTTTAAGGTAAAAGGAAAAGAAGACTATGTGTGTCAGCTCAAGAAAAGTCTTTATGGTTTGAAGCAGGCACCTAGACAATGGTATAAGAAGTTTGAGTCTGTTATGGAGGAGCAAGGCTACAAAAAGACTACTTCTGACCATTGTGTTTTTATGCAAAAATTCTCTGATGGCGATTTCATTATTTTATTGCTTTATGTTGATGATATGTTGATTGTTGGCATGAATTCTTCAAGAATTGACAAGTTAAAGAAGCAGTTAAGTCAGTCATTTGCAATGAAGGACTTGGGGCCAACAAAGCAAATTCTTGGGGTTCATATTCATAGATCCAAAAAAGATAAGAAGCTGTTTATATTACAAGAGCAATACATTAAGAAAGTGCTTGAGAGGTTGAACATGAACAATGCTAAAGTGGTTAGCTATCCTCTTGCTACACACTTTAAGTTGAGCACAAAGCAAAGCCCTTCAATGGATAAAGAGAAGGAAGACATGGAAAGAATTCAATATGTCTCAGTAGTAAGAAGCTTGATGTATGCAATGGTTTGTACGAGGCTAGACATAGCTCATGCATTTGGTGTTGTTAGCCGGTTTCTTTCAAATCCAGGAAAAGAACATTGGAATGCAGTGAAGTGGATTTTGAGATATCTACGAGGGACTTTCAAGATGTGTCTTAGCTTTGAGAGTGGTAAACCAATATTGGTTGGCTATACGAATTCTGATATGGATGGAGATGTGGATACCCGTAAATCTACTTCGGGTTACTTGATCACCTTCTCAGAAGGGGCTGTTTCTTGGTAGTCAAGGTTACAAAAATGTATTGCACTTTCTACAACTGAAGTAGAGTTGATTGCAGCAATCGAAGCTTGTAAAGAGTTGCTATGGATGAAAATGTTTTTACAGGAGCTTGGTCTCAAACAACAACAATATGTGTTGTTTTTTGATAATCAGAGTACTATCCACCTTGCAAAGAACTCTTCATTTCATTCGAGATCGAAACATATCGATGTAAGGTATTATTGGATAAGAAATACTCTCAATGATAAGTTGTTAAATTTTGAGAAAATTCACACCGATCATAATGGCTCTGATATGATAACAAAGGCTCTAACAAGGGAGAAGCTTGAGATATGTTGCTTGATCGCCAGGATGGCGAATCCCTCCACCTAGTCGGGAAGGGGGAGATTTGTTGGGTTTGGGTTTCCCTCCTAGGAGGAGGATGGCCCAATATCTTATGTGGGTTTAGCCCACATGAATGGACCCACTTAGAAGGGTAGGGCTCACTTCTTTTTGAGCTGCTGAAAAGAACAAAAAGGAACAACAAAAGTGAAGAGAAAAAGGGAGAGAGCCGAGAGGAAAAGGAGAGAAGTTGCAGCAGAACACTCTGTCTTCTTCCTTTGATTTCCAGCTCGTTAACCGTTGGATCGGGCTGAGATTTGGACAGCAGCTTACAGACACATTGATCTTTATTCTGAATGGTTGGATTGAAGATTGGAGCTGTGGAAGTTGATCTGCTTGACAAAAATCGGGGCTGTCAGTTTGTGAGCCTTCTCTCAAACTTTTCTCTTTAATTCTTGTTGTATTCCAAGAATAGCTTAATCTTGATGATATATGTTGTAGCCCTTAGTTTAATATAAGGAAGAACATTGTGAACACATTATTTGTGTAGTGGAATTGTTTGAGTGGACTAAGGTCCCGTGGTTTTTCCTTCTCATATTGGGAAGGTTTTCCACGTAAAAATTTGTGTGTTGTGCTTGTGGTGTTTGAATATATTTTCCGCATATATTTTGCTCTATTTAGGAGTTTCCTATAGATTTACACAAAGAGGGAGTGTTGAGTATTGTTGATTCTCCCAACAAGTTCATCCCCTTTCTGATATATCTTTTTTAAGGCTTTTCTTGCAGAAAACGCCGCGTTTCGTACAAGAGAAACTTTAAAAAACTCTTGCAGGGGAGGCTGAGTGTTTCGTGAAATAAAGTATAATGGAAAAGGTCATCGTCACTCCAAAACCAGATAACCTCCATCTCCATTAAATATATTAAGCACTTTCTTTTTTCAATGGATTATACAATAAAATTAGATATAGCCTTGGTATATAAAGGTTTCTGATGGAAGGGTGACAGAGAGGAAGAAAAACAAAATAGTTGAAGGAGCTTTGAATTTTTATTTATTTCCGAAAATTAATATTGAATAATTAACAATAGGGTAATTGATCCATCTATCCTGTTGGATGTATTCTCTTATATATCATTTGAACTTTTCATGTATTAAGAATCCCTCATGCCACACAACATTATTTTATTAGAATATATATCCCACTTAAATTTGTTTCATTCATTGGAAGAGGAACGTTAGCATTTGCTAGGGATTTCTAAGAAAAATCATCATTGAAAATGATACACGAATCTTATGAAGCTGCTACTTGTGGTGATAACGTAAAGCCTCCCCATCTTTAACCAACAACAAGGTGGTTCGGAAAAGACGAGCCTGGAAGATTAAATCTTGAAAGGGACTCGGGTGAGATTGGTCCCTGTGTGCATGAGAAGGTAGATAAATTTGTTTTTGAAAATAATTTTTATTTAGGAATATGTTAAAATATTTTTTTATTTTTTAAAAATTATTTTTGATATTAATAAATATAAATATCTAAATAAATAAATAAAATATTTTAAAAAATATGTTTTGAACACAAAGAGAAGCACTCTTCCGCTTTTCGTTGCAGGCGTGTGGCCTGGATGCCTATGTGTAAGTGGACCATACATATAATATACATCATCACGAGTCATGTTTTGGGCCCAAAAACAACTGACCACCAGCTCCATAATTTTTCATGACAGGGATTGTCTACACAACAGCCAGTTAATATATTTTGAGTCATGCCAATTTAAACGTCAAATAATTCTTGAATTATTACTTCCATACAATTATTATATTCTAAAGAATTTTGTATGTGACATTGATTGACCGTGTGCCTCATTCACGTCTGTCTGAATTGCCCAGTCGAAGACTGGGATCAGGGGCGATTGGCATGTAAAACGATGTTGTTTCATATTTAAAAAGAGAAACTGATTAAACAGCGACTTTGTCTTCATTTAAAGTTTCACACTCCTAGCATGCTAATCAGGAATGGGCCACTCTATTAGCTAGGTTGTAATCTATTGATCTCTCTACCAGAATAATATATAAGATCAATGTTTATCAGATGACAGCCCTTGACAACCTCAGTAACAGAGTCTGTCTCTCTATGCACTCGGGAAATTTTGCATCAGATCAATAATGTCAAAGAACCAGGACTACAAACTTGCAATTATATTGGATCGGGGACAAATTCGACCACTAAATGCCATGAATAAGAAAAGAAAAGACGTTTTTTACAGTGGTGGTTTCAAGGCGAAGAGCTTGGCTGTTGTTTTAAAATTTTAGCGCCAAGTGCATGTATGTGCAGTGTAAATTACTATGAATGATGCATCAAATTCGATTACATCATTACCAGGCTATGCCCTTTTAAAGTGTAGGTGAGGACAAGCGAGCTATAAAACAGTAGATGGGGACCGTGGCTTCTATCAATTTTAGGGCAGGATCTTGTCCCTATCATATTGGGAAATTATGAGTAACAATAGCTGTAAAATCTTGTTGGCTAGAAACTTGCACTTGTTACCAAACACTTGACGAGACGAGGAGTTACAAATTACATGAGCCACCGAGAACTTGATATGGAGTTAGCAGTTAAGAAGTGTTCTTAGCGGCGTCGGGTCTTGTTGATCGGGTAATTGGGGTTTGCTGAAGGAGATTGGTGGTGACTGTGGGTTTGTTCGGGGGGATAGAGAGTGAGGACTACCGATGGCGTGAAGATTAGTGGGGGCTGCTACCGGCTATGATGATTTTGAGAGAAGGGGCCGATCAGTCAATTTTTGTTAGGTATTTAAGTTAGACTATCCTTTTATACGTGTATATTTTTAGACATTCATTCAAGATCTATTTTTTATTTAGAAAAAATGGTTGGTGAACCTGTGGTGGTTGAATAAAAATAAAAAACCTATTAATTTTTTAAAAAAATCAGAATACTTACAAGTTATTATATTTTAGATTCGAGATAAAGATACTCTCTTCTTTCAATTCCATTATTTTCCCATTAAAGTCAAAATTACTAGCATGAGAGAGGCAGATGCTGTGGATTGATTGATGAAGCTTTTGGTCAAGTTTGACTGTTGACCAATCATGATTCGAAATTCAAATCCCAGGAACTTCGATTCATTTTGGTTTTTTAAACCATACAATTGAATATAATTGAATCTCTAAATCACAAAGACTCCATTGCTATAACCAATATTTGCGAGACCCCAAGCAATTCTCATTTACAGCCATTTGTTAATAACCGGAATTGGTAGGGGGAGAAATTCAACTTTAGTTAAGTTGTTAAAAATTGACTAAATTAGGAAAGAGATAAAGGTTTAAGTAAATCATAATACTATAGTCAAGGAATTTTCTTGACACGGTGTGTCAACCTGGTAACAATAAAATTTGAGGAGGTTTAGAAATATGATAATGGTTGTTTTTAAAAATAATATTTCTTTATTTTGAAAAGATATTTTTATTATTAGCATACCAAAATAATCTCAAAATACTAAAAAAATATATTTTAAAATGAAGAAAAACAATAGAATTCAAAATTATTCAAAACACGTGTGAAACATAAAAACAAACTTGAAAAGCCTTAGGTTAATTAAAAAAAAATCAAGGTGTCTAATTTAACTCGGTGATTTTAAATAATAATAATAATAATAGTCATGCCCATGAGTACAAGCATGTTCTATTAATTATTATCTGTCAAGTAAAATAATTTATTATTCGCTAAACAAATTACAGCACATGCTCATGAATCTCGTAGTAAACGTGTAAAATAAAGTTTTCATGGTTCTATCAGTGTCAACGTTAATAAACAATATCTATTTTATTCGGCCAAAAGAGCTTACCTCAAGATTAACCAGAAATTAAAAAGGTCACTAATTTAATGAGATCTTTAATTTATGTAATTAAATTAGTGAAAGGAGTAACGGCCCAGCTGCAAATTGATGAGGGGCAGAAGTGAGAAGCGTAGTGTCCGTTTGGAGCATTGGAGCCAATACATGCAATGAAACTTGGAAGCTCACAATCGCCAAGACTCCATGCATGAAGAGCATCTGTCTGAATCGTTACTGAGTCACAACATTACGTGGAGTGAAGTCTCGGCATATTTGCAAAGTGCTCGTGATTGTTCTGGTTTCATGATCACCGGATTATTGGCAATTAATTACCCAACATTATCATCCATTCTTAGAGAGCTTTAATTTTATAAAAAATTAAGCATTCAGAGGTTAATCAAAAGGAAAATAATTTTGTTCATTTACTTTTGTGGTATGGGCTAACTCGACTCGGTATAGTCACTCTCAAAATTAAAACTAGAAAGAGGGCATCAACTCGAGACTCCCAAATTAAAACTAAACTATGGGAACAGTTCGTCGATTCAAGATGACCATCAACCATTATGAGAAGAGCTCATCAGCAACCAAATCTTGAGAAGAGCCGACCGAATTTGCTAAAACCAAATTATGAGAAGAGCTAATTAATCAGCTCGAGACCCCCAATCAATAGCACATCACAATCAATTGCACAACACATCACGAATTAAATTAAAGAATATCATCAAGATCCTTTAGAATTCATCTCCTTGCTATTACTTATCACTTGACAATTATCAATTGAAATACTATGTTCTTAATCTCTCTGATTAAAGGTGTCACGGCTTTATACAATATATGCTGAACACAGAACAAGAAGAGATAGAGAAAAGAGGTGAATGTTTTGTTTATTTCATTTCATTTCATTAATCCAGTATATTTAATGGATTTTGAGATAATCATCTATACATATGTCTCGCCAAATTAGCCAAGGTAAAATCTATCTCCCTAATATATATATGCCTTTCTCCTCTATAAAATCGCACCCACCCAAACCACCACTTAATTAACACTAAATCGAGGGAGAGTTTTTCGTATTTTTTGCAGGAAAAAAAACAATTCATTATTCCAGCACACACACATATATACACATGCTAATTGCTAGCAAAAAAAGATCATGTGAAACTGAATTGCTATCCGTTCGAGACGTCAAAATTGCTTCACCATGCATGATCTCACGAAGCTTGATTAGCTAGCACACCTGCATGCTCAACTCAATCTCACACCTGTATGCTCAATTCAAACTGTTGCACTACTCTGAAACCAAAGCAAGAGTCAGTTCCAAGCTAAGATCACTATCATCACTTTGTCGATTAAATTTGAAGACTTGTTCTGGCTCAACCCGACACCACAAAGAATCCTCCACAGTTTCAGTAGCTAATATGCTATCCTCATCTTTGATACAAGTACTATCCCCGTTTCCCAAATGACCAGGCCACGACTCCCGAACATGCTCAAATCGCAACTCTCCCGGGTTAAGCCTGGCCGTTGGCTCAGCCAGTGAATCGGGCCTGGTGGCAATGGACCGCTTGAACCGGGTTCTGTTCTTGACTGTGTGGAGTTCGGGAGAATTTTGGTACCTGGACACGTGACGTATGTCGTGGGTGTTGAGAGAAGAGATCAAGTGTGGTGCTGGTATATCAGAAGAAGAAGGGATTGATACGATGGGTAACCCTTTGAGAACTGCATCAACGGCTGCTTGGCACTCGGCCCAATTACCTGACCAAAGCATGCCAACTGACCCATAGACCGGATTAACTATCCTGCCACACGCTTCATATAGCAATGACCTAAATATAGCTGCACGCAAGCCAAAAAAGCAAAATCAGACTAAAATATTACTAGAAAAAACTGTAGACGTGTGGCTGCGCGTATATTTATACCTGGGCGGAGTCGTTGGGGGCCGGCTTCGATGAGGTTGATGAGGCCAGCACGACCATAGAACTTGGCCAAGAAGAGAGTGGCATTGGCTTGAGAATCAGTGGATTTGATCCATTGAAGACAAGGTCTAATGGTACAGTTATCATTACAACCCTTACGCAGGACCCTGCAGCCATGGCAGCTCATTCTCATGGCTAGCGTTTCTGAGCTAGAGGAGGAGGGGTTGTTGTACGGTGATGGTAAGAGAGAGTAAGTAAAGGAAAGAGGAAGGGGAGTATTTAAGGGCAAAGGGTCGGTGGGAAAGTTGTGGAATTAAGGAGGCGGCGCAGCGGTTTCCAAAGGGTGGTGTTTTCGGAGTGAAATTGAAAACTAAAAACCAGGGCTTTTGTTCCTAATATTTTCTTGTTTGGGTGAGGTCCTTTCTTTGAAAAAGCCTCTTATTCTATCTGTTTAGTTGGCTAGGACTTTACCCTACATGCATTAACTTTATTACAGATGTACCATCATGTCTTGACTATTAATAGCATTTTAATTAATGAAGAGTTCTCGAGTACTCTCTCTCTCTCTCTCTCTCTCTCTCTCTCTCTGTATAAATAGACGGGAAACTCTTATGATGCGAAGGGAATAATTAACGATATTATATTTCTTGTTTTTAGGGTTTATTTTAAAAATATAATAGATAAAAAAGAGAATATTAAATACATGAGCAATAAAAATAATAAAATTATTTCTATTTAGAATTTTTATTTTGTATTTTTATTTTTAAAAAGTAAACTTAGAAAAAACAAGAATATCTTCCTCTAGAATTTATCTTTTTTAGTTGTATTTTCTATTTTTTAAAATAAAGTTAGAGAATAATTAATTAGATTTTACTTTTTAAGCACTATAAGACTACTCTCTATTATCTTCCATACAACTCGACTTTATTTGTAGGTTGAAAAAATCTCCTGGAAAAAAAAAATATTTAGGTTTTTTCAACAACAAATGAAAAAACAAAGTTGAAGAATAAATTTAAATATAAAATATATTCAATTCAAAATATATATACAAATTTTTTTTAAATTAATCTGAGTTAAATTGTAAATCTCATAATTTAAATCATGCACCCCCATTGATTTTTAGAATTATGTTTAATTTAATTATACACCAACCGTTTCCATGAATCTTTATATATTTATTAAACAATATTTTTTTAATAAAAAGGGTTGCATATGTGCTTAAAATTCATAAAAGTTTGATAACAAAATTATTCTTTTCAAGTAAAATAAAATAAATATTTTAAAAAATAAACAAACAATAAAATGATGTATTTTTTATTTGAAGGGATAAAAAACGCACATTTTTTAAATAAATAAAAAATACATGTCAGATACATGGTTCATTCCCGTGGATGGCCTATAAAATAGGTATGCCACTATTCATTTCTTTTTATTTTCTTAACAGCAAGTGACAAGTAAAATACTTTATGCTTTTGTATTTTTTTATAAATATTAATTGTTCATCCCTTGATTGAAAAAATAATCTATTGTATGATGAACCAGTTTTTAGAAAAATCGGTCATGTGTATTTTCTGTTTTCACCAACAAAACGAGAAAAAAGAAAGATGGGACAAAGTAGCCTTGAGCTGGAGCTGACTCTAGCATTTGCTTTTACACCGATAAAAAATGCACAGACAATTTAAGCTCTTTTCATAAGAAAAAATAATGGGGCATTTAATTTCTGCTCCTCTTCTCAGTTCCATTTTTAAAAAGGAAAGAAAAATACCTATTTTACAGCCCGAAGGTCAAAGTTTCGAGGAGAAAAAGGAGGGGGGGCTGCTGGAGGATAAAGGGTGGGAGGAGAAAGATATAAAATTGGGAATAGGCACGTGTGAGGCACGAGGTCAGACCTCTTAATTCGTGCGGATAGCCACGTTTTAGTTGCTGTTAAAAACAACATTGCTACGTGCGAAGCTCAAAAACTCCCCGGCTTTCAGGAGTCCGTACATGTGGAGAAAAATAAAAATAAAATCACTTTTTCCCCGTAAAGTAAATAATGATGCTGATAATAAAAATAAAAAGGTTCTGCACTCGTACTGTGGGCGAGCTACGTGGAACGCCAGTGGTTTTTAGATCTCCTCAATATGCTTTCTGGGTGAGGATCATCGACTTGGATTATATTATATATCCTCTCTTGATTTAATTAGTTCCCTTTCATGATTTGAAAATCGTATGGTATCTATTCATTGATTCTATAAGGTGTTGAGATATACAAAACTTTGACATTTATCATTTCCTAAAAAATGAAAATCTTGACAGTTTCAGTTGCGTCTGAGCTGTCCATAAATAAATGATATACACGAAAAGTTTTTCTTTTTTGGGGGGTGAAAAAAAACCTCGCCGCATTGATATGTTTGGCTACCGCATCTACTCACTTCCGATCAAATACCATGGGGATGTTTGACGGAATCTATATGTCTGCCTGTTGCAGCTTCTTCTGAGAAAAAGAAAGTGGGTATTTCATTTCCTACTTGGGGTCAAAGATACTGTCAAACATGACTAGCAAACTCGATCTGCTTCCATCAGGCTGGCTTGATATTCGTGCGGTATGTAAATATGTTTAGAAGAGTTTGCTTCCATCTTGCAGCTATTTATTTTTCAAACTTCGATATAATCGGCATACATGCTCTCGTAACCTCAATTCTCTTCTGCTGAACATTGAATATTAGATGAAAAGGCATTCTATGAACAAAAGATAAGCTACTAGCTGGAACCAATATATACTTAATTCTGTTGCCGGGTAATTAACCAAAAGAACTTCAGCAGATTAGTTTGGGAATCAAAAACACAAATTAGATT
Organism: Salix dunnii; assembly: GCA_015731905.1. Classification (NCBI taxonomy): domain Eukaryota; kingdom Viridiplantae; phylum Streptophyta; class Magnoliopsida; order Malpighiales; family Salicaceae; genus Salix; species Salix dunnii. The sequence goes on along the minus strand of CM027668.1, from coordinate 8,961,446 downwards.
GAGCAATTTGCCGATCAATAGACCATGTGTTATTTGCTCGGTGCTTTTAAGGAAGCAAATGCATCGATGAAATTAGTATAATTCTACGTGACCCAGGTGATATTTCGAGAGTGAGAGTTTGATACTGCTAGAAACGGCAATCTGCATGGAAGAAAATATTCTATCAAGTAACTTTTGTTCACAATACACCTGATATGGAAAACATCGCACAACAGCCTTCGTCGCGAAGTTAATATCCGATGCCTTCACAACAGATGTATTATGTGGCTTCTAGCTTTCGCGGTGGTTGCGGTGGTGGGTGAGGATCAATTAATGTCTTTCTTTCTTTCTTTATGTTTTTTACAGATTTCATGACAAAACGTTTATAAGAACATAAAAGATTTATAATATTCCTCCGATTCTAAAGACAACTGGATTCAAAATTCTGGTTGACCAAAAAAGGATGCTATTTTGGAACGTGGATAACTGTAGCTAATTAAAGTCTCCACCTTAATACGTTCGAAAAGGTATGAAATTAAAACACAAGGAATAAAAATAGAGTTTTTAAACCAGTTTGTTAATTGATTTTTTAGTTTCAAAATATATAGTAACTAAGTTATAATTTGTTCGAAAATGCGTGTTTCAATACGTAGCTGCTACTCCTATATGCTGTTGCGTGAATATAATTTATCATGCAAGGCATGGCCTGTGTGCAAGTTTCTCTAATGCGATATAAATATTGTCCCAAGTTTGGCTGAAGAAAATCGTGGCAAAACATCTAACAATGGACTCTCTCGAGCCACGACTCTCGTATCATATGGTCAAAACTCACAGTTTTGACATCATTCACCCTTTCTTATAGGACATGAAAATGCATATTTGTCCATCGGGTCGCTGAAGTATGACCTGGGTAAGAGGATGGATAATTAGATGATCTAATCAATTTTAATATTAAAATGATATTGTTTTAAATAAAATTAATAATTTTAAAATTATATTATTTTGAATTTAAATTATTAGATAAAACCTCAAGATACAATTTATATAATTCTCTAACATATCACAATATCTATTTGAGAAATAAACATGTTCATTACAAAAAAACTCATTTTTTTATGGAGTTAAAAGTCTAAATTATCTATGTATTGTACCGATTTGGCTACAATGTCCCTATACTATCATTTTGATTTATTATGTTCCTTCACTCTATTTTCTTGGTTAAATTGAGTACAATTTTGGCTAGCTTAAGATGCATAGTATAATTAGAAGGAGAATTGATTTTTTTTATGTAAAATTGTGTGTGCACACGCGCGTGAGAGAGAGAGAGAGTAATGACAAGCGCGCTTAATGTTTGTGTACATAATTTGCAATTTCATCAAAAAACAATTAGCTCAAAACCCAATTTTAGATACTTGGCACCTTCTAATAACACTATGTGCAGCATTAGTATTTTTTTTTTAATATTTTTTTGGTAGTTATTTATAGCTTGCAAATTTTATATATATAAAAAAAATAACTCAGTGTTAAGGAACTAACTCACCTAAAAGTTTAAGCTTTTAAGTGAGGCTCCAGAATATGATTTATATTATTCTCAAACACATCCCCTCAAGTGAAAAGCCCTTTGAGTTTGAAACTTGTACAAGCCCACATTACCTTGTGCTTGATTTTTATCAAATAGAATGGGGGTGGTGAGATTTGAACTCGTGACCGCTGAGTCAATAAAGCTCTGATACCATGTTAAGGAACCAATTCACCTAAAAACTTAAGCTTTTAAGTTTTTATATGCCATTCTGTAAATACGATAACATCTAATCACATCGCATGTCATGAACTAAAGATAATCACATCGCATGTCATGAACTAAAGAGACATGGTAAATCAAAATAACATAATAACACGCAACAATTCAGATTGAAATGGTACAGGGACAATTCGAGGCTTCTAACTCTTTCAATGTGGCGCAGCCGACAGACAAAAGGTAATAAAGGGTGCATAGCAGTAGACATCATAAACAACAGAGTTAAACCACTCGTGGATGTTTGCATAGTTATTAAATTCTATTTTGGAATTCAACCGGTAAATCCTTGGGTCGAGGGTTAAGGATGTTAACACATGTTGTTCAAAAAATATATACACAAAAAATCAAAACAATATTATTTTTATTTTCCAAGAGACCATGACACATTGCTAAACCATACATGTTATTTTCAAATATAAACTAATTAATTATTTTAATTAATTAATTATAATTTATATTTATATTTTGATCAACGTATTAGAAACTCAATAAATCACACATTAAAAATCATTAGTTAAAAATTAAACAGAATGATTTAATTAAATACGACTTAATTAAAATATATTTTAGAAATTAAATACTAGAATATAATTAATCTTGAATTAATATGTAAGTATTATTTAGAAGATAAATTGATAATTTTTTTTAACTTATAAAGTTTGTTAGATTTCTCTATAGATACTAAACAATGTCTCTTAATTTTTAGAGTGATTGTTTGCTTGATGAGAAAATAACATAAACATAAACTATGTTGAACAATTGAACAGCTTATGGCCTGCGACAAAGCAACTTTTAAAAAACTATTCAAAGCTGAAAAAAGATTATATCTTAAGACAATAATTTTTTTCCCTAAAAAAAAAAATTATAACAGAAGATCAAGCTAGGAAAAAATTATAAAAAAAAAATCATTAAGATTATTATTATTATTATTATGTAAATAATAAAAACCATAAAATTATCTTAAAAAAATAGAACAAAAAACTGTAACAAAATAACAAATAAAAACAATCAACATAAATTACAAAACCAAAATACATATTATTTTAAATAAAAATAAATGCATATTGGCATAAATCATTTCATTTAAGAAATAAATAAAAAGGAAAAAAAAAGATCAATTTTAAAATGATTATCACCATAAATTAAAATTTTAATATTAAATTGAATAAAAAAATATCAAAAAATTAAAAAATTAAAAAAAATCAAAATCAAAACTAAGAATAAAAACAAATAAATAAGATAAAAAAAAAACTATCTCAAAAGGACAGAAAAACTTTAAAAAATCAAAACCAAACCAAAACGTAAAAATAAGGGGAAAATGAAAAAAATAGGTAATATTTTTACTCATGTCCTTTAATTATTTTTATTTGGTCTTCATATTAAATAATATTTTTTTCTGCTAATAAAATTATCTCCATATTAATTATTTTACACAAATATATATTATTATAAAAAAATCTCACTATTAATATTTATTTTTTATATTTAAAAAATATTTAGTTATACATGCTCGGAGCGCAGTGCAATTGGATAGCAGTATCTAATTTTGGAGTAGATTGTCCAAATTTTGGGTGCACCGTCGGTCAAGCTAGTTTAAACAAAGCTTTTTTTATACCTTGGACAAGCGTAAGTTAATGGTGCTTGACATTGTACCTTAACTATATTTTTATGTTATTTTATTTTAAAGTTATTTTAATATAGATATATTAAAAATAAATTAAAAAAATATTATTTTGATATATTTGTGTATTATATGATACTAAATAATCACCTTATTGTTTGTATCCCTGCAACTGGAAGCACGTCCAGGGCAAATGGTTACGTTTCATTTCATTTTCGCAGCAGCGGTGCTGTTTTGAAGACCCGACCGTCGACCCTTTGAAGGCTCGGAAACCACGCATGTAAAGTATACTCTGAAATAGATAGCAGTATTAGTTCATCCATCCATGACCAGTAAATGATGAACATGCATGCTGGAAACATTTTAATATATTTTATTTATATTGAGTGATTGATCATAGCTTTTAAAAATTAAAACGTAACGTACATGACACGAGTCAATATTTTGTGGACAGATTCTAAAGCTCATATGTATCGGCACATTAATTCAATAAAACCATTAATATAAAAGATATTTTAAAAAAGAATTTCGTAAGAAATTATACTTTCGTTTTTTTTTAAGTTGTCATTTTAATAATGATAATAAAAAAAATAAGATTTTCAATAAGCAGTTGAAAACAGGAGTACTTGCTTTATTTTAGAAATGAAACTGATTTTTAAGTGATGCCTGCTTTTGTTTCAAAGCAAAAAACTAGGTTACGGGTTAAGTTGATTAAGCTGCTCAATTCTAGTTTTGATTTTTTTTATATACACAAAACACCGTAAAATAATGTTGTTTTAATTAGAAAAAAAAAAAAACAACAACAAATAATCTGCAAATTAGTAGCGTGTCTTGTCAAACCAAATCGAATATTATATAAAAATACGGCTTTTTAGTTGATCCACGAGGTAGAGATCATTAGCCCGACCTCTAAAAAACCAAAGAATTAGCACGTCAACTATAATTATAATTAAAAGTCCGGGAAAATGTTGGTGAGGCAACACATCAAAATAGCATCCAACTAGTCTAGTATCCACCTATTTTTTTATATGCTCGCGTTACATTATTGCTACTCGGATATAAAAAAAAAAACAGAATATGAAGAAAATATTTACACCAATAAGATTACGTTGTGTGGAAGTTGATGTAAAGGAGGCCACTTAAACTAGGTAATTAAATAACTCACCAATAAGACTCCACGTTAATTATAAATGAGATTCGTTTTACAATGTTATTTGACATTTTATTTTATTATTATAGTCCAAGTACTGCTATAAATGGGGTGACTTGTATCATTTAGAATAGATCTAATTTATTTAAACAGACTTGGAAGGGTTCAAATTTCCTTCTTCTCTTCTGTGGGCACATTTTATTTCTTTTTTCAATAATACATGTAGACCCAAATCCTAATACGGTGTGTTTTGGCCCGAGCATTCACATTAGTATCATATCTTCGGATACGAGAATGATGGGGCCGAGATCTTCAAAGTTAGTTTTATATATATATAAAGTCATAGAAAAGTTAATTCTCTGTCTTTAAATTTCTCAATCATTTCCATTCTATCCTTGTTTCTTACACATTTATTATTGTTATTCTGGATGGTGATGTAATTATCTATCGAGAAACAGTTTGTCAATGCTCATTCAATCTTGAAGAGATTATTCATTAACACACTTCAATGATTATCGAAAAAAGAAATGGTTGGTCGAACAAAGCTATGGGAAGCCATGATTTAATTTATTGGAGTTGCCACTACCACGACAAAAAGATTATGTTTTGCTATGATTTTGAAGCTGTTGTCGCAATAGTTAAAGGTTTTATTGTTGTTGTCGTAACTCAATTTTTGGTTATTCTCCAAAATAAAATAAATAAAATAAAAAGAGTTTGACGTAGGCAGAAAAATCACTGTGGAAACTTTAAAAAAATTTTGAGGCAAAACGTATCTTTTTTATGCCCAAAAATAAAAGAAAATATAAATTCAACGTAAAAATTAAGTCAAAAATCATAATTATATTTTTTATAAGCCAATTTGATTTAATCATGGGCTAATTCAAAATATTATTATGTTTGAGAATTAATTTAGAATCTAATTGAAGAATTTAATTAAGTACAGGGACTTTAATTTGTGTGTATTTAATTTGTTGTGCTGGAAAAAAAGGAATCTTTTCTACCTTACTTTGGCATTTTGTAAGAGTATCGGAAGACTCTCCCTCCAGATACAAGCAAAGCACGTCAATCATCAATGTTTCCAGACAATTATTTTATTTTGCTCTTCGTTTTGTAACCTTCTCTGCTGTTTACCGACTTCTCCTGCGAGACAGCAAATGTGGGACTCTGCTGTATACAGATTGAGGGAAGGAGGGAGGGAGGCTGAGAAGTGAGCAAACTACTGGGCTTCCAAAAGCATCGAGTATCACCAAGTTACACCAAGTCAATTAAACAGCTTGAAGTAGCTTGCTAGAGAAGGCAGTGGTTTTTAAATATTCCGGTTGCAGCGAGTATTATTTAAATATTCCGTTCTAATAAAATGTTTTATTTGAAATGCATATTAAATTATCACATTTAAATAATAAATAGCAGTGTGTATATTGTCAAAATATAACAAGCTGGCAGTATATGTTACGTCTCATTTATTTTTTTATGCACCGGGAAGGCAGTGAGAAACAACCCTTTTGTCCGTATAACAAGCTTGTATATACTGTATCTGCTCCGTATTTTTATTTATGCCCATGATGCGTTCATAGCCAGAATTATGTTACCCCTGCCACACCGTAATTTAAAGATTTCTTTATCTTTTATTAAAAAAATAAATCAAGAATTATATGTATTAATTAATTAAAAAAGCATCAACACTAATTAAAAATAAAACCAGAAAAATCAAGAGACAAGTGTAAATTAAAACAAGAAATCTTGCAAGACAAGACATCTATATTGATTTTAAGTTTAACTTGTTAAATATGTAATGTTTTTTTCTTTTTAAGCTTACACTTAACATGTATATGTATATAGATATGTATATGTATAAGAAAGAGAAAACAAGTGCTCTTTGAAAGAAGCTCTGTAAACAAATTAAATTTTTATTTTAACTTTTAAATCACCATTTATTTACGGGTCCATTTCTATTTCGGCCCCTAACATTTCAATTTCATCCTTAGTTTTCTGCTCGATTATAATGTGGACAAAGCTTCGAGGCTTTCCGACACCCTGAGTCCAAATACAAAACCTGTCAAGAATTTTGGACGGCAACGTCAGGGGAGAGCTAAGTGGCCCATCAGTCCCATGTGCTGCTACTTTGATAGGTACAGATGACCTAGGTGTACTCTACTCACGGTGTATATATCCCAGTGATTTTATATATATAGATATTTATAGATATATCATTTTGTTTTTAAAGTCTCTGGAGGGCACGACATCATGTCAGATGAATTATAATTTGTATAGTAGATTTAAGTTTTAAATCATGATATGGATTTATTATAAAAATTATAGGATAATTAAAATTTTATTTATTCATCTGAGTTTATAAAATATGATTTATAAAAGTAAAGTTCTCATTTATATTTTTATTCAAATCATTCTTCTATATTTAACAATAACAAACAATGTTTTCGAGTTAAATAGTACAGAACCAATACATCGTTATATATACACTGAATATATATAATTGAGAAGCAATAGGGGCGTTGGTGAGCTGAATTGCGTTGAGGGGGAGGATGTGAGAGCGAGGCAATCGTTTGATTCCCAATCCAAATTGCATTCAGACAAATTAACATGGCTACAAAATAACTTGCAGCTTTTTTAACTTCTTACGCCGCACAGTACGTACGTTGGTTTCTCTGCTTTATTTTTTTCCCAAGAAAATAAAAATAAAATAAAATCTGGCGCTCTCTCTTTTGAAATACCTCCCGAAATTACAAGAATGCGAGAGGACTCGTTTGTTTGATTATATTAGTAACCATATAGTTTGAATCTAATATTATAATAAAAATAAAATTTTTAATCTCATTATTTTATTATTAATCTATCTATTAGATGTTTTTCTTATTTTATAATTACAACCCAAGAATATCGTAAATGCCCATGAAATAACCATACCTAAAATTATTACTATTACAGTAGCAGGCAATTTTGTTGCGATGCTTACTTTTGTCGCTCTCCCCTGCAATTTGGTACCCCTATTGTTTGTACTGATATAATTTATTGATAATAAAAAACTTAATAGAGTAAACAAACAATATCATTGGAATAATAATAGAATTAAGGAGTTTTCACATACTACAATTTGGGAATCTGACCGCCTCAATCATAGAGTTCAAGGGACAATAAAATTGTCATTTGACACGAATAAATAAATAAATAAACGCGGATCATGAATACCTGACGTGATGAATTTTTATCGGTGTACCATTCCACTGACTCTAAGTTCTATTAAATCTTTTACCATGCAAATTTATAAGAGAAAACTAGTAGTTAAAGTGATACATCATTTTTCAATAATACATTTCGAATTCAAATGTTTTCCTAGCAACAGGAGCTTTTTGTTTGAAGGCATGGCATATATTCCTTGAAACAATTATTATTCTATATACTAACAAATAATATTTTAATATGTAAGGATAATTACTAACAAATAATATTTTAATATGTAAGGATAATTACTGTGAATTGTAATAATATTGCTCAGTTTTCAAGTCATTTGAGTTAATTCAAGTCATTTGATTTGTATTTTAACTAATATTTATACATATTTACACAATAAAAACACTAAGAAGAGCCTATAGTTTAATGGAAAAGCGCCTATTTAACAGACAAGGAGGGCAAGGGTTGAACCCTGCCTAGCACGCCTGATTGATTATGTTCTTTTTGTTTTTTATTCTTTTGATTGTTTATTATTATTATTTATTTATTTTGACGTCAAAGTATTTTTTTTCTTAATTTTTTTAATTTTTCATTTGCCTTTTTGTTAAATTTATTGATTTTTTTTATTGAATTTTTTTGACATTATTAATGTAATAAGAATAATAATTTTACTTTTTTTTTTCTTACCTCTTCTTTTTTTTATTGTTTTTGATTTTTTTAGGGATAATTTAATGATATTTTTTATTCTTTTGATTTTTTATTATTATTATTATTATTATTATTATTATTTATTTTGACATCAAAGTATTTTTTTTTTCTTAATTTTTTTAATTTTTCATTTGCCTTTTTGTTAAACTTATTGATTTTTTTATTGAATTTTTTTTCCATTATTAATATAGTAAGAATAATAATTTTACTTTATTTTCTTGCCTCTTCTTTTTTATTGTTTTTTTATTTTTTTTGGGATAATTTAATAATTTTTATTGTTTTAGTAATAATAATAATGATATTTTTAGATGTTAAGGCTTTAATGTTTCTATAATTATAATAGTGTGTGTTAATGTGTTTTATTATATCAAGCGTTGCATGTATAGATGTTATATTTTATTTTATTTTATTAATTTTTTTATTTGATTGAAATTAATAATATATTTAGTTTTATTTTCAGCCCTTATACTTTTGATTTTTTATTTTAATTTCTTTAATTTTTTATAATCCTTAAATAGCTCGTATTTTTGTCTATGTTTATATATATGTACCTTTAGTTTTGATTTTTTTTATCATTATTTTTTCTTTTGTTGAGATAACATTTTTTTCAAAAATTTTGCTCTTAAATTTTAGTTTGTGTTTATGATCATTTAAAAATTGATATTTCTCATTTGTTTTCCTTTGTTTTTCTTTTGGGTTTTTTTATTTTATTTTCACGTCAAATGATTTTTTTAGCTCATAATTTTTATTTTGTTTGCTCTTTTGTTAAAGTTTTTGGGCTTTTTTATTCTTTTATTGAATTTATTTTTCCATTATCCATGCAATAATAATAATAATAGTTTGTTTTCTTCCTTTCTTTTATTAATGTTTTTGAGTTTGTTTTTTTCTCAGAATAATTTAATAATTTTTATTATTTTAACAATAATAGCAATAATATTTTTAGATGTTAAGCTTTTGATGTTCTTATTGCTACAATAGAATGTATTGATATATTTTATTATATCAAACCTTGCATGTATATATATTATATATTTTGTTAAACTAGTAAAATCTATTAATTATTTCAATAATTATAAAAAATATTTTTTTAACCAAAAGACAATTAACTAATATATACTATTTGTTATCTACGACATAGCAATAGAGTTAACGCGTATTGACACTAGAAAACACTGTTCTCTCACCACTCGCCTTGCTAAAACTAGTGTAATTTTGGTTCAAATGCTTTTAGACAATTATGGTATTGTAAAAATGAAGAGCTCTGCCATTTATGGTTTATGATCATTTCGAAGCTTTCCATATTGAAGCAACTCATGGCATGAGCTTTCAGAACGAGATTGTATGTTGTCGGCTGGATCTAAATTTTAAGGGTTGATGCTCTGTTCATGATATTTCCATTTCTTGAGAGAAAAGGAAAGGGCAAATTTGAACTTGTGTTTTTCATCGGTGGGAAATTGGGATTGGAAAGATTAGCAAGAAAAATTATTCGAAGAAAAACATATAGAATAAATGTGGCATGTATGCATCTATATTGAATTGCGTATACAGAAATGAAAGTCTGTGGATCTTCTGATTTTCTAAATATCTAGGAGAGTTATGATTTTTGAAGATGTACCGTGAAATTTTAGACTAAAATAGAAGAGTAAATATTGCTAATCTAATATGATTTTACATGTATTCTAAACAATATAATTTTAATTTAATTTAATTTTATAGGTTAATATTTTATTTCAAACATAATAATTACAATGAGTCATCAATTGAGTTCAAATTTACATATGATTTGGTTCAAATAAGATGCTAGATTTTTCAGAAATGATAGAGTTTTTTTCTTCCACTAGCTCATTCATCAAAAATATTTGTTTATTATTTAACTTTCAGAATTCAAATCTTCATATCATCCTCCAAAGAAAAAATAAATTTCTTTTCATTTGCCAAGCTGATATCAGGGAACTCGAGAGAGAGAAAAAGAATTCTAGTTAAAGCAAAAGTTAATATGAGAAATCTCTTGAAAAGATTGTTTAAGTGTTTATTTATGAATGTGATTAAAATTATTTTTTTTAAATTGTTTATGAAAATAATTTATGTTTAGGGATGAATTAAAATGATATTTAAAAAAAAAGATATTTTTGACATCAGCACATGAAAATAATTTAAAAATATAAAAAAAATAATTTAAATAACAAAAATTTTAATTTTTTGAAAGATATTTTAAAACGTTGTGCCATATGACTAAATGTATGATTTGAATAAGAAAAACAACACCAATAATATACGAAAGTTAATACATGGTAGTCGGATTAATGGGGCTGGTGATTAAAAATAGATCTATAAATCGATTAATAGCCCGTCAGAACGGGGGAAGGAATATTTTTTAAACATCCGCGAGTGATATGTGCATTAGGTAGAGACATTGTCCCCCGCCCGGAACATTTTTAGCTAGAAGAAAAAAAATCTCCAGCTCTTTTCCATTGTACAATCGAGATTAACCTGTCCTTGCGGCGCATTTTAATAATGGGACAAAAAGTTTACTGGATAGAAGATTAGACTTTAAGGTTTCCAAACGAAACATATTGATGGACGAAAACTGAAGTCTAACATAACATTCAGCTTTGTGTACTATAATTACTGATTTACTATCTTATGAAATCTCCGTGCTCTTTAAACTCCAGATTTCCCATGTCTTCCGCTTGCAAAATCAATCTTGTAATAAATTACTTTACAGCAACGCAAGCATATGCTTCAATTACCATACTATCCTCAACGGCATTGTAGGTGATTTAATTTACACACATGAACTCTCTCTTTTAGAGCTTAGTCTAATCAAGTGTCAACTGGTAGGAGTCAACGCTTTCTTTCTTTTTTATCCACTGACCCAGCGGCTAGACATCCCAAGCCGAACGACCCAACCTGGGTCAGAACCCAGGACATGCTGCGTGAGAGCATGGCGGTGGATCCACCATGCCAAAGACGAGGATATGCAACAGAGTCAACTCTTGGAACTTGCAAGAAAAAAAATCCATACATATAAGGGGGTAGATCCCTTAATCAAAATTAGTGTTGTGTAATAAAATTTACAGTGAGATTTTGATTTAGATTATGGTAGGGCTTTGAAAGCAGAAAAGGCATGTGGTGGATAACCAAAAGTTACTTGATGGGGAAACATGAGGAATAGACTACGACACTGATCAATGAAAACTTGCCTAACGAGGAGAAGACACAGGTATTCCAAGAAATTGCCAGAAAATGCTAAAGCTGAACACTCAAGACTGAATAAAGTAGTCATCTCATGTTACCCAGATAGAAAAGAAAAAAGCTTCCACCATATCTTTTTGACACTGGTACAAACAACCAATATTCTGCGACGGTGAAGTAAGAAGCATAAACATCTTATTGCAGTGGTGAAAAAACAAGAATCTCTGCACGTAGTTACAATGCCTGCCATATGTACTCTTCCCTGTAACTTCTTCTGCTTCCTCTTATTGAGAGAACAGATGGACTAAACAGGATTCAAAATGGTGTGCATACAGACAGAGATTAAGGCAATACAAAAGTTTTCCATGTATTAATCAGTATAAAACAAAATTATCAGCTTCTATACACATCATCATCCTCCATTTTCATGATCATCCATACTACAGAAAAGGACTTAACATAACCGAAATACCCCAGTTTTTCCCTCTGAAGTTACAAAAAGTAGTTAATCAAAATTCTATAACGAAAATGATAAGAAAAACGTGTATTTTGGACTAAAAATACCACAAAGAAACAAGAAATTTGAGCTAATCAACTAGTTATGGAGAGGATCTGGGCAACTGGGCACTCTTCTTTTGCTCTCTTCAAATCCTTTCTCAGTTTTGATGAAACCATAAGAAGTGTTGATTCTTTCATCGAAGTACTTCCTGAAGTGCTTTTCTTTGCTCTTATAACTATCCTTAGTAATATCGCTGTTCTCCCTGAGCTTTTCCAAGCCATTCTCTTGAAGTAATCTTATTGCTCCTGCCTTACAGTTGCAGTCACTGCAGACCCAAATCTGTAACACAAAAATGACCAGGACCACCACCAGAGATGAAGAGCACATTAATCTCCTGGAGCTGCCAAACGACATCTCGCTTGATAACCCACATAAAGCTCTCAAAATCCCCTCTCTTCTTAACTTCCAATCCTTTTTCACACTCTTTTAACTCTTTTCTCTCCAGAAATCTTGCTAGCTGGCTGAAATGAGGGTCGGGTGCTTGGATTCGAGGCTCGAAAATCTCTCTTTCTCGCTCTCACACGCAGTGTCATGGATACAAAGGTACTATAAAAAGGTGAAAGAAGCGACGGCTATTTTGGGGTAAGGAAGGAGAGAGTACTTGTAAGGATGAGCCTCTCTCACTCTTCTTCTCTCATGCACCCACACTGGCCCACGTGATGAGAAAATTGGCAGGCTATTATCGATTTTTTATTTTGATTTAAATCTATTGTATATATGAGCATATTGCTGAACTGATCTTGTTGAGAGATAGCTTCGTTGTTTTGTCCATGCTTCACCACCAAATTACTGAATCTAACCTTGACTACGTCGTAACAGCATCTACCATGAGAATTCAGTTTGAATCCTGCTGCTTGTCGGTCATGATGTTGAAAATCAGCTCCACGCGCCTCTTCTTTTGAGTGTGCTCTTTGCACTGGCTCATCACTATTTAATTGTAGTTTCTCAATCATTCTCTTAATTATTAATCTACAGAATACTCAATGCTATTGGAATCTCATCGCAAAAGGCACCTACGATAATGTTTGATATTGTAATAGTAATTACTTTTTATTTATTTTTTTGTTTTGTAATATATTAAAAATGTATTTTTAAATTTTTTTAATATTAAAATTTTAAGAAATATATTTTCTTATTAAAAAAACTCAATCATGTAGCCAAACAAGATTGTACTTTTATCCGTGTTCAGTTATTAAGCGTACGTTGGCTAAAATAACTTGCATTAATAACTTCATTTACCTTCAAGCAATTAAAATTGATAATCTAATTTGTGAAAATGAATAGTTTATTTTTTAATTAGATTAAAAATAAAAACTTAAGGAACTTCATATTCTTCTTGACGAAGCTTTTGTTTTATTATATCACGAAAATATTTTTTAATATCATCTTCTACATGTAAATAGTTACTCTAATTTTAGCCTCGCAAATTAAGATATAATATCTATTAATCTACAAATGCTACTAAATAGAACAAAAAAATCTAAAAACCTATTATCTCCCAATATTAACATCAAATGAATAACTTGAAGGTGGGTTTGATGGGAAGGAAATGTATGTCTTATTTAGCTAGCTACCACGCCTGGAATTTCAACCAAGTTGTCAAAAAAAAAAAAATCCCATTCCATTACAGATAGTTTATATTTAACATATTATAGTGAATGAATTTAATTATTTTGATAAAGAAAAGATAATTGAAGAATATCATTTGCCTTAAAAATATCGGAAATTAATATAAAAGTGGATATATTTGTTGATGTACACTACCAATTGAAATCTCTCTCTCTCTCTCTCTCTCTCTCTAAATATATATATATATATATATATATATATATTTAGAGAGAGAGAGAGAGAGAGAGAGCATGTTACATCACGTCATGTTTGCGAGAACAAGAAGAAAACTACTAGTAAAAGTTCTCCCACGCGGCTTTACATGGGACAGTTTTGGACCAAAACCAAAACAGAGGTTGATATGTTAATTAGACGTTGAGGAGAAACATGGGATTTGACCGAGGCTGGCCGGGAATCTCGCGGCGGTGTTGGAGACTTTGGTTGTGCTTGACGAGTGTAAGAAGGAAATCCTGTCTGGATTAATGAAGTCCGTACGATCTATGGTATCAAATTTGATGCAATCCTGTGAATTTTTACTCTTTCAAAATAAATCATTACACGTTTATATCCTAGCTTGCAATTTGCACCATTAATTACAGATAAAAGGACGGCCTAGCTTCTGATGTCTTTAAAAGGCTAGTACTTCTCCCAGCAAAGTCTTAGTTTTGCATAATATATATATATATATATAACAAATCATGCCTTGACCTTATCGTAAGATTGTTAATTCAGTTTTTTTTTTAAATAAAATGCTGTATGTTTTGTTCTAGTTCCAAAGGAACAAATTATAATAGTCTATTCCATAAATTTTGCTTAAATCCCCTTAGGATTTATTTATTTATTTAAATAGTGATTTCTTTTGTTTCTAAAATATTGTTTAGTTTTACATTACTAATTATATATCTCAGTCAAACCACTAGATAGACCTAAAGTTTTGCGATAGGTTTCCTTACATATTCTTATGTCAAGCAATCATAGCTAAAGTTTAAGAAAGTATTGCGAGATTGCCTGTTAAGGAACCATCTCACCTAAAAACTCAAGCTTGTAAGTGAAGTTTCATAATATGATTTATAAAACTCGTGACCGCTGGATCAACAAGGCTCTGATACCATGTTAAGAAACCATCTCACCTAAAAGCTCAAGCTTGTAAGTGAGGCCTCATAATATGATTTATATTATTCTCTAACATTGCCTATAATATTTTATAACTTTATTTTAAAAATTATTTTATTGACATTTTTTATTATTTTTTAAAAATTTTATTATTTAACAATGAATTTATTAATAATTAAATTTTATGATTTATATTGATTTGTTTTATTTGAGTTCAGTATGATTTATCTTGATTTATGTCTCGGTCACATTGCAAACGCATTAACATACGGGGACGGACGTTGAGTGCTAGGGATCCCGACATTCAGAATTTTGGAAAACTTTAAATTTTAGTCCTAAACTCTTGAGATCATTTTAATTACACTCTCTTTTATTTATATCCTTACATTTATAGTTTGTCTTACAGTAAATACATGGCTTACTGGAATTTTCTTACTGGTCCTCCCAGTCATCAGTTTATAGCTCGGTCCCTGTACACTTACAAGCTGATTTCATATAATAAAAGGTAGATTATTCCCTTTATTAATTCTGGAGTTGGATTAACAGCATGAGAAATAGGAATACAGCCACTGTAATTTATCGGTGAAAAATCTCGAAACTAGTAAATTGAACTGGAAAAATATAATAGTAGATTTCAACTAATTAAGTTACATTGTGATTTATGATTTACGACTGTGTAATGTGACTTAAAATGTACCACGTATATATTTTATAGATCAAAAAAATAAGTAGAAGTGTGTTAAAAAGACCATTTTTACCTTTAAAATGAAGATAATCGAGTTTTTTCAATGGCAAGATTATTATTTTTCTACTCTAATTCACCGTAAACAAAAGTATATTGATAGTGATTTCCCCATATTTTCCAGCTTTTGCCTTCAACTGCCTTTTGAGGTTTGAGTGAGATAAGGGCGTCCCCTTTTATTAGCCATGTTGTAGAAACAAAGTTCACCTTGATGCCTACTTTTCAATCACAAAAGAAGGCAACTAACGCAAGTAATGTGTCAAATAATAGTTATGTAATATCATTTAGTCTCATTTATTAAGTGTAGAGTAGTATTTTATATTTGATCTATATAAAGTTTACTTGTAATTAGATTAAGCTGAGTACTTGTAATTGTAGCTTTTTTTCTATGTTATAATCTTAATTATTTCAACAATTTGGTGAAGAAA
The DNA here is from genome assembly GCA_015731905.1 of Salix dunnii. Classification (NCBI taxonomy): domain Eukaryota; kingdom Viridiplantae; phylum Streptophyta; class Magnoliopsida; order Malpighiales; family Salicaceae; genus Salix; species Salix dunnii. The sequence goes on along the minus strand of CM027668.1, from coordinate 8,945,356 downwards.
ACATCATTTCAACAGCCAAAAATGGTATTTTCATTGCAGTGTCGTTTCCGCGACACTCAATAATTGTTTGGTATATGTTTTTTTAAATATTTTTTGTTTATAAATATATTAAAATTATTTATTTATTATTTTTTAAAAATTATTTTTGATATCATGAAAAAATATAATAATACCAAAAAAATTAATTTAAAGTATAATATATATTTTTTTAAAATACTTTTGAAATGATGGTCAACTGACAAGAATTATGGTAGAAATTATCTTTTTTAAAAATATATAAAAATAATAATCTTTTTAAAAAATATAGTGTGGTATTAAAAAAAATTAACCACTGCATCACTTTTGATAGCAAAGAATCTCTTAAGTTCTTGCGGTAAAAACCCGATCAGATATATTGGGATACATTAATGGTATCTTTTCAATTTTACAATTACACCACTTACTAGTAAAACTATATAACTCGCCTCCCTCACTTGTTTTTAGCTAAAAAAACTAGGATATATCTCATCATTTTTGCAATTATACTACATACTAAAAAAATATAAAGTGTTAAATTATACTTCATATGAAAGTAAAAGAAGTCCTTTTTTTTTTAATTTCTTTATTCAGCATTTAGTTTGTATTCAATTTTCTAATTGTTTTTTTATAAAAAAATATTATTCAATATTTAATTAATTTCAAACATGTTTTTATAATCTGTCATGGTTTGCTTCCTATAAAATCATTAGAGTTTTAAATAAAAATTCTGATTTTTATCCATGTTTAATTTTATGAGTACTTATTATCCTTACCATATAATAATGTAACGAATATCAAAAGAAAAATTATCAAACCTTGTGAAATCTATAACTTAAATTGATGGTTAAACAAATTAAGTCTTGAAACCTATATATTTTAATTTCATGTTCAAAAACAAAATGTATTGTCTTCAACTTTCTGTAAAGTTAAGTGATGTTTTTCACAAATCATCAAACTTTTTTAAATTTATGGAATTAACTAAGTCGTGATATAAAAACTAACTCGTGATTGATTTTAAACATGGATTAAGTAAGTAAACAAGTTAATTGATTCACTACATTGGATTTAATAATAGTACTAGATAGTTTTTTATAATTTAAATATTTTTTTAATTAGACTCGTAGGGCAAGCAGGTATTTCCATATGGAATCAATATATACTATGGGGGCAATATTTATCATCACAATTTCGTCTAAAAAAAGGGATTTTGTTTTGGTCTGTCGCTGGGGGGAATCTGATCCAGCTTATGCTTGGACCCTGTAGGGCCTGTACTACACCTGATGTCCTTTACTACTCAATCCTGTCCTTTCCCGCATCCTGTCCATCGCAACGTGTACGTTTTCTACCCCGGCCCCATTCCCCTCTCCCTTCCTTGGAAAACAAACAAAAAATTTAAGTCTACGACGTGGCACCTCTGCGAAAGAGATCAATCGTTTGCTTCCATTTGCACATATTTGAGTGTACATTTTGTATGTTCTGCGCGACACCATCATGTCAATAGCCCTGTGGTGAACATCAGAGCAAGATTCATGCTCATTAAAATTGTTTTTAAAAGTTTTTTAAATTTTAAATAATAGTTTTTAATGATTTTTTATATTAAAACATCAAAATAATCTAAAAATATTATAAAAAATATTTTTTATAAAATACAGAAACAAAACATGCTAACAGGCTCCTCATCGTATGCTAGAAGGCAATTCCAAAGGTTGTTTTCCGACCATCGCGAATTAATGCAATCAACCACCTGTTCTGTAATCATGTGATTTAGGGTTAGGGATATGACAGATACATGAAAAACGTCATATCGTCAATTTATAAAATCTGGAACTAGTATGAGCCGAAGGTGTTTGAGATAATATTCACAAGGTATTTAAAAAAAATGATTTTTTTATTTTAAATTAATTTTTTTATGTTATTATATTATTTTGATGTACCGATATCAAAAATAATATTTTTTAAAAAATATTATTTTAATATATTTTTAAATAAAAAATATTTTCAAAAACAACTCTAATCATATTTGCAAATAGACTTTGAATTTAGTACAATTTAAGCTATGGAAATTACATTTGGTGCATAATTATTTTTCTCATTTCTATATTAAATCTATTAAAAAAATAATTTTATTATTTATTTATGTTTCTTTTATAGAGAGTTGTTATGGACTCGGAAAATATCCTAATGCTGGATCATTGCTCGATTTTATAATTGTTTATTTTTTCTATTATATTATTGAGTAAAAAATAGTTAAAATATAATTATTATGAATTAAGTTTCATATTTTATTTTCATTTCAAGTTGCTGATTTATTTTATAACCATTTTTTTTTTTTTTGCTATACTATTAGAGAAGAAATGATTCTAGAAGAAAAAACATAAATATTGATAACTAGGTCTCCTGATTTATTTTTTATGAAGGTATCAAGTTTTAGAGAAATACTTGGATATTAAGTTGACACTTGATTTTGTAAATATTTACTTTTATTAAATAATTAAATAAAAATAGTTTAAAAAATAAAGGTATTAAATTTGACAAAGTTCATGATTTAGATCACGGGGTTTAGTTGGTTAATTTATATTGACTTGGATTAATTCAACGTGCTGTTATATCAATATTTTTTCCTAAAAAAATATATTGTTTAAAAAATATGTACACTTAAATTATATTTTGGGTTAATTTAGGTTGACCTGGATAGATTCAACTGTTGTTGTATGGGTATTTTTTTTAAAAAAAATAATATTTAAAATATTTTTACACTTAAATTATATTTTTACAAGTCATTCATTATTTTTAACCAAATTATATTAAAACAGTTTTTATTATAATTTAACTTGAAGCTTGAGCTAGACAAAAATTCTAGTTATCTTTTTTAGTTCGGCTCGGAGTAGAGAGTTTATTGATATTGTTAAAAATAATCCTTTTATCTAAGCATTATCTTTTTATATGTAATTTTTTTAATCCTGCTGAAATTGGAGCCGAAGACTAAGGGGGTGTTTGGGAGTGTGATTATAATTGCTTTTCAAAGTACTTTTCGTTTAGAAATATATCAAAATAATTTTTTTTATTTTTTAAAAATTATTTTTGACATCAGTACATCAAAATAATCTAAAAATATATATATATAAAAAATAAATTTTAATAAAAAACTAGTTGAACCACGATGCCAAACAAGCACTACAAGGCTATAATCCAATCCCTGCTTCGCTAGACATGCTGGAGCTCTTCAAGGAGTGAAATGACCAACCTGCCATTGAATGGATCGATATATTATTTCTTCATCTGGCTTGGTTTTATTTGTCATTGATGAGGTTGTAAAAAACACAATAGATAGAAATTGCCCTTTTCATGATTGTGATCTTAAGCTAGTCTGTGAGATTTTATGCAAATAATAATAATAAACATGGTGGCAATAGAATTTACTACATAATAAATTATATAATGCGAGGATTCATTACATTTCTAAATTTAACTGTGTAATTTACAAGATTTAAAACTGTGTAATGAATCATTATATGATCAAGAGTGATTATACAAGAATATAATAATAGTTTTTAAACAAGTAATTTTTCAAAAAAAAAAAATACAAGGATTGTTTTCTTAAATATTGAACAACTTGTAAATAAAATTAAAATATTAACGACAAAATTCTATGATTTATATATATATATTTTAAAAATAAATCTATTTTTTCACAAATTATTGATGCAAAAACTATCTCAATATCCAAAAAAAAAAACACTACATGAAACACGGCATCTCAACATAGCGTACCTGTTTTATAATGCCATAAAGAGTTTTGCAAGACATGACAGCGAAAAGAGCATGAGAAACCTACGGGGCTTAAATTATCACATATACTTGTGTACATATTTACAATACATAGTTTTAAATCTATTAATTTATATAAATGCCACCCACAACAGAGTAATTATATTATTAATTTATAAATATCTCTTGATATTCGATTTACATATATTTTACACCCGATCTAACTGTGACAGTTAAGGAACGCCTACAACAGTTAGATGTGCCAAAACCATGATCCAACCCGTAATTGGAAACCAATTTCAATAGACAAAGAAGCAACCAGCCCGGATGAAGCCCTATGGTTCAGCCAACCATGGCAAAAGAGATTAAATAAATGCAAACATTACATTCGAAGCACCTGGTTTGCAACTAGTCCAGTAACAGCTTCTAAATCCAGATAAAATAGGCTAAAAATGAACTAGAAACGTGGACAGGCCATGGATTTGGTTGGGATTCAGAAAACCCGATTCTCTTAATTACGATATTTGATGTTTCAGATTTTCAAGGTAAACTTTTCACAATCCTTTCAAATGACGGCAACATTCATAACCACGCTATATGTTGCTAGATAAAGCAATGCATATCGAGTACACTTGCACAACAGAATCACCAGCAGACTCAAAACATCAGGATCAAAACTTAGCTGTCTGCTCATGTTCTTGATTCTAAGCATATCCGGTCATCCCGACAGAGCTTGTGCGATTTGTTTTGAGAGCTGCCTTGGTGGCAGTAGCCTTGGAAAAATACATGTAGTAGTATACATTGAGAATCATTGTTGCCACCACAAAAACTGCTCCAGCAATAAAAACACCTTTCCGTAATGTTTCACAGGTAAAGTTTTGAGCATAGATCATCCCAACATACTTGGTATGATAAGCATTTTTCTTTGCACCTGCAATTAAACATGCTTCTGCCGCCAGAAAAGTTGCCCTGCAGATGCACGAGATGAAAAAAAGTCTTAAAGAGCAAGCATGTTTCAGATTCAACCATAAAAATGGAATCATAGATGTAGGTTGATCACAGTCATCACAGGTTATCCTCAAACCATAGTACTAATATATGAAACCATGTTGGCAAAGTCATCATCTGCCTCAATGTAGCAAACTGTAATTTACAACACTTTGTCAATTCACTAATCACTGATGTGTAGTTTCCAACAGCATGTCACTTCACCAGCTAGGAATGTAAGGATCCTGGCAAGGAGATGCACAGGCATGAAAAAAAAATGAAACCAGAATTCAATACGGATGGTTTGTGTGTGGGTGTTCCTCTGCCTATCTCAATGATTCACCTGAAGGAAGAAATTAACAAAGAGAGACTAATTGCGTGTTTTAACAGATAACAATGCATCGCATGAAGTTTCCCTGTAAAGAATGGATAAAGTACGATATCCTAAACACCAAAATTCTCACCATGATGAAACAAAATAAATGATAGACCAAGCTCGATCTCCACCAGGGGCTAATGATCTCCCAAAACACATGCATTTTGTGACACCCATCAATAGTGATTCACTTGAAAGAAGAAATAAGAAAGCGCCCACTCCATAGCCAGTCGCAACATCAGAGTTGTAGACACAGTATGTGGCGTTTGTTGCGTCCTTTTCAATATGGCCCTGTTTGCAGAAAAAACAATGTCTTCATGAAAAGCAGATACCATGGATAGCTGGTATTAACAGCAACATGCCTACAGTGCTATTCATTGTCAACTGGAAGGGGACCAATGCAACCCATGTCTGACCAACACAGGCTTTCATCCCAAGTTAGACCTGCCTGCACAGTGCCATATCAGACAAGACCACTGTTTTCTTATGCGGATATAATGTTGCTGAAAAAGAACTCATTAGTGGGCTTAAATTCTGGTTTATAGAACTTCTTGAAAAGCAAGTGCAGTGAACTGCAAGCTTTTACTTCCATCTTCCAGTTCACCAAAGAAAAATCAACAAAGTGGTGATAAGAAATTTTATATTTGAATATTCAATTTGTAAAAGTTCTTTTCTGGTAGTGTAGTGTTTTGTTTACCAGGAGCAAGATCCTAAGGTATCCATCAGGAGATTCATGACACAGGAACAAATTTCAAGGGACTCTTAATTCTTATTTGTCAATTAATGATTCATGCTAGATTAAGATGATATAAAAGGTTACGCCTCAAATTTTGAATTCCAATTGCAGCATATATATATCCATTATAAAACTAAATCAAACTTGATTGCATGGCGCATGACATCACCAAAGCATTTGGCCTTTGTTAAGAGCATCCCCAAGGGGAGAGCTAAATGGAAAAGACAATTTTTTTTAGTTTTCATCCTTCATAGCTCCAAGGGAAGAGCTATCCCTACATATTAATAAAATAAAACCAAAATTTTGATTAGTATATTTCTATGCAAAAAGTGATTTTGATTTGAGTTGTATTAGTTAGTTACTATTGATAAATAGTTGTATCAATATTATATATATTAAAATAGAATTGGCTTTTCTAAACAACCTTTTTTGTGCATATATAAAAAAATGTTAGGTCTACACTATTCAAAAAACCATATTACTAGTCTAACTCCTTTAAATAGTTTTTTTCATTTGTGAAGTCAAACTAGTAATATGACTTTTTGAATAGTATAAATATAACATTTTTGATATGCACTCCATTGGAAAAAAATCATTTGGAAAGCCAAATCTATTTTAATATATATAATATTAATACAACTATTTATTAATAATAACTAATTAATACAAGTCCAATCAAAACCACTTTTTTGCATAAAAGTACATTAAACAAGTTTTTAGCTCTTTTGATCAATATGTAGAAAACTAGGAATAGCTCTTCAACTTAGAAATGCTATTTTGGATCTTCAACTCTTTTGTTGGAGCTATGAAAATGAAGGATGAAAACTAAATTTTTTTGTCATTTCCTATTAGCTTTTCTTTTAGCTCTCCTCTTAGAGATGATGCTCCAATTACTAAAATATTTTTGGGAATCACAACAAGGCCACCCAACTCATTTACCAACACCATCTAGTTCTGATGCAGCAAGCCTAGTGAGGAGTGACAAATTGATTAAGGAAAGGGAAAAAATAGTTACATCTCAAAGTAAAAACAATTTGATAACTTTGCAACGGATGTTCTTCCTATCAGTGATACTTAATGTAATGCTGTTAGTAAAGACGAATACTCGAGAAGACAATAAAAGATTATGGCAGTGCATCAACACAGTTTCCCAAAAGACAAATTGTTCACTCGTTGTCAAAACCCACTGTCTTCATACCAATTTCAGCTCGAGTCACAGCACTTCATATCAAACACAAATATACAGGTTTTCTCGCCATTTGCGAATTTCATGTAACTCGTCTTAGTCACATTTAAACCAAATGAAAGTAACCCAACTGCCTGGTCTCAACTTTGAGACTTTTCTCTACCCTTAGTAAAAAAAAAAAAAAAAACTGTAGCGAAATTTCTCTACTTTGTACATTACAGCAACTGCAAAATTAAACAAAACCCAATAATTCACATACTAAGTATTAAAAACACAGATCTCCTGTTTATGTCATCTCACGAAACGTCACAGACTCTAGTAACACTAGAAACAGGGCCCCAGAATTTAGTAGCAAAACAGAGATCGATCCATCAAACCACAAACAATGAGAAATATAAACAGAAACCCTGTAAACCTAACTTATATCTAAAAACATACTGAAAAGGAGAGAAAAAAATGAAAGGAGAGTAAAGAGTAAAGGTGCGTACAATGCTTCTGCGTCTTTCAGCAGCAATGGCGAACCCAAATGCAACAAGACACAGAACCACCACTAGAAGGTGAACCAGAGTTGAACCTTTTCCCTCTCCCATCTGAAAATTACGAATCTTCTTTTGCTTTCTTTCTTTGAGAGTGAGACCGATCTTCTGCGACTAGTGAAGTGAGGACTTGTTTGGCACGCAGGAGGAGTGGAAATAAGCGAAAGGTTGTCGGGAAAAAATCAACTTTTATTAGACCTTTTCAAGACCCACTCGATATCAATGAGTGTGGTAACATGCTATGGCTTAAAGACTCATGTGTTGAGTTGACGTTCTGTTGTGTTTTGCACGCGCCATGACCCTCGGTTTCAAAGCAGTAGAGTTTGAGAGTGATTCTTAACATGTGAAATAAAATTTGATAAATGAAAAATAAATTATTTTAGTTTATACGAGCGATTTGCCCGCGCGATGCGTCGGGTTTTTTCTATCGATATAAAAAATTGATTATTTTTATATATATTGTATTTTATTATTTTAATATTTAATTAGTACAATTATAATTGATAAAATTTATATAATCGAAATAGAAAGTGGTTTGTATATTTTTTAATTGCAGATAATGCAAGCAATTTTTTGTATGAGATGCATTTTTTTCCGAGTAATATTAGATCCGACATATTATAAAAATAAAATTTCGAGAAATAAATTTACATTTTTTGCGTGCTATAATTAGTTATTTCAATGTTTAATTACTAAAATTGCAAAAGATAAAAATATGTAAGAAATGAGTTTTTTGCTTGGTATAATTAGTATGCTTGCCCGCGCATGGCGCTAGGGTTTTTTTCACGTAGAAAACTAATTGATTTTTTACATGTTGCAATTAGTTGTTAAAATATTTAATTATTAACATTATAATAAATAAAATATATAACAAATAAATTTTTTCCCCGCTTAAAAGGAATAGTGTAATCGAAATGAGAAGTGGTTTGTATATTTTTTAATTGGAGATAACCCAGGTAAATTTGTAAAAAAAAATATTTGAGTTGCTTTTTTTTCCTAGTAATATTACATCTGACACACTATAAATAAAAATATTGTAAATTTTTTAAGAAATAAACTTTTTTTTTGCGTCCTATAAATGACTTGTTTGCTGTCTAAAAGGAATAGTGCAATCGAAACTGAAAGTGATTCGCATATTTTTTAATTGTAGATAATTGAGGTAAATTTATCAAAAGAACAAAATTTGAGTTGATAATTTAGGTCAATTTGTCTACCTTTTGTTTTTTTGAGTTTTTTTTTTCAAGTATTGTTAGATTTGAAATATCAAAAATGGGAAAACTGAAAAAAAAAATAAGAAATAAACTTTAAGTTGAAAATTTAAAGTAGTAATATTAGTAAAATTTAAATTTCTCCAGTAATATTAGTATATAATTTAACTTCAAAGACAATTTTTTTCATAATATTTATTAATCATATTATTATATTAAATATATTTAAGGATATTGATATTATAAAAAAAAATCCTAGGTCATTTTATCTCTCTCTCTCTCTCTCTCTATATATATATATTTTTAGGCGATAATATTCAATAAATATTAAAAAATATAATTAGTCTCACATATTTTATAGAGTAATCAAAATGAGAAGTGGTTTGTATATGTTTAAATTGTAGATAATGTAGGTAAATTTGTCATTTTATTCATTGTTTTAGTTGAATTTTATCCCCAGATATTAGATCACACACATTATAAATGAAAATATTGTAATTTTTTTAAAAAAATAAACTAAGTTTTTTTGCATGTTATAATTACTTATTTGCCGTCTAAAAAGAATGGTGTAATCGAAATGGAAAGTGAGTTGCATATTTTTGAATTGCAGATAATGTAGGTAAATTTGTCTGCATTTTGTTTTTTTGAGCTGTATTTTTTTCCCAGATATTAGATCTGCAATATTAAAAATCAAAAGACTATAAATTTTTTTCAAAAAATAAACTTAACCAAAAGAGTACAAAATTAAAATTTGGAGCCAATTTTTTTTATTTTATAAGATTTATTCATCATATTATTATACTAAATGTATTTAAGGATACTGATATTAAATTTTTTCCTTTTAAATATTTTTTTTCTTTGTATATATTTTTAGACGATAATATCCAATAAATATCTAGACATATAATCAGTTTAACATACTTTAATTTGACATAAATATAAAAATATATAATTAATTGAACACACTTTCAATAATATATAATTTTTATTCTTATTATTAGGCGATGATATTCAAAAACTATTCAAACAATGAAACTATTATTATTATCATTATGTAATTATTATTATTATTATCATCATCATCATCATCATCATCATCATCATCATCATCATTATTGTTAGCATTTAAAAAATATTTGTGATTTTTTTTTAAAAAAATATTAATTTTCAAATGATTACTACAGGAATAAAATTTGAAGACCAAATAAAAAAAAAACCCTAACAAAAGAAAAGATAAAAGAAATATTCAAAACCAAATATATATATATATATAAACTTGTTGTTATTTTATTCTTTGTTTGAGTTGAATTTTATCCCTATTAATATTAGATGACACACATTATAAATCCAAATATTTTTTTTTAAAAATAAACTGAGTTTTTTTTAATGTTATAATTATTTATTTGCCATCTAAAAAGAACAGTGTAATTGAAACGGGGAAGTGAGTTGTATCTTTTTTAATTAAAGATAATGTAGGTAAATTTATCTACCTTTTGTTTTTTTGAGTTGTATTTTTTTCTTAGTAATATTAGATTTGTAATATTAAAAATCATAATACTGTAAATATTTATGAAAAAATAAACTTGAACAAAAGAGCACAAAATTAAAATTTGGAGCCAATGTTTTTTCATTTTATTTTATAAGATTTATTCATCATACTACTATATTAAATTTGTTTAAGGATACTGATATTAATTTTTTTTCCTTTCAAAATATAATTTTTTCTTTTTGTATATATTTTTAGACGATAATATCCAATAAATATCTAGACATATAATTAGTTTAACATATTTTAATTTGACATAAATATACAAATATATAATTAATTTAACATACTATCAATAATATATGATTTTTATTCTTATTATTAGACGATAATATTCGATAATTATTCAAACAATGAACTATTATTATTATCATTATGTAATTATTATTATCATCATCATCATCATCATCATCATTGTTAGCATTTAAAAAATATTTGTGATTTTTTTTAAAAAAATATTAATTTTTAAATGATTATCATAGCAATAAAATTTGAAGACCAAATTAAAAAACCCCAACAAAAGAAAAGATAAAAGAAATATTCAATACCAAATTATATATATATATATACTTGTATAATAATAGGGAATAATGCATAAAAATATAAATAATAACAAAGGAAATCAATTTCAATAGAACAATTAAAAATATAAGGGCCAAAATAAAAATAAAAGATATGATTGATTTAAAGTAAAGGATTAATTTGACAACAATTCATTCTTTTGTACTAAAAATATTAAAAGAAAAAAGATTTAAAAGAAGAGGGACTGAAATTAAAGTGTAATATATAATGAATTTGAAATGAAGGACATAATTGAAAACAATACAACCTATTGTACTTAAATAATTAAGGAATCTAATAGAAAACCGAAAAATTAAAAGACGAAGGACTAACATGCAAACTGTATATATATCAATTTGAATTAAAGGACGAAATTGAAAGAAATCGAAACTTCCATTACAGAAATCAAGACCAAAAAAAACAATAAAAAGCCAAGGTACTGAAATGTATGAACAATAAACCTGGGGGGCTGAAGTTGAATCCGGCTCTGAGGAGAGAGAAAAGTGCACATGAACGTTCAACCGACCATAGGAGCCTCCACGTCGACCATGTAACGTCACGCGCCGCTCCATACGGTCTAGGGAAGTATGGCGAAGCATTTAACCGGCGACGGAAAAATTTTCACCGCCGTATGATGCCGCACGCGCCGCCTTAATCTAACGGGTGAAAAGAACGCGCCGACGCGCGCCGTACGGCGTCTGACAGCGCTGCTGAAAGGAAACAGTAAAGACGGAGAAAATTACATAACCACCCCTGATGCTAATTCTTGGTCTTTGTCGTATCGGGGGCTACTGACGTAATAACACATTTCCAAAAATATTAAAAAAATAAATAGTTCCGGCGGACCGGTCCGGACCTGCGCAAAGACGCCCGTGCCCCTCAGCCAAAACCGTTTTTTGTCTTATTATCGGGGCCAGAAACGGTAAAACACTGTTCATGCACAGAAAAGACAAAAAAAAAAAGGGTGGACGGGCACCCGCGAAGGACGGAAACAAATCTCGTGTCGACAGTGCGCCTGAGTGTATGTGAACAGTAAATCACTGATGCCTTTTAGTGTGTATGTGAACAGTAAATCACCGATGCCTTTTAGTGTTTTTGTTAATATAGCTGAGATTTAAAAACAATTGCCAAAAATAATTTTTCATTCACTAAAAAAATCTATTTTACTAACAAAATATATTTTCTGATTAAAAGGAGAAATAACTTACTTTTGTTATCTTTTTAATTCGATAAACATCCGGATAAAAAAAGATATTATGAGAAATTTTAATTATTTAAGTTTCCTTCACATTCCTCCGTCCAAGATATTTTCTTCATTCTTTTAATTATATTTTTTCAGATAATTCGAATAATCCTAATTATACACCTATTTCCTATTCACTTGTCGATTCAAGTTTTTTCCATGAAAGAGTAGTTTTAAGAAAAATATTGGCCGTGAAAGAGTAGTTATGGAAAGTTTTGGCCATGTTTTTAAGAAAAGTTTTGGCCATGAAAGAGTAGTTTTTAAGAAAAATATATTTTAATTCAGCCTTCTATGATTTGATTTTTTTTTTCATTTTAACTCTATTTTATATATGTAAATTACACTTTATATTTTCAGCTTAAAAAATATGGTGCAAAAAAAATTCTATTTACATGTTTTTCATTATATTTCATTTAATAACTACGTTTTTCTATATTTAATATTCCAACTTTATCTTTACCTTTTTTTGTAAAATAATATTTTTTTATTTTCAAAAATTTAAGTTTATTTAATATCTCAACTTTATTTTTAATATCAACACATGAAAATAATCTAAAAATAAAAGATAAAAAATTTTATTTAATTTTATTTAAAAATATACTTTTAAAATATAATGTCAAGCTAGAATCTCTTGGGCATCTAGTATCCATCTACTTGTAAACTAACTTGGTTTTACAACTCAACAATACTAAATTGTAAAATCTGAATAATTGCAATATATATATATATATATATATTATTGGACAATGTTGGGGAAAAAAGAAAAAGAAATCCCCTCGTTTTATATATATATATATATAAACCATTCTTAATTTTTCCTTGTACGGTATTGTTTTTAAAAGTCTAATTATTCAGACATGTCTTTAAATTTTATATTATTCCCTGATCTATATTTGTAGTAGATATTTCTATAAAAGCGATCCTCGATTGATAATCTCAAAAGCCATGTAATCGATTAAAAAATGAATTGTTATATAGTGTCCTAATTTATTACATATCAGGGCCCGTGGGGTGCCAGATGGGCCTGCTCAATCCAATGCTCTTTACTTGACATGGGTTTTGAATCCAGATGTATTAGACCAGGGTAGGCCCCATGGAGGGCCTTGATACGCTGAAAGCATTGTCCCGGGTATGAGCTTATCTTGTTACCTGGACCAAAATGCCAAGCTCAAATTTAGTCTACCGCCTATACTGAGCCCACAATCATTTTTTTTCATTTGTTTTTTAATAAAAAAAAAAACCTGGTCAGATTTCAGATTCTAAACTTCCCAGCTCCAATAGAGGTTTTGATACCAGCTTCAATCCATTAGTTGCAACATCGTTCATAACAGAGTAAATTATTGGAGAACGCTCAAGTAAATTGGCACTGCCTTGCAGGGTTAAACAACCTAAACAATATAAAATACATCTGTAGCCGACCTTCCTATCTTGCTTAAACGAACATGGAGATTTATTCAGAGATTGAACAAATTGCACGGTGCTGGTTACCATGCAGATCAGGCCTCTGGCAGAATGGAAGAAACAGCAGAATTAGAATGCAACAACAACCTCGGGATTTAACCAGTACTCTTCTGAAAGATTTGAACGAACAGTGTAGAGATAATCAAGCCTCGGTCCTTCTATTCATTTGGTATCTTGTCAATACCCTTCAAGTTCCAAATATCATCATCCCAGACAACATCACTAAACATTTCTCGACAAGCCTCGCCCATATAGTCGACATCCCAAAATGGCAACCAAATGGACCCCCATGACATTTGCTCATCCACAGCACCCCTAAACCATGGCCATTGGTCCTCCCAACACTGTGAATTCTCCACCACCACTTGACTTGATTCGCCATCTGTATTCTTCCTCTCCTCTTCCACCTTCTCAGCTGCAGTGGTCTTGCCTTTTTCTTTCGCTTTTGCACCCATCCCTGCCGTCGTTATTGCAGTAGGTTTACCTTCAGCCGTAGTTGGTCTCGCATTGTTGCCATGATCAACATTTCTTCGCCTCTTCATTTTTTTCTGCAATAAAATTGCGTTTTCAAGAGAATGAAAAAAAGTTTTATGGTTATTTAATTATAGGGAAAGGGAGAAGTTGGCTGCTAGAAAAGGTTGGTTTTGAGATCGCAGGTTGTGGGTTTTCGTGATCACATATTCACATGCCACTTTGTTGTCCCTTGCACAAGACATGCCAACGAATGCTTTTCTTGAGATTGAAGGGTGAACTGCTGACACGAAGTTAGTTTTGTCACTTTGGACCTGTATCCTGTACACGGCTCTGTTCAATGAATTTCAGTGATCAAGGGACAGCTTGGTTAAAATAAGATCTTGAATGACTCGTCAGTAAACTGCCACGTTTTGTGATTTCTTAGCAATCGAAGGATGCAAGAATGCGGCCCGAGGGAAGAAGAGGATAACACTTGGGCTAATGTCTAGAAATGGGTTTCTTAGCAGTTATTGACGATTTCAATGCATCCTGCGTCTACCATATCGTCACCAAAGGCGGCAAAACTTGAGCACCACTTGTTTTTCCCAAGGGGTAGATGGCTGCTGGGGTAGCTGAATGGATGGAGGTGTGTGCAAAGCAGTAGGCCACATTTGATGACTCGACATGCATGCTATCTTCGTCCTGGCCTCGAATCCAGCTCAGGTCATGACACGCTTGCTTAGCACTGCCTCGTCGACCATGACGTGTAATAGGATACCTCCTTTTTAGGTAAGCCTCCCCTTGAATTGATTGATGCCTTATTTCAAGGGAATCTGTTAAATAACCAGAAAAAAAATTAAAAAGAAAAACAAACCATCTATTGAATGCCCCGTTTTGTTTGGTGTTGTGTCACAAGATATTTTTTAAAAATATTTGTTTGAAAAAAATATTTATTTATTTTGACATAACTATATTGAAAATATATTAATTTAATACATTTTAAAATAAAAATCATAACACTTCTAAAGCCATCAAGGAATCACAACTCTTGAACATTGGAAGTTATTCTCAAATGGTCCAATTCATTTGAAAGAAAAAAAAAACTAGATAGCTAATCAAATTTTAATCTGAACTTGGTATTAGATCATTCAACAGCCATCCCAGCTGACATCCCACGTTAAAATTTGATTACTAGAATAATATGTTATTTGCTAATGCTTTGTGTACAGAGCACGTGAAAACGAAATTCCAAATGGATCTTATAATTTTTAATACTTTAAGCTATTTTTCTTTTTATCATAAACTTTACACACACACACACTAGACTCGATAAAAAAAAAACTATTGATTGATGTATTATATTAAAATTAATACAATCATTATTTTTATATTAATGTTTTGTTTTTATTAAAATACTTTAAACCATATCATTTTTAATCTAATTTTTAACTAATATACGTAGTTTAATTTGAGTAGATTAAGTATGGAGTGTAAGTTTTGCTATATTTATTTTTTATAGAGTAATATAAATTATATATAAAATTGTATTTATGGCTTGAGTTTATAGTTAATATATTATCATAAATTGTTTTATAAGTGGTCCTGAAATTTCATCTCATTATTTTTTTAATTTATATAAAATTAAAATAATAATAAATTCCCAGACAAGAACAATGAATAATGCAAATTTCTTGATAAACTGATAAATTCATATCATATTCCATGTGTTCAAAGAAATACGTGGTTGAGAGTGCTTTCTATTTTTTATAAAAAAAAAATATTTTTAATTATTTATTTGTATTCTTATATCGGTTTAATGTGCTATGTAAAAAATATTTAGGAAGATTCCAAACATGTAGTAACCGCACCATAGCCAAGCCTCTTACCAGAAACATCAGCACTTTAGTACTTGTTCGAGATCACTGTTAGTTTTTCTGGACAAAAAACCCTCCAAATTGCACGCCTCCGGGCAGCAAAACAAAACTATGAGCAGCACTTTAATTAGCACGTTGGTTGATTTGGATAAAAGATCAGCACGGGACGTCATGAACATTTTGATCAGCTGAGCCCAGCCGTCTTCCAGGTTTGCTTCAGGCTTGTGATTCGCTCAATTTATTCCATTGCTGCTCAGGCTTGCCTCTCGTCTTTTCTCTGGTTTCACTAGCCCCGTACCCTAATCAATCACTAGAGTTTAGGATTTCATCTCTCCTCTTTCTTCCTTTATTTTAATACGGGTCGAATTTCTTCAGGCTAGACTTTGAAGCTGCACGCTCCTGGATGTTAACGGTCATACTCCTCAGGGCAGCTGCCCCCTGCCTCGCTCACGTTGGCCTTGGGACTTGAAAACAAAAGCTGCAGCAGCGGTGACTCAAAAACTACTTTAATTTGAATGCTTATCTTTTTTACTTTCAATTTCAGTAACAAGCACGGTATTCTAGGCGGCATACTTAGTTTTTTTTTATTCAAATTGGAAAGGCATGGTTTGAGCCTGCAGTTTACGACACATTGCTCCACCTGAAAGTATTTCAATTCTTTCTGCAGCTTTCACTGCAACGGTGTTATGAGTGATTTTTACTCCATTTTTTCATGAAAACTAAAGAAAAAGGAGGGGGAAAGTTGAAGTAATATTTTTTTTACTATTTTAATATATTTTTAAGTAATATATTTATATATTAAAACAATGGTTGCTAAACTAACAATCATCCCCCGGCACAATTTATGGTGTTTGGGAGTGTAGTTGTGATTGTTGTTGTTTTTCAAAGTATTTTTTTATTTAGAAATACATTAAAATAATTTTTTTTTTTATTTTTAAAAAATTATTTTTGATATCAACATATCAAAATAATATAAAAATATTAAAAATATTTCATTTAAAATTGAAAAAAAAAATATTGGCCAACCGGCGTTTCGGCCGCTTGGCCAAACAGGCATGTATTTTTCGACACATCTAAATATATTAAAATGATATATTTTTTATTTTTTAAAAATTATTTTTGATATCAGCACATCAAAATGACTTAAAACACCAAACTATCAATTTTTAAAATGAAAAAAAAAAAAAAAAAACCAAACCACCATTTTGACCCTCCCAAACGGGGGCTCTGATGTTTTCCAAGTTGTTTCACTTCAAATGCAAATTAGAGAGGGCGCCCCTTTCAACATGTTTTGAATTTTTTTAAAATAATTTGCAACCCAAGGCATTGAACGTGTCTGTGCTTCACTGTGTTTTAAAAAATACACTTGTTTTAAAAGATATTAACTTAATATTTTTTTAATGTTTTTGATGTGCTATATATAAATTAAAATTTTACAAAAATATCTTACTTTGTTTTGAAAAAATATTTATTTTTACCAAGTGAGGGCCAGATATACAAGAAAAGTTAGAGAGAGAAAAAGGAAATGAAAAACATTGTCCATAACAACGTTAGCGGGGGTCATATGAGCATAAAAAAATTTGATAACCTCGTGAACTTCCTTTTATTCCTGGACTCCCTTCAAAGAATTTTCATCTCCTGGTAAGTGCTGAATAATTCGACCAATGACAGGTGACATTTGTTCTGCTAACACACTGTGCCAGGATTTGATCATAGAAAGGATATTCCAAAATTCATATAGTTCCCAGTCGAATGACGTCTCGGAAGCAATCCTATCGTAATTATGTTTCCGGGTTCATAATAATAATAAAGAACCTCATCGTCAACAGTGAAACTAAGCAATTTTGACATGTTGATCACTGCGATTTGAAGGGATTATTACTGCTTTCAAGCCACACGCACGGGTCAATTATACACCAAACAAATTTTTTAAGATTAAGGCGTGTGATCCGGCCAATTCACTTGTATATATATATCGATTTATTTTATAAATTCTAAAATTAATAACTTTATAAATTTTTAATGATCATTATATCCACCTAACTTGAAACCAAGAACACAAAAAGGATAAACTATTAAGTCCCAAACTTGTATTACTAAACCATCCATGAGATGATTTTTACCGCACAATTCTGATCCAATATCGTTGTGTATTGAGATATGTATTAGTAATCTCATCATTTTTTATCGCTATCGTGTTTTAGATAAATACTACCTTTTCAGTTTTATTTGACTGATCATGGATCAACAGCCTCAATAGATTTTTTGATAGTTTGAGTTGAAAGTCATTCACGTGCTCATAAAAAAATTAAAATAATTTAAAAAGACTTCAGGTCAAGAAACATTTTTTTCTTAAATATTAAATATTAACAAAATTTAAAAAAATAGAAAACAAATCGGAATGGCCATGAATAGAAAACAAATTAAGGAGTTTCTGGTCAACAGCAACTGATTAAATGAAATGAACAGTTCATGTTTCTCCAAAACAGGATAATTCAAGAATAAAACTAGCTAAATTGTCTGTGAAGGTCTGAATAGTTAAGGGGTTAAAAACGGCCACTAAACTGCTGCTTCAACCCCAGTAGAAGGATTCTCACGCCGAAAGCATATTAAGGGAGCCTAAATAGTAATAATAAATTAATAATAGGATCTGCTGGACGGACTCAATAAATTCAACCATGAAAACTGTTTCCTTTACTCTTGCTTTTGTGATGCCCATGAACAGACAACAGCAACCGTACTTACTCCTTCAACTCTTCATTCTAAAGATGCGGTTTTCACAAAGCAAGATCTTAGTGTTCATCGTGGTTGGATGAAGGGGAGGGCATTGAAAATCAGCTCCTTCTCAGGGCCCCATTTTTAGCACATATTGGCGTCATTCACAAGCGAATATCAATGCATCATCACAAGATATTGCTTGAGGTGGTTCGAATCCAAAAGGAGACAAGGAGAAATTGAAAATAAGCAACGGAGTGACAGCACCACATAATCATACAAAAGGTTTGTTTACATTGTGATTTGCGAATCCCCAACTCAGAATACTCTCTAAACAACTTGATTTTGTACATTTTTCCCTTGTTAATCCATTTGCTCGATGAAAAACAGGGATGCAAAAAGAAAAGAAAGACCTGCCGGTTCTCACTCAGAGACTGGATACTTGCAATCATACAGAGGATTGATTATAGTCATCAACTCATGACCTACTTCCTAGAACGAGATCTAAAAAAACCCTCATTATTCTTGTGAATTCATTTTACTTACAAAGAAACTTGATATTTTTTACATACACGAAGAATCCCTTGAAACATTTTATACACTAGCAGAAGGATCCCTCAGTTTCCATCTCATGAGAACTCCAAAATTCCTCTTATAACTACGTACTGATGCGGTATTTGTTTTAGCTCTTCCCTTTTTTTACTATATACTTTGTGGGAAACGGGGTTTTAAGCCAAGGCAGGGATGCTGCAGTTTCTACGATCCCTGTCAAGGCAATCAAATCCCTCAATTCTCACACCTGGTTTGTTTCCAAAATTTGCCCGAACCAATCCTCCTATCCTTGGAGATAATGACGATGACGATGACAAACCCATCGTAGGTGGAACAGGCGTGACCGGTGAGAGTGGGGAGAATTTCTCATCCCCGAATCTAGCATCTTGAATTAATGGGTTAGCTACTCTGCTTGGCGGCGACCCGCAAAAAAATGGGGGCGGCGACGAGGCTACTTGTTTGCAAAAAGATTGATTATCCACACCATAACCACCCTAAAAAAACAAATTCATGTACTCACAATCAAACAAGAGAAGAAGTAGGCACGGCAAGGTTAATGGATGGTCCAAAAACATCTGCAATAAATTCCTTCACGGTTGAAATTTTAGCCGTTGTTATGGGACCATGTCCAGATTTTTTTAACCTCATATTCAAAATGAAATCATAAAATAAGTTGAATAAACTGAGAGAAAAAACTATTACCTTGGTGAGGATTATGTCCAAAAATTCATTCCCTGCTCTTGAATCACAGAGCTCTGATTGGTGGCTGAAAATACATAAACCTTTATTCAGTTTCAGATTTTTATGGAGAAACAAAAAAGAGCAGTCGGTGAAAAATTAAAGGAAATATTACCTGAGCTGAAATCTGATAGACCTGGCAGGGTGGTTGTTTAACAGACCGAGTCGTCTGGGTTTGGGGCAAACCACTGGGTCTCTCCTGTCCGAGACTGGAACTGAAACGGAGCTCCGAATCTCCTCCCTGGTTGAAAAAGAGTTTTGTTGGATCGCACAGTGATTCATCTTAGCTGGGTTTATTTTTGTTGGCCTTTTTTCTATGAACAAAGCCCTGCACACATATCCAGTATAACAAATTGACTTTAGAGTAAAATTATACAAATTATTAGCAGATCTCACAAAGTTTTTTTTTTCAAATAAAAAGAAACGGCCAGCGTCACGCATGGCTGAAATTATAAAAAGATAAACAGCAAAAACTTCCATAATTCACGAGCTAAGAAATCGAGATCCTTAAAACTGGATTATTTGAGGATCTACCAATTTCAAAAGAGAAATACAAAAAAGGAAAACTGCAGGTGAAAACATAATTAAATAGAGAAAACGAGAAGAGGGGAAATTCTAAAGAGGAAAGGTTAGTTGTTTTACCTTTGGTTGCTTTAACTGTACAGCTGCACAGCTTAAGGAAAGAAAATTTGCAAAAGACTCTAAACTTTGTAAAGTGTTGTAGGTAAGCTATATTATGATCAGAAATGGAAAAAATATGAGAAAAGGAAAACGATGGAGATATGTAACGAGAGTGGCAATTAATTTGGGGTTACAGATGAAGGAAAGAAGATGCAAGGGGTGGAGACGGGCAGTGTGTTTCAAAACCGAAGCTGAAGAAGAGAGAGAATCAAAACGAAAAATAATTTACAGAGAGAGATCGTTTGGGTAGTGGACAACAGCACGGCTAGGACAATGAATTAAAATAAATAAAAAGATGGGGGGGGGGGGGGGGGGGGCTGCAAGAGCTACATCACGCCAACAATAACAACCGCCTTTTTCACCGAGTCAGACTACTTTTAATGTTACTAGTGTTTAGAAATATATTCATACTGGTCCTCAACATATCAGGCTGATTAATTGCATCCTTATACATATTTTTCATGCTAGTATGGAATGCTAGGGGCTGGGATGACAACATGGTTAAGACCAGATTAGAAAATATATCTTGGAATCTGAATGATATAGTGAAAGCTGTCATATGCTAGGGACCAAATTGAGGTATTGCCTTTTATCTTTCTCTGTGCACTAAACTTTATTTTTTCTGTACAATATTATTATATTGTTCACGCAGGCGGTGCCCCCCTCCCGCGAAAAATATCATCGGTTTTAGCACCCTTCTTTTAAAATAATATTAGTTTATAAAAAAATCTCAGAGTATTTATCATCAATATAGGAACGTAACCAAACCGTTCAAAACGATGGAAACCACGGTTTTTTTATATTATTATTATTTTGTTAGCACATGCACAGAAAGCAAGCAGGTTGTTGATAAGAAAAAAAAAAGCAAGCCGTGTGAGCAAGGAGTGCATGACCTCGCTTGCGGTTAAATTATCAAGAAAAAAATAGGAATGGATTTTTAGTAATATTTTAAATTTTAAAAAAATGAAATGTTTTCCAGCTATGGGATTATAATGCATAAACTTTTTTAAAATAATACAGCACCACCGCCTGTGATTTGATTAAACTAGCCACGTATGGCCCTTTGCCCTAGTGTACGGCTTGATCAAGTACATGCATTCATATGTGTGTGTGCACGTGTATGTATTGGTTTTCATTATTTATTGAAGAGACAGTATGTGCATGCTTACAATGCTGAATTAATTTTGAAAAAAAGGCAGCAACAAGTTTTATGATTTTTGTTTTATATCAATAAGCTCACTTCTACAATTTATGTTCTAAGAGATTTATATTTAATTACGATGCCTATCTTTCATTTATTTTTTAAAAAAATTATCATTTGTCGTATTTTTTAAAAAAATTATAACGATTTTTCAATATTTGTTTTTTCTTACTTGCAAAATAGTTTGGTGCCGTAGTCGAATTTTCTGATATTACTATTATCGTGAACGTTTCAGAGATCCAGATGTAAATTTAATTGTAAAAGTGGAAAAATATAATAATCTATATCGGTAAATCTGTTTTTTTTTTATATATTAATAATAGTCTCAGATTTAAAAATATAAATTTCATATTCTTTTAATTTTTGTTTGGATATTACTGGTAGTATAACAGTACGGACTTATTTTTTTAATATAAAATAATGTGCTGCTCGCTTTCTAAAGGGAGCGGCGTGTTTTTTTTTTTTTTTTAATTTTAAATTTTGCTTTATTTTCATCTAAAGTCACCTTGCAAATATGATACAACTTTAACAAATCAGTTTCAAACCTTAAAAGGCCTAAAATGACCTTAAAAGCTAAAACCCAATATAATAACAATAAAATACGGGTCCTGGTTTCCATTTTCAAAACAAAATATCTTCATTAAACTTCCCTCTTCAAGTCAAAGCTATCAGCACCGGGATAGCCTTTGTGGTGGCGAGGACGTGCCCAGTTAACAACTCTGTTTTCTTCTTCTTATTTTTATTTTCAATAAATTTGCCTTTTTTTTAAAAAGACACCAGAAACTAAAACATAAAAAATAAAGCTGAGGTTTGAAATGTAAAACTATCCGCAAGGACAAAAAAATCATATAGCAAGTATTTACAAATGACGTGTGATCTTGACATGGTTTAAGATGAATGAACAGTCTACCGTGAATATTCTTCAACACAACACATGAATATTCTTCCAGCTACAATTATTTACATAATAAAGCCTTGACAAATATTTAATTGTGCGTCTAATATGAAAACAACAGGTTGATAACGGAGGTTGTAGACTCGCAGGAAGGTGAGGGTGATGGCTATATATATCATGCTTATCCTCTCTCTCTCTCTCTCTCTCTCTCTCTCTCTCTCTCTCCTGGGATATTGCCGTCCATTCATTTTATCCTACTTTCATTCTTATGTTTATTTATAGATACACAGGAACTATTTTTTTAATAAAAAAAAATTATTTTAGCTTTTTATTGACTATTTATTCAAATCTGTGAAGAGAAAAACACTAAATCTCTAGTTTTTATTTATTTATTTGGCTATGCCATCGAAGATACCCTTGGATGATATGCAACGATTATATTCTTGTTTTCTATATATATTTTGCTAAATTGTTCACGTGGTTGTGCTTGTTCCAGGAACCGCAGAAGCCAGGCTATAAGCTGGTCAAAAGGTTCTCATTCGGGGAATCAAAAGACACGTTGGCCACGTTTCCTCCATTAAGCGGTGTGGTGTCAGTCTATGATACGATGCACCCATCAGATCGGCATGCTACTACCTTATTTACCCTCTCTCGTGTATCTCTGCCATTGAATTTGGACCAGCCATTTCCTCTGTAGCTTTTACGAGGACGCTGCGCTCTACCATACGATTTCCTTACATTCGGATTTCAGGGGATCTGAGAGCATTCTCCAATCTCCACCACTTGGATTGCTTCTCTTTCTTTTTTCCTATTTTTTTATTTTAAAAACATTTTTTTTCACACTGCACAATGAATCAGATCAACGTTTTTTTTAATATAAAAAATATTTAGGCTAGCATGAATGCTTTGATATGGTTATTATCAAAATCCATCTTATTATTATAGAGTGCATGTTTAAAAATAATCTTTCCATGAGTTATCAGACGTCATCTGATTGTTATGATGATTTTAAAATGAGTTTGATCAGAACGAGCATTTCTTGTAAGAATCAGAGACAATTTAAGTTTTATTTGTTTTAAATAGACTCGCAAAATATGTTTTTCGGTGAATGATATTATAGAGTGCATGTTTAAAAATAATCTTTCCATGAGTTATCAGACGTCATCTGATTGTTATGGTGATTTTAAAATGAGTTTGATCAGAACGAGCATTTCTTGTAAGAATCAGAGACAATTTAAGTTTTATTTGTTTTAAATAGGCTCGCAAAATACGTTTTTCGGTGAATGATATTTTCTCGAATCAAAAATTTTTTTTAGGAAATGTTTGGTATTGTATTTGTTGTTATGGTTGAAATTAAAAAAAATAGTTTCATGAAAAGAAGTTTTAGCTGCGGTTCATAACTGAAATTGAATTGTTTTATTAAAATTTTGGTTGAGTTTGATGTTTAATAAAAAATAATTTCTTGTGTTTGGTGTTTAGTTACTATACTTTTCATATTGTTGTCAACTTGTGAAATTACTTTAAAGGATATATGCGCGCACACATATATATTGTTTTTTTAAATACTGTAAATTAATAATCATAATAATAAAATATAATTAATGATTCAAGTGAATTATACATTTATTTTTATTCTCCCATCAAACTACTTACAATTTTATCACGATCTAAATCGACACGTGAATGTCTCTGCGATCCTTTGCTATTTGATCGAGAAACACCTAGTAAAATATCATTAGTAACAACATCTGTGATCCATATTGAGTTTCAAGATCTCTATCTACATGTTTGGGGTGAGCAATTAAATTGAGAAAACTAGAAAAAAATAATCAAGAAAATTAAACCAATAAAAAACCGATTAAACCAATTATAAAATTATAAAAAATATCCGGACATCAATTTTGCAAGGAAAAAACCGATGAACCAGGACCGAACCATACCAAACCGGTTCGGTTAAAAAACTCATGTGAAAATATAAACTTTCAATTCTTTCCTCGATTACTTTTTAAAACAAACCCTAGCACTTTAGCAGCAATTGCCCCCCTCTCGAACCCTCTCTCTCTTTGCGACTGCAACTTTTGTTGGTTTGCAACAATGCAACCGCCTCTCCCTTTGCAACCATTACCCTCTATTTCTCTTAAATTTGTTACCCCTAGTTTGATAGTTCCTTTGTAATTTGCCTCATCATTTCCTCTCAGCATGGTTGCAATTTATAAAAGGTAAGTAAATTGAACCTTTGTTTCATTTCTTGTTAGCTTCTCTCGAAATCTATGCTTCATTTTCTAATTGAATTGAATAATATCTCGTAGTTCATGGATACCGAGGAAGATGAACAAGAAGCAATCCCATGGGAAGTTATATAAAAACTCAAGAAAATGAATAGTAAAACAGAAGTTGAAATCAAGATTGCAAAATGTGAAAAGCATCCTTCGACAGCTTCTTCAAAATTGAGACTAGACCTCATTTTTTGATGGGTCTTATAACAATTGAAATTATAATTTTATACTAACTCAACATTGATGGAATCGCTATTCCTTAGAACAAAGTTAAAAACAAAATACCAAATGACCACTTAGTCAATCAAAGTTCAAATGCTGAATCACTAACTTATAACATTTTTTTTCAAGAAAAGAAAATACTAACAGAATTGATGCCCGGGAAATTTAGAACCAGCCAAAGACCAAAGCCTTTTTTTATTGAAACTCAGATAATCTTGTAAAAAATAAAACTAAAATTAATTAAAAATCTGTCAAATACTAAATAATAAATTATATGTAAGAGATAGAATATAGAATTTTCTTAAAATAAATTGTCTAGCTTGTTATGAACCTTTAAAACTTCTGTCATATTTTTTTTTATCTAACCTATGTTTGTAATTAACTTGCATGAAAGTTGTTTTTGCATAACTTGGTCAGTCTGACAAATCCATAAACAATCCTGACCACTAATAAAAGTATGACATGTCCTTAAAAATATTTCAAGATCATATATTTTGATAGGCAGACGACAATATCACAAACTATCTTAGGTTATGCGACTTAACCTGCTGGAAAAACACAATATTTATCATGAGTCTCGACAAGTTTGCTGAAAATAGGATTAATAAAATGTTACTGCTCGCTGACTAACTGGCCTGCTAACAAAAGCTAAACAGGGGAAGGAAAAAACACTAGCGGTGCAAGAGGATTCACTGTTTATTAGAAAAATGTATCAATTAATTCATCCTTGAAAAAAAATAAAGAACTAGATTTATAATAATTAAATTATCTTTAAATGCATAATTTAATTAATTAGCTTCTATCTTCTTTCCATATATCTTTTAGTTATTACCCAATTAACTAAATATATTGCCACTGACCATCATCATTTTTTTTTAAAGGATGGCCAGCCTTGCTATCTTAATTGCATATTTATTATGCTAGCCTGAGTTAACTTAAAACATTTTATTTTGTTATTTTAAAATTAATTTTACCATTTAATATCGAATTATTTTACAGGTAAGCTCTGTGAATATCTTTTCTTTGGACATTCTTTCCCCCCATCAATATCACGTTTTCTTTAAGAATTCAATAAAGTTAATGTTGTTGTTTTTTCTTTTTTATAATCAAATGAAACCATTTTATTGGACTTCGGTAGGGCTTCATGACAACACAAACAAGGCCACGGTTATTATTAATCTCAACAAATCAAAGCCAGAGCCTGCAAGAGGATGAAAACTGAAAAGCATAATGTCCTAGCAATAATACCTTCAAATGATTTATTGAGAGCAAGGCAGCGACAAGAAGAAAAGGTTGTGACACTACGGTTGATGCCATTTCCTGCTATGACCCGTCATTTGACCTAATTCATGCCCATATGTCATCAATCAGATAATCTGCTTACAGCCTAGGATAATTAAATCAATTAAATTTAACATGACAAGCAAGAAAAAGGGGAGTAGCAAGCAATTTTCAAGGTACGTGACGGTCTTTTTCAAAAGTTTTAATCAACTATCTGGTTAAGCAAGGAGGTCGTTTTTTTTTTTTTTTTCAAAAAAGAAGTAGAAGAAAATAAAAGGGATCACCTTTTGATTAGTTAGCAAAAAGAACTCCTAACCACACTAAACAAGTTAGCAAGGGCAGTAAAGTCAGGTCCTGCAATCTTGCGAACAACACTAGTTTGATCAGTATGGTCCACTGTGCTTCCACTTGTTACTTTCCCTCATAATAGCAGTTGATTTCTTGTCAAAAGAGGCACTTAATTGCTAGAAGAACTCCATGCCCAAAGACCCTCTTCTCTCCTTTCCTTGCCACTTCACCAATTTAAGCGCGACGCCATATTAAAGCTATTGCGTCATGCCACGAACTTGACCCTATAAAGCATATGGTTTGTGTCTCAATCCATAAATTATGAAAAGCAAAGTGAAATAAGCAACTATGATTGTGACAACTATTAGATATGGTGAATTGCATTGACTAATATAAATCCCAATTGAGATTCTTATTTTGTGATGCTAACAATTTGGATCATGACAAATTTTGGTGGATGGTGGGATGTGCGATGGCTCGGCTTTCCTTGTTGCCAATCTAATCCTGCGAGGAGGTTTCACCCATAAAGTAAATTTCCTGGAAAAGACCTTTCGTTTGATTTTCCTGGACTTGGTTTCTTCTAGCTGATATTATCCTCCTGAGATTATTGGATGATGGCACCATTGATTCTCCCAAGTACCATTTTTACCCCCTTCCCAAAAGATGATCTTGACAAGAAAGCATAACCGGAGTATAATACTTGAACCGAGAGAAATTTTGGCTGCTGGAGAGTAGAGAGTGAGCAAGGCAAGGAGGGAGGGGAGCTGCCAAATTTTTAACCAAATTACAGAAAGGCATTAGATAAATAAATAAGAGATATAAATGCAAGAAATTACAAAACAGGGAGCCCAAAAACACCCACCAAACAGAAAAATCTACTTCCCCACCTGCTGATTAAAGTATAAAAATCAAAAGACAAATGATTCAAGCTGCGGTTGGTTCAGATGCGGCGGCTGCAGCTCGTTTCTTAGCAAAGTATTCTTCTGCACTAGCAAGGTTCTTAGCAAATGATGGTTTCACCCACTTCTTTCGGCCAGGTAACACAGTAAGAGAGCATCCAGCAGCCTCAATTTTCTCCCTGGCTGCTGCTTAAAAGGAACGAGCTTTGATGTTCAGCTTGGCACCCAGCTCTTCGTCACCCAGAAGCTAGATCCAAAAGAAAATGAGCACGTCACAAAGTCAACTACTAGAAAACACTACTGTGATTTGTGGCTCACATGCGATTGACCTGATCTGTCTTCTCTCCTTTCTAGGAAATCAACCGGAGCCCCTCATTCTATGACAAGCAGCGGGTTAGAGATGTCGACCACTGCAGCTTATACTTTCCACTTACCAAAAATACGCACAGTATATAGGATTATCTTTAAACAGCTGCAAGGACAGATAGTGGTATCATTTTAGCTCGATTTTCTAGGGTTTTGGAATCAAATTTCCCACGACACACCTAAAAAGATACCATGAGCTCACTGAAAATAAAGGTCTCCTTTTTTGTTCGGATAAAACACCTTATACCAAGGCGAAATAGGTCCGTTTATCTAGAACCATCGCTTCGGTTTTTATTTTTCTACTACCCCTTGAGA
Organism: Salix dunnii; assembly: GCA_015731905.1. Lineage (NCBI taxonomy): Eukaryota > Viridiplantae > Streptophyta > Magnoliopsida > Malpighiales > Salicaceae > Salix > Salix dunnii. The sequence continues at coordinate 8,916,974 of CM027668.1, read as the reverse complement.
AGTAAAACACGTATTCCAACTGGAGGCATCATAGCCAGAAAGAAACAGAATGCAACTGTTATTTCCACTCGCTGCACCTCATTAAAAACCAAATGTAAGGAATAACCGATGCTCTGAAAACAAGAGCGAAGATCTGCATGATATGGCTGCATGTTGAATAATTTGGAGCTTCAAACAATATCAAAAAGAGGACGGGTAAACCTTTTCAGCAATAAAAATAAAAATAATAGTAATAGAAGGGGAACATGTCTTCTCACCTTATAAATGATATTAGGAAATCTCTCACCAGTCAAATAGCAGGCCTGATAATATAAAAGCTTGACCCTTGCATCTTTTCACTCTGACAATAATCCCAGATTGATGGTTTACCCAGTTCAGAATTCCTAAATCTATTTATTCACATGCACTTGCGATTTAGACACACTCATCACAGCATACAAAATCAGACGAAAGTGTTGATGGGCTTATGACAAAACAGAAAAGACATCTGGAACAAGTGGCCAAACTAAAATATGAAGATCCTAGGTCTTTCTGTGCCACAGATATCACCTACTTAAGAAAATATGTACAGATTTCAAATATACCAGTGAAATTTTTGTTGTAAGCATATCAATCATAGACAGAACTATCCCACACCTTCAAAGGGAGTGTCCTTTCTCTTCCTGAGGGTTTGATCAAGCCTTTCTCCTCCAGAGTCTCAAGTGATTCCTCATCTCCCTCTTGGAATCCTGCTGTTATGTCTTCTAAGCTCATAGGGACATTTTGGCAACCCCACATGCATACCTTTGAAAGAAACAAAAGCATACCAGCGAGTTTATAAAAATAAAACACGCATCATTAAAACATGTAAGTCTCCATTTGTGGAAGAAAGATAATAATAATAAAAAATTCAATTTCATGGCGGGTACAGTGACTGTGAATCAAACAAAAAGGCAATTGAGGAACTTGTTGACCCTAAAACATTCCATAAAGCACTACTGATGTAAGGTGCTATTGTCAATCAAAAAATGTATCCTTCCCTACTTTCCAGTTGTGCTACACGGTTTTAATAAAAAAGCACCAGAAACACAGAAGCATCCCTGTATACTAAATTCTACACCACTTCAACAACTACAAGAAGTTTGAGAGAATTTCATATTACTCCACACTAAATGGTAGTGAGATATCCATTTAGTTTAAACACAACTGATTGATCTTTGCAAGGCAAAACCATGAATTTTCAAACCCGTACTCAACTGTCATTCATGGTGCTGGAATCTTTCTGTTATGTCTATAAAGCAAAAACAGATGTCACCAGCAAATTCCATCAATCGGTATACAAGTTTAGCCACTCTATCTGGGACATTATATGGTCAACATAACCACGCCAAGGACTTCAGAATTGAGTATTGCTCAAGGCTAACCATTCTATCTGGGACATTATAAGGTCAGCATAACCACGCAACACCTTCAGAATTGAGTATTGCTCATTTTACACTTAAAAAAATAAAATGACGGCTCAGTCTTTCTACAAGGATTCATTGTGCATAAGCACCTCCTAGGGAAAACCATGACCAAGAATTCAAAAAAGAAACATTGAAGAAATAACAAAAGGCAAAACTTTTTCACTCAATCTCAGAGTTCCACAACAAATGCGTGATAAAGAGAAAACACTTTGTCAAAGGAAGTAATTGAAGCTTCAAAGTAAATAGAAATCAATAGTGAAATTCACTCAGCTCTATCCTTTCACAGAAAGCCAATTACAGAAACATACGCCAATAAAAATCTTCCCATAACAATAATGATAATAATCCTAATGTTAAAACTTGCTAATTGCTCAAACATTAAAAAACGAATTCATTAATAATTTCCTACACAATAAATTGAAGAAAGAGAGAAAAAAAGAGTACCTCCCGCAATTTAGGGATACGGCGGTACAGAGGCATTTGTCCACCCTCAAACCCTTTTCGAACACCAGGACCGGATCGAGATTTCTGACCTCTCATGCCAAACCCGCAACTGTTTCCTTGTGCTGCTGGGATGCCTCTTTCCTTTCTTTCTAGACCACGGTTGCGGGCCCAGATTGTCCAGCCCGAACATCGCTCCTGGAGATTTAGCAACCACAGAAGCTGCTGCTGCCTGGTTTATGATCATTAAATGCCTTTTCTTGTTACAATGGAGTTTAAGAAGTGAAGTTGCATGCCTTGGGCCTGTCAAGTTTCCCTGTTAAATAAAAAGAAAAGTTAAACTAATAACGGGGGTGCCTTAATACTATAATAGAATAATTTTGATTAATTAAATTACCTTGAATGGAGAAGAAATGAAGCGAAGTGACAGAAGAGCCATTGCCTTGGACTGAGTGAGTGCTTATTTCTATTTGGATGTGTAAATGAGATTCTTTCTAAAATATATTTTATTTAGAATTATATTAAAATAATATTTTCATATTTTTAAAAAATTATTTTTAATATAGTACATCAAAATAATTTAAAAATGTGAAAAAAATTTAGATTAAAATAAAAATAAAAAATAATTTTTTTCATATAAATTTTCCAATGGTAATGTCAAAAAGCCCCTGAAGGAGGAGTGTGCGAGGGAGTCATTGAATTCATCATTCTCCATTCCGTTCTACCTCTAAACGACGTGGTTTCTTTCCCGCTCCAAATTACTGAAGTCTATGTCATGTGTAATTAAGAGTCCAATCACAATATGGGCCATATCTAAGCTGCAGTTTTTAACTGGGCTGATAAAAAACCCAAGATTAACGGGCCATGATTTTTTCATGTTGATTTTCTACGGGCCTAACTCTCTGGCCTTGCTGATATTACCAATATTTTTGCAAAGAGAAAATTACCTGTATATTTGTCCACCAAATTTTAAAACATTCCAAGGCTTTCAACTTTATCTCACACCTCCGCGTCCGCTTTTTCTTTGGCTCCTCATTTTCACATGTGGTTGAAGCAAAACTATTAGCCAACACACTAATTTACTAAACATCTAAGGGCCTGTTTAGGAGGGCGGTTGAAAATATTTTTTGTGTCAAAATATATTAAAATGATATTTTTTTACTTTTTAAAAATTATTTTTGACATCAGTACATCAAAATGATCTAAAATATCAAACCGCTATTTTTTTTTAAAAAAAGAAAAATGGCAAAACGCCGTTTGGACCGCCCACCCAAACGGGCACTAAATATATTTTGATGGTGGGTCCCATTACATTTACATTAATTCAGCCGCAGAAACAAAAGCATCTGAGAGATGCTTTTGCGTCTGCGGCCAACGTGTGAACGCAGGGCATTAGGCCACTGACCATCATTTTTTACCAGACCATCACCTTCTTTCCTTCTCGTTTCCACCATCTGCCCACAGACCTCCAAGACAGTCCTCCCTGTCCCTCTCTTGCCTCACCGACAGTCCCCTCTCACCTCCCTCTCTTGCAAATCTATATCCTCTAATTTAGCTGACAACTTGCCTGTGGTTGCGCCCACAAAATAGAATCCTCTCCTCTTGTTTTTATCCTTCCTCTTCTCTTTATATGCTGAACTATCACTGTTTGTGGACTAAGAGTCTTTGCTTCTCTTATTGATTACCTCTCCTTTTTCAAAAAACTCGCTCTTATGTCGGCTACCAGTTCTTGGTGGGTTTTTCTGGGGTTTTAGGATTCTCTGGTTTTTTAGTTTGATAAAAAGAAAAGGCCGAGCCTTTGTAGTTATTTTCTTTATCCTTAATTCTTATTTTTAATTTCATCTTGGTTTTGAAAGGGAATTTTTTTTTTTTGGATTTTAACATGGTTCCAGGTTCTTCCTCTTTTGTAAAATATTATTTCACTCTTGGCCCTTTCTCCTTTTCCTAAGCTACAGAAACAACTGGTATTTTGCAATCAAGCTAGTTTCTATAGAAACTCTCTCATTTTCCCAGTTACATCACCAAAAAGGTTAAATTTTCCCAGAAATATATCCAGGCACCGTCATTTTCTAATTTCAATCAAGCTCAATAATGCATGACTAGTCAATTTTATCTGCATTTCTTATTCATGGTTTTCCACTTGCAGGCAACATCCACCAGCTAGCCAATCATGAATAATCAAGCCTTGTTAAGTTGAAACTAACGAAAGAAAAAGAGGGGTTTAATTAAATTCAAAAAATCAATCAACTTCGCACCAATGGATATTATTAATTGTGTATATTGTAATTTAATACAATTATTTTTAAACTAGAGGCATTCAGATATGCTGAAAAAATTGCATTTTATTTGTATTTTTTTTTATCTTGAATAATTGATTAAAAAAAATTAGGATCTAACATAAAAAAAATAGGATATTGAATAATTGATAAAATAAAAAAATGAGATATTTAATCTGACATAAAAAAAAATGTACTTGATTAATTGACTAAAAAAACAAGAAAAAAAAGTGGGATCAAGAATAATTGATAAAATCAAAAAATAAAAATTGGGATCTTGAATAAATAACATAAAAAAAATGTACTTCAATTATTTCAAATATTTTATTATTATAATTATTAATAAATATATGAAATTATTCCAACAAAATATTTATATATATGTACGTATGTATGTATGTATGTTTATATATGTGTATTTTTAATTAATTTCACAAGTTGATAGCAATATGAAAAGCATGGTAACCAAACACATAAAACTACTTTTCATTAAACTCAACTTCAACCGCAGTTTTAACCAAACACTTAAATTTCAGTTATGAACCGCAGCTAAAAGCGCTTTTCATAAACTACTTTTTTTCAACCTCAACCACAACAGCAATAGCTGTGCCAAACAGGCCCATTCCCTGCCCGCATCACACAATTTTTACTTTCCACTCAAAATTATAATTGATAGGTGGGTGCTCTATAAGAATAGTATACCCCTCTTATTTTTATTTTTACTTTTGTTTTTCTTGATCTGGATTTTCTCCCGTTAAATGTAGCCTCAATCAAATTTAGAGAAAGCCCATCTCATTCAAGCTCTCGATGATTGTGTTTGCAGGAGTCAAATCTATTAGAGTAAAGCTGATATCCTGAGTTTTTGCTTTAGGCCTTGCAATATATTTTTCTTGTTAAGAGGAGTTGAGAACTTGGGATTTCACAAAGAGAGAGCAAAGGAAGAAATCAACTTATAGCAGTCTGCAATCCTCTATGGGTATGCTTTTGGGCTTGGGTTGGAGAGGATCGAAAGACGGTGATCGAATTGGGGTGGCTGTAGATGAAGGGGAGAATGGGGATAGGGTCAGGGTTTCATGAAGAGGAATTGCCATGAAAAACAATATAGTTATAGTCGCGATTTCGTAACGGGGTTAAATGATTAATATATACTAGTTAATTGTCCGCAATATGTTTTATAATTATTGAGAATGAAATAATTAATAAATTTTGTTAGAATAAAAATAAAATATAACATTTATAAAATAAGGTTTGATATAATGAAATACATTAACACATTCTATTATAACAACAACAACATCGAAGGCATAACATCTAAAAATATAATTACTATTATTATTAAAACAATACAAATTATTAAATTATTTCGAGAAAAAAACTCAAAAACATTAATAAAAGAGGAAGCAAGAAAAAAAACTAAAATTATTATTATTATTATTACGTGAATAATCGGAAAATAAATTCAACAAAAGAATAAAAAAGCTAAAAAAACTTTAATAAAAGAGCAAATAAAATAAAAATGAATAAAAATAAAAATTATTGGCTAAAAAAATCATTTGATGTGAAAATAAAATAAAAACTTATTAAAAAAAAAGAAGGAAAACAAATAAGAAATGTCAATTTTCAAATGATCATAAACACAAACTAAAATTTAAGAACAAAATTTTTTAAAATAATAAAAATTAAAAACCAAAACTAAAGATACATATATATAAACATAGATAAAAATAGGAACTATTTAAGAGCTATAAAAAAATAAAGGAATTAAAATAAAAAATCAAAATTATAATGGCCGAAAACAAAATCAAATATATTATCAATTTCAATAAAATGAAAAAAAGAAGAAATAAAGTATAATATCTATACATGCAAGTTTTGATATAATGAAACACATTAATACACCCCATTATGACAACAGGAACATCGAAACTTTAACATCTAAAAATATCATTACTATTACTGTTAAAACAATAAAAATTATTAAATTATTCAGATAAAAAATCAAAAACATTATAAGTCCATAACTTTAACAAAAAAAGAACATAAAAAAATGAAAAAATATATAAGAAAAAAAACTGATGTCAAAATAATAAAAAGAAAGAAAAAAAAACATAAGTGAAATAAAAAAGCAAAAAAGCAAGTAAAAAAAAGAGAAAAAACGCATAGAAAGCGCACTGAACCCTGCCCTCCTATTTAAGCAGCCACCGCCTCTTATCGACTAAGCTACAAGTATCTTTTTGATTTTAGTTCCGTAAATATTCCTAAATATATGAAATCAGGTGAACTAAATAACTCGGACTGAACCATTAAACAACACTATTATAATTAATAGTAATTTGTCTCACATGTTACAGTAATTAAATCCTGATCTCTTTTAGTATATAGTATGATATATTAGCCTAAGATGAACACTATAATTTTTCAAAAAATTGATATACAAATATAATTTCAACAACGTTGGATATAACTTTTCCATGCAAATCCCCACGAATATAAGTCAAGCATGCTACCAAGTCTTAGGTTGTGGCTTTGCTGCTTTCCAATTGCGTAACAGCAGTGAACACCCTGGAGGAAATTCCTCCAGTGCCTAAAAAATGAAATTGTTCTCCGGTACTGACTTCTGTATATATCTAATTTCTCCAAATTATTTAAGCTGTCTTTCATTTATTGATCTTTTTAAATCATAGACATTAACCTAGTTGATAAGCACCTTTACTATTCATGCTTTCACCCTGTTGAGGAAAGTATTGACAGCCGAGCAAGCCATGCAGATCAAGAATCTGATCAAGATAATTCAGCCATCAATGCAAGAGATATCAGCAACAAGATCATGCTATATCCAGCCATCCCAAGAGACAAATCAGGAAGGAGATTAGATCACATGCAGTTATCACAAGAGAAGAATCAGGACCAAGAATCATGTTAGATTACGTTAATTATGCAATGTACAGATCCTATATATTGTACCTGTGTATCACAATTCAAGTAGTGGAAAATTGAATAGTAAATCATACACTGCATATCCTTTGATTTTATATGGTATCAGAGCACATCAAAGAGACCAACATCTTACCATGTCTGATTCTTCTACCTCTTCTGCTACAACTCTAACTTCTTCTTCCACATCTACCATAATCCTATTCTCTAATGTCGTTTCCCTAAAACTGACTCCAAAAAATTATCCTCTTTGGAAGACACAATTGATGCATTATTTTTGTGGGCAAGATCTATATGGCCACCTCGATGGCACCCTCACTCCTCCCCCCCGAATGCTTATTACCTCACAATCTGATACAGGCACTGTTTCTCAAAATCCAAATCCTGCATATTCCCATTGGTTGCGACAGGACAGCCTCATTCTCAGCACCCTCATGTCCTCCATGACTAAGGGAGTCTTAGCTCAAATTATCTCCTATTCCACTGCTCAACAGGTATGGCATGCACTAGAAACGAATTTCTCCTCCCAATCAAGAGCTCGTACTATACAGGTTCGAACACAACTAGCAAATGCAAAGAAAGGCAGCCAATCTGCAAATGATTATTTTCTGATGATCAAGAGGTTAGCAGATGAGCTTGCTATGGCTGGCCAAACACTTTGCTATGATGACATTATCTCTTATGTCTTTGCTGGTTTGGGACATGACTACGATAGTTTTGTCTCCTCCATCTATGCAAGACATGAACTGGTAAGTCTTGAAGAGGTATATTCTCTTCTAATTTTGACAGAATCAAGACTGAATCGTCACAATCAGTCTCTCTCCATGCCAATTGCTGAAGCCAATTTTGTCCAGAGACAACAATCTTCACATTCCCAGCACTCATTCAATTCCAGAAACAGATTCAATTATTGGTGCAGAGGTAGAAATAATAACTATCGTGGAGGGGGTAATTATTCTCACAATAATACATTTAATTCCTCCTCTCTTATCTGCCAAGTATGTGGGAAACATAGACATTCTGCCCGCAAATGCTACCATAGATTTGACCTGACTTATCAGAACACATCCTCTTCTTCCAACAAGCAAGCTTTCCTTGCGACACAAAGTCTGGATAATGACTGGCATGCTGATACAGGAGCTACTCATCATGTGACTCATGGTCTGTCTTCTCTTTATCTCAAAGATGATGATTACACAGGTTGGAAATGGTCAAGGTTTGCATATCTCTAAAACTTGCACTTCTTCCTTTCATATCTCTTCCCATTCCTTTCGTTTGAATCATGTCCTTTATGTTCCTCAAATAATGAAAAATCTGCTCTCTGTTCAACAATTCTGCAAAGATAACAATGTTTATTTCGAATTTCTCGGTCATTATTTTCTTGTGAAGGGATACTTGGGAATCGTCCTTCATCGGGGTCATATCAGTGATGGATTATATCATTTCTTACCCAAAAATAATTCTCCTCAAGCTTTTTCTGTTGCTCGCATTTCCTTTGATCTTTGGCACCGTCGTCTAGGCCATGCTGCTTCTCTAGTTATTCATCGAGTTCTCTCTTCTAATAATTTGCCAGTTGAAAAAAACAAGTTAATTGCTGTATGCCCTGATTGTCAATTAGCAAAAAGTCATGCTTTGCCTTTTAATACTTCTACTTCTGTTTCCAAAACACCATTAGAACTAATCTTCACAGATGTATGGGGTCCAGCTTCTGTTGTATCAACTACTGGTGCTCGGTATTACGTCAGCTTTCTTGATCATTATTCTAAATTTTTATGGCTTTTTCCAATGAAACTTAAGTCTGATGTTGAGCACATTTTCCTGTGTTTTCAAAGCCATGGTGAGAAATAATTTAATCTTAAAATCAAGGCCATACAATCAGATTGGGGTGGGAAATATCGCAGACTTCACAATTATTTTCAAACATCTGGTATATCCCATCGCATTGCATGCCCTCATACTCATCAACAAGTTGGTTCAATTGAACACAGACATAGACAGATTGTTGAAGTAGGTCTTAGTATGCTTGCACATTCAAAACTTCCACTCCTTTACTAGGAAGATGCTTTCAATACTGCCACTTTTCTGATTAATCGTCTACCCACACCTGTTCTCAACAATCTTTCCCCATATGAAATTCTATATAATCGATCCCCAGATTATACATTCTTACGTGTATTCGGGTGTGTGTGCTGGCCTAATCTGCGGCCATATAATAAGCACAAGTTAGATTTTAGAAGCAAATCATGCATTTTTATTGGTTATAGCATTAACCACCATGGTTACAAATGCCTTGATTTATCAACTGGACGTGTCTATATCTCTCGCCATGTCATCTTTGACGAAAATCTATTTCCATACAAGTCACACCAATCTTTTGTCCTGTCATCAACTCCCAGTTCCTCTCACACCACAAAATCCAAACATGTCTCATTACCTCCCCTACCACTCAATGCCAGTACTACTGATATGCCAACACTTGAACAACAATCTGTTATTACTAATTCAGTTCCTCTAGTGTCTCTATGTGCAGGGCCAAATACCACCTCTTCTGGTAATTTTGCAGATCAGTCTCCAACTGCTCCCGTTGCAGTTGCTGCTGTTAATGAACAGACTTCCCCTTCTGCACAACCTGCATCATCTTCCACGGGAAATCAAGCAGTAACACAAGGACAGCCCAGCATTCATCCCATGACCATAAGGTCTCGCAACAATATTTTTAAACACAAAGCTCCCTCTGATAAATTTGTCAGGTGCCCTCTTCCAAAGGCACTACTTGCCTCTATACAATCTGCTGAAGTTGAACCAACTTGTTATAGTGAGGCAATCAAATCACAACAGTGGCGAATAGCTATGAACACTGAGTTTGATGCCCTTCTGCGCAATGGAACTTGGACGCTAACAAAACCACCTGCTAATGCCAATGTTGTTGGTTGTCGCTGGGTATACAAAGTCAAGCGCAAGGCAGACGGTTCAATAGAGAGAAACAAGGCTAGGTTAGTAGCCAAGGGTTTTCATCAACAAGAAGGGATTGATTTTAATGAGACTTTCAGTCCTGTTATTCGACATGCTACAATTCGTATTATTTTATCTTTGGTTATTTCCCATAACTGGAAACTACAGCAAATTGACATACAAAATGCTTTTCTTCATGGTCACTTGGAAGAAGAAGTCTACATGACCCAACCTCAAGGGTATATTCACCCCCAATTTCCTGATCGTCTCTGCAAATTGCATAAATCCATTTATGGTCTGCGCCAAGCCCCACGAGCTTGGTTCTCTCGGTTAACAGACAAGCTAAGGGCCATTGGTTTTGTTGCAAGCAAGGCCGATCCTTCACTGTTTATTTGGCATACACATGATGCTATTGTTTTTATCCTTATTTATGTGGATGACATTGTCCTCACGGGCAATTCCAGTGCTGCTATCAGTCGTGTTATACAGAGTCTTCATTGTGATTTTGCAGTTAAAGACCTTGGTGAACTAGGTTATTTCTTGGGGGTTGAGGTCTTGCGCACTAATGATAGTGTCTATCTCACGCAACGCAAATATGTGGCTGACCTTTTGCAATCCACAAAAATGACTACAGCTAAGCCATGCAGTGGTCCCATGTCTACTACGTGCCATCTCTCTGCTAGTGAAGGAGTCCAATTTTCTGATCCCTCTCTTTATCAAAGAGTTGTTGGAAGCTTACAATACTTATCATTCACACGGCCTGACCTCTCTTTTTCAATCCACAAGGTAAGCAAGTTCATGCAAAATCCTCTTGATCTTCACTGGTAGGCTGTCAAGAGAATCCTTCAGTACCTCAAACATTTCATCTCAACTGGTCTGTTCATTGGTAAATCGTCTTCCACTTCCATTCAAGCCTTCTCCGATTCTGACTAGGCAGGTGATCGCGATGATAGACGTTCCATAGGTGCTTACTGTGTTTTTATGGGATCCAATCTAATATCATGGAGATGCAAACAACAACTCACTGTTGCTCACAGCAGCACAGAAGCCGAATACAAGGCTCTCGCTGATTCCGCTTCTGAAATACAATGGATTCAATCTCTTATGTCAGAAATTGGCTCTCAAAGTACAACCTCCCCAGTATTATGGTGTGATAATGTTGGAGCAACTTACCTCACAGTCAATCCCATGTTTCATGCTCGGACCAAACACATCGAGATTGACTTTCATTACGTTCGTGATCAGGTCCAACGAAAACAACTCTCGGTCCAATTTATTTCAAGTAAAGATCAACTTGTTGATTCTTTAACTAAACCCGTGTCTCCACGCATGTTTACTTCCATCTTGAGCAATCTGAATGTTCGCCCTCTTCCCTTCAGATTGAAGGGGCGTGTTGAGGAAAGTATTGACAGCCGAGCAAGCCATGCAGATCAAGAATCTAATCAAGATAATTCAGCCATCAATGCGAGAGATATCAGCAACAAGATCATGCTATATCCAACCATCCCAAGAGACAAATCAGGAAGGAGATTAGATCACATGCAGTTATCACAAGAGAAGAATCAGGACCAAGAATCATGTTAGATTACGTTAATTATGCAATGTACAGATCTTATATATTGTACCTGTGTATCACAATTCAAGTAGTGGAAAATTGAATAGTAAATCATACACTGCATATCCTTTGATTTTATACACCCTATACTCTAGAATTTGACTTCTTAGGAGAGGAAACAATATAAATAAATTGAACGCACCGATTATGAGCATGCATGGTTTGTTTAATTAAAAACTAACAAAGAGGCATGTGTAAAACTAGTTTGAGAATGCTTTTATTATTCTGATCTAATAAAATATATAGTAATTAGGATATCTGTTTTATATTTGACGAGTCTACATGAGAATACTGAGAACCTAGCTCTTAAACAAGCGAAGGGTCCCTTAGGTGCATCACACTTATGCACCCATATCAGCCTATTTGTATATACATTTTCGTAATTTGCAATAAAAACAAAATATTATATTTTGTGTGAAAAAGAAAAGAAAGGATGCTTGTGGCAGGTTTAAGGAAGAATTGGAATGACAATCTTGATCAGTTTTATAAGCGGGCCAGTCAGGGCCTCATCAACAGAGGGTGAGAACCCAGGAAGGCCATCGGATCCAAAAGCGCATAAGGACATGCTTAGAGAAAAATCTAGTTTAGAATCTTTGAATAGAAACGAGAATGCTCGAAATCACTGGACAATTTTTCAATCTCATGAACTTAAAATCATATCTGGAACTCGAAACAAATTACACCTTTAATCCCATGTTTGTATCTCGATCATATTTCACACATATTCAAAATCTATACAAATTTATTTCCATGAGAAATCAATTGATGTGGTCAAGTTAAGCTGTTTTAGTTTTACTAAGGTTTAAGCACTGCTTGTATGTGATAACTGATAGCTCTAAAGGATGAAGCTCAAACAGTGTTTAAGCTTGACTAAATTAAGCTCAACACGTTCATCAACTTTCTTAAACTGATCGATGTGCTTATAAACTCATTCAACTAAGACTTCATTTGTTTATCAGATCGTAGGTTAATAATTGGAATAATTAGCTTTTGGAACGTCATAAGAGATCCAAAATTAAATAATATAAAGTCTGTTTATTTTACAACATCTTACGCGTAAGTTAAATAAATAGTGTATGGTCTGTTTATTTTACAATTTATTTTATATAAATTAAATAATATAAGCTGAATCTTGACGGCGATAGTATCATAAATAGAAGATAGTGCGAAGGACTGAATCAAGATTTAAGAATTTCGTAAGTCAGGGAAAAACTTGTTGTTAACTGAAAGTTCAGGAGCTTGGGCCAATTGGCTTTAATTTTTCAAGAATTGAATTCGAAATTTATTTTTTGGTTTATCGATGAATTGAAAGGGTTTTTTAGACTGTACAATATGATATTCGAGGAACGGGATTTATTAGGATTCAAACTTAACTGAATGGAACTATCAAGTAAACAAATACTTGGACCGAATATAGCTAGGTATGTATAAATATCACAAAATTTGAGCAACAACTTCTTTAACCACAATCTAATTTCGCTGCCCTCAACTAGTTTTTTTGCCCAATTTGTTTTCCATTCCAAAAATCGAATAAAAATAGAGAGTTCATCATTGCGGGAAGTAAATTTGAAAGATCTGACAAAATTCTGTGATAAAATGGTGGTGGGTTTTACTACTGGACACATATGAAGGAATGGGCCACTTGTGTTTAAGAATCGAAACACTAACAAGAAAACTTTCAGATGTTTGGGCACACATGAGCTTCACCCACCGTGTCATGCAAATGGAAAAAAGATTCACATCCAAACAGTGTTTTCCTAACATAATCAATATTACCATCAAGTGAAGACCAAATTATAGAGTGGTCCATGCGAACCGTGCACGCACCTGCTATATATTAAATATTTGTCTCTTGAAACACCAATGGGTTCCATGTTGCTTTGAGCTATTATGTTCAAGATGAACACAGGTGAAGCAGGGTAGCCTAAGAGCACCCTAGGTTAGCAAGCTATGTGGTCTGTTTGTGTGCATCGATCGAGCATTCATATAATCAAACACTGTTCACTGTCGACTTGGCAAAGCTAGTTTCAATCTCCGTACGTAGTACGGTAAGCGCAGAGAGAGAGAGAGAGAGAGAGAGAGAGGAAACCGATACTGCTTAGCTTTTGCTATTTCAGATTGGTTGAAAGGGACTGTAAATCAGCAACTAGAGTTTCCAAAGCATAAAATAATACTTTTTGTGGGGCTGAGACTATATCCCAACTTAGATCACAAAACCCTGATAATTAGATATTGATAGTAACACTTCCATGATCCATGGTAAGCCAGGTACAGTGATGCCCCAGAAGCCTTAAGCTTCAATGGGGACCATAAACTTGAAGCCCGCACTGCTCACTGCATAATGAGCAGGAGCAGCATATGTGGATGGCAAAGCTTGTCTTGACTGCGCTCAAGGTTTAAATGTCATCTTCCATAGCTTTAATAATTAGTGATGGAAGATAAGAATTGGACATTGATGATTGGTTGCCATTTCTTATGCTAATTTTTTTTTAGCAATATTCTAAATATTTTTCGCATGCATAAAGCATTGAATTTGATACTAGCTGTTCTAGGGCAATAGACATAGCCTCCCTCCGGTAAGGAAAAACTAAGGCAACGTCCCTCTCATTCCTCTCTCTCTCTCGATCTAACCAAATGACACGACCACGTCTGCGTTACCCCCTCCCCATACACCCCTCCCCCCTTTTAAAGTCACGAGACCACACTGTCCCTTGTTGTTCTTTCAATTAGAGAGAAAGAGAAGAAGACGAGTTCAGCGGTTTGGCAGAGAAACTGAGAGCTTTCAAAGCTCATTCCCCCCCCCCCCCCCAACTCAACTAGCCTCTTTATTGCAGTCTTAAACTGAAGTCATCATTTTATGAAGCTTTAGTAATCTTCCCATCTAGAAAGAGTGTTTACCTCTTCTTCTTTTTTCCTGTCTTTCTCTGTCGGTACACCATGTAGGTCATCCCCGCGCAAACCCCTTCCAATCACACCTCTTTCTCTTATCTTCTCCCTTACCATCTCAGTCTTCAACACTCCATTTAACTTTTCTGTTTGTCTTTTTCCTTATAATTTTTTTTTCCAGGAGACACGAGAGTAACCCATTAGACCTCAACAACTTGCCTGAAGATTGCTCTAGAGATGGTAAGCATGTCCTTGATGAAGGCTCCTCCCCTGGTATGCACATCTATCTGTCTATTTATCACAGAAATATGAATACATAATCTCCCCCTCCTTCCTTCTCCTTTTCATATTAGATAAAAGACCAAGCAAAATAAAAATTAAGAAAAGAAAATGGAAGATCATTATTATTTTAAGGAGAAAATGAATGAGGGTAAGATTCATTCTTTCCTCACTTTACCCATTGTTTTTTTTATCAACAAAAATCATACTATTTGGCATCATGAAGCCTCAATTGATATATTAAAGAAGAGGAGAGATGGAACAAAAACGAGGGTTTAGAGAAGAGATCGGTAACTAGGGCTCGGCTTTTGGCACTAATTGGCTGCTTTTTTTTTCTTCTTTTTGCAGGCTACAGAAAAAAGAAAAGCGGCGCTAAGAATGGGAAAGAAGAGTGTGATAAGGTCTATGAATGCAGGTTCTGTTCACTCAAGTTCTGCAAATCTCAAGCTCTTGGAGGGCACATGAACCGACACAGACAAGGCAAAGTCATGTCCTCTCTTTCTTCACCTTCTATCAACATGTATTAATCAGATATGTCAAAACATTATACCTTGTATCTTATATTTTTAAACTGGAGAGTATGATTTGCCATGAAAATTTATAGTATAGCGTGGTCGTGTCAATCTCGAGAAAACTAAGTTGATGTGTTGTTGAAATTGTTGCGTGTTTTTGGTTTTTTGATACCTTGATTGATTTGATTTGTGTCGCTGGTTGGTCAGAGAGGGAGACAGAAACATTGATCCGGGCTCGCCAACTGGTGTTCAACAGTGATAACTTAGCCGACCCTGGGGGTCATCCAGGGTACGTAACTATGTACATCCATCATCTTTATCCACCGTTGCTTCTTTCTCGTCTTATCTCCTCCATTATTCCCTACTTTATGGGGTTTCTATCACTCCATCCGTACTTCTTTTCTTCACATCTTACAAATGGGGAAGGAAACAAGACCTGAAAAGCAAAAAATCAAATGAATCAGATACTGTTTTCAACTAGAAAGGTTTTTAATTTCATGTACTTGTAGAAAATTCCTACGACCTACATTGTTTTATTTCATGTGATCAGAGTTTCAAAGATCCTCCACCTGTTTTGTTCCACAAAAAAAAAAAAAAGTAGACCCATTTTGATTTCATAGCAGCAAAAAAGAACAATTATATTTGACTTCATCACATCTTGCTGTTTTGCACCAAATTAAGGTCATGAACGTTATTTGATTCCAATTATTATATTTCTGTTTAATTTCAATAGCTACAAAGTTCTGGATTATTCTGTACTTTATCGCATTCTTCTTCTTCTTCTTGAAAAGCTTTAAGAACATAATTGACTTATACAATCGATTACAATTGGATATTTTTATATATTTTTAAATCATTAAAAAGGGTGTGATTTACTTTAGAATTGACCCATTCAAAACTAGTCTCACCGACGCCCTTCTTCTTTCCTCTCTCTCTCACACATGCTTAGAATGTGATTTTTTAGAAACGAAGACAAGTTGGACGAATGATGCATTTTCACTTTCTCATGTCAAATGAATTCCACAATTTTAAAACTCATTTCAAACAAAAAATTTCAATTAGCAAATTAAATCAATTCAATCTACTTAAATTAGTCGACATCAATTTCATCATATATAGAATCGGTTCCAAACAAGGTGCTAAGAAACCAGATTCTCCTAATTAATATTCTTAGCAGCTGCCATCCGATGGGAACAGAGAGCTACATTCCAGCAGGCAACAATATTGGAGATCCATTTAGATCTGTGTACCCACCAAGACTGTTCTCTGGCTCTTCATCAACTCTCTTACCAGCACCGCTAGCACAACATCCTCATCAATCATATCTATCCACACCTCCTTCTCGCCTCCCAGCTTATAGCTCACGGTATCCTCAACAGCCCATCAACGATTACTACATTGGACATGTACTCAACAACACTTCACAGACATACCCTTCCCACAAGAACATGAACTACAACATGGGTGGCTCAGAATCCAATTACACTTGCATTGGTGCACCGATAGGTCATGGGGCGTTCGGACCTGGTTCAAGCCGTAGCACGGAAGGAAGTGGTAGAGATGGATCACTGAGCAATCAGGAAGAAGGTTTGAACTGGGGAAGGAACCATGCAGCAGGAAGACAGCAGCAGCGTTTTGATCCTCCTTCATCGACCAATAGGTTTCAAGATGGGTTTTAAAGATTGTTTTTGTTTTTCTTTCTTTTCTTTTGTTCTACTTTTGTGGGATTATGGTAGTATCGAACGAAGCATATCGATCTGCCTTGGCACGGTATCCATAGAGAGAGATAAAGAGAGGGACTTAACAAACTGACGAATGGGGTCATGCAAAGGAGGAGAGAAGTTTTTGGTTTATATACAGAGATTGGGGCAGCTTTTTGAGCTCATGGATACTCTCAGCTAGTTTGTCATGAAGCTGTGGGGTTTGGGTGGGACCTGTGTTGGTGTTGGTTTAATTGTACAAACCAACTGAGAAAGAGAAGGGATTGGAGGCTATATAGCTTGGGAGGTGGGACAAGGAGTTCGATTTGAACTTAAAAGTGCCTAACCCCCTCCTGCATTTGGACCTGATTTTGCATGGCAATAAATAGTTTACTGCTTTCCTTTATACTAGCATTATTAAAAAAAAAAATTACTTTCCTTTTCTTTTGCCGTTTCTTGTTTTATTTTGTGGCCCTCCTCGGCATAGATATTGTCCGAAAAGGAGTGAGTAGGTGAGGGTTATTTAATCCCTTCTCTCCCACTCAACACCACATTTATACACATACACAGATACAAGAAACCAAAATTGGCACCTTCTGGTTGCTCGAGACATTTATGGTTAAACCATAGCTCGCACAATACGGGCAATGACATGGACATCATATTTATGGCTCGAATTTTGTTCATCCTCGATTGATTGCTGAAACAATAAAATATCTGTCAAGAAAAGTCTGTGAGAGCAATTATTCTCTTTCTTGTTATGATTGGTGCGTATATATATTTCACTACTGCAGTTATAGTGCCTAAAATAATGAATCCTTCGTCTCTTCCAGTTTCCTCTATGGATCTTTGATGACTAAACAAATTAAGACAAAAGTAATATCTATGGATCTGTGAATTAACCGTTCACATTAAAGTAGGGTTCAAGTGTTTTGGTCGAAGCTTAAATTTAACTCTTACATTCGATATCAAAATCACTCAATTAAACCATCAGTAGTGATCATAAACTCAGGGCCTGACCAGTAAATAAATAAAAGAGGCAATTTTTTTTTAACAGAGTTTTCTTCTTGTATATACTTTTGCGAACCGATACAAATTGGAGGGGTGGTGGCGGGTATATATATGCTTTGTTCTTGGCTAACGATTGAAATCTCAGAAAAATTTACTGGGTAGCTTATGGGTTTAGCCTTGGACAAACAATTGATTGGCTTTTAGTGGCCTTTTGGTATTGCAATCGAAATGGAGTTTCGAGCAAAAACAGGTTTTGTGGTATTTGATAATAAGAAAATACAGATTAAATTGCTATGGGACCCATCAAAAAACCGTCTGAAATCATGGATTAGAAGAAGTTGAATTTTGAAGCTTTTGCCAGCGATCACATTTCATTTTTTGCCCGCGTTTCATGGATTGTAGGTCCTAGTTAGCAGCTTGAAGTAACATCACGGTGAGAAGAACACTAATCGCTGACACACCACCGATAATCTCTCTCTCTCTCCATAGCGATAACTTTATCTCTCTCCACAACGACAGCTCTCTCACTCTCTCCATAGTGGTGACTCTTTTTTCACAGTTAGGGGTAGCTCCCGGAGACACCATCACCATCCCCTCATCATCGGTGGCTTCTCCTCCACTCTAAAAGCTCTGCTGTGACCTCCAGCGAGAGCCAAGCCTTAATGTAGAAGCGGCAGTGGCGGCAACAAGCTTTTGACGCTTCTCCCAACCACTATTTTCGATACCACCACCACAAGAAGAACCACCTTGGCCTCCTCTACCATTGGTATCAATTGTTGAGCCTCTAGTCATCGTCGGTCGAATGCTATTGTTCATGTAAAATTAATTCACTTGAACAATCATTGTACTGTTTCACACACACACACACACACACACACACACACACACAAGACTTGGGTTGGACCTCCTCTCGGCCCAGCCCAAGTCCAACAGAGTTGGGCCTTTTGGCCCAACTTTGCAGGGCCGACCCATTTAGTTGGGCCAGACTCAGTTTGGTTTTTAAAAAAAATATTTAAAAATAAAATAAAATCTGTAAATAGAGATCAGTCTTGATAAAAAGGAAAGGCGCGTGATTTCGTTTTACTTTACAACCCAATTGTTTTTCGAATGATTATGAATCACTTAACTTGCAACTAGATTTGACCTTAGAATTATATTGCTACAACTAAATATATACTAGACTTGGGTTGGACCTCCTCTCGGCCCAGCCCAAGTCCAACAGAATTGGGCCTTTTGGCCCAACTTGGCAGAGCCGACTCATTTAATTGGGTCAGACTCAGTTTGGTTTTTTTTTAATATTTAAAAATAAAATAAAAAAATGTAAATAGAAATCAATCTTGATAAAAAGGAAAGACGCATGATTTCGTTTCACTTTACTACCATGTTGTTTTTCGATTGATTATAAATCACTTAACTTGCAACTAGATTTGACTTGGAATTATATTGCTACAACTGAATCGCAGATGTTGTTATTAATGATATTATTACCAGATATTGTTCCTCGATCAAATAGCAAGGGATCGCAGAGACATTCACAAATTGATTTAGTTTGTGATGAAATTGCAAATAGTTTGATGAGAGAATAAAAACAAATATATGTTTTTTTTATGAATGATTAATTATATTTTATTATTATGATTATTAATCTACATTTTTTTTTTAAATATGGGTGTATGTTTGTCCTTTAAAGTAATTTCACAAATTGACAACAATATGAAAAGCATGATAACCAAACACACGAAACTACTTTTCATCAATCTCAAACTCAACCACAGTTTTAACTAAATATTTTAATTTCAATTATGAACCGCAACTAAAAATGATTTTCATGAAACTGTTTTTTTAAAACCACAATCACAAAAACAATCACAATACCAAACATACCCAAAACCCAAAATAGTTTTCAAGTAATACAGAAGGAGCTGAGGGTAATTCTAGGGAGGACTGATTACAGTAGCCAGAGCAAAATATAAATCAAGGCATCAAGCTTTGGTAACCTGGATTAGACACTTTTAATCTCTAGTATTCATTCTTTTTTTTATTCCATTCAATTGATCTGACCTCTTTGGACAATTCATGCGCAGTTAAGAATTCTCTAGGAGTTAAAAAGCCATTAGCACACTCCGAGACTAATTAATGCAGCTGCCTGCGCAGGGAGCCTCAAAAGAAGATCTCAGTTTCGGCCAAATGTTTTACTTGAACTGCTCAATAAAATGAGGAGTTTCAGGGGCTTAAAGATGCAAATTTTCTGAGTGATAGAATAGGATGGGTGCTTTATTTTACCCGTATCAGCAATCTAATTGACAGAGACCATCAAATACTGGAAGCTATACAGAGACAGGTTTTTATTAGAATAAACCCTAACCCTGCTAACCCTTGATATATACCCAGACTACCAAAGCAATTAAGAGTTTCTGCTGGACTGTAACTGGCCACTAGTCTAGGCTCTAGCACAAAGTGATATGAAGATGTCGGGTGCTAACATCGTGGCCCCATGCGGCAACAGCTAAACCTAAAATCGTTAAGTAGCTGCTAGCTAGACCCAGCTGAAATATATACTAAGCAATCACGGACGCTGATTTATTTTCCTGATTTGTGATAACTGTAAGTGTATACTGTATAAAAATCAAGAAATGAAAAGAGAAGGGAACGAGGGCAACCGAACCTTTTTTTTTTTGTTTACTTTTATTTCTAATTTGGTCGGTCATTTGAAGTTATGTTAGTAGCCATTATAAAATATACTTGTAGCTAGCCATGTCCCCTCAAAGGCAGCTCGTCCATTACCCCTTTATATCCCGATAACGAAGCAACCGCCATTTCTTTCCACGATTTATCTTTTAACGATCTATTATTGTTTTCTTATATTTTTTCGACATTCGAATTCGGACGCTTATGTTAAATCATATCTCTTATGATTAATAATAATAATAATAATAATAATATAAATTCAAAGGGTTTTCAGTGATCGATCGAGGCATGCTTTTTAGAATTCATTAGCAGTTATATTAAAAGACACATATTTTGTTGAGCTAATAAGAAATTGATAAAAAAAAATAAACACGTGACTCGTTAGCAAATCAAATATGTACGAGCATGAAAATGTACTATGTTAGGGAAGCATTCTTACTTTAAATTCACGAACACACACACATACATATGCTGGTTAGCATTTTTCAACATATTTAACTAATTATTGAGGAGCACGTCCTCATTTGTGATGAGAAAATATAAAGACTATTTATGGACACCGAAAATGTTCCCAAAACACAATACAACTCTGACCTTTCAAAAATCCAACACAATACAATTTTGACGGTCTTTCTTAATTGTTTTGTTTATAAAAAATAAGGTTAACACATTTTTATTTTATCCTGCAATTAATCTACCAACTGGTGTGACATCTCAAGAAGAGATAATATTTTGGAACGAGGGTAGATGAAGCTCAAAAGATTATGGTCCACCAAGAGTAAATGATAAGAAAAAAGGCTAATGAGAGTTGTTGACTGGAAAATAAAAAAGAAAAGGAGCCAGTACTGCCATGTGATAGAATAGTAGTAAAAGTACTAGCTAGAAAGAAGAGTCATCAACCAGTACATAGTTAAAGGAACCCGATGGATTATTAGATGATTACTTGAGCATTTCCCCAAAAGATCAGTAAGACATTAATTATCAGTATTGGCATGGTATTATTTAGCTGAAAACGAAGACACTTAGCTAGAACATGGCACTGAGTTTTTAATCAAGAACCTCTCTTCTACATTTCAAATCATTAATTGAACCACTTCACTGCGCCACAACGAAGAGAACCGAAGGATTTCCAGCTGTTTACCCACTGTAAATCTCTTTCACGCCCAGAGGATTTTTGTCAACCCACAGTCCCGTCCTCCCTCGAATATATCTCGGGATCAAACACACCAGAGAGAGATGGGGGGGGGGGGGGGGGGGCATTTTTATGGTTAATTTAATTGTGCGTCCCTGTGATATATATATATATATATATATATATATATATATATATATATATATCACATATATATATATATAGAGAGAGAGAGAGAGAGAGAGCTACACTAGAAAAGTTGCATATAACTATCAATATACTGAAATACGAGCGGCTGCATGCAAAGATATGGCGATAGAGGCAACAAAAGCAGCCGGCTATAAGAGAGTAGACTTGGCATGTTTTCCATGCAATATCAAGTGTGGGAATGTCTACAGCTGCTGCATGGCTTTATCTCTTATCAAACTATATCCCTATATAATTTGTCTTGATGCTACAGAATCGGATAACTATATCCCTTTAAGCAGCTTTACAGTAAGTTTTCTATCACTAACTCCGCTCCTCAGTCGATGCGTCTTAATTACTATATTACCTTTATACATTTTGCCAATCGCTATGTCTTCTCTTTTTCTGTTTTGCACTGAAATGTTACAATACTTTCTGGTGTCCTTCGTTATTCAGTAATGCATGTCTTGAAAGAGGCCAAAACAGCGGCCGCCGGTGACTTCTTCTTGACTATTAGTATAAAGGGTTTCTGTTAAGCATGAAATTTAATTCATTTGACGGTTGCTTCTCAAACAGTCACAACTAAAAAAACATGAAATCAATTAAATTTGTATTCTTTAATATGGATAATAACTTCAATTTTACTAATATTCAATTCAATATTCTTGAAATTCTGAATACATGACTCTTGTATGTATATAGAGATTACAAGTTTAAACTATTATAATCTAATAAGTATTCTAGATATCATTTCAATAGAGATTCTAATTAACTAATGAAAAAAAATTAAACACAAATCTTTTTAGACTAGAATTCTTGATTTAGGATTTTTTCTCCCATCTTAACAATCTTAATCTTTCTAAACACTCAATTTAGGAACGCCATTATCTTCTTTTATAATACTTTGTGAATGATATACAGGTCTTCAATACCTTATAATTTTATAGAATGAAAATATATTTCTTAATTCGGTAATCCAGTGATTACTAGAATCATATTCTCTAAAGTAAGTTTTACTACGTGAAGTATTTATTGTTTTTACTAGCCAATGACCAATATATTAGCAAAAAAATTTCTTACACTTCTTTCGTGTGTGAAATAAAGGTTATCATTTTCTTTTTTATGATACATATTGTTTGTTAATTTGTAGTTTTCAATTTCATTGCTCACTACACTAACTTTATTTCATCGATTATAATTTATTGATAAATAAAGATTAAAGTTTATTTTTGTTTGTTGATAAATAATGAAGTAATTTTTGGTATTTCTTTCATCTTGTTGACCCCAAGTTAGTCAATTTTTATCTACCCCTCAAAAAAACTCTTACACTATCTCATTTAAGATCTTTGTTGTCTCTTTACTCATATCAATTTTATTAAAAAAAAAAGAATTACTTAGGCTATATGTATAAAGAATGAAGGCCTTTTTTTTACTAGAGTTGCTATATAATAGATTTAATTTGATGTGCTCAAAGTACTGTGTCTGTTGTTGCTTTTATTTTTCTGTACTTCCATATTCAAGGTGTTTTGAGTAATTTGATACCAATCATTAAAAAAGAGTTTTTAATTTTCCTAGCTTTTTTTCATTGATATTCAACACTTTTAAAATTCTAAATATATGGAGATTACAAGCTTAAACTATCATAATCCAATAAGGATTCTAAATATTGCATTCAAGTTTGTGTTATATTATGATAGTTAAACCCTTAACAATCACCCTGTTTTCCATTTTAGATCAAAGTATACTGAGGTGAAGTTAGAATCCTATACCAAACATGTGATTGAGAAGTTAGAATTCTGTAAAAGACGAACAAGCTTATAATTAATGTCCTTGAATTAATCAGCAAAGGAAGAATCATTGTGTGGGTTTTCTCCTTTTTTTAAGGAATCCAGGCCTTGGATTCTCATAAAAGAGGGTGAATTGGGATAAAGGTTAAAGCCTTAAAGTCAAGTGACTATGACTAGGTATACAAGCCAACCTTTTTTTAATGTTGTTTCAGATTCAAGAGCAGCCTATAAACAAGAGATAGAAGAGAAAACGAGAATCTTATTAACAACAAAGAAAACGATAAACAGATGTACCATTTTAATTTTCAAAGTCTTGATCGGATGATGATTTAATGTCCGAGCGAGATGAGATTTGATATTTTCCTTTTCTAATTTTTAGAAGAAGATGTTAGAAATATCAAAACTTTGGTATGATTTTTCATAAATAAATGAGAGGCAACTCAATAATAGTAAATAGAGTACCAAACACCAAAAAATCACTCAAACTCAACGTTCCCATGACAATTCCCAAGTATATGGATTATTCAGATCTTTTTGGCAAGTTTGAAGGTTAATTGAGTTTATTTCCTTGATAATATTTTATGGAAAGAAGTTTTAGGAGCAAATTAGAAAACACAAATATTCATAAGGAAAATATACTTAATAGATTTTGATATTGGTAAGTGGAAATGGGCTTGCAATCATTATCTACCACTAGAAACAAGTCCGTCTCTAGTACAAGTCCGGCCTTGCAAAGAAAACCTTCCTTTCCTTTTCCCTCTTAGCCATCTCATGGACCAAGGCAGAATCATGTTTTGGGCTTTTTGTTATTCGAGAATTTATTTTGGAGAGGAAGAAAAAGGAAAATGTGTTCATTAGCTTTGTAGTTGCATTTTAATTCAGAAATTTATAAATTATAGTTTTTTTAATCAAAATTTTAAAAACATTTTTTATCAAGAACCATGCAAAAATTTTCAACTTTATAATTAAAACAAAACACAAAACGCATCACAGAAACAATCATTCATAAATAATATTATTATTCATATCACTAATTGGATGGAGAATCAGAACTCTTTGTTTTTAGCCTGTAACATAGACTTGTCTGATCTAATGAGTGTTGTTACAACTTAAAAACAATAAATTTTAGACAAGAAGTAGTCAACATTATGTGCAGAAAATGTTACAAGCCAAACCCTAGTCAATGTATTTATATGGGGGCAGTGTGCAATTCTATTAAGTTTAAGGCAGTAATTAATTAATGTTTAAGTCAGGGTCTATTCTGCAATTATTTAATTCTATGTCAACAATTTTTATTTTATATATTAATGGGTGGTTAAATATGTAATGATGTTAGTAGTTAAGTGAGTAGTTAATTACAGGTGCCATATTGTAATTGTTGTCTATTTAAGTTTGGGAAAAATGAATGAAGATTATCAATCAAATTCAACAAATTGAGATTTCTCAACTGGAGGCCCTGACTCCTTGAATTGCTAGAACCACTATCAAAATTCCACAATTAAATTTGTTTGCTAAGTTCTTTGGGTGTAACAGAAAACAAATGAAACAAAATCTTAAGAAAATTGAGATAGTCAAAAAGATCATAAAGGTATAAAAATATTGCCAATTTGAAACTCAGTGGTTTCCAGTTATTGTAGTATTGTGTTTTTACATAATTAGTTACTGGAGATTTTCTTTTGTTTTTTTTTTTCACTTTCTTTATTCCATGGTCTTAAGATACATCTTCATAATCAAAGGTTGATTTTGAAATTACTATGACTTGGCTTCACCCAACTTATATGAGCCAAACTTTACATTTACAAGCTTTGCAGTTACGTGCAATGGCAGCTCGAGCTCTCTCTCTCCAAAACATCAGATGCTTGTGTTGTCTCCATATTACCATCAGTCAATGATTAGGCATTATGTTTCCTGATTAATGATTTAATTTTGTTAGAAGTGACCTCGGGCATGTTGTATGGACCCCGGGAAATAAATGAAAGTGCAAATTATAAACTAAATAAATAAATGAAAGTGAAAGAATTCAAGAATGAATTTAAATAAAATAAGAATTCAAAAATTTTGGATATAATATCCAGACGAAATAGTTAAGATATTGTAATTTTCAACTCGAAATCAATTAGGGCTAGTGTTAAATTAAAGAAATAAATTAAAAGATAATTAAAATAGGTTAAAGGGGGGGATTGAAGTAAATGAAAGGATTATGATTAAAATTATAAGAAGAGAAGATGTGAGGTAAAAAGAAAATATTTAAAGGAAATGGGGGACCTAAGTGCAATAAGAGAAATTGAGTATAAATACCCTTCTTTTCTCTCATTTCCAGCAAAATGAGGGGGAGAAAAGGAGGGAGATTTTGATATTTTCTTATCCAATTGAAGAAGAACTTCAAAGTGAAAATGTGATTAAAGGTTATCAGAACATTTAAATATTAAAAACCTAAGGATTTGGAGCATTATTGGAAGAAGAAATTGAAGAAAATGAGTGTTTGGGTTGGCATCAGTAGAAAGAGAAAGAGGAGAGGAGGAGATTGTGATTTCACAAGCTATAAGGATCTTCAATCTTTCTTAGTTGGTGTTTATGATATGCATCTAAAAGATTAGTGACTTTATGGTTAAATTGCATGATTTTTCTTTATGAATTTTGGATTAGGGTTCTTGAAAATTTTTAGGGGAAATATGGAGTTGTGTGTAATTGATAAAAGTGGCATGAAAAAGGATGAAATGAGAGTAAATTGACAAGACAAATGGAAAGGAAAAGGGGAGACCCTAGGAAAAGTCATGGCTGGCCATTGGGGGCAATAATTTGGAGGGAAAGATTATGTATTTTGCAAAATAATAATTATATATGTTGTGTTGGATGTGAATGTTTGTGTAATGAATGAATGAGCATGAAAAGAATAAGGGAAGTCTTATTTTTCTAATGTCAACTTTCTATCAAATGCATATATTACAGAACTTAACAACTTGATAAATTTATCTTTTGACTTTCAGATAAAATTTAAGTGAGAAAACAAAGGAATTATGATCGGTTTTCTTTATAGTAGTTGGAGTTCTAGATGTCTATTATCCAATAAAACTTGTTTCACTTAATCTATAATTTTATAACTCTAGTTAAGGGGCACCCAACGTGATTGTGCAGAGCAGACTCTGCAGAACAGTAGGTTTATCATATTTGTGATGTATTTCTTGAATTTTAGGAGTAGAACTAGGTTTTTTTCCCTTGATAAGAGTTATAAACCTAAATATTAGCTTTCTAATGAGATAAATTTAATACAAAACAGAGTTTTACAACTCCTGTTATAGTGAAAAATCTAGGCAGAGATCGGATTCTGACCTCTGCTGACAGTTTTTTTTAAAAAAATGAAAAGAAATGGGAAGTCGCAAAACGATGAAGTTAGATGCATTAAAAAAAAAAAAAAAGAAACAAGTTATATTTGAAAATAAGTGTGGATAATAATACTTTGATTGACAAAGTTATAAAGAATAAAAAATAAAAGAATAACAAATTTAAAGACATATCAAAATTGTTCGGTGTGGTTGTTACGGAGAGTATCAGTGATAGAAAATGATTTATAGGAATTTCCTGTAATTGCAGGAGAGAATACAAGTATAGCGCCACAACAGCAACAAAGGATCACAAACATAAAGTTAAATTCCTTTCCATATTTTGCAGCAAATGAATTCTTGATCTGCAACGAATCTGGCACCTCTGAACACCTTGGAGCGGCAAAAATAATGCTTGCAATAGCCTCTCTCAGTTCAGGTGGACATTCCCTGTTAGATGGAAAAGGATGAAAAAAGTTGATTAGTTTGTAGGCGTCCAAACAAAAGTAGATTCATTAGTATACCAACAGGAATAATTGAGGATCTTACCGAATGTGATCTCTAACACTATCTAACAAACTTGTAATATCTAACAATCTCTAACATGCCGATGACTTTCAAAAAATGGAACACGCGCAAGTACGAACTCGAAGAACAGCGCCAATATCTCGTAAGCAGCTCTTATATTCTGTTCCCTTGTTACATGTTCCACCTAACAAAATCAAACACCAAAACGTTGTTTCTTTAAAACGTCATAATTCCCAAGCACATAAAAAGAAGAAGAAGAAAAAAGTCAATTCAATAGTAATTATCAAAATCATCCAGAAGGTGGGTACCTGCTCGAATTCGAGCCATTGCATCCTGTCCAGCCTGAAGAAATGGCGCAATCTTCTTGCGCATATGTTTAAGCTGCAAACCTCTCTTATTTTGCGCGAGGTTTCCAAGTTCAAGCATGCTTTGCTACAAAGCAGTCATCAAATAAAAAAACTAAACCATCTAAAAAAGTCCCAGCAGAAAGTGCTACAAAAGGATCCAGTTTCAAACTAAGGCAAATAAAAAACAAACAAGAAATTGAGAAGAGAAGAGACCGTTTAGAACGAAAAAAGCCTCTGTTGACGAGATGGTTTGAGATGGACATGGATCGATGCTTAAATAGAGACGGGTTTCCGGTTATGATTCAGTTCGAGGTTGGTTTTCTCGATCGTCGATGTTAAAGCTGCACAGTTAACTATATTGCTCAAGTCTATGTCCACGGCAGTTTTTCTCTTACGAGAATAAAGAAACGAGAGATTGAAAATACTTCGTCTTCTTACATCGCGACAGATTTTGATTTCAAGAGGCAATCTGATCCGTCCAATCTTGTAAGAAGTAAAACTGCATCCCATTTGTTTCCATATGTATGGAACACCAAATTTCGTGGAGCATAAAATTAAACTTGTAATATTTTTTTATTAATAAATATCAAATACATTATTTTATCCTGATAAGATTATACATGCCAAAAATGAAAACTCTTCTACCCTAGATAAAATAATATTTATTTTCGTATGTCACAATGCAAAATATACGCCACTAAATTTAACTCTATTATATTAATTTATATATCACATACCACCTTAATAATATAAAATAATCTTTTAAAATCTGGCATTTTATTTTGACAGTTAAAAGTTAAAACTAAAAAAGTATTTTAAATTAGATTCACAAAAATCAATGATTAAAATTCAAAAACAATAAAATCAAGTCAAATTTATCAAGTTATATTAAAATCTTGGTTATTTTTTTATTGTTTACTTTTTTAAGAGAAAAGGATTTATATATCTTTTGATAAACTTCATGAAAATAAAAATGAATCTTTGATAGAATAAGACTTTTATTTGTATTTATATCTTTAATATTTATCTTAAATAAAATAAAATAAAATATATATTATTTTATTTATTTATTTTCATTTATTTTATTTAAAGCTCTTAGACGGAGCCAAATACTAGTTTACCAAAAACAAAAAGTAACATCTCCACGAGGATAGTTAGAGGCCGTTTGGCATTGTGGTGCGATCCACGATTGCCAAACGGATTCTCCATTTATGTGTTTGGTAATTTGTGAAACGCCGGTGCAAGCTATGGGTCCCACGCGCAATTTGTTTTGAAACGCAGGTGCAAGAAAAGCATGTATTACATGCTTTTTTTGTGGCGATTCCAGCTGAATAAGCTGCGATACACATTCAAACCTTCGAACAATCGTTTTATTACCGTTGAAAATAAAATACCCTAAACGTCCTCACCATCTACCTCTCGTTACTCACTCTGCCTCCATCCCTCACCCTCCCATCCTCAAACCCAACAGATCTGCAAATTTTATACAAAACAAAGGCTAGAATTGCAGGCAAGCAAGCGAAGCAAAAGAGCCTCAAAAGTTTTCCTTACTCTTCTATTTTTCAATTGACGCGATGCTATCCATAACTGTTCCTTGGTCCTGGTTGTTGTGAGAATTGGGTCCAGTGCTCTAACTCTTCCTATCCTTTTTGTTGAAACTTGATGGGGAGTGGAGTTGATTTTTTTGAGTTGCTTTGGGCTTCAATTTTTTATTGCTGGAGAGGGCCAAGGGAGAGTGGAGTAAACGGGAGGGGGGCTGGCTGGCTGGCTAGAGAGAGCAGGGTGGGCGGCTGGTTGTGCAGGAGAAAGAAGATAGGGGTGGGGTGGGGTGGGGACGTGGGGGGGTGGGGTTTATACTAATTAGTATTATTAATTATAATAATAATTATTATTAATTATAATAATTATAATACTTAGCACAAAAAAATAATTATGTGAAATTAATAAAAAAATTCAGTTAGTTTAATTACATGCTATAAATTTAATTAATGTATAATTAATTTGATTGAATTATTTGTAATGAAGTGTATATTAATTAATTATGTTTTAACTTATCTTGAATAAATAACTTAAAAAACAAAACAAAAATGTATTTTTTAATTAACATTAAAAAAACGAGAGAGA
Organism: Salix dunnii; assembly: GCA_015731905.1. Taxonomy (NCBI): domain Eukaryota; kingdom Viridiplantae; phylum Streptophyta; class Magnoliopsida; order Malpighiales; family Salicaceae; genus Salix; species Salix dunnii. Next base: position 8,886,811 of record CM027668.1, on the reverse strand, counting down.
AAAGTGGGATAAAAAATAATTGATAAAATAAATTTATTATAATTATTAAATTTACAATATTTAAAAAAATTATATATATATATATATATATATATATATATATATATATATATATATATATATATATATATATATATATATAAAAAAAAAAATTATATATATATATATATATATATATATATATATATATATATATATACCCTTTAAAGTAATTTTACAAGTTAAAAGCAATATGAAAAGTTTCATAACCAAACACCAAAAACTGCTTTTTTGTCAACCTCCAACTCAACCACAGTTTTAACCAAACACTTCACTGCTTATTTTGCACCACAGTAAAAGTGTTTTTTTTTAAACTGCTTTTTTTCAACCTCAATTGCAAAAGCAAAAGCAATGCCAAACATACCCTTAAGCTGATATAATACTGTGATAGCGGCTAATTTTAAAAAATAATTTTTGTTTGAAAATATATTAATATAAATTATTATTTTATTTTTAAAATTTTATTTTTTTATATCAACTCATCAAAAAAGTTTAAAAACACAATTCAAAACAAAACAAAATCAAATTTTAACAAAAACATTTTACTGTCGCACAAACAAACAAGATCACATTCTAGAAATACGGGTTGAACCATTGAGTTTAGATGAAACTAGTTAATCATCCACACTATGTTGTGATTCGAGCAAATAATTTTTATAATTGTTGAGATTAAAATAAAATACTTTTACATGTAAAGTTTAATATGATAAAATAGATCAACATATCTTATTATAACAACAGTAATATCAAAGTCTTAACATCTAAAATTATTATCACTATCACTGCCAAAAGAATAAAAATTATTAAACTACCCCAAGAAAAAAATACAAAAAAAATTAACAAAAAAAACAAATAAGAACAAAAACTAAAATTATTGTTATTGCTATTGTGTTAATAATGAAAAAGAAAAATTAAATCAAAGCCTAAAAAAAAACATAAAAAACTTTAATAAAAGAGCAAATAAAAAAATTTAAATAGATGATAAAACAAATATTAAAATTATTAGCTGAAAAACATCGCTTGACTTGAAAATTAAAAAAATTATCTGCCCTACATTGCGGGCTGAGCAAATAATTTTTATAGGATTTGCTATATCAAAATTAAAATATAATATCTATATATGCAAACTTTAATATAATAAAATAGATCAACACACCCTATTATAATAATAGCAACATTGAAGTCTTAACATCTAAAATTATCATTGCTATTACTGTCAAAACAATAAAAATTATCAAATTATCCCGAGAGAAAAAAAACTAAAAAATATTAACAAAATAGTAAGCAAGAAAAACAATTAAATTATTATTATTATTATTAGGTGAAAAAAATTCAAGAGCAAAGAGAGAGAAAAATAGAAAGATCAATTTTCAAATAATCATAGATATAAAATAAAATTTAAGAGCTAATATTAAAAAAAAAATCCACATCAACAAATAAGAAAGTAATAAAAATCAAAAACCAAAGCTTAGGGCACACTTATATGTACATGGATAAAAATAGAGACTATTCTAGAAATATAAAAAAATATAGGGATTAAAATAAAAAAAATAAAAGTATAAGGACCGAAATGAAAATTAAATATATTATCAATTTTAATCAAAGAATAAAATTGAAAAAATCACAATTTTTGTACCGAATATATTAAGGTATTTAAACCCAATCCAAAAATTAAAAGGAGGACCGAAGTAAAAACTAAATATATAATTAATTTCAATCCAAGGACCCAATTGAACTAAGTCAAAACTTATGTACCAGTAATCAGGACCATATATAAAATTAAAAGGGATTGAAGTAAAAAAAAAAAAAACTCAGGGGCCTCTCTTCCACTTTAGCATGCAGGAGAGAGAAAATGAAAATCAAACCTTTATTCGGCCACTGTCATTCCTACAATCATAATCTGTAAACACACGCCACACCGGGAGAAAGACCACACAATGATGCATCGTCTAAGAAGCCGGGAGAGCATTTTCCACCGATGGAGTACACCACATGCGCCTCCTGAAGAGGGTATGAGGTGGGAAGCCGTTGTGTGTGTGCGTCTTACGCGCGACCAAATTTCGGCAGATAATAAAAAAAATATGGTCAATTACTAGAACATCCCTACATACAAGTCTTCAATTTTGTCTTAATGGGGGTATAATAGTATTTAGCTATTTTTGAAAAATGGGAAATTCTCGAGGTACCCCTCCCCTACCAATTATGTTTGTTTGTCTTATACGAGGACAGAATAGTATTTAGCTATTTTTAAAAATTGAAAAATACCCGTGAAGCCCCTCCCGGAAACAACGATTTTTATTTTATTTTTTTTGAGGGCTAAAATCGTTAATTTACTGTGCAAATAATAATAATAAAAAAAAAACCCGTAAACCAACCAAACCAACAGATCTAAAAACTGAATTGACCAAAAAATATACTATTATAATCCACGATATTTTCACTCATAATTTACAGTGAAATATTGGTCTATTTTAGTTTATTTTATAATATAATAGTTAAAACTTTCATAAAAGTATAAATTTGGTAATCTAAAAGGAATTGATGTTTGTCAATGACGGTATTGCAAGTCGCAACCAGCTCGTCGAGCCCAAAATGTTTAGAGGCGTGTGCTGTGTTGTCAATTCTGAGAATATAGTTTATTTACGAAGTGTCTGCACTGCTCTGTTTGCGCCTGTAGAGAAGTAAGTCAGGAACCTCTCCTCTAAGACTGATATTATATAATATAAATGGCATGCTTTTGGAGCGGCAGCCATCACTAACCCTGCAAGGACTTGCATTGAGATTCTACCATTTCGCAACGCATCGAATAAAAATGGCTCATAACCTCAGAAAGTTGTTCAGCATATGCTACTCAAATGAAGCCAATACGATTACGTTAATCCAGAAGGTGAATGATCTTTTTAAGTTTTGATTACAGCCATTTTTGTTTAAACATCTTTTGTGTGTTATGCTATAGCAATCTATGAAACATCATTTGAAGTACCACCTTAGCAATCTGTCATTCTACCTTATAATTCTCAATGAACAAACACAATTGACTGAACCGAGATTTTTCTTGGTTTCCAGCTCCTCCTAAAAAATAGCATTATTAACTAAATTTGAAAAATTTGTTAGGAACGGGTGACTATCACAGTCGCCAGAGACACAAAGAGGAAATCGCATGGAGAACTGTAGCGTAGAAAATAATATTTTACTTGGCTGAGCATCTGGAATCAAGCCATGCAATAATATCATCAAAGACTGCAAAAATTTTGGTATCAGGCTCCCCTTCAAGAATGCTGTGATAGGCCCCTTCATAGAGCTTTAGCGTTTTGTCTTTGCTAGAGGCCTTCTGATAGAGAAACTGACTCACTAAAGGATCTGTCACCTTATCAGCAGCTCCATGAAGAATCAGCAATGGGGATGAAACCTGCAACACGAGTGAATCAGTCTACTTATCTTGATATTTATGTGTTTGTGTGTGTAACATCAAAAGCACTCATTGCGTTGTTGAGGTAACAAAGATAAATGAAGGAATCATGGAAGTACAATAAGACTAAAAACCCAACCTTTTCCACTTGTTTCTCAATATCCTTGGTAGCATTTAGGAGCTCCACAGCAGTTTTCAATCGCATTTGGTCATTGTAACAGATAACATTATAGTCGGCCTGAAGTAGAAATAAAAAAGAAAAGTTTTTTTCTTTCTGTGAAAACATCTTGGGAATACTGAACATTTGAAATTTAAAACACACAGTTACATCTACCAGAAAATTCCACGAAGTTTTTGACTTATTCGAGTGAAAGAGATTCATTCACTCCCTCATTGATTTTCAGATTTTTTATTGACAACACATGAGTTCTTAAATGTTATAAAAGAGAAAACAGGTTGATGTGGGAATGTTGCAGATGTTAGGAGAAAGCAGCAAGCCCTGATTTTACAGTTTAGTGATGTCTAAGAAGTTTCTTTATGAGATTATGATTTCATCTATATGCTTGAAGATCTTGAATTATTAGTATAAATGCACAATAGGGTTTTCTTTGTTCATATTAGTAGATTCTGAATTATTGGGTTTGCTGGTTGTAATAAAGTAGATGTTCTTTATGAATTCAAATATGGAAATGCTCTAGTGATGTTCAGAAGGCAATTCATCTTGGTAGAAATGAAGATGCATGAGTTCTTCATTTAATTGTAATCATCGGAAAACAAATCAAATGACCTGTTGAAAAGCTTAAGGAGCATCTTATTCATCAATGCTGTAAGGTTGTCGGACGAAACCAACATAATACCAATTAATTTTCAAAATAAACCGGCAAAGTTACTGGGCACTTGAGGCCCAATAAAGAGCTTGGGTTTTCAATTGTCACGTTTAAAACACCAAACAGCATGACAGAGAGGCTCGATGTGGCTGCAAGTGAAAGGATTGGTTCTCTATGATACAAATCTTCTGAACAGAGAGTAAATAGAATACAAACCATTTTTCTTTTCTTCAGGTCTCTGAAGCAAAGTGCTGCTAGATCTTTCTGTGGCAAGAGCTTTGCTTTTGGCATAACTTTAGAGAGAAGAATTAATGCTTTAAGAACTGGTGCTGGAGGCTGAACATCCTCTGCAATCTTGGCAAGAACTTGAGGTTAGAAGATTTTCAAGTAATTATGAGTCGCTTTCTGCAGATAAAATAGTCATGCTTCCTGCCTCACCTAAGTGATTATAAGATGATAGTGACCAATTTGCAATAACAATATCATGTGTCCCCATTTGCAACATTTAAGAAGCAAACAGATGGTTAAACTCAGGTGCAAATTGTAGACGCCACTCTTTTCACTGGTCAAAAGACTGACAACATTTGAGAGAGCCTACATCTGCTGTATTTTAAGTCAACTTTCCGGTATCAGATGCCATTAATCCATATTGTCAGGCCAAAGTTGATCAAGCAAACCATATCTTTCAGAAAGTTCAATTCCTTCCTGGGCACTATTTTAATCATTATGATAAGGGCTACTTGGTCAAAAAAATTGTTGAAACCTCCAAAGCAAAGCTTTTTAGCAAGGCTTTGTTTGTCTCTGGTAATGATTAAACCAGGCTAGATAAGAGCGGTGACAGTAGATCACTTTGCAAAATTCAAAAATATGTGTGCAGATCTAAAGGACCACATATGAGCTTATTCGGTGGTTTTTGGTAAGTCTTAATGATGATAAACGGTTCGACAGTCTGACTAGAACTTCCTCTGTTGAGGCAAGCTATTAACCTCCATGAAAGCTGAAAACTGTTGTCAAACATGAAATTCCTTACAGAAAATCACGACTTTATGAACATAGCTCATGAATCTATGACGATCTATTTGTCTGCTACACTCCAGAATATGAGCTGGCCAGGCATTTATAATCGGGTACCAAATGTAGGGGATTTGCTTATTGCAAAGTGCAATTAACTATATGTTCTCTAGTGAAATAAGGGGAGGGAAGCTTGGAAAGAATACACATATTTAAACATACGCAGAAATGCAAATGTATTACCAATGAGCTCATTAAGAAGAAAGAACTCGCTAAAACTATCTCTGCAGTAGGAGAAAGAATGGGCTTACTCTACACATAGGGGCTACAAGGATTATTCCATCCCATGCACGTGGTTCTTTTAGATGAACTTTGAGAGCAACAGCACCTCCCATGGACTGCCCGAGTAAGAAGCAGGGCAACCCTCTTAACTCAGGACGTCCTGCCAATCATGATGTAAAACGGATCAGAAATTAAAGCTTCCTGGTATTTATGTGAATCAAAAACTAAAACAAGAAATAATCACAGTAACTTTAAAGCCATTGCTTGACAATAGACTTATCTAACCTTTTATTTTTGTGAACTGTTCAATAACATTGTCAGCTAATTCATCAAAGCTTGGTATGTAACCATGCAATCCTTCAGATAGGCCAAAACCAGGATGGTCCAAAGCATAAACACCATATCCAGATGCAACAATTCGTTTTGCAATACCTGAGATTCCAAAATCTCCATGTTTCAAATACAGAATGTTGCCAGTGAATCTATATGAGCAAATAAAAGATAGAATGACAAACCTTCAAAGAAGAAGGTACAGGTATCACCATACCCATGGCTAAAAAACACGGCACCTTTCATTCGAACTCCAGGTTCCGGAATCCATCTTTTGCAAAAAATTTCCAAACCTCTAGAATTCCTTTCGTACCACTAAGAAAATCCAAAAACACAATCACCAAGATTTAATTAACAACCACATTAGCATCTAAAAACAATTCAACTTGGGTTTGATACTATGACATTTCAACCGAGCCAGTCGAGAATAATTCCAAAAATGTCTTCTTCTTTTTTCCTTCTCATTATTCCCCTTTCATCAGGACAATTTGGAAAGTGAATTCAGCCCAGCTCATGATGTTTTGTGTTTCCAGATAAGAAAAATGAATTAAAGATCAATATTCATGTAAAGAAAAGGTGCGTTTTCAAGATCGAAAAGAAAAAACTAAATGTGTAAACAAATTCCAAATTGAGAAAGGAGATGCTCGCTTATAGAGTAAGAAGTACTAGTACGAGTATTCGTGGAGAGCAGCAGTGCTTACCTCGTATGTCTTCCCAGGAGGTGTCATCTATCCACCAATCAAAACCCAAAACAAATAGCATCAGTCACTAACCATGTAAATTCAAGAGATCAAAACAGGTACTACGATCGTGATCAAATCAAGAGAACAAGCAAACCTTGAAAAGTGGGTGATCAAGCTGCTGTTGCGCTTGAATGAAAGCTGATCGAACCCTTCTGCGAGCTGGGGCATGGTCTAAATTTTGCGAGGCAATCAAGTTCAGCTCCTCGCTCACATCTTCTATTGGCTTATTCAACTTTGCGGTCACGACAGTTGAGTGCCGGGTCCTCGATGACATTGGAAATGGTTTGGCATTTGGATTAGTTTCGGGCCGGTAAAAGGTAGGTGGGAACTTTTTAAGCGGATTAATGATCGGAGAGTCAAGTTTCCGGGGAGAGAGAGAGGGGCAAGGTGGGCGGAATCTGAGAGTGAAAGAGAGATCCATTAACAGAAGATACGAGCAACGAAAAGTGAAAAAAATCTTCCACTTAAAAAAGAGTTTGTGCTGGACTACTGCTTTTTGTTTTTGTTTTATATTTTAAATTTTTAATGGGCGTGCGTACTTCAATTTTTGCAGCTCTGCACGTGGTCTTTTTTATGCAGACGACAACATTTTATTTTGTTCTTCCATGTGGTCGGTTTTAACGGTCAACGAGAGTCATTTTTTTTTTTGGTATAATGCACAGAAAATCTTCGAAAATTGATCTTTTTGTCCTAACTAGCTGGTCATTGGATTAGATTATATTATATAATTGGTTTAATAGCTAAAGGAAATAGCGGTGATGAATATTTTAAAATATATGCTATTTATCCTTTACTTTTTTTATTGTAGAAATATTTATATTTTCAAATCCATATATTTATAACATGTGGGGCTTAGATAGTAATATATTTATGTACAATGGAACTCATATATTAATCCATGCAAGTGGGTTGATAGTCTAAGACTATAAAGAAATTGATCATTTAAAAATTGATTGGATCAGTATAATCTTGCATGTTTTAAAACATTTATATTATGTGATAAATGAAAATTAATTGGATCGGTATATTCTTTAATTTTTTTAAAAAATATATATATATTATGTGATGGATGGCTGAGATAAATAATTATTTTTCCTTGTATAAAATCATAACTGCTATTTTTTAATTTAAATATGCAATGCGTTCATGTTCTTCAAAAAATAAACATGATATGAGCTCTAATATAAAAACGATTTCTATTTATTTTCCAGTATTTATATCAACCTTTTCTTTTACCTTTTATTTTTAGTTTTTTTATTTTAGTTATTTTATTATTTTTTATATTTATTAAATAATCCATGTTTTTGTTCATATATATGATCTCAGTTTAAGTTGTTAATTTTTTTTTATTTTCTCTTTCTTGAGGTTGTGTTTTTAGAATAAAAATTTAATTTTTAAATTCTATTTTGTTTTTTGTGATGATTTGCAAATTGATATTTTTTATTAATAATCAAAATATTGATTATTTATAATAATGTTTATAATCACAGTTTATAATAATTGTAACAATTATGAAAATAACAATGAGAATAATAATTAAAATAATTCATTAATCGATGTTGCATTTTATCAAGTTTAACTTTCATGCCTTTTTTGTATGAAATTTAGGATCTAATATAAAAAAACAGAAAATATATGAAGTCACACTTGGACAATATATATGGGAAATTTAGTCAAATTATCTATAATGATAACGATTATTTTTAAAGTTTTTTTTCTTAAAAATATATAACACTAATTATATATTTTGATATTTATTTAATATTTATGCCTGAAAATATATATATAAAAATGAACTAAGTTTTTTTCTGAAATCTTTATTTAATTTAATCTCGGTACTCTAAAATATCTTAATTATAATAATATGAAGAATAAATCTTTCAAAAAAATTAATTTATTTTTACTAAAAAAAACTTCAAATTAAAAATATATCAAACCAAATATACACAAAAAAAATATAAAAAACACAAAGATAACAAATTACTAATAATAGAAAATTAACTATACATTAATAAGAGAGAGTTTCGCTCTCTTTTCACGCTGTCAAAGCTAAATATACTTGGTTTTTTAACGTAAATAACATTTAATAAAAATTAAAATTAAAATTAAAAGTTTAAACTAAAAATATAAGTATAAAATACAAATCAAAAATCAAAAACTATCTTAGAATGACCGAAAAAAATTAAGGGATCAAAATCAAATCAAGAAATTAAAGAATAAATATTAAATTATAAAATAAAAAATTATAAATATTAAAATAAGATAAAACAAATTTATTTATTGCACGGCATAATGACTCGTTTGATCTATATATATATATATATATATACTACCCAAATGCCCCCGCACCTCGTCGCAAGCGACACCATATTTTTTTCAATGTAAAAAATATTAATTATGTGTATTATTTTATAATATTATAAATTTAGCCAAATTAATAAATTTATGCAGAAATCCTATGAAGTGCAAGTTTTCTATAAAATATATGAATTTTAAATCGCTATAAATTTATATGTTTAGCTGTTTTCAATGAAATAACTAGCATTAATTTATTATCATCATAAAAAAAACAAGGAGATTCAAATATTTAAATTATTAAATTCATTGCATTAAAATTAGTTCATTTTATAATTCAATTTAAGCCGGACAAAAACAAAATATAAATTATGAAAATACCTGTAATAATCAAATAACAAAATTAAATAGTTAATTTTCTATCAACAAAAAGTCAAAAACATAAATTGAAATTTATCCCCACGTTATTTTTATTATCATTGCTACAACAATTAAAATTATTATCAATATTATTATCAAAACAATTAAAGTAAATAAATTCCCTGAAAAAACATTAAAAATAAACAAAAGATTTTTATAAAAAAAATAAAAAAAAATTCATTATCATTGCGCAAATAATAAAATCATAAAAATTATCTAATCCAAATAACAAAAAAAAAAAGAGAAAACACAAAAAAAAAACATGAATAAAAGGAAAAAGGAAGTAATATTAATTTCAAAATAATTACCAACATAAATTAAAATTTCAGGCCTGAACCGATTAAAAATAAAACCTCAATAAAAAAAATAAAAATTAAAAGCATAAATGCATAGAGACAAATAAAAAATAAACATTATCCAAAAATTTAAAAAAAAAACTAAATGAATTAATACCAAATAAAAATCTGCAATAATCAAATAACAAATATAAATAGTTAATTTTCTACCTATAAAAAAAATATAAATTAAAAATTCATCATCGCGTTATTGTTGTTATCATAAATTGAAAATTCATCCTCACGTTATTGTCGTTGTTATAAATTGAAAATTCATCCTCACGTTATTATCGTTATCATTGCTATAACAATTAAAATTATCATCAACATTACTGTCAAAACAATTAAAATAATTAAATTGACCTGAAGAATCATTAAAAAAAAATATTTTTATAAAAAAATAATAAAAAATTAATCACTAAAATTATCGTTATTATTGCGCAAATAATAAAATCATAAAAATCATCTAATCCAAAAAGCAAAAAAAAATAACAAAAGGCAAAAAAAAAAAAAAAACATAAATAAAGGAAAAAAGAAAGCAATATTAATTTAAAACACTATAACAATAGCAACATCGGAGTCTTAACATCTAAAATTATTATTGTTATTACTATCAAAATAATAAAAATTATTAAATTATACAGAGGAAAAAAAATTAAAAAGCATAAACAGAATAGTAAGCAAGAAAAATAATTAAAATAGTATTATTATTATTATTATGAAAGAATAAATAAATGAATGAAAGACTAAAAAAATTGAAATAACTACAACAAAAGATCAAACAAAAAAATATAACAAAAACTAAAAATTATCATTGTTATTATTGTCAAAACAATAAAAATTATCAAATTATTCTGAGAAAAAAAAAACCCTCAAAAACATTAACAAAAGAGTAAGAAAGAAAAACAATTAAATTATTATTATTATTATTTATGTTAATAATGAAAGGAAAAAAATAAAAGACTAAAAACATCCTAAAAACTTCAACAAAAGATCAAATAAAAGAATAAAACAAAAACAAAAAATATCATTGTAATCGCTGTCAAAACAATAAAAATTATCAAATTATCCCGATAAAAAAAAACTAAAAAAATTAACAAAAGAATAAGCAAGAAAAATAATTAAATTATTATTATTATTATTATTATTATTATTATTATTATTATTATTGTGTTAATAATAATAAAAATAAAATATATGAAAGACTAAAAAAATCATAAAATTTTTAACAAAAATAAAATCATAAGAAGAAATCAAGGAATTAAAATAAAAAATTAAAAGTATGAGGTCCGAAAGGAAAATCAAATATAAAGGAATTAAAATTCAAAATTAAAAGTATAAATGTCAAAATAAAAATAAAATATATTATCAATTTCAATCAAAGGATAAAATTGAAAGAATTGAAATTGTTGTGCCGAATAAATTAATATTTTTCAACTCAATCCGGAAATTAAAAGAAGGAAGATCGAAGTTAAACTTTAACATTGAATTAATTTCAATCAAAGGACCCAATCAAATTAATTCAAAACTTACATAACAAAACTCAGGACCATACACAAAAATCAAAGTCTAGGGACCGAAGTGAAAAAGATAGACAATTGGGGGACTCTCATGCACTTTTACGTGCAGGAGAGAGAGAAAGGTGGCCGACGGCTTTAACCGGCCACCACCGCTTCCATGACCGTCGTTTGTCGAAATGCGCCGCACCGTATGGAAGACAACGCGAAGGCGCATTGGGAGAGACGCTGGTAGCTCATCTCCGTTCACCTTATGACACCTCATGCACCGCCTAAACAGGGCGTGAGGCAGGAAACTGTCGGGCACGTGCTCTGCACGCGCTGACAGTAAACTGAAAGAAATAATAATAAAAATATGGTAAATCACTTGTATGCCCTTGTCCCGAATGCATAATTTTTGTCTTATTAGGAACTATATCCGTATTTAGCCAATTGAGAAGAAAAAAAATTAGACGGGCGGCGAAACGGACTGGACTGGGTCGGATTGATGTGCAAAATGATTGCAGAGCCTCTTAGTCTATACGGTGTTTTTTGTCATTTTCAAGGGGCAAAATTATTAATACACTGTTTATTAACAGGAAAAAAAGAAAAAAGAAAGGGGGACGTACATATATTAACGTGTAGGTTGCTAACGACCCGATTGAACCATGTTATTGAAAATAGCACAATATGTATAGCTAACAACGCAGCCCATGAAATATGCAATACTAGGAGGCTGCCGTAAGCTTTCTCAGGGAAAAGATTCGCTATTTGGGGCTTTTGTCTCATTATCGACAACAAATATAAAATGATTACAGAGGAGATCCTGTGAGATTTAATTATTTAACATGTGACCTTAGCAAATGTAATATAATGGGTTTATAGGTTAATGCTAGCCATCCCAAATCTATTTCTAATTGTTTAATACTAGAATTGGTTTCTAACATCCCCTACTAAAATGGACTAATGAATTCTTAATTGAAGTGAGAAATGTATCCCCTGTCTATAGATATTCAGATAACTCATCAAAACATCCGAAGAAAGTTGTATAAAAATAAAAAGGGTTGAGAGAAGAGAGAAACAATTTTCCATTAAAAATGAAAATTATTCAACATAAAAATTTAATCACGGAAAAATTGCAATTATGGAGCCGAGCATGTCATTTAAATTCTGCATGATGTAATGTGATAGTTGTGATTTTGAGTATGATTATAGTTGTTAATTTAAATAACAACATAAAGGATTACGGATCCATGATAAAAATAAAAACTATCTGGGGTGCCTATGAGTTTCTCTGATGTAAAAAATAAACTTCTCATCTAATTAGCTCCTATACCATCTTAATTACTGTATTAGTACTGGTTAAGATTTTGGCAGTTGAAGCAAAGCATTGTCAGCTTCCATATTATCACCAATTGCAATGCTGACAGACAAGGTTTCGAGGAATTAATTATTAACAAAATATTAAAGGGAATACATAAATCACAGTATTCGCACCTATAAAATATTATCCATTAAAATAATATTTTTTTTATTTAACCCTTTAATTACCTTTTTTTTATTTTTACAACTCAAAATTATTTTAAGAATTGTGATTCATAGTTTTTTCAATATTTTTGTCAGGTTATATATAGGTTTCATTAAACTGAACACAATCAAATGGAATAAAACACGCGTCTCCTAACTAGTGGAAATGAAGTTCAAAACCTAAATAAATTGGGATTTTTCCTCCCACCTCAAGAAGAGGAGAGATGTTGCTGCCAAGACCTCTCTTGCCAAATTCCAGAGTTTCTTCCTTTTATTTTCCCTTCTACTCCTAGTCTGATGACGGGTATTTAATCTTATGACAGGTGATCCCTCCAATCTCTTGTAATTTCTCTTCAATCTCTATGAAAAACATAAATATTTATTCTCATTTTCTTCTCTCTTTTACGCTGTAAAAGACATAACAAAAATAAATTGTATGTATAGCCCATCTGGATTCATTTACATATTGCCCCTGATATTTTTATGTCCTTTTTTTGTCCCCACTCTTCCTTTTTTTTATTACTTATTCCATAACTTCTCTTATTCTTTCAGTCACACCCCTCTTTTGTGCTCTTGTTTTTGTTATGTTATTGAATCAATTTCTAATTAGGTTAACTCTATAATTATATAATAATTCAATCCCAAGACTCATGCTTATTCGGGGTGTTTAATTTTAACTTTTATTATTCATTTTTTTATATTCTTTTTATATCACTTTGTCTTTATTTTATTAATTATCTCTAAGATGTTACTCTTGCTAGGGTTTACAGCACAAGTCTCAAAGATTTTTTTTATTTTAATCTTTGATGCAAGTTCTATTAAAGATGGAGCTTCATAACCTTTTGATTTGTATTTTCATGAGATTATCTCAATGTCATGATATAGGTAACAAATTAGCTCGAATTGACTTGAGTTTTTTAAATGATTTTTTAAAACTTTTTTGCTTTACATTGTGATGGTTAAAAATTGAGCTTTTATTTACTTTCTACTTGGTTATCCTAATCTTATGATCTATTTCACGAGTTTTGTAAGTTTATTTGAGTCATTCTAATATATCAGCATCTCAATACTTGAAAAATAATACCATTAAAAAAATCGATTTCAATCTTCATCATTAAATATATTTAAAGTAGAGTTTAAATGTTTTTTCATAGAGTTATCTAAACTCATGATTTAAGTGACAAGTTTAAGAGTTAGCATAAATTGATCTTAATTGTTTTTTTTCCTTTCATCATTTAATATTAATTTTATTGAAAATTAAATTTTATATTTTTTATAATTTATTTTTACGAGGTTAACCTGATTTTATGAATCGATATTACGAGTTTAACGAGCTAGATTAAATAATTTTTTCCACTTAATCTTTCAACATTAGGTTGATTATGAATTGATATTTATAATTTAGTTTGATTTGTTTTTTATTGAGCTATCACGTTCACATGATCTAAATTGTAGACTTGAGAGGTTAACACCAATTAATCCACACATATCTTCATCTAGATATATCTTGTAAAAATCACCAGATATATTATTTTATCAATATTTAAAAATATGTTGTATAATATAAATTATTATAATTTTCTAATTTAAAAAACTTGACAACAACGCTTTAATTTGTTTTCCAAATAAAAGTAAAATTGATCTAGCTGTCGCATTACTCACGCGAACTGATGATATGGTCCAAAACTATTGTCCAATTCTCATATCGAGTTAAAGTAAATCATTACAAGGTATCATGGTAGTTAACTCGGTGTAGCCCACTTTGGAATAAAAGACAAACATAAAAACAAAGGGGAAAAAATCTATCAATGAACCACTAAAAATAATAAAAAATCTCCATCTAGATTTTATTTCTACTTATATCTATTTATTTATGTATAAAATAAATTACTAATACAATGACACCAGGTATTCCTCAAGCAATATAAAAAACAAGCAATCATATTTGGGATTTTATCGTATATTTAACAATCATAAAATAAATATAAGCACAACGTAATTTGCTGTAGAATTCTACTATTTCTCAATACTATTAAAATTCATAAATTAAAACTATCATCTGGAAGTTTAAATTCATTACACTTATACAGGTAAAACTATTATTTCTAAGCATCCGAGATCATGAATATCTAAACCTAATTTTGTTTATACAATAGTTGTTTTTATAGCATATTTTGTATAACTGTACATCAACAACTCATGACTTGTATAGCTAGAAATGTCATGCTGATTTTACAAATAATTTGATACTGGGAGGAAACCTCAATTTAATCTCTAACCATGCACGCCCATTTTGAGTCCATAAACAAAATAAACTTTTCAATTATTTCTCTAAAGACTCACGCATTCCTCAATCGGGTCCCTCCATCGATATTAGTTAACACTCACTGTCTATTGTGGATTATTCCATGCTGAAAACGCCGTCGCTTTTAATAGATTTGACGGAGATAACGGTCTCGGGTGGCCTCATGTTTTATGGTCCTAAAACGCCGTCTGCCGAAAATAGCGAACATGATTGATGCTTATCAGGTGTAGTTGGAAAATCCCCTCACAGTCACAGAAAGAAGACAAGTTCATCTCCCTCTCGCAATCATGCAAGACCCTCAACTACATCCACTCCCAAATTATCTTTCATGGGCCCGAACACAAACTATATCACCCAAAAAAATCATCACGCCGAATGCATCATTCAAGAAAATGGAGCACGCCCACAAACTGTTCGATCAAATTCCTGTCATCAACTCCTCTATCTGGAACGTAATGTTCAGAGCATATTCACCAATCGAATTTCACGAGGAAGTTAAAGTTCTATTCAGACAAATGAAGGGATTGAATGCCTTGCCTAGTTGCTTCACTTTTCCACTTGTTCTTAAATCTCGTGTCAAGATTAATGCATTGAAAGAAGGTGAAGAGTTGGATTATTTTGTGATTGAAAGTGGGTTTAGTGTGAGTGGCTGCTACGTTGATGGACATGTGACGACTCACAAAATCCAAGATGCGTAAGATAATTAATTGATGTTTAGTTAAATCAAG
Source organism: Salix dunnii (assembly GCA_015731905.1). NCBI lineage: Eukaryota > Viridiplantae > Streptophyta > Magnoliopsida > Malpighiales > Salicaceae > Salix > Salix dunnii. The sequence goes on along the minus strand of CM027668.1, from coordinate 8,871,064 downwards.
TGATTGATAGCTTCTATTGCCAAAAATATATAAAAAAAATATAAATGATAAAATTAAAATTTTTATAAGGAGAAAGTAAAATGTTTTTTTAAATATATAGATTGTAAAAATATTTATGTTCAAAATATTAAAAATAAAGAAATTAAAAATCTTAAGTATGAAGGATTCATAAATATTTTCAGCACATGAATTTTATATATATATTGGTATCCAGATCAATTTATATACAACTCGATTAATTTTATAGATCTTGAAGTTAACAATTATATAAATTTTCAGTAATAATTGTATTAGTAATTATAGTATTCCATTTAAAACCTCAGAAAAACAAGCTTTCATATTCTAAACTTATATTACTGGACCAAGAGTTTTTTCTTTTTTCACGACTACATTATGTTAAGATAGGTGGACATGAAAAATAGATTCAACCACATTCCAGAACCAAACATGTTGTACCCAAGCTACAATAAAGCTGACACCACGACCAATAAGCTGGGCATTCACCCAAACCTGGTGCATGGGCTTGAGATCTTGCAGGAGCCCATGTCCTTAGGAGCTGGGATCGGGCTCTTTTTTGTAGGTGCTTTCTTTGGATTTTTTAAGTTATTCGGCTTTACTTTGGGTTTTTTCTAAAACTAGTGATTGATTGGCTTGTAATCCTATTTCAGTAAAATTTTAATATTTTTATATTATTTGAATGTATTGATATCAAAAATAATTTTTTAAAAATAAAAAATATTATTTTAATGTATTTTTAAACGAAAAGTACTTTGAAAAGCAACCGCAACCACATTCCCAAACATCTTGTTTGGCATTACGGTCCAACCAGCTTTTTGTCAAAATTCATTTTTTTTTCATTTTAAATGAAATTTTTTTGATATTTTTAGATTATTTTGATGTGCTAATGTCAAAAATAATTTTTAAAAAATAAAAAAATATCATTTTGATGTATTTCTAAACAAAAAAACATTTTAAAAAACAACTCAACCACACTCCCAAATACACCCTTAATTTTGAATCCATTAATATGTAAGCTAGTGGAGAAACAGTCGATGCTGCTTACAGGGAGCGGAAGAGCTTTTTATTAAGATGCCAAACAATGATGTTATTTCTTGGAAAACAGTTTTGAATGGTCATGCTAGTAATGGAGATGACACAGCCTGTGAGGATTGTTTGAAGAGTTGCCACAAATGAATGTTTTTCGTCGAATGAGATGACTGAAGGGTATTCATGTAACGGTTATTATTCTGAGGTATTGAGCGCTTTTAAGTGGATGTTAGTTGATGGAAATACAGCTGCCACACTTGTGAATGTGTTGTCTGCGTGTGCGAGATTAGGTACTCTTGATTTGGGCAAGTACATGCGTATGCAGATAGTCATGGATACAAGGGAAATGTACATGTTGGGAATTCTTTGATCGATATGTGTGCCAAATGTGGTGTTGTGGAAACTGCTTTTGATGTGTTCAAAACCATGGATAAGAAATATCTGATTTGCTGGAATACCATAATTGGTGGATTTGCAATGCCTGGGCAGTACCGAGCTGATGCCTTAAATTTGTTTTCTCAAATGAAGAGTTCAGAGGAAAATCTAGATTGAATAACATTCATAGGCATTTTGTGTGCTTGCACACACATGGGTTTGGTTGAAGATGGTTTATCGTAATTCAAGTCATTGACCAACGAATATTCACTTGCGCCTCAGATCGAACACTATGGTTGTATTGCTCATTTACTAGGGCGAGCTGGTCTCTTGGCTCAAGCTGTGGATTTTTTTACGAAGATGCCCATGGAAGGAAATGTTTATTTGGGATGCGTTGCTTGGGGTGTCTAGGGTTTATAAGAATGTTGAATTTTCTGAACCAGATTTTGGAAAACTCGTTGAATTTCAACCAAAGAACCCTGCTAATTTTGTGATACTTTCAAACATGCACGGGGACGTTGGATGATGGGAAAGATGTTGCACGATTGAAACTTGCACTGAGGGATACAGGTTTCAAAAAATTACGAGGATGTAGTTTGATCGAAGTCAATGACTCTGGTTTTTATTCATCGGTTGAAAGGCATCCCGAGGAGGAGCAAATATACGGCACCTTGAGAGCACCAACAAAATCGATGAGATCATCAGCATACATACCAGATTTTATGGGCGTGGACGAGAGAAACTGAAGATAGAAGAGATCTTGTTGAGGATGATAGAAACATTGTTAAGCTATTCCCTAAAACATGGGTTCCTTGAACTTGAACAAAATTTTCTTCGCTTCTTGAGCTGGAGGATCAAAAGCAATCAAGAGACATATGGAACTGCTTCATGCCAGGGAAATCATGTGCAGTGAAGAGTGTCATTGTAGCTGAGATGCTTATGCTCAAGATTTTTTTCCAGCGAAGATCCTCCTCCCTCTGGGAGTTGACTATCTGTTGATTACAACCCAGGCATTTCCATTAACTTCTTGCTGGTTGGGCATGCTGGGTGGTCGATTCATTGTTTGGCGTCAGAAACCAATGATGTTAGTTACGGTGTAAGTCCTGTCAGTATGCTTCCGGCAGTGGTTGAAATTATCGCCGGATGTCGTAAATTAGCAAGCTTTTTTCATATTGGCGATCCTTCCATTCAACTACTTCAATTATCTCCAAACATCTCAGCATTTGATAGCTTATGAAACCAACTTTTCGTTCAGCTGAAGCTTACTTTCCGAAGGTTGAACTCTCTAAAGCAACAAGAAATGGATTAAGCTACTTGCGTGAAAGCCATTGCACATTAGCGCATCCATTTTCCTGCTGCTTCCCGGCCTTTTGCTTTGATTGTATTGCGCAAAGCTTAGCTAATAACACGGGGAGGGCTTTTCAGTTGAGATAGAAAAGGAAGAGCAGGGCAAAGCTGCACGGTGCATTCCATGTCGAATGGGTTAGAAGACCTGAAACTCATCCCAGGCAAGTAGCCATATCCAAAGGCTAGTTTCAAATGTTTCTGCAAGGAAGGTTGATTATGGAAGGAGGAGGAGAAAAAATGACTCGCAGAACACGAATTTATTTTAGACGGGTATTGGTGCTGGGCTCTTTCTAGTAGACCGCTGACAATGTTTGAGGCCCAATCGGGTGTCCTCTCCTGATCACCCTAGACATCTCGTTTAAATTACTCCTGTCTCTAATGAAGGGATAAAAAGGAGGGAAAAAGAACCTGAGCTTCTCTCTCCATGGACGCATGTCATTGTCACGATATATATCTGAGATGGTTTTCTTGACAGACAAACATGTCTGAGTGAGTGAGTTTCTAGACAGTATAGTAGTGTCACTGTTATTATCATCACATAATGTGGTCCTTTTTTAGCGACCTAATCTCCTAAATTTTCACCTAAACTCAAGCATCCCTGATAAAGAATGAGAGAAAAACAAGAAGAAGAAGAAGAAGAGTGTGTGTGGCTTATCCATTTCTCTAACTTCCGTCCATTTTACACTACATGCTTTGTACGTATTAAGTTCAATTTGTCTCTACATTGATTCTCGAATTTAATTATCTGATCCTGTCTTTATAAATAAATGAAGGCTCGAATCACTCCATCATGACGCGTATGATGGCAATAAAAGTTGAACCCCGATGACATGTGGGTTTGTAATTAAGCCAGGTGGAGTCATATAAGCAAGTTTATTTGTTTGTTGGATTCTAGATATTAAAAATGCAAGAAACAGGCCCATTTATTCAGTACCTCCAAACTAAAATGTGCTGTGCACCCACTGCAACAGGTGCCCAACAATCACAAAATAGATTCTTATCCCACCAAACTATATGAGTAATTAAAAGTTGATTTTCGAAGAGTTTAAGAGGGGGGATTTGCTTTTAATAATCAACTATAACTTGCTGCTAATAATAATAAATTGAACCGTCGTCACCTTCACAGACCATCCTCCCTTGCAGCTTGTTTATGTATTTCGATTTTTACTTACCAGAAATTGAATTTAATCATTTACTGAAAATATTATGCGTACCAGATCTCAATTTAGTTATAAAAAACGATGCATTTAAATTATTCATATTCTATTGAAGATTCAAATTCTTAAAGAGTTGTAGAGTTGTTATATAGATGAAACATTTTTGTATTAAAGTTATTGTGTACCCAAAAAAAAAAAAGATTTGAAACTTGACATGCTTGCTTATGCGAGCAGACAATTAAATTCAATAACTAGCTGCTTCAAAATTGTAGTAAATAAATAGTAATTAAATATGTGTGTTTATATTTATATAAAAGAAAAGTTCCACTTTCTTCTCCTTTGTCTTCCCCCCTAAAGCCCGCCATCATATTTGAACTTAAAACAACCCCTCTCAGCTTGATCTCATGATGACTACAAACAACCTACCAATTTTCAGTACCACCTGGCGCCCGAGTTTCAAACCCTCGAATAGTGGGTTATCATCATGATAATGATGGATCCAAGTGACCCCGCAAAACTCTTTGCTTAGGATGACTTTCATGATATTCCTGAGAGTTTTTCATTTTGAAATAATGCACTGAAAATTGCTTTTCTTTCTCAGCATTCGATTTGTACATAAAATTGTGTTTTTGATGTTTTCTTTGTTTTGAGGGAGGTTGTTTGCTCCTGGTGAGTGGTGGCTTAGGGGCGGCGGCGGCGGCTATGCCAGCTTTGGTATAGGGTGGCATATGGTGGTAGTTTTGTTTTTTTCCTTATTTCGGTGACCTGTTCTTTTTACTGCCCTTGCCTCTTTTTTACTGGGTTTTAATTCAGTATCATTATTGCTAAAAAATTTAACCAATACTCCTGAAATAAAATGTTTGCAAGGCATTCGGTTTCAAAACGCAAAACCCTGAAAAGACTTTCGCTATGTAATCTCAGAATTCTCCAGTGCCAATAACTAATTGGTTTCCGAGTGATATTAGTGGGGTTACTCAAATCTTTACTATTTGTAGTGTAGTTGCCTGGTGTTTGGGTCCCTCTACAAGAAAAAAAAAATCAGAGAAAAAATGTCAAACCGTGCGGGAATGCCGACTGAATGACTGGCCAGAAGAGAGCTATACGTACGAAAAATATGACTTCGCACCAACCTTCTTTGAACTTTGATCACATTGATGTGAATTTATTTATAACTTTTCCAAGATGCTATTCGGGATTTGCTGCTGCTGCTAAACTTTTCATGATTGAAGTGGGTCCATTTGGGGACGGTTTCCGATATTCCAGCTGATATGGACATGAAGCATCTGCACGGGTAACCGTCAAAACCTTAAAAGCAGACTTGTTTTTGCATAGGAAGGATATTTGCTCGGCCGCCGATATATATATATATATTCTCGTGAAATGGCTGGCCCAGGTTTTTACCTAGAAAACGGTCGGTAGAGGGCTTTCGAACCAGGTAGTATGCTCTATCGAAAGAGTTTTTCTTCTTCCGGCGGTGGGAAGTTGGGGAATTGGACTGCTGAGAAACGATTGACAATTAAAGTGAAACCAGATGTCTAATTCATTGATGCGGCAGTGGAGATTGATGGGGACAGGGTTTTGTTTTAATTTTTCCTGTATTATTGAATTGCAGTCTGCCCAGAAAAGGTTGTGGTGCCAAAGAAAAAGAAAGGGAAAAAAAAGAGTTTCTTCGTGAAATCATGATGCTGTACATGGTGAATGTGGTGTTGGATTGATAAAGCTCATATCGACGGGTTCCCTTTTTCTAATGTTTGAATTTTATTCAATAATATTGTCAAAAAGTATACATCACCATCATTGCACACCTGGACCTTTCTTTTAATGTCACATTCGAGTGACTGTTGAATTGAAGTTTATGGCGGAGAGCTGCGCTCCACTGCAATGAATGGGTTGTATTTTAAAAATATTTTTTATAATAAAATATATTTTATAATTAAATTTTTATATTTTTATATCATCTTGATGTTGTAATATTAAAAATATATTTTTTTAAAAAAAAATATATCAATTTAATATATTAAAAAAAAGATTTAAAAAAAACAATATCAACCAACCATGGTTTCAAATATTGAGAAAGACTTTTCCACCCAGACCACCTTTCGATAAACTCGGGGGGGGGATTATACAGAAAGGGAAATCTAGAAACATTGAAGTTAAATTAACAGTATGACTTTTCTTTTAAAAAAATAAAAAAATTCCTTGTCTGCTTTCCGATGTATTTTAAAAGTTTCAATTTTCAACCGGAGGGATCTCTCGAGATTTGTATGCGTTTGAAAGGTATAATAACGATATTAAACCCGTGTCAAATGAATATTGAAATCAAACCGGTATCTTAATTTTTGCTATCCTTGTCCGAAAACAATAAAAGAAGTTTGAATAAGTTGATCGAATATCCAGTGATGGATTTGTAGTGATGGCAAAATAAGTTCACCATACTCTCTTTTATATTTATTGGTCTGTTTGGGACAGCTGTTGCGGTAGCTTTTCAAAATGTTTTTCGTGTTGAAATATATCAAAATGATATTTTTTTTATTTTTTAAAAATTATTTTTGACATAAGCACATCAAAATAATCTAAAACAATAAAAAATATATTTTTATTAAAAAAAAAATTATGCACCGTAGCAAACTTGCGGTGCAAAAACTGCCCCAAACAGCTTGTTATCTATCTCCTCTCTGATTATGAAATGAATTTTCATTCTATTTTAACTCAGCTGTATTTTTTTTGCAATACACACACACTAACTCTGTGTGTTTATAAGACACCGGTTTATTTTTAATATTAATTGTTTATCAGAAAAACAATTACTTCACGCTCTCTCGGTCACTCTCTCCTTCGGAAATAATGCGGTAATGGTATAAGTTTTACAGATTAAAAATATAGCTCCTTCAGTATTTAAAAAAATATTTTATTTTTTTGTTTTAAATTATCTTTTATGTTTTGGTATTATTTTGATATGTTAATATCAAAATAAATATTTTTTTAAATAAATTCTTTAAATGGGAGAAAATAGAGAGTTACTGATAGGCTGATAGCAATGAAAAGGAAAATCTTTATACTCTGAGTGGGATAATTGTTGCAGATCACGTGGAGCCTAGAAGCCTGCAGATACTTCCTTTCCTCGTGTAAATCACGCGCACAGAAAAAAGTTTGTAGAAAGCATCAGCAATAAAATATTAATATCCTTGTAGTTAGGGATGATATGTATAGAGATTAATTTATGATTAGAAAAAATATATAAAATAATACTTTTTTATTGTTTGGGGTATTTGAGTTTTTTTGGGTATTTTTGTACACCTCCAGACTAATTTTATTCCATTGTTCATGCAATAATAATAATTATAGTTTTTTTTTAATGTTTTGACTTTCTTATTTCTCGGAGTAATTTAATGTTTTTATTATTTTAAAAATAATAATAATAATAAATTTAGTTGTTATAGTCAAGGTAATAATAGTAACATTATTAACCACAATAATAATAGCAGTTGTAACGGTTATAGAGCTTGTAGTATTAATAATTGTGACTTTGATGATAATAATAACACTAGCTCATAAAATAATATGAAGAATATCAATAATAACATAAAATATATAATAATGATGATGATCATATTGATTATAATTTAAATGATATTGATAAAAATAACTGTGTTGGTTATCGTGATGATTATTATCACAATAATAACAATGATAATAATAATAACAATGATAACATTGCCAATAATAGTTAGAATATTTATTTTTTACAATAATTATTATTATTATTACAACGACGATTGCAATGATTGTGATTATTTAACAATCATAATGATAAAAATAGGAATAATAATCGAAATAATTCATTGGTCAATATTATTTTTGTTAAAAATTGATTTTTATGGTTTTTTTTATTTATGATATTTGAAATTTAATATCATACAAATAAAAAATAAATGAAGTTACACATAGAAAAACAAGTGGAAAATAGGTCAATTGATCTATAATAAAAAAAATATACAAGTTACTTAACCCACGTTTCACCGTAATTGTAATCAAATTTTATAACATGTAAAAAAATATTAATGGTGCTAGTTCTTTTTTATGATGTTGTACGTCTAAGCAAAACAATCAACCTATGCAGAGATTTTATTAGTTAATGTAAAAAAAACTAATTACGGGACAATTTTTGGTGTTTAGTATTGATATTAAATAATATAGGTTTAAAGAAACAAGGTAAAAAATTAAAGACAACGTTAATTTACAGGATTATCTACGAATACAACATCAAATGATAAACTATTAGATTTTAATCATTATATATTGAGAAGCTACAAAAATTATTTTTTTAATAAATACAACATTGAATGATAAATTATTTTAATTGATATTCTTATGATTGAAGGCAAAAAAATATCATCAACATAAAAAATATTATTTGATGTGAAGAAGAAGTGAAAATAGTTGAAGGATAAAATTAAAAGGCAAAAGCAAAATTTGTACTATTACCGTTATGAATATAATTATTATAATTGCCTGGATTGCCATAAGAGTTTTTCAAATCATTCATTCATAATATAAGATTTGAAAGATTATTTGTAAATAAGTTGAAAATTTAATTCCTAGTAAATACAATATCGAATAATAAATTATTTGAGCTATTATTTTCATTGTTATTATTACTATTGAAAGTAAAACTAAATACAATATTAACAACATTGAAAAAAAATGCTATAGAAAAATAAAAATATTTGAAGAACATAATTAAAGGGAAAACGCAAACTTAGTATTATTATCATCACGAGACATTATCATACTATAAAACATAATCTAAGTTAATGTGTTTTTTTCTTTTCTTGTTTGCCTAGAAAACTTTTAATTATTTAGATTTTTAATATGTTCATTTTGTCATGAATAGCCTGTTTAAGATAATAATGATGATTATTTTTAGGTATTTTATTAAAAAATATGTTAGGCTAATTATATATTTTTATATTTGTTTAGTATTGACACATTAAAACATATAAAAAAATGAACTATTTTTTTTTTAAATTTCAAATTAATTCGATCGCAATATTATGAAATATTTTTAATATAATAATATAAATAAATAAATAAATAAAAAACATTTAATGCTCTTTTTAAAAAAAATACTTTAAACTAAAAATATATAAAGTCACAAGTAGACAAAATAAATAAATAAAAAAAACACATGAATAACATATTACTAACAACAGAATATTCACTATACGTGCATAAAAAAGAGTTTCATTTTTATTTTATGTCACCAAAACTAAACTTACTTTGTTCTTTAACGCAAATCGTGTTTAATACATAAATAATAGTAATAAAAATTAAAAATAAAACTAGAAATATAAATATAAATAAAAAATAAAAACTATTATAGAAGAACTAAAATAAATAAAAGGATCAAAACTAGACAACAAAATAAAGACATAAATATAAAATAAAAAATAGTTTTTTTATGGGTATTTTTGTACTCCTTCAAAGTAATTTTACTATTTTCATTGTTCACGTAATAATAATAATTTAAGTTTTTTTTTTCTTACTTGTCATTTTGTTAATGTTTTTTTTTATTATTTCTCATGTCAATTTAATGTTTTTTTTTATTATCTTAGCAATAATAGTAACGATCATTTTAGGTGTCACAATAATATTAATATTACTATTAATGATTATAATAGCAATTGTAATTTATTGAAATAATAATAATATTTATGGTGTTAATAATTATAAGTTGATGATACAATAACAATAACTCATAAAATAATATGATGAATATCAATAATGTCAAAAAAAAACTAATTATAGGACTTTTTTTTTGTGTGTGTTTTGTATTGATATTAAATAACATAATTTTAAAGAAAGAAGATAAAAAAAATTAAATAAAACATTGAGTTACATGATTATTGACTAATACAGTATCGAATGTTAAATTATTAATGAATATTTTATAGAATGATAAAATATATCACCATCATAAAAAAAATATTATTTAATTTGAGGAACAAATGAAAATAGTTGAAGGATAAAATTATATGGACATGAGAAAAAATTGTATTCTTAACATTATGAATATAATTATTATAATTGTTTGGATTGATATAAAGAACAAATAGAAATATTTGAAGAACAAAATTAAAGGAAAAAAAACAACATTAATAATATTATCATTATGAAACATTACCAAATTATCAAACACAATCTAAGTTAATGTGTTATTTTATTTTCTGTTTGTCTAAAAAACTTTCAATTATTTAGGTTTTTATATATTTATTTTATTATGGACAAGATACTAAAGATAATGATAGCGATTATGTTTAAGGTATTTTTTTTTAAATATTAATATAATTATATATTTTTATATTATTTTATATTAAAATATATCTAAAAATTAACTAATTTTTTTAAAAAATTAAAATTAATTAAATATCAATATTCTGAAATATTTTTAAATAGAGAGCTCAGGAGTTTTATAATTTTATTGTAAGATTCGATTTTAACGAATTTGAAAGGTCGGGATTTTTTTTTATCCATTTAATCTTCTTTATTAATTCTATCAATTGTTATGTTTATTTATTATTTTTATTAAATGTAAACATTATTTTTCCATTTACAATTTTAAAAATATAAAAATTAACGACAGTTAAAAGCATGCCCATACTGCTATCATTTTTTTCTTTACATCACATGGGATCGCAACTTGGAAACATACCACAACGTAGTACAGGTTATAAGTGATTGTTTGGCACTGACCAGTGTGTGGTTGAAATTTATTTATTTTTTTTTAATAAATTTTGTTTAGTATTTTTATATCATTTTAATATGCTGATATTAAAAATAAATTTTAAAAAAATAAAAATAATATCATTTTAATATATTTTTAAATAAAAAACATTTTAAAAATCAACCATAATTATACTCTCAAATACACCTTTAAAACATGTATTATACTATTCATGTGAATTTAGATCGGAGCAATAACGACTCCTCCTATAAATTACAAACATCTGTAACCCGATGATGTTTTTTTTCCCGTCATCATCTCTTCAAGCACTATCTACCACGATGGTGTATATCGGTGTTAGATTCTTGACGTGACTCGGCTGTTCTTTTTTTTTTTTTCTTTCTAAATAATATTATGATCTAAAAAGTTTTTTTAACAAAAAAATCTTATAATAAAAAAAACACAAAAATATAAAATCAAACCTAATTAAATTTCTCTTCATCAACTTGAATCTAAATTTTAGGCAATACTAAGTTTCTAAACAACCATCATCAAACTTTATTTATCAAAGGAGATATGTGAACACCAAATTAAATCATTATGATGGTTGAAAATGACAAAAATAATAACTTTATATCTTATCACAAACCAGTAATTAAAAATAATAAAATTAAATTTCACAGCGAAATTAAAATTAAAAATAAAAAAAGGTATAGTTCTTGAAATTAAAGGACCAAGTTATATTTTGTATCCGAACTTCAAACAAACCACTTTTTTTGTGTGCCTTTTTTGTCTTGGTTCCTTTCTTTCAATTTTTATCTTAAAGCAATTGATTTTACACTCAATAATTGAAGGACCCAATTAAAAAAAGTACTTGAAAACCAGAATTAAAAAATTGTTGCTCCACTCACCATCTTTCCAATTTCGTTTTTTTTTTTCATTTTTATTTGTTTTTTATATAGCATGAAACGTCATAGCCCACTGCATCTCAAACCTTAAATCAGATTTTATGATGTAAGGATCTTATAAATTTTTCAATGCTAGCATTGATTGGAGGTTTGATTCTACAAACCGAAAGGTGAAATCCGGGACATGAAAAATTGTTCGATGAAGACTACCTTCTTTTAAATAAATAAAAATATCATGATAAGCGTTCCGGTCTCGAAAGTAGATCTCTGCACCTAGAAAACTTAATTTACTAACGAAGTAGCAATCATAGATTCCACGGTATAATAACTTACACGAGTAATAATATCGCGCTAGTCCATCCATGGGCATAAATTTATTGACATTCTTGTATCAAACACAGTATATTTATTTTAAAAAAAAAAAAAGATTCTTCGAAGCTTAAAAGTAAACAGGCTTAACCTAACAGTATATTTATTTAAAAAAAAAAAAGATTCTTCGAAGCTTAAAAGTAAACATGCTTAACCTAGTGGGACCGCAACCGGCTTATCAACCACTGCTACGTCCATCACGAGACAGGTTTTGAGGATATGGGCGTCATGCATGAACCATATCTCTTGTCCCTCTCACTGTCATTTCCGTCACTCGGATCAGAGCAAGCAAGCGTTGACAACAAATTTGTATTTAAATTAAACTTAGGCAGTATATTTTAACTTCCACACCACTTAGTCAGCATTCCATATGCTGTTAACTGTAAAATATTGACACATGTCAGGCTGATTAGAACAAATACAAAAGCGTAACCATCTTCTATCAACTTGTAATGACATTATTTAATCACCATGCAATGCTTGTGACGGGGAGTGGACGTGAAGACTAAGACCCACCAAACTCTACTAACCACTCAATCGAAGATCATTTCACCCGATCAGTACCCGAGCCGTCCAGCAAGAGATAACATAGCAATTGAGATGTGCATGGTTGACCTTCAATTGTTTTCTATTTTTTTTAAATGTTTAATTATATATAAAAAAAGCGATCTCAAATCAGCTAACACATTAATCCCAGATCTTATTTGCTCCTTAAACGATTCAATAAACATATATTTTTTATCTAGTTCAGTGTACTTGGATACAAAAATAGATGATGAGCTCGAAATTCAAACTCATAGAAGTAAAGAAAGAAAATATTCAAATATCCTTGTTATCCAAATGAACCTTCAGGATTACAATGTAAAGAGCGGGTGGGAGTGAATCTCTTTTGAATATGCCAAATGATTGTATACTTAAGTCTTCTCTCTCCCTATATTCTTGTACCTTTGATTGATGGGTCATGTAGAGTTTAATTACTTGGTGGTGATGGACATTGGGTGCGAATCATTCGACTGCGAGACAAATCATTAAGAAAATGGGACTCTGGTCGGTGGTGATATGAAGTGATTGGTGATGTAGCATTTCATCCGTTAATAGCACAGTAAGAATATGGTCTCAAGGAGAAATACGGGACAACATATAGCATGCATATACTATTTTTTTTATCCAATAAAAGTCTATTTAGATTGAAAATCCTGGTCTAGATAGTAAGAAACTAGATATAGCAAGATAAATAAATACAACTCCGCTTGATCATTTTTATTTTAAAACCTTACTGATCTCCTATTATCATTACTTTTTACCCCACGTAAAACATATGTTAAAATACAAAAATAATTATTTCTCAAAATGTGAATTATGTAAAGTAGAAAGAAAGGTAGTTTTATATTTGCTATTTTTGGTTTGTAGTTTGGCTATAAAATAGATTGAAATGTAAGAGTAAAATACAATCAAATATACTGAAATTACTTCGTATTTCAAATTTTAACATGGTATCAGAACAATTTTGAATTTCTCTACGAATTTTTTTTTTCGAATCGAATTTTTTTTCGAATCAAGTTTTCTTCGAAAGCCAGAAATCCCAGAAACTTCTACTGTTCCAATCAGCCTAGCAACTCAAGAAGAAACCCAAAAATTAAGAACCCTAAACCCCAACAAAACACACACATTCAAAACAACAAAATCACAACACAAAGAAATCCACAGAAATGGAAATTAACCCAATCAATCCACTGACCTCAAACCCATCACCACAACTCAATGTTCCTCCAGACAACTTGACATCACCATGAATATCATCATGAATGAAACAAATTTTGGGTTATGGTCATAACTCATTGAAATGCACATTGGAGCTCGAAACAAGTTGGGGTATCTTACCGGAGCTACTACGAAGCCTGCCTCAGACGACCCACAGCTTGAATCATGGGTTACCGAGAATTATTGAGTCAAAAGTTTGCTAATTGACTCGATGACCCCATCCTTAATGCAAAGGTTCCTTCGCCTCTCGACGGCCAAGGAGGTTTGGGACGCCGTCGGCCAAACCTTCTACGACGGCACCGATACCATTTGCATCTTTGAGTTGAACCGACTATCCTTCAACACCCATCAAAATAGACGTCCATTGTCCATTTATTACACTAAGCTGGTGGCGATCTTCAAAGAGATCGATGGCCGGACTGCACCTCAGGCTAGGATTGTCGAGGGGGTCCTTCACCACCACTCGACCATGTCTTAGCTCAGGGTCTACATCTTCCTCAGTGGGCTTGACCTTGGCTTTAAGCACATCCATGGAGAGATTCTTCGCAAGGACCTGCAGCTCGACCTTGAGGGAGCTTACGCGTGTGTCCGGCGAGAACACTCCCAAAAGATGATTATGGATGGAAATGGAGGATATGGTAGCCCCTTGGGGTTCCCTGAATGCTCAGCGATGGTGACAAGGCACCATCGGCAGGCAGGAGAATAGGGGAGAGAATGAACACGGGGTGCGGTGCGAGAAGGAAGAGAAAACGGGGGGAAATTAGGGCACACTTTGCCTTTTAAAGCTGACCGGGGTTGGGTTGACCGGGTTGATCAAATATACAAAAATACTAGTGGACTAATGTGTTCTCATTGCGGAAAAATGGGACATTCGAAACAACGATGTCATTAAATTATTGGTTACCCTGACTGATGGGACTTTACGAAAAACCTCGAAAAAATATTTGAAAACCCTCAGTCCATCTGACGAAAGTCAAAGCAGATCTGACACACACCACAACAAATATGGTCCATCTAGGTATTATCGAAAATGATTTTGCACACTCTATTATTACAAAGAATAGTACTTGGATTATTGATACAGGTGTATCTCATCATATGACTACAGATTCCGATAATTTAAAATGTCATAAACCCTCTTTATGGACAGATATATACACTGTTAATGGTAGTTCCTTCCCTATCACGGGGGAAAGATCTCTTGTTTTAACTGACACTATTACACTAAATATTGTTCTTATCGTTCCATCCCTTGCATATAACCTCCTGTCGGTTAGTCAAATCACGATTACCCTTGAGTGCTCGGTAACTTTTTGACCTCTATTCTGTGTTTTTCAGGACATTCTGACCCAGAAGATTCTTGGTTATGGTGTTAGACGGGGCAACCTGTATTACTTGAAGTTAACGAAACAAGGTGGGTTAAAGCTGGGTCATGCACATCAGACCAGAAGTACGGGTCAGGCTCAGGCTCTTGTTTGGTTATGGCACCGACGACTCATGCATCTCCCTTTTGGGTATCTTAAGAAGCTACAACCGCATTTATTTCCTAATTTAAATATGTTGGATTTAAGTGTGACATATGTGAACTGGCGAAAAGCCACCGTATTTCCTATTTGCCAAGTTTGAATAAAAGTGTAGAACCACTTGTTGTTATTCATTCTGATGTTTGGGGTCCTGCAAAGGTCTCCTCTTTTTCTCATGCATGGTATTTTGTCACATTTATTGATAAATGTACTCAGATGACCTGAATATCTCTCCTCCGAAATAAAAATGAAGTAAGTACAGTGTTTTAGGAATTCCAGAAAATGGTGCTGACACAATACCAACGGCACATTTGTACACTCCAATCAGACAATGGTATGGAATTCATTGATCAAGTACTAGTTAATTTTTTACAACATCATGGAATTCAACATCAGACATCCTGCACATATACTTCACAACAAAACGGATTAGCTGAAAGAAAGAACAGGCAAATTATAAAAATTGTTCGCGCTTCGCTATTTGGAATGAATATGCCAAAATACTACTGGGGTGAGTCAGTCAAATCTGTGGCGTATGTAACAAACCAAACACCATCTAGTGCAATTGATTTTCAATCTCCTCAATAAAAAATGGAATCTCTCCTCTCGGTTCCTCATCTTCCAAACTTGGAGTCTCGAGTATTTGGGTGTACGGTATATATTCACATTCCTAAAGTTTTGCGAAGCAAACTCGATCCGTGTGCAAAACAGTGCGTCTTTGTCGGTTACTTGGAGTTTCAGAAAGGATATTGGTGTTATGATCCTCATCATCAAAAGCTACATGTGACATTGGATGCATCATTTCATGAATCTAAACCCTACTATTCAGGGGGAGTTCCTGGTTCTTTTTTTCAGGGGGAGAATGAAGAGAATACATATATGTTTGAATTAGAGGAAACGAGACCAAGTCAGGATGATAACATTGAAGTCAGCACAGGCCGAAATGATCTCAGTAACGACCCCTTATGTCTCTGGAATTACCAACACCTGCACTATTAACCGAGGAATCAACTGAGAATGTGTCTCCTCAGTCACCTCAGGTAACCCTAAATCCTATCCCAATTGAGATAAATGAACTTCCTGTCTTAGAAAATAATGAGACCCTTAGATATCCACAAAGATTAAACCGAGGAATCCCAAAGAAACAACATGAATCTGATCCAAAACAAAAAACTAAATATCCCATCAACAACTATATATCTACCCATAAATTATCTGAATCATATGTATTTACTGTTAATCAATTATTCAATGTGTCTATTCCTAGTAATGTATAAGATGTATTAGCAGACCCAAAATGGACCAAAGCGATGAATGAGGAAATGAAAGCACTGCAGAAGAACAATACTTGGGAGTTGTGTCAATTACCATAAGGAAAGAAAAATGTTGGGTGTAAATGGGTATTCACAATAAAGTTAGAAGCGGATGGGAGCATTGATAGATACAAAGCAAGGTAAGTAGCGAAGGGATATACGCAGAAATATGGGGTGGATTATCAAGAAACCTTTGCCCAGTTGCAAAAATGAACACAATCTGGATTCTCATATCAATGGCAGTGAATCAAGACTGTGCCTTACAATAATTTGATGTTAAGAATACCTTCCTGAATGGAGATCTTGAAGAAGAAATGTATATGGAATTACCACCCGGAGTGAAAGCCAGACGCTTACAGGAAACAAAAGTGTGCAAATTAAAGAAGGCTTTATATGGGTTAAAACAGTCATCTCGGGCATGGTTTGGAAGATTTTCATCCACAATGAAAGAGTTTGGTTATAAGCAAAGTAATTCAGATCATACTTTGTTTATAAAGCATAAAGGAGGGAAGGTAACGACTCTAATAATATATATGGATGATATGGTCTTAACAGGAGATGATCCAAAAGAAAGAAAGGCTCTACAACAGTTTCTGGCATCGAAATTCGAAATGAAAGATCTCGGACAACAGAGGTACTTCTTAGGGATCGAGGTCTCAAGATCAAAGATGGGGATATGTCTTCTACAACGAAAATATGTGTTAGAGTTACTGGAAGAAACTGAAATACTTGCATGCAAACCGGTAGATACACCGATGGAAATGAATCATAAACTGGGACAAGCAGAAGATCAGACACCAGCAAACAAAGGATGCTATCAACGGCTAGTGAAAAAACTAATATACTTATCATATACTTGGCCAGACATTGCCTATGTAGTAAGTGTGGTAAGTCAATTTATGCATTCACCAGGAGAAGAGCATATGGAAACAGTATACCGGATTTTGAGGTACTTAAAAGAGCACCAGGAAGAGGACTTCTATGTTTAAAAAGGGAGGTCCAAGATATTAAAGGATATACAAACTCAGATTGGACAGGAAATCAGACAGATAGAAGATCAATATCAAGATATTTTACATTTGTGGAAGGCAACCTTGTCACTTGGAGGAGAAACAAGTAGAAAGTAGTTGCAAGGTGAAGTGCAGAAGCAGAATACCAAGGTATGACTCATGGTGTTTGTGAATTACTGTGGGTTAAACAAGTACTATAAGACCTGAGAATTGATTATGGAACATCGATGGAACTACACTGTGACAATAAGGCAACTATCGAAATTGCTCATAATTCGGTTTAACATGGTCGTACCAAACACGTTGAGGTCGACAGACACTTCATTAAAAAAAATCTTGATCGAAAAATCATACAACTTCTGTATGTTTGGTGTGAAGATCAACTGGCCAATATCCTCACAAAGACAGTTTACAGAAGAGCATTCTATAACGCAATTGACAAGTTGGGCTTGATAAATATCTACGCTCCAACTTGAGGGGGAGTGTTAAAATACAGAAATAATTATTTCCCAAAATGTGAATTATGTAAAGTAGGAAGAAAGGTAGCTTTATATTTGCTATTTTTGGTTTGTAGTTTGGTTATAAAATAGATTGAAATGTAAGAGTAAAACACAATCGAATATACTGAAATTACTTCGTATTTTGAATTTTAGCGACATCACTTTAAAAAAACTTCATTAAAATTTTAGTTTCATTTAATAATTAAATTAAAAATATCAAAATAATAGATATTTTTAATTTTAAAATTAATAATCATATAAGCTTATCATGATTATTATATTAAT
This sequence comes from Salix dunnii, assembly GCA_015731905.1. NCBI lineage: Eukaryota > Viridiplantae > Streptophyta > Magnoliopsida > Malpighiales > Salicaceae > Salix > Salix dunnii. The sequence goes on along the minus strand of CM027668.1, from coordinate 8,852,745 downwards.
AATTTTTGGGCTCTCGAACTGAAGACCATTTAAATAACGAATATTTTAGTTTTAAGTTTTATTATCAAGTCACTTACTATATGATTTTCATGAAGCTTTCCTTTATTTTATAGCTAGATGTTGTGCTTCTTGTATATTGCTATTTGAGTTTATATATGTATTTTTGAATTTTTATCACTTTCAAACTTTAATCCATCAAGTTTCTTGTTGGGTACGGGAAAATAAAAAGAGAGAACACTGTAGAATTTTCATAAAGCTTGGTACATGTGTCTCTCTACATAACCACTAGAAAAAACATTTCATGGAAAATTAACACACTTATAAAGTTGTATGATAAAATTTTTATTGTACAATGGATTTGTATTTAAAATTATTAGTTTCATTGTCAATTGAAATTATAGGCAAAAACTTGTTTGGTATGTAAGAAAACAAGGGGAATTGGATCAACCGACATTCAGCATATAAAGTTGTCTTTCATTCTTATTTTTTTTAATGCGATTAAACTCTCAATTATTACCTTGTTACTCTGATTTTTTTATTTTATCTGACTTTTTCGAACATTACGTGCACATATTAGAATGTTGAGTAGAGATTTGTTACCTTTTAAAACTAAAAGTGTAAACTTGCAAACTTGCAGTATTGTATTTCTATTTTTCGTATCCTTTACAGTGTTACAGTGTATGTATTTATAGTAGTAAATAATCTCTGCTACACTAAAATACAAACACACATAAAACTCACCTAACACTAGAATACAAATTCAGTTATGCTACAATACAATAATAACAACAATATTCTAACTGTAATGTTTAACACTCCTCCTCAAGTTGGAGCATAGATGTTTATGATACCCAACTTGTTAATTGCACCATGAAATGTCCTTCTAGAAACCGTCTTTATGAGTACATCCGCCAATTGATCTTCTAACCTAACGAATAAAAATTGTATAATTTTCCGATCGAGGTTTTCCTTCATAAAGTGTTGGTTGATTTTGACGTGTTTGGTATGATCATGTTGTACAGGGTTGTATAATTTTCCGATCGACTATGCCTTATTATCACAGTATAAACTCATGGGTGACCCATAATCAATCCCCAATTCTTGTAACACATGTTTTATCCATAATAATTCGCACACGCCATAAGTCATACCTCGGTATTCTGCCTCCGCACTCGATCTAGCGACCACTTTTTGTTTCTTGCTTCTTCAAGTTACCAGGTCACCTTCTACAAAAGTAAAGTAACATGATGTCGATCTTCTATCTGTCTGATCTCCTGCCCAATCTGAGTCTGTATACCTTGTAATTTCATGAACTTTATTTTTTGAGAATAGTAGTCCTCTTCCTGATGTACCTTTTAAATACTTTAGGATCCGATATACTCCTTCCATGTGCTCCTCTTCTGGTGAATGCATGAACTGACTTGCCACACTGACTGCATAGGCTATGTCTGGCCGTGTATGTGATAAATTTATCAGTTTCCTAACCAACTGTTGGTAACGTCCTTTGTCAGTTGACATTTGATTCCCTGATTCGCCCAGCTTGTGGTTTATCTCCATAGGTGTATCGGCTGGTTTACATGCTAGCATTCCAGTTTTTGTTAATAGATCTAACACATATTTTCGTTGTGATAGACATATCCCGGTTCTTCATTTTGAAACTTCGATCCCCAAGAAATACTTTAGTTGTCCCAAATCTTTCATTTCAAATTTCAAAGCCAAAAAACATTGTAGCGCTTTTCTTTCTTCTATATCATCCCCTGTTAGGACCATGTTGTCCATATACACTATTAAGGCTGTAATTTTCCCTTCCCTGTGTTTTATAAACAGAGTGTAATCAGAGTTGCTTTGCTTATAGCCAAATTCCTTCATTGTGGAGGAGAATCTTCCAAACCAAGCCTGATGTGGCTGTTTTAAACCATATAGCATCCTTTTCAACTTGCAAACTTCGTTCTTACTTGAGGATTTACCTTTAGCTCCAGGTGGTAAATTCATGTAAACTTCTTCTTTAAGGTCTCCATTGAGAAAGGCATTCTTGACATCAAATTGTTGCAATACCCAGTCTCGGTTTACTGCTAGAGCTATGAGGATGCGAATGGTGTTGATCTTTACAACCGGGGCAAAAGTCTCCTGATAGTCTATTTCATACTTCTGTGTATATCTCTTTGCAACTAATCTTGCTCTGTACTTGTCTATACTGTATAGACCCATTTGCATCCCATAGTTCTCTTCCCATTTGGTGGTGGACACACCTCCCAGGTGTTATTCTTTTGGAGTGCTTCCATTTCTTCGTTCATTGTCACCATCCATTTTGGATCTACTAATGCATCTTGTATATTATGAGGAATAAATACAGTAGATAATTGATTAACAGATAATACATACGATCCTGACAACCTATGAGAAGAAACATAGTCACTAATTAGGTGTTTAGTTTTGTTTTTCATATTAGGTTCATATTGTTTCTTCGGGACTCCTCTATTTGACCTTTGCGGGTATTTATTTTCTCTACTTTCAACAATAACAGGATTTTCATTATTGAGAATAGGGTTTTGATTTACCTGAGAAAGGACATCCTGGGTTGATTCTTCGGTTAAAAGTGTAGACATTGGCAGCTCTGAAGAAGAAGGGGGGTTGTTGCTCGGGATATTCTGATTGATGTAAAATTCCAAATCTTCACTGTCTAGAGGAGCTACATCAATTTTCTTTGTTTCCTCTGAAAGGCTCTCAACTATTCTTCCATTTTCCTCTAGTTCTTGGACTACCCCGTCGACCGTACCTGCTGGGACATAGTCCAATGGTCGATTTCCTGGAAAAATTCAACAAGTTTGTTGTAATAGAGGCTGAGTGGATGACCGTTTTGTTTTGTGGAGAAGGACCGTTGATTTTGCTCAAATATGTGGGTTTCATGGGACCCATCGTAGAAGGTACGTGTTAAGGCCTCCCAAATTTCTTTTGCTGTGGAGAGTCTGAGAAATCGTTGCATCAATGCAGGGCACATCGAGTCAAATAACCAGCTTTTGACTCGATTGTTTTCAGTGACCCAAGTAGCAAATTTTGGGTCAGTTGGGTCAGGTTTCTTTGTTGCTTTAGTGAGATACCCAACCTTGTTGCGAGCAGTAATTCACATCTCCTTCAGTTGGGACCAAAAGGAGTAGTTGGTTTCATCCAACACAATGCCAGTTGGTAATGGCGAGTTGTCCTGATGGACAACAATTTGAGTTGCCAATGGGAGGGTAGCAGGTACATTCATTGGGTTAATTTCCATTTTTTCAAAAAAAAAATGATGGTTAGTGATTCAGTGTGGATTGGAATGTGTTTTTTTGTGTTGTGAATGGGTTTCTGATGTGTTGGAAAAAAAAATTAGGCGTTTGGTTCCTGAGAAAATCTGGGTTTTTAGGTGTTTGGTTTCTAGGAAAATCTGGGTTTTTGGGTGTTTGGTTTCCAGGAAAAACGGGGTTTCTAGGGAAAAATTTGTTTTCTGAGAATTCGAGGGGGAGAAAAAAATTGCAGAACTTCGAGGAGCTTCGGGGTTGTTTGAGTGGTGATAATTTGAACAAAAAAATAATACGAATTCGGATGAAGATTATAAAATTTGCTTTGATACCATGTAAACTTGCAGTAATGTATTTCTATTTTTCGTATCCTTTACAGTGTTATAGTGCATGTATTTATAGTAGTAAATAATCTCTGCTACAATAAAATACAAACAGACATAAAACTCACATAACACTAAAATATAAATTCAGTTATGCTACAATACAAGAATAACAGCTATATTATAATTGTAATATTTAACAGAAAGCATTTTCCATTGGTATTTTTTGAATATACAAATAAAAAAATAAAGCTAATAAAAAAACAATGCAAAGACTTCATGCACATCTGGGAAAATACGGTAGCAGGTGATGTGTAGACTAAATGATCATGTCAGCAGATGCTTGGTGGAAATTAACTGCAGCAAAAAAATTAAAAGCTTACATGCTCGAATAAAAAAATAAAAAATCTCACGCACTAACACAGTAAGTTTATTTGAAAAGAGGGAGTGGGTAATTCGTCAAAGTGATGCTAGATAAATATTATCACATAAAAACTTACACCAGCCATACGTTTTTAATTGAAAACCAGTCATTTTATTACTTATTAATTAGCATTTTAATGTGAGTATTTAATCTGTTTAGAAATCAAATTTCAATTTTTTATAAAAAGAAAAAAACCGGTTAATTTTGTTTATTAAAAAAGCCATGAAACAGAAATGTGAAGAATCTGAGATTCTAGTAAATCGAACCAGATTGATAGGCTGAAGGCGCACTCCGACGCTGATAATCGGCCGAAGCTTGGCATGGTGCTGGAGAGGTAAAAGCAGGCATGAAGGAGATCCACTCATGAAGTATTGGGCCAACTTTTCGCAGTCTAAAATACGCCTTCAGAATACCCTCGGAAGGGAATTCTTCTCTCCGGCGTGGCTGGTTGTTCGATTTTGATTAATTATTTTTTTTTAGCTTTAACCATGAACAAACATTAAATATATCCTTGCTTAAACCAAGTCCATCTTATCTTATGTTGAATATACCCAAACCAAGTATGGATTTAGATTCAAATTGATAATGTATATAGACTTCGAATTTGTTTGGTTTTCAAATTCAAATCAAACAAAATCAATATAGATTATGAATTCTACCAAAATCTGATCCACAATACTTGGAAAAATATGATTCCGTTGAATTGATCTGGTTTCGTTATTATTAGAAATCCCAGATCATATTTTTTTCCCCTCTCGTGATCTTTATCAATATAAAAAAGGGATACAGGCAATCGGAGCAGCCTCTCGCTCCTCGCATCTATGGCGGAGGAGAAGGTATATATTAAGAGGAAAATTCGAAGAGTAAATATTAAAGTACGCAATATAATGAGTCGACATTTTTTTAAAGGATATTATAGTACAGCAACGATTTAACATAAAAATGAATGAATTTTTTTAAAGGATATCATAGTACAGCAATGATTTAAAATAAAAATCAATTAAAGTGAATAATATAAAATAAAAAAATAGTTTTGCAAGGGGGCTGGAAGCTCCATGGAAAAAAACAAAAATCAAGTTAGCGTGTGGTTATTATTTTAGAATAAAAACAAACAAGATATCATAAATAAAAATAAATTTAGTTGAGAATAAATTTAGTTCTGAGATAATTTTAAAATGAATTGTTATATCTTTAAACCATAAGGTGTACCTGTTTTAATATAAAATATTCATTAGTTTTTACATTTAAAATATCTATATTAAAAAATAATTTTAAAATTATTAAGTTGTGTAAATAAAATTAGTTATTATTATAGAATCTGACTTGAACCAAGTCTTGAGTTATAGGTCAGGAATACCAATAAATTATTTTTTTTTAAATTAAAACATTTTGTGCTCACTAATATATATATATATATATATATATATTTCTAATAAATATATAATTTCTTCCCCTTTATTTGTTGAGAAGAAGGGGATATTATCTATTTGGTTGAGTATTTGTGAAAAAATTAAAAAAAAACTATTTACAACAGTTTCTCCAATATTTAACAAAAATAATTAAACTTGGTTATTTTTATGATTTTTATTTATTTTGTGAATTACAACTTGTACACTTTACAGTGAAACCAAGGTTATTAATTCCGTTTCGTTACGGCCTAAACGTTCTGTACCATTAAGAAAACCGAGACAAAACGACGTTGTTTTCGTCTCGGTTTAAATTCCGGTCGGAACGTCTCGGTACCGTTCCGGGTGTGCTGTTCCGGCCTCAAAATCCTTTTTTTTTTTTTAGAGATTATAATTAAAATTATTTTGATTAACCTATTATTGTGTTTCTAATTTTGAGATTAAGTTTGTTTGATTTTGTGTTTGTATTGTATAATTTAAAGTTAGTTTATCTTGAATTTTAATTATACTTGATAAATTAAAATTTTAATTATATATATATATATATATATATATATATATATATATATATATATATATATATATATAATCCCGAAACGCACGCCAAAATACTCCATATATAATCCCGAAACGGCACGCCAAAATACTCCAAAACCGGAATATTCTGTACCAATAAAAAAATCAAAATAGAGATCAGAACAATATTAATAACCTCGAGTGAAACAAGATATAGTTGTGAAGGCAGATTTAGTTTTTCTTTTGAAGAGAGATTCTCACTTTCAAATCCTTATTGTCGCTCGAAATTACTCTTTGATACAAGTCACGGAGATATAACTATACAAGAGGATTTATAATCCATTTGACATGACTTTTTAACTTTGACTTTTGACTTTTGATTTTAATTCATAATTTAAAATTATTCTTATATAAATAACTTTTAGTTTTTTTACTAAGCAATTAAAAAATAGTTTGAAAAAAATTATTTTACATGTCTTTTAATAATAATAATAATAAAAAACCTTTCTGTTGTTTCTGCTTTCATAGTTACTTGATCGTGGCCAGTGATTATTTTCTGAGATCTTCTTCGATCTCTTTTCTTTTCTGATGGATTATTTATAAAATACAATTGAGATTATTTTTTAAAATATATTAAAATAATATATTTTTATTTGTTAAAAATAATTTTTATATCAATATACAAAAATGATTTAATTTTTTTTTATTTTTTTTCTTCAAAAAATCCTCTTAAAATGTGATGCCAAACACCTACAAGTTGTTGTTTCCGCTTGAAAATCATTATTTCATGTGTTTTTTTAATCCAAAAAATAGAAGCAGAAATTAAGACAAAAAGGGCCATATGGTTTACTCCCGTGGCTGGGACACAGAGGATTTTAAATCTAAGTTCATTATAGGAAATTGTTGTCCGGGAGGAGGACAAGGAAGCCACTAAGAGGGGGTTTGTTTTTCGTTGAGAGGTTGTAAAAATAGCGAGGAATTGAGTGTATAGTTAATTTTAAGAAATAAAATTTTTTATATGGGACCCGCATGTTTTACTACAGAATCAGAGTTTCATATGAAACAATAAATTGTTGCTTTCTATGTATTATGGTCTAAGGGGCGGGATTGTATTTTAGGTCCCGTTTATTTGCTGGAAAGTGGTTTCTTTTTGGAAAGTGAATTTCGGGGAAAATTAATTCCTGGAAAGTGAATTCCTAGAAAGTGAATTTCGATATTTGGCAGTGTTATGGAAAATAAACTGGAAAACACTTTCCAGTGTTTGTTTATGTTATGGAAAATAATCTGGAAAATAATTTATTAATAAATTAATTTTTTTTTCAAGTTTATTAAAATAATGAGGAACAAATCTTACAAATTAAAAAATTGAATGAGAACGAAATTGAAAAAAAATATAATTTCATAAATTATCTCAAATAAAATAAATAATAATCAAAATTATAGAGATCAAATCTAAAAAAAAATTTAAAAAATAAAAGGTGAATAAATTAAAATAATAATAATTAACATTTCATAAATTATTTCAAATAAAATAAGTAACAATAAAAAAAATGAGGACCAAATTTGATAGATAAAAAATTTCAATAAAAAAATGATAAGAAAAAAGCAAGTAGCAATTATAAAAATAAGAACCAAAATTAATATAAAAATTAAATTTTAAGAGATGGAATTGAAAAATAAATATCCAAAACAAATTATATATAGCAATCAAAAGTTTGAGGATCAAATTTGATATAATCAACAAATAATGACATTTCTAAATTTTTCACATCTTCCGGAAAGTGTTTTCCGTCCAAATTTTCCGGAAAACACTTTCCTGAAAACCAAGCCAAATTCTTCTTTGACTGGAAAGTGTTTTCCGTTGACCAACTTTCCGGAAGACAAACAAACACAGGAAAGTTTGGAAAGTGGTTTCCCGGAAAGTGAATTCCGGGAAACAAACAGGGCCTTAGTTTATTATTTATTATATATTTTTATAAAAATATATTTTTAATATTAAAATAATTTAAAAATTAATTACAATAAATAAATATATTAGAAGAAGATTACAATATAATTTTTGTTTCATAATTTTAATTTTATTTCAGATAATATTTTATTTTCTATTATTCTGGGATCGCAGATACCTTCACGTATAGATTTATAGTTCATGGTGAAATTACAAGTAGTTTGATGGGAGAATAAAATCAAGTTTCTAATTTACTTGAATTATTAATTATATTTTATTATAATAATTATTAAATATTTAAAAAAACAATACACACACGTTAAAGTAATTTCACAAATTAAAAACAATATGAAAAGAGTCAATGTCCAAACACGCTGCCACTGAAGAGATTTTTCTAACATTGTATTTAAAAAATATTTTATAAATAAATAATAAAAAATTATTTTTTTTATATATTTTAATATATTAATATTAAAAATACTTTTTTTAAAAAAAACATATCACTTTATATACCACTAATTTTTAAATACATGTGCACCATGTGCCGGCCACTACCATGAATAGTTTTCAACAAGTTCGAAAGGGGGTAGTCCTGCGGGGAGAGGAGACCCGCTTTCTCTTTTGATCTTCTTGGTTGAAATATTAGAAGTAATATTAAAAATCATTTGCTCTTTTAAATACGTTAAATTATATAAGATTATAAAATCATTTAGACGAAAAAAAATCCATCGAGGTAAAAGCTGGTTGGAATAATATCATTTATCTCAAGAAAAAAAGGAGAGAAATTGAGTCTAGACCCCCACGTCGCTGTGGCAGTGCCACTCCTCTATGCGGTCTAGCACTCCGTAGCATATGCTGTGTTATGGGTGCAAACTACGAAGGAAGCCCTATTAAACAACAACTGCAAAAAAAAACACACACCCGGGCATGAATGAGAAGCCCCATTAGCGTGTCCGAAATCTTCATTTATAATACAACTGAATTTCGGTTGCCTATATTTTAAACATCCTCCACCTAGATTTTGCAACTAATTCCTGTCTTGTTTCCTGAAGGAATAAGTTTTTTCTTTAAAAAAAATAAAACAAAACTTGGGTGGTTATACACCACGCGCGCAAATTCATTAGAATGTGTTAGTGTAGTATCAAATTTGGTCGCAATGGTTGAAGACGCTCCACCGAGGATCTAGCCGACTGATCTTCATTTGTATTTTTAAACTAATCATCACAGTGTACATGGAAAGATCAGCACCAAAGCTATAGTGGAAATAGTCTTGTGATTTAGGAATGATTTCTCAAATTTCATAAATGTTTTCTTTCTTAATTAGAGAGTGAGCAGAATGCGATTGGAGCGTCGTGTTGGAGGATAGGAATGAAAGGTTAATACAACTGCGCTATTTATTCTGTAGGAAAGAAAGTCGTCGCCGGTAGAATGACTCCGGGCAAGGTTTTGTATCCCTGGATTTGCTGCAGAATTGATTATAAGGAGCTTCTACATATTATATATTTGAGGTAAATAATTAAAAACGAATATAACAAAGAAACGGGAAATTTAATAAATGATTTACAGTGCATTAAATTTCAAATCCAAATACCTGTATTCATCACTCATTCCAACAAGTTCTCCATCCGATTCTCATACATTACATTCATGGTCCATGATCATCACCCTGTCCCTCGTGAAATTACAATTACCACCTTTCAATCCTCGTATTAGTATAGAAATTCCCGACATCAAATTCATTACTATTTATATTATTTTTTATCACGCCAATCATATGATAAAAAATAAATTCAACTCTATAAATTAAAAGAAAGCTGCAGTGATTATATTATATTTGAACTGAGAATATGAGATCTCAAAGTTTCTGATAAAAAATATCAATAATTTCATAAATTAAAAAAATCCAAAGCTAATATATCTTGCCTTTTTCAATAACTAAATAGCTTTCTGTCTATATTTATGGATATACATGTGACGTCTGCCTACTGAAAGAATAACTATTTTATTTCAAAATTAAACAGCAAAAAAATAGAAAAATAAAAAGCCAGGCTCATACTGGATTATCAACATCTAGCGTGAATGATGGAATTATTTTTGAATCAATTTACACATCAATCAACACCAGTTTTGATGAGCAGGAGGCTCATGGTACAGTGAGTGACAATAAGCGTTCCGTGTGAATAAAATATGACGAGTTTAAATGCTAAATCCAAGCATTAACCTTGCATTTTTACGGTGGTGATTATTTCAATTCATCACAGTTATACCAGAATGTTTCAAATTTCAAAATAATAATAATAAAATCCGATAGTTTTACCTGGCGAACCTTCCAGCGTCGTAGCTAGCTACCAGTATATATAGATATAGCTCCTCGGCATTTCACCAACAGATACATGACCAAGCTGAAGACGAGTTGGCTAAGCAAGCAAGTGCTGTCCTCAAGCAGCTTTTAGACATGACAGCAGCAGGCCAAGCCACTCTCACGGCGTTAGTGACTGTTGGGTTATGTGATTGTTTTGTATAATTTTTTTTTTTAAATAAATATATTTTGATATTTTTAAATTATTTTAACATACTATTTTAAAATTTTTTTAAAAAATATAAAAAATATTATTTTAACATATTTCAGCATAAAAAATACTTTTAAAAACTATCAACTCCCACGTTAGAACAAGTAGCTACGCCACATACAAAATAATTGCCATTTCAATTTCAATACCGGAACAGCACAAAATCTCAGTCTGAAATATACTGCTGTACAAACTCTCCCCCCCTCTCTCTCTCTAAAGTGTTTCCATGTTCCGTTCATGCCTGCGGAGCTCTTAGCTTAACAGAGCACAGCTCAGCAAAATACAAATCCAGGGAGCCAGCTGTCTGTCTTTCTCACTCTCTCTGTTTTATCTCTGTTTTTTCGTTGCCTATGAAACTTCCCTTCCCAAAGAGTACCATTCATTCTCATTACACTGCCCATACAATCCAACCATTCCACCCAGTTACCATTTCTAAACCCTTCAATAAGCCACGCCCACCACCAAGAGGAGTCCGTATGGATACGGACTCCTCCACCGCGGCCTCCGCCGGCGTCAACCACCTTAAAAAAGACAAGATTCTTGTAATCATGGGAGCAACAGGGTGTGGCAAAACAAAGGCCTCCATTGATCTAGCTACACGGTTCCATTCCGAAATCATCAACTCCGATAAAATGCAAGTCTACAAAGGTCTAGACATCATCACCAACAAAATCCCCATTCAAGAACGCCTTGGTGTTCCTCACCATTTACTCGGCGAGTTCGACCCAGAAGACGGTGAATTGACTCTCTCCGAGTTTCGGCTAGCCGGCGGATTGGCTATCTCAGGTATTGTTTCAAGGCAAAGACTACCTATCGTGGTTGGTGGGTCCAACTCCCTTATTCACGCTCTAGTTGTTGACCGGTTTAATCCCGAGGTAAACGTTTTTGCTGGGTCTAACCCTGTTTCGACCCAGTTTAGGTATAACTGCTGTTTCCTGTGGGTGGATGTGTCATTACCTGTTTTATGCGATTACTTGTGTATGCGAGTCGATGAAATGCTCGACTCGGGGATGTTCGATGAGTTGTCAGAATATTATGGGTCAATTGACTCAGCGAGTCAAACCGTGTTGAGGAAAGCGATCGGGGTGCCTGAGTTTGACCGGTATTTCAAAAAGTACCCACCTGGGTCTGGTTGTGGCAGAGGCATTGGTGGGGGGTGGGATCAGGTACAGAGAGGAATATACGAGGAGTGCGTGAGGGAGATAAAGGAGAACACCTGTCAGCTTGCAAAGAGGCAGATTGGAAAGATATTGAGATTAAAAGGTGCAGGGTGGGACCTGCAAAGAGTGGATGCTACCGAGAGTTTTAGAGAGGTGATGATGGTTAGGACGTCAGATGAGGATGGTCATAAAAGGAAAACGAAGAAAAGAAAGAAGAAGAAGAGGTGGGTGGAGGTTTGGGGGAGAGATGTGATGGAGCCAAGCATGAAGATTGTGAAACGCTTCTTGGATGAGTAGGAGCAGTGGTAGTAGTAGGTCTTACAATCAAATCATTCAATCCAGCCTTTCTCCAGCTATCTTTTTTTTTTTGACGGGGGTGGGAATCATTTTTGGTTTCGGCAATGCCACGCGTGCTACGATTTTTGCAATCTTGGCTTCAAAATCCTACCGTGCCAGGTGCATGCCATCGTGCGTGGTAATCATGCGAGCATGGCGAAGTTTGCAGCAATATCAACGCGATCTGTTCTATAAGCATGGGGAAGAAGATTGCTTAAATCTTCTCGTTAGATTCGAGCCCAGCCCTGGGCAAAACCATGGAAGAAATTTCGAGTTACATTTACATATTGAGGATTCATAAAGGGGTACCGGATTGTGCAAAGAGCAACCAGTTTTGCAGCCGTAGGATGTTCTTGGTTCTGTATTGTTTATTTCTCTTTCCTTAACGGGTTCATTTTAAGACAATATAAATATACGGAAAAAAACTGAATTTTGGAGAAATGAAAAGGTTATTTTGTGAATGTAATTGTCAGCAATTGTTTACTCACTGTAGTTTGTTTTAGTGGATACAGAGTTCTAATTCGTTCTTGGGATTTGTATTCTAAGCAAATTGAAGTAGAAACTCTTCCCGCCTGGAGAATTGGATGCCAAGAAGCTTACACGACGGAGCAAAAAATAGCCCCCCCCCCCCCCCTCCCCCTGTTTATTTCCTTTTTAAACGTTTGTTTTGATGGGTAGCCCATGCCCCGACAAGTATTTCAAAAAACTCGTGTGTTCCTAAACAGAAATAATAGAGGTTGTGTTTCGTTTACCCTATATTCTGCCTGGTTTACAAAAAAAAATAATAATTAAGATCTTCTTCCCTACATGGATTTGGTCAATCTCTTAGCTAATTAAGCTGAGCAAAATCATGTCGTTTTAAATTGTCTTCCATGCTATCTGATTGAAGGGAATCGTATGGTTTCTAGTCTAGTTCGATGCTCAAATTCTCTGGAATCGTTTGCACTGTTTCTTTCCCATTGTATATGGAATCGAGAATCTATGCCCTTTGGTCAAAGCATAGGTAATAGGTATTCAAGACACCCTCAAATACAAATGTACATTGATTCACTGGTTCTGCAGCCTGCCTTGGTTGGAGGAGGCTTAGGACAGTGGTCCTTCAACTCTAGATATTGTGTGGCCTCTGACATGGAACGAGGTCGGCCCCCGGGTGCCTACCTTACTGTTTTGGTACGATGAAAGGGCAGCCCTTCTCTTTTCTATGTCGATATAATTAGGCCCTCCGTGCTTCGAGAACGGTAATTTTAGTGGGTGTGTTTATCTGTGGTATGACCGGCGATGGAGGCTAACTGTAGAGTTAAATATAATTTTAATTAAATAGAATATTTTTTTTTTTTTTTTTTTTTGTTGTGGATCCATTTAAAAACCTGCGGTTACACCATATTTTTAAAAAAATCAGTAAGATACTTTTTATACTATGCCACACTGGTAAATACACGAGTCATGTTCATAACAGATGAACACCCCATGTCTGTCATGGAAGACCATGTAAAGAAGCTCCACATCTTGTATCAGTTCAATGCGCAGTAGTATGACTTTTCAGTTTTATTTTGAGAAAATGGTTTTCATCTTTTGTTATCTAGGGAAAAAGATCTAACTAATTCATCATGCAAAACTCTATTCGATTCTATTGATCTCAATGTTCAAAACTTGATTGCATTCGCATGCTTCATATTGATATCATTATTTCATGTTTTATTTTCATTATCGTCGCCAATGATCTTTTTCTCTCTCCACAAACACAAGTATTGCCTTTTTTTCTCTCTTTCTCTTCACGGTCACGACAGCTTCCCCTCTCTCCTCCATGTTGAGGAGGCTCAAGACAATGGCCCTTCAGCTCTAGATTTTTGAAATAATGATTGCGTGTTACCTCTGACGGGAAACGAGGTCGGGCCCAAGGTGCCTGCCTACCTTACTGTTCTTGTACAATGAAAGGGCAACCCTTCTCTTATCTATGAGCCTGTTTGGCATGCGGCAGCGGCTGTGTTTTGCAGCTTTTCAATTATTATTTTTTTGTATTTTAAAAACTCATTGTATGATGTTTTAGATCATTTTAATGTGCTGATATTAAAAATGATTTTAAAAAAATAAAAAAACATCATTTTAATATATTTCGGCACGAAACACACTTTGAAAAGCAACAACAACAGCTCTCCCAAACACCCTCTATGTCGATATATTTAGGCCCTCTGTGCTTGGAGAACGGTGATTCTAGAGTTGAGCTTTGTGAATCCCGTTGAAATTCGAGTTTTTTTAATATATAAATAAATTAATTGTTTTGATATATTTATATAAAAATAAATTTTTAAAAATAAAATTTGAATGTGTTTTTGAATGAAAAATATTTAAAAAATAACTATTATCATATTTCTAAATACTCAAAAGATCACCTAGCATTCTATGGTACCAAAATTTTTAATTTTGATTTTTTATCTTTAACAATAATAAGATAAAAATAAATTAATATAGAGGTTAGGTATTATGATAGTTTTCATGGCTATAGTTCTATAAAAATTATTTTTAGTTGTGATTTTTTAAAATAAATTACAAAAAAAAATAATTTAATAAAAATTATTGTGAGATAGCTTTTAACATGTCAAATAGTAATAATCAAACATTTATGAATAAAAATTATATTATTCGAGCTTTAAAAAAAATCAGGATTTGAAACATAATGATACATGAAAACTCAGTGTAGTAAAACATTAACCAAATAGTTTATACATATACACACACATATATATATATAGTTGGGTAAAAACAACAAAACTTGTCACATTATCAAAACTTCCCCGAAGCCGATTCAGAATGTGAAGGTTAATTTGCCACCATAATAGAGTTAAGTAATGACATGGAATCAACTTAACTTAATTATATGATTCTAAATAAATTAACCATCTATCTTCTACACATGGCAGGCCATTCGCTAAAAACAATTTCCCACACGCACACTTGTGGGTTTTATTCAAAATTTCCAAATCCAGCTTGTTCTTTGTCATTTTTTAGTGGCTAAACCAAATAATTGAGTTAATGGAGCATCACTATCTTAGATAAATCAATCCAAACTCGGATCATACATTTATTATTTCCATGTATTATTTAACCAAGTCATTTGTCCCATGCGTTGAACCTTGCAACTTATGAACTGTCCTCAAGAGTGTGTACACACAAATATATATCCCGATCATCTGATCGGCAAATATTTGATAATTTAACAATAATGGGCTTCAAATTATGAAGCACCACTGGCAATTTTTCGTCACTGCTGTACAATTGTCACATAGCTATCGCAGAGAACATTTTTTAGAGTTGAATGTTCTGAGTTTTCCGAAGCAATCATAGAACTTTCTGTAGTGTCACAGCCTCAGGATGAGCCACTAGCTAGTAGTCGCTGTCCGAAAAGTCCAACATATTATTTTGGGAGTTCCCATTTTCGTGTTCTCGGTTTTGTGCTTGATTAAATCGTATTGCCTCATCCAAATTATCCCATCATATTCAGAGGCATGTTTTTGGCTATTGCAGCTGCCGTTCAATTGTTCGCTCCCGATCATCAAATAGGGTAGCATAGAAGCTGGAGTCCTGCATCTTGTCCCCATCATACCCCATCATATGCAAGATTGACCTCCATGCCGTGCCATTTATGTAGTCCTAGAGTGTTAGGTACCACGGCAAGCTGACATATACAGTGAGGCTCGGTTCAATCTACTGTTGAATTTTCTGTATTTTAGATGAATGGGAATCGAAGTAATTAGCGCTAATCTTCCAAAAATATTGATCCTGAATTTCGTTAACCATATATTTGATATGCAGTGGGAGACCCACAAGTCAAGTCCTCTCCCTTGATTGTTGATATTTTTTTGAAAAAATATTTTTGGTCGAATCTTTTTAATCAATAGCATAATTCGTTTAAGTGTTAATTATTAGATATCAACCAATCTATACACATTATTAGAATTCCTAATCGTGATCATGGTTAGGTTCCATAAGATAACTATAATATATATTTTCAGGTGGTAGGTATTTTCACTCTTTCAGCCTAACAAATTAGGGATATATATTGGATTTTCCAGTCAATTTTCTGGTATTTCATTTTCTTAATCAGGCAATTGATGTTTATATTTTCGCTCTTTTGGCCTGACCATAAAAATGGCTAAACTCTTGGATGGCAAAAGATCATGCACATTTTTTGTGAAGCACATGTCCTATGGGTCGTTCAGCTTGTTTTTACAAGAAGAAGAAGAAGAAGAAGAAGAAGAAGAAGACTTCTAATTAAACGCCATGCTACAAGCACGGGAGGCTTTTTCTTTAAGCCAAGTAAAACACAATTAACTAGCTACTCCAAGGACATATATTCATTGTAAAATTCGATTCATGACTAAGAATTTCATAATTTACTTGGTTTTGAAAACTACATAAATTTCATTTAATCAAAGAGGTTAGTTTCGCGGAATTGGAAAAATTAATTGGACTAATATCAACAAACAATTTGCAACAGGTGGCTAAGAAATGCTCAAATTGCCATGTCGTGTGTGCAATGCTCACGATATAAGCATCCAAAAATTCAAGAAAAAGAAGGCAGTTGGGGAGCATGAAAGAAATGGAATGACATGCATGTTATAATGAATTTGTCGCAGCAAACAGGAAACCAGCCTGCTGTGATCACGCTCGATGGTGTTCATCTGCTGGCACAGGTATTATTACACAGCATAATAACAGGTCGGTCAAACAAAATGGGGGAATCCTCCTCCAAGACTGCAGTATGATTATAGGGTGTAACAAGTTGCAATAGATAATTTTAGTACATTTAATTTAAGCTCTCATTTAATTTAAGTTGCAATAGACAATTTAATTATCAGTTGTTATGAGTCCTATATATAAAAAACAAGTACGCACTTGCAGATGATGTTTGGTACGCGAGAAAAATACTGGACAAATTGCGAGTGTGTGTTTGGTTCATTGAACAATAACATTGGATTGATCATGCTAGTTTTAATATATATATACGAGCGAATTATTTATATAATCCAACATGACGACACCATAAACAAACAAAGTTATATATAAATGATCAATTTATCGCTCTACTGACAGTCACGTAAATAAATTTGTGTATATAAACATGCTTATATGTGATGTTGGAGTCCTGCACCCCTGACCATGCATTTATATTTATTTAAATTTAATGCTCTGACATCATACGGGGAAATATAGAAAAACCAATAGATGAAGATGAGTGAGTTGGTCCACTCGGCATAGGCTAGTTTTTAATCTTATTACCTGTTTAAGTGTAATTGCAATTGTTTTTAAAATTATTTTTCATTTAAAATGTATTAAAATAATATTTTATTTTTATTTTTTATAGTTTTTTTTTTAAATTAACATATTAAAATGATCTAAAAACACTAAATTTATTTAATTTAAAATAAAAATAATTGTTTTTCAAATTTTATAAAAAAAGCTGTCTAAAAAAATTACCAAACACCTTAGTTGGTGATCATGTAACTTCGAAAAATGAAAAGCATGCTCCATGCCTAGATGTGGACAAGCTAGTTTTGATGAAGCTGTCTTGGGAATGTTTGCTTGGAGAAGGTTAATGTCTAAATTACAGAGAGAGAGAGAGAGTTAAGAAATAATAAATCGATGACAGAAGGGGAATGATGGGAAGTAGTGAGTGAAATGGAAGATCCAAGGAGGGGCTAAAAGAATGAAAGACAAAAAACATGGGAAGGTGAGCAGTGGAAGAAACCTAGTTTGAGATGCTTAATAATTGATATTAAACAAAATGGAAACTCGTATAACATGATGGGTTTGTAGCAGAAACCCAGAAAGAGCAGCCCAGCCCCTGCTAGAACTGGGAGATGGCAGTGCGCGTGCTGTTCCTTTTCGCACGATCCTATGAAACTCATGTCTTCATATGCAGATGCCCTATAAATTAAAGGGCTACGTGCTTGTATTTTTAAATAGAGCGGACAGTGAAAGCACTCCATGTTCCAATTTCCAAGTAGAAGGTGGATGTTACTGTCCCGAGTCTCATCGACTGTGCTGTGCTTGTAGAGGCACAATGATGACCACGTGGGTTTCGAAAGCTCCGTTTTCTATTAATTACACCCAACTTTCTGTTTTAATTAGGCTACAAATTGGTTTTTACTTGACAAAATATTTTAAGGCTAAAAAAATAATCTAAAATCGTCTGAGGGGTAACAAAACAAAAGGAAGAAATTACTACCTTGTATTAATTCATTTGTAGATGTTGTCTTTTCTCTGTTAAGTTCATTTTTGTCTTGTAGCTTTAATGTAACGTGTTATCTTCACACACGGTGTATACTTGAAAATAAAACAAGGAAAGGAAAGGCACTTCGATAAATGATTTTGGGTTGAAAACTCGTATTTTCCTGAAGAATAAACCCCGAATTGAAGTGTGTATTTTAAAAATTCCCATAATTTTAGTACTAAAATGTAATTTGTTTTTCGAAATTTGGAGGTGCCATCAGCCATGGCTCCCTCACCCTTCAACGTAGTTCCACCCTTGGTTGTTGGAAAACTCGCAGCATGGGAAAAGAAAAGGAAGATAGAATTGGTATTCATTTGAGTTTTTTTATGGTTCTTATATCCATCTTTCATTGGAAGACAGTTTGTGATCACCGGCAAAGTATTTTTAAATATTTGAAATTTTTTATTTATAATATTTTTACTCCAAACGCCCTTGCACATATATAAATAATTTTAAATTGATATATAAATATTTCAATAAAAAAAAAAAAGAAGAGGAGAAAGAGGGTGCGAGGATAAGAAAAAGGGTAAAAAATAATCAATAAAAAATGTTAGAAAGCTTACACGGCCATTCATACAGTGGAAACAATTGCATAACATTCAACGTTCGTTCTGCGGTGTAAATAGTAAAAAACTAATTCTTAATTAAAGAATGTTTAAAAGAGGGTTTATTGATGCTTCTCAAAGTATTTTCTTTTGCTAGAAATAATATTTTTAATTCTCGCAAATCAAAATAAAATAAAAATAAATTAATTTAAAATGAATAAGAAAATAAAACTTTTTTTTTTTTCAAAACGCAAAACCAAACATCTCTTACAAGGTTAAATTAATTTGTTTAGTCTAGCATTCGGCATGGACTAAACATGGTACATGAAAAAAACAAACAAAGACTTTTGGCAAAGGAGCCCAAAGTTGAGAGGTTTGGAGCTTTTTTTTCTTGACCATGACTTCACACGATTGCAAGCCCAAGGTCAAAATCTAAGAAAGTTTCACCACATAAACCTGCCCACCCGAATTAATTTTGAGTTCTGGATAGCAGCAGGTCAAATCGAACCGTATTCAAGACATCTCCTTCGTGTATACTGCCATGGATACAGTCTCCGAACCACGGGATGCAAGGAATAGACTAAAAAATGCGCGCAAAGTTTATCTTTATGACTTTTAAATAATGCTGATGAGGAGTTGGAGATGGAGAAGGACGGTTCTGAGGATTCTACCTGCCAGTATCGGCAGCCTTGGTTCGTTGTTGTCTATTGATTAGTCTCCCTATTTGATTCTTCGTCGTGATTCA
This sequence comes from Salix dunnii, assembly GCA_015731905.1. NCBI lineage: Eukaryota > Viridiplantae > Streptophyta > Magnoliopsida > Malpighiales > Salicaceae > Salix > Salix dunnii. Next base: position 8,833,229 of record CM027668.1, on the reverse strand, counting down.
AATTTGCTCTACAGTCTTTGATTCCATGGAGAATAAATATCACAGGACTCTGGTTTTTATCTAATAAATCTCCACACCGCGGCCTAAACCTCTCGTTTTTATCTTTCCTGTCCATTGATAAGCTGCCAGAAGAAAGGAATAGAGGTCTTTGTTTCCAGTTTTGTATTTTTCCCAATTTCTTTTAATAGTATTATTTTTTGTGTACATGATGGCGACGATCGTGTTGACAATTCAAATCCAGTGAAGATGATCATGCCATCTTATTGACCACTCAAGAACGCACGTATTTAAATATCGGTTTCTGCCCCGTGCCTCTTTGGCGAGGTTGATCAACTAAAATCAAGACTTGTCCGGATCTCAAGTTTGAATTTTATTGTTATTTGCGATGCCCGATTTCACCTCCAGCGTAAATAAAGGTATTTTAAAATATATGACTTTTATAAGAAAAAGTCTATATATAATCATTTTATAAGAAGCAAAAACATTTGGCCCGTAGTGGACTAGATGGCCGTGACATCATTAAACCCGGTGAAAAAACCAAGTTGCGATAGAATTATAGATTTTGACCGTTGACTTTAAGCCAAATCGATTGAAGTCAAAGCTGTCTGCAAAGAAGACCAATCACCACAGGAAGGTGAAATCGAAATTTCGTTTTCCTGTTATCACTTGATTAAAAATGAGATTTCATTTCACCCGATCACTAAAGGCGGCCATGCCATGCCCACCTGGTAGCTTGGTGCATGACGGAGCAGTTTTTCTCCCATCATTAGAATTACCCCATCAAATTGAATGCACTGGGGTTTAAAGATGAGACCTATTTAGGACAGAGACCCTCCTCCTTATGCCTGGTTTGGAGAAGCTTTGTCTTTTAGTTGTAACTTATAAAAATAACACTTAAAAAAATATTGTGATATTATATTTAAAATACCATCAAACATTTAAAAGTCATACCCTCAGCTCAAAGCCATAGTCAAAACAATAATTCCCAAATAGATATTTATTAGATAGATATACAAATTGCTGATAAAGTTGCATTTAAACTCTTGTGCTGGGTACGTGTCATTATTGAGAGATTCTTTTCAGAAATAATATTTAATTTAGATTGTAAGCAAACTCGTTCAAAAACACCTTTTATTATTCGAGTAAATAAAAAATATTAAGCTTTGCATTACAGCTAGTCTTCAGAAGCCTGTGAAAACATTTTTTACATTGATTACATTGAATACAAGAACCTATAGTTGTAGCCTATTCTTACATAAATAAAAACATTATTCTTATCAAAATAATAAGATATTTGTCCCTCGACTGGAAACCTTTAACATGTTCATCATGTAAATGGAAATGAGGCTAGCTAGCTGTATGAAGGTAGTGCCCAGCTTCCACATGCAAGTGGCACAACTTGCTTCAACAACTCAATATATATATCCACAAAAGAGTAATTAGCGTGTCAATTAAGAGAAAAAATAAAATAAACAGTGGCTCTGTTTTAAGAAAGAAGAAGAAAAAACAACTGTGTGAAAGTATGAAGAACTGAACTGGCATAGCCGACAATAGCGGCCATGAAAACCTAAACAAGTTGCCATGAAAGGGAGAGGAGGGTACCGCCCAACAACTGCTTTTCCGCTTAGAACCTTAAATTTCAACATCTCCTTAATGTCAACGGTCAGCAAGCCGGCTCTTCTATATACATATATATATATATATATATATATATATATATAAATTACACCTCATCTTCCTATATATATCGCCCTACTGTAATAACTTTCTCAACGTCAAAAACTCTTTTTTTCCCTGTATATTGTTCCCTGTCAAGCCAGCCCAGCTGCACATCTGTTTTCTTGTTTTGCTTCATTTTCTTTCGAGATTTAATCCAAATGAATTCTGCAAAGTATCATCTCGGACACAATAACATCAACGGTCTACGTCCATCTCCATTGAAGATCAGTAAAGAATCCCATCTCATTCGCAAGTCTTCTTCTTCTTCTTCTTCTTCTTCATCAGCTTCTACGTCGAATTCTTCATCGTCAATAGAGCCTCCTGTTTCTGGAGTAAAACAGCAGCAGCAAAAGAACCAACCGGTTATTATCTATACACATTCACCCAAGGTAATCCATACGCAAGCCAAGGATTTCATGGCCTTGGTACAAAAACTCACGGGACTTTCACGGTCCAATAACCAAGAAATGGCACCTCCCGCACAGCAAGGGCAAGATCATCAAGGTGCTGTTAGTAAGGGCTTAAAAGCGGGCAAAGGTAACGGTAACGAAAGCAAGCATGATGGTCATGATGATAATGACTCGCCCTCCATTTCAACAGAAGAGAATTGTCATGCGGCTGCTGGTGCTGGTGGGGGTGTTGATATTGTTGTTTCATCATTTCTTAAGCCACCACATGCTCCTTTCTTCGCCGATGCTCCTCTTTTTACCCCAACACCTTCCGATTTGTTTTACTCGCCTCGGCCTCTATTTAGATGTCCTAATTCAGTTTTTGCATCCCCTAAGATGGGAAATCCAATATCTCCATCTGTTTTGGAGTTCATCAAAGGCCTACCTGAATATTGACGGAATAGAGTAATATGGGAATCAGAGGATTGGATTTTTTCCGGTTCTCTGCAAACGATCAATTGTTTATTTGTTCATAAAAGAGGTCGATTCTTTCTTTCTTTCTTTTTGGTGTGTACGTAGTCCCTACTACTCAGTGCTTTCATATTTGCAGAATTAGGGAGATCTGTAAGCTAGAGATTGTCAAATGTGAACTACCATGTTGAATATTTAATTTAAATTCATCCCTTGGCCAATCGAAGCCTCAAGGGAAGTTTGATATCTCCTCCTTCTGGGTTTGGCACGGCACGAGGGATTTCACTACATTTCATATACAGTGAATTCTTTTGACACTCTTTCAATCTGTTTTATCTTTCTTCAAAGTATTATTTGAAATAAATTGAGTGGTACTATAGCTCTTTAGGATCCACCAAGTTTATGGCTCATCACTGTATACGTCAGCATTAATGTAAATGCAGATATGGTTTGGTATTTAAAGCTTGTCTAGTTGTGGATACATAGAAATTGCAGAGTTAGGTTGCCCGTATTTATTCAACTCAAATTTGTGGACTAGAGTGCGGATCTGAAGGCACAGCAAAGAATATCTATATACATCATAGTCCAACACAGCAAATGTGTATACCCTAATTAGTTAGCTCTTTCCCTACTCGCGTATGGAGAGAGAACCAGCTTGCAAGCCCTCTAAGGTCTTGTAGAGTTCCATTTCTGATAAAGAATCCACCAAAATTGAGATCAGGTATTGATTTCTACCTTAATTATAATTCCCACCATAACCAGTGATAATTTTTTGTAACACATCCCTAGTTCATCATTGATTTCTTATTGAATCCAAAATATACACACAAGAACAGATCAGATTTTGGCTGATGGGAAAAGAAAATGAGTGCAAAATTTCCTGGCAGGAAGAAGCGCGCCGCCTCGATATTTATTACAGTTAGTATAGTCAAAGAGGAGGATACCCTTGGAACGAAGAATGAATATGCCCATAATACTACGAGAGACTGCTACCCTTTCCCTGCTAATTAAAGAGTGAATCCTCCAGTATTATACTGCTGGATTAAGCCCATAATACTACGAGAGACTGCTACCCTTTCCCTGCTAATATGTTAAAATAATCTAAAATATTTAATAAATTAATTTAAAATAAAAAATAAAAATATTTTTAAAACACAGTCAAAATCGAAAAATAATGAGCTTTACGAACAAACATTCGTTGTTTATTTATTGAGATCTAGTAGCTTCATGGACATCGGGCCTGTGGTTCATGAAAATTCTCCAAGCCCAAACTGATTGGACAAACCAGCTTTGATGGGCTTCGTTCTGATGTTTGATTCATTTTCGGTAGCGACACTAGAGCGTAGCGCCTACCAGGCCCAGCTAACCAATTGACAAACCATTTCTAGCCTCTTGGAACTTTTTTAGTCCAAGGAGAACTCGTATATCGAAAATCAATCAGAAAAAAACGAATTTAATTAATAGTAGCGGTGGTTGCAACGCCTCTCCCTGAAAAAATTCAAATATATCTAACTTGTATTTTATATTGGATTTCATAAATCCTTTTAAATGTTCCTTTTTAATGCACAGGTTAGTTGGTTAATTAATCTGGTGGATAGAATTAATTAAATAAATGTATGGAGAGAAAAAACAACAGATAAAAACACATGGCAGAAATTATGAAAACCATTTCTCTAAAATTAAAAAAAAAGATTGTAAATTACAGGCAAACAGAAGGGTATGAAAAATCATATCCTCTCTCACTTGATCTTTATCCAGTGTACCGTATCCCATGGGGGGGCGGGGGGGAATCATTCTCGCCGGGTAAACTTATATGCCATTTATACTTTTGGTTTATTCAGATAGGGTGCTTCCAACTAGAGGTTTCAAATAAAAGGTACTTGGAATTTGGGAAAGCACTATAACAACACAGAACCACATTAGCAACTTTGTGGTGGTGGTTCAAAGTGATTTTCTTTTTATAAATAATTTTTATTTTTATTTTTTTAAATTATTTTAATATCACTATGATTTAAAAATATTATAAGAAAATTTTAGTTTTTTTTCAAAAAAAATTCCATTCAATTTAGCATCAAAATATTTCCTCCGACATAGAATACATTACATTCTGGTATATTCTACATGATGAGACAACATTAGCAGCTTTAGGGTCTGTTTGGAATTGCTTTTACTTTTGTGGTTGAGGTTGAAAAAAAACAGTTTTAAAAAAAGTGCTTTTACCGTGGTTCAAAATAAGCAGTGAAATGTTTGGTTAAAACCATGATTGAGTTTGAGGTTGAAAAAAAGCAGTTTTGCATGTTTGGTTACCAAGTTTTTTATTTTGCTTTTAACTTGTAAAATTATAGAATATACGTGCACGCACGCCCACACACACACACACACACATATATTGTTTTTTATATATTTAATAATTATAATAAAAAAATATAATTAATAATTAAACTAAGTTAGACATTTGTTTTTATTCTCCCATCAAACTACTTATAATTTCATCTAAACTAAATCTATACGTGAAGGGTTCTTCGATCCCGAAACAATCATAAAATATCATTTAAAATAAAATTAGAATTGTGAGACAAAAATTATATTATGATATTCTTCTAATATATTTATTTATTGTAATTACTTTTTAAATTATTTTAATATTAAAATTATATATATATATATATATATATATATATATATATATATATATATATATATATATTTTTTTTCTTGAAATGCAGGTTCGCAAAATTTTAAAGGTGAGGTCCACTAAAAATTTTCTATGTTTACAGCTTTACCAAATACTCAAATGTTAATTTTTTTCAAACCACCGTCCACGCCGCGATACCATACGGGCGATTAAGCTCCCTACTTGTGTATAAAAAGAATTCATCCTTCCAGCATTATATATATATATATTCTCCCTTTAGGGAACTGGGACCTGGGTATTAAAATCTGGAAAATTTAGAGGATTTCTTTTGTAGGCAAGCTTGGATGAGCAAAAATAATAGTAATAATCAGTGTTTGGAAAAGCTGGACTAAGAAACCAGACCCAAAAAACCTAGATAGAGAACTGTCATGAAATTATTTTCAATTCGATTTAATTAATTTTTGTAAAATAAAATAATAAGTTGATTTAAATGTATTTCTAAACCATGTTCTCTGAATCAAAATAAAAACTTAAATATTTTTCAAAAAAGTGAATATAAACTTTAGATTTGAGAGAAACATAGAAGTTCACATAAATAATAATAAAAAAAAAACTAAAATAAGGTGGGGAATAATATATATAAAAAAAGTGTTGAACTCGTCGTTCATTTTTTCATGGTGGGTTTTGAAAGTTAATGAATCAATTTTAATAACAATCATAATTAATTATCATTCTCATTGACTTTTGATTACCAATAATAAATCAAGAATTAAACTTCAGTGGCTATAAATCTAGATTTTTTTGCTCGATAAGTATTCATATTTACATCAAAAGCTTATGGAAGAAACCATAGACCGAGCCTCAAATTTCAATCGATAAAAAAATAATTTTTTATTGCTAAACATATTATTTTATAATAAATTCAAACTTAAAATCCGGCTAAACAAACAAAAGACAATGTGTTTGTGTGTTCTAGAGAGAAAACCCACTTTGCCCATAACTTCTCTCCTCTACCATTTAGGTTTTACGAGCGGTATACCCGCGCGATGCAGCGGATTTTTTTTATCTATGTAGAAAATTGGTTATTTTTATATGTATTGTATTTTATTATTTTAATATTTAGTTAATATAATTATATTTAAGAATACTGATATGAATTTAGCTAAAATAATAAATTTGTATAGAATTCATGTCAAGCGCAAGTTTTCTATAAAATATATGAATTTAAAATTGAAATAAATTTATCTATTAAGTAGTTTCAAATGAAATAATCAGCATAAATTTATCATCATCATTAAAAAAGAAAGAAAACTCGGATATCTGAATTATTCAGTTCACTGTATTAAGAATAGTTCATTTTATAATTCAATTTAAATAAAACAAAAATAAAATATAAATTGTGAAAATACCCACACTAATAAAATTAAAAAAAAAAGCTGTTAATTTTCTATCAATAAAAAGACGAAAACATAGATTGAAAATTCTTCCTGACGTTATTGCCATTATTAATGCTATAAAATCTAAAATTATTACTAACATTACTGCCAAAACAATTGAAATAATTAAATTGCTCTGAAAAATAAAATAAAAAGCAAAAGATTTTTATAAAGAAAAAAAATAATAACTAAAATTATAATTATTATTGTATAAATAATAAAATTATAAAAATCATGTAATCTAAAGAACAAATAAAAAAATAGAAAAAAATAATAAAAGCAAAAATAGAGTAATATTAATTTTAAAATGATCACCGATATAAATTAAAAATTTAGGAAAATATTTTAAAAAAAATGAAAAGATTTTTATAAAAAAATAATAACTAAAATTATCATTATTATTGCGTAAATAATAAAATAATAAAAATAATCTAATCAAAAGAACAAATAGAAATAAAATAAAACATCTAGCCATGGCACCCGTGCCTTGTCGCGGCGGAATCGTATTTTTTTCAACGTAAAAACAATATTTATTATGTATGTTTTTTTTATCATAGCATAAATTTAGAAAAAATTATAAATTTGTATATAATTTTTATGAAGTGCAAGTTTTGTATAAAATATATAAATTTTACATGAATATAAATTTATTTATTTAGTAGGTTTCAATAAAATAACCAGCATAAAATAAGTTGTAATTTTCTTTAAACAAAATGATGAAAACATAAATTGAAAATATATCTTAATGTTATTGTCATTATCATTATTACAACAGTCAAAATTATTATTAACATTGTTGTTAAAATAATTAAATTGCCCTGATAAATTTGTAGAAAGATAAATTTGTTAAAATAAATAGTGTTTTGTAAAGAGATAGTAGTGAAAACGTGAAATCGTCTTTTTTTTTTGTTAATTAAAATAAGTGATAGATTTATTCAAAAACTCAATTTCTTTAATTTTTATCATTATTGTTTATTTAAGCATTGATTTAGAAGTAAGAACGGAGGTTCTGCTGTTTCATTTGAATTTTTAAAGACCTGGCTTACCTGGAATCAACATATAAGACTTTTCTTTGAGTTTTATTTAGTCCTCGTAAGATTTCATTTTAATTCAATAATATTCCATTTAAATTTATAGCCTATTGGATAATGTAGTTGTGATTGTTTTTTAAAATATTTTTTGTTTGGAAATATATTAAAATATATTTTTTTATTTTTAAAAAATTAAAAATATCATTTTAATGTATTTCTGAATGAAAAATACTTTTAAAAAACTCTTCACCAGACGGACAAACAAACACTTAAGAGGTTTGACATTGCGTTTTAAAAGCACTTTTAACCATAAATTATGAAAAAATAATAAATTAGTATATAATTTTTGTAAGGTGCAAGTTTTTAATAAAATATATAAATTTTAAATGGGTATTAATTTATCTGTTTAGTAGATTTCAATGGAATGATTGAATTATCTTGAAAAATTATTAAAAAAACAACAACTGAAATTATCATGATTATTGTATAAATAGTCACATAATATAAATCACCTAATCCAAAGAAAAAAAATAGCAAAAAACAAAACAAATGAAGAAAGAGAAAGCAGGAGAAATATTAATAGTAAATGATTATTATAATAACTAAAACTATTATTTATATTACTGCCAGAATAATTGAAATAATTAAATTGTTATGAAAAATCATTACAAAAAAGAAAAAGATTTAATTGCTTTGAAAAATTTAGAAAAAATAAAAGATTTTAAAAAAAAAGCAATAACAAAAATTATCATTATTATTGTGTAAATAGTAAAAGTATAAAAATCATTCAATCCAAAAAAAAAATAAAAAGAAAAGAAAAAAAATAAGTAAAGAGAAAAAAATGATGAAAACATAAATTGAAAATATATCTTAATGTTATTGTCATTATCATTATTACAATAGTCAAAATTATTATTAATATTTTTGTTAAAATAATTAAAATAATTAAATTGCCCTGAGAAATTTGTAGAAAGATAAATTTGTTAAAATAAATAGTGTTTTGTAAAGAGATAGTAGTGAAAACGTGAAATCGTCTTTTTTTTTGTTAATTAAAATAAGTGATAGATTTATTCAAAAACTCAATTTCTTTAATTTTTATTATTATTGTTTATTTAAGCATTGATTTAGAAGTAAGAACGGATGTTCTGCTGTTTCATTTGAATTTTTAAAGACCTGGCTTACCTGGAATCAACATATAAGACTTTCCTTTGAGTTTTATTTAGTCCTCGTAAGAGTTAATTTTAATTCAATAATATTCCATTTAAATTTATAGCCTGTTGGATAATGTAGTTGTGATTGTTTTTTAAAATATTTTTTGTTTGGAAATATATTAAAATATATTTTTTTATTTTTAAAAAATTAAAAATATCATTTTAATGTATTTCTGAATGAAAAATACTTTTAAAAAACTCTTCACCAGACGGACAAACAAACACTTAAGAGGTTTGACATTACGTTTCAAAAGCACTTTTAACCATAAATTATGACAAAATAATAAATTTGTATATAATTTTTGTAAGGTGCAAGTTTTTAATAAAATATATCAATTTTAAATGGGTATTAATTTATATGTTTAGTAGATTTCAATGGAATAATTAAATTATCTTGAAAAATTATTAAAAAAACAACAACTGAAATTATCATGATTATTGTATAAATAGTCACATAATAGAAATCACCTAATCCAAAGAAAAAAAAAAAAGCAAAAAACAAAACAAATGAAGAAAGAGAAAGCAGGAGAAATATTAATAGTAAATGATTATTATAATAACTAAAACTATTATTTATATTACTGCCAGAATAATTGAAATAATTAAATTGTTATGAAAAATCATTACAAAAAAGAAAAAGATTTAATTGCCTTGAAAAATTTAGAAAAAATAAAAGATTTAAAAAAAAGCAATAAAAAAGCAATAACAAAAATTATCATTATTATTGTGTAAATAGTAAAAGTATAAAAATCATTCAATCCAAAAAACATATAAAAATAAAAGAAAAAAATAAGTAAAGAGAAAAATAAAGCAATATTAATTTTACAATGACTACTAATTTAAATTGAAATTTTAGGAATGAATTGATAAAAAAAAATCCTAACAAAAAAGCCTATAAAAAAAACTAAAAGTATAAATGTATAAATACGAATAAAAAATATACATTGTCTAGGATAAAAAAAAACACTAAATGAATGAATATAAAAAAACACTCGAATAATGAAATAAAAAATAAATAGTTAAATTTCTATCAATAAAAAGATGAATACATAAATTGAAAATCTATCATTATGTGATTGTTATTATCATTACTATAATAGTTAAAATTATTACCAACATTATTGTCAAAACAATCTCAGTAAATAAATTATGATGAAAAATCACTAAAAAAACAACCACTGAAATTATCATAGTCGTTGCATAAATAGTTAGATCATAAAAATCACCCAATTCAAAGAAAAAAAAAAAGAAGCAAAAAACAAAACAAATGAACAAAGAGAAAGAAGAGCAATATTAAAAGAAAGAAATTCAAATAATTAAATTGCCATGGAAAATTATTACAAAAAAAGAAAAATATTTGTATAAGAAACAATTAAAAAATCAACCACGAAAAAATACAAAATAAACATTATTAAAAAAAATAAATTAATAACAAATAAAAAAATTAAAAGAATAAGGACTGAAATGAAAAATAACATATATAAAATTAATTCCAATTGAAGGATAAAATGAAAGAAAAATAATAATTGGAGGACCAAAAATAAATAATGAGAATTACAGTAATTTTAAAAAAAATCAGAAGAAGAGGGACTGAAATCAAACTTTGTATATATTAGCAATTTCAATTGGAGGACCAAATCAAAGAAATCAAAACTTCCGTACCGGATATATTGCAGGAATAAAAAATAAATACAAAATCAAAAGTATAAGGACTGAAATAAAACTTTATTATATAATAAGTTTTAATTGAAGGGCACAATTGAAAATCATAAAACTTTAATTTGAATAAATCAGTCATAAAAATGAAATCCAAACCGTAGGGACCAAACTTAACATCACACCAACATTAGGGACCAGACATTAATTTGGAGGCGGCAGGAGAGAGAAAAGAGACGTCCGAGAGAAAACCGACCACCGCGGCTTAGCCGGACATTATTTCAGGCAACGCGCCGCGACGGTGGAGAGAGGACCTCCAGGCGAATCCTATTGTACAGCGGTAGAAAATTTTTTACGTCGTAAAGACACCGCACGCGCCGCCAAAGAGGCGCGTCAGGGTGGAATGCTGATGGCGTGTCCGGGTGACGCGCCAGACGCTCGCGAGAAAAAAAGAATAAAATAATGGTGTAATTACCAAGAAGCCCCTGTCCCCACCGATTATTATGATAAAACCTAAGGGGAAAGGACGTCACTGTCCCCGATTACTGTTAGCTAATTTATCGTTTAGTGGGCCCTTTTTGGTCTGCGCACTGTGTAAAAAAAGATTGAAAACCCGAGAGAACCCCTGTACTTTGTGCACTATTTTGTCTTTTGCGAGGGTTATAATCGTTAATACACTGTGCAAAGGAGGAAAAGACAAAAAAAAATAAGGTGGACTTGCACCCGCGCCGCACCGAAGCAAAGTGCACGTCCACAGTGACTCTGAGTCACGGTGAACAGTGCCCAACACTGTTACAATTCCCGAATTGTTTTAGAGTATTAGTTAATCTGAACTCTTTAACTTTTCACTTCATGAAAGCTAAATTCCTTTTCTTTTTCTAAATGCTCATCACTGATCTAAATGAATTGAAAAAAAAGAGAGAGACTTGATTGTTGCTGCGAAGTGTTATCCTGGAAAATACTCCCTTGAATTTTTCGTGCTCAATTGTAGTGTAGAAAACATGTAAAAACAATTCATTTTTTGATCGAAGAAAGGTATATTTAAGCTCAAAAAATAAAGAAAAAAGCACCTGCCATGACACCAACAAACGTGTAAACACACTTGAATCTCTTGGATATTGAAGTCACATAATTGCGAGGGGTCAAGTTGCATTCTCCCACCAGCTTAATAATTAGGTGCAACAACTAAACTTATGAGCATCTCTTTTTCCCGGGATAGGGTTCTCTAATCTCTAATAATACGGGCACAACCCCTTATTAAGTGCAGCGCAAAGCATCTCTCCTTGTCTGATGATTTGCTTTCACTTGGTGAGATTCCACCATGTCCCAACCACTTCCTGCATTATTTTATTTTTATTTTTATTTTTTCTGGTGAGAATAACCATTTCCTTGACCATCATCTCTCAAACTTGAAAACCAAGACTGATTTTTAAATATCACCGTCATCAAAACTTTATGATCTTTGATGGACGGTGCACCATGGAGTGCAATGTAGTGGCAATCTATCTCTCTGAAACATCACGAGAGAGAGAGAGAGAGAGAGCTTCTAAAAAAGTACATCCTATTTATTTGAAACATAACCATGGAATATAGATAATAAAACAGCTTAGCTTTCTTGACGTATAGACACAGCTAGACTAGTTTGAGTGTTACAGTGATCAGACCAACGCCAAATCTGTCCCAAATAAGATGTTTCTGAAGAATGGACGCCGTGATCTACCATAATCCCTTTTGTTTGACTGCTTTTTTAAAGTTTTTTTTATACCAGGACATCAAGATAATCAAATAAAATTAAATGAAAAATATAAAAAATTATTTAAAAAAAACACTTTTAAAATAAAATATTAAAATGAAAATTCAGCTTGAGTTCCACAGATGTTGAAGCAACAAAAATTAACAGCTAATCAATTGGCAAGGGTACAATTAATACGTGCAGATTAACTTCTTAATTATTAATTAAAATTGCGCTGTGGAAAAAGGTGAAAATGACAAACTGACACGCAAGGGAAACCAGCTAAGCTATACACTACCCCGCTTCTTAGCAACTGCAAAACAAGGAAGGGCGGAGATTTGGACCACTTTAAAATTTCTTTGTAATCAAGGCTGAATGAGAGTGTTCTTAATTTCGGCAATGGACGACTTTGACATTCCTTGTTTCTGTAAAGTCATCCCTGCATGCGATCAATTAAAATCAGCTGCTACACGAGCCATTTTCTTGGTGCTTGCTAAAAGATGCCTGAACTTATCCGGATAAAGGGATGTAAATGGAAAAACCATACTCTATAAACAAAGGAGGAATTCCCAAACTGTGCACAAACCAGCATAAAATTCCAAAATCACTCAATCAAATTTCATTTTCTTGAGTTACTTGTATCAGTTGAGTTCTTATCAAAGCACGCTTTCCTTCATCAGAAACGGTAGTTTGTGGGGGTCTCTCTCTCTCTCTCTCTCTCTCTCCCCTTCCTCCAATGGAACAGTTCCTGATTACTTGAACAATAAGTGAGTCCATCTGGAAAAGTTGGCACAATCTATTTCTTTTCTTGTCACTCAGTGCAATTATTATCACAAGAAAGCATCAACAACCAAAGATTGCATTATTGAATCGCAAGCTAAGCAGATATATTAAATCATAAGAAATATAAACGAAAACAAATCATGTGGCACTCAGATTGAACTAGTTTTCGTTTTTTTATTGACAATTAAATAAGTATTTACAGATTGCAGAATCATATATTTGACCACTGCCATTTTCTAGAAATACGGGTGAATTCTTCACAGCGTTGTCAAACAGACTTTTCACATTCATCCTGAACAATAACGGCGTCAGCATCCCACCAAGTTTCTACATCAGACTCCGTCAAATTCACTAACGGCGAACTGACTTTTCTCAGATCACCCACCGTTAACTCACCAGTGACATCATCTCTTACATAAACCTTCTTCACGCCACCGCCACCTCCGCCACCGACACCGACAACCTTCGCCAGCATAGGTCTCAACTCCGCAAAAACCTCCGGCATCCGAAACCCAACACGGCTGTCCCATAAACTCAAGGATGAATGACCCGATAAATTTGTCTCAGCGGAGACAACCACTGAAGGAGACGGGGAAACAGCAGAGAAACCATCGCATTTGCTGCCAAAAATGGAACATATGTTTTGCTCCTTATTAATGTCATAGACAGAAACGACTGCGTCCCTTGAATCACTGTCGTTGCTAAGTTTTAATCCCAGGCCTAATCCTAAATTATCCCAGAGCTTTACCACGTTTCTCTCGTTTGTGAAATCAGACAACGAAAAAAAGTCTCCAATGCTGCTATTTCGTCGTCTCCGGAGCCTAAAATTACCGTTTTGCCATTGATCATCAATGTAACGATTGCCAGAACCTCTCACACGGAAATCTTGATCACGATCATTAACGGACCTCCAGCTTCGTGAAGTTGACAGGGACTCTTCTTCCTGTTCCTCATCTGATAAGGATATTGACGATGAGCAGGATAAGTCTGTTTCACTTTCATAATCGTAATCTTCTTGATTGGTAATCAGAGATGGTGAGGAGATGAGAGGGTGGTTTTTGAATCGGAAGACGAGAATCTTGCATCTGTTAATTATGGTTGTGAAAGAGGCGACTAGGGCAAGAAGTAGAGCGCCCCATTTCCAAAAACTGTAAGCTTGGTGAATTTTTTCTACTCCGGATAGTGCAAAAATCTGGGAAAGAAATGAAGGGTTTTGCAGAGAAGTTATGCCCGTCTCGAAATCGCTTATTCTGTTGATCACTGGGATCTCCATGCCTGCCTAGGTAGCTAACAACAATTCTGTGCAAACACAAGAGTCTGATCTCTCAATCCTTACAACAAAATCTTATAAGGTTGCTAAAAGAAAATGAGGATGAACAGTAAAAAAGAATGAAGGACAAGGAGAGTCTCGACTGGGAACTCAATCTGTGACGCAAAATATTAGAGAGAGATGGGATGTGAAATGGAGGAGATACTAAAGGCCGAAGGATTGGTATTTTAAAGGCAAAGGAGGTGGACGGGCGAGGATAATAAAACTGGGCATATTGGTCATTCAATGTCTTTTATAAAATCTATTTTATTTTTAAATAAATTTCATTTTAAAAAAAAAATTGCTCCAGACATCAAAAAAGCAAATTGTGAATCATATATGAGTTGTACAATTGGATATGGTCATACACCTACAGGCCTAATGAAAGTTTTTTTTTTTTTTTTAGTTTTTCTATCCTGATTTAAAACAGCTCCGAATGAAAAACCGTATTTGTTTTTTTGTAAGAATATAAATTAGTAAAATAAAATAGTCAATTTTTTTTAATCAATTAAACTTTTCTTAAAAACTAAAAATATTAATATTAAATATATTAACATACAAAAGATTAATAAAAACATCAATTTTTCAATTAAAATGCACGTAAGAAAATCATTTTTATATTATTCAAAAAGTAATGTAAATAACATGATTTTTATCATTGAAAATGCTCCAACACATCAAAATGTATGCACTCCTACTCTAATTGTTGAATTAAAGCCACCGATAAGATGGTTTTTTTTATTCAGCTATTCATTTTTCATTTTTTTTTTAAATTTACTTGGATCTTGTTTTCGCCTGACGAATGATGATTTTTTGCAAGTGATGCTTTCATAAGTCGACCATGTTGAAGGCAAAGGAGAGCATAGCGAGCGCACCCATATTCCAAGAATAAGCCGAGGGATCTTATTCGGCCGGCAACCATTGGCCACGCGGTAGAGATTTTAGGTCCACGTCAGATAAAAAGCGCTAGCAGGCTTTTTTTGGAAAGGGAAAAAGGACAGAGACTACCGAGTCAGCATGTGGGAATAGGTATGTTAATTTATTATATATTTTTGTAGTTTGTGGAGAAGGTCTAGAAGCCATAATTAACGTTGTAAAATTGCGAGGTGTATTGGTGTCAGTGACGAGTCATGAGACGGAGGGAGAGATGATCTGGTCCTTCAGTTTACAACCAAAACAGAAAGAGGGAGGACCTCATTGGCCCACTTGTCCATATCTGTAGTATTCAAGTTAGAGACTTTTCTGCCATTTGGATTCTGACACGCGGTGACAAGTCATTTGTTTGTTCTTTAGTTTTAGTTTTGTTCCCGGGGAGACTGCCTCGACTCTCTGCATGATTGTTAGTAGTATTATGTTATGTCGTGGTCCACTTTCCACCATCACCAGCATCTCATTCTTATTCTTCGACACAAAGTGGTGTTGACCATATGCTACCATGCTTATCAAAACATTTCTGCGGTCCTAATTAGCTTTTTTTTATAAATTATATTTTGAGGGTTTCATTTAAAAACTTAAATTTTTAGGTGAGATGGTTTCTTAATATGATATCAGAGTCCTATTGACCCAGTAATTAAGAGTTCGAATCTTACTACCCCCATTTTATTTGATAAAAATTAAGCATAAGGTAATATGAGTTTATGCAAGTTTCAAGCTCAAAAGGCTTTCACTTGAAGAGATGTGTTAGAGAATAATATAAATCATATTCTGGGGCTTCACTTACAAGCTTAAACTTTTAGGTGAGATGGTTCCTTAACATGGTATCAGAATCTTGTTGATCCAGCGATCACGAGTTCAAATCTCACTATCCTCATTTTATTTGATTTAAAAAAATTAAGCACAAAGTATTGTAGGTCTGTGCAAGTTTTAAGTTCAAAGTGCTTTCATTTGAGGGGTTGTATTAAAGAATAATATAAATCATATTCTGAGGGCCTCCCTTACAAGGTTAAACTTTTAGGTGAGATGGTTACTTAACATTCCAGAACAAAATCTTGTACAAAAGAACATAAATTATGGAGATTTAATTTCGAAGTATTCTTGTTGATTTTTGATTTTTGTTAATTAGTTTAATTTTCTCTATTTGATGGTATGATTAATGGGCTAAGATAGTTTTTCTTATGTTTATCCTTGTTAATTGCTTCCATTTTTCATGTAATATATTATCCTATAGGCTGGAAGTAAGAATTTTGGCAAACACTGCTGTTGTTCGTTTAGGATGATCATTGGTTTTTTCCCGGAAGAGAACCCCTCTGCTGTAATTTAATTTTGGCGAATATGTTTTTGGATATAATTTTTTTTAGCCCTTTTCCGTTTTGATGGATGCCCACTTTATTCTGACCATCCTGTTCTTCTTTTATTAACATTCACGTGCATCTCACGTGTGAACTTCATTTACATTAAAGATTAAATAAACAAAAAAGGGTTTCGAGAGATCTAACTGACAGTGAAGTTTTATTGATAGACAAAGCTTAATGGATTCAGTTTTTTCAGCAGAGAACTGATTGGTTGATGACGAGGGCAAGTAGATTTACCTTTTCTTTTTTGCCTTTTAAAATAAATTATAAAGGTGGCCATGAAAACTTGCTCAAGCAATATTATATTGACTCGTGGCGAGGCGTGAAACTGGTCTAGATGCATATGACATGTTTTAAAATCCGACGAGACTGTTAATTTTTTATTTAATCTCAACTTAATCATTTGGTAAAATGATACATTCATGCTAGACTGGTAAAATGATCTCAAGTTTCAGTTATAACAAAGATGTAGTGGATTTCCATGTAATATATATCCATGGTTGCTCACCGGATATATGTATGGATACAAGATGATCAGAGAAATCCGCAAGGATATATTAATATATCCTAAAAATTGCATCCTAGATTTAAACATGGCACTAGAAACCAAGACTTCATGTGCTTCTTTTTTTTTCCTTTTTTTTCTGCGGCCAAGTGTCCTTTAGCCCAGTAGACATATTACCTAAAGAGCTAAAAGAGCTCGGCCATCAGCTGTTCACCGTGACTCATTGTCACTGTGGACATGCAATTTCATCCAGTGCTTCGCGCGCGCATGGGTTCTTTTTTTTTTTACACAGAGATGCTTTTTATACTTTGTGTGGTGGAAATGACAAAGGAATGGCTGTGGCCGAGCGGTCGTCTGTGTGTTGGCCTATACGGCGCGCGAGGGTTCGAGCTGTGTAAGCAGCAAAACTCATTTTTTTTCTTTTTTTTTGACTAAACCTAAACCTAGCCGCCCCCTTCCCTCATTTTCTAAAACTAAACCTAAACCTAGCCGCCCCCCTTCCCTCATATTCTCAAATTCTAAACCTAGCCGCCTCCCACCCCCTCTCCCTCAACTAATAGCTTTCCTTCAATCTTTCAAATTCGAAAGATAAAAAATAAGAGTTCAATCGGCACCCTTTCAAGAGCTTTTTCCCTTCATAATGGGCAAGTTCATCGGGAAGGATTCGGGTAAAGGTAAAGTTGGGCAAGGAGATTGCAAAGGGTCATAGCAGAGCCAACAGGAAATATCAAAAGCAAGGTCTGATTTTCTGATATTTTTTTATCTTCTTCTCAAATTTAGGTGTAATTAACTTCTCTCCCTCTCTAATTATTTCTAAAATTAGGGTTTCGAAACCCTAATTTTTATGCTGATTTTCTGTAATCTGTTAACAAAGACAAAGTTGAATTTTTTATTTCAGGAATTACGTTATGGCTGAGGAGGCGGCAAAAGCTATGGAGCCTAACGCGGATCTGCTAGAATAGACGAAGAGGGAAAAGCGCCGGTTACTTCACGCCTGGTGACCTTGAGCGTAGCAATGAGTAAGGTTTTTATTTCAGCTTTTTAATATTTAATTTATGTAATTTTCTGCTTATTTTATTATTTATTTTTTTTAATTTATTTGTAATTAACTTTGCGTTTATTATGAAGGATTTTTTTGAATTTATGCGTTTTTTACTAAATTAATTCTTTTTAATGTTTTGTTTGGCAATTTGTGTGATTTTTTGATATTTTCTCTATATTATTTTCAAAAATAGGTTTAATTAAATGTGCATATATGTATGTGTGTGTATGCGCGTGTGTGTGCAAGCGCGCGTGTCATCAACATATCAAAACAATAAAAAAACTATAAAAGTATGTTTTTTTGCCTGGTCCTTAATTTGTTTCTTGCCTCTTTGGGTGATTGGGTTTTTCTTTTGACATCACTGGATGATGAGCGAGGGGGCTGATTTGTTTGTTGGGTCTCTTGGTCGGTTTGTTTGTATCACTGGAGTATGGGTTGTGTGGTTGTTGATCTTGATTTTATGGGTGTGTTGCTTGAGTGTGTTGCCAGTGGAGGGTTTCTTTGGATAGAAGAGTTTATTTATGTTTTGCCTCAATCGTTGGGTACCAATATTTTGTGGGTTTGGTTGTTATTGATTTTAATTTTAGCGTGTTTGTTGATTTCAATTTTGTGAGTGTGTGGCTTTGTTGTGTTGGCAATGGGGGGTTGATGCGAGTAGAGGATTTTATTATTTGTGTTTTCACACAATCGTTGGGTTGGGTGTAAGTGAAAGTTTCTGCTGATGTGTTGTTCGTTTGGTTTATTGTTGATTTTGATTTTAATTTGGTTTTTATGCAAGTTTATTATTGATTTTATGTATTTGTTAACTTCAATTGGGTTTGTTGGCAGTGCAGAGTTCCTTTGATTAGAGAGTTGATTTTTATATGCAGGTTAGTGCCAATATTTTATGGGTTATTGTTGGTTTTGATTTTTATGCAGATTTATTATTCATTTTTATGTGTTTGTTAACTTCAATTGAATTTGTTGGCAGTGCAAAGTTCCTTTTATTAGAAGAGTTAATTTTTATGTGTAGGGTTGCTGCTAATGTTTTGTCAATTCAGTTGACAAAATCATTGGATTTTATGTGTGCAGTTGCTGCTAATGTTTGTTTTTTTATTGATTTTTATGCATATTTGTGTTTTTTTGCTTACATGGTGCAAGTTTTGATTGTTATTCATGTTTTTATTCAGCTTGCTTGCCCTTTCATTGTTTTTTTCCCTGTTTTGCATTGTGTTGTCTCATGCTTTGTTTATTAAGCTAATTTTGATTTTTCGTTCTTCATTTTGTTTTTCTGTTTTTTTGCAGGGGGTTTACAGTGTTGTGGTCCTAGGATTTTGTTGGCTTCGTTGATTCTCAAGGTATATATATAGTGTTTTTCTGTGAATTGCTAGGTTCAATAATGGTTGCTATTGTGTCAGTTGATGCTTTTGCTGTTTCGTTGTTGGTTTTGTTCATTTGCTTTTGTATTTCTGATCATTTGTTGCTTTCGCGATTGAATCAATTTCTTTTCTTTAGTTTGAGCAATTATATTGGATTTTTAGTATCTTATTTCACAAGGTTTGGTTAAAATGGGACAGGGACTTGCATTTTTTATTGTTTTGATTCGATTGTATTCAAAGTTTATCAATTAAATGCTCACTCAATAAGCATGTAAAGTTGTATTATATCCTCAATTAGTTTCGTTTGTGGTGAGCTTCTATAATTGATTGTTTATTCTTCTCTGATTATTATGTTTCAGGTGGAAAAGTTGGAATGACGTATGTCAAGCTGGGGCAGTGTCATTTGAAGGTGCCCGTGTATAATTGAATTAGGCATTAAATTTTTTTAAAATCTCACTTCTTTTCCTGACGTTATTATTAAAAAAAAAATTGTAGTCGGATAGCAAACATAAAGTTGCCTCAGCTTATGTTGATGCCGCTCATTGTTACAAGAAAACATCCATCACTGGTATGCACCAGTTCGTGCTTTTCTTTTTTCTTTCCGTTTATTGTCGAGTGTACATTTCGATTGACATTTTTTTTTGTTCATAATAACTATAAATACCAATATATATATATATATATATATATATATATATATATATATATATATATATATAAGCAAAAGAGATAGATCCTTGAGGAAGTCAAGGAATGGACTTGGTAGCAAAAGGAGATGATTTCGAGAAGACAGCAGGGAAGAAATTGAGCTGTTTGGGTTTTTTCGACTCCAAATATGAAGACGCCGCCGATCTCTTCGACAAAGCTGCCAATAGTTTCAAGCTCGCTAAATCCTGTATCGCTTCATCCCCTCGCCTTTTTTTTCTTTTCAACTATATAGTTTATAATTTATTTTCCTTTATTTATTTATTTAGGATCTTGGTATATCATCCCAACTTATGATTTTATTCATTTCCTTCTGTATTTCTGATCATTTGTTGCTTTCGCGATTGAATTAATTTTTTTTTCTTTCATTTGAGGAGTTATATTGGATTAAATTTATTTGGATTTTTTGTATCGTAATTCGCGAGGTTTGGTTAAAATGGGACAGGGACTTGCATTTTTTATTGTTTTGATTAGATTGTATTCAAAGTTTATCAATTACATACTCACTTAATAGGCATGTAAAGTTGTGTTATACTCTCAATTAGTTTTGTTTGTGGTAAGCTTCTACAATCGGTTGTTCATTCTTCTTCGGTTATTATGTTTCAGGGGAAAAAGCTGGATCGACGTATGTAAAACTGGAACAATGTCATTTGAAGGTGCCCGTGTATGATTGAATTAGGTATTGAATTTTTTCAAATCTCACTTTCCTGATGTTATTATTGAAAGATAATCATAGTCGGATAGCAAACATGAGCTGCCTCGGCTTATGTTGATGCCGCTCATTGTTACAAGAAAACATTCAGCACTGGTATCCACCAGTTCTTTCTTTAATAACTTTCTTTAATAACTCATGTCATTGTTGGTTCATTGCAAATATAACTCATGTCATTGCAAAAATAACTCCTGACATTAAAGTGTAAAATGATGATTAGTCAGTTCCTTTCAGTTTTCACAATTACATTTTATTTGGACAACAAAAAAACTATGAATCCGTTGGTCTTGATTGTTGTGTTCATGTTTTGTTTGAGCCGCCATAATTAAGTGTTTAATTAAATTAGAACTCTGCTTATATTGATGGTTTTTCCTCTTAATCGGAAAGCCCATCGGAATGCATCTCTTGGGCGGGGCTTCTCTCGACGTGCCATGGTTCATGCATCACTTGGGTGATTCTCTTCATTCAGCATCTCATAAATTTTTGCTTGCATTCAATTAATGGATTTTTTTTTCGTGTGGCCGCTGATCAATTAAACCTGCATTCGGTAACAATTGGGAATTTCCTATGTAATTGTTTCCAGACCTATTCATATCCTTCCATTCCAATGCTTTATCAATTAAGGAAAATTGGTTTCCAGAAAGATGATATTTTTCTTTGTTAACATGTACATGCAAGATGTAATTTGATTCCTTTGCATGCTCATCTTCAGTTTAGTTCATTTCAAATAGTGCTTTGCAGGTTAGAATGTCTTCTGCCCAATCTTCGAAGTGTCAAAGCATAATGAATGTTTACACATTCAATTCACATATCAAATTCATAGTGTGGAGTATCATAAATAAAATGTCATGTCACTGAAAGTATACGATAATTAATTAATTCGTCTATGTGAAGCTCCCTTTTATAATCAATTTAGAATAAAAAATGAGAAATGTTGCGCAACCAAACCACCTTGACATGACATGATTAACAAATAGCTTATAATAGCCTGTACTTGATCAGAAAGAGAAAAATGATGATCCAGTTGGCTAACCTTAATTAGATTTGAATCTTCTCTCGGATAGCTGGTGAAGACAGTTTCTGGTGAAGACAATTTCTTCGCATAACAATTTTAGGACACCATCATTGACGTGCCCATGATAATGAGAGACCATTCCTCCTGCAGGGTGGTGCAGGTTGGTGTTCATCCGCATGCCTTATGAAATGTGTGATGTAGGTTGCATGTTCAAATTTATTAAATGTATGGGATATCTCCCTTATTAGTGTATTAACACATATCTATCGAACACAACTTTTTTTTTCATGCTTTTCGTGAAGGTCTAGCGAAGACACTAGATAGATGCAGGATAAAAATTGCTAAATCAACTGCTCTTTCAGAATGCTTGCTAATACATTAATTTCATTTTCTTCTCCAAAGGAACCAATATATTGCTCTGCACCCTTAATTTCTCCTTCCAGCTTAATCACTGAACACCAACAACTACCATAACAATAGTCAAATTCCACAGAACATCATTAGTAACAAGTGGTTTTAAATAACTTCAGTCACAATATAATAAGCAAAAATAAAGAAATGAGGTGGATGCTATAACAAGTGTGAGGTGGGATGTCAAATTTTCCACATTAAAACTTCGCTTCGTCATTAAATGGTTGTCGAAAAAATAGAGCACACCTCATTGATCAATAATGGTTAACAATTATAGTTTCACTCTCGGCAAATTAAATTTATAGACAACCAATTAAAACATATTCACCCATTGATCAATTAACTTCAAAAAAAAAATACACATTAGACAATCAATTAATTTACTATGTAAAAAAATACAACAACTAAACAACGCATCTAAATAGTGACCAATTAAATAATAAGACAAATAATTACAACACAGCCAACCACCAATGAATTCCTAATTGACTACAAAAACAATCATAATTTATCTCTAATTGATTTGATCGATTGTATTTTTTTCATCCACCGATTATATAATTGTCAAAACAATTAAAACACACCAAACAATCAATCAATTGTAGTTTTACAATCTATGAATTAAATAAATCGACACCCAATTTCAATGCGAACTACGATTAAATTATTATCCTAGCCGGTAAAATAATGGCAACAATCAACCAGATCGATGCAGACAAGAGATAATCCATCTTTAATAGATTTTAGCGGTTGCAATTTTACTATCTACCGGTTAAATAATTTGTTGCCAATAAAACAAACCTAACCATCAATAAGTTCGGTACAAGAAACAATTAATTCATCTTTCATTCATTTTATTAATTGTAAATTTACGATTCACCAATTAAATAATCGTCAAAACAATTAAAACACACCCAACAATTAGTCGATTATAGTTTTTCAATATGCAAAGTCCATAAATCGATAAAATGTTTAGACAATTTCACCCATTAATGAATTGGCTATAAAATAATACAAGGAATAAATCTTATAAAAAATAAAGAAAAAAATTGTCTTCGAATTTTAATTTTGTGCTCTGTTTTTTAAAGTTTATTTCTTAAAAAATATTTATAATATTTTGGTTTTTAATATTTCATATCTAATATTACTAGGCAAAAAATACAACTAAAAAAAAAGACAAATTTACCTAGATTGTCTACAATTAAAAAATATTCGAGTCACTTCCCGTTTCAATTACATTGTTTTTTTTACACGGCAGATAAGTAATTATAGTACGCAAAAAATTTAGGTTTATTTCTAAAAACAAATTACAATATTTTTATTTATAATGTGTCATATCTAATATTACAAGAGGAAAAAAGCAACTCATAAAATTTTTTTGACAAATTTACCTGGATTATCTACAATTAAAAAATCTATGGCTCACTTCTCATTTCGATTACACTATAAAGTATGTTAGACTAATTATATGTTTTAATATTTATTGAATATTATCGCCTAAAAATATATAGAGAGAGAAAAAATGACCTACGATTTCTTGCAAAAAAATAATAATATCGGTATTGGAATACATTTAATATAATAATATGATTAATAAATCTTATAAATATAACTTTGGCTTTGAATCTAAATTTCTATTTTATACTCTTTTTTTTAATAAACGGTGACCTTTTTTTCACATTTTTTTTAATTTTTTACTAACCGTCGTGTCCAAGTTTTTTTTTTAATCAGGTTTCTTTTTTATGTTTTTTTTAACCAGAGTATCCGTGACAACAAGTTTTTAACAAATCATGTCATCTTCTTAGCAAATTTTCTAATAAATTTTATCAAAAGTTTTTTAGTAATAGCAATATTCAATCACTTTTTGGTTGAAAAAAACCATTCTTAACAGATTTTATCAATTATAATTTTACTAATTAAATATTAAAATAACAAAATATAACATTTATAAAATCAATTAATTTTCTACATAGATAAAAAAACCCAACAGAGCGGGCAAATTCGCTCGTTTGAACTGAAACACAACCCTTTGATCGTGTGATGATCTATCAACCTCTCGATGATCGAGACGGGATTTTAGTGGCTTTGAGCCTAATCATATATCCGACCCCAACAGAAATGGAGAGGTCCTTGTCTATTAGTCCGTGCGAGTCGCACGCCTATATGGCTTGCATATGATTTTTTGGAGTAAGCGAAAAAAACAATATGATTAGTCTTGACCGAGTGGTCGGCGCAGCAAATAGGGCACGGCAGGCTGACTCTTTAGTGGCTCATATCATGTAATGAAACGGGTTCTTCTTTGGTCTGTGCCTCTATTGGTTGATATATGCCCCACGTTCAAAAAAGGAACAAGAGAGGTCATGACTCGTGACCAAAAAAAGAAGCAGCAGAAAGATCCAATGAGATAGGGTTCCAACTTTCTGTGGCCGGCAAGAGTTTGATCTGGCTCAACTGATCACCATCACCTGCATAGCTGTCTGGTGGACGATCAATGCGAAATGGGGAAAAAAAAGGTTTTAATTAGATAGCATTTGAGAAGCAATTAAATGTTTTAATTGGAATTATATAGAATGTTATACACTTAATAGAAACACCGGGAAAGAAGAGAAATATATGGATAAAATTTCAATAATAAATTAAAAAAGCAGTTTGATCAGGGAATTGTCCTGCATAATCAGAGAATTTAGAAACACCAGAATTACCCATAGTTTCTTTGACAAGAGCTGTCCACAGCATCCTAACTTGAATATAACAGACATAGTTTTTTACTTAACAGCACCATAGGTTTGTGTGTGTGTGTGTGTGTGTGTGTGTGTGTGTGTGTGTGTTCATATATTCACAGATGAATTTTCAGCAAAGAAAATTCGGAGTTACGGTCAATATCATATTTTTTTGACTCGCAAATAAACAAGAAGATGAAGCACTGGCCCGTGGTAGCATGGTACATGACATGGACTGCAGAGCTTCGGTTTCTGCGTAGGCCCATGAGAATAGAAGTATTTTATGAACCGTTTTTGATTTGAAGGCCGGATATAGATTTACTTGGGCTGCAACGGATCGGCCCAGTCAAGACTTGAGGAAAAGGATCGAAGAGAGAAGCCTGGTCTCTCATGAAAAGGTTACACCAGTTTTGTTTTCTTTGTTCCCTGGAAATAGTGTTTATGTTGCTGTTGATATCATAATTAAAAAAAAAAGAAGAGAGATCTTCGTGGTTGCAAATATGCAGTCCAATGTTTAATCATCCTGTCGAAATTAGACTGTTTGTGCTGCATTTAGTCTAAAAATTTATTTGTTTTTGTATTTTATAAATAGTTTTTTTAAAAATAATTTATAAAAATCCTTCTTAATTTTTGTCGGATCTCAATAATTTCACAACAGAGGATGGGTGCAATTCATTCCCATGTATAATGTCACATAAGGTATTTGCCAACTAAAATTATAAAATCCAGCTTTTTATGCTTTCCATAAATTCTACACGGAATCCGTTTTTATTCCATCACGGAGATTCTGCCTCTCAAGAAGGAAATGAACAGGGTATCTCAATCGCAATCCTACCACCTCCGATTCAGCCATGACGCTGCCCGTTTTGGGATCCTTTCCTTTCCAAGCCTCCATAAAGCCATAAACAATGAGTGTATTCTAGCCAAACGGTAACTCGGACCTCCTTCCAAGTGTGAACAAAGAATCGGATCCTAAGCCCTCACTGCACATCCAAATCATAATAAATTAAAATTAAAAACAAAATCATCACGTATTGTCGCCCTCCAAAACAAACACAGACATAGCTTTCAGCCTTTCACAATATGGGTTTCTTCTTTATGACAGATTCGCTAAGGAAAAAGGTTGGGTACTCGTACAGTTCACACCTATCCAGAGAGCGTTTTTCGCATTTATTGTTTTTGAAAATGTTTCTCTATATAAAAATAATATATATTTTTTATATTTTAAAATTATCAAAACGATAAAAAGCACTAAAAGTAATTAGTTTTTATTTAGAAAAAAACAGATTTCATAATTTTTAAAAACAGAGTTCTGCCACAAAAACAAACAATTCTTTCTATACGTTTAAGATTATGTTCCTCTTCTTTTTCGCCACTTTGGCAATGATACCGGTGCATAAATAGTAATACTGAAAGCTCAGAGAGTTGTCTGTGCAAAATTGACAATGGGGTATTGGTGTATCAATCTTTTGACAATTGTTTCACTTCTGCTTCTGTTTCCAGTGATTAATGGTTGAGGAATTGATGGACACCTCACAGTATGCAGAATTGCGCAGGTCTTTAAGCTTCTCTTTTGCTCTTATATCGTTACGCGCGATCGATGTGTGTTTTTCTTCTTTTAGGGATCAATCAATATGTATTTCGTGCTTGTGCTTTTGTGCTGTAACAGTCGCGTTTAAGTAAAGCTGCCGCAGATGCTGTCAAGCAACTGCCGCCGGAATATGCAGGGAATGACTTAGGAAGCGTGTGTTCATGGGCAGACAAGGTTAGGTTCCGTTATCAATGGTCAGCCCCTCTTCATTTCATCAATACCCCAGATGTCTGCATCTACAAATACACAGTAAGTTGCTCTTCTGCTTGTATATGAATACTATTCCTTTTTCTCTTTCTCCCCTTTTCCCTTCCCTGTCTGTATTGCTTATGAATCAGACCACTGTTTTTTTTGTTCCTGGTGTTAACTTCCTTCAGAAAGACGAAAACCAAATTGGGTGGTTCTGCTTCAATTAGCCATTGCAGCAGGCGTTAACTTTTTCTTTTTTTGTGTTCAGGGGATTGCGAGGATGACACTGGTGAAAAAGGAAGGTGTGTTGCAGGGGCAATTAACAATTACACCACGCAGCTTCTTACCTACAACAGTGGTTCCTCGCAAGCTGACAGTAATGAAAACAAATTGTTACTCATCAATCTTCCCTACCTGTCATAATAAATCTTGCTAACGAAATGAGTTGATTTATCAGATAACCTGACAGAAGCCCTTCTCTTCCTTTCTCATTTTATGGGAGACATCCATCAGGTGTGAGAAAACTGCACGTTTTATTCCGCAATTTTGTGTTCATTGTCGAGTCAATGCTTTTCGCTTTTGTAAACGGTAGTAATGTTTTTTCAATGCAGCCTCTGCATGTGGGTCTTGCTTCAGACAGAGGAGGCAACACCATTGATGTCCATTGGTACACAAGGAAAGAAGTCCTTCACCATGTCAGTCTAATTGCCAAACCTTATCGAAAATGCCTCAGCCTTTAACAAAAAAGCTGAACGTTGAATTAATGTCAATGCTTACAGATTTGGGATGCCAATATAATAGAGACAGAAACGTGGATGACTTGATCGATGCCGTTCAGAAAAATATCACGGTGCCCTTCTTCACACATTCGAACCAAATGAAAGATGTTTGGCCCTATAAATCTGTTTGTTTTCTTCACCCTTTCTGACACAACTTTCTTTTTCTTACTCTCTAATAAACAACAGAATGACTGGGCAGATTTAATTCCAAGATGGGAGACCTGCAGCCTCAATAAGACAGCCTGCCCGGACATGTATGCTTAACATCCTCGATTTAAAACGAGACAAACAATTTATAAGGAATTCTTTCTGTCACCATAAGATAATTTTGTGACAATATCCATGCCTGTTAAACCTTATTCACGTCAGTAACCCCCGCGCCTGTCCTACTATATTTTCAACCCTTGCGTGTAATTAAACATAATTCAATCTGCCAAGATGGGCGATGATTAACTTGATTCTGGATTTTATTATTACAATTTTGTTAACTCATACATCAATCTTAAGAATAAAACTGTTTGTTTATAGATATGCATCTGAAGGTATCAAAGCAGCATGCGATTGGGCATATAAAGGGGCGACTGAAGGGACAGTGTTAGAAGGTTGGCAAGATACAGAGATATTCTTCTGAGGTTTACTGGTTTGTGCGCATGCATTTGATATTCGATTAATCAGAAAAACTAAGACCACCTCTTTTGCATAACAGATGATTATTTCCTATCCCGTTTACCGATTGTGAAATTGTGGTTAGCTCAAGGTGGAGTTCGTCTGGCAGCCACGCTCAACCGCATATTTCAGTGACGAATGCTTGGTTCTGGAATTAAATAGAGCATTCTGAAGCTTACACCGTTCTATGTTGATTATCCGGGTGGCTTTATCTATGCAATGTATCCTAAGCTTTTAGGCATTGCTTTCAAATGTAAACTACATATTGTCTTCTAAAAATTCAAGCAATCTGATTTTCTTAAAATTTAGTTTAAATCAAACAATTACGGGTAGACATGTAACCGTAAACACTGTTAGAAGCCATGGTGGTGCAAAGAAAAAGCAGTGCTTTCTATATACATTCCATGAAAATAACAAGTTTGAGCCAAATTAATGACCATTCACTGCATTTAACCTAACATGCGAGAGGTCGAACTTTGTGAGGCATTCACTGCAGCACCACCTTTTTTTAACACAAATAAGTTACAGCTGGATCATCTCAAATAGCTGTACAAGAAATAGATATATGTAGTTTAATTCCAATTTGGCAACATAGTATACTTTTCTTTTTTATGGTTTCTTCACGACAAGAACAGGGCACTTTGCATTGTGAAGACAGTAACTGCTCACACTTCCTTGGATAGCTCTGTATAAAGATATTGGAATCAGAACCCAGAAATGTTATTTGAAGTTATTAAAGAACTTAAAATAGAGTGAAAAAACTAGGAAAGCATTACTGGATAAACCAACAAGTGGAAGATGTTTCTTCTATCTGGATCTTCTCGCGAAGATTCAGACTAGTAGAAAAAATTCTAATAAGTTTTCACACCCTTCTTTAAAACAGCAGAGAAGACTATATGCATGGTTGAAAGGTATGATCGTAACTCAAACTACAATACAATCTGCGTCTAAAATAAAAAAAAAAATCTTAAGTTACTGAGGCATGAGTCAACAATAAATATTTTCATATCATTGTCGCATTTTCTTAAGCAACTTTTAACAGCAACAATTTTCATAAACAAGAAACAATTCTGTTTCAATGACACCACCAAACATATCTAATGTTAGGCTTCAAGTTCGTGAGTTGATGAATTGTAAAATTTGTTTCTATTAGCATCAGAGAGATAGTCTTTTGTAGATAGAAAAGGTTTAACCTTTTGATTTTTCCAACGCCGCGCTCCCCTAAAACAAGCAGGCTAATATTGAGCCTTTGTACTGCATCGCATATGGTTGATTGAGGATCACCCACCTCTGTTAATGTCTCGGCATCAACCTGTGAAAAACAAAAGTAATAAATGTAAGTCCTCATTTACACACATTGGCATGCCCCATAAGATCACATGCAAACTAAGGCTCTAATATCCTGGAAGAGTCTGAATCAATCGAATTTCAGGCCAATCTGTATTGAACTGAGAAAGGTGAGCGTACTCCTCGACCAGCACAAATTGCTTTAGCTTTCTCCAGCAAAGCAAACGCGAGCTTCTTATTCTGCTCCTGGATTGTGTAAGTGTACTCCGGAGCTGTAGCACACGACATAAATGATTTTAGCGTACAATTTCAAACATCCAGAATCCAGATTAGAAGGATCATATTCCTCTAGTTTTAGAAAAAAGAAAAAAAAAACTTCTTTATGTGGACACTGCAAAGTTCATGGACAAGTTTTGGTTCACTCAGGATTTGAACGAAACAAGAATCTCCTTTTGATTTCTAGTCAATATGCCTTGGTTCAGCAAAATACCAGAATTACAACTCCAAAAGAAATCAAATTCTTTAATTTCAGATTTTGCACATATAAGAAATAGGGGGGAAAAAGGAGCACTTACTGGCTGAAACCGAGCAGTACATGCGAGCAGAACTGAGAGCAGCAGCAGTAAAAGAATTATTGCTGGGAGGAGGCTGTGCGTTAAAGATAACTAGAGGTGATTTCGTGATAGATTCCTCAAGATTGTCAAGTACCCACATGAGAGCATAATGGCTACACTCACTATCATCAATGGCAACCATCACTTTCCTCTCAAGTCGTGCTCCTCCATTTTCCACCCCGTGCTCTGCCATTTTCAAGGTTTATGAGTAATGAAGCACAAAGAGATGCAAAAGTTCACTTTAGGGTTTGGAGATAAAAAGATGCTGAACTCAAATGGCGTATTTTGTTTGTTGAAGACTGGGAAGGAGGTGACAGTTTTATCAAGGTCATAACGACCAGTCAAATATCTGTTTGGATCATGGACAATTGCAAGCAGAGGGCTGCCCGGGCCCGGGATATATAAATTAAAATAAATAAATAAATATATATATATATATTTTTTTTTTTTTAATTTACACATTTTGCCCCGTCTATTTTCTGAGACTTCACCATGTATAAATGCAAAGGGCTGCCCGGGCTATGCCCGATTTTTATCTTAAGAATTAGCGTGCACGTTTACCTTGTCAAATTGCCTCGTTTTATCTTCTCTCCATTTATCAATTATTTATACTTTCTCAGTAAATAAAATGAAATTAATTCCCTCTCTCCCATGATCATCCTTCACCATGCCATATGGCTTTGAATAAAAATTCTCAGACACCACTCGCCCAGCAATAAACGAGAACCATCGGCAAACCTTATAGCAATTGTACTCGTGAGTTGTGAAAGTGAATTTATTTTGTAAATTCTGTATTTATGCTTTGAATGATCTAGTCAGTATATCTGGGAAATATTTGGAACTTTTCTTGATTAATTTAGATTAGAACAAATTTTGGAAGAGGGTTAGTGGACAACAATGTGTTTTTCTTGGTCATTATACACGTTTAGCTCATCAACATGTTATGATAGATTGACATGGCTTAAAGAGCCTATCTTAACAGATTCACACAGTTATAAACACACAATTTTCTTGACAAAATTGCTCAAGATCCATTACGGCTAAACATTACAATTGAAAATGTTAGATTGTTGTCAAGTCAAAGATTGATTTTTAGACGTAACGATGAGCCCTATAATTTTTCAAATTGAGGGAACTTCATATAGCTTATACAGACTTTTGGGAGATGTAACATTAAAATTTCCAAGTTATCATTAATAACGCTCCTAGAAATGTCAAGTGTATTGCATCTTCGATACAAAAGAAGATATTGTATATATTTGCTAACAAGGTAAGGAAATTGATCTGCGAAGAACTTGGGAATAGTAAATTTTGTGTTATTGTTGATGAAGCTAATATAAAGAAAATAACCATCATTGTAAGATATGTAAAATGTCTTGGATATATGAGAAAGTTAGTTTTTTTTTTTATATATATATTATGGGTGTTCTCATGGTTGATTTCACTCTAAAAATCGAGATCTCTGGTGCTCGTAGTCAACATCAGTTTATAGTTGAAAAACGATGTGGTCAAGGATACATGATGGTTCTAGCAAATAAGTGGTGCATGGAGTGAGTTAAAAGCATTATTTCTGCAAGTGTCCACATGCATACCACGTGTACAATAATGATTCTCTCGCTACGTTATTCTATCATCAATTAGTTGACAGAGACATGGCAAATAATTTCGACTTGATAAGTAACCTATTTGATTTGTGCTAACTCATTTTGTTTCTACATCTACGATGAAACAAGTCTTTCCACCAATAAAGTTCATTAAAAAATAGCTTAGAAACAAGATAAAGAATAGGTTTCTGACATTGCGTTAGCTTGGTTTCAAAGATAAGACGGACGCAACGTTCCTCGATAATAATTTGATCAATGGGACAATCCTAGAGGGGCGGGGCTAGGGTTCACACAACTTAAGGTTCAAAGGGTAAGTTTCAACAAATATGAGGGGCAGATATCTTAAAATAAAAAAAGGACAAATTTAAATTACTGGGACTGATGAGAACTAAAATGGATTTTTTGAAAATCTAAGGGGAGCAATTGCCCCTTTTCTTCTTCTTCTCCATGCAAGTCTGCCGGTACAGCACAATCAGTCAGCAAAGAGCAACTACATCTCGTAATACGTATCATATCAATATTGAAAAAAGTTTAAAACAACATTATAAAAATCAACTCTGGCCTCCAAAATTGTGTAAGATTCTAGCGCTTTAAGGTGCTATAGAATTCTTAATTTCATCCATGTACAATATGTGTGATAAACGGGGATTTGAATTAAAAGTTACGGTCATTTAGTGTAGCCATTTGAGCTGGAGGACGGGTTGATGTCTATTCACTTGAGTTACCCATTCTGCATTTCAACCTTCGACACTTTAGAGTGCAGCTACAGCCTGAGCCAATGAATTTTCGAAACTAAGTCATGCAGATGCCTTTTCTCTTTGTTGCATGCATCCTTCCTTTCCTCGTGCTCAGCTAATAGTCAAGGACCACGCAAAGTAATGAATTCTCTCGTGCTCCGCTAACAGTCAATTCTTTGTTGTAGACAGACCGAGTCTCAGGTGATCAGAAACGAAAAATAGAAATAGGGAAAATATATACATAATCAACAAAAATAAATGCCAGAGTGTGTTTAGCATATAATCCAACCATTTAGGCAGCTCAAGTTAAGTATTTTATTTAAACGCAGGGCGTATATATTAACTATAAAATAAATTGTGTGCCACTTTTCCTATAGATTTTTTACTCTTCACACAGACTCAGGTTACTATTTATTATGATAGTAAAATTATTATTTTATCCCAAAATCAAAAAAATTTAACCCCCGATACCAGGGGTATTTTCGAATTTTTCATAAGACATTAATGGTATTTCTAGATTTGTTGCACAATGAAACTACTAAATAGCACCCTAAACGACAAAAACCGACACCTAGAACCAAGGGTATTTATGAATTTTCACCCCTGTTTTTTCTTGGATCGGTACGGGGTATTTTGGTAATTAATCAATTTTTTAATATTTCCTTATCCGGGATACTGCAGGCACATGATATGGACATGTCGGTAGTGTTTCGTCTACACACGTCTTTCAGGCGGCACGTGCGGAGTTATTAGACTGTTAAAACTGGATTTCTGTCATGTCAAGATACGCACCGCCAACTGCTTTGTCTCTCGGCGCGGTGCGTGTCCTTTGAATCAAGTTGAAGAATCGCTTGTGGATGGGTTTATTGCCGCCTGCCTGTTTCTCTCTCTTGTTGCCAGAAGTACAGGACGATCCTTTCCATTTGTTTCAGTCCCTGATCTTTTGATTTTGTTGTTCTTACTTATTTTTCAATAGAATTTTTTATTATTTTCAATTATACCCTTCAATTTAAATTGATTATATGCAGTATGTTTCATTTCAGTTCTCACTCTTTTGAATTTTTGGTTCTTTTATTAATTTTGGTATACAAGTGTTAATTTATTCTAATTTGGTCATTTAATTGAAGTTGGTCATATATGTCATTTTTCATTTCAATCTTTATTCTTTTAATTGTTTCAACAATTATTTTTTTAAATCCCTTAATTATTTTTTGTCCCAAAGTTTTGTTTTGTTTCGTTTTTGTCCTTCAATTGGAGTTAATTATATATATATATATATATATATATATATATATATATATATATATATATATATATTATTTTTTATTTTGGCACTCATTCTTTTATTTTTTTATTTGATATAAATTTATTTGGTTTCTTGGTCCTTCTTAGACATTGTTTATCTTTCATCCATAGTTATGTATTTATGTTTTTAATTTTTATTTTTAATTTTTGTCATTTTATTTTTATTCGGTTCTATTATGAAATTTTAATTCATGTTACATTTCATTTTACTTTTAAAAATCTCTTTATTGTTTTTCGGTTTTGATTTGTTGCATTCTGTTATTCATTCATTTATATATATATATATATATATTGCGTTTATTCTTTTAATTTTTATTTAGTATTGATTCCTTTGGTTTTTTCGGTGCTTCTTAAAGATGTTTATTTTTATTTGTATTTATTTATTTACTTATATTTTTAGTTTTTTTTTTTATTTTTATTATTTTATTTTTTATTGAGATTTTATTTTCGATAGGTTAAGTTATAAAATTTTAATTTATGTTGGTGATTATTTTAAAATTAATATTGCTTTTTTTCTGTATTTTTTGTTATTTTTATTTATTTTTTTGGATCATATAATTTTATTATTTGTGCAATGATAATGATAAATTTAATGATTATTTTATTATTATCTTTTTGTAAAAATATTTTGTATTTTTTCTTAATTCTTCGAGACAATTTAATGATTTTAACTATTTTGGTAGTAATGTTGATAATAATTTTAACTGCTATAGCAATTTTAATAATTAAAATATCTAAATCTTCTTGCTTTTTTAATGATAATAATAATTTTATAGTGGTTATTTCGTTAAAACCTACTAGGCGAATAAATGTATATGCATTTAAAATTCATATAATTTATAGAAAACTTGCACTTTACAAGAATTCTGCATAAATTTATTCTTTTACCCAAATTTATATTATAATAATAAAAAATTTACATAATTAATATTTTTAACATTGAAAAAAATACGGTACTGTCCACGACGAGATGCAAGGACATTGGCTAGTGTGTATGTGTGTGAAGCTAATATATGACCAGTTTTATAACAATTACAGGAGAAGGATGAACTTAGCTGTTAAATACAAATCCTATTTTCACCTTTCCTTGTATAGTTTCTTTGTAAGTTTTGAGGCAGAAAATGGCTAGCTCCTGCTTTTGTTGCTGGATTAATTTGGAAGTGACCAAACCTGATGGTGTTGCAACAGTACCTGCGTTAGTTGGGCCGGGCAAGCATTCCATTTTTATACAGTTTGAATCGAGATAGTCCCCTGAATATAGTTTTTATACATTTTGACTGGTTTTGTCAATGTGTGTAAGCACCAAGCAGTGCCGTGGTTATCTCATCCATGGGAGGATAACTTATCATCTGTATTCACCAGAAAGCGTTTGACAGTTATAGGTTTTCAGTCACCTGAACGGAATTTGCTGGTAATCTGTTCCTCTGTCGTGGATAGGTCCATTGACGTGTTCAATAAAATCTAGCGTTTGTAATATTCTAAACATTTGATCGAGTATTGTTGAAAGATTAAGAGGAATGGACTTCACATGCAATATTGGGAAGATCCATGGTCAAGTAGATGAAGGATAGACTTGTTTGTTTAGAAACAAAAAACAATAGAAGAAATTTGGTGGATTTTTACTAACTGTTTGCAAGCTGATGGGTAATTCATTGTCAATGCATTGAGTAAGCAATGGATGATTTTGAAATTCTGAACAACGAAGTTGAGGATACTAATGGTCACTGGAGGAAAATTAGCAAATGTTATCGGGATGTCCATTCAGGGGGATGGAAAGATAACCCATATACGCAACCGCAGTTAACCAAAAAATTGTTTTCCTTTTCTTTTTATACGAGCTAGTTATGAAATAGAGCTGGTGTTTCCAGATTCGCATAATATCTGGGAATGATCTGAATAAAAGAGCTGAAGATAATCCATGTTCACAAACGCCAAACTAGCTGAGATGAATTTATTTTATATATTAATTTACACGCACAACGCCTTTTGACTGGATACAAATCTCAAACTTACCAAACAGCAGCATCGGAACATTTTGAGGATTGTTTTTTACTTGATATATTATAAGTTTGTTATGACAGAGAACTGAGACTTACTGGTCTCCGTATAACCAGAACTCAGCATCCTGCTTTACATGATAGCAGCACTATGACGGTGAAGTCCTCAAACTGCAGGTTTCTTCACAACAAGAACAGGGCACTTGGCATTATGCACACAGTAGTTGCTGACACTTCCCAGAAAAGCCCTGCCCAGAAAAACTTGAGTTAAATCAGTCATTTGTGAGTTTTAGTCTATCCCGGTGCAGTGCAGAGGCACCCGTGTTTGAAAACAATATCACAATGATAATTTATAAAAATAAACCTGCTACACAGCTCTACAAGTTAAAGACACAAACTTGTTCTGCATTCAATTACATCTTGAAATGAAAGACATGCCTTTTCCTTTTCCTTTTCCTTTTCATTTTGTAAGGATAGACGAAAAAAGAAGGATGCATATAACATTTAAGAACAAAAGACTAACCTCTGCACAGGTCCCCGATTATGGCTACCCAAAACAAGTAGTTGGACGTTGAGCCTTTCTGCAGCTTCACATATTGCCTCTTTAGGATCCCCAATTTCTGTCAGTGTCTCTACTTCGACCTTTAGGAAGACAAAAGAGCATCAACATTTCCATGCTATTTTATTCTGTATGAAGGAACTTAAATTTATTTCTCAAATACAGGGGCTTCAATACACTCGCTCAATCAACATGTTATATAGATCATTTCCAATAACCATCAACAAATTCATTCTACAATCACATTGCTGAGTAAACTACATCTCCTTCCAAGCAGAATGCTTTAATAACGAGCAGTTAATAAAATGTAAGAAACCATTACCCCATGTCTGGCACAAATATCTTTAGCTTTATCCAACAGAATTAATGCAACCTTTTTTTTATTCTCTTGTATGGATGCAACCAAATCCATAGCTGCAAAAAAAAAGAAGAAAAATCTACTATGGAGTATCACACAAATGGGGAAAAAGAAGAAGAGAAATTATTGTTTTTCTTTAAACTGTTTTTTCTCTTTAAAATAAACTTTGCTCGCTTTTTTACGATTACTGATGAAGGAAATGAATGATCATTAAGGAAACAAGAAGGAACTTACGGGCAGTGCCATAAGTGGAAGCAAAGAGATAGCCCAGATCAGAATTAGGCTGTGCAGTGAAGATGATAACATCAGAGTCAGCGATGGAATCTCTTAGCTTATCAAGACACCATTCAAGTGTATAGTGGCTGCTCTCACTCTCATCTATTGCCACCATCACCTTCTTCTTTTCACTACCTTTTCCCTGATCCATTATTCTATAATTTCAGAACAGCGCTCTAATTCTCTCTTTGTTCAAGGCAATGAAGTCTCTCTAGATACAGGTCCTCAGTTTTATATTAAAGGCTGGCGATGATGATCAAGTGCTTCGCGGACCACAACGGTGGTATCTTCTTGGACCGGTGGTGGGGAAATCGACAACACTGCAATATTTTTTGTAGAATTGTAGTTGAATACAGATTTGCTTTTTTGTCTTACCACACAGTCAAACCAAACTGGCGTTAGCTGGCATTAGTTACGCCAGTTAGTTGAGTTCGCGCAATGATGGCGTGCGTTTTTGGAGTCGTTTGTTTTTGTATTTTTTTTTTAAATAATTTTTTAATGTTTTCAAATTGTTGACATCAAAAACAAATTTAAAAAATATTATTTTAAAATAGTATTAAATAATTTTTTTGAAAGAAAATAAATACAACTATACTACACAAAACAAGCCCAAAATTTCAAGCTCAGAGCCCGCATCTCCGTCTCTAGCCTCAGAGAAAGAAAATACGGTCGGCTTTTGACATGTCGTTTGGGAACAATGGTGGCACAAACTTTCTGGCGCTTTCCTATACTTTAGAGGTCTAATCCAAATTTATCCTCTAATAGAATTACAATGCATAAAAAACCCCGACCATTAGAAGCAAAAAAAAACCCCGCCAATTAGAAGATTTTAGTCCTTTGGGACTCCTCACACCATTCGCCTCCACCACTTGTCCTCCTTTCCTTTTCCAGGAAAAAAAATGAGGGTCAGTTTATTGTCCTCCCTTTCGAGCTTTGAAGAAATATGGCTTCACTCAGTAAAATTGTGCAAGAATCTCAGAGCAATAGAAGGGACTGCTGGAATAATGTTCCTTCGAAGGAGAACATGTTTTGTTCCTGTAAAATCGTATAATATAACAATACACATAACTACAAGCATGGTATAGCCAGAACCAAGAATGGTTACGATGACAAATATTCATAAATGGACTCTACCATGCCTCCTAGCCTCTAAATATTCGATGCCCATCATTTTTTCCCCATCTATTGAAATTCAAATCTACCACAACAACTCAGCTTTTCATTTTACACCTTAATTAACTGAATTTTTTTCACTAAAAGAACAAAAAAAACTGAAAATCTTATCTAGTGTTTTCTATGCTCAATTCAATCAAGCACTGAATTAATTCTCTAAGATGAGAGATAAAAATGCCTGCAACATGCTAACAAAGACGGGAAAAAAATGCCTGTTTACAGCTAAGAACGTGAATTAACATGATCAGATATTAAATATTAGAAGGTGTTAACATTCTCTTCAATGCGAACTAACATCATTAATCAGGGACGCGAAAGAGGAGTGCAAATTTGATAAAGCACAAGAAACGATACCTTCCATTCGTGGTCAAGAGGTTTCCTAGGTATGCTAGATGTAATTCTATGAGTAATATCCCACTACCTTCATCATTTCTTGTTCTTTTCGTTAAGTTCATCATCTAATT
This sequence comes from Salix dunnii, assembly GCA_015731905.1. NCBI lineage: Eukaryota > Viridiplantae > Streptophyta > Magnoliopsida > Malpighiales > Salicaceae > Salix > Salix dunnii. The sequence continues at coordinate 8,794,499 of CM027668.1, read as the reverse complement.
ATTCTTGGTCAATTGTAAGTGAAACTGAGAGTTATCTTACTAATTATAATTGGTAATGAATAACAAATTTGTCTGATTTCTTGTCACAATAAATTTACTTAAGACTCCTCATGCCGAAGGAACTGAACAAATTTAGATCTGAATTCAGGTGGAATGCGAACTGGACAATATTTTCTGTCAAGCCAGACACCCGTTGCTTTTGCTTCCAGGATAGGCTGCATAAAATGCAATTGGAGCTACTGAGATTTTGAGAATATACAGGACATATCCCTAAGATCTGTTCCCTAATTGTAAGGATGATAATACATTACCTCTTCATTTGGCAGTCTGAAAATGAAGTGTTCAAAGTAGAGGCGAGCAGCAGAGGAACCAGAGATCCTCACCTTCACAACAAACCTGTCTCCACTCTAGAAGCACCAACAAGAAAGGAATATTACTAAAATTTACCCTAAACAAGTTTAAGATATTACATTTACTAGTTGCAGCACACATTGCAAAACACACTGACCAAACTTTCCAATCAAGCACAGAGCAAGTGTTTTATCATAGTTGCAGTGTACCAGATAAACAGGAAAGTATTTACCGAGGCCCAGCACTAAACTAATGGAAATAGAGCATGGACAGAAGTTTATGTTAAGACCCTTCCACGGAGAAGCAGCCATTGCCTTCCTGGAGTTTAACTTGGATAGGGGATTAAAGTGAAATGCGAGTGAGGGACTTGTGATCACAAAGAAGTTTCAAGTTTAAAACCCTTTTTTCACAATTAGAAATCGTTCTACTTTCAAGAACAGCTAAACCAACTACATTCACTAGTTTTCCCCGTTCTTTTCCCATCGAGTTTGTTAGAGAATAAGCTTGAAATTACCAAAATATACAGGGAAAAACACACAAAGGATTAGTGTAGTTGAATGGAAAATGAAAAAAAAAAAGTAAGCAAGGACATACTCTTAGCGGGGCGAGGAATTTGAGTGACAATTCTGACAGTGCCAAAGCATCGCCAGTGCGAGCAACCACGTCAGCACTGACACCAATCCTCTCCAAAAGCTCATGACGACCTGATTAAAATTAAATTGGTGATAATGGAAAATGAATTTAACAGCTTCTCGTTTCCAATTTTACTCTCATCCAATCAAATGCTACAGAAATGTTGAATAAAAGAAGAAATATAAGTACCATGTTGGCAGTAACTGGCGTAGACAGCATTGTTGACAACTCCGTATTGATCCAGCTCGTAATCACGCACTTTTAGCTCCACTTCCACGAACCCACTCATTCTACAAAACCCATTTGCTTCCCCCACATAAATAGAAATAATTAACACCAAGATAATTACTCCCTGATGAATGAAAGATGAAAAGATTACCCTTTGAAAGATTTGAGATCGACAAATGGTAACGACATGCAGTTTCTGACAGGGGGCAGTGACCACACATGTGGCGGCCGGGATGTTGGAAACGGAACCGACGATGATTGACGGGGAAGACGGATCATCCATTTTGCGCTGGCACGTGAGGTGGAAGGGAACGTCACGTGTGGCGGGGGGGTTATAGCCAATGCCTGCAAGATCATAATCATAGGACACAATCACCCTGCTATTCTAAATTGCTATCTATATCTAGTTGGGGTAAATGGGTGGGAAATTGCATATGTGAATACACGATCTCTTTCTTTTCGGTTTTTTTTATTTTTTGTGGAAGGTGGCGTTAGAATCTATGGTTTAATAGATGTCTGGGAATGCAGTATCGGATATTTTTTAGAGAATTACGAGCCATGAACCCGCGTTTTGTATTTGGATTAAATTTTGTTTTATCTAGATTTAATATATAATTTTATTTTTTATTTTTTTATTTTAGTTTCAATTCATTGATTTTTTTTATCCTTCTAAGATAGGTTAAATTTTTTTACTTGTATATATATACCTTTACTCTTTGCTTAAATTTTTAATTTTTATTGTTATTTTTATTTATATTAAACACAACTCGCATTAAAAAACATAGTAAGTTTAATTTTTGTGGTGTAAAATAAGAGTGAAATTCTTTTCTATGCATGTATAGTTAAATGTGAAATGTTTGAAACACCACCACAGGTGACTCTTTCGTTTTGTCTTATTTGAGGCTACAAAAGTTATTTTACTGTGCACTAAAAAAATAAAATTATCGGGACACCTCCACTAATAATTATTGGTTTTTGTGTTATTTAAGGGTATTATAATTATTGTACTGTGCACAGAAATAAAAAAAATTGAAAATATCTCTGATACTATGATATTATTTTAAATATTTTTTACATAATAAAATGAATATATAAAAAACTATTATATATTTTTAGAAGTTCCACAACACTGCACGCTCTTCCAAAATATTCATGAGCTCTGAAATTGACGTCATGTTCTAAGCATGTCCACTACACTGCTATAGAAAATATAATTAAAAATTGATAAATTATCAATACACCCTTATAGCTAACTTTTGAATTTTATTTTATAGGGATATGTAAGTTTAAGTTGGCTGAGAGACCATGCTTATAAAAAAAATATATATAAGTGAAAGAAGAAGAAAAAAGTATAAGCGTGAAAGTACTGTAACAATTCATATTATTTAAAAAAAATTCGGTTTAGGAATTAGTTGTGGTGTGCTTAAGCTGATCTGAAGATTCTGGTTATAAAAAAATATATAAGTGAACAAAATAAAAGTATAAGAAAAAAAAGTATCAGTGGGGAAACACTTTAGAAGAAAAAAAACGGGTCTAGAGATTATCATTGTATACATAAGTTGGCCTGAATACCCTAGTCATCAAAAAAATTGGATATGTGAATTAATTATAGTGCGCCTAAGACACCCCGGTTAAAAAAAGAAAAAACAAAAAAAAATATAGGTGGAAAAAGAAAAAAGAATATAAAAAAGTATAATGGGCAAGAAAATATTTTGGGAAAAAAAAACATAATAAGATAAAAAAAAATGAAAAAATAAACATAATAAAGAAAAAAAGAAAAAAAGGTAAAAAGAAGAAGAAGTAAACATCACGGAAAAAAAAAGCCATTGTAGCGGGAAAACACTATTGCAATCAACAATACTATGTGTGGGGAACCACAATGCTTTCTCCACACCATTTACAATCCATATTGCTTATAAAAATAAATTCGGTTCAGGAATTAGTTATGGTGTACTTTTAAGCTGACCCGAAGACATCAATTACCAAAAAACATTGGTTTGATGACAAGGAAAAAAATATATAAGTGAACAAAAAAAATATAAAGAAAAAAATTTAGAAAAAATAATAAATTGATCGGGGGATTAGTCATAGTGCACGCAAGGTGGCCTAGATACCCGGTTATCAAAAAAAATTTGGTATGGGGATTAGTTATCGTGCGCCTAAGGTGGCACGGAAATACTGACAATAAAAAAAATATATAAGTAAAAAAAAAACATAAGCTTACTTAGAGACCATGATTACAAAAAAATATATAAGTTAAAAAAAAATATATAAGCATGAAAGCACTTTAGCAATCTATATTGTTTTAAAAACAAATTCGGTTTGGGAATTAGTTGTGGTGTACATAAGCTGGCCTGTAAACCCGGTTATAAAAAATATATAAGTGAACAAAACAAAAATATAAGAAAAACACTTTAACAACAAAAAAAAGCTATAAAAAAATTGGATCCGAGGATTAATCATGGTGCATTTAAGCTATCCAAACACCTCGATCATATATATAAGTGGGAAAAGAAAAAAATTATAAAAATATAATCAGGAAAAAGAATTTCATGGGGAAAAATGAAAAAAAATATAATCAGGAAAAAAAAACAGGAAAAAAAACTATAAAAAAATTAGATCTGATAATTAATCATGATGCGTTTAAGCTAGCTATATATTCTATATATATATATATATATATATATATATATATAAAAGTCAAAAAAGAAAAAAAAAGTATAACAAAAAAAAATCATAGGAAAATATGAAAAAAAAATAACATAAAAAAGGCAAGAAATAAAAAAAATAATAAAAAATAATAATAAAAAACAACAAGAAACGAATAAAATAAAAAAAATAATCTGGAAGTAAAAAAAAGAAAAGAAAAGAAAAGTAATAAAAAAAAGCAAGAAATGAAAAAAATAAAAGATAATCTGGAAGAGTAAAAAAAAAAAAAAATACCATTGAAATCCATAGTAAAATATGTGGGGAGCTACAGTAATCTCCCCACGCATTTTAGTGTTTTGTATCATTTTTATATACATATTAAAATATCATGTTTCTTTCTTTCAAATTATTTTTTATATCAAAATATTAAAATAATTTTAAAAATAAAATAAAAGGATAGGCATGCATGGACTGAGAAATCCAGGTAAACATATTCTTTTTTCTTTTATTAAAGAACTAATAATACATCAACTGCCTCAAGATTTTTATTTTTATTTTTACAGACAACCTGTCTCACGCTCAAACATGCAATGCGTTGTTTGTCATCGTCTTTCCCGATCATTGAAGAAATCAAGATCTTAGATTTTGGACACATAAAATCCATATTCTAACCATTTTTCACTCAAAAACATGGGGTAAAAAAACACTTTATTAAAATTTCGACAGAATTTCTTTCATAACTCTTTCTGGTAACCCGTGTCCTGAAAACAGGAGTGCATTTCTCAGGAAGAAGGCTTGAGTTTTACCTGAAAGTGTCAAATGTGTGAATAAATTCGTTTTTTAATTGAGCCCATCACATGCCAGGTTTTAAGAGTCTAACCCTCCTACTGGGCTTCTACCCTATTATTCGTTACCCGTGTACACCTGGCTATCTTACTGGGCCTTTAGTGCATGGCAAAACCGAACAGCAGTAAGATTCCATAAATGAGAAGCGAGAACATGGAGTCAAGATTATTCATGTCAAGAGTTTTAGGAGATGCATGTACAATAATACCCTTTCCTCTCTCTCATCTGCTGGATAAGTATCCAGTTTCCACCCGGCCCCAGCCGTCCAAAGTCGCGCGTGGTAAATAATAAGATCGATATTTATCATGCTCAAGCCTCACAATGAATAATAATGCGAGAATTTCTATTCAGACAGTCATAATCCAAGCCATCGTAGCAGCCCTCATCTATAGCCAATATCCACACACAAAATAAAGAAGTCACGTGCTCAAGGCATTGGATCACTGATTATAAAAGTTGTATAGTACTCTTAAGTCCCCACTATGAAAATATTTATCCACATCATCTCTATCAATTCATTGCAAGTGTGTTTATTTTTGTCCAAGTCCTTAATTAGCTTCGATGAGCTTGGCAAAACTTGAAACTTAAGAATCTGAAGGAGATTATTGTTTCTTCTCTCTTTGTTTTTCTTAACTCAGACTGAGGTGCTCATTAAAATTTATTCTTTTAAATATATTAACTTGTTGTGGATGATATATTATTAGGGTTTTATTTATTTTAAAAAAACTAGTCTGCATTGATAAAGAAAATCACTTAATTAAAGATATTTTTCCCATCTGGAAAAAGAAAAAGAACTGTAGAATGAATAACTTGGCAGCCTCTAACAAAAGATATTTCATCACCTTATACGATGTCATCGATCAGACTCCCATTAAAATTTGGCCACCTCTAACAATAATTGTGTGTGCTATCGACTAATTTATTTTGTCCAGTCAACCACGTTTCCTGCAAAGAGGAAGAAGAAGAAATGAACACAGGAAAAAGTTAGGAATCATTCGCCGGAGAGACAAGTAAGATTCATTTTCGAGTTATCTTTCTTACTCTTGCTCGCGCCTTTACCAGTTCTATATATCACTTCTTGAATTAGAAATTTCTCTTTAATTGCACTCTGTTAAGTCATTGACTACTGTTTTCATCCAAGTCTGCCATTAAAATAGTTGGTGGGACGGAAAGGTAGATCCCACTTTCTACATGCGACTGTGACTTCTTTATATTTATTTATTTATTCTTATTAACGTGGATGTTTAGATTAGTTTGCATATACTGGATTAATTTTAAAAATTATAAAATTAATAATTACGTAAATCCATAATGACCGAGACTCGAACCGAAAATATCTAAAGAACAAACCTAAAGCCTGGTAATATTTTGTAGTCCTGTTTTAAGGCAAAGAGCTTTTGGTGGATGAAACTGCAAATGAAGTTCACTTGCAAATTATCTCCAGGTTAGTCGATAGCTTGAACCATGTTATAGCGGTGGTCTATAAACTTCTGGCACTTCTCAGTAGTCTCAAACACACTAATTAGACCCTTGACAGTACCCTCTCTCTCTCTCTCTCTCTCTCTCTCTCTCTCCCCCACACACACACACACGCACACAATAAATATTATATACCGATATCATCTAACAAAAGATGAGGGCATCGATGCTTGGTGTTACGAAGAGGATTTACAATTCCAGTGAAGAGGAAAGTACTGAGCTAAGAAGAGGTCCATGGACTCTTCAAGAAGACACTTTGCTCACTCGTTACATTGCTCGTCATGGTGAAGGTCGTTGGAACATGTTAGCAAAATGTGCAGGTAAATTAAAGACCCCACGACGAAACGTGTGTCAACTCCAAATGGTTAACATAGTTGACTCATTTCTTAATTTGTCTGGTCGCCCGATTAATCATGCTCTAACTTTACAGGACTGAAGAGAACCGGAAAGAGTTGCAGGTTGAGGTGGCTGAATTACCTAAAGCCTGACATCAAGCGCGGAAATCTTAGTCCAGAAGAACAGCTTTTGATTCTTGAACTGCACTCCAAGTGGGGTAACAGGTAAACAATCTCGTCATCAAATGAATACCCAATTAAGGTTGCTGTTAAATCTCATTTGTTATGGACTTATTGTCTTCTACTCCCTAATCTTAATATTTGCTTTCTTGTGAAAATTCCAGGTGGTCAAAGATCGCACAACATCTGCCTGGAAGAACAGACAACGAAATCAAGAATTATTGGAGGACAAAGGTGCAGAAAGAGGCACGCCAACTTAACATTGAGGCTAATAGTGAGAAGTTTCTTGATGCTGTTAGGAGTTTTTGGATACCGAGATTGCTTCAAAAAATGGAGCAGGCTTCTTATTCTTCTTCCTTGACAACACTTGATTCACAATCACAAGATGGTCATGGGGTCAGGTCTCCACCATCCGATTCAACAGTTCCTAGTTCATTGTCAACATTGCTCTGTCCTACAGAAAGCAAATCGGCACACTATTCGAATCTTGGCAGTGAAAAACCAGGTTCGGTCACAAGCCCTTACGTTCTTTCTACAAATTCCAATACAGTCTCACCGCAGCCTGCAACTCTTGAACACCCAACTTGTTCGCCTCTCCCTGTTGATGCTCTCTGCAAAAACTTAATTTTGAGTGGCAGTTGCTATGACCTGGATGGATTCGATCAGGCTTCTGCTGGAATGGGCGCTTATGACAATTCGCCATTGGAATGCCAGATGGGAGAGGGCAATTGGGTGTTTGATAGCATGGAAGATACTCTATGGGATATGGACGACACGTGGCAGTTTAGGGACTTGAGAGAAACAGGCATCTAGAGTGGCCCCTGTTATCGTGTTTAGGGTCTTTTCTGCTAATCAACTTGACCCGGACTTCATTCATCCGCGTTGAATATTTATGCGATAACTCCAGCATTATATATATTGTAGTTAAGTTGAATATTTTAGAGCTCAGGCGATTTGTTTTTTATGAAGACTGTATATGTATTTTTTTTAATGGTGTTTGGTTTTTTTCATGTTTATTAATCACATCTTATTTTAATTATTTTTCACATTAAAATACTGATTGAACCATAATGATGATTCGAGTCAATTCTTATGGCAAGTCCAACAGGACTAGCCATTAGAGTAGGCAAAGGCATAATTTAAAAAATTTAGCTTTTGTTGTGAAATTTATCTCTCCAACGGGAGAGTCAACCGAAGAGCCAAAATGGCTTTTTCATTTTTCGGTAGCCATTCCCATAGATTATCCAGCAGAGCAAAACACAGAAATCCTACTGTTGGAGAAATATTACCGTTGCAAGTCCACAAATAAAAACAGACATCAACACAGAATTCATCAAATTGCAAAAACACAGTATATTCATCAAATTACAAAAACATCCATCAACACAGAACAACAAAAATCAAAGCAGAAACTTGAACAACAAATTTCAGTTCCAGGCAAACCCTCTGCCCGCTGCATCTTCGGTTTGTTTTCTAAACTTTTTTTTTTACAAGTAGGAAGCTTTGATTTATTCTTCAGTGATGGATTTGTTTGCAAAAAATTGAAAATGGTATGAAGCTCGAGGGAGGGGGAAGGGAGCAGAGAACAAAGTGAGGGGGGGATGAAGCCAAAGGATATGGGGGAAGGGAGAGGGGGGAGAGCAAAGGGAGAAAGGGGGGAAAAGCGTAGAGAGTGAGAGGGATGAAGGCGAGAGAGATGAGTGAGATGGACGGAGGCGAGCAGAGAGGGACAGAGGGACGGGGGTAGCAGAGAGGGACGGAGGGATGGAGATGAGAGAGATGAGTGAGATGGACAGAGACAAGCAGAGAGGGACAGAGGGACAGAGACGAGCAGAGAGTTAGAGGGACGGTGTGCAGATGAAGTAGGGTAAAGAGGTGAGAGAGATGATGAGATTAAATAGGGTGGTGTGCGGCTAAAGTAGGGTTTCAGATATTTGTATTTAGGAAAAATAATAAGTAATTAATCATAATATGTAGTAGAAATAATAATTAGTAGTATTTTTAGGAAAAAAATGAGTGAATATTAATAATACTTTGTTAAAATAATAATTATATGAAATTGAAAAATGATGAATTTTTTGATCATTTAGTTTAATTACATGTTTTAAATTTATTGTTAGATATAAAAACTATGTAAATTTTGTGTATTGAACTGTTGTGGAGGTAATTAATAATAATATTTAGGAAAAAAAGAAGATGATTAATAATAATATTTAGTAACAAAATAATTATGTGAAATTGAAAAATGATGAATTTTTTAATTATTTAGTTTAATTACATGTTTTAAATTTATTGTTAGATATAAAAACTGTATAAATTTTATGTATTGAATTGTTGTGGAGGTAATTAATAATAATATTTAGGAAAAAAAGTAATTAATAATAATAATTAGTACAAAAATAATTATGTTAAATTGAAAAATTATGAATTTTTTGATCAATTAGCATAATTAACACAATATATTTTTTATGCAAATGGACTCAAATTTGTCAAATTCATTCACTGATTTTCTTATAAGTGAGACTGAACAGATTGTTTCTCAATAAAGTGATCATAATGTTCGTACAACTAAAAAATCACAAAGAAGTAAAAACTTCTCGCCATAAGAAGATTGTTTACTTGTATCTACATGGTTAAATACTAACAAAGATCCAGTCACAGGAGTTGATCAACAAACAAGATAATTTCGGGCTCGAGTACATGCTTACTTTGTCGAGAATGGGGGAAACCTGAATAATCGTTCTCAAATAAGCATCTCAAATAGATGGCAAAAAATAAATAAAAAAGTTGGAAAATTTGTTGGCTTTGTTACCCAAATTGAAAACCGTCAACAAAGTGGAACGACTGAAGAATCAAGGGTATTTTTTTTTATCATTTCCATGTTAAATTATTTGTTTAACATATTAATTATATAACATAGTTTTATTTATTGAATTTAATTTACCAGATTAATTATGCTCAGCAAATGTATGCTTCAGTCGTTGGCAAACGATTTCAACTGGAACATTATTGGGTTATCTTAAAAAAAGAACCCAAGTGGCAATTTGAACATGCAAGTCTTCATTAGAAATCAAACAAGAAATAAAAAATCATAGAAATGCAAGTCCAGCTTCTTCAAATTCATCAACCGCTGATTCTGTTAGTTTGGGAGAAGACAGTGACGCATTTGTTTACCAAAATAGACTAATTGGTCAGAAAGCTGCAACGAAACGACTTAAACGCAGACAAGGAAAAGAGAAAGTTGGGGAAACAAATGTAACAAATATCTTACAAGAATTGAAGGATAGGTTTGTAGAAATTGAGGTCGAAAAAAAACTAAACAGAAAAATTCTGTTAGAGCAACAAGCTTTATTAATTAAATAGAAGCAAAAGAAACAAGAAATGGAGATTATGAAGATGGATACTTCTACAATGGATCCAATTTCTGCAGCGTATTTTGAAGATAAAAAGTTGGAAATTATAGCAAAAAAGAGTACTAGTTTGTAAGTAATTTTATTGAATTATTTGTAATGAATTGTATGTTGATGAATTATATAAGAACTTATTGGTTATTTGTTAATATGTTTTATTTTTAAAGTTTTTCTAACACTCAAAGACAATAAGTAATATTAATTTACTTCAAATACAACAACTATAAAATTACTTGAAAAACATACAATGACTTGAGAAACATACAATAAGTAGCTTAGTTATAATGATTATCTACTCATTACCATATTGTTTCCATAAATGTTCAATCAAATCAGCTTGCTATGATGGAGAAAACTATGATGAAGAAACTATGATGAAGAAAATATTAAGGTTTATGCGGATATTTATAGATGAAATCATTTTTCCCAAAATTTCAAATTTCAAATTGTTGACGGTTATTCTTTCATTATTTGAAATTTTAAAATTTCAGAACTTGGTGGTTTTTTTTTTTAAATGAAATTTTGGAAAAAAATTTCAACATTTTAAAATTTCAAATTTCATATATTCTGGATCTTTTAATTATAATTAAATTTATTTTTTATTTTCTTATTAAAAAAATAATTTTATTGTTGGCGGGTTTCTCAAAATCAATTATTTAATTATATAATTACACTATATACAAAATATTGAGTTTTATTTAAAATAAAATTAAAAAAAATAGCTCTTAAAAATGGTTCTTACTATTAAAAACCATATCAATTCAAGAGTTATTTATATATTATTCAAAGAAACATTTCTATAATTTAATTGTTAAAAATAACTTTTGTCGTTGTATTTGTCGTTAAACATTGTGGTTCAGCAGGAAACTGGTGAGAAAGATTTCCAGGATGGCTAACTGTAAGCTACTTCACTCCCTTCAAGTGGCTGAATTCTTAGCACTTGTTTATCAAATCATTTGCTCCTTGACCTCCGGTGCTAACGGAAGGGAACCTTTAAATGTGGTGGTCATGAATCTGATGAGATGATGGATTGAAGTGACTACACGTGGGATTAGATCAGTGGTGGAATCACATCTCTTGACAAATTCAATGCACCGGACACCAACGTTGGGGCCAGGGAGATTGGGATAAAAAGGGGGTGGGGTGCCGAACTCCCAAGCAATCATTGTTCCTTCACCAGGTACTTCACTCATGTAAAATGATTGGTCACCATCTGAAGAGATGTGACATCTTTATTATAAAAATTACTAGCAGAGAGAGAGTGGGGCCAGTACTTCCACATCGTAAGGTTTTTGGCAATCGCACCAGTTCGAGATGAAATTTCTAATTTCTAAGTGCTAGATTGAATTGTTCAAATAATGAAATTCATAGAGACAAACAAGTATCGTCTAATTAAATCTGATCGTGGAGCTTATATAAATCTGTGCACTTCAACAGGATGATATGCGACATGCAATTGGAACCCGGACTCCTAATTCCCACCATGGGAAGGTAGAGCTATTTCATATAATTTGAAACCTTGAGCGGCGTCCTCGATATCCCACGTGTAGGCGTAGATTATATTCTTTTTGTTTCTGGTCTTGGATATTGCACACATAAAATATCATTGCGGTGAAACTAGTAATAAGAAACATGCACATAGTTATAATTTACCATCTATTAGGAACATGATAAGCTGTTGCGGCTTGCAAGTGTATGTAACACACATACTTTGTTTTCTAAAAAATATATTTTATAGATCAATATAAACGAGTAAAATTCTAATTGTTTTAGGTTTTTATAAAAAAATATACGTTTTAACTGGAACTCAAGACCTGTTATTTCAATCTCAAATCTTCTGTCATCACGTCACATTCATTGAAGACATATTAGATACAAGAGATATTCAACATGCATTATTTCCATGCATTAACTTTCTCTATATTTTAATTTGGGATTTTGTAGTTGTTTTTTGTTTACTGCTAGTGTGTGCGTAGAATTATTATAGAAAAACATGTGATAATATAAAAGAAGAACCATAAGAAGATGCATTTTGGCTAAACATAGATTAATGAAGACAACAATTAACGTTGAAGAATTCATCTCATATCAAATAAAAGAATTTATCTCTGGATAGTCTTCAAGGTTTAATATGGCAATGAGAGAGAACTGATCTCTTGTTGGTTTTAAAATTTTGAAGTTTAAGTTGTTAATACACACACACACACACACATTAAAATACATTAGTTGATGCTACAAAGGTTATGTTTTGTAAGAATTCAAATTTGAATAATTTTTGTATATTCAATTGTTCTTACTCTTACATTTGAGAGATAATTTATAGATAAGTTACAAAACTAAAATAGTTAAATACAAAAACTATTTTATCCCTATTTTACATAATTTTTATATCTGGAAATTAACGGTCATATTTTAACATGTTTTTATAGCAACTTAATCTCATTTAATTTGGTATAATAACATGCACAATTGATTAATGTTAGGTAGCTTGTGACCAAAACAAAAGGGCTGGCAGGTGACTCATTCTTTTCTTTTTCTCTAAGGCTTTGGTTGTAGTATAATTATTTTTGCAATATATTTTTAATTGAAAATACTAGCTATCGTATTATTAAAAATACACTAACTAATAAATAAGATTTAGTAGGGGCAAAAGAGAACATGATACAAGGTGTAGGGTTTTGAAACTTTAAATAGGAAAAGAATTTTAGGATTTTAAAACTTTAAACAGAAAATGCATTAATGCCCTTAAAGACTCGAGCTTAGGTATAAATACACTAACTATTAAATACTAGCTATCGTATTATTAAAAATACACTAACTAATAAATAAGATTTAGTAGGGGCAAAAGAGAACATGATACAAGGTGTAGGGTTTTGAAACTTTAAATAGGAAAAGAATTTTAGGATTTTAAAACTTTAAACAGAAAATGCATTAATGCCCTTAAAGACTCGAGCTTAGATATAAATGAATTAAGGGTATAATAGTAACTTGTAAAATATAAATAGAAAAAGAAATTAAGAGAAGTAATTTGAAATTTGAGAGAGAAAAGAAACGGAAGGGAGAAGAAAGGAGAAGAAGAGAAAAGAGGAAAGGAAAAAGGAAGGAGGAGAAATAAGTTATTAAGGTAATGTGTATATATTATTATGTAAAAATATTGTTTATTAGTTAAGCTTTTTGTTCGCATTGGTGATTAGGGTTTGTAGATTTTATTTGGATTTGATTGATGAATGAATTGATATCTTAAGGGTTTAATGGTTTAGATAATGTTTAATAGGTTTGATTGTATATAATTTTGAAGTTTTTGATGTGTTTGGTTTAAGAAGATATTGAGAAAATGGTGAAAAAACCTTGCTAGAATTTTGGGCTGGAGATTGAAGATGACGAAAATTCATTTTGGTCATTTGGTGAAAATTACAGTTCAGTCACTGAACTTTGAAAAATTACAATTTAGTTCCTGAACTTTGAAAAATTGCAGTTTGATCCCTGGAGTGAAATTTGAGGTTCTAGACATAATTGAAGATGAATTATGGACAAGATTTTAGTATAGCTATGAATTCATGAAGTGTTCAATTTAGTCATTCAATTTGATAAAATTACAATTTGACCCTAAAAATATAAGAAAATTACAGAATGGTCTTTAGATGAAATATAAGTATTTCATATTGGTTTGATGGATAATTGAGGCTTATTGGATGAATTATTATCAGTTTTATGAATTTTATATTTTGAATTAGATTTTGAGAGAAACTGTTAGATAGATAGTTTGATTCAAAACTTAAAGGATTATGAATTAAACTCTTAGATACATTTATTAAAGATATTTTAATTTTTTTGAGTCATTTTTGAGTATTTATTTTATATATTCAAATAATCTTGATATTCTGCCCGTGGTACGTCAGTAGAATTCCGTCAATTTTCTGTTTTGAATTCCGATCTTTTTGAGTCAGGTGAGTGGATAATATTTAATATGCATGAGAAATATTATAAATATTTGATTTGCTAGTATTTGGGTTATGCTTCTTAATAATGTATGCGTTAATTATTATTCTTCTTACGATAAATTATAATCAATTGTTGAATATACATTTTTTATATAAGCCAATATCTGCTTGTGAATTGATAGTTCCTCATTCGATTAATGCCATGAGTTGAGCCTTGAGATATGAATATGTTTGTTTAATTATGATATATATATATACCTACGGTATACTAGTCAGAATACCCATGCTAACAAGGAAATGTTAGTCTTTGTGCACATCGTATCTGAAATCCTAGTTGGTTGGGGGAGTCACCAACCTGTATGGACTGATCATTCCACAGTACGGAGCTTCATACTCATTGCATTATGATTTTCTAACGAGCTTACCTATACATTCTTGTTATGACCTATTTGAGAAACCTCCTTGTAAGAACTTCGTTCTGATTCGATAATATATTTCTTATTGTCGTATCATCTCATATGTGTATATTGAATGTTATTTACTCACTAAGTTGTTGAACTAACCCCCTCATTATTTATTATTTCCAGGCTCGTAGCTCATTAGCAGATCATTATCGTTAAAATTTCATAACTTATTATTATGGGTTTTAATGGACACTTTTATTTTTATGTCTAGTTAGCGCTCTATTATTATAACAAGATTATTCAACTTTTGTAATAAAACAATTGGATTATGTTATAAAATTTACTTTGTTATTTCCGATGCGTTGAACTATGAATATGAATGATAAATTTATAAGTTTGAGTTTACATAGATATCGAATCTTGAAAAGGAACCATGATTATGTGCCGGTCACGTATTCTAGAATCGTATGGTGACACAAGGAGTAGCCACACCTATTCCAAACGACACATTTTCAACGTTAATTGTGTTCTTGCAACTTCATCAAACGCTCACCGGCCGGAGAAGAAAGTGGAAAATTGTGAACCAAATCCTTTGTTTCACTTTCGAGTCACCTGGCTTGGGCTTCCTAACTGCCACCCGTTTTCCACTTCAGTGTCGGCGGCTAAATTGTCAATGATGCCTCTAGATGCCTCGTGGCTATCCTTTCTCATCTGCCTTTCTTTTCAGCGGAGCCATCGGTACGGCCTTTTGAAATAGATATACAAAAACAACTTTCACTCTCTTTTTTCAAGTCATCTACAATAATAAGGGGAAGGAGACGCCACCGTTTATTTTGACAAAACAATCTGGTCCCAGCAGCTTTTCTTCTTCTTCTTCTTATGTTTAAATATTTTTTTACCTGTGTTATTTTATTAAAAAAAATCCACTTTCAAAAAACATCTATTTATTTATTAGCATGTTTTATAAAAAATTATTAGTAAAATGCCTAAATAATATGGTTTATACATGATGATTGTAAATAATATCTTAAAAAAAATATGAAATTGGTCGCAAAGGATATATAAAAAAAAGACTAGAGATATAGCAAGGATCGAACTACATGTTTGATCATCGCCATGCCCTCACCATGATCACATCCACATCAATTCACCAGTACTAAAACATCCGATCCACGATGGACTGGGCCCGTCAACTGTTTTATGGAGTCACGAGAGACCAGCTGTTTTTCTATTCAAGGAATGCTTGTCGATTTTATTTTCTTGTCCTGACGGTAAATGATCCTGGAGTTTTATTTTTTAAAATATTTTTAGTTATTAAAACAGTGTTTTATATATATTTTTAAAAATTAATTCCAATATAATCGTACCAAAACAATTAAAAAAAAACACAGTGCTAAACAGGGATAAAAGGGTACGGATGTCAAGACATTCAACTTTGTGAAGAGGTTCGGGGATAAGAGCACGCGTGGTCTCCTGAATGATGAAAATTAACAAGGACATGTTCAAAGTTATAAATAAATAATCCATAAAATCTCCTCGTGACAAAGCTACAGAAAATAACTTCTGGTTTTTTCTAGATTATATTTTTTTATGCATTTATTTTTACTGTTATAAGGAATGTTTACCGCCTAAAATATATTTAATTTATTTATACAATCATTATTTAGTATATTTAACTGTAGTTTTGAACGTGTTTCAATTAGTTTTCAACATCCACGTGAATGTTGCGAACTCACTCTTCTTTGAAGTCGTCAATTTAAAACATGCCACGGTCAACAGTAACGGAATATTAAAAAGTTGCCAGTCGCTTGCGTGATGGTGGGGATCCAGGAAGGGAAAAGAAGATGGAGAATTACAGTGCTCTTCTGCACGTGCTGATATATCAAGCTGAAAGATCATGGACGGTCCTCCCTTGATAAGGCCCACTGTGCCAGGAGTATCTTGTTCTAATGATTTTTTATATGGCTACAACAGGGTCAGATTTGATGGTTATCCTCGGAAAAGCTGGGCTTTATCATGTGACCAGAAGAAATTCTCTGGGTTTCATTTCATACGAGGGATATGGATTTGGAATCCTCTTCATTCTACGTCATATCATACCTGTCACTGTCAACACATAAGCCCCAGGATCCTAAACTAGAGTATGATTAAGTATTACAACGTGTTTTTTTTAAAAAAAATATTTTAAAATCATTGAAAATTAATTTTGTGTTTTTTTTTTATAAATAAATGTATGTTTAAAACACGATAAAAAATGCTTTCTCAGACCGTCATTGACCCCCCTAATCGACCCTTGCGCTTACTAATTGTTTTTGGGAACTGCACCTATCCCCTGCACCCAAAAACTCCGAATTTCGAGATGATGATGCATGAACCGAGGGCAATGTGGTAGGTCCAACGATGTGAAAGGCAACTAGTCACTAGTTAAAAGGCATTGAAATCTTTTAAAAAGCCTATATAATGGCTCTTTATTGGAGATTGGATTTCAAGATGCCCCACCAATATGCTGAAAAAAATACTTTTTAAGTTTTTGTGGGAGATAGAAGTTAATAGGCCGGGATGCCGAAAGAACTTAGAATATGATGAGAGGCGAGGAAACAAGGTTCTCATTCTTATGAATGCAAAGAAAGGGAAAACCATTTTCTGGTGATAACTTCAAAGAGGCATGCATTACTTTGCTTATATATTTGCAGTCGTCGTTAAATTCCCCCGCCTCGGAACCTCATACAGCGTGCACCGTCATCATTCGGTTGCCGTCCGAGTTTTAGCATTTGACACCTACCACAGTACCGTGTGCTGGTAGTTTCTCAAAACGCGTTGCAAAAGAGATGTATCTGAACATGGAAAAATTTATAGCTAGCATGACAGAGATCACAGTTCAATTTCCACTTCATCCATTCCTGTGAAACGAACGCACGCAAGCCTCATTTGCCTTGCATGCAGCCGCATAACTAATACTCAGACGGGCAAACACTGTTTCTAACAATGAAACTAGCTAGTGCTCAATACTATCCAGGAAAAAGAACTTCATTGTTTGGCATCAAGCGTCACAATCGATTCTCCACGGTCCAGATTGATCTCCACTGCTGTGCCACAAGATCAAACATTAAGCTAACTTCGCTACTTCACCCTTCTTTCTTTTTCTTTTCATTTTTTTTTGTGTGGAGGAGAATTATTGTCTTTTATCCCCATGAACTCCCAATGCAAGGACTCAACCTGACTTCCTGTTCTCTATTGCCGATGAAAAATGCCCTCAAGCTTTACCATGCCATGCCGATAAGGAAAAATTGAAACTTCATGAGCCACGTCAATTATCAATCGAGAGCAAAAAAAAAAGAAAGAGGCACAAACTTGTGGGAACTCCTGGATTGTGATACCAGGTGCAATGTTCATCTGATTAAACCTAGCAAACTGTATATGCATAGAAAAGGAAACATATAGTGAAAAGACAAATTAAAGATAAGTTTCCAATATGGCTCTCCACGTATAAGATGTACAAAACTGAAGTAAATCTCAATAAACACAAAGTAACATTCATGCATGACTTCCGGTAAATAGCTAACTTGAACTTTTCATTTACATATAACAAAGGTTTTGCTGCAAGAGTTGCTCGTATCCCTTTCAGATACCAGGGCCCCTTTAGCAGTAACCTACTTCCCACTCTTACCATAGCTGTCTCTAAGTGTTACAGTTCGATTGAAGACAAGCCCTCAGAAGTAGAGTCCTTATCATCCACAAAGCAGCCCGGATTGTGAATGGAAAACACAAATATTAGACGGAGTGGAACAACACTAATGTCAAACATGCAAGAAACGAAACTACCATAGCAAAACCAGCTGGCATTGGACATCCAGCTTGGAAAAATATCAAATGGAATGGAAAGGGGTAGTTGCATGTGTTTTAACACAATGAAGAAAGCAGAGTTCCACTAAATTAGTGACTCCAAAGCAACAATTGCAACTTTTCATTCTAAATTAAACATCACATTAACAAGAAAATTCACCCCCACCTGCAGCGGCCACCAATATATCTCACTTTCCAAAGATATCCAGGCAATTTAAAACTAAGAGATCTGAAATTTACCGAGGCATTCGAACTGGAATCTGTCTCCAATGGCAGCATCTCTCAGTGATGGCACAGCATATACACTATATATCACTACTTTGGAGTGCAGGTTCACATCTGCAAGCCAATCTTCAAGTTCTGCAGGATTTTGACAAAATAAATGCAAAAGTCATGAGATATCATTCAGATTTGCTGGGGCAGGGATGAGGAAAAGAATATTAACATATCCACAGAAAATAAAGAACTGCCAACCTCAGAATTAAATAGTTTATCAAACAATCTAACTTCTATGCTTAGTGGATCAACTTCCCGTGAAGGTTCAGATACCCAATGCATAACTCCGTGTATAAACAAGTTATATTGCAATGGGTCAACAACAAGCAGCAAAAATATTAGCAATCTCAAAGAAAGCCATTCACAAAATCATGCACACTGGCATCACACATCATTTTGAAGCATGAGAGTTAGCAAAATACACCATGGAAAAAAAAAAAAAAAAACTTTGGTTTTGTCTTCTTGGAATGCTCAGTCCAGATTTCAACAATAGTCTCATTATCATCAGCGAGGACTACTTCCGTGCACTTTATCGGGAATGCATGCCTGACCACAAAAAACACCTTCCATGTCGTGGCAGCTTTCTAGTGATTGGCATCCAATTGATAGGCCAATGTCAAACTTGGCATGTCTTAGAAATTCAACCTCAATTATCTCAAACGAATTAGAAACAGGAAAAAAAGTTACCCATCTGATATCTTGGTCCTTTTTCAATATACCAAAATAGACACCAGCGAAACAATAACATTTCTAACATTTCAGAAACAGCATTCAACGACATGACAAATAGCTAGCAGATAATGAATGGACAACCAACATCTTCAAAGTTAATCCTGGCAGAGTGAAACAAGAGAAAACAGGTGCCTAGAAAACAAGTATAACATACCAAATGTGTGATGTCCTCCAGAGAGTCCACAATGCAGTGAGCATAGTCATAACTAGGATAGATGCACCACTTGTTTCCTGAATGTGGATGTGGAGTAAAGTGAAGGATAGAAAAATCAGACCATGACATTCATCCAATTATACTTGCCTTGATTCGATACATATTTCCATTGTCACTCTGCATGTCTTGCTTCATTCTGAGGGTCGCTTTGCCTTCTTCAATCAAGCCGTCTCATTTCTTCAAAAGTTTCAAAGATTCTGCAATAGGTCTATCCCCCCAAGGACTGTTCCTCTTCTTTTCTCTACACTCCTTGATCTCTTCCGGTGTCTAGGAACAGCATTTACAAAATTAACTCTTTGAATTTGAAGTCAATCAATTAAAAAATATAAGTGCCATGAATGCGACATGAAAATACTAAGCTCAGGAAAGTAGTCATTCCATGCAAATCACTCGTTACTATAAAACCTCTGTTACTAGATAATATAAATTAAAGCGTAAGTGGATCCCTCCTTCCCTCTCTCATATTGATTCAGAAGTCAGAAACTTTGAAGCAACCTGGTGATCAATATAAGCATGACCCCTTTGTATCATCTCAACTGCTAATTCATAAAGCTCTTGAAAAAATCACTGGTGTAAGTGATCTCCAACACTCCATCCGATATTGGATGTCAAAGGGGTACATAGAGCAGATATAGAAAGAAAGGGAAAAAAAGAAAAGAAACAAGCTAACAATATATCCTTGAATGGTTTCCAACCCAACCACTCAACAATCTCTTCAATATGATCAATGTATTCTTTCTTTTCAGCTTCATGGTTTGTATCCTCAATAGAGCGCAAATGGCAAGTTAGACTTCAAAGGCAGATAAAAAACCCGTCCATTTTATTTATCATGAATGCAGATGAAGGTCAATCAAGTATGGCTCCTTCATTCCCGTTTTTAAACGCAGCATGTGCATGCATGACTGCACATGTGTGGGTGGGCGGGGATAAAGCAGACTGGCATAGGAGTCTATGCACGTGGTTATACAAAAGGAAAACAGAGGTATGTTATTGATGGGTAAAGGTTTTGGAGAACATGTATTATTGACATTTCAATAAAACCAGATCCTTGATTAAACAGACTGAGAATTTTATGAGAAAATGCATGTTGCATGATCAATGATCGAACTTATAAGGATTGCCACTATTTTGTCCAGACCATTATGTTTGACAGAGCAGGTAACATAATAAAGCTGTACATAGAATTCTAGAAGCATTAGAAATAGATGTGCCAGTAGCAACTGTGTTCGAAATAAAAATGACAGCACTCCTCACCTAAGGTATCAGCATCCACCTCGTTCCTTTGCAAGGCCAAAGCTAACAAACATTGCCTGGGAATTTTTTATAAAATGAGGAGCTCCACAGGCAAGGCAAATAATAAATCTCAAACCCTGTCACAGTTCCTTTATATTCAATAACCTTAAAGATCAACATAAATAACAAATGAAATACTTTGGCACGACCAATGTGCAGATATCCATTTGGCTCAGGGGGAAAGTGAGTATAAACTTTCCCACTGGTTCTTTTGAGGTGCTTGATAAGCACCTCCTTTGTGTTGTAGCATCACAGAACGGGTCAATCACTGAAGAATATTTCAGTATGCACCTGATAATCCACAGCAATTTATCAGGTGTTTCCATGTAATGAAAAAAACTTATATAAGGCTGAATACGAGATGACATCAAGTAGGGAGATGAAAATTTATAGCAAAGATAGTGCACATAGCATGTTTGATTTAAAAAGTATTATCTGGAACAGCACATGAGGTTTCATCTTTGTTATAAAGTATGGCATGGATAAATACAGTAATGGTGGTGGTTATCTACTCAACCCAGACGGATGTAGCAATCAAACAATTTATAAAAATGCAAATATCATAATTTTGGTCTTATTACCACCACCTTCCCAAATACAACCATTGAAAGCGATGGTTCATAAAAATTGCCACAATCCATATTTCTCACACCGGACTTCTCCATCCTTTTTTTCTACTATCTCAAATAAATCATCGTGTCACCAGCATGGAAGCAAGCTAGCAGCAATGCTGGCATATCTTTTTTACTAACTGACAGTCTCATATAAGAAAGTTTAAACTTCATAGATGAAACAAGTACAACGTCGATAACTCCAGAAAAGATATAAAAAGGCACAGCATGAAAGGTTAAAAAAATGAATAGCAATAAGTTTTAACATCAAAATCAGATAATCACACATTCCCTTAAACACATACCTTGAAATTTTCCTCGGGATTGGGAAATATCAAGAATGGGTTAAGATCTTCAGATGGCTGTGATGAATTGTCATCTGCAGCTTTTTTATCCTACACGAGTACAAAATCAGAAATGGAAAACAATCAGAACTCTTATCTCAAGGCAGATGCAGGTAAGTATAGCATCCTTGCAATTCCCTCACTTTGACTTTAGCAGGCTTTTCTTTTGTCTCTTTCAAAACCTTCTCGTTGTCTGCTGCAGTCCTTCCACCAAGCAATTCATATAATTTTGCATCAATGAGTTTCTGTCAAACAAGACATAGGAAGCAAAAAGTGTTGACAAAAAAGAAATAACATACCCCACAAATTGATAAACCAGACTTGTTAAAATCCCGGGACCATGTTCCAAAAAATTGGACCTGAGGATCAAGAAGATGCAAAGTGTAGGCAAGTGTCGTAGCAGAGGCACATCTTTGAAATTAAATGTATCATATTTTATGAGTTCTTGTAACACATTAGGGAACAATAAGCATGAGATGGTAATAATTCATTAGTATAGGAAAATAATTGTGCTCACCTCATGACTTCAAGTGTTTACTAGTCCATTACATTTCGCCCCGTTTTGCAATATGGTGTATCATTTAACACCACATCCATAAGAACCATTGTGCAGATATTAAAAAGAAAAGAATCAGTTTTTTTAGTTTTTTAGGGGTTTTTTTTACTTAGTTATTGGATTCTGGCTTAATCTTTGTGATCAGTGCAAGACGAAAATGAGGGTAAAATAAATTTAAAGCTAAATCGTTATAAGGAACATCATATTTTTCATGAAAAGTTATAAGCTCAATTGAGAGCACTAACATAGTCCCTTTTAGTAAAAATATTGAAGATGTGCACGTACTAGAGAGAACTTGGTAAAAAATAATGACATTTCACATTTTGTAACTGCCATAATAATTACCAAAGGCCACAGTAGCCTGTTTTCCATGATGCCAAGACCATGATTGCTATCACAATAGAAGACACCGGTCTGGTCTGCTGTATCATAAAACTAAAACAATCTAACATAGGGTACATCTTCCAAGCTCTGGAGGCTCATCCTAAACCTAAGTATATACTAATATCTTCCATGTTTCTATGGCACCAAGATGCAAGACCTTGTCTAAGGACACGTAAGTAGATCAATTACAGGGCCTAGTGACTTGTTCCTTGTGCCTCAGCCTAAAGCATGCTTTCAACAGCAGAGTGATGAACTCCTTTCTATAAATTAGCAGAAACTCTACCTAAGGCACCAACAATGCAATAAATTATTTCAGAAACAATAAGTATTCAGCTTAACAATCTTTGGATCAGCCCATGGAAGCCTCTTGCGGACAAGCCCAAATAGATCTCCCACTAGCAAAAGAAATGTGTGTGCCAGATTAGTGCCAAATTGAAAATTTTTTATTTTTTATTTTCAATTGATGTTTTTTAGTGTTTTAAGATCATTTTGATGTGCTGATATGAAAAATGATAAAATCAGAGGGGAGAAATGGAGGAAAAGGAGGGAAAGTATGAAGAGATGAATCTTCCTTTTTATTTCTTATTCTGTTTACAAGCTCACTACGGTCCTATTTATACAGGTGCTTGAGGAACAAAGAATTAAATGCAAAAATCAATTAGTATCAATCTATACGCTCCTATACATATATAGAAGATATTCTGACTTTTCCATTTGGGAAGGACTACGTAATATCTGCCATATATCTTTCCCTTGATGTCTGCAGTGAATTGTGGCTCTCTTCAACAAAAAATAATTTAAAAAAAAAAAATCATTTTGATACTTTTATGAACGAAAAATACTTTGAAAATGACCTCAACTACACAAGATATTACAATCAGCAAAGAATGGTGAAATGTCAAAGGAGTCTGTTAAAAAAAGTTAAAGAAATGGACTCCAATGAACATCGCTCACAAATCATATACAACAAAATATATCTTGAAGTTTGAAAACAAAACTTTTCATCGAGAGAGAGCACCGACTAGAATGCAGGTTCAGTAAAGAAAGGCTGCAATAAAACCCTAAACTTGAGATGCAATAAAGATGAAAGAGGGATAGTGAAGGATGAGTATAGAGTTTGTCTCTGCATTAACAAATTTCTGTACAAGATAAAACCAGGGGGTAGCATAAAAGAAAAATCTTTGTATTGCTCAACTCCCTCCTCCTTTCTCTAGCTGGAAATGGGTCATTGCACATGTCACAGTGTACCAATGCCAGCTCCAACTTTCATTATCTTATAGTCCAAATAAGTATGAGTATCAATCCAGATGATAATACCACATTATCACGATGATGTGCAAAACCAAGAACTAAAGAAATAAGAACAGTGGCCCAACGCACTAGATAAAAATAACAGTCTGCTTGTTCAAGGCAAAGTAGATAGCTAGGTAAAAAACATCATAGAGAAGTAACTTAAAGTATAAACACTGTTACACTGACCATTTATTCGATAACGAAGCTCCAATATTGATCCCCTGTTCTGTTCAAATACTTCATTAACAGTCTGCTCAATATCTTCTTCAGAGACTTCAATCCCTGCTTGCAAGTACAACAAAGTTACTAATGACTGCAACTCCTAAAAGGAAATTTTTCAACTAATAGTGGCAAAAGCACTCCGAGTGTGTAACTCATTTTAAAAAGATGAAGAAATAACAATGAAATATAAGTAGAACAAACAGATACAACCATAATAGAAACGGAAACCATACAAACATAACCTGATCCTGGTACATATGACATAGCTCAGCTATGTTGTGTCAAAAGGATAACTTGCCAACACCACAAGCCTCTTTAAATTCCTTGAACTCAAAACTCTCTGATGCAGTACTGGATAAAAATGAAAATGCAGCTTCTAGCTGGGATGGGGTTTTAATCTGCAAAAATAATAAAAATAGAGCCAAGTACTAAGAATCGACCTCATTCCTTTAAACAAGGTATTTTCATTGAAAAATCTGGTTCAAAATTTGCAAGCATTGAAGAGAAGACAAACTTGAGAGGAAACTAATTTGTTACGCTAAAAAAACTAGTGTCGCCATAAAAGGTGAAATAACATAACCCGAACTAAACAGCATACAAAAACAAAGGATCGAGGATATTGCAGTCCATACCTTTATGGTGACAATATATCCGAGCAAAGCAGGGCGATGAACGAGGGCATTTGCTGGGTACTTTGTAGCAACCTGTTATGCGCACGGAAAGCAACCGTGCTTCGCATTAGTACACAAAATAGAGAATGAAAACCCCTTTGAGTTTGGGATTGAAAGCAAACAAACCCATGGAACCCAGATAGCCAGATTTTGCTTTCCAAATGAGAGAAGAAGAATGAACAAAGGCATAACCATCGAGCCACCACGAGGAAACTAAAAATTTCACCAGGATGGATGAAAACAGCAGTTTCTACTTTAACTCCATTATAAAGCTTGTACAGTTCACATTCTCTAATCGTACCGTGTAAAGAAGATTTCCAATTGTTCGATCACATCCCTCTGTGACACCAGCCTCAAAACAACAAAAGAAAAAACATAAAACAAAATAAACATAAAGTAAATTTACCAGAATTTCAAAAAAAAAAAAAACAGAAGTTTGCCGTCGCTCCTCTTCGAATAAAGCTCAGGATTATTTCAGAAACTCAAAATTATGACTATCTTCACATTATACCCATCCACGCATCCCTCAAACATCAATCCAGTGCATGCAGTTAAGGAGGAGGAGGAGAAATCGAATACCTCGTGAATAACAGCATTGAGATTGTTGGTAACCTTGTTGTTAGCAATGGTATTGCGAACAGTTCTTTCATCCAGACCTATCTTCAGGAACAGCTCCAGTCTCTCTTCTTCCTTCACCACCATTTTCTTTTTTTTCCAGATAGAAAGCTAAAGAGGAAGATTTGGTTTCGGATTCCAAACAAATCCTTTTTTCCTTTCAAGTGTAGAGGTGGTATATTGATAAAACCTTGATTTTAAGGCTGGAATAATGGAGCCGCGAAGTGAAAGACTGGGGAGAGGGGAACTGCGGGTGACTGTTCGCGATATTCTTTTCCCGGTATTTTTTTAGATTAGACGAGCCATCTGCCTGCGCGATGCGGCAGGGTTTTTTATCTTGTAAAAAATTAATTGTTTTTATATGTATTGTATTTTATTATTTTAATATTTAATTAGTAAAATTATAATTGATAAAATTTGTATAATTAAAATGGAAAGTGGTTTTTTTATTTTTTAATCACAGATAATATAGGTATTTTTTTTTATGAGTTGCATTTTTCCCTGGTAATATTAGATCCAATATATTATAAATAAAAATATTATAATTTTTTTTCCAGAAATAAACTTACATTTTTTGTGTGCTATAATTAGTTATTTTAATTTTTAATTATTAAAATTGTAATAGATAAAATATGTTAGAAATAAGTTTTTTTATGGTATAATTAGTATGGTTGCTTGCGCATTGTGCTATGGTTTTTTCTATATAAAAAACTAATTAATTTTTTACATGTTATAATTAGTTGCTTAAATATTTAATTAGTAACATTATAATAGATCAAATATGTCACAAATAATTTTTCCCTGCCTAAAAGGAATAGTGTAATTGAAATGGAAAGTGATTCGTATATTTTTAAATTGCAAATAACTTAGGTAAATTTATCAAAAAAAATTGAGTTGCCTTTTTCCCCCAGTAATATTAGATCTGACATATTAAAAATAAAAATATTATAATTTTTTTAAGAAATAAACTTAATTTTTTTGCGTGCTATAATGATTTATTTTCCGTCTAAAAGGAATAGTGTAATCAAAACAGGAAGTGACTTACATATTTTTTAATTGTAGATAAGTTAGGTAAATTTGTTAAAATAAAAAAATTTGAGTTATTTTTTCTCCCAAGTAACATTAGATTTGAAATATAAAAAATGAAAATTTTGAAAAAAATTTTAAGAAATAAACTTAAACAAAAGAGTATAAAATTTAAATTTAAAGCCACTTTTTTTTATAAGATTTATTAATCATATTATTATATTAAATGGATTTAAGCATATTGATATTAATTTAAAAAAAAAATAGGTCATTTTTTCTCTCTTTTTCTCTATAGATTTTTAGGCGATAATATTCATTAAATATTAAAATATATAATTAGTCTCACCTACTTTATAGAGTAATCAAAATGAGAAGTGGTTCATATATTTTTTAATTGTAGATAACCTAGGTAAATTTGTCATTTTATTTTTTGTATGAGTTGATTTTTTTCCCTAGTAATATTACATTTCACACATTATAAATTAAAATATTATAATTTTTTTTTACAAATAAACTGAATTTTCTTGCATGCTATAATTATTTATTTGCTGTCTAAAAAGAACGGTATAATCGAAATGGGAAGTGACTAGGATATTTTTTTAATTGTAGATAATGAAGGTAAATTTGTCTACCTTTTGTTTTTTTTAGTTGAATTTTTTCTCCAATAATATTAGATCTGCAATATTAAAAATCAAAATACTGTAAATTTTTTTAAAGAATATAATATCTATATATGCAAAATTGAATATAATAAAATAGATTACGACACCCTATTATAAAAATAGCAACATTGAAGCATTAACATCTAAAATTATTATTGCTATTACTGTTAAAACAATTAAAAATATCAAATTATCTTGAGAGAAAAAACACAAAAAAAAATATTAACAAAAGAGCTAGCAAGGAAAATAATTAAATTTATTATTATTATTGGTATTGTTGTTGTTGTTGTTGTTGTTGTGTTAATAATGAAAAAAACACAAATAAATTAAAAACTAAACAAATCTTAATAACTTGAACAAAAGATTAAACAAAAAAATAAAATCAAAATTATCAGGTAAAATTTTTTTTATCTAACTTGAAAATAATAATTAAAAAACCAATAAAAAACTAAAAGAAAGAGCAATTAAAAAAATATAATAAAAAAATATTTGTTCTATGTTGCGGGCAGAGAAAACAATTTTTATAGAATTTGCTAGATCAAAACTAAAATTTAATATTTATATATACAAAATTTAATAAAATAAAATAGATCAACACACCCTACTATAACAATAGTAACATCAAAGTATTAAAATCTAAAATTATCATTACTATCACTATTAAAACAATAAAAATGATCAAATTGTACTGAAAAAAACATTCAAAAACATTAACCAGAGAGTAAGCAAGAGAAACAATTAAATTATTAGTGTTATTATTATGATTATTATTATTATTAACTAAAAAACATTAACATAAGATTAAGCAAGTAAAACAATTAAATTATCATCATCATCATTGTGTTAATAATGAAAGAAACAAAACTAAATGAAAGAATAAAAAAATCGTAAAAACTTTAATAAAAGATCAAACAAAAAAAATTATCATTGATGTTACTGCTAAAAAAATAAAAATTCTTAAATTATTTTGAGAAGAAAAAACAAAAAAACATTAACAAAAGAGTAAGCAAGAGAAACAATTAAATTATTATCATTATTATTATTAACGAAAAAACATTAACGTAAGAGTAAGCAAGAAAAATAATTAAATTATTATTATTATTATTATTATTATTATTATTATCATCATCATTATTATTATTATAATGAAAGAAACAAAAATAAATAAAAGACTAAAAAAATCCAAAAAACTTTAACAAAAGACTAAAAACAAAAATAAAATAAAAACAAAAATTATCATTGTTATTACTGTCAAAGCAATAAAAAATATCAAATTATCCTGAGAGAAAAAAAAAACTTAAAAAACATTAACAAAATAGTAAGCAAGAAAAAAAATTATTATTATTATTATGATGTTAATAATGGAAAAAATAAAATAAATGAAAGATTAAAAAGATCTTAAAAACTTTAACAAAAGAAAAAAATATATCAAGTAAAAAAAGTCATATGATATAAAAATAAAAATAAAAATA
The DNA here is from genome assembly GCA_015731905.1 of Salix dunnii. Taxonomy (NCBI): domain Eukaryota; kingdom Viridiplantae; phylum Streptophyta; class Magnoliopsida; order Malpighiales; family Salicaceae; genus Salix; species Salix dunnii. Next base: position 8,765,829 of record CM027668.1, on the reverse strand, counting down.
AAAAAACAAATAAAAAACTAAAAGAAAGAACAAATGGAGGAAAAAAAACCACAAATATCAATTTTTAAATGATCATAGATATAAAACAAAATTTAAGAGCTATTTTTTAAAAAAAAAATATTACCTCAACAAATAAGAAAATAACAAAAATTAAAAATCAAAACGAATAGCACACTTATATATACAAGGACAAAAGTAGAGATTATTCTAAAAATGAAAAGAAATAAAGGGATTAAAATAAAAAATTAAAATCATAAGGGCCGAAATGAAAATAAAATATAAAGGGATTAAAATGAAAAATTAAAAGTATAAGGGCTAAAATGAAGATTAAATATATTATTAATTTTAATAAAAGGATCAAATTGAAGAAATCAAACTTATGTACCGTATTCATTTAATTTTTTATACCCAATCCGAAAATTCAAAGAAGGAGGACCGAAGTGAAACATTGACATTCAATTAATTCCAATCGGATGACCCAATCGAACTAAATCAAAACTTATATAACAAAAACCAGGACAAAAAATAAAATTGAAAATCAAGGGACCTAAGTGAAAAGTAACAACAAATGGGGGACTCTCCTGCACTTTTACGTGCAGGAGAGAGACACACATGGCCAGCGCCTTTAACCGGTCGTCGCCGCGTCTACAAACATTGTTATGATAAACGCGCCACCGTGGGAGGAAGCCCACGTGGAGGCGCTTTGATCTACACTTCAGAAGCCCTTTTCCACCCACCGTATTAGTCTGCATGTGCCACCTAAACAGGGAGTGGGGCAAAAAAACGACTGGCGTGTGTCCATCACGCTATGACATCCAGCGAAAAAAATAATAAAAAATAAGGTCAATTACTGTCCTGTCCTTTTGCTCAAAGTAACGTTTTTTGTCTTATTAGGGGCTAAAATCGTATTTAGTTAATTTTGAATAATAATAAAAAAAGCAGAAGACTGGCGGGTCGGACCGGTCCGGTCCGGTCCGATGTGCGCTGTCGTAACCCAATTTTTGGGTTACTTCCTGAAAATAAAAATAACAAAAATAAAATAAAAGGGGTTTGGTGTCTGTAGAAAAATTACGGTGGAAATTTTGGAAATTTTTTAAGGCGAATCGTATCTCTTTTATGCCCAAAAATGAGAGAAAATACAAATTCAAGGTAAAAATTAAGTCAAAAATCATAATTATATTTTTTATAAGCCAATTTGATTTAATCATGGGCTAATTCAAAATATTATTATGTTTGAGAATTAATTTAGGATCCAATTGAAGAATTTAATTAAGTGTAAGGGCCTAATTATGCTTTAAATTGGTTAAATTAATTTTATTAAGGGCTTAATTGATGAAAAATTCAATTCTTGAATTTAATTCGTGCTTAATTGAGAAAATCAGAATTTTTGGAGATCCAATTGAATTTTTCCAAGCTAATTTGGCATAATTAGGGATCAAATTGAAGACAATTGAGAGTTTAATTGTCAATTGAGGGCCAAATTGTGTAAATCAGAAGTGAGGGACCAAAATGAAAAAGGCGCGCAAAGTCAAGAGTAATATTGAAATTCGGACAAGGGCACAATTGCATAAAATTACAAATTTAAATCCAATTGAGGGTGCAATTAGAACAATTACAAATCGAAGGACCAAAATGCACGTTTACCATACCCAAAGTTGTTGCACCTCGCTGACTTTTCTGCCGACATGCACGCCGACCAGCCTTCGCCGCCGACAGCCCCCCAACAGCTGCCACCACGCCGTCTGTCATAGCCCCCACGCCGCCGACCAGCTAGCCACCATGTCAGGCCAAATTTTCTATAAATAACAGCCATGCACGACGGCCTGAAAGGGGGAGAAAAAGGAAGGAAGAACTGGAAAAAACGCAGAAGAAGAGAAAAAAAAACGAGAGGAACGAGAGGAAACAAAGAAGAAATTCTAAGATTTTTTCAAGAAAACAAAAGAATAAGAGAATATCACATGAAATAATCACCATCATCTCCCTCAACGACCAGTTTTCTCTTCTCTCTCTCGGTCTGCAGATCCTTCCTCTCTATAGAACCAGCTCGTCGGCGCCTCCTCTCTCTCCACAATGACGGTGGCCTGACCACCCAAAACCACTTTCATCACCACGGTAAGCTTCCCCTCGACGCCAGAAACTCACCAACACTTTCAGGCGAAGAAACGGTGACAGTTGCAGCAACTGCAACATAGCCCCGATGATTTTGGAAACTCTCTTCGGCCACCATAGGCCACCGTTGACAACGCCACCATGATGGGAAGGACCACCTTGATCTCCTTTACACGGCTGCATCATCAAGTAACCCTATCGTCGAAGTCGATCATTACTGTTCATGAACGTGAACAGTGCTAATATTACACTGTTCACGTTCTTCCCCGTTTAAATTTTTTTTTCTTTTTCTTAGGCTGGGTTGACCGATCCAGCCTAGAAGACTAGCCCAAGCCTTTTGGGCTTCCAGCCTGTGAGGACTGGAAGCCCAGCCCAGAATAAAATGGGCTTCCAGCCCACGAGGCTGGAAGCCCAGCCCAAAATAAAAATGGGCTTCCAGCCCGTGAGCCCCAAGACCTTTTGCTGGGCTGTCACCCACTGTGCTGACAGCCAGCCCATTAAAAAATAAAAAAGTAAAAAAAATAAAAAATAATAAAATATATATATATATATATATATATATTATTTTTTTACTACTATTATTATTGCAAAAAAAATATCAAAAATATCAAAAATGTGTTTTCGTGCATACGGCCAAATTCCAATATTTTCCAAGCATATTTTTCGTAAAAAAAATATTGCATCTTTCGCATGTTTTAAAATAAAAATCGGATATCGTAACCGGTTTATGATTATCCATTGGAATTTGGCTAAAATATCAAAAATAATCAAAACCATTTTTGTTTTATCTATTAGGGTGTACATTTACATTGTAAAATACATCCATGGATAAAAAAAAAGGATTTTAACTACGGTGTAAATTTAAAGCATAAATTACATCCGTAGATAAAAACTAAAAAAAAAAAAGATTTTCTAACCGCGGTGTAAAATTAAAGCGTAAATTAAATCCGTAGATAAAAACTAAATAAAAAAAGAGATTTTCTAACTGCGGTGTAAAATTACATCGTAAATTACACCCGCAGATAAAAAAATAAATATTGTTTTTATACAGTGTAAAAAAACAATTTAACTTAGAAAAAACAATGAAACGACAATGCAACTTACCTTAGGTAGGGTGCACTGGGGGTGATGCGTCTTCTCTTTGCACAACAAGTCCCCTTATCCAGACTCTTGCAGACCAATAGGTTCCTAGTATCCTTAATACTAGGTGGCGACTTCTTATATTTATAGTTTTAATTTTTATGGTTATAAAACAACACCCTATTTTCACCGCGTGTCGTTGTCTCCCTAAAACCGCAGGGGACGGCGGGGCGCGAAGAGCGTAAAAAAATCGCCATCGTGACATGTGCAATGACAACAGAGCCCCTGTTTATGACGGCGGTTTTTGTTGTTTTCGAGGGGTAAAATCGCTAATCCACTGTTTATAAATGGAAAAAGCAAAAAAAAAAAAAAAGACGAACGAACTTGCATGACACAGCGGATCAAATTACAAGTAAATAGTGCACATGAGTCTACAGCTACAGTTATCCTACAGTGAATTACCCCTCTCTTTCAGTGTTTTTGGTAATTCTTCACGCTGCGGACGACAGGTGGTATTGGTATGTTCAACGACGTAGTGCTTTTGCTATATATTAAAAAACGCTTGAATATTTTTAGCATTTTTTTCAGTTTCTACAAATCCATCCAGATTGTACCGTACAGCTATATTTGCTCTGCTGTTCCCGTTATAAAATACTGAATTAAACAAGTGAAAATCAAGTTTCTTTATTATTTTTATAATTTCCACGTGTCAACAACTCACCAGCTTACAGTAGCGATTTTCGTACTTTTTACTTTTCGGTCAACATGCCATGACCTGTTTCCCCATTTTCTTCCATATTCCAAAATTTAGAATCCACGTGTCATGTTTTAAAAGGGGTTCAACATTCAGTAGTAATAGCACCCTGTAGAACTTGCCTTTAGAGTTTAGACAGTGACTTCTTGCGTGAAAATGGCAAAATCGGTACGCGGAGTTTATGAGTTTCTCTACTTCAGTGTGCTGAAAACAAATTTTATAGGTTATTTATACTTTCGAAATTACTGATTAGTTGAGTTAATTCTATTAAGGCCCTGTTTACAGCTGTGGTCTGCCTTTCATGAAATCTTAAATTTTATTTTGTTTTGAATTATAAAAAAAAGATATGTGTTTTTAAACGGTTTTGATGAGTTGAGATCAAAATAATATATTAAAAAATAACATGCATCATGCTCTAAAATAAATAATTTCTAAATGGTTTCAAATAGAAGTACTCAATTGATTCATTTTAAAAATATAAACACTTTAATGATCCGATATCCCAATGCACGCACTGAAATAGAAGAGTAATAAAGTATGGTTACTGATGGTACGATTATATCCCTTCTATAATCCTTTTGGACTTGTAAACCAGGGAAAGCAGGGATGTTAATTTAGTTCTGTTTTGCTCAGAATAGCTGAAATGTTTTATTTTGTTAATAAAATCGATATAAAATAATATAATTTTCATCTTCATTTTAATTCCGGTTCATTTCAGAAATTTCGGCTAAATTTTGGTTGGAACTTCTCTGTTCCGTTCCGAGTGTACAGTTCTGCCCTTAAAATCTTCTTAATTTTGACTATTTTGTGATTTTTTTTTCCTAATTTTGATATTATATTTTTTTGATTTTATATTTGTATTGTATAATTTAAAGTTAATTTATCTTGAATTTTAATTATGTTTGCTAATATTTTGTAGGGTAGGAAGCCAATATCGTAAAAGGCAGGCAGGCAACAAGGAGTGGGCTGGTCAGCTTTGGACTGGTTTCAAATGGAAGTCTGGGCTTCAACCGGTAGTTTTCTATTGGGCCCTTACATCACTATTGACGGATCCAGAACGCCGGAGAAAACGAGTTAACGACTTCATAATTAGAGACGTGCATCCAAACGTCAAAGCATGGGCCTTCCTGTCGGCTTGAGAAGACCGAATAACTCCATAAGTTAACTCGTAACTCAATTAAAATTAATTTATTTATATTTTAAAAAATAAAATAATATTATTTTAATAAACCCTTCCAATTTGCAATTCAAATAGGAGGCCGCGTTTTCACACTCTCCTCTAATAAGCTCCACGTGTCAAAGGCTAATGTGGTTAAAAAGATTGCAAATATAGAGGAAGAAAAAAACTACCACATCTACGGTGATTTTTTTTATTGCACTTTACAGATAATTAATTTAAATTAAATATTTACAAGCTATACCCTTTTCATGCATTTTATCAACAATCACATGCTGTCTGTAAGAGGCTAATGTATATTACTATATTTTAAAAGACTGGCATAGATGCACAGCAGAAACGGCACTAGATAGCGAACGAACATCTTAGTGTCTACGTGGAGCAAATAGCAGGTAACCACCAGATGTTTTATTTCAAAACCGGTGGGGACACACTTTTATATTATTTTAATTTACTCCCCATTTTATTTATGTTCTGCAGAGGATAGATTCGAGCTTGGAGGTATTTATATATATTTGTTTTTGGAAGGAGGGAGGACACGTGTAGGTGCTATCTACCACATTGTTTTTTAATGGCTTGTTGGGGTTATTTTAATCAATTTTCACTTGCTTTGAGCTAGAATGAGCTAATATGTGCTCCCGTGTAGATAAATAAAACCATGCACCTAACAATTTTAATTCGAAACGAGACATCGATTCGAATTTTAAATAGCTAAAAAAAGTTAATTAGGTGAACCTAACCTGTGGGTTGGTCGTCACAGTAACTTTTAAATTTATAGGCTCGAGTCTTATGATGTGCTGGATAGAAATTTGAGCTAATTTTTTAATCTCCCCTCCCTTCCGAGCTGTTATTTATTGGTAAAAAAAAAAATTATTATAAAAAAAATTATTATATATGAATTGATCTAAATCGAAATAAATTTTTATCCAACTCGAGGAAATCCAAGCTTGAAATGACCCCATCCAAGTTCGGCTACCAGACAAATTGCGGCGTGGCAATTGAGTTTTTATTTCTCTTCCAATTTTTTCATGCATGGTCAATCACTAGTGTCACTGCCAGATGCTTAGGGTTTTATATTGGAGGTGATCGAATCAGCGTAGAACTACAGTGATCAAGAGGTCCGATTTAATTGGAGACCGCTCATCTGCTCTGAGAAGAAAATCCGAGATCAAATCTACCTTCCAAAACTTTACATAAATAAAATTACTTGTTTGCAAAGCGCACTTCTCTTCATTTTGATCGAGATTTTTTGTTCTCAATTGGCAAAAAGAAGGGAGCGAAAACTGAAGGTGCAGAGATCGAAGAATCAGGTCCCGCAGATGGGGAAGGGCATCCAAGCCATCAAATCATGTGTTTGTCCTGTTGAAATCATGTCATCAATTGATTTGGCCCAGAATGAGATTCAAAAGATGAGAACTCTTCTCCTCCACAAGTCTTTGCTCCATTGTTGCTGAAGCTGGAAATCCAGTCCAAAGTTCTTGATATGTCATCTTAAATCGCAAGTTTAGTACAAGCAATTTTCCCTTCTACGAGAGTTATGTGTAAGGACGTGAATAGATTTATACTGTTTCATTTATAAGAGACATTCAAAAATCTATTCCAGCCCGAGCTAATCGACTGGGCTGCCTTAATTGATGCGTACTTTAAAAAATATACATCATTTAACAAGAACAACAAAATAATAATAAAAAGGGAGTTCAGATCCGAAATGTTTTAGAAATTGACCAGCGAACTTCGTTGGGTTTTTATTTATATGAAAAATTGATTGATTTTATATGTCTTATAATTAGTTATTTTAATATTTAATTAGTAAAATCATAATTGATAAAATCGGTTAGAAAATATTTTTTTTTCCTGCCTAAAAGTCATTGAATGTTGTTATTGTTGAATTGTTTTGATAATTATTTAATTAGTAGATTGTATAATTTTAATTGAAGAAATTATGTTAAAATGAACCACATGCTCTGTTTAACTTACTGATTGATTGTTGTGTATGTTTTATTTGTTTCATGAATTCTTTCATAAAGAAACAGTAAAATTACAATCATTGAATTGTATCACAAATGAGTAATTTGTTTAATACAACAAACAATTTGACAGATAATAAAAATACAACTACTAAAATTTATCAAAGATTTTTTTCTAGTTTTTTTTTCATATTATTATATTAAAAAAATAGAGTATTAAAATTAAATTAATGTGAGATTTTTAAAGAAAAGTCATATTAATTTTTTTATATAGATTTCAAGACGTTAATATGAAAAAAATATCACAATATATAATTAGTCTCTCCTATTTTTTTTTAAGAAAAAAGTCTCAAAAATAATATATATAAAAATTTAGGACCATTAACAAATTGTAAAATGTTAAAAAATTTAGTGTCGCCTGTGGCAAAATACAAGACAATTTATTATTTTATTATTGTAGATAATTTGACACAATTTTCTACATGTCTTGTCTATGTGTGGTTTCATATATTTTTTTCATGATATGATCTAAAATATCGTACATAAAAAAAGACGTGGAAGTTATTTTTCACAAAAATAACATTGATCAATGAATTTTTATCATAATTTTTATAGTTGTTATTATAAATATTGTTATACATAATTAATATTATAATTATTGTTGATCATACTATCGATGACACCGTAATTATTGTTTGAAAAAATAAATTATTATTTTTTAAGATTTATTCTATATACTTTTATATTAAACATATTTTAGAATACTGATAGTAAATTATAATGTGGTATCTATAATAATTAGAAATTTTAACACCTAACAATATTTAAAAAAAAATAAGAAAAAAAACAAACAAAAAAAGGAAGCCAATAGAAAACACATTTCCAAATAGTGATAAACAGTGAAAATCACTGTTAATTTTGAAGAAAAAAAGGTGATGCGCATAAGCCAGCATAGACACTCCGGTTATCAAAAAAAAAAAATATAAGTGAAGAAAGAAAAACAATAAAAAAATGTAAAAATAAGTGAATTCGGAGATTAATCGTAGTACGCATAAGCTGTCTAGGACACCACGATAGGAAAAAATACATTTAAAAAGAAGAAAAAAATTAAAAAAGAAGAAAAGAAAAACAAAGAAATCAGTTTTTCACCCACCCTGGAATTCGAACTCCCTACCTACCCGTGTCCGGCACGGTTCTGAACCAATCGACCAAAGCAATTTCTTTGAATTACTTAGTATAGAAATTATATATTATGCAAATGATATGATATTGAAAACCCAAAACCACTTTCGTCGTCTTGGAGATCCGAACTCCGGTCTTCTCTACAAACACGCGCCGCATAACCACTCGGACGAAGCCATCTCTTTGCTCCGTATTAGTATACAAATTATACTTATATTATTTGTTAATTTCATTATTCCAACCCGCAGTGCAATCGAGTGTAGATGAACAGTATCAAACACTGTTGAAAAAACCATTTTGTTTTAGCTCATAGCGAGCAAATTTGCCCGCGCTATGCGCTGAGTTTTTTTATCTATGTTGAAAATTGATTGATTTTATGCGTGTTGTATCTTGTTATTTTAATATTTAATTAGTAAAATTATAATTGATAAAATCTGCTAAAAACGGGTTTTTTTCTACCAAAAAGTGATAATATATATTGAAGCTCTAATATTAAATAAATATCAAAAGATATAATTATTATATCTATTTAAAAGAAAATAAAACTTAAAAATAATGAAAACTCAATACCTAACAATATAAAAAAATATTATTCAATTTAAAGAAATTATTTAACTTGAAAAATTAAAAAAAGAGAAATAATAACAAATATTATTTTTTCAATGATAACCAACACAAATTAAAATTTAAATATTGAAAAAAAATATTAATAATAGTGGAATAAAAAATAGAAACAAAAACTAAGAGCATGTACATATAAACATGGATAGAAATAAGAATTATGTAAACAATATATAAATATGTTTTTTTCATATAATATTGAAAAGTGAAAACCACAGTTGAAATAACTGTTTATTACTATTTGAAATTGTGATCTCCTATGGCCATTCTATAAAATAATAGTCGTGGTGCCCGTAAGCTGACCCGTACACCCCAATTATATAAAAAAAAACTTATAAGTGTGGAAAAAAAATGTCAAAGAAGAAGTGGTTCCGGGGATTATTAATGGTATGCGTAAGCTGTCCTGGACAACCTGGTTATAAAAAAACTGTATATGTGGGGAAAAAATCGATGTGCACGTAAGTTGGCTCGAACACCATAATAAAAAAAAAATGTATAAATGAAAAAAAAATAGGAAAAAAATGGATCCATAGATAAAAAAAAAATTAGACGTGGGAAAAAAATGGTGGTGCTCGTAAGCTGGTCTGAACACTCAGATTATAAAAAAAACCAAAAAAACTATATAAATGGAAAAAAACATGAAAAAAATGTATTAAAAAAGTGGGTCAAGAAATTAATCGTGTTGCGTGTAAGCTAGCTCCGACACCCCGTTGTAAAAAAAAACAGAAGTCCGGTTTTTTTTTTTTAAAATAACCTTTTCAAACAGCAATGAGAAAAAAATTATGGTGCGCGTAAATTGATACAGACATCCCGTTCATGGGAAAAAAACAAAAAAATATATAAGTGGAAAAAAAATATATAAAAAAAATTGATCCAGAGATTAGTCGTGGTGCACGTAAGTTGTCGCGGATACCCTGGTTAAAAAAACACAACAAAAGAAACCCAGCTAAAAGAAAAAAAAAACTGACCTGAACACCCTAGTTCTATAATTATTTTTTAAAAAAATAGTCTCTGTTTATTAAAAAAAATTATCCGGTTATAAAAAAGTGTAAAGGGAAAGCATCTTTTTAAACAGTGTTGAGAAAAAATAATGGTGCGCGTAAATTAACCAATACACCCCGATCATGAAAAAAAATGTATAAGTGGTAATAAAAAATAGGGAACAAATAATTAAAAAAATAGATCCAGAGATTAGTCGGTGCTCATAAGCTACAACAGATACTTTGGTTTTAAAAAAACAAATAAAAAACCCGGTTAAAAGAAAAAAACAGAAAAAAACTTTTTCATGCAGTATTGAATTGTGAAAATTACTATTTAAAAAAAAACATGGTAATAAAAAAAAATAGAAAGCAAATTTTCTAGACAATAATTTTCCAGAATTAGGATTTTAGAAGAAAAAAAAACCCTGATTTTAGATTAAAAAAAATCAAAAAGAAAATTTTCCAGAGTAATTTTCTAAAATTAGGATTTTTGAATTAAAAAAAAATCAAATGGATTTTATATATATATATAAAAAGCAAATTTAGTTTTGTGGGCGGAGAGGAAAACAGATTTTAGAGAAAAAAAAAAAAACAAAATCAGCTTTGTGGGCGCTGAAGCTCGAACTCCTGCGCGCTGAAACCACTCGGCCACAATTAGTTTTAAGTCTATTTCCACCATACAAATTAGAAAAAGAAGGATTGTAAAAAAAAAAAAAAAAACACATACACGCGCATCCACTCCACAGTGCTTTGTGTATGCATAAACAGTACTAGCTACAATAACCGGGACGGTTTTGTTTTAGCTCTGTATTATCACTATCTAAGGTGTTAGCTCGAGTTCCAGTTTCAGGAACATCAAAATTCGTGTTAATATATCCTGGTCATTAATTCCATGCTAATCATCTCACCACATGGAAAGGCATAAAATTTCCCGGTTGTTCCCTCGGATTTTTTCAAGCGGGAGGGCTTTGGCTAGAAGCTGTGGTGATTGGAATCGGATGACGCACATGTCTGCGAGCAATGGGCACTGAGCAGACTGGAGCGGCCCTTATAATTGCACTTGCAGGGTGTAAAACTTCCTAGGAGATGCCAAAATGCGTGCAGAAAGCAGAGTGTGACATGATCGGACATGTAACATGTGACAGATGAATGAATAATACTCGGACAGGCTGACAAGGGCCTTCCTTTGTCCTGTAAAAGAAGTGCACTTCATGGATCTCAAAAATATCCTGTTTGCAAGAAAATAATAAAATACAAAACGAACAGTGATGGTAGAGAATCAAGAGAGGACCTTTAAGTGAAATGAAGGATAAAACAAGGACTCTGAAAACGGGATGTTCGACGATTGAACCCCACCTCGTGCCCTGCAAAATGACCCAATAACCCTTCCTCTTCTACCTTTTCAAGAAGGGTATCATGGTAAGTCCCTTCTCCCTGAATAAAGCTTTCAAGGGCATATCTGCAGCTCGTAGCTATCGATATGAATAGACATGGAAAATCAAACTAGAGACCACATGAAAGAATCACTCTTTAATGGTTAAATGGCCCATTAACCGCGTACAACCAGGCCAAGACCGAGTACATAACTTTTCTGCCGTTAATCTCTTTTTTACCCTCGTAAAAATAATACGTGTTCTGGGGAGGGGCCCACTGCCCCCATAACCGCATCCGCCCTGACAGCGAGGGTTCAAAGAAAAAACAAGATTTTTTAATCAGGCACTAAAATTATAAGTTTTTAAAACATAAAAGACGAAATCATATTTTCATTTGAAACTAGATTGAAAACTCACTCACTCCATAACCTTTTTACCGGTAACCTGGTGTTATTTTGCGGAGGATGAATTTCGACGGGAAATAAATTGTCGGTGGTGTTGACCTGGAAGGACTCTGGTTGGGTTTTTGATGATTTCTTGGATGCATCACTTTTTTTATATAATAAAATCTTAATTTCTAGAAAATATATTTTATAGATATATATAAATGAGTAAAATTTTAATTATTTAAGATTATTATAAAGAACATATATCTTGACTTGAACTTAAAATTTATTTTATAAATATTAATTTTTTTATCATCAGATCACCTTTCTTTCTTGATAAAGAGATATCATGTTTATGCTCTCTAAAAACATCAATCTTCCTTGGATATATGGGAATTAGATTGGATATTTTGGGCAATTCGTATACAAAATTTAAAATATTGGTCGATTGACAGTTTTTCTTTTGGATGAAATAACATGACTTAACCGTATGATATTTTAGAAATTAGATATTTACTAGATTTTGTTAATTTTAAGTGTGACAAGATAGCTGTCATGTTTTGGGATGATGATATTTTAAGACTATTTTTTTATCTTAACAAGTCATTTAATTCATAATGATAAGTGGAATTGATTAACTGATTTAGAAAATAACAAGGAAAATCATCAAGATCGAGTCTCAACAAGATTTTTAATATATTAAGATTCGACAATTTATTTATTTGGATTCGAGAAAATTATAAAAAATACATTTTATAGACTCAAAAGAGTGAATAAAACCCAGCAGTCTCAAGCTCTTACAGAAAATATACGTCCTGACTCGAACTTAAAACCTACTGTATAGACCTCAAGTGACTACTATAAAAAAAAAAAAAAAAAAAACCTCCAAAACTCCTGTAAAAATTCAAATGCAATCCAGCAATTTAGTTTAGCTCAACCACATCTCCTCTTCGCCCTAGATCTAACTCTTCAAAATCACTCATTATTGTACTACCAATAATTTTATTATTTTAATTACTCTTCACCCTAGATTAAACTCTTCAAAATCACTCACTATTATACTACCAATAATTTTATTATTTTAATTGCAATATATTTTTAATCCATAAATTAGATAAATTAGTATATTTTAACTCAAATTAGTATATTTTAAATCATAAAGCATATTTTAAAAAATAAAAATAAATTTATATCTTTTATATGGAATGGTTTACCAATTAATATAATAGAATCCAATTGACACCAAAAAAAAAAAAAGTTTTACTTTGTTGTGTTTTATAAAAGCATGATTTATTCAAACTATTTTTTAAAAAAGAAATCAGCATTATTCTGTCAATTTTTAATATTTACGGTGCTATTCTTTTTTCTTGAGAAAATCAAATAGATTAGGTAGTCATATCCACGTGTCATTAAAATGTTGAAACAAAAACGATATATATAAACGATAGTACCTCCACCAAGGGTGTCGGGATAGCGATCATACCTATCAACTCCAAATATTGAAGGGTATAATGCGTCCCTAAGTAAATTATTTTTTCAATCGACCCTACCGCCTCGCGTGCTACATTATTTTGTTAGCCTCACAATCATCTCCTTCAACCGCTAGACAGTAACTTCACAACTACATTTTCAATATACTGCCTGCCTGCAAGAAAAAAACTGAAATGATCTGATTAGAAAAACAAAAATTCTAGCGAAGCCATCTAAATATACTATGTTATTAACTATAATATAATTGGCGCTGATTGCTATAGTAAAATTATTATTTTACCACTTGGATCAAAAAAATTTAACTTCTAGAACCCAAGGGTTTTTTGACAATTTTCAGGGGACATGAATAGTATTTATGAATTTTTTTCATGGTAAAACTGTAAAATTAGCCCCCAAACGACAAAATACAACACCTGAAACCAAGAATATTGCAGTACTTTCACCCCTGAGTTTTTTCGTAGATATCGTTGTAGTCCATGGGTGTATGGCTAATTGACTATTTTTTATTATTTCTTTATTTAGAAACTACAGGCGCATCATACGGAAGCTCAAACAATGTTTTGCGCACATGCCTTATGGGCAGCACGTGCACAGTCATTTGACAGTCAAAAATACTCTTCCACCATGTCACCTCGTGAGCCGTCATGTCCTACGTCTACCGCTGCGGCGCATGTTCGTGGACAGTGTTTGGGGAAGCTCCAATGAACGATTATGTTTTTACTCTCTTTTCTCTCTCCTACCGCAACAACTTATATCTAAGTCCTTCTTGTGTGCCGCTTGTTTATTTTGGTCTTTGAGATTTTGATTTTGTTTTTATTTCTGATTTTTTTAATGAAAATTTTTAGACCTTATTCCCTTCAATTGCAAACGATTATATACGTCGATTTTTAGTCCTTATTCTTTTGTTTTTTTATTTTTATTTTTATTTTTTCATTATGCATATTTTAATTTTATTCTTCAATTGAAACTAATCATATATGCTACTTTTCATCTTGGTCTCCATTCTTTTAATTTTTTAAAACATTACACTGCAATTACCTTTAAAAATATTATTATTTGTTTTGGTCTCAGTGTTTTTATTTGTTTCAATTTTATCTTTCAATTGATATTAATTAAATATGCTTTTGTTTTAATTTGTTTTAATTGCACCATCCAATTGAAATTGGTCATATATGTACCTCTTCATTTTGATTCTTATTCTTTTATTTTATTTTTAACAAACTTACACTGCAATTTTTTTTAAAAATAATTGTATTTTTCATCTCCGTCCTTATTTTTTTAATTTTTTTATTTCACATTAATTGCTTTGGTTTTTATGGTTATTCTTGAACAATGCTTATTTTTTTTATCCATATTTACGCATCTATGCTTTTAGTTTCTGTTCTTTTTTTTTTGTTTGTTTTTTATTAGCATTATATATTTAATCGGTTCACTCATAAAATTTTAATTTATATCGGTGATCATTTTAAAATTAATATTGCTCTTTTTTTTTTCCTTTGTTCATTTTTTATTATTATTATTTTTTTATCTATTTTTTGGATCATATAATTTTATAATTTTATTATTTGCACAATAAGAATGATAATTTGGTGATTATTTTTATATTGTTTTTTTTTTTTGTAAAAAAAAGTTTTTTTCCCAAGCAATTTAATGATTTTAATTGTTTGGACAGTAATGTTGATAATAATTTTAAATGTTATAGAAAGGATAATGACGGTAACGTATGAATAGATTTTCAACATATATGTTTGTCTTTTTGTAGATAGAAAATTAACTACTTATTTTCTTATTTGATTATTGCAGATATTTTTATAATTTAATTTTGTTTTTGTATTTGATTTAAATTGAATTATAAAATAAATTAATTTTAATACAGTGAATTTAATAATTCAAATATCCAAATCTTCTTACTTTTTTAATGATGATAATAATTCTATGCTGGTTATTTTGTTGAAACTTATTAAATAGATAAATTTATATCGATTTTAAAATCATATATTTTATAAAAAACTTGTACTTCACGTGAATTTTGTTCAAATTTTTTATTTTGACTTAGATTTATATTATAATAAAAAAATCTCTCATAATTCATATTTTTTATATTAAAACAATATAATGTCATCTACGACCAGGCATAGGTATTCATTGGCATATATGATATGGCAACACCTTTTTTTTATGTTAAAAAAAATATAATGTCATCTACTGTAGAAAAAAACATAGTAAACTCTTTTCGAGGAATGTAATCCTAACACATTATTATAAGTTGATGTTAAATAAACTAACCCAGTTTCATTGTTAACTAATCTAGCTACCATGTCTCAATCCCCAACATAATTTCCCAATAAACAATTAAAAAAATATGATAGTGAGATTACTATTAAAAAATAATATAAATTATATCTTGAGATATCACCTAATAATTTAAGTTCTAAAATGAGATAATTTTTTAATATGATATAAGAGACTTGCTAACTCAGCGGTTGCAAGTTTGAATCTCACTACCCCCATTACATGCTTAATTGACAGCGTGATTATGGTTGCTTTTGAAAGTGATATTCGTTAAGAAATACATTAATATAATTTTTTTTTTATTTTTTTAAAAAATATTTTTATTATTAACACATGAAAACGATATAGAAACAGTAAAAAAATTGCAAAATAATTTTTTGAAACTATTTTTAAAATGCAATATCAAACACATATTTGATAAAAATCAAACACAAGATAGTTTGGGTTTGTATAAATTTCAAGCCCATATTTTTTTCACTTGAGAGTTGTGTTAAAGAAAAATATAATTATATTTTGAAGGCTCGTCTAGAGGGGACGATTCATTATGAATTGCAACTTTTTTTTTTAATCATAGATTGTAATTACTTAAACGCTCGACTATATAGGCTTGTGTTATGAGTGTACTGTAAACTAAAATATAAATGTTTTTCCTTTTTTATTGTGCATTACATTATTGTTCACCTAGACACACCGCATTGTGGATTGCTACAGTGAAATTATCATTTTGCCCCCACAACAGGAAAATTTTAACCTCAGGGGACTGGGGGTATTTTTAAACTTTCCAGGGGACATGGATGGTATTGATAAATTTATTGCACAGTAAAATGAATTAAATAACCCTAAAAATAACAAAATATTACACCTGGACTTAAGGGTATTCTTGTTTTTTCCAACAATTTTTCACAGTAAATCTATTGAAATAACCCCCAAAAAGGACAAAATGGAACATTGTAACGAGGGGTAGCTTGATATTTTCCACGTCGATTTTTTCATGATTCTGAATGGGTGCAGAGGTGTTAACATAACTGACTAATATTTTTTTTCTGAAACACCACAGGGTGCGTCGTTAGGACGTGCCCGCAATGTTCCGCGCGCCTATAAGGCAGTGCATGCTCGGTCGTTAGGAGGTCAAAATTGCATGCCCGCCATGTCCCCTAGTTCACCACCCTCTCCTCTATCTACTGGTGCCACTCGTGACCATTGTTGGTGTTCTGCAAATCATCAACGAATGATTTTAGATTTTTTATCGTTTTGTCTCTCCTGCCATCGCAACTTACATCTAAGTCCTTCATGTGTGTAATTTGGTTATTATAGTACCTAAAGTTTTGATTTTGTTTTTATTCTTGATTTCATTAATCGAAAGTTTGATTGTTTTCAATTATGTCCTTCAATTAAAACTTATTATAAATGTTGGTTTTCATTTTAGTTCTTATTCTTTTGATTTTTTATTTTTTTTTGTTCCTTTAATTTTTTGGTATACAAATTTTCATTGCCTTTAAGTTTGTCCTCCGAATGAAATTAGTAATATATGTTACTTTTCATTTCAGTTCTCATTGTTTTAATATTTAACAATATTAAACAACAATTAGCTTTAAAAATATCATTATTTGTTTTGGTCCCAGAGTGTTTATTTGTTTTGATTTTATCCATAAATCGATATTATATATATATATATAGTTGTGTTCTCCAATTGAAATTTGTTATATATGTTATTTTTCATTCTGGTCCTTATTCTTTTATTTTTTTTAACAAAATTAAACTATTATTTAAAAAAAATACTTTTATTTGTTTCAGTCCCAAGATTTTGATTTATTTTAATTTTATCTTGTGATTGAAACTAATTATATATTTTATTTTTCATTATGGTCCTTATTCTTTGAAATTTTTATTTGATATTAAATTCTTTGGGCTTTTTTTTTTCATTCCTGGATAAAGTTTGTTTTTTATCTGTATTTATGCATCCATGCTTATAATTTTTGTTTTTGTTTTTATTTTTTGTCCTTTTTTATCAAGATTTTATTTTTAATCGGTTCACTTTTGAAATTTTAAATTATGTTGGTAATTATTATAAAATTAATATTGCTTTATTTTTCTCTTTGTTCATTTTTTTGTGTTTTGTGTTAGTTTTATTTGTTTTTTAGATCATATGATTTTTATCATTTTATTATTTAAGCAATAATAATGATAATTTTAGTGATTATTTTTTTTATTTTTTATAAAAATGTTTTTTTTTAGTTTTTCGGGATAATTTAATGATTTTAATTGTTTGGGGAATAATATTGATAATAATTTTAATTATTATAGCATTGATAATGACTATAATGTAGGGATGAATTTTAATTTATGTTTTTGTTTTTTGTTGAAAGAAAATTGATTGTTTATTTTTGTTATTTGATTATTGCAGATGTTTTCACAATTTATATTTTATTTTTGTGTTTGATTTAAATTGAATTATAAAATAAACTAATCTTAATACAGTAAATTCAATAATTCAGATATCTAAAACTTTTTGTTTTTTAATGATGATGATAATTTTATACTGGTTATTTCACTGAAACCTACTCAAAGATAAATTTGTATCGATTTAAAATTTATATATTTTCTAAAAAATGTACACTTGAAAAAAATTCAATATAAATTTATTATTTTAATTAATTTATATTATAATAAAAAAATATAATTAATATTTTTTATGTTGAAAAAAATATAATGCGACCCTTGGCTAGTTATTATATATGTATTGTACTCCACAGAGAAGTTACTACTGTATAGAAGATGAAGGTCTCTCTCACTCACATTTGGGATATGGGCAATTCTTAAAGTAAAAGTGTTCTTGCCTCATTGGAAACCATCCTAGAGAGGCATTCTTTTGTAGCCTTTCGGTGCTTAAATTCGTCTGCTTTCTTTCTCTTTATTCTTCCCTGGCATGATCAAATGTTTTACTGCTGCTTCAAGTTTGCTCAGCAGATGTATAATTAAGTGATCAATCCTCTTCTGTTGAAAAACGATGCTCCAAGTTTTGACAAAAAGCAAAAGCTAAAGCTGCTGTTTCTGACTTTTAATCCCCCATAATTCCTCCCCTTTCATCCTTTGCTTTCTCTTGACTCCAAACCATCGCATTTATTGCTTCTTGGTGTTTTTTTGAAACTTTTGCCCGCTTTCAAGAAATGGGAAACTAGACTCGCAAAACCCCTTGCTTCCTCAGAAAGAAGAAGTGAATTGCTCCTAATATGGCTATAGATGTCTGCTCGGATATTTCAAGCGCAGGAATTAGTCCAAGAATCTCCTTCTCCCGTGATCTCAACCAAACAACAGATTCTGTTTCCATCGAAGATCATCTCCATCGCAGACTAGACTCATCCCTGTTGGATTCTGATTTCGATTTCTGCATTGGCAACAGTTTCGTTCAAGAATTGTCTTCTGCGGACGAGCTCTTCTCTAATGGCAAGATCCTGCCTGTTGAAATAAGGAAGCATTTCATTTCCTCCAAAGGTAATAATCATCAGCCGACGTCTTTGACCTCTCAACCTCGTCATCAGATCACCACCGAGACTACAGAGAAGAAGCAACTGAAGGAGTTCTTGTCAGCCAGTCCTGATGCTGATGAAAAACCCGCATCGAAATCTTTTTGGTTGTTCAAGAGAAGCAATAGTCTGAATTGCGATAGCTCTAGAAGCAAAGGCCTAATTCGATCGCTACACTTTCTTTCCAGAAGCAACTCTACTGGGTCAGCCCCAAATCCTCCAAAACAAGCAATGTTATCCAAGGAGACTCAAAAACCTAAATTGCACAAACAAGCTTCGGTTCCAAGTCGAAAACCATCGGTGCCTAGCTCTGCTCCATTTTACTCTTACAATTCACAGCAGAAGCCTCCTCTATTAAGGAAGTGTGGTTCTTATGGGAATGGAGTCAGAATCAGTCCTATCTTGAATATAACACCACCTTACATTTCCAGGGGAGCTGTCAATCCTTTCGGTCTTGGCTCACTATTTTGTAACGGTAAGGTTAAAAGGAAGAAGGGATAATTATTTGTATGTTTTGTTCTGTTGGTGACTGAATCTTTTCAAGTACAGGTGTCTTTAGCTGTCTATCATTTTGGTTCATGGATTAGCATGTGATTAGCCTGTAAATTGAAAGAAAATTCGAGTCAAGAAATGATTAGATCTTGAGAAGAAACACAACTACTTCCAGGGGTTAATTACTTTTTGAAGGTGAAAACAACAGTCTTATGGAGGCGGAGTTGTAATATTGGAATTGGATGATGGTGACAATTGCTGACGCCTAGCTATCAACATGGAGGTCATTTTGGGAGACAAATGAACAAGGTGTTCCTCCTCCCTTTCATTGCTATCCACACTCATGATTTTCTTTCTTTTCGTCCTTCGATTATTATTATTATCCTTTCTTGGTTTTCAACAGTTTCATTAATCGTGGATCTCTGTTCTTCTTTCGAATTTGATTTGACGCCTCCTTAGGTCTTTTCATATACAAGTAAAAAACACTTCAATTTGACCGTGGTCTTACAGGGGCCGTTCGTTATACTTTTCTTTTTTAATAACGTGGGTTTTCGGGTAAGTTCACTTAGATTAATTTTATAATTTCTAAAATTATTGATTTTTAGTAATTATATTAACAATTATAATTCTAGAAGAAGAAAAGAAAGAAAGATTACTTAGCCCTAAGCTTTTAACACTGGACCGCTCATCTCGTATGTGGTTTCGTTGTGCTGTTGATTCAGGACAAATCAGCTGCAAGAAGGAAGTGGTTTCAGGAATTACAAATGAATGATTAAGAGATCCCTCTTAAGCTTTTCTGACCCAAACAGTGCCTAATTGCCTCTCCTGTTAGCTTCGGCTTAGATTTTTTTACTACCCTCTAACATTATCCCCCTCTTGGATCGGATCTGCTGTACTTAATATATCTTGTTAAATATTTTTATATCTACCATGTAGGAAAATCATCAAAGCCACTTAATCTAGATTATATCTAAAACTACCATTATCCAATACGTCAAAAGGACTTGGCAAGTATTTTTAAGATTTTTTCGTCCTTCCATTCCACTATCGTTTTCAGAGAAATTGAAAATGAAATCTAGTTGTCCATGTAGTTGGATATTTGCTCATTCCAGCAAATGTTATCAAGCTTTTGCGCGCGCACCCGGCCTGGAATGTCACGGGAGCTCTCGAAAATACTTGGAGATCCAACTCTTCATGCCACCAGTCTAGTTTTTTGTTTCCCCTCTTTAATTGCCTTTCCCTTTGCACCTCTTAAATTGCTTACAATAGTTTTATTATGGTATCCCCCGTATAACTAGGATTAAACCCGAAACAAATTTAGTCTCATGCAAGAAAACCAATTAAAAACACTGCGCATGTATTATTTTTCTTCAATGATCACCTGAATTTTGGACACGAAATGGATGGATCATGAGAGGATAGGACAGCCCATTATAGAACCTGACCAGGATACAAAGGCCCAGTATTTGGGCTTTTCATACTAGTAAATCGTTTCAGTATTTCCATTTTTGGTCCGACCTCTCTGCACCAGTGTTATTGATATCGTTTAGTTCCGGCTGAAATAGCAGAAAAGTTTTGTATCATATAAAAAACAAAATAAAGTAATATTATTTTTATTTTATTTCAAATATCAGTTCATACAAGAAATATCGGTTAAATACTGGTCGAAATATCTCAGAATCACTCACGATGTTTCGTTTCGGGTACAATAAAAAAATCATTTCTCCTTTAATGTCTTAATCTGCCGCGCAATGGTTTGCATTTTGCACTTTTGTATTGTCAGTGATGCGACCCATCACAATATATATATATATATATATATATATATATATATATATATCTGTGTGTGTGTAATATTGTTTATGAGATTGAAAATAAAAAAAATAAAAAATAAAAATATATATTATAAAAAAATAAAATTGTTATCAACATTGATTTTATAAAAAATAAAATTACATTTAATTTTTTTATTTTTTAAGTTTTTTCATATATATATACAATTATTTAATTAATTATAAATAGTATAACCTTGAAATAGTATATCAAAATATTATAAAATTAAAATATTTTATATTAATAAAAAAAAAACAATAATCAAAACGATATTGATAATCTAGACGTGCTCCCTTGCAACGCCCTGGTCTGGTAGAGATGCATGGTATTCATTCCTTCGTGAAACGGAAAGCGCGTAGAAAACATCACAACGAAAAGAAACCCATCACAGAGGGGAGGGGTTAATCGTGGGTTTGGGAAATGGATACGCTGATTTCAAGCAAGCATCCGAGAACTCAGTATCTGTACTGTCCTCTGATTGATGCAATTTTTGGCGAGGGAATGGATGATGCTCCTTGATTATTTCCATGCCTCTTCTTCCCAATCAATGCCTGCCCTGTAGGTTAACTCCCTCACTCTGCTTCTCTTATTCTCGCTCGTGCCCCGAAACAAGGGAAGAAAAGAGGATATATATATATCTATATCTATATATATATATATATATATATATATAAAACAACAAGTTCTGCGGCCGTGATGTCACTGGATTAAGGCAGTTTTTTACACTCTATATCGAAAATATTTTTTTTAAAAAAATTGAATTTTTAATTAGATTTTGTTTGGTATTTCTTGTTATCAATAATAATTTTTAAAAATAAAAAAAATATTATTTTAATATATTTTTAAATAAAAAATATTTTTTAAAATCATATCGATCATATTTCCAAAAAAAAAAACACTAAAAACCACTGATGTTGGTGCTTCTTATAATTATAATTTAAAAAAAGTTTAATAAAATTGCAATTCAATACATCAAAGTAAAGTACAATTCATGCAAATTTGTTATTTATTAATTATTCAAATACTTTCAAAATTATATTCAAGACAAAACATTGTTTCAACCATGTCATTTTATACCTCTGAACAAAAATATAGAGGATTATATAAGTTGACCCTTGACCTTGATCAGAATGGCAATGCAAGGTAGAAAACAAAAACCTCCCGGTCTAACTTCTTACCTTTTTGGTTTATTTGAAAATAGGTAGAAATTTTTTTATTGTGTTTTAGTAAATATATTAAAATGATTTTTTTTTAATATTAATATAATGAAATACTTTAAAATTTTAAAAATAATTAATTTTACAAAAATTACATTTAAAATCCAGTTTTTTAAACACCCCCGGAGATGGGTTCGTGTTTTACCTTTGCAATTAGATTTATGACTAGGCCGCATAAGGACTAGTTAATTTTTTGTATATTTGGAAATATAGTTGAAATTATCTTTAATAATATTTATCATTTGAAAATATATTAAAATGATATTTTTTATTTTTAAATATATTATCATTTGAAATATATTAAAATGATAAAAAGAAACTAGAGGAATTAATATTAAATAAAAAAATTCAAAGAATAAGAACCAACAATAGAAAATAGAAAATATAATTAATTTTAATCAAATGATAAAATTGAAACAAATAAACACTTTGAGACTCAAACAAATAATAGCATTTTTAAAGGTAATTGCTGTTTAATTTTGTTAAAAAATTAAAATAACGAGGATTAAAATGAAAAGTAGCATATATGATCAATTTCAATTGGAGTAAAAGATTAAAAGAAATGAAAACTCGAGTACCAAAAAAATAAAGGAACTAAAAAGAAATAAAAAATCAAAAGAATAAGGACTAAAATGAAAACCAACATCTATAATTAGTTTTCATTGAAGGGCACAATTGAAAACAATCAAACTTTCAATTAAGAAATCAAGAATAAAAATGAAATCAAAATCACAGGGACTAAAATTATCAAACAACACACATTAAGGACTAAGTCGTAAGTTGCGATGAAAAGAGATAAAAAACAAAGAAAACACCTAAAACCATTCACCTGCGATTGGCTGTAAATCGACGACAGACACGTGCATCACCGCTGGACATAGGACAGGGAACTAAACTAGGGAACATGGTAGAAGTGCACTTTTGACTGCTTAAAGATTCTACATGGGCTGCCTTAGAGGTGCATCGGTGTTAAACACTACAGGCGGGTCTGAACGATATGCCCTGCGATGTCTGAGGAGAAAATATTAAAATATTATCTAATTACATTTACACCTCTGTATTCAGTCAAATTATGAAACAACCGAAGCAGAAAATACCACACTACCCCATGCTACAATGCTTTTTTTTTTTTTTTATCTTTTTTGGTCTACTTCAGTAGATTTACCGTGTAAAAATATTGGAAAACTGAGAGCGCCATTGAGTTCGAGTGTATTATCTTTTTAGTTTTAGGGGGTTATTTGTGTTGTTTTACTGTGCAACAAACCGGGAAATATCTCTGGAACTAAAATTTTTTTGACTCTAGGGTAAAATAATAATCTTACTGTCATAATAAATAATAATTCAAGTTTTTGTAAACAATAACAAAATTTACAGTAAAATAGATACATGGTTTATTTTATAGTTAATAAGACGTGTAATCTATTGGCTCGTATAATTTAAGGCGCTTGAAAAGTCAAGTTGTGACCCTAAAACCTATTTTCAATCTTTTCTCAAATTCAAGATCCTAAGAAATATTAAAGTGTAATTTAAGTTGTATTTAAATTTTTTTTGATATTAATATAAGAAAATAATTTAAAAATACTAAAAATATTTAATTTAAAATAAAATTAACAATTAAAAAATTACAAATATTTTTAAAACATAGTTTCAAACCACCTTTCAATTGTTTGAAAAAATCCATCGTTGAATCTTCCCGATACTGTATAAAAATATATTAAACATCTATTTTCTTAAAAAATATTGTGGAGCTTCTGTTGCTAACTACCACCAGAGCCCTAAATGAACAAATCCATACCACTAACAGCCGCGTGTTGATGGTCAGCTAGAGAGTCAATGAGCAGCCGTTGTTGCTGTCGGTCGATCAGCCATACACATCTGTTTCGCATACATATTTAAAACAGGGGCTGCAGGCCAGCCTGATTTTTTCTAGCATGAAAAAATAATGCCAAGTCGACCATTTGTTTCTAAAAAACGTATTTTTTTTTATATACCTGGGTAATTAACTTGATTATATTTAATAATCTTAACCATAAAAAGTAATACAAATAAAAATATATATTAACAATAAATAAAAAATAACAACGTAAAAGAAGTATAGGAAACAAAACTCGAGCTCATTTATATTATTAGCATGCCAAATTTATAATATGGTCATCATATCAAGTTAATCTTGTCGAAAACATTAAATAACATTATAAGATTTATTATCAAGCAAATCAATATTAATAAGAGAGAAAAACAAATATTAATTAAAAATAAAAATAATTTCAATCAACTCATGTTAACCGATTAACTTTTTACCATGGACACAAAATTGAAATACCCCATATGACTAAACATATCTAGTTTTACGATAAATTCAACCCTGTGAATCTTTTTTTAATACCCAAAAGTCGACAGTTGAGAGCAAAATAAATAAATAAGAAAAGGAAAAGAGCTCGTCCAATTTCCACGTTCTACCAACGGTCAAGGAGGTCTGGATAAGTAACCCTAGCCAATAAACGAATCTGTGACCCCGTGCATTCTTACTCTCACGTCAGGCCAGACCAGTAGACTTGTATCTATGAAGTATTCACAGTAGCAGTTGTGGTGCTTTTCTTTCAAAGAAATTTGTTTCATAAACCAACACAGTTTTAGAAGCATCAGATAGCATTAAAATGAAAATCCTAAGTTACGAACGGCTATTTTTGAAATCATTCGTTTCAGTGGAGGAGGACGACGGATCCTGCACAAACCCTCAGAATCACCTGGGCAACTCCTGGACCGTGGAAATTGTAGAAAGGACGGGGATGTTTCCACACCATCTTCGGGGAGGAAGGGAAGAAAAATATGATGAGGTCACTGTCCCGGAGCATCCATTATCAAACAATGACGAATTTCGTCACAGCCCAAGTGAAATAGAACGATAAGAAGCAACAATAATCTAAAATACTGCACATCACGTATTCTGCGATCTTCGCTTCCAATTAAAAAAGGAACGGCAACTAAGCTGCCTAGGCTGAAAGGAGGACCCTATTGGCATCTAGTGAGAGAGCAAGTCCAAACCAGAATTGGTCGACATCTAATAGCAAAATATTAGCTGAATTATTTAGAGCACGAATAATCGATGGAAACAAGAAAGCTGCACACACATTAGCAGATCAAACTTCGAAGTAATAATAAGCTGTCAGTTTAAGGGTCGACGCAGCAGAAAAGGGCACCTGTTGAATGAACATGCTTTCAAGGCAAGATACAATTTTCAAATCTTGCAACTGCTGAGGCTTGCAGTTCATGCGAGGAAAGCTTTCTCAAGCCCAACAAGCTCGTTCCTCTCAGGCAACAATGGCCTCATTCGTCAGACATATTTTGCTGCATCCACATCCATCAACTTTGTCTGGAGTATAGCAGAAAAAGGTGAGTATGTCCAAAAAAATCCAATACAAACCAGCAACACTATAGTTAAAATAGAAAATCCCATTCATTATCATCAACTTGTAAGTGCACTCAACAAAAAGGAGCTCACAGAACAAGGCATTCCTTTCGTTCTAGAACATCCAGCTACCCTTTCTTTAAAGGACATTATTCTGGCCGAAAAGATTATAATTAATGAAAACAATATTAGCATTTCAAAACAACTGAACTAACATCTCAATGAGTCACCAGGAATATCAACTCTATTATGAAATCCCCAAGTCACAAGGATGAAGACTGCTCTTGTATACCACTTCTTAGGCTCATAAAGTTACCACAGTAGTCAGCAAAAGAAGCCTTGAAATTTGAACCTCTCAAATGATCACCACTAGCATTGCTACCTCTGCAATAAAAAAAAGAGAAAAAAAGGACAGAAGTGTTAAGCTCAAGAACGTGAAGAAATCAATCAAACCACGCAAGCAAAATCAGAAGACCCTGTTTGGTAGTAGAGAAAGAATGGGAAAAGGAACTTTTTGAACTTCACCAAAAACAATGAAGACAAAACTAAACCCACCACCCAAACTGAGCTTTAAACAACTAATTAACTGATTTAAAGCAAATTTCATCTTCTTAAACTAATTAACACGAGAACTGCATAAAATTATAAGCTTCAAAATGTTAGTTGAGAAAGAAGGGGAAAAGGAAGGCAAAAGAACAAACTTTTGAATTTCACTGTTGCAGAGCTAAGAAAACTAAATCCACCAACCAATTGAGCCTTGTACAAAAAACTGACTGATTTAAAATTAACCTCGTCTTCAAGAATCAAGTAAACAAAAAAAATTATACAAAATTCAAAATCTTAATTGTCTGCTTTCCATCATCCTTCACTCTCTCGTCAAAGAATCAACCATTGGAAATGCTAATTAAACACAAAGACTGTACCTTTCCGCTCTCCGGCAACTCCGGCACCTTATAATTATCAACAGTAACCTCTGTTAGCCACAAACCAGGAAACACAGCCTGCAGCCAAAAAGCACACCAAATTAGTAATCCCCGAAACAAAAATAAATACTTTGCAGAATAAATTCTCTGAATTAACTTACATCCATCTGCTTCTGCACAATCCTTGACCGTTTCTTGGGCCTACGAGAAGGTCTGTGGCCCAGCATCTCCATGAAATCCTCTTCAATCTCCTTCTTCGATAACGGCACCGAAAACTGCACTCTCTCCTTCTCCTTCTCCTCTCTATCCCTCTTATCTCCTCTTAATCTCGGCGATTTAGCACTGTCACTTCTCAAAGGCGAACAATTATTACCGCTCACTTTCCCTGAAATTGGATTCCCACTTCCACCGATCGCCGCTCTCCTCTTCCTCAAATTCCACGGCCTCACTTCCTGCTCCGCCGGTGCTTCCTCAACCGCCGGGGCCACAGCCCTTGGCAGAGTCTGAGATTGAAGAGATTGTTCCTCTTCGACTTCACTATCACCATCCGACACTTCTTTCCTCAAAATCTTGTCTTTCATCTTATTCGCCTCCGTTTTCAGATCAAACATGATCTTCTCCCTCACTTCATCGATCCCTTCCTCCACTCCGCCGAATCTCTCCCTCGGAGCCTTGAACCGCAGGGAATCACAATTGCCAATCTTCGTTTGTGGAGATCGGTTGCTGCTGCGTTGTCGCTCAACTGGTAACCTGCCTCCTTTGGACTCGTTCTTGTTGTCCCGAACAGCAGCGGCGGCGGTACTTGAGTCGGGAAGTTTCATGCAACGGAGGTGCCTTTGGTTCCCCCACTTCAAGAAAGGGAGATCAAAATTATGAAGCGGCGGTTTTGATCTCTCTTGTCCCATGGCCATGACTCTCTCTTCTCTTTCAACAGAATACACCATTGATCGAGAAAACTCGTTCTATCTCTCACGAGCTCCGATCACAAGCTCTCTCTCTCTCTCTCTCTATATATATATATATATATATATATATCTCACTTTATGTTTGTTTCTCAGGAATCTTGAAGTTTCTCGGAAAAACAAAAGTTCAGAATTCGCCGGGAAGAGGGAGTTTATATAAGAAATGGAGGGTATGGATAGTTGGAAAGGGAGAAAGCAATTTTAACGTTCGGGATGTGGGGATTTTTTAGATGTGTGAGGGTGTTTTTGTAATGATCTACGAGTGTCGATGTGTGATAAAATGCTCTGAGGGTGTGGGAGGGCGAGGGTGTGGGTTTTCCCGGGTAATACGTCGTTTTAGAGTGCTGATGGTTTGAGTAGCCACCGTTGGATGGTTAGGAATCTTATTTGTAGCTGTTGATTATGAAATATTTATATTTACTCTTTTTTGTTTCCAAGGCCTGGAAGGAAAATGTAAAGCCGTGTGTGGTTAGGAAACACGAGATAATTACCGTTGCCAGTGAAATTAACTTTTCGTTTAATATAAAAAAATAATTGTAGGTAATACATTTTTTTGTAACAAAATTAAAATAAAATAAACTATATAAAGATTAGAAACTAAGACTATAATTAGTCATTGACATATTTGACTTAGTTTATGAATAACTCCAAACGATTAAAAATATAATTTAACTATGAAAACTAAAAAATATGACTATATTTTAAGAGAATAAAACTAAGATAAAAACAAACCATCTCTGCTTGGATTTACTCTAATCAATTAAAGTTAGCTTTTTATATCTTCAAACCCAGTAATGAGGCTCTAATAAATAAATGTAGATTCTTTTTATTAGATATGATTATTTATTAATCTAATATTAAGTAATAAAAATTAATTAAAAATATGAGTCGAGTTTATCGGTGTTAGCTTGTTAAACATAAGTCATAAAACCAAGATAATTACATATAAAAATTTCTTGAAACAAGTCATAAAACTACATTCTTAATCAAGTTATCATAGAAAAACAAGTTCAACTTAAGTTAGTCCACCCAATCATAACCCATATTATGATATTGGAATAACATTGTAAAAAAAGTCTCAAATAAATAATGAGGTTTAATTGTAATATTTTCAATATTAAATATATATAAAAAAAACAAGTCAACTGGACTAATTCATAATCCAATTTACGAGGTCGCGACACCTAAATGAAAAGTAAATAAAAAAGATTATAAAATATAATTTTCAGCCAATCTAATATCAAATAAGTAAAGTAAAAAAAACAAAATATTTCAAGTGAACTTGTTAGAACTAGATCACGAGACTAAAATAACTCTACATAGATAAAAAAAAAAAAAATACAAACTCAATTTTTTCAATGAACCTAACATTGAATGGTGGGATTGAAAAATACAATTAAAAATATCAAACTAGCCTAGCTAATCTGTGAAACTCACACCTCGGGTTATGATACTGTACAAGTCAATGAAAAATAAATAAAAAATAAAGTTAAATCCTTTATTAACCTAATGTTGGAGTTTGAAGTTGAGGAAAAATATCAGCCATGAAAAAAAACAGAAAAATCACTTGAATTAACCACAATTAGCTTGTCAAGGTTATATCATATAATTACGATAACTCTGAAAACTAATTAAAATAGATTATGAAATTCAATATTCATTAAACTTGATGTTAAATGATCAACTCACAGTAAAACAATTCAGGACTAAATTGTAAAAGAGTTGAGTATTTCACTATCATTGTTACAGTGAAATTCCAAAGCTTGGAGAGTCGGTTTGTTTCTATATTTATTTTTTAAAAATATTTTTAGTATTTTTAGATATTCTGACATGATTATTTCATAAATATATATTTTTTAAAAAATAATTTGATGACTTTCAAAGCAAAAACTACTTCGAAAAATATTTGCTATTATATCCCCAAACATCCCCTTCACATGTATTAATTAATAATCTGGGCTTACCGCCACAAGTGTCAAAGAAAAAATAAAAATAAAAAGCAAACAAAAGGGGACACTTAGGAATTTAAATCTTGGAATTTGACATGGATTGCCCATGAACAGTCTGGTCATTGGTGTAAAGTCTTGGCATTTTGTATTTTATAGTTGAATCAATTTTGATGGTTTTTTTAGCTTGCCATTCAGATGATTTTGCATGAAGCTCCGAGGAGAGTATTTACTCTCTGTTTCAGGAATATTTCTGGGATTTTTTATTATTTTAAATTAAACAAAATAGTATTTTATATTATTTTTATATGTTAATGTCAAAAATCATTTTTTAAAAATAAAAAAATATTATTTTATATATTTTTAAATAGAAAATATTTTTAAAAATAAAATCGACCAAACTCTTAAGC
This sequence comes from Salix dunnii, assembly GCA_015731905.1. NCBI lineage: Eukaryota > Viridiplantae > Streptophyta > Magnoliopsida > Malpighiales > Salicaceae > Salix > Salix dunnii. The sequence continues at coordinate 8,735,701 of CM027668.1, read as the reverse complement.
AGTATTATGGTATAAGAAAACAAAATCATCTGCCTGAGTTTTTCTTGATCCAAAAAGAGAACAATTTTAATTATAATCTCCACGGGAATTTTTTTTGGTTATTACTCGTTTTTTTCTTTCTTTCTGGGTGCGCGCGCGCGAGTCAAGGACCACCACCTGCTCGGATATGAGCATGACGGATCGTCAGTGTCTATCCCTGTTAAGGCTGTTTTCGTTTTATCTTTTTTATTTTCTCTAAAATATTATCCAGTACTTTTTTTAGAATTATTTATCCAGCAAAAAATATTTTGTAGGAAAATGAATTGTTCTGTGGTGTCTAGACGTGCTGGAAAAAAAGAAATCGCTGAAGAATGAGTTATTAATAGCCGCAGGATTGACAATAGTGGTGGCAGGATTATGGTGGTGAGATGCCAGAGCGATGGCAAAGATGGAGATGATGGTGGTGATAGTGGTCTGTTTCATAAAACTACAAGTACAGTGATTGTTTGGTATTGTGGTTAAACCGGTATTCGGTCATTTTTTTTTTATTTTAAATATTTTTTTATATTTTTAGATCATTTAATATACTAATGTCAAAAATAATTTTTTAAAAATAAAAAATAAATATTATTTTGATATATTTTTTAATAAAAATTAATTTTAAAAAACAACCATAATCAACCTTCCAATCAGCCCATATTCCAACCCGCGAATAGGCATCACACTACAGGGAGAGATGTCAGGTAGATATTGTGTTTCTTTTTCACGTCCAGGCCCTTATGTATATAGATAAATAAATAACGAGAGAGAGAGAGAGAGGTGAATAAATTCTCTTAGGAAAAAAACCCATGCCGTTCTTTTTCTATTTTCTTTAATGCATGAAAAATCGAAAATAAAAGAAGGAATTAATTTTTCAGTTATTTTTAAACTTTGATTCTCAGGTTTTTTAATGGAATCCGATTATAAAAGAACAGCAACGCCGAGAGAATGATTTTAGATTTTTTTTATCAAGTAAATTGTAGACCTAGAAATTAAATAGTAGATCGTCTCGTATTTGAACTGTATTTGGATTCGAATACGTACACACTCGACACTGACTACAACTTCGGGAGTCGAATTGAGATCAACTTGTGAATTTCTAGACACAGATAGATAATATATTTGAAATTGTTTTTATATATATATATATTTTTATTTAAAAATATATTAAAATGATTTTTTTTAAATAATCTCTGACATCAATATACAAAAATAATCTAAAAATATTAATTTAAAATAAAAATATTTTTTTAACTTTTTAAAAAACAATTTTAAAAGACAACAGAAACATTGTTGTCCTCCTGACCCGACCTCAAAAAAATTAAGGTTTCAGGGCTTCTTCTTCCGATGTGATCAGTGGCTTTGCATCGTAAACATTGATAAATCCTACGTTATTCACAGGCCATCAATTTAGTCCATTAATTATATATTAATTAAGTCAAAATGACGTCATATTAGATGTAATTAAGGTCAAATAAAGCCAGTTAATGAGATTTTAAAGACTAGGAACTGGTCTGGTGATCGATCAACTTTTATTTATTTTCTTTTTTATCAAACATGTCTATTGGACACGTTGCATGTAGAATCGACTATATTCATATGCATTACACCTGATAAAATACCATCACATCAAAGGTAAATTTTGCTGGCCCAATCTGTCTTCTTCTACCAAAATCACGTAATGCAGAGCTCAATCGACTCAATTAATAACAAAGGGGGTAATTCATGGACCTCATAGATCTAAAACAATGTTTATTTTCTTCTTACTTTTGAAATCATGTTATTTTTTATTTTTAAAGTTATTTTCACATGAAAAACGTAGACTAATATTTTTTTTATTTTTTAATATAATAATATTAAAAATAAAAACATATTTTCATGATAATAAACATATGACTGAGTGCAGGTGAAAGTACTTGAACAGACACAGAAGCTGCGAGAGGGAGCTTTACATGTCCGTAGGAAACCAGTTGGAAAATGTTGCTTTGATCAGCAAAATTATCGAATGAAAATTTGAGGAGATCCGCTCAAGCACAACCATAAAAATCACTGCTCGCGTCACCTCAGTGTTTCAATGAATTTCTATATATAGAAAAAAATGTTATATAAAAGGTTATTGCCCGGGTGTCATTCCTTGTCATGCATGACATTCCTTGTACCCTAAATATTGCCCTCTTGTTTAACTATGCACGCTAACTTCCCTGACAGTCCAATCATTCTCATATTCTTAATCGGGGAGACATTCCAACGGTTTTTATATGCCGCGGCAACAAACTTTGCAGCTCTCGACAGCTACTGCTTTAACATGGTAAAATTATTAGCATCTAAAATGTCAAAATCGAAGCTTGATGGAGTTTTCCAGTGCCAAGTATGGTTCACTACTCGAGAGACGCAACAAAACAAGATGTGAGTTCAATTTAGTTAGGGACCATGTTTTGTTTGAAATCCATCTTCTTGCAAGACCTATTCCAGTCAGCATCATCGGAGGATCAAATCAGAGTATATGACCGTATTAAACCAGAAATGAACGAAGGAAATATTCTCTTCTCCTTTCAATACCTGATCACGCAGACAAGTCCCGGTCCTGGAATAACTAGGTGGATTCCGAACTCGAGATCTAACAACCATTTTACCCTGCGCAAGATCAAACATATTACACGAGAAGTGGAGGGAGATTGTCAGGAGCACACGTACTGTATCTAGTGCAGGCAAAGCGACCCGGAAGTACAGTGTCGGATGCGGGGAGAAAAACCCGAGAATAACTTGAATCAGTTTTCACATGAATTATCAAGCGATTTCTTGAACAAACCGCTAAAGCATCTTACGAGTTTAAATAATCAAACTGAAAGTGACCCGGAACAGAAAGAATGTGTAAAGAGAAAGAAACCAGGTGGGGATCGCTCGGACGCATGCTTAGAGTCAAGACAAAGGTGATAGCATCAGAAGCACATTTCTAATGCTTTGCTGGCATGGGAAATGGGCGCGCATCTGAGGGAAAAAGAAGGAAATAAACGACCATATATTTTACCAATTAATTTGGTGAAACCCAGATGGCATTTGCGCCAGAAGTACTGTATGTTTTCCCGTGACAAATGGCATTTCTTTTAAGTCATGCATTGCAGTGGCATGGGCAGAGTGGAAGTGACTTGTAGATTAATGTTACGGTAGAGAAATCATGAATATTTTGCGTGGATAGTCTTATTAAGAGTAGGTTATAACTTAATTTATGTAGTTCGTTGAAACTAATTAATTTATCCATAATTATTATAAAAATTAATTAGCGCTGGCCATTTTTAATCCATTCATTTTTATATAAAAAATTCTTCCAGCAAATACAACCATATATATGTATGCAATTAAAGAAGAAAGCTTATCTGTAAAAAATCAGAAACGATATCTGATGTCTCCTCCCCTGGCACGTGTATAGAGTATACTCGTAGCTATCACTTTCTGTGGCAGAGCTCACCTCATTGCGCTCCATTTTGTGACAATAAAAGCAAAAGGGAGAAATAAATAAATAAACAAGGGAGCCAAAAAACAAGCAGATTGCAGGACTGCCACACCCTTGAAACCCTCGATATCATATGATCTGGCACATACGGGGTACCGAGGGCAACATGTCTGGGGAATCAGGACTACTGATTTTTTTTGGACTGAGATTGTTATTGTTATTTTATTTAAAAAAATATTTTTTTATATATCTTATTTTTTTTAAAAAAATTTGTTAGCATAATTAATGACATGCTCTAAACATTTTACATGAATTATAGTAATTAAAAAGAGTAAAAAGGAGCAATTTGATTTTATAAATAAAATTCAAATAATTGTGCCAAGAAAAAAAATCACAAAAATTGATGTAAAGTATTTTGTAGAAAAATATAAGATGATAAACTTATTTGGAAGAAAAAACATGAAAACTAAATTCATAGTTTAGCGAAAATATCATATTTTCCATTAATATTTCGAAAATAAACTTATTCATTCCATTTTTATTAATTTACCAGATAAATATCGAATAAAAACAACATTAAAAAAAGTTTGCTATTGTCTCTGAAAAATTCTGTTTGTTGTCGCATAGATCCATGGATAAAAAGGACATCCTAGCGGTAGTAAAAAATAGAATATGTGGTCAAAGGCTCAACTCCAATTTATGGGTGTTTATCGCTCATTTTCAAAAATATTTTTAATTTTTTTTTTTGAAATTTTAAATTAAAATTTTTAAATCATTTTTATATACTAAAAAATAATGTTTAAAGAATAAATAAATATTATTTTAATATATTGAAAAAAAACAATTTTAAGACCAATTTCAAACAGTAACATGAGCAAGGAAGGGGCAGAAAGGCCGGTCTAACGGCTACTTTCTTGAGGCTTTCTTATTCCTTGATGATAAATCCAAAACGCAACCGACCATACCATATTTTACAGCTTGGCTCTCCACCAATGACCTCATCATTCTGCACTTCGCAACCTTTTTGGAATCCTTAAAGGCTCCCTTACTCGCGAGTCATGAATCAAACCCTCGAATCCCTACCCCAACCCTTTCTGCAGCTTAAAGAGATTGAAGTCCTTTCTTTATCAAACCAAAAATGCATAGAAAGAGACTGCCCATTTTCCACAAGGTCTCTAATCTTCTTCGAATATTTGTTGCCAAAATGAGGAAACCCGCCATTCCAAAGCTTATTCTCATCAAGAAATCAAGAAAGCTTAAAAGGTTCAAGCTGCTCAAGCATTACAACTGCGGGTTTCTTGAGGAATATGAGTTCTCTCCTTCGAGTACTCCACTCATTCATAATTATCCCAGGAAACAGTTCAGACTTGGAAGCTATAAAGACAACATGTACACTGTGCTGTTCCTGTGTAGATGTTTGGGTGGCTTGAAAGCTGATCAGATAGGAGAAGGGCAGTATAGATTGTCAATGGATATTACTCTACCAGCTGCCACCATCAGTACGGGAGACTTTCTGGAGCCATTGGATTGCCTGGTAGACGAGGAAGATTCAGTTGATCAGAGAGCTGAGAGGTTCATTGAGAGATTCTATCAAGATATGAGATTGCAGAGGCAGGAATCAATCTAGCCATTCACGTGGACAGTGATGGAAATCAAGTAGTCTTATCTCAGAAATTTTCATCTTTATCTCTTTGTTTTGATATACTTGCTTAACGTTTTTTGTTCTCCACACGAATTTTTGAGACTGGGGGGATTCTCATTTGATTGTCAAGTATCAGCGTGTCTAGCTAAAATTTTAATCTATGATTGTGAGTGTATTTTAAGGAATTTGGCTCAAATAACATTACCATTTCATTTTTTTTTTATCACGTGAAGACGTGATGAAACTTTCTTCGATTTAATCCTTTTTCTAGTATTTTTAAACTTGAAACTTGTATATATCCATATTACCATGTGCTTGATTTTTATTAAATAAAAAAAATAATGAGATTCAAACTCATGACTACTGGATCAATAAAACTCTGATACTATATATTAAAAAATCCATCTTAACTAAAAACTCAAAATTTTAAATAATATTTTAATAAATAATTTATATTATTTTCTAATATATAAATTATATTATAGAATACCATCTAAAAATTTAAGTGTTTAAAATACATTATTCCTTTACAAAATTTAAGGGCGTGGAGAGGGGGGAAAAAGGGAATTTTGACAAGCCGAGCGTGCATTATGGGCACTTGTTATCCCATTACAGTGGGAGTGCTAGGATTGATCAAATGTCACCCTGAAAAATAGTATTTGGTAGCCAAATAACCACTTACACAATAAAACATAAATTATATAAAAAACAATTAATATTGGTTAAAAATTAAAGCAAGAAGTTGATCTTATATGTAAAAAGTAAAAAATAAAAAAAACTGTAATGGAGCGCTTTTAAAATTTATTTTATTTGAGCTTATCAAATTTAAAATCAATATCCATTAAAAAAATTATAAAAAATCTAAATAAAAAAATATCAGCCAAAATTATCCTGTCTTATTAGGATAACTCTTCACGAGAACGACATGTCTTTTTTAGTAGCGTGGTTTATAAAGCAGTGACAACTAAAAAAATAAAGTCGACGTTCTAATGACTTAAATCAAAAGGCGACATGTCTTTTCCTGTCTATCAATTTATTTTAATGTTTTGATTTCATTTAACAAGTGTTGCTTTTAAAATAAATAAAAACTCAAAAGTAAGTTTAATAAAAATAATGAATCCTTCATTTTTTTACTGATGGAATGAATATAAAGATAATAAAAATGCACAAAAAGTGTTGCCTTTAAAATAAATAAAAAACTGATCGAATAAATATAAAGATAATAAAATTATTTGTATTTTATGGAATATCAGTGTGCATTTTTTTTGTCGAAAAATATCTGGATACCAAGTCAATGTATATTTTTCACAAATATTGCAATTTTTTTTTATGCCAAGTCAATTTATATTTTCTTTATTGATCTTCTTTTATTTTTTTTCTGAAAAAGAAAATAGTTATTTTTCCTGACGAGGAATAAAATAAAATCCAGTGGAAGAAATACAGGGTGGTCCAGTCAGATGGGCTTTCTATTAGGGCCAATCCGTTAGATTATTTTTAATACCTAAAACCGCTACCCCCATCGCTTCACTGCTCTTCTGCAGTTCTTTTTCTCGCACCGCTTCTCGTATCGTCAGGCGTTGAGGTTTTAGTAAAGTTAGCTGGGAGACAACGCTACCTCATCGTCCTCGTAGATCGAAATGGCAAACAACGAAGAACTTAAACTCTACAACTCGATGAACCAACAAAAAGAGGTATTCAAGTCCCATATTCCCGGCAAGGTTTCCATGTACGTTTGCGGCGTCACCTCCTACGATTTCAGTCACCTCGGTCACGCTCGCGCAGCTGTTGCCTTCGACATTTTATTCAGGCTCGTTCATTTCTACCCATCTTCCCATCTATCTATGTATATAAACACACCCACGCACTCTCTTTATATATGCTATTAATTATGTTTATTTATTTGGGAATTTGATTATTTTGATTGTGGTAGATAACAGGGGATGTTGATTTCTTAATCAATCTAAATATGCTTTATGATTTATAGATTTGAGGTTAAATCCATGGCGATTCCTCTGTAGAAATTTAACTGTTATGGTTGTAGGCCGAGGAAAGCGTTTTTGTAAAAGATCTTTCTCCTCGAGCAATGTTTGTGTACCTTGCTGCAATTAGACAAACCCCTGGTCCTTTTTAGATTTTGGATGACTAGATGTGTGAGATCAGTATCTAATTGGACTTCAAAGTTTTGGCCATATTACGTCATTTCAAGTTAAATTAAGAACAATTTGTGCCATTAGCCTTGCCGGCCGGGCATGCACTCTTTTCAATTTTTTCCCCTTTAATATACAAGTTCAAAATTGCAGGGATTTTGGTTTTTTTTTTCTTTTATGCCTCCGGTTTATAAATTCTGTTTTTGACCCATGGTTCAGTCAAACTCCTCCGAAATCCTCTTGCATCCTACCCTCTCTCTTTCAAACTAGGATGCTTGTGTTTTGCTCAAACAACTCCTCACACACATAACATCCCCATTTATAGTTGAAAAGTATGCAACAGAGTATGTAAATACTCAAAACCAAAAATCCTAGTTCAGGAATTCACATAATATGTCGGTCAAATACACTTCACTACCAAGCAACAGAGCTTGACCTCCTAGTCACATGAAGTGAGACATACTAGAATTCAAGACACACTACAACAGTTGAAACGTGTTAAATAAGAAATGAATTAGGATTTCTTTAAAGACAAAAGAATTCATATTCCATTTCTATTTTTTTTTTCTTGACTATTTGGAGTCCAACTCTCACTCGAAATTAATTTAGGGTCCATCCTGGTGGGTTTGCTTTTGGGGCGTTTAATTCCATTTACACCTTAAAACAGCCACACTCAATCATCAAGCAGATAGTCTCTCCTTTTCAGTTCTTACCACATCCTTTCCTTTCTTGGCATTGAGGTATTAATGTTATAGAGCAGCAGTCATTAACGACAGCACAAACACACTGTCTTTGTTGAGAAAGAGGTGTGTGTAGATTGACATGGAAAATGAAGGTGTAGAACTGTACAATTCAATAAACCAACAAAAGGAAGTACAAAATTTCTGGCAAGGTCTCTATGTATGTCTGCGGTGTTACTGCCTATGATTTCAGCCACCTTCATCATGCCTGCGCTGCTATTGCATTTGATGTTTAATTCTGGTTTCAGATCTGTTTAAAGCATAACCACACACCGATACATGCATTTGAACTTATTTTTGCTTATTTGGTAGATTGATTGACTTGCTTATGCTTAGGTCACCTCATATGAAGTTGAAATTGTTGCTCAGTGCATCAGGCTGATAAGTGGCCGTTAACTTCGTTGGGTCGGCCATGAACTCCTTTTATTTTATTAAATATTTTATTTTACTAGTTAAAACGGCTTTATGTGCTTTGAGTTCTGGCATTCTTTTGGCTTTTTATGTATGCAGTTCTATGCTCTTTATTTGGATTTTATGTATTCATGAAATCACTGATCATTGATTTTTTGTGATCCCATTTTTTCATTCGAACTGCAACTACAGATACCTACAGCACCTGGGTTATGAAGTTACTTATGTTCGCAATTTCACTGATATTGATGACAAGGTGAGAATTTCAATCCAACAATCACAACATGTTGAATCTCATAGTTGGAGCATCACAATATTGTATTTGTTCACCATACATCACTGGGCATGAGTTTGGGAAAGATCTGTGGATTCTTACATTCTTTCAGTCTTGGAATATTTGTTGATTGTTGCTGAAACAGAAGGAAAGTGCATTATTATGGCAAGTTAAGTTTAATTTATTAAAAAGCATACTTGATACTGTAATTTGAAAGAACAAAGGGTGTATGAAATACATTAAGAACTCCAGATCATTTTATTTCAGACTTTGTTTTAATTTGTGCCATTGTTTTTTATGATCCAGCTTCAATTTTCAGAAGGGGCTGTGACCACCCCTGGCCCCAAAGAAAGCCTTTCTTTATATATGTCCCATTATGTTTTCTGTGAAAAAAGTCTGCTTGTGGAGCATTAGATAATTCTCTCCCAATCCCCAAAACCTCAAATAGGCTTACAAAACATTCAGAGGGAGTACACTTTTGGTTTTTTTTAGCCAGGATAAGATGATGCACGCAGTTTTTTTTATTGTACACGTGTAAGGTTGCCCTAAAGGTGGGCAAAGATAAGGAGTCAGAATAAGTTTTTTTCCTCTAGTCTGTTGTTCTATATAGGTTCATAATGATTAAAACTGGCCAGAAGTTTATCTCCTCAACATCAAGATTTGCCTTGTTTTCTGTTTCCTTTCAATTCTTCCTAGTTTTTTTCTTTTACTACAGGCTTTATGCAATAAAGATGTTGTTCAGGTCAACCCTCATACAGTAATGTATGGCTCATAAACTTTGTAAATATACATGCGCATGCATCAGTGCCCTCTACTTTTGGCTAGTGTCTTGTCTAATATTCACCAATCTCTGTTTTTGCAGATAATTCGCCGGGCAAATGAGCTTGGCGAAGATCCATTATCTTTAAGTAGCCGTTTTTGTGAAGAATATCTTGTTGACATGAATGATCTGCAGTGCCTCCTTCCAACTCATCAACCACGTGTAACTGATCACATGGAGCAGATTAAGGACATGATAACTCAGGTTCCCCCCTACTGTGTTCACTTTGTTGTTGACCAAGCTTCAATTATTGTACTCTCTTTGTGTGGTAGTGTGCTTGTGTGTGCATATTTTGACATTTGTAGAAATTTAATGGCTAACTGTTGAATATTTTACAGAATGATTGGTAAGGCAGTTCGATCTTTATTTCCTTCCAATTTTTCATATCGTGTCATGGAGTTTTTCTGCTGTGTCTATGCTGGACACATCAAGAAAGATGCTGCATTCAAAATTCTAGCGAATAAGGGTACATTTGATTAAAACAGGATTAAACTCTTAACTGTGATTTTGAGTGGTTTACCTTTGTGGTAGCCACTAGTATTTGTAATCCTTCCACTTACTAATGGCAATAACTTATTAACAAACAGAGAATGCAAGTGTCAAGATGCAACAAGTAATTTGTGCATGGTGCTACATTGTAGGTCATCTATTATGGTCCTTCATAATCAATTAGATATATAGGAATTTCTTGAAATGTTTTGGCTGAGTGATTAAGCCAGATTGATACTTTTGAAGTTTAGTAACTTGTTATAACCCAATTGGATTTGGTTAAATAGGTTTGACATATGTAAAACCCAGAGGAACAGATCTTTTTTTTCCTTTTCTTTTTAAATCAAAGCGCAGCTCGCTCTACCTGCACCTTTTATTTGCTTCTGATGTATGCTTTTGGCCCCTTTGAACCATTTATGTGTTTGTGACGTGAACAGCAGTTGCTTTCTGCATCATGTATAGCCAAAGCTTTGTTTAATTGATTATTTCGAGGTTACCAGATGATGGACCCCAAGTTTTCTTCAATTATTATAGATGTGGTTAAGTAGTTGCAAGAGAGTTCTGTCTTCTTGTAGTTAAGTGGAGACCAATATTTATGCAGATTATAGAAAAAGACTGTGCATATTCAGTGGAGGGGGATGTATTCTTTGCCGTTGATAAATCTTCAAATTATGGTCAATTATCTGGGCAGAGGCTAGAAAATAATAGAGCGGGGGAACGTGTTGCTGTTGACTCAAGGAAACGCAATCCTGCCGACTTTGCATTGTGGAAGGTATAGATCTATTTCAAGCTCATTGGAAATTTATAAAGTTGTTGGCATTGCACTATATCCAATGTCTACTCTTGCAGGCGGCAAAGCCAGGTGAGCCAAGTTGGGAGAGCCCATGGGGTCCTGGAAGGCCAGGATGGCACATAGAATGCAGTGCAATGAGTGCTCAGTATCTGACCTTCAAATTTGACATCCATGGCGGTGGAATTGATCTGATTTTTCCTCATCATGAAAATGAGATTGCCCAGAGCTGTGCTGCATGTGAAGAGAGCAGTGTGAGTTACTGGTTGCATAATGGTCATGTAACCAATAACAATGAGAAAATGTCAAAGTCATTGGGTAATTTTTTCACAATTCGCCAGGTAAATCAATAATCATTTTTAGTTGTCATTGCTCCTTTTTTTAATGAATTTCTTTTAAATAAAGAAATTTCATCTTTATTCAATGTATTTGCTTATGGTTCCCTTTACAATTTTCTGTAGATTACTGAACGATATCATCCACTGGCTCTGAGGCACTTCTTGATAAGTGCACACTATCGCTCTCCCCTCAATTACTCTGTTTCGCAGCTGGAAAGCTCATCAGATGCTCTTTTCTACATTTATCAGGTTTGATGCTTATGCATGCTCCCCGAACTTTTCATTTCAAAGTTTTTATAAGCCTTCATGGAGAGCCACCAGTCATGGAGAGCCACCTTTTTAAAATTGTGTTTGAGTATATCAGTGTGTCAACTGTGCACGGCTATGTAGGGAATATGTCCGCCCAGTCTACTTTTTTCCTTTTTAGAATTTTAATTTAACTTTGCAGTGTTTGTCTCCTTAAGTTGAGACTAGTTGGTGTTTTATAGAGCTTTGCTGCTCGGTTAGATTTACAAGCAATCCTTGTTTACCTGAGTTGCACAGTAAAGTTTGCCACGTGCTATATTAAACAGAGTTCCAGATTGCTTTTAGTTAGCAATTTATTGTAGGTAGAATTTCTCCTGGATCGGGATACATGATTAAAATGAACCACTTTTCTTCATTTTCCTTTCTTGATATGCTTTGTTCACAACCTGTTCATTTCCCTTATCACTGGGCTTTGATTCCAGTAAATGTAGTGCCATGATTCAACACAGAATAATCATAAGCACACCTATGCTTGCATCCACATCTACACTCGCCCTCGGTGACAGACTCAGATGCTGTCACTTTGATATCATTAGTATTCATACTTCGAGTAAATTATATTTATTTTGTGATTGTAGACATTGCAAGATTGTGAGGATGCTTTATTGCCGTTTCATGAAGTCAGTCTGAAGGAGGGCACAGGACAGAATGGCAACCTGGTTGCCATTACCGCTGATGCCCAAAAATGCATATCTAGGCTACATGAGGATTTTGAGAATAAAATGTCAGATGATCTGAACACTTCGCCTTTATTGACTGGTGTTTTCCAAGAAGCCTTGAAGTTCATAAATGGTTCTTTGGTCATGCTGAAGGTATGGTGATCTCCCTTTGTTGCTGTGGGCATTGTTTTGTGCATTTATGGAGATTAAACATGTACTCCTTTCCTTGATAATTGCCAGAAGAAACAACAAAAGAAGCAACAACTGTCGTTGATTCGGTCTGTTACTGAAGTCAAGAAAGAAGTTACGGAAGTTCTGAGAATTCTGGGATTGTTTCCTCCTTGCACTTGCGCTGAGGTGAGGTTTAGCGATTTCTTTTGTATACAACAACCTGCTGCAACCCTGCTTATCCACACTTGAGATAAGGCCATACTATAGCACATACAAAGTTCCCAATTCTTATTTTTAATGATTTGTAAAATGCGAATTCTCCCTTTTGAAATTCGTTAGCAAAAATTAGATTTTCCCTGGGACAGGTTTTGCAGCAGTTAAAAGGGAAGGCATTGAAGAGAGCAGGACTGGCAGAAGATGATGTGATGCGTCTGATCGAGGACAGAGCAGTGGCAAGGAAAAGTCAGGATTTCAAGACAAGCGATCAGATCAGAACTGATTTGTCTGCAAGGGGCATCGCACTAATGGATGTGGGCAAGGAAACAGTTTGGAGACCTTGTGTTCCTGTTGAGAAAGAAGAGAACGCAAAGACAGCTGTGGAAGAGACAGCGCCGCCACCACAAACTGCTTCAAGTTGACAGTAGACAACCGTTTTCTGGCCCCAGCTTTTGCATTCGATAGTTTTTTTTTTTTTTATCACTTTCTACTGTTGTACACCACTTAGACTCCGATTGAAGAAAATATTAATAGGTTTTGATTTATGTACTGGTTTATGTTGTAACATTGGAGGACTTCTCACACACATCATGGCCCTGTGAAGTAGCCAGCGGGACCCTTTTCATGTAGCAGGCGACAAGAAATTGCTCTTCCTAGCTTGTTGAATCAAGATACAATGTAGGAAGGATGGTAATCATATGCTTACCTCCTGTTAAGCAGCCTTGTATCAGAAGAAAAATAAGTTCTTTTTATGTGGACCAAAAATGTAACGCCTTCAAATGAACTATGGGAGAAGTGATGTGATGCGTTATACAGCAGTATTTGCAGGTGTCCCATAGGTCAAATTGTAAAATGCCCTCCTAACTTCATTTCAAAAACAGATACTCAAATAATAATAATAATAATACTAATAAATCCACGAATCTTTCACCAAAATAATAATATAATTTGAACTCATCTGCACAATAAAAATTTGACGGAAAAGTTGATGAGAATCCTCTCAATTCCTCTTGCTCTCTCTGAACTCCATAGAACAAACCCGTAGGTCAGTGATTGATTTTCTAATTAGGTGAGAAAGTAGAAATGATAAAGGTAACAAGTAATGGTAGAAAATTCTGTGATTAATTACAATGTCAGGCAAATTGCTCGAGGCCGTGATGTTTCGACATTCTTCAGCTCGTCCAGGAAGCTCTACGCGATACATAACTTTTCCTAGTATATTACCGTTTCTTTCGTCCATTCTCTCGTGATGTTGGGGTGATAGATTTTATTTTTTGTGCGCTCTATAAAATGGAGAAGGCTTTTTTCTAACAGGATAAGATTTTGTGGCTGGCAAGGAACTAGTAAAGATGGTCCTTGACAAATGACAACTATTCATCACGATGAAATTGGGTGTGAACCATGAACATGACGATGCAACATAAAAATGATGAAATTGATAAAAACATCAATGATATCTACAAGTCCTGGTAATGAACCGAGTTTATGTTTTTATGAGTGGGATTTACTTGCAAAACAAAGATTTTAATTGTTCTTTTTTGAAAGTTTAGTGATTCACTGCGTAACAAAAACAGGCCCAAAAAGAAGAAGAAAACGTGAAAAACAACGAAATTAGTTCGATTTGGTCTTCCAATAAATTTGTTTATGCCTTTAATTGAATTTATTATATTATAGGAGGAGTAGCTGACCATTGAGAGTTCAGAACTTTTGGAATGGAACCACCCTCAGTAGCTGCTAACTTGCTATCGGGCCCAACTTTCGCCCTCTTTTTATTGTATTTAAATAGAAGTTTACTAAGGTTCAGGAAAAACTATAGATCGATCACGATTCTCAGGCCCCCTCTTCCCCCTCGTAGAAAGCAGAGACTGAAGCCTCTCACTTCGGCTTGCCTTTAAGTTGCATCTCTCTCTCTACACACACAATAGCTACTGCCCCATGCCCGCGATATCTTTTTTTTTTTTTATATTATTATTATAATATAAATTTAAACAAAATAATAAATCTGTACACACTTCCTGTCAAATACAAGTTTTTTATAAAATATATGAATATTAAATCATTATAAATTTATCTATTTAGTAGGTTTCAACAAAATAACTAGTATAAAATTATCATCATGATTAAAAAAAATCAAGAAGATTGAGATATCTCAATTATTGAATTCACTATATTAAGATTAGTTCAATTTATAATTCAATTTAAATTCAATATAAAAATAAAATATAAATTTTGAAAACACCTGCAATAATCAAATAAAAAAATAAATAGTTAATTTTATATCTATAAAAAAAAGAAAACATAAATTAAAAATCCACCCCACACTACTATCATTATCATCACTATAACATTTCAAATTATTATCGTCCAAACAATTAAAATTTATTAAATTACCCTGAAAAATAAAATAAAAAAGTAAAATATTTTTATAAAAAAATTTAAAAAAATCACTAAAGTTATCATTATTATGGCACAAACAATAAAATCATCTGATCCAAAGAATATATAAAAAGAACAAAAAACATAAAAAAAGAGAACAATATTAATTTTAAAATGATCATCAATATAAATTAAAATTTTAGAATTGAACAGATTAAAAATAAAATTCCAATAAAAAAAATAAAAAATAAAGACAAAAACTAAAAAAATAGATGCATAAATACGGATGAAAAATAATCATTGCCCATGAATGAACGAAAAAATCATAGATTCTAATAGCAAATAAAAAAAATTCAAAGAATAAAGATTGAAATAAAAAATAAAATATATAATTAATTCTAATTGAAGAACAAAATTGAAACAGATAAAAACTCTTGGACTAAACAAATAAAGATATTTTTTAAAAAAAATTATAGTGTAATTTTCTTAAAAAAATTAAAAGAATAATGATTGAAATGAAAAATAACATACATGACTAACTTCAATTGGAGGACACAATCAAAATAAATTAAAACAAACTATAAAATTAATTTTAAATGAAGGATAAAATTGAAATAAATAAAACCTTGGGACCGAAATAAATAAACACTTTAAAAAAATTGATGTGTAATGTTTTTAAAAAATTAAAAGAATAAGGACCAAAATGAAAGATAAAATGTATGATAAATTTCAATTGGATGACTCAATCAGAAGCAATTAAAACCTGCATATTGAAATAATTAAAATAACAAAAAATTCAAAAGAATAAGGATTAAATTGAAACTCAACATATATAATCAATTTCAATTAAAAATACAATTGCAACAAATCAAAAACTATTTTAAAAAATAGTAATAAAAGCGAAATAAAAAGAACATGGACCAAAATAAAACATACACAAACTGTAAGGACCGAAATGTATTTCCGAACGGCAAGAGAGAAAAAAATGAGAAAAAACATTAATTCATTCACCGTAGCTTCATTGGTCACCATATTCAGACACATGCCGCACCTGGAGGAAGATGATATGGCGGCGAACCATGTGATACGGTAGAAGCCTATTTTTGACCACTGGAATATGTCGCACGCACTTCCTGAATGGGGAGTGTCGGCGGAACTTTGCCGGTGCATCTGTACGACTCGCTTGCAGTGTCTTGAAAAAGAAATAATAAAATTTGATCAATTACCCATACACCCCTAGACTAGCTATATCTATGAAAAAACAGGGGGTGAAAATCCTGAAATACCCGTGGCTCCAAGCATTATTGTTTGTCATTTTTTGGGGCTAATTGTATATTTTTACTATGTATAAATTCAAAAATATCATTCATGTCTTCTGAAAAATGTTAAAATACCCCTTGTCTGGGGGGCTTTCTTTTGTCGGTTTTGGGGGCTATGTTCGTAGTTTTATTGTGCAACAAATCTGGTAATACTATTTATGCCCATAAAAAATTCAAAAAAACCTTGGTCTCGAAGGTTAAAAATTTCTAACCCTAGAAGTAAAATAATAATTTCATTATAACAATCTATAATAAATTGTGTCTAAGTAAATAATAAAGAAATGAAGTGTAAAAGAGGTTCATGTTTTATATTTTAGTTAATAAATATAAATAATTTTAAAGACATATAAAAAAGTAAATTTAAAAAAACTCAAAAATGTTTAAAAACACAACGTAACCATGATGACAAACAATAACGTAATGTTGACGCCCATCCCACTCAGAATAGAAACACAAAAGGTAAAAAGATTATTATTAAGAACTACAAAGCTGGCTCCCAGCGAGTTTGAAAGATTACTGGGAGAAGTAAACATGAACAAACGTAAATGGTAATTTGCAATCAATGGTAGTTGAAAGACTTTGTCCGAGAAGGGGGCGAAGACTTTAATTTGAATGAATGCATCCTATGTAGTTCCTGATCAATCAATTCCTAGGAAAAAGAGGTGATGGATGCTAATAGTCAAGCAAACTACCAACCAAACCCATTGTAGGGGTCCATGGTTCCATGCACATGGCAATTAATGGGTCCGAAATCCGAATGGTTGGAAACTTTCCTCTAACAGGTCGTCGAACCAGTGGCATAGTTCAAACTCTTGTTTGCAGCACAAGCCAGCTTTGATAGCTGGTGCCAAATGTCACTTCTCGAGAGTCGTCGAATTACTCCACACCTGAAAAGTGAACAATTGGAAAAACTTATTTACATGATCCCAATCATTATCTTTGATTTTATAGTCATATCTCACATGCTTGTTCATTTCCGATTAAAATGTCAAAACCATGACCCCCCCTCCTCATTTTTATTTTATTTTTCTATTAGGGTTCGGGTTCGGTTGGAGATTTCGGTATAGATTCAATTGCCCATGAGCTCGTAGATGTTTTACATGTAGTTAAACAATATATTTGAATATTACAAGAATTGATTTTGTTGATATATTAAAATAATTGAGCTTGTTTAATTATGATTTCAGTTGAAATAAAATAGGTTGTGTTCAATTGTGAATTGTGTTAAATATAATATATTGAGTTGATTGTTGTTTTTAACGTGGAGTTGAGAGCCTGGAGAAACTGCCTCATTTTGTTTTTAGAAATCTTAAGTCACAAATGCTACTCTTCAAACTATATCATTTCTCAAAAGTAAATTTCCAACTATGTTATTTCTAAAAAAAACTTTATATTATGCCACATTGAAAAATAAAATCAATTATTTAGGGTCCTATTGAACTTTTTATTATTATCAACGTAGATATATAGGTTAGCTTGCGCGCCACGTGTTCTTAAGTTAACGACCATATAAGTCTCCAATGGCTATTATATTATCAATCATAAGACACGAATATGATATCACAAGAAGAACAAACCTTTTAATTTTAAATTTTTACTATTAGATTACTTACTAGATGATTCTCATTGAACTTTTTACCTTAATTTATTGGAAGTTTAATTTTGATCTCGAATATTATTGACCTTGCTACAAGTAACCCAAGCAAATTCAACATTTATGTCAATGATTAATTATACTAAACTAATAAAACAACTAGGGGCTCTTATATTGTTTTGTTCTTCTTAAGAACATTCAACCATGTTAACATATTAGTTTAATTATTTTGATGATAATTGTATCTTACCTCCTTTGGTTAACACGCGAGTCGCAACAATGAGATTGTAAGCTAATGTGTTGGTATGTGTGTTAAATAATTGTTTTTTTTTTCTCACATGGACCTATAATTTAAGACAAATCCATAAAGTCTCTTACGTGAATTAAATTAAGTCGCCTTATGAAAATTGAACTCATCTTTGATCACCTCTATCAAGCACCTTTTAAGTACTATATAAACAAATAAGTTGAATTAATACCTGAACTTGACTTGAAAGATAGATTTCATCAACATATCTTTAACGTTATCAACTCTAACATTCTTCTTCATCGATATAACATCATGCAACATGATATCTAGAATGAAGTGATAAAGGACATTAATAAGTTTGGTCATTTCACGATACATCTGGTCTTTAACTAGCTGAATAGCACTCCAGTTGTCACAATGTAACAATCTTCAATCTAAACAACTCTTTTTGGAGAGAGACTCTTCTCTATAGGGAATTTTTATGTAATAAAAATTACTATAAATAACAATGTTTTTCTCTACTATCAAACTCGAAAACTAAAATAAAATTCTAACTAAATCTTTGGGCAGATTCGAGGTAGCCCGAGATTTCCTGGAACAAGTGATTTGCTCTAAAGCAATGTCTCTTTGGCTGCCTCATTTTGTACCCATCCTCCACTTTTATTATCCTTTCTCGCAATTGTAGTTATTTGATTTGTAGACATGTTTTCCATGCTAATCCAGATTTGATTGCCAACTGTCTCTCCTTTCTAAATGGCATCGTTTCCTTTCTTTTATAATTCATCGCAAGTTGTCAGCACCAAACTCCTTGCATCTCAAGTATCCACATAAGTTGTACTTAACTCATCCTAACCCTATATGCTAACACATTTTCTTTTCATTTTGTAGGGAGTACTATCAAGGAAGCCATTTTATTCTAGTCAGCACCATAAGAGCTGTCGGACTGTCACACACAATAAACTACAATAAACTTATATGACAAACCATAATTACCTATCAAACATTTTAGTCATATAGTTTCTCTCACTACCCCAATTAATGTCATATATTCATACTTTGTTATGGATAAAGTGACAATAAATTGCAAAGTTTCTTTCCAACTAATGATACACCTCTATAAAGTGAAACATAACTTATAAATGACCTACTCATATCCAAATTACTAGTGTAATTTGAATCTACAAAACCTTTAATATTACCTCTAATGCAACTAACCCTATCATATACCAATCCAATATTTGTAATACCTCTAAAATAACAAAGTATTCATTTCATGATATGCCAGTGAACTTTACCAAGATTCTTCATAAACCTATTAACCATATTAATAACATATGAAATGTTTGTACGAGTGCATACCGTAGCAAACACAATGCTCTCAAATTCATTAACATGCATATTGAATACCAGACATTTTCTACTTATCCTCTTGGTTTAAAATGACAAG
Organism: Salix dunnii; assembly: GCA_015731905.1. NCBI lineage: Eukaryota > Viridiplantae > Streptophyta > Magnoliopsida > Malpighiales > Salicaceae > Salix > Salix dunnii. The sequence goes on along the minus strand of CM027668.1, from coordinate 8,716,243 downwards.
ATGAAAATAACTTGAAATGAGATATAAATATATATAAAAGACAATCACATTTAATCACACATAAATATATACAAGTTGACAACTTTGGTCTACTCTACTACCAAGACAAACAAATAAATTATCTATGAGAATATAAAAGATTAAAACATGTTACACAAAATTGCTCAAAATTCTAAAAACTTTAACAGTTTTTGGTCTATCTCCTTTCTCTAGCTGCCAAAGGGGAGAATATAAATATTCACAAATAAGCTTAATCCTAAAATATAATAAATTTAGTTTTTTACTTGAATTAAGTATATGAGTTAAGCCCACAAATTGAGACAACCCCAGCATTAATAATGACATTAGAGTAGTAATTTATTTTCTTGGTTGGGGTTCCCCTCATTGATGATTCGCACATAACTAATTTTTATGATAGCATCTAGCTTTATTAACATTTAATGGCCCTCGTTTTTAATTTACTTTGTGGTTAAGCATTTTCGTATAATAGTTTTCTAGCTTTTCCTTTTATTTCTTCAGACATCTTTATTCTTTTATTTAATATGTACATTTGTCTTTTTGGAACCATTTTTCTTATTTTAGTTTGTACGCTTGGATTCTAACACGAGTTCATATTTGAGAGAAAAGTCTTTGTTTTTCAAAATTAGATCAAATTAAATTTATATTTTCTTCCTAAAAAGGGTGACAGCAAGAGTATCGGGGAATATACTAGAGCATAAATAAGGATTCATGGACTTGATTTGAGGACCCAGGGACCAGTCCAATAAATCCTCCAGCATATATATATATATATATATATATATATATATATATATATATATATATATACAGGCATAACTTGATCGTTAACCCTAAAACAAAACCAGTCGTTCACCCAACTTAAGTTTGATCTATCAGACCTGCACTCCATGTAAAAAACTGCCATCAAAATATTCTCAAGAAATTGCAATTATTTTCAGAGAAGTGGAATCAGGTCGCTTCCAATCACCCACCAATGATGTTTAAACTGTGAAGCAAACATGCTAAAACCGGGAAGTTTTGAGTTACTGGCACACCAACCGTTACACTTCTAAAGGAAGACAACGCTGCTTATATAGTAGTTTATTTATTTATCACGATTAATTTACAGATAATTGATAGGGTATATATATTCTTTCATCGCAGTCACCGGATAAATTTCGAATCTCTTGCAAATAAAACTATCACGATTCCTCTGGTTTTGGATGGTAAAAAAGGTTTTGTATGTAAAAATATATAGTAAAAGGAAAATAAATTGATTAGGGTATGGATTGACCGTAGTGTTTGCGGTCATTTTCCAGGAAAGTAAGAATAGATGCTTAACCTACCTTGCTAGGCAGGGTCATCAAGGGTTGATAAGTCCTCCATTGCAAGTCTTTGTTTTCCTTAAAGATATTAATTATTTATAATTAATGGGTTGACAAAGTTTGAGGTTTTTAAAACCCTACATTAATTACAAGTTTTTTTCCCCTCATGGCACAAGGCATTCAAATGAACCAGAGGGATACATGTCTATCGAATGTTTTAAGTAGCCCAGTTTTCACCTTTCATTTTGTTATAAATTTCTGAGAAATGACTTGCGTATTTAGCTATTGCAAAAATATGCCTAGATTAAAAAATCATTAAATAATTTCTTTAATGTTTTAGTAGCAACGTATTAAAATTATTTAAAAACATCAAATTAATGTTTGTAAAAATTAAATATAATAAGAAAACACTTTCAGATACAATACATCATAAATATAATATTAAACACTTTCCAAGTTCAATACTGTTTCATGGCCCCATAATTTCGTCGAGTTATCGATTAATTAGATTGTTTTAGAGCGCTCAATCATGTTCGAATACTCAAACAAATTGCGCTAAAAAAATTGTCTGGATCATGGTGCCTAGGCAACGAAATGGCGATAGAGGAATGCAATGATACTTTTAAATCATTTTGGGTTATGATTAATATATATCTAAGTTCATATATATTGAAATGGTTCCCCACTGGTGACATAGTTTCTGAGAAAGGGATTCTGATTGGTAACCTAGGAAGTGCGAGTCGCCATCAGTCTTAAGGACATCAATGAAGCAAGAGATCGGGGCCCGATCCCCAGCTAGTATTATATGTGTTTTAAATGGAAAGTCTTGTTCTTGTGGGAATGGGTTTTGATTTTCTTTAACTCCTCTTCTCACTTGCCACTAGGAGTTGTTCTTTTTGGAAATGTATTCATGCATCAAAAGGGTCCAAAGAAGAAACTTTTTCTTAGTGCACAAGTTTTCAAATGCATTTACGTTTGCTTGCTCTGCCTTTTCAATATCAAACCCCCAAACACTATCTTTTCAAGCAACCAAATTCAATCACATCCTTGGAATATTCTTGTCCAATGCACTATCTCCTAAATCCTGCCTGGCTATCAGGATTTTTACGAGCATATCCGACCAAAATGGGCACTGTTTTTTTTTTTTTTGGTGAGCAGATTTTATTATTGGCCAAAGTTGGCCAAGCCAGCTATGGTCACTCACAGACATACATGTACTAAAGGACCGACCCTGTAATTATGTTCCTACTTTAAAGTTCTAAATTGATCACTTTTGCACCAAAATGAAAGATCTGCGCTTTGAAGATCGGCATCTGCATGACCTTTATTGACCGTTTATACGTCAACTTTTTATATATATTTGGTGGAAACCCTAGCTAGAATGATGTGCTCGGGGCTTCACTTGCATTATCATGTCACAGTGGTTCCACGCAAACTTTGTTTTATTCACAAGCTCCAACTGGTGCTGATAATGTAATTAAGGGGCCGTGTTTCTGATAAAAGAATTGGTGATAAACAATATCTTGAGGCAATAATTAGAAGCTAATATTGGTGGCAGATGGAACCTAGCACCGAGCTAGGAGGACTATTGTTTTCTTATACATTAATTTTTTCTTGGCGAGAGGTTCAGATTTCACCACTCCAAATCAAATAATAATTTGACTACAATCTGTGTGGAGGATTTTGGTCTTGCAAATGTGATTAGCCCCGCATCGCATCACTCAAAAGTCAAGAGGCAGTAGACACGGGCAAGAGGCACTATATAATCAAACGATTTGTTAGTTTTTTGCAGACTAGAGTTCGTGCAATAGTCTTTGATTCTTTCTGCTAATAGATGATAGTTTTTCCTTCTCTCTTTCCCTTGATGTGCCTCTCAACAGGGTATTTATTGACCTCGTATTTTAGTGTGGCTTTAGATCTCCTATTTCTCATCGTGCATCCATGGATTATGAGGGGGGGTTTCTATTAGATAAGAAACAATTGGGGAGTGGGGGCAGTGAATTCCAGTTAATGCTAAAATGGCTATACTTAATTTATTAATTAATAATGAAAGCTAAGCTTAGTTTGTCAAGCTACGTTCTTATCTCATAATTAATATTAAGCTTATTTCCTGTAATGGAGAACGCTTCTTCTTTTCTTTTCACCCCCACATGAATTGACAATCAATGCTGCATAGCATTCATATAATATAAGATTATTGAAAAGGAAAATACGGATGGGCTCGATGGGATGAATGCGCCGGTGTTGAGAAAGCAATTGACTTGACAAGTTTGAAAAAAACTGGCTCTTGGCATCTGGCAGGCAGCATGCATGTTAATTAGAAATATCTGTCCTCTAATAATGATGCTAGCATGTTAAATTGTCCTGCTGTCAGATGCCATGATGAATTTGTACAAAATAAATTTGAGAAGATAAATCCTAATATATGCGCCACGTAATGGCATTCTGAACAGCTACATATGATCCCTGGTCTGATAAGAAGTCACAGCTAGTGTAATGTGACCTCAAGGCTTCGAAGAAACTTCTTGGATGTGTCCACAGATAAGAATCGACCGAGTTGTGTATACAAAATTAACAGGCAAATATTTTGCTACTGGTGGCGAGTCAGTAATAAAATTAAAATAGTTAGCAAAGCAAAATGGTGGTGAGGAAGCAAGTCCTGATCTAGTGACATAAATCATCACAAAAATAAATAAATAAAATTTGAAAATGTACAAATATCCGACCTGGAAAATAATATTCCAAGTCACTCCTCAGAAATCATGGCCCCGCTGGAGCAAGACTAAGATGCAAGTCCAAGCCTGGCTTTTCCTCAAAGGTAGGCCCACCATCACCTTTGGAGAACCTACTCAATGATGTAGGCCCATTATGATAATCAACTACTCTGCTAAAAAGGGCCCTACTTTGCACTTGCTGGTGTGGCCCACTTGCACTAGAAGATAATCCGAAATCTCCTACACTGTCACCATATGGTAAGCTCCCTCCACCCCTCCCACCCACCCCACTAGGAAACACGCACCCATGTGAAATATGAAACGGTGGTGCCGCCCGTGGCAAATAAACCCACGACGGAGAAGCCGCCGGGACCACAACCTGGCCTGCGGCTTGGGCCAGGAGATGCGGAGGAGGAGCAAAGGCAGATATCATAGGGTTTCTACCGAACGAAACTGCAGCTGCAGCTGCGTTCCTTGTGGCTTGCATTTGAGCTCGTTTGAGTTGCTGTCTTTCTTTTTTATGTGCGTTTTGATGGCCACCAAGGGCTTGTGAGTTTGCAAATTCCCTACAGCAGTACTGGCACTCGTATTTCCTGCTGTCTCCTGAAACCGTAGCTACTACTGTCGTGGCAGCTGTGGCAAAAGAGGAGTCGTCAGGAGAATTACAAGAAGATGACTTGAGAGAGTCTGTTGTGGTTATCAGTTCTTCATCTTCCGAGACGTTGAAGCCGAAAAGTTTTAAGCGTGTAGAGGATGAGTTATGTTTTGTTTCGTAGTCTAGGTCTGCCATTTTTAGATAGGTAAGCAAAGTGAAAGAGAAACAACAACAAGAGACAGAGATGCGGGAGCTCAGGGTGTGAAGTACAAGGTGAGATGTTGCATGAGTGGGGTATATATACAGGGTTAATAAAAAAAATTGAGGAAAAAAGAAAAAGTAGCGTGATATTGTAAAAGAGAGATAGTTGCGGACATCCCAAGGAGGAGAAAGTGTGTGATGGTCTTCGGGAACACGAACCGAGAGCACTCTGGACCCAAAAGGATTGCCCTTGTCTCGGGCAAATCTCTCCCTATCTAGTGCGTACCACCACTTTTCTTTCTTAGCTTCGGTGGTGTATCTGGGGGTAAATTGCAAGAATGCCCTTTGTTAGACAATGGGATTTAATGATAGTCCCATTAGATCATAATTAATCAAACACAATAATAATAATAATAATAATGATGGTAATTACCAAGTTGCATGTTTCATAATAATAACGATAATGATTCCTTATTATATTATTAGCCAAGCTATCAAAATCTTTTTGGTTTTCTAATTCATCGCTATCTCATAATTTCTCATCATTTAATTAAAAGGATTTCGTCATTATATCAAAAGGAATTATTGAACTCAATTTATTTAAAATATTAATTAGATGAATCTAAAAAATAGCTACCAGGGATAAAAAAAAGCGCTAGTGTTTGTGATGCAAATGGGTTGGAGAGCTGTGCACGAATGATCTGGACCACTTGCGTTCATTTCATAGGTGATGAAATGTATAGTTAAGGTAGCCAATTATAAGCTAGCGAATTGGTTTGATCAACCAATTAACGAGACTTTATTGGCTACATTAATACTCAACACATATTGACAAGTCCCAGCGAACCACTTCGTATGTGACACACGTACGTTTCTACTATATGTAATGCCAATCCTTCTACATAACTTTGGTTAAACAATATTCGGATTAATCAAATTGCGCATATATATGATTATATCTTCGATTATCTTTCTAGAGCTCAGGCATTTTTGTAATTTTAATTCATTCCTTTTTATGCGATGAAACTCTGAAAATAAGATTTGTTAATCAAATAAACATGTCAAATTCTAGTTATTTTTTACTTGAATTTAAAATTTATTGTACATATCACAAATTATCTGTCATCATACACACTTGAAGACTTTAATTTACTTTCCTTAAATTACTGCATGGAACGAGCCCCATCATGAAGCCATGTCTATGCTTACTGATGGCATGGTATTGTTAAAAAATTAGAAAAACTCTCATACCAATTATTGAAAAATTGAAAAAATTCTTATACTAATTATTGGGATGTAGAGATGTATTATATTACAATTGAAAAATTCTAACCCTTAGTTGAGAACAAATAACAAGTAATTGTAGAGATCAAGGGGTAAAATCCAAAATCAATTTTTTTATTGTCATCCCTCTAATTATATTTATATAAAAAATCAAAACATTACAAGAAAAACTCTAATCAAACACAAATTTTTAAACTAATCTTATTATATATAAGATTTAAACTAGAAGTAAAAAAAAAAAAATCAAATCACATCATTAAATGATGGAATTAAATGACTAATATTAATAAAAAAAATCCATCACTAATTTATAATAGGATTGGAATCAAATTCTTCAACAATTATATCATGCTGCTAAATATTAACAGTGCATGCCCAGGTTTTACAAAACACGCTCCTCTTTCAACTACAGACATGTTTTCTGCTACCATGTTTTAGCCCCCGAGTCCTCCTTATCATCTCAAGTCCAGAGCTAGGCACGGTATACCCTGGCTCTCAATCCCAGGACCACCCACCATGTTCGCTTTCAAAAGTCAAAACATTGATCCATGCACGCAGGACATTTTATATACTTGCATCATAGGATCCAGGTCCTAAAACAGCAAGATACATTCAAGATCTAACACAACCGAAGTGCCGAACTAATAAATCACTTCTTGATGGCCCGCGTGTCGCCATCTGAATCTTTGCATATCTATCGTTGATACGCATGTTTCACATGATATACTATATAACCTTTTTTCTCACTATTATGTCTGATCAGTTCTATCTCCCTCCCTCCCCTATGATGACGGGAGCTTTTTTTGCGAATTGAAGTCAACATTAGAAGCTTAGAAATTGAGCTTGCGCTTAGCATAGCTGGTTGCCTTAACTTATTTGAAAGGCCATACTTTATATAATAAATAAATAAAACTATATAAAACTGGCTAACTGAGTGGAAAAATCAAACAATAGTTTTATGAATATAAATGTTCAGGTGCTTACAACTATCACATGGCCCTACCATTTCGTGCTGATGATGAATAATGTCGAGGATGTTTGCGTGATTGACGTTGAAATCTTCATTACTATAAGAATTTATTTCTTCATGAGATCTCTCCGAATCTTAGTAACTATGAGAAGGGGGGGGAGCGTCTTTGGCAAATTTGTGATAACCCACTTGAAGAGGAGCATAAATATTATTGTTGATGTATATAACTATTGAAAATCTCCTCGCAATGTCTTCATCACAACTCCAAGGTGTGACCCACCTTTGTCCCCTCTTTCTCGTGTGTGGTGTATTCAAAAGGCCTCTTTCAATTTGTCAAATTTTCCCATGTAAGAGAGAAAAAAAGAAGCCTTGTCACTATGAACCTTGCTGATGATCATCCTTTGGGCTGAACGCTTATGATTTCGACCGTTTGATTCCATCAGTAAACATGATTGTCACTAGCTAATATTTTATTTTAAGCTGTTCAAATTCAAGTCCTGTGTCTAGTATTTTCTTCGTATATATGTGTAGAAGAAATAATATTCCTCTAAGGTGTGTGTATAATTAAACTATTTGTACACCCAATTAAATAAATAACCAAAACACAATTTTAATTCCTAAATACGAGGTTAATGCATATGATTATATAAGGTTTAAATACCACCAGTGAATAAACTAAGAGGGTGTTTGGGAGAGCTGTTGCTGTAGCTTTTGAAAGTGTGTTTCGTGCCGAAATGCATTAAAATGATATTTTTTTATTTTTTAAAAATCATGTTTGATATCAGCACATCAAAATGATCTAAAAACACTAACTGTATGTTTTTAAAATTCAAAAAAAAAAAAAGGACCAAAAACACTTTTGGATGGCTTCCCAAACACCCCCTAAAGGTCAAGTTAGCCTATCATAACCAACGGTTGTGAACTGTACGTGGCTTCTTGAATATTTTTTCTCTCCCTTTAATTTAACCATTTTCTTTATTCTCATCGGATGGGAATGTTGTGATGGCCCGTTGGTGAATAGCTGCTTGTGGGCCCGTTAGGTTTAATGAAGTCCCTAAAATGGGTTTTAAATATTGCACACCAAGACCTCTTGTTTTTCCGTTTTAAAAAGTTTTGAATAAAAATATATTTTTATTGTATTTGAAATTATTATTCTTATATTATTTAGGTATGTTATTTAAGAAAATTAAAAAATGTATTTTAAAATATTAAAAAAACATTTAAAAAACAAATTCACTGTAAATCCAAACACCATTCAAAGGCTTGAATGATAATTTCAACGTCCATGGATTCAGAGGTTAGATTATTGGGATCTCCATTATTTTAGAAAAAAAAGCTTTCTTAAACCTAACCACCCCTTTTGCTTTAGTATATTGGATCCAATGATCTTTTTCTTTTGGTCTTTTTCAATCCCGGGAAGGTTAGAAAAAGAAGGCAGATGTTGGGCCACTATCCCCCCGCCAGGGGGGGATCAAGGAGTACTTGCTTCTTCCCACCTGAAAATAAAACGCACTCATGTGACCATCTCAGCTGATATCAGAAGTCATACTCATAAAGGTTAAAGAGTTCGCACAGATATATGGCTGTCGGGAACAGTACTTGTGCCGGGTAAATATTACACCGCTTGATCATCATCGATTTAGTGCTTTTATTATAAATAGATTCTAAAATATTGAGATCAAATATCAAAGCACAAGAACTGGTTAAATTATGAAGTTATGATCTATCCTCTGATAAATGAATTGCCCTTCCTCGACAAGAGGTCAATAATTAGAAGGGGAGAGATTTTAGGGTTTCCCTGCTGTGTGCTTTGTGGGGCTAGCAAAACCCTGATCGGCTGAAACTTCCCCGTCTTAATTTGTAGCACCGACAACCAAATCAACACAGGACACACCCTCCAAAAAAAAAGCCAGGCCTGTCAATAAAAGCATGAATGGTAGGCAGTAGAAGAGGCCGCCATGGCTAGTGAAGGAGTTTTGTCGAGATGGCTGGTTGACACAGGCACAGTGGTTTCTCCACTAATGGAAGGTGACACATGTGAGGGTAAATCTAATTGGCCTCTCCCTGCTATGAACAAACTATGGTAGGACCCACCCCTCAACGGGGTACAATACAATGTGCAAATTTGTGGCATTGGGCCCATTGGAAAGAGTTTTAAGCAGCTTAGCTAGAGAGGTAGGGTGGTGAAAGAATTGTCCAATCATACTTTCACCATCTTCTTCCCTCATCAACGAAGGTTTTCTTTTTCTTCCTTCCTTATTAATGGTTTCCACCATCTGATATAAAAACACTTTAGGAGCCTTAATCATGCTTCCTTTGCTGGTTGATTGAAGGGATGCCGAAATTATCATTTAAGATCACCCGAATCACATAGATGGCCCACCAAAGCTGTGCTTATCTAAGAATATTAACCAATGAGTCTATATATATATAAAAAAAACTTACTTGTCGAAGATTATTTGAGACATGATCCTATCACGTTAGAACTCCATTTAACTTTCTAATCATCTTTCTTCCCTTTTGCAACAATTACTTTGGAAGCATCCAAAAAGATAAAAAGATTACCCCAAAGTGACTTAGTTTTCAAGTCGGGAATCACTTTCATGATATGTTCAAAGCGTTCAATTTCTTTCTTTTTTGAAAAAAGAATCCCAAACATTGCGGGCAAAGAACCCTTCCATGTATTCCAAGTGACACTACCTACTTCATTAAAAAACATGTAAGAAAGTGGGAGTAGGGTGGGGTGGAGTTGGCTTTAAGTCATGTGAGGTGACCCTTTTTCATGTTGTTAACCTGATATGAAGCATTTCAAACTTCGATCACCGTCTAGAATGTCTTGCCATTTTTTTTTAAAAAAATCATTGCTGGTATGAATCCCATTAAGCTTCCGAGTAGAAGCCCTCGAAATAAGTCTGGAAGTATAAGACCGTAGTCAATCAATGAGACAAAATATATGTGCTTTGGTTTCAAATAAAGCATGGCATTGGACACGCATAACATCTAACCCAAAGTTATATTGTGGGGAAACATCTGCACGTGACATGACAACAACTTATATTACAGCAAATTTTATACAGGTTCGCCTAGCTGATGTTATTAAAATACTTGCAATGTTCCAAATTAGTTTTTCTTTTTAGCTTACGCCTTCTTATATATTGCAACTTGTGTTTTCCATGGTCATTCGTCTATGCGTGCTTTTCGCCTCTTAAATAAATAATCACATCTATACAGTGTTGGTTCATCACCATGCCCGCATTGCATTTGTGTATTAGAATACCTTGCTGATGATGATGCCTCACCTTGAGGAAGCAGTTGGGAATTTTATCTTGCTTTCTAGGTTAAAATTTCTGGCAAATTATACCGACCACCTTAAAATTTGATGCGTAGCAAAGATGCCCTTGTCTTAGGTTAATATGGCAGCTAGATTATCTCAATGTAAGATCGCTTTTTAGCCCACCTGTATTGCTTGTCTTTTTTATAGAAGGAATACAAATGCAGACTGTAATTTTTTTCGTATATTACTTGAAGATTTATGTTGCATATGATTGAGGATAGCCTTTTACTTGTCGAGCTGGATAGAGTTTGATTTCTAATTACAAGTAGCGAGCACGTTCCTTTTATTTTTCTGGAAAGATCTCTAAGAAATTAGAAGATTTTCCACAAATAAATACAATTATTTTTAACATTTTAAATATTTATAAAAATGGGCAAAAAGGCTCGTTGTTGCCAGCAATTTTTATACCCACAAGTATAGAGTTGACAAGAAACTCGGAAATATAATAAAGACTGTAGCAGGGATCTCTTGGTTGTTCACCAATAAAAAATATTTTTCTTTTTTCAGTTCTATATATATATATATATATATATATATATATATATATATATATATATATATATATATATATTGAGAATGAAGACAAGTTTGTTCATTAAAAAAAGAAAAGAAATATATAACTCTTTTCGTACAAAAATATGAATTATAATTTATGATAATCATTTTAAGATACTCCAAGCGTGAAAGCCTAAAAATTTGGGTGTGAGCATTACAAAAGAAAAAAAAAAGTGATTTTATATATATACAAAAAAGAAATTATATTGTTTGAATTTTTTTCATTTAAAAAAGAATTAAAAACTGTAAGGAATTCTAAAAAAAAAATATTTTTTTTAGCTTAGCGTGCATGTGGGGAGTTGGTCTCTGAACAAGGGTTCATCAGAAAAATTAAAAGCTGGAATATTATGGGTTCAGGCATTTTATAACTGCCTCATGTGATTATCGATTAATTAATTATGAAGACCCTTGTGCACGTATAAACAAAGAGTCCTCGAGGAATTTTTTTTGCCGGAAAAATCCTAGTAGATGCAACCACAGCTGCAATTGTTTTTAATTCGAGACAAGAAGTTTGATTGAAAGAGAGGGAGTTCGTGTTAGTTGTGTTGTTCACATTAAAAAGTCATCCTAACACAGATTACCTAAGATTGTACTGTTTCCTATTCTCTCACTCCACCTCATCACCGAAAGCTATTTATTTAATTTAATTTAATTTCTCGAGAGTAAATATCAATAACAAAAGGCTAAAGGAAAAATCGGTGCCAGTTACGAGCTTTTGAGTGTCATCAACTGAAATGGATTATTTACTTTTAAAATTTAGAGGAGCTAAGCTATAATTTGCTCTTTCAATCCATAAAATTCAAAGCATTTCTTCTTCTGAAGGTTGAATCTAAGATCCCTTCATAAAAACGACACATTGCCCTCGATGTTTAAACCCTTAAGTTTAAGAAGATGATCACACACTCGATAAATCTCATGTCGCCATCTTTCCAATTTATGAAACTGATTTTGGAATTCTCCTAACTGATCAAAAGAAATGGTATTCCAGCCCTAGACAATTTAAATCCAGCTTTAGGTGGGAAAAATAAAATCCCTCATTGTTTCGGAAAAGCTTAAATTTTGTTGGGAAAAGTTCATCGTTTAGTACAAGCAAAGCTATTTCTGATGTCGACAACCGGAGGTCTTTTTCTACTTTAAAAAAGCTACCATCCAATGGTTATTATAAATTGGCAACGGAGTTTCATCTATTTCATTGTATGTTGCTTTTCATGCGAAAAATGATATTCGGTCCTATATATTACACTCTTCTTATTCTTCTTCTTTTTCTATACTTCCAAGGATGTCTGTCTTCACAATTGTTTCAAAATCTCGACCCCATGTTTATAAGAATAAAATTCTGCGAACATGTACAAATGTTTTAAATACAATTTTGTCGAAAACACCTTCAGATAATAATTGATTCGTGGAAATATATAATATATTTACTTGGAGGTCAGAAGATGATTGAAGTAGCTGAGCATCTATCTAGTCACTGGCCATTAGATTGTTTTAACCATCTAATTTAAGAAAAGTCAAGTTGTTAATAAATATGCAAAATCTGAATACAAAAATCTTTCACGTACGAATGCCAGTTTGACTATCATGTTACCAATGTGCAGAAACTACTCATTTCTGTTTGGATATATATATATATATATATATATATATATATATATATATATATATATAGATAGATAGATAGATAATGCCTTCATCACAGCCACAACGAGAGAGAAGAATTGGAATAAACAAAAGAATGTTTTATTTCACTTGTAAGCATTACAACAAATGTTCAGGTTCTACATGAACTAAGAAGACGGAAGCGGTCCAGTTTTAAGAAAATATGAACTAAAATTATACATACAGGTACATTCCTTCAGACTTCGAAACTTACAGGACCATTTCGGAAAAGGCTGCAACAAACCACCTCAGTAAAGCCCTAAAAGAGAGAATAAAAAATCAAACAAATAATACAAGGCATGTCTATGCATGCTAAGTGGGCAGCACAAGTACTTAACCCAGTGATGGATATCTAGTCAAATCCCTCGAAGGAATACAAAATCATCAAAATACCTTTTGAAGTCTACTTTTTCTCAGACCCTTTAAGGTTCAAGTTGAACCATTTCTTTTTCGAGGATTTATCCTTTCCATCAGAGCCTCCATCTTCCACTGGACTCTCAGCTTTTGAATCGTCACCGATAACTTTGCTTGTACTTCCATTGCTCAAGTAGCTCGCCATCTTAGTTACAGTGAATGAAGCATGTATACTATCCCGCTGTTTCAGCAACTCATCAACCTGCAGCAACCAAAACGGTAAGGTGAGCTGAAGAAAAGAACCTGGACCTCCAACGTTCAGTGCGACCAGGAGATATGGAACCAGAGAAAACTATGGCAGCTATCAAATACTATGTTGGATGGGAAAATAATCTTAAACAGAACTTCCCAGCATTTTCAGGTCACAAATGGTTGTAGAGTAAGAAGCTACATCCTTAATTTTCCTCATCGTAAAAAATCATTTTTCAACTTTTTTCTATCATATAACTTTCCTCTGCTGAGAAGACGAAAAGGAGAAGATACAATGTAAATTTTGTCACTGTGACCAAGCAACGAGACGACCTTCTTCTCCTCTTGCAATGAACTCAGCTCCAGAAAACAATTCAAGGAAATTTACAATAGCTTTTGTATGTTACTAATTTAGTTGGGAAATATTGCACGCATGTAGAATAAGAAAATCTAACAGGAGACACCAAGGTTTTGAAACATACAGATTGCTTTTCTTGGCTGTATCTGTTGGTTACTTCTTGGAAACGTGCCAAAGCCTACAAAACATCACAAGTGAATTTCAAGGACAAATGGGCATCATCCAATACGTATGCAAGTCACATCAATGAAGCGGATTCTACCTTTCTGTACTCTGTTTCAAATTGGCGAAGCTCATTTCTTTTTCTAAGGATTTGGGTCTCAATATCCTTGAGCTTTTCCGTGGTATCCTCGTAAGTCTTGGCACAAAGTGCCTCGATTGTGTAGGTAGCAGTCTTGAAAAAATTATCTCCTGAAAGAATTCAGTAAACGTCAGACCGATAAAGATTCTGTAAGACAACTAAACCATTGCTCTAAGACACGGAAAATAGTTCCAACCATAAACTGCGAATATATGAGTCCCCGCTTTCAGTTCAGAAACTTCACAAGGTTGAAGACCTTCCAACCTTTTAAAGAAGGCAGCATCAGGATCCTTAGCTATTGCTAACTGCACCACCATCGTGTAGAAAAAAGATTACCACAGCCACACGAGGAAAAAGCAGATAACACCCACCAAAGTAAGAAGACGAGGAAAAAAGCAAGTAACAGGATGGGACCGCTTACCGCATTCACAGTTGAATCCATTCTGTACACTTGAAAATGTAAGAAATACATCCCTGCAGAGGTCACCTTGCCAGTCTTCTCACTATCTTCCTGTTTATGGATACCAATATAGTTAGTTTTGTGGATCCAGAATCAAGGTTTTGATTATAACATCACCAGATAGTGACTGATGATTTAAGCATATGCATCAAAACAGCTCACATGAACAATTTAAATACATCTCTAAGTGGCCGAGCGAATAAAATAGGATGATCAGAAACACTATCCAGGGTACATAACATCATAAGAAAGGGAAATTCATAAACCGAACAGAAGTTGTTATATGGAAGGATGGGATATCACTTGATTTCACCAGTAATCATGGAAATGAAATTGAACTTCCAGGGAAATATGAAATGAGTAATCAAATATGTTTGCTTTTGAACAGCTAAAATAAATCCATAAGAAATGAAGCTTCTACAATCAAATGATCAAACTGATGTTTGGGAGAAGAATATGCTCCTCACAACTTACTAACGAAGACGAGAGATCTTTAGTTTTTCCTCATTAAATTACACACAGTTCCAAATGCAAGATAAAAATAGTAGCATTAAATAGCACGTAATTAAAAAGGTTGATACAGTTTGGCTCAACCAATATCAGTTCAATATCTACCAGGCAGTCCTAAGTACTTTCAAAACCTGAGATTGAGCAAAAGAGGAAGCCAAAGTAGAGACAAGAAACAATAAGGATTCAGGAAGTTTGGCACCTGAGTAGCAACTCTTATGTGTTCTCTCTCTATGGATTACAATTGCAATGCAGCTTGGGAAACTCACATGGCCACAATCATTAAGCTTGCCCCAAAAAAATAATCAAATTAGCATATACCATTTAACACAGGAAATGCTAAACCAAACTTTCTGGAAGATCACCAAAATCCTTACTAAAGGCCGAAACCATCCAAAGAACCTTTAAACAGCTTTTATTTTATATTTGCTACATTACCAGAGCCTAAAAGAAAGTTAACAACTAGAGATGGCACTCAAAGTCAAAAGCTTCCAGTGCAAACCAACCTATCAGGGAAGAATACTGTCATCTTTCTTACTAGTCAATTCCTTTAATTAATTAAGCCCCAATTCAAAGCTCCCAATATAAAGAATTTCATCCTAGATATCAAGGCTCAATCAGCAGCAAAACGAGACATTTGTTTAAAAAAGTACCACTGCAAAAGAAAGAATATTCAAACTACAAAGATACGCCCAAGTCATCTGATAGAAGAAGTTCATCTCCAGATGTTCAAGCCACAATATCTTCCTGTCCAAGACACTGCCATTGGCAAGCGTCAATGCCTTTATCATCCACATAGTGCTATCATTTACTGAGCCATCACATCCGCTTTTGGGGTGCTTCCTCATGCCCTCTCATAATTGATTAGGAGGGAGAGAAATAGAAGATTATTTGATGAAGATACCCTGTTTCTAATTTAAGAGATCTTGTCTTTATAGATTTTATGGTGCAGGTTAGTAAAACACAATACTTGGTTCACTACTTTTTTAATTGTAAGTTAGCAGATGACCTAAATCGTAAGTAAAACGCTTTTAGCTTCCAAGGAATACTTGAGGTATGCACAAATGGGAGGCGCTCTTTTGGCATATTCTTTTTCCTCACTAATAGCAAAAAGGAATACATTTTAAGGGAAAAGATAATCCATTAAATTCAGCATGAGTCACCTTGCCCGAGAGCTCCAGTAATCCACTAAATCCAATTCCTGTGATTTTCTCATGGTGAATCGTAATATCAAGCTCTGATGCTTGCTTTTGACAGTCTCAAGGCTTTATAAAGCTCAACAGACATTTTCAAGACTCGCCTTCATCACCATAAAATCAAGTAATTACAATTCATTAATTAAAAGCCTCAACATTGATCCACCATTACAGGTCAGCAACACCACATATCAGTAACCCGGAAGATCTATATAACAGAAAACAATCCTGTGGTTGGTACAACCTCTCTTTCTGTCTAATTTCATAAATTCTTTGCTATTTATTGGTATGACAATGTACAATCCATTTTGGTGCATGTAATGGTGAAAATGGATTGGAAAAATAACATTTGCTGCCTGAAACTACAATATTATATTACTATGATCACACATTAAGATTCAAAACCTAAAAGGGTGCCTTTTAAGTGGTTGGAATGTGAGATTCAGGTTGTAGTGGTGCAGAAGAACATGGATGGCTTAATAGGTAGAACTGATAGGAAAAAAGTCATAACAAAAAGCCCTGATCATAAAAATACACAACACTGCCATCCAAAGTTGCAAGCCAATAAGGATATGGCGATAAGCATATAAAAAGTTGCCACAACATCAATAATGGTACAGAACTTTGTTCCATGCATACTTTACAGAGAAAATATAGAAATAAGCTAAAACAACACAAAAGTTATTAAGCTTCCATCCATGATTTTGTCAGTCCAAAACTTTAAAGAATGTTTTTCCCTTGAGAAAGAACAAGCTATAAGCATACAGGAATTCAAGAAAGGAGTAGCACCTGTAAGGCCAAACCATAGCCACCATTGGCATCTTGTTCAAAATAAAGCAACTGCAAATCAGAAATGCAACACAGAGCTGTTATATTAACATAAAAGAAAAGTAATGGAAGCAGATACAAAGTGGTGGGGTGTGGGGCCAAGAAACTCCTCATATTCACCGCACTTGGAACTCAAACAACCTTAAATTTGCTTTGTGTTGCTGAAGTTATTCTCACAACAATTCCTGCCTCAGCTTGTTGCTCATTTATGGTTACACCAAAGAAGTGGGCACATTGCTTTTCCACCTGCAATTAAGATCAAATACATCAACAAAAAAGAAAGAGTATGATTGTAACTCATATCAGTCATAAACGTAGCAAGTACCTTCCCACTAACTGATGTACCAACAGGTAGGGGTCTGACTGTGACAGTTCCATTAAGAGCTTCTTCAAGAACATTAGCAGATATTGTAGTCTTGATAGGGACACCAAGCTTGCTAAAAACAGCCAAATAAGAAACTTGTAAAAAAAATTAAAAGAAATAAAAAAAAAATCCAAATACTTCCAACTCAAATCACCTGAATAATGCAGCAAACACTGTATTGACAGTTCCCAGATTAGACAAATCAATTTCCATGTCCATGCTTTCAACATCCAAGGCCTGATTATAAATAATTATAAAAGTCCAAAAATTAGGATGTGTAGTTGTAAATAAAACATATAATTTGCAAAAATTAAGAGAAGAAAGGAAATAAGATATTCCAGCTTTATGAATTGACAAATTAATAACTCTAGAAAGGGACAGCATGTGACATTATGTATTAAAAAAGTGCAACTATTCAGAATTAGCTAGACAAAGTAAATGAATACCCTGACATTCCTCATAACTAGACAGACAGAATGTGGAACAGCACAAATATGGCCGAAAGAAAGCTATTGCTAAGTTTAGTTGTCAAGGTGCTAGACCACTATTTATATTATCTTTTATGTTTCACTGCCCATTCATATTTTTGGTACTTTCAACACTTTATAAAGTATAACATAGTTGCCCTGATTGCTGTCTTTTATAACTACCAAAGGGAAATTCCTGTGAACTGCACAAGATAGCCCCTCAAGCTACACTATCCAGTATCATTTTTCACAACATGGAGCACTAAACATCATACATTAAAAGTGTAAATGGAATTACAGAGAGGAAGCGAGAGAGAATGAGTGCTAGCTAGAAAAAGGCACCTCAAACCCAGCACTGTCATATTGCCTTCTCTTCTCAGGGTCAGAGAGTATACTGTAGGAATATGCAACCTCCTTGAAAAGTTCTGAAGCTTCAGGATTACTGGCATTTTTATCTGGATGATACCTGTTCAAAATTTATTTCTTACTGCCCATAAGCTTGTACACAAATTGACATCAAAATCGACCAACAACCTTGTCACTGAACAAATGATTACCCCACAACAAAAATGGGATGCTATACAATGAGCATGAAAGATCTTGCAAATGAGAGGAATATAGACAATTTTCCAAAAAAAATAACTTCACTTATCTACATAAAGAATAATAAGAAAGGATTTGATGGTGAAAAGGCTAAATTCTCTTTATTATCCAATTTATGTTTTCAGTATTACATTTTATAGCGCATAAAAGACATTTTTTTTAACAGAACTGATGGAAAAGGACTTGTGTATTAGCATTTTATTTTGTTTGTCATGTGGATATATGGCTTTGAAACGGCAACTGAGTGGAACTCAATTTTGAATATGTACGGAAAACATGACATCCAATTCCAAAATGTGCAATTCCTAAACCCCAAACATTTTTCCGTTAAAAACAGTTATACTTCATTTAGTAGAAGATAAAAGGAAACGAAGGAAAGAGGTGGAATGAAAACAGAGGAACAATTTGAGCCTAAAAAAAATAATGATAAGAGGAGGACCATCTGTAACTTGGTTCATTAACTGGGATGGAAAAAACAAAGGAGGAAATTGATTTGGAGAAGTGTTATGCATCCTGGGGTTAAAAAAAGGATGCAAGGAAAAATTTTCAGAGATTTTTTTCTTCTGAAGCTTCCATTTCCTTAATTATAAAGAAAGAACCAAAGCTTCCATTACCTTCCCTGCCTTCTACTTACACCCTACCAAGGTGCAAGCAATTTAATCAAATTCATTGACCTCAATTTTCCACTTTTAATCAAATTGATGGTCTGCTTCTACCAAGCCCGTTTTGGAAAATAGCATGAGAATATAAGTAGAACACGGATGGGAACATAATGACTCCCACGGTACACCAGACAGTTCCCAAACAAAACAAGTGCATCAAGCTCAGAAGATTATTCAAGCTATTCACATGCTTACAATAAAATCCCACTTCATTGACAGCAAATCTATCCAAAAACTCCTGAGATTGCAATGTTTATAAATCAGTTTCCTAGTACTGATTCCAAATTTCTCACTTGATCATGGGATACGAAAACTGACCCAACAACTAATTCCGTAGAGTAAGATTGAATAGAGCTTATCAATGATACCCGATTCAGCAAAAAAAACAAGTGCAATAAGGAAACAAACTTAAATTCTGAAATCGAAAACTAGCAGAGCCCGTAAGCTAAAAAGTCAGATAGAAACAGCAAATCCCCCGGAAAAAAAATCAATGGTAAAGCAGCAATAAAGAAAGAACTTACTTGAGAGCAAGTTTTCTATAAGCAGTTTTAATTTCCTGATCGGTAGAATCCCTTGATACCGATAATACTTCATATGGATCTCTCCGAAGTACTGGCGGTGCTGATGTAATTTCTGTCTTCTTCGAACCCATCTCTTTTCCCGCCTCCTCTCCAAAAAAAACCTTCGGACCGACTTTTCTTCTCCTCTAAAAATTAAATGCAAAAACTGTCACGATAGAGAGAGATTTATTAATTCTGCTTTGAATCTGCGAAAACCTAATTAATAATAATAAGAAGAAGAAGAAGAAGAAACACAGAATTCAAGCAAGTTTTGGATCCCTAATTAGTTTCTTTCTCGAGGAAAACAAAAGCGCAATTGCCAGTTTCAAATAATAATATAAAAATAATTCAAACTACAAGATCCAAAAACTATTGAAGGAAAGCAACAGCTAGGGTTTTTGAAACCTTACAGAATATTATATCAGGGAGAGAGAGAAGAATGAGAGGTTTGAGTCGTTTGGCTTGAGAGAAGACCCTTTTGCTCTCCGTTTCTCTCTTTCATGTTTTCTTTTCTTTTTTTGTGTCCTAGCGTATTTTCAGCTGTCTGATTTTTTTGCCCTTTTCGTTTCTTTTTACTTTCTATGGTATAAATAAATCAGCGTGTTGATTGTTATTACAGGGAAAAACTATATAACTTATAGCACTTTACCTGTATTATTGTAATTAATTTAATGTCAAAAATACTCTTACCACTAAGATATTATATGGTGACAATTTCTCTCGTACCTTCATATCAACCTCGGCAAATGCATTAGTTTGAGCGCAATACAACGGTATTTAAAATTATATTAAATTAATATTTTTAAATTTTTAAATAGCTGGAAAACACTAAAAAATAATAATTCAAAAAAAATATACTTTTAAAACTCAAAAAAAAACTCTTTCTTCTTAAGCATTTTTTTAATAAAAAAACTAGATTCATCCATACCCTTACTACTATCTCATTTTTTTAATTTCATTTAATATAGCACGGAATAGGAGTAAAACATTCATAACTCTCAGCTAGTTATTTTTTAAAAGAAAAACGTATAAGGAGTTGGGTTAGTGAAACCATTTATGGATATACAATATTAACATCCTAACTTGTGATATCTATGGCTTGTTAGTTGGTCTCTCGTTTACAAAGTTAAAATCAGACGGATAAAAGATAAAAGTAAACAGCATTGAGTGATTAAAGCTCGATAAAATAAAAATTACATGCAAGTGTAATTTATGTGTAATATATTTTAAAAAAAAAAATAAAGTGTTCTCAGGTTCATAGAACAATATTGCACTTGAGAAATAAAAAAAAATGAGTGGGATGATCTTAAGAAAACGATAAATACTTCAATGAATCTCTGGATTTGTTTTTCATTCTTGACTTGTATTTTTATGATTCAGAAGTTAGTTTGAGTTTTGTGTTAGGTTGTCAAGTACGATAGAGAAATAAAAAAGATGAATGGTGTTTTGTTGGGTATGGGTCTCAAATCGCTTGCCTCACAGTGATCTATTACCTCTACCTTTCCCGATCATAGAGGTTGGATGTAGAGGGTGGCACGACTATTTGTATCATGCTAAGGAAAGATTCTTGTGGGATAGTAATAGAAGAGTTTTACTGGTTTAGAGGACGATACTGATTATTCATTCTCCTCCTCCGATAAAAGTGTTGCCTTGAAGACAAGTGGAGTGTGTGTTTTTTGTTTGACACGTCATTTGCCCCTCAAAGGATTATTATACTCATGTTAACCCATTTAACAGGGGAGGGAGGGGCCTGTGAAGTTATCATGCCTTTGTCAACCAAAACAGTAGATGATGAATTCCACAGTTGACAAGCTCACCTAGCAATAAAGAGAGAGAGAGTGGAAGGAACAGTACAGATTTAAATTCTTTTAAATTTCAAGTTTCAGTTGAATCTTCAAAGTTTCGAATAATCAAATTTGAGTTCATCATCCCTAAAAAACGGTTCTAGCAAAAAAACAAAAAAAAACTTACAAGAGCTAGGACTGCAATATATTTAAACATGCGCTCTTGGACTGTAATTTCATAGAAAATAAGATAGCGAATCCTTTGTGTTTTGACTGTGCCAGGTGATTATTTTAGTTGCAGAAATTTCATAATTGATGAGAGGTGTAGCTTGGATAAGGCATCGGGGTGACACGCAATGTAGAGAAATTCAGTAAAACGTTGCCTTGACCACGCCAGGTGCTGTTTGGTTTGTCAAGGCAAAACATAATTGTCTCTGTTTTATATAACCTCGGAGCCAGACGAGCCTTGGGCTGACGAATGCAGCCACTACAATTTATTTTTCCTTTTCGTCCCCCCTCTGGTATTAGAGAGAATTGAAAGATGAGTCTCGATCATTAGCAACCCTCTTTCATTGCCATTGGACCACAAGTCGGGGCCACGAGACACTAAAGAACGAAGGGTTAGCTTGAGACTTGACAGTTATGCATTGGCCGAGTCAAATTCTTCTAGTGTAAGGTAGGTATAAGTGCTTGTACCGTCACAGTTGTGTTGGCCGAGTCAAATTCTCCTTGGTGCACTTTTGCAGATACAAGCCACAAAGTATGCTTCACTTGTAAGTGCTTGTGATCCGATGAAGTACATTTCTTCCATCCAACCCTCTCTAACACCACACCAAATAGCTTAAAAGTTTAAACATGTAAAGTGAAGCATTCCCTAGGGATTTCACAAGAAAATCTCAGGGTGCCCATATATGCATTCCAAGATTTCTAAGCGACAGAAATCAAGATCAATTGGCATGACTCGGAACATAGCTTGTAAAATCAAGGACTGTAATATTTCATAAGGTAGCTTGGGCAAATCTCAAAAACCAAAACAAAATTTTTTTCGATTTTCCTACTCACTTCTTTGGAAACACTTTATCCGGGCGAGCCAATGAGCGTGATATGAGAAACAAAAACCATGCGGCATAACGTGGGTGTTCCTGCCCCCCCGCTAGCTGAAAATAATAAAGCCGAGGAAAAAAATGGTAAAATGGAGCTGACTATTGTAATGGCATATCATTTACAAACCCACGTGATTGTTGGGCGCAAGGTGTGCTTACATGCCTACATAAGCCATGCGATGGCCATATGCCCTCATGGGTTTGAAGTTGAGCAGTTTGGATCAGTTGAATCGACCTTAATTACCCTGGTATTGTATGATCCACAAAACCTACACTTGTGGTATAGCCAGTGAAACGGTGCTGTGCCCTTCTTGTCACAGTCATTGCACAATATATGCTGCATTAATGAAATCAGTCTGAGTATTCCTTGAAGGATGATTATGCTCAAAGGAAATTTCAGATAATTACCTGACAGCGATCCCGGTACTCTTCTGGAAGCTCCTCAGAAGCCAGCAGCGCATCAAGCATACCAAAGTAAACCTGAATGAAAAGAACAATGCCTTCAGAAGTGTTTAACATACCTCATCATTATATCATCCTTGGTACATAATATGGAGATGAACAAACACTCCCACTGCATTCTAGAATAAGTTTTCATTTACATTTCAACGGCATACTTCAATAGAATGCAGGTACAGGTATGGTTTCAAAGTTCTTTTTTGTCCAAAAGAATAACTCAATTTTCTCCTGGAACCATTAAGGCAATTCAGGTGTTTTTCAGATCTGATTACAATATTCAATTTTATAATCTATACATTTCCTCTAGCTTCCTTGGCAACTAAAAAGAGAGTAGCTGAAAAGATCCCTGCATGCAATGTCTAATTCTTAGCAGCCTGCTAGTTGAGGATTGCTTGGAAGCTTATCTCTCCAGTAGTCTTTAGGTACATAGAGTAGAAGGATTTGGTATGCAGACTCTGTTTAATACAAGGAAAATGCAAGCGCACAGAACAGTCCAAGTAACAAGCATACTGCCATACTATTCTTTCATGGACTATTCATTCAAAAAAACTAGACTGCACATCTAGCACCAAACAAGTATCACAACCAACAAAACAAATATTATGAACAGACAAGAACCTGCAATGACCCCCCGTTCAAACAGTAAAGCAAGATTCTAAACTTGTCAAACAAAACCAGGTCTCATGCATGTTGTTTAAAAAAATATAGGAAAGAAACGAAAAACATTTTTCTAAGCTGTCGTTACCGCATTGTGAACATGTAAATTCTCATGATCCCTTTTTCTTTATTTGTTATCAGAAATCATTTAAATAATTTACAGTACTCCATTTGAACTTTAAAAAGTTTCAGAAAAGATCACGCCAGCCATTTAGTTTTAACACCTAGAGAAGAATAGTAGCCAGGCTAACAAGATCTAGAAATGAGGCAACGGGCAGTACTTGTAAGTAATCATATTTTTTTATGATCAACAAAATAAAATTTACTAACGGAACAACAAAAAATGCTCAATGCCTGGAGAAGAGAAATAGCTAGGTTAACAAGATCTTGAAATCAGGCAAGGGGCAGCACATACAAGTGATCATATTTTTTTATGAGCAAGATAAATTCCATTCAAGGAACAACAAAAAAATGTTCAAGTTATTGGAAGTATTCCTCATTAATATGCCATGTGCAACTCTAAACATCACTTCCCTTCATGGCACTCTACAATAGCATCATAGAAGAACAGACTGAGAAGATGAATAATTTGTATCTTACCGACATGTCTCCCAGAGATTTGCTGCAAATTGGGCAGATGTAGTGACTACAAGTGTACGCCTGAAACAATGAAGTGAAAACATAATTAAGTACCAGGCACACCAAAAAAGGGACTTACCATATCATTGCAACAGGCAAAAAATTGAAACAGAAAAGATCAGTAATAACCAGACAAAAACAGGTGAAAAATAGACCTGAAAACAAGTTGAATGCATGAAATGGCCGCAAGGAAGAGCTTTGACACTTGCACTAGAACTGAACATGTCATCACAGCAGATTGGGCAATTTGTTTCCAGACCTTTCTCTCGACATTTGTGGTCAGCTAGTTTCATTGCCAGGCAACAATTGCACTTCATGCAATGAAAGAAGTCAGCACCAAGCCCAGTACCCACACGGCATAAGTTGCAGAAGGGGCAATGATAAACAGCCCTGAAATAAATTCAGTGCATTGCAAGTAGTAAGGATGAGTTCAGAAGCAGCTATTTGCATGAATTTATATAACATTGGAGAGTTGAAATGGCTGGATTGCTTTACTAAGCAGGTTAGACCTATACCTTTCTCACCATGGCTTGAAAAATAAATGAAAACGAAAATAGGTAATTTACATTCAATTTTCATTGCAATCAATCTTATTATTCCATTAAATATAATGGAAGAGAGTGTAACATGCAGATATAATTCTTTTGGTATATGATTCCAGACATGTATCTGACTTCATATGCCACCTGTAATTATAATCATTGAAAACATTGAATTTCCAAGCTAGAGAAACTACAAGAGAGATTGCAAGTTACAGATTTTGGAAGAACAAGTGTATATTAATGATAGAAAATGTACATCGCATTTCTATTCGAAATCCAGAAATGTCTACCTGGTGGAGAGTAACCAGAAACCACTTTTCTTTTATGTTTTCTGGCATCAATTAATCAAGGGGAGAGGGAATCTGAATACCTTTCATCATCAAAAAATTTGCAGATGCTGCAATAGTACTTCGCCATTGAGAACCCACCACAGGAAATAGAAGTGCAAACTGGTCCAACCGGCTGAATTTTCAGGCAGCGCATACACATCATTTCAGATGTAGCTTTCCTGAAAGTACAGAATTAAAATGCTATCAGGTTAATAGAAAGTCCAATCAAAACCAAGTATGACTGAATTACACTAAGTTACCTATCCATTGAATGATCACTGACTTTATCATGGCAGAACCTACATGCAAATAACTTGCCACAGCAAGTAGCTCGTAGTTTACAATTTCTTTTGTAATGCTCACACCCAAATTCTTGTTTCTCTGGGCCTCGAAATGAAGGACAACATCCAAGTAAGTCTCCGCCATTTGAATGGTCACCAGTTCTTGCTTGAGGTGACTTCTGCTGAGCGGCTATCCAGCGGCTAACAAAATCAAATGTGTTGATCAGAGCAAGTAGAAGAATAGTAATGCAGAAAACTGCAGAAAGTTTACACAGAAGGAACAAACCTGGTCATAAGATTTTGAATAAGGTAAGCTTTTCTTCTTGGATCAAGGGTTGAATCTCTAGAAACTTTCCTAATCTCTGCTTCAAGTTCATTTTGGTTCATCCGAAAAATATCTTTCCAGCCAGGCTTAAATGTATGATCACATTGATCCAGACTTTCATGAAGATCAGTACCTAAACAAAAAGATAAAAGATAGAATAACAAAAGGATATCTTTAAAATGTTTTAATATCAGCTAGAATAAAATTCCACTTTCAAGAAACATCACGGAATGTCTCAAGTTTGCAGCTTTATTCACACACAAATTGTGCCACATTCAACAGCAAATAAAAAATAAATTGATAGTGTGAATAAAAGATTGCAGAAACCTAGTGATATACAACTCTCTGATGTTGTAGCATGCAGCGTTGCAGCAGAAGTTCCTTCCCACCATTCATTAAGCCACTCACTAAACATTGTGTTTTTGGTTGCCTGCTTCCACGTGTCCATCATCCTGTTCTGTTCCTCCTGAGTGAGAGCAGACGTTACCCATGGCAACATCGACTGAAGCACCTCTGCACCTGTGGTACCAATTATCTGACCAACAATTTTGTCCTGCTCCTCTACAGAAAAATGCCTGTCAAATAATGGCCACAACTCAAGTTCTTCTCGGATAACATGTTGATCCAGTGTCACTCTAATGGATTTGCACATCCCCTGAAGTTTTGTCGCAAGCTCATTATACTGACTAAATGTATAGTTACAATCAGACAAATTAGCAAACTTTCCGATTGATTCATCAGCATGATTTGCATTCTTCATGTAGTCTTGAAGTTGAGTGAGCTCTGAAAGTGCAGATGAGATATCTTCAAATAATTTCTCCTCCTGCTTGTGGTCCAGAGTGTAAGAATGGCTAACATTATGAAGTGTTTCTTTAGATTCTAATGCTGGGAATACTATATCATCCTCGGCATTACTATGTGCTCTATACAAACCCCACAGCAGACGAAATCTACCTGTAAACTGCCTGAGCAAAGTTTCATTGCATTCATTTAGTTTTCCAGATTCAACATCTAAATACTCCAGGTCTTTGCGGATGGCTTTATGAAATTGAAATATGTTATCAATAGGCCGTGATAAGCAACCACTATTCGTGGGGCTCATGTCCATTTCCCAGTTAAAAAGGCTGGAGTTAAGGGAAGGAGCAGAAGGACTAAAAGATGAGCGAAGAGATTTAGCTGCAGCAAGAGAACTAATTCCTAGATTGTGGCTACTTACTCCTAATCCGGGGACACAACAAGATTTATTGCTACAAGATGATTTTTGGGTATCAACAGGCCCTGAAGAGGGACAGGCCTTGCTGTCTTCCTGAGCTAACAAGTTTACACATTTCCCTGGCTGTCTACAGTCATCAGCTCCATCAGCTTGGACAAAGGAAGATTTCTCATCAACAGATGACCTAGGGTTGCACTCACAGAACTGCCGTTTAGTATCTTCCTTGGTCCCTGTCAAGATTCTCACAGGACAACAACCAATAGCACTTGAAGACAAACAAACATTTTTAGAACCACCCTTGCATGCCCAGCCAGAAAAAAGTGTAACCAGTGCAGAATCTGAAGCTGGAGCTGCAAGAGATCACACTGCAGGTTAGGACTTGACAGATATGAAGCACCAATAGCATGAATACTGTACCAGCGACAAACCCTCTTTAAAATGTCATAAAGATATAAGGAGTATTAATAAAAAGGAGAAAAGTTGAATTGACTCTGAACCTGCCATGTACATATTTTGAAGAAAAGACCTGGCTTCTTCTTCACTAAGTGACCCTACCAGCCATGGTAAGACACATTCAATCAATTTCAAGGGCATCACGCATAAGCTTTGATAAAGAAGTTCACGCTGTCTTTTGGCACTAAAGTGCTTTCGAGCAAGTGGAAGAACCTGACAATGCAATATACATGTCAGATGGCTTGCCAAGCTAGCAAAAGCCAAGAGGTGCATGACTGTTGATTTTAAATCTCAACCAATATGCAGGTGACATTTTTTAAGTTCCATCTTTCTTTCCTTTCCTTTCCTTCTTGTTCAATTAGAAAATGCAGAAACTAGACAATCATCTCTGTAGGAAAGACAAGTTCCACAGTGATGCAGCAACATGCTTACCTGAACTTCCTCATTTTGGAAGTGTTTCTGTATGTTGTCCATGATTTGATCAGCTTGGGAGCACAGTTTTGTATAGAAATCAGTAAGAGATGAGTAGGTTCCAGTACTTTGAATACTTTCTATCAGGCACCTAAGCTTGTCAAACTGAACTTCTTCTTCTGCATGCTCCTGTGCAAAAGAGAGTTCCGCATCTACAGCAGGGAATATAATTTTGTCCTCAGCAATACTGCACTCATAGAAAACGAAAAGTGCATTTCAAAAATCTTGAATGGTCACAGGTTTGACAATAAGACAAAATAATATTCATGTTCTCTTGTTATCATGCTTGTCTTGGGTCCTGTGAAGACACTGAAAGGAAAAGGAGAGGTCCATGAAGTTCAAATGCCTTCAAAGAAGAGCAATTTGAGGAGATTATACCATTCAAAAGCTTCCATACTTTATTGAGAAGGGTTTTCTAAAAAGACAACACAAATAAGGATTCAAAAGAATGACAAGAGGTAGGATGCATAAGTCATCCAGTGGACCATACTATGAAGGACTAATCACCCCCAAATAATTACCTTTTGGCATGGAAAAAGTTACGTCAATGCACTACTGATGAAACAAACAAGTTGCTGCACTTAAGCAATGTTACAAGGACATAATATGGAAACACAGAAATGACTGCACCTGTGAAAGATGCAAACTTCCGCAATGAATTGCAGCCTTTTGTTAAATGAAGACAGATTAGAAAAATCTCCAGAGTGCTGTATGCTCCTAGCAGCCTCAGTTATATCATTCAACTCTCTTTTAATAGCATTGTGCCAAAGCAGAATTTCATCTATTGGATGGAATTCAGTGGAAACGGTGGCATCACAATTTAGCTCCATATATTTCCTTTTACCCAGTCTAGAAGATTCACATGCACAGTATCCTTCCATGCTTTGACACCCTAAAGTTGGCGCTCTTGAATCTTGACACCAGGCCTTAGAATTATCTTCACAGCTCTTACATGTGTCAGACAATTTTGCCCCTTTCATCCAGGAGAAAATAACCTTCATTAATAGAAGTCTGGGTCAGCTTGTTCAAGTCCATCCAAAAAACATCAACCGCCATATATAACCTCACCTGTTGAAGAAGTTTCTCTTCTGGGATTATCTTACTCAAGCACTTGTGCATGTCCTGATGTTCATCGGATGATATAGAGGAAGAAAGCCAAGGAAGAAACTCCGTCATCATATTAACAGGAATGCTGCACAGAAACTGCCATGCCAATGAGGCCTGCTCTTCAAGTGAAAACTTCTCAATTAGCAAGGGAAAGACCTGCCACAACCAACAACAAGCTGATGAAATACAAATATATTTATGACTGGGTGTGACAAACTCCTAATGAATTATTTGTGAAATATGATTGCCAATTAGAAAGAGAAATTTCAATGGCATGGATTCAGAAACTCAGAGAGCATCTCGTTCACTGTCAACTCACTCTGAGCAGTACTAATTTTTTGCACGTAGAAAATTTGAAAGACAGACAAATGTCCTTATTTCTAGAATATCTATCTAGAAGTCTTCCCTTGAGCAATGCAGATGTGCGCTCTATTCCTCAGGGAAATCCTTGTGGAGGATAAGATGTGGTGTCATAATATTCATGCCACAACCATTTATATCTTGTATAAGAAAGATATTGCAGCTGGCAATATGCTATTAGAACTCATAGCCTATATTGTCCCCCTTTTTCCTGTTAAACTTAGGGGGAAATATTATTAAACAGCTGAAACAAGGACAGACTTCACCTCATGCAGATCAAATGTCAGGTGACTGCAGCATTGTTAGCCTTCTCCTTAACATTTTTATAACAAATGGCAGTACATGAAGACTAGAAACACATCTCTCATTGTATGGTGATCATAACTTCTATCAACTGGAGTGGATATCAAACCACATTACTCATATGCTGAAACAGAGACAACTCTAAGAGCAAGGAATGCTTGATAGCTTGAAGAACTAGTGGGTATTCATGTTTAATGTGTTGGAGGAAAATCAATATCAACGTGCAAACATGGACAGAATTTCGTTGCACCTTTCAGATTCTTCTGTAGTCGTGTTGACACAGATTTATTTCAAGTTGAAATATACATTTCTGATTGTTAGTCAATATTTTTAATATCTTCTTGTCCTCTAGTTTAGTCAATCAGTCACTAATACATCTGATACTCTACAATCTACATCTTACAATCTCTCTACAATTGCGGAATCTATTTATCTTTCTATTTCCTTTTTGTTCCTAAACTGTTTAAAGCATTAAAGAAAGCTCTGCACATCATGTGCGGTTAAAAGATACAGATTGAGAGAATAGGGGGGACAGTTTTAAATTGCCTTAAATCTATCATGAGAAAATGCAAAGCTATCCTTGCACAGCTGATACAAAAGAATACCTGTTCCTCTTCCTTGGACATATGTTGATCAATTGATGTTTGAAGGGCTCCTGTACGAGAGGCTAACTCTCTACGATAGCTTTCTTCATTTTGCATACTTGAATTGAGCAGCTCAAATAATTGATCGAAAAGAACACTCTCTCCCTCATGTTCAAGGGAGTAAGTTCGTGCCACATTCTTCACTCGTATATCAAGAGCAGGAAAAATAACCTGCAATCACAAAAAACATACTGTCAGATTCCTCAGCTAATTGTTTATAAGCTAGACCCAAAGAACAGGGAAATAATCCATTCTCAAACATGAAATATGTGGCTGGTAACATCATTTATCACATTAACTGCTTCATCATGCTATGAATCGTGATTCTCTCAAAAATAGATAGCAGCAACCTTGAAAATCTATGCAAAAATAGTAACAGTGACCTTTAGATATGGGATTTATTGCCCACAAATGCTTGTTTTAATTAGTGGATGCTACCTAACTGAGCTAATAAAGACACATGCATAATCTATAATCCGAAACCGCCAGCCATTGAATCTCAGTGACATCAAGAATGAGAGAGGTTAACAGAAAGGGAGACTATACACCATTGTGCAGTGCAAGACCTGATGGGCGAAGTGAACCAAAAAAATTGACCACATCAATGTTCCAAATACCAGTCATGTGTGTTTCAATACATGTAACCAGGACACAGTTTTCTAGGTTTTTCAGATATTATAGACCTACAAAGCGCTGATGCTTTCCAATACTAATTGATTTGATCAAACCATCAAATTCCAATTGGCAGATGACCATGGAAATTCATGCCACAGTTGTTTCTGACAGCACCTTCTACCTTGGGTCAGTTGAAGGATCCAGAGTAGAAGCATAAAACTACAGCAACAACTGTCTTATTCCCTTTTCACTTGTGCTGGATCAGGAACGGGAACTGCATCAAGATTATAAAGCTTGTACTATAGCCAAACATGTGGAAAATAAAATTTATACCATTATTTGACAAAACCATTTCTACTAAAAGCTACAAAGCTGGTATTTCTTGCAAGAACAAGTGACAGACTTCTCCAAAATACACCTCTTTCATTCATCACACTTCATATAATAATATCTAGGTCAACCTGTGATAAATTCCACGATAAGTTCAGTTCAGAGATCATATATCATAAAGATATTTCAAATCTAAATTAACTGGAGAAAGATAGATAGGTGGTTGATGTTACTGTTGTGCAGAAACAATGATTATCAGATTTTCTTTGTCCATTTAGCAAACGTTTTACATACTTGTAATATCCGTAACTTCTAAACTCTTGCCAGCTTTATTTTGTTTTGTGTCAGATGCCCCCACCAGCTTGTATAGATACAAATAGCTCACAACCCTAAAATTATCGGTATAAAAATAACCATAGGGGCAGAGCTAGATACATGATGCAATACTCTATAACTTAAGAAAGGAGGGGGCAGGAGTATAAATGCAATGTTAATTCAATAACTAATACCTTGTGAAAAGAATGCAGATTAGAAGGGGGGTGAAGAATATAACTGAATAATGTGAAGTGATTATACCATACAATGCATACCATAATCAAGACAGGCAGGTAATTAAGTACCTAACAACACATATGGAGTCCATAATCTACCAGGTGATACTTTGTCTAATGACCAAAGACCATGAGTGGTGACAATTGAAGTATATGGATGTTACAAATATAGTTTCAGCGTTTCATATTATGTTGTGGCAGTATCGTGCCTTATTGAGATTAGCATGCACATGGTAACTCGCCAACAATATCTTCCCACTAGACAAAATTTGACCTGCAAATCCAACTAAAGTGCACATAAGACAACAAATTGGTTACAAGCGTCTCATGACTCAAAAGATTTGAACCTATAAATCTGAAATTCAACATTTAAGTTGGAAATGAGGATATGTACTTTGATCAATGCAACAAAATAAAATTAAAAATTCTGATTGCAACGTCATTGTGTGCACTAATGACAAAAAGAAAAGAAAGGAAAGGGAAAGTGAATGTTACCCTATATGTGATCAAGTAATTCAATAAGAAATGACAGTTCCAGGTCCCGCCAAGTTGAATAACAAGAGAGAAATTTTAATTATATTCCAGCAAGATAACATGAATTCAAGGCACATGGTACTTGATCTCCTCTAAAACCTGCTGCTTAGGAAACTAATCGGCCCAACAATACACGCTCATTCTTCACAATCCAGTAAGGCCTTAATCAAAGCTATCACGTGTAATTCGATCACAAGGGCACGTAATGAACTGCTATTGCTATTGGCGATTCAGATTTTAGCACCACCATACTAGTATCAAAGTATAGAGATACTATCCATATGTATCAATGCAACCATGCACAAACCTTCAACTGGTCCTGTCTACTCTCCCTCTACAGCGAAAAACAAAGCACACTCTCAACCAATCCACGATAATCAGCTCAAATTTCCACGATTAACAAAACTAGGAAAAATTAAGCAATAATCATACAAAATCATCATTAAAATGGAAAATAAATTAAAAGGGAGATTTATTCGCATATCCCTAGAAACCTCCAAAACTCCATTCAATCGATTGCAAATACACTAACAAACACAGAATCTGATAAAAAAATTGAAAACTGAAATAGCAAACTGAGCCGAACAAACTCGCTATTCAAAAATCAATCAAAGTCTCGAAATCAAGAAATTTGAAACAGAGAATAGTTAAACCAACCTCGTCCTCAGCATTGCAGTGATGCTTATATATCGAGCGAAAAAGGTGATAACGCTCAAGTAACGGCTTAATATCACCACCAGTAGTAGCATAAGCGATGGCAGCGCGGTGGAGGCCATCGAGCTCGGACCTGATAGCTTTATGGAAGAAAAGGAAGATAAGAATTGGAGATTTCAAAGCAGATATTTTTAGGCAAGTTTTAGACGGTGCAGAAGGATCGATTGGATTCACTGGACCTGCCATTACCGCTACTCCTCCTGCTCCCCTTCCGTCTATACTAGAAAATGGCGTCGCCATTATATCAGAAAATTAATTAACTAGCTGGAGAAGAATCTTGAAATTCCTAATCTCTCTCCTTCTGTTTCCTTTTTCTTTTAGGAGAATTTCATTTTTGTGATAGTTTTTTTTTAATCTGTTTCTTGTTTGGTTCTCCAGTTATTGTGGATTTTTTGGAGTATTTTGTCTCTGTATGCGAGAAAGGAGAAGAGAACGAAGCGAATAAAAACGGAAGAAGAACAAGGTAGAATACAAATAAGGTGGATGGAGAAGACGGGGGCATTTTATTATTTCTTCTCTCTCTCTCTCTCTCTCTCGCTCTCTTTTTTTTTCTTTTTCAGTTATTTTAGGAATTGATTTTTTATTTCTTTTAGTTTTGGATTTATTTATTTATTTTACAGAGATTCATGGGTGATGTGAATCAGAGGACGTAAGACGGGTTTACTAAGATTGAAATAGGATAAACGGATAATTTATATATCTCAAATAGAAGATTATTTTAATTTTTTAATGGTTATTCTGATACTTGAATTAACACGTAGAATTTGACGTCACGGAAGACTCGACATAATGTTAAAAATTTTGAGATTTGTTATCTTGAATTTGAATGGGTCGAAATATATTTATCTTATAAAAAATTGAAATAACTATAATTTTACTCTATTAACCCAGAACTGTAAAATCTATCTAAAACAATGAGATTTCCTTAAATACAAAAATAAAAGAATTTGACCCCAGTTTTCTATAAAATTAATGCACATCAGTATTCTACCTGTTGTCGTTTCCTGCTCAAGTTCTTTTTTACAATGGCACGGGTTCCATTCAAAAACAGGTTTGGGCTCATCAACACCACATCTACTAGTTAGCTTGATTTTGGGTCTAGGCATCGTGTCTGACCCATGGCCAGGTGCATGGCTTGGCGCCCCTTCAGTTCAGACGCTGTGCATGGATGGGGAAAAAACATTTAGACCTTGTTAATGTTTTTTAGCGGGAAAAAAAATAAATTATATAAAAAATAATTTAATGTGACATGTTCAACAAGGATCAAAGATAACCTGAATAACCCGTAAAAATATAAATTAATTATTAATAAATACTTAATATAATATTTTTTATAAATATTGTCACGACGGTGATTTTTCGCGCTTCGTGCCCCGTCACACGGTGTGCGGTGAAAATGGGATGTTTGTTTTACAGCCGTAAAATTTACGACTATAAATATAAGGAGTCGCCACCTAATATTAAGGTTACTAGGAACCTATTGGTCTGCGTGAGTCTGGATAAGGGGACTTGTTGTGCAAAGGGAAGACGCATCCCCTTCAGTGCACCCTACCTAAGGTAAACTGCATTGTCATTTGATTGTCTTTTCTAAGTTAAATTTTTTTTTTACACTACATAAAATAATATTTTTTTATATCTGCGGGTGTAATTTACGATGTAATTTTACATCGCAGTTAGAAACTCTTTTTTTTAGTTTTTATCTACGGATGTAATTTACGCTTTAAATTTACACCATAGTTAAAATATATTTTTTTTATTCATGGATGTATTTTACAATGTAAATTTACACCCTAATAGATAAAACAAAAATGGTTTTGATTATTTTTGATATTTTGTCCAAATTCCAATGGATAATCATAAACCGGTTACGATATCCGATTTTTATTTTAAAACATGAAAAAGATACAATATTTTTTTTTATGAAAAATATGCTTGGAAAATATTAGAATTCGGCCGTATGCACGAAAACATATTTTTGATATTTTTGAATTTTTTTGCAATAATAATAGTAGTGAGAGAAAAAATATAAAAATATAAAAATATTTTTTTATTTTTTTATTTTTTTTATTTTTTATTTTTTTATTTTTTAATGGGTTGGGCTGTCAGCACAGTGGGCTGACAGCCCAGCATGAGTGGACTAGGCTTCCAGCCTCACGGGCTGGAAGCCCAAAAGGTCTTGGGGCTCGAGGCTGGAAGCCCATTTTTATTCTGGGATGGGCTTCCAGGCCTCGTGGGCTGAAAGCCCAAACATTCTTGGGCTGGGCTTCCAGTCCTCGCGGGCTGGAGGCCCATTTTATTTGGGCCGGGCTTCCAGACCTCACGAGCTGGAAGCCCCGACTTTATTTCCTTGGGCCGGGTTTTTAAACCCGGCCCATCCTCTTTAAGATTCGGGGCGGACCTGGACGCACTGTTCATGCATGTGAACAGTGGGAAATCACGTCTCACTGTTCACATGCAATGAACAGTGGAAAACGGGGAAGATGATGAATAGTGGGAGGGGATTTTCGAGTGTGATGAAATGCTTACCTATTGGCACCATTGGGTAGAGGAGATAGAGGTGATTGTCCTGATGGTTGTGGAGTCGTTAGCGGTGGCCTGTGGTGGCCGGAGTAAGCCTCCAAAGTTACGGTGTTAACGTTGCAATCGTAGAAACCGTCGCCGGGGGCCTCGCCTGAAAGTGTATTTATGTTGCTGGTGTAGAGGGTAAACTCACGGTGTGGATAAGGGTTGTTTTGGGTGGTTGAATGATATGCAACGACGGAGAGAAAGAGAGTTCGA
The DNA here is from genome assembly GCA_015731905.1 of Salix dunnii. Lineage (NCBI taxonomy): Eukaryota > Viridiplantae > Streptophyta > Magnoliopsida > Malpighiales > Salicaceae > Salix > Salix dunnii. Next base: position 8,680,505 of record CM027668.1, on the reverse strand, counting down.
CGGGGCTGTTAGAGAGAGAGGGGGGCTGTTGAAACTGGAGAGAAAGAGCTGATGAAGAAGATGAAGATGATCCTCCTCTTTCGTGTGATTCTTCTGGCTTTTGTTTGTTGAGAATTTCCTTGAATCCTCAGCTCTTCTCTTTGTTTTTTCGTTTTCTTCCTTTCTGTGTTTTTTCTTCTCCCCCCCTCTTCTGCCGTCGTGTGTGGCTGCTTTTATAGGCGGTGTGGCCTGCCACGGACAGCTTGGTGGCAGCTGTTGGTGGCTGGGCGGTGGGCTGTTGGCAGGCGTGCAGGTGAAGGTGGCAAAGGCAGAGGGGCTGTTGCAGCTTTGGGGAGGCCAAGTTTCGTTTTGGTCCCTCAATTTATGATTATTCTAATTGCACCCTCAATTAAATTTATATTTGTAATTTTGTGCAATTGTGCCCTTGTCCGAATTTCAACATTACCCTTGGCTTTGCGCGTCTTTTTCATTTTGGTCCCTCACTTCTGATTTACATAATTTGGCCCTCAATTGACAATTATACTGTCAATTGTCTTCAATTTGATCCCTGATTAAGCCAAATTAGCTTGGAAAAATTCAATTGAGTCTCCAAAAATTATGATTTTCTCAATTAGGCCCGAATTAAATTCAAGAATTAAACTTTTCATCAATTAAACCCTTAAAAAAATTAATTTAACCAATTTAAAGCATAATTAAGTCCTTGCACTTAATTAAATTCTTCAATTGGACCCTAAATTAATTCTCGAACATAATAATATTTTGAATTAGCCCATGATTAAATCAAATTGTCTTATAAAAAATATAATTATGATTTTTGACTTAATTTTTACCTTGAATTTGTATTTTCTCTCATTTTTTAGCATAAAAGAGATTCGATTCGCCTCATAAAATTTTCAAAATTTCCACCGTGATTTTTCTACCGACGCCAAACCCCTTTTATTTTATTTTTGTTATTTTTTATTTATTTTGGGGAATAACCCAAAAATTGGGTTACGACAAATATTGAAACAAAAAACTTGTTAGATCAATTTGAATCAACTCGGGTTGACCTGTCATTCCACATGTCATATTATAAAATCATAATGATCCTGTTTAAAATAAATGAAAACAAATAATTAAACCTAGTTTTCAATAAATTCAACGTTGGATAATAGAATTTTAAAAAAATCATTAATTTTTTTCATAAAAACTTGACCTGAATTAGTTGAGGTTAATTTGTCAACCCCATTACTTGAATAATGAGATTATAATAGAAAAGTAAAAAACAAGTTAAAATAAATTAAAAAGATTAATTCTTAATCAATCTTGTGTTAAATAAAGAGCAAAAAAATATAAATTTTTTTTTGAGTAAATCCAAATTAAGCAATCACACTTATGATTTAAGCCATTATATTGAATAATCTTATTGAAAATAAATCATAAAATTTAATTTTTAATAAATCCAAAGTTAAAGGATAATCTTGGAAGGAAAAAAAATGATTCATTTGTGTCAAGTTGTCAAACTCGCAATTTATATCATGAAATTAAGATAGTCTCGTACAAGAAAAAAAAGTTCAAACCCCAAGAAACCTAATTGTATTTAGTTTTTTTTTCCGAGAAAAGGCAAAATAAAATTTCCTCCACTATTAGTTTTTGTTCTTCATTGTTTTTCTCTAGACTTTCAGTTTAATTGTTGGTGTTGAAGTTGATTTTCCAGACAAGCTCAACACGATATTAAGAAAAAATATATAATATTCATGATGAAATTACAAACAAGAAAAATAGATTGAGATGAAATTGATAATTGCTATATATGTTTAATTTTTTTTTTGTAATTGGTAGGTGTTTAAATTATCACTCAGTGTGGCTTGGTCAATTTCCACTACACACCTAATCAAATAAATATCCCGCGTTACATTATGAGATGAACAACCTTTTAGCTTGAAAAATAATTATCATTGCTAGTATTTTTTTTTATTAGATAAAAACTAAACTAAGTAAAATTTGACTCGAGGTGACTCTTTTATCTTAATGTGGTCTAAGGAAAACTAAAATAGCTAATAGAATTATAGTTAAACTCTAAATAAATATTTAAAAATGTGATTGATAATTAATATTGAAATAATAACATATTATATTTGAATCCACTCAAATTAACTTCTCAAACCGCATATCAAGTCATCATATCATAGCAATCTCATTAAAAACACATCAAAATAAATTAAGAGTCTAAATTCTCAATAAATACAGTGTTAAGATACGAGACTAGAAAATAGTTAGAAAAAATGAAAATAAAATGACCCGAGTCAAATTGGTTGACTTTTCAAATTCACAAATCACTCATGATATTGAGATAACTCAATAAAAAATAAAAATAAGCTACGAGGTTCAATTATTGCTCAACTTGGTGCTAAAAAATAATTTTGAAAAACAAATCAATTAAAAAAGTCACGAAAATCACTCAACTCGACTAAGATTAAACTATACTTGTAATTCAAATCATGAGAAAGTAATAACCTTATATAAAACAAACTAAAATAAATTATGAAATTTCATTTGAAATCAAACCAACATTGGATGATAAAATCAAGAGACAGAAAAGTTAACTAAAAAAATTGAAGAGAAACTCAAGTCAACTTGTTAAACTTATATTTAATATAAAAAATCTAGGATAATTTCATAAAAAAATAAATTAAACAAGTACAATGCTTAATTTTCATAAAATTAGAAGAATAGAAAAGAGACAAATACACATTATTATATGGACAAACTTTGTCTTCAATTTTTTTTTTTTGTTAATACAATATATATAACGCGTTAAGGTTTCACTATACATCATTTATTATGAATCTCAACAGTAAAATTACTATTTTACTCAAAGAATCGCAAAAAAAAATGACATTGATGTTGGGGTGTTATGATCTTTTCAGCATTTATTGTATAATACCTATTTATCCTTGGGAGTTGACAAAAAGAAGAAAGTTTGCAGAGGGTATTTTGAATTTTCACATATTTTCACATGGTATAATTACTTATGTACCCTCCAAAAAAGACAAAAAGGAAGCTTTGTTGTTAGGGGCATAGTGGTACTTCACACTTAGTTTTTTTCTTAGTTATTGTTGGGGTGCAAGTGTATTTAAATAATTTTGTATTTTTTTTTAATTTACTGCAGGTGTGTCATAGGACGCACCATCGATTTTGCGCATACACGCTCCTGTCAACGTGATGTGTATTATGACCGTTGGTAGTGTAAAATATTTGATCATCATGTCATACAGTGTGCTACATGTCCTCTTTCTCCTAATACGGTGCATGACGTGTAGGTGGTCGTTGAATTGTTGATGGATGGCTTTGTGTTCCTCCCCTTCTCTCTCTTGCAATAGAAAGTATAATGCGGCCCTTCATATTGTTGGTTTGTTCATTTTAGTTTTTGATTTTTTGATTTTATTTTTCTTACTGATTCTTTAATGAATTTTTTGATTGTTTTTAGTTATGTCCTTCAATTAAAATTAATCATATATGGTACATTTCATTTCAATCCTTAATATTTTAATTTTTGGTTTGTTTTTTGTTCGTTTAATATTTTGAGTGTGTATGTTTTAATTTTTCTAATTTTATCCTCCAATTGAAATTAATCATATATGTTACTTTTCATTCTAATTCTTATTCTTTTGATTTCTTGAATAGCTACACTATTTTTTTTTTGAAATCCCGTTATTGTTTTTCGGTCTTAGGATTTTGATTTATTGCATTTTTGTCATTCAATTGAAATATATATATATATGTGTGTGTGTGTGTGTGTGTGTGTATATATATATATATTATTTTAACACTTATACTTTTAATTTTTTATTTAGTATTAATTCCTTTGATTTTTTTGTTTTTTCTTGGAAATGTTTATTTCTTGTCCATATTTATTCATTTATATTTTTTATTTTTATTTTTAATTTTTGTTGTTTTATTTTTTATTGAAGTTTTATTTTTTGTCGAAGTTTTATTTTTACTTGGTTCTATTCTAAAATTTTACACTGTATTTTTTTAAATGCTTTTATTATTTTTTGGTCCTAGTGTTTTGATTTGTTGTAGTTTTGTCATTTAATTGGAATTAATTATACATTTTCTTTCTCATTTTAGAACTTATTCTTTTAATTTTTTATTTAATATGAATTTCTTTGTTTTTTTCATTCATTATTGGATAATATTTATTTCCCCCCTTATTTATTCATTTATGCTTTTAGTTTTTGTTGTTTTATTTTTATCCAGTTTCATTTTAAAATTTAAATTTATGTTGCTTATACTAAATTTTGTTTTTAAAAATCCCTTCATTGTTTTTTGGTACCAGATTTCGATTTGTTGCAGTTTTGTTATTCAATTGGAATTAATTATATTTTTTATTTTTTTATTTTGACACCTATTTTTTTATTTTTTTTATTTAATATTATTTCATTTGGTTTATCCAGTCCTTCTTGAGCAGTGTTTATTTTTTATTGATATCTATTCATGCTTTTAGTTTTTATTTTTAATTTTTGTTGTTTTATTTTTATTTGGTATGGTTATGAAATTCAAATTTTTGTTGGTTGTACTTCATTTTGTTTTTAAAAATCCCTTTATTGATTTTTGATCTCAAGGTTTTGATTTGTTGCAGTTTTGTCATTCAATTAAAATTAATTATATATTTATTTTTTTATTTTGGAACTTATTCTTTTAATTTTTTATTTTGTGTAAATTATTTTAGTGTTTTTTATCCTTATTGAACATTGATTATTTTTTATTTGTGCTTATTCATTTATGCTTTTAGTTTTTATTTTTGATTATTGTCGTTTATTTTTTATTGGGGTTTTATTTCTATCCACTTCATTTAAGAAATTTTTATCTATGTTGGCAATTTCCTTTTCCCTTTGTTTTTTTTTTGTGTGTTTTTTTGTTTTTTTTTTTTTGTCATATGATTTTTTTATACTCATAATATTTATTTTAGTTTTTTTTTCTTTTGATGTTGTTTTTGTTTGCTCTTTGTTAAAGTTATTTTTTATTTTTCAAGATAATTTTATTGTTTATGTCAATAAAAATAATAATTTTAGTGATTGTTTATTTTATTCTTGCTTTTTTTTAGAAATATTTTTTTTTATTTTGTTTTTTAGGACATTTTAATGATTCTAATTGTTTTAACAGTAATTAGGATAATAATTTTAGCTGTTATAGTGACGATAGTGACGTTAATTTTGCAGTAGATTTTCAATGATATTCTTTTATAAATAGAAAATCAATGATTTATTTTTTTTATTTAGTTACAGTAGGTGTTTTCACAGTTTATATTTTATCATTATATTTAATTTAAATTAGATTATAAAGTAAATTAATCCTAATATAATGAATTTGATTATCCAGGTATCCGAATATTCTTATTTTTTTAATTACGATAATAATTTTATGCCGATGATTTTTTTGAAATATATTAAATTGATAATTTATATTGATTTAAAATTCATATATTTTATTAGAAAGTTGTTATAGAAATTTTGTATATATTAATTATTTTGTCTAAATTTATAGAATAATAAAAAATATGATAATTTTAATATTTTATATTTTGAATATATTTTTACGGTGAAATTGATAGTTCTATATAAACCGCAGGGCTGTCATATAGAATTCGCAACTCAGGTGGTATCACTAGGCAAAAAGGTGCCAGGTAAGACACGGATCCATGGACACGTATGGGCACTAATTAAGAATCAGCCTCCACCACGGACATCTAGGGGCCCGGAGATTTTTCACGGAGTCCACGTGAGCTTCCACCGAGAACGGATAAAGGACAATATGGTCATCAAGTTGGCCTACCAGACAAAAACATCGCACGTGGTGGTTGATTGATTGATGATTGTATCATGAGAGCAAAGCGTATTCAACGTGCGCTCCTTTTCATGACCCCTTTTGTCAATCGTGTGACATCAATGGCGTCCATCCTTCTCATCGATCTGACGTGTGTTCCGAATATTTCCTATATTTACCGAGTATTTGATTTATTTCTTTAGCATCTTTCTTTTCAATATTAAAATGAGTTTCTCCATGCATTAATTATTTGGTACGACACCCGGGATAACCACATCCAGACACTCCGCAGAAGAAACCTACGTCGTGTTTAAGCTTGTCTTTTATTTTTAAGGAATTTTTCAACCTTTTATGCCTGTAGTATGATTCTTGTTTTTAAAAATATTTTTTATTTTTTTAAATAGTTTTTGTTATTAACATACAAAAATAATCTAAAAAAATATTTAATAAAAAATAAAAAAATATTTTTAGAAAAATATTTTTAAAATCTAATGTTAGGAAGGACAACTCGTCCAATTTTGAGGTTTCACTGTTTGCTCTGTCAATAGTTCGTCAGAAATGTGATAATACTTCTACATCTCCATTAATACTACTCGTGACTGAGATCAAATAAGTAATATATTGTTTACGAATACATTGATTTAAATTTAAATGAAGACAGCTATTTGAAAATGCAATCTTGAATAGAATTACTTTTAGCAGATGACAATTGACGCGCCATGTATACACGTGTGTATAGTCCCGTGTTACCATGTTTATATTTATCGAGCTGCATTTAATCTCTATTTTTTTATCGAATATTTATTCAGTCTCTATTTAAACTCTAGAAATGTAAGCGTGCATTGATATTTTTTTATTACACAGTGTTCCGTTATTGCCTGACAATTTTAAGTCAAGACAAATTTTAGCAAAAAATTTTTTGGAAATACAGAAACTACACTAATAGAAAAGTATATTTTATAGACATATATCAATAATTAAAACTTTAATTGATTTAAATTTTAATAAGAGATATATTTCTTAACTCGAACATAAATATATTATACATATTATAAATTATTTGTCGTCACATATGACAGGAATTTTAGCTATTTATTGTCATTAAATTTTATGCATAACTTTTCAGAAAAAAGAAGTCAATAAAAATATTTAGCATTTCTGCCATTACTTTAAAACAATGATTATTAATTAAGCAGATAACATAAGTGTACAGCAATTCATTTTATTTCCCTATCTATCCACATTTTAATTTAACTATCACCTCAAAAATTGAACCGGAAAGGTTTATTTTTTAAAACGGAATTAACAGTGTTAAAAAAATATAATAAACAATACAGTTTAAAAATGTTTTCATAAAATAATATATTATTACTATATATAAACCGCGTCGATTTTTTACTGTGCGAATCCACAATAATAGTTATTATTTATATATTTTTCCGAGACATGGGAGGGAGATGTGCAAGTGGCTGAGTTGGTCAAAGGCGCGGGAGATTAATCGCGAAGGTGTGAGTTCGAATCCCGCTACTTACATAATTTTATTTTGCTTGCGTACCTTCCTTAACTTACTATAAATATAAATTTTTGTCAACATGACAAAGATATTCAGGCAGCGGAGCTGGTCTACGCAAGCGAGATTGGCAGATACGGCGTGGGTTCTAATCCTTCTATGAACAAGATTTATTTTGCTTGCGTGCCGGCTTTAATGTAACTTACTATCAATATAAACATTTGACAACAATTCCTGAGATATTAAGGCAGCGGAGCTGGTCCAGCCGTGTTAGATTAGCTATAACAAATAGGTTCGAATGCCACTATTATTATATATTTTTTAAAAAAATATTTTCCATTTAAAAATATATTAAAATAATAATTATTTTTTAAAAAATTATTTTTAACATCAGTATATGAAAATAATATAAAAATATTAATAAATACAATGTTTGAACAATGTTTTTTTTTCCTGTATTTATTCATTTATGCTTTTAGATTATTTATTTTATTTTATTTTTTGTCGGAGTTTTATTTTTATTATGTTTCATTCTGAAATTTTAATTTATGTTGGTAATAATTTTAAAATTAATATTTCTTATTTTTCTTTTATGTTTTTTGTTATTTCATCTGTTTTTCAGATCAAATAATTTTATGATATTATTATTTTCAAAATAATAATGATAATTTTAATAATTACTTTCTTATTATTTTTTGTTAAAATGTTTGATTTTTAATTTTTTGGGGTAATTTAATGATTTTAATTGTTTGGGTAGTAAAAATATTTTTTGTTTAGAAATATGTTAAAATGATAATTTTTTGTTTAAAAAAATATTTTTAATATCAACACATGAAAATGATATTAAAATATATAATATTTGGATTGTGTTTATTTTTTGTCCGTATTTATTTATTAATATTTTTAGATTATTTTTTTTTATTTAATTTTTGTTAAAGTTTTTTTTATTAGGTTCTGTTTTGAAATTTTAATTTATATTAGTGATAATTTAAAAAATTAATATTGTTCTTTTTTCCCCTTTGTTTTTTTTTATGTTTTCTGTTATTTTATCTATTTTTAGATTTTATAATTTTTGTGATTATTTTTTATTGGTTTTTTGTTCAATTTTTTTTGGTAATTTAATGATTTTAATTGTTTGGGCAATGAAAATGACAGTAACATAGGGATGGATTTTCAGTTTATGTTTTTGTCTTTTTGTTGATAGAAAATGAACTATTTATTTGTTATTTGATTATTGTAGATCTTTTCACAATTTATATTTTGTTTTTACATGTAATTTAAATTGAATTATAAAATGAACTAATCTTAATACAATGAATTTAATAAATAAAATATATGAATCTTTTTGCTTTTTTAATTATGATGATAATTTTATGTTGGTTATTTATTTAAAACCTACTGAACAAATAAATTTATATTGATTTAAAATTCATATATTTAATAGAAAACTTGCACTTTCACAGGAATTCTACACATATTTATTACTTTGACTAAATTTATATTATAGCAAAAAAAACACAATTAATATTTTTTACGTTAAAAAAATATAGTGCCCCCGCGACAAGGCGTGGGGATATTTTTTTATCAGGGTTTTATTTTTATCTAGTTCCATTATGAAATTTTAATTTATGTTGGAGATAATTTTAAAATTAATATTGCTCTTTTTTCCCCTTGCTCTTTTTTTTTGTGTGTTTTCTGTTATGTTATATGTTTTCGGATCAAATAATTTTAGTGATTAATTTTTTATTGTTTTTTCTTAAAATGTTTTGATTTTTTAAGGTAATTTAATGATTTTAATTATTTGAGCAGTAATGTTAATAATAATTTTAACTATTATAGTAATGAAAATAACGATAACGTAGGGATGAATTTTCAATTTATGTTTTCATCTTTTTATGGATATAAAACTAACTACTTATTTTTATTTGATTATTGCAAGTCTTCTCATAATTTTTAAATATGATTTAAATTAAATTATAAAATCAACTAATCTTAATACAATGAATTTAATATTTCAAATATCCGAATCTTCTTGTTTTTTTAATGATAATGATAATTTTATGTTGGTTATTTCGTTAAAACCAATTAAACAGATAAATTTATATTAACTTAAAATTGATATATTTTATAGAAAACTTGCACTTCACAGTAATTCTACACAGATTTATTATTTTGACTAAATTTATATTATAATAATAAAAACACATATAATTAATATTTTTTTATTAAAAAAATATGGTGCCGCCTGCAACAAGGTGTGGGGGCATTGGCTAGTATACACACACACAAACCGATAAATAGGTCAGTGCAAATACCAACAATTTTTTTTTCCAACACTATTTATCTTATAAAAAATCTCAATGAAATTAACATGGTTACACATAAAGATTGTCAACGGAGGGTGATTGAAGTGAGCTCTAATTATAACGAGAAAAGATGAGATAAAATATAAAAAAAGGAATAGGATACGTCAAAACTCTAATTATAACACCACTAATATTATAAAAAGATCACGATAAGGTCACAATAATAACCACATTGATACATACATGAATAATAACTCATTTGTTTTTCAAGTAAAAATTGTGATATACTCTAGTTATAATCAACGATGAACATGATTGATGTTATTAGATCTGTTTTATTAAGATTTTTTTGGTGATATGAATAATGTCATAATTTGATGAATTTTCATTCCCCCTTTATTCTTTTTGTTTCTTGAAACTTATGTCAGCCTATTTTAGCAATTTACCCTGAAGTTGACATTCACAGCCTGCCTCAATCTTTTACAAGTTGTCATTTCTAACCGTGATATATATAAATCTGTGCTGTTTTATACACGGAAATATGATCTAATTATATTAATTACACCGCTAATACACGGAAATATTAGTGAAAAAGAATATTTCAAAAACAAACAAAAAAATCTTTTGCAAAACTAGAAAAAATGTGTGTGTGTTAAAAAAATCGAGAACGGAAGGAAGCAAGATTGAAAGAGAAAAAATACCACGCTTTGGAGGGGATAATATTGAGATATGATTCTGGCTAGGGCCGACCCGGCTGTTATTCTCAAGGAAGGCATGAAGGGAGCACATGAAACGGGCGTGGAAGGTGTGCCAGTCGCTAGGTGGCACGAGACATGCCCGTGCCAGCGCAAGGCTCTCTCCTGCCGCTCCTTGATATTTGGAGAGGACCGTTGCTTTTCAGCAACTAGACCCTTTGATTGTTCATTTGTGCTATCCTCCATCGTAAAAATTAAATCTAACTGGAGGACACAAATATAATCTTTTATTTATTTATTTACATAGATAAAGATATTTTATAAAAAAAATAAATTAAATAGTTCATGGAGCTTGATTTCCAACCGATTCTGTATTAAATAATAAAATTAGAAGATATCAAATAAAAAAAACACAGAAATAAGTTAAGCTACTTTAAATGAACCCATTAAGTACTATTCTGAAGCCGAAAATATCAAAATAACTTAATAAAAAAAAGAGGAAAAAATAGATTTTACTTTCCCTGTGTCATCTACTGCTACATATGTATGTGTGATGAACTACATGTATTAACAAAAAATTCAGAAAAAAGAAGTGAACATACATTTTTATGTCCGGACCCTTAAACATTATCATAAAACTTCAACCAGCTTGTTTATTATAAAAAGAAAAAAGGAGCTTTCTTCTTTGCAAGGAAGTAATTAATTAAATCTAGCCTTTTAATGAATCACTATCCTCTTCCGAGTGTACAGTGCATGCATGGAATCCAAACACGAGGATTTTAAATCACTGGCGCTTCCATGATTAAATGGATGGAGAATGGGAGATGTTTTGCAAAGTTAAATGGCGTTATATGCCCCCGACTGATCTAAAACAACACATATATTATTCTTTTCTGCTTTGTTTATGTACCAGAGAGGGAAATTCTTTTACTTGGATGCTATTGGGCAGGGCACTCAACCATGCAGGCGTTTTCCCTGTAAGTGGGTGAGCGTGGAATAGCAATATTGAATCAATTGGTCAATTGAATGAGTGTGTCATGCCTATGTTTGGCACACATTCTTCAATTAAATATTGCCCCACTAGATATGGATAATCCACCAGGGGCCCGAAAGTTACCACTATAACCTTCTCCAGATGAGGTGCTGTCAATCTCACCTACCATCTTCATTTTGATCTGTCTAAAGCACTATCCAGAAACTTCATAAAGCTCCCCACACTGAGCATATAATATTACCATAATTTACTTCCTTCTGCTTGAGTTGAGGATTAAAATTTGATATTCTCAGAAGATGCATATGCCTTTTTAAGAATGGATCAAGGAAACCCTTCTGGCAATGATCTTATAATAGAAAATTCGGTATCCACTACCTCAATTTATCAAAACGTCTACAATGGCATCCACGTGTGTTTTGATATAAATAATGCCACCAGTCCAAAAGTTATTTGCCGTGGAAAAATATTCTGAGCATCTTTTATGCTTCATGAAAAGCCAAATTCCATATATTTCCACCCAAATGGATCGAACCCATGTAATTTGAACTAGATCCTGAGCCACTGGCAGGAGTATAGTGTAACTGGTACTAACCCTTCAATTAAAGATATGATTTCTGGGTTAAGGTCATTGATGGTTAATCTCAAGAAATTAAGAAAATCAGATCAATTCTATAAATTCTTATAAAAATAAAAGTGAAGAACAAACATTAAGCACATTACAAGTCGTAGTTAGTATAAACTACGAGAGGGATATCTGCAGACAGTGGGGGCCTCGAGCAGCCCCCGGTGCCGGTACCAATAAATTTATTTCTTTCCTTTTAGTTTCCAGAGGAAAAGGTTTCAGCTGGGAATGCAGATTGACTAGACAAAACACTGCCCAACAACGTTTCCTGTTCACTTGGAGGACAGTTGACTTGGGTAATACAGGCCAGATGGAGTGCCCCGAATTTGGGGTTAGCACCGCTGCTCTTCCGCATTGCATGCACTCAGCACTTCATTATCGTGTAGCTTTAGTAGCTCCTGCCATGCGGATATGCTTAACCTCTGTGGCATCCTGCATTTCCCTTTTGCTCGAACCATTGGTTAATTATGCAACTTTTACATCACGGACAAGTCATGAATCATGATCTCTTCCAAAGCTTTACACAAATGTCGAGCATGATTGAGCTCATACATAATCTAAAAACAAATTAGTGGCATGATAGTGTTTGATGATATCACGTGGGAGAGGGGCCCTGGAGTCATGGACTCGTGGCCATAAGAAATGTTCAAACTTCAAAGAGATAAACGGTGGTAAGAGTCTGGTCTGCCCGATCCCAAGTGTCTGCCTTTTAGAAACTTTGGTTTCCTAAGGCCATGACCCCTTGCAAGTAATATTACAAATCACAGTATACTGTTACTAGAAAAACTAAAGAATACCCTAGCACATAGCACATGAGACTGATGAGAGAAAACATTCTGTGTTGTAATAATGTTTCAACTTTTTTTTTTTAAAAAAACAAATCTTTTTGGTCATTTTTTTTTTTATATATAATTGTTTTCAATTTTTTCCTTTAATACCGTGTTTATTTGGATTTAACATGATGGTTTGTTTTGGTTACCTAAGCTAGGGGATTGTGAGGTGTCGAGAAAAAAAATTCATTGCGCGGTTGATGGTTGATGCTGGGTTTGTATAGATTAAATGAAATTATAATGATTTTAAATAATTAAATTTATAAGGAATAGATTTGAATATATGGTTTATATCAACCATGCTCTGTATTGTACTCTATCCATGATTTTCTCACTCGCTAATCTGCTAACAGTATTATTGACAGCAAAGACCAAGGCCATTTCTGACTCCAGCCCATGGAGATTTTCTCTTTCGGAGAATAAGCCCACAAAAAATGTAATACAAGGGAAAACCCAGATCGAGCCCATGTCTAGTCCTAGTCCTAGCCCAAACCAATTGAAAATCTCCACTTCCACTGCCCATGTATGTAAAAGCAAGAACTAAGAAAACAGCCTTCTTTTATCACTCTATGCCATAATTCCTGGATTTGGATCTCCCTTCAAACTTTTATCTAGATTTCATGTTTTTAATGACCATCTAGCTAGCCAGATCTTGTGTTTGGTAAAAGAAGTCAAACCTATTTGTTGACATCTTAGATAGAGCCCCCCCCAAAAAAAGCATTGAGAGACCCTTCTATCTTTCCTTTTAAGAGTCAACATGAAAATCGTTTTTCATGCATGTATATTATTATAAACTAAACTAAAACATATCAACCTTTCACGGTAGATTATGAATGAAAATATGGTAGATTGTTATAGTATATTTTTGGATTGATTAGGTTTTTGGGCTTGTTCGGTTTGGTCGGGTAACTAATTTATTGATTTTTTATATTTTTTTAATAATAAAATAATCATTCTATCACTTGAAAAAGACAAAAAAAAATGTTGTTGGGAGGGGTGCCACGAGAAATTCATATTTTTTTAAAATAAATAAATACTAATCTGGCTCTCAATAAGATAAAATTGAAGAATTAACTATAAGGGTGTTCCGTTAATTTTTTTTTGTCGAGTACTGTGGACACGTGTGACATAGCCGCCGACGGTATTCAAATATTCGGCCTCATGCCTATTTCGAGCGACGAATACAGCAGCGTTTGGTGGTGTAAAACATCCACCCAACATTTCACCTACGCGCTGTTCTGTACTCTTCCTCCTGGTATGGTGCGTCGAGGCACATGGTAGCTGAATTCGTGACGGTGGATAGATGAACTTTGTTTAGCCATTTTATCTCTCCTACATGCTAAAATACAGGGCAACCCCCTGGTTTTATGCTATTTTCATTCCAATCTCTTATTTTTAAATTTTTTTGCATGATCATGATTTCTACTATATAAGTTTTGATTTGTTTCAATTGAGTTTTTTCTATTGAAATTGATTATATATTTATTTTTCAATTCGATCCTCATTCTTTTAATTTCTGGATTGATTTTAAATCTTGTAATATATTCGGCACAAAAGTTTTGACCTTGTCAATTGTATCTTTTAATTGAAATTGATAATATATTTGATTTTCATTTCGACTTCTATACTTTTAATTTTTAATTTTTAATTTTTTTATATTTATGAAAAAATCCTTATTTTTATCAATGTTTATATACGTATGCTCTTGCTTTGATTTTTTTTATTTTCTTTTTTATTGAGGTGATAATTTTTTAAAAAAAATTAGATCTTATATTTTAGTTTATGTTTATGATCATTTGAAAATTGATATTTTTGTTTTTTTCTTTGTTCTTTCTTTTTGTTTTTTTATTAGTTTTTTTTCAGCTAATATTTTTTAATTTTGTTTTATCATTTATTTTATTTTGTTTTGTTTGCTTTTTTGTTAAAGTTTTTTATATTTTTTTTATTCTTTGATTTATTTTTATTATTATTAATGCAACAACAACAACAACAACAACAACAACAACAACAACAACAACAACAATTATTATTATTTTTTTCTTAATCTTTTGTTAATATTTTTGAGTTTTTTTCAAGATAATTTTATAATTTTTATTGTTTTGATAATAATAGTAATGATAATTTTAGATGTTAAGACTTTGATATTGTTATTATTATAATATGGTGTATTGATCTGCTTTATTATATCAAACTTTGCATATATAGATATTTTATTTTATTTTTGAATTAGTAAATTCTATGAATTATTTTAATCTTAACAATTATAAAAATTATTTTTCACTGTTATATGCTGAAATAAGAAGATGGCTGTAATAAAAAAGAAGAAGAAGATGGATACAGAGAAATAGTAAATCATATTAATAATAACGACAAATACTTCTATAAAGAAAAATATCATGCCAAAATAAAATAAAATATATTCTTCTTGTTATAAAAAGAATAAGTAATTAACATACAAGAGCATAGATATTCAAAGTATAAGCAAAAGAGACAAGAGAGAAATACCTTGCTTATTATGAATTCTTCTATTATTCCAAAGTGTTAAGAATACAAGACAAGTGATTTATTTATAAGAGAAGGAAATGAACTCAAGGGAAACTCAAAAGTTATGGATATCCAATACATATAAATATGTATTTATTAGAATTTATAACACTTCCCCTTGAATGACCATGTACTTTAAAATTCAATGGATGACTTTATATAGATACTTTAAGATCCATATATGATTACTTCAGGATTCATTAAAATAATGTCAAATTATCTCATTAAAACTTTGCAAAGAAAAACCCAGTAGGAAAAAACATATGCGAAAGAAAAAGAGTATAATTTGCATTGACTTCCCTTAAAAAATACATGTTTTATGATAAAATCTTTAAGATGACGCATTCCAATATTATGGACAAGTTTCTTGAAAGTTGAGGCTAATAAAGACTTTGTAAATAAATCTGTTAAATTATCACTTGATTTGATTTGTTTGATATCAATATCTTCCTTTTGTTGGAGCTCGTGAGTATAAAAGAACTTTGATGAGATATGTTTTATGAAAAAGAGTAATTTGCATTGACTTCCCTTAAAAAATACATGTTTTATGATAAATCTTTAAGATGACGCATTCCAATATTATGGACAAGTTTCTTGAAAGTTAAGGCTAGTAAAGACTTTGTAAATAAATCTGTTAAATTATCACTTGATTTGATTTGTTTGATATCAATATCTTCCTTTTGTTGGAGCTCGTGAGTATAAAAGAACTTTGATGAGATATGTTTTGTTTTGTCTCTTTTAATATAGCCTCCTCTGAGTTGAGTGATGCAGGCAGTATTATCTTCAAATAATATTGCGAGACTATTTTCAATGGCTGGCAATCCATATTTTCTCTTAATGTGCTGGATAATTGATCTTAGCCAAATACATTCTCGATTTGCTTTATGTATCTCGATAATTTTTGAATGATTTGATGAAATAACTACTAATGTTTGTTTGACAGATCTCTAAAAAATTGCAGTGCCGTCATAGGTAAATAGATAACATGTCTGTGATCTCCCTTTGTGGGGATCAGAGAGATAACTTGCATCTACATATCCAATCAGTTGTGAATTTGATCCACAATAAAATAACTCTATTTTGGTTGTTTAGCGGAGATAGCGAAATATGTGTTTGATTCCATTCTAATGTCTTTTTATGAGTGAAACTATATCTTGCCAATAAATTTACTGCAAAAGATATATCTGGTCTTGTACAATTTGCAAAATACATAAGTGCTCCAATAACACTAAGATATGACACTTCAAGAGAAAGAATTTCTTCATCTTTTTTTGGAGGTATAAAAGGGTCATTTTCGCATCAAGTGACCGAGCAACCATAGGTGTACTCAAAGGATGAGCATTGTCCATATAAAAACACTGTAGGATTTTTTCTATATATATTGATTGATGTACAAATATTCCATTTGAAAAATGTTCAATCTGTAAACCAAGATAAAATTTTATATTTCCGAGATTTTTCATCTCAAATTCATTTTTCAAATAGGATGTAATTTTTGTGAGCTCTTTAGGAGTACCAATAATATTTAAATCATCAACATATATTGCAATAATAGCAAATCCAGATATTATTTTCTTAATAAAAATGCACGAACAAATCTCGTCATTTTCAAACCCTCTTTTTAAGAAATATTCATTAAGACGATTATACCACATTCGACCAAATTGATTTAACCCTTATAAAGATTTTTGTAATTTAATAGAATAAATACTTCGGGGTTCATTACAAAAAGCTTTAGGCATTGTAAATCCTTCAGGGATTTTCATATGGATGTCTTTATCTAATGATCCATATAGATATGATGCAACTACATCCATTAAATGCATATTTAACGTTTCTAAGACCACTAAACCAATTAAAAATCTAAAAGTGATTGCATCCATCACAGGAGAATAAGTTTCCTCATAATCAATGCCGGGTCTCTGCGAGAAACCTTGTGCAACAAGTCGTGCCTTATATCACACAATTTCATTGTTCTCATTGCGTTTTCTAACAAAAAAACCCACTTATATCCAATGGGTATAATACCTTTAGGTGTATGGACTACAAGTCCAAATACTTCACATTTTGCAAGTGAGTTCAATTCTATTTGGATTGCTTCTTTCCACATTGGCCAATCATTTCTATGTTGACATTCTTTAACAATTTGTGGTTCAAATTCATCATCACTTCTGATGATGCCAAAAGCAACCTTAAATGCAAATATATCATCTATGATAATTTTATCTCTTTCCAAAATCTTTTTTGTATGAACATAGTTTATAAAGATCTCATTATTTCTAGGTACTTGGTTCTCTTCAAGAGGTCCCTCTTCAGGAGGATCAGTATAAAGAGATGATTTGGACACAATATTTAATATTTGTTTTATGGATGAGGACTCTCCAAGAGTACCATCATCTATTCGTTGGAGTTTTTGTTTTCTAAGATTTTTATCTTTGGCTCCAATAGGTCTTCCACGCTTCAGGTGTGGTATAGATTTATTTGTTGCTATGTTGACCTTTTTCTCTTCAGGAATTTCAATTCTAAATGGAGTATTTGCAGCAGGAATATGAGATTTAACTATATTTTCACTACTAGTGAAAACATCTGGTAGTTGATTTGAAATATTTTGTAAATGAATTATTCTTTGAACTTCAAGTTCACATTGATTTGTCCTTGGATCAAAATGAGATAACTTTGGGTTATTCTAAGTAATTTCTTCTCGTGTTTCAGGCACTGAATTTACTTTCTCTAATGATGGAAAAATATTATCATCAAAATGACAGTCTTCAAAACATGTCTTTAAAAATATCACCAGTTAAAGGTTCAAGATATCTAATAATAGTTGGAGAATCAAAACCAATATAAAGTCCTATTCTTCTTTGTGGATCCATTTTAGTCCTTTGTGGGGGTGCTACAGGCATATATACCGCACAACTAAAAATTCATAGATAAAATATATTTGGTGGTATACCATAAACAAGTTTTATAGGAGAATAATTATGGCAAGTATTTGGTCTAATTCTAACTAGTGATGCAACATTTGATATAGCATGTCCATAGACAGATGTAAGCAATTTTGATTTTATAAGTAATAGTCTTACAATTAATAAAATTTGCTTTATAAATAATCATGTTAGACCATTTTAAGTATGTGCATGAGCAACAAGATTTCAACATCAATTCTAATAGAAATGCATAAACTATCAAATGCTCAAGTAAACTCACTAGCATTGTCCAACTAAATTTTCTTGATACAATAATCAGGAAATTATGCTGTAGTCTGATAATCTGTGCTATTAATATAGAAAATGCATTATTTCAACTAGAATGCAAACAAACATGTGACCATTTACTTGATGCATCAATTAATACCATAAAATATCTATAAGGTCCACATGGTGGATGAATAGACCTATATATATCTCCTTGAATTCTTTCAAGCAAAGATGATGATTCTATAAGAACCTTTGATGGATATAGTTTGATAATTAGTTTACCTTGAGAAATGTAACATATGAATTTTTATTTGATAAAAGAATTTTTAAGTTCTTTAAATGATGCCCATAAGAATCCTCAATAATTCATCTCATCATTATTGATCTTGGATGTCCAAGTCAATCATGCCAAAACATAATTTGTTTGGAGTCAGAACACTTCTGGTGTATCACAACATTTGATTCAATAGATTTCATGATTGCATAATAAATTCCAGAAGAGAAAGCAGGTAGTTTCTCAAGTACAAGCTTCTGGCTTGAAATACATGCAATAATATAAAGATATTATTTTCTATCTTTATATGTTGTTTCAATATGATAGCCATCAACACGTATATCCTTAAAATTGAGTAAATTTCTTCTGGAGTGAAATGAATATAATGCATCTTTGATGCTCAATCTTGTGTTACTTGGTAATACAATATTAGCTTTTCTAGAGCTTTTAATCATGTCTGTTGAACCTGATATTGTAGTGACATTAACTTTAGTTAATGTCAAATACTCAAAGTATTTATTTTTCTTAAGAATTATGTGTTGCTGCACTGTTTGCTAGACATATCCCTATCATAAAAAGTCATACCACTATTCTTTTAAATTTCCACTTCTAGTGGTATGAAAAGTTACTTTTAGAAGAATTATCTCTTCTCCTTTTTTATTTTTTTCATACCTATATCCTTGGTTCTTTCTTTGCCTTTTGAACAAAGGTTCCATTTACATTAGATAATGGTTTAAAACCCATAGGACGAGATTGATGATTTTTCATCAAAAACTCATTATTTCATTCAACCACAAGAAGACATGATATTAATTCCAAATACCTTTTGAAATTATACACTCTATATTGTTATTGCAAGACAATGTTTGAGGCATGAAAGTAGAAAATATTTTCTCTAATATTTGATCTTCTATGATATCTTTATTACACAATTTCAGCTATGATGTAATTTTTAAAGGAGCAGAATTATATTCAATAATCAATTTAAAATCTTGCAACTTTAGGTGCAACCAATCATAACAACCTTGAGGAAATATGATAAACTTTAATGGTCATATCTTTTATTTAGATTTTGCCACATATTATTTCCTTATTTGATGGCCTCTCAAAGATTCATAACTTTTAGATGAATCTCGACGTCAATGTTTCATGATAAATAATTATTTCTAAGGATATCAAGAGTTATAGATTCAATCTTTGTCCTTCAAGACTGTTGTTTATTCAGAAATACTAGTTCTTCAGGAACTACATTCAATTTATTTAATCTTTAAGGAAAAATACTAGTTCTTCAGGAACTGTTTATAATTTATTTAATTTTTCAGGAAAATCATTCCTTTAAGACTATTATTTGTTTAACTTTAGAAATATTAATTCGTCATGAACTATATTTAATTAATTTAATTATTCAGGAACTTATGATACTAGTTCTTTAGAAACTGTTTTTAATTTATGTATTTCTTCAAGAATTGTAACACTAGTTCTTCAGGAACTATTTTTAATTTATTTAATTCTTCAAGAACTTATGATATTCATTCTTCAGGAACTTGTTTTTAATTTATTAATTCTTTAGGAATTTATAATACTTTTTATTCGGAAACTATAAATATATTTCTATGAATAATAGTGAAAGAAAATTTGCAAAAAGTATATTACAATAATAAAAAGTGAAGATATTTAAATTGATATAAGTTGTTTATTAGGAATCATGCTGATAACATGTTATAAAAAGAATAAGTAATTAATACATAAGAGCATAGATATTCAAAGTATAAGCAAAAGAAATAAGGGAGAAATATCTAACTTATTATGAATTTTTCTATTATTTCAAAGTGTTAAGAATACAAAATAAGTTGTCTATTTATAAGAAAAGAAAATAAACTAAAGGGTTATAAAAATCTAAGAAATTAAACTCAAAAATCATATATATTCAATATACATATAAATTTATTGGAATTTATAATATTTTTATGATAAGTTAAATATGGTGATATTAAGACAATAAACACATGTAGTCGTCCTCTATTAACGATAACACCAACCAAAACCTGCCATCCCAATTGTACCTTCAACAAACGCACCTCCCTCCAGGTCACTATTATTTCTGTAGAGCCACTGCATTAACTCTCTATCTGTCTATTTTTATTATAAAATCCTAATCATCCATTCCTCACAACTCTCTCAATCTTGAACCTCACTAAGCTAATCCAACAATGGCAACGTACAATCTCGCTTTAATCCTCGGAAACCCCTCAAACGATGCCGAATTCATCCTTGCAAAGCAAACCTCTCCTCCAGAACTCGGAAATGAAGAGTATGATTCATTCGTTGACTCTGATCTCTGGGACTTACCTTCAAAGAAGCTGGAGCTTGTAGAAGGAGAATTGGAGCCTGGTAGTTCTGTTATCGAAGGCATAGAGAGGACCGCTCTGTGCAAATATGATTTTGATTCTGCTATTAACAAGGTGATTTGCAAGCTTAATTTTGTGTTTTTAAATTGTGGGTCTGTGTTGTTTTACCGGTTAGTAAATCGGGCTTCAATTGTTAATTTTTTTTTTTTTGCGGCTTTTGCAGGTTTTGGAGCAAGTGGGGTTTACGGCAAATGATGGAGGAGAGTGGAGATTTTTGAAGCATCTAGAGGAAGCTGAGTTTGGCCCAGGATTGCCAGTTCATACAGTGTACATTTCGGGAAAATTGTCGAACCGGAACCAGAATCTGCCAGGTTTGTTTTTAGCTGTGTTAATTTTGTTGACTGGAATAAAAAACTATCTTGTTATTGATGAAATAGATTCGGGTTCTGTGTATAGGATTTCTTTTTGAATTGGTTCCGCACAGGATTATTTTTTATTTATAACGTAAGTTTATACGAGTTTTGGATGTGAATTTAAAAAAAAATTGATTTTTTAAATGATTTTTTATTTAAAATAATTTAAAAAAAAAACCAGATATATTTCTAAATAAAAAATATTTTAAAAAACAATATCAACATTTCCAAATAATTATTTACACCGAAGCCAAGCTAGCTTTGGTGATGCTGCTGTTGCGAAAGAATTGGGGTTTATTATCTAGGTCCATCAATTAAATTTCCATCAAAATCTCTCTTTATCCTAAATTTATTTTTTATTTATTTTGAGAGTGTGTTAGTTTTTATTTGAAATTATATTAAAATAATATATTTTCTATATTCTTAAAACTATTTCTGATATCAATATATCTAAAAAAACTAAAGAAAATAATTAAATAAATAATTTATTTTTAAAAACGATTTTGAAATGAAAAGAAAAAAAATATGTTTTAAACAAATATGTTTAGTTTAATGAGTCAACTTATAGTTATAAAAAAATTGAAGCAAGAAAAAGTCAATTTCACCCTTGTCTGTTCCTGTCTTGAATTCCATTTGAATTATTAATTTATTTTATAAACTTTAAAAATAATTTACAGTTAATATAATATTAAATAATAAAATTCAAGAAAAACTTAAGTTTAAAGTATGAGATTGGAAAAAAACCAAAGAGTAAAAATAAAAGTTAGAAAAAAACAAAGAACCAAATAAAAAAATCATGGGCATGTTCCTGAAGGAAATAAAAAAAAGACAAAAAACCAAATAAAATAAACACATATAAATATATTAAACGAGAGAGAAAAAAAAAAACAAGGGGTTGAAAACCCAAAAGGCAATAAAAAAACCCCAAGGCTTGTTTTGACAAAACCCATGTGGGCCGGAGCGAGACGTGCGGGCCTAGGGCCATTATTTTTATTGAGCCCCTTCTTTTTGAAAAAAGAATTCCATAGACGATAGGTAGTTAGTCTATTGTCACATCAAACATTAACATTTTGCTCCACCGTTGTAGGAACACGATACCTCAGCTTCCCAATCCATCTAATGCACGAATTTGCTGACCAAAGATCAGAGAAATATATATTTGAACAGTTAAACAGATTTATTTGTTCTGTTAATGTTAACTAGGCTGCTATTATCTATGGTGAGCTGCACAAAACTAATTTAAATCGCTTGTGATTACATATGCAGAGCTGTGTAAGTGGATGTCTATCCAGAGTTGTTTAAGCTGGCTTCAGGATGTAAAACCCGGTAGTGATCGCGTGGGACCCTTGGTAGTCCTTGGTCTTATTAATGATTCGGTGCATTCTTCAGGGGAAGTGGGCACTGCCTTGGATTACCAGGTCTGCTAGATGCACTTCTGGTAGCAAACGTATTGTGAAGCTAGATGCATGTGAAAATATTATTTCCTTGTGGGAAATGACAGTTGTGGAGATGAAAACCCACTTAACTTGGATGCTTGCTATTTTTAAGAGCAAAATTCCTAACGTTCAGGCAGTTATTATGCTTTCATGCTTCACCCTAATGATAACAAAAAAGAGAAGAAAGACAACTGTTAAAATATTTTTGTAGAGCAGAATTGTGCTCTACAGAACGTAACATGGAAATGTATACCAGTATTCAATCGACAATTATGCCACAAGAGGTTTATTTATAATGTTCCTTTCACAATTTGGTTTGTTTTGGATGTGCCTTATTTGATTACTGCATTTCAAGCACTGATTCTGTACCTGATTTATACATTTCTGAGTTTTATAGAAGATATCGGTATCTTTCCCTTTAACTAAAATGAAGACTTGTATTTCTTGTTATTAAATATAATTCGCATTTTCAGGAATACCCACCTGGTGTAATAATTGTGCCTATGAGAAGTAGAACAGCCAAGCCTTTCCATACAACAAACTTGGTTGTATTTGCACCTGAGAGTGTAAAAAATAAATGCGAGGATTACAATTTTGTAGCACACGGAGATGCATTGATAGTGGACCCAGGATGCCGTGCTAATTTTCACAAGGAGGTATGTGAGCCACATTTTGCTCCTAAATCATAACTGAAGTAACTCTGTGAAATTGGGCATGCAATGTGTTTTAATGCTATCTTTACGCAATGCAGACTGCATTTTCTTGACACATTGGCAACTGCAGCAATAGTATTTAGGATGAAAAAAAGCTCATATTGGAAACAGGTTGTAAGATGAATTTTTTTTTTCTTCCCTAGACCATACCTCTCAAGATCTCCAAAATTCTCCCTCGGGCCAATTATCTTTGTGCATGATTCATATAGTTGCAATGCCATAATATTTATGGTCACAAAATAAAGCACACAAAATCTTCTTTTAGTTAGCTTATAAAAGACATTTCCCAAGTATCAACTCCAATGCTGTAATATAATATTAATCTTTGAAATCCTTGCACAACTTTGTTGAAAGCCATAGCTGTCACACAGGACATCTAACCTCTGCTCCTATCAATTTCACTCTAGTTCCCTGACAGAAAAGAAGAAGAATAAAATGAAGAAGGCACATACAGAACTGAATTGAATGTGATAAACTTTAACAAGTGCATACTTTGATTTGGTTGTGTACGGGGATAGACTATAGTCATTTCTTCTAATTTTTTTTTTTTTTGCTTAGGTTGGTGTTTATGATGTCAGTCAAATTGCAGACACAGGCTTAAATATTTTATTCTTTTATGGCATATCTTCTAATTAAAAAATTGATTACCCTACCATTTGCTTCATCAGCTCTTGAAAGTTGTTGCTCCTCTGTCGAAAAAGCTGGTCGTCTTTGTTACCCATCACCACAGAGATCATGTAGATGGTAAGAAATGCAAAAGCATAGGAACTTACCTTGGCATCATGAGACCAGCGTAGAGTAATTCCTCTCCTTGCATACCATGATCCTTGTGACTTCTCTAACTTTTCCAAATAGCTGAGACAATAATAGCATGCTGAATTGTGTTTTTTTGCCTGAACTTTCTAAATATTAAGTTATGTGCCTTTCTCATTTTAGATGCTTGTGACATACTTAATTACACAGTTAGACACTGGTTCTGATTTTCTGTCTCGTGGTTTCTTTCAGGTCTTTCTGTCATCCAAAAATGCAATCCTAATGCCACTTTATTAGCACACAAGAACTCAATGCGCTGCATTGGGAAAGGTTGCAATTACTTTGGCATAGTGATGATGTCATTTTGTTATGGAGTTTTTAAAAAACAGTGTTTGTCAAGATTTCTCTCTTTTCTTAATACCATAATCACCAACTTTAAGTGCAGTGATTCATGAAATAACTTTTTTCAGGTTAATGAACATCATTTTCAATCCTGTTAACTTCGTTGAAGCTTAGTAGACATCTTATATTTTGCAGGTGACTGGTCTCTTAATCACATCTCAGTTTCTGGAGGTGAAGACATTTGCATCGGTGGTCAGAGATTGAATATTATTTTTGCTCCGGTAATTCTTTCCACGTGATTGTTTGTTTTGGAATTTACAGTTACAAGATGAAAACCTAGTTTCACTGAAATTTGGAATGTCTGTAATTTGTTTACTTCATATTCCTTGCATGTTGGTAATGAATTTATAGTACATTTTGTGTACTTCATACCCCCCCATAAAAAAGGTCTACTTCTTAATTGTTATCTGAAATATAGGGTTGTCTTCAATCAGGGACATACAGATGGGCATTTGGCACTGCTTCATGTTGATACTCACTCGTTGATAGTAGGTGATCATTGTGTGGGGTAAGATTCTTAGAAGACTGCAAATATCATTGACAATAGATTCTTGACAAAACTACATTATTGTATTGAGGGCAGTCTCAACCATGTGATTTATAAATTAGGAAATGATGCTATGATGGAAAAATGAAAGGCGTATCGTTTCAATGTCATGAAATCATATGCTCATAAAAAAAGGAAATCATGATTAGTTGGAGCCAAAAGAAACTTGCCTTTGACATTTGTATATTTATGTGTTGCATTTCTGTGTAATTTCAAAGAAATGAAGGCTATGGATAAAGTTTATACAATCATGTTGTCTGTATTTTCACCACCACATTATTGATTGTTTGCACATGTTTTTGTGTAAAAGTATGAGTGATGATAAATGATTGTGTGATGAATAAAAAAGAAAACTTGCAGGTGATTCATCTTCCAGGTAGGGTGATAGCCAAAAGGTTTCGTCAAATTTACTAGAGAGCTGTAATTGACACTTGAAAGGATTTCAATCTGTCAAATGGAGTTTTTTCCCTCTTTCAAGTTGCCCCATACAATTTTCTAAAATCTTCAGATGAACGATGCACTCTTTTTCAGTTGCATATAAACTCCAGGAGTTCCCTCCTTGTTTACCTACCTTTCTCCTCCCATTTTTCTGTCAGTGTGTGTGCTCACCAACACAGAAAAACCTCACATCACTTCAGTTTTTATTCTCATTCTTTCATATTGTTTTCTAGGATCTGCATTCCTAATTCATCTATGGGTCTGTTGCAGTCAAGGAAGTGCCCTCCTGGACATTACTTCCGGTGGAAATATGACTGTGAGTAGATAAAGAAGCTAAAGTGAATACATTATGCTTTGATATATGCACTACCATCAGCTTTTAAATTTGCTTGTTCCATCAAACCTATTCTGTTATTGGTATTGGTATGTATCAGTATATTCTTTTGTGCTATGATGGTGCTTTGACTAAAGAATATGTGATACAGAATAGCATTTGAAAACCGAGGGTTTTCTGCGATCAATACATGGAGACTAATATTTGAGAAGATTAGGGATGTATTTGGAGGGATTAATGTTGCGCAGGAGTTGGGCTGGAATAGAGCTGAACCTTCGAGTTTCACTGGGCTCTACGAGCCTTGTGGAGAGTAGAAACTGTTGTCGGACAATTCTTTTTAAACTTGTGATATGCTGTCCATGAATATGCTATCAGTCAAACTGGAATATAAAATAAACAAATGTTCAAATAAATTGCTGCTTTCCGAGTTTTTATTTTCCTTGTATTTAATTTAAACATCTTACTGGAGAGGTTTATTGACTATGCAGGACTACTTCCAATCGACTTACAAATTTATTGAGCTTGCCCCACATGTTTTGATCCCAATGCATGGAAGAATTAATTTGTGGCCAAAGAGCATGCTCTGTGGATATCTAAAGTAGGAAACAAATCACTTTTGTTTCGTTAGCCACAACTATGTATCATTGTTCTTTTGGTTGAATTGTCAAGGAGGCAGGACCTTGAAGAATTATTTTTACAGTTACACATTAGGAATTTTCTTTCAAGTTCAGGTGGTCGACCAGTCTTTTCTTTTTTCTATATAGTAGGAAGATCTCAGACTGGACTATTTTGAGCCAAGAAATAAATACTTTTACCGAGTTTAGACTTGCAATTTCATATAGATGTGCATGCTGTTCAATTGTGGTTCACCAAGCTGTATAACTATAAATCGACTAATAATCTTATTCTTTTGTCAACTCGATGTTCTAGCTCACTAAACAATAATGATCAGGAGAGTTACACAATACTGATCTGCACTTGATTTTTTCCTTTTTGAGCAGGAATCGTAGAAGTAGAGAATTATCCATCTTGGACGCAATAGAAAATGGAGCAAAGACATTAATTGACATAGTTGCCAATATATATTCTGAGGTTGATCGCAGTCTTTGGATTCCTGCTTCATCAAATGTGAGGCTTCATGTGGAACATTTGGCTCAACAAAATAAGTTACCAAAGGTAATTTCTTCCATGTTTATGTTACAAATTTATTTTCATTCTAACAGTAAATATAAACATTTGTATTGTATCGTTCTGGTTTCTCCGTGTATTCATTAATAGGCAAATACCAAATAGTTCCTATGCTTTCTATGTTGTTACGAATTGACAGTAATAAACCGGGTGGGTGGGGGTAATACTCATAGAGTGCTTGAAGAATAATACTCATCGACAGTAGTGGATAATAGCCGTGTTTGTACTCAGCTTGTTTTTTGAACACAATATAACCTATGGTGACAGATGTGCACATTGGAAAAATGGAGGGGGGGGGGGGGGGGGGTGTTGGATTGACCTTGACTACAGCTATTATTCACATAATCTTGTAGCAGCAATCGCTTATAGTATTTGTATACTCATGGAAACAGAGGGTTGAACAGTTAAAATCTGATGCCCATTTACCCTCTCGTCTCATCTCTTCCATTCATTTTTCTCTAGTCATTCAACTATATACTGACGATTTTCCATCTTGTTTTACAATCTTGTAAATGAAAGATCGCTTGCATCATAGGTTGGATAATTTGTCGTGGGAATGATTAGAGGATACTGCCTTGCAGGAATTTTCGATTAAGAAGTTCCAAGGGACTTGCGGGGTGCATTTTATATCCAGATGGATTTGTGCATATCTTGCTGCTGAATTTCTGTCACGGTCCAAGAACCTACATATACTCAAAATACTAATCGGTGGAGCAGTTGTCAGCTTTGCGGTGCTCTACTCCTTGAAGTACAAGCTTAGCTGAAAGTAAGTGAGATAAGGGCGTGCAATTTGCAGCGCTCTGGAAAACGACCGATGCATTATAGCTCTCACTAGTTTGATGGCCTGCATTTTACTGTGGGCGGAGAAATTTTTTTTTATAATTGTTTAGATTAAAATATAATATTTTTACATGTAAAATTTGATATAATGAAACAAATCAAAATACTCTATTATAATAATAGTAATATCGAAGTGTTAACTTCTAAAATTATCATCACTATTATTGTCAAAACAATAACAATTATTAAACTACCTCGAGAGGAAAAAAAGCAAGTAAAAACAAAAACTCAAATTATTATTATTATTCTTAATATTAATATTATTATTGTGTTAATAACAAAAAAATAAAATTAAATCAAAGATTAAAATAAGTCTAAAAACATTAACAAAAGAGCAAATAAAAAAAATAAAAATATGATAAAACAAAAATAAAAATTATTACTTGAAAAAAAATTATTTCAGTTGAAAATTAAAAAAATTGACCGCACTACGTTGTGGGTTGAGCAAACAATTTTTATGATTGTTGGGATAGAAATTAATAGGATTTGTTGGTCTAAAATTAAAATATAATATATATACAAAATATAAGATAATAAAACAAATTACCACGTCCTATTATAAAAATAGCAAAATCAAAGTTTTAACATTTAAAATTATCATTGCTATTATTGCTAGAACAATTAGAATTATCAAATTATTTTGAGAGAGAAAACACTCAAAAATATTAACAAAAGAGTAAGCAAGAAAAATAATTAAATTTATTATTATTATTATTATTATTATTATTATTGTGTTGATAATGAATAAAAAACCAGAAATAAATGAAAGATAAAAAAAATCCTAATAACTTTAACAAAAGATCAAATTAAAAAATAAAATCAAAATTACCAGGCAAAAAAATTAATCTAACTTGAAAATATAAAAAAAAACCAATAAAAACCTAAAAGAAAGAGCAAATAAAAAAATATAATAGATGATAAAACAAAAACAAAAATTATTAGATGAAAAAAATCATTTAATTTGAAAATTTTAAAAAATATATGTTCTACATTGCAGGCTAAGCAAACGATTTTTATAGGATTTGCTGAATCAAAATTAAAATATAATATTTATATATGTGAAATTTAATATAATAAAATAGCTCAACACACCCTATTATAACAATAGCAAAATCAAAGTTTTAAAATCTAAAATTATCATTGCTCTTATTATTAAAACAATTAAAATTATTAAATTATCTTGAAAAAAAACACTCAAAAACATTAACAAAAGAGTAAGTAAGAGAAATAATTAAATTATTATTATTATTATTACTATTATTATTAATATTATTACGTTAATAATAAAAGAAACAAAAATAAATGAAAGACTAAAAAAATCCTAGAAACTTTAACAAAAGATCAAACAAAAAAATAAAATAAAAATAAAAATTATCATTGTTATTACTATCAAAACAATAAAAATTATCAAATTATCCCGAGAAAAAAAACCTAAAAAACATTAACAAAAGAGTAAGTAAGAAAAATAATTATATTATTATTATTGTTGTTGTTGTTGTTGTTGTTGTTATTAGTGTGTTAATAATGAAAAAAAAATGAAAGACTAAAAAAATGCTAAAAACTTGAACAAAAGTTCAAACAAAAAAATAAAATAAAAATAAAAATTATCATTATTATTACAGTTAAAACAATAAAAATTATCAAATTATCCCAAGAAAAAAAAACCTAAAAAACATTAACAAAAGAGTAAGTAAGAATAATAATAATAATAATAATAATAATAATAATAATAATAGTAATAATAATATGAATTAATAATAATTAAATAAAAAGATTAAAATAAAAAATTAAAAGTATAAAGGCTGAAATGAAAATTAAATATAAGAGGATTAAAATAAACAATTAAAAGTATAAGGGCCAAAATGAAAATAAAATATAGTAGCAATTTCAATCAAAGGATAAAATTGAACAAATTGAAACTTCAGTACCGAATAAATTAACCTTTTTAAACTCAATCTGAAAATTCAAAGAAGGAGAACCGAAGTGAAACATTAACATTCAATCAATTTCAATCGAAAAACCAAATCGAACTAAATCAAAATTTATATAAAAAAAATAAGGACCATAAATAAAATAAAAAGTCCAGGGACTGAAGTGAAACTATGTAAAACTAGAGGGACTCTCCTACACTTTCACGTGCAGGAGAGAGAAAAACAGCGGCATCGGCTTTAACCGGCCACCGCCGCGTCCACAAGCACCTGGGGATCACACACGCCGCACCGGGAGGACGACCATACGGCTGCGCATCAAGAGAGAGGCCGGTAGCTTGTCTCCGGCCACCTTATCACGCCGCACGCGTTACAAAAAGAGGGCGTGGGGCTGTATACCGTCGGCCGCGTGTTCCACACGCGCTGACAGTTAAAAAGAAAAAAAAATAATGGTCAATTACCGGTACACCCCTATGCCTAAGTCATCAATTTTATCTTATTAAGGGCTAAACCCGTAATTAGCCATTTTCAAAAAAATATAAAATATTAAAAAGGTAGGCGGACCGGACCGGTCCGGTCTGAAATTGTGCAATTACCGCGGAGCCCCTCCACCCGTAACCTGTTTTTTGTCTTTTTCGAGGGCTAAAAGGATGATTTCACAATGCAAATAATGATAAAAAAAATCAGAAAACCGGAAAACCAACCGAACCGAACGAACCAAACCAAAAATACATTATTGAAATCCACAGTGTTTTTAGACACAATATACAGTGAATTCCCGTCCTCTTTTAGATTATGTTATAATATGACGATTATTCATCGTGTGTTCGAGGCTTCATGGAAAGTGTTCAAAATGAACCGGCTGCTAAACCTTCTGAAGAAGGGCAGCGTTTTATGATACAAGGTGCTTATACAAATCCATTCATTGATATAAATATGGATAGCTGTGATTAATATGTCTGCAACAAAAATAGTTGCCTTCTCAAAGCTTTTATCATGTAGCCGAACCAATCTCGGTATGGAGATTATTATGGTGCCAAACTTATACCTTAACCAGTTATACTATCGGATATGATTTTCTCATTTTCTCCGAGTTTATATCTCTTATATTTTAAAAATATTCAATCAATTTAGTTTCAGTATTATAAAATTTGTCATATCCTAAACAATCCGTAGATAACATGCATCGAAAACTGTCACTCAGCTGAGGAAACGAGTGGCGCTATCATGCCCAGTTGGAGGAATAATCTGCATCCAGAACCGACCAAATTTCCTTTCGTATTTAAACAACAAGACGCAGCAGCAAAACTTTTGTTCCGAAGGCACAAACCGTAAGAAATTGAAAATCTTGTATCATACAGCTATAGATTTAGAGTTATTTGCACCACAAAAGACACAAGTACAAAGAAGAGAAGGAGGAGGAGAAACCAGAATAGGGCTGTTATCAGTAGAAAACCGTCAAGATATATTTCTAATGGATGGAGAATATAAAATGCAGTTTTATCCTGTGACAATGTTTGCTTTTTAAAATATATTTTTGTTTAGAAATTATTTTTTATCAGCTTCTTAAAATATCTGAAAACATTATTTTTTTTAAAAAATAAAATTTATATTTAAAAACCACTTGATATAAAAACAAACATGCTCTAAATAAAAAACACCAATACAATTAAATTTTTATTTTGTGATTTTTACCATCACTCTTATATTTGTGTTAGCTAATTTTCTTTTATCCCTGTGTGTGTGCATAACATTGTAAGAAAAATAAATAGTATTAATCATGACAAAGAATGGTAATGTAACCTGAGTCACCTGACAAAACTTTATGTTATTTGTAAGAATTCATAATTCTTTGTATATTCAGTATATTTCTTCTACATTTGGAAGCTAATTTATAGAGAAGTTACAAGACTAAAATAGCTAAATACAAAAATATTTTATCCCTACATTACATAATATTCAAATTGAGAAATTAATGGTCATATTTTAACACTCCCCCTCAAGCTAGAGCATAGATATTTATCAAGCCTAACTTGTCAATTGCGTCATAGAACGCTCTTCTGGAGAGTGCTTTTGTAAGAATATCGGCTAGCTAATCTTCACCAGACAAACGAAAGTTGTATAATTTTCCGATCAAGTTCTCCTTAATGAAATGTCGGTTGACTTCAACATGTTTTGTATGATCATGTTGAACAGGATTATGAGTAATTTTGATAGTTGCCTTATTGTCACAGTGTAAACTTATAGGCATTTCATAATCAATTCTCAGGTCTTGTAATACTTATTTAATCCACAATAATTCACACACGCCATGAGCCATGCCCCGATATTTCTCTTTTGCACTTGATCTTGCAACCACTTTCTACTTCTTACTTCTCCAAGTGATAAGGTTGCCTTCTATGAATGTAAAATATCCTGATGTCAATCTCCTATCCGTTTGATTTTCTGCCCAATTTGAGTTTATATACCCTTTAATATCTTGGACCTTCCCTTTTGATAATAGAAGTTCTCTTCCTGGTGCACTTTTCAAATACCTCAAAATCCGATATACTGCTTCCATATGCTCTTCTCCTAATGAATGCATGAACTGACTTACCACACTTACTGCATAGGCAATGTTTGGTCAAGTATATGACAAGTATATTAGTTTTCCCACTAGCCATTGATAACGTCCCTTGTCCGCTGGCGTCTGATCTTCTGCCTGTCCTAGTTTGTGATTCATTTCCATAGGTGTATCTATTAGTTTGCATGCAAGCATTCCAGTTTTTGCCAATAAATCTAACATATATTTTCGTTGTGAAAAACATATCCCTGTTTTTGACCTCGAGACCTCAATCCCTAAGAAGTACTTCAGTTGTCCGAGATCTTTCATTTCGAATTTCAATGTCAGAAACTGTTGTAGTGCCTTTCTCTCTTCTAGATCATCCTCTATTAAGACCATATCATCCACATATACTATTAGTGCCATTACCTTTAATTCTTTGTGTTTTATAAACAAAATATGATCTGAATTACTTTGCTTGTAATCAAAATCCTTCATTGTGGATGAGAATCTTGTGAACCATGCCTTGGGGGGATTGTTTCAAACCATATAATGTCTTTTTTAATTCGCACACTTCGGTTTCGCATGAGGACCTAGTTTTAACTCTAGGTGGTAACTCCATGTAAACTTTTTCCTTAAGATCTCCATTAAGGAAAGCATTATTGACATCGAATTGTTGTAAGGCACAGTCTTGATTTACTACTATAGATATGAGAATC
The DNA here is from genome assembly GCA_015731905.1 of Salix dunnii. NCBI lineage: Eukaryota > Viridiplantae > Streptophyta > Magnoliopsida > Malpighiales > Salicaceae > Salix > Salix dunnii. Next base: position 8,647,124 of record CM027668.1, on the reverse strand, counting down.
CGAATAGTGTTTATTTTTGCAACTGGGGCAAATATTTTTTTGGTAATCCACTCCATACTTCTACGTGTATCATTTCGCGACTAACCTCGCTTTGCATCTATTAATACTCCCATCTGCTTTCAACTTCACTGTGAACACCTATTTACACCCAACTTTCTTCTTTCCTATTGGTAGTTGACATAACTCTTATGTGTTATTCTTCTGCAGTGCCTCCATTTCCTCATTCATCGCCTTGGTCCATTTTGGGTCTGCTAATGCATCTTTTACATTACTAGGAATAGACATACTGGATAATAGATTAACAGTAATGCATATAATTCTGATAATCTATGGGTAGAGATATAATTGTTGATGGGGTATTTAATTTTGTGTTTTGGATCAAGTTTATACTGTTTCTTTGGGACTTACAGGTTTAATCTTTGTGGGTATCTATTGGTCATATTATTTTCCAAGACAGGAATTTCATTTATCTCATTAGGGATAGGATTTAGGGTTACCTAAGGGGACTGAGGAGAGACATTCTCGGTTGATTATTCGATTAATGGTGTAAGCATTGGTAATTCTAGAGACACAGGGGGGTCGTTACTTAGATCATTCTGGTCTGTGCAGACTTCCAAGTTATCATCTCGGCTTAGTCTCATTTCCTCTAATTCGAATATATCTTCATTCTCTTCATTGTTACTCTTCCCCTAAAGAGAAGAACCAGGAACTCCTCTTGAATAGTAGGGTTCAAATTGATGCATCCAAGGTCACATGTAGCTTTCAATGACGAGGATCATAACACCGATATCCTTTTTAAAACTTCGAGTAACCTGCAAACACGCACCATTTTGCACACGGATCGAGTTTGCTTCACAGAATTTTAGGGATGTGAACATATACCATACAACCAAATACCCGAGGCTCCAAATTTAGAAGGTGAGGAACCAAGATAAGAGATTCCATTTTCTATTAAGGAGATTGAAAATCAATTACACTAGATGGTGTTCGATTCATTAAGTACGCAACGAATTTGACTGCCTCACCCCAATAGTATTTCGGTAGATTCATGTCAAATAGTGAAGCATGAACTATTTCTATAATTTGCTTGTTCTTCCTTTCGGTTAATCTATTCTGTTGTGGAGTATATGTACAGGATGTTTGATGATAAATTCCATGATGCTATAAAAAATTTCTCATTACTTGATCTATAAATTCCGTACAATTATCATATTGAAGCGTACAAATGTGTCGTTAGTATTGGGTCAGCACTATTTTCTGAAATTCCTAAAATGCTGTACTTACTTCACTTGTTTTTGAAGGAGAGATATCCAGGTCATCCGAGTACATTCATCAATAAATATAACAAAATACCGTGCATTAGAAAAGATGAGACCTTTGCAGGACCCTAAACATCAGAATGAATAACTGCAAATGGTTCTACACTTTTATGCAAATTTGGAAAATAAAAAATATGATGGCTTTTCGTCAGTTCACAAATTTCACACTGAAAATCCGAAATACTTAACCTTGGAAAATAAATGCGGTTGTAACTTCTTAAGGTACCTAAATGAAAAATGTTCGAGTTGTCGATGCCATAACCATACGAGAGCATGGGCTTGATCCATACCTCTAGTCTGATGCATATGACCAACCTTTAACCCCCCTTGTTTTGTTAATTCCAAATAATACAGGTTGCCCCGTCTAACACCATAACCAAGAATCTTCCATGTTATAATGTCTTGAAAAACACAAAACAATGGCCAAAACGTTATCGTGCACTTAAAGGTAGTCGTAATTTGACTAAACGACAGGAGATTATCCGCAAGAGATGGAACAATAAGGACAATATCTAGTGTAATAGTGTTAGTTAAAATGATAGATCCTTCCCCCATAACAGGGGAGATACTACCGTTAGTAGTGCATATAGCTGATCATGAGGAGGGTTTATGACAGATTAAATTATCAGAATCGCTAGTCATATGATTAGATGCACCTATATCAATAATCCAAGTGCTATTTTTTTATAATAACAGAGTGTGCAATTTTTTTCGATGATATCTGGATTGACCACTTTCGCTGTGGGCTGTACTTGATCTGTGTCTTTCAGATGTACCATAGGTTTTCAGATATTTTTTCAATGTTTTTCTGTAAAGTCCCACTAGTCTGGGTAGCCGATGATTTCGTAACACCTTTATTTTGAATGCCCTATTTTATCGCAATGAGAACACACCAACCTAGTTGCATTTTTGTATTTTCGGTCAACCCAGTTAACCCAAGTTCGGTCAGCTTTAAAAGGGCGCCATAATAGCTCATCCCTTTTTTCTCTTCCCTATCCTTCAAACTGTGCCGCCCCATCCCCCCACTTTCTCCCACGAGATCCAAACCCTCCAGCATTTTCAGAGAGCCTTTTCACTCTTAAGAGAGATGATAGGGTGTTATTTTATTGGAGTTTGGGGATTTTAGGAGAAGGCTCTTCGATTTCAGGGTTGTGATTTTGTAGTTCTGTTGGAGGCATCTTGAGGATCTAAGGGTTTCGACAGTGACGAACAAAAAATTGAGAATTTTTTGAATATCTGGGTTGTGTGAGTTAATGTTTTGGTTTTTGATGATGAATTTGCGAATGGATTTTTGGGTTTGGCGATGAACGGTAACGATGGGTTTCTCTTCGATTAAAAAAAAATTTTTTTATATACAAAACAAATATCCAGAAATGCTTAATCTGGTTCTGTTTTCTAATGTCTATAATGAGTGTTGCTACAGTACAAACAGATACAGTAGCGATCGAAAACTGGGTTGGGGTTTTTGGTGAACAGTGCGTGGATGAAACACGTACTGTGTAGATCAAAATTTGGGTTTTGAGCTAGAAAAAAAAACAATTCATTTTCAAGAAGAAAAATTCAAAATTTGTTCTGATACCATGTAAGAATTCGTAATTCAATTAATTCTTGTATATTCAGTATATTTCTTCTATATTTGGGAGCTAATTTATAGAGAAGTTACAAGATTAAAATAGTTGAATATAAAATTATTTTATCCCTACTTTATATAATATTCAAATCGAGAAATTAACAGTCATATTTTTATATTATTTCATAGTAAATTATATATAGATATATTAAATAATTAATACAATTGAAAAAAATGGGGGCTGTCCTTTATTAACGGTACTACCACTTCACCGTTAATCTTCCCTTACTGCTCGCATATCTTCAACCTCACTAAAAAAGTCGAAGTAAAAATGGCCACCTACAATCTTGCTTTAATCCTCAAAAATCCCTTAAACGAAGCTGAATTTCTCCTTGTGAAACAAAACCCGCCTCCAAAATTTGGCGTCGAAGAGTATGATACATTTGTTGACTCCGATCTCTGGGACTTACCCTCTACAAAGCTGGACCTTGAAGACGGAGAATTGGAGTCTGGTACTACTGTTATAGAAGGCTTGGAGAAGACCGATTTGGGAAAATTCGATGTTGAGTCGGCTATTAACAAGGTAATCACATGAGCTGATATTGTATTTTAAATCGTGTGTTTGTTTTGTTTTATTGATTAATGAACTGGGCTTTCTTGGTTTTTGTTTCTTAAGGTTATGGAGCAAGTAGGGTTTACGGTAAGTGATGGGGGAGAGTGGAGATTTTTGAAGCTTGTGGAGGAAGCTGAGTTTGGCCCAGGATTGCCAGTTCATAGAGTGTACATTGTAGGGAGATTGTTACCTGGGAATCAAAACTTACCAGGTCTGATTTTATCTATGTTAATCATGTTTCACACACGCGCCCACACGAAATAGCTAGCACTGCTGACGTTGATGTTGGTAGATAATTGAGGTTTGAAGATTGTTACAGTAGAATCTGTTGAAACTCACGTTGATGGACCTAGATATGCCTGGTGTTTGGAAATACATATTTGTTTCATAAAATCTTAATTTGGTTATGTTTTAGTTATTAGTACTCCGTTGTATCTTTGGTGAGGCTCGCAAAACTAATTTGGAATGAATGGAATTACAAACGCAGAGCTGTGTAAGTGGATGTCTGTCCAAAGTTGTTTGAGCTGGCTTGTGGATGTGAAAAAAAGTAGTGAACGTGTGGGACCTTTGGTAGTTCTTGGTCTTATAAATGATTCGGCACAATCTTCAGAGAAAGTGAATGCTACCTTGCACTATCAGGTTTGCTGGATGCATTTCTTTAAGAAACATATTTTGGAATTATAGTGTTTTATTCATTAAACTGGCTCTCAATTGCCTGTTAAACGATTCTCTTATTATGGAAAATGACATTTGTGGAAATCAGAACCTACTGACTTGGACACTTGCTATTTCTACCAGCATTTCTCTCCATGTTTAAGTGGTTATTATGCTTTTATGTTCCACCCAATCAACAACAAAAAAGAAGACCTTTTAATAGTATTGAAGACAGGGCATTGTTCTAGAAAATATAACAAAGAAATTCATTCCACTTTCAATCGAGACAACTTGTTACAAGAGGCTTATTTATAATGTTTCTTACAAATATTTGATTTTGAATGTGCCCTATTCTGATAACTGCATATGCATTTGGACTTCTAATTTTTATGAAAACTCTGAAACATATTGGTGTGAAATCTTGTATTTCTCGTCATTAAATATAGCCCCCCCTTCTTATTTAGATGACATTTATTCTCTTTTTCAGGAATATCCACCTGGTGTTATAATCGTGCCTATGAAGAGTAGAACAGCCAAGCCTTTCCATACAACAAACTTGGTTATATTTGCACCTAAGAGTGTAAAAAATGAAGGTGAAGATTATAATTTTGTAGCTCATGGAGATGCATTGATAGTGGACCCAGGATGCCGAGCTGATTTTCATGAGGAGGTACGTCTGCTGGCTACTGGCTCTGAAGCATGCGTTGTACATTTGAGTTCTTTCTGAACTACATTTTGCTAAAAAATCCTAACAGAAGTAAACTCTGTGAAATTGGGCATGCAATATTTCCTCAATGCACTCTTCCCACAATGCAGCCTACATTTTCTTGACACACTGGCAGCTGCAGCAATTGTATTGGATGACAAGCTCATAAGTGGAAGCAGGTCGTGATTTTACTGAAATAAAAACTCATTAGAACCTAACTGCAAGGGAAACAATATTGTCCAAGACCATACACTCGGGATCTCTATAATTCTCTTTGTTGGGCTATTGATCCAAGTGCATGATGCATCTTGTTTGGATGCCACAATATTTGTTGTCATACAATATACACACAAACTGTTCTATCAGTTTAGCATATAAAAGACATCTCCCTAGTATCAACTCCGATGCTGTTCAATGATATTCCATCTCTGAATTCTTTGCAGAATTTTGTTGAAAACCATAGTTTTCATGCACATCGTCTAACCTCTAGGTGTGCCAAATTTACTCTAGTGACCTGAAAACAACAATTAAAAAGAGAAACTAAGAAGCCCACATGGATCTGAATTGAACTTGACAACCATTTGCCAGCCCATACCATGATGTGGTTATTATATGGGGAAGACCTTGGTCATTTTATTTTATTTCATTTTATTTTTGGTGGCTGGTGCTAATGATGTCAATCAAATTGCAAACAGTGGCTTAACTATTTTATTCTTGGAAGCTGTGCAATTCTTTGAATTAAAAAGTTGATTGGTGTTTTATTTTGCTTGATCAGCTTTTGAAAATTGTTGCTGCTTTGTCAAAAAAGCTGGTCGTCTTTGTTACCCATCACCATGGAGATCATGTTGATGGTAAGATATGCAAAAATGCTGTAACTTACACTTTGGGATAATAACTTACACTTTGCCTGAACTCTTAAATATCACCTTTTCTACTTTGGTTCTGATTTGCTGTCTCGTGGTTTGTTTCAGGCCTTTCTGTGATCCAAAAATGCAATCCTAATGCAACTTTATTAGCACATGAGAACACAATGCGCCGCATTAGGAAAGGTTATAATTACTATAGCATTGTGATAATATCGCTTTGTCATGCAGTGTTTAAATATATGACATCTGTAAAAAAATGTTCTCTTTTCTTTGTATCATAGCACCAATTTTAAATAGTAATGTAAAGTCCATGAATCAACTGCTCCTGGGTCAATAAACATTATTTTCGATCTCATTCACTTCATGGAAGTTTAGTAGACACCATATATTTTGCAGATGACTGGTCGCTTGGCCACATCTCAGTTTGTGGAGGAGAAGACATTTGCATTGGTGGTCAGAGATTGAATATAATTTTTGCCCCGGTAATTTTTTCTGTGTGATTTGTTTGGGATTTGTAGTTGTGAGATGAAAAACCAAGTTTCATTGAAACTTGTAATGTCTGTAATTTGTGTTCTTCATATTCCGTGCATGTTGGTAGAGCTGGCTACTTATTCGCCCAACCCATGAAAGAAGGCCTACTTTTAATTATTAGCTGAAATATAGGGTTTTCTTCAATCAGGGACATACAGATGGGCATCTGGCACTGCTTCATGTTGAAACCCACTCCTTGATAGTAGGCGATCATTGTGTGGGGTAAGGTTCTCAGAAGACTGCACTTATTCATTAAAAATAGATTCTTAATGGAACTGTGCTATCATCTTGAGGGCAGTCTTAACCATGTGATTTATAAATTAGGAAATGATGCTATGATGGAATTGCAAAGGGCTTATCATTTCCGTGATTTGAAATCATGCCAATAAAAAACAGGAAATCATAATTACATGGAGCCAAAAAAGAAACCTGCCCTTGACATTTGTATATTTATGCATTGTGTTTTTGTGTTTTCAAAGAAAATGAAGGCTATGGATAATGTTTATATAATCATGTTGTCTGTATTTTCACCCTCTAAATTAGTGACTGTTTGTGTTTGTGAGTAAAGACATGGGATGTGATCATTGGTTCATATGACGAATACAAGAGAATTCTCTGTTAGGATAGCCAAACAGTCGTTTCAAATTTACTAGGAAGCTGTAATTGAGACTTGAAAGGATTTCAATCTTTTAAATGGAGTTTTTTCCCTCTTTCAAGTTCCCTTCTAAAACTTCTTCTGATGAACAAAGCACTCAGTTCCAGTTTCCATTTGCATATAAACTCTCTGGAGCAAATCCCCCGCACCCTTCACACCCAGGTGCAACAGCCGCACATAAGCTGTTTTTGAACAGGCTACAGGTCTAAAGCCCCATCAAAATTTTCAAAGTTTCAGTTTTGCATATTTTTCAGATTGATCCTTGTGATATTACGATTCATCCCTCTGATTTTATTTTATTTTCTCTTTAAAGTCGTATTATATTTAACTTAGCCCCCCAACAATTTTACTCACCTTCTGCCACTGCACGCACCTGCACAGAAGAACTTAGCATTTCTGTAGTTTTTGTCCTCATCATTTCATATTGTTCTCTATGATCTGCGTTCCTAATGTATTTGTGGGTTTTTTACAGCCAAGGAAGTGCCCTCCTGGACATTGCTTCTGGTGGAAATATGGCTGTAAGTAGATAATAAGCCACAAAGATACTACATTATTAATCTCGTGCTTTAATATTTGCACTGCTAACAGGAGTTAAATTTCCTTGTTCTGTCAATCTAAATCTGTTGTTTGTATCATTGTTGTATTGATATATTCTTATGTATTAGTGTTTGACTAAAGAATGTGTGATATAGAATAGCCTTTGAACTTGAAATTAATGGTTGTTCTGAAATGGATACGGGTGGACTAGTACTTGAGAAGATCAGGAATTTGTTTTCTAGAGAGATTTAGCTGATCCAGGGCAGGAGTGGGGCTGGAACAGAATTTACAGAAACCTTAGAGTCTCACTAAGGCCTTCTAATAGAAACTTTGGTTAGTTGATTTTCTTAGACTTTGTGGTATGCAGTTCATGAGGTTGCTGCATCAGTCAAACTGTAATGGGAAAATGGAATGTAATACAATAAAATGTTCAAATAACTTGCCTCTGTCCAAGTTTTATATACATATTATTTATAATTTAAACATCTTAGTGAAGAGGTTTGTTGTTTATGCAGGATTACTTTCAGTCGACTTACAAATTTATTGAGCTTGCCCCACATATCTTGATCCCAATGCATGGAAGAGTTAATTTGTGGCCAAAGCACATGCTTTGCGGATATCTAAAGTATGAATAAATCATTTTCCTTTCTTTAGCCACCACACTGTATTCTTGTGCTTTTAGCACTTTTTATATGAGATTTGGCTATTTCAGGACCATAGAGACTTCTCTTACTAGCTCACATTAGGAATTTTTCTTTTTCTCTGCACATTAGTAAGATCTCAGGATGGGCTATTTTGAGCTAGGAAACAATACTTTTATCTAGTTTAGACTTGCAATTTCATATAAGGTATGCACGCTTTTCAATTGTGGTTTACCAAGATGTATAAATTGAATGATGCTCTTACTAGTTAGCCAACTCAATATTGTAGCTCGCTAAACGATAATGATTATGAAGAGTTACATGATGCTAAATTGCACTCTTTTTTCTTTAATACTGCAGGAACCGTAGAAGTAGAGAATTATCCATCTTGGAAGCTATAGAAAATGGAGCTAAGACATTATTTGACATAGTTGCTAATGTATATTCGGGGATTGATCGCAGTCTTTGGTCTCATGCTGCATCAAATGTGAGACTTCATGTGGATCATTTGACTCAACAAAATAAGTTGCCGAAGGTAATTTCTTCCACCTTCATTTTCCAAACCCCCCCTCTCCCCCTTCAATGCATGTATGAATGGTTGTACTTGATGTTTCTTGTTTTTCTGTGTATTCATTCATAGGCCAACAGTCCCTGTGCTTTCTTTTCATACTCATAAAGGGCTTAGGCAAATTTAAAATAGAAAAGGCTGATTCTCAGTTACACTAGAAGGCTTATTATGGATAGTCGGGGATAATAACTGCATACATGCGGAGCCTGTTGTTTTGGACAGGATATAACCTATGGTGATAAGACGAGTGGGTATTGGGGAAAAGGAGGGATTGGATTGATATATCTATCTTATGGTTGGTGACCTTGACTATAGAGAATATCCACATAGTCTTCGAATTTTCAAGCAGGTGCATTTGCTAACAGATGTTTTTTTATACAAGTGATTACCTCAGTGTATTTTTTGCCCTGAGCTTCTGATAAAATACATGAAACTAGCTGTATCTATTCACGTGCTCTAGTTATTTTCCTTTTTTCTATGTGAGAGACGAGTGCTGTTGTGAAATTCTAGCAATTCCTCGTTTCTTGCTAAAGTTGGAAGCAGCAATGCTATTTAGGATAACAATTAGGAATTAGCGAGATTTTCCTCTTTTGAGTTAAATTCCAACTATTTCTTGGAGAGTATGCAGGGCTTCTCTGTAGACACTTTCAATTGCAGTTTGGTTGCGTTTGCTGAGAAGATGGGTAAAATTGAACCCAAGTGAAGAGAGCTGCGGTGTCTGGCATCTCTTAGGTTGGACCCCTTGCCATAAATTTTCCCTAGTCATTCAATTATGTGGACCATATACAATGAAATATCACTCCTGTAATCTGAGAAATAAAAGATTGCTTGCAGTGTAGATGGATAATTTGTTGTGGAACTGATTAGAGGATACTGCCTTGTAGGAATTTTCAATTCAGAAGCTCCAAAGAACTTGTGGAATGGATTTTCCATCCAGATGGATTTGCACATATCTTGCTGATGGGATTCTGTCAATGTCTAAAACATAAATATGCCAACAATACTAATTACGGTGCAGTGAGCTTTGCTGTGCTCTACTCGTTAAGTACTAACTTAATTTAAAATAGACAGTTCAATGTGTACCATTTGTGGCTTTCTTGCAAATATTCAATGCATCATGGCTTTCATATGGTGATTGTTATTGTACAATTTGGGGAAAGTGAATCGAGTGCTGACCTTATAAAGAAAGCCCACCATTTATGATACAAGGTACTTCTACGAAGTCAATCGTTGATATTTATGATCAATTTCTCAGCAACAGAAGTCTTGGCTTTACAAAGCTTTAAACATGTGGGTTAACCAGTCTGAGTATTTCCTTAATCTAAGGATAAAGTGCACTACAATGCTATTGCTCCAGCTCTATATAAGTGTAAAGTGAAATTCCAAGTGAAGGTTTCTTTTTGTCTGATCTTGATGGGTTGATCTCTCTCTTAGTCTCAGTGTTACCACAGCCATGAATATCTTAGTGCGTCTACTATTTTAACATGCATTGATGATTATGAAACATCTTGCTATTTGGTATATGAGTTAATTGTGCTGAGCTGTTGTGCTAGGGTTTGGACCTGAATAGTTGTTTTGGACGCGTCAAACTATGATCAGTTAATCTCGACCATGCCGGTTGTAGGAGCTCTCTCGTCCCCGATAATAATCTATGTACTTTCATTTAGAAATTCATCAATGTATTCAATTAGAGATTCTACATATAGATATTGTATGAATAAAATTCCTTCGAAGAACATGGAAAAAACATGTATATAAAAGAAATTTATATCGTTTTCTTTACCCTGAAGCGTTGTTTTAAAATCTTTTCTTTGCTCTCTAGTTTTAACCCCTTCTCTAATCTTCTTGTTTTTTCTTAGATTTGGACTAATAATGCCATGTGTTAAGCTTCTCGTTTTCCTTCCTCTCTCTCCTAATCTGGCCGTTATCTTTTTGACGGCGATCTAATTCATTAGATAGTGTCACAAAAAATCTGGGAACGTATTAAACAATTGCAGGGATAGACTATAAGCATTAACCGGGAGAGGTGAAATATTAAACAGAAATCAATCTAAAATGAATTTTGAAAACCTACATTGCAAGATTACGAATTTGTCTCATATCTGGAGGAGGTGACTAAAGAAGTTTCGGCCCCTTTTTCCTCACTTCCAACAGAAGCTTTCTATTTAGTTTTGCTATATTTTCCAGTACAAGAAAATTTGAAGCTTCTGTTAAGATATCTACGAGTTAGATTCCAAATTTCACGTTGAACAAACCTCTAGTATAATAAATGCTTCAGCCTACACTGATTTCACTGTCCAGCACATGATATTCTTGATCCTCTCACTACTTTATTCACGTATGGGAGCGCGTGATGGATCCAGAGGCACAATATCCATACCTTTCAATCAGTAACACCCCACAGCCAATAGCAGTAAATTAATCCCAACTTTTCATTCATTTCTCAGAAAATCAGCTATGTCTAACGATTCACGCTTCTAATCTTCTCTGTTCTGGCATTTCCCATGTGCTCAAGCTACATGTATCTTGCACTTTTTTTTAACGTTTCAGGCCCTGCCAAATTCTCCGATCACGCTGTCTTGATTTAAAGGTTTAAAAACCTTGCTGATTTGAATCAACGAAAATCAAACCATTTTCTAGTTGGTTCAAGTTTTAAGCTAGAGACAGGGTGGGGAAATGAAGCAGTGTAAGATCACTGTGTTTCTAAAAGACCTGTCCACAAATTTTAGAAAAGCAATTAAAGAAGGCAGTCTTCAAGCTACAATCACTGTAGTTTTATGTTTGTCGATGGTGTCATTTGTTGTGATTCTTGCAATGTTCGTAAATAACAATGTCAAGAAATATCTGGTAACCGAAGATTATTTTTTCTTCCCCCAGTCGGTTACCTTTACCCCTCCACCATCTCGGTCACCATGTTCATATTTTCTTTGCAGCTCTTTTTTATCTCCTCCTTCCTTGCAACCATTGCGATTCCCAATCACAAGCTTGAGAGACTGGCTAACTCCGAAGGAACTGGGTCATTCTATGAATGACAAGGAGCTATTATGGCGAGCCTCAATGGTGCCACATATTGATGAATACCCTTACAATCGTACACCAAAGGTTGCATTCATGTTCTTGACCAGAGGGAGTTTGCCTTTGGCGCCACTTTGGGAAATGTTCTTCAAGGGGCATGAAGGGCTCTACTCAATCTACATCCACAGGCTACCGGGATTCACAAATAAACACCCTGAATCACCAGTCTTCTACGAGCGTCAGATACCAAGCAAGGTCAGAACTCGTAAATTTATTCTTGCTTTCAGTTCGTATATGTATTGACAGGCAAAACTCGGCGCCTCCCAAAGGAATTAGAAGAATATTGCAGGCTTTGATTTTTTGATATGCATATCCAGTGCATTTAAAGTGTTTTTCTTGTAGCCAGCTGAATGGGGGAGAGCAACTATGATAGATGCCGAGAGACGTTTATTGGCCAATGCTCTACTCGATTTCTCCAATGAAAGATTTGTCCTGCTCTCCGAGACCTGCATTCCAGTATTCAATTTCAGCACAGTCTACAACTACCTTACGAACTCAAACCAGAGCTTCCTGGGTTCATTTGATGAACCAAGACACACGGGGCGTGGTAGATACAACAAGAAAATGCGGCCAACCGTGACATTATCTGATTGGCGTAAAGGCTCTCAGTGGTTCGAAGTTCACCGGAAGGTTGCGATCGAGATGATATCTGATGTGAAATACCATCCTGTCTTTAGAGATCATTGCAGGCCTCCGTGTTACATGGATGAACACTACTTCCCAACTCTAGTAACCAAAATTCTCCCTGAGCTGAACTCAAATAGGAGCATCACTTGGGTTGACTGGTCTGGTGGTGGATCTCACCCTAGAAGATTTGTGAGAAAGGATGTCTCCGAAGCAGTCTTGAATAAGATCAGGAACGGGTTTAAATGCACATATAACGGTGGGATCACCTCAGTTTGCTTCCTTTTTGCAAGGAAGTTTCATCCAAGTACTCTAGACCCTTTGCTAAGGATAGCTCCAGGATTGCTCGGTTTTCGTTCTTAATCAGAACCTCATGATGTTCGGGCCAGTTGAAACGGGCTGCCATGGTTGTTCGAGGCTTAAGAGAATATTAGAGCCCACCTCAAAACAAATTAACAGGCCCATTTATAGAATTTAACATCTGCCGATCCCTTTTGCTGTGACGACTTAACCAAACTCTTACCGTCTCGTGAATGGGAGATGTATATTCTCAAAGAAATCAAAATAATTAATATATAATAAAAGGGGAAGTTTCTTCGTAGATAACCACATAACGATAATTCTATGAAAGATGGTGATGGGCGGTGGGAATTCCTCCCGTCATAGATAATATGAAAAAAATGTTCCGAACTGAATTAAACACAAGGGCTTTTGTTTTTCTTTGTTTTTCTTTCCTTTTTCTTTTTAAGAGCCTTACTACAAGAACTATTAATTGTATTCTTGGGAGTTTTATTAGAATTTTTTTTAAAGTGTTTTTCGTTAAAAAATATGTTATGATGATATTGTTTTTATTTTTTAAAAATCATCTTTAATATCAGCACATAAAAATAATTTAAAAATATTCAAAAAAACTAATTTAAAATAAAATATATATATATATATATATATATATATATATATATATATATATATTTTCAAAATCATTTCAGAAACCGAGCGAGTAACGAATGGTTTCTCAGTACCAATGGTCACTCCGTGATGCTAGCATTGATTGTGGGTTTGATATTCCTTCCTGAACGGTTAGCATGCAACGCTGGCAATGATTTTCGCAGTCAATTCTATGCATAATAAAATTAATTTTCTCGGTATGGTTCCTGTAGGGTGACCACCTCCCCTATGGCAGCCTTTCATTGGCTACCAACCCCTTCCAAGTCGTGTATGGCAAGCCGACACGTGAAGTACCTTTCTTCCACGTAATTGTATTAACTGGCGGCCTCCTCTTTTTAGTTGCCAGCGCTGTCCATAACTCACTACTGAGATTATTTTTTAAAGTCAAAAGGGCATTTAGCTTACAAGGTCAGAGTTGGTAACTAGCAAGCACACACAGGTTGCCTTAATTGCCCCTTCCAATTTATTCATTTCGAAAAAAGACTAAGAGAGAAGGTATAAAGCTAATTTTAAATATTATTATTACTTTTTTAAAAAAAATCAACTATTGAATGAATAGAATCAACTTACTCAAGCATGGAATTTTCTGTAAATGAGTTTTTTTGTTAAGAAAAAAACTAGCCGCGTCTTGTCGAGACATAAACAGCTTGCTTTCGAGTTATTCCACGTGGTTTCCTTTTTAATGTTTGAACATGGCCGTTTCAAAGTTGGAGAGAAAAGGTCCTAATTTTCGTTATTAAAAAAAAGAAGATGGAATTTTAAAACGGTGATCTATAAAGCCACCGTCAAGAAACAGGGTCGCACCACAAATTTAAGGCACCAGCATCTCATCTTCTGATTTCCACACCTCTCTCTAGAAATCCGCCATCTCTCCTCCTCTCTCAAAGTTCATCAAAACTGTGATGAATCTTTCTTGAAATTCTCCATTAAATATGCTTGAATTTCCTTAAGAGGTTCCATGTCTTTGCATGCATATATATATGTAAAAACAATTAGTGTCCCAGACTAATTTCTTTTTATTAGTTTTTAATTTACACCAACTTCTGACAGACAACTCTACTTATTATCATATCCATCTGTGTGTTCGGTGGCCATCCATCCCTTCTAGCACAACATATACCTAAAGTTTGTTTGAAAGTATTGTTTATTCTTAAGATATCATCATTTTTTCTAACTGACATCTCTTGTTCTCGAAGAAAAGAACAGCTTATTTGATCACTAAAAGAATAATTCTGAAGCCTTCGTTAGCAAGCCTGCCACTACCCCCCTACTTTAGTTCTTTCAAGTTATCGACCTCTTTCCTCTGATATATCAAATTAAAGCAGCCGATTGCCATGAAGGGTCAAACTCAGAACCAGAACTTGGCCACTACATTGACAAAGCTGTTCAATGCCCAGCTGCAGCTCATCAATGTCCTTTCTCTTTTCTTTTTATTTGGCTGCGGCCTTGCCGCTGGAGTCATTCTTAGTTCCTATCTCAGCAACATATCATTCAGTCTACAAGTCCGCCAATTCTCTTTTTCAACCACTACCACGACAACATCACCAGCATTGATCAAGCCGCCTCCTCGCATCGGCTTGAAAGAATATTTGAAGGTGCCTGCTGTTAAGCATGATATGGATGAAAAGGAATTGCTCTGGAGAGCTTCCATGACTCCCAATATACGCGAGTTTCCATTTGATAGAGTTCCGAAGATTGCTTTTATGTTTTTGACAAAAGGGCCAGTTTTGATGGCTCCACTGTGGGAGAAATTCTTCAAGGGGCATGATGGGTTGTACTCAATTTATGTGCATTCAAGTCCTTCTTACAATGAGTCAGAGCCCGAAAGTCCTGTGTTTCATGGCAGGAGAATTCCCAGTAAGGTTAGTTTATTGCTTAATTTCTCGTGACTTCATCATGTGAATTTAGCATTTGTTATCCTATTGTTTAATTTGATCCTCAGCATCCATGCCCTACATGATCGACAATAGATCTACTGCACAAATCATTAATTAATGATTAATATTTATTTCCTTAATAGTAATACTTGAAGATTAGAGTCCTTTTGATTTCTATGAAAAAAGAAAAAGGATTAGAAAACCTAGAATAAATAGTCATAGTCATTCATGCCTGAGAAACTACCTAGGTTTTTTCCTAGAAAAGATAAAGATGAATTCCTTTTGTATAACGCGGAGAATAGAGTTTCATTTCTCCAAACGGTGCAGTTTCATGAGAAATTGCAATTTAGCTATAAAAAAAAACTCATGTAAATCCCAAAAATCCGATTCAATTGATTTATGTTAAAATTCAATTAGATTTTAAAAAATAAAACAATTATAAAAACTAGATTACAACCTGTTAACTATTATTTTTTTATAAAAATAATGTCATTTTATTTTATAAAAAAATTAGAATTAATTCAAGATGACTTAGTAACCCGATCAAAACTTGTAACCTAAAGTTTTAGTCGGTTTACGTACCAAACTATATTTAAAAACTATCATCTCAATCACCGCTGCTCTCTAAAATAAAATCTCAACCACCACAAATATATAGATAGATAGATAGATAGATATAACATGTCAAATTTAGCAAATTAATGCACAGCATTGACATTAAGGTTCTATGATGACCAATTATGGCTACTCATTTTCCTGCTTACGTGCCATAATGCAGGATGTTCGATGGGGAAATGCAAACATGATTGAAGCTGAAAGACGACTATTAGCCAATGCACTCCTTGACATTGCTAACCAACGCTTTGTTCTCCTCTCGGAATCATGCATTCCGATCTTCAACTTCTCCACCGTCTACACTTACCTAATGAACTCGACCGAAAATCATGTGGAGTCCTATGTCTTAGAAGGACCAGTAGGTAATGGCCGATATAGTCCACGGATGAGACCTGGGATCCAAATCAAACAATGGAGGAAGGGCTCGCAGTGGTTCGAAATAGATCGAGACCTTGCCATTGAAGTTGTCTCGGACCGAAAATATTTCCCCCTGTTCCAAGAGCACTGCACGGGACAATGTTACGCTGACGAGCATTACTTGCCAACATTTGTGAATATGAAGCATTCGAAGAGGAATTCAAATAGGACTTTGACTTGGGTTGATTGGTCCAGAGGTGGGCCTCATCCTGCTAAGTTCTTGAGGACAGAGGTGACCACTGAGTTTTTGGAGAGGATGAGAAGTGGCAGCGAATGCGTGTATAATGGGAATCACACCAACACTTGTTTCTTGTTTGCAAGGAAATTCTGGCCTAATGCTTTAGATAGGCTATTGAGGTTTGCTCCTAAAATCATGCATTTCGACAAGTAGGTTTCTAGAATAGTTTCATTCTTTATTCATTTGTATAAATGTTGCATATTCCCTCTCGAAGAGATTGGACTTCAGAGCAGCTTGATTCTTTATTCCCTTCACGTTACAGGATATAAAACATCGAAGTGTTTAGGTTTTTCCCTTGCATGTATTTCCATGTACTCAGCTTCAATAATATTAATCTTAATTATCAGAAGCACTAATTTCATTTCTATTGCTTGGATTTTGTTGCTAATTCATTTGTTGATACCATATAGCAGCAATGGTGAAAGCAAAATCTGTCGTCTTGGTTCTCAAAGTATAAAAAGGACAGTAAAAATCTATCAGAAACTCATAATCATCTGCTAATTTGTTTTTTGAATGTTGCTAACTAAATCACTGTCCATTTGATGATTTCTGGTTCAGTTTACCGAAGCCTGGGTACTCAGAGCATTCCCGCTACTGCTGTTCTGTTCTCTTTTTAGAATCTTTCCTGCTTTTACAACAAATGCATCAGTTATTTTTTGGAAAAATGAACATGAAAATCGCTGCCATCACCGAGATTTCATCACGTGATCAGGTAGCCGTTTCCTCTAAACAAGTCCAAATGAATTGTAATCCTTCGAACTGAGCTACCACATTAATAAGTGATCCTGTTCAGAAGAAGACAACTATATACCTATCACCTAAGTTATATTCTACTAATTTAGGATTCTGATTTCTATGATGAAAATGTGATCAATAAATCGAGCATTCTCATGAGGGAACGTTGACTGTAACATCAACAGCCATGTTTTTAGGAGCTTAGTGGCCAAAAATGGCTGGCAACCCAGTTTTATTCATGATGGGGTGGGGCATTTAGCAGCAAGAACCCAGCTCAAAAAACATTAGTCCTAGATGCAACCAAATAACATCTGCCCCGCACTTCTAACACCAATTGATTCCATTCGATCTTGGAGGCTTACTTACCTTCAGGTCTGAAATGCATTTTTCCAAACCAAGCCCTCATACCATTAGCAGAAAAGAATGATTAAATTGAAGTGCACGTTCCATAATGATTAAAAATAAAGATTCTATGGTAAAAAATAAATAAAGGATTCTTTGTCCAAGATTCAAAATTCAATATAATATAACAACACTAACTTTCATGGATAATTTATGCATATGAACATGACAATCGCCACAAGATAAGAGAACACTACTGATTAAAGAGACGAGGGGGCTTGGCCATCCCCGTCTATGTGATCAATTTCATGATTACGAACACATCATTGGTAAAACAAATTTCATCAACTCTTTGCCGATCTTTAAGCATAAACAGCCAAAAGAGAAACGTATTCATTGAATCTAACAAAAAAAAAATAACACAGCAAAACTCAATAATGCAGGAAGACAAATCGCACCATGATTTACATCAAACCCCAATACTCTTAGTTTATAGCTGAATAAACTGCCTGTTCTACTTCTGCGCCAAATTGTTCAATCACTGGCTAACTACACAAGTGTCTTCAGACAAGCAAGGAGAATCAGAGACATAGTCAAAGGTGTCGTGACATGGAGACAATTCCCCACGTACCTCCTCAATCATCTTAACCACGTGGCCCATCCTAGGCCGTTGATCAGGAGATGGAGTTGTACAGGCCAATGCAATTTGAAGTAGGCCAACCATCTCCTCCTCAATATCCTTGTACCTCATCAGCTCCAAATCAAACACCTCAGCCGTCCACTCCTCCCTCACCACAGATTGGACCCACCTTGGCAAATCTACAGGCCCATCATACCCATTTCCAGGCCCACCACCACAATCCACTATAGAAGGGCACTTCCCTGTTAAAATCTCCAACAGTAAAACCCCAAAGGAGTACACGTCAGATTTTTGGGTCTGTTTTCGACCGTCAGATGTTGCTTCGGGAGCACGGTAGCCACTGGATCTCGGAGCATAATTAGCGGAGGATGCAAAGAGAGAGAGCCCAAAATCTGAGACACGGGCATTTCCTGACTTGTCTAAAAGGATGTTTGTGGATTTGATGTTACCATGGACGAGTTTAAGAGCTTTGCAAGAGTTATGCAAATATGCTATCCCACGGGCTGCTCCAGCTGCAATTTTTAGCCTAGTAGTCCAGTCCAGTGGGGTTCTTCCTGGTCCTCGGTTACCTGTCGGGACACATAATCAGGCATATTTTCCCACAAATTTACTAATTTTACACTAAACAAGAAGAGTTGGGTTGCGTATCATATGCGTCACCCTCATGTAATGTCACAATCACAGGTTTGAGATGAGAGTCCCAAGCAATTTGGGTCGAAGAGCATCTTAATTTGGCTCGATCTAAGCCACCGATCCAATAGTGAAATTGGGCCATGATTATGATGTAATCAAAGGGCCTAAAATAAGAGAAATCATTGCCCCATTAATCTACACTACTAGATCACATTATCTTGCGAGCTAGATTCCTCATAATTTATGCATTTAGACTTGAATCATAGCCCCGTTAACACTAGTAGATCCCACCATCTTCTGTGACAGATTCCACTTTACTTACGCAAGGAAGACTTAAGATAAACCTAACTCGCACAATAATATACCTTAAACCAGGAGTTTGATATAACTATATCTAAAAACATCAGTTTAATGCGGATATACATCTAAGCCACCGGATTTTGATACAAAAGTAGTAGAATGGTCCAAATCGACATCGAAATTGTACAAAATGCGCAAAACTACTAGATTCTAGAGTCAACCTAAAACAAATGGCCATGGGTCTAGCTTTGCTTCTCTATTTTTTAAGGGTGAAGGAGTATAGCTTGGCTAATGGGATTAGTTTTTGGTCTTGTATTCGCTGGAAAAGGAAAGAGACCAAAAGGAAAAGGCTGCTTGAGAAACACGATTATCTGTAGTGTTGTCCTCTCCTGCTAAATCCCAAATCACGATTAAGCTTATGAAGTGAACTTTACCGTCAAACATCTATTATAACCGTTCCCTTGTCCGACATGAATTATGCACAACAACAGTACCCATGCATGGCCCCCATCCCACAACACACCTGTAACTACTAAAAGTTACCCCACATGTTGGACTCCTCCGCTGCACTCTCCCTTCCCCACCAGGAGCATGATCCCAAAATAATTTGTCAATTTTTTACATGGTCCACAATCTAAAGCAATTCCTAAAGCTTCAAATAATCAAGAACGATCATAAAAAAGAATCTAAACAATAAAAGAACAATAACAATAGAAGAACTAGATAAACCGAAAATACATTGTAATGGAAACGGAGAGAAAAAGGAGCAAAAATGTAACGCAACGTACCATGAAGAAGCCAGTACAAGCTCCCGTTAGGCATGTAATCATAGACCAACAACTTCTCTTCTCTAGCGAAGTAATAAGCCTTAAAACTAACCAAATTAGGATGTCTTAATCTCCCTAAAACCTCCATATGTTGCTCCAACTCTCTTTTCCCTCCAATATTAGCATCCTTAAGCCTTTTCACTGCCACCACATTCCCATCATCAAGCACTGCCTTGTATGCAGTTCCAAACCCGCCTTTCCCTAACATCTCTGCTGAAGCTCTAAGTAAATCTTCAAGCTCAAACCTTTCCACTCCCTCAAAGAAGACCATCTTGCCCCTTTCAAAGCCCGGCTGGTTCGGGTAAGGGCTCGAGGAGTAAACAATTTTCTCGGTCTCTAACAGTTTTGAGCCCTTCCCATTTCCCATTTTGGCTGCGTAGTTGCGCCAGAAGTAACAGTAGAGAAGGAGAGAAACCACGGCAAGAATTAAAATATCCCCTAATATAATGGCTATTAGGGCTAATGGGCTTATTTTGGTTGATGTTTTGCTGATTTTGTGGTTTGTGTTTCTTGGTTTGTTTGGTGCTACAACTGAGCTTGGTGTTGAAGACACTGTGCCTGTTGGGTTAGTTCCAGGCAACAATGGCGACGCTATAGCCCCATCGGATCCGGGTCTTGTTGGGTCGGAAGCTACACCTTTACAGGCCTGCAACGGGGGTCCACAGAGACCAGCAGGGAGGTTTTGAGCGAAAGCGGATGCAGGGAAACCCGATAAAGATTTGGGTATTTCACCGGATACCCGGTTATCAGAGACGTTAAAGTCTTGCAAGCTTGGTAAATTCAAGCTAGAAATAGAACCGGTAAACTGATTCTCTTCAAGCCTTAAAGTCAACAGATGAGTCAAACGGTTGACAGTAACTGGAATTTTACCGGAGAAGTTGTTGTGAGACAGATCCAGACGGTAAAGTCTAGAAAGAGAGAGGGCAGAAACAGGGAAGGCACCAGAGAAGTGATTGTGAGATATAAAGAGAAGCTTTAAAGCGCTGAGGTTAGAGATGTTTTGAGGTATGGGACCTGAAAGATTGTTTCTTTTGAGGCTCAAGACTCGAAGCTGAGTGAGAGAGGTTAAGGGGTGCAAAGAGCTGCCTTGAAGGTTAAGGTTTTCGAGGACAAGACGAGAGACTCGGTTGTTCAGACAAGCAATGCCGGTCCAGGTACATGGGTCGGTGCTGGAGTTCCAGTCTGAGAGCTTGTTATCTGTGTCTGACAAGGTTTTGAATTGCAAAAGAGGTTCTGAATCTGGGTTAAAAGAAGCTTGGAGAAGGGAGAAATGAAGAGATATTAAGAAGAAAGTCGCCACGTATGGAAATAGACGAATGGGTTTTGCTAGTGCCATTGTTGAGGATCTGCAAGAGCAGAGAGAGGAGGTGAAAGGGTAGGGATGGGGAGTGAAGAGGATTGTATGTGACTTGTAAGGGAGACGGGTGAGGGGTGGGGGTGTAATTAATGGAGAAGTGAAGGGGTTAACTCCTTAAGTAAATGACAAGTAAATTAAATTATTAATAATTAACAGTCTATATTTCTACCATAGATGATTTGAGGTGTTGATTGAAAAACAGGCAGAGTGAACTGAAAAGCATGTAACGGATGTGCTGCGAGGCTAATTTTGATTGAAAAGACCTCACCGTACTTCCATCGCCATTAGAGTAACGCTTTTGAGTTAATTTTATTAATTACATTCTGACCAATTCCAAACCTGTAGTCGTACTTGTTGAAGTATGTAGAATCCCTTTGTGATTTATTAGTTTATATACACAGTCTAGTATTAATGAAATTTAAGATTGAGAACGATCCCGGTTTAATTTTCATGTCCTTTTAAGTTTTTCAAATAGTATTTATCATATTTAAAATTAAATAGATATAGATATACCATGATATTAATTAAAAAATTATATCAAAATATTAAAAAAAAAAACAATAGAAATCTTTTAAAAAATATTCCAGTTACTTAACCAATCATGCTGAAAAGCCCTGGTTTCGTATTATTATGATTTATTGATGGGTTATCTTCCGTAATCCGTACATACAGGATATCCTGACACGCGTGGCTCTTACCTTTTCAGTATTACTGTTTACTGGAGTAGGTCGTGGTAGAAAGCATTCCCCGGGGCTAGTCTTTAGCTAGTAGAGTAGAACGAGCTCTCGACTTTTCTTTGACTGGGACGGGAAGTTGTCCTTATTATCCAGCAAGTAAATTACCATTTTGCTGTGGACATATACAGCTTTTGACAGACAAGACAGGAACTCTTTGGTTCGTCTTTTTGTTTAACCAGCTCGCAATTACTGAGTGTCTTCTTTTAGAGTCATGAGATTATGGAAGAAAGTGGGGGTAGTATTGTGATTTGCTTTCGAAAAGGGCATAAGATTAAGCTAGCAGCGGCACGAATAAAGAGCGCACCTTTGGCTTGGCTTTGGTTTTCGAATTTGTTGCCATTTTAAGCTTTTGCTTTTGCTTTCGCTTTCAGCTTTTTCGCTCAAAACCGGCCTGCTGGTAATCTTCGGTTCTGTTGGTTGTTCTGATGGTGTTTCTTTTTTAAAATGATTTTATTTATAAATATATTAAAGTAATGATTTTTGTTTTTAATAACAGCCTGTCAAAACAATTTAAAAACATGAAAAAATATATAAATTATCGTTAAAATACAAAGATAAACAGGTTGTTATTATTAGAGTGTACACTTATTGCCACATGGTGGATTAACGACAGGCTCCTTTGCATATCAATGAGATTAACGACTGGCTCCTTGCACACTTTACAATCATGCAATATCGCGGCAGGAAGCTTAAATCTAATTCGATGAGATTCGTTGCTTGGATGCTTCATGTACATTGACTGGTGTATTTAATAAATTATTATTTTTTATTTCTTTTTCAAAGTTTGAATTTTGGATAATAATGCGGAGAACATACTAAATTATTAAACAAATTGAGTTTCCGAGATTACACATGGCCAATCTAGCCTATGCTATCGGAGTGCTAGCAAAAACAAACAAGCAAAGCACAATTTGCCTCGGAGACCAGCGTTTCTCTGCGCCTTGGGCAATGTAAGACTTCAGAATTTTAATATCCGTGTAATTAACAGGAGGTCATGTATTAAAATCACGGTAGACTGGCATAGTTTCCTTCCACCTTGCACGAACAAGGCATGAATTCATTAATAAAATATTTAATACATGTGCAGCTTGGTGGTAGCTTTATTTTCCTGTCTCCGAGGTGGAATGCAATTGATTACTAGCTTTCGTTTTCCAATGCAATCGAGTATAAGAAAATCGGAGGAGAATTTTGTCTCGGGGCTGGGGATGGACCATGGAGCCTTCGACTTCAACTCACATTTGCTTGGCAGGGCATAGCAATTGAGTGGGGAGATAGTAATAATTGATGGAGAGCGTCAATGGCGTTGAAGTGGTACGGTAAATTACATTATTTTTCAACTTAGTACCGATGCTCGTTTCTGGTCCAATAAAATGACAACGTTGTAACTTCCTTTCCGAACCAGTGCATCGTGGGCAGGAGATTGGTAAGGACTTATTTTGGTATCCTCGATGAATTCTTTTTTTTTGTTTTCATATATATATATATATATATATATATATATATATATATATATATATATATATATATATATATATTAAAAAAAAAAAAAAACTTAATTTGATGCACTTAAAAGAGCTAGAGTTTCTATAAGTGTTCCACGAGTGTATTATTCAGCTATTACATGATATTTATTTTATAATATTTAGTGAATCATTTATATGTAAATATTTCTATCATTTATTAAACTAAAACATTTGATTTTTAAAATCTTAATAGTTTTGTACAAGGCTTGATGAACTGTATTTATTTTGGTTTGTTGATTATATAGTCTCCATTGCATGGATGTGTATGGTTAGTTATTATTCGACCTCTTTAAAATAATAATCACCAATTATACTACTTTATTCACCAGCATAATTATAAATTTAAAAATATTTTCCATATACATTACAGGATAACTCCACATGATGTTCTATTTACACTGTATGAATATGTCGTGGAGAATTTTCTCCAGACGATTGAAAATTTAACATATGACAATATCGAAAATTTTCCTGTAAAAAAATAATGATCCAGTTTAATGAATTTTGATGTAGTTTTATTACTTTTACTTTTTCAAACTTGTTCATCATTTCTCAGTCCCAATAGCTCTTGATCTATCCATTATTCTTACTATCACCATTATTATTATTTTTTTTGGGTACATTGTTTTGAGAAATAACCCTAAGGGTGTGTTTGGGATTGCTTTTACTTTTATGGTTGATATTTTAAAAAAACAGTTTTATGAAAAGCATTTTAGTTACAGTTCAAAATTAGTTTTGAAGTGTTTGATTAAAATTGTGGTTGAGTTTGAGGTTAATAAAAAACAGTTTCGTATATTTGGCTAACATACTTTTCAAATTGCTTTCAATTTGTGAAATTACTTTAAAGGACGCACGCTCGAGCACAGATATATATAGAAAATTTCATAATGCAATGAATAATTTAAGTAAATTGGATATTTATTTTTATTTTTCTATTAAACTACTTGTAATTCCATCACGAACTAAATCCATACATGAAGATTTTTGCGCTTAACCACAAACAGTTACGGTTTCTAATTTGAGCTCAGCTTAAGCCGAGTTTCAAAGGAATACTCACAGGTCCGCCCGGGCCGGCAAGTGTTCAGGTATCTACGGTTTTTATCGTAGACCTAAAATTCTGGGTTTATCTGTATATCGTGTTTGTATTCCGGGCCTGTTGTCCCAGAGCAGATTATCACTTGCTATTGTAACAGTGGGCGTTTGCTCAGTTAAGCCATGGATCCACTCTCTTTGTCCGAAAGCAATAGACCGGCTGTTAGATCACATATGCCACATTGTATCTCATAAAAAAGTGTTGCACACGAGGTATGAAATATATTGTAAATATTTTTAAGTTCTAAAGTCCTAAAATGAGGTGAATTTGAGTGGAAAGGTGTTACTGCACTAGAAATTAAAGGCAATGTTCTCTTGTGCGAGAAGATTAATCAATGGCCAACTGCTGTCTTCTATAGGGTGGAAGTGTCTCATCTACCAATTTGATCAATCTGCAGGCCTGCCATTCATGGTGGCCATCATATTCATATACAAGTAGCCTATCTATGATATCCTGCATTATCGACAATTTGGCTGTCATTAATCAATAGTAATAAGAACTGTCATAAGCTGTTACCAGCAAAGAAGGTGGAAAAGATATGCATAGGTAGGGAGGTAGGTATTATACCTGATCTCGCCATGACTCGCTCAAACTTCCCCTCGCTGTCCAGTGAAGAAGTAACGGTTTAGAACATTATTACCATATATATAATAGGCATGGAGTATTCACTGTAGCCCATTGTACTGTAGCTCAAGACACAAAGCACTGTGGACTCGCAATTTATCCCAGTGCTTCGTGGGTATATATCTACCTTTTATTTTTGTCTTTTCCGCCTGTGCACAGTGCCTTACCGATTATAGCCCCCGAAAAAGACAAAATAGTGCACAGGGGGGCAGGGGCTTTCTCGGTTTTTCCATCTTTTTTTGCACAGTGTGAAGACGAAAAAGGGCACATAAAACGACAAAATAGTTAACAGGAGACGGGGGCAGGGCCGTCCTTTCCCATAAGGTTTTTTCGTAATTATGGGTAGGGTCAGGGGCGTATCGGTCATTCTCCCATTATTTTATTATATTTACGCGCGGGCGGCTGGCGCATCGCCGGTCCGCGCCAGCGGGGTTCCCCGCTGACGTGCTTTTTAGGCGGCGCGTGCGCCTTCTTCCCGGCGTCAAAAATTTACTTCCGCCGTGCCAGAAGATGCACCTGAAGGTCCTATCTCCTCCGTCGCAGCGTGTTCCCACCACCGATGTCCGGTTAAACCGCGGCGGACGGTTTTCTCTCCGACGTCCCTTTTCTCTCTCCTGCCGCCCCCAAATTCAGATGAGGCCCTGATGTTGGCGTAAAGTTCCATTTGGTTCCTGAGGTTTTAATTGCGTTTTTATTACTGATTTATTCAAATTAAAGTTTTGTTGTTTTCAATTGTGCCCTTCAATTAAAACAGATTGTATAAGAAAGTTTTATTTCAGTCCTTATACTTTTGATTTTGTATTTATTTTTTATTCCTTCAAACATTCCGGTACGAATGTTTTGATTTCTTTGATTTGGTCCTCCAATTGAAATAGGTAATATATATAAAGTTTGATTTCAGTCCTTCTTCTTCTGATTTTTATAAAATGGCAGCAGTTTGCACTATTTATTTTTGGTCCTCCAATTTTTTTTTTTATTTTATCCTTCAATTGGAATTAATTTAATATATGTTATTTTTCATTTAGGCCCTTATTCTTTTAATTTTTTTATTTTCTATTAATTCATTTTTTTTCCTTATTTTTTATTAATTGATTTTTTTATTGTTTTTTATACAAATATTTTGTTTTTTTGTAATAATTTTTCATGGCAATTTAATTATTTCAATTTTAATTTATGTTAAATTGCTCATTTTTTCTCTTTGTTCATTTGTTTTGTTTTTTGCTTCTTCTTTTTTTATTCGGATTAGGTGATTTTTATGATTTAACTATTTATGCAATGATCATGATAATTTCAATTGTTGTTTTTTTAATAGTTTTTCCAAATCATTTTATTATTGAGATTGTTTTGACAGTAAAGTTGATAATAATTTTAATTGTTATAGTAATGATAATAACAATCACATAAGGACAAATTTTCAATTTATGTATTCATCTTTTTGTGATAGAAAATTACAACTTATTTTATACTGGTTATTTCATTGAAACCTACTAAACAAATAAATTTATATTCATTTAAAATTTATATCTTTTATACAAAACTTGCTCTTCATAAAAATTATATACAGATTTATTATTTTTTCTAAATTTATGCTATGATAAAAAAATCATACATAATAAATATTTTTTTACATTCAAAAAAATATGATTTCGCCCGTTACAAAGTGCAGGTGCCATGGCTAGATGTTTTCTTTTATTTTTATTTGTTATTTGGATTAGATGATTTTTATAATTTTACTATTTGCGCAATAATAATTATAATTTTAGTGATTATTTTTTTTATAAAAATCTTTTTATTTTTTTTTAAATTTTCCTTAAATTTAAATTTATATCGGTGATCATTTTAAAAGCAATATTACTCTATTTTTGCCTTTATTCTTTTTTTTCTCTTTCTTTAGTTGTTCTTTAGATTATATGATTGTTATGATTTTATTATGTATGCAATGATGATGATAATTTTATTTATTGTTTATTTATTGTTTTTTTTTATAAAAATCTTTTGCTTTTTTTATTTTATTTTTCAGAGCAATTTTATTATTTCAATTGTTTTGTCAGTAATGTAAGTAACAATTTTAGCTTTTATAGCAATGATAATGGCAATAATGTCAGGATGAATTTTCAATCTATGTTTTCGTCTTTTTATTGATAGAAAATTAACAATTTATTTTTATAAATTTTATTATTGTAGGTATTTTAACAATTTATATTTTATTTTTGTTTTATATAAATTGAATTATAAATTGAACTAATCTTAATACAGTGAACTGAATAATTCAGATATCCAACTTCTCTTGCTTTTTTAATGATGATGATAAATTTATACTTCTTTATTTAAATTTATATCGATTTTAAATTCATATATTTTATAGAAAATTTGCACTTTACATGAATTCTGCACAGATTTATTATTTTAGCTAAAGTTATATTATAATAAAAAAAATAAACACAATAAACACAATTAATTTTTTTCCTTTTTTTATTTATTTTTACTCGACTCAATGCTGAAATTTTAATTTGTGTTGGTAATTATTTTTAAATTGATATTGCACATTTGGTCCCTTCATTTTTTTCCCCTATTATTTTAATTTGTTCTTTCTATTAAATGATTTTTATGATTTTGTTATTTACGCAACAATAATGACAATTTTAATAATTATTTTTTAATTTTTTTTTTACAAATGTTTTGTTTTTTTGTAATGATTTTCCAGGGCAATTTAATTATTTGAATTGTTCTGATAGTAATATTGGTAATAATTTTAACTATTATAATAATTATTTATTTATTTTGGTCCCAAGAGTTTTTTTTTCCAATTTTATATATTTTATTTTTCATTTAAGCCCTTATTCTTATGATTTTTTATTTTATATTAATTCATTTGGTTTTTTTAAATTGTTTAATAATGTTTATTTTTTATTCATATTTATGCATCTATGCTTTTATTTTTTTTTATTTTTGTATTTTTTTAATTGTTTCAATTTTGAAATTTGAATTTTTATTTGTAATCATTTTAAAATTAATATTGCTTCATTTTTCCCTTTATTCAAGTTTTTTTTTTATTTTTTGTTATTTTAATTTGTTTTTTGGATTAAATGATTTTTATGATTTTATTATTTACGCAATGATAATAATAATTTTAGTGTTAGTTTTTTATTGTTTTCCTATAAATCCTTTGTTTTTTTTAGTAATTTTTCTCCTTTTGTTCTCTCTTTTATTTTTTTATTCCTTTTTTTATTTTTCTTATCAAAATATTTTGATTTTTTTAATGATTCTTCATATCAATTTAATTATTTCAATTGTTTTGACAATAATATTAATAATAATTTTGACTGTTGTAATAATATTTTACTATTTTTGTTTTTTACATCATATAACTTTTTTACGTTATAAATTTTTTTTTATATCTTTTGTTAAAGTTTTAATTATTTCTTTAGTTTTTTATTTTTTTTTATTGTTAACACAACAACAACAACAACAACAACAATAATAATAATAATAATAATAGTTTTTCTTGCTTACTCTTTTGTTAATATTTTTTTGTTTTTTTCGTTAGGATAATTTGATAATTTTTATTGTGTTTGACATTAATAACAATGATATTTTTTTTTTAATCTTTTGTTGAATTTTCTAGAATTTTTTTAGTCTTTTTTTTATTTTTCCTTTCATCATTAACATAATAATAATAATAATAATAATAATAATAATAATAATAATTTAATTATTTCTGTTATTTGATTATTACAGGTATTTTCACCATTTATATTTTTTTAGCTTAAATTAAATTATAAAATAAACTAATATTGATGCAGTAAATTTAATAATTCAAACATCTGAATCTTTTTGCTTTTTTTTTATGATGATAATAAATTAATATTTATTATTTCATTAAAAACTACTAAACAGATAAATTTATAACGATTTAAAATTCATATATTTTATAAAAAATTTATTCAAATAAATTTATTATTTTAGATAAATTTACAATTCGAACCACAAATCATCCTCACCATAAAATTCATATATATATTTTTTTAAATAAGAGAATTAGCAAGGAGATTAAATGTCTCATTTTGAAAAAAGATCTTGACTTCGTTCTTCATGTCAACATGCCTCTTTTTTGCAATAATCCGCAAGTTATATAGTTCGCGCTCTTTTGTGATTTTTTATGACGCAGTACCTACATTCTAAAAGATATAATTTATTCTTATACAACAAACTAAACTTAAAAATTTATATATTTTTTTTAATTTATAATTTTTATTTAATTATATCATATAAATTTATCATTATCGATTTAATTATATTAAATTATATACACAAAAATACCCGCGGCAACATACGGAGGCAATATAGCTAGTTAACAATAAATCCAAGCCTCCTTTCAAGTCAATAGTAACCAGAAGCGAGACAGCTGTCCAAGATAACAGTCGTTTGTGACACTGGTTAATGTCTTGTTCCCTGGAAACTCGTGGAAACAAGTTCCTCCCCTTAATTTGCGAAGACAGGATGGTCGGTCACAAAGCTTCTGTGAAAGTCTTGAGCTTGTCTGAGAAATTTGTATCTATCGAAGTTTGATGGAGATGGGGTTCCACTTCTTCCAATGTGAGTGGGAAGCAAACAGGATTTGTTTAGCCATCTTCCTCCATCCTTGCTGTTTAATTATAATCGCGCTTTAAATTTCTGGTGATAACGCTGTTCAAGTAAAACCCTGATCAGCAAACTTAGATCATACACGCATTTACGATCCACTTGCAAAAAAATTAAGGCCAATGTAACCGAGTTCAAGTTTTCACAATGAGTTGCTATATGGAAACTACGAGTGATATGCCCGTGCGATGCGCCGGGTTTTTTTTATCTATATAGAAAATTGATTGTTTTTATATATATTATATTTATTATTTTAATATTTAATTAGTAAAATTATAATTTAAAAAATCTGTATAATCGAAATGGAAAGCGACAATTTTGGAATTGCAGATAACGCAGGTAATTTTTTTTTATGAGTTGCATTTTTTCCTAAGTAATATTAGATTCGACACATTATAAATAAAAATATTGTAATTATTTTTTCAAGAAATAAAGTTAAATTTTTTTCGCCCTATAATTAGTTATTTTAATGTTTAATTATTGAAACTGCAATAGATCAAATATGTTCGAAATGAGTTTTTTGTGTTGTATAATTAGTATGCTTGCCCGCGCATTGTGTTAGGGTTTTTTCTATGTAGAAAACTACTTGATTTTTAAAATGCTGTAATTAATTGTTTAAATATTTAATTGATAACATTATAATAGATAAAATATGTAACATATAAATTTCCCTCCGCCTAAAATGAATAGTTTAATCGAAATGGGAAGTGGTTCGTATATTTTTTAATTGTAGATGACCTAGGTAAATTTGGCAAAAAAAAAAATTTGAGTTGCATTTTCCCCCTAGTAATATTAGATTTGACACATAAAAAATAAAAATACTGAATTTTTTTTCCAGAAATGAACTTAATTTTTTTACGTGCTATAATGACTTATTTGCTGTCTAAAAGGAACAGGAATCGAAATGGGAAGTGACCTGTATATTTTTTAATTGTAGATAATCTAAGTAAATTTATAAACAAAAAATTAATTTAATTTTTTCCCCAGTAATATTAGATTAAAAATATTAAAAATGAAAATATTGTAAATTTGTTTTTAAGAAATAAACTTAAACAAAAGAGTATCAAATTTAAATTCAAAGGCAAATTATTTTTATAAGATTTATTAATTATATTATTATATTAAATGAATTTAAGAATGTTGATATTAATTTTTTTTAAGGAAAAAATCTTAGGCCATTTTCTCTCTCTCTCTTTATATATTTATAGGCAATAATATTCAATAAATGTTAAAACATGTAATTAGTCTCACATATTTTATAGAGTAAATGAAATGAGAAGTGGTTCGTATATTTTGTAACTGTAGATAACCTAAATAAATTTATCATTTTTTCTATGTGTTATTTTTGTTCCTTAATAATATCAGATATGACGCATTATAAATAAAAATATTGTAATTCATTTTTAAAAATAAACATAATTTTTTTGTGTGCAATAATTATTTTTTTATCGTCTAAAAAGAACAGTATAATCAAAACTGGAAGTGACTCGTATATTTTTTAATTGTAAATAACCCAGGTAAATTTGTCATATTTTTTTTATAAGTTGCCTTTCCCCCCAGAAATATTAGATCTGACACATTGTAAATAAAAATATTGTAATATGTTTTTAGGAAAAATAAAATTTGTGCTATAATGACTTATTTACCGTTTAAAAAGAACAGTGTAACCGAAACGGGAAGTGACTCACATATTTTTGAAATCTAGGTAAATGTGTTAAAAAAAAAATTCAGTTGTATTTTTTGTCAGTAATATTAGATCTGAAATATTAAAAACCAAAATATTGTAATTTTTTTTAAGAAATAAATTCTAAAATAAGAGGAAAAAATTAAAATTCAAAGAGATATTTTTTTTATGTTATCCAATTTATTTATTATATTATTATATTAAATATATTTAAGAATACTGATATTAATTTTTTTTATTCAAAAAATCCTAGGTCATGTTTTCATCTCCCTATATATATTCCTAGAAGATAATATTCAATAAATATTAGAACAAAAATTGTGGTGCGCATAAATTAACCCGGACATCCTGGTCATGGAAAAAAAGGTGAAAAAAATATATAAGTAGAAAAAAAAAGTGATAAAAAATATATCAGTGGAAAAAAAAGAAAAAAAAAAAGGAAAGCAACTTTTCTATACATTAATTTTCCAAAATCAGGATTTTAGAAAAAAAAAAAAAGAGGAAAACAACTGAAGTCAATTTTGGTGGCTGAGTGATTCGAACTCCTGCGCGCTGAATTTTCAGCGCACAGCGAACCACTTGGTTACAGCCACTGGTTTGTCATATCTATTCAACAAATATATAAAAAGAATTCCTTTATAAAAAAACAAACAAAACCGAGCTCATGTAGCCGCGAAGCAGCGGATCAAATATCAAGTACATAGGGTTTTGTTTGTGCGTGAGCAGTAATCTACAATACATGATCAATTTTGTTTTACCTCATTTGTAATGGGAAAATAAGAAAAAAAATTTAGAAAAAAAGGTAAGAAAAAAAATTAGAAAAAAAGTAATAAGAAAAAAAAAAGCAAGAAACGAATAAAATACAAAAAAAAAAGAAATATGTAACTCGGAAGTAAAAAAATAAAAAGCAAAAAAAACAAAAAAAGAATAGAAATAGAAATGAAAAATGTAACCGGCAGTAAAAAAAACACAAAAAAATATAACTCGGAATTAAAAAATAAAAAAGAAAAAAATTTTAAAAAAGAAAAATATAACCCGAAAAAAAAAATGGAAGTGAGAAAAAATAGAGAAAAAAAAGTGAAATCGGAAGTAAAAAATAAGAAGAAGAAAAAATAAAAATAAATAAATAAATAACCTGAAAAAAAAATGAAATCGGAAGAAAAAAATTAGAAGTAAAAAACTAAACAGAAAAAAAATAAAAAAAATAACCCAGAAAAAAAACTGAAATTAGAAGTAATTAACAAATATATAAAAAGAATTCCTTTATAAAAAAACAAACAAAACCGAGCTCATGTAGCCGCGAAGCAGCGGATCAAATATCAAGTACATAGGGTTTTGTTTGTGCGTGAGCAGTAATCTACAATACATGATCAATTTTGTTTTACCTCATTTGTAATGGGAAAATAAGAAAAAAAATTTACAAAAAAAAGTAAGAAAAAAAGTAATAAGAAAAAAAACAGCAAGAAACGAATAAAATACAAAAAAAAAAGAAATATGTAACTCGGAAGTAAAAAAATAAAAAGCAAAAAAAACAAAAAAAGAATAGAAATAGAAATGAAAAATGTAACCGGCAGTAAAAAAAACACAAAAAAATATAACTCGGAAGTAAAAAATAAAAAAGAAAAAAATTTTAAAAAAGAAAAATATAACCCAAAAAAAAAATGGAAGTGAGAAAAAATAGAGAAAAAAAAGTGAAATCGGAAGTAAAAAATAAGAAGAAGAAAAAATAAAAATAAATAAATAAATAACCTGAAAAAAAAATAAAATCGGAAGAAAAAAATAAGAAAAAAAAATCGGAAGTAAAAAACTAAACAGAAAAAAAATAAAAAAAATAACCCAGAAAAAAAACTGAAATCGGAAGTAAAAAATAAGAAGAAAATAAAAAAATTGGAAAAAAAACCAATAATCCGGAAAAAAAAAAAAAAAAGAACACCTACTCCCGCAGAGCAGGGAGTTAAATTGCCAGTGAACAGTGAATAAATAGTCATTCACCTTTGTTTGTGCGTGAGCAGTAATCTACAATACATGATCAATTTTGTTTTACCTCATTTGTAATGGGAAAATAAGAAAAAAAATTTAGAAAAAAAGGTAAGAAAAAAAGTAATAAGAAAAAAAAAGCAAGAAACGAATAAAATACAAAAAAAAAAAAGAAATATGTAACTCGGAAGTAAAAAAATAAAAAGCAAAAAAAACAAAAAAAGAATAGAAATAGAAATGAAAAATGTAACCGGCAGTAAAAAAAACAAAAAAATATAACTCGGAAGTAAAAAATAAAAAAGAAAAAAATTTAAAAAAAGAAAAATATAACCCGAAAAAAAAATGGAAGTGAGAAAAAACAGAGAAAAAAAAGTGAAATCGGAAGTAAAAAATAAGAAGAAGAAAAAATAAAAATAAATAAATAAATAACCTGAAAAAAAAATGAAATCGGAAGAAAAAAATAAGAAAAAAAAATCGGAAGTAAAAAACTAAACAGAAAAAAAATAAAAAAAATAACCCAGAAAAAAAACTGAAATCAGAAGTAAAAAATAAGAAGAAAATAAAAAAATTAGAAAAAAAAACTAATAATCCGAAAAAAAAAAAAAGAACACCTACTCCCGCGGAGCAGGGAGTTAAATTGCCAGTTAACAGTGAATAAACAGTCATTCACCGATCTCCTTTAGCTATTAGATAATAAAATAATCCGCTTCTTCCAAATGCATTTCGATTTGGACTCGATTCAAAACGATGCACGAGGCATCTAAAATTAACCCAAGATCCCTCAACGGGAGAGGAGATGGTTACTAGTTGAGCTAAAGGCTCATTGAAACTTCCTGCTGTTTTCAACAGACACCGTGACAGAAAAAATGGACGTGTCGAAGTAACCTGTCCTAGATTGTGATAAGTCCAAGGCACCTTAGCAGCCCACCTTGAAAAACTTATGGTCTGTCGTCCTTTACGAAGTTCAGTCTAGAACCAAGACCTGTGGTCAGTCGTCCTTAAAATCCAAAGGCACCTTAGCAACCCACCTTGAAAAACGTTTGCTCCTTTTCCCCAGCATCCTTGTGATGCCATGAAAACTCGATAGAAGATTTGAATTCTCCTATCTGGCCACTAAGTGATAAAATGGCCACTCCTCTAGGCACAGAGAATATGATAGCATTGCAAGCCTTAAAAATAATACAACTCTTCATCTTGATCGGCTTTCACTACTAGCAGACTATCAGCATTTTTGGAACTCCAAGCAGATGCTCCTTGAACCAACTCCTCTAAATGCCAAGGCTAATTTTACATTATAGGCACATATTACATATACATTTGCCGCGCCACGGTACTAAGATTCAAACAATTGCCTGCCCTAGGTAAATGTCGTGTGCCAAAAAACAAAACACAAAAGAATTAAGGAAGAAAGAATGAGTGAGAAAGTAAAGTGTTAAGCCACCCTGAGTCCACTAGAACGTTTTCCTTCCATGGCATCCTTCTTATTACGACAGTCAGCACAAAGGAAAGGCCCTTGCCAAGGCTTTGAGCTGGTGGAGAAGATAGACCCAGCATGAACCGAGATGCCCTCACTTGGAGCAAGGTCAATTTGACAGACAACACATGTAAAAAGACCAGATGTTGATTGCGACGCGGAATTATCATTCCCTAATCTGGTGAACACATTAAAAATAAAAGTTAGATGTAAAGTAAAAAATTCCCATTCCCAGGTCTGCAGGACACAACTTAAGATGTAGGTAGACAATAGGACATGCGCAGAGCTCCCACATTTTAAGTAGGCATGATAAAAAAAAATGGACCAGTAAACAACCATAACCCTACTGACACGTCAACTAAACAAATTAAACTACATGCTCCATAGTAAACCGTGTTTAGAGAGAGATGAAAATTGTCAGCATTGATTCAAAGTAAAAAGGATTCAAGATATCCAATTGTTTTAAATGCCACTGGAGCACCAGATTCAAAAAAGATATGATCAAGGCTTGTGGTTTCTCTTATCTGCTACGAATTAAAGATAAATTACCAGGCGACAAACTACAAAATTCAACTCGAAGCAGCTGTTTAAAAACTTGTGTTCCTCTTCTTAGTGCCAGGGATCAAATCCAGATCTAACAAATTCCCATCTCATTGCCACAATAGCCAAGGACTGAAAAGAATGAGGCTTGAAACTTAAATCACTTTTCTACAATGTTTAAAACACAGATGACCCAAAAAGAAATACATGTAGAGAGATTGAAGAGAGAGAAAATCAACTCTTCAAATATGACAAATTAATACTGGAACAGTTAAGGGGTATTTTCAAAAAATAAGTTCACAATTTACAATAAACAACAGGAACTCTGACAAGAAAAAACCCGACTAGTCATAACTCATAGCTCATTTAGGTCAAGAGCAATTGTCCCTTCATAGAGGGAGTGCACATAATACCTCCTAATAAAAAATCACTTAAGAGTTTGATTGCTATTGTCAAGGAGTTAACATAGCGATAGCATATAATATGAAACTGATTGAACCTGATGCTTGTTTCCTCTCCTTCTACTAAAACCTTACTTTTCATACTATATGATGCAGATCAACGTGAAAAAATGCATCCAAAAATGACAGAACTAACCTTTCAGCAAGCATAGCTGACCCTTCTTCAAACAGTTCTTCAACTATACCTATGGCAGAAAGCTTCTTCGATACCTTACTGGCAGAATCATGGGACTTCTTCCTAAACAACAAGGCTCTTAGCTTGTTCTGTTTCTTGGGAAGAGTTGAAAGTGGAATCAAATTGTTAGGAGGAATTATGTCAACAACTATGCAGGTTGTATCATCCTTTAGTCCCCTTGTCCTTAACGCTTCCTGAAGAAGAACATATAAAATGAAGAAAGCAAGTAGAGCATTTAGTATGACACAAGCATCCATTAAAGCAAGATGCTACTTCAGGTCAGCTTTGCCCATAATATTAAACCTCATATTATTTTAAAACAGCAATGGAAATTTGAAGGGTACTCTAATTGAACAAAGACTTGTAAAGGAGAAATGCTGCAGAAAGAATTTTAATCACCTTCACTACTTGTCTGGCAGCAAGTTCAGCTGGTAAACCATGACAAGATTTTGCTGCCATTTCTGATGATAGAGCATCCCATATGCCATCAGAAGCAATTATAAGCCTCCCACCTGCATTTGATAGCTTTATATGGAATGGAGCAAGTTAGAGTTCACGCTGAGAGACAGCACCAGCATTCAGTATTAATTAACAGGTTTGCATTTGGAGAAAGGAAATAATAAAAAAGAGGACAATAAATTCAACAACTAAAAAATACTTAGAAGTAAAATGAAAATGATTCTTACTTTCACCTGTTTGACAAATGGAACAGGAACTATAAACTCTCCAACATCCATGTCTCCAATAGACCTGGAAAGGCATAAACCTCCAGGCCAACAGCGAAGTGGACCGATCTGTAGCATTTAAAGATTTAGAAAAAAAATATATACCAAAATTATCATCACCTGAAACAACATTCATTTAAATGACAAACAGTGAGACTTTTAACAGTTGTAATAAGAATAATGGTGGAAAATCTAAAAGCACCTCAACACCACCAACAGTACTAAGCCTTCCAACTACCCCACCACTTGCAGTCACCCTTTTCCTCCTGCAGATATTGTAGAATAGATTATATTTTTGTCAAATATTTAGAATGAATAAGGTCTTGAGAATAGACACGTACTCCTCCACGTTCTCTTGAAGTCTGTGATCAACAGTTAAGGAGAAAACAGCACCACCCTGAGCATCTAAAATACATCGCGAGTCCCCAACAGAAGCAACAGTAACAGTCCATCTATCAACTATTACAAATGTTGCTGTGGTACCTGATGTTTCTCCTGAAGAAAGGCACGGCATAGATATAAACAGAAATTATCAGAGTTACAAAGAGAATATTAAAAAAAAAACACTGAAGGATCAAGGTAAATAATTCCATGCCTCTGCTCTGAAACTCCTTATCAGTCTTCACAAATCCAGCAACTAAAGCTTGGGGTAAAGCTTGAAGCCACTCCTCCCGTCCAAGATCACGAGGAATAGCACCCAAAACATGATTCAACAAATTCTCCCTCGTATATATTGCTGCAGCATTTCCATTGTGCCCATCGAAGATCTGACAGTTAGGAGAGAAAAATGACCATCTTATCGAACAAGAAAGATAATGCGATAGAAAACACATTCAGGTCTTACAGATAATTTGTTTGTTTCTGAACTCTATTAAAGGAGGACAATCAAAGCTTTCCACCTTACATACAATACTATAACATGGACTGGAAAAGGGAAAGTTTTTAAGTTTGAAGCAACCATTGCCCTTGGCCACCAACAAAATAAAACTCTTTGGAATAGTAGATCATCAATCAAAAAGATCAAATATCAAATGAAAACCCCAACTCCAAAACTTCTTGTTAAGTTGGTTTTACAGAGAAAACAGCACTGGAAAGTGGACAGCATTGAAATATATCACCCAACTCAAAGTTTGGTGCACCATGTACTCGTACCCACAACAATGCAAAAGAAACTGCATTCGCCAAGGATTGAAGACATGATAGGAGTTGATAGAATAACATTTACCGCAAACACAGAAAATGTAGATGACAAATTCCCTGGTAACCGCTGACAATCCATTTTAATCAGGAAATAATCCTCCCCTTTCCTAGACTGGGCTGCATGACCATATTTGACAATTGGTTTCTCCATCTTCTCGGTCCTCATTTCTCTGCTAATCAAAGCAGCAAGAGGCACAAGATTATCATGGCGGCGCCTCTCTTCTCCAGAAGCCATTATCTTCCACTCCAATATCTTAACCACCGGAGTATGGACCTCAGACCTTCAAGTTACTGGTTTCTTTTGTCCCAGGAGCATATCATATCCTAAAATCAAAGTGCTGATGGTTATATCTGGTGCAATCCAACTTAATCATAGCTTCCTTGATATCAATGGTTCTCCCAGAATATATCAAACCCGCCCACCCCGTTCACATGAAAACTGCAAAACTCAACAATGAAATTAAAAATTTCCAATCAATCGCCAGTTTTTGTAACTTGATCTACAGTCGTCAGTCAGAGAATAATAGCAGGATTTAAACTATAGATCAAGCAGAAAATGAACACTTCTAAACTAAGTACGCAGTTTAAGGAAGTTCCATTTGTAGTGAACAACCAGTATAACAAAAATAACAATAATCTACAATTAGAAGACCAAAAGCTCTGCTGTAAACCATGAATACTTAAAACAGTTAAGCACCAAAAGTGAGCCAAGCTAAAACCGCATGTAACATTGGTTTCATAATCTGTTAAAACATAAGCTGCAAGATCTTGCAAGAGAATGTGAAATGCCAGGTAGAAGCACGAATAGCAAAAATGCAGATCTGATCAAGACACTAAAGTAGCCACCGCCACAATTACAAGGATATGGAACGCGTTTCGCTGACAAAAGTGAACTGTAATACCATTAATCTAACCAAAAATCTTTCAATTTAAGAAACAAAATCGCATGTCATAAATATTGAAATAAACAAAATAAAATGAGAAAGATTGAAAAATTAATAATAAGTACCAGATCAGCTTCTATACATTTTCCTCTACCAAACGGAGGTAG
Organism: Salix dunnii; assembly: GCA_015731905.1. Lineage (NCBI taxonomy): Eukaryota > Viridiplantae > Streptophyta > Magnoliopsida > Malpighiales > Salicaceae > Salix > Salix dunnii. Next base: position 8,607,931 of record CM027668.1, on the reverse strand, counting down.
CTGTTTTCTTATTTTTATTACATCACTTCCTCACTGAAACTTAACAGAAAAACAAAAGGGAGTGCTTAAAAAGACAACCTTTTCAAATAGAGAAAGAAAAGGGAGAAGCTTTGCTGGCTCTATAAAGCAACCTCTTCACATACCCACATTTCCTTTGCTGTTAAAAATCTCTCCTTTTTTGTGCCATCCTACCTTTTTTTCTTTTTTTTTAGAAAGCCAGGATTGCAGCCATATGACCAAATCACACAAACCCAATGAAGTGCAAAAGTGTTATAAAGTTACTAGGAAGTAAGGAGTCTGCTTGTTTACCTAACCAAAGATGACGCTTTGGGCTCGGAGCTGGGTGAATAACAGAGGAGCAATAAAAATAAAAAATGAGTTCTTGCCTTCTTTACTCTTTAGCAAGACGATTTTTCCACTTTCATTAGATTTGAGCGGTAAAATGAGCTAAAATGGGGCTACGGCAGCATGCAATAGATAGTCCTGACGGTTGAAGGTTGAAACTAGGGCAATTTTAATGGTAAAAATTATTTTAAAAAGATAAATTTCTTTGAATATTGTATTTATAATTTTTTTATTGATGTGTGTTTTAATGATAAAAATTATTTTGGAGAGTCATTTTTTTTATTATTTTAAATATAATAAAATTATTTTATATGTAGTTTAATTATATCATTGATTATATAATTAATAGGAATAAGTTATATAATTAAATGAATGCTTTTAAAAAATCCTCCAACAATATAATTATTATTTTATATATAATTTTTACTCTTTTATTAAGATATTTATAAATAAAAATAAATATTTTTGATATAATTATATTACTTTTTAATATATATATATATAAATAAAAAAAAGTGCCCAGGTGAGGCCACCTTTTTTAGCTATATCTCCCGAGCTATTATGAGGGGATATCATTTTTATATATGTAAATGGTATCCGCAGTCTAAAAATATAAATAAAATAAATAAAATATTATTATTTAAATTTTGCAATAGCATCCTAGTTGCATATGCTCTCAATAACAGAAGACAGATCATTTTTTAGATTTTAAGTTTTTTAAAAAATGTTTTTTCTTTCATGAGTGGAAAACTGGCACGTACTCAAGGGAGCCCAGCGGGAGGTTGCATGTGTTCTGCAGCTATCTATACACAGGTGGGGGTGGTGCACGTATGTTCATTCGGCAACAATTGCAATTTTTTTATTTATATAGGTGGTCCCTATGGCTTGGTTTGGTGATGGTGGGGGACCACCTTTAAAAAAACTTTTTTGTTGTTGTACTGTTCTTAGATATCCAATCTTTGGATCAATGGATGGCTAATCGCCCGACTTCGTAGTAATGTTTATAAGTATTTTTCGGTTATTTTTAAAATTATTTTTTATTTAAAAATATATAAAAATAATTTTTTTTATTTTTTAATAAAAAATTTCATATCAAATATAATTTAAAAAATATTAATTTAAAATAAAAATATTCCTTTTTTTTTCAAAATACTTTTAAAACTCAAATTAAGTTTTGTTATAGTGAAATTTCTAAATGTTTAATAATATAAAAGTTAATATTATAGTTTTTCTGTTTGGTTTTTAAAATTTATAATTTATAACTTTTAAAATGTTAAAATCATAACTAAAAATCTTATTTTTTTAAACAGACCCGTGTTGTAATTTTTTAAAAGCAATTTATTTATAAAAAATATTTTTAGCTGCAATTTAAAATTTAAATATATACATATACATATACATATACATATACATATATGTATATGTATATGTATATAAAAACTAGAATGGATAAATTCTTGCATGTAAAATAAATAATAAATAAATCTCCATGAAAAACATGTTTTAGCTTTAATAAATTTGGTGCTGCAAATTAAGGATGACGCTAGGAAGCAACTAATCGAGACATACATGAGATACACATGGTGATCAATGGTGAAAATACTTGGTCTTGTGTAATGAATAAAACCTAATTGATAGTGCATTTGACATAACTTTTAAGTTATAATTTTTAATTTTGAGTTATTTTTTATATATAATTTATGACAAGGATAGTTAAATTAGAAATATGTTTGATAAATGATGATTGGAACCATATTTTTTTAAAAAATAGACTTGTAAGTTAGAATCACAAATCAAGAGTTTTTTTTCCTTTGACTAGACAATTATTTTAACACGACTTCATAACAAAATTCTTATTCAAATCAAAATAAATCTTAATCAAACACACACACATATATTTTTATGTAAAGTGAAAAAATAACTTACATTAAAATTTAAATTTATGCTAAACATCATTTAAATCACAAGTAAATCACAATTTAGTTTTATTTGATGATTTTGCAAGTTGGTCATTCTTATTTTGAAAATATTTTGATCCAAGTTTATTATCAATTATTTTAGAAATTTCTAAACTAATTGTTTAAATGTATTTTTAGTTTTACCCATGATAGATAATGTCTATATTTTGATTAAAATTAATTTTAAAAAAATTATCATGGATAAAAGGTTAGGAATCAGATCATATCATTTATCTTTAATGACATTAACTTTAATGGATCTTTGATTAAAAAAAAAAAGGTAGGAATCAGAACATTCACACAATCAAAATTCACTATTCATTCAGAAAAGAAACCAACATCCTTATCTCGAGCCATGTGATTAGCCTGCGTGTAGTCTTTGCTAGTTCTACTTTCCTTGGTAGTAAATTATTATAGGCCATCGTTTAGGCCTGAAGGGCTATCGAAATAAAGAAGATGGAGGCATGCAAAGGACTAAACATGAACCCTCTCTCTATTTTTTTTAATTATTATTATTCGAGAAACCTCATTTTGAGGGTGTTTGGGAGTGTGGTTGCTGATGCTTTTCAAAGTGCTTTTCATGCCGAAATGCATTAAAATGATGTTTTTTTATTTTTAAAAATCATTTTTGACATCAGCACATCAAAATGATCTAAAAACACTAAACCGCCGGTTTTAAAAATGAAAAAAAAAAACGTCGAAAAGCAGCGATAAGCAGATTAGATCGCAATGCCAAACGGGGCCTTCTTTGTTTTGGAATTTTTTTTAATCAGGTTAATCGAGTAAAATTTGATTGTCAAAGTTTTTTTAAAGAATAAACACGTTGTGACTCGACCATGCCTTTGAACACCTCTCCCCCCCCTATCTTTCTCTCATAAATTATGTATCATGCATGAATCGATAAGAAAAGATATTTTATTTATAATTTTCTTATTAATAGTCCTGAAGGAATATTTTATATTATTTATAGATACCTCTAATATATTTAAAACAGCTGATAAAGTATTGGAGATGATAGATACTATTGTGGATAGAATTGGAAAGGAAAATATGGTGTAAGTAATTACTGATAATACTGTGAATTATAACGCAGCAAGACAATTATTTATGAAAAAAAGAAAAAGATTGTGTTGGACACCATGCTCTATTCATTGTATTGATTTGATATTGGAAGATTTTGAGAAGAAACTAGAGGTGCATCAAGTAATTATTACTAAGGGGAGGAGAATCACTATGTACGTATATTCAAGAACTATTCTTATTTCCATGCTAAGACACTTTACAAAAGAAAAAGATTTGACCAAGCCTACTGTCACTCGATTTGCTACTGCATACTTGACTCTTGGATATTTGAACCATTGTAAGATTCAATTGATAATAATATTTACTTCTGACCAATGGAGGTCATATAGGTTTTCAAATATTGAAGAAGAGCATCGGATTCAAAATTGTGTTTTGGACAACAAGTTTTGGCATGATATCGCTCATTGTATTAAGACAGCGTATCCTCTTATTAAAGTTCTTTAATTAGTTGATTCAAATGAGACATCAGCCATGGGTTTTCTATATGAAGCAACGGTTCAAATGAAAGATAAGATACAAGTGAATTTTGGTTACGTGCAAAAAAGATGCAAATTATCTATGTAATATAACTATTTAATTTTATCTTATGTTATTCAATGTTGATGTTAATAGTCTTTATTTTTTATTTTGTTTTGTAGTTATATACCTATATGGAATATTACTGATGTAAGATGAGACTTTCAACTTCACAAACCTTCACATGCAATGACTTATTATTTGAATCCTCGTTATCATTGTAACTCTAATTTTAAAATGAATGCCAACATTAAATTTGGAGTGTATCAATGCTTACAAAGGATGGCAATTGGTGAAGATGAAAGGACTAAAATTGATTTACAACTTGATATATTCAAGGATGCAAAGGGATTGTTTGGTATTGAGGCTACCAAAATAGCAAGAAATAAAAAAAGCTCCATCTAAATAGTGGGATTCTTACGGGGATGAATGTCCAAAGCTACAAAAATTTGCAATTCGAGTTATAAGCTTGACTTATTGTTCATCTAGACGCGAGCGTAACTAGAGTGCATTTGAGATGATAAGTTTTTCTAAAAAAAAATTATTGTTTTCATATTTGATAAGAATCTTATATGTTATCAATTTGATTTTTTTTTTTAAGTTTTATACGAAATGAAGAAATCGTCTGCAATCGAAAGAAATGAATGACTTGGTATATGTGATGTGTAATTTAAAAATGAATGATAACCAAGACAGAAGGCTAGTTACTGATTTTGATGAAGGTTTAGATGTTCTCTCATCTGATGATGATTGGACCACTGAAAGAGAAGAACATGGTGGTTCATCAAACATTGATTTATTTCATATTATTGATAGTGCAACATGAAGAAAAAATAGAAAAGAAAACGAAAATGATGAAGAAACTTTTAATGATGTTGAAATGGGTACTCATGGTATTGAAGCTGATTTTGAGATTCAGAATGATGTCCATTTAGATAATTCAAAGAGTTTGGAGTTAAATATTGTTGTCGATATAAATATTGGAGTTCAAGCTTATATTAACAATATCGGTGTTGGTACCAATAGTAGTACCAATATTCCTTTTGATAGTAATGCTTTTAATGAATGTCTTAGAAATAGCTAGAAAGATGAAGGTAGTGAGACTGATTTTAATTTAAATAGCATGCTAGCAATTTTAAAAAAAAATTGCTAGTTTTTACCTAATAAAATTTTATGGACATAATAGTTTTGTATTGTATTTTTAAGTTATTTTAAATCATGTATGAGCCTTTATCAATGAAGTTTTATGGCTATAATTATTTTGTATTGTATTCAGAAATATTTGACTTGTGATTTTATGATTTTTTTACCAAAATGATTTTACTTGAGATTTTCTGGTTATTATACGGAAGTATTTTACTTACTATTTTACAATCCGAGTTCAAATGATAATTTCGTGTCGTGTCAAAAAAAGGAGTTTGATAACCGTGCTCATGATGCTTCAATCGAGAAGTTATGGTCTCAGCAACTATCAAGTGAAGTAGCGCCATCCAGGTCTAGAGAAAGTTGCCTCTTAGATTCTCGGCGTGATGAACTCTTGATGAAGTCTAAATTTAGTGACGGTTAGAGAATGTTGTTGATGTTGTTTTTTAAAATATTTTTCATTCAGGAATACATCAAAATAATATTTTTTTTATTTTTAAAAAATTATTTTTAACACCAGTAAATAAAAATGATCTAAAAACATAATTTTTTTAATTTAAAATAAAAATAAAAAATATATTTTTAAAAAATACAGTGGCAGCAGATTCAGATAGCAGAAACAAGGGCACTGAACCTCAATTACCAGAAAGGACATCACAAAAAACAAAAATCTTACCAGGGCAGCAAAACATGGAAAATGACAGTATGATATGGGCGCAGACTAGTGTTTTACAAGCATAACTCCCACGACATGCGAGAAGGCTATAGACGTGTTGGGGTTGTAAATTATAGAGAAACTTACATTTCATTAGAGATTTTACATACAAGATCTACGTAATTTATCACGGGAAACTAGATCGTAGAGATCGATACAGGTGAAATTATAAGGAAGGTGTAAGTATCTGCTTGCCGTTTATAATAATGTTGCTAGAAGATGCGTGCCTGGTGGGGACAAGAATTATGGTTCGAATAAATTCCGGCTATGAATAACAGAGGGAATTAGCAAGTGAAAAAAATAATTGGGACGTACTTGAAATGACAAGATGTGAGTGATTTATGGTATGTTTGGCGCGTAATGGTACTGAAATCCTTGTTTTATCGATCCAAAGTTATCCCGAAATCAAGATTTTTGTGTTTACTGTAGAGTGAAATGAGTTTATCCAATGCATGCTATGAATAAGAGTTTGATGACGTTTACCTGAGTTTTATTAAAATATTGTTTTACATGGAGGGGTTTAATTGCAAAAAATAAGAGACCTGGAGACTATGTCGTGACGCCATAAATTTAAAGGATCAGAAACATTTCCTGTAAAAAAATAACAATAACTTGTAGAATCTAGAGATAAGAAAGTTTTGTCGAAACCTCACGTATAGAAATATGTATATGAAAATGAAACAAGCTTGTTAGACAATGGTTTTACAACTTTTTTTTTTTCAAGTTTATGAAAATTAATTTTTTAATATTCTGAAAATTAAAATTTCTTTCGTGTTGTAAGGTGCATATCTGCTCTAAAATAGCAAAAATGAGCGAGATTGCCCGCGCGATGCGTTGAGTTGTTTTTTGTATATATAAAATTGATTGATTTTATGCGTATTGTAATTTATTATTTGAATATTTAATTAGTTAAATTATAATTGATAGAATCTATTATAAATGAGTTTTTTTTTTCTCCTGAAAATGATTGCATGTTGCTACTGTTAAAATGATTTTGATAATTATTTAATAGGTAGATTATACAATTGAAATCAAAAAATTTTTGTGATTGTTGAGTGTGTTTTATTTATTTCATAAATTTTTTCATTAGCATATAGTAAAATTATAATTGTTGAATTGTAGCACAGATGAGTGAATTGTTTTATGCAACAAACAATTTGATTGATTGTTTTGTTTTAATTACTTTGATAATAATTTAATTAGTAGAGAGCAAAACCACAATTCACCAAATTGACAAAAAAATATATTATTTTTTACCTGCAACATACTAATTTTTTGTTCGGCATGTTTTGACTATTTGCCAAATAATTTATTTGATAAATAATAAAAATACAACTGTTAAAATTTACCACAAATAATTAATTCAGATTTTTTCTTCATATTATTATATTAAATTTTTTTAGAACACTAATATTAAATTAATGCAAGATTTTTGAAGAGAAATTAGTTAAAAAAAAATTAAATGTTTTAAGACATTAATATGAAAAAATATCACAATATATAATTAGTCTTTTCTATTTTTTTAAGGAAAAATTCCCAGAAATAATATATATAAAAAATTATGACCATTAACAATTTTGTTACTTATTAAAAATTTTGGTGCCGACTATGGTGAAATGCAAGGTAATTTTTTATTTTATTATTGTAGATAACGTGGTGCAATTTTTCTACTTGTCTTGTCTACATGTGGTTTCGTATATTTTTTTTCGTGATATGAGATCTAAAATATCATATATAAAAAAAGATGCCAAAGTTTTTTCACAAAAATAACATTGATCAATGAATTTTTGTCACAATTATTATAGCTACCATTATAATAATTATTATTATTATACATAATCAATATTCTAATTATTATTGGTCATACTATCAATGACACCGTAATTATTGTTTGAAAATTAATTTTTATTTTATTTTTTAAGATTTATACCTTGTATTATTATATTAAAAATATTTTAGAATACTGATAGCAAATTATCAATTCTTGAAAATAATAAATAGATCATTTATATATATATATATATATATATATATATATATATATATATATATATATATATATATATATATAAATTTGTATTTAGCTATTTTCAAAAATACATACAATAACCTTAAGGCCCCCGATGGGTCTTGTGCCTTTTCTTCTTCTTATTCATGGGTATTGGGAAAAAAGCTCAGAAAAAATATATAAAAAAGGGGGTATTGGTATTATTCGCAGCACGCGTAAACTGATCCGAGCACCCTAGTTATAAAAAAATATATGTGTGTGGGGGGGGGGGAAATCATGATGTTCGTAAGCTGACCTAAACATCCTAATTATAAAAAAAAAACTAAAAAACTAAAAAAATATATAAGTTGCAAAGAAAAAAACAGGGAAAAAATGTTAAAAAAATGAATCCGGAGATTAGTCATGGTGCATGTAAGCTGCCTCAGACAATCCGGTTATTAAAAAAATAAAAGAAAAGAAAAAAAGGTGCAAGGGGAAAGTGCCTTTTACTGTTCATGACAGTGACTTTCACTGTTCACTTCTATTTGAAAGTAAGCGTAAGCTGACCCGGACATCATGATTATTAAAAATAAGCGGGAAAAAAATGTATAGGTGGCAAAAAAAAGAGGAAAAGAACATGTTAAAATAAAAGGTGGATCCGGAGATTAGTCGTGCGCGCGTAAGCTGCCCTGAACATCCTGGTCATAAAAAAAATAACAAAAAAAGGAAGTTCGGTTATAAGAAAAAAAAATTGAAGGGAAAAACACATTTTCAAACAGTAATGAGAAAAAAAAAAGCATGGCGCGAGCAAGGTTGTCAAAATCAAGATTTTGACACGACACGAAAGGGCCTTCCGAAACTCGGATCGTAAAATCGTACCCGAATTTATCCGTGCAAAAATTGTAAAATCACAACTTAAATCATGTGAGCAGAAAAATCGTAAAATCACAAGTAAAATATTTCTAAATATAATATAGCATAATTATGGACATAAAACTTAATTAGTTTAGGTTCATGCATGATTTAAAATAAGTTCAAAACACATTACAAAACAATAATGTCCCTAAAATTTTATAAATTAAAAACTAACAAATTTAAAACAAATCTTCAGCTGGCGTGCAATGTAAACTAAAACCAGCCTCAGTTTCATCCCCCTCACTATGTCCAAGAATTGCATCAATAGCATCACAATGGAAATGATTATTAGTACTACTACTGGTGCTAACACCAATATTGCTAGTACTTGATCGAACTCCAACAATATTAAACCTTAAACTCCTTGAATTCAACGTTTTAAAATCATCTTCAATGGCTTCAGTACTCATCTCAACACCATTAAAAGTTTCTTCATCACTATCGTCTTCTGTTCCATTTTTTCTTCGTGTTGCACTATCAATAGCCTGAAGTAAATTAATGTTCGATGAACCACCATGTCTTTCTCTTTCAGTCACCCATTCATCATCAGATGGAAGATCATCTAAACCTTTATCAAAATCAATAACTTGCCTTTTGTCCTTATCATTCATTTTCAAATTACACATCACAAAAACCAAGTCATTCATTTTGGATCATTTACAAGTCATGTTGACAGCCTACTTCAGTTTTATGTTATCCAGCAGCAAAATAACTGCTATTATCCCATGCACTTCATTTATGTTATTTTCACTTTTGCATAAGAGAAAGACTGGTCTTGACACTCCAACAAAAACTTATTGTCATCTCTAGTATTTCAATTTAATTACAGGCACTAATAGACAACAATCCCCACATTCTCATTTTCAAGATTCAAGGCTATTCCTTTCACACCGCTGGCAAATTCGACCATTTCCCCAGCTTGAAAAAACCAGTCAAAAATGTAAATTGAGATTTATAAATCAATGTGAACAACTCATTCAAAGCTACAACTGTTTTAGGAATCAAATTCACAAAAAAACCACACAGGTAGTCATGCATTCAATTAACCGTGGTCTGTGATTAATCCATCTTCAAAATCATAAAAAAGCTAACTGCTAACCATTGATTTTCAACCGTGGTCTGTGATATGTCATCTCAAATTGCTATGTTTTCATCAATTTAATCACAAGAAAAAAAAACTTTGTACCTAGACATGCTTTCCATTTATGACATTATTGAGCAATAAAACAAAAATCAAGCAACATTTAATCAAAAAATCAAGGTTACAGCCTTGCACTAACCTGTAATGGCGACAACAGCAACGACAACTCAGATAGCAGACGATTCAACCGATGAGAGGAGAGGACAATTTGGGGAAGACTGAAGAGCAGGATGAGAAGAACAGCTGGGGTCCTGGAGAGGAGATCGGCCGAACTAAGAACTAACGATTTGGTGGCCTTTGTGTTGAGAAGAGAAGAGAAGATTTTGGGGGTGAGAGCTGGTGATTTGGGGGATTTGGTGCTGAGAATTGACGAGAAGATTTTAGGGGTGAGCTGTAATTGAAAATATGTATACGGAAAGAATGAAAATTGAAAATGTGTAAACCCGAAGTCCGAACACCTTAAACTCGTAAAATCAGACTGATCCAGTCCGATTTTACGAGTTCACCCGATTTTAAATGGGTTTGACCGAGTTTGACCATATTCGAGTTTTCATCCCGAGTTAACCCGTTTTCATAAGATGACTCATAAAATCATATGATTTTGCGAGTCAACTCGCGTTTTTAATTACCATGGGCGGAGTAAACTGACTCGAACACCCTGGTCATAAAAAAAATGTATAGGTGGAAAAAAATATAGGGAAAAAATGTAAAAAAAATGGATCAGGAGATTAGTCGTGGTGCGAGTAAGCTGCAACGGATACACCGGTTATTAAAAAAAACTAAAAGCAAAGACAAGGTAAATGAAAAGAAAAAAGCTGTAAATACCTTTTGAAACATTGAATGAACACGGTTCTCCCACTTGAGTTACCTTAGCCCTAGGGCATGCTATTCAATGATATTGGAAAAATGGTAGTGTAACGTATAATTAGAAAGAACTAATAGCAATCCTATTTTTGATTTTTTTGTTCCTTTACTTTTTCGTCAGTCTAGCGATCTAATTTATCTTCTTCCCAGTTACTGTGTGCAATCGTACACGAGCCGGGCCTTGATTCAGAAAGGTGAAGGGCCAAAAAGTCATGACAGGGGGTTATGAATCCTTTGCTTTAATTTTAAGTGGAATTGCATTTTACGCAGTGAAGCACCAGATCGCGCACCCAGTCCATAGTGGAACTAGTGTGCTTGAGCAATAAGTAAACAGGGATTTAGCGATATGTTTTAGCTTATTTTGTAAAGTGTATGGTGGATAATATTAATATACAAGAGAACATGTGATAGCACGAACCGATATATTAGCACGAATTGATTTGTTGATTCATAAAAATCTTAAATAAGTACAATTTATTTTACAAGACTTTTATGTATAGATTTTGATTTTTTTTTAATTTATAACGGTCTTTAATTTTTTTTTGGTATGATGTATTTTTTTTTTAAGAAATCTGAAACCAAAACCAAACTTCTTTATATATATTACCTAGAAAATAAAAGGTGTGTCTGTTTTACTGTGCAAGTTTAGACTGTTCACATAGACTCAGATTACTATTCATTGCGACAGTAAAATTACCATTTTACCCCATAGCCAAAAAATTTTAGCCCTCAATACCAAGCGTATTTTCAAATTTTCCAGGGGACACAGATGATATTTTTCGGATTTGTTGCACAGTGAAACGACACAAATAACCCCCGTAAAAGACAAAAAAAATGATGCGGGTACCTGGGGCTGTTTCGGTTTTTCCAAATTATTTGTACAGTAAGTCGACGAAAACAACCCACAAAAAAGGCAAAATAGCGTACAATAAACGGGGGTAGGGCCATATTTTCCTTTATGTTTTTTTCGTGAATATTAGTAGGTTCAGGGGTGTGTGGGTAATTAACCAAATATTTTATTATTATTTTTGAAAGAATTGCAGGTGCGCCTGTAGTGTTTCACCTGCCCGTGCCCTTCAGGCGGTGCGTGCTGCTCCTTCAGGCGGTGCGTGCTGCTCCTTTAGGCGGTCAAAAATTCATTTTTGCCTTGTTAGGAGGTGCGCTGCCATGTCTTCTTTCTTCTGTCAGGACGCGTTCTAGTCATTGGAGCTCGGGTACACGATGACAGATGATTTTATCTCGGTTGTCATTTTTCTCTCTCCTGCCCCGCCATAAATTCAGTACAGGTCCCAGATGTGCGTAGAAAGTTTATTTTAGTTCTTGATGTTTTGATTTTGGTTTTATTACTGATTTTTTTTAATTTAAAGTTTGATTGTTTTCAATTGTGCCCTTCAATTAAAACTGATTATATAATGAAGTTTTTATTTTAGTCCTTATTCTTTTGATTTTTTATTTCTTTTTGGTTCCTTCAATTTTTTTTTGGTACGGAGGTTTTGATTTCTTTTAATTTGGTCCTCCAATTGAAATTGATCATATATGCAACTTTTCATTTTAGTCCTCTTTCTATTAATTTTTAATTAAATTACACAACAATTATCATTATCATTACATTATTTATTTTGGTCCCAAGGTTTTTATTTGTTTCAATTTTATCCTTTAATTGGAATTATATATTTTATTTTTCATTTTGGTCCTTATTCTTTTAATTTTTTATTTGATATTAATTCATTTGTTTTTTTTAATTCTTGAACAATGTTTATTTTTTATTTGTATTTATACATCTATGCATCTATGCTTTTAGTTTTTGTCTTTTTTTTTTTATCTAGGTTTTATTTTTAATTGATTCAATCCTAAAATTTTAATTTATATTGGTGATCATTTTAAAATTAATATGGCTCATTTTTCCCCTTATTGCTTTTTTATAAAATTCTTCTATTTTTTTTAATGATTTTTCATGGTAATTTAATTATTTTAATTGTTTTGATAGTGATGTTGATAATAATTTTAACTGTTGTTGCTACCCAAATTTTGACCATTTTATTTTTATGTTTCGAAAAATAAATATAAAAAAGGCAAAAAAATATAAAAAAAGATAAAATCCAAAAAATATCTTGGTACGGGGGCAAAATTGAACAAATTGAGAATTTAAGAGCCAATGCAGGGTCAAATCGCACAAATTAGAAATCAAGGACCAAATTGAAAGGGTGCGCAAGCTGAGGGCTGATTTTAAATTTTGCCAATGAAAAACTCTATAAATAGAATGCAAAGCTACAAAGAAAAAGGGAAAAAAAATAAGGGACATACACAAAAAACCCTAAACCTAAAAAAACCTAACCCTAATTTTTCTCCATTTTTGGTTTGGCAGCAGCTGCAGCCCCTCTCTATTGATCTTCCTCACCCTCTCCTCCGATCAGATGACAGCCTGCCCCTCCTTTTCTCTTCTCATTTGTGCCACGGTCAGCCCCAGATCCTGACTCTCCCGTCCACTCTCAAAATCCCTCAGCCCTCATTCACTCTTCTCGGCCTTGGCCTTCACAGACCCATCTCCACTAAAACTAGCCCCCCGCTCTCTCTTTTATCTCCTACCCCAGCAGCCACGATCTCACTCTCTTCTCTTCCCCTGCCCACAAGCCTCCAGCCACACCAGCCTCCACCCTCAAATCCTCACCTCGGCACTCCCCATTTCCACTGAAGCCAGAGACCACCATGGCAGCTTTCCCCCACTGTCATTCCTTTCATCTCAGAACAACCGTCCCTTTTCTTCTCTGACCAACCAGCACAGACAACCCTCCCGTTTGACATGATTTTTCCCCTTCTTCAAACCAGTAGTCAGCTATCATTTCCCGATCTCCCCCACACAACCATTCCTCTCCATTTCAGCCTTGCCTTCAGCCCTTTGACTGAAGAAGAGCAAACCCGAGAAGAAGACCAGATCGCCAGGAAGAGAACCAAGATTGGAAGGAAAGAATCGAGTGATTGTTTCTTGTGCTTGCATTTTTGTGTTGATTTTTTATTTGCAGAGAAGGGGAAGAAGAGTGCAGAAGATAAGAACAGACCCAAAAACAGAGCCTCGATTTGAAGGTAAGAACTGATTGATTTTTACTGGTGTTGGTGTTTTTGTTTTGTTTTCAGGTTATTACGCACCCCCTCGCTGGCGAGAAGATGAAGAAGAAGCAGAAAAAGAAGAGGAAAGAATACAAAGAAACAGACCCGAGAAAAAATGGATTTTTGTGTTTTCTATGCAGGTGTTTGGCTGCTGTTTGTGTTTGCAGGTCAGGTTGAAGGCCATCTCCAGCGAGAGGGAGAAGAGGAGGAGCAGATCTACCCCCTGGTATCACTGTGCAGTGACGGTGGCGCGTGGCATGACGCGCCACACCCCTCCAACCGCTACCACCATTATTCCGGCACTGTTCATGGGTTTACTTTTGTATTTTTCTTTATGTTTATGTGTTTATTTGATTTTTTATTGTATTTTTAATTATTGTAAAAAATGTAATGGAAAAGACAATACGTGTGAGTTATATTTTATTTGTAAAAGTGAAGAAAAAGAAAATGAAGAAAAAGGGAATGTGTGCTTGTGTGTGTGTGTGTGTGTGGTGTTTTAGTTGTTCAATTATTCATGTTATCTTGTTAAGGAAAAATAATATAAAACTAAAAAATATGCGATGTTTTGTTAAGGAAAAGAATATAAAATTGAAAAATGTGTTTTCTTTGCAAATGGCAAGTAAGTGTTTTTTTCGAAATTTATCTTAGATTTAATAACAAGTTTATTAAATCTTAAAAATTTAGCTAATATTAAAATAAATCGTGAAATTAATTCATGAGAATTAATGATTAATTTTAGATAGTAATTGCCGGATTTATGCGTAGACTAACATTTATATATTTGAGAATAACCACTAAAATCGTCAGTATTATTATGAGTGGTGGTCGATTTCTTTATGAATCGATCAATCATGAAATTAATGCATGGGGATTAATGGTTAATTTCAGGTGGTAAATGAAGAAACTACAAGTAGTCTAGCATTTGCATATCTGGAAATAATCAATAAAATTCACTGGATTATTTTGAGCGACAACCGATTTCTTTCGTAAATCGGAATATTTTTTCATTTGAATAATTATGACCCGTCAAAACATTTAAAATCACGTCAAAAATAGTCAATGCAGCTAACCTCAGGTAAGGCGTACTAGGGGTGCTAATACCTATCCTATACGCAACAAGTCCCTTGCTCTCGAATCTCTGACCAGACCAGTGCAAATCGGGTGATCCTAGCGACCCTCAACAGTAAGGTGGCGACTCCTCAACAACTCCATTCCGAGACACCAAAAGAACCTCCTCGACGGGGGACGCCGCGCGGCGACGTGCGACAACTGTTATAGCAATGATAATGACATTAACGTAAGGATGAATTTTCAATTTATATTTTCATCTTTTTATTAATAGAAAATTAACTACTTATTTTTGTTATTTAATTATTGCAGGTTTTTATTTGATATTAATTCATTTAGTTTTATTTTTTTTCATTCGTGGACAATGTTTATTTTTTATTCGTATTTATGCATCTATGCTTAGTTTTTTTATTGGGGTTTTATTTTTAATCGGTTAAATCCTAAAATTTTAATTTATATTGGTAATCATTTTAAAATTAATATTTCTCTTTTTTTTCCTTTTTTTTTATGTTTGTTGTCATAACCTAATTTTGGGTCATTCCCCCAAAACTATCCATAAATCCAAAAATAAAATAAAAGAGGGTCGGTGTCGGTAAGAAAATCAAGGCAGAAATTCTTGGCGTTTTCAAGAGCTCGATCATACATTTTTTGTGCGTAGAAATGAAAGAAAATGCAGATTTAAGGTTAACGTAATTTATTTTCAGATAAATCTAAGTAAAAATTAAGTCGAAAGATATAATTAAATTTTTACATGCCAATTCGATTTAATTGTTGGCCAATTTAAAAGTGTAATTATATTTAAGAATTAATTCATGGTTGAAATGAAAGATTTAATTAAGCGCGATGACTTATATTTTAAAATGGTCAAATTAATTTTACTAAGGGCTTGGTCAATGAGAAATCAAGGTTTTAAATTTAATTCGGGCTCAATTGATGAGAATAGAATTTTCAGAGACCAATTTGAATTTATTCAAGCCAATTATAAAAAATCGGGGATCAATTTGAATAAATTAAGAGTGTAATGGCTAATTGAGGGTTAATTCACGCAAATCAGAAATCAAGGACTAAAATAAAAAAGAGTGCGTAAAGCAAGGCTAATATTGAAATTTTGACAGGGGTTTAATTGCACAAAATCATAAGTTTAGATCCAATTGATGGTGAATTTAGAACAATTATAAATTGAGGGACCAAAATGCACTTTGGCCTCCCACAGCAGCACGCCACTGCCTGCACCTACTGAAAAGCCGCCTGCGCCCACCGCCGACAAGCCCCCTGCACGCCGCCGGCAAGCCTGCTACCACAGGAGGTAGCCCTCAGTTGCTTGCAACGGTAACCTCTGTAATGGCTATATAAACAACAAACATGAAGGAAGGAGGGCAGGTTTTTTTTGGGTGAAGGAAAATAGAGACAAAACAGAGAATACAAAGAAAATTTTACATAAAAATTTTGAATCTTGATCCCTCTCGTTTCTGGTCTTTCTCCTTTTCTCTCTTTCTCGGTTTTCCTCTCTCTCTCCCCTAAAACCAGCAGACCCGAAGCTCTCTCTCTCGGTTTTCCTCTCTCTCTCTCTCTCTCTCTCCCTCCTAAAACCAGCAGACCCGAAGCTCTCTCTCTCTCTCCTTCCTCACTCTCTCGGTCAGTAGCTCCGACCACCAACTCCGACCACCTCACACCTCTCCGTCGTCACCAGCATCCCCACCACCACTCCAGCAGCTCAGTCGTCTTTTCCGGCGAGACAACAGAGCACCAGCCCGCAACAGCAAGCACAGCCCGTCACTTTCCGACATCCATTCAGGTTGCCTCCGACCGCCATTTCCGATGCCACCAAGACTAGAAGAACCACCTCGACCACCTCGACCACCTCTGTACAACAGTATTAACAGGTACGCCATTCATCACACTCGAAAAATTCCCATTTTACTGTTCATCATCTTCGTTCAATGCATAATGTTCCGGTTACTGTTCACTATATATGAACAGTAATCGGGTCGGGTCGGGCTTTGAGCCCGGCCATTGAATAAGGCGGGCTTTCAGCCCGTCTAGGCTGGAAGCCCAGTCTTTGATGGGGGGCTAAAAGCCCAGCTCGATATGGTTTGGGCCGATAGTCAGGCCCAAGAGTCTCTAGGCTGACAGCCGAGGCCCAAGATACTCTGGACTGACAGCCCAGTCCGGGACAGGCTGGGCTGGCAGCTGAGCGCGACTTTCTCTAGGCTGCCAGCCCAGCTCAACTTTCTCTAGGCTGACACCCAGCCTGAGGCAGGCTGGGCTGGCAGCCAAACCTCTAAACAAGGTGGGCTGACAGCCAGCCCACCAGAAAAAAAAATAAAAAAAAAAATTGAAAAAATATAAATTGTAAAAAATATATATATTTTTTTTTTCGAGAAAAATATCTAGAACAAAAAATATGGTTTTATTCATACGGCTAATACACTAGCATATTTTAAAAAACAAAAAATCTTTTTCTTTAAAAAAACATATATTATCTCGGAGTTTGAAGAAAAAATATGTTTTAGCATGGATTTCACAAAGAAAAATCATTTCTTGCTTTTTTGGATTTTCACCACATGTTTGTCAAAATCCAAAGGGTATTGGCCAATATTCCAAAAATATCAAAATCTTATTTTTGGTTATTCATATTATTCATTGTTGATATTTGGATAAATAAATTCTAAAGGGGTTAATATCCAAAATATACGGTGGGGATAATTTGTTGTTATGCAATGTTGGTATTTGGATAAATAAATCATAAGGGATCAATTCCAAAATATTCATCGGGGATAATTTGCTATTATTCACCATTGATGTTTGGATAAATAAATCCTAAGGGTTTTATATCCAAAATATTCGGCGGGGAAAATAAACCATTATCTTTTAACCAACATATTCTTTGAAAGATCAAAACCATAACAAATCATAAACAAACCAAAATGACAAGCAGCTTACCTTAGGGGTGCTAAAACCTTTCCTTTACACAACCAGTCCCTTGCCTTAGAATTTCTGAAAGACCAATTTTAGGTTTCTTAGTAACCGTAATACTAAGTGGCGACTCCCTTTCCCACAAAAATAAACATAGACCCGACATTGAATTCCCCTGCTCACGGGAAAGGTCGGTGCGACTCCGCGCTCCCGCGATGGGGTGCAACATTTGTTGTTATTTTTATTTGTTCTTTGAATTAGGTGATTTTTATGATTTTACCATTTACGCAATAATAATGATAATTTTAGTGATTATTTTTTTTATAAAAATATTTTTCTTTTTTTAAAGATTTTTTATGTCAATTTAATTATTTTAATTGTTTTGACAATAATATTGATAATAATTTTAATTGTTATAGCAATGATAATGACAATAACGTGAGGATGGATTTTTAATTTATGTTTTTGTGTTTTTGTGGATATAAAATTAACTATTTATATGTGTTATTTGATTATTGCAAATTTTTATTTGATATTGATTCATTTAGTTTTTTTAATTATTGGATAATTTTTATTTTTTATTCATATTTATGCATCTATGTTTTTAGTTTTTATTTTTTTATTGGGGTTTTATTTTTAATCGGTCCAATCCTGGAATTTTAATTTATGATGGTAATCATTTTAAAATTAATATTACTCTCTTTTTCCCTTTATTCATTTTTTTTGGGTGTTTTCTCTTATTTTTATTTGTTATTTGGATTAGATGATTTTTATGATTTTACTATTTGCGCAATGATAATGATAATTTTAGTGATTATTTTTTTTCTTATTTTTTTTATAAAAATATTTTTTTAATTATTTTTCAGGTTTATTTAATGATTTTAATTATTTTGATAGTAATGTTGATAATAATTTTAACTGTTATAACAATGATAATGAAAATAACGTAAGGATAAATTTTCAATTTATATTTGCATCTTTTTGTAGATAGAAAATTAACTATTTATTTTTGTTATTTTGATTATTACAGGTATTTTCACAATTTATATTTTATTTTTGTTTGATTTAAATTGAATTATAAAATGAATTAATCTTAATGCAGTGAATTTAATAATTCAAATATCCGAATCTTCTTGTTTTCTTAATGAAGATGATAGATTTATGCTGGTTATTTCGTTGAAAACTACTAAATAAATAAATTTATATTGATTTAAAATTCATATATTTTATAGAAAAATTACAGTATTATTTTGGCTAAATTTATAATACAATAAAAAAATACACATAATTAATATTTTTTATATTAAAAAAAAATATGATGTCGCTCACGACCAAACACGGGGATATTAGTTAGTATATACTAGTTTGATGACCCGCATTTCATTGCGGGTGGGGCAAATAAATTTTACAGATGTTAAGATTAAAATATAATATTTTAACATGTAAAGTTCGATATACTGAAAGGGATCAACATCTTCTATTATATTAACAGCAATATCGAAGTTTTAACTTCTAAAATTATCATCACTATTACTTTCAAAACAATAAATATTATTCAATAAATCTGAGAGAGAGAGAAAATATTAATAAAAAAGCATGTTGGAACAAAAACTGCAATTATTATTATTATTCTTAATATTAATTTTATGATTGCTTTAATAACGGGAAGAAAACGAAATTAAATCAAAGGCTAAATAACAAAGCTTAAAAACATTAACAAAAGAGCAAATAAAAAAATAACATAAATGAAAAAAATAAAAATTATTGACTGGAAAAAAAAATATTTGAATTGAAAATTCAAAAAAAATTATTACACTACGTTGCGGGCCGAGTAAGAAGTTTTTATAATTGTTGGGATGAAAGAAATTAATAGGATATGCTGGTCCAAAATTAAAATATAATATATGTATATGCTAAATTCAATACAATAAAACAGATAACCACATCCTATTATAAAAATAGTAACATCAAAGTCTTAATATCTAAAACTATCATTGTAGTTATTGTCAAAACAATACAAAATAACAAATTATTATGAGAGAAAAAAAACTAAACAACATTAATAAAAGAGCAAGTAAAAAAAATAACTATTTTTTTTTTCTTGTTGTTGTTGTTGTCATTCTTCTTCTTCTTCTTGTTGTTGTTAATGCTGCTGCTGCTGTTGTTGTTGTTGTTCTTCTTATTATTATTCTTGTTGTTAATGTTGCTGCTACTGTTGTTGTTGTTGTTGTTCTTCTTCTTCTTCTTCTTCTTCTTCTTCTTCTTCTTATTATTATTATTATTATTATTATTATTATTATTATTATTATTATGTTAATAATGAAAATAAACCAAAAATAAATTAAAGATTAAAAAAATCCAAATAATTTTAACAAAAGATAAAAAAAAATAAAAAAAAAATTATGAGGTAAATTTTTTTTACTTGACTTGAAAATAAAAAAAAACAATAAAAAAAATAAAAGAAAGAGCAAATAAAAAAAATCAAATAAACGATAAAACAAAAATAAAAATTACTAACTGGCAAAAAAAATTACATGACTTGAAAATTAAAAAAAAAAAGGATCGCATATCATTGCGGATTGAGCAAGTAATTTTTATAATTGTCGGGATTGAAGAAATTAATAGGATTTGCTAGTGCAAAATTCAAATATAATATCTATATATGTAAAGTTTAATATAATAAAATAGATCACCAAACCCTATTATAAAAACAGCAACATCGAAGTCTCAACATCTAAAATTATCATTGTTATTACTATCAAAACAATAAAAATTAGCAAATTACCCGGAGAGGAAAAAACTGAAAAACATTATAAAACAATAAGTAAGGAAAATAACTAAAATTATTATTATTATTATTATTATTATTAATTAATTAAAAAAACTAAAAAAATCATAATAATTTTAACAGAAAATCAAACAAAAAAATAAAATAAAATTATGAGGTAAAAAAAAATTATTTGATTTGAAAATAATAATAATAAAACAATGAAATAAATAAAAGAAAGAACAAATGAAAAAAATGAAAAAAAATGAAAGACTAAAAAAATCATATTAACTTTAACAAAAGATCAAACCAAAAAATTGAAATAAAAATTATGACGTAAGAAAAAATAATTTGATTTGAAAATAATAATAATAAAAAAATAAAGAAATAAAATAAAGAACAAATAAAATAAATAAAATAGATTATAAAACAAAAATATAAAATATTAACTCGAAAAAAATCATCTGATTTGAAAATTAAAAAATTAGACCGCACTACGTTATGGGCTGAGTAAACAATTTTGACAATTGTTGGATGTGAAATAATTTATAGATTTTAATTAAAATATAATATGTGATAAAAGAAAAATCAAAATTATTAGCTGAAAAAAATCATTTGACTTGAAAATTAAAATAATTGTCCACCCTACATTACGGGCTGAGCAAATAAGTTTTATAAGATTTGCTAGATCAAAATTAAAATATAATACTTATATATGTAAACTTTAATGTAATGAAGTAGATTAACATACCCTATTATAACAATAGAAAAATCAGAGTCTTAACATCTAAAACTTATTATTGCTATTACTATAAAAAAAATAAAAATGATCAAATTATACCAAGAAAAAACAAAATATAAAAAAATAGTAAGCAAGAAAAACAATTAAAAAATTATTATTATTATTATTATTATTATTATTATTATGAAAGAATAAATAAATAAATGAAAGACTAAAAAAATCATAAAAACTTCAACAAAAGATCAAAAAAATAAATAAAACAAAAACAAAAATTATCATTGTTATTACTGTCAAAACAATAAAAATTATCAAATTATCATGAGAAAAAAAAACCTAAAAAACATTAAAAAATGAGTAAGCTAGAAAAACAATTAAATTATTATTATTATTTAATTTTTGTGTGTTAATAATGAAAGGAAAAAAAATGAAAGACTAAAAAAATCCAAAAAACTTCAACAAAACATCAAACAAAAAAAATAAAATGAAAATAAAAATTATCATTGTTATAAATGTTAAAGAATAAAAATTATCAAATTATCCCGATAGGAAAAAAACTTAAAAAACATTAAAAAAAGAGTAAGTAAGAAAAAAACTTGAAATTATTATTATTATTATTATTATTATTATTATTATTATTATTATTATTATTATTATTATTATTATTATTATTATGTTAATAATGAAAAAAATAAAATAAATAAAAGAATAAAAAAAATCATAAAAACTTTAACAAAAGATCAAACAAAAAAATAAAATAAAAATTATCAGGTAAAAAAAGTTATGGCGTTAAAATAAAAATAAAAAAAGGAATAAAAAGCTAAAAGAAAGAACAAATGGAGAGAAAAAAACCATAAATATCAATTTCCAAATGATCATAGATACAAAATAAAATATAAGATCTAATTTTTTTTAAAAAAAATACCATGCCAACAAATAAGAAAATAACAAAAAATAAAAATCAAAGCTAAGCACACTTATATATACATGGACAAAAGTAAGAATTATTTTAGAAATAAAAAGAAATAAAAGGATTAAAATAAAAAAAATTAAAAGTATAAGGGCTTAAATGAACATTAAATGTAAAGGGATTAAAATCCAAAATTAAAAGTATAAGGGCCGAAATGAAAATCAAATATATTATCAATTTTAATCAAAGGACAAAACTGAAGAAATTGAAAATACTGTACCGAATAAATTCATAATTTTCAATCCAATCCGGAAATTAAAAGAAGGAGGACCAAATTGAAACATAAACATTGAATGGATTCCAATCGGAGGACCCAATCAAAATAAATTAAAACTCATATACCAAAAATCAGGATCAGAAATGAAATTGAAAGCGAAGGGACTGAAGTGAAAAAGGTGAAAATAAAAGGGACTCTCCTGCACTTTTACAGGGAGGAGAGAGAGAAACGTGGCCAGTGGCTTTAACCGCTCGCCGCCGAGTCCACGGACATCTGAAGGCGAAACGCGCCACCGTGGGAGGGAGACCATGTGGAGGCGCATTGAGAGGGACTCCGGACGTACGTCTCCGGCCACCTTATGATGCCGCACGCTCCACCTAAACAAGGCATGGGGTGGAAAACTGAGGGGCGCGTGTTCCGCACGCGCTGACAGCCCCCGGGAGAAATAATAAAAAAATGAGGTCAATTACCGTCCTGCTCCTGTTCCCAAGTCACTGATTTTGTCTTATTAGGGGTTAAAACTGTATTTAACTCATTTCAAAAAATAATAAAATAAATGGAAGACCGGCGGTCCGGCCCGACGTGCGCAATGACAAAGGAGCCCCTCGGTCTGATGGCGTTTTTTGTAGTTTTTGGAGGGATTTTTCGTTAATTCACTGTTCATAATCGGGGAAAATAAAAAAAACGACGTACGAAATCACGCGACGCACGGACGAAAAATGGCGAGTTCACAGTGCGCATGAGTCTGGCGCTACAATGAATCCCTGATGTCTTTTAGTATATTGTATAATATACACACACACGTGCAGTTCAATTAACTATGGATATCGTAAATAATTAATTTAATGTACTCACTCTCCATTAACAGACAAATAAGGTTCTGATTTCAAAATGCCAAACAAAAGCAAACCATGCAGTTAACATTCATCATTTTTCTATGAAAAATACGAACAAAGTATTCTAGCAAAGACCCAAATTTTTTTGCAGTATCGTTAGCTTAAAACAAAGAGAAAAAAACACTTCCTTTAGTTTTCTCTTCAATTCAGTCCCTTCCAAAAACCTTGCAGAAGGATAAAACTCGTATCTCTTCAATTCAGTGTTTCTTACACGTCTAACAGCGGCCGGGTCCAAGAAAAATTCAGTCCTAAAATCCCTTCAAAGGGGCCAGCCCCACCTCAAAAGCATGGCCCTCTCGATCAATGTAATGCTATAGAGAGAAGGGACACGTTTCTCTCTCTCTCTCTCTCTCACACACACACACACACACACACACACATTCCTATAGGTATATATATATTGATTGTTATAGATATAGATCTGCCATGGTGATTTGGTTTTGTTTTATAGAAATATTAGAATTTTAGAGAGGTTTCAAAGATGACTGGAGGTGGGGAAGCTTCCCATAAGCGAAGCCCCAGGGAGTTAGTATGCCGTGCTGGTGCTGGTGCCTCCGCAGGTCTGCTTGATAAAGCTCAAGACTTTTGGTTGATTATGTTTTGTTTGTGATTTTAATTTATGGGTTTTATGTCTAATTCAAGGAATCACAAGAATTTTTGTTTATTGGCTGGTGCATGCAAGTTTTGTTGATTAAAGATTGGACATCTGCAAGATCATATAGTTTATTCTTCTTGCAGGTGTTATTGCAGCCACGTTTATGTGCCCATTGGATGTGATCAAGACAAGGTTACAAGTCCAAGGCTTGCCTCCCAATTCAGGTCAAGGAGGTATGGAAGATTTTGTGCCCTTCGATATAATGTTTTGTGACAGGCCTCTGAAAAACTATGAATTGGTTAACTTATAAGCATCTATGGTGCACATTCTGGGGATGTGTTTTGAGATTGGATTGCTTTTTAGATATTTAGACGAGTAAAGACTGCACCTTTTTAAGAAACAGAAGGCTAAATAGCTTTGACAAGGAACTTAATGGGAACATGAACCCTGGTTTTTTGTGTATGACTAAACTGAGATAATGCGCGGTAATCTTTTTTAACAGGTGCTTGTTTGTTGGTTTATAAAATATTTTTGGTTTTAAGTACTAACGCAGTCCATAAAGTATTATGATTATGCCATTTGTTTCAATGGGAAACTTCCAACTTCCTTCCTCCATCTTCCTGACCTTTTCCCCTAAACATGCATGCATCGTGTCTTCCGTATTTGTCTAAGCAATCATTATTAACCGGTAATTGTGCCATGCAGAGTAAATTGGATGGCCATCATTCCTTAGATGAACTAGAAAATGTTATTATCCTCCAAATACCAGATGGATAGTGTAGTTTCCTTGTTTATTGATTTAAACCCATTCCTGTGCTCTTCCATGTCCTCTATGCTCAGGTAGTATCATCATTTCAAGTGTTCAACACATTGCCAGAACTGAAGGAATTCAGGGATTTTATCGTGGGCTCTCTCCAACTATAATGGCACTTCTTCCAAATTGGGCTGTGAGTCTTGCCTATGTTGCTTTATTATTTTTGTTTTTATGGATAGATGATTGAAAGACATTAGGGTGCTTAAAATGTTATCAGTTGGGCTAAAATGATCTAGGACTTGAAGTGTGGATTTTCTGAATCCACCTTGTCCCAAGCTAGCCTCACTGGTTCTTCCTCATTCCTGTGGAGAATTTTAATGTTGGGGAAGAGCAAATCTGGATTTATTCTCCAATGAATGGAAAATAATTGTTGACATGTCTGCAGAAAGAAGACAGTGATCAATAAGAAGCCATCACCCTATTCATCTTGATTGAAAGCTATATAATGAAAACACCCGCTAAATTCCAGGGCATAGATTATCTCTGGGATTGATCAAAGGGAACTGTGGTAAATTAGTTTTTTTCTCCCAAGGCAAACACAAGCAGAACTACCACCTTATGTGCTCTTCACATTTCCTGTAATGACAAATGTGCTCATTTCATTTGTAGGTGTTTTTCACAGTTTACAACCAACTTAGAGGCATCCTTTCAAATGGTTGGTTTTTCTAAGAGTTTCTTGCTTGAAAATTATTCGTTGGTCTTCTATTGAGTTCACTTGAGAAACCTTGATCTATTAATATTCTCTCTGAGATTGAAGAATGTCAAGTACTGTTCTTATTCTGGTTTATTCTAAAATCTTATGTTCTCGTATTGTAGAGGACGGGGACAGCCAGCTCTCAGTTGGTGCAAACATGGTAGCTGCTGCCGGTGCTGGGGCTGCCACATCCATCGCAACAAATCCTTTGTGGGTTGTGAAAACGAGACTCCAGGTAAGTCAGCATGATTACGAATCTGATTTCCTTTGAATATGTATATTTGTTAGGATCACAAAGGTTCTATCACGTGTCAACTATAATCGTTGCCTGCTAAATTGTTGAAGGCTTCTACCAAAACTTCACTGTAGTTTTCATACGTCTATGAACATGTTTTTATTGGAAAGGACTTTCTAGCTGCACTTGGTTTAAGCTGCCACCTTGCCAGAGTTCATAGTGAATTGGGACAACCATGTCACTATATATTTTAATCTCGCAGAAGTATCTAACCCAGGTCATAACTGGAAAGTGGGTGGAGTTCTAAGGATCAAACCACTCATCAATTCTAGCAGGATACTTCACCCAAACAAGCATACATCTTCAAACTTAAAAATAAGAGAAGAAACTTCAGTTGACAGTATTTAACATTATGTTTCCCTTGTATATGTTATTCTTAGACCATAAACAGTCAATGTATTCCACCACATTGTATTAGAGAAGAAACTTTCTTTTCTATATTGTGATAAGCCAGGATGCCTGATGATTCTTTGCTTGGATGTCTGGGTACTCTGATATTACATGTGAACAACAACTGTTACTCTGCATAGCTTATAATCAATTAATAATTGCTGCACCATTGCTGTTCCACTTCACATATTCATTTACTTTTCTTCTCTTTTAGACTCAAGGTTCATACACTCATTTGTTTTTCTTCTCTTTTTAGACGCAAGGAATGAGGCAAGGGGTGGTTCCTTACAAAAGTGTACTTTCTGCTTTGAGGCGGATTAAACAAGAGGAAGGCATACGCGGCTTGTATAGGTCTGGTTTAAATTCTTAATCAACGTGAAATTATATTTCTGTAATTTTTAAGGTCCTTTATGCTTGCAAAGTTTTGCAAGCATTCATGCTATGGTTTTAAGATAATTAGAAAATCTTCTTCTCATGATTTGGTTTCATAATGCTGCATTCTTTGCTTGAAACAGCGGGATTCTGCCTTCTTTGGCTGGGATAAGTCATGTTGCAATTCAATTTCCAGCATACGAAAAGATCAAGTGTTACATGGCAAAGAAGGGTATTGTTTTTTATCTTATACTTTCTGGGTTTTCAGTCCAACTTCTGTATGTTATTATATTTGAACAGCTCTGATTATACTATTTTGAAGTTCTCAGGTAATACAACTGCTGATAATTCAAGTCCTGGGGATTTCGCAATTGCCTCTTCAGTATCCAAAGTACTTGCCTCTGTACTGACTTATCCACATGAGGTATGCTTTAACATGGCACTTTACTCTAGTGAGGCTTTATCTCCAATGAAAACTGTCCCCTTCCTGTGTGTGTTTGTCTATTGTTATAATATCTTAATGTCAAATACCAGGTGGTGCGTTCAAGACTTCAAGAGCAAGGACATCTCAGAAATTCTGGGGCCCATTATGCCGGTGTCGTTGATTGCCTTAAGAAAGTGTTCCAAAAGGAAGGTTTTCGTGGATTTTACCGTGGCTGTGCAACTAACTTGATGAGAACGACTCCATCTGCTGCGATTACACTAACCAGTTATGAGATGATACACAAGTTCTTGGAGTGCAATCTGCTTCCTGACAAGAGGCATTCACATGCCCAGACTAAATCCGATGACCATGCCGAACCTCAGCAGGAGAGCAAAGGAAATGTTAATAGTAACAACACCATTTTGGGGCAATCACAAACCCAACCAAATAAGACTCCCTCTATTCCTTTGGGAAACAAAGAGCAGCTACCTGCTTCGCATTGATTAGTGCTGTTTCTTCACAACTTCCCTTTTAAGGAAATTCTCAACTCTCAACAGAAAATGAATGGACAAGTCAAATGTGAAGGTAATAAAAAAGGGGCAAAATTCTTTTTCTCCAAAATTTTGATTTATTTTTTTGTATTGTTAGGTATGGCCTAAGTTGGTCGATTCAGTCTTCTTGTTCTAAATGCCTGACTTCCACTTTGGACGTTGGGGATGGTCAAAGGATTTGATGATGTGCATGCGTGGACCAGGCATTTTAGATATTTCCATCCTGTTAACTTTACTTAGGGAAGCAAAAGGATATCATGGTTAGATTTGGATGGGCAGCTATCGCTATGCTCTGATTAAAAGGGGTTTAGAATCTTAACTTGTAGTGTATGCATATGTGTATTTTATCTCGAATGGAAAGTAATGAAAACATCTGTCTGTCTTCAACTGAGCTCGCTATCAAGCATTTATTTTCCTAGTTTTTCAAATCAATTCGAGGGCCGAGTGCTTTGTTCAGATTCGACTTGTTTATGTAAAACAAGTCAATCTTGAGACCAGATGGCAATTGCAGCATCAGTATAGAAGAGGACCAGGAAGCTTGCTGTGGGAAAAAAAGAGAGGCTAAAACGAAACTATTAGACTAATTATATATTCGGTGAAAGATGATGATACCTATACCGATTAAAGTGAAAATATGGAACAAGGGCGCCGAGTTTAATTTTAATGGAGGCCTGGAAGAAGCATGACATCTCTCAATCTCACTGGCATCTTCAAAGTCGAGCCTGCTTTTATCTTGTCTTGCGTGAGGTTGCCCTCATCCTCTACTTTTTCTTCCCATGTTATGTTTCCGGTCCCATACCTTATTCTTACTCCGACTAGTCCAATCAACTTTCATTCTACTCCGCGCACCTTCTAGAGTCTCGTGCAAGCCTTCTAAAGTGTTCGACACTCAAATTCAGCAAGACATTCTGATTTCAGGTTGTCATTCTTGCACCATACCCCACTTTTCTAATGCTCCTCTTTTTCTATTACATGTTATTCTCCGCCAGCAAAATTCAATGTAATGAGAAGAGTAACAAAGAAAAAAAACCCGTACAGTATAAAAAAGCAAGCTTTGGAGAGAGAGACTTCCTCGCTACCAATTCTTTATGATCAAAGTTTGAGAATGAGATTAAAAATTCTTAACCACGCAATAAGTGGAGGAGTGTTAACTAACCATGCATCATCTTATTCTGATATTATTTTCGAACGAGTGTTTAGAAGAATTGAACACTTGGAACCTACGAAAAACAGAACGCCACTCCAATCCGATGTGTGAAACTGGATTCACCAATGTATTTAATCTAAAAAAAGAGGAAAGGGAAAGGGAAAGGAAGAGGGAAAGGTAACAATAACCATAGCTGAATTTCAAGAATTCAGTATTTCATCTGCATAGTTAAATCAAATTACCTCCCTAATTCATATCTCGGCAAATTGAATTGAAGCATTCTTTCTTTCTCTCTCTTTTTTAACCCAAAAACATTGGATTGATACCAGAATTATTTACTAGCACTACAGTGACAGTAGAAAACCCCTGACATGGCAGTTAAAATCAAATTAAAAATTAAGTTCCTCGGTCTCCGGGATAGCGACAAGCATAGGTCGCCAAGCTCTCCTCAAAATAGTCCGGTTTCTAAACCCGATCAAAGCGGGTCTAGGCGAACCCGCTCCATCTCCTAAGCCGTTAACTTTCATCCTATACACTTCACACTTGCCTCCAAATCCTCCAATCACATCTTCCCTCTCTTTCCCTCTCTTTTCCTCTTCCACCTCGACATCAAACGACATCGCCGAAGATATAAACAAGTCCTTCAATGTGTCTCTCTTTCTCTCGGGGTGAAGTGGCGGTAGCCGTGGTTCCTGGCGACGAGGAGATCGGCGCCCGAGGAGCATCCGGAGCGTGGTTTTACGGCGCTGGGGGAGGTGGACAAGTGGACTCGTTCTCGGGCTTCGTGTTGGACTCTGTGCAACCCCGCATTGTGTTGCTAGAAGCTTGAATTTCTGCAACGTCGCCATTGTTGGCAGGTTCCTCTCTCTCTTTGCCTCTCAATTTGTTCGCTCTCTCTATTGACCTGTCTGTCTATTTAAATTATTTGTGGAAAATTTTGAATTTAAAATAAAAATAGGGGGCGTCTATCACTATCAGTAGTCATAATTAATGATGCTTGTGTGTTTGTGGTTTTGCTTGAAAGAAAGAGGAAAGGATCAGTTTTGGAAATCTCTAATTCCTCACTTTAGTTTTCTTAAAGTGCGTGCCTCCTTCCTTCCTTTGAATGGAATATCTTGGAGAATGAGAAATCAGAAAAATTGCTTTGCCTTCGTCGATTGGACGAGGTCTTTGGCAAAAGTCTATTTTGTCCTTTGCTTTGTAGACAAAACAAATCAAAGAATCATCACATGGAGCCTTTATATATGTCCTTTTTTTAATGTATTAAATTAACACGGTAACTCAAGTTTCAATGCTGACAATGTATTTGACAATTGAATGCTTTCCACCGTAAGATAACTTATGATTTATTCATGTATGTGTATATCATCAAATGAATTATTTTAACAAATTATAAACACAATGTAAAAAATAAATGATTGACACATGCACCGTAATCCGTGTAAAAATTATTTTTTAAATATAATTATACTTTGAATTAGTTGATGATTAAATTAAATTAACCCATAAAAATATAATTATTCTTTTCGACTTGATTTTTACACAAATTTACCCAATAATAAATTATTTTAACCCTGAATTTGTATTCTTTTATTTTTAGCCATAAAAAAAATATGATCAGACTCTCGAAAACATCTAAAATTTCTATCTTGATTTTTCTATTAACATCAACCTCTTTTATTTTATTTTTATTTTATTTTGGATAGATTTAAAAAAATAACCTAGAATTGGGTTATGACAATGGCTATAATTAAATTGATATGGGATAGTGATATAAAAAATGAAATATTGATTAAGGAGAGGATGGTGGAGCTTTTTAATCAATAGTTATGGACCCATTTATTATAGATTGTCCAAGCATTTTATTTGTTGTCCACTCCTGCCTTCATCCAATTATTGATTCTTTTAAATATATTTTATCAAGTGGCATGGATATTTAATAGCCTGTTTGCTTTTCTTCATTCATCAAAAAAATAATAATAATTATGATGTATATTTAAATTTAAAAATAAAACACATGATATTAAATACTACATAATAATAATCCAATTAAACAAGCTTCCACAATTAACGTTGATTTAATTTTGTTTCATTAACTTAAATTTCTTAATTAATTGAAATATTAAACAGATTTTATAAACTTCCCAAAGATTGGAAGTTGCATGTTAATACTTTTCAGTTCTCTTCTTTTTATCAGTTCATGAACCAGGTATCTTGGGTTGACTGAAAAGAACAGAACCAGAAGCTACTTGCGCTCGATCAGGGTTGAGTCTACTTCAATAGCTTCGCTTCACTGTTCTACGAAATAGGTAGCTATCAAGGTTCCATGGTTACTAATCAGAGGATTAAAAGTGAAATACAAGTTGATATGCCTTTCTAAACACAATCACCTTGTAGAAAGCAAAAGAAGAACGGCAGAAATAAAATGAGCCATGAATTGAATCCCGAATATATAAACACCGGTGATTCAGTATAACTGTGACCTCCACTACTTACATAGACTCCCTTGTGCATAAATCTGCCAATGCTGTGTCTAGAATTCAATTTTTCTGTGCACCAAAACGACAAGGAAAAGGTAACATGCATTTGCACTGAAACTTGGTGTTAGCCATGCTCCAACTTGAAATTAAGCAGCATGGAGGAAGAAACCTTAAACGATTTCATTAGGTGTAGCAGAGCTACTACTGGCCCATTTAGCGGTAACAGAAACTGGTGAAGGTGGAGGGAGAATGTTCTTCAATAGAACAGCCTCATCGCAATAGGGTGGTGAGGGTGGTGGTAGTGTGTTCGTCGACCTCTTGTTATCATCATGCACTTCTTCAAGATTGTCCAAGGACTCCCCGCCTTGAATTATTTTTAACTGCAGCAGAACATTTTCCATGGAAGGTCTCATTTCCTTGTCGTGATGCAAACATTGAAAAGCCAACTCTGCAACTGACGTTGTCATTCTTTTAACTTCCTCGTCTGAGTTATAC
Organism: Salix dunnii; assembly: GCA_015731905.1. Lineage (NCBI taxonomy): Eukaryota > Viridiplantae > Streptophyta > Magnoliopsida > Malpighiales > Salicaceae > Salix > Salix dunnii. The sequence goes on along the minus strand of CM027668.1, from coordinate 8,576,329 downwards.
CCAAGACCAGAATCAATCAACTCGTCAAATGCACATTTCTGAATCTTGATTATTGCCAAGTTAGAAAGATTAATCTCATGGCGGTGCCTGGTTATATCAACGGCAGGCATTGATGATATGAGCTCAATCAGGACAACCCCAAAGCTATAGACATCGCTCTTATCCGTAAGTTGGTAACTTTGGTGATATTCAGGGTCAACATAGCCTGGAGTCCCTTGTGGAACAGTCGAGACGTGAGTAACATCACTGGGAAATAACCTGGAAAGCCCAAAATCTGCAACTTTCACGCTGAAATTGTTGTCGAGGAGGATATTGTTCGTCTTGACATCACGATGAATGATGTCAGAAGCATGAAGGTAAGCCAGAGCACTAGCTGTTTCTATTGCTATGCTCATTCGAATAGGCCAGGTCAGTGGGCTGGACTTTGCTAGATCGCCATGTAGATGATCAGCGACAGTGCCATTGGGAATGTACTCATAGACAAGTAGGAGCTCACGACTGCGCCGTGAAGTGCATCCATAAAGGCAGACAAGGTTTTTGTGGTGCAGGCGAGTGAGAATTTCAATTTCATTCATGAACTGCTTAACCCTTTTATAGTTGTGTTCATATAGGCGCTTAACTGCAACTTCCCGTCCATCTTTCAGCTTCCCTGGTTCAAAATAAACTGATTGATCAAATTGCTCGAGTTTTAGAGAAGTTTTCCTTTTCTTTTGATTATAAATTCTCCACTGTAGTATAGTTGATCTATCAGCAGAAACTTTAAACTTTCATCCTCTTACCATAGTAAACAGTTCCAAAACCTCCATCTCCAAGTTCCTTTTCACTATCAAAATTATTGGTGGCTTGCCCAAGTTCAGTATAAGAGAAGATGGGAATGCTAAGGTAAACACCGTCTCCTTCTACGTCTTCTTTTGAGGAGGGATCAGATGAAGAATTCATTGAAAACAAGTTTGAGGAATCACGTCTTCTCCTGAAGCGGTGCCCATAAATGTAGGACAAGTAAATCGTGACTGCAAATAGACATCCGACGCCAAAACCTGATAAAGGAGAGAAATATACTTTGGATGACAGATGGCCTTTACTTTGGAAGACAGATAACCTTGCAGGAATCCATACATGCTAGCTAGAAATTATGGAGGTTATCATGGAAACATATAAAGCAGAAAAAATCTGGATTTTGAATTACCTAATCCTAGCTTCAATCCCAGCTTTTTATTTTCTGCAAAAAAAATTCAAAGAAATATGATGTTGAACGAGGTCAAACAATAAAACTAAAGTGAATATTCAGAACCAATTAAATTCATAAATTATGGAATATACAAATCTAAAGGTTCAAACCCTGGAAGTTTATTTCCAATATAGTTTCACTGCTGCAGACTGAGTTCTTATCCGCTGGGCATGTTTAACGAAGGGCTCTAAAGCTAAAGCTGACTCTACACAGCTATGAAATTTTAAGAACTATTAGAGCACAAAGTATAGTGAAATATGTAGGCTTGATCAATGTAGATATGCAAGTCTTTACGCTTATGTTATGTCGGCAATACTTTACAAATTATAGTGAAGTTTTACTCTTTAATCTAGCATTCTGCTCCTTCACGATGACAGTGCATGCAGGCAGGAAATATTATCACCTCAAGTGTGGATCACTTGGCATTCAGCATTGTGAATATGTCATTGTTAGGCTGATTCTTGTTTCCTGGAAGCTGTATAAGTGAACACTGAGGTTGAAGAATTCACACCACCTCTCTTCCCTCTCTAATTGGATCTTCTGCGTATCTTTATCACAACCATCAACCACAAGAAAATCACATGCTGACGTAACAGCTAGGCCTTTGTAGTCTGCACGTACCTCTCCGTTAACGCAACTTACAATATATACTTGGCTCCTTAATTACCCGATAAAAACGACAGTTGACTAAGAAATTTGATTCAGAAGACTTGTGATGATGAACTGAAATATTAAATATGGTGGGCGGCCACACGTTTGAAAATATAGCTTGTAATGTAAAATTTTGTATTAGCCAACCAATTTCAGTAGAAATACTTTTATTTGACTCTAGAAAAGCCCCACATCATCAACATAATCACGTGGTGATATAAGCTAGGACTTTTTCTTATTAGAGTCTAGACTGTTAAAGGAAAAGATGATATGGGATTGGTTCTCCTAGAAGAAAGGGGGTCAAAAGACAAGGTGATGATGAAACAGGAACTTCACTACGTGTTTTGCAAGCTTGCAGAAGAGGTTATCGATGGTCTTGCAGTAGTAATTTATTAGAAATTGCAGTCAAGGGCGATTTGGCATGTGACAAATAAAACAAATGTGGTGAGATCATCGAGAAATCCACTGGTAAATTGAGGTCATAATCATCTCTTAAATGCAAAACTGGTTGAGTTATGATAGGGCAACTCATGGCCATCAACTGGTGGCAACAGTTTTGGGTGGTCTTTGCCCGTGAAGTAGATAAGGGTTAAAGAGAATGGGATTACAGGGTTTTCAGATTGTGGTGAGATAACTACATAATGAAGGGCTGATAATTCCTGAGTGTCATCGGTCCTCCATGGTTCTCTTCTCTTCTTCCCTCTTCCTTGTGTTATAGAGGCCTGACATTCTTCTTCTTCTTTTTAACCCCAGTACGGGATCTAATATCCCGGCATTTCGTTTATTGGGACAGTTAAAAACATTAAAGAAAGGAAGTTTTGGTGATCGAACTAATAACTCATTTCCTCCATCGAATCACCATTTTGTTCATGCCTATTATCGCCCACCTTGTTGGATCACCATCTTAACCTGCCTATTACCTTCCCCTGTAGGCTGGGGCGTCACGGGATTGTACCCTGGCAATTACACTGGAAACAGACCACTAAGCAGGCCAACATAGGTTTAATACTTACTTCTTAGAATCTGGGATAGATCAAATTATGACATTGCCTAGTGGCGCCTGGTGTCCTGGGGTTAGTACAGTTATCTAGACCTAAACTTAAGAGATCCAGAGAATGAGATCATAACTAATCTAGAAAGAGAGTTTGGAACGAGACAAGTAAGAACAAAGAAGCAAGCCATGCCATTATCGCGGTGTTTGGGATGGGATCCATCATCGCAGCTATCGGCCGCCACTTCTCTGGCAATGAGGACAATATTTGCTAATCCAATCCACTTCAATGAAAATCGATCCCTCAACAAATTCTTGTAGTTAGCATCTGTTACTGTTTGATTAGCTCCGCTTGCTCCAATTGAATAGGATCGGCAACTACAGACTCGGTGACACTTTTGCCCCAATTCAAGTCCTCGTCCCTAGGGACTAATGCAGCATAGGTTTTGTTTATGGGTGGCAGCACAAGTAACCCGAAATATTGTGCAGTTAGTAGTAAATGACTTTTGGCAGTTGTAAATGAAGTAAATATATTTTTTTGCCAAAAAAAAGAAGAGAAAACTAAGTAGAAATCAGCATGGTGGGGAATAAAATCAACAAAAGACCGATCAAAAGAGCAATTCGAGGATGGTGTGGGGCAAGTAGTGTTGATCACATCAAAATTGACCAACCGAAAGGAATGGTTTCCACAAGTGATATCCTGAATGATGAAGCTAGCTAGCTATAGAGGCCTTACAGAAAGGCCTGCCTTCCAAGCCGAGATGACCACAGAGGTCAGTCCTTTACTACCGATATAAAACGGATAGCTTTACCTCGGGACGGCTGTTTTTTAAAAATGAATCATAATAATTTTCAAAAAAATATATTTTATTTTTGACAATAGATCAGAACAGAATCTACTTCTCCCCAAGATTATATTTTGACTTCTAGGATGATACAGATTACAGAATCAATCCCAAACAGGCAATAATACAGTGAAACTGGACAAAAGTTATGTGGGCCCATTTGGTGGATATGGTTAAGATGCAGAGCTAGGAGACTAGGAGATGCAAAGGAACTAGATGGAAATTCATCATCATCCTCTTGACCGGAAACATTGCCATCAAGTGGACGACTTCTTTAATACTCTGAATACGCGTCACTTTGTCGGCCTTGTCTATTAAGCGTTAATTAATTTTCAAACCAAATAATTAGGTGGTTATCTTTTGCTGGTCAGAGCAGACCGCCTCTCATATATATATATATATAATCATATCTTTCAACATCAGAAGGATGTTATTAATTTTTTTTTTATTATTTTTGAAAAATTATTTTTAACACATCACATCAAACCAAAACAATGCAAATTAATTAAAAAAATCAAAATCTTTTAAAAGTATTTTTAAAACAAATTGTCGAACACTCCTTTCAGTACAGTTTGTTGAATATTTAAATCAAGAACTAATCTTCCGTGATTTTAAATTCATTAACTTATTGCGGACGTGAGGCTAGAGAGTGAAGTCAAAGGTTGTCACGCTGGTAAGGAAGTCTATTACTCTGACTCGAAGGCTCCGGACAGAGCTAGAAGAGGTGGATATGCAATTGCCAAATTTAGACAAAATAGTATCGCAATGATTTTTTAAAATTCGTGGTACGTTTTTGACCAGTAAGTGAGTTTGGTCTTCATTTTCTCCTCTTAAACTGGTTTCCTGTATGAGCTGTCCTTCTACATGATATCATGACTTGTTATTTCACGATGGGACTTTCCCGTCCCACACCGTTACTAGCAATGTCAAATCTGTTGTTGAATCAATATTTTTTTCAGATAAATTTGTTTCCAAATCCAATTTTGTATTTGTGTAGATTAAAATGGTCGTTTGATGTTAAAATCAAACAACTGGAACCGGAGAGCCAAAGCTCCCCTCCTTCTCTTTCAGCATGAGTTTTGAGTATTCATAATTCTACATAGAAGTAATTTACTATCTGAATGACGAAATGGAATTAAATAAAAAGAAAATCAATAAATAAGATATATATATACTAAAACAATCAAAATATTAAAACACTTTAAAAAAAATGGAAATCGTTAGTTAGGGTGATAGAAGGTCCACGTCAGGAATATCGAGTACGTGGATCCCAGCATGACACGCAAGTGGCACTTTTTTTAGCCGAAACACACAAGTGGGCTGTGGGCCTATACCTTAAACTAGCCAGCACTTTCAACCAAACGATAAAATTTCAAGACAGGAAAAGAAGAGAAAACACTCACCGGATTTACAACGCCGAGAATGAGGTCTGTCGGGGCAGAAACATTTAAAATGGTACGTTGTGCTATTAAATCCACACCGGCCACCACTCTCTTCACATACGGTACAATTACTTGCTACCCAATCCAACACGAACCCTCTTTCTAGCATCTTTCCAATATTGGAAACATTCTCACCTCTATACACATCCACTGGCGCCACAACTCCAGCTCCACATTTTTCTGAAGCAGAACCCAATAAAGGATCATCATCGAGCATTGCTAGAGTCGAAACAGTTTCATTCTCCCCAGAACAATTAACCTTGTGCTTTAAAAGCTTGCTATCATTTTCTAGCAGTGCTGAGTTGCAATTGTAAAACAAGAAGAGTCCTGTTCTGGTAGTAGGTAGACGAAACCTGTCACCATATAGAGATATGTTCTTTATCTGAGGAGCACAGGAGGTGTTTTTGCCAAAACCAAGAGCATTTGATAGACGAAGAGACTGGTTCTGGTAGTTGATTTCTTGGATGATATACTCGTTATTGGACAGGCTAAAGACTGTCTTGTTTTTTTCATTGCAAGAGATGGCGAATCCAGGGTAGCCACAATACTCTTCTTGCGCGTTTTGGATATGAAAAGGGAAGCTTATATTTTGGTCGCCGCAGGTTTTGGGTTCGCAAGCTAGGAATTGAAGGTCTGTGCATGAGGCTTTCTTTGCCAGGAGAAAGAAGGTGGCAATAAAGAGATTCACTATCGGAGAAAAAGGTGTTAAGAAGCTATAGTTCATTTTTAGGGATATTGATTTTGTGGAGGAGAAAGAGAAAGAGAGGAGCAGACACGATGCTGAATATATAAATTATGGAGGAGGAGGGAATCGAAGAAGTTGAAGTTATAGGAGGGCGAGTTTGACTTGATTTTTGGAGGAAGAGGCTTGGCTTGTTCATATCTGATTTGAAATCTTAAGGTGTTGAATGTAAGGCAATAATAGTCGGTGCTGCCCAGATCTAGCATTCATCAGGAAGCAGCGCAAGTTGACCAGCTGAAAGGCTTGAGCCCTTCGTCGTCTGGGCCTTTTTACAGCCTGAACTGATAGCTATTTGCTATAGCCATTACTCGTTTATTTAATTTTTAAATGTATCGTAATATATTTCATTTCGGCACCCTCCATTTTCATAATCCTAATTTTGCCCCTGCTACTACTTCGCTTCGTGTGTGTATTTTAATGCTGGTGCTTTTTAATTATATTTAAAAAAATGTATTATTGAAAAAGAAAATCGATGCATTCAATACATTTTCAAGCCAAATATATTTTTAAAAATAAATAATATCCTTGAACTATAAAAATATAGTTTTAACAACTGCCACGTCAAAAGCTTACAGAAAGAATATTGAGGGTTATTTGTCAGAAAACAATTTATTTCCAACTAGTCACGGGTTTGTTTTGCAAGCCATAAAGAGTTAATTTGAATTTTTATTAAACCTAGTTTGGGAAGTTACTCTTGAAATCTCTTCATTCAACTCCTTGTCTATCTCAAATTTTTAATTAAACTGCATGGAAGTCTCCTTAATTTGACTCGATTTACTTGGCCAATTCTAGAGCATCCTGGTTAACTAGTAAATTTTTTTTATGAGAAATTGATATGAAAAAAACCCTCTCAAACTTCGTGTATATTTTAAAACACACAAACACTTAATTGTATTGGGAAAAAAACCCTTTTTTTATTCAAAAAACTTTAGCGATATAGTTGTAATGGACAAAAAATTCTTATTTTATGAGTTACTGACAAAGATTTCTCTACTTAAAATTCTATTCCACTCTCTAACAAAAAATATATTTTTACTCATAACATGATTGTCATAACCCCCACCCTTGACCATAAAAAAAAAAAAATCATAATTTTCATAAGCCAATAAATAAAAGAAATCAACTCAGGAAAAAAATTAAAGGCCCCAAATGGACAAACATTTAATTCACAATTAGCTGCATGCTAGGAGAATTGACAATTTGGGATCTCGCACAATAAAATTTGACCTAATTTTATAAATCAGAAATTGAAAGACTAAAATGGATAAAATAGTGAAGTTTAGAAACATAATAGTACCAAATGAGGGCTTAACTGAGGAAAGATATTGAAGATTAGGGCCTAATTTTAGAAAAATATTGAAGATTGGATTTAAATTGCGAAAAGCATAAGATGGACTTAATTGACTTTGGAGTGGTTAACCAAAGACTTAATTGAAAGTAAAAAATAAGTTTGAAAGTCAATTCAAAATAAAATTGCAAGTTCAATAAGTTCATGAACTTGATTGAATTTCATATCGTCATAGCATAAGCCAATTCAAACCAAGACTTGACCAAAGAGGTTCATGGACTAAAATGAATATATTCTGAAACTTTAAAGGTGTAGCTCTGCCAAGGGTGAAATTGAATGGTATTTTGTGAAATTAAACCACAACACCCAGTTAATTGTGTTTTTTAATGTGTTTTTCTTTCCTTGTTTTTTTAGAGGGAAATAACAGCTTCAATATTTGTTATCAATTATTTATTTTCTTATTTACTTAAAACTGTATATATAGTCTCATTATCTATTATTAACAATTTGCTTTCGTTGTCCCAATTCCATATGTGTAACGTGTTTTTAAAGGAAAATATTTAATTAGAAAAATCACATGTGCTTTTATTGTTATATAAATCTATTAAATGAAAAATAATTAATGAAATAAAAAACACTATTTAATCCGATGACATGTGTGACGTGCTTCAAGCTAGAGTTTAATTGTTTTACTTGTGTTCACTTGTTTTTTTTTTTTAAAAAAAAAAGAGAGAGTTTTTTTTGCCATTTTTCCCTCAAACATTTAATTAATTTGAAATTTAAGTTTTTATTTTTTAATAGATTATTCCTCTAATTTTTACTTGTCAGTCTATGATGACCTGGTTCTGCGGTGTGTTTCTTCATGTCAAGTAAGAATATATCTAATATGCAGTAAGAAATTATTTAATATGCATTTGTTTTAAATTAATGGACAGAAAAAAAAAAATATTGTATAAAAAAATCAGTTTTTATTTCACAGAAAATTCTTTTACTCCAATACAGAACATAGCGTGATCTAATACCTAATAAAATCCATCACGCAGGTGTAAGATATTACGTGTCAGAGTTTTTTTTATATTACTATTACCTAACAACTAAAAGGTGTGGGTGTTTTACTGTGTAAAATACTGTGGATTGTGTCTAATTCTCTTGTGGATTGCGGCAGTGTGCGCCCGTTTTTAGTCTTTGCATTCTCGGCTCTTTATGCGGGTGGATGGGGGCTTTTTCGTTTTTTTTTTCTATTGTTGTCCTTTTTTTTTTAAATCGGTAATGAACAGTGCATTAACAGTTTTAACCCTCAAGCCGGATAAAATAAGGTTATGCGCTCAGAGCTAAAGATGTAATTGCATGCGTACGGACCGGTCCGGTTCGCCCAGTCTGCCGCAACTCTTTTTTTTTAATATTTTTTAAAATGGCTAATTACGGATATAGCTCCCAATAAGACAAAATCACAACCTTAGTAACAAGGGTGGAACGGTAATTGGCCAATATTTTTATTATTTTTCTTGAAATTCTATCGGCGCGTGTGGTCAACGCGCCCGACGGTATTACGCCTCACGCCCTCTTAAAGTGGCGCGTGTATGCTGATATCGTCACCGGAAATGGGATACCGGCGTTTCTGTCGATGCGCCTCCTCGTGATCTTCCTCCTGGTGCGGCGCGTTGCAGCGTCCGATGTCCTTGTACGCGTCGGTGGCCAGTAACAGCCGCTTCTTTCGTTTCTCTCTCTCCTGTATACAAATATACAGTCGAGGCCCCCATGTTTGTTGACTTTTCGCTTTGGTCCCTGGACTTTGAATTTTCTATATGGTACAGAAGAGGCCCCCAGTTTGAACTTTCAATTCGGTCCTTTCATTTTTAATTGAGTCCTTCTATTGAAATTAATTAAATGTTAATGTTTGATTTCGGTCCTCTTTCTTTTAATTTCCGGATTGAGTTAAAAAACCTTAATATATTCGGTACAGAAGTTGTGATTTTTTCAATTTTGTCCTTTGATTAAAATTGATTATATATTGGATTTTCATTTTGGCCCTTATACTTTTAATTTTAGATTTTAATCCCTATATTTTATTTTATTTTTTGATCTTTTGTTAAAGTTGTTAGGGTTTTTTAAATCTTTCATTTTTTATCTTTCATTATTAGCACAAATATAATAATAATAATAATAATAATAATAATAATAAAATTGTTTTTCTTACTTACTCTTTTGTTAATGTTTTTTTGGTTTTTTTCCTCTGGATGATTTGATATTTTTTATTGTTTTGACAATATTAACAATGATAATTTTTATTTTTATTTGATTTTTTTTTATGATCTTCTATTAAAGTTTTTCGGATTTTTTTAGTCCTTCATTTATTTATTTGTTCTTTAATAATAATAATGATAATAATAATAATTTAATTATTTTTATTGCTTACTATTTCGTTGATGTTTTTTTTTCTAGGAATAATTTTATAATTTGTATTATTTTGGTAGTAATAACAATGATAATTTTAAATGTTATGACTCCAATGTTGCTATTATTATAATAGGGTGTATTGATCTATTTTATTATAAAAATTGTTTGCTCAGCCCGTAACGTATAGCGGATAATTTTTTTATTTTTCAAGTTAAATTATAATAGTCAGCTAATAATTTTCTTTTTTTTTGTCATCTATTATATTTTTTATTTTCTCATTTATTAAATTTTTTATGCTTTTTAAGTCTTCGATTAAATTTTTCCTTTTTTCATTATTAGCGTAACAATAAAATTGTTAATAATAATTTTTTTAATTTTTATTCTTATTTGCTTTTCTGTTAAATTTTTTAATATTTTTTCCTCAAAGTAATTTTTTTCGCGATTATAGTGATGATAATTTTAGATGATAAGACTTTGATGTTTGTTTTTTAATTTCTATTATTTTTATTTGCTCTTTATATTAAATTATTTTCATGAATTTACTATCCGCACAATAATGACGATGATTTTAATGATTAATTTTTTATGTTTTTTTTATAAAAATGTTTTCGCTTTTTTTAAATGATTGTTCAGGCAATTGAATTATTTTGATTGTTTTAACAATAATATTGATAATAATTTTAATTGCTATAACAATGATAACGACAATAACATGAGAATGAAATTTCAATTTATGTTTTCATGTTTTTTATCAGTAGAAAATTAACTATTCATATTTTTTATTTGATTATTGCAAATTTTGATTTGGTATTAATTCATTTAGTTATTTTTTAATAATTCCAGGATTATGTTTATTCTTTATTCGCCTATATGCATCAATACTTTTAGTTTTTATTTTTTTATTGGAGTTTTATTTTTAATCGATTCAATCCTGAAATTCTTATTTATGTTGGTAATTATTTAAAATTAATAGTACTCCATGCTTCACTTTATTCATTTTTTTTTTCAGTTTTCTCTTATTTTTATTTATTATTTGAATTATGTGATTTTTTTCCCACTATTTATACAATGATAATGAAAATTTTAATGATTTTCTTTATTGTTTTTTTATAAAAATCTTTTGTTTATTTTTTTAATGTTTTCCCAGGGAATTTATTTATTTTAATTGTTTTTATAATAATATTCATAATAATTTTAATTGTAATAGCAATGATAATGAAAATAACGTTGGCATGAATTTTCAATTTATATTTCTAACTTTTTATAAGTAGAAAATTAACTATTTATTATTATTATTTGATTATTACAGGTGTTTTCACTATTTATATTTTTTCTGGTTTAAAATAAATTATAAAATAAACTAATTTTAATGCAATAAATTTAATAATTCAAATATCCGAATCTTCTTGCTTTTTGATGATGATAATAAATCATTGCTGGTTATTTCATTAAAAATTATTAAACAGATAAATTTATAATGATTTTAAATTCATATATTTTATGGAAAACTTGCACTTCACTAGATTTCTACACAAATTTATTATTTTGGCTAAATTTACAGTTCGTATTATAAATCATCCTCACCAATCTTTTTTTAGATATTTGCTACATTTTCAAATGATTCACATCAATTTAATATTCATTTCATTTAATTGCTTATAATAATTTTTTTAATTGGAAAATTAGTAGGGATATTAGATGTCTCATTTTGAAGAAAGATTTTAACTTCGTTCTTCATGTCAACAGGCCTCTTTTTTGCAATGATCCGCAAGTTATATAGTTCGCGCTCTTTTCTAATCTTTTATGACACAGTATCTGCATTCTAAAATATGTAATCTATACTTGCGCAACAGACTTTACTTAAAAATTTATACATTTTATTTCCTAATCTATAACTTTTATTTAATTATATCATATAAATTAATCATTGTAGATTTAATCATGTTAAATTATATACACAAAAATGCCCGCGGCAACACGCGGGCAATATAGCTAGTATATATATAAACCGTGTCGATCTTTTATTACTATATATATAAACCGCGTCGATCTTCTTTTACTGTGCGAATCCAAAAAAAAACTATTATCTATATATGTTTATGAGAAATGGGAGCGAAATGTGCAGGTGGCTGAGTTGTTCTAAGACGCGGGAGATCAATTGCATAGGTGTGAGTTAGAATCCCGCTATCTACATGATTTTATTTTACTATAAATATAAACTTTTGTCAACACTGACAGAGATGTTTAGGCAGCGGAGCTGGTCTACTTTCGCGAGATTGGCAGATATGACGTGGGTTCGAATCCTTTATTGAACATGAGTTATTTTTGCTTGCGTGCCGGCTTTAATGCAACTTCCTATCAATATAGACGTTTGACAACAATCACTGAGATATTAAGGCAGCGGAGCTGGTCCAACCGTGTTAGATTAGTAACAACAAATAGATTCGAATGCCACTATTATTATATTTAAAAAATATATATTTTCTATTTAAAAATATATTAAAATAATAATTATTTTTTAAAAATTATTTTTAACATCAGTACATGAAAATAATATAAAAAATATTAATAAATACAATGTTTGGACAATATTTTTTTTTGTTTGTATTTATTTATGCTTTTAGATTATCTTTTTTATATTACTTTTTGTCGGAGTTTTATTTTTATTAGGTTTCATTCTAAAATTTTAATTTATGTTGGTAATAATTTTAAAATTAATATTTCTCATTTTTTTCTTTTTTTATGTTTTCTGTTATTTTATCTATTTTTTAGGTCAAATAATTTTATGATTTTATTATTTTCAAAATAATAATGATAATTTTAATAATTACTTCCCTATTATTTTTTGTTAAAATGTTTGATTTTTAATTTTTTTGGATAATTTAATGATTTTAATTGTTTGGGTAGTAAAAATATTTTTTGTTTAGAAATATATTAAAATGATAATTTTTTGTTTAAAAAGTTATTTTTAATATCAACACATGAAAATGATATAAAAATATATAATATTTGGACAGTGTTTGTTTTCTGTCCGTATTTATTCATTAATGTTTTTAGATTAGTTTTTTTCGATTTATTTTTTGTCAAAGTTTTTTTTTTTTAGGTTCCGTTTTGAAATTTTAATTTATGTTAGCGATAATTTAAAAAATTAATATTTTTTTTCCTCTTTGTTTTTTTTTTGTTTTTTGTTATTTTATCTGTTTTTCAGATCAGATAATTATTGTGATTATTTTTTATTGATTTTTTGTGCAATTTTTTTTATTTTTTGGGATAATTTAATGATTTTAATTGTTTGGGCAATGAAAATGACAGTAACATAGGGATAGATTTTCAGTTTATGTTTTTGACTTTTTGTTGATAGAAAATGAACTATTTATTTGTTATTTGATTATTGCAGATCTTTTCACAATTTATATATTTTTTTTACATGTAATTTAAATTGAATTATAAAATAAATTAATATTAATACAATGAATTTAATAAATAAAATATATGAATCTTCTTGCTTTTTTAATTATGATGATAATTTTATATTGGTTATTTCGTTAAAACCTACTGAACAAATAAATTTATATCAATTTAAAATTCATATATTTTATAGAAAACTTGCACTTCACAGGAATTCTGCACATATTTATTATTTTAACTAAATTTATATTATAGCAAAAAAAAAAAAACACAATTAATATGTTTTACTTTAAAAAAATATAGTGCCGCCGCGACAAGACGCGGGGATATTTTTATCAGTTTTTATTTTTATCAAGTTCCGTTCTGAAATTTTAATTTATGTTAGTGATAATTTTAAAATTAATAATGCTCTTTTTTCCCCTTGCTCTTTTTTTTTGTGTGTTTTCTGTTATGTTATATGTTTTTCGTATCAAATAATTTTATGATTTTATTATTTACATAATAATAATAATGATAATTTTAGTGATAATTTTTTTATTATTTTTTCTTAAAATGTTTTGATTTTTTGAGGTAATTTAATGATTTTAATTATTTGAGCAGTAATGTTAATAATAATTTTAACTATTATAGTAATGAAAATGACGATAACGTAAGGATGAATTTTCATTTTATGTTTTTATCTTTTTTATGGATAGAAAACTAACTACTTATTTTTATTTGATTATTGCAAGTCTTCTCATAATTTATATTTTATTTTTAAATATGATTTAAATTAAATTATAAAATCAACTAATCTTAATACAATGAATTTAATAATTCAAATATTTGAATCTCTTGCTTTTTTTTAATGATAATGATAATTTTATGTTGGTTATTTTGTTAAAACCTACTAAACAGATAAATTTATATTAATTTAAAATTGATATATTTTATATAAAACTTACACTTCACAGTAATTCTGCACAGATTTATTATTTTGACTAAATTTATATTATAACAAAAAAACACATATAATTAATATTTTTTTCATTAAAAAAATATGATACCGCCCACAAAGAAGCGCAAAGACATTGGCTAGTATATATATAAAACAAGAACAGGTAATTTAGAACAAAAAAAGGCTTCATAAAAAAATCCTCTCGTGCCCATCCAGCCTGAAAACAAACAATTAATTATATCTCAGTGTCTGTATTTTATAAAAATAATTAAACAATTCATCAAGCAGTGATGGCCATTCACATGCAGTAGCTCTTCCATTTAACAAATACATTATTTCCTTGTAAACTTTTCTCCTTTCATCTACTTCTCTTTCCATCTTTTTTTTTTAAAAAAAAAAACAATTTCCAGAGAAAAAAAATACACTGAAAAACAAAGAGAAAACCAACAAAAAATCTGCTGATAAAACTAAAGAACAAGTGGGTTAAATTTATAATTCCTGAAACCATGACGAATAATCATCTAGTTTTTGTAAAACTACAGGTACAGAGATCTCATCACTTAGCTTGGTAAAAAATCACAAACATGTAGCTTGCCAAAAAATCACAGTGACCTTAATCGAAGAAGATGTTGAAACTATAGAAGATCAAATAGGTAGCCAAGCTTCACAATTATTGTAAATCATACCGTTATTATTTCTTTCCTTTTTTATGTAATATTCAGCTCAATTGTAGGCAATAGACTAGGATCTTGATATACCTATACTTGTATATATACACATAATATATGTAAAAGCAAGACACTTGAGATTCTTACCAATTGATTATCTTTTTCAATCTCTGTAACTAAAATTCACATGGTATCAGAGCTGCAATCTTGAAATGAAAAACCACACAAATCAAACCCTAGCCGACTCCTATGGTAACTACAGACCAAGGAAGCACGGCCAGAGGTGAAGAATGGGATTACCCCAATCACCAGTTATACCACCACCATTCAGATCAACCTGGTGCTATCCTCGTACCACAGCCCTTGGTGGAAGACAATTACAGCACATGGAGCCAATCCATGATCATGGCTTTGACAGTCAAAGACAAAATTGGATTCATCAATGGGTAATCACTGATCCTGGTAATGGAAAGAAAGAAGAACAACAACAATGGAATCGATGCAATAACCTGGTAAAGACATGGCTACTGGGATCGATGTCTAAAGAAATTGCAGGGAGTGTCATCAATTGCAAGGATGCAAGACAAATGTGGGTCGATCTACAAGAACGATTCTCACATGTGAATGTCGTTCAATTGTTTAACATTGAAAATGAAATCCACAATTGTGTGCAAGACAACATGACAGTTGGGTCCTATTTCACGAAATTGAAAGGGTTATGGGATGAACAGGATGCACTCTGCAACCTCCCAACATGCACATGTGGATCAATTAAGGAAATAATAGCATACCTGGATATTCAGAAAACCATGAAATTTCTCATGGGACTCAATGATTCATTTGCAGGTGTTCGGAGTAACACCCTACTCCAAGACCTATTACCCACAGTGAACAAGGCATATTCACTAGTTCTCCGTCATGAGAAGCAGATGGAAGTGGTCGCCGGGAAAAGTCATGGACAACCAGATGCTGTTGCATTCTTCGTGAGAGAACCTAGTAACCACGAAATTGAAAAAGGGCTGAGATGTAACAAATGTAACAAAACAAACCATACCACCAGAGATTGTCGTGCACATCTCCGATGCACCTTTTGCCGGTGGAAGGGACACACGGCTGAGCACTGTCGCAAGAAGAAGGCGATGACTGAGGTGAGCACTACGGGATGATTCCCAAAGGAAATCAAGCTGCATCGAACAGAAGACGAGTGATTTTTCCCTAGAGAAGGGAAATGGTTTTTGACAGACCCGAGAGACGGGAAATGGGTTTTGACAGACCCGAAATTAATTTTCCCGAGAAAAGGGAAACTAATTTTTCTTTCACTGCAGATGAATGCAAGCAGATATTAAACATGTTGAAGACCAAAAATTCTTCTGCCAATCAAGTCAGTAATTGCACAATTCATGAAGAGTTATCAAGTAAGGCTTTTTCACTTGATTATGATGGAAATAAATATATATGGATATTAGACAGTGGATGCATAGATCATATGGTTTGTGATCAAAATTTGCTTACATATTTGAAACTTGTCATTGGACGCACCGTAGAATTACCGAATGGCTCAATCACACAAGTAACTCATATTGGAAAAGTTCATTTATCTCCAGATTTAATTCTTGATAATGTTTTATGCGTTCCATATTTTAATTTAAATTTAATTTCAATTAGCAAATTAGCCTATGATTCATTATGCATAACCATTTTTCTTAGCAAATTTTGTGTAATCCAGGACCTACGTTCGGGGAAGATGATTGAGACAGGAATTGAACGGGAGGGTCTTTATCATCTCCAACAAACCAAGAAAAGAATGTGCAACCAGGCTCAAATAACCAATCCAAGCCTTTGGCACCAACGTCTTGGGCATCCCTCGGACAAAGTTTCCCAACTATTTTCTTTCCCACATTTTAAGAATAAATCTTGTTATAATGACATATGCTTAATTTGCCCGTTAGCTAAACAAACAAGACTTTCATTTCCTTTAAGTTCAATTAGTACAATTTTTCCTTTTGAATTAATTCATGTTGACATTAGGGGAGGATATAAAGTTTCATCTATTTCAGGTGCAAATTATTTTCTCACCATAGTGGATGATCACACTAGATGCACATGGATTTACCTTATGAAACACAAATCACAAGCTAGAGAACTTCTAGTCAATTTCATCAACATGGTCGAAAACCAATTCAATTCTTAGGTAAGAATAATTCGTAGTGACAATGGCATTGAGTTTAAAATTCATAATTTTTTTGCAACTAAAGGAATCATTCATCAAACTAGTTGTGTCAACACTCCACAACAAAATGGAGTTGCTGAACGCAAGCATCGACACTTGTTAAATATGGCACGTGCTTTGCTTATTCAGGCTAGTCTCCCTAAATATTTTTGGGGGGATGCCATACTTGCTTCCGCTTATCTTATAAATAGAACACTTACCCCCGTCCTTCAAGGAAAATCACCATACGAAAAATTATTCGATAAAACCCCAAACTACTCACATTTACGAGTTTTTGGTTGTTTATGTTTTGTTTCTACTCACTCACAAAATCGAACAAAATTTAACCCCCGATCATCAAAATGTATTTTCATCGAATACCCATATGGCCAAAAAGGGTATCGTGTTTTTGACCTTGACAAGAGACAAGTAATTGTCTCTAGAGATGTCATTTTCTTTGAAAATATTTTTCCATTCCTTAATAAAACTTCACATGACCAACTTCATACCCCATTTTTTTAGGACACCACCCATACTGCCTCTCCACAATACGACATTGGCCTTGATTTTCCAGCTAGATCACATCCTTATACTTCACATAGTGACTCACATACAAACCAACATTCCACTACTACATCTACCTCACCAACACCTTCACCACCTACACATCCCACAATCCAACCTATCTCTTCACGCCCCACCGAACATAACCCACCACCTTGCCGAAGCAGTCGTCCTGTAAATGCACCCCAATATTTACAGGATTTCCATCTCAACATGACCCTTCCATCAAGCCCTGACCCAACATCATCTACGAACTCGGTATTTTCTCCAGGTACTGCTCATCCTCTTTCAAATTATTTATCTTATACTAATCTTTCTCACACTCATAAAGCATTTACTACTAGCCTCACTCTGCTTAAAGAGCCATCTAGTTTTTCACAAGCTGTCCATCATCCGCATTGGCGTGAAGCAATGCAACACGAAATTGTTGCTTTACAAGAAAATAAAACTTGGAGTTTGGTACCTTTACCACCTAATAAATGACCTATTGGATGCAAATGGGTTTATAAAGTCAAAATACAGGCAGATGGACAGATTGAACGTTATAAAGCCCGATTGGTGGTTAAAGGCTACAATCAAATTGAAGGACTTGATTACCAGGAAACTTTTGCCCTGATAGCTAAATTGGTCATTGTCCGCTTATTGCTCAGTGTGGCAGCCTTGCGTGATTGGCATTTATACCAACTTGATGTCAACAATGCTTTTTTAAATGGGGATCTACATGAGGATGTCTACATGTCCTTGCCTCCAAGTTTCGGATGAAAGGGGGAGACACGTGTCTGCAAGCTTCATAAATCCCTATAAGGGTTAAACAAGCTTCTAGACAATGGTTTATCAAACTATCCACAGCACTCAAGACTGCAGGATTTCATCAATCCCTATCTGATTATTCGTTATTCGTCTGAAATCATTAAGGTAATTTTCTAGCTTTACTTATATATGTTGATGACGTGATATTGGCTGGAAATAATTTGCAGGATATAGAAGACACTAAACTCCTCTTGTCCAAGCAATTCAAGCTTAAAGACTTGGGAAAACTTAAATACTTTCTTGGAATTGAAGTTGCAAGATCAAAACATGGGATTAGCTTATCACAACGAAAATATGCACTGGAAATATTGGAAGACACTGGATTCTTGGACGTCAAACCATCTCAATCTCTGTTAGAGCAGAATATATCACTCACACAATCTGATGAAGAGCTCCTAGAAGACGGGTCAATATACAAAAGATTAGTTGGGAGATTAATCTACCTAACCATAACCAGACCAGACTTAACATATGCTGTACACATACTAAATCAATTCATGGACAAGCCTCGACAACCACACCTAGAAGCAGCTCATAAAGTGCTAAAGTACATCAAACGAACCCCTGGACAAGGAATTCTGCTACCATCTACGGGTTCACTCAAACTACAAGCATTTTGTGACGCTGATTGGGCTCGATGTAGAGACACAAGGAGATCAGTCACAGGTTACTGCATTTTGCTTGGAAATACACCAGTCTCATGGAAGACCAAGAAGCAGACAACAATATCTCGTTCAAGTGCGGAAGCAGAATACAGATCCATGGCAACCACATGCTGCGAGATAACATGGTTAAAGAACATCTTAAAAGATTTAAAGATAGATCACGCACAACCAGTGATTTTGTTTTGCGATAATCAGGCAGCAATGCACATAACATCTAACCCAATCTTCCACGAGCAAACCAAATACAAAGAGATCGATTGTCATCTAATTCGAGAAAAAATTCAAGAAGGAATGATTCAGACAGCTTATATTCGAACTACAAAACAACCAGCAGATTTATTTACCAAACCATTAAGCTCCACACAATTTGAAACGCTACTTGGCAAGTTAGGTGTAATTAACATACACTCGAACTTGAGGGGGAGTGTTGAAACTATAGAAGATCAAATAGGTAGCCAAGCTTCACAATTATTGTAAATCATACCGTTATTATTTCTTTCCTTTTCTATGTAATATTCAGCTCAATTGTAGGCAATAGACTAGGATCTTGATATACCTATACTTGTATATATACACAGAATATATGTAAGCAAGACACTTGAGATTCTTACCAATTGATATTCTTCAATCTCTGTCACTAAAATTCACAGAAGAGGAAGAGGAAGGAGATGGTCCTTTTTCTCTTCGCTCGTGGGCAGAGATAACGTTAGGATATTGGATCCTAAACCTTTTACAGAAAAACTAAGTGAACATGGCAACAAAATTAAATTAATTGGCCTAGCTGATGCAAATGTGCACGTGAATAGGCATCTTCATTTTTTTTTCCTGCGGCAACTGTTTTTTTCCTTCTATTTTTTTGTGGTGCAGGCGAGTAAGATTTTCAATTTCATTCATGAACTGCTTAACCCCTTAATAGTTGTGTTCATATAGGCGCTTAACTGCAACTTCCTGATCTATCTTTGAGCTTCCCTGGTTCAAAATAAACTCATTGATCACATTGCTCGAGTTTTAGAAAAGCTTCCCTTTTCTTTTGATTTGAAATTTTCTACTGTAGTATAGTTTATATATCAACAGAAACTTGAAGCTTTCATCTTCCTACCATAGTAAACAGTTCCAAAACCTCCATCTCCAAGTTCCTTTTCACTGTCAAAAGTATCGGTGGCTTGCCCAAGTTCAGTATAAAAGAGATGGGAATGCTAAGGTAAACACCGTCTCCTTCTAGGTCTGCTTTTGAGGAGGGATCACATGAAGAATTCATTGATAACGAGTTTGAGGAATCACGTCTTTTCTTGACGTGGTGCCGATAAATGTGGGGAAACAAAATCATGCCTGCAAATAGACATCCGACTCCTAAACCTGATAAAGGAAGAGAAATATACTTTGGATGACAGATGACCTTTACTTTGGAAGACAGATAACCTTGCAGGAATCCATACATGCTAGAAATTATGGACGTTATAATGGAAACATATAAAGCAGAAAAAATCTGGATTTTGAATCACATAATCCTAGCTTCAATCCCAGCTTTTTATTTTCTGCAAAAAAAATTCAAAGAAATATGATGTTGAATGAGGTCAAACAATAAAACTAAAGTGAATATGCAGAACCAATTAAATTCAAAAATCAAGGAATATACAAATACAAAGGTTCAAACCCTGGAAGTTTATTTCCAATATAGATTCACCTCTCCTCCCTCTCTAAATACATCTTCACAACCATCAACCATAAGAAAATTACAGTGCGCAACACTACAAGTGCGTCATACGAACATTCCAACAGTGTTTCACATGTATGCTCTTTTAATACGGGGCGTACTTTGTCATTTGGAGGTGGAAATTGGTCGTCCACCGTGCACTTGGTGCATCGACATGTCCTCTACCTCCCGGTGCAACTCGTGTTGGTGTCCAGTGGTCGGTGAATCGTCAATGGATGTTTTTTTGTGTTTTCTCCTTTTTCTCTTTCTTGCAGTCGTAAACTACATGTAAGTCCTTAATGTTTATGATAGTTTTATTTTAGTCTCTGTTCTTTTTATTTTGGTTTTATTCCTAGTTTCTTCAATGAAAATTTTGAGTTTTTTCAATTGTGCCCTTCAATTGAAATTGATTATATATGTTTGTTTTCATTTCAGTCCTTATTCTTTTGATTTTGGTTTGTTTTTTGTTTCATTAATTTTTTTCGCATTGTTCACCTAGACACAGATCAACATGAATTGCTACAGTAAATTTATCATTTTACCTTCAGGACTGAAAAATTTTAACCCCCAAAACTAGGGGTATTTTTGAATTTTTTAGAGGACATGGATGGTATTTTGAAATTTTATGCACAGTAAAACTAAAAAAATAGCCCCCAAAAATGATAAAAATAAACACTTGTAATCAAGGGTATTGAAATACTTTCGCCCTAAGTTTTTCGTAGATATCGTTGTGTCCAGGAATGGGTAACTGACCAATTTTAATTATTTCTTTTTCAAGAACATTGCAAGCGCATCATACGAACGCGCCAGTAGTGTTCCACTGCACATATCTTTCAGGCAGCGCGTGCGGCAGCTGCAGGCGGTGGAAACTAGGCTTTCGCCATGTCAACAAGTTCACTATCATGTCCTCTGCCTCAACGCGTTGCACATGTCCTGTTAATGTCATCTTGTAATCTCTGATGGACAATTTTCTTCCCCCATTTTCTCTTTTCTGCTGCTTAAAAATACTGTACGGACCTTCATATTTATGGGTGTTTCATCTCATTTCCTGGGCTTTTGATTTCATATTTCTTACTGATTTCTTCAATGGAAATTTTGATTATTTTTAATTATGCCCTTCGATTGAAATTATATATGGTATGTTTCATTTCAATCCTTAGTCTTTTGATTTTTTGTTTGTTTTTAGTTTCTTTGATAATTTTGGTATGCAAGGTTTAATTTGTTCTAATTTGATCCTCCAATTGAATTTGCTCATATATGCTACTTTTCATTTAGGTACTTATTCTTTTAATTTTTTCAAAAATTACATTGTATTTTTTTTTAAATCCCTTTATTGTTTTTTGGTTCCAAAGTTTTGATGTGTTTCTTTTTTGTTCTTTAGTTGGAATTAATTATATATTTTATTTTTTATTTTGACACTTATTCTTTTAATTTTTTATTTGGTATTAATTCCTTTGGTTTTTGGTCATTCTTGGACATGTTTATTTTTTATCCATATATTATGCATTTATACTTTTTGTTTTTCTTTTTATTTTTTATCATTTTTTTTGAGGTTTTATATTTATTCGGTTTTGTTATGAAATTTTTATTTATGTTACTACATTACATTTTGTTTTTAAAAATCTCTTATTGTGTTTCAGTCTCAAGGTTTTGATTTGTTGCAGTTTTGTTATTCAAGTGTAATTAATTATATATGTTTTTTTCATTTGACACTTATTCTTTAAATTTTTATTTATTATCAATTCATTTCTTTTTTTCAGTCCTTCTTGGACAATGTCTGTTTTTTATCAGTTTTTATTCATTTATGCTTTTAGATTTTATTTTGATTTTTTGTTGTTTCATTTCTTATTAGGGTTTTATTTTTATTAGGCTCCGTTTTGAAATTTTAATTTATATTGGTTACACTGCATTTTATTTTTAAAAATTCCTTTTTTGTTTTTCGATCCTAAGATTTTGATTTATTGCAATTTTGTCATTCACTTGGAATTAATTTTATATATATATATATATATATATATATATATATATATATATATATATATATATATATATATATATATATTATTTTTCATTGTGGCACTTATTCTTTTAATTTTAATTTAGTATTTTTTTCAGTCCTTCTTGAATAATGTTTATTTTTTGTCCGTATTTGTTCATTTATACTTTTAGTTTTTTTTTTAATTTTTATCATTTTATTTTTTATCTGGGTTTTATTTTTTCAGCTCAATTCTAAAAATTTTATCATTATAAAATTAATATTGCTCCTTTTTTTGCTTTGTTATTTTTTTGTGTTTTTTATTATTTTTATCTGTTTTTTGGATCAGATGATTTTATTATCTGTGCTCTAATAATAATAATTTTAGTGATATATATATATATATATATATATATATATATATATATATATATATATATATATATATATATATTGAGCACCAATTATACATGTTTAATTAACCATCATTATTACCGTACATTTATAAATGTAAATTAACTTCAATGATAGATTTAACTATTGGATACCATTTTCAGTTTATGTTTTCTTTTTTTTGGAGATAGAACATTTACTTTTTTTTTTGTTATTTGATTATTGCAGGTATTTGCACAGTTTATATTTTGTTTATTGTGTTTAATTTAAATTAAATTATAAAATGAACTAATTATAATACAGTGAATTCAATAATTCAAACATCTGAATCTTTTTGTTTTTTTAATGATAATAATAATTTTATACTGGTTATTTCATTAAAACCTAATATATATATATATATATATATATATATATATATATATATATATATCAAAACATTTTTTTATTCATAATTGTTTGGATAGAAATTTATCAAGCAAGTTTCAATGTCTAAAATCCAGGTTTGAAGATGAGGTGTCATCTGTCTTGATGGCCAATGCGTCGTCTCAATATTTATTTTTTTTAAAAAAAAAAATATTGTTCATCTTTTAAATGATAAGAAAAAAAAACAAACATACATAAATGCATGAGATTAGGCTTAAAGGCGCATACACTTCAGTAATTCCTTCAAAATGACTAGTGTGTTGGGTCATTGGTTTGCGATGCTATTTTTTTCTTACTCTTATCTTAAATAAATATTTTTTTTAAAAAAAAGAATTAACCTGTCAGTTTCAATATTTTGATCAGAAATTCGACAAATTAAACCACAACATCGAGTTAATTGTGTTTGTAATGTGTTTTCTTTAATTGTTTATTTAAAAAAAAAAAAAACAAGTTCAATATTTGTTATCAATTATTTATTTTCATATCTACTCAAAACAAATGTATATACTTTCATTATCAACATTTTGCTTTTGTAATCCCAATTCCATACGCGTGTAATGTTTTTTTTTTAAAAAAAATATTTTAACCAGTTTTTTTAAAAATTATTCCTCTAATTTTTTACTTGGATTGATGCGGTGTGTTTTTTTATTGATGTTAATTAAGAATATTATCTATTATGCAGTGAGAAAAATTATTTAATATGCATTTGTTTTTAAATTAATTGATAGAATATAATTAAAAAAATTCAGTTTTTTTTTTCACTCAGAAAATTCTTTTACTCCAATACATAACATAGCGTGATCTAATAACCTCATAAAATCTATCACGCAAGTGTGAGTTATTACGTGTCAGTATTTTTTATATATAAAACAAGAACAGCTAATTTAGAAAAAAAGACTTCTTAAATAGATCCTCCCGTACCCCTTAATCGAAGAAGGGGAAGAGGAAGGAGATGATCCTTTTTCTCTTCGCTCGTGGGCAGAGATAACGTTAGGATATTGGATCCTAAACCTTTTACCGAAAAACTAAGTGAACATGGCAACAAAATTAAATTAATTGGCCTAGCTGATGCAAATGTGCACGTGAATAGACATCTTCATTTTTTTTCTGCGGCAACTGGTTTTGATGCACGTGGCAGGAACACCGAACATTTTTCAGCACGTGCATGTACCAGAGAATACATTTAACGTTAAAAAAAAACATATTAAATAAACTTCAACATTTCATTGATTGACCAAAATACTATAGAAATTAATCCTCTCGAAAAGCATGGTTTGATCAAGGGGCCGTTCATGGATTTTTGTGTCGAAGTTTTCGATTGTGATCCATCTACTGTTTAAACTCCTCCATCCTCGACGCCTGGCGGGGCTGTCTGGCTTGGGCGGGTGCATGTCGATCAGTTCGGGCGACAGGAGAAAATGAGATGTTCAGCTGGGGCCACCTCGGGGAAATTTTCAGGATCTCGATTGTCAGATGTCGGTTGGGACTCCCATGTGATCCCCTGGTGCAAGGGTGCTTAAATTAATATTTTAATATCCCAGGTTATATATTAATTTACCATGTATTTTTTTATTGGTTTATAATTACTATCTCAACGACATTTATTTATTCACTAGTTAATGTCGCCGCACCTCGTCACGGGAGGCACCATATTTTTTTCAACTCAAAAAATATTAATTATATATATTTTTTTGTTATAATATAAATTTAGTTAAAATAATAAATATGTGTAGAATTTTTCTGAAGTGCAAGTTTTCTATAAAATATATGGATTTTAAATTGATATAAATTTATCTATTTAATAGGTTTTAATGAAATAACCAACATAAAATTATCATAATCATTAAAAAAGAAAGAAGATTAAGATATTTGAATTATTGAATTCATTGTATTAAGATTAGTTCATTTTATCATTCAATTTAAATCACATTTAAAAATAAAATATAAATTATGAAAATACCAGTAATAATCAAATAACAAATAAATAATTAATTTTCTATCCATAAGAAGATGAAAACATAAATTGAAAATCCATCCTTGCGTTACCATCATTTTCATTGCTATAACAGTTAAAATTATTATTAACATTACTTCCCAAACAATTAAAATCATTAAATTCCCCAAAAAAACAAAAAAAAACATTTTAACAAAAAAAATTACTAAAATTATCATTATTATTGCACAAACAATAAATTCATAAAATTATCTGATCTAAAAAATAGCTAAAATGACAGAAAACACACACATAAAAAAAAAAAAAAACAAAGGAAAAAAATGAACAATATTAATTTTAAAATTATTACCAATATAAATTAAAATTTCAGAATGGAACCTAATTAAAATAAAACTCCAGCAAAAAATGAATAAAAATAATAATCTAAAAGCATATATGTATAAATACGCATAAAAAATAAATATTGTTCAAACATTGTATTTTTTTTAATATTTTTAGATTATTTTTATGTGCTAATATTAAAAAATATTTAAAAAAATATATCATTTTAATATATTTTTAAATAAAAAGTATTTTTTAAAAAAATAAATCACATTTCCAAATAAATACAGATAAAAAATAAATATTGTCCAAACCTTATAATATTTTTTTATGTTTACATTTTCATGTGATGATATTAAAAATAGTTTTAAAAAAATAATTATTATTTTAATATATTTCTAAATAAAAAGTAATTTTTTTTAAAAAATCAATCATATTTGCAAGAAAAAAAATAAAAATTAATGGAGAGTGGATTCGAACCCACGCCCTTTTAAAATCTTATCTTAATCTCGCGCCTTCACCAACTGGACTAAGCCATGATCACTGTCAATGTTTACGCTATTATATATTAATATTAATTATTATGTGGATTCTCACAAAATATGTGGAGGGTGGATTTCCAACCCAAGTCCTATCAGGAAAATGCCTTATTCTAGCGCCATGTACCACCTCGGCTACCACGGCACCTTGGTTATCATTCGCAACAATATATATTAATACTAATTTTTATTGTGGATTCAAACAATAAAACTAGGACGCGTTTTATATATATACTAGCTAGAGTGCCCGCGCGTTGCCGCGGGTATTTTTGTATATATAATTTAACATAATTAAATCCACAATAATAAATTTTTATGATATAATAAAATAAAAATTATAGATTAGTTGATAAAATGTATAAATTTTTAGGTAGAGTTTGTTGCGCAAGCATAGATTATATCTTTTAGAATGTAGGTACTGCGTCATAAAAAATCACAAAAGAACGCGAACAATATAACTTGCGAATTATTGCAAAAAAGAGGCATGTTGACATGAAGAACGAAGTCAAAACCTTTCTTTAAAATGAGACATTTAATCTCCCTGCTAATTCTCCTATTAAAAAAACATCATAAACTATTAAATGAAATGAACAAAAATTGATGCGAATAAATTGAAAATGTAGCAAATATTTTAAAAAAAAATTGGTGAGGATGATCTATGGTGTGAATTGTAAATTTAGTAAAAATAATAAATTTATTTGAATAATTTTTTCATAAAATATATGAATTTTAAATCATTATAAATTTATTTGTTTAGCAGTTTTTAACGAAATAATCAGTATTAATTTATTATCATCACCAAGAAAGCAAGAAGATTCGGATATTTGAATTATTAAATTTATTGCATTAAGATTAGTTTATTTTATAATCTAATTTAAACCAAACAAAATATAAAGGGTGAAAATAGTTGTAATAATCATATAACAAAAATAAATAGTTAATTTTCTATGTACAAAAATTTAAAAATATAAATTGAAAATTCATCCCGACGTTATTTTCATTATTATTGCTATAAAAATTAAAATTATTATCAATATTATTATCAAAACAATTAAAATAAATAAAATCCCTGGAAAAATAAAAAAAAAATAAACAAAGATTTTCATAAAAAAAACAATTAAAAAAAATAAAAATTATCATTATCATTGTGCAAATAGTAAAATAGAAAAAATTATATAATCCAAATAACAAATAAAAATAAGAAAAAAACAGGGGAAAGAAATGAATAAAGGGAAACAGGGAGTAAAATTAATTTTAAAATGACTACCAATATAAATAAGAATTTCAGGCCTGAATAGATTAAAAATAAAACACAAAAAAAAAAAATTAAAAGCATAGATGCATATAGACGTAAAGAATAAACATCATTGAAGAATATTTTAAAAAAAAACTAAATGAATTAACACAAAATAAAAATCTACAATAATAAAATAACAAATATAAATAGTTATTGTTTTTACTGATAAAAAACATGAAAACATACATTGAAAATCTATTCTCACATTATTATCATTATCATTGTTATAGCAATTAAAATTATCATGAACGTTATTGTTAAAACTATAAAAAACATTAACAGAAGAGTAAGCAAGAAAAACAATTATATTATTATTATTAATATTAATATTATTATTATTATTATTATTATATTTGGGCTAATAATGAAAGGAAAAAAAATGAAAGACTAAAAAAATCATAAAAACTTTAACAAAAGATCAAACAAAAAACATAAAAGAAAAATAAAAATTATCTTAATGCAATAAATTTACTATTACTGCAACAACAATAAAAATTATAAAATTATTCTGAGAGAAAAAAAAAACCTAAAAAGCATTAACAAAAGAGTAAGCATGAAAAACAATTAAATTATTATTATTATTATTATTATTATTATTATATTTGTGCTAATAATAAAAGGAAAAAAAATGAAAGACTAAAAAAATAATAAAAACTTTAACAAAAGATGAAACAAAAAAATCAAATAAAAATGAAAATTATCATTGTTATTACTGTCACAACAATAAAAATTATCAAATTATTCCAAAAGAGAAAAAACCCCAAAAAACATTAACAAAAGAGGAAGTAAGAAAAAAAATTAAATTATTATTATTATTTTTATAACTATTATTATTATTATTATTATGTTAATAATGAAAAAAAAAATTGAAAGACTGAAAAAATCGTAAAAATTTTAGCAAAAGATTCAACAAAAAAATTTTAAAAAAAATTATTTGGTAAAAAAAGTAATTTGACTTGAAAATAAAAATAAAGGAACAAATGAAAAAAGTAAAAGAAAGAACAAAGGGAGAGAAATTTAACATAATTAAAAAACGTTGCCGCGGGCATTTTTGTGTATATAAAAAAAATAGCTATATTGCCCGCGCGTTGCCGTGGGTATTTTTGTGTATATAATTTAACATAATTAAATAAAAAAAATAAATTTATATGATATAATTAAGAAAAAATATAGATTAGGAGATAAAATGTTGCAATTTTTAAGTAGAGTTTGTTACGCAAGCATAAATAAAATTTTTTAGAATAAAAAAACACTGCATTATAAAAGATCACAAAAGAAAATGGGCTTGGTGATCGGGCGTGTTGTGTTTTTTTTTCTGGGGGTGTTTTCGGTTTCTGGCTCTCTTTTTTTTAATTAGCCGCAATGTGCACAGTATAATCACGAATGAACCCTCAAAAACGACAAAATAATTATTAAATTATCCTAGAAAAAAAAAACTCAAAAACATTAACAAAAGAATAAATAAGAGAAACAATTAAATTATTATTATTGTTGTTGTTGTTGTTATTATTATTATTATTATTATTATTCTTATTATGTTAATAATGAAAGAAACAAAAATAAATGAAACACTCAAAATATCCTAGAAACTTTAACAAAAGATTAAAAAAGAAGAAGAAATAATTATCATTGCTATTATTGTTAAAACAATAAAAATTATCAAATTATTCGGAGGGAAAAAAAACATTAACAAAAGAGTAAGCAAGAAAAACAATTAAATTATTATTGTTGTTGTTGTTATTATGTTAATAATGAAAGAAACAAAAATAAATGAAAGGCTAAAAATATCCCAGAAAATTTAACAAAAGATTAAAAAAAAAAATATCATTGTTATCACTGGAAAAAAAAATATTATTAAATTATCGGGAACGAAAAAAATAACAAAAGAGTAAGAGAGAAAAATTATTATTATTATTATTATTGTGTGAAATACACTTATATATACATGGACAAAAGTTACACTGAGGACAAAAACTAAAAGCATAGATGCATAAATACCAATAAAAAATAAACATTAAAAAAAGAACAAATGAATTAATATCAAATAGAAAATTAAAAGAATAAGGACCAAAATGAAAAATATCATATCTAAAATTAATTTCAATTGAAGGATAAAATTGAAAAAAAAATAATTGGAGGACAAAAAATAAATAATGATCAAATGCTGTCATTCCATAAAAAAATTAGAAGAAGAGGGACTGAAATCAAACTTTGTTTATATTACCAATTGCAATTGAAGGACCAAATTGAAGAAAGAAAAACTTTCGTACCATAAAAATTGAAGGAATCAACAATAAATCAAAAATTCAAAGTATGAGGACTGAATTAAAAACTTCTTATATAATCAATTTTAATTGAAGGGTACAATTGAAAACAATAAAACTTTAATTTAAATAAATCAGTAATAACAAAACGAAATCAAAACTGAAGGGACCGAAATTAATCTTCCACAAACATGAGGGACCAGAGGTGAATTTGAATCGACTGGAGAGAGAAAAGGGATAGCCGACAAAAACGCGTTCTCCGCCGCTTACACGGGCATCTATGATGAACACGCGCCGCGACGGCAGACAAAGCAGCTGGAGGCGCACCGTATTCATCGTCGGAGGAAAATTTTTGACCGCCGTATGGCACGGCACGCGCCGCCTACAGTGCGCGTTGGCGTTGAGCGCCGCTGTCGCGTCCTGACGACGCGCCAGCCGTGCAGACGGAAATATAATAAAAAAAATAGGCTAATTACTAATGCACCCCTGATCCAACCAAGATTCACGAAAGAACCGAGGAGGAAAGGACGCCCGTGTCCCCGTTCACTGTGCATTAATTTGTCGTTATCGAGGGCTTTTTTCGTCGGTGCACTGTGCACTGAAATTGTGAAAAGCCGACGGAGCCCCTCGTCCCTGTACACTAATTTGTCTTTTTCGAGGGTCAGAGGCGTCAATGCACTGTACAAAAGCGGAAAGTAAAAAAAAAAAAGAGCCAAAAACCAAAAACACCCCTAGGAAAAAAACACAAAACGCCGGATGATGAAGCCCAAAATCGCCCCTACACTGTCGCAATCCACAGTGATCTGTGAGAGGGAGCACAGTGCAACAGGCCACGACTTTTATTTGTTTTGTAATAGTAATTTCATTTGATTGTTTTTTTTTACTTAAAAATAAATTCCTGTTACCTAAATGTGTTTGATATTTTTCTGTAATAATAATAGATTTTAGGACAGGTAAAGAAATGGACAGCCTTAAAAGTATAATTAAATCAACAAAAGAGATAATTATATGTGTCTACATGGTTAGAAATGTTTTTTTGACAGAAAGGACCTGGATGTAATTATTTTTCTTTTTAAAATTTACTTTTCTTCTCCAGTAAAAAACTAGTAAATCAAGAGACAATAAGCTAGATGATTTAGCCCATGTTCCGGAGTGCGGCTCAAATAGAGCTTTGCTATTTTTATTTTTTAAAAATATATGTTTTTAAATTATTTTAATATTAAAAATAAAAAAAATGTTATTTTAATATATTTGTAAAATCAGAGACCCTTATTCATTACATGAAAATCGAGATCCAAGTCAATTGAGAGCACATTAAAAAAAGAGTCAAGTTCCACGTGAGAAAGTAGTCTTCGAAAAAAAAAGAATAAAAAAAATAACATGTAAAAACCCTTCGCAAAAACCAGGCTGTCGCCAATCTTTGATGAGTTCACTGCATCTTCAGAAATATTACAGCACAAAAAAATCATATAAAAACTCTAAATAAATAGAGACGTGGTAGCTCTCCGTCTCTATATAAATAGATATGTGCGATGTGTTGAGTTTTTTTATTTATATAAAAAATTTATTAATTTTATATTTATATTTATTTTATTATTTTAATATTTAATTAATAAAATTATAACTGAAAATATTTATTAGAAATGGATTTTTTTCTAATTAAAAAATATTAAATATTGTTATTGCCAAAACTATACTGATAAAATCTATTTAACTTTTTTCTATATAGAAAACAAATTGTAAAATTTATTGCTTATATTATTATATTAAAAATATTTAATAATAATAAATAGGTCATATATATATAGGTGTTGATAAGAAAAAAAATATTATAAATAATCATTATCATTATTTTGAATGTGATATCTATAATAATAAGAAATTTTAAGACCTAACAATATTAATAGAAAAGCAACTAAAAAACTAAATAAATGAAAAAAATAAAAATATTATTATATTTTAAAAAAATATTTGAATGGAAGAATAAAAAAAATAAAATCATTTTTGAAATGATCACGAATAGAAATTAAAATGTAAATATTAAAAAAAAAAACTTAATAACAGTGAAAATAATAAAAATTGGTGAGATCATAATTATTGTTATAAAAAAAAATTCCATATTTTTTAACTTTTAAATTATTATATTAAAATTATTTCAGAATAATGATATTAATTTTATTTTAAAAAAAATTATATATTAAAGCTCTATTATTAAATAAATATCAAAATATATAATTAGTCTGATATAATTAAAAGAAAATGAAACTCACAAATAATTATTATTATCATTTTGAATGTTTTAGCTGTAATAATTATAAAATTTAATACCTAACAATATTAATAGAAAATAAATATTATTATATCTACAGAAATTACTTAACTTGAAGAATAAAAAAAAAGAAATAATAACAAACATTATTTCGTTAAAATTTCGACATTAAAGAGAAAAATGTATGTAATAAATTTAATTTAAAGGAAAAAAACTGAAATAAATCCAAACATTGAAATTAAATAATCAAAAACAAAATCAGAAATTAAAAGAATTAGGACAAAAATGAAACTGAAATGCATAATTCATTTACATAGAGGGATACAATTGAACAAAATCAAACTTTAATACCGGAAATATTAAGGATTTACCATAAATTTGCATGTAAGGATGAAATTGAAATAAATCAAAACTTTAATACAAAAAATATCAAGGATTCAAGGCCAATCAGCAAAATTAAAAGACCGAGGACCTAATTGAAACTACATTATATTATTACTATCAATTGAATAACGAAATTGAAATAAATCAAAACTTTAATACAAAAAATATCAAGGATTCAAGGCCAATCAGCAAAATTAAAAGACCGAGGACCTAATTGAAACTACATTATATTATTACTATCAATTGAATAACGAAATTGAAACAAATCAAAACTTATATAATTGCAATAGGGGCTAGAAAAACAAAATTGAACGTTCAGGGATTGAAATAAAATTTGATAAAAAATAGTTGTGCTGATGTTAGCTTGTGCAAGCAGGAGAGAGAAATGAGGGGGAATTCAAACGACTATTGATACGTCTCCGGACACCATATAGTTACGCGCGCGGCACCATGTGGAAGAGAGCATGATGAAAAATCATTCTAGAAGCCGGTTGAGCATTTTAGGAAGCCGAAGAAAGCCACACGCGCTGTTCAAAACACGCGTAAGAGCAAAAACAGACGGGGCGTCCGGTGACGCGCCAACAGTAAACCGGCACAAAAAAGAATAAAAAATTGGCTAATTATCCGATCACCCCACCCTCCTAGGTATGGTTTTTCTCCTTTTCGAGGGTAAACATGGTTATTGAACTGTTCAATGAAATATTAAAAAAAAATCAGCCAGACGAACCGGATTGAAAACGCGCAATGACAGTGGATCCCCTCAAACCAGGCGCCCTTTTTTATCCTTTTCGAGGGATAAATGCATGATAACACTCTTCGTAGATGAAAGAAAAAGGGCTAACGTACACACACGAAGCACCGGAGCAAATGGCGAATTCACAATGACAATGAATAGTAAAAAACAAATAGAAAATAAATGTAAAAAAAAGGTGGGTCTGAAGATTAGTCATGGTGCACGTAAGCTGCCCCGGATACCCCGGTCAAAAGAAAAAAAGCCTGGTTATAAAAAAAATGCAAGGGAAAAACACATTTTCAAACAGTAATGAACAATGAAAATCATTGTTTATTACTGTTTCATAGTGCGATCTCCTTTAATTATATACTAATAATATAATATCCAAGCATCAATTTTTATTCTTTTATTCTTTTAAGTTTTTGTTTTTATTTTTTTAAACATTAGGTTATTGAAATTAGTCTATAATATCCAATCATCAATTTTGATTCTTTTAATTTGTTTGCTAATTCTTAAGAAATTAGGTTATTGAAATTAGTAATAATAATAATAACAACGTAATAAAGATAATTAAAACAAACAACAACAGAAAAATCTCACCATCATTAGAAATGAAACCATTTTCAACGTTTTATTTTCATTTCTATTTTCTGACCAAACACTATAAAATGAAAATAAAGATTTATTTCAAATTCTATTATTTTCATTTATTGTTACCAAGCACTCCATCCATAATTCTATAAATTATTGCTAGGTATAAATTGTAAAGTAACAAAAGAAGTCTACTCCTTGACATCTTTGGCTCTCTTAGTAATTGCAATCCAACGGCCTAAAACACAAATCACACATCACATTCGATAACCTTTATTGTCGACAGTTTTTCACCCCGATTTGTTCTTTCATCGCTTCTCAAATGAAACAACGTTTGCTTTCTACACTACATTTTGTGAGAACCAATTTTTTTTTTTGCGGGTGTACTTTACAATGTAAATTTATACCATAATTAAAAACCTTTTTGTTATATACGGATGTATTTTACAATGTAAATTTACACTGTAGTTAAAATCTCGTTTTTTATCTATGGATGTATTTTACAATGTAAATTTACACCCTAATAACTAAAAAAATGGTTCTAATTTTTTTTTATATTTTGAAAAAATTCCAACGGATAATTGTAAACCGGTTATGATATACAATTTTCATTTTAAAACATGAGAAAGATGCAACATATTTTTGACAAAAAATAGGATGGGAAAAACCTTGGAATTTGGCCGTATGCAAAAAAACAAAACATATATTTTTATTTTTTATAATAATAATAGTAGTAGTAAAGAAAACAAAAAAAAATATTTTTTCATACCAATTTGTATTTTTTTTTTATTTTCTTTTCGGGCTGGGCTGTTAGTCTGCCTAAACCAAATTAATCATGGACTAGGCTTCCAGCTCTTGTGGGTTGGAAGCCCAACAAGGGTTGGAAGCCCAACAAGAGTTGGAAGCCCAATTCTTTTTGGACCTGTCGTTCAGTCCATGTGGGCCAGCCCACCTCTCCTAGGCATTTGGGCGGGCACAAAGCCCAGTCTGCCTTACTCAGTCCCGGCTCGCGTGAACAATGGGACGCGAATTGCATCCCACTACATGCAGTGAGCCGAAGAAGATGGTGAATATTGATTTTTCCGAGTGTGATGAAAGGTCAACCTGTTAGTACCGTTGGGTAAAGGAGGTCGAGGTGGTTGTCGTAGTGGTTGCGACGTAGGCAACGGTGGTTTGTGGTGGCTGGAGGAACTGTCAGAAGGCGGCGGGCTCACATTGCAGCGGCTGCCACCGTCTTTGTTGCCTTGCCAAAGAGTGTGGTTAGGTTTCAGGTGGGGAGGGGAAGCTCCTGGTGAAGATGAGGGTGGTGTTGGGTGGTCAGTCAACCACTTTGGGTGGAGAAAGAGAGCGCGACTGAGCTGGTTTTAGAGAGAGAGAGGGGCTATTGAACCGGGGGAGTGAGGGAGAATAGGTTGCTAATAATGGTGTGATTTTTGTGCTTGTTTTGCTTGGCTTAGCTTTTTTTTTGATGTTCGTGCGTTTATTTTGAGTTTTGCTGGCTCAGTTTTTTTTAGAGAGAGAGGGGGGTTGTTGAACCGGGAGAGTGGGAGAGAACAGGTTACCGATGATGGTGTGATTTTTGTACTTGTTTTGCTTAGCTTAGCTTCTTTTTGATGTTCTTGGGTCGATTTTGAGTTTTGCTGGGCTTAGTTTCTTTTTGATGTTTTTACGTTGATTCTGAGTTTTTTCGAGTGAAGTATTTCTGATTGTAGGCGCACACGAGCAATGTTAAATTAAAAAAAAAGAAGCTAACGTACGCACGCGAAGCACCGGAGCAAATGGCAAGTCCACAGTGACAATGAGTGTGTGTGCACAGTGCCGCTATAGTGAATAACCGAGCTGTTTTAGCTTTTTTACTAATAATTCTTAGTAAATAATTAGTCAAGAATGAAAGCAAAAATAAATAAATATAAGTATATATATTAGCCACTTCCCTAAGTATTGTCCAGACCAAAATCATATTTTTTTCAACATAAAAAATATGAAGAGTGTGATATTTTTTATTATACTATAATTTTGGATAAAATAATAAATTTATGTATAATTCCTGTGAAACACAAGTTTCAAATAAAATATATAAATTTTAAACCGATATAAATTTATTTGCTTATGAAATTATCATAGCCATTGAAAACCAAGAAGATTCAGATACATTGATTATCGAATTCACTATATTAGGATTAATTCATTTTATAATATAATTTAAATTAAACAAAACAATAAAATATAAATTGCGAAAACACCAAAAATAACTAGACAACAAAAATAAATTGTTGATTTTCTACATATGAAAAGAAGAAAACATCATTGAAAAATTCATTGCTACGTTATCATTATTATTAAAACTATAACAATTAAAATTATTATCACTATTATTACCCGAACAGTGAAAATCATTACATTACTACGGAGAATAAAAAAAGCAAAATATTTTTACAAAAAAACAAGCAAGAAAACAATAAAAAAAAAAACAATCACCAAAATCATCATCATCATCATCATCATCATGTAAACAATGAAACCATAAAATTATTTCAAATAATGAAAAAACACTATAATAAAATAGCAAACAAAAATAACAACAAAAAAGAGAAAAAACTAAAATAAATAGGAGCATAAAAAAATCATTTGATCCAAATAAAAGATGAAAATGACAAAAAATACCAAAGAAAAAGAAAAAAGGAAAAGATATTAATTGTAAAATGATCACCAACATAAATTAAAATTTCAGGACTAAAACGGATAAAAATAAAATCCTAGCAAAAAATAAAATATCAAAAATTAAAAACCAAAACTAAAAATATAGATGCATAAATAAGAACAAAAAATAAAAACTATCCAAGAAATACTGAAAAAACCAAAAGAATTAATCCTAAATAAAAAATTAAAAGAATAACGATCGAAATGAAAAACAAAATATATATTAATCTCTACTGAAGGACAAAACTACAACAATCAAAACTTTGGAACTAAAAAATAAAGGCTTTTTTAATTAAAAAAAGTAGTGTAACTTTAAAAATCATTAAAAGAATAAGGACCAAAATGAACAGTAACATATATGACTAATTTAATTGAAGGAAAAAAAATTGAAACAACTTAAAAACCAGTGGATCAAAAAAAATTAAAGGTAAAAAAAAAAAATAAGAGCTGAAATGAAAAATAACATACATGCTTAATTTTAATTGAAGGGTGGAATTGAAAACAATCAAAATTTCTATTTAAGAAATCTAGAAGAAAAATAAAATTAAAAGATCAGGGATTGAAATCAAACATGCACAAACATAGAAAGACTAGAACACATTTTATCGCTGCAGGAAAGGGAAAAAGAAGAAAAATTGACCATCGATGATACTATATTCTTTGCCCAACAACAGGTGTACTACCATGAGAAATAGGACATGACTGCTCACCCGAAGACATAGCAAACTAATATTTTAAATCACCTAAGGACGCCGCAGGTGTAGCATGAATGATGTGTACGCGTGAAAACTGACGGCGCCTCCAGATGACATGTCTATAGAAACCTCAATGAAAAATAATTAAAAAGTTCAAAATGATCTAAACACTCCTAGAGCAAGCGATAACCAAAAAAATAATAAGAGTGAAAGTACCTCCTACCACCAATAGCAAACTTTTGTTTTTGTCATTTTTTAAGATATTTAAATATTTTTATTGTGCACAAAAATATTAAAACACTTGAACTTACCTCGCTTCCAATGCCCAACTTTTGTCTCACTTGAACGTAAAATTGTTGTTGCACTGTTCAAGTTTAGACAAAAAAAATAAAAAAATACTTCATCTTGTCTTTGTCCTCTTGCTAGTGTTTAGGGATAAATAGATAACTTCACTCTATAAATAGAAAAAAAAAAAAAAACTAAAATACCCTAATATGCATGCACGATCTGCTGAAAATATTCAAAATACCGAGTTCAGAGACAGGGAAATATCGACCTGTTTTATACTATTTATAATATGATATAATATATATATACATCCCCCAAATGAACAGAACGAGGAAATTGAAAAGCCACATTAATTTTCTTGGGACAATCGAATGGGATAAGAAAAAAGAGAGCATTCCTTTACTTCTCCAAAATCCACCATACACGTGGCTTACAATCGCCACATTTACACGTGCGCACCTCCGTATCATCTTCCATTCAATCTCAAACCCCTCAGTTTAGTCTAGCCCTCAGATCTTTCACTAATTAGGATGTTTGGTAATTTAAAAATGCTTTTCAACAAAATTTGATTTGATTTTTTTAGTATTTTTAAATCATTTAATATTTTAATATCAATTTTTTTTAAAGATTAAAAAATATTATTTTAATACATTTATAAATAAAAATTAATTTAAAAATTAATCACAACTACAATTACAAATACTCTTAATCTAGGGATTAACTGTCTAATTGTATTATGTTTCTATCAAGATGCTCTCTGAAAACCCCACAAGATTTACCCCATTGATTAATGTCAGAGGATTAGGTGGGGCCAATAATGGTATTCCATCTTGTCAAACATGGACTACCTCAAATCATCTTCGTCTTCTTCTTCTTTTTTTCGCAAGCATAAAACAATTTAAAACAGTGTCAAATTCTTTCCTTTTCCCTCCGTTTGGTTTTTGTCTCTCACCTTTTCGTCTTCTCTCGCCGTTTCAATTTTTTCCCCTCCACTCATATTTACCGTTCCACCCCTCTCACCTCTTTCAGATCCATTATCAACTCTCACGATCTCTATATTTAGGGTTTTAACGTCACCGCGCTGTCTCTCTTTTCCCCTCTCTGATCTATTTCTTCATAAACTCACACGAAATCGTTCAATACCTGCATACTTTCAACTTATTTCAATCCAGTCCTTCACAGACTTATTCCGTACATAAGATAGGCTAGTGATTAGATTTTAGAAGAAGTTTGTTTGTTTTTAAGCAGAAATGTTGGGGACAGGATTGCAGTTAACGCGGGGACGAGGAGAAGAAGATCGGTTCAATAATGCCGTGAAAGCGCGCAAAGCTCACCGGACCGATCAGCTCCGTAGAGCACGAAGCGATGTTTCTGATGATAAGCCGGTTGAGCACCGGGCCGATGGCTTAGAGCACTTGGCTAAACCGGTAAAAGTTGTCGTTCCGGCTTCTGAGAGTAATCTGGATCGATTTTTGGAGTCGATCACGCCTTCTGTTCCTGCACAGTATCCGTCTAAGGTTTGGTGAATTCGAATATATATATATATATATATATATTCTAAATTTATTAGTAATTTATTGAAATGAATTTTGGTGGCAGACGACAATGCGGGAACGGAGAACGTGTGATGTCGAATTCGAGCCGTATTTCGTGCTGGATGACTTGTGGGAATCTTTTAAAGAATGGAGTGCTTATGGTGCCGGGGTGCCTTTAATTTTGAATGATAGTGACTGTGTTGTTCAATATTATGTTCCTTATCTTTCTGGTATTCAAATATATGCCGATTCTACCGAAATGCCTCCCAAGTCAAGGTAGAAATAAAAATACTATTTGTTCTGGTTCTGGTTTCTGTTTTGCTAATTTGTTATAACCTTTTTTTTTTTGTTGTTGACTCATCGAAATGTTGTTACCTGTTATTTGCACTTTGTTACAATGTTGTTCTCGCGGGTTAGAGTCATTTGCCTCATTATAGTTTGCTTTCTGGTTTCTGTCCTTTGTGTGCGAAACATGCACTGTTATTTCTGTTTTGCACCTGTGCATTCCATAATCCGCACTGCCCATTTAGTTCTATTTAATAGGCTTGTGTCGTTAATGAGTGTGGTCTATGCTTACTCTTTACTTTTGAGCTTGTATGTACTCATGTAGTGCTAGTCATAATGTGCAGTCAATCTGGTTTTAGTGGAGTTTGAGCCAGCTTCTCTTCAAGTTTTCTTACAAGCTTGCTTGCCAACGGGCTATTATGATTTGTGTTTTTCCGCAATAGATGTCAAAGATTTCTATGAAGCGTCTCTTATAAGTAAATATGGTGTTAAATTGTTAATGTTGTTGCAAAACTTATCTTTCTCTTTTTTGTAGTTGATAGTCAAGGTCATATGCAGCTGCTAAATGAAAAAAAAATGAACGATAATTTTAACATGCATTTAGACCAGTTCTACTAAATATTCTGCTAGATAGGATGTTTACATTGGGCCTTCCCTTGGGTTTTGATGTGTTGGAATAAGATCATATGCTGGTGGGCAGTTCATACCGGATGTTAAATTGTTTTTTTAGGCTGTTGAAATTGTGGATATTGAACAGGTGACAGAAAATGCTACGTTGCTTCTTATCAATGTATTTTGTGTATGATTTCTTTTAAATACGTTCACACTCAATGAAATTGAACTCAGGCCCTACTCAATACAAGTTCAGATTTCAACTTACTAAAATCTTTTCATTAAATTTTATACTATTTCCATTATCCTATTTCATCCAACTTGATCTAAAGCCATACCTTGCTACAGCCTAATTCCTGATGATGAATAGAGAAAATTGCCTGATGCCTCAGCTTTCAATAACTGGCTTGTGGATACACTGTTTTGGAAGCAGTTTCATGCTTGTGTCCTAGCATTACTGTTGCGAAGCACAAATAGCCAGTGCTTAACTAAGCTCATTTGCTTGGCTAGTTTTAGAAATGGTTCACAGAGGCTGATCCACACATACACTCTATTTTACTGGTTACAGTTTAGATTATCTTGCTGCCCTACTTTTTTTTAGCTGTTCAAATGTTTTTTGATTCACTGATTGTATGCTAGAACTGAAGGTTATCCTTGTGACAGGCGATTGGGTGAGGATAGTGACAGTGATTGTAGGGATTCAAGTAGTGATGGAAGCAGTGATTATGATCATGAAAGAGGAATGAAATGCTCAAGGGATCAATTGAATCATCACCATGTAACAAACGACTTTCCTCTTAGAATCAATAGATTATCATTGAGAGATCAACACGATGCCCTTCAAGAGGACTTCTCCAGTGATGAGGGTGAATCTATGAATTCTCAAGGTTGCTTGCTATTTGAGTATCTTGAACGAGACCCTCCCTACAGCCGGGAACCATTAGCTGATAAGGTTATTGAGTGTACTTTTCCATAGATAGTAACTCTTGCATTTTTTGACCGGTGTGGTTCCCTTTTTAGGCTCTCTCTTTTGAGCTTATCCGAGACTTTTTCTACTGCCACAGATATTGGATCTTGCCTTCCGTTTCCCATCGCTGAAGACACTAAGAAGTTGTGATTTATCACCTTCAAGTTGGATTTCTGTGGCCTGGTATTCAACATTATAGTGCTGCATATGATCCGAGTGCTATACACACACATGGCTTATGGTTTCTTATGGACTTCTGTAGGTACCCAATTTACAGAATACCTACAGGACCAACTTTAAAAGATCTGGATGCCTGCTTCCTTACATATCATCCCCTTCATACCTCATTGGGAGGTAATGAATACATCTGGCCTCTGATTTTCCACGTGGTACTCTGTTTTCAGTATTTTTAGGATGCTAGTTTTTTTAAGTGTGTTCGTTTCTTATTCTGCCTGTCAATTTTTTAATTAGGTAATGTGTGGGCTTACTCAGTGTAGAGATATTTCCAATTCACGACTGTTTTCGCTATATTGTAAACTTATCAATTCTCCTTTACAAGCATTTCCATTTGTAATGCCATCTATTAATGGCTCGCATTAAATTCTTTACTTTCCACCTAATGTATCGTGGTGTTTGGCTTTACCCTTGGATTGGTTTCTGGTATTAAAAGATTACTACATGATTAAGGTGAGAATACATGTTATGATAGGAAATTGAACAAAAACATTTCTAGGACATTTTGAGGTGGGATCAAATTTTGAGACTGAAAAAGGAAAGGATGACAACTAAAGTAAATGAAGGAATAAGGTAGCAATGGTTAATGAATTAAAACATGCATCTTTGTTCTTCCCTTTTTAACTTTCTGTAATTATACAATGCCTTTCTGCAAATTATATTTTGTTCTGCTGTCCGCATACATCCTTTTTAGCTACAGACATCCTCCCCCAAGTCATTTCGAGATCGAACTTTTAATTATTATGTTTCTCTTAAGGGAAGTCTTCAATACCTGCAGCAGAACAATTTTGATGCCTGTTAGACCAGTGGATTTGAATGAAATGGTAAAATTGTATCACTGAAGTCAAATTCAATGGTGAGGAACCATCATCTGGCAGTGCTGTCATTGCAGCAAACCCTGCTTTCTCACTCCAACTTTTCTGGACCTGAACAATTTTCTAGATGACAAATCTAACTGCATAACATATCTATATCAATTAAAGTTTGCCTTAAGTTAATTTTATGAGACTCACCATGCCAACTTTCCTTTCAGATGGGCGAATTGCACAGGCTCCTGTAATGACATATCCCGATGAAGAGGATGGTGTGCCCATGATGTCCTTGCCTGTTATTGGGTTAGCTTCCTACAAGTTCAAGGGGTCCTTGTGGACCTCTGATGGTGGAGATGACCGCCAGCTGGCAAACTCCCTATTGCAGGCTGCTGGCAAATGGTTGGGACTGCTTCAGGTCAATCATCCAGACTTCCTGTTTTTCTGCCGAGGTGATACAAAGATATGACTGTTAACACACTATGCTAGCTAGAAGTGAGGGCCACCTATATGTTGATACATGCATATACCTTACGTGTGAGTTTAACAATGAAGGCTGATGATTAGTGGATTTGGGTGTCATTTCTACTTGGTTTCCTGTTATTTTTAATAATTTATGAGAAACAGGGAGGAAAAAAAGAAATAAAGTCGAGTGGCTCAGAATGGAAGGAGTGCAAGTGCAATAAGGCTCAAGAACAGTGAATAGAAAAAAAAGAGTTAGGATATGCTGCTGAAAGTCTGAGCTAAACCGAGGTAAAGAGGTGGCTGGGTTGCTGTCAGTGTAACCAAGTTTCGTCTTGCTTGCTTTCTATATTTTCTATAATGGGTATGTCGCGATAAACCAGGCACTTTTTTATGTCCTGATTATTCGTATTTAGGATTTAATGTCATATTTTAACATCCGGAAGGGGATTTTGATAGGTTGTGTTTTCAAGTTTGAGCCTACCCCAACAATGTATTTTAACACTTAACTGCGTGATGTCCATCAGGAGTAATGTGTTAGAATGTTTTTGTTATCTGTACATTATGATCGGGTGAATGGTTGTCCCAGATTGTTTTGTGTCCTTTGTATGGTGGTTCTAAGCTGCCATTTTAACACCGACCGGTGTGGCATGACCCATATTTTCGTGATCCTAATCCCAATCAGATGGTGCTGACAGATTTCCAAGTCTGATATCCAGTGATTCTGCCGTCGTCTACTTACTTTTTCTGTGTGGAAGTCCATTTTCAACTCTTCTATAACAGCTCTTGCTTTTGATGGAAGAAAACCAACGAGGGGCTAACACGCTTTTCCTGTTCTGCTGCTCAAGTTCTTGCTCGTTAAAAACGCATTTAACGGCGTATACGACTTGACGCGTTCCATAATCATACTTGCAAGAAGTTGAAGCTGTCAAGCACTGCGAAAAACAAACGAGGTGATCAGTTGGTTGACATCCTGGAAAAATTGTTGAATAGCCTGGCAATACCGATTGGAAATTGAAGTAAAAATAGCAGAATCTTGCAACTGTTTTTAAT
The DNA here is from genome assembly GCA_015731905.1 of Salix dunnii. Lineage (NCBI taxonomy): Eukaryota > Viridiplantae > Streptophyta > Magnoliopsida > Malpighiales > Salicaceae > Salix > Salix dunnii. The sequence continues at coordinate 8,533,005 of CM027668.1, read as the reverse complement.
GGAGATCCCTGGCTATATATTCCGAAGGCACAATGGGCTGTCATACACGTATCAATGAAATTATTTTTTTCAATATATAATAGAGTAAGTTTGGTAAAGCTTTCCTCTACTTGTTTAGGCACCCCTCTTGAAATCTGTTAATATGTTTCAAATACCCAAGTTTTCCATTGCTTTATAATCCTTCTCGCCCTAGCTTTCTCTGGCCCCCGTTATCTCCTGAGAAAATTTAAGGCGCGATTTAGAAAAAAAGGGATGGATTGGACGAGAATTGTCGAGTCGTTAACAAGTGGCACAAACTGATAACATGCCATTTATTTTAATGAAAATAAACTATAACTAATAAGATATCATTGATAACAATATATATATATATATATATATATATATATTTTATATTATCTTAACTTTAGTTTTCGTTTGTGATAACTAAATGTGAAAACAAAAATACAAAACTTATTTGGTTTAAAAAATATTGAAAAAAACATCACGACTTTATTGAAGAAGGGACGAAATAACTCAAGAACAGTTTTACAAAAGCAGAGAGTATTCTCTAGAAATCCGGTTCTTCATCCACACGGTCTTGAAGCTTTCTCTCCAAGGCCTCTGAACATAAGTTTCCCATCATATGATAGAATGACATCAGATCGGATAAGTGGCTGATCGACATTTTACCCATGATGGCCCTTGCAAGTCTCTCCCTCTCCTCATTCATCGTCAACCTTTGTTTGTACACAGACGCATTTCTCACTGTTGCGCCCATTTGTTTCAGTCTCTTCTCTTGCTGCAAGCTTAGCGCAGTATTTGCCTGCAGGTTGCATGTAAATGCACTCTAAAGGGGCGTCCAGATTCATAAACAAAACCTATCTATCACGATCGATGAATACATAAAATCTAACCTCTAGAAACTCTGCTCCAACTTGCAGTTCTGATTCTTGACCAGTTCCAACTCCTGAGCTGTACATGTTTCTTGCAATCGAGAAACTTCTGACAATTATTCTTCTCTTTTTCTCCAGTTCTTGATTAAGTTTTGGAGCTTCCAGCACGCATTCTGATCGATTAAGCTTCTTCTCGTAAGCAATAACTGCCTTCACAAATTCCTGCAGAGAAACCGTGCATTCTTGATTTTTTCAAAGGGAAACTGGATTCTAGTTGCTACCACCACTATTAAGGTCTTGGCTTTACCTTATATGCAGATGGGCATCCAGGATAGTCAAAATCATCGGAGTCTTGGTTCCTCATTCTTTCTGGATGAAATTGAAGACCCATGATGAACTTTCCCTCCTCAGGATTGTAAGCATCAGGATCATAAAACCCTTCAATCAATCCATCAGGAGCAAAAGCCATTGGAACAAACCGTTGAGCCAATTTGCTTACACCTTGGTGGTGATAGCTATTAACCATCATTTCCATTTTATCTTCCTCCAAAGAATATTTAAACCACTGATGCAAAGGAGTGTTTTTTAACACCTTTATCACATGCCGGTGCCCGTCATAATTCTCATAGTCCATGTGCGCTACTCTTTGTTCTTCAGGGACTTTCTTTGAGAGCTCTTTCTCAACATCCTGAAAAAGTGTACCTCCACAAGCAACATTAAGGACTTGGGATCCCCTGCATATTCCTAGGTATGGAATGTTTCTTTCAAGGCAAAGCTTTGCAAGCCTTAATTCAATTGTATCTTTCTCCCTGTCAATGGAAGTATCACTTGCATGGACTTTTCTAATCTCCTCAAGTTCTTCAGGTGAAAAACCAGATAGCTCTGCATCGTAATGAGAGGGATCGATATCTTCACCTTCGCACAGTAAAACACCATGAATAGGCTCAAAGCTCTCCAATAGCATGTGGACTCCACTTACCCTTGGGACTATAACTGGCACCGCCCCATAGCTTACAATTAAGTCTAGATGGTATTCTCCTGTATATTAAATATAAAACACTGGTCATGTTTCATAAGTGAAAAGTGAAAAACTATTTTTCGAGATTGAGCAGCATATGTTTATTTTACCGTATATATATATATATATATATATATTGATGAACAAAAGAGATATTCATATATAAACGGAAAAAAATAAGAAGATGGAGAGCTGAAATAAATCTAATCCAAATAACCATGTTAGTCTTGCCAATGGATTGGTTTAAATATCTCACTCATGTGATAAACCGCGTTCGAATTTTTATTTGAAAACTCATCAAACCATTCATGCAAAAAGATTCAATTTGAAGAAAGTGAGATTTGGTTTGTGATGCAATAATAACAAAAGACAAATCAAGGACAGTGGAGAAAAGGGAACGCACCGACAAAATCTACAAACTTATTCTTGCGAACGGTTCGACGGGAGACGATGAGAACTCTAGGAAGGATCATTGAGAGATCTGAACTAGCCATTTCACCCTTTGACATGCTATATATATATCCTCAATCAATGCAAATTTCGTGAAAAAAGTAGAGGAGATTACAGTTTCGATTTTGGATGAATATAATGATCTTCTTCTTTTCTCTCTCGTTTGAGAGCTTGGTGATTCCCGTGAGAGATATTTATAGGGGAAGAAGATACAGCGATGCGCCGCGTATTGATCCATGTTCGTTTTATCGTTTCCCTATTATTAAGATTTATTAAGGAGTTAGCGTTATCTTAAGTTAGGTCAAACTTGATTAGATGCTGATGTGTAGACTTGTCCTCTTTGGATAGATAGAAGAGTGTGTGTGTGTGTCTTTTTTTATTTTCTGTTTGCGTCAACAGATTCATTAAGTTTCTCTCCCCCACTCCTTATAAGATTTTAAACCTGCCAGTCCTATCCTTTTTAAAAAAGTTTCGATCTTGCTCCCAAGTATTAAATATTTAATAGTTTTTGTTTCGAGTTTTTATAGATATTACAGCATATAGGTGGGATTTGAGATGGAAACACTAGAATAAAAAAAGGAGAAAAGGTTAGCTTACTGGTAGTCAAGGGTAAAATCTGAACTTTAGAAAAACTACAAGGATAAGATTACGGTATTTCAAATTAGGAGGGTTGAAGTGGCACATTGATGAATTATAAGAACAGTCACAGTTTATTTTATAGTTATATCTTGGATTTGAGATGGTATATTTGGTGCTTGCCAACTCAGGTTTGCGGGATGTGGCCATGGGAGTCTTGCTTGGAGGCTTATTCTACCAGCTGAAATAAAAATGAAAAAGAATAAACCATGCAGTAGGTTTTCCAATGTAAGAGTTCAAAACTAGGTGTTTTGATTTCTTAGGAGTATCAAGCTTAAATCATATAGTTTCTAATTCGATGATGATTGGAAACTTAAACCATGTGGTTTCTAGTATGATAATCATTAAAGAGTTATATAATCGTTAATTTTAAGTCTCATAAAATTAATCAAGTCACACGTAAATTGAATTAAATAAATAATGACTCGCATGTTTAAGTGGTGGGCGGCCTATACTGAAACCGGGAATGATGCTATCCTAATGCAAAATTTTATATGTATGAATGTGACGAGGAAATAAAAAAATATGGCGATGAGCCGGCGAGCTTTTAGCTAAATAAATTGCTACTCAACTCAAATTCTCTCTATCCAGGAGCCCTCAAGCTGAAACCCATGTGTTGCGTGTCTATTGCAGCTGCCTCTGCTGCGTTACCGCCTATGGAAAAATGCAGGCCTCCTTTTGTTTTGGCATTATTAAAAGGAGTTTTCCTCTAAAACAAGAGGGATCCGCAGACATTTGCGAGTGCCTCTGCAGATTGTTTCGCTAGAAAAATATATCATGTTAAAATATAGCTTCTAGAAAATTAAATGGTTTTGTTGTATTTTATAATAAACGAAATATCAAATGAACAGATTTAAATATTAGAAAGAAGAATAAGAGGGAAAGTCAATATATATGTGTGTGTGTGTGTGTGTGTGTGTGTGTATAAAATGTAATTTAATTGGAATACAAATTTGACTTTTAAGCTTTATATATAATTATCAGTTGATGTTGACAAAAATTATTAGAAAACATTCTTATTATCTCTCTATAAACTTCGTGTTTATGTTTAATAGAAATAAAATAGATTTATATATATATATATAATCTTTCAAGGATATCTGTTTCTCTCTCTTTTCTTTTTTGCAAGTGGAGGTCTTAAGGGTAGGGATAACAGTATTCGCAGTTGCAATTAAATATGCACTTGATCAAAGATTGGCTTTACAACCGTCGATTATATAATTGAGTTGCATTATCGACCATTGAAAACAATTAGAAATGTTTTTAGCACTCTAATGATTTATTTTATTGGAAATTATGGTCTAAGAAACACCACAAGGCATGTCAATCCATGCATATCTGCGGACAGCCATCTCTTTCCACCCTAACGTCGGGAAAAAATAAATTTAAATCGGAAACTTCAGTACTTGAACCGTGAAGCTGGTCGCTTTCTTCGAAGATGACTGATTTTTTCCTTGCTCTAATCTTACCTGGCCAGCCATGACGTTAAAATTAAAGAATGAAGGTGCCACATCCTTTGCATGTGCCCTCAAATGGATGAAGAGGGTTTTGTGGGTCACATACGCGATCGTCTTATATATATATATATATATATATATATATATAGTCTGATGTTTTTTAAATGCTGTAGATAACTTGGATTAATTATTAATATGTTGCGATTACGTAATATATTAATATATAACCCGAAATGGAAATGGGGTCTGGCAGTATGAGCGGTGCTCAACCTTATCAAGATAAAGGATTTCAAGGATCCCTCTATCCTCCCCCCCTCTGTTTTTTATTTCCTTTTCTAATTCTTGAAAAGTTGTATCCTTTTGGATTTATTTTGGGTTTTCTGCAATTAAGTTCATTTATTTTATTTTTTTCTCAGAATAAAATTGGACAGAGGAGAGAAAATGAGGTGAAGGGAAAGTCGTTTCCTCTCTCTTTATGATTTGAAAGGAAAATAGTCTCTCTTTTTTTGGGGTGCTATATTCATGCTTTTGAGTTTTTCCAGAATCCCGTAACAAACTCGATATGTAAGCCCATTGTAAAATAATGGGCTTTACAAGCCCAATGGTTATCAGCCTTTTAAACAGTCCAATAAGCATTGCCAGCTGTGCTTTCAGTTTCGAAATGGCTAATTTGAACTCTTTTATGCTCCAATTTTTATTACTACTTTTCGAATTCAAATTAAATAATTAGTTAAATAATAAAATAAATAAATAAATTCATCATCATTTTTATTTTATACTCAATAATATTCGTTCAATTTAAATAATATAGCAGTTTTTTTTTTAACAAAATTCAAAAGATTAAAAGTGTATTTAACATGATTTTTGAATTATAAATATAATGTTTTTTTTTAAATTATAAAATATATTATATTAAATTATAAAGATTATACGACTCAAGACTGCTAGCTATATTAATAGATAAAATGTCGAGATTGTGATAAAAAGTAACTTTGAAGATCTGTTTTGTTTAAAAATATAATAAAAATATATTTTTTTTATTTTTTATAATTTATTTTGAATATCAATATATTAAAATTATTTTAAAACACTAAAAAAGCTATATGTTTTTTTAAGAAAAAAAACAAAAAATTCTTAAAACACATACTGTGAAACATAAACATGTCAATATACCGCCGTATAGCCGGTAAGATCCCCGGAAAACAGGCGTCCCGACAAGGTAGCCGTGTCGAGTTATTGAGCAGACACGTTACTCAACGAAGTCAGTAAAAGGTCCCGGTCCCACTCCCCTCCACACATTCTTACATACTCGCTCGCACCGAAAAACCAGGTTTAGAATCAAAACCAATCAAACTCCTCAATGGTCCCATCATTAGTCGATTTCCATCTCTATGCCGTGCTCATGAAAGCACCGGATAAACACCTCCATTACTAATAAATTAATAATCATACTTTACCCGCTAATTAAACTAAAACAATGCCAGCTCAGCTCCTATCCCTAAAGCAGAGCATCCAGAAAAAGCACAGCAGCTCCCCTATAACGAGGAAAGTGGGAAAGAGAAAGGCAAAAACTCAAGCTCGATCAGACGGCTGATTCTCTACCTTCAACTAAATAATTTAAATTTCATTTCAAAAATATTTTTTTAAAAAATTATTATTATTTTAAATTTATTTATTTATTTTATTTTTAAATTATTTTCATAAATTAATATTAAAAAAATATTTTTTTTAAATATCATTTTAATACCTTGTCACCTCAGTCATACTCTCCAACGGTCACTAAAAGCAGAGAATTAACTAACACAAAAAAAATAAAAATTGCCCTTAAAGATCATCAATATTACACTTTACCGCAACAGTTTAAAATTATGGAATATTGCTCCTGTAATTTTTAAAGGACTTTCAATTTTAACAAAACAAGAGGTAGGCCCTTTACTGGCTAAAGGTAACGCCAGAATGTTTTTCAAATTAAAAGGGCAAAATCAGGGGATTTTAAACTATAGAAACAGAAGTGAGAAATGAAAAGAAAGGGGCAAAAATGAATTTTTATCAAAGCATGCAAAACAGTATTTTGATAGATAGAGAATAAACAGTGTACAAAAATACAGACACTGACACGGAGTAGCAGCAAAAGCGATTAAAACAAAAATGGCAGTCTCGGTCTCCATTCTAGCTGTCATCACTTCTCTTCACCTCATCGCCTTCGTCCTCGCCATCGGCGCTGAAAGCCGTCGCAGCACCGTAACTATCTCTCTCTCTTTCTCTCGATTTTTGAGTCTTTATCCGTTCTGTTCATTCTTTGTTTTGCATTGTGTGAGAAGGCTAAGGTGGTGCCTGACCAGTACGATGAGAGGACTTACTGTGTCTACGATTCGGACGCGTCTACGGTTTACGGGCTAGCGGCGTTTGGGCTGATACTTATGAGCCAAGTGACTGTTAACGGCGTTACCAGGTGTCTCTGCTTTGGTAGAGGCCTTGTTACCGGAAGCTGCTCCACTACTTTTGCCATCATCTTCTTCATCTTTTCCTGGTAAAATACAGTTTCCATTTTCTCCATTCCCATCTCTTCAAATTCCCTGTCTATCATCATATCCCCCCCCCCCCCCCCAGTTATTTAGAATAATTAATTTTAAAGGTCTAGATCAATGATTTATTTACATATACTTAATTGATTAATCGGGTCCCATTTCAAAATTTGCTCTTCCACCGAAAAATGAATTATTACTTTTCCGAATATTTGCGCCCTGTCGTTTGAACTATCAAGTGGCAACATGTGAACTAAGCAACAAAATTAGGAAATATTTTAGTCTTAATAGAGAGTGTGCTGGATTATATTAGTACTTTGCAATTCATAATAATTGATGTGGTTATATTTGCCGGTGATTAATTAAATCCCAAGGCCAAAGTGCCTCCATCTTTAAACCTTGGGGTTTCAGGTTTCAATCTAGGCATGGCAGGCTTTGTCATTTGTTCTTTCGGAAGCTGTTAACTGAACCACTGCGCGACTTTGTGACGAGGATTTATTAGACAGAAGCTTGAAGTTACACCTTTTTTTTGAGAACTCCATGAACAAGGGCTTCCCTTTGACCTGATTATTTATAGAATAACACTATTTTAGAAGAAATTTATGATTTATTGGCAAAAGAACACGGTTAGAGAACAGTACCGGTGGAATAGCACAGTTTGTATCTATTAGTAACTAAGATATTTGATTTTTTTCTTTATTAAAAAAACACGATATTTCAGAGAAATTATGAAATGTGCTGCTCCACTCTTTGTCCCTGCCGGTAACTTCTCTGGTGTTGTTGGATTTATGTTGTTGCAATCTTTCCAATGGTACTAATGATGTTATAATCGTAACTTCAAGGGCCTCTTTCTTTCTTCTGTTTTCTCTCTCCTTTCTCATTGTAATTTGTGAAGAGAGAGGGGAGAGAGAGAGGTAAAAAAGAAAGAGATTAATGGATAGGAAACTTGAATGTTGCTTTTCTCAATGCATTTATAAGTGACATTTTGCCAAAAACAATTTAAATTGTGTATTTTTTTTTAAGAAAAACCATGTTAATCAGCAAAAATACCCGAAAATTATAAAACGATAGATTGTTGCAACCTACCAATAACTCCCACGTGGATCACGTGATTGGATGGCCATCAAATTTTCTTGTGGTGCATGCTTGTTATTTTTTCCTGTGAAAGAGCATTACTCTTTATGTCTCTACCTGAATGCTAATGGGCGTGGTAGTTAGCAGGATATTTTAGATATATGCCTGCTAATGATGTGGCTGCTGTCCTCCAAAATGGCACATGCCTTATTTGGCTTAATTTTCCAGTTATTTGGATTTATGATTGGTGAGAAATTTTAACCACTAAATCTTCAGGTTAAGCTTTTTAGGAGCTGAGGCATGCTTATTAGCTGGATCAGCAAGGAATGCATATCATACCAAGTACAGAGGATTGTTTCATCAGGGTGACTTATCATGCGCCACCCTTCGCAAAGGTGTCTTCGCCGCTGGTGCCGCTCTTACATTGTTGTCATTGATAGGGTCAATCATTTACTATTTTGTTCACTCGAGAGCTGATACCGGTGGATGGGAGAAACACCAGAATGTAGGTGTTGGGATGACCAGTGCAAGCTACCCGCAGCAGCAGCAAACAAGTGAATTTGAGAAGGTTTAATTATGATCTGATGAGGTCAATATCTACGATTTTGGAGGCTTATCACTGGGAGAAAGAATGACAGAGGAACGCATAGTTTTCTCGTATCTTGTCTGATGTGAAATTCGTGTTTTTTTCTGTGTATATTTATTTGGCACTTCATGGCATTCCTCCGCGTATAATGTCAGGTACTGTGTTAGGTTGGTCTCATACTGGGTCACTTGCACGAATGGCTTTATAGTTATATTATTAAGATCGCATCTGCCTATCTCCCGCTCTGCCCAATCAGTCCATCCACACTTAGAAAGGATTGTGAATCTGTAAATCCAATTGGCTCTGGTGATGTATCGGAGAATGGCTATTCCTTGTTTTGCAGCTCTGGTATACAATGGGCCCTCAAACGAATCTTAGAAAGAATTGTGAATCTGTAAATCCAATTGGCTCCGAGGTTTAAGGTTCAAAACGTTGGATGAGTGGTCTAAACTCTGGTGGACTTGTTAGGAAACCAATTAGGTGGTTGAAATTTGACATTTCTTCATGCCGAGGAAGCCAACAAAGACTCATCGGAGATTAAAAAGGAAGATTTAACAGAACCAGGACAAACTGGGCGTTTGCACACGGGCTCAACTCAGGTGGGTTACAAGTGACCGCAGCTATAGATACTAGGGTCTCCTCCCCGGTAACAGAATACGCACAACATAAAATGCAAGAGATGAAGCCGTCTTCACGTTCACCAGCCAAAGAAAAGAGCGAGTTTGTGGAGTTGGGACGGGTGCAGTTTATTTGTTTTTGCATTTCAAAATGTATGTTTTTTTTCTTTAAATTAATTTTGATTTAAAAAATATTTTTTAAAAAATAAAAAAACATATGATTTTGATTCATTTCCAAACAAAAAAATAATTAAAAAAAAAATCACTACTTCACTCTCAAACAAGTACTCCTTCACAATTTATAGGGATCTATGTGGAGGTGCTTGAGAAGTGTGATTCAACTTGTATTTCTGATATAGCTGGATTTAAGATAACATATAATTTTGAATGGTCAGTGTAAATCCACAACAATTAGATGATCTGTCCTGCATGGATACTCTTATAGATGAATCTATGGACTAATAATAAGACATGTTTAGGCCCAGGTAAAGAACCGATTGCTCCAAATCAGAATTATAATTTAAAAATGCTAAAATATTTTATCCGATCATAGAACTGGGCTTATATTTTTACAGAAATTCTTGGTACTGTTGTAGCTCTTGTGACCATGATTGTCAAAATTGTAATTTTGACATGACACGAAAAGGATTTTTAAAACTCGAATTGTAAAATCATAAGATCGCACCTAAATTTTTTCATATAAAAATCATAAGATCACAACTAAAATCGTGTAAGCAGAAAAATCATAAAATCATATATAAAATATTTTTTAATACAATACATCATAATTATGGACATAAAACTTTATTAATTAAGGTTCATACATGATTTAAAATAACTTCAAAATACATTACAAAACAATTATGTCCATAAAATTTCATAAGGTAAAAACTAACAAATTTAAAATAAATCTTCAGCTGATGTGCAATGTAAACTAAAATCAGCATTAGTTTCATCCCTCTCACTACGTCCAAGACTTGCATTAATAGCATCACTATCGAAAGGATTATTAGTACTATCATTGGTGCTAACACTGATATTGCTAGTATTAGATCGAACTTCAACAATATTTAACCATAAACTCATTGAATTAAAAGTTTCAAAATCAACTTCAGTGGCTTAAGTACTCATTTCAACACCATTAAAAGTTTTTTTTTTTTTTATCACTATCATCTTTTTTTCTATTTTTTCTTCGTGTTACACTATCAATAGCCTGAAGTAAATTAATGTTCAATAAACTACCATGTCCTTCTCTTTCAGTCATCCATTCATCATCAGATGGGAAATCATCTAAACCTTCATCAAAATCAATAACTTTTCTTTTGTTCTTATCATTCATTTTCAAATTACATATTACAAAAACCAAGTCATTCATTTTATTTTTTTTCTGTTGTAGATGATTTTTTCATTTCGTATAAACCTATAAAAAAAATTCACAATTGATAACATATAAGATTCTTATCAAATATGAAAATAATATTTTTCTTTAAAAAAAAGAAACTTATCATCTCAAATTATTATTTTTTTAGTACAATTCGTAGTAGACTTTTTCTAGCCTAACTGATCCCTAACCTAATCCCATTCAATTTAATCTATTCATATAAAAAAATTTACGGGTGTTTGGAAAATCTAAACATGTGTTAAAAAAAATAATTTGTTTTTTAAAATATTTTTTAAAAATTATCATGGTGAATTATTATTAAAAATATTTTATAAAAATATTAATAAAACATTATTTTAATATTTTTTTAAATAAAAAACACTTAAAAAATTTCTAAACAAAATCAAACTCCTAACACTTACACGATTCTAATCCATCGGTAAAAAAACCAAAGTTTATTAGGGCTTGACCATTCAACGACCTAGAACATCTCCACCTCCACTTCCATAAAACAACAAACCCTAACTCATACTTCCTTATTTTACTCTCCCGCTTCCGCACCTCCACTTCCACATTCTTCCATAGCCGAAGAAAACAAGAAAACCCCACAAACCCTAAAGCCCTTTTCTTGTGAAAAGGAAAGAAAAAATGCCTTTTTTACCTCTTACTTACAACAACAGCTCCTTAGATTCCAAGAAAGAATAGAAGATGAAGAAGAAAGTAGTTCTCGAGACCAAAGAAGATGATCCTTTGATGGTTTCTAGCAAGAAAAAGAAGAAGAAAGAAAAGAGAAAATTTGTAGAATTTGATGAACCCCAAAGTCCGAACCACTTAGGATCGTAAAATCGGTCTGATTTTACGATCCTGTACGATTTTGATTGAGTTTGACCCAAATTGATTTTTCTCCTCGAGTTAACAAGATTTGATAAGTTGACTCATAAAATCATATTATTTTACTAATCAACTCGTGATTTTGACAACTATGATTGTGACGCTAATCAAACTGTTCGACCTTGAAATATCGAAAATCTCACTCCAAGATCTAATCTGGAAAGTGTTGTTATTTTCCTTATTTAATTCGTATTTCATACTTTATTTTGGATTTTATGATTATTTTTTTTGTATATTCATATTTTTGTAGTTGATGTAGAGTTTATGTTCTACTTAATATTTTGTATATGGTGTAAGAAGGCAAACTTTATCATATTATTTTAGAGATAATAAAACTATAAATTTAAAGTGTACTTGCGTAACCCTTTCTACGCATCAAACATGTCGTTTCTTTAGTTGAACATTGAGATTTTTTGCTTTTCATGATCTACTTGTGACTCCTAGGAATAAGTAGGAACACAAAAACTTAAATGACGGCACTGTTCTGGAATTATTTTTTAAAGTGTTTTTTTTTAGAAATATATTAAATAATATTTTTTTAATTTTAAAAAAAATTATTTCTGATATAATTTAAAAACATTAATTTTTTTAATTTAAAATAAAAATAAAAATAAAAATAAAAATAAAATTTTATTTTTTAAAACATCGTGTTAAGCAACCCCACTGAAGTTGATCGGGTGCGCCGAGTTATGAAATCAAGGACACTTCATCTCCTTTTACTTTGCATTATTGATAAATTGTTCTTAGTAACATAGACTAGAGATCCTACACCTTGCTTTTCATAGAACTCTATATCGCCTTCTCTTTTGAACCCAGAATTTAATGTGTTTATGATAATTATCTTTTTATTATCGTTATCATTATTATTATTTTGTTTGCTGGCCACGAAAAATGAACACTGAATTCTTTTAGACTGTCATAGCCTATGATATCCCATGGGTAACATATTGGGTGTTAAAATTAAAGAGCGGTTCATTTGGGGTTCGGGTCTAAATAAGAAAGCTTCCTTCAGATTACCTTGTCACTTTAAAGAAAAGAACACATTTTGCTAAGGTTGCTTGCTTCTAAAAATCGGACCGCTACCTCACTAATTCCAGATGACAATCATAGATGCCGTGCACAAAGGAAGTATCTTTCTTATCCTTCTTTTGATTTTATTGTGGGCTACTGTTTCTTTCAAACGAGAACCCTGTAGCATACGTCGATGGCAGCACAGCTGTGGCTGCAGTTCATGGTTTTGGAGAAATGACCGGCAATTGGATTTTATGAGGGACATGGAGATTTCCTTGTGCAGAGGTTTGAATCAATTTTGTCCGTTCTATTTTGGTTAGTATTTTTATTTTTAATTCTTACGAAATGTTTTAATTTTAGAGTATTTTGTGACGTCTTTTTAGAGTTATATGTGTGTGTATATGTAAATTCAAATAAAAATATATAAAATAATTTTTCTAAATAAAATTATGAACATATATAATATTATAATAATATCATCATCAATTATAAATTTTTTTTGAAAAACAACCACAACAGCAATCCCAAACACCCCATGAGCTCTACAACAAATATCCCATGGCATCAATTCTCACTTCATAAAATATACCCGTTCAGACATTTAAAATTTTACCATCAGCCATCTTTCTGAATTAAGCTCTAATTTTGTCTGCTAAATTTTTTTGGATTTCCAATGCATCGGTCACTAATTTCCCATCCTATAATAGAGAGATAAATGCAACTTCGACTTTAATAATGCTAGATTTGGCATAGTTGTTTGATACTATGTTGTAATAACATTTTAAAAAATATATATTTTTAATTTTAATTTTCACTTTAAATTAAAAACAAAATAGTTCTTTTAGATCATTTTCATATGTTGATGTCAAAAATAATTTTTAAAAAATAAAAAATATATATTATTTTAATATATTTCTAAATAAAAAAAACTTTTTAAAAATAACCACCACAACACAACTAACCATATAAAAAATAAATAGCAAGGCGATTGGTCACATATAGGAAAGCCCATGCATGATCAATTTATATAGAGCACAAATAATATATTAAATTGCAAGTAACATATATGAAGTATTTAATAGCAGAGTAAATTTATTTAAAGCACAACAGAGCTAGCCTATGCTAAGCTGCAAACTGAGAAAGGCACTTGGGCATCCCAACTACCTCCTTTTTAACTTTTCTTCATGGTTATATTTATGGTTGTCAAAATCATAATTTTAACACGACACGGAAGTGGTTTCGAAAAATTGGATCGTAAGATCGGATCGTAAAATCATAAAATCGTACCTGAATTTTTCCGTACAAAAATCGTAAAATCATAGCTAAAATCGTGTGGGTAGAAAAATTGTAAAATCATAAGTGAAATATTTCCGAATACAATACAATATAATTATGGTCATAAAACTTCATTAGTTAAGGTTCATACATGATTCAAAATAACTTAAAAATACATTACAAAACAATTATGTCCATAGAATTTCATTAGGTAAAAACTAACAAATTTAAAATAATTATTTTATTGATGTGCTACATAAATTCAAATCAGTCTCATGACCGTTATTTTCCTCGTTATTTTTAATACATTCATCAAAAGGATTATTATTGAAAGGATTATCAGTACTAATACTGGTATCAACACCGATATTGTCAGTACTACCTCCAACTCCAACAAGTTATTTCAACATGAGGATATGAAAATGATTTAAAAACATAAAAAAAATTAATTTAAAGTAAAAAAAAAATTCAAAAATTTTAAGTATAAATTTTAAAGTTATTTTACTAATTTTCAATAATAATTCCATAATATATACAAGAGAGATAGACACAAAGATAATTATATATATATATATATATATATATATATATATATATAAAGAGACGAAGAGAGATAATATTATTTATGTATGTATGTATGTATGTATGTATGTATGTATGTATGTGCAGTGGCGCGCGCCAATTGGGAGGAATTGGGAGGGGCGCGCGCCAATTGGCGCCAGGAATTTGTAGAATCGCAAAATCGGACCGATCCGGTCCGATTTTGCGATTTTGTACGAGTTTAACCGAGTTTGATCAAAATCGATTTTTCTTCCCGATTTAACAAGTTTTGATGAGTTGACTCGCAAAATCGTACGATTTTGCGAGTCAACTCGCGATTTTAACAACCATGGTTATATTTGTCTAGATTGTGGAGCCATAATATATATCAAATTAATGAATTGGAGTTACCTGAGAAAAGAGCGCATGCCATGACGATAACAAATACATGATCCAAAATCCGAGTTAAAGCCGTGTGTACTGTATACCGACTTGAATGATCATCCATTTGTACTATTGTTTTGGTTTATTACTCTAATCTGCTATATTTTATTGCTTTTATATGTTTATGGGATCAAGCTAAATATAAATGATGGTCAATTTCAGATTAAAAAATATTTTTATTCTTTATTTATAATCTGTAATCTCAAAGAAAGTACACTTTTTAACCACGTCAGGTGTCTTAAACTGACAATAGTCTGTGCTTTTTTGATGTGTACTAGAACACACAGGATTTAGGAGAAGAAAAAAAAGAGAAGAATAGTTAAAGAAGAACAATTTATTTCTCGATATCCTTCTCTTCTATAAACCATCAGCTTTATAGGCTTTTGGATTCAGGGAGTTACAATTGATTAAAAGCAATAAGAAGAGGAATAGGTGCCACGATGTGATCATAGTTGCCCCCACTCACACGTGGTCATGAATGCCCATGAATTCCCCGCAATAACTAACATACTAAATAGTAACGGAAACTAATTAATTCCCACAACCCACGACCAATTGCATGGTGCATGCATGCCTGATGGTTGTTTTGCCACTAGGGCCAGCCATATCATTCCTTCCCACTCGAAAAATCCTTGTCCTCAAGGATAAACTCTGGATATAATCGAGAGAAACGCCATTAATTTTTCCATGTAGCATCTTCAATTGGAGCGCCTACCCACTTAACCAGTAGTTCCTTTTGTGGGCAATATCGTTCCTTTTGGATAATGTGTTTATCTAGTATGGCCTATGGTTGGGGAAGTAGTGTAGAATCCTTGGAAACAAGTGGAAGAATTGGGGAGGCTGGGGTTGAATGTCCCACATGTTTCTTTAAAAGGCTAACATGGAACACATCGTGGATTAAGGACCCAACTGGTAATTCCAGCTGATAGGCAACGGAACCCACCCTCGCCAAAACTCGATAGGGCACAAAAAATCACGGAGATAACTTGAGGGATCGTTGAAAAATGACTGAGTTCTGGCGATAATAGTGAAGCTTCAAGTAAACATAATCCCCGACGTTGAAGACCACTTCCTTACGACTTTGATCTGTCTGGATCTTCATTCTATCCCTGGTGATATTCAAATTATGATACAACTCTTGTAACAATTCAAACCTACTCTAGAGGTCATCGACAACTTGGATTTTTATGGTTCCTGACACATACAAGAGAAGAGAGGGAGGAGGCACACCATAAACAACTTCAAATAGGGATAGTTTGGTGGCGGTATGCACGGAGGTGTTGTAACTATACTCGACCCAAGAAACCCACTCCATCCATTTTTTGGGTTGTGCACTTATAAAGCAATGTAGGTACTAGTGTGTAATTAACCACTTTTATTTGGCCATCCGTTTGTGGATGGTAACTGGAACTCATTGTCAAGTTGGTCCCGTGCAATTGAAATAGAGTTTCCCAGAATAAACTCACGAAGATCTTGTCTCTATCACTCACAATTGATTTTGGCATTCCGTGAAGGTGAACAATGTGATCAATGAAAGCTTTAGCAACCAAGGATGCTGTATATGGGTGTTGAAGTGGAATGAAATGAGTGTATTTGGACAAACGGTCCACTACCACCATAATGACAGTAAATCCTTAGGAAATCGGTAACCCTTCCATAAAATCCATGGAAATGTCAGTCCATACCTGTAGGGGAATAGGTAAGGGTTGAAGCAAACCGGAAGGTTTGGTGTTGTCATACTTGCATCTTTGGCATACCTCATAATGCTTGATATATCCGTTAACAGTAGATCACAACTCAGGCCAGTTGAAGCTTCTCTTAAGACAATCGAGTGATTTATGATATCCAAAATGTCCCCTGATTAGAGAGGAATGATGTTCTTTCATAATAGCAGGGAGAAGGGAAGATGAAGGGCTCAAGTGCAAACATCCCTTCTTGTACCAAACTCCAACACATTTAAAATAGAGTTGATGAGACAAAGATGTAGTTGGGTTTTCTAACTGGACATAGAACGGATCTTGGGACACTTCGTGTTGGAGAATAGCCCACTAATCAGCTATTGGCATTGAAATGGCCGAGCAACCCCATTTTCCCACCCTCGACAATGCATCTACCCCTTGATTTTCCTTTTTTTTTGTATTGAATAGAGTAGTCATATCCCATGATCTTGGGTAGCTAACATGCTTGAGTGGGTGTCGTAATCCTCTGCTCTAATAAATATTTCAAGCTTCTCTGGTCATTTTGGATAATGAACGGTTTGCTTAAGAGATAAGTGTGCAATTTGTGGATAGCTTTCACGATGGCTTATATTTCTTTTTCATAGGTAGATAGGGTGAGTGTTGAACCTTTGAGAGCCTTATTATAAAAAGCAATTGGATGATTTTCTTGTATTAAGATGGCACCAATATCTATCCCACACGCATCACTTTTGACAATGAAGGGTTGTGTGAAATCTGGCAGCCGCAAAGTTTGAGTACACCAAAGCCTGTATGAGCCTATTGAAGGCCATAGTGCCTTAGCACTCCAATGGAATCCATATTTTGTCAACAATTGGGTGAGAGGGGTTACAATTCCCCCGAACAAACTGATGAACTTACGGTAGTAACCTGCTAGCCCCATGAATCCTCTGACACCCTTAACCATGGTTGGAGTTGGCCAATCATTAACAACCCTTGTCTTTGTTGGATCCATTCACACCCCTTTATATGAAATCAAGTGTCCCAAATAGTCTACCTGCATGACTCTAAAATGACATTTTGATTTCTTAACAAATAGTTGATTTGTTGACAGGATAGTGAATATCATATGGAGATGGACGAGATGATCTCCCAATTGTGACTATACACCAATATATCATTGATAAAAAAACTAGCATAATCTTCATAGATGAGGCCTGAATAAATCGTTCATGAGACCTTGGAATGTGACAGGGGCATTGGTGAGACCAAATGGCATGACTATAAATTCATAGTGTCCATCATGTGTTCGGAATGCTATCTTTGGTATATCTTCCTCTCTGACTCGAACTTGGTGGTATCCTGAACGCTTTCAAAAAATACCTGACGTTATGCAATTCATCCAGTAATTCATCTATAATCAAAATGAGATATTTATCTTTAATTATGATTTGATTAAGGGCTCTATAATCTATGCAGAAATGCTAACTTCCATTTGCCTTTTTGACCAACAATACTGATGATGAAAATGGGCTACAACTGGGTTGAATAAGGCCAAACTCTAGAAATTCTTTCACCATCTTCTGAAACTCGACTTTCTAATAATGTGGGTACCGATAGAGCCAAACACTAATAGGGGCTTTGTGTGGTTGTAGCAATATATGATGATCTTGTGGCCGTTCAGGGGGTAATTTGGTTGGTTCATCGAAAAGTGGTTGGAATTCCGTAAGTAGTTTTGAAAGGTTACTCAGATGATCTGTTGGTTTCTCCTTCACTTGCACTGAGACAATCTGTGAAAAAAATCTCAACCCTTTTATAATGACCAGCTCCTTAACATGTAGGATTTTGCACAAGGACTACCTCAGGCTCTGAAATAGTCTGGTGATTCTATCTTGTTAGAAGCTCACGTCAGCTTCTGCTAGTCTGTTTCAATAGGTCCTAAGGTCTCTAACCATTACACTCCTAGTTTTCCTTGGCATGTAACCACTGGAAGTACATAAAAATCTGCTTGTATGGTGCACCCTTCAACCATCATCATAAGGCTCAAACAACGTCTGTTACACTCGATCATCTCATGTTTAGCTACCATTACCCGAAAGCTTTATCCCACAGCACAAATAGTCCTAACCTGGACACTACAAACTGTTCAAGGAAGTTGTGTGTGCTCCCTCCAACAATCAAGACAGTAATATCTTGGTTTTTTAGTTTATCGAGTACTCGAATAGTTTGAGGATGATTAGCTCTTAAAATTGCATGGAAAGAGATTTCTATGATTGGTTCCATGTCGAAAAGATCGTTTGTGCCTTCTTCGAAGTTTAATTCACCTCAAATTGAAGTATTCTCGATCATGAAGAGTTGAGGTCGTTGACACCGGTGTCCTCAGATGAATTTTTCATCATAGTAGAAGCATGAGCCTTTTGCTCGTCGATCCCTGGTTTTTTTACTGGTAATTATTGTAAAATCCCCTTGTGACTTTTGAGTTAGGTTTGTGATGGGCAGTGGTCCTAAAAGGGCAATTGATGTACTGGTGTTGCTTTTCTGATGTGTTGTTACTCTGGTTGTCTAGAAAACTAGAGCACACCTTTTATGCAACTGGATTCGCTCCTCCACCAATCTTGCCACTCCAATCGCATCCATTAGTGGGCGTGGTTGTTTCACTTTGACATCCAATCGAATCTCATCCCGCAAGCCTACAATAATTCACCCAACCAAGTAATTTTTTGGTAGGCCATCAATGCGTTGGGATAGTTTGTCGAACTCTGTTTGATAGGTGTTGACAGTGGTAGTTTGTTTGAGGCAAGTGAGGGATTCTAAAGTGTCTTCATAGTCTGTTGGCCCGAAACAGTGCAGCACAGCTTGGGTGAACTCTGCCCAAATGAGATGTCCCCAAAATTTACTCAACCAACAGTGCCATTGAGGGGCCTCTTCTTCAAAGTGGAAGGAAGCTAGTTGCACTTCATGTTGGTGATGGATATTTTTGAATTCAAAATACTGCTTAACCTTATATAACCATCCATTTGGGTTTACCCCACTAAATCTTGGAAAGGACAATTTGAGTTGTGTGTAGTTTCAGTCAGCTATTTGGGTGGAATGGAAGGTGTCTGTTTCTAAAGAATTTCAAATAACACATTGGGTGGATGGGTTAAAATCTGGTGGGGTGGAATTTTAGTGGGTAGATGTTTTGGCTTGGAAAAATAGGATTACATCTCTCTCAGTGAAAATATGAGAGTGTGCATGACGAAGGGCCTATAACTCAGCCACCACCATTAGCAGGGTTGCATTCATTTGATCGATGTTATGGTTGGCTTGGGTGATGTTGTTATTGGCTTGGTTAATTCCTGACTCATGACGAGCTAGGGTTTTGGTCACCTCATTTGGAAATTCCATATTTGTTTTAGCTCGTGTCTCCACGGATTGAACATGGCTCTGATACCAATTGATGTGTACTTGAACACACAAAATTTGAGAGAAGGAAAAGTGAGAAGAAGAAAAGTTAAAGAAAAATGATTTATTTCTTGATATCCTTCTCTTTCGTAAACCATAAGCTCTTAGGCTTTTGGTTCAGGGATTTACAATTGATTAAAAGCAATAAGAAGAGAAATAGGTGCCAAGATGTGATCATAGCTGCCCCCACTCATAAGTGGTCATGAATGCCTGTGAATTCCCCGCAATAACTGACATACTAAATAGTAACGTAAATTAATTAATTCTCATAACCCACTACCAGTTCCATGGCGCATGCATGCCCGATGGTTGTTTTGCCACTGGGGCCAGCCGTATCATCTTCTTCTCTTAAGGATATTTTAAACCAAAATAATATACTAAACAGACAAAACGAACCAAAATAATAGTGGAATATAGTGCATTTACAATTTGAGGTTTGGACTCCCTAAAATCTTTGCAATTGAGGCCTACCAAAATACTCAAACAAATAGCTCAGCTAAATAAATATTTGAAGAGTGTGCCTGGTATTGCTTTTGCTTTTGTAGTTGAAGTTTTAAAAAAACAGTTTCATGAAAAGCACTTTAGCTACAGTTCAAAATAAATTTTGAAGTATTTGGTTAAAACTATGGTTGAATTTAAGGTTAATAAAAAGCAGTTTCAAATGTTTGATTACCAGCCTCTTCATATTGTTTTCAGCTTATGAAATTACTTTAAAGAGTGTGTGTATTGTTTTTTTAATATTTAATAATTATAATAATAAAATATAATTAATAATTCAAGTAAATTAGATATTTATTTTTATTCTCCAATCAAATTACTTGTAATTTCATTACAAACTATAAATACATACGTGAAGGTCATTGTAATCCTGGAACAATATATAGTAAAGTATCATTTGAAACAAAATTAGGATTGCGAGACAAAAATTATATTGTGATCTCCTTTTAATATATTTATTTATTGAAATTAATTTTTAGATTATTTTAATATTAAAATATATTTTTATAAGAAAATATAATAAATAATAAATTATTTTTTTATTTGGTTTTCAGTTAAATATTAATGATTATAAGTTTGATTTTTTATATTATCAACTCATAAAAAAACTCGAATTTTAGAGCTTCGCCAAATCTCTCTCCTTTATCAAAATTCTTTCTTATTATAGCCTTGAAGCTTGATCCGCCTGACCCATTTTCCATTGTGAAACTGCGCCAACACAAGAGACAACCGCAGTAGTTCGATGGAGAGCATCGTTCCTCCTCCTCACGAAATGGATTTTCAGTTCTTTGCCTCGGCTCAACGGACAAGTAATTACATTGTTCCTTGGCTCACTAACAAAGCAAAATGGACAGGGATAGCTCACTTACTACCTTCTGGTCTCATCCAATGTCTACAAGCGGAGAATTAATTATAGCATACGGGTGGAAAAGAGGAAGAGTGTCCGCTAGAATCTTCTTTCAGGAGGGTGAGGGAGAGCAGCTGGGTTTCACAAACCCAGAGCTGGATCGTGTGCCATACAGAGCAGAGGAACGCAGATTAACAATTTTTTAAAGGTGGGGTCCCTAAAATTTTTCTGGTTTTACCACTTTACCAACAAACTAAACTACTAACTTTTTTCAAACCATAGTTCGCGCCACACTACCAAACTCCATCAGAAGCCCAGCTCAATGAATTGTGTTTAGGCCGACGGGTACCCGCATAAAAGGAAATGATTAATTACGCCTGTTTTTCTTGGAAACCTTTTATACACATGTTTATTTTAGAATAGTAAAACTTAAATCACAGCACGGCTTGTCTCAGTTCGAGTAGAATTATGGAAGAACTCATTTGTCTGTTTCTTCTCAGGTGTGAAATCAGGAGTCATATATCATCTACAGCCGTTAATTTTGAAATAAGATATGAAAGATGAAAATGTTATAAAAAGAGAATCAATCAAAGAGTGTCTTTGATCCATATTTTCTGAACCAGTTGCTACGTGAATATATTTTTAAGCAATGTCTTTGGAGCTCTAATGTGCTTTGATCAGCATATTTGTCTGCTTGTTTCAAGAGTCAGATCTGCATGGACATTACTAAAAAAAAATATTTTCAGAATATCCAGATTGTTAAAAAAATATTTGCATGAATATGTTGACAGGGTCAAAGGTTAATATATTCATGCTTTTATTTAAATGATGTTATCTCCCAGTGGCAACACACCCATACTATTTTGACATTAATTTGCAGACAAAACGTTATATGCATGCGCTCTTGGCAGAAAATAAACCAATTTGGAGAGTAGACTTTATCGCTTCTTTTGTTGACCTTGTGATATGAGATGGAAAATTGATAGCTATTGGCCACGAGTCGTTGACTAGTCAATCCCAGAAATTATGGAACCCCTGTGAGAAGAGGCCTCTCTTTATTCAACCTTTAATTTCCTTTCTCCTTTGTGCGGCGCTTTATGTCCCCAAAACTAGTTTGAAATAGATAGGATTGGACCAGTCCTCTCTTCCCAACACATGGTTTTCCAAGTCATGGAACTTTCATTTATCCTTTCCATGGTTTTCACTTGGATAAACAATCTGCCCTCTACTGGAAATTAAGGTAATTTGTTCTAGGAGACCTTATAGGCTACAGAGCTTTTGTGGTCATGACATGGCATTATATAATTGGTGATTAAATATGACATCTACTTGTAATCCTGCGTCATGTCAATGCAAAAAAAAAAAAGTTGAAATGATAGCATAATTGATATTGCTAACTAAAGGAAGACTTTAACCTTTCAGATCAGTGTCCTTAGCCATCAGGAGCCAAGAAGAGAGAGAGAGAGAGAGAGAGAGAGAGAGGGATGGTGAGAGTTTGGATAGAGACGATAAGAGGAGATGAGAGAATTAATGGTGAAGACTTGAGCAGCGCAGCTTTACTCTTCTGGGCTGCAATCATCACTCTCTCTATAATTGCATCTGTCATTTTATCTTGTGCTGGTGGTGCATCGAAAGACAAAGCCACTACTACTGATACTTATGGCTCAACATGTGCTGGGTGCGGTGCGGCCTGTGGTGGATAATCTCAAGCTCGCTGCTGTCTCCATGGCTTGTTGTCTCAGCATAAGAGGCGCAAGAACAATTTCACCACTGCAAATTATCAACGGTGCAGTATACCTACTAAGCTCTGTTCCTACAAGTTTCAATCAAAATTTGAAAGAAAAAAAAATACTTTTTGTTTAAATCATCTTGCAAGTGAGCATCGTGTTCAAAAGCACTTTAGTTAAGAAGATAAGGTAGTTAATACAACAGTTGCAAAATTTCCTCTTTTTTTATGAGTTGTCTTCGTTTTTATTTATATTATAAGCACCTTAGTTCATGGCCGAATCATGATTTAAAAAAAAAAAAAAAAAGTGTAATCGCACTAGCCATACTATGACGAATTGAATAGCAGCCAGAGATTTCTTATCCAGGTCACATTTTTCGTTTCAAAACTCGAAAGCATCCCAATTTCTTCTTATTTGGTCAAAGCGCCTCCCCTCCCTCCATGTAGCGACATCCACTGGATTATTATTATTTTTCAATACAGAGCCGAAGCTATAATGAAGGCTAACAGGGTAACAGCGCCGACCTTCCTCTTCTCCGGTCCCGGTAGGATACCGTAAGTTAAAATTCTGTTTCTATATTAGGTTCAAAGAATGGCTTCCTCTTTCCCCGTCCAGGATACCACTTCTTATACGTTCATATAATGCCAAGTATCAACTGCTTTTCAGAATTTCATTCACTTTTGTGGACATACACCGATGATTCAAAGGTATTTCTGGAAACTGAACTGGAGTATAATAAAATGCTGGCAGGATACTTAAAAGTTTCATATCATACTTAAAACTGTATCGTATCAGAAGATAGCCCATGGACTCACTGCTTTGCGAGTCTCTCGGCCTAACCCTACTTGGAAATGAAAAGTGAAAACGCCCAAAAACAAAGCAAAAAAGGTTTGCGCCTGAAAGTCGACTATAGCGAGAGGTATTTCACCTAATCCTACTTTAAAGATGCCAAACCATATGCATGAAGGGCATTTTGATTCTACACTAACGGCACTGCTGCAATAACAATTAAGGAGAGATCAATAATGTTTCAACGATTCAATTAAAAATTTCATGGGTACTGCAGATTCAAATGCCAGTGTAAGAACATACAGTGACGATAAAATGATAGCAGCATATGGTACCCTTGTTCAGTTTTATTTGCATTTCTATAACAAATTTCTTTTCTTTCAACTCTACTAGTATGTAGATGCAGGAATAATAGGGAAGTACTTTCTATAGCACAGCGCAAAATTATCATTTTTATCAGCAACAAAGTAGGATGTCATCAGTAGATGTTGCTGCCTCTGAGATCACAATCCAGTCCTCTTTCTTAGTTCGGTGGAGGAAACATCTATGCGGAACCTATCAGCTGGTATCGAGACAAACATATCTTTCAATGTCTCTGGAATGTCGAAGTCTTCGAGAACCTGCAGAAAGACCAAGCAAACGGCATTGACAAAATTTCCAGAAGAGGAATACAGAGGTGAAAAAAGATGCTTTAATGGGCTTCTGGCATGTGGAAACACCTTAAAGACACCATCCACATTACGGCCACCTACAAGGAAGGTGCACCCAATTCTTTTGCATCCATCAAGTATCTCTAACATCTTCCCGTAGTCTCCATCATAATACTTAGGCTGGAAAGCAGTAGAATAATAATAAATTAATATAAATGGACAGGGAAAGAAAAACTTGTCCATTCTAATACAAATATTTTTCCTACCGAAGTGAGACTGAAATGTAAATGTCAAATCAAGTTATTGTTTCCATAGTAACATCAATTTACATTGCAAGTCAGGTCATATTATCCAGTCCTCGCTGTAGTTTTGAAGGCATTCCTGCTAAGAGTAGAGTAGGCCCAATAAAACAAAGATACCACTCTCTTGCATTATTATGGCCTTCTCCGTGGCTATCTACAGACATAATAATTCCACCCCCCGGGCACACACTGAAATGCAAAGAACCAACCCATGCCCAAAGTTCAATTCACCGAGGAAAAGAAAATAAAAGGGGAATATTGGAGCTGTAGTAAACATATCCTAGAACATCAGAGTTACATGGGTATGATGGCAAGCAAAGTTAATCCACACACAGATCATTTTAAATGCATAAGTAAAGGGCCATGTTAGGAACTCAAAAAATTATTACAGCATGTTAGTCTCCTTCCATACCACTAACTCCCATAAACAAGCATTGATGCATGGCTTCTGCAGAAAGGGCATAAAAATGGGATTTGAGGATGTGCTTACTTGAATGAATTCCAAGAAAATTACAAGGATTAGAAATTACATTCAGTGGTCAAAGAATGAGATTTTTTCTTGGAAGACCAAGTTTTCTAGTTTTCATTTTTAGATTTCAAGATTTTTAACATAGTTTAAGAAGCTGTACTTATCCCATAATTTACTATTATAAATACATTTTCTAGCTTTTCAAATCTAGAGAAGTTCCAAGTTGTAGGTTAACAATGCCTCTTCTTTTGGTTATACGAAATACATTCCAACAGCAATGAGAAAGTAGAAATGCAAAATGCAAAACTCTTATCTCTGGACAGCCTTCTCTTTATTGTTAAAAACATTTAGCATCACGTCCATAATAAGATACTGAGATCCATAAACTGTACAGTTTAATCAGAAATTCATGCCCCATAATAACAATGATTTGTGAATACGTACAATAAGACAAAAAGGCAGCAAAAAAATGCATTTACACAATAGAATCTTGCCAGCAATGTATAGATCTTTTCCAATAAAGATCTTGCAGAATATCTAAGTTCATTAGAGGTGCAATAAAATGCTATCTTGAGATAAGGCACCTTGATATTTGCAACAAAAGCAGAAAGAAGCATAGAATACCAAGTGATATTTAATAAGCAGAATGCACCAATAAAATGCACCAGTCATAAACTCAGGTCATAATATAACTTGATCAAATTTAACTAAAGCAATTTCAAGATCCGTACATTAATAAGCCTTGCCACCGTGTCTGCACCAATCACAAAAGCACTGCCTGGAAAAAGCTCAGCCTTCTTATAGAAATAAGGTTGATTGGAAATAATTACTGTCTTTCCTGCAATTCTAAAAGTGAACTTGTTAATAGGTCATACATACAATTAGGTTGTGACCTTTTTCATGCACAAATTAGCTAGATATGATCCATATTTCAGTTCTGAAGTGAGTTTCAACATTTAAGTGGAGGGAAGAAGAAATAAAAACGACCACAAGCTAAATAAGGTATCGGGGGAAAATAAGCATACTGTTACAAAACAATGAATCCCACAGAACTAAGACAGGGAAATAAATTCAATTCCATTGACCATGCCGTTTTCACAGGGGCAGAGTCCATTAAGAGCTATATGGCAGAGATAAACAATCATTTGGGATGCCTTTAGTGTTAGTTAAAGTAATACTCTACATCAAAGAGAAAGAGCTATATGGCAGAGATAAACAATCATTTGGGATGCCTTTAGTGTTAGTTAAAGTAATACTCTACATCAAAGAGAAAAAAGGTCATTTCCCAACAAAAGCAGCATAGTGCTACTCATATGATAATTCTGACATGTTCGAAGTGACATTCCATTACCTTTAGCTCAAAAGTGACCTATGCCTACACAAGTTACCCCAAAATCATATCACCTCCCCTAAAACAATTCATCCAGTTATAGCCACATCATCACAATAATCATCACCCTTCCACAGACACATAATACATGATGTCTAGGCGTGAAACAATCAAATAATGAGCCTCACCAGCCTTTTCAAATTGCTTGATGCGGTCCTTAATTTGTGATACTGATAGTGGAGGTTTGTCAGCATTGACTGCTGATATTTCGAAACAGGGATATCCATTGCCACAAATGCTACATAAAGAGAGAGAGAGAGAGAACAATGAGGAGCAATGTATTTTTACCCACATTAAAACAGATGACTGAAAAGCTAAAAAAAATGTCTACAGCATGAATGGCATAATAAATTTAATCAAAGTGACTCAAGAATGCCTTAAATTCACATTTATCACTAAAGATTCATGTACCTAGTAGCAACTTCCAAAAGCTTGACGTGACCATCATGCAATGGATTAAATGAACCAGAAAGTATTATCTTTCTTTCAGCGGTAGATGTATAAGTCTCTGCAAGCAGGTGGTAGACACTAAATGATCTACAAAATTTACTGCGATTTTAATTTATTCAATCTAGAGAACTAATCGTACCACTTGAAAATGGATAAACCTTAAAGCATATTTTCCCATCTATAAGTTGTTCCAATTCTTGATCTTCGCTGAAGTGTGTTTCATGTTCATCAGACATGTCAGATTCGGTCAAATGAGAAACAGATGCTGCCTGGACTTTGCATGCATTTGCAATAGCCTGTAACCAAAAGCAGTGGGCAAACATTAAAAAAAATGCCAAGAAATTTGTGAAATTGGAGCCATCACAGGCATATCGCAGTTTGTAGAGTAAAAGGATTCCTCCATGCATGGGGACATCTTTTATCTTACTGACTTCAAGATCTTGAAAGTTCATACAACCTTTCACAAAACAATACACGCAAAGAGATATAAAAGATGTAACTCTCGTGATTTTCAGTGGAAACATTGTATCTTCTGTCTTTTCTTTTTACTGACTGGAGACATATAATTGAAAAATGCAAACTTAGTGTCCATCACAAACCTTGAGTAGGAGATGGCTTGAAACTGTATCTTCTTGCTCCCGAGTTCTCAGACCCTGAGTTAAAGATTAGCGACACAAGTACTTACAAAATCACTACACTAGGATTTTAATTCAAAAAAGAAAATAAACTTTCATGACTACCTTGGACAATGTGACAATAGATACCGAAAGTCGATCGGATGTTCTTGTTGACAGGTAAAACCTATAGGCAAGAAAAACAAGACGTTGAGCAGTAATCCAGAATGCTGCGAATCCAAAGAATGTCTGGCAGACAAAAAACCTGTGATCCCCGATTTTCGGGCGTGAGCTGGCTAAAGAACCAGTAAAACCCACACCAACAACAGGATAACCTGATTCAACAGACGAAAAGAAGCCAATTTAATTATTAAATTCAGATAAATTTAAGCAGCAAATACTACCACGTGCTAATTACTGACCCGGGCTGGAAAGCTTGAGACCACGATTGTAAGCTAATAAAGCCATTTCCTCTGCAGATTGTTGACTGCAATGTTGACTGGGAATCTGGAAAAATAAAAATAAAAATCGTATGCTTAAAAGAAGTTTCTTGAAAGGAAAAAAAAACAAGTTTGATTACCTTGCCAAGTAATTGAATAAAGGACATCCTAGAATAAGGAACAACAGCTTCAAGCACTGTATTTGAAGCTCCAGGTACTGACATCAACCATCCTAGAGCCTATAATAATCACGCGCAAATTTTATTTCCTTTTCTTAATTATGAAGTGGTGATGTGATGAGGAGGATAGACAGGGAAAAGGACAGGCCTGGGAAGCACCACCGGCGAGATAGAGGACAGTCTGATTAGGGGCAGAATGTATGGCTTCCACAACACCTCGAATCCACGCGTCCGCCATGGTCGTCTTCTCCACGCTCATCGATCCCTTTTCTTTTCTCTGAAAAAATGACCACCCTTTTTTTTATTAGTGGTACTCGGCCCAGTCCTTGGGCCCAATACTCTGCGTTGAATAAATGCCGTTTATTTCGGGTGAAATATTTTTAAGGAGTTGATCGACATAAAATTATTATTGTTATTATTATTATTATCACTTTATAAACTTGTGATTATGTATTTATTACAGCTCATGAAAAATAATAAATATTTATAAAATTGTAATAGCATGTTTTTATCGTTGCTACTATTACAATCTCCCCCGTTTTTTTTCCATTGCCATCATCATCGTTTCTTAAACTATACCTAATTACTGTTACAGTCATATTTTCTTCACCGTAAATTATTAGATATTATAAATTTTATTTTTTCAAAAAAAAATCATTTTATATATAAAATACTTTTCTTTTTAAAGAACAGGGACCGATTATTTTTATACCCCACAGAAAACTTAGGATTTTCACTTGCAAGTTTAAAGGGAGCCATGGCAACTTCAAAGAGTTTTTTTTAGTGTTGCAGGTGCTATTGTGGTTGAAGTTAAAGAAAAAAAATTATAAAAAATAATTTTATTGTGGTTTAAAATAAGTAGTGAAGTGTTTAGTTAAACTGTAGTTGAGTTTGAGGTTAAAAAAAAGGTTTTTTATGTGTTTGGTTGTCATGCTTTTCATATTGCTGTCAACTTATGAAATTATTTTAAAGGACACACACACACACACATATATTGTTTTTAAAATTTTATAGATTAATAATCACAGCAATAAGATGTAATTAATAATTCATGAAAAAAATAGATATTTGTTTTTACTCTCTCATTAAACTACTTGCAATTTCATCATGAACTAAATTGATATGTGAATGCCTTTGCAATCCCTTGTAATTTCATCGAGGAACAACATATGATAATAATATTATTAGTAACAACATCTGTGATTCAGTAATATGGATATAATTCCATTACGAAATCCAGTTGCAAGTTTCTAATTCATAATCAATCGAAAAATAACAAGGTTGTGGAGTGCAATGAAGTCATGTGTCTTTCCCTTTCATCAGGACAGATCTTTATTTATATATTTTTTTATTTTTTATTTTTAAAATATTTTTTTAAAAATCGAAATGGACCTACCCCAAACTAAATAGGTCGGGGCAGCCAAGTTGGGCCACAGGGCCCAACTCTGATGGACTTGGGTTGGGCTGAGATCAGGCCCAACTCGCCCCAAGAGTTCAAATAAAAGCACAAAATGGTAAAATGGTGCGTTGCACCTTTCATTCATGTTTTGAACTATTTGGGCATGTTACTGTTCACGTGAACAGTACACATGCCGACTGTGATAAGAGGATGAATGGACGATACCGACGGGTAGAGGAGATCAAGGTGGTTCTTCCTGTGGTGGTGACATAAAAAATGATAACTTGTGATGGCCGACGATAGCGTTGGAAGGTGGCTGCATCCATGGCAGCACTGTCCTCTGGATGGTTGTTTCTCGTCCATGATTGTCTTCCGTGTGAGGATTGAAGGTTCTCTGTTAGGTCTGTGTTTTATTCTCCCAATTGTCTCTCTCTAGATTACACCCCTATTGCATTGTCGATGGAGGAAGCGTCGCCATGGAGAGAGAGGGAGAGAGAAGCTCTGCTTCATCACATTAAAGGAAGAAGGGTTCACAATCATTTTTGGGGACGAAGGAATTGTGATGAAGATGTGCACCTTCATCACGTTGAAGGAGGAATGATTCATCACAGAAATATGCTTGAATTATTTTGGCAGCACATTATCTCTGTCTTTGTTGATAAGAATCAATCACTATAGTGGTTTGACGAACTGCCCGTGAAATGCAGGAAAAGCATAAATTTCATGCTTAATAAGAAACACAGTTTCACTCTATTTTTTGTGTGGGATCCATACCAATTCATCTGCGTTTTTGTTTTATCAAATGGTACAAAGCTAATTATTGATTGAAACTGCATTTCAACCGTGTTACCAAACGGGCATAAAGTCTTAAAAAAATTTCATACCAGTCCTGAAACTTTAAATTTATTTCTGAAATGAAGGCTTGTTTCGGAAATATCTACATTGGTATATGGAAAGCTGGTTACTGTTCTATAGCCATCACCAGTTCATTTTATTTTTTTAATGAATTCTAATGACTTTGGTTGTCGTGGCGCCCATTTCCAGAGCCCTAATTCCACGTTGTTGGTGTTGTATTTGAACATATGGAAAATACGAAAGAATCGGATCACATACTCACGAGATTAACTTTTCCATATCTCGTTATCCCCTTGGCAAAAAAGAAAATATTGCTGGTCCTAAAATACGTGTTCGTAAACAAGGCAACATGGCAGAAAACATAAAATTCCAACGACGTGTTTTGCACTATATTTTAAAAAAGTTTTAGAAAAAAATTAGAATTTAAAATGTAGATTTTTTATTTTAAATTATTTTTTTAGTATTTTTATGAGTTGATATTTTTTTTTAAATATATATTATTTTAATATATTTCAGAAAAAAACTTTTAAAAATAAATGTATACTCGACTTAATAATCTTGCTAGCCTTGCAACAATATTGTGAAAAAACAGAGAAAGATAAAAATAAAGATGTTCCTCGTAATACCTGTCCGTGTCCCCGACATATGTACCCCAGTTCACTTGTCACTGCATCTGTGTATTCTAAATCTAAAAATTTAATTTTTATACCTATCAATATAAAATCGGAGGGGAAGGTTTTGGTTGACTGTGAAAGTAATTCAATTATTCACATGAACGAAATAGTTTCCAAAAGTATAGTTCACCAAAAAGAACATTGAAATTACCAAGGGCAGGCTTGACTGTTCTGGCTTGAACAGGCACTTCCTGGCCTCCAGCTGAACTCTTATTTCTCACCGTATAGGGATTATTTGATATAGGGATTATTTGGGAATGTAGTTATAATTGTTTTAAAAAGTATTTTTTATTTATAAATATATTAAAAATAATTTTTTTTTTATTTTTAAAAATTATTTTTGATTTCAGCACATCAAAATAATCTAACAATACTAAAAAAAATATTTAAAAAAAAAAGAATTTTAACCAACACCAGTTATACTAGAAAGCCAAACAGTTGGCAAAGAAAGCCAAACAGGTAGGCAAAGACATTATTGACCGCAACGGAGCCCCCCTCGCGTAGCCATGGTTGTCAAAATCATGATTTTGACACGACACGGAAGGGGCTTCGAAAAATCGGATCGTAAAATCGTACCTGAATTTTTCCGTACAAAAATCATAAAATCATAGCTAAAATCGTGTGGGTAGAAAAATTGTAAAATCGTAAGTGAAATATTTCCGAATACAATATAATATAATTATGGTCATAAAACTTCATTAGTTAAGGTTTATACATGATTTAAAATAACTTAAAAATACATTACAAAACAATTATGTCCATAGAATTTCATTAGGTAAAAACTAACAGATTTAAAATAATTATTTTGTTGATGTGCTACATAAATTCAAATCAGTCTCATGACCGTTATTTTCCTTGTTATTTTTAATACATTCATCAAAAGGATTATTATTGAAAGGATTATCAGTACTAATACTGGTATCAACACCGATATTGTCAGTACTACCTCCAACTCCAACAAATTATTTCGACATGAGGATATGAAAATGATTTAAAAACATAAAAAAATTTAATTTAAAGTAAAAAAAATTATTTTTTTCAAAAATTTTAAGTATAAATTTTAAAGTTATTTTACTAATTTTTAATAATAATTTCATAATATATACCAGAGAGAAAGACAGAAAGATATATATATATATATATATATATATATATATATATATATATATATATATATAACTCTCTTTCCGTCTCTTTTTTTATATATATGTGTGTGCGCGCGCAATGGCGTGCGCCAATTGGGAAGAATTGGGAGGGGCGTGCGCCAATTGGTGCCAATTGAGAGGAATTTATAGAATCGCAAAATCGGACCGATCCGATCTGATTTTGCGATTTTATTCGAGTTTGATCGAGTTTGATCAAAATCAATTTTTCTTTCCGATTTAATAAATTTTGATGAGTTAACTACAATTTTACGAGTCAACTCTTAATTTTAACAACCATGCACGTAGCTCTACGTGCTCTAACATGGCGGGATTCGAGTTCATGTAGATGAGTTAAAAGAAATGAAAAAATTAAATTAATGGTCGATCGTGATGTTAATTTCTTCAGGAATGTCTTTTCAAGTGAGGTTCAGCATCTTTAGTACTTTACCACTGTATCAAATGATTTGCATTTTCTGTATGCTGCCCAGTTTTCATGAGTAATTGCATGTTTGATACTGTTGTTTAAGTTGTGATTTAAAAATATTAGAAATATATTGAAATTATTATTTTTTATTTTTTAAAAATTATTTTTAATATTACCATAATAAAATATTTAAAATCACTAAAATAAATTAATTTAAAATAAAAAATAATATAAAAAGAAAAAACATTTTCAAAACATATCAACAAACATCCTTCAATTTACATAAAAAGAGCAGGTCGAGAGCATCTCGTTAGGTACGAGCTGAAGAGAAAAAATAATATTTTGATTTTTTAATATTTATTTTATATGTTTTAAAAATGGTGCTAAAAAAAATGTTAACAAAATTTCTCTTAAAAAACTAAAGTGTGATTAAAAAATAAAATAAAATAAATACAGGTAAAAACAATTACAAACTTCTTAAAATAAAAATAAAGAATTAATTTTTTTCGCCCCGTTACACTTGACCTTCCAAATGTTTTTTTTTTTTTAATTGGAGTATTGATAATGATAAAAATATATCTATACTATTTAAAATTATATTTTATAAATTTAACTATTTAAAATATCATCTCAAATGTTCTAAGAGTGTCTTCGATGGAAAATATTATTTTAAAGACATGAATTGATAATATAAAATTTTAAATAATATAAATGTAACTTTTTTATTATTATTATGTATGCTCCAACAAGAAAAAAAAATTGAAAATTCAACTGTATTAGAGTGAAAAAATAAGTGTTGTAATTTTTATCAAGAGCTTGTTGTTTTGAAAATTTGTTGGTCAAGCCTATAAATTTAAGAGAGAGAAAGGAGAGCAAAAAATTAAAATTTATTGTCGCTAAATCAGAAGTTTGTTAACCACACACCGCCCGCAATACAAGGGCCATCGTGATGATTCAAAAATCACAATGAGAGCTAGAATCTAACCCTAATAGATAATAAATGTTACAAACATAAAGATGATATTTTTATCTAGACCTGTTGGATAACAACCATTTCTGGTATAAAAGAGTATGAATTTTATAAACTCGAGAAATAATAAGTAAGGTATGGATATTGTTAAACCTAACGTGAAATCTTCTCGAGCTTCACATGAAATGTATCGTTGTGTCGCATAAATATTCTTATAAAATATTTATGTTTTTTAATGTAATGATATACACATACTTTAAACTGACATAAAATACATATATAAAAAATGAAACTTGACCAATGATAAAGAACTGGAAATGTGCATAAAAGTCACACAAACTTATATATCCCATCAAATTTTGTGTTCGGCGGTGCAAAGGCAAGAAAGTAGATGCATGATTAAAAGAGATGAGTTTGATCCCTGCACCTGTTCATACTAAGATTGTTAATACCATTCTAATCGCTATTTTAGATATTTTAATGATACAAAATATTTTGGTTTTGGAGTATTTTGGCATGTCATTTCGGGGGTGTACTGTTCATATATAATTAATTATATATATATAAAAAAAACTTAAAATATTAATTTAAGAAGCATACTTGAAATTCAAGATAAATTAACTTGAAATTATACAATATAAACACAAAGTCAAACAAACATAATCTCAAATTTAGAAAAAAAAATTACAAGTTAATCAAAAAAAGGTGGATTTTAAGGCCGAAACAGCATACCCGGAACGGTAACGGGACGTTCCAGTCGGAATTTAGCTGGAATTTCTAGAACGGGCTGAAATTAAAACTAACAAAAAAATAATACTATTTTATCTCCATTTTTTTAATGGAACAGAACGTTCTAATTATTCAAGACAAAATAAAATAATATTAACAACTCTGATTCAAATGCCTGGTCGAAGGGAGAAAGGCAGAATGGTATTGAGCACCAGTTTCTTCTCGTAGCAAGTAACAAAAACGTGTCGTCTATTCCAAGAAAAAGAAAGGAAGAAAAAGACCCGTGGGTATCACTGTACTTTAATCAAGGTTATTAAACTCGTGAGTCAACTCACAAACTCGTACGAGTTTGCGAGTTGGCTCAGCAAACCTGGTTGGACCAGAAAGAAAAATCGAAACCGGTCAAACTCGGTCAAAATCGGGTTGACTCGTAAAATCGGACAGGATCGGTCCGATTTTACGAGTTCATGATATTCTACTGTGCGCAACACGAGGCGAAGGGCTTTCTTCAATTTCAATTTTGCATTTGAGAAATCTCAATTTTCACAAAACCGTAAACTGGAATCCTCGTAGTCGTCAAAGAATTTGTAGAGCAAGCATAGTAAAGAAACAAGAACAGAAGAAAGAACTTAGGCAAGAGAAGAGAGGATAGACTTGCTGCTTCTATTTTATCTTGAGAATGCGAGGAGAACTGAAGCAGTTTAGGCTTAGAAAAGGATGAGGCCCGAGGGAGATGATGGATGAGGTGGGCGGCGGCGTGAAGAAGAAGAGATTTAGCCATTTAGAGTTAGTAAAAGTTTTAGTTTTATACTAACTTTACGGGGGGTTCACTTGTTATAAATTAATAATAATAATAATATATACGGGGGAGGGGTTATAATATTAATAATAATAATAATAATAATATATAATGGGGAGGGGTTATAATATTAATAATAATAATAATAATAATAATAATTAGAATAAAAAATAGTTAGCATAAAAAATAATTTTAAAAAAATCTATTAATTTAAGATAATAAATAATATTAATTAATTTCAAATACAACAATCATAAAAAAAAATATACAATTACTTGTACGCTAGCTGAAGATTTGTTTTAAATTTGTTAGTTTTTAACTTATGAACTTTTAGGGACATAATTATTTTGTAATGTGTTTTGAAGTTATTTTACATCATGTATAAACCTAAACTAATTAAGTTTTATGTCCATAATTATGCTATTTTGTATTCAGAAATATTTTACATACGATTTTATGATTTTTCTTCTCACACGATTTTAGCTGTGATTTTATGATTTTTGTACGGACAAATTCGGGTACGATCTTATGATTTTACGATCCGATCTTACGATCCAATTTTTCATAGTCCCTTCCGATTCGTGTCAAAATCGTAATTTTAACAACCTTGACTTTAATGGAGGTGGTGGCTTTGCTGTTTAACCACGTACAAAAAAACAGAACAGCACTTTAAATGTATTTTTTTAATAAAAAAAAGTCTATTTATTTTTCGTTTTATAAAGAGATGAAAAGTTGTTCTGGAACTGAAAACTACAATGTTAAGGAGGTTTATATAATGTTGTTTTAGATGGATAGATATAATTCTCTTCTCGGTTTTATATCCACGAGATGGGATTGAAAAATAATGTGAAGGATGACACGTTGTTTATCAATAAATAAGCTCCTTATTATTATTTTTAAAAATAAAAATAGATAATGCTTCGTCCACTCTTTATATAAAACCCAATTACAGAGTGAGTTTCCTTGTTTGAAAAAAAAATATTTTTTTATTTTAAATTAAAAAATTTAATATTTTTAGATATTTTTATGTATTGGTGTTAAAAGTAATTTTTTAAAAATAAAAAATATTATTTTTATACATTTCTAAACTAAAATCACTTTAAAAACACTCTTAAACAGTCGTTAATCCTGACAATATCCCATCTCTATTTTTTAACCTTTAATTAACCTTTCTTATTTGAATTAATACATTATTTCATCTATTTATTCTGTATTTTACCCTGCATTATCTTTTTGTTTAAATTTTAACTAATGCTCTCTCTTGTTATTTTTATTGTCTTGTTCACCTTCTTTAAAATTGTAATTAATCCTTTTAATTTTATAATGCTTCAAAAAAACTATAGTAATATATGGTTATTTCTTTGTTTTATATAAATAATTGTTTTTCACATGACATATCTATAAAAATAAAAATAATTTGTTATGAACAACCATAATTAGCTTATAAAATAAACATGCTTCAATATTTTACTTGTGTATCTATTTTTTACTTTTATCAGGAAGATTAACCTTTTCATTTTAATATTTAATTAACATTAATAACTGTTATTTATTTATCAGCTAATTTACTTTATTAAATATATATTTCTCAATTAAGAAATTATCATACACATTCGAGCTTATTTATTTTTACATTTTAAATCACTTTTAAAAAATAAAAAATATTATCTCAAACAAAATAGGTTTTAAAAGACAACTACTTTTATGACCCCAGCATAACTTCATCCCCCGCAGTTAAAAAAAAAAAAAAAACCTTCATTCTTTTCAATTCAATATTAAATCAAAATACCAAACGCCACGTGTTGCGAATTACATGACCAATGTGCAGCAATAATAAAAAGGAAACCTCCTATTGTGTGGTCGTAGCAATAAAAAGCAGTGTAAAGTCTAGAGTGGGTTTCACCTATCTTCTCTTTCTAGCCCACTCGTCAAGCGGCTTTTTTATTATCATATCTGAATTCATCTCCAACATTTTCTTATCACGAGATATGGAATCGACTCCTTTACAGGTAGTGTGCATGCATTCACGAGGTGTCCTTGGCCAGGGTCCCGCGAATTAAAAATGAAAGAAAGATCAGGACCATCTGTTCTTTGTTTGATTGTACTGGTTCTATGATTAAAATCTGGCTGGTGCTGATCTACCGGTCAATATTCCAGCTATGGACATGGAACAGGTTCAGAATCCTAGTAAATTTCTATTCTACATAATATGATCATTGCTGGGTTTATAGTGATCATAATCATGGCTTCTGTCTCCTTAACGGTTTATAGTCAATGTGGGATCATCATGACCATCCAATTCATCGCCTCTGTCAGCTTCAATCTTCTCCACTGGATAATTTGATATTGATTTCATGTCTTTTCACCATAAAAACTAGCTTAGGCTCCAGGCGCGCCCCAAGTAATGCATGGAGAGGGAATCGCCTTTTTTTCTTATAGACCTTTTCCTTTCCAAAACTAGCCTTATACTCTCTTCTCTGCAATGGTCAATAATGGCGGATACATCAATTCTAAATCTATAACGTGACCAGGAATTCAATTCATTCCATCTGAATGCTGTGATAACTGAAATACTCGTATGATTTTGATTATCCCAGTACACTGGAAAAAAAAAAAAAAAGCTTCAATCCTTGAAATGAAAATTACAGTAATTGTTTAGAGTATAGTTGAGATTATTTTTAAAAATATTTTTTATATGAAAATAATATTTTTTTTATTTTTTTAAAATTATATTTTATATAAGATTTTAAAATACAATTTTTTTTTAATTTAAAATAAAAAAACCTCAAATTTTCGTTCAGACAGTCACTTTAAACCGGAAATATGTTTTGGCCTAGGCGTAAAGAGACGGTTAGACAGGACCTTACCAGAAGGAAACATTAAAATAAGAAAACACAGGGAGCTCTCCTCCATAAAGCAAAAAAGTAATTTACATGGAGTTGCTTTCTGAAAATATCACGATAAATTGTACAGAAGAGAAATTAAAGAAGCTTTAAATTATGCCTGGCACTGCTCAAATATCTTTTTTATTTAAAAATAATATTATTTTATTTTTAAAAACTTATTTTTAATATTAGACCATGAAAATATAAAAATATTAATAAAAATTAAAATAAATTAATTAATATTATATTTTTCTTAAGAATATTTTTAAAACAAACAAATAAATTTGTATGGATAGTATCAACAACTTTTGCTTTTCCCATTTTGTTTTCATTTCTTACTAAAATTATCTATCTTCCCAAGGTCCGGTCGATGCTTACCAAAATAACCCTTACCCTTCCTCAGCACTTTCTCTTGTCTTTCACATGCACACCCCCTTCCCTCCCCATCGCTCTCCCTTCCACACACACAGATAGAGGGAGCCTCAACTGCCTCTCTCAAGCTTTCTTCTTTCTCACTTGGTTTTCTGCTTCTGAAAGGTAAGCCCCTTGCCTTTCAAGCCTCAACTACCTTTGCATTTTGCACCCTCCAACAGTCAGTTTGTTTGGAGACATGTTTCCTTTAATTTTGCTGCTTCTTGTTCTATTTAACTGTTATAGTCCAGTGAGTTGTTTGAATAATGAAGGGAAAGCACTTTTGTCATTTAAGCAGTCCATCTATGAAGACCCAGAAGGGTCTTTGAGTAACTGGAACTCCTCCGATGATAACCCCTGTTCATGGAATGGGGTTACATGCAAGGACTTTAAAGTCATGTCTGTTAGCATTCCAAAGAAGAAACTTTATGGGTTTCTTCCTTCTGCTCTTGGGTCACTCTCTGACCTTAGACATGTAAATTTGAGGAATAACAGGTTCTTTGGTAGTTTGCCTGCTGAGCTCTTTCAAGCTCAAGGACTGCAAAGTTTGGTCCTTTATGGGAATTCCTTATCTGGGTCTTTGCCAAATCAATTTGGCAAGCTTAAGTACCTTCAGACCTTGGATTTATCCCAGAATTTCTTCAATGGGTCTATACCCACATCATTTGCTCTATGCAAGAGACTAAGGGCCCTTGATCTTAGCCGAAACAATTTCACTGGTTCTCTGCCAGCTGGGTTTGGTGCTAGTTTAGTTTCTCTTGAAAAACTTGATCTTTCATTTAATAAATTCGATGGTTCAATTCCTAGTGACATGGGAAATTTGTCTAGCTTACAAGGAACTGCTGACTTGTCACACAATCTCTTTACTGGTTCAATCCCAGCTAGCCTTGGAAACCTTCCTGAGAAGGTTTATATTGATCTAACTTACAACAATTTGAGTGGTCCAATACCTCAAACTGGTGCTCTAATGAACAGAGGACCAACAGCATTTATTGGAAACCCTGGTCTCTGTGGCCCTCCATTGAAAAACCCATGTTCTTCAGACACCGATGGTGCTACTGCACCTTCATCAATCCCTTTTCTGCCTAACAACTCCCCCCCTCAAGATTCGGATAACAATGGCAGAAAGAGTGTGAGAGGAAGAGGACTGAGTAAGATTGCTGTTGTTGCAATAATTGTTAGTGATGTTGTTGGAATTTGCTTGGTTGGATTGTTGTTTTCGTATTGTTATTCAAGGGTTTGTCAGCGTAGCAAGAGCAGGGATGGAAAAAGTTATGGTTTTGAGAAGGGAGGGAAGAAAAGGAAAGAGTGCTTTTGCTTTAGGAAGGATGAGTCTGAGACTCTATCTGAGAACGTGGAGCAGTATGATCTCGTGCCGCTAGATGCACAGGTGGCTTTTGATTTGGATGAGCTGCTTAAGGCATCGGCTTTTGTTTTAGGGAAGAGTGGAATTGGAATTGTTTACAAAGTAGTGCTCGAGGATGGGCATACTTTAGCTGTGAGAAGATTGGGTGAGGGAGGTTCTCAAAGATACAAGGAATTCCAAACAGAAGTGGAAGCAATTGGCAAGCTAAGGCATCCTAATATTGTGATTCTCAAGGCGTATTACTGGTCTGTGGATGAGAAGTTGCTCATCTATGATTACATACCGAATGGGAGTCTTGCCACAGCACTTCATGGTAAGTTCCAGAAACCATCATGTCACCGGAGCAAATTTTCTTTTGCCACATTTATATTAATAGATTTTATTTTTGTTTCCTAAAGCATGATTTTGTTTGTTGGTATTTGTTATTTTGATTGTCTCAATTCTCTAATGTCAATAGGGAAGCCTGGAATGGTGTCATTTAACCCATTATCATGGTCTGTTCGGTTGAAAATCATAAAGGGAATTGCAAAAGGCTTGGTTTATCTTCATGAATTCAGCCCTAAAAAATATGTTCATGGAGATCTGAAGCCAAGTAATGTACTGCTTGGACAGAACATGGAATCACACATTTCTGATTTTGGGCTTGGACGACTTGCTACCATTGCTGGAGGGTCCCCAACCCTGGAATCTAATCGAATTGCCTCAGAGAAACCACAAGAGAGACAACAAAAGGGTGCACCAAGCTCAGAAGCTGCCACAGTTTCATCTACGAACTTGGGATCATATTACCAGGCTCCTGAAGCACTAAAAGTTTTAAAACCATCACAGAAATGGGATGTTTACTCTTATGGAGTTATCCTACTAGAAATGATCACAGGAAGATTGCCAGTGGTCCATGTTGGTACCTCTGAGATGTATCTCGTTCACTGGATTCAGCTTTGCATTGAAGAGCAGAAACCACTTGCAGATGTCTTGGACCCCTATCTGGCTCCAGATGTGGACAAGGAAGAAGAGATTATTGCAGTTTTGAAGATTGCAATGGCTTGTGTTCATAGCAACCCAGAAAGGAGGCCTACGATGAGGCATGTCTCTGATGTTTTTAACAGATTGGCTATGTCTTCTGATTAAGAAATCTAACAGAACTGCGAATCCAATGCTCCAGTGCTTCTCGAAAACCATCAGTTACTTTGAGAAGGGATTTCAAAGATAATTGTTTTTGTCTCTTTCAGTGGAAACATGTACCCTAGGATTCTCTCCTTTGGTTTTGCGTGAAGACTAGGTGAAGTTAGGTCTGCTAAATGGGCATGCTAGCAACTGGGTTTTGTATGAGTTGTCTTGTAACTTGTTAGTATATGTAAAAGAATGTCCTCTTCTTGCTCTCATTGCAGATCTTATTGTCTCTTTCTTTGTTCTATGTCAATGAATTTACCTATTAATTTGCTATAGCTCGCCTGTAGTATCAAAAACTATTGTGTAGCAGTGCAATGCAGATAGACAAGGTAATTCTCATCACTTGAAAGAAAAAAACCCTAATGGCTGATGACTCAGTGGCCATATCTCTCGCTAAGTGACTTCCATATGATACCATGCAAAGTAATCTTCAAGAGCTCTACCTATTTTCAATCTTTCTGGCGGCCATATTTTCTCAACAGTTTGCTTAACTTATTCATCCAATTTGTCCCGTTTACTCAAATCTCCATGCTTGATGGCATGGTGATATTAAAGATTTCAGGGAATTGTTACCCAACTGTTTTGCGGTAAAAACAGAAGCCATCTAGTTACCGAACCGAGTGGCGCGAATATAGGTAGTGGAGTCCACTACTAATCAAAGTATCCAATTAACGAGAAAGTTCTTAGCTGTACACTGGATTTGATAGGTCATAGATTTGTTAAATCATTTTTTGACTTTATCAGAGATTCTTGCTGGAATGTCTTTGGTCAATTCACTCCAGCTAAGCTGGTTTATTAGGGTTCTTGCTTAATTCAGGTTTTACTGATCTCGGGGCTTTAATTTATTGGTCATGGTGGGGAGGCAAGAATGCAAGAGTTTTTTTATTTTATTTTATAATAAATTCCTAATAGACATCCCTGTAGTCCTATGCATGAATATTTGTCTTATTGGTCAACTTTTTATATGGATTTTTTCTTTCATGGTAAAGTGCTTTCTTGAAAAACAAACAAAAACCAAAGGTGATATAATGTGCATCACACCAAGTAATTTGTGTATGCAGATCTTTCACTGTAAATCGGGGTACCTTTAATTGTTTTACCGATTAACAGTTGAGGGTGAGCTGCGGTTGCGTTGAATGCAGCTTGGATTTACAGTTTATTTATTTATTCAATTAAAAGTTAAACCTCTTCTCTTTTATTGTTTTAAATTGATTTATTTTTTAAAATAACTTCACGGGTCGTTATAGATTTGCATTGTGTTTTTTATTCTCCAACTTCACTTTCTTTATTGTTAAATTATTTTTATTAAGATTATTTTTATTATATTAGTGATATTATAATTAAAATTTTAGCGTACATAATCATTTTTCTTCTTTATCTCTCCTCATGATACCCATTAATTTTCTTTAACATGTCTCTTTTTTTCATCGTGGACAATTTAACACGGCATTCTCCAGTTACAAAATATTTATGAAGCTTTGTTGTTTTGCAATAAATAAATAAATTATATTGTGATTTTTTTAATTATGTTAATAAGATAAATCCCTTTCAAATTCTAAGAATTACCTTACCTTCAACCGTATAGCTTTCATTCAATGTTGCTCTACCCTGTTTGTGTTTGTTTTTAAGGTTGGAAAATATTTTGAAAAAACATGATTTTTATTAATTGTTTTTAGTATTTTAATTTTTTTTTATGTGTTAGTATCAAACATAAAATTAAAAAAATATTTTTTTAATTTTTAAATGAAAAAATTATAATCACAATTTAAGTCATGGAACAGGGGGGACTGCAGGGACATCGTTTCCCACCCACCCTCCATCTTTAATTTGCATACAACCATGGAATTGTATGAACAGAACATATTATAACCTTCCAAAACTTGGAATTCAAGGAAGGAGACGTCGTTTTTACTAGATGCACTGACATTTAACACCAGAATCTTTTGAGTACCAACTTCAAACAAAATCATCTATAAAGCTGCGTGGTAGACATGAATTGTTTAAGGAAATACTCTTAAGAAGATGAGAGATTCGGATTTCGTTGTTCACAGAATGTGTATACCTTCCCTCTTTGTTGTTGAATGAACCATCTCAGCTTTCACATCCCCGGTCACGGTACATTCTTCAGAAAATGAAAGACAAAAAACGATTATTTTTTTTCCAAGAAAGAAGCACAATGCAATTTGCTACCCGGGAGAACAGTCAAAAAAGTAAAAAGGAAGAGCTAGCTAAAAATTTGCAGCAGTTGACACCAAGGTTATCTTTGAAATAATCAAAATATTTCATATTAGTAAAGTAAAGAAACAAAATAAAACAATATCAATTTTATTTTAATTTAAATTCTAATTCATGCTAGATTTTTTAACTAAATATCGGCACAAATATACTAGTATCACGCCGGTTGTGCTGATTTTACCTTTAAAAAAACATAAACAAATTAAATTGAAACTAAAAAGCTCCCCACCCCACGACACCCCCGAATCGTTTTGCCCTGCCTCAAATTCAATTCGTTGTCTCAGCCAAACCTCTCACTAATCTCCATCAATCTTGACAGTGCACTATCACTATCACCATTATCATTTCTAGACAAAGAAGAAGAACCGCTGATACTCCTATTATCGTTTCTATTTAGGACAGTATCGGCAAATTCCCACTCCAACCTGTCCTTGTAAACAGGGTATTGGA
The DNA here is from genome assembly GCA_015731905.1 of Salix dunnii. Taxonomy (NCBI): domain Eukaryota; kingdom Viridiplantae; phylum Streptophyta; class Magnoliopsida; order Malpighiales; family Salicaceae; genus Salix; species Salix dunnii. Next base: position 8,489,238 of record CM027668.1, on the reverse strand, counting down.
GCACATGTCAACTAACTAAGCTCAGTGCTCATAGTCACCAGCACGAAGATTCTTGGAAACCCATTTTAAGTAAGTAAATGGGAGAGTGCCAAGCATCCTGCCCAAGTCAATTAATCGGTCTGTTATCGAGTTGTGGTGGTTTTGAGTGGTTTATTGTGTGGGCAGTTAGTACCCATGGTTTGTTTGGCTTGAAAAAGCATGCGAAGTTAGGAAAGGTAGGGGTTAAGGCCACGGTGGAGACTATAAAGAAAGACTTAAACTTGGTTAGAAGAGATAAGAAGCGACTGAACAGCCAGAGACAAGAATATGCATTTGCTGCAGACCAATATTTATTGATTAAGGTTTTTATTTATTATTTGTCAATAAAGATTAAAAGTCGGTTTTGAATTAAAATCATTAATCCCACCCAAATTCTTCAACCAGCAGGGCAGGATATGCCCGTCAAAGTTTTGGGGCTACTCTCCCAGGGGCGTCGACCTCCTTATCTGGGCACTACAGAGCCAGGACTGTGGGCTATTTTTCATATATATATATATATAATAAACATTACAATCCAAAATATCAAACCAAAATATTCTAAAATTAAAATATTTTATTCCAATTAAAAAAACAAAACACCAACCAAAATAAAACTAACATGGTCGAGTCTGCAGATCATCTCTGAATTTGATACAAAATTAACGGCCAATCATCCAACAGGCAAAACTTAATCACAAATACTCCCACACCGTGAATTTTAAGGATCTCTCTCATATTCATGGCAGGCATGAATTCATCCCATCTCCTTGACCTTCAAATATCCTTGTACATTCAGCCACACCTTCATCAGACAGCACATGAATTCAGAACAGCTAATCAATTTCTTGAATAAAGCTTTGACACATTTTTGGGCTACACTGTTATTTTTATTTTTCAACATCAGTGTAAGAGAGACCGACCAAGCTAATAGTGGCATATGCAGTTTTCTAAATTTATATATATATATATATATATATATATATATAAATTTAGAAAACTGCATATATATATATATATAAATTTAGAAAACTGCATATGCCACTATTAGCTTATACCCTGTATTCAGATTCTCTGTAAAAGCATATAAGAGATTTAAAAATAAAAAAAATAAAAATAGAATTTTCAATACACCAATCAACATAGGATTCTTAATAAAATACTAATCTTTGTGTGTGTCAGAGTGTGTGTGTGTGTGTGTGTGTGAAATACCATTCCGATATTCTATATGTAACATAATACCTTTAGCCATATAATATGAAGAGAAACAATAGCATTATTTTAAATTTATTATTTAATAATAAATAAATTAAACATTAATATAATAGGACCTTACATGGCTATAGGTATTATATTGAAGGGGAAAAGGTTCGTCTTGATCCTAACTCAATTAATTGAGATATAAAAGCGATAATATGCATTCTGTGATGCAACTGGATCTCGATCATCAAACTTAGAAAGGAATTGCTAAGGCTAAAATAAATAGAAAAGAATTCCCCAATCAACAGAATCAAATGATATTGTTACACTGATATCATCAATCATGGTGCCTAAAACAAGTTAATGACAGAGAGTTCATCGTCTCAAATGCCATTATGAAATTGATATCATAAACTTAGTACCTAAAACCAGTGCCACCATCTCAAATGACAGAGAGTTCATCATCTCAAAGATTTCATTGTCTCAATTTATGGATATTGTTTTCTTTTAAAATGGACAAAACCAGTACCAAAAAGCAACACCTTGGAAGCGCACCAGGACACTTTCAAAGTTTCCCCTGGATACGCCAGTATTTATCTGAAAAAATTAACAACAAATATAAACTATTTACCATTTTTATTATAGAGGAGAGATATAAGAGTCTGACTACAGAGCACTACCACATGCACAGAAGAACATAAGAGTATGAATTCAAGCCAAAACTAGTCACCATATAAAGTCAAAAGAAAACAATAGATTCTACTGTCCTTAAGGTGGAAAAAATGGGTATTGCAATAACTTACATGAGGTATAGCAGCCTAATTGTTCTGAAGAAGGACAACCACATCACTGTTGAACGGAAAATGAAAATGAAAATTTCGCTTGAAATTCCCATTTTGAGAATCTCTTCATGGAAACACAGTATAATTTTGAAATATGATACCTGAACCATCTGCACGCTTACCGTGAATGGATACATTGAGAATCTTCTACTGACCATTTTTCCTGAGAATTTGAACTGCACTCGACGTGAAGATATTGGGAAAAAAACCCCTAATAACAATGTTATAACATCTTAATCAATGGACATTGTAAGAGTGAAATAGGAGTCAATGCTTTGCCATGCATTTCGGCAAAGACAGTTAATGACTCATGGACCACTTGCTCTTACAATGGCCATTGTTCAAGATGTTATGACTATGAAGATCAAATGCATAATATTTTCTATCCTCTGTATCTGAACTCTTTTCTTGGCTCATTCCTTCTCTTTGCAAACGATATCCATACAAAATGTTAAGTGGCAAATCAGAAAAAGCAAAATCAAATGCCACGAGGCAAGGGCATGTTTACAAGTATTCGTATTATGTGTTAAGGAACCATCTCATTTAAAAATTTAAGCTTGTAGATGAGACTCTAAAATATGATTGATATAATTTTCTAACATGCCCCTTCAAGTGAAAACCCTTTGGGTTTGAAACTTGCACAGGCCCACATCTCCTTGTGTTTATTTTTATCAAATAAAATGGGGATTGTGAGTTTGAACTCGTGACTGTTAGGTTAACAAGGCTCTAATACCATGTTAATGAATCATTTCATCTAAAAGCTTAAGCTTATAGATAAGAACCAGAATATAATTTATATTATTCTCTAATATTATATGCACCATTCCTAACAATTCCATTTGTTTTCACAAGGAAAATGCAGATAAATACTGTATTTTTTCTCACAATCCACCATAGTAACCCGCCAAATTTATTCATCCATCGAGGCACTATAAGTTTAAATATCACAGTTATTACGGCATTAGCATTCAGAATACATACAAAATGGTTAAATGCCAAAAAAGAAAAAAGCAAATTCAAATGTCAGGGGGCAGGGGAAGGGGCAGTTAATGAAGATGTTTATAAGCATACTCATCATGGACGATTCCTATCAATTCCATTTCTTTTCACAACGAAAATGCAGATACTCTTTCTTCCTCACAATCCACCCTAATAAGCCACCAAATTTCACCATAACTGATCCAGGATCCATACGAATCATCAGATAAAATGAAATTACGGTGCCATCGAAACTGTTGTAATTGGTTTTACCACCAGACTCGTAATTTGTTTTCCCAGCAGAGAATATTCAAGTCTCACGCTAAAAGCAGAAGCAGTGTAAATTTAGGTAGAGGATGATTCATTTAAAGAAACAGGAAAGCCGGCAATACCCAGTTGCTGTTGAAGGTGAAAAGCGGCTGCAGAAGCCCTAAAGGCGGCTCTCCAGCTCCTTCGTTGTTCCTTCACATACCAGCGAAACTGGCTGCATGTTGTGTGGTTTATATGCTGGAAAAAAGATTGCCCTCCTCACGGCCCATGAGTTCATTGCCGAAACAATAGGACACTACAAAGCCCATAAAGACTATCACGGTCACCTGCGCCTCAGACCAAACCTTTTTTTTTTTAAGAAAAAGTTAATAATAATCAGTATTACAAGTATACATGTTATTTCATTTGGGTCCAAACATTTAAAATGGTACAATCTACTCGAAAAAAATACACCCAGATTTTAACACCCCCCCCCCCCCCCCCAATAAATATATATATATATCACACTCAGATTTAATATTATGCGTATGTGCTTTTTCATTGACTTTTTTTTTTTTGCATGCTGATTGTTTGATATATTTTGATAATTTTTAGATTTTGTATTTTTTTTTAAAAGTAATTTAGATTTCAGAAGACGGAGGGACAGACAAAGTAACAAACTACTTCCAATATTGAGACAACAAAACCTTCATGCATTTGGACAAGATGTCTTTAAGAGATACAATTTGTCAACCATGATTTCCTCTCACACTTTATTAGTCTCCATGATTTCCTTGTACAACATACGTTACTAGCACAGTAGAATATGCAGTGATTATAATTCCTTTTAGAGCACAATAGGCAACCATAATGTTAGCTGTGTTAACAAGTACCTATTCTTCTAAACTACTATTTATGATGAATACCGTAACAGAGAAAGAGAGACAAGTTAGCTTACTTATAGATCTTAAGATTCTCGATTTAAGCCATAGAAAATGTTTTGCAACCTCATACAACACAACATCATATGCTTACGCTAAGTAACACAAGCATATGATGCTATAGAGCATATGCTAATAATTAAAAAAAAAAAAAAACTCGAAACATGGAATATGTACTGGCTACTATCCTGATACAAATGTCATCTTCCATTTTATTTGGGAGCTTAAAAGTTAACTCATTTTTGCTCATTTTTGCTTGACAGACAATAGACATGGCAATTCAAAGAAATGTCTAAAAAGGCGTCACGGGAGAAGAACAGTTCAGGAGAAGGTTGGTGAATATGAAGGAAGATATTTGCTTTTTCGTACAATCCTCAGCCGTTTGACGCTTTCTACAAACTCCCTGACAATTTTTTTAAGAAAGAGTGACTCGTTAAACAAATGTATCTTGTATAAGATAGAGAAAAACATGCATAGATAACAACAGTGGATTAAGAGCATACTTCCAAGGAACATCACCAACGGTCTTCCAGTTCTCCTCTCCGTCCTTATAGAACAGGCAGAATTCAGACCCTGCTTGGAACAGCCTTAACCTAGATGCAGATTGTCTTCCTGGAACAACGAATCTTAATCATGTTATCTTTGATAATGAAAGGGGGGAGAATGAGTTGGAACGTGTTTTTTGGTACCTCCCAAACATGTCTTCGAGTTGAAGTGCGAGGCTTGAGTAGCCACCATGATCTAGTATGCATATTTTCCTACCAACAATCACCTCATCCATGTTTACCTTCACATAAGCCCACCTCTCTTTGCTCTGAACCCCCTCTGCCTCCTCGTCACAATCTTGTGGAGTAAATCTATGGTAACTTGAAGTCCAGTGTTTTAGTGGCGAGTTTTCCTGAGGCCAGTCCATCAGGTCACCGTATCCCTCCACGCTTACCACTTATATATGTACAAGAAACCCCAATTAGAAAATTCAGATTGCAGTTATCAAAAACAGGAGAGAAAATGCTCTGCTTTTTGAGGCTCAAACTTTAAATGAAAATGAAATTCATTTAGATACGCAGAGACGTTCTTCATCGTCCCAATTGATAATTGACAATCTAAAACAATTTCTAATAAGATCTTGTCACTATTGAGTGGAGGCATAACTATCAAGAATCATTTAGTATTACTGATTCTGTCAAAAAGGTTTTCCATCGTAATGAATACTTCTTTCTACTATAAAACAGTTTTTGTGTGCACAGCTATTTTTGTGCTAGCGCAGACTTTTCCATCAATTCCATGGTTTATCATCGATTATTTCATGATTTTGTCAACATCTTTTCTCCACAAATGCCACTTGTAAATGTAAGAGTTCTTTTACTTGGTGATTGCTGCAAAAGTTAAGACAGAAATTAAAGAAAGGAGCAAGGGGCATACGATGTTCAGATGGATGATATGCTTCAGGTTGCAAAGTTCTGAGACTGAGACCCAGATCAATAATACCATCATCTTCCCTAGGCTGATAGTAAGCAGGATGAAGAGCTGGAGGGCTTTGAAGGAAGCTTGATGCATTAGTATCCATCGGAATAATATTGCAGGATTAATGACTGGAATGAATGGTGGTAGCAAAATTTAAAATTGTGTTGATTTGCACCAGGTAGGAGAACTTATTTATACACTGAATTCTGCAATGACAATTGAAAGTAGAAGTGGGGTCCAACCAAGTAGACAAGCAGGTTTTCTCCTACTATTAATCATTAAGTGGTTCTCATCTTCTTGTGTTACTCTGATACTACAAACATGCAAGTACACAAGGAAGCTACTAAAAAAACAGACAAACTAGGGATGGCCTGAGTGATTGTAACAAAGTTGGTTTGGATTCTGCAACCCAACATTGCAACATGGGTTCTTCTTTTCAGGTTGGAAATCCAACGGTGAGAAAACTGTCAGTGAATGCTCAGGATTGAACTGCTGGGTCCAACACACATGAAATTATGCCATGAATTTCTTTCTTTTAAATTTATTATAACTTTCTTAAGATATAGAAAATGTACTCTTGATAAGCAATGTTTAGAATTTTCGACATCTATTAGCCACAATGTCTTTGTACATTGTTCCAGGAGTAGTGATTGCGATAATGGAAATCAGCACTTCATTATATGTGCTGTGCCTGTATTGAAAAAAAGTAGTGTCTCGTGTTCAGGGAAAAAATAATCCTGTAGAGATGTAGTTTTGGCTTGAGTTTCCGTTCTTGCTTTTATTTTGTTTAGTTGAGCAGTCTCTTTCAAATGACAGTACAGCTCTACTCTTTAAGGGGGGCAATAGTCTCATCTTCACCCCTGATCCCACTCTGCCTTGCCCTTGCAAGACATTGCTGTGTGGATGAAACCTGCTTGCCAGCATAGGATTCTTTTTAACTAGTCTGGAAAAAAAGGGATTGTCGTTGAATTAGAAGAATCCCATGACCTTTTTGTTCTTTGGAACACAAAGGATCTTGATTATTAATTCCTCTTCCTATTAGCAAAATTTAGGTCTGATTCTTACTCGGGACTGTAAATGAGCCGTGTTTAGGTTGACGAGAAGAATGCTCACGGTTCATAAATCAGGAATCTGAATGCACCAGTCTCCGTTTACAAACAAGATGGTCTTCCAACTTTTTGGTCAAACCACAATTAGTCCTGGAACCAATTTTATTTTATTTTAAAAAAAAAAATGAGAGAGGGAGAGCTTATTCACCTGAATATATCGTGACAACTTAGAAATTTAGTCTCAATGTTGATCGGTTTGATAACAATCCTGACCATGAAACCAAAAAAGAACATATATAACTGACATCCATTTATTTATTTATTGTTTTTAATCAAATCCTTGGATATTTTTTTCTTTCATTTCCATTCACAGGTTAACATAATTATAACCTACAAGTCAAGTGATTGTCAATATATTAATACCTGACGAAGAAATGAAATAAATTGCTCTGTTCTTTTTAATTAATCCGAGATGTAATTTCTTAAAACAAAATATTTTTTATGATTATGTGTTCAAAATCTATAAATCATACATAGAACCCTAGAAAAATTAACACAAGGACTTGATTTGAAAGAAGAAAGAACAGATAATGAGAACTGTTCTTGAACCAAGATTTGAGCCGATCGTTCTCAAGTTCCATAAAAGCTGTCTGGTAAAAGAATAATAGAAAGAATTCAATCTGCTTCGGATTATATAATGTGCAGTTCATTTTTAGAACATGATATATATAAGCCACGGTGTCTAAACAAGCATTGAGTTTGAGGCCACAGGTTTCAATTCTCCAGTATTTGAAAACTGAGCGACAGAATTAATTTTATACTGTATTAAGATAATAAAGCGATTATCACATAAAACATACTAATAGAAGATGCATATATACATCAAATATGGAAAAAGATTTTCCAATTTTATTTGTCTTGAAATGTGTTTTCTCAACGGATTATACTTTTGGTAAACAAAAGCAACCTAACAATTTGTAGAACTTGCGCGCACAACAATAACAATTTGTGTGTGCATGCATTCAGGCACTCATATTGGGCCCGGACGGACCGAGCACTTGACCACAATTACGTGATGAGCGTGATGCAACTCTTGCGAGATAAATGATCTCAAGCAAGGTTGTTAAAATCAACTATTTTAATATGAAACAGAAGTTGTTTTTAAATTTGAATTATAAAATTAAAATCATAAAATTATAGCTAAAATTATATAGGTAGAAAAATTACAAAATTATAAGTAAAATATTTTTGAATATAACACATCATAATTATGACTATAAAACTTCATTAGTTAAGGTTCATACATGATTTAAAATAACTTAAAAATAAATTACAAAACAACTATGTTTATATAATTTTATTAGGTAAAAACTAACAAATTTAAAATAAATATTCAACTGACGTGTCATGTAAATTAAATCAACTTCATTTTCATATCCCTCGCTATTTCTAAGACTTGCATCAGTGACATCATTATCGAAAAAATTATTAGTACTACCACCAGTATTAACACCAATATTGCTTGTACCATCTCTAACTTTAACAAATTATTTTGAAATCAACACATGAAAATAATTTAAAAACACAAAAAAATTAATTTAAAGCAAAAACAATTATTTTTTTCAAAAAATTTAAGTATATATTTTAAAGTTAATATTTAAATCAATACATGGGAATTAATTTTTTTATTATCTAAGAAATGTTATGCATTTAAAAAATTTGATTTTCGAACCTTTAAACGAATTACACTGCTACTGGTGAGACTAAGAGTGAACAATTCTGATGAGGTAGGACTTCCTTTCTTTAACTTAATATTTTAATAAATGTTGATAGAGAGAGAGGAGGGAGATGGCGTCTCAGGCCTATAATGAGTTGACATAGAATACGCCAATGGCCTAGGATTGTAAAAATTAGGATTGTAAAATCAGATTTATCCAGTGCAGTTTTAGACCAATTTTTGTGTTTTTTTTTTATTTTAATGGAATCCAATTTTCTATTAGATTTGACAAATTTTATTAAGTTAATTCATAAAATCATACAATTTTACTCGCAAATTTAACAATCATGATCTCAAAGCAAACCCTTTTTGAACATAAATTGAACTGTCCGATTGGGAGCGAGACTATGTCTTCCTCGTTTCCTTTCCTGGTGTTTTTTTAACTACTTTGTTTGGGGTGGAGAACAGGACAGAAGGCACTGAAGTAAAATGCAGAACGAAAAACAAATAGCACCCAACAATAGAAAAAGAGAGAGAGAGAGAGAAAAGAAACAAAATAACATCCGTTTTGTTCAAGGACGAGGATGAAACGAAGAAATGCATATCTGATGTGTCGGTAAATAGAATACTTTCAAGTACATTGCCTTGAAAGGTTTTTACCAATGCAAAACCCAAAATTGATATTTTCAGGACAAAATATCTCGTCATCCCAGATGAGCTTGATTTACAAGATTTTTTTTTTCTTTATATCATTTGACCATGAACTACATGAAATTTGAATGAATGGAGAAAAATGAGCATACTTTTAAACAAATCTTTCCTGACCTTGATTTTCCTGTTATTAAACAAGATCGAAAGTCGTATAAACTTCATTTCTTCCGTGTTTACCTTCCAACCAACACTGGCAACTTTCACCACCGCAAAGCTTCACCAAAAATATGCACGTGTGCTTGGCATTTGACTTAAAGCTAGACAGTGTTTGAATCCAAGACGGGTATTTCAAGCCTGTACGAAAATAGTATCTGCTGCTACTGCATGGGTAACGAAGTACTGTTTGTTTGCTGGATAATCATGTCATGTCATAGCGGCTAAGAAATTCAATTATGCAAGGATAAACTTGCTCCACTGCCTGTGAGGATTCAAATGAATATTACAGCACATAGCACTGAAAAGAAACTATCAAACAAGATGTTACGCATTGCTGCAGTTATGAACCACTTACCAGTCTCCCCCCCACCAAATCATAATGTGCATAATGAGGCCCTCCAGATTCTCCAAACACTTTGTAGGTGGTCAAATGCTCGGGGATGTGCTTAACAGTTTCTAATGCATTCAAATCATTATGAGAAAAAAGCAATCGATTGTTCTTATGCATTCAAATCACTATGAGAAAGAGGCAAACGATTCAAAGCATCTATGAAAGACATCTAAGCAAGTTACTGTAATTTTCACACCTTCAACAGCTTCTGGTGGGCATATCAAATCTTGGTCTCCTGCTATGGCCAATACAGGGACAATGTTCTTATGCAGATGATCCTGGTAGAAAAACTTACCACTCCTGTCACACAACCCACCACGTCGAAAAGCTGTTGTAAGCTGTAAAATAAGTTTTGCGGGTATGGTACCTGCCGGTAAAAATCAGAACATATGTTTACAAAATATTAAAATAATGATGATAAAAAGAGGGAAACTGACCTAAGATGCTCAAATAACAGTTTCAGATTAACAATGGAAAGCCATCTATCCCACTCTCAAGTTTGTAAAGGGGTGAAGTGAGGGTGGTGAGCAAAGTCTGAACAAATCAAGTTATGAAACCACCAGCAGTAACCGCATGCCTGTGCTTGTGAGATAAGATTAAAATATAGCCTGTGTGGGGACAGACATTGTTGTGACGATCAAATGCATTCTAATAATGGAAAAAAGAAGAAAGAGAAAAGATAAGAGTGTTTAAGTCAACAACCGTTCATTGTCAAAATTGTTTTTTCAATGACATTCCCTTAAATTCATCAATACCAATTTTTCCTTTTACCCCATGGTATCTTGAACAACATCCCACTTCTCGTAGGGCCATCTGTGTATGTGTTTTAAACACAGTCTATAAGATTTTCGTCATGAAAAAATATTGCTAAACTTTCCTCTTTCCTTAGAAACCCTCCCTGGTCTCATTACTTAATAGATGATGTTTTCACAGTTGAACAGATCCCTTCAACTAAACCGCTCATTTCCCCACAGTTCTACACTCATCAGTCAGCATCAATACCAGGACCTTCTCCATCCGAGCCTGAGAACAGTTGAGTAATTATGGGACATTTCAAGATGGCATGAATGAGTCAGGATTGCATCTAGGTCCTGTATGAATAAAATATAAATTTGATTTTTCTCCGCATCCATATACCTAATGCACTTTTACACTCTCATTTTCATCAATGTATAGTTCCAGTGGAAATATTTATTGATTTCCAACAATTCCATGCTAAATCAGTGGTTGCTGTTCTCTCTGTCCTAGGTCCATTACAATAAAGAAAACTTGTCATCACCTTACAAGACAGAAAAAAGCAGGCTCAAATCCCCATTGATTTTACAGTCTAAACAGAGCAAAACTGTTCACACACAGAAAGAGACTAAACTGAAATAGAAAAGAACTGTAACATTTTTGCTCAATAGAACTGTACTCACAAAAGCTGTTCAAGACAAGCTTTTCCAACAACTCTGGATGCATCATGTCTTGTGCTGATATCAAATCATTAACCCAAGACAAAACATGAGGAGGGTGGGCTGAAAGAGGATATGCTGCTGACAGCATTGCTCCCAAAGGAACAACAGGTACATTAAGAGCTTGAGCAGGGTCTGCCTATTTGTCAATTGTCTCATTATTAGTGTCTTAAATAAGGCTACCTCACGAGAATTCCAAGGTAGACAGTTACATCTGACCTAGATAAACAAAAGGATGATGTGCAGAATTTGTTTTCAACTTACAAGGGGCAAAAGCAATTTGAGTCTCGATTTTGAAGCTGTGTAGTCGAGTGATGAAGCTAGAGTAACAATAGCAGCCAATCCAGAGTCTCTTCCTTCATAACCTTAAATATGATAACAAGAAATGAATATTATTAGTAAAAGTATCACAATTTATTTCTTTTTGTATTCAAATCATAAAAGAAAAGAAAAAAGAGACCAGGAGATGGAAAGAAGACAATGTTTCAAATTTATTCCAAAGTTGGTAAATCTTGCAATAAAGGCTAATCATGTTTTCAACAGATAAACTAATTTGGTACATGTTTGATAGCCGTAATCATTATTCAATGAAAGCATGGGAAACATTAAATACATATTTTTGAACAAGGGTGGTTTCAGACACTATCTAACTCTACCATTCTGCAGACTACAGCATAGTCTAACAAATGCAGCTAGCCATGGGCAGAACATTCAAAAGTATACATATTAAACATGCATTGTCAGTAGTTTCACCTTCACATCAGCTCCAGAGTTCAAAATATGGGAAAGCGCAGCAATGAATTCTTTTAATTAATCTTATTCTTAACAGACCCAACAGGAGTCTTAAAGTACAGAAAAAAAAATTAATTTGCAAATATCACTACCATGCTGCAAGTATTCATACAGTTATGATGTTCAAATGTAAGAAAATGTAATGGTTTAAATTATTTAGGGACATAAACTCAGAAAGCAATCGAGTATTTGTAAGAGCTGTGTGAAGAATCCAGTAGTTTTCAAGAAACATTTTCATTAAGGTTTCTCTCTCTTCTTTTTTTTATTGCATTGTAAAATTTCTTGGTGACTTAATGCAGCCGAAGCTGGTGACAAACAAAATTAGGCTTCACAAAAATAAATGATCATCTCCCCACAAGCTAGCATTCAGTTGTTTAAAATTAAGAAACAAGAGTAAATGTCAACTAGAAAAGGAAAAGACACAAAATATAGATCATGAGAAGTAAAAGATAATGCTACAGGCAGAGGAATAACCATCTCTACCATATCCCAATCCATTTATCTGCCAACTCCAGGGCAGAAGATTTTAGGAGATGCTTGAGTAAGCTTCATGTTTTTCCATCTTAAAATTCCTACAACTACATCCATTTGGCAGGTTACAAAGAACTCGGATACTCAAAGATGATCACCTGTCCCACTGAACTTAGTCTTGCTTTCATTTAAAGCTTGGTTTATAGGCGCCTTGTACTTCCCTAATCCTTTGGATATGAGAGAGAATCTCAAACCATTCACCAGAAATATCCAATCATGGTTTAAACTTCAAACAAAGATTCTAGCCATAAACTGGTCCAAATCTTTTAACATTTGTAAATGCTAGATACAGATTTGGGGCTTTAGATGAGTAGAATTTATTTTTATTGATTGGAAGATATAAAAACTTATAAACTTATTTCTGAAGGGAAAATGACTAAACCCAGAGTTCAACATATTATGGGACTAGCTTGAGCAACTATAAAGAATATTTTAATGTGTAGGAAAAACACGTTTACAAAATCCAGTAATGTGGAAACATGAGCGTTATGTCCCTTAAAAGCAGAAGAGTTTACAGTTACATGATATCTTACTGCATCGTGACAGCATTGCGTAGAGCAAGATACCTCCCATGGAGTGTCCAATAGCAAGCAATTTACCATCCTTTGGCTTGGTTTGGGCCCTTATATACTCCATCTACATGGGTGAAGGTAAAGCTTGTTAATGCAAGAGGAATCATTGAGAACTGTTTATACCCAAACTTCAATGATCATAGTAAAAAAATTATAATCAAAAGGCTAGCTGCAAAGACAGAATGGTGCATAGTGTCTCAGCAAGATAAATGTCACCTCACCGCAGCAGGAACATCCTCTTCCAGGTAAGTATCGAAGTCCCATTCATAATTCACAATCAAGTCAAGCTGTTTCTGGAAATCTTCAATGGTTGATGAAAGACGCACTTGCAAGTCAAACAGCTGTGGTGAAACAGATTTTTGCCCTTCCTCAATCACATTAACCAGCCCTTGACTGAGATCCCTGAATTGACCAGCGATAGCTGAGTTTTGTCTTGCTTCTAACAAGCTCAAAAGCGTTCCCGTTATCTCGTTCATGCGTTCAGACAACTGAGAATCTTCTAAGATTTTTGCTATCTGATCGACTAGCTTTGTAAACATAATCTTTGATTGACTTTCACTGAGAAAGCCCGAGAGTCTCTCAGACAAACGCGTGAAAACTTCTGTCAACTTTGTCATTAGTTTTGATTCATCCCACACTGTTACAATCCCTGCCAGACGTTGGTCCTGTTCAACAACAGAAACCCTAGAATTTGACATGGGACTGGGAGCCTTACTTGGCTGCTGGTCTGTAGACAAAGATCCATTTGTCACACTCTTAACCACAGCTTCCATCTGCTCAGAGACTTCATGGGCAGTCTGCTGGGCATCTTTGGGGGTTGATCCCTGTAAACTCAAACCAGCACCCCGGACCTCAAGAATCCACGTCTCAAACCCCTGGCCAGACATGTACCGTGCAAAGGAAGACTGCAATCATGAAACGAACGCGAGAAGTTAAGGTATTGAACAGTCGGAAAATACAAAACATGCATACGAGTAGAATTAATTTTAAGATCCCCGCCCTATAAAAACAGAACAAAATAATCGTTCATCGTTTTTTGGAACATCAAACCCCTGAAATTCAAATCAAGCTCACAAGATAAAACTTGATTCACTGTGTCAAGCGTTTTGAAGCAGTAAGAATTAAGGTAGGCGATATTCGGAAAGGTCAATCGCACTAGAAACGTCCCAACATTTTTCGGAGAAAAATCGCATTGAAAGCAGCATATACTACAATCAAGAGTATGCTGCCCCGTGCTTTACTAGATAATGTTTTGCCTTAAACAAATAACTGCTGCAATTAAATCACATGAATGTCGCTTGAAATGGAATTAAACATGACTCGCAAAGAAGAGTGTTACCCCAGGTGAGAGATCGTAACCAATGGCATTAGTCCCGACTCCAGACAATAGCAATAGCGGATGATTCCTTGGAGGCGCCTGTAATCAAAGGAAAAAAATTATTCAATAAAGGAGAAGATTATGAACGAACGAGAGCATGAGATGTACTAAGTAGGACCGACCTGGGGAAAAGGATGGTAGCGCCAGAGAGCGGGACGCCAGTCAGAGTTGGAGACGGATGCATAGTGGAGCTCATCGGCAGTGCAAATCGGAGGCTTCTCTGGAATCTTGACGACAGGGTCAGTTGACTCGGAGGAGAAGGCTCTCGCTAGAAACGACGTGGGAGTTGAGATCCTACCGTACGAGGATAGTAGTGGTCGTGGAGAAAAAGACCATCGCGCAGAGGAAGCGGTGGCGCGTGAGAGGATGAGATTGGGATTGATGATGATGAGATTGGCTACGTGGAGGGCGGAACGAATATCTGATTGGATTGTTGTTGTCATTTCCTTTTTCTTTGTTTTGTGTTTCTTCTGTGTCTTTTGATTTTTAACAAAATACAGAGCAGTTGTTGGGGCTGGTTGTGTGTATTTCTGGTCGGTGTCGGATGTTGTTTTGCTTTTGGTAGATGCAGGGTGCGGCAATGAGGACTGGAAAATGCGGGGAGGTGGAGGTGGAGGTGGAGGTGGGGTTCGTTTCGTTTCGTTTCCTTTCCTTTCCTTGCGATGCCTATCATCTTTGATGGACATTAGGATCTTGGTCGCTTGTCCGTTATCTACCCTTTTGACTTTTTGCAGGGACGGACGAAATAGGTCGGTGTGGGCAGCAAGAGTCTCACAAAGCCCATGACGCTCACCGTTCTGCCAGCGTACTCAAGATAATAGTTTGATACCGGATTTCAAAAGTAGTTTTTAAAAAATAATTTTAATTAAAAAATTAGGTATTTTCATATTAATTTCCTGTAAATATTAAAAATAATTTAAAAAAATAAAAAGATTATTATTTTAATATATTTTTAAATAAAAACTATTTTAAAAAATAACTTCAACTATATTCTCAGCACTTTTCTCTTGAACAAAATTAGGTGTGCAACTACATGGCCATTCATGTTTATCTATCTCCATTATAATCAAGTGATACAAAAGTATTAATTTCATAGTATTGAAGCCCAAGGGATATGACTTAAGGACCCAATCCACGGTCCAGTTTCGGAGTTGAAACATCAGGCCCACTTCACTCCCTTTCTGTTTTTTTCTTTTCTTTTCTTTTCTTTTCATCATCAAACCCCCGCTCATCTTTACACCCGAAAAAAAACTCGCAGAAGGTTTTGGCCGCTCTCTCAGCTCGATCGCTGCAGCAGCCAGCAAGTCTCTCTCTTTCGAAGAAATTCTTGAGATTATTAAAATAAGTTGAAGATGAGTGGAAATAAAGAAGAGAGTGAAGTTGAAGTAAAGAGCTTGTTCACAGGAGCAGGATGCAACAGGGTAGTGAATAACGTTTCCTGGGGCGCCTCTGATTTGGTG
Source organism: Salix dunnii (assembly GCA_015731905.1). Lineage (NCBI taxonomy): Eukaryota > Viridiplantae > Streptophyta > Magnoliopsida > Malpighiales > Salicaceae > Salix > Salix dunnii. The sequence continues at coordinate 8,473,338 of CM027668.1, read as the reverse complement.
TCCTTCGGTGCCCAAAATGCTGTCGCTATTTTCTGTCCCAAGGTATCTCTGCTCATATTTTCTAACTATCAGATGTAACCTTGCTGTAGTAACATTCTAACCAAACCTGGCTTCTTTCTTCTTCTTTTTCTCTGGGATAGACTGCTCAGATTCTGACCACACTTCCTGGTCACAAGGCCTCTGTCAACTGCACTCACTGGATTCCAAGCACAAAGTTTGCTTTCAAAGGTGCTTTCTTCTTCTATGGGTTTCTGGGCTGGTCTTATTTGGTCACTGCACAAAGCTTTATGTATGACTAGTGTTCTATTTGTATTCCGAGAGATGTATAAAAAGTCAAGAAGTTTGACAACACTGCTTTCTTTTTACTATTTAGTTTTGCTAATTCAACACAAAAAATTTGGAATTCTTACTTCATAGGCCACTTCAGGTTACATTTTTGTAAATCCCTAACGAAATTATTGTTTTTGTTGACAGCAAAACAATTAGACCGTCATTATCTGCTTTCTGGAGACACTGATGGTGCTATTATTCTATGGGAGTTAACTCTTGCAGACAAAAAGGTAATCTGTTTCTTCTCTTCTTCTTGTGTTTTGGTGTGATTGCGTTGATGATTCAATCCAAAATTAGTTCCATTTCATAGGGATTTGGTAAAAAGTTTTCCCCCTTATTTTATTGCTTACCTATATATGTAATAGATAGCTGTGATGTTTTGTTTTAGGTAGCTGTTACTTTGTGCCGTGTTTAAATAGTTCTAGGTATCTCTTACTCTTATAAAGCAATTCGGTAATATATATTCTATAATTTACTTTTTTTATCGTTGTGTTTTTTTGTTTTCAGTGGAGGCAAGTGTTGCAGATGCCACAATCACACAAGAAGGGGGTTACATGCATAACTGGAATCATGGTTTCTGAAACAGATGCAATCTTTGCGTCGACTTCTTCTGATGGTTCAGTTTATGTGTGGGAACTGGTCCTACCTTATACTGCTGGAGGTGGTAACCAAGTAAAAAATATTTGACTGTTTCATATTCGTTGCTATTGAAATTTCAGGCCAAACAGTGTTTAGTCTGCTTATTCTTGACATCATTACAAATCAGAGAAAAGCTTGCTATTGAGACGACATCTGATGGAGATTTCAATAAGAACTTTCTTATTTGACCACTGCGTGTTTTCCATGTATATAATACCTTGTTGAACTTTCTATACAAACTTCTAGTTGCCTTATTACTCTTAAAAAATTTGTGCGAACATTTTTTAGAAATGGTTATTGTAATAAAGCTACAGAGTTTGGTTGCAGCTTGATATCTTAAATGTTGACTGAATTCAATAACCCCAGTCTATATTCTGTACAGATCATGGCTTCTCTACAACATTTATCCTAACTCAGTCTGTTTGCTGTCATCATTGATGAGACATTGAACTAATTGCTCTTGATGATGATCAAAGCTTTGTTCGCTTGTTTTAGGTGAATGTAAATTGTCATGTCGGGAGACCCTATTTGTTGGCTCAAAGCCTATGGTGGCTCTTTCATTGGCAGAATTGCCTGGGAATTCTGGGCATATAGTCCTTGCTATGGGAGGATTGGATAACAAAATTCATCTTTACTGTGGGGAGAGGACAGGAAAGGTATCCAACTCTGAATCTAAGCCTACCTATTTTCCAGCACAAAATATCTTCTGAGCATCTCAGACATGCTGGTTTTCTTTTCCTTTGTTTCTAGTTTCTTCATGCTTGTGATTTGAAAGCACATACAGATTGGATCAGGAGTTTGGACTTCTCATTGCCCATATGTAATGATGAAGCAAACAGCATTCTTCTTGTAAGCTCGTCTCAGGACAAAGGCATACGCATATGGAAGATGACTCTTAGGGGTTCACTGACCAACAACCAGGGTACATATAGGAAAGAGGAAATAAGCCTGGCATCTTATATTGAGGGTCCTGTACTTGTTGCTGGCTCTTCCTCCTATCAGATATCATTAGAATCTCTCTTAATTGGACATGAAGATTGGGTGTATTCGGTGGAATGGCAGCCCCCGTCAATTACATCTGTAGAAGGGACTACCTACCATCAGCCACAGAGCATTCTTTCTGCTTCAATGGACAAAACAATGATGATATGGCAACCTGAAAGGACAACTGGTATCTGGATGAATGTGGTCACCGTTGGGGAGCTAAGTCATTCTGCTCTAGGATTTTATGGGGGGCATTGGAGCCCAGATGGAAATGCAATTCTAGCACATGGATATGGTGGGGCATTCCATCTATGGAAAAATGTTGGTGTTGATGTGGACCATTGGCAACCACAGAAAGTTCCATCTGGGCACTTTGCTGCAGTGACAGATATTGCATGGGCAAGGTCTGGCGAATACATGGTATCAGTTAGTCATGACCAGGTAATGTTATGTTCATAATATAGAAACTGTTTAATGACATTCCTTATTGGGAGTCCACAAAATTCTTTCCAGTTGATTTTAACAGGTAAAACGATATTAAATAAATACAAAATGTAAAGTTAATCAGGTAACATGCATTGAACCATTTGATGAACAAATAAATCATGAAACTTAACATGAATAAGAAAAGTTTCTCAAACAAAGAGGTATAACAATAATCCAATATCAGAATGCTTTATAAATATGTTTTATATCATGTCTTTTTATTGTTGTTTATGTAGACACTAGACAGTATGTGTAACGATATGAATTGTGCTTCTACATATGAATGGCGCTGTGTGGCACCATAAAAGCTGGGGCATACATGGCAGTTAGAACATTTCTTTGACTTGTCATAACTGAAGTTCTTGTACAAAAAAAAATTACTAAAGCAAAAGCATCGGAAAGAAAATTCATATCCACTCTGGTTTTATCTTGTCAAAATGTTGCCTGCGAATTCAAGGAAGAGAAATTATATAGCCTTTTAAAGATTTCTTTTTTTAGAAAAAAAAGAAAAGAAAAGAAACAAAATAGTTATGGGAAGAGCTTAAAAGTAGCAACCCTGAAGACATTCATGATAAAAATTGAATTGTTGAATTGTTGTGGTGTTATTCTCGTATTATTGCTTAGTAAAACTGTTAGTTTATACCTATTAAAAAAGTTTCGTGATTTTGCATGCATACATCTGAGTTTTACATATTACTTCAGTCACTGTTGACAAAGAGTCTTCATTTCAGACAACTCGTATTTTTGCTCCATGGCAAAACAATGTTTCTCTCACAGATGAGGAATCCTGGCATGAAATTGCTCGCCCTCAGATTCATGGCCATGACATCAATTGTGTGGTAATCATCCAAGGAAAGGGGAACCATCGTTTTGTTGGTGGAGCTGATGAGAAAGTTGCCAGAGTGTTTGAAGCTCCTTTATCATTTTTGAAGACACTGAATCTTGCAACTTGTCAAAAGTCTAGTTTTCCTGAAAACCTTCAATTTGATGTTCAGATTTTGGGTGCAAATATGTCTGCTCTTGGCCTGTCACAGAAGCCTATCTATGTTAACAGTGAGTGTCTTTCTCTCTCTATATATATGTGTGCAGTCTGTAGTACATAGAATTTATGCATGTACTAACTTGCAGATTAACAATATTTGCAACAATTCCTGTACTAATCTTGCAGTTTAATAATACATGTAACAATTTTAAAGTCTTGGACATGGTTTGCTTCATCTAGATGAATTAAATATGTCAAATACTTGATACATTCTTAGATTATGGAACTGGCAGTTTTAAGCATTCTGAGAGGGGAAAGTTTTTACTTCTCATCATGTGACATTTTAAATTGCTACAGCATATCCAGTGCAATGAAAGTTTTCGAAGTAAACAGTTACTATATGTGAAAAAGGCGCTGTATTAGCCTCTTTAGCCATTCTTGCAATCGTATTCTTATGCCAATTAGCCTTTTTTATGTGGATTGAGTTGATGCATCCCTGCCCTCCTCACGCTCTTGAGCTCCACCCTCCAAATCTCTAGATACATCTATTCCAGCACGTGTCTGCAAGTGTGTACGCATGCTTGTGTATGTATTGGCCTAACAAATAAGACTACAACCTGTTACTGGGTATGAAAGTAAAAGGGTATTGGTTTTGAAATAGAAGGGGTGAAACTGTTGGGTTGCAATTTCATACAAAAAAACAAAAGGGATGGCTGGTTTCAAATTCTTCCTCTGGACCATGTTTTGTAGGAGCCATAATTAGATAAATGCTCTTCATTGTTAATAATAAAAAATAAAAAAAATTAATGACAAGCCATTTTTTGTTATAGATATATATCACTTAAACTGATGATTTTTTACTACTTTTTCATCAGAGAAGACAGATTTTATGCAACTAGCAGCAAGTGCAAGTTTCCAACTAAAAGCATTTTAACTGATGTTTTTGTTTTGCAGCTGTGCTGGAGACCCCAGAAAGGAATGGAAATGATGGTCTTGATACCCTCGAAAGCATTCCTGATGCAGTTCCAGTTGTGTTCACTGAACCTCCCATTGAAGATCAACTGGCATACCACACGCTATGGCCAGAGTCACACAAACTTTATGGTCATGGAAACGAGCTTTTTTCCCTAAGCTGTGATCATGAGGGGAAGCTTGTCGCTTCCTCCTGTAAGGTATTTGTTTATAATACCAAATGTTACTTTTGTTTTAAACTCTAGTGTGAACTTTGACTAAAATACCCTTAGGCATGGGAAAGGAGAGAAAAAATTGCTTACAGCTGTCCTTGTTGCAACAATTATCCTCCTTAATTTCCAAATAGAGATGCAGAAAAAATTTCAAAACTCGTATTCCATTCATGTTCCTTCCAATTTTCTGTGTTTAGTTTGATTCAGCATTTCAGCTGCAAAAGTACTTACCCTTGGGTGGATTTTAATTGCCTGGGTGCTTTACTTCAGCCATGAATGGTCATGTTGGAAGAGACATATCCAGGAAACATGCTCGATAATCATTAATTGCTCTGGTGCATTGTATTGTAACTGGAGAAGATATTATATCATCCAAGGGAATGCTTGTTCTTTAGAAGTGATTGAACCAGATAAACATGCTGGAATACTATGTCCATTGGCTTTCGTAGTAACGTTTATACTAACTAATTTGGTCTCATTTTCAATGCTATTGTAGTCAAATGGGAACAGTAGGTTTTCATAAACAAAACTTATTTGGGAACTCAAAGAAATGCAATGGAAGAGAATCTTTTTATTTGAAGTTGATGTGGCCCAGTAAGATATTTTTCATTTGCATACATCAAAAAAATCAATTTAAACTGGAGGATATATTATAAACTCAATATAATATGAGTAGTACTCTCGCAACAATTTGTATAAATGATGAGTGGCATTCTTTCCACCACATGTATATCTTTTTAGGCTAGTGCATATGATTGTTCCAATACTTGCCCCTGCAAACACGCAGGTTTGGGAGTTGTAAATTTTTAATTATATATATCATGTTTTGCAGGCCCAGTCTGCCATGGCAGCAGAAATATGGCTATGGCAAGTGGGTTCCTGGAAGGCAGTTGGTCGTTTGCAGTCACATAGCTTAACAGTGACACAAATGGAATTCTCTCGTGATGACGGTATGCTTTTGGCTGTGTCAAGAGATAGGCAGTTCTCCGTTTTCACAATCAAAAGAACAGGTACCCCTTATCATGAATTTCTATGCTGCTCTTTAGTTTCATCATCCTTGTATTGCGGATTAAATTCAGGGTAAAGCATGTGCTGTGTGGAAATGGTCAGAAGAGCGATTTGCTTCAAAGTGAATAGCAAGGGTGAAATATTTTTATTTTATTTTACTTTTCCTGCTGTTGACATATCACTCAGTACTGCTTCTTCTGGGGCATTTTATTGCATTTTCCATGATTGTTTGTTTCATCCAAAATGAGATGTTAAAAAGTCAGTGCACTTTATTTCATTTTCCTCACTCAGAATAAATTAGACTCGGAAACTTTTCTCTGGGGATGAAAGTACGTGGTTCTTCAGATACATGATGAGATTAATTTTATGCATAAACTTGCCCAATAGTGACTGCCTTTATAATTCAAGACTCCATGAAATTCCATAGCATGCTATGATCAAATCTTTTATTTTTGATTTTTGTATAGGCACAAATGAAATTAGTCACCAGCTTCTAGCAAGACAGGAGGCACACAAAAGAATTATATGGTCTTGTACCTGGAACCCGTTTGGTCACCAATTTGCAACTGGCTCCAGGGACAAGACAGTGAAGGTCTGGGCTGTAGAGCAAGAATCATCAGTTAAACAGATGATGACTTTGCCACAGTTCAACAGCAGTGTCACTGCACTGTCATGGATCGGTATTGATCGTCAAAGAAATCATGGGCTTCTCGCAGTTGGAATGGAAAATGGACTCATTGAATTGTGGGGTCTTACGATCGATAAAACTGCAGCTGCCAATCTTGCAGTACGGTTCGATACTTCATTGTGCCATGTGTCTTCAGTGAATCGACTTTCATGGAGAAACCCTGAAAAGAGTGAAGAGTGCAGCCGGATGCAACTTGCTTCCTGCGGAGCTGATCAGTGTGTGAGAGTGTTCGATGTGATTACTAAGTAAACTGTTATTATTATTTTAATCTTGTAGCAATTTTCAATGTTTCTACTAATGACAAGATCTAATTTCATAAGTTATCCGATTTATGTTTTTCCTTTTCGTGTCACGTGTCAATTTGACTGATCCATTTCCTTTTCCTTAATTTTCTATATATACTATGCAGGGCTAACTCTAGGTTTTGTAATTCCGGGTGTTTTATCCGCCTTTTATTAAACAATAATTATGTTGAATAATAATATAAATTATATTTTGAAATTTTATTTATAAATTTAAGTTTTTTAGTGAGATGATTTTTTAATATAGTATCAGAATCTTATTAATTTAGGTTATGAATTCTAATCTTATTATTCTCATTTTATTAAATAAAATTAAGCATGAAATAATATGAGTCTGTACAAGTTTCAAACTCAAAAAAGTTTTTATTCGAAGAGGTGTGTTGGGAAATAATATAAATTATATTATAAAATTTTATTTATAAATTTAATTTTTAGGTGAGATAATTTTTTAATATATTAAAAATATTTAATAATCTATCCACTTAGCCAGTGGTCATGGTATAAATTGCAATTTCCAGCAGCTATATATGACCATATAAAATACACACACGCATATCTGGTCATATAAAAAAAACCAAGGATATCTCTCTCGTCTCTTCGCGTTCGAGCATAGCATGAGAATTGGAGGCGCCGTCATTATTTTCTTAGCTTTCTCAGTAAACCTGTTCAGGTTTTGAACATTGAATGTTAGAACATTCGCAGCAGAAAGAGGCATTCTATAGAATTAAATTTTTAAAATGGATATTTAAATAAGATATATATGGTTTTTTTTTGTTGATATATGCTTCAATGATAAAAGCCATTTAAGAGAGCCATTTGTTTTTTTATATTATTTTAAATATAGTACAATTATTTTATATGTAGTTTAATTATACAATTAATAGGAATAAATTATATAATTAAATAATTATTTTTAAAAACCCTTCAACAATATAATTATTAATTTTATATATAATTTTTTTATTATTTTTAAATAAAAATAAAAATAAATATTTTTGATATATATATATATATATTATTTTTTAATATATATATATATATATTTTTTGCATTATTTATAATATATTTTTATATATATTTTGCATTATTTATATATATATATATCTGGAGGTATTTATTTTTTTATTTTTTACACTCCCACTAAAATATCAAAAACCAAATAAACAAGATAAACAAATAATTTTTTATTTTTAGCTTCTCATGGCGCATTGCAGATGCTCTTAGATTGTCAAAGATCCCAATCTATAGCCCTGAGCCACCCAAATCCTTTAAAGAGATGCTTAGTCACTAGAAATAATTTGTCTGGGATGCCACGGTCGCACTGCCACCGCTTCTTTTTCTCAAATCTAAGAACTTGAGGACGGGGGGATATTGATGCTTGGGGATATTGATGCTTGTTAAAACTAGATGCTCAATGTGATTCAAGACAACATGGTAATTATGTTTTTGTTCTTCAAAAAATAATCCAAAACCTGTAACTGCTGGTGAATTGTTTTTTAATTGACTGGAAATGAGTAGTACAAAATTAATTATGGACAAAGAGATCTTTTTGTTCACATGAAATGACTTTATTACTCTTAAAAATAATATATATATCTTTGATCCGAAAGTTTTTTTGTTTTTTTTCAATATTATTTACACATTAAAATTATGTTAATACCATTAAAAATAAAGAAAAATAGTTAAAACCTGCACAAGAGGGTTTTTCATGCTGTAAATTTTTTAAGAACAATGAAGTGACATAGTTATCCTTGAAAAATATATATATAAGCTTGGTTCCTAGGTCTTTTTTGTCTTTTTCCTTTTTATTTTTTTTATTTTTAGGTCATTGTGTTGTTTTATAGTTTTGATAATTGAATATTATTGAAAAAAAATATCTATAGTATTAATGCATGGTGACCTTTATGCCTTTCATATGATAATGAAAATTAGTAATTCATTACGGTGTTTAGTGTTGTTCTCATTGATGAGACGGGTGTTCATGGAGAAAGCGTGGTTAGGCTCCAAATTTTTTTCCCCTTTCTTTTCTCTCTTAAGGAAATTCATATCAATTTTTTTAAAAAAAATTGATTGTTTCCCCTAATTTCTATTTATTTTAATTTTTACTCTCATTCTTTTTATTATTACTTGATTTGGTTTTAATATATTTTGAAATTTTTAAAAAAAAATTCATACCTGGGAATTTCATTTCATTTAGTTTTTATATTTAAATTGATAAAGGATCTTTTTTTATATGTGTGTTCTACCCTTTTATTTTATTTTTTCAATCTCATCTCTCATTGTTTTATTTTTTTAATTCAATTTCGGTCCACATTCTTTCATTGTGACTTGTCCTGATCTTGATATTTTTTAGGTTTTTTCCTTTGACATTTTATTTCATTTAATATCTTTATCAAATTTGGGTGCTTATTTTGTTAATCTTTTTAATTTATTTTGTTCTTGAGTTTAATACCTAATTATTTTCTTATATTTGGTTTTTATACAAAGTTTGGTTTTGATTACTATTTGTTTTATGATTGAAAATTTTGCTTCGTGATTTTTCTATTTTTTCTTTTCAACATAGTAATTTTAATCTCATGACATGAATTGCTAGTTTTGAATATTAGCTCTATTTAAGTTGCATTTTTTTTAAGATTTTTTGTTAAGGTTTTCTTGTAATTTCATTACTTGATATTGGGGAGCTTTGAATTTTGTTTGTTGTTACTGTTGTTATTGTTGTTGTTGTATATTGTTTTGCTAGGCTCTTTTTTTAAAAAAAACTATTTTTCTATCACAAGGGTAAGTTGGTCAAAATAACGTTTTTTTTAAGTTTCTATTTTAAAACTTGTTTTTCGAAACTCATACTCTATCTTATGCGTCCATCATTATTATTATTATAAAAATAAAACAAAACAGATAGCCTTGTTGGGACAGGTGAACTATGAAGAGAGGGGATGATGAGATGATTTCCTTGTTTGCTACAATGGATAGAGACCTAAAGTTGGTTTCTTCTTATCTGTCACAACCAAGGTTTTCAATACCGTTCCGGTCGTCGTTCAGTTTTTAATATTTGATTTTCTTACACTGACGTTTGATTGTGTTCATATATATATATATATATATATATATATATATATATATATATATATATATATAATTAAAATTTTAATTTATCAAGTATAATTAAAATTCAAGATAAATTAACTTTAAATCATACAATACAAACACAAAATCAAACAAACTTAATCTCAAAATTAGAAACACAACAATAGATTAATCAAAATAATTTTAATCATAATCTCTTAAAAAAAAGATTTTGAGGCCGGAACAGCACACCCGGAACGGTACCAAGACGTTCATGTCGGAATTTGGCCGGAATTTCCGAAACAGGCCAAAATTTAAACCGAGACGAAAACGACACCGTTTTATCTTGGTTTTCTTTATAATACTGAACGTTCTGACCATTTCAACCGGAACGGAACGGAATTAATAACCTTGGTCGCAACAAATAAACATAAGATCCGGCTGAGTTTGGAGAGATCGAGTACCATCATCTTCTCCCCTTACGTGTTACTCGCCTTACATGTTAGCCAATTTTGATGGATGGATGTCATCCATCCTTCTCCTCACCATCCCCTTTTGTCCTTTCTTACCAACACAGCCTAAATTTTGATCAAGGAATGGGATGGCGTGGAGTGGAGTCAGCATCAAGTCCATGCCTAACTAATCCAAAGACAACGCTGATTTTGTAGGAAGGAGGCAGCAAAAACACGTGTTTGGCTTGATAATCAGACACAGACAGCTTAATTTCTCCCATCTCAAAAACGCAAAACACAAAACCTCGTACGCTAGCTAATGCATAAATAAAACAAAAGAGAATCTAACGTGCGGTGGTAGTGCAGTCACATGACAAACCAGTGACTCGCAGTGAGCATTCACACAATATCCCTTCTCTCTCGTCTTTGGCCTGTTACCAACAACTGAAACAAATTTGATCCAATCTTTCATGAGATTGTAAAGAAAGAAAGAACGAAAGAAAGAAGAAAGCGTAGCCTTTGTTTTGTTTTTATGCAAACAGCTTTTTCAAAACAGTGAATGCAGTGGTGGTGATCATTCAATCATGTTGAGTACTGGTAGAAGGTAGGTAATGTCTTTTTCAAGGAACCAAATAATGGCTGTTATTTCATAGCATGAATCGCGTCCCTTACTTTAGGCTAGGCCGTGTACATGTGTATCTCTTTTCGTCCTTGAACAATCTACTTGAACGCAACTTCACGCATAAATTTCTTCGTTATTAAGCGCAGCAAGAGATGATTGAAAGAGGGTGCTTACGTAAGCTTAGAAAGATGATTGAAGAAGAGGGAAATAACAGGTGACGGCCGGAATCTAATTGTGCATTATAACCTTAAAATAACATCAAAAGACGGGGGGAATTAGAAGCAGCTCCACAAATTAGAAGAACTTCATAGCAGAAATGACACAGATTAGCCCAGGATTTCTCTAGTTACATTTTGTTTTCATTTGCCAAATATACCTGTTCGAGAGTTTCTGCTAGTTGTGTTTTGAGTAACAAAGATAAAAACATAAAAGACTGGAACAAGGTCGTGTGCAAAAATGCAGGCCTCCTGAAACATGGATTTAAGAAATTGAAAGCTCTTACAACTTGTGTACATATTTATTCAACAACTGATATATGAGCTGCACAATCAAACGATATATGTAGTTTGAGCTTTTACAGTATTATCCAGACCACTTTCATTTCCTATGACAATAACAGCTTGATGTAAAAGAAAGAGTAAAGACGAGCATAGTTCCTTATTATCTACCACAAATACACAAACACAAACCAGTACCAATTCCAAGACAGACGCTAAACAGAAAAATGAAATATATAAACCACACACCCTTCTTTCAAAATTGTCTTCTTTCCTCTTTCAACTTGACTTACATTGCCTGTGAACTTCTGATCTGCTGCTTCATGTTGTCACTGGCAAACTGCGCGGAAGATTCTGGCAATGCTACAGCACTAGTAGCTGTCATAGTTTGGTACTGAGGCATCGCGGGTGCCATAGGCTGGGCATAGTATATCTGACCATGTGCAGGATCACCAAAATCGTAACCATAATTACCAGTGCTCGCAGAAGTAGGGGCAACAGACTGAGAAGGGTGGTGGACTTGAGAGTAACCGACATATTGCTGTTGGTGTTGGTTGGAAGGGACCTGAACTAACTGTGGCGTGCTTGGAGTTGGTGTTCTATAAGCAGCCATTTCAGTTTTTGCCATGTGGGCATTTCTCATGGGATTGAAAGTTGTGGGGGTGGGCAGCATGTTAGGAGTGGGAGGAGTTTGAGGGCGGCTAGAAGGGATGGTAGTTGTTGGTTCACTGATACTAGGTTGTTGGACTGGTAAATTGTAAGCTTGAGGTTGTCTTGCCTGCACATAGTACACAGGGTATTGCTGATCAATCTGAGGATGAGGGTGGAGTTGTTGCTGGGGAGGGTATACAGGATAATATGCCGACATTGGCACTGCCCCCGTGGGATGATATTGAATATAATGAGCACCAGCATGTATAAATTGCTGCTGTTGTGGTTGCGGCGGCTGCTGCTGCTGCTGATCGAACTGGTGTTGCAATACATACCCAGAATCCTGAACCTGTTGTTGAATCTGAAATCGAGCATTTGGATCAGAGATAGTATTGATCTTTGAATCAACAGGATTAGCAGTAACCCTGTTGGCTCCAGACGGGATTTGCACAAGTTGATCCGGATAAATCATGGGCTTTTGTCGATTTATAGCATTGCTTAGACTGCTATCACTGAAACATTAAAACAAACACAGACGACCCAATATAAATCTAATCCTTTCTTCACAATTAAACCAGCAATCTAACCATAGAATTTAAATTTAATAAATTAAGTAAAACTCAAACAAGTAAATATGGAGTAATAAATCAGGTACCTTGAAACTGAATCTGGAGAAGGCAAATCAATAGCACCACCACCATTGCCAGACCTCTGTTGGTTCTGAGGAATCAAAGTCTGCACCTGAGCCTGACGTTGTGGCGGCTTTCTATAACCCATAGGAACCTCATGGTCGGATCTCTCATCGTCAGAGAAAACCCGATTCTGATAATCACCACCAACCACTTGACCCCCAACAGGTACACCTGACGCCGCAGCCGCAACAGGCGGCGGCGGCGATGACTGAACCACAAACCCATCATCATGCCTCTGCCCAACAGTACCTCCACCTCCACCACCGACAGTCATTTGGGCAAATTGATCCTCAATTCCCACCGCCACTTTCTGATCTCTAACCCCACCACCATCCTCCACGTGAACCCTAATCGGGGGCAAATTCGCAAGCGAAGGCGAAGAAGAGGTAGACCCAAAAGACGACGTCGTTTCCAGCATAGGAGAATCAGGAACTGAATGAACATCTTGCTTTACGACTACCTTGTTCGACCCCTCCCCATCCCTACTACCACCACCAACAGCAACTAGATCAACATTACTGTTATTATTACTATTGTTTCCATTATTTAAACCATCACTGCTATCATTACAATCAAGACCCAACAAACAATTAACCGAAGCGGAATCTGAAAAGCCTCTGTTCAACAACCCAGCAGCAGCAGCTCCGTTCAAAGCATTCAAGAACCAATCTTCCGATTTCCCACTGTTCTCAAGAATTGGCCCAATAGACTGAGACAACTCCGGCTTCAAAGGGAACAGAAAGAGGCGCAATCGCGACGGTTTTGGACCGTTGTTGCTATTCGTTCGGTCATACTCATCGATCATGTTCTCTAAATCTTCATCTGTGGTGACGGAAATCAGAGAATCTAAGTCTTCGCTTGGGAGTTGGTACTTGAAAATGAAGGGTAGTCCGTTGAGGAGAGTGTTGGAGAGGCGAGAGGAGAGTGAGGAGAGATTTGCGTGACGGTCGACAACCACGATGCGGGTGTCGCCTCCTACGTAACACAACGACTTGTCGTGTGGGCGAGGGACTATATGGCCGCCATAAGAGCACATAAGCCGGAGTTTTGAAGAGAGAGGGGGTAAAGGGTCGTCGAAGTAGTTGGAGTCGGTGTTGCGGGAGCGAGGGGAGGAGTCGATGGAGTCTGGATATGAAGTGGGGGTGGGGAGGGCGGCGGCGGCGGTGGAGAGAGGTGGTGGGTCCATGGGAGATGACGGTGGTGGGTTGGAATAGGAAGAGAGAGAAGGTAAAGAGGGATGAGGTAGTGGAGGTCGATGATCTTATAGGTACTCCACGCCCGGTCTAGGTGGGTCTCCTCCTGCTGTTCTTTTTTCTTTCAAATATTTAAGCTTTTAATTAGATTTATTTTATTAACCTTTTTGGGAGGAGATAAAAAACAATAGGAGAAGGGTGAAAGGGAGAAGGGAAGTTGAAACAAAAGCTGTGGACAGTGAGGTGGGGTTTGACAGCTAGCTAGTTAACTGATGGGTTACAGTTGGGGGTGGTGTGGGTATCTAGTAGAGCAAGGACTATGTTAGTTAGTACTCTCGGAGTTTGGATTGGTGCCTTTTAATTTTTGACGTGTGTCATATATTGAAATTGACCACTGCTAATAAACGTCAAATGCAGGCAATTCCAGAGTTAATTGAAAAATAAGACCGGTGTTTTCCACGTCGCTGTTTGGATTATAGTTGTTTTTTAAAATAATTTTATTTTAAAATATAATAAAATAATATTTAAAAAAAAAATTATTTTTCACATCAACATATTAAAATGATTTAAAAATACTAAAATAAAATTAATTTTAAATAAAAATAAAAATAATTCAAATTTTTTCATAAGTATTTTCCTATTAAAATCCCAAATAACCTCTAATTTAGCCATCCAGATGTTTTGGATTTGATCATTACCATGAAAAAAGAAATATTTTTGCTTTTCCAGTTTTTTTCTAATTAAAAAATGGAAGTTTTGTTTATTTCCTTGGGAATAAAATAAGTTTTTTCATTAAATATAAATTATTCACCAGGATTATAACTACTTTTCATGGAAGTCAGAACCATAATTTATAGTAGGTATAGCAAGATTTTACATTTATGATAATTTAATTTTAGAATATTAATTTAAAATCATTCAAGTTTAAAAAAACAAGAAAAACAATATTTTTAACTAATAATCTATTTATATTGTATTAGTAATAAAAAAAATTATGATACTGGATAAATATAAGAAAATGGTTTTAACTATTAATCGATAAAAGCATTGTTAATGTGTTTCGAACTTTGTATTAATTTGAAAAGGAAAAGGAAAAAAACATTTCCTTGTTTTGATGAGGATATATTATATTTGAACAAGAAGTTTCATTTTTTTTATTACTTTTATTCATCCAAATGCAAGGTGAAAGCGAGGGGTAGTTTTATTCAGAGATGAGGTTCGAGGGGTGAGAGAGATTTGTCACCAGGTTGTTTGTTGTGCTCGTTTTCTCGGGCAGCCTGTTAATATTCGAGGATCGTAATCTGGAAGTACAAAGCTCGAATTTGATTCGGTATCGAGTGAGGATTTTATAGGATGTGGGGGCAAATAACTTCCTTGAATATCTAGAAATCGGATAAATTTTACAATATTAATTAAAACATTATGGAATTTAATTAAAAAGCTTTCGATTTTAATGTTGGTTGTAATGACAAGCGATCGTGAAAGATATCGAAAAGTGTAAGTGATGCTCCGCGCAAAAGCAGTTGATCTTACATGACAAAAAAATTCCATACGTTATTTTATCAGATAAATAAATAATTAGGATGTCTGGTCAATTTGCTTGTGTCTCCTCTATGTCTTTGAATTTCTGGGTTTGACCCACAAAAATATTTTATATACAAAAAAATTTAAATTATTAAATATTTTTAGTCTGATAATATACCTTTTTAGAATTAATATTATACTATACTTGAAAACAAGAAGTTATTTTATCATTCTTCTATTTTTATATAAATATCAAAAATCCTATGAGAGTTTGTATCACTGCATTACACATTTGGACCGTATGATCACCTCGTAAACGGCTCTCGAGGAAGATGCTGAGTGAATAGGTAGATTATATGGAATTAATTGTAGTTCCATTTATAAACATCTCCAGACATAGAAATTAACACCGTCAGAAAAATAAAAAGAAAAAGAAAAAGAAAAAGAAAGAGGTGGTGCTTTTACAGATCACTATCTCGCGAAATTTTATCACTTGCAATTTATTTTTTCCTAAAAGATATGGGTTATAAGTTAATTAATTAAATTATTTTTTTAATTGGTATTTTTTTATCGTTTCATATTGAATTATTTAAAATTTAATCTTTATAATTTATTTTGATTTTTTTTATAAAATTATCTTAGTCTTGTGACCCAAATCATAAGTTATGTGAGTTAACTTCGGTAGACTCCTCTTATTTTTATATTTTGATATGATTTTCAATTTAACAACTAATTTATTAAAATATAAGTTTCATAATTTATTTTAATTTATTTTTAATGGGATTCTCTCAATCTTATATCTCATATCACAAGTTTGATGGGTTAGCCCAAATGATTAGTGTAATTTTTTCAATTCTCCACACATGAGTTTATCGCAGTTTCACGACTCAGATCATGAACCTAATGGGTTGACTCAAATTATTTTATTATCTCATTTTAAAATATTAAGTTGAATGAGAATTAAATATCATGATATATTTTCAATTTATTTTTATTAAATTATTTTAATCTCATGACCTGGGTCTTAGATTTAGTATGTTAATTTAAGTTGACCCAGTTCATTTATTTCAGGTCATTTTTTAATTATTTATTTTTTTAGTTATATCCTTCGAACACAAGGTTGATCAAGAATTTAATTTTATAATTTATTTTATATAAGATATTATAATTTCATAAATTAAAACATGGATTAGGTAGGTTGATCCAGATCAATTAAATATATTAAAGTATTAATTTTATTTTTTAAAATGATTTTTTACAAGTTAAGCTATATTTTTATTTGTAAATCAAATAATTTTTGTCATAGCAGAATAGATTGGATTGGATCAAATTAACTTTTATTCATTTATTAAACTAAAAAACACCAGCAACCTGTTATAATATGCAAGTAAAGTATCTTCTCGCTTTACAAAACGCGTTTTCAAAAAGCAAACGAGAGGAGGGAAATTAAAATACTATAATACTCCCCCGAAAAATATTGTCAACTGCAGTCTTATTCCGCCACAAAATTATGAGTGATGTGAGCAAACACCGTGGGTGATGCGATATCCTGCAAACTTTTGGCTAAAAATTCACGGCCAGACGTGCATACCACGCGCCATAAAACATGGTGCTATTAGCTGTCCGCCAGTGGGAAAATTCAATAAATAAATGTAATGGGCGCGTGTAAGGTTGGAGAGTGGGGATGATGCCAGACGGCGTCCATGTAGAAGCTGGGCCGTAAAGAAACAGTAACGGTGGGATTAATTGCTTTCGTCACGTCACGTTTCTCCTCCAAACAACGAAAAGAAAAAAAGTTAAAATCCAGAGAATCAGGTGCTTCTGGTCTTACCATCTTTTTGTGCTTATGGTCTCTGGACTCAGGTCTCTGTTTTATTATTTTTCCTCCCCTTTTCCAGTCTTTTTTTAAAAAAAGATTACTGGCAATACTAAATATTTTTCACGGGCATAAAATTTTTGACGAAATTCTCCGTTTTATCATCACACGTCATTACATTGCATGTTTTTTAAGGGTATTAAATAAGAGAATTTCGCTGGAGCACGAGTAGATACCGCTGAACTTTTCGTTGATCGCTCTGGCTCTGCTTTTCCCTGTCCCTTTATTAACGGTTTATATTCTCTCAGAATTGTGTATAGATGTTTTTTAAAAATATATTAATCTAAATATATTAAGATATTTTTTATCAATCTTAATATCTTAATCTATATATGGGGTGTTTATGGCCTAATAACCAGAATTAAGAGTTCAAAAGTTAACATGAGATTACATTATTTTATTTTGACTTGTTTTTTATTATTATTTCATTTTTTAAAACAAAATTAAAACAGGATGCGTATTTTTTTCTACTGTGTTGGCACGAGTTTGCTAACACGTTTGAGATTTTGGCTATTTTAGATATTTTAACAAATGATGTCACTATAACAATATATAATTATATATTTTTAAAATTTTAAAATTTTACAAAACAACTTTTTCAAGTAGTTAATCATTATAAAATAAACTAAAAAGAGATCAAGAATTCACTGTAGATTGTAAGGTAAAACACTATAGATTGTAATAGTGTATTTTCAGCTTGGTTTTAGAGTCAGTTGGTTTACTAGTCTATTAAATTTTTTTATCATTATTTGCACAGTAAAATAATTGTTTTGGCTCTCGAAAAAAACAAAAAAAAAAAACATTATTTCCAAGAGGGGCTTCACGAGGATTTCATAATTTTTAAAAATAGTTAAATACTAATTTTCCCTATATAAGACAAACAACGTAGCTAGCAGAGGGGGTACCAAGGGGATTTTCTAGTTTTTGAAAATGTCTAAACACTAATACGATCCTCAATAAGATAAAATTGAAGAATTGACTGTAAAGATGTTCTAGTAACTAACCATATTTTTTTTATTATTATCTACCGAAAATTATGTGTGCGCGTGCCGCACACAGCTAAAAGTGTTCGGCCTCACGCCCGCTTCAGGCAGCACATGCGGCATCCTCCGACAGGTGGAAATGAGCTTTTGGCGTCTTCGACAATGAGCCGCCGCATAATATTTCTCTTAGTGTGGCGCGTATTGGCAAGGGGTGATCGTCGACATGATAGCGGCCGGTTAAACCTCTATTTTATGTTTTTTTTCTCTTGCACGCTAAAGTACAATAAAGGCCCTAGTTTTAAGGTCTGTTTAGCCCCGTCCTTGCACTTTCAATTTTTAATATGGTCCTGATTTCTACTATATAAGTTTTGATTTATTTCAATTGGGTCATTTGAATGAAATTAATATATATTTATGTTTAACTTCGATCCTTCTTCTTTTAATTTTTGGATTGGGTTTAAATACCTTAATATATTCGGTACAAAAGTTTTAATTTTTTTCAATTTTATCCTTTGATTGAAATTAATAATATATTTTATTTTTATTTCGGCCCTTACACTTTTATTTTTTTATTTTAATCCCTTTATATTTTTTTTTATATTTTTTGAATAGTCTGTATTCTTATATATATATATATATATATATATATATATATATATATATATATATATATATATATATATATATTTATAAGTGTGCTCTTAACTTTGGTTTTTAATTTTTATAATTTTCTTATTTGTTAAGGTGGTATTTTTTAAAAAAAAAAATAGCTCTTAAATTTTATTTTGTATCTATAATCATTTGAAAATTGATATTTATGTTTTTTTTTCTCTCTCTCTCTCTAGTTTTTTATTCATTTTTTTTATTTTCAAGTCAAATGAATTTTTTTCAACTCATAAGTTTTATTTTTATTTTATCATTTATTTTATTTTTTTGTTTGATCTTTTGTTAAAGTTTTTTGGATTTTTTTAGTCTTTTATTTTTGTTTTTTTCAGTATTAACACAACAACAACAACAACAATAGTTTTAGTTTTAGTTTTAGTTTTTTTTTCTTACCTATTTTTTTGTTAATGGTTTTGAGTTTTTTTCTCTCGGGATAATTTAATATTTTTTATTATTTTGATATTTTTATTAATAATAATTTTAGATGTCAAGAGTTTGATGTTGTTATTGTTATAATAAGACATGTTGATTTGCTTTATTATATTAAATTTTTCATATATAAATATTATATTTTATTTTTGAACTAACAAATCTTTTGAATTTTTTTAATCCCAATAATTATAAAAATTGATTGATTAGTGAGGATAATTTTTTTAATTTTCAAGTCAAATGATTTTTTTCACCAATAATTTGTGTTTTTGTTTTATCATTTATTTTGTTTTTTTGTTTGCTCTTTTGTTAAATTTTTTAGGATTTTTTCAGCCTTTGATTTATTTATTTTTCCATTATTAATGCAGCAAGAACAAAAACAACAATAATTTAAGGCTTTTTTTTGTGCTTACTCTTTTGTTAATGTTGTTAATTTTTTTCAAGGGATAATCAAATAATTTTTATTATTTTCTCTTTTGTTGAAATATTATTTTTTTGAAAAAAATTAGTTCTTAAATTTTAGTTTGTATTTATGATCATTTAAAAATTGATATTTTTTTCCCTCTTTGTTATTTCTTTTAGTTTTTTATTAGTTTTGTTTTATTTTCAAGTCGAATTATTTTTTTTAGCTGGTAATTTTTATTTTTTTGTTAATTTTTTTTGTTTTTTTAGTCTTTGATTTAATTTTATTTTTTTTATTATTAACGTAGTAGTAACAAGAACAACAACAATAACAACAACAATTTTAGTTTTTGCTCTTATTTATTTATTTTATTATTTTTTTGTATTTTTTTTCTTGATGTAATTTAATAATTTTTATTGTTTGAATAGTAATAGTGATGATAATTTTAAATATTAAAACTTTAATATTACTGTTGTTATAATAGAATATGTTAATTTATTTTATTTTATTAAATTTTATATGTATAAATATTATATTTTAATTTTAATATTTATAAAAATTATTTCGTCAATCCACAAAGTAATACAGGTAATTAACTAGTAACTATCAAACGTGGTTAGTTCAAGTTCCATCGGTTCGTTCAAAGAAAGCAGGTCTCGGACTGGAAGCCGAGAGCGGCGGCGCTGGGCACACTCCGAAAACTAGTTTCCATGGATACACTAAAATCCGTCATCATGCAGTCTGTTAAAAATAAAAAATGCATTCACGATAAAAACTTGCCGGATCAATATTTTCTTTAAAAAAAAACAAGAAGAAAAACACCAAGGGCGCCATGAATGTTAATTTCAATAACAGATCAGGGGTCCCATGCCAAGGAGAGGGTGGGAGTTCGCAGTGCATATACAGCTAAGCGGTTGAACTGCTGTTTAGTTAAAATTTAATTTTTTATTTATTTTAAATAAGAAATTTTGGATATTTTTATATTATTTTAATGTGTTGATATCAAAAATAATTTTTAAAAAATAAAAAAAATATTATTTTAATATATTTTTAAATAAAAAAATATTTTTAAAAACAACTACAACCAAATTATCATACCATCAATCCATAAGAGGAGTTGCGGACTGCCATCGCAGCACTTTTTTTTTCTTTTCTCATTTGTTTTTTCAAATCCCCAAAATAGGTGCAAAAGAATGAGCATTATTCGTCCGCTTGCATGCACTAAAAATTAAGGTTGACCTTTTAAAAAATTATAGTTAACGAAGCATTAAACATGGCACAACTGCGGATAATGTGGCGCACGCAACAATTATTGGTTTAGACCGCGTTTCAACTTTTATTTAAATTTCTTCACATAACAAACATTGAATTAATAAATAGTTGTAATGTACTATATAAATTTAATATTAAAAATAAAAAATATTTAAAACAAGAATTATTGTAATCTATTTTTTAAAAAATCACACATTGCACTATCTAATACACACTGGCTAATAAAAATGTGATTCATTAGTTTAATCTTAAATCATCCATAAAATTAGTATTTTTAATCTATTTTTATTAACATGGATATCTAAGTTAGTAAGTATATATTTTAACTAATTTCATGGGTCCTTATAGTATTTTTAATCTTAGAACCCCCAATGAAATTGGAATTCTAAAAATATCCCGGGTTTCTTTTTTATTTTAAACTTAAATCAACAGCTAGCCATATTAATATTGGTATATTTATAGGAAGTGATTTTTTCGCCAATAATTCCGATAATACAAGTTGATGTTCTCGAAGACTCAAAGGCAGGCCGTGAATCAGGGTAATGCTGTTATTGCTATTTTAATTACTATTTTATTAAGTATAATTCTTTTAGTGACAGTAAATTTTAAATAGAATGATATATATGGTAATGTCTCGTGATATTAACATCAACGCCGAGACAGTTTCATAAAACAAAAAATGCCAAGTTTTAGTAACTCGTTTTGTTCGGCTTAGAGATTTTTATTGCGTTTTATATTTAAGTACCGGGTTGGTGATTTTTTTTTTTTTTTCCAAAAATGCATCGAGAAAAATCTTGTAGATCAAGGAAGAAATGTTTGAACGATTTATTTTAATACTTTTAATTCTCTTGATAAACGGGTTGGAATTATGTTTTCTTAAAAAAGAAAATATCTTAGCTTTTCATTTAACTATCCTTTTGAAGCTATAAAATCAAAATAAAAACAATATATTAAAAGAATAGTTATTTATTTTTAATTCCAGAGATGCCCTCGTTGATTAATCCACAGGGGCGAAGCTCATCCTGAAATAAAGTGAAGTCTCTTGGCTCTCATATTCTAACGAGGGAAATTATGGCATGCATGAGAAAATGTACTGAGTAGCCAGCCAATAATAGCGGTCCACGAGAACAATGTCTAAAACCCACGCAGTCATCATCATGATCTCCTGCAATTTTAAAGTGTCGGACAGAGCAAAAAACAATGGTGTATCAGATCGGCTGTTCCTGGGGGGCATGACAGCGTAATGACGGTTTCAATAATAATAAGCTCCGAGAGTAGCCTGGAAATTTTTACAGCACTCCGAGAGTAATTAACAATAAAATATTTTTTAATTTACTTGAAAATATCTTTATTATTTTTAATTAGATTGAGTTCCACTTTTTCTTCTCTTTTTTACATGTAAGTTTTCCCATGAAGTAATTTTATGAATTAATTATGAATGATTGATTTTGCAATAATATAATTTTCTTACGCAGATTAATTAATTGAAAGTGAACTTGGTTGTGGCTGATGGGCGATCTGATTTCATTATAACCTTTTTTAGCCTGGGATATACACGTGGCAACTTGTCAAGTAGAGAACATAATTTGCATATATCTTTTATCTGCCTCTCTGGATTGTAGAGGAGAGAAGGTTGGTGTAAGCAGGGTTCAATACACGTACACGTGTGTATTTAAATTTTTTCACTACAGGTTACTGTTAATTATTCGATTAAAACTTTAAACTTAATTGCTCGGTTCGCATGTCATGAGAAACTATTTAAAATTTGTTTTTATTCAATTTCATCGTGATTTTAATTATTATCTAATATACTAAAAAAAATCATATTTAGTTAGGGTTATTATAATTTGTGAGTGAAATTACAATATTATTAGTCAATTTCAGGTATATTCATTTTGTTAACTGTGTTAAAGATATTTAGTTATGTTTGCACAGTAAAATCATACATATCGCCTTGTAGCTCGGTGATAAAATGTCCGTTCTTTTAGTAGGAAGTCATTAGTTTAACCCCTATCTAGCGCGTCTAATTATTTGTTTTTGTTTTTTTGTTTTTTTTCCTCTTTATATTTTTTTATGTTTATTATTATTTTTTTTACGCTTATATTTTTTTTCTTTCTTTTGGTTGTTTTTTATTAGTTTATTTATTTATTTTCACATTAAATTATTTTTTTTGCTTATAATTTTATTTTGTTTCATTTTTTGTTTGTTTTTTTGTTAAAGTTATTGATATTTTTTATTTAATTTTTTTCCCATTATTAATGTAATAATAATAATAATTTTAGTTTTTTTTCTTGCTTCATCTTTTGTTAATACTTTTAATTTTTTTCTCGGGATAATTTAATAATTTTAGTTTTTTTAGCAATAACAATAATTATATTTTAGATATTAAGACTTTGATGTTTCTTTTGTTATAATAGGGTGTGTTAATGTGTTTTATTATATCAAACCTTGCATGTATAGATGTTATATTTTATTTTTTAACTAACAAAATCTATTAATTATTTCAATCTCAAAAATTATAAAAAAAATATTTGTTTGGCCCGCAATGTAGTGCAAACAATTAACTAATATATATTTATAACAAGACAACAACTTAAATTCCGAGAAAATATACATTTTTAGTCAAAATTTCCTTTTTCTATTCATGTTTTTTTAATATAATATGTATTTTTCTTTTTGTTAGCAGCATGGCATTTTTTTAAAATAAATATTTCTAAGCACTTCCAATGATTTCATTTAAAAAAGAAATACAGTGTATCACTTGAACAAAAACTCCCTTCGTGTATTCTTCATTTTGATGGAGTAATTTTTATTTAGAGTATATTTTTTAAAAATTTATTGTGATTTTAAAAAATAAAATAAAAGCATGACACAAAAATTTTAAAACACTTGATTTTATAAACTAAATAAAAAAAATAAAATACACTAAAAAAATCAATTTATAATATGATGACCAATGTCCAATACTCAATATAATCGGGAATTAGAGTTTTTGAGCATCGAGGTGATGGTTGATCACATGTTCATGTTGTTTTGATGGAAGGGCTGAAGTATCATATGATAATGATATCTTTAACGAGAGAAAGATATTTTACACGCAATATCAATAATAAATAAATACGAGCTATAAATCCGTGCTCTGGGGTCAAATGTTTTTATCTAATTTCAATATATATAATTTTTTATTTTTTATTTCAGTTTTTATTCTTTTATTCTTTGATTTATTTTCGATCCCTTGATTTTTTCAGTCATTCTGGTATAGTTCTTAATTTTTTGCTTGTATTTATACACCTCTGTTTTTAGTTAGTATTTGTTATTTTTATTTGTATTAAATGCAGTTTTAAAAAACATAATAAGTTGTGCTTTAATGGTTTAAAATGAGAGTAAAAATCTTTTATCCATGTATAGTTAAACGTGAAATGCTTGAAACACTCTGCAAGTAACTTTTTTGTTTTATCTTATTTGAGGCTACAAAAGTTATTTTACTGTGCACTGCAAATATAAAATTACCGGGACACCTCCACTAATAATTATTGATTTTTTTCTAATTTGAGAGCATTATGGTTAATGCATTGTGCACAAAAATAAAATTAAAAATACCCCTAATACCATGACACTACTTTAAAAACATTTTACACAATAAAATGAATATATAAAAAACTAATATACAATTATTATTATTATTATTATTATTATTATTAGTAGTAGTAGTAGTAGTAGTAGTAGTAGTAGTAGTAGTAGTAGTATAAATAAATTTTGCTACAATAGTTGTCACGATGACGATTTTTCACGCTTCGCTCCCCGCCATCCCCCCGGGTTGAGGGAGACAACGGTGCGCGGTGAAAAAAGAGGTTGTTTTATAGCCATAAAAATTACGACTATAATTATAAGGAGTCTTCACCTAGTATTAAGGTCACTAGGAACCTAATGGTTTGCGAGAGTCTTGGGTAAGGGGACTTGATGAGCAAGGGGAAGACTCGTCACCCCCAGTGCACCCTACCTAAGGTACGTTGCATTGTTGTTTGATTGTTTTTCTCTAAGTTAAAAATTTTTACACTGCATTTTCAAAAAATATATTTTTTTTTTGTCTGCGAGTCTACTTTACGATGTAATTTTACATCGCAGTCAAAAACTTTATATATATATATATATATCTACGGATGTACTTTACAATGTAATTTTACACCGCAAATAAAAAAAATCTTTTTACTCGTGGGTGTATTTTACAATATAAATTTACACCGTGAAAGCTAAAAGAAAATAATTATTAAATTATTTTTGATATTTTAAAAAAATGCCAATGGATAATCATAAACTGGTTACGATATCCAAATTTTGTTCAAAATATGTGAAAGATGCAACATATTTTTTTTTTATGAAAAATATGCATGGATAAACCTTGGAATTCAGTCGTATGCACGAAAATAATATTTTTTTTAAATGCATTTTTTTTGTTTTTTTTTAAAAATTAAAAAAATTCGGGCAGGCCTGACCCAACTAAATGGGCCGGCTAAAGTGAGCCAAGGCCCAACACTGCTGGGCTAGCTGGGTTGAGAGCAGCCTAACCCCAAGATTTTATTTCTTTCTTTCTTTCTTTTTCTTTAAAAAAAAAAACGAAAAAAACACACAACACGCGAATAGTGCGGTGATCTGCACTGTTCTACGTGAACAGTAGCCTGGTCAGCTGACCACGATGAGAGGGTCGCCTGTCACTGCCTCCGTGTATAGGAGGTCGAGGTGGTTGTCACTGCGGTGGTGGCATTGAAAATGGTGGCCCGTGGTGGGTAGTAGGAGCGTGACAGTGGCTGGTCTATTGCTGTCACTCGCCTCTGCTGCTGCCTCTCGAAGCTGCTGCTATTCATCACTGGAGCTGAAGAAAAAGGTTGGGATTGCTGCAGGGGAGCTTCTGGAGTGGTGGTCGACGGGAGCTGCAACTGTTTTTTTAGAGAGAGAGAGAGAGAGAGAGAGAGAGGAGGTGTCCGATGCTGCAATTTGTTTTGGAGAGAGAGACACCTGCAATGGGCTGACTGCAAGAGAAAGAGAAAGTGGCCCAGTGGAAGCTGGCCGTGGGCTGACGAGAGAGGAACTGCTACACCATCAGAGGAGAGGATGGTGGTTGGCTGATGAGGAGAAGGAGTAGCGCCATCGGGGAGAGAGAATGAGATGCAACCGAGAGAGAGGGACGCCGGTGCTGCTGAAGATGATGAGCTGCAGTTGTGTGTTATTTCTGTGTTATATTTTCTGTTTTGCTTGCCTTTTCTTGCACAAATTCTTCTGCAACTTTCCCACTCTGTATGATACTCTCCTTTTCTTCCCTGTTTTGTTTTTTCTTTCGCTGTCTTTCTCAGTTTTCAGCCTCATTACAGTTCTTTGCTGTCAAAATATTTCCCCCCCTTTCCAGTGTATTTTCTCGTCTTATTTATAGGCGTAGAAGGCATGGCGCACGGGATGGAGTTGATGTATTGGGGTGTTATGCAGGGCATGACTGAGTTCAGTAGGAGTGGTAACAGGCATGGCTGCAGTATGACAGCTAGAATGGCCAACCATGGCTGTTGGTAGAAATTTGGTTTTTTTTTTTTTTTAATTTTGAAATAATTAGGTTGTTACAAAAAAGAGTTTTTCGCTGGGAAAAACTAGGAAGAACGATGATTTTTTTTCAATTTTGGCTTCTGATTTCACCCGAAAAAGTTTCGTCATCGAAATTCCAGTCGTCTCAATTTAACCCAAATTAGACTTCCAAACTTAATTTCTCACTAATTAAGCCTTTAATAAAATTAATTTGACCCATTTAAAGTATAATTACGCTCTTGCGCTTAATTAAATCCTTCAATTGGGCTCTCAATTAATTCTGAAGAGTTTTGTCACCGAAAATCTCAATCTTCTCAATTTAACTCAGATTAAGCTTTTAAACTTAATTTCTCACCAATTAAGCCCTTAATAAAATTAATTTGACCCATTTAAAGTATAATTAATCTCATGCGCCTAATTAAATCCTTTAATTGAGCTCTCAATTAATTTTGAAGCATAATTACACTTTAAATCGGCTAACGATTAAATCAAATTGGCCCATAAAAATATAATTATGTCTTTTGACTTAACTTTTATGTAGATTTATCCAATAATAAATTATTTTAGCCTCAAATTTATATTTTCCTTCATTTCTGGGCGAAAAAGAAGTACGACCAGGCTTTCGAAAACGTTCAAAATTTCCACATTAATTTTTCTGCCGACACCAGCCTCTTTTATTTTATTTTTGTTATTTTTTAATATATTTTGGGGAATCACCCAAAAATGGGGTGATGACAATAGTAATAAAAAATTTTATAAGTTGATTATTTAACTATGATATATAGCATCATAAAAAAATCTGAATATTAACAATTTTTTGCATGTTTAAATTTTTTTTTCTGGCTATGGCAAAGTATAGGGCGAGGGACTCGTATATTTTTTCATTGTAGATAATTTGGCACAATTATTCTACCCGTTTTGTCTATGTGTGACTTCGTATATTTTTTTTTATGTGATATCAAATATGAACTACCATACATAAAAAAAACCGTAAAAGTCAAATTTTTAGAAAAATAACATCAACTGATGAATTATTTTGAATATTATTTTCATTATTACTATCATGATTGTTAAATTGTCACAATTATTATACCTGTTATTATAACTATTATTATATATAATTAATATTTTAATTGTTATTGTCATATTATCGCAGACATCATTATTATTGTCAGAAAAAAAATTAAAACATTTTTTTATAAGATTTATTCTTAATATTATCATATTAAAAGTATTTCAAAAAACTAACATTGAATTAATTTGAGTTTTTTTTTTAAAAAAAATGAGGCCATTTATTTATATATATTTGAAGGCGTTAATATTAAATAAATATCAAAATTTATAATTAATCTAATATATTTATAAAACGAAAAAACCTTATAAATAATCATTATCATTATTTTGAATGCCTTATCTATAATAATTATAAATTTTAACACCTAAAAATATTAACAAAAAAACAATTTAAAAATAAAATCAATGAGAAAAATAAATAAATATTATTAGCTTAAAAAACATTATTTGACTTTAAGAATAAATACAAATAAAAAAATAATAAAAAAAAAGAACAAAGAGAAAAATAATAAATATTAATTTTCGAATGATCACCAAAAGAAATTAAAATTTAAGAACAAAAAAAAAAAATACAACCTTAACAAAAAAAAAAGGAAATAATAAAAATTAAAAACAAAAAATTAAGAGCAAGTACATACAAGCATGAATAAAAATAGGAACCATTTCATAAATATATTTAAAAAATTAAAGGAATAAAAATAAAATCAAAGATTAAAAGTATAAGGGCAAAATGAAAAATAAATATATAATCAATTTCATTCCAAGGACAAAATTGAAACAAATCCAAACTTTGATACCAAAAATATGAAAGGATTTAAAACCAATTTGGAAATTAAAAGTTCGAGGACCAAAATGAAACATAAATATATTTGATGAAAGCTGGCTTGGACACCCCGAATGATCAAAAGAAAAAAAGGGGTCCGAGAATTAGTCGTGGTACGCGTAAACTGACTCAGACACCCCGTTATATATATAAAAAAATATATAAGTGAAAAAAACATACAAAAAAATGGACTTGGAGATTAGTTATGGTGCATGTAAGGTGGTTTGGACACTCTGGTTATAAAAAAAAGGGTATAATTGGGGAAAAAACAGGAAAGAATAGGTTTGAGGATTAGTTGTTGTGCACTTAAGCTGTTCTGGACAACCCGGTTATAAAAAAACAAAACAAAAAAAATGTATAAATGGGAAAAAAACATGATTTTTTTTTAAAATATGTTTGGGGATTAGTCGTGGCGCGTGTAAGATGACCCAGATACCCTGGTTATAAAAAAACAAAAAAAAATGTATAAGTAGGGAAAAAATTAGGAAAAAAGCATAAAAAAAATGGGTCTGGATATTAATCCTGGTACGTGTAAGTTGGCCCGAACACCCCCATTATAAAAAAATAAGAAAAGACAGCCCAGTTATATAAAAAAAAAGAGTTGGTTTGAAGATTAATCGTGGTGCGCTTAAGCTGGCCCGAACACCCCGGTTATTAAAAAAAAAAGACAAGCCTATTATAAAAAAATTATAAGTGGGGAAAAAACTAGAAAAAGAAAATGGGTTCGGAAATTAGTTATGGTGCATATGAGCTGGCTTAGACATTCCAGTTAAAAAAAAAAAAAAAGAAGAAGACAACCTGGTTATATTAAAAAAAAAAGGTTGGTCTGGAGATTAGTCGTGGTGCGCGTAGCTTACCTGAACATCCTGGTTATAGAAAAAAAAAAGGACAACCCTATTATAAAAAAATTATAAGTGGGGAAAAAACCATGAAAAAAAGTGGGTCCGAAAATTAGTTGTGATACGCATAAGCTGACCCGGACATTCCAGTAAAAATAAAGACAGCTTGAAAAGAAAAAGTGAAAGGGAGAGCACTGTAGCAATCCACAGTGAAATGTGTGGGGAGCTACAATGCTTTCCCCGCATGGTTTAGCTTGTTGTTAATATTTTTCATAATATTAATTGAGAATAAATATTTATACATGATATTAGTATCAATAGAAATATAGTAGGTGCTCGGAAAACCCTGTACTCCTAAAAATATAAAAAGATGATTAATTTTTTTAATAATTAATGTTTGACAACCATAAAAATAAACAAAGACAAATTTTTATCTAACATTAAGTTTAAAGATCATCAAATCAATTACATGTATATTTAGGTTAACTTGAGTTTAGACGAGATGAGTCTGATAGTTAATTAGACTCACACGTATATTAGTTTGATGTGTAAATGAACCCAAACAATACTGGATTTGATATTTGATTAAATCTATATGTACTCGAGTTTAATTTATAGTTGACTTCAAGGATATTAAATTTGACAACTTGTCAAACCTACATGTATTTTAAATCATCGTTTAGTTAAATAAAAAAATAATATGTATGGAGAGAAATTAGACCCATGTTAACTAGGCTGACTTCTCAACGAACGTGGATATATAAATTATTATACTCTCTTTGACCGTTATAAACATCAAATTCAAGTAAAAAATAACATGTATATAAATATACCTGGCCCTGTAATTTCCACTATATTCCTAATTGTCTGTGATATTCACTCTAAGTTGCTTCCACACAGCCATGACGATTTTATTGAAGATGCACCAAACACATTAAAAAAAACGTATCTAGTATATAAACAAGACTCGACAAGATCAGGCCAGTAGACTTAGAGGAGGTGAATTAAAAATAAAAATACATGATAAAAGCTCAATTTTAACTATTTCTACTCCACGAGTGAGCAAAACATCGATGTCAATAAGGAAATTATTTTATCGTACCAAACCCCACATGCAAAACCCTACCTGAAACTGAGTTTTAATTATTATTTTTATTCGATGGGTTGCGATGTCTTGTTAGATGCGAATACTTTCAAGTTCGGGCAAAGCTTGCCCAAACAGGCATTTAATGTCTAATGATCTATATTTGGATGTGGTGATTCGAAATTCAAGTTAATCCAGTCCTTTGAAATAAAAATGAATTATTTTGCTGGACAATTTCATCGTCCATCCATAAACGCAGAAAGTTAAAGTGACCCAGCAAAGAAAGGATCAAACCTGTAGCAATGAACCCCGAGCCGAAGAAATTTTGTTGCAAGAGCAAGTTGTATCCGCACGGAGCATGCCATTTAGGAAACAGGTAATCAATACTCACGGGAGCCCGGGACCACTTTAGGAGACAGCTAATTAAGCCCTAGACAGAGCGGCTGGTTTTTTCCTCAGGATCGCGCGAGATGCGTCAAAGTTCGAAGTTCAAGAAAAAGAAAAGAGAGAAGGATGACCTCGATTCTAGCAAATCTACCACTCTCCCTTACGCCTTGCTTTCAAATAAGCTGTGCTAACCATTCCTCTTTTTCACTGACTCGAGCAGCTGGCGAGCGTGTTTTATTTTCACACGCCTAAGACCCTAACTTTCCTAGCAACATTAGATGCCGGACCCTAAGGAAGGAAATCAATCTAGGAATTTATTTACACCTGAAAACAGCATTTAATCTAGACTGTCCCGGTCATTGCGGGCTAAAATATCATTTACTGAAAATTTATTTTTTATTTAAATTTATTTTTTTGAGTGTTCTTTGTCTTTAAAACGTGCTAAAATTAATAATAAAATTAAAAAAACAAAAAATATATTATTTTAATATATTTAGAAAACATTTAAAACTCAGTCTCCGTTTGTTTACTGGAAAGTGGTTTCCTTTTGGAAAGTGAATTTCGGGGAAAGTGAATTCCTAAAAAGTGAATTCCGATATTTGATAGTGTTATGGAAAATGAACTGGAAAACATTTTCTAGTGTTTGTTTGTGTTATAGAAAATGAACTGGAAAATAATTTATTAATAAATTAATTTTTTTTCAAGTTTATTAAAATAATGAGGAACAAATCTTACAAATTAAAAAGTTGAATGAGAATGAAATTGAAAAAAAAATATAATTTCATAAATTATCTCAAATAAAATAAATAATAATCAAAGTAATAGAGATCAAATCTAAAAATTTAAAAAAAAAATGAAAGGTGAATAAATTAAAATAATAATAATTAACATTTCATAAATTATTTCAAATAAAATAAGTAACAATAAAAAAAATGAGGACCAAATTTGATAGATAAAAAATTTCAATAAAAAAATAATAAGAAAAAAGCAAATAGCAATTATAAAAATAAGGACCAAAATTAATATAAAAATTAAATTTTAAGAGATGGAATTGAAAAATAAATGTTCAAAACAAATTATATATAGCAATCAAAAGTTTGAGGATCAAATTTGATATAATCAGCAAATAATGATATTTCTAAATTTTTCACAACTTCCGGAAAGTGTTTTCCGCCCAAATTTTCTGGAAAACACTTTCCTGAAAACCAAGCCAAATTTTTCTTTGACTGGAAAATGTTTTCCATTGATCAACTTTTCAGAAGACAAACAAACACAGGAAAGTTTGGAAAATGATTTCCTGTAAAGTGAATTCCAGGAAACAAACACACCCTCAATCTCTAACGTCCCATTAAAAGAGGTCCAAACAGTTTGCTCGTGTGTTCTGGGCTGGATCTTGGTTTGTAAATAACCCACCGCGTGAAGTTTACCAGGTACAGCTATAGTGATTTTCTTACCCCTTCCAAGCCCACACCAAGTAATTTGCATGGAGGGACACTCAAGTTATTTTATGTAATTGCAGGGGTCCACTCATCGCGTTGTGAATGGATCATCGTCTATTGATCGTCTCCCACTTGAACCAATGGATTCTCTTGAAATTATAGAAATCATCCACCCGCCACTCGCGAGCCAGGAGACCGTGAAAAGGATTCGGCAGAGAGAGGGCAGGGAAGATTTCATAATTATTGCTACTCTCTAACACTGCCAGTCTCTTCACCAGTACAGCTATAAGATTACAGTTTGGTAGATTCGAAGAATTTCGGTTGATAATTAAAAATAAAAAATACACGATAAATGTTTGACACTCATTGTCCTGCAACTCGGTGCTATAATATTCAAAGTGGAGTAAAAATTTAGATGCGGTTTCCATGCGATAGCTTGAGATAAATAAGAATGAGTTCCAGTAATTTTCCTTGCCAGCTATTACTGATCTGATAATTTTGATACCTTTTGCGGTTGAGTTTGAAAAGGTAATGATGTAATTGATGGAGCCCCAGAAAAAAACAGGGCCAAGATGCTGTATCTACCGGGGAAAAAATGGAGCTGTCTAATCGGCGGCCTTGCTAGAGAACGAAGAAAATATTCTTAAGGTACGATGTCGTCTGGTCTACATGCCCAGGATGAGATGACGATGATGTGATACAAAGGTGTTTTACGTGGAATGATTCGAAGCAACCATCATTCATTCTTTGATAGAGTCACCGTTTCATTGATCTTATATTAAAACAATAATCTTTAGCTATAAAATGAGAATACAAGTATGAAAAAAAATGTCGTGCTGACAAGTTACAAGGCGTTCTTTCAACTCTGACATGTAGTGATGTATAGATACAATCTATTAATTATTTTGCCAGCGAAATAGATTATCATAATTAAAATCAAAGAAAAGTTTATAATGAATGATGAAAAAAAGAGAGAAGGAAATAAAGATATTTAATTAATTGATTGGCTGGTAATTAAATTGTTCAATTACACTGGGTTGTAGGAACTATTATTGTCTTGAAAATAAGGGGAAATTATTTTTCTTCTAAAAGCTTGCGTATTTTTGAAAAAATTATAAATATTTTATGTTTATTTTTTTTTAATTTTTTATTTTATTTTTTCATGTCAAAAATATTTTTTTTAAAATATTATTTTAATAACCATTCAAACAAAATCTAATAATATGCGCCCATAGATTGTGTTGAATTTAACACCGATGTATTGAAACTTTTGTAAATTTAAAAAATAAACCATCATCGTTCAATCAATGTCAACATAGAGATTTTTGAAGCAATCAAAATTCAAGTCTTGCAACTCATTATCACATTGTCGTAGCCAATGATGTCATGAATCTTATTCTTTAAGCATCGTCATAATCCCTAATTTTCTGTGGGCTCTGTCCCGGGCCTCATGTGTCCCTACCCCAAATATATCAGAGCCCGGCCACTAAATCTCCAGGCCCAGAAGATTGAGACCAGAGAGCAGAGCTTCTGTGCCCGCACTTCTTTCCCTATAACTCCGTGATTTACGGGAGTGCTTTTTTCTACCTTATCCAATCTTTTTTATTATCCGAGTTTACCCACGGAAGTAGAGATGAGAGCTACACATTGGGTTTTACAAGCGTGATGGGCAGATGATACCTAACTTCGCAGTTCATGCTTTTGAAAAATAAAACTTTTTATCTAAAAAGCTTAACTCTGGATCGGAGAGTAAGATCTTGATGTAAGCCTTAATAAATTTATTTATAGCTTTAAATCGTCATTTAATATTTTAAAAAATAAAAATATAACCCCCTTTTTTTTTTATATAATGACCAGTCCACTTCTTTATTTTTTGACAATAAGAAGGATTGATGACACCTCAATTGTAATTCTCTTGCTGATTTAAATCTATCGACACCAAGTTTGAGCTTTTCGCTTTCAAAATGTGGTCCGGCATGCATTGTTTTTCAGTGATTTTTTTTTTATTCTTTAAGAATCTAAAGGATTAGAATGTAAACTGGAATAAAGTTTTAGTACAAAATAAAAACTATAAAATTAAAAGGACAAACAAGTTGTCCCCCCCCCCTGTAAATCGGAGCAATGTCCCGTTGCTTATGCTTGTTTTTGAGTTCGGTTATCTTTCTTCTCTTAACTGTGTTTTATTTTACCAATTTCAACAAGATCTTATCGAATTGCCTTGTAATAAATTTAAAAACCGTGGCCAAACACTTTGAATTATCAACAGGGTGTAAATATATAGACAAAAATAAATGTTTTATAGGAGAAAGCGACGTGACATGATAATAGAGAATTTATGATTTTCATCGCAGATTTCAAATTCAATTAATAATGTGTATCTTTGATAAAAATTCAAGATAATTAGGATTTTATTTGCTCATTTAAGTTAATAAAATATATTTTTTTATTTAAAAAAATATAAACAAATATCAGCACATAAAATAGTATAAAAGGATAAAATTAAAAAAAAAAACACTTTTGTAATCAGCATTCAATCGTGAGGAAGCGAGAAACCTTCCAGTTTTATCCTGAAAAACAAATCTGAATAAAATATTTAATGGCCAATGATTCAAGAGTTGGCAGGGATTATAAAAAAATTAATACTTCTCGACGTGTAATATCTAAGACATATTCTAGAAAAATCCTTCTCGGATACAAATGCGAGATTAAAAAACTCATCGAAGAATATTAAAAAGAAGTACAAGAAGAAGGGCATTGAAGAGTTGTGTTCTTTCCAATTGTCTCTAACGTGCATTAAAACGTCGCCGCCGCTACAATTCATGGAAGATGGCATTTTCTTGGTTGTCACTTCTGGCTACCCATCCCATTTGCTGGGCCCACGCGTTTACAACCAAACGCACGACGGCCGAGCCAAACGATA
Source organism: Salix dunnii (assembly GCA_015731905.1). Lineage (NCBI taxonomy): Eukaryota > Viridiplantae > Streptophyta > Magnoliopsida > Malpighiales > Salicaceae > Salix > Salix dunnii. Next base: position 8,438,281 of record CM027668.1, on the reverse strand, counting down.
CACACTCGAACCTTTTACGGGGGATCATGATCAAGCGATAACAAAAGTTGATACAGGTTCAAATTCAAAATGAAAACGGTCACTATAAAAACGGTTACAAGGCCTTTAACATACCGGTCTAGAAAATCTTAACCGCCCAGCGCAGTGGGCAGAGATATCAATTTCAAAGTGCCCTCAATCTTCCTCTTCTTATCTCTCCGTAACCGTAAAAACTAAAAGCCGCAGTCTTGCCGGCGATGTCCCATGTAAAACCAAGCAGTCTTTTTCCCTTCCAAACAGGTCATAACTTTTAATGCTGTATAATAACAGTATATGGTTCGTATCCACCTTTTTTGGTTTCGTGATGTGTGCTAAATCATTGCCTTGTTTTACACCCACACATTGCTTTGAAATTACTTCTTTTCTTTTGTTTTTTCCTTCCCCTCCTCCCCTTCCTATTAAAGATAAAGGGAATCCTTTTTTTTTACTCCTTTCTTGTCACTGACTGATACTCTTTGCCACCATTTTCACGTTCTCCGCTTTCCTTCTATTTAGCTCTCACTCAGACTCAATTAATGATCTTTCCCTTTGTTGGGTGGTGCTTTATTCTTCTGCACAGAAAAGAATTTCATTGCTGAGTTTGTGCATCGATGGCGTGGGGGAACATGATGTCATGTTTTTCTCTCCCGAATTTCCGTGCTATCTTTCAGGTTTGTTGGGCTTCGTGTGCGCGTGCGCGTGGTTTCTTTACCGTTTGATGTTCAGGTTATAATTATGTCATCATCATGGGACTAATTTAATTTTAGAGGCAAATTTGTTAAAGACAATTACTCATTAATGTTTAGTTATATTTGAAAAGATATCTGATATTTTGGCTTGTGAAGTTATGATGAAAGGTTTTTGCTTTCTGGGGGTTGCATGTTGCCGTGACTATGGATAATGGACAAAAGTGGTCCATGAATTTCTGGGGATTGGTCGATTAACAGGTCTTGAGACTAGATTTTATGGACTCTTTGAGTCCTGTGTTTTCTTCTTCACCATCATTCTCTGTCGGTAAAGATGTGCTTGAATGCTTCAATTGCTTGCTAGTTTTAATTAACAGATTCAAACAAGAACCGGAATCTTACTAGACAAAGCTAAAATTTATGATTGTATACGTGTGGAGTGTTGAGCTGTTTAAGCACGAATTTGAATGAGAAATTAGTGTTTTTTCTTTTGTGATTTTCCTACTCTCAATAACAGGGCAGAGTGAGGCAGGCGGGGATGCATACACACACCATCAAATCTCATGGAGCCAAAATTGCGAGGGATCACTTGCACGATTGGCTTATTTTAGTGCTACTCGTAGTGATTGAGGTCATTCTCTACGTAATGCATCCATTTTACCGGTTCGTGGGAAAAGATATGATGACAGACCTGAAATATCCCTTGAAAGAGAACACGGTACCTGTATGGACCGTGCCTGTAAGTTTTCTTCAGCATTAACTTATCAAGTTGTTTGTTATTTGGAAAGGGTTTACGCTTTCAGAAAGGTGTGCATCGATTGAACATCACAAGCCAAATTTAGAATATATCTGTTTGTGCTTCTGTGTTGCCGAGAACGAATATATAATTCATCAGGGTCTTTACCGTTTTGATATTCAGTTGTATGCAGTTTTGTTGCCCGTTGCCGTTTTCCTTTTAGTTTATATCAGAAGAAAAGATGTCTATGATCTGCATCACAGTATCCTAGGTAATGTTATATGCACTATGCTTTTTATGTCTGACCTGTAACTTTTCGTTTAGTTGGGAGTAAAATAATAATGAATATTTTTTCACGAAATTAAGAGCAGGCCTCTTATTTTCTGTGCTGATTACTGCTGTCATCACGGATGCAATAAAAAATGCACTTGGCTGGCCTCGACCAGACTTCTTTTGGCGTTGCTTTCCTGATGGGAAGGAAGTATGTCTCTGTTTTCCCTTTCTTGAACTCTTCGATGCATTTTTTTTAATATACATTTTTTTGGTTTTTTGTAGTAATTATGTTTAATTATCTTTTTATAAAAGCTTTGCATCCTAACAATTTTTTTCATTTTTTACAAAAAAAACCAACACCGTGGCCGCAGTTGAGCTGGTTTTGACCTTTTCAATAAGCCTGATTTTTTTTCTTGATTTTTTTGGCAAGTTTTTTCCTTGAACTTATTAAGTCCCTAGCAAGTTGCTACATTCTGATATAGACCTTAATATTAATTATTTGTGTCATTGTTACTTGACAATATTTACTATTTTCAATCCTTGTAACTTTTTTATTTTTGCGCTGTTCAGCTCTTTGATCGGTGGGGAAATGTATTATGTCATGGAAAAGGAAGTGACGTTAAGGAAGGACATAAAAGTTTCCCAAGTGGTCATACTTCATGTAAGCTGCAGTTTCATGTACATCCTGCGATGCTTATCTGTCTTGTTTTGGTCAATATGTCCTGTGAACTGTAGCATCAACCATGGGATGATAATATGGTATATAGAGTCAAAATAGTATTTCAAAAACTATGACCGCGAGGGAAACAATGGAATGGAAATTTGAAACTTTCCTGATGTTATTATTTGGCGACTTTCCAGGTAGCATTTCCTATGACTTGGGTAATTTTCAAAGAGAAACAATTATTAACTCAACCGTGCAAAATATTTGAGAAACTGCGTACTTTCAAGCTCTCGCCGAATAAGGCTTAGGTCACTTTTCAGTTACAACGCGGTTTTTATTTGTTATTTCATAGCAGCAATACAAGTAGTAAGTGTTTCAAAGGAGATATTTGAAGAACTCATTAAGTCAAACCGATAAAAATTAGTGCTGCAACGTACGCAGGGTCCTTTGCTGGATTAGGTTTTCTCTCATTGTACTTATCTGGAAAAATCAAAGCATTTGATCGGAAAGGGCACGTGGCAAAACTATGCATCGTTTTTCTTCCTCTACTTGCTGCATCTCTCGTCGCCATCTCTCGAGTTGATGATTACTGGCATCATTGGCAAGATGTGTTTGCCGGAGGCCTACTAGGTCTGTTTATCTGTTATCAATTACTGATAGAGAAAGGTAGATAAATATGCATTTCAAAATCTAACTTGATTGGCTTTTATATGGTAGCAGGGCTGGTTGTGGCAGCATTCTGCTATGCACAGTTTTTCCCACCCCCTTACAATGATGATGGTAAGATTTCTATTGCCTTTTTTTCATCGACTCATTCACTTCATTAGACATTAGAAGTTCGTTCTATCTCAGACTCTGGATTTTTTCATGACAAAATCCATCAGAATAAGAGTTGCTATCCGTTTGCACGTGCTTTCGTTTCTTTGATGAAACTGACGAGTTGTTCTAAGCTGTCCCCTGTACTTTGTTGAATTCAGGATGGGGACCTTATGCCTATTTCCGAGCTTTGGAGGAGTCACGTTCCAATACAAATGCGGGGCAGACAATGAATGCACTTAATGTGCAGCCCGTGAATGTACTTGTCACGAGTCAACAAGGCAGGCAGAATGGAGATGACCTCGCCCCTCTGGAGGAATTGGAATCCGGACGGATGTGAATGTGTTTAGCTTCTGATATGCTTTTGTCCATATTTTGTGTCAGTTGTTTTATTGTTTATTATTTTTTTCTCTTTTCTGGCAAATAGAGCGTAGAAGGATGATTGACAACTTTAAATGAACGGTAGCGATTTGTTAATGATGCCATGGATGCGATGGTGAAAAGTTTATTAACAAAGTTTTCTTCTTCCTTTCTTTGTAATTTACGGTTAAATAATTAAAAGTTTTTTTGTTATTTTCCATTTTTCTTCGATATTGATCTCAAATTCCAGCCTCTAAATATCAAGTAATTAATGAAGCAAACTTAATTAACTACAAGATGAATTCATTGAGATTCAAGCATATCCTATTTAACACGTCCATCCCATCAGTCGCAATCCAGTTGATATTAGCCGGGACAGGGTTGTTTGGGGTTTTCACGAGAAAAAAAATATATTTTATTTTTTATTTTAATTTTTTTTTTAATATTTTTAGATCAATTTAATGTAGTTCTATAAAAAAAATAATATATTTTTTTAAATTATTATTTTTACCCTCTCCCAGCTAATATCAACTGGATTGCGACTGATGGGATGGACGTGTTAAATAGGTTATGCTTGAATCTCAATGAATTCATCTTGTAGTTAATTAAGTTTGCTTCATTAATTACTTGATATTCAGGGGCTGGAATTTAAGATCAATATCAAAGAAAAATAGAAAATAACAAAAAAATTTAATTATTTAACTGTAAATTACTTTCAATTAATCACAATTAATCAGCTGAGCGCCCGTTTGTTTACGAGGTGCAAACTGCGTTTTCAACAAAACGCAGTTTGCACCTATCTTTTTATGTTTGGTTCCACATTCGAAACGCAAAAATATTAAGTGGGTCCCATGATAAAACGCCGGTTTAAAAAAGCAAGTAATTGTTGCTTTTTTTGTTCCACTAACAAAAGCCATCCACGAATTCGTTTTTTTAAATTGTATACCCACCTGGGCAAAAGAGGGGAGAGGGAGAGGAGTGCTGGGTTGTTAATATATTTATATAATATTTATATTTATTTTATATTTTATATTTATCTATTATTTATATTTATTTTATATTTTATATTTATATATTATTTATATTTTATATTTATTTTATTTTTAAATTTATTTTATATTTTCTGTTAAATTTTTTTCTTATAAAAAATATATTTTTAATATTAAAATAATATAAAAATTAATTAAAATCTAAATAAATATATTCGAAGGAGATCAAAATATATTTTTTGCCTCGCAATCCTAATTTTATTTCAGATGATATTTTAGTATATGTTGTTTCGGGATCGCAAAAGCCTTCACGTATGGATTTTTAGTTCATGATAAAATTACAAGTAGTTTGATAGGAGAATAAAAACAAGTATATAATTTACTTGAACTAACAATTACATTTTATTATTATAATTATTAAATATATACACTTTAAAATAATTTCACAAGTTAAAAGCAATATGAAAAGCTTGGTAACCAAACACTTTAAAACCGCTTTTTTTCAACCTCAAACTCAATCACAGTTTTAACCAAACACTTCACTACTTATTTTGAACCCCAATAAAAGCACTTTTTTTAAAACTGCTTTTTTTCAATTTCAACTACAAAAGCAAAAGCAATTCCAAACAGACCCTGAGTGTGGTAGCCCTCGTTTGACGTATAATTTAATCGACGTATGGGTTCTTAGGATAATTCTCCCCTGCATGTAACCCAGCTGCAAGTCCACGGTTGTAACCCGGATGGCAACACCTTTTTTTCTCTCTCCCGCCCACATATCCTATGCAATCAGACACGAAGAGTTTCTTTCTTTCTTTTTATTTATATTATCTTCTGCTGTATATATTTATTGGTCATGAACCTCTAAACGGAAGGGAAATTTTATTATTATTATTATTATTTATAAGAAAGTAGTGGCTTGCAAGTATCGTATTTGAGGAACAAATCCACATCCTCAAATGATTTTTAAAATCAAAGGCTTTCAACTGCACTATATGTCATCTTTATGTCACCGTAAACATACATTAAGCGTCATATAATGCCACGGAGTTGTTATCTGGTGAGATACAGGCAAGAGATCATCATGTGCTGCGTGTCATGTCGAATTTCAATTGTATCAGATTTTCTATTCAGTTTTGGTTTTTATTAATATTTCGACCTTAATTTTTAAGACACGTAAACTCTTCTATGAGGGAGCTTCTTTGGGTGTATTTGGCATAACTGTAATTATTGTGGTTGAAGTTAAAAAAAAAAGTTTATAAAAAGTATTTTTAGCTGCGGTTCATAACTGAAATTTGTATTTGGTTAAAACTGTGGTTAAGGTTAAGTTTAGTGAAATGCAGTTTTGTATGTTTGGTTACCATGTTTTTCATATTATTGTCAACTTAAGAAATTAATTAAAAATACACATGTATACACACACATATATACGTACATACATACATACATACATACATACATATATATATTGTTGGAATAATTTTGTATATTTATTAATAATTATAATAACAAAATGTTTGAAATAAATGAAGTAAATTAAACACTTGTTTTTATTCTCTCATCAAATTACTTGCAATTTCATCATAAACTAAATTTATACATGAATGTGTTTGTGAACCCTGACTATTTGATTAAGAAATAAAATATGATAAAATATCTTTAGAAATAAAATTAAAATTATAATCATATTGAACAAAAATAATATCATCTTGTGTAATGTCCGCCTTCGCATTCTCGTCACCTAAATAAACATTAAAAGCCAAAAGTTAGAAATCACCAGCTCATCATTTTGCAGCTCTTCCCAATGGTTTTTGCATTTTTTTTAATAATCAATTATCAAGTAACATATTTGTTTGTTTGTGAAAAAAATAAAATAAAGGAAGAGAATATACCTCGAGGAATTCCTTTCAAAGATTTCCTGCGACCTAATCTTGCAGAAACCATTGGTTTCTCTTTGTTTTGATCTTTCTCAATCAAGAACTCTATAGAACCACTCCTGTATGGGGCTGGTTTATCCACTTCAGTTTCATATACTTCACCACTCTCCATCGTACAATCCTCCACAATCACAGTCTTATCCTCCACACCCAAATATTCATAATTACCATATCGATCACTTGCAACAACAGAATCATTAACATAAGTAGTAGTACTTACATGAACAAATATATCCTCCTCCTCCTCCGTCACCTAAACAGGAGAGACAATAATATCCGCTGGTGGCAGGGGTACCTGCTATTCTTGGCATGGATTTTGAAGCTGAAGCTTGGAAGAGGCAAGTATAGAGATGATTATGCAGTTGATGACAAAGTAAAGATGAGGTGGCTGAAACCAAGAAATAACAGAGGAATACATAATTGGCAATTTAGAGACCACAAAGACTGTTACAAATGGAAGCACCAATAACTTTAATATTATCGCTAAAGATAATAACCCAGTTGACATCAAAGCCACTCTGAAAGAGAGCATTAGATTTCCAGATGCAGGAAACATCATTGTTTTTCACATTTTAAAGGAGCTTCAAGAATCAAGATTGTTCAAAATCCTCAGGTTCTCAGTGCAAAAAATAGAGAGAGAGAGAGAGAGAGAGAGAGAGAGAGAGAGGAGAGTGACTCGAGAGGGACCTTGGGGTGCTCTGCGTTTTGCCGCATAGGGAACGCAGAGGCAAAAGCATCCCTCAGATGCTTTTGCGTCTGCGGCCGAATTAATGTAAAAGTAGTGGGACCCACCATCAAAATATATTTAGTTGTTTGGTATATATTGTGTTTGGCCCCGCAGTTTTCTTTAACCACATGTTTAACCGCAGAACCAAACACTCACTTTGATTCAACATCATTCTTGACTTACTGTTGATGAATACTGGGATGACATGTGATCTAAAAATAATTATCTAGATACAAAATAGAAAAAAAAATCAATTAGGTTTATTTTTAATAAAATTGAAAAAATATTGGTAAGGGTTGAAACTTTCCCCTTAAATAAAATAAAAAATGTTCAGTTTTATTAGAAAATAGAAAAAATATTTAATATTTAAACCCCCCTCCCTTTATTGAAAATACGCTTAGTTGATTTATTTTTTATTTTAATAAGCAGATCAAAATAAAGTTCATTCAACGCATTGAGAGATCGCATAATATTTGTCTGCTCTCTCTCTCTCTCTCTCTCTCTATCTCGATATATATATAAGAAAAACATCAAGAATTCAAATAATTTTTTTGATAGTGTTATTAAACTTGGTTGAGTCGATCAAACTTAAATTGTTTTGTAAGAACTTTTTATTTAACTCTAGTTTTCAATCAAATTACATCAATCAATTTATGAATTATAATGTAACTTGAATTACTAATTAAAATATAACTTAACTCTTAAAAAACTTAGAGATAATAATTTAAAAAAAAAACATTGAGATAATAAAAAAATATGATTAAACTCGAGAAATGAAACTATATTCTGAACTAATTGATATATGAAGATGAAATAAATAATAATAAAAACTCACTAAACTCATGAATCATGGAAGCCAACCAAATCTATCAATAAGTTTATGAATTTTATAAAGTTAAAATAATATGTTTATTTTAAAATTTTAATTATATGATAAAAAAGTAAACAATAACAAAGTCAAGTCAAGATAAATAAAAATAAAAATAAGAAAAAGACACTATCAAACCTGTAAACCTAAACAATTTAGATTACTTGACAAATTCATAAACCACTCTAATCTTATATAAAAAATTTAAATAAATAATCAATTGTCAGTTACCCAGTAAGATGAAATATAAAAAAAACACAGATTTGAAAAAAATGTAACATGAATTCACAAAAATAAAATAATACATGGTGGATTACTATAGTAAATGAATGTGAGTTGACAGTAATTTCCCTATAGTCGTTTAACTTCTCTGCTAATACACGCGCACGCGTGTATGTACAATTGATAAACTATTCTCAAGCCAACTTTGTTCAGAGAGCGTTTGGTATTGTGGTCCCGCCGGAATTTTAAGAAAAATAGGAAAAAAAACAAGTAATTTAGTGTTTGATAAGGTTTAAAAAGTTGAAAAATAATGTGGGCCCCGCTTGAAAAAAATGCAAAACACCAACTCGTGAAAAATAGCAAATGATTGCTTTACACGCTTGTTGTGTTTTAGGGAGGGGGGCTAGGTATAATTATTTACGGGGGGCTGGGGGCTGGGGTATTAATTGTTATTTGTTTTTTTTTTGGGGGGGGGGGCTAGAAGTAGTATTCTGTATTACATTTTATATTTGTTTTTTGGGGCCGCTGGGAGTAGTATTATTTATTATTTATTATATTATGCATGTATTATATTTTGCAAGGAGAAGAATAATTTATTATTTATTATATTTTTTTATAAATAAATATTTTTAATATTAAAATATAAATAAATATATTAGAAGAAGATCATAATATAATTTTTATCTCGCAATTTTAATTTTGTTTCAGATGATATTTTATTATATATTGTTTCGGGATCGCAAATGCCTTCACGTATGGATTTATAGTTTTGGGGGGGCGTTGGGAGTAGTATTATTTATTATTTATTATATTATGCATGTATTATATTTTGCAGGGAGGAGAATAATTTATTATTTATTATATTTTCTTATAAAAAATATTTTTAATATTAAAATATAAATAAATATATTAGAAGAAGATCATAATATAATTTTTGTCTCGTAATTTTAATTTTATTTCAGATGATATTTTATTATATATTGTTTCGAGATCCCAAACGCCTTCACATAAGGATTTATAGTTTTTTTTTTGGGGGGGGCGCTGGGAGTAGTATTATTTATTATATTATGCATGTATTATATTTTGCAGAGAGGAGAATAATTTATTATTTATTATATTTTCTTATAAAAAATATTTTCAATATTAAAATAATTTAAAAATTAATTAAAATATAAATAAATATATTAGAAGAAGATCATAATATAATTTTTTTCTGGCAATTTTAATTTTATTTCAGATGATATTTTATTACATGTTGTTCTAGGATCACAGATGCCTTCGCATATTAATTTATAGTTTGCGATGAAATAACAAGTAGTTTGATGGGAGAATAAAAACAATTGTCTAATTTACTTAAATTGTTAATTATATTTTATTATTATAACTATTAAATATTTAAAAAAACAATACACACACACCTTTTTTGTATAAATATTGTTTATGATGACATTGCAAGTAATTTGGTGAGAGCATAAAAAAAAATCCAATTTACTTGCATTATTAATCACATTATATATATATATATATATATATATAGACACACACACACACACCCTTTAAAGTAATTTCACAAGTTAAAAGCAATATGAAAAGCTTGGTAATCAAATACATGAAATTATTTTTCATTAATTTCAAACTCAAAAGCAGTTTTTAACCAAACACTTTAAAATTTATTTTGAACCACAACTAAAATACTTTTTATAAAATTATTTTTTTTAAATATCAACCACAAACACAAAAGAAACCACAGATGCCACGCTGCCATCTTTTTCTTGACGGCAGTGAACCTGAGGAGAAAAAGAGGATAGGGTCTTTTATGTCGTAAAGAAGCAAAGAATATAAAAGGACGGAGAGCGGTTTGACAAATTAACAGACTTAAATTATTTTTTTATCTAACAACACAAGATTTATAGCTGAGTTTAATAGATAAAATAATATTTTTAAGGGATTAAACTGTCAATTCAAATGGGTTTCACATACTTTTTTCACTTTTTTCTTACATGTAAGATTACTAAAATACTTTTATAAGGTAATTTAATTGAACTCAAGGGTGAGTAGTTTTTCAAGCATTCCAAAAATTAATTGTTTGGGAGACTTAGATTGGATTTGATTTTTTTTTAATTTTATTTTTTAACATCATGTTGATTAGATTTATGTTTTCATATATATATTTTTTTTACTTTTTTATATAATTGTAGCTTGTTCTCATGTCTTGAATTATAGATTCAATGAGCGAATTTGCCCACGCGATGCGCTAGGCTTTTTGATCTATGTTGGAAACTCATTGATTTTATGCATATTGTATTTTGTTATTTTAATTTTTAATTAGCAATATTATAATTGATAAAATCTGCTAAAAACATGTTTTTTCCCACCAAAAAGTGATAATATATATTAAAGCTCTAATATTAAATAAATATCAATATAGATAATTATTTTGATATATTTAAAAGTAATGATTATTATTATTATTATTTTGAATGTTTATCTATAATAATTAGAAAATTCAGTACCTACGAATATTAACAAAAAATAAATATTATTGTATTTAAAGAAATTATTTAACTTGAAAAATAAAAAAAAGAGAAATAATAATAAACATTATTTTTTAAATGATGAACAACACAAATTAAAATTTAAATATTAAAAAAAATCTTAATAATAGTGGAATAAAAAAAAAAGGAAACAAAAACTAAGAGTATGTACATATAAATATGGACAGAAATAAGAATTATGTAAACAATATATAAAAAAAAGAATTTTTTTTAAAGAGTAATGAAAAATAAAAAACACAATTGAAATAATTGTTCATAACTGTTTGAAATTGTGATCTCCTTTAGCCATTCTATAAATATAATAGTCATGGTGCCTGTAAGTTGACCCGTACACCCCAATTTATATATAAAAAAATTATAAGTGGGAAAAAAACAAAAAAAATGGTTTCGGGGATTATTCATGGTGTGTGTAAAATGTCTTGGACACCTCGATTATAAAAAAATATATACGTAGAAAAAAAATCGTTGTGCACGTAAGCTGACTCGAACACCATATCTATAAAAAAACAAAAAAAAAATGTATAAATGAGAAAAAAAAAAGAAAGAAAAAAAAGTAAAAAAAATTTGGATCCAGAGGTGCTCGTAAGGTGGCCTGGATACTCCGATTATAAAAAAACAAAAAAAATATATGAAAAAGTTGATCCAAAAATTAATCGTGGTGCGTGTAAGCTAGCCCAGACACCTCGTTATAAAAAACAAAACAGAAGCCCGGTTTTAAAAAAAAATCACGTTTTCAAACATTAATGAGAAAAAAATTGTGGTGCGTGTAAATTGATAGGGACACCCCGGTCATGGAAAAAAAACAAAAAAATATATAAGTGGAAAAAAAGAGAAAATGTAAAAAAAAAAAAGTGGATCCGGAGATTAGTTATGGTGCTCATAAGCTGCCACGGATACCCTGGTTAAAAAAACACAACAAAAAAACCCGGTTAAAAAAAAAAAGTTGACCTGGACACCCTAGTTATAAAAAAATATTTTTTTTAAAAAAAGATCCCCTTTTATTTGAAAGACAAACAAAAAATATTCGGTTATAAAAAAAATACAAGGGGAAAGCTTTTTTTTAAATAGTAATGAGAAAAAAAATCATGGTACGCATAAACTAACCCGGACACCCTGATCATGAAAAAAATGTATAAGTGGTAATAAAAAAACTAGAGAAAATAATAATAATAAAAAATAAATCCAGAGATTAGTCGATGCGCATAAGCTGCAACGGATACTCCGGTTAAAAAAACAAATAAAAAATCCGGTTAAAATAAAAAACAGAAACACCTTTTTAAACAGTATTGAACAATGAAAATTACTGTTAAAAAAAGAAGCACGATTATAAAAAAAAAAAAAGTGCAAGGGGAAAGCGTCTTTTTAAACAATAATGAGAAAAACTAATCATGGTATGCATAAATTAACCCGGACATCCTAATAATGGAAAAAAATATATAAGTGGAAACAAAAAGAGAGAAAAATAATGGACCTGGAGATTAGTCGTGGTATGTGTAAATTGTCATTGATACCGTAGTTTTTTTTAAAAAAAAATAGAAAGCAACTTTTCTAGACAGTAATTTTCCAAGATCAGTGCCATGGGTCTGGGTGAACAGTGTTGTTACAATAATCTGCCGATGTGTTTTTGCTGTTAGATAATAAGTTTACTCAAGTGTTTTTAGGTATAATGTTTTTGTTTTTTTTTTCCTCCTTTAACGTCCTAATCGCCTTAAAATTAAACTTGATAGTTTTATTTGATTAGTTTTTCTCAACAGAGTCTGGTTCTCCGCCGGGGGACGCTGCATGCATGCATCCCATGCGAGCATTTATTTTTATTTTAATTTAAAAACTAGTTAACCGACATTTAAAAATTGTGTGCTTGGCAATGTCAGAATATTGTTTGCTTTTTTTTTTTAAATGAAATTATATTTATTAATGTCTTTTTTATCATTTGAATATGTTTATTTTAAAAATTATATATATATATATTCAAATAAAAATATTTTAAAAAATAATCACTGTTGTTTTGAATAAAAAAAATAACGGTAACCCATCACCTAGGATTGAATTAGAAGACATTCACCGCAGTATTTATTTTTGATCAATATACATCAAATCAACCCCTACTCAATTTATCTTTTTACTATAAAAAACATTAACAGCACCGAAACACTTATTTTACGTGAAAAATAACAATTTAACTAACAACGCAACACAAATCAATAATCTACTATGCCCCAAAGCTTAGAGTTTTAAATATCCAAAAACAAGCAGTTTATTTTCAACTATTTTGTCTATTAATAAAAAAAAAATTGTATTTTTTAACAAGAAAGATAAAATACAGTGTTACACCGCAGATCATCAGTATGATTTTGATTGCACCATTTATTTTCGTGTTTGGAATTACATTTGACTTGAAAAATATCACAATGATATACTTTTGGTGCTTTTTAATATTTTTAAGGTGTCAATATTAAAAATAAAAGGAATATTTAAATATTTTTTTAAATTGAAAAACAATTCACATCACATCACAAGACAGATATAAAATTCGCAAGCACGCGGAGAAGATGATGGGAGATGTGGTCGGGAAAGCTGAAGATTCACAATGAAAGACCTTCATTTTGTTTTTGGCAGTCAATTAGTAAGAGGAAGTTTATCTTGTCTTATATGTGATGGATTTACGACAACGTGTTTCACAAAGCTCGTAAAAGACTTCCACTAGCAAACTGTGAAATTGCTGGGAAAACGCAACAGTGGTTTATGATTTTATGGCAAGAAAATCCACATAAAGCATGCCTTGGAAGCATAATTATCTACTGCAGCTAACGTAAGAGGAAGAAAAGTAGCTGGATTATTTACCCCCTCTCTGTTACAAGGGAAAGCAACCTCATGCATTTTTTTTTTTAAATATTTTTATTCGATGCACAATTCGTGGGCACCCTCCTTGGAACCAACGTTTGGGTGTTTAGCAATATATTTTTAAAAAATTGATTTTTTTTACTATAGATTAAAAAAATTTAGTATTTTTTTATATCATTTTCATATATTGATATCAAAAATAACTTTAAAAAAATAAAAAAAATAATAGTTTGATGTATTTCTGAATGAAAAGTACTTTAAAAAACTACCAAATCACACTCCCAAACAGGAACAGATTTATTTGTCATTGTATTTTAAAAGTGTTTTTGAAAAAAATATATTTGTATTTTTCATTTTAGAATAATTTTTTGGTGTACTAGATTATTTTCATGTGTTCGTGTAAAAAATAATTTAAAAAAACAAAAAAAATATATTTTAACAAATTTATAAGCAAAAATTACTTTAAAAAAGAATCTCAATTATAATTTCAAATAATCATTAAATCAATTTGATGATTCAACTTGTCTAAGGAGACCTGGACCAAGTGAGTCTGCAGAGTTGATTCTCCAAGCAAATCATGTTGTGTTCACGGTAGTAAATCACGAGTTTTATATATATATATATACTTAGCCAATGTCCCCGAGCCTTGTCGTGAATGATATCTTATTTTTTTCAATGTAAAAAAATATTAACTGTGTAAGAATATTTTTATTATAATATAAATTTAGTCAAAATAATATATTAATACAAAATTCCTGTTATGTGCAAGTTTTCTATAAAATATATGAATTTTAAATCGATATAAATTTATCTATTTAATAGATTTCAACAAAATAATCAGCATAAAATTATCATCATTAAAAAAATAAGAAGTTTTAGATATCTGAATTATGGAATTCACTATATTAAGATCAGTTCATTTTATAATTCAATTTAAATAAAACACAAAAACAAAATATAAATTATGCAAATACTTGTATTAATCAAATAACAAAAATAAATAGTTAATTTTCTATTCACAAAAAGATGAAAACATAAAATGAAAAATCATCCCTAGACTACCGTCATTATCATTGCTATAATAACTTAAATTATTATTAACATTACTGCCAAAACAATTAAAATCATTCAATTGTTCTAAAAAACTAAAAAGAAAATATTTTTACAAAAAAAAACAATTAAAAAAATCACTAAAATTATAATTATTATTGCACAAATACTAAATCATAAAAATCATTTGATCCAAAGAATAAATAAAAATAACAAAAAATACAAAAAAAAACAAACAAAGAGAAAAAGCGAGAAATATTGATTTTATAACGATCACCAACATAAATTAAAATTTTATGATTGAACCGATTAAAAATAAAACCCCAATAAAAAAATTAAAAACAAAAATAAAAACCAAAAGTATAGAGGCATAAATGCGGATAAAAAAAAAAAATGTTCAAGAATGACAAAAAGAAACCAAAGGAATTAATATTAAATAAAAAAATTCAAAGAATAAGAACTGAAAATAAAAAATAAATATATAATTAATTTCAATCAAAGGATAAAATAAAAATAAATAAAAATTTTGGGAGCAAAACAAATAAAGTTATTTAAAAAAATACAATGTAATTTTGTTAAAAAAATTAAAAGAATAAGGATCAAAATAAAGAGTAGCATATATGACCAATTTCAATTGGAGAACACAATTAAAACAAATTAAAACAATATATATATATATATATATATATATATATATATATATATATATATATATATATATATAATACCAATTTAAGGATAAAATAGAAACAAATAAACACTTTGGGACTGAAACAAATAATGACATTTTTAAAAGTAATTGTTGTTTAATTTTGTTAAAAAATTAAAAAAATGAGGATTAAAATGAAAAATAGCATATATGACCAATTTTAATTGGAGGAAAAAATTAAAAAAAATAAAAACTTACATAATGAAAAATTAGAGGAGCCAAAAATAAATAAAAAATAAAAAAAATAAGAACTGAAATAAAAACAAACATTTATAATTATTTTTAATTTAAGGATACAATTGAAAATAATCAAATTTTCAATTAAAGAAATAAAAAATAAAAACGAAATCAAAACCACGGGAACTAAAATTAACAAACAACACACATTAAGGACTAAGTTGTAAGTTGCGGCGGTAGAAGAGATAACACAAAGAGAACATATAAAAGTATTCGCCTGCGATTGATTGTACACCGGAAACGGACATGTGCGACACCAGTGGATAGAGAACAGAGAGGCGAATCAAGAGACACGATGGGAGTGCAATTTTGACTGCCTAATGATCTGGCAAGCGCCGTCTTAGAGGTGCGTTCGTGTTAAACACTGCAGGCTCGTTTGAACGATGTGTCTTGTAGTGTATGTGGAAAAAAATAATAAAATAATAGCTAATTATGTTTACACATCTGCACCCAGTCAGAATGATCAAACAAGCGGAGTGGAAAATACCACGCTACCCCTACTATAATGCTCATTTTTGTCTTTTTCGAGGGTTATTTCAATATATTAACAGTGCAAAAATGTTGGAAAAATCGAGAGCACCCTCGCGTCCGGGTGTATTATTTTGTCATTTTCGGGGCTTATTTGCATCATTTTATTGTGTAACAAATCCACAAATACTATCCATGTCCCCTGAAAAATTCGATAATAACCTCGATTTCGAGGGTTAAAAATTTTCGATCCCAGGGTAAAATAATAATTTTATTGTCGCAATGAATAACAATCTAAATTTATGTAAACAATGAAAAAAGCTACAGTAAAACCGTGATACGTTTTATATATAAAATAAATTTCATTTATATAATTGAAAATCAGAAATAAATTTAACTTTGTTATAAATTACTAATAGATTCATATTTATATATATTGAATGTCCATGACTCTTGAGTTTAGTCTCTTAGATTTCCATAATCCTTGAGTTCATTTCTTTCTCCTATAAATAGATCATTGGTCTTGTATTCTTTATATTTTGGAATAACAGAAGAATTCACATGAAGTAAGGTATTTCTATCTTGTCTCTTTTGCTTATACTTTGAATATATATGTTTTTATATGTTAATTATTTTTTTTTTATAACAAACTTTACTTTGATGTACCCGTGCTTTGTACTACCAACGGGAGGCGTTAACCTGCTGACAGAAATAGGATCAGCTTCATTAATTTGGACGGATACATTCCGGTGGTGGCCCTTGGTATAATATAAAAACATTCCGAAATTATGTCGTAGAATGCGGCTAAATATGGAATACGAGAGGATTTTAGGTGAACAGAAACTTTTCCTGTCGATTACACACACATTTGTTTTGTCTCTTTCTAAATGACCTTTTCTTTATATATTTAATATTGTTATTATCAAGTAATTAAAAGTTCAAACTGTACAAATAAAGTAAGATTAGATGACAGACAATACGCGCATTTTCTTTTTCTTTAAAAAACTAGCCCTTTCTCTTTCTCTTCACATCTCATCCACATTCAGAAATTCCGATTCTCTCCCAGGTCAGTTCCATCTTCTCAATAATTTGAATTTGCAACAGCTTTCGTCTCTCTATCTTCTCATTTACTTTTTCCGATCAACTCAGTAGTGAAGCTGATGCTTGTAATTTCTGTCTCTGGGTTATTTTCAACTCTTTGGTTCCTGCGAAACCGAAGGAAAAGTAACGAAAGGAAAGGAAAGGAGATTGTGTTTTGTTGTCTCTGTTTGCTAATAAATAATTGAAGAAAAGGCTAAAGACTTGACATGATGCTGTTAGGCTTATTATTATACACTTTTTTTTTTTTTTAATTTTCTCGTATCTTCTTTTATTTTGGAATGAGACTGTTATTTTCTTTACCTAGTAAACAATCAAACGCAGCGTTTAATTCAAAAACCTGCTGGAAGAGACACTAGATCGCTTACTTCGGGTAAATTTGAGTTCAGCCTAAAAATTGCGTGTTAATCTTAGCAACTTGTGCAAATCTTGAAGGCATCTAGATCATAGTAGAGACAATCCATGATTTGTAGCGGAATTCAGCTATGCCTGGTTACAGATTTGTATTTGTTTCTGAGATGTCTTGAGGCCTGTGTGCTGTGGCAATGTAGCTTGGGATTGATTTACTGCCATGAAACTAATAAAAAATGTTAGCATGAAACTGTTTTGTTTCATTTTAGGCCTTCAGATCACTTCGTTTTTTATGGCATTCATATCCTTAGAAGATTTCAGTGCTGTACGAGATGTAGTTCGAGTGACTAATTCTGTTGATTATAATAATCCCCTTCATTAACTGTGTTAATAATCTGTTTCTTACAAAAATAAAATATTTTTCCCATTTATTTCCCCTAGTAACGTTTACCATTTTTATCTGCAGTTTGATTTCTCCAGTGGTTTTGCTGACTGTTCACGAAAAATAGTAGAAATGCCGGATATTCAGCTGGGTGCTCACACTGTAAGATCCCATGGAGTCCAAATTGCGAGGATACATATGCATGACTGGTTAATTCTAATGCTTCTTGTGGTTATTGAGGTCGTTTTGAACGTTATAGAACCTTTTCACCGCTTTGTTGGAAAGGATATGCTGACAGACCTGTCATACCCACTGAAGGACAATACTGTTCCTACTTGGGCTGTTCCAGTATGTTTCCGCTTTACCAAAAATATTATTACAAAAGAGAGATTATTTCTTGAGATTCAGTTATATGACAATTTTGTTAAACAATTCTCTCTCTCTCTCTCTCTCATAACAGATTGTTGCAATATTGCTGCCCTTAGCTATCATTCTCGTGTATTATTTCACAAGAAGGAATGTCTATGATATGCATCATGCCATCCTGGGTAGCTCCTGTTTTCTCTTTGAGGTTTTCTTTTTGAATTTCCTGCATCCCTCAATGTATATTACTATTCTGATTGCCAACACCAGATGTATTAATGAATTTTCAGGCCTTATGTTTTCTGTGCTTATCACTGGAGTTATAACTGACGCAATCAAAGATGCTGTTGGTCGACCCCGTCCGGACTTCTTTTGGCGATGTTTCCCTGATGGAAAAGGGGTATGCTGTCCCATTACTAAACTTCTTTGATATCTTTCTTAATATTTTGTTGGTCCAAAGTTCTTGCAAGCAAGTTCTTGCTTGTGTTTGTATTTGCACTCAGTCAACATGCATGTGTTGCATTTCCAGGTGTTCCATCCTGTCACAAGTGATGTAATGTGTACTGGAGTGAAGAGTGTCATCAAGGAAGGTCATAAAAGCTTCCCAAGTGGACATACTTCTTGTAAGTAGGTCCATTACTTTGAGGGCTATGATTTTCAAATTATGGAATCTAACACTTATCCTTTTTGCTCCAAGTCGTATGTACTTGAGAATGGTGTTTTCCTACGATCTCTTGCTTCTAACTTTAAAGACTTTATGGTGCTGTTTATTCCTATTTTTACCATAGCACTTAAATTACCCTGCCTGAGATATACTGTATTGACTCAAGCACTGCTTGCCCTTAAATTCCCTAAAGGATAAGGCTCCATTTAATTTGCTATCGTACAATGATGAATTAATGAAAGCGAAATAGAGTGTGGAGATTGACATTTTGCCTACGTTCTGTTGTTTGCTAGAAAACTGGGTGAGTTTCCAATAAAAACATTTGCTGTCAAAATGAATTATTATTCTGATGTCTACAAAATAAGCAGGAAAATGTTTTAGCATTCTTCAGCATCTATTCAAGCTCTTCAACATATTCTTACTGCGCTATCATTTTTTTTTGGTGGTAGTAATGGTCTGTTCATGCTATGCTGCTAAGTGTTACACTTGCTTTTACTTAGGGCTGAAGTAACAATAGGTAAGCTTGGGACATGTAAACCCCCCCCTAAAGCTCTGAAAATTATCTTATTTAGTTTAAAATAGTTAAGAAGCAATGTTCTCTGCATTTCATCAAATGATATTGTCTGGAGACAAAAAAATACATGCTCTTTTGCCTAGTATTTGTGGCTGTTTGGGAAACAAGTGAACAATTCCATGTTTGCATGAATTCAGTGCATCACGTGTTCCGTTATGAATAATAGTTGCCAACATCTGCTTTTTGGATTACGGGTACATTTATTTTGTGTTTGTGTGCACATCCATCTGTATGTTTGTAAGCTATTTGCAAAAATTCGACTGATTTGAGGTAGCGGCTGTTTATCTGACTTTAGCATAACCAAAAATAACTTTGCTGAGGAAAATTTACCTGTTGATATGCAGGGTCATTTGCAGGTCTTGGGTTTCTGGCCTTGTACTTGTCTGGGAAAATTAGAGTTTTTGACCGCAAGGGCCACGTTGCAAAGCTTTGTATTGTTTTCCTCCCATTGCTTGTTGCTGCTTTGGTGGCAGTTTCTCGAGTTGATGACTACTGGCATCACTGGCAAGATGTATTTGCTGGGGCACTTATAGGTCTGTTCATCTAGGATTTCATTGATAATGCTTCAATTCCCAACTTGTTACAGTGAAGCCTTTTTCATTTCTTTGTTACCTTTTCATGCAGGGCTAACAGTTGCTTCATTTTGCTACTTGCAATTCTTCCCACCCCCATATGATATCGATGGTATATTCTTCACAATTCCTCTTCAAAATCTGTTGTCTTCATTCTCTACAACCATTTTCTTTATATATTTGGAATTATGCTTTCATCATTTAAGAATTGACACTCAAAAATGCATTTTATTACATGCTAAGAACCCATGGCAAGTTTTGTCCTTTGATTTACTCAAAAAAAGAGTACAGTGACAAGGCTGTTGGATTCTTAGATATTGGCCGTTTCCTGAAATTTTGGTCGTGGAAATTTGTAATATGCACTACCAAGCCTATAGAGATTAGAATGTTAAGGTTGGGACTTTCTTTATGGATGTTTCTGTGTAAGTTGAAGAAAGACATCCAGAGCCTCATAAAGCTTTGTCTGAATTCAAACCAGAAGCAGCAATTGCATTGATTTGTCATGAAATAGACACTTTATATGCTTGGATTTTTAAAATCCTGAATTCCTAAATATCTTCCTTTCTAAAGGTGGTAGAGTCTTTTTCCTTGCTGTATATTAGAGTGGCAATACCTGCCATGATCTATCACAAAGTATTTGTAGGTGCCTGTGCACATGCATTCTGTCGCTTAATAGCAAGGTGGTTTCCTCTTTGCTTTCCAGTGCTCTTATTGCAAGATTCAGCTTTCAACTCTCTTGATGTATTTGGAAGTCCTTGTCCATCTTCAGAGAAATAAAGAGACTTGCTCATGACTGTACTGTAAAATAAAGAGAAAAACTGGAATACTACCCTCATTTTAAGAAGAGGCTGAAATGTGGAAAGCATTTCATTACATTCCTGTATCCACCACAACTTGAAACAACTCACCTGCTTGAATCATAATACAAAGCCTTGTCTGTTTCTCATAACTCTGAATCTGTTGTGCACTGAAGACTTGCTGGTTGTGTCAAAACTCATTGCTTAGACGCTTGCTGTCCACTGCCATACTGGGTTACATCAAGAGGTCTCCAAGAGGCTAGGCATGATGACAAAGGACTTGTGATATGCACAACAACTCTCGAGTTCGAGTCAAAGCGTACTCTCTTTGTAAAAACTTGGATAGCCGAGGTTTTATTCGTTCATATAGGCCCACAAAGTGGAGTTTTCTAGCATAAAAAAAAAGTCACATCAATAGCCTATTTGAATTTTCACGCAACATCAAAAGTGCATGCTATACATATTGTATTAGTAGTTGAAACTGTTTGGCGAGAATTTCTCATGTCATTTATTGAATGTGGCAGGCTGGGGACCTCACGCATATTTCCAGATGTTGGCAGAGTCTCGAAATGGTGTTCAGTCATCCAATAACATCGACTGTATCAATGTGCAGCAGTCAGAACTTGAGAGCGTATACATTGATTCTCAACACGGAACTGAAACTTCAAGAGTCAATATTTGGGACACCAGGCCGATGCTGGATGGAGCAGAAAGTGAGAGGAATAGGCTTTGATTGTAAAGTAAGTAGGGATAGCCCCGTCCGCACAGATTTAGGTTCAATTTTCCAGTATCAGAGCTTTGGCTTTCCATATCTTGTGCTAGTTTGTTTGATTCTGATTTTGGCTCAGCTCCCAGCAAACACCCCTTTGTTTCGTTGAACGGCATCGTTTAGGTGTACATGGCTTGTGTTAAGTTCGGGAAGAGAATTTCTTTATTTTCGTGAAACGTGGGCCTTTTGTGTACGATAGAGAGCGCTCAAGGTCAGCGCGAAGCCCATAGTCTAATTATTGGGAGATGTAGGCAGTCTACGGAAGTTTCTCTTCGTTGATCAAGTCTTCAATTTCTGGTTGGGCCGGCAGTATAGTATGGAGGCCTCTGAATGATGATACAAAAAGATTGAAAAATTCGCCCATCATTTTTACATTGTCAACGGTTAGGATGTCACTGGGCAGATTTTGTAAACCAAGACTGATACTCTTTTAAATTGAATCTCACGTGTGCCATCTACATCATTCCATTGCATTTTTTATTTTAATTTTCTTCTTGTAGCCTGTATTTAGATTTGAAAGTGCGAGCTGATATATTTAAATATATGTATTGCATTAGCGAACAAATATCACTTACTAATTATGTCAATGCAACGTGGCTGAAGCCCCCGCCCTCGAGACAATAAACCAGTAGCCATGAAATCTCTTTTTTTCAGTTTGTGTGAAGGATGGAGGTTTCTATTTTTTTTTGTTTGGTATCTCATTTTAAAACAATTTGTTTTTGAAAAAAAATATTTTATTATAGATTAATTTTTTAGTATTTTAAAATTAACTCAGATCATTAAGTTCAAAATGAATGATTAGATTTGTAGCCTGTCCAGTTATGTTTCCAGTAGAATTTGAGATCACTCGAGTTCCCGTAGCAGGGGGATAATAGTTCAAAAAATGATAATGGGCCTTTCTCTTGAAACTCTAACTGAACCTAACAACGGCCCAGGATCATGTACGACAATACCTGACTCAAAGATGAAAAGGTTAACGGTGATAGTGAAAAATAATCGTCTTGAAAACGAACGACGACGTACGATGAAGCAACTTTATCCTTTTCTCTTATTGTCATAATCCATGCCAACCCCGTTGGAGGCATGGATGGACAAATGTTTAATTCCCTAGAAAAACCACTTTCTAGGGAAATTCATATTCCCACTATTGAGGTCAAGGGAGCGTCAGATGTCAAATTTCAGCTTATTCTGATGTTCGTCACTTCAATTTTTATTTCAAGGTTCATTTCTACAGCAGAAGCAGTGCCTTATTCTACCCTAGGCAAAACACCCTACAATCAATTGAAACTCAACATTCTTGTTTTCCCGTTATTTCAGTAGGTTAACGGGAAGAGACAAGGAACAGAGAGAGAGAGATTCGGTATATAAAAAAAGGAGATAGAGGCAGAAGGTTAAATTTGAAGAATCATTGAAGTTTAGGCGGAGAACCCACAGAAATCTGTCCCAACATGAGAGAAGGACATCCCAATAGATTTGAAATTTGTAGTCCTACTATTGACGTTGAGGGAGCGTTAGATGAAAAATTTTGGCTTATTCTAATATAGTTTACTTCTATTTTCATTCCGAGGTTCATTTCTACCGCAGCAGCATTACCTTATTCTACCCTAGGCAAAACACCTTACAATCAATTGAAACTCAAAATTTGTTATTTCAGTAGATTAACGGGAAGCAAAAAAAACAGAGGGAGAGATTGTGCATTCGTTGAAATTTGAAGAATCATCGAATTTTTGCCGCCGAAACAACACCACTCTGGCAACATAAGAGATACACATCGGAATCATTTCGAAATTCATATTCCCACTATTGAGGTTGAGTGAGCGTTAGATTTCAAATTTCGGCTTATTCTGATGTTCTTTACTTCAGTTTTTATTTCGAGGTTCATTTCTACAGCAGAAGCAGTGCCTTATTCTACCCTAGGCAAAACACCCTACAATCAATTGAAACACAACATTCTTGTTTTCCCGTTATTTCAGTAAATTAACGGGAAGAGACAAGGAACAGAGAGAGAGATTCGGTATATAATAAAAGAAGAAGGAGATAGACGCAGAAGGTTAAATTTGAAGAATGATTGAAGTTTAGGCGGAGAACCCACAGAAATCTGTCCGAACATGAGAGAAGGACATCCGAATAGATTTGAAATTTGTAGTCCTACTATTGACGGTGAGGGAGTGTTAGATGAAAAATTTCGGCTTATTCTGATATCGTTTACTTCTGTTTTCATTTCGAGGTTCATTTCTACCGCAGCAGCAGTGCCTTATTCTACCCTAGGCAAAACACCTTACAATCAATTGAAACTCAATATTTGTTATTTCAGTAGATTAACCGGAAGCAAAGAAAACAGAGGGAGAGATTGTGCATTCGTTGAAATTTGAAGAATCATCGAATTTTTGCCGCCAAAACAACACCACTCTCGCAAACATATGAGAAACACATCGGAATCATTTCGAAATTCATATTCCCACTATTGAGGTTGAGGGAGCGTCAGATGTCAAATTTCGGTTATTCTGATGTTCTGAATCAGTTTTTATTTCGAGGTTCATTTCTACAGCAGAAGCAGCGCCTTATTCTACCCTAGGGAAAACACCTTACAATCAATTGAAACTCAATATTTGTTATTTCAGTAGATTAAGAGGAAGGAAAAAAAACAGAGGGAGAGATTGTGCATTTGTTGAAATTTGACGAATCATCGAATTTTGGCCCCAAAAAAACACCACTCTGACAAACATAAGAGAAACACATCAGAATCATTTCGAAATTCGTATTCCCACTATTGAGATTGAGGGAGAGTCAGATGTCAAATTTCGGCTTATTCTGATGTACTTTACTTCAGTTTTTATTTCGAGGTTCATTTCTACAGCAGAAGTAGGGCCTTATTCTACACTCCCAAAACACCCTACAATCAATTGAAACTCAACATTCTTGTTTTCCCGGTATTTTAGTAGCTTAACGGGAAGAGACAAGGAACAGAGAGAGATATTCGGTATATAAAAAAAGAAGAAGGAGATAGAGGCAGAAGGTTAAATTTGAAGAATCTATCAAGTTTAGGCGGAGAACCAACAGAAATCTGTCCAAACATGAGAACCAACAGAAATCTGTCCAAACATGAGAGAAGGACATCGTAATAGATTTGAAATTCGTAGTCCTACTATTGACACTGAGGAAGCATTTATTGAAAAATTTCAGCTTATTCTGATATCGTTTACTTCAGTTTTTAGTTCAAGGTTCATTTCTCTAGCAGAAGCAGTACCTCATTCTACCCTAGGCAAAACACCTTACAATCAATTGAAACTCAATATTTGTTATTTCAGTAGATTAACGGGAAGCAAAAAAAACAGAGCGAGAGATTATTCAATGGTTGAAATTTGAAGAATCATCGAATTTTTGCCACTGAAAAACCTCCACTCTGGCAAACTTACGACAAACACATCGGAATCATTTCGAAATTCATATTCCCACTATTGACGGTGAGGGAGGGTTTGATGAAAAATTTCGGCTTATTCTGATATCGTTTACTTCTGTTTTCATTTCGAGGTTCATTTCTACCGCAGCAGCAGTGCCTTATTCTACCCTAGGCAAAACACCTTACAATAAATTGAAACTCAATATTTGTTATTTCAGTAGATTAACGGGAAGCAAAAAAAACAGAGGGAGAGATTGTGCATTCGTTGAAATTTGAAGAATCCTCGAATTTTTGCCACAGAAACAACACCACTATCGCAAACATATGAGAAACAAATCGGAATCATTTCGAAATTCATATTCCCACTATTGAGGTTGAGGGAGCGTCAGATGTCAAATTTCGGTTATTCTGATGTTCTGAATCAGTTTTTATTTCGAGGTTCATTTCTACAGCAGAAGCAGCGCCTTATTCTACCCTAGGGAAAACACCTTACAATCAATTGAAACTCAATATTTGTTATTTCAGTAGATTAAGAGGAAGGAAAAAAAACAGAGGGAGAGATTGTGCATTTGTTGAAATTTGACGAATCATCGAATTTTGGCCCCAAAAAAACACCACTCTGACAAACATAAGAGAAACACATCAGAATCATTTCGAAATTCCTATTCCCACTATTGAGATTGAGGGAGAGTCAGATGTCAAATTTCGGCTTATTCTGATGTACTTTACTTCAGTTTTTATTTCGAGGTTCATTTCTACAGCAGAAGCAGTGCCTTATTCTACCTTCCCAAAACGCCCTACAATCAATGGAAACTCAACATTCTTGTTTTCCCGTTATTTCAGTAGATTAACGGGAAGAGACAAGGAACAGAGAGAGAGATTCGGTATATAAAAAAAGAAGAAGGAGATTGAGGCAGAAGGTTAAATTTGAAGAATCTATCAAGTTTAGGCGGAGAACCAACAGAAATCTGTCCAAACAAGAGAGAAGCACATCGTAATAGATTTGAAATTCGTAGTCCTACTATTGACACTGAGGGAGCGTTTATTGAAAAATTTCGGCTTATTCTGATATCGTTTACTTCAGTTTTTAGTTCAAGGTTCGTTTCTCCAGCAGAAGCAGTACCTCATTCTACCCTAGGCAAAACACCTTACAATCAATTGAAACTCAATATTTGTTATATCAGTAGATTAACGGGAAGCAAAAAAAACAGAGCGAGAGATTGTTCATTGGTTGAAATTTGAAGAATCATCGAATTTTTGCCACTGAAAAGCCTCCACTCTGGCAAACATAAGAGAAACACATCGGAATCATTTCAAAATTCATATTCCCGCTATTGAGGTTGAGGGACGTCAGATGTCAAATTTCGGCTTATTCTGATGTTCTTTACTTCAGTTTTTATTTCGAGATTCATTTCAACAGCAGAAGCAGTGCCTTATTCTACCCTATTCAAAACACCGTACAATCAATTGAAACTCAATTTTTGTTATTTCAGTAGATTAACGGGAAGCAAAAAAAACAGAGCGAGAGATTGTTCATTGGTTGAAATTTGAAGAGTCATCGAATTTTTGCCACTGAAAAACCTCCACTCTGGCAAATACAAGAGAAACACATCGGAATCATTTCGAAATTCATATTCCCACTATTGAGGTTGAGGGAGCGTCAGATGTTAAATTTCGGCTTATTCTGATGTTCTTCACTTCAGTTTTTATTTCGAGGTTCATTTCTACAGCAGAAGCAGTGCCTTATTCTACCCAAGCAAAACACCCAACAATCTATTGAAACTCAACATTCTTGTTTTCCTTTTATTTCAGTACATTAACGGGAAGAGACAAGGAACAGGGAGAGAGATTCGGTATATAACGAAAGAAGGAGATAGAGGCAGAAGGTTAAATTTGAAGAATCACTGAAGTTTAGCCAGAGAAACAACAGAAATCTGTCCGAACAGGAGAGAAGGACATCCCAATAGATTTGAATTTCGTAGTCCTACTATTGACGTTCAGGGAGCGTTAGACGAAAAATTTCGGCTTATTCTGATATCGTTAACTTCAGTTTTTATTTCGAGGTTCCTTTATACAGCAGAAGGAGTGCGTTGTTCTACCCTAGCCAAAACACCTTACAATCAATTGAAACTCAATATTTGTTATTTCAGTATATTAACCGGAAGCAACAAAAACTGAGGGTGAGATTGTTCATTGGTTGAAATTTGACGAATCATGGAATTTTTGCCCCCGAAACAACACCACTCTGGCAAACATTAGAGAAACACATCAGAATTATTTCGAAATTCATATTCCCATTATTGAGGTTGAGGGAGAGTCAGATGTCAAATTTCGGCTTATTCTGATGTTCTTCACATCAGTTTTTATTTCGAGGTTCATTTCTACAGCAGAAGCAGTGCCTTATTCTACCCTCCCAAAACAACCTACAATGAATTGAAACTCAACATTCTTGTTTTCCCGTTATTTCAGAAGATTAACGGGAAGAGACAAGGAACAGAGAGAGAGATTCAGTATATAAAGAAAGATGAAGGAGATAGACGCAGAAGGTTAAATTTGAAGAATCATTGAAGTTTAGGCTAAGAACCCACAGAAATCTGTCCGAACATGAGAGAAGGACATCCCAATAGATTTGAAATTCGTAGTCCTACTATTGACGTTGAGAGAGCGTTAGATGAAAAATTTCAGCTTATTCTGATATCGTTTACTTCAGTTTTTATTTCGAGGTTCATTTCTACAGTAGAAGCATTACCTTATTCTACTCTAGGCAAAACACCTTACAATCAATTGAAACTCAATATTTGTTATTTCCGTAGATTAACAGGAAGTAAAAAACTACAGAGCTAGAGATTGTGCATTTGTTGAAATTTGAAGAATCATGGAATTTTTGCCCCCAAAACAACACCACTTTGGCAAACATAAGAGAAACACATCGGAATTCATATTCCCACTATTGAAGTTGAGGGAGCGTCAGATGTTATATTTCGGCTTATTCTGATGTTCTTGACTTCAGTTTTTATTTCGAGGTTCATTTCTACAGCAGAAGCAGTGCCTTATTCTACCCAAGCAAAACACCCAACAATCTATTGAAACTGAATATTCTTGTTTTCCCGTTATTTCAGTACATTAACGGGAAGAGACAAGGAACAGGGAGAGAGATTCGGTATATAAAGAAAGAAGGAGATAGAGGCAGAAGGTTAAATTTGAAGAATCACTGAAGTTTAGCCAGAGAAACGACAGAAATCTGTCCGAACAGGAGAGAAGGACATCCCAATATATTTGAATTTCGTAGTCCTACTATTGACGTTCAGGGAGCGTTAGACGAAAAATTTCGGCTTATTCAGATATCGTTAACTTCAGTTTTTATTTCGAGGTTCCTTTATACAGCAGAAGCAGTGCGTTGTTCTACCCTAGGCAAAACACCTTACAATCAATTGAAACTCAATATTTGTTATTTCAGTATATTAACCGGAAGCAACAAAAACAGAGGGAGAGATTGTTCATTGGTTGAAATTTGACGAATCATGGAATTTTTGCCCCGAAACAAAACCACTCTGGCAAACATTACAGAAACACATCAGAATCATTTAGAAATTCATATTCCCACTATTGAGGTTGAGGGAGAGTCAGATGTCAAATTTCGGCTTATTCTGATGTTCTTCACTTCAGTTCTTATTTCGAGGTTCATTTCTACAGCAGAAGCAGTGCCTTATTCTACCCTCCCAAAACACCCTACAATGAATTGAAACTCAATATTTTGTATTTCAGTAGATTAACAGGAAGCAAAAAAAACAGAGCCAGAGATTGTTCATTGGTTGAAATTTGAAGAACCATCGAATTTTTGCCACTGAAAAGCCTCCACTCTGGCAAACATAAGAGAAACACATCGGAATCATTTCAAAATTCATATTCCCGCTATTGAGGTTGAGGGACGTCAGATGTCAAATTTCGGCTTATTCTGCTGTTCTTTACTTCAGTTTTATTTCGAGGTTTATTTCTACAGCAGAAGCAGTGCCTTATTCTACCCTAGGCAAAACACCCTCCAATCAATTGAAACTCAACATTCTTGTTTTCCCGTTATTTCAGTAGATTAACGGGAAGAGACAAGGAACAGAGAGAGAGATTCGGTATAAAAAGAAAGATGAAGGAGATAGACGCAGAAGGTTAAATTTGAAGAATCATTGAAGTTTAGGCGAAGAACCAACAGAAATCTGTCCGAACATGAGAGAAGGACATCCCAATAGATTTGAAATTCGTAGTCCTACTATTGACGTTGAGAGAGCGTTAGATGAGAAATTTCTTCTTATTCTGATATTTGATTACTTCTGTTTTCATTTCGAGGTTTATTTCTACCGCAGCAGCATCACCTTATTCTACCCTAGGCAAAACACCTTACGATCAATTGAACCTCAATACTTATTATTTCAGTAGTTTAACAGGAAGCAAAAAAAACAGAGGGAGAGATTGTGCATTCGTTGAAATTGGAAGAATCGTCGAATTTTTGCCGCCGAAACAACACCACTCTGGCAAACATATCAGAAACACATTGGAATCATTTAGAAATTCATATTCCCACTATTGAGGTTGAGGGAGAGTCAGATGTCAAATTTCGGCTTATTCTGATGTTCTTTACTTCAGTTTTTATTTTGAGGTTCATTTCTACAGCAGCAGTACCTTATTCTACCCTAGGAAAAACACCTTACAATCAATTGAAACTCAATATTTGTTATTTCAGTAGATTAACGGGAAGCAAAAAAAACAGAGCGAGAGATTGTTCATTGGTTGAAATTTGAAGAGTCATCGAATTTTTGCCACTGAAAAACCTCCACTCTGGCAAATATAAGAGAAACACATCGGAATCATTTCGAAATTCATATTCCCACTATTGAGGTTGAGGGAGCGTCAGATGTTAAATTTCGGCTTATTCTGATGTTCTTCACTTCAGTTTTTATTTCGAGGTTCATTTCTACAGCAGAAGCAGTGCCTTATTCTACCCAAGCAAAACACCCAACAATCTATTGAAACTCAACATTCTTGTTTTCCTTTTATTTCAGTACATTAACGGGAAGAGACAAGGAACAGGGAGAGAGATTCGGTATATAACGAAAGAAGGAGATAGAGGCAGAAGGTTAAATTTGAAGAATCACTGAAGTTTAGCCAGAGAAACAACAGAAATCTGTCCGAACAGGAGAGAAGGACATCCCAATAGATTTGAATTTCGTAGTCCTACTATTGACGTTCAGGGAGCGTTAGACGAAAAATTTCGGCTTATTCTGATATCGTTAACTTCAGTTTTTATTTCGAGGTTCCTTTATACAGCAGAAGCAGTGCGTTGTTCTACCCTAGGCAAAACACCTTACAATCAATTGAAACTCAATATTTGTTATTTCAGTATATTAACCGGAAGCAACAAAAACAGAGGGAGAGATTGTTCATTGGTTGAAATTTGACGAATCATGGAATTTTTGCCCCCGAAACAACACCACTCTGGCAAACATTAGAGAAACACATCAGAATTATTTCGAAATTCATATTCCCATTATTGAGGTTGAGGGAGAGTCAGATGTCAAATTTCGGCTTATTCTGATGTTCTTCACTTCAGTTTTTATTTCGAGGTTCATTTCTACAGCAGAAGCAGTGCCTTATTCTACCCTCCCAAAACACCCTACAATCAATTGAAACTCAACATTCTTGTTTTCCCGTTATTTCAGTAGATTAACGGGAAGAGACAAGGAACAGAGAGAGAGATTCGGTATATAAAGAAAGATGAAAGAGATAGACGCAGAAGGTTAAATTTGAAGAATCATTGACGTTTAGGCGGAGAACCAACAGAAAATTGACGTTTAGGCGGAGAACCAACAGAAATCTGTTCGAACATGTGAGAAGGACATCCCAATAGATTTGAAATTCGTAGTCCTACTATTGACGTTGAGGGAGCGTTAGATGAAAAATTTCTGCTTATTCTGATATCGTTTACTTCAGTTTTTATTTCGAGGTTCATTTCTACAGCAGAAGCATTACCTTATTCTACGCTAGGCAAAACACCTTACAATCAATTGAAACTTAATATTTTTTATTTCCGTTGATTAACGGGAAGCAAAAAATACAGAGCTAGAGATAGTGCATTTGTTGAAATTTGAAGAATCATCGAATTTTTGCCCCTGAAACAACACCACTCTGGCAAACATAAGAGGTGCACATCGGAATTCATGTTCCTGCTATTGAGGTTGAGGGAGAGTCAGATGTCAAATTTCGGCTTATTCTAATTTTCTTTACTTCAGTTTTTATTTCGAGGTTCATTTATACAGCAGAAGCAGTGCCTTATTCTACCCTAGGCAAAACACCCTACAATCAATCCAAACTCAACATTCTTGTTTTCCCATTATTTCAGTAGATTAACGGGAAGAGACAAGGAACAGAGAGAGAGATTCGGTATATAAAAAAAGGAGATAGAGGCAGAAGGTTAAATTTGAAGAATCTATCAAGTTTAGGCGGAGAACCAACAGAAATCTGTCCAAACATGAGAGAAAGACATCGTAATAGATTTGAAATTCGTAGTCGTATTGACACTGAGGGAGCGTTTATTGAAAAGTTTTGGCTTATTCTGATATCGTTTACTTCAGTTTTTAGTTTAAGGTTCATTTCTCCAGCAGAAGCAGTACCTCATTCTACCCTAGGCTAAACACCTTACAATCAATTGAAACTCATTATTTGTTATTTCAGTAGATTAACAGGAAGCAAAAAAATACAGAGCGAGAGATTGTTCATTGGTTGAAATTTGAAGAATCATCGAATTTTTGCCACTGAAAAACCTCCACTCTGGCAAACGTAAGAGAAACACATCGGAATGATTTCAAAATTCATATTCCCACTATTGAGGTTGAGGGAGCGTCAGATGTCAAATTTCGGCTTATTCTGATGTTCTTTACTTCAGTTTTATTTCGAGGTTCATTTCTACAGCAGAAGCAGGGCCTTATTCTACCCTAGGCAAAACGCCCTCCTATCAATTGAAACTCAACATTCTTGTTTTAGTGTTATTTCAGTAGATTAACGGGAAGAGATAAGGAACAGAGAGAGAGATTCGGTATATAAAAAAAGGAGATAGACGCAGAAGGTTAAATTTGAAGAATCATTGAAGTTTAGGCGAAGAACCAACAGAAATCTGTCCGAACATGAGAGAAGGATATCCCAATAGATTTGAAATTCGGAGTCGTACTATTGACGTTGAGAGAGCGATAGATGAAAAATTTCAGCTTATTCTCATATCGTTTACTTCAGTTTTTATTTTGAGGTTCATTTCTACAGCAGCAGTACCTTATTCTACCCTAGGAAAAACACCTTACAATCAATTGAAACTCAATATTTGTTATTTCAGTAGATTAACGGGAAGCAAAAAAAACAGAGCGAGAGATTGTGCATTCGTTGAAATTCGAAGAATCGTCGAATTTTTGCCGCCGAAACAACACCACTCTGGCAAACATATGAGAAACACATCGGATTCATTTGGAAATTCATATTCCCACTATTGAGGTTGAGGAATTGTCAGATGTCAACTTTCGGCTTATTCTGATGTTCTTTTCTTCAGTTTTTATTTCGAGCTTCATTTATACAGCAGAAGCAGTGCCTTATTCTACCCTAGGCAAAACGCCCTCCTATCAATTGAAACTCAACATTCTTGTTTTAGTGTTATTTCAGTAGATTAACGGGAAGAGATAAGGAACAGAGAGAGAGATTCGGTATATAAAAAAAGGAGATAGACGCAGAAGGTTAAATTTGAAGAATCATTGAAGTTTAGGCTAAGAACCCACAGAAATCTGTCCGAACATGAGAGAAGGACATCCCAATAGATTTGAAATTCGTAGTCCTACTATTGACGTTGAGAGAGCGTTAGATGAAAAATTTCAGCTTATTCTGATATCGTTTACTCCAGTTTTTATTTCGAGGTTCATTTCTACAGCAGAAGCAGTACCTTATTCTACCCTAGGCAAAACACCTTACAATCAATTGAAACTCAATATTTGTTATTTCAGTAGATTAACGGGAAGCAAAAAATACAGAGCGAGAGATTGTGCATTTGTTGAAATTTGAAGAATCATCGAATTTTTGCCCCCGAAACAACACCACTCTGGCAAATATAAGAGATACACATCGGAATCATTTCGAAATTCATATTCCCACTATTGAGGTTGAGGGAGCGTCAGATGTTAAGTTTCGGCTTATTCTGATGTTCTCCACTTCAGTTTTTATTTCGAGGTTTATTTCTACTGCAGAAGCAGTGCCTTATTCTACCCTCCCAAAACACCCTACAATCAATTGAAACTCAACATTCTTGTTTTCCCGTTATTTCAGTAGATTAACGGGAAGAGACAAGGAACAGAGAGAGAGATTCGGTATATAAAAAAAGAAGAAGGAGATAGAGGCAGAAGGTTAAATTTGAAGAATCTATCAAGTTTAGGCGGAGAACCATCAGAAATCTGTCCAAACATGAGAGAAGGACATCGTAATAGATTTGAAATTCGTAGTCCTATTATTGACACTGAGGGAGCGTTTATTGAAAAATTTCGGCTTATTCTGATATCATTTACTTCAGTTTTTAGTTCAAGGTTCATTTCTCCAGCAGAAGCAGTACCTCATTCTACCCTAGGCAAAACACCTTACAATCAATTAAAACTCAATATTTGTTATTTCAGTAGGTTAACGGGAAGCAAAAAAAACAGAGCGAGAAATTGTTCATTGGTTGAAATTTGAAGAATCATCGAATTTTTGCCCCTGAAAAACCTCCACTCTGGCAAACATAAGAGAAACACGTCGGAATCATTTTGAAATTCATATTCCCACTATTGAGGTTGAGGGAGCGTCAGATGTCAAATTTCAGATTATTCAGATATTCTTGACTTCCGTTTTTATTTGGATCATTTTTACAGCAGAAGCAGTGCCTTATTCTAACCTAGGCAAAACACCCTCCAATCAATCGAAACTCAACATTCTTGTTTTCCTGTTATTTCAGTAGATTAACGGGAAGAGACAAAGAACAGAGAGAGAGATTCGGTGTATAATGAAAGAAGAAGGAGATAGAGGCAGAAGGTTAAATTTGAAGAATCTGTGAAGTTTAGGCGGAGAACCAACAGAAATCTGTGCGAACATGAGAGAAGGACATCGGAATGGATTTGAAATTCGTAGTCCTACTATTGACGCTGAAGGAGCGTTTATTGAAAAATTTCGGCTGATTCTGATATCGTTTACTGCAGTTTTTAGTTCAAGGTTCTTTTCTCCAGCAGAAGCAGTTCCTCATTCTACCCTAGGCAAAACACCTTACAATGATATGAAACTCAATATTTGTTATTTCAGTAGATTAACGGGAAGCGAAAAATACAGAGCTAGAGATTGTTCATTGGTTGAAATTTGAAGAATCATCAAATTTTTGCCACTGAAAAACCTCCACTCTGGCAAACATAAGAGAAACACATCGGAATCATTTCGAAATTCATATTCCCACTATTGAGGTTGAGGGAGCGTCAGATGTTAAATTTCGGCTTATTCTGATGTTCTTTACTGCAGTTTTTATTTCGAGATTCATTTCTACAGCAGAAGCAGTGCCTTATTATACCCTAGGCAAAACACCCTCCAATCAATTGAAGCTCAACATTCTTGTTTTCCTATTATTTCAATACATTAACCGGAAGAGACAAGGAATAGAGAGAGAGATTCGGTATATAAAAAAAGAAGGAGATAGAGGCAGAAGGTTAAATTTGAAGAATCATTGAAGTTTAGGCGGAGAACCAACAGAAATCTGTCTGAACATGAGAGCAGGACATCGGAATGGATTTGAAATTCGTAGTCCTACTATTGACGCTGAGGGAGCGTTTATTGAAAAATTTCGGCTTATTCTGATATCGTTAACTTCAGTTTTTGGTTCAAGGTTCATTTCTCCAGCAGAAGCAGTACCTCATTCTACCCTAGGCAAAACAACTTACAATCAATTCAAACTCAATATTTGTTATTTCAGTAGATTAACGGGATGCAAACAGAGCGAGAGATTGTTCATTGGTTGAAATTTGAAGAATCATCGAATTTTTGCCACTGAAAAACCTCCACTCTGGCAAACATAAGAGAAACACATCGGAATCATTTCGAAATTCATATTCCCACTATTGGGGTTGAGGGAGCGTCAGATGTTAAATTTCGGCTTATTCTGATGTTCTTCACTTCAGTTTTTATTTCGAGGTTCATTTCTACAGCAGAAGCAGTGCCTTATTCTACCCTCCCAAAACACCCTACAATCAATTGAAACTCAACATTCTTGTTTTCCCGTTATTTCAGTAGATTAACAGGAAGATATAACGAACAGAGAGAGAGAGTCGGTATATAAAAGAAGAAGAAGGAGATAGAGGCAGAAGGTTAAATTTGAAGAATCTATCAAGTTTAGGCGGAGAACCATCAGAAATCTGTCCGAACAGGAGAGAAGGACATCCGAATAGATTTGAAATCCGTAGTCCTACTATTGGCATTGAGGGAGACTTAGATGAAAAATTTCGGCTTATTCTGATATGGTTTACTTCAGTTTTTATTTCAAGGTTCATTTGTACAGCGGAAGCAGTACCTTACAATCAATTGAAACTCAATATTCTTCTTCTTTTCCCCTTATTTCGGTAGATTAACGGGAAGCAAAAAAAACAGATCGAGAGATTCTGTATATTAACAAAGGAAGAAGAGGGTGATACAGGCCTTTGTTGAAATTTGAAGAATGATCGAATTTTTACCCCAGAAACAACACGACCCGGGCAAACATAAGAGAAACAAATCGGAATCAATTTGAAATTCATATTCCTACTATTGAGGTTGAGGGAGCGTCAGATGTCCAATTTCGGTTTATTCTGATATTATTGACTTCAGTTTTTATCTGGTTGTTCATTTCTACGGTTGATGCAGTACCTTATTCCATCCGAGGCAATACCCCTTACAATCAATTGAAACACAACATTCTGCTTTTCCTGTTATTTTAGTAAAGTAACGTGAAGAGATAAGAATAGAGAGAGATAGCTTTCATATATTAAACTAGAATGAGGAGGAGGAGGAGATAGAGGCAGAAGGTTAAATTTGAAGAATCATAGAGGTTTTGCCCCACAGACAGCACAAATCTGTCCAAGCACGAGCGAAGCACTTCGTAATCAATTTGAAATTAATATTCCTACTACTGCGGTTCAGGGAGCAGGGGTTGTCAAATTTCGGCTTATTCTGATTTTGCTTACCTCAATTTTTATTTCGAGGTTCATTTCTACAGCAGAAGCAGTACATTATTCAACCCTAAGGAAAGCACCTTACAATCAATTGAAACTCAACATTCTTCTTTTCCTGTTATTTCAGAAGATTGATGGGAAGAAAAAAAAATAGAGCGAGCAATTCTGTATATTAACAAAGGAAGAACAACGAAATACAGGCATTTGTTAAAATTTGAAGAATCATCGAATTTTTACCCTAGAAACAACACCACTCTGGCAAACATCAGATTAACCCATCGGAATCAATTCAAAATTCATATTCCCGCTATTGAGGTTAAGGGAGCGTCACATGTCAAATTTCAGCTTATTCTGATATTCTTTACTTCAGTTTTTATTTCGATGTTCATTTCTACAGCAGAAGCAGTGCCTTATTCTACCCTAGGCAAAACACCTTACAATCAATTGAAACTCAACATTCTTGTGTTCCTGTTATTTCAGTAGATTAACGGGAAGAGAGAAAGAACAGAGAGAGAGATTCGGTATATAAAAAAAGAAGGAGATAGAGGCAGAAGGTTAAATTTGAAGAATCATTGATGTTTAGCCGGAGAAACAACACAAATCTGTCCGAATAGGAGAGAAGGACATCGGAATGGATTTGAAATTCTTAGTCCTAGTGTTGACTTTCAGGGAGCGTTAGATGAAAAATTTCGGCTTATTCTGATATCGTTTACTTCAGTTCTTATTTCGAGGTTCATTTCTACAGCAGAAACAGTACCTTATTCTACCCTAGGCAAAACACCTTACAATCAATTGAAACTCAACATTTGTTATTTCAGTAGATTAACGGGAAGCAAAAAAAGCACAGCGAGAGATTGTGCATTTGTTGAAATTTGAAGAATCATCGAATTTTTGCCCCAGAAACAACACCCTCTGGCAAACATAAGAGAAACTGATCGGAATCATTTCGAAATTCATATTCCCACTATTGAGGTTGAGGGAGCGTCAGATGTCAAATTTTGGCTTATTATTATATTCTTTACTTCAGTTTTTATTTGGATTAAATTGAAAAGAAATAAAACCTCAATTAATATTGAAAAGAAATATAACCGATACTAAGACCTGTTATTATTTAGGGTCATGTTGCTGCTCATTTGTTATTGAGATAAAAAAAAAAAAAATATATTACGTTTTGTGACGAATGTGTACTAATAAGATTATGTGGCTGTCCTCAAGAGTAGGGGGTGTTACACAAGGTTTGTTTGAGCTTAACTAGTACTTTGTTTTTAGTTATGATTCAAAACTTATTTGGATTAAATTATGGGCTTTTAAGTTTAAGTTTAGTTTTCTTGATCAGTTTTGAGTGGACCTCCACATAAGGGGTTTATTAGGGTTAGTTTTTCAAGAACTATATAAACTCATGTAAACTGAATTTCAGTAGCCACTGATTAATATTGCTTCTGAATTTTTTTTGTTTTATGTATAAGAGTGATTTTTGTATTTTTTTTTTATTTCTTAAAGGAACTGAATATGACTTATCAAATATTAACTGGTTTCATTATGTCATTCTACTCATTCTAATATTGTTAATACCTTGAGGCAGGTTTTTATTGTGTCATACTCCTATAGATCTACCTCAGTTTTCCGGGATCATATTTCAATCTTGATTGTGGGTTGTTTGACCACGGGATCGCGAAGTTCACATCATATCCCCAAATGTAAGAATGTTTTTTATGAACTGAAAAACACAATAATAATTATATTATTACAATTGACAATGAATCATGTCAAGAGCTTAAATGAATTATTGATGCAATTTTTTTTAACCATGGAATTACTAAAAATAAATCCACGTAACTCTCCCTTGAGATTGCTACCAACATCTGTAGCAATTTGAAATCATTATCACCATAGTTAACCATGGGAAAATATTATAATAATCCACATAATAACTAGAATGCTTTTACACATGATCTCATAATATTAATGTTTCGTGATTTTCTCAAACTGATATTGCTTTTAGGTTAATACCAAGCCTACAATATTACAAAAGGAGTCAGTCAAAGCATACCTAGTTAAAGATAGCGGTGCTGGTGCCTGCCTGCATTGAAAGGCTCGCAAAAAAGAAGGTTTTGAATAAAATTCCGCACTCTGATTTCTCCTCTCAATCAAACGAAACTCCCATGATTTTTGAATAAAATTTCAACAGCAGCAGAGCAACAATGTCCCAGTCCGTGTCTAGCTTCTTCAAAGAAACCACAAAACCCCTAACATCAGGTCGACGTCCATGGTCCCTTTTTCTAGACCTCTCCTTACTGAACTTCCCCTCTTCAATCCACGACACCACTACAAGGATAACCCAAAACTTCTTTCATTTCTCCGTTAATTACTCCATAACCCTCTTGATAATCCTCTCTTTATCCCTCTTATACCATCCTCTGGTGCTAATCGCCTTGTTCATCACTCTAATTGCTTGGCTCTCTCTCTATTTCTCTCGCGAGGAGCCGCTTTCCGTTTTGGGTTATCAAGTGAGTGATTGGATGGTGTTGGTAGTGCTCTTTATGGTTGACTTTTCGGTTGTGATTTGGGGTGAAGTTTTTCAGAATTTTGTCGTTGGTGGTGGGATCGGAGTCGTTTTGATGCTTCTGCATGCTGGGTTGAGGAGTACAGATGATCTTGTTGCTGATGATATTGAAACCTCGCCGTATGCCAACTTGCTTTCTGATGATGACGTTGACTATAATGCTCCTCCAACTGGCGGCTTGTAGTTTTGCCTAAATGGGTTGAAAAGAAAAGAAAAGGGAATAGTTTGGTTTTAGCTTAATT
The DNA here is from genome assembly GCA_015731905.1 of Salix dunnii. Lineage (NCBI taxonomy): Eukaryota > Viridiplantae > Streptophyta > Magnoliopsida > Malpighiales > Salicaceae > Salix > Salix dunnii. Next base: position 8,399,119 of record CM027668.1, on the reverse strand, counting down.
TGTTAAGATGAAGGGAATTGAAGAACAATCATCAAAGGCCAGGCATCTGCATTGTCACCAGGTAGCCAGCGATCAAGTCTGTTAGCAATCGTTGGCTGGCATTAATTCATGCAGTACTGAAACCTGCACCATGGAAAAGTTTTCTGTTATGTACTCAGAAGAATATATTTCTGTTATGTACTGAAAAGTCTGCTTTATACTGAATCAATGAGCTGGCACTTTGTACAACTGCTCATTGATCTATAAATAATCTCTGCTGCCATTATGCAAGTAGATTGAAAACATTTCAATAGTGAAAGAGTGAAAATAAACACTCTGTTATTATATTTAAAGTTGGTATCAGAGCCACAAAGACTAACGTCAATGGCATCCTCACCAGAAAAACTTTCTCAAACTGAAAAATCAATTACTAGTACTCAAACAACCCAATCAGTCTCAGCTCTTCCAATGAGCTCTTCTATCTTCCAAAATTTAGCTCCTCTTACGATCAAACTAGACAGAGTTAATTATTCTTTTTGGCGCTCCCAAGTTATCCCAGCTCTTCGCGCTCATGACCTTGATGGTTATATCCTTGGTACCATAACCTGTCCTTCACAGTTCTCAGATCAAAGTCTCAGTGATTCTTCCCTTACCTCATCCAGATCAGTCAATGTTGGTTTCACTCTCTGGACGCGAATGGATCAGGCCATTATGAGTTGGTTGTTAAACTCCATATCTGAATCCATGTTTGGCCACATAGTCAGATGCAACACCTCCCGTGAAGTTTGGCACACCCTTGAAAATCTTTTCACCACTCACTCAAAAGCTCGCACCCTTCAGTTACGATTTCAGCTTCAGTCCCTCAAAAAGGGCAACCTCTCTATTCATGATTACATGCTGAGAATGAGGTCCCTTGCTGAAACATTGGCTTCTGCTGGCCAACTCATCTCAGATGAAGACCTTATACTATACATCCTTGGTGGTCTTGGTCAAGACTATGATTCAGTGGTTGTTAACCTAACCTCACGCCATGATCAAGTCACCCTTCAAGAGGTCCAGTACATGCTCCAGAGTCAGGAGATGAGACTCGAGCAACTCCACCTTTCAATCCCTGCTGATAATCCATTGCCAAGTGCAAATCTAGCCACACAGCTTCGCAGGTCTCTTACTCTTCAAGGATTCAACAACAATTCCTCTAACTCCTTTGCTCGCAACAACTTTGTCTCTGGAAGAGGTCGTGGCAGAGGCAGGTGGAACAAAGGAAACCGTCCTCACTGCCAGCTTTGCAACAGACCTGGACATGTAGCTCTGAAATGCTACCATCGATTTGATATTTCATATCAAGGCCAAACTTCAAGCAATTCCTTCTCTGGACAGCAACAGTCACACAAAGACAGTCAGCAAGCTTATTATGCAACCTCAAATGACACCAACACAGATGATGCCTGGTACCTAGACAGTGGAGCTACAAACCACATCACAGCAGACCCTGCAAATCTGCATCACAAATCTGAATACAGAGGTAATAATCACTTACTCATAGGAAATGGACAATCTCTTACCATTTCTCACTTTGGCCACAGTTTCCTTCATAACTTCAACACTAAGCTTTCTCTTGCCCTAAATAACATGTTGTGTGTGCCTCACATTGCAAAAAATCTTCTATCAATTGCTAAACTAACAAAAGATAATCCTGTATTTGTTGAATTTCATGATACCTGCTGCATTGTGAAGGATCGAGTTACGAAGAAGGAGCTGCTTCGGGGAGTACTAAGTGAAGGGTTGTATCAGCTGCAGATACATCATGCTGCATTCAAAAATTTCAATTCTAAGTCCAAATCAGTATCACACAGTCCAGTCAAGTCAATTCATTTTCAGTCTTCTTTTCAATCTCTATTTGCTAAATCGTCACAATGTTCCAAGCCTGATTTGTGGCATATGAGGCTTGGTCATCCAAGTCTTCCTGTAATGAAACATATGTTGACACATGAACAATTATCTCTCACAAACAATTCTAAATTCTGTGATGCTTGTCACATAGGTAAATCAAAACATACACATTTTAATCCATCCATCAAAACCACCCAAAAACCTCTTGAACTTGTACATTCAGATGTCTGGGGGCCATCTCCTATTCTTTCCAATGATGGCTTCAGATATTATGTGCACTTTGTGGATGATTTCAGCAACTTTACCTGGATATTTCCCTTAAAACTAAAATCTGAGGTAAAAGAAACATTTCTCAAATTCCAAACCATGGTTGAAAGAAAATTTGACACCAAAATAAAAACCCTTCAATCAGATTGGGGGGGAGAATACCGCAGTCTTACCTCTACCTTAGCCTCTCTAGGCATTCAATTTCGCCATCCATGTCCACACACTCACCCTCAAAATGGGAAATCCGAAAGAAAACACAGACACATCATCGAAATGGGACTTACCTTACTCACCCAAGCACACATGCCACTCCAGTATTGGTGGGAAGCTTTCCATACATCCACTTTTCTCATTAACCATCTTTCAACACCCACCTTAAATCATCAATCCCCTATTGATGTATTGCTGCACATAAAGCCTAATCTCCATTTCTTGAAAGTATTTGGGTGCACTTGTTTTCCTCATCTCAGGGATTATAATCAACACAAGTTAGACTTTCGTTCTATCAAATGTGTCTTCATAGGTTACAGTCCAAATCACAAAGGGTATAAATGCTTACACCCTTCTGGAAAAATTTACATAGTACGCAGTGTCACATTCAATGAAAATGAATTTCCTTTTGCTCTTGACTTTCCTAATCACTCTGTTTCACATCCTCATTCTCCATTATCCAGCATTCAACATAGCCACTGGCTTCCTTTTTTATCTAACCTTCTGCAGGACACCACTCATGTTATCTCTGCTGCTGATACATCCTCCTCACTACTACAACCTGGGCCATCTTCCTCTTCCCCTTCCACATTGCATTCAGGACCTACTCACACTACCTCCTCTGCCTCCCCAAATCCCTCCTCCTCTCCTACCACAGACACCCTTCCTCTCCAACAACCTCCATCACCATCACCACCTATCCCATCTAACACCCAGTCCAATCTACCCTCTCATCCTATGATCACCAGATCCAAACTAGGGATCTTCAAACCCAAAACTTATCTTGCCTCTATACTTCGCAACCCTCACACTCCTGCCTATGTCACACCAACTCCTGCATCAGTACAAGAGGCTCTCAATACCCCATCATGGAAGAAAGCCATGGATGAAGAATATCTGGCTTTAGTCAATAATCACACCTGGGATTTGGTTCCACGTCAACCCACCATGCATGTTGTTGACAATAAGTGGATATTCCGGGTCAAATTTCATCCTGATGGTTCTGTCCAACGCCACAAAGCCAGACTTGTGGCTAAAGGCTTTCAACAACAACCTGGCATCGATTTCTTTGAGACATTTAGCCCTGTCGTCAAACCCTCCACGATTCGGGTCATCCTCACCCTTGCTGTTACTCACAACTGGGATGTTCAGCAAATTGATATAAACAATGCCTTCTTAAATGGTATTCTTGGAGAAGAAGTTTTCATGGAACAGCCTGCTGGCTACATTAATGCTGCCAATCCCTCCGCTGTCTGTAAGCTTCGACGTGCCCTCTATGGCCTCAAACAGGCCCCTCGTGCCTGGTTTGACAAACTACATAACACTCTTCTGCACCTTGGCTTCCACAATTCCACTTCTGACACCTCCTTATTCATTTACAACAAAGGCAGTGCTCTCATGTTTGCTCTCGTGTATGTCGATGACATCCTTCTCACAGGGAACAACTCCTCTGCAGTGCAAAACATCATCTCTCACCTGCATTCTCAATTTGCCCTCAAAACTCTCGGTTCAGTCACTTACTTTCTTGGCTTTGAAACAACTCGGGGGCCAACTGGGATTCACTTGTCTCAAGCCAAATACACCATTGATCTACTCAAGAGAACAAACATGCTTGAAGCCAACCCTTGCCCAACACCCATGAATCAAAGCAATAAACTTCATCTGCAGGACAGTGCACCCTTTGACAATGTCACTCTCTATAGAAGCACAATAGGTGCACTTCAATACCTTACCCTAAGCAGACCAGACATATCCTTCCCAGTTAACAAGCTAAGTCAATTTCTGCAATCTCCCACTCAAAACCATTGGCAGGCCTGCAAACGCATCCTACGATATCTAGCTGGATCTGTTGGGGAAGGTATTCAGTTCACTAGTGCTCCTACCATGACCATTGAAAGTTTCTGTGACTCAGATTGGGCCAGCTCCTTAGATGATCGAAGATCTACCTCTGGCTATTGTGTGTATCTGGGAGGCAATCTAATTAGCTGGAGCTCACGAAAACAGAAATCAGTAGCAAGGTCTAGTACTGAAGCCGAATATCGAGCACTTGCTCAAGCCAGTACCGAGATTATGTGGCTCAACTCATTACTATCAGAAATTGGAATACATCCAACTCAACCAGCAATCATTTGGTGTGACAACTTGGGAGCTGGACAACTTGCAGCAAATCCAGTTTTTCACTCAAGAACAAAACACATCGAAATCGACGTTCATTATATAAGAGACAAAGTTCTGAGCAAAGAAATAGAAGTTCGGTATATATCTTCTGCAGAACAGGTTGCTGACATCCTTACTAAGCCACTCACAATCTCTCAATTTCACATACTCAAGGACAAGCTGGCTGTCGTACACTCACCACATCACAGCTTGAGGGGGCATGTTAAGATGAAGGGAATTGAAGAACAATCATCAAAGGCCAGGCATCTGCATTGTCACCAGGTAGCCAGCGATCAAGTCTGTTAGCAATCGTTGGCTGGCATTAATTCATGCAGTACTGAAACCTGCACCATGGAAAAGTTTTCTGTTATGTACTCAGAAGAATATATTTCTGTTATGTACTGAAAAGTCTGCTTTATACTGAATCAATGAGCTGGCACTTTGTACAACTGCTCATTGATCTATAAATAATCTCTGCTGCCATTATGCAATGTAGATCGAAAACATTTCAATAGTGAAAGAGTGAAAATAAACACTCTGTTATTATATTTAAAGTTAATTAATGTCATCTTGACTGTAATTATGGCATTGCACGCTTCTCTGTTATGGTGATTTGATGATTTAATTTTTGCTTATAATGACCTCCATACCCAGTTATCAATTTATTATGCTGGTTTTGGTCTGTCTCAATTACAGTGCTTGGGGATACTTGGGACGAACACCTTTAACTAAAAATTGTACTTCACATTTACTTGTATTGAATGGTGTTGTGTTGAGTTGTCATGGCGTCGTCTTTGGATTATGTGAGGATTTTGATGCAGGAACTCTCTCTTTCCCATCCCTGGGGTAATGATCTTTGTTGATTGATGTTTCTCTGCTGCTTCATACCTGTATCAAAGTACGGGGGCAAACCTGAAAACTTAGGACGTCAGCAAGTTATGATGTTATTGTAGGACATGGAACAGAGATCATCTTCCGACTTGAAATCTGGGAACAAGCTGATCCATGCTATGGATTACTTGTATTTATTCATTTCCTCGCTCTATGGCCAAATGTAAATCTCCTATATCTTCTTGCATCTCGTTTATCGGCTTCCTTTATGCAGCGAATGCGGCTGCAGAGAGGTTGCAGTTGTTCTCTTGAGACCTGCTTCTAGCCAGACCCTGGATAGTAAACAATAACAGCCTTTTTTAAACAGCCCCTTTCTTGATGATTTACGTGCCTTGATTCTTGGCTTTGGATAAGCTAAAATCTGCAGCTGATTATCATTGTTTTTTTATTGTGGTGAAGAGGCAGATGCTGGCTTTGAATTTTGATATCACACAAAGCATCTTTGATGCCTGAAATCTTGTGGTGACAATGTACTCCTGACTGAGTGGGTAACCAAGGGAACTACGTTCATGGCTAACCTGACATTCACAATCATGACTGGCAGTGTTTCAAAGTTGCTCTTATCTTAGACCGGGATTTCCTAGTTGTGTTTATTTATCTATTTATCTTCGCTCTCCAGCAGGAACCTGATTTATTTTATGTAAAATGGTGGCCAATTGACCGTTCTAGCCCAACACAAGATGTTTCTAAGGTCATACCCAACCTGGCTTTCGCTTTGGCCAGTAGCATGAGTCCTCATCGAGCTGTTTTAAATTTAATCCATGGATTCTGGCATTAGTCCAGAATCCCCAAATCTGCTATTCATAAACAATCCATATTCGTCTACAACTTGTGTATAGTTTCTAAATCTGCTCTCCTGAAAAGAGAAGTTGAAAAGGAGAGAAACCAGGGTGGTTTTAGCAAATTTATCCGGTGTGCATTCAGGATGATGCAAAACACACTGCTGTTTCCCACCACCTTGACCAATATCACTGTTGCAAGAGATGACATTTCGCCGCTGAAGTAAAGATGTTTACGGAGGATGAGCTTTACGACCATATGAGAGAACCATTACAAAATCTTTAGCTGAACTGCCCACAGTTGTCTGTATTCTTTCAGATTCTGAAGCTGTCTGCAACCACCAGTCTACCAAGTTATGCAGATGCAACGTTGAAACCACTGGCTGACCACGCATTGAGATCTCCACCTGTGGAAATTTGAGCATTACCAGTGCTGTTTTAAAATTTCCTTAGCCAGTAGTCTTAAGTTAATTTCGGAGTACACTTCACCGCCATTTATTTTTGACGAGGATGGATGGGAGACAGTAAGCAGTTCCATCACAAAAAAAAACTGTTGCAGGTCTTGTTAAGGGAGAATATCAAAAACAAAGAGGGTTGCAAGCCCTTTTCCTTTCATACATTACGGAAGATGAAATATAGGAACCACAGGAAGTAATCTGGACATTCAATTTCAAAGGAAAGAAATCTACGAATGAAGAAAAATAAATGCTGCCCACTTCCATTTACTGCAGGAAAAGAAGAGGGATTGAAATAAATAAAATTATTTTGTTTTACATGCACGAATTGATACTATGATAAAGGAACAAAGATGAAGTTACCTCCGCTTCACTAACAAGACCCAGCTTCTGGGAAAGATACTTCTTTATGTATGAAACAGGCAAAGTACCATCCCTATAATAAAATTTCAACAACTGATCAACAAAATAGTTGTTGGTATAAATCAATCTTCAGGTGAGAACACAATATAAACAAAAACAGCCACAAGGGAAAAGATAAAGACTAAAATATTCTCTGTATATTAACGTTCACAGATGACCTGAATTCATTGGGTACTTTTTTGCAATGGAACAGAGCGGAAGCAGAATTCTTGGAGCAAATCTATTACTTTACAGTCACAGATACTTCCAAGTAATAATTATTAAGATTCTAAATGAGATTATGGACTGGAAAAAGAAATTCAACATCAGACATGATGTGCAGAGTGTGTATTAAATTAAAATACTTCATGATCATATGATGATTAGCTTCATTTTCACAGGACACCATTATTTGTTTATGCTGTGCCCCTATTTTGATTGTGACCGCCAGTATGCAATCATAACCTTAAACATAACTAAGCATGCAAAACCTCACCGACAAAATTGTATTGGCAACGGCCCATTGAAGCAATAAAGTGAAACTCCCTATTTTCTGAGGCTTCTAGCATTCAAAATCCTAAGAACATGGTTTCAGGTGTTGCTGATATTTGAAAAGAATGTTTGCTCCTGGATTTTTAATAATATCATTTTCTCAATCTATTTTCTTCACAGAATTTCATTGTTATGTACAGTGAAAGAAATTGTCGAATAGCCACAAAAGAACACGAGTCATAAATATAGTTTACTTCTAGGCTGTGATTAGTATTGCTTTGCTGGAGAGTACCTGGAAGTACATATTCACTGAAACATAAATTGGAAATGGAAGTGAACATCATACTATTATAATGAAACAAAGGGATATCAAGCTTACAACATAAGCAATGGGAAATTCTATTTAACCAAAACAAATAGAAGGGAGATCAAAGTGCGCATAGAAAACATCAGATAAGATACAGTATCATTGTCGCTAAGAAAATATATCTACAAAACTTAGCATTGATGCAATTACAATTTCACATAAATGAAAACAGCAATTTTTTTACAAAACTGAAGAAAGGTGGAAATAAAACACATAGTTTAACCAGGAGCCTATGTCAAAACTCAAGAGCAAATTGTACACTGACAAGCAAACCAACATTATGAATATAAACTGGATGGCAGGGTTAATGAAACTCACTTAACCCTCAAGTAGCACAAAGATATCTGTGGCAAGGGCGCACTTCCATCCCTGTAATTAGGCCAAAAAGAAACAATATTTAGCACATGACATTGCATACTTGACTTCAATCATCGGTGAATCTTTAGTAATGGTAAAGAAACAATATCTTACTGCTCATGATCAGAAGCAACTAATGAGAACCATACTGGACTAAATCTTGTATCACATTTACGGTTTGCATCAACAATAGTCTGTGCTGGAATATTCAAACCCTCAGAGGGAGCTGCTCTTTTTCGTTGCATGCCTTGCAGCCTTCTAGGTTTCACAGAACCTGAAGGTGATGCAGTCAAGTTAGATTCTTCACCATTAACTTTCGATTTATCAGCATGCTACTTAGCACTGGCTTTGCGTGCTTGAGCGTCCTCCTGGACATCAAGCTTCTTTATTTGGACAAGAATTTCCTGTAGTTCTGACTTATTGGACTTTGTTTTGCTTGAAGCTTCAACCAAGCAATTTAAGGGTTTCCACAAATCCGCCTTCCCTTTACATGGTGTAACACCATTCTCTGAAACTTTATTAGGCATGTGTTGCTTGGATGACTCAGCAGTAGAAGAATTCTACACCATGAAAATAATTACACAGGAAATTATTATGCATAAAAGGAAAGGCAGATCATTTTTCAAAAAGAGTTGAGAACAGTTTCAGCAAGGAAACTTGAAGTTCAACCACTTCTACCTGCCTTTTAGTAGAAATTTTGCTTAGAGTTTCGGGTAAGCTTAAACTCTCATAGTAATCGTCCACTTTCTTAACCAGCTTCTTAATGAGAACAGGAGATTCTCGTTTTCTGGCATTAGGTTTTGATCTTTTTCCTGTCAGAACAGACTTGACAGATATCTTAGGTGTGCTGACTACTAGTGAAGAGAGTGATCTCTCCTTTATTCTACCTAACAATGGAACTGAGTGATCAGCTTCTTGGACTGGTATGGCTTCTGGGACTGCTGGCACAGTTTCTGGGACTGAGGGCACTGTTTCAGGTTCCTTGGCCTTTTTTCTACTGGAGAGGAAGATTTTGGCCCTTAAATCTTGCCAGCTGTGGTCTTCCCTGTTGATTAACACAAGGAAAGCAAGTTAAAGCAGGCTCAAGACTATACTGCTGTAGTGAAATCCATGACCAGTTTCTCAATTTTGGTTGTCTTCCAAGTTGAAAATGTTCTTCTAATTGTTCTGTACCATATAAATAGCTTGAGGTACAGGTGCGATCATAATATTTCAAGTTTCTATATCAGAGAATCCTAATAAATAAATTATGCATTCCACATGAGTGGCAGGGCAGTATGCTGCCGAGGTAGATGCAGCATGATAACTGATTTCCAACTGTCACATTGCATGTCTACAATTAGCAGCATATACTAACTGTGATATAAATATCTGATAAATTGACTAGGTAATTTGATATCTTCTTCCAAACGCATTAATTAGTAGTGTCAAGGATTGGCTCTACAGTTGTAAGAGACAGAGAATGTCTAGAGAATCATTTCAGTGATTATAGAGCGTCCTCCTTTGTCAATCATTCTGACATCGTGAGATAATTTCACTTGCACTGCATGGAGACTACTCAAACAGCATTTGAATACGTCCTACATATGTGTAATACACTGATCCAACTATATCAGAAACAGCTGCGTATTGTTTTGCCACAGCTTGCGCTTAAGATGCTATATTGAAAACTACTGTGGTATAAACTTGACCATCATAAGAGAATGAGATGATCAAACACCTGAGCTTCTCAAGCGGAGAGCAACCTAATTCAGTATCACAAACTGGACAACTGTCCAACCCCTCATCAGCTATCTTCTTGTAAATGCATTTTCTGCAAACTGTTTCAAGATTTAAAAAGAAGCAGGCATAAGATATATGCTCGATGAGAGAATATGTATATAGCATTTAGGCATGACACTTGAAACATACTGATTAAATGATAGCACAAAGAGAAACTATTTCCAGAGGAAAATACAAATGCAAAACCTTTATTCATCATCCCCCAAACACAGTACTGTTCTCAATTGACACGGCATGAACTAATCAAGGACATGACAGTTTTGATGGACTTGAAAAGCACAGCGACCATGCCACAGCTTTGGACAGCCCCAAAGTTAAAGTTTTACTATTTCAGCAAACATATTAACTGTAAGATCAAATCGTACATTGCTCAAACACACAAAAGAAAAAAAAAGCTATATTTACCAATCAAATTTCAAATCTTTTCCTTAATTTCAAAATCAAACTCCCAATCCATTGAGCAAAGATAGACTAAGAAAACAAAATGAAGAAAACCAAGATCATTAAATCGATTTTCACTCTCCATATCACAAAAATAACCAATTAAAACAATAAACATAGCTCAACTCCGAACAATAAAAGACGATACACAGATTACGTGAACTAGCAATTAAGCGCCCACAACAAGAAACAAAACAAAACAAAGAAACCACATCGTATAACACAAAATAGAAGTAAAGCACACATAGAAGTGGGTGAGAGAGAGAGACTCACAAGTATGGAGGCACTCAGAGATAGTTGTGGCGTCCCTGAAGAGCTTGTTGCAAAGAGGACAAGTCATGCATGGCGCTATTTCCTCTCTTTGAACTTTCACCACCTGGCCTATCATCTTCGCTAACACCACCGCCTGCCTTTGGGTTCTAACCTAGACACTAAAGATTCTCCCTTGTTTCACGTACCCCACATGGTGCATGTAATCAAGACCCCACAAATCACGACAGTTATTTATTCTTTTCCAAGAAAAAAACCACGTCAGTCACTAGCGAGAATCGACGAAGAAAGAGTGGTGGTCGGGCTGGGTTGGTGGTTAACGATTCTAAACAAATTGTTTTTGACAGTAGCTCTGCGTTCGGTGGGAGAAAAAGGGGATTGAAGAGAGCGATATTATTGATAGAAAGAAAACAAAAAAAAAAAACGGAGGGAGTGAAATTTGGAGTATTAGAAGGGGGTGGGTCATGTCGATTTGGACAATGGCAATGGCCTTGTTCGAGGCTCTCGATGTTTTCGAATACAATCTCTCAGTCTCCCTCCTACATGGCAAAACAAATACGATGAAGCTATTAACTATGCCTCTCTCTTGGAAGTAACTAATTTTTTTTGGACAAACCTCAAACAAGTCCTTCAACTATATAGTAATTTTAAATTGAGTCTCCAAACACTCTTTATCCTAATTAATTAAATCTTTAAAAATTCTTAATTTATTATAAAAATAAATAAATAATTAACATATAAGAGTATAAATATTCAAAATATAAGCAAAAGAGACAATAGAGAAATATTTTTCTTATTATAAATACCTCTATTATTCCAAAATATAAAGAATACAAGACAAATGATCTATTTATATGAAAAGAAAATGAACTCAAAGGTTATGGAAGTCCAAGAGACTAAACTCAAGAGTCATGGATATTTAATACATATAAATATAATTTATTATGAATTTATAATATTTTCCCTTAAATGACCATGTACTTTAAAATTCAATAGAGGACTTTAAATAGATATTTTAAGATTCATATTATACTTCAGGATTCATTAAAACATTGTCAAATTGCCTCATTAAAATCTTGCAAAGAAAAACTCAGTGGGAAAAAACCTAAATGAAGGAAAAGAAGTACAATTTGCATTGACTTCCACTCAAAAATACGTGTTTTATGACAAATCTTTAAGATGATGCATTCTAATATTATGGACAAGTTTCTTGAAAGTTGAGGCTGGTAAAGACTTTGTAAATAAGTCTGCTAAATTATCACTTGACCTGATTTGTATGATATCAATTTCTCCTTTTTGTTAGAACTCATGAATATAAATGAACTTTGATGAGATATATTTTGCTTTGTCTCTTTTAATATAGCCTCCTCTGAGTTAAGTGATGTAGACAACATTATCTTCATACAATATTGTGGGAGTATTTTCAATAGCTAACAATCCACATTTTCTCTTAATATGCTGGATAGTTGATCTTAGTCAAATACATTCTCGACTTGCTTAATGTATCACGATAATTTCTGAATGATTTGATGAGGTAGCCATTAATGTTTATTTGATAGATCTCTAAGAAATTGCAGTACCACCATAGGTAAATAGATAACTTGTTTGTGATCTCTCTTTATGGGGATAAGAGAGATAACCTGTATCTGCATATCCAATCAATTGTGAATTTGATCCACAATAAAATAACCCATTTTTGTTGTTCTGTGGAGATAGCGAAATATATGTTTGTCTTTATTCCAATATCTTTTTATGAGAGTGGAATTATATCTTGCCATTAAATTTACTATAAAAAAATATATTTGGTCTTATACGATTTATAAAATACATAAGTGCTCTAATATCACTAAGATATGACACTTCAGAACTAAGAATTTCTTCATCCTCTTCTGGAGGTCGAAAAGGGTTATTTTTCGCATCAAGTGATCGAATAACCATAGGTGTACTCAAAGGATGAGCATCATCCATATAAAAATACTTTAGGACTTTTTCTGCATACATCAATTAATGTACAAATATTCCTTTTGAAAAATATTCAATCTATAAACCAAGATAAAATTTTATCTTTTCGAGATCTTTCATCTCGAATTTATTTTTCAAATAGGTTACAGTTTATGTGAGCTCTTCAAGAGTACCAATAATATTTAAATTATCAACATATACTGCAATAAAAACAAATTCGAATATTGTTTTCTTAATACAAATGCACGAACAAATCTCATCATTCTCAAACCCTCTTTTTAAGAGGTATCCATTAAGACGATTATATCATATTCGACCAAATTGCTTTAACCCTTATAAAAAATTTTGTAATATAATAGAATAAACACTTCTGGGTTCATTACAAAAAGCTTCAGGCATTGTAAATCCTTCAGGGATTTTCATATGAATGTCTTTATCTAATGATCCATATAGATATATTGCAACTATATCCATTAAATGCAAATCTAATGTTTCTAAGATCACTAAACCAATTAAAAATCTAAAAGTGATTACATCCATCATTGGAGAATAAGTTTCCTCATAATCAATGTCGGGTTTTTGCGAGAAACCTGTGCAACAAGTCATGCCTTATATCGAACAATTTCATTGTTCTCATTGTGTTTTATAACAAAATCCCACTTATATCCAAAGGATATAACACCTTTAGGTGTATGGACTATAGATCCAAATACTTCATGTTTTGCAAATGAGTTCAACTTTGTTTGGATTGCTTCTTTCCACATTGGTCAATCATTTCTATTTCGACATTCTTCAATAGTTTATGGTTCAAATGCATCATCACTTTTGGTGATGTCAAAAGCAACCTTAAATGAAAAAACATCATCTATGATAATTTTATCTCATTCTAAAATCTCTCCTGTATGAACATAGTTTATGGAGATCTAATTATTTTCAGGTACCTAGTTCTCTTTAGGAGGTCTCTCTTCAGGAGGTTCAGTATTAGAAAATGATATAGACATAAGATTTGATATTTTTTTTTTATGAAGGAGGACTCTCCAAGAGTATCATCATCTATTTGTTGGAGTTTTTGTTTTCTAGGATTTTTGTCTTTGGCTCCAATAGGCCTTCCGCACTTCAAGCGTGATATAGATTCATTTAATGCCATGTTGGCTTTTTTCTATTCAGGAATTTTAATTCTAAATGGAGCATTTGCAGTAGAAATATGAGATTTAACTACCTTCTCCCTACTGGTGAAAACATCTGATAATTGATTTGCAATATTTTGTAAATGAATTATCCTTTGAGCTTCAAGTTTGCATTGATTTATTTTTAGATCAAAATGAGATAACTTTGGGTCATTCCAAGTAATTTCTTGTGCTTCAGGCACTGAATTTGCTTTCTCTAATGATGGGAAAATATTCTCATCAAAATAGCAATCTTCAAAACATGCCTTAAAAACATTACCAAACAAAAGTTCAAGGCATCTAATAATAAATGGAGAATCAAAACTAATGTTGCTGTTTCAAGAGGAGAGAAGAAAGTCAGGAAGAGTGATGAGAATTGTGTGGAAAAACTAAAGAAACAGCCTAATTTTTATCCTAGAGAAGGTGAGGTCAGATCTTCATATTTCACAAATAAGCCAATGATTTTACTTTTGTACAAAGAGGCTTACTTTAATACTAATCTTGATCACATTGTGCCTAATGTTGCTATTTCATTATTGCAGGAGTTTGATGATGTTTACCCGGACGATACTCTTAACGAATTACCACAATTGTGGGGGATAGAGCATAAGATTAATCTTGTACATGAAGCTTTGATTCTTAATCGACCAACTTATATAAGCAATCTCGAAGAGATAAAAGAGCTTCAAAGACAAGTTTACGAGCTAATAGATAAGGGATATATTCGAGAGTATAAGCCTATGTGTTGTACCCATGCTACTCAAGCCTAAGAAGGATAGAACATGGAGGATGTGTGTTGATTGTCAAGCCATCAACAACATACCTCTTTTGATTCTTTAAGGATTTTCACTTGGTAAAAGAATCTTCAGGTTCTTTAAGGATGCCCATATGTATTTTCATTAATTTGTTTCATCATTATTGATCCTGGATATCCAAGTCGATCATGTCAAAGTATAAATTGTTTTAGGTCGGAACACTTCTGGTGTATGACAATATTTGATTCAATAGATTTCTTGATCGTATAATAAATTCCGAAAGAAAAGGCAAGTAGTTTCTCAAGCACAAGCTTCTGGCTTGAAATACATGTAGTAATATAAAGATATTCTTTTCTATCTTCATCTATTGTTTCAATATGATAATTATTAGCACGTATATCCTTAAAACTGAGTAAGTTTCTTCAGAACTCAAGTGAATAGAATGCATCTTTGATGCTCAATCTTGTGTTATTTGGACCTTGTAATATTCTAACACAATATTAACTTTTCCAGAGCCTTTAATCATGTTTGTTGGACCTGATATTATAGTGATATTAGCTTTGGTTAATATCAAATAGTGACATTAGCTTTGGTTAATATCAAATACTCAAAGTATTTATTTTCCTTAAAAATTATATGCATTGTTGCACTGTCTGCTAGACATAAATCTCCATCATGAAAAGTCATACCACTATTCATTATATCTCCACTTCTAGTGGTAGGATGAGTTACTTTTATAAGGATTATCTATTCTCCTTTTCCATTTTTTTTCATACTTATATCCTTGATTCTTTTTTTATCTTTTGAACAAAGATTCCATTTACTTCAGGGAATGGTTTAGAACTCATAGGATGAGATTGATGATTTTTCATCAAAAGCTCATTATTTCCTTCAACTACAAGAAGACATGAAATTAATTCCAAATATCTTTTGAAATTATGCACTCTATATTGTTACCACAGGATAATGTTTGAGGCATGAAAGTAGAGAGTGCTTTCTCTAATATTTGATCTTCTATGATATCTTTACCACGCAATTTCTGTTGTGAGGTAATTTTAAAAAGGAGCAAAATTATATTCAATAATCGATTTTAAATCTTGCAACTTTAGGTGTAACCAATCATAATGACCTTGAGGAAGTATGATAAAATTTGGTGGTCATATCTATTTAGATTTTGCCACATATTATTTCCTTCTTTGATGATCTTTTAAAGATTCATAACTTCTAGATGAATCTCGACGTCAATGTTTCGTAACAAATAATTATTTCTAAAAATATCAAAAGCTATAAATTCAAGCTTTGTCCTTCAAGACTGTTGTTTATTCAGCTTTCAAAATACTAGTTCTTTAGGAGTTGCATTTAATTTATTGAATCTTTCAGGACAAATACTAGTTCTTTAGGAACTGTTTATAATTTATTTAATTCTTTAGAAAAATCATTCCTTTAAGACTATTATTTATTTAACTTTAGAGATATTAGTTTGTCAGGAACTATAAATCTCTTTCTATGAATAATAACGAAAGAAAATTTGCCAAAAATAAATTACAATAATTAAAAGCTAAAATATTAAAATTGATATAAGTTGGTTAAAATATCTTGTTGATAGCGTATTATAAAAAGAATAAATAATTAACATATAAGAGCATAGATATAAAGTATAAACAAAAGAGACGAGAGAAATATTTTTCTTATTATGAATCCCTCTGTTATTCCAAAATATAAAGAATACAAGATAAGCAGTTTATTTATAAGAGAAGAAAATGAACTCAAAAGTTATGAAAATCCAAAAAACTAATTTAAAAAATAATGGACATTTAATATATATATATATATATATATATATATATATATATATATATAATTTATTATAAATGTACAGCGTAATTAACTTACTTACCTTGTCTAGGCTCGGGGCAGTTCTTTTTGGAGTTTGCGAATGTGCCTTATGGCTAGATTTCTTAATGGATTCTGTTTAGATATTTAACTTTTTTCCAAAAAAAACATTTTTTCTTTGTAGAAAGCTTGATTTTGTATGCTAAAATAGACGGCCATTGAGCAAGTAGTATTGTAATCTTTTAATTATTTTTTAATATTTAAATAATTTATTAATGATGGCCACTGGAGTTCCTCCTCTAATATTAATCTCTTGATCATTATTGTTTTATTAACGTACTTAATGGTTTTTTTTTTAAATGATAACATGACTAATAGGGCGATATATAATTTTAAATGTTTAATAACATTTATTTAATAAATTCTCCTTGTAAATATATATGTTGATATCGATCCTGCGTTATCAAGAAATTTAATTATGAGAAAATAAATAATATATATTTCTATTCTCAAATGGGTCTGGGTGGGTGGTGGGTGTGTGTCTATATATATATATATATATATATATATATATATACTAGTTATGGCAATCGCGTCATTATCATTACTATAACAGTTAAAAATATTATCAATATTATTGTCAAAACAATTAAAATAATTAAATTGCCCAGAAAAATCATTAAAAAAAAAGGAAAAGATTTTTTTATAAAAAAACACAATTAAAAAATAATCACTAAAATTATCATTATCATTGTGCAAATAGTAAAATTATAAAAATCATCTAATCCAGATAACAAATAAAAATAATAGAAAACACAAAAAAAAAATAAAGGAAAAAAATATGCAATATTAATTTTAAAATGATTACCAATATAAATTAAAATTTCAGGATTGAACAGATTAAAAATAAAATCTGAATAAAAAAAGACAAAAACTAAAAGTATAGATGCATAAATATGAATAAAAAATAAACATTATCCAATAAAAAAAACCAAATGAATTAATATAAAATAAAAAAATTTAAAAGAATAAGGACCGAAATAAAAAATAAAATATATAATTAATTCCAATTGAAGGATAGAATTGAAACAAAAAAAAAATCTTGGGACCAAAATAAATAAAGAAATAAATAATGATAATTGTTGTGTAATATATCAAAAAATTAGAAGAAGAGGGACTTAAATGAAAAGTTGTAAAAATGACCAATTTTAATTGAAGGACCAAATTAAAAGAAATCAAAACATCTGTACTGAAAAAATTAAAGGAACAAAAAAGAAATCAAAAATCAAAAGAAAAATGACTGAAATAAAAACTTCCTTATATAATCAGTTTTAATTGAATGGCACAATTGAAATAATTAAACTTTCAATTAAAGAAATTAGTAATAAAATCGAAATTTAAACATTAGGGACCAAAATACACTTCCTACAAACATCAAGGACGAGATCTGAATTTGCGGCGACAAGAGAGAGAAAACCGACGACCGACAAAAAATCATCTTTCACCGCTTACCGGAACTCCTATGATCGGAAAGCATCACGACGGCAGATAAAGGACATGGCGGTGAACCATCTAACATGGTGGAAGTGAAATTTTTACCGCCTAGAGGACACTCACGAGCCGCCTCAAGGGTGCGTTCGCCTGGAACGTCGCTGGCATGTCTAGACGACGCGCTGACAATTCCTCTGAAAAAAATAATAAAATATTGACTAATTACCTATGCACCCCTGAAGTTACTGATATTCAAGAAAAAACCAGAATGGAAAATACGTCCCTGCCCCCGTTTACAGTACGCTATTTTATATTTTTCAGGGGCTGTTTCCATCGATTCACTATGCAAAAAATGTGGAAAAATCGAAACAATCCTTGGTCTCTGTGTCACTATCTTGTCATTTTCGGGTGCTATTTATGTCGTTTTACTGTGCATGAAATTAAAAAATATCACCCGTGTCCAGTGAAAAATTCTAAAATGCCCCTAGTTTGGAGGGCTAAAATTTTTCAGACCTAGAGTAAAATAATTATTTTACTATTATAATTAATAATAATTTATGTTTAGATGAACAATAAAAACTTGCTCAGTAAAATGCCCACGCCGTTTATTTCTTTAGTTTATCTATATATATCCTCTTTGAAGTTCTCTTAAAACAGTATTCTAAATTTTTTCGAAGGGACAGCGAAAGGAATAATCAATAGTTTTTGGAACAAGAGCGACTGCATGCTATTTTCCTTGAGAATTTAGTCATTGCTTATCCAGGCGCGCATGGAGTTGGATGATGTGCCTTTTGCTTCACCACCTGGTTGCAGACTGCAGGAGCGGCGGCAGCGGCGGCGGCGGCGGCGACTTTGTTGTTATTTGAATCGTTTGAGACCAACCACAAAGTTATAGATATTTGGTTATATTATCCCACAGTTTTTATAAATATGGGATCCTCAGTTTACTAAAAACAAGAATTTGATGCTTTTCACTCATATCACAGTTTTTTATCGATCAACAGATCTGTATTAAAGAAAAAAGGGACACTCTACTATTAAAGCTTCCCACTTGGCTGTCTACCGGGAAAACTCTCTTCATAAAATGAAGAGGAGATCGAAGAGGTTGTTGCTTTGCCTTTTTTTGGGTTTTTCATTTCAGATCCAAACACGAACTTCATTTCTGACACTGCGTTTCTATTTTCTGCTTCTTGCAAAACAGGAATTCAAGTTATTTACTTGAAACTACTACAAT
The DNA here is from genome assembly GCA_015731905.1 of Salix dunnii. Taxonomy (NCBI): domain Eukaryota; kingdom Viridiplantae; phylum Streptophyta; class Magnoliopsida; order Malpighiales; family Salicaceae; genus Salix; species Salix dunnii. The sequence continues at coordinate 8,379,939 of CM027668.1, read as the reverse complement.
GCTGTATTCAAAATAATACATTATCAAAACTTTGACAAGATTCAACATGTATTTTAAAACTGAGTGTTAATCTTACCTCTTATGTTCCTGATAATTTAGTTCTAGTTACTGGCGTGTTTTTATGTGATAATGGCGTGTTTCTAACTATGTGGTAGATATGTGTGGTGACCACACACATTTGTATTTTTTTTTTATCTTGAATAATGGATTAAAAAAAAATTGGAATATGATAAAAAACGAAAAAAAGAAGAAGTAGGGTAATGAATAATTGATAAATTACAAAAAATGAGATCTTTAATAATTGAAACAAAAAGTCAAAAAAAAATATTCTTAATTAATTGATTAAAAAACAAAATAAAAAAGTAATATCAAGAATAATTGATAAAATAAAAAAATGATAAAAAAAATGTATGTATATATCATTTAAATTAATTTTATAAATTGATAATAATATAAAAAATATAGTAACTAAATATATAAAATTATTTTTCATTAAACTTTAAATTCAACCATAGTTTTAACCAAACACTTCAATTTCAGTTATGAACCGCAGTTAAAAGTTATTTTTATAAAACTATTTTTTTAAAAACTCTATCACAACAGCAAATAATGCCAAACACACCCTTTATGTGTCTAGTGTAATGGAAACAGCAAGTTAAGTGGGTGTTTGATATTGTGATTTTACTTAAATTTATAAAAAAAAATTTGATAAAATGAATATTTGATAATATATTAAAAAACTGAAATAATTATATAAACCTACAAATTATATTCTTAAACCACAAGTTGGAGAAGCAACTTCTCAGGTTTCTCACCCACAGTTTTCTTTAATCCCACCACATAAATTACTGCTAGAAAACTGTTAGAAATTAATAGGAAGAGCTAAACAAGAAAATTGATAGCAAAAACATAACTCGTTATCAGGAGTAGGGTCCAAGCCGATCGAAGATCGAATCTCCCAATCCTCGAAACCATCTTCCGATCGGTTCAACTCTCCATTGTCTTCATCATCATTAAGTTCATCCTTGTCGTCATCATGCTCAAAGTTTTTTTTTCCTCTTCTTTTTCAACTTATCAAAAGACCGAGGTGCAGGATATTTTAAACAAAGCAGTGAGGGATGATGGTGTAGACCTAGCACCGTCTTGTGGTAACTGTTTGAATCGGCGTGGGGATGCGTGTACATATTTTTTATATTATAATAAATATTTTTTTTAAAAAAATATTTTTTATTTTTAAAATCAATATGTTAAAATATAGTTGGTTCTAACAAAAAAAAAATAACACACACACGTATGTGTGTGTGTGTGTCTATATATATATATATATATATATGACTTTCAAAATAGTTTTATAAGTTGACAATAATATAAAAAGCATAGCAATCAACACATGAAACTGTTTTTTTTATCAATCTTAAATTTAACCATAATTTTAACTAAATACTTTAGTTTTCGTTATGAACCACAACTAAAAATATTTTTTATAAAACTATTTTTTAAAAATCTAAATCACAAAAATAAATTCAATACTAGACATGCTCTAATGAGGCAGCCAAGCCCGAGGGTGGAGAACAACAAATTATTAGGAAATTAAAAAACCGAGGACCGAAATAAAATTACAATATATAATCAATTTCAATTTAATAATAAAATTAAAACAAATTAAAACTTATATAACAAAAATAAAGATCATACAAAACAATTGAAAGATCAAGGACTACAATAAAAATAAAATAATAAAGGGGTTTGATAGGGACTTTTGCACCCAGGAGAGAGAAAAGAGAGGAATTTCAATTGATCAATGACACGTCTCTGGCCTCTTGGAATAACACGTGCGGCACCATGGGAAATATAACATGGCGGCGAATAATTTTAGACGTCGATTGGATATTTTTTAATGTTGGAAACCACCGCACGCTCCATTCAAAATACTCACGAGCATAGAAACTGACGGTGCGTTTGAGAACGCGCTAACAATACTGCATCAAAATATAAAAAAATAATAAATTACTGGCACACCTTTACAACCAACTCTTGGATTTTATCTTATATGGAGCTATAAACATATTTGGTTATTTAAAAAATATGTGCAATTACCTTATTGACCCTGGAGTTTACTATGCAATTTTGTCTTATTATGGATTATTTTTGCGTTTAGCCATTTAAACAAAGATGTAATAACCTTAATGCCCCAGCAGTCCCTGTGATGTTTTGTCTTATTCATGAGTATTATGGTTATTTCACTGTACATAAAAGAAAAAAAATTAAAAATATCTCAGACCTAAGGCTAAAAACACAACAAATTGAGGGGTAAAATAGTAATTTTAATATTCCAATCCACAATACCTCTAAGTCTAGATGAACATTGCAAAATACTGTTCATTATTATTGAAATCTTTTTCCTTGTTTAACTTATAAGATAATTACTATTTTTATTAGATTGTTGTCATAAATTTAGTTGTAATATAGTTATGGTTGTTTTTAAAGATGATTTTTATTTAAAATATATTAAAATAATATTTTATATTTTTTAAAATAATTTCTAATATCAACAAATCATTATCATCTAAAAAATATTAAAATAGTTTTTATTAAAAACAAAAAAAAGATCAATTTTTTTAAAAATGATTTTCAAATGCCATGAACATGGAGAAACGCGAACAGAGTGATGTAATGCTCACTGCTTTCAAACGGACAGTCCACATATGAGACAGCATGATGGCTCCACGCGGCCGGTCGCCATTGTTTTCTTTTCATATTTGGAAGATGTGTCACAGACAAATTTACTAACAAAGAGTATCCAAAATGGTCACCAGAAAGATGCTCCAATCATGGCGGTTGTCGTTGAGTTATAGCTAGCTGTGAACTGTGATCAGATATTGTGTTAGCCTTTTTGTTTGTTTGTTACCGTAGATAACAATTTGTTTTTCAAAATATTTTGTAATTAAAAATATATTAAAGCTATTGCCTTTTTAACTTACTATCCTCGTCATCACGTCTCTCTTCCTAGTCAAGTTGGCTTTTACTAGGTGGCATTTGGCAACGCAAGAGCCAACTTTTCTGGCAAGTCCAACGCATAAACTATCTGTATCCTCAAAGCTATATTTTTAGAAATTTAGTTATATTTATTCTTTTTCAGTTCTCCAATGCGAGAGTTATTTTGAAAGCTAAAATGATTTTTCTTTGATTGAGAAGCTATTCTTGCATGTCTTGATAGAGAAATCAAAGTTTTAATAACATTAAAAAAAACCATATGTATTCACCAAATAGGCCGCCTCATAAAAGCTTTTCCTGCTACCACCACCATCGATGCTGCCATTGAGAACAACAATCCCAATCAACTTAGACACATTTTTTGTAACAGCCACGAAAAAGGATTCTCGGTTGTTGATTTGGCAAGTTTTAAATGGTGGGTTGTTGTTGTTGATCATTTGGGAAGGAGTGGACAAGGAAATAGTGGGTTTGGTGGGGAGGGGATTTGAAGCGAGGGAAAGGAGTGGAAAGGTAAGGAGGGAAACGGGTGAGGAAAAGTTAAGGCCCTGGGGTGTAGATGGAGAGGAGAGGTATCATGGAGGTGAAAGATGAGATAGAGAGAGTGAGATTGCGTGAGACCAGGAGGACAAAAAGGAAGAGGGCTTATCTATGATATTTTGTATCTTAATTGAAATTTTGGTAATTTTTTTTAATATTTTAAAATTTAAAATGCTGACCATTTTTTTTATTTTAAATTTGATTTTTTATTTAAATAAAATTAAAAATTATAATGTTTGAGGTGTTTTTAAAAGTAATTTTAAATTGATATAAATTTAAATTATTGTGGGGTTTTTTTATTTTAAATTCAAAAATTTTAATTTAAATATAATTAAAAAATTAATAATTATATTGTTGGAGGATTTTTTTTAAAAGTAATTATTTAATTATATAATCTACTTCTATTAATTATATAATTAAACTACATACAAAATAATTGCATTATATTTAAAAGAATATAAAAAATGGCTCTTCAAATGGCTTATACCATTGGAGTACACATCAATAAAAAAAATCATATATACACTATTCAAAAAATTATTTTACAGATTTAACTCTTCAAAATAGCTCTTGCCATTGAACTTGCCCTAACAACAGGGCTCTGATACCGCTTGGCAGCTCAATGTTAACGTGCCAGATATTTTCAACTTAGCTGGCAGGCTATTACACGAAATAGATGCCGCTATTTGGACGAGTCTTGCATGGAATTTTGACGCACCTTGATTTGCTAGAGGAAATGATCATTATAAAAGTCTTGTTCATCTTGATTTTTGTGTTTTTTTGTCCTTTGTATTTCTAGCTCATGGAACCATCCGATAAGTCTGTGCCAGGTTGTGCTATTTGTGTTCAAAATATATTATACTTCAAAATATATCAAGATAATAATATTTTTTTATTTTTAAAATCAATATATTAAAATAAAAAATAAGCTCAAAATAAAAAAATAATCATTTTTTTAAATATTCTTAAAACACAAAATAAATATATATGAGGGACAACTGTGATTAGCTAATTATCATCAATAAATGTCGTTATTTGCAAGATAATTTTGCTCTATCAACTATGCAAGAAACAAAATGAAAAAAGAGTTAATTATTCTTAGTAACTTAGCAAAACTAGTTGATTAATTTTTATGATTATCAAAAATTATATATTTAATTCTTATGTTTTTAAATTTAATAAATTTAAAAAAATCTATTTGTTTTTTATTATCTTTTTATTTATTTTGTTTATTTTTAAAAAAATTATAACAAAAAACTAGTAGATAAGATGTCAAAATCTTGAAAAGAAAAGTTCTTTTTTTTTGGAGTAAAATACTTAGACATTCATCTAAATCTCTTTATTATCTCAAGATACTTTCAAATATTAAAAAATATATAAAAAAATTTGTTGAGATAAATAGATAGTTACGAGTTAGTTACAATTCCAATTAGTTACATTTCTGTTGTAATTAGCTAGGAGCAGTTAGATTAAAGTTCTAATTAATTGGTATACTGAATTGAACAAGTATTATAGGAGACAAATGTAAATAAGAAAGGGTGGAAGTCATTTTGAATAATATACAAATTTCAGGAATTGACATGCTATCAGAGCCTCTAGAAGGGATTGATCGAGAGAGAGAGAGAGAGAGAGAGAGAGAGAAGCTTTAAGAGGGGAGTAAAGTAGAGTGAGAAGGAGAGATGAGTGATTTATAGACAGAATTGTAGATTTCTATGAAGATCAAGCACTACTTCTTGATCTTCAGCAACAATCGAACACGAGTGAACACGTTTCAGGTTCAGAATCGGTGATTCAAGAGGAGAAACTCTCCAAGATTCTTGAGGTACAAAGTAGAAGTAAAGGAATCCCTGATTGAAAAAGACCCACCTACAACCACCGTAAATTGTGGATCTTAAGAGTGAGAGAGAGAGTGGAAAGAGAGATCAGTTGTGAGAAAGAGAGAGAAATACAAAAAGATCGAGTGAGAGAGAGAAAAATAATGAGGTTGAAGAAACATAATCAAGAAGATGACCACTCCAGAAAAATTTATGCAAGCTACCATCCCCAGATTTGATGGGTATTATGACCACTGGTCAATGATGATGGAAAACTTCCTAAAGAGCAAGGAGTTGTGGACCTTGGTGGAAGAAGGAGTTCCAACACTAACATGGGGGCCAATAACAAGTGAGGGACAAAGGAAATTTATGGAAGAATTAAAGCTCAAAGACCTGAAAATCAAGAACTTTTTTATTTCGGGCAATTGACTGGGAAATAATGGAGATGATCTTTAACAAAGGCACATCGAAGGCTATCTGGGACTTAAGAGGCAGAAGAAACAAGGATCAATCAAGGTGAGAAGAACATAACTACAAGTTTTGAGAAGAGAGTTTGAATTATTGGTGACAAAGGAAGGAGAGAAGGTAGATAAATATTTCTCTCGCACCCTAACCATGGTGAATAAGATGAGAATACATGGTGAACAGATGAAGGAAAGTGTGGTGGTTGGTAAGATTCTAAGAATCATGAACATGAAATTCAATTATATAGTGTTCAATAGAATAATCAAACAATTTAGATACTATGAGTCTTGATGAACTACAAGGTAGTCTCTTGGTTCATAAACAAAGGATGTCTGAGAACATAGAAGAAGCTTTAAAGGCTGTATATGATGAAAGAACAACCAAAGGAAGGGGCTGGGGTGCAATTGACACGTATAGAGGGGTCAGAGGCAGAGGAGGAGGAAGGGGAAGACAACAATTCAACAAAGAATTAGTTGAATGTTACAAGTGCCACAAACTAGGGTACTTCCAATATGAGTGTCCAGACTGGTAGAGAGGTGCACACTATGCAAAGCTAGAGGAAAGGGACAAAATGCTCGTAATGGTTCATGTCGAATTAATTCAAGCAACTAGAGATGAAGTGTGGTTTCTGGACTGTAGTTGTAGTAATCACATGACAGGCAATAAATTGTGGCTTATAAGCTTTAAAGAAGGATTTTGACAATCTGTAAAATTAGAAAATAACTCTAGGATGGGAGTGATGAGTAGAGGAAGCATTAGAATGGAGGTAGAAGGGATAACATAAATTATTACTCAAGTTTACTATATTCCTAAATTGAAAAATAATTTATTGAGCATTAGTTAATTACAGGAGAAGGGATAAACAATACTCATAAGAAATAATGTGTAAATTATTTCACCCATCTAAAGGATTAATCATGAAAAGTACATGCTTTTAACACTTTTAAGAGTTTTAAAGTGTTGACAAAGAAAGAAACTAGTGAAAGTATTTGCTGCTTAAGGATTGATAGAGAGGGAGAGTTCCTGAGGAATTTGATCAATTTTGCTATAAGTAGACAACTAACAGCTGCTTATACCTCCTAGCAAAATGGGGTTGCAGAGTGAAAGAACAAAGACATCATGAATATGGTCAAAAATATATAAATTGAGAAAGAAGTTCCTAGATAATTCTAGTGTGAGGTAGTTAATTGGGCTGTATATTTGTTGAATTGAAGTATAACTTTGGTTGTGAAGGACAAGACTCCTGAAGAGGCATGGAAAAATCTAACACCCTCAGTGGAACACTTCAATATGTTCGGGTGTATAAGACATGTGCACGATGTAGATCAGAAGAGAAAGAAGTTGGATGATAAGAGCATAAAATGTGTGTATTTGGAGCTGAACAAGGAATCTAAGGCATATCGAATGTACAATCTAGTTACCAAGAAAATCATCAGCAACAGAGATGTGGTTTTTAATGAGAATGAAAGCTAGAAAGGGGATAAGGTAGAATCAGAACCTAGAAATAATGTATTGGAATGAGAGAGAAGGGTAATGATGCAGAAGAGTTAGAAAAATGCCGTGATAAAGGTGTCTAAACTGTCAAAGCAACTACAAAAGAAGTTACTGAAGAGCATGATGTAGACACTCACAAGAATCACAATGATGAAATGGATGAGAGGAATATGAGAAGTGCAAACAGAATGCAAAGAAGAATAAGTAAAGAACCTAGATGGATGGAAGATCATATAACAGGAGAGGGACTATCTGATGATGAAGATGAACATGATTTAGTTATGTACATAGAAACTAGAGATCCAAATACATATGAAGAAATAGCAGTGAGGCCCATATAGCAGAAAACAATGGAATGTGAGATACAAGCAATAGAAAAGAACAATATTTGAGTCTTAATTGAGTTACTAACTAAAGCTAGAGAAATAAAGGTAAAGTGGATCTACAAAACAAAATTAAATGAAAAAGGTGAAGTAAATAAACACAAGGCCAGGTTGGTAGTATTGGGATATGCTAAAAAATATGGTATTGATTCCAAAGTTGTATTTGTACTAGTTGTTAGATGGGAAACCATTCGATTAATTTTAGCATTGGCAACACACAAGAGCTGGAACATCTATCAATAAGATGTTAAAAGTGCTTTCTTACATAGGGAATTAGAAGAAAATATGTACATCAAGCTGTCAGAAGGATTTACAAAGAGAGGAAGAAGAAAAAATGTTTAAACTCAAGAAGGGGCTGTATGGGTTGAAACAAGCCTTGGCTTGGTATAGTAGAATAGAAGCATACTTTGCCAAAAACAAATTTGAAAAATGACATAATGAACACCCATTGTCCACTAAGTCTGGTAAAGGAAAAATGTTAATTGTTAGCATATATGTAAATGATCTAATCTTCATTGACAATGATGAAGCATTGATCACTACATTCAAGGTGTTTATGAAAAATGAGTTTGATATGATAGACTTGGGGAAAATGAAGTTCTTATTGGGGGTAGAAGTGATTCAAAACAGTAAAGGCACTTACAGGAGTCAAAAAAAGTATGCACAAGAAATTTTGATGAAGTTTGGAATGGAAAACAATAATCCCACTAAAACTCCAATGGTTCTTAGTTGAAAACTGACAAATGATGAAGAGGGGATCAACATTGACTCAACATAGAACAAGTAAATAATTGGAAGTTTGATTTATCTGATTGTGTCTAGACCTGATCTAATATATGTGATGAGCTTGGTGAGTAGATACATGGAGAGGCCGACTGAGCTACATATGATGGCAGTTAAGAGAATTTTAAGATATCTGAGAAGCACCACTAAGCTACATATGATGACAATTAAGAGAATTTTAAGATATCTAAGAGGCACCATTGAGTTGGAAATTTATTTTAAGAAAGAAGGAGGGACTGATAGGCTGATTGCATATTCAGATAACAACTATGCAGGTGATCTGGATGATGAAAGAAGCACATCAGGATATGTGTTTACAATGTGCTCTAGGACAATTGCATGTAGCTCAAAGATGCAGGCTATAGTCACTCTCTCAACTACAGAAGCTAAGTTCATCTCAGCAGCATTATGTGCATGTTAAACTATCTAGATGTTAAGGGTTCTTCGTCATCTTAATTGGAACCAAAACAATTGTGTGGTAATTATTCCACGATCAAGTTGTCCAAGAATCTAGTTATGCATGGACGAAGCAAGTACATAATAGTCAAATATCATTTTTTCATGACTTGTCGAATGATGGGGTGATAGAGGTGAAATACCGCAGTTCACAAGAACAAATAGCTGACATTATGACTAAGCTTTTGAAACTTAATGGGTTTGTGAAATTACAAGAACAACTTGGAGTATGTGAAATTCTGAAGGTTATAAACCGATCCAGATTAAAGGGAGGATATGTTGAGATAAATAGTTAGTTACGAGTTAGTTAGTTACAATTCCAATTAGTTAGGAGCAATTAGATTAGAGTTCTAATTAATTGGTATACTGGATTGAAGAAGTATAAAAGGAGCCAAATGCAAATAAGAAAGGGTGGAAGTCATTTTGAATAACATACAAATTTTAGGGACCGAAGACAAAAATGTTGTAACATTTCTCTTCTGTTTGCTCTTTTTTATTTTTATATAAAAGTTGAAAAAACACAATATAAATTAAGCATTAAAGAGTAATGATATGTCTTAATACACACGCAAATTAGAAAAAAAAAACATTTGTCTTGGTAGTTGACGTGCCTCTTAAAGAATATGCGGCCATCAGTGCCTCTGACCGCATTTATTTTACATATATTGTGTAGATATTAAATTATCAGTCACGACAATTTAATGATTTTATTACTCTTTCTTCTCATTTCACGGGTGTAATATCCTCGATTAAAAAATAAACTTCGAGTAGTTTGTAACCCTTTTTTTCTCTTCTCAAATTTGAAAACAATCGAATCACCGTGCCTTCATTGATATTAAAAACATCTTGGCAATTATCGATATTTTTATTGTTATTAATTCAAAAATTAAAGCTTATTAGCCTTTCACCAGCTAGGACAATTAAATTCTCATTAGCATACCTGCATTTTAATATTTTATCTGGCGTTACAGCCTAGCCAATTTTTGAAAGTTTTTAATTATTTTTTTATGTTTTTTAATAGTTTTGATGTTTATATAAAAGTAAATTCTAGAAAATAAAAAAAAAATCATTTTAGTTTTTCTTTTCTTTTCTTTTTAAAAAAAGCACATTCTTTTACCGGCAATCAAAATCATGCCCCAAATATTCAACGGCGTATGGAGCTCCTGAATGCAGGCAGGGTACAGTGACAAATTCATATGTAGCTAACACTTGTGAAAGTGCGTCACTAATTTCATCTTAACGACTAAAGTACTGATTTGTATTTCGAAAAATTAAGGTTCACTATCATGGAAAATGAAAAAAAAAAAAAAGTATATCTAAAAATCTGCATGCAGTCTCACAATTTCCGCGTCGGATGCTTGAGCCCAGTTTGGCCAAGAAATTGACAAATTATAAGAATCTACTATGACCTGCAGACTGAACTGCATGCTTTACAAATTTCAGACAAATTATAAAAATCTCTCAACAAAAATGCGCGGGAGTAAAGAGGGATGACGAGAGAAAATCAACCCATTGAATAGAATCTCAGACCACACCTACAGAGAACATGGGAAATTTCAAGATCCAACCAAACCCTTGTAGCGAGCATATGTCATTAGAACTACGAACAGAGATGCACAGAATGCTCCTGTGACAATTACTACCTGGCAAAATAAAAAACACATGATCACCCGTATACATGCAATTTATAATCAGGAGCTAAATTCACCAGTGAAAGTACTTTGCCCACCCATTTAAACATGTAACCATGATTGTCATTCCATGTGTATGGGATGTTCATGCCAAATACTCCAGCCACCAAGGAATATATGGTTAAACAAACAGTCCCTGAACTCAGATAGAGCTCTAACTGTGGAAAAAGGTGAAGACATAAAATGAATAACAGATCAAAACATATAAACAATCTGTGTGTGCACTTGCTCGCTCGCTTGTGAGTGAATTGGTCCCAACACAATTCATGAAGAGAAAAACTTACCTGAATCAGCTGATTTCGATGATTGTCAAGCTGCAGAAAAAGGTTTAATGTAAGAAAAAAATGCATAAACAAGGAAACAAACTTCTGTGTTTGATTCAGCATTGCCTACCTGAATATTAATGTAATCCTCTGTGTCATCAATGTACTCTCGCAACTGCATATATCAAATTTATGCAATTTAAAAGGATGAAATTGCTTTGCAAACCATAATGTGTGTGCCTTATGTAGTAAATAAAAAGTATATACCGTTGTCAACTTGTTCAATGTGCTATCAATTTGCATGAAGTAAGCCTGCAAGAACATCATCACCCAATTTCAAGAATAGGTTCTTTTTCCCATTTCAAATAAGAATAAAAAATGAGGAATATAAAACACAGATAGAAACTCTACCTCTAGTAACATTTCAAGCTCCTCAACATCATTCTCGTCTCCGTGAACTGTTGCCATACTTAATCTACTTGCTCTAGAAATTTTTGAACCAATTGTAGGGGAAGCAGGAAACCAATTTGCACCACCCGAGCCACTGACTGGTGAAGAAACACCAGCCAGCTTTCTTGATAGGTAAAGGTCAGCCATATCATCATCATCATCAAGTAACTGTTCAAGTTCATCTCTCACCTACAATAAAAATGATGAAAATATCATTACCTGTCTTATTCGAAGAAAATTTAAGGGGACAATTTAAGCACATTATTTTTCAAGTCTCCTGCAAATTATCCCCCCAGCAGACCTTACTTATTTCTATATAGCAGATTTCTTTCCCTCCCGCGCTGGATGTTGATTTTCATAATCCCTGAATGTGTAACATCCTTAGCTACATGTTCTTCTTGCAAAGAACAATGCATTGTATATGAATCGATTGAAAATGCTTTTATCAGAAAATTCAAGTAAATTGTTGGAGATGCTAAACTGCCAGTCAGTATTTTCTGAGACGGAAGAATGAATCCAGTACAATTCACCAAAAGCGGGTGCAACATCTGAATCTTTTCCAACTATTATAATATTAAGCAACTAAAGATCCTATTCTTTATTGATTACATTCAAATACATCATCACCCTGCACATATAATCCAAAGACCAAAGATGCAATCATAAATGTTGAAAGCATTTTATAATGCGCTTTTTCACAAACACCACCAACACTATACACCTACCTTTTGTACCCGAGCAGTCAACCTTGTCATTGCACTCTTCAATTTACGAACTCTATCCAAATTTCTGCTACTAATCTGCCCATTCAAGAAGGGAAAAGGGGAGAGTCAAAATAGTGACAAACAATGGATGCAGAGTTCTGCAAGCAAGGTAAAATTTACTTTATCCAGCCTAAATTCTGCCTTGCATGAAGAGAGAAAAACCTCAAGAGTAATGGATCCAAAACATAAGGGTTCTGCTTATACAGTTTTTTATTGAGTTCAAATTGTTTGATGCACAATATATCTACACAATTGCAAGATAAATTTGAAACTGGAAGGTGGCCACATAAAGAATAGCACCCTGACTAAATTCCAACCACAAGAAGCTCCAAATCAACACAAAGAAAGCAGCACTGAGTACATAAGAAAAAGAAGAATTGAAATATAAGATACCACCATAAAGAGACCAAAGCAAATGCCCACAATCTCTATGCCACCATATATCAGGATCATCCAAAACCTTGTCAACCTTTAATTTGTTTTTGGGCGCATGTCAAAATTTCATCCGACCCAGCATTATAAGTGAATAGGAGCAACACCATTCATAGTAGCACTTGGGAAAATAAATGAGACCCAGCCCAGAATTATAACAAAATAAACAGCACAGCCCACCCAACTTAACTAAATAGAACACCTACAATTGAAATCAGAAAGAAGATCGATCTTCCAATACTCATAAGGGCTCCACCTAAGAACACAAACACAAATCTGCAAAGTAACATCGGCGCAATCTCAAAGATGTTCTTCCATCAGATCAAGTATGCATTACACAAAACTATTAGATTCCTACAAAATGTCAAGACTGTGCATTGGTAAACAGCTAATATGCCACACTCCTATAATTAAAAAAGGAGGGAAAACCTGCACAGAATTCCGAAAGAGATATGGCACCATGGCAAACAAACAATGTTAACTGGTACACTCACAATCATACAACACTCAGTACAGACATCCATCTCCCAACAAAGTATTTTTCGTGATTTTACACTATCTGTTGCTAACCTTTACCCGGTTCCTTAACCAATGTGAGAGGTACATTTTTTCCTCTATGAAAAAATAATCAACAGAAGCACCATGAGAAGATTATTGAATGATAAAAGAAATATCAACTACATGGAGAACAACAAATATTTACTTTGGAGGTAAGCTCATCTAAAGCAGGATATGCAGCGGTCTCCAGCTCTGTTGTACGTGCAGCTAGAAAACTACAAATGGCTTCCAACGCTACCTCCAAGGCACGGAATTCAAATGGTGATTCTGTATAATAATACAACCCAAGTAATTCAACAGACAATAATTTTTCTAGATGAACCAACCATGATGTAAAAACATGTTGGCAGTACCAGAATAAAAAGGCTCTACTCTTAATTGTCAATGCAAGAATGAAATTTGGCATACCATCCTCTTCACCAGCTTCAACATCAAGTTGTCCACCAGTGTAGTCTTTCCCATTTCCATGACCTTGACGAAAGACATTTGCAGGAGGCAATCGCCTTTGAAGTTCCTCAACAACAGGAATAACATTTTCATCCAACGGGTCTCGAAGCAAAACCTATTCCATAGTTAAAAGAAATAACCAAAGCTATAAGCACGATTCTCTCTTTGTATTTTTTTTTTTTTTGCTTCAAGGGAGGGGGGAGTATGAATTCCAACATAGGGAAATAGTATCAAACACAACTGATCCCTAATTTATACCTACCGTAAAATATTATCTCCTGAACGCAAAACTTCCATTCATTCAGCAATCAAAAGATTTAATTTCCAAAATCACAAAATTTAAAATACAAGGAAAAAGAAAGAAAGCAGAAGCCACGAACCTCCTCAGAAGTAATAATTGCCTTGATATGCTACTACCAATAAAAACCACAAATAAGCGCCAAAACAGAGAGACAAACATAAAATAAATACTACTTAAATAGTATCAACAAAAATCGAAACCTCCAAGTTCAGAACGATGGCTCCCTCACGACCGAGAATGGTAGAGGGATAAGACAAGAGAGGGTCTAAAATCCTGAGATCGCGCGCGTGAATCTGAACGCGATTCATGATAGCATGTTTGTCTGCATCAAGAATGGTGCCTTGTCCCGTAGCATCGACTAGAATCCAACTCCTGGCAGGCTGCGTCTTCTTCTTGACGGAAGTCACCGCCTGAGGGTCCGCCGGCACCACGTACCCATCCCTTGCCATCTCTCATTACCGTATCGCATCTCCTCTCCTCCTCCTTCAATTATTATTATTATTGCAATTGGATTCCTTAAGAAACCGAATTTTTCTTATTCTTTGAGTTTGGTTTTAATTTGAAAGAGAGATGAGATGGAGCCTGGAGGGATGAAGATCAAACCTTCAAATTTCAGTGGATGCGGGAGCGGCGGCTATATCCCATCTATTATAAACTACTACTATGCTTATGCTATACGTGCGGGTGTTTGGGTGTGATTAAGGTGATCATCGATGATGGTTGTGGCAAAGTAAAAGAATGATGGCTGTACTAGGAGTTTCTAACTTCTTTTTTTTATGCAGATGTTTTAAATTTTTAATCGATGGATGGAGGTGTGTTCGTAGTTTTTCTGATAAGAGACGGTGGAATTATTGAAGTTGCTTTATGCTATACATGACAATTGACAAAGACAACTCCCACCACGCTGCATTATAATATCCGATCGTCCATTCAAGATGCTTTCCTTTTGCTCTGGTTCCATTTTTGCATTTCAACGGGAGGGCAACATCCATTGCCCCAATTTATGGAATCTCGCTATTCAGGATTTGCCAACCCTTGTCTTATCCAAGGAGAAAATTTACCTAACTTTCATAAATAAATTAAACAAGCCTGCTTCAAAGTATTGTTTCCACTTCGACTCTCCAAGTTTTACAATCAAACAAGTACAAAGGGGCTGCCTTTGTACAGCTCAATCTATGGCGAGACGAGCCGAAGTGAGTGTTTCTGTATTAGAAACAGACCCTCCTTGCTTGTTCAGTGTTTTATAATTTGGAGATGATGCCGCCGGTTTTTCCTACTCAAACTCGTGTACTGCAATTTTAGAACAATGAATGCACCATGCTGGATAACTCTCGGGCCTTGTCACCTCAAACTCATGTACTGCAATTTTAGAACAATGAATGCACCATGCTGGATAACTCTCGGGCCTTGTCACCCCACGTTGAAGAAGCTTTACAGACCATCAGTGTATAAGCGGAGGAACATGAAAAAAATATGTAAAAGCAACCTCATCCAGCTAAATCATCAAAACCCAAGTACCTTCCGCTCAAACTGAATGAACATTAAACAAAGCCGGCAAGAGAACATAGTAACTCTACTTGCAAAGCACAAACAAAAAATATATATACTGTACCCAACACAAGGGTGATCCAATTCTAAAAAGTACACAAAACCCTTGCCTCACAGAATTTACATACAAAGACTTCTCAACTCGTAAATGAAGTTTAATGGAAGAAACCGGAACGCGAGTAAAAACTATGTACATAATACTAATCTTTGTTAACCTCTCACAGCCAAGGCCTGCAAATGATCTATAAAATCTTGCAAGCTCAAATCATCAGTAAATATGATTTCTGATCCATCTACAAATGTTGAATTCTGAGTCACAGACGGGTTCAACTTTGCAAGAAGAAACCTTGCCTGACTACCATGTTGATCACACTTAATTAGCTTGGGTACTGGAACTCGTTCTACTACCAGTTGCTCTGCATCAATTTCGGGAGCTTCCAAAAGCTTTCTCAGATTCTCATGGTTTGGATCTTTGTGGTAACCAAGCTTCCTCCATTGAGCAATCTTGGACCCATAATGAATCACCACATGGAAATATGAATCAAAGAGCAAAATAACATCAGCAGAAATGGAGCGAACATCTAGGAGCACAGGAACAGGAGGCCCGTCAAAAGAATATTGAAAAAGTGTAGGTTGTATCATGATAAGGGAACCCACTACCCCTTCACGGTTCAGCATCAGGCGGAAGAATGCAGTTTCATCAGGTGTACAGTTGAAAACATCGATGAACTGAGACCTCCTCAAGTAATACATGAACTGGGGGTACAGAGAAAAGTTTGATGACAAGCGGAAGGAAGATGGATCTTCCTGAATGTAGTCTCCAAACTTGGAAGCAAAGCGGATAAGGTTATCATCCAGCCATCTTATGACATCTCGAGCAAAACATCTCTCTGCTCGGTGGATGGCTAGCCTTGCCATTACCGAAGCTGCTGCTTCCTGATCAAAACCAGCATTGATTTCTGGTGACTTGTTTTCAACCCATCTTCTTGAAGCAGTTGTAACCCTTTTCCGGACTCCCATGTTTCCATTTCTGTAGCGTGTTATAAACTGTACAAAAAATGCAGACCCAGGTTCAGCCTTCTGTTCATCACATACTTCAAAGAAGAAAGCTATGCATGTTTTATTAGTTAGTGTACCAAGCTTCCACATATAAGTTCCACCCTCCCCAATCACACGGTCACTAACTACTTTGTTCTTCTTCCAAAGAGAAATGCATGGTCCAAGTGCTCCACAGATTTTTACATCTTTAGTAGTCACCACTTCAATTGTTGCATCAAAATACATCTTCAAGTGCCCCTCTTCATCACGACTAAAAATGTGCCGTAAG
This sequence comes from Salix dunnii, assembly GCA_015731905.1. Lineage (NCBI taxonomy): Eukaryota > Viridiplantae > Streptophyta > Magnoliopsida > Malpighiales > Salicaceae > Salix > Salix dunnii. Next base: position 8,363,232 of record CM027668.1, on the reverse strand, counting down.
CACTTTCTGAATTGATCAGACTCAAACAACTCCCCTAACATCATGAACCCACCAGAACTCTCAACAGGGCATTTTAATTCTGATGCACCCACTTGATCAAGAGAACAAGCAAAAAGATCCAGAACAACAGATGCATCAGATAATCTCTGTGATAGCAGATTGTAAAAGCTGCAGGATTTCGTATAGTGTGGTGAATGACCATTAAAGAGGTCTCTATGAGTTCTGATGGAATTGCCAAGATCTGAATTCACAACAATCCCTGGCCCCAAAGTTGCAGGTCCAGATGTGAAAATCATTATCCGGGAGCCTGTATTCCCTAAGCATCCTTCAAGAAGTCCAAGAGCAACTGATATTGCTACTCCTGTGCACCTTTGAGGGCGATGACCTGGCATCACTGCAGCTAGAGAACAGATCTCTTCAATTGCAGCAGTAATATTGAACTCACATTCAGATACAGGTAGCAAAAATCCCTGCTTTTGGATAACAGGTGTCTTTCCAAGTTGCTGCTGCCATTGCTTGGAGCTGTATATGCCCAGAAATTGTCGGGTCTGCTTGTTCAAAGGGATAAGCAAAACATTGATTTTAAGTAAACACAGGAATTTATTTTTCAACGTATAGTATGTGTGCCAAAAAGCTTTAGACACATTATAGTATAACATATATCTGCATATATCACCCTATAAATTATGAGGCACATGGCAAAACATTGATGCTTTGTGGTATAGATACAAAGATAATAAGACTCCCTAATTTATCTGATATATAGGGGAAATGGCAAGTACAGATCAAGCTAGAGGCGAAGTGATCAATTAATGCAAGTGCAAGCAAAATGATCAAATCCCATTCAGCTTTCAAGCAACGGAAGTATGCCTATCAAAATCATCAAGCTTGAAGCATCTACTTACAAGATAAAATTTCCAGCACATGTGATCACAGAAATCACAACAGCAAACTGGTACATAATTTGGCTTTTCCAAACAGAAAATTACATCGGTCATTTCGGATAGCAATAAACCTTGATCCCCTCCCGGTAAAAGCACACTTGATGAAAATTAAAACAGTTGAGGCCTCCAATAAATATGCACTGAACCATCTAAAACATACAATTGCACATGGAAACTAATTTGACTTCATAGTCTAAGCTTCAAACGATTAGAAACACCAATTTAATAAATACTTGAATAATTCTACAATTGAATGTTTAATCCAAGTACCTGCTCTGACGAAACCTCACGTTCTCCATGAAACAAAACAACCCTTGAGCACTCTGAAAACCCCAGATCATAAACCCTAACCATTGCATCAAAAGTAATTAACCCAACCAAGGCATTTTCCGGCAACTGCTCAACAACCAACAGCAACTCATTCTTCACGGCCTTCAACTCCTCCTCAACCATACAAGCATCCACTACAAACACAAACGCCGGAACCGGCCCCGCCAATCCCCTGACTTCCCCACCAGCACAACCACCAATGCTCCTCGGAGTGCCCGCATAAACCATAGACGACAACGATGCATTGGACGAAGAAAACCCATTAGGCCAACCATAACCCAAATGCGAATTAGACCCAAATTTAGGATCAACCCTGTCAATTTTGTATTCTACAGTACTGTAAGTAGGATAAAGTTCAGCAGGAAGATTGGTTTCACCGACACCTAAATAAGAAATAGGGAAAGGATTTCTGTTGTAGCAGAAAGGACAGACCCAAATGCGAGACTGATAATCTACACGAGCATAAGGGTTCAACACAGCATCACAATGAGTGCAGATTAGAGGATCGTAGGGTAGAATTGGAAGCTCAGTTGATTGCATCAGTGGAGTGCACATGATGCTAAGTGGGATTATAAGAGTAGAAACTTGGTTTTTGGTTGTTGGCCACGCGTTCCATGACCAACGCAGGCCTTCGATCGCCTCTAACTCGATGAAGTCCATTTTGGGGTGATCAGATTTTAGATTTTATCAATTTTTCCAAGGGTGATTTCATGGTCTGTTGTGTTTCTTCATGGAGCTTCAAGGAGTTCTGTTTTTTCAAAAGTTTATATATTTAGGATGGAGGAGAATCTGGGACGGTCTGTCGTAAGAGTAGTGTTCGGTTGCCGAGAAACCTCTTAGTTTGAAATTTGGAATTTTTTATTTTATTTTGATCTGGGATTTCAAAAGTGGCCTGTTTATCAGCATATGTTTAGAGAGTTAAATTGTTAAAATAATTTTTTAAATGGTATATGTATAATTTTTATTATTGAAGTACATATCAATAAAAACTATATAGAAAAGTCATATTTTATATTATTTTAAATATAATATATTTAATTTATATTTAATTTAATTATGTAATTAATTATACAATTAATAGAAGTAAGTTATATAATTAAATAATTATTTTTTAAAAACTTTCCAACAATATAATTATTATTTTTGTATATAATTTTTTACTCTATTGTTGAGATATTTTTGAATTTTTTTATATTATTTTAAATATAATGCAATTATTTTGTATGCAATGTAATTATGCAATTAATTATACAATTAATAGGAATAAGTTATATAATTAAATAATTATTTTAAAAAAATCATTTAATAATATAATTATTAATTTTGTATATAATCTTTTATTCTCCATTTGAGATATTTTTTAATAAAAAAATATTTTTGATATAATTATATTATTCTCTATTATATATATATATAGACACACATATTCAGTTCAGCCTCACTTCTAAGCGCTCCCTTTCCCTTCAGCCCCCCAATTTCAACCCCTTCTCCCCCAGCCCTAGGCATAGGCACTCCCTCTCCCCACAAACAAGCACACCCAAATTGTCTCCCAGGTATGGGTAACACTCCCTTCTCCCCCAATTCCAACCCCAACCTCAAAGGCACCCCCTAACTTTGTATCCCCTAGGTATGGATTGTCACGACCCGATTCCTGGATCCGTAACCGGCATATAGACATGGTTCCCTTCCGAAGTTCAACACCTATGCGAACTCAAAAACTTACAAGCTTATCATTCATATTCAGAGTCCAACGCAACGGAAATAACAATAGACTTTATAAAATAATCCAAATGTCTTAATACAAAAGTTGAATAATCTTGTTATAATAGTGGAGTGCTAACTAGACAAAAATAAAAATGTTGATTACAACCAAAATAATAAGTTCTGAAATTTTAACGATAATAAACTGCTAACGAGCTACGAGCCTGAAAATAATAATTAATGAGGGGGTGAGTTCAACAACTTAGTGAGTAGATAACATCTAATATACACATACGAGATAATATAACAAAGAGGAATATATTATCGAATCGGCTCGGGGTTCTTACAAGAAGTTTCTCAAGTAGGTCATAACAAGAACGTAATAGGTAAAACTCGTCAGAAAATCATAATGCAATGAGCATGAGGCTCCATACTGTGGGATGATCAGTCCACATAGGTTGGTGACTCTCCCGACCAACTAGGGTTTCAGATACGATGTGCACAAAGACTAACATTCCCCTGTTAGCGTGGGTATTCTGACTGGCATATTGTAGGTATATATATATATATATATATATATATATATATATATATATATATATATATATATATATCATAATCAAACAGACATATTCATATCTCAAGGCTCAACTCATGTCATCAATTAAATGAGAAGCTATCAATTCACAAGCAGATATTGTCTTATATCAAGAACGTATATTCAACAATCGATTATGCTTTATCATATCAAGAATAATAATCAATGTATATATTATCAAGAAGCATAGTCCAAATACTAGCAAATCAAATATTTATAATATTTCTCATGCATATTAAATATTATCCACTCACCTGACTCAAAAGCGATTGAAATTCAAAAGGCAGAATACTGACGAAATCCTACTGACGTACCGCGGACAGAATATCAGGATTATCTGAATAGATAAAAGAAATACTCAAAAATGACTCAAAAGAATTAAATTCTCTTTAATAAATGTATCTAAGAGTTTAATTCATAATCTTATGTGTTTTGAATCAAACTATCTATTTTTCGCAAAACCTAAAACAATAGTTTCTTCTGAAGTCTAATTCAAAATACACAATTCATAAAGTTGATAATAACTCATCAAATAATCCTTAATTATCCATCAAACCAATCTGAAGGACTAATATTTTATCTAGGGACCATTCTATAATTTTCAAAAGTTTAGGGACTAAATTGTAATTTTCATCAAAAGGACCGAAATGAATTTTTGTCATCTTCAACCTCCATCCCAGAATTCCAGCAAGGGTTTTCACCATTTTTCTCAATATTTTCTTAAACCAAAGACATCAAAAACCTCAAAATCATCTACAATCAAACCTATTAACCATTACCCTAACCATTAAACCCTATACATCTTAATCCATTCATCCATCAAATTGAAATAAAATCTACAAACCCTAATCACCAATGCAAGCAATTATCTTAACCATTAAACAATACTTTTACATAATAACACATACACATTACCTTAATATTTATTTCTCCTCCTTCCTTCTCTTTTCTCTTCTTCTCCTTTCTTCTCTTTTCCGTCTCTCTTAATTTTTTTTTTCTATTTATTTTTTACAAGTTACTATTATACCCTTAATTTATTTATACCTAATCTTAAGCCATTAAGGGCATTAATACCTTATCCATACAAAGTTTCAAAACCCTAAAATTCTTTTCCTATTTAAAATTTCAAAACCCTACAATCTCCCCACCTTATAAAAGTTTCGTCCTCGAAACTAAATAAAATGTTTGAATATATACCGAGGTTATTAAAAAGATAAGGATATTCTTTACGCACCTTTTCCTTAAGTTCCCATGTTGCTTCTTCAATTGAATGACCATACCGAGTTCTAAAAGTTGTTTTTGGAATGTCTTCTTTCCTTAACCTCAACAATTTACTGAAACTCTATGCTTTGACAACTAATCCATTCCCAAAATCACATCAAAATCAATCATATCTAAAACATTCAAGTCTGTCTCCCATAAAGATCTTACCTTCAATTTTTATCTCACAATTTTGATATACATACTTCACTAATATTGATTCATCTAAAGGAGTAGAAACTGAAATGAAGGATCCTAATAGAGTTGGTTGTCTATCTAATCTCATGGCAAAATATAGTGATACAAATGAATGGGTAGTATTGGTATCAAACAAAACTTTTGCTTAAAAAGAGCAAACAGGAAGAGTACTTGAGACAACTATGTTGGATGTCTGAGTATCCTGCTGAGTCAAGGCAAAGACTCTAGCATGTCCTTGATCCTGTTGCATTTGACCTCTATCACCTGCACTACGGCCTCTCTTACCATGATCACCAAAACCTCTACCACCATGAGCCATAGACTGGCCTGTCGACGGTGTCTGAACAGGACGTTGAACTGAACTAGATGCCCCTGAAGCTGACATCTGTCTCCTAGGGCACTCCCTAACCTTATGGCCTATCTGGCCACAACTGAAACAAGCTCTAGTCCTCCTATAACACTCAGCACTAGCATGACCACCTCCACAATGCTCACATAAGGAATTGTTCCCAGATGGAACAAATGAGCTACGAGGAGCAGTTTGAATTGAATTTTGACCATAACTTTGAGCACCACTACCACCACTCTGATTGCCTGAGCCATTGACTGTAGTTCCCATTCTAAACCTTCTTTGAACCCATGAATCCTGACGACCACTTCGTCCACTAAACAGACCTACACTTGATCCTCCTAACTGTCTAGAAGACTGACCCTCTTCTCTATACCTCTTAGGTTGACCTACGCCCATGTCCTCAAATTCTCGCGCCTCTATCAACCTTGCGCAATCAACAGCTGAAGAGTAAGATGGAAACACCTGGGACACCATCACTATAAACAAAGGATTTGAGTCCTCTAATGAATCTTTTCATTCTCCACTCTTTCGTAGGTAGAAGATATTCGACATATCTAGACAACTGAGTGAACTTCATATCATATTCATCAACCTTCATACTCCCTTGAGTTAACCTCTCAAACTCATAAAGTCGAGCATCTCTAACACTCTGAGGAAGAAACTTATCCAAAAACATGTACTAAACTCCTTCCATGTCCACTGAGCCTCTGCTGGTCTTGCCTTCTTCCTAGACTCAAACCAAGAGATTGCGGCATCTCCCTCCAACCTAAATGATGCAAAACTCACAGCTCGATGGTCAGAACATCCCAAAACTTCACATCGACGCCATATATCATCTAGGAATCTTTGAGGATCCTCTGAACAGTTCGTCCCAATGAAAGTAGGAAGTGTCAACTTCATAAAGTCATTCAATGACACCTTTACCCCATGAACAGTGTGAGATGATGATTGTACATCTCTATCCCTTCTCCTATCTCTGTCCATGTAAATTCCATCCAAGCTCGTATAGCCTTGCTAAGCTGCTGAAACTCTGTCATTGTTTTAGAGTCAGCTTCTCCCACACCTGTTTCATCAACTTCATTCTCCTCTTCAACCTCATAAGACTCATCTTCCATTAATGGAGGTATCTCCTCAACATATTGAGATGCTGGTTTAACTCCCCTTCTTTGCCTAGTATTTCTCAATTGCACAATAGGGACGTCATCCTGATCATCACCTACTCTAATAGTATCAGCTATACGCCTATTCCTTGACATATCCTAGAAGAAATAACATACCTTTGTCATTCCAAAACAAGAGCACAATAGTTATCAAATAATTATCAGAAAATGTATCTATAGAAAACATAAGGAACCAAGAAGACATGCTTGATGAGAATTCAAATTTCAAGCATAACAGACAAGACAGTATAGATCCTAATGCTTCACATATTATAAATTAACTATATTACTTTTTCTTTACTCCCAGCTTTGATACTAAGTTTTGTCACACACTCTTTTACTTTTATTAGTCTTATAATTTTTTTTTTAGCTTTGATACCATCTTTGTCACGACCCGATTTTCGGATCCGTAACCGGCACATAGACATGGTTCCCCTCCGAGATTCCACACCTATGCGAACCCAAACTTACAAGCTTATCATTCATATTTAGAGTCCAATGCAACGGAAATAACAATAGACTTTATAAAATAATCCAAATGTCTTAATACAAAAGTTGAATAATCTTGTTATAATAGTGCAGCGCTAACTAGACAAAAATAAAAGTGCTGATTACAACCAAAATAATAAGTTCTGAAATTTCAACGATAATGAATTGCTAACGAGCTCCGAGCCTGATAATATTCTAATTATTAGTGACAATACTATCGCTACCACTATCATTATAATAATTTGAAATTTCTTAAAAAACATTGTTCATATATATATATAAGGCATTAATATTAAAAAAAATCAAAATATTTATATAATTAAAAATTTATCCACAAAAAATATCTTTAAAATGACAATTATCATTATTAGAAACACATTATTCATAATGAGATGAAAATTCAAAAGAAACTAACTAATCAAAAGTTTCGTTGATTGATTAGTCGTTCAGATATATAGCATTATTAAAAATAAATATTGGAACGTTAATATTTTTTAAAATGTTAAAAAAATTGGTTTTGGCTGCCGCAAAACACAGGGGAAGTAACTTGTATATATTTTTCATAGTAGATAAGTTGGACAAATTTTTTAGCCATTTTGTTTATGTGCTGGCTCATTTTTTTTTTATGTATTATTAGATCTAAAATATTATACATAAAAATATTGTAACATTAATTTTTTTAACAAAAACATCCTAAAATCTAAGAATTAATTTTTTTTCTAAGAAATACAATGTAAACAAAAGAGGAAATAATTAAAATTAAAAACAAAAATTAAGAGCGTATATACATAAACATGGATAAAAATTAGGACTATTTAGAAATATATCGAAAAAATTAAGAATTAAATAAGGAATTAAAAGTTATGGGGTGAAAGGAAAACAAAATATGTAAATTATTTTAACCAAAGGATTAATGTAAAAATTTAAAAGTGTTGTTAGGAAAAAAAAATCATTCTTTTATTTCTTAGTTTAGTTTCAATCTCTTTATTTTTTCAGTAATTTTGTTATAATTGTAAATAATTTATTTGTATTTATGTATCTATACTCTTAGCTTTGACTTTTAATTTTTATTAATTTTTATCTTTATATTAAATGTAGATTTGGTTAAAAAATAAAGTTCACCTTTAATGGTATGAAATGAAAGTAAAACCTTCTATCATACATGTATAGTTAATCTTTAGTTTTTAGTTATTTATTTTATTTTTTTAAATATTAATATAAAACAAATATCAAAATATATAAATATTTTTAAGATAAAAAAACCTTTACAATAATCTTTTTTATTATTTGAAATGTATTATTTATAATAAAATAAATATATTAAATAATTAAATAATCGACAGTCATCTAGATTGATTATTTTGCTCTCATATATAACATAATTAAAAGAAATCAAGAACCATTAATATTTTTTGATATGTTAAAAAAAAATTTTTGTCTGTGTCAAAGCATAGGGCAAGTGACTTATATTTTTTATTTGTAGATAATTTGATAATATTTTTTTCACTTGTTTTATCTATGTGTAGCTTCATATATTTTTTATTCATGTATTATAAGATCTGAAAGATCATACATAAAAACGTTACAGAAATCAATTTTTAACAAAAACAACATCAATTAATGAACTATTTTGATTATTATTTTTATTGTTAAATTATCACAATTATTATAATTGTTATTGTAACAATTATTATAAATAATTAATATTTTAATCATTACTAACAATATTATCGTTGTCACTATCACTACCATTATAAAAAGAAATTCAATTTTTATTTTATTTTTCAAGATTTATTATTCAAATTATTATATTTGAAGTATTCATAACATTAAGAATAAATTAATTTGAGAATTGGTTTTTTTTTAAAACCTACTTCATATATATATATATATATATATATATATATATATATATATATATATATATATATATATATATTAAGGTGCTAATATTAAAAAAAAATTAAAATATATAATTATTTTTAGGAGACAAATACTTAAAAAATAATTGTTATTATTATTTTGAACACATTTTCCATAATAAAATGAATATATAAAAACCTAATATACAATTATTATTATTGTTGTTGTTGTTGTTGTAAATTTTTTTGCTATGGTAAGAATTGAAAATTTTATAGATTGATTATTTTGCTCAGATATACAATTTTCCACCTATTTTGATTGCATGTGACTTTTTTTTTATGTGATATTAGATATGATATATCATACATAAAAAGAAACAAAAATCAAATTTTAAGAAAAATAACATCAACTGATGAATTATTTAGATTATTAATGTCATTATTATTATCATAATTGTTAAATTATCACAATTATTATAACTATTATTATAACTATTATTATAAATAGTTAATATTCTAATTATTATTGGTGATACTATTGACGACACCATAATTATTCTTAGAAAAAAATTAATTTTTTTTATTTTATTTTATAAGATTCATTCCTCTTATTATTATATTAAAAGTATTTTTAGAACACTAATTTTTCAAAAAAAAAACCTAAGTCACACACACACTCATTAAAGCGCTGATATTAAATAAATCTCAAGATATATAATTGCTATCGTATATTTATAAGAAAAAAATAACATACAAATAATCATTATCATTATTTTGAGCTTCTTATCGATAATAATTAGAAATTTCAACACCAAACAATATTAACAAAAAAGCAATTAATTACAAAATAAATAACAAAAACAAAAATAGTTATTATTAGATTTTAAAAAATTATTTGACTTGAAGAATAAATAAAATAAAATAATAAATATCAATTTTCAAATAACTATTAACTCAAATTAAAATTTAAACATTAAATAAAAAAAACAACCTTAATGATAGTGGAAATAATAAAAATTAGAAATAAAAAATAAGAACATGTACATATAAACATGGACAAAAATAGGAATTGTTTAAGAAATATATAAAAAAAAAATAAAGGAATTAAAATAAAATCCAAGATAAATTTTATAAGGGCCAAAATGTAAAACACATATATAATAAATTTTATTTAAAAGATAAAATTTAAATAAATATAAACTTTTATATCAAAAAAATTAAAGATTTTAAAACAAAATTAGAAATTAAAAGACTAAAGACCGAAATGAAACTAAAATATATAATGAATTTGAATTGAAGAATAAAATTGAAACAAATCAAAACTTTGATACTGAAAATATTAAGGATTTCAAACAAATCTGGAAGTTAAAAGACTAAGAATCGAAATGAAACGATAATATATAATCAATTTCAATTGAAAGAAATCAAAACCTATATAACAGAAATAAGGACCATACAAAACAATCGAATGATCAGGGATTAAAATAAAATCATGATAAATAGCAGTGCTTTACGTGTACTTTCACATGCACGAGAGAAAAGGGAAAAAAATCTTCGGCCAACAATCGATACTTCTCCGACCATCTTGGAACCTCACACGCTGCACTTGAAGGAAGAGAACAAAGTGGATAATCATTTTAGACGCCGATTGAGAATTTTTACTCCTCAAAGAATTAACAATTGGGTGGAGAATTAACAGGAAGAAAGTGAAGAATTGGGGAAGAAAGGAGGGACAAGAATGGATGGTTACATACAAGGAAAAGAAGGCTAAGATTCTTTCAAAATTTATGAAGTAAAGTTTAGATTCGATCTAAGTAAGGAGAACTAATTCCAAATTATATAAAATTAACTTCAATTTGATTAGAAATTCATAATTCTTCCTGAATTGGGAATTAGTGTTCTTTAACACAAAATATTGAAAAAATACAGAAATAAATGAGATTAAATGAACTAGAATAATCTAAGTACTTTAAAGAGAAAGAAGAAATGAGTGCATTGAAAAGAGGAAGTGAACTCTCGGGTCCTTTGGGCAAGTCTCGGCAGAAACACTACTGAAAAGGAAAGAGAATTTATGAAATTTCCTAACTAATTTACTTGGTACAAATGACCTTAAGAAGATGTAAATGAGTATGGTTTTCATGAATAAAGGGAAGGCATGCTTATGATTGATGAGGAAGCAAGGATTGAAGATGAATTGGAGATACTTGCTCCATTTTACAAAACAGGGCAGATTCATTTCCTTGTTTCTTGGAGGAATTTAGACATAAAAAATACAGAATCAAAGGATGGTCCCTTCATAGAAGTTATTGCTGGGAGTGTTATCTTTCCAACTACTAATGAACTGAAAAGTTAAAGGATGATAATGTGGAATGTAAGTGAGAAAGAAAAGATTGGTAAAAGAGAAATGAATATTATTACCATTACTGTTGCTGTGTGTGATATATGGATTACTATGGAATAATAGTGGGTGTTTGTGGTTTTATGAGGAACCGCGGGAGGAGTACAACAACAATAGGGGAATGCAAGTTAAGCGTTTACAGCAAGTAGGTACTTGGTACCTATACCTCCTTTAGTTAATAATTATTTTAACTAATTATTGAATTATAAGAAACAATTTGGTGCTTATTGATGAGGAAAAGAACAGGGGTAAAGAATAGGTTAAATGATGGTATGTATATATATAAAGAAACAAGACAAACAGAAGACTGCCTTTAGAACTCATTATGGCCATTATGAATTCTTAGTAATGCTATTTGGGTTACTTAATGCCATTACAATATTTATGGATCTAATGCATCGAGTGTTCTGATTTTATTTGGATAAATATATGGTCATGTTTATTGATGATATACTGGTATATTCAAGCTCTTATCTAGAGCACAAGAAGCATTTAAGGAAGGTGTTAGAAATATTGAGAGAAAAAAAATTATATGAGAAATTGGATAAATGTGAGTTTTGACTCAAAGAGGTGATATTTCTGAGACATGTTATCTCAGCTGGGGAAATATGTGTGGATCTAGGAAAAGTAAAGGCAGTTTTAAAGTGGGAGAAGCCCATATATATGATCAAAATTTGAAGTTTCTTGGGCTTCATGGGGTATTATAAAAGGTTTATTGAAGGATTTTCCACAATAACATCACCTCTAACTAAGTTGACTTGTAAAGAAGTGAGGTTTAATTGGTCGCAGGAATGTGAAAAGAGTTTCCAGGAGTTGAAAAGAAGGCTTACATCAGCCCCCGTTTTGGCCCTTCCTTCTAGAATAGAAGGGTTCATTGTTTATAGTGATGCCTTAAGAAGGGGTTTGAGATACGTATTAATACAGCACGAAAAGGTGATCACATATGCTTCTAGATAATTAAAGCCGTATGAAGAGAATTAACCAATCGATGACTTGGAACTTGCAACAGTGGTATTTGCCTTACAAGTATGAAGACATTACTTGTATGGAAAACAAGTACATATTTTCATCGAGCATAAAAGTTTGAAGTATTTAATGTCACAAAAAGAATTAAACATGTGACAAAAGAGGTGGGTGGAATTGATAAATGACTACGATTGCATAATTGATTACCATCCTATCAAAGCCAATGTAGTGGCAAATGCATTAAGTCAAAAAAGAAAGTAGTGATGGGTGATACAGAAACTTCGGAATAAGCAAATGTGATGGAATTGAAAAGGATGGGAATACACAACTACATGTGGGTCCTAAATGGTCACTACTAGCTCATATGAAGATCATGTCAGTGTTACGAGATAAAGTTCTAGAAGTTTAGTTGGTAGATGAGGTTGTAGGGAAAATTAAGGAAAAGATAAAAGCAAGGAAAAAGGTTATCCCTTCAAATGTTACCGAGAGGGTTGGTGGCGATGGGAAAACAAGTTTACGTGCTTGAGAATAAGGGTGAAATATTGAAGGAAGCTCATGAATCTCAATTTGTAACCCATCATGGGAGCTCCAATATGTATAGAGATCTTGGGATTATTACTGGTGGCTGATGAAGAAGGAGATAACAGAATGTGTGTCAAGATATTGGATATGTCAGCAGGTGAAGATAGAACATCAAAGGCCAACAGGAGAATTACCAATTTCAGAATGGAAATGGAAAAATATAGTCATAGACTTTGTAACCGAATTACCAAAGGGAAAAAGGGCAATGATGCTATATGGATAGTGGTAGATCGACTGACAAAATCGATTTTGTTCTTACCCATCAAAATGACAGACCCGTAAACAAATTGACCAAATTATACATGAACAAAGTGATTAGACTACATGGAGTGCCCATATCAATGGTGTCGGATCAAGACCCGAGATTTACCTTGAGGTTATGGTTGGGCCTACAACGAGCTTGGGGGACCGAGGTGAATTTGAGCATAACATTCCACCCCCAAACAAATGGCCAATCTGAAAGAACTATCCAAAAACTTGAAGACCTTCTAAGGTCATGTATGATAGAGTTTGGGGGAAATTGGGAAGACTTGTTACTGTTGGTAGAGTTCACGTATAATAATATAATTACCAAGCTTCTATCGGGATGACTCCATATAAAGCCTTTTATGGGAGAAAATGTCACACTCTAACATGCTAGGATGAAGTTGGAGAAAGGAAACTCATGAGTCCTGAAAGGGTACAAATAACAACTAATAAAATAAGGGTAATCAGACAAAGAATGAAGTAAGCCCAAGATAAACAAAAAAGTTATTCGGACAAACAGAGGAGACCTTTATAATTCCAAATAGGGGATAAAGTATTCTTAATGGTGGCACCATGGAAAGGCATCATTCAGTTTGGAATGAAAGGAAAGCTTGCTCCGAGGTATATTGGCCCTTTTGAGGTGATAGCTAGGATAAGGCTGGTAGCTTATCACTTGAAGTTACCAACACACCTAGAGAAGATTCACAATGTATCTCATGTATCACTATTACAGAAGGTAGAAGTGGATCCTTCCCAATTGTTACCTCTAGTTCATATTAAAGTAAAAAAAGACTTGACACTCGAGACTAGGCCAATCAAGATCATGGATCGTAGTGAAAAAACATTGAGAAATAAGAAAGTATCATTAGTCATAGTGTTGTGGAGAAACTCACAAATTAAGAAAGAAATGTGGGAGAGAGAATCAGAGATTAAGGAAAAATACCCCAACCTAATCCTTACGTCAGGTATGTAGTTTAAATTTCAGGGATGAAATTTTTTATTAGGAGGGGAGAATGTGAAACCCGAGAATAAAATACACAAAGAGAGAGGAGGCTTATAATAATTCAAAATATTATTATAATATAAGATTTATGCAAAAAAAAACTGGGGCCAAAATAGAATTAAGAAGAGATGGGACTATAGATACCCATCCCTTCTCTCATCCATGACCGACTGGAGACTAAAAGAAAGAAGAGAGGGAGAATCTTAAATTTTTACTTCATAAAAATAGAAGTAAACACCCAAAATTTGTAAGCCCATATAAGGCTTAGAATTCTAAAGGGGAGGAACACCATTGGGTGGAGAATTAACAAGAAGAAAGTGAAGAATTGAGAAAGAAAGGAGGGACAAGAGTGACTGGTTACATACAAGGAGAAGAAGACTAAGATTCTTTCAAAATTTGTGAGTTCAAGTTTAGATTCCATCCAAGTAGGGAGAACTAATTCCAATTTCTATGAAATTAACTTCAATTTGATTAGAAGTTCATGATTCTTCTTGAATTGGGAATTCGGGTTCTTTAACACAAAATATTAGGAAAATATAGAAATAAGTGAGATTAAATGGACTAGAATAATCTAAGTATCTTAAAGAGGAAGAAGAAATGAGTGCAATGAAAAGAGTAAGGGAAGGAGAATTTATGAAATTTCTTAACTAATTTACTTGGCACAAATGACCTTAAGAGGACATAAATGAGTAGGGTTTTCATGAATAAAGAGAAGGCATGATTGTGATTAATGAGGAAGCAAGTATTGAAGATGAATTGAAGATAGTTTCTCCATTTTGCAAAACAAGGCAGATTCGTTGCCCTGTTTCTTGGAGGAATTTGGACCTGAAAAATACAAAATACAAGGAGGGTCCCTTCATAGAGGTTGTAGCTGGAAGTATTATATTTTCAACAAGTCTAACCCTATCTAATTTGGAGTTCTAGAACTCCAGATATAGATAACTATACAGAACTCCTAAGGAGAGATCGAGCTGTAACCCTTGTTAAGAGATTCGGCCAAGTTGATAAAATAGAAAAATTTAGCCATGTTAAGGGTAGAATTTGTTTTCTTTGCCTTTATACAATGTGTCTTGATCTTTAGGAAATAAAAGAAGAGAATAAACTATTATTAAAATTGAATTCGTGATGTCCACATGGACTACTAATGAGCTGAAAAGTTAAAGGATGATAATGTGGAATGTAAGTGAGAAAGAAAAGATTGGTAAAAGAGAAATGAATAATTTTACCATTGTTGTTGTTGTGTGTGATATGTGGATTAATATGAAATAATGGTGGGTGTTTGTGATTTTAAGAGGAATCGTAGGAGGAGTACAACAACAATAAGGGAATGCAAGTCGAGCGTTCACAGCAGGTTGGTACTTGGTGCCTATACCTCCTTTAATCAATAATTATTTTAACTAACTATTAAACTATAAGAAACAATTTGGTGCTTATTGATGAGGAAAAGAAAAGGGGTAAAGAAAAGGTTACGTGATCGAAATATATATATATAAAGAAACAAATTGGTTGACATCGGCATTACCGGTTGTTGGAGGAGAAATATAAACCTCGATTAACTATTCAGCTTCGAAATAGTTAATGATATTGACGGGTGATGTCGATATCGGTAAAATTTATAAACTTGATTACTATTCAGTTATGAAATAGTTAATGATATCGATAGGTGACGTTGATATCGATAAAATTTATAAACATGATTAACTATTTGGTTTCAGAATAGTTAATGATATTGGTGGATGACGTTGATATCGATAAAAAATATAGACTTGCTTAGCTTTCCGAGGTGAAAGCTAATGATGTCAAGAATTCTTGAATATCGGCATACCCGAGAGACTCCCAAGGTAATATGAAAAAATGATTAACTATTTTGGTTGTAAAAAAATAGTTAATGACATCAATGGCTATATTCATGTTGGCATTATCATGAAAATAACTAGTTGTTTCCAGGAAGGGAAACTAAAAACATTAATGGAGATCATTAGTGTCGGTTATAGCCTTTTCAATATGGAGAGGGGGAGAAGTAGTCAAAAGAAACAAACTTCCTTTTATATAACCTTAAAAAGGTATATATGGTTGTATTTAGAATCTCATATGATTTAAGTAGTTGTTAAATTTCTTCAGTAAATTGCTTGTATTTACTTAATTGTTTTTACTCATATGGAAAATCTATATTTTATAGGTTCCTCCCATTCCCGCTAAGAATAGATTTTAAGTCCTTGATCTCTTTTGTATAAGTTAGGAACTTAGGGATTTGTTATGTAATTTTGTTATACAAAATAACATGTAAACTGTATAGAATAGGATATTCGTAATATTTTGTTTCTGGAATATTAAATGTATCAACCTACGCTTAGGATATTAGAAAGTACTAGATTATATTAGAATATTAAATTGTGTTGTGTCACACACACACACACACACACACACACACACACACACATATATATATATGAAATTTTCATATTCGAATTGGCTCTTTTAATTATCTTATATGTGTGATGTAAAATAGAGTTTGAGAATGAATATGGTCTTGAGCCTATTCTGGAATGAATTATGTAGTTGTTTGTACTAAACATAGATGTGATTATGGACAAGATGTGATTCAAACAGTGTGCAAGTTACATTATCGATAACTTTGGATCTCCCGATATAAGGGAGACTCTGCTGAAATTTTTAACAAAATTTCAACAAGAAAAACAAAATTTATGCTCCATCTACCCTTTATAATGGGGAAGATTAATGGATAAACTAATAGGAAAAAAAATTAGGGTTGTTACAATGACAATGATAGTATTGTCATTGATAATTAGAGTATTAATTATTTGCAATAATATTTATAATAACAGTTATAATAATTATGATAATTTAATATTTGCTTATGAAATAATTCATCAAACAAATAAAATATCCATAACGATCAATCATTGTACTACACGAAACACATAGCTCATTTTCATTGAATTTTATTTATTATAATTTTATAATCTACCAATTAAATAATTGTCAAAACAATTTAAATAATAACAACACTCAATCACTTTGATGCAAAACAATAACTTATTTCTAATAAATTTTATCAATTACAATATTAATAATTGAATCTTAAAATAACCCCTTGCAACACACATAAGCACAACATGTGGATAAATAATCTCGTTTAACCTAAACCAAGCGGAAAAAATGCATCATAATACAACAGTTCATAAAAAAAGAAAGAGAAAGAAAACGTCAACGTTGATCTGGGTACTTTTCTACTGTTGATACATAGATAGATAATAAATAAAAGGTTGATACAGGGCAGTGCTATATTGTAGATACGAGGTTTGTGCTTCGTTAATTAATTTTTGCTAATCAACTTAATTACATATAGAGAGATATAGAAACCATGATCGACACCTTCGAAATATACAGCAAGCAGCATCATGTGAAAATGATACTGGAAATTTTGTCTTCTACTCCCATGCGGTTAAAAATTTAGGAACAACTTGTCAAATTATTTCCAAAGCTTTAAAGATAGAGCATGAGACTGCCATAATGCCCAGATCCAAGAAAAACTGTTTTTCTTTTCTTCTTAAAATATGTACAGGTGGAGATCGAGCGAAAGAGATGAGCCATGATGCAGAATGATAGACCTAAAAAAATAATGCCTGTGATCCCATGAAATTCATTTCTTTTCTTTTTTTTATCAAATGTAAGTATATTAAGATCAAAGTTCAACAAAACTGGAGAGCAAAACAAGAGGCAACTGAAAAGGGAAGATACTCCCTAACAGCAAACTAAAGGGAAAAACAACAAGAAAACAAAAACAAACCTAAAAGGGAACACATCAAGCTCGCGACAGAGCCACTAACTGAAAACCCATACAAGCGGACAGAAAATGTCCACAACAACCCACCAAACCCATACGACCTGCAAACAGCTCAACCAACATCGATGGAGAAGTGATATTTTCCATGGAAGTGAAACACTGTGAAGAACAAGACCTAAAATCTCCGGAAAATCTTCTCAACCGAGGAGAAAGAATTGTCAAAAAGCCGTTTATTTCTCTTCCCAAATTAGGTAAACTACAATGCCAAGGGAGGCTCTTCTCATTCTGTATTCCATTATTTTCTTCCTAGGAGTTAGCCATCGGATAGCACTAGATAGGGTAGACATCCGACGATGGATATAAAGCCAACGAACAATGTTACCCCATAGAGTCGAAGTCCAATGACACTTAAAGAACAAATGACCATGCGATTCCTAGTCCTAACTACAAAGCACACAGCTTGTATCAGTAGGAATGAAAGGCAGACGATCTTTAGTTTTAAGCTTCCCGAGCACTGCAAGCCATAAAACAAAACAGTGCTTCGGCGAGGACCATTTCTCCCACACCACCGTATCCCAGCGAATCATGCGACCTTTCACCCTAAAGTGCTCATAAGCATTAACTGAAAAGCAGCCAGTACCAGTATTCCAACCATTCATGGTAAAGACAACAGAAGGGCCACTGTCGAAGTCATGAAGCAGATGGTCTTTTAAGGAAAGCAGAGTTTTCTAAAGAGAAGAGGAGGCTTTAACAGCTCGCGCCTCCCAAATTGAGAAATTAGGGAGAAAGTAAAGGTGAATCCATTTAATCCAGAGGGAATCGGCTTTCTGATGGATATTTCATAGATGCTTAACCAAGAAACTCTTATTTCGGGCTTTTATGTCAAAAAGCCCCACCCCTCCTTCCTGCTTAGGCAAACAAACTTTTTCCCAAGCAACTAGAACTGTGTGAGAGTTCTGAATATTCCCTGACCATAAGTTCCTAAAAATTCAGATAATTCGCTTAATGACTGTTGTTGGAAGAGGGAAGATGCTAATCCAAAACTGAACCATACCATAAAGGATGGATCGTAGAAGCTCTAGCCTTTCTGCAAAAGAGAGATGCTTGCATACCCAACTCTGAATCGTAGCCTCAAGCTTATGGAGCAGAGGAGAAAACTGACTGACTTGGAGCCGATGAGGGCTAATAGGCACACCAAGGTATTTGAAAGGAAAAAACCCTGCAGCAAAACCTGTTTCACGTATGATCTCTTGCTGCAGACAGTCACCAACACCTCCAAAATAAATGGAGGATTTGGAAGGATTAATCTCCAGACCAGAAACCTGCCCAAAAATCAGCAACTGACTAAGAAGAGAAAGGATGGATTATTTGTCTCCTAGAGCAAGCAAGAGAACGTCATCTGCAAATGCGAGATGACTGATACCAAAAGGCATACACCGCGAGTGAAAACGAAAGACTTGCTGCTGAGAAACTCTCTTAAGCAACCGGGAAAAGTACTCCATGCATGTGATAAAAAGATAGGGAAAAGAGGGTCCCCCTGCCGAATTCCGTTTTTTCCCGGAAAGAAGCCATAAAGATTCTCGTTGATAGCAACCGGGAAGGAGGACGTCTCCACACATTGCATAACAAGATGGATAAATTTGGAAGGGAAGCCCAGCAATCCCAAGAGATCTCGCAAAAATGACCATTGAACCGAGTCAAAAACCTTTTTAAAATCAATCTTTATAAGGGATTTAGGCGAGGTTCTCTTCCTGCCATATTGCCGAAGCAGCTCCTGAACCAGATTGATAGTGTCCACCATAGCTCTACCACCCAAGAAAGCATTCTACATAGGGCTGATGATATCCCCCAAGGCAATAGCCAATCTGTCAGCAAGGATCTTAGAGATGACCTTATAAACCACATTGCAATAAGAGATAGGTCTAAAATCATTAGGAGAAGAACATTGAGCAGATTTGGGGATAAGAGATATGACCGAGTGGTTGATCTGCTTAAGCATCTCTATAGAAGCGAAGAAATCCTGGACTACTGCACAAAAATCACCTCCAACAACCGACCAAGCAGATTTGAAGAAGAAAGAAGTGTAACCATCCGGCCCCGGTGCTTTCTCATTATCAATCCCAAACAAAGCTTTCTTGATGTCATCGTTAGAGATAGGCGCAGAAAGGAGCTCACAAGAAAAAGCAGAGATACACGGGCCACTACTAACAATATCTCTATCCAAGGGCAAGGTAGGTTTGGAAGACCCATAAAGGTTCTGAAAGAAGTGAACAAATTCCGTTCCAACGTCCTCCTCCGAAATAGAAAGAGAACCATCAGACTTCTGAATAGCTGGAATAAAGTTTCTACCATGCTTCCGGCTCAATAAAGCATGAAAAAACCGAGTACCCCTGTCACTATCCCTGAGGAAATCAAATTTAAGCTTTTGCCCAAAGAACATTTTTTCTTCAGATTTAAGGTTTATGAGCTAAATACGAAGCTTCTTGTCATCAAGAACAAGCTGGGAGTTAGTGGGGTCCATGTGAAGCGTGGATTGCAAAATCTCAAGATCCGATTCAGCTCTAGACACCCTATCCGAAATATGACTAAAATACAGCTGATTAAGCATCTTGAGGGGATGCTTCAGCCCCTTAAGCCTCTTGCAAAGAGAATACATGTGAGAGCCAATAACTTCCAACTGCCAACCCTCAGAAACAGTGTGAAGAAAATCAGTATGAGAGGCCCCCATATTAAAAAATTTGAAACTGCGATGCCCTTTAACCTGATGATCCAACCGAACTACGGCAGGAGAGTGATCAGAGAAAGCCCCTTGATTGCCGAAGTGAACATGAGTTAATCTCTGAAGAGTGGACCATAGAGGATTAACAAGAACCCTGTCTAATTTACTCCAAACATTACCATTAGACCAAGTAAAGTGGCAGCCAGTGTAATTTAGATCATACAAACCCAAATCAAGGCAGCATTTATTAAAATCGGCAATCTCATGCATAGAAATGGCATTTCCATTCAATTTATCATCTTGGGACAAAATGGAATTGAAATCCCCCAAAACCATCCATGGACCCGAGGGGGACCATGTACATAAGCTATCCCATAACTCTCTCCTAACGACAATAGTATGCAAACCATACACAAAAGTAACATGAAAACTAAACTGACTCACAAGGCTGCAAATAACCACATAAAGGCCTTGAGAAGAGCAGCTAACAAGATCAACCCGAATCGTAGAAGGGTTCCAAAAAATCACAATACGGGCCCAGGAAGACGCAGCAGCATTCGTCAAGAAATTCCAGTACTTTAACCGAAATCTTTGCAAAATCGCAACCTTAGAAGAGTGCATCTTAGATTCCAAAAAACCACAAACATCAACTCTATTCTTCTTCATGAGATTAACTACCTCATGCTGCTTTAGAGGGCTATTTAGCCCTCTAACATTCCAACATTGGATAATCATCATATTGTAGGAATGGTAGGAGGTGTCCTACCATTGCCGCTAACATGAGAAATTATTGATTTCGATCTCTTCCTTGTAGTGACTCCATGGTGAACCCCCACCTTAGGCAGCATCTTGCTAATAGAACCGGGACTGACTGAGGAGGTAGCGACAGACTGTTGCCGAGAAACAATCATAGGAGGAGGATCAGCTGAAATTGCCTTTATAGACAGGCCTCTCGCAACCGCTGCTGACAAACCCGAAGCTGCTGTAGCTGTCAAACCACCCACAACCCTTGAAATCAAACCACCTGAAACCTCTACTCCCGGAGAGATCCCTACTTTATCCTAGCTCTTGTTTCTTGTCACTGAGCCACTTTCCTGCCTTGAAAACTCACCAGAAACAGGAGGGACAACCAAGCCAACCATTTCGGAACCATCACCCATAGCTACTGCCTGCTTCCCATTTCGGCTGCTATGCTTCTTCTTCATAACAGTTACCTAACCTCCCCTAGCCACTGCTACTTCTGCAAGCATAGGATCACTAGAAGAAGATGGGAACTCAGCCCTACCAACACTCTCAACTGCAGAAGCTGAAGGTGGCATATCATAACTGGGAGCTAAACCAACAATTTTGGCAGCTGCATCTGTAGCCTGGTCCTCCCCAGCCACAGATTGGCCCTTCTTGCTGCGTGTCACAACTGCTGCAGCAGAAGGAACTAAAAACAAATCTTGATCCAAACCTCCCTCTTTAGGGGCTTTAGTGCAGGATGCTATTACATGCCCAAGAACTCGACAATGTCCACAGAATTTCGGCAAAGTTTCATATATAACCTGCTGAACAAGAGAGGCTCCATTCGGCAAGCAAATATTAATGGACTGTGGGAGGACCTTAAGCAAATCAATTTCAACCAAGATTCTAGCATAGGAGAGACGAGTCATGGATGACGTCAACATATCACATTGAATAGGTTTGCCAAGAACACTAGCAATTTGTGAAAGACAATTTGAAGACCAACACATGAGGGGGAGATTCGGCAATTTAATCCAAACCGGAACAGTAGACATTTCAGTTGAATTGAAATCAAAGTATTTCGGCATTTCACGCAAAGTCAGAGGTCTACCATAGATTAGATAGCCCGCCCCCCTTAACACTGCAAGTTTGTCTGATTCATTCTAAAATTTATACACCAGCCACCCCGATTCATGAATGTTCAACACAGCAGCACAATGCCAAGAGCTCGAAATAATACTACTCAAAGCTTTGTATCCCGGGAATTTACCCGAAACATACCCAATGAGACAATACTTCCAAAAATCAGATGCAACATCCATATCAAGATTATCAACAACTAGATTACAAGTCCTAGCAGCAGTAATTTCAGAGTAGTGCTTGAGTTTATAGCAACTAGAAGAGCTGCGATTAGAAGCAAATAGATTTCGCCACTGACCTGAGGGGGCAAATGGCGGCACTGCTGCGTCAGCTGAGACCCGAGGAGAAGAAGTAGGGGAAGTGGCACCATTGGTAGCAGGAGGGGAGCTGATGGGAACTTCTTCTGAACCTAATTCCGAAGAATCACACAAATCATCATCCGAGTCACCTGACGAAGACTCTGCCACTTCAGAATCATCAGCACTGGAGACCTCTTCTACACTTGACAATTCGACAGAGGGAGAGGACAAGTGAGGGGAACTCAGGGGATTGTTGGGAATTTGGATTTCTTGACTTGGAGACTGTGAAACCAAGACTAAGGGGACATGAGTAGAGTGATGCTCAACACCCACAGGAGCTAGAGGAACTTTACCCAAGGCGTTATTTCGGGGAAAGACAGACTTGGTAGGGATTTGGTTTTGCTGAACAGGAGGTGGGAAATCGAAGGCTGCAGATCGGGCAGTGGGAGGAAGAGATGAGTGACGGGAGTGTTTTTTAGTGGGAGAGGGAAGCCCAATAGTCACAGTTTCAGTTGGAGGAGGCTGACGAGAGGGTGGGGGACGAGTGGAGGGAGATAGGGATTTCTTTTTTGCTTTTCGCTTGGCCATGGACACAAGAGAGACACAAACAGAGGGAGAAGAGGAGGGAAAGCTAGGGCTGAGGACGAAGAACACAAAGGAACGGTACAAATGGCTGAGAACAGGAACAGAAAAAATTAGGGCAAAAGAGGCAGACAGGATGGACGGCTGAGAACGGGGAAGAAATTTAGGGCAAGAAGAAGGGAGAAGTAAAGGGAGGGAGGGCAGCACGAGGGAAAACTAAGCAGCAACATCTTGGGAAGGGATGCCCCAAATCAGGCCGGCGATTCTCAAGAGTCTTTCTTTGTCATATGAATTTATCTGGCCTATTAGCTCAGTTGATTAGAGCGTCGTGCTAATGAAATTCATTTAAAAATCATAAAATAACAGGAAACCACACGAAAAACAAAATGGAGATGCTGCAAATTAACCCCATCCATCCCACATTGCAGAGTTCCAACCACAGTCTGCTCAACAGCCTGCATTCATCTATCAAACACATATTTTCTTATCCCAAAATCATAAACATGTAGCCGTATACTGCTATAATTGAATGCCTCCATCGACATGCACATGGCCTTGTTCCCTGCCCTCACGTCATTTTATTTGGTAAGAAGCGAATGCTCTACTG
Source organism: Salix dunnii (assembly GCA_015731905.1). Lineage (NCBI taxonomy): Eukaryota > Viridiplantae > Streptophyta > Magnoliopsida > Malpighiales > Salicaceae > Salix > Salix dunnii. Next base: position 8,339,262 of record CM027668.1, on the reverse strand, counting down.
TCCGTACGTGACCGTTAACTTTAGAAAACACGGGGAAAAAACCACACCTCTTCCCCGAACTCTTCACTAACGATCAGTCGCCCAGTCATAGTTGTGAATTTTAATAACTCTCCTGCTCCAAAATAATAAATATTCATGCAAATATTAATGAATAAAAAAGGCATATATATATATATATATATATATATATATATATGTGTGTGTGTGTGTGTATGTATGTATGTATGTATGAGATAAGGAATCTGTTTTGTAGGGAAGAAAAAAGAATTGTAGCATTAAATTGAAGGAATAAACCACTCAACAACTATGACAGCCAAGACAGCAACTAACAATAGATAGGTGATTATTAAACAATCCATCAGCAGCAAACAAGCCAGACAATCGGGCAAGTCTTTTGCTTCTTGTCCACTACAAATGTCTAGATCTTTGATATCATTATACTATCAAATGAAAATACAGACACATTTCTTCAAAAATAATAGCAACAATAATAGAAAAGCACAGACACATCCAAGGAAACACCACCACTGATCCATCCATGCATATTGCTCAAGTGCCTTGCCGATCTACTAGTCTTCATGGATGCAAGGCTAAAAAGGGGGAATCCAGCTGGGAAGTTAATTACATTGAGTATATAAGATTCAGGTTCTGCTCTTGCATTTCTCCATTGCTCTTGGTGCTGAAACTTGGACATAAATCTAAGTTACTCGTCGCAGACTATCGCGAAATGAACATATATGTGTGTGTATATATATATATATATTGAAACAAATGGAAGCAAGCTGTTACTATATTCAGAGACTTCAACAAATTGACTATCACAACAAATTATATATCATAAATGGTTATGATGAAATAAATAGATGAGTACCAAGTCCAATGGCTTCAGATCCTTTCATTATGCGCAGGCGCTTGCATGAATCGACAAACATCCTGCACAAGACCAATATTGCTACTATATAAGTGATAAAATTTCTTTTCTTACATTTTTCGCTGATATTTAAAGCCAATAGCAATAATAATCCATTTGTCTGTGCATGCCTGAATTTAATTTTCTGTTTTTTTTTTGGGTGGAACTTAATCTTGTTTTGATCCAAATGATGATGACCTGGGAAGGCCTAAAACTTTTTTGAAATGCCTGATTTGGACTTTCATCACTTTGCTAAGTTTTTTCTTCATTATTTGATTAATTATATACATGCTTTAGAGCCTTTAGGACATGAAGAACTTACTCCCATGGAACATCACCCACGAGCATCCAATCACCATCCTTGTCTTCATAGGATGGCACATACTCGGAACTGTTAAGTAGATCCATCAGCTTGCTTTCATTCATAAAGTCTATCATTCCCTGGGCTCCATAATTACCTTCAAAAAGTTGAAATGATATAATAATTTAGCATAATTAATCATTAACACTAATTAATCCTACAACAAGCTAGCTAGATCTATAAAAAAAGATAGAATCACAAGGAAGTTTCTTAAAGTAATTCCCTTGACTTGATCTCGTGTGGGCTTGTTAGTATTTTTTTTTAATCCTTTTCTTTTACTCAATTTTGTCCACAATAGATCAAAGTACATCTAATATAAAAAATAAAAGAAAAAAAGAATGATAAAAGTACATCAAGCAGCTGCCTATCTCCTTAAACATTTAACCTTAAATCCTCAATGCATCGTATTTTATAACGGTATTTGCCTCCAAAACTTTTTCTTAAAAGCATGGCCAACATATGGTCCTGATACGAACCAAACTATGTATAACTACTACCTTTACAATGTTTATTGATCTGTAATATTAATTACATCTCTTGAATTCAATGTACTTTATTTTTTTCCCTTAACTTATGATGAGATATATAACCAAAAAATATCTACTCACCCATTGTGAAGGAACTGAACATTTTGGCCAAGGCATCAGATAATTCTTGGTAGCTCTTGTACATCTTCAAGTCCACCTTGCGAAGATAGGGTGCCCCATCCATGCAAACCTTCACAAATGCTGCACTGCTTCCGCCAGTGCTTGCTTTCTCACCTTCCTCACTGGCGCTCTTCTGAGCCAAAACGTTCTTCCTGTAAGATCTAACTGGTGGCCAACCAACAACTTGTGCCCTGAAATACAACATCAAACATGTTAATATTACACCTCTAATTTCCAAATAGAAGGAAAAAAAATAGAAAAGAAAAGAAGAAACTAGTACTGCATTCAAAGGGGGGCACCAGTAAAAAGAAAAATCCTTTCCAGGATAAAAAAAGAACCAAAAGATTTTGTGTGGAGATAATTTTACCACATGGTTTCAATAACAAAGCAATGGAAGAGGGTTATTTTGTGTTTTTTTATAAAAACAGCAGCAGCAGCAACACAATTCCTATCCTGTAATACATTGTTGAGCTCGTTGAAGAAGAAGAAGAAGAAGAAGAATCACGGGAAAGAAAAACTTATACTTGGCTGGTGGCTTGGCAGGATCCTTGATGGTTGCAGAAGGAAGGTGGTTAATGTCCTTTGAAGCAATATTCTTGATATTCTCATTCAGATCCATGACACCTTCTTTAGCCTGAAGATTAAGCTTCAAATCAACAGTCTCATCAAACCCTCTTTTCCCAGTAGCCTTATTAGGTGTCTCAACTTCATTTTTGGCACCAACAACACCAGGCAATCCTAGACACAGCTCAGTCTCTTTGTAGTTCAAATTAGCCCTCTCGGTACCTAACACGGTAGCTGTTGCCATTTCTCTCTGCCACGCGCTCACCAACGAATGGTTTTAAGGGAGATCTGATATGTTTTGTATTATTGCTTGTTGCTTTTGGTGCTGTCGATGGCTAGCTTTTGCTTGTTTCCTTGTTTCTTATTTCTTGTGTCCTCTTCTGTGTTTTGCAAGCTAGCTAGCTAGAGAGATCGAGACCTCAATGATATAAGATGGGTTTCAAAGGGTGCGGAAGAGAGTGTCTCTGTATGTATAGTTGCATGTACATGTCATATCAACTTCTCATCCATAATTGTGGACACGTGGACTGTTGGTTTTGACGTTCATATACAACATATAACCCATTTGAAAATTTTGATGAATTTAGATTAAGATATTTAATTGTCAGATAAGATACTTAAATAAAATTAATAAAAATACATATGAAACTAATTGAATATAATAAAAGAAAAAAACATTATACAACATCTCACATACTAGAAATATTAATTCAAAATAGCATTTTTTTTATATATAAAATAAAGCTTATCTTTGTGAAATAAAAAATCTTTAAAAACTAAATACAAAATAAAAATGTTTTTTCAATAAAACTTCTTTCTAAAAAAACCCTGCAAAACCCGTGACATAGTTTATAAGACCAAGATAAACCGATAAATTGTTTTGAAATAACCTAAAACCACATTGTATATAAAAAAATAATATAGAAAGATAACATTATAAAGGAAAATGAGTATAAAAAGGATCTTTGACCATATTAACTCTTAATACTCATAACTTATATCATTAAATCAAAATCATGACAAATAGAAAAACCATGAAACATAATCCTAAACAAATCAAATGTTGAGGGATAATATTGAAAAAAAATCAATCAAAAAATCAATTATAATTAAAAAAAAAGGATGAAAATCAAGATAAAAAATAAATTATAAGGCATGGAATTTTTGAGGGATAAATTGAAAAGAAAAGAAAAACAAAATCAAAATACAAGGGATAGATTGGAAAAAAAAAATAACATGAATATTATTGAATCATGAAATTAAAAATCAATACAATTTTAACAAATAAGTCAAGAAAAAAAGAATAAAAAATATAAGGAGCAAATTAAAAAAATAAGATTGCACGAATGAAAATAAATAATAAAGATCATAAGATTGAAATTGAAAAAGGAAAACAAGGACAAACATGCACTTTATCTAAAAATGGAGAGATGATCAAGGAAAACAAATGAGCACCCATGAAAAACTACTTATTGTTTGCTGTCACACGCCACTTCAAAGTAAAAATAGAATACAGCGGTGCTTCCAAGAACATGATAAAATGTCATGTTTGGCCACCGGAGAGTGTCGCCCACTTTACCTGAAGGGTACGGACATGACTTTGACTATTGTTCTCTCATCATTTACCATCGTCGCTTTCAAATCCCGGCCCCTCCGTCACCCATCGTCATGGACCTTGTCAGGTTTAATGACTTTTTTATAATTTTTTTAGTTAATTATATAATAAAAATAAATGCTAATAAATTTTAACATCAACTCTAAAATATATTTTTATTTGAAAATATGATAACTTTCTAAAAAAAAAATGAAATTTATTTTCTAACCAATTAAATACTTAATCTTCAAACCTAAGAGATAATTAAAATACATATTCAATTACTAGATAAACTAGTTAAACCTATAAATCGAGTAACCTGGACTAACATGCTAAACTCATTAACTGAGTTATGGATTTCACTGGAACTATAATTTATTTATTTTTAATATTTTTTATTAACTACATGCTAATAAATAAATAATTATAAAATCAAACATCAATCCAACACCAAAATATATTTTTGACACAACAATAACTTTATAGAAAACAAAACAAAACCATTTATAAAACTAAATTCTCAATTAACTCAATATTTGTAAATGAAATAAAAATAATTAAACTTGCTAAACCCTTAAACCATGGTAATTTGTCAAACCTATAAACATATCCATGAACTTTATAAAATTAAATAATATATGTTGTTTAAATATTTTTTAATTATACAAGAAGAAAATAGACAATGACAAAATCAAGTTTAATTAAAAAATTATTTATCTCCCTTAACTCTCCATTACTCTAATATTTTTGAAAGATAATATATATAGAAATAAATTATCATTTTTTTGATAATGTATACAAGTTAAAAAGGCTTAGCAAATTGGAAGTACAATATCATTGTTGGACTAAGTGATCATTTGGTATTGCTTCCAAATAGAGTTTTGAGATAATGTAGTCTGTTAATTATTTAGTAATTGAAAAAACACAGTTTCAGTAGCTATAGGACCCACCAAATTCATATTCAAACCATGTTTTAGAAGAAGCTGAATTTGAAGCTTTTGCCTACGTTTGCGTTTCATTTTTTGCCTGCATTTCATGGAGCACAACGACTAGTTCATTAATGTGGCATCTTGAAGCAACATCATGGTAGGAAGAACACTAATCGCGGGCATACCACCGACGATCTCTCTCTCCACAGCCGGGGGTAGCTCCTAGAGAGCAACACCATTATCCCTCTTAGCACTAGGAGCTTCTCATCCATGCTAGAAGCTCCGTTGTGACCTCTAGCGATAACAGCAAGCCCCCGACATAGAGGCAGTGATGGCGGCGGCAAGCTTTCGACGCTCTTCCCAGCCACCATTTTCGATGTTACCGTCATAGAAAAAACAATCTCGCCCTCCTCTATCCATTAGCAGTTGAGCCTCTCGTCACCATCAATCGGTCAGCTACTATTCACGTGAATTAAATTAACGCAGTTTCCCACTTCATTGTTCACATTTTAGAAGACATGAACAATGCAATGCATTGTTTCACCCTTTTCTAGACTTGGGCTGAACCTTCTTTCGGTCTATTCTAAGCCCAACAGAGTTTGGTCTAATTGGGCTAGGTCAACTCATTTAGGTGGGTTAGGCCCAATCCATTTTTTTTAAAAAAAATATATAAATAGAGATTAGTCCTGATGAAAGGGAAAGACACATGACTTCATTTCACTCCATAATCCTATTGTTTTTTTATTGATTATGAATTACAAACTTGGAACTAGATTTAGCCTTAGGCCCCGTTTGTTTCCCGGAATTCACTTTCTGGGAAACCACTTTCCAAACTTTCCTATGTTTGTTTGTCTTCTAGAAAGTTGGTCAACGGAAAACACTTTCCGGTCAACAGAAAACACTTTCCAGTCAAAGAAGAATTTGGCTTGGTTTTCAGGAAAGTGTTTTCCGAAAAATTTGGGCGGAAAACACTTTCCGGAAGTTGTGAAAAATTTAGAAATGTCATTATTTGCTGATTATATCAAATTTGATCCTCAAACTTTTGATTGCTATATATAATTTGTTTTGAATATTTATTTTTCAATTCCATCTCTTAAAATTTAATTTTTATATTAATTTTGGTTCTTATTTTTATAATTGCTATTTGCTTTTTTCTTATCATTTTTTTATTGAAATTTTTTATCTATCAAATTTGGTCCTCATTTTTTTTATTGTTACTTATTTTATTTGAAATAATTTATGAAATGTTAATTATTATTATTTTAATTTATTCACCTTTTATTTTTTTAAAAAAAAATTAGATTTGATCTCTATTATTTTGATTATTATTTATTTTATTTGAGATAATTTATGAAATTATATTTTTTTTCAATTTTATTCTCATTCATCTTTTTAATTTGTAAGATTTGTTCCTTATTATTTTAATAAACTTGAAAAAAAAATTAATTTATTAATAAATTATTTTCCAGATCATTTTCCATAACATAAACAAACACTGGAAAGTGTTTTGCAGTTCATTTTCCATAACACTGCCAAACATCGGAATTCACTTTCCAAGAATTCACTTTCCAAGAATTCACTTTCCAGGAATTCATTTTCTCCGGAATTCACTTTCCAAAAGAAAACCACTTTCCAGCAAACAAACGGGGCCTTAGAATTATATCTCAACAATTGGATCACATATGTTGTTACTAATGATATTGTTACCAGATGTTGTTCCTCGATCAAATGGCAAGGGATCGTAGAGACGTCCACGTATCAATTTAGTTTATAATAAAATTACAAGTAGTTTGATGGGAGAATAAAAAAATATCTAATTTATTTGAATTGTTAATATACGTGTGTGTTCTTTAAAATAATTTTACAAGTTGACAACAACATGAAAAGTTTGATAATCGAACATACAAAACTGTTTTTCATTGAACTTCAAACTCAATTATAGTTTTAATAAAAAACTTCAATTTCAGTTATGAACTGCAACTAAAAATATTTTTTATAAAATTATTTTATTTAAATCTCAATCACAATAACAATTAAAATACCGAACAAACCTTAAAAGCACGCCCCTGCCCCTTTTTCCTTCCCCCTTTTTCCTTCCCTATGTTTTATCCTTACGAAAATCAAGGTTTCATTTTCTCTAGATCCCTGTATGGTAAGATAATTGTGTTTTAAAATATTTTTTATTTAAAAATAATAAAATTTATATAAATTTTTTTATTATTATTAACATATCAAAATAATTTAAAAACAAAAACACCATCAAAAGGGAAAAAAAACTACCCTAATTTCTGGCAGTCATTTTGAGCGTGTTCAAAAGAGAAAAAAAATCGTAAAATATAAACTACTGGAAGCAACAAAATATGAAAGCTGAACAACCCAGATTTGTTACTCCGGTAATGACAATTTGTTGCCGTAAGTCGGTACCAATTGCACTTGTAGTTCTTGTAAAATAAATTAGCAGTATGATTTTATTATAATTGATACCAATCGTCAAAATGAATAACTCAAAAGGGATATAAGAAAATAAAAACAAAACTTGGAGGCATATTGGCATGCAAAACCAAAAATTGATACCAATCTTGTGCTCCCCCGCACCCCCATTGGCAATACAAGCAGTAATTTCAGGTTGCTGGCCTGAGAGCCAGCATATGATTTGGAGTTTATATGAAGTATTCCCCAAAACGAAATCAAGAGAATTCCTTGTTTATTTTCATGAAGTCAATATTAATTGCACTTGAAATTTACTATTAAAACAAACACTAAAGGGTGCCGCTAAATTATTATGTTCACAATCATAAAACATTTTTTTTTCATTTAATATTATATTATTATGAAAATTATGATTCATGATTTCCAGGTTCTATACTAGTTTTATGTTTTTATTTATTTAATCGATTTCAATCCTTAATATTTTAAGGATTGGAAGTGGAGATTCTTATTTTCTTTTTCAATTGTTTCCCATGAATTTATCATGATCTAATTTGTCATTCCACATGTTTAATAGTTTAACTCATATTGACTCTAATAATTTTTCTAGATTGTTTTTCCTAATTGTTTTTATTTTATCTTTTAATATTGGATTGATTGAGAATTAAATCTTATAATTGTTTTTTTATATTAAATTATCATGATCTCATAAACTAGGTTGTTAGTTTGTCAAGAAAATTAACCTACTTCTTGTTTATTTTTTCTAGAAGGTTATCTCAACCTCATGATATTGACTCCACATTTATCAAGTCGGCCCAATTTATTTATTTATTTTTGTCTTTATTTATGGAGTTGTTTTTATTTTCTAGTTTCACCCTCCAACTCTTTATTTTATTTTATCATTTAATATTAGATTATATGAGAATTAGGCTTTCTAATTTATTTATTTTTCTTTTTGAAAAGTTTTCCTTATCTCATGGATTTAGTTTTTTTTTTTTAACTAAACATTCAATATTAAATTTGTTAGATTTAGAGTTTTGTATTTTGTATTTGATATTTCTAAAGTTATATTGGTATCATGACTGAAATTACAAGTTTAATCGGTTAACTTGAGTTGACTTGGTTGTTATTTTTTGTCTATTTTTTTTATTTTATCTTTCTATTCTGGATTATTTGGAAATGAACTTCAAATTTTCTTTCTTTCTACGCAATCATCCTGATACTATGACCCAGGTTTACCTGAGTAGTTCCTTTGTCTTTCTTATTAATTTAAAGTTATTTTTTCTAGTTGCATCCTTAGAAATTAAATTATATAATTTATTTTAACTTAAATTTTATAGGACTATTATGGTCTTATGACCATGGTTATAGATTTGATATATTAGTCTAAATTGATTTAATATATTGTCATCCCAATATATTATAAAATATCATCCAATATATCTATCGACATATTAATATTTTAAAAATATATCATCAAATATGTATTATATTTTGATTAATTTTTTATATTAAAAAATATGTTAATAACACTTGAATTAATATTTTTATTAAAAAAATAGATTTGACTCTCAACACAACAAATATAAAATCTAGTAAAATGCCTTGTGCAAATAAAATTATAAAAAAACAAAGACTGTGCCATGTATTTCCAGAAGTCTTATAGAGGTGATCTGGATGGTGGCACAAGGAAAATAGGAGCAAAATTACGGTAGCTCACAGTGCAAGAATTCCCCTGCAGGTCACTTAAACATCAACCGATAGCAGTTATCACTCTTCATCGTCACTAAAGCTATATTTGTTATTGCATTTTAAAAAAAAAAATTGGAAACTTTTTTTGTATTTTAAATTATTTTTTATATTTTTAGATTATTTTTATACGTTGATATCAAAAATAATTTTTTAAAAAAATAAAAAAAATATATATTATTTTGATTCATTTCTAAATGAAACAATATTTTTAAAAGTAATTTTAACCACACTTCCAAACAAACATTAATTCTAACCGGAGTTTAAATTAATTTTTAAAGTGTTTTTTTTAATATATCAAAATAATATATTTTTTTAAAATCAATTTTAACATTATCATATTAAAATAATAAAATAAAATAAAAAGTTAATTTAAGATTAAAAAAAATAATCTAAAAACCAATGAAGAGGGCACGGTGGTGGCTTGTTGACGGGTCACTTCCCTACGAGAAGGAAACGTTATCGACGTCTCCCAACCGCATTCTTGTTTTCTTTCAACCCCTCCCAACCACATCTCCCCTGAACACTCTCTAACTAAGAAACATACGCTTTTTATCTTTTGAACGTCGGCTGGAGTCAAAATCGCATTAGAATACAAAGACACCGGCAACCCTTCTTGTTTTCTTGATTTTAAGTACCCCAAACAACTCCTTATCTAGTCAAGAAAGGGATTCGCACTCGAGATAATCTTATATATAAGAAAAATCACTCCAATTTACAATGCAATGACCTCAGTTGCTAGCTACTGTGTTTTTAAGGTGGTCCTGATACATGCCACTACCTAGCCAAGTGAAAAATACTAACGGTGGGCATTTCTTGGCCACAATACCCCAGATACAGCCACAGGGAACAATAAGATCGTTTGTTTTTTACCTGCCCAAATTCCTTTACCCGGCAAAGATGTTAAGTCCATCTTCTCCCCCCGGGCTTAAATACCAGGTATGCCTTGATACTAGGCAGGTATTGCTCCATATAACATCAATTAATGTAGCAGCAAAGGTTGATCACTAATTTAACATGGATTAAAAACTAAGTTACTGCCTCATCATTTTGAGAATAAGCTATTAATTACCTGTCTCAGAAGAGTTCATGTGTGGAATATTGGTCAAAGGGTGCGTGTCCACGTACTAACCCGGAGGCATTTGTTTCAGAAATAAATTGAACGTGGAAGGGAAATGGGTTCGCAGAACTGCAGTATGTCAACATGTCCCGGACATAGAAAACATCATGTTATACGTAATTAAATTACAAGTGCACGAATCACAACAAGTATCAAACGACAAATAAGGTATTGTTACATAAGGATTATTTAATTATAAAAGTTTATGAAACTAAAAATAATTAAAATAAATGGGCAAATAATTAAATGATGCTAAAGTTAAATTTAAAAGATTCTAGAATTTTGGATTTTACCATAACTAGTTCTATGTGGATTTCTCAATTGAATTAATCCTATCAAAAAAATTTATTGTTAATAATCATGTTTTATTAATTTAATCACTAATCTCTCTCGAGCATCAATGAATTATTTTAACAATCAAACTTACTACATCTCGGTGAAAGTTCTAAACTTATCAAAATACATCAGGAATGATAAAATCTTGCATGATTACACATGTTCCATAGATATCTCTATCTTATAGATTCTATATGTATTTCAAACAATGACTAAAACAATTATCAGTTATCAGTTTCAAATTAAATCTTAAATCATGCAAATGATGATCAAGCATACACAAGCATTAAGTATAGAATGAAAAACTCAATAAATATTAGATTAATTTAATCAAAGAAAATTATTCACAAATTAATAGCTAGGTTACATAAAAAAATCCGAGAAAAAAAAACTACTCCATAAAAAAATTAAAAGAAACAAACTGGATACATTGAACATCACTTAAGAGTATTGAAAAATTAGAGAGTTGGATGTCTTGAAGAGGTTGTTGTTACTTGGCTTCTTTCTTTCAAATTTGATTGTCTCCTCTCCTAGATGTTGTCTCCTCTCTTTTGTAATGTGTTTAGGGTTTTCTACTCTAAAAAGGACTCTTTTAGTTGTTGCTTTATGAGGTATATATATTTCTGTTTTTTTTCTCCAAAAGAAAGAAAGTTAATTGCATTTTCTAATATAGATTCTTCTCTTCTCATATTGTGGGCCGATTTAAGGGCAATAAACATGAGAATTAAGACACTGGACTTGGTCTCAAAATTTATGGGCATCTAGAACTCTAGATATGGTCCAAAATCCGAGATAGTGTCCGGGTCGCATGGATTCGTGGTTTGATTCAGATCTATATTTTGACTTGATTTCGGACTTCAAAATAGTAAAACTAGGTTCTTTTCATTGAATAAGAGTTGTAATTCTGTGTATTATATTTTCATAAAGATAAAAAACACATGAAACATAGTTGTGTATTTGTCGTTATACTTCAAAAACCAATCATTGTTCAGGCTTGTCTGGTTAGATCAGTCAATATTTGAATTCTAAGCTCTTGTTTATTTCCTCATGTGGATTTTAGCATATTTTAGTTGTTAAATATCTAAAAATATATTGAATTTTTAAGAAGTAAATAATTCTCAAAGATACTTAAAACTCTAGATAACTTGTTAAGAATCTAACAAAAATATCTAAAATAAAACTGAAATGACTTAAAATATATATGTAATATATTCTTTTATCGGTAATTCATGGGATAACTTTACAAATTAATTGGTTATTAAAAACCAAAAATCCGGTCGGCTGGTTATCAATGATCAACTTCACCGAACCCAAATTACATTTTCACATCATATCACATGCATGCAACTAATGTAAATGCACACCTTTTGCCATAATTAAAGTCACCCTATAAATTATCTATAGGATGTGTGTGTGCTCTATCTCCCTACGCACTGGCAGATCAAAGGCTTAGATCTAGACGGTGATACTTAATTAAAATTATGATATAGCTTTGAAAGACATATCGTATAAATTAAATAATAGTGCATATACATCTAAATAACTTGATCAGACGAATTATGATCACTGATCTAGTTTTCTCTTCCCCGTCATTTTAATACGGTCTGGTCCTACAAATGCAATACATGGTCAGGATCTTCCCTAGCAATAATAATAATATTCCAAATGCTGGCGAACCTAATACATTTCATACCGCGGTGGGGACTGGCCTGTTCTCTTTGCTTCGAGTGTTGAGCTACAAATTAATTAGCCGGCCAGACCATTTCCTTGATTCTCTTTTTCCCAGGCCTAACTAACGCGGTTTTATGCTAATGATCGATAGCTAATGCTTTTTCTAAATAATGTAATCGATTACAGGGAAATTAATGACCAAGTCAGCAAAAGTTTGTGGGTGTTTTTTCTTTATGCATGGCTTGAAGTCACTGGTGATGATATGTTTACAATCCCGGAATGATTACAGAGATAGGATAAGATAAATGAATAATATCCTGTCAAGTGAACTGCAATCGAGAAGAGGATGATAAGATTTAGTTTGTTATTCTGTTTAATAATAGTCCTATTCTTTAGGGACTACTGTTATACTTTTACTCATTCCAGTTTGTTACCACATTTCTAGTTAAACGTGAGCTTTTTTATTTCTTTTATAAGGCTATAGAAGCTACTTGTGCTCTTTCAATAAGATTTCATCATTCCTATATAGTTTCATGTTCTTGTTCTTTAAGTCAATTACATTTAACATTCTGGTATCAGAGCCCCATTGGTTCTGAGAAAAAGAGAGAAGCCGCAACTTTGAGTGACTTAAACATAAAGAGAGAAAAGACAAGAGAGAAGCCGTAGCTTTGAGTGATTTAAACACACAAGAGAAAAGAGAAGCCTGAGTGACTCAAATACCAGAGAGAAAAGAGAAAAGAAAAGCCGCAGCTTTTGAGTGATTTCAAACACAAGAGAAGCATGAGTGAAGAGAAAGAGTTCCTGCAACCTACCATTCCAGGATTCCATGGTCATTATGACCATTAGAGTATGTTGATGGAAAATTTGCTGAGATCAAAGGGTCTCTGGAGTTTGATTGAGAATGGTCTTGAAGAACCAAGAGCAGGGACGTTGTTGACTGATGCGCAGCAGACGCAGTTGGAGAGTGCTAGGGTTAACGATCTCAAGGTAAAAAATTACCTATTCTAGTCAATTGATAGGGTAATTCTTGAGCAAATTTTGGAGAAGCGTACCTCGAAACAAATTTGGGATTCCATGAAGAGAAAATTCGAGGGCAATGCCAGGGTTAAGCGATCACTTCTTCAAACTTTGAGGAGGGATTTTGAGGTATTGGAGATGAAAATTGGGGAAACTATCACTGGTTACTTTGCTCGGGTCATGACAATTGCCAACAAAATGAGGAGCAATGGTGAGCAGATGCGAGATGTGACAATTGTGGAGAAATTCTTCGAACCTTGACAAATAAGTTTAACTATGTTGTTGTCTCCATTGAAGAATCTAAAGACATAGATTCCATCACCATTGATGAGTTGCAGAGCTCTCTCCTTGTCCATGAACAGAAATTCAACCGAAATAATGGAGAAGAACAGGCGCTTAAAGTGACATATGATGAAGAATACAGTGGAAGAGGACGTGGAAGAGCAATATTCAGAAACGAACGAGGTAGAGGAAGGGGTCGCCAGACCTACAACAAGGCAATCATCGAATGCTACAAATGCCATCAGCTTGGACACTATCAATATGAGTGTCCAACTGTAGGCAAACATGCAAATTATGTGGAGTTGGATGAGTCAGAGGAGTTGCTTCTTGTGGCATATATTGAGTCACAAGGAGTTACTCGTGATGATGTGTGGTTTCTCGACTCCGGTTGTAGTAACCACATGAGTGGTGATCGGACACTATTTTTTGAGTTGGATGAGGGATTTACACAGATGGTAAAGCTTGGCAACCATACCAAACTGAATGTCGTTGGCAAAGGAAATGTGCAAATATCTCTAGAAGGTGTTAATCATCTTGTTACAGAGGTATTTTACGTGCCAGCACTGAGAAATAATCTTCATAGCATCGGTCAGCTACAAGAAAAGGGATTAGCAATTTTACTTCAGTCAAACCAGTGCAAGATTTACCATCCTTCTAGGGGCTTGATTATCCAATCCAACATGACAGCTAACAGGATGTTTGTCCTATTATCTAACACGCAACCTACCAGGCAGGAGACCAAGGAAGTGTGTCTTCAAGCCACTACTCAGGATCTAGCTCATCTTTAGCATCGTAGATATAGACATCTCATTTATTCAGGACTCAAGACATTGGAAAACAAAACAATGGTAAGAGGCTTGCAACACCTTGCTGAGTCCAATACAGTTTGTGCTAACTGTTTGAAGGGAAAACAACACCGAGAAGCCATTCCTAAGAGGAGTACATGGAGAGCATCAGAAAAATTGGAGCTGGTTCACACTGACATTTGCGAACCAATAACACCCACTTCTAATAGTCAAAAGAGGTATTTGATTTGTTTCATCGATGATTTCAGTAGAAAGGCTTGGGTGAATTTTCTTGTTAATAAAGCAGATGCTTTTGATTATTTTAAATTGTTTAAGAGTAGTGTTGAAAAGGAAACTGGTCTGTCCATTAAGTGTTTAAGGATAGACCGTGGGGGGGAGTTCACATCCAAGGAATTTAATGATTTCTGTAGAAAGAATGGGATCAAAAGACAATTGACTGCAGCTTATACACCGCAGCAAAACGGTGTTACGGAGAGAAAGAATAGAACTGTAATGAACATGGTGCAGAGTTTATTGTCCGAGAAAAATATTCCTAAAATTTTCTGGCCTAAAACGGTAAACTGGACTTTCTATGTACTCAATAGATGTCCCACGTTTGCTGTCAAAGATATGATGCCAGAAGAAGCTTGGAGTGGCATTAAGCCCACTGTTGAGCATTTCAGGGTATTTGGCAGTGTTGCCCATGCTCATATTCCTGATGTTCGAAGGAAGAAGCTTGATGATAAAAGTTGCAGCTGTGTTTTCTTTGGGGTGAATGAAGAATCAAAGGGATACAGACTCTACGATCCAGTGTCAAAGAAAATTCTGGTTAGTCATGATGTTGTCTTTGAGGAGGACAAGAAGTGGAGCTGGGATGAAAGTCATCAAGAACAGCCTTTTCCAGACTTAGAATGGGAAAATGAAAATTAGCATGCTGAGCTTGGGGAAGATGAAACCGAGGATGCCTCAGAGCTTGAAAACATATCAGTGCCAACCGAGAATGATACAGAACTTGACAGCAGACTAGTGCCACTTGATAGCAGACTAGTGCCATGTTCAGACATTGGTACTTCTGAATTGTTTGAACCTCTAAATGCAAGAGCAGTGCGGATAAGAAGATCACCAACATGGATGGAAGATTACCTCTCTGGTGAAGATCTCTCCGATGAAGATATTGAAGTTAATAAAGTCCTATTTGCGAGCTCCGATCCAGTCAGTTATGAGGAGGCAGTAAAAGATGAAAAATGAAAGCTTGTTATGGATGCAGAAATGCAGTCAATCAATAAAAATAGGACATGGTTTCTAACTGATTTGCCAAAGACAACAAAGAAGATTGGGGTTAAATGGGTCTACAAGACGAAACTCAATGAACTTGGAGAAGTGGAGAAGCATAAAGCTCGTTTAGTTGCCAAAGGTTATGCACAGGAGCATGGAGTTGATTATGAAGAGGTTTATGCTCCAGTAGCTCGTATGGATATAGTACGAATGATTCTAGCTCTTGCGGCACAAAAATCTTGGATTGTGTTTCAGCTTGACGTCAAGTCAGCCTTCCTTCATGGAGAGCTAACTGAAGATGTCTATGTTGAGCAACCGAAAGGATATGAAGTGAAGAATGAAGAACTTAAAGTATACAAACTCAACAAAGCTTTATACAGACTCAAGCAAGCTCTAAGGGCATGGTTCAGCAAAATCATGTCATATTTCTTGAAAGAAGGTTTTGAAAAGAGTAACAGTGAGCAGACCCTCTTTACTAAAGTTAGTAAACAAGGTAAACACTTGATCATTAGCCTATATGTTGATGACTTAATTTATACTTGGAGATGATGAATACATGTTATGCGAGTTTAAGAACTCAATGATGAATGAGTTTGACATGTCGGACTTGGGTAAAATGAGATACTTTCTCGGCATTGAAGTGATGCAGTTTGGTGGAGGAATATTTATAAGCCAAAGAAAGTATGTGTTGGAAGTGTTGAGAAGATTTGGAATGGAACGCAGTAACTCGGTCCAGAATCCAATCATTCCAGGGTTCAAAATTTTTAAAGATGAGAATGGAATAGAAGTGAATGCCTCGTTCTATAAGCAGTTGGTGGGGAGTATGATGTATCTTACAACTACAAGGCCAGATATAATGTATGTGGTAAGTTTGATTCGCAGGTACATGTCAAAGCCAACGAAACTTCATTATTTAGCAGCCAAGAGAGTTCTGCGCTATTTGCAAGGAACTATTGACTTTGGAATCTTCTACAATAAGGGAGGGAATGAGGAGCTAATTGGATTCACTGATAGTGACTATGCCGGCTCTGTGGAAGATAGGAAGAGCACGCCAGGGTATGTTTTTATTTTGAGCAATGCAGCAGTGGCTTGGTCTTCACGCAAGCAACCAATAGTCACACTTAGCACAATCGAAGCAGAATTTGTTGCTGCTGCAGCATGCACATGTCAAGCAGTATGGATGAAGAGGATATTGAAGAAGCTTGGTTATGAAGGCAGTGAGAGTACCATTATTTTCTGTGATAATAGTTCAACCATCAAGCTGTCAAAGAACCCCGTAATGCACGGTAGAAGCAAGCACATTGATGTGCGCTTTCATTTTCTACGTAATCTGGTGAATGAAGGAGTTGTTCAGTTGAAGTTTTGTGGAACACAGGAGCAGGTGGCAGACATACTAACTAAACCTCTTAAGCTGGAGTCATTTCAGAAGCTGAGGGGCAAATTGGGAGTCTGTGAGGCGCCAAAATTAAACTAGCTGCTAATGAAGTCTAGTTTAAGGGAGGGAATGATAAGATTTAGTTTGTTATTCTGTTTAATAAAAGTCTTAGTCTTTAGGGACTACTGTTACACTTTTACTCATTCCAGTTTGTTACCACGTTTCTAGTTGAACGTGAGTTGTTCTGTTTCTATTTCTTTTGTAAGGCTATATAAGCCACTTGTGCTCTTTCAATAAGATTACATCATTCCCAGGTAGTTTCATGTTCTTGTTCTTTAAGTCAATTACATTTAACAGAGGATACCAAATCCACTTCATAGAGCTTTTTAAAGGAGATAAAGCGAACCAATTTCTAGGCTACAGAACTAACATTACTTGAATGAATTTTTTTTTCTTATTATACCGCATCATGATTGAATGCCACCCTGCAGTCGTGCGGGGTTTCTCTAAAGATTTGAATATGAGATCTTTAAATATAAATACTAGCTTTACCTTGTTGAGCTACGTGCCATTTCACAGACTATATTTCTCATATTGAATGGATTTTAGGATATCATCACTGAATTAAGCGATACCACATTGCATAGTTACAAAAATATAAAAAGGAAGTCCAACATATATATAGCGTTCACCCAAGGGAACATCAGCTGTTAGATCAGAATTTGCATGCAGATCCAACACCAAAGATAAGAGGAATCATTTGATCACCGCAAGTAGACAGTTAAATACAATTACTTTTGAGTGATTTAATGTATTTGACTTGAAAACAACACTTGAATTATTATTCCAAGCAATTCATAAGTCTTTCCAGAGAGCAGAGATTTGAAGGAGAGTATGTTCGGTTGACTATTTCATGGATAGCACAAGGCAGAATATAATGTGCTGAGTTCACTTCAGGATAGTTGATTGTTAAATTTGATATAATTAATGAAGTCATATATTTTGAAAAATTATAGGACAGTATACTTAGTGAGTAAATTAAGCATAATACTGAACAAACTAATGTTAAGACATATAAGGAGGTTGGTTATTGTTTTTGTAGTGACAAAGATTAAGTTCTGCTACCTCCTTGAGAAAGAAAGACGTATATTTTGGCCTTATAGTCGAAGAAATAAATATCCGCATAGGATTCCATGGGAATGATGCAAAATTAAGCTTCTTGCAACTCGGTTAATAAACGAGGAGCAGCTGCTTTTGATCATCGCACGTGGGCATGATTTTATATATATACATGAGAAATGCCAAGAGGCCCTGTATTAATAAAAGCAAAAATTGACATGTAGCTTGACGATGTACCGACCCCAAATCTGGACCCTCAACTAATGGTGAATAATGGTTTCAAGGCACCCCACCCCCCCAATATTTCTCGCAATAAATCCAATACCTTCAACCTAAATTCTCTGCTGTTGATCTAGTTCTAAGCCTGTAAACCGAGGCTAATTTACGTTGTCATTGTTCTTTAATCAATCACCCTGACCTGACCTGACCGAATTTTCATAGGGCCAGCACTGTTGTGCCAGTGACCAGCTCAGTAACTTATCCTTATAATTCGTATTGTAAACAAGCCACTGCTTCCTCCTCCAATCCAGCCCTATCTAACCTATGGAGGCTAAGTTACTTCTGCTCTTGTTTACTGATTCCACAGCTAGTCTATCCCTTCCGAATTGGATTTTGTGTTCATAGTGTTTTGACTGTTCGTAACTCTTGTAATAGATGGACCCATGAACCATATTGATTGATTGATTGATTGATTTTATTGGTATTTTTGAAGCCTGATTTTATTTGTTTTCTGAAAATACAAAGAATCCAAATAATGAAGACTATTCAGCTGACACTACTCCTCTACCTAACATTTCACCAAATAAGTAGCTGATTCCATTCACTGCTTATAAGTGATTTTGATTGCCTCTCGCTTTCATTGTTCTGGCATCATTTTCCAAGGTTATCAACAAAGTTCAGACGTTTCATGTCTGTTAAATATTTGATCAAATGAAGACCCGAAAATTAATTATTGATACGGAATTTATTTATCAAGATCACTCTTTCTCAGTGGTAAATCTCAAAACTATAAGCCCCGTAGTGGCAGTATAATTTCGAAGCCAGGCCCATTTAAAACCTTCTGGCTGAATTGAAGGACATTTGTGCCTTTCTCCTTTTGCTTTCTTGTTTGTTTGAGACCTAAACATTGAATAAGGATAGGGTTTTTAAAAATAAAAAAATAGAAAAAAAGAAAATAGTGATCCTGTTTAATGCCTGAGTATTGATAAAAATAGCATGTGGTTTAATTTTTGAAGCTGCATTTACCTTTTCCTTCTAGCTTCGGTATTTTTATTTTTTATTTATTAAATTAACCAAGTTATACGAATTTAAATGCCTTATCTTTCCTTTGCATGCATTAGTAAAATAATGTCTTAGGAAATTACAGACGAGAGCTTTGAGATAATTCATTACCATAAGATTTGAAGAGTAGAATTTCCCGAAGATAAATGTATTTAATCCTTGTAAGAGACAAAAAAAAAAAAAATGTTTCTAACAAATGATCACCGCCATGTATATAGTTGAAGTCTGCATACAGGAACAAACTAAAAATAAAACATCTATCTGCACGACCAAAACAGATTCCTAAACTCCATTGTTCGTTTTTTTGGTATATATATGTTTCGTTTTTACCAGTAAAAGGGCTCCAATATCAAACCTAGACAAGACAAATGGAGAGCAATATCGGGCCAGCACTACATGGACGATCATTCATATTTCATGGTGTTGTTACTTATCAGCATCATTCGGGCCCTACTGTCTCCAGCCATTGTTAACAAGGGAAGCCATCCCGTGAATGGTCTTTCATAGACAGACGTGGCTTCGCCAGCTACAAGCATTTTCTGGTGCATCGACGAAGCGAAAGAAAGATAAGATGCTTTGACGGGTTTGCAAAATCAAATGTTTTCCTGTCAATTGATGATCAGACCTGACAACCATGCAAGCCTACCTCCTCCTCTTTTTCTGATTCTGATAATCTGATCGATCCCACCAGACATGAGCACACGTGTACCTGCTTCTTAGGCTGCCTATCGAACGTTGCTCGGTGTTTGATATCTTCTTGTCGGAAACGCGCTTTGAAGTCACCTTGGGAATTTTGCGTTCTGACTTCCCATTTCCGACCACAAAGGTCCACCTAAAACCAAAACCCTCCAAGTTCACTCAATATCAATTATACGGTCACTTAAAATTAAGAATCAATTACGATCTTCCGACTAAAGGATTTACTCTCCATGTTATGTTATTTTATGTTCAACCTTTATAATTTTTAATATTACTAGAAATTTATAAAATCATTAATTTTAGAATCAATAAAATTAATTAAAATACATATAAATTGATCCAAATATATATATTAATTAAAAATAAATTCAAGTTAAATACGAATATTATCCAAAGAAAATCACTAATCTCAATTATTCTAGGTGTAGAGAAGCTAAGTTGATTTACATTTATCTTATAATAGTAATGATAAAATAAAGCTAAATTGATATACACTTATCAGTGTATTGAATACTTTTTTTTTTTTGAAATGTAAATTAAAAGTCTGCATAGCTAACTTTTAATATAACTAACAAATACGTGGACCAAAAAATATATTTTTTTATTAGAGAATTTAGGAAAATATCTTCTTAGGGTGTGATTTTAAATTTTCTAAAAAAGAAATAATACAATGAGTGTGTGTGTGTGTGTGTTTATTTGTCCAACTTTTGTGTATAAAAACTAGATTACTCTTTACTTGAATTTTAAGTATAGGCTGTTAGATTTCAACATTTGAAAATTTTGGATCATAATTATCAAAACAATAATTGAACTAAAAAGGATGATGACACCTGACTTATTAACAAAATATTAAAGAATATAGCTAAAAATTATAAAATTCTAGTTATTCCAAACTCTTATAAGATAGTCATACCTTAACTTGAACTCAAGATATGCAATGCAGGTTTCAGATTTTTGCTACAACACCTCTCCCCTTGGGGACTATATTATTCTAATCTCATTCCTTGAATTGCTAGTTTGACATGTTGACCCAGTTAATTATTATATTTTTAATTTTTTTAATTGAATATTTTTTTAATTGAGCTTTATAATTTATTTTTGATTTACATTTCAATCCCATAACCTAGCTCACAAGATTGCCAGGTTTACTTGATTTATTTTTTTCAGTCATTTTTTAATTGAATACACACACACACACACACACACTCCTACAAATCAAACTTTATTTTTGTTCTTTAGTTTTTTTTTCATTTTTATTATTCAGTTTTTTTTTCTAGAGATAAGATTTTACAATTTTATAGTTGGCTTTTTGTGAAGTTATTTTGGTTTCTTGGATTTAAGAAAAATATTATTTAATATTTCATTATATTTCCATAGATAATGAATATGAATGCTAGCTATGAAATAATTTCAATTCTTATATTCAAAAATGGTATTTATCTTGTTGCATAAATATTATATAATATCTTTAATTTTAATCACTTATAACTTTATTTATGATTGACCATTTTCATCCCTACTTTTTTTTTTAAAAAAAAAATCCATGATATTTCTAACAATTTACTCTAAAAGTAATTATAAATATAAATGTTCAAAGTGATCAGATTTATTTTGTTGACCACACACACACGTAATCACATATGCGCGCGCGCGTGTGCCAACGTACATCATCAAGCTTTGGTCCAACCTTAGTTATGGTGAAATACAAAAGTGTTGAGTTGTCCATCCAAAATATTAAATATTTGCAAGGGAAACAAAGGTGGGCCCATTTTTTAGTGCAAATGTGGTCCTTTAGTACAAGAGCTCGAAAATAATAAGAGAAAGCCCACGGATTTAATGCAGGGAAAGGTGCATGCCCTTATTATTATTATTATTATTATTATTATTATTTTGAAAAGTTCTCCTCCCGCCGTCGGTGGGGGACCTGAGGGTTTCTCATGAGTTGGAATACTATTTTTATTTCCATAATGTAGTGGCTTGTTTGGGACCAGGACTATACTTTAGCTAAGCTGTAATGTCGTTTTGTCCACGTTAAGTTCATGGGTATTCACGAAGCAAAGAAATTTTTTCCTCCTCTTCAAGCTTTCACTTGGTCTGGTTATTCTTGGACATTTACAACGTAGACAGCCCCTAATGCTTGTTCCAGTCCACACATATTTATGATTAGATATTAATCTCTTTCATTTTCTGGGGATAGGCACGGCCGATCAAGCTACACTAAAATAGAACCGTACATCTCCGACTTGCTGAGAGAGCCTAAAATCAAGCAATCCAGTCCATGGCATCATCTAGCCTGGCCTGGCGTGTCTGTTCCACTGTAACCAGAAAATACATGCATTAGAATCACGGCACTGGAGAATATTCAAGGAGGACAGCGCGTGGTACGTGGAGAGTATTCCTTGTACCTCTTCGTTATATCTAAAATATCTGCGCGTGGATGAGGAAACATGCATGCACTTTGATCGTGGACGAAGATGGAATGCTGTTGAGCATATGGACACTGCACCAGCTGGTTTTTCTCATACAAGTCCTTCATAGGAGAAAGAACTAAAACGCTTGCAGCTGGTTGTTCTTGTACAAATCATGGTTTTTATAATGTGAATGCAGTATTATTCTTTTCATTTAGGCATAGCTGTAATATATGCCCTGGTCCCAGACGCGCAATCTGTTTTGATTGATCTGAAAATTTCGTTTTCAACACGGAGCTCCAAGTTCTAATCCTCGGATTTTACAATATCGGAAATTATATTCCATAGAAGAAAAATGCTCGGAATAGGTTCGTGAAGGTTAAAATTATTGGCGATCGCTAGTTGCTGCTATGAGTTTCTGTCACGTGATCAGTCTGGTCAATGCATTTCACACATAAATCTCTCATTATTCAATGACGGATAGTAGCCAAGTGGAAACCCGAGAAAGTCTTGAAGTTTGTATACCTATATTATAATACGTGCTGTGTTTGTTTGGTGGAAGAGACTGTATATTCTCTGAAATTTGAAGGGGGGAAGTCTTATCTTATGGCGGAGGAACCTATCTTTGTCATGTTGAATGACTCCATGCTAACGTACCAAACAGCACTGCCAGTAAACTAGTCTTTTCCTGTCCGCAGTACGCTCGTCCAGCAAACGCGTGTCGTGTTTCTAAGAAAACACATGCACATCGATACATTTAAAATTATTTGGTGCATTGTACTTCTCTTAAAATAGTTTATAGTTATTTAGGATTTCAATAAACATTATCCGAAACTTAATATTTTTTCTAAATTCCATAAACTCTTCAAAATTAAATCGCAGTAAACTATAATTGATTTAACTTCTAATTTTTTTTTTATCAATTTTTAAATGTTAAGTTATGAATATCATAAATCATCTCATTGTTTAGCCATTAACACTAATTTACACAATAACACAATTCACCAAATAAAAAATCTCTTAAAGTTTTTTTTACGGGAGAGATTGTTGTGCAATGCTAGAATACTTTGTATTGCATTACTTATGCACACATCATTCTCACTTTTTTTTTGGAACATGGGTATCCGGACAAAATTATATATACTTTGATTAATCTCGATAGTCTTGAAGTTAATGACCAGTTAAAATCTCCAGTGATCATGATTGATATCAAACTCAAACTAATGACATATGAAAAGCAAGCCCAAGACCTAACCAATTGACTCACAGTGTTTAAAATTTACATATTATTCTATTTATAGAGAAAACCTAATATTCTTATTAATGACAAGATATAGAGAAAACAAGTTGACTTTCTACATGCTATAATTAGTTATTTTAATATTTAATTAGTAAAATTATAATAGATAAAATATGTTAGAAATAAGTTTTTTTCAGCCGAAAAGGAACAGTATGATTGAAATGGAAAGTGATTAATATATTTTTTTAATTGTAGATAACTTACGTAAATTTGTCTACATAATTTTCTTACTTTTTTTTTCCCTAGTAATATTAGATCTGAAATATTATAAATAAAAATATTGCAATTTTTCTTAAGAAAAAAACTTAAATTTTTTGCGTGCTGTAATTAGTTACTTTAATATTCAATTAATAAAATTATAATAGATAAAATATATTAGAAATGATTTTTTCGCCTAAAAGGAACGATATAACCAAAACAAGAAGTGGTTTGTATATTTTTTAAGTGTAGATAACCTAGGTAAATTTATCTATCTATTTTTTTTAGTTGCCTTTTATCACCGGTAATATTAGATATGAAATATAATAGATAAAAATATTGTAATTTTTTTTTAAGAAATAAACCTAAACAAAAGAGCACAAAATTAGAATTAAAAGCCAAAATAATTTTTTTATAAGATTTATTCATCATCATTCATTTTATTAAAAGTATTTCAGGATACTGACATTAATTTTTTTCTTCAAAAAATCCTAGGTTATTTTTTTCTCTTTACATATATATTTTCAGGCGATGATATTAAAACATATAATTAGTCTCACATATTTATAAGAAAAAAACTAAAAATAATCATTATCATTATTTTGAATGCTTTATCTGGGCTTTTTTCTATGTAGAAAATTGAATGATTTTATACATGTTGCAACTAATTATTTTACTATTTAATTAGAAAAATTGTAATTAATGGAATATGTTAGATAGGGTTTTTTTGCCACCTAAAAGTGATTGAATGTTACTACTATTAAAGCTATTTTAATAATTATTGTATTGGCATATTGTACAATTGGAATCGAATTTTTTTTATTAAAATGAGTCATGTGCTCCGTGTAACATGCTAATTAATTGTTATGTATATTTTGTTTGTTTCATAAATTCTTTAATTAGAAAATAGTAAAATTACAGTTATTGAATTTTAGCATAGATGAGTGATTTGTTTTATTTACTAAACAATTTGATTGATTTTTTTTAATTAATTTGATAATAATTTAATTGGTAGTAGCAAAACCGCAATCGATGATATTGACTAAAGATTTTTATAAAAAAAACCTAGGTAACTATATATACATATATATATATATATATATATATATATATATATATATATATATATATATATATATATATATATTAAGGTGCTAATATTACATAAATATACAAATATATAATCAGTTTGACAAACTTAAAAGAAAACAAAATTAACAAATAATCATTATTTTAAATGTCTTATGTATAATAATTAGAAAATTCAAGACCTAACAAAACTAACAAAAAAGCAAGTTAGAAACAAAATAAATGAAAAAATAAAAATAAATATTATTAAATTTTAAAAAATTATTTGATTTAAAGGAAAAAAGAAAGAGAAATCATAATAATTATTAAATTTCAAATGATAACCAGCACATATTAAAAATTGAACAGTCAATAAAAAATCCTTAATAACATTAGAAATAAATAAAAAATAAAAATAAAAACTAAGAGAATGTCTATATAAACATGGACAGAAATAGAAAATATGTAAGAAATATATATATAAATATGGACAAAAATAGAAACTATGTAAGAAATATATATATATATATATATATATATATATATATATATATATATATATATATATATATATATATATATATATATATAAGGAATTAAAATAAAATCTATAAGGATTCTAAAATAAATTCATAATAAAAGGAATATATATAAGGCCTAAAATAAATAAATAAAACATATATAATAAATCTAGAAGTTGTCATAGATATACCACATATTACACGATAGATATCATATGGTATATAGCCATCAAAAAGAGTAGTGGAGAAGAAATCAAAGAAACCAATTTTCTTCCCGTTGCCATTGAATTTTTTTTCAAAAAATCTACATTCAAAATATATATATTAGCCCATACCCTGCACCCCCATTGCAAGTGATATCATATTTTTTTTAAAATTAAAACAAATTAATTATGTGAGATTTTTTTTTATTATAATATAAATTTAGATAAAATAATAAATTTATGTAGAATTCCTGTTAAGTGTAAGTTTTCTATAAAATATATGAATTTTAAATCAATATAAATTTATTTATTTAGTAGATTTCAATGAAATAATCAACATAAAATTATCATTATCATTAAAAAAACAAAAAGATTAGGATGTCTGAATTATTGAATTCACTGTATTAAGATTAATTTATTTTATAATTCAACTGAAATTCAACATAAATTCAAAATAATAATAATTAACCTAACATATTTATAAGAAAAAAACTTACAAATAATTGTTATAATTATTTTGAATGTCTTATCTATAATAATTAAAAAATTTAACACTTAAAAATATTAACAAAAAACAATTAAAAAACAAAATAGATGACAAAACCAAAAAACTATTATTTATTATATATTTAATTCATTTTATTAGAAATGCATCAAAAAAAAATTAATGTTTTAAAATCATTTTTGCCATTAGCACATCAAAATCATCTAGAAACACCAATTTTTTTAATTTAAAATAAAAATATTTTTTTTTTAAATTTGATCAAAAGCGATTTTCAAATGCATTCTCAAACACTCCTGCCATCTCCAATCAGAACCACAGTTCAATGCACCTTTTCAAATAGTAATGAACAACGAAAATTATAGTTGAAATCACTGCTAATTACTGTTTGAAATTGAGATCTCCTTTGGCTATCTATAAATTAATAGTCATGGTGCACGTAAACTAGCCCGGATATCCAGTTATAAAAAAAATTATATGTGGGAAAAAATATAAAAAAAGAGGGTCCAAAGATTATTCGTGGTGCGTGTAAGTTATCCCAGTTATAAAAAATATGTATACTTGGAAAAAAAATCATGATGCACGTAAACTAGTCCGGATACTGTGACTATAAAAAAAACAAAAAGGAAGCCCGATAAAAAAAGGGGAAAACACGTTTTCAAACAGTAATGAACAATGAAAATTATGCATATAAAAAAAGTAAGTTCAGAGATTTATCATGATGCGTGTAAGCTGATCCGAACACCCCGTTTATAAAAAAAAACCTGAAAAAAAAAAAACAAAGTGCCTTTTAAAACAATAATGAATAGTGAAAATCATTGTTCATTACTCCAAAATTATTTTTGTTGCTGAGATTCAAACTCCCGCGCCCCGCTTGAACATTGTTGCAACCACTCTGCCAAACGATCTATTTGTTCAATTTTAAGATGCAAATAATAATAATATGATAATATAATTTAACTGTCTAAAAATTCGTTGCTAGAAAGATTTAAACTCCCATGCCCCACCCCGCGTCACACTCTCTAACCACTCGGCCAAGCGCTTATTTGTTCAATTATGTTATACTAATAATAATAATATGATTTTATAATTTAACAATTCCCATCCATAGTGATCTGAGTGTAGATGAACAGTGTAAAACACTGTTGAAATCCATGAGCTCTTATAGCTTTTAGATAATCCAACATCCTTATTAATGACAGGATATCACTTTACCCCTTAAGAAATATCACATATTTTATTTTAAAATAATTATTATAAAATTATGCAAATAAATTCCTATTTGATTTTTCTTGGTTTATAATTGTAATATCATGTGTTAATTACACTTTGGTTCTTATTTTTTAAAATTTATTAATAATCAAGTTATATTTGATTAATTATTCTAGTTTAATTTCTCACTAATGATTTTTAATATGTATAATCCATTAAATTCCTTACATGTTGGTCCAAATCCATATCATAATCCTATGCAAAATATAATTATATAAATTAAACAATATATCTTAATATCATTTCAATAACCTAATTTATTTATATTTAACTATTATGTTTGGTGTTTAGCAAGATGTCATCATCTTTAAAATATTAAAAAAATCATTTGTGATTTAACATAGCCTTTTAATGATTTTTATGAATATAACTATTATCTTTTTATCTTAAATGTTTTAAATTTGATATTTGAGAATGAAATGCATTTACTCTATTAAATCATGT
Source organism: Salix dunnii (assembly GCA_015731905.1). NCBI lineage: Eukaryota > Viridiplantae > Streptophyta > Magnoliopsida > Malpighiales > Salicaceae > Salix > Salix dunnii. Next base: position 8,311,205 of record CM027668.1, on the reverse strand, counting down.
ATTTCTCAACAAAATAATTATAAATTATTTAAATAAAATTTAAAACTCTTTTAAATGTTATTTCACATTGCTTAAGAATTTTATAATCAATATTATTTAAGAACATACAAAATATATATAATTTATATCAATGATGAATCTTTTCTTGATTATTTAAATACTTCCATATGATTTATGTTATATCCAATATTTTCTTGTTTGCTACTTATGATTAAGGCAAATTAGAAAAACATAGTATATTTTATATAAGATAATTTGATAATTTCAAGTCTAAAGATCACTAATATAATTGTTATGTGAGTCTTTCTACATATATGGATAATCTTTCAATGTGAAATCGTCATCCATTCATTGTACTTATTATTTAATAAGATTTTACATAATAATTTCAAATATCCCTTGTATATCATCTTATAAGAAACAAATTATTTTATAATTTAAAGAATATAACATGTAAAGCTTTTAACAATTCTAACTAATATCTATTCATATTTCTTGAATATTTAGAAACAATATCTTGTTGTAATAAGAATCCTCAAAATCATAATCACTTTTATAATTATTGTTTTTTTTTCGTAAAACGTTTTTGTCTTGTATTTTTTTTAATTATGAGAGGCTCGTTGATCAAATTTTAATAAGTATTAAAAAGTAAAATCAATATAATATATAACCACCCGCCGATCAAACATGTAACAATTCAGCCTTACATGAGCTGGGTACAAATTCAATAATGCCTAACCTAGAGGCTCAATTTTTTTTTTTTTTCCTTGTTAAAATTCGCTCGGCGAGCAACTCCACCGGGGTCCAAGACGACGACTTGCAATAAAGCTGAAGGCTAAAGGGTAGATTTGAAAGAAGAAGAAACAGTTCCAACGCTTGATCTACATTAAATCTCAAGACCTATCACTGCCACTCGTCCATTACCAATCGGAATCTGGGTGCACCACCATTGTTGAAAGGGTCCATGTCACAGGCACTCGGTTAATGTTTGCCGACCTGCCATGCCAACTGGACCCTTTTCCATTTCATTGACAGGTCACATCTTCAACCTGTATGAATCAAAATAGACCCAGATAGAGGATCTGGTACCACTAGCTATTCAACATTGATGTGGGCATTGGTCCTGCACCACTGAATTTTGTGCAGATCAAATTCATGTTGCTATCCAAATCAAGACAGTACATGGCTCCAACATTGTACTAGCTACTTGATGATTCCTGAATATATATATATATATATATATATATCTTAAAATCCCTTCAAGATATTTTTGCATTCATCCTCGCTTCGAAATAAAATCTACTCTGTTTAAACTATTTGAGTTTTTAATTTTTATATGTATGAATTTTTTATTACATTTTTAATTAATTTTTGTACTTTTGTTTTTGCTATTTGAATATGCATGTATTTTAATTGTTTCTATTTGAACACTGAATCCTATCAATCAAATGCTTATATAATCAATTAGTTAGTTACAGATGTTTTCATTCAGTATCCACTACCACTTGGCAGTTGGCACCAATGCGTGGACTATAGTTGACTATTTAAAAAAAATAAACAAAAAGAGTAAAGAAAATTAGGATGGATTTTAATGAAACTATATAAGATCAAAGATTTATTATAAAATCAACTACATATATAAAGTTGTCGAAAAAGCCAACTTTTTTTGTTTTATGAATTTGTATTATTGCTTTTTTAAATAATTAATTTGGTTTTTTTTTTAAATTACAGTTGGAAATTTGTTTGGTTTGTAAGAAGTGGTGGAAATTGAACGGTATGAGTTTTTTTCTTGGTAAAATTATTTTTTTTTTATTTTTTTTATATAAATAATTTTTATTAACTACCTTTTTTTTTAAAAAAAATGATTTGATATGATAAAGTATAAAATAAACTCTATCAACTACACGTGTGGTTCTAATAAGATATCAAACTTAACTTTTTTGAGCTTGACTGCATATTAGATCCAGACATCTGAGGATTTAGAGAGATGTTTAAACCAATTTTTTTGGGCTCAGTTATGCGTTAGAACTAAAATACCAAGGTCGATGGCCTTTTAAGCCGAGAATTTCTCTTGATATGAGCACCTAAAAAGGAGGTTTAGGGTCATGATCTTCATGCACCGTGGATATACATACAGTTCTATAAGAAATATTTATACATGAATCAATATTAATCTTGATTATAAACAATGATCCCATTAAAATTAATATTATATATAGATTGACATATAATGCTATCTTTACAAGTATATGATATTCACAATAACTTTCATAGCATTATAGATTTTGAAACATCATCATATGTCAATATCTTTTTTTCAAGATATGAATACATATAATAATAGTTGATAAATTTAAGGTATTTTTTTCCTAGACTAACATATTATAAAGAAATATTTTCTAAACGAGCACTACTAAAAAAGATCATTTATAAATTATAGTTGATATGTGCATGTAATACTTGTCTTAAATTTTAAGCCTGAGGTCAAAAGGCATTTTGTTTTTTTTCATGATTTTTTTTATAATTAAAAATGTGCTCGGAGGCAAATTTATATTTAACTAAATAATAACAACAACAACAATAAGGATGAGTGCATGTGGAGCCATTGACACTTAAAAATATCACTTGTCTTGTCATTAAAAGCTTTGTCATCTTTTCTTGATGGTACAATATATTTATAAATTGGTGGCCATGTTTGGCAATGTTAACTCATTTTTCTTCTTCTTATCTACTCCTTCCCCCTAAAATTAAAACTTAACCCTCTCAGTTGTGAACATTTCAACTCCAATCCTATTGCTGTGAACCTTGTGATCATATGGTTATGCAATTCACAATCAAGAATGAAATCTAATCCTAAAAAGCTAAAATAGATCTGATGGAATGTGACACAATAAAAATTTGCCCTAAGATACCAGTATTATTGAAATGAGTAGAATGACTCCATGAAGCCAGTTAATCTTTAATAAGTCAGATTTAGTTCATTCAAGAACTAAAGAATGCAAGAATCACTCTCACATATAAAATTAAAAAATTCAGAAGTAATATTCATCAATGGCTGCCGAAATTCAGTTTACATGAATTTAAATAGTTCTTGAAAAACTAACCCTAATGGACCCTTTATGTGGATTTAAATGAGGTCCACTCAAAACTGACCTAAAACCCTAAACTTAAAAGCCCATGACTTGATCCAAACAAGTCTTGGATCCTAACTAAAAATAAAGTTTTAATTAAGCCTAAACAAGCTTTGAGCTATAGCTAACAAAATTAAATAAAGCCTATAATATTAAATCCATGTTCTGATGAGAAGACTAAAATATTATAAAGCTAATATAAGGCTTATTTATCGCTTTCCATCTCACCCCTTAATTCTAGAAACAAAAGGAAAAGGAAGTCACTCATGTTGTTTCCAAGTTGTAGTAAGATTCTTTTGTCTCATTTATTGTTCTCACTTTATGGCCAAAATAAGGTTATATTGGACCCCTCCTGCACGTGGATAAGATATTCTAGGTTTTCCTTTTGATGCTCCAATGGTCCTTGTAATTCTGACTTAGTTGAAACCTTCAAAAACACGAATCAATCTCCTAAACACGTAATGGGTCTTCGCTACTATTTCTCGGTTGGTCCACATCACCTATTCATTTGAGTTATGATTGTTTGGTTTTATTTTCTTATAAAAAAAATTATTTGTTTTCAATTTTATTATTCAATCTCAATTTACTAAATACAAGCCACACCTGCGCTCCGCCGTGGGGATTAATTATTTTTGTTTAGTTTTAACATATATAATTTCTTGTTTTGTATTTCAGTTTTTTTTATTTTTTTTTTAGTTTAGTTTCGATCTCTTGATTTTTTCGTCCATTCTGAGATAGTTTTTAATTTTTTATTTGTATCTATACACCTCTACTCTTAGTTTAGATTTTTTTTTTTATTTGTATTAAATGCAGCTTGCATTAAAAAAACATAACAAGTTTAACTTTAGTAGTGTAAAATAAGAGTGAACTCTCTCTTATGCATGTATACTTAAACATGAAATATTTGAAACATTCTCGCAAATAACTTTTCTATTTTTTCTTATTTGAGGCTACAAAAATTATTTTACTATGTACTAAAAATATGAAATCATCGGGGTACCCCCAATGACAATTCTCAGTTTTTATCTTATTTGAAGATATTATGGTTATTGTACTATGAACAAAAATAAAAAAATGAAAATACCCCTAATACCATAATAATATTTTAAATGTACTTTACATAATAAAAAATATATATAAAATTTAATATATATTTTTAGACGTTTTATGACACCGCATGTGCCGCCTGAATTATGCGTGAGTTCAAAAATTGACGGCGCGCCTGAAGGCACGTCCACATTACCATGACAAAAAATATAATTAAAAATTAATAAATTACCAATACACTATATGCAACTCTTGGATTTTATCTTATAAGGGGTATATACATACTCAAACAACTTGTGGGGCGCGTCAGCTAATCCGGGCATCCTAGTTATCAAAATAAAAAGGGCTCAAGGATTAGTCTTGACGCGCGCAAGCTGGCCTGGACATCCCAGTTATTAAAAAACTTGGTCAAGGGATTAGTCGTGGAGCGCTTAAGCTGCTCGGAGATTTCGGTTATAAAAAATGTATATTTGAACAAAAGAAGTATAAGAAAAAAATTAAAATAAAATAAAATAAATGGGTCCAGAGATTAGTCATGGTGCGCTTAAGTTGTTCCAAAGACCTTGGTTAAAAAAAATATATAAGTGAAAAAAAAAATAGTGCTTAAGCTTGCTCGGAACCCCAGTTATAAAAAAAATATAAGTGAAAAAAAAAACAAAAGAAAATATATAAGTAGGAAAGCACTGTAGGAACCCATATTATTTAAGAAAAAATGAGCCTAAAAATTAGTCGCGGGGGGCTGAAGCTGGCCCAGAGACCCCAATTATAAAAAATATATATATAAGTGAAAAAAAACAGGGAAAAAAAAATACTAGTAAGAAAGCACTGCAGCAAAAATAAATAGGTTCAGAGATTAGTTGTGGTGCGCATAAGTTGGCCTGGACCCCTCGATTATGAAAACAAAATTGGGTCCGTTGATTAGTCGTGGTGCGCTGAAACTGGCCTAGATACCTAAGTTATAAAAAATATAAAAGTGGGGGTGGCAGATTAAACAAAAAAAAATATAAGTGAGAAAGCACTATAACAAACCACAATGTTTTGTGAGTAGATGAAAGTTGGCCTAGACACTCCAGTCATAAAAAAAGGGTTGGTCTGGGGATTAGTCATGGTGCATGTAAGCTCGTCTAGATACCTTGGTTATAAAAAAAAAAAAAATGGATTCAGGGATTAATTGTGGTGCGTATAAGCTCGTCTAGACACCCCGGTTATCAATAAAAAAATTGGATTCGGGGATTAGTAGTGATGCGTGTAAGCTTGCCTGGACATCCTAGTTAAAAAAAAAAGATCCGGGAATTAGTCTTGGTGCGCTTAAACAAGCTTAGTCACACCGGTTATATGTGAAAAAACAAAACAAAATGTTGAAGGAAAAAAAAACAAAAATACAGCATAAAAAATAAAAAAAGTATTGTAGCGGGAAAGCATAGCAACAATTCACAGTGAAATGTGTGAAGAGTTTACAGTGCTTTCCCCACACTATTTAGATATATAATTATATTATCCAATGTAATAGTTATTCTTTGGATTTCTAGTTTTTATCCTTAGTCATTTTTCTTAAAAAATTAGTCTTTTTTAACTTTGTCCATCATCAAAGTGATAGTATAATTTTTTTTTTAAATTATCCTTCATTTTTTTTATTTCTAATTTTTCTTCAAAGGCTTTCTTTGTAAGGTTATTATTCTTTTTTTTTTATCCTTACATTACAATGATTTCTTTTTTCAATTCACCCTTCAATTAAATATAAAAATTATTGTATAATTTAATTTTGATCATGTTTATCTTAATTGATATATTTTTTAAATCTTTTTGTACGTGTGTGTATTTCAATTTCATCAATCAATATTTAAATTATTAAAAATTGACTTGATTTGATGCATCGGGTGTAATGACTCGGGTCATGATTTTTTTAAATGAAAGACTTATGATCCTCTTTATTTTTTTAGATCTTATTATATAAGTCGGAGGTTTAACATGATAAATCATGCGTTAGCTCGACTAGTTTTGCTAAATTGTTTTTTATTCATGAATGTGCATGAAAGTGTTTTTTTTCTTTATATAAATAAAATACAGATAAAACAACATTTCTCTAAGCTTTTGAGTTTCATTACGTACATATAAGATAGGTTTATTCATCATAGGGTTTCAAGGAGTCGTTAAAATAGCATAAGAAATAGCTATGGAGATTTGCTCTCATTAGATTTAGAAATCTACGGGTGTAGGTTCAGATCTGACCATGTTCTAATTAATTATCAAACACACACATGAATTTTATTGAAAAAGAAAGAGCAGGACGAGCATCAAGAGTTGCTTTCACTTGCAATTCAAATTTCGAGGGACAGAGAAATAATTGGAAGAAGACAGTGACGCGTAAAATGTTTCAAAGAGAAACAAGAGTTCTCCATGATGTTTCATCAAATATAAGCTGTGTAAAAGGTTTCATCAGAAATCTATATGACAATTATTGAGCAACATTTTGAGGCGCACGGGTTGTGCAGCAGCAGGAATGGACCCTGATGTTGATAATCTGCAGAGCTGCACAGCTTGGAAACGATCATCCCATGCAGAGGTTCAGACCATTGGACCGTGTGGGGCTCGGCCCCCCTCTGAGCCCATATGGGTACATCACTTTTCATTGTCTGTGAGTGATTTTCATTCTGCATTAAAATAATGTTGTTTAAAATCCTGTCATTTTTTATTGTTGGGAAGGTCAAAATTCTTTTTATTTATAAATATATTAAAATAATATTTTTTTTAAAAAATTATTTTTGGTATCAATATATTAAAATAATTTTAAAACGCTAAAAACTTAATTTAAAACAAAAAATAAACACAAACAATTTTCAAATTTTCCATCCAAGAAGTTAATCATTCTCCTTGGACACACATCATTAGGGGTTTGATACAACTTTTGTTCCTGTCTTTAGATAATTTTTAAACATGTTTAGTTTGAAAAAAAAATTTTTTTTTTTTATATAATTTTAATGTGTCAATATAAAAAAATCTAAAAAAAAATCATTGTATTGTATTAATTTCAAGTAGAAACACTATTTTAAGAAGGTATTATACATTGTTGGTAATTTTGCGAGTAAAGATAACAAAACTTGTTGAATTGGATAGAAAAATCAGCCCTCGTTAAAATCATATAAAAAACATAAAAATTGATTTGAATCGATTCGAGTTTACAATTCCACAATTCTTGCCAATTATAAATTATCCATGCCCTACTGTCCCTTCCGCCCCCCCTTAAACCTAGGCGACTACCCCCCGCACGCCTTGCCCCCTTCTCTCTCTTTGCTTGGTCTAATAGCCCCCGGGCTAGCCCTCTTACCTTGCTCCCAGACCAGGCCTCCCTCTCCTGTTTGTTTTATAAATAAAAAATTCAGTATTTTTAAATGCTCAAATATTTTAATTATTTTGTAATATATTTTTAAATTAATTTAAACCATGTATTTTAAGTAATAAAGTTTTATGGCCTAATTATGTTATATTATATTTGAAAATATTTTATTTATGATTTTATGATTTTTCTACCTACAAGATTTTAACCGCAATTTTATGATTTTTGTTCAGTAAAATTTTGGGTATGATTTTATGATTTTACAATTCTTATTTTACGATCTGAGTTCAGAAATTATTTCTATTTTATATCAAAATTATGATTTTGATAACCTTGATATTATACACTGCATTTCAAATTAAACATCTCAAAAAATTATGCTGTTTGATATGGAAAGATAAGCTAAAATAACATTCATGGTATGGCCATCATGATGTTAATGTGGAAGGTTTACATTAAATAAAATGAGATTTAAACTAAAAAGATTGAATTCACTTAATTACTTAAGGTTATCATATTCTCTTAGTTATTGACACAAAATAATAAGTCATTACAAAATATATATACCACTAACTTTTTATTGGGCATTAATAAGAGGATGGTTGACGATGTCAACATCCCACATGCCATGTAGCCCACAGCCAATTTAACAGAATTCAAAACTCAATGACCAAATTTCAGCCCCACATGGCCATTCCATGCCCGCACCGACCTTGCCATGCGGACCCCATCGCCCACATGGAAATGTTTCCTCATCTTTTCCTTGCTAAGGAGCCAACGTCCCTGATTTTCCTCCCACTACCCCCATAACTCATCTTGACAGTTCCAACTTAAAATATGCTCTCAAAAGTCTTCCATATGGGCGGCTGTGCTTGTCCCACTCTTGTCCCCTGAAAGCATGGACAAGTTGCCTCAAAGGCGCTGCCATTGCTACCGACAGGCTTAGCTTGCCTTCGTCCATAATTCATGCATTTTAAGAGAATAACAAGGCATTTTTCAAAACCTCTTCCTTTTGTATATAAAATATACTTGTTTCCATAAACTCCATCCCCTCACAGAAAATACTAGCTACCATTTCTCTCAATAATCATTTCTGATCTACAACATATCAAAGGAAATCACAAGAACAATTTTCAAGTTGTGTACATCATCTCTTAACAGTCCCTGTGTTTGAACAAATATTGTTGGAAAATATGGGAGGTGGTGTTGCATACGAGAATGATCTAAACTTCAAGGCGACTGAGCTTAGACTGGGGTTGCCAGGGACGGGATGTACTGATGAAGAACAAGCAGTTTCTGGTGCTAAAAGCAACAAACGACCATTGCTAGAGACCAGAGAGGAGCGTGGAGCAAAAGGAAAATCTGATCCTCAACATGATGACCAAGAAACTGACCCTGCTCCCAAGTAAGTCAGAAGTGTTTTTTTTTCGGTTCAGGGTCTTTCGACTTTTTAGATCGATCCACACTGAATTTTCTATGATGAAATGTAGCACTCATTAATTTCATGTACATGCAACGTGCAGGGCACAGATAGTGGGCTGGCCACCAATCAGATCCTACCGGAAAAACAGCCTGCAGCCAAAAAAAGCTGAGGCAGAGGCTGCAGCTGGGATGTACGTTAAAGTAAGCATGGACGGAGCACCATACCTTCGAAAGATCGATCTTAAGGTTTACAAGGGATACCCTGAGCTCCTAAAGGCATTAGAGAACATGTTCAAGCTCACCATAGGTAAGAATATTTTGATTAGCATGCGTGTGCAACTTTATGTTCTTATTATTCACGTAGTATTTGTTCATGTTCTGATGATGAAATCTGTAACTATGCCAGGTGATTACTCTGAAAGGGAAGGCTACAAAGGATCAGAATATGCACCCACTTATGAGGACAAAGATGGTGACTGGATGCTAGTTGGAGATGTTCCGTGGGAGTAAGTCCTCCCTCTTTTGAATTCATTTCTGTTGTTATGTGATAAATTTTCTCACAAGGTTTATTGCTATTTACAGTATGTTCCTGACTTCCTGTAAGAAATTGAGAATCATGAAAGGATCAGAAGCTAGAGGTCTGGGTTGTGGTGTATGAGAAACCCACAGGCCATGCTAACCGACAGCATCAGGGAGAAGAGAAGATTCATCCCTTCAGAAAAATCTTTCAGCTCGTTTTCTCCAGGAAGAAAACTCAAATCTGAATGTGTCTCTTTCTTGACTGAGTTTTCTACAGATGGCTGGAAGTTTAGACAGGACAAATCAGAGTGAAGTTGGTGGTTTGGACATCTATGGTGTCATTTTGTTGGTCCTTCATCAAACCAAAACTGGATACTTGAAGTTATTTTTGCTTCAAATGAAAATCATAACAGAAAAGAAACCTTTGGAAATTAAGACAGGGTCGTCCATGTTTTTGACATGCAATGTTCTCCATACATCACTGAAGCTAAATACCAAAGTGTGTTTGACAGTTCACAACATATCCTGTAATCGTTTCTGACTATATTTTTACTTTCCTGAGCTAAAAGAAGTGATTGATATGGTTCTGTGCTCTCTAGTTAGTGTGAAACAGATTTAGACTTTTTGGTTCCGCATGTGTCCACCTCTTCAGGGATTAACTGGTTCAACACCCACGGGAAATATGTCATCTTCCAGTCAGATTTGGATGTTCAGGAAATGTCTAGCATTTTCTTTTTTTAACTTTGCAGTGTATGCCTACCATAATTATTCCTTGAGCGCCGATCTCTACACAAGCCACCACCCACCCACTGCATGCGCCGATCTCTACAGGGAATATTCCATGAAATGTGATCCAAATCTTGTTTATTTGAAAGGCATCATAAAGATTCAATACGACTACTTTCGAAAAAGAAAATGAAGTCTGGTCCATGGAATCTTGGTTTGCTAATAATAATGCATAAGAGCCGGTGTTAAATAAAGATTTTAACGAAGAGAATAAAAGAGAAAACAATGGCAAAAAAAAGAAGAAAGAATCTCAACCATAAGAGATGACCGGGTCCCCATCAAGGTTTTTTTTCTTCTTCCTATAATTCTTTTTAAAAATTAATCTTTTTGATCAGTACAGGGAAGGGCCCGATCACAGTTTGCTCGGGGCTATGCTTGGTTGGCTCTACAAAGCCAGGGAGGGAGAATAATAAAAGAAACGAAAGCTCTCCATAAACTCTCTAGATATTCCAGAGGTAAGGAAAGAAACAGTAATTTTCATTTTACAAGAGCAGATATAATTAGTTAAATCTCAAATAGAAGCAATAATTTTGTCAAGGGGAACTCAAGGATACTTCCTTGATGAGATCTTTCCCAATTTCCCTCAACATTTTTGGAGAAATTAAATGGAAATTTCGAAACTAGGGGAAGACTTATTTAAACTTCTGCATCTTCTTCCACAAACCATTCAAAACAGAAAAAAGTGATCACAGGTATATTATTTTCATCAAAAATGGAAATCGATCACCAAAGATAAATTTCAAATAGCTTCGATATCAGTGGATGTCAGATACCCTCTTAGTTTATTATCAATCCAAATTAACAAACATAATCCTTAACTTAACTACCAATGGGGAAATCCAAAAGGTACTCGACATAATCCAGCTGACATCCACAGAAAAGGTAAACCTATACTGAATACGGAGAAGAAATCGAAAACAGAACGCAAAAACTAAAAGTATTAGAAAGCTTCATTTCATGCGCATTGGCCTTATGTACTCTTTAAGAACAAGCACCACATGGACTTGCTGGAACAGCTTTGGGGAGCTCTAATTAGAGGATTGGAATTTCTGGTTGTGTGTGGAAACTAATCACAATGAGAAAGTAAAGGGAAAGTAAAAGTTGCCTCAAAAGCATTAGCTTTCAGCCAATAAAGATGCTCTTATTTAACACTTTTGATTTCTCTTTGGCACAGCCAAAAGACAACGAAAGCAAGTCACGTTGGGAATAGTTAAGGCCAGAAATATGCAGATGACACTTGATACATGATTGAACACTGCGGCCTGTGACAGAGAGAGATGGTCATCAATCAGAAGTCGGAAGCATCAGGACTGTGGCTTGTCTGGAAAATTAAGCAGTTACTACTAAATTAGATTCCAATCCAAGGGCTATCTTCTAAATTCAATGTGGACTAATTAATAATCCAAGGAGTCGGTGCAGAGTTTTTCAAAAGTGAAAATGTTGATCTTGTGGGAACATCATTCTGTGCACACCCAGAGGTATTCAGAAGGCATCCAATCTGTGTTCGGAACAAAAGTTTGTGTGTACTTAAAGTGAAAAAGCCAAGGATAATAACTGTTACAGGCTTTTATTTAATGTTGATTGTAATAATAAAATAATGATTTTTCTTAAAAAACTTGGATTATCATTTCAGGGGTAAAATAATATTTTTATTTAAAAGTTGCTTGGGGATGTCATTATCTTTTTGTGCTTATGCACAATAAAATAATTATACTAGCTTTTTTATTAGAAAATTATTTAACTTTAATCAAGTGTTTTTTCAAGCATTTCATTTTTATAATATAAATGAAAATTACATATTTGACTTTGAGGTTAAAAAAATTACATATTTCACTTTTAGCAATAGAGTGATAGTTTATTGTTTAATATTACATTTGTTGAAAAGTCAAGTTTTATTGCAATTTTGATGCATGGTATTTATAGTCTAATAATATATAGATATGAAGATTTATTGCAAAAAAAAATCCCTGTATTCTTAATATTTTGTTGTTATATATTTTGTAAAATAACTGGTTCAGTTAGAATGGATTCAATGCGCATTTCGGAAGAATTACCTTCCAATATTTGGCTAATCAAGTCGATTGGGTGTGTTATCAGTGAGGTTAACAGATTATTATCGAGCGAAGAGAGAATTTTTGGAAGTTAGTAAAGATTATCTTGTGTGATATGCTTTTGGGAAAGGATGATCAGCTGGGAACAACATGCTATAAAGCAAGCCTATCTCTACAATTTTCTGGTTCATGAGATATAAACTCACCATTTATTTATTTATGTCCTCCATGCAATACATTTAATACTTGATTTCACTTTCCATTAAAAAAACTATAGACGCAGCATTCCATGAGATTTAATAAGTCCAGGCTCAATGCATCTGTCTTAGAATATAAGATTTACGAGGCAACTTCTTGTTGCTAAGCCAAATTCTTGCAGATCCACACCGTCCCTAATTAAATATCAACATCATCATTTCCCACTCTCCTCATAGAGTGCTAACTGGATACGTAATAACTGACTACGGATTCAAAAGACAAGATCTGACACGGTTCAAGTGAATCTTATTTCATACAATTGTCCATGTATTGCTTTGAATCAATTGCAGCAAACCAGAAAAACAGTCTGATGTTGTTATCGACGAAGAGGGAGGCTCACTGGACATTACAGCCCAGCTTGCAGGGAATTGTAGATCAACATTCACATGCTATAAAAACCAGTCCTCATCCTGAACCCTGATATGCACCATGAACGTTTACAATTTTAGGGCAGTTCCTACTCAAGTGACTCTCAAGCACATACTCGAGCAAAGCTAAATGAAGTGTCAGCAGCACAATGTTGTTGCTTGCCTGCCAATTAGCAACATTTTTCATATAAATTCCAATGATGTTATTTCCACCAGCTGTAACGCCTATTGCCTTTTTCTCAGCTTTCACTAAAAAAAGGCATTTGGCAGCAAAGGAAAGAATATAAAAGTGCCAGGGAACATAAATCCTGATGAACTGATACGTCTCCTTAGGCGTGGTCTCAAAACAAAGTGAAGACCATCTCTAGGATATCAAGGGATCATGTCATTATCCTAGAGAGCACAAGATCTACACTGCTATAAATGCAATGATGGAAGTCATGTTGGCCTACATATTTACTTATCCTTAGAAAAAAGATACTGATTTTTTTTATTATATTCTTCTCTTTTCTCACTGATTTTCGGTTTAAACTTTACATCACATAGACTAATAGCATGGTTCCTCTTGTTGAAGAATTTGATTTCAATCCTATTATAAATTAATGATAAGTTTTTTAAATTAATGTTAGTTATTTAATTCCAGTATTTAATGATGTATTTTGACTGTTCTTTTCTACTTCTAGTTTAAATCTTATCTACAATAAGTTTAATGTAGGAGTTTGTGTTTGATTAAGATTCTTCTTGTAATGCTTTGATTTTTTCTATAAATATAATTAGAGGGATGACAATAATCTAATCATTTGGATTTTGCTCCCTGATCTTTGCAATTATTTGTTCTTTTTCTTTAGTTAAGCGCTGAAATTTCTCAATTGAAATAGTGGGCACCTCTAGAATCCAACAATAAGTATCAGAGTAGTTTTGCTCTTTGAATGGATTGTGTGAAACACAAGATATTAAAGTAAAATTTTAAAAAGGAAAATCAAAGTTGAGTGCTTTAAAGGGTTTTGTGAGCAAAATAAGAGTGTGAGTGAAGTTTTATTAATGGATACTGCTGCAAGTTTTTCTGCAAAAACTCTAGTCTTCTTAGGGCAAAATTATGGAGTATGGGTTGTGAAGATGGAAATCTATCTCAAAATCTTTGATTTATGGGAGATAGTGAAGAGTGACAAACAACCAACTCCACTCGAAAACAATCCAATAATTGCACAGCTGAAATTTTTCAATGAAGAAAGAGCAAAGAAATTCAAAGCACTTACTTGTCTTCATAATATTGTGAATGAGGAGATCTTCATAAGGATCATGACATGCAAATATGCCAAAGAAGCTTGGGACAAGTTAAAGGCAAAATTTCATGGGGTTGAAAAATTAAAAAAAAAAAATGCAAGTCTTGAGTTTAAGAAGACAATTTGAAGGGTTGAAGATGAAGAAAACAGACACGATAAAAAAAATTCTTCACAAATCTTAAAACTTGTAAATCTAGTGAGACTTTTAGAAGAAGAGTTTCTAGATTCAATGGTAGTTGAGAAGGTTCTGGTAAGCCTACTAGAAAAATTTGAACATAAAATTTGTTCTTTAGAAGATTCAAAGGATTTTATAGAGATGAGTCTTCAAGAATTGGTGAATGCCTTGCAAGCAGTGGAGCAGAGATAGACTTATAAGCAAAAAGGAGCAAATGAAGAGGTTTTTGTTGCAAGTTTTAAAGAAAAAAATCAACCTAATAATTTCCACAAAAGTAGTCATGAAGTAAGATGAGAAAATGGGAGGAACTGACAAACCAATAATTGACAACACAACTAAAACAATCTCATCACTAGAGAAGAGAAAATGGGAGGAACTGATAAACCAATAATTGACAACACAACTAAAACAATCTCATCACCAGAAAAAGAAGGAACACTTCATGCCTGCAAATATTGTTAGAAAACAAATCATCTTGAAGCATGGTTTGGCTCAAGAATGCCCAATGTCAAAATTGCAAACAATTTGAGCATATCTAAAAATTATGTACAAACAAATTAGAAGCAACAAAACAAGCTTATGCTGCAGAAATCCCATAAGATAAAGAAGATCAACTATTCATGGCTACTATAAAGCAAATGTGCAACACAATTGAGATAGATTATTCATCATGACTTATTCATAGTGGTTGCACTAACCATATGACTACAAACTTAAGATTATTTAAGGAATTGGATAAAAATTATATGTCCAAGGTTAGAATTGCAAATAGAGATTATATGAACGTTGAAGGAAAATGGGCAATAGAAATAGAAACCATGGCAGGTACAAAAATGCTAAGTAATATATTGTATGTACCTTAGATAAATCAAAATCTAGTATGTGTGGGGTAGGTAATTGAATCTGGCTATTCAATATTCTTTAAAAATGAAATGTGTAACATTAAAGATAACAAAAGAGTATTATGTTATTTGCTAAAATGATGAATAGAAGCTTCAATAGTGATTGAAAAAAAAACATGTTGGGATGTCAACACATGTAGGGTGGATGAATCGATGAAGGCATTTCAATTATGTTACTTTAAGAAGAATGACAAATTTATAGATGGCACATGGATTGCCTAATATACAAGATGAATATGTTTTTCTTTGAAGCTTGTCAATTAGGGAAGCAAACTAAGAAAGTTCTAATATATTGAAGGGGATTGAGGGTCTTTGCATGTATTTTGAGAAGTCCAGACCTATTAGCTGTGTTGACTTTATTGATAATGTCTGGGGTGGAAGTGATGAAGGGATGATGAGCACCTCAAGGTGCCTTTTTCTTTGGGGAAAATGTGTTTAGTTAGCATTTATAGAAGCAATCAGTGGTTGTACATTTTACAGCAGAGACAGAATATATGGCTGCATATGTGGCAGCAAAACCATTAATTTGGCTAAGGAAAATACTAAGTGATCTAGATTGCAATCAATCAACTTCCACATAGAGAGATTTAAAAAGCTAAAGGAAAAAATAGGTATGTGCAACCTTGAAACTAAAGAGGAGTGTTGAAAAATTTAATTCCATTTGTACTACAAATTAATGACAAGGTTTTTATTTTTTATTTTTTATTAATGTTAGTTATTTAATCCCTACTTTTAGTAATGAGTTTGATTAGAGTTTTTTCTTTAATACTTTAATTTATTCTATAAATATAATTAGAAGGATAATAATAATCTAACCTCTTGAATTTTACCCGTTGTTCTTTGCAATTATTAATTCTTTATTCTTTGGTTAAGGGCTGAAATTTTTTAATTAAAATAATAGTCACCTCTACAATCCAACACGTCAAGGCCCAAATTCGCATAAGGGAATTGAAGCATGGCTGTCACCTAAAACACTCTTGCCTGCTGCCCATGGCAAGATCATCTTAATCTTTTGTACACCAGTGTTGCCTGCTGAGCCTCATTAATCTTCGTCTGAAGTGCTCTAAGCCAAGGTGCGGTTAGCTCCTGTTAGATGGTGGTGAGTTCCAGACTCTGTAGGCCAAGATGGAACCAAAAGAAAAAAGGAAATATTCGCACACACCTATATATCATTATGCAGTTGTACTTGCGATGGAAAAAATCAATCAGGCTAGAAAATGCATTAAATAAAAACAATTCCTTTCACCTACCCAGCTTTCCGCCATTTGGCTTTATACAGGACTACATCCATCAAAAGTTTATACAGAACACAGATCATTGAAGAAAACATTTTCATCTACATAAACACTTAATGAAACTGCTTCCATTCATAAAAATTGCAAGTTGTCCCACAATAAATAAAAAATTTGAAACACAAATCTAAACGCAAACATGTAAAACATCCATGAAAAAGGGATGGTTTCTCCCAAATAAACAATAAATCGTACTGTTCATTTGGCCTAATGAGATTTTTCGACGCTTGATCCTTGAACAGTTTACTCACTCACCTGAGCAGTGATAAGGTACATTAAGTTAATCACATGAGCTTTCTTATCTTTTATGTCTATGTGGAGTGATTTTTTTTTAAAAAAAATATTTCGGCAAATAAATATATTAAAATATTAAAAAAATATTTTTAATATTATAATATTAAAACTATCCATATATATATATATATATATATATATATAAATTTTTGTAAATCAACAATGAGGCCACACTCCCAAAACTGGGTCATCAAATGAAAGGCGTCCTTACAATATTTTGAAGTATAGAAAGGCCTTTTACTAGCACGGTAATTTTAGTATCCTGGTTATAGGAGGAACAAGAATTGTGTGGCACGATCATTTTAGTATCCTGGTTATAGGAGGAACAGGAACGGTGTAAATGAACAGGGGTGCTGTGCCGGAAAAATTCTTCTTCGTCTCAAATGCACCAAAATGTCCAAGGAATACATAATATAGGAGGACACATAGTGTAAGGAGGAAATATTATTTTGGATTTCCATAATACATCAAAAACCTTCATATCTTTTCCGAATAATTCTAAGATGGATTAGATGTTTTCTGGGACAAGATGAGATCTCTCATAAAATCACATGGATTACACTTCGTAGCTCCTTATATGCTTCCACTTCCGGCATACACATGTATCTAAACTGGCAGCACCTGTGAAGAAGTTGGTATGATTCCCAATTTAAAATTCCCATATACCTTAACCCTAAAGCACTCACATAAATCCTTAAAAGACTCTTCCGAAACTTCCAAATCATTTACTTTGCATAACCCCAGAACCAACATCACAAATTAGAATAATTTCTAAAATATTCCAAGCATAAGAACCTATCACATTCAAATAATGCTAAGTATTTCATAGGCATTCCCTTAAAAATAACCCATGCTTTCACCATGTCTGTCCCCGAACTTATCATATCCCTGAATCAAATTATTCCAAGAAATCACATTCCTCTCTTCCATCCACGACATACATGTTGTCCAACAGAAACTCTTCCGTTTTTTCCAAACAACAAAAACCATTGAAGTCTTCCAAACACCTATATCACATAAACCATTTCGCCACTCATCATTAAAAATAATCGCCAACTTTGAAAAAAGAAATGGAATCCAAATCGACAATTCAACAGAAATCCAAATCCCATCTCGCCATCTTTCACTCTCCTTAGTCCAGTTAAAGCCTTGAGCACCAAAGCGATAGTGAAATTCAAATTTACAAAGGAATCCCTACATATTTTCATACAGCTTTCAACAGAACAACTAATCAATGAGGTCAAAAGAAATGAGTTTGATTCAGGAATTTCATCGAACAATTAGTGAGCACAAGTGGTGACACTAAAACACAAAACAAAAACAGTGAGAGAGAGAGAGAGAGAGGGGGGGGGGGGGGGGGCGTTAAGAGTTAGGTCCAAGATGATGGTGGTAGAGCCTAGATTGCAAGATTGGCACTTGATGAGAAAGCAGGAGAAAGAGTAGGAGAGAAATTCATCTTGTGGCGCCAAAATTAAAACAAGGTGGTTTTTAACGGTTGGGTATACCAGCTTCCGTGTTTAAATACAAGTAGGTTTTCAAAATTGAAACGGGCTATTGGAGAAGGTCAGGGCCTATTTTGGTCTAAATTTTCCATGGCCTACAAAGTGGATACATATATTCCCTATCAGCCCACCTCGCTGATTCGACAGAGGAGAATAGCACCGATGTTTTCTGAGCTGGGTCGGCCTAGTAGTCATAGTGGAGAAATGGTGAATCGAGACCCAAGATGCCTCGTCTTCTCCTTCTTCCTTTTTTATTTTTTTAATGAATATGAATTGAATTGGAAAAAATCAGTTGACAAGATGATCTGCTAGATAAGTGAGTGTTACGATCCCGAACTTGTGATCGAGTTATAGGGTGATTGACAATAAAATCTATTTGTAAGAACTGGTGTTTACCCGATTTTCTCTCTTTATGACCTATTTTGATAGATATGAGGGCTCGTTCAAGAGAGAACCCAATGATCTCAATAAAAATAAAAGTCAAATTTCTTCCTTTTCTTTTCCCATGTTTCTGCTTACAATTTAAACACTTTGTTTAATAACTGACTCCTAAAAAGATGGTGCCACTACTGCACTATCTAGACTACTACATAATAATGGAAATAATGGTTACATGACATGGAATTAACAATTATAGAATTTAAAGCTACCATAAGAACTACCATGGGAACTGCTAGATAAAGCATGATACTTGGATAACTGACATAAGCACTGTCATTTGGAGCATGATGCCACGTTCCACTTATCATCAACTGCTTGCCTACGTGGTTGTATTGCCCATAACATTACTACCCCTATTAAAGTTGCACTTGTCTGCAAGTGAAAAAGAAGGAAAATGACTTGTAAAAGAAGAAATATTCTCCCACGAAGAATCTGCAGGAGATGAGCCCTCCCAATGAACTAAAATTTATCGCTGATTACGTAGCACGCGAGAGTCCAGAACAACTTTGGGAAAAGGCTGGAGTTCACCGTGAGTAAGGATAGGTAAAGAGGGTTCAATTGGAACAGAAATGCCATGGAAAGGCTTAAGATAGGAGACATGAAAAACAGGGTGAATTTTGGAAGAAGGAGGTAAGTCAAGTTTGTAAGCCACTGACCTAATTTTCTGAATAATAGGGAAAGGGCCATAGAAACGAGGTGAGAGTTTAGTGAATTTAAAGGACATTAAGCTGAGCTGACAATGGGGATGTAGTTTAAGTAAAACCTGATCACTAATTTTAAATTGAACAAGATGGTGTTTAGTATCGTATTTAGCTTTCATGAAATTCTGAGCCTGAAGTAAACGGTTACGAAGGTCATGAAGAACCAAATCCTAATTGTGTAACTCTTGATCCACAGCTTCGAGTTTAGCTAACCCAGACAATAAGAGAGCATTATCGGGGGAGGGCGACCATACACCACCTCAAAAGGTGTTGCCTTTAGAGACGAATGAAAGCTAGTATTGTAACAATACTCCACCCAAGGTAGCCATTGTAACCAGCGATGAGGACGATCACTTGAGAAGCAACATAGATACATTTCAATTGTCTGATTGACAACTTCAGTTTTACCATCACTTTATGGATGATAGGCCGAGCTGAAAGCCAACTTGGTTCCACTCAAATGAAGCAATTCAATCCAAAACAAACTAGTGAAAGTGACATCACAATCACTACAATTGTTTCAGGCTATTCGTGAAGTTTGAAAATATTGTCAAAGAACAACTGAGCAACACTTTAGCAGTAAATGGATGAGCCAGGGAAAGGAGATGGGCATATTTAGAAAAACAATTGACCACCACCAATAAAGCTCATTTCCCTTGAGAGGGAGGAAGGCCGTCGATGAAATCCATTAAAATATCTAACCAAATATGAAGGGGAACTGGCAAAGGGTGGAGAAGTCCAGCTGGATGGCTGGATGCAAATGTTCAAATTTATGCCTTTGACAAACAAGACATTTACGAACAAAAGTTTGAACTGAATCTTTCATCCCTTGCCGATAGAAATCTCGTTTAATTCGACGGAGTGTCTTTTGGTAGCCTTCATGACCACTGTCATGGATGGCTGCAATAATCAAAGGAATGAGAGGGGAACTGGCCAACAAATACACTCGTTGTTTGAAGAAAATCAGCTCGTCTTTGAATACCCAAGGGCCAGTAGCTTCTCTTAGCTCAATATTGCGTGTTATCAATTGCAATGGTTCGGACTGAAGCATCTCATGTCGAATGGAATCGAAAATATACAGGTTTGGCATAGAAATAGAAGTAAGACTGGGTTGATCTTCTAAGCATCGAGATAAGGCATTAGCTACTGTATTATGTTTACCTGCACGATATTCCACTGCAAAATCAAAACCCATGAGTTTACTTAACCAATGTTGCTATGGGGAGGCAATGATGCATTATTCTAGTAAGAATTTGAGGCTGTAATGATATGTTCGAATGAGGAAGTGACGTCCCCACAAATATGCTCTCCAATGCTGAACTGCTTTGGCTAAACCAATAAGTTCTTTTTCATAAGCTGGGAGACCTTTATAACAGACTGCTAAAGGTCTGCTGAAATACGTCAACACTCTTTTCATAAGCTGGATTGCCCCCTTGTTGTAATACAACACTCATATTAGTATCTGATGCATCACATTCCAATATAAAGAGTGTTGAAATTTGGAAGTGCTAACACCGGAGTACATGTCATAGCTAATTTTAATTGCTCAAAGGCTTGGAATGCATCTTTTGTCCAGGTGAAGGAATCTCGTCGAAGCATGGTTGTAAGTGGACCTGCAATGGTGCCATGATTTTGCACAAATTTATGATAGTAGCCAGTAAGACCTAAAAACCCTCGTAAGCCTTTGATCGTGGCTGGCCTAGGCCAATCCAGCATGGCTGCAATCTTACTCTTGTCTACGACAACTCCATCTCTTGAGATAATATGGCCAAAATAGGAGACTTGGCATTGTGCAATGCAACATTTAGAACGTTTAAGAAATAGTTGTTGGGTAGCCAGAATATCGAAGACAAGCCTCAAGTGTGCCAAATGATCAGCCCAAGATTGACTGTAGACAACAATATCATCAAAAAAACACCAAAATAAATTTAAGGAGGTTTAGCTGGAATACCTCATTCATCAAAGCCTGAAAGGTGTTGGATGCGTTGGCGAGGCCAAAAGGCATCACCAAGAACTCAAAATGGTCATGATGTGTTCGAAAAGCTATTTTCTCTGCTTCGAAAGGACACTTTCTAATTTGATGATACCCGGAGCGCCAATCAAGTTTTGTGAAATAGGTTGCGCCGTGCAATTCCTCTAATAGCTCATCAATCATTGGAACTGAAAATTTATCCTTGATAGTCTTAGAATTTAGAGCCCTGTAATCCACGCAGAATCACCATGTGTTATCTGCCTTAGTAACTAGAAGTACTGGTGAAGAATAAGGTGATTGACTATGTCTGATGATACCACGACCTAACATCTCCTTACATTGCCTTTCAATCTCATCTTTCTGCACATGTGGATACATGCATGGACGCACCACAACAGGGTGTGTGCCTGGCTCCAAAATGATGCGATGATCATATGACCTTACTGGAGGGAGACCCTGTGACTCAAAAATAACACCAAATTCAGTCAATAAATGGGCAAGGGTAGTATCTGTTAGGAGTTCCATCTTTGCTGCTCGAAATTCTACAGTTGGGAAGGATTGTGCACTCTTGTTCCCATTTAACTTCATCACCCTTCCATTTTGTTTAAAAACCATGGATTTTGCTTTGAAATCCCATAGATTAAGACCCAATGTCTGCAGCCAATTCACACCCAAGACAGCATCTACTCCATTTAAAGTGAAAATATAGAAATCAATATGAATTAATTGATTACCCAGGAAAATAGGGACATTCTGACATTGGCCTGGACATTTGATCTTGCTACCATTTGCCACCACAACTTGCAACCCTTTCTTCCTTGTGTAAGGAAGTCCCAACTTGGTGACCTATCTAGAATCCAAAAAACTATGAGTGCTTCCTGAATCAATAAGAAACAATAAGTTGTGTTTCATAATGATGCCTTGAATCCTCATCGTTTTGCCATCTAAATCGCTTCCAGTAATCGCATCTAATGAGATTTCAAGTGGGAGTTCTTCCTCCAGGTCTTGGTCTACAACTTCTTCTTGGACTTATTCCTCTACACCATCTAACCAGAATAAACGTTTGCACTAATGTCCCCTGCTGTAAATTTCATCACAATTGAAACATAAACCCTTGGCTCGTCTGTCCTCCATCTTCGTGCGGCCAAGTCTCTTAAAAGATCTTTGGTGGGAAGGAACAGATGGCATATTTGGCGATGATTTAATTGTAGGCAGCACAACCCTTTTTGCTTCACCCATTCGCTCATATAACCAAGCAAGACTCATTGCACTGGTTAGATATCGGGGCCTATGCAATTCAACCTCAATCGCAATGTAGTCCATCAACTCACTTATGAAAATCTCCACTTCTTGTTCGGTAGTGAGAGGGCCTGCTCAAGCTGCCAATTGCTCAAATTTTTGCTGGTATTCCTCTATTGTGCTCCCTTGACGCAATTTGGAAAGTTCTCCCAATTTATTGCCTTGTATGGATAGGCCAAAACAAAGATGACATTGTCGTTTAATTTCTTCCCATGTAATTCCAGGTCGATCTCATTCCAATTTAAGGAATCAGACTTGACCATCCCCATCCAAATGGTAGGAGGCGATCTCCACCTTCTCTTCCTCTGGAATATGTTGGTGGTGAAAAAAATGATCACAGCGACTCTAGCCACACTAATGGGTCAATTTTCCCATTGTAAAGAGGGAATTCCAACCTGCTATATCTGGGCATGGGTACACACCCCTCCAAACGAATGCTAGTTTGGGGATATCCCCTGAGTCCCAGATTAACGCTTGCATTCTCTCCCTGTTGACCTTCTAGCCTGGTCATTGTTAACTCTTAGGACAATTTTTCAATGCGAACTGATAGATGTTCTCGTTCTGCTCGATCTTGTTGGCGATGCTCCTGATACTCTTCATGAATGTCTCAAACTTTATTTGTAAGTTGTTTGAGGAATCACCCATAACTTCTGGCTCTGATACCAATTTGTTACGGTCCTAAACTAGTGATCGAGTTACAGGGTGATTGACAATGAAATCTGTTTGTAAGAATTGGTGTTTACCCGATTTTCTCCCTTTATGACCTATTTTGACAGATATAAGGGCTCGTTCAAGAGAGAACCCAACGATCTCAATAAAAATAAAAGTCAAATTTCTTCCTTTTCTTTTCCCATGTTTCTGCTTACAATTTAAACATATTGTTTAATAACTGACTCCTAAAAAGACAATGTCACTACTGCACTATTCAGACTACTATATAATAATGGAAATAAGGGTTACATGACATGAAATTAACAGTTATAGAATTTAAAGCTACCATAAGAGCTACCATAGGAACTGCTAGCTAAAGCAAGATACTTGGATAACTATCATAAGCACTGTCATTGAGAGCATGATGGCACATTCAACTACTTGTCTACGTGGTTGTGTTGCCCATAACAGTGAGTCTTAAGTTTATAAATTATTTTGCTTAAAAAGGGAGAAGTTATATATATATATATATATATATATATATATATATATATATATTAAAAAAATAGAAGAAGAGTCACCCATCAGTTGAACCGATGAGCCAATGGCAGGAAATGAACTGATGACCCAAAACCCTCTCCGGTTCATTCTCTGAGCTAGTGACAGCAAAGATGAGCATTGTTAAGGGGAAAAAAACAGCAAAAGACATTTGAGAGTTTATCCAGCCTACTCAATGCAAGATTCCTCGTTTCGCACCATTCCTGCATCGAAGGCAAAGAAGCTTTTTGTCTAAATTTTGATTTTTTTATAAAAATGATCTTTGTTAGTTTTTAAATTATTTAAGAAATAATATTTTAAAATAAAAAAAATATTTTTAAAACAATAACACCTAACAGCCTCAACATCTGTTATGAACAAGAGATTTAAGAATTGCTTTGGCATTTGCCCCCCGCTTTCAAACTACATATAAACAAATATATTGACCCCATACACGTGTTTTCAAGCGAGCGCTACAGGAAAGATTTTTAAGAGAGAAGGATTCAAGAATAGGGGCGCCAAGTTCAGATCAAATTGCCTCAAACACAACTTCGCCAAAATGGGCAACCTTTCATCTCATAGAAGCCATACAATCCATTATAAGCAACAAACCAGAAAGTGAGTTTCTGTAGGAAAGAATTCTCAGATAACCTTGGCACTTCATAGGCAAGGGATCGAGTAAACATTCAAAGGGAAAAGGAAAAAAAAATAGAAATTCCTGACTGTTTAGTGAGAAATTAAATAAAAAATTTGGTGGTTACAACAGAACTGCAAAAAAACAAAAACAAATCATAGATATCTTATCAGCTACTTAAATTGATTGTAGTGCAGTTACATGTATGCTGACTTCATCCATTTCAGGCCTGCAAGTAGAGGAACAGATCACGTCCCACATAAGGTTTGACAATTAAATAAAACAGTCAACGAGAAGCATGCTTCAACAAAAACTAATGCTTGCAGTGTTTTCACAGCGCATAAAATCTCTTTACTCTCTCATGGGTTGGAATAATGATTTTAAAAAAAAATTGATACTCGGAACTTTTTCTTTGTATAATTGAGCTATTTTGAGTCAAAATTAGCACCTTATTGCATGTTTTTTTTAAGAGGAAATGTTAAATTAAAAGTCAGAGAACTGAAGTGAAAAACCCAATTAACATAGATGACCCTTTCAAATTTATTTGTGAAGTATTTTTAGTCCTCCAGCTTTTTTTTTCCATAAGGTGACCCTTCCCCTTTAATATTAAAAAAATAAATTGTACTGTCAAACTTTATCTTTCAGCTTTTTTTCATGGTAGTAGAGCAAGAAGTTTCTAGGTTCTGGTGAAGGTAGATATAGGTTTTCATTGGTGAAGATTTCGACCACCAAACATTTTAAAATTGGTGTCATTGAGTTCCATTATGTGAAGAAAATCTTATTGTGGGTGTTCTAAACTTTAATGTTGCCCAAAAAATCAGATCTAGGTCAAGGATACAATATTTTTCCAGTTTTAATTAGTGGTTTAGACCTTTATGGGTTGATAGGTTGGTTTTTACTGTTCTAAAGGTGTTTGTAAGGTGTTTTGTGTTTGAAATAGGTTGAAAAATCAGGTTTTTTAGTAAAAAACATGAATGCCTAATTTTTCAACCACCACCACTATGGTGTCCCGAATTTGAGCTCACAGACAGCACATTGTTTGCCACAAAACACCAACACACATTCTGCCTTCTTTTTTTTTTTTTCTCAAAGAAATAAAGGTCTTTTAAAAAGAAAAAAAAAATACCAGGCCCAAGTGTGCAGGCCTAGGCTTCAAGGCACGCGCAGCTCATCTTTTTCTTGGTGTTTATTTCAATTAATATCTTGTCTTTTTTAAAATATTTTTTAAGCTTTTTTTTATTTAATATGATTTTTTTGCTTAGTTTTTTATTTAAATTAAAATTCTTTTCTTTATTGAACAATGTTTATTTTTTTATTGTTGTTGCCTCATTTTTTATATTTTTATAAAATTAATCCAAATTTAACTTGATTATCTAATTTCTCCCTTCTTTGAAAATATGATCATCTCTTCTTTTTTCTGAGCTACAAAAATTTGATACGTCCGCAACGTCAAGAGGGCCACCAATCTAGTAAGTTACTGCTACTATTATTATTATTAGGTATAAATCATATACACAACAAAGTAACTTGCACTCCTTGCGAAATCAGTTCCATGAAACTATTTTCAAGATAATGGAATTCACTTATAAGTTACAAAGAACACCAGTTATCTCTCTCTCACACGCGCGCGTGCTCACATCTCCTTTTCCACTCATTTCCTAACACCATTCGAAGTACAACTGTTTCAACTTCAAGTTAAATCATATGTTTATCCTCCTAAGAGAGAATAAATGGCCATGCATAAGGATGATTATTTCCGGTTTGATTTTTATCTATAGAAATAACTAAATTAAAATTATGATTGAAAAACAAATGAGCCAAAATCAGTTTAAACTGACCAGGTTCGGTTTTTTATGTAAAAAACTAAAAACTAAATTGTCTTTTTAGGCTTTTTTTTTTGGACTTTAACCAAGCCTTTCCCTTCTCCCATTTCACCAAAACAGAATCAAACCAAAACATTTATACCGAGCCGGAAGAATAAAAAGATTTTTTATAGTTTTTTTTTTTTTTATTTATTTGATCTAGTTCGGTTTGGTTAACTAGTTTTAGCCCTAAGAAATCTAAACCGAACCGGACCAAAAGTTTTTATAAATATTCTAATTGGTTTAATCGGGTTTTTCTAATGGTTCAGTTTTTCTCGGTTAGTTTTTCTTGATTTTCTTGGTTTAATTGAGTTTTTTCTCACCCTTAGCCATGCATCGTACTCCATGAAATTTCATGCATGAATCTGAAATGGGGGCGGGGAACTCATCTAAACCATTTTCATTCTTTTAGGTTAAAACTAAACCATACAACCTAATACAGCGGTCTTGCATGGTTGAATGTAAACACACAAACCCATATGCCTATCTAGGACTTTGTCCATTTTTAAGGAATAATCCTCCAAGAAAGATACTGTTATTCCTAAGATACTAAGCCCAACAAATGCTAATCTGGCAAATGACAGAATCACTATAACAGAAATAAGGAGAGAGGATGTTGATATAGACATAATAAAAGTCAAGAGTAACATACCTGTTGCCTTTTCCTCTTTGGCCTCCTCTTCCTTCGGGGTTTATGAGCATCAGAATTTGAACTCAGATTACTACTGTGTCCTGTCCTTGTACTTGATGACCCCCCTGCCCTAAAGGAAGATCCACTTCTGCTACTTGATGTATTGCTAGATGTAGAAATTTCAGCCCTCTGTTTCCATGAATTTTTGCTAGATGAGGCTCCAAACTTTGATTGAGCATGCACAGAGTTTGCATGCAAATTGTTTGAAGGCCGTGGAGGAGGCATTAGAGCTCTGGCAGCAATCTGTTTCGATGGGAAAAATTGAAGTCAGAAAAAAAAAACATTTTCAAGGGAAAAGAACAAGGTAAAATAAATTAGCTAATGTATATTTTCACAATAAAATGCTAAATTTGGGTTTAACAAGTGACCTGATTCCTTTCATCACTTGACATTCCAGATGCTGCTTTGCCAGAAGCACTAGAAGCTGGTTCCCTGAAAAAAATATAACTTGCACCTTTTAGGATATAATCCAGTTCACACAACATATGCAAAACTATATCACGACAATCTAAATATGGATGCACAGAGCTTCCAGTCCGAAGTGACAAAAGAAAGCTAGCAGAATAAACAGTTGTACATGCATATTTATTTATTTCTATCTTCATCCAGCATGTGACTAATAAAAACATGTAGGAAATATAAATCCAGCCACAGATAAGATAAAATAGCCTGGCCATTTCTAAGTGTAAATCTTGAAACTAGAATCCTCCCTCATGGTTATGATACATACCTTGTGCTTTTATCTGTCCATTCATCATCTGCATCAGCTTCATCACTTGAGGTTCCAGTCAAAAAGAAATCATCTTCACTCAGATCCAACAGTCCATCATCCTCACTCCCTGTTTCTGTTAAGGGAAGTCCAAGAAAGTACATAGTACATCATCATCACAATAACAAGATATCATAACAAAACTACTATAATGATAATGTATTAGCATTGATAAATATATAATCCATCCACCAATCAAAGTCTTCTGCAGAGTAGAAAGGATTAGTTGGCAGTGCCTGCTCTTTCTGCTTTTGACCCGAATCCTTTATTTTCAATCAAAGCTTTCCTTCTAATGATTTGCCCACAGCCCAATAAATGGGAAGCCAAGTCAATCCGCCAGGCATAAAGGGGTGCCCCCACCATTGGCAAGAGCACTCACAAAAACCTTATTTCTTCATCTTGGCTATGTAAGCATTCACAAAGGATTGTGGTGCACAGAATTGTAAGTTAGGGTAGACCATTCTTCATATGATAACCAACATTGTAGACTTAATTACCACAGGTACACATCTAATTGTATATTTTAATTTAATACATTCATTTCTTGAGGACAGCAAGATTTTTCTAAACACAAATGTCTAAAAAATAAACTTGATCCACATGAGGGATAGATTTCAGTAACATATCAAAGATACCACTCACCTCTATATACAAGGGTGAAATACCATGCCTTGGATCCAGTAGCAGGGAATTTCTTTCATAAATCTTTAGTTATAAAGTTGCAGAGGTAAGTAAAAGAAAGACTATACCTTCCAAATCCTTGCCGCTAGCCGCAGCAGCAATTAAGTTGGCTTTAATCTGCTTGCGCAATCTATTTCTCCTATCAACAATTTCTGGATCTTCACCTCCAGTAAATAAAGCTACGTATTTCTCAGTCTTGGGGAAAAACTGCAAGTCCACAAGAAAAATAGCAGTGTAAAAAGAAAGCAGGACAGGCTGAGATAATGTTATTTGTTTACAGCACTTCTCCAAACTAAATACACTACAGTAAACATTTCATTCGGCTTATCTCACAGTGTACAGTAGACCGTTTCTTAAATTTTGATGACCTTGGTACAAAACTACAGTAAATGCCCTTTACATATTACCGAGCAGCTTACCCGAACATATTCAAGATCTTCTTTCAATTTAGAAAGCTGGTCAGCAAGATCAACATCTTGAGCAACCTGGCCAGATGAAGCACGCTGGAGTTTCTCCAGACGCCGTGTTCTTCTTTCAATCTTTCTTCTCTCTAAACAAAATGGAGGACATGACTTAGAGGATTCAGCATGAGACTGATCAATGAAAAAAATTATTTCATTGAAAAAATTGGAGTTACCAAAAAACTTAATCTTCCTATCACGCAAGAAAATTTTGCGTTCAAGAGCCAAACGAGCATGAATTTCTTGTTGCCTTTTCAATTCCTCTAACCTTTTCTCTTGGGCTTCTCTTACTTCAGGCGAAAGTTCCTTCTATTACAAAGAAAAAGTAAACAATAATCAAATGGAAAAACTGATTGATTGAAGACAAGAAAAGCCCTAATTAAAAATGAGATTTGAAGTTGGAAGGTAGTAAGGACCTTGCGGAGCATGCGTTCAACGGAGCGGATTTGGTTCTTGAGAGAGACGGATTTGGGCTTTTGTTTAGGCTTCTTGTCTCCGCCTAATCCTTTGGAACGGCGGCCTACAGGGGGTTTGCGCTCAGCCACCCGCCGCTTGCCATAGCCACCGTGGGCCATGTTTCTCTTCGAAAGCTGGAAGATATGCCTCCCTCTTCTCTTCTCTTCTCTTCTCTTCTCCTGTTGCAGCCCTTTTTTTTTTTCTTTTTTTTTTCTTTTCGCTCGCTCGATACGCTTTGGACGGTTCTGCTTGCGCTTTATTTGCCTTCCCTTTGCTCTTTTTTCTGCTCGGAAGTCTGACGACAACGACCTTCTTTTTTTTTCTTATTCTAATTATTTTCAATCTGGTTCCTCTCTTCTTTTTTTCAAGAGATTACACTCTGGGTGTCTGCTGCTCTGTTTCCCGATCCTACATTATTTATTTATTTTACATTTTTTTGGTACAAATCTACCTTTTTTTTATAATTATTAGTTAAATTATCACCATTACATTGCAACTGAGTTAATAATTTTTATAGCTACTATGATTAAAGTAATTAATATGTATTGTTAGTTTAAAAATAAAATATTATTTTTATATATATAAATTTTGATATAATAAAACACATCAACCTATTTAATTATAGAACTCAAAAACATTAACAAAAGAGAAAGTAAGAAAAAAACTATTATTATTATTATTATTATTGTGTCAATAATGTTAAAACATAATTAAATCAAAGATAAAAAAAAAATTAATTTTTTTAACAAAAGAGCAAATAAAATAAAAAAATTATTAGCTGAAAAAAAATTATCTGACTTGAAAATAAAAAAAAACTAAAAGAAATAACAAATGGACAAAATAAGAAATATCAATTTTTAAATGATCATAAACACAAACTAAAATTTAAAAATAAATTTTTTAAAAAAAATATTGTCTCAATAAAAGAGAAAAAATAAAAATTAAAAACTAAAGCTAAGAGCATATGTATGTATGTATGTATGTATGTATGTATGTATATGAATAAAAATAGAGACTATTTCATAAATATATAAAAAAATTAAAAATATAAGAGTTGAAATGAGAGCTAAATATATTATCAATTTCAATTAAATGATAAAATTGAAAACATCAAACCTTCTATACAGAAAATATTAAGAGATTAAAAATCAAATCCAAAATTAAAAAAATAAGGACTGAAATGAAAATGTAATATATAATTAATTTCAATTGAATGACACAGTTGAAACAAATCAAAACTTACATAAACAGAAAAATGATCATACAACACAATTAAAAGATCGGTGACTGAAATGAAACAGCCATAAAAATAGGGTTTTCCATATAATTTAGTAAGTAGGAGAGAGGAAATAGGGGGGAAGTTCAATCAACCATCGTCACGTTTTAGGTCACCGTGTAATGACACTCGCCACACCATGAGAGAGAGGTCATGACGGTGCATCTACGGAGATGCCGAAAGGATATTTTTCACCACCATACAACGCCACACACACCGCTAGAATGGAGCATCACGAAGAAAACCGTTGACGCGCCCATAGTGTCCGCAAGAAAATAATAATAAAACGGTAAATTATTTGAACACCCTTGTTGGGGGCAAATTAATATTTAGATATTTTTAAAAAAAAGTGAAATAATTGAAATATACCAGTAGATAAACCTTAATTTTGGTTTTATTGATGATAAAATGGTTATTTTACTATATAATAGAATATAAAATTATCGTGATACCCCCTCCGATAACTCTTAGTTTTTATCTTACATGAGGGTAAAATGATTATTTTATTATATAAAAAAATATAGAAAACCATAAAAACTAGAACCCAGACACCCGAACCAAATCAACTTAGAACTATTATTATAATCAACATTGAAAATACTTGTAATAAATAAAAAAAATATTTGATGTTTTTTAGTATATACTATAATAATTTCTAGCTTTCCCTCCAGGATACGGAGATTGAATATTGGAGAGTGACGTGGTTTTTTTAAAATAAAATGGATTGCAAAAGCATGAGTTGCGCAACATTTTAAATTACTCGGAGAAAAAAGAAGATTTAAACTACCAAGTTAATAATAAAAGAAAAGGAAATGCCAGGCAGTTTGAGATGCAAAAGGCAGGGGGATGCTTTCGTGTGGCCTAGAAGCAATGCTTGCGCCTAGCGGACCCTCCAGCTATTTGCAAATCCAATCTGCTTCATCTTAACAAATTTGAGCATGTTTGGTATTGTAGTTTTATGTATTTGGTTACTAAGTTTTTTATATTATTATCAATTTATAAAATTATTTTAAAGGGTATAGACACACACACTTATATCCTTTTTTTTATTTATCAATTATTCAAGATTCCAATTATCTTTTTTTTCCTACAAATTATTCAACATTACATGTCATATTCTTTTTTTTGTTTTGTTTTTTTATGTCAATTAATGAAGATTCTAATTTTTCTTTGTTTTTTTAAGTCAATTATTAAAGATCTCAGATTTGTATTCTTGATTTTAGCAATTATTCAATATCCCATTTTTAAATATTTTTATGTCAATTAATCAATATCTCCGTGTTGGGAACCCCTCTCCCTCCCGGGGTGCTCTAGCATAGGCGCTAGACTGTTCTAAACACCCAGCCAAAAGACCCATTGGCTCCGTCTTAGCCGATGCACTGTTGGTTGAAGCCCTAGCCTCCCTTAACTTTGCAAAGTATTCTCCTCTATCGCTAAGCATGAAAGGAGAAGGAGAAGGTCAATCCAACAACCACTAATGATTCCTATGAATCAATTTACTCCGGTATTATCTCCTTCTAACTCCCCCTAGGTATCTCCCTCTCTATAGTGGATGATGACCACCCTAGGGCCATTGCCCTGCCCAGCCATGCTAGACCCCATGAACTCCCTCAGGTCTTCTCCTTTAGCAATTCTAACACATGCTCCTTGTTACCAGATGATTTTGATAGACTTCGAAAAAGGGAGAACAAATGGGTTTGTATGATTTGCAGAGAAGGATAAGTGAGGGACGAGAGGGTGAACGAGAAGGGGAGAGCAGATGAGTTTGTATAATTTGCAGAGGATAAGAAGTGAGGGATGAGAGGGAGAAGGAGAAGGAAAGAACATATGGTGAAGATTTATTTTGGAATTAAATGCCAACAATATTATTTTTGTTAGGAGCAGGTTTCACCACTGGACAAGACACAATGAAAATCAGCTCTTTGTTACTTTTTGTGAAACCATATTTCATCAATTTTATTAGGTGGGACCCACCAAAAATTTTCAATTTTTATTTTAACCAAATACTAAAACACCAATTTATTTACAGCCTTAGTTCAGACCACACTATCAAACACCCTTGAAAAAGGTAACACTTTTTATTTATTTTTTTCAATTGAAGAACTTTGAGGAACAATTATTATGACAAAAGTTAAAAGAGTTCATGGTTTTATGGTGTCTTTTTTCAAGGTGATAACATTGTTTTGATCTTTTCTATAGGACTCATAAGTTTTTTGGACTGGGTTAAATAGTTTTTTGTGTGTTTATTTTATTATATTTGATAGTAAAAAAACATTACTTTGGCAAATTATAGTCTTTTATTTAATTTAAAAACAATTAAAAAATAGTTTTTATGTGTTTATTTTATTATATTTGACAATAAAAAAACATTACTTTGGCAAATTATAGTCTTTTATTTAATTTAAAAACAATTGAATTGTAAAATTAGGATCTACTTATCTTTTGAATTTGGTTATTGAATAGTTATTAAGAGTCAATGATATGATTTCATTAATAAACAAAAAACGATTGGTCATGAACAATGCCTAATAGCCAAAACCTTGTTTTTATGTTGAAGGCTAAACTGTCTCCATATGTAAGTGGTGCGCATGTTTTAGAGCCTATTTGGCTGAGTGGTTACTGTTGTGGTTGAGGTTGAAAAAAAAACCGTTTCATGAAAAGTATTTTTAGTTGCGGTTCGTAACTAAAAATTAAGTGTTTGGTTAAATTTATGGTTGAGGTTGAGTTTAATGAAATGAAATTTTGTGTGTTTGGTTATCATGCTTTACATATTGCTGTCAATTTATAAAATTAATTAAAAACACACATGTATACACACATACATACGTACATATATATAAATATTTTGTTGGAATAATTTTGTATATTTATTAATAATTTATACTCAATCTTATCAACATATCTCTTTTATTCTCCTCTTCCCTGTTCATTCCACCACATCTTCCACTTAATTATACTTAAAATAATATTGCTTAAACTCTCTTCTTCTCTCCACCAGCAAACGCCCACTCACCAACGACAGCCATCATCCTTCTTCTCCGGCAACCCCTGGACGAACCAACAGTGACAGGGACGACGTAACGACAGCCCCTCTGCATGTAAAAGAGCAACCTTTTGGCCCTCATTCCGGCCACCATAGGCCTCAATTTCCAACTCCACCATGACAGGAAGGACCACCTCGATCCCCTCTACACGGCTGCATCATCAGGTAACCCCATCATCGAAGTCAACCATTTACTGTTCATGAACGGGAACAATGTTAATTCTGCACTGTTCATGTTCTTCTTCATTTTATCATTTTTTTATATTTAATTTGGGATGGGCTGGGCTGACCCGACCCAGCCCAGTAAACGAGCCCTTGTGAATTATGGGCCTCTCGGCCCATCAGGGCTGGACAGCCCAGCCCACCAACTATGGCATTGCCATCAGGGCTGGACAGCCTAGCCCACCAAGTGATGGGCCTCTCGGCCCGTCAGGGCAGGGCAATCTAGCCTTCAATTTTTTTTTACTCATTTTATTATTATTATTATTATTTTAAAAAAATCAGAAAACCAAAAAGCATAGAAAAAATATAAAAATTGCATTTTAGAAAAAAAAAACAAAATGTGTTGTTTTCGTGCATACGGCCGGATTTCAAAGTTTTCCCATAATATTTTTTTCAAAAAAATATACATTGCATCTTTCTCATGTATTAAAATAAAAATTGGATATCATAACCAGTTTGTGATTATCTGTTAGGATTTGGCCAAAATATCAAAAAAATTAAAAATTATTTTTGTTTTAGCTATCACGGTGTAAAATTACATTGTAAAGTATACTTATGGATAACTAAAAAAATATATGTATGTGTGTGTGTGTGTGTGTAGATATAGATATAGATATAGATATATATTTTCTTTGCATAGTGTAAGAATTTCTAATTTTAGGATGGTTAGGTTTCTTAACTTCCAACGAGTGAAGACTTTCTCACAAAGAGAGATCTATGTGAAATTTTAGGAGAAGACAAAAAAGACCTTCAGAAAAACAATTCAACAACAATGCAACTTACCTTAGGTAGGGTGCAGTAGGGGTGACGTGTCTTCCCCTTGCACAACAAGTCCCCTTATCCAAGACACTCGCAAACCAATAGGTTCCAAGTGATCTTAATACTAGGTGGCTACTCCTTAAAATTATAGTTGTAATTTTTATGGGTATAAAACAACCCCTCATTTTCACCATGCGTCATTGTCTTCCCAAAACATGGGGGATGGCGAGGCGCGAAGTGCGAAAAATTGCTGTCGCGATAGATGGCAACTCCACTGGGGACATTGCTGGATTGAGCATTGTTTGTTTGATTGTTATTTTTGAGTTCATTTTTTTAACTTGCATTCTTACTGCTTTAGCATGCATTTTAATTTCAAGTCATGCATATCTTTAGGTTTGAATTAATATCATCATGCATTTTAATTTTCTTAATAAACCCAATTATATGTTAGGTAGGGATTAGTGGTTTGCCTCATGACTTTCAGTCGGGGTTCAGATTCGTGAAACATCTAACTTTGACCTATGTGTTTACATGATAAAGGCTGCCATACTGTGCCCCAATCATTTTTTGTAAATCCTCATACCACCTTCACGTGAGGTGGTCACTAGGCAATTCATAGACCCTTTGAGACCAGGTAGAAAGATTACCCCTCATGTAATGACCTAGAACTTGTCTTTGGGTACAAATCCTCTGATAATCCACCTGTTATGTATATACATACATTTACATCCACATGCATCCACATCCATCATATCATGTCATTGGCAGGTAGAAACAGGTCCCCAAAGAGCTTCTGTTCTTTACACTCAACTCTGTCAAAGAAATATGGACAGAAGAATGTTTTTATAGCCATGTTTACTCAGAAAAAAGCTGAATTCCTGAAAACCAGTGTAGCTCGCCTTGTTGGTTTACTCGAGCATTGAAATGACCTTTACAAAAATTATACCGGTGTTAGAAAATGAAGTTTGCTTTCATGATTGCCTTTTGTTCTGGTCATGTCTGCATTATATTTCCATTTTGACTTGTCATCAACTTTGCCCACAGTACTATAAGATCTATTGTTAAACAAGTTTTGTCCAATAATATCATGTATTTTTTTATGACTTTGACGTGTTCTTGTTTTTTTTGTTTGAATAACACAAACACGTCTTATACCTCTTCCATCCAAATTATATATGATCCCATGATTTCATAGAGATTTTTGGCAAATCAAAGTCTAGGTACAAAAAGAAATGTTAATTTGTTGTTTTGTTTAACAAATATGTTCTAGGAATTCAAAGGATTTTCATTGAAGGGTAATCTCATATCCCAAAAACCCACATAATAAGCTAAACTCTTAGCTAAACCAAATAATCTAAAAAATCAACAAATCATTTCGCATGGAAAAGCAAAGCCTACCTATCCCAGATGCATGTTTTTGAAATGAGGAGAGACCATCTTTGATATGCCTTCACAAAGTCTCAAATATCCTTTGCAGTCCTTGTTTGAGCCGAATAATTATTTCTTGATAATTAACCCTGACCAGGATTACACCCTACACTAGGGTGCAAGTGCGAGGATTAAAAAACTTTCAATCACAAAATAGTACTCAACGACAAAAGATGCCCAAACAAAGTTGTAGGTCAAAAAAAAGTTTTAACATACAATAGCAAATCAAGTTAACGTGTTGGATAATGCTGAAAAACCCATGATAGAAATCCCAAGCAAAATACTGGGGGGCATATCAAGAGATACCCAAATAAAACTAGGGGCATAAACATAAAAAAAGTTTTAGTACATTACAACAAACAGAGTCAACATGATGATAGTACTAAAAACCCATTTTGAAAAGCTCAAACAAAATACTGGGGGGCATGTCAAGATAAAAGACCAAACAAATGTTGGAGGGCATGTCAAGTCATGAAAATCAATCATGAGGGCTAAAAGGAGGTCTAAGAGTGAGCACTATGTGATCCTTAGTCTAGAAAACCCTTAAATACCTTTTGAGCCTTCAAATATATTTTTTATTGTAGCCAGCAATCTGAGCCTACATTACAAGCCTGATAAAGCTTTTTCTGATCAAATACGAGTAATTTGGATTGATAGGCAATGTTTTTTCATTCAAAAAAATCCTTACAAAAGCTTCACACGATCTGATCAAAGCCTTCCTGAAATACAAGACATGCAAACATACAGCATTTCACATTCTTGTCAAAATCAGCATAAAACCTGACAATAATATCACTTGAACTCTTTCGAGAACAAGTTTGCTTAAACAAACATCAAAATGGTTTTTGTGCTTCGAATGACTTTGAAATTCCAAAAATCTTATATGAAAACAAATTTTGCAAATAACCATCCATTTTCTACAAACACTTGAAGCCTAAAGCGTTGATGTAGCATGACCCAAATGGGGCAATCAGAATGGTTTTTGCATTTGGAATGACTTTGAAATTTCAAAAATCTCACATGAAAGCACAATCTTTGCAAATAACTAACCATTTTCAAGCAAACACTACTCTTAAAGCTCAAAACACTTGTGGGGTATAGACAGACTAGGGGGCAATCTACAAATGCAATTAAAGTTGGCTCCATCATTCCTTTTCAAAGAATCTATATCAAACTCAGGGGGGTATGTTGATATGGAAAATCTATCATCTCCAGTGGTCAAAATCTTTAAATTGAGGCTCGAGTAAGTAGAAGCGAGAAGCCGTCAAAGCCAATGATCCAAACCCCAGTAAAGGAAGTCTAGGAAGAAAAAAGGGGACCTATATCTTTCAAGTAAGTATACATGCATCATCATGCATTACATCCCCATTAAGAATCTAGAAAATATTTTCGAGGAATCGTACTTTACAAACCTTCATTCATCATTTTGTGCATGCTTTAAAGCTCCCACCTTTTCCATGTAATTGAGCATGCTTTTCAACTTTATCTCTTTCTTGATTTTGGGCTTCATCATGCATTGCATCCCCATTGAGAATCTGGGAAATGTTTTAAAGGGATTGTAATTTACGAACCTCTATTCATTATTTTTGTGTACTCTTTCAAGCTCCCACCTCTTTCATTTCCTTGAGCATGCTTTTCAGCTTTATCTCTTTCTTGATTTTGGGTATCATCATGCATTCCATCCCCATTGAGAACCTAGGAAATGTTTTGGAGGGACCGTAATTTACGAACCTTCATTCATCATTTTTGTGTACACCTTCAGGCTCTTACCTCTTTTAATGTGCTTTTTAGCCTCACCTTCTTTCCTAAATTTGGATGCCATCACACATGGCATCTCCCCACTAATAATCTAAGAAATGTTTTAGAGGGATTGTAATTTACAAACCTCCACTAATTGTTTTGTGTGCGCCTTTGAGCCCTTACCACTTTCACATCCCTGAGTGCGCTTGCGAGCCTTTCAACAAACACAGACAGGGCATTTTTCAACCGTATCTTTTTCCTTATTTGAGTGTGCTTTTAGTCATCAACCACCTCAGATAGCGCGCTTTTGAGTCTTGTTTCTTTCTTGAACATAGGTGAGTTTCTAGCCGTCGTCGATTAAAATAGTGTGTTTTCCAACCTTATTCTCTATTCATCTTCGAGTGTATTTTCCAACCCTCAATCTATCAACTAAAACAGTGTGCTTTCCAACCCTATTTTCCTTTCATCTTCGAGTATGTTTTCCAACTCTCAATCACCAATAAAAATAGTGAGCTTTCCAGCTCTATTTTCCCTTCACATTCGAGTGCGTTTTTCAATCCTTGCCATTAAGTAAAATAGCGTTTTTCCAGCCCTATTTTCCTTTCATCTTCAGGTATGTTTTTCAACTCTCGATCATCAACAAAAATAGTGTGCTTCCTAACCCTATTTTCCCTTCACTTTCGAGTGCGTTTTCCAACCCTCGCCTTCAATTAAAATAATATATTTTTCAGCCCTATTTTTCTTTTATCTTCGAGTGCGTTTTCCATCTCTTAACCATCAATTAGGATAGTGCGCTTCTTAGTCATTCCTTTCCTCTCATTTGAGTGCGTTTTCCAACCCTCAACCATCAATTAGGATAGTGTGCTTCTTAGCCATTTCTTTCCTCTCATTTGAGTGAGTTTTCCAACCCTCAACCATTAATTAGGATAGTGCGCTTCTTAGCCATTCCTTTTCTCTCGTTTGAGTGAGTCTTCCAACCCTTAACCATCAATTAGGATAGTGTATTTCTTAGCCATTCCTTTCCTCTCGTTTGAGTGAGTTTTCCAACCCTCAACCATCAATTAGGATAGTGCGCTTCTTAGCCATTCCTTTCTTCTTGTTTGAGTGCGTTTTCTAACCCTCAACCATAAATTAGGATAGTGCGCTTCTTAGCCATCATTTCCTCTCATTTGAGTTTGTTTTCCAACCTTCAACCATCATGTAAGATCGTGCACTTCTTAGCCATTTATTTCCTCTCATTTGAGTGAGTTTTCAAGCCCTTAACAGTAAGCTAAAATAGTGTGTTTTCTAACCCTATTTTTCATCCTCTTCGAGTGCGTTTTCCAACCCTCAACCATAAGTTAAAATAGTGTGCTTTCTTACCCTATTTTTCCTCATCTTCAAGTGCATTTTCAAACACTCGACCATCAATTCTTATAGCATGCTTGTTAGCCCTATTTTCCTCACATCCGATTGCATTTTCTAACCTACAATCATTAATCTAGATAGTGCGCTTTCAAGCTTTATTTTCCCTCTCCTCAAGTGCATTTTCCAACCATTAATCATTAACTCAATTAGTGCGCCTTCTAGCCCTACTTTCTCTCTGCTTTGAGTGTGTTTTCTAACCCTCAACCATATACCCTAGATAGCAATGCTTTGTAGCCCTATCTTCCATTCCATGAAATCTTCACCATTCTCACCTGGACAGGTTGCCCA
Organism: Salix dunnii; assembly: GCA_015731905.1. Taxonomy (NCBI): domain Eukaryota; kingdom Viridiplantae; phylum Streptophyta; class Magnoliopsida; order Malpighiales; family Salicaceae; genus Salix; species Salix dunnii. The sequence goes on along the minus strand of CM027668.1, from coordinate 8,271,523 downwards.
TTACAACAAAACTACCTTTGAGTCTTTACCATCTTCATCATTATCACTGGGGCAGGTTGTCCATTACAATAAGATCATCTTTGTGTTTCTTACCATCTTTATTATCTTCACTTGGGTAGATCACTCATTACAATAAGATCATTATCCTGTGTCATTCAGAAACAACATCATTTTTCATCTTTTGAGTATCTTATTTAGGTTTCAATTCTTAAGTAATGCGCTTTCTAGCCCTTCCCTTCTGAATGCGCTTTATAGCCCTCATTCTCATTCCTGGATGGATTAACCAATTCTTGATTTGATAAATCTATTTTTTTTTACAACGCTTACTATCTAAAGTCTTTTACAAGACTTTAGTCGTAAGCATTGTAAAAGGGGGGCAACTGTCATCACCCCATTTCTGGGTGATTTCTCAAAATATATAAAAAAAATAACAAAAATAAAATAAAAGGGGCTGGTGTTGGCAGAAAAATTAATGTGAAAATTTTGGATGTTTTCGGAAGCCCGGTTATACTTATTTTTTGCCTAGAAATGAAGGAAAATGCAGATTCGAGGCAAAGATAATTTATCATTGGATAAATTTGCATAAAAATTAAGCCGTAAGACATAATTATATTTTTATGGGCCATTTTGATTTAATCGTTGACCGATTTAAAGTGTAATTATGCTTCAGAATTAATTGAGAGCCCAATTGAAGGATTTAATTAAGGGCTTAATTACACTTTAAATGGGTCAAATTAATTTTATTAAGGGCTTAATTAATGAGAAATTAAATTCGGAAGCTTAATTTTGGTTAAATTGAGACCATCGGAATTTTTGGTGATGAAATTTTTTCGGGTGAAATCGGAAGCCAAAATTGAACAAAAAAACATCGTTCTTCCTGATTTTTCCCATCAAAAAACTCTTTTTTTTTTATCACAACCTATTTATTTAAAATTTTCAAAAAAAAAGAAGTTGTCGACAGCATGCTTGGCCATGCTGTAGCCATGCCCCCTGCTCTCCAGCAACACTCAATAGCCCATACTTGGACAACACCCCCATGTTGTGCACCATGCCTTCTTTGCCTATAAATAAGTAAATAAGGAGAGAAAACACTGTCACAAGGGGGGAACATACGGGGACGAAGAAAAAGACAAGGGGGCGAAAAAACATTGTCATGACGAAGAACTTAGGAGGAGAAACCAAGAGAGAAAAATTTTGACAGTGAGGGACTGTCACGGGGAAAACCAGGGAAAAATTGCAGAGAATAAGGGGCAAGGGAAAATGCTGAAATAAAGGGAAAATAGAGGGGAGAACAGATAAAAACACAGGGAATAGGGGAGAGCACAAGTTTCAGAGGAAAATACACAGATGAGGACGTACAGAAACACTAGAAAAAAGAGACCCGTAACAGCCCCTTGTTCTCTTCCACTTCCACGGCAGCCCTCTCCATCGTCGTTTGCAGCCCTTTCTCTCTCCCGTCAGCCACAACCAACGGCAGCCATCTTCTTCTCCATCTTCGGCGCCCAGCCACCAATAACTCCTCTCTCTCAATCTCGTTGCAGCTCCTTTCTCTCTCCTCCAATAATGCCTCTCTCTCTAGAAAACAGCAACTTGCAGCAGCCACTTCTCTCCTCTACCAGCAAACGACCACTCAACCAACGATAGCCATCATCCTTTTTCTCCGGCGACCCCTGCACGAACCAGCAATGGCAGGGACGACGCAACGGTAACCCCTCTACACGTAAACCAGCAACCTTCAGGCCCTCATTCCAGCCATCACAGGCCTCCGTTTTCAACGCCACCACAACAGGAAGGACCACCTCGATCCCCTCTACATGGCTGCATCATCAGGTAACCCTATCGTCGAAGTCGGCCATTCACTGTTCATTAACGTGAATAGTGTTAATTCTGCATTGTTCACGTTTCTCTTCATTTTATCGCTTTTTTATATTTAATTTGGAATGGGCTGGGTTGACTGACCCAGCCCAGTAAACGAGGCCCCGTGAATTATAGGCCTCTCGGCTCATCAGGGTTGGGCAGACCAGCCTATCAGGGCTAGATGGCCCAACCCACTTCTATGGCATTGCCATCAGGGCTGGACAGCCTAGCCCACCAGGTGAGGGGCCTCTTGGCTCGTTAGGGCCGGGCAGTCCAACCTTTATTTTTTTTAATTTTTACTTATTTTATTATTATTATTTTTTTAAAAAAATAGAAAACCAAAAGGCACAGAAAAAAATATAAAAATTGCATTTCAAAAAAGAAAAAAAAAGAAAAAAACAAAAAACAAAATGTGTTTGTTTTTGTGCATATGACCGGATTCTAAAGTTTTTCCCATCATATTTGTTTCAAAAAAATATATATTGCATCTTTCTTATGTATTAAAATGAAAATTGGATATCATAACTAGTTTGTGATTATCCGTTGGGATTTGGCTAAAATATCAAAATAAATAAAAAAATATTTTTGTTTTAGCTAATCGCGGTGTAAAATTACATTGTAAAGTGTACTCGTGGACAACTAAAAAAATATATGTATGTGTGTGTGTGTGTGTGTGTGTGTGTGTGTGTGTGTGTGTGTGTATTCTTTGCACAGTGTAAGAATTTCTAATTTTAGGATGGTTAGGTTTCTTAACTTCTAACGAGTAGAGACTTTCTCACGAAGAGAGATCTACGTCAAATTTTAGGAAAAGACAAGAAAATAAACTTCAAAAAAACAATCAAACAACAATGCGGCTTACCTTAGATAAGGTGTAGTAGGGGTGACGCGTCTTCCCCTTGCACAATTAGTCCCCTTACCCAACACTCTCGCATATCATTAGGTTCCAAGTGACCTTAATACTAGGTGGCGACTCCTTAAAATTATAGTTGTAATTTTTACGGCTATAAAACAACCCCTCATTTTCACCTTGCGCCTCTGTCTCTCCAAAACACAGGGGATGACGGGGCGCGAAGCGCGGAAAATCACCATCGTGACAGTTTTATTCACTAATATTTTGTTATTTGCTTTTTATGTGGTTTTAAAAATGATAAACATTAACTTTGTGTTTTGTTTTTACCTTTATTGAATCTAGCTTCTTAAAAAATAGATTTATTTTTTAATTAAATTAATTTAATTATACAAAAGTAAACATGATATGATTGATTCATGGTATTTTATGTTTGTTTTCCTTTTAGATCATTACTACCACAACACAAGCAACATCTTTCAGTTTTTACCAGTTAAATTGCCACACTACGTTGCGGGTCAAATAAATAATTTTTATAGCTATTGAGATTGAAATAATTAATAGATTTTGCTAGCTTAAAAATAAAATATAATATCTATACATGCAGGGTTTGATATAATAAAATACATCAACACCATCTATTATAACAACAACAACAACATCGCATGCTTAATATCTAAAAATATCATTTACTATTATTGCTAAAACAGTAAAAATTATTAAATTATCCAGAGAAAAAACCTAAAAATATTAACAAAAAAAGAAGCAAGAAAAAAAACTAAAACTGAAACTATTATTATTATTGCATGAATAATGGGAAAATAAATTCAATAAAAGAATTAAAAAATCCCAAAAACTTTAACAAAAGTGCAAACAAAAAAATGATAAAAAAAAATTAGCTAAAAAAATAATTTGACGTGAAAATAATAATGAAAAACTAATGAAAAAACCAAAATAAATAACAAAGAAAAAAATATCAATTTTCAAATGATCAAAAACACTTACTAAAATTTAATAACAAAATTTTTGAAAAAAATATTATCTCAATAAAAGAGAAAATAATAAAAATTAAAAACAAAAACTGAGATGACATATATATAAATATAGACAAAAATAGGAACTATTTAATAAATATAAAAAAATTAAAAATTAAAAGTATAAGAGCCAAAATAAAAACTAAATATACCATCAATTTCAATCAAATGACAAAATTGAAAATCTCAAATGTTCTATACTGAAAATATTAAGGGATTTAAAAGCAATATGAAAATTAAAAGAATAAGGACTAAGATGAAAATATAATAGATAATCATTTGCTGTGTAGTTTAGGGTAAAGGAGAGAGAAAAGAGGAAAACAAAGTTCAACTGCCCACTGTTTCGTCGACAACGACGCGCGGTGAAAATTAGGATGTTTGTTTATAGCCGTAAAATTTAATATAATTGAGTCGCCACCTAGTATTAAGGTTACTAGGAACCTAGTGGTCTCGAGACTTGGGCAAGGGGATGCAAGGAAGACGCGTCACCCAAAGGCACCCTACCTAGGGAGATTGTTTTTCTTAAATTTAATTTTTTTACATGCATTACGATGTAATTTTACACCGTACTTTACATTGTAATTTTACATCGTAGTTAAAAAAATTTACACCGAAAACTAAAACAAAATAATTATTAAATTATTTTTGATATTTTGACTAATGGATAATCGTAAACTAGTTACGATATCCAATTTTTATGACAAATATGTATGGAAAAAAAAACTTGGAATTATGCCGAAAACAAACACATTTTTTTAATTTTTTTTTTTTTAAAAAAAAATAATAAAAAAAAAATGAAACAAAGGACATGGGTCGGGCAGAGCACCCACCATCTTTTTTTTTTAAAAGAGAAAAACAAAACACGACAATGCAATGAACCACTGCCTGTAGAGGAGGTCGAGGTGGTTGTCCCGAGGTTGTGTTGGCGAATGAGCGAGAAGAAGAAGGATGATAGGAATCGAGGTCACCGACTAGAGGAGGATTGTTAGAGAGAGTGGCAAGGAGAGAGAGTGACGCCGATGGTGGTGTCTTCCCGGCTGTCTGGTTTTCAGGGAGTGCCACCATCGGGAGAGAATGAGCTTGTTGGTCGTGGAGGGAGATGGCTGAGCCAAGAAAAGATGAAGGGTGGCTTGTTGGGAGATGAGGAGATGAAGCTTCTCTCTGAATTTTACGTTTCCTTTTTTTTTTCATTCTATGTTTCCCTCTCTCTCTCATAAAATTCTCTACAGTGTTATGTCTTTTTTTTTTCAGTTTTTTTTTTTTCTTCCCTCTCTTTTTCCCTGCTTTGTTTTCTCCTTCCAATTTATAGGAGAATAAGGCATGGTGCATGGCATGGTGTGGTATGGTGTGTGGCATGGTTGAAAGCATGGGCATGGTGAAATGGCTGTCGGCAAGTTTGGTGAGTTTTTTTTTTTTTTTTAACTTTGAAATAAATAAGTTGTTACAAAAATATTTTTTGATGAAAAAACGAGGAAGAAAGATATTTTTATCTTTAATTTTGGCTTATTCACCCAAAAAGTTTCGTAATTCGATCGTCTCAATTTAACTCTCAAAATTAATTCCTCAGTACTCAAGTCCTTAATAAAATTAATTCAACCCATTTTAAGTATAATTATGGGCTCTCAAATAATTGAAGAATTTGTCACCGAAAAACCTGATTTTCTCAATTGAACCCAGATTAAACTTAATTTCTTACTAATTAGGCCCTTAATAAAATTTAATCTCAAAATTCTGATTTTCTCAATTGAACCCAGATTCGACTTAATTTCTCACTAATTAGGCCCTTAATAAAATTAATTTGACCCATTTAAAGTGTAATTCTTGCTAAATTAAATCCTTCAATTGGGCTTAATTTGAAGAGTTCGGATTTTCTCAATTGAACCCACATTAACTTCCAAACTTAATTTCTCACTAATTAAGACCTTAATAAAATTAATTTGACCCATTTAAAGTATAATTAAGCTCTTACGCTAAATTAAATCCTTCAATTGGGCTTTCAATTAATTTCGAAAAGTTTCGTCAAAATTCTGATTTTCTCAATTGAACCCAGATTACAAACTTAATTTCTCACTAATTAAGACCTTAATAAAATTAATTTGAACCATTTAAAGTATAATTAAGCTCTTACGCTAAATTAAATCCTTCAATTGGGCTCTCAACTAATTCTGAAGCATAATTACACTTTACAGTTGTATGTCTTCGACTTAATTTCTATGCAGATTTATCCAAGAATAAATTATTTTTTGAATTTTCATTTCCTTCATTTTCCAAAATTTTCACATTAATTTTTCAGTGACACCAACCCCTTTTATTTTATTTTCTTTATTTATTGGCATATTTTGGGGAATCACCGGAAATTGGGTGATGACATTTAAAGCTTCGATTAAAGTCTTGTAAAAGACTTTAAATAGTAGAAAAAAAGTGGATTTATCAAACCAAGAAATGGTCAAAATGAGAAGGACACTCAGAAGGAATGGTAAGATAGGGCTAGAAAGCACTACCTAAAAATTGGGGCCTAAGGAGGACAAAAAGGATGGAAAATGGTGATGTTTATGAATGGCACAGGAAAATGGTCTTAATGGGTGACCTACCCAAGAAATGTAATGAAGATGGTCTCGTTGTAATGGGTGACCTACTGAGAATGGTGAAGGTGGTCTCATTGTAGCGGGTGACCCCATTGTTGGTCTCATTGTAATGGGTGACCTACCCAAGAAAGATGGTGACGATGGTCTCATTGTAATGGGTGACCTACCCGGGTGAAAAATGGTGAAGACAGTCTCATTGTAATGGGTGACCTACCCAAGTCAAAAAGGTGAAGATGGTCTCGTTGTAATGGGTGACCTACCCAAGTAAAAGTGGTGAAGATGGTCTCATTGTAATGGGTGACCTACCCGAGTGAGAGTGGTGAAGATGGTCTCATTGTAACGGGTGACCTACCCGAGTAAAAAAATGGTGAAGATGGTCTCATTGTAATGGGTGACCTACCTAGGTGAAAGTGATAAAGACGGTCTCATTGTAATGGGTGACCTACCCAAGTGAAAAAAAAAAAAAAAAGGTGAAGATGGTCTCGTTGTAATGGGTGACCTACCCGGGTGAGAGGTGAAGATTTCATGGGATGGAAGATAAGGCTAGAAAGCGCATTATCTTAGTTGATGGTCGAGGGTTAGAAAACGCACTCAACGACGAGGGGAAATAGGGCTGGAAAGCGCATTATTTTAATTGATGGTCGAGGGTCTAAAAACGCACTCGAAGATGAAGAGAAAAATAGGGCTATAAAGCGCACTATTCACATTGATGGTTGAGGGTTTGAAAACGCACTCGAAGATGAGGAGAAAATAAGGCTGGAAAGCGCACTATTCTCATTGATGGTCGAGGGTCTGAAAACGCACTCGAAGATGAAGGGAAAATAGGGCTGGAAAGCGCACTATTGTAGTTGATGATCGAGGGTCTGAAAACGCACTCGAAGATGAGGGGAAAATAAGGCTAGAAAGCGCACTATTTTAATTGATGGTCGAGGGTCAGAAAACGCACTCAACGACGAGAGAAAATAGGGCTGGAAAGCGCACTCAAATAAAGGAAGAGATAGGGTTGAATAACGCTCTATCTGTGTTTGTTGAAAGGCTCGCAAGCGCACTTAAGGATGTGAAAGTGGTAAGGGCTCTACAGCGCACACAAGAATGAGTGGAGGTTTGTAAATTACAATTCCACCAAAACATTTTTTTAGATTATTAGTGGAAAGATGCCATGCGAGATGGCAACCAAATTTAGCACGTCAAAGAGGTAAGAGCCTGGAGGCGTATACAAAAATGATGAATGAAGGTTCGTAAATTACGATTCCTCCAAAACATTTCCTAGATTCTCAACGGGGATGGAATGCATGACGACACCCAAAATCAGGAAAGAGATAAAGTTGAAAAACATGCTCAAGGACATGGAAAAGGTGGGAGCGTGAAAGCGCACAAAAATGATGAATGAAAGTTCGTAAATTACGATCCTTCCAAAATGTTTCCTAGATTTTTAATGGGGATGCAATGCATGATGATGCATGTATACTTACCTGAAAGATATAGGTCCCCTTTCTTCTTCCCGACCTTTCTTTCCTCAGGTTGAATCTCTGGCTTTAACGTTTTTGCTTTTGCTTACTCGAGCCGCAACTTAAGATTCTGACCACTGGAGATGATAGATTTTCCATATCTACATGCCCCCCTGAGTTTGATCCAGATTCTTTGAAAAAGAATAATGGAGCTGGCTTCAATTGTATTTGTAGATTGCCCCCCAGTCTGGTCATGCCCCACAAGTATTTTGGGCTTGAAGAATAGTGTTTGGATGCAAAGACTTGGTTTTTTAGCGGGATTTTTAGAATTTCAAAGTCATTCTAAATACAAAAACCATTTTGATTGCCGCATTCAGGTCATGCCACAACAGTGTTTTGGGCTTCAAGTGTTTGTAGGAAAGGGATAGTTATTTGGAAAAATTGTTTTCATCTAAGATTTTTGAAATTTCAAAGTCATTCCAAACATAAAAACCATTTTGATGTTTGTTTAAACAAATTTGTTCTCGAAAGAATTCAAGTGATCTCATTGTCGGGTTTTGTGTTGACTTTGATAAGAATGTGAAATGATATTTGCAAGTCTTGTATGCCAGGAAGGTTTCGATCAGGTTTGGTGAAGTATTTGTAAGGATTATCTCGAATGGAAAAGCATTGCCTATCGATCCAGATTACTTGTATTTGATCAGAAAGGGCTTTATCAGGCTTGTAGCGTAGGCTCAGGCTGATAGCTACGAAGAAAAGATATTTGCAGGCTCAAAAGGTGTTTGAGGGTTTTCTAGACTAAGGATCACTTAGTGCTCACTCTTAGAACTCTTTTTAGTCCTCATGATTGATTTTCATGACATGCCCCCCAGCATTTTGTTTGGGCTTTTACCTAGACATGCCCCCCAGCATTTGTTTGAGTTTTTATTGTGACATGCCCCCCAGAATTTTTGGCTTTCTATGTTGGATTTTTAGTACCATTAAATTATTGAATTGATTTGCTAGTGTACTAAAATTTTTTATGTTTATGCCCACCAGCTTTTTTTGGGCATCTTTTGTCAATGAGGACTACTTTGTAATTGAGAGTTTTTCTCTCTTCGCACTTGCCCCCCAGTGTAGGGTGCGATCCTAGTCAGGGTTAATTATCAGAAAAATAATTATTCGGCTCAAATGGGGACTGCAATGGATATTTAAGATTTTGTGAAGGCATATCAAAGATGGCCTCTCTTCACTTCAAAAACATGCATTCGGGATCGGTAGACTTTACTTTTCCATGCAAAATCAATTATTGATTTTTTGGATTATTTGGTTTAGCTAAGAGCTTAGCTTTATTATGTGGGTTTTTGGAATATGAGATCACCCTTCAATGAAATCCTTTGAATTCCCAGAACACATTTGTTAAGCAATCATTAATTTGGCATTTCTTTTCGTACTAGAATTTGATTTGCCAAAAATCTTGATGACATCATGGGATCATGTATAATTTGGATGGAAGAGATATATGACGTGTCTGTGTTATTCAAACAAAAAGCAAGAACACGTCATAGTCAAAGAAAATACATGATATTATTGGAGAGAAAAGATGGTTTAACAAAAGGTCTTGTGGCATTACAAACAAGATTGTTGATAAATCATAGCCAAAATGCCATGCAAAAACATGATCAAAATAGAAGGCAATTATGAAGCAATCTTCATTTTCCAATGTTGGCGCACTCCCTTTTCAAAAGCTTTTGTTGGGGTAGCTTAATTAGTTGCAGGACCTAGATTTTCGTCGAATGTTATCCACCCTGCTTTGATCAATTGCATGAGCCTCTTCTTGAAGGCACCACAAGTGTGAATGCTATGTCCTGCAGCGCCAGCATGATATTCGCAGGTGAGGTTGGGTTTGTACCAAGCGGGGTAAGGTGGCTGTAAAGGTGTCTGAGGTTCCAGAGCTATTTGCCCAATGCTTACCAACTTTTGATACATCTCATTTAAAGGTAATGGTAGCGGAGGTAGCTGTTCTTGGGTTTCCTGGTAATTTCTTTTTGGGAAATTTTTAGGTGGACCTTTGGCTTGAAGGTTGATGTTGGCAATTTCAGATGAAGGGTTATGGTAATTTTGAAATTGGTTTTTTCTGCCCTCGTAGTCATCTTCAAAATGCCTGACTACTTTTCTTTTGCCTTCAAAGCCATCTTTCTCCACGGGTACGAGAATTCTCCCACTTCGGATTCCTTGCTCTATCCGCTCTGCCACGGCTACAACATCTGTGAATTGTTGTGCCGAGCTATCCATTATATGTTCGTAATAGGGTGCTCTTAGCGTATTGGCGAATAATGTCACCATTTCTTTATCTAGAAGCGGTGGATGTACCTGTGCAGCGAGATCTCTCCATCTTTGAGCATATTCCCTTATGCTTTCTCTGTTCATCTTTTCCAAGTTGGACAAACTCGTTCTGTCAGGAGCAATGTCCATGTTATATTTATATTGCTTGATGAAAGCATTTACCAGATCTTTCCAGCTACGAATCCTGGTATTGTCTAGTCTCATGTACCAATTCAAAGTTGCCCCACTCAAACTGTCTTGGAAAAAATGCATAAGCAATTTTTCATCATGCACAACTTCTGCCATTTTGTTACAATATGATTTTAGGTGAGTGACGGGGCACTGTGTCCCAGTGTACTTGATAAAATCAGGAACACGAAATTTTTTTGGTATCATAACATTCGGGACTAGACACATTTTGGCAGCTTGTATTGGATCATATATGTTCAATCCTTCAATGACCCTTATTCTGGCCTCCAACATCGCTATTTTATCTTGGTTGATACCCTCTGATGTTGGTATAACGGTTGGGGTAACGGCAGGTGTCGGCGCTGCTGCTTGAACGAAAGCTGGATTTTGTTCCGGACCTTGAACCCTTTCTCCTGTCACCTCTTCATGGTGATTCATCGTTTCTGTTTGAGCAACTGCGGGTCTAGTTGAAGGACCCTCGCTAGAGGCATTCCTTAGTGCTTGCTCGAGTAAGCTGGTAAGATTAGCCACGCTAGCTTTAAGAGAATCCAGTTCTTCTTGAAAATGAGCATCACAGCGTGCACGCTCTTCATCCTCCATATTTCTCTGACGGAGTCGAGTGTTAGGAGCTCTTCGGGGACCTATATTTTGACCTGTTGATGACATGTTATGTACAGTGAAACGGATGTGTGTGCATGTGGATGTAAATGTATGTACATGTGAATTATCATTATGTACAGTGATGGATGCGTGTGCATGTGGATGTAAATGTATGTACATACATGACATGTGAATTATCGGAGGATTTGTATCCAAAGACAGGTTCTAGGTCATTACATGAGGGGTAAGCTTTCTACCTGGTTTCAAAGGGTCTATGAACTGCCTAGTGACAACCTCACGTGAAGGCGGTGTGGGGGTTTACAAGAAATGGTGGGGCACTATGTGACCGCCATTATCAAGTAAACGCTCAGTTCATAGTTGGATGTTTCACGAATCTGAACCCCGACTGAAAGTCATGAGGCAGACCGCTAATCCCCACCTAACTTAGAATTGGGTTTATTTACAAAATTAAAATCCATGATGAAATTAATTCACACCCAATGATATGCATAACTTGAAATTAAAATGCATGCTAAAGCAGTAACAATGCGAGTTAAAAAAAATGAACTAAAAAAAAAAACCAAACAAACAATGCTCAGTCCAGCGATGTCCCCAGTGGAGTCGCCATCTGTCGCGACGGCGATTTTTCGCGCTTCGCGCCCCGCCGTCCCCCGCGGTTTGGGAGACAACGACGCGCGGTGAAAATTAGGATGTTTGTTTATAGCCGTAAAATTTACGACTATAATTATTCGGAGTCGCCACCTAGTATTAAGGTTACTAGGAACCTAGTGGTCTGCGAGAGTCTTGGGCAAGGGGACTTGTTGTGCAAGGGGAAGACGCGTCACCCCAGTGCACCCTACCTAAGGGAGGCTGCATTGTTGTTTGATTGTTTTTCTTAAATTTAATTTTTTTTACACTGCATTTAAAAAGGAAAAATATTTTTTTTTGTCCGTGGGTGTACTTTACGATGTAATTTTACACCGCAATTAAAAACCTTTTTTTTTTTTTACCTACGAATGTACTTTACATTGTAATTTTACATCGTAGTTAAAAATTCTTTTTATCTGCAAGTGTACTTTACAATGTAAATTTACACCGCGAAAACTAAAACAAAATAATTATTAAATTATTTTTGATATTTTGGCCGAACGCCAATGGATAATCGTAAACTAGTTACGATATCCAATTTTCGTTTAAAATATGTAAAAGATGCAACATATATTTTTTTATGACAAATATGTATGGAAAAAAAACTTGGAATTCGGCCGTATGCACGAAAACAAACACATTTTTTTTGCAATTTTTGTTTTTTTTTAAAAAAAAAATAATAAAAAAAATAAAAAAAATGATTTTACGGGCTGGCAGCCCAAAGGGACTAAGGGCCAAAAGGTTTTCTGGGCTGGGTCGGCAACCCAGCCCAAAAAAAAAGAAAAAAAAAAGTAAAACGAAAACTATAATACGTAACACTGTTCACGTATTACATGAACAGTAAAATGGTGGTCTACCGACCACTATGAGAGGGTCACCTACCACTGCTGCCGGGTAGAGGACGTCGAGGTGGTTCTCCCTGTCATGGTGGCGTCGAAAACGGAGGTCTGTGGTGGCCGAAGTAGGCGTTGGAAGTTGCCGAGTCTGTGGCTGTCGTTCGCTGCTACTCTTCGTTGTTCGTCCAGGAGAAGAAGGATGATGGCTGGGGAGCTGCAAGGGAACTTCTGGAGGTCGCCGGAGCTGACTAGAGGAGGAGGGGCTGCTTGATGCGCCGGTTTGTTAGAGAGAGAGTGGCACCGTCGGGGAGAGAGAATGAGAGAATTGAAGGGCTTACTACAAGGGAGAGAGAGTGACGCCGATGGTTGTGTCTTCCCGGGGATGAAGAAGAGAGGGAGAGACGCTGCCGTCTGGTATTCAAAGAGAGAGAGAGGAGCCGTCGGGGATAGAGAGAGTGGCTGTGGGCTGACAAGAGAGAAGGAGCTGCTGCACCATCGGGGAGAGAATGAGCTTGCTGTTTCACGTGCAAGAGCTGCTGTGAGTTAAGAGAGAGAGAGAGTGGGTCACCGTCAGGGAGGGAGAGCTGATCGTTGGCTGCGTTGGTTCAGCTGGAGACGAGGAAGATGGCTGGTGCTGCTGTCGCCTGAGCCAAGGAAAAAGATGAAGGGGTGGCTTGTTGCCGCAGATGAGGGAGATGAAGCTCTCTCTCTGCGCGTAAATTTTACCCCGGTTTCCCTTTTACCTTTTTTTTCATTCTATGTTCCCCCCCCTTTTTCTGTCTAGTTCTCCTCCATGAATCCCCCTCTCTCTCTCTGTATAAAAATTCTCTATGTTTCCCTCCCGTCGTGACAGTGTTATGTCTCTTTTTTTTTCAGTTTTTTTTTCTTCCAGTTTTCAGCCCGTCTCCCTCTGTTCTTTTTCCCTGCTTTGTTTTCTCCTGCCAATTTATAGGAGAATAAGGCATGGTGCATGGCATGGTGTGATTGTCCAGGTATGGTGTGTGGCATGGTTGAAAGCATGGGCATGGTGAGGGCTGAAGGAATGGTTGCAGCAGGGCTGCTGGAATGGGCAGCCATGCTGTCGGCAGAAGTTTGGTGAGTTTTTTTTTTTTTTTTTACTTTGAAATAAATAAGTTGTTACAAAAAATATTTTTTTTGATGAAAAAAAACCAGGAAGAAAGATATTTTATCTTTAATTTTGGCTTCCGAATTCACCCAAAAAGTTTCGTCGCCGAAAATTCCGATCGTCTCAATTTAACCCAAATTAGGCTTTCAAAATTAATTCCTCAGTACTCAAGTCCTTAATAAAATTAATTCAACCCATTTTAAGTATAATTAAACCCTTGCGCTTAATTAAATCCTTCAATTGGGCTCTCAAATAATTCGGAAGAATTTCGTCACCGAAAAACCTGATTTTCTCAATTGAACCCAGATTCGGCTTCGAAACTTAATTTCTTACTAATTAGGCCCTTAATAAAATTCACTTGACCCATTTAAAGTATAATTAAGCTCTTGCGCTAAATTAAATCCTTCAATTGGGCTTTCAATTAATTTCGAAGAGTTTCGTCACCGAAAATTCTGATTTTCTCAATTGAACCCAGATTCGGCTTCGAAACTTAATTTCTCACTAATTAGGCCCTTAATAAAATTAATTTGACCCATTTAAAGTGTAATTAAGCTCTTGCGCTAAATTAAATCCTTCAATTGGGCTTAATTTCGAAGAGTTTCGTCACCGAAAATTCTGATTTTCTCAATTGAACCCACATTCGGCTTCCAAACTTAATTTCTCACTAATTAAGACCTTAATAAAATTAATTTGACCCATTTAAAGTATAATTAAGCTCTTACGCTAAATTAAATCCTTCAATTGGGCTTTCAATTAATTTCGAAAAGTTTCGTCACCGAAAATTCTGATTTTCTCAATTGAACCCAGATTCGGCTTCGAAACTTAATTTCTCACTAATTAAGACCTTAATAAAATTAATTTGAACCATTTAAAGTATAATTAAGCTCTTACGCTAAATTAAATCCTTCAATTGGGCTCTCAACTAATTCTGAAGCATAATTACACTTTACATCGGCCGACGATTAAATCAAATTGACCCATAAAAATATAATTATGTCTTCCGACTTAATTTCTATGCAGATTTATCCAAGAATAAATTATTTTGGCCTTGAATTTTCATTTCCTTCATTTTTGGGCAAAAAAGAAGTACGACCGGGCTTCCGAAAACGTCCAAAATTTTCACATTAATTTTTCAGCCGACACCAACCCCCTTTTATTTTATTTTCTTTATTTATTGGCATATTTTGGGGAATCACCCAGAAATTGGGTGATGACACGCCCCATCATGACGAAATGGATATTGTGGCCCATCCATTGAGATATCGGATGGACATTTTAAGCTATTGGATGCCGCCGCACGCGTCACTCAAAAATGACGTGACGCCGAATACTGTCGGCCGCATGTCACATGCGTCCATAGTTATCAGAGAGAAATAATAAAAAAAATATAATCAATTATCGTAACACCTTGACAAGGCTCTTCAATGTTGTCTTCTTGGGAGCATATCCATATTTAGTTATTTTCAAAAAATATAAAATTATAGTGGCACTCCTCTCGGCCAGAGCTGATTTTTGTTTTTTTAAGAGATAGAATGATTATTTTACTGTGCACAAAAATATTAAAAATTCAATAACCTAGCTACTTGAACTGAACGGGACTAGACCAAAAATATACAATTACCGTGGTACCCCTGCCAGCAGCTTTTGTTTTTTTTTTTTTTATCTTTTTCAAGGGATATAATGATTATTGTACTGTGTAAACTATAAAAAAATCAGTAATCAGTGAACTGAATAAATTGATCCAAAAACTAAGAAACACAATTGTAATCCATAGTGATTTGCCTAACAAGCTATAATAACTTATCCATGATCTCTTTTAATATATAGTATAATATTTTTTTTAAAAAAAAAGTGATATCTCATGATCGTTTTTTTTTTTTTTTTGCAGATAAAAAAATAATTCTAGCCCACACCATAACAATAGTCATTTATCTAGTTAACTATTATTTTCAAAACAATCAATATTATTAAACAAACCTGAGAATAAAACACAAAAAAATTAATAAAAACTAAAATTATTATGATTATTCTTAATATTAATATTATTATCACGTTAATAACGGGGAAAAAGGAAAATTAAATCAAAGGCTAAAAAAAAGCCTAAAAACATTAACAGAAGAGCTAATAAAAAAATAAAAATAAATAAAAATTATTGCCTCCAAAAAAATCATCTGACTTGAAAATTAAAAAAAATTACCACACTACGTTGCGGGTTGAGTAAATAATTTCTATAATTGTTGTGACTAAAGAAATTAATAGCATATGCCAGTCCAAAATTAAAATATAATATCTATATATGTAAAATTTAATATAATAAAACAAATCATCACACTCTATTATAAAAATAGCATCATCGAAGTCTTAACATCTAAAACTATCATTGCTATTATTGTCAAAACAATAAAAATTATCAAATTATCCCGATAAAAAAAACCCTAAAAATATTAACAAAAAAGTAAACAAAAAAAATAATTAAAATTCTTGTTGTTGTTGTTGTTGTTGTGTTAATAATGAAAAAAATAAATAAATGAAGGATTAAAAAATCTAAATAACTTTAACAAAAGATCAAATAAAAAAATAAAATAAAAAAATAAAATAAAAATTATCAGGTAAAAAAATTCATTTGTCTTGAAAATAAAAAAAAACAACCAATAAAAAAATAAAAAAAGAGAAAGTAAAAAAAATAAAATATATGATAAAACAAAAATAAAAATTATTAACTGTAAAGAAAAATCATTTGATTTGAAAATTAAAAAATAGACCGCACTACATTGCGGGCTGAGCAAATAATTTTTATAATTATTGGGATTAAAGAAATTAATAGGATTTGTTGGTTCAAATTTAAAATAAATATATATATATATATATAAAAAAAATTTAATATAATAAAACAGCTTACCATAACCTATTATAAAAACAACAACATCGAAGTCTTAACATCTAAAATTATAATTGCTATTATTGTCAAAACAATAAAATCTATCAAATTTTCCTTAAAGAAAAAAACTCAAAAACATCAAAAAAAGAGTAAGCAAGAAAAATAACTAAAATTACTACTACTACTACTACTACTACTACTACTACTACTGTGTTAATGATGAAAAAAACAAAAGTAAATAAAAAGCTAAAAAATCCTTAAAACTTTAACAAAAGATCAAACAAAAAAAATAAAATAAAAATTATAAGGTAAAAAAAATTCATCTAACTTGAAAAAAAAATCAATAAAAAACTAAAAGAAAGAACATAGGGAGGAAAAAAAACAATATCATTTTTCAATTGATCATAGATACAAAATAAAATTTAAGAGGTCTTTTTTTTAAAAAATAATATCACCTCAACAAATAAGAAAATAACAAATACAAAAAATCAAAGATAAGAGCACACTTGCATATACATGGATAAAAGTAGAGATTATTCCATAAATTTATGAAAATAAAGGGATTAAAATAAAAAATTAAAAGTATAAGGGCCGAAATGAAAATCAAATATATAATCAATTTCAATCAAAGGATCAAGTTGAAACAATCAAAACTTTTGTACCGAATTTATTGGGCTATTTAAACCCAATCCAGTTATTAAAAGGAGGACTGAAGTGAAACATTAACATTTCATTGATTTCAATCGAATGACTCAATTGAACAAAATCAAAAGTTAAATAACAGAAATCAGGACCATACACAAAATTAAAAGTACAGGGACTGAAGTGTAAAACGCTCAAAACCGGGGGTCTCTCCTGCACTTTTACGGGCAGGAGAGAGAGAAACGAGTCTAGCGGCTTCAATCGGCCATCGCCGCGTCCACTGCCATGTTTTGCCAAAACATGCTGCATCGGGAGGAAGACCACTCAGAAGCGCAGCGACTGGTACGCCGGAAGCCCATCTTCGGCTACCGAAGGCGACCTCACGCACCACCCGAACAGGGCGTGAGGCTGAATACAGCCGTGGGCGTGTGTGACAGCATCGTCTGCATTAAAAAAAATAATAACTAATTAAGGTCAATTTTATCTTATTATGGGCTATATCAGTATTTAGATATTTTCAAAATTTGTGAAATTCTTGTCGCACCCCTCAACCTTAGAGCTGGTTTTTGTCCTTTTTGAGCGCTATAATCGTTATTCCATTGTGCAAAGAAATATTAAAAATTCAAAAACTGCGGCGAATCAGACAGGACCGAAATGGTGCAATTACGGAGTAGCCCCTCAGCCTAGAACTCATTTTTTGTCTTTATCGAGGGACAAAAACGTTATTGCACCGGATAAAAAGAAAAAAACATTGAACCGGTGACCTGAATGACCCTAACCGGACTGAAAAATTGAGCAATACTATTCTAATTCACAGTGATTTACCTCACAGTGCACAATGTTTGAACCATGATATAGGATCCTCTTTCAGTATATGTTAATAATCCCATCCTTGCAAAAAAAAAAAAAATTCTAACCAGATGGATAGCTAACAGAAATATTTAATTCTGGTTAAAAAAACTCATTTGTAAATTTTCAACCTACACCACCTCCATGCCGACCTCCTTTGGGCAAAAATACAATACACGGAATTTCCCCGCATCTTTAGACCTTATATACTGTATGACCCAGCTTTAGCTGGCCACGAGGTAACTTGCCCCTGTGTTGAATTTTTTTTCTGTATATAAAATTGATTGATTTTTTACATATTGTAATTAGTTATTTTAATATTTAACTAGTAAAATTATAAGAGATAAAATCTGTTAGAAATGAGTTTTTTTTTTTATCTAAGAAAATATTGTAATCAAAACACAGGGGAAGTGGTTTGTATATTGTTTCATTGTAGATAACTTAAGTAAATCTGTCTACTCATTTTGTTTATGAGTTGCCTTTCCCCAGTAATATTAGATTTAAAATATTATACATAAAAATACTGTAAAAGTATTTTTTTTCTTACAAAAACAACCTAAAATTCAAGAATTAGTTTTTTCTAAGAAATAAAATTTAAACAAAAGAGGACATAATTAGAATTAAAAGCCAAAATTAATAGCATATATATATATAAACATGAGCAAAAATAGAGATTATATTTATTAAAATAAAGGAATTAAAATAAAGAATTAAAAGTATATGGTCGAAATGAAAACAGAATATATAAATAATTTTAACTGAAGGATTGAATGAAAACAATTAAAAGGGGTGCAAGGAAAAAACAATCAATTCTTTCATTTCTTGATTTAGTTTCTATCCATTTATTTTTTCTAGTAATTTTGGTATAACTCTAAGGAATTTGTTTGTATTTATGTATCTATACTCATAGTTTTGACTTTTAATTTTTAGTAGACTTTATCTTTACATTAAATATAGTTTTGGTTAAAAAACAGAGTAAATTCACCTTTGGTGATGTGAAATGAAAGTAAAACCTTCTCTTATGTATATGTAGTTAATCTTTATCTGTTACTTATTTGTAATATTTTTAAGACGTTAATATTGAACACATATCAGAATATATAATGTTTTTAAGTGAAAAAACATTTAACATAATATTTCAAATAGTTTTAATGCATTATATAATAAAGTGAATATATTAAAAAAATAAATAATTAAAAGTCTTGTAGATTCATTATTTTGCTCTAATGTATAACGTTATTAAATAAATCAAGAATTTTGACATGTTATAAAATTTGGTTTTGTTTGCAGTGAAGCGCAGGACAACTAACTCATATATTTTTTATTTGCAGATAATTTGACAAAAATATTTTAACTTGTTTTGTATATGTGTAGCTTCATATATTGTTTGTTCATATAGTATTTTATATGAAATATCTTACATAAAAAAATTGTGGAAGTCTATTTTTCATAGAAACAACATCGATTAATGAATTATTTTGATTATTATTGTTATTGTTATTATCATGATTATTAAATTATCATAATTATTATAACTATTATTAGAATAATTATTGAAAATAATTAATATTCTAATAATTGCTAACAATATTATCGTTATCACTATAATTGTCGTTATAAAAAAATTTAATTTCCTTCCAAGATTTATTCTTCATATTATTATATTTGAAGTAATTCAGAATACTAAGATTAAATTAATTTCAGAATTTTAAAAAAAAAAATTTCTTAATTTTTAATATATATTTTTTAAGGTCTTCATATTAATAAATATCAAAATATATAATTCTTTTTTAATTTTATAAGATTTATTCCTCATATTATTATATTAAAATTAATATTTTTGTTCAAAAAATTCTAGGTCATTTCTCTCTATATATATTTTCAGACGATAATATTAAATAAATACTAAAATATATAATTAGTCTAACATATTTATAAGAAAAATATTATAAACAATAATAATTATTATTTTGAATGCCTTATCTTGGTTGTTTTTATGTAGGAACTTGATTGATTTTATACGTGTTGTAATTATTTATTTTAATATTTAATTAGTAAAATTATAATTAATAGACTATGTTAGAAAAATATTTTTTTCCTGCCTAAAAGTGATTGAATATTGTTACTGTTAAAACTGTTTTGATAATTATTTCATCGATAAATTATACAATTAGAATAAAAAAAATTATGTTAAAATGATTCATGTGCTCCATGTAACATATTAATTGATTGTTGTGTATGTTTTATTTATTTCATGAATTCTTTATTTAGCAAATAGTAAAACTACAATCATTGAATTTTAGCACTGATGAATGATTTGTTTTATGCATCAAACAATTTGATTGATGATTTTGTTTTATCTACTTCGGTAATAATTTAATTGGTATGTTATTTGACTAATTGACTAACAATAACAAAACCGTAAATGATCGAATTGACTAAAGATATATTATTTATTTTCTATAATATACTAATTGTTTGTTGGATATTTTTTTAACTATTTGACGAATAATTTATTGGACAAATAACAAAAATGCAACTGCTAAAATTAAACAAATTTTTTTTTTCAGATTTTTTCTTCATATTATTATATTAAAATATTTTTGGAACATCGAGATTTATATAGAAAAGTCAGTTCATTTTTTTATATATATTTTAAGACATTAATATCAAAAAAATATCACAATATATAATTAGTCTCTCCTCTTTTTTAAGCAAAAAGTCTCTTAAATAATATATATATATAAACATTTAGGACCATTAACAATTTTGTTACATGTTAAAAAATTTAGTCGGTTATGGTGAAACATAGCGCAATTTGTTATTTTATTATTGTGGATAATTTTGCATAATTTTTCTACCTGTCTTATCTATGTATGGTTTTATATTTGTTTTTTTTTTGTTTTTTATTTATGATATGAGATCTGAAATATCATATATAAAAAAGACATAGAAGTTATTTTAAAAAAAAAAAACATAGAAGTTATTTTTCAAAAAAATAACTTTGACCAATTAATTTTGGTCACAATTATTATAACTGTCATTATAAATATTATTATATATAATTAATATTTTAATTATTATTTGTCATACTTTCGATGACATCACAATTATTGTTTTATAAAGAAATTATTTTTTTAAGATTTTTTTATGATATTATTATATTAAAAATATCTTAGAACAATGATAGTAAATAATTATTTT
Source organism: Salix dunnii (assembly GCA_015731905.1). Taxonomy (NCBI): domain Eukaryota; kingdom Viridiplantae; phylum Streptophyta; class Magnoliopsida; order Malpighiales; family Salicaceae; genus Salix; species Salix dunnii. The sequence continues at coordinate 8,250,476 of CM027668.1, read as the reverse complement.
ACAAAAATAATAAATAGGTCATATATATATATATATATTAAGATAGTAATATTAAATATATATAAAAATATATAATTAGTTTCAAATAATTATTTTCATTATTTTGAATGCCTTATCTATAATAATTAGAAATTTCAACACCTAAAAATATTAACAAAAAAGCAATTAAAAAACAAAACAAAATAAAACAAAATAAATAAAATATTATTAGATTTTAAGAAATTATTTGACTTGAAGGAAAAAAAAGAGTAATCATAATAATTATTAATTTTCGAATGATTATCAGCACATGTTAAAATTTGAACATTAAGTAAAAAAAAACTTAATAACATTGGAAATAAAAAAAATAAAAACAAAAACTAAGAGCATGTACATATAAACATAGACAAAAATATGAACTATATAAGAAGTATTATAAAAAAAAATAAAGGAATAAAAATCAAATTCAATATTAAAAGTATAAGAGCCAAAATGAAAAATACATATATAAGACATTTAATTTGAAAGACAAAATTGAAATAAATCTATACATTTATACTGATAAAATTAAATAATTTAAAATAAAGCTGGAAATTAGAAGAATTAGGACCTAAATGAAATTGAAATCTATAATTAATTTGTATGGAAGGATAAAATTGAAAAAAAAAAAATCAAACTTTGATATAAAAATATTAAGGATCTATAATTAATTTGTATGGAAGGATAAAATTGAAAAAAAAAATCAAACTTTGATATAAAAATATTAAGGATTTATAATAAATTTGCATAGAAGTATAAAATTGAAATAAATCAAAACTTTGATATCGAAAATATTATGGGTTTCAAACCAATTCAAAAATTAAAAGACTGAGGACCAAAATGAAATTGTAATATATAATCAATTTCAATTGAAGGATCAAATTGAAACAAATCAAAACCTATATAATAGCAATAAGGATCTTACAATACATTACAAAGTTTAGGGACTAAACTAAAATAGCACAATAAGTAGCTATGCTAACATGTGCTTGCACAGACAGGAGAGAGAAAAGAGGAAAAAATTCAAACAACCATTGAAACGTCTCCGACCACCCTGTAATCACATGTGCTACATCAGGAGGAAGAGAACATGACTGAAAATCATTTTAGACACTGGCTAAGTATTTTGGTCACTGGACTGCTCTATACACACCACACAGTAAATCAACAGAATAAATATAAAAAAATAATAAATTACCGTGCCAACCCTGCATCTATTTTTTCAATTTTATCTTATTGGGGGCATATTCGTATTTAACTATTTTTTAAAAAAAATATGAAATTCCCGTAGCACCCCTCCTCGCTAGAGTTGATTTTTTTTTTAGGGATAAAATGATTATTTTACTGTATAAAAAAATATAAAAGAATCAATAAATCAGTTATCCGAACCGAACCAAACGAGGCGGAAAAGGTTCAATTACCGTGAAACCCTTCTATCTTGTAGCATTTTTTTTTATCTTTTTTAAGAGAAAAATTATTATTTTATTGTGTAATAAAAAAAAACCAATAAATCAGCTAATCAAATGAATTAACGTAAAAATTGAACAATACTTTTACCATCTATAATTATTTATCTCAATGCGAACAGTAAGTGCCTCGTGACCTCTTCGTGACCTCTTCTAGCCTCTTAGATAATTGTTTAGTCAAACTAAAAACAATGATGTCTTGCAACAATGGAAAATAACGACACAGGGAGCAAAGTCAGATGATGACTAAGGGTTCACATGTTACAAAACGATGGGCTGTTCTCCTTCAAGCTCGGATATAACGATTAATGCGTCTGTCGAAGACAGGGAAAGCGGCTCTGATTTGACATTTGGATTGATAACCTGCAAATTTAAGGTTAATGAGATGTCTAGATCAAACTGGCTAAACCTAATCCAAACCCTAATATACCCTCTTACTCGTTTGTACCTTTCTACAGTCTTTCAGATATCCTATAGCAACCTCTCGCCGCAAATATGCCCTTTCAGAGAGCTCTGAGAATGAAGGATGCTCCCCCTCTTTCATGTAGAGTGTAATGTCCTGCCAGAGAAACACAAGAAAAGAAATGACGCAGCTGAAATCTCAAGAAAGAAATAGCAGTTGCGGCTAGCATAAAATCTGATTCCTCACAGAAATAGAAAAGAGCATCCCCAAGTGTCATTCCCCATCGGAGTCACCCTTCTGTGCCAATTACGCCCAACTCACCTAACTTGGCTTGTTCTGAAGGATGCTTCACACCAAAATGCAAAACAAGGATGCGGGATTTACCTTCACATATATTTCATCACCCTCTGCATTCAGAATGTCTTTCCAAACCTCATTCAGTTCACAGTTCTCTGCCACTATGTAAGCAAATAATTACTCTTCAAATTGAACATGGTCTAAATGGAAGAGTGTACAGCTAGCAGAGTACAATGATCAAGACCTTGAGCTGTCACAAGGCTCATTACTTTCTCTGCTGCTATGAAAGTCAAGTTGGGCTTGATTCTTGTAATCTGAAGTGTATGATCCAAATAAATAACCATACAAAGTTCAAGATCAAACTGAACATCAAACTGAACAAATCTGTTACAGGATGCGTTACTTGTTTGCCTAATTTTGAGTCGACAATCTCTGCAACTAGATTTTGTACCTGCAGAACAGTTGCTTGTTATATTGATGAGTTCGTCATTTCTTAAACAGACAGGGATTTTTTTTTCCCTAGATACGGTTACTGGTTAGAGTTAGAGAAGAAGGGAAGTCAAGCTTAATACCCAGTGACAGGCTATTAATGCAGGAAGGATGAGGGGCTAACTTTGGCCTCTTTTTGCATGGGATGCAAACAAGTTCGATGTTTCTGCATTTGTTAGAAATTGAACCTGGGAACTCTCGGTTATTATCAAGAGGCCACCACCACCTCAGTTAGAAGCCCAATGGTATACAGACAAAGCAATTCATTATGACTAGAATTCTAGGATTAAAACTCTCGAACTAATCTTCAGAGTTAAAAAGCAGGGTTCCATACAATCAATTGAATTTTAAAAGGATCATATTCACCTTCACTCCAAGTTTGTTGCAGATATTTTCAGCAAGAATAAGAGAGAAAGCAGATTGCTTGTCTGCCCTGGATGGATCTGGAGAAAAGAACGATTATGCAATGCCACTTCAAGCTAACAAAGCTTCACATATTGTTACCTCCAAGGCACGTATTATTACCTCCAAGAAGCCATTCGCTATCAGATATTACCACAATTGAAAAGGAAATATCTTCGTCTTTCTTGAGAGAATTCTGAATATCCAATATGGTTTCCTGTAAGGCATCAAAATTCATGGGGTTTCCAATCTGCAATATTTGAAAGATCATAAACCATTAGCTCCATTGAAAAGAAGGTTTCCAAGAAAAATAAAATGAAGAAATGACATAAAATGTCTTTTTTCAGTTCGGTTCAATTAGGCAGTACCCTATGGGAAACCTGGACGTTTTTAAGTTTTCTTTGACTAACAATGCTGCTGGTCCTCTTCCTCTCATCTAATGGCACATCTGATAATATTTCCTGCATATATTTGTAGAGGTGGTGAAAGTAAACTAAGGATTACAGGTATCCAGAAGCTTAAAGCATGTCAAGTGTGGACAGTAAGTTCTTGTATGTCAAGTTACAAAATTACAAGTCATTGGAGATGCCAGACTTAAATTGTCCAGTAGCTAATAAAATACAAATTCCATAAGAGACCCATCAAGAAGAAAATGAAGAAGAGGAGAAGCAAAGCATAGAAAGTTATGTTTTGACTATCATAATTTTCCAATGGGACAGGCAACTATCAAGCACTTCGGTCTTATTCAGCAGGAAATGTAAATTGACTACAATGCTTCTGGTAAAATCATTGTGAAAACAGGAAAAAGGCAACAAAGAAACCCTTTTGGTGACACTCTGGTTTCAGTGACGAAAACAATGCATGATGCACTTGTACATCACAATGTTCTCATTAGAATTGCATGTGTGTACGGAAAACCGATCTTGAAGAGCAATTACAATTTAAATTAAGATGTATGAAAATGGACTGCAAGAACGAAATTGTGAGCAGGTATGATTTAAATAGATAGGTTATACACTCTAAACTATATAGCAGCAGCATACCAATTTGCTTCCAGGTCCAAGATAATTATCATACTCATATATCATTTCTGCAATGTCCGGGCGCCATCCAATTAAAAGAACACATTCTTTCGGTCCTAGACTCCAGTCCGATGCCTAAATAGACAACCAAAATAATCATACAAAGTAACAAATATAATCCAGAATTAAACTGTTAATTGAGCGATTGCTCTCGGAAACTAAGTTCTTGGAAAACATACCTTTGACCCTGATCTGTTGGGACGTTGTACAATATTTTCAAGTCGAGTTTTTCGCAATTCTGTAGGAAAATCTAAATCATCACTGTTATCTTCCAGAGCTTCCAGATTTTGAAAAAAGGCAGCTCCTTCTTTGAAGAAACTAGAATATGCGATTTGTGGGCTCTTTTTACCATGAACTGGACCAATGAACAATATCTATGTAGAAAAAGCGAACAAATTAGAGAGCACATAAATAGGACCAAGAAGGAAATGTAATCAACCCAACAATGAGTGAAGCAAAAAATTTTCAATCAATACATTGGTGAGCAAACAGGTCTTACCATGTAAAGAAGAAGCCATCTATAATTTATATAATGAAGTCGATGAGATGACAACTTAAGACAACATGATGACATGACATATAGGATATACTGCTGAACTTGAAACCATTGATATTTAAAAAGTAGAACATGGACTAAGAAATGGGTGAACCGGGCAGCAATTTGACTTCAAGTTTTAAACATGCAACAACAATATTTTGCAGCCACAATCAATCAACACATTGACATGTGAGGCCAAGGGCCCATTTGCACGCTCTTTCTTTGTCAAGTCTGGGGCCACTAGGATTTATCCTGACAGCAAAATAAATACACAGCATGTTCTGAAATTAATCCTTTATGTTTTCCCTGCTTGTTAATTGAATCTACTGGATTTGAATGTAAATTAGCTCCCGTTGCAGTATGTAATAAGCCAACATGAAACAATAAAAACAAAGCACAATTAGAAATCAATAAACCACAAAACCAACATATGATTTTCAATTTGCAACAATATCTAATAATCATTTTGAATTTACCTAGAACTACTTCAGCCATTTACTTGTAGGGAGAAATCATTTAAATAGAAGATTTTTTTTTTTAATCTGGTGTGATTGAATAGATCAAAAAGTTCAGATGGTCAAACTGATTGACATTTCAAGTTCCACCCTATTATTTCATGTAGGAATTAGAAGTTTCACTGGATTGCATATTAAAGTTAGGATTCTAAACGTGCAGGTCCACTTAGCAAGTTCAGAAATCTATAACATCCACATACTTTGTCAGTTTGCTGCAGGATCTCATCATCATTTGGGTGGAAGTATATTTTCCCATTCCGGTAGAGACCACAAACCACTACCTGAAGAAGAGGAAAAAAATCAAACTTGGTGGATTGCATGAAGTTCTCTTCTAGCTGAAACTAAGTTCATCAGATGACATCACCTCTTGAAATCCACGTCGCAGTTGCCTGTACTTAATTCCAGCTAGAACAGGAAAACTGCAGAGATTAAATACATTTCCTGTAATGAGTACGCATGATGCTGGTTAGTGTTTTTCTGTACAACTACGAAATTGGGCAATAGAAAAGATGTGAAACTTTAAATACTTCTATACAATAATAAAATTGAAGTGTCACTATTGAAAGTGATTCAACTTCTAGGGGTATTAATCAGGGATTTGATTCTCTAGCCCAACATGTATAGAACCATTCTAGTATAAACCAAACCGATTGTGTTTAAGATGAAATTTTCTTTTTCTTTCATAGGACAGTGGGATTGCGAAGGTTCAAGTGTTTTTTTGTTGGTGCTGCTTTCTTTCAATGGGAAATAGCATATTGACCCTAAGAAAAGCCCAAACCCTCTTTCTCTGTCACCCATAGGCAATACTGGTAGCCTGGAGCAAGACATCAATTTCTCAATAAGTTTTTGTTGAAAAGCCTGACAGAAAATATGTGGATCGGAGAATTCTCAAATTGTCTTAGAAATAGAAAGTTGTGATTCTATAAGGAAATTCACGCAGTACTTCGATAATTAAGCAAGTGTTTGTAAATCTTTATAAGCCCCTTCTGCCGAGAACATTGAACAAATAATTTGGATGCAACATTTTCCACCGGCTCCACTTTCACTCCTGAAATTGACTTTAAAAGGTCACATGTATTGGTATTTGAAACCTGTATATCAAAATGAAACCCATTTTCAGTTAGATTATGCACAAAGAACTTCATTAGTTATCAGGAAAAAAACTGGCATACCTCAACAATGGTGGGAACAGCATCCATCTTTGTAATAGGTTGAAGGGCTAGCACAGACAGAAATGCGTTGGTGTCAATTTCATACCTAATCAATCAAAGATTTAAAATCAAAGTACTGTTTTTTTCTAGTCTTGCTTCTGCAATAAAATCCTAAAACAGTAAAGTGCTAAAACAAAGATGATCCGCTGATTAAGAAAAGAATCAAGATTCAGATTCACAAAATTAGGCTTTGTAATGGCCAGTTCTATCGTTCTTACAGATCAGAGGCCATTAGATCTAACATCCTTTTATACTTCCTCAGAAGCCCTACAAGAGCTAAAGAATTTCTTGGTCAAGCAATGCCCTCATTGACCAACCACCTCAACAAAAAGGTTGACAGTGATAATGGTGAAATGCAAAAGCACTAATAATGAACAAAAGGGTATTACATGCAGTCAATTCTGTCAAATGTAGAATCTTTGCAGTCAATGTAGCATTTTTTGTAGTTTCTTAGTCCTAATGACCATACTCTTTGTAAGTTTCTTTGTTGCATAGTGAAAACAAAAAACTAGGAAGTATCTTGGAGGTGTCTAATATTTAAAATACAAATATAAGCTTTGATCATCTAAAACTGAATGTAGATACCAATTGATATAAATTCAATTCCGTAGAGAAAAGTTTAGCCTATATAGTAGGTTCCATTCACCACCAATTCTGACAGGCACTGAGGGATATCACTCCTCTATCAATGTAATTAAGGTGCAAAACCTTACCAGTCATTACTACGAAGTATCAAGGTATCATGTCTCATCATTGCAAGTCTGAAATATAATTTCTGGACCAAAGTCCATATATATAATTCACAATATTCACTTAAGGTTAAAAAAATCCACCATGGTACCAACATCTCTATCAATAACAAAGCAACTCTGGTACTTGTCCGTGCACTACAAGATGATTTCCATAAAATGACATCATGACAAGCAGTTTTCTGTGACATATATGCTATCAAGTCGATTAATACAAGTAGATAATCCCACAAAAGTTGTTTTGAAGATCTTACCGATCTCCTTTTGTTGGCAGTATAATTATGGCACGGGCCTTGCCAGCTGCAGCTCTTTCAAATGATTTTGTTAGGCTAAGGCTGCAACTGTACAAATAAGCAGCTGAAAATGTGAAAACTGAAGCGAAACAATTATGGATAAGTTGTCAAATTTCACTATAATGTATATATTCTGGTTCTTTGAATTTATAAAACTATTTTATTGATAGATTTTTCTTAAAAGTTGTTGGAGAAAAGTCCTCCTGGATGCTTGATGTGCCTAATAAAGAGAAATAAATTAATAAAAAATGAGATATTAGCATCCAAAATAAATTATTGCCTTAATACACAACTGTCGCAACCTAAGGACATTGATGATGAATGAAGGAGATCTTGCCCAGGGAAAGAAAGAACAAGGATGGGGAGTGATTTTGCAGAAGTCCTGCAACTAGCAAAGAGGATTTGCTTAATACCATACCTTTTAGTGAGGACATCAATATGGCTAAGATCTCTGGTAATATTGTCAGCTAGCATGTCCATATGCTTCCTTGGAAGATCAGACATAAGAAGAATTCTCTGCCTCCTGTGAAGACATAGAATGCATAAATCACAAGTACATATAGCACACAATACTGGAACAGAAATCGTGCTGACAGATGAGAATTAATTACCTAGCTGTAGCGGTACCTAAGCGAACAGCAGACTCATGGTACTTGTTTAGTTGCTTTAGTATGAAATTCAGATGACTGTTTACTCCACAAATAATGATATGATCTGTCTCAAGAACTTGTATTTGCGCCCCTTCCCTGAGCCTTTGCATGTTATTCTGTCCAAGTAACAGTCTTAACAAAGCAACTTAAATTCAAGCATCAACAAGTAGATGTTTCAATAGTATACCCTGAACTGTTCTGTCATTGTGCTCAGTAGCCGCGAGTAGAACAATATACCCCATATAGCAAGAACAAAGCCAATAACGCGTTCAACTCGTGTTCTTTGCTGCAGTTCCATACATGGTCTTTAGATTCAAGAGGTGTAAATTAACCATTCTGAAAGTAGTGGAAAATTTTCAAGTGAATAATTACAAAGGCAACCGTTAAGCATGAATGGTTGGCAATGGGATGTACTGCTACAACTGAAACCCCCCCAAATATTCATAATTTTTTTTTCTTCTCTTTTAAATCTCTTACAAAAATAACCTTTTATCCTGTTGCTCTAACCACAGATTCAACACACTAAACAACCAACATCCACAATAAAATTTACACAACGGTCACTCCTGTAAAAATTCACCTCTTCAACGCACCCTTAAATGAGTAGAAGATGAACAAAGACATGCCCAAGCTTCCCAGAAGCAGTCCTCCAGAGACTGGCTACCCCTGTCTCATTGAACATAACACAATCCCAGATCAGCAAATAAGCAAGGGCACCAGATGCTGCCAGACTCGATTAAGAGAAGAACAAAAGAAGCACCCAAACATAGCTAGAGCATGTTCCTCGCTGAAGAGAAAATAAGCTGGCATAGATAAAGGGGAAAGGATTTCACTAAAAAAGCTCACATGGAATTTTTTCAGCTTATAAATGGGAACTTTACATCTGGTTAATGATGATGTACTATAAACAGATCAATCCAGAAGAGACCCTCTCTGATGTCTGTTTCAAATAGATAAAGAGACAAAATACAGGATGGAGGCACCGATATGGTTCTTTAAATACCGGTTACCTTGTGATACAGTCAGCAGTAAGTTCTGTGACAATTTGCTAGTCTTGTATTCTTAACTTTATCATTGACATCATAAAAAAACCCACATAAAAAAGATGATAAATTGCAGAAATGGAGGCAATAGCTGTAACTATATCAAGTTTGAGGATGCATTAACACTGTATTCTCCAAAGGGGATGGTTGATAGGTTACCTGAACTTGAAAAACAGGAAACCACCAATGATAACAAATGAGAAGCAAGCCACAAGTAGTACCACAAAGGACCTACAACACATTTATAGAAAATTCATTGATTAACCAGGAGATGTCAACTTACATTCATGAAGTAAACAGCGATGCAAAACTTTGAGATGCTTTACATTTTCATGGGAAATTAAACTATGGAAATGATTTAACAGATACTTTAAGCAGACTGTCATTTTCCAATCAAGGTTTCACTGAAATACTCTAGTGCCAGTGTTCTTATATATCCTAATAAAAAAGTTCCTGGATGGGGAATTAATTTGTTTTACATACAAGATACATACAAGATACCTGAGAGATTTAACAGGTACTTTAAGCAGACTATATTTTTTCCCAGTCGAGGTTTCAATAAAGTGCATTTGTACCAAAATATTAACCCTGCATGTCAGGTTGTGCACATATTTACAAAACATAGAATTCGTTCGCAAAACCTATAGTACTTGTTTAAATATCTATCTCGGACATCTAGTACTGACCCATTATTACACTAAAAAATATTGTTATTGCTTCCCAAGCAGCCAAGTTTACCACAAATTCAGAATAACACAGTTGGGTTTGAGGGTGTATAATTGACAGAGAAAACCTTCTTGGTGCAATAGGTGAAGAGTAGACCATTTGATTTTACAAGCACACTAGGAATGAAAGCCATTCGATCTCTCTCTCTCTCTCTCTCTCTCTCTCTCTCTCTCTTAATATAGGAGAACAAAATAGATGATTTGTTTTTCCTTAAATGCAGTTGCATCAATTTCATTTTGTAATGTCTCGATGACATCTAATCTTCTGATCCCTCAAAACTTAAGGGATTTCAGTTCAAAAGGAACTATCAAGATTTCAACATAGTGACACACAAATCTTAATGAACCAGTTGGTAGCAAAAAAAGCAGGCACTGTGAATCGGAAAAAAAAAAAAATTTCAATTCACTTACATAGCGACATTTCTTTCAAGTTGCATGTTGAACAAATAAAGTACGCGTGATAAGCTCCACTTAATATCTTGAAGTGAGGGCAAGGAAACATCCAACTGCAGAGGTGCTGGTTTGTTCAAGGAATTAGACATACAAGCAAACGGGGAGTTTGTAGCTCTAAGAGTCCCAATCAAGAAAGGAAGCAGGTCTTGGACAATCTTTATCAATGTATTTGCAGACTTTAACCGTGTCAATAGGCAGCACATAGTAATTGATCCAACTGTAAGTTTAGCTTGGCTACCCTGCAAACACAGTAGATCACATAAACACGCAGTGATCTTGTATATCAATTTAGATCAATTTTCTTTCAATGCCAGGTAAATGGAAAAAGAGTACACCATGAACCAAATACGTAAAATTGTACACACCGAGTAGAATAAAAATAAATAACAACAAACCAAACCATTCTTTTATTTTCTCAATGAGAAAACATCACAATGGAAAATTAAGCATGTTAAAAATCTCGTAATGTATTACATGTATATTCGAGTTCTTTCACATAATGCTTACCTCAGAGCTACTATTTGGCATCATACACAAGAACTCAGGGTGTGAATCTGGAATATTTGTCCACGCCACCCTATCGAACTTATGCCATTTGGTTTGATTATTGGCTTTCCATTTGCCTGTAAATGTATTTTTTTAGATAAAATGCTGTGAAGGTTCATCTAAAATTTATCATGAAAGTATCAACAAAGCATCAGAATAGTAAGGGTGATGCTGAAAATTGACGCAAAAATTAATGCCAAAACCATAGTCTTAAAACCCGGCCGATGGATTGACTTGTGACCCAGCCAACTCGGGCTGGAATCAGGCCGGGTTTAAAAAAAGAAAAGAAAGGGGAGAAATTGAGTTGACACGGTCAAAAACCCCGTTGACTATTTATTTTTTAACCCTACTCTTTTAAAAAATGAAGCCTGCAAAATAGGAAATTTGGAAATAAATGGAAATGAGGTTATAAAGATAACATGTAACAATGATGCACAACCAAATGATGTATACAGATAAGGCATGTTCTTTGATTCAAGGTGCTGAAACAATTGCAAACTTATTGCATAGAAGTCATGATAGATTTTTATGGTGTTTAAGAAGTAATTAGTGATACTCTATTAATTATATTTTGGATCCATTTTAAAGAAGAAATAAATGCAACTAGGATATAAAAAAGATATTCTTATTATCTTTTAAACGTCAAGAGTTTTATCCCTTTTATTTTATTTTTATTTTTTTTAAGATGGGCTTAAAAAATAAATTAGTAGTTATTCCTTAAAAACAAGAATCATGATACAGAACAAGTAGCAAATGCGTACATATTGAAGAGAGAACATCCTAAATTCAAGGGTAATTGAATTTTCCTGCAGTCTAGGTGTTGATGTTGGAATAACATAAAAATCAGTCAGTTAATGCGTTTCGGCGAATCCGGCATTAGTCAAGAGCTTTGCTGTTGTTGCATAACGTTTTTTGGCCAAATTCTATCATTTAGGCTTTGAAATCATTATTTTTTCTATTTAGGAAAATTTTGTTTTAGCCATAACTCTTAATTTTCAAGTCCAAATTGACTTCCATCAATTTTGGCTTGCTCATGATTTATAGCAATTGACTTTCCACAACTATCTCAAATTTTCAATTTTTAGTAATTTTTAATAATTAGTCCTATTTCCTTGTCTAACGAGGATTAAGGCTAGGATTTCTGCTTTAAATACAATTGTAAGCCTTTAGCCAAACTCATTGAATTATTGAATAAAGTTTTGAACTTTTTTGAGAGTTCCTCTCAACCCAGAATTATTTACAAAATATCAACGTGGATTGTATTCTTTGTGTTTTCTACTGCATCAATTAATATCAGAGCATATATTTGCTGATCTTGATGGCAAATAACGAAGCAGGAGATGAAAAATCTATTGGCTGTGACTATAGGGTAGAGGCCTTATGGGCAGCAGTTTAGGAGACACGACAACCAGTGACATATTCTTGACATGCTTGCTAGGGCCAACCTCAATGCTAACAACTTGCCACTAGTTAACAGGGCACGTGCCAAAGGACTTGCTAGAGGCCAACTTGCTGGCAAGAGACACAATCCAACACCTCGCATTCAGCATGATAGTGAGGATGATTCAGATGAAGGAGATGATGTGGGATATGGTTTAGCCCCGCTTGCAAGACGATCGATAGAGCAAGATCATTATCGTCTGAAGGTAGATCTTCCAAGTTTCAATGGAAATCTATAAAGAAAAGACTTTCTTGATTGGGTTACAAAAATGGAGTACTTCTTTGAGATGATGGAGATATCAGAAGAAAAGATGGTGAGATTCGTGGCATTTAGATTGAAAAGAGGGGCTGCAATATGGTGGGATCAATTGCAGAAGAACCGACAGTAGCAGGGAAATATGCTTATAAGAACATGGCGTCGAATGAAGCAACTTATGATAGGAAGATTTCTGCCACCAGATTATGATCAATGCCTATTCTAGTCACTTCAGGATTGTTCACAAGGATCCAAATCCGTGTTTGATTACACCGCAAAGTTCTCTAGGCTTTTAGAGCGAAACAATCTAAACGAAATGGAGGGAGAACACGCAGCCAGGTATATGAATGGGTTGAAATCATCGTTGTGAGATAAGATCGGGTTACAAGTGGTTTGGACAATGGAGGAAGCTCATAACCTAGCATTAAAGGTCGAGTTGTTGGAATGAAGGGGTGGAGCTTCAGGATTTCATAAAAGCAATCCAGATTCATCGTTTGATAGTAGAGATAAGGGTGTTCAGTCAGCAGGCATGTTAAACCAGTCCAAGACAGGAAGCAATAATAGTAGTCAGGCAATTCAGATCAATAGGAGTTTGCCTAGAAATCCAAATTAGTACTCGAATTTAAATTCCAACCTTTATGCTAGACCTGCACCTAGGGTTTGTTATCGATGTTAAAAACCTGGGCACCTTTCTAATACCTGTCTTGATTGCCCTAGGCCAGTCAATTGGGTAAAAGGGGAAGAAAAAGATCCAGAGGATGCTAAAGGTGACGAAAGCAAAGGTGACTTCTATGATGGGGTAGAGTTCACTGAGGAAGATGGGGAATAGGGCAACTGTGTTGTGAAACATGTATTGTATGCTCCGAGATAGGAAGATTCTGGTTAGTGAAATAGCATCTTCCATTCGTGCTAGACAATTAGTCAGAAAGTGTGCGATTTGATCGTGGACAACGGGAGTTGTGAGAACTTCGTTGCAAAGAGCCTACTAGAACACTTGAAGTTGCCAGCCAAGAAGCACTCAAATCCATATACTATCAGCTGGATCAAGAAGGGATCCACCATGAAGGTAACCGAGATCTGTCATGCTCCTATTTCTATTAAAAAGATATATAAAGATGAAGTAGTCTGTGATGTAATTGATATGGATGTTAACCATGTGTTGTTGGGTCAACCGTGGCAATATGATGTTGATATTACATATAAGGGTCGAGATAACACTTGCTTGTTTACCTAGGGGTCACACAAGATTGCTATGGTTCCTTACAAGAGGAAAGCAATGCCCCATAAGCCTTTTAAAGAGGAGAAGTAGTCCTTTTTTACTCTAACCTGATTTGACACCAAGTTTGGGGTAGACATCAAGGGTGAACTAGAATTTTATGCATTAGTGGTCAAAGCTTTCATGGTAGAAAAGGAAGAGGCACCAATAACAATTCCTCAAAAGCTAAAATCGTTGATTGAACAATTCAGGGGTATAATGTTAGAGGATTTGCCAAACAACTTACCACCCCTAAAGGATGTTCAGCATCATACAAACCTTATACTAAGGGCAAGCTTACCGAATTTTCCACATTAACAAATAATTTCGAAGGAGAATGAGGTTTGGAGAGAGAAAATTGAGGAGGTGTTGCAGAAAGGTCTTATTCGTGAGTGCATGAGTCTGTGTGTGGTTCCTGCATTGTTAAAGCTAAAAAAAATGGGAGTTGATGTATGTGTGTGGACAGCTGAGCTATCAACAAAATAACCATCAAGTATCGCTTCTCAGTTTCCCGTCTAGATGACATGTTAGATCAACTTGAGGGTTCAAAATTATTTTTGAAAATTGATATTCGTAGTGGGTATCACCAGATTTGGGCCAAACTTGGAGACTAGTGGAAGACAACGTTCAAAAGCAAAGATGGGTTATATGAGTTGTTGGTCATGCTGATTAGACTGTCAAATGCTTTTAGCACTTTTATTTGCGTGATGAATCAGGTATTGAGGCCTTTCATGGGAAAGTTCATTGTTGTTTATTTTGATGATATGTTTATCTATAGTAAGACCGAGGATAAGCATGTGGAGCAATTACAGGAAGTATTAATAGTTTTACAAGAGACCCAATTATTTTTTAATTTAAAAAAATGTAGTTTTATGACAAATAGTTTACTGTTCCGGGGTTATATGGGAAGTTAATATGGAATTAATGTGGAATAAGAGAAGGTTCGAGCAATTCAGGAATGGCCAACACTAAAAACCGTGAGCGAAGTTCGAAGCTTTAATGGATTAGCCACTTTTTACTGTCAATTTATCCAGAAGTTTAGTACTATCATGGCACCAATAATAGAATGCATGAAGAATGGCGAATTTCAGTGGGGAGAAGAGGCAGAGATAAGCTTTGCATTGATCAAGGAGAAGTTATGCACCATACCAGTATTAATCCTACCAAGTTTTGAGAAAGTTTTTGAAGTTGAGTGTCATGCAAGTGACATAGGGATTGGGGCTGTGTTATCCCATGAGAAGTGGCCAGTAGCTTTTTTCAGCGAGAAATTGAGTGAAGCTCGTTAGAAGTGGAGTACATATAATCAAGAGTTTTATATGGTGGTCTAAGCCTTGAAGCATTAGGAGCACTACCTGGTGTAGAGGGAGTTTATTTTGTACACTAGCCATCAAGCCCTGGAATTTATCAATAGCTAGAAACACTCGGATAACATGCATGTCAAGTGACCCACTTTTCTTCAAAAAATTTCTTTTACTATCCGATATAAGTCAGGTGTTTTGAACCGGGTTGCTAATGCGTTAATTAATCGTGCCAATCTGCTGGTGACATTGGCTCATGAGATTGTGGGGTTCAAATGCCTAAAGGAGTTGTATAAGGAGGATGAAGACTTCAAAGAAATTTGGGTCAAGTGTATTGAGAAATAGCTTATTAGTGATTTCCATGAAAGTGATGGGTTTTTGTTTTATGGTAACCATTTATGTATCCCTAAGATGTCTTTGTGAGAGAAGTTAATTCGTGACTTACATGGGGGTGGATTGAGTGGACACTTGGGTTGAGACAAGACAGTAGCTAGCTTGGAAAGGCGATATTTCTAGCCATAATTGAAGATAGATGTGGGAATTTTTGTGTAGAGGTGCTAGATCTGTCAAGTATCCAAAGGCCAGTCACAAAATATTGATCTTTATACTCCTTTACCTATTCCTAACAATATTTGGGAGGATTTGTCTATGGAATTTGTGCTGGGACTACCTCGTACCTAACGAGGGGTAGATTCTGTTTTCATAGTAGTTGACAGGTTCTTAAAGATGGCTCACTTCATCCCTTGTCGGAAGACATTAGATGCTTCGCACATAGCTCAACAATTTTTCAGGGAAGTGGTTTGACTTCATGGAGTGCTGCAGTCAATTGCCTCTGATCGTGACACGAAACTCCTTAGTCATTTTTGGGTGACTTTATGGAAGATGTTTTAGACCTCACTGAACTGTAGCACTACTACACACCCGTAAACCGATAGACAAATAGAGGTGACGAACAAGACCTTGGGAAACTGGTTCGTAGCATCTATGGAGATACACCAAAACAATGGGATCATACATTACCATAGGCCGAGTTCCCTTATAATAGTGTTGTTCATAGTGCAACAGGGAAAACTCCTTTTGCTATGATATATGTGTCACCATCAAGGCATACTATGGACTTAGTTCATCTATCTAAAGGGGTCAGGGATTTAGTATTGTTGCAAAAAATATAGCTACACATGAAGAGGTGAGGTAGAAGTTGGAAGGGACAAATGCAAAATACAATGCAGTTGTAGATAAGCATAGGTGTCACAAGGTGTTTGAGGAGGGAAATTTAGTGATGATTTTCTTGCACAAAGAGAGGTTCCCCATAGGAACATACAACAAGTTGAAGCCCAATAAGTATGGTTCATATAAGGTTTTGAAGAAGATAAACGATAATGCCTGTGTGATTGACCTACCTGAGACCATAGGAATTTCCAAGACTTTCAATGTTGTGGATCTGTTCCAATACCATGCAGAGGAACCCCTTTATCCTGAGTTTAACACAAGGTTGAGTTCTTTCCAAGTGGAGGATACTGATGTAGAATAAGTGGCAGATGCGTACATGTTGAAGAGAGAACATCTTAGATTCAAGGGTAATTGAATTTTCCAGCAGTCTGGGTGTTGACTTCGAAATGGCACGAAACACACTTAGTTAATGCATTTCAGTGAATCAAGCATTAGTCAAGAGGTTGGTTGTTGTTGCATTCTGTTTTTTGGCCAAATTCCATCATTTAGGCCCCGAAATCATCGTTTTTGTCATTTAAGAAAAGTTTTGTTTTAGACATAACTCTTGATTTTTAGGTCCTAATTGACTTATGTCAATTCCAACTTGCTTAGGGTTTCTAGCAGTTGACTTTTTGCAATTATTTTTATTTTATTATTTTTGGTAATTTTTAATAATTAGTCTCGTTTTCTTGTCCAACAATGATTAGGGTTAGGGTTTCTGCTTTAAATACAATTGTAAGCCTTCGACTGAACTCATTAAATTATTGAATAAAGTTTTGTACTTTCTCGAGAGTTCCTCTCAACCTAGAATGATTTACGGAATATTGATGTGGATCATATTCTCTGTGAATCCCCAACAAGAAATAAGCAGGCACTAAATAAAAAGGCATCCTTGTTAAAAACAAAGAGATTAAAAACAGAATACTGCATTTAACTAAACAGAACCCCCGATCTGGCTACTGTTATGACCTTGGAGTGGTCAAGTGTTAGTGCTTCAAACTCACCTCCAGTACTTCGTAATCGAAAATTACATGCACCCAAAGCTGAAGACTTCAACCACAAGAATTGGCATGGCAACAATTTTCTGCAAAAATAATCTGTCAAAGTGAATTTGTTGGTATCATCCAATGAAAACGAAGTAGCAACAGCACGTGAATTTAGCATAGCACTTCCTGTTTGTTCTGTAACAGCAGAAGTATCTAACTTAACTGGCAAAATTCTGTTTAACAAGAGCAGCAGAGAATATAGGAGACCACTCTTGGCTGTTTTTAACATACCAGGCAAAATTCTTAAAAAGACTCTTGTCTTACAGAGTATTTGGCATCCAAGAAAATCAAATAAACCCAAACAATTCTCAACAACTACGAAAACAATGTCTTCTACATTTACGTTAAGCATTATTCACCATAAAATGTTCGCACTCTCTCTCTTACTTATCCCAATTTGCTAGGCCTACTTTCTTTTAAAACAACCTACCGACTTTAAAAATAAGTTTAAAATGCTACATACATCGACTCAAAAGAATGTGCGCTTACAAAGAATGGGGATGAAGAGTAAGTAATGACCTCTCTGGCGAGGAAGAAGAAGAAGTTTGCTTCAGTACAGGAATCCGCGGTGGTAAAGTCCGAGGGTGAGATCTCTGCAAATGGCTAAGAAGCATCTCTCTTTTCTGGTGTTTCTAATTTGAATATCCAGTGTTTGAAGAAAGTACCGAGATAGAAAGAAAAGGAGGAAACCAGTGAAAAATAGTAGAAAGTGTATACTATTTTTTTTTTCTATCAGTGAAAAAAGGGGCAAAAATATAGAGGGAGCGGGAAAGTGTACAGTAGAAAGAGAGTTCCATGTTTTCCAGTCCAGGAGTGCTCGTGATTCTGACTTGCAGGTGGACTAAGGTATTTTGTTGACCATTTACGGTGAGTGACCTCATGTTTTTTTGTTACCCTTGTGAAGTACTTTTGGAGCTCGTCCCTGTCATTGGCCCACTCCATTCAGGCTGTACATGAGATATTTCTAACTGCAAATGCCATAAGCATATCAATTTTTTATATGCAAATTCCATTTCAACAAAGATACATAAATTGTTAACTTGAGCAAAGTACACAGATATAGAATTGTTAAAACTCTAACACTTGGAAGTTATATGCATCACAAACTCTTCCAGCTGCATGCAGAAGATATATAGGCTGAAATTTGGGGATTAGTTCCGTATTATCTACCTATATTGTATAAAGCTGATAAAAAAAAAGGAGAACACAAGTTTTGAGGAACTCTCTCGAAATTATTTCTGGGACATTGCTGGCATTTTAACATAATAAAAATAGCTCAAATATCCCGGTGTAAAAAAAGAAGAAGCAACTCCACGCTCGCCTGTTAAGGATACCAAACCATCGCTGCAACCTACAAGTGGGATGGTGAGATATTAATATAAAAAGCTATGGTTTTCCCTATTAGAAACGAGAGACATAGGAAAATACTTAAACATCACTTATTTTTTTTATTTTTTTTCTTTATAAAGGCATGATATTTTGGTTGCGAGGGGGGAATGAAAACGAAAGGCGAACAGCCTCCTCAACATCTCTTAACCAAGCAAAAGACTTGCAAGATAAGATTAAGATGATGAGTTTTCATTAAGATGTTGATAGTGCAGGGCTGTAATGGACCACCAACGATACTGGTATGAATTTATCGAAGTTCCAGGATCGTCCTTTGTCGATGGTCTCCAATGCCACTTGCCTGCATTCCGAGTGAGTTACGGAAAAGTATAGATAGGAAAGAAAGAGTAGTTTTTATTAACAGGTTTAACACGATAGTTTGATTTTCTAAATCATTCCTTCTTTAGTTCTTCAACCATCATTCTTATAATTAAAGGTTGTGATATACTAGATGATTCGTTGCGTTGCACCGTAGATCAAATCAAAACTTTCTTACATGTAAAAATGTAATATATTCAAGTATCGGGGAACTTTGTTATTGCTATTGAACTTGATTTAATCTGTCGGATTTTGATTTTTTTCGGAACGGGTTTCATTTTATATAGTATGATTGATGCAACCATATTATTTAATAGTTTCATACATATTTACCTAGTGTTTTGCATATATTTTGTGTATTAAATGCCTTAATATTCTTTGTTTTATGTTTTGAAGGCATTTTTGGATGAAAGATGCAAAAAGGAAGAAATTGGAGCTGATTGACAGATTTGACCTTCAGTCAATGTTTTGTGCAGAGCGGAAGCTCTAGAGATCGAAATGAAGTGATTCCAGTGGCATTAAAAACATAACATCCATATATTTCTGTAATGCTAAGTAAAAATAAATAAAATAAGGAAGAGCATGGAAATCGCATCCTTCAAAGTCAAATCTTGCAATCTGCCGATGTCGACCTTTTTCCATTCAAACCTTCATATCTCGAGCTACAGAAGTCCGATTGATGCAAACCCAATTTTGGTGGATTCAGGACTCAAATAAATATAAACGCTCCAAATATCAGCTCAAAACAATATCATATGAAGGAGATATGAATTTTACAAGGGACAACGAAATTCTGCCAACTTAAGGAAGGACTATTTTGTAAAATAGATACTAGGGTTTCGAAGCATATATAAAGGAAGAGAGGAGCAAGGAAATTTCGGCCAGCACCAAAGAAAACACAAATCTTCCTCCTCCAAACCCTAAATCATGTTTTCTTCCATCTTTTTATTTAGTTGTTCAATAAACATGCAAGGCTAAACTCTTTTGCTTGGTTGCAAGGACACAGAAACCTTCAGATTTCAAGAACTGTGAGATCTATTTTTACCTCAATTTTTCAGTTTATATGATGAATATGTTTGTTCTCCTATGCTTATTTTCCTATGATTATTTATTTAATTGCTAAGAGCGGACTTGAAGTTATTGTTGTAGACAATCTATTGCTAAGTTTGATATCAAAACCGGAGTTGTGATATATGAACTTGTGAAGCAACTAAGTTAGTAATTGTAGCGGATCTACGTTATTAATCTTAGGGAGAACATTCAATCAAACTAAACATATATTGCGGACAATTATGTTTCTTAATTGATCAATTTATCTAGTTTTTAATGCTGTCATTGAATCAAATTACTAGTGCGGACACTGTGGTTGTTTGATGGTTAGGGTAAGTTATACGGCGGATCCGTTAACGAACCAATTTTAAGAAGAGATAAATATTCAGAATATAAATTGATGTGTCGTTTCCATGATCAATTCTGATTTCTGTAGGTGGATGTTGACTTGTGACCAAGGTTTGCTTTATTAATAAATTTCAGTTTTATATAATTTTCGCTTAGTTTGCTTTAGCTTAGCCTAGACAACTTCCAACCCCCCCAATTGCATAACATATAGCACGAAAATCTGAACTAAATCGTCCTTGTGGGATCGCCCCCTTGCTTTCTCTATACTATCTTGTTTGATTTGTTTTAAGCTAGGGTAATTAATTTGTGCGACCGCGACATCGCAACAATGATAGTGGATTTGATGTGACTTGATTTTATCAATTTGACCAAGAACAAACACCATCTTTGCAGGGGTTTATAAGCAACCTGTGTGAGTAGTGAAAAGTAGTTTGCATTTTGAAGGGTATGTTTAACATTAAGGTTGTTGTTGTTGTGGTTGAGGTTTAAAAAAACAGTTTTATAAAAAATACTTTTAGTTGTGGTTTATAACTGAAATTGAAGTGTTTGGTTAAAACTGTGGTTGAGTTTAAAGTTTAATGAAAAACATTTCCGTGTGTTTGGTTATCATGTTTTTCATATTACTGTCAACTTGTGAAATTACTTTAAAGAACACATATACACGCATATATATAGATATATATTGTTTTTTAAATATTATAGATTAATAATAAAAAAAATATATAATTAATAATTCAAATAAATTAAACAATTGATTTTATTTTCCCATCAAACTACTTGCAATTTCATCACAAACTAAATCGATACATGAATGTCTCTGCAATCCCCTGCTATTTGATCGAGGAACAACATTTGGTAAAATATCATTAGTAACAATATCTACGATCTATACTGAATTTCAGGATCTCTATTTACATGCTATAGAGATATCATTAGTAACAACATCTGTGATTCATTAGGGCTGATATCTATCTAGACATTTTTTTATTTTTTTAAATATGATTAATTGAAAATCAAATCATTTATTCATTTATATATGTGTGTATAAAATAAGGAGAGTGATGGTAAATCATTTCCCTCCCTCTCTTGAATAAACCCAACAAACCATACACTGTCATACTGGAGAGAGCAAGAACCCTGGCTTTGGTCAAGCTCTCCTGTTTTGTGCCTTCAATTGCTGTTTCACAGGCTCTCTTGAGCTCTTCATCGTTAGCGCTCAATTTCACCATTTCTCCTTCTCTTTGTTTTTTCCTTCTCCTAGTAGCTTGGGGAGGGGGAGAGAGAGATGAGCATGCACATCGATTTGCGGGTGTTATTTTTATCTTTTTTTCCTCTGCTTCTCTTCTCTCTAGTCAATGATTAATTTTGCTTATGAAACAATAAATCATTGGTATGGGTGATAATCAATTGTTGCTTCATAAGATCTTTTGATCTAAAAATGAAAATGCATGAAATGAAGCCTTAGAAGCTTGTTCAATCTGCTTCTTTTAAACGGTGATTTGTGGTGGATCCATAACGATTGAAACTCTAGTTTATATGATTACCGAACAATGATAAAATCTTTTTCTCTTAAAATACCATTTGGAACACAATACCAAACGGCCATAAAATTAATCTAAAATGATATTTAAAAAAAAATATCAAGATAAAAATATATTGGATTGATTTAAATTAACTTGTTATATATGTGACCTGGGTTACAAGCTTTAATGGATTTAATAATATTTTTATTTTAATTATAATATAAAAAATTTAATTACCAAAATATTAAATGATAAGATTAATAAGAAAAACCAATAAAATTGTTTATTAAAAACTCAATGTTAAGAGTTAAAAAAAAGTTAGACTAAGGGTTTAAACCTAAATGAACCGAAGTCTGAGAACATAGAAAAATATTTTTTTGCTTTTTTAAAAAATATAAAAGGTGTTGCAACACTTGTTGTTAGTTTAATAACCCACCTATTTGTTCATGAAATGTTTGTTTGATAATACATTCTAAAAGTATTTAAAAAATTTATTTGTATTTTTTGTTTGAAATAAAAAAAAAATTATTATCTTTAAATTATTTTGATATGTTGATATCAAAAATAATTTTTTTTAAAATAAAAAAAATACTATTTTGATGTATTTATAAACAAAAAAAATACTTAAAAAAACAACTTAAACAACATTACACTACAATCCATAAATATACAAGTCAAAAGTTTGAAAGCAACGAATTTGGAGGGTCCGTGAATATTAGATTTATTTTCTTATTTATCTTGTTATATGGTATAGACAAATCCAGCTGACTAATGAATCACATGTTGCCCAATCATTTGCTTCCACATGTATTATGTAGTGAGTACTTTTATTCTATCCCTTTCTTGCTTTTATTAAATTTTGCAAAATGAATTTCATCAAGGTTTTGTCTTTTATTTATATAACATAAGATAAAATCTAGTTACTATTGTGATGGCATGAGCTATCCTTTCGGGAAGAAGAAGAAGATATCAACGTCATATCTGCACATATATCTACACATTCTATATATAACTCATTGGCCAGTTATTAGAAACTTATGTTTAGGAATTTTTCTTGGTTAGCAATTGTTTAGGCCTTGTTCTTGGATCATGTCTCATTACCCTATATTATATATCAGTTGCAAAACATGAATAATACACATAACATAATAGAATTCTCTGGATTTTACATGGTATTAGAGCTTATTATCTCTATATATGTCCTTTATTCTCTATATACATCCTTCATCATCCTCAAATCTTCTTCATTCTGCTACATATCTTATTCTTGTAGCCATGTCCAATGTCATACCTCTGGAAGTTTCCCCTTTAACATCTTCATCAATTCCTAATGTATCATCTCTATATTTTCTTTATTCTGTTGATCACCCAGGATCCATCCTAGTTTTTATTCTTTTTAATGGTGATAATTACCTTACTTGGAAGTGAGCCATGAAAATGGCATTGAATGCTAAAACCAAACTGAGTTTTGCTGATGGTTCTCTCTTGTTGCGATGTCATGGTCGCACAAATTAATTACCCTAGCTTAAAACAAATCAAACAAGATAGTATAGAGCAAGCAAGGGGTCGATCCCATGAGGACGATTTAGTTATGATTTTTGTGCTATATGTTATGCAATTGAGGAGGTTGGAAGTTGTCTAGGCTAGGCGTAAGCAAACTAAGTGAAAATTATATAAAACTAAAATTTATCAATAAAGCGAACCTTGGTCACAAGTCAACATCCACTTACAAAAATCAGAACTGATCATGGAAACGACACATCAATTTATATTCTGAATATTTATCTCTTCTTAAAATTGGTTCATTAACGGATTAGCCGTATAACTTACCCTAACCATCAAACAACCACAGTGTCCGCACTAGTAATTTGATTCAATGGCAACATTAAAAACTAGATAAATTTATCAATTTAGAAACATAATTTCCACAATATATGTTTAGTTTGATTGAATGTTCTCCCTAAGATTAATAACATAGATCCGCTACAATTACTAACTTAGTTGCTTCATAAGTTCATATATCACAACTCCGGTTTTGATATCAAACTTAGCAATAGATTGTCTACAACAATAACTTTGAGTCCGCTCTTAGCAATTAAATAAACAATCATAGGAAAATAAGCATGGGAGAACAAACATATTCATCATGTAAACTGAAAAATTGAGGTAAAAATAGATCTCACAGTTCTTGAAATCTGAAGGTTTCCGTGTCCTTGCAACCAAGCAAAAGAGTCTAACCTTGTATGTTTATTTAATAACTAAATAAAAAGATGGAAGAAAACATGATTTAGGGTTTGGAGGAGGAAGATTTGTGTTTTCTTTGTTGCTGGCTGCCACTTTCTTGCTCCTCTCTTCCTTTATATATCCTTAGAAACCCTAGTATCTATTTTACAAAATAGTCCTTTCTTAAGTTAGCAGAATTTAGTTGTCCCTTGTAAAATTCATATATCATTTATTGCACATTGTTTTGAGCTGGAATTTGGAGCGTTTATAGTACTCTGAGTCCTAAATCTAAAAATATTGGATTTGCATCAATCAGACTTTTATAGATCGCGATATGAAAGTTGGAATATACAAAGGTCAACATCAGCAGATTGCAATATTTGACTTTGAAGGATGCTATTCCCATGTTCTTCCTTATTGTATTTATTTTTACTTAGCATTCCAGAAATATATGGATGTGAGATTTTGAATACCACTGGAATCACTTCATTTCGATCTCTAGAGCTTTCGCTCTGCACAAAACATTGACTGAAGGTCAAATTTGTCAATCAACTCCAATTACCTCGTTTTTGCATCTTTCATCCAAAAATACCTTCAAAACATAAAATAAAGAATATCAAGGCATTTAATACACAAAACATATGCAAAACACTAGGTAAATATGGATGAAACTATCAAATAATATGGTCGCATCAAATACCCCCACACTTAGCTCTTGCTCGTCCTCGAGAAAGGATAGGTAAAAAATTTAAATTAAAAATAAAAATAACCATGATCAATCTCTTAATCTCCCATCAATATCCAAGAATTTAAGCATTTCAAATAAGAATACAACTGAGAAGGATAAAGAACATAAATCTTCATGAATTTATTTACATGCAAACTTCAAAACTCAATTACTCTTTGGGATTTAAAAGAAATCTATGCCATGCCAAAGTGATAGGTCCTCTCATTGATATACACTCCAACACTTATGTGTTTAGGGCTTATATGTTTAAATCTCTCAAATTCAATTAATGAATATGTTCTACCATAAGCTTGCTCTTCAATCTCATCACCATTACTAAAATATTACAAACAATGCATGAATTAAAAGGTCTTCTTTTCCGGTTGTAATGGGGCTAAGGTTAAGGTGAGGTAAAAGAGAGTAGAAAAAAAAGGTTCAAACCAATGAAAGTAGAGCATTCTGAAGAAAAAAAATGATATTTCAACCAAGATATTCCATCAAAACACATCAATTTTCAATCTTTAATCACCAATGCTTAGCTACTTTTGATTTCAAGCTCATTTCTATTCTTTTCTTGTCCTCTTTTTTATTCCTTTTCTTTTTCTTTTCTTTTTTTTTTTTCACCTTTAGCAACTTTGCCCATCTTTTCATCATGCATCACTTCTTTCTTTTCACATAATTTCCAACCATAATTCCATGAGATATCATAAGTATATGCTCTACTAATCCTTGGCCAAGGGAAAAGAGGAAAACATATAAAAATTTTAAGGCTTATACATGGATAAAGCAAAGAAAAGATAAACAAGTTCAAAAGGGGCTCACTAAGGATAATATGCTTTAGGTTGGCTTTTTGGCTTAAACAGTTGAAATTCCTAATGCCTTTATCATCTTCATGCATATATGTAATGCGAATGTAATCTCAACAAGATATGAAGCAAGTTCTAGAGATACATATCATTAAAAGAAAGTACACTCAAAGAATATAATGTTGAAGGCTCAAAAGCTTGCATTGGTTTAACACTATAAAGTCAACATGTTATATTTTCGGAGTTAATCTCTAAACCAATTAAATATTAAAACTTGCATGCTCACTCACTCATTCAATTTATATATTCATCTATCTCACTTAATTCTTATACATAATACTCATATTCTCATAAACCAATGGGAGTTCATAAAAATCAATCATAGATTTTTATTTTTGGAAAGAATAAAGAAAAACAAAATAAAAAAAATTGACATTTTCCAATACCCCCACACTTAAAACACAACATTATCCTCAATGTTGAAAAATAAAAGAAAAGGAATATAGGAGAATGACAAAAATGAAATAAAATGCGAAAAATAGAGGATAAGGGAAAAAAAAGCAAATTTGATTATTTGTTTTGTGCAGGGTTGCCTCCCATGAAACGCTTTTGTTTTGTGTCATTGGCTCGACATATGGTATGCTCATTCTTCATAAATCGGTTCAGCTAACTCCATAGAAGCGGTGATTTCTGTAATCCAACTTTCGTAGAAAGGTTTCAAGCGATGCCCATTGACCTTGAGTATGTTATTTATTTCTAAACTTGTAATTTCAACTGTACCATTAGGAAAAACATTAGAAATAACAAAGGGCCCAATCTAATGAGAACGCAACTTACTAGGAAAAAGTTTCAAATGCGAATGATAGAGAAGGACTTTGTAAACACCCAAGAGAAAATCGTAGCTAATTTTCGTTGCCGACTTCGTGACGCAGCAGAAAATCGTAAAAGAAGACAATCAACGACAATATTATATAATTAAATTGCAATGAGACGAAATCACAAAGATTTAGAAAATTTTATTTCACGATTAAAAGAAAATTCGACCAGAGGTTTTTCTATGATGTGTAATATAAAAACCTTAACCTAATCCATGACGGTTAGGGAACGACACTAAACCATAAAATTTCCATGAAAGACAACAGTGAGATAAGCCCAAAATATAATAAGTCTACAAGCCCTAAGTAAGCATAAAGTGATGAAAGTTGATTCAGACAATTAAATCAAGAGTTATGGTTAAAACGAGATTTTTCTAAAACGGCAAAAATGACAATTTCGGGGCCGAAACGAAGGAATTTGGCCAAAAACCGGTGGGACTCTGGGGCTATGCCCTGATTTCTTTCGAAAACAGTGGTGGTAAGTTTCGCGGAATTTTAACTTTGTCAAGAAATCAGCAACGACGTAGTGTCCGCTGCCGATTTCTAGATGGGCAGCGACGCGACTTTCGTTATTGATTATTTAAGGAGCTGGGCTGGGAGGTTGAGATTAGATAAAAACAGTTTAGGATAGAACAAAACAAGGATAGAATACAGCTAAACTAACCCCAATCAACTCCTCACATTTTAAGAGGTATAAATAGAAGGAGGAGAGAGAATGGAGGGCTGATTCTCTCCAGAACAGCAAGCAAGCCATTCTTCCTTCCTCTGCAAATTCAAAATCCAACCAGAAAGAGAGAGAGAGAGAGAGAGTGTCCTGTAATTGGTGAGGAAAAAGAAATAAGAGTGATAGAAGACTAGACAAGAAGAAGAGAGTGAGGGAAACAGTACGTGAAGGAGAAGAAGAAGAAAAAAAAATGAAGAGGAAGAAGGGAGAAGAGAAAGAGAAGAAGACCCAGCAAGAAAAGAGAAACAAAAGTGTCAAACCCTCCTCAAAACTTGTTAAATCCGAAAGGTAAGAATCAAAATCAAAAACCCCCTTCCTTTTCTCCTTAAAACCTAAGAAGAAAACCCTAAACAAAAAATTTAACCCACGACCTAAGTAATGGTGAGGGAAACTGAAATTTAACTTAGAAGTACAAGGAAAACAAAAAATAAAATGTGAAATTGATGGGTATTTTGCTGAAAATTTCATGTGGGTTTTGGCCGAAACTTGTTGAAGGGTTTCATGTGTAGAAATGTATGGGTTCAGCTTGTGAGTTATGATGGAAATTGTGTGTGAGTTGAACTGAAAATCTATGCTGGAATTAATGTGTATTTTGCTGAGAAATTTCGTGTGGGTTTCGGCTGAAATTTGTGAAGAAGTTTGTGTGCAGAAATTAATGATTTCAGCTTGTGAATTATGATGGAAGATTTTGTGTGTTGAACTGAAAATCTATGCTGGAATTAATGTGTATTTTGCTGAGAAATTTTGTGTGGGTTTCGGCTGAAATTTATGAAGAAGTTTGTGTGCAGAAATTAATGATTTCAGCTTGTGAATTATGATGGAAGATTTTGTGTGGTGAACTGAAACTCTATGCTGGAATTAATGTGTATTTTGCTGAGAAATTTCGTGTGGGTTTCGGCTCAAATTTATGAAGAAGTTTGTGTGCAGAAATTAATGATTTCAGCTTGTGAATTATGATGGAAGATTTTGTGTGTTGAACTGAAAATCTATGCTGGAATTAATGTGTATTTTGCTAAGAATTTGCATGTGTGTTTCGACTGAAATTCTGTTGGAGAATTGTGTGCTAAATTGTGTATTTCGAGGCGAATTGAAACTCGCTGTCGAAGCTGCGTCGGCAGTAGCGACGTAGCGTTTGTCGTCGAAATTTGTGAATGCGTTTTGCAGCGAATTCTGATTCGCTGTCGAACCAGTTTTCGCGGATCAGCTTCGCGAACCAGTTTTCGCGGAGTAGTTTCGCGGATCAGACTTGCGAACCACTTTTCGTTGCCGAGTTCGAAAATAAACCTTCTATACAGAAATGAATAAAATGCTAGTGAAAATTTCAGGGTATAAGGATGTAAAATGTGGAACACTTGTATATGAACATATGAACTCTTGAAATGAGTGTAGTGACGGATGTAGCCGTAAATACAGGTGTACTGATTTATGACCCTTGATGTCGTAAGTGGTGCGGTCGGGATTGGATCATCGTCAAGACAAGCACAGCCCATAAGTGGAACATGTAGGTGACCTTTACATTCCTTTCATTCATTGCATAAGGAATAACTGTGACGCGAATATAGTCTTATTGCGTTGGCATTTATAATAAATGGACAAATACTGAATGTTGATAACAAGTTTATTAGCTTCGGCTAATGGCATCCGAAGGGATGGCCAGAATAAGAGGATGATTAGCTTCGGCTAATGGCATCCGAAAGGGTGACTGGGATAAATGGTTAATTAGCTTGGCTAATGGCATCCGAAAAGGTGGCCAGGATAAATGGTTGATTAGCTTTGGCTAATGGCATCTGAAAAGGGTGGCCGAGACTAAGATTATGGTTGTTAGAAAAAAAATAGTATAGTTACAAACATTATATGCTTCAAGTGTTAGACTGTGCAATCATTAATTGTAAAATAACACACTTGTAACAAATAAAAAAAAAACAAGAAAGAAATCCAACACAAAAAATATGGGCATTTTGCTATGTGTGTGTTCATGTGAAAAATTAACACCATGTTTCTAAAATACCCTAACTTCATTCGCGGTTTAACTAACGACATAGGGCATCTATAGATGAGATAAAATTGGGAAATATAAACTTTACCTTTCAACAATGTCACTTACTTACAGAACGAATTCAATAACATTTCTTTTTTCCAAGTTAAAATTATCGCTTGGTTATGTCTTCCCTTGTTATGGTGAAATCCCAGAGGTCTCCATATTTCTCATTGAAGTCCCATTTGCTCATGGTATTGTAGTCATCTATTAACTTGTCACGAGCTCCTCTCTCCATATTGTATATCTGGGGTTCAAAGTTGTGTGGCTTGTCGGGTTTATCCATCTCAATCACACAGAAAATAAACACAAATAGGCCTGCTCCAATGAACAGATACTCCCCCTGAAAGATAATATCAATGATAAATTAACTGTGTCAATCTTAGAATTGAGTTCGTGTTCTTTTTCATCCTGAAGAAGCCTGTCAGCAGTGGGTTTAATAATAAAATCATGTGTGGAAGCTAAATCTGAATTAGATATTACCGGAACATTGAAATACATCCCAGCAGCAACTGCTGGAAGGAAGATCCATGAAATGAACCCTGCAAGCCATTAATAGTGAATTATCAAGCCCAAAAATTTACACCTGAACCGTTTTCTAATCACCTTGAAATTCTAATCTACAGGACCATGTTATCCAAAATTTTGTGGCGTTTATTATACCTTGAAAACCTGCTGGGGGCTCTGTTGAGGTATATTCTTCTTTTAGTATTTCCCAATATGTTCCTGAATAAACATCCCAGAAAGAATCAGGTATTGCTTATATTTTTTATACATCAAAAACATAATCATGCTTTTGTCATTGAAGACCAAACACATAGCACCCCTGATTAATTAATTCGACTGATTCAAAACCCTTGGTCAATTTTAGCAAAAACCTCGAACAAACAAAAACATACTTTTTTCCTGGCCTTCAAAGTAAGTATGATGCCCGTCCCACTCTCCATACTTAAAATCTTCCTGAAAAAAATTATAAGAACCGGCTGCATTAGCAAGACCAAACATGCAAACATAAACTAAATACACATATATAGAAGATATAACGACGCATACAGCATCAACACCAGGAGTGGCCCAACGGTTTCTAGGATCTTCATTGAGGTCAGGTTCAATCTCAGACAACCCAGCTGCAATCAATCTGCTGGTTCTTGAACCATATTTAGCTCCCAATTTCTTGACGCTTCTCTGGTTAAAAGCACTAACCATATTTCCAATTTGCTTATTGCAGCTTATTTTGGGGACTGGATTTGCCAAGAAGATTGAGACTGATGAACTCGCTGCCATTTTTTTTTCCTATTCTTTTATCCTCCCTTATCCGCTTCTTGGAGTTGAGCTTGAGCCTTTGAGTTAAAAGCCCCCCTTTCATTTTTATCTCGTTATTTCTGTTAAGGAAAATGATTGAGTTACTCTGCTTCGTAGGAGTTCGCGTGTACAGCCTTTGATTCTTTGCACCACGTGTTCATGGTGATTCCATTGTGTTGATGTGGCAATTTATTATTGGGAATCGTGAAACCGATGTGTTTAGTTGGATAGTTGATTTTTTTTTTTAATCGAGATTCAATTTTTTTATATTTTTAAATTATTTTACTGTGATAATATTAATAATATTTTTAAAAAAAATTATTATTATTTTAATATATTTATAAGTAAAAATTACTTATTATCACTCACGCATGTATTCTAAATTCACTTTAACAAGCATGATCCACGCTAGTACACCACGTAAAACAATCATTCTTCGTAGTAATAAACTAGTTATTTCACCATGGTGATTTCACAAAAATAGAGTAATTTTTTTAATAAAATAAATAAATATACATGTTTTTTAAATGTATTTTTACAATAAAATTCTTAGTTATAAATTAAAAAAAATCTTTGTATAAATTTAATTAATTAAATAAAAAGTCATTCATGATAATGAATATAAAAAAAATATATTAGCATGTTTATTCGACTTCTCGACTGTAATATTTTTTTAATGCAAACAAATTAATGTATAAGTTTTATTAAAAAAAAATTGAACATTTGAGTGTGAAATATAATTATGAATCAAAAGATTAATGTTTGTATATAATAAAATATAATATATTTTATATGTGCATTTAATTAAATAATTCAAGAATCACTCATACTAATAAGTATTAAAAAAAGTGTTAACATGCTTATCTCACTCATCTAATTGTGAGTCCAATATAATATATAATGTAAATAAATTGATGCATAATTTATTAATGTATTAGGAAATATAGCAAATATCATATGAGTTGATAAAAATATATAAGATTTAAAATTTATTCTTAACATAGTATGAAAATGGGAAAATTTTTCATTTGCTACATTAAAACACCATTTTTCTTAATCTTTGTATAATCATTTTTCAAAAAAAATGTAGAAAAAAAATGAAAACTTTTTTACCAATAATGAAGATAAAATAAAATGTATAAATAGATCAAGTGGAGAGTGATAAATATTCGAAGTGTAAAAAAAAAAATATTACAAAAATGAAAGTCAATATAAAAAAATTATGATGAATAAGCTAAGTATAGAATCACAAAAATAACAAGTATAAAGATAAAAAAAAATGATATGAAAAACAATTTTATAAAAAAAACAAAAAAACACTCAAAAATTGTAAATTACCAACGCACCTCTTGAGTAAAAACATTTGGAGAAAATCTCAAATGTATCATTTCTACAATAAACACATCATTTCCTTTTAGTATATACAAAGTAACTTGTACACATGTTGTGTTAGGCTTTTTATATAAAAAAAATTATTGCTTTTGTACGTGTTGTAATTGATTATTTTAATATTTAATTAGTAAAATTATCGTAGATAAAATTTATTAGAAATGAGTTTTTTTCCATCTAAAAGAAACATTGTAATCAAAATACAAGGAAAATAACTCGTATATTTTTTTTATTGTAAATAACTTGGGCAAATTTGTCGAACAATTTTATTTATGTGTTGCCTCGTATTTCTTTTATTTATGTAATATGAGATATGAAATATTATACATAAAAATATTATAAAAGTAATTTCTAACCAAAACAACCTAAAATCTAATAATTAAATTTTTCTAAGAAAGATAACCTTAACAGAAGAGGCAATAATTAGAATTAAAAATCAAAATTAAGAGCCTACATATATAAACATGGCCAAAAATAGAGACTATTTAGAAATATATCTAAAAAAATAAAGCAATTAAAATAAATAATTAAAAGTATATGGGCCAAAATTAAAACAAAATATATAAATAATTTTAACCAAATGATTAAATTAAACAAATTAAAAGTTTTGTAAGGAAAAAATAAATAATTCTCTTATTTGTTGATTTATTTTTGATTCCTTATTTTTTCAGTAATTTTGGTATAATTCTAAGTAATTTGTTTGTATTTATGTATCTATACTTTTAGTTTTAACTTTTATTTTTTATTAGAATTTATCTTTTTATTAAATATAGCTTTGGTTAAAAAAAAATATTCACATTTGATAGTGTGAAATGAAAGTAAAACTCTCTCTTATATATATACAGTTAATCTTAAATTATTAGTTATTTGTTATATAATTATTAAACAAATATCAAAATATATAATTATTTTTAGGAGAATAAACCTTTAAAATAATCTATCTCATTATTTTAAATGCATTATTTATAATAAAATGAATAAATTCAAAAACTAAATAATTGAAAGTCTTGTAGATTGATTATTCTCTCTAATATATAGCATTATTAAAAAAAAAATCAAGAACCATTACTATTTTTTGAAATGTTATAAAATTTGTTTTTGTTTGCGGCAAAACGTAGAGCAGATGACTCATATATTTTTTATTTATATATAATTTAACCAAACCTTTTCACATATTTTGTCTATGTGCAGCTTTATATTTTTTTTATCCATATAATATCAAATCTCAAATATCACACATAAAAAAGTTACTGAAATTATTTTTTTATAAAACCAATATCAATCAATGAATTATCTTGATTATTATTTTTATCATTATTATCATGATTGTTAAATTGTTACAATTATTATAGTTGTTATTGTAATAATTATTGTAAATAATTGATATTACAATCATTACTGATAGTATTATCGTTGTCACTATCATTATTGTTATAAGAAGAATTTTTTTTATTTTTTCAAGATTTATTCTTCATATTATTATTATTATTATATTTGAAGCATTTAAAAATACTAATATTAAATTAATTAAAGAAGTTTTAAAAAAAAATTACTTCATTATATATATATATATATATATATATATATATATATATATATATATATATATATATATATATATATCAAGGTGCTAATATTAAAAACAATAAAAATATATAATTATTTTAACATAAAAATCCTTTAAAATAATCGCTATCATTATTTTAAATGTATTTTTCATAATAAAATGAATATATAAAAACCTAGTATACAATTATTATTATTATTATTATTAAAAATAATTTTGCTATAGTAAGAAACAGAAGTTTTGTATGCTACTTATTTTGCTCAAATATATAACACTATACAAATAATCTAAGACCATTAACATTTTTTTACACGTTAAAAAATTATTTCTGGCTACGGCGAAGTGGAGGAAAATCGACTCATATATTTTTTTCATTATAGATAGTTTGCCCTAATTTTTTACCTCTTTTATCCACGTGTGACTTTGTATTTTTTTTATGTGATATTAGATATGAAATATTAAACATAAAAAGATTGTAAAAGTCAACTTTAAAGAAAAATAACATAAATTGATGAATTATTTTGATTATTATTGTCGTTATTATTATCATAATTGTTAAATTATCAAAATTATTATATTTTTCATTATAAATATTATTATAACTAATTCATATTCTAATTATTATTGTTTATACTATCAATCATACCATAATTATTGTTCGAAGAAAAAATTAAATATTTTTTTTATAATATTTAATCCTCATAGTATTATATTTATTTTTAAATTTTCACAAATATTATAGTAGTCATTATAAATATTATTATAAATAATTTATATTCTAATTATTATTTTCCATACTATTAATGATACCATGATTATTGTTAGAAAAAAATTACTTTTTAATTTTAAAAAATTCATTTCTCATATTACTATATTAAAAGTATTTTAGAACATTGATATTATTATTATTTAAAAAAAACCTAGTTCATATATATATATACATATATATATATATATATATAGTCTAACATGTTTAAATGAAAAAAAAAATCCAAATAATCATTATCATTATTTTGAATGCCTTATCTATAATAATTAGAAATTTTAACCCCTAACCATATTAACAATCAAGAAATTAAAAAACAAAATAAATGACAAAACAAAAATACATATTATTATATTTAAAAAACATTATTTGACTTGAAGAATAAATAAAAATAAAATAGAGAGAAAATATAATATATATCATTCTTCAAATGCTCACTAACAAAAATTAAAATTTAAACATTAAAAAAATTACCTTAGTACTAGTGGAAATAATAAAAATTTAAAAAAAATATAAGAGTATATATATAAATATAGATAAAAATAAGAACTATTTAAGAAATATATATAAAAATAATAAAAAATAAAAATAAAATCCAAGAATAAAAGAATAGGTCAGAAATGAAAACACATATAAAAAAATTCATTTAAAAGATAAAATTTAAACAAATATAAACTCTAGTCTTGAAAAAATTAAATAATTTAACACAAAACCAAAAATTAAAAGACTGAAGACCAAAATAAAATTAAAATATATAATCAATTGAATTGAAGAATAAAATTGAAATAAATCAGAACTTTGATATCAAAAATATTAAACCAAATAGGAAATTAAAAGAATGAAGACAAAAATGAAACTACAATATATTATCAATTGCAATTGAAGAACAAAATTAAAAAAAATCAAAATTTATATAACAGAAATAAAGATCATACAAAACAATCGAAAGATCAGAGACTATAATGAAAACCCAATAAACATCAAGGCCTGATATGCACTTTCGCACACAAAAGAGAGAAACAAGGGAAAAAAAAATTAAACTAACCACTGACATGTCTCCAACCACCTTGGAACCTCAAGAGTCGCACCATGAGGAAGAAAACATGATAGAAAATAATTCTAGACACCGGTTAGGTATTTTTACATGTTGAAAAATACCACACATGTCATTTGAAAGCCGCATGATTGCGGAAATGAACAGTGCATTCAACAATGTACCAATAGTAAATCACCAAAAAATATAAAAGAAATGAAAAATTACCGTGCACACCCCAACAGCCAAATCTTGGATTTTGTCTTATATGTAGGTATTTATATATTTGGTCATTTTAAAAAAATTATGAAATGAGTCTACTGACCCTAGAGTTTACTATTGTGTTTTGTCTTATGTGGGGGTATATTTGTATTTAGGTATTGAAAAAAATTATGTGCAATAACCTTAATGATCTCGATGGTTCCTATGTATTTTTATCTTATATATAAGTATTATGGTTATTTTATTGCGCATAGAAATGCAAAAAATCAAAAATACCCCAGAATCTAAGGTTGAAAACATAATAAATGAAGGGGGGCAATAGTAATTACACTATTTTAATTCATAGTGCTTTTGAGTTAGATAAACAATGAAAATTACTGATCATTATTGTTGCAAACCCTATCGTCTTTTAGCTTATAAGATACTAATAATAATAATAATAAATAATACAACATTTAGTGTAGTAAATCCAAGTAAATCTATAAAATTTGTTTTAATATTTTGATTAATTTAAAATATTTAAGTTGATGAAATAAAAATGAATCAATATTAATTCAGAGAGTTTTTTTTTTTAATTCAATATGTATTGTGCAGTATTTAACACTATATATGTGTATTTTATTTAGTTTTAAATATATCCTATGAATTTTGATCAATTGAAAAATCAAACACTTATTTTTATGTAGCCTATATTATTTTTGGTTCTTTTTACTCTTTTTTTCAAAGTTCTTTCTCCTTCACATTTTACTTTTTTATATATATAATTAGAACAGTATCATGTTAGGTGTAACTCCTTAATTAGTTATAGTTACGTTGTATAGGTTAAAAACAATAGTTTCATGAAAAAAAAAATTTAGCTGTAGTTTATAATTGAAATTAAAATATTTGGTTAAAATTGTGGTTGACTTTAAGGTTTAATGAAAAACAGTTTCATGTGTTTGGTTACCATGCTTTTTATATTGCTATTAACATGTAAAATTATTTTAAAAGACACTTATATATAGCTATGTATATATTATTTTTTAAATGTTGTAGATTAATAATCATAACAATAAAATATAATTAATAATTCAAGTAGATTAAATATTTGTTTTTATTCTCCTATCAAACTACTTGCGATTTCATCACAAACTAAATCGATACATGAATGTCTCTGTTACCCTTGCTATTTGATCGAGGAACAACATTTGGTAATAATAGAGTAACAACATCTATAATCCAGTTATAGAGATATAACTCTAAAGTCAAATCTAGTTGTAAGTTTCTGATTCATAATCAATAAAAACAACAATAGAGTTGTGGAGTGAAACGAAGTCAATTGCCTTTCCTTTTCATCAGGCCTGATCTCTATTTATATTTTTTTAAAATATATATTTTAAAAAAATCATATTGGGTCTGACCCAACTAAATATGTTGGGTCAACCAAAGTCGGCCAAAATGCTCAACTTTGTTGAACTTGGGCACACACACACACACACACATATATATATATTGAAATGGTGTGTTGCATTGTTCATGTTATCTTAAAACATGAATATTAGCGGTCACCCAACAGTGACGAGAAGCTCAACTTCCAATGTCGATGGGAAGAAGAGGCCGAGGTAGTTCTTCCTGTGATGGTGGCATCATAAATAATGGTTTGTGGTGGTCGGGAGGAGCATCAAAAGGTTGGTGTTGCTATTGTTGCTATCGCTGCTTACGCCAAGGCTTGTTGTTGCTGCTGGAGGTCACGATGGAGCTTATGGCGTGGAGGTGAAGTGGTGCAAACCTCATGATTATGTGGTCACACAACTCATAATCAAGACTGAGATCTAATCATGGAAAGCCAAAATAGGTCTAATAGAAGTGTGACACAATGAAAACCTGTCTCAAGACACCAACACTATTGGAATGAGTAGAATGACAC
Source organism: Salix dunnii (assembly GCA_015731905.1). NCBI lineage: Eukaryota > Viridiplantae > Streptophyta > Magnoliopsida > Malpighiales > Salicaceae > Salix > Salix dunnii. The sequence goes on along the minus strand of CM027668.1, from coordinate 8,212,892 downwards.
CATAAAGCCAACTAACCTTCAATAAATCGAATTCAATTTGTTTAAGAACTAAAGAATGCAAGAATCACTTTCACATATAAAACTAAAAAATTTAGAAGTAATATCCATCAATGACTGTCGAAATTCAGCTTTCATGAGTTTATATAGTTTTTGAAAAATTATTCCTAATGGACCCCTTATGTGGACTTGAATGAGGTCCACCCAAAACTGACCAAAAACCCAAAACTTAAAAGCTCATAACTTAATCCAAATAAATTTTGGATCCTATCTTAAAATAAAGTACTAATTAAGCCTAAACAAGACTTGAGTTACATATAACAAAATTAAATAAAACCCATAATATTAAATTTATGTTTTGATGAGAAGAGTAACATATTATAGAGCTTATTTATACTCTTCCATCCAACACCTCAATCCTAAAAACAAAAGAAAAAAATAGTCACCCATTTTATTTCCAGGTTGTAATAGGATTATTTTATTCCCTTTGCTATCCTCATTTTATGGCCCAAATAAAATTTTATTGGACATTTTTTTATCAACTGCAAGTATATTAAAGATCAAAGGAGAACATGCTCCATGTTCGAAAAACTAAAAAGCCTAATGGGAAGAACAAGGGGCCTTAGGCCCAGCCCACCAAAAGGAGAATCCACAGCTAAGAATAGATCCCAAGAGAGAGGCCTAAAGAATGGAAGGCTCATAGCCCAAACCCAGCCCAGCCCAACTGACCAAAAAGCCAGCCCGCAACACCAAAAGCCGAAGATCGAAGGGATAAAAGCAACTTGATCCAACCCTCTGAGAAGCAGCCGAAGTATTAAAGACAGCCACCCAAGAGGGAAAAAACCTGCCACACGCCAACCCAAAAGTTGAAAGGCCCAAGAACCAAGGCTGCACACCTGCACTCCCAGCTCAGCAGGAAGGAGGCGGGAGGAGACAGGCCAAGGAGGGAGGAAAGGGGGAAGAACCCAAGACCCTTCATAGATAGCAAATCCACCCGAGACCAAGGCCTTGGGACATGGCCAACCAGAAGAAGAAAAACTCATTTCAAACGGCACTAACAATCCTCCCTAAGCAGCCAAAAAAGGAAAGGAAGAGCAACACCAACAAGAGGAAAAACTGCCAAGCAATCCAACTCAGCACTCCAGTCGTCCAAGCCAGACCTACAAGGATAATAAGCAAAAAGCAAAATACTGCACAGCACGGCAGAAGAAAAGACTAGTCACCTCAGAAGCAACCCCAAAAATCAAAGCAGCTAGCACACAATTTCTACCCGGTTCCCAAGACCTTCCACCCAACAGACCAGCCACTCCACTCATGCCAACACACCCGACTGACCAGCAGACAAAGGCCAAAGACAAAAATCACACAATGGACCCAACCAGATCACACACATGACCCTGCAAAGCCTGCCACTTGCCATCACAGAACCTTCCACCAATAGCTACACGCAAAGCTTGCGCCCAAAGACTTACACAAGACCAGCCATCTCTCCCAACCAGCACCAAACTGGGGGCAAGGAGCTAGAAGAGAACCGGGAGCTAGCAAAGAGCAAGCCTAACCAAAAATAGGAACCAGGGACTAGGAGAACATCATCCAAAATTTAAATTGAGTCCGAAAATGAAAGATGGTAAAACACATTTCCTGAAATTTATGAAAACTACAATGGACTGATGTTTGTGCGGAATGAAAAATCCTTTTATCATGCTCTTCCCAGATTAAATACACTGTAATACCTAAAGAAATCCACCTGAGCCTAGACTCCATGCTATGCTTACCCATGTTGAGACCACGAATGGCACAATGCAACGTCAACATTCGACGATGAATCCTTAGCAGGGATTTAATTTGGTTGAGCCTAGACTCCATGCTATGCTTACCCATGTTGAGACCACGAATGGCACAATGCAACGTCAACATTCGACGATGAATCCTTAGCAGGGATTTAATTTGGTTTCAAAGCTACGTGGACCAACTACAAGTAAAAAGTAAATGACCATGATATTCATTATCCTGTGAACATAGGGGACAAATAGGATTTGGAGATATGAACTGAAGGTGATCTTATGTTTGTAGTGTTGCTATCTAATTTTTGACCTTTTTATTTTTATGTTTCGTAAAAAAAGCAAAAAAAATATATAAAAAAGATGAAAATAAAAAAATATCTTGTTACAGGGGTAAAATTGAATAAATTGTGAATTTAACAATCAATACAGGGTCAAATCGCATAAATTGGAAATCAATGACTAAATTGAAAAAAACACGCAAGCTGAGGGCTAGTTTTGAATTTTGCCTATGAAAAACTCAATAAATAGAGCGCACCATCACAAAGAAAAGAGACCAAAAAAAAAATAAAGACCCTCAAAAACCCTAAACACAAAAAAAAACCAAAAACTCTTTCCCTCTCACTCTCCCTCTCCGGTGGCAGCCCCCTTAAAAAAACCCTAAAAAAGCAACGGATCTTTTTCTCTTCAAGGAGGGGCTGCAGTCGCCAGCTCCCTTGGGGGCAACTGTAGCCCCCATTTTTTTTTTCTTTCCTCACTCTTCCGGTCAGCCACCTTTTCCTTTTTCTCTCTCTCTTAGACTGGGTTCCCTCCTCCGGTTATACCCTCACTTTCCTCTCATTTTCCCGGCCATACTAGTTTTCCCTTCCCTCTCCTTATACGACCAACCCCACAGCCTTAGCTGCCGTCTTTCCCCTCTGCCTCCAGTCACAGCAGACCCACTCTCTGCCCTTAGCAGCCAGCCTTCAGCCCCATTCCCACGGTCACTCCTTGCCTTCAGCTAGCTGCCTCCAAACGCAGCCACCCCCCTCCATTTTCATTTTCTTTTCTTTTGCAGAGACAGTTTGGAGCCACCGGCGACTATACCCTCACTTTCCTCTCCTTTTCCCAACCGAAAGCCCCCATCTCCACTGAACCCATAGCCATTGATATTTTTTGAGAAGAAGGAGAAGAACAAGTTTAAACCAGCCACTTGTCCCGTGAAGAATAAGGAGAAGAACAGATCTAAGGTTTTTAAGAAAAGAAGAACGATCACTGAGAACATAGCCGAGATTTGAAGAGAACCAAATCATTGATATTTTTATGCCTTTAAGTTGTGTTTGTGTGTTCTCTTTTTTTTTGTTTACAGGTCATCAGGGAACACCCTTGTCGGCGAGAGCAGAAGAATAAGAAGAAGAAGAAGAAGATCCAAGATCTGGAGGAGCCAAGAACAAATCTAGAAAAAAATTGAATTTTTTATCCTTATTTGCTGCTTGTATGTTTGTTTGTGTGTTGCAGGTCGCCTAAAAGTCATCACCAGCGAGAGAAAGGAAAGGAGTAGATTTGTTGGTTCCCTCATTCTACTATTCACCGGCGGTGGCCCGTGGTCCCACGTGCCGCTAGTGGTGGTGGCGCGTGGGCTGACACGCCACCATCCCTCCTCCTGCGGCCACTGTTCCAGAACTGCCTCCTGAGGCCTTTTATGTTTATGTGTTTATTTAAGTTTTTATTGTATTTTAATTATTATTTGTGGAATGTAATGAGAAAAATGAAAAAAAAAAGACAATGTGTGTGTGAGTTGTATTTTATTTGTAAAGATACAATGAAAAAGAAATAAAAAGAGTGTGTGAGTTGTATGTTTTGTGTTTGTGTTTTATTCATGTTTTGTTAAGGAAAAATGATTATAAAATGAAATAAAAATTTTGTTTTATTTGTTTACGACCAAAGTGTTTTTCCAAAAATTTATCTTAGATTTAATAACAAGTTTATTAAATCTTGAGAAATTGGCCTAATATTAAAACAAATCGTGAAATTAATTCTTAAGAATTAAGGTTGATTTTAGGTAGTAATTGCCAGATTTATGCGTAGGTTAACATTTACATATTCGGGAATAACCACCAAAATTGTCAGGATTATTCTGAGTGGTGGTCGATTTCATTTATGGATCGATCAATGGTGAAATTAAGTCATGAAGATTAATGGTTAATTTCAGGTGAAAAATGAAGAAACTACAAGTAGGCTAGCATTTGCATATCTATAAATAATCAATAAAATTCACAAGATTATTTTGAGTGTGACCGATTTCTTTTGCAATTGGAATATTTTTCATGTGAATAAATACGACCTATTGAAACATTCAAAATCACATCAAAATAACCAATGTAGCTTGCCTCAGGTAAGGCGTACTAGGGATGCTAATACCTTCCCTTTACGCAACCAGTCCTCTACCCTTGAATCTCTAACCAAACCAGTACAATCGGGTGTTCCTAACGACTCTTAACAGCCAGGTGGCGACTTCTCAACAACTCCATTGCGAGACACCAAAAAAAACCCCCTCGACGGGGGGACGCCGCGCGACGACGTGCGACACATAGCTTGCCCAAGGCGGCTAGCTAGAGAATAAAATTATACCGCGGCATAAACCAAGTGTCCCAAATAACTTGCAACCAGTTAACTTCTTCCCCTTGAGATCAGAAATAATTGTAAGCATTCCTAGAGAATTTATCACCATTATCCCAGTCAGTAACCGAATTAATCACAACAATCTGATTTCCACTCGCCTCTAAGAGCTGATTGGACCCATCTTGTTTATGGACAAGATGTACTAGTGTCTCCTCTTGATACTTCAATGGACCTTGAAATTCAAATTTGGTTGAAATCTTAAAAATCAATGCATTTAATGCCTCTTTCAATGCCTTTGTCAGTGGACCATTTGGGACACATAATGGGTCTTTGCTGGTGTTTTTGAGTTAGTTCATATCATCCCCTCTCTCTTCGAAAGGATTTGACCTCGAATTAAAATCTGTGTCAAACAACGTAAGATTAATAACATTAAAGGTAGCACTAACACAATACTCGCCTAGAAGGTCAATTTTATATGCGTTGTCATTGATTCTCTTTAAAACCTAAAATGGACTATCACCACGAGGCTGTAACTTTGATTTCCTTTGGTTAGGAAATTATTCCTTACGCATGTGCACCCAAACCTAATCACCGAGTTGGAAAAGAACCAATTTAGTCCCTTATTTATTTTAGAAGAGTAAAGTCTATTTGTTTTCTCTATCTGCAGTCAAACTCCCTCATGGAGTTGTGTCACCTTCTTTGTCTTTTTTTCACCATCTAAACTTTCATTTTCTTCACAAGGTGAATGAATTAAGTACATAGGAATTAGTAGATTAAAATCATAAACAATTTCAAACAAAGAAAAACCGGTGGTCGAATGCACAATTCTATTATAAGCAAACTCAACAAAAGGCAAGCATTCTTTCCATCTTTTCAAATTCTTTTGAATTACAATACGCAAAAGTTGAGATAATGTCTTATTCACTAACTCAATTTGTCCATCTATTTGGGGATGCTTGTTGTTAAAAATAAGAGTTTGATTCTCAACTTTCTCCATAAGGTCTTCCAAAAATAGCTAAGAAATTTAACATCATGATCTGACACTATACTCTAAGAAATGTCATGCAAACATACAATCTTCCTAAAGGACAAGTCTGCGATATGGGATGCATCATTTGTTTTATGGCATGCAATGAAATGCACCATTTTAGAAAACCTATCAACCACAACAAAAATAGAATCTCTACCATTCTTTGACCTAGGTAAACCTAAAACAAAGTTCATAGAGATATATACCCAAGGTTTAGCAGGCACAGGTAATGGTGTATATAGTCCATGTGGTTGTCCTGTAAATTTTATCTTTCGACAAACAATTCACTATTCACAAATTCGTTACAAATCTATTTTCTTCTTTAGCCAATAGAAATGTTCATGCAATACATCTAAGGTCTTCGCAACCCTAAATTGACCCGTTAAACCACCCTCATGTGTTTCGCAAAAAAGCAATTCACACAAAGAACTAGCAGGAACACAATCTATTCTCTTTCAGCAAATAATCATCCATAAAATAAAACTTACCAAAAGTTGAATGTCCACATGCATTATAAATTTCAATAAAGTCAGAATCATTACCATACAATTCCTTCATTTATTCAAAGCCTATTAATCTAGTATCATGGTGTGTAAAAGAACATACCTACGTGAAAGTGCATCAGCTACATTGTTCTCTTTACCTTGCTTATACTTGATTATGTAAGGAATAGTTTCAATGAATTCAATCCATTTTGCATGTCTCCTATTCATCTTACCTTATCCTTTCACATGTTTCAAGGACTCATGATCCGAATAGATTACAAACTCTTTTGGCCACAAGTAATGTTGTCATATCTCAAATGCTCTTACCAAGGCATAGAGTTTTTTGTCGTAAGTGGGATAGTTCAAGGTCGCTCCATTTAACTTCTCATTGAAATAAGCAATAGATCTTTGATCTTGCATCAAAACAACACTTATTCTCATTCCAAATGCATAACATTCTATTTCAAATGTTTTTGTAAAGTTAGATAAAAGCAAAACAGGTGCAGAACATAATTTCTCTTTTAAAAGAATAAAAGTCAATTCTTGTTCCTCCCCCCATTTAAACCCAACTAACTTTTTCACAACTTTATTTAAGGGTGCAACTATTGTACTGAAATGTTTCACAAAACACTTGTAAAAACACATTAACCCATGAAAACTCCTGACCTCACTTACTGATTTGGGTGTAGGCCATTCCCGGATGACCTTGATTTTCTCTTTATCCATCTTGATACCCTCTACAATTACAACATAGCCAAGAAACACAATTTTCTCCATGCAAAAAAACACGCTTTTTAATATTAGCATACAATTTCTCATTACGCAATACACTAAGTACATTACGCAAATGATCAAGATGCTCAATTAAGTTCTTGCTATAAATCATAATGTTATCAGAATACAAAACCACAACTTGCCTATGAATGCATACAACACATGATTCATTAAATGTATAAACGTACTTGGTGCATTTGTAAGTCCAAATAGCATTACTATCCATTCATATAAATCATGCTTAGTCTTAAATGCAGTTTTCCATTCATCACCCTTTTTCATCCTAATCTTATGGTACCCACTTCTCAAGTCAATTTTAGAGAAAATACAAGATCCATGTAACTCATCTAACATGTCATCAATCCTAGAAATGGGGTATCTATACTTTATCATTATGTTATTGATAGCTCAACAATCAACATATATCTTCTCTGTTCCATCCTTCTTAGGCACAAGTAGCACGGGTACCACACATAGGCTCATACTCTCATGAATATACCCCTTTCCTATAAGCTCATCAACTTGCCCTTGAAGCTCCTTTGTCTCCTCTGAATGGCTTCTATAGGCTGGCCGGTTAGGAATTGAAGTTCCGAATATAAAATCAATATGATGCTCTATCCCCCTTAATAATGGTAACCCATTAAGAGTATTATCGGGAAACACATCATTAAACTTCTGTAACAAAGAAATAACAATGCTAGACATAATATGATCAAGATCATTAGTATTAAAGTAAGTTTTTTTATACACAAGTAAAATCATTGACTTGTTTATGAAATATACAGATCTGACCTCACCCTCTCTAGCCTAAAAATTAGGTTTTTTCTTTAAGTTTTCCACACATTTCTCATCACTCTTCCTGACTTTCTTCTCTCCTCTTGTCTTACCTCCACTCTTGGCCAGATTTGAGTGTTTTTGAGTTGTGGTCAAATGGTCTGATTTGTTTGAAGTGTTGGCTAAATATTTGTTTGTGTTTGAATAAGTGGCCGAATGGGTTGTGGTGGTTTGGGTTTTGGCTGAATCTGATCGTCTTTTTTCCCTTTGATCCTCACCTTGATTTTTTCTTCCTATTGCCTCATGCTCACTTTTTAGCTTTATTTGATCATCATATACCTGTTTGGGTGTAAGAGGTATAAGAGCAATGATTTTACCATCTTTTACAATTATATATCAATTTTTAACCTCATCATAAATTGTCTTCCTATCATATTGCCATGGTCTCTCCAACAAGATGTTACTTGCTTGTATTGGTACCTTATCTAATAAGCTCACTATACCTTTTACCTCATAACTTACTTTCTTTTGATTCTTTAGAAACTAAAATCAACAAATCAAAGTCAATAGCCTTCGCAGCGCACTCTACTTATAATTTTTAGACTTAAAAAGCAATAAAAACAAGGCAAAACAAAATTACGATTATGATTTTGTGAGTAGCAATGCAAATTCATACGAATTGTGGACGATATGAAAACATAAAATAAAATAGAAACAAATATTAGCGAAAACAAAGACAAAACTAAACAATAAGGATCACGTTTTGAGACTTGACATGAATATAATTTCTAACATAATTTTTAAGTAATTTAACTTAAACCTAAACCACATGACCTTAAATTCAATATTTAGAATTATGATACTAAACAAACAACAAAACTCAATTTATAGGTTATTCTCTTACTTTTAGGTACCCAACCTATTGCATGATCAATTTGCAGCATAATTGAACCTCCAATTGAAACCACAAGTAGACGAAATCAAAATAAGCCAAAATTTAATATATGGTGCGATCTCAACACCAATACATTTAATTTGAAGTTTCAATTGATTTGAAGGTGTTTAGCTTATGGTTCACTAAGGTAGTGTTTCTACAACAGAATTGAATCTCGAAATAAAACCTCAAGTAACTAATATCATAATACATTGAAAATTGATATACGATGTAATCTCACCTTCAATAGATGGAGTATAAATTTTCAATTAATTTTAATTTGGTTTTTTTATGTTTCACTAGAGTTATGTATTCTTGTTTCAGAGCCTGGCTCTAATACCACATGATGCGAACCTCTCGATCATGTGGTCACACAACTCACAATCAAAACTGAGATCTAATATTGAAAAGCCAAAATAGGTCTGATAGGAGTGTGACACAATGAAAACCTGCCCCACACCAACACTATTGAAATGAGTAGAATAACATCACAAAGCCAGCTAATCTTTGATAAATCAAATTCAGTTCGTTCAAGAACTAAAGAATACAAGAATCACTCTCACATATAAAACTAAATAATTCAGAAGTAATATTCATCAATGGCTTTCAAAATTTAGCTTACATGAGTTTATATAGTTCTTGAAAAACTAACCCTAATGAACCCTTTATGTGGACTTGAATGAGGTCCACTCAAAACTAACTAAAAACCTAAAACTTAAAAGCCCATAACTTTATTCAAACAATCCTTGGATCCTAGCTAAAACAAAGTACTAATTAAGCCCAAACAAGTCTTGGACTATAACTAATAAAATTAAATAAAACCCATAATATTAAATCCAAGTTCTGATGAGAAGAGTAAAATATTATAGAGCTGATATAAGACTTATTTATAGCCTTCCATCTAGTCCCTTAATCTAAAAAACAAAAAAAAAAGGCAGTCACCTATGTTTTTTTCAATTTGTAATAGGATTCTTTTGCTCCCTTTACTATCCTCACTTTATGGCCCAAATAAAATTGTATTGGACCCATCTTGCACATGAATAAGATATACTAGGATCTTCTCTTGATATTCTAATGGACCTTGCAATTCTGACTTAGTCGAAACTTTCAAATCAAAGCACCTAATGCCTCTTTCAATCAAGGTTGATAATTCCATTCTGTTTTGGCTGAAAAGGCCAAAACATCTCTTACCAGTTAAAAAACAAGACAAAACAGAATCATATTTATCTCGATTTAAATTTTAGTCTATTTTGGATTTTTCGGCCAAATACCGGCCGAAACATACCAAAATCACCTCATCTATGCCGTTTCAGCTACATATAAAAATTTTATCGTACTTGTCAGCCCTTGACCCAGTACACATCCCAAGTACAATGGATGTCACCAACCTAGACCTTAAATCCCATTTAGGCAAGTGAATTTCAATATGGCTTCCTGCTGTATATTTATACACACAACCCTTTATCTTCTCATCTATCTGCTTGATGTGGGATATTTGAAATACTAAAACCCCAGTTAAAGCCCCTGCTATTTGTCCCGATGTGGGATAACTTCTCGGGTTATTTTAATTCCTTTGTCCAGCAAATCAATAAAAAATAGTAAATTTATACTTTATATATATATATATATATATAATATAAAAAATGAAATGTTGCAGATTTTATAAAAAAATTATATTGAATTTTTTTGCTTTTTAATTTTTTTCATATATATATAATTAATTAATTATACATGAATTGCACAACTTTGAAACAGTGCACCGAAATGTTCCAAAATCGAAACGTTCCGTACCAATAAAATAAACAAAACGTCAACCGAAACAGTATTGACAACATTGCTTTCAATGTCTTTATCTTAGACCGAGTTATTGAACCATTTAGAACATATAATGGGTCATTGCTGGTGTTTTTAGACTAGTTCACATCAAGAAGCATCCTCATGGTGGTTCTCTCCTGGAATTACTGCTGGAGGAAAGAGAGAGCTGACAATAACTATGGAGAAAGAGAGAGAACATTGGTTGACTATAGGAGAGAGAGGGAGCTGCCAATGTTGCTGCTTAGTTGGGCTTCTGCTATTGCCGATGATTCTCTTGCATACCATGAGGATGCTGTAACATTCTTTTGTTTCGTGAATGAACTAGTTTGATGCAGACACTATGCTCCATGAAATCCAGGCAAAATATAATATAAAAGCTTCAAATGTTTGCTTCTTGTAAACGGCAATTCAGTTATGTTTTTAGTGGGTCCTATGAAAATTAAAATTACAGTGAAAACTTTACCAATCAAATATAAACTATGTTTTCCTTATAATAAAATTTGCACCGCAATATGAAATGGCTACTCAATAAATAAATAATAGGTAGAAACAAGTTTGTGTAGTGCACAATGTCAAAGTTGGAGAAGTATCCGAATTTTGAGAAATACTCATCTTGAAGAATACCCGATCTCATAAATATACCTGATTAAACTTTGAAAAGCACCTGCAGGCTTGGTGAATGAAGTATCCAAGCACCCTTACTCTTGGAGAAATACCTAAATTTCGAGTTATACTAACGTGATTTTCGGTTGTTTTGGAAGCATGGAAAGAATAAAAGAAGGTAACAATTTAGAAGGTCTTGTTCAAATAATCTAAAACTGCAATCCTTTGGTGCGAGGTGGTGTCGTTATGCTAAAGCAAGGAACCATTTGATGATGATCTGAGCTAAAAATGTCCAATTACCCACTGAAAGGAAACTAGGAACTATTCAGCTGGTTAAGTACACCGACGCCAACGACGGTTTGGTTCATTGGTAAAGATCTTGTTCTCGTCGTTTAGTGCGCGCTGCTCAGGTTCAACTCTTTCTGTAAGCATCGATTGCTAGCAAAACTCTCTTCTTCTTCACCGTAGGTGCTGTTATGTATGCATTTGTGGGTGTTTGGGTCTTCAGATAAATTACAGCAGTGAGCCAGCCATGTGTTTCCTTGATGGGCCACAAAAGCCCATATGTTTTTCAAGATAAAGAAATGGGCCACTTGTAAAAGCGTCAAGGATCAGTACACGACCAGAAACCCGCCTACAACTTCAAAAGCTTACCCTTCCCTTCTTTGTCAGAGAATTCCTGATAATTACCTGCTGAAAGCACTACGCTTAATCCCGCCAGCATCCCCGCCATCTTGCTAACTACTAGTTTTTCTTGCTCTGTAAGATTTTATAGAACTTAGTGCTTATCTTTTGTCAAAAAGAAAGAATGCTTGTGAAGCTGCAGTTATTAGATGCCCATTGTTTTAACATATTGAGCTCCCCCAAGACCTCACCCGTCACGGGAGCTTCAGTCTCTACAAACACCGGAGTATCACTTTCTCCGCTAGAAAAGATTGACACTGTCAAGAAACACAAAGATCAAAGCCTTCTTGAAATCCCCGTTAGACGAACTCCCAAGAAGTTAAACACAGATCACAAACCTGGCTTCAATAATAACCCAGTTAGAGAACCGAGAAATAACTCGAGGAATAGTACTAGAATCGAAAATAAGAAGAGTTTTGGGGTTGATTTGAAGAGGTTTAATGGTAATGGATCGGTTGATAAAGCGCGCACCAAATGTTCGACGAAATGGGCATATTATGGAGGTTGTATTCCATCAATTTTGGAAGCTCTTGATACGATTAAAGACCTTGATGAGGCATTGAAGCCATGGGAGGATACTCTTAGTAACAAAGAGAGGAGCATAATCTTGAAGGAGCAGTCTAGTTGGGAGAGAGCTGTGGAGATTTTTGAGTGGTTCAAGGGAAAGGGTTGCTATGAGTTGAATGTGATTCATTATAATATCATGCTCAGGATTCTTGGACGAGCGCGACATTGGAGCCATGTTGAATTTTTGTGTAATGAAATGAGAATTAAACAAATTTTGCCTGTCAATTCTACATATGGTACTTTGATTGATGTTTATAGCAAAGGTGGCCTCAAAGAAGAGGCGCTTCATTGGCTTGAGAAGATGAATGATCGAGGAATGGTACCAGATGAGGTTACCATGGGAATTGTTATACAAATGTACAAGACAGCTGGCGAGTTTCAAAAGGCGGAAGATTTTTTCAAGAAATGGACATTGGGTGAGTCTATAAAGCATGAAGGAACCGGTAAAGCAAGTGCTGGGGTGCAGGATGGTGTGCGGGTCAGTGTTTCTTTGAGCTCATATACATACAATACGTTGATAGACACTTACGGGAAGGCAGGGCAACTTAAAGAAGCATCTGAGACGTTTGCACAGATGCTTAGAGAAGGTATTGTGCCGACAACTGTAACTTTTAATACCATGATCCACATTTGTGGTAACAATGGCCAGCTTGAAGAAGTGGGTTCACTTATGCAGAAGATGGAGGAGCTCCGATGCCCACCAGACACAAGGACATATAATATTCTCATCTCCCTTCATGCTAAGCATGATAATATAACCATGGCAGCTAGCTACTTTAAAAGGATGAAGGAGGCTGGATTGGTGCCAGATCATGTGAGTTACCGCACACTCTTGTATGCATTCTCATTAAGGCATATGGTCAGTGATGCTGAAGACCTGGTGTCTGAGATGGATGAAAAAGGTTTGGATATTGATGAGTATACCCAGTCTGCTTTGACTAGAATGTACATAGAAGCTGGGATGCTGGAGAAATCATGGCTTTGGTTCAGGAGATTTCATCTCACAAGGAATATGAGTTCCGAGTGCTATTCTGCCAGCATTGATGCATATGGGGAGCGCGGCCATATTTTGGAAGCTGAGAAAGTTTTCATGAGCTGCCAAGAGGGGAAGTTGCTGACTGTCCTCGTGTTTAATGTGATGATTAAAGCATATGGGTTGGCGCAGAAATATGACAAAGCATGTCAGCTGTTTGACAGAATGGAGAGTCATGGTGTAGTTCCAGATAGATGTAGCTATAGTTCTATCATTCAAATTTTGGCTGGTGCTGACTTGCCAGACAAGGCAAAACATTATCTGAAGAAGATGCAAGAGGCAGGATTGGTTAGTGATTGCATCTCCTATTGTGCTGTGATCTCAAGCTTTGTGAAACTCGGTAAACTGGAAATGGCTGAGGGGCTTTATAACGAGATGTTAGGTTTTGACGTGAAGCCAGATGTTATAGTTTATGGTGTACTGATAAACGCGTTTGCTGATGCTGGAAGTGTTAAGGCAGCTCTTGGTTATGTGGATGCAATGAAAAGAGCTGGTTTGCCTGGAAATACAGTCATATACAACTCCTTAATCAAGCTTTATACCAAAGTTGGGTACTTGAAAGAAGCTGAAGAAACATACCAGCTGCTTCAGTCATCAGATTCTGGTCCTGATGCATATTCTTCAAACTGTATGATAGATCTATACAGCGAACAGTCCATGGTCAAGCAAGCGGAAAAGATTTTTGAGAGCTTGAAGAAAAAAGGGAACACAAATGAGTTCACTTTTGCAATGATGCTGTGCATGTACAAAAGACTTGGGAGGTTTGAGGAAGCCACTCAGATTGCAAAACAGATGAGAGACTTGGGACTTTTGAATGACTTGTTAAGCTATAATAACGTGCTTGGGTTGTATGCATTGGATGGAAGATTCAAAGAGGCTGTGGGAACTTTCAAGGAAATGGTAGAAGCTTCCGTTCAACCTGATGACTGTACATTCAAATCTCTTGGAATTGTTCTGGTAAAATGTGGAATATCAAAGAAGGCTGTCAGCAAGCTTGAAGCAACTACGAAAAATGATTGTCAGAAAGGTTTGCAAGCATGGATGTTAGCTCTCTCCACTGTAGCTGATGTAGATGATGATTATGACGAGTAAACTCAGGTTGTAGTTATGGACTGTATTCCTTTTCTCTTGCTTCTAATGTAGTGGAAGTCGAATACTGTTGTCACGTGTATTGGGCAAGATCAACAAAAGTGTATAGTGTATAAAACCTGTACTCTCTGGATTTTTAGTGTTGATAAAATATTCAATTAGAGTTCGATGAGATCTCAATGGGGTTTCCATCTGCAGTTATTTTGTCTGGGAAACAGATCAATGGAATTTCTTCAAGTCAGTGCCTGTGACCTCATCAGGTTTCTAATTCAATGGATCCTTCCTCTTTCAGAGATGAGGTAAAGAAATGGGATTTTATCACATCAGCTGCATTAGTTTGCTGCGTCTGAAATTTACTAATACCGTAAATATCATTTTTTCAAATTATCCATATGATTTGTGCCTTTCACCTCAACTGGTCGGTGTCTCTGCTGCGTTTGTGAGTTAAGCCACATGCGGCATGCGTGAGAGAACTCCATTTACGTTGATTAAGCCATTGATTTCTAGAACTCATCTTTTACGGTGAGTTTCAGCCCTTAAGGTATATCTATTGTCTTCACCTTAATTACAACTGTTGAAACTGATCAACTGAGATCAATGAACCACAAGTGGTAAACTTATCAATATTGAAAATGCATTCTAAACATTAGCTGTGACATCAAACAATGAATAAAAAAATTCCTTATATAAGGATTACAAATAAAATGAATTTAAAATCAAACAGGACTCTCAAAAATTTGAGAGATTATTACGGAACAGATTTGGATAAACCTGTTGTGAATAGTAAAATACGAAAATTAAAATAGTCTGCCTCATCTTCTTATCTTCAATGCAAACTTCATCAATTCCAACAAAACTTAGGACAACGATTTTGCTACTGTGGTAGCCTCCTTTCAATACCGATCCCGCAGAAAAGGCTGCTGATGCTTTTTATAAATTCACCGACACCAAAGAACATATTCAAGCATATGAATATGGTTTATATGGGCAGGTGATAAAAAATTGGACCTGTTTTGAACAAAAGAATGGAATAGCAAAATCTGTGACGAGCTGGAGAACGCTATGTCACGTTATGGATATGAGATAGTTCAGACTCATATTGTGGATATTGAGCCAAACGAAAACGTGAAGAACGAAATGAATGAGATTAACGCACCTGCTAGAATGAGGGTGGCTGATAATGAAAAAGTTGAGGCTAAGAAGATTTTGCAAATTAAGCGTGCTGAAGGAGATGCAGAATCAAATATCTCTGGTCTTGTTGTAGCCAGCAGCGCCAGGTCATTGTTGACGGGATCAGAGATAGTGTGCTGTCATTCTCTGGTAATGCACCAGGTACTCGTTCAAAGGATGTGATGAATATGATTTTGGTGTTCCAATATTTTGACACAGAAAGAGATTAGTGCATTCTCAAAGTCCAACTTTGATTTGATTCCTCATGGTCCTGGTGCTGTGAAGGGTGTTGCTGCACAGATTCCACAAGGACAAGCCAATTCTACGCGGCTGAGTCACTACGGTTCTCACGGCATGTGACGAACCTCAGCAGTCTATATAAATCTTGCATTCTTGCCCTCACATATAAAATCATTGCCCTCTGGAGAGTTATGTTAAGAATCAAATTAGTAAATAATGATGATGAATTTTATAGTATATGTGCTCGTGATATGAGTGGTATTGTATTAATTGAGTTATGGCATGCTTTACAATTGTAAAATCTGGAAAAGTTTCGAGCTTTTCTATTGAATGCAGTGGTTGTGCATCAATCCGAATATAGTTCAATTTGATTGGAGTTACCTCGTGAGAATGAGTCTTGAGACATAACTTATCTTTCAAGTTTTCACAGAATATAATTTTTGTGACAGTCTTGCTTTCTTAGATATTAGCATTTCTAGATCAACATCCAGGGACTATTATAGTTAACTCCCTCCATGAAATGGAAATAGAAAATGAAGATCTTGTGGAAATGAAGACGAAAAATAAAATCAGTAGAAAAGGAGGGCAAAATACAGTGAAACTTCGACCCTTGAGCAGATGTTCAATTAAAAGGGTCGATAAGAACATATGCAGTTGTTTGTGGAGACAAATCATGATGATGTTTGTTCAGAATAGTTGTTGATCATGAGCATGAATTGCCAACCATGCATACAGTCTTCAACCTTGAAAGAAATAAGCCGACCAAATTTGTTAATGCTGAAGTCAGCATAACTGATATCATTAATGTGGTTTATGTTATTACAACTACTAATTAATAATAGCTAAGGTGATTCTAGCTGTAAAATTGAATTATCTATTGTTTCGTAACTAAATTATAGAATCTTTTACAGAGTTTAAGAGGGGTGTTTTCAGAATCACCTCTTTAAATCTAGAGTTTGCCATCTAATCTTCTGAATATGTTTAAATAAGGAAATATTCTCTGTTTTTAAATGTTTCAATCTGGGACTTTCATCCAGCTCCACTAAATATGGTGATTAAAGCTCAAGGGTTAGGGCAGAATTTCAGTTGTTTGACAGCATGGAGAATCAAGGAGTTCCAAACAAATTAGTTGTAGTCCAATAATCCAGATTTGGACTCGACTGGTGCTGACCTGCCACCCAAAGTCAGACATTTTCTGAAGATGCAAGAGGCACGACTGGTTAGTGATGGCGTCCCATATTGTGCTGTGGTCTCAAGCTTTGTGAAACTAGGTAAATTAGAAAGGAGATTATTGGTTTTGATGTGAAGTAAGATATTATAGCCAATGGTGTATTGATGGGGATGAGTGATAATTAAACATCATGTTGATGGTGGAAGTGTCAAACAGGAATACAGGATATTATTGGTTTTTCAGATTCAATGAATAGGAGCTGTTTCGCCTGGAAATAGAATCGTACATAGCTCCTCGATCAAGCCCTATATCAGAGTTTGCTGCTTTGAAAGAAACAAAAGAAAAGAAGCAAACTGCTTCCGTCTTCGGCTGCTGTTCCTGATGCGTATTTCTTCAGATTATCGATGGTCAAAACAAGCGCAATATTATATTTAAAAAAAAACTCGTAAAGAAAGGGATGTAAATGAGTTCACTTCTGCAACCATGCTGTGCTTCTTTAGAAGGCCTTCGAGGTCCAAGGAAGCCATTCAAATTGCAAAACACATGCAAGAATTGGGACCTTTGACTTACTTTTTGAGCTGCAGCAACCATGTATCATGTATGCATAGGATTGGATAGAAGATTCAAATTGGCAGTGGGAACTTTCAAGGAAATGGACCATTGATTGTAAATTCAAATAACAAAATTGTTTAAATAAAATGTAGAACAGCGAAGAAGCTGCTGACAGGAGGGAAGCAACAACGGAGAAGGAAGGATCATCAGAGTGGTCTGCTGCTGACAGGAGGGAAGCAACGAAGAAGGAAGGATCATCAGAGTGGTCTGCAGGCTTGGATGGTAGCTCTCTCTACTTCAGCTGAGGTGGACGATAATTGATGATTAATCAACATCTCATCAAAATTTCGGTGGAAAAATTACGCTGCCGTCATAGGTTGTACCCTTGCTTTCCTCAAAAAAGAAAGATGAAAATAATAACAATTAACTATTAACTTTTTAGATCGGATGTGGTTTTTTTCCTTGTTTTAGCAACCATAAAATCTACAATCATAAAACCTATATTATTTTGCGGGAGTTTCATGACTTGCAGGGATTTCATCGGTGTTCATTTTTTCTCGCCAGTGACCTAACCTGGCATTTCATTTAATTGGTGAGTGTCTAATCAACAATCAATGATATTAACAGTAAAAAGTTTCCGGGTTGATGATGCTAACAACTGGAATCTGAGAGCGTTTCCTACAGCAGAAATCTCGAGTCTTGTAGAACTGACAATTGACAATGCTATGCCAACTGAAAGGAAATCAACTGAAATGGAAGATGACGCAAAGCACCAATAATGAAATAGCAGGCACTATCAATGTCAAAGAACATTAGAGAATCGAAAGGCAAACAAAGAGAATTAAACCCAACTTTATTGAGATCTTCACATTTACAAGTCAACTAGCTTAAGCCAAGAATTTAAGATCACAAACCAAGCTAACACAAGTAAATAGTGAAATTTATTCTACAACTGAAAAATAAAAATCATTTACAAAGATCAGCTCATGTTTCCATCCCCAAATAGAGCAAAAATAACCATATAAGCATCCACCAATAACAAGTAATTAGGATCACAGTGGTACAAACATGCTCGTATCTCCTCAAACTCCATTGAAGAAGAACATGAACCTCTCTTCACATAAGATCATCATGCCATTGAAGCACAACATCTTCAAGCCCTTTTTTCAGTTCTCCCCAATGAAGGTCCTCAAATTCCACCCTACCACCCTCCACCACCTTAACTTCAACCACCAACAGCTTCTCCACAATTTCCAACACCTCAAACACCAATCCCACCCTCCCTTTCCCCCACCCTATTGCACCCCCACCCTTTCCTTCCTCCACACTATATCCCAATCTCCCTCCAACCTCTCTCACTCTCTCCGCTACTCTTTCCACCGTTTCGCTTGATGTAAATCTTCCACCCCTCCAATATTTAACCTCAAACAACCCTGACAAATCCAACCCTGAAGACAGAGATATTAAATCAAACGCATTAATGCACCCAACCGCACTCTTTTCAAATTCACAAGATTTTTTATAATCCATCTCGAACACGCTACTTTTAGTTGGTATTTCAAACTTCTTCAAAAACCAAGGATGATTCATTAACGCTTCTATGCTCATTCTTTTATTAGGATTCGGGTCAAGAAGTTGGCTAATAATCGATTTAACCGGCTTTTTTAAACAAGAAGGGAATTGATATTCTCCTTTATGAATTTTCCTGTACATAACTGCAAGATTACTGTCATCAAAAGGCAAGGAAGCCGATAAAAAAAAGAACAAAATGACCCCACAAGACCAAGCATCCGCTTTAGATCCGTCGTAGCCCCGCCGCGCCATAACTTCCGGTGCTGTGAAAGCCGGTGTCCCACAAGCCGTTTGAAGCAAAAAATCAACATCAACACCTCCATTCTTTAACGCTGAGAGTCCAAAATCAGATATTTTTAAATTACCTTTACCGTCAAGGAGTAAATTATGAGGCTTGATGTCGCGGTGAGAGACTCCATTTTGATGGCAGAAGTGGATGGCAGACACAAGTTGTTGAAAGTAACGACGTGCGGCTGGTTCTTTAAGTTTGCCCATCTTCCGGATCTTAGAGAAAAGATCGCCTCCCGAGGCAAGTTCCATGACGAGGTAAATCTTGGTTTTCGTAGCCATAACCTCGTGGATTTTGAGAACGTTAGGGTGGTGTTGGAGGCGGTGCATGGCTGAGATCTCGGAGATAATGCGGGGTTCCATGGCAGCATCGGTTTTTGTTTTGTCGATGATTTTGATTGCTACCAATTTTGTCTTGTCAGATAAAGAACGGGCTGCATAAACTTTTGCAAAGCTTCCACGGCCTAATAATCGACCTAATTCGTATTTGTTGAGAAGTGTGGTCGGGATCGAGTTGGTTCTTTGTAATGGCGGTGGCGGCAGGGTTTGTGGGGGTGGTTCCATGTCTCTTGGGTTGATTGGTGGAGGGAGCGGGAGGTGGACAGCAATCAACCCAAGAAACGGTACGGGACAGGCTTTTAACGGTGCAGAAGCTTGGTTTTATAAGTGGGCGAGTGTGAGCCAGCTGGGCAAGTTTGTCTCTAGGAAACTAAAATCCAGGTGGCTTCTCTTTTATTTTATTTTAATTGCACCTATTTTTGCTCTTCCATGACTCTAGTTGCATATTTTATTATTATTATTTAAGTTTATTCTACTGCAGCAAGTATGACAAAAACAATAATATGTTTTGATAGTATGTCAAACAAAGATATTTTTATTTTTGATACTTGTACATATCAATCATATTTTTACCAAATCCATAATATGTTTTGAAAGCAAAATCTTATGAATTCATTCATGTATTAACATTATTATCTCCAAATTAAGTGTTTTTTATATATAAAAAGCATCATTTTCTTAATAATATTGTTTATAAAGTAGTTGGATTCAAATTGAACTCTAAGAACATTTTATGTTTACTATAATATCAATGATGTGAAGTTTTTGTAGTGTAATGTTAGTTTGATCAAATTCAATTATGATATATATATATATATATATATATATATATATATATATATATATATATATATCTGTGTGTGTGTGTATATGTTCTTATGAAATTGTATGGGGTTGGTGATTTCTGCTATTCAATGGTGACAAATGAATTCATTTAAAAATTAATAATTTTTTCTTAACTGGTCTCTAGTTGCGTGTTATGTTGCAGTTCAATTTTTTAATACGAAAAATAATTAAAGTTTACAGAATTATTTATCATTGTAATTACATTTGGTTTAGTACATTAGTTTTGAAATCTTCTAATATTATGTGAGAGTTGAATCGATATGACTTGATTAATTTAATTAATTCAAAAACAACTTAGTCATCAACTAAAAAGTATAGAGGTAAAAATAAAAAATAAAATGATAGGAAAAAAACCTCATAACTCAACTTCTTGTTTGATTTAGATTTAAAATTAAATTATGCAAGATTTGTTTGAATGCAATCCAATTGACTTGATTAGTCTAAAGATCACAAGATGAATTTGAGGATGAATTTAGGGATGAATTTGAGAAGCAAAAGATGAGATTAATAAAAAAAAAAAAACTTTTCATTATAATTAAAATCATTTAGTGATTATCTTGTTATTGTTTTTTGTAAAAATATTTTACTTTTTTTAATGATTTTAATTGTTTGGGCAATAATATTAATAATAATTTTAATTGTTATAGTAATGGTACTGATAATAATATAGGGATAAATTTTTAATTTATGTTTTTGTCTTTCTATAGATAGAAAATTAACTATTTATTTTTGTTATTTGATTATCGCAAGTTTTTTCACAATATATATTTTGTGTTTATGTTTAATTTAAATTGAATTATAAAATAAATTAATCTTAATACAATGAATTTAATAATTCAACTATTAAAATCTTTTTTTAATGATGATGATAATTTTATACTGATTATTTCGTTGAAATCTACTAAATAAATAAATAAATAAATTTATATTAATTTAAAATTTAAATATTTTATAAAAACAAATAGAAATTCTGTATAAATTTATTATATTGAATAAATTTATATTAGAATAAATTTTTTTATATAATTAGTATTTTTTACTTTGAAAAAAAGAAGAAGTGGGCGTTGGTTAATATATTTTTATTTAATGAATGACATCGGGATGGCCGCAAGCAGCTTCTCCTTCAATGAAAACTTGAAAGGGACCGCCGCACTTGGAGCCATTAAATTCTTTTAATGACCACGAGACGCCAATAGTAAAGTGGCTGCGCTTAGCATACATAAAAGAACATATCATCTCGCTGGAAGGGAAAAGGAAGTCGAGCGAGCCAGCAAGTGATCAACGCTCGTATTAAAGCAGTAGAAAGTCTTACGAATCCCTCACTTTCTCTCTCTCCAAATCTCGTGGGTATCAACTGGAATGTTCAAAGCATCTAAATCATCAGCGAGGTTTAACTGGCACTCACTACCAAAAGACATCCATGGGATGTTTTCATTGGAGGAGAGTTTGTGGCTTCCGCAACTTGCCTTCTTTTAGTCAAATTTGAATGCGCCGCCGTCAAACCACCTCCAAGAAAGTGCAATTGCACGGTTTGTGCTCACGGCTCTTTCAAATCAATTCCTTATACCATTTTCTTTAAATTCAATTATTGATGAATAAATTGGACTTGTATATTCTTTAAAAAATAATTCTAATATTAAGATTTTCTCTTTTAAAACTATATAGATTAATATGTAACGTATTTTTTATAATTTAAATTCAATTATTAACCTGAAGCGAGAATTATAAACATGCTGTTAACCGCACAGCTCACGGGCCCACGCGGTCAAACGTACCATAGTTGAGTGGCACTACCGCCATATGACTTCGTCCTGGAGGCAGCAACGGCAGGCAGGCCGAGCTTGAGCCCGTGGATTCGTCACGTTTGGTGGCAGCGGGCGCTACGAAGTTGTTGGCGTTACTACCATGTTCAGTATGACGGCTATTAACGTGCCACGTCATCCAATTCGGGAACCGTATCTTTTTTGGGGTCAGGGTTGTGGGACCGCTAGTCAAAAACACCAACCCAAGCAGGCGATCTAGAAATTAATTAGGCAGGTCATATATTAATTAACCTAAGCAAACCAAGCACGCGTGCTCTTCACAAAATGAAAATAATTCCCAGTGATTCAGTTTTGGGTAACGGATGCATTAAAATTAGAAATTTAGCTTCTTGTGTTTGCATGAGCCTTGCTGGTCACCTACTTGATGGACTGATTACAATAAATTATGTTAAAAGTTAAATCAGATTGTTATTTTACTATAGTAAAATTAGTGTAGTTCTTTATTTAGATTCATGGATTGTGATGATAAAATTATTATTTATTTGATGATTTAAAAAAATATATAATATTGGCGGGCATATAGTTCTTGATAAATTCATGGGATTGTAATAATAAAATTATTATTTATTTAAAAGTTTTTTTTTTAAATATACAAAATATCGGCGGGGATGTAGCTCAAATTGTATATCTCTCGCTTTACATGCGAGAGGTGCAGAGTCCGATCCCCTCATCTCTGTCGATTTACCTCTACTAAAAGCATTACTTCTTTTTTTTTTGCAAGATTCATTCAGAGTGCACGTTTATTTTTTAATTAGTGTATAATTATATTTTCTTATGCATACTTCAGTCCAATAAAATATTCTTAAAGAACTGTGCGAGAAATAGATATTTTATTTTCCCCTTAAGAAGTTTGATATCGTTTTTTTATATGAAATTATTATTTTTTAAATTCGAACCATTGTATTATAGAATGTTCTTTAAAAATATTTTTTATTTTAAAATGTATTAAAATAATATTTCTTTCTAATTTTAACATCAACACACTAAATAAAACATTAATTTAATTCCATATTTGAAACTAATCAGGGGACAAATCAATGACATGGGTGTATTTTATCAGCTAAAAGACTATCCATATTTATGCATAAGTTAGTCTTTTTTTTAATTTTACGTATAATAATACTCTTCTTTTTTTTAGAGTTTGAATTTCCAATGTTTACATGATAATAATACCTCACAATTTCAATATATATATATATAAGTACTGCATCTCTCCTCACATAATACTGTGGATTGATACAGTGCTTTCTTTTTTATAGTATTTTTTTCCTGTACATTTCAATAATGTATTTTTTTTTACTTGCTTATACATTTTTATTTTTCTATTTTTTTTCTTCATATTTTTTTTTGTTTTTTATAATTAGGGTGTCTAGGTCAGTTTACACGCATCATTACTAATCCTCAGACCCATTTTTTCCCCACTTATACATATTTGTTTTTTTATAACTAAGGTATTCATGTCAGTTTATGCTCACCACGACTAATCTTCAGATTCACTGAACACCTTACAAGCCCAGTGGATAGGTAAGGCACTACGAGAATGACAGACATGCACAGAGAGAATCGAATCTAAATGCAGAGGAAGAAAACAAGTCCCTTTTTACTTATACATTTATGCATAGCAACTATTATGCTTAAACAAATGTGCACATATTAGAAATTTGTCAATTGCATTTTGTATGAGTCATGTCCAAAAACGTTATTTTCACATAACATTGTAGCTCTTCTCACAAAACACTATGGATTGCTACAGTGTTCTCCCACTTACATATTTATACATAGGAGCTATTATATTTTTTTTAGAAAAATGAGCATGTATTAGAAATTTTTGAATTGCATTTTGCATGAGTCCTATCTAAAAGCGTTATTTATACTATTTTTAAATTTTTTTAATATATATATATATATACAAACTAAAAAGTTAAAGGAGATTAAGGTTTTGCATTGTAAATTTCAATGTGCATTTAGACATAGATTACTGTGGATTGTAATGGCGAAATTATTATTTTATCCCTCCACGAACAATGATTTTAACCAGTAAAATAACCATTATATCCTCTAATAAGATAAAAAAATAAATTAATATGGGGCTATTAAGGATATTGCACATGTTTTTATAATAAAAAAATTATATATGTTAAAATTAGACAAAAAAAAATTAATTCTAGTTGTGGAGCGCAACTTTATGGCTCATATGTCCTATATAACCTATTTTATTTATTACTTTTTAACAAAAAAAAAATGCAGAAGTAAAGACTAGTTGATTGTCTTCGGAAATACAATTTTATTTATAAAATCATATAATTTTATAAATATATATATATATATATATATATATATCTAATATACAAAAATTTGGATTAAAAACTCAAAAAAATAATAATCAAGCTTGGCCAAGCTTGGCCAAGCTTGGCTTGTGCGCGAATGAGCAAAGTCAATCAAAATCACACAAAATTCTGATTTTTTATATCAATTTTTCATTTTATAAGATTTCATTTATTATTGTATTTTAAAAATATTTTTGAGAAAAATTAATTTTATTTATTTTAAATTAAATATTTTTGGTATTTTTAGATTGTTTTTATGTGCTAATGTCAAATATAATTAAAAAAAAACTATTATTTTGATACATTTCTGAATAAAAAATACTTTCAACAATAATTTCAATCACACTCTCAAACAAGCGCTTACTCTTTTACAACCAAAACCCACTTTGACTTTTCGCATACACATTATATACACCATCTTTATTGTTAAATCTCATTCAATTTTTTTTTAAAGCGTAATAAAATGACACGAGTCTACTTGGATTAATCAACAAAATAACTTTATTGAAAACAAAATAAAGAAAATCATGAAGCATGATTCCTAATCAATCTAATAATAAATGATAAAATTAAAAAACAAATACCGTTTAAAATTGAAAGAAAGAAAAATCTTGAGTGAATCAAGTGAATTTATCAAACTCATGATCCATGTTATAGGCAGTGTTTGAGAGTGTGGTTGTGGTTGCTTTTGAAAGTGCTTTTCATTTAGAAATACATCAAAATGATATTTTTTTTATTTTTTAAAAATTATTTTTGACATTAGCATATCAAAATTATCTAAAAAAACCAAAAAAATTTCATTTAAAATAAAAAAAAATTAAATTTTGGTGAAACTCCGGTGGAACTGCTAAGCCAAACAAGCACATAATACTGGGATATCCATAAAAAAGCAAACCATAGTAATTTATAAATCCTGATCTCCAACAAACTAATATTTTTATTGCCAAAATTAATACATTGTTAACTATACCTAATGAGAAACTATTTTATCGTATACTTTGGTATAATCACTCAAATTTCATTTCAAATGCATAACATGAATTTTATTAAATAAGCTCTTGCATTTTTAATCGCTAAAAAGGCTTTTTTTTTTTTTTTACAATTTTTCTAGTCAAAAGACTCATCACATTAATTCTTGTAACTTATATCGAAATTTAAACTTATAATTTTTAAAGGAGTTGAACTTGAAAGCTCTTTATCTTAAGTGAGTAACTTACTTTATACTAATTTTAATGGCTTATAGAAAGTTTCTAATAAGGTAGAAGAACACTTGAAAAATTCAAAATATTTTATTCAATCTCTTATAATAGAATGTTATGGATAAATGAAGATTCTTCACCTATAAAATGTTGTTTATTTATCTCGTGTGATAAATCTTGCAACCTTATATTTTAAAGCATTTAAGGCTTACAATTTTTTTTATTTAAAAGCTTTATTATTTTCACATTCTTCTTGAAGCTTTAAAATTTCTTTGGATCATATAACAATTTCACAATCTTATTTACATTCATAAAGACCTAACACTACACATTGTCATATTCTCTTCACTGTTTAATGTTAAATTCTTGTAAAAGAATACTTATTGTGAAAATATAAACGACACTTTAATTAATTAAAAAAATATAGGTCGTCATTGAAAGATTTTGATTTTGGTTTTGATAATAATAAAATATTATGAGAGAAAGTTTTTCTAATCTTGATATTGTAAAAAAAATTTAGCATATCAACAATGTTTTAGAAGATTGTAAGTTGATAATGGATATATGAGTAAAAAATCATAGGTTAGAACTACTATAAAATTTGTATATCTTTCCTAATCTTTATCTCACTTTATACGCACCTTGCATGATTATTTGTTGTTGAGGAAATTTAAGTGCTAAAAAAATAATTAGTTTAAGTATTAAGCCTTCAATTATCAAGGAATAATCCACAAACCAACCCACAACACCTACAGCCATAAATCAATGCAGAAATCCTTTCATGAATGTTATGATTTGAGTTTTGAATTTTTCAAAACTAACTTTAAGCTTTGAATTCTACAAATGTAATAGGAGTAAGTTTAGCATTAAATATCTTGCCAATTATAAGTTTTCTAAATTGGCTCTCGTATCCCTATATATATAACATGTAATATTGAGCAGTAAAGTTGTGAAGATTATTCATAGAATTATAATAATGCTCAAATTATTTTATGGTATTAGAGCATCTAAATTCTAACGAATCACCAATCCAAAAACACCATAATAACTTCATCTTTCGATAAAAACCCAACCTTTAACTTCAATACCCAACCTCCTTCCTTAGTAGATAAATCACTTGTTGCTTTCAATATCACTACATAAATCAATGAAAAATTAATCTGTTCCACTTTTCCACAATAGTGTGCTTAATTTGAAGCCCTCTTTATTGGGTAAAATCTGCTTGATTGTGTTAAAGGCACAGTCCAGTGCCTTACCACCTCTGAAACCATCATTAGTGAAATAAACAAAATCTATTGGGTCTAGTAGGATAAATTGATCCTGGGTGCCATTCTCAACTCCAAATTACCATCAATCGCACCACTCATCGCTACGGCTAAGACTTCTCCTGAAACTTGGAAAAAACTAAAAATACTATATGTTAGCCAATTAAGAACCTAGGCTATGCAATTGAAGAAGGACTCATCTTGATTCAGCATGTACATTAATCAATCACATATTATCTCCATGTTGTGAAAACCTTGGCTGACAAAATAGCCATCATAGATCACTCTATTTTAGATGATGATCTAAGTCTTTATGTGTTGAATGGTTGAGGTCCAGATTTTCGGGAGATTGTGGTCTCGATTCAAGCCCGAGAATCGCTATTAACCTTTGAGGAGCTACACAATCTATTGGTTGGACACGAGGCGTATCTATGGTGATTAGAAACAACAACACGGCAACTAGTGGCTTCAGCTAACTACACAAAGACGAAGCCTTATAGGTATAGAGGAAATCAACAATGGTCACGAGGATCTCACGGATCAAGCATAGCTAGAATTCTTAGTGGAAGACAACGCGATGGACGCCGCTTCAACAATAACTCTAGCAGTCCCAACAATTTTAATCGACATCACCAGCCAAAATGCCAAATTTGTGATCAATCTGGTCATATTGCGAGGTCTTATACTCAATTTCACCCCCAAAATGTATTTGCAAATTACGTTACAGCTTTCAATGGGAAAAATACCACTTGGTTACTTAATTTGGCCGCTTTACATAATATAATGAGTGACCTTTCCAATTTATCTATTTACTCTGAATTTACAATCCTGCCACCAAAACTTTACATTACATGATACTCTATGTTCCAAATATTCATAAAAATTTAATTTTTGTTCATTATTTCACTACACAAAATAATGTGTTTGTTGAACTTCATCCTTTTCATTTTCTTGTGAAGGATACAATCATGGAGGCTAATCTACTAAGAAGAGCATGTAACAATGACATCTGTACCTTTCAGACTTTGATGATGGAAACCATAAAGGTTGTTAATGTGCATGAACGGAATTCTATTGATGGATGATGCAAATGTCTCGAACATTCTTCCCTTAAAATTGTTCATCAACCTATTAAGAATTTCTCTTCCCATTTCATTACAAAAATATTTTTCATCCTTATATCCCTCATGTTCCATTAATAAAACACATCAACCCCCTTCCATACCACAAGTCTTCAAAGTCATGAACCTCTTGAACTTATCTACACGGATGTGTGGGGTCCAGCTAGCTATACTGGAATTGATGACTCATGATATTACCTTATTTTTGTATATCATTATACAATATATTTGGTTTTATCCAATGGCAACTAAATATGATGTTTTTACCATTTTTCCATACTTTAAAATTTTTGTTGAAACCCATTTTTGAAAACAAATTAAAACACTATACTCCAACAATGGAGATGAGTTTATTGCCCTAGAACCTTATCTCTTATGAATGGCATAATTCACTACACCATTTACCCACACCCCCTTAAAAAAATAGTGTTTCTGAACGTCTTCATCATCATATTGTGGAAACAAGCCTTACACTACTTTAGGATGCCAATCTTGATTTTTTGTATTGGCCTTATGCCTTTCAAACAACATCTTACATCATAAATCGCCAACCCACACCTCTCTTACAACACAAGTCACCTATTGAGGCCTTGTTCAGACAAACCCTAAGTTATTTAAAATTTTAAAAAATTAGATGCATTTGTTATCCATTGACATGACCTTGTGACTCTAATAAAATACAGTCAAAAT
Source organism: Salix dunnii (assembly GCA_015731905.1). Lineage (NCBI taxonomy): Eukaryota > Viridiplantae > Streptophyta > Magnoliopsida > Malpighiales > Salicaceae > Salix > Salix dunnii. The sequence goes on along the minus strand of CM027668.1, from coordinate 8,184,122 downwards.
CCAAATCATGCATTTTTCTTGGTTATTCATTGATGCAAACCAAAGAGCTAGACTTGTTGATCATACACTTGTGGATTGGGATGAATTTGCACAAGACCTTTTGTCGCTTCCAAGTGGTCCAATTACAAGACTTAGAGCCAAACGTTTCAAGGAAGCATTAAATGGGCTAATCCAAGCGATTTGGGCTGATTCTAAACAGACCAAGATGAACTCAAATAACAATCAAGGCTTAGTCCACATCATCAAACCAATTGTAGAGGGTAATAAATATACAAAAACATTTCCAGCATGATCTAAACATCAAAGGGCATGAATTTGATGAGTTCTAAGATATTAAATAGAGAATTAAACATGGTCTTAAATGGTTATTCTAAATATATTGAATCTAGTCATTTAGCTTTTTATGGTTGCCTCCAGAAGTTCAACAGGCCTAAAAACATGAGGACTTCTTTATTTTAATGTTTGTGCTGTTTTAAAGCTTTAATTATGAATTTTTCTATTCTTGGAGGGTTGTTCCAAGTATATATATGGGAATTTCAAAATGAATAAACAGATTATGTTTTCAGAAAATTGTCATTTTTATGAGATCTTGTGTTCCTTTTCGTTCTTAAAAGAACTCGTAGAACTTATCAAGTTAATCTTGTGGCGTTCAAACAACCAAACTTATCACCTTAATTGTTGAGAGATTCTCACGTTTTCTAGGTGTGGCTTTCAATCCTTTGTAGTCTTGGTTTTCATCTTGTTAGGTGTTGGGTTAAGGCTCAAGCAATCTTGTCTATACGATCTTAGGGTTCTAAACCATCATTGCTATTGGGCTTCATCACAATTGTTGATGGAGTTCATATCATTCATCTACTTAGAATGCTTAACACTTTTATGACCCTTAGTCCCAAAAATTATTTGTCTCACGCCATGTGTTGTTTGATGAAACCCAACACTACACCACTTTGACCCAAAGTTTGCCTTCCCTAACCAACCCATTTAGACCAAAAATTCACTTTGTTTTTCCCCTTCACTTTAGTTCCCCGATGCTCACTATGCCCTCATCAATGGTGTCCACTACATCGGCATCATCATCGTCTTCGGCAAGCTCACCTGCCACTGTTGCATCCTCCTCAGATACTTTCAATTCTCGTGTGTCTTCCACTCTTGGTTTGTTGCAAAACTCCACTCACCATGCATATCATTTCTCTTATCCTCTAAATGCAAATTCCCCTGTATCATCACCACCCTTGGACCTAAATCCACCTTCATTACTTATTAGCCCTATCGACTTCGATCTATCTTCACCAAATTCCTCTGCCACATGTCCTCCACCATTCACCCTTTACACCCATTCCATGACCAACTGCTTGATGAATCAAATCTATAAACCCAAACAAGTTCACACAATGTCCAAATATCCTATTCCAGAGACATAAAACCTACTACTGTCAGAGAAGCCATCTCCCAACCTTGCTGGTGTGCGACTATGTCCACTGAACTCACTATCCTAATGAAGCATAGGACATGGGATATAGTGCCATCCCTTTCTAATTGCACACTTGTGGGTTGTAAATAGGTGTTTCAAGTCAAAATAATTACAAATGATTCAATTGATCGATTCAAAGTTCACCTAGTCGCTAAGGGTTTCCATCAATGTCCAGGGGTTGATTACAAGGAAACCTTCAACCCCGTCATCAAACTTGTAACTATATAAACTGTGTTAACCATTATAGTTATGAACAAATGAGAATTGGGTCAATTGGATGTCAACAAACCCTCTAGGATTCTGTGATATAACAAACCCTAATCATGTCTGTAGATTGAAGAAGGTCATCTATGGTCTCAAACAAGCACCTAGGACTTGGTACACATCACTCAAAACTATTATTATTCAACTGGGTTTTCAGAACTCTAAAGCAGACTCATCCCTCTTCATATACAACACTAGTTCGACCCTCTGTTACCTGCCGATTTATGTTGATGACCTTGTAATCTCCAACAATAATCCAACACTTATAACACCGTTGTTCAACAATTGGGTGAAATGTTTTCCCTCAAAGACATGTGATCTCTACACTTCTTCCTAGGGTTGTGGTTATTCCTACGCAGACAGACTTGTTTCTCACACAACATAAATACATCTGTGAACTGTTGGCTAATACAAACATGAGAGGTGCCAAAAACATATTCACACCATTGTCCATGTCCATGTCCAACCCTCTTCATCTAGTCAATGGTAGTGTTGTTGTAGACAATACTTAATTTTGAAAGATCATGGGAAGTCTTCAATACCTCTCCTTGACGCGGCCAAACATCCCATTTGCAGTAAATAAACTCTCCCAATACATGCACAAACTGACTGCAATCCATTGGAAAGCGACCAAAAGACTTCTGCGTTACTTGAAACAAACTTTTTATGTGGAATCCGGATCCTCTATAGAGGCTCACCAGTGTTAAAAACATACTATGATGCCGATTGTACTAAGAATGTGGATGATCGAACATCAACATCTGCCTACATCAGGTTTTTAGGGCCTAATCCCATTTCGTGGACATCTAAGAAACAGAGAGCAGTTGCAATGTCCACAACAAGGTTGAATATAAGGCATTAGCCAATGCGGTCTTCAAAATAATATGACTATCCACTCTTTTCCAAGAACTTTCCTTCCCAGTCTCAACCTCTCCCATACTGCTATGTGACAATCTTGGCGCCACACACCTTAACTTCAATTCAGTCAACCACTCACGAATGAAACACATTCAAATGAACCTTCATTTTGTGTGTGATTTATTCCAAAAAGACAGTCTTCGTGTCAGCCACGTCCACACACAAGACTAACTAGTTGATCTGCTCATCAAGCCATTATCCAAAATACGGATGCATGAGTTACGTAACAAGATTGGTCTTGCCGACCCAAGCCCAATCTTACAGGGGCATATGGAGGAAGAATCCACAAATCAAACCACAACACCTGCAACCATAAATCAAGGCATAAATCCTATGATGAATGTTATGTTTTGAGCTTTGAATTCTGCATAATGTTATGCTTTGGGCTTTGAATTTTGCAACTGTAACGGGAGTAAGTTTAGCACTAAATATCTTGCCAAATATATGTTTCCTAAATGGTTCTTGTATCCCTGTACATATAACATGCAATATTGATAAGTAAAGTTATCAAGATTATTCATAGAATTATAAGAGTGCTCAAATTGTTTTATCAATTAGGTCTTAATTCATGTGCTAATTTAGACTTTCAATAAGGATTGCTCCTTTTCGAAAAAATAAAATAAAGTAATAGATTCGTATTTTAAGACCAACATCTAGAAAAAAAAGGTGTTGGTTTTTTTAAATACATGGTATCAATATTGAGGATGCAGTCTTAAAAATGCTAGAAAAATAGATTTAGTCTCACTTCACATACAAACTTCTACGGGAAGAATTAACTCCTGTTGATTCTCGTTTTATTAAACTGCTTTTCTTTCATCTCAACAGGACAGCATGCCTTCTTCCTCTAATTCTAATAATAAGCAATCTCTTAATACGTTTCTAGGAAACTCATGTACCAGACCCTTGATGAAAAAATAGTTTCTTCCTCTGATAACTTTTGCAGTCATAAATAACTTGAAACAATGAAAGAGAGCTAGCATTTAACAAGAGCATATAAATAATATATTATTTTAAATTGATTTCGAAATTGAATGTTTGAATATGATTTGTGCTTGATCCCGGAACCGCTAGCTTGAAACAGGAGCACCCATTATGCTTCCCATCTCATTACATGCATGGCCCACTTATTTCACAATTGTTCGAAGAACAGAGGCTCTTTGTTTTAAAATACATGAAAATTGTAAATAATAGAATTTATTTTTCTTGTTTAAGATATTTTTGAGGTTATTTTTCAAAATATTTTTTTATCCATAAATGTATTACAATAATATTTATTTTATTTTAAAAAAAATTATTTTTGATATTAACTCATTAAAATAATCTAAAAATATTTTTATATATTAGAGCACCAGGTTTGCAGAGAAAGCCATTTTAGCCATTACCTTGGAATATTGAATGTCATACCAACACAAAATATATCACACTATCCACTTACCCACATCTCATCATGGCAGGAATTATATTTTTTTTCAATGAAAAATATTAATTATATGAATTTTTTATTATAATATCAATTCTGGCAAAATAATAAATTCGTGCATAATTCTTGTGGAATGCAAGTTTTCTATAAAATATATAAATTTTAAATTGATATAAATTTTTCTGTTCAGTAGGTTTCAACAAAATTATCAGCATAAAATTATCATCGTCATTATAAAAGCAAGAAGAATTAGATATCTGAATGATCGATTTCACAGTATTATGATTATTTTATTTTATAATTCAATTTAAATTAAGCATAACAAAAAAATATAAATTATGAAAGCACCTGCAATAACTAAATAACAAAAATAAGTAGTTAATTTTTTATCTATAAAAAAAAGACATCATTGAAAATCCATTTCCACGTTACCACCATTATCATAATTATAAAAGTTAAAATTATTATCAACATTACTGCCTAAATAATTTAAATCATTAAATTGCTCTGAAGAATAAAAAAGCAAAACATTTTTATAATAAAACAATAAAAAAAATAATCATTAAATTATTATTATTATTATTGTGCTAACAATGAAACCATACAATCATATAATCCAAACAACAATGGATAAAAATAACAAAAAAACATAAAAAAATATTTATTTTAAAATAATCATCAATATAAATTAAAATATCAAAACTAAATTAGATAAAAAAAACCCTAATAATAAAAAAAGAATAGATGCATAAATACGAGTAAAAATAAATAAATGATGTCCAACAAGGACAAAAAAACCAAAAAAATTAATACCAAATAAAATTTCATAGAATAATGGATGAAATAAAAAAAAAAAATTAATTTCAATTGAATGACAAAATTACAACAAATAAAAACCTTGGGATTGAAACAAATAAAGGGATTTAAAAAAAAATTATAATGTAATATTTTTTAAAATTAAAAGAATAAGAACCAAAATGAGATGTAACATATATGATCAATTTCAATTGGGGAAGAAAATTAAAATAAATTGAAAACTGCAGGCTGAAAAAATCAAAGGAATAAAAAAACCCAAAAATCAAAAGAATAAAAACTAAAATAAAAAACAACATATATGATTAATTTCAAATGAAGGATATAATTGAAAACAATTAAAATTTTCATTGAAGAAATCAAGAATAAAAATTAAATAAAAAACCTAAAGACTAAAATAAAACAACCAAAACCAGAATAATTGTCATGTATTTTCTGGCTGCAGGAGATATAAAGGGGGAAACAAAAAAGTCCATCAGCGATTCCCCGACCACCTTCACATGACACGTGACAAAACAGGAGGAAGAAAACAAACTAGTGCACCTGATGACAAGATATCCTGACACTTTCCACCACATATAGATATTGCATGCACCTCCTAAAAGGCAAGTGCGTGTGAGCACCAATGGTGCGTCCATATAACGTGCTTATAGTAATTTTGAAAACAATATTGAAAAAATACCGAATCACCCATACACCACTAGACTTAGTGATAACCATAAAAAACCAGACATGAAAGTACCACAATGCCCCTAATGTCAAACCTTTGTTTTTGTCTTTTTTGAGAGTATTTACGTAGTTTCATTGTATACGAATATATGAAAAAAAATAAAAATACCCTTGCCTCTAGCCCTCTGCCATGCGTCGCACCAAATGGCAAAGTCGATATTTCATTGTTTAATATTAAAGAAAAAAACAAAATTATCCCCAACCGACCCTCGTCTTTTTGTCATCTCATAGGGGCAAAAAGATAGATTTACTATGCAAATTAAAATGGAAAACAACTAAAAGATCCCAAACAATTTGTAAATATCACACAGGTCATCTGGAAACATCCAAAATGCCTTTGGTATTGAGGGTTCAATGTTTTGACCTTAGAGATAAAGTGATAATTTTATGTTAAAATCCATAATCATCTCATCAAGAGACATAGTAAAACAACTTATATATTTTTTAAAATATGTTAGTCTTCACTTTATAATATTATGTACCAAGTAACAACACAAAACCAAAAAAACAACTCAAATCCTGTCAAGAGACCAAGCCTATGATCGAGCTATAATGAATAATATGAATGGAAGGAACGAAAACAAAAAAACTTGAGACTGTCCTTAAGGATATTTTCCTAATGGTAGGGTATCTTCTAGGATTTAACAAATTCTTTCTCTACAGGATAGGACAACAAAACAACAACAAGGAAATAAATAAGACAAGCAAATGAGCAAAAGAAAAAATATTTCAGGTTGTCACTTGTTTGAAAAACTACATAGTATTTATAGGCTACCATGATGTAGTTGTTTAATGAAATAAAAATAGTTGTTATAAAATTAAATTATGGTGATATTTATAGCTATAAAAAATAAACAAAAAATGTTTTAAAACTTGTAATTGTTAAAACTAATTTTCAATGGTTATAAATTTAATATTTTTATTTTAAGGATCATCAAAATATTTTAACAAGACAACAAAATTTTTAGAGAGTTTAGACGTTGCCTCATGCACAAGAGAGGGTGAATCAGAGGTTTTCCTCTAACTCGACTCATCCTTATATGTGCGAGCTCACTCTACTTCCTTTGCTGATTTCTATCCCATCTCAAGTTTTATTATATAAATACTTGATGAAATTTATTTTTTCAATGTGAGATAGTAAGTTTTATATGTATTTTTTGCCCTCAATAAGTTCTTCATGTTTTGCTAATATGGGATAGGATTTTAAAATACATTTTATAACTTTTACAATAAGAGCAAGCTTCATCTAACTAGCAAATATATATATCAATTAGTCAATGATTATTGCTCGTGGACGTGGGTTTTTTTAAGGGAAAGAAGGTTAAGAGAGAGAGAGAGAGAGAGAGAGAGAGATGTTGTATGTTCACCGTAGATCGAACGAACTTAACTTATGGTACTATCCAAGATTAAGTTTGAACTTAGTCTATCAGATTTTTTAATGTAACAAAAAGCTTTGATTTTTTTTTAAAGAAAACTTATCATTTTAAATAAAATGTTAAAAAAATATTAACTTAGTTTTACTTGGAAATCTAGGTCATTATTTGACTTGTTCGGTTCCACATTAATTTTGATGAGAGCATCAAGAATTTAGATTGATCTAACAAGTTACTCGAGATTTATCAAATCTAATTTCTCCACCAATTTTTAAATAATTATTTTGAAGTATAATTGAGATTATTTTTAAAAATATTTTTTATTCAGAAATATATCAAAATAAAAATATATTTTTAAAAAATATTTTTCAAAATATAATATCAAATATCTCGTTAAAATATGAGGTAATGGAGTAACCAACCGTGCCGACAATCTTGATAATAATGTCGATAACATTAATGCCAAACCCCAAACATTAATTTTGCAGATCTCCACGATCTTAAGCTATTTAATAATAACAAAAATCCAAATATTTGTATTTAACTTCTGTTCCTTAGAAATTTAAATCAACTATAAAGTGATCATACACGCCTAAGGACACGAGGTTCCTACTATTTGCTTGTTTTAGACCTAGTAAAAGTTGTTTTTGTAGGTTTGCATGTCAATATCATGATAATGTGATGTGATGGTAACATGCGTATAACCAACAATGACACTCTACCAATAATAAGATATTAACAAGGTCGGAGACATCTTCAAAAGATTAAAAGTCATTAAAGATGGATGTTGGACATGGATCTTACAATTACTTGCAAAACAAGTTATTTATGGATTGAGAAGATCATTTTGTACTAGAGTGGTTGTCAAGGTAATCAAATTCATTTTGTTTTGTTTTTTGTTTTTCAATTAAAATAATATATTTTAATTTTGAATTGTTTAAACGTGTTGTTTATCGATTGTTGTTATGATTTAAAATATTAACTTGACAAACTTATTTTTAATTCAAATAATTTGAAATTATATAATTTAAATTTTTAACACAAATTAAAAAATAAAAGTTGAATCAATATATAACACGAGCTAAGAAACAAATCATTTGAATCAATTCAAACAAATCATGAAACTCATATTGGATTGACTCAAATTAACCCGAGCTAAGATTCTAAATTCATGACCCGGGTCATAAGACCATAAAAACAAATTAAAATAAATTATAAAATTCAATTGTCAAAAACCTTTTTATGGATTGTTGAACAATCATTATGTTTTACTTGAAGCTTATGATTATTCATATGATGACTCGTGGATCTTTATATACCTATAAACCAACCACATGAATTTACTTGTTACATAATCATATAAAATTATACAATAATTATGAATGACCATAATGTCATCTTGTGAAATTGGTCATTCAAAGGTGACTACAAGAGTGATGTTGGATATAGTGATTTTTTATCCCAGGGGCTATATCTATTGTATTATGGATGATCATGGATACTCATATATTAGATTTTACAATATTCATATCCAAACAAAATCTTTATTCAAACCTAATCAAGTGTAAACTAATTCTAACCTGATTGAGTTTGGGATATCCATCATGGATCATGGTACAAACTTGATATAACCATATTATTTGATAGTTTCATTCATATTTACCTAGTGTTTTGCATATGTTTTGCGTAATAAATGTCTTGATATTCTTTATTTTATGTTTTGAAGGTATTTTTGGATGAAAGATGCAAAAAATGAGGTAATTGGAGCTAATTGACAAATTTGACCTTCAGTCGATGTTTTGTACAGAACGGAAGCTCTAGAGATCAAAATGAAGTGATTATAGTAGCATTCAAAATCTAACATCCATATATTTTTGGAATGATAATTAAAAAGAAATAAAATAAGGAAGAGCATGGGATTCGCATCCTTCAAAGTCAAATCTTGCAATCTGCCAATGTCGACCTTTGTCCATTCCAACTTTCATATCTCGAGCTACAGAAGTCCAATTGATGCAAACCCAATTTTTTTGGATTCAGGACTCAAATCCCTAAAAATGCTCAAACTTTCAGCTCAAAATGATGTGATATGAATGAGATATGAATTTTACAAGGGACAACTAAATTCTGTCAACTTAAGGAACGACTATTTTGTAAAATAGATAGTAGGGTTTCTAAGCATATATAAAGGAAGAGAAGAGCAAGGAAGTGGCGGTCAAAAGCAAAGAAAACACAAATCTTCCTCCTCCAAACCCTAAATCATGTTTTCTTCCATCTTTTTATCTAGTTGTTCAATAAATATGCAAGGCTAGACTCTTTTACTTGGTTACAAGGACACGGAAACTTTTAGATTTCAAGAATTGTGAGATCTATTTTTACCTCAATTTTTCAATTTATATGATGAATATGTTTGTTCTCCTATGCTTATTTTCCTATGATTATTTATTTAATTTCTAAAAGCGGACTCGAAGTTATTATTGTAGACAATCTATTGCTAGGTTTGATATCAAAAACCGGAGTTGTGATATATGAACTTGTGAAGCAACTAAGTTAATAATTATAGCAGATCTACGTTATTAATCTTAGGAAGAACATTCAATCGAACTAAACATATATTTATGTTTCTTAATTGATCAATTTATCTAGTTTTTAATGCTGCCATTTAATCAAATTACTAATTCGGACATTGTTGTTGTTTAATGGTTAGGGTAAGTTATACGGCAGATCCGTTAACGAACTAATTTTAAGTTATACGATGGTCATGGTACAAACTCAACCCAACCTTGACACCAAACCTTAATTGTTTTAATTTCAATTCATTTTCTACCTTTAAATTCAACTCTCTCTTAATTCACACGTTCCTCGAATTAGACTTGTCATCACTAATTCAAGGCATTCATAAACATGTCCACGCTAAATCTTAACTCTAAGACTTGATATGAGCATGAGAGAGATAAAGGAGATTTATTTACTTACAACACTCAAACAATTAGCTTATAATTAGAACGTAGCTAGCTAGCTTGAACAAAAGTTGCTTATATAATATATCATATTGGATTTGCTTAAAATTAAGCTAAGAAAAGTAAGAGGCAAAAAAATAAAAAAGATTGTAGATGATAGATAGGATGCTGTAAAAAAAAGAGACATTTTATATATATATATATATATATATATATATATATATACTTGGCATAAATTAAAACTTTAAAGTCATTCATGTATAGGCTGGACAATTCATTATACTATGTAATAAAAGAGATTAAACATTCATTGTAGTATTCTTATTGTAGCACCAGACATAGATTACTGTGAATTATAATAGTAAACTTATTATTTTACTCATCAGTACATAGTAATTTTAGTCTTGGGCTTAGGGGCACTTCTAATTTTTTGTATTTTTGTGCTCAATAAAAGAATTATTATACTCACGAATAAGATAATAGTTTTTTGCCGCGGGTATCACAATAATTTCATATTTCCATTACACAATAAAATAATATTTTTACCCTTAAATAAGATAAAAACTAAGGTTTGTTTGTTGGGGTATTTTAGAATTTTCACATCTCTTTAAACTATACACATATGAATAATCCCTCTAATAAGACAAAATATGAGAGTTGACTATAAGAATGTTTCAATAATTTACTTTTTTATTTTTTATTTTCCTGTAGATACTATAGGCACGTTTGCCACATGCATCGACGGTTTTCTCCGTGACCCTCCATTCGGACGGACCGTACAGCAAGTTACACTGGTGAAAAATATCCATTTGGCATCTCAATTGATGCACCATCATGTCCTCTTCTTATGATGTAGCACGTGGTAGCATATGGTGACTAGAGATGTGACGGTAATCGGTTAAATTTTTTTCCCTTCTCTCTCTCCTATATGTTAAATTACACGATAGATTCCTTTTTTTGTGGTTGTTTTATTTTGGTCTTTAGTCTTTTTAATTGTGTTGTATTATCCTTATTTATTTATGTACATTTTGATATGTTTTCAATTGTATATTTCAATTAAAATTGATTATATATTTAAGTTTCAGTTCTTATTCTTTTAATTTTGAGATTAATATTAAATCCCTTAATATGTTTGGTATTAAAGTTTGAATTGTTTTTAATTTTATCGTTCAATTGAAATTAATTATATATATTTTATTTTTATTTCGGTCCTTATACTTTGATTTTTTTTTATTTTCTTAATTTTTTATACATATTTATGAAATAATTCCTATTTTTCCCATGTTTATATGTATATGTTCTTAATTTTTATTTTTAATTTGTATTATCTCATATTTTATTGAGGCTGTATTTTCTTAATTTAGTCCTTTAATTTTAAAATGCCTTGGTGATCATTTGAAAATTGATAATTTTTTTTGTTTATTCTTCAAGTCAAATTAGTTTTTTAAGGCTAATAATATTTATTTTATTTTATCATTTATTTTATTGCTCTTTTGTTCCAATTGTTAGGTGTTTTTTATTTATTATTCTTTAAGATAATTTTGATTTTTTTTTAATTATTTACACAATAATAATAACAATGTTTTTTTCTTACTTGCTCTTTGTTAATAATATAAAGAATATCAATAATAATAATAAAAATATAATTATAATAGTGACAATGATAATATTTTCAGTAATAATTAGGATATTTATTATTTACAATAATACTTATAATGACAGCTATAATATTTGAGATAATTAAACAATCATAATAATAAAAATGATAATAATAATCAAAATAATTCATGAGTTATTGTTGTTTTTGTTAACAATTGATTTTTGCATCTTTTTTTATATAATATTTCATATCTAATATGACATAAATAAAAAATATACAAAGCCATACATAGAAAAAATAGTGAAAAAATTGGGTCAAATTATATAGTGAAAAAAAAGTCATTTGTTCTACACTTCGCTGCAATCAAAATAAAATTTTCAACATATAAATAAATGTTAATGATCAAACCATACATGAAGACTAATAATAACATAAAGGTTGATGTAACTGCTAGGAAAAAAAAATTATATTTCCCCACAGCTTTATGCTGAAAATATTTTAAAACAATTATCCATTTCCATATCTTTGCTTGCAAGGTTTTATGATAGTGTTGTTGCACTTGGATGTGTTTCATTATATTAAACCTTGAATGTGTAATATGTTATATTTTATTTCAATTGCTTCAAAAATTAATTGTTTCAATTTTACCAATTATAAAAGTTATTTTGTAAGCTCTAAAAGTAATGAGTAATGAGTAATGCGGGTAGTGAGTAATGAGTAATGCCGGCAATCTAACTAGTTAGTATATAGCTAAAAGAGATGGCCCGTTTCAACAGTGTTTTGCACTATTCATAACACTGTTCATCTATACTTAGATGTACTGTGGATTGAAATAATAAACTTACATAATAATATAAGTATTATTTGTATACCAGGAATAAGTAACCAAGATGCTTTGGCCGAGTGGTTAAGGCATGTCTCTACTAGGTACGCAGGAGTTCGAATCTATTGGGCGACGAATATGATTTTAGATTTTTAACATTATATTGTTTCCTTTTAAATATAATTTGTATACAAGGACTCTACAAAGAAATAGCTTTGGGCGAGTAGTTAAGGTGTTGCTAAGTTTACACAGGAGTCGCACTGTAATATATATATATATATATATATATAAGAGATTGCACTGCAATGAACAATGCTTATTACTGTGTTTTAAAGGTGTTTCTCTCTTTTTTTTAACTAGGTGTTTTCTTTTTGTTTTTTTATAAATGGAATATTCGAGTCAACTTATGAGCACCACAATTAATATCCGAATCTAATTTTTTTTTTTTACATTTGTTTTTCCACTTATATATTTTTTTTGTTTTTTTATAATCGGAGTGTCCGGACCAGTTTGTGCGCATCATAATTTTTTTCCTCACATATACATTTTTTTTTATCTCTAGACCCATTATTTTATATTTTTTTCCCACTTATATAGTACCTTTTTTTTTTTGAATAACTGAGGTGTCTGGGACAGCTTGCGTGTGCATCAAATAATTCTCGGACCCACTTTATTTTACATTTTTTCTTCTTTTTTCCATTTATAAATTTTTTTATAAATGAGATGTCTAGGATATCTTACGTGTACCACGATTATTATTATTATTATTATTATTATAGAATAGCTAAAGGAGATCGCAATTCAAGTACTGTTCATTACTATTTGAAAAGGTGAATTGAATTGTGCTTTTGGTAGGAAATGATAGGGGTGTTTGGTAATGCATTTAGAAAGTATATTTGAAAAAAATGAAAAAAAATATTTTGATTTTTTTATTATTTCAGAATGAATAATGATTTTCAGTATTCATTACTGTTTAAAAAGTGAATTGAAATGTGCTTTTGGTGGGAGGTGGCACAAGTGTTTGAGAATGCATTTGGAAAGTGTTTTTGATTTTTTTTTAAAATTTTTTATTTTAAATTAAACAAATGTGATGTTTCTAGATGATTTTGATATATCGATGTCAAAAATAATTTTTTTAAAATTAAAAAAAAATCATTTTGATGCATTCTAGAATGAAAAACACTTTCAAAATCAACTTCAACCACACTTCCAAACACGCATGACATATGGTGGAGGTGGAAGGCAAAAGACGAATTGAACCGCTAACTAAACTTTATCCTTTAAATAACATTAATTATATATTTGTTTTTCATTTTAGTTATGATACTTTTAATCATAGAATTTATTTTAATTCCTTTATTTTTTTTACATATATTTCTTAATTAGTTTCTATTTTTATCTATGTTTATATGTACATGCTCTTAGTTTTTGTTTCTTATTTTCATTATTTTCACTGTTATTAAGGTTTTTTTTATTTATCGTTTAAATTTTAATTTGTGTTGGTGATAATTTGAAAATTGATATTTTTTTTTCTCTTTATGTCTTTTATTTATTATTCAAGACAAATCTTTTTTTAAAATCTAATAATATTTATTTTTATTTTGTCATTTATTTTTTTTAATTGTTTTTTTTGTTAATATTATTAGGTGATGAAACAATCAATCTACAAGATTTTCAATAAATTAGTTTTTTTTAATATATTAATTTTATTTTAGATAATGCATTTAAAATAATGAGAAAAATTATTTTAAAGGTTTTTTCTCTTAAAAATAATTATATATTTTGATATTTGTTTAATATTAATGCCTTTAAAAATATAACAAATAACTTACAACAAAAGATTAATTATACATGCATAAGAGAGGGTTTTGCTTTCATTTCACATCACCAAAAATAAACTTACTCTATTTTTTAACCAAAACTACCTTTAATACAAAGATAAATTTAATAAAAATTAAAAGTCAAAACTATAAGTATAGATATATAAATATAAATAAATTATTTAGAATTATACAAAAATTACTGAAAAAAAATAAAAGGATCGAAACTAAATCAAGAAATAAAATAATTATTTATTTTTTCCTTGCAACAACGTTATTTTTTTTAATTTAATCCTTCCGTTAAATTATTTACATATTTTGTTTTCATTTCGGCCCATATACTTTTAATTCTTTATTCTAATTCCTTTATTTTTTAGATATATTTCTAAATAGTCTCTATGTTTTTCCATGTCTATATATATACTCTCTTAATTTTGTTTTTTAATTCTAATTATTTGCTATTTTGTTTAGGTTGTATTTCATAGAAAAATTAAATTCTTAGATTTTAGGTTGTTTTGGTTAAAAAATTATTTTTATAATATTTTTATATTTAATATTTCAGATCTAATATTGCATAAATAAAAAAGTTACGGGGCAACATATAAACAAAACCGTGTTTCGATTACAATGTTCTTTTTAGGGGAAAAAATCATTCTTAACAGATTTAATCTATTATAATTTTACTAATTAAATATTAAGATAACTAATTACAACATGCATAAAATAAATCAGTTTTCTACATAGGAAAAAAGCCAAGCACAACGTGCAGGCAAATTCGCTCGCTATAAACTAAAACAGAATGAGAGTTTAAACAGTGTTTTGCACTGTTCATCAAAACTCAGACACACTGTGGATTGAAATAATAAATAATTTATAGCATATAAAAAATCAATCAATTTTCTATATAAATAAAAAAATCAGTAATTCGCGCGCAGGCAAATTCGATACGAATTTCTTATTCAAATATCTGTTTTTGTTTTCGTCACTCTAGGGATTACTTGAACCCGATACAAAGGTAAAATAATTTTTAGTCACCATTCCATTGAGGTTGGTCTGAATTGATATCCATTATTTTCAAATAAAATTGTCACGAGATTTTTTTGAAGGGCCCTATGATTGCAGCTTCATTACTGTGGAAGCCTCCTGCTATAGATGAAGAAGGGGCATCTATCTAGCTTGAAGGCCAATGAAGAGACCCTGCCGACAGTATTAATCTCAAGTTAGGGCAGACAAAAGAATGGGAGAATATATAATAGAACAAAGGCTTAGCGTCCCCAGATGCTCCATTACCTGATAATGGGGGTGAAGTCTGTGGAGTGGGCTTTCTAAAAGAACCCCAAACCAGCAACCAATCGTGGACCACTTACTTGTAGCCAATTAAAGTCAAGCAAGCAAGGTGTTGTTAATCGTATGTGATGCCCAGCTAAAATCAGAAAAGAAGAGGATTCAAAAGAGACATGGATTGTGAATTACACTACCTCTAAGATTATCGTCAAGTTGATTTCATCCTTTGAAGCCGCCTGTTGAAGAGAAAGAAGAGAGAATAGACAGTCACATGATCGAAACTTAGGGATGGGCCAAATCCAGCCCATATGCCAATGAATATTTCATGCAAAGAGCCGCCCACTTTCAATTACACCTCCTCTCTTCTCTAATCACTCCACGTGTCTATTCTTGCTCCTCTTTCATATATATATATATATATATATATATATATATATATATATATCCCTAAAACCCTTCTCTCGATCTGTATCTGATCAACCTTGATCATCATTGAAAGCAAGCTTTTCGTACTTGGAAAGAGAACAAAAATGTCTTCATTGGGGACATCAAAGGGGATTTTGGAGATTGCTAAATTTGGCGTTTATGTGACCGTTCCCATTGTTCTTATGTACGCTTTCGCTAACAATACAAAGAATCTCCAGAAATTCATGGGAAATGTATGTATCTCTCTCTCTCTCTCTCTCTATCTCCCCCTCTCTATAGGTATATGTCGTGTTTGTGTTTATTTTCCTGGCTAAACTGATTACCAAACTGATACACGCATGTTAACCTCTTGCTAGAAAGATGCTGAGATTCTTGTTTTGTTTTTTAATGGAATTAGCTGCTCTTCATTTAATTGCTTTCGTTGTTTGCTCGTGAATTTTAGTGGAAACTACACAAACTTGCCCATGAATTATGTTGTCTGCCCATGCCTCTTTCAATTCACCCTTGAGTTAATACTGCGATTAGGGTTTGGATGCAGTTCTCATTCACGGCCATTTAGCTTAATCAACATCACCACGTTTTTTAGAGTGCTAACGTTGTTAGATCACGCATTCTATCTAAAGTGACTTCAACTAGTTGCTGGCATTTGTGTTTCTCTTGATACATGCAATCCACCCAAACTTTATCGATCTCAGAAAAAGAATTCAGCCTAAATATAAAGTTGCTGACTAAAGAAGTTTGTTTTAATTTTTGTGCACACGGCGTCTTCTGCCACCCGAGCTGTGATGGAAATTTGTTCTTGCTATCTGCTCAAATGTTCTCTCCTTTCCAAGATACCATAGACACACTGAAAGCATCTTTTCTGCACTAAGCATTAGAGAGTGTGCTCAACTCTGTCTAGTTCTCCCATTACGACCCCCATATTTCTTGCCACAAACCACCACCATCCGTTGATCCCAAAAGCCTCACCCATACTCACACGCAAGACTAATATGGCTTGTCTCTGCCTTGCTGTCGAATGAGGAGACTTGAGGATCTAAATATGCCATCATCCATGATTAATATGAATCAATGGAGTAGCTCTCTGGGTTCTAGTATGAGAGAGATGGAGAGGATGTGGTCACAGTCCAGATATTATCAAGTTCGCCTGAGATTTTTTTAAAAAAAGAATTTTACTAATGTTAAGCATATCAGGAAATTGAATGAGCTGCTGTTCAACATGTCATAAGTAATTTCAAGTTTTGTTTGCTGTGCTGAGTTAGGACTTGGTTGAGATGGAGGTTTTTGAGTTTAGACTTGAAGCTAAAAGGTTTGTAATTGAATTGTTATTGCATTGGATAACATTGGAGGGCAAAGGAATAACTGTAGTGGTTGGAATTTAAACTTCTGTTGCATGTTTCCTCGGTAGCAACTTGAGATGGGTATGTTTGAGTAGTTAAATTGTTTGAAATGAGTTTGAGGAATAGTTGGTTATCAAGTTTTATGCTGATATAGTTGATAAGAGGTATTATTTTTGACAAGACTTTGGATGCTTCACACTTATACCCAAGGCACTGTCTGAGCTGAATCCTGAAACAGAAGTGCATAAAGAGGGAGGAAAAAAGAGAGAGATATGATCCTAGAGACAACTTTGTGAAAGATCCTCAATTAAAGTATCGAATGCCCTGTTTTCTAGGAAATTGCAAAGATTGTGCTTGTCTCTTTGCATATTAATTCACATGTATTTGTGGTATAGACCTTAAATTAGAACTGAACTTAACCCTTAACTAGTAAAGATTTGGTCCTGAAAACAAATTAACCAATGCTTAAACTGTAAAGAATGACATTCGGTGAAAATGGACAGGTATGATCCCTTGTCTTCACCATAGCTTTAACATCAGTTTATTGTAGTTTGCAAGAGTTGTGGCAGTGTCAAATTTTCAACATATTGATTGAGCCATACAATGTGGTAATGTTCTCTTGATGCAGAGCTCCTAGAATTTTGCAGGTTTTTCTGAAACTATTAATATTCTTGTTACCCAGTCCTTTAATGCATGGTAATCTTTCCTTAAGTGCTTGTCGAAGGTTGGAGCCTCTGTTTTCTGGAAAGCACCCTTGATCAATTCTTTTAATCATCATATCTTGTTTTTCTTTTGCATGAAGCATTCATACATAACGTTCCCATCAAAGATAGTAAGACCTCCATCACCAGAGGAGATGAGGGAAAGGGCTCGAGTATTGGGTCGCAGGAAGGATACTCATTGATGCTGACTGTAAGTCACCATTGTAGCCTCACAGTTGCTGTTTTCTTTGGTTTCATACCAACAACAGGTCTGTTATATGCAGTTGTATGCTTTGTGGATTTTGTTTCAGTAATTAAATAATTTTGTGTTTGGAGAAGTATTCGTTGAATGCTGTGGATGATTGTTACAAAGACCCACGTAAAACTGACTTGATGAAGGATGAATTTCCTTGCAGCAGTTTGCTCTGTCTTTATTTTCTTGCAATGTTTACGCCAATATCCAGTTTTCCTCATAGATTAAGGCACTCCCATATGATGCATGGACCTTACTTCTAGGATTTCAAGTTTCAAGTCAGTAATGGAGAAAATTCATATTCAACTTCTAAATAGAATCTTGAAACACCACAGTAGCGGTGTATCTTAAGGAATCTTTATTTTGATGGGGAAGTGAAAGATACTGAGGTCTCGTGACTGGGGAGCTGTAGAGACTTGGTGATCTGTGAATTAGCAGCTAACGGAATCTTTGACTAACCAAGTAGACTAGTAAACTTGAGGGCTGTGTTAGAATGTCATTTTCAGCCTGGTTTTTGGTTCGTACTTTCAGCGCTCAATTATGAGCTGGTTAATCGGTTTCTATCATAAACAGAACAATTGCAATGTTTCAATACTGGTATTAGAATAGATTGAATTATAGTAATTATAGTAATACTTAAAATATCCTTTTCGAGACATGGCGCGAAATCCACTCTACCAATATGGGAAAAGAAGGGGCCAATGCCTATCGTTATATCGATTCCAAGGAAAAGTATGTTCCGAGTGTCCTCGGAACGAGCGCCGGGAAAATGAACTGAAGTAGAGTAAACACAAACAGCGAGGACCCCAGCCCGAGAGAAAAGGCAGCGCTTCCCTGCCTGCCAATATTTCTATGCAAGTGACTGACGAGTGAAATAATGGTGCAAGTGACCCACCCGAGACCAGTCGATCTGAAAAAACGATACGGAGTTGGTGTCCTTTTTTTTTTTTTTTTTAAATTAGTTTTTTTATATCGTCTAATTTGCTGGTATTAAAAATAAATTCTGAAAGATAAAAAAAATATTCAATTCCTGTTATATTATTATATCATTTTGATTTACAGATATTAAAATAAATTTAAAAAGAATAATGATTTACTGCTATATTAAAAATAAATAAAAACATTTTAAAAGGTATGGTGTCCTGCTAGTGGAGCCCTGCCCTCTCAAAGAGTTCTCGGTAAAGGTATTTCGGGCCTTGTCTCAGAGCGTTGTCCTGGCTTCATTTGCAGCCCAAGTCCATTCCCATTGCTTGCCCGCTCTAGAACTCTTGAATAAATACCAACCCTTCGGTTAACAGGTTTATTCCCGGTATTAAATTTTAAAAATGTTTTTCTAAAAAAATCTATTTTTTTTTATTTTAGATTAGTTTTTTAAAATTATTTTAATATGCTGATATAATGTTCAGTTTTTTTTTTTTTTAAAAAAAACGGTAAAATCAAACAAAAAGACCACTACGTGCTGTTTGGGAGTTCAGGGATGCATAAAAAGACACGTGTTTCCTCAGCATAGTAGTCTGGTAGAGCAAACACGAAAAGTTTCTAAACTCTTTTTGATTGATTGGCCTTCTTTTTCTCCACGACGCGTGTATGAGAGAGGAGGACTCCGTCCTGATTCCGCGTCAAGAAAAGAGAGGCCGACTTTTCCAGGGTATTTTCCCGGTAAAATCTTGACTTAAAAACATAGACTTGAAGTCAAGGGCACATATATAAAATTAAAGCTGTAATGAGTGAGACTAAATGTAGAGAGAGTCCTTTGCCACTCAAAAGTTCCCAAGAATCAAGCCGAATACGCAAGAGACACCTTTCTTTTTTGCTTTCTGTTTCTTTTGTTTTATCTGGCTTGGTTTGGTGATTATATTGAAGCTTGGTTGCTTATAAAGCGGAGGCCCGGGCTTTTGTGGTTCTGGTTTTCATTTTAATCCTTTTCTTGTTGGTTTTAGATGATCGACAATGTAATCTTCCCGTCTCCTTTTAGTGTTTTTATTACTCCATCCATTATTTTGATACTTTCCTGTCTGCTATTATAGAACCATTCAGTATTTACTCCACATATATGTTGTTTTTATCTCCTGGGTTGTTATGTTTGATTTTTTTTTTTCCTTTCTAAAGTGGGTTCCTGTCAGTTCAGTTTAAATGGCTGGAATGTGGTTTTTGGAAGTTGGAGTCGGGCTTTCTACTTCTGGGTATGTTATTGAATCCGGCTTGAACTCTTAGGCGGTTTGATTTGTATCATTTAACTTGCCATATATGCACGCTTAACCTTGGTTGGTATGCCTCTAATCTATTTCTGTTTCTGGCCAATGAAATGATGTTAGTTGTTGGTTCATATGTGATATGCCCACTGCTAGATGAAAGAAAGAAGAAAAATTGTTGTTTGTTTCTGTACATGTCTGCTCTTTAAAGTCAAGATAGATTGTGTTCGTGATTTTGGTGGAATTTTTTCTTCCTTTTGAAATGAAACCTTAAATATCACAGCATTTGGCTATTTGGATGTTATTTAGTCTCATATATTGTTTCCAATTTTATTTCTTTTACAGGGTAATACTTGTGGGCTTCTGATTTGTATGTGGATGCAAGAATTTAGTTGATTACGCATTGAATAATACGTAATTGATGTCAATTTGTCTTGGCTGTAGTTTCATTACAGGATCGGGCCTAAGAGTATATAATGGCATTAGAACTGGTACCCATTGGAACCATTTTGGCTGTGTTAACGACCCAGGTACTTAAAACAGCCCAGGCTGCAAAGGATGTTCTAATTGAGAAGGAGAGTTTTAAGGTTCTGGCAAAGCATCTCTTTGAGATCGAATCAGTGTTAAAAGAACCGCAGCTTCAGAAATTAGATGACTCTAGAGCTGCCAGGCAAGCACTTGAAACCCTTGAAGCAGATGTCAAGAAAGCAAATAATTTGGTTGAGAAGTATAAAAACCGGGCCAGTTTCTACTTGCTGGTAAAGTGTCGTCATATTGTAAATGAGGTGCAAGAAGTGACTAGGGATATCGGCAAGTCTTTGGCTGCTTTATCACTTGCAAATACTGAAGTCCTAGCAGGGATATCTGACCAGATGAATAGACTACAGGATGAAATGCTAAGGGCTGAATTTGAAGCTTCGCATTCTCAGCTTCAGATAGTTGACAAGTTAAACCAGGGTCTGCGTGACCAGAAACTCGACCAAGGTTTCGCGAATGACATGCTGGAAGAAATAGCCAGGGCTGTTGGTGTACCTGTAGAACCTTCAGAGATAAGCAAAGAGCTAGCAAGCTTTAGAAGGGAAATGGAAGAGGCTGCCAATAGGAAAGAACGAGCTGAAGTTCTCTTCTTAGAGCAGGTTATCGAATTGCTTTCTCATGCTGACGCTGCTAGAGATTATGAAGAAATCAAGAAGCAGTATTTTACGAGGCTTCAAGTTGTTGAGCAATTTGATGATAGAGAAGAATATATTACTCCACTTAATTCTTTCCTTTGTCGTATAAATGGCACTGTGATGACTGATCCTGTTAGCCTTTGTACTGGCACTACCTGTGAGAGAGCTGCCATTAAAGCTTGGTTTGACAGTGGAGAGAGAACCGACCCAGAAACTGGTGAGATTCTTGAAGATACAACTTTGAGGTCAAACCTTCGGCTCAGACAAACAATAGAGGAATGGAGAGAACTAAATTACTGCCTAAGAATCAGAGCTTCAAAGGCAAAGTTGTTAGCAGGTGCTGACTCATGTGTAGAAGAGGCCCTAAACCAAATGCAGGATCTAATGAGAGAAAATTCAATAAACAAGGATTGGATCTCCATAGGAGGTCTAACAGATATCATAATATCTATTCTTGGGACCAGTCATAACAAAGATGAGAAGAGGAAGATCTTAGTAACCTTAAAGGAGCTCGTCAAAGGGCATGTAAAAAATAAGGTAAGCAAATCTTTAGAGGTGATTTTAAATCTGCCAGCAATTTATATCCCATACACCCCCCTAGCTTAATTGAACTTCATATCAACTTTCATGTTTCTTGCACTCATGGCGTGTCTATGGTGAGTCTGATGCTGGGATGTAAAACCCAAGCAATATAGCGATGTGATATAATAGAGCAGTTTTTGTGTTTGTTTTGAATATGGAGATTATATTGCTCGTGGTGGTTCTTTTATAACTGCATTTTCTTTTTTCTTTTTTTCTATTAGCTTTCAACTTTAATAATGTGAAGTTTGTAGGCATTTGTTTATTGTGTGTGTATATTCTCCATTTGTAAAAACTTGTGACATATCTTACTGGTTGAATGATAAGTTATTATGTTAGACTGCTTTATCATGTCTCGATCTCACAAGTTAATACATCTGTGAAATACATGACACCCTGGAAGGACAGATTTGAGCTCTGTTTTGCTTTGTGAGTGCACCATTAGATGTGCAAAGGAACAAATTAGCTCATAGCAAGTGAAGAATAGTAACTGAATCAAATGGTACAGGAAAAATTGATCGACAATGGAGGGTGGGATCATGTTATTCCATGCTTAGGACGTGACCCAAGCATCTCGAAGGCTGCAGTGGAATTGATATATGAGTTACTGCAAGAGAGGTCTGGTTGGAATGTGTCTGTCTGTAGGAAACTCTCTCAAGGTAGTGCAATTCTACTCCTTGTCACCCTTTTAAAAGGTCAAGTGAGGGAGTCAGCTGTTTATGCAGAAAAAATCTTGAACAAACTTGTTGAAATTGATGAGGAGAACATTTCTTGGGCTGCAAAATCAGGCTGGTATAAACCACTTATTGATCGGATTGTACAAGGTTAGGAAAATATTCAATCCCTTCTTAAATTTCATTTAATGCCATTAGCTGCTTGAAGAAAGCAAGAAATAGCTTTTTAGCTAAATCTGGAGATTCTTAAATTTTTGCATGGCACAATCTTTAAAAAAAAAAAGAGAGAAACTAATTGAATATACCAGTAATCAACACAATGTACAATGGAAAGGAAAATCATCCCAGAAAACTACCAAACACGCTCCAACTCGGTAAAAGACTACAGAAAATGCCAAAGACATAGGCATATCGAACTCTAGTGCTATATATAGTTTAGGTTTTGGCAATAAAATCCAAAGGCTTTAATTCATTGGTCCGGATATGTACTAGTATGCCCTTAATTTATTTTATTTCTGTGTTTTTGTGCATCTAAATGGATAACTCATTCTTTCGTTCCTTGATATGAATGTGTCCATGTGGGCACAATTGTAGCTGTAAAGCATGGTCAACTATTATTCTTACCAATAAGTTAAAACTTACAGGGACTGATTCTTCAAGGATTTCAATGGTTCGAGCTTTAGTTAACATGGAATTGTTTGATTCACACTTAAAGCTTCTCGGCGAGGAAGGGATTCTACCTAGTTTGCTTCAAATGCTATCATCTGGCAATTTTGAATCAAAAGAGTTATCTCTGTCTGCCCTGGTTAAACTCTCTGATTGCGTTGCCAATAGAGAGCTTATCGCTGCTGCTGGTGGGCTTCCACATGTCATCAAACTAATGTTTTCTGCTCATTCGCGCTCAATGATTGTCGTGAAGTGTTCTGAAATGTTGGAGAAATTCTGTTGTAATGATGATGGAATTAAATTCTTTATTGATGAAAATGGGGGGCAACTTGAATTAGAACCTATTGTCAGCAATTTGTTAGCTTTGCAACAGATTGCCCACCCATCCCAGAATGTTAGGAGGCCTGCTTTGCGTGCACTTCTTGGAATTTGCAAGCTTGATGCAGGGTTGGTTAAGACTGCAGTTCTCACTGCTAAAGGTGTTTCTCTTGTACTTCCTCTTCTTGATGATACCGAGTCAGAAATCCGTGAAATTGCCATAAATCTCCTCTTTCTATTCTCTCATCATGAACCACAAGGAGTGGTGGAATACCTTCTTAAGCCAAAAAGGCTTGAGGCTTTAGTGGGGTTCCTTGAGAATGATGACAAGAGTGATGTACAAATGGCAGCTGCTGGTTTATTAGCTAATCTACCAAAATCTGAGGTCGCCGTGACCAAGAAGCTAATAGATCTAGATGGACTCAATGCCCTCATAAAAATTATAAGAACAGGGACCATGGAAGCAAAAGAAAATGCTCTAAGTGCACTCTTCAGGTTCACAGATCCTGCAAATCCCGAGTCACAGCGGATTGTGGTTGAACAAGGAGCTTACCCATTGTTTGTAAACTTACTGACAACTGGCTCAGTAATGGCAAAAGCAAGAGCAGCAGCGCTCATTGGTGATCTTTCTAGAAGCAGTCAGGAACTTGTTGTTGTGTCCAAAGTAACAGGATGCTGGTGTTTTCGGCCAACACGTCCTCATTTATGCCCAGCACATGGGGGTATCTGCAGTGTGAAAACTACATTTTGTCTCATTGAGGCAACTGCTCTACCCGACCTGGTAAAGCTCTTACAAGGAGAGGTTCATGTGATTGCTCACGAAGCCATTCAGACGCTTTCCACGCTGGTTCAGGAAGGCTCTCCTAGCAGAGGAGCAAATGTCCTGCATGAAGCTGATGCCATAAAACCAGTACTCAACATTTTCGTGTGGGGAACAGATTCTCTTAAGGAAGAGGCTTTGGGACTTTTGGATAAGGTGTTTTTGTCAAGGGAAATGGTGGAATACTATGGACCCTCAGCCAGGTTAATTCTTGTTGGCATGGCTGGCAGAAACGGTCATGAGGATAGCCGTATTGGGAGGAAGGTCGCAAAAGTCTTGTCGCTACTTGAACGCTATTCGAGATCATCAACATCTCTTCTGCCAGGAATATTTGGGTGAAACTATCTGTGATCAGGTCAGAATGGAGTTTGCATAAATTTTTAGCTGTTCAGTTTGACTTTCATAATCCATCAGGATGAATCCCTAAAAATATTCATCATCCATACAGTTCGATTGTCTTTCATAACAAGTGCATGCCGCCATCGTAATATATTTTGTATACCTTTTTACTTTATATGTTTCTTTATTTTTTCAGGTGCAGTGCCTATTTCATGCCCTAATATCGCATGGAAAATTTGTAATAATTAAAAAAATCGAGTAAAAACAAATGTAATAAACATTAGATAAATGTAATAATTTAACAATATCACTCATGCATTGGTGTGGTTACGTAGACTTGGTCGTCCATGTGGACCAAATCAATCGCATTATGATTTATAAGGACATACTATAGCTACCGATGTCGAGTGTTTTTTTATTTGGTTTTTTAGTATAATTTTAAAAAATATAAAGTGACATATAGTGAAAAATTCATGAGATTAACTGCACGGGAGTTGTAGATGTCATATGAGATTTCATTTGAAGTTTACACTAGAAGATTTTTTTCTTCTTTTTTCACTCTCCTCGTTCTTTCCCTACAGCCATCACTACATCTCTCTCTCGCTCTTTCTTTCTCTCTTTGTAGCCTTAGATCGTTGGACATTCTGTCTTCACCATGGCTCATCAATCACCATCTCAGCCACCAAAACATGTTATTTTGTAAAATAATTTAGGTTGTTGATTGTGAATTAACAAAACTATTTCGGAATTGTTAGATTTGTTCAGGTTAAATTATGAATTATATCAAATTATATATATAAAAACACAATGTTAACTATAAAATACATGCATTTGATTAATAACTTTGTTATGGGTTAGAAATTTGACGATTATAATTATCTGCTAATTAACTTGATTAATTTATGTTTTAGCCAATTATATTACCATTATAGTTTTATTGATAAATTATGCATTTTAATTAATCTCAAGATATTTAGAATTGTTTTTTGTTGTGTTGTTTTATATAATGTCTAATAATTAAGGAATATTATGCTTTCATAATAATATCATTGTCAATACCGATAATGATACCACTTATAATATGAATTTTTCATTGTTGCATAAGACTTGTTTTTAATGAGTGATTTATAATGTTATATAATCAACTTGACAAAAATGTTTTTGATTTAGAAGTTAAAATTACTTGAAGGATGTTGCAAACTATGGTCAATCAAACTTGTTATGCGAGTATACCAATTTGTAGTGTGATGAGAGAGTGAATGAAATGTTTTGATTTGCTATGATTAATGATATTAATATGTTAGAGCTCTACTTAAATAGTAGACCTAGATAGGAAAACGTTTTTATCATGGAGTAGACCAGAGTTTAAAGTAATTGTTACAGAACCACACAAGCATCACAAGTAGTTGGTTTGTATAGGTTAGGTGGTAATGCAAGTAGACAAATATCGGTGTAATAAATTGTAGTTGAGTATAACATCTAGTCTATATTGTTATGGAGAATCCAAACCAAGTGACGACAAAGATGGTTGTCACATTGATAAAGTTAATGTTAGGAGTGAGATGGAAAAGATGGGGATGTGGATGTTGAGTTTGTTAATCAGTATATGATACTTATGCTCTTGAATTTGAGGTTATGAGTGCGGATGACCAATATAAATGTTATTTGCAACTCAAGTATTGGAATTGATATTTATAACCCTTAAGTTGCATGTAGTATCTGCGATAATGAAATTGTAGATGTTATATGCAACATAATCGAGTGTGCTAGATTTCTATGTATTGTTTTGCTTGTGTTATTTTACTAAAATCTTTTTTTTAAATGTGTCAAGTTCTCAAAATATCTACCAATGTTGATATTAAGGTTCATTAAGTTAATAAAGCATACACTTTGGTCTATATGAACCTTGTAAACCCCTAACCTAAAACCAGTGAACTAGTGCTAGAAGTGATAACTTTCTCATTGAGGAATGATGGTATAGAAAAAAATTATCATTGATTGGGATAAAAAAACTCTTGTAAATGTAACTTAAATTCCAGATAAAATAAACAACAATCAGTATGCAAAATAGAACTAATAATGAATTCTGTAAATTCCTTGATCTAGTAAATTAATCATGTCGAGGGGAATCTTTTATGAACTAGGTGAAATAGTTATACAAGAACAACAACAATCATATAATGGAACTTTAAATAAAATAATATATGAATCCTTTAACTTAAATTTCTCGGGTACAATTACAATATTTTTGACTAAAAGTGGTGAGAAATATGAGC
Source organism: Salix dunnii (assembly GCA_015731905.1). Taxonomy (NCBI): domain Eukaryota; kingdom Viridiplantae; phylum Streptophyta; class Magnoliopsida; order Malpighiales; family Salicaceae; genus Salix; species Salix dunnii. Next base: position 8,156,894 of record CM027668.1, on the reverse strand, counting down.
AAACTTTTATGATGGTTATGAATGAAGCCATCAAAGGACTTGTACAAAAATCATGGTGATTCAAGTAAATAAAATTGAATGCAAAATTCAAATTTTTAGGGTAAAATTACATGTCCAGTTTTATGGTATTATTATATCTCTCAATATAACTGTTAGATCTAGCTAAAAATTTACAAGAAATCTTTTGAAATATAGAACTATTTGGGTTAAAATTTAAGGTCAATTGGATTTTGATAAGATCTTGCAATTTAGATTGTAAGCCAAGTGTGTGTTTGGGGATAACAATAAGAGAAAAATAGTAAAATGGGACAAGAATCCTATTTTTTTAAGAGAAGTTGTTATTGACAAATTTTCCAAAAATCACGATATATATATTCAAAAACAATAAAGAGCAACACATGAAAATGAGTAGTTTAAAGAAGGTTGTGTTGGGTTAAGGGAGGGAAACATGACCTAAGTTAAGGAGAAAGAAGGGATAGTAAATCTTCCAAACTCTTCTTGATTAATGTTTAAAATGGTAAGTACATATCTTTTCCTATAAAAATATGGATCCAAAACAAAATAAACATTAGTAAAAAGAATAAAGGTAAATCCAACATGAAAAAATTTAAAATCATACGATGAAAGGTAAATTGGAACAAATTTAATTCATGGAAGATACAAGAATATTAAAAAAATAAGGACTAAATCTTTAATAAAAAATCAAATAAAACCTATTAATTAGGTATGAAATTAAAGAACAAAATCAATTAAAAGAATAAGAACTAAATTGAATATTAAATATAAATGATAAACACTTTGATACTTTATCAACCAATTTTTCTTTCCATTAATATTTATATTTATAAAAGAAAAAATTGCCTTTAATTCAACTTGATTATAATAAAAATCAACAAAATTAAAAGATGAAAAAGCCTATTAGAAAGAAGCTTTATTTTTGTTGTTTGCCTTGACAGTTTATTAGTTTAATTGTTTTTTAAGATTAAAGAAGTTTAAAAGACTTGTTGATGAAAGTTAATAATTTTTTGTAATCATAAAGGTAACAAAGTCATTTAATTATATATAATGAAATTTAAAAATTACATTTGTTATTAATTAATTTGCCAATAATAACTGATGTAACCCTAATAAAAAGACTAAATCACCTCTTAATTGTTAAGTTAGTGGATGTTTTTTGTTTGAACAAAGTGGAGAAATTGATACACAAATGATATAAAAAACAGAGCCTCCCTCGTCACACATGCATGGTGTTATGACCCCACAAATTCTTTATTTAAGAAATATGGATTTTCGAGGAATCCACAACCTCTAAATAACAAACTTTTGAAATTATTGATTGATGCTTATGTTATTCCTAATCATCATTTAAATAATCTAATTGCAAACTAATTACTGGTTTATAAGGACACCAATAAGTACAATTCTATTTTCTTATCTAATACTGATAGTTTCCTTTATCTAAACTTCTACTTAATTTAAAACTTTAATTATTCTGACTCCTAGCATGATTTATTGATTGGCCTAACATGCTAATTCAAACTACTTAACTAATGGACTGGACACTTATGAAACTTTGGCTTGGCCCCTGGCTAAGCTCAGTCCCCTTCTCACCCATTACTCCCAACTACATCATAACTGGTATTTCAACTTTTGTTCCATCCTTCGTTCCATCCGAACCCCTTGTTTCTTACTAACGTGCTTGATGTGATGTAAAGCTTGTGGCCCCTTGTTTGACGTGATGATTGACTGACCAAGCAACTGGCCTTCATTTATAGGGCACATGACAATGTTCCCTCCTAAAAAAAACTTGCCCACAAGGTCTGGGAACTCTTTAGCCATTTCTGCATACTCCTCCACGAAGCATCCTCTACTCCTAACCCTTTCCTCTTGACATAAAATTTATGTCACAGCTTTCCCTTTCTTCTTCATCATCCTTCTGTCTAGGACTTCCTCAGGTTTTAGTTTAACAATTCCCTCCATGTTTGTGGGTGGAAAAGTCACCACTAACCTATTTCTTTGACCCATTTTTTCCTTCAAACACAAGACATGAAAAATGGTGTGAATCCTCAACTCGGGTGGTAGATCTAACCAGTAAGCCATATTCCTTACCTTTTCTAACACCTTGAAAGGCCCATAGAACCGTGGAGATAGCTTCCAACTCCTTCACTAAGCGACCGTTTGCTGTCTATACGGTTGTAGGTATAGGTAAAACCAGTTACCTTGTTTAAAATGCCTATCTGTTCTTTTATGATCTGCGAAGACTTTCATCCTTTCTTGTACATGTTGGAGGTTTGTTTGAAGGATGCTCAAGATTTCATCGCAGGTTTTCAAGGTATTTTCCAGTTCTTGCACTTGTGTCGTTCCTTATATAAATGGCAGTAATATAGGGGGGATAACCATATACTACTTCAAAGGAAGTGAGTTTATGGATGTATGCATTGTCATATCATACCACCACTCAGCAAGTGGTAGGTGTTTTGACCATCCCTTTAGTTGATCCCAAAAAACACCGTAGGTATTGCTTAACTAGTTTGTTGACAATTTTGGTGTGACTATTTATTTGAGGATGGTAGGTTGATGAGAATTTTAAGGTCGTCCCATGTAACTGAAAGAATTCTTTCCATAATGAACTTGTAAAGGTTGGGTCATTGTCATTGACAATTGACTTAGGTAGCCCATGCAATTTGAATATGTTATGTATAAATATTTATGCAATTTTGCTGCCGTGTATGGATGAGAAATAGGAAGAAGTGTGCGTACTTAGTCAGCCTGTCCACCACTACCATGATCACACTGTAACCCTCTAATTTAGGTAGTCCTTCAATAAAGTCGAGTGAGATGTCAGTCCACACCTTCATGGGAATAGATAGGGGTTATAGTAACCCTGGCATGTGGATGTTTTCTGCTTTATTTTACTAGCATATGTCGCATTCCCTTATGAAAACCCTTATATTTGTCTTCATCCCTTTCCAATAAAACTTTTCCCTAGCTCGGTGTAGAGTTTTGTGGAACCCCGAGTTCCCCCCCGGTGGGCTACTATGTAACAACTGTAGTATTTGGGTCCTTAGTCCATTAGATGTAGGAATAACCAACCTTCCCTTGTAGAGGAGTAATCCATCATTTTCCTGGTAGTGTTAGGAAGTCACACTTCCCTGCATCAATTCTTCTAGAATCCTTTGAGTCTGCGAGTCTGTCAAGTATCCCAATTTGAGGTGTTTCAGCCAATAGTTGACTGGAGTCATCATGGCTGCTAGTTGACCTTTCTCTAGCGTCTCTATCTTCTTGGAAAGTGCATATAACACCTTATTGTCCTTACCCTGCTTATATTTTACTTGAAACTCATACCCCAAAAATTTAGTAACTCATTTTTATTGAACTGGGGTCATAATCTTTTGCTCTAGTAGTTATTTTAAACTGTGGTGATTAGTCTATATTGTGAAGTGATGCCCCAACCAATAAGGCCTCCATTTCTTTACTGTTATAACCAAGGCCATTAGCTCCTTCTCGTAGGTGAATAGTTACAAGGCCTTCCCATGTATAGCTTGACTCATGTAAGCCAAGGGCTTTCCCATGTATAGCTTGACTCATGTAAGCCAAGGGCCTTTCCTGTTGCATCAAAACTCCCACACCAACACTTGAGGCATCACATTGAATAATAAAGGGAATTGAAAAATCAGGGAAGGCCAAGACAAGAGAGTTAGTAACAACATGCTTAAGATTTTAAAAAACCCTTTTTGCTAATTTAGTCCATTGAAAGGAATGTTTTTTTAGTAAGACCGTGAGAGGGGCTATTATTGTCCCATATCTTCTAATAAATTTTTTATAGTACCCTGTTAACCCTAAGAACCCCCTAAGTGACTTAAGGGTGGTAGGTAGTGGCCAACTAAGCATGGCTTCTATTTTGCTAGGGTTAGCCCTAACTCCCTCTTTTGATATTAAATGTCCCAAGTATTCAATTTCTGCACACCCAAAGTAACACTTAGACCTTTCTTAAAAAAGTTGATATTGTTCTAATATCCCCAAAACACTGTGCAAATGTTGAATGTGATCTGTAATATTCTTACTGTATATTAGAATATCATTAAAGAAAACTAGAATGAACTTTCTCAAATAGGGTTTAAAAATATCATTCATACGGCTTTGAAAGGTGGTCGGGGCATTAGAAAGGCCAAATAGCATCATCAAAAATTAACAATGACTTTCATGGGTTTGAAAGGCTATTCTGTTAATTCCTTAGGGTAAACCCTAATTTGGTGATAACCCGATTTTAAATCTAGTTTACTAAAGATGGTTGCCCCATGCAACTCATCAAGGAGCTCGTTAACTATATGAATAAGGAACTTAACTTTGATTATCTTCTTATTAAGGGCTCTATAGTCAACATATAGTCTTCAACTCCCATCGTTCTTCCTCACTAATAATACTGGGGAAGACAATGGATTGGGATTGGGTCTAACTATCCCTAATTGTAACATCTCCTATATGATTTTCTCAATCTCAATTTTTGAATATAGGGATATTGGTACGGTCCCACACAAACAAATTTTGAGTTTGGTTGTAACATAATGTGGTGATCATGGGTCCTGCCAGGGGGTAAGCCTTTAGGTTCCGAGAAAACATCCGAGTACTGTAAGAGTAGGGTTTCTATTTGGCTTTTAGTTGGGTTGTCAATGGATCATAATTTGGGGACCTCAAAATCTATAAGCTGAATGACTAGTCCTCTTTTATTTAGTTTAGATGCCTTACCAAAATTTTCTCCTTTTATTACTGAAGTACTAGTAGAAACCATACCTTGTAATATCCTTGGGTTGTCCATGATTGTGAATGCTATGTGTAGCTTAGAAAAATCCCACATAATGGGTCCTAAGATTTGGAGTCATTGCCCTTCAAAGACCACATCACAGCCTCCTAGTGTCAAAATAAAGAAATCAATTGTGTAAACATTACCCTGCATGTGTAATGGTACTGCAGTGTACCTCCCTTCAGAGCATACAGACTATCCATTTGCTACCTTGACCTGCATTTGTTTTTTTGCATCATATGGTAATTGGGCCTTTTAGATGACAGCTAGGTCGATGAAGCTATGAGTGCTCCCTATACTATTAGTATCACTATTGTCTTCTTGTTAATTTCCCCTTAATCCTCATGGTTTTAAGGTTGGGTGAACCACATAGAGCATGAATTGAGATTTCTAGCTCAACCTCTTCAATGCCTAGTCCTTCGTTTAGGTTACTATCTAATTCACCTGATTTCTTGAATTAAACATCTCCTCCCCGTCCCAGTCCTCACTATCCATGATAAATAGATGGGCTAATTTACATTTATAGCCAGGGCCCTATTTGTCGTCACAATTGTAACATAGGCCCTTATCCCGACTCTCCTTCATTTGGCCCGAGGTCAATTTTAGGATGGGCACCACAGCCCTCCTTTCTGGTATACCCACATGTTCATGGGTAATTTATGGTGATAACTCTACTGTTTCAACCCTTATTATCCTCCTATGGGCAGCTACATTCTCCTCCTGTATTTTTTCCAACCCAAAGGCCATGTGTAAATTCGAGGGGTTGAACATTCGCACCATGAAATGGATATCTTCCTTTAGCCCATTTAGAAAGCAGCTGAGTTTATAGGACTCAGTTAAGCCTCCAAGTTGGTTAGATAAAAACTCAAACTGACTTTTATACTCTTCTACAATAAAAGTCTATTTTAGTTGAATTAAGGCCTCCATAGGGTCATTATAAGGTGACTCCCCAAACCTTGTCAGATGAGTCCGAATGAAACCATTCTAGTTGTTAAGACCTCTAACAGCTTCAATGTCTCGGAACCATACTAAGGCCTTTCCTTCCATATGAAAGGAAGTCATTAAAACCCTATGATGGGGATTGGTTTGGTGATAATTAAAAAACTAGTTGGCATGATAAATCCATCCATTGGGGTTGTCCGTATTAAATTTTGGAAAATCCAACCTTATAGCCTTAATCTAGATTTCAACCGTGTCCTCACACTGAGGGTTCATAATTTATTGCCATGACCCTCTTAGGTCACCTTTGTTTTAGGCCACTTTACTCTGCACCATCGCCTCTACATGTGAGGCCACCACATCTAATTTTTGTGCTAGCCCTTACACAAGCTGTTGTAATGCATGATGATTCTACTGCAACTGTTCTTGACTTTGTTTTACTGCTACCATCGATTCAGCAAGTTGAGAATATATGGTTCCTGCACCCTCTCAACCATGGAAGCCAACTCTGATACCAATGTTATGACCCTATGAATTCTTTATTTAAGAAATATGGATTTTCGAGGAATGCATAACCTCCAAATAACAAACTTTTGAATTATTGATTGATGCCTATGTTATTCCTCATCATAGTTTAAATAATCTAACTGCAAACTAATTACCGGTTTATAAGGACACCAGTAAGTACAATTTTATCTTCTTATCTGATACTGGTAGTTTTCTTTATCTGGACTTCTACTTAATTTAAAACTAATTATTCTGACTCCTGGCATGATTTATTGATTGGCCTAACATGCTAATTCAAACTACTTAACTAATGGATTGGACTCTTACAAAACTTGGGCTTGGCCCCTGGCTGAGCGCGTTCCCCTTCTCACCCATTACTCCCAACTACATCATAATTGGTATTTCATCCTTCGTTCCATCCGAACCCCTCGTTCCTTACTAACGCGCCTAATGTGATATAAAGTTGGCACCTCCCCACTAAAGTGACGATTGACTGACTGGGTAGCTGACCTTCATTTATAGGGCACGTGACATATGGGACACTCTCAACTTTGGGTACATTGATCCATAAACCCAAAGACCAGAGAAGGAGAAGTTGGTAAAGGAAAGAAAATGGTGGGCCCACATTGTGGGATAAAATGGAAGCAAGGCCAATTTTCTCATCTAGACCAACAATCAGCCTTGCCTTTTTTTACTAGACCACTTAGCAATTTTTTTGTTTTCTTAAATTATTTTGATATGTTTATATCAAAAATTATTTTTAAAATATATATTTTTAAATAAAAAATTTTACAAAAAATTTAACCACATTTTTAAATCGACACTAAAGCCTTGTTTGTCACTGCATTTCAAAAGTATTTTTGAAATTTTTTTATATTTTTATATATTTTTTTTAATTATTTTTATATGTAACATATAAAAATAATTAAAAATAAAAAAAATAATCTAAAATAAATATAAAAATATAAAATTTAACATTCAAAATACTTCTATAAAAATAAAAATTATTATTTTGAAACAAAGTGTCAAACCGTATCTTCAAAGTCTTCGTGCTAGGTTAATAATTAATATTTTATAGCAAACTTCAAACTTGAAATGGCTGCATGTGGGATGTTATTTGGGTTTGGTTTTTTATTTTTATTAAAAAAGCACAGTAATGTAATTTTTTGGTAAATAATATTATTTTAAAAAAGGGCATAATAAACTGAAGAAAAAAGGTATAAGAACCATCAAAGCAAAGAAGTTGATGCACTTGAAAATACCAGTACATCTTTATTATATAAGGCAACAATATTTATACACAGTAGAGTTGAATATAGGCAAGGATACTATGCTGAATATAAAACCAAAGTCTAAAGTATTAATTCTAATCCTTTACAAACTTGACACAGTAATCTAATCTTGTAGCTAAAGTAATCCTTTATGGATGTGGACACTGTAATCCTCTATGTACCCGGTAGTCTGCAATCTTCTTCCACTACAAACATTTTTATCTTGTTTATTATATTTGTTTTAAACATAAACATTTAATAAATTTAAACAAAACAAGTGAAGCACAGGTTGTAGAGGAGAAAAACCAAAAACAATCCATGCCATTCCCAATCGATCTTACTCTCTTATCTCCTCCACCATTCCTCTCCATCACCGCCATAAATAGTAACCCCACCAACACCACAACAATTATCTAACCAATCCCACCAGAAGTCCAACCAAGCGTGTATGTGGACATGTGCTTCAGACTTCAGACTGTGGCTGGGACAGAAGAAAAGAAAGAGTTTTGGAGCGGTAAGAAATAGGGAAAGATTGATATTGATGCTTCATAATCGATCCTTCTAGAGGAGAGGCCCACCACCATTTATTTTTCTAATGTATTAATTAATTTAAAATTAATCATCCAATTTACCCCATTGTTTTCGCAGTAAACCGGTACTGGTGGGCGACGAATACGCTAGAAAGGAGTAGATGTCAATCCGGTCGGTAGTATTTGGTAGGAAGTTCCAGCATTTATGAGAGATTTCTAAAAACAGTGACGGCTAGAGACGAGTTCTCTTATGTGGTCAAAGGGCAGCAGCTTTAAATATATATATTTGACGTGCAGTGTTAGATTAGCTGTTACCAGCCTCTGTCACAGCCCATCATAGCGACTCTCTTCTGTCCACTCACACGTTATTGACTTATAGGACTGCTCTATTCCCCATCGGCTCTGCATTTTCTTGTTATATACGGAAATGCCCCTGATGACATCCTCTTGTTATAAGGGGGGTGTTGCTGTCTTTGTCCGTTGGCACAGCCATCGCAGTTTCATGCGGTAAATTTACCAAACAGTTGGCGGGCATTGGAGAAAGATTCATTTTTTATGGGTGAAGTAACCCGACTTCAGGCTTCGGTGGCCTTCTCCTGCGAAACCAAACTAGAACCACATTGTAATAGATACCGCGCGATATGGATGGTTTTTTTATTTCTACTTGATTTTTTATATGTTATAATTTTTATTTTAATATTTATAATTTATCAAATATATTAAAAACAAGTTTTTTTCCACCTTAAAACGATTGAATATTGCTATTGTTAAAATTTTTGATAAAATTTATTAGAAATATTTTTTTTCTATGTAAGAAACTGGTTGTAAAATTTATTGCTCATATTATTATATCAAAAATATTTTAGAATACTAATAGTAAATTATTATTTTTTGAAACATATATATATTAAGCTTCAATTAAATAAATATCAAAATATATAAATAGTCTCATATATTATAAGAAAAAAATATATTATAAATAATCATTATCATTATTTTTAGTACCTTGTCTATAATAATAAGAAATTTTAACATCCAAGAATATTAAAAAAAAATTAAAAAACTAAACAAATGACAAAACAAAAATAAATATGATTAGATTTTAAAATATTATATGAATTGAAGAATAAAAAAACAGAAAAAAAATAGACAATATTATTTTTGAAATGATCACCAACAGAAATTAAAATGTAAATATTAAAAAACTAAACCAAATAACAGTGGAAATAATAAAATCGATGAGAAAAAAATTCTATAATTTTTTTATTTTTATATTATGATATTAAAAGTATTGTAGAACAATGATATTAATTTTTTTTCAAAAAAAACTTAGGCCATATTTAAAATATATAATTAAGGCTCTAACATTAAATAAATATCAAAATATATAATTGGGCTGACATATTTAAAAGAAAATAAAACTTACAAATAATAATTATTATTATTTTGAATGTTTTATCTATAATAATTAAAAAATTCAATACCTAACAATATTAACAAAAACATAAATATTATTATATTTAAAGAAACTGTTGAACCTGAAGAATAAAAAAAATAATAAATATTATTTTTTCAATGATTACCAATATAAATTAAAATTTAAACATTGAAAAAAAAATCCTAATAATAGTGGAATAAAAAAAAAGTGGAAACAATAATCAAGAGCATGCATATATAAACATGGAAAAAAAATAAGAATTAAAAGTATAGCATTAAAAGTACAAGGGATAAAATTAAAAAAATATCTGTAATAAATCTCAAATATGTAATTTATCCGCATGGAAGGATAAAATTGAAAGAAATCAAACTTTGGCACCAAAATTATTAAGGATTTATGATTAATTTGCTTGGAAGGATAAAATTGAAATAAATTGAAACTTTGATACCAAAAATATTAAGGATTTTAGGCTAAAACGCAAAATTAAAAGCTCAGGCACCGAACTGAAACTATATATTACAATTACTTTGAATTGAAGGACGCAATTGAAACAAATCAAAACTTATATAATTGCAATAAGGGCCAGAACAACAAATTCCAGTGTTCAGGGACTGAAATGAATTTTGCCAAAAACACTGCTTCGTTGACGTCAGCTTGCGTAGGAGAAGAGAGAAATGAAGGGGGAAATTCAAACGACCATTGACATGTACCCGGACAACACATGGTTACACGCGCTACACCATGTGGAAGAGAGCATGCGGAGAATCGTTCTGGAAGCCGGTTGAGCATTTTTGGACGCCATTTGACGCCGCACACGCCGTTCAAAAGACACGTGAGGGCGTAAACGGACGGCGTGTGATAGGACCCGCCAACAGTAATCCGGCACGAAAAAGAATAAAAAATTGGCTAATTACCGTATCGCCCCTCCTACCCTGTGTGTTATTTTGTCGTTTTGCAGGGTTAAAACGGTGAGTGCACTGTTCCAAGAAATATTTGAAAAAAAACCGGCTAGACGAACTGGACTGGACCGGACTGAAAACAGGCAATGACCAGATAGCCCCTCAGAACAGCGCCTTTTTTTTGTCGTTTTACGAGGGACGATACCATCATTGCACTGTTCATGGACATAAAAGACAAAAAAAAAGGGTGGACGAACTCGCGCGCACCACCAGATAAAATTTCGAGTCCACAGTGACAATAAATCATAATAAACAGTAATGAACAGTAAAAACCTTTCCTCTTTTAGGCTGTGTTTGTTTCCTCGGAATTCATTTTCCGGGAAATTACTTTCCAAACTTTTATGTGTTTGTTTGCCTTCCGAAAAGTTGGTCAACGGAAAACACTTTTCAGTCAAAGAAAAATTGGGCTTGGTTTTCAGGAAAGTGTTTTCCGGAAAATTTGGGCGGAAAACACTTTCCGGAAATTGTGAAAAATTTAGAAATGTCATTATTTGCTGATTATATCAAATTTGATCCTCAAACTTTTGATTGCTATATATAATTTGTTTTGAATATTTATTTTTCAATTCCATCTCTTAAAATTTAATTTTTATATTAATTTTGGTCCTTATTTTTATAATTGTTATTTGCTTTTTTCTTATCATTTTTTTATTGAAATTTTTTATCTATCAAATTTGGTCCTTATTTTTTTTTATTGTTACTTATTTTATTCGAAATAATTTATGAAATGTTTATTATTATTATTTTAATTTATTCACCTTTCATTTTTTTTAATTTTTAGATTTGATCTCTATTATTTTGATTATTATTTATTTTATTTGAGATAATTTATGAAATTATATTTTTTTTCAATTTCATTCTCATTCAACTTTTTAATTTGTAAGATTTGTTCCTCATTATTTTAATAAACTTGAAAAAAAATTAATTTATTAATATATTATGTTCCAGTTCATTTTCCATAACACAAACAAATACTGGAAAGTATTTTCCAGTTTATTTTTTATAACACTGCCAAACATGGGAATTCACTTTTCAGGAATTCACTTTCCCCATAATTTACTCTTAAAAAAAAAACCATTTTTTAGCAAACAAACGGGGCTCAGTTCTTTCTTAATTTCAGAGGACAACATCAAATGATGGGGTAATGATGGACCCATGAGGAAAGGTTTGGCAAGTAAATAAGCTTGTCCCACTAACTGTAACCGTGAGAGCCTAAGCTTATAGGATGCTTTATCTTTGTTTTTAGAAATATTTTTTTATTTAAAAATCAAAATAATATTTTTTTTTTATTTTTTAAAATTTATGTTTAAACCAAAAAAAAATCTTAACCAATTCCCATGGTATCAGGTCGCCAATGAGCTGGATTTTTAAAAATAATACTGTACAAAATCTTAATCAATTTCCCTGCTGCAGGTTGACCTATGAGTTGGATTCTTAAAAAATAATGTTGTGCTCCATTCTCGCGGTATTTGCCATCTATGTACAGTCTTTAATCTAGTTTTCAGGCATGGCATGGTTGTAATGGGTGACCGTGTCCATTGGCAGGTTAGGCACCTGTATCTTCTACGTATTTTACTTATATTTTTGCAGGCTTGGATATCTTCTTGTTAAAATAAATAAATATGCAATCCTTTCGAATGATTTTTTTAAAAATTAATTAAAAATTAAATATATTACACATTCATTTAATTAAATATATTCAGAATAATACGTAACAGTAAATACAAAAAAAAAACAAATAATTAACAAATTTATTCAACTCATCTTGTTGAAGGTGGAAAGATATTTTTCTTACGCAAAACAATTAATGTATTGATGTTATGACATTTTTTTTTATATCAATTACAAAAGATAATCATTAATTAAAAAGTCGTGATGATGATTTTTTCACGCTTCATGTTTTGCAATCCCTGGATTGGAGAGATAACGGCGCAAGTGAAATGAGGGTGTTTTATAGCCATAAAAATTACAAATATAATTATCAAGAGTCGTCACCTCGTATTAAAATCACTAAAAACCTAGTGGTCTGCAAGAGTTTAGGTAAGGGGACTTATTGTGTAAGGGAAAGACTCATCACCCCAAGTACACCCTCCTAAAACAAGCTGCATTGTTGTTTAATTATTTTTTTTCTAAGTTTAATTTTTTTAACACTGCATTTTCAAAAAAAAAAATTTGTTTGCAGGTGTACTTTACAATATAATTTTATGCCGCAATAAAAGAAAACCCTTTTTTTAGTATATGTAAGTGTACTTTACAATGTAATTTTTCAACGAGATAGATAAAACAAAAATAATTCTTAATTGTTTTTTTGATATTTTGGCTGAATTTCAACGGATAATCATAAACTGGTTACGATATATAATTTTTGTTCAAAATATGATAAATATGCTATATTTGATTTTTACGAAAGTAATATGCTTGGGAAAACCTTGAAATTTGGTTATATGCACAAAAACAACATATATATTTTTTTTCAATGCAAATTTTTGTGTCTTTTTTTTAAATTTGGGTTGGGCTGGACCAACTAAGGAGGCCCAAAGCCCCACCTTTACTAGGCTTGGGCTTGGCCAAGAGCAATCCAGCCCAATCAGAACAAAAAAAGAAATGAAATCGTGAGAGTGAATTAATATTCACTTTATCTCATTGTTCGCGTATTACGTGAACAGTAGTGAAGTGGTCGGCCAACCATGACGAAAGGTTGATATGCTACTATTACCAAGTAGAGAAGTCCGAGGTGGTTGTCCCTGTGGTGGTGGGGTTGAAAATGAAGGCCTGTGGTGGCCGGGAGGAGCTTTTGAAATGGTGGTCTATATTGGAGTTGCTATTGCTCCTCATCGTTGCTGTGTCACTAGAGCTAGAGAAGAAAGGCTGGGTTGTTGCAGGTGCTGCCAGAGCTGAGGAAAGAGATCGGGTGGTGGTCATTGGCTGTGTTGGTGGAGGAGAGGAAGCTATCAAGTTGCTTGTTTTTTAGAGAAAGAGAACCACCGTAGGGAAGAGAGAGAAAGAGATGACTGTTGCGAGGAGGGAGAGAGCTGACGGTGCAAGGGAGAGGGACCATCGTTGGGGAGAGAGAGAAAGAGCTGACTGCTGCGAGGAGGGAGAGAGTTGACTGTTGCGAGGAGGGAGAGAGTTGACGGTGCAAGGGAGAACTGTGGCTAGCGATGGGGATGATGGTGGCTGCAGCTGTGTGTTCGTCTTCTCCTTTGTTTTTTTTTTTGCAAATTTCCAAGTTTCCCCTCTGATACATAAATTTCCCTTGTGTCTGTGTCTTCTTGTGATTGTCTATTCCCAGTTTTCACCCCCTCCTTCTATATATTTTTCTCCTCCATTTTTCACCCCTTTTTGTCAAAATTTTCCTCCCCTTTTATATACCAAATTTGCAGTTTAAAAACATGGGAGAGGTGTCTAGGAATGGGGTGTTATGTGTTACAGAGGGGTAATGGACATGGCTACAACATGGGTGTAGCATGGCTCTGGTGACGTTTGGATAGTTTTGGGTATTTTAATAATAATAATAATATAAAATAGTGGAAAAAATGAGTTGTTATAAAAAGAGTTTTTTTACAGGAAGAACGATGTTTTTATCTTCAATTTTGGCTTTCGATTTCATCCAAAAAGTTTCGTTACTGAAAATTATGATATTCTCAATTTAACTCAAATTAGGCTTTTAAACTTAATTTCTCACCAATTAAGCCCTTAATAAAATTAATTTGACTCATTTAAAGTAATAATTAAGCCCTTATGCTTAATTAAATCCTTCAATTGAGCTCTCAATTACTTTCGAAGCATAATTACACTTTAAATTGGCTACGATTAAATCAAATTGACCCATAAAAATATAATTATATCTTTTAACTTAACTTTTACGTAGATTTATCCAATAATAAATTATTTTAGCATTGAATCTGCATTTTTCTTCATTTTTGGGCAAAAAAATGGTATGATCGGGCTTTCAAAAATATCCAAAATTTTCACCTTGATTTTTCTGTCGACACCAACTCCTTTTATTTTATTTTTATTATTTTTTTATATATTTTGGGGAATAACCTAGAAATTGGGTTATGACATATGTTGATAAAAACATATAAGATCCGATGCTTAACATGAAAGCATGATGGAACAGTGTTGCAATTACCATAAATAAATAAAATGATTCTTTAATCTTTCTATAATAGTTTTTTCAAAAAAAGTCTAAGGAAAAAAATAATAATAAATAAAGGAAAGAATTAAAAAATGATGTAAATAAGCTAAGTATAGAGTGAAAAATATTTAAAGTGTAAAAATTAAGAAAATTAATATTTTTTTTCTAAAAAAATACAAATAAATTAAAAGGAAAAGTTAAAAAATATAATAAAGAATAAAGATAAGATAGTGATAAGTAGCCAAGTGTAAACTAATAAAAATACCAAGTATTAAAAAAACATTAAAAATCTTTTATTATAGGCAAAAAAACAACAACAAAAATTACAATTATATGACTACTACATTACATAAACAATGAAAAATTTAGAAAAAAAATACAATATCTTCATTTCTATGATTTTTTTAAAAAAAAAACTACAATCATGACACCACTATAGTACAAGTATAATGATTTTTTTTTTTGATAAAATCCACAAATTTGTCATTTTTACACACACACACACACTGATTTATTGTTTTGCTCCATGATGACAATATCAATTTATTAAAAAATATTAAAAACAATGTCAAGAGTGCGATGAGTTTCTTGACAGTATCATTAGTATTAACCATATGGATTAGTCTTAAAATCTCTTGTCCAAGATATTTGTCTAACTCAAGTTTTAAAATCAAATTATGTGAAACCGATTCGAATTAAATCAATCAATTTCATGGGTGTACTAAGGTAATCTAAGTGGCAAATAAAAATATGACTTAACTTTTAAATGATAAATTTCATAACAAAATATAAAGATAACAACAAATAGGATCAACCCTTATCCATCCCTTCCCCGGACATGGGTCAAGTATTATTTGAGTTAATTTTTTAATTAATTTTATAATAAAAAATAAATGTTGATAAAATTGAACTTTAATTCTAAAATTGACATTTATACGATGTTGTGATAAATCTATAAAAAAATATAAAAATAAATCATGTAATTTATTTCCTAACCAATTCAATATTGAAATATAAAACAAAATAATTAAAAAAAAGTTGAAAAAAGGATGCTTGGTCGATGAGTAAACTTGTTAAATTTATGAATTAGGTAACTTGAGCCAACATATCAAACCCATGAACCATGACATGAGCATTATTGGGATGTGAATATTTCAAAAAATATTTTATTTTTACTTATATGGCGACAAAAAAAGATATTCACAAGATCAAACACCAAACCAACAAATATTTTTTTGAGATTGCCATAACCTATTAAAAGCAAAACAAAACTAATTATATAATTAAATTTTCAATTGATCCAATATCTATATATGAAATTGAGAAGGAAAAAAAGAGTTAAATCTGTCAGACCTGTGAACCATGCCGACCAACCATACCTGCAAACAAGTCCATGTATTTTATAAAGTTTAATAACATAATATATCATTTATTTTTTAAAATTTATAAGAAAATAATAACAATAACTCCAAGTTCAATTAAAGAAAAATAATCTTACCCGACCAATAAGCTATAGAAACTTGGGTTACTTCGGCAAACTCACAAACCATAATAACTCTATTCAAAATAAAATAAAATAAATAAATTACAAAACTTAATTCTAATCCCTTCAGCATTAAAAAAAGAAAGATAAAAACTAAATAAAAAAAATAACATAACATAAAATAAAATTAAATTAAAAAAGGGTGTGAATGAAGATAATAATAAAAATATAATTATCTGAAAAGAAAAGAAAAAAAAAAAAAGAAGAAAAATGTTAAGCTGCCAAATCTAACACGCTATCTAGCAAGCTAGGCAGGCAGGGGGTTTATCGTGCTACCTGGAGGTAATGCTTCACGCTATTTTTTGACTGTCCACGAGGGTTGCGTCGTGGGACCAGTTTCTGAACTTGAATAGCCCAAGCATTTAAATTTATGTGAGAAATTTAAAATTTTTAGTATTGTGTTTTAAAAATAATTTTTAAAAGAAATTTATTTTTATTTTTATATTAACATTAATTTTTAATTTTTATATTTTTAGATTATTTTGATAGACTGATATTAAAAATAGTTTAAAAAAATAAAAGAAATTAATTTACTATATTTCTATTTTTTTATATAGAAAAAGACAACTTTATTAAGAATAAAATATCCTAAAACTTTAAGTACAAAATGTAATTCCTAGGGAGAAAATCATGTACTGACAATATTCATTAATGTCAGTGTGTTGATTTTAAAATAACGTCAACTAACAAATACTGAAAGAACAGGTGTTTCAAACTTGAGTTGCGCAGTCCCATGCTCCCCCTTTTTTTTCAGTCATGAAGTTTTTGAATTTTCAATTTTACCCTTTTACATTGAATCGATTCAATATTTGCTTTAATGGATTGTTTTGACGAACATAATCCTGTGTTCTCAAGCTGCAAGAAACTTTAATTAAATAATTATTTTTGCAAACAAAACTGTTTAGAAGTTATGTGTTTTGAAAGATTAACAATGATGTGAGTAGAGTTGATCATCCAAAAAAATGCCAGCCCTCGCTGCCTCTGAAGGAAAAAGAAAAGGAAATCAAGCGTAAAAAACAGAAGAAAAGAAGGGAGAGAGGCGCAGCCCCGATTCTCGTTGCAGGAGGGAGCCCTCATCGAGACGATTACGGTACTACTACTATCGAAGACGGTCGCTATCGGAGCTCAAAAGAAGTTACTTGATGGTAACACATGCGACATATATTTTTGTCTATTTAATTTTTAATTCAATCTCGAGTTTCATTCCTTCTATTTCCAATGAAGGACCCAACATTGTTTCATGAACTGTTTAGTTTAGCATGTTATCCTATTTTAAAAGCAATAAGAAAATTCAAATAGTAGTTTTTTTAATTTTAAAAGCAATAAGAAAATTCAAATAGTAGTTTTTTTAATTAATTAATTTATTATAAAGTGGGTCACTCAGTGATGTTATATATTTTATTTTTAATTCATAAAAATTGTCGCACCCCTAAAAAATGGTGAGCGCGGTGTCCTGACGACAGTCCCCGTGAGCGGGGGAATTCAATGTCGGGTCTAAGTTTATTTTTTTGTGGAAAAAAGAGGAGTCGCCACCTAGTATTACGGTTACTAGGAAACCTAAAACTAGTCCTTTAGAGATTCTAAGGCAAGAGACTGGTTGTGTAAAGGGAAGGTTTTAGCACCCCTAATACGCCTTACCTAGAGTAAGCTGCTTGACGTTTTGGTTTGTTTATGGTTTGTTATAGTTTTGATCTTTAAAAAAATATGTTGGTTGAATGATAGTGGTGTATTATCCCTGCCGAATATTTTAGATATTAACCCCTTAGGATTTATTTATCCAAACACCGATAGTGAATAATAGCAAATTATCCCTGTTGTATATTTTGAATATTGATCATTTAGTATTTATTTATCCAAACACCAACAGTGAATAATCGCAAATTATCCCCACCGCATATTTTGGATATTAACCCCTTTAGGATTTATTTATCCAAATTAACAATGAATAATATAAATAACCAAAAATAAGATTATGATATTTTTGGAATATTGGCCAATACCCTTTGGATTTTTACAAATATATTGTAAAATCCAAGAATGCAGTAAATGATTTTTCTTTGCAAAATCCATGTTAAAAACACATTTTTTCAAACTCCAACATAATATTTTTTTTGAAATAAAAAGAATATATTTTTTTCCAAAAAATATGCTAGTGTATTGGCCGTATGCATAAAACCACATTTTTGTTCTAGACATTTCCCAAAAAAATATATTTTTTATATATTTTTCCTATTATTTATTTACTATTATTTTATTTATTTACTGGTGGGCTGGACTGCCAACCCACCAGTGCTGGCTGGGCTGCCAGCCTAGCCTGTCTCGGGCTAGGCTGACAGCCCGCCCAGGAGCTGGGCCCGCGGCCCGGCCTCATTGTCCTAAGCTCTCGGCCCACTTGATTCTTTTTATTAGTGGGCTGGGCTTCCAGCCCAAACGGGCTGGAAGCCCGTATATCTTTCGGGCCGGGCTTCTGGCCTAAACGGGCCGAAACCCGTGACCCGTTAGTGTTCGGGCCGGGCACCAAACCCGGCCCGACCGACCCGGCGGGGAGTGAATTTTCACTCCCCCGCATGCAAGAAGATGAACAGTGGATTTTGCTGAATTTTTGAGTGTGACGAATGACTCACCTTTTAATACCTTTGTGTAGAGGACGTCGAGGTGGTACTTTTGGTCGTGGTGGCGTCGGAAATGGTGGCCAGTGGTGGCTGGAATGGAGTCGGAATGGCGACGGGGCTGTGTTGCTGCGTCGGATGCTGTCACTATTTCTGCAAACGGAGAAGACGACCGGAATGTGGGAGTCAAGAGGAAGATTCCGGTGGTGCTAAGTAGGAATATGGGTGGTCGACGGTGACCCCAGTTGGCCGGCCAGAAGGGAGAGAGAGAGCTTCGGCTCTGTTAGAGAGAGAGAAGAGGAAAAAACAAAACGAAAGAAGAGAGGGAGAGCGAAGGAGAGCAGATACGAGGGAAAAAATGATTCAAAATCTTTTCGTGAAATTCCTTGTCTTCTCGGCTATATCTCTGCTCCTTTTTTCCTTTTTTTCTTCTTCTTCAGTTCTGCCCTCCATTCCTCCTCTCTCTCCCCCTCGGTTCGTTTGCATGCATCTAATTTATAGGGGCTCTCAACATGCCTTTGGTGCTGCCCTGCGTTTGCAGGAAATTTAAGGCTGCAATGCCGTGCATAGAGCCGTTGCAGTGTGTTTCCTGCACTGTTCAGGTGTCGGAACAGTGCAGGAAACATGAAATTTTCATGTTGTGGTAAATTGTAATTTGGTCCCTAACCCTATAATTGTTCTAATTGCATCTCCAATTAGTTTTAAGCTTTTTAATTTGTGCAATTGTACTTCCGTCAACATTTCAAGAGCATCCTTAGTTTTGCGCGTCCTTTTTATTTTGGTCCCTGATTTCTGGTTTGCGCGATTTAACCCTTGATTGAACATTAAACTCTTAATTTATTCAAATTGGTCCCCGATTTTGCATAATTGGCTTGAATAAATTCAAATTGGTCTCTGAAAATTTCATTCTCGTCAATTGAGCCCGAATTAAATTTAAGAACTTGATTTCTCATTGACTAAGCCCTTAATAAAATCAATTTGACCAATTTAAAGTAAAACTAAGTCGTTGCGCGTAATTAAATTCTTCTATTAGACCTTAAATTAATTCTCAAATATAATTACACTTTTAATTGGCCGATGATTAAATCGAATTGGCATATAAAAATTTAATTATATCTTTCGATTTAATTTTTTACGCAGATTTAACCAATAATAAATTACGTGAGCCTTAATCTGTATTTTCCTTCATTTCTTGGCACAAAAGAGGTATGATCGAGCTCTTGAAACGCCAATAATTTCTGCCTTGATTTTCTTACCGATACCGGCCCTCTTCCATTTTTTTTTTGTTTTTGGATAGTTTTGGGGAATGACCCAAAATTGGGTTATGACAGTTGCCCCCTTCTTTACAATGCTTACGATTAAAGTCTTTGTAAAAGACTTAAACTAGTAAGTGTTGTAAAGAATGATAAAGTTGGTCTCATTGTTCCGGGTGACCTACCCAAGTGAATGGTCTTATTGTTCCGGGTGACCTACCCTGTTAGAATAGTTATGATGGTCTCAATGGTGACAGGTGACCTACCCGGGTCTCGTTATGACAGGTGACCTGCCCGGGTTAGTATGGTCTTAATGGTGACGGGTGACCTACCCGAGTCAGAATGGTCTCATTATTCCGGGTGACCTACCCTGTTAGCGTGGTCTCATTGTTCCGGGTGACCTACCCAAGTTAGAATGGTCTCATTATTCCGGGTGACCTACCCTGTTAGCGTGGTCTCATTGTTCCGGGTGACCTACCCAAGTTAGAATGGTCTCATTTTTCCGGGTGACCTACCCTGTTAGCATGGTCTCATTATTCCAGGTGACCTACCCAAGTTAGAATGGTCTCAATGGTGACGGGTGACCTACCCGGGTCTCATTATGACGGGTGACCTACCCGGGTTAGAATGGTCTCAATGGTGACGGGTGACCTACCCGGGTCTCATTATGACGGGTGACCTACCCGGGTTAGAATGGTCTCAATGGTGACGGGTGACCTACCCGGGTTTCATTATGACGGGGGACCTACCCGGGTTAGAATGGTCTCAATGGTGACGGGTGACCTACCCGGGTCTCATTATGACGGGGGACCTACCCAGGTTAGAATGGTCTCAATGGTGACGGGTGACCTATCCGGGTTAGAATGGTCTCAATGGTGACGGGTGACCTACCCGGGTGTCATTATGACGGGTGACCTACCCGGGTTAAAATGGTCTCAATGGTGACGGGTGACCTACCCGGGTTAGTATGGTCTCAATGGTGACGGGTGACCTACGCGGGTCTCGTTATGACGGGTGACCTGCCCGAGTTAGTATGGTCTCAATGGTGACGGGTGACCTCCCGGGTCTCGTTATGACGGGTGACCTGCCCGAGTTAGAATGGTCTCAATGGTGACGGGTGACCTACCCGGGTCTCGTTATGACGGGTGACCTGCCCGAGTTAGAATGGTCTCAATGGTGACGGGTGACCTACCCGGGTGTCATTATGATGGGGGACCTGCCCGAGTTAGAATGGTCTCAATGGTGACGGGTGACCTACCCGGGTCTCATTATGACGGGTGACCTACCCGGGTTAGAATGGTCTCAATGGTGACGGGTGACCTACCTGGGTTAGTATGGTCTCAATGGTGACGGGTGACCTACCCGGGTCTCGTTATGACGGGTGACCTGCCCGAGTTAGAATGGTCTCAATGGTGACGGGTGACCTACCCGGGTCTCATTATGACAGGTGACCTACCCGGATTAGAATGGTGAAGATGAGGATGCAATGCGTGATGATGCACGTACTTACCTCTTTTTCTGATGCTCCATTGTCATAGGATCTCCAATGCTTTGCCCAACCTAAGCACATTGCCTATTCTAGGCTATCCGCAATGTTCTCTGTTTTCATTGTTTCATCAAGTCTGAACTTGCCTCCAAGTGTGGTGTTGCTTGATTCCTCGTGAAGGGGCGTAATAAATCATCTGTTTTCTTTGATTCTTTCAATAACAGTTCCTTGATTTGTGTGTGTTTTGCTAACAATCATTTGCAAGGCTTGTTAATGTTGATCTCATCTTCGATTGTCAAATCACCATGGAGCATTCATCAATTGAATTGCGTTTCTTCCAGCATATGTCATTTATTAACTTTCATGGTATTGTCAAGTCATCCAAAAATGCATCCAAAACTTAATCATTGCATGCTCAATGATATCTTCAATAAATTTCGCTCAGCTCGCGAGATGGGATGTAATGTTATCATCATCCGCAATCATGCGATGAATTGTACCTCGAGTTGATGTAACTATTGTCATGCAATTTGAAACTCTTTGTCGAAGAATTATAATGTTGTCATTTAACAAGGATTTTATATATATAATATATATCCATGCAGTGAATTGAACCTTGAGTCGATGGGCTTCAAAATTAGTTATCCCACAACTAGTCTTGGTGGTACATATACTTTTCAATATGTATCAATAATGTATCTCATGCGATGACATCTTTCCTTTTATCATGCACATGCATGTAATGAAGCAGAGCTTGCCTCGACAACTTCAAAAACATTATTCCATAGTCAACCTTGATGGCATGCATATCCTTTAATATTTATCAAAATGCACCCATGCGACAATATCTATTGGAGACAACCAAATTTGCGAGTAAGCTGATATTTTAGAAATTTGAAGGTTCCCTTCAAATGCGATTTTTATTTCAACCGTTGTTGGAACTTGTTAAACCATCATTCTCTACTAAGTAATTTTTCCTTGAGTTGATATGTTGATGCTTGTTCATCTGTTTGTCATCAAAATATATTTGTTGTCGCTATAGATCTGATGAATTTCACTGAATCTTTATTTGCTTGTGTTTCCCTTCCACCAAGCTGATGTGAAATTATTTGCATTCCTATCAAGATCCATATTGTGGCCTTTGACTGTTGGACCTTTCAAAGATAATCCAGAACTGTTAATGTCAAGGATTTTGTTAATTCGGTCAATATTTCCTTTATTTGTGAATCTTTCTTGTTCTGAAAGTAAGTCACCAATTTCAAAGATCATGTGCATCCAAAGTCTAATTCTTGAAATAAAATCAAAGAGATGTCATTTGTTGAAAATCAAATTCATTTGGTCAAATACCCAATACACGATATTCAATGCAGGTAGACCTGTAATTATCTTGTATTTTGTTGACAATATTTGACTCATTGTGAGATTGAAATCGTTTTTTTTTATGGGTTTTTTGTTTCAATTCTAATCTCTGACTTTGGGGGTATACGATTTGACGGTACATGATGAAGTGATAATTTGTGGTTTTCAAACAATTAGAGTGTCGAGTAAAGACCCGAGATTCAGTTGAAAATTTGTCTCCTTTTCCAGCACTTACTTTATCAATATGTATAACAAATTGTAACTTACTTTGTGAAGTTATAACTCTTATGGAAAAAACCTTAACAATATTGGAGAGCACCATTTATCAGTTAAAATTGTCTGTTTGATCACGAAGGACTTTTAAAAGCATGTAATGAGGCTATGGTTCATGGTTATAAAAGGGAATTCATAGGCTCAAAAAAGTGTTTAAGGGTTTCAAAAACCTAGGATCGCTATCATCTAGTTGTTAACTCTCTTTTTGTTGTGTTTGCAGAAGAACTGACATAAAAATACGTTAATTATCTTAACATGATTTTTATCAGTCAACCAATGCTCTAAGAAGCTCCATAACCATGTCATTCATTTCATTGACAATTTCAAACTTAAAAGGGGAATACTAAAACTCAAACCATCATTTGTCATCTAATGTTATTGCATGTTTTGTTGCGTTCAATAGAGTCTAACAAAACAATTATGCAAGATATTCGTTTGATGAATAACTTATCTTGAAGACTCAATAATATTTCTTTCCACATGAAGTTTTTCCACATATACCAACAGACATGGTGTAATTCAATTTTCTTTTTTCTTTTTTTTCTTTCTTTTTCTTTTCTTCTGTTTTTTTTTTAACTTGTCCTTGGCATTGACTCTTAGTTTTTATCATGTCTTCTCTCAATTTGCTTGTTCTCAAATGCTGGGTTTTCGCTCTTAAACATCCCCTTTTTGTTGATTCTAATATCATTAAAGTATCCTCAAACTATAAATCTCTTATCTGCCCCCCCAATGTTTGCCCCCAGTGTGAGGGTGTGATCCATGTCGGGTTTTTTTTTGAGGAAATAATATCAGGCTCAAATTGGGATTAACAAAGGATATATATTTCAAGAATAGTGAAGGAAATAAACAAATATGGTCTTTTGTCATTTCAAGCAAAATTGATTTTAACTGATAAATTTTGACCTCATCCAGTGTAATGATTTGGACGTGTAAGAGTCAAGATTCATGGGTCCATGAATATCAAATCCATTACATGTCAATATACATACTAATAAAGCTTAGTTTTATGATGTGGTTCAAAATCTCGGTGTATGGGCTCAAAAAAAAAAATTATTTGGCCACTTGGTATCATGTCAAAAGTTGGGTCAATTCTGTAATCAAAATACTTTTAAATTTTGCATGTTGGAGTTTGATCAAAATATTTTTTCAAAAATAAGCATGTTAAAACATCTCTTGATTTCAAAACAACAAAAAGACAAGGACAACACATGTTTCAATGAAATGATGATTTAACCCCAAAACAAAGTGATAGGTGATGAGAGACAATTATTGACGGTGCGACACTTTTCTTAGAGTTTTCAAACAATCATTTCTGTATTGTCGCTGCTTAGTGATCTTGCTTATGCTTGCGATGATTTATTGCTGCCACTGTCAGTAATAACATCCTCCACAAAATTTGACTTGTCTTTTGCTAATAAAATTTCACATTTGATTACTGAAATTCTTGCAGCTAGTCATCTCTCTCATCTGAATTATGTTGCAAAAGGAAGGCAAATTTTTTCGTGCTCCTCATTGGGGAAAAAAAAATCAAGCTAGGATGCACTCTTATCAAACCAACAAAGTGCGCAAATCATGAACAAATTCGTCATACAATGAAAAGACTCTCTTGCGGAAATTTTACTTCGTCGAGCAATGATCCTGTTATGCACATGTGTCGACCTTTCAGACACCAGAATAGACTCAACAATTCCATATTATATTTTGACACTCGGGATATTTTATCTTTGCTCACGAAATAAAATGGTCTACTATGTGGCGGCCTAAAACTCCTTGATTTGACAATGCCGCAACAAACTCCACATGATCAGAAGAGAAATCAAACAATGCTTAGATGGATTGCACAACTTATTTAACTGATGCTTGCTTTCTGAAAATGGGTTCGTATCTAAACTACCTGTATTTCTTAAAAGGAAACCTGAATTTCCACAAACTCCATTGATGATGCATTAACACTATGCGGATGGTATCTAAGAATATGTCCAGACTAATTTCATTGTGAAGCAGAGAGCTCTGTTGTTATCTTGCGGAAAAAACACAAATGATGTTTCTCTATCGGCGCGAAATCTTCTCGGCAATGTCAAATGATAACGACTTTGGACCTTTGGGAGGGTGACAAATTGAGGGACCCCAATTTCAAATTATGAGAATGCATGTTTTGATGTAAATGCATTTTTTTACAAACTCGCTCTTCGAGGAGTGACACATGATAAACAAAAAACTGTGGGAATGCATGTTGAAAATGTATATGCATGTTTTTTTTTTTTTTTTTTTTACGCTCACCCTTCGAGCAGTGATACGTAATCGTAATAATTGCATGATAAACAAACAACTGTGAGAATGCATGTGGAAATGCATATGCTTTTTTGTTGGTTTTTTTTTGACGGACTCGCTCTTCGAGGAGTGACACGTGATATTAACAAATTGTGAAAATGCATGTTGAAATGTATACACATGTTTATATATATATATATATATATATATATATATATTATGTAGCATGCACCCTAATGATAGGTTCTAGTTCCTTTATGTGAGACATAGGGTAAGTTTACTATTTGGTCTCTAAAAAGGATCTCTTGCTGTCCTAGTAATCACCTTCGTAAAAGCAATATGGGGGTTTAGCAAGTAGCGGGATGGTACGTATATCAATCACTACCAGTCTAAACACTCAGCAAAGAGTTGGGTTTACACAAACTTCAACCTTGACTCAAGTCATAGGTAAGCTGCTAGTCCCCCACCTAACTTAAAGTTTACTGTGTGTGCCACATAATAATAATAAAGGTGATGCATGATAGGATATCTTTTCACATTTGACATGTCATGTATGATACGATATAAAGATAAATAACCAAAAATATAAATCATTCACAGCAACAAAATCAACATATCACAAAAAATCAAAATATCATAAACAAACAAAATTATCAAGCCTAGTCAAATGTCCCCAGTGGAGTCGCCATCCTGTCACACCCCTAAAAAATGGTGAGTGCGGCGTCCTGGCGACCGTCCCCGTGAGCGGGGGAATTCAATGTCGGGTCTAAGTTTATTTTTTTGTGAAAAAAAGAGGAGTCGCCACCTAGTATTACGGTTACTAGGAAACCTAAAACTGGTCCTTTAGAGATTCTAAGGTAAGAGACTGGTTGCGTAAAGGGAAGGTTTTAGCACCCCTAATACGCCTTACCTAGGGTAAGCTGCTTGACGTTTTGGTTTGTTTATGGTTTGTTATAGCTTTGATCTTTAAAAAAATATGTTGGTTGAATGATAGTGGTTTATTATCCCTGCCGAATATTTTAGATATTAACCCCTTAGGATTTATTTATCCAAACACCGATAGTGAATAATAGCAAATTATCCCTGTTGTATATTTTGAATATTGATCCTTTAGGATTTATTTATCCAAACACCAACAGTGAATAATCGCAAATTATCCCCACCGTATATTTTGGATATTAACTCCTTTAGGATTTATTTATCCAAATTAACAATGAATAATATAAATAACCAAAAATAAGATTATGATATTTTTGGAATATTGGCCAATACCCTTTGGATTTTTACAAATATATTGTAAAATCCAAGAATGCAGTAAATGATTTTTCTTTGCAAAATCCATGTTAAAAACACATTTTTTCAAACTCCAAGATAATATTTTTTTTGAAATAAAAAGAATATATTTTTTTTCCAAAAAATATGCTAGTGTATTGGCCGTATGCATAAAACCACATTTTTGTTCTAGACATTTCCCAAAAAATATATATTTTTTTTTATATTTTTTATATATTTTTCCTATTATTTATTTATTATTATTTTATTTATTTACTGGTGGGCTGGACTGCCAGCGCACCAGTGCTGGCTGGGCTGACAGCTCGCCCAGGAGCCGGGCCGCATTGTCCTAAGCTCTCGGCCCACTTGATTCTTTTTATTAGTGGGCTGGGCTTCCAGCCCAAACGGGCTGGAAGCCCGTATATTGTTCCTCAGGTATGTCACACTCTGAATGGGTCTTGGATTGTGATGCCTCCCAACACATGTCTCCAGATTCCTTATCTTTTTTCTCTATTTCCCCTCTGTCTTCCATTCTTGTATATAACTAGTAATGACATTCCTATGTCCTTAGCAGGTGTTGGTTTTGCTACCACACCTCACTTATCTCTCTTAATGTTTATCTTATTCCAAATCTCAAATTGAATCTTGTGTCTGTTGGTCAAATATGTGATTCTAGTGATTATTTAATCATATTTGTTTTTGTTCTTTTTGTTGTATACAAGATCTGTAGTCTTAGAAGATGATTGGGACAAGTCGTATGGAGAATGAGGTATATATTTTGGAGGAGTTACAAGTGTCAATTGTTGTTGTCGCTACTGCTGCTACCACTATTGGTGACTTGTCTTTCTTTCGTTTGAGTGTTTCATCTTCTACTTTTTATTTATGGCATTCCCATCTAGGTCATGTTTTGTCTTCTCATTGGAGATTTTTGGCATCTATAAGAGCTTTAAGAAATTTGAAAACTTGTGACATTTCTAATTGTAGTAGATGTAAACAGGCAAAATTTGCCGCTTTACCTTTTAATCAAAGTATTTATATTTCTTCTTCACCATTTGATTTGATTCATTCTAATATATGGGGACCTTCTCATGTTTCCATAAAAGAAGGGTCTCGATATTATATCTCTTTTATTGATGATCATACTCGTTATTGTTAGGTTTACTTAATGAAACATCATTTTGAATTCTTTGAGATATATGCACATTTTCTAGCTCTTATCAAAACTCAATGTTCTACTGTGATCAAATGCTTTAGGTTTGAGTAAGGTGGGGAATACACCTCTAATAAATGTTGCCAATTGTTTGCTTTAGATGGCCATCTACTATAATTCATATATAGATACTCATGAGCAAAATAGAGTTGCTAAAAGAAAACTTAAGCACATTGTTGAAATTCCTCATTCTCTCTTGTTGTCTTTTTTTGTTTCTAGTGAACTTTGGAAAATAAGTTGTTCTTACTGTTATAAGTTTGAATAATACAATTTCATCTTCTTATAGTTCGGGTATATCTCCTTTTAAAAAATTATATAGGTATGTCCCTGATTATTCATCATTTATAGTCTTTGGTTGTGCTTATTTCGTTCTTCGTCCTCATGTGGAACGTAGTAAGTTATCCTTTTGATCTGCTGTTTGTGTCTTTTTGGGTTATGATGAAGATAAAAAGAGGTATCGTTGTTTTGATTCAATAACTCAGAAACTTTTGTGCCTCGTCATGTTGTCTTCCTTGAATATAAACCTTTCTTTTCTATTTCATCCACTACTCATAGTCTTACTAAAACTGATTTTTTTTCTTCATATAAATTCCTTTTTCAAGGATTCTAGTAATGATACCTTTCCTCATGTTTGATCAATTTGTACTCATAACTCTACAAGTACTGGTAATTTACTCTCAAGCACACCTGAAGCTTTATTCTCATCTACAACTCCTCAAGCTTCATTTGACATTGTGGATCCACCTCCACATCAGTCCATCCGCATTTGAAAGTCCATAAAATTATCAGGTTTTACTTATTCTTGTTA
Organism: Salix dunnii; assembly: GCA_015731905.1. Taxonomy (NCBI): domain Eukaryota; kingdom Viridiplantae; phylum Streptophyta; class Magnoliopsida; order Malpighiales; family Salicaceae; genus Salix; species Salix dunnii. The sequence continues at coordinate 8,128,224 of CM027668.1, read as the reverse complement.
TTCTTCATCATTTATTTTTTTTTAGTTTCTATTCATTGTCTCTTTGAGCTCTCTTCCTATAAAGAGGCAATTCTTGATCCACTTTGGCAGCAAGCTATAAATGAGAAACTTTCTATTTTGCATAAGATAAATATTTGGTTCCTCTACCTTCTAGTAAGAATATTGTTTATTGTTATTGGGTGTATAAGATCAAGACTAATTTTAATGGGTTTATTGAACGATACAAAACTAGGCTGGTTGCAAGGATACTCTCAACAGTATGATATGGACTATAAGGAGATATTTGCCCTGGTTGTAAAAATGACTACTATTCATACTCTTATTGTCGTAGCTTCAATTCGTTAGTAATATATTTCTCAACTTGATATTAGAAATGTCTTCTTTAATGAAGGTCTTCAAGAAAAAGTTTATATGACACCCCTTTTAGTATTTCACATTACTTTGGATATGTTTGTAAGCTTAAGAAAATATTATATGGTCTAAAACAAACACCCTGTGCTTGGTTTGAGAAATTCTTTATTGTGATCTCGTCTCTTGGTTTTGTTTCTAGCATTCATGAATTTACTCTTTTTATTAAGTGCAATGATATAGGTCATATCATTATGTCTTTATATGTTGATGATATGATTATTACTTGTGATGATATTTCAGTTTTGAAGACAAAGTTGGCAAGATGATTTGAAATGAAATATTTGAGTTATCTTCGATATTTCTTGGGTATTAAGGTAGCATAATCACCTAGAGGTTACCTTCTTTCTCAATCGAAATATATTGCAGATATTCTTGAGTGGGCTAGATTGATTGATAACAAGACAATAAATACTCCTATTGAAGTTAACACAAAGTACTCTTTTTTTGATGGTTTACCTTTGATAAATCCTACTTTATACTGCACTATTATTGGGAGTTTGGTATATCTCACCATTACTTGTCCAGATATTGTATATATTATTCACAATGTTAGTCAGTTTGTTGCTTCTCTTACTGCTATTCACATATGGTTGACAAACTCTCGATGCTTGTAGCTGCCGTATTGTGAATTTGAGGGAAAATGTTAAATAATATTTATGTAGTCTTATTTATTAAGGATAAAATAATACTTTTAATATAACTTATATTTAGGTTAAGACTAAGCACTTAAATTCTGACCTTCTTTTTTGTGTTTGATCTTAATTTATTTTAACATGTGTAAATATTCATGCATACATGTGTAATTGTGATTTGCTTTCATGTATAATTCGCACGTGCTAATATTTATGTGCAGGTGACAAGAAATTATAAAATAAACTAAAAGAGATCAGCATTTTACTATAGATTGTGTGTATTTTTACTGTGGATTGTAATAGTTGTTTTGGGTCAGTTTGGTTTTTTGGTGTCGGGTCGGTTCGGTTTGGGTCACAATTTTTTTCTTCTATGGTTGCTGCTTTGCCACGTGTCTGGTTATTTTGATTTTTGTTATTTTCATCTCATGTCTTGCTATATTTTTGTTGTGATCACTTGAGCACTCTCCCTCTCTCTACGAACTTCTAACTTCTCTCCCTCTCTTTGCTAACTTCTCTCTGCTAACTTCTCTCCCTCTCTCTATGAACTTCTAGCTTCTCTCCCTCTCTAATTATTTGCCTTTCTCTGCTAACTTCTTAACTTCTCTCCCTCTCTCTGCTAACTTCTCTCCCTCTCTAATATTTTCCTTTCTCTGCTAACTTATCTCCCTCTCTAATTATTTCTAAAATTAGGGTTTTGAAATCCTAATTTTTATGCTAATTTTTTGTAATATGTGAACAGAGACAAAGTTGAATTTCTGATTTCAAGAAGAAAACTAATGGAGCCTAATGCAGATCTGCTAGAATGGTCGAAGAAGGACAAACGCCGATTACTTCATGCTGTGTATTGTGCCGGTGACCTTGAGCGTACCATTAAGTGAGTGAGGTTTTTATTTAAGTTTTTTTTTAATTTTTTGAATTTATGTGATTTTTTGCTTATTTTGTTATTTATTTTTGTGAATTTATTTGTAATTAACTTTGTGTTTATTATGAAGGATTTTTTTTTGGAATTTATGCGATTTTTACTAAATTCAGTTTTTTTTTTTAGTAATTTGTGTGATTTTCTTATTTTTTTTTTTATCTTCTTTTCAAATTTAGGTGTAATTAACTGAGCATGTGTGTGTGTCATCAACATATCAAAACGATCAAAAAACTATAAAAGTATGTTATTTTGCCTAGTCCTCGATTTGTTTCTTACCTCTATGGGTGCTGGGTTTTTCTTTTGACATCACTAAATGATGGGCGAGGGGACTGATTTGTTTGTTGGGTCTCTTGGTCTATTTGTTTGGTTGGGTTATGTGGTTGTTGATCTCAGTTTTATGGGTGTGTTGCTTAGGTGTGTTGGCAGTGGAGGGTTTTTTTGGATAGAAGAGTTTGTTTGTGTTTTGACTCAATCATTGGGTGCTAATGTTTTGTGGGTTTGGTTTGTTGTTGATTTTGATATTAACATGTTTATTGATTTCAATTTTATAGGTGTGTGACTTTGGTGTGTTGGCAGTGAGGGGTTGATGCGAATAGAAAGTTTATTATTTGTGTTTTGACATAATCGTTGGGTTGGGTGTAAGTGGAGGTTTTTACCTATGTGTTGTTGGTTTGGTTTATTTTTTGTTTTGATTTTTATTTGGTTTTTATGTAGGTTTATTGTTAATTTTTATGTATTTGTTAACTTCAATTGGGTTTGTTGGTAGTGCAGGGTTCCTTTGATTAGAAGAGTTGATTTTTATATGCAGGTTGTTGCCAATATTTTGTGGGTTATTGTTGGTTTTGATTTTTATTTGATTTTTATGCAGATTTATTATTAATTTTTATGTGTTTGTTAACTTCAATTGGGTTTGTTGACAATGTGGGGTTCCTTTGATTAGAAGGGTTGATTTTTATGTGCAGGTTGTTGCCAATGTTTTGTGGGTTCGGTTGATAAATCATTGGATTGTGTGTACGTGCAGTGCTGCTAATGTCCTTTGTGTTTGTTTTTTTTATTGATTTTTATGTATATTTGAGTTTTTTTGCTTACACGATGCAAGTTTTGATTGCTTTTCATGTTTTTATTTAGCTTGCTTGCCCTTTCATTGTATTTTTCTTCCTGTTTTGCTTTGTGTTGTTTCATGCTTTATTTGTTAAGCTAATTTTTATTTTTCATTCTTCATTTTATTTTTCTATTTTTTTGCAGGGGGTTTAGAGTGTTGTGGTCCTAGGATTTTGTTGGCTTTGTTGATTCTCAAGGTATATATGTAATGTTTTTTTGTTTTATGTTGGTTGAGTTTTTCTTTAGAATTGTTAGGTTCAATAATGGTTGCTATTGTGCTAGTTGATACTTTTGCTGTTTAGTTGTTGGTTTTTATGGGTTGAGTTTGCTTGCATTGCTATTTTTTAATTGTTGTGTTTTTTTTTTTTTTGACTTTGATATTATTTTCTCTTTTGATTCGCGGTGTTTGTGTTGGATTTGTTGATTTTTTTAGGGGCTTGGAGCTATTGTTGTTATGTTTTTCTTGCTTTTCTTTTGGTGATAAAGATAACTCTTTTTTGTTTGAGAAATCATATCTGTTGATCATAATCAACACAACTATCAGTTTCTATTTTTATTTTGATGTTGATTGAGTTTAATAGTGATGGATGTTATATTATTTCTTGGAACAAATCCTTCATCGTTGATTTTAAAATTTGGCATGTGTTTTTTTTACATTGTTGCTGGTGCTTAGTGGTTCGTTTGTTTGTTGTTATATTCATATGCCATAAATGGGTGATTTTGCTTTGGAAAAGCCTAGGAAAAATTAAAGATTGTGTTATTGGTTCGGTTGCTAGTGGAAGTATATAATTAGTTTTGCGGGTGTGGATTTCTTTGATCATGTTTTATGTTTTTTCCCGTTGTTTTATTAAAGTGAGATTTTTTTTATATACTCTGCAGTTTTATGGCTCTTTTTGCTCTATAATGTGAAATTTGATCAATCATTATATGTAATTGAAAAACATTTGCTTATCATAGTAGATGGAGTTATATACAAATTTGTTTTTGGAGACATTTGACGTAGTAAGGATGGATTTTATGTTGATAATTCTATATAGTTATATGTTTCCGTTTTACAATTTTAATTTATTGTTTTTAGTTTAGAGTATTGGTGATGTTTGATGGATCAACTATGATTTTTGCTTGATGGAACAAGTATTGATTCCTATTTTATATGTCTTTCGTAAATGATTTTATGCTGGAATTTGTTGATGAAATTAGGGAATTAGTGTTTTCAATTTGAATCTCTCATTTTTACTTAAGTGTACTGGTGATGTTTGGTGGATCGAATATTGATTTCTATTTCGTATGTTTGTCATTAATGATTTTATGCTGAAATTAGTTGATGAAATTAGATGATTAATGTTTTTTTATTGGTAGGCAAGGTATGTAATTAGTGTTGTGGATGTTATCTTTTTTGTCCATATTCTTGGTTTTTATTTTTAATTTTTAAGTCATTAGTTAATGGAAAGTTTGGCTGTTTTTTGGTTTTGTTGCCTTGGAAAGTTAGCACCGGTGATTACTGAAAACAGTTTCACTTAAAGATGGTTGAAGATTATTGCATTAGTTCTGTTTTGGTGTTTGTCTGAACCATTGTTTTTATTTGATTTTTGCAGTTGTCAATATATTTTATGTTGTTTATCTTTGTGAGATAATAAATTGTTCATTATCGCTATTAATTTTTTTTATAGGTCTATTCTCTCTCTCTGTTTTTTTATTTTTTTTATTTATATTGGGTAACTTGGTATTTAATTGTCTAGATGATTGGTTTGTTGTTTTTCAAATTGATTTGTGATTTGGTGACAAGCATACACTTATTTGTATGTGTTGGCATTGCTATGAACATGAATTCCCTATTATATATTGTTGGTAAAAGTGTGTTTAATTCTTTATAGATAAAAGAAATTAAATTTATTGTTTGATCGACTCATTTATTGTACCTTTTTCCTTTCTTTTTGCAAGAATATACATTTGGTATGTGTATGAAGTTGCTGGAAAATCTGCATCGGTTTCCTCACTTTGTTCTAAAATTTTTTTGGAGCAATTATTCATTTTTATATCTTCAATTATGAGGCTTTTGTGTTGATATTATTATCCTTAAATATGTTAGTATGATTCAACAATTATGTATTTTATCTTCTATTTTATCACATATGCAAATTGATAACATCATGAAAGTTGATGTAAATGTTGGGAAAAAAACTATTTTTTTCCATATTTTTGTATTGAAAATCTTTCGAGACAATTATCTATTTCCGTCTTTTTTATGTTAAATCTTTGATGTTGTTGCAGTAGTGTGTATTGATGTGCTGTATTATATCAAACATTACATGTATATATATATATATTATATTTTATTTTTAAATTAATGAAATTTATTAATTACTTCATATTTAATAATTATAAAAATTATATTGTGCCCCGGGCAATCTATATACTACAACAGAAACTTTGGAATTCTAGTGCCACAAAAAGCTGTGTAGACTAGCAGCTTACGCATGAGGAGGGAGGTTACCAGATTTGCTGTTTCTGCAGGCTTAGAAAAGATGGCTTGTCCTGTCTTTCTAAATGTATATTTGTGTGCGTCCACAGTCAATCCTTTTCTTTAATGTACCAAATTTAAGGAAGCCAAATATATATAAAAAATAAAATGGGCTGCGGTTTTATTGTGTTTTTAGACCTATATTATTAGAGATCTGTAAAATTATTATTTTATTTCTTGGGTTGAAAAATTTGTTTTAAGAACCGGGGATGTTTTAGATAATTTTAGGAGACATTTGTAATATTTTCAGATTATTTAGGGTTTTATAATATTTTTAGATTGTATTTCATGAGTGAAACTATCAACTAACCTATAAACATTGTATGGATTTATTATTTTGCTCAAATTTATATTATAAAAAAATCTTCTAAAATTAATATTTTTTACATTGAAAAAATATGATTACGACTACGATGAAGTGCAGGTAAGTATGTATCTATGTATGTATATCTTGAAAAGAAAGAAAGATATTAGGTATACAATTATTATTTTAATTATAACTATGTTAATGGACTTTAGACAGATCAACGAACATACATACCATAATACCTGACTATCTTCCTCTGTTTTCTATTTTTCTGTCATGTCAGGTAAATCCTAATGGTTCTCAAGTTTACAATCAGACAGTCTTTTATACATATATATGGTGATAAACTGCGATATTGTTTATCAACCAATATACATGTATATGGTGATAAACTGTGATATTGTTTACCAACCAATGATTTTTATTGAAAATACGGTTCAATGTCAACCCTCTGGCAAGTGGGCCAGCCGGAAATGTTGCCAACTTTCTCACCATAGGATAGGAGCGGCAAAGTTCGAAATTAGATTTCCGCACGTAATTGAGGAAACATAAAAAGAAAATAGTATTTATGTACAAATTGAATACTTGTATTTTCGTGGCTGGCAAATTGAATGCCATGGCGGGTTAACAATTAAAAGTTCGTTGGGGTAGTTGCATCCTCCCGAGTACCACCCTTCTCTCTCTCTAAATCCACTCTCTTTAAAACCCAAAACATTTCTTCCCCTTTAGCAATCCATTTCTCTCTCTTCTTTATAGTCACATCTCCTCCTCTATTGCTTTCTGGGGCCTCTTCATTTTTGTGCATTCACAACATCCGTACTTCCCTTTTTTTAGGCTATTGAATAATTGCCCGGAAAATGGAAGAGGATCAGAGAAAGCAGAAATTGAGACCAGAATCAGTCATGGTTCATGATACTCAGCCAGCTGAAACGACTAGAAACAGCCTCCCAAACTTTCTTCTATCAGTTAAACTCAAATATGTGAAACTTGGTTATCATTACTTAATCTCCAATGCCATGTATCTCTTGCTTATTCCACTCCTGTTCATTGCATCAGCTCATCTTTCAACTCTCACTATCCAGGATTTCGTTCAGCTCTGGAACCACCTTAAATTCAATTTTGTCTCAGTAACTGTTTGCTCAGGTCTTCTAGTTTTCTTGGCTACTCTTTACTTCACCAGCCGTCCTAGAAAAATATACTTGCTGGATTTTGCATGTTACAAGCCTGAACCTACTCAAATGTGCACCAGAGAAGCTTTCATTGAGAAATCAGTAGCAGCAGGCTGCTTCAGTGAAGAGAACCTAGCCTTTCAAAAGAAGATTATTAAGAGGTCTGGTTTAGGACAAAACACTTACTTCCCTGAGGCAGTGATGCGAGTCGCCCCAAGGCCGACCATGGAGCACGCAAGGAAGGAGGCTGAGATGGTTATGTTTGGAGCCATTGATGAGCTCTTGGCCAAAACTGGGGTCAAAGCTAAGGATATAGGCATTCTTATAGTGAATTGCAGTTTGTTCAATCCAACCCCGTCTCTCTCTTCCATGGTAGTCAATCACTACAGACTCCGGGGGAACATAATGAGCTATAATCTTGGCGGTATGGGTTGCAGTGCTGGGCTTATCTCTATTGATCTTGCCAAACAGCTACTGCAGGTATGAAAACTTGAACATCCTTTTTTTTTTTCTTTAAAAAAAAATTCTTTAATTTGTTCTTCGTAATTGGTCTCTAGAATGGGGAGTCAACTGACAAGAACATGGTATTTATGGACATCTGGTACAAATGGAGCAGTTCGCTAAATAATATCATGGCATCCACAATATGTCCAGCTGGTCTTCTAGGGTGACAACATGGGTTTCGAATGTTGATAGGCATATTATCTAATTATTATTTAATAACAATGAGATAGTATATATATTGTGTTTTTTGAATGAGATTTGATTATATTTATATCTTATCCATTTAGATAAAATAATTATTAAAAAAATATCTACTTCAATTACTATCCATGAAGATCAGGATATATTTACGTTTATACTAACCGATTAGCATTTATAGTGAGTTTTATTGAAATTTGAATTAAAGACGGGAGTTGTAATCTAATTAAAAAAGAAAAGGCAGACTTGGAACAATAAATGTTAAGCCTCACACAAACTACTAAAGGCTGGGAAAATGAAACTGCATTTATAGCTTAGGTAACATCCTTCATAAATAGAAGACAAGAAAGCGCCACCAAAACAAGAGTGATGAATTCTTTTTATTTTATTTTATGAAATTGAAGCTCATGACCTGCAAGTTGGGTTCTTACAAGCTGTATGTTATGAACGAATGATGAGTATAGCTGTTAAATATTGTAACAGGTGTTTCACAAGTTATAGCGTATGCTGGGTGTGTAATTGATGATGAGATAAGCTATAGCGTGTTTCACCTTTTGTTGTAATTGCAGGTGCATCCCAATTCCTATGCTCTCGTGATCAGTATGGAGAACATCACTCTTAATTGGTACTTTGGCAATGACCGGTCCATGCTTGTCTCCAACTGCTTATTCCGTATGGGTGGCGCTGCAATCCTTCTCACCAACCGATCACCAGATCGCCGCCGCTCAAAGTATCAACTAATCCACACTGTTCGGACGCACAAGGGGGCCGATGAAAAGTGTTATAACTGTGTATTCCAAAAAGAGGATAGCACCAAAAGAGTTGGTGTTTCGCTTTCTAAAGACCTTATGGCTGTTGCTGGAGAAGCCCTTAAAACCAACATCACAACACTAGGGCCATTAGTGCTTCCCATGTCAGAGCAACTCCTATTTTTTGCTACTTTAGTAGGAAGAAAGATCTTCAAAATGAAGATAAAACCCTACATTCCTGATTTCAAGTTGGCTTTCGAGCACTTCTGCATTCATGCTGGAGGGAGAGCTGTGTTAGATGAACTAGAGAAAAATCTTGAGCTATCTGACTGGCACATGGAGCCTTCAAGAATGACTCTATATAGGTTTGGTAACACTTCTAGTAGCTCTTTGTGGTATGAATTGGCTTATTCTGAGGCCAAAGGGAGGATTAGGAAGGGTGATAGAACTTGGCAGATTGCTTTCGGTTCAGGATTCAAGTGTAACAGTGCGGTGTGGCATGCATTGAGGACAATCAATCCGGCAAAAGAGAAGAATCCTTGGATCGGTGAAATAGATGAATTCCCTGTTCTTGTGCCCAAAGTGGTGTCCATTGCCTCTTGAAGCCTGACAATTTCCCTTTTCCCAAACAAGATAATTAAATATCAAATTATTTACAACTCTTCTTTCTTCTTTTTTCTCTTAGAATGGATGGGCTGTTATATGCAAGTAAATTTATTTGTGATATATGAAGCGAAGACCGTCGATTCTTCTTCTTCATAGTGTCATTCATGTGCAAGATGATTGAAGAGTTTAGCATTCCTTAATTGTCTTGTTTTCTCCAAGATATTTATAAAGCCACTCTGTGGGATAATCAATCTAGAAGGAAAAAAACGAAAAGAAAAAAAAACCTCCGCTGGATATTAATATTACAAAAAAAAAAAAAAACGAAGGAAATCTTACTTTGCCTCTATATTGAATAGTATTTTGGTTTTTTTTTTTTTTTTGTTTAGTTTCATTTAAATCTTTCAACATTAAAATTAATTCTAGATTAATTTTTATAACCTATTTTATTTTATTTTTTAATCTTACCCTTTAACATCAAGTTAATTGATAATTAAATTTTATGATTTATTTTATATAAAATTATTCTCATCATAATTTGGACCACAAGTTTGAAAATGTATCTTGAGTTGATTTTTTAATTTTTTTTATTGATTTTTTTTAATTTCAATTATATATTCCACATTAGGTTTGTTTGGGATTAAAATTTATAATTTATTTCAATTTATTTTATATGAAGTTGTCTTGGTTTTATGATTCATAGTCGTAGTTTTGATAGGTTTGTTGCTATCCAATTTTTGACCTATTATTTTTATGTTTCAAAAAATAAAAAAAATATTAAAAAAGACAAAAATCCAAAAATATTTTGGAACAAGGAAAAATTGAATAAATTGAGAGTTTAATGGTCAATTGAGGGTCAAATCGCACAAATAACAAACCAAGGACCAAATTGAAAAAGGCACGCAGGCTGAGGGCTAGTTTTGAATTTTGCCTATGAAAAACTTTATAAATAAAGTGGATCATCACAAAGAAAAAGGATAATTTTTTTTTCATACATTCAGAAACCCTAAAACACTAATAAAAAAAACCCTAGATTTTTCTCTAAGGGTTATAGCCGCCGGTCCTCACCTTTGGTAGCTGCAACCCTACCATTCTCTCCTTGGTTCCCCTCACTTTCCTCTACTCTCTGCCGAACCAAGCAGCCCCCACGGTCACTCCTTTTCTTCTCCTGCCAGTCGCCTCCAAACATCTCCTCCATTTTCATTTCCTTTTTCTTGCAGACGCAGCTTGGAGCCATCGGTAACCACGTCTTTTCCCTTTCCTCTCTTTCTCCCATGGCCCCAGCCTCCATGTTGTTCCTTGGCTACAGCCCCGCAGCCTCTCAATAGCCCACCGCCCAGATCTAACCCACACAACCTTCGACGACCCCCTTGTCTACGCACCCAAGGCGCTTGTCAGCCACCAGCTTTCATCACTTCTTCTTCCTCTTCGACAACACACCTAACTGCCGTTGCTCATGACCTCGATTTCCTCTTCCTCTCTCTCACACGATAGCCATCAATAAACCCAACGGCTACCACAAAATAGAAGCCCCAACCGTGAGCAACTTACCTGCCATCTGAAGCCAAGAGAGAGCACACCAAGAAGAACATACCCGAGAAGGACAAAACTGACTGATTTTTCTTGTGTTTGTGTTTGTGTTTGTGTGGCTTTTGTTTTATTTGCAGGTCATCGGGGAACACCCTTTTCGGCGAGAGCAAAAGAAGATGAAGAAGAAGAGGAACAGGTCGAGAGGAGAAGAACAACCCAGCTGCCTTGTTTGTGTTTGTTTGTGTTTTCTGTTTTTGTAGGCCCCCATAAGCTCCACCACCGGTGAGAGAGTGAGAGAAGAGACAGATCCATCCCCCCACTTGTCCAGTTGCTCCCTCTACGGTGGCGCGTGGTTCCACGTGTTGCCAGAGATGGTGGCGGGTGAGCAGACACGTCACCAGTGTCCCTACTGCTGCCGCCACTGTTCCAACATTGTTCTCGAGGTTTTTTTTGTAATTTTCTTTACGTTTATGTGTTTATTTGAATTTATTGTATTTTTAATTATTATTTGTAAAATGTAATGAAAAAAATATGAAAAAGACAATGTGTGTGAGCTGTATTTTTAGTTATAAAAAAGGTGATGAAAAAGAGAATATGTGTGTGTGTGTGTGTGTGTGTGTGTGTGTGGTTTATTTTATTTTATGTTATTTTGTTAAGAAAAAAGAATATAAAACTAAAAAATGAGTTTTATTCATAACGGCCAAAGCGTTTTCCAAAAATTTATCTTAGATTTATCTGCTCTTAGCAATTAAATAAACAATCATAGGAAAATAAGCATAGGAGAACAAAAATATTCATCATATAAGTTGAAAAATTAAGGTAAAAATAGATCTCACAATTCTTGAAATCTGAAGGTTTCTGTGTCCTTGCAACCAAACAAAAGAGTATAGCCTTACATGTTTATTGAATAACTAAATAAAAAGATGGAATAAAACATGATTTAGGGTTTGCAGGAGGAAGATTTGTGTTTTCTTTGCTGCTGGCCACCACTTCCTTGCTCCTCTCTTCTTTTATATATGCTTAGAAACCCTAATATCTATTTTACAAAATAGTCCTTCCTTAAGTTGACAGAATTTAGTTGTCACTTATAAAATTTATATATCATCCATATCACATCGTTTTGAGCTGTAATTTGGAGCGTTTATAGGTCTTTGAGTCCTGAATCCAAAAAAATTGAGTTTACATCATCGGACTTCTGTAGATCGATATATGAAAGTTGAAATGGACAAAGGTCGACATCAGCAGATTGCGAGATTTGACTTTGAAGGATGTGACTCCTATGCTCTTCCTTATTTTATTTCTTTTTACTTAGCATTCCAAAAATATATGGATGTTAGCTTTTGAATGCCACTAGAATCACTTCATTTTGATCTCTAGAGCTTCCGCTCTGCACAAAACATCGACTGAAGGTCAAATCTGTTAATCAGCTCCAATTACCTCCTTTTTACATCTTTCATCCAAAAATACCTTCAAAATATAAAACAAAGAATATCAAGGTAATTAATACACAAAACATATGCAAAATACTAGGTAAATATGGATGAAACTATCAAATAATATGATCGTATTAAATACCCTCACACTTAACTCTTACTAGTCCTCGAGAAAGGATAGGTAAAAAATTTAAATTAAAAATAAAAATAACCATGATCAATCTCTTAATCTCCCATCAATATCCAAGAATTTAAGCATTATAAATAAAAATACAATTGAGAAGGATGAAGAGCATAAATCTTCATGAATTTGTTTACATGCAAACTTCAAAACTCAATTACTCTATGGGATTTAAAAGAAATCTATGCCATGCTATAGTGATAGGTCCTCTCATTGATATACACTCCAACACTTATGTGTTTAGGGCTTATGTGTTTAAATCTCTCAAATTTAATCAATGAATATGTTCTACCATAAGCTTGCTCTTCAATCTCATCACCATTACTAAAATATTACAAACAATGCATGAATCAAAAGGTCTTATTTTCCGGTTGTAATGGGGCTAAGGTTAAGGTGAGGTAAAAGAGAGTAGAAGAAAAGGTTCAAACCAAAGAAAATAGAGTATTATAAAAAAAAATGATATTTCAACCAAGATATTCCATCAAAACACCAATTTTCAATCTTTAAGTACCGATGCTTAGCTATTTTCGATTTCAAGCTCATTTCTATTATTTTCTTTTCTTCTTTTCTTGTTCTTCTTTTTTTCTTTTTTTTTTCAACATTTGGCGACTTTGCCCATCTTTTCATCAAGCATCACTTCTTTCTTTTCACATAATTTCATTTTCCCTCCTTAGTTGAGTGCGTTTTCCAACCCTTAACCATAAGTTAAAAATAGTGTGTTTTCCAATTATATTTTTCTTCCTCTTTTAAATGTGTTTTTCAACCCTCGACCATCATTTAAAATAGTACGCTCTTCAGCTCTATTTTTCCTTCTTAATTGAGTGTGTTTTCTAACACTCGACAATTAATTAAGATAGTATGCTCTTTAGCTCTATTTTCCCTTCTTAATTGAGTGTGTTTTTCAACCCTTAACTATAAATGAAAAATAGTGTGTTTTCTAACACTATTTTTCTTCCTCTTTTAAGTGTGTTTTCCAAAAATTGATCATCAATTTAGATAGTACATTCTTCAACCCTACTTTCCATCCTTATTTGAGTGTGTTCTCTAGCCCTTAACTATCAATAATGATAATGTGTTTTTCATCCCTATCCTCCTTGTTTGTGTTTTCCAACTTTAACCATGAACTAAAAATAGTGTAATTTCCAACCATATTTTTCTTTCTTTTTAGAGTGTTTTTTTTTTCAATTCTAACCACCAATCAGGATAAAGTATTTTTTAGCCTATTATCCTTCCTTATTTAAGTATGTTCTCTAACCCTCAACTATCAATTAAAATAGTATGTTATCTAGCCTTGTTTCCCCCATATTTATGTGAGTTTTCCAACTATCAACTATCAATTAAGATAGTGCGCTTTATATCCCTACACTTCTCCTTCTCGTTTGAGTGCGCTTTTCATCCCTATCCTTCTCCTTCTCATTTGAGTGCGCTTTTCAACTTTCAACCATGAACTCAAATAGAGTGTTTTCCAGTCTTCAACCACTAACTCAAATAGTGTGCTTTCTAGCCATCGATAAACTCAAATGGTGTGCTTTCTAGCAATAAACCAACTCAAATAGTGCACTTTTTAGCCTTCAACTATGCGCTCTCCAGCCTTCAACCACATATCCTAAATAACGTGTTTTCTAGCCCTATATTCCATTACATGAAATCTTCATTTATTTCCACATAGTTATGTCACCCATTACAATGAGACCATTTTCTTGTGTCTTTCACAAACATTCACATCTTTTCATCCTTTAAGTACCCTAATTAGATCTCAATTCTTAGGTAGTGCACTTCTAGCTCTATTCTACTGCTCTTTTTTAGTGTGCTTCGTAGCCTTCATTTTCACTTTCGAATGGATCAACCATTTTTTTAGTATAGTAAGTCCATTCGCTTTATCTTTATAATGCTTACTATCTAAAGTATTTCATGAGACTTTAGTCATACATATTGGAAAGAAAAGGGTAATTGTCATAACCCATTTCTTATGTTAGAGTATTTTTATCCTATTTTCCTTCCGTATTTGAGTGTGTTCTCCAATCCTCAACTATCAATTAAAATAATATGTTGTCTAGCCCTATTTCCCCTTATTCGAGTGAGTTTTTTCATCCTCAACCATCAATTAAGATAGTGTGTTTTTTGTCCTTATCCTTGTCCTTCTCATTTGAGTGCGCTTTCTAGCCTTCAACCATGAACTCAAATAATGTGTTTTCTAGTTGTTGCGATGTCGTGGTCGCACAAATTAATTACCCTAGCTTAAAACAAATCAAACAAGATAGTATAGAGAAAGCAAGGGGTCGATCCCACGAGGACGATTTAGTTCAGATTTTCGTGCTATATGTTATGCAATTGGGGGGGTTGGAAGTTGTCTAGACTAAGCTAAAGCAAACTAAACGAAAATTATATAAAACTGAAATTTATTAATAAAGCAAAACTTGGTCACAAGTCAACATCCACCTACAGAAATCAGAACTGATCATGGAAACGACACATCAATTTATATTCTGAATATTTATCTCTTCTTAAAATTGGTTCGTTAACGGATCCGCCATATAACTTACCCTAACCATCAAACAACCATAGTGTCCGCACTAGTAATTTGATTCAATGGCAGCATTAAAAACTAGATAAATTGATCAATTAAGAAACATAATTGTCCGCAATATATGTTTAGTTTGATTGAATGTTCTCCCTAAGATTAATAACGTAGATCCGCTACAATTACTAACTTAGTTGCTTCACAAGTTCATATATCACAACTCCGGTTTTGATATCAAACTTAGCAATAGATTGTCTACAACAATAACTTCGAATCCGCTCTTAGCAATTAAATAAACAATCATAAGAAAATAAACATAGGAGAACAAACATATTCATCATATAAACTGAAAAATTGAGGTAAAAATAGATCTCACAGTTCTTGAAATATGAAGGTTTCCGTGTCCTTACAACCAAGCAAAAGAGTTTAGCCTTGCATGTTTATTGAACAACTAAATAAAAAGATGGAAGAAAACATGATTTAGGGTTTGTAGGAGGAAGATTTGTGTTTTCTTTGGTGCTGGCCGAAATTTCCTTGCTCCTCTCTTCCTTTATATATGCTTCGAAACCCTAGTATCTATTTTACAAAATAGTCCTTCCTTAAGTTGACAGAATTTTGTTGTCCCTTGTAAAATTCATATCTCCTTCATATGACATCGTTTTCAGCTGATATTTGGAGCGTTTATACTTCTTTGAGTCCTGAATCCACCAAAATTGAGTTTGCATCAATCGGACTTCTGTAGCTCGAGATATGAAGGTTTGAATGGACAAAGGTTGACATCGGCAGATTGCAAGATTTGACTTTGAAGGATGCGATTTCTGTGATATTCTTTATTTTATTTCTTTTTCCTTATTATTCCAGAAAGATATGGATGTTAGCTTTTGAATTCCACTGGAATCACTTCATTTCGATCTCTAGAGCTTCCGCTCTGCACAAAACATCGACTGAAGGTCAAATCTGTCAATCACCTCCAATTACCTCCTTTTTGCATCTTTTATCCAAAAATACCTTCAAAACATAAAACAAAGAATATCAAGGTATTTTATACACAAAACATATGCAAAACACTAGGTAAATATAGATGAAACTATCAAATAATATGGTTGTATCACTAGCCTTCAACCACCAACTCAAATAATGTGTTTTCTAGCCATCAACAAACTCAAATGGTGTGCTTTCTAGCAATTAATAAACTTAAATAATGTGTTTTCTCTGTATGCTCTCTAGCCCTCAAATAGTATGCTTTCTAGCCTTCAACTATATGCTCGCCAACCCTCAAATAGTGCGCTTGCACTTTTTAGCCCTCAAATAGTGTGCTTTCTAGCCCTCAAATAGTGTGCTTTCTAGCCTTCAATTGTGCTCTCTCCAACCCTCAAATAGTGTGCTTTAGAGCTCTTAACCATAGATCCTAAATAGCATGCTTTCTAGCCTTATTTTTCATAACATGCAATCTTCACTTATTTCCACATGGTTAGGTCACTCATTACAATGAGATCATTTTCTTTTGTCTTTCACAAACATCATCATCTTTTCATCATTTGAGTTTCCTATTTAGGCCTCAATTGTTAAGTAGTGTGCTATCTAGCTTTATTCTACCATTCTTTTTTGAGTGCGCTTTGTAGCCTTCATTTTCACTTTCAAATGAATCAACCATCTATTGTTCTAGTAAATCCATTTTTTTTTATAACGCTTACTATCTAAAGTATTTTACAAGACTTTAGTCATAAATATTGTAAAGAAGGGGGAAACTATGATAATTCATTTCTAGGTTATTCTCCAAAATCTACCCAAAATAACATAAAAAAATAAAAGGGGGTTGGTGTTGGTAGAAAAATCAAGGTGGAAAATTTAGACGTTTTTGAGAATCTGATTGTACCTATTTTGTGCCCAGAAATGAAAGAAAATGCATATTCAAGGCTAAATTAATTTATTATCGGATAAATCTGGTTAACAGTTAAGCTAAAAGACATAATTATATTTTTATATGCCAATTTAATTTAAATATGGACCAGTTTAAAGTATAATTGTATTTAAGATTTAATTTAGGGTCCAATTGAATGATTTAATTAAGTACAATGACTTAATGGGGAGGAAAATTTTGACAGTGAAAGGGGAGAAAATTTAAAGACGACGGGTGTAGAAAAATAGAAAAACAAAGGGGGGAAAAGAGAAAGGAGGAATAGTTATGGAGAAAATTTACATAAAAAAACAAATAGAAGAGAGGAGGAAGACGAAGCAACTACCAGGAAAATTTAGAGAAAAAGGCAAATATGTAGTGAAGAAAATGATAACACAGTGTTGCACCATAACCACCCGTCATCACTCTCGATGTCGGCAGGACCACACTTACTACTCCTCTCCCCCACAGTGCATTTACAACTCTCTCTCTCTCTCTCTCTCTCTCTCCTCAAGAAGCAGTTGATCAACCACCTAGCACCACCCCCATCACCATCAGCTTCTTCTCCACAACACCTAACCGTGGACTTCATTGAGGTGGCAATAGCGACAGTAGCATAAAAAATGTAAGCCAACTAGTTTCCAACAATTTTTCTAGCTACCACATACCACTATTTTCAACACCACCACAACAGGAAAAACCATCTGGACCACCTTTACGCAGCTATAGTGATAGGTACGCCATTCATCACCCTGCAAAAATACCACTTCACTATTCACTTATTTGACGAATAGTAAGGGAAACGAATTAATACATTCCCTTGTCCACTACTCTTCATGTGAACAGTTGATTGGTCGGGCTGGGCCCTATGCCTAACCACCGAGAATGAGTGGCTAATCGATCCACTACGCTAAGAAACCAGCCCAACATTTTTTTGGTAGTCTAGCCTCCAAAAAATTCTAAAAAAGTGAAAAATAAAAAAACACAAAATGGGTATAAATGTTTTTTTTCATGCATATGGCTGAATTCCAAAGTTTTCCCAAGCATACTTTTTTTGTAAAAAATATATTTAGCATATATCACATGTTTTGAACTTTAGAATGGTCAGATTTTCGGTTCTCATCGAGATAGAGACTGATACAAACCAAGGAGCTGGAATTGTTGATCATACACTTGGGGATGTGGTTGAATCTACACAAGACCTTTTGTTGCTTCCAAGTGGTCTAATTACAAGACTTAAAGCCAAATGTTTCTAGGAAACACTTAATGGGTTAATCCAAGAGATTTGGGATGATTCTAAAAAGACCAAGATTGACTCAAATAATAATCAAGGCTTAGTCCACATCATCAAAGAAATTGAAGAGGATAATAATTATGCAAAAACATTTCTAGCATGATTTGACCATCAAAGCGAATGGATTTGATGAGTTCTAAGGATATTAAATAGAGGAATGAACATGGTCTTGAATGGTTATGTTAAAAACATTGAATTTAGTCATTTAACTATTTATGGTTGCCTTTAGAGCTCCAAGAGGCCCAAAAACATGGGGACTTGTTTATTTTGATATTTGTGCTGTTTTAAAGCTTTAGTTATGACTTTTCCTATTCTTGGAGGATTGTTCCAAGTATATGGATGAGTATTTTGAAATGAATAAACAGATTATGTTTTCATAAAATTATCATATTTGTGAGGTCTTGTGTCTTTTTTTTCTTAAAAGAACTAGTAAAACTTATTAAGTTAATCTTGTGGCGTTCAAACAGCCAAACTTATCACCTTGATTATTGAGAGATTCTCAGGTTTTCTGGGTGTGGCATTTCAATCTTTTGTAGTCTTGGTTTTCATCTTATTAGGAGTTGGGTCAAGGCTCAATCAATCTTGTCTGCATGATATTGGAGTTTTAAACCATCGTTGCTATTAGGTTTCATCACAATTGTTGATGGAGTTTATATCATTTGGTATTAGAGCTTTGGTTCTAAGATAAGTTTGACTTATTTTTGTTTTTTATATACTATACCTACTGTAGAAGAAAAAAAATCATCAAAAAAAAAAGAAGAAGAAAAAAGGTACATGATTCCAGTAAGAAAACTTCATCTTTTCAATCCTGTTTCTGACCTTCATTCAAGTGCAAAAAACATCATAAAAAAAGGACACAATTCCAGTTATAAAACTTCATTTTAATATTTTTTTCTCACCTTATTCAAGTTAAAAAAAATCATAAAAAAAAAGTACGTGATTCCAATAAAAAAAGATCTTCCTCTTTAACAGTCTTGTATCTCACCTTATTCAAGTCTTAGCCTTTTTGTTAGTTTTGGTTGTTTCTCATTTTTGAATTATTGTGGGATTATTTTGAATTAGTTTATGGAAGTTCGATTAAGAACTAAAGAAGAAACAAAAGAGTGAAAAAAAGGAAAGAGTGTGTGAGATCATAAGAGGGTAAAAGTCGTTTAAAGTGAAAACAAGAGTGCAAGTGTATCAATTCTTGAGTGAAACATGTGAGGGAGTGTTTGTGAGGATTCTAACCTTGTTTTGCAGATTTTAAATATGTTCAATAATCAAGAAGATGCAGCCGAAGAAGTTCAACAACCTACAGTTCCGAACTTCCAAATGCAAGCTTTGTTAGGGGAGATGAGGCGTATGTTGAGTGCTAAATTAGAACCTATTCATGATAGGTTAAACTGGGTAGAAGTAGAGGCTGCTAGGGTACATCAATAATACATCCCCAATAGGCAACAAGATGGGTGTGTTCTGTGGCGGAATGTTGAGGAAGAAACGGAATCAGAGGAGTTTGATGAGCCATGTTTGAACCGGGGCAAATTTCAGCATGGGAATGAGAATCAAGAAGCTAGGATGGGTAGGCCTGGGCGGGATAAAGATTTGGGAAACACAAAGATTAAAATCCCATCTTTTCAAGGTAAAAGTGATCTTGAAGTTTATTTGGAGTGGGAAACTAAAATGGAGATGGTATTTAATTGTCACAGCTACTCAGAGATAAAGAAGGTTAACTTGGCTACAATTGAATTCACTAATTATGTCATTGTTTGGTGGGATCAATTATTGATTAATGGGAGAAGGAATAAAGAGCCACCCATGGACACTTGGGAGGAGATGAAAATGCTTTTGAGAAAGCGTTTTGTACCCACCCACTATTATAGGGGATTGTATCAAAAGTTCCAGAGGTTAAATCAAGTTTCCAAGAGTACGGAAGATCATTATAAGGAGATGAAGGTAGTTATGATCCGTGCTAATATGGAAGAGGAACGGGAAGCCATTATGGCTAGGTTCTTGCATGATTTAAATCGTGAGATTACGGATATAGTTGAGATGAAACACTATGTTGAGTTGATAGATATGGTGCATCAAGCCATAAAGGTGGAGGAACAACTTAAATGAAAATGATTGGTTAGGAGGGGATAACCTATGGCTACCACCAACCCGTGGAAGACAACTCTTAAAAGGGATGAGTAGCTACAAAATAAGCCAAAATTTGAATCCTCTTAGAATTCCAAACCAACGACTATCACTACTTTAGGTAACATTAAAACTTCAAGTTCTAAAACACGTGATATTAAGTGTTTTAATTGCTAGGGGCAAAGACACATTATTAGCCAGTGTGAATAAAAGGGTGATGGTGATAAATGCCCAAGGAGAGCTTGAGTTGGAGAATGAGAAAGAAGTAAATGATGATGACATGCCACCTTTGGAGGATGCTGATGATGAGCAAAGTGTTGTGGTTAGAGATTTATTGGTAGCAAGGCGAGTTCTCAATATGCAGGTTAAGGAGGAAGAAAGTAACCAAAGGGAGAACTTGTTCCATACTTGGTGCTTTGTGAAAAACAAAGCTTGTAGTGTCATTATCGATGGAGGTAGTTAACCAAATGTAGCCAGCACTTATTTGGTGGAGAAATTAGCCTTAACTACCTTGAAATATCCTCACCCTTATTAGCTTCAATGGCGAAATCAAAGTGACAAAGCAAGTATTGGTGGCATTATCCATTGGTAAATATGAGGATGAGGTGCTTTGTGATGTGGTTACCATGCATGCATGAATGCCATTTACTATTGGGAAGACCATGGAAGTATGATCGGAGGGTTACGCATGATGGATTCACAAATAGATATTCCTTCACTCATAGAAAGTAACCTATTATTCTTGTGCCATTGATTCCAAAATAGGTTAGGGAGGACCAATTAAAGTTACATAGATCAAATGACCAAAAGAAAGAAAAAGAAATGAAGGCTGAAATTGAAAAAAAAAGATTTTCAAAAAAAAAAACATTGATCAGAGAGAAAAAGAAAGAGAAAGGATTTCGGCCATAGTGAGAGAAAGAGAGGAAAAGTTCAATTACATTGGGAAAAAAAGTGAGATCAAGAGAGCATTATTTTCACATCAACCCTTTATTGTACTCATGTATAATGAGGCTCTTTTATGTACAAATGATCTTGTTAGTGATTTATCGAGCGATATTATTTCTCTTTTGCAGGAGTTTGAAGATGTCCTTTCCGAAGAGGTACCTTATGGATTACTTCCAATCCGAGGGATTGAACATTAGATTGATTTCATACTAGGTGCGTCCATTCCAAATCAACCTGCTTATAGTAATAATCCCAAGGATACCAAGGAACTTTAGAGGCAAGTGGGTGAATTATTTAAGAAGGGGTATGTTTGTGAAAGCATGAGTCCGTATGTAGTTCCGGTACTATTAGTTCCTAAGAAGGATGGATGTGTGTTGACTGCCGAGGCATCAAAAATATAATGGTAAAGTATCATCATCCCATTCCTAGATTAGATGATATGCTAGATGAATTGCATGGTTCTTGTGTCTTTACAAAAGTGGATCTTAAGAGTGGATATCATCAGATTAGGATGAAGGAAGGTGATGAATGGAAAACAACTTTTAAGACTAAATATGGTTTGTAAGAGTGGTTAGTGATGCCTTTCATTTAACTAATACTCTGAGCACATTTATACTTTTGATGAACCATGTTTTGCGTGAATTTATTGGCAGATTTGTCATTGTATTTTAATGATATCTTAATTTATAGCAAAAGATTGAAAGAACATGTTATGCATTTGAAATCTGTCTTGGAAATTTTAAGGAAAGAAAAGTTGTTTGCCAATCTCAAGAAGTGCACCTTTTGCACAGATAAACTTGTATTTCTTGGTTTTGTTATTAGTAAGAAAAGAATTGAGGTGGACGAGAAAAAGGTTAAGGCAATCCAAGAATGGTCAATACCTACAACAATCAGCCAAGTGAGGAGTTTCCACAGCTTAGCTAGCTTCTATAAACGGTTTATTCGTGATTTTAGTAGCTTAACTACACCTCTTACTAAAATCATCAAGAAAAATGTGTCATTTAAGTGGGGGAAAGAATAAAAAAATGCATTTAATGTGATCATAGAAAAGTTAACTAATGCACCTTTGGTTGTCTTACCTAACTTTGCTAAAACTTTTGAAATTAAGTGTGATGCTTCAGGAATAGATATTGGAGCTATTTTGATGTAAAAAGGTCGTCTTGTTACTTATTTTAGTGAAAAGTTGAGTGGGGCAGTTCTAAATTACCCTACTAATGATAAGGAGATGTATGCCTTGGTAAGGGTTTTGAAAAATTTGCAGCATTATCTATGGCTAAAGGAATTTGTGATTCACACAAATCATGAGTCATTGAAGCATTTGAAATGATAACGAAAGTAAACAGAAACCATGCCAAATGGGTGGAATTCATTGAAACATTTCCTTACGTGATCAGATACAAACAAGGTAAGGAAAATGTGGTGGTTGATGTCTTGTCCTAAAGGTATTCTTTACTTTTCATTTTAGATACAAAATTGCCTGGCTTTGAATACGTTAAGGATTTGTATGCGCAAGATTCTGATTTTGGTGATGTTTTCAATGCATGTGAAAAAATGGCATTTGGTAAGTTTTATTGGCATAAAGGATTTTTATTTCGGGAAAATAAACTATGCATGCTTATATGCTCTCTATGTTAGTTGTTTTTGGTAGAAGCTCATGGTGGTAGTTTGATGGGTCATTTTGGTGTGGCTAAGACATTAGGAATTTTGCATGATCATTTTTTTTTGGCCTCATCTAAAATGTGATGTGGAAAGATTCTATGATAAGTGCATCACTTGTAAACATGCCAAGTTTAAGTTGAAACCCCATGGTTTGTACACCCGTTTGCAATACCTAATGAACCTTATACTGATATTTCTATGGATTTTTTTTTGGGATTACCTAAGACTAAGAGGGGGGGAGATTAAGTTTTTGTAATGGTAGATAAATTCTCCAAGATGGCACACTTCATTGCCTGTCATAAAACTGATGATGCATCATATATAGCTGATTTGTTCTTCAAAGAAATTGTTAGGTTACATGGCATGTCTAGGACCATTGTTTCTGATTTTTGAGTTATTTTTGGAAGATTTTGTGGGGAAAGTTAGGAACCAAGTTATTGTTTTCTACTACTTGTCATCCATAAATAGATAGTCAAACTGAAATAGTGAATAGAACTTTGTCTACTTTGTTACGTGCTATCATTAAAAAGAACTTGAAAACATGGGAAGATTGTTTGCCACATGTTGAATTTGCTTATAATAAAAGTATACATTCAACAACTAAGTTTTCACCATTTGAAATGGTTTATGGCAAAATGAAGGTAGAATTTGTAAAGATGATTAATGAAAAGGCACGATTAAACATTGAAAGGAGGACTTAATAATATGTCTAACAAGCCAACAAAGGACGCAAGACGGTAGTGTTTGAACCTGGTGATTGGGTTTGGTTGTAGTTAAGGAAGGAATGTTTTCTAGAGAAACGCCATTCAAAACTCCTACCTCAAGGTGATAGAACATTTCAAATAGTGGAACGCATAAATGATAATACCTACAAGCTTGACTTACCTAGTGAGTATGGTGTTAGTGCAAGCTTTAACATTTCTGATTTATCTCCTTTTGATGTAGGTGATGATTTAAAGACAAGTCATTCTCAAGAGGGGGAGAATAATGCAAACCACGGAGCAGGACTTGTTGATCAAACACTCGGGGATAGGGCTGAATTTGCACAAGACTCTTTGTCACTTCCATGTGGTCCAATTACAACACTTAGAGCCAAACATTTCAAGGAAGCACTTAATGGACTAATCCAAGAGATTTGGGTTTATTCTAAAAAGACCAAGATGGACTCAAATAATAATCAATGCTTAGTCCACATCATCAAAGCAATTGAAGAGGCTAATAATTATGCAAAAATGTTTCCAGCATGATTTGACCATCAAAGGGCATGAATTTGATGAGTTCCAAGGATATTAAATAGAGGAATGAATATGGTCTTGAATTGTTATATTAAATACATTGAATTTAGTCATTTAACTATTTATGGTTGCCTTTAGAAGTCCAAGAGGCCTAAAAGCATGGGGACTTGTTTATTTTGATGTTTGTGTTGTTTTAAAGCTTTAGTTATGACTTTTCATATTCTTAGAGGATTGTTCCAAGTATATAGATGGGTATTTCAAAATGAATAAACAGATTATGTTTTAAAAAAATTATCATATTTGTGAGGTGTTGTGTTCCTTTTCGTTCTTAAAAGAACTCGTAAAACTTATCAAGTTAATCTTGTGGCATTCAAAGAACCAAACTTATCACCTTGATTGTTGAGAGATTCTCAGGTTTTCTGGGTTCAATCCTTTGTAGTCTTGGTTTTCATCTTCTTAGGTGTTGGGTCAAGGCTCAATCAATCTTGTCTACACGATCTTGGGGTTCTAAACCATCATTGCTATTGGGTTTCATCACAATTGTTGATGAAGTTCATATAAGAGACTCTCTCATAAAGAGAGATCTATCTCGTGCCTTAGGAAAGGTCAATGAATAAAAAAACTAGCCTAGGAAAAACAATCAAACAACTATATAACTTACCTTAGGTAGGGTCCACTAGGGGTTACACATCTTTCTTTTGAACAACAAGTCTCCTTACTCAGACTCTCGCAAACCAATAAGTTTCCTAGTGACTTTTAATACTAGATAGCAACTCTTAAGGATTTATTGTAGTAATTTTACAACTACAAAACACACCTTTCACCACGCGTCGTCCCCCTACAAGGATAGCGGGGCGTGAAGCGTGAAATAAATATTGTCATGATATTTTCGTTGAAACCTACTAAGCACTACATGAATTTATTATTTTTCTCAAATTTATGTTATAATTAAAAAAAATCTTGCTTAATAAATATTTTTTGTATTGAAAAAAATATAGTTCTAGTCGCAACGAGGTCCGGGTAATTGGCTAGTGTGTGTGTGTGTGTGTGTGTGTGTTTCATAGATAAAAAGTGTTAGGGCATTATTTGTCTAGTTATTAACATCCATTTCAATCATTTAGAATTAATAAATTGAAGAATTGTGAATTATAAAACCCTTTTTGGTCATTTTACACTAAAAATTAAAAAAAGTGACTGCAAATAGTATGTAATAATCAACCGATAATATCTTTTAAAATTTCTATAATTTTTAAATAATATTTTTTTTTCTTTTTAGGACAACCTATCAAGCTTTTAATAAAATATATGAGTCGTTGTCTATGCTCCGCCATAACTAGAATTTTTTTCAACTTGTTTCAATGTATGTAATTTTTTATTTTTTATTTTTTGTTTTGGTTCTTATTCTTTAATTTTTTTTTTGTTTGGTTTCGATCCTTTTATTTTTTTTATCCTTCTTAGATTTTTATTTGTATTTATGTATCTATACTTTTAGTTTTGACTCTTAATTCTTAGTACTATTTATCTTTGTATTAAATGCAACTTGAGCTAAAAAACAGAGTGAGGTTAACTTTGTTTGAGTGAAATGAGAGTAAAATTTTGTTTTATGCATGTATAATGAATTTTTTGTTGCTAGTGATTTATTATCTTGTGTTTTTTTAATCTATCTTGTCTAAATGTGGATTTATATATTTTTATTTTAAAGTGATTTGTATTTGAAAAGAAATTAAATATTTTTTTATTTTTAAGATTTATTCATGATATTAAACACTAATATTAAATTAATTTGATATTTTTAATAAAAAAATAGTTTATTTATAAATATATTTTAATGTGTTAATATTAAATAAATATCAATCTTACATATTTTTAAGAAAATAATACCTTATAATAATTATTATCATTATTTTAAACACATTACCTATCATAAATGAATATATAAAAATACTAAATAATGAAAATTTTAATAGGTTGATTATTTTGCTAAGATATATAGCATTATAAAAACTTATAGGGCAATTAACAATTGTTTTACGTGTTAAGAAATCTAGTTCTGATTGCGGTGAAACTTCGGGCAAATGACTTATATATTTTTTCATTGTAGATATTTTAATCCAATTTTTCAACCCGTTATGTTTACGTATGGATTCATATATATTTTTTGTTTATAAAATATTAAATCTAAAATATCTTATATAAAACTTGCAAAAGTCATTTTTTAACAAAAAAAATCATTTAACTGACTTATTTCTATTATTATTCTCATTGTTATTATCATGTGTGTTAAATATCATAATTATTATATCTACCATTATACTCATTATTATAAATAATTAATATTTTAATTATTATTGGCAATAGTATCGGTGTGACCATCATTATTACTGTAATCATTGTCATTATTATAACAATAATCATTAAGGATAACCAACAATGTTATTTTATTGATATCATATAAATTGTATATAGTATTATTATCATTAGTGTAATTTTTTTTTCATTATTGATATTCTTTATATTATTGTATGAGTTGTTGTTGTTGTTATTATCACTATTACTACTACTATCATCAACATCATCAAAGCCATTATTATTAATACCATAATCACTATAACCATTACAATAAATTACAATTGCTATTATAATTATGAATAACAATGTCACCATTATTATCATGATTATAACACATAAAACTATTATTACTATTATTGCTAAAATAATAATAAAATATTAAATTACCATAAAGAATAAAAAAAATCAAAAAATTTAACAATAGAGTAAAAAGAAAAAAAAACTAAAATTATTATTATTATTATTTCATAAATAATGGGAAAAAAATACCTTTAATAATAAAAAAAAACCTTGAAACTTTAACGAAAGAGCAAACAAAAAATAAAATAAATAAAAATAAATAAATATTATTAGATTAAAAAAATCATTTTGCTTGAAGATTAAATAAAAATAATGAAAAAATCAACAAAATGAACGAAGGGAAAAAATAAAAAAATTTAATTTTTAAATGATCACCAACAAGAATTAAAATTTAAGACCTAAATTAAAAAAAAAAACTCAACAAAAGAGAAAATAATAAAAATTAAAAACCAAAACTAAGAACATATACATATAAACATGAACAATAATAGGGAGTATTTCATTAATATAAATAAAGAATAAAAGAATTAACATAAAAAATAAAAATATAAGGGCCAAAATGAAATCTAAATATATGACTAATTGTAATTGAATGAAAAAAATAAAATAAAAATCCCAATTTATATACAAAAAATATTAAGGGATTTAAAATTAATTTCAAAACTAAAAGAATAAGTACCGAAATGAAACAAAATATATAATGAATGTTAATTGAATGACATAATTGAAAGAAGTCAAAGTTGATATGATAGAAATGAGGACCATACAAAACAATCAAAAGCTCAAAGATTGAAATCAAAACGCCATAAACCAAGGGGACTTATGTGTGGTTTAATTTAAGAAAGAGAAAAGGGAAAAAAAGATCAACGGACCACCATCACGTCTCCGTCTATCGTGGTATGACACACACACCAACAAGAGAAATAAAACATAGCGGCTCATCAGGTGAGACTCCAGATGGACATTTTTCACAACTGTTGGACATTGTCCACTCCGCTTAAAGGGAGCATGAGGTAGAAAACCTTTTGCATGTTTGTCAAACGCGACAATAGTATTTTGCAAAAAAATATACAAAAACATACAATTACCTAAACACTCCTACAACCAACTCTTGCATTTTATCTTTTTTTAGAGTATATCTGTATTTATACTATCTCCAAAAATATAAAATTGTAGAAACACCCCGCCAATAACTCCTTGTTTTTATCTTATTAAAAGGTGATGTGATTATTTTATTGAGTATAGAAGTGAAAAAAATAAAAAAAACATCTCGAATGGACAACTGTTTGTTATCTGCTAGCATAAGTAAAATAGTATCGTCGGCAACTCCTGGTTTTTATCTAATTAAGGGTAATATGTGTATTTTATTTTGCATAGAAGTATATAATTTCAAAAATGCTCCTAGGTAGGCATTTGTTTGTTGTCTACTTGCAAGGGTAAAATAATAATTAAACTATTAGAACCACATTTTTTTGTGTCTATTACTATAGTAAAATCATGATGTGATTTAACTTATTTCTTAATATAGAACTCTCAACATCCATCTATTAAACCTGTAAGAAAATATTCAACATCCATCTATTAAACTTGTAAGAAAATATTCAAAAAGTTTAGCCCTATACATCTATCCAAAAGAATTGGGTCATTAGCATTTTATGAACAAGCCGATGCCAGAAAAGAATCAGTCTTCAATTGTGTTGTTTGTACCCCGATTATGCACGAGCCCACAACACAGGTCCTCCAGAACATTAAAAAATTGTAAGAATAAAAAACAAAAAAATCACGAAAGAATTTAATTACTCGAGCAGTGTTGCAAGATTCATTAAACTTAGCATGTACAAGTGCGAGTCTAGAATGGTAATAAACATCAAGATTGTGTAGTTGGAGTACCATATCTCATGTCAATCCAAGTTTGTGTTTGATAAATTGGGAATCAGTTTCTTACGTCGGTTGCCTCTGCAAAAAGTAAAGAAAGAGCCACAAGATTCAATCCTCGGTGTGTGACAAATTATTCCTCAATAAAAGTAAAGCATTTCGAAAAGTTAGACAAACCAAAAACCATTTGAGGGCTCTAAGTCTATCGTTTCACCTACATGGCACAACTAATTAAGTTTCAACTAATTAGGCTGACCACCACTAATTAGTTTTTAAACCATTACATCTAAAAATCTTAAGTTATTAGTTGATATTTTAAAATATTATTTTATATTATTTTTCAATATACTCCCTCAATTAAAAAATATTAGACTTGAAACTCGCACATAGACGTATACTACCTTGTATTTGATTTTTATTAAATAAAATAAAGGTGGTAAAATATAAACTCGTGACCACTAAATCAAGAAGATTTTGATACTATATTAAGGAATCATCTTATCTAAAATTTAAGATATTAAATGAGACCAAAATATTATTTTATATTATTCTTAACATAAATGAATGTACCTTTCGAATAAGATCAAAGGCCTTTGTAAGGGAAACAGTACCCTTGGCCATTAGTTTTTTTTTTTTTGTTTGCTTCCATTTTCTTCTCTTCCGAACCTATAAATATGGCACTTGTTTCCTTCATTTACATCATATCATGTAGAAGACAAAGAAATCCAGAATAGGTAGTAAACTTAATTCATTATTGCAAATCATTTATTTTTTTATTTATGTAATACTAGAATTAATTACAGGCAAATAGAATATGATCTAGATACACTTTATTTGTATATATATTTGTATAATATGCTAAAGATTAATACACAAGAATATACAATACATATTCAATTCTTTATACCAGTTCTTCATCCTCTATAACCAACATCTTCTTTATGGTATCAGAGCTGCAAATTTGTTATAAAAAAATAAAGCACAAACCAAACCCAGTTGACTCTTATGGCAAACACAAACAAAGGAAACACGTCCAGAGGTGCAAAATGGGACTACCTCAATCACCAATTATACCTCCACCATTCAGATTAGCCTGGTGCCATCCTCATACCACAACCCCTGGTAGAAGACAATTACAGCTCATGGAGTCAATCCATGGTTATGGCTTTAATAGTCAAGAACAAGATTGGGATTATCAATAACTCAATCTATGATCCTGTCAAAGACAAATTAGATGAACAACAACAATGGAATAGATGCAATAACCTAGTTAAGACATGGTGGTTAGGATAAATGTCCAAAGAGATTGCCAATAGTGTCATCAACTACAAGGATGCCAGACAGATGTGGCTCGACCTGCAAGAGAGATTTTCACATGTAAATGTGTTCAATTGTTTAACATTGAGAATGAAATTCACAACTGTGTGAAAGACAACATGTATGTGGGATCCTATTTCACCAAATAAAAAAGCATGTGGGATAAACGCGATGCTTTCTGCAGCCTCCTAACCTACACAAGTGGGTCAATCAAAGAAAAAACTTCATACCTAGACATACAAAAACCATGAAATTTCTTATAGGACTCAATGATATGTATGTGGGTGTTCGTAGCAACACTTTGCTACAAGACCTACTACCCATAGTGAACAAGGTGTACTCACTAGTTCTTTGCCATGAGAAGCAAATGAAGGTAGTTGTAGGGAGAAGCTATGGACAACCAGACATTGTTGTCTTCACCGTGAAAGAACCTAGTAGCCGTGAATTCAAAAAAGGGCCAAGATACAACAAATGCAACAGAACCAATCATGCTACCAAGGACTGTCGCGTACACCTTCGATGTGCTTTTTATAGGTGGAAGGGACACACAGCCAAGTATTGTCTCAAAAAGAAGTTAGTGAAGGAGGCAGAGTTTAGTGGGTCAATACCTAGAGGAAATTAAGTTGCATCACAGTTGATTGAGAGAAAGGAGATGAACATGAACTTTTCTGAGAAAGGGGAAATGAATTTTCTCGAGAGAAGGCAAATGAATTTCCCTTTTTTTTCTAGAAAAATGTAGACAAATATTAAACATGCTAATAACAAAGAATTCAACTACCAATCACATTAGTAATTGCACAACCCATGAAGAACTCTCGGGTAAGGCTTTTTCACTTATTTCTTATGGGAATAAACATACATGGATATTGGATAATGGATACATTGATCATATGGTTCATAATCGAAATTTGCTCACATATTCAAAAATTATCATTGGTCGCACTATGGAATTACCAAAGGACTCAATTACTAAAGTAACTCATATTGGAAAATTTTATTTATCTCTTAATTTGATTCTTGATAATGTTTTATGTGTCCTATATTTTTGTTTAAATTTAATTTCAATTAGTAAATTAGCTTATGATTCATCTTGCATAACTATTTTTCTTAGCAAATTTTGTGTAATTCAAGACCTATGTTTGGGGAAAATGATTAGGATGGGAATGGAATGGGAGGGTCTTTATCTTTTCCAATACACCAAGAAAAGAATGTGCAACCATGTTCAAATAACCAATCCAAGCCTTTGGCATCAACACCTTGGTCACCCTTCTACTAAAGTTTCCCAGTTATTTCCCTTTCCGCAATTTAAAAATAAATATAGCTATAATGACGCATGCTTAATTTGTCCGCTAGCTAAACAAATAAGACTTCCATTTCCTTTAAGTTCAATTACTACTACATCTCCATTTGATTTAATTCATGTTGATATTTGAGGAGGATATAAAGTTTATTCCATTACAAGTGCAAATTACTTTCTCACCATTATTGATGACCACACTAGATGCACATTGATTTATCTTATGAAACACAAATCACAAACTAGAGAGCTTTTAGTCAATTTCATCAACATGGTCGAAACTCAATTTAATTCCAAGATAAGAATAATTCATAGTGATAATGGCTTAGAGTTTAAAATACAAGATTTTTTGCTAACAAAGAAATCATTCATCAAACTAGTTATGTCAACACTTCACAATAAAACGGAGTTGTCGAACGTAAGAATTGTCATTTGTTAAATATGGCACGTGCTTTGCTTATTCAGGCTAGTCTCCCTAAATATTTTTAGAGTGATGTCATTCTTGCTTCCTCTTATCTCATAAATAGAACACCAACTACTATTTTCCAAGGAAAATCACCATTTGAGAAATTGTTCAACAAAACCTCAAATTACTCCAACTTACAAGTTTTTGGTTATTTATGCTTTGTTTCTACTCATTCACAAAATCATTCAAAATTTGATCCACAAGCATCTAGGTGTGCTTTTCTTGGATATCTATATGGACAAAAAAAAATATTGAGTTTTTGATCTTGGCAATAAACAAGTAACTATATCTAGGGACATAATTTTCTTTGAAAATATTTTTCCTTTCCTTAATAATACCCGACAATCAACCTGTGATCCCATTTTTGCCAAACACTCATCCTAACCTTCCGCAATATGACATGAGGCTTGACTTTCCAACTACAATAAATCCTCCTACTCCACAAATAAGCCCAACTACAAATCCCAACCTATCTTCACATACTGAACCTATATCACGTACACCTCCATTATTAATCTCCATTGAATCCAACCCATCGCCTCGTTGCAGTGGTCGTCCTGTCAACACACTACACTATTTGCAGGATTTCCATCTCACCATGACCCTCCCTTCAAGATTGAACCCAATGTCATCCATGACCTCGGTTTTCTCTCCAAGTACTACTCATCCTCTTTCTAATTATTTATCTTACAATAATCTATCTCCCATTCATAAAGCATTTACTATTAACCTTACTCTGTTCAAAGAGACATCTAGTTTTTCATAGTCTGTTCAGCATCCACAATGGCGTGAAGTTATGCAGCATAAAATTACAGCCTTACAAATCAATAACACTTGGAGTTTGGCACCCTTGCCACCCAATAAATGACCAATCGGCTACAAATGGGTTTACAAAATCAAGCTGAAAGCCGATGAACAGATTGAGCGTTATAAAGCCTGGTTGGTGGCTAAAGGCTAGAATCAAATTGAAGGGCTCGATTACCAGGAAATGTTTTCCCCGGTAGCTAAACTAGTTACTGTCCGACTACTACTTAGTGTGGCTGCTTTGCGTGGTTGACATCTATACCAACTCAATGTCAACAATGCATTTCTAAATGGAGATCTGCATGAAGATATTTACATGTCCTTGCCTCCTGGTTTCAGATAAAAGGCGGAGACACGCGTATGCAAACTTCATAAATCACTATACAAGCTAAAGCAAGCCTCTAGATAGTGGTTTATCAAGCTATCCACAACACTCAAAACTGCAAGATTTCATCAATCCTTATTTGACTACTCCTTATTCGTCTAA
The DNA here is from genome assembly GCA_015731905.1 of Salix dunnii. Lineage (NCBI taxonomy): Eukaryota > Viridiplantae > Streptophyta > Magnoliopsida > Malpighiales > Salicaceae > Salix > Salix dunnii. Next base: position 8,095,405 of record CM027668.1, on the reverse strand, counting down.
ATACATCAAAGTAATTTTTTAGCTTTACTTGTATATGTTAATGATGCGATATTGGTTGGGAATAATTTGCAGGATATAAAAGACACAAAATTATTCTTGTCTAAACAATTCAAGCTCAAGGACTAGGGAAACTTAAATACTTTCTTGGAATAGAAGTTTCAAGATCACATCATGGAATTGGTTTGTCACAACAAAAATATGCACTAGAGATCTTGGAGAACTCTAGATTTTTGGGTGTCAAACCATCTCAATCTTTATTAGAGCAGAATATGTTACTCACACAATCTAATGGAGAAGTTCTGGAAGATGGGTCAATATATAGAAGACTAGTGGGGAGGATGATCTACCTGACTATAATTAGGTTAAACTTAACTTATGCAATATACATACTAAGTCAGTTCATGTACAAGCCTCAACAACCACATCTGTAAGCAACTCATAAAGTGTTAAAGTACATCAAATGAACACCTTGACAAGGAATCATGTTACCATCCATAGGATCACTACAATTACAAGCATTTTGCGATGCTGATTGGGCTCGTTGCAAGGATACACAAAGATTAGTCACAGGATATTGTATTTTACTTGGAAAATCACTAATTTCTTGAAAGACAAAGAAACAAACAACAATATCCTACTCAAGTGCAGAAGCAGAGTACCAATCCATAGTAACCACATGCTGTGAAATCACATGGTTGAAGAGCATCTTGAAGGACTTAAAGATAAACCACACACAACCTGTGACCTTATTTTGTGATAATTAGACAACATTACACATAGCCTCCAATCTAGTCTTCCATGAGCGAATCAAACACATAGAAATCGATTATCATTTGATACGAGAGAAAATTCAAGGAGGAGTGATTCAGACAGCGTACATTATAACCATAGAACCAACCAATATATTTATTTACCAAGCCATTAAGTTCCACACAATTTGAAACTTTACTTCTCAAGTTGGGTGTAATTAACATACACTCTACCTTGAGGGAGAGTTTAGAAGACAAAGAAATCTTAAATAGGCATTAAACTTAATTCATTTTTGTAAATCATTTATTTTCTTATTCATGTAATACTAGACTAAATTACAGGCAATAGAGTAGGATCTAGATACACTTTATTTGTATATATATTTGTATAATGTGCTGAAGATTAATACACAAAAATATACAATACATATTCAATTCTTCATACTTGTTCTTCATCCTCTGTAACCAACATCTTCTTCATATCAAAAACCATTTCAAAGATTAAAAAAAAGACATAAAGAAAGACAATGGCAAGAATCATGCATAAGATTGAGACATTTGGAGGCAAGAAAGATGAGCGCAAGGGTGAGACACAAGGTGAGTACGAGCAACAAAGGCACAACACATAAGATGAGCGCTAAGAAGGGTTTGTTGACAAGATCAAGGACAAGATCCTAGGGGTGGCGGTGTTAGTGGTGGTGGCATGCACAAGGGTGAGACACGAGGTGGGTACAGGCAATAAGGGTACAACACTCACAATGATTGCAAGGAAGAGTTTGCTAACAAGTTCATTGACAAGATCCCGGGGGTTGGCGGTACTGGCTGTGTTGGTGGTGGAGGAGAAAGAAAGAAGGACAGGAAGAAGAATGTTGATGGGCATAACAACAGCAGTGAAAGCGACTATCATCTTGCACTACTTCTTATATTTCTAGCTAAACAACTTATATGATGAGCAATGAGCACAAGAAATTGGGGTCTTGTACTAGTTGAGGAAGGGTGGTTCAATTCTCATTATGCATGCTTGTTATTCCTATGGTGTTTTATTTTTAATTGGGCTTGCAGGATGTTCATTGGATCCGAAGATTAGTTGTGGTGCGTGTAAGATAGCTCGGACATACTAATTACATATATATAAAAAAAGAGTAGTGAGCATGACTAATTTCAATGGGTTATTAATTCTTATTTATGTGTGTTACATGACTCTTGAGTTTAGTTTTTTGAATTTTTATAACCCTTGATTTATTTATTTTTTCTATAAATAGATCATTTGTCTTGTATTTTTTGCACCTTGGAAAATAGAAGGATTCATAATAAGAAAGATATTTCTCTCTTTTCTCTTTTGATTATATTTTGATGTTTATATTCTTCTATGTTAATTATTTATTGTTTTTATAACATGTTATCAGCACGATTATTATATGACTTACATCAATTTTAATATATTTGCTTTTCATTATTGCAATTTATTTTTGGCAAATTTTCTTTCACTATTATTCATAGAAAGAGATTTATAGTTTCTAAAGAACGAGTATTACAAGTTCCTGAAAAATGAGTATCACAAGCTCTTAAATAATTAAATAAATTAAAAACAGTTTTCGAAGAACTAGTATTATAATTTCCTGAAAAAGTAAATAAATTAAAAACAGTTCCTAAAGAAGTAGTATCACAAGTTCCTGACGAATAAAATAAATTAAATATAGTTCTTGATGAACTAGTATTTCTAAAGCTAAACAAATAATAGTCTTAAAGGACTTATCTTCCTGCAAAATTAAATAAATTAAAAACAGTTCCTAGAGAACTAGTATTTTTCCTTAATAATTAAATAAATTAAAAATAGTTTATGAAGAACAAGTATTTTTCCTAAAAAATTAAATAAATTAAATATAGTTCCTGAAAAAATAGTATTTCTAAAGCTAAATAAATAATAGTCGTAAAGGAATTAACTAATATTTTTCTTAACAAATTAAATACATTAAATATAGTTCCTAAAGAACTAGTATTTATAAAACCAAATAAATAACAGTCTTAAAGAACTGATTTCTCTTCTTCTTTTATATTCATGATTTTATTTAATAAGTTATTTCTTGTTTTTATAGATAAAAATAATGTTAAATTTGACAAAATATGAATTTATCGCTCTTAATATTTTTAGAGATAATTATTTGTCATGAAATAATGATGCCAAGATTCATCTATAAGTTATGAATCTTTAAGAGACCATTAGAAAATGAGATAATATGTGGCAAAATCTAAATGAAAGATATGACCATCAAAGTTTATTATAATTTTTCGATCTCGTTATGATTGGCTGCACTTGAAGTTGCAAGAGTTTAAATCGATAAGTGAATATAATTCCCCTCCTTTTAAAAATATATCATAGATGAAATTGTATGGAAAAGATGCCATAGAACACTAAATATTAGAGAAAATATTCTCTACTTTCATGCCTTAAGCATTATCTTGCAATAGCAATATAGAGTGCAAATTTCAAAAGATGTTCATAATTAATTTTATGTCTTCTTGTGGTTTAACGAAATAATGAGTTTTTAATGAAAAATAATCAATCTTATCCCATGAGTTCTAAACCATTTCTTAAAGTGAATGAAACTTTTATCCAAAAGACAAAGAAATATAAAGGCTATAAGTATCGAAAAAATAAATGAAAAAAAAAAGATAACCCTTCTAAAAGTAACCCATCATACCACCAAAAGTAAAGACATAAAGAATAGTGGTATGACTTTTCATGATGGAATTTCATGTTTGGTAGACAGTGCAACACGCTTATAATTCTTAAGGAAAATAAATACTTTGAATATTTGTATGGTGGTTTTGAGGATTATACCGTAAGTCATAGAGAAGGTTTTATGCAGCTTAGAAACTGAAGGGATTTTGGGAATAGAACTTAGGGATAATTCAACCAAGAAGGATAATTTTAGAGGATATGGTGATGTAGATAGTGAATTGGGTGCTATCAAACTGAAACTGCATGCTTTTCTAGATAAAAATGATCTCAAAACATATTTGAATTGTGAAAAAGAGGTGGATTAAATTTTTGAATTCCATAATTATTCGAAGACAAAGAAGGTGAAATTTGTAGTCATTGAATTCGCGGAGTACACAATAATTTGGTGGGATAAAAATGTGATTAATTGGAGGAGGATTGGAGAAATGTTGATAGCATCGTGGAAAGAGATAAAAGTGTTGATGAGGATGTAATTTGTGCCTAACCACTATTATAGATTTTTGTTTTTAAATTGGTGGGTTTTAATAAGGGTTCTAAACCCATGGATGAGTATTTCAAATAGACCATAATGATTCAAGGCAAATATGATTAAAGACAAGGAAGCTACAATAACTAGATTTCTTAATAGAAATAGAGGACATAGCTCATATGACAATAAAGATAAAGAGACAAATAAAGACAAGGGGCATTTTCAGACCAATTCAGCCAAATCTTCCTCAACATGGAGGTCAAATCTGAAAAGAGGGGTTGTCTAACAAAAACCTTAAATGCATGTAAGAGTCGAACCACTAAGGCAGAAAAAGATGCTCATAGGGATGGATGAGAAAAGTAAATATAAATCTTAACCTATCAAAAATATTAATTGTTTTAAGTATGTAGAGAAGAGACATATTGCATCCCAGCATTCAAACCGAGTTATGCTTACAAGAGATAATATAAGATGGTTATATTTGAAAACATAACAATCAAATTTTAAATAAAAGTATATGTTATAGTCACATAAAAATAAAATAAAATAAAATAATGAATGATCGATGACTTCAGCAAGCCTGTGGTCTGTCGAAGAATTACAAACTATAAATGAGTTTGAATGCAGTGGTAGTGCTAGACATGTCTAAGAACCAAACTTACTAATGTATTTATTGTCTTTGGCCTTACTGCTCAATCTTGGACTGACCTGCATACATTTTTGAGAACTATCATCTCAAGGAAACAGATTAAATTCACATGTCGAGATAGATAAGAAGTTGATTTTTTATTCAGAATTGAACTCCGTGCTAACAACAAAAGAAATATAATTAAAAAATATTATAATTTATTTTTGGATTATTTCCTAAAATTTACTCAAAATGAAATAAAAACAATAAAAATAAAATAAAAAAAGGTTAATATTAGTGGAAAATCAATTTGAAAATTTAGAACAGATTAAAGAGCATGCTCGTATTTCTATTGTGCCTAAAATGCATATTTAAAACTAAAATAATTTATTATTAAATAAATCTGAGTAAAACTTAAATAAAAAATAAATATTATATTTTTTATAGACCAATTTGATTTAATCATGGGTCAATAAAATGTATAGTTACGTTTAGAAATTAATTTAGGGTCCAATTGAAATATTTAACTAAATATAAAGACTTAATTATACCTTAAATTGATCAAATTAATATGATTAAGAGCCTGATTGATGAGAAATAAAGTTTGAGAGCCTAATTTGGGTTCAATTGGGAAAAATAAAATTTTTCAGAGACCAATTTTTTTTTCCAAGTCAATTGTTTGAAAATAGAGGCAAAATAAAAAATAATTAAGAGTTTAATGGTCAATTAAGAGTTAATTATATAAATTTGAGACTAAGGGTCAAAGTAAAAAGGACACGTAAATTTATGATTGTTATTAAAGTTTTGATGAGAACAAAATTACATTCAATTTAAAGTTTAAAATTAATTAAAGATATAATTAGAATAATTATAAATTAAAAAAATTAATTATTTGTACCTTTCTGCAAATTTTGCAAGCGCAATTGAATGCAGGAGTTGGCAAAGCATAAATCATGAAATACGATCATCATGACAAAAAAAAAAAAATTAAACTTTCTCTTAGTAATACCAATATTTAATTGAAGTATTATTATACTTCACAAATGGTAAGAGTAAGTCTAACGGGAGAGCCATCCTGATAGGCAAAGCTAAATTTTTGAATTTTTAGCTATTTTTGTTATATTTCTGCTCTCCATCGGGAGAGCCATACTGAAAGGAAAAATGTCTTTTCTTTTACTGAGAAGTCATTCTTACACATTTTCACTGCAAAGCCAAAATTTATATAGCTGTTGGAATTATACCGTTGTGGACTTGCTCTTAAAACACAACAACCACAATTGAAGCAATTTAAAAAAATAAATATATAGAACATTTCTTGTCGAACTCATTAGAACAAGAAAAAACATAGCAACATTTGCAACTTGTTCTTTCTCTTACCAGCTAATCAAAACAAAAAAACAACACAACATATTCTATTTTTGCAGAACTCAACACAACAAATACCTTCATCAAAATTGTATTCCCATTTGAAAAACAACTTCGATCAACATACCTTTAAGGATTTTTTTTCTAAACTTATTCTATTTTTTCAACATAAACACCACAACAGATTTTATATGGTAAAGGGGCTGGTTTTGATGTTGAAAAGGGATTGGGATTTGAGTTTATTTAAGGTGAGATGTAGATTGATTTCATTGAGGAAATACATTGTGATTCAAGGCTGAAAAGGGGCTAGCTTTTAGGTTGATCTAGGCAGGAATTTTAGGTTGCTTCAAGGCTAAATGGAATCGAGGTTGCTGGTAGTGGTGGTGGTTGTGGTGGAAGAAAGGGAGGACGGTCGCCAATTGAACCCTTGGAGGCAGCGACACAATAAAGGCAGAAGAGATGGAGAGTTTCTTCAGAGGAGATGGAGATGGCACGAAGGTTGGAGGCCGTGCAAAGGCAGAGGCAATGGAGGTTTCTTGAGGAGATGGGCATGGGGAGAGAAGGCTGAAGGCGGCGCAGTAGAGAGGAGATGTAGGGTTTCTCAGAGATGGAGTTGAAGATGGAGATGGCAGGGGGAGGGGAGGGGAATTAAAGGAGTTTGGTGGGGGGGGGGGTTATGCTAATTAATAATAATAATAATAATAATAATAATAATAATAATAATAATAATAATAATAGTTAGCATAAAAAAATTATCATGCAAAATTAATAAATTGGAAATTTTTTGGTCAGCTCGTTTAATTACATGCATTAAATTTACTGTTAGATTTATAAATTATTTAAATTTTATGGTTAGAATTGTTGTGCATTTATTCATAAATTGTATGATGATAATGATGTTATTTTCCATGTATTAAGTAGATATTTCTATAAGTTTATTAATATTATAAGTTTGATAGAGTTTGAGTTAGAGTTAGATAGAATGTAATATGGAGCAATCACACAAAAAACTGTATGCCAATGGACTTAAATTTGTCGGACTCATTCACCAACTTTCTTATAAGTGAGTCTAAATAGATTGTTTCTTAGCAAAGTGATCCTAATTAACTTTCTTATGACTCCATAGACCCTAACTTAATTGTTCATACAATTAAAAAATCACAAAAAAGTAAGAACATCTCACTAGAAGAAGATTGTTTACTTGTGTCTGCATGGTTAAATACTAGCAAAGATCTGATCATAGGAGTTGAACAACAAACAAGTTAATTTTGAGCTCGAGTACATGCTTACTTTGTCGAGAATAGAGGAAACTTGAATAATCATTCTCAAATAAGCATCTCAAATAGATGGCAAGAAATAAATAGAGAAGTTGGAAAATTTGTTGGCTTTATTATTCAAATTGAAAACAGCCAACAAAGTAGAGCGACTTAAGAATCAAGGGTAACGTTTCTTTTTAACATTTTCATTTTAAATTATTTGTTTAACATATTTATTATATTACATAGTTTTATTTATTAAATTTGTTTCACCAGATTAATGATACTTGACAAATGTATGCTTCAGTCATTAGCAAACGATTTCAACTAGAACATTGTTGAGTTATCTTAGAAAAAATAACCCAAATAACAATTTGAGCGTACAAGTCCAGCTTCTTCAACTCCATCAACCCCTGATTCTATTAGTTTAGGAGAAGATAGTGATGTATTTATTTATAAAAATAGACCAATTGGTCAAAAAGCTGTAAAGGAACGACTTAAACGCAAAAAAAAAAAAAAAGTTGGGAGACAAGTTTAACAAATCTCTTATAACAATTCAAGGATACTTTAGTTGAACTTGAGGGAGAAAAACAACAAGATAAAAAAATTATGTTAGAGCAACAAGTTCTAATGTTAAACAAAGGCAAGAGAAACAAGAAATTGATAGGATTGAGAAAGAAGATCAAATTATGAAGATGGGTATTCTACATTGGATCTAATTTCTATAGCGTATTTTTAAAATAGAAAGTTGGAAATTATGGAAAATAGGGATTTTAATTTGAAATTAATTTGATTGAATTATTTATAATAGAATGTATTTTAATCAATTATGTTTAAACTTATTGGTTACTTGAAATATATTGTTAATGCGTTAATTTTAGGATTTGATAACATGTTATCTTGTTATAAAATTGATATCAATTCAGTTTGTTTTTTTAGGTTTTTCAAACACTCAAAGACAATAAGTAACATTAATTAACTTCAAATACAACCATAAAAAAAAGTACAATTACTTAAAAAAAAATACAATAAGAAGCTTAAATCTAATGATAATTTACTCATTAACGTATTGTTCCCATAAATGTTCAATCAAATCGGCTTAGAGTTGGGAGTTCATAGCTCTATCCCTGATTCAATTATGAATTTGAAGAAAGTCATGTAGTTATGGTGTTTAATCTGTGACACTGATATAGGAGAACTAGTTTCATGTTTATGATCAAATCCAACGTTCATTGCGCCTTCATCCTTAGTAATCATATTATGCATTATTATGCAAGTTTTCATAATATTTGCAAGAGCTTCTTTATCCCAGTATTGTATAGGTCCACGCACTATTGTGAAACGAGATTGTAACACACCATATGCCTCCTCTCCACATCCTTTCTTGTGGACTTTTGTATATTTGCGAAATATTTTCTATTTTCTCCTAATGGCCTTGGGATTGTCCTAACAAAAGTTGATCAATTTGGATAAACTCCATCTGTTAAATATTATCCCATTGTATATTCATGTTCATTGATTGTGTAATTGACAGGTGGAGCACGACTTTCAACAAGTGCAGCAAAGATAGGTGACCAATCACGAACATTAATATCATTTAAAGATCCAGGCATTCCAAAAAAGGCATGCCATATCCAAAGATCTTGTGAAGCCACTGCTTCTAGATTTAATAGATTCTTGACAATGTATAGTACACATCTAAATATTATCCCATTGTATATTCATGTTCATTGATTGTGTAATTGACAGGTGGAGCACGACTTTCAACAAGTGCAGCAAAGATAGGTGACCAATCACGAACATTAATATCATTTAAAGATCCAGGCATTCCAAAAAAGGCATGCCATATCCAAAGATCTTGTGAAGCCACTGCTTCTAGATTTAATAGATTCTTGACAATGTATAGTACACATCTAATGCCATGCAATTGGACATTTCTCCCATTTCTAATGCATGCAATCGGACATTTCTCCCATTTCCAATGCATGCAATCAATGGTCCCTAACATCCCTGAAAATCCATGATGCTCCCCAACTGATAATAATCGACCAATATCGAACTCGTTTGGAGCTCTTAGATACTAATCCCCAAAAACTTCAACAATTGATTTGATGAAAGCTTTAAGACTTTCTATTGCAGTGCTTTTCCTAAATGAATATATTCATTAGTAAGATTTGCAGGAATACCATATGCAAGTATCCTATGAGTGGCAGTTACCTTTTGAAGACAAGAAAAGCCAACAACACCAACCACACAAACCATATCTTTCTTTTGACTGAAAAATTGAGCTTCCACCGCATTTACGATCCGAAGAAAAAGATGACAACTCATCCTAAATCTCCTCTGAAACTAACTTTCCATGAATTTATGATTTTCTACAAAATAATCATTATACAACCTCAATGCACCTTCCTTTCTATTATGATTGACAATGTTTTGTCCATAAACAGAGCCACAAGACTCTATTCTCTGCCCTTGATTTATCGATTCTTCTTCAGCAACCACTGCGGTAACAACTTAGAAGGCCAACATGGGAGTATCATCATTAAAATGAAAAGGATCATAAGAATTAAAATGATTCATGATGAACTTTAATGAAATAAAATAAAGTTTGCAAAGAAGAAAAAGATGAAGAAAAATATGATGTAGAAAAATATCCAGATTTATTCGAATATTTATAGATACATTTATTTTCCCCAAATTTTGAAATTTTACAATTTAAAATGTTAGCGGTTTTTTTTTCTTTCAAAATTTGAAATCCAAAAAATTGGTGATTATTCTTTCAATATTTAAAATTTCAAAATTGACGGTTATTCTTTCAATATTTGAAATGTTAAAATTTCAAAAATTTGCAGCTTTTTTTTTTAAATAAAATTTGGTAGTTTTTTTCATCATTTTAAATTTTCAAATTTCAAATTTTATGGTTTTTTTAAATTCAATTTTTATTTATTTAAATATAATTAAGAATAATAATTTGATTGTTGGAGGGTTTTTTAAAAGCAATTATTTAATTATATAACTTACTCATATTAATTGTATAATTAATTGCATAATTAAATTCTATACAAAATAATTGCACTATATTTAAAATAATATTAAAAAATAGCTCTTCTAAATGGTTTTTACTATTAGAGTATATATCAGCAAAAAAGTTATATATACATATCTAGGGCTTTTTGTAATATTTGGAAATATTATTAAAATTATTTTAAAAAATATTATTTAAAAATATATTAAAATAATATTTTTTATTAAATAAAACATAACATTAATTAAGCTATAGAGAGGGCATTTGGTGAGCAATGCAACATATTAAATGATCTAAAATTATTATAAAAAATTTAAAACAAAAAAAATCATTTAAAAAAAAAAAACTTTTACAGTGTTTTCCCGTTAAAATTAGTTAATAGTCTTTTTGGAAATTTAAAAATATAAAAAATAATTTAAAATAAAAAATAAAAAGAAATCATTTTTTTTAAATAATTTTAAAATGCAATGCAATCACCGCTGGCGCGCATATGCTACCTGAAATTGATTCAAATTTGGCAGGATTTAGCAGATCAAACACCTCCAGCCTACACGCTAATTACTTGTTAACATACATTTTTTTATTAAATTCTTAAGAATCGGTAAGGATTTGAATAATTTATGAATTTAATTTAAGGATTTATTGGTACAAATACTAATAATAAATATTGGACTCTCAATAAGATTGATATTTAAATATTTAGAAATAACAAAAAAAAAACTCTCAAAATTATTTCGAGTGGTAACTAATTTTGAATTGAAATGTTTTTACAACTTATGAATTGCAGAAAACTTATCCATTTTCTAGAATAAATGAACATTTCTAGGGTATTTACATAGATTTTTTCATGAAAATTTATTTGAACACACGAACAAATTTTAAAAACCATATTTATTTACACAAATAAATATTACAAGTCATGATTTTATAACCACATAAATAAACAGTGAAACTTATTTAAGATAAGATATACTGGAAATCATAATAGCAAATTACTTTACACAACCACCTCCCTAGATTATCAGACCAGCACAGATTTTCCTTAAAATAATATTAAAGTGATTCAAATCTTGCAGATCAGGCACCCGCAACCTGCTAGGTCAGGATTCTTACCACTACCACAGTAATACCTTTGTTTAACGTGCAGTACTCGAGAGTTTGTGTACAGTTGACAGGGAAATATCAAACAAACAATAATAATAATACCACCTGCTCTTCATTTTGTTTGAAAAAATCCCAAGTTGCATAGAGAGTGGACCCAAAAGCAATGAATTTTCTTTACAGAAGCCATGAGTTGAATTTGCAGAATTGTTGGTGTAGTCGTTATTCAGGCTCCCATGTTGTATATTTAAAAAACCAAAACCAGAGTGATTATGGAATATATTGCATATATATTTTAAATTATTGTTCTATCTAAGATAATTATGTTGGATTTTTAGCAAATTATCTAGAATTCTAGGTATCTTTGAAAATTATTTATTTCTTGAAAATTCAATGTATTTGAAGATATTTAACAACTAAAATATACTGAAATGGAGATCACATAGAAAGATAAATAAAGGGATCAACTTGAAATTCAAACACAGGTTAATCTGTCTGAACAAGCCTGAGTATTGATTTTTTATTGAGATATAAATGGAGTTATACTCATGTGTGAATGCGGTGGCACTCCAAGCCCTAGGCATGTCTACGAACCAAACATACGTAGATGTATTTATTGTTCTGCATTCTATCATCACGCCCTCATTAATAGACTCACCTATAATTCTTAACCCCTCCACTCTGTATTTTGCCACCATCGTTACTGCTCAACCTTGGGCCGAACTGCCTACGATCGTAGACTACTGTCATCTCAAGGACACCGATTAAATTCACATGTCGGGATAGATACGAAGTTGATTTTTTATTAAGAAAAATGAGGGGTTCTTTAGGTGCCCTGAATTTAGAATACCTATTCTTTCATATAGGTATATGAACCGTAATAAACCATTCTTAGAAACTAATTATAATTGTGTTTGTTTTTGTTTTTTAAAATATAGTTTTTTTCTTTGAAATGCTTTTTTTTAATTGTTTTAATATACTAATACTAGAAATAAATAAATAAAATATTTTTTTTGATGCATTCTCAACTATTTTTTAATATAAAACAATCTCTAAGACATGCTCTATATGGAACATAAAGTTAATTAAACTGTAGAGAGGGCATTTGGAGTTTGAATATAATTTCTTTTTAAAATATTTTTTATTTTAAAATATATAAAAATAATGATACCAGTTATTAAAAATAAAGGACAAAAAAAAATAGTATTGTTATCATTACAAATATAATTATTATAATCATTTGGATTATAATAACATTTGTTATTATTGATATTGTTGATATTATTTTATGAGTTATTGTTGTCATTAACATAATAATTATAATTATTAATATCATAAGCACTGCAATTATTATAATAAATTATTATTATTATCATTACTATTACTTTTTAAACAGTTAAAAAATATTAAATTGTCTAAAAAATTGTAACATGAGAGCAAACAGGAAAACAATTATAAAAAATAATCACTAAAATTATTATTATTATTATTATTATTATTATTATTATTGTATAAATAATAAAAATCATAAAATTATCTTGAAAAATAAAAAAAAATTAAAAACTTCTACAAAAAAGAAAATAAAAGCAATTCAAATAAATGCAGCTAAAATCATATTTTTTTTAACATAGTTTTTTTAAGAATTTGAGATGTTTTTTACAATGCTATAAATTTGAGAATAAATTTGGTTAAAATTTTTGTGAAGTGTGAGTTTCTAATAAAATATATAAACTTCAAATTGATATGAATTTATTTGTTTAACAGGTTTCAATGAAATCACTAGCATAGCACTATCACAACCATTAAAAATATAAAATAATTCGGATATCTAAATCATTGAGTTCGGATTAACTTATTTAATAATTTAATTTAAATAATAAAATATAAATTATATAAACACCTAAAATAACAAAAACATACAATGTTTAGATAAATTTGAACAACTAATCATTGATTAATAATCTTAACTGTTTCACATTATCAGAACACTTCAGTCGTGTCAATTTTTAAGAATTAGATAAGGTAATCAAGGTTACCAAAAAGAATAATAAAAGATGGTTGATGCTATATTGCATTTCTCACTTAGTTCTATATAATGGTTACTGCTGGAGTAAACATGCTGGTTGGGATTTTGAATTTTTTTATTTTATAAAAATATCAAAATAAATTATAAAAAATAATTTTATATTAATTCAATATTAAAAGATAAAATTATGAAAGAAAAATCAATTTAAAAAAATATAAAAAAACCAAGTTAATCTCATATAGTTTGCAAACTCTTGATTCAATGAGATTACAATAATTTTATAAAAAATAAATTATAAAATTTATTTTTTAATTAACTAAATAATAAAACATAAAATATATATTACTTGGGAACCAGAACCGGGCCATGCGGATAGAATAATAAATGGTACATGTCTGAAGCAAGCCTGTGGCCCATGTCGAAGACTACAAAGTGCAAAAGAGTTTGAATGCAGTGGCACTCCGAGGCATGTCCAAGAACCAAACTTACTTGGATGTATTTAAAGGGCGTTTATCATTATGTTTTAAATATGTTTTTTTAAAAAATAATTTTTTTTAGTTTTATTTTTTATTTTAAATTGAAAAATTCTGGTATTTTAACATGCTAATATAAAAAATTATTTTTAAAAAATAAAAAATATCATTTTAATATATTTCTAAATAAATAAAATATTTTTTAAAATAACTTCGATAACATTAGAGGAAATTAAATTATTGGTCTGCATTCTGTCATCACGCCCTCATTAATAGACTCACCTATAATTCTTTAGCCCCTCCAACCGTCTTTATCAATTGACCACTCTCCTTTCATATTCTCTGTGTATTTCGCCACCATCGCTACTGCTCAACTTTGGACCGACCTGCAGACGTTGTTAAGACAGCTGTCATCACATATTAAATTCATGTGTCGCGGCTGCTCAACTTTGGACCGACCTGCATACGTTGTTAAGACAGATGCCATCACATATTAAATTCATGTGTCGGGTTAGATACGAAGCTGTTTTGTAATTCAGAATTGAACTCCATGCTGACAACAAAAGAAATATTTTCGATAAAATATGAATCATCAAATAAATAGAAGTTATCATTCGTTGAGAGGCGTCGGGAATTTCGTTAGTCTTTTGCGATTCCCTACTCGAAATTATGCGTTGAAGTGAGGTAGCAGGGAGAAAGGAAAATTTGGCTCCCCGAATTTAGAGATAAACATGAATATCAGTCATGGAAGGTAAATTAAGATCGTTGATTTAGAAGTTAATTTCAATATAATCTTTAATTAATTTAGATTTTTAGAGTTTGAACTAACAAATATAGATCATGATGAAATATCAGCCTCTCTGTAACTCTGCATAATATCTTAAAATTAATTATATCGTAATTTTGACTTTTTTAATTATTCTTAAATGATTAAAAAAAATCTCCCACTATAAAAACGCTAACTAATCTATGTTATTATAAAAATACCGATAAAAAAAGAGAGAGAGAACAGATACCAGATTATGCAAGTTTTTTTAATTGCTCTGGCCGATCTTAAGGTTTTTTTTTTTTTTGAAAAACCTAGCTTAAGTTTAATTTCCCTTTCTGCTGCTTCTCGTGCAACCCTCATTACCCAAAAAATAAACCTACCACTGGATGGAGACGTGATTATATTATATTCCTTGGATCATTCTAATGTATGCATGACCTAGGCTAAATTTTTTGACTCTGATGTATGGATGCATGCATGTATCTTTTCAAGCTCATTCAACCTCTAAATAAAGCTATTATGGTGCACTTGAGGATTTGAACATGACTCCCTTGCCATATCTTTACCATAATGTCTTAGATATCGGGCATTTAACATGGGATGAGGTTGTCTTTTGCATATTCCATATGTTTAATGTAAAACCTCAGCACTAACAACATGAGAAAGAGGGAGATAGATAGATAAATTAAAGATTACGTGGGATGGGTTAAGGAAGGAGGGCTTGAAAAGAGGGGGGGGGGGGGGGGGGAGAGGCGAAGGGGGAGAACATGGAAACAAGGAGGATCTACCAAAATGAGAGAATGGCGCCGGAAAGGTTGCATGTGGTGAATGATGATGAGTAAATTTAGTAATGAAAAGGAAAGCAAAATAAAAAAAAAATGCAGAAAAAAGAGGGTTGAAGGTTATAATTTAAAATGGTTAGTTCAAGTTTGTTCTCACACTTTTGAAAATACGAAGGATAAATGTGTTGTTGCTACTGATTGCGTCTTCAACAAAATAATCTCGTGGACGTGTTGAATTTTTTTTCCTGGCAATATTTTACTCGAATTAGTCTGAACTTGGGTCATTTTGAATTATTAAAAACCTATCATAGTTAAATTGGTTTTACGGGGTCAAAATCTGGTTAATTCAACTAGCAACCCGATTCAAGCTTTTAATTTGGAATTTTCACCAATCTATCGGGTTGAGCAAGTTTTATAAATATTAATAAAAAATTGCAGTCCAAGCACTTCACTAGTATATAAAGACACCGAAGGTTTGAACTTGGATAACTGAATTGAGGTGTTGCCAATTGAAATTCATTGGTACTCTATTGAAAATGGCAGATGAGAAAAACAAATCTTTGCTGTCTCAACCTCTACTCGAGAGGGAGAAATACAACTTACCAAACACTTTTTTATCTGTTAAGCTCAAATACGTGAAACTTGGTTACCACTACTTCGTTTCCAATGCCATGTACCTCACGCTCATGCCAGTACTTTGCATGATGTTTGCTCATCTGTCAACATTCACAGTTGTTGAGCTTTGGAATAAACTCAAATTCAATCTTGTGACAGTAGTTCTTTCCTCAACCTCAATTATTATTACCGCTACACTCTACTTCATGAGCCGTCCAAGAAAAGTTTACTTGGTGGATTTTTCATGTTACAAGCCCGGACCATCTCATAAAACATCTAGAGAGCTCTTCATGCAGTTATCTGCAGCGTCCGCGGCTTTCACAGAGCAAAGCTTAGCTTTTCAAAAGAAAATCCTAGAGAAATCAGGCTATGGTGAAATGACGTATGGCCCAAAAGGCTTGATGCATGTCCCACCAGACCAATCCATGGCTGAGTCCTGGAGGGAATCGGAGATGGTGATGTTTGGAGCGATTGATGATCTCTTGGCCAAAACAGGGGTGAAGCCAAGAGACATAGGAATACTTGTTGTGAATAGCAGTTTGTTCAATCCCACGCCGTCTCTCTCAGCTAGAATTGTGAATCACTACAAGCTAAGAGGGAACATTTTGAGCTATAACCTTGGTGGTATGGGCTGCAGTGCAGGACTTATTTCTGTTGATCTTGCCGAAGACCTTTTACAGGTTTGTTACATCAAATGGCAAGCTTTTAAGGTTTTAATGGTGTCACTCGCACGCGCTTATATATGCACGATTTTATTTTTAAAATTAAGCATAAGTTTGTACATAGTTCAACTGGACTTCTATCCTTAATTTACGTGTCAAAAGGTCCCAGTTTTGAATATTTCCTTTCTATATATATATATATATAGATTACAATACTTACAAGGATTTACATTTCATTGTACAAGGTGCATCCCAACTCCTATGCCCTGGTGGTGAGTACCGAGAACATTACTCGCAACTGGTATTTTGGCAATGACCGATCGATGCTTGTCACCAACTGCCTCTTTCGTATGGGAGCAGCCGCAGTCCTCCTATCCAATCGGATATTTGATCGCCGCCGCTCAAAGTATCAACTTATGCGTACTGTACGTACACACAAAGGTGCAGATGACAGGTCCTTCAACTGTGTCTTGCAACGAGAGGATCCTGACACCCAAAGAGTTGGGGTCTCTCTCTCAAAAGACCTAATGGCTATAGCTGGAGAAGCCCTGAAAACGAATATAACCACTCTGGGACCATTAGTTCTTCCAGTCTCCGAACAACTTCTATTTTTTGTAACCTTAGTTGCCAAGAAAGTGTTCAAAATGAAGATAAAACCATATATTCCTGATTTCAAGTTGGCATTCGAGCACTTCTGCATTCACGCGGGAGGAAGAGGTGTGTTAGATGAGCTTGAGAAAAATCTTGAGCTCACTGAATGGCATATGGAGCCATCAAGAATGACTCTTTATAGGTTTGGAAATACTTCTAGCAGTTCTCTGTGGTATGAATTGGCCTACTCTGAGGCGAAGGGAAGGATCAAGAAGGGAGACAGAATTTGGCAAATAGGTTTTGGTTCAGGATTTAAGTGCAACAGTGCCGTGTGGCGTGCAATGAGAGCTATCGACCCGGCCAAAGAGAAGAATCCTTGGATGGATGAGATTGATGAGTTTCCCGTTCGAGTGCCTAAAGTGGCACCTCTTGTTTATTAAACATCATTTAGGAAAATGCCATCCGTCCTTATTATTATGTCTTTTTATTTCAATCAACAATATGTTATTATCCGAATGCAGGATTTAACATTAAATAAAATTGTTATTATCGCATCTCTTTTGGTGTAGAAATAACATGGTTGAATTTGGTGTTGTAATGTAATGGTTGTATTTGTTTTCACATTTCTTTGTACCCCTAGAAACAATCCTGTTGTAGCACCTGGCTCCGATGTATGTTTATTATTGCGTGCGTGTTCAAGTTGGTGTTTAGTTTCTGAGATTTTTGCCCGCTATTTTTATTCCAGTATATATCGATCGGTTCTCTGAATTAAAAACTAAATATACTGTGATGGCTACGCACCTGGTTTCAATCTCTATTATTTATGGCAACTCAATGTGACGAAGCTGGAAAATATTCTCATTACAAAGATTGAGAATATATTTTATGGGTTTATAAAACTAGATCTGGAATATTTATGAGTCTAGCAACACTGTAAAAAAAAAAAACCACTACAAAACTTAAAGTTAGTATAATATTATACAGTGAATATTCCTTAAGTTTAAATTTTCCTTGAAGTCTTGTTCAAGTCTACAGAAAATTTATTTAGTTTAAATTAAAAAGATTAACTCTAGTGTTTTTTTACCTCAACACAGACGTTTTAGTCTAGACAGATTAAATTTTGTGTGCATATTGTTTAATAAATATCTTATATAAATATATTATAAACATCTAAATTATAAGATATTGATGGAGATATGTACATTGTATTAAATAATGATCTTTATAATTTATTCATATATATTATCACATTGATGAATGACATTTTCGTGCGAAATATTGTTCGATAAAATGTATTGGATAATGTGATAGATGAAGGAAATTAATGATCACCATATTTTATTATATCTCTTTCGATTTCCTTTTATATAGCCATATTTTCCCCTTATATTTATACTTCTTAAGATAAAATATTTTATGTATCACTATATCATGGCTTTCTACTGACTTAAGATTTATATCATTTACTTTTGTAATTATCATGATTATAATTAAATGGAATATTACAAACTATATTATTATTATAAATCTCGTATCATAATATCATAAGTTTGTAATGTTAACTTGAGTTGATTTAAGTTGTTTTTTTGTGTCTCTTTTTAATTGATCTTTTTCAATATCAATTGCATCTTTCCTATTAGGTTTGTTTAGGATCAAATTTTTTAGTTTATTTCAATTTGTTTTCTATTAAATTATCTTAGTCTTTTGACTCGGGTTGCTAGTTTGACAAGTTGATCTAAGTTGAAATAGATTATTTTTTTAATTAATTGATAGTTTTTTACACCTATTTTGAGCCAATAGTTGGGATGATTAATCTATTGAAGCAATGACTAAAATTTTATCTTAGTAAAGAAAAGATTACACTCTTTCAACAACTATAAATAGAGATGAAATATACGACTTGAAACAAGAAAAATCAGAATCCAAAATTAAAAATAATTCAACCCCTTCCTCGGTTTTTTGTTCGCTAGTGGTTCTTTTGTTTTTTTTTGGCCATCATTGCCATAATATCTATCACCAACACCCCTTATAGCCACTAGAAAATTGTCCTTTATATTGTGGAGCAACCCATAGCCGCCAATCTTCTCCCTTTTCTTCCCTCTCTTCCTCCCCTATGACTGTAACTGTCATGATTTCTTAGACTTTCTGACCATCGCTGGAGCCAACACCACCACCATAACCACTAACACAACTTTCTCTTCACAATAGAGTACTGCACACTAGGTAACCTCTTCCACCTCTTCTCTTTCCTTCACCTTCGGTGTTCACCTAATATGTGAACATTACAGAGTGAATTAATTCACCATACTCTGTTCTTGCTTTTATCTTTCTTTTTGGCTAGACTTATTTTGGGCCAACCTTATTGGTAAGGTCCGGTCCAGCCTGAACCTAGCAAAGTTGCGCTATTTTAGCCCAACTTGGTTGGGCTCGTCCAATCGCCTAACTTGAAAAATATTTAAACATACAAAAATATAAAATTGATATTTGAAAAAAAATAAAAAAAATATTTTATTTCCATGCATAGGTTTGAATCCTAAAAAACCTTTTAAGCATATTCTTACAAAAAAATAAATTGGTCAAAAAGTAACAAGTTTATGATTATCCATTAAAGTTTGGTCAAATTATCAAAAATCTTTCAATAGTCATTTTGTTCATTTTATTTAGTAGTAGAATTTAATACGTGATGCATAAAACTAAATTGTAAAATATAGTCTTAAATGTTAAAAATAATACAACGCTAAAATATGGAACATATAACGATTAGGTTTATTGACCAATGAGATAAAGACTCCCTCACGAAGAGAAATCTACTTTGAACCTTACAAAGATCGATAAATAGAAATATAACATAAAAAATTAATCAATTAACAATACATCTTACCTCATGTAGTGTGTACTAGGGGTGATGCATTTTTTTCTTGCACAACAAGTATTGTACCCGGACTCTCTCAGATCATTGTGTTTTCTAATAACCTTTAATATTAAATGACGACTCCTAAAAATTATAGTCATAATTTTATAGTGATAAAAAAACATTTTTTCCATGCATCCCCTATCTTCGAGGGTAGAAGAGTGGAAAACGATCGTCATCGTATTTATAAAACAAATATCATAATAAATAAATATTGAATTAAACTATGTTTTTATGAGTTGAACCCATAAAGTCAATCCTAAATCATAATAAATATATTTTTAAATCATTTAAAATATTTTTTATATTAAAATATAATTTTAACTATAACATAACTCTAAGTTAACATTAACACAAAAAACTTTCACACATTAGAGCCCAACTCAAAAGCAACAAACTTATTGGAAATAGTATTTAAAATTGGAAAATTACAAGTTGGCTTTATCAAGGAAACAAATGAAATCAAACAATTGCCAACTCAAATCCATGTCACCAAATTTTATGCTTCCCATGATTTCAGAATCCGTCTTCCCTTTTCTGCAAACATGCCATTAAGTGTGATTGTAAAATTCTTTTCGATTATATATTTTTGAATGCCTAAAATTAGGATATTGGTTGTATAAAATATATAGAGCATGAACAAAAAAGTGTGAGTGAAACCATTACAGTGTATCAATTATTTATGGTATTACAGCAATAAAACATTACCGAGTAATTTCCTCTCTACTTGTGTCATGGCTGCCATATCTGCATCCATTGTTGATTCACACATCATCACCCTCAGTGCTACAACCACCATTAACAAAAAACTCACTCCTTCTACCTTCCCATAGTGGAGAACCTAATTTAAAGCGTTGCTCATAGATTATGATCTCACTAGCATTAAAAAATGTCATCATTGATACAACAGACTCCATTGCCTCCAGAGTTGAAAACTCCTATTAGACTCGCTAAGACAAAATGATACTTCATACCATTCTTACATCAACATCCACTAATAATTACTCCACTTCTAGACGTATGCAAAACCTCTCATGAGGCTTGGACATCAATTAATTGTCTATATGTAGGAAAATCATGGACACACGTAATGAACTCAAGGAAGATCTGACCTTGAGCATTCATGGAAATTACACTATGGTTGAGTTTTGTCAAGTTGTAAAAATTGTTGCCAATGAGCTTGCAATCATTGATCATCTGGTTTTTTATGATGATTTAACTCTCTATATTCTCAATGTATTGGGTCCAGAATTTAGAGAAATTGTTGCCCCCATTTGTGCTTGTGAAACATTTTTGAATTTTGAGGAACTCTATGATCTTCTTATTGGTCATGAGAGTTACCTTTGAAGGTTTCAAAATCAACAATCAACAAATTTCATTCTCACTGCTAACTACTCCCATCGATAAGGAGGTCAACACAATTTATTCCCACTGCCAATTACCCTCATTAGCAAACACTTGCTCCTTGATAGTACAAACAAAGCCCTAAGTACTCATATAACAGATCTGAAATCGCAATGGATGCCACAAAAATGGGCCCCCAAATTCGGGCTAGAGAAAATATTAACCCAAATGCTAATGGTGTGACAAACTAGGTTATACGACCAAAAATTAACCTAAAATGTTCACTAAATTCATTGCACACTGTGCAACATCCTCCTCAGAAAAATATCACTAGTGGCTAGTTGACTCTATAATATCTCACAATATGACTACTAATCTTTTCAAACTATTGATTCATTCTGAATATTATGGTACTTATGAAGTGGTAATTGGTAATGGATCAAGTTTGCTTGTATCTCACATTAGTTCATTATCTCTTGCCTCATCTAATGTACATTTCATTTATGTGATACTCTTTATGTACCTATGATTAAGAAGAATCTTATTTTTGTTCATCATTTTATCAAACATAATGATGTGTACCTTGAATTTCACCCCACTTATTTTTTGGTGAAAGATAGGACTATAGGGATGACACAACTGAGAGGTGAATGTGAAGATGGGTATACCCATTCTCGAAGAATCTACCGCCATCTTACAAAAAGGTTATTCACACTACCATCGATGGATGGCATAGCAGACTTGGTCATCCATTATCAAAATTAGTCTATCATTTAACTCACACCTTCTCTTTACCAACCCATAAAAATGGCTATGTATCTCCTTGTACTTCATGTTCCCAAAATAAAGCTCATCGTCAACCTTTTAGTACACGGTCTCACCAGCACTGCTCCCATTGAATTAATGTACATGAATGTTTGGGGCCCATCTTATGAAATTAGAATTAAAGACTCTAAATATTATGTTATTTTTATTGATCATTTTACCAAATAAATTTGGCTATACCCTATGACTCATAAATCCAATGTTCATAAAAATTTTCTACAATTCCAAAATCTCATGGAAAATAAATTTAGCACCAAAATTAAGAATTTTTATTCAAGTAATGGTGGCAAATATATTGGTCTCAAATCATACATTTCCATTCATAGGAATAGTCAATACACCATTGCTCCTTACCTTCTAACAAAATGGTTTGTTAGAAAAACATCATCGTCATCTTGTTTGATAAGTCTCACCTTACTTATAGATGCTCACGTGTTGCTTTTATTTTGGCCATATGCGTTTCAAACCATAGCTTATCTCATCAATAGAATGCCCACCTCGACTTTGAATAATCTATCTCCATTTCAAAAATTGTTCCATTAACTTCCAAAATATCTTAACCACAAGCAATTTGGTTGATTATGTTATCTCTTGACTAGGCCTTACAATCACCATAAACTTGACCCAAGGCCCAACCATACATATTTGTGGGTTATTCCCTCTCCCGAAATGCGCACCTCTACTTAGAGCCCAACACCAACAATCTCTTTTCATCCTTGGCATGTCATTTTCTATGAAGGGAATTTTCCCTTTCAAAAATCACATTCTCACTATCTAATACTTACCTCCACCCTATCAATCATTGTAGCCTATTATGTCTCAATGGTGTTGCTGTAAGTCCTCCTAGTTCCTTCAACTCCCCCATCTCTAACAATGGGTACTGCTCTTTTGCCACCACCTGGGATTGTGTCCTCTCCTGAGTTGTCCCCTTTCTAAGACCCTTAACTCTTCTTCCTTGCTTACAAATAATATAATAGTGCCTCAAAATGAGAATGTTGTGTTGCGCACCCATAAAATGACCACTCAATCCATGAATAATATCCATAAGCCTAAGAGATCTTTTATGGTAACTAAACATCCTTGTTCCCCCTCACTAGAACCAATTTGTGTTGCTACAACCATCATTAATTCTAGATGGCATGATGCTATTCCTCTGAGTTGACTACTCTAATATGTCACAATATATGGCAACTTATCCCACTTCCATCTGACTATCATGTTGTTGGCTGCAAATGAGTGTTTCAAATTAAGAGGCATGTTGATGGCTCTGTGTATCATTTCAAGGCTACAGTCGTGGCCAAAGGGTTCAATCAAAGACCTGGATTAGATTACACAGACACATTTAGTCCTATCATCAAACCAGTCACCATATGAATTGTCTTCACCATGCCTGTTATGAATGGTTGGTCTTTATAGCAATTAGACATCAATAATGCCTTTCTTCACGGGCATTGTAGTGAAAAAGGTTTATATGTAACAACCACCTAGTTTTTGAATTATGGACAAACCAAATCATGTTTGCTGCCTTACTAAGGCCATCTATGGGCTAAAACAATCCCCTCAGAATTGGTATTCTGCTATCAAGCAAGCATTGTTTGAATTTGGTTTCCTCAATACTAAATTAAACACTTCTATATTTGTATATCATAATGGCAATACACTTGCCTATTTATTAGTTTATGCTAATGATTTGATTCTCACAGGAAACAATTCCATATTTGTTACAAATATTATTGATCAATTTGGACAAAAATTCTCCATTAAAGATTTGGGGTCCTTACACTTCTTCATCGGTGTTAAGGTCATTCCTACCAAAGATGGCTTATTTCTAATTCAACATAAGTATATCAGATATCTACTAGCAAAAACAAGTATGGATGGTGCTAAGGATGTCACAACTACCCTCTTTACCATATCTAGCTAGCAATTGGTTCATCATTAGTTGATTCAATTGAATATCATCGCATAATTAGAGCCTTGCAATACTTGTTTTTAACTTGATTTGATATCATTTTTGCAGTCGACAAACTCTCATAATTCATGCACACCCCACGCAGAACCAATGGACAACCACTAAGCGACTACTAAGGTACTTAAAGAGCACCATCTTTTGTGGATTGCAAGGTTTGGCAGCTGTCTTCTTTCCATTGGTGTCTCTACTCTGTAGGGCTAGGATGGACGACTGCTATGTTTGTTGAAGGTTTTGCCAAAAGGCAGCTCTCGTGTGCTAGCCTCCCCTCTATTTTTGGGATGGCTAGGGAGCTGTGCTGCTGCTAGGTGATAGGTTTCCTCCTACTTTTGCTGGTTAGCTAGAGTGTGGATGTAGCTTGTTGTGTGCTGGACTCCCGCTCCTCTTATTTCCAAACTCTATTAAGCAAGGCTAGCGTGTTGGGGGGGGTTTAGTAGCTGCCTATGAGTTGGTTTTCTTATTTCAGCTACCTTGGGCGTTGCTTCTTTGGCATGTGGCAGTTGGTTTCTCCCTTTTCAGGCAATCCAGCTGTCCTGCTTCGGTCCTTTCTCTTCCCCTTTCTTTGGGTTGTAGTGTGGTAGGCTGTTTTCTATGGCAGACCAGGTGCTCTTACTTGCTGTGCTCTTTCTCCCTCTGGCTTTGGCTTTAGGCGACAGATGGGCTGGGCTGATTTTGGGCTTGGGCTTTCCATGCTTTGGGCCTCTATATTAGGCTCTGGTGTTTGCTTGGTGTTCTCTTTTAGGTGGGCTGGGCCATGGGCTCATTTAGCTTCCCCTTAGGATCTTGGTTTTTCGAATAGGGAGCATGTTCCCTCATTCGCTAGTTTCTTTCTTGTTTTCTATTTCCGAGCTCTTCTCGATCTTGTAGATTCCTTCCTCGTTAGTTCTTTAGCTTTGTTCTCATTTGATCTTTAATATACTTACATTTGATTAAAAAAAGAGCACCATCTTTCATGCCATCAACATCCAAACCAGCACTCACATGTTTTTAGATGCTAATTAGGCTGGTAGTTTGGATGATAGAAAATCAACTTCAGCTTATCTTATCTTCCTTGGTCACACACCCATTTCCTAGATCTCTAAAAAGCAACATACCATTGCATGATCATCAAACAACCTTGGCCATTACTATCATAGTGTTTATGTGGTTGTTGTCTCTATTCCAAGAACTAAAAGTTTTGTTACCACAACCATCTTTGTGCATGTGTGATAAATTGGGGGCAACCTAGTTGAGCTTGAATCCTATCCAACATCCATGAATGAAGCAAATCCAATTAGACTTTTATTTTGTGCGAGATTTGGTTGCTAAACACCTTCTCACTATTCAAAATATTCACACTAATGAACAACTCACTAATTTACTTACAAAGCCACTATCTCAACAAAGGACGGTTCATCTTTGTGCCAAGCTTGGCCTATGTGATGGTAGCTTGTTATTGCAAGGGCATATAAAGGTAATACATGAAATCAAATAATTGCCAACTCAAACCTATCTGTCACCAAATTTTATGCCTCCTATGATTATAGAATTTTTCTTTCATGTATTGCAAACATGCCATTAAGTGTGATTGTAGATTTCCTTATGGTTACATATTTTTGAATGCCTAAAATTAGGCTCATGGTTGTATAATATGTATAGAACATGAACAAAAAAGTGTGAGTGAAACCATTACAACGTATCAATTCTTTATATCAAGGAATTATCTCACCTTAAAGATTAAGTTATTAGGTAAATTTTCAGAATATGATTTATATTATTCTCTAATATACCTCCTCAAGTGAAAGCTCTTAGGGCTTGAAACTTGCACACAGACCCGCACTACCTTGTGCTTGATTTTTAATAAATAAAAATGAGAGTGGTGAGATTCGAACTCATGGTCTCTAGTTAATAAAAATTTGATACCATGTTAGAGAACCATATCACCTAAAAGTTTAAGTTGTTAGGTGAGATTCCATAATATGATTTATATTATTCTCTAATAGGTTTCATGAAGTGAAGCTCGCTAAATTATTATAGCTCTTAATACATTAATCTTATAAAATTTTCTTATCCATCTTTTGACAATATCTAATTTTGATTGTAGATTCCCTAATCCATTGTCAAGGACCCCATGTATAAAATTGGTTGACTATGTTGTTTCCATATATATATATATTCCTATTTGGGGGATTATTAACATGCATATTTGATGCGACCATATTATTTGATAGTTTCATCCATATTTACCTAGTGTTTTGCATATGTTTTGTGTATTAAATGCCTTGATATTCTTTGTTTTATGTTTTGAAAGCATTTTTAGATGAAAGATGCAAAAAGGAGGTAATTGGAGCTGATTGACAGATTTGACCTTCAGTCGATGTTTTGTGCAGAGAGGAAGCTCTAGACATCGAAATGAAGTGATTCCAGTGGCATTCAAAAGCTAATATCCATATCTTTCTGGAATGCTAAGTAAAAAGAAATAAAATAAGGAAGAGAATGGGAATCGCATCCTTCAAAGTCAAATCTTGCAATCTGCCGATGTCGACCTTTGTCCATTCCAACTTTCATATCTCGCGCTACAGAAGTCCGATTAATGCAAACCCAATTTTGTTGGATTCAGGACTCAAAGACCTATAAACTCTCCAAATTTATTTTAAAACGATGTGATATGAATGAGATATAAATTTTATAAGGGACAACTAAATTCTGTCAATTTAAGGAAGGACTATTTTGTAAAATAGATACTAGGGTTTTGAAACATATATAAAGGAAGAGAGGAGCAAGGAAATTTCGGCCAGCACAAAAGAAAACACAAATCTTCCTCCTCCAAACCCTAAATCATGTTTTCTTCCATCTTTTTATTTAGTTGTTCAATAAACATGCAAGGCTAGGCTCTTTTGCTTGGTTACAAGGACACGAAAACCTTCAGATTTCAAGAACTGTTAGATCTATTTTTACCCCAATTTTTCAGTTTATATGATGAATATGTTTGTTCTCCTATGCTTATTTTCCTATTATTGTACACATTCTATTGCTAAGTTTGATATCAAAACCGGAGTTGTGGTATATGAACTTGTGAAGCAAATACGTTAGTAATTGTAGCGGATCTACGTTATTAATCTTAGGGAGAACATTCAATCGAACTAAACATATATTGCGGACAATTACGTTTCTTAATTCATCAATTTATCTAGATTTTAATGCTGCCATTGAATCAAATTACTAGTGCGGGCACTATGGTTGTTTGATGGTTAGGGTAAGTTATATGGCGGATCCGTTAATGAACCAATTTTAAGAAGAGATAAATATTCAGAATATAAATTGATGTGTCGTTTCCATGATCAGTTCTGATTTCTGTAGGTGGATGTTGACTTGTGACCAAGGTTTGCTTTATTGATAAATTTTAGTTTTATATAATTTTCGCTTAGTTTGTTTTAGCCTAGCCTAGACAACTTCCAACCCCCCCAATTGCATAGCATATAACACAAAAATCATAATTAAATCATCCTCATGGGATCAACCCCTTGCTTGCTCTATACTATCTTGTTTGATTTGTTTTAAGCTAGGGTAATTAATTTGTGCGACCGCGACATCGCAACAAATTTTGGCGTCGTTGCCGGGGACGTGATTTTAGTTGATTCTTGTGTTGTTGTGTTGTGTTGCAATTGATTCTACTTGCTATTATTTTTATTTATTCTGAAAAAAAAGAAAAAAAACATGTGTTTGTGGCGGTACTGTTCAAAATAGATTTTTTGGTTGAATTAGGTATTGGTCTTTCTTTTTTCTGAAGGAAAACGACGTTCGGAGAAGAACTAGTGACCTTTGGTCACTAGTTAGCCCCACCCTGTCAAGGCCCAATTCCATCGGTTTCTAAGTTTTCTAGACACTTTTAGTTTTCTAGCGTAGGATACTATTGCCTATTATGTTGTTTTCAATCTCTTGTGTGCGTGGTTTCTTTTGAGTTTTCTTTGTGATTTATGCCTGCAACCCGTTCTGCTAACCAAAAACACTTTACGTAGGTTACAAAAAGAAGCTTGCGTCAACATCATGGCTGTTGCACGACAATGAACACTCAAGGAGCTTGCTGCTCCTAACATGGACAACCAACCATTGTGCATAACAATAGACAGTAATGTGAACTTTGAACTCAAATATGGTTTTATACATTTGCTGCCAACATTCAATGGTCTTGCAGGAGAAGATCCTCACACTCATCTCAAGGAGTTCCACATGGTTTGTGTTGGCATAAAACCAAATGGAGTTCAAGAGGAACAAGTTAAGTTAAAAGCTTTCCCTATCTCTTTAAAAGGGGCAGCAAAGGCATGGTTTTTTTCTATTCTCCTAGGTTCCATTAACACTTGGAATGACATGAAAAAGATCTTCCTTGGAAAGTATTTCCCTGCATCTCGAGTTGCCAACATAAGAAAAGAAATATGTGGGATTCGACAATCTCATGGAGAAACACTCGCTGAGTATTGGGAAAGATTTGAGCTATTGTGCATTCAATGCCCTCATTATCAAATACCTGATCAGCTGCTCATTCAATACTTCTATGAAGGATTGATGCCTACTGACCATAGTATCATTGATGCTGCAAGTGGAGGGGCATTGGTAGATAAGACACCCAGTGCTGCACGCCAATTAATCTCAAACATGGTAGCCAACTCGAAACAGTTTGGCACCCGTGGAGACTTCTCAAACAAACGAGTGAATGAGGTAAGTATTTCTAACCTTGAGAATAACGTTAATGATCTTACTTCTCTTATGCGTTCTTTGGCTTGTGGAAATGTACAGTAGGTAAAAGTTTGTAGCATATCCTCACTACAAGGACATGCTTCGGATATATGCCTAACAATGCAAGAAAATTACATTGAGCAAACAAATGCGGTTGATGGAACATTCAATGGACAACCCCAGCATAAGTATGATCCCTTTTCTAACACATACAATCCTGGATGGAGAGATCATCCTAACTTTTGCTATGGGAACCCACCTCAACAAGGCAATCAAAGGAGACAATTCCATTCCCGTGGATTTCAACCACAGCCCCAGCACAATTATCAAGCAAGACAGCCCCCTCCGTTCACCAACTCCAATGTTATGGGGTCATCATCCAGTGATGATCTTCGTGAGATGATGAAAACTTTGGCTTCTAACACAGTGACCTTGCAGCAAAATATAATGTCTTTTCAACAGGAAACAAGGTCAAGTATTCACAACTTGGAGAAGTAAATGGGGCAAATAGCTTCAAGTGTGGGCAAACTGGAAACACAAATGAATGGAAAATTGCCCTCCCAAGCATTAAATCCAAAAGAGAATGTTAATGCAATCATGCTGCGAAGTGGGAAAGAACTTGGAGAAAACAAGTCAAAACAAATTGAGATGGAGGAAGAAAAAGAGATAGAAAATGAATTGAGTAGCAAGAAGAAACCTACTCCGCCTTCACTAAATGAGACAACGACGACCACTCCAAAGGTAACTCCTCACTCAATGAATTCCAATTTTAAAGCAATTCCACCTTTTCCTGTGAGTTCTTCTAGGTCTAAGAAAGAAGACAAAGAAAAAGAGATCTTAGAGGTTTTCAAGAAAGTGGAACTCAACATTCCTTTGATTGATGCTATCAAACAAATTCCCAAGTATGCTAAATTTTTGGAGTTGTGCACTACCAAAAGAGCTTTTAAACTGAAAGGTCATGAAATGGTAAGTATGGGAGAAGTCGTATCTGTTGTTGTTCAAAAGAAAATGCCTTTGAAGCAAAAAGACCCAGGTGCGTTTACTATCCCATGTGTTATTGGCAATGCTTGTTTTAAAAGGGCTCTATGCGATTTAGGTGCATCCATTAGTGTTATGCCTAAACATGTTTATGATTCTCTTAGTTTAGAGCCTTTGAATAAAACCAACATTGTCATACAACTTGCGGATCATAGTTTTGTTTACCCACTTAGTGTGATAGAAGATGTCCTAGTCAAGATTGATAGCTTGCTAATTCCATGTAACTTTTATATTCTTGATATGGAGTATAATTCTTGTGATTCTAGTACTCCTATATTGTTTGGGAGACTGTTCTTAAAAACTGCCAATACAAAGATTGATTATGGTAAGGATACTTTGTCTATGGAGGTTGGAGATGAAAAGATTGAATTTAATTTTCATGATGCAATGAAATATCTTTATAACAATGTTTATTCTATCACATGTTATGACAAAGTTGATAAGTGTGTGCAGCAAGTTTATGATTTTGATTGTGTGGATGGATTAAGCATAGCTTTGAGCTATGGCTATTATTTTACCCAATTGGAGAAGATGGAGAAGCACACATGTGTTCCCCAAAACATGCATGAAGCAGCACTGGCTTTGCAAGCTTTACAAATCGTTCCCCATGGTAATGTATTTGTTGATTTAGTACTTTCACATAAAAAGCTTTTGCCATCTATTTTATAGGCTCCGGAGTTAGAATTGAAACCTTTGCCTGATAATTTGAAGTATGTATTCATTGGCAACAACAATACACTTCATGTTATCATAGCAAAAGGCTTGACCAGTGCGCAAGAGGAAAAACTTGTGAAGTTATTGTGTGATCACAAAACAGCCACTGGATGGACTTTGGCCGACATCAAGGGCATTAGTCCCTCAATGTGTATGCATTATATATTATTGGAGGATGATATGAAACCAGCAAGGGAAATGCAAAGGAGGTTGAACCCACCTATGATGGAGGTCGTGAAAGCTGAAATTTTAAAACTATTAGATGCAGGAGTCATTTACCCCATCACAGACAGTAAATGGGTGGCACCAATCCATGTGGTGCCCAAAAAGACTGGAATCACATTGGTGAAAAATAGAGATGATGAATTCATTCCTACTCGCATCTTGAGTGGATGGAGAATGTGTGTTGATTATAAAAAGCTTAATCTTTCTACGCGTAAAGATCATTTTCCGTTACCATTCATGGACCAAATGCTTGAACGTCTGGCAAGTAAGTCTTTTTATTGCTTTCTTGATGGATATAATGGATTCAATCAAATTGTTATTAATCCTGAGGATCAAGAAAAAACTACGTTTACATGTCCATTTGGTATATATGCATATAGAAGAATGCCCTTTGGTCTTTGTAATGCACCTGCAACTTTTCAAAGATGCATGATGAGTATTTTTTCTAACTATGTTGAAAGAATAATTGAGATTTTCATGGATGATTTCATGGTGTATGGTGATTCTTTTGATAAATGTCTAGAAAACTTATCTTTGATCTTGAAAAAGTGCATTGAAACTAACCTTGTCTTAAACTATGAAAAGTGTTATTTTATGGTAGATCAAGGAATAGTTCTTGGGCATGTAGTGTCTTCACATGGATTGGAGGTTGATAAAGCTAAAATAGATGTTATTTCATCATTACCTTACCCCTCATGTGTGAGGGAAGTTCGTTCTTTTCTTGGCTATGTAGGTTTCTATTGGCACTTTATCAAAGACTTCTCAAAGATTACAGCACCCTTGTGCAAACTATTATCCAAAGAAGTGGATTTTGTGTTTGATCAAGCATGTAAAGATGCCCATGATGAACTTAAAAGGTGTGTCACATCTGCCCCTATCATCCAACCACCAAAATAGGATGAACCTTTTGAGATAATGTGTGATGCAAGTGACTATGCGGTAGGGGCTGTTCTTGGGTAAAGAATTGGTAAGAATTTGCATGTTATAGCCTATGCTTCTCGCATGTTATATGGAGCACAATGCAATTACCATACAAATGAAAAGGAATTTTTTGCAATGGTGTTTGCTCTAGAAAAATTTAGGTCGTATTTACTTGGTACAAAAGTAGTCGTTTTCACACTATCGATAAATATATAAATGGTGGAAGAAAAGGGAGATATATAAATATATAAAGTGTTCTTGTTTAATGTAGAAGAATTTCAAAGAAAAAAAGAGCAAGTGCTACCAAAATATCCATACATAAAAATAGAAGTATTATGGGAAGAAAAGGGGGAGAGAGTGGTTGACACCAATAAGAAAAAAAAAAGGAGTAGAGGAGATTTTAATTTCATAAGCAATTAGTATTTAAGTCTTCAATGGTATGGTGCTTCTTATATTCATGTAGAAATTCTTATTTTTTTTTACTAAATGCCATTATTTTCCTTATGAGTTAGGGTAAGGGTTTTTGGAAATTTTTGAGGCAGTTCTGAATTTGTGTTTAATTGATGTATGTGGCTTTAAATATGATGAGATAAGATATAGATGATAATACAAATGGAAAGGAAAAAAGGAGTCCTTTAGGGAATGCCATGATTGGCCATTAAGGAGAGTATTTAAAAGGAAGAGATTATACTTCTATTTATTTGTTAATGTGTGTTTATATGGGTCAAGGTAATGTGGTGAGGATTGAGATAAATTAAAGGAAGATGTATATTGAGGATGAATCAGTAAATTGGACAGATTCGCCTCTTGACTTTCAGAGAGAATCTAAGAGTGAAAATGAGAGAATTAAGATTGGTTTCCTTCATAGGATTTGTAGTTAAGGTTGTTAAACATCCAAAGGAATTGGTTTAATTTAATTTGAATTTTATAACTGAAATTATAAGTCACCAAACATGACTATACATGGTATATTATATAGAGCAGAAGGTTTGCATTATTTATGCTAAATTTCATGAAGGTTTGGGAAATAAATTGACATAAATGTGTTTTATAACTCCAATTATAGTAAAAAATATAAACATAGTTGAAATGCAATCTCTGTTGAAAGATTGGAGAAGAAAACAAATAAGAGAAGGGGGAGGTTGTAAAATGACTAAATTAGATGCATGAATGGAAAAGATAAAAGTTATGTTTGAAAATGAGTGTTTATAATAATGTTTCGGTTGGATTAAGGATGCCAATTTTATTATAGGATAAAAAGGAGAAAATAATGAATTAAAAGACATGTGTGATTGTTTGGTGTGATTATTATGAATTGAATTCTTGAATGAGGGTAATTTATGAGTATTGATTGTAATTGCAAGAGAGACCATGAGTGTGGTGTAACAACAATAAGGGTCCATGACTAGAGCATCCATAACAAGTAGGTGATTCATGCCTACATCATTTGATTTAATTTTCATAATTTTTATGTGTGAATTATGCTTAATGTTTTTAGTGATAGTTTATAAAGATGTGATTTCTTAGTATAGATATTTAAGGTATGTGTGTCAAGAAAGCTAGTTTATAGTGAAAATCTATCAAGTTGGGCAAACTCGCCAATTTGACATGACTACTATACATTTAATATATGTTAGGATCCTTGATAAAAGTATTGTTAATATGTTAGAATCTTGGATAAGAAAATCATTATAAAGGATTTACATACATTTAATGTGTGTCAAGATCCCAGGGATTGGGGATCGCAATGAACAACCTAACATACATCGAGAGTATGTTAGAATCATGGATAAAGTATTATGGTACAAGTCATTCATACATTAGTGTATGTTTAGATTCTAGAAATGGAATTGTCGCACCTCCACACTTACACACAAGAAGGTATGTTAAAGACCCGAAAAGAGATTTTTTGATGTGGACCAACTGAGAAACACCAGCAAGGACCCATTCATGTTCCAAATGGTCCAATGATTCGGTCTAAGACAAAGACATTGAAAGAGGCATTGAATGCATTGGTTTTGAAGGTTTCAACTAAGTCAGAATTGTAAGGGCCATTGGAGTATCAAGAGGAAACCCTATTACATATTATTCATGTGCAAGATGAGTCCAATACAGCCTTATTTGGGCCATGAAGTTAGGATAACAAAGGGAACAAAAAAATTCTATTACAACTTGAAAATAACATGGGTAGCTACCTTTTGCTTTTGTTTCTAGGATTATGGAGCTGGGTGGAAGGCTATATATAAGCCTTATATCAGCTCTATAATATTTTACTTCCTTCTCTTCTCATTGTAAAACATGAATTTAATATTATGGGCTTTATATAATTTTGTTAGGTACAGTCTAAGACTTGTTGAGTTTAATTAAGATTTTATTTTTAGCTAGGTTACAAGGCTTGTTTGATTAAGTTATGGGCTTTTAAGTTTTGGGTTAATTTTGAGTTGATCTTATTTAAGTTCACATAAGGGTCCATTAGGGTTAATTTTTCAAGAACTATTTAAACTCATGTATGTTGAATTTCAGCAACCATTGATTAATATTAATTCTGAAATTTTTAGTTTTATGTGTGAGGGTAATTCTTGCATTCTTTAGCTTTTGAATGAAATAAATCTGACTTATTGAAGATTAGATGGCTTCGTGGCATCATTTTACTCATTCCAATAGTATTGATGCTTTAGACAGGTTTTTATTGTGTTACACTCCTATCAAACCTATATCGGCTTTCCAGGATCAAATCTCATTTTTTATTATGGGTTGCGTGAGCATATGATCATAAAATTCGTATCATTTTTGACATGAAGTTAAATTTGCTACTCAAAAAGTTAAATTTGCAGAAAGTTAAATTCGCATCATAAGGTGATGCAGATACATGCAATACTATAGGCAGAAAGTTAAATTTGCGACTCAAAAAGCTATACTTTTGGTTACGACTAAGTATGATGGTGTGTAGGTGGTTAAATAAATTTACTACTATGTTTATTTAATTTTCATTTGCAATAATTTTGTATTTCTAATATTTGCTCGTCAGAATTATAATCTATTGTGTATGTTTTTGTATCTAGATCTTAGAGGTCCATTTTGAGTATTTTGTGTCATTTAAGTGTTGATAAACTTAATATGTATGTATGACACTCTTTAAAAAGCATTGAAATCTAAGGATTTAATTCTTGAATTTGTGATATCCTTTTTAATGTGCTAATTAACAATTGATGTTAAATGTATGTTTTGTTTATTTTATTTATTGTGCATGTGATGAGAATGATGTTTATGGAGATATAGAACCAGAATGTAAGGATCAAGTTGAATTAAGAGCTATTGGAATTTTCTTTGAAAGTTATGTTATTTATCGATAACTTAGGATATGCTGATACAGGAGATATTCTATCGAAATTTCAATAGAATTTTCAGTGGAATCTTATGAATTACAAAAAAAAAAAAAAATGGTTTTTTCTTTGCGAATGTGTATTCAATGTTTTCTTTTTTGGAGAAAGTAGATGTTGCACAAAAAATTGTATTTTTGGGAAAAAATCAAGAAAACAAAAAAAAAATTAATATTATTTTTTAGTGTTGTCTTAAAGGAATTTAAATTTTTAATGTATTTTTAACATGTCATTTCTAAAATCTTTAATTTTTTGCTTGGATTCCACATTAATATTTTTTTGTAATGGAAAAAATAAAAGAAAAAAAACTCAAAAATATCTTTATGCGAGACAAGTTAAAAAGAAAGAAAAACAAAAGGATTAAAAAATATATTTTATTATGCAGGGGTACACACATGTTTAGGAGGGGAGCAGATTGCCGGAGTTAAATTTCGAGGACAAGAGATCATACACCCACTCAGCCCTAAAAAAACCCTAAAACCTAGAAAACCCCTTTTTTTCTCTCTTCTTCCTTCAGCAACCAGCCCTCCCCCTTTTTCCCTTCCTGTTTGTCCGAACTTCGGCCAACTGTTGGTGAGCAGCTCCCTTCTCCTTCCTCTCCACACTGTTCTCCCTCTCCCTCTCAGCCTCCCATTCTATACTTCCTCCTCAATAGCCCCTCCAGTAGCCCCTCCTCAAATACTTAAAAATACATGTTTGCATGAATTTCAAGATTTAATAACAGTTTATTAAATAATCGAGCTCGCAAATGAGATGAGTTATCCTTACGAAGGGTCTCCTGCATTATATTTATGCATTAATTCATGTGGTCATGTACCATGTCTAGTTTAGTCGAGGAATTAAATTCTTGTTGTTATCTTCCTCCTTCATCTTCACTCTATGTAACAACGCGTGCATGACATCACATTTCTGCATTCAAATTAGAACCCTTCCTTCTGTGCTCGGGACTTTGTACAGTTGATAGGAAAATAATATTAAAGTGATTCAAATCTTGCAGATCATGCACCAGCAGCCTGCAAGGTCAGGATTCTTACCACTACCTCATAATTGCCTTTGTTTAACGTGCAATACTCAAGAGTTTGTGTACTGTTGATAGGGAAATATCAAACAAACAATAGTAATAATACCATCAAGTAATTATCACCACCTGCTATTCACTTTGTTAGAGAAATTCCCAAGTTGCATAGAGTGTGGACCCAAAAGAAATGAATTTTCTTTACAGAAGCCATGAGTTGAATTTGCAGAATTATTGGTGTAGTAGTCGTTATTCAGGTTCTTAGGTATATACATAGTGTTAAGCAGTTAGTAGTTAGTTACATATTAGCTATCAAGTACAACTTACAAGACTAGTTAGGTACAATTAGTTAGTTGCATGTGTTAGTAAGATAATTGCAATTACTGGTATTCTGTAGCTAACGACTGCATGTATAAATATAACCTTGATGTAGAAGTTCACTGTATGAAAAAAAGTCTCTTTTGAATATCAAGTCTCCTTTACAAAAGGTATAAGAGCCTACCTGTAGCATATAACTAAGAAAGAATGTACCAAGAAACTGCAGTTTCTTCAAGAAGAAGGCAAGAAAATACAAGTAGAAAAAACATGGTTGGA
This sequence comes from Salix dunnii, assembly GCA_015731905.1. NCBI lineage: Eukaryota > Viridiplantae > Streptophyta > Magnoliopsida > Malpighiales > Salicaceae > Salix > Salix dunnii. Next base: position 8,058,499 of record CM027668.1, on the reverse strand, counting down.
GAATCAAGCAAATTTGTGCAGCCAGCAATTCCATGATTTGATGGTCATTGTCACTATTGGGCTATGCTAATGGAAAATTTTCTTAGATAAAAAGAGTGCTGGAATTTGATAGAATGTGGAATTCATGCAACAGGGGGAGAAAGATGACAAATTGTGGCACAACAAAAGATACACGATGAGGAAAGATTAAAAGATTTAAAAGTCAAGAACTATCTCTTTCAAGCTATAGACAAGACCATTATTGAAGCAATACTCAATAAGGAGATTTCAAAAGATATTTGGGACTCCATGAAGAAGTATCAAGGTTCTACTAAAGTCAAACATGCCTAGTTACAGGCCTTGAGAAGAAAATTTAAGATTCTTGGCATGAAGGAAGGAGAAAAGGTTTATGATTGCTTTGCTAGAACATTAATGATAACAAATAAGATGAAAATTCATGGAGGAAGAATGGAACAACATGTAATTGTTGAGACAATCTTCAGGTCAATGACCTGAAGATTCAATTATGTCGTCTGTTCCATGATTCCTCTATCATGTCTATAGATGAACTTCAAAATAGTCTCCTAGTTCATGAATGAAGGATGCAAGATCAGAAGGAAGAGAAGCATGCCTTGAATGTCATCAATTTTGAGAAAACTAAAGGAAGGTATGAGTACATAACTGAAAAAAAAGAGAGGGTTCAAGGAGGTTTTAGAGGAAAGGGTAGGCAACCCTACAACAAAGCCTTGATCCATTGTTATAATTGTCAGAAACTAGGACATTTCCAATATGAATGTTCTAGTAGAGATAGAAATGCTTACCATGAAAAATTAGATGAGGAAAAAGAAATGCTACTAATGACCTACGAAGATGTAAATCAAACACAAGAAGAGGTTGTATGGTTTCTTGACTCAGGTTACAACAATCACATGTGTGGTAATATAGAATGGTTCTTTGACTTTGATGATAAGTTTCGAAGATCTGTGAAACTTGGTTATAATTCAAGAATGTTAGCCATGAAAAAAGGCAATGTCAAACTACATATCAATGGAATGACACGGGTATTCACAGAAACATACTTTATACTTGAGATAAAGAACAATGTCCTGAGCATAGGCCAGCTTCAAGAGAAGAAGTTAGCAATTCTCATTCAAAATAACAAATGCAAAGTATATCATCACAGAAGAAGCTTAGTTATGCAATCATAAATGTCAACTAATAGAATATTTGCTATACATGTTATTACAATTACTCCTACACCAAATTGCCTGCAAGCAATATTTGAAGACATCACACACCTATGGCACTGTCAATTTGGGTATTTAAGCTTTAAGGGATTGAGAATCTTATCTGAAATAGAGATGGTCAAGGGTCTGCCTGCACTTAAACAATCAATAAAGGTATGTGATAACTACTTGATAGGAAAGCAGTATAAAGAAACCATGTCAAAGACAAGCTTGTGGAGAGTATAAAAAACCTTTAACTTGTTCATGCAGATATTTGTTGACCTATCTCATCAAAATCAAATATTGGGAAAAGATATGTACTCACTTTCATTGATGATCATAGTAGAAAAACATAGGGATATTTTCTGCCTGAAAAATCTGAAGCATTTTCCATATTCAAGAAATATAAATTGATTATTGAAAAAGTAAGTGGGGAAAAATTATTTGCTTACAAATTGATAAAGGGGTAGAATTTACCTCAAATGAGTTCAACAACTTCCGTGGCATGCATGGAATCAACAGACATCTCACCACTCCTATACACCACAATAAAATGGGGTTGCCAAAAGGAAGAATCGCACTATAATGAATATGGTGAGAAGCATGCTATTAGAGAAAGGAGTACCAAAGTAGTTCTATCCAAAAACAGTTAATTGGTCCATATATGTGTTAAACAGGAGTTCCACCATAGCTGTCAAAAATATTACACCTAAAGAAACATCGAGTGACATGAAACCTGTGTTAATGATTTCAGGGTATTTGGATGTGTAGCTCATGTTCACATACTTGACAATCAGAGAAAGAAACTTGATGATAGAAGCCTTAAATATGTCCTACTAGGGGTAAGTGAAGAGTCAAAGGCATACAGACTCTATGATCTAATTGGGAAAAAAGTAGTAATCAACAGAGATGTAGCATGTATGGAAAATGAGAAGTGGGATTGGGACAGAAGTACAGAACGGAAGCAACAAGGTGACTTAGATTGGGCAGATAATGGTGAAGACATCACCATAATTGAAGAAAATATAGAATTAGATGATGAACACATTAATGAGCACAACAATGCATCATCATCAAGTGAGAGGCCTGAAGAAGCATCATAGAGTCCCACTCAAAGGAGGAGCAGAAAGAAACCAACTTGGTTGAATGATTATCCAATGAAAAATTATCTAAAGAAAAATAGTCACAGAATCTTGTCATGTTTACTTCAGCTGAGGATCCAACCACTTTTTAAGAAGCATCTAAGAATGAGAAATGGAGAGAGGCCATAGATATAGAGATAAGTGTCATTGAAAGAAACAAAACATGGGAGTTAACCACTCTACAAGCTGGAGCAAACAACATAGGAGTAAAGTGGCTATTTAAAACAAAATTGAAAGTAGAAGGAAAGGTAGACAAGCACAAAGCCAGACTTGTGGAAAAGGGATATTCTCAAAGACAAGGGATTGACTATAACGAGGTATTTGCAACAATAGCAAGGTGGGATACAATTAGAACAATTTTAGCTATTATAGGTCATAAGCGATAATATGTCTTTTAGCTAGATGTCAGTGCATTTCTATATAGAGAGTTTAGCTAAGGCAATTTTTGTTAATCAACCTTTAGGCTATGAGAAAAAAGGTGAGGAATACAAGGTGTACAGGTTGAGTACGGCCTTGTATGGACTTAATCAAGCTCCTAGAGCTCGGTACAACAGGATTGAGAACTATTTTGTTGAAGAAGGCTTTGAAAAGTGCTAATGTGAGCACATATTGCTCATAAAAAACAGAGATAAAGGGAGGACATTAATAGTCGGTCAATATATGGATGATCTCATATTTACAGGAAATAATGAAGACATGTTTAGAGATTTCAAAGCATCAATGATATGCTAAGGAACTCACATATTTTCTAGGTGTGGAAGTCATACAAAATTCACAAGTCATCTTATTTGTCAATAGAAGTATGCTAAGGAGGTACTTGAAAGATTTGGGATAGAACAAAGTAATGTTGTGAAGAATCCAATTGTTCCAGGATACAAGCTGACAAAGAATAAAGATAATGCAACCAATGTTAATGCCACAAAATATAAACAATTAGCGGGAAGTCTATTATATTTGACAGTTACAAGACCAGATCTTATGTATGGAGTTGGATTAATTAGTAGATACATGGAAAAGCCTTTTGAGATGCACTTACAAACTACTAAAAGAATATTAAGGTACTTAAGGGGAACTGCTAATTTTGGAATTATTTATAGAAGAGGTGATGAAGGACATTTAAAAGCATTTGTAGACAGTGACTGTCACGATGGCATTTTTTTCGTGCTTCACCCCCCCACCATCTTTGTGGGTTGGGAGACAACGGCACGTGGTGGAAATAGAGTGTGTTTTATAGCCGTAAAAATTACAACTATAAATATTAGGAGTCGCCACCTAGTATTAAAGTCACTAGGAACCTAATGGTTTGTGAGAGTCTTGGGTAAGGGGAATTGTTGTGCAAGGGGAAGACACATCACTCCTAGTGCACCCTACCTAAGGTAAGCTGCATTGTTGTTTGATTGTTTTTTTGAAGTTTATTTTTTCGTTATCTTTTCTAAATTTTGACGTAGATCTCTCTTCGTGAGAGAATATCTACGTCGCTAGAAATTGAAAGACTAACCAAAATAATTTTACACTCCATTTAAAAAACTCTAACCATCCACGAGTATACTTTGCAATGTAATTTCACACTGTGATAGCCAAAACAAAACAATTATTAAATTATTTTTGATATTTTGGCTGAATGCCAACGGAAATTGTAAACTGATTACGGTACCCAATTTTGTTTAAAAATGTGAGAAAGATGCAATATTTTTTTTACGAAAAACATGATGGAAAAACTTTGGAATCTGGCCATATGTTGAAATGCAATTTTTATGTTTTTTATTTTTTTAAAGAAAAATAAATAAAATAAAATAAGGAAAAAAAATTTAAAAAAAATTCAAGGCTAGACTGCCCAGCATTGATGGGCTGGGTTGTCCAGCCTTGATGGCAAAGGCCCATACTTAGTGGGCTAGTCTAGTCTTTCCAGCCCTGATGGGCCGAAAAGGCCATCACTTGGTGGGTTGGTCTGCTTGACCGGGTTAGGTCAGCCCAACCTAAATTTTAATAAATAAATAAATAAGCGATAAAATGAAGAAGAACGTGAACAATGCAGAATTTACATGTTTCACGCACATGAACAGTAAATGGTCGACTTCAATAGGAGGGTTATTTGTTGATGCAGCTGTGTAGAGGGGATCGAGGTGGTCTTTCTTGTCATGGTGGCGTCGAAAGCAAAAGGCTGTGGTGGTCGGAATGAGGGCTGGAAGCTTGCTAATCGGGGCAGCCTCTGCAACTGCTGCTCTGTTGTTGTCTTGTCGGAGGCCATGCCTGGGTGGCTTCTATGGAGGAGGAGGAGATTGTGGTGAAAGGCGGCATTGATGGCTGTCAGAGGAAGAGAGAAAGGTCGCTTTACAATATTGTTTTCTAGAGAGAGAGAGGAAACATCGAGGAAAGAGAAAGAGGGAAGTTACATGGAGAAGAGGGAGAGAGAGAGTGGCTGTAACGGGGTAAGCTGATGAGGCAGCCTATCCGACCACCAGAAAAGGTGAAGGTGGAAGTTCGGGGTCGTTACCGGTTGGACTGTGATTTTGTTGCACTGTAATTCTTGTTTCTTCAATGTTTTTCCCCTGTTTTTTTGTTTGTCTATGTTGCTCTATCCTTGTTGTATTTATAGGCAGAGGAGGTGGACTTGTCACACCAAGCGACAGCCGCATGCAGTGAATGTAGCTATCTCCGACAATGGCGAGCTACAATAACGGTGAGGAGTCGAATCCTATAGCGGCATGTTATAGTGATACAGTTGCTTTCATGGCAATGTGATTGCAGTGGCGTGCCTGAAATGGTATGGTTGCTTCAGGTTTTTGGACTTAGAGCAATTGTATTTTGGTCCCTCAATTTGTAATTATTTTAATTGCACTCTCAATGGTCTTTAAACCTTTAAATTTTTGTAATTGTATCCCCACTAAAATTTCAAAAGCAACCTTGACCTTGCGCATCCTTTTTATTTTGGTCTTCGAATTTGAATTTAAGCAATTTGGCCCTCAATTGACCATTAAACTCTTAATTTTCTTCAATTTTACCCCTAACTACACATGATTGGTTCGGAAAAATTCAACTCGGTCTCCGAAAACTCCAATCTTCTTAATTGAACCCCAGTTAAGCTCAAAAACTTTATATTTTATCAATTAAACTCTTAACAAAATTAATTTGACCAATTTAAAGCATAATTAAGTCGTTGCACTTAATTAAATCCTTCAACTTGACCCTAAATTAATTCTTAAACATAATTATACCTCAAATTGGCCTACAAAAATATAATTATGCCTTTTAGCCTATTTGTTATGTAGATTTATCCAACAATAAATTATTTTATCCTTGAATCTGTATTTTCCTTTATTTTTGGGCATAAAAGAGGTACGATTGAGCCCTCAAAAAGGTCCAAAATTTTTACCTTGATTTTTCTGTCAGCACCAACCCGTTTTATTTTATTTTTGTTTTATTTTTGGGCAAGTTTTGAGGAATAACCCAAAATTGGGTTATGACAGTGACTATGCAGGGGATGTTGATGATAGGAAGAGCACATCTGGATATGTGTTCATGATTGGCATAAGAGTTGTTTCTTGGTTCTTAAAGAAGCAACCAATGGTCACATTATCAACAAAATAAAAAGAATTTATAGCTTCAACATCATGTGCATGTTAAGGGGTTTGGCTAAAAAGGATTCTAGAGAAGCTGGGTCATGATCAATCTATGAGTACTATCATCTACTATGATAACATTCTGCCATTAAACTCTCTAGAAATCTAGTTTTACATGGTCTTAATAAACATATAGATATTCGATTTCATTTCCTAAAAGAGCTTACAAGAGATGGTGTCGTGAAATTGGTACACTGCAGTACACAAGAACAGGTGGCTGATATTATGACTAAACTCCTAAAGCTTGAAGCATTTCTAAAGCTACGAGACAAGCTTGGCATGTGTGCATTGTCCAAATTAAACTAAATACATTAATGCAATTTAGTTCAAGGGAGGATGTTAAGATGTTAAGTGTTAAGCAGTTAGTAGTTAGTTACATATTAGCTATCAAGTTCAACTTACAAGATTAGTTACAATTAGTTGCATGTGTTAGCAAGATAACTGAAACTACATGTATTCTATAGTTAAGGACTACATGTATAAATATAACCTTGATGTAATAGTTCAATGTATGAAGAATTCTCTTTTGAATACCAAATCTTCCTGACACATATAGGCCCAAAACTTTCCCATGTTGAATATTTAATGATGTAGAACAAGTAGCGGAGGCATACATGGTCAAGACGGAGCACTCGAAATTCAAAGGCAGCTGAATTTCGGCAGCCCGGGCGCCAATGTCAGAATGACGCAAAACTCACTCAGTTGATGCATCTCAATGTTTGCCGAGTTAGTTACATATTAGCTATCATGCCGCTGAGGTACATTGGATTTTGGCTTAATTACATTGTTTAGGCCCCGAAATTGGCCTTTTTGCCATTTTAGGAAAGTTTCGTTTTAGCTATAACTTTTAATTTTCAAATCCAAATTGACTTCCATCAATTCCATATGGCTCAGGATTTATAGCCTCTTCAACTGCATTTATCTCAAAATTTGCCATTTTTGGTAAATTATATTAATTATCGTCGTTTCCTTTTCTGGCATGGGTTAGGTTAGGGTTTTGCTTTAAATACAATTATAAAGCCTCTAGCTGACTTACCTTTTGACCTTATTGAATAAAATTGGAGTTATAGGGAGTTTCTCTCATATTTGTGTGATTTTTCTAGAATATCGACGTTGATCGTATTCCTTGTTATTTTCTGCTGCATCATTTAAAAATCCAAAACCAGAGACTTTTTGAGAAGAAAAGAGATACAACTCGTTAGCAACTGCCTATTAACCTAGTGAAATAAATATAAATCATTAATATAAAAAATAATGATATTAGATTTGTTTAGTATGATTGTGGCCATGGTAATTAAAAACGCAAGTTGACTCCCAAAATCATATTTTGCGAGTCAACTCAGGAAAATGGGTCAACTCGTAAAGAAAAATCAAAACCGATCAAACTCGGTCAAACCCGTTTAAAATCGGTCTGACTCGTAAAATCGGACCGGATAGGTTCGATTTTACGAGTTGATGTTGTTGGGCATCGGGGCTTTGAAATTGAAAATTTCATTCCCAAATCTCATTTCAATTACATTCTCTGCTCTTCTCAGTTCTCACACCCAAAGACCAAATCGACAAATCCCCCAAATCATCAGCACAAAATCCACAAAATCTTCTCAGCCTCTCACCCCTAAAATTTTCTCAAAACAAAATCCCCAAAATCACTGTTCTTCTCATCCTTCTCTTCCCCAGATCGTCCTCGCTTGAATTGTCTGCTATTATAGGTTAGTTTGAGTTTTGATTTCTCTAAATTTTTGCTACTCTACTGCAGAATTTCATGTATGAAATGTTTAAACGATGTATGAATTTCATGTACTCTACTGCTGAATTTTTGGAAAATAATGTTTAAACGAATTTCATCCTGTAGAAAATAATATAGCACTGGGAGCATGGGAGTTCATGAACAGCATATCTATTCTTATACCTGAGTATGGGGGTTGGTAATAATAGGAAGAGATGTCTGGATTCTGGAAATTTGAATACAAGACATGATAGACACACCTGCAATTCATACATTTAGGTGTAAAAAACTCATCGTGTGATTGATATTGATCACTGGATCACTTGTTAGCATGCTATTGTTACTTGGGGTTTAATCGGTCTTCAATTTGTGAAGTGAGGAAATAACTAGGAAATATGTGTGCTTGATTTCTTTTGATAGATAGAAATTTGTGTGCTTGGAATAGAAAGAACATAAATTGCACATTTTAAAAGCTATTTTTCAATCACGTTTATGGAAATCCAGATTTCCAGTAGATGTTATGTTGTGCTTCTCTTTGCTTGATTTTATAGCCCAAGTACCTATAAAATCTTGCAATGTGTTAACAATATACATCCAGTTTCATATTATAACCGATTCTATCTTTATCTTTTTGAAAGTAGTTGCTTACACCATGCTTTCCTAGCGAATGTTTAGCTCATCGATAGGTCAACATATGAAAACTTGCGTAAGAATACTAAATCTTGTAGTCCTAGGAATTAAAGGATGGATAACTACCTTAAGTTTGCATCCATAGGAGTTTGTCATCGATTTATTAAATGAAAACACAATTCCAGCAATGGTTCATCGATTTTATTAATGTTCACTAACACTGTGGTAAGTGCATTCATGCAAAACTATAACATATGCTCTCCTAGAAGATGGGGAATCCATGGTACCAAATCATTCTCTTTCATTTCTAGGGATTCTTGTTGGCAAAATTATCCTTGCAGCTACAATTCTAAGACTTATGTCCATATGATTTATTTCTTTCTCTTGCACCTAACTTTCCAAGTTAATTACTACCTTTCAACAAAGAAAATTGTTGCGATATCACGGTCGCACAAATTAATTACCCTAACTTAAAACAAATCAAACAAGATAGTATAGAGAAAGCAAAGGGTCGATCCCACAAGGACGATTTAGTTCAGATTTTCGTGCTATATGTTATGCAATTGGGGGGTGGTTGGAAGTTGTCTAGGCTAAGCTAAAGCAAACTAAGCTAAAATTATATAAAACTGAAATTTATTAATAAAGCAAACCTTGGTCACAAGTCAACATCCACCTACAGAAATCAGAACTGATCATGGAAACGACACATCAATTTATATTCTGAATATTTATCTCTTCTTAAAATTGGTTCGTTAACGGATCTGCCGTATAACTTACCCTAACCATCAAACAACCACAGTGTCCGCACTAGTAATTTGATTCAATGGCAGCATTAAAAACTAGATAAATTGATCAATTAAGAAACATAATTGTCCGCAATATATGTTTAGTTTGATTGAATGTTCTCCCTAAGATTAATAATGTAGATCCGCTACAATTACTAACTTAGTTGCTTCATAAGTTCATATATTACAACTCCGGTTTTGATATCAAACTTAGCAATAGATTGTCTACAACAATAACTTCGAGTCCGCTCTTAGCAATTAAATAAACAATCATAGGAAAATAAGCATAGGAGAACAAACATATTCATCATATAAACTGAAAAATTGAGGTAAAAATAGATCTCACAGTTCTTGAAATCTGAAGGTTTCCGTGTCCTTGCAACCAAGTAAAAGAGTTTAGCCTTGCATGTTTATTGAACAACTAAATAAAAAGATGGAAGAAAATATGATTTAGGGTTTAGAGGAGGAAGATTTGTGTTTTCTTTGGTGCTGGCCGCCCTTCCTTGCTTCTCTTCTCCTTTATATATGCTTAGAAACCCTAGTGTCTAATTTACAAAATAGTCCTTCCTTAAGTTGGCAAAATTTAGTTGTCTCTTGTAAAATTCATATCTCCTTCATATCAAATCTTTTTGAGCTGAAATTTGGAACGTGTATAGTTCTTTGAGTCCTTAATACATGAAAATTGAGTTTGCATCAATCGGACTTCTGTAGCTCCAGATATTGAATTTTGAATGGAGAAAGGTCAACATCGGCAGATTGCAAGATTTGACTTTGAAGGCTTCGATTTCTGTGATATTCTTTATTTTATTTCTTTTGCCTTATTATTCCATAAAGATATGGATGTTAGCTTTTGAATTCCACTGGAATCACTTCATTTCGATCTCTAGAGCTTCCGCTCTGCACAAAACATCGACTGAAGGTCAAATCTGTCAATCACCTCCAATTACCTCCTTTTTGCATCTTTTATCCAAAAATACCTTCAAAACATAAAACAAAGAATATCAAGGTATTTTATATACAAAACATATGCAAAACACTAGGTAAATATAGATGAAACTATCAAATAATATGGTTGTATCAAAAATATATAATTATGAATTTGGAAAATTGTAATGGAAAAGTGTAATCACAAGAGAGATATAGATTAAATAACATATGACTTTTTATTTTTGGTATAAATGATGCTCCTTACATTTTTTTTGTTTTCAATAAATTAATGAATATTGACATACTTTGTTCTTAAACATGTCACATGTTTGTGGCATAGCGATGGTTATTTAGCTATGAAAGTCTTTCATTACTCGATTTATTGTTTCATGTTTATAAAGGATGTGATAATTGTAGTGTTACATGATTTGAATGGAAAGTTAAATATATGTAAGTGTATGTAAACCTGAATGGAAAGTTGACAATTAGAAAGTGTACTCATGGTTTGCGTTATATTCTCTTTTGATAAGGCATCTTATACTTTAGGGTTAGTGAATGATAACTTCAGTTTTGATGTATTATTTCAATGAATTGCAGATTATATGGCATTTAAAAAAACTACCAGTGGCAATAGACTTGATGTGGGATGGCAGCATGGTATAGATGTTGAAAATACTTCAAGAAAAGTTCAATGCATGTACTGTCAGAAAATTTTCAGCGGAGGCATTTATCATTTTAAACATCATTTGGCTTGCACTCGAAAGGATGTTGAGCCATTCCATCAAGTACCAGCGGATGTGAAGCAAATGATGTTGAATGTTTTGGTGAAAAATCAAGAAGCATCTGAGAAGAAAATAAAGGCTTTTCAGTTTTTTAGAAGTGACGAAGATGCAGACGAAGATTTTAAAATCAGCTCAATTAACAAGGGAAAGAAACCAATAACTGGAAGTGGAAGTACTCAAATGACCATCAATCAGATGCTAAAGAAGGATATTAAAGAAGAAGCATGTCAACAAATAGCTAGGTTTTTTTACACTAGTGCAATTCCTTTTAATTTTGTTAAAAACCCTGAGTTTGTTAAAGCATTTGAATTAGTTGCAAAACATGGGCCAGGATTTAAGCCTCCATCTTACCATGATATTAGAGAGAAGTACTTAAAGCAAGAAGTAGATAACACAATGCATTTTCTTGATGACTATAAGTTGGAATGGAAAAAAAACAGGCTGCTCAATAATGTCTGATGGGTGGACTGATAAGAAAAGACACTCTATTTGTAACTTTTTGGTTAATAGTCCTAAATGAACTTTTTTTCTTATCATCCGTAGACACATCTCATATATCCAAAACAACTAATAAAGTATTTGAGATGTTAGATGCTATTGTTGAATGAATTGGGGAGGAAAATATGGTGCAAGTAATTACTGATAATGCTGCGAACTATAAGGTAGCGGGGCATTTATTGATGGAAAAAAGAAAAAACTTGTATTGGACACCATGCGCTGCTCATTGTATTGATTTGATTTTGGAAGATTTTAAAAAGAAACTAGAGGTGCATGATGTAACCATTAGTAAGGGGAGGAGAATCACCACGTATATATATTCAAGAACTATCCTTATTTCCATGCTGAGACATTTCACAAAAGAAAAAGATTTGATCAGGCCTGCTGCCACTCGATTTGCCATTGCATACTTGACTCTTGGATGTTTGAATAATTGTAAGATTCAGTTGATGTCAATGTTCACTTTTGTCCAATAGAGGTCAAGTAGGTATTCAAAGAATGAAGAAGGGCAGCAAATTCAAAATTGTGTTTTGGACAACAAGTTTTGGCATGATGTCTCTGATTGTATTAAGACAGCATATCCTCTTATAAAAGTTCTATAATTAGTTGATTCAGATGAGACACCGGCCATGGGTTTTATATATAAAGCAATGATTCAAGCGAAAGAGAAGATACAAGTGAATTTTGGTTCTGTGCAAAAAAAGTGCTAATTATCTATTATACCAATTGTTTATTTAACATAACTATTTTTTTATCTTATGTTATTTAATGTTGATGTTAATATACTAATTTTTATTTTGTTTTGTAGCTATAAACCTATATGGGATATTATTGATGCAAGATGGGAATTTCAACTTCACAGACCTTTGCATGCATTTGCTTTTTGGTTAAATCCTCATTATCATTATATTACACAGTATAACAATATTAAATATGGAATGTATGACTGCTTAAATCGGATGGTGCCTAATAACGAAGAGAGGGCTAAAGTTGATTTACAACTTGATATATTCTTGGAAGCAAAGGGGTTATTTGGCATTGAGGCTGCCAAAATAGCAAGGGATAAAAAAACTCCAGCTAGATGGTGGGCTTCTTATGGAGATGAATGTCCAGAGCTACAAAATCTTGCAATTCGAGTTCCAAGCTTGACTTGTAGTTTATCTGGATGTGAGCGTAACTAGAGTGCATTTGAGATGGTAAGTTTTTTTTTTTAAAAAAAAATATTGTTTTCATTTTTTATCAGAATCTTATATTTTATCAATTGTGAATTTTTTTTATAGGTTCATACGAAACGAAGAAATTGTCTACAATAGAAAAAAAATGAATGACTTGGTTTTTGTGATGTGTAATTTGAAAATGAATGATAAGGACAAAAGGCAAGTTATTGATTTTGATGAAGGTTTAGATGATCTTCTATCTGATGATGAATGGGTGACTGAAAGAGAAGGACATGGTGGTTCATCGAACATTAATTTACTTCAAGCTATTAATAGTGCAACACGAAGAAAATATGGAACAGAAGACGATAGTGATGAAGAAACTTTTAATGGTGTTGAGATGAGTACTGAAGCCACTAAAGATGATTTTGAAACTTTGAATTCAAGGAGTTTAGGGTTCAATATTGTTGGAGTTCGATCTAGTTCTAGCAATATCGATGTTAGCACCACTAGTAGTACTAATAATCATTTCCATTGTGATGGTATTAATGCAATTCATGGACATAGTGAGGGGGATGAAACTGAGAATGGTTTTAGTTTATATTGTACGCCAGCTGAAGATTTATTTTAAATTTGTTAGTTGTTAACTTATAAAATTTTAGGGACATAATTGTTTTGTAATGTGTTTTGAAGTTATTTTAAATCATATATGAACCTAAATTAATTAAGTTTTATGTCCATAATTATGCTATCTTGTTTTCAGAAATATTTTACTTACGATTTTTCTGCTCACACGATTTTAGCTGTGATTTTACGATTTTTGTACGAACAAATTCAAGTACGATCTTACGATTTTACGATCCGATCTTATGATCCGAGTTTTGAAAGGCTCTTCCATGTTGTGTCAAAATCACGATTTTGACAACCTTGATTGTGGCACTCTTAAATATGAGGAGAACCCGATCCTCGACAAGGAATGATTTTTCACCCATGAACATTTTTAGAAAAAAATAACAAAAAATTACCTTTTAAATATTGGTTTAGGTGGCAGACCATTTTATTCTCTCTTTTTTTTCCTCATCTTCTTTAGTTCGAGTTCAATAAAACATTACCATATTTTTATAAAATGATTTTATAATTGCTTTTCTGAATAATAAAAAATAAATTTATTTTAATTAATTATAATATTGTCATTTAAACTTAGCATTTGGTCCATAATATATCATCGAAACTTCAAATAACTACCTTCAAACCAGTTAACAAAACAGCAAAAAAGCAACTGAAATTAAATATGATATAGCATGCTTATGGCATTCATTTCCTTGTAACCGAACTCCCATACTCGATTTTTATTTTGTAATTTATGTGTAAGAAAATCGAATCCTAACAATTTAAGTGCCCAATAACTCCCACTATATAAATAAATTTTTGGTGGCGTATTTCTGAAAGGTAATTTCAAAACTGGAAAAATAACATTTCTTTATATATATATATATATATATATATATATTAGCCAATGCCCCTGTCCCTCGTCACGGGCGACACCATATTTATTTCAATGTAAAAAATATTAACTATGTGTATTTTTATTGTATTATAAATTTAGCCAAAATAAAAAATAGTGCAAGTTTTCTATAAAATATATAAATTTTAAATTAATATAAATTTATCTTCTTAATAGTTTTCAACGAAATAACCAGCATAAATTTATCATCATCATTAAAAAAACAAGATTTAGATATTTGAATTATATAATTCACTATATTAAGATTAGTTCATTTTATAATTCAATTTAAAGCAAACAAAAATAAAATAAAAATTGTAAAAATACCTGTAATAATCAAATAAAAAAATAAGTAGTTAATTTTCTATCCATAAAAAGACAAAAACATAAATTGAAAATTTATTCTTACGTTATTTTCATTATCATTGCTATAACAGTTAAAATTATTATTAATATTATTATCAAAACAATTAAAATAATTAAATTGCCTTGAAAAATCATTAAAAAAAAAGAAAAAGATTTTAATTAAAAAAATCACTAAAATTATCATCATCATTGCGCAAATACTAAAATCCTAAAAATTATCTAATCCAAATAACAAACAAAAATAAGAGAAAACACAAAAAAAAATTGAATAAAGGGAACAAGGGAGTGATATTAATATTAAAATGATTGCTAAAATAAATTAAAATTTCAGGATTGAACCGATTAAAAATAAAACCCCAATAAAAAAATAAAAACTAAAAGTATAGATACATAAATATGAATAAAAAATAAACATTGTCCAAGAATTAAAAAAAAACTAAATGAATTAATATCAAATAAAAATCCGCAATAATCAAATAAGAAATACAAATAGTTAATTTTCTATCCACAAAAAAACAAAAACATAAATTGAAAATCCATCCTTATGTTAATGTCATTATCATTGCTATAACAATTAAAATTATTATCAACATTATTGTCAAAAAAATTAAAATAATTAAATTGACCTAAAAAATAATTAAGAAAAAGCAAAAGATTTTTATAAAAACTCAATAAAAAAATCACTAAAATTATTATTATTATTGCGCAAATAGTAAAATCATAAAAATCATCTAATTCAACAAACAAATAAAAATAACAAAAAACACACACAAAAAAAATGAATAAAGGAGAAAACGGAGCAATATTAATTTTAAAATAAACATAAATTAAAATTTTAGGATTGAAATGATTAAAAATAAAACTCTAATAAAAAAATAAATATTGTCCAAGAATTAAAAAAAAAACAAATGAATTAATATCAAATAAAAAATTAAAAGAATAAGGACCAAAATGAAAAATAAAATTTATAATTAATTCCAATTTAAGGATAAAATTGAAATAAATAAAAACCTTAGGACAAAAATAAATAATGGAAGTAATAATGATAATTGCTGAGTAATTTTATCAAAAAATTAAAAGAAGGAGGACTGAAATGAAAAATTGTATATATCACCAATTTCAATTGGAGGACCAAATTAAAAAAATCAAAACATCTGTACCGAAAAATTAAAGGAACCAAAAAGAAATAAAAAATCAAAAGAAAAAGGACTGAAATAAAAACTTCCTTGTATAATCAATTTTAATTGAAGGACACAATTGAAAATAATCAAACTTTCAATTAAAGAAATCAGTATTAAAACCGAAATCAAAACCCCAGGGACTAAAATAAACTTTCTACATACATCAGGGACCCGGTCTAAATTTGCAACGGTAGGAGAGAGAAAACGAACAACCGACACCAAACTGTCCGTCGTCACTTACTTGAACACTGATGATCGGAACATGCCGTGATAGCAAACAGAGGACATGGCAGGGCACCACCTGAGACGGCAAAAGTGAATTTTTAACCGCCTGAAAGAGCCACATGCGCCACCTTAAAGGCACGTGAGCGTGAAATATTGGTGGCATGTCTGTACGACGTGCCAGCAGTTCTTCTAAAAAAATTATAAAATATTGGCTAATTACCTACACACCCCTGAACCTACTGGTATTCACGAAAAAACCAGAGGGGAAAATACGATCCTGCCCCCATTTACTATACACTATTTTGCTGTTTTCGTTGATTTATTGTGCCAATAATTGAGAAAAACTGAAACAGCCTATGGTACCTACGTCACATTTTTATCATTTTCAGGGATTATTTGCGTCATTTCACTATGTAACAAATTCGGAAATGTCATCCGTGTTCCTTGAAAAATTCTAAAATACCCCTGGTAACAGGGGCTAAAAATTTTCGAACCTGAGAGTAAAATGGTAATTTTACTGTCTCAATGAATAGTAATCTGAGTGAGTGTGAACAGTAAAAAAAACACAGTAAATGCGGCACTAATTATATATATATATATATATATATATATATATATATGACTTGGGAACTAGGACCGGGCCATGCAGATAGAAGAATGAATGGTCGATGGCTAAAGCAAGCCCGTGGCCCTGTCGAAGACTACAAAGTGTGAATGAGTTTGAATGCGGTGGCACTCCTAGGCATGTCTAAGAACCAAACTTCAGCTTAAGTTTAATTTCCCTTTCTTCTGCTTCTCGTGCAATACTCATTACCCAAAAAATAAACCTACCACTCTGTCCCTTTCACTCAAAGGGTTAGTTCAAGTTTCTTCCCACACTTGAAAATATGAAGGATAATTGTGCTGCTGCTACTGATTGCGTCTTCATCAAAATAATCTCGTGGACGTACGTGTTGATTGCTTCTTAATTCTTTTTTCCCGGCTATTAACTCGGCTGAGTTTGAACTGGGTCATTTGAATTATTAGAAACCTATCATAAGTTAAATGGGTTTTACCAAGTCAAATTCTTGGTTAATACAACTAACAACCCGATTCAAGCCTTGAGTATAGAATTTTCACCAATCTATCGGTTGAGCAAATTTTAAAACTACACAAAATAAATAAAAAATACAGTCCAAGCACACCACTAGTATATAAAGACACCGATGGTTTGAACTTGGATCACTGAATTGAGGGGTTGAAATTCATTGGTACTGTATAGAATATGGAAGATCAGAAGAAACAAAAAATGGAAAACAAATCTTTGCTGTCTCAACCTCTACTCGAGAGGGAGGAAAACAGCTTACCAAACTTTTTTTTATCTGTTAAGCTCAAATATGTGAAACTTGGTTACCACTACTTGGTTTCCAATGCCATGTACCTCACGCTCATGCCAGTACTTTGCATGATTTTTGCTCATCTCTCAACATTCAGAGTTGATGAGCTTTGGAATCAACTCAAATTCAATCTTGTAACAGTAGTTCTTTCCTCAACCTCAATTGTTTTTACTGCTACACTCTATTTCATGAGCCGTCCAAGAAAAGTTTACTTGGTGGATTTTTCATGTTACAAGCCCGGACCAGCTCATATAACATCTAGAGAGCTCTTCATGCAGTTATCTGCAGCGTCCGAGTTTTTCACAGAGCAAAGCTTAGCTTTTCAAAAGAAAATCCTAGAGAAATCAGGCTTTGGAGAAATGACGTATGCTCCGAAAGGCTTGATGCATGACCCACCAGACCAGTCCATGGCTGAGTCCTGGAGGGAATCGGAGATGGTGATGTTTGGAGCGATTGATGATCTCTTGGCCAAAACAGGGGTGAAGCCAAGAGACATAGGAATACTTGTTGTGAATAGCAGTTTGTTCAATCCCACGCCGTCTCTCTCAGCTAGAATTGTGAATCACTACAAGCTAAGAGGGAACATTTTGAGCTATAACCTTGGTGGTATGGGCTGCAGTGCAGGACTTATTTCTGTTGATCTTGCCAAAGACCTTTTACAGGTTTGCTACATCAAATGGCAAGCTTTTAAGGTTTTAATGGTGTCACTCGCACGCGCTTATATATGCACGATTTTATTTTTAAAATTAAGCATAAGTTTGTACATAGTTCAACTGGACTTCTATCCTTAATTTACGTGTCAAAAGGTCCCAGTTTTGAATATTTCCTTTCTATATATATATATATATAGATTACAATACTTACAAGGATTTACATTTCATTGTACAAGGTGCATCCCAACTCCTATGCCCTGGTGGTGAGTACCGAGAACATTACTCGCAACTGGTATTTTGGCAATGACCGATCGATGCTTGTCACCAACTGCCTCTTTCGTATGGGAGCAGCCGCAGTCCTCCTATCCAATCGGATATTTGATCGCCGCCGCTCAAAGTATCAACTTATGCGTACTGTACGTACACACAAAGGTGCAGATGACAGGTCCTTCAACTGTGTCTTGCAACGAGAGGATCCTGACACCCAAAGAGTTGGGGTCTCTCTCTCAAAAGACCTAATGGCTATAGCTGGAGAAGCCCTGAAAACGAATATAACCACTCTGGGACCATTAGTTCTTCCAGTCTCCGAACAACTTCTATTTTTTGTAACCTTAGTTGCCAAGAAAGTGTTCAAAATGAAGATAAAACCATATATTCCTGATTTCAAGTTGGCATTCGAGCACTTCTGCATTCACGCGGGAGGAAGAGGTGTGTTAGATGAGCTTGAGAAAAATCTTGAGCTCACTGAATGGCATATGGAGCCATCAAGAATGACTCTTTATAGGTTTGGAAATACTTCTAGCAGTTCTCTGTGGTATGAATTGGCCTACTCTGAGGCGAAGGGAAGGATCAAGAAGGGAGACAGAATTTGGCAAATAGGTTTTGGTTCAGGATTTAAGTGCAACAGTGCCGTGTGGCGTGCAATGAGAGCTATCGACCCGGCCAAAGAGAAGAATCCTTGGATGGATGAGATTGATGAGTTTCCCGTTCGAGTGCCTAAAGTGGCACCTCTTGTTTATTAAACATCATTTAGGAAAATGCCATCCGTCCTTATTATTATGTCTTTTTATTTCAATCAACAATATGTTATTATCCGAATGCAGGATTTAACATTAAATAAAATTGTTATTATCGCATCTCTTTTGGTGTAGAAATAACATGGTTGAATTTGGTGTTGTAATGTAATGGTTGTATTTGTTTTCACATTTCTTTGTACCCCTAGAAACAATCCTGTTGTAGCACCTGGGTCCGATGTATGTTTATTATTGCGTGCGTGTTCAAGTTGGTGTTTAGTTTCTGAGATTTTTGCCCGCTATTTTTATTCCAGTATATATCGATCGGTTCTCTGAATTAAAAACTAAATATACTGTGATGGCTACGCACCTGTTTTCAATCTCTATCACCGTGAAGCAACTTGGCCATTAAAACCCGGTTAATCATGAATTTACTTTTAAAATTTTATGATTTTATGTGTTAAATCATATTAAAATTTAAAAACGTATAAAATTAAACTTAACTCATTCAAAATCAAGTTCACTGAAGTTGTGATATGAATCAAATTAGTTTTACGCTTAACATTAAAATATTTATTAATGATTTTGTAAGATCAAACATATATTTCAAACTATATAGTAGATTTAGCTGAAATCTTATTGAAAAATATTAGATACATAAAAATATATTTTTGTAAATTGTTAGATTAAACAAAGTTTAGAAACATATTGATACAGATAAAGTTACGAAATGAATCTTGTTAAATCTATCAAACTATATATTCATGCATTATTTTGGACATAGAGCTAGAAATAAATTTCTATTGTGATTCTATATAGGAGAAAACTAAATATCTTAATATTTTTAAATATATATGATAAATTTGATAATTTATTTATAGGAAAGAGAATTATATATTTAAAATCATGATTGAAATCTATCAAGAATTTATAAAGATTAGAGATTCAGTCTATATTTAAAATTTTTAGAATGAAGACTTTCTTTTTATCATCATATTTTATTTATTTATTTATTTTAAATAACTATTTCTAATTAAATTTTTTTCCGACACATTAAATATTTTTTAATAGTTTATTCTAATTATTATACTTATATTAATTAATTAATTACTAACTTAGATTTATTATCTTGGAACCTAAAAGAGGTTCATTATAACTTGTTATGATGAAAACAACCAAAGTTATTACTAGATTCTTATGTACATACCATTATTTAGTAATTTTTCCATATTGAAAATTTTTATATTGAGATATTTTATTTTTTTCATGTCATTGATTTCTTGTTTTATACTATTTATTTTTTCTTATTTATTTAAATTACTAATTAATTATAATTTTATTGACTCTTTTTATTATATTTTAATATAATTTAATTTATTAGCTGAAACGATCAATTTATAATTAAAAAAATATAATTGCAATTTTACAATCTAGTTTTATATTATATTTTTAGTATAGTGTTAAAAATAATAATTTTGACAACTTTGGAAAGGGCATCAAAGGCCACATCATCACGGCTCGGGTCTTGAGAGCTATGTACGGGCACTCGGTCTTTGGTCACTCAGCACTCCAGTCTTTGGTCACTCAGCACTCCGGTCTTTGGTCATTGCTAGCTCTTGGCGTACCTTTAAGTACCTATTTAGCACTGCGTTCTAACTTGTTTTTGCCGAAATTTGAAAAAAAAATTGGCATTTTAAATAAAAAAAAATTGATTCGACCTTTGTGTAACTACTTTTTAATTAATTTTGCATCACAATTGCCAGTTTCAAATGAGAGCCGGGTCGATTTTTGCGCAATTTGTGCTTCATCAAGTAACTCGTATTAATATTTTAATTAAATTAATATTTTTTTTAAAAAGAATATTCTTTGAATTAACCAGATTAAAATTGGATTTATTTTCATCCAAACTTTTCTGATTCAATTTAGGATATGTTTGGTATTGTTTTTGCTTTTATAATTGAGGTTTTAAAAAAACAATTTCATAAAAAACACTTTAGTTGAGGTTCAAAATATGTTTTGAAATGTTTGATTAAAACTATTATTGAGTTTGAGGTTAATAAAAAACAGTTGGAAGCGTTCGGTTACCAAACTTTTCATATTGCTTTCAACTTATAAAATTACTTTAATATATATATATATATATATATATATATATATATATATTGTTCTTTAAATATTTAATAATTATAATCATAAAATATAATTAATAATTTAAGTAAATTAGATACTTGTTTTTACTCTCCCATCAAAGTATTTGTAATTTCATCATGAACTATAAATTCATACTTGAAGACCTTTGCGATTCTGGAATAATATATAGTAAAATATCATATAAAATAAAATTAGAATTGTGAGATAAAAATCGTATTGTGATCTCCTTCTAATATATTTATTTATATTTTAATTAATTTTTAGATTATTTTAATATTAAAAATATATTTTTTATAAGAAAATATAATAAATAATAAACCACTCCATGCAAATATAATCCTGCAAAATATAATAACCCCTACCTGCATGCAAAATATAATATATAATAAATAATACTACTCCTAGCCCCCTCTAAACACAGCAGTTAAAGACGCGTGAAAAGCAGTAAATTCTTGTTTTTCATGAAACCAAGATTGATAAATTTTTTAGATGAGGTCCACACCACTTTTTTAACTTCTCAGTCGTTATTAAACACAAAAATTGTCTTTTTTTTTCTCAACCTTTGATGTGGACACATTTTTAGACACCTTCTAAAACTTATTCGAGTTTAAGCTAAAATTTATGAATTTTTTTAATCAACGCATTTTAATTTACAATCAAAATGAAGGAAATTAATTACAATATTTACTTTATTCCATCAAATGAATTAATTGCGTCGTAGGATTGTTCTCCAATAAAATAATTGAGCTTAATGCAAAATTAAGGAGAGAAAATAATTAAACTATTAGTGGTGATAAGAGAGAGATAAAAATAAAACAAAAAAGAGAGAAACAAAAGTAGGAAAGATACGAAAGACTGGGGGATTAAATTTTGTTCGTTGAATGCAAGCTAAATCACCAATTTTGCAGGATAATTATTATATACTCTCCTATAATTCTCCACTTCAACAAGAACGAGACAAACAAAATTAATATTAACAACTACAATTTCTAGCCTTGTTAACCACTCCCAAGCATAACATCTCTCTGGGTTTTCGATAGGAGACCTAAAGTTAAACTTTTCAGAAGATATAAGGATGAGAGTTTAGGAATTAGGCGAGTAATATTTCTCATTGTGTAAAAATAGAAGACGGATGGTCGAAAAGGTGGTGTAACTAATGCACTCAAATTCGTACACCTAAGAAATTTGCATGATGACAAAGGCAGAACAACTACATAGGTGAAATTAATGGGAAAAAACAAAAAACCCTCGAAGAAGATATTTAAGAATGGACTAATTTTCAACTTAACTCGGCAGGTAGCGTCTTCAGATATATATCACATTGACTTTATATAGTTGTTAAGCTTAAATCAGTCTTCTAAATATATAAACAAAGACTTGCAGGAAAAGATTTGATGAAGTATAAACGAGCATGATAGATCTGTGAAGCCTTCCTGTCTCACACGCTAAGCTAAGGAAAAAGTGAGCTCATAGAATAACGCAAAGTTTGTGAAGTGGGTGGCAAGGAGCATCAAATTAAATGGTGGCCGGCATGTTATAGGTAGCACGTCTAAGATCAATTCTAGAAACGAAACCCACTTGTGAATAAGGAAGGATGGAGTGCAAGTTTCCTGGATTTTTGTTCCGGGACCAGATGATTAATATCAATTAAAAGTACCGTCCAGTTTGCTGGGGATATACGTGTGTGTTCTTAAATAATAATATGATCGAGATTGATGAAATTGTCTGGTGTAAGTTTAATTAATCTGATAATACTGAAACGGTGGTGCATAGCATGGGTGGCTTGAATTTGCTTGATTTGTAAAGAAAAAGAATATAAAAATTGAGTAGCATATTGTTGAAGAAATTCAATCATTTTTCTTAATTACTAATCCTAAGATTTAAACCTAAAAATTCAACAAAATAAGCAAACTTTCTTGGCCATTGAGTCCACTTTTAAGATTACTTATTATGGACATGCTGCTGAGTAGAAATATAAAATACTATTATTGACCATGTCTTTTGATTTCAAGACTTGCTAGCGACCAGAGGAGGAAGTATGTCAATTCGAAGGTTAACAATCAATCCCCGCCTGGGTTTGTAATAACCTGCACTACTTCATTTCCTATTAACTAAAAACATAAATTTCAATGTCTTGCACTCATGAGCAAACAAGCATATTCAATTCCGACATTCGCTTCTCCAAACAGACAGTGCTGGATCAGCCAAACCCAACCCCACCTCCGCTCTAGCATCCACATGCCTCCTACACTTTAAATTCATGGTTTCATGAGAGGGGAGCCGAACATGGACATGCTTTGCGGCCCATGTGGACTCTTTCTTCTTTTTGGGTTTTTCTTAGGATTACAAAATCTAATCGCTACAAGGAACATTTTTAGCACCGAATCACAGTCAGTTTTCGGAGCTTGGAGGGAAATCAAAAGAGAAGTTTACTGTGATTTATTTAGGGATGACACTGTGAAATGTTTGTTATCTCTCGAGCAAAATTGATAAAATTATATCCTTGAAACTTAATTGACCATGAATCAGTACGCTTAGAATAATTAAAAACTAAATGAGACTCGGCTGAAAATGAGTTAACATGTTAGGGCTAGATTGAGATCCCCTTACAAGAATCGGAAGAACCAATTACTGATCAAGATTTTCGATTATTAAGCACTCTTTTTAACGATGTCACTTCTAACTCGAAGCTCAAATTTTTTCTCCCGTAGCCTAATTTAGCTCAACTACGAGCCCCAGAGCTGCCTCCCCTTTGTCATGTTTCCTTGTTCAAATAAAATTAAGAGGAATATATGTAGAGATCTTATAATTTTTTTAGTCTCTCATGAACTGAATTTATGAGCTGAGTTTTTTTCCCCTTAATTTAAGTAAACCAATATATTTTAATATGTGATAATACACTATTTTGGGTACAAATATAATATAGTACTGTAGTGAATTGTATAACATAATATAATATATGTTCTTAGATAGTGTGGCATGATGACAAAAAGCTTATAATTTATGTTGTTGATCTCGTGTTCGAATCAATAATCTGCGTTATTGATCTCGTGTTTGAATCAGTATGTACATCCCTTGTAAAAGTCTAAACAACCAGGATTTTACTCATTCACCTGGACACACAAAATATACTTTTGAATATAGAGTTTCCTCGCATCCAAAAATAATAATATATTATAATATATGGGTTGATGCATTATATTCTTTTGGTTGATTACAAATGAAGCTTTTTACAATGTACCCTTTTAGTTCTTAAATATTTCAAATTTTATTTTTGTCCCCAATTTTATTTTATTTTTATTGGAAGTTTTTTAATCCTTGGAAGATTTTCACAATTGGTTTTTGCACAATTACCTTTAAGAGCATCTCCAACCCACTAGTTATATGAGGAGGTAAAATTATTTTTAGCAATTATATGAACTTTTTTCTTTTTCAACCCAATAGTTATATCAATAGCTAAAATGACATTTTATTTTTTGAGATGCTATTTTTACATGTTCTTGTAGAAAAATAAAAATTTTAAAAAAATTATATAACATTGTTTGAGACTAGGAGAAATAGTTAGCAAGTAAACATAAGCAGAGAAAGGTGTGAAGGTTTAATTTAGAAGTTTTGTCTCATGTTGTGACAAAAATAATTATTTTTTAAAAATTTTTTCATATATGATTTTAAAAATATTTTTCCATGAATAAGTAAAATATTATTTTAATATATATTTTAGATAAAAATATTCTTATAAAACCATTATTATTACAATATCAAATATTATCAAAACCACCCTGAAATTATTATAATGGATTTATTGAGTCTTTAAATTATAAGCTAATATTTAGTGTTGGGTTAAATTTTATTTTTTACTCAATTATATATAAAAAATTATTTAATTTGCTAAATAGTATTTGTTTTACATGTAATCTTATATAAACTAGAATATTATATTTTATTTATTTATTAAGATAATTTATTTATATTTAAAAGTTCATGAGATTTTTTCAACAAGATATATGTTTTTTAAAATTTATTTTTAAAAAAATATAATTTACAATTATATAATATTGTCAGGTAGAATTTTAAATAATATAAAAAACAATGAAAAAAATTATAATATTGTTTGTTCCTATAAAATTTGTTTTATATTATTGGCTGGTATATAATATATATATATATATATATATATATATATATATGACTATTCTAAATAGTTTTTACTATTTAAATATATATATAAGCAAAAAATATATATTTACATTATTGAACCAATTATTTTATCAATTTAGATTTTTAAAATAACATTTTCCATTGAAGTTGCTCTACACATATCTATACATGTGAATGACTTTATTTTTTTTCTTTTCATTTTTCCTTGGATGTGACTGGGGATTGTCAACCCTATAAAATAAATTATAAAAAAAATCAAAATTTTCCATAAATACATTATCACCAGATGCCATTTCATATTCGTTGACTGATACCATAATAGTTTTTTTTTACAAATCACATATTATAGTAGGTTAATTAAAGATAACATTTGGTTTTTACAAATTATTATAAGTTGTTTTTCCTTCACACACATGCACATGCATATAAATATAGGGACAACTAAATTCTACAAGGGATAATGTCAGCTCAAAACCATGTGATATGAATTTTACAAGGGACAACTAAATTCTGCTAACTTATGGAAGGATTTTTTTTGTAAAATAGACACTAGGGTTTCAAAGCATATATAAAGGAACAGAGGAGCAAGGAAGTGGTGCCCAGCAGCAAAGAAAACACAAATCTTCCCCCTCCAAACCCTAAATCATGTTTTCTTCCATCTTTTTATTTAGTTATTCAATAAACATGCAAGGCTAGACTCTTTTGCTTGGTTGTAAGGACACAGAAACCTTCAGATTTCAAGAACTGTGAGATCTATTTTTACCTCAATTTTTCAGTTTATATGATGAATATGTTTGTTCTTCTATACTTATTTTCCTATGATTGTTTATTTAATTGCTAAGAGCAAACTCAAAGTTATTGTTGTAGACAATCTATTGCTAAGTTTGATATCAAAACTGGAGTTGTGATATATGAACTTGTGAAGCAACTAAGTTAGTAATTGTATGATGAATATGTTTGTTCAGTTTATATGATGAATATGTTTGTTCTCCTATGCTTATTTTTCTATGATTGTTTATTTAATTGCTAAGAGTAGACTCAAAGTTATTGTTGTAGACAATCTATTGCTAAGTTTGATATCAAAACTGGAGTTGTGATATATCAACTTGTGAAGCAACTAAGTTAGTAATTGTAGCGGATCTACGTTATTAATCTTAGGGAGAACATTCAATCGAACTAAACATATATTACGGACATTTATGTTTCTTAATTCATCAATTTATCTAGTTTTTAATGCTGTCATTGAATCAAATTACTAGTGCGGACACTGTGGTTGTTTGATGGTTAGGGTAAGTTATACGGCGGATCCGTTAACGAACCAATTTTAAGAAGAGATAAATATTCAGAATATAAATTGATGTGCCGTTTCCATGATCAGTTCTGATTTCTATAGGTGGACGTTGACTTGTGACCAAGGTTTGCTTTATTGATAAATTTCAGTTTTATATAATTTTGGCTTAGTTTGCTTTAACTTATCCAAGACAACTTCCAACCCCCCCCAATTGCATAACATATAGCACAAAAATCTGAACTAAATCGTCCTCGTGGGATCAACCCCTTGCTTTCTCTATACTATCTTGTTTGATTTGTTTTAAGCTAGGGTAATTAATTTGTGCGACCGCGACATCGCAACAGTTGCAAGCACGCGGAAACCTTCAGATTTCAAGAACTGTGAGATTTATTTTTACCTCAATTTTTCAATTTATATGATGAATATGTTTGTTCTCCTATGCTTATTTTCCTATGATTGTTTATTTAATTGGTAAGAGCGGACTCAAAGTTATTATTGTAGACAATCTATTGCTAAGTTTGATATTAAAACTGGAGTTGTGGTATATGAACTTGTGAAACAACTAAATTAGTGATTGTAGCGGATATACATTATTAATCTTAGGGAGAACATTCAATCGAAATAAACATATATTGTGGACAATTATGTTTCTTAATTGATCAATTTATCTAGCTTTTAATGCTGCCATTGATCAATTTATCTAGTTTTTCCAAATTTGTTGCTACCCAAATTTTGACCACTTATTTTTTTGTTTCGGAAAAAAGTAAAAAAAAATATAAAAAAGACAAAAATATAAAAAGGAAAAAAAATATAAAAAAAGACAAAATCCAAAAAAATATCTTGGTATAGGGGCAAAATTAAACAAATTGAGAATTTAATAGTCAATGCAGGGTCAAATCGCACAAATTAGAAATGAAGGACCAAATTAAAAAGGCGCGTAAGCTGAGGGCTAATCGTGAATTTCGCCAATGAAAAACTCTATAAATAGAGTGCATCTTCAACAAAGAAAGGGACCAAAAAGAAATACATAAACCTAAAAAATCCCCAAAACCCTAAAAAAAAAACCCTAAGTCTCTTTTTCTCTCCCGGTTGGGGGCTGCAGCCGCCAACTCTTTGGTGCTGCTGCAACCCCCCCTCCATTGTTTTTCCCCTTCTCTTCTCCCTTCAGCCCCACCCCCCGTTGTGTCTCTTCTCCCCAAGCTAACCAGCCTTCAGCCCTTCTCTCTAGCCACTAACCATCCTCACTCTCGTCTCTCCTTCTTCCGGGAGACAGTCCCCATTTGCACTGAAGCCAGAGATCACCTTATGGCAGCTGCAGTCCCTGTTATCCCCCTTTTCTCTCCATTTTCCCTCACTTTTCCTTTCCTCCCACTGGTGTCGCCGACCAGTCACCATAGCATCCCTCACTGCCCTCAACCCCTTCCACGGCAAAGCAACCCACCAGCCTTGGAGAAGAAGAACATGAGCCGAGACTTGAAGAAGAGGAAAATCGATTGATTTTGTGTTTGTGCTTTTGGGTTTGTTTTGCAGGTAGTCATTGGAGGCCACCGCATCCACCATCAATCCCGATCGGTGGCAGCCTCCTCCATCTCCTCCTCTCCCTTGCTCGAGATTTTTGCCATAAACCGACAACCACCTGAAGCACGGAAGAAGCTGTTAAAACCAAGACGAAATGAGAACTGTAGAAGGAGAAGATCGATTCTGGGTTTTGTTTGCTGTTTGATTTGTGTGTATTTTTCTGTTCTTTATGCAGGTCACTAGGAGATCCATCGTCGGTAGGAGAAAGGGAAGAGGCTGGTCCACAACCCCCTGTTTTGTATCTTATCTGGCGGTGGCATGTGGGCCCACGCGCCGCCAGTGACAGAGGCGCGTGGGCTGAGGTGCCACCAGCCTTCCAGCCACTGCCACCACTGTCCAGAACTGTTCCTGTTTGCTTTATATAATTTTCCTGTTTTCTTTATAATTATGTGTTTATTTGAATTTTTATTGTATTTTTAATTATTGTTAAAAAAATATAATGAAAAAAATGAAAAAGACAATGTGTGCGAGTTGTATTTTATTTGTAAAAATATAATGAAAAAAAAAAGAAAAAAGAGAATGTGTGTGTGTGTGTTGTGTTATGTTTACTCAATTTTATGTTTGTTTTGATGAAGAAAAAAAGGAATATAAAATGAAATAAAAAAATGTGTGTTTTCTTCCTATACGGCCAAAGCGTTTTTTCAAAATATATCTTAGATTTAATAACAAGTTTATTAAATCTTGCAAATTTGGCTAATATTAAAACAAATCGTGAAATTAATTCATGAGAATTAACGATTAATTTTAGGTAGTAATTGCCAGATTTACGCGTAGGCTAACATTTACATATTCGGGAATAACAACCAAAATCGTCAGTATTATTCTGAGCGGTGGTCGATTTCTTTATGAATCAATCAATCGTGAAATTAATGCATGGGGATTAATGGTTAATTTCAGGTGTTAAATGAAGAAACTACAAGTAGACTAGCATTTGTATATCTAGAAATAATCAATAAAATTCACTGGATTATTTTGAGCGACAACCGATTTCTTTCGCAAATCGGAACATTTTTTCATTTGAATAAATATGATCTGTCGAAGCATTCAAAATCACATCAAGGTAGACAATGCAGCTTACCTCAGGTAAGGCGTATTAGGGGTGCTAATACCTTCCCTTTACGCAACAAGTCTCGTACCCCTAAATCTCTTATTAAACCAGTACAGTTGGGTGTTCCTAGCAACTCTCAACAGCTAGGTGGCGACTCCTCAACAACTCCATTGTGAGACACCAAAAAGAACCTCTCTCGATGGGGGACGCCGTGCGGTGACGTGCGACAATGAATATGTTTGTTCTCCTATGCTTATTTTTCTATGATTTTTTATTTAATTGCTAAGAGCGAACTCAAAGTTATTCTTGTAGACAATCTATTGCTAAGTTTGATATTATAACCGGAGTTGAGGTATATGAACTTGTGAAGCAACTAAATTAGTGATTGTAGCGGATATACGTTATTAATCTTAGGGAGAACATTCAATCGAAATAAACATATATTGTGGACAATTATGTTTCTTAATTCATCAATTTATCTAGCTTTTAATGCTTCCATTGAATCAAATTACTAGTGCGGACACTGTGGTTGTTTGATGGTTAGGGTAAGTTATACGGCGGATCCGTTAACAAACAAATTTTAAGAAGAGATAAATATTCAAAATATAAATTGATGTGTCATTTCCATGATCAATTCTGATTTATGTAGGTGGACGTTGACTTGTAACCAAGGTTTGCTTTATTGATAAATTTCAGTTTTATATAATTTTTGCTTAGTTTGTTTTAGCCTAGCTTAGACAACTTTCAACCCCCCCCCCAGTTGCATAGCATATAACATAAAAATTATAACTAAATCATCCTCGTGGGATTGACTCCTTGCTTGCTCTATACTGTAACAACCCCAATTTTTTTTTCACCGAAATTTCTAACGAAATTTCGGCAGAGTCTCCCCTATATCGGGAGATCCTAAGTTATCAATAACATAACCTGCACACAATTTAAATCACATCTCATCCACAACCACATCCATGATTAATATAATCAATTTCATGATTCATTCCAGAATATGCTCAGGACCATATTCATTCCCAAATTCCATCTTGCATCCCATGCATAAGATAAAAATTAAAAGAGCCAATTTGCACACAACGATTTCACATATAGATACATATATACATATACATAAAACATAACAAGTTTAATATTCTAAGATGATCTAGTACTTTCTAATATCCTAAGTGTAGGTTAATACATTTAATTCTCCAGGAACAACATTTACAAATATACTATTTTACCAATTTACATGTTCTTCTACATAACCAAATTTCACTATAACTCCCTAAGTCCCTAACTTATACAAAAAGGAATTAAGGCTTCAAATCTATTCCTGACGAGAATGGGAAGAACCTGCAAAACATAAATTTTCTATGAGTAAGACAATTAAGTAAATATTAACCATTTACAGGAGAATTTAAAAAGCATATCCATAAATCTTCTTAAATCATCTGAGATTCTAAACACAACCCTATACACCCCTTTTTAAGATTATATATATAATTCTTGACATCATTAGCGTTCATCTCAGAAAGCTGATCCCAGTTATGAATTTTGCCTATATCCACGTCGCCCGCCGACATCATTAACTATTCCGAATCGAATAGCTAATCAATTTTATGAATTATGCCAATATCGACGTTGCCCGCCGATATCATTAACTATTCCGAAATCGAATAGCTAATACATTTTATAAATTATGTCGATATCGACGTTGCCCGCCGATATCATTAACTATTCCGAAATCGAATAGCTAATCCATTTTATAAATTATGCCGATATCGACGTTGCCCGCCGATATCATTAACTATTCTGAAATCGAATAGCTAATCCATTTTATAAATTATGCCGATATCGACGTTGCCCGCCGATATCATTAACTATTCCGAAATCGAATAGCTAATCCATTTTATAAATTATGCCGACATCGACGTTGTCCGCCAATATCGTTAACTATTCCAAAATCGAATAGAAAATCCATTTTATAAATTATGCCGATATCGACGTTGCCCGCCGATATCATTAACTATTCTGAAATCGAATAGCTAATCCATTTTATAAATTATGCCGATATCGACGTTGCCCGCCGATATCATTAACTATTCCTTTTCTTTTCTTTTTCTTCTCCATCTCCTAATATCGCCTTTACCCCCTTTTTTTTCTTTTCCATCAATAAGCACCCACATTGTAACTCATAGTTCAATAACTAGTAAAGAAAATAATATAAGGAAGATATAGGTACCAAGTACATACCTGCTGTGAACGCTTGACGTGCGTTCCCTTGTTGTGATTGTCCTCCTCTCGCGGTTCCTCCTGAGACCACAGACACCCCCATTATTCCACATTAATCCATATATCACACATAACCATACTTAAAATGGTATTAATATTCATTTCTCTTTTACCAAATCTTTCTTTTTTTCTTTTTTTTTTCCCAATTACATTCCTCGTTATCATCCCTTAACTTTTCAACTCATTTGTAATCCAAGTGGACATCATGAATTCAATTTTTAATCATCGTTTATTCTCTTCTTTTATTTCCTGAATATCAAGACACACTTTAGGAAGGGCAAGGAACAATTTCTACCCTTAACCTGGTTAAATATTTTGCTATTTTCTCAATTTGACCGAAACTGTCAACACAGTAGCAGCTTGACCTCTCCTCAGATTTTTACCCATATCTGGAGTTCCAGAGCTCTAAATTAGACGGGGTTGGACTCGTTGGAAAGCTAACACTCCCAGCTACAACTTCTATGAGGAACCCTCCCTAAATTATGTATTTTTCAAGCCCAAATCACCCTAAGAAACAGGGCAATGAATCTGCCCTGTCATGAAAAAAAATGGAGAAAGTATCTCCAATCCATCTTCAATCCTTGATTTCTCATCAATAACAGCCATGTCTTCCTTTTATTCATGAATCCTACTCATTTATGCATTTTCCTAACATTTTGTGTTAAAAACCCTAATTCTTAATTCAAGAAGAATCATGAACTTCAAATCAAATTGAAGTTAATTTCATAGAAATTGGAATTAGAATTCCTTACTTGGATGGAATCTAACAATTTTGGAAGAATCTTTGCCTTCTTCTCCTTGAAAATACCCATCCACTCTTCTCCCTCCTTTCTTCCCCAAATTCTTCACTTTCTTCTTGTTACTTCTCCACCCAATTGTATTCTTCCACTTTAGAAATCCAAGGCTTGTATGGGTTTACAATTTTTGGGTGTTTACTCTTGCTTTTTATGAAGTGAATTTCGAATTTCTCCCTCCCCTCTCTCTTCTAGTTTCAGCTAGACATGGCTGAAGGGAGACAGGGGTATTTATAGCCCCATTTATTCTTAATTTTTATTTTTGGCCTGTTTTTTTTTTTTTGGAATTTCACATATACTATTTTGTTTGATTTGTTTTAAGATAGGATAATTAATTTGTGCGACCGCGACATCGCAACAAGAGCACTGCGTCTTCATGATTTTGATCACCTACTTGGTTTGTGTTGAAACTTTTGATCTTCTCTCTCTCTGTCTCTTCTTTTTTGCTTCAATGGTGTCAATGGATTGAATACTATAAAAAGTATAAATTCGTATATTTCAGAGTCATTTTTCCATTACAATTGAGAATGAGCTTATAGAGTAATTACAAGACTAATTTAGCTTAAAATAAAAGGTACTTTATCCCTAGTTTACACAATTTCCATATCTAGAAATTAACGACCATATTTTAACACTATCCCTCAAGTTGGAGTGTAGATATTTATCATGCCTAACTTGTCAATTGCATCATAAAACGTCTTTCTAGAGACTGTCTTTGTGAGAATATGACTAGCTGATCTTCAGACTGAAAAAATAGAAGTTGTATAATTTTCCGAACAAGATTTTCCTTAATGAAGTTTTGGTTGACTTCAACATGTGTTGGTACAATCATGTTGAACAAGACTATAAGCAATTTCGATAACTGCTTTATTGTCACAGTGTAGACTCATAGATGTTCCATAATCAATTTCTAAGTCTTGTAATACCTGTTTAATCCATAGTAATTCACACACACCATGAGCCATACCTCGGTATTCTGCTTCTACACTTGACCTTACGACCACTTTATGCTTCTTACTTCTCCAAATGACAAGGTTGCCTTCTATAAATGTAAATTATCCTGATGTCAATCTCCTATTAGTCTGATTTTCTGCCCAATCTGATTCTGTATACCCTTTAATAACTTGGACCTCCTTTTTAGAAAATAGAAGTTCTCTTCCTGGTGCACTTTTTAGATACCTTAAGATCCAATATACAGCTTTTATATGTTCTTCTCTTGGTAAATACATGAACTGACTTACCACACTTACTGCATAGACAATTTTTGGCCTAATATGTGAAAAGTATATTAGTTTTCGAATTGACCATTGATGACATCCTTTGTCCGCTAGTGTTTAATTTTCTACTTGTCCTAGTTTGTGATTCATTTCCATAGGTGTATCTACCGGTTTGCATGCAAGCATTTCGGTTTCTGCCAATAAATCTAACACATATTTTCGTTGTGATAAACATATCCCTAATTTTTTACCTTGAGACCTCAATTCTTAAGAAATACTTTAGTTGTCCGAGATCTTTCATTTTGAATTTTAATGCCAGAAACTATTATAGTGTCTTTTTCTTATGGATCATCTCTTGTTAAGACCATATCATCCACATATATTATTAGTGTCATTACCTTCCCTCCTTTGTGTTTTATAAACAAAGTATGATTTGAATTATTTTGCTTATAGCCAAACTCCTTCATCGTGGATAAGAATCTTCTGAACCATGCCCAGGGTGATTGTTTTAGACCATATAATATTTTTTTTAATTTGCATACTTTAGTTTCACACTAGGAACTGGTTTTAACTTTAGGTGGTAATTCTATTTACACTTCTTCTTCAAGATCTCCATTTAGAAAGGCATTTTTGACATCGAATTATTGTAAGGCCCGGTCTCGATTCATTGTTATAGATATGAGATTCTGGATGGTGTTCATTTTCGCAACTAAGACAAAAATTTCTTGATAATCCACTTTATACTTTTATATATATCCCTTTGCGACTAATCTTGCTTTGTATCTATCAATTCTTTGATCTGCATCCAGTTTCACTGTGAGCACCCATTTACACCCAACTTTCTTATTTCCTTTTGGTAATTGACATAATTCCCAAATATTATTCTTCTGAAGTACCTCCATCTCCTCATTCATCGCCTTAATCCATTTTTTGTCTGCTAATACATCATGTACATTACTAGAAATAGAGACATTGGATAATTGATTAACATTAAATGCATATCATTTCGATAATCTAAGGGTAAAAATATAATAACTAATGGAGTATTTAGTTTTGTTTTTAGGATCGGGTTCATATTGTTTCTTTAGGACTCCCTAGTCTAGTCTTTGTGGGTATTGGTTACATTATTTTCTAAGACAGGAGTTTTTTTATCTCATTAAAAATAGGATTTAGGGATACCTAGGTGATTAAGGAGAGACATTTTCAATTGATTTTTCAGTTAATGGTGTAGGCATTGGTAATTCCAGAGATATAGGGGGATCGTTACTGAGATCATTTCGGTTTGTGCAGAATTCTAGGTTATCACAACTTGGTCTCATTTCCTTTAACCCTTTATTTTCATCTAATTTGAATATATTTTCATTCTCTTTAATGTTACTCTTCCTCTTAAGAGAAGACCCGGGAACTCCCCCTGAATAGTAGGATTTGGATTCTCAAAATGATTCATCCAAGGTTACATGTAGCTTTTGATGGCGAGGATCATAGCACCGATTCTCAAATATGTTTGCATGTTGGCCTTTTTTTCTTCAACGACAACTTTAATTTCAGCTTTCCTTTGAGCCTCTTTAGCAGTCTTAGCTTCTGCTTGCAACCTAGTTTTTTCTTCTTTTGGCTTCTGTCAAATTCCTCAGGATCACACTTTTCACCCTTTTCAAGTGCCTTTTCTCGAGCTTTAAGTATAATGTTAGCAAAACAGTTCTGCAACAAAGCTGCGCGATAGAGTTTATTGAGAGGGACTTGCCTCTCAGGTGGAGCACTCTCCCCTGTATCAATGCCTAACGTGCAACTTCCCTTTATGGTTTGTTGTGTTTGTGATGAGAAAACTGGGCTTGTGGTGTTTGTTTAGGGGGTTTAATCTGGGTATGAACAATAATTTTGAACAAACAAGTACTGTAACAATCGATTTTTGGGATTAATTTCTAGATGAACAAATACAATTCATGAAAAAAAAATTGAGATTTGCTCTGATACCATATAAAAAGTATAAATTTATACATTTCAAAGTCGTTTTTCCATTACAATTTAGAATGAACTTGCAGAGTAATTACAAGACTAATTTAGCATAAAAATAAAAATTACTTTATCCCTACTTTACATAATTTCCATATCTGAAAATTAACGGTCATATTTTAACGTTCATATTTTAACAAATACACTTCTTTTTCTAGGTTTTTTTTAAAGATTTTTCATTGCTCACTCCCTCTAGCTTTTCTTTCATAAAACTATTTTTGAAGAAGCATACATTTTTTATATTTTAAATTGTTTTTTAATAGTTTTATATATTAATATTAGAATTACTTTTTAATATATACACACACTATTTTAATACTTTTAAGAAATAATTAAAAACAATAACTCTCAAATTTGTTAGTTTTTAAATTGCTAGGGGGGTTGGTTTCTCTCTGCCAAGATATGAAAGGGTGTAAAAACAATATTGCCGATTAATAGGCAATCGTTACTTATTTGGTTAGAAGGTGTTTGTTGAAAATTTGTTATTTTTTATCTAGTAAAATTTTATATTTATAATTATTTTGTAATGTATTTTGAAGTTATTGTAAATCATATATGAATCTTAACTAATAAAATTTTATGAATATAATTGTATTATATTATATTTTTAAATTTTTATTTATAATTTTATGATTTTTACATTAAAAAATTTTACTTATAATTTGATGATTGAAGTTTATATTACATATGTCGGGTCAAAAAACAACCTTGGGGCCAAGTTTACAAACCGCCTCATAATGGGAAACACAGACATGCACAAGCGTGGCCATACATACAGTGAGGTCAGGTAAAAATGACTTCGATTTTTGATTATAAGTGGCACCCAAAGTAAGTTACAAAATCTAAACCTTACTCAAGTTTCAGAACATGGTCCAGAGCTGAAAACGGTTTCACATACTCCAAACACCACCAGCTGCTGTGAATTGGCTGCTTGGTCTGGATATTAATCCATACAATATTCTGTCAAATATATCAGAATATCTTCTGTTTGAGAAGAGAATCCCCGCAAATCCGCGCATTCTCGTAAGGTAATAGCAAGGTTCTGCGGCGCAGACACCAGACTATCCGATATCATGGCCACTTTCCAACAAACTCCTGATACATGACGCAGCACTTTAATCACTTTAGCAATCGAACATCATGTGGCTATTGCCTTCATGATGAAAGAGACCCCACCCCATCACCAGTCCTATCACTATGGAAATAAGAAAAGGAAATAGACCCCACAAACCTCCCAGAGCTCTGAAACCGTCCGTACCCGCACATGAATACAAAATAATACTTCTTCTGGATTTTGTTTTTCCAGATAACGAGATGTGTACACTGTACTGGGGAGACTGGATTATTTCAGACAGTAATACCCCATGTCAATGGTTGTGGCCGTGTTTCTCCAAATAAAGATATCACAGCGTTACTAGTTAACTAATAGCTAAAGTAGATTGTTGTTTACTGTCGACAAATTAATGAAGAAATATATACATTAATGGTTCCTCAATGTACAGTAATTTTAGTTTTATTCTTCAGTGTACAGTAATTTTAGTCTTGGATTTGGGAGTTTTTTTACTTTTTTTATTTTTATACATAATTAAATAACCATAATACTTGTCGCAACCCGAAAAATGTGAGCGCGGCGTCTCGGCGACTGTCCCCGTAAGCGGGGAAAATTATTGTTAGGGGTCTTATTTTTATTTTTGAAAAAAGGGAGTCGCCACCTAGTATTATGGTTACTAGGAAACCTAAAATTGATCTTTCAGAGATTCTAAGGTAAGGGAATGGTTGCGTAAAGGGAAGGTTTTAGCACCCCTAATACGCCCTACCTAAGGTAAGCTGCTCGACGTTTTGATTTGTTTATGATTTGTTATATTTTTTATCATTTCAAAAAAATATGTTAGTTAAATGGTGATGGTGTATTATCTCCGCTGAATATTTTGGATATTAACCCCTTAGAATTTATTTATCCAAACACCAACTGTGAATAATAGCAAATTATTCCTGTCGAATATTTTGGATATTAACCCCTTAGGATTTATTTATCCAAACACCAACGGTGAACAAATGCAAATTATCCCCGTCGAATATTTTGGATATTGACCCCTTAGGATTTATTTATCCAAATATCAACAACGAATAACCAAAAATAATATTTTGATATTTTTGGAATATTGGCC
Organism: Salix dunnii; assembly: GCA_015731905.1. NCBI lineage: Eukaryota > Viridiplantae > Streptophyta > Magnoliopsida > Malpighiales > Salicaceae > Salix > Salix dunnii. The sequence continues at coordinate 8,021,008 of CM027668.1, read as the reverse complement.
AATACCCTTTGGATTTTACAAATATATTGTAGAATCCAAAAATACGAGAAAATGATTTTTACTTTGCGAAATCCATGCTAAAATACATTTTTCTTCAAAAATCCAAGATAATATTTTTTGAAACAAAAAGAATATCTATTTTTTAAAAACAAAATATGCTAGTGTATTGGCCGTATGCATAAAACCACATTTTTATTCTAGATATTTTTCTAAAAAAAATTATTTTTAATATTTTTTTATATATTTTTCTATCATTTTATTTATTTTTTATTTATTTATTTACTTTCGGTGGGCTGGCTGTCAGCCCACCTTGTGCAGGATCTGGGCTGCCAGCCCAGCCTGGCTCGCCTTGGGCTGTCAGCCCAGAAAAACGATGGGCCTGGGCTGCAGTCCAGCCTATCTCAGGCTGGGCTGTCAGCCTAGAAGATCTGGTCTGTCGGCCCAGGAATATCAAGTCTGGGCCGTCGGCCCAAAAATGGATCTGGGCTGCCAACCCAGCCTGTCTTGGGCTGGGTTTGCAGCCCACCTTATTTGATGTCGGGCCGGGCCCGACCCGACCCGGTTACTGTTCACATGTAGTGAGCAGTAACCGGACGCTTTAATGCAAAAATGAAGAAGATGAACAGTACATGGGGATTTTTCGAGTATGACGAATGGCGTACCTGATAATACCGTTGTGTAGAGGAGATCGAGGTGGTTCTTCTGGTCGTTGTGGCTTCGAAAATGGTGGCCTGTGGTGGCCGGAATGAGTGACGGAAGGGTGGCAGTTCATGTCGCAGCCCTTGCTGTTGCTTCGGTTACCGTTGCCTGAGAAGATGACCAAGCTTCTAGAGTTGGAAGGAGGATGATGGTGGTGATGAGGGTGTATATGGGTGGTTGGATGGTGGCCCAAGTTTGCTGGCCGAGAGGGGGAAAGAGAGAAAAACTTCTGGTTTTTAGAGAGAGAGAGAGACGAAGAGACTGAGAGCAAAACGCAGTAGAGGGATAGGGAGAGGAACCAGACCCGAGGGAGATGAAGTTCAGATTTTACGTAAAAATTTTGCTTGTATTCTCTCTACTTGCTTTCCTTTCTTTTTTTCTCTTTCACTGTCTGTTCTTCCCTTTTCTCTTGTTTTCTTCTTTTTTTTCCTATCGTAGGTTGCAAACGGGGTATTTATAGGGGAATGAAGACATGCATGTTGTGTGCATTTTAACTCTGAATTTGCAGGTTTGCAGTGCTGTGCCTATTGCAGAGAGCTGTGTGTTGCAGAGGACTGAGGTGTAGAGAACCGTTGCTCTGTGTTTCCTGCACTGTTCAGGTGTCGGAGCAGTGCAGGAAACATGTAATTTTGATGCTGAGGTAAAGTGCAATTTGGTCCTTAAACCTCTATATTTATTTATTATTTTTTTTTATATATATATATATATATTTTCAATTGCATCCCTAATCAATTTTAAACTTTTAATTTGTGCAATTGTATCCTCGTCAGCATTTCAAAAGCATCCCCAGCTTTGCGCGTCCTTTTTATTTTAGTCCCTGATTTCTAGTTTGCGCGATTTAAACCTCGATTGAACATTAAACTCTTAATTTGTTCAAATTGGTCCCCGATTTTGCATAATTGGCTTGAATAAATTCAAATTGGTCTCTGAAAATTTCATTCTCGTCAATTGAGCCCGAATTAAATTTAAGAACTTGATTTCTCATTGACTAAGCCCTTAATAAAATCAATTTGACCAATCTAAAGTAAAATTAAGTTATTGCGATCAATTAAATTCCTCGATTAGACCTTAAATTAATCCTCCAATATAATTACATGTTTACATAGGCCAACGATTAAATCAAATTGGCACATAAAAAATATAATTATATCCTTCGACTTAATTTTTACGCAGATTTATCCAATAATAAATTACGTTAGCGTTAATCTGTATTTTTCTTTATTTCTGGGCACAAAAGAGGTATGATCGAACTCTTGAAAAACATCCAAAATTTTACCTTGATTTTCTACCGACACCACCCCCTTTTATTTTATATTTTTTGTTATTATTGGGTAGTTTTGGGGAATGACCCAAAATTGGGTTATGACAGTTGCCCCCTTCTTTACAATGCTTACGATTAAAGTCTTTGAAAAAGACTTTAACTAGTAAGTGTTGTAAAGAAAAATGAAGCTGGTCTCATTGTGACTGGTACCTACCCGAGTTAGCGTGGTCTCATTTTTCTGGGTGACCTACCCGTGTTAGATTGGTCTCATTTTTCTGGGTGACCTACCCGTGTTAGCGTGGTCTCATTTTTCTGGGTGACCTACTCGTGTTAGATTCGTCTCATTTTTCTAGGTTACCTACCCGTGTTAGCGTGGTCTCATTTTTCTGGGTGACCTACCCGTGTTAGATTGGTCTCATTTTTCTGGGTGACCTACCCGAGTTAGCGTGGTCTCATTTTTCTGGGTGACCTACCCGAGTTAGATTTGTCTCATTTTTCTGGGTGACCTACTCGAGTTAGCGTGGTCTCATTTTTCTGGGTGACCTACCCGTGTTATATTGGTCTTATTTTTCTGGGTGACCTACCCGAGTTAGTGTGGTCTCATTTTTCTAGGTGACCTACTCGTGTTAGATTATAAAACAGTATTAGTTCTCAATTCACCTTTCGTGGTCTTGTTGGCATGAGACTCTGTTTCTCCATATTTTCTAAAACTTGAAATGACATTGGCTTTCATCACACCTTTCCTGTCAGGTTAGTATTATGATAATATGACATGCATGTTTTTGTTACCTCATTTGGAAACATAGATCCCCCTGCATTTGCCTGACTGATAGAAGGTGCCCCTCGCATTATATTTTCCAAGCTCGATGAAAAGATTTTCGGTTTCACATGGGGCCCTTTCTTGCTCCATTGAAGTTTCCTTTTATTTGTTGTTTATCGAAAAAATTATCACTTCCATGAAGACTTTAAGAAGATATTTTGTAAAAGGGTAACTCAAAATGTTGAGAATAACTCATAAAATATCTTATAAATTATTGATTTTTGAAATTTTTTTTTTGCCCCCAGTGTGGTGTGCAAAGCATGTCAAGCTCTGGTAAAATCAATAAGAAGTAATGCTAATAAAAAATGTTATGAGACCATGTGCTTTAAATAAAACTTCTTGTCATGAGAAATCATGGCCAAACTTTTATTCTTATGATTGGGAGATTACAAAATATCAAGCATAATATTTCTTCACGGAGTCAAAATTCACAGGCCTAACTAGATCTTCTCCATCCATCCTAGATAATAGCAAGGCTCCTCCCGAGAACGATTTCTGTACCACATAAAGGCCCTCATAGTTTGGGGCCCATTTACTTTGATCTTGTCCCGGTACAGGTAATATCTTCTTCAGTACTAGATCTCCTTCTTGGAATTTCCGCGGTCGGACTTTCTTGTCATATGACTTGGCAATCCTTCTTTGGTATAATTGATGATGACAGATTGCGGCTAACCTCTTTTCGCTGATCAAATTTAATTGTTCATATCTGACTCTAACCCATTCTGCTTCTTTTAGTTCAGAGTCTATCAATACTCTTAATGAAGGGATTTCCACTTCTAAAGGCATTATCGCCTCCATCCCGTACATTAGCATGTACGGGGTGGCTCCTGTCGAGGTCCGAACTGCAGTACGGTAGGCATGAAGGGCAAATGGCAACATCTCATGCCAATCCTTATAGGTGACTACCATCTTCTGAACAATCTTCTTGACATTCTTATTAGCAGCTTCTACCGCGCCATTCATCTTTGGTCTATAAGGTAAGGAATTTGAGTGCTTGATCTTCCATTTAGCGTAAAGTTCTGTTATTAATTTCCCATTGAAATTCTGCGCATTATCAGTTATAATCTTTTCTGGTGGTCCATACCGACATATCAAATCTCTCTCAATGAATTTCTTCACCACTTTTTGCGTTACATGAGCAAATGACCCCGCTTCTACCCATTTTGTAAAGTAATTGATAGCCACGAGAATGAACCTATGACCATTGCTGGCTTTCGGGTTGATAGGCCCAATCACATCAATTCCCCACATTGCAAAAGGCCATGGAGACATCAAGTTAAATAGAGGGGCCGGAGGAGCATTGATTTTGTCACCGTGGATCTGACACTTATGACACTTGCGAACATAATCCATGCAATCCTTCTCTAGTGTCATCCAAAAATAACCAAATCTTTGTATTTTTCTAGCCATCATATGTCCACTAGCATGGGTTGAGCAGATCCCTTCATGGACTTCTCGCAATGCATCTCTAGCTTTAGCTTCATCTAAGCATCTTAGTAAAGTTTCGTCAAATGATTTTTTATACAAAATCTCTCCATCAAGATAAAAACCCATTGCCAACCTCCTCAAGGTCTTCTTCTCGGTTTTGGATGCCCCAAGGGGATAAGTCTGGTTTCGGATGAAATTCTTGATATCGTAATACCAAGGGTTTCCATCTATTTCTTCTTCAACTGAGCAACAATGAGCTGGGTTATTTCTGACATCAATGTGTATCGGCTGTAAGTTTTACCCGAAGTCTATCCTAGCCATAGAAGCTAGTGTGACCAAAGCATCTGCAAACTGATTTCCTTCTCTTCCTAGATGTGTGAACTCTATTTCCTCAAATTCTTCAGCCAATTTAGATAGGTATTCTTGGTAAGGTATTAGCTTTTCTTCTTTGGTTTGCCATTCTCCTTTTATCTGACAAATAATTAGCATTGAGTCTCCATACACATCTATCTTTTTTACGTTTAACTCCAGTGCAGCTTCTAGACCAAGAATACAGGCCTCATACTCAGCAGTGTTGTTAGTGCAACCGAATTGCAACTTAGTTGAAACTGGATATTGTTTCTTGTCAGGAGAGATTATCACTGCCCCCGCTCCATTACCACATACGTTTACAGCACCATCAAAGTACATAGTCCACCATTCTAGTTTTCCTTCCTCAATTGCAAGCACCTCTTCATCAGGAAAATCAAAGTCCAACGGCTCATAATCTTCCATGGCATGGTCTGCCAGGTGATCGGCAATAACACTCCCTTTCACAGCTTCTCTTGTCATATATATTATGTCGTACTCTGCTAGTAAAACCTGCCACCTTGCAATTCTGCTGGATAAGTAGGGTTTTTCGCAAATGTACTTCAATGGGTCCAATTTGGAAATTAACCACGTGGTATGATACAAAATATATTATCGTAGTCTTTTTGCAGCCCATGCCAGTGCACAACACAGCTTTTCAATCATAGTATACCTAGACTCACACTCCATGAACTTTTTACTTAGGTAATAGATGGCTCTTTCTTTTCTTCCAGTTTCATCATGTTGACCAAGCACACATCCCATCGCCGTTTCGGTCACCTTTAAGTACAATATCAATGGCCTTTTTGATACAGGAGGAACGAGTAGGGGAGGATTTAGCAGATACTGTTTAATCTTCTTGAAAGCCTCTTCACATTCTTCATTCCAAACCCCAGGATTATTCTTCCTTAACAAACGGAAGATCGGGTCACAAGTCGTGGTTAACTGGGATATAAATCGAGTGATATAATTCAACCTCCCTAATTACCCTCTTACTTCTTTCTCAGTCTTGGGAGTTGGCATGGCTCGAATAGCCTTTACCTTCTCAGGATCCACTTCTATCCCTTTGTCGCTCACCACAAACCCTAACAACTTGCCAGATTTCACTCCGAATGAACACTTTGTAGGGTTAAGTCTCAACTTATATTTTCTTAATCTTTCAAATAGTTTCTTCAATATCTGGACATGATTCTCTTCCTCTCCGGATTTAGCAATCATGTCGTCCACATATACTTCAATCTCCTTGTGCATCATATCGTGAAACAAAGTCACCATAGCCCTTTGGTAAGTGGCTCCAACATTCTTTAACCCAAATGGCATGACTTTATAGCAGAAGGTCCCCCATGGTGTGATGAAGGTTGTCTTCTCCTTATCTTCTTGTGCCATTTTTATCTGATTATAGCCTGAAAACCCATCCATAAAGGAATACGTGGAACTACGAGCTGCATTGTCAACTAATATGTCTATATGCGGTAGAGGAAAATTATCCTTAGGACTAGCACGATTTAAATCCCTAAAATCCACGCAAACTCTAATCTTGCCCTCCTTTTTAGGTACCACCACTATGTTTGACACCCATTGTGGGTATTTGACTACTTCTAAGAAACCAGCATTCCATTGTTTTTCAATTTCTGCTTTCACTTTGATCAAAACCTCTGGATGAGTTCTTCTTAGTTTTTGCTTAATCAGTCTGCATCCTTCTTCCAGTGGTACCCTATGTACTACGATATTTGTATCCAATCCGGGCATATCCTCATAAGACCAAGCAAAAACATCCATATAATCTCGTAGTAGTGCAATCAAGTCTTCTCTTTCCTTTTGTGTGATCAGAGTCCCTATCCTAAGCTCTCTCCGGCTTTCTTCATTACCCACGTTTATGGTTTCAAGTTCCTCCTTAGCGGGTTTCCAAACCTTTTCATGTTGTTCTATTAATTTTGTGAACTCCGTAATGTTATTTCCATCTTTTTCTTCCTCTTCTACAGCTATTATATAATCTTTAAAATTCGGCCACTCATTCTCATTGTAAAGTGCATGTGTTGTTGTGGAAGTTCCGCTTTCAGGGTTCCTGAAAGCGGAAAGTGAGTGTAAATGCGCAGAACAAAATAAAAGAAAAATGAACTAAAAATGCATGATCTTATTAAAAACATTCAGCTCAAAACAAAACAAAGATAAAATTTGATTGACCTGTCGAGTCTCGAATCAAAACAAAACAAAAACAAACAAAAACAAACATTGTTATTACATTTTGAAAACCAACGGAGCTTCTTGGGTCTCCCAATTTTGAAACTTTTCTCCCTCTGCTAGCTTTCGAATGCATGCACGGGCGGTAACTTCTAATGGAGCATAGATGGTTAACTGCGGAAGTTCTTCCTCCCCTCTCTCAGACTGAGTTTTCTTGTCAATACTCTTGACTTCTTCTTTATCCACAATATTTATGCTCATGGGTGAAAGCTTCTGAAGAGAACTTTCATGTCCCTGGTCAGGTTGTATCACATATGCAACTTTTGGGAATGAAACCCTGATTGGAGGAATGACTAAGTTTTCTTCTTCGGGTTTCCTTCCTTCTATCCTTGCCATTCTCTTCTCTCTTCTTGCACTAGCAGCCCGCTTGTAATCCGCTTTCCTAGGCTTATATCCTAGCCCAAACCTTTGTTCTGCCGCCTTCAACTTCGTTATACCAATCCATTCGACTTTCCTTTTTCCTATGTTGAATTGGGCAGGAGCCTCATGCTTTAATAGGCTTTTGGCGGCCATTCTGGTGGCCTCTGAGATCCTAGTTCTTCTTATTATAGTGTGCTTAAGCACCCACTCGGTATTCACAACCTCGAACTCATGAAGGTTCCCATCCATACAATTGTCAGCTTCAATGAAAGGGACTGCCACATTTTTCAACATTGATATAGTCTCCTCAGCCTTAACAGTAACTAGGACACCATTGGCAATGTACTTCAAGCATTGATGCAACGAGGAGGCAACCGCTCCTACAGCGTGTATCCATGGTCTTCCTAATAACATGCTGTAGGAAGGGTGGATGTCCATCACTTGAAGGGTTACCAGAAAAACTTGTGGACCTACGACAAGCTCAACTTCAATTGACCCTAACACTTGCCTTGGTGAACCATCATATGCTCTGGCCATCATCAAACTTGGCTGCATATGGGAGGGGTCCACTGGCATCTCATTCAGCATATGTCTTGGCAACACATTAAGGGCTGAACCATTATCAATGAGGACTTTACCGATGAGACAATCCTTGCATCGGACCGTGACATACAAAGGCTTGTTATGGCCCGTTCCTTCAGCGTCGAGCTCATCCTCGGTGAAATACAAGCAGTTCGAAGCATGAATCCTCCCGACTAGATGCTCCATAGTCTTTTGTCCGATATCTTGGGGTACGTAAGCCTCATTCAATACCTTCTGTAAAGCATTGCGATGGGGCTCTGAGTTGAGTATTAATGACATGATAGAGATCTTGGCAGGGGTCTTTTTCAATTGGTCCACCACACAGTACTCACTATGCTTCATCAACTTCAAGAACTCATTTGTTTCTTCCTCTGTTACAGGTTTATTTACCTCAAACTCTTTTTCAAAACCCATTGTCTCTTTGCCCTTAATTTTCCTTTGCCTTTCTAAATCCTCAGGCGTGAAACAACGGCCACTTCGGGTTAACCCGCTTATCTCGTTTTGAAAAAAAGGAGCTTCGATGTTTGAGGTAGAAACATAACTGCCTGGCGTTGCCCTATAGTCTGCTTCCCTTGCATATGAGGGTTTGGCTAATACCAACTTTGAAAATCCACTAGCCATTGATTGGATCCTACATTTCTCTATCATCAACATTCCTCTATTGTCCTCCATAGCCTCAATCCTTAACTCCCCTAAAGTCAACATTCTTGCAACCTTTCGATGAAACTCTACGCATCCATCAATGTGATGCCCTTCCTCACTATGGAATAGACAAAAATCCTCTTTTTCCAAGTTACGCTCGGTCGATTCCTCTAAATGCCCAGACTGTACCAACATACCGTATAATCTGGTCATGGTCACTTTCAAAACTCTTTCTTTGTTATCGACTTCCACTGCATTCACCCCACTACTTCCTGCAGCATGCTTGGGTAAGGGATTCGAGTTCACATTGGGTGAATCCTCAAAAGTGTCTCATCCGATCTTGATCAATTGCAATACCTTTCTCTTAAAAGCTGCACAAGTTTCAATGCTATGACCTGCATTACCAGCATGGTTTTCGCACGTCAAATTAGGGTTGTGCCAGGCAGGGAAAAGTGGTTGCAGAGGCGATACCGGTAGGGGAGCAATATCTCCAATGTTTAGTAATTGGGCATATAACTCTTTTAGGGTTATGGGCAAAGGTGGTAATTGTTCTTCTGGTTGTTGATAATCTCTCCTTTGGAAATTATTTTGGCTATGTGCAGAGAATTTTGTGCGAAAAGACTGGTTTGGGATGGAGGGTTTGGAAAAGTTAATACTAGTGGTTTGGGGGGTAGGTGCTTGGTAGCTTTGGTAACTCTTACCTTTCCCTCTTTGTCTATTTTCTAGGTTATTCACCTCAACTTCCCTCTTCTTCCCAACAAAACCCTTCTTCTCTACGGGTTCCATAATTCTCGACATTTTGGTTTGTTTATGATTTGTTATATTTTTTATCATTTCAAAAAAATATGTTAGTTAAATGGTGATGGTGTATTATCTCCGCTGAATATTTTGGATATTAACCCCTTAGAATTTATTTATCCAAACACCAACGGTGAATAATAGCAAATTATTCCTGTCGAATATTTTGGATATTGACCCCTTAGGATTTATTTATCCAAACACCAACGGTGAACAAATGCAAATTATCCCCGTCGAATATTTTGGATATTGACCCCTTAGGATTTATTTATCCAAATATCAACAACGAATAACCAAAAATAATATTTTGATATTTTTGGAATATTGGCCAATACCCTTTGGATTTTACAAATATATTGTAGAATCCAAAAATACGAGAAAATGATTTTTACTTTGCGAAATCCATGCTAAAATACATTTTTTCTTCAAAAATCCAAGATAATATTTTTTGAAACAAAAAGAATATCTATTTTTTTTAAAAAAAAATATGCTAGTGTATTGGCCGTATTCTAGATATTTTTATTCTAGATATTTTTTTATATATTTTTCTATCATTTTATTTATTTTTTATTTATTTATTTACTTTCGGTGGGCTGGCTGTCAGCCCACCTTGTGCAGGATCTGGGCTGCCAGCCCAGCCTGGCTCGGCTTGGGCTGTCAGCCTAGAAAAACGATGGGCTTGGACTGCAGTCCAGCCTATCTCAGGCTGGGCTGTCAGCCTAGAAGATCTGGTCTGTCGGCCCAGGAATATCAAGTCTAGGCCGTCGACCCAAAAATGGATCTGGGCTGCCAACCCAGCCTGTCTTGGGCTGGGTTTGCAGCCCACCTTATTTGATGTTGGGCCGGGCACAAAGCCCGGCCCGACCCGACTTGGTTACTGTTCACATGTAATGAACAGTAACCGGACGCTTTAATGCAAAAATGAAGAAGATGAACAGTAAATGGGGATTTTTCGAGTATGACGAATGGCGTACCTGATAATACCATTGTGTAGAGGGGATCAAGGTGGTTCTTCTGGTCGTTGTGGCTTCGAAAATGGTGGCCTGTGGTGGCCGGAATGAGTGACAGAAGGGTGGCAGTTCACGTCGCAGCCCTTGTTGTTGCTTCGGTTACCGTCGCCTGAGAAGATGACCAAGCTTCTGGAGTTGGAAGGAGGATAATGGTGGTGATGAGGGTGTATATGGGTGGTTGGATGGTGGCCCAAGTTTGCTGGCCGAGAGGGGGAAAGAGAGAAAAACTTCTGGTTTTTAGAGAGAGAGAGACGAAGAGACTGAGAGCAAAACACAGTAGAGGGATAGGGAGAGGAACCAGACCCGAGGGAGATGAAGTTCAGATTTTACGTAAAATTTTTCCTTGTATTCTCTCTACTTGCTTTCCTTTCTTTTTTTCTCTTTCACTATCTGTTCTTCCCTTTTCTCTTGTTTTCTTCCTTTTTTTTTTCCTATCGCAGGTTGCAAACGGGGTATTTATAGGGGAATGAAGATATGCATGTTGTGTGCATTTTAACTCTGAATTCGCAGGTTTGCAGTGTTGTGCCTGTTGCAGAGAGCTGTGTGTTGCAGAGGACTGAGGTGTAGAGAACCGTTGCTCTGTGTTTCCTGCACTGTTCAGGTGTCGGAACAGTGCAGGAAACATGTAATTTTGATGCTGAGGTAAAGTGCAATTTGGTCCTTAAACCTCTATATTTATTTATTATTTTATATATATATATATATATATATATATTCAATTGCATCCCTAATCAATTTTAAACTTTTAATTTGTGCAATTGTATCCTCGTCAGCATTTCAAAAGCATCCCCAGCTTTGCGCGTCCTTTTTATTTTAGTCCCTGATTTCTAGTTTGCGCGATTTAAACCTCGATCGAACATTAAACTCTTAATTTGTTCAAATTGGTCCCCGATTTTGCATAATTGGCTTGAATAAATTCAAATTGGTCTCTGAAAATTTCATTCTCGTCAATTGAGCCCGAATTAAATTTAAGAACTTGATTTCTCATTGACTAAGCCCTTAATAAAATCAATTTGACCAATTTAAAGTAAAATTAAGTTATTGCGATCAATTAAATTCCTCGATTAGACCTTAAATTAATCCTCCAATATAATTACATGTTTACATAGGCCAACGATTAAATCAAATTGGCACATAAAAAATATAATTATATCCTTCGACTTAATTTTTACGCAGATTTATCCAATAATAAATTACGTTAGCGTTAATCTGTATTTTTCTTTATTTCTGGGCACAAAAGAGGTACGATCGAACTCTTGAAAAACATCCAAAATTTTACCTTGATTTTCTACCGACATCACCCCCTTTTATTTTATATTTTTTGTTATTATCGGGTAGTTTTAGGGAATGACCCAAAATTGGGTGATGACAATACCCTCCACCAAGACTGAAATTAAGAGTTGTCGTTGAGGAGTCACTCTAAGTTTACATTTCATTGCATAGTAAAATAACATTTTTACTTTCACAAAAGACAAAACAAAAGAGTTGACTGCGAGGTGTTTCAGACATTTTATATTTTTCAAAAACATGTAAATCGAATACACCTCCATATAAGATAAAATTTAACAGTTTATTATAGGGGTGTTGTGGTAATTTACTATTTTTAATTATATTTCTATCAGGACTACTATGTGCGTGTCTCCGAACACGCTGTCGGTTTCCAAGCACACGCCTACTTTGGTCAGCGTGTGCAGCATCGTATGACAGTTAAAAAATGTTCATCTAGCATCTCATTGATACACTACTATGTTCTCTTTCTCATGGTGTGGCGTGTGACGTTCCAAGGTGACTGAAGACTTGAAGAGGGTCGGTTGAATTTTTTTCTCTATTTTCTCTATCCTACATGCTAAACTACACGCTAGCCCCCCTTATTTATGTTTCGTCATGGCAAATCCTGATTTTTTGATTGTTTGGTATGGTATTGATTTTGTTATATAAGTTTTGATTTATTTCAATCGTATCCTTCAATTGAAACGATTATATATTTTATTTTCATTTCGGTCTTTATTCTTTTAATTTTAGAATTGATATTAAATCCCATAATATTTTTGGTATAGAAGTTTGGATTTTTTCAATTTTATCCTTCGATGAAAATTAATCATATATTTTGTTTTTATTTCAGTCCTTATACTTTGAGTGTTTGATTTTATTTTATTTACTTTAGTTTTTATATATATTTTTGAAATAGTTCATATTTTTGTCCATGTTTATATGTATATAAGCTCCTAGTTTTCTTTTTTTTTTGGTTGAGGTTGGATGGCTTTTTTTAATTTAGTTTATAAATTTTAATTTTTGTTTGTGATTATTTGAAAATTGATATTTCTTATTTTTCTCTTTGTTATTTTTTTTAAGCAAATATTTATTTTGTTTTTTAAGCAAATAATATTTATTTTGTTTTGTGATTTATTTTATTTCTTAATGTTTTTATGTTATTTTTATTAAAAATTGACTTTTATGTTTTTATATATGTTATTTCAGACCTAATATCACGTAAACAAAAAACTTATGAAGCCACAATAGACAAAATAGGTGGGAAACTGGGACATTAACTAGAGTGAAAAAAATATATGTGAGACTAATTATATTTGTTTGATATTTATGCCTGAAAATACATATAAAAAATGATTTTTTTAAATGATCTTAATTAATTTAATCTTAGTATTCTGAAATATTTTTAATATAATAATAAGAAGAATAAATTCTTGAAAATAAAAATATATATTTTTTATAATAATAATGATGATGATGACAGTGATAGTATTGCTGTAATAATTAGAATATTAAGTGTTTATAATGATGGTTATAATGGTAGCTATAATAATTATGACAGTTTAACAATCATGATAATAACAATAAAAATAATAATTGAAATAATTCATCAGTTGATATTGTGTTTGTTAAAAATGGATGTTTATGGTTTCTTTATGTATAATTTTTCATATCTAATATCACGTAAATAAAAAATATATGAAATCACATATAAATAAAATGGGTGGAAAAATTGGGTAAAATTATTTATAGTGAAAAAAACATACAAGCCATTTTCCTTACACTTCGCCACAGCTAGAACCAAATGTTTTAACATGTTATTAAATATTAATGGTCCTATAATTTTTGTTATGATACTATGCATCTAAGCGAAATAATCACTCCACAAAACTTTCAATCATTGAGTTTTTGTTATATTCATATAATTATGGAAAAGGAGTTTAAAATAATGATAAAGATTATTGTAGAGATATTTATTTTTAAAAATATGAGTCTAATTATATATTTTGATGTTTATTTCATATTAATGATTTAAAAATATATAAAAAAAATAAACAATTTTTTTTTGAAAAGACTCACATTAATTTAATCTCAGTGTTCAAAAATACTTTGCATATAATAATATGAAGAATAAATATTAAAAATAAAAATATAATTGAATTTCTTTTTATGACGATAACGATGGTGACAGTGATAGTATTGTCAGTAATAATTAGAATATTAATTATTTATAAAAATAGTTATAATAATTGCAAAAATTTAACAATCATGATAACAACAATAAGAATAATAATCAAAATAATTCATTAGTCGATTTGATTTTTGTTAAAAATTAACTTTTGATTGTTTTATGTTTGATATTTAATATCTAATATCACGTAAATAAAAATATTTGAAGTCACACATAGACAAATTAGATGAAGAAATTGAGTCAAATTATGTACTGTGAAAAATATAAAAGCAACTTCCCTGCTCTTTACCACAGATCAGAACCAAATTTTTTTAACATGTAAAAAAAATATTAATGGTCTTAGATTTTTTTTTTATTTTTTATGATGTTATACATCTTAGAAAAATAATTAGCATACAAACCATTCAATTATTTATTTTTTTATATATTTATTTTTATTATGGATATGACATTTTAAAAAATAAGAATGATTATTTTTAAGGTTTTTTTTTATCTTATTTATATATTTTGATATTAGTTTAATTATTAATACCTTAATATATATATATATATATATATATATATATATATATATATATATATAGATTGATTGATTGATTGAATTAAGTTTTGTTGAAATCAAATCTCAAATTAATTTAATTTAAGTGTTCTAAAATACTTTTAATATAATAATATAAAGAATAAATCTTCAAAAATAATTTAATTCCTTTATAAAAAAAAATTATTTTAAAGTGAAAATATATCATGCTATACATAGGCAAAACAAATGCAAAAACAAAAATACAAAGATTACAAATCACTATCAATAGAAAATTCATAATACATGCATTACGAGAGAGTTTCACTCTCATTTAATGCTATCAAAATTGAATTTAAATTGTTTTTAATGTAAGTTTCATTTAATACAAAGATAAATTACAATAAAAACTAAAAGTCAAACTAAGAATATAAATACATAAATATAACTAAAAAGTTAAAAACTATTCTAGAAAAAATATAAAAATAAAGAGATTAAATCAAAAAATAAAATAATAAAAACTATATATATATATATATATATTGAAACGAAGTAAAAAAAAAAATATCGACGAAACGCATGCCAATGGCTTGTCAATGAATAAAAGTCAATCACACGAAAAAAAGAGTTTTGTGCTTGAAAATGGGAGCATGCTGGGCTATTTATGAAATTAAGGGATTGTTTGTTTTTGTATTTTTAGATTATTTTGATGAGTTAATGTGAAAATTGATTTTGAAAAGATAAATAAAAATATTGTTTTAAAAAATATTTTTATATCAGCATATCAAACCATAAATAAAAAGCACAAAATAATAAATTAAAACTAAAAAAAAGTTAAAGATTTTTTAAAATTACGATTGAATCAGCAATACAAAACCATTTCCAAAAAAGTACATCCACGTTCAGACATGGAGTTGGAGATGTGATTGCAGCCAAATGGGTGGTAAATATGTCAAAATCTTTGAAGTTGATCGAGTAATGTAACGGTTCAGTCGTTCATGGTAAAGGCAAAAGGCAAAAGGGACAGATGAATTCACCTTTAATATTTTACTGGGATTTAAATAGCATTGATAGCCTGAAAGGAGCTGATTCCCTGAAGGAGCACTTGCTCATAATGTAATGTTCAACAAAACAGAGTAAGTTGGTAAAATGATCAAACTATTTCCCTGCTTATCTTGTGTGATGACAGCATCTTCCTAGTTTATACCACATTTCCACAGTTCAATGCTAACAAATCTTGACACCCCCACCCACTACCAGCAGCGGAG
Source organism: Salix dunnii (assembly GCA_015731905.1). NCBI lineage: Eukaryota > Viridiplantae > Streptophyta > Magnoliopsida > Malpighiales > Salicaceae > Salix > Salix dunnii. The sequence goes on along the minus strand of CM027668.1, from coordinate 8,005,574 downwards.
AAATTTCTCTGAATTAAAATGAATGGATTCACGAGCTGAGTTGAGGTAAAAGAGATGTTCTTCAGGTCTCCCAAAGAAAAGAGTGGAGCAGAGACATAAACTAATAATAAAAGCTCTAAACATGGAAAGCTAAAGAGAATATCACGACATTCTAGTGAACATTTAATTTGCCTCCTACTCACGGCGTTCGAGATTCCACGAGCCACACAACAATATTGAGTGCCCCTTTGATAACGAGGCTGCGGGTGAGGTTAGAACTGATTCAATTAAATTGTCATTTGGTTATTTATGAATTACAAGTTTAATGGCTATCCATACAAAATCGAGTTTGGACCACATCTTTCAAAAACCATCTTTCAAAAAGTATTTGTGAGTTGAATCTTGTTTGCCATAATAACCCTTAGATTTGAACACTCACCGGTGCTAAATTTTTTCAACAAATAGTTGGATTTGTTGGTCTGACAGAACAACTTCAACTTGAATGTTTACTGAGTTGCTCCCATTTCATACGCTTGAATTTTTACTGTAGCTCTGTTAACACTGCTCTGAAGATGATGATTTACAACATATCTATGATGAGAAAAGTGAAGGGATGAAGATCTTGTAACATTATTTTTTGTTCGAGTTGTTCATCCCTGCCTCCTTTTGAATTGATCTTGTTCATCCAGTCTTCTTATTTTAATTTTTTGACATTTGTGCACTGTGTGTTGGTTTCTCGTTTGAATAAACTACAAATTCGTGTTGGGGAAAGTCAAAGGAATTATGATCCTTAATTCAATTCCAAATATTGTAGCTCCTATTTACTTGAACTTTTCTTATTAGTGCCTCATTAAATGATTGTGTTTGTGATGAATTTTCAGTATTGTTAATTGCCATAGAAGTATATTATGTATCCATATATGCTAATTTTTTGAAAAAAATTGCAGTTCGGATGAAACACCGTATGTGTGTGCTGTAATTATGGTTCTTCATTTTTAGTAATATGCTTGCAGTTCGGATGAAGAACACCATGTGTGTTTGTGTGTCTATATATATATATATATATATATGCTTGCAGTTCGGATGAAGAACACCATGTGTGTTTGTGTGTCTATATATATATATATAGACACACAAACACACACTTTTAAATATAATATATATATATATATATATATATATATATATATATATATATATATATATATATTGGTTCTTAATTTGTAGTAATATGCTTTCTAAGATGAATTTATCTTTAAAAGGTTTGGATAACAGTTAAAGAATATTCGACTGCTACAGAGACTAGACTCAATAGAACTCAGGAGTGAGTCTTAAAAGTTCTACAATCTAGCATGTCTGAGGACGACTAGAATGGATGTGTTTAGTCATTCTTTTATAAGTGGTTTTATACCAACTTGGACTAGACTGATATGAATGTATTTATCTTGTTAGATAATTATGATCGTTACAAAAAAGATTATCTTATTAGTATCAAAGCCTACTGGGACATGGGCAGGAATAGTACCTTTAAATGGCAGAAACCTAAGAAAAACGAGAGACCGTTAGTTTATAGGTGAATGCTACTAAATAGTGTAAATTACGTTGAGTGATTAGAGCAGTAAATCCATATAACTTACAGCCTATAATCTAGATTATCTTTTCAAATTATGAATTCTATTTTTTATATATCTACTTCTATTTCGGCTTCTTCTACATCTAAAACCTTTGAGAATAAAAGGATTGTACAAAGTGAAAAAACACCCATTGATGATTTTACAAAAAATATTGATGATTGGAAAATTCCAAAAATATCTTAAACACAAATTTATCAAAATCCAAATATGATATTTTCAAAACAAATTTTACAATAAAAACTAAAGAAAAAGATATTTATCTTACAAAACCTTTTGAAACTATCAAACTCTTGTCCCAAAAATCTCTACAAAAACAACCAGCCAAAAAGTACAAATACATTCATATTGGCCCAATACAAGTTGCATAAAACCTCTTACAAAAGGTCTAAACAAGTCCATTCTAGTTGTCTTCCAAGATGCTAGATTCCAAAATTTCCAGGACTCACTCCTCAGTTCCATTGAGTCTAGTCTCTGCAGCGGTCTAGTACTTTTAACTATTATCCATACCTCACCATATTTCTCAAAGTTAAAAACATCTTATAAAGCATGTAATTAGAAATCAAGACTCATAATTACAACATGATTAAAGGATCTATTCCAGCATCTCTTATATTGAAGATCCAATACAAAGCTATATTCTCAACCTTTGCTAGTAAACACAAATATCAATACCAAAAAGGAGAAAAACTCCTTCTCCAAACAAATCTATCCAGATCAAACATGGTCATCCCTAAAGTCATCTAGTGGAAAGATATAACCTTTATAGAAGACTGGATCTTTAAAAGAGCAACCACACTAGAAATACCATAATCATCATAACCAAATGTCCAAATCAAAGACATAGCCCAATATTTTGATGGTAAAGTCAAATTGTCATTCCATTGTAATTCTACAATCTTTAGATTCTTAGAATAATCTTCTTTTTCTAGCATAATAGATCATGGAAGAATTTCTAAAATACCTTCTATCATTAATATTTCATACCATACAAACCTTAAACACTTTACATCAAACATACCTTCTACGAGTTTTTGGCATGCAAATTATACCACAAATATACTGTCGCGACGGTGATTTTTTTCATGCTTCTCGCCCCACCATCCCCGGGTTTGGGGGAGATAACGGCGCGTGGTGAAAATGAGAAGTTTATTTTATTTATAGCAGTAAAAATTACAACTATAATCATTAGGATTCGCAACCTAGTATTAAGGTACTAGGAACCTAATGGTCTGTGAGAGTCTTGGGTAAGGGGATTTGTTGTGCAAGTAGAAGACGCATCACCCCCAGTCCACCTTACCTAAGGTAAGCTGCATTGTTGTTTGATTGTTTTTTTCTAAGTTTATTTTTTACTGTATTAAAAAATATTTTTATTTTGTCTGCGGGTGTACTTTACGATGTAATTTTACATCGCAGTTAGAAAATCTTTTTGTTATCTACGGATGTACTTTACAATGTAAATTTATATCATAGTTAAAATCTCTTTTTTTATCCATGGATGTATTTTACAATGTAAATTTACATCCTAATAGATAGAAAAAAAGTAAATTTAATTATTTTTGATATTTTGGCCGAATTCCAATGGATAATCATAAACTGGATACAATATCCAGTTTTAATTTTTTTTTAAATATGAGAAAGATGAACAATAGTTTTTTTACGAAAAATATGCTTGAAAAATCTTGAAATAGCCGTATGCATGAAAACAAAATCATTTTATGTTTTTTTTCCCTTTTTTAATATAAAATTAAAAAATAAAAAAAATCAGTGGGTTGACTGTCCAACCTTGATGGGCTGGTCTGATAGCCCATTCTTGCATGGGTTTGGGCTAACAGCCCATCTCCTTTATGCATATGGGCAGGGCTTCATGCCCGGCCCAACTCAAACAGTCGGCCTACATGAACAGTGGGACGTGAATTTCGTCCCACTGTATGCAGGCGACGAGAGGAAGAAGACAATGAACAGTGATTTTTTAAGTGTGACGAAAGGTGTACCTGTTAGTACCTTTGGGTAGAAGAGGTCAAGGTGGTTGTCCCAGTGGTGGTGGCGTCGGCAATGATGGCCCGTGGTGGCTAGAAAAAGCTTCCAAAGGCGTTGGACTCACATTACAGCTACTGTGTCACCGTCTTTGTTGCCTTGCCGGAGACTGCAAATGAGTTGTTGGTGTCGAGGGGGAGATTACCGAGGTAATAGGGGTGGTATTGACTGGTCAAGCCACCATCACTGGTGGAGAGAGAGAAGGCTTGGCTGGACTGGTTTTAGAGAGTGAGAGCACTAGTAAATTGAAAGAGAGGGAGAGAACAGGTGGTCGTTGCTGTCAAAAGAAGAGAGAGAGAGGGTTGTCAATCCGAGAGGAAAAAAAAGAGAGTTGATGCCGAGGAAGCAGACGAAGGACTGGTCTGTGCTGCGTCCAATTTTTCATCGATGTTACATGAAATATTTGCTTTGTAAATCCCCCTCTCTCTCTTGCGTAAAACTCGTCGTCCTTTACTCTCTTTTTTTCTCTGCTTTTGCACCTCTCCTCTCGTTTCCCAGTGTTTTGCCAATCTTTTTCTTTTCCCTTCTGCCCTTCATGCATGTATTTATAGGTAAGAGGCAACCCTTTGGTTGCCTATTGCGTGCACCGACGAGTTGCCTCTTCACCTGAATGTGAAGAGGGCAGCGGCATGCCTGCATTGTTCAGGTGACTGAACAGTGAAAAAATACAATTTAGTCCTTCAATTTTAATTGGTTCAATCACACCCCCAATTGATTTTAAACTTTTAATTTTATGCAATTGTATCCTCGTCAAAATTTCAACAACAACTTTAGATTTACATGTCTTTTTTATTTTGGTCCTTGGTTTCTGATTTGCGTGATTTGACCCTTAATTGACCAATAAACTCTCAATTGTTTTCAATTAGATCCCTGATTTTGCACAATTGGCTTGGAAAAATGCAATACGGTCTCCGAAAACTCCAAACTTCTCAATTAAACCCAAATTAAGCTTTAGACCTTGATTTTTCATCGATTAGGCTCTTAATAAAATTAATTTGATTTATTTAAAGTATAATTAAGCCCTTGCACTTAACTAAGTCCTTCAATTGGACCCTAAATCAATTCTCAAACATAATTATACTTTCAAATTGGTCAACGATTAAATCAAATCAACCCATAAAAAATATAATTATGTCGCACGACTTAATTTGTACACAAATTTATCCAATGATAAATTATTTTTGCCTTAAATCTATACGTTCTTCTATTTTTAGGGACAAAAGAGATATAGTTAGACTCTCGAAAACAACCAAAATTTCCACACTGATTTTTCTACCCTCCCTGACCCTTTTTATTTTATTTTTGTTATTTTTTGGTATATTTTGGGGAATCACCCAGAAATTGGGTGATGGCACATACCAAAACCAGTATATATAAACACTGAATAACAATCACCTTTAATATCTCCAACATTCTCTGTCGTCACCGAAAATATTCAAAATGAGCTTAATATTTTGACTTTGGAAAAACTTTTTGTTCTTGACATAACTCTTTTTAAAGAAGATTTCTATAGTCCCTATAATTCTAAAAAACAAACTTGTTTTTTCCAAAACTTTCTCTAACAGAGAAGTGAAATAAAGAAATAATTTTATGAAAACATTGAGTTACATAAAGTACATATTTTATTCTTTGATTCGTTCGAATTTCATAATGCATCCACACACCATATTGCATATCCTTTTGCATTCATCAAACATGTATTTCCAGTCATGAAAAGATCCAAAACCCTATATGGAACCTCATCAGTGGACCAATAGTTGAGTTTGAACATTCACCATTGAGAAACATCCAAATAATCCACAATAACTAGATTATCGATGCAGCACCTTACAAATCACCTAGTGATGACACCCTTTCCAATAGCAAAAACATCATTCACCAAAATAACTTTACAAAAACTAATCTCAATACATTGGGTAAACAACTTACCTTTTTAGATAAACAAGTACAAAGAACCAATATCAGTTTAGTTGGCACCAAAACCTAGTTGACATGAAACTAAAAAACTCAGTCTTAAAACCTTATCAAATTACAAAGACAATCTAAAATGGATCCAAGAAAATCAAATAGATTCTCTTAGAGCCATTAAAACACACTTACAATGCCTTGATAGTTCATCTTTAATTATCCAAGACACACCACAAATAACTAATCCTTTTGCATCTACAAAATAACCCTAAGCAGTCTTTTGATGAAGATGCTTCACCAAACCAACCTCTTAAGTTAAATAGACTTAACTGGCAAACACTTAAAACATCTATTGTCCTAGATATTTTCATATCCACTGAACCATATATCCTTAGCCAACACAAATATAATGCATCTTCCCTCTATAAATGGAATATAAATGAAATTTCTGAATACAACATCTTAAACACCCTTCAACAAATGACAATGACAGTCAATACCTAAGACCAAGAATACATTAACTACAAAAAACTTATTCAGACAAGCTTTTCAAAGACTTCAACACACTAGAGATCCTTCCACTTAATCCTCTAAAACGCTATGTTTTACTATCTACTAGTACAAACACCTATGATCTTACAAAAATCCTTAACAGGAAGAAATCCAAAGCCACAATCACAATCCTAGAATTGCATTCTAAGATTAAGACCCATAAATCTAAGTTGCAAACCCTCAAACAAGCCTAACAAAAAGACTCTACTACCTTTTATTCTAAATCAAGAATCAATCTGACACTGAATCTGAACCAGAAGATCAAATCATTGAGTCTCATACATTACCTCATGAACTTATCAACATTGAACATATTCCTGATGATTTCTTGAATGTGTTTACACAAATCTCTTTCATAAAATATTTGATCAAAATTCCATTAGTCTTTTTAGATGATTTCAAATTAGATACTATTGTCTTATTTGACATAGATGCAAATTTAAACTACATTAAAGAAGGTATAGTTCCAAAAATATCTTTACAAAATATCTCTACAAAAATGTCTGTTGCTAACAATTGAAGATTACATATTATAGGCAAAACACAAGCGTCTATGTTTAACAACGATATTTTAATTACAACTTTTTTTATTGTTACAAAAGACATCAATCATACTATCCTTTTTGGCACTCTATTCATCGACATGATTACTCCATGTAAAGAACATCATGATTGCATTACATCCAAAATTAATAATATCAAACTTGTTTTTCTATTCTTAGAAAAATCTAAGACTAGAAATTTAAATTTGATCAAAGCATATTCTATACCTACATATCATATAAATGCATTAACTCATGGTGAATAATTCCATTTGCATGATTTACAAAACCATATTTTATTTTGTCATATTGACAATCAACTGCAATATTTAGGTTTACAACAGAAAATTGCAAACTTTTAAAGTAAGATTAAATGGGAAATTTGTTTAGATTTACCCATTGCCTTCTGGAAAAGAAAACATGTTGATCTCTCTTATGAATATACTTTTTCAGAAAAAACAAATACCTATAAAAGCTAGACCTATGCAAATGAATGCTGAGTTGGAATAGCATTGCAAATTAGAGATCCACGATCTCGAGTCCAAAAACCTAATCCAAAAATCTAAATAACCATTAACATGTGTAGCCTTCTATGTAAATAAAAATTCTTAAATTGAAAAAGACACACCAAGGCATGTGATCAATTTTAAATCTTGCATTAAAATGGATCAAATATCCAATTCTAAGCAAAAAAAGATTTATTCCAAAAACTGCATTTTGCATTCATATTCTCCAAAATTGAACATGAAATCCAAATTTTGGAAAATCCAGATTGATCTCAAGGATTGTCACAAAACTATATTTTCAGTCCCTTTCTTCCAAAACAAATAGAATGTCATGTCTTTCAACTTAAAAAAAACACCATTTGAATTTTGACGCATCATGAATGATATCTTTCATGTATATTCTAAATTTTATATAGTTTACATTGATGATGTTCTTATTTTTTCTACATCTATAGAACAATATTTTAAACATTTACATATATATTCCATATAGCAAAACAAAATGGTTTAGTTATTTCAAAAATAAAATTTCTCTTTTTCAAGCACATGTTCATTTCCTAAGCCATAATATTTGCCAAGGTATTGTGACATCAATAGAAAAATCGTTATCGCTTACAATTAAATTCTATAATAAGATTGTTAAAACCCAATTACAATGATTTTAGGTATCCTTAATTATGTCAATGACTATTACCTTACTATTAGTTGTATTGCAAAACTTTTACATGATAGATTAAGAAAAAACTCAGCTCCTTGTTCTGACCACCATACAAATAATGTCAAACAAATCAAACACCAAATACCGACCATCCTTCTCCTTCATTTAGTAGATCTTTTAGCTCTTAAGATCTTTGAGATAGACGTTTTAGACTTAGCATACGAGGGAATTCTTAAGCAAGTCCAAAAACACAAAGAACAAATCCTTCAATATACATTTGCTCATTAGAATGACTGTCAAAAGAACTAATCTACTATTAAAAAAGAAATTCTTTCAATTGTCCTTTGCATTACAAAATTTCAAAATTATTTAGTAAATAAAAAATTCCTTCGTGTTGATTGCAAATTCACACAAAAGTTTTACAAAAGATATTCAAAATCTTGCTTCAAAACAGATTTTTGCCCATTGGCAAGCTATTTTAAGTATTTTTTTATTTTGACATTGAATACATTAAAGGAGATTCAAGCTATATCCCTGATTTCCTAACTCAAGAATTCCTTCAAAACATGTCTTAATGCCTCTAAAGGCAAAATCCAAAGACAAGGGGAAAGCTCCTAAACCAAATCTATAAAACCACCCACAACCTTCTACAAAACTAATGTCTTCGACCATCCTAGTTTCCTAACCAATTAAATCTTGGTATGAGGTAGTTGTTAAAGAAGAAAAAGAAAAAGAAGCTACAAAACAATCACAAACAGGCTCAGTCTAACATTGGATTGATACTATCTCCAAATCACAAGAATTACTTCTAGCATTACAAAAAATATCACAACAAGACTTTCCAATGACTCTGTGTCACAATTATGTAGTATTTCCAAACCTATTTAAAAAAACATAGGTAGGTTTTCCTTCTTAAAAATCCCCATTTGCTTTACAAACTCCGCAACCAAGTGCTTCCAAAAATAAATCAAAATATATTTACAAAAAAAAAATTCAAAATATTTTAACTATAAAAGAATGATTTTATCATGAACACTCTTTAATTCCCGCTTCAATACTTTTCCCTTCAAAATGGCACTACAAACCCTGGGATTTAGTCGAACCTCAATCTTATTATGCTGCCATCCTTGACATTACAAATTCTACCAAATTCAAACATTTCAAAATCCATCCAACTCACTTTGAACCTTTATATTCCACATGCATCATCTAAAAAATAATTCACCCTTCATAATGAGGTCAACCCTCACATAAATCAATCTCCTTCCCAACACATCTCCACCAAAATTATCAAGATTTCAGCACATGTACATATTAGGATCACCGACAAACCTGGTTTAATGTCTTTCTCCTATAAAAACACAAATCATAGTCACTTTTGGCTATTTTATTTCAATAAATCTATGACCTCTACAAACCTTCCCCTTTGGTTCTTCCAATGGTGGGATTATTTTGGTTATCACACTGACTTCCTTCAAGGTCACTTTTTGGTTGAAAGTGATTACCTTATTTTTAAACAATATTTTCAACCAACTCTATCCGAGAGAAAGTTCTCTCCCCTTCTTATGTTTTATACAAAGTTCTTTGTTCCATGGGCATGCTTATGGTTCTATGACTGCAACCTCCAAAATGGACATCTAGTTCTAGTCTATAGATTCAAAATTAAATGGTGGGATTCCTTTAGAGATTAGAATAAAAGTTCTAAATTTGTTGTTGAGGAATGGTTACAAAAGAATAAACTGACCTTCTTAAACAAAATTCACAATCCAAGTTTTTAGCCTAAAAGGCTATGACATCAACCCTCCTTGCCTCTGTAAAATTTGAAGAAGAATACCTTCATATTGAAAGCATGTCGACTAAGAGTGATTCCATTTCTTTGCAAATGGATCAACCAGGTTGTTGTATTCCTGAGGTTCTGGTTGAGCTCCATTCAATAGTTGAAGTGTCAGTTAATGAAGAGTTTCATGACTTCACCATTGAGTATATAGCTTTGCGAAGAAAGAGAGAAATGTAGTATAGAATGGGATGTCTTGAAGCAAGGTTGAAATGGCTTTAACAAATGTATGCGTGAAGTAAAAATATCTTGACATCGTCTTGAGTGATTACGATGTTTTAAAAGATATCATTAATCGTAAACATATAATATTTGTTTCATTGTTATTATTTACCATAAATATATAATACATTTTATGGATATTTATTTGTAGAAGTGAATAAAAAGACTATTAAGAAGTTAATGACCTGGTCACTTACATATAAAAAAATAAGCACATAATATTGTTTAAATTAAAGCTTATGTTAAATGTAACCGTCCATAAATCAATGCTAAAAGGAAAGATCAAAGAATGACATGGAATCCTGAATAATTTATAAAAACAGAAAATGAATGACATGAAATCTTAAATAATTAAGAACAACCAAAAATTTTATATACATGACTCGAGTTCGAGTCAAGGCGTGTATCTCTTGTAAGAGTTTGGGATAGCTGAGGTTTTACTCGCTCACCTGAGCTCACAAAGTATACTTTTGGGGGGTGGAGTTTTCTCGAATCCAATTTTCTTTTTATTATATTTCAATGAGTGGTGTAAGATTTGTATGATCTACGCTTTAATGCTATATATAACAGAGATTTCGGCGATGACTATAAAAATATTATAAACCGCATTGTATACCAAACATTAATTATCATGGTTGTGAAGGAAATAATGGCTCATACGATGATGATGAAAATAACAATGATAGAAAGACAATGATGGAAATGTATAATTATGATTAAAGATCTAAAATATTTTGAAAGTGATTCGTAACACATACACACATGTATATGTATTTTATATTTATGTCATTCAAGTTCATTTTACAATCAAACCTTAATGTGAAAAAACAAATTAACCAAACACATAATTTTTTTTTTTCATCCTTAATTTCAATTATAATTTTAAGAAAACACTTATTTAATTCATAAAAATCAATAAAAAATATTTTATTTTAAAACTATAACCATACAAACAATCATAAACCCAAACACACTCTGACAAGCCCAAACACCCCGCTCCTTAAATTTTATTTATAAAAAAAAGAGTTATGTAAACAGCAATATGCCTAAAAAGATGGAAAAGAGGGAAGTTTCACCCTCCTTCGTTCCCTCTATAGAAACAAAACAATAAAAAATGGATACGAGACCCTCCCGTTTTTGTTTTACTAAACAGTATCTGCAATTTAGAGAAACGAGGATCGATCCTCAGGTGCTTTTAGATTTGTACTCTCTCTTTCAAATATTTACACTGTAGATTCACCTGCCTCGGAGATTACAAACAACCCCTCACCTCGCAAACAAAACAAAAGGAGGGTATATTTATAATAATTATATACAGAACCTTTATTTTTTAATTTTTTTTATGGTTGCTCTTTGAGAAGAGAAGCTAATCCAGTCACCATCCTGGCTCCTCTCTCTACACCTTTCGATTTCACCGCCGGTGGCTGCCAGGCCACTTCTCTCACCTTCACTCTCTCATCTTTACCGGGACTTTTCTCAGGAGACGAAATGGACGGCTCGGAATCTAACGTCGAGTTCTCTCCAAAAATCAGCTCGAACTCCCCACAACAGTCATCACTCTCTGGAAACTCCTCTTTTAGCTCGTCAGTTTTGTTGCTATTATTGTTCGAAACGTTTTCGTTACATCTAGTATAAGTTGAGAGCCATTTAGCACGCATGTACTCCGCTTTTCTCCAAGGAGGAAAGTGCATGCCTTTTTTCTTCAAGCTCTGCTTCGCTGCCTCCGAGACAATAGAAACAATCTGTCCAAGCCGATCAGATTTTCCGACGAATATGTACGGCAACGATTGCAGGATCGCCTTGTAGGCCCCAGTCGACCTCGCTATTTCAAATTCCGATCTGAAATCGATATCGATCAACAATCTCTCTCCTTCAACTATCACATCCACATACTCGTACTCACCTAATCAGGGAACAAAATTAAAACAAAAGTCCATTTTCTTACTTAAAATGCAAAGACGGCAGGAAGTGCATATGTACCGGCATGGAAAGAGGGAGATTTATCCCATTTAGATTTGCAAATAGAAGAATTGTAGCCGAGAGATGCCAATCCGTCTGTTACGATCTTTCTCTGAAAACCGTCTTTCTGTTTGTGATTCTTGTTCTTGTCCAAAATCAATGCAGTGTCTGCTAATAAATTTCTCTCCGCGGCACTTGCGCAAGGAATCAAACTCTGTTATTTTTTAAAACCAACCACACAAGTCACTGTTATTTTAGCCCTGTCTGATTAGTTCTTTCAGAAAATTATTTATTTATGCTCATATATATACAAGAAGAGTGATCGGTTTAATTGAAGTGATTTTGTTTACCTTGAGAAAATCACAGGCATCACCAGAAGAAGCCGTACCCATTGATTCCCCAAAACCATTACCAAAGACATCAAATTCATCATCGGAGCTTTCGTTGCCATTGCCTTTGAAGCAGCTGCAGCGATGGCGAGCCCGAAATGGCTTGTCGTTGGATTCCTCCATGTAACTGTGCACCATTTTAGCCAAACAAACCGAGCTCGGCTCAAAATGATCATCTTTACTGTTATTCCCATACTGAGCTTCACTACTGGGTGGTTTGTCCAAGGAGGAAATCCGCAACACGTTTGGTAACTGCCGGTCAAAGAGCCGCTTTAGACGCGATATCAGAACCGGTTTATCCGGTTCAGCTTGAACCCGTGCCTGAGAATCAATATCTATTGGTTGGATCTTCATAGGGAAAGGCATAACAAATAGTGAAGGTTATTAAGGAGGGATTGCTATGGAGTTTCAAACACTGGGTGGTTGTCTGTTCTGCAGCTGCTTCATATCCAGCGCTAGCTAACCCCTCTCGCTCACACAGACCTACTTGCTTACACAGGTGACTGAGACTTACTAATCATCGGTGACCTACTCTGATCCTGGTGATTCTTGCTTCCTATATGTGCACAGGTTAAAATTGATACCCACCAGTATTACCTCTATCTTCCAAGAAGCTCAAAAAAGGAAATTTATACATACATACATACAAACAAAAAAAATGGCTAAACCAAATCAAAGCCTTGAGAAAACGGCTAGTACCTTCCTTGAATGACTAGAGGATTAAAAGTAAAACTTGGAAGCTATGCAAGAGAAAACAATGAGTTTTAGCTTTGAGTCTTTTCGTGGAGGACATGGCGGCGATGATATGAAACACGGACATGGCGTATGGAATTAGAAGATGTAATCGCCGGAATATTCATTTCTGCTGCGATATCCAAATAGCCAGCTACAGGTTGAAATTTGAAGAAGATCAGACGAGACTAAGCGAGACTACCTTTTAGGAGGAGGGTGGAGACTTATGGATGGGCTCAAGTAAATGGGTTTGGACATTTTATATTGGAAAGTCGTCTTGCTGACATGGACTTGAATTCCACGTGGCTTCTGAAAGGGCAAGTTCTATCCTGAATCTTGCAGTTAGTTTTTATTTTTAATTTTAATTTTTGTGGATCTGGTTGTATGGCTCCACGTGCCACTAACTCAAAGAAATCAAGGGATCTCGTGATTGGCTTGAGCATGTGTAATCACTCTATTGACCTCCCACGGTGCCGTTATTGCGGGCTACGGGAGTCGTGGAATTGTGGTGTTTGTAGGGTAAATTTGAAAATTGAATAAGGAAGAAGCATGGCAGTGTGAGACACGTATCAGGATTAGTTGTTTGTATAATATTTTATTTTTATTTGTTTTTGGTTGGATAATTAATATACTGTAGGACCAGTTGATGAATTCAACCGTTGAAGTTTGAATGGTCTTTTTGGACCGTTTGATTATAGTTGTGTTTTTTAAATGATCAGTCTTTTTTTCCCCTCTTAATTATTCCAGAATAGTCATGTCTATTAAAAAGGATGCTGCATCTTGCGAAAATAAAGATGTAAAAAAATGCCGTTATAATTGTTTCGGAAAAATTAATGTCACAACTTTTTAATTTAAATAAATTTTACAATCTAAAACAATTAGTTTATTATATTATAAAAATATATTAGTCTTGAAAAATGTACAGCTAAAAAGGGCGGTACAACAGAGAGCTATCCCAGCAGGCAAATCTAAAGCTAAAATAAAATTCATTGACCCGTATATGTGGTCTGCACATTGCTTAAATCGAGCTTGCATGCAATACAGGCAATATTTTCCAATTTTATTTATCATCATTCCTACTTTTGATGATAAAGTAGGCAATTTACCCTTATACTCTTCATAAATTTAATAGCGTCATTCCAAGTGTCCATGTTCCCATGAATTTGGTGACTTTTAAGCGCATTCCCAGTCATGACTCATGTCCCCATCACCTATGATTTTGGACAATTTTCACCCAACTAGCCATGCATGATAACCACTAAAACTTCTCACTGTTCCTTTGCCAACTTCTCTCCCAAAATTATTACGACTCGTATTAAAATATTTACGCATGCCCCCCTGACTGGTAATTGTTCCGGTCCTAACTTATTATCAGCCAAAGCTATCGATTTTGTCAACCCTGTTGATGATCTCGACACCATCTCACCGATTGTCACTGCCACCTTGATGAAATAGATAGCTATCTCGGTCTGACCAGCCTCGTCTCTCATCACTGAACTAAATAATATTTATCTGGAGAGAAATAACTCACAACCCGGTGGGTCGACACGTTTGCCTATGAAAATGAGGTTACAGCCCCCCGTAAACAAATCTTCCCTCTGAAAAAACATAAATGAAGACGAGTTTTTTAGTGCTTGATTAGTGTGGTCCATGCCCAATTATTGGGGCCCTCAACTGTGAAAGAGATGAATAAAAAAAATAAACCATTTTATATTAAATAATTTTATCTTTGTAAGTACAGTGAGAGACAATAGTTTCATCTTTGGTGGGGTTTCGTTGATATTATTCAGAAGGTTCCCTACCACGTATGTGAAAGAGACAATATTTTCTATTTTTTTACAAAAACATATTTCATATTATAAATAAATAAAATTTTGATTTTTCTGTAATTTTATAATAAATATATACTTTTACTCGAATTTAAAATTATTATATAGATTTCAAATTTTTTGTCGTATCTTTTGAGACCATATCCCTTAATTTTAAGGTTACTTGCCAGTCATACGTAGGACAAAACAAAAAACAGATTAAAAAAGTAACCCCTGATTACTGTATCAAGATTATTTCTAATTATATTATTAGCTCATCTTCGCTGCATAGATAATCAGATTGTGGGGTACGAAATATGCTTTCAAGTTTAACTGCACTGTTTCTTTACCCATGAACCAGGATTTCTTTCTCGCAATAATTTATTAAATAAAAAATAATGATTTCATTTTCACGTTACCTAATGATAAAAATATAAGCAGAAAACAAGTTAATTTTTTTCTTAAAGTGAGGTTGACGTTTAAAGTTTTTTTTTTTATTGTATATATATATTAAAATAGTATATTATTTTTTTAAAATTTATTTCTAATATCAACATTTTTAATATAATTTGATAAAAAAATAAAAATAAAATTAAAAATTAATATACATCAATAATTCCAGAGGGGTACCTGGGATGGCTTGGCATTATGTGCTTTGAATTCTTCCTGTGAAGTCGGGGGGGGGGGGGGCTTTTACTTATCTGACTTGCTCTTGAAGACGCGGATAATCGTTGCTCCATTCTTTATGTCTGTTTAGGATTGTGTTATGTTTTTATAATTTTTTTAAATTAATTTTTTTATGTTTTTAGATTATTTTAACTGTTAATATAAAAAATTAAAATTAAAAATATTGTTTTAATATATTTTTTTTGAAAGAAAAGCATTTTAAAAAACAATTTCAATCCTACTCAATATGGGTTTTAATGTTCAAGTATTTGTTGAGTTTTTATATATCAATATAATAAAACCTCCTGATTAATTGTATAGTTAACAAACTATCAATATCAGATTATAGAATATATATATATATATATATATATATATATATATATATATATATATATATATATATATATATATATATATATATATATATATATTTAAGATTTTATTTTTAATATTAATAAAACAGCTTACAAAAATGCATTTCTATAACCTTGATATTGAATGATAAAAAAAAACATGAGACAACTTGAGCTAATTTATCATGACCCAAATCACAAGATTATGATAATCTAATAGAAAATAAATTAAGATAAATTATATAAATAAACTCTCAATTGTGTTAGATGATGAAATAAAAAAATTGTTAAAGAAAATAGTACTAAAAAAATATCATATAATCAAACCTCTTTAATCATATTCTTCAAAGTAAGTCATGAGATGATGATGATCTCATAAAATATTGTTAGAGAAAAATCATAAATTTTATTTTTCAATTAAATTAATTTTGAATATTAAAATTATAAAAATAATTGATTAAAAAAAAACTTGAGTGAAAAAGGTTCAACAAAACATTTTTTTGTTGGTTTTTGTTAATATTCTCCACAGATATAGGAAATTGATAAGAAAAAAAATCATTTTGAAAACTTTTTATCTACAAACACCCGATATTGTTGTGCAAGTAAATTCCCCATCGTCAAGAATGGATTGCATCCCTCTTCTTTATCTTAAGGAAAGACAAAGCTTAACAGTTAGTGTAGCCTTGAGCATGTTCCATCGACTGGAGATCTGTCACGAATCGGTTGGGTACTTCACTTGGGTTCGTAGCCTGAATGTTCCAACTCTAATGTGATGCCACTTCATTGAGCTTCTTTCGATGTCGTCTATTGAAACAATGATCGAATCCCTTTCAAAAACTTAATGATTTTCTCTTTAAACCCCCAACACTTTATATATGTATTCGGAGACTCGGATGCTTTTTACTTGCAATGGATTTCTTTTGGTGACCTGAGAGAAAAAGTTGCGACCTTTGGGAATTTTTCTGTTCGGTGAACGACTTCAGGGGATTTTATTAGGTGGAGCCCCCGTTTCATAATTTCGAATGTGCCTCGGAACCTTAATCTCAGCCCCTTTTTTCATGCAATTACCTTGAAGAACTTGCCGACGGTCCAAATGTTCGCCTTCAATTAACCATACAGGCTCATCACGAGCTATTTTACGGATAATTGAAAGTTTCCCTTGGATTTAGTGCAATTATATACATTCGATCTGATTTCACAAAAGCTTAACTCGTGTTACAAAGAATAAATGCAGCCACATCCATAATTCTTTTCTACCACTGTTTTTTTAGTTTTATGAGATATTTTTGAATTGCTTTCGTATGTTAAGGCTAAGTTTACTTTCTGATAATATTCTCAAGCTGTTTCTATTTTGTTCACAAGTGCAAACAGGGCTTTATTACTTTAAAGAAGGTACACAAGGAGATGGGTTCTTTGCTTGAATATTAGGAGCTTTATTATAACTGTTTTAGACACAAAAAAATAAAAGAAAGACGATAATAACTTAAATAAAACACTAGCTTGATAGGCATAAAGGAATGCATCATATAAAAAGGAAACCGAGTGGGACATGCAGCCAAGACTTTATCGGGGAATTTGGTGTTAGTAATAAAAAAAATATTATTTTGATATATTTTTAATTAAAAAAATAAAAATTAATTTTTATATATTAAAAACCCCAAAAACTAACAATATTAACAACAAGAGTTGATGAGGTGGGGCCTTCTCTCTTTATATCCGTTGGTAGATAAGGAGTCTAATCTTATGTGGCAAAACCCATGAAACCGACACTGCTTTCATATATATATATATATATATATATATATATATTAGGGTAGGTCAAATGTCAAGAGTCATTTTTAAAAATCAAATTATAAAAATAGCTATTTGAATAGTATATAAATGACTCTAGAGTTGATGTGGTCTCCAATGATAATAACTATTTTTAAGAGTTATTTTTTTAATCTTATTTTAAATAAAATTCAATTATTTTGTATATAGTGTAATTATATAATTCATTATATAATTAATATGAGTAAATTATATAATTAAATAATTGTTTTTGAGAAACCCGCCAACAATAAAATTATTTTTTTAATAAGAAAATAAAAAATGATTTAATTATAATTAAAAGATCCAGAATATATGAAATTTGAAATTTTAAAATGTTGAAAAAAATTTCCAAAATTTCATTTTAAAGAAAAACCCGCCAAGTTCTGAAATTTTAAAATTTCAAATAATGAAAGAATAACCGTCAATAATTTAAATTTTTTGGATTTCAAATTTTGAAAAAATTGGCACCAACAATTTGAAATTTGAAATTTTAGGAAAAATGATTTCATCTATAAATATCTGCATAAACCTTAACATTTTCTTCATCATAGTTTCTTCATCGTTTCTTCATCATAGTTTTTCTCCATCATAGCAAGCTGATTTGATTGAACATTTATGGAAACAATACGGTAATGAGTAGATAATCATTACAACTAAGCTATTTATTGTATGTTTTTCAAGTCATTGTATGTTTTTCAAGTAATTTTATGGTTGTTGTATTTGAAGTAAATTAATGTTACTTATTGTCTTTGAGTGTTAGAAAAACTTAAAAAATAAATTTAACACATTAACAACTAACCAATAAGTTCTTACATAATTCATCAGCATACAATCTATTACAAATAATTCAATGAAATTACTTACAAATTAGTACTCTTTTTTGCCATAATTTCCAACCTTTTATCTTCAAAATATGGATTCTGTTGGATCCACTGTAGAAGTATCCATCTTCATAATCTCCATTTCTTGTTTCTCTTGCTTCTGTTTAATCAATAAAGTTTGTTGCTCTAACAGAATTTTTTTGTCTAGTTTTTTTTCGACCTCAATTTCAATAAACCTATCCTTCAATTCTTGTAAGATATTTGTTACACTTGTTTCCCCAACTTTCTGTTTTTCTTGTCTGCGTTTAAGTCATTCCTTTGCAGCTTTCTGATCACTTGGTCTATTTTGATAAACAAATGCGTCATTGTCTTCTCCTAAACTAACAGAATCAGCAGTTGATGGATTTGAAGAAGCTGGACTTGCATTTCCATGATTTTTTTGTTTCTTGTTTGACTTCTGATGAAGACTTGCACGTTCAAATTAGCACTTGAGTTCTTTTTTTAAGATAACCCAACAATGTTCCAGTTGAAATCGTTTGCCGACGACTGAAGCATACCTTTACCGAGCATCATTAATCTGGTAAATCAAATTCAATAAATAAAACTATGTTATATAATTAATATGTTAAACAAATAATTTAATATGGAAATGATAAAAAAAAAGTACCCTTGATTCTTCAGTCATTCCACTTTGTTGACGGTTTTCAATTTGGGTAACAAAGCCAACAAATTTTTCAACTTCTCTATTTATTTCTTGCCATCTATTTGAGATGTTTATTTGAGAATGATTATTCAAGTTTCCTCCATTCTCGACAAAGTAAGCATGTACTCGAGCCCAAAATTGTCTTGTTTGTTGATCAACTCCCGTAACTGGATCTTTGCTAGTATTTAACCACGCAGATACAAGTAAACAATCTTCTTCTGGGGAGAAATTTTTACTTCTTTGTGATTTTTTAGTTATATGAACACTATGATCACTTTGTTGAGAAACAATCTGTCCAGTCTCACTTATAAGAAAGTCAGTGAATGAATTTGACAAATTTGAGTTCATCTGCATAAAAAATATATTGTGTTAATTACGCTAATTGATCAAAAAATTCGTAATTTTTCAATTTCGAATAATTATTTTGTTACTAAATATTATTATTAATTACCTTCATTTTTTCCCTAAATATTATTATTAATTACCTCTACAATAGTTCAATACACAAAATTTACACAGTTTTTATATCTAACAATCAATTTAAAACATGTAATTAAACTAATTGATCAAAAAATTCGTCATTTTTCAATTTTGCATAATTATTCTTTTCACTAAATATTATTATTAATTACCTTCTTTTTTTCTAAATATTATTATTAATTACCTCTACTACAGTTTAATACATAAAATTTACATAGTTTTTATATCTAACAATAAATTTAAAACATATAATTAAACTAATTGATCGAAAAATTCATCATTTTTCAATTTCACATAATTATTTTTTTCACTAAATATTATTAATATTCGTAATTTATCAATATTACTAATTATTATTTTTACTAAAAATAATTATTTATTATTTATTTTTTTCCTATACATTATTGAATACCCCACCCGAAACCCTACTTCCACTTTAGCAATAACCCTAATTCTGTCCATCCCTTTCTTCATTTTTTTTTCAATCTCATCAGCTCTCGCCCCTGTCCCTCTCTTCACTGCGATCTCGCCTTCGTCACTCACCTCTCAGCTACCTCTCGCCGCCGTCCCTCTCCCATGGCCATCTTACCTCCGTCCCTCTCCCATGGCCATTTTGCCTCCATTCCTTTCTTTAGTCGTTCTCTTTGTGCTCCCTCTCCCCTTCTCCCCTTATTTTTGCCTCCGTCACTCTGCTCTTTCCCCCTTCCCTCGGCTCCCTCTCCCTCTGTTTTCCCCCCCTCTCCCTCTAATCTCTGCTACCTCCCCCCATCTCCCTCGACTCCATCCCCCCCCCACGAAATCAAAGCTTCTGCTCAATTATGAGTTCTATTATATGGGTTCTTCATTTTCATCAACAAACATACTGGAATACAAAAAAATAGATCAAGTTAAGAAACAAACCAAAGATGCAGGGGCAGAAGATTGACAGGAACCGAAGATGCAGTGTACTCGGTGGATTTTGAATTTTGATGAAGGTATTTTCTGTGATTTTTCTTGTTTGGTTTGCTTGGAAAATATTTTGCGGCAATTGTTGAATTTGTTGGGTTGCTGTGTTGATGGGTGTTGAATTGTAAAATTTATTTGGTTGCTGTGCTTTTGGTTGGGTTCTTGTGTTTTGGTTCGGTTGTTGTGTTGTGGGTGTTTTAAATCTGGACACAAGTACAACAGTAACATTTTAACGGTTATATTTTTTTTGCCTTTGCAAACACACACATGTAGGAATGCCTCCCGAAACTGAAGAAGTCATTTTGGCTCTTCGTTTAGCTCTACCTGTTAGAGACAGAAATTTAACAAAAAAAATCAAATATTTTAAATTTTATCTTTTCCCGCTCATATTGCTATCCACATTGAACTTGCCTTTAGCCCCACCCACAACCGGAGCTGTTGATCTTTACAAATTCTTGATTTGGAAAACCGGGAGGCGGCGACGCCTGTGACCATTTCTTGCCCCTGCAGATTTGGATATCAAAACATGATTGGTAGTTACATGAAGAGATAACTGCTTAGACCGAACCACGATACAAGGGGTTGAGCATCACTTACTCGACCGTGATATGCGGTCCAAGGGTCGTCCAAAAATCATCGAGGCTCCAACAAATATAGTCGGCATGCATGCTGTTTCGTCATTTGAACCTGATCGGAGGCATAGGCTAAGTTTTGGTGTGAGAAGATTGTCAAAAGAGCAGTGGTTGCAAAATCAAAATAAACAGAAAAAACAACTAGAAGAAGGACAAGCATTAACATGTAATTTGAGCATATATGCATTTATATTAATTAGTAACCACCGTATTATATCTTTTCTGACATTAGATTTAAAAATATTTATGCCACATGCCACTAAATAATATATATTCCAAGTGAAAAACACTCTGCACACAGGCCTAAACAAGTCACTAACTTGTTTCATTAAAATTCAATTTGTTGTGGCAGTTATCTTTATCGATAAAATTATCCAATAGGATATGAGCACGGATTGGGACCCCCGCTGGGTAGAGCAATGTCTACTTGCATCATCAAGCACCTGCCTTGTTTGTTTTCCGCGTCCACAATTCACCACCTTGTTGAGGTCTACTAGTCTCTTGTCTTTTAATATATTAACTTCCATTGATAGTAACGTAAGCTCAATCAACCACACACTCGGCTGTGAAATGATCAAATAATCAAACATCAGTGTCTGTCAATGCGATGAAAGTTTAGTTGCGGGTTATGGTACACCTGTCCTTATTGATTCTGTTCCCCGGCCCAAATCTTTTCCCTTCACGTTGTGATTTTTTCTAGTCTTTTGAACCTGAAATAATCCTGGACATGTCATGTTTTAAGCAGGTTAGTCTCTACTTTTTTTCATAATTAAAATAAACTGTTTCCTTTCCATTTTTTGCTGCTTCATTAATCTGGATTTTTATAACTTATAAAGTAAACTTGAATTTTTCCATACCTTTTTTTTTTATTTATTTTGTTGAATTAAATTGAAGATCTAATTTATTTATTTTTATATTAGTTATAATACCATGTTTTAAAAACAAAACTTTAACGACGAGTAAAATTATTTTCCAAATTCTCATGCATAGCGTCCATTTCAGCTTAAAGGAGACTATTGCAAATATATATCTATATATGCACACTACCTATTAACTCGTCTCTCGTAAAAATCCAGAACCATATTTTTTTCAAAATAAAAAAATTAATTATGTGAGATTTTTTTATTATAATATAAATTTAGATAAAATAATAATTTTATGTATAATTCTTGTGAAGTGCAAGTTTCATATAAAATATATGAATTTTAAATCGATATAAATTTATTTGTTTAGTGGGTTTCAATAAAATCACCAACATAAAATTATTATATGTATAAAAAAACAAGAAGATTCGAATACCTGAATTAATGAATTCAATGTATTAGGATTAGTTCATTTTATAATCCAATTTAAATTAAACAAAAAAAATATAAATTGTGAAAAAACTTCCAATGATCAAATAAAAAAAATAAATAGTTAATTTTTCATCTACAAAAAGAAAATAACTTCATTGAAAATCCATTTCTACGTTACTATCATTATCATAACTATAACAGTTAAAATTATTATCAATATTATTTTCCAAACAATTAAAATCATTAAATTGCTCCAAAAAAAAATAAAAAACAACACATTTTTACAAAAACAAAAAAAAAACAAAAAAATCAATAAAATTATAATTATTATTGCGCAAATAATGAAATCATAAAAACATCTTACCTAAAAAACAAATAAAAATAACAGAAAATACCCAAAAAAAAAAAAAAGCAAAGGGAAAAATAGAGAATATGAATTTTAAATTGATCACTAATATAAATTAAAATTTTAGAATTGAACCGAATAAAAATAAAATCCCAATAAAAAATAAAACTACAAAAATTAAGAATAAAAACTAAAAGTATAGGTGCATAAATATGAATAAAAAATAAATATTATCTGAGAAGGACCAAAAACACAAAAGAAATTAATACCAAATAAAACATCCAAAGAATAAGAGATGAAATAAAATATATAATTAAATTCAATCAAAAAAATTGAAACAAATAAAAACCTTGGGACTAGAAAAAATAAAGGCATTTTAAAAAAAATTACAGTGCTATTTTATTAAAAATTAAAAGAATAAGGACCAAAATGAAAGTACCATATATGACCAATTTCAATTGAATGACAAAATTAAAACCTGTATAATGAAAAAATTAAAGGAATAAAAAACAAGCCAAAAATCAAAAGAATAAGGATTGAAATGAAAACCAACATATATAATCAGTTTCAATTGAAGGACACAATTGAAACAAATTCAAATTCTCATTGAAGAAATCAGGAATAAAACTGAAATCAAAAGCACAAGCACTAAAATCAAACAATAAAAAAATATGAAGGACTTATATGTAATTTCTGCCGATAAAAGAGAGAAAAACTAAAAATCATTCACCGGTGATTCACCGACCACCGGTATACAACATGTGCTGCACCGGGAGATAGAAAACATGGCAGTGCACCATGTAACATGGCAAAAGATCAGTTTACACCTTTGAAAGACACCACACGCTCCGCCTAAATGGTGGCTGCGTGTGAAACACTTCAGGCTGTCTATACAACCCCTGTAGTGTTTTAGAAAAGAAATAATAAAAAATTAGTAGATTACCTATAAACCCCTAGATCCAATGTTAATTATGAAAAAACAAGGAATTGAAGTACCACAATACTCCTTACTCCAAACCTTGTTTTTTTGTTTTTTTTGGGGGTATGTTCATAGTTTCATTATGCACAAATATATGAAAAACCGAAAACAACCCCAACTTTTCCTCGTTCTTTTGTGAGCTTACAAGGGTAAAATAGTAGTTTTATTATGCAAATAATTTCAAACTACCATACATGCCCCTTTAAAAAGTCTAAAATGCCCCCAGTTTTAGGAGCTAAATTTTTTTAGTCTCCGGGGTAAGATGGTAATTTTACTATCACAATCTACATTAATCTGTGTCTATGTACATAGTGAAAATGCTACAGTAAAAGGGCGATGATTTTTATATTTTATTTAACTAGCCACTTACCTGCATCTTATCAGGGCCGAAACCATATTTTTTTCAACACAAAAAATATTAATTGTGTGAGATTTTTTATTATAATATAAATTTAAAACAAAATAATAAATTTATTCATAATTCTTATGAATTATCATCGTTATATGACTTTTAAATCGATATAAATTTATCTATTTAGTAGGTGTCAACAAAATCACTAACATGAAATTATCATCATCATTATATAAAAAAAAAGATTCAAATACCTAAATTATCGTATTCACTATATTAGAATTAGTTCATTTTATAATATAATTTAAATTAAACATAACAAACAAAATATAAATTGTGAAAACAACTTCAATAACCAAACAACAAAAATAAACAATTAAAATCATTAAATTGCACCAAAAGAAAAAAATATATAAAAAAAACTTCACTAGAATTATCATTATTATTGTACAAACAACAAAACCATAAAATCATCTAATCTAAACAACAAATAAAATTACCCAAAAAAAAAGGAAAAATAGAGAAATATTAATTTTAAAATGATCACTAACATAAATTTAGGATTGAATAGAAAAAAAAATAAAACTCTAATAAAAAATAAAACAATAAAAAAAAACATTAAAAACATAGATGTATAAAATACAGGTGAAAAATAAACATTGTTCAAGAAAAACTAAAAAAATCAAATGAATTAATACCAAATAAAAAATTTAAAGAATAACAGATGAAATGAACAATGAAATATATAATTAAATCCAATATAAGGACAAAATTGACACAAATAAAACTTTGGGACCAAAACAAATAATGGGATGTTTAAAAAACAATTAAAATACAATTTTGCTAAGAAAATTAAAAGAATAAAGACCGTAATGTAAAGTAGCATATATAAATAATTTTAATTGTAGAAAAAATTAAAAAAATTAAAACTTGCAAACTAAAACAATTTAAAGAATAAAGAAAAACTAAAAATCAAAAGAATAAAATAATAAAGACGTAAATGAAAATCAACATATATAATCAGTTTCAATTGAAGGACATAACTGAAAATAATCAAAAATTTTATTGAAAAAATAATGGATAAAACTGAAATCAAAAGATCTAAGACTGAAATAGCATAAACACCAACATGATGGACTAACATATATTTGGTTGGTCGCAAGAAAGAGACAAGAGGGGGGAAATAAAATACATCAATCGGTGACTCACCGTTCAACGAATACAGACATGCGCCGCACTAGGAGGCAGAGGACATGGCGGAGCACTAGGGAATATGGCAGGCGGAAAATTTCCATCACCAACCAACGCAAAACGTGCCCAAAATGCTCTTGGTTCAGAGACTGAGAGATAAATAGATAATTTTATTGTCACAATCTACAATAATATATGTTTCTATACACAGTAAAACATGGATGCCTTTTATTGTTTTTTTTTAATGTGTGTTGCTTTGCTGGAAGGTCCAGTGACGAAAACTATTTGACTTTGTATATAAGCAGTTTAACTCAAGTTCATGGTCTTAGATTGGTCATCCATGTTTAAGAGGGACCGCATCATTTCTCAGAAATACAACAATAATAGTTCCATTGTTTGTGTTAAGAGTACAAGTTCAACATAATTATAAGTGTATTATATTAACACAAACATAAACACATACACATACACATACACATATACATACATCCTTTATATAGGAAAGGATCACACTAAAATAGAAAACATAAAGAGATTCTAGGCTAATATTTTGGTTAAATAATTACTAATTGATTTACATTGTTTTACATTAATATATGGTAATGCGGGAATTAACTGGAGCTTAGACAATAAAATAATAAACCAATTTGGAGAATGAGCCTTAATAAAAATATCAGTAGTCTGATCAGTAGAAGAAACATAAAGGAGTTTAATTGTTCCCTTAACAACATGTTGACACACAAAATGACAATCGATCTCGATTTGTTTAATGTGATCATGAAAGACATCATTATGTGCAATATGTATAGCACTTTGATTATCACAATAAAGAATAGTGGAACCATCATGCGAAACTCCCATGTCAGAAAGAAGCCAACAAAGCTACAGAAGTTCTTGAGTAGTATCGCCCATAGCATGATATTCTGCCTCAGTACTTGAATAAGAAACAACAGTCTGCTTCTTACATCACTAAGAGATAAGTGAATCACTAAGAAAGAAACAAAAACCAATAGTAGAATGATGATCAGTAGGTTCATCAGCCCAATCAGAATAAAAAAAGAAACACAACTTAAGAGAAGAATGAGATGAATAATGTAACCCATAAAACATAGTGCCCTTGACATATTGTAGAACACGTACTAAGGCATCGTAGTGAACAAGGAGCAGTCATAAACTAACTAAGAATATGTACAGCATAAACAATGTCTAGACAAGTGGTCGTGAGATAAATAAAACTACCAACTAATTGTCGATATAGTATGGCATCCTTTAGAGGTTAACCGTCAAAAGGAGTAAGATGAGTTTGAGATCAATCAAAGTAGATGCAGTCTTGCAATCAGTGAAACCAACACGAGCCAAAAGATGAAAAGCATATTTGGCTTGAGAAATAAAGGAACCAGTAGTATCACAATTTATCTCTTATCCCATAAAATAGTTAAGCAAACCTAAATCTTTCATCTCAAACTGATGATTTAAGAACTATTTAAGATTAGAGATTTTAATAATATCATCCCCAGTGATAATCATGTCATTCACATAGAGAAGAAGAAAAATGACCCCATGCTTACTCTTACATATAAAAAGAGCATAATCATAATGACTAGAGGTGAAGCCATAATCTTGAATAGTAGAGCTAAATTTGTCAAACCAACATGGAGCTTGTTTGAGACCATATAATGCATAACGAAGCTTGCATACTTTGGGAGACTGAATATTGGAATCAGGAGGAGGTTTGATAAAAACATAGTAAGATCACTATTAAGGAATGCATTTTTGACATTCATCTGATAAAGATTCCATTGACGAGATGTAGCAATAGCATGCAGGTTGTGTACTAAAGTAAGACGAGCAACAAGAGCGAATTTTTCTTCATAATCAATCACATATTCCTAAGAGAACCCCTGAGCAACAAGACGAGCTTTGTAGCACTCAATAGAATCATCTGAGTGTGTTTTGATTTTGTACACCCAATGAAACCTAATAGTAGATTTGCTAGGAGGAAGATCAACACATCCTAGGTGTGTGTTTTAGCTAAAGCCCGCATTTCATTAGTCAGACCTTGCTGCCAAAATGGATTAGACTAAGCCTCATGATAGGAACTAGGTTCATCAATGGAAAATACAGTGGAACCAACAATAAAGTCACAAAAAAGAATAGAGGGTTTTGTTACCCTTTGCGGTTGTTTGGATGAAGGTAGAGGTAATTGAGATGATGGTTTGGTAAAAATCTTAGCCAAAGTATCAGATGAAGGATCATCATCAAAGAAAGGACCCTCGATAGGAGCAGCATGCATGCTAATCTCTGGTGAACTAAAGGAAGTACCTTCATCAAACTCATTAGAAAATAAGTCTATAGATAAATCAAGAAATACTAGAGAGGTAGAAGAATGAGGTAAGTGAAATTTAGACATTGATGAGAACATTTTATGCTCCCAAAAAACCATATGATGAAAAATATAAAGATGTTAGAGATAGGATCCCAACAACGATACCATTTGTGCTCAATACCATACCCTAGAAAGCAAAAAAGACTAGAACAATGTTCTAATTTGGTGTGTTCATGAGGGTGAAGAAGAAACTTTAAGGGTAGCACAATCAAGAGAGGTTTCATACAAACTATCATAGGGAGAATGATTACCTATAATAGAAGTAGGAATTCTATGATGGTATAGGTTGCAGTCGTATCAACTTCTCCCAAAAAATGTTCAGGACATGAGGAGAGCACAACTAGTATCAAGAATATGATGATGTTTTTGTTCTGCATGACTATTTTGTTGAGAAGTTCCAGGGTAAGAACGATGAGGTTAGGTACCCTTAGACTTAAGATATGAAAGAAAATCAGATCATGGCATTCCAAAGCATTATTTGACCGAAAAGTTTTAATATTGTTTGAAAATTGAGTTTTGACCATAGTTGAAATATCATAATAAATTTGTTTAAGTTTAGACCACTTTTTTATGAGAAAAATCCAAGTGTAACAAGTATAATCAATAATAAAGATAACAAAATAATAGGAGCCACCCATGGTAGGTGAAGGCTCCCACATATCAGAATGCACAAGATCAAAAGGAGTAGTAGAAACAAAAACATTTATAGTAAGAGGTAAGGTGGGTTATTTAGCTAGTTGACAAGATAGGCAATTTACATTATCAGGACCAACAAAACTGTACTTGCCACTAGAAATCAGAGTTTTCAAATGACCAAAAGAAACATGTCCTAAGCGACAATGCCATAAAGAAAAATTAGACGTAGTGGAAGCAAAAGCAACAATATGAGTTAAGGGTATCATGAGATAAATAATAAACGTCCATGCCTATAGCCTATTCCAATGGTCTATCGTGTCAGATGATCCTGTACCAAACAACCATTAGCAGAAAAGATAACTTTTAGACCAAGTTCACATAGTTGACCCATATATATAAGATTTAAGTAAGTGCAGGAATATGATAAGTTTCTAGGAGAGAGACATTTGGTGTAGAAATGACCTATATGACTAACAATCATATTAGAACCATCAGCAATGTATATAGAGGGAATAGAGGATAATGAACTTTTAGAGGAAAAGGCATCAAGATCAGAGGTCATATGATTACAACATGCTAAATCAAAAAACTAGAAGAGGTACCTGAGGTGGCTGACTAAGCAATAGAAGGAGATGAAGTGGTACCGGTGGACATCATGTGTTTGATGATTGAGGCAACATCATCCATAGAGAAAGATGGAGTGGAGGACTCGATATGACTAGAAGATGAAGAACCCTAGAGGCAGTAGCCACAGTAGAATGAGATACAGGAAAAGACTTGAAGTTATACCTAGAACGAGAAGATTTTGTCCCTATAAACTATGCACAATTACTCTGTAAGTGACCCAAAGCAATCTTATGGCAAGATAAGCACTTATAAACATGACATTTCTCCAAAAAATGATTAGCAAGTAGACGACGATTTGAACAGTAAGGACATGTTCGCTGTGAAAAAAATCGAGACTATGGTGTAGCCATAGCTGAATTCATATTATGAGGTTTGAAAGTGCTAACTATAATTGACTCCATATTCTAATTTTGAGAGTGCCAGAATGAGTCTCTTCTGATATTAATTCTAAAATAGCTTGCTCCAAAGTAGGTAATGGAAGACGATAAAGCAGAGAAGCTCGTACAGGTTCAAAAGTATTATTAAGAGCCATTAGAGACTGTAACAATCTTTGATGATCTTGATAAGTGATAAAGAGTCTGGCATCTTCAGAATATTTCCAATGAAGTTCAAATTCAGCAAATTGATCTCATATAAAATACATCTGAGATAAAAAAAAAAAATCATTAATGGATTGACCAGGTACTTAGGGTATATGGTGAAAATTCTATAATAACTGATATTGATAAGCATACTAGTAGTTTGATAACATTCTTTCTAAAAATCCCAAATTGCTTTAGCTAGAGAAGCAATTGTATCATCATCCTGAAATCGTCCAAACTGTAGACTGATAGAAGGCACACATGTGTTCTTGAACCGAGTAATAATTTGATAGGTTTTCTCATCCCATTCATCTAGGCAATCGACAAATGTGTTTTTAGTTTCATCTGTGTTCTTTGTTGCTTTACCAAGAGTCCCGTTGAAAATACACCAAAGTCCTTTTCCTTTAATAAAACCCAACATAGCTTGTGCCTAAATACTATAATTAGAACCATCAAGAACAATAGGTATAGGCTGAAAAATTTTGGAACGATCCATTATTTCTGTTCCAATTTTTTTAGTAAAAAATCATAAATTACAAATAAAAGAAAAAAAATCATCACTTGATTCCAAATAAAGTAGAAAAAAATAAGAGAAGCACTTGCAGAACCACTGTCTGTCCGACGATTATTGAGAAGAACAAATGGGTTGATGATGGGTCGATGAATGAGATTAAATGGCAGACGACTATGAAGATCATTGAAGATAACAATGACAGTCGATGAAGGAAAGTTGATTGGCAAATGAATGTGCGGATTGTTGAAGATGATGATGGGTCAATGACTATCGATGAAGGAAAGCCGATGGTAGACAACAATGGTTGATGGGCTTGTCAGACGATAGATAATTGTTGAAGAGAAACTTGCAATGATGATCGGTGAAGGCAATAGTGATAATGATCGACCGACGATGACAATGAAGTTGTGACGAAGAAGAGGACCGTGATCGATGATGATGAAGAGAACAACAGTGGTCCAACGAACAATGTAAGGAGACAATAGCCGGCTGTAATAGTGACTATGGTTTGAACCGATGGTTAGTAGCACCGACAAGTAATTTTCGACTCTGATACCTTAGGAGTATAAGATCAAGAAAATTCTAAATGTATTATATTAGCATAAGCACATAGACATAAATACTTTATATAGGAAAGGATCACACAAAAATAGAAAACATAGAGAGATTCTAGGCTAATATCTTGGACAAACAATTGCTAATTAATTTACACTGATTTATATTAATATATGGTAACAGATTGTATCAATTATAACAAATGAAGTTGGTGTCACAGAGATAAACTATAATTATATAATTTACAACAGAGATGATGAAGACACAAAAGGTATTTTTTTGGTCTCCAACATCAAAATCCATTTCATCTCACCTCTACGATGACCTTAGTGGTTGAATCCTTGTTTTAGGTTTTCTTCTTTTCCTCGAGCAAAGCCAAATCAACATCATTCTTACATTTTTATCATTCCCTCTTTCAGCATGCAATGTCGATAGGCTTTTAGGTGACTCTTCGAAAAATAACTCGCTTGCTTCCAACTGGTTCATGATTCTCTCTCTCTCTATTAATCATTTTTTGTTGAACATTGACTCTAATTTAACCAAAAGAAAAAAGCACAAACTTTCTTAATTATCAAGCTATTCTTTCACACACACACACACACTAGCCATTTACCCGCGCTTCGCTGCGGCTGGAACAATATTTTTTCAACATAAAAACAATATTAAAAGTGTAGGAATTTTTTAATATACTATGAATTTGAACAAAAAAAATAAATCTATGCAGAATTTTTGTAGAGCACAAGTTTCCAATAAAAAATATAACTTTAAAATTGATATAAATTATCTGTTCAACAAAATCACCAGCATAAAATCATTAACTTCATTAAAAATGCATGATTCGAATACTTGAATCATCAAATTTACTGTAATAGGATTAGTTCATTTCATAATCTAATTTAAATTAAACATAATAATAAAATATAAATTATGAAAACACCTATAATAACTAAACAACAAAAATAAATAGTTAATTTTTTGCCTATAAAAAAAATATAATTGAAAATTCATTGTTACATTACCATCATTATCATGACTATAACAGCTAAAATTATTATTACTATTATTGTCCAAATAATTAGAATCATTAAAATTGTTCATAAGAATAATAAAAAATATTTTTACAAAAAAGCAACACTAAAACTATATAAAAAAAACAATCATTAAAATTATCATTATTATTGAAACCACAAAATCATCTTGAAGAGTAAAAAAAAACTTTAACAAATGACCAACAAAAACAACAACAAAAAAAGATATTATGAGCATAAAGAAATTATTTGATCCGAAGAACATATAAGAATAACAGAAAACACTAGAAATAATAAAAAAATAAAAAACATTAATTTCAAAACTATCAATACAAATTAAAATTTAACTACTGAATTAAATAAAAATAAAACCCTAACAAAAACTAAATTAAAAAACTAAAAAAAAAACTAAAAGCATGAAAGCATAAATACAAAAAAAAAATATATTGTCAAAGAAGGAAAAAAAACCAAAGGAATTAATACTAAATAAAAAATTAAAAGAATAAGAGCCAAAATGAAAAAAAAATACATAATTAATTCCAATTAAAAGATAAAACTGTAACAAATCAAAACCTTGGGATAAAAAAATAGAGAGATTTAAAAAAAAATACAATGTAAATATTTAAAAAAAATCAAAAAATAAGGATTGAAATAAAAAGGATCATATATGACCAATTTTAATTAAAGGATAAAATTGAAAAAAAAATCAAATATGCATACCAAACAATTAAAAAACTAAAAAAATAAAAAAATAATAAAAATACATGGCTGAAAATCATTCTAGATGTCGGTTAGGTATTTTTGGACGTCATATAATGCTGCATGCGCTATCCAAAAACTGTGTGAACATGAACAACGCGTCACCGCGTCAGAATAAATATTAAAAAATAGGAAAATTATGGTGACACCCCTACATCTAACTCTTTCATGTTGTCTTATTAGGGGGTATATCTGTATTAGCTATTTTCAAAAATATGAAATTCTTGTGGCACCCCTCCCGGTCAGACTTGATTTTATCATTTTCGAGGGGCAAAATGATTATTTTACTGTTCAAAAAAATATTAAAAAATAAATAAACTTATTACCTGAACCGGA
This sequence comes from Salix dunnii, assembly GCA_015731905.1. NCBI lineage: Eukaryota > Viridiplantae > Streptophyta > Magnoliopsida > Malpighiales > Salicaceae > Salix > Salix dunnii. The sequence continues at coordinate 7,972,817 of CM027668.1, read as the reverse complement.
CTGGAATGAAATTATGCAATTACCGTGGAACCCCTCTATCCAATAGCTATTTTTTTTATCTATTTCGAGAGACAAAATCGTTGTTTCACAGTGAAAAAAGCAGTAAACCAATGAACCAAACGAACCAACCTAAAAAGTAAGCATTATCATTGTTGTCCATAGTGATTTTTCTCACAGTAAATAGTAATTCACTCGCGAGCAAATTTAGCTTTTAAATAATATATTTAATCGTTACCTTTTTAGAACATCTTCACTGGCAAAAGTCATTTTAGAGAGTCAAATCTCTAAAATGGCTCTTTGAATAGTATATTTATGGTTTTTTTGGTGATGTGTGCTCCAATGGTAAATGCCATTTTGGAGAGCAATTTTTTTATATTATTTTAAATACAGTGCAATTATTTTGTATATAGTTTAATTATAAAATTAATTATACAATTAATAGGAGTAAGTTATATAATTAAATAATTACTTTTAAAAAAATCCTCAAACATTATAATTACAATTATTAAATTTTTAATTATATTTAAATTAAACAAAGAATTTAAAATTAAAAACCCCGCAAAAATTTAAATCTGCAATTCTAAAATTTTGAAAAATTCCTTTAAAATTTCATTTGCCACCAAATTATTGTCGTTGAGTGTTAGAAGATCGTTAAGAAACAAACTAAATTGATATTAATTTTATAACACGATACAATATATTTAAAGAAAATTAAAAATAATTAATTAAATATACATTCCATTGCAAATAATTCAATTAAATCAATTACAAATTAAAACCTCTCTTTGACATAATTTTTAGTTTTCTATTTTGAAAATACACTGCAGAAATTGGATTCATACAAGATGTATCCATGTTCATGATTTCAACCTCTTGTTTCTCTTCATTTTTTTTAATTATTATAGCTTGTTGCTCTAACATTGTTAGTCTATGTTGATTTTTTTATCCTCAATTTTCTTCATACTATCCTTGAATTTTTCTAAGAGATTTGTTATATATATCTCATCAACTTTCTCTTTTCCTTATCTGCATTTAAGTCGTTCATTTGCAGCTTTTTGACCAATTGGTCTATTTAGTATCTGCGTTGGTAAATAAGTTTGACAAATTTGAGTTCATCTAACAAAAAAAAAGTATTAGTTAATATTCTTAAGGAAACAAATTCATAACTTAGTATAATACACTGAGTATTAGTTAATATTACAAACAACATATAGCAAATCATATAACAAAAACAATAAAAAATCAGTCATCTCCAGCATATATACAACTATATAGTTCCATAGTTGTCCTATTTCATCTAGCAGTACAATCAAATAGAAAATAGGAATTAATGTTGCTGAAATTATTAAAGCACCAGGGCTTGACCACATAAATTTGGAGTTTATTGGATTATTTATTGATTGGTTGAATTTTTTTTGTGAGAATTCTGTTTGTGATTTGATTTTTATTTGGTTCTCTTGTTGCATGGAGCTAGTTATTAAAGTTGCTGCATAATCTTAGCAAGAAACAAGGGTGCAGCGTTCCCTTGCTTCTAATGAACCCATTTGACACTCATGATGCTACACAGAAGGTGCCTGATCCTTACCTCTTTCTCCTGATCTGTATCTTGACCTCGTTAGATTTGATTTGTGTAGTAATACCAGTTGTTGTCCAACTTTGATTATTGAGAAGCACTCAAACTCAAATACTGAGATTCACACCTTTAATCAGGTTTGTGATGCTACTATTTGATCAGTTTATTTTAATATCTACGTTTTGCTTTGCTGAAAATGTTAAACATCAAATTCACCTTATCCCCTTTAAAATTGTAGAGAGCCAATATCCTTGTCTGGTTGCTGATGATTTTGTGCCAGTTCCTTCAAAAGGAAGCGCTGACAAGGATGAATGATATAGCTTCAAATTTCTATATTTTACCATTTTCCATGCACTATATAACTATATATTCTATCAGATGCACTGTGATAATAATAATAATAATATATTTGGCACCAGATGCTTACGAGTTTGAATACGTTGTATGCATACCAAATTGTTTACCTATTTACCAACTTCTAAGGAGTGGTATAAACTTCCCTGACTCAATTTTGCTTTTCTGATTCACATAAAAAAAATCACAAATTATCAACTGTGTTTCCTTCTCCCTCTCTTTTTTTTCTCTCAAAAACTAAGCCTAGCCCAGGTAATAATTTCAGTATCAACAACCAGCAATACACCAACATAAACCAGCAGTATCAATGATACCTCACTGCAGTGAAAGCCTGTTCTCTTGTGCAAATGTGCGCTAGCCATTGATTAATGTTGAAAATTTACAATCTATTTAGCAATCATGCACACTTTTCTTCCAAATTAGAACATTCTCATACTAGCTATTTCCAAATAAGAAAAGGCAATTCGCAGTATCCAGTTGACGAACAGAACTAGAAAATACAAAGATGGAAAGAGCATGATAGCAGTTTACGCACAGCACAAGCAATACGATGTTCTTTCACATGCCAAGCAAGAAGAAAAAAAGACTTTTTCCACACCCTGATGCATGTGAATGGGTGATGAAGCACAGTGAGCCATGCAAAATTTTACCAAGTGCTTGTTTTGGGATGCTCAAAATTAGAATTCTATAACACAAGTAAACAAGAAAGAATTTTTTTCTCTTCTTGATTGTCACTCATGAGAATAATTTTTATCTGTCACGAGCATTAATAATGATACCAACATAAAATCTCAGGCAACTCAAACATACAACAATCGAAGAAGATGATGAATCATGGATTCAAGCAAAATAGAATCGCCAAACACATTGCTGAAAGCTTTCATTGGATTTGACCAAATAAAGACCAAATTGGCGGAGATAAAAAAAAATACATTTCCAAATTGGTAAAATCAAAGTAGACAAGCTCAACTCATAAATGGAAAAATAACCAAAAACCCACAAAGAAAATTAAGTATTTGACAACAAACCACAATTCTCAATCGATCTTTACACTGCCAGCACCCACCCATCATCACTGTTATGTAAAACCTAACCTTAATTTTTCTCAGCCATCTAAACCTCAAAAACTCAACCACAAGCACAAAAAAATTGGAAAAAATCCCCTTAGAAATTAAAAAAGATTTGGAAAACTAACCTTTTTGTTCGCCTTCTATTCTTCTTCTTCTTCTTCACTGATCAACAAATCCTTGAAAACAAGAATGGTTGTTCTCTTCGGTTTCAAGCTTCTCTTCCAGCTTTGGGTGCGTAAATAGGTTGCCACGGTAATATTTTGTACTTTGCCTTCTCTGCTCTATGCAGCCATATATAGCAACATATTGAAGACCAACTAAAAATAGTTACGTGTATAGCTCTCCCGATGGAGCATGTACAGTGATAAAAAAAAATTACTAAAAATATATTATTTTAATTTTACCTCCTCTAATAGCATCAAGGCTATTAATTCTGTTTTGTTCCGGCCGGAATATTCTTTACCATTAAAAAAACCGAGACAAAACGGTGTTATTTTTGTCTCGGTTTGAATTCCGCCCTGTTCCGAAAATTCCGGCCGGAACGTTTCGGTACCGTTCTGGATATCCCGTTTCGGCCTCAAAATTCTTTTTTTTTTTAGAAATTATGATTAAAATTATTTTGATTAACCTATTGTTGTGTTTCTAATTTTGAGATTAAGTTTGTTTGATTTTGTGTTTGTATTGTATAATTTAAAGTTAGTTTATCTTGAATTTTAATTATACTTGTTAAATTAATATTTTAATTTTATATATATATATATATATGAGCAGTACAATCTCGAAACGGCATGCCAAAACGCTCTGAAATCGGAATGTTCTGTACCAATAGAAAAACCGGAACGGTATTGACAACGTTGGATAGCATTCCCGCTGAAGATGCTCTTAAACCCATTTATAGCTTCTTTTTTTTCATATCATATTATTTTTTATTTCATAAATATAAAAGGATTGATGAAAAAAAGTTATTTAAAAAAAAAATTAAAAACTGGTAAATTATGTATGATCAAAACTGATCCAGAGACTAATTCATTAACGTTTGAAACAAGAGAGGCTGTTCTAGCATTTTTTTTCAAAATTAAATGGACTAGTTTTATAATTTACTCGTGTTGAAGATGATAAACACGAGAATCTCAAATGGGCTTCTAACTTTCTAAGCCCCAGAAGTTTTGATTGTTGAGAAATAAATATTAGGTGCGACCCTGAGCTCCTTCAATTCTGAACGTCAAAAAACCCAACCCTGAGCTCCTATTTTCCAAAGCTGAATTGCAAAGAGGCAGCTTTAAGGTATCTTCGGCCAAAAATAATAGTTTTTCCTGGTTACATGGAGAGGGAGACAAGAAAGAGACGAGAATTGGAGATTGATGCTTCTATAGTAACCTTCTACACCTAGCAAGGTCCTAATGAATCCTTGCAATGCTCTCTGCTAAAACAAATTTACGCACTGGGTAATTCAGCCAAAGCTATAGATATGAATTCCTCCTCCTTTCAGTCCTTTTTTCTTTATCGCTAAGATGTTTTATTTTAACGTAAGGCAAGAGGAAAATAGGAATCATGCTGCTTGTTGCATGTGCTGAGGCAAAACAAAATCCACTCGGCTTGTTCCATGATGGCTCAAATAACCCAAACTTTTTCGACTCCCGCTCCTTTCCTTTCAAGGTCCCATCACCTCCAAACAAGTCCACCAGTTATATATAAAACAACTCCTATCATCATTCAGAGCTGTGACTCACGAAGCATGCACTATCTAACACTACTGCAGCAATATGGCCATCTTCTCAAGAAATAAATTATGTACTAATAACATACCTTTTCGGGTTTTTATCAATCTCATTGAGCCAACCAACCCTAAACGATTTCTGAAAGGCCTGCCTAAACACAGAACAAATACTGATCATATGTAGAGAACACACAAATCTTCAGCCTGGAGTCCTCAATAGAAATATAATAAAGAATTTCAGTATGCTTGGAGATATAAAATGGATAAGTATGTGAATAAATACAGAGCAATGACTGGATAACATAAACAAATCTGGTAACAACTTCTGTTGATCTTGTTTTCTCTAATAAGCATTTATCGGAACTAAAAGTCAAGCTGAGAAAACATTAAGCAATCTGGACTACACTGGTTATATAAAACCACACAACAATATATTAGATAACATAGCTCTGCTTCCACTGGTACACTTAGAAACATGTCAAAACAAAGTCACTGGGTAAAACTGTGATCACCTGCTAGAGTAATTAAAGCAGCTCACATGGAATGATCCGCCAAACCTTATAGCTGAATGGATGGATGTCCTTGAATCAGGCACAAAGCCAGTGAAAGCAGGGTGAGTTGATGACTACCCTCAAATACCTTTATAGCAATTAGAATTTTCTAGCAGCAACCAAATTGCTGAACCAGTAACAATTGACATAGAAATCACTAAATAACCCAACCTAGAAGAAGGGCTGCAGTGGCGATTGCAATCTAACAAAACATCAAAGGGACATTCGTAACTTGGATGGACTTCTAACATAGCATCTAAGGGACATTCATAACTTGGATGGACTGTAACATGTCCGAGACAGCAATGACAAGGTCACCTGATTTGATCATTCCCCTAGCCTTAAGCAATGAGAAGGTTTTATTAAGGTTGCTTTCCATATCATCAGAGAAACTCAGGCGGAAAGGTATCAGGCCCCATTGTAGATTCAGGCGTCTCCTTACAGATGTTGTGCTTGTGAAAGCAAATATTGGGCAATCAGGTCTGCAGCGTGACAAGAGAGAAGCCATGTGGCCGGACTTTGTGTAGACAAAAAGTGCGTCTACTCCCAAATTGTTAGCTGCAAAATACAAATCATACCACATAATCCATGAAAACTTTAATGAACATAGACATGCATACGAACAAAAATAGTCACTTCATGGAAAGATGACAAGGGAAGGGGGGTTTAGAATCTAAATACTGGAGGCTGGTCACTCTGACAACCACCACCAATAAAGTAAACAGGTTATAAGAACCAAACAAGCAAGAGGAAAAGAAAAGGAGATGCCAGGTTGAACCAACTTTAATGCAATTAGATGACTTGGAACAATTTAGAACTATATGATGACAATGGTCAGAAAGAGGTGACTCAATTTGATGGCATTATGAAAAAATGAAAGAAAAGAAAAACAGGAAACAATAGCAATTATTGATATCGTCCAGCAGGATGAAGATGAAAACTTTTCAAACAATATGCAAGAAATAATTATCAAAATTCCCCTTTGAACATCCAGTGACATATATAACAGCATTTGGAACCTTAATTTGGGAGTGTGGACAACTTCTAGAAATGTTGCCTATCAATAAAATACAACAGCATATTCTAAATAGCTGGTGTAATTTTGCAATCAAAATAATGATGGGTGCATTTTCTTCATTTTTCACTTTTCTTTACCTCTGGTATTCATATTGCACGCACACACACAAAAAGGGATTAGTCAATGAATGAAACCCCTGAAAGCATTTTAAAATCGGTTTCTGTGAAGTGCCTCATTTTTTAACTAGTTGAATCAGAAAACACCTCTGATTCTAAAATAAATTCATTGGCAGATGTCTAGAAGACTAAAACCAAAGTGTGCATACCCATCTTGGCAGCAGAACTGCATATCTCTTCAGAAATACTGTCAGAAAATGAGGATCCTATAACAGGGAGTTCCATAGCTTCATGGCATTTCTCTTCTCTCCACCACTTCTCAATTCTCACACTGACACTCCTCAGAACAGCTAATGCCTTATCTGGGTATTGACCCATGGCTGACTCACCAGATAGCATCAACGCATCTGCCCTTTGCCTAACCGCTTCAGAAACATCAGCTACCTCAGCCCTAGTAGGTGTAGGGTATTCAATCATAGATTCAAGTAGCTGAGAAGCGACAATGACTGGCTTATTTAGCTGCCTACAAATTTGAACAATATTTTGCTGGGCTGATGGGACCTGCTCTAATGGTATCTGAGCACCTAGATCTCCTCTGGCTACCATTGCTCCATCTGATGCTTGAATGATCTCCTCCAAGTTCTTTAATGAGTCAACACTCTCTATCTTTGCAATGACAGCTATATCACTGCCTCAGAATTAAAAATCATTGCCAGTCCAGAAAATTAACTATGTCAACTATTTTATTAATGAAGGCAAACTTTATAAAAAAAAAAAAAAAGTGCATGCAACATATGTTATTTTCAATAGGATAGTAGCTCAGCTTCATGTTGCAACTTTCAATGGTAACATAAACTGATCCAGTATTTGCAATCTAAAGATACCAGACACTAAAGAAATCAAGACATACTCAGTCCACAAAAAAACCAGATAATGAAATACTGGATGTGCAGATAATGACAAAAATGAACTTCCAATTATTGCAGAAAGTAACAAAGAGTCCATGTTCAAACTGGCGGACTGGCTAAGATGAGATTCAATCATAAGATGACAAAAATGAACTTCCAAGTATTGCAGCAAGTAACAAAGAGTCCAGCCTTGTTCAGATTAGGGGACTGGCTAAGGTGATATTCAATCATAAGAGTGGAAAGCATTACATATTTTACTTTGATATGCTTACCTATCACGAGACCGTGCGGCTATGTAGCTTTTAAGATGATTAATCACTTCAGCAGACTTGACAAAGGATATTGCAATAAAGTCAACACCCTCTGCAATCCCAAAATCAATATCCAACCAATCCTGAAAAATATAAATAGAAAAGAAATGGTGATGAAATCAGATGAATGAACATTTTCAACTTCACAGAAAAAGGTGTGGTGGAAACAGGTGATGCAGCACTACTTGGTAGATTGATTTGGTGCACACCTTGCTAAATATTTACACAAACATAATTTTTGCTAAACATGCTGTTCGCATTAGCAGGCAACACTAACAGTTGATTTTCACATATTTACAAGACCTACAATTGGTTTGACAGAATGAAATCTCTGAAACCCCTATTTATTAGGGAACTTTCAGCTCCAGTTGTGAAAAATTGAACAGGCTACAGTTATTCCAGGGTTAAGGTCACGACTCACGATAGATTTCCGGAATAAGTTGATCTGGAAACCAAAGGCAACTCCCAGCCCAAAGTTTAACTTGGAGTAAATTTTATATATTACCCTACATCTTAGTTTTTAAAATGCAATCTATTTCAGAAATATATATGTAACATTTATTTTCAAAAATATGATGGTATCCCCACCAACAGAGAAAGTACCAATATATGGTGGTTGGAAGGGGTATGGCAAAAAAGGATATTTCATTATGAAAGTTCATTCACGTGAAGTTTTCACTTAATGCATGATATGATGGACAGGCCAGCAAAGTCATGTATAAAACCTAAAACATAATCACTGATGATTGACACAAAAGCTTTCCTTTCAAAAACAACTAGTTTAACTGGTATGTCCTTCATTTGTGAAGTAATAGATTTTCTATTTAGGGAATCCATGACAATGGACCAACTTTTTTTTCTTTATGAGGGTGGCCAATGGACAAACTTTGGTTATCAAGAAATTTAGTTTCAGCTTGGGGAATTAATGGTGAGAGCCAATAAACAGATCAAAGGGGGGGGATGGGGGTAAAAATGAAATGAAGTAAAAAAAAAAAAACTCTAAGAAATGGTGGTAGAGATCAAAAGACTCCATGCCTTCTCTAAATGTAAATTTTTATATCTTCTTGTTAATATTTGCAAGAAATTGGGAAATTTTCAAATTTAAGAACACTTTTTGAATCCTGAAAACTTGAACAGGATAACATGCTGAGCACTTTTTAAATTTCTGGAAGCATTTAAAGACATGCAGGGAAAATCTGGCTTTTCTGCTTACTATAATGACCTCTTTCATACTAATCAAAAGATATTAATGTCAATATCAGGGGGAAAATAGAGGCACCAACCTTTGAGGAAATTGTGGGAAGCATAGCATTGCGTTCTCGTACTAGACTTCCGTCCCTCCAGAAAGTCAAATTAGCTCGTGGTAGCATCAGTCCAGGATCAGTACACCTACACTTGACATCTGGACCAATTTTCTCTATCACCTCAAACCTCACCATTCCACCATCAACAAGGAGTTCATCCCCAACTTTCACATCTGTTGATCATAAGATATGGGATTGAATTAGAGCTAAAGACTGGTAGTTTCTTGCAAAAACATAAAGTAATATTTTTTCTTCAAACAAGGATAACATTATTACCCTCGGCAAAACCATCATAATTCACATTGACCGTGCGTTCTGGTCGAGGAGACTCAAATGCTCGCACGCTAAAAGTCCAGATTTCACCATCCTGCACACACACAGAGCCAACAAATCAATTCTATCACCTCCAAATATTACGATATTTTGAAAAAATGACTCCTAATCTCAATGTACACTTTGAACAACTCCAACAACCAAATCACTTCGTGCATTATCTAATCATTTAATTAATCATGTTCAGCTTAAAAAAATAAGCCTCTTCCTTCATTTGAATTCGAATAACATTCACAACACAAGCATGAAAAAGGAAAAAAAATCACATAATTTTGCTGAGTTATCCAAAATAGCAATGTTACCTCAGCTTTAGCAGAGGAAGCACCACCAAGATCACCCATGCGAATCTCACTACCTTCAGTATCCATCATAATAGCAACAGCAAAACCTTTCTCTTCATTCAATCTCCTCACTCTCTCAATCACTCTCTTATGCCATTCACGCGTCCCATGACACATGTTAATTCGTGCAACATTCATTCCTCCAACAGCCAACGCCTCTAATTCTTCAAATTCACACGTCGCCGGCCCGATAGTGCACACCAGTTTTGTCCTCCTCGTACTCCTGAACCCGTTCTCCTTCAATTCTGCCTCCGTCACCGCATCTACCTCGATCGAGCTCGAGTCCGAGAAAATTGATTGGGACGGTGGCGTATCAAAGTCCTGCGGTGTAGAGGATAATATCCCGCTTGCTCCGGTTCCGTTGTTGGAGATTAGGACTTGCGGAGACGTGCTGGAGTTGGGATCTGATGATGTGGAGGCTTTGACTAAGATGAGTTTCGGGGAGAAGGTGGTGACCGGGAACCGGCGATTGTTCGAGGGTTTGGGGAAAGTGAGGTTAGAGGGAGTGAAGATGTGTAATGACTGAGACATGGTTACCGGGAAAATGAGGTCAGGTGATGACAGGAAGGGTGTGTTAGGGGATTGGTTAATGAGGAAGGAAGGGGTTTTAATAAAGATAGGGAAAGGGGCGGATACAACGAGGAGAGTGAAGCGACTGTTTGGGAGAGTAGTTTTTTAAAGTTTTTTATTTTTAAAAAATGTATTATAATAATAATATTTTTATATTTTAAAAAAATTATTTTTAATTTTAATATATTAAAATGATTTTGAAATATCATTTTTTTTTCTTGTTTTAAATAAAAAATAAAGCATTTTTTCAAATTTTTTTAAAAATATTTTCAAAACTCTGTCAAAAACACGGTGAGAAGGAGCTTTGTCGAAATCGGCAGGTTGAGCGAGGCAGGAAAAGGACAGGAAGAGTGATGGTTGCCCAAACACGATATGTACTCATTGTATTTATTTCCACTAAGAGGGGAGAGCGTGTTGCGATGGGCTTTTGCTGTGGGCAGGGTTTGGTTACCTGATCAACGCCCCACTTTCTTTATTGGGTGATGTGGTTAAGGGTGTATTTGTTTTCTGGAATTTATTTTTCGGGAAATCACTTTTTAAATTTTTTTATATTTGTTTGTCTTCTGAAAAGTTGATCAACAGAAAATTCTTTTCAGTCAAAGAAAAATTTGGTTTGGTTTTCATGAAAGTATTTTCCAGAAAATTTGGACGGAAAACACTTTCCGGAAGTTGTAAAAAATTTAGAAATGTCATTATTTGATGATTATATCAAATTTGATCCTCAAACTTTTGATTGCTATATATAATTTGTTTTGAATATTTATTTTTCAATTCCATCTCTTAAAATTTAATTTTTATATTAATTTTGGTCCTTATTTTTATAATTGCTATTTACTTTTTTCTTATCATTTTTTTATTGAAATTTTTTATCTGTCAAATTTGATCCTCTTTTTTTTTATTGTTACTTATTTTATTTGAAATAATTTATGAAATGTTAATTATTATTATTTTAATTTATTCACCTTTCATTTTTTTTTAAATTTTTAGATTTGATCTCTATTATTTTGATTATTATTTATTTTATTTGAGATCATTTATGAAATTATATTTTTTTTTCAATTTCATTCTCATTCAACTTTTTAATTTGTAAGATTTGTTCCTCATTATTTTAATAAACTTGGAAAAAAATTAATTTATTAATAAATTATTTTCCAGTTCATTTTTCATAACACAAACAAACACTGGAAAGTATTTTCCAGTTCATTTTACATAACAATGCCAAATATTGGAATTCACTTTCCCCGGAATTCACTTTCCAGAAATTCACTTTCCCCGGAATTCACTTTCCAAAAGGAAACCACTTTCCAGCAAACAAACAAGGTCTAAGTGCAGTTGATTCTTATTTCAATTATTAATTTAAAAATATTTAGTTATTCATTATATATTGTGATTTTACATGAATTCTATTGAAACGTTTATTAAATTTTCGTTAAAAATATTATAATTTATAAAACAACTAAATATAATTTTTTAAATTATAATCATAAAAGTTATTGTAGTAGTATTAATCACATTGACTAGTTTTTTTATTAACATAGAAATCAGGGTCAGCTTATACTTATCTTAACTAATCTCAAGACCCTAAACTTGACAACTTGACGACTATATAAAATTTTAGTATCTAACATATTAGCAAATTCAAGTTTCAAACACAAAATCACAAAAAGAATAAATTTTTTAATCCCAAAATTTTACTAGTCTTAGTTTGATTGATTAGTTTGATGGATGGGATTGTGTTTTGGTCCCACTTGAAATTTTTGTTATAGAAAATAGTTTAATGGGTTCTTTTTATTATAAAAATAATAAATAATTAACATAGAAAAACATAGACATCAAAATATAATCCAAAGAAACAAGAGAGAAATATCTTTCTTATTATGAATTCTTCTTTTTTTTCAAAGTATCAAAAATACAAGACAAGAGGTCTATTTATAGGAGAATAAAATGAACTCAAAGTTTATGGAAATTAAACTCAAGAGTCATAATCATTCAATATATATAAATATGAATTTATAACACTTCACCTTGAATGACCATATACTTTAAAATTCAATAGAGGAGTTTATATAGATTCTTCAAGATCCATATATGAATACTTCATGGTTCATCAAAACAATGTCAAATTATCTCATCAAAACCTTGCAAAGGAAAACCCAATGGGAAAAAACCTAAGCGAAGAAAAAAGAGTAAAATTTGCATTAATTTCCCCTCAAAAGTACATGTCTTATGATAAATTTTTAAGATGACGCATTCCAATATTATGGACAAGTTTCTTAAAAGTTAAGGCTAGTAAAGACTTTGTAAATAAGTCTGCTAAATTATTACTTGACCTAATTTGTTTTATATCAATTTTCCCCTTTTGTTGGAGCTCGTGAGTATAAAAGAAATTTGATGAGATATGCTTTGTTTTATCTCCTTTAATATAGCCTTCTTCTAAGTTGAAAGATGCAGGCAACAGTATCTTCAAATAAGATTGTGAGATTATTTTCAATGGCTGACAATCTATATTTTTTATTTATATGTTGAATAATTGATTTTAGTCATATACATTCTCAACTTACTTCATATATCGTGATAATCTCTAAATGATTTGATGAAGTAGCCAATAATGTTTGTTTGACAAATCTTTAAGAAATTACATTACCTCCATAGATAAAAAGATAACTTATTTGTGATCTTCCTTTATAGGGATCATAGAGATAACCTGCATCTGCATATCCAATCAAATATGAATTTGTTTAAAAATAAAATAACCTCATTTTAGTTGTTCCGTGGAGATAGCTAATATATGTTTGACTCCATTCCAATATTTTTTTGTGAGAGTGAAACTATATCTTGCCAATAAATTTACTGCAAAAACTATATATGGTCTTGTACATTTTGCAAGATACACAAGTGCTCCAATAATACCAAGATATGATACTTTAGGACCAAGAATTTCTTCATCCTCTTCTGGAGGTCGAAAAAAGTCCTTTTTCCCATCAAGTGATCGAGCAACCATAGGTGTACTTAAAGGATGAGCATTGTCAATATAAAAACACTTTAGGACTTTTTCTGTATAAATCGATTGATGTACAAATATCCCATTTGAAAGATATTTGAACTGTAAACCAAGACAAAATTATCTTTCCGAGATCTTTCAACTCAAATTCATTTTTCAAATAAGTTGCAGTTTTGGTGAGCTTTTCAGAAGTACCAATAACATTTAAGTCATCAACATATACTGCAATAATAGCAAATCCAGATATTGATTTCTTAATAAAAATATATGGACAAATCTCATAATTCTCAAATTTTCTTTTTAAAAGATATTCATTAAGACGATTATACCACATTCGACTAGATTGTTTCAACCCATATAAAGATTTTTTTAGTTTAATAGAATAAACACTTCCGAGTTCATTATAAAAGGCTTCAGGCATTGTAAATCCTTCAAGAATTTTTATATGGATGTCTTTATCTAATGATCCATATAAATATACTGCAACTACATCCATTAAATGTGTATATAATATTTCTAAGACCGCTAAACTAATTAAAAATCTAAAAGTGATTGGATCATCACCGAAGAATAAATTTTCTCATAATCAATGATGGATCTTTTTGAGAAATCTTGTGCAACAAGTCATGTCTTATATCACACCATTTTATTTTTCTCATTTTGTTCTCTAACCAACCTGCTTATATCCAATAAGTATAACAAATTTTAGGTGTATGGACTACTGGTCCAAATACTTCACGTTTTGCAACTGAGTTTAACTCTGTTTAGAATGCTTTTTTTTCCAATTAGTCAATCAATTCTATGTTGATATTTTTCAACAGTTTGTGGTTCAAATTCATCATCACTTTTGGTGATGCCAAAAGCAACTTTAAATGCAAACACATTATTTATGATAATTTTATCTCGTCCCAAAATCTTTCCTGTATGAACATAGTTTATGATCTTATTATTTCAAAGTACCCGGTTCTCTTCAAGAGGATCTTCTTTAGGGGGGTTAGTATTAGAAGATGATTTGAATACAAGATTTGATATTTGTTTTATGGATGAGGACTCTCTAAGAGTACCATCATCTATTTGTTGAAGTTTTTGTTTTCTAGGATTTTTATCTTTGGCTCCAATAGATCTCCCGCGCTTCAAGCGTGGTATAGATTCATTTGCTGCTATGTTGACCTTTGTTCCTTCAGAAATTTCAATTCTAGATGGAGCATTTGTAATGAGAATATAAGATTTAACTACCTTTTCACTACTGGTAAAAATATTTGATAACTGATTTACAATATTTTGTAAATGAATTATCCTTTGAACTTCAAGTTCATATTGATTTATCCTTTGATCAAAATGAGATAAGTTTGGGTTATTCCAAGTAATTTCTTGTTATGTTTCAAGCACTGAATTTGATAACTTTGAGTTATTCCAAGTAATTTTTTATTGTGCACTAAGTTTGCTTTTGTTAAAGATGGGAAAATGTTCTCATCAAAATAGTTGTCTTCAAAATATGCCTTAAAAATATCACTAGTCAAAGATTCAAGAAATCTAATAATAGATAGAGAATTAAAATCAACATAAATTATTATTTGTTGTGGACCAATTTTAGTCTTTTATAGGGGTGCTACAGACACATATACCATACAACCAAAAGTTCATGGATGAATTATATTTTCTGATATACCATAAACAAGTTGTAAAAGACAATAATTATGGTAAGCATTTGGTTTAATTCTAATTAGTGATGCAACATGTAATATAACATGGTCTGAGACAGATATAGGTAATTTTGATTTCATAAGTAATGGTCTTGTAATCAATTGAAGTTACTTTATGAATGATTTTGCTAGAACATTTTGAGTATGTACATGAGCAACAGAATGTTCAACATCAATTCTAATAGATGTGCAAAAACTATCAAATACTTAAGTAAACTCATCAGCATTCTCCAATCAACTTTTCTTGATAGGATAATCTGGAAATTGTGCTCGAGTCTGATAATGTGTTATTAATCTAGCAAAAGCAATATTTCAACTAGAAAGTAAACAAATATGTAATCATTTACTTCATGCATTAATCAATACCATAAAATAATTAAATGGTTTGCATGGTGGATGAATAGGCCCACATATATCTCCTTGAATTCTTTTAAGAAAAGATGGTGATTCTGTAAGAACCTTTAATAGAGATGGTTTGGTAATTAGTTTACCTTAAGAATATGTAACAGATGAATTTTACTTGATAAAAGAATATTTAGGTTCTTTAAGGATGCCCATATGAATTCTTAATAATTCATCTCATTATTATTGATCTTGGATGTACAAGTCGATCATGCCAAAGTATAAATTGTTTGGATCGGAACACTTCTAGTGTTCTATAATATTTGATTCAATAGATTTCATGATTCTATAATATTTCTAAAAGAAAAGGCAAGTAATTTCTCAAGTACAAGCTTCTAGCCTGAAATACATGTAGTAATATAAATACTTCTGACCATTGTGTTTATATGCAAAAATTCTCTGATGGTGATTTCATTATTTTATTACTTTATGTTGATAATATGTTGATTGTTGGCATGGATTCTTCAAGAATTGACAAGTTAAAGAAGCAACTAAGTCAGTCATTTGCAATGAAGGACTTGGGGCCAGCAAAGCAGATTCTTGGGGTTCGTATTCATAGATCCAGAAAAGATAAGAAACTGTTTATATCACAAGAGCAATACATTGAGAAAGTTCTTGAGAGGTTCAACATGAACAATGCTAAAGTGGTTAGTTCTCCTCTTGCTACACACTTTAAGTTGAGCACAAAGCAAAGCCCTTCGACGGATGAAGAGAAGGAAGATATGGAAAGAATTCCATATGCCTCAGTAGTACGAAGCTTGATGTATGCAATGGTTTGTACGATGCCAGACATAGCTCATGCAGTTGGTGTTGTTAGCCAGTTTCTTTCAAATCTAGGAAAAGAACATTGGAATGCGGTGAAGTGGATTGTCGCGACGGCGATTTTACGCGCTTCGCGCCCCGCCGTGCCCCGCGGGTTTTGGGAGACAACGGCGCACGGTGAAAATGAGAGGTTGTTTATAGCCGTAAAATTTACGACTATAATTATAAGGAGTCGCCACCTAGTATTAAGGTCACTAGGAATCTAGTGGTCTGCGAGAGTCTTGGGTAAGGGGACTTGTTGTGCAAGGGGAAGACGTGTCACCCCCAGTGCACCCTACCTAAGGTAGGCTGCATTGTTGTTTGATTGTTTTTCTTAAGTTTTTTTTTTTTTTTTACACTGAATTTAAAAGGAAAAATATTTTTTTTTTGTTCGCAGGTGTACTTTACGATGTAATTTTACAGCGCAATTAAAAACCTTTTTTTTCACCTACGAATGTACCTTACATTGTAATTTTACATCGTAGTTAAAAATTCTTTTTATCTGCAAGTGTACTTTACAATGTAAATTTACACCGCGAAAACTAAAACAAAATAATTATTAAATTATTTTTGACATTTTGGCCGAACGCCAATGGATAATCGTAAACTGGTTACGATATCCAATTTTCGTTTAAAAATATGAAAAAGATGCAATATTTTTTTTACGAAAAATATGCTTGAAAAATCTTAGAATTCGGCCGTATGCACAAAAAAAAAATACATTTTTTTTATTTTTTATTTTTGTAATAATAATAGTAAAAAAAAACTTCTTTTTTTGTTTTTTTGTATTTTTTAACTTTTTTAATTTTTTTAATTTTTTTTGAAAATTTTTTTTTTTGGGCTGGGCTGTCAGCCACAATGGGCTGACAGCCAGCCTTAGTGGGCTGGGCTTAAACTAGGTGGGCTGACAGCCCACCTCTCATGGACTAGGTCTCCAGTCCAGGTGGGCTGTAAGCCCACCTCCTTAATTCATATGGATGCCCAATTCGTCCCTGCATGCAGGCAAACGACGAGAGGTAGGAGACCATCAACAGTGATTTTTCGAGTGTGACGAGAGGTGTACCTGTTAGCACCGATGGGTAGAGGAGGTCGAGGTGGTTGTCCTAGTAGTGGCGTCGTCGTCAACGGTGGCCTGTGGTGGCCGGAGGAAGCTCTCAAAGTCGCCTGTGCTTGCGTTGCTGCTACTGCCACCTGGTCTGTTGAGTCGCCGGAGAGCGTTGATGAGTTTATGGCGTCGAGATCAAATGTGGTTTTGAATGGTTGAATGTCCTTCCACGGAGGAGAGAGAGACAGTTGTTGGGGCTGTTTTAGAGAGAGAAATGGGCTGTGTAACAGGGGAGAGAGAGAGACGGCCGAGAAAGATGAAGATCAGGGTGTTGTTTTGTGAAATCTCTTTGTAAAATTAATTTGACCCATTTAAAGTATAATTAAGCTCTTGTGCTAAATTAAATCCTTCAATTGGGCTCTCAATTAATTTTGAAGCATAATTACACTTTACATCGGCCAACGATTAAATCAAATTGACCCATAAAAATATAATTATGTCTTCCGACTTAATTTTTACGCAGATTTATCTAATAATAAATTATCTTTGCCTCGAATCTGCATTTCCTTCATTTCTGGGCAAAAAAAAGAAGTATGACCGGGCTTCCGAAAATGTCCAAAATTTTCACATTAATTTTTCTGCCAACACCAGCCTCTTTTATTTTATTTTACTTATTTTTTGGTATATTTTGGGGAATCACCCAAAAATTGGGTGATGACAGTTGCCCCCCTCTTTACAATGCTTACGACTAAAGTCTTGTAAAAGACTTTAAATAGTAAGCGTTGTAAAGAAAAAGAAAATGGATTTATCAAACCAAGAAATGGTCAATCCATCCAAAAATGAGAATGAGGGCTATAAAGCGCACTCAGAAAGAACTGGTAAGATAGGGCTAGAAAGCGCACTACCTAAGAATTGGGGCCTAAGGAGGACACTAAAAAAAAGGTGGAAAATGGTGATGTTTGTGAATGACATAGGAAAATGGTCTTATTGTAATGGGTGACCTACCCAAGAAATGTAATGGAGACGGTCTCGTTGTAATGGGTGACCTACCCAGGTGAGAATGGTGAAGGTGGTCTCATTGTAACGGGTGACCTACCCGGGTGAGAATAGAGTTGTTGGTCTCATTGTAATGGGTGACCTACCCAAGTAAGATGGTGACGATGGTCTCATTGTAATGGGTGACCTACCCGGGTGAAAAATGGTGAAGACAGTCTCATTGTAATGGGTGACTTACCCAAGTCAAAAAGGTGAAGATGGTCTCGTTGTAATGGGTGACCTACCCAAGTAAAAGTGGTGAAGATGGTCTCATTGTAACGGGTGACCTACCCGAGTGAGAGTGATGAAGATGGTCTCATTGTAACGGGTGACCTACCCGGGTGAAAGTGATGAAGATTTCAGGGGATGGAAGATAGGGCTAGAAAGCGCACTATTTTAATTGATGGTCGAGGGTCTGAAAAGCGCACTCAAAGATGAGAGGGGAAATAGGGCTGGAAAACGCACTATTTTAATTGGTGGTCGAGGGTCTGAAAACGCACTCGAATGATGAGGGGAAATAGGGCTGGAAAGCGCACTATTTTAATTGATGGTCGAGCGTTGAAAACGCACTCGAAGATGAAGAGGAAAATAGGGCTATAAAGCGCACTATTCACATTGATGGTCGAGGGTCTGAAAACGCACTCGAAGATGAGGAGAAAATAGGGCTGGAAAGCGCACTATTCTCATTGATGGTCGAGGGTCTGAAAACGCACTCGAAGATGAAAAGGAAAATAGGGCTATAAAGCGCATTATTCACATTGATGGTAGAGGGTCTGAAAACGCACTCCAAGATGAGGGGAAAATAGGGCTATAAAGCGCACTATTTTAATTGATGGTCGAGGGTCTGAAAACGCACTCGAAGATGAGGGGAAAATAGGGCTGGAAAGCGCACTATTTTAATTGATGGTCAAGGGTTAGAAAACGCACTCAACGATGAAGAATGATGGTGGCTAGCAAGCTCACCAAGTTCTGGAAAGAGATAGGACTTAAATGTGCACTATCTGAGTTGGTTGATGGCTAGAAAGCGCACTCAAATAAGGAAGAAGATAGGGTTGGATAATGCTCTATCTGTGTTTGTTGAAAGGCTTGCAAGTGCACTCAAGGATGTGAAAGTGGTAAGGGCTCCAAGGCGCACACAAAACAATGAGTGGAGGTTTGCAAATTACAATCCCTCCAAAACATTTTTTAGATTATTAGTGGAAAGATGCCATGCGTGATGGCAACCAAATTTAGCGCGTCAAAGAGGTAAGAGCCTGGAGGCGTATACAAAAATGATGAATGAAGGTTCGTAAATTACGATTCCTCCAAAACATTTCCTAGATTCTCAACGGGGATAGAATACATGATGATACCCAAAATCAAGGAGATAAAGTTGAAAAACATGCTCAAGGACATGGAAAAGGTGGGAGCGTGAAAGAGCACAAAAATGATGAATGAAAGTTCGTAAACTACGATCCTTCCAAAATGTTTCCTAGATTTTAATTGGGGATGCAATGCATGATGATGCATGTATACTTACCTGAAAGATATAGGTCCTCTTTCTTCTTCCCGACCTTTCTTTCCTTAGGTTGGATCTTTGGCTTTGACGGCTTTTGCTTCTGCTTACTCGAGCCGCAACTTAAGATTCTGACCACTGGAGATGATAGATTTTCCATATCAACATGCCCCCCTGAGTTTGATCCAGATTCTTTGAAAAAGAATAATGGAGCTGGCTTCAATTGTATTTGTAGATTGCCCCTCAGTCTAGTCATGCCTCACAAGTGTTTTGGGCTTCAAGTGTAGTGTTTGCATGAAAAGGCTTGGTTATTTGGAAAGATTGTGTTTTCATGTGGGATTTTTGGAATTTCAAAGTCATTCCAAATACAAAAATCATTTTGATTGCCCCATTCAGGTCATGCCACAGCAGTGCTTTGGGCTTCAAGTGTTTATAGGAAAATGATGGTTATTTGAAAAAATTGTTTTCATCTAAGATTTTTGAAATTTCAAAGTGATTCCAAGCATAAAAACCATTTTGATGTTTGTTTAAACAAAAATATTCTCGAAAGAATTCAAGTGATCTCATTGTCAGGTTTTATGTTGACTTTGACAAGAATGTGAAATGATATTTGCAAGTCTTGTATGTCAGGAAGGCTTCGATCAGGTTTGGTGAAGCATTTGTAAGGATTATCTCGAATGGAAAAGCATTGCCTATCGATCCAGATTACTTGTATTTGATCAGAAAGGGCTTTATCAGGCTTGTAGTGTAGGCTCAGGCTGATGGCTACGAAGAAAAGATATTTGCAGGCTCAAAAAGTGTTTAAGGGTCTTCTAGACTAAGGATCACTTAGTGCTCACTCTTAAAACTCTTTTAGTCCTCATGATTGATTTTCATGACCTGCCATGCCCCCCAGCATTTTGTTTGGGCTTTTACGTAGACATGCCCCCTAGTATTTTGTTTGGGCCTTTTATCATGGGTTTTGAGTACTATCATGTTGACTCGATTTGTCGTAATGTACTAAAACTCCTTTTATGTTTATGGCCCACAATTTTATTTGGGTATCTCTTGACATGCCCCTCGGTATTTGTTTAGGCTCTTGAGAATGGGTTTTTTGCAATGCCATCATGTTGACTTGACATGCTCCCAAGAATTTTGGGTTTTTTTTTATTGTGACATACCCCTCAGAATTTTTGGGTTTTTTTTTTTATCATTGAGGACTACTTTGTAATTGAGAGTTCTCTCTTCGCACTTGCCCCCCAGTGTAGGGTGTGATCATAGTCGGGGTTAATTATCATGAAAAATAATTATACGGCTCAAATGGGAACTGCAATGGATATTTAAGATTTTGTGAAGGCATATCAAAGATGGCCTCTCTTCATATCAAAAACATGCAATTCGAACCGATAAACTTTGCTTTTCCATGCAAAATATTTTTTGATTTGTTTTTTGGGTTATTTGTTCAGCTATAAGATTAGCTTATTATATGGGATTTTTGGGATATGAGATCACCCTTCAATGAAATCCTTTGAATTCCCAGAACATATTTGTTAAACAAACAACAAATTGGTATTTTTTTTTGTACTAGACTTTGATTTGCCAAAAAACTTGATGAAATCATGGGATCATGTATAATTTGGATGGAAGAGATATACGACGTGTCTGTGTTATTCAAACAAAAAGCAAGAACAGGCCATAGTCAAAGAAAATACATGATATTATTGGAGAGAAAAGATGGTTTAACAAAAGGTCTGGTGGCATTACAAACAAGATTGTTGATAAATCAGAGCCAAAACACCATGCGAAGACATGATAAAAAATAGAAGGCAATTATGAAGCAATCCTCACTTTTCAATGTTGGCGTACTCCCTTTTCAATTGATTTTGTCGAGGTAGCTTAATTAGTTGCAGGACCTGGATTTTCTTCGAATGTTATCCACCCTGCTTTGATCAATTGCATGAGCCTCTTCTTGAAGGCACCACAAGTGTGAATGCTATGTCCTGCAGCACCAGCATGGTATTCGCAGGTGAGTTCGGGTTTGTACCAAGCAGGGTAAGGCGGCTGCAAAGGTGCCTAAGGTTCCGGAGCTATTTGCCCAATGCTTACCAACTTTTGATACATCTCATTTAAAGGCAATGGTAGCGGAGGTAGTTGTTCTTGGATTTTCTGGTAA
Organism: Salix dunnii; assembly: GCA_015731905.1. Lineage (NCBI taxonomy): Eukaryota > Viridiplantae > Streptophyta > Magnoliopsida > Malpighiales > Salicaceae > Salix > Salix dunnii. The sequence goes on along the minus strand of CM027668.1, from coordinate 7,951,017 downwards.
TTTCTTTTCGGGAAATTTTTAGGTGGATCTTTGGCTTGAAGATTAATGTTGGTAATTTCAGATGAAGGGTTATGGTAATTTTGAAATTGGTTTTTCCTACCCTCGTAGTCATCTTCAAAATGCTCGACTATTTTTCTCTTGGCTTCAAAGCCGTTTTTCTCCATAGGTACAAGAATTCTCCCACTTCGGATTCCCTGCTCTATTCGCTCCGCCACGGCTACAACATCCGTAAATTGTTGTGCCGAGCTGCCCATTACATGTTCGTAATAGGGTGCTCTTAGCGTATTGGCGAATAATGTCACCATTTCTTTATCTAGAAGCGGTGGATGTACCTGTGCAGCGAGATCTCTCCATCTTTGAGCATATTCCCTTATGCTTTCTCTATTCATCTTTTCTAAGTTGGACAAACTTGTTCTGTCAGGAGCAATGTCCATGTTATATTTATATTGCTTGATGAAAGCATCTACCAGATCTTTCCAGCTACGAATCCTGGTATTGTCTAGTCTCATGTACCAATTCAAAGCTGCCCCACTCAAACTGTCTTGGAAAAATGCATAAGCAACTTTTCATCATGCACTACTTCTGCCATTTTGTTGCAGTATGATTTTAGGTGAGTGACGGGGCACTGTGTCCCAGTGTACTTGATAAAGTCAGGAACACGAAATTTTTTTGGTATCACAACATTCGGGACTAGACACATTTCAGCAGCTTGTATCGGGTCGTATAGGTTCAATCCTTCAATGACCCTTATTCTGGCCTCCAACATCGCTATTTTATCTTGGTCGATACCCTCTGATGTTGGTATAACGGTTGGGGTTACGGCAGGTGTCGGCGCTGCTGCTTGAATGAAAGCTGGATTTTGTTCCGGACCTTGAACCCTTTCTCCTGTCACCTCTTCATGGTGATTCGTTGTTTCTGTTTGAGTAACTGCAGGTCTAGTTGAAGGACCCTCGCCAGAGGCATTCCTTAGTGCCTGCTCGAGTAAGCTGGTAAGACTAGCCACGCTAACTTTCAGGGAATCCAGTTCTTCTTGAAAATGAGCATCACGACGTGCACGATCTTCATCCTCCATATTTCTTTGACGGAGTCGAGTGTTAAGAGCTCTTCGGGGACCTATATTTTGACCTGTTGATAACATGTTATGTACAGTGATGGATGCGTGTGCATGTGGATGTAAATGTATGTATATACATGACAGGTGAATTATCGGAGGATTTGTATCCAAAGACAGGTTCTAAGTCATTACATGAGGGGTAAGCTTTCTACCTGGTCTCAAAGGGTCTATGAACTGCCCAGTGACCACCTCACGTGAAGGTGGTGTAGGGGTTTACAAGAAATGGTTGGGGCACTATGTGACCGTCATTATCAAGTAAACGCTCAGGTCATAGTTGGACGTTTCACGAATCTGAACCCCGACTGAAAGTCATGAGGCAGACCGCTAATCCCCACCTAACCTAAAAATGGGTTTATTCGCAAAATTAAAATGCGTGATGAAATTATTTCACACCCAATGATATGAATGACTTGAAATTAAAATGCATGCTAAAACAGTAACAATGCGAGTTAAAAAAATGAACTCAAAAACAACAATAAAAAAACAATGCTCAGTCCAGCGAAGTCCCTAGTGGAGTCGCATCTGTCGCGACGACGATTTTACTCGCTTCGCGCCCCGCCGTGCCCCGCGGGTTTGGGAGACAACGGCGCGCGGTGAAAATGAGAGGTTGTTTATAGCCGTAAAATTTACGACTATAATTATAAGGAGTCGCCACCTAGTATTAAGGTCACTAGGAATCTAATGGTCTGCGAGAGTCTTGGGTAAGGGGACTTGTTGTGCAAGGGGAAGACGCGTCACCCCCAGTGCACCCTACCTAAGGTAGGCTGCATTGTTGTTTGATTGTTTTTCTTAAGTTTTTTTTTTTTACACTGCATTTAAAAGGAAAAATATATTTTTTTTTGTTCGCAGGTGTACTTTACGATGTAATTTTACACCGCAGTTAAAAACCTTTTTTTTCACCTACGAATGTACCTTACATTGTAATTTTACATCGTAGTTAAAAATTCTTTTTATCTGCAAGTGTACTTTACAATGTAAATTTACACCGCGAAAACTAAAACAAAATAATTATTAAATTATTTTTGACATTTTGGCTGAACGCCAATGGATAATCGTAAACTGGTTACGATATCCAATTTTCGTTTAAAAATATGAAAAAGATGCAATATTTTTTTTACGAAAAATATGCTTGAAAAATCTTGGAATTCGGCCGTATGCACAAAAAAAAATACATTTTTTTTTATTTTTTATTTTTGTAATAATAATAGTAAAAAAAACTTCTTTTTTTGTTTTTTGTATTTTTTAACTTTTTTAATTTTTTTAATTTTTTTTGAAATTTTTTTTTTTGGGCTGGGCTTAAACTAGGTGGGGTGACAGCCCACCTCTCATGGACTGGGTCTCCAGTCCAGGTGGGCTGTAAGCCCACCTCCTTAATTCATATGGGCCGGGCACGACTCAAACAGCAGGCCTGCATGCAGTGGGACGAAATTCGTCCCTGCATGCAGGCGAACGACGAGAGGTAGAAGACCATCAACAGTGATTTTTCGAGTGTGATGAGAGGTGTACCTGTTAGCACCGATGGGTAGAGGAGGTCAAGGTGGTTGTCCCAGTAGTGGCGTCGTCGTCAACGGTGGCCTGTGGTGGCCGGAGGAAGCTCTCAAAGTCGCCTGTGCTTGCGTTGCTGCTACTGCCACCTGGTCTGTTGAGTCGCCGGAGAGCGTTGATGAGTTTATGGCGTCGAGGGGAAGCTTACCGTGGTGATCAAATATGGTTTTGAATGGTTGAATGTCCTTCCACGGCGGAGAGAGAGACAGTTGTTGGGGCTGTTTTAGAGAGAGAAATGGGCTGTGTAACAGGGGAGAGAGAGACGGCCGAGAAAGATGAAGATCAGGGTGTTGTTTTGTGAAATCTCTTTGTATCGGCTTGTTGTTTTTGTCACAAAGTCTCTGCAAGAATCTCGTCTCTTTCCTCAGTTTTTCAGCGTTTTTGCTCTGTTTTTTTTCTTTGCCCCTTTGCCCGTTTTTTCTTCCCCCTTTCCTCTTCAATTTTCTCCCTATTTATAGGCTAACCTTGCAACTTGCAGGTATGGGATTGATGTCCACAACATGGCGTTTTTAGTGGGTAGGTTGCAGGGTAAGGTTGCAGCATGGCTGCTGGAATGGCCAGCCATGGCTGGCACCATGGCTGCTGGTATGGCCAGCCATGGCTGTCGGCAGAGAGCTTTTTTTTTATTATTTTTTTTAGAACTAAATAAGTTGTGACAAAAAATATTTTTTCGATGAGAAAAATCAGGAAGAAAGATGTTTTTATCTTCAATTTTGGCTTTCGATTTCACTCGAAAAGTTTCGTCGCCGAAAATTCCGATCTTTTCAATTTAACCCAGATTAAGCCTCCAAATTTAATTTCTTGACAATCAAACCCTCAATTAGATTAATTAGACCCATTTTAAGTATAATTAAGCCCTTGCGCTTAATTAAATCCTTCAATTGGGCTCTCAATTAATTCCGAAGAGTTTCGTCACCGAAAATCTTAATTTTCTCAATTTAACCCAGATTAAGCTTCCAAATTTAATTTCTCAGCAATCAAACCCTCAATTAGATTAATTTGACCCATTTTAAGTGTAATTAAGCCCTTGCGCTAAATTAAATCCTTCAATTGGGCTCTCAATTAATCATGAAGAGTTTCGTTGCTGAAAATCTCGATTTTCTGATTAGGCTTCCGAATTTAATTTCTCAGCAATCAAACCCTCAATTAGATTAATTTGACCCATTTTAAGTGTAATTAAGCCCTTTCGCTAAATTAAATCCTTCAATTGGGCTCTCAATTAATCACAAAGAGTTTCGTTGCTGAAAATCTCGATTTTCTCAATTGAACCCAGATTCGGCTTCGAAACTTAATCTCCCACTAATTAGGCTCTTAATAAAATTAATTTGACCCATTTAAAGTATAATTAAGCTCTTGTGCTAAATTAAATCCTTCAATTGGGCTCTCAATTAATTTTGAAGCATAATTACACTTTACATCGGCCAACGATTAAATCAAATTGACCCATAAAAATATAATTATGTCTTCCGACTTAATTTTTACGCAGATTTATCTAATAATAAATTATCTTTGCCTCGAATCTGCATTTCCTTCATTTCTGGGCAAAAAGAAGAAGTATGACCGAGCTTCCGAAAATGTCCAAAATTTTCACATTAATTTTTCTGCCGACACCAGCCTCTTTTATTTTATTTTACTTATTTTTTGGTATATTTTGGGGAATCACCCAAAAATTGGGTGATGACATGGATTTTGAGATATCTACGAGGGACTTCCAAGACTTGTCTTAGCATTGGGTGTGGTAAACCAATGTTAGTTGGCTATATGGATTCTGATATGGCTGGAGATGTGGATACCCGTAAATCTACTTCGGGTTACTTGATCACCTTCTCAGGAGGGGCTGTTTCTTGGCAGTCAAGGTTACAAAAATGTATTGCACTTTCTACAACTGAAGCAGAGTTGATTGCAGCAACGGAAGCTTGTAAAGAGTTGCTATGGATGAAAAAGTTTTTACAGGAGCTTGGTCTCAAACAACAACAATATGTGTTGTTTTGTGATAATCAGAGTACTATCCACCTTGCAAAGAACTCTTCATTTCATTCGAGGTCGAAACATATCGATGTAAGGTATCATTGGATAAGAGATACTCCCAATGATAAGTTGTTAACTCTTGAGAAAATTCATACCGATGATAATGGATCTGATATGCTAACGAAGGCTCTAACAAGAGAGAAGCTTGAGATATGTTGCTCGATCATCGGGATGGCGAATCCCTCTACCTAGTCGGGAAGGGAAAGATTTATTGGGTTTGGATTTCCCTCCTAAGTAGAGTATGGCCCAAAATCTTATGTGGATCTAGCCCACATAAAAGGACCCACTTAGAAAAGTAGGGTTTTATGTCCCCACCCCTTTTGTGGGTGCTGGATAGTGAAAGAGAGGTGAGACAAGAAAACAAGTGAGTTGCCAATATAGAGAGAAAAGAGTGTTCTCGGATTTTTCTGTCCAGTTTTGGTCAAGTAGTCCGATCGACAAGTTTTTGTGGTTCGATTTAGCTAAAACTTTACAGAGATGTTCATGACATGTGAATCTTCATTCTGAACGGTGGAGATTGGATTCTGAGCTTTTTGCATATGGTTTTCAGCTAGTGAACAGTAGCCTCTGATTTTTGTGAGATATTCTTTGAATTCTTGTATTGGTTGATTTGTGCTAAGAAATTGTATTTCTTGAAGATAGTTTCAGTTTGTATGCTTTTAGTTGAGACTAGAGAAGACTTGTGTATTTCTATTACTATTAATAGTGGAAGTGTTTGAGTGGACTACGGTCTCGTGGTTTTTCCTTCTCACATTGGGAAGGTTTTCCACGTAAAAATTACGTGTCTTGTGTTTGTGGTGTTTGGATATATATTTTCCGTATATATATTGCTCTATTTGGTAGTTTCCTATAAATTCACACAAAGAGGGAGTGTTGAGTATTGTTGTTTCTCCCAATACACAAAATTAACACAAGGTGCATTTTTTGCAGCGTCTTGAAACCATAAAAATAAGGTGAATTTATTGATGTGCCAATTGTTGTCAAATATAGTACTTAAAAGCCACACTATTACCTGACCCTTGATGCAAAATTGATTCACTGACTATGCCCAAATGACACAAACCCTAGGCATTGATTAAGTATTTATTGCAGCACAGAAACATAGCTTTCAAATTACTCTATCAAAAGCACGCGTGAAGCTGGTCCATACCAAAGAAATCTCAGTCTATAATTTTCTAAGCTAAAGTTGCAAGATACAAAAGAAATGCATCTTGAATAAACCCTTGAAATCTTTAACCCTATATGAGGGTCTATTTCATTAATTGCTGGATCAAAAGACTCTCAAGAAGTAGAAATTTATAGATCAAGAAAACAACCTTCCGCCAAAAATAGTACAATCCATGCAATTGTTTGTATTAAATTGGCTCGGATATTACATTTTCTTGAAATAAAAAACACCAAGACGGAGGATTTCTTTTCTTTTACCTTTTTGACTTCTTATCTATTGTCTCAGTAACCAGACAGAAGATAGTGAAGAGTTGATATAACATTCCAAATAAAAGAATGCTCCACAATTCACACAAGGGAAGATAGCGAGAAATCAAGAATAACAAACGACTAGTAATAATTAACAAAAACAGGAAGTTCAAGTCATTAATTATCAATACCAAAAGAAAACAAGAGCAAATTTAAGAAACCAAGTCTAAGTTATGCACGTACGCACCTTGTTGTTGCCGTAGAGGGGTGTTTCTGAGAAAGGAAAACAGGCTCTCCTGGATTTTATTTCTATGCAATGGGTTTATATACAAAACATGAAGGAAACGAAGGGGAGTTGAGCCGTTATGATCGTTTCTTTTAAATATTGTAAAAATCAGTTCACCTTTCATCGAGTAATTGAGGTTTCTAAATTTAAGCAACAGAAACGCCTTTATTAGCAAGAAATCATAATGGAGGAAATTGGTTGGCTCGTACTGAAAAATTGAAGACTCAATTCAAAAAGTTTTTACTTATTCCCACTTCCCTTATTTGACATCCATTATTCAAAGGCTTTTTACAAGAACTTTTTATATTCCTAGACGTATAATATACTTTCAACCTCAATTCCTCTCAGTTGTGATTCTTCTTTATAGCTAGCTAACCATTACTCTCCATTATCCATAGTAGCTAATCTTGTTAAACAATAAAAAAAAAAATTAAAAATAAGATATGAGGTTAGAGTTTCATTAATGGATAACTTCAATACTAGATTAATTGGTTTACCTAAAAACAAGAACACTACATATATATCTATATCTATATATATATATATATATATATGCTAAAACAAATAGATTATTATACCCTTAATAAATAATAAAACAAAGTAATTTTATTATCTTAACAATCAAATCCACTTTTCTTTCATTCATGTCTCCTAATACTCTTTCACACTTTATACATAAATTTCACATATAATGAATTGTCAATTTAGAAATACAAGTTATTCATAAATAAAATCAATAGGATGTATACACCTAACTATCAATCATGACATGTTTGCTCTTGCTCTGTGCTAAGGTTTAGCTACAGTGATATCCATTATCAACACATAACTAATATATTAACAATCTTAGGTAATTCAATATATTTTTAGATATTTAATTACTGGAATGTGCTGAATTTGAGATCATATAAAGAAGCAAACAATGAGTTCAACTTAGAGTTCAAACATTGTTGGTCCGTCCCAAACAAGCCCAAGCACTAATTGGTTTTTGAGGTATAACAAGAGTTGTACAACTTGTTTCATACATTCTTTACCTTTATAAAAAGCCTTATGCATAGATAAGAACCCATTTTTGCTGTTTTGAAGTAAAGAAATTGAGTCAAAATGAAGAGTATGAATCAGACTAGGAATCCATGCAATCCAGACTCTGTCTCGGGTTATAGCCAAAATTTAAATACCTCTTTAGGCAGATACAAAAGGAGGTTTTCTTAGGAGGATATCCTAAATGTTTCACAAGTGAGAGGAAACAATATCTAAGAGAGAAAAAAGCAATCAAATCTGAAAGAAAGAAGTTAAGAAACCTCAGCCCCTTTAAGACTTCCAAGTCTCTAATTTTCCTATACTCTTGAGTGATATTTATCATATCAAGTTTTTATCTTTTAATTTTGTTATTCATTAGTTCTTTATTATGAGACTTGTGATGTAGTTTAGCCATGAATATGTTTCTTTGATTGAATTAATACAATACTTGTTTAGTGTTTTATTCTATACTTAATGTTTTATTACGCTTGATCACTATTTGCATGATTTAGGATTCATTTTGAGACTGAGAAGTGATAATTATTTTAGCTATTGTTTGAAACACATAAAGGATCTATAAGATTAAGATATTTATGGAACTTGTGTAATCATTAAGGGTTTTATTTCCTAATAAATCTTGATGATTTTAGAATTTTCATATAGATGTAGGAAGTTTCCTTGTTGAAATAATTTATTAATGCTTGAGAGAGATTAATGATTGAATTAGTAAAACCTAAAAATCAATAATAAAAAAGAAATCTTGATAGGATTAATTCAATTAAGAAAATCACATAAGATTAATTATAGTGAAGTCAGAAACTAGGATTAGTTAAACTTTATTTCAACACTTAGTTAAACTTTATTTCAACACCATTTAATTATTTGCTTGTTTGTTTTAATTATTTTTATTTTTGTAAATTTGTATAATTGAATAATCAAATATATAGGGATTTCATAATTTTAATAATTATTAATAATTTTTATAAATTCTGTTGAGAGAATCCTTTACTCATCATAATATTACTTATTATAGTTCGTACACTGGTGATTTCTATCATCACCAGCCCACATCTAAATATTTCTCCATTTCCCCTCCTCTTAAATAGGCTTGGTCGAATTTATGTAAATATTTCTACCATCACCAGCCCACATCACAATTTTTATAACTGTTCATGTCATTTATGTATATTTTTCATTTCATAAGAATAAACATGAACTAAATTCATCATTACCTTTTTTGGCCGAAACATCTTTCTAATACGAGTCATGGGATTTCTTTAAATGTTTTAGCAAATTAATCCCTTTTTACTCCTTTTTTTTATTAATACACGTTACCATTATATCCTAGTCAATTAAATTAAAAATACTTTTATCCTTCCTCTCATTTGTAATCTTCTACAGTCAATATCTTACCGCTACTTTTTCATATCAATAATCACCAGTAAACATTAATAATATAATCTAAACCATTCAATTTACAGAAACCCTAAATTCCATAACATATACTACCCTAATCTAAGTTCAATCCATAATTCCCTTTTTGTTTAATTTGTGTGTTTGTTTTACATTTAACCGGGTATTCCATTTTCGTCAACCTTTAAAATTAACTATAGTTAGAATTATTTTATTTTATTTTCCTAGTCTTTTTATTTTTAAAACCAGAGGTCTACGGATACATTACAAACACTGGGCAAAAAAATTAGATAGATGACAGATCATTACTGGGTATGAAACATGAATTTGGTCGTTTTAAATAACAAAACATGGCCCCTGAAACGAGTTCATCTATAACGATTATTGACATTGAATGGCAAAGAAAATGCTTTATGCAATAAAAAGGACACATTTGATTGATTGGTGACCATGGTGTATCGTTTGTTATTATGAAAATTGTTTGTGTATTAGAAATGACAAGCTTACTTGTTTGCATGATGTGTTGAGTTTTTTTTTTATAAAAAATTAATTGATTTTATATGTGTTATAATTGATTATCTTAATATTTAATTATTAAAATTATAATTGATAAAATTTATTAGAAATAAATTTTTTTTCCGCCTAAAAGTGATTGAATATTGTTATTGTTAAATTATTTTGTTAGTTATTTAATAAGTAGATTATACAATTGGAATTGACAAAATTTATTAAAAATGAGTCATGTGCTTCTTGTAACATACTCATTGATTGTTATGTACATTTTATTTGTTTGATGAATTATTTCATTAACAAATAGTAAAATTACAATCAATAATTTTTAGTACAGATGAGTAATTTGTTTAACGCATTAAACAATTTGATTGATGATTTTGTTTTAATTACTTAGATAATAATTTAATTGGTAAATAACAAAATTGCAATTGATAATATCAATGGTTCATCTTAACTAAAGATGAGTTATTTGTTGGCTGCAACATACTAATTGTTTATTGGACATATTTTAACTATTTGACAAATACCAAAAATGCAACTGCTAAAATTTATTAAATATTAGTTTTTCATATTTTTTTCATATTATTATATTAAAAGTATTTAGATTACCGAGATTAAATTAATGTGAGATTTATAAAGAAAAGTTAGGTCATATTTTTAAATATATTTAAATACATTATATAAAAAAAAAAAATATCACAATATATAATTAGTCTCACCTATTTTTCAAGGAAAAAATTCTAAAAATAATTATTATCATTATTCTAAATGTTTTATCTATAGTAAAATAAATACATATAAAAACTACATAGTTTTAAATTTTTTAAGTTGATAATTTAGCTCAGATGTATAGCATTATAAAAAACAATATAGGACTATTAACAATTTTGTTGCATGTGAAAAAAATTGGCGTTGTCTACGGTGAAACAGAGACCAATTTTTTTATTGTAGATAATTTGACATAAGTTTTCTATTTATGTTGTCTACGTATAGCTTTGTATATTTTTTTTACTTGATTATGAGATCTGAAATATCATAAATGAAAAAAATACATATGTTAATTTCTTACAAAAACTAACAAAAAAAAAGGAAAAAAAACAAAGAAATATCAAATTTCAATTATTATAGCTTTTATTGTAACAATTATTGTAAATAATTAATATTCTAATTATTAATGATAATATTATCACTGTCACTATAATTATCATTATAAAAAGAAATTCAATTTCTTTATTTTTCAAGATTTATTCTTCATATTATTATAGTTGAAGTATTTAAGAACACTAAGATTAAATTAATTTAAAATTAAAAAAAAAATAGTTCATATATATATATATATATTAAGGTGTTAATATTAAAAAATATCAAAATATATAATTATTTTAAGAAAACAATTCTTAAAAATAATCATTATCATTATTTCAAATGTATTTTCCATAATAACATAAATATATAAAAACCTAATAATAATAATAATAATAGTAGTAGTAGTAATAGTAATAAAAATGAACTAAGTTTTTATATATTATATAATAATAATAATAATAATATAGTTTTTATTATTATTATTATTATTATTATTGTAAATAATATTGTTATAGTAACAATCAAAAGTTTTGTACGCTAATTATTTCGCTCAGATATATAGCATTATTAAGCAAATATAAGACCATTAATATTTTTTGCATGTTATTTTTTTTTTTTATGGTTGTAGTGAAGTAGAGGGAAATTGACTCGTGTATTTTTTTCACCATAGATAGTTTGCCCTAATATTTCCACCCGTTTCATTTAAGCATCACTTAGTATATTTTTTGTTTTATGATATAAGATATGAAATATCATACACAAAAAAGTTATAAAAATTAATTTTTAATAAAAATAACATCAACATATTAATTATTTCATTTATTATTCTCATTGCTATTATCATGATTGTTAAATTGTCACAATTTTTATAGTTGTCATTATAAATAACTAATATTTAAATTATTATTGATCATACTATCAATGAAACCATAATTATTGTTAGAAAATGATATTCAATTATTTTTTATTTTATAAGATTTATTCCTCATATTATTATAGTAATAGTATTTCAGAACATTGATATTTTCTTCTTTTTTTCAAAAAAAACCTTTATATATAGCTGTCATTATAAATAACTAATATTTAAATTATTATTGGTCATACTATCGATGAAACCATAATTATTGTTAGAGATTCAATTATTTTTTTATTTTATAAGATTTATTCTCATATTATTATAGTAATAGTATTTCAGAACATTGATATCTTCTTTTTTTTTCTTCAAAAAACCTTTATATATATGTTAGTCCTTTAGTTTTGTTGGTTATTTTTATTTTATTTTTGTTTCTGTTTGTTTGATTTTGTTTTTATTCTTGATTTTGTCAATGACAATTTTGATTCTTTTGATTTTTGGTTCCTTTAATTTTTTTAGATTTGGAGGTTTTAATTTGTTTTAATTTTGTTCTCAAATTGAAGTTAGTCATATATGCTATTTTTAATTTCAGTCCTTATTCTTCGATTTTTTTTTAATAAAATTACACTATAATTTTTTTTAAATCTCTTTATTTGTTTTGGTGTCAAGGTTTTATTTGTTTCAATTTTATATTTTGATTGAAATTATTTTTATTTTTTATTTTTCATTTCAACCGTTATTTCTTGAATTTTTTATTTGGTATTAATTCCTTTGGTTTTTGCGGTTCTTCGTGGACAATATTTATTTTTTATCTGTATTTATGCATCTATGTGTTTTAGTTTTTGTTTTTGATTTTTGTGATTTTATTTTTTTGGTGAGGTTTTATTTTTATTTGGTTCATTCCTAAAATTTTAATTTATGTGATGATCATTTTAAAATTAATATTTATCCCTTTCTCCCTTAGTTCTTTTTTTTTGTGTGTTTTCTGTTATTTTTATCAGTTTTTTGAATTAGATGATTTTGCAGTTTCATTGTTTGTACAATAATAGTGATATTTTTAATGATTTTTTTTATTGATTTTTTTTGTAAAAATATTTTGCTTTTTTTTTAATTCTTTGGGTCAATTTAATGATTTTAATTGTTTGGGCAATAATGTTGATAATAATTTTAACTGTCATAGTTATGATAATAATGGTAACGCAGGGATGTATTTTCAATTATTTTTTTTAATATATAAATAGAAAATTAACTACTTATTTTTATTATTTGGTTATTGTTGATGTTTTCACAATTTATGTTTTGTTTGTTATGTTTAATGTAAATTATATTATAAAATGAATTAATTCTTATACAGTTAATTTAATAATTTAGGTATCTAGATCTTCTTGTTTTTTCAATGATGATGATAATAATTTTATACTGGTGATTTCATTGAAACCTACTAAACAGATAAATTTATATCAATTTAAAATTTTTATATTTTATAGGAAATTCACACTCCACAAGAATTCCACACAAATTTATTATTTTGTCCAAATTTATATTATAATTAACAAATCTCACATAATTAATATTTTTTGTGTTAAAAAAATATGATTTTTGTCGCGACGAAACGCAGGTAAGTGGTAGTATATTTATAAATGTAGACTAAAGATGTAATTGTTAACTCTGGTAATCAATAAAACATTATTCAAAATAATGGATATAAATATGCTTACCATAGACGTTATTTTCATGTACTAAGCATGTAATTTTAATTGGCATTTACGATGGTATCAGACTTCCAAATTATGATTTTTTTAGTTTTGTATCGGGTGGACTTTTGAGCAAGTTAAAATCTATAATACTATATGATTTTTTAAAGAACAAATTACCTATGTTGGATTACTAGAAATGTCGTCGCACTCAAAACCTTGCGTTGCATAAACACATTGACACCAAACTTCTTACAAGTCATTGACAAATCTCTTCTCGTAACTGTTTTTTGAGGTGAGTAAGGCTTTTTAAGCTCGACTTTTAAGCTATTTTTTCAATTATATTAATTTTTCTTTAAACTATACTTGGATATGATGTAATAACAAAGTATGTATGATCGACACAACAAATTGAAAATTCAAATTAGAATGTTTATCCTTCTAAAAATCTAAAATACCCTAAATTTTAAAATTTTATTTAAAACATTGTTGTCAAAATTATGAGTCAACTCATGAAATCATATGATTTTATAAGTTAAAAAAATAAATATTATAAAATCAGGTAGAAAAATCATTCCTTATTAAAATCAAATTAAAATTAAAAAATCAGACCAAATCGATCTAATTTTATGATCCCAAAAAAAAATACTATCTTTCAATTGCTATTGTCCCGCAGCCCCATGCTAGGCCATAGGTCATGCCCGGGACAACCCACCCCTCTCTCTCATGCCGTGCCGTCCCCCCCCCCCCCCCACTCCCTTGTTCTCATTTGGCGGCCCCCCTCTTTCTATATATATATATAGAGGTTTATGATTTTGAAAATCAGTTTTAAAATTTATATTTAAAATTTTTGAATTTTTTACTTTAATTTTTTTTAAATTATTTTTATATACTAATATCGAAATAATTTGTTGGAGTTGGAGCTAGTAATAGTAATATCGTTATTGGTACCAATATTAGTACTGATAATCCTTTTAATAGTAATATTTTTTTATGAATATATTAGAAATAGAGAGGAAAATGTCGATCATGCGATTAATTTTAATTTATATAGCACACTAGCAAATTATTTGTTTTGAATTTGTTAGTTTTTATGTAATGAAATTTTTTAAGCATAACTGTTTTGTAATGTATTTTTAAGTTATTTTTAATCATGTATGAAACTTAACTAATAAAGTTTTATGACCAAATTATATTGTATTGTATTTGAAAATATTTTACTTATAATTTAATAATTTTTCTACCGACACGATTTTAGCTATGATTTTATAATTTTTATATAAAAAAATTCAATTATAATTTTATAATTTTACAATTTATTCTTATAATCGGAGTTTTAAAAGTATTTTTCGTGTATTGAAAAAAAGTGTTTTCCGTGACTTGAAAACCTTGATTAAAACCGACAAAATTTGATTTATGCTTGCTCGCATCCAAACAAAATCTTCTAGTAATCTGACACGTGAATTCTGAACCTTGTAAGAGAAACCGTGTACTGCAGTCTATGATACGTACTTACCGTACTGTATAATACAGCCTGCAATGCACTATTGCCAGCAGCAATGTCGTAATACAGTTAAGCATAATAAAGTGAAACCGCGTCGACAGGCAGTCTCATTTTTTTATTTTGTATTTTGAAGCAGCCAGTCACATTAGCTTCATTTATGACTAAGGCTGGCAGTAATCATATATTATTAAAAGATTAACTGCATCGAAAGCCGGCTAACGGGCTAAAAGGAAATAATATAACATGGGACTTTCATATTAATTATTTTAAATCATGGATTTCTACAGGAAGGAACACGATTTTAACATATTTCAAATTAATTACTTGATGTTTCTTTACATTAAAAATATAAAAATTGAAATATAATGAATAAATCGAAGATATAATAATCCAAAATCTTTTATATTTGAAATTATGTTTTAGTATATTTGATATAAAATAACATCAACTTGATGCTTTCTCAGTACTTTCCAATAGTCAATATAAAAAAAAGAAAACATTTAGTTTATTTTAAAATATTTTTTTTTAAAAAAAATACAATACAATATCAAATGCTCAAAATGGGATTTTGAGCCTTATATGAGAAAGTGATTATATTTAAAATTCTAGCATGTGTCAAAGTACTTTGCTTCTATACATTTTATTAGAAAAAAACTAATAATTTTTTTTTTCCTATTTGATAAACAGCATTTTCAAAGCAATGCTTAGCACAGGAGAGTTTTGTAAAAACTCTCTCTCGGGTGTGTTTTGTATTGCTTTTATTTTTATAGTTGATATTTTAAAAAGCAGTTTCATAAAAAATATTTTTAGTTGTAAAGATATAATTCCAAGTGCAAATCCAGTTGCAAGTTTCAGATTCATAATCAATAAAAAAACAACAGGGTTGTGAAGTAAAACGAAGTCACACGCCTTTCTTTTTCATCAGGACTGATATCTATCTATATATTTTTTAAAATATATTTTAGGCCTGACCCAACAAAATGGGTCGGGCCCCACTTTGTTGGACATGGGCTAGGCCGAGAGCATTCTAGCTCAGCCCAAGAGTTAAGAGTTTAAAAAACACAAATAACGGTGCATTACATTGTTTATCATGAATTAATTCATGCAATTACTGTTCATATAAAACATGAACAGTAACATGGCCAACGGTGACGAGAGGCTCACCTGCCAATACCTACGGGTAGAAGAGACTGATGTGGTTCTTCCTGTGGTGATGATGTTGTAAATGGTGGACTGTGGTGGTCAGCAGCAGTGTTGAAAGGGTGTTGTTGCTGCTAGTGCAGCTACTACTGCTTGATGTTGACGCTATGGAAGAAGACAGGATGGTGCATGTGCTGTCGGTGAAGAAGAGAGATTGACAATACCGAAGGAGTAGATGGTGGTACTCGCCGGTGACTACTGAGGAGAGAGAGCTACATCCGCGATTGTTTTGGAGAGAGAAAGTTGCAACCGATAGAGCTTTTGGTGATCTTGTTGTGCTAAGGTTGACTATTGGTCGGTGGTTGTGTCATCATTTTCTTCCTCTCATCTCTGGTTAATCTGTGTCACCATCTTTTACGTAGCAGTCACTGTAGAAATGAAATGCAAGTAAAGCAAAAGCTTGAAATTTCTTAATATTGTAAACCGTGGTTTCAATTGATTTTTTGGTGGATTCTCTAGCAATTTAAAATGTGTTTTCTCTTTACCAAACACCATAAAACTGTTTTTGCTCAAATTTTAGTTTCAATCGCAATACCAAACAGCCACTAAACTAGGGAAACAAAGCACACACCATTCTGTAAGTTATCCATCTACTCTTTGAATACCTCGTCTCCTACAATTATATATTTTCCTAGCCATGGATATATATACACACACACACACAACAAAACCAATAATCTTGTATTTGATGTATAGGAGAATCTTGCATTTGATACATAGGATAGAGAATATATATATATATATATATATATATATATATATATATATATATATATATATATAATACAAGATTATTGGTTTTGTTGTGGTTTGTAAATTAATGAATAAAAAGAATTTTTTTTTTAAATGTTTATAAATATAAGTTCTTATTGTGTAGTGAATTAAATGAAAATTACAGTGGACGAGGGTTTTTAATGGATATTTATAATATAAAAAATAGTTGTTGATACTTTAATCTAAATATATTATTTTAGAAAACAAAATTATTTACTTTGGTCCATGAAAAAGAGAGTAGATGGCCTTTTGATTCTTTCTTAGCCAATAACATGACGATCAATCTAAATCATAAGCTTGATTTGACTCATGACCTGTTAATTCGAAAAGAATAGGAAAAAGGAAATCCTGCTACACTTGATCTCATTGGAGTTCTACATAAACCCAGCTAAGATTGAGCTACACTCAACATATTCTCTCCCCCCCTCCCTCTCTCTCTCGATCTGTAACCTACAGTGCTCAACATTCTTTTCTCCCTCTCCCTCTCCCTCTCATTACCATCAACCAGAAGTTTTGATTTCCGGTTCTTTTTGAATTAAAAAGCAAGCATATAATGGCAGAGGTACTACTAACTGAAGAGCAGATTGTTGAGTTTAGAGAAGCCTTTTGTCTGTTTGATAAGGATGGAAATGGTTAGTTTCTTCCTTCATCAATTTGTAGCGTGTTTATAGATATTAATCCGTGTTCAATATATAATATATGGATGCAGGTTGCATTACCGTTGAAGAATTGGCCACGGTCATTCGGTCATTGGATCAAAATCCAACAGAAGAAGAGCTTCAGGATTTGATTAGCGAAGTTGATTCTGATGGAAATGGTACTATAGAGTTTGCTGAGTTTTTAAGCTTGATGGCCAAAAAAATGCAGGTATCACACACACGTGACAGTACATTTTGTTTGGTATAATTATAATTAATCAATATTACCCTTTGATTTACGTTAGTAATTCATCAATGTATATATAGTTAGTAATTCATCAATGTATGTATGTATGCATGTATGTATGTATGGTAATTAGGCAACATTTTGAGATTTATTAATGAATTTATCAGGAGACTGATGCGGAGGAAGAACTTAAAGAGGCGTTCAAAGTGTTCGACAAGGATCAGAATGGCTATATATCAGCTAATGAGGTTATATGAGCAATTAATTGGCCTTCTTTTCCATTTTTCATTAATATATTTTATTAATCGACATCTTCATTCATAATATTTATTGAAATTAATTTGCCATGCTATTGATATTGATATTGATATTCGTGTAAAAACTAATAATAAATCTTTGTGTGGTGTATTTCACATGTTTCTCCTAAGCTGAAGGTTTAGTTTACACAGCAAATCGTACGAGATAAGCTGAATGCAGTGAACAGTAACCATTTTTCATGGGACATTGCATTTGGATCATAGCATTTTACTTATTTTAATTTGCCAGAGAATATAAGCATATTAAAAATGCTCTCTTTTTGTTCATGTTCAGTTGAGGCATGTCATGATCAATTTAGGTGAAAAGCTCAGTGACGAGGAGGTGGGGCAGATGATTAAAGAGGCTGATTTGGACGGTGACGGTCAAGTTAATTATGATGAATTTGTTAAAATGATGATGAATGTAGGGTAAAAAAATCAGACCCAAAATACATTGAGTTTCATCTCAATTCCATTTTTTTGTATTTGTTGTAGCGCATAAGCTCAAGTAGCTAGCTAGTCAATGATCAATGACCTGAAAAATCACCGCTGGCTGAATTTTATTCTTTGTTTTTAGTCCAAAAGTTGTTCATTTATGACTTTAACTAGCCAAATACACCCCCTCCTCATTGTGGAAGACACCATATTTTTTTTAATATAAAAAATATTAATTATGTGTATTTTTTCATTGTATTATAAATTTAGCTAAAATAATAATTTTGTACAGAAATCTTATGAAGTGCAAGTTTTCTATAAAATAGATGAATTTTAAATTGCTATAAATTTATCTGTTTAGCAGTTTTCAATGAAATAACTAGTATTAATTTATTATCATCATCAAAAAAGCAAGAAGATTCAGATATTTGAATTATTAAATTCACTGCATTAAGATTAGTTCATTTTATAATTCAATTTAAACCAAACAAAAATAAAATATAAATTGTGAAAATACCTATAATAATGAAATAACAAAGATAAATAGTTAATTTTCTATTAGCAAAAAGTCAAAAACATAAATTGAAAATTCATCCCCACGTTATTTTCATTATCATTATAACAATTAAAATTATTATCAATATTATTTTAAAAAAATTAAAATAAATAAATTCCCTGGAAAAACATTAAAAAAATAAACTAAAGATTTTTATAAAAAAAATTAAAAAAAATAACAAAAATTATCATTATCATTGCATAAATAGTAAAATAAAAAAAATCATCTCATCCAAATAATAAATAAAAATAAGAGAAAACAGAAAAAAAAATGAATAAAGAGAAAAAGGGAGCAATATTAATTTTAAAATGATTACCAACATAAATTAAATTTTCAGGCCTAAACCTACTAAAAATAAAACCCCAATAAAAAAATAAAAACTAAAAGCATAGATGCATAGAGATGAATAAAGAATAAACATTATCCAAGAATTAAAAAAACACTAAATGAATTAATACCAAATAAAAATTTGCAATAATCAAATAGCAAATATAAATAGTTAATTTTCTATCGATAAAAAAATAAATACATAAATTGAAAATTCATCCTCACGTTATTGTCGTTATCATTGTTAGAACAAATAAGATTATTATCAACACTGCTGTCAAAACAGTCAAAATAATTAAATTGACCTGAACAATCATTAAAAAAAAATATATTTTTATAAGAAAACAATAAAAAATTATTCACTAAAATTATCGTTATTATTGCGCAAATAGTAAAATCATAAAAATCATCTAATCTAAAGAGCAAATAAAAATAACAAAAAAAAAATAAAGGGAAAAATAAAGCAATATTAATTTAAAATATTATAACAATAGCAATATTGGTGTCTTAACATCTAAAATTATTATTGTTATTACTATCAAAACAATAAATATTATCAAATTAAAAAAATATAAATATTTTACATATATATCTCATGCTAGATTTAAATTAAATTTGATAATATTCATATTAGTTCTATTATTGATCACGAGATAAAATAAGTAAACATTTAGGCTGGTGGATGAGGATACTATCCATAATGTTGGGATTAAATTATGCTTCTTAGAGTCTATATTCAAGTGGCAGATTTATGCCTTTGTCTCCACGTGTGATTGTAGCATCCCTTTAAAAGATTTGAAGTTTTGATTATATCCGGTTTAGAGTGTAGTTGATATTGTTTTTAAAATTGTTTTTTTATTTAAAAATATATTAAAATAATAACTATTAAATTCATGTATTTTCCTTTTTAAAAATTTCAAAACACTACAAATTTCAAATGTGATTATGATGGTTTTGTAATGAGTTTGACTCTTGATGTTGATGATGGATGGTTAAGCATGCATGATGAAAATTGTGCTTGGTGTGAAAGTTCTGAATTTATAGAAAACCTGAATTTGGTGAATTATTTCGGGATCTTGGAGTGAGTTTTAGGAAAAATAAATGGATACCTGCTGGAAAAAGAAATTTTGTGTGAATTATTCGGGATCTTGGAGTGAGTTTTAGGAAAATTTCAAAGAATGAAAGTTGTGTATATATATGTCTACTACATGTGAAATTTATAATTTTAAAATATACATGTTATGACTGATAGGTTGCTCAAATGGATACCTGCTGAAAAAATATTTTCCATCAAATTGTGTGTGAGTTATTTCGAGATCTTAGGAAAAATACAAAGAAGAAAAGTTGTTGACCTATATGTCTACTATTTCTCCTTAAAATTTCGTAATTTTTAGATATATATTTATAAAATTAAGTGGGCATGAAATAAACCCATGGACTTAACCTAAAACATATGGGCTTGAAGAAAAAAAAATGTGTGGATTCTATTAAATGGACTTAAGTTAAAACAAGATGGACTTAAACTTATAACTAAGGTGGACTTAGATTTGGGCTTGGGTTAAAAGAAATGAGTTTAAACTAAGATAAAGTTAATAAACTTGGATCAAGCTAATGGGCCTAGAATAAACTAAATGGACTTGGGCTACAAGTAAAAAGCTTGGTTTGAAAAATAGATGGGCTAAGATTAAAAGAAATGAGCTTTGACAAAATAAATAAATAAATTTATTCTTTTAATAAGGGAAATATTTAAATCTTAATATTAATGGAATTAATGAACAATATTAATGAGCGGAGGTTGTGTTCCTTGAGTACCATGATTGGTATGGCGATGGATGAATCAGTGAGAATGGTTTGAGAAAATTGGTACATTAAACATGTCATCCGGCATCACATCATTGAGTCTTGAATTGACACGTTGATAACATTGAGTGGAATGGGTAATAGCAAGGAATCCATATCACACAAATAGATGAAAATGTGAAACACAAAAGCATTGCATATCACGTGCATCACCCTAGCTTTGGCTCATTCTTATTTGTGTGTTGTTCAAGGGTAAGGTTAAGATCGATGCCTCGCTAAAAGAGTCAATCTGAAAAAAAAAAGAGCCTAATTTGTAAATTAAATATCTAGGCATTTTGAGTATTTTGTAAATTATAGAATTGTTCTAAGGATGTTGTAAATTATCCCGTTTTCAACAGTGACTACAGGAGGCACTAAGTCCCAGGTCCTATGCTGCATGAGAGTAGTTAATTCTTGGTACATAGTAGCACACCAGTAAGGTTAAGAGAGTGCTTAACTCACATATATGGGTTCAATAGGTTTAGATAATGGATGTTTGGTGACAATGTTCAATTGTTTGGGTTTGAAGATTTGGTTTAGAGATCAAATGGTCATGGGGTCTTAGAGATGCCTAAATACGAGTGTTGTGTAGAAATATAGGTTTCGGGTGGAGGTGGATGGGTAATAATGGAGTCCAGGGTGGGTAAATAAGAGGATGTAGGGGTTGAAGACAGGTTTGGGGATATAAGGTGATGATTAGGGTTTGTGTATGTTAAAGGTGAAACAATAGATGGAAAAGGCCATAAATGGTGAGAATTAAAGTGAGTAAAGACCGGAGGCATACCTAAAGGAGCATTGATTATGGGAGGGTAATCAACTAGGGGCATTGGTGGCGTAGGCAAGACTAGTGGGAGCTTAACTAGAAATGAAGACAAAAGCAACAAGGGGATTGAGTGAGAGTAAGAGGCTGGAGTGGTAGTTATGCAATTCAACCATCAAAGAATCTATTGGAGGTTCCAGGTGGTCTAGTTACTAGGCTTAGGGCTAAGAAGTTCAAAGAAACTTTTAATGGACTTCTTCAAGATACATGAGTTAAGGTGGACTTCAAGTAGATTTATAATGATAAAGAGCAAGCCTTGATTAATTTGGTTCATGTTCAAGAGGTGGATCTGAGACCATTACATAAGGATTGATAGAAGAAGACTAGTTTTAGATAGTTTGACCTTTCGTTACTCTTTTAGTTATAACTGGAGCTACATATCTAATTTTGATGTGATTTTAGTTGTTCTGGAAACTAAACTTCCATACCTTTTCAACGGTATATAAAAACCCTTCTAATTCATCAAGACAAGAGAGAACCATCCATTTTAAGTTGGCCCTTGTTGCTGCTAGATAAAATGCAAAAACAACGAACTTTTCTTATTTAATTAGTTAGGTTATCAAACTTTAATTATTTTGAGAGAAGACCATTAGTTTGGGTTTTAGATTTGTTTAATTTTTTTTTTTAATTAGGTTGGGATAGTTTTAGCTTGGGTTAATTGTTATTTAAAATGGGTTTATGTGAGGCCCATTAGGAAAACTAGGGTTTTGCCTTGGAGTATATGTACTCTTTAGGAATAATGTTAAGGCAACCTTTTGGACATTATTTTCCAACATTGTAGCCGACTTTGGTTGCTCCTTCTTGGTTCTTAATTGAACTTTCAACTCTTCAAAGAATTGACTATTATTTGTAGTGAATTTATACTTTGTTTGCTCATTTTCAAGTGCAAGCATTGTGATTGAGTCGATTTATAGTCTTGTTTCCTTGGAGCAAGTCTTCCATTTTGATAAGCTCATTCAAATCTCAACAAAACTTTGGTTAGATTGATCTTAGGGTGACGAATACTATTAAATTCTGTTAGGGTTCGCATCAGGTAGGTTGGTGAAAGGACAGACACTGGGTTTCATCAAAGATGACATGACGAGATAGGTATATGCATTGAGTTTGTGAGTAAAGGCATTTGTAAGCATTTTGATTGAGGGAATAGCCCAAAAATAGACAGGGCGTGGATTTGGGCTCCATATTGTGTTTGGTGAGAGGAGTTACACAAGTAGCCATTTTTTTTTATAATTTGAGATAATTAGGCTTTTAGCTAAAAAGTGTTTGGTACGGGGATATATTATGGAGCAATGGTATGGGTTAATGGTTTATCGGATACATTGCCATGTGAAAGCCATGTAGCCAATATGTGAGGGACATATTGGCATCATGAAGCAATGTGAGACCAGATTCTACTAGGTGATGGTATCGATGTTTAGAGACACCATTTTGTTATGGTGTGTGGGGAGTGATTGTGAAATGACTTATGCCATGTAGGGAAAAAAATTGAGACTCGCATATTCCTACCATTGTCCAAGTATATGATTTTGTTTTTGCATTGAAATAAGTTTTTGACAAGAGTCTTGAATTGAGGAAATATAGTTTTAACTTTGGATTTTATTTTCAGAGAATAAAACCATTTATATTTGATATAGTGATCAATAAAAATAATATAGTAGCAAGAGTCATCTAGACCAACACAATGAGCTGGTCTCCAAACATTTATATATATAAGTTCAAAGGGGCATTGCTGGATAGACTGGCAGGACGAAAAGGTTGTCTATGAGCTTTATTGATAGAGCATGAAGAACACATATAAGATTTTTTATTTGTTGTGATAGGGAGTGGAGAACCATGAACAAGATGCTAAACAATTTTGAGGGATGGATGACCAAGTCATTTATGTCGTTCATCAAGAGAAATATGTTCATGCATGTTTGTGACCATTGGGAAGGAAGGAACCACCATTGTTTCTAGGAAGATGTAGAAACCATTTTCACATGCACCTTTTACCAAGGTCACCCTCGAGATCATGTCCTTCATGAGAAAATATGAGGGATGAAATTCAATGAACATATTATTTTGAGATGTAAAGTGATGCATAGATATAAGATTTTTAGAAAGGCTGGGAACACATACGGTATCTCTAAGAAAAAAATTTATTAGAATTTAGAGTGAGAGATCCTATGTGTGAGACAAACAAACCTAAATCATCACCTAACACAACTTCATCAATGACATCATATTTAGAGTGAATGGTTAGATTGTTGAGATCTCTTATGATATTATTAAAGGTGATAGTCCATGAGCCATTTAGGATTTATAACATTGGGAGTAGAAGTGCAATCAGTGGTTGTCGTTGCAGACTATATGTAACACTCCCCACCTTTTGGGAACAACCACGTAATCTTATTAATACACATTCGTCCAAAAAAGTAATAATAAATTTTTTTTATCACTAGAGTTGTAACATGACCTTAAACAATAATAAGTCTCAAAACAATAACATGTCTCAATACAGTACATGTCCTAAAACATTAACAGATCTCAAAACATTAACATGTCTTAATACAGTAACAGGTCTAGAAACAGTAACATGTCTTAATAGAGTAACAGGTCTAGAAACAGTAACAGGTCTCCAACAATAACAGGTTCTGAAACAGTAACAAGTCTCGAAATAGTAACATGTCTCAAACAATGACAGGTCGCGAAACAGTAACAGGTCTCAAACAATAACATGTCTTGAAACAGTAACAGGTCTCAAACAATGACAAGTCTCGAAATAGTAATAGGTCCCGAAATAATAATAGGTAGGTTGTAACATAACCCTTAATTCAATCTTAACCCATTCATCTTGGGTCTACAAAACCTTAAACATCACCCTCATCACAAACATAATTAATAACCATATGTTTAGCATCATTCAACCATTTACACTAGAGTTTATATAAATCCAGTCACATGTAGTAAAATACAACAAAACGAGTTAATTCTCTTACATTCCAATATTTTTTTCAAAAATGGTGAACATACATATCAGTTTGCCAACATTTAATTTATATAGGTTACTATTGAATATAAAATTACGAAACAATAGCTTTACTCCTAACGTGAAGACGACGGACCTGAAATAGAGATACAAGATAATCTCTTAAGGAAAATTGTAGAAGAAATCATATTAGAGTTATTAAACCCACGATATGCCATCATATATAATTGAAATCATCAAAATAGCTATTTGAAAACCAAACCATCTTCCCCACTTGCATATTACCGATATTAAATCTAACCGATACTAATTATTGCTAATACTAAGCATTTCTGATACCCTTATCACCCTACCGACATAAATAATCAGAGAAGACCCCTTCCCGGGTCCGAACATATCTCATACATTTTTATTTTACTCTTGAAAGTTCTACATACATGAATGTGTGTTTAATCATTGCACCGTAATCCCTTTATCCGGGATTCTAACATACACTAAATGTATATTAGCCTGTGCATAGTGATCTCTTTATCCGGGATCCTAGCATACACTGAATGTATGATAATTATTCATGATGATCTCCTTATCTGGGATCCTAACATACACTAAAATGTATGTTAGCCATTTTCCTTGGTGATCCCTTTATCCGGGATCCTGGCATACATTGAATGTATGATAGTTATTCAAGATGATCCCCTTATCCGGGATCCTAAAATACACTAAAATGTATGTTAGCCATTTTCCTTGGTGATCTCTTTATCCGGGATCTTGGCATACACTGAATGTATGACAGTTATTCATGATGATCCCCTTATTCGGGATCCTAACATACACTAAAATGTATTTTAATCATTTTCCTTGGTGATCCCTTTATCTGGGATCCTGGCATACACTGAATGTATGACAGTCATTCATGATGATCCCTTTATCTAGGATCCTAACATACACTAAAATGTTGTTAGCTATTTTCACCAATCCCTTTACCCGGGATCCTAGCATACACTAAATGTATACTAGCCACTGCCATGTTTCATTCATGACCTTTCCAAACTTCACTGATATACATGCCTTAACAATTCTTATTGATACATCATATCTTCACAAACTTCCACCAAAATCTTAAGCATAAATCACACATTTTCACTATGAATATTAAATTAGAAACACAATCATGAATCACCTACCTGCTGTGGATGCTCTGCTCGTGGTCCTTTATTGCTGCTGCTGCACCACACTTTTGTTCTCTCCTGCAATTACAGAAAATTCTCGTAAATCATATACAACCACCGATACTCTTCGTAACAACCACAATAAAACAATTCAATATGCCTTTACATTTGTTATTCCTTTATAACTTTTTTCAATTAAAAATATCATTATAAACACCCATTTTCAAACATAACTTGTTTCTTTTTCTTTAATGCGTCTCACTTCATCCTTTTGCGACCTCCCACCTATTTTCTCGTTTTTCTCAAAGCTGCCAGCAGAGGTAGGATTTTGACTTTTGCCCTGATTGTTCGCTATAACAGGAGTTTTAGAACTCCGTTTTGTACAAATTTTATCTCATTAGAAAGCTAACATATAGGGCTACAACTCTTATGTGGAAAGCAAATCCAGTTCTGTCCCCAAAATTCACGAAATGCATCACGAATGTGACAGACTTGCTATTCTGCAAAGTCTGCCCTGCACAGTCACGTTAAGTGACCCTTAACTAGAGTTATAAAATTCCAAATTAAATGCAACAAGTTTCCTTAGATAGTAGACATCCAAAACTAAGACTCCTTTGAACAAACCCAATCCTAATTCCTTTGTTTTCCCACTCAAATTCTCTCTGAAAGTTAAGAGATGAATATGTCAAGCTATTCACTTCTGCAGTACATGCATTTGGCTGAAAGTTGGCCTTAGGGAAATAACACTTCCCTCATTCTTTTCATGCTCAATCATTCATTACACAACCATTCACATGCAACACAACATATACAATAATTATTTTACAAAACACATAATCTTTCCCTTCTAATTTCTGCCCTCAATGGTCAACCATGGCCTTTCCTAAGGTTCCTCCTTTTCCCTTTCCATTGATCTTGCCAATTAACTCCTATTTCATGTCACATTCATCAATTTCACACAATTCCACATTTCCCCCAAAATATTTTAAGAACTCTAACCCAAAATTCATAAAGAAAAATAATGCACTTTAACCATAAAGTCAAGAATCTTTTAGATACATATAAGAAACACCTTACCAAGAAAGATTCAAGATCCTAATAGCTTGTGAAATCACAATATCCTCCTATCTTCTTTCTCTTTCTATTGTTGGCAGCCCAAACACTCCTTTTCCTCCACTTTCTCCTTCCAATAATACTCCAAATCCTTGGATTTTTTATGTTTGAATATTTTGGTAGCCCATAATTTCACTTTCACCTCGAAATTTTTCTTCAATTTAGGTAAAAAAAATATCAAAATCTCCCTCTCTTTCTCCCCCTCGTTTTTGCTGGAAATGAGAGAAAGGAGGGGTATTTATACTCCTCAATTTCTCTTATTGCACTTAGGCCCCTCATCTCTTTTAAATGATTTCTTTTTACCCCACCTCCTTTTTTTATAATTTAAATCATAATCTTTTCATTTATTTCAATTTCACCCCATCTCAACTTATTTTATTCATCTTTTAATTCATTTCTTTAATTTAACACTTACATTTATTTTTCAAGGTTTACACTGTATCTAAGGGCAAAACTTAGCGGTGTGACCAATCTATCACAAAATTGACATTTGGAGTGGTATCATTTCTAAGTGGGACTAGGTCAACCTAATTTTTTGTCCAAATTTCTGTTATATGATCGAGTGTCCCATTGTTAGCAATGGTTGTGTGGAAAACCAAGGGGCTTGCCATGAGCCCTCTGTGGGAAGTAACTAG
Organism: Salix dunnii; assembly: GCA_015731905.1. Taxonomy (NCBI): domain Eukaryota; kingdom Viridiplantae; phylum Streptophyta; class Magnoliopsida; order Malpighiales; family Salicaceae; genus Salix; species Salix dunnii. Next base: position 7,923,528 of record CM027668.1, on the reverse strand, counting down.
AGAAAGTGTTGCAATTGGTGTAATTTGCCGACACTAAAAGATGTGGAGAAGCCAATTCTAAATGGTGGAGGTAGTTGTCATTACCAACTAAAAGATCATGAAGCTCTTCAAAGGTCAATGATTTCTCCCTAGCATGAATGGGTGCAGTAATTTCCTTTAAACCAGAAACTAACCCATTCAAAGCATAAAGAGTATGGTCATTGTCGAAAATGGGATGGTCCATTAGAGCTATCTCGTCATCTAGAATCTTGATGGCATAGAGATACTCTGAAATTGAGCGATTTATTTTTTTGATCAAGGTAATATCTTCCTTAAGTTGCATAGCTCTCATTCGAGATCTGCTAGCATACATGGTATTAAAAAAAATTTCCAAACCTCATGGGATGTTTTAGAGGTAGCAATAAAAGGAGTAATCATGGTGGGGTGGATGCAAGGATGGCCCTCAGAATTAACTTGTCCTACCGAACCCATTGAATCATAATTGAGGCAAAGTGGTGGGTGCTATCGGAGGATGAACATATTGAACGTTTGGTGACATAATCTAAAAAGTCATGCCCAATTAGAAGGGTTTCAAATTGAGCATGCCATTGAGAGAGAAAATGGAGGGGGTTAATTTTCCATTGATTTAAGTTGTAATGTTAAGTGTTATAAGTGGGGTTTCAATGGGTGAGGAGGGCTTATTGTTTGCATTTTGAGAAGCAGCCTAGAATGAGGATTGTGTTCTCGTTTGAGATAGTTGGCTCTGATACCATAAAGAATCAATAATTGACAGAGGTATTTAAATGGTAATTTTTCACACTTGAATTACTGCTTGTGGGTTTGATTTATACAGAATGTATTCTAAGACAAGTATTCTAAATATAAAAAGATTGACAATAGTTATACTACAACTATGTTGTTTATGCATTTACATTTATGATAGATGTCGTGATGGTGATTTTTTCACGCTTTGCGCCCCTCCATCCCCGGGTTGGGGAGACAACGGCGCGCAGTGAAAATGAGGTTTGTTTTATAGTCATAAAATTACAACTATAATTATCAGGAGTCGCCACCTAGTATTACGGTCACTAGGAACCTATTGGTCTACGAGAGTCTTGGGTAAGGGGATTTGTTGTACAAGGAGAAGACACATTACCCCCAATGCACCCTACCTAAGGTAAGCTGCATTGTTGTTTGATTGTTTTTTCTAAGTTTAATTTTTTTTACACTGTATTTTCAAAAAAAACATGTTTGTCTACGGGTGTATTTTACAATGTAATTTTACACTGAGATTGCTAAAGCAAAAATATTTTTTTATTTTTTTGATATTTTAGCCAAATTCCAATTGATAATCATAAACTGATTATGATATCCAATTTTATTCAAAATATGTGAAAGATGCAACATATATTTTTTATGAAAAAAATTATGATGGAAAAATCTTGGAATCCGGCCGTATGCACGAAAACAAACATATTTTTTGTTTCATATAAAAAAACTCGGGTCTGGCCTAGCCTAACCAAATGGGCCACCACTGTTGGGCTGAGAGCAGCCCAGTCCACAATTTAAATAAAAAAGGAATTGGGATAGAGTGAATTAATTCACTCTACCCACTATTCACGTGTTACGTGAACAGTGAAATGGTGGTTGGCCGACCACGAAAGCTTACCTGCCACTACCTCTGGGTAGAGGACATCGAGGTGGCTCTCCCTATCATGGTGACATCAAAAATAATGGCCCGTGGTGGATGGTATGAGCGTCGGAAGTGGATGGTTTGTGGCTGGAACCTCTGATGTTGCGTTTTCCCTATTATTGTTGTTGTTGCGTTGTCCCTGTTACTGCTAGTTCGTGCTTCTGCTGTTCGCTGGAGCTGGAGGTCATGGCTGGGCTGTTGCAAGTGCTATCAGAGCTAAGGGGGGAGATCAGGGTCTGCTGCACATCTGTTTTTAGAGAGAGAAATGAGCCATCGGGAAGAGAGAAAGGAGTAGGTGTAAGGTTGAGGGAACGGGCTAACAGTGAAAATGGAGAGGGAGAACTAACATTGCGAAGATGATGGTGAAGGGGTGTTGTTGTCGCCGGAGCTGGGGAAGAAGAGTTGTCTCTACCGGCGTTGAGGAAGACGAAGATGTTGTCCTGTTGGCAGTGGGAAGCTTGCGTCTTCTTCTCCTTTGTTAACGATCCTCCCTTCCTCACTGTCCCAAAAATTTCTCCCGTTAATTATTCCCCTGTCTGTGAATTATTTCTCCTATTTTCACCCTGGTTTAATGCTATTTCCTCAGCCTTTTCTCCCCTCTGTAACGTGATTCTCCTCCTCTATTTTTCTACATAAGATTCTCCCCCTTGATCGTCTAATTTCAAAATTTCTCCCCAATTTTATTCCGTGACAGTGTTTTCTCGACCCCCTCTTTTCTGTCAATTCTACTCCCCTTTTATAAGCTCAAATTTGCAACTTATAGTATGACATTGATGTCCATGTATGGTGTCTAGGAATGGTGTGGGGATGGGCACGGCATGGCTGATCATGGTTGCTGGTATGACCATGCATGGTTTTGGCAGTTTTCTTCTTTTTTTTAATTTTAAAATAAATAGGTTATGATAAAAAAAAAAAAGAAGTTTTTCAATGGGAAAAACTAGGAAGAATGATGTTTTTTGTTCAATTTTGGCTTCCGATTTCACCCGAAAAAGTTTCGTCACAGAAAATTCTGATCGTCTCAATTCAACCCAAATTAAGCTTCCAAACTTAATTTCTCACCATTCAAACCCTTAATAAAATTAATTTGACTCATTAATTGTACAATTAAACCCTTGCACTTAATTAAATCCTTTAATTGAGCTCTCAATTAATTCAAAAGCATAATTACACTTTAAAATTGATCGACAATTAAATCAAATTGACCCATAAAAATATAATTATATCTTTCGACTTAACTCTTACGCAAATTTATCCAATAATAAATTATTTTAGCCTTAAATCTGCATTTTCATTCATTTCTGGGCCAAAAAAAAGGTATGACCGGACTTCCGAAAACGTCCAAATTTTTCACCTTGATTTTTCTACCAAAACTAGCTCCTTTTATTTTATTTTTGTTATTTTTTTTGGTAGATTTGGGGAAGAACTAAAAATTGGATTATGATAATAGAGATCATTGGCATTATTCTTAGTAATAATTGTCATGATCTTCAGGTAGGATTACAGTTTTGTTATTATCATCATGATATTCCTTGATAAAATCATTTGGTTGTGTTGCTATTTTAGGTGCTCCGTGTTCAATCTTCAAGAAACAACTAACGTTATAGATTTTTTTCACTTGCATGAATATAAATCATTTGGTATATCATTTACAATCGTTATATGTTGTCCATTGTCAATTCCAAGAACCTTTTTTGACCCATCACGGTTGCCATATAGGGTGGAATCTATGTTGCATTTTCATCTAATCCGCTTTGCTAAAATACCCCACAGCATGTCTTTAACTTCTATGTCAAAGAGTACGGCAATTGCTTTTGCAGTTTCATCCGCAGTTTTTGTTTTGACCATGTACATGAAATCTAATGATATTCAATTTTTCATTAAAAAAGTTATATACATTAGGTCATTCCTGAAAGTAAATTGATGCTCGCTCACTTACCGCTGTCAAATGGAAACTCTTTGGTAAACTACTTGTAATTATTGAAAAGACCTTTTTATATCTCTAGGCCAACTCCAATGCTTATTGTAGAATCTACTTAACTTTTGCCATTACTATCTTTAAGAGTTAAATATGACTTCGTGATATTAGTGTGAAGATTTGCTTTGGAATTCAGGACACTTGTTATTATACTTTGGCTCCTAAGACTAGCAAACGAAAACACGAACCCTACCGTGGTTCGCTTCTTTGCAACGAGTGACCTGGACAAAAACATTGCTTCAGTGCGAACTTCCTGTTATGTATCAGCAACATGGAGAACGGAATAAGCATTCATGTTGGTGTAGGATGGAGATCTGCTACTTCAGAACACACGGTAAAAAACAGTTACAGAAGCATATACTTTCCTGAGGAAATTTGTAGCTCAAGAGATTAGCATCCCTCGTTTGGGATTCTTTCAATGCTGTGGCTACTGGATTTTTACTAGACAAAAAAAAAATAAAATAAAAAACAAACAAACAAACACACCATGTCTTTTATAGAAATCACAACCACAGTGCGATACAATGCGCTAAACACATGCAATGCGATATGCCACAGCAGGCATCTAATTGCAAATTGAGGCAAGTTTTTTGTCCCTGCTCCAGAGCCTCATGATTTTATTTGATACCTGGGCAGAAAATCTATACAAAAGCTGGAGCACATGATGGAGATGAACAAGTTTTACAGTTTCTCCCAATCAGATGGCATAACAGTATGGTACAACAAATCCTTAACTCCATTTAAGCTGGGACAGGTTCTGGGACTCTGCCATTGCCTGCCAGTGTCATACTGTCATAGTATTCAACCAACACTTTCCAGCCACCAGGGCACATGAATCCATCGGGAGGGTTCTCTTTATTCTTTGCAAGTGCTCGCATCTGCAGGATACAAGCAAGCCTTGTGACATGCAGCCAAAAGATCAACATAATTATTATATAAATGAAAAATATGAAGTTTCCTCTATCCCATTCAGTCCAGAACTTCTTCCTCGTATCCTGTTCCTCCGCTTGTTTCCATTTTTTTTTAAACAATCACGGGATTGAAAAAATAAGTTGCCAACATACCTTTGTGCCAGATATAAAGAGGAAGTCTCCATGCCTCGAGGGATCAAAGAATGCCATTTTACCCTGGGTCTTATCATATGCAGCAACCTGCATCCAATTACAATCACCATGACTTTTTCAACTTTCAATTAAGGTTACAAGTGCAGTATCAAAAGACTTGATGATAAGAAGATACATACCCTGAAAGGAAGAATGTTTAAGCGCTCCAGTCCTGGGGCCATACTCAACACCTTCTTCCCATGATCAGCATCATATAAATCTCTTTTCTCAACTGGATGGCTCATTCCAGCTGGATCCCTGCCGACAATGTAGAAGTTAGCTCCTGCATTAATCCGAGCTTTTGCATGCCACTGCACCTCAGTAGGGCCAGAATAGTGCATGGGAGAAGGGAATATTGAAACCACGGTTGTTTCTGGATCAAGGACACCATCCTTGAGCACCTGAGAATGTATCATCATCATCAAACAAAATCAGTAAAATCAATCAACAACAAATGACTCCATGTAAAGAGACATATAAAAAAAGGTGGGGAGGAGAGTTTATTTGCACATACCTCCTCATGTTGCTTCATTCTCCAGCTGAGTGGAACATCATCTGCTTTTGTGTATCCTCCTAGTGGATGAAGCAAAAGGATGGGGTTCTTATAGCCCATCTCAAGAAGCCGTCTACGAGTATCTGTCATGAGTAAAGCATGTCCATTGTGAACAGGATTCCTGAGCTGGAATGCAAATACAGCATCTGCATTACGCCTAGCAAATTCTTCACGGAGTTCTGCAGGTGACAACCGAAAATGATCAAGGCCATCATGATACTTGATTGGTTCTAAAACCTCCAAGTCTCCTCCAATCAGCCAGTTCCCGGATCCAGCTATGGTTTCTTCAACATAAGGTAAGCCAGGAGCTGTAGTTCCCCATGTTCTTGCTATCCGTTCTTCTTTGGGGTGCTTATAAATCTCTATACTGAAACAAACAAACAGATAAATAAATCAGGATATAAATTAATCCATTAGTAGTTTCTTTATCATTGATAAAAATTGAATAAGATGCCTTCAGAAATTATGAACAATAGTGGACCTATGTTACATTTCTGTTTCTAGTAGACTTGTCCAGGCATGTTCAGTAAAAGAAAGACTTATCATTTATGCAAAAAGTACACAATAAATCACATTTAAAATAGACTAAACCACAAGCCAGGACAAGTACGTTTATTCCTCTTTTCTTTTAGACATCATTGTCAAGTCTGCTTTCTACAGGTCCAGCATGTAACCTGTCGCTTACAGTGAACCAAACGTCTTCTTGCTGGTCTTGCCAAGCACTAAAACGTTTTAAAATGGCAAACACAGATGTTCATAACTTTGACATGGACTCGTTGAGTAAAAGTAACAAAACTAAATGTGGCAATGGCAAGTAATAGTCGTTGCAATCTAATTAAACAACCCTTTAATCATGTCATTTCAAAGTTGTGTGATCCTTATCACTATGACAAATAAAAAGGAGGGTTTGGGCATTTATGTCATAATTGGACAAAGACCAGCTTCACTGCATACATGCATCCATGCTAACGAAGCGAACAACAAAAATCTAAACAGCTAAGGAAAGGTTTGCTTGAAATGTGTTTGGGTGGACACTACGGAATTTCTGGTTTATAATATGGTCATAATATCGTATAACTGCTTGTAAATTTAGTCAATTCAAGCCTTGCAAAATTATTTTAGAATGTAAACAAAACACAAAAATGTCAAAGGGTAGATCATGGGCTGCAGAGCAGAATAGGAAAGTCTTCTTTATTGCAAAATGGCGAATCAAAACTTGCAGTATTGACAGCTTGAAATGGCAAAGGAAACAATCAATATGAAACCAGTAACCAAATCAAGAATGTGATTTATATTAGACCATATAACAGAGAGGCTAAGGTCAAATTATCAAAGAAACACCAGATCAAGGATAACATCTTAACCTCCAAGAACGACCGAGGTCATGTTATTTTATACCAGGGAATCAAATTCAATTAATCTAAAAACCCTAAACAGAAGGAAGAAAAATTGCAATCCCCGCATCTGCAGTCTTATTAAATTTAAAACACATATCGTAAAATCGATACCGTATCTTAAAAAGAAAAGGAAAACAAAACACAGCCCATCACTGAAAATTATTCGAAACATAGTAAGATAAAAATTTCATAAAACCATTATCAGCTAGACCATTAAAACCAAGACTTAAGATATTCGTATCCACTATCACTTTCAAATACGAATATAGAAATTTACCCTTCATATATTCATATTCGCTTTCCACCAATGCAGCTGAAACATGCAAATAGCATAAAATCCAACAAAAGAAAAGTTATTCTTACTCGTTGAGAATGGCAATGGTATTGTCATCAGAGTCAACAAGAGCGACCCTTTTGGAGTCGCCAATACTCTGCTTCTGCAAATCATCAATAGCGAGCACTATAGGCACCGACATGTTAACAACCGACCCGTTTTCCAAACGGAGCGAGTTGAAATGAAGAGTTTGGAGGAACTCGGATTCTCTCATGAATCCGCGGAGAGGGCTTGCCCAGCCTTCGCTTAAAACATGCACCCATTGAATATCAATCTTTGTTAGCTTAACTTTGGGCAATGAAATTGCCTCTTTCTTTTTAAGATCTAGTTTTGACTTTTCAGCGAATAGTTGAACAAGTTTTCCACCATCTGGGTCGATCAGCCCGGCTTGAATCCTGACCCGTTTCCATGGGGTTTTGGGCTCAAAGGATAGCCTGAGGGCAGGGCTAAAGTGGGTAATGAATGGTTTTGGGAGAGAGTGAGAACTGTAAGAGGTTTTGGTAGAGAGAGTGGACATGGTAGCCATTGATGGAGTAGACCAAGATTCTCTACTTGTATCTCTCTTAAGTTATTATTTCTTGAGGCTAGTTGTTTAATAATGGGGACGAGGGTATTTTTGGAAAACTCGCAGTAGTAAAATGTGACAGAGATGTTAGGTAAGTGGAAGTCTGATGATGCAGAATTTGGCTCGGAGTTGGAGAGAGCGAGAGAGATTGGATTTATAGAGGAAATAGATAGAGAAGGAGAAAGGAGAGTTGGGGTCGTCAGAAAAATGGGAGGATGAACCTGGACAAGGTTTTCAGTTTCAGTTTTTATGTTTGGTAATTATTTAGTTGTGTCTGTCCTGCTTGCAGGTGATAAAGGCACTTCTCCACTCCTGGTGGGTCTTATGACCAAAAAACCAAGCCTACCCTCAGTGCGAGCCTAGTGATTTTGTTAGTACGAGGGCTAATACTGTTGGAGTCGACAAGATAGAGAAAATAAATAATCCAACCAGAAGGATGATCTCACATTCTGTCAAATCTATCCAATACACGATTCAAAACTGATGTGTTTATTTTAGTGGATGAGGTTTCAAAAACCAGTAGGGTTAGAGAGATCACTTTTTCATTTATTTTAAATAAATATTTTATGATTAAACGATTAACCAGAATATTTGCTTATTTTGCATGGGGATTTTAATACATTGGAATTGCATATTTTTAACCCAAATAATTAACCAATTTATACTTGCTTGAGCTTAAATGAAATATTTCATATGCTAAAAGGGAACAAAATTGATAAAATTAATGTGTATCCTACCTAGGTAATTTGATCATCACAAGGAATATTTAAGGGAACATGGGGAGAGGATGGGGAAGGTGTGGCCTCCGGTTTGGGGAAGGAAGAGAGAGAGGATGGGAAAGATGAGGGGGGTGTTTTGGTAATTGAAAAAAAAACCAGCCCGGAGAGGAGTTGTCAGGAGCGAGAAAAAATGAGATGGCAACTCAGCAAAAAGCATCCCAGCGATTGTTTTTTTGTAAACCTGTGGGTGGAACGTTACATTAATGCTACGTTAACAAAATTGTGTTTGTTTTAATATTCCTGTAAACCAAACGTGTTGTTTTTTTTTTGGCTCATCTCCAAGGCAGAAGCTACGTTCCATTACTTATAATATAATTGTTTAGGCTAAAATATTATAGAATTTTTCTTTGTATTTGTAGATATTTCACTATAGATTATAATGATAAAATTATCATTTTACTATTAGGAATGAAAAAGTTAACCCCGGGAACTGGGGTCATTTTAGATATTTAAAGGGGACATCGATAGTATTTTTTATTTATTTACATAGTAAAACTATCATTTTACTCTTAGCTGTTGAAAAAAAAATGCGGAACAGTAGGGATAATTTCAGTTTTTCACAAATTCATGTATAGTGACTACAAAAAATAGCCCCTAAAAACAAAAACAAAAATAAGCCCAAGAGCTGAGGGTATTGATGTCCTTTCCTCCAATTTTTTTCATGGTTATCGCTGGATACAAGTGCATAGGCACCCTGTCGGCACAGTTTCTCGCACACGTGTCTTTCAAGTGATGAGTACTGCGTCTGTTAGCCATTGAAACTGCACTTCCCCCGTATCCTGTGGTGCGCCTCCATGTCCTCTATTTTTAAAATGCATTTATTTGTTTCAGTCTCAAAGTTTTAATTTGTTTTAATTTTTTTTTCAGTTGGAATTAATTATATATTTTGTTTTAATTGTGTCATCCAATTGAAATTAGTCATATATGTTATTTTTTATTTTGGTCTTTATTCTTTTAATTTTATAACAAAATTACACTGCCATTTTAAAAAAAATATCTTTATTTGTTTCGGTCCCGAGGTTTTTATTTGTTTCAATTTTGTCCTTCGATTGGAATTAATTAGATATTTTGTATTGACTGTGTCCTTCAATTGAAATTAGTCATATATGTTACTTTTCAATCCAATCCTAATTCTTTTAATTTTTTAATAAAATTACACTATAATTTTTTTTTAAAATATTTTTATTTGTTTCAATTTTATCCTTCAATTGTAATTAATTATATATTTTATTTTTAATTTCTTTAAATTTTTTATTTGGTATCGATTCTCTTTTGTCATTCTTGAGCAGTGTTTATTTTTTATCCGTATTTATACATCTATACTTTTGATTTTTAATTTTTATTTTTATTGTTTTATTTTTTATTGGGGTTTTATTTTTTATTTGGTTCAATCCTAAAATTTTAATTTATATTTGTGATCATTTTAAAATAAATATTGCTCCTTTTTCCTTTTATTCTTTTTTTTATGTTTTATATTATTTTTATATGTTCTTTGAATCAAATAATTTTATTGTTTGCGCAATAATAATGATAATTTTAGTGAATTTTTTTTTTGTAAAAATATTTGTATTTTTTATTTTTCAAGGCAATTTAATAATTTAATTATGCCAGCAATAATATTGATAATAATTTTAACTTTTATAGTAATGATAATGACGGTAATGTAGGGATGGATTTTCAATTTATGTTTTCTTCTTTTTAGAGATAGAAATTAATTGCTTATTTTTGTTATTTTATTATTATAGGTGTTTTCACATTTATATTTTGTTTGTTGTGTTTAATTAAAATTGAATTATATAATGAATTAATCTTAATACATGAATTCAATAATTTAGATATTCGAATCTTCTTGTTTTTTAATGATGATGATAATTTTATACTGGTTATTTCATTGAAACTTACTAAACATATAAATTTATATCAAATTTAAAATTCATATATTTTATAAAAAAAAACTTGCATTTCACAGGAATTTTGCACAAATTTATTATTTTTTCTAAATTTATGTTATAATAAAACAATTCTCACACTATTAATTTTTTTTTGCATTAAAAAAAATATGATTTTGCCCATGACAAGGGTGCGAGGTCAGTGGCTGATTCATAAATAAATTATGTTAGCTCATGCATTATGTAACATTGAATATAAAATTAGAATAAACTTGTGGAAAAAAGAGGATCTCTTAAAGAGGAAAAAGAAAAGGATGTATCAATGATGAAATTCAAATTAAAAATGAAGTCAAAGTTGAAAGGAAGTTGAAAAACCTTTTGATATTTTTTAAATATTTACAATTTTAATTACAAACTAAAATAAAATTACATCCACATCAACTATTTATAGGATTTTTGCCCTCACAATACAGGTATTCCTTCAATATAAAATTACTAGTTTAGTGACTTGTAGAAATTAAAATCCTTAGAGTACTTGTGACATAAATAAAATTTCAAAATAAAAGATATCACATATTTGCATCATCTCAATTGCTAATGATTAATAATTTTATGACCAAAACCTATTTTGTATATTTTTCTTTATGGGCATGAGTCTTATATCAATTTCAAAATTTTTATGTTTTTCATCTTTCCCAAATAATCTTTCCTCCCAAATTTTTGTTTCAATCTTTTTAATGCATCACATCATTATTTTTACATTATAATGACCATTTCATTCATAATTTAATTTAACTCGTTCTTTTACGATTCATTCTTTTCATTTTTAAAATTGATTAGTTGTGCATAAACAACTTCATATACTATTCATTTTATATTGAATTTATCTCATAATATTTTCCCAACTCGTGGATATATATTCAATTTATATTAACATTATTGTTCCACAACTCATGAAATTTATCTCACAATTTATTTTCTCAGCATATATAGATCATATGATTTCTTTTCCTTTCTTGACTACTTGTGATTCCTATTGTAACTCATTGGCGTAATCATGTCACATTTTTATTTTTATTTAAATTCATAAGATATTAAATTCATGCCACACTTTTGCTTCCTTGACATTTATTCCATTCTAATGAACAATGAAAATTCATTTGATTTTTCAATCATTTATTTCATCTATACTATAGTGTTAATACATCCAAATACTCTGTTGACTCCCTCTTAATTATTATTTTTTTCACTTAATCAACTTCTTATATTTATTCATGCGTAAATACTCTTTAACTTGATTATCTCTTGGGCTCATTGTAATATATCTCATTGCTTTCTACACAAATAAGTGTATTGTCCAACCACAACATTTTATTACTTTTCTCTTATAGTATTTTCATGTTCATTTCCATTATTTATACTTTATTACAAGAATTTTCATTACCTTTGTATCCTTTGACATAGTATTGTTATTTTTTTATCTGTTACACTTATCATTTATGGTTGACTTAATTTCAATTCTTTAACTTAATAACCGATTCAAACTTATAATTATATTATTCCAACCGATTCAAACTTATAATTATATTATTCCATCCATATGTTATATGTGCTAATGGATGGTCGCTTTATTTAACTTATCAACCACTTGTATGATAATCCTAATCATTTGAATACAATATAACTTTCTTATTTATTTAATTAATATACATTATTCCAAAATTCCAATGGAGTTTTTTTATACTTTGACTATAGCAAGTTATCGATATACTCATCAATACCTTAATCCAATACCAAATCTTGATTCAATCATCTTGGTTCTAAAGTCTCATCAATTATACTCATAATATCATCCATTGGTAATACATACCATGAACCAAAAGACATTAAAGAAAATAGAATAATTTTCAACTATGCATGATATACCTAATCAATAAGAATATAATGGAAGGAGTAAGGTCACTCTTGATACAAGTACAAGGGCCTTGGAAAACATGCAATGTAAATATCAAAATAACCTTTAATAACAATGGTAATGTAAATATCAAAAGGTTATGCTGATGTTTTCATCATTAGTCTCTCTTAACCATTATTGACTAATCAACTCAAAATAATATCAATATAACTCATTGATATTATTAATTATTCTCAACCCGAAACATTAATCAAGTCATTATAATAGTTTAACTTATCCTTGAAAAGTATTGATGTCAAGTTGACATCACTAGCCTTCATACTCGGAGTAGTTAATCAAATCATATTTAAAAATTGATGTCAATATTATCTTATTGATATCATTAATTATTCTTGACCTGAAATAATTAATTACATTCATTATCCCCATATTCCATAATGATTATGTTGATGCTAATAATTCCTATTAGCATTATTAGTTCCCCTTGTTCAGGACTAACTAATCAAATTCAAGGAAATTTTAATATTAATTTAATTCATTGATATCATTAATTATTCTTAACCTGAGATTGTTAATCAAGTTTGTTCCAATTTTTTATCAATTTCATTATTTGTTCCCTCCTAATGCCAATATCAACGTTTATGCATGCCAAAAAAGGAAACTAACAATTTCAATATTGCATTAATTAAAAAGCAGAAGTGTTAGACAACTACCCTATAATACCATTCGTTCACCCCTTCCTTCCGATTATCTCACACATCTTTTATTTATCATTTCGAATATTCATATTTTCAAATTTTAGTCACCACCATTATGGTTGAATATAATTCTCACATGGCTATCATATTTGTGATTTTTGTCATTCATACATGAAGTTTCATTGTTCTGGTAAACAATAAACACAATCAATTTACCACGACTATAAACAATCATAGTTTATAGCATAAAATTGTTTGAATTCTAGCAATATTATAGGTAAGTTTGACAAGTAAACTAGATGCCTTCCTACATTAAAACATCATTAAGGACTATTTTTCATAACTTTAAATATAAATCTTATCACTACACATATTCATATTCAAAATCAAAACATATAGTCAAACATTAAATCAGTCAATTCAAAATAAACATATAAATGCATAACCTTATTTTCCAACCATCATAAATCAATTCACAACTATTGCACTTTTTCTCTAAATTTTCAATCCATAAACCCTGGGTTTAAATGTATAAATCTCATCCATAATAAAAATAAATTGAAACAAAAATGAAAATAAATGGTAAATAATGGATTATCACATGAATTTGATTATAAAAATAATATTCTTTGCACATTACCTCTTCCTTGCCGGTTTACCTTTCTGTTCCCTTTCGAGATCCTTTCTCTCTCTAATTGTATACCATGTTTCCCTCTCTAGAATTCCCTTTTTAGTTTGTTTTCTTCATCATGTCCATTAATTTGATGGAAAAAAAGGTGAAATCATAAAATAAAATTAATTCAAAAAATTAACTGAAACAATTTAACTAATAATAAAAAAGATGACTAAATTTAAAAGATTAAAAGAGATAACATTAAAAAAAGGCATACCAATTTTGTCAATTATTCAAGATAGAAAAAAATCATAATAGAAAAATAAAACACTCCAAATATGAAGAGTCAATAAATTAAAAGGGTGCTCTTAGGTTCTTAAGAACAATCCTTTAATTTGCTTTACTTTATCAGTTGGCATGAGCATTTTTTTGTTATCCAATTTTGCACCTTTTTTATAATTTCATATATATATATATATATATATAAAGATCTTTTTCTTTATTTATCAAAATCCATATTAAACAAGAAAAAATGATTTTTTTATCCAATTTAGGTCTACAACTATGAGAAATTAAAATATGGGGTTTGATTTTAAATTTTTTAAAATGACCTAGTCAAATTACGGATTTAATTGCATAAAATTGAAAGTTTATTGGCTAATTGAAGGTCAAATTACACAATTTAAAATCAAAGAACAAGTTGGAACACACGCGTAAACATGGGGGGCAGATTTAATTTGAACTATGGACCAAATTGAAAAAATTAAAAGTTTGTTGATCAATTAAAGGTCATGTCATAACTTGATTTCTAGGTTACTACCCTAAAAATAATAAGAATAAAATAAAAGGGTCAGCGCTGGTAGAAAATTCAATGTGAAAATTTAGGTTATTTTCGATAGTCCAATTGTATCTCTTTTGTCCTCAAAAATAGATGAAAGTACAAATTTAAGGCAAAAATGATTTATTTTTAGATAAATCTATGTAAAAATTAAGTCATGCGGCATAATTATATATTTGTGGGTTGATTTGATTTAATTATCGACCAATTTCAAGTGTTATTATGTTGGGAATTAATTTAGGGTCCAATTAGAGGATTTAATTAAGTGCAAAAGCTTAATTATACTTTAAATTGGTCAAATTAATTTTACTAAGGGTTTAATTGATGAAAAATCAAATTCTTGAGTTTAATTCGGGTTCAATTGAAAAGATTGGAATTTTCAAAGACCGAATTGAATTTTTCCAAGCTAATTATGAGAAGTCAAGAGCCAAATTGAAGACATTGAGAATTTATTGGTCAATTAAGGGTCGAATCGCATAAATCAGAGGTCAAGGACCAAATAAAAAAGGTGTGCAAAGGTAAGGTTGCTATTGAAATTCTGAAAGGGATACAATTGCATAAAATTACAAGTTTAAATCCAAATGAGGGTGCAATTTGAACAATTATAAATTGAGGGACCAAATTGCACTTCCCCTTCCCCAAAATTACAGTCCCGTCACAATAGACACCCGACACGCCACCATTGCAGGCACACCGTTGCTGACAGCCCACCTATACAATCGTCAATAGCCACATTGCAGCCATACCACCGCCAAAAGCAACCCAGCCCATCGTGTATAAATAGCAGCACCATGCACGAGAATAGGAGGGGAATGGGGACTAACCAAGGGAGTAAAACTAGAGAAAGGCCAAGGAGAACAAGGAGAGGCAACGAGCAAGAATTTCTACGTAACAGAGGAGAAAAAGCAGGGAGGAAAATTGACGTAACAGGGGAGGAGAAATTTATGCAAAGGAGAATAACGAAGACAAAGAAACACATTGCAAGAGTCGCAAAAACACACACACGCAACAATCCATCGTCTTCTCCGACAACGGGAAAGCCATTATTGGCAACGAGTGTTTACAGCTCCTTCTCTATCCCATCAGCCACAACCAACAACCAACTCTCTCTCCTCTAGTTTTCCCTCACAACACAATAGCAACTCCTTCTCTCTCTCATCAGCCACGACCAACAACCAACTCTCTCTCTCCTCCAGCTTTCTCTCTCTCTCTGGACCATCTTCTCTCTCCCTTCCCTCTTGGTAGCATAAGCGCGCTCTCTCTAAAATCAACCGCCACAACCTGTAGCAGCACCTCCTCCATGCCGGTAGCTCTACTAACAGGTCCAGGCCCCCCTCCCTGGCTCTAGCGATGAAGCAACAATGAACAACAGCAACAAAAGTATAAACCCGATAGCTTTCAACGCCTCATCTATGCACCATAGACCATTATTTTGTACCCCAGTACCACAGGGACAACCACCTCAGCCTCTTCTACCCGGCGATAGTAGCAAGTGAGCCTCTCATAATGGACGGGCGACCACCAAGTTACTGTTCATATAAGAACAGTACGAGTGAATTAATTCACTGCATTATTCATGTGTTTTGTTTTGCTTTGTTTTGTTTTTTTTTTTCTACCTTTGGGCAGCCTCTCTCAGCCCAACCTTCTTGCCTGGGTCGGGCCCAAGTCCAATAGACTTAGGCCCCTGGCCACGTTAGTTGGGCCGGCCCATTTAACTGGGTGAGGTCTGATCCAAATTATTTTTATTTTTTATTTTTATTTGAAAAAAAAAACATTTCATTTAAAAAAAATGTTGTTTTTATACATATGGTAGGATTCCAAAGTTTTTTCTCATCATATTTTTCATAAAAAAATATGTTGCATCTTTCTCATATTTTAAAACAAAGATTGGATATTGTAACCAATTTATGGTTATCCATTGGAATTTAGCCAAAATATCAAAAAAATAATTATTATTTTGTTTTAAATATCGGGGTGTAAAACTACATTGTAAAGTACACCCGCTGATAAAAAATTATTTTTATTACGGTGTAAAATTACAGTGTATAATACATCCATAAATAAAAAAAGTTTTTAACTATGGTATAGAATTACATTGTAAAGCACACTCATAGACAAAAAAAAAGTTTTTGAAAATGCAATGTAAAAAAATTAACTTACAAAAACAATCAAACAACAATGCAGCTTACATTAGGTAGGGTGCACTAAGGGTGATGCGGTTTCCCCTTGTATAACAAGTCCCCTTATCCAGACTCTCACAGACCAATAGGTTCTTGGTGATTTTAATACTAGGTGGTGACTCCTGATAATTATAGTCGTAACTTTTATGACTATAAAACACACCTCATTTCACCTTGCGCCGTTATCTCCTCAATCAAAGGGGATAGTGGGGTGTGAAGCGTAAAAAACAATCACCGTCGTGACAGGTTAAATTGTACAAATTCAAAACCAAAGATTATATTGAAAATGGAGGCCAACTTATGGGGTGGAGATTTTAGTTTGACGGGGGTAAAATTGAAAGTAATTGAAAGTTTATAGGTAATTAGAGATGTAATTAGAAGAAAGTTTAAGGTGGATACTCCATTGAAATTACCCAAAATCCCAATCTAAAACCCTAATCCTATAGACGATGTGTCATTCGGATGTAGAGAAGAGGAGGTGGATGACATGTCGTTCAAACTCTTCTTAAACAGTTTTGGTTGATCGAGTGTCAACTTTGATTACATGAATATGGAGTTGAAGACCTTAAAATTAAGATAGAATGGATTCAAATGACAAATATGCATATTCTATCAAGTTATGGTGTTTTATGATGACAATGACTTCATACGTTCTCCGATTAAATCTTAGAAGTAGGCCACTCAATCAGCCTCGATGGTGGAACCCTTGGTAAAGGTTAACGTGTTCTTCTCTTTGTTATACTCTAGAGTACTCCATTTGATTTTCTATTAAGGTTCTATAATATCTACATCAATATGAAACAGACAAATTGAATTCAAAAACACTGTAAGATCCTAGAAAATCCATATAAATACCCCCTCTTTCCAAGCATGTTTGAAAGGGGGAAGGAGGCACCGCCATAAAAGAAAAGAAGAAAAAATAGTTTGTTTTTAGGTATTGTTCTAATCATACACAGACCTGATAGCCTATGTTTTCATTGTATTTTTTCTTGTTATGTATTTGCTTTGGATACTTTTTGTTGGAAGAACAACTGAAAAGAGTTTAGGATGCTTAACAATTGATATTGTATTCTCCTCTTTTGGATGTTGCTTTAGTTATTCTTATTATTATGTTTGTTATTTTTAAAGTTTATTTATCTTTTGTTTAACCCTTGTGTTGTTGTTCACATCATTGTTGTTTAAGTATATGTTTTTTGCATTTTTTGTATTAGTTTGATATTTGGATATAAGTGATGCCTAGATAATGTTTGGATGTTCGTCGACACCATAGTTGAGCTTTGTTTGTGCACAAAAGGGCTTAAAAAACAATTTTTGAATCTAGGTTGCATGAACACAATAAATGTGTTATGCTTCATTGTTTTAAGTTTCACTACCATGGGTTCAAGTTTGGCATTCTGATGTTTTTTCCCTTTTGTTTTGGTACAAATATCTTCTTATGTGATATCTTGACCTATTAGGATAGTAAGATACATGTTTAGGGAGCCAAAATGCCATTATTTGGGATGACAATGGCTGGTTTTGGCTTAACTATTTGATCTGGACCCTTTTTGGTCCTTTTTTTGACACTATAGACCTTTAGTACTTAATTAATCAATATTATAAGGTTATTTTATGCATTAATAACGTGAATTATAAGTTTACATAGAGATTTTCCTCCTGTGGTTTCTAGCATGTTCTTCGTATTCTTCTGAAGAACATTGTCCTGTCTTGTCGTTTCAGACCATTTTCAACTCATTCAATTTCCTAGAACACTCACCCCCACATTAACAATAAATATTCTAATGGTTATTGACATCATTAACTTGATAATAACTAGTTATAGCCCTTAGGTTTTGGTACCAAACCGAACAACATTTCAACCAAATTATGAGATGTAAATGGAAATTGATGGGATTTGTTGCCAAATCGTTACTCTTGGTTTAATTCATGGTTGTTTCATTCCTTTTTTTTTACCAAATAGGGTCTAGATTTGGATATAAGTTGCTCGTTGGCCTTCGTTATTGGGTTTGGTGTTCTTCGTTTTTTCTCAATTTCATATGTTTTGTCAAAGTTGTTTTGTGTTTTTTTAAAGTTTAATCCATTTTTCTCCTTGACTTTGTTTTTTAGTTGTTTTCATTTTGGACCAAGGGTTTTGATCCAATTCAGGTTTAAACTTAAACTTAACTGTTAGGTTGATATAGTAAGTCGACTCGGTCATGTCAAAAAAGAATAAATATATTTTGTTGATTTGTTTTGGTTATTATTGACTTTACTCAAGGATAAAACCCATACAGGGTAAATACTCAAAGTATTACTTTAAATAATACAACTCATTAGTTCATTATATAAGGATAAATTTTTTACATGAACTATTTTTTTAATGAAGTGTCACGCAATTCTTTTTTAAATGCCAATAAAACCCTTTTTTAGAAGATGATTTGCCTTTTTTTTGTTTAGTTCATTTCTTATATATACATATAAAAAAAATAATCTTTAAAAAAGAAAAGAGAAAACAAAAACAGCTTACCTTGATAAGCCATATTAGAGGTATTAATATTTACCTAAGGAGCTTCTTACCCTTAAATCTTTAATTAGTCTAATATGACTGAGTCTTCCTAGTGATACAAAACATATACCTAAATGGCGATGCCTAAGAAAGAGACCATTTTGTGTTGCTACACTTTAACGTGCGACAAGAATCTAGGTAAATAGAGAGACGAAATAAAAAAAATAATTGATGATGCCAAAGTGCTTTGAATCCCAAAACATGTGACATATTATTAGATTAGTAGAGTTAGTGGCTGTTTGGAAACGCGATGCAAACTGTGTTTTCTTTAAAACGCAATTTGCACCGCGTTTGGTAATTAGAGAACTGCAATTTTAATTGCGGTGGGACCCAAAAAAAATACTTTTGAACAGCCATTTATGAGATGTAGAAATTTGATGCTTTTGGCTGCGTTTTGTTTCGTTTGTTACCTGTGTTTCATTAACAGAAAAAGTCTCGAAAAAATTTGGTGCATAACAGAGGAAGAGGATGATGGTTATGTGTAAAAAAATTATAGCAATACCGACCACCATGCCACCCTTGGCTCCAGTAGGACCACCAGCAACACCTTGGCTTAGTTAGAGGTTTCTCTCACTAAAAACCATGAATGCAGCCCTCTCTCTCCTCAAGCAGCAGCTGTCACCAAAGAGCACCAAAAGCTCCTCCTTCATCACTGTCCACCTCTCCTCTTAATTGGAGAGCGCTAGAAGCTCCTCCTTGGGCACAATCGTCTCCCCACATCTCCGGCGTAATCAGCAGCAACAGCAACACATGACCTTCCAAAGCTTCTCCCGGCCACCACAGGCCACCATCTTCAACGCAACAACCATAGAAAGAACCACCTCGGCCTTCTCTACCCATCGGTACCGGCCGTTGACACTCTCATCATAGTCGGGCATGTTACTGTTCACGTGTTATGTGAATAGTAACTTCATGAATAAATCACGAAGAAGAATGTTGTGCATTATTTTGTTTTTTTTTTTTTACTTTTTGGTTGGGCTAGGCTGGACCTACTCTTGGCCCAGCCCAAGTCTAGCAAGGTTGGGCCTTTTTAGCCCACCTTGGCTGGGCCAATCCATTTAGTTTGAGATAAGCCCAATCCAATTTTTTTAAAAAAAAATATAGAAATCATATTTAAAAAAAACATTAAAAATTATATAGATAGAGATCAACCCTGATGAAAGTGATGTAGAACAAGTGGCAGAGGCGTGTACATGCTCAAGACAGAGCATCCAAAATTCAAAGTCAACTGAATTCCCGCAGTCAGGACGCTAAAGTCGAAATGACGCGAAACTCACCCAAAAGATGCATCTCGGAGTTTCCAGAGGAAGTCATCAGCGTTGCTGTTGATGCATACTATTTTGTCGCCGAATTCCATCATTTAGGCCCTGAAATCGTCATTTTTTCTGTTTTAGGAAAGTTTTGTTTTAGCCATAACTCTTGATTTTCAAGTCTGAATTGACTTCCATCAATTCCGTCTTGCTCAGGATTTACAGCCTTTTCAATTTCTGCATTTATCTTAAATTTTCTATTTTTTGGTAATTTTATTCATTAGCGTCGTTTCCTTATCCAACATGGTTAGGGCTAGGGTTTCTACTATTTTAAATATGGTTGTAAGCCTCTGGCCGAATCATCTTTGAATTATTGAATCAAGTTTAAACTTTTCTAAGAGTTCCTCTCATCCTAGATTTATTTACGGAATATTGATGTTGGTCGTATTCCTTGTGTTTTTCTGCTGTGTCAGAAAGGGAAATGTGCGTAACTTCATTTTACTACACAACCCCATTACGTTTCGATTCATTATGGATCAGAAACTTGTAAATGGATTTTGCCTTGGAATTATATCTCTACAACATGTAGATAGAGATCTTGAAACAACACTATTTATGGATCACAAATGTTTTCCTAATGATATTTTACCAGATGTTGTTCATCAATCAAATAGTAAGGTATCGCAGAGGCCTTGACGTATGAATTTAATTTGTGATGGAATTGCAAGTAGTTTGATAGAGAAATAAAAATGAGTTCTAATTTACTTGAATTATTAATTATATTTTATTATTATGATAATTATTAATTATATTTTATTATTATGATAACTAAATCTAAAATATTTGAACAAATATATGTGTGTGTCTTTTAAAGTAATTTCACAAGTTGACAGCAATATGAAAAGCATGGTAACTAAACACTCGAAATTGCTTTTTATTAAACTTCAAACTCAACCACAGTTTTAACCATACACTTCAATCTCAGTTTTGAACCGCAGTTAAAAACGCTTTTCATGAAACTATTTTTTTTCAACCTCAACCACAACAGCAACAGCTGTGCCAAACAGGCTCTTAAGATCATCCAAACACGACTTTAAAAAGGGTTTGGTACAGCCCTATACGCACCATCTCAACAATATAGGGATCGCCATTACACTAACTAGTGCTTTGCAAAAGCTATATATTTTTCTGTAACCTCTGAAATATCAATAAAATTAATGTCTAATAAAAAATGAAAAAAAAAAGAATGAGTTATATTTTTTTCTTGCCCTCGATAACATTAAAACAATTATATTATTTTGAAATAAATAAAATGACTAGAACACATATGCGTGAAAGGAAATA
Organism: Salix dunnii; assembly: GCA_015731905.1. Lineage (NCBI taxonomy): Eukaryota > Viridiplantae > Streptophyta > Magnoliopsida > Malpighiales > Salicaceae > Salix > Salix dunnii. The sequence continues at coordinate 7,901,878 of CM027668.1, read as the reverse complement.
TATTTTTTATTATAAGGTTTAAGTAGTAATTTACTATGTAAAAAAAGGAAAAAAATAAAAAATTTAACCCTTAATAATATGCTAAAAATAATTATATCACCGTAGAAATATAACCTTGTTCTTAAAGTCTAGTTTAATAGTTTTTTTAAAGGCAAATTTATAATGATACTATTATAATGAATAACAATTTATCTTATTGCATAATAATAACTTTATAGAGAGATATTTTTTTAAGTAATTTGGTCTTATGGTCATCATATGGCAAATGCTTATCCTATCACTTATTTTTATTTTACGATGTTAATTTGTATGGTTGAATGTTGTGCTGATAATTTTTATGAAAAAAAAAATAGTGATTTCTAATTGTTTTTTTTTTTTAAATAGATTGTTTTATTTAATGAAAACAATTGAAAAGGAAATAATTTTATTTTTCATATTTGTTTTTGTTGATTTCATCTTTTCATTTTAGAGTGATTGAGAATTTGATTTTAATTTTTTGATTGATTTTTTTTTATAGGATTAACATGGCTTACGGGCTTAGTAGGATAACTTAGGTTGCCTAGGGGTGTTTTATTTATTTTGAACATGATTTTCTTTCCTTATAATGTATTTTCTTATCATAAAGTTAAAAAATAGCTTAAGAAAAGATCTATGCTATTAAACTTTATAAAAATCATTGATTTGTTCACAAGTTTGACTGCTTAACTTGGTTTACGGGTTTGACAAATTTATTTCATCGTTTTAATTAGTTTTTTTTTATCACATTAGACATGGGGTGAATTGAGAATTAATTTTATAAGTTTTTTTTTATTTTAGTTATATAAGGTTATAGTGATCTCAGAAAATACCTCAGTATTGGATTGGTGTTTAATTTTATAATCGTCAATTTTTGTTATTATATAGTTAAATAAAAATAGTTTAAAAAACAAACAAAATATAATTTCATTGGAAATTATAACTCAATTGACATGTTTGACATGCTTGCCCGGGTTACATGATTCACAGGTTTGGTGAATTTACTCATCGACCATAATAACTTTTTTGTCATCTAATTGTTTTTAATTTATGGTTTAATAAAAAAAATTTATGATAAGTGAGGATTTGAGTAATGAGGTCTTAAAGTTAACCTGGTTAATAACATTGTTTAAAAAATTCAGTAACTTTAGTTTTTTATTTACATTTAAAAAAAAATGATGCTACTAATATCGGATGAGTGGACTGGCAGAATTCAAAGATGGAACAAAGCAGAGAATTGAAAGCCATCCCTTTCAAGTTTCAAAATGCCGGCTTGACGTTACTTTTAACGTCTTCTACAGCTGAATTCTGCCTGTTTCATGGCCAGATTCAAAGCCACCACGAAGAACAAATACAGCAATTGTAGCAAAAGAAGAAGAAAACTCGGTTATCGTGTTTCTAAAAATCTAATTTATTATATTCAAAGTCTATATATTACCCATAGTTGTCAATACCGTTCCGGTCGCCGTTCCGGTTTTTCGATTGGAACGGAACGTTCCGGTTTCGGAGCATTCCGGTGTGCCGTTTCGGTGTCGTACTGTTCATATATAATTAATTATATATATATAGAAAAAAATAAAATATTAATTTTACAAGCATAATTAAAATTTGAATTCTTTTTTATTTAAAATATTTTGGTGTTTTTAAATTATTTTGATGTATAGATGTCAAAAATAATTTTTAAAAAATAAAAAAAAATAGATTTTGAACCCGGAACGGAACGCCCGGAACGGAACCGGGGCGTTCCGGCCGGAATTTGGCCGGAATTTCCGGATCGGTCCGGAATTAAAACCGGGATGAAAACGACGCCGTTTTGTCCCGGTTTGTTGAACGGAACGGAACGTTCCGGCCATTCCGGCCGGAACGGAACGGATTTAATAACACTGATATTACCTTATAGCTAAAGGAGATCGAAGATTACTGTTTATCATGAAAATACTATTTATTGGCTATTTTTCTTTCCTGCTTCGCGCATGCATGTACGTTTTTTTTTACTTCCTGGTTACTTTACTTTTTTTTTCTTTTTACCTTTTACTTCCGATTATATTTTTTATTTTTATTTTTTTTTTCTTTTTAATTTTTAACTTCCGGGGTTTTTTTTTTCATTTTATTCGTTTCTTGCTTTTTTTTCTTATTACTTTTTTTCTAATTTTTTTTCTTTCATGCCTTTTTTTTGTTATTATATTTTTTTCTAATTTTTTTTTATATTGTCCCATAAAATATTTTTTTTTGTTATATTTTTTTTCTTTTTTGACTTATATATATTTATTTGTTATTTATTGCAATTATATAAGTTTTGATTTATTTCAATTTCATCTTTTAATTCAAAGTAATTACATAATGTAAATTCAGTTCGGTCCCTGTGCTTTTTAATATCAAAATTTTGATTTAAATCAATTTTATCATTCCAGGCAAATTTAGCATAGATCCTTAATAATTTCGGTGTTAAAGTTTGAATTCTTTCAATTTTATCCTTCCATGCAAATAAATTACGTATTTGAGTTCCATTTTGGTCCCAATTATTTTAATTTCTGGTTTTAGTTCGGTCCCAATTCTATTAATTTCTTGTTTTAATTCGGATAATGGAATTTCAATATAAGAATTTATTTTAATTTTATCCTTTAAATTAAATTTATTACATGTGTTTTTTTTATTTTATCTCTTATACTTTTAATGTGGTATTTTATTTTAGTTCATTTATTTCTTATACATATTTTTTGCATAGTTCCTATTTATGTTCATATATATATATATATATATATATATATATATATGCTTTTCATTTTTCTTTTCAATTTTACTTTATTTTCAATATCATTAAATTTTTCTATTTAATTTCTAAATTTTCACATTTATTTTTGTTCACTATAGGCTAGGTATATATTTTTATATTTGTTTAATATTAACGTCCTTATATATATATTCCTTGCAAATAAAATCATAGTTTATGATATTTTTTTTCAAATACTTCTAATATAATAATATGACAAATAAATCTTATAAATAAAAAAAATGAATCTTTTTAGCAATAGTCATGGTTCTAACCAATAATGATTAAAATATTAATTATGTATATAATATTTATGATGACATATTCAAATAATTTCTTTACATCAAATAATATTTATTTTAATTTTTTTATGTTGTTTTGAAATTTTTTATTTATACTAATCATTTTTTTTTCTTTTAGGTATGTCGAATTATTTTTATTTATGTATATTTATGTAATATAAACATTTTAATATGTGTGTGTGTGTGTGTGTAGTGCGTGTGGGTGTTTGATCTTTATTTTTTTGAAAAACAAAATATTTTTAGTCCATATCATCGATTATAATTTTGTTATCTACCAATTAACTTATTGTCAAATTAGTTATAAAAAACATCAATCAAATTGTTTGGAGTGTGTGTGTGTGTGTGTGTGTGTGTGTGTGTGTGTGTGTGTGTGTGTGTGTGTGTGTGTGTGTGTGTGTGTGTGTGTATGTATGTATGTATGTATGTATGTATGTAGTGTGTGTGGGTGTTTGACCTTTATTTTTTTGAAAAACAAAATATCTTTAGTCCATATCATCGATTATAATTTTATTATCTACCAATTAACTTATTGTCAAATTAGTTAGAAAAAACATCAATCAAATTGTTTAGAGCATATATATGTGTGTGTTTGTGCGCGCGCGCGCGCGCGGGCGCGTATTTGACCTGAATTTTTTTGAAAAACAAAATTATCTAATTACTTAAAAAAAACACCAATCAAATTGTTTTGAACCTGTATATATATGTGTGTGTGTGTGTGTGTGTTTGACCTAGATTTTTTTGAAAAAAAATATCTTTAATCTATATCATCGATTGTGGTTTTGCTATCTACCAATTAAATTATTGTTAAATTAGTTAAAATAAACACCAATCAAGTTGTTTGAGGCATAAAATAAATCATTTATCTGTGCTAAAATTCAATAACTATAATTTAACTTTTTGCTAACGAAAAAATTCATAAAACAAATAAAATATATATATAATAATCAATCAGTATATTACATGGAGACCATGACTCATTTGAAAGGAATTTTTTCAATTCCAACTGTATAATCTACCGATACAATAATTATCAAAATAGTTTTAACAGCAACAACATGCAATCATTTTTAGGTAGAAAAACAACATTTATAACATATTCCAATAATTATAATTTTACTGCTTAAATAGTAAATTAACCAGTTACAACGTGTATAAAATCATTCCATTTCCTACATAGAGAAAAGTCTACATAAAGTATTCAAAATAATGATAATAATTATTTTTATATTTTTTCCTTATACATATGTGAGACTGATTATATATTTTAATATTTATTTAAAATTATCACCTAAAAATATATATAACAAGAAAAAAAATGGCCTATGATTTTTTCAGATAAGCATATTCATATCAATATTCTAAAATATATTTAATTTAATAATATTCTAAATAAATCTGATAAAATAAAAAATATTTCTATGTATAATATTTTAGATCTAATGTTACTGGAAAAAAAAACTAAAAAATAAACAGGTATACTAATTTATCTAGATTATCTGCAATTAAAAAACTATACAAACCACTTTGCGTTTCGATAATACTGTTCCTTTTAGGGAAAAAATTCTCTTCTAAAATATTTTATTTGATACAATTTTGTTAATTAAATATTAAAATAATTAATTATAGCACGCAAAAAATTTCAGTTTATTTCTTCAAAAAATTATAATAATATATATATAACCTATTTCTTATTATTCTAAAATATTTTTAATATAAGAATATGATCAATAAATTTTACAATCAGCTTCCGACATATAAAAAAAAATCAATTCTAATAGTTTTTATCAAAAGAATTTTAGCAGCAGCAATAATCAATCGCTTTGTAGTGGAAAAAAAAGTTCATAATAGATTTTATCAACTATATTTTTACTCATTAAATATTTAATTAACAAAATATAATACATATAAAATCAATTAAATTTCTTAAAAAATAAAAAAATATAGTAATATTTTCACTATTTAATGTTTTATTTGTTTCATATAATTCGGATTATTGAAGTTAAAATGGATTATTGATAATCTCAATGGTATTTACACTTAAATTTATTTATATTGAGCTTTTTTAACGGTCCCCTATTGATAATTAATTAATTCATCATTATTAAAAAAGAGGTCCCAAAACTGTTTATAACTCATAACATGGGGTTATCCGACTGAGATTCAAATTATTAATAAAACGGCTATCTTAGGAAGATTAAAAAATATATAATGATTGAAATTTATATATAAGAGAGAGCATTGAGTACACATTTGTACTACTCATTTATTTAGAATAAGCTTAGGAAGATGGTCATAAATAAAAGTGCAATGATTTTAGATTTTGATGGAAAGTAAAATTAATTGTGAAATAAATAATAAAAGAAATAAGAATCTACTGTGAAGCAGACATTAAAAAAGCTTGTTGCTGAATTGATATCAACGTGTCCCCTGTTTCAATGGATCTCGACATGGAGCTAGCCTGTCCTCTGTGACTTCGAAAAGACACACCTGGTCGTGTCATGGACACATCTGGCAGCTTAAAAACTATTGGATGATCATGCGGGGAAAAAATCTAGACGACCCATAGTTTATATAGCAAATGCGTCACCTAGGGTTTGCCCCCACTCTCTCTCTCTCTCTCACACACACACACACACACACACACACACACACACACACACACAAGAGAGAGAGAGAGAGAGAGAGAGGCTTGAATTCATGACAAGAGAATGCCCCGCTGCCGTCCAACATCCATCATTCCATCGTCATTTTGCCCTGGACAAATGTGCCATCGTGGTAATTTTTTATTCTTTAATGTATCCCAACTTTTTTTAAAAAAAAAAATTCTTTTATATTTTTTTTTATTAATATACATGTCCAAATCAGTTTATAGATGTCTCGATTAATTTTATAGATCTTAAAATTAATAATTATATAAATTTTTAGTAATTATCATATTAGCAACTATAAGACTCGAAATTAAAATCATAAAAAGAATAAACCATTTGATTTCACTCTCTTATTAATGAATAAGTCCAAGATAATTTCTATTTTTAAGTCATACAATTTCTCCTTACCATTGTTTCATTCATTGTATATTGTTTTTTTCTTTAATATTGTACTTGCTTAAACATAGAATATTTCATGTTTTGTAAAAAAAAAAAAACTAACGTATCAGCTCTGGATTATAACTTTGGAAAGCTTAGTTCATGTTCAAGATTTTTTTTCATGACTTCAACAATTAGAATAATTGGCTAGATTTTTCAAACAAATATATATATATATATATATATATATATATATATATATATATATATATATATATTAGCTCTCCATTGTACTAAATAGCAAGTTTCAATTGAGTTTCTCAAGATTTGTTTAAATTCAAACATGGATGAGAAAATTTAATTAGATCCATACACGCGCGCGCGCACATATATATGTACACATAGATAGAATGCACCCATCATAAATACTAATAACACATTAGATACATTTCCTTTTAAATATCTTGATTTTACTCTCAACACATGTGTAACCTATATAACTTTATTTTCAGTATTCATCCTAGAGTTAGTTTTTATAATACAGTATTGTATTTCATTCAATCACTGTTAATTTTTATAAATAGATTAATACTAACTAATGATAATATGTGTTCAATGAAAGGACAAGATCTCATAAAAAAAAATACATGTATCAACTTAAATTGGATGAAGTCCTAAAAATTATAAGTAGTTTAAGGACAATTCTTGTGTATTGGATAACCAATTAATATCTTGGGTTTAGCAAAATCATATTTATTCTCTATTTCCAAAATAGTTAGTACTAAAAACTTGCAAAAGACCATCTCTTATGGGTTTTAGGACTCTATAATAAATATTTTTTTAATGAGAAAATATCATTATATTTTAGAGAGATTACATGGAAATAAATGTTACAAAGAAAGGAGATTTAAAACCTGTTTCTATAAGGATTTCAATGGGTTTTTTTTATAGTCTATCTTCATTTTTCTTCTTCTTGACTCTATTCTCCCTTTCCTTTGTTAAAGAGAAAAATATTTTTGACTTGATTTAAAAAAATCTCTAACTATTTAGTGTTAGTGTTTAGCTGAGTCCGAAGAGAATGAGTCCAAAAGATTCTCTGACTTGTATATATCTAAACTCAACACTTGACTAAGCCTATGAAAACTAGGTCTAAAAGATCATAAGACCTATATATGATTGAGCATAGTGCTTAAGCGAGTTCAAGGAGATTAGGTCTAATAAATTGTTATGCCTATATATATATATATATATATATATATATATATATATATATATAGGTTCAACGATTGACTAAAAATAAAAGAGTTGGGTTTGAAAAATCACCAAACCTATAAAATGATTAGACTTAACACTTGGTTAAGCCCATGAGTTTTTAGGTTGATAGATTTACAAACCCATATATAATTGGATTTAATGTTTACCTAAACACGGGAGATGTTGGGCTATCACCCGATCTTGGTTTCTCTATAGGAGAATTCAAAACTAAAACTAAAAATATGTGTGAAAAAATATTTTGATACAATTTTTTTTTGTTTTGGATGAAATTAAGAAGCTTAAATAAATCAAGGACTAAAATGATTTTTAGAAATTATTTGTTGGTTGGAAAATAGTTTCTTTCCATGGAAAGTTAATTCATGAAAAGTGAATTATTTTTTGATGTTTGACGGTGTTATTAAAAATGAGTTGATAAGTATTTTTCAGTGTCATGGAAAATAAGTTGAAAAATAACTTATTAATATTTTTTATGATAAAAAAAAAGAAATAAATGTGATTGACAAAAAATTCGAAGGGAGATGGAACTAAATTCATATCCAATTTTATAAAATATTTTTTAAAAAATAAATAATAAAATATAAGAACAAAACCTAATAGAGAAACTTGAAAAATGATTTTCATAAAAAGTATATCCCATGAAAAAAAAACATTCATTGAGAAATTTAATGAGATCAAAGATTAATAAGTTCAATTGTTGTCGACTCCATAACCTGTTTTTTTTTTAGGATACCGAACCAATTTTTATTTTTTTTACAAAGAATGAGAGTCAAGAGAGTGCTTGGGAATATTATAATAGTTGCTTTTGAAATATTTTATTAAAATATAATGGTAAGAGTGCACAAACAAACGTACATACACTGCCTAGCAAAGCAATGCTTGCGGAAACGAGCTTATCTGTCCACCTAGTTATCTTGAACAGATTTCTCTGAGCCTCTCTCGTCAACATTAGAGGCTGGCTAAAGCAAATTATTTGTGCTTACCCATTCGCCACTCCTCATGGCCCCAACGCGTGCTTGGAATCCTGCTTCGCAATTTGCAGCTTCAATTTAACTTCGCACTACGCAACAACTTCAACAAATACACTAAAAAGAAACTTCTTCACAATTTTACAGCAATTTATTTATTAGAAACTCAAAGCCCATCTGTTTTTGCATTTAAAAAATATATCTATTATTTTTTAAAAAAATATTATTTCAATATATTTTGAAATAAAAATAATTAAAAAATAAACAATATATCAAAGCACAATCAGTCTAAGATATCATTTAAAAAATAAACAATATATATATATATATATATATTTAAAAAACAATGTTATATTTCTAAAAAAATATATTTTAAAAAACAATGTCGAATAAACCACATATAACATGTTTCCTTTTCAAACACGAGACAAACGAACCCATAATAAATTTACTAAGGCCGCCGACCATTACCAGTCAAATATGCATATAATATCTAGATTTGCAAATCACAATGGTCGGAGAAAAACCCACCTTTCTGATCAAGATGATACAATAATATTTATTGTTTAAAATATTTTTTTTTATTGAAACCAGTACATATAATCAATTTCAATTAGAGGGCACAATTAAAAACAGAAAAAAATTTCATTAAAGAAATCAGGAATAGAACTGAAATAAAACGAACATAGACTAAAATAAAACAATTACAAATATGAAGGACTTGCATGTATTTTCTTGCTGTAGTAGAGAGAAAAGAGAAAGAAAACAAAAACTCATCCACCAGTGATTTATCGATCACTGTCACATGACACACACCATATTGGGAGGCAAATGACATAGTGGCATACCAAGTGACACGCCGACATGACAATTTCAAAGGCTAAACGATGTCGCACACATCAACTAAAATATGTTTGTGCGTGAAACACTACTAGTGCATCAATAAGACACCCTTGCAACGTTTCAAAAAAGAAGTAATAAAAAAATGGAAAATTACCATTACGAATCTAGACTCAACGATAATCACGAAAAAAAAGAAAGGAATGAAAGTATGACAGTACCCACGCTTCGTCGTTGCTGAAGTCATATTTTTTTCAAAACAAAAAATATTAATTTTGTGAAATTTTTTTCTCATAATATAAATTTGTGCAAAATTCCAGGGAAGTGCAAGTTTTGTATAAAATATATGAATTTTTAATCAATATAAATTTATTTGTTTAGTAAGTTTTAACGAAATCACGACCATATCATCATTAAAAAAATATAGGATACTTGATTTATTAAATTCATTATATTAGAATTAGTTCATTTTATAATCCAATTTAAATTAAATAAAATATAAATTATAAAAACACCTGCAATAGTCAAATAATAAAAATAAAAAATTAAATTTTTATCTACAAAAAGAAGAAAATATCATTGAGAAATCATCTCTATGTTATCATAATTATCATGACTATAACAGTTAAAATTATTATCAACATTATTGTCCAAATAATTAAAATTATTAAATTGCCTTAAAGTATAAAAAAAATACAAAACATTTTTACAAGAAAACAGTAAAAAAAAATAATCACTAAAATTATCAATATTATTGCATGAAATCATAAAATCATCTTATTAGAATAACAAATAAAAATAATAGAAAATACAAAAAAAAAAGTAAAGCAAAAAAAAGAAAAATATTAATTTTAAAATAATCACCAATATGAATTAAAATTTCAAGACTAAATTGAATAAAAATAAAATCCAAATAAATTAAAATAAAAAAAACAAAAATTAAAAGAATAGATGCATAAATAAGAGTAAAGAATAAACATTGTACAAGATGGAAATTCTAAAAAAAAAAATAATGAATGAAATAAAATCATCGTATTCGAATAAAAAATAAAAATAACAGAAAATACCAAAAAAAAAGTAAAGCAAAAAAAAAATATTAATTTTAAAATGATCACTAATATGAATTAAAATTTCAAGACTAAATTGAATAAAAATAAAATCCAAATAAATTAAAAAAAAACAAAAATTAAAAGAATAGATGTATAAATAAGAGTAAAGAATAAACGTTGTACAAGATGGGAATTCTAGGAAAAAAAATAATGAGTGAAACACGAGTCGATTATCTAGGTTTAAAATAATATTGTTAGACAAGGTTACTTGCTCGTGCGCTGCATTATGTTTTTTTTCTATGTAGAAAACTGATTGATTTTGTGCATGTTGTGATTTGTTACCTTAATATTTAATTAATAAAATTATAATCGATAAAATTTATTAGAAATGAGTTTTTTTCCACCTAAAAGTGATTGAATGATGCTTTTATTAAAATTATTTTGATGATTATTTAATTGGTATATTGTACCATTAGAAACGATAAATTTTATTGAAAATGAGTCATGTGCTTTATGTAACACACTGATTGATTATTATTTATGCTTTATTTGTTTGATAAAATATTTCATTGGCAAATAGTAATATTATAATCAATGAATTCTAGCACAAATGAATGTTTTGTTTTACACAACAAATAAATTGATTGGCGATTTTGTTTTAATTACTTGGGTAATAATTTAATTGGTAGATAGCAAAATTACAGTTGATTAAATTAACTAAAGATGAGTTATTTGTTGGCTGTAACATACTAATTATTTGTTGGGAATGTTTTAACTATTTGAAAAATAATAAAAATACAACTGCTAAAATTTATTAAAGATTAGTTTTTCAATTTTTTTCTATATATTATTAAAAAAAATTTAGAACACTCATATTAAATTAATGTGAGATTTATAAAGAAAAGTTAGTTCATATTTTTTAATATATTTTAAGATGTTAATATAAAAACAATCACAATATATAATTAGTCTTAATTATTTTTAAAAATAACTATTATCATTATTTAAAATGTCTTATCCATAGTAAAATAAATAAATATAAAAAAATTACATAATTTTAAATTTTTTAATTTGATTATTTAGCTTATATGTATAGCATTATAAAAAGAAAGTTATAGGACCATTAAAAAAAAATTACCTATGAAAATATTTTGTGCTGATTGTGGTGAAACGTAGGACAATTTTTTTATTGTAGATAATTTGGCATAATTTTTCTACTTGTCTTGTCTACGTGTGGCTTCATAAATTGTTTTTACATGATATGAAATCTGAAATATTATACATAAAAAAGACACAAAAGTTAATTTTTCACAAAAATAACATCAACCAATGAATTATTTTGATTATTATTCTCATTGTCACTTTATAATTGTTAAATTTTCCTAATTATTATCATTGTTATTACGAGCTTTATTGAAAATAAGTATTATTCTAACTATCATTGGTAATACTATCGCTGCAAATAAGTTTTACAGACTGATTATTTCGCTCAGATATATAGCATTATAAAAAACAATTAACACCATTAATATTTTTTTCATTTTAAAAAATTTGTTTATGGCTACGGCAAAGTGGAGGCAATTGGCTTGTATATATTTTTATTGTAGATAATTTATCCTAATTTTTCCACCTTATTTGTCTATGAGTAACTTCGTATATTTTTTGTTAATGTGATATTAGATATGAAATATCATATATGAAAAACCTCAAAAGTCAATTTTTAAGAAAAATAACATCAACAAATGGATTATATTGATTATTATTGTCATTGTTATTATCATAATTGTTAAATTGTCATAATTATTATAGCTGTCATCATAAATATTATTATCAATAATTAATATTCTAATTATTATTGATTATATCATCGATGACACCATAATTATTGTTGTCATAATTCAATTTCTGGGTTACTCTCCAAAATCTATAAAAAAAATAACAAAATTAAAATAAAAAGAGCTGGTGTTGGTAGAAAAATCAATGTGAAAATTTTGAAAGATTTTTAGAGCCTAATTGTACCTCTTTTATGCCGAAAATAAAAGAAAATGCATATTCAAAGTTGAAGTGACTTATTATTGGATAAATTTCCTAAAAGTTAAGTCAAAAGACATTATTATATTTTTATGGGCCGATTTGATTTAATCATCGGCCAAATTAAAGTATAATTATGTTTAAGAATTAATTTAGGATCTAATTGAAGGATTTAATTAAGTAAAAGGACTTAATTATACTTTAAATTAGATACATTAATTTTATTAAAGATTTTATTGATGAAAAATAAAGTTTTTGAGCTTAAATCAGGTTTAATTGAGAAGATTGGAACTCTGGGAGACCAAATTCATTTTTACCAAGCTAATTGGGTGAAATTGAAAAAACTTTAAGAGTTTAATGATAAATTGAGGATCAAATTGTATGAATCTCAAACCAAAGATCAAAGTGGAAAGAGTGTGTAAATCCAAGGATGCTATTTAGAAAAGAAGTCGAATAGTAATTTTCAATTTTATAAATAGAGTTGATCAGTAAAAAGAAAAGGAGGGGGAACCCAAAAAACAAACAAATAAATAAATAAAAACCCTAATTTTTTTTCTCTCCATGGGGCTGCAATCGCTAACCTCTCATTTGGGTAGCTGCGGCCCCTTTCCATGGTCATTCCCTTCTCCTTTTTCCGGCTAGCCTCCTCCCTAGCACCCTCTTACGATTGACCAGCCTCCACTTCTAGTCTTTTGTTTGCCTCCCTTTGGCAACCTGCTAACTAAAATCACGATGCATTGAGAGGTAAAATGATAATTTCTTTATTACATCTTATATTAATTTGAGCATTAAAAAAAATAATTTTTAATGTATACTAGTGTTTAAAACTATGATCTTGTTTTGTTTATAGGGGGTGTTTGGGAGTGTGGTTGCGGTTGCGGTTGCTTTTCAAAGTGCTTTTCGTGCCGAAATACATCAAAATGATATTTTTTTTATTTTTTAAAAATTATTTTTGACATCAGCACATCAAATGATCAAAATGATCTAAAAATACCAAAACATATTCATTTAAAAAAAAAAAAACCAACCACAATCAAATATAGATTTGACCGCAGTACCAAACAAGCACATAGAATAATGGGCACGTGAACTTGTTGGGTTTGATGGTGTGGTGATCACCCGGACACGGTTAGAGTGAGAAGGTAATGTATGTGGTTTATGTGATTGGTTAGTTGTAGTGGAATATTGTCGGGGTCTTTTGGGCAAGCCTGTGGTTACTTGAAATGAGGAGAGAGTCCCTTCGAAACCAGTCTTTGGTGGGCTCGTAGGAGCCCATCTCTGATCTGGTAAAGACTAAGATTTTTCTCCGGAGCTTGGAACCTCAATTCAACGAGTTCTAGAAAAAAACAAAAACTCAGAGGCCGCAATTTCAACACATTCAGACATTCATAAAGAGTTTTCTCCCTGTTTTACCCTCTCTCACAGGCCCATACAAAACACAGTCTACACTGGGTTGATATATGAGAATCCAGCTCATGACAAGCCTATTCGATCTTTCGCCAGCATTTCGCCCAAGATTTCAAGCATATTTGTTTTTTCGGCAGAAACTCTTTAAGAAAACAGTTTAGTTTTGTGTGTGTGTGTGTTTAATTAAATATTAATAATGTCCAGATATCAAAGACAACATTTTTAAATTAAAAACATTTTGAAAAGCAATAAAAAATTTCATATTCTGGCCACAATTGTACTCCTAAATCCTGATCGTTTCAGTGCTATAACTCGATGTTTGTAACCAAGAAAAAAGAGAGTTCGATGCTGATATCAATGCCGAGGGATCGAAATCCTCATATTTAGCTTTTCCTTGAGAAGGAGACACCCAACGACCTAACCCTGGTGTGGAAACAATCAAGATCTGGACCAGCAATCTCGAAACTCAAGAGTGACAAAAAGGTGAGTGGGATATGTTAAAGTCATTAGTACTTACTGTTCTTATCATTTTGAAACTGTCTAGAACATTTACTTGATTAGTGACAAATTGTTAGCTCTCGATCTAGATATGTTCAAATATGAAGCCTAGATTGAACCAAAGGAGAAAAAAGGGAAACAGTGGAAGACATGGACAAGAAGTTTCAATGAAAAAACGGTAGCTCATGATAACGTGCACACGTGCGTGCGTGCGTTTACACTCAAAAGATGCATAAAAATAAATAAATGGCTCCATCAAGTTTAACGGATGGCACGCATACAGACATATTAGCAGTCAAGAAAAGCAAAAGGGATAATGTTCTGGTCTCAAACACATCACTTTGCTCTCTCTGTCCCAACTAGCAAGCACTCCTTTTGTAATCTCCAATAAAATCATAAAGTGAAAGTGATACCCTTTCCTTTCAAGCTTCATTCATGCAGCAACCAGATCAAGGCCCGCTTTTTACGATAATGATGCGATCATTCTCTCTGTTTTTTTTTTTGAAAAACCCTCTTCATGGAATAAACAAATGTGAAAAAGCATTTTTCACTGGTATTATCTGCTGAATATCGCTTTCAAGAGAATCAAAATGCCATCAAAGCTATTTTTGGATCTTCAAAATTGTGTCGGTCAAAACGCCAAAGTAAGTTCTTGGCCCATATCGCTGTACGGAATCATGTTCGGAGCTGGGGGTTGCATGGCCCCCCACAATGACATTCATTAGCCCATGGACTTTGGGAGGGTTTTGTGGGCCCCGGCAATATATATATATATATATATATATATATTATTGGGAAACCCTTTCTCGTAAAATGAAGGGGTGTGGTGCTGATGATTAAAGCACTTAGTGTTTTTATGAGTTCTGACCGTTTCAGCTTTTGGCGAGTGATAAAAGGTTTCGGCGCCTTTCAATGCCAACATGTGTATTTGCTCAATGTTATAAAGCTTGCCTTGAAAGGACCAATATGCCATCAAACATAAAATAGTGACAGAACTTGGGATGGATCCTCTTTTGTTTGAATTATTGTGGACAAAAAGTACCATTTATGGAGCAAGGTCGTTCGTACCTTATCAGCAATGGTCTTCACTTCTTTCATGCTAAAAAAAAAAAAACTATACTGTTGATTTTTCGTAGATAATGGAGGCCCTTTTCAAGCACGGGATCGTGCTCTTTTGTTTGCTTCGTGTTGTGAGGCTATATGTCAAAGAAACAGACAATTTAAGTGCCTGAAAAATATTTTGACACAAAGCATGTGGCTTGCAGTCTGGTTGAAAACTAATTATGGGACGAAGGTGATCAAGAGAGGCTAAATGCATGTCACTCATAAAGGGAGAAAAAAAATGATGAAGACAAATATGATAAAAAGTGAAGCTAGGAGGGTTCGGCTATTATGACCCGATGATGCTGACCAAACCTAACCTACATTTTGGACTCGCTTAAGCTAATAATTTGACTCTTTTTAAGCAATCGTTCCTTGGATGTCTGCCGGGACCTCTTTTCTTCGGTGCGGTCAAAAGTAAGAAACGATAAATACATCTAAACTGGGCTCGATCTGCTACTGTATGGCGTCTGCCTTTCTTGTGACGTGAGAATTGTTAACCATCCACTTCTCAGCATATGGCAATTTTGGCCAAGGGTCAAAGTCCCACTAGTTTCAGTCTCCGACTACCGCATTAATCCATGGCAAAGGGTTTGAAATAACCGTCTACGTGAAATAAAAACTTAAGATCTCTGCTATCAACGAAGCTAGTGTTTGTCTTTACCTTCTGCTCTTGCCCCATCTCTTTTAAGCCCCTATCTAGGGATACTTTTTCTGCAGGAGACAGGCACTATACTTTCTTTATATGGAAAACACCTGCATGAGGCAGCAGCTTTCAGTATGCTGCTTGCGAGGATGGTTTGTTACAAGCTCTCAGTTATACCCATGGCATTTTCTATTGTTATTCGAAAGTCATTGCAAACATAATGCTTTGAGTTACTACTCATAAACTCAAATTTAGCTGGCTTGAAAACTAAAAAAAAAATCAAAGGTTTTAGGTAATATTTCCTCGCTTAACTGTCTACGAGCTTAGCTTTGAGAAAAACACTCAACACTATGAGCTCATCCTTGGCGAAGAGCCGGTTAGCACTCATGGACTCAGCTTGAAAAAAGGTATAGCATGATGGGCTCAGATTTAGAAGAAAAGTTCAGCCCCGAACTCCCACAAATATCTTGAGTTTTACTCTCTCAAGTGCATGTATAAATCTCTCAATGATTTATTATATTTTAATGGTATTAATATATATATATATATATATATATTTATTGTAAATATATATAAGATTTATTTATATTTCATTCTATAAGGGCAAAATTGTCAATTTTAGAGATAATTGTGTTAGTTCTGTTCTGTCTTCTTTATTGCATAGAACTTGTATTTATACATGTACAATTAATCCTATTCTAGAATGGAGAAATACAAATCTTTCCTAACTTGTTCATGATTCCTAGTTTTCCTAAACATACCATTAATTCTGATCAACACTCCTCCTCAAGTTGGTGCAAAAATATTTTGTATGTCCAACTTGTTGAGAGAAAAATAAAATATTTTATTTGATATTGTTTTAGTAAGTATATTTGCCAATTGATCTTTAAATTTAACAACAGAAAGATCACAGCCTTCTCACTGAGTTTCTGCTTGATGAAATGTCTATCTACTTCCATGTGGTTAGTTCAATCATGTTAAACTAGATTATTAGCATTGGCAATTGCGACTTTGTTGTCACAGTACATCTTAATCTCAGTCTCCATCGAATATCCTAGCTCCTTAAGTATCTCTTGTATTCATAGTATTTCACATAACCTTTTACTCATTCTTTTGAACTCTACTTCAGCACTTGATAGGGCAACAACATTTTGTTTCTTACTTTTCCAAGTCACCAAATTTCTTTCAACAAAGGTAAAGTATCCTGAAGTAGATTTTATGTCATTCAGACTTTATGCCTAGTCTGTATTAGTCTTTAATGCTCATGGAGAATTGAGTTTATATAAGGGTGACAAATTTCTGAAAAATTGACAGAACATCTTTCATGTGTTTTCATATGTATACTCAAGAGATCCTTATAGAATCATCAATAAAAGTGATGAACCATTTAAATCCAGTAGTAGTCATAACAAGTGCATGGCCCCATAAGTCAGAGTGAATAATCTCAAATGATGCATTACATTTATTATAATTGATGGGGTAATTTGCTTGAGACTTTTACCCAAGATACAATCCTTTCATTTTAAATTTGAGTGCAAAATATTTTTAAATAAAGTAAAGAAAAAATGTTATAAATAGTTGAATGATGGGTGTACTAACATGTTAAGCTATAACCAAATATCTTGTCTTTGTCATTGTAATGATTAGGCTTAGTAAACTTTTTCAAGGTCCAAATCGTCCACATAATATAACCCTCCTCTCTTATTACCACAACAAAAAATCTTCTTCGTGAGAACATCCTGAAACAAACAAAATGAGGAATGCATCAGTACACAACAATTTAAATTTTCTGTTATTTGCCCTACTGATAGTAATTTAGTGGAGAGTAGAGAAACAAAAAGAACATGAGGGAGAGTATGATAATTCCATTGTTCCTCCCCCTATTACTGGATATGTATCACCGTTAACATTTGATATGACCTTTCATTGAAGAACTGACTTTGTTTTAAAGTCTTTATACTCATAGGTCATGTGATCTGTTGCTCTTGAGTCAATAATTCAATTGTTTTTATGTTCACTATTGGATACCAGGTTTGTGAAACCAATAATACCTTAGTCTTGAGTAAAAAACTGAGGTTGACTGTCGAGTGGCACAAGTGTATTTCGATCATGTTATAAACAAATATTGCATGACCATTCTATACATTTTTCCCCTTTAATTCATATCACCACTTAGGATACCCGTGTAGCTAAAAACATGTTTTTAGTGTGTTTATTTCCACCATAATGAGTACAACTACTCTTTTGGACTTTTGGTCTAGAAAAAGTCTATCTGTTAAGATTCAACACGTGTGGGTCAGGCTTGGCCCATTGGGTTTGTTTATTAGAGGATGATGGGTTAAAGATTGGTCTATATAGATTGCCACTAGGTCCAGCCCTTCTGTTTTTTAGGCCTATGAGGGTAAGCCCATTAAAATCTTTCTAGACTTCATTAGTTGACCTGTCATTCTCCCCACCTGCAAAGCTCTTTCATTCTTTTTCCCTAATTGTTCCCTTCTCATCTCCCGTCATTGCTTGTCTTTGCCCTTGGTTAGCAAACTCAGACCGTCACCATCGTTTTTCTCCATCATCAGTGTGTGTTTGTTGTTTTCTCTTCTTACCTAAGCGAAGGCTTGCTCAATCGATGGCAGAGGGGTCTGTTGAAGAATATCTTGGTGGGTCTAATCAAATTGGTCATCAAAGCATCCAAAAAAGTATACATTCAATCTTCTTGAATTAGTTTGTTTTATTTTTGTATATTCTCTTTGCATATCATGGGATTTGGGCATCTATAGTCAATCTCTCGCTAGAGAGATTGTAAACCAATGTAGTAATCTTCCTAAGAACACCTTCCTTGTGTGGTTCAGCTAACCTTTCATTTTAGGTTATATACCTTAATATTATCTCCTCCATCAAAGTAGGTTGTAGTAATAACATCCCACACCCTTTTTGTAGTAAGAAACCTAATAAAATTTCCAATTAAATCTAATTTTAGGGAATTGATAATACAACCTTTGATGATTGCATTTTCTATTCTCAATTTACTGTATGTTGGGTCAATGAATAGTGGTTGTCTGATTTCACTAGTAATTAATCCAAGTTTGTCTCGCCCATAGATGAACATCTCCATGATTTATGACCATAGTTCATAATTCTGACCATTAAGTTTGATCCCATGGATTGCAATTGGTAGGTTGTAGGTTTGGATGTTGCTTCTGGAATTTATAGTTTCAATATGAGTATGGGTTTGTGGGTTCGATTCTGCTATGAGTTGTTTATCTTTTGAGATTTTAGAGATAATTTTGTGTCAATTTTGTTCTATTCTGCCTTTATCTTAAAGAAGTACACAACCAAAAATTTATATATATATATATATATATATATATATATATATATATATATATATATATATATATATATAAAGAATTATTTAAATTAGATGCAAGTCATTATATAGTCTGTCGTTGCAAAGTAGAAAGAAGCTCAAATTATATCAACCTCAAATTATATCAACCTTCAAGCTTATTCTTTAGGGTTTTTCTTCCAATTATCTTTTTCATACCTTTTGCCAATTTTTATTTTTTATTTATAAAATTTATTTTGAGTCTTTTTCTAACACGTGGTTTTCATGAACTGACCAATAAAACCTAATAGAAAAATATAAATCTAAATAAGCAGTAATTCAACTATTAAAATAGAATAAAAATCTTTAAAGGATGTAAATCAAAATAGATAATTGTTGAGGGGATTTTTATATGGATTGGTCTGTGTTTAATTATTTTCTTTGTTGCTATGCACGTGCTTTTCATATGTTTTACAATGAACTTATAAACAAAGTATAATAGAAAAGATGTAAAATAATACACACACACTACTCTATGTTTTAGATCAAAATACACACTGTGTTTTATATATTTCTCCATACTTATTTTGTAATTTACTATTAAAAAAAGATGCCACGTATATATTTGGGACTCCATAAATATTGTTTCTATTAGAGAGATTCTTTTAATAACTAGATAATGTTAAGTAAATTTTCTTATTTATTTATTTCCTTTTGAAAATATTATTATTTTAAATTTTAACAAATGATGTTATAGTTAAAGTATTCTTGTTTTCGCTGCATAATTTGTTGATCCTACGTGTATTAGTTGGATATATTAAAATATCTAGACTCAGATTATTTTTGAGAGATGATGATATTAAATGTTGGCATTGGTTAGTTATAAAAATAACCAATGTTCTAATATAATAATAAAATATTTTTGAAACTTAGTATTATACGAAGTATAATAATTTTAACTCATAATGCTACAAATATCTTATGTTTATATGATGGTGGCGTTATGGTTGGTTTTTAATTGATTTTTTTTTCAAATTTTAAATTCATTTTGATACTTATTCTCTTCGTTACCAATTGTTTTTAATTTTTTTTTTAATTTTATCCCTCATATTCGATTCAATTAGATTTTTAGAATTTAATCCTCATTGTTTTGGTTTCTTTTTATTTTATTTTAAGTCTTTTTTTGATTTTTTTGTTTCTAATTTTATCCTTCAAGTCTATTTTATCTTCCGATTTGGTTCTTATTCTCTTAATTGGCATTTGTTTTGAATCAACTTGTTTTTACATTTACATCCCTCATATTTTGATTCAATTTATTTTTATTTTTAATTTATTCCTCATTGTTTTGGCTTATTTTTTTTAAAAAAAAAGTGTAAAAAAGAGTAAGATTTTAATAAAAAAAACTGGAAGAGTACATGGGTTAAATCATGAGGATAACTCTGCCCTGACCTGGAGGAAATGTTTTGCAAAATTGATCTCATATACGCTGGAAGAAAGTTGAATAGTCAAACAAGAAGAGGATGGAACTAAAGAAATCAGCAAACGGCTCAAAGACCGATTTGCTTCCTTCTCAATTTCTCCTCATGCAAGTGATGGTAAGATAGTGGGCCGATTTGAGTGCAAGCACCTCGTCAGCTAGCAGATGAAAAGCAAACAGATGAAGAATACAAAAAAAGTTATTTTTATGGCTCTTTGACTGCATCCACAAAATTTTAGAGGTAAAAAAGAGAGAAACGAATTAAATTAGAGGTTAAAAACAAGATCAAAGACGTGGGAGGTGATGTGGCTGGCAGACCCACATATAACTTGCATTAAGATAACATGTAAAAAATTGCAAAGAAATCTAAACGGGATCGAAAACTATGATTAGTGCTCGGCATGTGTCCTTGTCCTTGTTCTTGTTGCTTGTTTCATGATGGGGAGAATTCTATAAATCTTATTTTAGTACTTTAACCATACCGTACAAGTATGACCTCCACTTCTTCTGCCGCCACACCGATATCTATTCTCAGGAAATTAAACGGGCTTTTTTTTTTTTTTTAATTAAAGCCTTAATTTCCAGGGGAAACGAGAGGATGAAAAATACAACTTTTGACTTGCACGAGTGTTGGGAGAAAGAAACCGCACACTGAGCCCAAAAAAGTGCCCGAATCTTGTGTTACCAGTTATGCATGTAATAATGCTGCCATTGTTTAATCATCTTGCAAGTAAGAAGCACTGTTTGTGATAGACTACATAGATTGATGCAAAATGCTACTTCACCAAAGGTTCTTGTATTTGTTTCCCGGTGGTGTTCTTTGCTCGAGCATAGCAAAATCCAGCCTAGTAATTTACTTGGTTGAAGATGGTTAATGCCTCGATGATAATTTACCTATATATGGGATGCAAGGTGTTCTGTTTTTTTTTACGGATTCATTCAAGCACTCCTTTTTTTTTAATTGCTATAGCAAGTAGAATAAAGATAGTGCCTGTGATGCAAATTAGGATTAAAATGTTTGCTTTAAAAGGTCTCAGGCTTTAAAGTGTTTTTCTTTTTTAAATGGTATTAGGGTTTTGATTTTTGTTTTTCATTGTTCAACATGCATAGGGACCGTCTAGTGATGATCACGACTCCCAGCCAATATGCCCTCTGTCCCGTACCGAAAACCATGGTGGACTTATCAAGGGAACAATCTGGCCCATTGCACTTTCTTTTATTCTATTTAAGTTTTGGATGATAGCGGTTAAGATCGTGATTTTAATACAACACATAAAATATTTTTGAAATTTAGATTGTAAAATATATTTAAAATTTTTTTATATAAAAATTATAAAATCACAGCTTAAATCGTATATACAGAAAAATAATAAAGTTATAAATAAAATATTTTCGAATACAATACAACACAATTATATTCATAAAATTTCATTAGCACATGAAAATGATCTAAAATATATAAAAAAATAATTTAAAGTAAAACATCAAAATAAAAAAATTTATTATTTTAAAAAAAATTAAGTATAAATTTTAAAATTAATATTTAAATCAATACATAAATATAAAAAAATATTGTCTAAGAAATATTCTATGTGTATATTTAAAAAATTTAATTTTCAAAATTCAAACCATTACAATGATTTTTCAAATCATTTAAACTGAATTACACAACTTTAGAGAGAGAAAGAGAGAGAGAGAGAGAGATGTGGGGGCAAATTGGTACAAGCCTATGGCCTAGTTGACAGAGAGAGCAAGGGGCAGGCTTATAAGGGATGAAAATTCGGTGTTGTCTAATATTACGATCCAGATTAATTTTAATATTTTTTTTCAAGTTTAATAAAAATTGATATTTTTATCTAATTTAATAAATTTTATTGAATTAACTTAAAAGATTATATAATTTTATAAGAAAACTCATTAGTTTAACAATTTTGATGATCATCTAAATTTAATTTTGGAGCATTGCACTTTTTTTTTGGTTGAAATCAATTTTATATGATGATAAAGGAATAAAGATGAAGGAGGTGGAGAGATGATGATCCAGCTCAACTATGTTAACACTTATTACTGTGCATGGGGCTCACATGACATGATAGGAACTTGTCCTATTAATGATTGGTCGTGTTCGAAGCCCACTTACAAGCATTCATCATCGTCCACATCCAAATAGTTAGGATCTGTGACCACTTTAAAGGTGATTAATTTTATCTCTTATATTTTTCTTACGTGTGTGAGTTACTGCCCTAAAATATATTTTATTTATTTATATATAATATTGAAAGAATTGGAATAATTAGGAGAGGCAGTCCACGAAGATGCATAAAATATAGAGTGGCTGCGTGTGATGGACAGTGTGGAAGATGGGCCCCGCCACACGCACTCTCTCTTCTTCTCATTTTTTGGGGAAGACATTTACTTGGGAAACCCACCTCAACGTTTTAGCCATTCTCGAATATACCTCTAATTTGTCCATAGATACGAACATGGTGAGCAAATGAGCACACATGCCTTTCACTATTTTATTTGATGACAAAAACAAATCCCAGCCTCAAAAACAAGACAAGCCCATACATGCCCTTCCCAAAGTCACAAACTCCTTTGGCTATGTGTGTGTGTGTGTATATATATAGATATAGATATGTTGTGTGTGTGTGTATATAATGCTCTCTCTTTCTATCCCTTGTGGGGGTGATGATTCCGTGAATTTATGGTGTTTTGAATTGTGCGTGCATGGCACCAAAACCATCTACGCATTAATGTGGGTGGTGTGGACTATTCTACATTCACATCACAAGATCTTGTGATGATGTATATTCCAGTACAAATCCAGACCTTGCCCCCCTCGATACATAGACTTCCTCAGTAGGGTCCTGGACCAAGTTGTGGTGTGTTGTTTTTCAATCTCATTGCCATCATGCCCAGGGATTTTTTTTTCTTGTGACCGCGTCGTCAGAAACATGGTGTTCGTATCTTGGGCGATGTAGATGGTTTGCTAACTCTCTGCTGTATATATGCATGGCATTCTATTTTCATTGCAGTAAAAAATAAATAGATTTTCATATTAGATGCTCTACAAAGAGTCGTTACAGTGATTATCCAGCAATGGAAATAATCACGTAGGAGGTTTTTTCACGTCCTAGCTCAAATGACAGTAGAATTAGTTACTGCTGTTAAGATTTTGTACTGCAAATTTAAATGTCGAGAAAGATGACATTCAATGATGAAAGACTGTTTCTAAGATTTTTAAACTCGAATTTAATTTGAAAAGGAAGGGATGAAATTGAGGGTCATAAACAAATAATGCAGGAAGAAAATGCCCTGCTCCTAAACATCATGTCACTGTGATCCATGGAGGCTTAAAATGCATTACTCTAATCCATCATGTCACGGGGATCCATGGATGCCGATGGGAGACTGGGACTGGCCAGATCTCGAGATAAAAACTCCATCAATGCCGTGAACTTTCATTACTAGGATTAAGCGAGAGAGAGTAAAAACAATGAAGTAGGTCCGGTCTGTGCTTTACCGTGAGCCGGATCAAAACCACTATTATATTAAAGAAAAAGTGATTTCAAAAAACATAATGACCAAACATAGAAAACTGTTTTTTTTCAACCTCCAACTCAACCATAGATTTAACCAAACACTTTACTGCTTATTTTGAACCGCAGTAAAAGTACTTTTTTTTAAACTGCTTTTTTTCAACTTCAACCACAAAAGCAAAAGCAATAACAAACACACCCTATATTAAAGAAAAAGTGATTGTCACTATTTTATTGTGCGCGCGCGCGTGTGTATATATATATATATGTAATCAAATAATTAAAATGATAGTTTAAAACCTATCCAATATATCATATAAAATTAATAAATTATTATATACAATATAATAAATTAAAAAAAATGTTGTAGCTTGTTCCATCTAGAGCGAAGTGATCATCATGTTTAAATGACAATCTCATTAAAAAACATTAACATTGAGATCGTGTGAATACCTACCCAACACTAGCATAAATATAAAATAATAAACTATCAAGAGATCAAATTGTAAGAAAAAAAATATAGAATTAAAATGCAAAAATAGCAACACATTATATTGACATGTGATAACCTGTAAACTAAATTATCATGATAATGAACACACCCACCACAAGTTGACTTGTTTTCTAGACTAAGGCTAGTCATTTAAACTCGTAACATGTGAGATTCTAGACCTGGGTTTAATTAAAGTAATTGATTTACAACTTATTTAATATCAAGTGATGAAATAAGAAAAATAAATAATGAGAAATCAAGTTTCAAAGAAGAAAAATGCAAGAAAAAAAGGAGTTTCAAATCACACGAGAAAAAAAAAGTAGGAGAATAAATTTGTAAAAGAAATAAAAAACCATTTGAAACAAAATAAATAATAATTAAAAAATTGATAACCTAATATAATAGATAAAAATAAAAATAAATAAATGTGAATAATAAAACTAAAAAAATAGCTTGAAAAATAAAAACAAAAAACAAAAATAAGTAAACCACATGAATCTTGTAAACAAGAGTTAATCCTTCAAAGTAGAAACTAGTGAAATCTTAGATTTGGGTTTAGTCAAAATATTTAATTTTCATTCAATTTAATATTGGAAGGTAAAATTGTAAAAAACAAACTATATAAATTTACCAAATCTAATATCTAAAAAATCAAAGGAGAATCAATTTTTTTTTTAAATCTCAATTTGATAAATCATTTTAAATAAGAAAATGAGCCGTTGTAAATACGAAGGAAAAACATTTTGAAGAGATGATTTGAAATTAACAAGCGGCATGAATGACGTGGCAGTTTAAACTGACATATCTGACATTTTCCTCGCTTCTCTCATTCTCTTTCTCGCTCACCTTAGTAGTATCATAGTCAGTATCCATCTCTTTCTTCTCTTTTCGGCAAGATTTCTACTTTCATTGTTTCATTGCCTATTCCCACACACACTCATACCCCATTTCACTACAAGATCGCTCCCTTTTTCATATATTCACCCACCATCACTGCCACCTCAAGCTTTGGCTTTTGAGTTTGTTAATTCTGGTTTGTTTCAATTAGAATTCGATTAGCATTCAATTAGGATGCAGTTAGTTAGTTTACAATGTTAGTATACTGAATTGTAAGTATAAAAGGGCTGAATGTGTACATATGAAAGGTGTGGGGATTCATTTGAATAAAGAATAAGAGTACAGGGTCTACATCAGAGCCCTTTTTTCAAAAGGAACTGATTAAGAAAGATTGAGCAACCACATTGAAAAGTGAGAGAAAGGGAGGGGGAGAGAGAGAGAGAGAGAAGGGAAGCACAGAGAGAAACACAGAGAGATCAGTGATTCAAAGAAGAAATCACACGTTCTTGAGTGGTCTTGAGGTTGAAGAAGAGATCAGTACAAGTTCAAGATCTCAGTCAAAGATCCTGTTGGAATGTTGTGAAGAACGACTGAAATCGAAGAAGAAAACACAGATTGAATCGATCTGTGATTTCAAAACATTGAAGAAGAAATCAATCAACGATTTACCACCACCACAGATCATCATGTTGAAGAGAGAAGAAAGAAAGAGAGTAGAGAGGGAAACACAGGGTGAGAGAAAGAGAGTGAACACTGAAGTGAACAGTAAGAGGAAAGAGAAACACGAAGAAAAATACAGAAATTAAGATGGCGACCTCAAAACAATTCGTCTAAGTTGGAATTCTAAGATTTGATGGGTATTACGACCACTAGTCCATGATGATGGAAAACTTCCTCCAGAGCAAAGAACTATGGGTTCTGGTGGAAGAAGGGATTCCTATAACAAATGAAGCACAATAAAAGGTCGTAGAAGAGGCTAAGTTGAAGGATTTAAAAATAAAAAAACTTCTTGTTCCAAGCCATCAACTGAGAAATCATGGAGACAATACTAGACAAAGGATCAACGAAGGCAATCTAGAACTTTATGAGGCAGAAATATCAGGGATTAATAAAAGTCAGACAAGCTCAATTACAAGCCTTGAGAAAGGAGTTTGAGCTACTAAGCATGAAAGAAGAAGAGAAGATAGATAGATACCTCTCTCAAATCCTCATGGTAGTAAACAAAATGAAGGTGCATGGGGAAAAAATGGAGCAGAACGTGGTGGTTGGTAAGATCCTAAGATCATTAACCTTAAAATTCAATCACATAGTCTGCTCCATAGAGGAATCAAATGACTTGGACACCATGAGTATTGATGAATTGCATGATAGTCTTCTAGTCCATGAGCAAATAATGCAGGAGTATAAGGAAGAAAACCAAGTCCTCAAGGTTGCCTATGAAGAAAGGGGATCAAGAGGAAGGGGTAGAGGTGTATTTGGTGCATTCAGAGGGACTAGAGGCAGAGGGAGAGGAGAGAACCAGTTCAATAAGGAACTGGTTAAGTACTATAAGTGCCATAAATTAGTGCACTTTTAGTACGAATGTCCAGAATGGGAGAGAGGTACTCACTATATAGCATTGGAGGATAAGAAAGAATTGATGCTAATGGCTCACGTGGAACAACATGATGCAAGGAGGGATGAGGTATGGTTCCTAGATTCTAGTTGTAGCAATCATATGACAGGAAGTAAATTGTGGTTTATTAGCCTTGATACTGAATTTAGACAATCTGTCAAATTGGAGAATAATTCTAGGATGATAATGATGGGCAAGGGAAGTGTTAGGATGGAACTAAAAGGGATAACACAAGTCATTACTCAAGTGTATTGCATTCCAAAATTGAAAAACAATTTGCTAAGTTTGGGACAACTATAGGAGAGGGGGTTGGCTATACTTATTAAGAATGACATGTGTAGAATGTTTCATCCTTCTAAGGGATTGATCATGAAGATTATAATGTCTGCAAATAGAATGTTTGTGATATTAGCTACTGCAGTATCTAAAGAAGAATCTTGTTTTAAAACTACCACTGAGGAAGAAACTCAGTTGTGGCATTGTCGGTATGGTCACCTGAATTATAAAGGGCATAAAACACTTTATGACAAGAAAATGATGATGAGATTACCTCCTCTGAAGATACCAATAGCAGCATGTGAAGGATGCATAATGGGGAAACAACATAGGGAACCATTTCCCAAGCAAAGCCAGTGGAGGGCTACTAACAAGTTGTAGTTGATTCATGTTGACATCTATGGGCCAATGACCCCTGTCTCCCATAGCAAGAAAAGATATTTGATCACTTTCATAGATGATCACTCAAGAAAAACATGGGTGCATTTTCTGGACGAGAAATTAGAGGCCTTAGGAGTGTTCAAAAACTTTAAGGTGTTGATAGAAAAGGAAGCAGGGGAAAGCATATGCTGTTTGAGAACAGACAGGGGAGGGGAATTTACTTTGGTAGAGTTTGATGCATTCTGCAAGACTAATGATATAAGCAGACAACTAATAGTTGCTTATACCCCCCAACAGAATGGAATTGCAGAGAGAAAAAATAGAACTATCATGAACTCTACCAGAAGCATGCTGATTGACAGGAAGGTCCCCAAGGAGTTCTGGCTTGAGGCTGTCAACTGGACAGTTTACTTGCTGAATAGAAGTCCAACCTTGGCTGTATATGATAAGAAACCTGAAGAAGTCTGGAAAAATCAAATACCTTTAGTTGAACATCTCAAGGTATTCGAGAGTATAGGGCATGTACACATTGCTGACCAGAAGAGGAAGAAAATGGATAATAAAAGAGAAAAATATGTGCATTTAGGGGTAAGTAAGGAGTTAAAAGCTTACAAAATGTACAATCTTATTACAAAAAGGATTATAATCAGCAGAGATGTAACATTTGTTGAGGATGAAGGATGGGAATGGAATAAAACAGAATCTGAGATAGAGGAAAAGATGTATTAGAATGGGGGGACGAAGAGGAATCAGAGATTGCAGGTGAAGAAATTGATGAGAGTAATAAAGGGTATGAGAGGAATGAGTAAGGAGAAACTACAGCAATTGAAACTAAAATGTCAGTAGCTGAAACAAGAATTACAGTGGTTTCTGAGCCTATTGAAAATCCTCTTGATGATGCAGTAGATGAAGTAAACAATGAGTAGAATCTTGAATGTGCAATTAGATCATAGAGGAGAGGCAATAGACCAGGGTGGATGAATGATTATGAGACAGGGGAAGGATTGTCTGATAATGAAGAATCATTTGATCTAGTTATGTATACTGAAACTGGTGATCCCAGCACTTATGAAGAGGCAACAAAGAGTTGCATATGGAAGCAGGCAATGGAGTGTGAGATAAAAGCAATCGAAAGAAATGACACCTAGAACATGACTACCCTGCTTAGTGGTGCAAAAGCAATAGGGGTAAAGTGGATCTATAAAACAAAGCTGAATGAGAAGGGAGAAGTAGATAAATATAAAGCAAGGTTAGTTGCTTTGGGGTATGCCCAAAAACATGGCATTGACTACACAGAAGTCTTTGCTCCTATTGCAAGATGGGACACTATTAGGCTAATTCTAGCATTGGATGCTCATCATAACTGGAATGTGTACCAACTGGATGTAAAGTGTGTCTTCTTGCATGGTGAATTAGAGGAGAATGTATTCATTGAACAACCGAAAGGGTTTGTGAAGAGAGGGGAAGAAGATAAGGTACTAAAGCTCAAGAAAGCATTGTATGGGTTGGAGCAGGCTCCAATGGCATGGTACAGCAGAATAGAAGCATGTTTTGTCAACGAAGGATTTAACAAGTGCCCTAGTGAACACACTTTATTCACAAAGTGTGCAACAGAGGGGAAGGTACTCATAGTTAGTATGTATGTTGATGACTTGATTTTTATAGGTAACAATGAGTCCTTGTTTAATGAATTCAAGGAATCGATGAAGAGGGAGTTTGAAATGACAGATCTAGGAAGAATAAAATTTTTCTTAGGGGTTGAAGTACTTCAAACTATTGGTGGAATCTTCATCACTCAAAGAAAATATGCTTAAGAGGTTCTGAGAAAATTTAGGATGGAAAACAACAATTCTACCAAGACACCAATGGTACCTGGGTTCAAATTGACAATAGATGAAGGAGGAATAAGAATTGACCTGACCCAGTACAAGCAAATCATTGGGAGTTTGATGTATCTAACAGTTTTCAGACTAGATTTAATGTATGTAATGAGCTTGATGAGCAAATACATGGAGAAGCCCACTGAACTACATATGACAGCAGTAAAGAGGGTGTTGAGGTACCTTAGGGGAACTACTAAGTTGGGAATATACTATAAGTAGAAAATTGAAGATGATGGACTTATTGCGTACTTAGATAGTGATTAGGCAGGAAACCTGGATGACAGGAGAAGTACATCAGGCTATGTGTTTAAAATGAGTTCAAGGGCAATAGCCTGGAGTTCAAAAAAACAGGTTATAGTCACTCTATCAACAATTGAAGCAGAGTTCATATCAGCAGCACTATGTGGGTGTCAAGCAATATGGATGCTTAGGGTTCTTAGTTATCTAAAATGGAGTCAGAAAGGATGTGTGATCTATTGTGATAACTGCTCCACAATCAAACTGTCCAAAAATCCTGTTATGCATGGAATGAGCAAACACATAAGCATCAATTATCATTTCTTGCATGATCTAGCTTAGAATGGAGGAGTAGAACTGAAATATTGTAGTTCTCAAGAGCAGATTGCAAACATCATGACCAAGCTCTTAAAGCTTGATACATTTGAGAGATTAAGAGATCAACTTGGTGTATGTGGAATACTTAAATTGTAAATTGATTCTTGTAAGAAAAATCAATTTAAGGGAAGGTTTGTTGAGTCTGTTAATTCTAGTTTGTTTTAGTTAGAATTCGGTTAGCATTCAGTTAGGATGCAGTTAGTTAGTTTACAATGTTAGTATACCAAATTGTAAGTATAAAAGGACTGAATGTTTACATATGAAAGGTGTGAGGATTCATTTGAATAAAGAATAAGAGTTCAGGGTCTACATTGGCAACCCGCCACCACCTTTTTTTCAACAATTCCAGGTGAGCACTCTATCTTTCACTCCTCGATATTATTGATTTTTTTTTGTGTGTTTTTGTGATTATAGTTTTTTATGAAGTTAGTGTTTTTGTATCTTCTATCAATTAGTTAAAGTCATGCTAACCGGGTATAAATTACATCAATTAAGTTAACTAGATTACTTCAACTAGGTAGGAGTTTGGGGGACTAAGGTTTTGGTGGCTATGTTAATTGGGTTTTATTTAACTAGGCTAGGTTGTGGTTGAATTTAGATCAGTATAAATTACATCATCTGAGTTGCTTCATTCATGTATATATTCAATGAATTAAGATTTTATAATCATGGAAACAACAATGCTATCAAGTGGCTCTCGACTTGTTATTCTAGACTTGACCTGGTTAGGGAGAGGCTCCACATCTAAATAATGAAGTAGCTGAGGACAAGACAATTTACGAGGATGAGGGAAAAAAATCCGAGTGCATGGTTGCGGGTTCGTCCACGAGCAATATACACAACAAATTCGATGTTAAATTATCAAATATAATGAGATCAATGGAATCATTCATTACATTAACATAGTTATTCACACATGTTCGATTCATGGCATTTATTATTTTTTCTAATTGTTGGTGTAGTTTTACATTTGAACTAAAATAATTATCAATATGTAAATTACACTTGAAATAATTATAAAAAAAATGCTCACCCGAAATCATGTGTTTACATGTGCTTAAAGCAAATAACGTTAAAGTAGAAGAGAAAAAACACAACTAGTTGAGTTTTCAAGTTGTGCTTTCATGATTGGGCAACTGACCAAAAAATTCTTAGTTTCGCTGCTCCCATGAGCACAACCATGTTATGCTTTTAGAGTGGAGCAACTAGGCAAATGTTTTTCTGGTTGCACTTCGCCTAACATTAATACAATTAAAAGAGCTAGGATGCTTTTATTTTTATTTTTATTTTGTAAACTAATTTTACTGACCGTACCATTCAAAAACAAAAACTACATATAAATTGATAAAAAAAGAGAGTTACAGTACCTAAAGACGCTACTAAAGACGCTAAAAGATATTGTCCTACAAATGGTGTTTCCCTGTTTATATAAAACAATAAAACTTCTCGATTATAATTATATATTTGATAAATTAACTTGGATTATTAGAAAATTGATATTCATAATTGCTTTTTGTTTGTTTTATACGGATCGCTATGATCTTAAATAAACATCATGCTAGGAGGCTAATGCTCGATTTCATGAAAAAAAATATTTTTTTATCATATAATTAAGTAAAAATTATTTTTTAAAAAATTAAATCCAATGAAATTCATGATCCGAATCAAAGTATCGACAATATAAACTGTGAAAACAGACCATCCGCTATATCTTATTTATTAACATTTTATTTTTTATTGACCCACAAAGAATCAACTCCTTGTATGGTTCAAGTTTATTTTTTAGCTTTTATTGCAAGACAATGTTATTCATATCTATCTTATATTTGTGCATGTTGCTTGATTTCCAACAAGCAAATTTCTACTCTTCTTTCATAAGGGACACATTCATCACATTAAAACGATTTCATGTTTTTAGGGTTTATCTAGGGGTTAGCAAAAAATCTGATTAAATTAAAAAATTTATTGAGAAAAATTAAATAATTAAAACAACTCGATTAAACCAATTAGATTTGTTAAACTCCTGGACTAATTTTTGTTTTTTAAAGGAAAAAACATGTAAATCAAAACCGAATCGATTTAAATTAAAAAAATATACTATAGTTTTTTTATTCTTGCAGTTCAGTTCTTTTCCTAATTTGATTGTTTTTATCGATAAAAACTGAATCGAATTGAAAATGATCACCCCAAGTTTACCTATTCATTTGATAACTACAGTTTTTTATTAGTTTAAATATTCTTGAACCAAGAGTTTAGAGAAAAACATGCTAAAAAAATGCATGAAGGATATATTACATGTTCTTACTAGTATAAACAGCGGGAGTTTAAACAATGGCTTATAAAAAGTTGAAGAAAACTAAAAGAAACAACCGTTCGGGGCATTAAAAAATTGGCGATTTCGCAAGAGCAGTTCTTATGCTGCTCAACACGCATTTGACTTGATATATTATAAATACATATATACATAACTTTTCTTAGCACATATAATAACTGATATGGCAAACCGGAGTAAAAACAAAACAAAGACAGAGCGGAGATGGATGCTTGTTATCACTACGTAATCATCATATAGCAAACCTGAGTCAATCACACCCTCGAATTAGTTTAAAATAATTTGGCACTGGAAACAATTTTGTCAACAGATACTGTGTATAAACAGCCAAGAGGACCGATCGTATTTCCTTACTGTTAATTCCCACGATGAGTGAATAAGTATGGGAAGAAGCAGATCCAAAAGATTGCGTGATTTTATTATTTTCATGACAAAATTCACCACGATAATTTGAAGAAACAAATCCAAAACTTGGTCAAGAAAGCACTAATCCCATCCATTCACAAACATCCAAAAAAATAATGAATTGGTTTTCATCTCTCAAACTCTTGTTTGATTTCCCACCTATAACATGTCTTCAGTGGGAGATCTTTTTCCCTCCCCAAGTCCAGGATATCATGATGATACACTCACTACTCTCCTCATTGCCCATCCTCTTTTTTCTTTTTTTTCCCCTGTCCTACCATCTAAAAATCCAAGGCTATCATCAAGTACTTCCCTGTCCATTAACAAACCTATAAATCTATGATCTTTTGATCATTTCCCCTACAGAATCCAACAAAATAAGAAAGCAACAAAGACCAAGCACTTTGCTTTGCTGTTCATCAAAGCCCTCGGATTGGTGGGGGCCATGGCCATGAATTGAAGGTAGAGCATGATGCGCGCTGGATCATCAGACCATCTATACAAAAAGCCAGTGGGAGCCACATATATAGATAAAGAGTACAGTAATAATAATAATAACAAATAAAAGGAAGTTGGGCCCGGAGTTCTACAGTCCCCTTGAATCGACCGTTAAAGGGTTCAGCAAGGTAGTGATAATGGAAGAGGGTGTTGTTTGGTTATGGGCACATAGGGACTGGAGAATAATAGAGAATTAGGGATATATATATCCAGAGAGAGAGAGAGAGAGAGAGAGAGAGAGAGAGAGAGAGAGAGAGCATTACATAACAAACGTAGATATCTGCAGGAATGAGGACTGTGACTTCGAATTATTCTTCTACCGTGGATGATTGCTTTTATATTTACTCAGTGACTCTTTGGGACCATATAGATAACAGCAGTAATAATATTACTGTCTTCTAATACTAAACTCCATCCCCCCGCTCTAGTCTTGCCTACCACAATGCCATTTCCTTAAGCGTGTCACTTACATATTTGCTTGCTTATTTTTATATTTTATTTTCAAACCACTACTATATTTTTAAACAATGGCACGTCCCCGAGGCTGCGCAATTCAGTCATCAAGAACTGAAACCGAAGGCAGAGAGAGAGAGAGAGAGAGACTAAAAGCAGGGTAGTCGTAATATATAAAGCAGGAGAGATGGAGAGAGAGAAAGGAGGCATGGCAGAGGGCCTCACTCACCAAGCCTTTTACACGTGATAAAGAAGACACCAAAAGCACACTTGCATGCGTGTATAAAGATTCATCATCATCATCTCTCTATAATTCTCTCTCTTCTATTTCTAAAGCCAGAAGAACTGAAACCCTCCATAAAGCCTTCACTTCCCCTTTTCCTTTAATCCATAATTTCACGTATTTTTGTCTCCCTTTTTTCTCAAACATTTCTCTTCCTGCAACCTCCACTCTTGTATCTTGGTTGTTACCCGCTGAGCGAGCGAGGAGGTGAGTTTTGCGTATGATTAACCCTCTCTCTCTGTCTCTCTCGTTGTCGGAGTCGTTGTTGGTATTTATTGCTGTGACATTTTTATCAAAGCAATAAATTTGCTTGGGTATGATAGTGATTTCACTGCCGTTTTCAAAGTTTATTCCTCCGCTTTGTATACACCATCCTTATTCTCCCTGTTCTTGTATTTTTTTTGTTTTTCTTCCACGTGTACTCATGTGGGTTTCAAATCTCTCTTTAAATAAAGCAGAATTTTCTGTAATGCTCTTCTTGTGTTTTTATCTGCTTGTTTTTTTTTACCTGATCTTTTATTTTATAAATTTTCAGTTTTGTACAAGGAACAGATAGGCTTAAGGTTGTGGTTCTATCTGCTGGGTATATATATCTAATGTATTTCTCGGGCTTCTTATATTTGATTTTTTTGGCTTTTGTACTACTGCTTTGTTTGCTTGTTCTTGTCGTTTCGATTCATTGTCATTGGGCTTGCTAAATAGAACCATCTATAAGAAGAATTTGGATATTGGGTTGGCTGTGGTCAGTTTTTTCTTTGAATCTGGTATCATTTTTCGAGTGCAGACCTGATTTTTACCCGTGGTCTTAAATGGGGGTTTCTTGTCTTCATTTTCTCCCTTTTTTTTCTTGGTTCTTTTCCTTAGATTTCAAAAAAAAAAAATCTGTTGAAAGATCCAACAAACAATCTATACCATATACATGTACCCGTGCGCTATTAATGTGTTGTGCACGCTCGTGCTTTGCATTCTCCACTTCAATGGTTCACCAGTCAGAGAGAAACTGTAACTCTTTCTTTCGAGTTTTCATTTTTTTTGTACTTTATATATGCTTATGGGCTTTATATGCTGAATCAGAGGTGAAAGGTTTGGTTTCAAAATTTGCAAAGGACTAGTGCTGCTTGTGAAGTCTAAAAAGTCCCGTCCTTTTATCCATACCCTTTTACTTTGAGTATAAAACTACGTTGAATTGCACCGTCATCATTATCGTTTACAGTGTCTAATTTTTTGTTCATTAGGCTGCCATGCATTTTCTTATGTTGATTTTGAACCTTTTTTGGTTGCAGAAGAGAAGTGGTCTTAAGTCCAAGCCTGTGAAGCCAACAAGCAAAAGACTAGAAGATAAATAAAGTTTATTTTTTTCCATTCAGTGAATCTGTACTTTTTTGAAGACTCGGTATCTTGCTGCTTTCACATAAAGTTTCACCGAGCGAAAGGAAGAAAGTGAAAGAAGAAACTAGCTATGCCTATAAGGCAAATGAAGGAGAGCTCAGAGCAGCACTTAGTGATAAAAACTCACATGCAGAGCTCCATAAACCAACCTCAAAAACACCACAAAACTGCTCAAAATGGCAAAGGACCACCACAACCACTCCAAGAAAGCTCCAACACTAAACCCCAAAACCAGACCTCACCTCCTGCAAAGAATAAAGGGAGAAGGAGAGGCAGAGGTGGCAGAAAGTCTGATCAAGGAGATGTTTGTATGAGGCCTAGTTCAAGGCCTTGCACCGTGGTACATAAACCTGTTGTGAATCCAATTGGTGATCTCCTGTCAACTACTTCAAACGGGCCTATCGAGACTGATAAAAATGTTTGTGAAATGGAGATGGGTCTGGGGTTCCCAACCTCAAGCAAGTCTTTGAGTTTCGCGCGCAGGCCTGGTTATGGTCAAGTCGGTAGCAAGTGTATTGTTAAAGCCAACCATTTCTTTGCAGAGTTACCAGACAAGGACTTGAACCAGTATGATGTAAGCTCCCTTCTTTAGGAAATATGATGTTTTTGTTTCTTTTGTTTCTTTCCTCTTTCTTTTCTTACCCAAGTTTTGTCTAAAGAATTTTGCTGTATTTACCATTTGGGCCCTTAGTCTGACACTGGGCATATAAATGTTGTTTTTTGTTCTTATTGTTCTCTGTTTCTTGGATGAATTCTTACTGTATTGAACATGACTACTGATATACGCTACTGTAGAACATTAAAGTTTTTAATTTCTTTGCTGATGAAAATTGATGGCATTGCTGATTCGTGGCCCGATATCTGATAGCGGACGTGTTTAAACTATTGTTTCTTCTTATCTTTTGCTGTTGCGTTGTAGATGAAATTGAATGGGTTCTGTTATTACTTCTGTACTTCCGGTGTCATTTACGAGTGCGTTAAATCTGTGGCCGTTAATTTGTTCGTTTTGCCTGTTACTTTTTTCCACCATCTCTCCCTTCTGATTCTTCAGGTTACTATAACTCCTGAAGTGACATCAAGAACTTTGAACAGAGCTATTATGGCCGAGCTCGTGAGGCTTTACAAAGAATCTGATTTAGGAATGAGACTGCCTGCTTATGATGGCAGAAAGAGCTTGTACACAGCTGGTAAGCTTCCGTTTGCTTGGAAGGAGTTCGCTATTAAGCTTGTTGATGCAGATGATGGTATCGGCGGTCCCAAGTTAGTATTTATTATCTCTATCTTGGTTCCTTCTTTATATTTTACTTTGTTTTTCTCTGCTGACTCAATATAAGATTGTTATTAATAAGGAATCAGAAAAAATGAGGGTAAGAAGTATAAATTTATGTTTGAGAATAAGAAAGGAAGAAGATAAGTTTCCTGTCTATTACTTAATAATACATGCTAGATTTTTCATCTTCTATTCTTTGTTATGAAGTAATTATTTGGCCCTTATAAAAATTTTTCAGGAGAGAGCGCGAATACAAAGTGGTGATAAAGTTTGTTGCAAGGGCAAACATGTTTCATTTGGGTCAATTCTTAGCTGGAAAACGTGCCGATGCTCCGCAGGAAGCTCTACAGATCCTTGACATTGTGCTGAGAGAGCTCTCTACAAAGAGGTATTGAGTCTATTGATCAATTCAAGTTGTACCACAAGTAATTTTGTAATTCTTGGATTGAGCCTCATTATTTCATGATGTATTTCTCTGTCAAGGTATTGCCCTGTTGGAAGATCCTTTTTTTCACCCGATATAAGAGCGCCACAGCGACTAGGTGATGGCTTGGAATCCTGGTGCGGATTTTACCAGAGTATAAGACCGACTCAAATGGGATTGTCCTTAAACATTGGTAAATTCATTACAAGAAATTGAAGAGTGTGGATAGTTTATGTTTTCATCATGTTTTCTCACACAATCTCATCTTATACTCTTTCTTTCGTTTATGTATTGTGACTTAGATATGGCCTCGGCTGCATTCATTGAGCCTCTTCCTGTGACAGAGTTTGTCGCTCAGCTTCTAGGCAAAGATGTATTGTCAAGGCCATTGTCTGATTCTGATCGAGTGAAGGTACTTTAACACGTGGAGATGATGAAGGCTATTTTTGTTTTTAATCTCTTAGAGTTTACTTTAACTTTGAGTTGCTATTCAAAAACATTTTGACAGATTAAAAAGGGTCTAAGAGGAGTGAAAGTTGAAGTAACTCACAGAGGGAGTGTACGAAGAAAGTATCGTGTCTCGGGCTTGACATCTCAGCCTACGAGAGAACTTGTGTAAGTTTTAGTTCTCTCATGATTATGTGCTCTTTAAATTATCTGATTACTTCGGCCATTGAGGTTTTCTTTTATGTGAACAAGGCGTGGCAATTTTTAGTTATTTGAGGCTATTCAGCATACAATTAGATCAAGGATAAGGAAAATCTGCTCTAATTCTCTTATATTCAAAGAGTTTCTGAATATTTGTTATTCTTTATGCGAGTTCCTATCAAAGCTCTTCTTGTGTAGGTTTCCTGTTGATGATAATTCGACAATGAAGTCCGTTGTTGAATACTTCCAAGAGATGTATGGCTTCACCATTCAACATACACATCTACCTTGCCTTCAGGTTGGAAACCAGAAGAAAGCAAATTATCTACCCATGGAGGTAATCCGATGTCGTTTTTTCCTGTTCAATGCCTTGCTTTCAGCTGTCTTTCTGTAACTCTCGTTGAGTTTTTGTGGATTCCAAATTGGTTTTCTAGGCCTGCAAAATTGTGGAGGGGCAACGATATACAAAGCGGTTGAATGAAAGGCAAATTACCGCTCTTCTAAAAGTTACTTGTCAAAGACCCAGGGATCGGGAAATTGACATCTTGCAGGTATTTGTGGTGTTTTGACCTCGCTTCTCTTCAAACAAATATTGTTTGTGCAGACCAAACAAGTTGGATTTTTGAATGCGAGCAACACACATCTATCACTGGAAAAATAGAAACTTAGCAATCTCAGAGCTTAAAAAAATAATACCCCATGTTATGCCTTGACTGAAGTGCCACGTCATTATTTAAGCTTTCAGTTAGATACGAGGTCGATGACAGAATCTTGAGTGTTCTCGTTTTAGTTGGACTAGAACTGACATATATGGAATAACCGCTGTCATTTCCATGTTAAAATTAAATTTTACACCTGTTGTCAAAGAAGCTTGCAATTTTGCTTGAAATTAGCCTGTGGTCTATAGTGTCTTTAGGTATTGCATTAATGTTTTGCTTTTTTTTTGGACCTATTTTAATCTTTTAACACTGCACTTTCAAACACAAGCAGACTGTTCAACATAATGCTTATGATCAAGACCCTTATGCAAAGGAGTTTGGGATCAAAATCAGTGAAAAGCTTGCTTCTGTTGAGGCTCGAATTCTCCCTGCCCCTTGGGTAAATATGAAGTCCTTGCTTTATAGTTTGTATTGATTTAGAGGAAAATGGTATTGTTTCGTGTTCATCACCTAATGGACATGAACCTCCAGCTGAAATATCATGAAACTGGAAAAGAAAAGGATTGCTTGCCTCAAGTCGGGCAATGGAATATGATGAACAAGGTATTGCACTGGTACATAAATCATGGACTTCCTTTTTTTCTTCCTTTCGTTTTGGGTGATATGATATTATACTCTAAAGCTGCAAATGGACCCTGAATATTGGAGTGTTTTAAGAACACTTTTTAGAAAGGAGAAATAAACTGTCTTATGTTGTTGTGAACTTGATACTTTTCTGAAGAACTCAGAGTTTCAACATCTCCATCATTTTCATTTGATTCGACTCCTATTCATTTGATGCCTTCTAACAATGATCTTATGTCTACTGATTCACATATACATAGAAAATGATTAATGGAATGACTGTAAGCCGGTGGGCTTGTATTAACTTCTCAAGGAGTGTGCAAGAGAGTGTCGCTCGTGGCTTTTGCAATGAACTTGCCCAAATGTGTCAAGTTTCTGGAATGGTAATTAACCCAAACTGCCTTTCAACACTCCCTTTTCCTTGCCAATTAGTAAGTAGATGATTTGTTTCTGTTTTTAGGAATTCAATTCAGAGCCTGTGATCCCTATCTACAATGCCAGGCCTGAGCATGTAGAGAAAGCTTTGAAGCACGTCTATCATGCATCCACAAACAAAACCAAAGGAAAAGAGCTAGAGCTTCTCTTAGCTATTCTACCTGACAACAATGGGTCCCTCTATGGTATGCCATTTGTGCTGAGTATTTAATTGCTGTGATCTATGAAGTTGTCTCATGCTTATTGTTTGTTTTTTATCCTTTTGTTGAATTGACAAAAAAAAAAAAAAAAACAATGAAGAGTTCAGTACTTGAATTTTGTAACATATGACCTCTCTTTTGTAGGTGATCTGAAGAGAATATGTGAAACTGATCTTGGTTTAATATCTCAATGCTGTCTCTCGAAACATGTGTTCAAGATCAGCAAGCAGTACTTGGCAAATGTGTCCCTCAAGATCAATGTAAAGGTTAGATCTACTCTACAAATGTCTGAAGCACCCCTAAAGTTATGAGGCGACCCTTCGAATGTTGTATATCTATAAAACTACCACATAGTAATCGGTGATGTTCTAGAATTACTATGGAACATATGCATCCATTTGATTTTCTCATATATATATATATATATATTGGCAGGTATAAGTTACTTTGCTCTTTAATTTCTGATCAGCGTCTTAAGTTTTCCTGAATGTTTATCTCCTTAATCACTTATTTTTCTCCTCCATGTCCATGGCACAGATGGGTGGTAGAAATACTGTTCTTTTAGATGCTATCAGCTGCAGAATACCATTAGTTAGCGACATACCAACCATTATTTTTGGAGCAGATGTGACTCACCCAGAGAATGGAGAGGACTCAAGCCCCTCGATAGCTGCTGTAGAGTTTCTTTACCAAATTCCATTTGCTGAACCTGCTCTTCAAATTTATTAAGATCTGGATGCTGATATAAGCCGGCCTGCCTGCAGGTGGTGGCTTCGCAGGACTGGCCTGAAGTAACAAAATATGCTGGACTTGTTTGTGCTCAAGCTCACAGACAGGAACTCATACAGGACTTGTACAAAACATGGCAAGATCCTGTTCGTGGTACTGTTAGCGGTGGCATGATCAGGTAAAGAAATTTCACTTCCCTCAGCTTATTTTTTGCCTGAATTCTTAATATTGTTTATGTAGTTGCTGGAAATGTTGCAATTTGAATACCATATTCTCCTGTGCAGAGATCTTCTGATTTCTTTCAGGAAAGCAACAGGACAAAAGCCTCTAAGGATCATATTTTACAGGCGAGTATTGTCATCATAACATGGATCATTTCAGGGCTGACACTGCATGTGCAATGCACATGCATTTGCATTTATGCTCAGATTTTTTTAACACATGAAAGATACATGCATATACTTTAATTCTTAAAGTGATGGGATGCAACCTGTTCAGGGATGGTGTTAGTGAAGGACAATTTTATCAAGTTCTGCTTTATGAGTTGGATGCAATTCGGAAGGTTAGAAATTGAACCTTTTTGGTCCCTATGCAATTCATGTTTTTGATTCAAAAACAGTGGAAACATTTTTGGTCCTATAATTTCTTCACAGGCCTGTGCTTCTTTAGAGCCAAATTATCAGCCACCGGTAACTTTCATTGTGGTACAAAAACGTCACCACACTAGATTGTTTGCTAACAACCATAGGGACAGGACTAGCACAAACAGGAGTGGAAACATACTGCCTGGTAAAGTTTAGAATACCTTGTTGGCTCTATATGTGTACAGAAATGCACTGGTCTACTTTTTTATCCTCTCTTGAATAGCTCATAGTATTCAAATTCATTTTTCTTGATGTTTTTTTTTTTTCCAGGCACTGTGGTTGATTCTAAAATCTGTCATCCAACGGAGTTTGACTTTTATCTCTGTAGCCATGCTGGTATTCAGGTAGAATCTCTTTCTTCGATGTAATTTTTCATAAGCAACTTGAATTTTTTTGGTTTAATTAATCATGACATGTACATGTTTAGCATATTTCTAGCTCCTTGCTGATTTATAATGATCGTTTAGATGGTGATGGTGGGGGATGATTTTTGATGGATAAACTTTTTCTAAGAGAGAGGCAAAGGAATATGGTGCCAGTTGCATTCGCCTCTGTTACTACAGGTGATCAGGAATTAAAATTTAAGTTAGACAGACTGTCATGGGCAGATGGTTTCACATCCAATGGATATCAAAATATGCTCTACGCAAATGGGGTATTTTACTCTACTATCCTGGAATAATTCAATTTGATCGGAAATCTGAACCATGTAATTTGGGTTGGGACTTGTGAGAGGCTGGATTCATTGCTACTTTGCCAACAGGTAAACCGATGATGATTTACTGACTGGATACCCAAGTATTGATATTTCTCGTGCCAGCAGGTTCAATTGAATGGAGTCATAACAACTTTTTTAATGTGTTGAGCGAGGAAACTTGTCAAACTTGATGCTACTTAATGGAAATGAATGCAATATTATGTTGGATTAAACTGAAATCAGATTGATGGGCATATCAGAGACTCAGGTCAGATATAATTTCCAAGCATGGTGGATGCTGCCAGATATGTTTGCCAGATTTGAGATTTGAAGTAGTGATATATTGATTGATTTTAACTTGTTCTGCAACCGCTCAAAGTTGTTTTGTGTCGTTGCTGAGAATCTCTTGCAAATGCTGACAGTTAGAATTCAGGATGACTTATTTCTTCCAAATTTTGAATATCAGCACTGTCTTGCTTTCTCTGAGATTGAGATGAACTTCGATGTGACAGGGGACAAGCAGGCCAGCGCATTATCATGTTTTGTGGGATGAGAATAACTTCACAGCTGATGGAATCCAGTCTTTGACCAATAACCTCTGCTACACATATGCTAGGTGCACTCGCTCCGTTTCAGTAGGTAAATCCTGCGGGCAATATGTTGTTCTTTTGTTTGTCCATTAAAGTAAACCTTCAAAATGTCTTTCTGCGAGAACTAGGAAAATTAAGCTATTTTAAAAAATGCTTTGTGGACCCTTCATATTAGTAGTAGATTGAATTGTTGCCATACATCAGAAGCTTGGCTAATTGAATTATAACTATGAAGTTGGCTACTTGTTAACGAGGTTCCTTGCTTGAGGGAGAAGAACATAGGAGCAATTAGGGAAATTTGTTTCATGCTCCCCTCAAACCCATAGATGCACAAAACGTGCAATTTTAGGCTTTTAGATAGTCTGGTGCATTTAATGTGAACAAATAAAATATGAACATATGATATTTTCCTCATCTCAAGTTTTTCCTGTTGTCTGCCGGGTGTTCTAGCAGATTGTTTTTCATCTTGTAACTAAAGTGGCTAGTGGTTTCTGTGCAGTTCCTCCGGCATACTATGCACATTTAGCTGCTTTTCGTGCTCGATTTTACACGGAGCCAGTAATGCAGGAAAATGGTTCGGCAGGCAGTGGTGCTGGCCATGGTGCTAAGGGAACGCGAACAGGAGAATCTGGTGT
The DNA here is from genome assembly GCA_015731905.1 of Salix dunnii. Classification (NCBI taxonomy): domain Eukaryota; kingdom Viridiplantae; phylum Streptophyta; class Magnoliopsida; order Malpighiales; family Salicaceae; genus Salix; species Salix dunnii. Next base: position 7,858,597 of record CM027668.1, on the reverse strand, counting down.
ACGGCCACTGCCGGCCTTGAAAGAGAACGTAAAGAGAGTAATGTTCTATTGTTAGTGCAATGGAAGTTGGATTCAGGTAGTGGTTAGCTCGAGATGGTAGTATCGAGAATTCTCATGTACATGTAACAACACAAGCGCGTGATAGCAAAATGTTTCATTCTACCTCAGTGATTAGAAGCCCAAAAAGCCTTTGGTCGGTTGTTCTCTTGAAATATGTAAACGTGAGAAACCCCCAAAACACAGGTGATGACACCCGTCTTCCGCCGAATCCATTGATGATGGGAAGAACAAAAGTGGGCCTTGTAAAGAAATGTTCATTTATGAATCGATCACTATGTAAGGAAGTTTTGCCCCATCAAGGAGTGCATAATCTAGTAACTTGTGAAGTTTCAACCCCAGTTTTGTCTTCTCTCTGGCTCTTGGTGAAGGTTTTAGAGTTACGTGCATGATAAATTAAAATTTAATTAGTTCAAAACTCCTCCACCGGCCGAAACAAAACTGGATTGAGTGCTGAGGCTCTGTGCCTAGGTCCAGTGACCGTGGGCATTGAGTATCATGCGCTTTGAGTAACATGCCCGAGTTTCTTTTTCACTCTTAGACAACTTGTTTATGTCAAATATTTTATATTCAGGGCCTTTCAGTTTATTACCAAAACAAAATATAAACTTGACGATTCATGTTTTATTGTATTTCTAGATATATATCATTATAGATTTTTACAATATATTTATCATTTTACCTTTTAGTCTATAAAAGTTAACTCTTGATCATAGGGATATTTTAGAATTTTCTATTGTATTTGTGTGTCATTAGCAAATTATTTGAGAATGTTTGCTTTTCTTGTTATTATTTAAATAGTGAAATGATGAATTTGCCTTGGGATACAAAAAAAATAAAGCTGGACAAGGATACTTTATGTTTTTTAAACTAATAATAAATAATAAAATAACCATTTTATCATCAGATGAAACAAAAATAGAAAGTTGATGATGAAGATATTTTTGATTTTTCATATTTGGTGAACAATTAAACTACCTATATGCTCTAAAAACAATAAAAATGTTGGGTTAGGGCTAGGGGTATGATGATATTTTCATGCCTATTTTTTTTCTTATTGTCACAGACACTAAGGGATGTTTATGTAATTGTATATTTTAACTACAAGCATGTCTTCCTAACATGTTAACAATTTTCTCTCATATATGTCATTCAAGCGACGCATGCGGTTTTTTTTCTACGGTATATTTCATGTGGTGGTGCACGTGTTAGCTAACGGATGACAAATGATTGTCGATGATTGATTTCTCTTTATTTTACCCCTTTTCTCTATATTGCAGTGGCAATATATATATATATCCTATTTGTTTATAAGTGTTTCATTTCAATCCCTAAGCTTTTGATTTTTTTCTTCCTGATTTCTTCTATTTAAATTTTAGTTTTTTTTTTCAATTTTACCTTTAAATTAAAATTGATCATATATATTTTTTCATTTCAACTCTTATTCTTTTGCTTTTTGATTTTTTTTTAGTTCCTTTAATTTTTTTATTCTTATGGTTTTGATTTGTTTCAATTTTATCCTCTAATCAAAATTGATAGTAAATGCTATTTTTCATTTCGACCCTTATTCTTTTGATTTTTTATTTGATTAAAATCCATTTAATTTTTTCAATCTCAAGGTTTTGATTTATTACAGTTTTGTTCTCCAATTGAAACTAATATATATATATATATATATATATATATATATATATATATATATCTATATCACCCCTAATTGTTTTAGTTTTTTATTTGGTCTTAATTCCTTTGATTTTTTTGGTCCTCATTAGACAATTTTTATTTTGTCTATATTTTTGTATCTATGCTTTTAGTTTTGATTTTTTGTTTTTTTATCATTTTCCTTTTTGATGGGGCTTCATTTTTATTAAAAGTGATATTTCTTCGTTTTTCCTTTTTTCCTTTTTTAGTATTTATTTTATTTGTTTTTCAAATCAGATGATTTTTTTATGCTCATAGTATTTATATCGGTTTTTTCTTTTTTCTTTTGTTTTTGTTTGTTCTTTTATTTAAGTTTTGATTTTTTTTTTGTTTTTCAAGATAATTTTATGGTTTTCATTGTTCGTGCAATAATAATAATAATTTTAGTGATTGTTTTTTTAATTATTTTCTTACTTGCTCTTTTGTTAAAGTGTTTTTTTTATTCTTTAGAGCAATTTTTATTATTTGAACAGTGATGGTAATGGTAATGATAATTTTAATTGTTATAATCTTGATAATAATAGTGACATAGAAATGGATTTTCAATGATTCTTATATTTATATCTATATCTATATATATAGGTAGAAAATCAACAACTTATTTTTATTGATTAGTTATTGTAGGTGCTTACATAATTTAAATTTTATTATTGTGTCTAATTTATATTAAATTATGAAATGAACTAATCCTATTATAGTGAATTCAATGATTTAGGTATCCAAATCTTCTTTCTTTTTTAGTGGCATTGATAATTTTATGCTGATGATTTTGTTGAAACCTGTTAAACACATTAATTCATATCGATTTAATATTCATATATTTTTTTGAAACTCACACTTCATAAAAATTCTGTATAGATTTATTATTTTACACAAATTTATAGAATTATAAAAAAAATCTTATACTCTTAATATTTTTTTATGTTTTAAAAAATACATTTTTGATTCCGGCGAAGCGCGAGTACGTGGCTAATATATTATACTAAGCGTAATACAATTCTAAATATCATAGGGGTATAATTACTCTCCATTATCTATTTCTACAAATGAAAAAAATTTGTAAGTTATATATAATCCATAAATTCTCAAAAATCAAAGACTACAATTTAAACTTTTAGATTGAGATAGTTTTTTTGAGAAAGTATCAAAACTTTATTAATCAAGTGATCACGAGTTTGAATCTCACAATTCGTATTTTATTTGATAAATATTAAGTACAAGATAGAGTTAGTCTATATAAGTTTTAAATCCAAAAATCTTTCACTCAAGAGAGTATGTTAAATAATAATATAAGTCGTATTTTGAAGATTTACCTTGTAACTTAAAATTTTAAGTGAGATAAATCCTTAACACTTTTACCTAACATCTTTTCTGTTAAAAGTTCTAAAATTTTAAAGTTAGTGATCAAAAAAGAAAGAATTTGCAATAAGAAACTGACTTGTGACAAAGTTTGGTGACTAAACATAACCTTGGTATGATTCTAATGGTTTGGTTGGGGTCTTAACAAGGATTCAAAAATACAAGTAAAGAGAGTTTCATGAAATATAGAGGCAATTCTCTAAAAGAGACAATTTTGAACTATTAAAACTATAAAGGGCTATTGATGCTAATTGGCTCAGAAACACCAGTAAGGACCCATTAATGTTCAGGGACTTGATTCATGATTTTGAAAGTTTCAACCAAGTCAGAATTGCAAGGATCATTGCATTATTAAGTGGAGATGCTAATACATCTTATCTATGTATGGATAAATTAGTTAATCACTAGCTCTCAAAATCCGCTACAATATTCTTAATCTAGATGACCAAAATTGGTGTAGCTTGATAATAGAGGCCATGTTCCTATAAAAGATATCTTATTGCAGGTTTAAACAACTTCTTGATATCTTTAAAAAGAGAGAAAACAATGCTATTTTTAGAGAAAGATGCTAAAATATTGTGCAGTAGATAGTTGAGAGATTTTTTTTTTTATTTGGATAGTTTATGGGGTATTTATAGCTCTTAAATCTTGTCTTTTCGCTCGAGTAGAGGAGTCATTCCACATTGTAAATAATTTTTTTTGTGACCCGTGTTCTACTAGCCTACCTAAGATAGCATAACTACATACCTGCATGTTTTCTTGTGAATTTATCTAGGAGATAAAAAATGTAGCATGTTATATGAGATTTTCATACATCTAATAATGTAGGAGAAATAGGATCCAAACCAAAATGGTTAGGGAAATGAGTGTAGGGTATGGAATCTAGGTTAAGTAAAATATCCAAAGGGCTAGTTGTTGAGCATAGGCCATAAGTCTAAGCCCAAACAATACCTTATACTTGTGTGATAGATCATCAAGCTCAGGAGAGGCTTGGCTCGACAAATAACAGGGCCTGTGAATTGTCAAGTTCAATGAAAAACAAGGCTGACAACATGTTTGTCTAGTATGGTGACAAACCTATGATGCTTGTGTCTTTTTATGGTGTCATACCCATGAGAGATGAACTTAATAAGGTGTCAAGCTCATAAGGGTTCGCTCTGATAGGTGTCATCTCCATAGTGTTTGGGATATGGTGAATTCTGAGCCTCGAAAAAGGACATCAGACAAGAAAACCCTACCATAAGATGCTTAGGTAGGTTACCTAACACCTTGTTGTATTTATATGATGTGAGGCCATATAAATGAGTAACATGACTTAAGATCAAAATGTCTAAAGTTACATAAGTAAATGATATGATTCTATACCAAAGTTTCTAGAGCTATTTAAATAAACAATGACACCTTGTGTGTGTGTGTGTAAAAGGTGCTAGGCCAAGTAGCCTAACATTGGATGTTAAGCTCAAGTTTCACTTCTAAATAAAAAAAAATTAATTTTGAAAAATATTAGTAAATCTTGATTTGTCATTTTTTAAAAAATATTAAAAATCAATATTTTATAATTCAATTTGATATTAATAAAATTGCTTTCTAAAACCAAAAAAATAATAAGCGAAAATATAATTAGTTACTTTGCTATTTAGAATGTGATGCAATTACATAGATTCTTTTCATCTCCTTCTCCTTTCAACATCATTCTATAAAACAAACATACACTCAATAATTTTAAAATTTTTAACATTATTATATGTGTGTGTACCCCCCCCCCCCCCCTACAAAACCCCTTGAAAATACAAAACCCCTTGAAAATATAATTCTAGATGAAAATAAAAGGATTTTTAAAAGAAGTTAAAATGTCATCACTTAAGAGATAATATTTGTTTTTGATTAAGTATTTTTTACAAAATTGTTTTTTGATATGTTGGCCATGCTAACTTTTGGATTTGTACATGGGAGCATATCAGTATTTATGACCTTTCTAAATTATTTTATATGGTAATTTCATGATTCATGAATTGTTGCTTTAGGTGAGGGTTTTTCAAAACTTGAAGAGAAATGAGACAAAATAATTTCACTAAATTTGTTACTTAATTCACAAAGAGAGATGAACGGAAGAAGAATTGGAAAACTGGCGACGCTTGAAGGAGGTGAATGAGATAAAACAAAGTCTTGGGCCTACAATGAGACAATCCACAGTCCTCTCGTCAGTAAAGATGGGAAATTAGGATTTACCATGAGTAAAATTAAAGCGTCGACGACATTAGAAAGCCAAGAAGCATATAATTTTAGAGCTTTTATTCATGCAACTTCTATAACCATTGTTCGCGTGCGTGTGTTTTCATATTATTTTGATATATTGATATCAAAAATGAGTTTTAAAAGATAAAAAATAAATATTATTTAAATATATTTTTAAATAAAAATATTCTTAAAAACAACAATATTTAAAATTAGTTTGTTTAAACAAATACAATATCAAACTTATTAAATACGCTCTCAAGCAGCCTCTCAATACTAAACTAGTTTGTTTAAAGGCTTGAACGGGCTGGAATTGAATTGTTTTTGATGTTATAAACCTGACCGAAAGACGATCGACAGGGCCATGATGTCCTATGATATGACCTCTTGCCTATTAAAAAGCCTCTGGTGGATCTGCGCAGATCCAAGCCAATTTGACTTCTCCTCGGCTTTGACCAAGCCAGGCATGCCTTCCTATTCTCTCTGTGCTAGCCTAGAGGAGATAGTGAGTGCTAGCTATGATTCTACCGACTGATACGACCGCCTCCTGTAAATTTTGGATATTGCTATCTAGATTAACAGGGAAAGTTCAATGAGGGAGAGGGATCCGAGAGTCAAAAGTAAATTTTTAAAATTTTAGTTTTTATTATTCAATTTAACATTTTTAATAAAAGAGATATCTTGAGAGATATTTTGTTTTTTTATTCAACTGGAAAAGCATTCTTACAAATGAAAAGATGAAGAGTCAAAATTGAAAAAGAATAGTTGGGATTCAAGAAATTATACCATTGCATTATAACAACAATCAATAATGAAAATCACAGTTCAAAAATACACAGATAATCACAATCACAATCAATCAAACCACAATTAAAAATACATAAATAATAAAAAATCTTTTGACAGCAAGAAACAACAACATTTGCACTTGTTCTTTCTCTTGTCACCATTGATGGGTTTACGAATAAAATTGAGGCTGGTGGTAGTGGTAGTAGTAGTGGTGATGGTGGTGGAGAAAAAGAGAAAAGAAAAAGGACATGACATAAGGAGATGGAAGGAGGCAACGAAGAAGAAAAAGTGAAGAAGAGGATGAGAAGAAGAGGAGGAAGAGAGCAGCAACACAAGGAGAGGGAGGGAGGGGGGAGGGAGCGGCACAAGCAAAGGGGGGGAGATATCTATGGGGGGAAGGGAATTAGGGTTACTATGGGTGGGGGGATTTTATACTACTACTACTACTACTAATAATAATAAAGTAGGTTTCTGCGGGGGTTAAAATAATAATGGGGGGGGGGGGGTTATAATAATAATAATTATCATAAAAAAATAATTTTAAAAAAATTCTATCAATTTAAGACAATAAATAATTAACTTCGAATACAACACCCATAAAAAAAACATACAATTACTTGAAAAACATACAATAAGTAGTTTAAATTTCAAATCTCAAATATTTTGGGTCTTTTAATTATATTTATATTCATTTTTTTTAATTTAAATATAATTAAAAAAATAATTTTATTGTTGGAGGGATTTTCAAAAGCAATTATATAATTATATAACTTACTCCTATTAATTATATAATTAATTGTATAATTAAACTATATATAAAATAATTGGATTTTATTTAAAATAACATAAAAAAAATAGCTCTCCAAAATAATTTTTACCATTGGAGAACATATAAATAAAAAAACTATATATACACTATTTAAATAATTATTTTAAAGATTTGACTTTTTAAAATAACTCTTACCACTTGTAATCGTTGATCACCGGAGAAGTTAGCTTTCCTCATGTATCATGATTGTCAGTTAACTCATTATAAGTCGAACTATTTTGAAGGGAAAAAAGGGTTTAAGTGCAGTTAGTTAATCATTGTTCAAGAAAAAAAATACTCTTTAATTTACTTTTATAAAATGAATATACCAGTGCTTTTCTCTAACAAAATAAATTGCTTTAAAAAGTGAATTCTTGTATTGATAAAATAAAATATTTTAAAATAATATAAGTAAAAAAAATAGAACTGAACTCATCTTCAGTTGACAAAAATACAAAGGGGAACTTCATTCCCTTCAACAAGAAGGGATCGCTTACTTCACAGCATTATGTTATTCTTAGTAAAAGAATATACATTTATATAGTTTTTTTTTTTATCTGTAAATGTCTCAGTCTACTTCCCTGTGAGGTACTGTCCATTTTCACCATTCACTTGCTATTCCATTAGCATTAGCATGCTTGAATCTAATGAAACTTTGGGCCTGCAATTTTCACCAAGTTTTCGTCTGCATTTTTAAACTTGGTTTTAGGTATCCCTCCTATCCTTTTGCCTTCACTATTTGTTGCGCTAAACATTTCTGAAAGAAAATGTCATCCCGCTATTACAACACAAACAGTCAATAGGATATAATAAAGACCTGAAAATGGAGCTCAAATCACATTAAGCCACGTTCGAAAGCTAAGCATATCCTAAAACTCAAGTGATGCTAGCTAGGCAGACTGTAACAACTAAAAAAAAAAGTAAGGCACATCATATTAAGAAAGAAGCACCAACTCACATTGAGCAATTCTCCTCTTAAAGATATCAAGGATACCATCCTCGCATGTGAATTGTGGCGCCAGAATACATACAAGCTTTAACCGTTTAAACACACTGCCTCATCACAGGCACACGCGCTGCTAACCTTTTCAACTGATCTCTCTCTGTCACCAACTGAACGCGGACCATTCCCGGGTCCCTTTAAGAAAACAACTCAGTTGTGTTGTCGTTGTCTAGATAGCATCATGGTCTCCCAATAGCATCCTTAAAATGGCATGTAACAAGGCCTTATCATCAGTGGATCCTCCACCCAATGTCCTTGATGAAAATGACAATTGCAAGCTCTGGTAATGGTTGGGGAAATCAAATTAATGACGTTTTTACTTGTTTGCGTAATCTGGAGTCTGGAAAAAGGAAAGCGATATCGAATCTTGTCCACATAGATCTTCCTACCAAAAGAGAGGCCAAACTTGAACAATCAAGAGCGGAGCTATTGACTATATGTGTAAGCATAAACATCTCCAGTGTGGGTGTATGAGTATGTTGTGTACTCGAAAAAGCAATGCCAGCAATCGAGTACATGTCTATATAAAAGAGGTTACATTTACTAGGGAAGATAGAGATAGCCTAATGTTTAGTTTTTACTCTTGTGTGCACATGGAATTCAAGGATTCGAGTGAGTTAAGGGGATTCACATGCAAGCCAAAGTTTAGGTAATTTTGATAACACGACGAGGGAACACATTTATTGAGACAAAAATGAAACAAGCACGAATCACAAACCAAAAACATGTCAATGGAGCCCAGATGTAGAAATGTGAGTTCAACAAAAATTCAAAATGTGACATTTGTACTTCTGGGCTCCATTGACCGATTTCTCTATCAAAATTCAAAGGTTAATTTACTATGACCTGGAATATATGTATGCACGTGTTCTTGCAATATTCTGCATTTGAGCTGACAAAGGAAAAAAATAGCATGTAAAATCTTATAGCAGTGTTTGGGGTTGCGGTTCTCTCAATCGCAACATAAATTGTCCCGTGTTTCACCATCCCTATTGATGCTCAATTTTCGCTGTCCACACGATCTGTATTGTTGTGGCCTGCAAATATAGAGTCCAATAAGTCTTAGAGCTGGGACTGGTGCTAACCAGACCATTGTCCCAACAATGCTTTAGTTCGCAGCCTTCAAAATGCATCCAAATATCAATTAAACGATCAAAAAGGCATTCTCAGAGCTGGGAGTGGTGCTAACCAGACCATTGTCCTAGTAAGGCTTTAGTTCGCAGCCTTCTCCAAAATGCGTCCATATATCAATTAAACAGCTAAACAGGCATTTAGAGACCCAAGGGTTAGACCAACTCAAAAGTTCTGCTATTTGCTTTTCACATGTAATTAAGAAACTAAGGAAATACTCGGTGAATTTCTTAAGGTTATTTATTTCGTTTCATGTTGATAATTAACAACTGGATCCCCCCAGCCATCTGCTAGTACCTAAGACAAGATTTCCCCCAGTAAAAGGTTGTCATCTCAACAATCTCTCTCCCTGTCGTCGTCACCATCGATCCTTTCTTCTTCATCATCATCGACTTGGAAGAAATATACATGGATGTGATAAGGAACTTCAAAGAACATGTATGCCAAATTAAAAACCCATGCTTTCATCACAGTGAATATTTAAGCTACAGGAGATAAGAGACCCACGACAGGAACTATTGAATGTTAAAGAAAAAACGTTTCAAATAGGACAAGCTTAGTATTCAAATTCTTTACCAGATATATTCTCCAAATTTCAAGCAGTCTCTCCATCCTTCTGTTTTCATGAAATCTTACACGACTCAAGATTGCAAAATCACACGCACAAAAACAACAACAACTTAGTGCTCTCTTCTTGATCACCAATCTCAAATGATGACATCTTAAGATCCCAATTGCTTCCCAGAAAAACTCCGGGTGTGTAACTTGTATTTATGACAGTAAAATGACCAAGATTCAACTCACCAAGTGAGAAGACCGAATAAATTTATATCCAACATTATGAGAACCTGAAACAGGAAACAACAAAGGAAAAAAAGAGCAAGTTTTTCATAGCAAAAAATAAACTTGCTTTCTATACCATGAATCTGTAAGTGGATTAATTGAGAAGAAGAAAAGTTTGTCTCAAAAACGCACAAAATTTAGAGAAATCATTGACTCTTCTGTCCTTTTCTCTGATCTCTCTCTCTCTCACACTTTGATCTGCGAGTTGTTAAATTAGAAAGGAATGCACTTCACAGAAACCCTAGCCAGACTAGTAAGGTGAGCTTAATTATATTCCAAATCAACTAAAAATAAAGGTGATGGGAAGTTGCATATTTATATGCATAAGATGCTTTTTGAAACCCTAGATGAGTGCTGTTATTTTGAGATTTGTTGCCACTAATGTAATTAAGCTGCCAGAATCAATTCATATAACCGTGTTATAAAACCCAAACAAAGAAAATAAAATGTAGTGCTTCATAATCTACAGGAAATAGAAAAGCCTTACCATATTAATCAACAAGAACCGTACGGCACGCTAATTATAGGACCTCAGGGCTCAATCACCAAAGCATCCGAAGGCATCTTGAAATCGTTGAACTGTACCGAGACGCAAAAATCCTGTTACCCAAAGCCCTAACAAACCTTAGCACTGAAAATCTTCATCATAAGAAACACAACAATCAATACACTAAAGACACAGACAAAAAAAAAAGAAGGAAAATTTTTAATGCAAACACAACGGTAAGAAGCAAAACCCTAGAAAGCCAGATGAGATTAAATGATATCCTCTATAAAGAAGATCACCTACCTTTCTAGTGATTGGACAAGGAGAACCCTAATATTAGCCAGCCATTTAAGAAAGGAAATTAATTAGGTTTTATTTGGAATTAGGGTTTCTCGTGATACCAACAACAGGTGAAACTGCCACATGATCTGTTTTCTTTCCTCAACAAAGGAGGAAGGTTAAGATCATGCTGGCAGCTTCAACTGATAGTGGTGCACGGCAAGAAGATGCACAGTCATCTAGTTAACGTATGTTGTAAATAAAGAATAGCAGGAGATGCCAGTTTTGTTAGCACAAGAGGTTCAAGTTCGATATGGAGATGATAAGAGGATAAAGGAGGTATAAATAGAAGGATGAGGAGGGGACTGAAGGGGAATTATGATCTGAATTATCAGGATTATTTTTATTTTGTTGTTGATGGAATATTGGAGGACTGTCAAAATTGAAAAAGGGAAGCTTTAGGGAATATATATATAAATAAAAACAAAATTTATATATGGAAAATGTAAGAAGTGGTCCCTGATGAGTGACGATGCAAATTGAATATTGTCACGCCAAGAATAGAACCATGCAGTTTTGCAGACAAGATAGTGAGTGCTTCCATATATATTGTAAGAGCCTTGATAACTTTTATAGGTTGGGCCCTGGGAGAGTGGGGGACTATCTCTCTCTCCCTCTCTCTCTGGCTGTGAGAAGTAAAGCATCAAACCCATGAGCCGAAAGGGGTGGGTGTACAAATGCCAGGAGAGTATATGAGGGGACCATATCAACTTAAAATTTTGCATGGTTTCATAGGTATATAAGGTTCACACATAAACTAAGAAGGGGGCAAATTTTGTGAGCCTCTCATTGCTAGCTACTTATTTCTCCTTCTCTCTGACGATATTGTGATGTGTATTTAGCCCCAATTCCATATAATTAAGCATCTTCTCTTTGCAAACTTGCTATATCTCGGATATTTGCCAATCCTACGTCTGATTCGTGCCAGCTGCACATGATCATCAGTGCTTATATATAGTTATATATGATCTAGTCAAGCAGGAAAATGACTTGTTTGTTTAAGTTTTGCTTTTGTTTCAGAAGCCCCTTTGCAGTTGGCGTGATGATGGAGCCAAGTACATCAGCTAGCAATGTCATGACCCATCCTCTAGAATAAAGTTTACGGATGATCATCATGCAATTCAATTATAATCTAACATATGGTTGATCAGTTAGTGTTCCCAGACCCTGAGATAAGATTTGGCCTTTTGAGATTTCATTTACCGATTTCAAAATCCCAAATGAATCCCCTTTTCTGATTTCAACATCTATTTCATCCAATAGATGAATGCCTTCAAAATTTTCTCTTTCTTGGAATAGATTCCCTGTGTCTGCTATATTCCTCTCCTACGACATCAATTGGTGCATACTATCATAGCAAGTTAACTGGACCTTCGCTGATGTGGGCCAATTAATAAACACTCAACACTTCAATTCTCAACCCCATACTCTATGCACGCCGAGGCTATTTCCCTTCATATCTAGGGTTTTTTTCTAGCTAATACACACACACACACACACTTATCTTAGATACTCGGTGCCCGAGGATTTTATTAGTTATTTATGCAAATTAATATTGTATCGATGAACTTAATTAATTTATCAAGCTTAGAATAAAAGCTTATCTTGAATCTTATTCTTCATGCCTCTGCACCCAAAAAAAAAAAGTTCATGCCTGACAACAAAACCCTCAACTAATTAACCACAAACTGATAATTCAAATGACTTGAACTTTTGTGATCATTACAGTATACACATGAAATCACCAGCACATGACATTGAGATTAAGTTGTAGTACACAATGTTATGCGTTACACTGATTTAGTGAAATTTGAACATACGAGACAATGCGAGGCAAATAAATAAATACAGTATTTTTTTAAAGTGGTGATCTGTAGATTGTTTCTGTTTCTTGTCATGAGAAGACAAGCGAGCGACTCTCTTTCTCTTAGAATAAGAAAGCAATATAAGTGTACGGTTTTACTGATCAAAGGTTTGATTATCTATTGATATACAAGATTTGCATGAGAGATGGGTATATTTCTTTCGGTGTCTATGCAGGTTATCTAATATATATATCCACGTATGGTTGTAAGTGAATGTTCCACTGACATACTCGTAACCATATTCATCATTTGATTTGGATTTTATGCAGTCCCTCTCCATTTTAGTACACCTGATGACATTGCCTTGTGCCAATAATTGATCAGCCTGATTGCTGAATACTTTCTAAAATCAATGAATTATCAGTAGCCTACGAATCATCTCGTCGTGTAAACTGTTTACACGTTTGATTAGATATAATCCACTGTATAATACAATCTTCACTTAATATATTTTTATGTTCGATGAAGCTGTAGTTTTTAAGATTATAATGTGCTAGATCATTACAATTAAAATCTCTTATTACATTTCAAGCATTATACATATATAAAATCATGTAATAAACTATTAAATGATGAAGAGTAATCTTACAAGGACAAGACTAAAAAAGAAATATTATAAAGGGTTAAGTTTTGATTTTATAAAGTACAAAGACCAAAATCTTTTCAACAAAGTAAGGATCCAAACGAAACTTTGTATAATTAAGCACTCGTTAGATTGAGTTGAGAATAATTAGGAGGTTTAACCTAATAGTTAGCCAACCCTTTCTATATATATAATTAGGACAATATACAATAGTAATGTGGAGATTACCATATAAGAATATGACTACAATATTTCCTATATAATTACATTCTATAATACGCCCCCTCAAGCTAAGGGTGGAGGATCAACCTGAAGCTTGACTCGAAAAGCAATAAATGAAGAAGCAAGAAGTGGCTTAGTGAAGACATCGGCAAGTTGATCCTGAGAGGAAATAAAACGAATCTGAATCTCTTTCTTAGCAACTCTATCCTGGACAAAATGATAATCAATTTCAATATGTTTTGTGCGAGCATGAAATACAGGGTTTGCCGACAAATACGTGGCACCAAGGTTGTCACACTAGATGATAGGAGCAGAATCAGTTGGAATCTGAAGATCCGTTAATAAGTACTGAAGCCAAATAACTTCAACCGTGCCATTAGCTAAGGCTTTGTACTCGGCTTCCATTGAAGAACGAGCAACAGTGCGTTGCTTACCCGATTTCCATGAAATCGGCACCTAAACAAAAAAACACAAGGTAACCAACCGTAGATTTTCTGATGCGATCCAGCCATTAAAGGATCCATTAGAGGTTCTAGTTGGTCCAGTTACTAGGCTTAGGGCTAAGAAGTTCAAAGAAGCTTGCAATGGACTTCTTCAAGATACATGGGCTAAGGTGGACTTCAAGAGGATTTGTAGTAATAAAAAGCAAGCCTTGATTAATTTCATTCATATTCAAGAAGGGCTTGTTGGTGGAACCAAGACTATTACACAAGGATTGGGAGAAGAAGACTAGATTCGAACAGTTTGACCTTTGGCTACTCTTTTAGTCATAACTGGAGCTACAGATCGAATTTTGATGTGATTCTAGTTTTTACCAATTGATGCGAACCCTAGTGGAATTTAATGGTACTCGTGACCCCAATATCAATCTAACCCAAGTTTGTTGAGAATTGAATGAGCTTATCACAATTGAAGACTTACTCTAAAGCAACAAAACTATAAACCAACTCGATCACAACGCCTACACCTAGAGACGAGCAAAGGAAGTATAAATTTACAACAAAGAATGGTCAATTCTTTGAAGAGTTGAAAGTTCAATCAAGAACTAAGATGAAGCAACCAAAGACGGCTACAATGCTGGAAAATATTGTTCAAGAAAGTGCATTATTCCTAAAAAGTATTTATACTTCAAGTCAAAACTCTAGTTTTCATAATGGGTCTCACATAGCCCAAATTAAATAATAATCAACCCAAGCTAAATCTAGCCTAAACTAATTAAAATAAACAAGTCTAAAACCCAAACAAATTGTCTCCTCTCAAAATAATTAAAATTTGATAGCAGTAAGACCTGACTTAAAACAGATAGTTCTCTCTCGTCTTAAAGAATTAGAAGGCGTGCTATATACCGTTGGAAAGGTATAGAAGTATAATTTTTATAAGAACTAGAATCACATCAAAATTCGATATTTTTCTCTAGTTATGACTAAAAGAGTAACCAAAGGTCAAACTGTCTGAATCTAGTCTTCTTCTCTTAATCCTTGTGTAATGGTCTTGGTTCCACCAACAAGCCCTTCTTGAACATGAATGAGATTAATCAAGGCTATATACCGTCCATGCATTGTTGATTTATTTGAGTTATATCAGGGTGATTTGCATCTTTAAGTTAAGTGGGGGATTAGTAGGTTACCTATGACTTGAGTCAAGGTTGAAGTTTGTATAAACCCCAACTCTTCGCTGAGTGCTTAGGCTGGTAGTGATTGGTATACATACCATTCCATTATCTGCTAAGCCCCCATATTGCTTTCACGAACGTGATCATTGGAACAGCAAGAGACATCGATTAGAGACAAAAGTAGCAAACTCTTCCTTGAGTGCTTAGACCGGTAGTGATTGGTATACGTACCATCCCATTATCTGCTAAGCCCCTATATTGCCTTCATAAAGGTGATCACTGGGACTGCAAGAGACCCTGTTTAGAGGCCAAAGTAGCAAACTCACCATTTGTTGTGCACATATTAGAACCAATCATTAGGGTGTATGCTCTTTTCATTTTGTTTTGTATTAAGGCAAACCCTTCTCGAAGCATCTTAAATTCAAAACTTTTGGGTGACACAATAGCCATCAAGTAGGAAATTTTAATTGTAGGGTTTAAGTAGAAATCAAATTTATGTTTATCATACAATTGTTATGATAATGTGTCACTCCTCGAAAGACGAGTCTTAAAAAAAACATGCATATACATTTCATCATGCATTCCCATAGTTTTTGTTTATCGTGCAATTGTTCACTCCTCAAAAGACGAGTCCGTAAAAAAAAAACATGCATAAACATTTCAACATGCATTCCCATAGTTTTTGTTTATCATACAATTGTTACAATAATGTGCATATACTTTCAGCATGCATTCCCATAGTTTTTGTTTATCATGCAATTGTTCACTCCTCGAAAGGTCAAGTCCGTAAAAAAAAACCAAAAAAACCAAAAAACATGCATATACATTTCAACATGCATTCCCACAGTTTTGTCATTACGCAACTATTATGATCACGTATCGCTCCTCGAAGGTCGAGTCCGTAAAAAAAAAAACATGCATATTCATTTCAACATGCATTCTCACAATTTTTGTTTATTATGCAATTGTTATGATCACTTGTCACTCCTCAAAGGGCGAATCTGTAAAAAAAAACATGCATCTACATTTCAGCATGCATTCCCATTGGTTTGAAATAGGGTTCCCTCGATCTGTCATCCTTCGAAGGGTCAAGAGTCCTAGACATCTGACATTGCTGAGAAGAACTTACACCGATACAGAGACATCATTCATGTTTTTCTGTGAGCCAACAACAGAGTTCTCTACTCTCTAGTGAAATCAAGTGGGACATGCTGAGATATCATCTACAAAGTGTTAATACATTTATCAATGGAGATTATGGAAATCCGGGTTTTCTTTTGAGGGAGTGCGAGTAGTCCATTTTTAGAAAGTAAACATCAGTTAAAGAAGTTGAGTATCAATTGATTTCTCTCCTGATCATGTGGAGTTTTTACGGCATTTTCAAATCAAGGAGTTGTATGCCGCCACACAGTAGATAATGTTATTTTACGAGCAAAGGTCAAATATCCTGAGTGTGGAAACATAATATGGGATTCTTGAATCTATTATGGTGTTTAAGAGGTCGAAGCACATGCACTGCAAGATTACATTGCTCGACGAAGTGAAATTGCCGCAATAAAGTCTTTTCATCTTATGACGAAATTGTTCATGATTGGCACACTTTGTTGGTTTGTTAAGAGTGCTTCCTAGCTCGATTCATTTTTATGTCCAATGAGGAGCGCGGTGGAGCAAAAAAAAAAAATTCAGTAATCCAGATAAGAGACATAATCCAGATAAGAGAGATGACTAGCTGCAAGAATTTCAGTAATCAAGTGTGAAAGTTTATCAGCAAAGGGCAAGTCAAGTTTTATGGAGGATGTTATTATCGGCAGTGTCAGCAAAAAAATAAACAAATCATCACAAGCATAAGCAATATCAATGAGTAGCGACAATACAAAAATGATTGTTTGAGAGGCTGAGAAAAGTGTCGCATCATTAATAATTTTCTTATGGAATCTCATCCGCTATCACTTTGTTTTGGGGTTAAATCATCATTTCATTGAAACATGTGTTTTTCTTGTCTCTTTGTTGTTTTGGAAATCAAGAGATGTTTGACATTCTTATTTTTGACAAAATGTTTTGATCAAACTCCAACATGCAAAATTTAAAGTTTATCATTCTTGAAATTAAAAGTATTTTGATTGCATAATTGACCAAACTTTTGTTAAATGACATGATGACCAATGTCAGGTGACCAAATATTTTTTTTTAGCCTATACACCGAGTTTTGGAACCACATTATAAAACTAAGCTTTATTAGTATACATATTGACATGTAATGGATTTGATATTTATGGACCCGCGAATCATGACTCTTGCACGTCCAAATCATTACACTAAACGAGGCCAAAATTTATCATTTAAAACCAACTTTGCTTGAAATGATGAAAGGCCATCTTTGTTTATTTTCTTTACTACTCTTGATATATATATCCCTTGTTAATCCTAATTTGAGCCTCATATTATATTTCTTTGAAAAAAACCCAACATGGATTTCACCCTCACACTGAGGAAAACATACTGGGGCAAATAAGAGATTTTTAGTTTAAGGATATTGTGATGACATTAGAATCAACAAAAAAGGGATGTTTAAGAACGAAAACCCAACATTTGAGAACAAGCAAATTGAGAGAAGACATGATAAAAACCAAGAGTATATGCCAAAGACAAGTTCAAAAAAAAGAACAAAATAAGAAAAAATAAGAAAAAAGAAAAAAGAAGATTGAATTACACCATGTCTGTTGGTATATGTGGCAAAACTTCATGTGGAAAGAAATGTTATTGATATTATCAAGTCTTCAAGATAAGTTATTCATCAAACGAATATCTTGCAGAATTGTTTTGTTAGACTCTATTGAACGCAACAAAAGATGCAATAACATTAGATGATAAATGATGGTTTGAGTTTTAGTATTCCCCTTTTAAGTTTAAAATTATCAATGAAATGAATGACATGGTTATGGAGCTTCTTAGAGCATTGGTTGACTGATAAAAATCATGTTAAGATAATTAACGTATTTTTATGCCAGTTCTTTTGCAAACACAACAAAAGAAAGAGAGTTAACAACTAGATGATGGTGATCCTAGATCTTTGAAACCCTTAAACACTTTTTTGAGCTTATGAATTCTCTTTTATTTTATAACCATGAACCATAGCCTCATTACATGCTTTTAAAAGTCCTTTGTGATCAAACAGACAATTTTAATTGATAAGTGGTGCTCTCCAATATTGTTAAGGGTTTTTCCATAAGAGTTATAACTTCACGAAGTAAGTTACAATTTGTTATACATATTGATAAAGTAAGTGTTGGAAAAAGAGACAAATTTTCAATTAAATCTCAGGTCTTTACTCAACACTCTAATTGTTTGAAAACCACAAATTATCACTTCATCATGTACCGTCAAATCACATAACCCCAAAGTCGGAGATTAGAATTGAAACAAAAAAAACCCATGAAAAAAAAACGATTTCAATCTCACAATGAGTCAATTATTGTTAACAAAATACAAGATAATTACAGGTCTACCTGCATTGAATATCGTGTATTGGGTATTTTACCAAATGAATTTGATTTTCAACAAATGACATCTCTTTGATTTTATTTCAAGAATTAGACTTTGGATGCACATGATCTTTGAAATTGGTGACTTACTTTCAGAACAAGAAAGATTTACAAATAAAGGAAATATTGACCGAATTAACATAATCCTTGACATTAACAATTCTGGATTATCATTGAAATGTCCAACAGTCAAAGGCCACAATATGGACCTTGATAGGAAGACAAATAATTTCACATCAGCTTGGCGGAAGGGAAACACAAGCAGATAAAGATTCAGTGAAATTCATCAGATCTATAGCGACAACAAATACGTTTGAGAATTTGGTTAGTAGAGATGAACAAACATCAACATATCAACTTAAGGCAAAATTGCTTAGTAGAGAATGATGGTTTAACAAGCTCCAACAACGGTTGAGATTAAAGTTGCATTTGAAGGGCACCTTCAGATTTCTAAAATATCAGTTTACTCGCGAATTTGGTTGTCTCCAATAGATATTGTCGCATGGGTGCATTTTGATAAATATTAAAGAGTATGCATGCTGTCGTAACCCAATTTTTGGGTCACTCCCTAAAATAAAATAAAAATAAAAAATAAAAAATAAAAGGGATTTGGCATCGGTAGAAAAATCATGGTAGAAACTTTGGAAATTTTTTGAGACGAATCATATCTCTTTTATGCCAAAAATGAGAGAAAATACAAATTCAAGGCAAAAATTAAGTCAAAAATCATAATTATATTTTTTATAAGCCAATTTGATTTAATCATGGGCTAATTCAAAGTATTATTATGTTTGAGAATTAATTTAGGGTCCAATTGAAGAATTTAATTAAGTGCAAGGACTTAATTATGCGTTAAGTTGGTTAAATTAATTTTATTAAGGGCTTAATTAATGAAAAAATTGAATTCTTGAATTTAATTCGGGACTAATTGAGAAAATCAGAAGTTTTGGAGACCCAATAGAATTTTTCCAAGCTAATTTGGCATAATTAGGGATCAAATTGAAGACAATTGAGAGTTTAATTGTCAATTGAGGACTAAATTGCGTGAATCAGAAGTGAGGGACCAAAATGAAAAAGGTGCACAAAGCTAAGGGTAATGTTGAAATTCGGATAAGGGCATAATTGTACAAAATTACAAATTTAAATCCAATTAAGCAATTATAACAATCGTAAATTAAGGGACCAAAGTGAACTTTCATCTTCCCAAATCTGCCACAACATGCACTGATCAGCCTTCGCCTCGCGATAGCCACCTGAACACCACCGCCGACAGCCCACCAACAGCTACCACCACACTGTCTGTCACAGCCACCACTCCCCGACCAGTTGGCCACCGTGTCAGGCCAAACTCTCCTATAAAAACCACCATAGACGCTGCATGTAGGTGAGGAAGAAAAAAGGAGAAAAAACAGAGAAAGGAGGAAGAGATTCTTGGCAAATTACAGTGATTTTGGCATCAAAAACACGCCCCAATGAACTTGAAGCAAGAGATCATCTTCTTTTTTTGTTTGCACCATCCTCTCTCTCTGGTTCCATGACTCTCTCTTTCTAGTTGTAGATTCCCGTCTCTCTCTTCACCATTGGCAGTCGCTCGACCCCCCCAAAATCACCCTCATCGTCACCATAAAAATCCCCCACATACCAGAAACCGAACCCCACTTTCAAGCGAAACCATAGCCACGGTTGTAGTAACCGTGACGCACCACCGGCAACTTTGGAAGCTCCCTCCGGCCACAACATGCCACCATTGACGACGCCACAACCACCAGGACAACCACTTCGATCCCCTCTACCCAACGGTGCTAACAGGTAAGCATTTCATCACACTCGAAAATCCTCACTGTTCATCATCTTCCCCCCCGTTTCCCACTATTCATTGCATGTGAACAGTGGGACATGATTTGCATCCCACTATTCACATGCATGAACAGTGGAGTGGGGTCGGACCTGGTGTCCGGCTCGAAGTTGAAAGAGGCTTGGGCCAGGTTTTTAAACCCGACCCAAGAAAATAAGATATGGGCTTCTAGCTCGTGAGGTCTAGAAGCCCAGCCCAAGTTAGTCTGGGCCTTCAGCCCGTGAGGTCTGGAAGCCCGGCCCAAGTTAGTTTGGGCTTCCAGCCCATGAATGCTGGAAGCCCAGCCCAGAATGAAGCGGGCTTCCACCCTGTGAGGGCTGAAAGCCCAGCCCCAAGCCCAATCCATTTAAGCTGGGCTGTCAGCCCATTGTACTGATAGCCCAGCCCATAATAAATAAATAAATAAATAATAATTTTTTTTACCACTATTATTATTACAAAAAATTTTCAAAAATATAAAATGTGTTGTTTTCGTGCATACGGCCAAATTCCAAAATTTTCCAAGCATACTTTTCAAAAAAAATATTGAATCTTTCTCATATTTTAAAATAAAATTTGGATATCATAACCGGTTTATGATTATTCTTTGAAATTTGGCCAAAATATCAAAAATAATCAAAACCATTTTTGTTTTATCTATTAGGGTGTAAATTTACATTGTAAAATACATCCATGGATAAAAAAAAGATTTTAACTATGGTAAATTTAAAGCATAAATTACATCCATAGATAAAAACTAAAAAAAAAAAATTCTAATTGCAGTGTAAAATTACATCGTAAATTACACCTGCAGATAAAAAAATAATAAATAATTTTTTAATGCAGTGTAAAAAAATTTAACTTAGAAAAAACAATCAAACGACAATGCAGCTTGTCTTAGGTAGGGTGCACTGGGGGTGATGCGTCTTCCCCTTGCACAACAAGTCCCCTTATCCATACTCTCGCAGACCAATAGGTTCCTAGTAACCTTAATACTAGGTGGCGACTCCTTATATTTATAGTCGTAATTTTTACGGCTATAAAACAATACCCTCCATTTTCACTACGCGCCGTTGTCTCCTAAAACCCCGGGGGACGGCAGGGCGTGAAGCGCGTAAAAATCATCGTCGCGACACATGCCATCAAGGTTGACTATGGAATAATGTTTTTGAAGTTGTCGAGGCAAGCTCCGCTTCATTACATGCATGTGCATGATAAAAGGAACGATGTCATCATATGAGATACATTATTGATAAATGTTGAAGAGTATATGACCACAAAGACTAATTGCAGCATAATCTATCTTGAAGCCTATCGACTTAATGTTCTATTCACCGCATGAATATGAGAGACAAAAAGAACCTCGTGATACAACCATATTATTTGATAGTTTCATCTATATTTACCTAGTGTTTTGCATATGTTTTGTGTATAAAATACCTTGATATTCTTTGTTTTATGTTTTGAAGGTATTTTTGGATAAAAGATGCAAAAAGGAGGTAATTGGAGGTGATTGACAGATTTGACCTTCAGTCGATGTTTTGTGCAGAGCGGAAGCTCTAGAGATCGAAATGAAGTGATTCCAGTGGAATTCAAAAGCTAACATCCATATCTTTCTAGAATAATAAGGCAAAAGAAATAAAATAAAGAATATCACAGAAATCGCAGCCTTCAAAGTCAAATCTTGCAATCTGCCGATGTTGACCTTTCTCCATTCAAAATTCAATATCTAGAGCTACAGAAGTCCGATTGATGCAAACTCAATTTTCATGTATTCAGGACTCAAATAAATATACACGTTCCAAATTTCAGCTCAAAACAATTTGATATGAAGGAGATATGAATTTTACAAGAGACAACTAAATTTTGCCAACTTAAGGAAGGACTATTTTGTAAATTAGACACTAGGGTTTCTAAGCATATATAAAGGAGAAGAGAAGCAAGGAAGGGCGGCCAGCACAAAACAAAACACAAAATATTCCTCCTTCAAACCCTAAATCATGTGTTCTTCCATCTTTTTATTTAGTTGTTCAATAAACATGCAAGGCTAGACTCTTTTGCTTGGTTGCAAGGACACAAAAACCTTCGGATTTCAAGAACCGTGAGATTTATTCTTCCTTCTATTTTCAGTTTATGTTATGAATGAGTATGATTGTTTTCCTATGCATATTTCCTATGATTGTTGTTGATGATTGATAGAGCGGACTCTAAGTTATTGTTGTGAACAATCTATTGCTAAGTTTAATTTCAAAACCGGAGTTGTGATATATGAACTTGTGAAGCAACTAAGCTTGATAATTGTGGTGGAACTACATTATTGAACTTAGGGAGAACATTTGAATAAATTGACACAAGTTGCGGACAACTTGTATGTTAATCTTGATGAAATTATCTAGTTCTTAAAGCTACCATTAAATTGAATCATTAGTGCGGACACTTTGATTGTTTGTTGGTTAGGATTAGTTATACGGCGGATCCGTTAATTAATCACGTTAAGAAAAGATAAAATTTCAGAACATAAATTGCATTTTCTGTTTCAAGGATCGGTTCTAATTTCCGTAGGTGAATGTATGCTTGTGACCAAGGTTTGTTTTCTTGATAAGTTTCGGTTTTAATTGATTTTGTTTGCTAGTTTAATTGCTGCCATAGTTTAGATAATCACAAACCAAATCCCCCCAATCACATAACGTACAACATAAAAATCTGACTTGAAACTTCCTCGTGGGATCGACCCCTTGCTTGCTCTATACTATCTTGTGTGTTTTAAGCTAGGGTAATTAATTTGTGCGACCGCGACATCGCAACACCTCGTTAATAACAACATTATAATTCTCTGCATGGAATGAGAAGAATTTGTTCTGAAAAATTAAGTCTACAATGAAGAGTTTCAGAATGCATGACCAAGCAGTTGCATCAATTCAAGGTGCAATTCATCGCATGATTCTGGATGATGATAACATTACACCTTTTGTCACAAGTTGAGAGGAATTTATTGTGGATAACTTTGAGCATGCAATGATGAGTTTGGGATGCATTTCTAGATGACTTGACATTTCCATGAAGGTTAATGATGACATATGGTAGAAGAAATATGATTCAATTGATAAAAGACTCCATGACTGATTGGCAATATAAGATGAGGACAATATTTAGCAAGTCTTGCAATGGCTGTTATTGAAAGAATCAAAGAAAATGGATGACTTGTTACACCCCTTCATGATGAATCAATCAACACCATACTTGGGGGCAAGTTCAGACTTGAAAAACAATGAAAGCATAGATCATCGCAGATAGCCTAGAAAAAACAATGCTTTTAAGTTGGGTGGATGAATGACAACAAAGGTTTGGATATTAGGAAAAGGCATCCTATAACAATGGAGCATCAAAAAAGAGGGACCTATATTTCTCAAGTAAGTACATGTATCATCATGCATTGCATCCCCATCTTCACCAATTACATCTAGGTACATCACCCATTATAATGAGACCTTCACCTCCAACTTCCATCCAGGTAGGTCACCCTTAATAATGAGACCCTCATCACCAAATTCCATTCGGGTAGGTCACCCATAATAATGAGACCGTAATAATGAGACCTAACTTTCATCAAGGTAGGTCACCCATAATAATGAGACCAACTTCATCATCTTCCATCCGGATAGGTCACCCATAATAATGAGACCCAAATTCCATCCGGGTAGGTCACCCGTAATAATGAGATCCATATTAATAATCTAACTTGGGTAGGTCACCCAGAATAATGAGACCCTTCTAACCACTAACCCGGGTAGGTCACCTAGAATAATGAGACCCATATCTAACTTGGGTAGGTCACCTAGAACAATGAGACCCTTCTAATCGCTAACACGGGTAGGTCACCCAGAACAATGAGACCCATATCTAACTTGGATAGGTCACCCAGAATAATGATACCCATATTAACAATTTAACTTGGGTAGGTCACCCAGAACAATGAGACCTTTCTAACCGCTAACCCAGGTAGGTCACCCAGAACAATGAGACCCTTCTAACCGCTAACTTGGGTAGGTCACCCAAAACAATGAGACCCATATCTAACTGAATAATGAGACCCTTCTAACCGCTAACTTGGGTAGGTCACCCAAAACAATGAGACCCATATCTAACTAGGGTAGGTCACCCAGAACAATGAGACCCATATCTAACTTGGGTAGGTCACTTAGAACAATGAGACCCTTCTAACCGCTAACACGGGTAGGTTACCCAGAACAATGAGACCCATATCTAACTAGGGTAGGTCACCCAGAACAATGAGACCCATATCTAACTTGGGTAGGTCACCCAGAACAATGAGACCCTTCTAACCGCTAACCCGGGTAGGTCACCCAGAACAATGAGACCCATATCTAACTTGGGTAGGTCACCTAGAATAATGAGACAGGTCACCCAGAATAATAAGACCCATATTAACAATCTAACTTGGGTAGGTCACCCAGAACAATGAGACCCACATCTAACTTGGGAATGTCACCTAGAACAATGAGACCCTTCTAACTACTAAACCAGGTAGGTCACCCAGAACAATGAGACTCATATCTAAATTTTGTAGGTCACCTAGAATAATGAGACCCACATTAACAATCTAACTTGGGTAGGTCACCCAGAACAATGAGACCCTTCTAACCGCTAACCTAGGTAGGTCACCCAGAACAATGAGACCCGTATCTAACTCGGGTAGGTCACCCGTTATAATGAGACCCGGGCAGGTCACCCGTCACCATTGAGACCCCATCTAATCCGGGTAGGTCACCCGTCATAATGAGACCCGGGTAGGTCACCCGTCACCTTTGAGACCATCCGGGTAGGTCAATCGTCATAAATGAGACCATTGACTATTCTCACGTGGGCAAGTCACCCATTATAACAAGACCGACTTCTTTTTTTTCTTTACAATGCTTAATAGTTAAAGTCTTGTACAAAACTTTAGTCGTAAGCATTGTAAAGAAGGGGGCAACTGTCATAACCTAATTTTGGGTTATTCCCCAAATCTACCCAAAAATAAGAAAAATAAAAATAAAAAGGGTTGGTGTAGGCAGAAAAATCAAGGTGAAAATTTTGGACGTTTTCGAGATCTTGATCATACCTCTTTTGTGCCTAGAAACGAAGAAAAATGCAGATTCACGGCTAATATAATTTATTATTGGATAAATCTGCATAAAAATTAAGTGCAAAGATATAATTATATTTTTATGGGTCAATTCAATTTAATCGTTGGCCAATTTAAAAGCATAATGATACGATTGTACTTTTTATACCTGGAAACGAAAATAGAGCAGATTTGCGGCTAACGTAATTTATTATCGGATAAATCTGTGTATAAAATTAAGTCGAAAGATATAATTATATTTTTATAGGCCAATTCAATTTAATTGTTGGCCAATTTAAAAGTGTAATTGTATTTGAGAATTAATTTATGGTCCAATTGAGGGATTTCATTTAAGTGCGATGACTTAATTATGCTTTAAATTGGTCAAATTCATTTTATTAATGGTTTAGTCGATCAGAAATCAAGTTTTCGAATTTAATTTTGGTTCAATGGATGAGATTGAAATTTTCGGACACCAATTTAAATTATTTCTAGGCAATTATGTGCAATCGCAGGCTAAATTGAACAAATTGAGAGTTTAATGGTCGATTGGGGGTTAAATTGCACAACTCAGAAATCAAGAACCAAAATAAAAAGGCGCGCAAAGTTGAGGCTATTATTTAATATTCTGACTGGGATGCAATTGCACAAAATTCATAAGTTTAAATCCAATTGGGGGTGCAATTAGAACAATTATAAATTGAGGGACCAAATCGTACATTCACCCTCCTGAATCTATCGAAATTTGCAAGCATGCCTGCATCGTTCAGTCACCTGAACAGTTCAGGGCACGCCATTGCAATTTCAGGCGGCGGCAACCCATCGCTGCACGCAATGGGCAGCCGAGGGGTTGCCTCCTGCCTATAAAAGGCATGCCCACGCATGCAACGGGAAAAAAAAGGACACAGAGAGGGGGGAAGAAGAGGAGGTTGAAAAACGCAGAAAATAAAAGTTGTAGTGATCGAAAATAGAGAAAAGAGAAGGAGGGGGGAAGCAGAGAACTGAAGAGAAAAGAAAAACGAAAAACAAATAGTGAGAAAACGAAGAAAAAACAGAGCAAAAGAAGCAGAGAGAATACAATTGAATTTTACGCAAAAACTTGAATCTTCATCTCTTTCTCTCTCGTGTCTGGTCCCTCTCTCTATCCCTCTACTGTGTTTTTTTTCTCTCTCGGTTGTTCCTCTCTCTCTCGTTTTGCAGGTCTCTTTCCCTCTCTACAACCAGGCATACCGGCGCCTCCTTCTCTCCTTCACCAACCACCATTCAACCACCCATATCCACCTCATCACCACCGGAAGCGCCCCCCTCAACTCCGGCATCTCAGTCATCCTCCAGGTGATAGTGGCAGAAGCCATAATAGGTCCAACGTAGCACCGACCGACTTCTGACGCCCATTCCAGCCACCACAGGCCACCATTTCCGATGAAACAACGACCAGAAGAATCCACTCGACATCCTCTACACAAAGGTACTAACAGGTACGCTGTTCGTGACACTCGAAAATCCATCATCAATGTTCATTATCTTCTTTGCATGCGCGGGGAAGTGAATCAATTCACTTTCCCCAGCAGGCCTGGCAAAGCCCGGCCCAATCTGGCAAAATAGGGTTCCCAGCCCACCATTAAATAAACAAATAAAAACAAAAATAAAAATAAAAAATAAAATACAAAAATAAAAAAATATTTTTTTAACAAAATGTTGTTTTAAAATACTAGCATACTTTTTTAAAAAATTTCTTTTTGTTTTAAAAAAAATACTATCTTAAAAATTTGAAGAAAAAATGTATTTCAGCATGGATTTAGCAAAGAAAAATCATTTTTCGCATTTTTGGATTCTACAGTATATTTGTAAAATCCAAAGGGTATTGGCCAATATTTCAAAAATATTAAAATCTTATTTTTTAGATTTATTATTCACTATCAATGTTTGGATAAATAAATCCTAAGGGGTCAATATCCAAAATATTCGACGGGGATAATTTGCTGTTATTCACTGTTGGTGTTTGGATAAATAAATCCTAAGGAGTCAATATCCAAAATATTCTACGGGGATAATTTGCTATTATTCATTGTCGGTGTTTGGATAAATAAATCCTAAGGGGTTAATATCCAAAATATACGACGGGAATAATACACCATCACCATTTTAACGAAACATATTCTTTGAAATATCGAGACTATAACAAATCATAAGCAAACTAATATGTCAAGTAGCTTACCTTAAGTAGGGCGTATTAGGGGTGCTAAGACCTTCCCTTTACGAAATCAGTCCCTTACTTTAGAATCTCTGAAAGACCAATTTTAGGTTTCCTATTAACCATAATACTAGGTGGCAACTCCTATTTTCCATAAAATTAAGATAAGACCCGACATGCATACCCCCTTAACGGGGGACGCCGCGCGGCGACGTGCGACATGTGTAATGACCTGACATGTCCCCCAACATTTTGTTTGGGTTTTTATCTTAACATGCCCCCTACTATTTTGTTTGGACTTTCTATCACGGGTTTTTAGCACTATAATCATGTTGACTTGATCTGTCATAATGTATTAAAACTCTTTATTTTTTTT
The DNA here is from genome assembly GCA_015731905.1 of Salix dunnii. Lineage (NCBI taxonomy): Eukaryota > Viridiplantae > Streptophyta > Magnoliopsida > Malpighiales > Salicaceae > Salix > Salix dunnii. Next base: position 7,830,492 of record CM027668.1, on the reverse strand, counting down.
GCCCCCAGTTTTGTTCAGGTATCTCTTGACATGCCCCCAGTATTTTGCTTGGGCTTTCTCTCATAGGTTTTTAGCACTACCATCATGTTGACTTGATTTACTATTGTATGTTAAAACCCTTTTTGGTTTTTAACCCACAACTTTGTTTAGGTTTTTTGTCATTAAGGACTATTTTGTAGATTGAAAGTATTTTTTTTTAATCTTCGCACTTGCCCCCCAATATAGGGTGTGATCTTTGTCAAGGTTAATTATAAAGAAATAATCATTAACCTTAAATAGAGACTGAAAGGGATATTTGAGATTTTATGAAGGCATATCAAAGATGGCCTCTCCTCGTTTCAAAAACATGCATTCTGAATCAATAAGCTTTGTTTTTCCATGCAAAATAATTTATTGGTTTTTTGGAGTATTTTGGTTTAGCTAAGACATTGGATTTATTATGTAGGTATTTGGAGGTATGCAACCACCTTTCAACGAAATCTCTTGAATTTCCAAAACACATTTGTTAAACAAACATCAATTTGACATTTCTTTCTATACTAGACTTTGATTTGCTAAAAATCCTTATGGGATAATGTATAATTTAGATGAAAGGATGTAAGGTGTACGTATGTTATTTAAACAATAAGTAAGAACACATCATAAACAAAAGAAAATACATAATCACTAAAGAGAAATGTTTGCTTAAGAAAAATGACTTGTGGAGTTACAAGCAAAATTACTGTCAAGTCAAAAAGGAACATAATGTGCAAACATGACATAAACAAAAGGAAATCATGGAAGCAGAATTCATCTCCCAATATCGGCGCACTCCCTTTTCAAAACCTTATGCCGAGGTCACCGTGAAGCTTAATTGGGCTTAGGACCTGGATTTTCTTCAACTGTTATTCACCTCATTTTAATCAATTGCGTGATCTTTTTCTTGAAAGCACCACAAGCGTGAATGTTATGCCCTATAACTCTAGCATGGTATTCGCAAGTGAGATCGGGTTTGTACTAATCAAAGTAAGGTTGTTGCATAGGTGCCTGAGGTTCAGGAGCTACTTGTCCAATGCTTACCAACTTTTGGTATACCTTATTTAAGGGCAATGGTAATGAAGGTAATTGTTCTTGGGTTTTCTAGTGATTTCTTTTCTGAAAATTTTTAAGTGAATCTTTAGCTTCAAGATTAATGTAAGCAATTTCAGATGAAGGGTTACGGTAGCTTTGGAATTGGCTTTTACTACCCTTGTAGTTGTCTTCAAAATGCTCGACATCTTTTCACTTGCCTTTAAAGCATTTTTTCTTCACAGGTGTAGAAATTCTACCACTTCTGATTTCTTACTCTATTTGCTTAGCCACAACTACAACATTTATGATTTGCTGTCCTGAACTGTCCATCACACAGTTGTAATAGGGTGCTCTTAGTGTGTTGGCGAATAATGTCATCATCTCTTTATCTAGAAGCGGTGAATGCACCTATATAGTGAGATCTCTCGATCTCTGAACATATTCCCTTATGCTTTCTTTGTCCTTCTTCTCCAAGTTGGACAAACTTATTCTGTCATGAGCAATATCCATGTTGTACTTGTATTGCTTAATGAAAGCATCTCCCAGATTTTTCGAACTACAAATCCTAGTGTTGTTTAGTCTCATGTACCAATTTAGTGTTGCTCCACTTAAACTGTCTTGGAAAAAATGCATCAATAATTTTTCATCATGCACTACTTCTACTATTGATCAATTCAGGTGTGTGACAGGGAAATCGTGTCCCAAAGTATTTGATCAATTCAGGCACACAAATTTTTTTTGGTATTACAATGTTCGGGACTGGACACTATTTTGTAGCTTATACTAGGTCATATAAATTTATCCCTTTAATGGCCCTTATCCTGGCTTCCAACGTTGTCATCTTATCTTGGTTGATACCCTTTGATGCTTCTATAACTGTTAGGGTTATCGCAGGTGTTGGCATTGCTGATTGTATGAAAGCTGAAGTTTGTTGGGGATCTTGAACCCTTTCTCCTGTCATCTCTCCATGGTGGTTTATTGTTTGTGATTGAGTATGCATTACAGGTTTAGTTGAAGGACCCTTGCTAAAGGCATTCCTCAGTGCTTGCTCGAGTAAGCTAGTAAGATGAGTCATGCTAGCTTTAAGAAAATCCAGTTCTTGGAAATGAGCATCACGGTGTGCACGTTCATCGTCCTCCATATTTCTCTGCTGGAGTCGAGTGGTGGAAGATCTTCAGAGACCTATATTTCAATTTATTAAATGCAAATGTATGTATATACACATCGGGTAAATTATCGGAGAGTTTATACCAAAAGACAAGTTCTAAGCTACTACATTGGGGGTAAGCTTTCTACCTAGTCTCGAAGGTTTATGAACTGCCCATTGACAACCTTACATGAAGGTAGTATAGGTTTTTACAAGAAATGGTTAGGGCATAGTATGACCGTCATTATCGAGTAAACACACAGTTCATAGTTGGACGTTTCACGAATCTGAACCCCGACTTAAAGTCATGAGGCAGGCCTTCATTCCCCAATGGAGTAGCCATTTGTCACGACGGTGTTTTTTTTCATGCTTCACATCCCACCATCCCTCGAATTAGGAAGACAACAATGCGCGGTGAAAGGGGTGTATTTTTATAGTCATAAAAATTATAACTATAATTCTGAGGAGTTGCTACCTAGTATTACGGTCACTAGGAAATCTATTAGTCTGTGAGAGTCTACGTAAAGGGACTTGTTATGCAAGGGGAAGACACATCATCCCTAGTGCACCCTCCCTAAAGCAAGTTGCATTGTTCTTTGATTTTTTTCCAAGCTAATTTTAGCTTTTACATTGTATTTTCAAACTCCATTTATTTATCTACAAGTGTACTTTATAATATAATTTTACACCGCAGTTAAAGACCCTTTTTATGAGTGTACTTTACAATGTAATTTTCACTGCAATAAAACATTTAGAAAACAGTAAAATGGAGGGTGACCAACGGTGACGAGAGGCTCACCTGCCACTATTGCCAAGTAGAGGAGGTCGAGGTGGTTCTCCCTATGGTAATAGTGTAAAAAATGGTAGCCTGTGGTGGCTAGAAGGAGCTATGGAAGGGTTGGTTTGTTGCTGTCATTCGCCTATACTACTTCGTTGTTGTGGCATCGCTGGAGAACAGTTGTTGCTACTAGAGGTCACTGTAAGATTACCTAGGTTGAGGTAGGAAGAGCTGGCTGGAGTTGCTGTCAAAGAAGGAGGAGAGAGAGAGTTGATTGTTGCATGGCTTGCAAGGGAGACGATCGAGCTAGTATTGGTTTTCAAAGAAAATCGAGTTTGTTACTACGTCTGCAATAGAGGGATGGTCACTAGTTGTGGCTGACGATGAAGATGAAGAGGGATGATGATGGTAAAGGTTTGCGGGTGCAAAAAAAAATGATGGGTTATTTGTGTGAAACCTTTTTTTTAATGTTTCACCAGTTTGATGACCGTCCCTCCAATATACTTCCCCTCTATTCTTTTTCTCCCCAATATAATGATCATCTCTCCATTTGTCTATCCTCCTCCTCCTATTACATAAATTAAAATTTTCCTCTCCCTCTTCACCTATTCATGTTGCTATTTATAGGAGAAATTTGCCTGTATCGGTGGCTCAATTACTATGGTTGTCTGTGACGTGGATTCTAAGGTTTTTCCCATCATATTTTTCATAAATAAATATGTTGCATCCTTCTCCTATTTTAAAATGAAAATTGGATATCATAACTAGTTTATGATCATCCGCTAGAATTTGGCCAAAATATAACAAAAATATTATTATTATGTTTTAACTTATGCGGTGTAAAATTATATTATAAAGTACATTCATAGTAGTTAAAACAGGATTTTCAAAATGTAGTGTAAAATATATATTTTTTTTAGTCCATGAAATCGCAATGAGGTAGAGATTTTATCATGGAGAGAAATCTACATTGAACCTCGGAAAAGACCAACGAATAAAAAATTAGCTTATAAAAAACAATCAAACAACAATACAACTTACATTAGGTAGGGTGCGCTGGGGGTGATATGTCTTCTCCTTGTAAAACAAGTCCTCTTACCTAGACTCTCGCAGACCAATAGGTTTCCTAGTGATCATAATACTAGGTGGCAACTCCTAATAATTATAGTCGTAAATTTTAAGGCTATAAAATACACCTCTCATTTAACCACGAGCCATTGTCTTCCAAATTTGGGGGATGGCGGGGCATGAAGCATGAAAAAAAACTGTAATGATAATCATTTAAAATAATACACCTTTCAACCATATTTTCCTTCATCTACGAGTGCATTTTTCAACCCTTGATAATTTTCCTTTCATCTTTGAGTGTGTTTTCCAACCCTTAATCATGAATTAAAATATTTCACTTTCCAACCCTATTTTCCCTTCATTTTCGAGTGTGTTTTTCAAACCTCGATCCATCAATTAAAATAGTGTTATTTCCAACCCTATTCCTTCCTAATTCGAGTGCGTTTGCAAATCTTTGACCATCAATTAAGATAATACACTTTCCAACCTTATTTTTCCTCACCGTCGAGTGTGTTTTTCAACCCTCGATCATTAGCTAAAACAGTACACTTTCGAGTCCTATTTCCCCCTCCTCGAATGCATTTTCCAACCTTCAACCATCAACTCAATTACTATGCTTTCCAACCTTCAACCACCAACTCAATTAGTGTTTTCTAGCCCTTAACCATAGATCCTTGATAGAGCGTTTTCTATCATATATTCCATCCCATTAAATATTCATCACCACCTTTTGCTTCCACATTAGTAGGTCACCCATTACAATGAGACCGCCCTTGAGATTTTAACATCTTCACCATTCCCACCTGGATAAGTCACTCATTAAAATGATACCATCTTTATTATATTTCTCAGGTAGGTCACCAATTACAATGAGACCATCTTCATCATTCTCACTTGTAGGTCACCCATTACAACGAGACCATCTTGATTATGTTTCCTGGGTAGGTCAGCGATTACAATGAGACCATCTTCACCATTCTCACCTAGATAGGTCACCCATTACAATGAGACTATTTTCTTGTGTCTTTCATAAACATCATCACTTTTTCATTCTTTAGTTTCCTATCTAGGCCTTAATTCTTAAGTAGTTTCCTATCTAGGCCTTAATTCTTAAGTAGTACACTTTCTAGCCCTATCTTATTATTCCCTTCTCAATGTACTTTATAACCCTCATTTTCACTTCTAGGTGGATCAACCATTTCTTGATCTGGTAAATTCATTCTTCTTTTCTTTATAATGCTTACTCTTTAAAGTCTTTTACAAGACTTTAGTCATAAGCATTGTGAAGAGGGGGGCAACTGTCATAACCCAATTCTAGGTTATTCATAAAATAAAACAAAAATAAAATAAAGGCGGGTTACGTTGGTAGAAAAATCAAGGAAAAAATTTTGAACGTTTTCAGAAGCCAAATCATACCTCTTTTGTGCCTAAAAATGAGAGAAAATACAAATTGGAGGTAACAATTAAGCCGAAAATCATAATTATATTTTTATAGGCTAGTTTGATTTAATCATGAGCCAATTTAAAGTATAATTATGTTTAGAATTAATTTAAGGTTTAATTGAAGGATTTAATTAAGTGTAAGGACTTAAGTATACTTTAAATTGGTCAAATTAATTTTATTAAGGGCTTAATTGATGAAAATCAAGTTCTTGAGCTTAATTCAGGCTCAATTGAGAAGATTGAAATTTTTGGTGACCCAACTAAATTTTTCCAAGCTAATTGGGTAAAGTCAAAGGTCAAATTGAAGACAATTAAGAGTTTAATGCTTAATTAAGGATTAAATCACATAAATCGAAAACCATGGGCCAAAATAAAAAAGACGCGCAAAGCTAAGGTTGCTGTTGAAATTAGATGGGGATACAATTGCACAAAAATTACAAGTTTAAATCCAATTGGGGATGTAATTACAACAATTATAAATTAAGGGACCAAACTGCACTTCCACTTTCTCCCATAACTACAATCTGATGTAGTGCATGATACTGCCTGCACCATCACCGATAGTCGCAACTGCAGGCATGCTACCGCTGAAGGTAACCCACCACCAAAAGTAATCCATCATCAATAAATAGTTGCAACCATGACAGTGAGTGGGGAAGAACAGTTACAAGAGAAAAAATTTACACAACGAGGGGAGCAAAAATTTACAGAAAATGGGAAGCAAAAATTTGTATAGAACACGGGGGGGCAAAACATACGATAATGTAGACAAGAGCAAACACATAGGAGACACACCAATGGACGAAGAGCAGATTTGCAAACACCAACATGATTGGAAAAAAAAGCTTGCACGTGAGCATAACAAACTAATAGTTCCCCTCCTCGATCACAGTAAGATCTCCATCACTAGCAATAAATCTCTCTCTCTAATAGTTGGTTAATCTCTCTCTCTCTCTCAAGAAACAAAACCAATCATGCTGGCAACTTTATCTCTCCTCTAGTAGTAGTCGGCTGACAACCATCATCACTCTATACACCAGCAGCTTCTCCTCCACACCATCTCTACTGGCAGGCTCAGCTTTTCTCCTACAACATCATCGACGTAGCGACAGCCCCTTCTACACCAAAATCAGCCCCTTTTAGTGGCTCTACCGGCCACCACAATGGCCACCATTTTTAATGCCGCCACCACAGGAAGAATGATGCGACCATATTATTTGATAGTTTCATCCATATTTACCTAGTGTTTTTCATATGTTTTGTGTATTAAATGCCTTGATATTCTTTGTTTTAAGTTTTGAAGGTATTTTTGGATGAAAGATGCAAAAAGGAGGTAATTGGAGCTGATTGACAGATTTGACCTTCAGTCGATGTTTTGTGCAGAGCGGAAGCTCTAGAGATCGAAATGAAGTGATTCTAGTGGCATTCAAAAGCTAACATCCATATCTTTCTGTAAAGATAAGGAAAAAGAAATAAAATATGGAAGATCATGGAAATCTCAGCCTTCAAAGTCAAATCTTGCAATCTGCCGATATTGACCTTTGTCCATTCCAACTTCAATATCTCGAGCTACAGAAGTCTGATTGATGCAAACTAAATTTTAGTGGATTCCAGACACAAAGACCTATACACGCTCCAAATATCATCCCAAAACGATGGGATATTAAGGAGATATGAATTTTACAAGGGACAACTAAATTCTGCCAACTTAAGGAAGGACTATTTTGTAAAATAGATACTAGGGTTTTGAAGCATATATAAAGGAAGAGAGGAGCAAGGAAATTTCGGCCAGAAGCAAAGAGAGCACAAATCTTCCTCCTCCAAACCCTAAATCATGTTTTCTTCCATCTTTTTATTTAGTTGTTCAATAAACATGCAAGGCTAGACTCTTTTGCTTGGTTGCAAAGACACAGAAACCTTCAGATTTCAAGAACTGTGAGATCTATTTTTACCTCAAATTTTCAATTTATATGATGAATATGTTTGTTCTCCTATGCTTATTTTTCTATGATTGTTTATTTAATTGCTAAGAGCGGACTCGAAGTTATTGTTGTAGACATTCTATTGCTAAGTTTGATATCAAAACCGGAGTTGTGATATATGAACTTGTGAAGCAACTAAGTTAATAATTGTAGCGGATCTACGTTATTAATCTTAGGGAGAACATTCAATCGAACTAAACATATATTGTAGACTATTATGTTTCTTAATTGATCAATTTATCTAGTTTTTAATGCTGTCATTGAATCAAATTACTAGTGCGGACACTGTGGTTGTTTGATGGTTAGGGTAAGTTATATGGCGGATCCGTTAACGAACCAATTTTAAGAAGAAATAAATATTCAGAATATAAATTGATGTGTTATTTCCATGATCAGTTCTGATTGCTGTAGGTGGATGTTGACTTGTGACCAAAGTTTGTTTTATTGATAAATTTCAGTTTTATATAATTTTTGCTTAGTTTGCTTTAGCTTAGCCTAAACAACTTCTAACCCCCCCTAATTGCATAACATATAGCACAAAAATCTGAACTAAATCGTCCTCGTGGGATCGACCCCTTGCTTGCTCTATACTATTTTGTTTGATTTGTTTTAAGCTAGGGTAATTAATTTGTGCGACCGCGACATTGTAACAAATTTTGGCGCCGTTGCCGAGGACATGATTTTAGTTGATTCTTGTGTTGTTGTGTTGTGTTGCGATTGATTCTACTTGCTGTTATTTTTATTTATTCTGAAAAAGGAAGAAAAATAAAAAAAAAGAAAAAAAAGTACTTGTGTTTGCGGCGGTACTGTTCAAAATAGATATTTTGGTGGAATTAGGTATTGTTCTTTTTTTTTCTAAAGGTAAACAACGTTCTGAGAAGAATTAGTGGTCACTAGCCTCACCCTATCAAGGCCCAATTCCATCGTTTTCTAAGGTTTCTGGACACTTTTAGTTTTCTAGCGTAGGATACTATTGCCTATTACGTTGTTTTCAATCTCTTATGTGGTTGGTTTTCTTTGTGATTTATGCTTGCAACCCGTTCTGCTAACCAAAGTCATCAAGTGCAGGTTGATCTTGAAGTTGTGATCCTTTCGTAAAATAAAAGTAAAGTTTGTAGCAAATACTAGATAATGGACGTACACGCACGTATATGTTATGTATTGCGTAATAAAAGACTAAATATTGATATAAGGATCAAACACTGCTATGATATCAATGAATAATTTTCCCACACACATTTTATTGATGATAAGCAGTCGTATATATACAGAGTTTGAGGAGTTAATTTAGCAACCAAATGAATGCTTGATGCTAAACCCAAGTTGTTGTTATGGAACACAATTGTGCCATTACAATATATAATTACAGTAACATTTGACTTCATCAATTAATGACCAAATATTATGCCTAGTGTTGGCCTGAATGTTTGCTGTTTTCCTTTGATGAAGGATCTTGCATATGTTTGCAGACTTCCCTTATACGCCCCCGCAAGATTGGGCTTCCATCAGCAAGGCCAATCTTGGTGTAAAGGAACTCAGTGCGTCGTCACAACAAAGGCTTGGTCAAGAGGTCGACTAAATGATCGTGAGTGTGCACGTGTTTAACTTAAAGGTTGCCTTTTTATACTAAGTCACACACAAAGTGAAGGTTGATTTGGATGTGTTTCATGCGGGAATGATTGATCGGATTGAAACTGAGGTGTGTTGGTCCAAGATTGTCAAAGAGGAGCTTAGGAGTAGCTGGAACAGAAAAGGCAAGTTTCTTAAGTAGAGTGGACAACCATAGCATTTCAAAGGCCAAAGGAGATGTTTGGACGCATCAACAAAAGATACTGAAGGCGGCCAATTACTCTGTGAAATTTTGAGGTATCCATTGCTGCAGTACCATCATCCAGCCGAAGAGCGTGAGTGGTGGAGAGTGGTGTGGGTATATCCTTAGCACCACTCATGTTTATGGTAGCTAAAAGCTCACTAATATATTTGTGTTGCAAAAGGAATAAGCCAGCAGTAGTTGGGATGACTTCCACACCTAGAAAAAAATGTAGGGAACCCATGTCCTTGAGGGAGAACATAGCACCTAGTTGCTTGACAATTTTTGACAAAAACAGAGTTATTGCCAGTTAGCACCAAATCATCAACATACACAAGACAATAATAGAGAATGGAATCGTGACGGTAAATGAACAAAGAGGTGTCAACCATGGAACCATGAAATCCCAGCTGGAGAATGGTTGATTTGAAAGTTGTATACCAAGCCCGAGGGGCTTGTTTGAGTCCATAAATGACCTTGTTCAACCTGTAGACATGGTTAGGTTTTGCGGGATCTTTAAACCTTAGAGGTTGAAACATAAACACATTTTCAGTGAGTTGACCATTAAGAAACGCATTATTAACATCCAATTGCCTCAAAGGCCACCCATTCAAGACAGCAATAGATAGAACAACCCTGATTGTGATTGGTTTTATCACCGAGCTAAATGTATCAAAATAATCAATGCCTAGGCGTTGATGATAGCCCTTTGCAACCAACCGAGCTTTTAGCCTGTCCACTGACCCATTAGCATGTCTTTTAACTCGGAAGACCCACTTATAACCCACTGATTTACAATTCAAGGGTGGAATTACAAGATCCCATGTGCCATGTTGCATTAGAGCAATAAGTTCGGCCGACATAGCCTCACGCCAGTGGGGTTGGGAGATGGCTTGACTCACACTTGTTGGTTCGATGGTTGGGGGAAGGGGATCTATGAATGTTGTGTTTGTGGTTTTAAGTTTAAAGATTTGATTCATTGATCTGGTGGTCATTGAATGGGTTCAGTTGGAAGGTTTGGGTGGGTGATTGGTTTCCTTAGGGATCAAGTCAGAGGAGAGAGTGATGGGTTCGATGATTGGGGATAGGGAATGGCTGGGGGAGATGGTTCCATGATCTGCTAAAATGGAATTGTGATTTGAGGAGGATGAATGAATGGGATGCAAATAATTAGGACATGCAGATCGAGAGGGACAAAAGTTACTTGAGGAGGCAGTGACAGTGGCAGAAGAACCTTTTGATGGAGCTAATGATGGATTGGTGCTAATCGGTGGTGATGGGAGCATGGTGAGCTGCTAGGATCCAAACAAAAATGGTGGGGATAGGGAGGGTGATTTGGGTTTGATGGGTGAGACAGAGGACGTGTTTGGGAACAAGGTGGAGGATTTTTTATTTTCATCAAATAAGACATGCTGAGAGATGAACATTTTTTGTGTACGGATGTCAAAGCACTGATATGCATTTTAAGTGGAGGAGTAGCTAAGAAAAATGCAAGGTTCGGATTCTGGATGCATTATATTAGTGTTATAAGGCCTTGTAAGGGGATAGCACAAACAACCAAATTGTTTTAATTTTAAATAATTTGGTTTCTGATTAAACAAAGCTTCAAAAAGGGTTTTGCTAGAAAAAAAAGGAGTGGGTTATCGATTGATAAGGTAAGATGCAGTTTGAAAAGCATACGACCAAAAGGAGAAATCAAGTTTAGCATCATAAAGGAGGGTTAGGCCTGTTTCAATAAGGTGACGATGGCGACGCTCAGCAACACCATTTTATTGTGGGGTATGGGGAGCAATGGTGTAATAAGCAATACCGTGTGAGCAAAAAAAAATTTAAAGTAATAAACTCTCTACCATTGTCTAAATATAGAGTTTTTATGGGGTACTGAAAATGATTTTCAACAAATATTTTGAATTGTGGAAAGATTCGACAAACATCAGATTTATTGACAATCCGATACATCCAGATATATTTTGTGTAATGATCAACAAATAAGAGATAATATTGTGAGCCATCAATTCCAATGTAACTGGCAGGACCCCATACATCAGTGTATATAAGATCAAAAGAGGCGTGACTTTGGAGACTATTGACACGAAATGGTTGACGATGAGCTTTATTGATAGAACATGGTTGACAAAGGGAAGACAATGCTTTATTTGTGGAAACAAGGAGGGAAATTTTTTTTAACTAGGTGACGAACAATTTTGGATGATGGATGCCCAAGGAGTTTGTGCCACCCATCAATGGAGGTCCGTTCATGCATGTTAGCTACTTTTGGTAATGCCATTATAGACGCTGGAAAGGTGTAAATGCCATTGTCACATGCTCCTTTTAGTAAAGTTACCCTCGTGATCTGGTCCTTCACAAGAAAATGAAAAGGGTGAAGTTCAACAAACACATTATTTTGCTCAGTGAAATGATGGATATAAATTAAATTTTTGCAGAGATTGGGAACATAAAGGGTATCACGAACTGTAAAGGTACGAAGAGGAGATTGTAAAGCCAAGGAACCGATGTGTGAGATAGCCAAACTTGAACCATCACCGAGAATGACCTTGTCAGTCCCATCATATTCAAAGTGAATAGATAGGCTGTTTAGATCACCAATGATATTGTGAGAGGTAGCGGAATCAAGTAACCAATTTTTACCCATGCCATTTGAAGAGGTGGTGTAATTGATTGACAGATTTTGTGAGTGGATTTGATAACAATTTTTTGCAATGTGTCCCGTTTGATCACAAAATTGACATTTGGGATGATACTGTTTATTAAAATGATTGGGCCGGGTTGAGTAGTTATTAGGTCTGCGCCCATCACGTTGGGCTCTATGAAAGGAGCAGTACGACCTTTGAGGTCCATCATAAAAGGGATGGTGTGGCCCTTGAGGCCCAAAGGTGGTTTCATTCTTCTTTGACCACGTTTGTCTTCCTACAAAGTATGTTTTCTTGGTGAAGCCTGCAGAGGCAACCAGTTGCTGCGTTGCAGCTTTTAATCGACGCAGGTAAGTATCATAACCAACCAGTAGGTCATGCAACTCCTTAAATGATAAGGAGGATTCTTGGGCACAGATGGGACCTGCAATCTCCCTAAAGTCGGAGCCTAACCCATTTAACACATAGAGTGTTAGATCATCATCTGAGATTGGATGATCGATAATGGCTATTTCATCAGCCAAAGCCTTGACAACGTGGAGATGCTCCGTGATTAATCTAGAACCTTGCTCGATTAAGGTAATTTCTTCCCTCAACTGCATAGCCTTAGTTCTAGATCATTTAGCATATAAATTGTTGATTTTCTTCCAGGCTTCACTAGAGGTTTTTGTCGTAGCAATGAGGGGTGTAATTGAGGGAGATGTTGATGCTAAAATGACACTGAGGATGAGTTTATCCTGTCTGATCCAGAAGTTTTTGCAGAGTTCATCTGCAGTGGTGCCATCAGAGGTGGGACATCGAAAGGTCCCTTCAACAAAATTGAGTAGGTCATACCTGATGAAAAGTGCTTCAAATTGAGCACGTCATTGAAGAAAGATAGAGGGAGTTAATTTTTCATTGATTTGGGCAGTAATGTTAAATACAATGATTTGCTTATCTGTTGCAGGGGGGCTTGAGTGTTGAGATTGATGGTTATGTTTTGATCAGACATGGTGATGGGTTGGATCGGTGACTCGTTGGAGGTAGGTTACTCTGATACCATAATGAAAGACTAGATACTGATATAAGGATCAAACACTCCTATGATATCAATGAAAAAAATTTCCCACACACATTTTATTGATGATGAGTAGTCATATATATACAGAGTTTAAGGAGTTAATTTAGCAACCAAATGAATATTTGATGCTAAATCTATGTTGCTGTTACAGAACACAATTGTGCCGTTATAATATATAATTACAGTAACAATTGATCAATTAATGACCAGATATTATGCCTAGTGTTGACCTAAATGTTTGTTGCTTTCCTTTGATGGAGGATCTTGCATATGTTTGCAGACTTCCCTTATATTGCGGTGGTAAATTTAGACAGTGTGTGGTTAATGTATTGAGACAAGATGAAAAGAATAAAACTAAAAATGTCTGGTTAAAAAGATAAAAATAGAGATATATAGATAAATTTTATTTTTATTAAGATTGTTTTGATTTTTTTGAGTAAAATGAAAACATGCAAGTTTGATAGTAAAATAAATTGTTCTATATTTTATTATTTCTCGTCCATAATACCCAAATATGAGATCGAATCAATCATTTTATTTTGTATATCACAATCAAATATATTTGTGTCTCTCTTTTTATATTTGATCTTATTTGTCTTTATTATTTCTATTTTTTACCTTGAAATAATGATCAATCACTCTATATTAGTATCATGGTGTGATATTGTCAAGATGTGTTCGAGAGTACATTTCAGAGATATTTTTGAAATTATTTTTATATTACTCTGGTTGCTAAGTATATATAATCACTTTTATGATAAATGCATGGTATAGATACGGATGATATATATCTTAAGGTGAAATATTAAAAACAAATAATAATAATAATTTTATTATTATTATTATTATTTAAATTATTCTGAGATTAACTATTATTTAAAAGTATTTAAAATAAATAACATAAAGAAAAAGAGAGATTATATTAATTAAAAAGTACACCGAAACACTGTTATAATGAACAGTATATCCCCTGACAACACATAATTTTTTAAGGCATGATTTAAAACAATTTATTTTTTAAAGACTAAAATTAAAAATATAATAAATTTAGAGACCATGGTAACGTGGTAGGATAATTTGGTCAGTATGCTCAGTACACATACCAGTGCTTGGAATGCTGCCATCATATTCAACAAGGTAGTGAGCGTGGGATGTTTTGTCCATTTTTATTTTCTCTCTCTCATCTCATCTCCTTAAAACTCGCGTTAATCATTTAGAAATTTAAGACTTATCTTCTAATTTATTTATTATTATTTCAATTCTTATCCGTGATTTTATTTTTGTAATTATTAATCTCATCCTTAAAGTTTGCGATATATTATGTTGTCCAACTTTTCTCGAGGTTTTTTTTTATATATATATTTCCATTCATCCTGTTCTTCTTTCTAATTTCAATATTCAATACAAAATATTAGTTATCCTCTGTTGTATTTTTTATTTTAATTTTAATCCTTATTATTTTTATTTTTTTCATCATTTTGTATCATTAATTTATTTTTTAATTTTTTATTTTGATATTTAATTTGATTAGTGAGGAAAGAATCCATGTGATTCATTTTGATGTGATACTTTTGGTCTAGTGATCCGGTCATAGTTTAAAAGATTGATACATATTTTTTTTTTATCATTTAATATTGATTTTAAAAAAAAACAAGATTTATTATTTTTTCTTTATTTTTTTATTGGTTTATCATGATCTTATTATCATTGGTTTATCATGATCTCATTCATGATCTCATTATCCAAAACACGAGTTTGACTTGTGCTTTTTACTAGCTCTTCAAAGTTTTTATTCTCTCTTAAATTAATCTTCATTGTTTTTCTTCTTTTTTTATTGTTATTCCACTAAAAGGGTATCGATCGCTTATTTAATCACCCTACTTCATTTTGATTTATTTTTTAGATAATTGTTCATATCTTTCTATATTTACTTTGTTGAAAATTATTTTTTGTAATTTATTTTGATTTTTTATCAGGTTATTTCATTTTTACTATATGAATTACAAAACATGCTAATTTAGATTGATTTGTTTTTATCTATTTTTTTTTTTTTTTGTATCTAGTTGAATTAGAATTGAGTTACAATGCTTTTTTTTTTTTTTGAAAAATAGCTTTTCTTATCATAACCATTATTTTTTTAAATTTAATTAAGTTAAGATAGTTTTTTTCTTTATCTAATTAAAATAAAATCGATTTATTTAATCCTACCATATCTATAAATCGTTATTTGTTTTTTAATATCTTCATGACACCTATTATTAATATTAAGTGGTATTTTACACTTTATTTTAAAGGTATTTTTATAAAATTTTGAAAAAAAAATATTTTTATTTTAAATTTTTTAATATTTTTAGATATTTTAATGTATAAAAATCAAAAATAATTTTTTAAAAATAAAAAATATTATTTTAATATATTTTTAAATAAAAAAATATTGACAAAAATCACAAACTCGTGCATTCATTTATTATTTTAAAAAAAATCTGGCTTTGTGCGGGTCCACGAATCCAGTAAATACAATAAAATAACCAGGACTACTTCAAATTTACGAGTCATGACATGCAAGTAAGAGTCCTGACTTGACCTGTTGGACTTGAGATCTGTAAAACTGTTGTCGGGATCGGTCTGCTTTACTTTTTCCTCTCCTTTTCTTTTACTAACTCGAGAGATCACTTCCATCTTCATTTCTTTTTTCTAGCCCTTTAATCTAAAATAGATAACAGTAATTAAAAGAGAAATCCTATCTTCTTTCGCTGAAGTCAGCATTCAAAATCAATGGGTTCTGAAGGTTCGAGCGTTGTCGGTAAGCTTACTGTTTCAAGACAAAAAAAAATCCCAAATTTCCATGTTTAGATTGAAATTGTATTCTTCTTCTTAGCAAGTTAGCATCCTTGTTGTGTTTCTTTGCACCTTGCAGTGTTGGTGGAGTGTTTGATATTGATTTTTGCTTTGTGGTTTACAATTGGTTAGGGTTTTTGAGTTATGATTGAAGATGATCTGTTTCCGAGTTAAAATTCTCTTAGAATTTCTTATAAAGCTTTCCTAATTGGGTGTGCTGGACTAGTTTGACATCTACTGTTTTCTGGCCAATTAGTTTCTTTTACTGCATTTATATCCTCCTCTGATCACTCAGCATAAATAAATTCTCTTGAAGTTGGTTTCCTGCCTTTGAAGGTTATTTTCTCCACTTCTTTACGTGATAAAATATGAATGCAATGTGGTATGTAGAATGTACTGTTATAGAGGGAGCAAATGCGTAAAACAATCAGGCGCCTGCACTTGAGTTAGTTGTGCATTTTGTGATTTTACTATTCATGACCAAAGGCAATCTTTCCATCCTTTTGGTTTACAATTAGAGAGTAATTTTAAAATGGGGGCGCAATATGTGTGCAATGGCAGAGGTTAGAAGAGGGTATTGGTAGAGGTTGAATTGAAAGAGATCTGATTTAGGAGCCCCTGAAACAGTTGTATTCATTTGCGCACTGATGCAAATGTCTCTGGAGGGAAAAATGATATCATGGTTATGTTTAGTGAATCAAGTGACTGCATGATAAAAAATATTATCAACACCTCATGTTTTTGCCCCATCATTTTCCTTGCATGTCAGCAAATCCTCACCAGCAACAACTTTCTCTCAGTTTGGTCTTAGTGCTTTTCTGATGTTGCAAGGCTTATTTAGGCTGATGAAGGGTGGAAGGGAGATTTCCTTTTCTCTTTGATGTTTCTTAGAATGCATGCATGATTACTATTTTGTGACTGGATATTAGTGTCCACTGCAGTGCCGAGGAACTTCCGCCTACTGGAGGAGCTTGAGAGAGGGGAAAAAGGGATCGGAGATGGAACTGTCAGTTATGGAATGGACGATGCTGATGATATCTTCATGCAGTCATGGACAGGAACTATAATTGGCCCCCCCAATGTATGTCGATTATTTTTTTGTTCTTTATATTCTCTCATTCATCGTGCTTTCATGTTGTATGCATGCTGAATTGACAATTGATGATCTGATTTTGGCAATATGCTTGGTTTACATTCAAAGCAGTAGATTATGATCCAAGATGAGACTTGTGTTTTTATATATGGATTCATCTATCAAAAAGTTATTATATGAGTTCACCCCTTTTGTGCTTTTCCATAAAATCTTACTTATCAAACAAATATTCCTACTATAGGATACCAATTTTAATCATCTAGCAAACCAACCTTCTCAGGTCTGAACATCTGTGTGAGCAAGACAGACAATTTTCCAAGAATAATTTATCCTTCATATAGTATCATGCCATCAGTTCATCCACATATAAACTTTTAGTACTCTTGAAAATCAACGTTTATGAATCTTTTTTTCCTGAACAAGGCATGATATCATTTCAGCTATTAAAATTCACTCGACTTCACAGAAAGTCAGTTACTTATACAAGTCCTCTAGAATCAACAGTTACCCTTTGTCTTTTTCAGAATAGATGTTATTTGATCTGTTTAAGTAACTTTAATCTCTTGCTCCTCCTGCAGCTCTTGTTATAACTTGTTTCACAACATTGTTAAACCTTGGTATGCCATTAGATGCTCTCAATCAGAAGTATAATGTCTCTGTAACTCATTAGTAATCCAGTTGCCTATGCATGTAGTTCAGACTGTTTTGAAATCGTTAAAGTTACCCTTTGTTTGTAGTTTAATACGTTAAAAATCATTTTTCTTTTATTTCTTGCATTATATTGTCATCGGGAAAGCTTATCTATCAAAGATATTTTTTTTTAAAAAAAAGATTGTCATTGAAAAACTTATTTTGTCAAACAATCTTAGATAAAGATTAGCAACCTTTCAACTAAATCTAAATATTTATATATCCAAAGACCTTAAAATATTCACTGCTTAATTTTAATATAATTTAAATTTAATACTTAAAGATACAAAACTCTAGGCAACAAACCCCCCATCTTGTCAAACTAACTAGATCAAATAAAGTCTCAAATTTCTTTTCTCCCTTCGCTGCACCTAAAAGATTGACGCATGCTATCCATATACAGTTGAATCCGTAGCCAATATCTGGAGGTTGACCCGTATTCAAGGGCAATTGATGGTAGCATCCTATCATGGTGAATAAAGTTGGAATGACAATGGTAATGGGATTTTTAACACCACCCACCCCTCATCATTCATATACTTAAAAAAAAGAACCTCCATGGTCTGCCCCCTCACTTGCTTCATGAAGCCTTGCTGAAACTATTGATGAATCAATTCAGGTTGAAGTTTGTTTTTGGGCAGAATCACATCTTTTGCTCATTTTATCTGAATGGGCAAAAAATTCTTAAAGCTTTCTAAGCCCAAAAGTCTAGAATGGATCCCAAATTTTTATTGTTAATAAATCACAATGGCGTTTTTCAATTTAGGCACGGGAGATTGTGATTTTCATTAGTTAGATTGACTTCTTGGGGGAGAATTAATCACAATTCCCTCTAAATACTGTTTGTGTACAGTTGATTATGCTGGGAATAAGCACATCATAGAAATTATGTAATCATTTTGGTGGGGTGGCAAGATCTCCTTTAAACTTGCCCCCACATTGAATCCGAACCAAATTAAATATCTTATCCAAGTGTCCTGATGGTCCTCGCCAGCAGCATTGCCAAAACCATCCTTGTAGCGGGCAGGAAAGGTCCTGACTACTGAGGTGAATTGCCATCCCTAGTTTAATGTGCAATGCAAACAACCTGATGACTCTAGTGGCCTGGCATGATAATCATTACCATTTATGCCTTAATGGGTGTTTGGTATGGGTGTTTGGTAGTGTGGTCAGAACTGAGGTTGGGAAAAAAGTTGGTGTTTTAGTGTTTGATTAAGTAAAAAAAAGCTGAAAATTTTCGGTGGGTTCTACATGAAAAAACTGATGAAACTCAGTTTCACATAAAGCAGCTCCTAGCTGCTTTTCATGGTGCCTAGAAGCAACCTCTTTTCAACCAACCGAATACTCAACTCAATTGCTCTGTCATGGCAATAAAAAAAAAAATCAAACTTTAATGTCAATGCACTCGAAAAACAAGAAACTCCAATAATAAATCAACGGAAAGTAAAAAAAGCAAAAGGAACAGTATAAAAGGAGTTCCCTAACTCAAATTTCATTGGCAAATATGAAGCGAAGACAGAAAAGACAGGCACAATTTCATCAAACACATAAAACAAACAAGTATTTCACATATGGGTTCCTTCATAAACCCAAAAAACACCTCGCACACAACACCAACCAACTCTAAAACAAAAAAATGCAGATAATAAAAATTGAAACAGAAAGAGACCATCAATAGCCATAGAAAGATGGAGAGGTTTCTCCTCCTCTCTCGTTGTTGGCGTGAAGTTGGAAACTTAGAAGAGTGTAAGCCAGAGCGCACAGAGCTTCCCAAGAAATGAGAAAGAGAAGAAGAGACTGAAAATGAAGCACGAGGAGAAGGGAGACCAAGGAATTGAATTGGTCTTTTTTAAGACCTATTGAAATTGCAGGGTGTGCCTAAACCTGTCAGTCTCACTGTCTTCGCTGCCATTTTTATTGGCTTTTATTCTATGTTAAGAGACCTACCTTGAGTCCTTCTCTCTACTGGTTTTGTGTTGTGGTTGGGCTTGTTTTGTTTGGGGATAACGAAGCTCGTCTGCTTCGGCTTAGGCTTTTGTTTATGACCCATTAGTCTTCGCGATAAAAACTTCTTTTCTTTTTTACTTCTTTCAATACATATATATTTTTTTTTTTGTATTTCAATTCTTTTATTTTATTTTCTTATTTAGTTTTGTTCCTTCTTTTTTTTTTGTCCTTATTTTATCATTCTTAATATTTTATTTGTATTTATATATTTATACTCTTAGTTTTGATTTTTAATTTTTATTGTAATTTATCGAGAGTGAAATTTTTTTCTATGCATATATTGTAAATCTTCTATTGTTAGTGATTTGTTATCTTTGTATTTTTTCTATATTGTTTTGTCCATGTGTGGTATGATATATTTTTAGTTTAAAATGATTTTATTTAAAAAGAAATTAAATTATTTTTTAAGATTTATTCTTCATATTATTATATTAATAGTATTTTAGAATACTGAGATTAAATTAATTTGAGATTAAAAAAAAAAAACTTGGTTTATTTTTTTATATATAGATTTTGTATTAATATTGAAAAACTATCAATATATATAATTAATTTTAAGATGAAAAAACTTTAAAAATAATCATTATCATTATTTTAAACGTATTATCCATAACAAAATGAATATATAAAAAAAACTAAATAATTGAAAGGTTTGTACGCTAATTATATTCTTCGGATGTATAAGATCATAAAAAAATCTAAGACCATTAACATTTTTTTACTTGTTAATATGTGTGTGTGTGTGTGTGTGTTTATGCTCTTTAAAGTAACTTCACAAGTTAATCTCAACCACAAAAATATAATAACGAAACACACGAAACTGCATTTCATCAACTTTAAACTCAACCACAATTTTAATCAAACACTTCAATTTCAGTTATGAACCACAACTAAAAGTGTTTTTCATAAAACTGTTTTTTTTTAAACCTTAACAACAAAAGCAAACGCAATACCAAATACACCCTTAATCCTAGAGTGATAAAATATGATTCTTCAAAGTAATAATGTGTGCTTTATGTCATTTTTCAAAAGGAATAATAATGTATTGACTCCTACTACTTGCCAGACTGTTCATGAAGGGCGTATCTACCAGTTAAAATTGTTTTGTGGCAAAGATTATCCCGATAATCCACCAAGTGTCAGGTTCCAAACTCGGATAAACATGACCTGCGTCAATCCTGAAAATGGAGTGGTAGGTGATGTAATGCTGAATTCTTCTACATCTATTGATTGGAAATAATCTAATTATTGACTAAATTAACAGGTTGAGCCCAGTCTTTTCCCCATGCTTGCTAATTGGAAGAGGGAGCATACAATGGAGGATATATTAACTCAGTTGAAGAAAGAAATGACAGCTTCACAGAACAGGAAGCTCCCTCAGCCTCCTGAAGGTGTGTAATTTTTGCTTCTGGATGTTGGTGGTAAATCATTTCTATTTGGTATTAATTTTCTTGGCAAGTAAGACTTGCACAATGAAATTAGCAGCTCTAATTTATCTGGGGAGGGCGGGGTGTGGTTAAAAACTATGGAATGTGCTGTTTCAGAAGGGAAAGGTACTGACACCACCAGTACACAACCAACGCAAAAACAAAAATGAAGTGTAGGTGGTTAGATGTGGAATCACTAGCTACTGAATGACAGGCGCCTTGCTAACAATGTGATTGCTTACAATATGTAAGTATACTTTAAAATTCACTAGAAATATATGGTAATAATATAAGTTGTGTGTGCAGGAAACGAGGAGGCAAGGTTGGACCAAAAGGGGCTAGTTCTGAAATGTTGTATTCTCTAATTCATTTGGAAGTTAATGGCCAAGTACTGTATATAGATGCATGCCCTATTCCTCCTGCAGGCTTAGTTCCAGCAATGTAAAATATCGTGTACGAGAACTGTAGTTCCCTCAAACGGTGGCTAAATAAATGGACCCTGATGAATTATTCGCACCTTGACTGCTTGAGGTGGTGTGAAAACTAATACCAGAGAAAGATTGCCTTTTCTTTATCTCCCAAAACATCTTCATGGCCAGATTGTGTCCGCAAACGAAGCCAGTTATGCCACCACTTTTATCTCTACACTGTGAAATACAATTGCGTGTTGCTTAAATGTTTGGCTTTGATTTGGCATACAGCTGCCGCTTTTGTTCAGAAAATATGCCTCCAGCAAGATATGGGCGACGCCAGCGTGATAGTTCCCCGTAGGTCTTGAACTTTGGGGTGCATGTGTTAGAAGTGCGATCCATGTAATTTATTAGCCACGCCGATAAGCAAGCACATCCAAGAAAAGCAAATCTTGTTTTGCAGCTGCAGCTCACAATGTGGTGTATTTTTGGATGAAAAAGCAAATCTAGTTTTTTGTCCTTTCAAGGTTGGGGTAACCTCAAAATAGTCATAATCACTTCTCAAGTATAGCTGATAGATACGTTCATGATCGTCACGCAACTCAACTCATAATACGTAGTTTTTGCAGTTCAAAAGAAGCATTGCATTGTTCTTGTAATCAAAGTGCGATTCCTATAGAGCCTCTCAAAGTTTACCTACCGCTTGAGTAGAGGAAGGTTAGCTTCCAATTCATATCCCTATGGCAAATTGAACGAAGAAACAGATTTTTAGTAGCACCAAGTAACAAACAAGAAAATTAGCTTCTCTGAAGCATTACAGAGTGGAGGAATAGAGGAGGCCAGCATGGAAAGGGGATACTCTCCTTAAAAGATACTGTTGTGGTTTTCAATAATGGTTTGTTGGTTGAGACTGTATGGGCTTTCAAGCTGTAGATTCAGAAGATGAATTTGACCCAGGGTTGTACGATCATGAACTCACGGCAGCTTCGAGCTCCATGGCGACATTCCTTAATCGTAAAGGTTATTGGGAAAAGGATTGGATACAGATTTCTTGATAAAAGGCCAAATCAACTGTGGCTACATGGAGGACCATGGCTGATTGCTGATCATTACCTCACAGCAAGGGAATGGGAGCCCGAGTTAGATACTGAGGAAGCCGTATTGTACAAGATGAATGCGTGGGTGCGAGTACCCACTACCCTATCTCTCTCTTGAGTCCTACATGAAATCTTTCTTTTAAGATTAGGTACAAGGTTAGGGCGAACTATGAGAGTTGATGGGAACACAGATGGCGAGCAGAAGTGAGTGTGCTCGCTCTCCTATCAAGATTTAGAGGGTGATTGGGAGTATAGAATAATCGATGGTATAAAAAATAAATATTATAAGTGTTTGGTTGACATAAAGATTTAAATATATATATATATATATATATATATAAACCACACTTTATAAATTTACTAAACCTCCTATTCACAAAAAGTATCAAATTTTGGCTTTCCATGCTTGATGAGAAGAGAGGGGTTAGTGGGACCGAGGTGCATAGAACATAGTTATCAATATTGTTCCGGTCGCTGTTACGGTTTTTCGATTGGAACCGAACATTCCGGTTTCGGAGCGTTCCGGCGTGCCGTTTTGGAATTGTACTGTTCATATAATTACTTAATTAATTAATTTTATATATATATATATATATATGAAAAAAATAAAATATTAATTTAATAAGCATAATTAAAATTCAAGATAAATTAACTTTAAATTATACAATAAAAACACAAAGTTAAACAAACATAATCTCAAAATTAGAAACATCTCTAAAATTCCAAAAATATTATGAAAGTAAAATGTTCTAAAATAAAAGAAATATAAATCAAACATCTTCTACATCATTAATATAAAAATAAGAATCTTGATCTTGCGGTGGAATATAAGAAAAGTCATCAACTAGACATTCCAATAGCTGGTCATTTCCACCAAGCTCATTCTTATCATTAAAACATGTCTCTTCATCATATAAATTTAAAGTAAACAGAGGTGCTTCAATACTCTCCCAACTTATATCCTCTCCATCAAGAAGATTGGGTTCTTCACAAATCCATTTATTTAATAGATCAATGTTATCAAGGCTAATGGGATCTAAAACATTCTGGTTTTGCTCAAATTCCTACAAAGAATAAACACGAAAAAAATTATAAAATTATTATCAATGTAATAGAAAATAATTATTAATATAATAGTATTGATATTTTACTTTCCAACATTGTAATAGAAAATGATTATTAATATAATAGTATTATCAATGTAATAGAAAAATAATTATTAATGTAATAGAAAAAAATTCCAACAATATAGTCTTTTATTTTCCACAAGGTCATGCCACTCTTAATTTCGTATCTCCCTTATATATATATATATATAATTTTGAACCCATTTTTAAATTGATTTCATTTCCTTTTAAAGGACGATCGTTTGTCCTTGTAAACTTTTGCAGTTGCCGAGCACTCTCAAATTCTCAATCCCCTGTCAATTTCCCTAAAAAAATCCCTTCTCTCATCTTGAAGGTCTACGCCAAGACGGCTTCGTCCCTTTGCCACTGTCAAATTCCTTACTAACCTTAACACTAATGAGGTCTACGCCAAGATCGGCTTCGTCCCTTTGCCAAACACCGACCTTGATTTAGCTCACGATAGGGGACTTTGATTTTGATTATTGCACAGAAAAAGAAGGGTGTGGCTTGGAACATTTGACACAGCTGAAGAGGCGGCCAGAGCCTACAATGAAGCAGCGGTGTTGATGAGTGGCCGTAGCGCCAAAACAAACTTCCCAGTGGTTGCAAATCAAACAAGAAATGGTCAGAACTCTCAATCCCCTGTCGTTTTATTGATTTTTGAGCTCGGAACGGCACACTCGGAACGGAACTGAGATGTTCCGGCCGGAATTTGACCGAAATTTTCGGAAAGGGCTGGAATGAAAACCGAGACAAAACCAACGTTGTTTCGTCCCGGATTTCTTACTGGCATGGCATGTTCCGGCCGAAACGGCACGGAATTAACAACTTTGGCATAGAATGAATATGTATTAATATTTTAATATTAAATATATTATTAATATTAAAATAATATAAAAATTAATTGAAATATAAATAATGTTTACATAATATATGTATATTAATATACAAAAAAATATATTTTTAGTATTAAAATAATCTAAAAATTAATTAAAATATCAACAATTTTTACGTAATATATTTTTATTAATATAAAAAATATATTTTTTAAGTAATTTTACAAGTTGAAAGCAATATGAAAAGTTTGGTAACCAAATACTTAAAACTGTTTTTTATTAATCTTGAATTTAACCACAGTTTTAACCAAATATTTTAAAAATTATTTTGAACCGCAGCTAAAGTGTTTTTTATAAAACTTTTTTAAAAATACTTTAATCATAAAAGTAAAAATAATATCAGACATACTCTTAAACCTTGATTAACCAAACATTTTAAAAATTATATTGAACCGCAGCTGAAGTGTTTTTTTATAAAATTTCTTTCTCAAAACTTTAATCATAAAAGTAAAAATAATATCAAACACACTCTTAAACCTTGATTCTAAATTTGATTTTTTAGAAAATGGATTTTTTTTATTTTAATATTTCTAAACCGTTTTTTTATGTTAAGATATGGTATGAGGACGAGGGTGTGAAATCCAAGGCTTGAGTGATCAGTCCTTTATGCAAGCTGAAAAGGAGCGGAACCCTAAGCCGTCTAATATTAGAACCAAAGTTTTTTCAGAATTTTATCCCCTGGATGCTTGTTCAAAAGCAGAGAGAAGGGCCCTAATCATCCTGGTGGGTTAGGTGACAGAAGGGTTATAGAGAGTAAAGATAGAGGTGCCACTAATGCAATGGATGAGTCTGGTTTACCTGATATGGGATCGGATTTTGAAGTTTTGGGGTCGGACCAAGAGTAGGCTCTGTCAGGCAAGAATTGCAGTAATTTTGGTGTCCCAAAGGTTACTATTTAGGTTGTCAAAATTATGATTTTGACACAAAATAAAAGTTTCTTTTAATCTCATATCGTAAAATCAGAATCGTAAAATCATACTTGAAATTTACCGTACAAAAATCATAAAATCACAACTAAAATCGTGTAGGTAGAAAAATTATAAAATCACAATTAAAATATTTTCAAATATAATATAATATAATTATGGTCATAAAACTTTATTAGTTAAAGTTTATACATGATTTAAAGAAAATTAAAATACATTACAAAATAATCATATCATTATATTAGCATTTAAAAAATACTCATTTTTTTATTTTTAAAATAGTAGAGAGAGGGGGTGATTTTTTTATTTTTAAACTAGGGCGCTTAGCCTTGGGGGAAGGGACAGGGCTAGGTCTAGGCCCTAAGGAGCGGCAAAACCGTAAAAGGGATGGTATTTGGCAAAATTGGTGGAATCATAAAATTGGATCGGATTTTTATGGTTTTTGTCCGATTTTAACGGAATCCAATTTTTCTACTTTATTTAACCAGTTTTATTGTTTTGACTCGTAAAATCATATGATTTTACGAGTCAACTCGCAAGTTTAACAACAATGGTTATTACTACCATCGACGAGCCGACCACTAAGGATGGAGGAATAACATATAAAATTAAGGATCTCCATATGAATAAAACAAGTGGTTACTGCTACCTAGCCTGGGGGGGGACAAACTGAGAGGGGGAGGGAGAGAGAGGAGGGGGGGAAGGGACAGGGCTAGGTCTAGGCCCTAGGCGACAGTAGAACCGCGAAAGGGATGGTATTTGGCAAAATTGGTGGGATCGTAAAATTAGATCAATCCGAATCAATTTTTATGGTTTTTGTCTAATTTTAATGGAGTCTGATTTTTCTACCTGATTTAACCAGTTTTGTTGCTTTGACTTGCAAAATATATGATTTTGCAAGTCAACTCACGAGTTTAACAGCAATGGTTACTGCTACCATGCTATAGCGAGACCACCACTAATGCTGGAGGAATAACATATACAAACAAAAATTTAAGGATCTTCACATGAATAAAACAAGTGGTTTGATGCCTAAGTTGGCTTCCTCTTCATAAATGCATGTGTTTAATCTCCATCTAAGGAATCCTCGCCTCTTAAATTTTTTGAACAAACATCCTAACAGGTTCGTTTAATTACTAATACACGTAATAACTCCATATAAAATCATGCAAGCAACACCAAGGATGAGGGCTAGTTCTTATCGAAGACCCCTACCCCATCTAATAATACAGAGTTTTATCACACTAATTTGAATTCCTCTCATCTAATGGCTAGTCTAAAGCCATATTTAAATGGGTGTTTAGCTGTGCGATGACTAAGCCAAATTGTTTGGTAAATAACCGGACAACAATTTTATATTATGGGTTCCCAAAAAAAAATCTAAGTTTTAAGAAGCATCTCATAGATCCTTTTCGCCAAACACAACCACACCCACCTACAACACTCCTGAAACCTCAATACCCACTTGCACTCCCTCAGCCGCACCACATTAAAGCCTTCTCCCTTAGCCACACCAAGGAAACCACACCAAGGAAACCACACTCACCTTCCTTCTCCCTCAACCACACCTCCATGAGCCACACTCTAAGGGGAAGCACAACAACACCCTCATCCATACCTCCCTCAACTCCCGTTCACAAAACACCTTCCGAGCACCTCTCTTCTCCTTGCAAAACCAAACAACCACCACACTAACCACACCCACAGTCACTTCCATGAAATGTTTTTATAATGGTAAAGCCCATTATAGCTTTGGCCAGATCTTGGATTGAGACTGCATTATGAAATGCTACACGACTTTCCTTTTTGTTCCTTATCAAGTACTTTGAAATGGATAAGGAAACAATTCTTATCTCTTATCCATCCTTTTTTTCCACAGTTCTTTGAGGATTTGGTTGTGGGATAAAATGCTAGTCCTGGTCATTTTCTATTATAAATACAAGTCACCCAATATAAATGAATAGATAAAATTTTAGTATTTACTTAATTAAAAATGGAAATTAAGCCAATTACTTTTTATATATACTTCCAAATTTGTCTTATTGAAAATCTAGGAAATAAAATTTGTCTAATTTACTTGAAATATTTATATTTTGTTATTATAATTATTAAATTTATAATATTTAAAAAATAATATATATATATATATATATATATATATATGTAGGAATTTAATAAGTTGACAGCAATATAAAAAATATAGTAACCAAACACACAAAAATATTTTTTATTAAATCTCAAATTCAATCACGGTTTTAACCAAACACTTCAATTTCAGTTATGAACTGCAGTTAAAAATATTTTTCATAAAACTATTTTTTCAAGACTCAACCACAACAACAATAATTATAATGTTAAACACTCTAAAGCAAGGAGGACATTGATATTCGGCACACCAAACCACCAAATAAATCTTCTAGGTGGAAGAGTTATGGACACTAATAAGCCACCACCAAGAAGATCTACTAGAGTTGCAGTACTAAAGCCAAAGTACTTGGACTAAGGATTGCCACGTAAAGACATGCAGGATGCCACATAAAAACATGCAGGGGGAGGGACTTGGTCACAACTATAAAGGTGGTTGCTTAAGAATAGGTCAAGAAGTTGTTATTTGATTTTAATAAATGTGTAACTAGCATGTTGCTAATAGCCGAAAACTCCTAAGTTCTTAAGATATGATCTCAGAACATGGGTGATTGTTAGTGGTTGTTATTTTTTTATTCATGTATTTAAACCCCTTGTAGTTAAGAAATAAAGCAGCTTAATTCTCCCCAACAAACAACTTTGTGGTTCATTCTCGTCCAAAGCAAAATAATCCTTACACTATCACAGACATACATTCACAGCCTGATTAGGACCTATCATTGGTATTAAAGCCATGGGAACAAACACGGAGACGATTGAAAGTCTAAAAGTTGGGTTGGGTGGATTGCAAAACAATTTCAGTCTTATGGAGAATGTTGCTGCTAAAAAATTACAGCTTATCGAGAGTGTTTATCAGCAAACTCTCGGAGATCCTCATGGCCAAGCAAACCACCATAAAGAACACAACTTCTAACCCCACATCCAATTCTCTTAATGGATGATCTTGTTTCATACTAGAAGAAACACATGAACTCTCAGAAGGAGAAAGACCATTGTTTTCTTCTAAACTAGTCAGCTTAGAGTTCCCTCAATTTTCTAGAGATGACCCCATAGAATGGTTCATAAGAGTGGACCAGTTCTTTGAATTTCAAGGCACCACGAGCAACAAAAGGTCTCAAAATGGATGATCTTGTTCCATACTAGAAGAAATACATGAACTCTTAAATTGAGAAAGACCATTGTTTTCTTCTAAACTAGTCAGCCTGGAGTTCCCTCAATTTTCTAGAGATGACCCCATAGAATAGTTCATAAGAGTGGACCAGTTCTTTGAATTTCTAGGCACCACCGAGCAATAAAAGGTCTTTGTCGCTTCATTTCTTCTACAAGGTGAAGCAAATCAATGATGTGCATGACATATAAGGAGGAGGGAATGGACGTGACATTAGACATCTTTCAAGACTAACTATGGGCATGGTTTGGTCCTACTGGATGTGAGGACTTTGATGAAGCATTTTCAAAGGTAAAACAAGAAGGGTCTTTACGAGAATATCAGAAGGAGTTTAAATGACTGGGCAATCGGGTACATGGCTAGCCATATAAGGCTTTGTTAGGAACATTCATGGGCGGCCTAAAACTAGAAATAGTTGATGGCATAAGGATGTTCAAGCTAAAATCACCAAAAGAAGCCAGTAGTCTAACAGGAATGAGAGATGAACAACTAAACCACCAAATAAGAGTCACACGACCTATTAGGCGACCACTTGCAGATTACTAACCACAAACAAAATTCAAAGTAGTTCCACCTATGAAAAGGCTATCTTGGGAGGAAATACAGAAAAGACGAGCACAAGGTTTATGTTTTAATTATGATGAAAAAATCTCAGCAGGTCACAAATGCAGTGGACCACAACTCCTACTCTTAGAAGGCTACTATGATTACGCTGATGGAGACGGCCATGAGAATTCAGTAGAATTCCAACCTGAAATATCACCTCATGCACTCTCTGGATGGACAACAAATAAAACACCAAACCTAGGGGTCCTTTACAGTTGGCACAATGGCCTAGTCTACTACAAGAATTGTTTGGTGGTACCCCTTCATTATAGCATTATTTCAGAGCTCCTACATGAATTCCATGATTCTCCTAGTGGTGGGCATTCAACGGTGTTGATAACCTATAAGAGACTAGTCCCGCAATTATTGGCCATCCATGTTCAACACGGTAAAAACTTATGTGGTCCCATGTGAAGTATGCCAATGCAATAAAAATGACACTCTATCACCAGCCGGTTTGTTGCAGCCTCTCCCAATCCCATGTCAAGTTTGGGATGACATCAGCCAAGATTTCATTGGGGGACTTCCTCCGTCAAATGGAAAAAGTGCATTTCTAGTTGTTATTGACAGATTGAGTAAGTCAGCACACTTTTTGGCCCTCTCTCACCCTTATACAGCCAAACTGGTGGCTGAGACCTTTGTAACTAGAATAGTCAAGCTCTATGGAATGCCACAATCAATTATTAGTGATTGTGATCTAGTATTCATTAGTTATTTTTGGCATGAATTCTTTAAAATGTCAAGCACCAGCTTAAAGATGAGCTCTGCATGTCATCCATAAACTGATAGTCAAACAGAAGTTTTCAATCGTTGTATTGAACAATACCTTCGTTGTTTTGCTTATCAGCATCCCCATAAATGGTATTCTTTCCTTTCTTAGGCTGAGTATTGGTATAATACTACATATCATTCATGTACAGGAATGACCCCTTTCCAAGTTTTATATGGCAAACCGCCACCCACAATACCTCATTATTATGAGGGCATTTGTCCAGTATAGGAGGCGGACAAAACTTTGGCTTCTAGGGATGCTATGTTTAAAGAGCAATTTTTACTCAACAAATAATAGGATGAAACAACAGGCTAATCTAAACGAAGGGACACTGACTTTCAAGTCGGCAATATGGTTTTTATAGAGCTCGACCGCTACCGGCAACAGTCTGTATTCAAAAGGACCTATCAAAAGCTTGAAAGTAAATTTTATGGACCATTTTCAATAAAGGAAAAAATTAGAAACGTGGCCCACTAACTCAAGCTTCCCGATAATCTTCGCATACACCTAGTCTTTCATGTGTCTCTTCTAAAACGGCACATAGGAGAACATATTGCAACACCTTCCTCATAAGGATGCTACATGGGAAATTACTCAAGAGTTGTGGAATAGATTCATCAATTTAAACCTTGAGGACAAGGTTCATGTCACAGAGGAAAGTATTGATAAGCCACTACCAAGAAGATCTACTAGAGTTGCAATACCAAACCTAAAGTACTTGGACTAAGGATTGCCATGGAAAAACATGCAGGAAAAATACTTGGTCACAACTATAAAGGTGGCTGCCTAGTATAGGTGGCTGCTTAGGAGTAGATCAAGAAGTTGTTATTTGATTCTAATAAATGTGTAACTAGCATGTTGCCAATGGTCGAAAGCCCCTAGGTTCTAGAGATATGATCTCAGAACGCAAGGGTGATTGTTAGTTCGTTGTTATTGTTTTATTCATGTATTTAAACACTTGATAATAAAGAATAAAGCAACTTAATTCTCCCCAGAAAACAACTTTGTCGCTCATTCTCGCCCAAAACAGAATAATTCTTACACTATCACGTACATACATTTGGGACCTATCAGACACTGGGGAGGTTGGCGCTGCATCAAGGAGGCCCTTTCGACATGACTAGGGAGGTTACCTTTTGGATGTCATCAGTTTTTTTTATTTATTTATTATTATTATTTTATCTCTACACGTATTTATTGATAGATTTCTCTGTTGGGATTGCCGAGGAGCCAGGAATAAACGGCTCCGCAGCATCCTTAAAGATTCAGCTAGGATTTATAATCCAGATATGATAGTTTTGGTTGAATCTCGTATCAGCCGGGAGATTGCAGATGAAGCAGCAAAGAAATTGGGGTGGTGCTTGGATGCTTACGAATTCTCATGGGAACAGCTCTGCATGACTCAGAATGCTACTTGCAGTTTAGACGGTCTTGATAATTGAAAGGTGGCTGATTTGGCTGATGGCCAGGGGGATTGGAAAAAGAGTGTATTAAGATAATATTTGCCTGAAAACGTTGCTCAATGCATTGCTCGCTCACTAAATGGTAGATTCTCTATTTCAGATACCTATTCTTGGATTGCAAGGGACAAATGGAATGACGTGAATTTCAATCTGGCTTCACTTTATTCCGGTTGAGTGCTTGAAATGGTTTTATAGTTTATGCTCGCAGATCCTCTCACCAGAAACCAACCATTATTCCACGGAAATAAAACAGGTTTCAAAGCAGTGGTACAATAGGATGCAGCTGCCAGCTCGAGTCCAGGTATATTAGTTAGCAGCCATCTAAAGAGGCACGGGTTAAGTTGAACACCGATGGCACGAGCAAAGGGAACCCTCGGAACACTGATGGCTGGGGCGTTTTATGGCGGAGTTAGCTGCTGGAGTTGTGAGTTGCACTGCTATTAACTTGGAAGCATGGGAAGTTAAAATCGGGTTAGAATTAGCTTGGTTCAGAGGTGATAGAATAATAAATATGCGCTTGGAGATGGATTCGCTGCTAGTGTAGCCGTTTCATTCTGTAGAGACTGAAGAGTAAGGGAATTATCATATTCTTTTTCACTTGAAAATATATCTAAATAAGATTTTTTTTTATAAAATTTTATATTTAAATTCAGCATATAAAAACAATTCCAAAACATTAAGAAAACTAATTTAAAATAAATCAATTTTGAAAGAAAAAAGAGAGAGAGAGAGAGAAAAGGAAGAACATTTAACCTGGATTCCAAACACCCTTGAAAACATACGCAAATTGATTAATGATGGTTGGGAAGTGTGGTTTGATTTATTTTAAAGTATTTATTGTTCATAAATATATTAAAATAATTATTTTGGATATCATCACATTAAAATATTATAAAAAAATAATTTAAAATGAAAAAATTCAAAAACATTTAAAAAAAAAAGAAGTAACAAACATCACCTTAATGTTAATGGACTGTCTGTGTATGGCAGAGAGGCATATAAATGAAGTGATATTTCGGCTAAAAAAGGAACAGAAATAATTCCATTTATTTTGTCACTCCCCCGATGCTCATACATAATGAGTTCCGTGCAGAACTCAGATTTCTCAGATAATTTGGTTTGTTTGGGGCCCCTTTTGTAACAGACAGCACCGCCAGCAAAAGACAAATAAAGAAACAAAGGTGCATTTCCTCTTATAAAATAACTATTATTGCCCAGCGATGCAGACCCGCTAGGTCACATAATGAAATAATTATTGTTTTTTAATGATATCATGACCACGCACTTCGCCTGTTGACTTGAAGTTTTAAACGAGTGCTACGAAATAAATGATTTCCTCTTTTTATCATAATTCTGCGTGTGTGCATAGAGAGAGGAGCATGTTAACATGTGTAATTAACAGAGACTAATTGTACATTATTTAATAAAATTTGCTCAACACGAAACGCGATCGTAATTAAAGTAGCTATTGTTCCCTCAAGCCTTTTCAGAAAATAGCATATATTTACTTCAATAAGATACTATATACAACACCAAAAAAAAGATGCTTCAAAGTTTTCTGAAGGCATCGGGGAAAAGCATGGTCTCCGTTATTTCCGCCCTTCCGCAAAGCAAGATGCAAAAAGCGCGCCACCCCTTTTCCTTTTCTCTTTTGCTGTGTTCACACCGCCACCGTTTTATTTCCCTACAAGTTATGTAATTTACTAGCCGATACCACACATCTTGTCTCGGCGGTGCCATATATTTTTTAATATAAAAAAATATTAATTTTATAAAATTATTTTTATTATAATATAAATTTAGTCAAAATAATAAATTAATACAGAATTCATGTCAAGTGCAAGTTTTTTATAAAATATATGAATTTTAAATCGATAAATTTATTTAGTAGGTTTTAATGAAATAACCAACATAAAATTATCATCATTACTAAAAAAAACATGAAGTTTTGAATATCTATTATTGAATTCACTGTATTAAAATCTATTTATTTTATAATTTAATTTAAATCAATCATAAAAAAAAATATAAATTATGAAAATACTTGCAATAATCAAATAACAAAAATGAATAATTAATTTTCTATCCATAAAAAGACAATATCATAAATTGAAAATTCATCCTTACCTTACCGTCATTATCATTGCTATAAGAGTTAAAATTATTATTAACATTACTGCTCAAATAATTAAAATCATTAAATTGTTCTAAAAAAATTTAAAAAACAAAACATTTTTACAAATAATCAATTAAAAAATACTCACTAAAATTATCATTATTATTGCATAAATAATAAAATCATAAAAATCATATGACCTAAAGAACAAAGAGAGAGAGAGAGAGAGAGAGAGAGAGAAAGGGGGGGCAATATTAATTTTATAATGATCACCAACATAAATAAAAATTTTAGGAATGAACCAATTAAAAATAAAACCCCAATAAAAATTAAAAATAAAAACTAAAAGCATAGATGCATAAATACGGATAAAAATAAATATTGTTCAAGAAAGATAAAAAGAAACCAAAGAAATTAATGTTAAATGAAAAATTCAAAGAGTAAGAGCCAAAAATAAAAAATAAAATATATAATTAATTTCAATCAAATGATAAAATTAAAACAAATAAAAATCTTGGGACCCAAATAAATTAAACTATTTTAAAAAAAAATACAGTGTAATTTTGTTAAAAAAATTAAAAGAATAAGGACCGAAATGAAGAGTAGCATATATGACCAATTTCAATTAGAGAACACAATTAAAACAAATCAAAATAATATATATAATTAATATCAATTTAAGGATAAAATTGAAACAAATAAATATTTTGGGACCGAAACAAATAATGGCATTTTTAAAGGTAATTGTTGTTTAATTTTGTTAAAAAAATTAAAAGAATGAGGACTAAAATGAAAAGTAGCATATATAAAAAATTTCAATTGGAGGACAAAATAAAAAAAAATGAAAACTTGCGAACCAAACAATTAAAGAAACTAAAAATAAATAAATAATCAAAAGAATAATGACTAAAATAAAAATCAACATTTATAATTAGTTTTAATTTAAGGATGCAATTGAAAACAATCAAACGTTCAATTAAAGAAATCAAGAATAAAAACAAAATCAAAACCTTAGGGACTAAAATTGACAAAAGAAAGACATTAAGGACTAAGGCGTAAGTTGTAGAGGAAGAAGAGAGAAAACACAGAAAACATCTAAAATCGTTCGCCTGCGATTAACCATACACTGACGACAGACACGCCCGATACCCGTGGACAGAGGAGAGGGAGGCGAAGCTAATGACACGATGGAAAAGAAGTTTTGACCTCCCAAAGAGCCTTCACACGCCGCCTTAGAGGCACGTCCGCGTTGAACATTGTGAGCTCATTTGACGACCCGCCCTGAGTGTCTGAGGAAATATAATAAAACATTGAATAATTACATTTACATCCCTGCACCCAGTAGAATTATGAAACAAACGGAGTGGAAAATACCACGTTACCCCTCGTTACAGTGTTCATTTTTGTCTTTTTTGAGGGTTATTACAGTCAATTTATTGTGCAAAAATTGTGGAAAAACCGAGAACACCCTTGCGCCCGGGTGAATTTTTTTGTCGTTTTCGAGGGTTATTTATATTGTTTCACTGTGCAACAAATCCGAAAATATCATCCGTGTTCCCTGGAAAATTTAAAAATACCCTTGGTATCAGGGGCTACAAATTTTCAGACCTGGGATAAAATGGTAATTTTACTATCGCAATATGTAGTAATTTATAAACCCCTTTGCATTCAAATATCCAAAATATTTTTAAATCTTTTTTTAGTATTGACATTTTTTTTGGATAAACTCTTAATAGAAGAACATCTGGAATATAAAATAAGGTTTTATAAACTTTTAAGTGGCTACTTTAATTAATGGTCTCGGAAATAATTTAGTCCAGGATGTTTGTAATCATTTAGAAACTATAAATCAAAACAGTGTATGCGTAGTTCAAAGGATGTTTGTACAATTCATCCCAACTCTCAAGAATTTATAATTAATTTAAGAATTCACAATCTGCCCTCCCTTCCATCTCAGCACTCTACCGACCAATTCAAATATATATCCTAGGCATGTTACCCACACCTTATCACAGTTGTAATCATATTTTTTTTAATATAAAAAAATATTTATTATATATATTTTTTATCATAATATAAATTTAGATAAAATAATAAATCTATATAATTTTTATAAAGTATAAGTTTTCTATAAAATATATAAATTTTAAATGAATATAAATTTATCTGTTTAGTAAGTTTCAATGAAACAACCAGTATAAAATAAGTAGCAATTTTCTATCCACAAAAAGATAAAAATATAAATTGAAAATATATCCTTATGTTATTGTCATTATCATTACTACAAAAATTAAAATTATTATCAATATTATTGTCCAAATAATTAAAATAATTTAATTGCCCTGAAAAATTATTAAAAAAAGCAAAAGATTTATAAAAAAAGTAATAAAAAATCAATCACTAAAATTATCATTACTATTGCGTAAATAGTAAAATCATAAATATCATTTAATCTAAAGAACAAATAAAAATAACAGAAAACCAAAAAAAAATAAAGGGAAAAAGGAAGCAATATTAATTTTAAAATGACTACCAATTTAAATACAAATCTCAGGATTAAATCGATTAAAAAAAATCCCAAGAAAAAAAAACTATAAAAAAACTAAAAGTATAGATGTATAAATACGAATAAAAAAAATATACATTGTCTAAGAATTTATATAAAAGAAAAACTAAATCAATTAATATAAAAAAACCCTGTAATAATCAAATAAAAAAATAAATAGTTCTATCCACAAAAATATGAATACATAAATTGAAAATCTATTCTTATGTTATTATCATTATTACTACTATAACAATTAAATTATTATCAACATTACTGTTAAAACAATCTCAATAATTAAATTGTCCTAAAAAATTATTAAAAAACAGCAAAAGATTTTTGTATAAAAAAAAACTACTAAAATCATCATGATCATTGCATAAATAGTCAAATCATAAAAATCATTCAATCCAAAGGAAAAAAAAAAGCAAAAAACAAAAAAAAAAAAAAAACAAAGATAAAAAAAAAAGGAGCAATATTAATAGTAAAATGATTATTATAATAGTTAAAACTATTATCAATATTATTGCCAGAACAATTCAAATAATTAAATTGCCCTGGAAAATCATTATAAAAAATCAAAAGATTTGTATAAAAAACAATTAAAAAAAATAAAAAATGAATTAATATCAAATATCAATAAAAAATAAATTAATATCAAATAAAAAATAAACATTATCCAAAAAAAAACAAATGAATTAATATCAAATAAAAAATTAAAAGAATAAGGACCGAAATGAAAAATAACATATATAAAATTAATTCCAATTGAAGGATAAAATTAAAACAAAAAACAATTGGAGGACCAAAAATAAATAATGATAATTGCTGTCATTTTATAAAAAAATCAGAAGAAGAATGACTGAAATAAAATTTTATATATATTACCAATTTCAATTGGAGGACCAAATTAAAGAAATCAAAACATTTGTATTGGAAAAATTGAAGGAAAAAAAAATAAAAATAAAATCAAAAGTATATACTGAAATAAAAACTTCTTATATAATCAGTTTTAATTGAAGGGTACAATTGAAAATAATAAAACTTTCACTTCAATAAATCAATAATAAAAACGAAATCAAAACCTCAGGGACCAAAATGAATTTTATACAAACATCAGGGACCGAAAGTGACTTTGCGGTGGCAGGAGAGAGAAAAGTGACAGCCGACAAAAAACCATCTGCCGCCGCTTACCCGGACATCCATGACCAAAACGCGCCGTGACGGAAGATAGAGGACCTTCAAGCGTATCTTCTAGAACGGTGGAAGTTAATTTTTGACGGCGGGAAGACGACGTGCGCGTGAGCGTGGAATGCTGCAGGAGCGTCTGTATGACGCGCCGACAGTTAATTCGAAAAAAATAATAAAATATGAGACAATTACCAAGTGGGCCCTAACCCTTTTGATATTTACAAAAAAACCGTATGGGAAAGTACATAGTTGCCCCTGTTTACTGTGCGCTATTTTGTCTTTTTCAGGGGGTTTTTTCGTCGATTCACTGTGCAAAGAAAATGAAAAAACCGGTAAAGCTCCTGGTTCCTTTGCACTATTTTGTCATTTTTGGGGGGTTTTTTCGTTAATCCACTATTCAAAACCGGATAAAAAAAAAGGCGACCATACGCGCGCGAAACACAAATGCAAAATGTCTAGTCCACAGTGCATCTCCTCACAATGCACAGTGAACGAATAGGGAAACGCAACGTGTTTTATATATATATACATAGTAAGACAAGCAGATAATTTTGAAAATAAATTATAATTGATTCTATCTTTTAACGGGGACTTGATTTTATATATACAATAACTATTGTATTGGCAGAATTATAATCTATGTTTTCGAATTCAAGGAGATTTAGACAAGAATATTTAAAGATAATATTAAAATCTTATTTACCATTTTGAAAATTAACATCCCAAGACCATTGAAGCCTACAGCAACCAACAATAATAATAAATAAAAACTAAAAACAAGAGAGTTAACAAAATAAACTTTCTAAAGGGTGTATGGACATGATTGAAAGAAAAAAAAATTAAAAAGGATTAACAAAATAAAATAATTAAAATAAACTAAAGGTCGACGAGTAATTACGAATAATAGTGCCATGGACCGGTAAGGCAGGAAATGAAGAGTAATTACGAATAATAGTGCCATGGACCGGTAAGGCAGGAAATGAAGACTGATAGATGAAAAATAATGATCACAAATAAATAAATAAATAATTATTAATACAATATTTGGCTGGCTACAGTCAATTAATTTAAAAAAAAGATACAAAAATAAAACTAAATAATAATGAAAATAAATTATATTTTTTAATTATTCAGAATTATTAATCTCATCAGGTGATAATTGTGAATTGTTGACTACAATTAAAATATGTTAAAAGAACGCACATCAAATATGTTAAAAGAACGCACATCATTCACCTCCGTTGCTGTGCAGCAAAAGAAGCGAAAAATGAAATGATTGGAAAGAAGATAACGCGACACGCTGCAATAAAGCGCGTGGGCTTTAGAGAATAAACGGCTGCCGTTTTTGTGTGTGCCATCAAACCCCTTCCCTTTTAATAGCTGGCAATAATCCATTAAAGTAGAACAGAACAAAGGCTCTGGTTCTCTTCTCTCCCACCTGCAGCCCATATCCTTGTTAAATAATACCTCTCGTCCCCTTCTCTCTAATTGCTTTCACGGTTCCATCTTGCTTCTACAGACATGAATTCCTCCTCCTTATCATCAACTGAAAGGCAACAAAATGGTATGGATTTAACTTTCCTTCTTTCTTGTGTTGTGTTGCCTCTTGTGGATGCTTTCCCACCCAAGAATCCCCTGCAGTTATTTGTTTCATGGCTAAAGTTGGAGATTGTTTTTTCATGCAGGGAAATTTGTACCAAATGAGCATAACTTTCTGCAGAAACATGTTTTCTTCTTTGACAGGAATCAAGATGGAATAGTTTATCCCTGGGAGACATTTCAAGGTGTGTTCTAGTGTTTTCCTTTTATATATATATATTTCTCATTCTTGTTTTTGTCTAATTTTTTTTTAAATTATCGGGTTAATTTGAATCGGTAACCAACAGGTTTTCGTTCAATTGGGTGTGGTATCTTGTTATCCACTGTCAGTGCCTTTCTGATCAATATCGCTCTCAGCCAGAAAACTCGACCTGTATCTCCCTCCCTCCCTCTCTCTCCCCCCCTATCCAATTCGATTATAATGTTATGTTTTTTAATGCGTTCAAGAATTTATTTTTTTTATTTATGTTTTTAAATTATGATGTGAAAAATAATTTTAAAAAAATAAAAAAATATATTTATAAACTAAAAAAATCTTTTAATACATAACTTCAATCACTTTCTCATGAAAAAAATAATTGCTTGAGAAATTGAAGGGAAAAGTAAGTAATACAGAAATAAAATAAAATTAACATGGGTGTCAGTCCACATAGCTGGTGTCATTGATTAAACCTTTGCTTGACTTGGAAGTTGACTAAAGCACCTGATCTATTCACTCACCTGTTTAGTTTTTCTGTTCTTTGCTTCGCCGCAAAATCGTAGAATATAAAATAATGGAGCAGACATATGACTTCTTGGCCTCAAAACGACATGCCTTGCTTGAAAACTAAATTTTAATAACTTTGCTGGGGACCACACTAAGTTTATGTTCGACTTTCATTTGACAGGTTCAGTTGAAAATTTTAGAGTGTTTTTTCAAC
The DNA here is from genome assembly GCA_015731905.1 of Salix dunnii. Lineage (NCBI taxonomy): Eukaryota > Viridiplantae > Streptophyta > Magnoliopsida > Malpighiales > Salicaceae > Salix > Salix dunnii. Next base: position 7,790,467 of record CM027668.1, on the reverse strand, counting down.
CTTTTTTTTTTTTTTTTAGATTTTTTGATGTATTGATATTGAAAATAAACTTTAAAAAATTTATTGTTTTGATTTATTTTTCTAAACAAACACACTTTACAAAACATGCCCTAACATCAGTGTGATTTTAATTTTGTTTTGATTCAATGCTGTAGCATTTTAGGGATCCAATTACAAGATCTTAATCATTAAATTAAGCCCGGGGAAAAACACTAATCTCATTGACGAAATGAGAAACAAATGCACATCATCAATTTCGTCCTCTTTTAATTTCGTATGTTTCTCAAAATGAGAAAACAAACCTTAATCCTGCCATTGAAAGAACTTTTTTCCTTTTCTCTTTTTGGAAGAGGTGCAAGATTTATAGAACTTGGACAGTCTACAAAACCAGTGCCATTTGTTAAACAACCACTTCAATTACGGTCTTCGAGATTATTTAATGACTAATCAGATTTTCATGTGTTACAGGGGAAGTTTCCTTCTCTTTTGTTCCCTATTGAGGTCAAGAACATCCAGCGAGCCAAACACGGGAGTGATTCTGGTGTCTATGACAGTGAAGGAAGGTACATATTATATTTATGGATGCTCTAATTTATCCATTAATTATTATTTTTTTCCCTTTTCGTTCTCCCTTCTTGTTTTGTTCTTTTTTTGGAGATAATGTTTTGTGTCCTCTATATCATCGAGTCAAAAGCTAATACACAAGACGTCTGGTTCAGTAGCACAGTGAGGGCATATCTATTTAATGGCTTGATTACTGTCGGCTAATTGAACTAGAGCATTTCCCGACTCTTGTATTTTGGTTCATACATTAATTCTTATAAGAGAACTATAGGTTTGTTCCTGCAAAATTTGAAGAAATTTTCAGCAAACATGCACGTTCACATCCAAATTCCTTGACATCAGACGAGTTGATGGGAATGCTCAAGGCTAACAGAGAAGCCAAGGACTTCAGAGGATGGTTGGTTTCTGATCATTTCAATTTTTGAGTACCCAAGACTAATTAGAAAATCATTTCACGTCTTTCAGAAAACCATGTGAAGGTAATTAAATGCTTGAAAACTATTGCAGGGTTGCTTCCTACACAGAATGGAAGATCCTGTACAATCTTTGCAAGGACAAGGGTGATTTGCTTCACAGAGATACAATTAGAGCGGCCTATGATGGAAGCCTATTTGAACGCATGGAGAAGGAGAGAGCATCAGCCAAAAAGAAAGCGTAATTCACCGCCCCTTATCAATAACGGATACACCAATCTATATCCTCTTTGAATTCTTTTGCGACTAAAATAAACTAAAACAATGATTCGTGATACGAAAAGGGGTAGTCACGTTGGGATATTGCCTAATATATTTATTTTTTAACTTATGCAGTGTTGTGTAAGAAAAGGAATGTATATTTGGTAGGCTTGGATACTGTTCCGGTTGGCCATATTACTTCAAGGAAGGTGTTTGATTTCAGAGTGTAAATTAGAGATTGTTGGAGTGTAATTTGATATTTGCTTTGTCGAGACGCCCACACACCCCCCCCGACAACTGGTTTGACTTCATTGAAAGCAACCCCTGGCAACTGGTTTGACTTCATTGAAAGCAAATGTCAATAACAAATAACAATTACAATAATAAAAAAGAAAATCTAAGTTATTCCTATAAAGCTCTCTTGATCATCTCTCTCAACTAGTGTAAAAAGAGAATCTCATGGAAAGTCTGGATTCTCTGAATGGGTTCCCTGAACTATATAAGATGTTGAAAAATGATAGAATGATAATAAAAAGAAAACATGGAAGTAAGACGAATACTGTGCACCCAGAACAAATCTTGCAAGTTAATCTCCATTCGGGTCTCCAAGAAACGCTAGAATGATCGGTTTTTTGGTGATTGAAAGTTAAAAGAATTATGAAGAACAGGGGGGAATATTAAGAATTATATTATAATATATTATTATAATATATTTGGCTTCTAGTAGAATCCCACGGATAATGGGATTACGGTTGTTTTGTCAGGCTGTCATAACAGAGCCTCCTTTCTTGTGTCTATATATAACCTGTACAAGTTTATTAGAGAAACAATAAAAGCATTTAGCAAAATATCTTCCCGTTTATTTTCAAGATGGTATCAGAGCATCTTGGTGCCTGATTCTCTAGTCCTCTCCAAACCCTAGCAAACTTTCAAACAACGCCTCCATCCACCTCCATCACTTTCAAAACCCAAATTACTAAACTCAACATACACTTCATCACCAAATAACTGCCAGACGAACAAGCAAAACACAAAACACAAACAACTCCAACTCCAGTATGGATTCATCAAACCCATATAATTTTCATCATTCAAACCATCTTGGACATATGCTTGTCCCAGAAAAACTAAACGGTGCAAATTATTCATCATGGAGTCAAACAATGATTCATGCTCTTATAGCCAAGAACAAGTTAGGATTTGTTGATGGGTCCATTCAACAGCCTTCAGAAGCAGAACAACCAAAGGAATGCGCTCTTTGGAATCAAGGTAACAGTATAGTTCTGACATGGCTTTCACACTCTGTGAAGCCTGGTCAAAGCAAAAGAGTCATCCATGCGAGGATTGCACACTATGTATGGAAGGATTTTAAAGATCAATTTTCACAAAAGAATGCACCAACAGTATATCAGATTCAAAAATCCATCGCTTCTCTGTCACAAGGCACCATGACAGTTAAAGTTTATTTCTCAAAACTCAAAGACCTCTAGGATGAGTTGGAAACATATCGACCTCCCATCACATGTAATGAAGAGCAGACACACCAAGAACAAAAGGAAGAAGATCAGATGATGCAATTTCTCATGGGGCTGAATGACACCTTTAATAATGTTCGCACCAACATTCTTATGATGACACCATTGCCTAACATTCGCCAAGCATACTCACTTGTCATTCAAGATGAGACTTAACGACAAATGACCTCAAGTGCAACTGAAAATTTCTCCCTCGCTGCTGCAATCCAAAGCCACTCAAACAGTTCCTCTAATGATGCTAAGAAAAGGAGATGTGAGCATTGTGATCGGGATGGGCATTCAATTGCAACCTGTAGAAAGCTAAAATATCATTGTAAATTTTGTGAAACCAATTGTCACACTGGGGAGAGGTGCAATTATAAGAATGGAATATGGCCCCCCAAGCAAGGAAAATCCTTCCAGCAGAGACCACCCTTACAACAACAACGTGGTTCTCAAGGCTATTTTTCTCAAAGCTCACTTGGTGGTTTCTCTTCTTCAAATACACGTCCCTCGGCCAATGCAGCTTCCCAAGCAACCATCCAGCAGACTACTCTCGATCCATGCCCAAGTCAATCTGCCAACCAACAGGCCCCACAACAAAATGTTTTCAATGGTCTTTCTTCCACAGAACTTCAACAACTTGCCCATGCCGTGTATATGATGCGCTCAAACAATGCTTCTGGTAATAGTGATGTTTATGCAAATGCTATAGGTCTGTCTCCATTTTCCATTCCCTTACTTAATTCTGTATTCACTTAACCTTGGATTTTGGATAGCGGAGCTACTGACCATATCACTTCTGATTCTACTTTTTTCAGTAAAACAACATCCTCACCACTACCTAACGTTAACTTACCCAATGGGTCCTGTGCACCCATCACTTCTATTGGCACTATACCATTCAATTTTGACATCACTTTAGATAAAGTTTTATGTGTTCCATCTTTTCGCTTAAATCTTATGTCTGTTAGTAAAGCCACTGCTTCCTTAAATTGTTGTGCTATTTTATTTACCACTTCTTATGTTTTGCAGGACTTGGCTATGGGAAAGATGATTGGCTCGGGTAAACAATATGGTGGTCTTTATTACATGTCTCCATTGCAAAGGGCGCCTATCTCCTGTCAAGTATTTCATTCCTCAAACTTATAGTGTATGCGACTTGGACATCCATCACCTTATCATCTTAAATTACTTTCTCCATTATTATCCGGTACTCTTTCCTTTGATAATATTTGTAATGTTTGTCCTTCGGCCAAGCAAACCAAACTTCCATTTCCTTTAAGCTCAATATCAACTCATACACCATTTGATTTATTACATTGCGACATTTGGGATCCACATAAAATTTCCACACATTTAGGGGCACATTTCTTTCTTACTATTATGGATGATTTTACCAGATGCACATGGATTTTTTTGATGCAACATAAGTCTGATACGCAACACTTTTTAAAATCTTTTATTATTTTTGCCCGTACTCAGTTTAATGCCCACATTAAAGCCATTAGAGTAGACAATGGGTCTGAATTTCTATCCATGAAAGATTTTTTTCAAACCACTAGCATCGAATATCAATGAACCTGTGTTTATACTCTGCAACAAAATGGTGTTGTAGAGCGTAAATATCGTCATATTCTCACTGTTGCCCGTGCACTCTGTTTTCAATCCCACTTACCCCTTACCTTTTGGGGTGAATGTGTCTTAAGTACTGTCTACCTTATTAATCGACTCTCATCCCCTCTCCTATCCACCAAATCATCTTATGAATTATTATACAAGCGCCCACCATCTTTTGAGCACTTGAAAGTCTTTGGTTGTCTCTGTTATACGATTGTCGTTCATCCTACAACTAAATTTGATCCCTGTGCAAAATCTTGTGTCTTTGTTGACTACCCTACTGGTCAAAAAGGTTACAAACTTTATGATATGGAGACAAGTAATTTTTTTGTAAGTCGTGATGTCAAATTTTATGAGAACCATTTTCCATTCTCTTCTCCCACTAGTACCCCATCTCCCCGTATTGACTTTTTACCACCAACCACATCGCCAAGTCCTTTCCCTATCATCCACATCCCCCAACCCACTAACCCCATCCCTACCTTACTTGACACCACTACATCTTACTCATCACCCTTGTCCTCTTGAACCTCAACTCTCCTCTTCTCCTCTTGATCCTCCATCATCTAATCCTCCTCTGCAATTCCCACAATCCCTTCTTTCACCATCACCCATACCAATGCTCCATTCTACTCGTTCTACGCATCCGCTGGAATGGCATAAAGACTACCACATGTCCAACCAAGTCAATCATTCTATCCCGATGCCTCATCTTGCAAAAGGTACTCGATATCCTCTTTCTCAATTTCTTTCCTATTCTAGCCTTTCTTCTGCCTATTGTGCTTTTCTAGCTAATACTTCAGGTCATATTGAGCCCACCACTTATGCTCAAGCTATCCTTGATCCAAATTGGCAACAAGCCATGAGTACAGAAATTGGAGGCCTTACAGCACAATAATACATGGTGCATGGTTCCTCTCCCAATTGGGCATAAATCCATTGGTTGCAAATGGGTCTACAAAATTAAATACAGGTCTGACGAAACTATTGAGCGCTACAAAGCTCGCCTTGTTGCTAAAGGATATACTCAAGTTGAAGGCGTTGATTATATTGAGACCTTTTCTCCTACAACAAAGCTCACTACTCTTCGTTGTCTTCTTACTATTGTTGTTGCATGCAATTGGTTCATCCACCAACTAGATGTTCAAAATATTTTTCTTCACGGTGACTTCCATGAAGTGGTGTATATGGAACCTCCACCCGGTCTTCGCCGACAGGGGGAGAACCTTGTATGTCGGCTCAACAAGTCTCTTTATGGTCTCAAACAAGCATCCAGAAACTGGTTCTCTACTTTTTCAAAGACCATTCAGAAAGCTAGTTACCAACAATCAAAAGCTGATTACTCTCTTTTCACCAAAGCTCAAGGTACTTCCTTTACTGCAGTTCTTATCTATGTTGATGACATACTCCTCACAGGTAATAATCTCTAAGATATGCAACGTCTTAAACGTTTCTTCTCAAACGCTTCCGCATCAAAGATCTGGGTAATTTAAAATATTTCTTGGGTATTGAATTATCACGTTCCAAGAAAGGCATTTTCATGTCTCAAAGAAAATATGCACTAGATATTCTACAAGATTCAGGACTTTTAGGAGCACGTCAAAAGAAGTTTCCCTGGAAAAAAAATTTAAAGCTTACCCCCATTGATGGAGCATTGTTGAATGACCCAACTAAGTACAGAAGATTAGTTGGAAGACTGATTTATCTTACTGTCACAAGACCTGATATAGTTTATTCTGTTCAGACACTAAGTCAATTCATGCATGAGCCTCGAAAACCTCATTGGGATGCTACCATACGGATCCTTAGATATGTCAAAGGTACTCCTGGACAAGGTTTGTTATTCTCTGCTACCAACAATCTTGCTTTAAAAGCATTTTGTTATTCAAATTGAGGTGATTGTCGTGCCACAAGGAGATCAGTTACTGGTTATTGTGTTTTTCTTGACAATTCTCTCATATTATGGAAATCCAAGAAACAAACCAATGTTTCTAGATCATCAGCAGAAGCCGAATATCAAGCTATGGCAAATACCTGTTTGGAGTTAACTTGGTTGCGATACGTATTGAAAGATTTAAAAGTTCCACAATCAGCTCCTGCACCATTATACTGTGATAATCAAGCCGCTTTGTATATTGCAGCAAATCCTGTTTTTCATGAACGTACAAAGCATATTGAAATAGATTGTCACATAGTTTGGGAAAAGCTGCAAGCTGGAGTGATTAGCCCATTGCACGTTTCTACACACTTCCAGCTAGCAAATATTTTCACAAAGGATTTGGGGAAGGATCAATTTGTGACACTACGTAACAAGTTGGGACTTCATGACATTCACTCTCCAACTTGAGGGGGAGTATTAAGAATTATATTATAATATATTATTGTAATATATTTGGCTTCTAGTAGAATCCCACAGATAATAGGATTACGGTTCTTTTGTCAGGCTGTCATCACAGAGCCTTCTTTCTTGTGTATATATATAACATGTACAAGTTTATCAGAGAAACAATAAATGCATTCAGCAAAATATCTTCCCGTTTATTTTCAAGAGGGAGGGGGGCCTGGAGGAGACAGACCCAGTGCACTAGTTACTTTATTTTTTCTTTCTATCTAGACAATGATGGACTTAATGGGTTAAATGGGCCGATGTGAGTTAAATATGTCGTGATTATTATCAGTAAATAACTAGATTATTGACCAGTAGCTTTACACCGTGGGCAAGATTTATTTTGTTTTTAAAATAAAAAAAATATGAAACATGTTTTCTATCAAAAGAAACCATTAACAATAAGCTAAAATGTATGGGGAAAGCACTATAGCTCTCCACATATTTTATTGTAAATTTCAACGATGTTTTTTTTTTTTCTTCTTTTTTAACTCTTCCGAATTATCTTTTCTTTCTTTTTTTTTTTCATTTTATTCGTTCCTTGCCTTTTTTTATTTATTTTTTTTTTCTTTTTCTTTTTTCTTTTTTTACTTCCGGATTATCTTTTCTTTTTTTTTCATTTTATTCATTTCTAGCTTTTTTTATTACTTTTTTTGTTTTTTTAATTATTTTTTGTTTCTTGCCTTTTTTTTGTTTATGTTATTATGTTTTTTCTAATTATTATTTTTTCATATTTTCCAATGAAATTTTTTTTTCTGGTTATATTTCTTTTTCTTTTTCGACTTATACATATATTTATTTTTTATTTATTTTATATAATCAGAGCATCTAGCTAGCTTAAACGCACCATGATTAATTCTCGGATCCAATTTTTTTATAGCTTTTTTTTCCTGGTTTTTTGCTTCATTATATATTTTTTTTTCATTTTTTTCCATGAAATTATTTTGCTGGTTATATTTTTATAATTTTTTTTCCACTTATATATATATATATATATATATATATATATATATATATATATATATGATCGAGATGTTCAGGCTAGCTTAAATGCACCACGGTTAATCCTCGGATCCAATTCTTTTATAGTTTTTTTTCCTGATTATTTTTTTTTCATGAAATATTTTTTTTGCTGGTTATATTTTTTTTATTTTTCTCCTTATATATTTTTTTTGTTTTTTATTATTGGGGTATTCAGGCTAGCTTAAACGCGCCACCATTAATCCCCGGATCCAATTTTTTTTGTATAACCAGGGTGTCTAGACTAGTTTATGTGTATCGACACTAATCCTCAGACCCTTTTTTTTTTTTCCCAAAGTGCTTTTATTATATTTTTTATTTATTCACTTATATATTTTTTTATAACCGAGGTTTACGGGTTAGTTTATATACACCACAACTAATTTCCAAGCCAAATTTATTTTTAAAACAATATGGATTGTTAAAGTGCTTTCATGCTTATATTTTTTTTTTTTTTCTTTAACTTATATGTTTTTTTTTATAATCATGGTCTTTGGGTCAGCTTATGCTTCTTCTTTTTTATTTATATATTTTTTTATAACCAGGATCTCCATGCCACCTTAGGCGTATGATAACTAATTCCCAAACCAATTTTTTTTTTATAATCGGGGTGTCCAGACCACCTTATGTGCACCACGACTAATCTCCCGATCAATTTATTATTTTTTCAAAAAAATTTCCTTATATTTTTTTTGTTCACCTATACATTTTTTTTCCTTATCCCTAGAGTTGCATTTAATACAAATAAAAATAACAATAAAAATTAAAAATCTAAACAAAGAGTAAAGGTGTATAGATACAAATAAAAAAATTTAAACTATCTTAGAAGGATCGAAAAAATCAAGGGATCGAAACTAAATTCAAAAAATAAAAGAATAAAAACCAAAATATAAAATACAAAATTATGTGTTAAATCTAGATAAAAAAAATTTAATCTATGCGGCGGAGAGTGGGTTTACGGCTAGTGATTTCAAAATAAGATGTCATTTAGATTAAATTTAATAAAAAAAAAATAATAATCATATATTAAATGATATATATTTATTTGAACTCGGTGGATCATTTTCCAGTCATTCAATGAATGATAAATCACTACAAGTGACAGAGATAAACGAAGACCTAATATTCAAATAACAGAAGATCTAATATATGATTTCATCATTAATACCAAATCCAAAATTCTTGTAGAAAAAGCTAATCATTAGTTCCCAGTTGTGGGGTACATCTAATCCAATAGGTATTAAAATTACTCGAGTTAAATCTAAAACTTGAATTATAAAATTATAATAATTTTATAAAAAAAATAAAAAATATTTCAAAAAAGAAAGATAAATACATATATAGATTAACTTGCCAAACTTATAACTCAGATAATAATATCAAAATAACATCTTAAAAAAATCAAAAGAAATTACAAATTAAGATGTTAAAAACTAAAATAAAAAAAATAATTAAAAAAAACCAGAGTTAACAAGAGCTAACTTGTGATCTAACTCATGAAATTATTATAATTTTGAAGAAGCACTAGGATATTGTTATAATTTTGAAGAAAAAAATTAAAAAAATCATAAAACACAATTTCTAACAAATTCAATTTTGAAGATTGAAATTAAAAAAAAAAAAAAAAAAAACAATAAGACCAGGATAACTCCACATACAAATGGAAAAAACTAGCTAAGCATAATTTCAAAAAAAATCTAATATTAAAGATAAAATTAAAAAAAAAAAACTAAATCAACCACATATCAACTTACTATACATAATATCATGCTATCTCTATGGGAAACAAATAAAAGAATCCCAATTAAAAGAATATTCAAGTTAAAAAAGTACAAAAAAATTTCACTCATTTCAACTTTATCAAATTATGAGATAAAAATAATCTTATAAAAAAAACAAATAAAAAAATATGATAAATAACTCTAGTTCACTTACATTATCTTATTAAACCTAAAAAATTCATGAAACCTAATTGGTGTAATATTAAAAATTAAAATCAAGAAAAAAACAATTGAATTGCTAAAAAGTTAATTATTTAAAAAAATGTTATTTAAAAAATTTATTGTAATAAATAATATTGTAGGCAAGTCTGACAGACGCGTAGATGGTTTTCTTCATGATGTTCCATTCAGGCAGCGCATACGGTGTGTTTTAGTGGTGTAAAATATCTATCTGGCGTCTTAGTTGATGTGTCATTATCTCCTCTTTCTCATGTTACGATACATGGCAGCACACGGTGACCCAAGATGTGATGGTGGTCAGTTGATTTTTTTCCTTTTCCCTCTCTTACATGCTATATTACATAGCAGACTCTCTTTTTATGGTTGTTTTATTTTGGATCCTACTCTTTTAATTATATTGCATAGTTCTTATTTCTTTTATGTAAGTTTTTATTTTTTTCAATTGTATCCTTTAATTAAAATTAATTTTATATTTAAATTTTGGTCCGGTCTCTATTCTTTTTATTTTAGAATTGATATTAAATCCCTTAATATGTTTGGTGTAGAAATTTAGATTTTTTTTTTCAAATTTATTCTTTAATTGAAATTAATCATATGTTTTGTTTTCATTTTGGTCCTTATACTTTGTCTTTTTTATTTTCTTAATTTTTATACATATTTCTAAAATAATTCTTATTTATGTCCATGTTTATATGTATATGTTCTTAGTTTTTGTTTTTAATTTGTTTTATTTTCTTTTTTTGTTGAGGTTGTATTTTTTTTTAATTTAGTCTTTTAATTTTGAAATGTTTGGTAATCATTTGAAAATTGATATTTATTATTTATTTTACCTTTATTTTTTTATTTTTTTGTATTATTTTTATTTATTTTTCAAGACAAATTATTTGCTTAAAGATAATAATATTTATTTTTATTTTATCTTTTCTATTGCTCTATTGTTACTATTTTTAGGTGTTTTTTTTTATTCTTTGAAGTAATTTTGATTTTTCTATTATCTACACAATAATAATAAGAAGAATAATAATCATAATTTCTTTCCTTTTTTTGTAAATAATATAAAAATATCAATAATAATAATAAAAAAAAACAATTGTAATAATGATAGTGACATCTATAATATTTCCAGTAACAATTAGAATATTCATTATTTACAATAATACTTATAATGGGAGCTATCATATTTGCGACAATTTAACAATCATAATGATGATGATGATCAAAATAATTCATCAGTCAATGTTGTTTTAGTTAACAGTTGATTTTTGTGGGTTTTTATGTATAGTATTTCATATCTAATATAACATAAACAAAAAAACATACAAAGTTACACGTAGACAAAACAAAACAAAAACACATAAATTATCTACATTGAAAAAATATACAAGTCACTTGCCCTGTACTTTGTTGCAATTTGAACCAAATTTTTTAACATGTAAATAAATGTTAATGGTCTTCTATTTATATCAAACCATGCATGTGGACTAATGACTACATAAAAGTTGATACAAAAGTTATTGAATTCGTTCCGTTTCGGCCGAAATGGCCGAAACGTCTCATACCAGGTGCAAAAACGAGACAAAACGATGTCATTTTTGTCTCATTTTAAATACCGGTTGGTGCCGGAAATATCGGCCAAATTCCGGTCGAAACACCCCGGAATCACACCGGGTGTTCCGTTTCGGTCACTGTTCCCCCGCTTCTTCAATGTTCAATCTGCTCTGCTCTCTATTATACATATAATATAATATAATAATATATATATATATATATATATATTATATATTATACAGATATCTGTCACATAACCTTTCATATACACACACACACAGATATATATATATATATATATATATATATATATATGTGTGTGTGTGTGTGTGTGTGTGTGTGTGTGTGTATTGTTTGAGATGTATTGAAAATATAAAAATTAAAATAATAAAAATTAAAAAATATATATTATAAAAAAATAAATTTGTTATCAATTTTGATTTTATAAAAAAATAAAATTATTTTTTTTTCTTTTTAAGTTTTTTCATATATATATTTAATTAATTATATATGAATAGTACAACCCCGAAACGGCACACCGAAATGCTCCGAAACTGAAATATTTCGTACCAATAGAAAAACCGAAACGGTAACTGAAACGGTATTTATAACTTTGGTTGATACAGCTATTGGGAAAAAAACTATATTTTCCCACACTTTGTATTGACAATATTTTGAATCAATTATCCATTTTCATATCTTTGATGATAAGATTTTATGGTAGTGTTGCTGCGTTTGGATATATAGATGTGTTTTATTATATCAAACCTTACATTACATTGGATGCATAAATCTTATATTTTATTTTAATTGCTTCAAAAATTAATTGTTTCAATTTTATTATTTATAAGAATTATTTGCTAAACCCATAACATAGCTCAAGCAATCTAACAAGTAATAACTACAACATGATGCGTAACTTGTTAAGAATGAAATTTGTCTGAAGCTTAGCTTCCCTGACAACCATAACATAATCAATGATAAGTTGCGTTTTTTTTTTTATTATTATTATTCATGGGAAGACAGTGTTTCATTAAGATGAGCATATGGCAATTTACAACACTTAATGAAAAGAGTTTTGGCGACAATGGATTATCTTATTTTAAAATGAAGAGAAATAATTCAGCGAACTAGAAAGCAGGGAAAAGATTTCAATAAACCAGATGATATAGATCATTATAATCAAGCAGAAGAGGGAAATTAGCTTAAGTAATTCAACAAGATAAAAGCAAAGTGCTAAGGTTGCTTGGAATAATTATAAATCAAACAGCAGAACAATTCAATAAATCTAATCACAAGTTCCAGAAGAGGAGCAGACCAGGCAAGTTATATACAGAGAGAGATAGAGAGAGAGAGAGAGAGAGAGAGATGAACAGATTATTCCACCATTGACATGACCGCAGCAGTAAAATTGCAAGACCAGGAGCTTTAATATGAGTTTATAAGGGAAGAGAATTGTCCGAGTAAAGTAGAGCACATGTATAAATGTGGAACTAGTGGGTCAAAAGGAAGGATTCTAAAATGTCGTAGAAATGTCGTGCGCCTGCAAGTATTTGAAGCACTTAGTTGAGGCACAACTCGATAATTTTCCAGGATTGAGTTTTATCAGCACAACTGATTTTTATTTTGTTTTTTGCCTTCGACCATTATGTAGTTATATATTTGGACATTTTTGAACAGCGAGTGAGATTACCCACTTCACAAGAATGGTGGTAAATCTGTCTGCATTTGATTTCTACCTTCGCTAAACATCTAATGCAATGGTTGGCACCTCCTCGTGTTCATAAATGCATAGTATCAGAGCAGCTTTGATATGACCACACTATACCCTCATCTGTGGCTCTATGCTCAAGAGTCGAAGCTAAACACTAAAAGAAGAGGAATTTGGGCAGACAGGATACCAAATTGACTGATATGGGTGTAGGTGGGTAATGCATGTTTACTTGGTGGTACTTGAATATTAGACACGGTATGAGATGATAGTGCTGCAAGTGGAGGGTTGTTTTGGCCTTGAATAGGTGAGTTTCAAGATAAGATTGAGAATGCAAACACCATTGAAGAAGATCACCATCAACAAAACCGTTACTCAACAGGATGCTAATAATGAATTTACCACATTGCAAAACAACTCCAAAACCCACGGATCACAGGCGCAAACTAAAAAAAATCTACTCTGCGCAAAGCAAACTACCACAACCTCTTTATAACCTGGTACATATTTCCTATGCAAAGTAAGCCACCTCCACCTCTTTAAATCCTGATACCATTTCACTCTTTTCAACTACTCCTTCAACCCACAGCCACTTCCCGCCACCAAGAATTCTCATCGTTTGTCACCAAGGCAACTGGTGAAACATCAAGCCAATACAAACTGCGAGGGTGATGAAACTAATAAGAATTCCATGGCCACAAATGATAGATAAAGTGAGAGTGTACATGATGAAGTTAGAGTTGACTGAGAGCCAGCAACAACTTTCTCCATCAACGTTGAGAAGGGGTTTATGGGGGGAGTGTAATTTGAAAAGTTGAGACTTCAAAAGAGACCAAATTAAAGCCCTCGGATCTAATCATCATTTTCCTAGCTGACATTATTTGAATATTGTGGTGGTTGTCCAGGACAGGATTAAAAGAGACTTATATAGTTATTGGTCATAACTAGTAACAGCTTCCATTAAGTTCACAATCAATCGGAGTGTTGAAATGGCAACCGCATAACTTAATTTGGATATCCATCCCACTCTCCTCCTACCCTAATATACTACAGGCTCATCCATCCGCATTAATCAGTACAAAATAAACTGCCTAGTACAGATCCACATATTCATCAATTTACATTTCCACGACACACAATCTACATTCTAATAAGAATTCGAAATGAATTCGACATGCAGGGATAATAAATCCTTATATGATTAAAGAAAAACTTCATAATGATCAGGTCTTAACATCCAAAATCAAACAGAGTTACTACCTGAACGAGTAAAAAACTGAATCTGCAAACGACAATTAAAGTCTCATTTAACCTTGGTAATTCATGAGAATAGAACATAAAATCCACTTATCTCAGTCAAACAATCCATCAATCCTGGTTCTTCAGCCTCTCGACGCGCTGATTCAACTGCTCGATCTTCACAACAAGATGAGTAACCGAGTAAAGCAGCCAGTAGAAAACGAGTGCAGTACCTATCAACAAGGCATTCCTCTGGCTCTTCATGATTGATTTCTGATGTCGGAGGTGCTCGGTTGGGGTACAGGACTCGCCCTCGCAGCTCGGCATCGTCTCGTACTTCCAGTATATGTCCATCAGCAGAAACAGGCAAAACGGAACCACCGACATAAACGGCTTCAGCAGATTACGTGTCACCGCGATCAGTCCCTTGCGCAGTCCGTCAAGACCAGGGATTGTCAAGAGAAGGACCATGATTGCCTCAGCGCCTGCGGCGTAGCCTAGCACTACCCATTCAAGTGCCATTGCTGCTTCGAGATCCTTGTAGATCTAAATCTGATTGATAAATTTGGGGGTTTTGGGTTTGTGCTTTTCTTCGGGATTAAGGAGAGATCGAACGTGCCGGGATAAAATGGGCAGTTTATCTTAAATAGAGGGGCGGTGACGATTATGATATGCTTGGAGGAGGTATAAGTGACACGTGTACTATTTATTTCGGACATCTGGCATTTGCTTTCACAGAAGTCTCAGATAAACTCGAATTAGTCCCCAGAGAAAAAGTAATATCTCAGTTAAATCTTAAAATATACTTTCTTACCAATACGTTCCTCTATAAATATACCAACACTCAGTTTAATGCTTACATAAACATACATCTTCCCCATACCTGTGTATATATTTCCTATTAGGGACGATAATGAGAGAACATTTGGAGGTCTCAGTATAAGGATTCGAATGGTCAGATGGTATTATTTGGGGACTAATATGAGTTTTCCTTCTTTTTTTATTAGTGGTGGGGGACTCCTCAGACAAGGTCATTTGCTGATGAACGAACCCTTTCCTTATAAATATGGGCTGGATACAAGACCTGGAATGTAAGAAGACAATTCAAGTGGCCTTAATTAGTTTTGGACTTTGAATTAGAGTTGATGGCCCATCGGGTGTGCCATGACCCATAAACACTCTTGTGTGAAAACTGAGTTGTTCTTGCACGGGCTCTTGCTTTTATGGGTTCTGCGTGAAAAAATGATAGTAAATTACCTTTCTATTCACTAGCCTCTCTGTGCAATTTGTCGAGCTGTATAATGCAACATAAAATCACAAACAGTCTTGCAAACGCCAAATCTTATTTCTAATTGTTTTTGCTCGTTTAGCTGCGTTGTTACCGAACTTTCCTTGCAAGACTCCCTTGCCCTTCCCTCCCATCCTTTTCATGATCTTGACTGTAACTATCCGCGTGCCATGCTGATTTTTCAAACAGATCAATGGAAGCTTCGTGCCCATTTTCCCTCTTTCTAAACTCTTCCACTTTAGGTTAGAGATGCAAGGTTCTTGTTACTATTTTGACGTACGAGGGTCATTGTTATCCACCCACAACTTTTCCTTTGTTTGTTACTTGATTAAACATAGGGTTCCAGTAGCTTCTGTCATTGTCGCTCTTTCGCACATGAAACAAACATTAGTGTATCACTGCATAAACCTAATTATATTATAGGCTCCGCATGTTGACTATGAAGGTTGAAATTGGGGCTCCAGTAATTAGCCGTGGAACGTTTGGCTAAATATCCTAGTTTAAATCAACACTTTGTTTGTTAACATGGGGCACAGATTTTTGAATTTGATGAACAGCAAGCAGATCATACTTGAAAACAGATCACTGCAAACTTCTTTCGTCGTATTCATAATCCCAAAAATCAAAAACCTACTTCTAATTGGAGCAATCACAAAAGATGTATTAACACCATTTCCAAAACGAAACAAGTGGCTTCTAAGAGAACAAATTCACATGATTGTTTGATAAAGAGGTTTTTGGGGACCAAATACTGGGACCTTCACGAAGTGGTCTTCAACTATGGTTTTTAAAAAAAAAAAAAAACACTAAAAAATGCATATGTGAATTGACAGAAATTCACGAGCAAGGATGTCACAAAATTGACATATTTGTGGGTTGAGGTAAGGCTGAAAATGACCGCCCGTTTTTCGGATAGTCAATAAACTGTGGTGTGCAGTTTCCTAATCCGACTCCCAATGCTGCCAGCCCTCTCGTCTCTTCAGTTGCTTTGTATTTGAAGGTCATCAAGATCTCCATGGCTTTCAAAAAAAAGTGACATGGATTGTAATTGATGATATGATATGATATGATTGAGTCAATCATGCAGGCGTCTAGAGGGTGAGAAATAGAATCTTACTTTGTATCCATGCTTGTTAAAGAGGATTAAAGTAATGGTGTCTAGGACTAGATTGGGGACAGCCCCACCTTACAAAACCTCCAAATCTAAAAGCTATGGATAATGGAGGGGAGAGAGTAATCTAAACTATTCATGAATATCACCCACTACCCGTTAATAATTCTTTAATTCATTCGGATTGTCCCTTTCAATTTACTGATTAGACCTCGGCTGATACTTTAATAAGCGTAGTTTTATAAGAATACTGTCTTAATCATAATGACGATAATCATCACGATATTCTAAATGTTTATGACTTGTATTTTTGGGCTCTAGACAAGCCTAAGTTGCCTAATCTCTCAACTTGACAGCAACTGCGAAGTTTTCAACTGGCAGATAAACATATTGCGATAATTTCTCTGAAAGCATACAATGTTCAAGTGTGGTGATTATCTGTTTAAATCTCTCTGTTGTTATTAGTTCCACGTATTGTATCTTTTGTACACAGTATAGTTTGCTTCTGATAAAAAAAAATGAAAAGGAAAAAAAACAGTTTGCTTAGTAAGCATGATGGGAAATAAAGAGCGCTAGCAGATAATGGTCACTCGTAGATCATTTAGTCTGTTAAAGCTATGATTTAACAAAAAAAAATTAAAAAAAAAATAATAATAATAATAATATCAATTTAGTAAAAAAAAAATAGTTTGAAGTAAAACCTGGCTCTAACCAGACTTTGATTCATGTTTTCTAACTACAGAACTTGTTGGAGATTCGAGGAAAGGAAAGGAAACATTGAATTGAAATAAAATTCGTCAAGTTTTGTGAATACAACACCTGCTGCATGAAAACAAACTATAAAGCTCTAATATCTCAGGCAACAATTACAGCGTTACAGAGCACTTTGACAAAAGTGGCCACTATTTGTACAAAACAATGGGAGACAGAACTAGCATTGATGTTGTAAGACTAGAGCGGGGTGTAAGGAGAGTGCGGAATCTTTAGGCCTTTCACCTTATCGCAAACCTTTTTTTTTTCCTTCTTTTTCACTTGTTTCAAGGGTACGCGCTTCCATGAACGTCTTTCTAGTGTTACACTTCCAGGCTTCTTTAGGAGAGATTTGAAAGAAACTTCAAAAGGAGGCAGAGAGATAGAGAGAGGAAAGTCGAGACCACAACAACAAAGGGTAGCAATTGAGCCACAAAATGCAAAAGCAAATCACCAGGGAGGGAACCCATTAACTTTTTAGCTTAAATTCTATTATTTACAACCTGCGTATGGAAAAAGATGACACGCATATAAATAAGACTATATTAAAAAAGAACTGAAAAGCTTTGACAATGTTCAGAGTATAAAATAAAGAAAACAATAAAGATGCAAAGAAAGATGACCAAGTAGATTACCTTTTCCTTTTTCACATGCTTTCCTCAAGAAAGAAAGGAATACGATGAGTAATGCGACCGCAGCAATAAGTCCTATCAAAATTGCAAGTGTCTTCTCAACTTCATCATTTTGGTTGTTATCTACAGCAGAAAGAAAGAGAAAAATCAAACAATTAGATATCATCTTACTATGTACAATAGCAAGATGGTTAGCAATCATAATGCACGAGAAGAAAGAAGTATCGATTGCTTCAACTTATTTATCAAAAAAGATTGATTATGCTATTGTCAAGAACATGTCCATTTCATTTTGGAAATTGTAGTGGTCATAATTTTAACTTTGTTAGAGTAAAACCCCATATGCTGTAATTTTTTGAGTAAAACCCCATATGCTTTGTTCCACCTTTAAAGAAATTCAGACACTAAGGACCAAAGACAGTGGAGAAAGACCATAATAACTTCATTTGCGTTGGATCCTTTGTTGATTCCTGGTGAGACATTGATTCAAAAGTGGGGCTTTAATTTTAACATGGCGTGGTGATTAAGAACTTTAAAGGGCTTTTCTTTATGTACATGTGTGCAACTACTTTGACAGTGGAAATACACAGCAGGATTATGAGATACTCCCTTTTGGGTTTTGTTCTCCAAATTCATCAACTCTAGAACAATAATTTTGATATATAATTATGGAATCGATGCCGAACTCATGATCAAAACAACTAGTACTGTATCATTCTGCAAGAAAAAAGTTCTGAATCAAAATTCAATAAACTTTGCTCAAGAATCTCCTTGAAAATTATCGCATTCAACTTGAAGATGCGTCAAGAGATCGGATCACACCAGCTGGGCATTTCATCAAAATAAATTAGCTCATCAAACACTCATTAACCAGATAAGAGATAAGCATTCCCAACTTCCCACTCTCTAACACACGCAACAAGGGGAACAATCAAAGCAAAATAAATACGAGAGAGAAGAACTATAGAAAATTACTTCAGAACCCATCTTGAGCAATTTGAAATTTACCCAAAAACCATGTAAAAACTACAGCATCAATTGTCACAAGCTAGATTTGCCATGGTGTATAATTAGGTAAATTTCAAGATAATTCAAGATGGGTATTTTCACTAATTACTCGTTAATTTAAACCAAAAATCATTCAATCAGAAACAAAAAAAACCTTAAACCACCACCCTGACGGGTGGCGCGATGGCTTACCGTGTCCATTTCCGTCTTGGGAGTGGCCCCCAGCTGTGGAAAACCGAACATAGCACTTGGCCAAGTACAAATCGCCCCAGGCAGCGGCCCCGCAAACTGTTTTCAGCCGTCCGATCGCCTCAGACAGACAATCCTGACACTCGCTCGCGCTCAAATCTTGCACACACTGCGCCACAGAAGAAACACCACCGACCCCACCAACTCTGAAAGGCTTGTAGGACCCATCACCAGTCCCCAAGTAATCCAGCATCGCATCACGCCTGTTCATTTCATCAGAATCATACCCGATCAACGGCCCACATTTATGCAACACCTCCGTCTTGTCTTCCACTCCAAGAAACGTCGCGTTGTCATATTTTACAAAACACCCCTCAAGCTGCAAGGCGCCGCCGCTCGAGTCAAGGCAAAGAGTGCCGAGTTGACTCACTGCGCGAGCTACACAGCGAGCACAGTCACCATTGGAGAGGTCTCCCCGGCATTGGAAGAGACCGTAAAGAGTGTCCTGTGACGTGGGGGACTTGACGGTGAAGTTGCTGTAGGTGGTGAAAGTGGCTGAGTTAACAAGGGATGTGAGTACCAAGTTGACGTTGGACTCGTAAGGAGATCCCGGTGTGAATTTTAGCTGTGAACAGCCACCGAAGACAAAAGAGTCGGTAGAGGAAGTAGCTGGGGTTGTAAGGACCGTGATTGTGAGAATGGAAATAAGAGTTTTAAGTGTCGATATTCTAGACATGTTTTTGAGTTCTTCGCTCGTTGAAAGAAGGGAGAAGGAGAGAGCAGGCGGTGGTGAGCTTTGAGGGCTACGAGTAAAGACTAATTGTTGGCAACTGTGGCCAGGTTTCTGACAGAAAGAGAGGGGCGGAGTGGTTGTTGCTTGGAGAAGAATTCGCGTAAGAGAGGGAATTTCTTTCTTACTTCGCGTATGCAGCATATCGGCATATATGATTGTGGATTTATTATTATTATTTATTATTATTTTCAATTTTTCCAAAGGCGTGCTGTGCTCATGTATATACAGTATTGGGCGGGTACAGGTGAAAATGCCTGCTTATTTTGCTCATATACAAGCTGCTGCGTGTATCATGTATATATCGGATCAGATAATGCGGTGCTCGAAAATGTTTCAAATGATTTCGATATACGTTTAAAAAATTATATTTCTAATTAAAAAATATTTTATATGCACTGTAATATTAAACATGTTTTTGGTTCGAGCCCTGTTCTTCCCCTCTCTTTTAGTATTTTTCGAGTGGTTGATTCCATGCTCCGTGAGCATTTGCGATTGGATTACTCTCGTGTTAGGGTCGCCATAACTTATCAAGGGAATAATTAGCAGAGTAGTGGAAGCTTCTATTCACTAAGTTAATAATTAGTATCAAAGACTAGTAATATACTTAGAGACTGGGAAAGGGAACACCTCACCGAGGACAAGAACCATGACAGGGGACCGGCCTCTAGAAAACGAAAGTAGCTCTTCATAGCCGCCACCATCCAGAGATACACAAAATAATTTTGTTTTTTAAAATAATTTTATTTAAAAATCCATCAAAATAATATTATTTTATTTTTAAAATCAGCACATAAAAATACTCTTAAAAACATTTATAAAATTTTAATTAAAGATATAAATTAACAATATTTTTTTAATGTTTTTAAAATGCAGTTATAAACACCGAAAAATCACAAGGCAGGCCACCTTGTCATTGCTTACAACTGTAAAAGGAGAGCTTTTAAATACCATGGCAGGCGAGAGGTTGAGTCCTTTTTTTTAATTTTTATTTTTTTGTATTTGACGTTCCAAATCTTATCAGTCTAATGTTCCGTTCACCTAATTCGGTTGACCCCCGCGGTGAGTGGTCTGAAAAACCGTGCTCCCTTAAAAAAAGGAGGCGACTTCAGTGGATTGCTCTTCGAAGCAAGCACGGTCAATGATTTTTATACTTTATCTGAGCTGTAGTGAAAATTTAAATACCTTTGACGACTTCCTGATCAATAAATTAGTTTTTTTTATTTATTTATTTCTGTATTTTCTTTGTGCATTTCAATCCTCAGAAAGGTTGTAATTATAAACATTGTTTTCGTTATATTCAAAAGAAAAGCAAAACTTGAAATCAAATTCAAGAAAACTTTTCAAGAAAGCTGCAACGGACTTCGAGTAAAAAAAGAGGAATTGAAAAGGAAAAACAAATCAGACCAATATACCCCTCAGCTTCAAGGGGCGTGTAGAAAGAGCCAAGATTCTATTTCAATCTTCTTTTGGTCTGCAATATTAACACCCATCGTGTGTACCTGGTGGATGCATTGACATGACATACGAAAGCTCAGGGGAGGTTTCCTCACATTTGAGTTATAAGTTTGGAGTTTTATGATTAATGGTAGTTATCTAATTATTCATTTTAGGATTTATAGAATTAGTTAAAATAAATATAAGTTCATCTGAATATCAATATTAATTAATAAAAAAATAAAAAACAAGGCTGCTAAGTAAGTAATTGTTTAAGGGTATTTTTAAAATTGTTTTTTAAAGTGTTTTTTTTTAGAAATATATTAAAATAATATTTTTTATTTTTAAAAAATTATTACGAAAATGATCAAATCACTAAAAAAAATTAATTTTAAAAAAATTAAACAGTTTAAAGACATTTATAAAAAATAGTGTTAAACACCTCAAGCTAAGATATATTTAAACTAACCCGATCATTAATATTAATAAAAAATAAATAAAACTCAATGAGAATCACTCCTCTTTTTATCGACAAGGAAGGCGTACGCGATGGTTCCATTGAGGAAAGTATGCTAAAAATCACGGGTCAACAGTACTGAAGAGACCGGTACATGGGGATAATTAGAGTAATGCATGGTCAATTATATTAGATGAGTTTTGATTATTTTATTACTGATATGTTTAAGGAGGTCTCTTTATTATATGTCATATTAATATTTAGTTCAATTAACTAGAAAAACAATTTAAACTAATGATATATCAAAAGTTCAATATGTGTCTAGTAAGGGTATGTTTGGTATTGCAGTTGTTGTTATGGTTAAGATTTAAAAAAAAACAGTTTCATGAAAAATATTTTTAATTGTGAAGTGTTTAGTTAAAATTGTAGTTGAGTTTAAAGTTCAATAAAAAATAGTTTTGTACGTTTGGTTATCAAATTTTTCATATTGCTATCAACTTGTGAAAATAATTTAAATAACACACACACACACACACACACACACATATATATATATATATATATATATTGCTTTTTAAATATTATAGATTAATAATTATAACAATAAAATATAATTAATAATTCAAATAAATTAGATATTTATTTTTATTCTCCCATCAAACTACTTTCAATTTCATCACAAACTAAATCGATACATGAATGCCTCTACGATCTCTTGTTATTTGATCGAGGAATAACATCTGGTAAGAATATCATTAGTAACAACATATATGATCTAATTGTATAAATATAATTCCAAGGGAAAATTTAGTTGTAAGTATCTGAATCATATTCAATCGAAAAACAATGGGGTTGTGGAGTGAAACGAAGTCACGCGCCTTTCCTTTTCATCAAGAGTGATCTCTATCTATATATTTTTATTTTATTTTTTTAATATATTTTTTGAAAAAATCAGGCTGAATCTAACCCACCTAAATGGGTCGGACCAAACAAGTTAGACCAAAAAGGCCCAACTCTGCTAGACTTGGGTTGGGTCAAGAGAAGTCCAGCCCAAGTCCATAACAAGGTGAAACAGTACTCTGCACTTATCACGTCTTCTAAAACATGAACAGTAGTTGGACAGTCGACGATGACAAGAGGCTCAACTTTCCAATATTTATGGTTAAATGAGATTGAGACGGTTCTTCCTGTGGTGATGATGTTGAAAATAGTGACCAGTAAGAGCATTAGAAGCTTGCTACCGTTGTTGCTGCTTCTATGTCAGGGGCTTGATGCTGTCACTAGTGGCCACGACGAAGCTTTTTGGCATGGATGAAAAGCTCTCAATGCTAAGGGGGATGATAATAGTGCTCTCTAGGAGTTACCCTTGACTATGGAGAGAGAAAAAGAGAGTTGCCGCTGTAAAGACAGAAAGAATTGTTGATGTGGAGATAGAGACCGTCGATAGTGGGCCTGCGAGTAGTGTATTGCACCATGATGTTGTTTCAAGTTGCTTTGTTAATGAACCAGGACTTGTAATCCATGAAACGCAGGTAAAAAAAAAAGATCGCGGATGCAGGCAAAAGCTTTAAAATTCAGTTTCTTCTAAACCATGGTTTTAATCTAAATTTGGTGGGTCCCATATCCATTGAAACTGTGTTTGTTTAATTACCAAACGATTCATAAACTGTGTTCTGTCAAAACTCCGTTTGGAATGCAATACCAAACAACCACTAAGATTAGCATGAGTGAAAACAACAATTTGATGTGTTAGAATTCACTTTTCTTAATTGTTAATTTTCAATAAAAGGCAAAAATTAATAAAAATGTTTTTTTATGGATTTTATTATTGTTGTTTACATGTAATCTTCTCGGTATTTATTTATTTATGACAACAAATTTCTCATTCATTTTTTAGTTTTTTATACTTTATCAATGAAATACAAAATTATTTTCTTTCTTTTTTTAAAATGAATGTTCTTGTCGGCTTACACGTACCTTAACTAATTCCACGAATTCTAAAATTAACAATTAGTCAACACCTCTAATAACCTTGACTAATGTGGGTTGAAAAATATAAAATTGTTGATTTGTTGATAAACATAATTGATTCAATTTATGATTTATTTATTTATTTATTCATGAAAGGCTCGGTTTTATGTGCTTGAGATTTTATAGTTTTTATATAATTTTTTTCTTCTAAAACTCATGTTGATATAAAATGAAAAAAAAACACAACATAAACTTATAATAAAAAAACATTTTTTAGAATATATTTTTTGTATTTTTATAATAAAATATTAAAAATAATTGCAATCTATGAAAAAAGTTGACAGAAAGACAATAATTTTCCAATCTTATTTCTTCCTAAAAACAATTGGGACATGTGTCGTGCTCTCAATCAAAGACTCCGGTATATACTAATATAATATACAGTGGATGAACCTCATTAATCATATTGATAAAGAAGAGACCAGCCATCTACGAGGTGTTTCTATTTAGAGGCTTGAAATTTGAGGGTTTGTTTTTCTATAATTTAAGATTCTGTGGACGTTTTACTTTATCATAAGGTGATTTATTTATAGTTGCGGTGCGTCGATTAAACACACATGCAGACAAGGAAAATACATTAGCTGCTGTCACAGTGAAGAGCCAATCATTTGGCCACAGGGCACGTAAGTTAAGGGTATAAATAAAATTAATCACTAACGACCGTAATGAAAACCAGGGGCATATTTTATACGGTATGATCTATCGATATCCAGCATGTTGCTGTTATTCAAAAGGATAAAAATATTTATATATTCCCCTGTACGAATCTAATTTTATATTACACTCGCATAAACCGGTTTTGCTTCATTTTTTATATAAAATAGTTGACGTTTTTAAAATACAACTTATCTGTAATATTTGACATCATCTGATATTATAATCAATGACGAGTTAAAAAAACCAAATAAATTGATATTACAGATTTGATGTGAGTTGAGAGTTTTTTTTTTTTTTAAAAAAAAACATCTACCAGCATAATTCATTAAAAGAAAGATAAATGAGCTCGTATAATTACTGCACACACATGCTAAATTCATCGGAAACAATAAAATGACTATTTTATCATTCGGTGTGTCTCTGTTTTGACCTTAGAATCAGAAGTAATTTCAATTTTTCATATTTTGTGTATAGTAAAATAACTAATCTAACCTCCAATAAGACAAAAACAAGGTTTTGCCTGTAGAGGTATCACGGTCCTTATACATTCTTCATGAACAGTGCAAGAATTGAGTAACTACTAATCTGTCTTCATAAATGACAAAAACGATGACATGGTGGCAGAGGTTAGGTTGTAGTTAACTTTTTTTTAATTATTTTATTCTGGGATGAACAGTGTTGTCACTGTGGTAATACTGATTTAGCATCATAAAAGATAAAATGCAAGACTTAGGTGTAGGGTATGATTAGGTAATTGATTATTTTTAAATTAATATTTCCTGTCCATTGCACCAGGCATGTTCGGATGACGCATTTGACTGATTTTCGGCTCACGTCCCCTTTGGGAAGCGATTGTGGGCTACTTCGGTGATGACAAATTTTTATTCGTCATGTCACCAGATGTGCCTCTATATCTTTCATCTTATGAGGGTGCGCGTTGCGTCCAAAGGTGACTGAAAAAGTCCAGTTGGTAGTCAAACGTTCGTTCCCTCTTTTTTCTCTCCTGCTGGTGAAAGTGCCCAACAGTCCCCGTTGTTGTGACAGATTTCATTTCAATCCCTTATCTTTTGATTGTGTTTTATGGTCTTGATTTTTCTGGTATAAAAGCTTTAATTTGTTTCAATTTTATAATTCAATAAGAATTGATTATACATTTGAGTTTCATTTCGGTCCTCAGTCTTTTAATTTTTGAATTGATTTGAAATCCTTAATATATTTGGTATCAAATTTCTGATTTGTTTCAATTTTATCCTTCAATAGCAATTGATTATACATTTGAGTTTCATTTCGGTCCTCGCCCTTTTAATTTCTGATTTGGTTTGAAATTCTTTAACTTTTCAGTATCAAAATTTAGATTTATTTCAATTATGTCCTTTAAATTAAATTTAATATACATTTGTTTTTAGTTCAACCCTTATATTTTTAATCTTTGATTTTATCTTAACTCTTTTAGGGGTGTGTGTGTGTGTGTGTCATTGATAACACCAATTATAATTAGAATATTAATTATGTATACAATATTTATAATGATAGTTATAAAAATTATGATAAAAAATCATTAGTCAATGTTATTTTTGTGAAAAAATAAATTTTGTGTCTTTTTTATTTATGATATTTTAGATCTCATGTTGCGTAAAAAAAATAAATGAAATAACATATTGACAAGACAGGTAGAAAAAATATGTCAAACTATTTACAATAATAAAATAAAAAAATACCCTATATTTCGCCATAGCTAACATCAAATTTTTTAATATGTAAGAAAATTATTTATGGTCCTATTTTTTTTTAAATGCTATACATTTGAGTTAAATGATCTACTTACGAAAATGAAGATGATGTAGTTTTTATATGTATTTATTTTATTATAAATAAAACATTTAGAATAACGATAATAATTAGTTTTAGGATTTTTTTCTTAAAAAATTGGTGAGACTAATTATATATTATGATTTTTTTATATTAACATCTTAAAAATATATATAAAAAAATAAATTGATTTTTTTTTTTATAAATCTCATAGTAATTTAATTTCAGCTTTCTAAAATACTTCTAATATAATAATATGAAGAAAAAATAATCTTTGATAAATTTTAATAGTTGTATTTTTGTTATCTATCAAATAAATTATTTATCAAAGTATTAAAATATAACTAATAATCAATCAGTACGTTGCATATATATCCAAAAAAAAAATTAACTCAACCCAATATTCTCAACTCACTTAGATGCAAAAAATAATTTAATAGATCAAGTTTATAATCTGTAAAGTATCATAAATTGAGTTAGATACAATTACAGGTATGAACCTAACGAGGCCCAAATATTTGTAGTATTAATTGCATCGAATTAATTACCGTGGCCAAAATATTATCAAGTCATATATATTTTTCTCTATCAATTAATGATCTTGTAATGAACTTCAAAGTCACCGATCAAGCAGTTGACTTCTCTTGTTATGATTGACCAGGACCGGCGTAGTTTGACTACAAAGTTTCAAATATTTATAGTTTATAAACAGGGAGTCCAAGTCGAACAAAAATGACTGAAGACTTTTGAACGAGGCACAACTCGTAATTAACTATACTATAGACGTCTGGTAAACATTAAGTGGCTAGGAAATTTAGCTATGGGTGGTGGAGGAAGAGAGAAGGAGAGAGGTTATCTTCAATAATTAATGAATCTTTATGGATTATTATTTTAGAAAAAAGTTAAGAACATTTGTTTTTGCCAGCCAGCTTCGTAAAGGAACCACACTTTAGGTTATTGACTCCGACCCAATCGTTCAGCCAGCTTCGTAAAGGAACCACACTTTAGGTTACTGACTCCGACCCAATCGTTGTCATTTTTCTCTTCGGATAAGATCTCCTACGAGCACCTCGTAGCTCCATGCCTTTCCGAATTAGCCTGCAGCTTGCTTGTTTTTGTGTGGCGTCGATCCAGTAATGTGTGGTCCATGTATACTCGCTGTGCCTTCGTTACTTCTGCCCATCACGTTTAAATATTAGATTTACGGAGGCTTTCTATGGAGTGATAAATATTCAATTTTATTTATTTATTTATTTATTTTTGTGGGGGGGGGGGGGGGGATATTAAGCACGCTCAACGGGATTAAGCATTTTTTTATTAACTTTATATATATATATATATATATATATATATATATATATATATAGAAGTTTAAAACGTAAATAAAAAGTAAGTGTTACTTAAATATCTTGATTGATGTTTAGATATTGGTTACCAAATTCTTTACCATTCGTTTATCTTGGAAGGCTTAGATTAAAAAAGAAAAATCTTATAGAGGATCCTTATAAAAAATAATATTATGACGTGTTTGCTTTAAATTTCTGATTAAGCTAGTAATTTAAAAAATGTAAAGTGATTATTGATGAAGTTTGTCTCTATTTTATGGGAGAGAATTTTTAATCTCCCGGTATTGGTAATTTGATTCCTTTTTTATGTATTGGCTAGTAGATCATGCTTGTTACCTATTAAAAAAAAATATATATATTTGATGAATTGGGAGACTCTCCAATAATTAAGTTTATGAATATTTTTAGAGGAAATAAAATAATATTACATAGAGATACCTATGAAGTAAATATGCAATAGAGAATTGTTGGAAGATTTTGTACGTGTTTGTTGCAATTCATGTTGATTTACCATAATTTAAATGGGCTACAATCTTTCTTTTTTATTATGTTGTAAGGCTATAAAGTCAAAGCTCACTCATTAATAAAGATGACAATTCTCCCAGAATTCTTGCTTACAAATTTCAATACTAATTCTCAACAATTGGTATCAGAGTCTGGTTAAGTGTGTGTGTGTGAATGCAAACATGAGTGAAAAAATAGCAACATAGAAGGATGCATTATTGAGCATTCTTAAGTTTCATGGAGATTATGAATATTGAGTAATGCTCATGGAAAACTTGCTACGTTCCAAGGAGTGGTGGCATTTGGTGGAGACAGGCTACACCAAACCAGCAAGAGGAGAAATTCTCTCTAGTGCTCAGAGAACAACACTAGTAGAATTAAAATTGAATGATTTAAAGGTGAAGAATTATCTTTTTGCAACAATTGACAGAACAACCTTGAAGACCATCACAGAGAATGACACAACCAAACAACTCTAGGACTCTATGAAGATAAGGTTTCAAGGTGATGAGAAGGTGTGCAATGCACAACTGTAGATACTTTGAAGAGATTTTGAGGTATTTGAGATGAAAACTGGTGAGTCAATTACTGATTAATTTTCAAGAGTAGTGCTAGTATGCAACAATATGAGCAATCTAGGAGAATGCATGGAGGATACTAAGATTGTAGAGAAGATTTTGCGTACACTGCCTGAGAGATGAAATTTTGTTGTATATTCCATTGAAGTCTCAAAAGATATCAAAAGTCTTTCGGTGAATCAACTTCGAAGTGAATTGTTGGTTTATGAACCAAATCTTCAGAAACGAAGGAGTATTGATGAGGAATAAACTCTGAAAGTTACACATGAAAATAGGAGAGAACGAGGAAATCGAGGAGGTTTTCGTGGAAAAGGTAGAGGAAGAGGACAACAAACATGTAATCGTACAATAATTCGATGCCATAAGCTTGGACATTTTCAATTTGAATGTCCAGAGACAGAGAAAGAAGCAAACTATGCAACCATAGATGAAGATGAGACTTTATTGCTCATGTCTCATATGGAAGTCACCAAAAGCTATGCAAGAGGCTCAGTGGTGGATCTCAATCATGAAGAAGAGATAATTCTGATGGCACAAGCAGAGGCAAATGGAATAAGCAAGGCAGAAGCTTAGTTCATAGACTCAAGTTGTTCTAATCATATGTGTGGAGATAAGAAATTGTTTTCAGATTTCGACAATGATTTTAGACATTTATTGAAGCTTCGAAACAGCACCAAGATGAATGTGGAAGGAAAAGGCAATGTGAGTTAATCACAGAAGTATACTACGTACTATAACTAAAGAAAAACCTTTTGAGAGTAGGATAATGGCAAGAGAAGGGCCTAGCAATCCTAATGCATGAGGGGAAATGTAGAGTTTACCATTTAAGGAGAGGATTGATCATTGAAACAATGATGACAACAAACAAAATGTTTGTTTTTATGTTAAGAACAATTGCAAAACCCACCAATTGTTTTCTCACCTCAACATAAGACCTATCATAACTCTAGCATTGTAGGTACGGTCATCTTAGTTACAAGGGCTTGAATATCTTGCAGAGTAAGAACATGGTTCATGGATTGCCAAAGTTTGATATTGCAAAGAACAAATGTGAAGATTGTCTTATTGGCAAGCAGCACAGAATTTCCTTTTCAAAGAAGAGTTCATGGAGAGCAACATAAAGATTGGAGTTAGTTCATGCAGACATTTGTGGA
This sequence comes from Salix dunnii, assembly GCA_015731905.1. Lineage (NCBI taxonomy): Eukaryota > Viridiplantae > Streptophyta > Magnoliopsida > Malpighiales > Salicaceae > Salix > Salix dunnii. The sequence continues at coordinate 7,760,489 of CM027668.1, read as the reverse complement.
CCAATTATACCAGAATCCAACAGTGGTAAAAGGTACATACTATATCTCATTGATGGCTTTAGTCGAAAAGCATGGACCTATTACTTAGCAAACAAGGTAGATACATTTAGCTTATTTGTGGATTTTAAAAGAAATGTTGAAAAAGAAACAAGTCTGTCAATCAAATGTCTTCGCACTAATAGAGGTGGAGAGTTTAATTCAAATGACTTCAATGAATTTTGCAAGAAGAATGGAATCAAGAGACAGTTGATAGCACGATACTCACCACAATAGAACGGAGTCGCGAAAAGGAAAAATAGATTAATTCTCAACATGGTGAGATCAAAACTTTCAGAAAAGAAGATGTCAAAGTCTTTTTGGCCAGAAGACATCAAGTGGACAACATTTGTATTAAACAGATGTCCTACAAATACAGTAAAAGAAATGACATCACGGGAAACTTGGAGTGGAGAGAAGCCTTCTATGGAGTTTTTTTAGTCTTTGGCTGCATTGCTCACGTTCATGTTCTAGAGGCCAGAAGAACCAAATTAGAGAATATAAGTATTCCTTGCATTATACTTGGTGTAAGTGAAGAGTTAAAGGCCTACAAACTCTATAATCCTATCACAAAGCTCGATTGGTAGTAAAAGGTTACTTGTAGAGGAAAGGAGTGGATTTTACAGAGGTTTATGCTCTAGTGGCTCAAATGGATACAATTAGAGTAATACTTGCTCTTATTGCACATAGAGGTTGGACTGTGTATCAACTTGATGTCAAAACAACATTCTTGCATGGTGAGTTGATTAAGGATGTCTACGCCAAACAACCATTGGGATATGAAAATAAAGGAGAGGAGGATAAAGTCTACAAGTTACAGAAGGCTCTATACTGATTGAAGCAAACACGTCGTGCTTGGTTCAGTTAGGTTGATACTATTTCCAAAAGAAAGGCTTTAAAAAATACAGTAGTGAGCAAACACTCTTCATAAAGGTTTGTAATGGAGGTAAAATCCTAATAGTAAGCATTTATGTTGATGATATTATCTATACTAGCAATGGTGATGTGTTGCTAGGAGAATGTAAAGCTTCTATGATGAAGGAGTTTGAGATGCAGATTTGGGGAAGATGAAATTTTTCCTTGGGTTAGAAGTCTTACAAAGAGATAATGGTATTTTTGTGTATCAAAGACAGTATGCGATGGAGATACATTTGGAATGGAGGAGAGCAACGAAGTGAGGAATCCAATAGTCCCTAGGTGTAAGCTGGGCAAGGATGTAGAAGGAGCTTTAGTGAATGAAACTTATTACAAACAAATTGTGGGAAGTTTGATGTACTTAACTGCTTCAAGACTAGACTTAATGTTTGTTGTAAGCTTGCTTAGTAGGTTCATGTCTCGGCCTACAGAAATGCATCTTCAAGTAGCTAAGAGAGTGATGAGATATATTAAAGGCACTGTAGATTTTGGTATTTTCTATAGGAAGCAAGATAATGAGGAACTTGTGGCTTTTACTGATAGCGATTATGCTGGAGATTTAGATGATCGAAAGAGTACTTCAGGCTACTTGTTCTTACTTGGTGGAGGAGTAGTGTCTTGGGCATCAAAGAAGTAGCCTATAGTTACACTTTCAACTACAAAAGCTGAATATGTGGTTGCAACAGCCTATGCATGTCAGACTATTTGGTTAAAGAGCATTCTAGAGGAAATGGGGAGCAAGCAAGATCAAAGCATTACAGTATGGTGTGACAATAGCTCGACTATAAAGCTTTTTAAAAATCCAGTTCTCCATGGACGCAACAAGCATATTCATGTGAGGTTTCATTTCCTTCATAATTTGACTCACGATGGTGTTATTAAGTTGGTTCATTGTGATACTAGTAGCAAGTAGCAGGTATTTTGATAAAATCTTTGAAGATTGAAGCCTTTAAGGAGCTTAGAGTACGGATAGGAGTTCCTGATATAAGAAGTTTAAGTTGACATACTAGCTTAAGGGAGGGAATGTTAGAAGATTCTGTTCGTGTTTGCTGCATTGAAGACAATAGCTTGGTTACCAAGTCTCTGTCAAATAATGTTCATACAAGTTAGGATTTTAGTTATTATTTTGAATTTGTCAATTCATGTTGATTTACCACGATTTAAGTGGGCTGCAATCTCTCTTTTCTGTTATGTTGTGAGGCTATAAAGCCAAAGCTTTAGACCCATTAATAAACACGGCAGTATTCTTAGATTTCTTACTTACAAGTTTCAATACCATTTCTCAACAAGAATAAAATATTGAATTTGATGTTTAAAGGATTTATTGTTTGTTTATAGCTTGTAAAATCTCTCATGTCATTCAACAATAAAGGGTAAATGTATTAGTAAAATATTGTATTGTCACGAGGAAAATCTTTTATATTTTAGAATAAAACATTCATGCCCTACCATGATAGAAATATCATTGACTCATTTAGATGTTCACGATAAAACATCTCTTAACTTATCATGATAAAATATTTATGATTTATTATGGTGAAATCCTTGGTGCAAGGATGGTTGGTTTGATAGCTTTTCAAACTCATATTTATTTGATTTTGGTGTTTATTTGAGCCTAAAAGAGATGGGTATAGCTGCTTGTTAGAATTATGGGTGTTTTAGTTATGCAATCGGATAAACTCAAAAATAACAAATTTGACACCTCGTCAAACTCATATAACCTCAATTTACTAGACTCATATATCTTTTAGTACTTGACTGCATTCAAAGATAATGAATCTTGTAACTCCCATTATTGATACACTTCTAAACTCCATTTTTTAGTGGAGCTAAAAATATCAATTCATAATTTTTTCAATGTCAATACTTATATATGATTATATGAATTTTGCCCAGGTCCAATAGTAAGTGTTGATCACTCCATATCGATTCCCAGGTTGATTAATTTTGCCCGGGTCGCAGATATTAAAAATAAAGAAAAGCACGCATGATGATGGGAAAGGGAGGTGGAAGAGTACTTGACAGCTAAGCATTGGTTGAAGTGACATTCTGGACGAGGGAAACTGATTTTGCCATGCTATCCAACTTTACGGTACAACCTCCATCAGTTCAAGACAACATGTTCGGAAGGTGACAATGTTCTTTTAAGTGGCTCGTGAACCAACTAAAGCTTGCTCAAATTTAAAGCGAGATAAATAATTGACAGTCATGATCAACCACCAATGGAACCCAGTGCTTATTCATCAGCGACTTGTTAATTTGACTGGTTAACTGACGAATCATTTTGCCCGAGATGGATGTACACGAACGTAGCCTGGCATCAATAAACATATCTTGTTGTGGCACTCCTTTCTTCTTCTTTTTTAATAAATTAGGTTTAACTCGCTGAAAGATCTTTGTTTGCGTAATTTACAGTATCATTGATCTACAAGCTTGAGTTCGCGATTCTAGACTAGAAATGTGTAAAAATAGTTTATACATACATACACACATTCACACATACATATTAGAGCATTAAAATATATAAATATTTTTTTATTTTATAAGTTCATTAGCATTTCAGTTTTATCCCGTGGTTTTAAAATGTCCCAACGCTATTCCTCTGGTCAGATAAAGGGTCTAATTGATAGAGGAAGCACCGTAAAGATCAATTAGCGAAGTTTTTGCCGATACAATAAGAACTGCTTACTTAATATCATAATATGAGACAAAAGCTAGGAATCCACTTATGTAATGGAGCCGACCCCCTTAAGTATTGAGCAGCGCGCGGGTTCCTTAATTTTCGTTTTCCCTCGTAGAGGTCTAATTGTTTAAGAGGTTTATCTAAAAGATTGGTGATATAACTAGGAAGACGTTTCAAATACCACACATGAGTTACTGGGCATGCCAGTTTGATGTAGCCCATTTGATATCTTCGTATCCGAGAATCAACAAATTCGACCCCGCACTGTTCACAAAATTTTGGTTCTTATTTTTCATCTCCAATTACTTGATAATTTCCACAAGCACAAATTCTACTTTTTATAGGCCCAAAAATTCTTTCACAAAATAATCCATCTTTTTCAATGCAGACTGAAAAAAAAAATTAGAAATTAAACTTTTTTTTATTTATTTATTGCAGAGCTTATATCTTACAATCCTAGTAAATATCGCTGTGAATTCGCCACGGCCAGGCTTGGGCTCGAACAGGAGCGCATATCTCTCCTGGTTCTTAGGTTCTTGAAGCACGTCTAGCAATGGGCTGGCTATGAAAACTGAAACGATGGGCTAGCTCCCCGAGGGTTGAAGAATAATTCGACATGACGCGAAGTCATTTTCTAATTCGGCAAGGAATATTTTTCGTAAATAGCCCATAGGACTGGGGGCCCAAATGAATGATACGGCAACTTTATGTATTACAAAGTAGCCATCGATGAAAGCTGGCATGAGAACACTCTATATCATTAAAAAAAAAAAACATGGAAATAAATTCGAATGTCTAATTCTTAAGTTCCTAGGAGTCAAAACGTACAGGATGTCCACGGCAATTATGTTTCTGTAAGAAAATGAAGTGTAGAGAGAGGGTTAGACATGTATTTTCAACAAAAATGCCTTTTATTGTATTTTATCCATACAAACCATGAGGGATTCCCGCCATACTTGTACCAAGATCAAAACTTAAAATAACCCTATGAATGATGTTAATTAACCAAACGTGTACATAAAAAAGTAGTGATAAGTAAATAACAAATTGTCGATACGTCCCTTTAGGGTTCGTGTGCTGGTGAAAAGATTGAAAAATGAAAGTGCTAGAGAGAGGTCATTCCTATGGTAACAGTAATAAATAACACACGGCTATGCATATAAGATGTTCATTTTTCATGTAATCTCCTTGTTATTTATCATAAATAATACTTGAGTTGTAGATTTTATGAATGAATAAACAAACTCCTTCACGAAAGAGTCCACCTCACAAGACTCTTCAACAGGAAGAGCGGAGCCTAAGAATACACGAATAGAGACAATAGGACGAAACTAGTTCCAGCAAATAGCTTGTAGATTATATATTTAATTTTATTGTTGACAAGATATATTTAATGAAAGGAGTTTAGCCTAGGTGTATTTTAACTTTAAACTTACTAATCAAATTAATTGAATATAATCCTAATTATTCTACTTTTTTGCACGGTAAACAGCGTTGTAACTCGAATATAAAATTTATAAAATAAATTTCAAGCTTTTTGCTGGCATGTATTTCTCTTATAGGCAAAACAAAATTTATACTTTAATTAGACATGGTAGATAAATATTTTAAATTTTAATTTTCAATCGAATACAAATACCATGCATATCAAGAAACCCCTTGAAGTTTTGTTGATATTAACGGAGTATAGTAAAGGTCTCCGTACACGGGATTAGAAAAATAGGTGCATGAGGCGTGTGAAATGCAACATCTTGGGCATATAATATAATTAATTACGGTGTGTTGTTAGTGTAAAACATTTTCCTTACGGGAGTGCAAAATTATTATTTCTTTAATTTTTGTTTTTACTTTAAATTATTCTTTTCTTGTTTTCGTATAATTATAACATGCTAGTGAAAAATTATAAAATATATATTATTAAAACAATGTCATCACACCATTGAATTATATACTAACAAAAAAACTAAAATACATCGGTGATTTACTGTTTAAAAATTGTTTATACACACTCACTGGCACTGTGGACTCGCAATTTGTACCAGTGCATCGCGCAAGTTCGTCCGTCTTTTTTTTTTTAGCCCATGAACAGTGTAATAACGCTATTGTCCCTTGCACAGGACGAAAAAGAGCGCTGGTCTGAGGGTCTAAAAGGTCATTGCGCGTTTTCGGTCCGGTCCGGTTTATTTTTTTTAATATTTCTTCAAACAGTGAAATCACCATTTTAACCCTCGAAAAGGACAAAACAACGCCTATGGTGTGAGGGGCCATACGGCAATTAGCCATTTTTTATTCTTTTTCGCATCGAATTACTGTTGGCGCGTCCCATTACGCGCCGTCCATTTCCGCCCCCACGCGTATTGCGGACGACGTGTGCTGAGTTATACGGCATCCAAAAATGCCCAATCGGTGTCCAGAATGCTTTTCCGCCATGCTCTCTTCCACATGGGGCGGCGCGTGTATCCATGTGGTGTCTGGGAACGTGTCAATGGTCATTTGAATTTCCCCCTCTCATTTCTCTCTCCTCTTGCTCAGGCTAACATTAGCGAAACAGTGTTTTTGGCAAAATTCATTTCAGTCCCTGAACGTCCGAATTTGTTTTTCTGACCCTTATTGCAATTATATAAGTTTTGATTTATTTCAATTGTGTCATTCAATTCAAATTAAGTATATACTGTAGTTTCAGTTCGGTCCCTATTCTTTTAATTTTGTGTTTTGGCCTAAAATCCTTAATATTTTTGGTTTCAAAGTTTTGATTTATTTCAATTTTATCATTCCAAGCAAATTAATCATAAATCCTTAATAATTTTGGTGTCAAAATTTGATTTCTTTCAATTTTATCTTTCCATGCAGATAAATTATGTATTTGAGCTTCATTTCTGGTTTTATTTCAATTTTTTCCTTTAAATTAGATTTATTACAAATATTTTTTTTTATTTTATCCCTTATACTTTTAATGTTATACTTTTAATTCTTATTTTTGTCCATGTTTATATATACATGCTCTTTGTTATTGTTTCCAAAAAAAATTTCCACTGTTATTAAGATTTTTCTCAATGTTTAAATTTTAATTTATATTGATAATCATTTCAAAAATAATATTTATTATTATTATTTTTTATTCTTCAAGTTAAACAATTTATTTAAATATAATAATATTTATTTTTTGTTGATATTGTTAGGTATTGAATTTTCTAATTATTATAGATAAAATATTAAAAATAATAATAATGATTATTTGTAAGTTTTATTTTCTTTTAAATATGTCAGCCTTAATATCTATATATATATATATGGCCTAAGTTTTTTTTTTTAAAAAATTAATATCATTGTTCTAAAATACTTTTAGTATCATAATATGAAAATAAAAAAAATTATGGAATTTTTTTCTCATCAATTTTATTATTTTCACTATTATTAAGTTTAGTTTTTTAATATTTACATTTTAATTTCTGTTGGTGATCATTTCAAAAATAATATTGTCTATTTTTTCTCTTTTTTTTCCTTCAATTCAAATAATATTTACGCTCACCATGATTTTTTTTCTCATACTATTTAAAAAGATGTTTTCCCCTTACACTTTTTTATAACCATGTATTTTTTTGTTTTTTAATAAACGAGAACCTTTTTTGAAAAAAAAATCTAAAACCAGGGTGTCCAAGTCAACTTTTTTTCTTTTAACCGGACTTCTTTTGTTATGTTTTTTTTAATCAGCGTATCCGTGACAACTTACGTGCATCACGACTAATCTACGGATTCACTTTTTTTTTTTACATTGTTTTCCTTTTTTTCTCCACTTATATATTTTTTTGTTTTTTTTCCATGACCAAGGTGTCCGTATCAATTTATGCGTACCATAATTTTTTTTCTCATTACTATTTGAAAAAGTTTTTTCTTTTTTTAAAAAACCGAGGTTCTATTTTTTTTATAACGGGGTATCCAGGATAGCTTACACGCAACATGATTAATTTGTTGACCCACTTGTTTAATATATTTTTTCCCTTTTTTTCCACTTATATTCAGGTCAGCTTATGAGCATCACAATTTTTTTTCCCACGTATATTTTTTTTTTATCTCTGGATCTTTTTTTTTAAAAAAAAAATTCCTGTTTTTTTTCTCATTTATACTCTTTATTTTTTATAACTGTGGTGTTCGAGCCAGCTTATGTGCACCATGATTTTTTTTCCACGTATATATTTTTTTTATAACCAGGGTGTCCGAAACAGCTTACGCATACCATGAATAATCCTCGAAACCACTTTTTTTAACATTTTTTTCTGTTTTTTTTTTTCGCTTATAATTTTTTCTTTTATAACTTGGGTGTACGGGTCAGTTTACGGGCACCACGACTATTATTTTATAGAATGACTAAAGGAGATCACAAATTCAAACAGTAATAAACGGTTATTTCAACTGTGGTTTTTACTTTTCATTACTCTTTGAAAAAAAAATTCTTTTTTTATATATTGTTTACATAATTCTTTTTTCTGTCCATGTTTATATATATATGCTCTTAGTTTTTGTTTCAATTTTATTTATTCCACTATTATTAAGATGTTTTTTAATATTTAAATTTTAATTTGTGTTGGTCATCATTTAAAAATAATGTTTATTATTTTTTTTTTCAAATTAAATAATTTCTTTAAATATAATAATAGTTATTTTTTGTTAATATTATTAGGTATTGAATTTTCTAATTATTATAGATAAAACATTCAAAATAATAATAATTATTATTTTTAAGTTTTATTTTCTTTTAAATACATCAGAATAATTATATATTTTTATATTTATTTAATATTAGAGCTTTAATATATATTATCACCTTTTTTGTCGAAAAAAAACCTTTTTTTAGCAGATTTTATCAGTTATAATTTTATTAATTAAATATTAAAATAAAAAAAAATACAACACGTAGAAGCCCAGCGCATCGCGCGGGCAAGTTTGCTCATTATAAACTAAAAGATATCAGTATTGAGTGTAGATTATAATAATAATTTTGAGTCAGTTCGGTTTTTAGATCGGTTTGGTACTAATGGCCAGGTCACCAATTTTATTAATTTTTTTTTATCATTTTTGTACAATTAAATAACTATTCTACTCTTCAATAAGATAAAAGTCAAGAGATATCGAGGAGTTAATATAGTAATCTAACTTTTCTGGGCCACAGGTCATTCTATTTTTTTTATAGTTTTGTACAATGAATTAACCAATCTACCCTCTAATAAGACAAAAATCGAGTGTTGACTAAAAGGGTACCGCGGTAATTACACATTACATTGCACAGTAAAATAACATTTTTACCCTCAAATAGAATAAGAGCCAAGGTTTGCCTACGGGGGTATTTTGAATATTTCAAATTTTTTTGGAAATATTTAAATACCAATATGTCCCTCAATAAGACAAAATAAAAGAGTTGATTGTAAAGGGTGTTTCAGCAATTTACTATATTTTTATTATTATTTTCCTGCGACACTGGGGGCACATCCTACCCATGCATCGATGTTTTTCTTCATCACGCTTGGGTCAATCGACCCGTGAGGTGTTGTTTGGTGTCGGAAAATGATCATCCGACACTTCAATGGCTTCGCCTTCGAGTGCTCTGTCCTATAGTCTGTCATGGGGCAACACATGAAGACTGGAGATGTGATGAGGGTTGATTGAATTTCTTTTCTTTTCTCTCTCTTGCACAATAACAACACTAACTCCCCCTGGTTTTATGATTGTTTCATTCCAATCCCTAAACGTTTAATTGTATTGTATGGTCTTTATTTTTGTTATGTAAGTTTTGATTTGTTTCAATTGGATCATTTAATTGAAATCGATTATATATTTAGGTTTTAATTTAGTCCTTATTCTTTTAATTTCCGAATTGGTTTTAAATCCCTTAATGTTTTCAGTACAGAAGATTTGATGTTTTCAATTTTGTCATTTGATTGAAATTGATAATACATTTGGTTTTCGTTTCAGTTCTTATATTTTTACTCTTTTTTTTATTTTAATTCTTTTATTTTTTTTATTCTTAAAATAGTCCCGATTTTTCCCATATTTATATATGTGTGCTCTTAACTTTGATTTTTAATTTTTATTATTTTATTATTTGTTGAGATGGTATTTTTTTTAAAATTTTAGTTTGTGTTTTTAATCATTTAAAAATTGATATTTCTTTCTTCTTCCTTTTTTTTTTCCTTTTCTTTGTTTTTTCTTTTGGTTTTTTATTCTTTGATTTTTTTCTCACATCATTAACGCAATAATAATAATAATAATAATAATAATAATAATAATAATAAGAACAACAACAACAACAACAACAACAACAACAACTTCAATAATAATTTTAGTTTTTTTGCTTGCTTCTTATTTTGTTAATATTTTTGAAGTTTTTTCCAAGATAGTTTAATAATTTTTATTATTTTCTCTTTTGTTGAGATATTAGTTTTTTGAAAGTATTTGTTTTTAAATTTTAGTTTGTATTTATGATCATTTGAAAATTTATATTTCTTATTCCCCCCGCCCCATATTCTTTTTTTTAATTATTTTTAGGCCAAATAATTATTTTTAGATAATAACTTTTATTTTTGTTTTATTATTTATTTATTTGTTGTTTTGTTAAAGTTTTTAGGCTTTTTTATTGTTTGATTTAATTTTGTTTTTTCTATTATTAACACAATAATAATCTTGCTTTCTCTTTTGTTATTGTTTTTGAGTTTTTTTTCCTTGGGGTAATTTAATAATTTTTATTATTTTAGCAATGATAGTAATGATATTTTTAGAAGTTAAGGTTTTGATTTTGCTATTGTTATAATAGGGTGTATTGATGTATTTCATTATACTAAACCTTGCATATATAAATGTGATATTTTATTTTTTTAAACCAACAAATCCTATTAATTATTTCAATTCTAAAAGTTATAAAAAAAAATTTCAACCCTCAATGTAGTGCGGACAATTTAATTAGTACTATTTACTAAAAGAGGTCAGAGTTCGATTACAGAGAAGACCAATCCGAAGGGGTCCTAACAAGGTTGTAGCATATGAATGAAATCATTATAGTTTACAATAGTGTTGCTTAGTCAATTCGGCTTTCAGGTTTGGTTTGGTTGAGTCACCGGTTTATTGATTTTTTATTTGTGCACAGTAAAATAATCATTATATCCTTTGAAAAAAATAGAAAATAGCAGCTGCCAGGAGAGATTCCGCGGTAATTTCAAATTTCATTACATAATAAAACAGCTCTTTTACCCTCATATAAGACAAAAACTATGGTTTTCCTGCTGGGATGTTTAGGATATTTTATATTTTTTTAAAAAAATTCTAAAGACTAATTTGCCCCCAAATAAAACAAAATAGAATTATTGATTGTAGAGGTGTTCCGGTAATTTATGATTTATTATTATTATTTATTGAAACTGTGTATGCGTCTGACACACTTGTCGGTAGTATTTGGCCTCACGCCTGCTTTGGTATCTCACCCGATGCGCTGCCGTGTGGCCTCACATGATAGCCGGAGACATGACGGTGGGTGGTTGAATTCCCCTCATTTTCTCTCTCCTTTACCCTGAACTACACAGTAGCCCCTCAGTTTTTTGGTTGTTTCATTCTCCTTTACCCCTGGTATTTTAATAGTGTTATATTGTCCTTATTTCTGTTATGTAAATTTTGATTTGTTTTAATTGTTTCATTCAATTGAAATTGATTATATATTACGTTTTCATTTAAGTATTTATTCTTTCAATTTTGGGTTTAGTTTTAAACCCCTTAATATTTTTGGTATAGAATATTTTACTTTTTTAATTTTATCATTTGTTTGAAATTGATAATATATTTAGTTTTCATTTCAGCCCTTATACTTTTATTTTTTTTATTTTAATTCCTTTATTTTATTTATATTTCTTAAATAGTCCCTATTTTTGCATTTTTGTCCATGTTTATATATGTGTGTTCTTAGTTTTGGTTTTTAATTTTTGTTATTTTCTCTTTTGTTGAGGTAGTATTTTTGAAAAAAAAATTATATTTAAATTTTAGTTTGTGTTTTTGAAAATAGATATTTCTGCTCTCTATTTTGCCATTGTGTTTTCTCTTGTTTTTTTTAATTTTCACTTCAAATGATTTTTTAGCTAATATTTTTTATATTGAATTTTTTCCCATTATTCATGCAATAATAATAATAATAATAATAATAATTTAGTTTTTTTTCTTACTTCCTCTTTTGCTAATGTTTTCTAGTTTTTTTTCCTTGAGTAATTTAATATTTTTTTATTATTTTAGTAATAATAGTAATTATATTTTTAGATGTTAAACCTTCAATGTTGATATTGTTATAATAAGATGTGTTAATGTTTATAAATATTTTATTTTATTCTTGAACTAGCAAAACCTATTGATTATTTCAATCCCAATAATTATATTTTTTTTTAATTCAACCGGTATCATAGTGCTGACACTTTAAATTTAACTACTTTAAATTCAACTAGTATACTCTAAAGGATGAGATTTGCTAAACAAAAAGCCTAAAAAAACTATTCTTTTTTATTTTATTTTCATCATTGTTTTTATTATAAAAAACTATGTTGAAAACTAAAACTGTATTTTTAAATTAGACAGTCATTTCTATCTATTGGTAGAATTTTTTTGACAGGAGATGTATTAGTTAATTATAACTAATAAGTAATTTTATTAATATTAGATATATTAAAATATAATTAATTTTTTAAAATATTTTTTTATAGTTGAGATGTGTGTGTGTATACTATTTAAAAAAAATATATATTATTAATGTTAACTCTTCTAGATCGCATCTCGTTCAGTGGTAATGAATATGATGCCGTGGATGGACAAAAAACAAGGGGCAAACAACATTAATATTCCACAAATGCGTGTCCAATGTCACACGTCCATGATCGAGCGACCAGTCAACTGTCTGTCCTACTATATATTGATGTATTTTCTAAAAAAGTATATTCGTTTTTCAGCGGAGTGCACTATATTGACTTTTGGAGCGTAATCTAGAAAGAGGACTTTGTTTCGCTCACAAGACTCGTCTGCACATCGTCCACCTCGACAAAGTAATTATTAAAATATAAGCACATGATATTCGATGCCTCGTTTTTTTATTTAAAAATATATAAAATAATTCATTTATTATATTCACACCATTATCATCATTGCTCCTCTCTCCGCATGGAAGTTGTGTGATCTGGACTTTTATAAATTTTAATCATATATATATATATATATATATGATTTTGTTTTTTTACGGGGTAATATAATAAATATTCATATAAATATCTAAAATCAAGTAAATAGAATCTAAATATTTAAATGCTTTATTCAATAAACAATGAATATGATATAAAAATACAAAAACACCGCTCCTTAATGCCCAGTGACATCTCAGAGTAGACGAACAATGACCCTTATAAAACCCAAAACATTAAAGTTCGTATATCCGTGCATGGTTGCTTGAGGGAAGAGAATTCGTTCGTGGGACATTACAAATATCATTTTTCGGCAATTCAGCCTTTTCAACGAGGCCAATCAGTGCCTGCTTGAAAAAAAAAATCTATTTTTGATATAAAAAAACGGTAAAACAAATTAATTTAAAATTAAAAAAATATATCATGCTTCCAGCCAAAAATATTTATTGATTTATTTAATGTCGCCCTTCGATAACGCGGTGCCCCACACGTTGCCAAGCCAACACATTCCTCAAGTGAGGAAGTGAAATCTTTTAATAAATATAAATGAAGGTTCGATTTTGATACGTCGACAAAAAATCATTGATCATTTGCACCGCAAAGAATTTAAATGAAAACAAAATACAATAAAAAAAACATAATATATCTAAAATGCAATGATATTATATATCTTTGGTCTGATTTAATTAAAAATAATTAATGAGAATCTTTTTTATTTTATTTATCTCTTCTATCATGCTAATGCAACTTTCTGAATGTAACACGTGGACGAGAAAAACGGTGGACAAGACATCCACATGCTGGCGGAGACCTACACAGGGACTAGGGGTGGCTGACTTCTTTAAAGTTTCATAAATACCCGTCTTTGCCCCTCCAAATTTTAAAAGTTTTTCACATGCACCCTTGATGTTTTTAGTGCCGGTTTGTTTTTGTGGTTGTACCGGTGTTTGCAAAAAAATTAATTTTTTTTCATTTTAAATAAATTTTTTTGATCATTTTTGATGTGCTGATATCAAAAATAATTTTTTAAAAATAAAAAATATCATTTTAATATGTATTTAAATAAAAAATACTTTAAAAAAAAACCAAAACCGTTCTCCCTCTTCCTCTCCTTGTGCTCATGATTCTTGGGCTCTGTTCACAGATGAGCAAGCACCACCACTACTTTACTTTGATGAATTTTGAATTAAAATAATTATTTTAAAGATTTAATGTTAGTATTTTTTTTATTGTTTTTCTAAATGAAATATCAGGACAGTAGTGTATAGTTTAGCTGTCAGGTACCTTATTTGATCAGAGTTTTGAATAGCCTATTTGGCAAACCCACATGGTATCCTTTTTGAAGCTGCATTCTGTGCCATGGAAAAGCTTCAAGCTTCCATTTGATTACCTTGATGATCTCATGTATCAAGCGCATCACCAGAACCTGCTGCTTTACACGCAAGTTGCAAATGAAAGAGTGATGCTTTCAAAGGCAAAGAAAAATATACCCTGCAGTGACGTGAAATTACTGTGTATGTTTTGACAGATCACCAGTTGGAGCGGGGCTGGTGGAGTATTTTATTTATAATCTAAAGGCCGGTTTTTCTCAAAGCCATGTCCTAATTAACGAAAGGTTATTCAACAACATGTTAAACAAGTATATTAATTAAAATATAAAACGTGTTCCTATTTTATTGTGTGAATCCACAATAAAAATATTATTAATATATATTAACGATAATGAAGTATTGAGTTGGCTAAGCTGAACTATGTCGCCAAATCAATCCAAGATGACACGGGTTCGAATCCCACTCTCAACACATTTCTATTTTATTTACAATAAAACAAGTAAACAAGTATTGATATATAATTTCGAGAACAAAGAACAAGAAATTGAGATGACCGAGTTGGTCTCTGGTGCCAGATCAATTTGAGAGAGCATGGGTTTGAATCCTGCATCCAGTATCATTCCATTTTGCTTGATTGATTTCCTTAAAAAATATTATTTATTTATTTATAAATATATTAAAATAATAATTTTTTTAAATCATTTTTAACATAACATATGAAAATGATATAAAAAACATTAAAAAACTTATTATTGTTTTTCTTTTTAATTTTGGATAATTTTAAAAAAACTAAATATATTATCCATTAGATTTTTGGTATTTTTTTTGTTCCTTTAATTATTTTGATATGCAAATTTTAATTTGTTCTTATTTTATCCTCCAATTGAAATTGGTCATATACGCTTAGTTTCATTTCGATCCTTATTCTTTTAATTTTTTCAGCAATTGCACTATATTGATTTTTTTTAGAATCCCTTTATTATTTTTTAGACCTGAAATTTTAATTTATTTTATTTTTTCCTTTCAATTAGAATTAATTATATATTTTGTTTTTCCTTTTGGTGCTTATTATTTTATTTTTTTATATTAATTCCTTTGGCCTTTTGGTCCTTCTTGGACAATGTTTATTTTTTATCCATATTTATGCATTTATGATTTTAGTTTCTGATTTTAATTTTTTTTCTTTTTTTCTGTTGAGATTTTATTTTTATTCGGTTTCATTATAAAATTTTAATGTATGTTGATCACACTGCATTTTATTTTTAAAAATCTCTTTATTGTTTTTCAGTCTCAAAGTTTTGATTTCTTGCAGTTTTACCATTCAATTGGAATTAATTATATATTTTGTTTTTGATTTGGCACTTATTCTTTTAAATTTTTATTTAGTGTTCATTCATCTCTTTTTTCCGGTTCTTCTTTGACAGTGTTTGCTTTCTATCTGTATTTATTTATTTATGTTTTTAGATTATTGTTTTTTCAGTTCATTTTTTATCGGGGTTTTATTTTTACTAGATTACTTTCTGAAAATTTTAATTTATATTGGTGATAATTTTAAAATTAATATTGCTCATTTTTTTCCTTTGTTCTTGTTTTGTGTTTTCTGTTATTTTATTTGTTTTTTGGATTAGATGATTTTATTGTTTGTGCAATAATAATGATATTTTTAATGATTGTTTTTTTATTGTGTTTTTTTGCTAAAATGTTTTGATTTTTTTTATTTTTCAAGGCAATTTAATGATTTTAAATGTTTAGACAATAATATTGATAATAATTTTAACTGTTATAGTAATGAAAATGACGATAACGTAGGGATGAATTTTCAATATATGTTTTCATCTTTTCGTGAATAGAAAATTAACTATTTATTATTATTTTTTTATTCATTTTTTATCGAGATTTTATTTTTACTAGATTCCGTTCTGAAATTTTAATTTATATAGGTGATAATTTTAAAATTAATATTGCTCATTTTTTTCCTTTGTTCTTTTTTTTTGTGTGTTTTATGTTATTTTATCTGTTTTTTGGATTAGATGATTTTATTGTTTGTGCAATAATAATGATAATTTTAATTATTTTTTTATTGTGTTTTTTGCTAAAATATTTTGATTGTTTTTTATTTTTCAGGGCAATTTAATGATTTTGAAAGTTTAGACAATAATATTGATAATAATTTTAACTTTTATAGTAATGAAAATGACGATAACGTAGGGATGAATTTTCAATTTATGCTTTTATTTTTTTATGGATAGAAAATTAATTATTTATTTTTGTTGTTTGATTATTACAGGTCTTTTCATAATTTATATTTTGTTTTTAAATATGATTTAAATTGAATTATTAAATGAACTATTCTTAATATAATGATTTGAATAATTCAGATATCCAATGATGATTATAATTTTAAGTGGATTATTTCGTTGAAACCTACTAAACAAATAGATTTATATCGATTTAGAATTTATATATTCAATAAAAAACTTGTGCTTTACATAAATTCTGCATAGATTTATTATTTTGACTAAATCTATATTACAACAAAAAAAATACAATTAATATTTTTAACGTTGAAAAAAATATGGTGCCGTCCGCGACGAGGCGCAAGGGCATTGGCTAGTGTGTGTGTGTGTATTAAAAATGTGAGAACTAAAATCAACACAATAAAAACTAAAAATATATTATAAAAAATAAAATTATTGTGTCAACTTTTATTTTATAAAAAATAGAAGTTATATTTGATTTTTTTGCTTTTTATTTTCACACACACACACACACACACACACATATAGAGCACTGAAATGCTCAAAAACCGAAACATTCCATACAAAAAGAAAAAAACAAAACGCAAACACAAACGAAATTGACAAGTATGTTTTCAACACTACGCAACGTTTTTTATTTTAAATATATATTAAAATAATATTTCATTTTATTTTATAAATAAAACATCATTTGAAAACAAGGACTATATATATATAAAATAAAAAATAAATGTTGTGAATGTTTTACTGTTTGAGCAACTGTGGACTGTAAGGTAATGCACTGTAGATTCCAACAGTGTGCAAACTATTATGTCCTTAATGAACCCGACTGTTTTTATATTCATGGGGTGGTTGTTTAGTTTTTAACCTTTTTTTAAAATTGTTTGTGTGTCTTGGGTCTATTTTTTTCGGGTAGAAGGGGTGAGGGGTTGTTTGTTGCTGAAACCAGGTCGGGTGGAGGGGATGAGAGTTTCTAGCCTGTTTTTAGTTCGGTTTGGTGCTGACGTGTGGTGGTTTTGCTAACTAGCTTTGCTAGTTCAGTTGGTGCTTCAGAGGTATGTTTTTTTGCTACTATTTTATGTGGGTTTTGGATTTGCTTGATGTGGTTTGTTTGTGTCGATCGACATTATGTTAAGTTTATTTGCTTTTGTTTTACTTTTTTTTTCTTGGTTTGTGATTTGTGTGTGCTGGGTATTGGGTAATTGGTTTTATTGGGTTGGTATTGGTTGAGTTATGTTATTTTTATGTGGTGGGTGCTAGGCAATTGATTTGATTGAGTTGAAATTTATTGTGTTTTGTAGTTCTGTGTGCTCGGTGATTGGTTTAATTGGGTTGGGATTGGATGGTGGTATATTCAGTCCTATGTTGGTTTGATTCTTAGGTGAACTTTGGGTTGTTTTGTTTTGATTTCTTTGCATTCAAATGTTTTTTTAGTTAATTACTATTGCTTTCTTTCTCCCTTACTGTTTTTATTTATGTTGTTCTCTGTTGTTAGTATTTGTTTCAAGTCATCAATCCGGGTTCTAGCTTTGTTCCTCGTAATTTAGAGAATAACTTATTATTGTGTTCTGGTTTAGGTGATATTGTTTTGCTTTGGTTTTGTTATTATTGTTGTGTTCTGGTTTAGTTTGTTTAGTTGTTAGGATTTTTTTTTATGTCATTTCACATATTTTTTTTTTTTGCGATTTTGGTAGGGTGATATGTTGCTATTTTGACTTATTTTTGTTGGTGAAGTAGTTTACGCTGTTATTTTTTATAGGTTAAGTTGTGTGTTATATACTTACCTTTTTGTTTTGTTTTGTTTTGCTGCATGGTCTTGTTTCTTGACTTCTCTTTTTTGTTTCTTTTCTTTGTATTTGTTTTGTAGTTTGTTTAGTATTTATTCTCATTTATGGGTGTAGGTTTTTAAGGTTTTGGTCTGCTCATTATGCATTGTTGCTGGCAAGGTTTCAGTGGGTTTTTTTATGTTGATCCTACTGCTTTTGAGGTATTTTATTTATGTTTGTAGTGGTTGCTTGCTGGTTTATTGTTTTCGTTTGTGTTCCTACTATTGTTTTTAATGTTTTTGTTTTGTTTTTATTTTTGAGGTTTTTGTGATGGTTGTTTCAGTGTTTTTTTTTTTTTGTGTAGAATATTAAGTTGATTTTCTGTTATGTTTTGTTATTTTATTGGTGTTTTAGTTAGGCTCCTTTTCTTGTTGTTATTCATATTTTATTGATGTCTTTGTTTTGCGTTTCTTCTGCCATTACCTTTGCTATTTTTCATGTTTCTTTGTTGTCTTTATATTGCATTTTCTCTTTCGATACTTGGCTGTTTTATTGAAATATGATATATGCTAATTTATTTTTGCTTTTGTATTTTTGTTTTTTATTTGTGCAAGTTAAAAGTTTTTTTAATCATCTTTTATCGAGAGTGTGATTTTTTTTGTAGTTCTTTTAAAATTTTCTAAAATAAGGATTAGAAATTGTATTTGAGAAATATGATGCTTTATTGAAAATGACCATGATTCTCTACACTTTTATCCTTCCCATACAAAAATTATCACCTCGCTCTCTATTTTTTATCTTGCTGTTTGATTCTTTGCCTTAGTATTAAATCAACAGTCAACTAGCAATGAATTCATCTTTTGTTAATATGAAGTAGAAGGACAATAGCTAAATATGTTATTGTGTTGTTCACAGTAAGATTATATTTGATTTTATAGAAGATGATGGTGTTTGTGGCTCAACATCCACCTTTTAGTCTTGATTATGGGATTATGATACTTATGATATTACTTTGTGGATATGTTTAGATCAAGCCTAAGTTTGATGATCATGGTTCTGCACATTCCTTTGCTGTACAAATTCACCAGGTTGCTTGAAAATATATATATATTCAGTTTATGTTAGTAAGGTGAATGCTCATGTAATAAAAGATTTAAAGAAGCATAGTACAATTAATACATATACTATATGATTGGCCATAAGGTTGGGTTATGCATTTGGTTGGTTTTGAGTGTTGATGTTACTGTTTTTTAGGTCAATGCTATTGTTTTTTATAATTGATTGTTGGTAACGTTTTTGTTTGTGTTGTTTCTACTGTTTTCAAGGTTGTTGCTATTGTTGTTAGGGTTGTGTGCTGGTTGTTTTAGTTTTTTTTTGTGTGTAGGACAGTGTGTTAATAGTTTGTTATTTTTCATACATTTTATTGTCTTTATGTTGTATTTTTCCTATCAAAACCTTCGCTATCTTTCATGCCATCTTGTTATGGTTTTGCTATTTGGAAATAAACCACTAAAGATGGTTCTCCAAGTTTGCTGTTTTAATTGGAATGGTGACTATTTTTTTATGGTTGTGGTGAGGTATTTGATTTTTCTTTTTTCTTTTACAATTGTGTTTGAAACATTTCGTTATTGTTTTTTGGTTTTTCATGTTACTGTTGATTTTTTGGTTTGACACTTTCTTTGTTGTTTTTCATGCATTTTTATTGTCCATCTTGCATTTTTTTCCTTGTCAATTATTGGTTATTTGGTCATGGTATGCTGATATTTTTTTGTCGTTGGAAACGTTTAGTTTTTCGGCTGAAACTATATATTCATGTGCTGGCTTGCTATAGTTTTGCAAGATGGTTTTCTAAGGCTATTATTTTAGTTGCAATGGTGACAATTTTTTTTTGATTTAATGTGATATTTGATTTTTTTTTTCTTAGTATTTTTTTCTTCCAGATATTGTGTTAGTTCTTTGTTATTTTTTAAGTTGTTTTATTGTCTTTGTTTTGAATTTTCTATGTTAAGTTGGATGCACTTGCTCTTTGTTTTGTCGTTGGAGTCATTAATTTTTTCCAGCAGTTTTTTTGGTGAAAATATGGCTTGATATTTGATCTTTTTTGTTTTGCATTTGTATTTGAAATATTGTATTGTTACTTTTGCTGTTTTTCATTCAACTTTTTAGTCTTTGTTTTGCATTGTCTTTTTTAATAGCTTGCTATTTGGGCTGATTATATTTGTGTTTTTTTTCCCGCTGTAACTAATGATTTTTCGATTGCAAATATATTTGTGTGTGCTACCTTGCTATGATTTGATGCAAAACAATAGTTCTTGATGAAAAAGACGAGACATCAAGTAAAAAAGAAAATAAACATTATCCCTCATCAAATATTGCTTTGCACACCTATCTTGATTTGAATATTTGCAGCAATCTTCAATTGATTGACATCATTTTTTTTCCATTTTATCTAATAGTGTTTCATGTTTTGTTTTAACAGGATAATTAACAAGGGGATGGAATGTCTCATTTTGAGGAAGTGTTTTGGTTTCATTCTTCATCTTAATATTCCTTTTTTTTGCAATGATCAACAAGTAATATGGTTTGTGCTATTTTGTAATTTTTTGTAACACAACAGCTAGATTTCTAAAGAAGTAATTTGCATTTGCGCAACAAACTTCAACTTAAAATTTACACATGTTTGTTTCATAGTATATAACTTTTTAATGATTATATAATATGAGTTTATCGTTGTAGATTTAGTTATATGAAATTATATATACAGGAATGCACGTGTGAGCAATATGACTATATATATATATATATATATATATATATATATATATATATATATATATATATATATATATATATATATATAAAGTCTGCAAAGACACATGAGAAAGCTATTGGGAGATTTAACATGTAGCGAAACGATATCTTTGACATGGCACATAACAATTGGCTAAAGATCAGGTAGACAACATGTGGGGAAGGTACTATGAGAATTAACCTGTATCGAAATGGTATCTTTGACGAGGCATATAACAATTAGCTAAAGATTAAGCAGGCAACACGTGGGTATTGTTCTAAGCGAAGCAATAGTTTATGGGGCACATTTTAGATATGCTCATCCTCGTCACAAACCACTGCTTATATGACAAGATGACACAGTATATAAAGTGAGAAATTGAATGAAGCCAGAATGTTTCTCGTTTTTAATTTAAAAATAAAATAAAATTGTTTCTTAGATCAAATTCATGAAGGTAATTCGTAATTGCACTACCATTCTTTTTCACGTTTTCTTTTCACATTTGTTTTCCATTTTTTATTTTCTCACTGGGATTAATATCTATTTATTATTATAATAATGTTTATTTACAAAAATATTGAAAAACATATTAAAAATATTTTGATATCATAACATCAAAATAATATAAAAATTAATTTAAAAAAAGTGAAATATTTAAAAAAAAAAACTGTATTAAAGCAAATAAAATAGCTTTAGATGATTCTTTATCTAATTACACTAAGTTATGCAGTACTATTGTTACCCTTTATCTTTCAAGTATCCACCAAGACCATGTGAAAGAGTAAGAGATGAAGATATTTTTTTTCTATTAAAAAATACACCACGTTACATTTTCTGAATGGGTTTTTCATTCATCTATTTTCATTGGAGCTTCCTATGCCATTTTTTTTTTCCGTGAATATGAATTGTCTTTCTGCTCCATGTTGGTTATGTTTTGTGCTACAACAAAGTAGTGTTCTTGTGTTTTTTTTAAATAGATATAAATTTATATTATTGATTATATCTTCTAATATGATAAGAGTCTCATATTATAATGGTATATCGTTTGTATAAAACTTAAGGAGTTAGAAAGGTCTTGCAAGACTGTCAGTGATCTCTTTGTAATTTTATCTAGATTTATAATTTTGTTTAAAAAATTTATTTTATTGTGTTGTTTTTGTAGACTTTTTTTTTTTTCAATTCACTACTCAACAACATAATTTACTTTGATTTGTATAAAACTTAAGGAGTTAGAGCTATCCTGATCTTATGATTCAAATTACATATTTAGAAGGTCAATTCAAGTTGATCCAAGTCGATCTTTTATATTGTTGTATCAATATTTTTTAAAAGAATAAGTCATTTTAATTTTTATATTCAAAATATATTTTTATCAGTTATTTATGTTATCAATGTACTTACTAATTGATCAAGTCATATAAGTTTAACTTATTTTTTTTTAATTTATATTTAAAATTTAAATAATATAATTTCAAGTTAGTTTATTTTTTATTTAATTTAATTATATTTGTTTGTGTGTGTGTGTGTGTGTGTGTATTAAAGTTTGGAATTAAGACGGATTACAATCCAATGATTGTTATAGAACAATGACTTGAAGCTTGTCTCTCCCTCCACTACCATATTAATTTGGTAAATCTAAAAATATCTTGCTCGCCCAATAAAAAAATTAATGAAAAAAACTTTTAAAAATAGCATTCACCTGTGAAAGTTGGTATGCGTTTGATATTTTATTTTAAAAATATTTTTAATTTTTTTATTTGAAATTATTGTTTTTTGATATTTTTAAATTATTTTCATACACTATTATCAATAATTATATTATTTTAATAAAATTTTAAATAAAAAACTTTAAAAAACAATTTTAATTAAACTATCATACAAACAATTAAATAACAAAGGTTGCTATTCACTTTCTTTGCCCATTCCTGTATCAAAATAGATTTTAAACTAGGGGAGATGAGTAAATGGTTTGGTATATGTTTCAATGCCTGCATGTCACTTTAGGGTGTATTTGATATTGTTTTTATTTTTGTAATTGAGGTTTTAAGTAATTTTATGAAAAATATTTTTAATTGTAGTTTATAATAATTTTTGAAGTGTTTGGTTAAAATTGTGGTTGAGTATGAGGTTAAGGAAAAACATTTTTATGTATTTGGTTACCAAGCTTTTCATATTGCTTTCAACTTGTTAAATTACTTTAAAGGACGCGCACGCGCACACATACATATATTGTATTAATAATCATAATGTAATGAATAATTGAAGTACATTAGACACTTCTTCTTATTCTCCAATCAAACTATTTGTAATTCCATCACTAACTAAATTTATACGCAAAGGCCTATGCAATCCCTGACTATTTGATCGAGGAACAACATATGATAAAATATAATCTTGAACAAAATTAGGATTACAAGTCAAAAGTTATATTGTGATAGCTTTTAATATATTTATTTATATTTTAATTAAGTTTTTAGATTTTTATTTTATTTTAATATTTAAAAAATATAACCCTATATTATTTCACTCCTCCCTCTCTTGATTTCAACTTCTTCATCTATAATCCCCCTTTCTCTTCAGACCCCTCAGTCCCCTCTCTCAACTTCTCTAGTAGCTTGGATGAACATGTGTGTTTAATTTTGCTTCTCTTCAATGGGTTTTTTTTTTCATCTGCTTCTTTTCTCTCTAGTCAATAATTAATTTTGGTTCTCTTTAATGGGCTTCTGTGAGGATGCATGGGAATGGCAAAGACTGGAGGCGTAATGTGAAGGTGAAGGTGAAGGTGAGAATAGATAGATGGTGAAGGTTTATTTGGGAATTAAATGTTTACGGTAATATTGTTGTGAGAATTATTTTATTAAGCAACTCAATAATTCATCACAAGTCGAGAAGCCATGAAAAACAGTTATTTGCTGGTTTTCATCATTCTGCGTTTTGTCGATTTTTGAAGGTGGAATCCATCGAAAATTATCTGTTTTTTTATAGTTACCAAACACTAAAACACTAGCTTATTTTCAACCTCCAATCCCTCCACATTACCAAACTCTTTCTTAATTGTTTATTTTTAACTAGGTTATTTCCTACCCTTGTTGCTAGTAATAAAAAAAGAGTAAAAAATCACAAAATTTGGTGGCGTAATGATTAAAAGGGTTGAACAAGTTAAATTTAAAACTGTGTAAAAATATTTCCAACACAAAAAAATATCAAATGACCAAAAATAAATGAACGACTTCAAAGATTACATGGATAATTAGAAAAAAATAAAAAGATATTTTTTTTTCAAAAATTAAAATACTAAATATTAAATTGATTGGAGTTGACTTGTCAGATTTGTGACCCCAAATCATGAACTCTATTAGTTCAGTGATATTTTTATTTAATTATAAGATAAATATGAATTCATTAAATATTGAAGGATGTTTTTTTTAAATAAAAATTTAATATTAATTAATATATTTTTTTTCATAAAGAAAAAAAAAGTAGAGTAACAAAGTTCTATAACTATAATTATTTCTCTATCAACACATTATATGGTAGCATAATATTCTTAAACACTTGTAGAAATAACAGAGATGTAAAAAAAGCTAGGCTTTCTTTGAATGAATTTGAAATAATATAAAAATATAAAAACAAACACGGAGTGTGTATAAACATCTAGAATTAATATGTAAATGTGTTGAGCTCTTCAAAACAAAAGGGAGATAGTCACGTGTAAAAGTTTTAGTTTTTTTTAATATAAACTTAAATAATAAAATTAAAAAAAGCAAATTATGGAAATGCAGTTTTATTTTTCTATCATCAAATTATATGATATGCTAAGATGATAATCTTAAACACCTATATATATATATATATATATATAAAGAAAAAAAAGCAACTTAAAAAGTGGGTGAGTTATCCTTCAATGAACTTGAAATAATATAAAAATATAAAAAATAAACAAGAATGTGTAAGATTTGGAATTATATATAAAAGTTTTGAAAAAGAAGAAAAATGAACAGAAAAAATTGGACCCGCATGTTCTCATAGGATCAGCAGCCTAACCTACCGGCTGTCAATAATATATATTAACTAGTTTGACTATATATATATATAAACAGTAAAATCAACTTCCTGGTTTATTTATGGATAAATTTATGTATTTAATTATCTACCGCGTATTATGTCCACGTGATAAATACACGTGTCAGATTCTCAATCGAAGAAAGCGTAGCCACCGACAAGGGGCCCCTAGCCACTTGCAGGTAATGGGTAAATTAAAGGAGTTTCGCACGTGGGACAAACCAGGAACCGAGGTGGATAAACCGGCAACTCTCACTCCTTGTATTTCCGAGGGTATTTTAGAACTCTAAAAGTGTTGGTAAATTAACACATATAATTTTTAAAATAATATAATTTTAATTCAAGCGCTAAAAACATACTGAAGCTCTGTTTTTTACATATTAAATGTTATTAATAAAACCTTGATGAGATAATTTCAACCATATTTTAAAATGTTATTAAATATTCTCATAATAAATATCTATGTACCTTGATATTATTCAAGGTATAATTATAATCATTTCACATGTTAATTATTAGTATTATTATTGCTATTTTATTTTTCTCTCCTGTAGAATCAATTTTTGTAGACATTGATTTTTTTTTTAAGGTTAATTGATTTAAAGAAATAAATGTCTTGAAACATTACATTCACTAAATATCTACTTTAAATAGCGTTTATGTAAAAAATTATATTAGACAAGATCGCTAATCCACATAGCGCTGTATTTAAAAATAATATTTGTAAAATATAGTTTTGATCAAACTAGGCTAGTTTTTTACTTTTAGTATATTATGTTATTTTTTCTAAGGAATAATCTTGTTTTCTGACAACTCTTAAAAATCAACGGTCCAGATCTTATAAAACCTTAAAAACATTCTCTCCCCTTTTACTAT
The DNA here is from genome assembly GCA_015731905.1 of Salix dunnii. Lineage (NCBI taxonomy): Eukaryota > Viridiplantae > Streptophyta > Magnoliopsida > Malpighiales > Salicaceae > Salix > Salix dunnii. The sequence goes on along the minus strand of CM027668.1, from coordinate 7,734,577 downwards.
AAGCTCTCGTGTGGTTCTCTCTCTCCAGTCTCCCCTTTCTCTCCCTATTATAACGTGTGTGTTTTCTTAGTGTAGAGAAATTTATTGATTAATCTTGTAAGGTTTTTGGTTTTTCGAGGTGGGTTTGAGCTGAATTCTCTTTGTAATAGTTTGTTCTTTTGAAAATGGAAAGAGATTTTTTGGGCTTGAGTTCAAAAAATCCATCGGCCGTGGTGAAGGACGAGATTAGCACTGATGGGCGTAGAGATACTGGTATACTCTTCTTCTCATAAAAAAAGTTTTTTTTTTTTTTTCTTGTTTCTTTTGCTTTGGTTTTGTGTCTCTAACATTAATATTAACTTGTGTATGTTGTTTGATGTATTTTGAGCTAGTTTGATACGAATTTGTAACTTCGCGTTTGTTTTTGATTTGGAAAAATTCTCCTTTTTCCTTTGTCTTGCTAATTATGGGTGCATGGCTGGTGCAGCTGTGACTGTGATGTTTGAATTGAATAAAAGAAAAGAGAGTAGTTGGTTCATACTATTAACAAATTATTGAGTTTTTTTTAAAAGAAAAAACTCGATAAGAAGTCTTGTTTGATATCATTAAGAAATCTCTCTTGCTTCTTTGCTAAATTTAGTTTTTCGATGCTGTAGTATTTATCTATATTACCAGTATAGATGCATACATGTATGTGAAGCCATTTATTTATTGTTGATGGGATTATATCTGTGAGATAAAGATTCAGTCTGGTATCAGTGACTGTTTACATTGATCTTTGATAATTGGTGTATGCTTAGATGTTCTTTGCAACATGAAAACTTGGAGTATACACAAAGCTTAAACTTGGTTTTTCCAATTTAAAACCTAAAGAGTGTCCATCTGGAGTCTGATTCAGGCAGTTTGAACCTTCTTTCCTAATTTTTTGATTTCTAATTTGATATCTGAGCAAAGTTGAGTGTTAGATAAAAGGTTCCTGGATTTGTTTGAGTTAAAATGCTGCGTGGGCTTCTAATCTTCTTCTTGATATTCATAGGATTTAATACTGGTTCAAGGATGCAGTGGCCCTTCTCCAACAAGGTCTCTAGCCTTCAAAACTTGATGTCTTTAAAGGTTCCTCGAGAAGATACCACCAATACGATTGAATCTGATGCCTTGATATCCTCTGGATTCTTGTCTATCTTCAGTGCAGACGCATGTGATCCTGGTCAAAAACGTTCTGCAGCTGAAATCCAGGTATGGGATAGTTTTCCTTTGTGTTCAGTTTTATTTTTACATAGCTAGGCATTAGTTAATGAAGTTCCCTGGAACAAACAACTTATCAGCTGAGTCTGAATTAGGAATACTGAAGGAACAAACTTTATCCCTTTCATTTACTATTTTAAATGAGCTGGATGATTATTTCCCTGGGTGCTCGGACAAAAGAGACTGGTTTATCATCAAGTGTGAACAACTGTCATTATTTCTCCATGGATTTTTACCGTATAGAAATTATTCAATCTCAATAGACAAGGTAAGATTCATTTTTCACCAACTGCTTTTCCTGCGCAACATGATGTGCACTCGGGGCACCATCTTCATGATGTGAAGATGTTTCCGGTCACCAATCATGCCATTTCAATCTCTAAGGGCAACCCTTTCTTCAATAATCACTATCCAGCCACTGGTCAGAATACAATTGGGACTACCATGAAGCCACAGTTGCTTGGAGGATTTCCTGTCACAGCTCCACTTTCAATTCTTCCCATGGCTGGTCCTGTTGCTGGGGTGGCAGACACAAGGTAAGTATCACTTTATGCTTGAAATGAACATACACAAACGTTTCTTACAAGAAACATTAATTGAATATGTTTTTTGGAACAGTGTCAAAGCATCTGGGTCTCCAGCTCAGTTGACCATCTTTTATGCTGGCACAGTCAATATCTATGATGATATATCTCCTGAGAAGGTTTTCTCTTTCTCCCTCCCTCTTCTCCACATAAATGTGTGTAGTACTTAATTTATTGTCCAATTGGCGATGGTGATCCTAAATCTGGTTTGTTTATGGAATCCTATCCAGGCTCAGGCAATCATGTTCTTGGCTGGAAATGGGTCTTCCATTCCATCAAACTTGGCACAGCCAAAAGTCCAAGTCCAGGCATATAGCTCAAAGTCAGCAGCAGCTGATGTTAGTCCCATGAACCAACCTATAATGTCTACTCCACCATCCTCTAGTCTCTCAAGCTCATTACATACAGGTTCCCAGTCAGGGAGCGGGTCAACTAGTACCGAGGAAATCATGGCAACAAAGACCACTGGACCTGTGACAACTCCTGTTGCCAAACCAGATCATCCAAAGACAGGAAATGTAGTGGGATCCGTTGCTACAGTCACCATGATACCATCTGGTATGATCTCTCTTCTCTCTCTTTAAAGCGGTGTTCTAATATATATTGTCCCCATGAAGATGTTCCAACAAAAAGATTTTTAAATTATATTTGCACATTCGCTTAGAATTTATTAGATGATCTACAAATTAGGTTCTTGTTTGTCTATCTGCAATGTATAATTAATGTCCAATCTTTGTCACTGCAGCCCCTCAGGCTCGAAAAGCATCCTTGGCTCGATTTTTAGAGAAACGCAAGGAAAGGTGAGTTCTAACTCGAAGAAGAATGAAATATTCTTGTTTAAAATTTCACTTTAATCTTAATGCTCAAATCTATTTGAGAATTATCAACAAATACACTTTAGATGGTAAACTAAAGCAAGGACCTGTGGGGATGTAAGAAGCATGTAATTTAGCTAGGCTAGGTATGTTTGTCTTGGTGATGATTATACGTTTAGGCCGTTTCAAAAATCTGAAAATGGTTTTAAGGATGTTTGAGTCTGAAGTTGGAGATGCGTTTGTTTGGAGTTTGGAGCATATTTAACAACAAAGAAACAATTTTTCAAAAATAAAAAAGGGGGAAGTATAAAGTATGCTACTACCTTACTATATATTCCTGTAAAAAAATGAATTTCAATGAGGTAATATTATTGTTGCAATGATTAGCTCAGCTAAACCATCTGGCTCCTGAATTGAGGCATTATTTTTGTGCATGCAGAGTGACTAATGCGGCACCATACAACCCCAGCAAGAAAACTCCAGATTTCGCCAACCCCGAACCTTACTGATTGATTTCTCTGCAACCTCTGCAGCTGAAACTAGTTCTTGGCAAGAAAGGAGAGTACCCACATACAATAAAGGCCAAAGCAGAAAGGAATTATTGAGATTTTGTGCAGTAAGTTAAAGGTGTCGGTGCGTGTTTTGTTTCATAGAATAACTGTAATCATGGCTCTGTTTGATTGCCAAACTTAACTCGCTCTAATATATATATATATATATATAGTAAGTGTAGGGTTTTACGCCTATTTCTTGTCATTTCCCTTGCTGTTAATGCGCTCATTTTCTTAGCTTCTAAGATCATGTGATAGTAAGCACATTTGTAGCATAATTAAAATTCTATTAGCATAATTTTTTACGACTTTCCAGTTTGAATAATTCTATTAGCACATTTCCTTGCATATTTGAAACAACATGTGACCATTAAGCAGCAGCTGCAGCTGCCCCTGTTCTCTCAACATATATACATGCATACATGTATGGATGTATGGTACTCTAGGGATAAAGGACTTTAGAGCTTTGTTAGAGCTTCAGGGAGGTTTTTTCCCTTTAAAGTCGATGGCAAATGCGTTGAAGCATTAAAAGGAATATATTGAGGATTTTAACTCATATCAGCATAAAAGTATAACCAAACAGTTTTTACACATATCAGCTAAATTATCTACAGCTACAACAACCATATTGAAAAGCTAAGAGTCTTTATTTGTTTCGATTATTATGAAAATTGACCGCACTACATTACGGGTTCGAGCAAATAATTTTTATGATTGTTGAGATTAAAGAAATTAATAGGATTTATTGGTCAAAAATTAAAATATAACACACACACACACACACACTCACATAAAATATAATATAATAAAACATATTACCACGTTCTATTATAAAAATAGCAAAATCGAAGTTTTAATATCTAAAATTATCATTGCTATTACTGCCAAAACAATTAGAATTATCAAATTATTCTGAGAGAAAAAACACTAAAAAATATTAACAAAAGAGTAAGCAAGAAAAATAATAAAATTTATTATTATTATTATTATTATTATTATTATTATTATTATTATTATTGTGTTGATAATGAATAAAAAACCAGAAATAAATGAAAGAAAAAAAATCCTCATAACTTTAACAAAAGATCAGATAAAAAAATAAAATCAAAATTATCAGGCAAAAAAAATTAATCTAATTTGAAAATATAAAAAAAAACCAATAAAAACCTAAAAGAAAGAGCAAATAAAAATAAAATAATAGATGATAAAACAAAAATAAAAATTATTAGATGAAAAAAATCATTTAATTTGAAAATTTTAAAAAATATATGTTCTACATTGCAGGCTAAGCAAACAATTTTTATAGGATTTGCTGGATCAAAATTAAAATATAATATTTATATATGTGAAATTTAATATAATAAAATAGCTCAACATACACTATTATAACAATAGCAAAATCAAAGTTTTAAAATCTAAAATTATCATTGCTCTTATTATTAAAACAATTAAAATTATTAAATTATCTTGAAAAAAACACTCAAAAACATTAACAAAAGAGTAAGTAAGAGAAACAATTAAATTATTATTATTATTATTATTATTTTTATTATTATTACTATTATTATTACAATTATTATGTTAATAATGAAAGAAACAAAAATAAATGAAAGACTAAAAAAATCCTAGAAACTTTAACAAAAGATCAAACAAAAAAATAAAATAAAAATAAAAATTATCATTGTTATTACTGTCAAAATAATAAAAATTATCAAATTATCCCGAGGAAAAAAAATCTAAAAAACATTAACAAAAGAGTAATTAAGAAAAATAATTATATTATTATTATTATTATTATTATTATTAGTGTGTTAATAATGAAAGAAAAAAAAATGAAAGACTAAAAAAATGCTAAAAACTTGAACAAAAGTTCAAACAAAAAAATAAAATAAAAATAAAAATTATCATTATTATTACAGTTAAAACAATAAAAATTATCAAATTATCCCAAGAAAAAAAACCCTAAAAAACATTAACAAAAGAGTAAGCAGGAAAAATAATTAAATAATAATAATAATAATAATAATAATAATAATAATAATAAATCATAATATGAATTAATAATAATTAAATAAAAGGATTAAAATAAAAAATTAAAAGTATAAGGGCTGAAATGAAAATTAAATATAAGGGGATTAAAATAAACAATTAAAAGTATAAGGGCTGAAGTGAAAATCAAATATATTATCAATTTCAATCAAAGGATAAAATTGAACAAATTGAAACTTCAGTACCGAATAAATTAACCCTTTTAAACTCAATCCGGAAATTAAAAGGAGGACCGAAGTGAAACATTAACATTCAATTAATTTCAATCGAAGGACCCAATCGAACTAAATCAAAACTTATATAACAAAATAAGTACCATAAATAACATAAAAAGTCCAGGGACCGAAGTGAAACTATGGAAAACCCGGGGGACTCTCTTGCACTTTTACTTGCAGGGGAGAGAAAGACGGTGCCATCGGCTTTAACTGGCCACCGCCGCGTCCACGGTCTCCTGGGGACCACACGCGCTGCACCGGGAGGACGACCATACGGAGGCGCATCGAGAGAGAGGCCGATAGCGCGTCTCCGGCCACCGGAGCACGTCGCACGCGCCACACAAAGAGGGCGTGGGGCTGCATACCGTCGGGCGCATGTTCCGTACGCGCCGACAGTTAAAAAAAAATAAAATAAAAAATAATGGTCAATTACCGGTACACCCTTGTGCCTAAGTCATCAATTTTGTCTTATTAGGGGCTAAACCCGTAATTAACCATTTTCAAAAAAATATAAAATATTAAAAAGATAGGCGGACCGGACCGGTCCGGTCCGAAATTGTGCAATTACCGCGGAGCCCCTCCACCCGTAACCGGTTTTTTGTCTTTTTTGAGGGCTAAAAATACGATTTCATTGTGCAAATAATGATAAAAAAATCAGAAAATCAGAAAACCAATCGAACTAAAAACCGAACCGACCCAAAAATACACTATTGAAATCCACAGTGTTTTTAGACACAATGCACAGTGAATTCCCATCCTCTTTTAGTTTATTTTATAATTACTCTACTTTTTTTTTTAATATTGTAATATTATAAAAGGATTCCAACACATTTATATTAATATTGCAATTCAAGATACTTCATAAAGAGATTAATCAAATATAAATGTATTATTTATCAGAAAACCAAGTGACGAGACTTAAATCTACAACTATTAACTGAATGAGTTTTCTTCTTGTCAAACAAATCATGGTCTTGATGATAAAATATAATCTAAAAAAGTTATCTATCACATGAATGGTGTGTGTGTGTGTGTGTGTGTATTAGTTTTTACATAATTTTGAATCAAACCACAGTATCCCAAAGTCTTCTCAAATATTAATTTTTATAAAAAATTAATAATACCATACGCTTCATTTGAACATAATTACACATCGCAACTTGCATCTTTTAACCAAATAAACTTCTTTATTTTTTTTTTGTTTCAAATACAAAATAGACTTTGGTTACACACTTAACTTGAGTAAAAACACGGTAATATTAATAAAAAAAATAATAATAAGTAGGAGTCACCAATTTGGCTTCACAATGCTACAATATCATTGTTAAAACAATTAATATCAAACACAAAAAAGATAGAATTTTGAGTGCTTTGTATATTATAAGTGCTTGGACTTAACCATAATACAAATAAAATATATATAGGTTAAACTGAAAGTTTAAATCCACTCTTAATAAATAAGACTACATAAATATTATTTAACATTGCTCCTCAAACTCATGATGTGACAGCTACAAGCATACAGAGTATGCCAACCAAAAAATGAAAACGAGAGATGGAATGTGTATTGGTAAAGAAATCTGTAATTTGCAAGGAATAATGAACAAAAAGCAAAACAATGGTGCTATGCTTGAGATGGTAGTGAGTAAGATGACAATCAATCTCGATGTGCTTGGTTCGTTAATGAAAAACCAAGTTGTGAGTAATATGAATAGAACTCTGGTTGTCACAATATATAGGAGTATGATGAGAAAAGAAAACTCCCATATCAACAAGTAACCAATGTAATTAAACAATCTCTTTGGTAGTAGATGTCATGGCACAATATTCTACTTTGGTGGATGATTGAGAAATAGTGAATGTTTTTTGCTCTCCTAAGAAATAAAAAAATCATTTAAAACAATATAAGATCCAGTAACAAACTTGTGATCCGTGGAATCACTACCATGATCAGCATCAAAGTATGCATGCAACTCCAAGAAAGAGGTGAATGAAAGTAAAAGACTCTTAAAAATTATACCCCGAAGATATCGTAAAATACAAAGAACAACTGTCCAATAAATAGTAGTAGGAGAAGCAATAAACCAACTAACAATATGAACAACACATGCAATATCTAGACGGGTGATGGTGAGATATACCAAACTCCCAACAATAGTGTGGTATAAAGTAGAATCTATTAAAGGTAAACCATTAGAAGAAAAGTACCTTGCATTAGCCTCAATAGAAGTATCTACAATCTTGTTATTAGTAAGTCTAGCCCACTTAAGAATATCTGCAATATACTTCGACTAAAAAAAAAGATAACCCCTAGGTGAGTATGCTACCTCAATACCTAAGAAATATCAAAGATAACTCAAATCCTTCATTTCATATCGTCTTGCCAACTTTACTTTCAAAACTAAAATTCCTTCAATGTCATCACCAATAATAATCATGTCATCAACATATAAAAAGAAAATGATATGACTTGCATTAGTGTACTAAATAAAAAGAGTAGAATTATGATTGCTAGAAACAAAACCAAGAGACAAGATCACAATAGAGAATTTCTCAAACCAAGCACGGGGTGCTTGTTTGAGGCCATATACTATTTTCTTTAGTTTACAAACATATCCAGAGCCATGTGAAATACTATGACAGGGTTCCATATAAATTGCTTTTTAAAGATCTCCATTCAAGAAGGTATTTTTAACATCAAGTTGAGAAATATGTTACTGACAAATCAAAGCTACAACAATAAGAGTATGAATGTAGTTATTTTGCAACTGGGGCAAATATCTCCTCATAGTCCATACCATAATGTTGAGAGTATCCTTTTGCAATCAGCCTAGCTTTGTATCGCTCAGTAGACCTATCATAATTTTTCTTGATCTTATACACCCAACAACAACCAACAACACTCTTATCAGGAGATGGAGGAACTAGATCCCAAGTATCTATCTTATGCAAAACAGAAAGTTCCTTATCCATAGCTTGCTATCAAAATGGATCAATAATTTTTTTTAAAGGAAAAGGGTTCAAAAAGACATGAATAGAAGCTAAAAAAGAAGTAAATAATGAAAAATAACAAGAATAAACAAAATATGGTAGTTTTGTGGACTTATGAATATAGATGGACAGACGTGAAGGTGAATCCATAATCTTAGATGAAGCTTGAGGGGTTATAGATGTGAATGGAGCTTTAAGTGTGCAAGAGAGTAAAATATCAGTACTTGCAAAGTTATGAATACAAACTTATCGAGCATGAAGAAAGGTATAAGTACCAAAATCCTCAGAAAAAGGATCTATACGAATAAGATCAGTTTTAGTCAAGTTATGAGTAGTGGATGGTGTCATCACCCAATTTTTGGGTGACTCCCCAAAATATACCAAAAAAATAAAGGGGCTAGTGTCGGCAGAAAAATTAATGTGGAAATTTTGGATGTTTTCGAAAGCCCGATCGTACTTCTTTTTCGCCCAAAAATGAAGGAAAATGCAGATTCGAGGCGAAGATAATTTATTATTGGATAAATCTGCATAAAAGTTAGGTCGTAAGACATAATTATATTTTTATGGGTCAATTTGATTTAATCGTCGGCCGATGTAAAGTGTAATTATGCTTCGAAATTAATTGAGAGCCCAATTAAAGGATTTAATTTAGCGCAAGAGCTTAATTATACTTTATATGGGTCAAATTAATTTTATTAAGGTCTTAATTAGTGAGAAATTAAGTTTGGAAGCCGAATCTGGGTTCAATTGAGAAAATCAGGATTTTCGGTGACGAAACTCTTCGGAATTAATTGAGAGCCCAATTAAAGGATTTAATTTAGCGCAAGGGTTTAATTATACTTTATATGGGTCAAATTAATTTTATTAAGGTCTTAATTAGTGAGAAATTAAGTTTGGAAGCCGAATCTGGGTTCAATTGAGAAAATCAGGATTTTCGGTGACGAAACTCTTCGGAATTAATTGAGAGCCCAATTGAACGATTTAATTAAGCGCAAGGGTTTAATTATACTTAAAATGGGTCGAATTAACCTAATTAAGGGCTTGATTGCTGAAAAATCAAGTTTGAAAGCTTAATTTGGTTTAAAATTGAGACAATCGGGATTTTCGGCGACGAAACTTTTTGGGTGAATTCGGAAGCCAAAATTAAAGATAAAAATATCTTTCTTCCTGTTTTTTCCCATCAAAAAATCTTTTTTTGTCACAAATTATTTATTTTAAAATTAAAAAAAAAACCCCACCAAACTTCTGCCGACAGCCATGGCTGGCCATTCCAGCAGCCATGCTGCAACCATTCCTTCAGCCCTCACCGTGCCCATGCTTTCAACCATGCCACACACCATACCTGGATAATCACACCATGCCATGCACCATGCCTTATTCTCCTATAAATTGGCAGGATAAAACAAAGCAGGGGGGAAACAAAGATAACACTGTCACGGAGGGGCTGAAAACTAGAAGAAAAAGAGAAAAATTTGGACAGTGAGGGAACTGTCACGGGGAAGAACAAGGGGAGGAACAAATGAAAAATAGGGGAGAAGAAACACAAACATAACACTGTCACGGGGGGTTGAAAACTGGAAGATACAAGGGGGAAATTTTGAAATGGAGTGATAAAATCTGGGTTGAAAACAAAGGGGGGATTTTGAAAATAGAGGAAAAACACATAGAAGAAAGATGAAATAATACGTGGGAAACACTGGGAAAAAAAACACACCTGTAACAGCCCCTCATCCTCTTCCACTTCCACGACAGCCCTCTTCATCGCCGTTTGCAACCCCTTCTCTCTCCAGTTAGCCCCAACCAATGACATCCATTTTCTTCTCCATCTCCGGGGACCTCTGCAACCGACAGCAGGCCGTTGCAACTCTCTCTCTCTCTAAAAACCAGACAGCAGCAGCTCCCTCTTGTCGCCCTCGATAGTGTGCAGCCCACACAGCTACAACCACCACCCCTCCATTTTCACTGTCAACCACCCAACAGAAAACCCGCCGTAATCTCGAGCAGGCCCAACCATCATCCTTCTTCTCCGGTGACACAGCACCAGTAGCAGTAGAGGAAGGCAGCAACAGGCCAGCCACTTCAGGAGCTCATTCCGGCCACCACAGACCTTCGTTTCCGACGCCACCATGACAGGAAGGACGACCTCGATCCCCTCTACACGGCTGTATCATCAGGTAACCCTCTCGTCAAGTTCGACAATTTACTGTTCATGAACATGAACAGTGTTTAAAACTACACTGTTCACATTCTCCTCGGTTTCGTTTTCTTTTTTTCTTTCTGTTTGTTTTTTTTTCATTTGGTTTGGGCTGGGCCGAACCGACCCAGCCCAATGCTGTGGGCTTTCAGCTTGTGAGGGCTGGAAGCCCAGCCAACTTAAAAACATAAAAAAATAAAAAATAAAAAATACAAATTGACAAAAAAAATATATAAATATTTTTTTTAAAAAAATACTATTATTACTACAAAAAAAACATTTAAAAAAAAACAAAGATATAAAATATTTTCGTGCATACGGCCGAATTCCAAGGTGTTTCCATGCATATTTTTCAATAAAAAAATATATGTTGCATCTTTCACATATTTTGAATAAAATTGGGTATCGTAACCAGTTTACGATTATCCGTTGGTATTCGGCCAAAATATCAAAAATAATTTAACAATTATTTTGTTTTAGTTTTCACGGTGTAAATTTATATTGTAAAGTACACCTGCAGATAAAATAGATTTTTTTTACGGTGTAAAATTACATTGTAAAGTACATCCGTAAAAAAAAAAGGTTTTTAACTGCGGTGTAAAATTACATCATAAAGTACACCCGCGGACAAACAAAAAATATTTCCTTTTTTTAAATTTAGTGTAAGAAAAAATAAACTTAAGAAAAACAATCAAACAACAATGCAGCTTACCTTAGTTAGGGTGCACTGGGGGTGACGCATCTTTCCCTTGCACAACAAGTCCCCTTACCCAAGACTCTCGCAGACCACTAGGTTCCTAGTAACCTTAATACTAGGTGGCGACTCCTTAAAATTATAGTTGTAATTTTTACGGCTATAAAAAAAACCCTCCATTTTCACCGCGTGTCGTTGTCTCCCCAAACCGCGGGGGATGGCGGGGCACGGAGCGCGAAAAAAATCATCGTCGCGACAGATGAAATAGAAAAGAAACATGTATACTCAAGGAAGACAACATGAGGAGACACATAAAGTTTTTAAGTTATTGGGTTAAAACAATGATACCTTTTCTTTATGTTCACCATAACACAGAAAGACACAAATAATGGATCGAGAGGATAACTTAATGCATTATACATGAGGATAAAGAATGAAACAAGTACAACCAAAGACTCTAAATGATGAATAATCACAGACATACTTATATAATTTTTCGAAAGGAGATAGACCTAAACTATGAGAAGATGAAATCGTATTAATCAAATTTACAGTAGTAAGAGCAACTTCTCCCCAAAACTTACTACGAACAAAAGCAAAGACCAAGAGAGAACGAGTAGTTTCGATAATAGCCTATGTTTTTTTCAGCAACAACATTTTGCTCAGCAATATATGTACATGAAGTTTGGTGGATGGTTCCATCTAAGGTAAGCAATTGGCAAAATTTATTAGAGGTGTATTCCCCACCCAAATTAAACCTTAAACATTTGATCACAGTAAAATGTTGAGTTTTGATAAGAGTTTGAAAAGCTGCATATATCTCAAAAAATTTAGAACAATGTTTCATTAAATAAACCCAACAATAACGAATATGATCATCAATAAAAAAGATATAATATCGAGACCCTCAAAGGAGAAGGTCCCCATATATTAGAATGAATCAAGTCAAATGGTGAAGAAGAAACAAAAAAACTTTAATTAAAAGGTAAAATGCAAAATTTTGCCAGTTTACATCCACTACAATAAGAAATGTCACAAGTTTTCAAATTTTCTAAAACTCATATGGATGCCAAAAATCTCAAATGAAAAGATGAAATATGATCTAGACGAGAATTCCATAAATAAAAACTAAAACATGAAACACTCAAATGAAAGGAAGACAAGTCAATAGTAGTTGCAGCACCGACAACGACGGCACCTAGTACTTTTAACTCATCCAAAACATATAGTCCATTCTCCTTACAGCCTATCCCAATCAGTTTCTAAGACTATAAATATCATACATAATAATAAAAAAAACCATAAACAACATGACTAAATAATCATCAGAATCACATATTTGATCAACAGATGCAAAATTCAATTTGAGATTTAGAATAAGATAAACATTAGGGAACAACAAGTGAGGTGTGAAAACAGTTCTAACACCTGCTAAGGGCATATAAGTGTCATTAGCAGTCAGAACAAGAATGGAGGATAAAAGGGACATAGAGGTAAAAAATGAGGAATTTGAAAACATATGATGGGAAGAACAAAAATCCAAGACCCATTCGAAGTGTGACATATTGAGGAATTATAAGTCAACTGACCTATGGAAGAAGAAGCAGATATAGCTTGTGGCTATAAGGAGAGAAACTTCTAAAAATGCCCAGTCAAAGTATTAGGATCGATAATAGAGCCTAAGGAAGCTACTACTGCAGTATTGTGGTGTAGTGATTTATAACCCTAAGGTGGTTTATGAGCATTAGATTGTGACTGATTGTCAGGCTTTCAAGCTTGATTCTGATGTCTCAACTTAAGACATTAAGCCTTGTAATGACCTTTCTACTTACAAAAACTACACTCATGGAAGCTAACCCTTGTGTAAGACTTGTTTTGATGATTAAAGAATGACTTAGAAGGTACTACTAGTATAGAAAGATTTAAAGCAAAAAGAATTCTCTTTTTAGAATAAGACTAAGGATGTATTTCTTCAACCAATAAATCACTGATAACAGAGTCAATAAAAGGCAGTGGAGTATAATGCAAAATTGAACCTTTAAGGCCTTTGAAATCAGCGAAATGCTGTTAAAAACTGTATCAATCGTTGCTGCTCTCTATGCTCAATATAGGCACCACATGCCTTTAATTCTGTCAATTCTATAAGATCCAATTAATCTCAAAGATTTATCATAACAAAATAAAACTCTTGAATACTTATATTCTTCTAATGAAGAGCTCGAATGTCATTCTCTAATTAATATTATTTTGCTTAATTTGATTGTGTGAATAACTTTTGCAGATAATCCTAAACCTCTTTGCTGTCTCATACTTTGCCAACTACATACCTATCAAATAATCAACAAAATTGTTAATTCAAGTAATGATCTTTGCATTATTTGCTTCTCATGTATATATCAAAACAGCATCCCCCTCCTCAATTGGGTACCATATAAGTTCCACTAACATACCCCTGTATGATATTACTCTTAAGGAAATCTCTCAATGCATAACACCAATACAAATAGCTCTTCCTATCCAACCTCACATTCACAGACGAAAGCGAATCATCTTTTTCAGTACACATAATTAACAGTCACAGTGAACCAGAATACGAAAGCAACGAAAACTAAAATACCAAATTGCAGAAACTGAATAAAGATTGTAGAAACTAAACAAATATCTTCTTAATAAAATACCAAAATAATTGTAGAAACTAAATGCAAATATCAAATTGCAGAAGTTAAAAGGAAGATGAAAATACCAAATTTTATAGAGACGAAAGACAAAATATAACTAAAAAAACCCTAACTATGATACCATGCTAAAATAATTACGATCAAACACAAAAAAATGAGGCTAGAATTCTGAGTGCTTTGTATATTCTGAGTGCTTAGACTTAATCCTAATACAAATCACGTATATATAGATTAAATTGAAAGTACTATTCTACCTTTAATAAATAAGTCTATATAAATATTATTTAACAATCATATCCTTATAGGAGTTAGAATGATGAAATCGGTACGTAATGATATTTCAAAATATGAGATATGTAAATAATAAGTTATTTTGTGTTTGAGATAGGGGTTAATAAATATGTTCATGTGCTTGCATGGCTTTTATTTGGTCTAAAGAATCCCTGGTAAAAAACATAATACTTGCAAAAATAACCATAATTTGAAGGATTCAAATATTTATCCAATAATAAAATCAGTATAATTATGAAAACTAATAAATAGTTTAAATTTTAAAAAGAAAATATTTTAGAATTTTAAGTTAGTTATTAATATGATTTTTTCATGAGTTTATTTTAAAAGATAAAAAATTATGAACACTTATCTTAATGGTTTATAAGATTTTATATCCATGAGCCTTTTTGTTTTTTTATAAAAAAAATCAATAAAAAATTCTATGCTTTTAGCTATATTTATATAAGTTAAATATCTCTCTATATATATTATTAATAAAATAAAAAGTGATAAATTTATTAAAAAAATGAATACCCCTACAAATATAATCTTTTTTATTATAAGAAATGATTATTTTCAATAGAAAGAAACAACAACTTATTAGGCATTAAAAAAATTCAAATATAGTGGTCGTTTGGTAATGCGGTGCAAACTTTGTTTTAAAGAAAAAATAATTTGCAATTGTTTGGCAACGATTGTAATGCAATTTTAATTGCCATGGGACCCACCAAAAACACGGTTGAACCACCATTTAGCATAAACAAGATTTTAGAGCTTTTACTACATTTCATTTGCCTTCGCTACATTTGTGTGTGGATAGAATGATTTGCAAAAACAATAATGTACAAAGAGGAAGAAGACAATGATTGTGCATAAAAAAATCATAGTATAACCACCCTGCCACCCTTGACACTGATAAGACCACTGATAACTTCCTCTCTCTCTCGGTTGCAGGTTTCTCTCATAAGAAAAAATTATGGATGCAGTTCTCTCTCTTCTCAATAGTCATCGGTGAGCACCACAGTTGCTCCTTCAGCATCGACAACCTCTCCTCTTCATTGGCAACACCTGCATCGTTCAGTCTTCCCCCACAGCTCCAATGTCAGGCAGCAGTAACAGCAACAACACAGTGCAACAAACTTCTGACGCTCCTCACGGCCACCATAGACCACCATTATGATGTCATTACCACAGGAAAAACCACCTTAGCCTCCTCTACCCATTGGTATCGACAGGTAAGCCTCTCATCATCGCTGACCATGTTACTATTCACGTGTTACATGAACAACAACTATGTGAATTAATTTACGATGAATAGTGTAGCGCACCATGTGTTTTCTGTTTTTTGAACTCCTCGGCTGGGCTAGACTTGCTCTCGGTCCAGCCTAAGTCCAGTAGAGCTGGGTCCTTTTAACCGAACTTGGTTGGGCCGACCTATTTAGTTTAGGACAAGCTCAGTCTGATTTTTTTAACAAAAATATAAAAATTATATTTAAAAAAAAATTAAAATTATGTAGATAGAGATCAATTCTGATGAAAGATAAAGATCCTAAAACAATACTATTATGGATCGCAGATGTTGTTGCTAATGATATTTTACTAGATATTGTTCATCAATCAAATAGCAAGAGATTGCAGAGACCTTGACGTATGAATTTAGTTCGTAAAAGAATTGCAAGTAGTTTGATTGGAGAATAAAAATGAGTGTCTAATTTACTTGAATTATTAATTATATTTTATTACCATGATAATTAAATCTATAATATTTTTAAAAATATATATGTATATCCTTTAAAGTAATTTCACAAGTTGACATCAATATGAAAAACAAGGTAACCAAAAACTCGAACTACTTTTCATTAAACTCAAACTCAATCATAGTTTTAATCAAGTACTTAAGTTTCAATTACAAACTGCAATTAAAAACAATTTTCATGAAATAACTTTTTTTCAATCTAAACAACAATAGCGACCATAATACCAAAAATTTCATAAGTTGACGCTGCTTTCCCGTGCAATGATTTTAATTTCACAGTATTACCATATTAGTAAGCTGAACAAGTAGTTGGGTTGAGGTAGTTTTTAAAATTTCATAGCCTTAAAAAGTTCAAATATTCGAAAGTTGACAACTTTGTCATCATCTTTTGGCCTTCAGAAATCCTGGATGCAACTGACTGGGTAATAATTTACAGTATCTCCTCTATATCTAATAAGGGATCATGCTTCTTTTATCATCATGGATTCAGGTGGAGGTTATCCTGAACCAAAAAAAACAGGGCAGTGCCCTTCAAATTAAGATATTTTCTCCGTCACTATTAGGTTTTGAAGTTGTAAAGCACCTTTTCATTTTCTTCATTCACTTTTTTATTCCAAAGCAACATAGTGCAGAAAAATCTGCAACATGAAGAGCCCAAAGATTTTAAAGCTAGTTCACTGAGGAGGGCGCAACCATCTCATGATCGACTTGGCTTATGAAGAATGCTTACACCCAAAGCTCATGGGGGGATTTTGGACCAGATTTGGATGGGTGGAAACATGTATGGAAGAACTTGTTTCAGGTTTCAAATGGGAAAGAGATGTAAATCTGGACATAGACTTTCTGCTGCCCTCCCACAAGAGCAAGAACCTTTGCTTTAGCCATGTTGTTAAGTTGGACAGGAACTCCCTGCCCTTCATAATGGACAATATAATGGCTGACGACACACAAGTTTCATCTAAGTAAATTCTTTAAACATATAGAACTTCAAAGCATATAAAAGAAAGTTCCAAGAAACTTGTAATCACAGAAAGTCAATGAGATCCGCAATTTCTGATGCTTCTACAATAGAGGACCAACTATCAGCTTCATCTCAACTCTCAAACATCCTCTGCAAATATAATTCAAATTCAATCTTTGTATTCAAACCTTGTAATCTTTATCTTATCACTATGTAATCTCTATCGCTTACTAGTTTATAGGGTTGTGACTGTGTATATATACTACTGCCAATCTAATGAAAATATAAGTTTAGTTTATGTTCTTATGGTATCAGAGTATAACCAAGAAGTAATAAAACCCAAAGTTCTTTCTTAAACCATCCTCCTCTCTTCTTATGCCATGACCATTTCCCTAACCACAGGGAATGTTCCAACCACAGAAACTCCCAGTAGTGAGCCAAATCAAAATCTTATCAACTCTAATATTGTTGCCCTAATACCTCTGAAGCTAAACTCTACCAATTACCTCTTATGGAATTTTCAATTCCATACTCTTTTCATTGGCTACGATCTCATTGGCTTTATTGATGGTTCCAAACCATGTCCCTCAGCCACAATCACCACTAATAACACAATCAGCTCTAATCCAGCACACACATTATGGATATGTCAAGACCAACTTCTCCTCATTGCCTTTATTGGCTCCGTTTCACCTCTCATAATCCCTTTCATTGTTTAATCCCAAACAGCCCATGAAGCTTGGACCATCCTAGCCATAACCTATGCAACTCCATCCCGTGGACGAATCAAACAAGCCAAAACCCAACTCAAAATGATCACAAAAGGCTCTGCTAGTGTTACATCATTTTTGCAGTCCATCAAAGCCAAAGTTGATGAACTTGCTCTTCTTGGAGCACCATTGCATGCTGAAGACCTCACTGATAAAATCCTCGATGGACCTGGAGATGAATATCGTTAGTTAACTCATGTTGTACAAGCTAGAGATATGCCCATATCCTTTGAAGAGCTACATGAAAAATTTCTCAACTTTGAAGCCTCAGAGATACCGTCACCACTGGATCCCCTTCAATTTCCTGCTACTGCAAACCTTGTGCACAGAAACCTATCAAATTGGCGCTTCACTTCTCAATCCAATACCTATAATCAAGGTTGGCATCCTTCTAATACCTTTCAGAACAAATATGCTTTTCTTGCAAATCCCAATCATCCCACACAGCTAAGCAATCGTACCTCTCGCCTATATTTGGGTTATTGCCAAATATGCAGGATTCAGGGACATACAACAAAACGCTATCCCTCATTTCGCTTTGTTTCAATTCCCAAACCTATCACCTCTCCTGCCTCACACTCATCCTCTACCACTCCTTGGTAACCAAAGGCTAATGTTGCAACAAACATTTCAAATCAACATTCCTGGCTTCTTGACAGTGGTGCTTCACATCATGTTACTGTAGACCTTGAAAATATCACATTTCATGCTCCTTACATTGGCTCTGATGACATAATGATTGGTGATGGTTCGGGTCTCTTTATTACCCATACAAGTTCCACAACTCTACCCTCTACTCATAAAATCTTTTCTTTAAATAATGTCCTTTGTGTTTTTGCTATGAATTTTTTTTTATTTTGATTTCTCAATTTTATTCATCCAATAATGTTTCAATTGAGTTCTTACCCTCTGCTTTTCCTGTAAAGGACATTCACACGCGGGCAGTACTGTTGACGGGCACCACTAGAGATGGTGTTTATGAGTGACTAATATCCTCACAATTGTTTATCTTCCCTTCAATTAAAACAACCTTGTCCGAGTGGCATCACCGATTAGGACATCCAACTTTTTCTATTATGAAACAAATTGTTTCCCATAATAAAATTGATTATTTCACTCCATTAAATAAAAAAATTTCATGTAATGCGTGTCTAAGTAATAAAAGTCACAAACTTTTGTTGGCTCAATCCACAATTATTTCCACTTCACCACTTGAAACTATTTTCTTTGATGTTTGGACATCTCCAGTCACTTCCACCAATGGTTTTAACTATAATGTAATTTTTGTGGACCATTTCACCAAATACATCTGGTTCTATCCTCTTATTCATAAATCAAATGTCAAAAATATTTTTATCCAATTCAAAGCCATTATTGAAAAACATTTTGATAAAACAATCAAAACACTTTATTATGACAATGGTGGTGAATATATTTCCCTTGTTGATTTTCTCTTAACAAATGGTATTTCACATCTCACTACTCCTCTCCATACACCTGAGCACAATGGTTTCTCTAAACGACGACATCTTCATATCATCGAAATTGGATTAGCATTGTTCTCTTATGCTTCTCTACCCTATAATTACTGGCCTTATGCTTTTGCATCCACAATCTATCTCATTAATCGCATACCAACACCTACACTACATTTCTTTTCTCTTTACGGAATGATTTTTTCCACATCTTCTAATTACTCAAAACTTAAAATTTTTAGTTGTTTATGCTATCCAGGTTAAAACCATATACAGCCAACAAATTACAATCCAGGTCAAAACCCTATATCTTTCTAGGCTATTCTTTAACTCAAAGTGCCTATTATTGTGTTGATCCCTCCATTTCCAAAATTTATACATGTAGACATGTCCATTTCGTCAAAACTACTTTTCCATTTTAAATTCTGTCCATTCCTCCCTTTCCTGCCACGTCAGAACCAGTTGCCACTTGGCTTCCACCCCCAATTACCATTCCTCATGTCATTCATCCATCGCCACTCTACCATCTATCGTGGAAACCCAGCAGCCAGTGCCCAACCTTCACCAAGTTTCAGTGCCCTCATCTTCATCATCTACCTTTCCACCCTCACTACAACGACCCGTAACCCCTGTCTTCCCAACCAATTAACTCATCCATTATCTCCTTTGCAACCCCTACCCACTCACCACATGATTACAAGAGCCAAAGCCAACATTCACAAACCCGTTACCAAAATGAATCTTCACACCCAATTAACCAAGAGTGCTG
This sequence comes from Salix dunnii, assembly GCA_015731905.1. Taxonomy (NCBI): domain Eukaryota; kingdom Viridiplantae; phylum Streptophyta; class Magnoliopsida; order Malpighiales; family Salicaceae; genus Salix; species Salix dunnii. The sequence continues at coordinate 7,714,578 of CM027668.1, read as the reverse complement.
ATTCAAAACCACGAACCCATACCCATGTTTTCATTGATCCATAGTGGCATCAAGCCATGTCTGCTGAGTATGATACCTTGGTTCTCAGTGGCAGTTGGTCCCTTGTTCCACCCGACATAATCCAAAACTTAATTGGGTGCAAATGAGTTTTCAAAACTAAACAAAAATCTGATGGTTCAGTTGACAGGTTCAAAGCTCGTTTGGTTGCTAAAGGTTTTAATCAACGACTCGGCATTGATTACCATGACACATTCAGTCTCATAGTCAAGCCTACCACTATTCGGATTGTGATCAGCCTTGCCATCAGTCGTGCTTGGCCTCTGTATCAACTTGATGTTAGCAACGCCTTTCTCTAAGGCAAACTCACTAATAATGTCTACATGTCACAACCTCCAGGTTTCATTGACTGTGATAATCCCTCTTATGTCTGCAAACTCCACAAAGCAATATATGACCTTAAGCACGCCCCACGAGCTTGGTACTAGGAACTTAGATCATTCCTTTTGGAATTTGGCTTCAAAAATTCATACATTGATACATCTCTTTTTATATACTGTGCTGATGGTCATACAATGTATATACTTGTTTATGTTGATGACTTAATACTTATAGAAGATAGTGATGCCATTGTCAACCAGTTCTTGGAAATTCTTGCTAGGCAGTTCTCAATTAAGGATCTCGGGTTCTTGAATTATATTCTTGGTGTGGAGGTTGATCCTAATACTAAAGGATTACTGCTCTCCTAGAGATATTATATTCTTGACCTCCTCATAGAAACAAAAATTTTGGAATCCAAGCCAGTTCTGACTCTCATCCCAACCAGTCCACCCATCTTATTGAGCTCTAGGACATCTCTCTCCGATCCTACTAAGTATGTCCATGTTGTTGGTTTCCTACAGTATTTGCTCATTACAAGACCTGATATTGCCTTTGCTATCAACAAATTATCCCAATACATGCACAACCCTTCATCTTATCATTGATCTTTTGTCAAAAGGCTTCTACGTTATCTTGCTGGAACAATTGATGACAGTTTACAACTCTACAAAGACTCTAGCTTCAGTTTGCATGCATTCACAGACACTTCTCTTAGCTTACATGCCTTCTTTGATGCAAATTGGGCAAGTGATAAAGACATGTTTTGTTCAACAAGTGCTTATTTTGTTTATCTTGGCAAAAATCCCATCTCCTGGAGTTCTAAAAAGCAACACACTATTGTTTGGTCTTCTACCGAAGCAGAGTATCGCTCAGTTGCTAATACTGTTGTGGAACTTAAAATCATTTGTTACCTCTTGATTGATCTTAGGGTTTCGCTACCTCACTGCCCTGTTATTTACTGTGATAATATCGGTGTAACTCAACTTGGCTCAAATCTAGTTTTTCATTCCAGGATAAAACATGTTGTCATTGATTTTCATTTTACCAGAGATCAAGTTCAATCAGGTGCTCTTCGTGTAGCTCGTCTCTTTCAAAGATCAGCTAGTTGATGCTCTCACAAAACCACTACCCAAACAAAGGTTTCAGCTTCTTAAAAACAAGATTGGAATTCTCTCCCGAGCTCCATCTTGAGGGGGCATAATAGAGGATCGACTGTCAGCTTCAGCTTAACTCTCAGACATCCTCTACAAATAGAATTTAAATTCAAACTTTGTATTCAAACCTTGTAATCTCTATCTTTTCCTAGTTTATAGGGTTGTGGCTATGTATATATAATACTGTCAATCTAATGAAAATATAAGTTCAGTGTATGTTCTTATGTGAACTCCTCCCAAAAATATCAGCCATTGTATTTAAAAAGCAACTGGAGGGTCTGAAAAAAGATGGTCGAGAAAAATCAAACAAAAAAGGGAATCATGAACCCGAAACAGTAGGAAAAAATTCAATAGGCAATGTCCTCATGATGAAACAAGGATTTAAAAATTGTTAATTGACATGGCAGAATAATGAAAATAATTTGAAACAAAGGCAAGGTTCTTACGGTCAAATTTATGTGTGACCATCATTATTCTTGCCTTTTTTTTCTTGCTCTTCACAGGTGAAAAATTAAAATATGCTGGAAAGCAACACGGGGGCACACTCATGAATGAGTTAAATGAAACCAACACAAGTTTCACTCAGACCATATAGAAAATAAAAGTCCAAGATTCATAAAATCATAATCATTGACAAACGACAGCAATGCCGCGCCTTCAACTCCTTTATACTTGATATAGCCATGGAAAACTGGGGGGAAATAAAATGGAAAAGTGCATGATGCCTACAGTGATAATGTGATTAGCAGATGGGATCACTCCATTTTAGCTATCAATGTGTTTTTTCTTGTCTTTTGGCACGTGGGGTTCACCAGATTCGGGTAACCATTGTTGCATTTGATCTCCCCCCTTTGTAATAAAACAAAATGTCATCATTTTCATTGATGCAAGGCCCAAGACAAAATCACATGGATTCCTGTATTTGTGCGCAGGTCATTGATCTCTATTTCCTTAAGACCTAATAATTTTATATATGATTATCCAAATCTGTCATGCAAATCAATAGTTTCTGGTCTTTACACGCACTTCCCCAAAACAAAAGCAACAACCACTCTCGTGCAATCAGATAGAGCATATTACGTGAATGAGAATGATGCACCTGATAGAATAGACCCTGTTATTAAATTAGGGTATAGTGTTTTCACCAGAGTCGGGTAGCAGGTCAAGGTTTTTACACGCAGAAAATCATTCCCCTAACAATTTTCTTCACCCCATTTGTCCTTCCTCAGTTCATCCTCTGTTGACAACCATCTATCGGTATCTTCTACTTGCTACCATCTGATTCCAAACTACATCACTACCTACTTTCTACCTAAAAACTTGAGCTAGAATCAGCACTGGTCAAGGCTTATCAGCCCAGTAGCTTGGGAACCATCATGGTTTTTCTCTCTTCTTTTTCATTCTCTGTTTAATTTATCCTGTTACCTACGGAGCAGGTCGAATGAACAAATTCAAGACGAATCTCGTATCATTCTACATCACATTATCAGCTTGCCAACTCTACATAAGACGATGGGGTGGCTATTTTTTCAAACTAGAACAAGAACCTCAAACCCAAGGCTCTATCAATTGGTTATTCATCAATCAAGAAGTGTGTAGATTTCTTGGTTTGGGGTTTAATGCTATAGGCTACGGGTGATTATTTTAAGCAGGGGCAGAATTATAACTTCTGCATATTTCAACAAGGATATCTGAGATTTTGATTTACTCTAGCCTTGCGTAGGAATTTGGTGTCGTAATCTGTAATAGCATTTATTCCTATTCTAATGCCTACCCAGTCAGGTCAGGATTAGAAATGCATCTATTTTTCTGTTCCTTTTGTCAGATAAAAAAAATCATATTAATAGACTGAAATGAATTACAGAACCAAGCTGTTTACCTTAGAGGTGAATTATTAAATAAAATGAATTTTTTAAAGAGTTTCTGAAGCCTGGAGTTTTTCTTCCAACTCTTCTTCTTCATCTATTTTTTTCCTGATTTTTCTTTCTCGCCTTGAAGGTCTGCTGCTACTGTATCGGCGTTAACCGTTAAAAGTCCTATTCCGTCCTATTTTGTCTAGGCAAATCATACACAAACCTAATCCAACTCACACTAACTCAATCTCCCATGAACCTTTTGTGGACAATAATCTTAAGTTGTCTTCCATCATAACGTATGATGGCTTTAGTTATAAAGATATGGCACCAGAAAAACTTCAGCTCCAGCATGTTTCAGCTTATTTACCTAGTTACATTTTTTTTAGATTTAACAAATCAAGGAAATATGAATTTAAAACTCGCGGCGGTTCGCGAACTGAATCGTCAGGTTTTTGGCGGCTGCTTCGCTGCTAAACAAAATTTAAAAAGAAATAATGACTTAATCTTTTAGGTTTTTCTAGTAAAAATGAGAATAGGAGTGACAGAATGATTTGTGCCTAAATCGAGATTGAAGGGATCGATAATGGCAGCTCAAGCTGGGAGGAGCTGGTAAACGCGTGAGGAAGCTGCTACTGCTGCTAGTATCTAGCTTTGGTCCATTTTATTTTCACTTAGGTTCTGAAAGAGGAAAGTTTCGGGCTAGGAGTAACGGGAAAGAGAGCAATGACTGAGTCACTGTGTGTTATTATTACTCGTAGCCGGAAAGGAAAAGCAGAGTGGAGAGGGGATTTGTCAAGAAGGGTGCGTGCGTTCGCATGGATGAACTCTGAAGTCTAAACTGTCTGTTAAACCAGGCCCAGCACCGTCAAGGGAATTATACTCAGGCCGTGACCCGGGATCAGGACCCAGATTCTTTTTCGCTATTTACGAAATTACAGCCAGCCAGGCCTGGCACCAGGGCCAGAACTAGCAGGGGAATTGTAATTGGGCCGGAACTCGGGATTCAGGACCCAGATTCCTTTTACGAAAATTTATAGTAGATCAGTGATCAAATCACATGGTTAGCTATATACTTGTCGTGGAAGATGGAGGCATGGATCTCTGACTTTACTATTAATAGATTTTTTTAAAGCTTTTGAAGACTATTTTTAAATTTTAAGAGACTAGATCATTGCCTGAACCTCCTGTTGACAGAGTGGAGAAAGTTGCTTACGTGTCTCATCACTTACATCAGCCCAAACTAGTTGAACCGCCAGATTTTAGAGAGTCCAGTTTGATTCCGTCCAGGTTCGATCACTGTTGTATACAGGGTTTGCACTCAGCTACGCCGCCTCAAAACCTGTATTCCTGTGAATCTATTTTTGTGATCGAATGCAGTGTTCGAGGCCGGCAGAAGCATTCTAGACTGGCCCAAAATGAGATGTTTCGACATGAGCCTTTCTATTTTAACCCTCCCATGCCCCTTCCAGAACAACAAAGATGATATGAAAAACGTAACCCATCATCGTGAATCCAGTATAGTAATTGCATGCCATAAACCTGCCCTCCGTGGCTGGAATTAATTTTTTTTATTTAATTTTAATATATATAATTTTTTGTTTTATATTTTGGTTTTTATTTTTTATTTTTTTTTTATTTAGTTTCAAGCCCTTGATTTTTTTGGTCATTCTGAAATAATTTTTATTTTTTTATTTATATTTATACCCTCTGCTCTTAGTTTAGATTTTTATTTTTATTTTTATCTGTATTAAATACATCTTACATTAAAAAACATAGTAAGTTTAACTTTGGTGGTCTAGAATAAGAGTGAAACTCTCTCTTATACATATATACAAAGATTATTTTGTATTTGTATATCATAAAAAATATGTGCAATATCCTTAATAATATCATATTTAATTATTGATTTTTAACTTGTTAAAAGATATTATGGCTATTTTACTGCACCCGGAAACATTAAAAATCTAATATACCCCTAGATCTATGCCCAAAATCATTGTTCACTAAGGGGTAAAATAATAATTTTATCATTACAATCCACAACAATCTGTGTCTAAATGCACAATGAATTTTATTTTGCAAAACCCTGAATATCTATCTATCTATCTATATATATATATATATATATATATGTAGCATTTTTAGACATGACTCATGCATAATGCAATTGACAAATTTCTAATATGTGAATATTTTTTTAAACATAATGCTGCTATGTGTAAATATACAAGTGGAAAAACATTTTAGCAATCTATAATGTTTTGTGAGAAGGGCTACGATGCAATGTAAAAATAATTTTTTTAAATATGACTCATGTAAAATGAAGAAAGTAATTGAAAATTTTCTAATATATGCACATTTTTTAAAGCATAATAGTTGTTATGTATAAATGTATAAGTGGGAAGAGACTTGTTCCTTTATCTGCATCCAGGTTCAATCTTCTCTGTGCATGTCTGTCATCCCTGTGGTGTCTTACCTTCTCACTAGACTTGAAGGGTGTTCAGTGAGTTCGAGCATTAGTCGTGGTGCATGTAATCTAGTTTGGACACCCTGGTTATAAAAAAAAGAGGGTCCAGGGATTAGTCATGATACGTGTAAACTGACCTGTACACCCCAGTTATAAAAAACAAACAAAAAAAAAAAGTGGAGAAAAAACAAAGAAAATATATAAGCGAAAATATTGTAGTAATCCATAGTGTTCAATGAGGAGAGCTACAACGTTTTCCCCACACTGTTTAAAAAAAAATATAGATCCGTAGATTAGTCGTGGTATGCGTAAATTGACCCGAAGACCTCAGTTATAAAAAAAAATATAAGTGGAAAAAAATATAAAAAAAAGATCCGGGGATTAGTCATGGTGCATGTGAACTGACTCGAATATCTTGGTTATAAAAAATATATAAGTGGGAAAAAAAACAACAAAACAAATGTAAAAAAAAGTGGATCCGGGGATTGGTCGTGATGCGGTTAAGCTAGCCCAGACACCCCGGTTATAAAAAACAAAAAAAATATATACATGGGGGGAAAATCATGGTGTGCATAAGCTCGCCTAGACACCCCAATTATAAAAAAAATCGAAAAATGGTATAAGGGAAAGAAATCTAAACAAAATTGAAAACAAATGGGTTCGAAAATTAGTCATGTTGGGCATAAGCTGGCCCGAACACCCTGGTTATAAAAAACAAAAAAAACAGCACTCTATTTTAAAAAAAATATATATATGTGGAAAAAAATCATGGTGCGTGTAACCTGATATGGACACCCCGATTATTAAAAAAATAAACAAAAAATATATAAGTGGGAAAGAAACAAAAAAAAAAGAAAAAAATATGGATATGAGAACTTGTTGTGCGTGTAAGCTGGCCCAGACACCCTGATTATAAAAAAAAGCACTCTGATTTAAAAAAAAAAGGAAAAAAAAAGTTGCAAGGGAGAAGCACTGTAGCAATCCATAATGTTATGTGTGGGGAGCTACAGTGCTTTACCCCACACAATTTATATGGATAACTAGTTAAATTGCACGCACTACATAGTGGGTAGAGCAAATAATTTTTATAATTATTGGGATTAAATTTTTTAAAAAACACATTGATATAATGAAACAGATCAATATATCATATTATAACAACAACAACATTGAAGTCTTAAATTCTAAAATTATCACTGCTATTATTGCCAAAACAATAAAAATTATTAAATTATCCCGATAAAATAACTCAAAAAAATTAACAAAGAGTATGTGTGAACAAAAACTATTATTACTATTATTATTATTATTATTATTATTATTCTGTTAATAATGAAACGAAACAAAATTAAATCAAAGACTAAAAAAAAACTAAAACTGTAACAAAAGAGCAAACAAAGAAATAAAATAAATGATAAAACAAAAAAAATTGTTAGCTGAGAAAAAAATCAAGTGACTTGAAAATAATAATAAAAATTAATAAACAAACTGAAAGAAAGAAAAAAGAAAAAAGAACAAAAATATCAATTTTCAAATTGTCAAGAACACAGACGAAAATTTAAGAGCTAAATCTTTTTTTTTTAAATATCACCTTAATAAATAAGAAAATAATAAAAATTAAAAATTAAGCTAAAAGCACACATATAAAAATAGATAAAAAAATTGAGACTATTTTAGAAATAGAAAAAAAATAAAAGAATTAAAATAAAAAAATAAAAGTATAAGGGCCAAAATAAAAACCAAATATATTATCAATTTCAATCAAATAATATAATTGAAAAAATCAAAACCTCTATATCAATTATATTAAAGGATTTTATACCAATCTAGAAATTAAAAGAATGAAGACCGAATTGATACCTAAATATATAATCAATTTCAATCGATAGACTCAATTAAAATAAATAAAAAATTATATAACAAAAATCAGGATCATGCAAAACAAATAAAAGTTCAGGGACTAAAATAAAATCACCATAAAACAAGGGGCTTGGCTTGTACTTTAGCATATGAGAGAGAGAAAATGGAAAAACAATCATCAACCGATCACTGTCGCTAAACTGGCCACCATGGAACATGACGTACCACACCATGAGGAACAGGACTTAGCAGCGTATTGGGTGAGATGTTGGGTGAGCATTTTACGATACCGTAAGCCGCCACACACACCAACTAAAGTAGGCATGAGGCCGTTTCCCGTTGGACGCGTGTGGAACAAGCATGCATAGTTTTCGGAAGATAATAATTAAAAATTTTGATCAATTATCGAAGCACTCTACAGACAAATCTTCAATTTTGTCTTATTGGAGGTAGATTAGTGCTTAGCTATTTTTATAAAATAGAAAATTCCTATGGCACTCCTCCCGGCCAAAATTGTGTTTGGTCTTATTACGGGGTAGATTAATATTTAGCCATTTTCAACAAATATGAAATGCCTGTGTAACCCCTCCCAGTTACACCTGTTTTTTTTTATCTTTTTCGAGGGATAGAAATGTTATTTCATTGTGCAAATAAGTATAAAAAATGTAATAAACCGGTGAACCGATCGACTCGAAAATAGAACCAACCCAAAAACATACTATTATAATCCACAATGTTTTATCTCACAAGCTACAGTGTTTCCCTGAACTTTTTTAATTATAAAACTAGTTATCTACCTGCACTACGTTGCGGGCTAGTATTTTGTATAACTGGTGGAGTTGAAACTATTAATAGGTCATGCTTGTTGAAAAATAAAATATAATATTTATTCATGCAAGTTATGATATAATAAAACACATTAATACACTATTATATCCACACTAACAATGAATCCTTTTCATCAAAAAGATGAAAATGGGTATTTTAAAATATTTTAAGCACAAAGGAGTGGAAAAATATAGTTGATAACAATATCAATTCAAAAGCCTCATCATTAAAGATATGAAAATGGATAATTACTATAAAAATTTATAGCACAAAAATGAGAAAAAGGACAGATTTTCCAGCAGCTGCATCTATCTTTATGTTGTCTTAAGCCTAGCATTTCTGCAACAAAGGAAAAGGTAATCACCTTTGTCTTGAAAATTTCTGCATAGCTAAGACAATTATATCACTAGCTATATAGTTGTTTGTCACAATTCAGCTACGATGATATGCAAAAAAAAAAAAGAACAACTAGCTCCTAACTAAAAACTAAAATTTATACTTAAATTAAAAAATCATTTACCGCATATGTAAACAATATTTAATCAATCATACATTCAATCTAATTAACTAATTCCAGCATGAAACCATCAACCAAAAGCACATGAAACAGAATTCAATACTTGTTTTATCATATATTACACATAATTATAGCACAAAATAATCTACAAAAAGCATACGCAATGCAAGAAATAATATTTGATCAACCAACCATATATCTATATTTGATCCACTAAACATCACCAACAATTTGAGGCAAAAAAGAAGGATTCAAACCGCAAAGCACTGATTTTCCAATTTCATTAATTAATTCCAGCATGAAAATATCAACCAAAGGTACATGAAATGATATTCAATACTTGATCCTGCAAACATCATAAATAGATAGATTCAAATTGCAAAACAGAAACAAATAACCACATAAAACAACCAACACAAAATCTATCCCTGTCCATGCGAACTTTTCCAAAAACAATTGTGCATATAATTCCATTCACCATGAAAAGCAAAAGCCTCTTCATCCACATAGAATAATTGATCAAATTTCACATCATGGATCAAAGAAAACCATAAGAACAACCAACTATTTCAAGGAAAAATTGACCTTGATATAAAAACAACAAAAATATAAAATTTAAATAAAGAAATCTGCATCAGCAAAACTAACAACATATTACCAATGGTAACCAAACTAAAAACTTGTAATTAATTTATACTTTAGTTTTTTTAAAGCAAAATCACACATTTATAGCATATAAATGAAACAATAACCACACAAATGACCTAGTAGTAGCAACAAAGTCATAAAAACATGTGCCAAATTTGGACGACAATACAAAGGCCACACAATAGCAACATTAGCATGGCAACATATATTGATTTAGGTCTATTAGATTATCATGAGAAATTATTGTCATTTAAAGACAAAATAATTGAGTGCAAGTGTTGAGATAGTTTTTCTTGTGTCTTTTTATAGTTTCCAAAAGGTGTTGTAATGTTATTTTTTAAGCATATGGTTGCAATTTCTTTCAAAAGAAGAATGCATTATAATATGATTGAAAGTTTGTGATAGTGTCATTTTTTTTGTTCAAGCGTCATGAACTTAAGAACAAACTATAGGAATAAATGTAAACGATACATAATTCAATATAAAAAAAAACATGATAAGAAATATGTGTTTGTTTTTGTCATATATATGTTTTTTATTTTTTGCCAATTTCCTAGAGAATTTTATCTCGTCAATTTCTTGTTTTGACCATTATCATCCCTAGGTTTCAGCATGATATATAAGGTAGGAATAATACCTGTTTTTTTTTTTTTATCAAAGCACTTGCATTTTGTTTTTCTGAAAGATCATTTCTTGATTGACTTGCTTGTGCTTGAATTTCCTTTTCTAATGATTTGTCTAGTTATGAATCACTGTGAAAAGATATTCATTAAAAGAATAAGTTTTATTTGCATCGTAAAAAAAAAATCATGTGCTCATAAACTATAGATGTTAAATCATTAGGTTTTGTATCTGCTTAAAAAAAACCTACCATGGCACTGGCAATGATGTTATTGCATCATGATCCATGCAAACTGGATTGTTAGTAGTGTCACCTAGTTTTTTTATAGCAATGAGGACAGCTTGGGTACTACCATCCATTAAAAATGTCAAAATCAGCAATAAATGCACGACATGTGAATTTGATATTTTGTTATAAAGGAGGGAAAATAGATTTAGCGCATGTTTCACATAAAAAGTGGCATGAATAAATTTCTATACATCTTAAATGGTGCATAAAGTATAGCAAAAAAAAGCAAGGCAATAAGAAAACAATATGAAGAAAGAAATTGGACCTTGTGCTCATATGGATTCATGAAAAGGATTTCTTTAATTATTTCTCTATTTTCATTAATCTGGTCTGTCAATTTCAAAACAGCAATGGAGGATGAAGGAAGCTAGTACACCTCAACAGGTAGTTTGTCGAAGCTTTTAAAATAGAACTCATGCAATTAGATGACCATAAATATAAATAAAAGATAAAAATGATTAAAAGCTTAATTTAAATGTGGAGGAAGAAACTTATTGATGATTGTAGGGCAACAATTCTGGTATGTCAGGATTTATATATTAAAGAGAAGCAATTGTTCCATTTAAATTAGGTTGACCAGGCGGTAAAAAAAATTGGCATTAAAATGAGACATAGAAATAAGAAAATATGATAAAAATACAACATACAAAGAAAAAGTAGAGTTTTTAGGCAATATAAGATATTGGAACCTTGGTATTCGATTACATGAAATCCTGCAGCCATCATAATTGGTGATTTGAGTGTTTGAAGAATTGAATCGTCAAAATCCCTTGCGTGATCACTCCATATAGTTATGCGCATTTCATCACCTCTTTAACAAACATCAAGAAAACATGTTAAAATATAATATAGGAAAAATGAATTGAGTTTGTTGGTAAACCTTATATTTTCAAGTATAAACTCTCTTTTATTATCAATGTTTGACCCCGAACCAATACTTGCTCAAGCGGTTGAATAGCTTTAAGCCTTCCTAGAACATTTGAATAAAAAAATATGTACATGTGAATTTTAGATCACATACATGGATACTACATAAAGTTGAAGGATCTAATTCAATCTGTGAGAACTCTTAAACCTTTTCTTAGAGAGAGAACATGTGCAAAGTCAATAAAGTTGAAGTAATATCTTAGCATAATAGGAGCAATAGGATCAATATTTTTAATATTGACAGAAGGTTTAAACTCAATAATCATATCGTTATCAACAACCATATTTGTTGATCTATTTTCATAGGTGTAAAAACTCTGGACTTCATAGTAATGACTCTCAATAATTGCATCGGTGAAATATGCAACACCTCATGTTTTTGATAATCCTTGAATAACCCCACCCTTTTAACAACAGTGACTATATTATGTACAAAAATATAAATGCAAAATAAAAATTAAACTCCCATTAGATGATAACATGTACATTGCAAAAGAAACATAAACCAAAATTAAAGAGGGATGAGTTAGCACAAAACGAAGAATAAAGGAAACAATACTTTTTGTTTATAGGTATATTTGAAAAGAACATGGAAAAAAAATATGTTTACAAGTATCATTATCTACTTATAGTAAAAATGAAAGGGAAATGTGCAAAAATAAACAATCATACTTGATCACCGCTGAAAACACAATTAAAACTGCTAACTTGTTTCTCAAATTTTAAAATCCATACACGACAGACCCATGTTGGCATCAATGGATAAAAGGTGTACTTCTTGATATCCTTAATAAGCATAGTCATGGTCCTGCATGAAAAATTATTACATTCATAATGGAAGAATAGGATTGAAAAACAAAAAATAAGAGAAAAACAGAAAATAAGAAAAGAGATTGACAACAACATACAAAAGAATATAAACTTGCATGAAATATGCAAATCAAACTAACAAACACTTATCATAATTAAACATAATCTCAAAGTTTAAAATAAATCTAAGACTTGATGATGAACTTGTGAGAGAGTACGTAACTGAATTCACCATACAAAAGATTTTGGTTAGCATTTTGAGAGCAATCATATCATCTTTTTATGACCGAGCTAATAATGTCTTTATAGACAATGTACCTTGCATAATCAATAGGATTTCCTTTATCGTCAAGGGTGATAATTTTAAGTCCTTTTTTTTATATAACTCTTGAAAAGAACTACATAAAGTTGACCATGAGTAAGAACTTGTTCTTGGAGAAAAACTCCGACAACCTTTAATGATTGCTCTTGACTTTTATTTATCGTCATTGCATAACATGGACGATTAGGAAATTGTCTCATTTTAATTGTGTATGCACATCTTCCATCATTTACTATAAATGTAATTCTTAGAATGAATACATGGCCACCAACATTAAAGCCTGTTATTATCTATGCTTTAATGACTTTCTCGGTCAAATGTGTCCCAAAAGTCTTATTCCATTACATAAACCTGCTACTAGGTTTAAATTTCGTAATAACTTGATTGATGTTCCTATTTGCAATGAAAGCTTATATAAAGGAACACCATTAAATTCAAGTTAATTCATGAATTGAACTAGGTACAATAAATTAGCATTTTCTGCATTGTTTGACGATGTGCCAGCACTGTCACAATTTAAATAAACATGTTTGTTTTCTAGCAACATATCAAGGTTGAAATCATTGATCATGGAAACAGTTGAATTTTTTGATGTGACTATTGCTCTTTCTTGATAATAAACAAAATCTAGGAGATAATTGTTGATGTAGGGGTAAACTGAAGAAACTATATATGCAATAGAGTTGGAATTTGCATCCAAAAATAGATTTGGTGGTATCTTGATCAAAGATGCATCATAATCATCTTCAAATGGGATGTCAGATATTTCTCCATTGCAAATCATAAGAATCCATTTGGCAAATAAAGGTAGTTCAATCTTCTTAGCATTAGATAATCCATTTGATGAAAGACGCATATTTTCATTTAGCATGAAAATTTTAAATTCATGCCACAATGGTGAGCTACTAAAAAAAACATGGATAATATCTTCCCTTGTTCCTCTAGCAACCACCATCAAGATTTGCCTAAAATCCCCACCTAACAATACTGACTTGCCACCAAATGGTTGATTAAGAGTGTGTTGGTCATTGCATGTAATGACATCTCGCAATGAACGATTCAATGCTTTGAAGCAACATCAATTATTCATTGGAGCCTCATCCCAAATAATGAGAGATGTCATCTCTAAAATATGTAAAAGGTTTATGTTCTTTTTTATCTTGCATGATGATGTCTCAGAAACAATCAATGGGATTTTGAAGTATGAGTGCGTTATACGACCACTTGGCAATAACAATGATGTTATTCTAGATGATGCAATTGCTAGGACAATCGAACCTTTAGATCAAATTGTAGTTGTTACTGTATGCCACAAAAAGTTTTTTGTGTTCCTCCATGTCCATGGACAAATATTAAAGCTTGTTTTTTTTTATCCATAACAGCTATAATAACATATTCATAGACATCTCTTTGGCATTGGTTAAGTAATGGGAAAGCTGTGGAATGTTGAGATTTAAGATCAACTATATTATAGTTAAGCTCTTCCCTTAATAACTTATTTCTTATTTGTGTAAGCAATCTTTCATTAGGCATTGAAAGCTTAAACTTTTCAAGAGAGGTTGGTGCAGCATTAAAAAGCAATTCAAGTCCATAAAGAACATAGTTTCTCAGCTCATCATCAAACATTAAAAGATCTAACATGTTCAAAGTTAATCTAAAACGTTGTATAATATCATCATGCATGGATCTCCAAAATTAAAGGAATAATTCATTTGGGTCACTGACTTCACAAAAAAAACCAAACTAACAAATAATTATCTAATTTGTAGAGATGTTAACGGTATAATAACTTCACTTAAAGCACCTGCCCATTCCTTATCAACTCTTAATAAGCCTAAGCTTTTGCAAGCAAGCTGGAATGTTAGATACAAAATTCCAAAAACTTTCCTAAGTTCATCAAAACTTAATGCTCCTTTAACATGACTTAAAAGCAATCTTAGAAAATACAATTCCCATATTGCAAGATGAACATATGTTAGACGACCAAGAATGAAACCCTTTGTTCTTGTGGACCATTGCTTCTGCTTAGAATCCTAAACAAATTTGAGGAAAATCCATGTAATACAGGTTTCATGCAATAAAATCACTTTTATTACATTCAAACCATTCTATAAACATTGTTTTATGAAACTAGGTCTTTTCATTACAGATAGCAATGATTCATTTCCTGAGTAGACAATAGTATGTTGTGATGGCAGATGAACCTGTAAACGCTCTACTGGAGGATTTCTTGAATGAATAGGAAATTGAAATAGTCGCCACACAACTTCATATAAGAATATAAAATGACAATTAAGATAGACTTTAATTCCATCATCATTCTCTTTTTGAACAACCATTCGACACGTATTTGATCCTTTGCTAACATATTTGAAAAGATAGTTGATAAACATTGATTAACAACAAATATTGATATTGATGTGTGCATTGTATCTCAATAACAACTCTCTTTTATATGGGATAACAAAGTTGTTGTATAGCTGTATACCATTTTTAAGCACAAAATTATCATGTTGTTGGCGACACTTATAGTGAACAAAACCATTGTCATAAAAAATTGTTGTTGTTTGAATTTTTTTTGGAAAAAACTTGGAGCACTTGCCCTTGTTCATGCACTTAGATTTCTGATTTGTTAGACCACATGACCCATGGGTCATAAATTTGGATACAATATCATAATAAATGGGATCGGTAATTTTACAAGGAATTTCCGATGAAACAATTGAATTAACATCTTCTACACTTCGACATTTGAATCCAGAATCTAGCCAAATGAGAAGGTGGGTGTGCAGAAGTCCTCTTTTTTGAAACTTAACTAAACAAACATCTTTTTTTGAAACAAAGAAAAAAAAATGAAAATGGTATTTAATGCATAATAATCTAATGATTGAAAAGAAGAATGAAAAGGCTAAAAGCACCTGAAATTGTCTTGCCAAATGGTTTGCTTGATTTTCTATAGGCTATCATATCAATTACTGTTGCTCAGAAGACTCTTGTAACAATGTCAGGTCCATCTTCTTGCTTATAAGGTCTACTTTTTCTAATATCTCTTTGAATCACTGGCCAATATGTATTGCATGTAAATGTAATAAAAAGATCAGGTTACCATAAGCCCTGTAGATCGCCATTGCATCTTATGTAAATGTGATATGTCTTCTTGCTTATAAGGTCTATTTTTTCTAATATCTCTTTGAATCTCTGTCCAATATGTATTACATGTAAATGTAATAAAAAGATTGGGTTACCGTAAGCCCTGCAGATCATCATTGCATCTTGATAATTATTTATCATATAACATGGGCCACCAATTAAGTAAGAGGGAATAATAATTTTCCCAGAAGAATTACCCTTAACATTTCCCCTAAAAATTGTTTCATGTATGCCTTTATAGATTTCTGATCTTGGGTTACGTTGATTAGCTCTTATGTAATCAAGTCGATCCTCCTCTACATTGATAAAAGCATCAACTAAAAATTATTGATAAAGACAACCATCTTTGATGATGGTGCTTTCAATATTTGCCCTTTCATGAATAAGATAAGCATGATATTCTCTCATAGGGACTCATGAACGTTTTCTTTGTGACTGGTGATCTTGATTAGCAAACATTATGTTACATCGATACCCATCATCGCCATAAAAAAAAAAACAACGGATATTGCAAGGCCATGAATTTTGGGTGCAGCTTAGAAATTCTTTAAAGAGAGCCATTATTTTGCTCGATGATAATATCATGCAAAGTGAAAATTACTAGTATCTCCAACAATCAAACCACCAATATCATTTGATGATCATCATATTGTTGCGAGTCATTATCTCTTTTACCAATTAGTCGTAATTTGTAATTTAACTGGCAATCATCCGAGAGCCTTTGTTTAGCATATCTAAAAACTTTGACCATTTGATTAATATCATTTAGCATTCGCATTAAATCACTAACAATATTTGCATCTAAAGAAGATGAATCGCTATCCATTGTGAATGCTCCCATTCGCGAGCTAATTTCATCAGTTGTGTCATAGACATACAGCTGTGTAAATTTAGGTGCATCACCTTCAATTGGCAAAAGTGAACCCATTAAATGATGACAATATCCATTGATCTTAAAGACATATGGACCATGCCTTTCATTAACAGAGTGGTCAAGCTTTGCTCCCATTGACATGAAAGCAAACATGGAGTTGTACGCTTATATATTATCCCAAAACTTTTTGATTTAGAGCCATTTGATGGATTAAGAAGATAGTAAAAAAGCTTCAAGGTTAAATGTGCATGTGGCAATGAAACTTTATCATCAAGGCAACAAAGTGAGAAAGCTAGGTTCATCTAAGATGAACGTGCAAGACGTTCTTAAATCCAAAAAAAGAGCTTTATAATGCCGACTAATAAATTTCTTCTCACCAAAATCAATATAATGAAGAGAGTATCCTAAAAAGCAGCAATAATTAGAAGAAGCTATTATAAGAATATGTTTTGCAATGAATGGAGAAATGTAATGTAATGAAAAAGCAAATATGGGGAAAAAGGGACAGAATTCTAAAAAGATATCATACTTTTTCTTTTCCGTTGATATTCAGCTTGACCATATGACATAACTGATGATGGATGAAAATCAGAGTCATGATTGCTCGAATGGATAAAAGTATATTAATTAGCGACATATGTATTGTCAGAATTAAGTGAGTTAAATGTTGAAGCCCTTGAACTTGAACCGTAAGACGAAGTTAGGAAAGTATTTGATTGTGGTGGACAACAAACATGTTCTTTATAGCCATAGTTTTGCATGGTCGGATAAAAGTTGGAAGATTCCATTGAGACATGCTCTTGGGTTTCAAAAGCTTCATGATCGTTAACTAGCTCACAACTAGAATCATTAAAATCTTCATTGAAGTTATTAGATGGATACAAATAAGTGTTAGTGTGCTCTAATGGTTGTAGTCTTTGTCAACGACTTGTCATCGTACTATTTATCTATAGCTTGGAAAAAATTAACAAAGAAACCTATCATCTCTTCTAAATATAAAAGACTAAAAAAAAGCAATGTAAACTCTAATTGAAGGTAAATAAATGACAACATTTAACATTATCACAACTTCAAAGAAAATGCCATGTTTCCATGCACACTAATTATGTAGGCAACAAAACACCAATCTATAAAAAAAATAAAATGAGGAAAAAAAAATAGATTCATCCAAAAAAAATTTCTAAACAGCTGCAAACAAACTATATTGCCTAGTAAAGCTGCGCAACACAAAATGTTAACAATCTTAAGAATTCAATACCCAAAAAACAATGTTATATATATTATTGGAAAAAGAAAACAAAGGTACAGTAAAATGACCCAATGAAATCAATAAATTCAATTTTCACTATCAAGAAAAAGTTAAACAAACATTCATGGTTGTAGTCTATGTCGACGACTTATCATCTCAATATCTATATATAGGTTGGAAGAAATCTATTATTTCTTCTAAAAACAAAAACCCAAAATAAATTGTGTGCACCAATATAATTAATTGGAAGAAAAAAAATAAGGAGCAAACACAATATTGTCGAAACTTGTAAGAAAAAATGGCATGCCTCTTTGTAAGGATCATCAACAATCATCCAAAAAAAGAAGCAAGGAGGAAAACTGAAAGCCTCCCCATTGTCAATAAAAAAAGCATGAAAAACAAAAATACCAAACAACTTAATTGTAGTTAGAACACGCCTTCACACCACAAAGCAAAAAACCTAAAAGAGAATGAAATGGCAAATCAACAAGTCAGGTATTTTCTAGCGTGACTAAAAGGATTGTTCTTTCATGCATATTTTTTTATACAAACAACAAACTTGTTGCTCTCATCAACATTACGATTCAATGTGCAAACATTGGAAAACACCAACACAAAAAAACTATTTTCAATACACGAATTTTTTGTTCCAATGATATATGTTGTGGTTTTGTTAATTAAAAGAATATTTTGAAATTTATCCCATTGAAATGAAATATAATTTTAGTGGAAAATAACACAATTAAAGAAATTTGATGGTTTCCAAGTGTGATAATTTTTTTTAAAAAAATTGTAAATTCAAGTATTATAAGATATACATCAAAATAAAGTGGCATGAATTCTACCAAAAAGAGAAAATAGTGAGAGTTCACCAGCATATCGTCATTTCAATTACAATATCCAATAATCATTTTAAAAATTAAATTGGAGAATCCATAAACATAAATGATTGTTATCCCAACAGTTTTATTTTGTTTGGAACCTTTATATGATTTCAATATCTCTTTCTTTTCTTATCATTTTTATCTTGTTTTACTCTTCCTCTATTCTTTAAATATATCATTTCATTTTAGTTAATTCCTTGAAATATCATAGTTTTCAAGTTTATTTTTGTAAGACAATGCATTTAAAAATTGTGATATTTTTTTAATTGAGTTTTTTTAAATAGAATTTTCCATCAACATTATTTAAACAAAACCCTCAAACTAAACATTAATTTTTCTAATTCATAATTGATTTCATAACCAAAAAAACTTGTTGGAGGCACACTAAACAGAGCAACCTAATAGATCATCAATCGTCTAATTTCATAAGTAATTATACCACTAAATCATCCACTAAAGGCATACAGATGTCAGAAACAAAATTCGATCCACCAAATAAAAATCTATACTTGATCTACTAAACATCACAAGCACTTTCAACCCAAAATGATACATTAAAACCGTTAACACCGATTTTCCAATTCCATCGTCAAATCATTAACGAAAGGCACACGAAACAAAATTCAATACCTAATCTAGTGAACATTGTGAATGCTCTTAAATAAAATGATAGATTTGAATTGTATAATAGAAACAAATAATCATATTATATAGCCAAGACAAAATTTATCCCTGTCCACACCACTATTTCCCAAAAACAAAAGAGTGCATATAATTGCATTCACAATGATAACCAAAAATCTATTCACTCATATACAGTGATGGATATAATTTCACTTTATAGATCAAAGAGACTTATAAAAACAACCAAGCACTATAAGAAAAATCTCACATTAATATAAGAATTGCAAAAACTTATAATGTAAAGGAAAAAATTAACATTAGCAAAACTAACTATTTATTTCCAACAACATCGGAATTAAAAAAGAGTCTTTAATATGTCCCTAAGTTTTCTCAAAGCAAAATAACACATCCATAACATACAAATGACATATAAACCACAAAAATCACCTAATAGCAGTAACAATGTCACAAAAACAACACAAAAAAATCAATTTCAAGAAGCACCACAACATTTATCCAAACCAAAACCAAAATGCAAACTAACAAATATTAAAGACTAAAATGTAAAACACAGTTTTATTGACTATGATCAACATACATAATTTTCAAAATTAAAAAAAGGTACCTCAACAACAAAAAGCAAAGCAATGAAAACCAAATAGCAACAACTCCAAGCCCCTAGAAAAACCACAAAAAAACATGAACTTCACAAATAACTAACCAGGTAAGAAAACATCACAGCCAAAAAAATACAATTTAACAATCACAAAAACCAACAGTGCAACTAAACAAAACTCATTTAAACTAACAAACAGTCAACAAAAGCATCAATTAAGACAACAACATCTATTATCGAATCTAACAATCCCAAAAAAAATTTGAATCAACTCAAAACTAAAGTGGCATGAATTCTCCGAAGAAGTGAAAAAGGAATGAAAGCTCACCAGCATATTGAAATTTCAATCACAATATCTAATAATCATTTAAAAAACTTAAATGGGAGAATCCATAAACATAAATGGATGCATACCAACAATTTTATTTTATTTGGAACTTTTATTTGATTTCAATAACATTCTTTCCTTTTCATTTTTATCTTGTTTTACTCTTTTCATATCCTTTAAATTTATATTATTTCATTTTAGTAAACTCTTTGAAATAACATAGTTTCCAAGTTTATTTTTCTAAGACAATATGCTTAATAATTGTAATATTTCTTTAATGGACCTAATTTTTTTACATAATTATCCATCAATGCTATTTCAGTAAAAATTAACAAAAAAAAAACTACGTTGAAAATGAACTCGCAACTCAAAAATATATTGGCATAACAATTTTTTGCTTTCTCAATATTTAAGTTTAATATTATTGAAATAATTATAAAACAATTGATATTTATAAATGGCAACACATGCACATAAGTGCACACTTGCAACCAAACGACAACCAAACTTGAAGAACAACAAACCAATTATTCAAACAATAAAATATGAAGTTAAACAATAGGAAAAAAAACAAACAAAATAGCCAAGCAAAAAAAATTAATGTCAATGATGAATATTGCATTGCTCACAAACACGAACAATATAAAATATAAAATAGGACACATGTAATATTTTTCAGTCATCCCTAAACATAATTAAATCCAGTCATGGACAAAGTTCTTCAACACAACACAGTCCTAAGAAATTAAGTCCTCAATAAAATAATAATTAGTTTTACTATCAAAAAAACTATGCTGGAAATGAACTCGCATCTGAAAAATATACTGACATAACAAAAAAAATTCATTCTTAAGATGTAATCTTAATATCACTAAAATAATTAAAAGCAATTGATGTTTATAAATTATAACACTTGCACATGAGTGCATACTTGCAACCAAACTACAACTAAACCTGGAAAACAACAAACCAATCATTCAAACAATAAAAATTAAACTTAACCAATAAGGGAAAAAAGAAAGACAAAATAGCTAAGAGCCATTCTTTACAATATATAAATGACACAACAACTACACGAATCACTTAGAAGCAGCAACAAAGTATCAAAAACATGTGCCAAATTTCAAAATTAGCATTAAAAAAATTAGTTTCAAAAAGCAACACAACACTAACCACCATTAATTTCAACCCATAGCAAAACTAAGATGCTAAACACATAGTTTTGTTGATGATGATCAATGTATATTATTTTCTAAATAAAATAGAGGTACCTTCACAAAAAAAAATACAAAGCAGTAAAAACAAAACAGCATCAACTCCAAGTCCCTGAAAAAAACAACAAACCCAACACCAACATCAAGAACAACGAACCAATTGAGAAAACAACATAACACCAAATAAAATATGACGGAACAATCACAAAAACAATAATGCAACCAAACCACACTCATCATAATCAATAAAAGCATCAATTAAAAGAACAACAGTTATTACCAAACGTTACAATCATGAGAAAAAACCCCGCACAAAACTAAAAAACATACGTATATACTTTGATAACTAACAAAGCAAATAAAACCCACAACACTCAACCTTTATCTAAATAAACAGGGAAAAAAAACTGAAAAACAGAAACTAAAAATCAACCCAACAACCAAAATAGTAGATAAAACAATGCGAAAAAAGATAAAAAGGCAAGCAAACTACCTATAAAGTGATGAATAACAATCCAAAATCAAGGTCCATATTGTATACCAGCACAAAACCCAATTAAAAATTTGTTCAAAGACACAACACAACTTTTGCAACCATTAAGTGGGTGTTTGGCTCTACGGTGCGGTCTGCGGTTAAGACTCACCGCAGAGCCAAACGTAGATTTACCAAACGGGAAGGTGAAATTATATGGTGGGCCCCACCAATGAATTAAGATTTCAGTCGCAGTTGCAAAAGCAACTGAGAGTTGCTTTTGCAACTGCGGCACACTCTACCTCTACTTTGCATCCTAATTTCACCAGAGAGAGAGAGAGAGAGAAGCAAGCAAATCCATCATTGATTAACACTGGTTCTTTCTTTCTTAGCAACAAAACAAAAGATGAATAAACACTTCAACAAAACGGAATCGCAGACGCGATGGATGGAGGATTTCAGAAGTGAGATTGTGGCTTAATAGACACCAAGTTGGGATCAAATTACCTCTGGTATGTTGAGTTCGAGGCGGAACTTAGGGCCATCGTAGTGGTGGAGAATTGGCCGGAAAGAGTCCTCTTCAAGTGGCTCACAGATTTTCCTTGTCATAACTCTCACCTGTGCAGGGAAGCGTGATTCTAACTAATAATGCAAATGGAACTAGGACCAGGATGAAGGCTGTGCTTGTTAGTGGGCTTGAGACGGGTGAAAAGGGATTGGAGGAGAACACAGAAGGACAAGGAGACAAGGATAATGATCATTTTCATCCATCTCATGGTTTTTTCATTTTTATTTTAAATAATAATAATAAAATGGAATAAATCGTATAAAATATTGAAGATAAAATAAAATATTTTATTTAATTTGCAAAACGTTATTATTTAATTTATTAGAAGATGATCTGTGATATTATTTTTGTTAAATATGATTGCAATCTTAATTTTATTCCTAAAGATATTTTATTAGATGTTGTTCCTCGATCAAATAGTCAGTAATCGCAAACGCGTTCACATAAAAATTTAGTTCGTGATGGAATTGCAAGTAATTTGATTATTTCAATTATTTTGTTATAATAATTATTAATAAATATACAAAATTATTCCAACAAAGTATTTATATATGTGTACATATGTATGTGTGTGTATACATGTGTATTTTTAATTAATTTCACAAGTTGACAGCAATATGAAAAGCATGATAACCAAACACACAAAACTGCTTTTCATTAAACTCAACATCAACCACAGTTTTAACCAAACATAAATTTCAGTTATGAACCGCAGCTAAAAGCGCTTTTCATAAACCTGCTTTTTTTCAACCTCAACCACAACAGCAACATCTATGCCAAACAGACCCTAAATTCAGTCTAATCAAGGCAAAAAACCGGAAGAATAGTTTTGTTGATAATGACCCAAAAACAACAAAACAACTATTATTAAACCTTATAATCCGGAAAAAAAATAACCAACACAAAAGCAAAAAAATACATATACACTTTGATAACCAAGAATACAAATAAAACCCACAACACTCAACCCTTTTGCAAATAAACAGGAGAAAAACCTAAAAAATAGAATCTGAAAATCAACCCAACAAACAAAATAACAGATAAAACAACGCAAAAAAAAATAGAGGGCAAGCAAACTGCCTACAAAGTGATGAATAACAACCCAAAACCAAGTTTCATGTTCTATACCAGCATAAAAACCACTAAAAATCTATTCCAAGACACAACACAACTTTTGCAATCATTAATCTCATCCCAATGAAGTCTAAAAACCGAAATAAACAGGAACCAACAAAGCAAGAAAAAAATAGAATAATAAAACTTAGATGAAACTAAATGAAACCCATCAAAACCAATAAACAATAAGCAAAAAAATCATTCAACACAATAACATTCATTATTCAACCTAACAATGTTAAAAAAAAATTGAAATCAAAGACCACACGCATACCTTGAGAACTAACAAAGCAAGCAAACACCAGAATCACAACAATTTATTTCCTGCAAATAAACAGAATCAAAAATGAGTTTTCTGTTAAAGAGAGAAAAAATTATCACACACTATCATAAAACTCATCAATTCAACCTTAAAAGCCAATAAAAAAGTTATGTAAGTTGTACACAACTTATATATAACTCCTAAAGCAAATACAACGCAGTTGACTCAAAATAAATCACGCATATACATAATAAAAATATCGAATAGTAACAGCACCTGACATAGGAAAAAAATAAAACATTTTAAGATCAACAAACCATAGTTAAAGGAAGAACAAAATAGTAACTAACATCAATCCCGTACCAAACCTATAAATGCTCAGAAGACAAAGTCTGAAAACAGCCAAAATCAAATGTCTGAGGTCACAACAGGCAATCTATGCATTTAATTCAATTTGTCACTCACAAACAAAAAGAAACAGGAAAGGAGAAGAAAAGGCAAATAAAACTTGCTATGTGTAAGCAAAAAACCACACAAATATGCATAAAAATCAATTTAAAAACAAAAACAGAGGGTATTAGCAGCAACTGCTCACATATACAACCCAACAATTTTGTCAATTGAACCCGCAAAACATTGGCAGAAACCTGCACATAAAAATCACCCCTTCTAATTGAAGGAACCTTGCACTGCCAATAAATCCAATTGACGTTAACTAAAACATAAAAATCAATAATAAACCTGTATAAAAATCAAAACCAACTAAGGTAAATCAACAAAACATCGGTAGAAACCTCCACCTACACCCAACCCAACAATTATGTCAAAATACAAATAAAAAAACTCTCTATTCGCAACAACCCCTTACTGCCAACACACCTAAATCACACACCCATAAAATTGAAATCAACAAATATGTTAAAACCAAAATCAACAACAAACCAAACCCTCAAAACACAAATAAACCCTTCCATTAAAAAACAAATTCCACTACCAACACACCAACAAAACTGACCCAAACCACATAACCCATGCTCCACTGATATCAAACAAACTGACCCACAGCCAAGAGACCCAATGAACAAACCAGCCCCCTCACCCATCATCAAGTGCAACTTAAGGTCTACAAATTGACAACAAAAGATGAAATAAACCTCGTCGATGTCTCTCCTTGGTGCAGCAGAATGACCAAAGACAGCGAGCAAACGATCCTAAAAAACTAAAAATGGTAAAATAATTGAAGAGCACAGCCAAAAACATAAAAAAAATTAAAGAAAAAAAGACAAGTTTTGTGAAACGAAGAAAACAAAAGAAAAAAATTGAAAATGGCAGCACAACTGAAGAGCATCAACTATGTGAAAAGAAAATTAAAGAGAAAAGAAAAGGCAAGTTGTGTAAAACGAAGAAAACAAAAGAAAAAAAGTTCAAAATGGCAGCGCAACCGAAGAGCAACAATAATGTGAGAGCAGAAAAAGACAAAAATCTAAACATCCAGGACACGTGGCATAACATCCACCATATGACAAAAACCAAAACCCAACCGACCCAAGCAACTATCACAATCCATTGTAAAAGCACTCACATTGCACAGGCTGAGCTCTTTTATTATATATGATAATAAGTTATATATTGATGAGTTTTTTATTGTACAATACTCCACTATTCATTCTCTCTCGCGTTAAAATGATAGGCTATGTAATTATTATTATTTTCAATTCATTTCTTCAATTCTCTTTTCCTCACCTATTTAGTCCTGATTGAAGATATAAATTGATTCTGATTTTTCATGAAAAAATAAGATTGAAAACGAGGTGCCAAGAGAAAAAAAAGCACTAAACATGGGTGTTGTGCCATAAGTTTTACAAAAGATTTGCTTTAGTTCTTACTAGTTAATTGCCCACACTATGTTGTGGACCGTATAAACAATTTTTATAATTATATAGATTGAAACAATTAATAGATTTTTCTAGTTTAAAAATAAAATATAACATCTATACATGCAAGATTTGACATAATGAAACAAATCAACAAACCATATTATAACAACACCAACATTGAAGGCTTAATGTCTAAAAATATCATTATTATTATTGCTAAAACAATAAAAAAACTAAATTATCCCGAGAAAAAAAAACTTGAAAATATTAACAAAGGAGGAGGCAAGCAAAAAACTAAAATTATTATTATTATTATTATAGGAAAATAAATTTAATAAAAAAATAAAAAAAGGCCAAAAACTTTAGCAAAAGAGAAAACAAAAAAATGAAAAAAGATTAGCTTAGAAAAATCATTTGACAAGAAAATAAACAAACGAAAAAAAAACCAAAAGAAAGAACAAAAGGAAAAAAGAAATATTATTTTTCAAATGATCACAAACTAAAACTCAATAACATAATTTTTGAAAAAAAATGTTATCTCGACAAAAGAGAAAATAATAAAAATTAAAAAAAAAAAACTAAGAGTACATATATATGAACATGGACAAACATGGGAACTATTTAAGAA
Source organism: Salix dunnii (assembly GCA_015731905.1). Taxonomy (NCBI): domain Eukaryota; kingdom Viridiplantae; phylum Streptophyta; class Magnoliopsida; order Malpighiales; family Salicaceae; genus Salix; species Salix dunnii. The sequence continues at coordinate 7,688,039 of CM027668.1, read as the reverse complement.
ATATAAAAAATAAAAGAATTAAAATTAAAAATTAAAAGTATAAGGGCCAAAATAAAAACCAAATATATTATTAATTTCAATCAAAGGATAAAATTGAAAAAAATAAATCTTAAGTACCGAAAATTTTAAGTGATTTAAAAGTAGAACTAGACAAAAATAAGAACTATTTAAGAAATATAAAAATAAAAGAATTAAAATTAAAAATTAAAAGTATAAGGGCCAAAATAAAAATCAAATACATTATTAATTTCAATTAAATAACAAAATTGAAAAAATCAAATTTTATATACCGAAAATATTGAGTGGTTTAAAAGCAGTCCAAAAATTAATAGAAAAAGAAGTGAAATGAAAATACAATATATAACAAATTTCAATTGAATGACACAATTGAAACAAATCAAAACATATATAATAAAAATCAGGACCACATAGCACAATTAAAAGTGCAAGGACCAAAATAAAACGTCTATAAAAATAGGAGGCTACTATGTAGTTTAGGGTGAAGAAGAGAGAAAAGGAAAAAAAAAACGTTCACCCGCCCACCATCTCGTATCCGACTACGTTTGGAATACACATGCCACCCTAGGAAGGAAGAGCACACGACGACGAATCCATAAAGATGCCGGTTGCACATTGCCTGACACCTGAACACGCTGCACGCGCCGCTAAAAGAGGGCGTGAGGTAGATTTTCGTCGCCTGCGTGTGGGATACGCGTCCACAATAACTAGCGATTAATAATAAAAAATTATGGTCAATTAACGAGATAGCCCTATAACCAAGTCTTCATTTTTTTCCTTATTTGGAGGCATATATGTATTTAGCTATTTTTTTAAAATATGAAATGTCTTTGGAACCCCTCCCGGCCAGAACTGAGTTTTGTCTTTTTCAAAGGACAAAATAGTTATTTGACTGTGTAAAAAAATATAAAAAATTAAAAAATCAGTGACCCAAACCAGATCGAAAATATGCAATTACCGTGGAACCCCTCTATCCAATACTCATTTTTTGTGTTTTTTGAGGGTCAAAAACGTTATTTTACTGTGCAAAAAAAAAAACCAGTAAACCGGTGAACTAATCGACCTTAAAAATGAGCAATGTTATTTTAATCCACAATGATTGCACTCACAATGAACAATAATCAAACCTGACCTCTTGTAGTATATTTGATAATGCTATAAAAACCGTGCAAATCATATAATTTTGACAGCTTAATACTTTTCAGTTTAATGTTGATATAAAAAATTTTTATTATAAAAAATAGTTTTATGGATGAGAAGATAAAGAGGTTGTTGAATTTTAATGATAGAGTAAAATAAATGTTGCTAATATCAAATTAAGCCATCAAAATATATTATATTTGTATTAAATTGTTTTTGATAAAGAGAGTTCATGTCATGTGTGTTGTTTTACCCTTGAATTTTTATGAAAAAAAAATGGGCTCGGGATGATTTCTTTTACAGGTTGATTTTGTTTTACAAGGTGTTTTATATAGTTTTTGAGGTCATATATAGATTTATTATGATTTTCAAAGTATTTTGAGTAAAATAAATGTTTGGAAAACAAATTTTTGATTAAATTAATTAGCTCTATATTTTTATGATTACTTTGGTTGAGATCAGGATAAAATCACATAACTTGTCAATTATTTTAAAAAAATAATAATGATATAGGTGACATATTATCCACCTGGATAAGATAAGCATGGATGTAAGCCTTGATGATAGGGCTAACAAATCAACTTAGATTGTTTGGCCTAGTAGCTCCTTGCACTTTTTCTATATAATTTCTAATTAATGTTTTACTTTGTATATTGTTTTTTTATAAAATATTTATATTTAAATCAATATTCATCCTTTTTTGTTATTTTAAAAGATATTTTTTAAAAGAGAAAAATATTATTGCAATGTATTTCAAATAAAAAATACTCCCAAGCATGCCTTAAACTGGTCAAATTCTTCATCATATTCGAAAATACTTTTTATTTAATTTTGTTTTGATAATCTCTTTTTAGATTATGATATTTTTTTTATTATTTATTTGTGTTAAGAGTTTTTTACAAGTCATCCATGATTATATATTTCATGTTTTTGTCCTTTTTTATTTTATTTAATTATTGCTATCTAGTTTTGTTTGGTTGACTTTTATTTTATAATCCTTCTGTTATAAAATTATTTTATTTTTATTTTTTTTGTTCCCTAGGATTTATTCTGTAATTGTTTTCGTAGTTTCTTTACTTTCTCTTACAAGGGGGTATTGTAATCCCAAGTTGACTCACATTTATTTTATCTAATTTATTTTAATTGTTTTTACTTGATGATTATCTTTATAATTTAATTTGCTCTTGTTTATTTTTTTCTTTTTATTGAAAAAATGGTTGTTTGATCGAACAAATAAAATTATTGAATATAATTAAATTTATGATCCATATTGTTAGCTTAAATCATGGTTATCCAAAATCGTGAGTTGACTCGCAAAATCGTACGATTTTGAGAGTCAACTCATCAAACCTGCTCAACTCGAGGAGAAATTTTGCTTTTGGTCAAACTTGGTCCAACTCGTAAAATCGGACCGGATCGGTCTGATTTTACGAGTTCAAATGGTTCGAACTTCAATTTGAATTAACTAATTTTAACTTTCAATCTTTCATTTTCATTTTCATTTGCCCTAAATCTTCTCTTCTCAATTCTTAACTTCTCACCAGTCATCCCTAAATTTCTTCTCTTCTCAGTTCACCGACAGTACAGTTCGGCCAGCCGATCTCCACCCCAGCTGTTCTCATCCTTCTCTTCCCCGAATCGTCCTCTCCTCTCTTTCTCTCTCGAATCGTTCAAGGTTAGTGGAAGTTTGATTTTACACGAGTCTGTGAAAATATTGTTGGGAGTTGTTCAAGGTCACTAGGTATTGATTTTACATGTTAAATGTCCTGCGATCGATTGGTATTGAACTTTTCTTCACAGAAATGTTTAAGGATCTCAATCTTCATGAATCTCTTGTGTTTTAAGATATGATATTACTTCCAAAATTTAAAAAAAATGTGATTCCTACTTTATAGTTGCCAATTCATGACTCAAAAATACTCGAGTGGAAACTAGCAAAGTCAACTTCATGAATTTCATCAATGTCAATTTATAACCCGACTCAAGACTCAAACCAATTTTGAAAATAATAGAACATGTATGGTGGGTTTTATTCTATTGTTTATATTTTTTTGGAATCATGTCTTATATTGTGAATATAGTTGCATATCCATCATAGAGAATCATAGGCATGATTCATAATCTAATATGATAACACTGCAAAACAAGCCTCTGGTAAAAAATACTTGATTTTCTTAAAAGAAAAAAAAGTGAGATGATCAACTCTAAACTGAACTCTGTGAAAGTTGTAACTTGTAAGAGTTGAGTATATTGAAATCTACATTTCTCTTCTTACCATGCAATATCTATTTCACAATAAAGTAATTAACTCCAAAAAATGCATTGTTGTGTAATCAAAGAGTGTATCATTGATTCCCGTAACCATAATTAATTTGGTTTTGGTCTTGAAGAGCCTTGTGCTTGGGGATGAGTTCATTAGAATCATGATGTATGGAAAATAGAAAATTACGAAGGAAAAGCATATAAGGAGTGTTATGAGTTCATTAGAATTGTGTGCATAAACGAAGGAAACCTTGTTTCATGCTCTTCAAGTTTGTTGCAATTCCAAATATTGAATCTAATTTAAGGCCTACTTGCATAACATAAATTGCATTATTCGATCATTTCTGTTCAAACACATGCAATAATTTATACTTTGTAAGTTACCTTAATCTCTAAGCAAAACAAAGTCTATATTGGTATAACAAATTTAGGTAAAAAAAAAAGAAGCTTGAACATTAGCCTACTTTATTTCATATATATATATATATATATATATATATATATATGCTTCGGCTAGTGCATGTGTGGTTAATTTTGGTATTTTCATTGGTGACTGAATAAAATGTGAGGAGCTAGCAATTTTGAAGTGATTTAGCTATAATTGAGCTTCACGAAACTTAACATGGACACATTTATTATTTCAATGAATTGCAGATTATATGGCATCCAAAAAAACTACCAACGGTAACTTGATGTGGGATGGCAGCATGGTATAGATATTGAAAATACTTCAAGAAAAGTTCAATGCAAGTATTGTCAGAAAATTTTCAGCGAAGGCATTTATCGTTTTAAACATCATTTTAGCTTACACTCAAAAGGATGTTGAGCCATGCCAGCAAGTACCAGCAGATGTGAAGCAGATGATTTTGAATGTTTTGGTGAAAAATCAAGAAGCATCTAAGAAGAAAAGAAAGGCTTTTTAGTTTTTTAGAAGTGACGAAGATAATGAAATCAACTCAATTTACAAGGGAAAGAAACCAATAAGTGGAAGTGGAAGTACTCAAATGACCATCAATCAGATGCTAAAGAAGGATATTCAAGAAGAAGCATGTCAACAAATAGCAAGGTTTTGTTACAAAGCATGAATTGTGTGAAAAACCTTGAGTTTGTTAAAACGCTTGAATTAGTTGCAAAGCATGGGCAAGGATTTAAGCCTTCATCTTTCTGTGATATTAGAGAGAAGTACTTAAGGCAAGAAGTAGATAACACAAAGCATTTGCTTAAAGACTATAAGCTGGAATGGAAAAAAACAGGCTGCTCAATAATGTCAGATGGATGGACTGATAAGAAAAGACGCTCTATTTGTAACCTTTTTTATCATCTGTAGACACATCTAATATATCCAAAACAGCTAAAAAAGTATTTGAGATGTTAGATGCTATTGTGGAAAGGATTGGAGAGGAAAATGTGGTGCAAGTAATTACTGATAATACTGTGAACTGTAAGGCAGCGGGGCATTTATTGATAGAAAAAAGAAAATACTTGTATTGGACACCATGCGCTGCTCATTGTATTGATTTGATTTTGGAAGATTTTGAAAAGAAACTAGAAGTGCATGAAGTAACTATTGGTAAGGGGAGGAGAATCATCACCTACATATATTCAAGAACTATCCTTATTTCCATGTTGATACACTTCACAAAAGGAAAAGATTTGATCAGGCCTGCTGCCACTCGATTTGCCACTGCATACTTGACTCTTGGATGTTTGAACGATTGTAAGATTCAATTGACGTCAATGTTCACTTCTGTCCAATGGAGGTCAAGTAGGTATTCAAAAAGTGAAGAAAGACAGCAAATTCAAAATTGTATTTTAGACAACAAGTTTTGGCATGATGTCTCTTATTGCAGCATATCCTCTTATAAAAATTCTTTGATTAGTTGATTTAGATGAGACACCGGTCATGGGTTTTATATATAGAGCAATGATTCAAGTGAAAGAGAAGATACAAGTGAATTTTGGTTCTGTGCAAAAGAGGTGCAAATTATATATTATGCCAATTATTTATTTAATATAACTATTTTATTTATCTTATGTTATTTAATGTTGATGTTAATATCCTAATTTTTATTTTGTTTTGTAGCTATAAACCTATATGGGATATTATTGATGCAAGATGGGAACTTCAATTTCACAAACCTTTGCATACATTTACTTATTTTTTGAATCCTCATTATCATTATATTACTGATTATAGACAATACACCAATATTAAATATGGAGTATATGACTGCTTACATCGGATGGTGCCTGATAAAGAAGAGAGGGCTAAAGTTGATTTACAACTTGATATATTCACGGAAGCAAAGGGGTTATTTGGTATTGAGACTGCTAAAATAGAAAGGGATAAAAAAACTCCAACTAGATGGTGGGCTTCTTATGGAGATGAATGTCCAGAGCTACAAAATCTTGCAATTCAAGTTCTAAGCTTGACTTGTAGTTCGTCTGGATGTGAGCGTAACTGGAGTGCATTTGAGATGGTAAGTTTTTTTTTAAAAAAAATATTGTTTTATTTTTTATAAGAATCTTATATTTTATCAATTGTGAATTTTTTTTATAATTCATACGAAATGAAGAAATTATCTACAACAGAAAAAAATGAACGACTTGGTTTTTGTGATATGTAATTTGAAAATGAATGATAAGGACAAGAAGCAAATTATTGATTTTGATGAAGGTTTAGATGATCTTTCATCTGATAATGAATGGGTGACTGAAACAGAAGGACATAGTAGTTCATCGAACATTAATTTACTTCAGGCTATTGATAATGCAACACGAAGAAAAAATGGAAAAGAAGACGATAGTGATGAAGAAACTTTTAATGGTGTTGAGATGAGTACTCAAGCCACTAAAGATGATTTTAAAACTTTTAATTCAAGGAGTTTATGGTTCAATATTGTTGGAGTTCGATCTAATACTAGCAATATCGGTGTTAGCACTAATAGAAGTACTAATAATCCTTTTCATTGTGATGTTATTGATGCAAGTCTTGAACATAGTGAGGGGGATGAAACTGAGTCTGTTTTAGTTTACATTGCACGCCAGCTGAAGATTTGTTTTAAATTTATTATTTTTTAACTTATAAAATTTTAGGGACATAATTTTTTTGTAATGTGTTTTGAAGTTATTTTAAATCATGTATAAACCTTAACTAATTAAGTTTTATATCCATAATTATGCTATATTGTATTCAGAAATATTTTATTTATGATTTTTCTGCTCATACGATTTTAGCTGTGATTTTACGATTTTTATACGGACAAATCCGGGTACGATCTTACGATTTTACGATCCGATCTTACGATCCAAGTTTCAGAAAGCCCTTCCATTTCTTGTTAAAATCGCTATTTTAACAACCATGGCTTAAATATCTAAATTCTAATTTTTCATTAGTTAAATATAATTTAATTCAAACAAAAATATACATGTAAATTTAGATTTGTAATTGAAAACTTTTTATACACATAAACATATTATTATTATTATTATTATTATTATAAAATATTCAACCGCTGCTTATCGCGGTTATGGTGGCAGCTAATAATAAAGAAAAGGGTGCACTTTCTCACATGGAATATGACCGTTGATTGAACCCAGCTCCACTTCCACGTCAGCTCTGGAACTCTCCTCGTAGACCGTGAAGTGAAGCCCGCCCTCTCCTCTTCCACTAAAAAAAAGCCTACAGTCACACACCTCTCTCCAATCAAATCTTATTTTAAACAGAGTTTCTGTCCCCTGTGACATCCTCACTGTACCATGTACCTTCGCTCAATCTCAGCCCTCCAGTATCTGACTTTCAGTAATCAAACCTGTACGAATAACATATTATCTGTAGACTAGTGTTTTTAGTTTTTTCCAGAGGACAATAAAAGAGATTTTGTGAGTTATCCAACGGTTTATAAGTTGTAATTGTTATTATTTATAATATAAATATATATTTTTAAATTTACTTTTGACATCAATACATCAATATAATAATAAATTTATTTCATTTAAAAATGGTTTTAAAATGAAAAAAATAAACTGGATTTAAATCTTTCAATTGATTTTTTAATTCGAATTTAAAAGATGCATTCTTTCCATCAACTTCCTGCAGAACACTGCTATTGCATTTGAAGCTATAATAATTAAGCTATTTTAAAAGAAATAGAAATGGGTATGGAAAGAAAAGAAATCACTAGAGGAGGTCAATTCGAAAGGCATCGTAGAAAATGCCGGCATAAACAACCCCCGCCCACACGCTCTGTCTCTTTATTACACAACTTAACTAAACTAAACTTAACGAAGCCCATCTTCGTTTTGTTCAAAAACATTTCCCCCGATAGAGAGAGACCTCAAAAGGAGCAAACTTTTCTCTCTCTACTCCTCTTCGTGCAGCCTCTTTTTTGTTTTCTTCCAGTGTCTCTCGGTCTGGTCCTCTAATTCATTTTCACTCTGGGTTTTCATGGTTTTTCAAGGTACAAAGGATTTAAATTGTGACTGAAGATTCAATGGCTCTGCTGCTCCTGCTTTTCTTATTGACGGCGTCTGCTGTTTCTGCTGATGAAGGTAAGCTTCGTTCTTTTAGCTTTCATGGTTTTCTTGGCTTTTCTTGAATTGATTCTCTGATTTGTTTGATTTGTTTTGGTTTCATACACTTTATCTTGTTATTCGCCGCAGCTCAGTCCTCTTAGCTAGCTTACTTTAATTCATTTTTATTCTTGAAACAATGATTTGTAGGCATTAGTTGTCATTCTTTCCTATCTCTTCGTTTTTTTCTTTCTCTCTCTGTTTACCTCGATTTCCCTTTCTTTTCAAGTTCTTTCTTGTAGTTCTCTAGTTATGTTTGCGTGTGCCTTTGCTGGGTATCTTTTTTATTTTTGGCAGTTTTTAGTTATCTCTACTAAATAGTTTAAGTTTTTTCGTTTGAAATAGTATTCTTATTATTCTTATTATTATGTGACACTAGCTTGGTTTTCAGTGATTAGTCTGAACAGGAAGATAGGATTATTTGTAATATAATTTAAGTTTGCCATGAAATAGGTATTATTTGGTTTAATTTGCAGGCAATCACGTCCCTGGCTTTTTTATTCATGCTCATAGCTCTTTTTTATTAGAAGTCACCCTCATTGTAGATCTGGTTGTCAAGGTATTGTTGAAGTCATCCTCATTCCCCTTCAATATCTAGAGATTTGATATTTGAAAAATCTTTGAATTTGATGATGGTCTACAAAGTGCAAGGCTTAAAATATTGATCAAAGTTAAGAAGGCAATGTTGCATAAATTGCGTGATGTGTCATTTATTTACTAGACACCATTTGTTATTTTATATTATTTATAGTCTTAAAGCAGAACCTGTATCTCTCTATTCTTCAAAAAAGTGCAGCTAGCTCAAAATGACATTGTCTCAAAGGATGGTATTGGGTATCCATGAGCCAGTTTTCTACTGTATCCAAATCCTATCCATTAGCAAATTGATAAAAACTTTAGATATTCATACTTTATCTATTGAACCTTAGGTATTTATTCGATTACTCATTATTTATATGTTAATATATACTTGAGGTATGTATACACATATATTAAATGGTGATATTATTAATCTTACATATGTGTTTGTGTGTTATGTTAATGTTGGGCCATACACAAACACACACACACACACATACAAGTTGAGTTTGGATCACATTTATGAATATTCTTATTCATATTTTATCCGTTAACCTGTCATGTAAGGAAACTACCAAAAAGCCCATCCATTCAGGGCCAGTTACATCGGGTTCATGTTAAATTATCATCCCTACTTGTACATTGTGAATGCACATCAAATGTCCAATGACTCACCATATAGTGTAACCCACCTCAAATAACATTTCTTAAACAAGGGACCTCAAATAATATGTTACTCAATTTGTTGATGATAATTCATTAACCTATATCTAAGTTCTAGAATAATATATAGTATCTTAAATATTGTACCTAAGCTTAGAAGAAGTAGTAGAAGAGTCCATTTTCAGGTTAACAATGGCATGATGCTTTTTAGACAGAATCAACGATCTCTCTCTACAATGGAAAGGATAGAGCTGTAATTCCATGAGTGGTTTCCTGGTACGCAAAGTTCACTTTTGCCCTTATGGATTTATCAATGCTCCACTTCTATTCCTATGGTTTAAATTTTTTCAGCCTTACCCTTATAATTCATGAAAAGTGAAATTTTGCAATGTTACCATTAACCATTAAATAGCCTACTTCCGAATTTGATTTTTGATATTTTTATCAGCTTCTCTCTGGATGCTTAATATGCATGCGGAGTTATAAAGGGAAAGATAATAAAAGACAATACAAAAAACTGTAGGTGTAATATTGGGAAACTTTAAAGTATGGAGGTAGAATTAGAAATATTAAATAATCCAAAAGGGTAAATATATAGTTTACCCTTCATAATGCTCTTAAGTCTTGATATGTCATTCCATAAATGACCCAGAGCTAGAATTTAAAAGTTCATCAGCATGTCACATTGTTTTCTCCTTAGTTGCCCACTTGTCGCAAATGTCAATGTAGCTATTTTTTGTATCCTTTGCATGTCTTTGGTTATATACGAATAACAAGAGAACCAGGTGGTTAGATATGTGAATTATGGTCCTCTTACAGAACTCTGAAAAGGAGACAAGTAATGGTTTTTATATTTACAATTCTTTTCATGCAGGTGATCAATGGATATTATATATAGTTTGTTCAAAGTAGATAAATACAATCTGCAATTTAACAGTCATCTACATGATTCAGCTTGAGAGGAATGCGTGGGCCCCCATTATTAGGTGGTGCCATCTTAAGATTTGCTCAATAAAAAAAGTGGCGGTTCTTATTATGGTGATTCCAAACTGGGTTGGGATTGGTGGGACTAATTTGATCCCGTTTTTAGGAATTGGTATGGGTAAATTACTAGATGCTGTCACTGTAGAAGGGAATTAATTTTGCTTCTATATTTCTTTTTAGTCTACTTATTGATTTTGCATCCATTAAGCAACCATTTCCACTGTTAATACTTGTATTTTGAATGCGTTGTGCATGAGTCATAAATAAGGCACACAATGCATTGGTGATCATGGATATCTACCTGACGGTGTCAAATGAGGTCCAGTTTGCACATTTTGTGCCTGAGCGTATCCCATGCCTGACTATTATCTTATGAATGTTAAAATGTGTTCCTCCCTTGTTTGTTTCAGATTTTCTCTAGCCAAGGATTGATAGACTTTCCAAACATAGTTTTGCAATGTCCATTGTCATAATTCATAATATAGTTACAGAAACTTATAGTGGTTTGATGAAGATGATATCTTTTCTATCAACAAAGACAATTTGTTTATCTTCCTACTGTTGAATTGTTTTCTCGCTCTTTCGTTTACCAGATGCCTTCATTGGTGTGAATATCGGCACAGCACTCTCTGACATGCCAAGTCCGATTCAGGTAGTAGCCCTTCTGAAGGCTCAGAACATTCGACATGTAAGGCTCTATGATGCAGACCGAGCCATGCTCCATGCACTTGCCAACACAGGCATCCGTGTTACTGTTTCAATTCCCAATGAGCAGCTCCTTGGCATTGGTCAATCGAATGCCACTGCAGCCAACTGGGTTGCTCGCAATGTAATAGCTCATGTTCCTGCCACCAACATCACAGCCATTGCAGTTGGATCTGAAATCCTTACCACACTCCCAAATGCTGCCCCAGTCCTGGTCTCTGCCCTGAAGTTTATCCATTCTGCCCTTGTTGCCTCCAATCTTGATGGCCAAATTAAAGTATCTACCCCTCAGTCTTCTTCCATCATCCTTGACTCTTTCCCTCCTTCCCAGGCCTTCTTTAATCGCTCTTGGGATCCAGTCATGGTTCCCTTGCTTAAATTTTTGCAGTCCACCAGATCATACTTTATGCTAAATGTATATCCATACTATGACTATATGCAATCAAATGGTGTGATCCCATTGGACTATGCGCTTTTCCGTCCCCTCCCTCCTAACAAGGAAGCTGTGGATGCTAATACACTCCTTCATTACACTAACGTCTATGATGCCATTGTTGATGCAGCATATTTTTCAATGTCCTATTTGAACTTCACCAATATCCCTATTTTTGTGACTGAGTCTGGCTGGCCCTCCAAAGGTGACTCATCCGAGCCAGATGCAACACTTGACAATGCGAACACTTACAACAGCAACTTGATTAGGCATGTGCTTAATAACTCAGGCACTCCCAAGCATCCTGGGATCGTGGTTAGTACATACATTTATGAGCTCTATAATGAGGATTCAAGACCCGGGCCAGTCTCTGAAAAGAACTGGGGGCTTTTTGATGCCAATGGCATGCCAATTTATACCTTACACTTGACTGGTGCTGGTACTTTACTTGCAAATGACACCACAAACCAAACCTTTTGTGTTGCGAAGGAAGGTGCTGACCCAAAGATGCTACAGGCAGCTCTTGACTGGGCTTGTGGACCAGGGAAAGTTGACTGCACATTCTTGTTACAAGGGCAGCGATGTTATGAGCCAAATAATGTTGTTGCTCATTCAACATATGCTTTCAATGCTTATTTCCAGAAAATGGCCAAGTCTCCTGGTACTTGTGATTTTAAAGGGGTAGCCACCATCACCACCACTGACCCAAGTAAGCAATTATAATTCCAGCAAAATAAGATTTGAGAACAAAACAACAAACTATATTACAGTGGGGATATGAATTACTCGGTGAGCATTAATTGTCTAATGGTCATCTAGCATAAAACTCCACTGCAAAAATAAGTGACCGGGCCTGTAAATGATTTAGGGTGTTTAATTCTCGAAACTGCTAGATTGGGTTTTTCTTTGTTCACTAGATATACTTGCACGAAGTGAGAAGAGTTTTCTGTTTGTCTACTCCCGTCTTGTGGTTTTCTAGTTGCATATGCGGTTTCTTATTTTCTTTTACTTCTGCAGGTCATGGTTCCTGTATATTTCCTGGAAGGTATAAACTAAAAGCTTATGCAATTGATTTAAAGGCCTGATTTTTGTTTCTTATTGCTATTTTCCACTCGTCCATGTTTAAGTCTCTTTCCACAGCATTTCATAACTCTTGTTTTGGATTACGCCAGAGTGCCATGAGTAGTTTACTGACATTTCTTTACTCTGCTTTTTGTTTTTTTTATTACTGTTAATGGAGTTCTGGAAGAAATGGCTCCTTCCCAAATACAACTTCTCTGGCGCCATCATCAAATTCATCGACATCTGGTTGCCATTCTGTATATTTCTATGGTGCTGGTTCCTTCACAACCTCAGTGATTTTAGGTGTTTTACTAATGAGCATGGTTTGCTTGTAAAACTTTGTGCATTTGTATCAGTTGTAAACCTTGGATAGCATTGGAATCATTCAAACCATTTGTTTTTTAATGCCCTCGGACAACTTGCGGCATGCCCAATTTTGGTTTTCCTGGAGAGGAGTTAAGGGGGCTGGCCTGGTTGATTGGTCCATATAGCCACGGAGTAGTTTTTAACATGAGTTGGTGAAATTGGGTTCTTTTTATAAACCAGCGAAAAGAACTCTGGATGATTATTGTAAGTTGTAACTATGATTTTAGGGCAGAATATGTATTCTTTGAACTGAATTTGTGATGTGTTCAATTTCTTATTGGTAGCGTGATAATTTTCAGGGCAAACGCCGTTCCCAGTAATACAATGTGAATTGTGAAATGGTTTTGCTGCGCATATTCTTGTAGGCCTTTTGCTCAAAATGGCGTCTCACGCATGACTTTCCGAGGATCGCTTATCTAGTTTTGTTCTATATGTTATTTATTTCAATTTTTTGTTCCCATCACTTATTTTCTCCCTTTTTTTCTTTTTTTAATATATCACCATTAAATCAAGGATGAAGGCTGGTATAATTCTTGTAATTTTAGTGTAGGGTAAATGTCTAGTTTGTATGAAAAAATGTTGTTAATTGATAATGGTTGAGAGACCAGAATCAAGGATTAAAAGTTGAGGGACCGAATAAAGAAGCTATAAAGTTCGTAAGAGAGATGCACTTTTTGCCCTGCTCTTGCGTGCTTAAACCTTATTCAACTTTGGCATTTACTGGATATAAATAGGATGTAAGATTCATTATTTACAAAAACCTGAAACTAGAAGTTGAGAGCCGCATCAAAACTATCATTCCGATTCCTCCTTGATGGATTCATGTATATGAAATATGATGAAGGAAGAGAGCTGCATAAGTTCGAAGATTTCTGTCTCGAAATATTATTGAAAATCACTGTTCTAATTTCCGGTAAATTCGAGTTTCTCGTTACAAAGGTCACATAGAAACCCAGTAGTGTCTGGAGAACTGCACTGCTGATTCGCATGTTGCTTACAGTATGCCTTGTTGCAAAAACAACATTTTGGAAGATTAAGCCAACAATCTGTACACAAAATACCAGAACAAAGAGTCTCTTCCACTTCTTCATCATCCACACATCGTCCGCACTCTTCACACCTGCTAATGCAAAAAGAGCATCCTCTACAATGGGTGAATGACTGCTCTCTCCCGCTCTTGCTGGTCGCCCTCGGGCAGTCGAAAACTATTCTTACTTCATTGCACTTTGGACAGATGTCCACGTCAATCATGCGCCTACTTTCTTTGTTTCTTGATGTCAAGGAATTTCTATGGTGACGATACAGGATAGGCTGTGGCTTTTGCTGCGGCGGGTTCATTTGAAGATGAGAAGAAATTGTTTCCAGGTGCTCTTTCTTTAGGCTGTAGATACCGTTTATCTGTAAACTCTCTAAGCTGTTGTGATGTTGGGATAGTGTCTTCACAATTCTTATGATTCCCTCAGGGGTTAACCCAGAGCATCCGGGTATGTGGAGCTGAGACAATAGACAAAACAATAAGGATCTTCCCGAATACTTTCTGTTCCAAAAAAAAACAGTGCTTCCTTCCTTTTTATTCAAAATTCAATTGAGACTAAGTTATTTCTCAGATCATTTTAAAGACGCATCACCTCCCGAGTCAACCTAGTACATTCATAAGTTCAAGTGGTCTAACCCTTGGGTTAGTGCTTTTCTGCTTTGATGATTAACATATACTTGTTGCAAGAGTACTGGTATATGGCCTTTGAACATTCACAGCATCTTCTTATTGTGAAAAAAAAAGAGAGTAAGATTGAAGCAATTTCAATTGAAAAAAAAACAGTGTGAGCAGAAATATTTCATGGGATTTCAACTTCATTCACAGTAAGACTCAATCTACTTATTCCGTTGACCAAAAATATACAACGCAATTGAATTACTTGACTTCTTTTTTGCTACAGGAAGTCGCTCACACATCTGATTCTTGAATTGTTTCGAGTCAACACCGTCCATGTATTATTTTGATAAGATAGGTATCTTTTGCTTTAAATGAAAATGCAATCCCCACCAAACACATCTTATCCATACCCACCTTAACCTAGATAATTAGTTGTTAGAAAACTGTGGCAAGCATCGAAACTCTCTCTCTCTGGCTAAAATAGCAAAGCTGATTAAATAAAGGGGATATAAGAAACAAAAGAAGGTCAATTCTGATAATCATACCTTGCTGATTAAATGATTTTTCTCAATGATAGTTTGAAGGCCATCGTCTGTGATCTTGAAGCAGTTTATGAGAGCCAAAGTTCTGAGTCTGCCATGTGCCCTCGTGGTGATTTGCACCAGAATCTCATCAGACAATCTCGAGTTCAAAGGCCTTTCGATGATGATATTCCGCCACGGTAATACATCTTTGCTCACTGCATCTCTGAGTGGCATGCAAACTTCACTCATGACAAGAAGCTCGAATACATCGAGGTAAGTCAGGACAAAAAATAGAGCCTCATGAGGTGGCCCTGGTTCCACCTCTGGGTTTGTATATCTATTTTTGGAACCAGGATGAGAAACAGAAGCAGGCAGAATTTGCTGCGGCTTCATGAAGTATTCTGTGATTTCATGCTCTCTTTATTTCTACAAAATATAAAATCCCCATGTCCCCAATCAAACTCAAATATTGTAATTTGAGCTCGAAAGATAATTTATAGAGGAAGAGAGTTCAAGGAATGAGGGACACAGGGACGGCACAGCGAGACAAGAAAAATAAAAGAGAGTTGTGGAACCGAGTAACAACACACATATAGAGCAATGTGAACCGCGCATTTTCATTTCTTGCTTGCTACGCAAATGAACGCAAGAATCCAAATTATCGCAGGTCCACCTATGCTAGCATAACAAAGACAACATATGCTGCACAGATCCGTAGCATCTCTATAAGAGCCTATAGCTATAACTAGTCAGATTCTCTGCACTGCAAACCAATCAAACAATTTTTATAAAAATTAGTATTGAATTAATTAATAGATTTTATTAATTTAAAAATAAAATATAACATTTATACATGTAAGGTTTGATATAATAAAACATATTAATATATATAATTATAACAACAGCAACATCGAAGGGATAATATCTAAAAATATTATTATTATTATTATTATTATTGCTAAATCAATAAAAATAATTAAATTATCTAGAAAAAAACTCGAAAAAATTAACAAAAGAAGAAGTAAGAAAAAAACTAAAAGTATTATTATTATCATTATTATTGCGTGAATAATATGAAAATAAATCCAATAAAAGCATAAAAAAATTAACAAAACATCAAACAAAAAAATAAAATGATAAAAAAATATTAGCTAAAAATAATCATTTGATGTAAAATATAATAATAAAAAAACTAATAAAAAAACCAAATTAAAGAACAAAGAAAAACAAATAAGAAATATTAATTTTCAAATGATCATATTCACAAACTAAAATTTAATAACAATTTTTTTGAGAAAAAAAAAGTCATCTCAAGAAAAGAGAAAATAATAAAAATTAAAAACACACATATATAAACATGGACAAAAATAATGATTATTTAAGAAATATAAAAACAATAAAAAAATTAAAATTAAAAGTATAAGGGCCGAAATGAAAACCAAATATATTTTTAATTAAAATCAAAGGACAAAATTGAAAAAATAAATCTTTTGTACCAAAAATATTAAGGGATTTAAAAGCATTAGAAATTAAAAGAATAAGAATTGAAATGAAAATGCAATGTATAATCATTTTCAATCGAATGATACAATTGAAACAAATCAAAACTTACATAACAGAAATAAGGACCACACAGCACAATTAAAAGAGGAGACTAAAATGAAAAGGTCATAAAATCAAGGGGTTGACGTGCAATTTAGTGCGAAGGAGAAAGGAAAGAAAAAAGTCCAACTATCTACTGTCTTGTCTTCGGTCATCGTAGGAGGCAACGCGCCCCTTGATAAGGAAAACAAAACAGTGGTGCCTCCAAAGAGACGTCGAATGCATATTTTCGGATACCGTACTACTACACAAGCGCCGCCCAAATAAAGTATAAGGCCGATTACCGTCAGTCACATGTGTCACACGAGCTCATAGTAGCTGAAGAGAAATGATAAAAAAAAAAAATATATATGGTCAATTCCTGGGACACCCTTACATCCAACTCTTTAATTTCAACTTATCGGGGGTATATATGTATTTAGTCATTTTCAAAAAAAAATATTAAATTCTCATGGCACCCCTACCTGCTAGAGCTGATTTTTGTCTTTTTCAAGGGATAAAATAGTTATATCGTGCTAAAAAAATAGAAAAAATGGTGACTCTAACCAAATCGAAAATGTGCAATTTCCGTGGCACCCCTCTAGCCAGCACTAATTTTGTCTTTTTCAAGGGATAAAGTGATTATTTTACTATGCAAAAATATAAAAGAATCAGTAAATCAGCAAGCCGAATAAACCAACCCAAAAATTAAACAACACTATTATAATCCATAATAATTTATTTCACAAACTATAGTAACCGGCTGTTACCTCCATTCCCTCTTTTAATATATAGTATAATGTGGAAGGTTCCGTGATGAAAATAAAGGATCGGCTAACTGACTTCCTAGGATTTTCGTGTCTTGAAGGCGTTCACTGCACTTTGAGATTTTTGGAGGTGAATTTGCTAGTGAGAGGATCCACTGACCAAAAATATCATTGTTTTGTGTTGCCATATAAAATGTAGAAGTAAAATGTACTATCTCATAATAAATATCTAAAGCATGAGAAATGAGAAACCTTGACAAATTTATTGAACCGAAGATGCTATGCTTTCTGCCTGGTTTAATAATTTGTAATGGAGAGAGCACAATGCAGCAAAAAAATAGTAAAAGAGGACCAACCTCTTATGCTCTTATGATGAGGAGTGTTATACAGCTGGAAAAAAACAGAAACTATAATCTTAGCCGGTAATTTTACACAAACTGGCAAATCAAATGTATGATATCAATAACAATATAGAAAAGCGTGGAGCTCAAAATTTATAAACTGTCAACGGTCCAAAGGTTCGACAGCAGTCCTAAAGAGAAGGATGTAAACCTTGTCGATCGAAAAATACAAGAAACCTCCTGTGGAATGAGTAACATATGAACCAAAGCTAGTTCCAACAATGCAGTGCCAAGCTGGACCATACGCGGCATCAAATTCCTGGCAAACCAGTAAAAACTGTTAACTGTTAGATCGTTAATGTTAAACGGCACTTCCTAGAACAATCTCCATAAATTCAAGCCTAAATGATCATCATTATCTCTTAGGTAACGCATGGATGGAGGACAGCGGACACTTATCCATATCTGTTTTCTTGTATTTAAACATCAAAATCTTGCTGCTTCAATGAGGGCCTTCTTTAAAAGCAGGGAGCAACAAAATAATCTAAAGGGAAATTATAAAAAAAACCACCTGAGATACGGGGCCAATTCGCTCTACCAAGTTGAAGTTTGCCAGGTGTCATTTTTCCCTCCCAGCTCCCATGGCATCTCTAGAAAAATAAATCCGTGTAACATACGCACACGGTTGCAATAGCTATGTTCCACTAGCAATGATTAGTCTAGAAACTTTATCTTTGGCTTATATTATCCAGGTCTATTAACTGCTTGACTTATGAAAATAAATTTATGCAAGATGGAGATGACATTTCCATGTGTAAAAGGTTATCACGAATCATTGAAGCTGGCATCAGTTAGGAAACATTACCATATTTCAAAGATGATGGAATCTGCCAATTTTTCTTTTCTTGTGTTCTCACATTCCACCTTATAAATAGCTGTTTCTTTTTCTCTCCATTTTCCAGTTTTCTTTTCATTTATCAAACAAAAGCTTGCTTAAAACAAATCTAATAGGAAATTTCCATGTTTGATGTAGATAATGATTGCATACAAGTTGGTGTTCTGGTGGAGGTAAAGGAAAATTAAATAGACTGAGAAAGAGGGAAATCTAGCCAAATTCACAGCTGGATGCTTTGGTGTAATGCTGCCTTTAAGTCTCAGAAATATGGAAACAAATGAGCAGGTATAAGTAACTACATCCCCGAGAAATACAAGTGATAAAGTTCTAGTTTGAACAGTAGAGCATCTGGCTTGCAAGAGCTACCCAGGCTAACATCAACTGCAAGAGACCTACACAAATGTTTGATTGACAGTACACTAAGGAAAGTTGTAACAAGCTTAGGCCTGAAGAGTCAATATGCTTTGTATTTCAACATACGCAGCTTCTATTTTGCTACTATGGCAGTGCATTCATCTCTTTTCTCTCGTTTCTTCTTGTAATAATCATAGCTCCGCTACCAATCACAGGAAAGAACACGCAGTCTCCACAATTCAAGTGCCATCCACAATGTAGAGAACCTAGACAAATAGATACGAAGAGTATATTTTTTCTATATTACTTTTCCCTTTTCAAAAACTGACCTAACACTGACAGTTCATTAATGTAGTTGTAACTCCTTTCTTAAGTGATCTTGGACTTGCCCTCATGGGCAGCCCCTATTTCATATCCAAGAGTAAATTCTAAGAACTCATTAGCCCTTAGATTTGAGGAGATGTTTTGCTAAGAGCTTTCCTTTCCAGCGATGACTACTACTGAATCAAAGACTCTGGAAGATGGCTATTACCATAGGATTTAGATACCCTAATATAGAACGTCTAAACAACAAGCCACCCAGTTGCACGTTTTGTCAAGTTTGCTGGGATCATAAGGGTGCCAGGTTATCAACAGGTTGGGTCACTTTTACTATTTAAACACAGCCTATATGAAAACCATCCAGATATTTCTATCTTTTCTCGTACATTTAATGAAAATGGTTCTACAACAAGATTTGCATAAAGTTATGATTTCACTAAAACTATGTATCATCTATCGGTAATCCAAAGTCTCGACTCTACAGAAAAGGTCAAATTTGTCCTCCAGCATAACTAAATTAAGGAGGGTAAGTTGATGGTAAACCCATATTAAGATTCACGTAATTCCCTTCCCTATGAACACACGCAACCAGTGGTTCAGAGAAGTTATTCATTCAGACTGGCAATTGACAAAAAAAAAATCTAAAACAAGAAAATAATTCAACCAGCAATGTATAAAACCAGCAATGTATAAATTATTTGGTTATTCTAATTAGTTTTGCCTTTTTAGCTCGATTAGACCGAGTAAAAAACTAAAGATTATAAAGATTAACTCATTGGGCTGCACAACTTCAATTTCTTTGGAGCATAAGGAACTCATACTTACAGTAGAATCAAGCAGAGCGAAGGTAAGAAATAATGGGCTCAGACCAACTTCGCAATCAAGAATAAAAATAAAGCCAGTGAATTTTACATCAAAAAATAACATCACGAATTATCAATAGGACCACCTATACTCAAAATTTACTCAGGGCCAATAAATCTACACTAAACACGCCCATTAAAAAAAGAAAAAAAACAAGCCGATTTAGCTTCATACTTCAGCGCATTTAAAGTTCGGGCTAAAGCCTGAACAGTCAACAGGATTTCCTCTATGCAAAATCTACTCGATAAGCATTACTAAAAACCCTCCAATAACGAAAGAATAAATAATTTATAATTTCCAGAACCTTCTAAGGTGGAAGTGTAAACAAATATCGAAACCCAGAAACGCAAGGAACCTGTTTGATTTCTAACCTTTTTTAGGGCAAGAGCGAGGCGTTTGCTATCAAGTTTTCCAGGCATGGAATCAAGCTGCTCACGAGCACACCTAAAAGCTCGGTCTTGCAAAAGAACGGGCATATCAGCAGCTCTGACATGAACATTGAGCTTGCTGTGCTGCTCTTGATGCTCTTTGGCTTTCTTTTGCTCTATCAAACTACTCAAGAACTTGCTCCTTCGCTCTAGTTCCAGCTCTGCTCCCTCCATTTCACTGTGCTTGATTTTTTTTTTTATTATTTCTGACTTATTCTCTCATCACTTAAGCAAAAAAGTGGTGATAAAACTACCTGAATGATTCAGCAGTTACTGTAAATGCATACAAAGTGTTTAAGGAAAAGACTGGGAGGGTGGGGGGAGAAAAGGAAAGTAGCAAAAGAGGAAATGCTAGAAGAACCCAAACACTCACTAAAAGGGACAGAGGTCAGGTCGTTTTTGGGTTAGGCGTAGTGGGGACAAAACTCGTTTTGTAGTCGTCGTATGATATATTTTTTTCCTCTCGATGAGCGGAAGGTTTATAGCCCACCCACGCAAAAATATGTGTCCAGCTGCATGGAGTAGCCGAGGATCATACCTGATTGCTGTATCACACTAAAGACAGAGGTGCACTCGATAAAAATATGTGTACTCAACTTTGAGGTTAATAATATATTTGAAGACTTGGTGTTTTATCCTACATCAGGTTTATTTGTTAATGTATTTTAAATTTTGATCTGTAATCAAATATTTTTAATTATACAAAAATATTATTTGTTACTGTGTACACCCACACTTTTCTTTAAAAGAAGTAGATTTGAATGACGGGGAGATTTTTCCACTTCTTATTTTGAGTGGAAAATAGTGTTACTTTTAGGATTATAGGCAGACAAGATTTGACGAGTTCTATTATAGCCATCAACACTCAGCCCAGTTGCTTTATGAGAGCATATTAATAATTCAGGATACTGTGATATCATTATCGATGTCAGGTTTCACAAAGTGCTGGTAAACCTCATCTCCCGACTTGAATCCGAGTACAGATACTCAAGTAGACACCGATAGTCCACAGCATGTTCTTGCACGTCTAGACACAACGCGGTGCCTTCTTTTCTTCTCCTTCCAAGAGATCTTAATCAAAATTCAAAGTGGGAAACTTCCCCTTGCTTTACCAATTATATGTGAGATTTGTTCTCTGGAAAAAAAATAAGTATTCTTTCCAAGTTTTAGTATATTTATCAAAAATAAATAAATGAAACTACTCCAAGATTCTGTGCGCAAAATAAAAAAAAAAGAATCCGTGAAGTCAATGCAGGCGTTCTGGATTTTGCCTTTAGGTGATCAGCACAAGGGCAATGGAAAAAAGAAGAGGCGGGTTTTCCTTTTATCACGAGGTGAGGAACCAGTTATCTCTTGACCAATTCAAATCAGTCTCGGTCATAATTAGTTTAGTAGCTGGTAGGTCCCGGTCCCATAGAAAACCTTCCCTTCCCTTGAACCTCAGTGCCACGGCACCAGCTTCGGCAACAAAACAATGCCCCCCTCAATCAAAGAAGAGAGAGATGGGACCTCTAATGCGAGCATGCATCACAAGCGGCAATTGCGGGATCTAAAAATGAATGCTGTGGGTCCTCGTAGACTCCAAAAGTTTTCCAAACTTGACGGGTCAGGTGCCTGCCCGAGCTCCCTGCAAAATGGCATACGGGAAGCCGGATCAGCAGGCCTCACGACCAGTTAAGACTCGAGAAGATCACTTCATGAGAATCCATGCTTATAAATGGGCAGCCCACGACATCACTGTTTGTGATGCTCTAAAACTTACGTTTGAAAATTACAAAAAAAAAAAAGTTAGATTAAAGAAATGGCCGGTGATATTTGATGTAATAAAAAAAAATCAAAACGCAAAAATAAATAGAATTTTAGAGTTCGACTCTAGATCGCGATGCCAGGAGGATTGTGGAGAATTTAAATCAGATAAAATAAATGCACGGAAAAAAAATCTTTATTCTAACATTGTGTCAATAAATACTGACGTTGTTCAGTTGCATATATCAATCTGCTTTCTATGGATTCGGGACCTGACAAAATCAAGGTTTTCGAATTTATACTTGGCAAGTCACGTCATCACTGGCACGTCTAGTTAGGAGGGCAAGCAATTCCTATGGATTTTGGACATATGAAACAACAAGCCTCTGATTTTGAGCAAACTTTGATAACAAATTGAAAAATAGTCCCTGATTTGTTTTTCAACACAAATAAATCATAATTGTAATTTTTTTTTATTGAATTATTGAATTTTTCTTGCTACATACGAATTAAACAACGCCTGTCCACATATGTTGTTATTGTGTAGTAGAGAAATAGAGGTGGATCGGCCCATGCCGTGTCTTTATATTTTTTTTACTGTAAAAAAAACGTTTAGATTTCGCGAGCAGATTTTAAAAAAAAACAATGATTTGAATTAAAACCTGGCTGTGTCTAATTAGTTGGTTATATTTTAATTATGCTATATTAAAAAATTAATGACAATAAATTAAATGAATTAACAAAATAAGATGGCCTGAGATTTTTTTCAAAAGAGGGCATATAATGTAGTTTATTTTTTTGGTCTATTATATATAAAATGATAAAATAGGATAAAAAAATGATCCGTGAAAATTGTGCTGAACTAGCATGATAGACTTGAAATCCTGACAATCAAGATCAAGCCTACTTCATTATCTTATAAAACTCCTCATCCATATCATGAGAATAATATAACCTTATAGAAAATAAGACAAAAAATGACAAGGTTTTATTTTTTTATAAAAAAATATCCAATGATGAATGCATAAAAAAAAATATCAATCCATGTTTATTTTTAAGGCTCATAACTTGAGACATAAGACTGAGAGTATCTTATTTAAAAAACTTAAAACTCAATTCTAAACCAATCATGTGTTTGATGTATAAAATTGAAAAAAATATATAAAAAAATATTTCAAAAAATAAAAATTACATAAATAAGGATAGAAATTGAAATTAAAAAAAAAAATTTAGATTGAAAACAAAGACCAAATTAACAAAAAGACTAAAAAATCAAAACAATAAAAGAATGATAATCAAGATTGAAATACAAAATAAATTTTCTTTTTTTCATTAGAGGGTGAAGTTGGTAAGAAAAACAAAATCAATTGAACAAAGGAAAATAAAAAAATAAATACAAAATAACTAAATTAAAAATAAAATAAAAAAAGACAGCACATCATAAATTATGAATGAAGTACGTGGTTGAAAACAAAACAACGAATTTCAAAGAGTAAAAAAACTGAAATAATAATAATAACAATAACAAAATTTAATACACCGTCAAACAAGTCTTTTTTCCCACTTAAATAGCATTTAATATTTGCTAAAAATACTATAATCTAATCAATTTAAATAATAATTACAACAAACCATAGTGAAAAAGACTAAAAAATCTTTTAATATTTTGCTTTCAAAGGGTAAAAAATTGTTATCTAGCTATATTTTAAAAGGTAAAAAGATAAAATAAAAAAACCTATAAGATAACTTAAATTTTTTTTATTATAAAGTAATATAGTTATCTCATTATGCTTGAAAACTTCAAAAAAAATACTTATACTCTTAATGATCTACAAGTTGTGTGAAAAAACTTCATTAACCAGAGTGCCTAGTTAAAAAATATAGGTGAAAAGATAGAGCTCATCATTACATTTTTATGTCCATGAGCTTATCTAAACAGTGTTTTTTGAAGGGGAAAATCAGAGTTTATTTGTAAAATAATAAAGTTTGGAATTTATAATTTGAGATATCCATCCAAAAAGACTGTTTTTGCATGGCTTTGTCAATAAAATTAATGAGGGGATTTTAATCAATTTTTTTAAAGAACAAAGATAAAAATAAAAATAATTAAAAAAATAAGAACCATGAATAGATAAAAATAAAATGTCAAGGGGTAAAATTAAAAGAAAAAACAAATTAAAAAAATGATAAAAATAACAAATGAACGTTTTAAAATATAAGGACTAAATATGGGGGGAAACGAAACATAAAGGGAAAAAAACAAAGAAAATAAAAAAACAAAACAATTAAAAGAATAAGTACCATGTTTCATATAAAACAAGAAAAATCAAATGGAAAGGGATCAAATTGATAAGAATTTTTTTATAAACTAACCAAAAAAAGACCAATTAAAAGAAAAATGAACATAAA
The DNA here is from genome assembly GCA_015731905.1 of Salix dunnii. Lineage (NCBI taxonomy): Eukaryota > Viridiplantae > Streptophyta > Magnoliopsida > Malpighiales > Salicaceae > Salix > Salix dunnii. Next base: position 7,663,371 of record CM027668.1, on the reverse strand, counting down.
TGAGTTTTTTTCTTTATTTTTTTCAAAACAATACCAGTTTTACTCATTAATTGAATAAAAAATCAAATGATTAACTAAGAAAAATTCATATCTAACACTCCTTGTTTTCCATGCCATTATTTTGTTTTCCATTCCATTATTTTGTTTTTTTTTATCAAAATAATATTATTTTTACTTTCTACATAATAAAAAAAATCCAATTGACCTAATAATTGATCATTCAACCTAACCAATGACTCGGGACATGACAGGGGTAGATTTCCTAACTATGTTTTTTAAAGCATGATAAAAAAAAATAGCATCATGCATGATAAGAAAACTCAAAATAAATGGAATTGTAATTATAAGAACTAGGCCAAATTCAACAACAACAAAAAAATTAAAATCAAATGATTAATGATGAAATAAAAAATTAAAAAATTAAAATCCAATAAAAAAAATATTTTAAAAAATAAGAATTATAAGAAATAATATCAAATTTGATATATAAATATAAAATCAAATGTTAATGGATGAAATTAAAAAACAAACAAATTAAATTAGATACAATTAAGAGATGAATGGCCAATTTGATAAAATACATAAAAATAAATTGTCAAATAATAAAATTAAAAAACAAATAAATCAAATTCAATACTATTAAAAGATTAAGTACTACTTTATAGTCTGTAAGGACAACACATATTTAAGATGAAAAGGAGAAAAAACTATCGTTGAGGTTTTGATGTGACCTAGAAGTTAACACGTGTTAGCGTGCATATGACAAAATATTGAAATACCACCTTAGAAGTGTCATAGAATTATTTCATCTAAAGCTTAAATCGTGAGGTGAAATCCTGCAATATAATTTATATTATTTTCTAATATATTTTTTTAAGTGAAAATTATCTGAACTTGAAACTTATACACAAGTTTTCACTACTTGTACTTATTTTCTATTAAATAAAATAAAATAATAAAATTTAAATTTATAATTACTAAATCATCAAAAGTCTAATAACAATAATCACCGAGAGATGTCACCAAGACCGGTCAAAGGGTGCAAGCAGCTCCCACTTATTGAGTGCCATATAGACCTACCAGCTATTTTTTTATTTTTACAAAAATTAAAACATCTTTGACACCACATGAATTACAAAGACTAATACCTAAATATGAAAATACTATTTTACCCCAAAACATGTTTTCCATTTTCTGATCTTTGAAGAATAAAATAATCATTTTATTGTCTATTGCAGATTGCATGGTTAACTATCAATTAGCCGTGTATAAATTCTTGGACCAGGAAGACGACCTCATGCTCTTATAATTATTTTATCCATTACATGTAAATCGTGGAGTTTAAATCAAATGACAAAACAAACAAAAAAAAAAAAAACTTGGTTTTAAATATTTTATTTCCTTTATCTAATCCAAAGCATAAAATTAAAGATTAATAACTAGGTTCAGATGAACATCACCATGGAGGATCCGATACTGTGCTTTTTACACCACCACCAAGTCCACACCCGCCGACAAGCAATTAACAGAGCAGCCACAACGGAAACGTTGTGAACTAATAATAACTAAAACACCACACAGTTTTACACACAAACTCCTTATCGGCTCATGCCTTCTTCAACAGGCGGTGGCACCGAAGCCATCTCTAAGCTGCGATTCTTCTTCTCCACGTTGCCATGCCATCCTAAACAATTTAAAACAATCAAAAAGAACCACCATATAGTTAAGAAATTAACTCAGATTCGACCTGCAAAACACATGCGTGTAACAGCCCCGCGCAAAATTATATCCTTACCTATAGACAAGTCATATCCACGACTTTTGAGCTCGCGATATTCTTGACACAAAGAGCAATACTCACAGCAGCAATGAACCAGACAGTCCCCGCAAGGAGTATCCTTCAACAAGTATTGCTGCCTCATTTTTGCACGATAGAAGCAGGAGTAGCAACACGGACAACAAGTGACACAGGAAATCAGGGCGTAAAGCGCTCCATTTACTCCACAAGCTGCACGTAACACACACGCACATCAAGATAATCGGTAGTTTTACCTCTTAATCAACATACTAATCAGCACCTGGAATTAATCGAGTACTCGCAATATTTCTGAGATCGATTAAGTAATTCACTGGTTCAATTTTCTTAATCTCAACTTCTTGATTAATAATGAAACAAACTATCTATCATATAATTAATGGTAACACTCCAAATTTTAATTAAATGATGTGGAATAATATAAAGTACTTACACGAAGATCCCTTATCGACAATTTCAGCAATTTTTCCAAAAGTGATACAGGGGCACCAAAAAGTCACACAACCTGCAAGACCGCCAGAAAAGAATAAGGAAAAAAGACAATTGATAATTCAGGCAGCAACGAGACACCTAATACCCGAGCGCACGCTCAGAAATGCAGAGCGTGCAAATAACGCGCCACCGGAAAAGCATTTTTTAAGTGGTCGTCTTCTTGTTTGAACTTACAGTTTCGCCAATCATCGAAGCAGTCACATAACCCAGTTGACCAGGGGTCCTTGATCTTGGGTCGGAGTTCAATGGAAGATCTAGAATCATCAGTGCTGTAGACCTGGCTTGTTGTATAATTCCCAGTCGTTGTTGTATCTTGACTGAACACTGGTGGCTGCGAAGTGGAGAATTTGTCATAAGAAGATGAGTTTGATGAGTACATGATTGAGCTAAGTAATTAAGAACTGTGTTTGATGCCCTGGATCAGAAAGAGAAGAGTTTATGCTTTGCAGCGGGTGGTTTTCAGATCAAGTTGAGTGGATGGCAGGCGGGTTAACTTATGAATAATAGTAAGAAGATGAGGGGAGACGGGAGAGGGGAGAGTTTACTTTGACAAGTCAAAGCTGTCTTCATTTACTGCTCTATCATTTATCGACCACCAGTTAATTTCCTTGTCGAAATAGAGAGGAAAGTTCACGTGGCCAGTTTCAGGGGCCTCCTACAGGACCATCATGAGCAGGTCGTATACGTGTGTGTATAACTGTATATATATCACAATTTAAAATTTATTTAGAAAAATAAAACAATTTTAAGAATAGCAACTATCATTTATTGGATATTTGTTTTCTTTGAAAATAAGCTATATTCGATTTTTTTTATTCACATGCTTAGTTCCATGTCCATTGATAATGAATCTTGAATTTTTTTTATTTTTTAAATTTAAAATACCTTTCATATTTAAATAAATATTATACTTGTTGCAACTTCAAATTGAAACTGATTTTATAAAATATTATCTTAAATAAACATTATCTTCATTTCAACAGTGAGAAAATAATATTTATTTATTTTTAAAATTTAAAATTAAAATATTTTTTATAAAAAAAATAATAAAATTACCTCTACAAGAATTTTCAAGAAGTCATGAATCATACCTGTAATTTCTTAAACTGTGTTATTATTTTAAATAACTTTTTAGCTGTGTTTTTTTTATAACAAAGTTTACTGTGCTGCTTCAAGAAAAAAAACCTAGGTGTGTATAGTTCAGTTAAATCACTTTTCTGGTTAGTAATCATTATAATAATAATTGGTAGATAAATTGAATTAAATAGCATGGATATCAAGTTCTCCTTCGTGCTTCTGCCACTATATAACTAGTCGATTTTGCAAGAACTAATTCTATATTATTATTATTATTATTACTTGACATGCGTTTTTGAATAATGTTTTTAGCAAAAAAAAAAAAAATAACTCGCAACGAAACGTATAAAAATATTATAGACCTTTTCAGCATTTCTTTTTGACATAAAAATATAATCATGACTTAAAAGCATATTTATCTATTAAATTAAATTAATTAAGAAATATTTCTGCTAATATTTCTTTTTAAAAAGTGTTGGGGCATCTAGTTGACTATTCTCATTGCAAGTCAAATAATCTTTTCAACGTAAAAGAATGAATATGCAGGTATTGTTGACTTGTTTTTTTTTATACCGAATAAAAGATATAATTGTAAAATAAATAAATAAAAAGTCAGTATTTGCATATAAAAAAATAAAACAAGGAATTAATCAAAACATGTGGATCTTAAGCTAGTGACAATGAAATTCTAAAATAAAAAGGATATTCATCCATGTAACAATAAAAGATAGATAGTTCTGACATTTAACATCAACTTTGCTTTTTTTATTCTGTTAGAAATTGAATCTGTATACTTCAATTAATTCTTTAGCTATTACATTTGGTATTAAATCTATAGAATAATTACAATGTTAAACTAGCTAGAATACAACTTCTACTTTTCCTAAATAAAAACTAAGCTTTTATTTTTGGTTAATGACAAAATAACAGTTATATTTTTAACACTCTCACTCAAGTTGGAGCCTGAATATTTATCATATCCAACTTGCTAATTACATCATAAAGCACCCTTCTAAACACTGCTTTTGTGAGAATATCGGCTAACTAATCTTCAGACCAAACAAACAAAAATTGTATAATTTTTTTATCCAGATTTTTTTTTAATAAAATGTTGGTCAACTTCAACATGTTTGGTACAATCATGTTGAACAGGATTGGGTGCAATTTCGTAGTTGTCTTATTATCACAGTGTAGATTCATAGATGACTCATAATTAATTACCAAATCTTATAACACATGTTTAATCCACAGTAATTCACTGATACCATGAGTCATATCTTGGTATTTTGCCTCTACACTTGATCTTGCGATTACTTTCTGCTTCTTACTTCTCCAAGTGACAAGGTTGCCTTCTACAAAAGTAAAATATCCTGATGTCGATCTCCTATCAGTTTAATTTCCTGTCCAATCCGAGTTTGTATACTTTTTAACCTCTCAGACCTTCTTTTTTGAAAATAGTAGTCATATTCCTAGTGCACTCTTTAGATACATTAAGATCCAATATACGGCTTTCATATATTCTTCTCTTGATGAATGCATAAACTGACTTACCCACTTACTGCATAGACTATGTCTGGCCTTGTATGTGATAAATATATGAGTTTTCTAACTAACCGTTGATAACATCCTCTATCTATTGATGTTTGATTTTATGTTTATCCCAACTTATGATTCATTTTCATAGGTGTGTCGACTGATTTGCATGCAAGCATTTTGGTTTCTGTCAAAAAATCTAACACATATTTTCGTTGTGATAAACATTTCTCTATTTTTTACCTTAAGACCTTGATCCCTAAGAAATATTTAAGTTGTCCAAGATCTTTCATCTTGAATTTTGATGCCAAAAACTGTTGTGGTGCCTTTCACACGAGAACTTGGTCTTAGCTCCAAGTGGTAATTCCATGTACACTTCTTCTTTAAGATCTCCATTTAGAAAAGCATTCTTGACATTAAATTGTTATAAGGCTCAATCTCAATTCACTACTATAGATATGAGAATCCAAATGGTGTTTATTTTTGCAATTGGGGCAAAAGTTCTTGATAATCTATTCCATACTTCTGTTTATATCCCTTCGTGACTAATTTTACTTTGTATCCATCAATACTTCCATTTGCTTGCAGCTTTACTATGAATACCCATTTTACACTCAACTTTCTTCTTTCTTTTTGGTAGCTGACATAACTCCCAGATGTTATCTTTTGAAGTGCCTTCATCTCCTCATTCATCGTCTTGGTCCACTTTGGGTCTGTTAATGTATCTTGTCCATTACTAGGAATAAGCACATTGAATAATTAATTAACAGTAAATGCATATAATTCTAATAATCTATAGGTAGATATATGATTGTTAATGGGGTATTTAGTTTTGTTTTTGGGATCAGGTTTATACTGTTTCTTTAAGACTCCCCGGTTTAGTCTTTGTGGGTATCTATTGATCACATTTTTTTTCTAGGACATGATTTTCATTTATATCATTAAGAATAAGATTTAGAGATACCTAAGGAAACTGGGGAGAGACATTCTCGGTTGATTTTTCTATTAATGGTGTACACGCTGACAACTCTAAAGACATATAGGGGTCGTTGTTAAGAACATTCAGGTCTGTGTAGAATTCTAAGTTATCATCGCAGCTTGTTTTCATTTCTTTTAACCCCTCATTTTCCTCTAATTCTAGGTTATCTTCCTTCACGTAATTGTTACTCTCCCTCTAAAGAGAAGATATGAGAACTCTCCCTGAATAATATGGTTTTGATTCTCAAAATGAAGCATCCAAGGTTACATGGAGTTTTTGATGGTAAGGATCATAACACTGATATCCTTTTTGAAACTCCGAGTAACCTATAAAAATGCACTGCTTTGCACAACGATCCAATTTGTTTCTTGGGACTTTAGGGATGTGGGCATACACCGTAAAACTAAACACATGTGGCTCTAGATTTGGTAGATGAGGAATAAAGAGGAGAGATTCAATTTTCTATTAAGGAGATTGAAATTTAATTGCACTTGATGATGTTCGATTTATTAAGTAGATAATGATTTGACTACCTCACCCCAATAATATTTAGGCAAATTCATGTCAAATAACGAGACACGAATAATTTCCATAATATACTTGTTCTGGAAGATGCTCTAATATCATGTTAGAAATTGAATTTGTATATTTCAATTAATTCTTTACCTATTACATTTGGTATTTAATTTATAGAATAAATGCAATGTTAAACTAGCTAGAATACAACTCTTACTTTTTTAAAATAAAAATATAGTTTCTATTTTTGGTTAATGACAAAATAAAGATTATATTTTTAACATATTCACATTTTTTTTATATCAAAGTTCATTGTTTATCAGTGGTAAATATTTTTTTTAAAAAAATAAATATTCTTCTAGATAAAATATGATAGAACAAATTAAAATATTATATATATATATATATATATATATATATATAGTAAATACATACAAAATAATTAAAAAACAACCTCTATTTTCAAAAAACTAAATAAACAATTCAAACGGTAGATATAAATAACATCAATTTAAATATAAATTAGAATATTATTTAAAAAATTATATATAAAGAACGAGATCAAGGATAAATAGGAATAAAAAATTATGTCCGTGCAACTAACTTATTTTTTAAAAAAGAAGAATGACATATGATATATCATTTGAAAATTAATATTTATTTAGAATCGTGGTCAGACTTGTTTTTAAAAGTGTTTTTTGTTCATAAATGTATAACATAATATAATTTTTTTTATTTTTTTAAATAACATCAATAATGAAAATGATTTAAAAATATTAAAATATTAATTTGAAAAAATAAAATATTTTAATCGGGTATAGATAACTTCGAGAACTGATAAGGCTCTTCGTCTTCGCTATAATAATCAACACGTGCCGTTAAATACAAGGCCAATTATATATATATATATATAGCCTTCACCTTTTCCCAAATCAAGTCTTTTTGCTCATTCTCTACCCTGAACCGTATCTGTCCTCTCTCATCTCTTTAAGGTCTTCTTGCCCGATCTTTGGCTCCAGCTTCCATCAATAATATTTCAGACCTAAACAACACAATCTTCATAAATTAATTTTTATTTTAATATTTAAAAATTATATTAATAAACATATATTGTATTTATATTTTAATTAGAGATTATTTTTATTAAAATATATATTTTATATTAATAAACATATATTATATTTTTTTATTTTATATTATATATATATATATATATATATATATATATATATATATATATATATATATATATATATATATTGCCTTCACCTTTTCCCAAATCAAGTCTTTATGCTCATTCTCTACCCTGTACCGTATCCGTCCTCTCTCATCTCTTTAAGGTCTTCTTGCCCGATCTTTGGCTCCAGCTTCCATCAATAATATTTCAGACCTAAACAACACAATCTCCAAAAATATTGTCCCTTTAAGTCGCATTTACATTCATAACTATTAGCATAACTTATTTATTATTTGGCATTGCATTTAAAAAATATATTTTTTGACAAAATATATTTTTAATATTTTTAAATTATTTTCAGCTGCTAATATCAAAAATATTTTTTCTAAAAAAATATAATTTTAAGGTATTTCTAAATAAAAAAATAAATCCAAAAGTAACATTAACCATATTCTCAAACAAGCACTAGCTGTATAAAACAATACATTATCTCAGAATTTAATCTAGTTTAAATTTTACTGTAAATAATCTTTGACATTGATATATTGACATGAGTTAATTGATTGTTCAATTCACATGATGAAGGGTGTAAAATGGTATTACAGTTCAAAATTGAAATTGAAATGTTTGGTTAAAAATATGATTGAAATTAAATGAAAAATAATTTTGTGTGTTTTTGGTTATCAAGTTTTTTATATTGCTGTCAACTTGTAAAATTACTTTAAAAGATACACACACACACACACACATATTGATCGAGGAACAACATTTGGTGTTATATCATCAAGAACAATAACTGCAATCCATACCAAGTTTCATGATCACTATCTACATATTGTAGAGATATAATTCAAATGTCAAATCCAGTTACAAGTTTTTGATCCATAATCAATTAAAAAGCAACATGAATGTGGAGTGAAGCGAAATCACGCTTCTTCCCCTTACATTAGGACTGATCCCTATCTATATATTTTTAATTTTTTTATATATATTTTTTAAAAATTCAGATTAGACCTGACCTAACTAAATGGGTCAGCCCAACCAAGTTGTCCAAAAAGCCAACTAATAACTATGTTAGATTTAGGCTGGGCCGAGAGCAAGTCTAGCCAAAAAGGGAAAAAAGAGTGAAACGACGTGCTACATTGTTCATGTTTTCTTAAAACATGAGCAGTACAACATGAATTAATTGACGTGAACAGTGATAGGGTGGTCAGCTGATGGTGATGAGAGGCTCATCTGCCGATGTCTCCTGGTAGAGAAGATCGATGTGATTCTTTCTATGATGATGACGTAAAAAATGATGGTCTGTGATGGCTTAGAGAAGCGTTGGAAGGTTGTGTACTACTACTACTTGACATCGGTGCTTAGGGAGAAGACTGAACTGTTACAGGTACTTCCGATGAAGAGGAGAGGTTGACGATGTCGAAGGAGGAGTTGTTGCTGCTGACGATGACTGTTGTTGGAGGAGAGAAAGGGCTACATTCATGAATGTTTTTGAGAGAGAACCGAGAGAGAGGGGGAGTTGTCGGCGGTCCTGCCAACGCCAAGGGTGACAAGGTGGTTGATGGTTATACTATAAATTTTTTACGCTGTGTCATTGTCTTCCTCCTTTTTGTTATGTTATTGTTTTTGCCAAAATTATCGTTAGCCTGCATGGCCGCACACACGTTAAAAAATGAAACGTGTGTAGAGACCCAAAATGAAATGCAGACAAAAACTTCAAAATTCAGCTTCTTGTAAATGGTGGTTCAACAATGTTTTTGGTGGGTCCCATGATAATTGAAACTGCGGTAAAACCTTTACCAAATGATTGCAAACTGTGTTTTTCTTAAAAAAAAATTTGCATCGTAATACCAAATAACCATGAATGTGGTTAAGTTAAAATCAAATATATTTTTTAAAAAACAAAACAAATTCTATTTTAAATAAAAATAATGGAGAAAACCAATTTAGAAACATTTTATAAAGAGATTAATTTTTTTAATTTTTTTAATACCATTTTATTATGATAAATCAAAAATATTATTTTAATATATTTTTAAATAAAAATAATTTAAAAAATCAAAATTAACCACACTTGCAAACAAAACAAAACAAAGGCGCAGACGCTGGTTCAATAATCCGAGAACAAAACTCTTAAAATCATGTCAGATACTAGACGAAGTCTTACAACTTTGTCCGCAAGGCACGCATGTACGATCAACATCAAAGATGATCTGCTTAACACATGTCTATTTGTCATGTAATAATTTCCTAGTCACAACTTTGAATTGAGTTTTTCGCCCGCAAAATCCATCCATCCGAGATCCTATGAAATAAACCATCCGAGTAATTGCTAAATACACCTCACCCGAGCCTGTTTTAAACAACAAAATGGAGTTTGAAAGTGGGCAAAAGGATCGGGGCAGTAGCTGATTTAAGACTGGGCCATGAGATTTGAGAATATGAGAGAGGATTGGTGGAGATAGCTGGATGGATGAGCATGACTTTAATGTGGGAGGAGAAGATGGTTACAGAATTATCTGACGTTAACTACATTACAAAAATCATTTATTCCCAGGTAAAAGTTTCAATCTTCAAAAAATACATGCGTCGATAACTTTATAACGAAAATAATCAAGCAAATGCAAGGACGAAGACCCCTTGTAGCCCACTCTTAACTTTATATGGTGCGTGTACATTGGTGCGAGCCTGTGGGCAATACTGCTATTATTAATATTTATTACTATATATAATTTTTATTGAATAAATTAGAGCACAATATAATAAACTTATAAATATTTTTTTAAAGATAACAACTATATAATTAATTTATTTTTTTTATCAAATATTAATATATTATTAACCTTAATATTTCAGTTTTTTTTTTAAAAAAACCACTCGAATATAGGATAAAATTTAATATATATATATATATATAAGAATGGAAGAGTGGAGAGAGAGTCGAGGCGAGTTTACTTTGACTTGAAAACGCAGACCTTGTTTATCCATAATCAGTTCATCTCCTCGAAGCAGAGAAGAAAGTTCGTGGCCATGCGCTAGAAGAAACCGTGTGGCTGTTGGTAATTGGGGTCCCACGACCCCAACCATCAATCAATCAATCAATACTATAAAAAAATTATAGAGCGAACAGACACGTGGCTTATTTGCGAGTGTCGCGAAGTGACATGGATGTGGAGCTTTGAGAGAAAAAACAAAAGAGAGAGAGTGACCGGAATAAGATAATCATTAAGGGACTGTTAAAAGTATTTTTTATTTAAAAATTTATTAAGATAATATTTTTTAAATTTTATTTTGATATCTACACATAAAATATTTAAAATCATTAATTTTTCTTCTTCTTTTTTTCAAAATACAGCCACAAAACTACCGAAACTATTATTAATAATAATAATAATAGCCAGCTATATTTGTATCTTATAAATATTTATATAAGAAATATTTAACTTTAATTAATACACATAAGAAGCTATAGGTGAATTAGAATAACCTGTTAAAAAACTAAACACATGCAAAATATATAAAAACAACCACTATTTGTTTTTACAAAATCTAATGCAAAAAAACCTAAAAATAAGAGAAATAAGTATTAATTGAAATAGGCTTCAAAGGATCATTTAAAAAAAACAAAAATACTTTTCAAAAAGGAAAAATTACAAAAATAAAAATAAACAGGCGCTACTGGTCTAGGAATGGCCTGCGAATAGGCTCTTTTTAAATGACCCAATATTTTTTGAAGAATAAAAAGAGAGCCATAGACCCTGCACTGTTTGGAATTCTCTAGATTTTGCAACTGTGGTGATCGAACAAATAGGGTATAATATTTTAAACTCAGTTTTAATTCAAAATACCTGGAAAAAGAGAGCCTTATAAAACCATAAATTATCATCAATAGAATCCGTTTCTAAAGGGTTATTTGTTTTGTGCATCGAAACTATTGAATATTGTTATTGTTCAAATATTTGAATAATTATTTAATCGATAGGTTGTTTATGTGCATCAAAACATTTGAAAATAATTTGACTCAACTTCCTCACCTGTTTTGTCTATATCTGTTTCAGTATATTTTGATAGATAAAAAAAGTCATGTAAGTCATTTTTGAACAAAATAACATCGACTAATGAATTATTTTCATAATTATTATAGCTACTATTATAATAATTATTGTAAATAATTAATTTTATGATTATTAATGATAATATTGTTATAATCATTGTAATCATTATGCCATCAATTGTAATGATAACTCACATCGTTTTTTTTTTTGGATTTATTTCAATTATAATTAATATTATTATCATTAGTATAATTATTTTCATCATTAATGATATTTTATATTATTTTATGAGTTACTATTATAATTACCATCAAAATAATCATTAGTTATATTATAAGCACGATAACTATTAGAATAAATTATAATCATTATTATCATAATAATTTATAATGTCACTATTATTATCAAGATTACAAACAACTCAAATTATTATTATCAATATTGTTAAAATAATAAAAATTATTAACTTATCTTGAAGAATAAAAAAACATAAAAAGTTTAAGAAAAGAATAAGCAAGAAAAAACACATCTCTAATTATTATTATTATTGCATATATAATAAAAATACAAAATGACCCTGAAGAATAACAAATACTAAAATATATTTTTTTTAAATGACAAAAAAGAAATAAAAATTATTAGCCATAACAAAATCATTTGAAAAAAACATTTCAGATAATTACTATTACTATTGCATAAATAAATAAAAAATAGAATCTTATCAGCTAGAATTCATGGAGTAAACCCTGAAATAGACGAAACCTTATCAGCTAGAATCTTTGACAACTTCAACATTCTCCCTTAAACTGAATACTTCTGATTTAGTTTATTCTAGTCCATTTGCATACACCCATTAAGTTTCGCATCTTTTGAAATACTTCAAGTTTCAAGAGCTTTGTCATTACGTCAATAATTTACTCGTGAGTAGAACAATGCAGCAGCTACACTACTTTATTTGTGACAAGATCTCGAGAGAGAGAAAAACCTTATATCTATATGTTTACTGCAACCATGCATAATTGAATTGCTTGAAAGCTTGATGGTTGAGACATTATCACAATACACCATTGTTGAACCAGTTTGACTCAACTGCGAACAACTTATGATTCTTCTTAAGCATACCACTTGAGAGGTACTTGAAGCAGCAACAATGAACTCTACTTCAGTGGTAGAAAGAGTGACCATTGGTTGCTTCTTTGATGACCATGATATTGCTCCTGAATTCATCATAAATACATATACCCAATTACTTTTTATGTCATCTTTATCTCTAGCATAGTCACTGTCTGTATAGCCAATGAGTTTTCCATCTCCTCCCTTCTTGTACAACACCAAAAAATCAATAGTTCTCTTCACATATCTTAAGATCCTTTTAGCTTCCAATAAATGAGTCTCGGTGGGGTGCTCCATATACTTGCTGATGAGGCTTACAGTATACATAAGATTGGGTCGTGTGGTTGTTAGGTGCATAAGGCTCCCAACTATTTGTTTATAGAGTGTGTTGTCTATTTAATTTTCCCTTTCATTATGAGTGTGCTTGAATCTAGGAATCACAAGGTTATGCACTGAATAACATTGTCTCAGATTGAATCTGTCTAACACTTCCTATGCATATTTATGCTGACACATAATTATACCTTTTGGTTTCTATATAATTTCAATGCCAAGAAAATATCTCATATTTTCGAGATCAAGCATATCGAATTTTATCATCATGGATCTCTTAAATTTCTCAAACAATATAAATAAGATCATCAACATATATGCATATAATCAGAATTTTACCTTCTTTAGTTGTCTTGATCAACAATGTGTGCTTGAAAGGACATTTGTTGAAGCCCTCCTTGCTAAAATATGTCTATATTCAACTATACCATGCTCATGGAACCTGCTTGAGTCCGTAAAGTGACTTCTTGAGGTGATAAACCTTGTTTTTGCTTCCTTTCTACTCATATCCAAGTGGTTATTCAACGAAGACATCATTAATCTTTCCATGCAAAAATGTTGTTTTGACGTCGAGTTGGTAAATCTTTTAACTCTTTTGTGTAGCAATATAAATGACTACTTGAATTGTATCCAATCAAGCCACTAGTGCAAACATCTCATAAAAATCCACTCCATAATGTTGGCAATATCCCTTCGTAACAAGTCGATTCTTATACTTGTCCACCTCTCCATTTTCATTCAACTCTGTCTTGAAAATCCATTTAACTCCAATAATTCCCCCTGAAGGTGCGTCAACCAATTCTCATGTATTGTTTTTCTTTATTACCTCTATTTCTCTATCCATTGTTTGTTTCCACTTTTCACTCTTCACGGCTTCGCAATAGCTAGTAGGATCGCCATTTATACACATAGTTAGATAAGCCCAATTCATATCATCTTCATTAAAGAGACTGGTGTCATAATCTCTCATCCAAATAAGTGACCTTCTATCTCTTCTCTCTTAAGGTGTGTTGCTTTCATTTGTGGCATTTTTTATTTCATGATTTGTTGTTTCATATGAGTTATTATCATCCAACTCATGAATGTCAGATTCTATTTCTTCATGTCCTTTATCTTCTTCTTCATTTTCTTTATCTTTAGTGCTTGTTTCTTCATCAAGATCAACTAAAATGGCTTGTTCAAGAATGTCATCCCAATCCCATTACTGATTTTCCTCAAACACAACATCTCAACTTATAATGATCTTATTTGAGATCGGGTCAAACAATCTATAAGCCTTTGACTCCTCACTAACCCCCAGCAGTATACATTTGAGGTTGTTCTTATCCAGCTTTAATCTTTTACTGTCAGGCACATGCACATGAGAAATGCAACCAAAAATCCTAAAATGTTCTACTAATGGCTTTCGTCCACTCTATACTTCCTCTAGCATTTTGCTTTTTCCTGTAAGGGCTGGGCTTTAATTTAACACGTGAACTAACCAATTCATTACTTCAGGCCAGAAGGTCTTTGGAATCTGCTTCTCCGACAACATGCATCGAACCATATTCCTGATGGTTTGATTCTTTCATTCAGCAACCCTGTTCTGCCAAGGCTTGTATGCAACTGTCAACTGCTTGAATGCCATTCTCATTACAGAAATATGTGAATTCATATGACGTGAGCTCACCTCCTCAATTTGTCCTCAAACCTTTTATGCATGCTCTAGCTTCCTTCTCCACCATGACTATGAACATTTTAAACACATTAAAGGCTTCTGATTTCTCCACCAGAAAATAAACTAGGTTCTTCTATTGTAATCGTCAGTAAAAATGATGAAATATCTCTTATGACTATTTGAGATCGGATTTAGAGGACTACAATTGTTAGCGTGTATCATTTGAAGAATCCTTGAAGCTTTTCACATACTTTTCTAAGGAAAAATATTATGATGCTGCTTCCCAACAAAACAACTTTCACAACATTATGAGATGCTTTGAACTTTAGCGGCCCCTCAACCATATTCTTTTGTTATAGCACCTTCAGTCCATTCCAACTTAAGCGCCCATATCAACCATGCTAGTGATCTGCTTGTTTTACGGTCGTCATTGAGAGACAACTTTGTTCCTATATTGGATACCAAACAGCAAGGCAAACATCTTATTGTATGTCATTTCATTTTGAAGAATAATACCTTTCTCAGGGTGAAAGATCTTACACTTTCCATGTTGCATTAGCACTATGAGTCCCCTCTCTTATAATTGGCCAATACTTAAAAAGTTGTTTTTTAATTCAAGTATGAAGAAAATATCTATAATCACATGCATTGACCCATGCACCTCCATTAATACTTTGCCTTACCTTGCACACTAACACTAAAGTTGTTTCCCAGTTTGACTTATTCTCGAAAGTTGGTATCTAATTCAACAAATGCTTTCTTTTTACCACACATATGGTTGCTAAACCCTGAGTCAAGAAACCATGTGTGTTTCATGTCAATTTTCATGGCATCCATAAATGCCATTAGTAGCATTTCTTCACTTGTTTCTGCAAAGTTAGCCTTTTAGTCCCTAGCCTTCTTAGGACATTCCCACTGAAAATGTCCTAGCTCGTGACAATTGTAGCATTCTAAGATAGATTTGTTAAATTCAAATCTACCCCTTCCTCTCTTTCTCTTCCTTATTGGACTCTGGTGGTAACTCTAAGAGCTTATTCTTCCATCACATGTATACCCATCCTTTGTTCATAAACAAGCAAACTACTTTGTAGTTCATCAATAGATAAATTATCCAAATCATTCAATTCCTCAATTCAACAGACAATGTAATCAAATTTTGAAGTCTTAGACCTCAAGAAATTTTCAATGATCACTATATCTTCCATTATTTCTCTATAAATGCTCATCTTATTGGCTATGATGAGTGTCCTCCCAAAATATTCATTGACAATTTCTCCAGTCTTCATATGCATTACCTCAAACTCCTTTCGAAGTGCTTGCAATTGAGCACGTCTTATGCATGCAGTTCCTTGGTATTTCTGCTTTAAAGAGTCTCATATATCCTTCGTCGTGTCCTTTTTCAAAATCATTTTCAAGATTAAACGATCAATGGCTTGAAACAAATAGTTTCCGATCTTCAAATCTTTCAGTTTCATCTCCTCCAATGCCTTATTCTACGAATCACTGAAGTCAACCCCTCCTATGGCTACAAGGATCCCTATCTGCACCAAATTCCAATACTCCTTGGAACGCAAAAAAAATTTCCATAAGCAAACTCTATTGATTGTAGTATTCATCGGGTCTCAAGATAGCAGGTTGCACAAAACCATTCTCAGACATCATGTAGCCTGGCTTTGATACCAAATGTTGAAACTGAAGTAAAATAATGTGAAGTTTTGTGGACACAAAGTTTATTGAATACATAATATATTGTACTGAAAACTCAGTTGTATTTCTTATTAACTCAAAAGCAACAACCAGCTATTTAAATAGCTTTACAGTAAACAATGAGTAAGATAACAACCCATGATAACAATATCCTAATATCATGTTAATTGACTACGCCAGAAATAGATAACAAACTCATCCCTCAAGTAAAAGAGGGTTATTAGCATGTCCAAAGAATAAGCCCCGAAACAGATGAAATCTTATCAGCTAGAATCTTTGACAACTTCAACATCTAGCCCTTCAAGCACAGGTGTTTCCAATAATTTGTTAGGACCCGCAGACAACCATGGATCCCTCCACACGTTCGCCTTCTTGCCCTTGCCAATACGTTATCTATAACCTCTCTTTACAACCTCTTGGGAACTAAGAATGCTACGTCAAACAAAGCTCGGCTCATGCTCTAAATTAGCATTCAAAAACTCTCCTATTATTAATATTTAGCTTTGATGATCCGACTCACTAATGAGTGTGGTTTCATCCCAGTAACTTCCATCCCAGTTTGCCAAGTAAAGCCAAGTTGAAGTTGTGTAATTGTTGAAAGTCCATGCCCCCATCATCTTTTCTTCTACAAAGGCTCCCACCTTTTTACCATATCATGCCCCGTCCATTCTTCTAATTATTCCCCCACCAAATAGTGTTAATCATTCATTGTAACTCCTCGTATAATGTCAATGGGATAAGAAAGACACCTATATTATAAGTTGGAAATGCATGGGCAACTGAAGTTATCATAACTGTCTTGCCTGCTTTAGATAACATGCGATTCTTCCACCCGTGAATCTGTTTCCACATTCTATCCCTAATAGAAGAAAAAATGACCCTCTTATTCCTTCCAATGAGTGACCTTCACAACCCAAGTACCTCACATTTTTAGATGGAGAGTGGACACCCGAGATATCTGTTATGTGTAGCTTGCATTCATTTATGGTATTTCTACCAAAATATATGTCTGGCTTCTTAAATTTAATGGCCAGACCTGAGGCTACCTCATCCTAATGTAGCAAATGTTTGACAATTGTGTTTTTGTGTGCATTTTCCCCGAAGAACAAGAAACTATCATCTGCAAACAACAAGTAGGAAACTGGTGGAGTCCTTCGACTGACTTTGCACCCATGTACCTTTCTACATGCTTCTGCATTCTTGAAAAGACCTTCACAACACAAGATAAATAATTATGGGAACAAAGGATCCCCTTGATGTAATCCCCTTTAAGGTTCTATTGGTCCAAGTTTTGTGCCATTAAAACATATGGAATACTAAACAGACTTCATACAAAGCATCACCATCTCTATCCATTCAGAAGTAAAACCACAAAACCTAATTTTAATATAATTTCCTTCAAATGCTCTCAGATGATCTTGTCATAGGCCTTACTAACATTGATCTTTACTGTTGCCCACCTTTACCTGTCCCTTGTGCATCTCTTCGTGAAATGTATTGATTCGTAAGCAATCAGCACATTGTCGGTAATTGATCTGCCAGGAACAAATACTGTTTGTGTGGGTGAAATAATATCCATTAAGATATTCCTCATCCGATTTGCCAGCATTTTTGCAATGATCTTATACAACACAATGCATAAAGCAAACAGACGAAGGTCCTTAATTAATTGTGGTTTTTCAACCCTCGAGATAAGAACCACTAGAGTCTCCAGTGGTGATGAAGGAAATGTCTTGCTAGTTAACCAACCCCGACAAGCATTACATGTCCGCTCCAATTAAATCCCAAAATTGTCGATAAATTTTAGGGTTCGACCCATATGGACCAGGAGATATGTCTGGACCCATTTGAAATACATCTTTCTTAAATTCTTCACCCTAAAATGGTGCTAGAAAGTGTCGTTCATGGAAGTTAATAACTTCACTATCCAAGTCAGGACTTTCATCGAACAATTGATGAAGTATTCAATCACAGCATCTTACATACCCATCTCGTCCTCGATCATCACCCCTTCTCATCATTCAATCTCATGTATCTAAGAGTCCAATCATCTCTTCTTTCTATCCTCCACCAGCTGTAAGCTCAAATCATTTGGCCCAAGAGTAGCATCTTGACCTACATTAGGGTCCATAAATTGTTTATTAATTGTTGGACCCCTTATCTACCACGTCAGACTTTCTCCCTTGTTTCCGTGAATAAACGCTTGTAAAAATCCTAGAATGTTCAGCCATTTCATGGCCTTGTGATTGTAATTTACGGGAAGTAGAACCGCCCCCAACCTACTGATTGTTTGAATCCCTTAACCACTGGCCACCATCTTCACAAGAAGATCTCCTCGGAATTGCACCCGCCCATGGTCCCTATTCCCTTTTCAACTCCCCCTCCTGTAGTTGAAATAATTTTCCACGGATCCCATCAGTATGCCCTAGCATACCACAAATAAAATAGAGAGGCAGATGTTAATTTATGTTTGAATTATCTAGAAATCCTAATGCTAGATGGATTCTACTAGTTAGGTCAATTTTAATGTACCATATGCATTAGCAATTATCACTCGATTTATGTTTGAATTATTTGCAAAATTAGTGAGTGAAAAATACAATTTGGTTAGCCTATAATAATAATAATAATAATAATAATAATAATAATAATAATATAAAGAAGTACAATGATACAAGCTAAGCAAGATCAGTGAACATGCTTAAGGAATAATTATGCAAAACCTTAACAGACACAAAATCCAAAAACTAAATAAAAAATAAAAAAATTGATAACCATGAAGAAAAGGGAAAAGGGTGTAAATTTGATAGTTTGTCAATAATCTTAATCTGAAGTACTTGCATGCACAAAAACTAAGGGTGAGATGATAGGTTAGGAGAAAATGAGCCCGTTTCACGGAATCAACTTTCTTCCCTCATTAGCCAGGGACAAATATAGTTTTCGACAATAATAGTTAGGGTGACCATTTTGCACACCACTAAAACCCTCCTCCTTTACATTGTGGAAATCAAGGGTGGGCTGAAAAGTATGCAAGGAGGCCTACTAAGGGAGCATTGATGTAAGTCGTGGGCTCTGACTCTTGAAAGAATGGCCTGGAATCTGGAAAGGCATCTGTGACGTTAGGCCCACCAACAACCGCACCAACATGCACATTGGGGTTTGCATTTGGACTTAAGAAATAGCGAGAGCCCTCTTTGCACCTAATGCGAGCAGGGTGCGCTTGCACTGATGGCAACGAGCTGCCCCTGTGGTGGATCCTCCGTGGATAACGTTGACCATATCCAACCATGTATGACATCCTCAGCGGATTATCTCCAAGAATGTAGTCCACCTGGCACGACAAAAAGGAAATGCATTATTTGTAAAAACTGTTTCCCCTTCCTTCTATCGCGCATTTCCTCTTATGGTTAACGCGAATTTCATAGAAGAACTACCTTAATACAAACTGATCTGATGATGATGTGAATTGGACATCGGGTCCTTTTCTTTGTTTCTGGATAATGGAGAGCACGGGAAAGGAAAAGTTACCTGACGTTTGGCCAATTGCTTGAGGAGGGCAGGGGAAGCTGTCTTCTCATCACATGGCACGACCTTGTTGGCATGGCTTAGATAATTAGAATACGCCAGGAACAGGAAAGACAATGACGTTACATGCTGCATGTTACTCCCTCCGGCCTTGAAGATCAGCCCCCCTATTTCCATTAATACCACATTATTTAATAAGCTGCACATATATAGTAGTAAAAAATATTCCAGACCTAAAACCGGGTGATTGCCCGAATACTTTGCTGAAAAGGCACAATAATTCCCTGGCTGTTGGACATAAATGACAAACTTATTCACGTGCCAATGCTCTCTTTTTTTCACAGAGAAGGAGCTGGTATTAAAGTTTATTTCTTGTGTAGTGACTGGGCAATAAAAATTGTGATTATATAATATTGCATACATTTACAAAAAGGTTAAGAGAATACCAGGAGAATATTGAACTTGAGAATGAGAAATTCCAGGCAATACAGAGCAGATAAAGCCGTCTGCATTGTGCTTGAAAGACTCGAAATATTCTGCTCTTCCCATTAAAACTTCCTGTTGGCACATGAAAAAATTAAGTCGTCTGATATTAAGTCGTCTGATATTTTAGGCTCCATGAATAAAGCAATTTATTTATCATGTTACGAGAAAATTCATTCATGCACACATATAAATCTTTGCTTTCTCTCTATGGTTACTTCCAGACTTCCCAGTCACCTAATATTCAAATTCAGCAAGTAGAAGTACTAAAAAACTACTTAGACCGAAATACTGGAAATCTCTTATCAAAGAATTGTCACGGTCGCTTTCAGGAAAAGTGGACGTCGAAAAGATAAAATGGCTCAGAGTATGGGAAGGACATAGACCCAGCTTTGTGGCACATGCATCCGCCAGGAACCTATTGATTTTGGGAACCACCAAAAAATCTTATAAAACGGACACACAGACTTCCAGGGTACTTCACGTTGGCGCCTTTGGACTTTGTTTAATTGTTGAGGAGAGGTACAGCACCCCTCTCATCAATTCTCATCGACTTAAAGACTTAGATACACGCATGCCCTTCGATAAAAAGCTTCTATCAATGGCACTTTTTTTTTCTTTTGACTTTTGCATGTTTGAGGAATGAACAGATAGTATTGAGAGGAAAAAATGGTGCAAATCCACATGAAAACCAGAACCAAATCTAATTATGTGCAATCATCAGAATTTTTAAGCTTTTATCATTTTTATCAAGATTATTTTATATTCACTTCCCCTCCTTTCATATGCACTAAAGGATCTAAAAATAGTTAGCAGGGTAGCAATTATGCGACGGCCCCACAATGACATTATACAAGTTTTGTGAAGTTCATTCCCCTTTGATCTAGGCCTTTTATCTAAGCCAAACGTATCTAGAATAAGATTTCAAACTGCTTTTAGTTTATCCGAAACTTATGGGTCCAATGTGCCGAATCCACACTACCGTACCCCGCTCTAAAATGTTCATTACTTCATTGCATCGCGTGATACACGTAAATTTTCTATTTTATAATTCCGTTCAGGATAAACAAACAGTCCCCGCATACCAAACAAAAACAAAAGACAAGGACAATAAAACTTGACAAGACGAAAGGTTCGATAAGTAAGCAGACATATAAAAGCATATATGGTTCATAAAATATACAATTTTTAACACGTCCATCATAAAATAAGATGATACGGCACAGTAGAGTAGTGGTTACTGGTCAGTGTTAGGAGCTGAGAGTTTTTTCTTTTTTACCTTGGAAATGAGGACGTTAATGCCAGCATGCTTGTTATCCCAACCAAACTCATTGATGGTATCTCCAGCATGCAAGATTACCTCGTTTTTCACAATGTACTCTCTGTATCTGCGCCTGCGTGTGGCCTTGTGCAGCCACACTGCTCCCCAGAGCAACTCGTCCTGCAATATAATATTTGAAATTCACCATAAAACTAATCCTGGTCCTTTATTTATTATTTTGAATGCTTATCTAACGGCTGGTTTTCAAGTCGTGGTACGGCGGTAGCTTACCTGGTAACCATTCACATCACAGTAAAAAGGGCACACTGCAGAGCGCAAGCTATTGCTGTACGCACCCCGGTGGCTGTCAGCAAAGTCGAAGACCTACAAAGAAACCGTTTCACACGCATCACACAGCACAACGGTCAATTTCTCACGATATTTAAAAAAATGCAATTTTTGGTTTGGCTCAACATGATAGTGCACACCACTGATCATAGATTTACAAATGCAATCAATACACAAAACATTTCAAGATAAATTCCTTTTCTTAGCCACATTACTTTGTCTTAATTCTGTATGGTCCATCTCGCTTAAATTTCCAGAGGAAACCCATAATGCAAAAGTTATGTCCCCAAACAACAGTGTGCACAGACTATATCTCATATAAGCTAACACTAATGGCATGTAAAGACAAAGTAGAAAAACTTTATGTGAAAACCACGGAATAATTTCAAAAACACAAATGCAGAACAGCAGCAAGAAAGAAGCAGCGCGAGAGCCGCTTATGTAAATGCTTTACTTTTTACCTCTCCCAAAATTGATAGATCTGGAATCGATCACAAATTGAGCAGAAAGTGAAATATGAAGAAGCCAGTCTACATATATCCGGAATCGAAAAATGAACAAGCGAAAAGAAGACGAGCGAGAAAATGACGTACCCTAACGGCCCGATTGAGAAGCAACCTGGAATAAGCAGGGTCCCGTGAACGAAACACAATGGACGCAGCGGCCAATGCAGCAGCAGTTTCCCCAGCAACGTCAGACCCTGGGTGGGACCCATCGATTTTATACACCGTTCTCAGTGTATCCATGTCCTCTGGTCTCTCCCAGCAGTTATGATCCGAATACGCGTCGCCTAACTGAACATAAACGACGTTAGGAACCGCCGTTACTTTTAGTAAGTAATCAGTCGCCCATTTGACGGCTTTAACGGCGTTTTTCAACTCCGATCCCATGTTCCTTCCGAAATCGATAATGCTCCATGACAACAACGTCGTTGTAAATGCCATTGGGAATCCAAACTTTATGTTATCTCCGGCGTCGTAGTATCCTCCCGTCAAATCCCTCTACAAAAAGAAATAATCACAAGATGAAGTGAATTAACCTACTGATTAAAACAATGCAACAATGCAAGTTAAATGAAGAGGAGGTTCTGATGGAATGAGAGTAATTACGCCAACAGCGGACCCGTCGCGCAAGGCGGAGTCGCTGCGCCACTTGACGCGTTGATCTGGAGGGAGCTTGCCAGAGCGCTGGCCTTCGAAGAAGAGAATGCTCTTGCGCAGAGCGTCGTGGTAGTCATGGCCGCCGCCTATGACTTGACGGAAAGTGAGAAATATCCATAAAAGAAATACAGTGACGCGAAAAATTCCCAGAAAAGCTATTAGGGGTTTTCGAGCCATTATTTTGAGGGTGGAGCAAAGAAGAGAGGCGAAGTTTTACGGGTTTTATAATCGAACAAGAGAGGGGGTGTGGTCATTGGATTCAGGACTATGAACGGATGAATATCCACCACGTGGATGTATATTAATGGATGGAGTTAGAACTCCGATGCAGAACATGCTTGACCGGGTCAACTCGGGTTATAGAGTAAATAGTTGCCCGGCTAAGAAAAGCTTCCGGCGGGTGTGGGTAGATGGTTATTGGGTTAAATGCAAAACATGCTCTTAAGTCTTTAAGTGAACAAGAGGCTTCGGTGGGGTCATTGCAAAGGAAGGATTAATAGAATGGAGTGTCCATGGGATCATAACGGTCGACACGTGTATAAATCTAGAGTAAGAGTAAGGGCGGTTAACCCTTTATCTATACATTTAGGGGGGCGGGCATATTTTTTAAAATCATTTAATGTTAAATAAAATAAAATTAATATATTTACTAGTAAAAATCATTTTAAAACACAATATTATCATGTTACCAAAACAACAGCTTAACTTTTATCTATGTATTTTTAAAAAGTTTTTTTTATTATTATTTTAAATTAAAAAGGAAAATATTCTTTTAAAATTATTTTGATGTACACATATCAAAAATAAATTATTATTTTCTAAAATAAATACTATTTCAATATATTTGTATATAAAAAAACACTTTAAAAAATAATATTAACATGTTATCTTTTTTTAATTGTGGAAAATTTATTCCCTTGAATGTATTTTATGAGTTTAAATAAACGAGTAAAACCTGACTATGTCATACTATTATAAAAAAAAAAATACATGCTCTGAATTGAACTCGTGATTGATGGTAAAAAAAACTATCTAATCCAAGGTTGTTAATACTGTTCCGGTCCCCGTTACGGTTTTTCTATTGGTATGGAACGTTTCGGTTTCGGAGCATTTCGGTGTGCCGTTTCGAGGTTGTACTGTTCATAAATAATTAATTAATTAATTATATATGTGTGTATATATATGTGTGTGTGTGTGTGTGTGTGTGTGTGTGTGTGTATAAAAAAACTTAAAATATTAATTTACAAGCACAATTAAAATTCAAGATAAATTAACTTTAAATTATACAATACAAATACAAAGTCAAACAAACATAATCTCAAAATTAGAAGAAAAAAACACAAGTTAATCAAAATAAAGATAATTTTAAGGCCGGAACGGCACACCCAGAACGATACTGAAACATTCTGATCAGAATTTGACTGAAATTTTTAGAATGAGCCAAAATTAAAATCAAGACCAAAATAATATTATTTTATCTTAATTTTTTTAATGAAACATAATATTATTAATAACCCTGATGTAATTAGCGAATTTGGCAGGATTTCCCATTCAGCTTTTTAAAAGAAAAAACAAAAACAATAATCTTTATCTATCTAAAGACTAGATTACCCTTAGCCTATTTAATTGTGATAAAAAAAACCGTAAATAAAATACAAAAATATCATTGCATGCCGTTTAGTAGTCGCTTTTTTTGCTTTTAAATGTAATTTTATTAATTCAGTGTCTAGAAAAAATTGTAAATATAAGAGAAGTCGTCTTGTAGAACAAATATTTATTTTTAAAAATATATAAAAATTCCATTTCAATCTCATAGTGTAAGTATATATTATAAAAAATACAGTACTACTCACAGGGGCAAAGGAAGCAAGCGTTGTTAAATTTTTCAAGAAGACCCAGAGCGTGAATCATTAGACGGGGTGATGGTTGTGCAGGCTGACAGTGGGGAATGATTCCAAGGCCGCGGACAGGTTGACTGGGGTTTCGGGTCTGGAAACATGTGGGTTTTCTGCTGGGAAGCTAAAGTTGGTGTGTTTGTCAGGATTGTTTTTAAAAGTAATTGTTTTTTAAATATAATTCTTTATTATTTTTGAAAAAAAAGTGTCTTTCGAAATATTTTAAAACACAAAAACAACACATAGTGAATCTATAAATCCATGTTAACGAATTTTATTTTATGGTAAAATTAAAAAACAAATAAAACATGTTTTAGATTTACTGTATTTCTAGACATATATCATTGTGAATATCAACAATAAAATAATCATTTTATAAAAACAAAGGTTTTTTGGATATTTTTCAAGTAACATGTGTAGTATTTTCATATTATTTAGGATTTTCTAGTATTTTTTGTTGTAATTTGCACAATAAAAATGACATAGTATCCCTGGGAGCTAACAAAGATACGAGGAGCAGTTGGGGGTATTTCTGATTTTTTTATATTCGTACACGATAAAACCATGTAATTATCCATCCAAAAGACAAAACAAAGACCTAACGTTGGGGCATTGTGGTACTTTCATGCATGTTTATTTTGTGGTTTCGCTTAGTCATTGGGTGTATAAATAATTTTGTATTTTTAATTATTTTTTGGATTTATTGTAGATGCGTTGTATAGACATGTCAAACAGTGTTTTGCGCGCTTACTCCTTTTAAGTGGGGTATGCAATGTTGATAGGTCATCGAAAGTGTTTGTTCACGCGTGTCATCGGGTGCGTCTCCATGTCCTATATCTCCCGAGGGGTCTGTGTAGTGGGGCAGTGGTCGGTGAAACACCAATGAATGATTTTTAGTCTTTTCTCTCTCCTGTCACCAAAAAGCACATGACAATCCTCCATGTTTGTGGTTATTTTATTTTAGTCCATATTATATTGATTTGAGTTTTATTCATAATTTCTTCAATGAAAATTTTGATTGCTTTCAATTATTCTATTCATTTGAAATTAATTATATATATTGGTTTTCATTTCAATCCCTATTCTTTTTATTTTTGATTTTTTTTGTTCAAATAATTTTTTCGGTATGCAGGATTTAATTTGTTTTAATTTTTTTATCCAATTAAAATTGATCATGTATATTACCTTTTATTTTGGCCCTTATTGTTTTAATTTTCTTAACAAAATTACACCATAATTTTTCAAATCCTTTTATTTGTTTTGGTCTCAATGTTTTTATTTGTTTTGATTTTGTCCTTCGATCGAAATTAATTATATATTTTATTTTTCATGTCGGTCCTTATTCTTTGAGTTTTTTATTTGGTATTAATTACTTTGATATTTTTGGTCCCTCTTGAACAATGTTTATTTTTTACCCATATCTATGTATCTATGCTTTTAGTTTTAGTTTTATTTTTTTTTTTCATTTTATTTTTTATTGGGATTTTATTTTTATCTGGTTCAATCATGAAATTTTAATTTATATTGGTGATTATTTTAAAATTAATATCTCTTTTTTTGTTATTTTTATTTGTTTTTTGGATTAGATGATTTAATAATTTCATTGTTTGGGCAATAATAATGATTGTTTTAGTGATTGTTTTTTTTGTAAAAATATTTTGTGCTTTTATTTATTTATTTTTTAGAGAAATTTAATGATTTTAATTGTTTGGACAATAATGTTGATAATAATTTTAAATGTTATAGTCATCATAATGATAGTAACGTATGAATGAATTTTCAATGATGTTTTATTCTTTTTGTAGATAAACAATTAACTATTTATTTTTATTATTTGAGTATTGCAGGTGTTTTAACAATTTTTATTTTGTTTATTATATTTAATTTAAATATGAATTATAAAATAAACTAATCATAACATAGTGAATTTGATAATTTAGGTATATGAATCTTCTTGTTTTCTAATCAATGATGATAATTTTATACAGGTGATTTCATCGAAACCTATTAAAAAAATCAATTTGTATCGATTTAAAATTTATATATTTTATAAGAAACTAACACTTTACATAAATTCTATTAAATTTATTATTCTATCTAAATTTATATTATAATAAAAAAAATCTCATATAAATAATATTTTTATATTAAAAGAATATATTTCTGGCCACATAAAATAGTTGGTAAGTATCTAATAAAATATAAATCATGGAGGATGTGCAACAAGCAAGCTGCTCAGGGTCTTGTAGCTTATAGCTCTTGTCAGATACTGAAATTCTAAAAAATTTGGATTGGTCTCGGAGTAATTTTTAATACTTATTTCACTAGCTCGTTTAAAAAGAGAAAAATAATGAAAGTAAAAATAAAAAAAAATATTTCTATACATGCTAATATATATAATATTTATTTATTTCTCTTTCTTCCTCATGTTTCTCTCCTAAGGAGTAAACAGTAGTATTTACCTCTGGATCATATATATATATATATATATATATATATATATATATAGCATGTATGTATGAATGTATTTTATTTAAGGAAATACCGATAAAATGTTGGATGGCATTCAATAGGGATTTTGAATTCAAAAAATAAAATAAATTTTAAAATTTTTTCTAATGATCTTCTCTACATTTATGCCCGACAATACAATTGCAAATGTATATAGGAAAACGTATAACTGGAAGAATTTGGTAGATTATATCATCATATAGAATAAGAAGGTTTAGCTTGTAGAATCGATCAATCAAACGGATAAAATTTAATGACAAGTTTCCAATCTAGATATTAAATTTAAAATCTTAAACTTGCAATAAGTAAATAACTCGTAAATTATTGTTTTTTTTTTTTTTTATCAGATCTAAGACGTGGAGTTAATCCCATAGTATTGGAAGTTGACTACAATGTAGGAATACCAGGGGGAAACAGCACCCTTTGGAGTCCAAGCTCCTCTCCTGGGCGAAGAACTTGCTCTAAGTGGGCCGCTTTATGACCCAGTATAGATCACGGGCGAGCAACAACCTTCGATAAGCTATAATGGTGTAGAATCAACGGCAGCAGAAAAGGCCCATCTTATACGGGCCAGCCCCCATGGGTAATTGCAATGTTCCGAGTTTACTGGGCGGGCTGAGCATTCAACTCCAAAAACCAGAACCAAGGTCTCAAAATATTACCTGGGTTGATAGTTTGTATCATTATACGATCAGTGGTGAAATTGAGGAATTGCTCACATTATACATTAATGAGACACAATATCAGATAAATTAGATTGAGACAATAATCACACAAAATTTAAGCTGCTCGGCCTAGAGTTTAACTTTTGAACTAGCCGAGATAAGCAGTCAATTTAGCAGGCCGATTAGGAAATCAGGTAAACCTGAACACGAAGCTCTCATTCTAGCACCCAGAACAGCCCAGTGCTTCCTGCAAAACCTGCTGACAAGCAGAGCGCGTAGCATGGTAATTGATATTAACCCCTAATTTCCGCAGGAATTTTTTACTAGGGCAAACTATCCGGGATCTTGATCACGACGATTCGAGAAAGAAGTCTAAAATGAAATCTACAACTAACCACACACACCTTTTTTCATATGTTTAACTGTTAAAAACCGTGGACATTTTCCCTCATTCACGGAGTCGAATTCGCCCCTCTTTTTCTTGACAATGATGTCGTGGGGCATCTGGGCATAGAGTACCAAGGGACAGCTTTTTGATAACATCATGCGTCGTCTCTTTATTTTTACAACAAAATCTTAGGGGTCTTTTGAAAATGAGATTGTTACCCTTTATAAAACTTAATCCTCGGCCATTAACTAGCCAAGTACTGGGGCCCCAGATGGTTTTAACTCATATCCTAGTGAATTTCATATGTTTTCAATTTAAGATCATGTTCCCTCCTCCTCCTCCTCCTGTCCACACATCATTCTCATCGGTTACCAAGCGTCGACATTAGTCTGAATCGAGTCAATTGCGCCGTTTCGTCCGTGACAAACATGTATTTTCAAATGATCTGGCTGACATTATGACCCCCACTCCATCATTTCAAAGCTAGCATTCAACTAACAAAGAAAAGAAACTATTCTTTCAATAATTAGTTCATGTGTTCGCAGGGGAAAAAAAACAAGAGAAAGAAGTCACATCAAACCCATGCCTACGTGCGTAAAATCTCGTAATAGTTCTCAACGAGGAAATTATTTTATCACGGAGACCCTTTTACCCATGGAATGAAACTCCATCTCCATGTTTAACCCAGTCTTTATTTTCATATAACCAAAAAGAAATGTATTTTGCAATATTTCTGAAACATTCAATCGGTCATGACCGAATTTCTATGCACGGAAAACCATTTCTTTGGTTTTCAAAATAAGATGCTGTGGAAATAAAGTGGTTAGCTGGAATTCACATCTATCAATGTAATTTTAATTGCAAGATCAACTATGCTTAACAAAAAATCTCTGTTTTGCTTCCTTGTACCACCATCCGGCCGGTAACTCCTAACTTCCTCTGCAATTACCTGTGCACGTCTTGAAATGAAACCTTACAGCTCTAGAAATGAAGATCCTAGCTAGCGAGTAGAAGGAGTTGAAATGTATAGATCAGAAATTAACATCTATTCATGTATATAAATCCTGTGTCAAACCCTTTTGCTTGCTTCACCTGAACCACTCTGTATGTTTCAAATCCAGAGGAGCCATGCTAGGGAAGTGAAACGTTATAAAATAAGCCTTGTCACCCATGCAGCACAGTGCTAGCAAATACGAGATTTGCCAGAGCAGAACTTTCACAGTATGAATTCAAGAATCTGTTCTCCTTTCCTTCCTTGACTGGTCAGGATAAAAAAGAGCTCTGGAAGCTGCAAATTTGCTTTGGATCATTGCTCCCAAACAAAGTCACTGCTTTTGACCATCTCCTGCTCAAAGCAGAAACTGAAGATACCAGGCCAGCGAAATGGTTTATGGGACCCACCCACCTCCCTCGACAAAAGGCTCAGGAAAGGTGCACGCTTCACGCTAGTGGACGAAAGGGCTAGTTTTCCAACTGCCTAACCACCAACCCACGATCAAGCTAACCTCCCATAGAAAAGCTGGTCCGCTAAACCTTAATCCCCCATCAACGCCTCGCCACTGTAACTAAGTAAACAAGGCAGCACATCAAATTAATACGTAGTGGTTTCGTGGACCCAGACCCAAAGTCTCTTGATTCCTTGTATATGATTTGCCTATTCTAGTCTTTGAAAATGGAAAATAAAAAAACTTCTTTGTTGCAGGGACCAAATGATTCAGCATGGTTGAGCGGTGGAAAATATAACATGGCCAAACCACCCGGACCAGGAACATTGGTAAGAAAAAAACAGAAACTTGAATCTACTGGAAGTATAAATCATATTAACATTCGGACAAACTTTTATTAAAAAAAAACAAACAAACAAGACCATGAGTGATGTTAATTTTACATCCTTTCCGCCTTTAGATAATATTTTATAGTGAACAAGAATTCTATATATTAAATAAATATATCTCTTTTGTGAAAGTGAATAATTGAAATATTTTGAGAATTGAACTAGGGAAGAAAACTTCTGGGAAGACTCGTACTGCTCCAAGCAGGACACGTAATTCTTCTCCTCGATTGCAAGTGGCTCCGATCGTTCCAGGATAGGCTATTTACTTGGTATACGAGCAGGATTCAAGTGGAGATTAGCGATAAGGTCTACTCCATCAATTATGTTCCACTCAGCGGCCGCAATCCTTGGGCTAATGGAAAATAATCTGCCATGCCCACCACACTAATGCTTTCCCACTGCACGCGCGATTTCTTGCCTCCAAAGATTACATTAAGAGTCGGCTCTACAAAATGGACCTCCTACTTTGACCTAATTTACATGAGAATGCAGGGCAAATTTACCAGGCCCGGTTTCCAAATTTTACATGACAGTTTTATCCTCCTGTTCACACGTGCAGTTCAGCGCTATGTGGTGATGTATTATCAGGTGTATGCTGGCACCCTTCAATAAGCCAGACTTGCAGCCATAATTTTGGACTGAACGCTAGTGAAAACCAAAAAAGCGAGGAAGAGGTGAGAAGGGCTTTCAGACTTGAAAATAGAAGGAAAAAAACAATTGGGACTACCGGCTCATTGACGACCACTTAAGCAAGGGTGAGTGTTGTCCATGCATAGTCTATATGTCCGCGATACAGTACAAGGTTTCTTTATTTTATGTCAGGTCATGATAATCTTACTCATGATGCATGCGGCTATATTACATGTCCATGATTTATGTCATTGCTACCTCTATATTACGCACACTTTCAACCGACATGAAAGCGTTCAGTGTGATGAAAGTTGATCTAAAGATACGCATGTAATACCCCCGTCTCCCCGTCAGTATCGATATCAATATTATTTTTTTAATTGAAAAACAAAAAATATAAAATGTTGCTAAAACAAATATATTCCGATTGAAATTTTAAAAATAAACAATTGTTTTTTATTAAAAAAATAGATTGGACATTTTCCACGTGTAAATATTTAGAATAAGCTCCACCATATTCATATTAAAACTGAAATTTTAAATAAAAAATAATATTTGGACTGTTAAATTTTTTTCAGCATTACAATTAAACTTGATATAAAGATTTAAATTTTAAAAATCATGAAGTGGACTATTTGCTTAGCTCAACTTTAAATTGACGAGTATAGGTACAGGTCAATTTTAAAATCACATGGTAGGTTTAATAAAACAAACAAACCACGTTCATTTTAGTTAACTAATCAGAACTTCCAATCCTATATATGAATTGAATTATTTTATTATGTGGTAGAAAAAATAAAAATTAATTTATAATCAATTCAAAATTAAATTATTAAAATAACTAAAAGTTTAATAGTAAACGACAATATATATTTATAAAAAAACTATTCTCGTTAAAACAATTATTCTCTAATTTTTTTATAAAAAAACACAATAACCAGTCTATCTAATAAATGAAACACCATGTGCTAACTAATTCAGCCATAAAAGCAAGTCCAACGGGTGAGCATTTGAAGAGGCAAAAAAACAAAATATTATCCATTTAGTTATTTTAAATCATTTTCTATCACTCAAATGGAGCAACCATTTTAAGAGTTAAAATAGTTGTTCCTTTTATCAAGAGCTATTTGTAATTGCTTTCAGATTAAAAAGTATAAATTATAATTTTTTTTATTATTTCACATGAGAAAGAGAGAGAGAGAGGCGGGGGTGGGGTGGGGTGCTGGGTAAATAGTTATTTTTTTTATTTTAAATCTAATTTGTTTATTTAAATATAATTAAAATTAATAATTATAATGTGAGTTTTTTAAAAACAGTTATTTAATTATATAAATTACTTATATTAATTATAAAAAAACATTTGTTTTTAATTAGCTTTAAATATATTTTATTGTATTATAAAATTAATTTCAATTCAATCTGTTTTTTAAAGTTATTTTAACATTCAACGATAATAAGTAGCATTGATTAAAAGCATCATAAAAATTAAAATGCTTCAGGATGAACTTTAACATAATAAAATAAAAATGATTATTCTTACTAATTATATTGTTAGAGAATTTATTAAAAGTAATTATTTAATTGTATAACTTATTCTTATTAATAATATTAAAAAATTATTTAAAATATATTTTAAGGTACGAATCCATTTACAGCACTGCCATCGCCACCCAATTATTATATTCTCATCATAATATCCCAGGGAAGAGGTGTGTCACTAGTAAACAGTGGCAATTGTGTGATTATGTGAAAGCATATTGGACATAGTACTGCACTCGAGTCTATTTAAGCATTCAAAAACACCTAGTAACACAGGCACTCTTCCTCCCACCCCGCGTTCACTAATCCCTAGATAAAACAAACATAACAAACCAAACGCTCTCTAACCTCTAGCCTCGAAGAGAAGAAACTAAAAAAATATGCCTCCACAATTGCAGCGCCATCTGCTTCTCCTCCCTTTCTTCCTAGCAACCCTCCTCTACTGTCAACCAATCTCAACTGTCGCTTCACTGGACCCTACCTTCTCTCCATCCAACGGCACGGATTACATCCGCTCAGGCTGTGGCGCAACATTATACCCCGAAATCTGCTACGCATCTCTCTCTCGCTACGCCAGCGCCGTCCAAAACAGCCCCCGTCGCCTAGCTCGGGTGGCCATCGGCGTCAGCCTCTCAAGAGCACGTCGCATGGCAACCTACGTCTCCAACCTATCCCGCCAATCGGACTTCGGAGCCGACAACCGCGCCGCCGCCGCCCTTCACGACTGCTTCTCAAACCTGGGAGACGCCGTTGATGAGATACACGGGTCGCTTAAGCAGATGCGGCAGGTTGGAGCCGCGGGGCCGTCGACAGAATCGTTTCAGTTTCAGATGAGTAACGTGCAGACTTGGATGAGTGCGGCTTTGACAGACGAGGAGACGTGTACGGATGGATTTGAGGATGTAGCAGATGGGGCGGTGAAAACAGAGGTATGTAACCGTGCGGCGGATGTGAAGAAACTCACAAGCAATGCTCTTGCTCTGGTTAACAGTTATGCCGCTACAGGAACGCCATGATAATAACATGTCTATTTATTTTTAAATAAACTTTTGATTTAAAATAGAGATAGCATGTGTGTAATGCATGGTAGGAAAGGAGGGGGAGCCTTGCGGGGTTTTGTTTGAATGTTGATTGGGAGAGTGTTTGTTTGTTGTGTATATGTGGATTGATTTGCAATTAGTAATTTGATTGGCCAAAACCAGACAATGAAGGAAAAATAAGAAACCAAGCGCACAGCAATCCCAGCTGAGGAAAAGTGGAGGTGCATCTGACGGGCATCAGAGTAGCAAATAAGTGACAGCCTTCAGTTTTTTCAAAAGAAAATCTTAGTGTGCCGAAATTTAATCAGCTCTCTATGGAATTGTCCTGAGTCCTGACCACGCTCTCAATTGAGATGTTTAATGTACAAATATCCTTGGAAATTCCAGGAACATGAAGCTAAATGAAATTAACAGGGCTTAACCACTGGCTCAACGTGCTAGATTAATGTTATTTGTTTATTATAATGGTATGATAATCATGATTATGATGGTTGCAATCTCCACCAACCAATTAGCTGGAGTGCCAAGGGGCTCCTGTGAGCAAATATTTAGTGATATATGCAGGTGATAAGCACATGCGCTCGCATTTAAATCAATAATGATGTTTCTTAAGCTATTGTTCTTGAACCATGTTAACATAGAAATGCACAGGCGATATGAATGAGAACGACTTTGATATTCCCATGTTAATGGGCAAAAACATAACACTCCAAAATCTCCCTTGAAAATATAATGAACTCGATTTAATGTAGAAGCCCGGCTCTATAGGCTTTCTAGCTACAGGGAAAGAGCTCCATATATATAATGGGCTTGTACACTTTATTTTAGTCCAACACTATCCTGAAGTTAAGTGCTTCAATTTTTCACAAGAGAGACTCTTGAGAGAAATAAAATAATTCGTTCTATTTTCAGTTCCATTTTTAGGAAAAGCAGCCCCGGAAATCATTAAAAAGACTAAAATAGATCGGTGTTTTTAACAATAATGCATAGTAAAAATACTGTTCAGCTGAACTTAGATTACTGTGAATTGTAGTAGTAGAATTATTATTTTATCTCTCAGTACACAGTGATTTTAACCTTGGTTTCGGAGGTATTTTTGATTTTTTATAATTATTCACCCGGACTTAGATTATTGTGGATTGTAATATTAGAATTATTATTTTACCCCTCAATGCACAGTGCCTTTAACCTTGGATCCGGGGTTTTTTTGATTTTTTATAATTTCATGTACAATAAAATAGCCATAATACTTATATATATGAGACAAACATACACAATTACCGCCATAATAAGAAGGCTATTGCATATTTTTTTAGTAGTTAAATACATATATATATATTCTCATGTAAAATAAAATTGCACAATACATGTCGAGATCAGGAGGGTTATTACTCTCTTTTTTTTATGGCAAGGTGATAGAAGAGGGGATTAGGAGCTTCCCCCCTCAGCTAATATGCCTCAATATCCTTTTAGTCTAATCTTGTTTCCAATCCAATAAATTCGTGTGAAGGAAAATCCACTATAAATTTCCTACCATAGCCTTTCCATTAGAATTATCTATTTGAAGCACAATTTCAACTTGGATCGGTATTCAAGTCCGTTAGGCCATTCTCACGGTTTTCTTAAACTGGAAACCTAATTTAGACAGTCAAGGTCAATTGAGCTAATATGCGTACAAGCATCTTTTTTCTTTGCACTAATGAAAAGAAAATAACATACTCTAACGTTGTGTTCCGACATGAACCTGGCCAAGACCCACTATTATGGTAACTTCGTCGTGTTTTATAGATCAAATTCGGCTAGAAGTGGGTAAGTGATCTTCAAGGGCATCTCCCCGACCTCCCAACGCTCCTTAATCAGATACCCTCCCCGCAAGGGCATGAAATCCAACACCTGGGTAGAGTCGAGGATGACATTCAACTTGTTAACAGCTGTGTGGGAGTGCTCCATTTTTATAGCGGTATATGTTATTTAATTGAGTGAAGTTCAGGAGCTACTATGATTTCTTCATTATAGATTAAGACTAGTCAAATGCCCGCCCTTTGTTGCGGGCGTAGTGCGTGCGGAATAAATAGTTTTTATAACTATTAAGATTAAAATATAATATTTCAGTATGTAAAATTTGATATAATGAAAAAGATCAACATCTTCTATCATGATAACAATATCATCAAAGTCTTAAGATCTTAAATTATTATCACTATCATTGTTAAAACAATAAACATTATTCAACAAATCTGAGAGGGAAACAAAAAAATATTAATAAAAAAGCACGTAAGAACAAAAACCAAAATTATTATTATTATTCTTAATATTAATATTATTATTGCTTTAATAACCAGAAGAAAACGAAATTAAATCAAAGGCTTAAAAAAAGCCTAAAAACATTAACAAAAGAGCAAATGTAAAAATAAAATAAATGAAAAAAAATAAAAATTATTGACCAGGAAAAAAATTACTTGAACTGAAAATAAAAAAAAATACCACACTACGTTGTGGGCTGAGTAAATTTTTTTTGTATTTGTTGAGATGAAAGAAATTAACAGGATATGCTGGTCCAAAATTAAAATATAATATTTAAATATGTAAAATTTAATATAATAAAAAAGATCACCACACCTTATTCTAAAATTAGGAATATCGAAGTTTTAACATCTAAAACTATCATTGCAGTTATTGGCAAAACAATAAAAAACATCAAATTATCCCTAGAGAAAAAAACTGAAAAACATTAACAAAAGAGTACGTAAGAAAAATAACTAATTGTTGTTGTTGTTGTTGTTGTTGTTCTTCTTCTTCTTCTTCTTATTATTATTATTATTATTATTATTATTGTGTTAATAATGAAAAAAAAGAAAGAAAGACAAAAAAAATCATAATAACTTTAACAAAATATCAAACAAAAAAATAAAATAAAAATTATGAGGTAAAAAAAATTCATTTGACTTGAAAATAATAATAATAAAACAATAAAATAAATAACAGAAAGAACAAATAAAATAAGTAAAATAAATGACAAAAGAAAAAGAAAAAGTGTTAACTGGAAAAAATATCATTTGACTTGAAAATTAAAAAAATAAATTGCACTACGTCTCAGGCTAAGCAAGCAATTTTGATAGTTGTTGGATTTGAAGTAATTTATAGATTTCACAAATTTAAAAATAAAATATAACATCTACACATATAAAGTTTGATATGATACAACATATCAATACACACTATCGTAACAACAATATCTAAGCTTTCACATCAAAGAGACGGAAATAGGTAATTGCTTAGAAAGTTTTTCAAAAGAAAAAAATGTTGGAAAACATAGTTTTTTCTAACATTTACATTAACCTTTGTGATGTTGTCGGTTTGCATTACGTCGCGGGTCGAATATATAATTTTTATAATTGTTGAAATTAAAAGTTTGATATAATGAAATAGACGAGCATACTTTATTATAATAACAATAAAATTAAGGTTTTAACATCTAAAATTATCATCACTACCATGGCCAATGTTGCGACGACGATTTTTTACGTGCTTCGCGCCCCCCATCCCCCACGGGTTTTGGGGAGACAACGGCGCGCGGTGAAAATAGAGTATTTGTTATATAGCCGTAAAAATTATGGCTATAAATATAAGGAGTCACCACCTGGTATTAAGGTCACTAGAAATCTCTTGGTCTGCGAGAGTCTAGATAAGGAGACTTGTTGTGCAAGGGGAAGACACATCACCCCCAGTGCACCCTACCTCAGGTAAGCTGCATTATTGTTTGATTGTTTACCTTTTTACATTGCATTAAAAATATTTATTTTTTTATCTGCGGGTGCACTTTACAATATAATTTTACACCGCAGTTAGAAAATCTTTTTTTATTTTTTTATCTACGGGTGTACTTTACAATTTAAATTTACACCGTAGTTAATTTTTTTTTTATCCATGGATGTATTTTACAATATAAATTCACACCCTAATAGATAAAACAAAAATGGTTTTAATTATTTTTGATATTTTGGCTAAATTCCAATGGATAATCATAAACAGGTTACGATATCCAATTTTATTTTAAAATATGAGAAAGATGCAATATTTTTTTTTATGAAAAATATGCTTGGAAAATCTTGGAATTTGGCCGTAGCATAAAAACAACACATTTTATGTTTTTGAAATTTTTTTATGCCAATTTGTATTTTTCATTCTTTTCAAAAATTTTTTATGGGCTGGGCTATCATAACAAATGGGCTGACAGCTTGCCCTGAGGGGAGCTGGGCTTCCAGTCCTCACGGGTTGGAAGCCCAGATAGGTTGGGCTGGCGCACGATGGGCTAGAGCCCATCCCAAATGAGTTGGGCTGGGCTGAGAGCAGCCGAGCCCAAAGCAGCAAAAAAGAGAGAGAAAACAAAACATGAACAGTAACTTAAATAATATTGTTCACGTGTTACGTGAACAGTAAAATCGTGGTCGGTCGACCATGATGAGAGGGTCACCTACCACTGCCACCGGGTAGAGGACATCGAGGTGGTTCTCCCTGTCATGGTAGCGTCGAAAATGGAGGCCTGTGGTGGCCGACGGAGGTCTTGAAAGTCGTCGGTCTGCTACTGGTTCGAGCTCATCGTTGCTGCTGGTGCTTTCGTCGGAGCTGGACCTGATGGTGGTCACAGTGAGCTTCAAGTGGTGGCTTTCGGCTGCTGATGGAGGACAGAGACGGTGGTTGCTTTATGGCTGTTTTTAGAGAGAGAGAGAAGCAATCAGGGAGAGAGAAAGAGAGAATGCAGCTGGGAAGAGAGAGGACAGAACCGCTGCCTGCGATGGATTTCCAGCCGTGGGTTGGCTAGAATGCTTTGTGTGTTGTGTGTTGTGTGTCTATGTTCGTTGCTTCCCCTGTGTTTTTTTCTTCGTTTTTTCTGTGTTTTCTTCCTGTGTATTTTCTCTTCTCCTCCTTCCTACATGCAACGTCCATGACTGCTATTTATAGGAGAGTTCGGCCTGACACGGTGGCTGACTGGTCGATGAGGTGGCTGCAACAGATAGTGTGCCTGCAACGGTGGTTAGGTTGTCAGCAGGCGTGGTGGTTGGCCGGTGGGCAGTGCATAAAAGAGAGAAAAGGCAGCGGCGGGGTGCAGTGGATAAGGGTAAGTGAAAATGCAATTTGGTCCCTTACATTTAATTGTTGTAATTGCACCCCCAATTAGATTTAAAATTGTAATTTTATGCAATTGTGCCCCTATCCGAATTTCAACATTAGCCTTAATTTTGCGCGCTTTTTCCATTCTGGTCCCTTACTTCTGATTCACGTAATTTTACCCTCAATTGACAATTAAACTTCAATTTGACCCTTAATTTTGCACAATTAGCTTGAAAAAAAAATCAATTGGGTCTCCAAAAATTTCAATCTTCTCAATTGAGCCCGAATTAAATTCAAGAATTAAATTTTTCATCAATTAAGCCCTTAATAAAATTAATTTGAACAATTTAAAGCATAACTAAGTCCTTACACTTGATTAAAATCTTCAATTGGATCCCAAATTAATTCCCAAACATAATAAGATTTTGAATTAGACCATGATTAAAGCAAATTGGCCTATAAAAAAAATATAATTATGATTTTTTACTTAATTTTTACTTTGAATTTGTATTCCCTCTCATTTTTGGGCAGAAAAGCGATACGATTCGGTGTAGAAAATTTTCAAAATTTTTCACTGTGATTTTCCTACTGATGCCAAACTCCTTTTATTTTATTTTTGTTATTTTTATTTTATTTTAGGGAGTAACCCAAAAATGGGGTTACGACAGCAAAAATAGTAAAAATTATGAAATTGCCCCGAGAAAAAAAATAACAGAAAAGCAAATAAGAAGAAAAACTAAAATTATTATTATGATTATGATTATTAATATTATTATTGCGCTAATAATGATAAAAAAGTAAATCAAAGACTAAAAAAAGCATAAAAACTTTAATAAAAGTGCATATAAAAATATAATATATGATAAAATAAAAATAAAAATTATTTGCTGGAAAAAATCATTTCACTTGAAAAGTAAAAAAATTATCCACTCTACATTGTGGGCTAAGAAAATAATTTTTATAAGATTTGCTAGATCAAAATTAAAATATAATATTTATATATGCAAACTTTAATGTAATGAAATAGATTAACATTATTATTATTATTATTATGAAAGAATAAATAAATAAATGAAAAACTAAAAAAATTCCAAAAACTTCAACAAAAGATCAAACAAAAAAATAAAATAAAAATAAAAATTATCGTTATTATTACTTCCAAAACAATAAATAATATCAAATTATCATGAGAAAAAAAACCTAAAAAACATTAACAAAGGAGTAAGATAGAAAAACAATTAAATTATCATTATTATTATTATTATTATTTTTGTGTGTGTTAATAATGAAAGGAAAAAAAAATGAAAGACTAAAAAAATCCTAAATGTTTTAACAAAACATCAAAAAAAATATAAAATGAAAATAAAAATAGTCATTGTTATAACTGTTAAAAGAATAAAAATTATCAAATTATTCCGAGAAGAAAAAAACCTAAAAAACATTAACAAAAGAGTAAGTAAGAAAAAAACATTAAATTATTATTATTATTATTATTATTATTATTATTATTATTATGTTAATAATGAAAAAAAAATAAAAGATTAAAAAAATCATAAAAACTTTAACAAAAAATCAAACAAAAAACTAAAATAAAAATTATCAGGTAAAAAAAGTCATATGACGTAAAATAAATATAAAAAACAAATAAAAAGCTAAAAGAAAGAACAAATAAAGAAAGAAAGAAAAATACAAATATCAATTTCCAAATGATCATAGATATAAAATAAAATTTAAGAACTAATATTTTTGAAAAAAATACCACCCCAACAAATAAGAAAATAACAAAAATTAAAAATCAAAGTTAAGTACACTTATATGTACATGGATAAAAGTAAGGATTATTTTAGATATAAAAAGAAATAAAGGGATTAAAATAAAAAATTAAAAGTAATATGGCTGAAATGAACATTAAATATAAATGGATTAAAATTCAAAATTAAAAGTATAAGGGCCGAAATGAAAATCAAATATATTATCAATTTTAATCAAAGGATAAAACTGAAGAAATTAAAACTACTGTACCGAATAAATTAATCTTTTTCAATCCAATCCTGAAATTAAAAGAAGGTGGACCGAATTAAAAAATAGACATTGAATCAATTACCTAATTGAATAAAATCAAAATTTATATATCAAAAATTAAAATAAAAAACAAAATTAAAACTAAAAATACCGAAGTGAGAAAAAAAAGACAACTCGGGGAAGGATTCTTCCGAGAGAAAGAAAAAGACCTCCTTGCTTAGCGAGAGTGAAGGACTATAGAGAAAAAGTTGGTTGGTTGTTTACCAACTAACAGCATGGGACGTTTGGGGCATTTTTTTCTCTATATTCGAAATTCCAAATTCTTGACCAACTCTTTTTTTAGCTTAGATCCTTAGACTGAGGGCACCAATTCCTAAGTGCTATAACAGAAACTGCCCTTAACGCGCAAATGAAAGCCCTCGCAACACTTGATACCTGCAACTGCTCCTGCTTTTGGTAGTAGATAAACAGGGAAGGGAATGAGAAATATAAATAAAATTCAAGAGGTGATAGTAAGGGTAAAGTGATAATTTATTACTTTTTAACTATATTTTTTGTCATGGTCATGCACCCATGTCCCCGCACGTGTCTTTCCTTTACCCGCACGTGTCTATTTCAGATAACGTTTACGGTATTTTTCAGTGTGTAAAAGCATCTAATCAGTATCTAGAATGATTTGCAGCCAAGTTCTTTTTCTCTTGATGAAGCGCATGGCGTTCCAAGATGGTCAGAAACGTCACAGTGGTCTGTTAAATTTCCCTATCTTTTCTCTCTCCTATGTGTGAAAGAACAAATCAAACCCTTTTGTTTATTGAATGTTCATTGTAGTCCATGATCTTTCGATTGTTATGTATGGTATTTATTTCTATTATGGAAGTTTTGATTTATTTTAATTTTATTTTTCAATTGAAATTAATTATATACTGTAATTTCATTCCAGTCCTCAATCTTTTAATTTTTCTGATTGGTTTTAAATCCTTAATATTTTTTGTATTAAAATTTTGATTTGTTTCACTTTTATCATTCAATTCAAATTGATTATATATTTTAATTTCATTCTGGTCCTCAGGTTTTTAATTTCCAGTTTTGTTTTTAAATCCTTTAATTTTTTGTATCAAAGTTTAGATTTTTTTCAATTTTATCCTTTAAATGAAATTTATTATATATGTGTATTTCACTTCGGCCCTTATATTTTTAATCTTTGATTTTATTTTAATTATATATATATATATATATATATATATATATATATATATATATATATATTAAATGGTTCCTATTTTTTTCCATGATCCTGTTTCTTGTTTTTAATTTTTATTATTACCTCTATTATTAAGTTTTTTTATTTAATGTTTAACTTTTAATTTGTGTTGGTGATTATTTGAAAGTTGATATTTATTATTTTTTTCTTTGTTTTTTTTATTTTTATTTTTATTTATTCTTCTGATCAAATAATTTGTTTAAATCTAATAATATTTATTATGGTTTCATCATTTTTTTAAAAATATTTTTAGGTGTTAAAATGTCTAATTATTATAGACAAGGCATTCAAAATGATGATAATGACTATTTGTAATATATTTTTTCTTATAAATATATGAGACCAATTATATATTTTGATATTTATTTAATATTAACACCTTAATATATATATAACCTAGGTTTTTTTGGAAAAAACATAATAATTTAATATCAGTGTTTTGAGATACTTTTAATATAATAATATAAGAAATAAATATTATAAAATAAAAAAATATTTTTTTAATAATAATTATTGTCATCGAATAATTATGGTAATTTAAAAATCATGATAATGACAATGACAATAATAATCAAAATCATTCATCAATTGATTATTATATTTCTTAAAGGTTAAATTTTATGATTTTTTTATGTTTGATATTTCATATCCAATATCATATAAACAAAAAATATATAAAGTCACACGTAAACAAAACAAGAGAAAAAATTAGGATAGATTCTCTAAAATAAAAAAAATATACAAGCCAATTATCCTCCACTTTTCTATAAATATAAACAATTTTTTTAACAAGTAAAAAAATATTAATGGTCTTGGATTTTTTTTATAATCATAATAATAGCAATTATTATTTATTATAATGATTATTATGCTCATAGTGTTAATAATTATGACTTTGACAATAGGAATAAAAAATTTAGAGATTATTTTAATAAAAATAAATGTGTTAATTATCGTGATGATTATTGTTGTCGCGACGACGATTTTTTCGCGCTTCGCGTCCCGCCATCCCCCAGGGTTTGGGGAGACAACGGCGCGCGGTGAAAAATGGAGGGTTGTTTTTATAGCCGTAAAATTTACGACTATAATTATAAGGAGTTGCCACCTAGTATTAAGGTCACTAGGAACCTAATGGTCTACGAGAGTCTTGGGTAAGGGGACTTGTTGTGCAAGGGGAAGACGCGTCACCCCCAGTGCACCCTACCTAAGGTAAGCTGCATTGTTGTTTGATTGTTTTTCTTAAGCCATTTTTTTTTACACTGCATTTAAAAAGGAAAAATATTTTTTGTCCGCAGGTGTACTTTACGATGTAATTTTACACCGCAGTTAAAAACCTTTCTTTTTACCTACGAATGTACCTTACATTGTAATTTTACATCGTAGTTAAAAATTCTTTTTATCTGCAAGTGTACTTTACAATGTAAATTTACACCACGAAAACTAAAACAAAATAATTATTAAATTATTTTTGATATTTTGGCCGAATGCCAATGGATAATCGTAAACTGGTTACGATATCCAAGTTTCGTTCAAAATATGTGAAAGA
The DNA here is from genome assembly GCA_015731905.1 of Salix dunnii. Taxonomy (NCBI): domain Eukaryota; kingdom Viridiplantae; phylum Streptophyta; class Magnoliopsida; order Malpighiales; family Salicaceae; genus Salix; species Salix dunnii. The sequence continues at coordinate 7,619,693 of CM027668.1, read as the reverse complement.
TGCAACATATTTTTTTTTTCATGAAAAATATGCATGGAAAAACCTTGGAATCTGGCCATATATACGAAAACAAACACATTTTTTTAATAATTTTTTTAATGCATTTTTTTGTTTTTTTTTAAAATAAACTAAATTAAAAAAGGGTTGGGCTCAGTCTCAACTAAATGGGCCAGCTGTGGTGGGCCAAAGCCCACCACTGTTGGGCTGGGCTGGGCCGAGAGCAGCCCAGCCCCAAGACTTTATTTCTTTCTTATCTTGCTTTTTCTTTTTTAAACCAAGCACGTGAACAATAACAAAAGTGGTTGGTCAACCATCACGAGAGGGTTACCTGCCACCGTCACTGAGTGGAGGAGGTCGAGGTGGTTGTCCCTGGTGGTGGCGTCGAATGGTGGCCCGTGGTGGCCATGATGAGCTCTTGAAGTGTTGAGTCTCTGGTTGCTGATGCTCTGTCACTGCTGGAGCTGGAGAAGAAGGTTGAGCTTGCTATTAGGGAGCTTCTAGTGGTGGTCAGGATCTGGCTGGTGGAGTAAGGGGCAGCTTGACGTGCTGGTTTTAGAGAGAGAGAGGCAAGAGAGAAAGGAGCTGCAACAGGCTGAGAGACGAAGGAGAGAGAGAGAAAGGGCTTCTGTGTCGCCGGAGCTGGAGAGGAAGAAAGGGTGGCTGCCTCTGCGTGTGTATGCTTGTGTTCTGCAAATTTACCACGTCTTCGTCTTCCTCCTCCAGCCTTAATTTGAAACTGAAACTAAAATATTCGCCTCTGCTCTCTCAAAGCTTCTCTGTTTTTTCTTGCTTTTCTTTGCCCAAATTTCTGTCGATTTTTCTTCCCGTTTTTCTCCTAGTTTTTTCTTTTTTTCCTCCGTTTTTTTCTTCCCAGTTTTTTCAGTTTTCCCCCCTTGTTTTCAACCAGTTTTCAACCCCCCGTGACAGCCCCCCCTTTACTGTCAATTTCTCCTCCCTCTCCAGTGTATTTTCTGCTCTTATTTATAGGTGTAAAAGGCATGGTGCACGGCATGGGGGTGTTGTCCATGGGATGGTGTGTTATGGTGGCAGGTATGGTGAGAGTGGTGGAAGCATGGTTGAGCATGCTGCCGCCAACCCTCTTTTTTTTTTTTTTTTTTGAAAACTTTGAAATAAATAAGTGGTGACAAAAAAGATTTTTTGATGGGAAAAACCAGGAAGAAAGATATTTTTATCTTTAATTTTGGCTTCCGAATTCACCCAAAAAGTTTCGTCGCCGAAAATTCCGATTGTCTCAATTTAACCCAAATTAGGCTTTCAAAATTAATTTCTCAGTACTCAAGCCCTTAATAAAATTAATTCAACCCATTTTAAGTATAATTAAGCCCTTGCGCTTAATTAAATCCTTCAATTGGGCTCTCAAATAATTCGGAAGAGTTTCGTCACCGAAAATTCTGATTTTCTCAATTGAACCCAGATTCGGCTTCGAAACTTAATTTCTTACTAATTAGGCCCTTAATAAAATTCACTTGACCCATTTAAAGTATAATTAAGCTCTTGCGCTAAATTAAATCCTTCAATTGGGCTTTCAATTAATTTCGAAGAGTTTCGTCACCGAAAATTCTGATTTTCTCAATTGAACTCAAATTCGGCTTCCAAACTTAATTTCTCACTAATTAAGACCTTAATAAAATTAATTTGACCCATTTAAAGTATAATTAAGCTCTTGCGCTAAATTAAATCCTTCAATTGGGCTTTCAATTAATTTCGAAGAGTTTCGTCACCGAAAATTCTGATTTTCTCAATTGAACCCAGATTCGGCTTCGAAACTTAATTTCTCGCTAATTAGGCCCTTAATAAAATTAATTTGACCCATTTAAAGTATAATTAAGCTCTTGCGCTAAATTAAATCCTTCAATTGGGCTCTCAATTAATTCCGAAGCATAATTACACTTTACATCGGCCGACGATTAAATCAAATTGACCCATAAAAATATAATTATGTCTTCCGACTTAATTTCTATGCAGATTTATCCAAGAATAAATTATTTTGGCCTTGAATTTGCATTTCTTTCATTTTTGGGCAAAAAAGAAGTACGACCGGGCTTCCAAAAACGTCCAAAATTTTCACATTAATTTTTCAGCTGACACCAACCCCTTTTATTTTATTTTATTTATTTATTGGTATATTTTGGGGAATCACCCAAAAATTGGGTGATGACAGTTGCCCCCCTCTTTACAATGCTTACGATTAAAGTCTTGTAAAAGACTTTAGATAGTAAGCGTTGTAAAGAAAAAGAAAATGGATTTACCAAACCAAGAAATGGTCAATCCATCCAAAAATGAGAATGAGGACTATAAAGCGCACTCAGAAAGGAAGGGTAAGATAGGGCTAAAAAGCGCACTACCTAAGAATTGGGGCCTAAGGAGGGCACTCAAAAAGGATGGAAAATGGTGATGTTTGTGAATGGCACAGAAAGATGGTCTTATTGTAATGGTTGACCTACCCAAGAAATGTAATGAAAATGGTCTCGTTGTAATGGGTGACCTACCTAGGTGAGAATGGTGAAGGTGGTCTCATTGTAGCGGGTGACCTGCCCGGTTGAGAATAGAGTTGTTGGTCTCATTGTAATGGGTGACCTACCCAAGAAAGATGGTGATATGGTCTCATTGTAATGGGTGACCTACCCGGGTGAAAAATGGTGAAGACGGTCTTATTGTAATGGGTGACCTACCCAAGTTAGAAAGGTGAAGATGGTCTCGTTGTAATGGGTGACCTACCCAGATGAAAATGATGAAGATTTCAGGGGAGGGAAGATAGGGATAGAAAGCGCACTATTTTAATTGATGGTCGAGGGTCTGAAAACGCACTCAAAGATGAGAGGGAAAATAGGGCTGGAAAGTGCACTATTTTAATTGATGGTCGAGGGTTAGAAAACGCACTCAGCGACGAGGGAAAATTGGGCTGGAAAGCGCACTATTTTAATTGATGGTCGAGGGTCTGAAAACGCACTCAAAGATGAGGGGAAAATAGGGCTGGAAAGTGCACTATCTTTATTGATGGTTGAGGTCTGAAAACGCACTCGAAGATGAGAGAAAATAGGGCTGGAAAGCGCACTATTTTAATTGATGGTCGAGGGTTAGAAAACGCACTCAACGACGAGGGAAAATAGGGCTGGAAAGCGCACTATTTTAATTGATGGTCGAGGGTTAGAAAACGCACTCAACGACGAGGGAAAAATAGGGTTGGAAAGCGCATTATTCACATTGATGGATCGAGGGTTGAAAAACGCACTCGAAGATGAAGGAAAAATAGGGCTGGAAAGCGCACAATTTTAGTTGATGGTGGAGGGTTTGAAAACGCACTCCATGATGAGGGGAAAATAGGGCTATAAAGCGCACTATTTTAATTGATGGTCGAGGGTATGAAAACGCACTCGAAGATGAGGGGAAAATAGGGCTATAAAGCGCACTATTTTAATTGATGGTCGAGTGTATGAAAATGCACTCGAAGATGAGGGGAAAATAGGGCTGGAAAGCGCACTATTCACATTGATGGATCGATGGTTGAAAAACGCACTCGAAGATGAAGGGAAAATAGGGCTGGAAAGCGCACTATTTTAGTTGATGGTGGCTAGAAAGCTCACCAAATTCTGGAAAGAGATAGGACTTAAATGTGCATTATCTGAGTTGGTTGATGGCTAGAAAGCGCACTCAAATAAAGAAGAAGATAGGGTTGAATAACGCTCTATCTGTATTTGTTGAAAGGCTCGCAAGCGCACTCAAGGATGTGAAAGTGGTAAGGGCTCCAAGGCGCACACAAAATAATGAGTGGAGGTTTGTAAATTACAATTCCTCCAAAACATTTCTTGGATTATTAGTGGAAAGATGCCATGCGTGATGGCAACCAAATTTAGCGCGTCAAAGAGGTAAGAGCCTAGAGGCGTATACAAAAATGATGAATGAAGGTTCGTAAATTACGATTCCTCTAAAACATTTCCTAGATTCTCAATGGGGATGGAGTACATGATGATACCCAAAATCAAGAAGGAGATAAAGTTGAAAAACATGCTCAAGGACATGGAAAAGGTGGGAGCGTGAAAGCGCACAAAAATGATGAATGAAAGTTCGTAAATTACAATCCTTCCAAAATATTTCCTAGATTTTTAATGGGGATGCAATGCATGATGATGCATGTATACTTACCTGAAAGATATAGGTCCCCTTTCTTCCTGACCTTCCTTTCCTTGGGTTGGATTTTTGGCTTTGACGGCTTCTCACTTCTACTTACTCGAGCTGCAACTTAAGATTCTGACCACTGGAGATGATAGATTTTCCATATCAACATGCCCCCCTGAGTTTGATCCAATTTTTTTGAAAAAGAATGATGGAGCCAACTTCAATTGCATTTATAGATTGCCCCTCAGTCTGGTTATGCCCTACAAGTGTTTTGGGCTTCAAGAGTAGTGTTTGCATGAAAAAGCTTGGTTATTTGCAAAAAATGTGTTTTCATGTGGGATTTTTGGAATTTTAAAGTCATTCCAAATACAAAAATCATTTTGATTGCCCCATTCAGGTCATGCCACAACAGTGCTTTGGGCTTCAAGTGTTTGTAGGAAAATGATGGTTATTTGGAAAAATTGTTTTCATGTAAGATTTTTGGAATTTCAAAGTCATTCCAAGCATAAAAACCATTTTGATGTTTGTTTAAACAAAAATATTCTCGAAAGAATTCAAGTGATCTCATTGTCAGGTTTTATGTTGACTTTGACAAGAATGTGAAATGATATTTGCAAGTCTTGTATGTCAGGAAGGCTTCGATGAGGTTTGGTGAAGCATTTGTAAGGATTATCTCGAATGGAAAAGCATCGCCTATCGATCCAGATTACTTGTATTTGATCAGAAAGGGCTTTATTAGGCTTGTAGCATAGGCTCAGGCTGATGGCTACGAAGAAAAGATATTTGCAGGCTCAAAAAGTGTTTAAGGGTTTTCTAGACTAAGGATCACTTAGTGCTCACTCTTAGAACTCTTTTTAGTCCTCATGATTGATTTTCATGACATGTCATGCCCCCCAGCATTTTGTTTGGGCTTTTACGTAGACATGCCCCCCAGTATTTGTTTGGGCTTTTACCTAGACATGCCCCCCAGTATTTTGTTTGGGCATTCTATCATGGATTTTTAGTACTATCATGTTGACTCGTTTCGTCCTAATGTACTAAAACTTCTTTCATGTTTATGGCCCACAATGTTATTTGGGTATCTCTTGACATGCCCCCCGGTATTTATTTGGGCTTTTGAGAATGAGTTTTTAGCAATGCTATCACGTTGACTTGACATGCCCCTAAGTATTTTGTATGGGTTTTTATTGTGACATGACCCCCAGTATTTTTTTTGGGTTCTTTATGTTGGGTCTTTAGTACTACTAAAATGTTGAATTGATTTGCCAAGGTACTAAAAACCTTTTTATAATTATGCTCGTAGCTTCTTTGGGCATCTATTGAGGACTACTTCGTAATTGAGAGTTCTTCTCTTTTCGCACTTGCCCCCCAGTGTAGGGTGTGATCTTAGTCAGGGTTAATTATCAGAAAAATAATTATTCGGCTCAAATAGGGACTGCAATGGATATTTAAGATTTTGTGAAGGCATATCAAAGATGGCCTCTCTTCATTTCAAAAACATGTATTCAGGATCGGTAGACTTTGCTTTTCCATGCAAAATCAATTATTGATTTTTTTGGATTATTTGGTTTAGCTAAGAGCTTAGCTTTATTATGTGGGTTTTTGGAATATGAGATCACCCTTCAATGAAATCCTTTGAATTCCCAGAACACATTTGTTAAGCAACCATTAATTTGGCATTTCTTTTCATACTAGAATTTGATTTGCCAAAAATCTTGATGACATCATGGGATCATGTATAATTTGGATGGAAGAGATATATGACGTGTCTGTGTTATTCAAACAAAAAGCAAGAACACGTCATAGTCAAAGAAAATACATGATATTATTGGAGAGAAAAGATGGTTTAACAAAAGGTCTTGTAGCATTACAAGCAAAATTGAGAATGTGACATGCGGACAAGACCAAAACAAAAGGCAACCATGGAAGCAGACTTCATCTTCCAATACATGTGCACTCTTTTTCATAAGCTTTTGTCAGGGTAGCTTAATTAGTTGCAGGACCTGGATTTTCTTCGAATGTTATGCACCCTGCTTTGATCAATTGCATGAGTCTCTTCTTGAAGGTACCACAAGTGTGAATGCTATGTCCCGCCGCACCAGCATGGTATTCACATGTGAGGTCGGGTTTATACCAAGCGGGGTAAGGCGGCTGCAAAGGTGCCTGAGGTTCTGGAGCTATTTGCCCAATGCTTACCAACTTATGATACATCTCATTTAAAGGCAATGGTAGCGGAGGTAGCTGTTCTTGGGTTTTCTGGTAATTTCTTTTTGGGAAATTTTTAGGTGGATCTTTGGCTTCAAGGTTGATGTTGGCAATTTTAGATGAAGGGTTATGGTAATTTTGAAATTGGTTTTTCCTACCCTCGTAGTCATCTTCAAAATGCTCGATTACTTTTCTCTTGCCTTCAAAGCCATTTTTCTCAACAGGTACAAGAATTCTCCCACTTCGGATTCCCTGCTCTATTCGCTCTGCCACGGCTACAACATCCGTGAATTGTTGTGCCGAGCTGCCCATTACATGTTCGTAATAGGGTGCTCTTAGTGTATTGGCGAATAATATCATCATCTCTTTATCTAGAAGTGGAGGTTGTACTTGTGCAGCGAGATCTCTCCATCTCTGAGCATATTCCCTTATGCTTTCTTTGTTCATCTTTTCTAAGTTGGACAAACTCGTTCTGTCAGGAGCAATGTCCATGTTATATTTATATTGCTTGATGAAAGCATCTACCAGATCTTTCCAGCTACGAATCCTGGTATTGTCTAGTCTCATGTACCAATTCAAAGCTGCCCCACTCAAACTGTCTTGGAAAAAATGCATAAGCAACTTTTCATCATGCACTACTTCTGCCATTTTGTTACAATATGATTTTAGGTGAGTGACGGGGCACTGTGTCCCAGTGTACTTGATAAAATCAGGAACACGAAATTTTTTTGGTATCATAACATTCGGGACTAGACACATTTCGGCAGCTTGTATTGGATCATATATGTTCAATCCTTCAATGACCCTGATTCTGGCCTCCAACATCTCCATTTTGTCTTGGTCGATACCCTCTGATGTTGGTATAACGGTTGGGGTTACGGCAGGTGTCGGCGTTGCTGCTTGAACGAAAGCTGGATTTTGTTCCGGACCTTGAACCCTTTCTCCTATCAACTCTTCATGGTGATTCATTGTTTCTGTTTGAGCAACTGCAGGTCTAGTTGATGGACCCTCGCCAGAGGCATTCCTTAGTGCCTGCTCGAGTAAGTTGGTAAGACTAGCCACGCTAGCTTTCAGGGAATCCAGTTCTTCTTGAAAATGAGCATCACGACGTGCACGATCTTCATCCTCCATATTTCTTTGACGGAGTCGAGTGTGAGGAGCTCTTCGGGGACCTATATTTTGACCCTGCTGATAACATGTTATGTACAGTGATGGATGCGTGTGCATGTGAATGTAAATGTATGTTCATACATGACATGTGAATTATCGAAGGATTTGTATCCAAAGACAGGTTCTTGGTCATTACATGAGGGGTAAACTTTCTACCTGGTCTCAAAGGGTCTATGAACTGCCCAGTGACCGCCTCACGTGAAGGTGGTATAGGGGTTTACAAGAAATGGTTGGGGCACTATGTGACCGCCATTATCAAGTAAACGCTCAGTTCATAGTTGGATGTTTCATGAATCTGAACCCCGACTGAAAGTCATGAGGCAGACCGCTAATCCCCACCTAACCTAAAATTGGGTTTATTTGCAAAATTAAAATGCATGATGAAATTAATTCACACCCAATGATATGCATGGACTTAAATTAAAAATGCATGCTAAAACAATAAAAATGCATGGTAAAATATGAACTAAAGAATAACAATCAAACAACAAAGCTCAGTCCAGCAAAGTCCCCAGTGGAGTCGCCATCTGTCGCGACGACGATTTTTTCGCGCTTCGCGTCCCGCCATCCCCCAGGGTTTGGGGAGACAACGGCGTGCGGTGAAAAATGGAGGGTTGTTTTTATAGCCGTAAAATTTATGACTATAATTATAAGGAGTCGCCACCTAGTATTAAGGTCACTAGGAACCTAATGGTCTGCGAGAGTCTTGGGTAAGGGGACTTGTTGTGCAAGGGGAAGACGCGTCACCCCCAGTGCACCTTACCTAAGGTAAGTTGCATTGTTGTTTGATTGTTTTTCTTAAGCCATTTTTTTTTTACGATGTAATTTTACACCGCAGTTAAAAACCTTTCTTTTTACCTACGAATGTACCTTACATTGTAATTTTACATCGTAGTTAAAAATTCTTTTTATCTGCAAGTGTACTTTACAATGTAAATTTACACCGCGAAAACTAAAACAAAATAATTATTAAATTATTTTTGACATTTTGGCCAAATGCCAATGGATAATCGTAAACTGGTTACGATATCCAAGTTTCGTTCAAAGTATATGAAAGATGCAACATATTTTTTTTTCATGAAAAATATGCATGGAAAAACCTTGGAATCCGGCCGTATATACGAAAACAAACACATTTTTTATTAACTAAATGGGCCAGCTGTGATGGGCCAAAGCCCACCACTGCTGGGCTGGGCTGGGCCGAGAGCAGCCCAGCCCCAAGACTTTATTTCTTTCTTATCTTGCGTTTTCTTTTCTTTTTTTTTTTTAAAAAAAAAAACGAAAACGAAAAACAGAAAACAACGTGGACAGCATTGTTGTTACATGAACAGTGGCCTGGTCGACCGACCACGACGAGAGGGTTACCTGCCACTTCCGTCGTGTAGAGGAGGTCGAGGTGGTTGTCCCTGCGGTGGTGGCGTCGAAATTGGTGGCCCGTGGTGGCCGGAATGAGCTCCTGAAGTGGCTGATTGAGCTTTCCAGTGATGGTGAGATGGTCATTGATGATCGGTTGGTTGTTGTCGGAGGAGTTGCTGCACGTCTTTTTTAGAGAGAGAGAAGAGCTGTAGAGACGAAGGAGAGAGAGAGAAAGGGCTTCTGTGTCGCCGGAGCTGGAGAGGAAGAAAGGGTGGCTGCCTCTGCGTGTGTATGCTTGTGTTCTGCAAATTTACCACGTCTTCGTCTTCCTCCTCCAGCCTTAATTTGAAACTGAAACTAAAATATTCGCCTCTGTTCTCTCAAAACTTCTCTGTTTTTTCTTGCTTTTCTTTGCCCAAATTTCTGTCGATTTTTCTTCCCGTTTTTCTCCCAGTTTTTTCTTTTTTTCCTGCGTTTTTTTCTTCCCAGTTTTTTCAGTTTTTCCCCCCTTTGTTTTCAACCAGTTTTCAACCTCCCGTGACAGCCCCCCCTTTACTGTCAATTTCTCCTCCCTCTCCAGTGTATTTTCTGCTCTTATTTATAGGTGTAAAAGGCATGGTGCACGGCATGGGGGTGTTGTCCATGGGATGGTGTGTTATGGTGGCAGGTATGGTGAGAGTGGTGGAAGCATGGTGCAGCATGGTTGAGCATGCTGCCGCCAACCCTCTTTTTTTTTTTTTTTTGAAAACTTTGAAATAAATAAGTTGTGACAAAAAAGATTTTTTGATGGGAAAAACCAGGAAGAAATATATTTTTATCTTTAATTTTGGCTTCCGAATTCACCCAAAAAGTTTTGTCGCCGAAAATTCCGATCGTCTCAATTTAACCCAAATTAGGCTTTCAAAATTAATTTCTCAGTACTCAAGCCCTTAATAAAATTAATTCAACCTATTTTAAGTATAATTAAGCCCTTGCGCTTAATTAAATCCTTCAATTGGGCTCTCAAATAATTCGGAAGAGTTTCGTCACCGAAAATCCTGATTTTCTCAATTGAACCCAAATTCGGCTTCGAAACTTAATTTCTTACTAATTAGGCCCTTAATAAAATTCACTTGACCCATTTAAAGTATAATTAAGCTCTTGCGCTAAATTAAATCCTTCAATTGGGCTTTCAATTAATTTCGAAGAGTTTCGTCACCGAAAATTCTGATTTTCTCAATTGAACCCGAATTCAGCTTCCAAACTTAATTTCTCACTAATTAAGACCTTAATAAAATTAATTTGACCCATTTAAAGTATAATTAAGCTCTTGCGCTAAATTAAATCCTTCAATTGGGCTTTCAATTAATTTCGAAGAGTTTCGTCACCGAAAATTCTGATTTTCTCAATTGAACCCAGATTCGGCTTCGAAACTTAATTTCTCGCTAATTAGGCCCTTAATAAAATTAATTTGACCCATTTAAAGTATAATTAAGCTCTTGCGCTAAATTAAATCCTTCAATTGGGCTCTCAATTAATTCCGAAGCATAATTACACTTTACATCGGCCGACGATTAAATCAAATTGACCCATAAAAATATAATTATGTCTTCCGACTTAATTTCTATGCAGATTTATCCAAGAATAAATTATTTTGGCCTTGAATTTGCATTTCCTTCATTTTTGGGCAAAAAAGAAGTACGACCGGGCTTCCAAAAATGTCCAAAATTTTCACATTAATTTTTCAGCCGACACCAACCCCTTTTATTTTATTTTATTTATTTATTGGTATATTTTGAGGAATCACCCAAAAATTGGGTGATGACAATTGTAATAATAATTACAATGATTACAATAATAATAATGGTGACAGCGATAATACTGCCAATAATAATCATAATATTAATTAGTTATAATAATAGTTATAATAACAACTATAATAATTATGATAATTTAACAACAATTTAATAATTATGATAATAACAATGAAAATAATAATCCAAATAATTCATTGATTGATGTTTTTTTTATTAAAAAATTACTTTCATAATATTTTTATGTATAATATTTTAGATTTAATATCACTTAAATAAAAAACTGGATAGATAAATTTACCCAAGTTATTTACAATGAAAAAATATATGAGCCACATCCCCTGCGTTTTACCGTAGTCAAAACCAAATTTTTTAACATGTGAAAAAATATTAACAGTCTAATATTTATTTTTCATAATGCTATACATCTTGAAGAAGTAATCAACCTACAAAACTTTAGATTATTTAGTTTCTTTGGATTTTTCATCTCATCATGAATAATGTGTTTAATATTATTAATGATTATTTTAAAGATATTTTTTCTTATCAAATTGAGAATAATTATAGATTTTGATACATGTTTAATATTAATTCCTTAGAATACTATTTATTTAGAAATATCAAATGATTTTAATGTCAGTGTCTAATATCTCATAAAATATAAAGAATAAATTTTATAAAATAAAAATAAATAATTTTATTTCTTTTGATAGCAATAATGATAGTGACAATGATAATATTGGTACTGGTAATTAAACTATTACTTATTTGCAATAATATTCATAATAACAGTGATAATAATTATAAAAATTTAGTAACATAATAGTAACAGTAATAATAATAATAATAATAATAATTCATTAGTCAATGCTATTTTTATGAAAACTTAACTTTGACGGTTTTTTCTTATGTATAATATTTTAGATCTCATATTACGTAAAAATAAATTTATGAAGCCACACGTAAATAAAATATGTAGAAAAATTATGTCAAATTATCCACAATAAAAAAAATATTGCCTTGTGTTTCGCCATAGCCAACATCAAATTTTTTAACATGTAACAAAATTTAAGCTAAATAATCAACTTAAAAAATTTAAGATTATATTTAGTTTTTATATGTATTTATTTTACTGTAGATAAGACATTTAGAATAATAATAATTATTATTTTTAAAGTTTTTTTCCTTCAAAAATAGGTGAGGCTAATTATATATTATGATATTTTTTTATATTAATGTCTTATTATATAGATATGAACGTATTATTTCCCAAGCAAGGAAAAAGATAAAGATTTGCAGCCCATCAAGCTATGTAAAAAATGTTCCGCAAAACACACACTCGACAAGTTTGACAGCCAGTGAAAAGTAATTCCCATAAGAAATCGGAACACCGGGTTCATCTGTAAGAGTATCGTCCTTGTCTCTGCCTTTTTTCGATGCCAACTGAGGTTTGACATGCAGGGCTCAGGTTTAAAAACTCACGAAGCATTAAAAATGAGGCAGGACTCCAGAAGCATCGAACCGGGACTGCAGGGCAAGTGAATGGTTCATCACAGAGGCCTCTCATGACATTATTAGAATAGCAGGATATTCTATTCTTATTATACAACGGTCATATATTTGAATCTTATTATTTTTATTTTATTTGATAAAATTAAATATAAGATAATATAGATTTGTGTGTAACTTTTAAGTTAAAAGATTTTATATTTGAGAAAATATATTAAAAATAATATAAAAAATTAAATGATGGATTAAATTACCGTTATAAAAGAAAGATAATGATCTGCCTCGATTATAAGGCTTCCGCCTGTGATGGCGCAGGGTTTTGGATTTATGGTAGAGCACGTGATCAGCCCGTGAATGAAAACATTGCAGGTGAGTATTAGAGGGAGATAGAAAGGAGCGCCATCGCAAACAGTTGTACTGGTCATGGCCTCAGACAGGCTGTATCCAGCCTCTCAGGGGTCACGAGATGCAAACTCATTTGCTTGTCACCTGGTCTATCATCCACGTGCCTTAAATAATTGGAGCTCTGTTTTTCTCGTCCTTGAATATTTACCATGGCATCATTCTCGGTGTAGGTATAATTTATTACAGCAAGGAACCCGAAGGCAACAATTTCCAAATAAATCCAATATGTTGATGTTGTTTTTCATTTATTTTTTACCCTTAATTTCACCTTCTAATTTCTATTTAAAAATTATTTATTTTAGCTATCTTATATCTAGGTATTTGTTTTTTTTTTTTAAATAACTAACCTCTTAGAGCCTATGACTTAGATCTGTGTTCAACAGGTTAATTGATAGAATAAATATCGATCCAATATTTTACTGTTTTAATATTTTTTTAAAATATTTTGAATCAATCTTCAATAAATGTTTTGTTTCAATTTCTATATGATTAATTGGTCCTAGTTATTTTCCTCCTCCCCGCAACAAAGAAATTAATCAAGAGCTCTTTTGTCACGTTAAATTAATCTTTTAGGAAGCCTACTAAACCATGGTTAGTTTTAAATAAAAAATATCTCTAATAAAATGAAGGCAAAAATTAAATCAATCCTCCTGTTTTTTTGGTGGATCTATATACAGTAACGGTTGAATAGATAATACCACGGCAGTATTCAATAAGGAATAAGGTAATAAACATCTTGATTTAAAAAAAAAAAGCATTTGATTTTCTATTACATTTTAATTTTTCATGGGCAGATCTTTCTGTTTTGGACTTAAAAATTTATTATTTATTAGGGATGTTTGATACTGTATTTCAAAATTATTTTAAAAAAATAAAAAAATTATTTTTTAAAACTATTTTAAAATTATTTTTATATATTAATATCAAAAATAATTTTTAAAAAATAAAAAATATCATTTTAATATATTTATAAATAAAATTAATTTAAAAAAATAATCCAACAAGACAATAATTAATCGTGCTCGAAACTATGTGATCTATCATATTAATATTCGGCAAGACGTAAGCTTGTTGGGCTGGTCTTAGGTTTCGAAGCGCGTCATAGACAGCACCAATTAGATAAAGGCTGTAAATGGTCCAAACCCAAGTATAGCAGGGCTGTCCTAATTTGCAAACCCAAGTTGATGAGCACCACAATACACTTGGGCTTGAAAATAGTCCAAATCGACTCGGGCTTGGAGATCTTAAATGGGAGAGAATTGAGTTAATTTTTTTTTTTTTTTTATAATCTCGAGCCCTCGTTAAAGAGCCTGCTTTCATCAATTCACAAGTTTCTTGATATATAAAGTGGCCATTGCCACACGAAGGATTTTGAAAAAAATAAATGAAATATTTAGAAACCCACCCACCCATATTAAACCATATATTCCAAATGATTCTTAAACATAAAAATAATATTATTTTAATATAATTCTAAATAAAAAATACTTTAAAAAACATCTTTAACGATACTTTAAAATAGGCAATACAATCAATACACTAGTCGAATAATTTAACGGCAGATTGATGGTTTTTCTGTTTTAACAAAGAGAATAATAATAAAAAATTTAACTAAGATTCGTTTCTTCAAGCTTATTCCCACCATGAAGCATATCCAAACACTCCCCAATACTCTCATCCTGTGGGTTAAACGCTGGTCTGATGATATATCTCACGGTCTGAGGGATTCTTGAAGCAGGTTTTTGCTCTTAGTAGATAGGCACGGGGCTGGCAGCATTACACGTGTACATAGGGTTGGTGTTTGTGCCAGGCTCCTTCTAGATGTCTGTACCCATGACATCACGTGGCTCCACAATAACATTGATAAACGAAATATAACCCCCCTGAAAACCTCCATTTAGATCACGAGCTCACAACTTTCGTGTACCTAAACTTAAACAAAAAGTAAAATACCATCGTAATCAATGCATGCCCAAAACAATCGCGAGTCCTTTCGCGTGCTCCTGGGAAACTAATCACTGCGATTTTTTTTACGTCTTCAATAAATTCTGGAAAATGACTCCCACAAGATCACTTCCAATCTTTTCATGATCACAACAATTTCAATTGATAATTTTTTTTATTAATATGTCATTGAATTAATTTATATATATATCTTAACTAATTTCACGAATTTTAAATTTAATGATTATATAAATTTATAGTAACTATTATATTAATATCTTTGTTACTTGAATTTGAAATCGCATTAAAAGTAAATTTTTTAATTCCAAATTCATAGCTAAACCCACCCACTAAAGGATTTTCATTCAATAATTAATTTTATTAGAAGCTATCTAATGCCAATAAATTTGTGTCAATTGCAAGGAAAACGAATTGCTTGTCATTTATAGCTCGCCAACAAGCTCAAAAGTATCAGTAGTCTTCCATTATGTAATGTCACCTTCACCACTTTCATATGTAGGACGTGAAGAAATGGTAAGAAAAAAATGTTGCAACCCAATGTGGTGATCGAGCCTGCTCAATTAAAATCCCAAGTGCCATTCAAAGAACAACCATAAACTTTATTTTCTAGCCAACAACCCTAAAGTTTTTTTTCACGTAAGCATCATGCATGGCCGGATGACCCAACACACTTTGAAATTAAACTTGTTGTCGTTGAAATATCTTGCTCACGCCACCCCCCGGTTTTAACTGCAAATTAATTATGTACCTGTTAAGATTTTCTAAACTTGTAGAATCTTGTTACATTAGCGTAGTTGTTTTAAGTGCAATCTTTTATTTAGTTTTTAAGATTCAATTTCCATAATTAGTGGATTTTGTCTATTTTCATTAGGAAAATAGTAATAATTCTAGGATTTTATTTTATTTTATTCAGCTTCCTTCAATAGTATTAGGGTTTCTTCGTTCTTATATGAAATGATACAATATTAAGCTGTTTATATTGTTTAAGGGTTTTGACGTGGCGTCAACCTCAAGTCTCGCCATCCATAGCCACCAATTGTAATCAAGACAACCAATTGCTTAAGTTAGTTTGTGGCCTATATATACATCGATTCTCTTTGCATTTCTTTGATCCTTCAAATTAACAATAATAATCAATAGCCTCCGAACTCGGGTCTCCATGGATAAGCAGCAGGTTCATGGCTTTTTGAATGCTTATTTTCTGTTTTATTCACTTGCCTTTGTGCACGGTGGCACGTTCATTTCATGTGACCGGACCCCATTTTCTGAAGCATGCAACTATTTTATCGACACCAATATCTCTAAAATCCCACCGTTATTTGCATTACGCGACCAATCCTTGTTGATTACTATGAAGAAAGCCATAGAAGCTCACCAAATGGTGTCATCTATGGACTTGAGTTCATTTAATCACCAAGCCAAGTTGGCATGGGATGATTGTCTAAAGCTATATGAGGATGCGGTCGATCATGTTAACCGTTCAATGAGCTCTAGAAGTCCAGTTGACTCTCAAACTTGGCTAAGTGCAGCCATTGCCAGCCAAAGAGCATGCGAGAATGGCTTTATTGACTTCAAAATCGTCTCTTATTTAGAATCCTTTCCAAATATGCTACGCAACTTCACCAAATTGCTTAGCCATACACTTTCCCTAAACATGGCCATAATCTCCTCACCACCTATACTATCTGATACCACACAAGATGGTGGCCGCCGAAGATTGCTAGTTGATGGATTCCCGTCATGGGTCCCTGATAGTGACCGAAAGCTTCTCCAATCAAATGGCCGGGATGCACCAAAGGCTGATGTTGTAGTTGCTCAAGATGGGTCTGGTGATTACAAAACCATATCCGAGGCTGTGGCTGCATCTGTTGAGCTCAGGAAGGGGACTGGGAGATTTGTTATATACGTGAAAAAGGGTCTTTACAAAGAGAGCGTGGAGATTAAGAAGTCGATGAAGAATTTAATGTTTGTTGGAGATGGAATTGACGCTACAGTAATTACTAGTCGCAAAAATACTCAAGATGGCACCACAACCTTTCGCTCCGCAACTGTTGGTGAGTTTTCTTTACTTACTATCAATTATTGGAAATCAATTAAGTTGTAATCATTTAGAATTGAAACCATGCATGCATGCATGTATGAACGTACGCGTGCATGTGTAGATTTTCATTATGTATAATATTCTCTAATTCACATAGTACTAGATCTTGTAAAGTAATTTATTTTAAATGTTATTATATTGAGGAATTTAGAGCTCACATATTTAAAATTGCGCATCTAATTCTAACAGTTCAACAATCCAAAGATCGAGGAAACAAATACCCCGGTCAACAATTGACCTCACATGTATATACGATATCACATCATTGGAAAGAAAATTTGCTATTGGGAATAATTAATGCATCCACCTTTCATTATAACTGCTAGACAAAGAACGAAGTTGAAAAAAAGAAAGAAGGAAAACTTATGATGATGTATATTGCTCACATTGATCTTCATGCCTTCCAGGTGTTTCTGGTGAAGGGTTCATTGCCAAAGACATGACATTTGAAAACACTGCCGGACCACAGAAACACCAGGCAGTAGCCCTGCGATCTGGTTCCGATTTCTCTGTTTTCTATAGCTGTAGCTTCAAGGGCTACCAAGATACCTTATACGTGCACTCGCAGCGACAATTCTACCGTGATTGTGACATATATGGCACTGTAGACTTCATTTTTGGTGACGCTGTTGTTGTTTTGCAGAACTGCAACATATATGTTAGGAGACCGATGAGTAAGCAAAAGAACACTGTCACAGCACAAGGAAGAACTGACCCTAATGAGAACACAGGAATAGTAATTCATAATTCGACGGTCATGGCAGCTTCAGACTTGAGACCAGTACAGGGTTCATATAAGAGTTATTTGGGGAGGCCATGGAAAAAATATTCGAGGACTGTGTTCTTAAAGAGTAATCTAGATGGACTAATTGACCCTGCGGGTTGGTTGCCATGGAAGGGTGATTTTGCTTTGAGTACTCTATATTATGGTGAGTATATGAGTACGGGGAGCGGAGCAAGCACCGAAGGGAGGGTTAAGTGGCCTGGATATCACACAATCACAAGCCCAATGGAGGCTGGAAAGTTCACTGTGGAGAACTTCTTGGCCGGGAATTCTTGGATTTCGGCTGCCGGAGTGCCCTTTGATTCTGGTTTATAAGAAAGTAGAGGAGGGTGTTTGTCAATTGTGATTGAACAGTGACCTCAAGCGGGGGCAATATCTAGTGGTATAGTTTACGTGTTTGTTTTTCTTTTATATTTATGGACATGTGATATCACAGGACAAGGATACATTCAAGACTATTAAGCCTTGAAACCGTTCTATTTCCTGCCATTATATCTTTTCTCTTGAATCTTTAACTGCCTAGTACTCATGTACGAATCGATTAGAACATCAAATCAATTAACCAGTTTTTTTTTATATGGTATATTGGGCGCTCGATGTTAGGTTTCAAGAGTTCTATGCAACCTGTAAAGTAAGTTTCTAGTGGTTCTAATTGTCATGCATGGACTTCCGTTTGATACCTTGGTGAATAATACAGATTTAAACCATTCACTCAATGATAACTCCATATATGCATTTCATCTTTACCTTATTCAGCCGTATGCTTTAACTATTAATATTTGCCAGGTACCCTCATCACTTGATGTCACCATGTACTTCTTTATTTAAAGGACGAGTTTGATTAAACTTCTGTTAATGATTCTCACTTTATCAAATTCGATAATTGAGTTTGAGTTTTATCTAAAAACAATTAAATGAGACATCCATTCTAGACCTTATGCGCTAGTCTCTTTTATTTATATATATTTATTAGATTAGCTCTCTAATATTTTCTCGTTTAATTCTTTGAAGTAATAATACTTTCCCTTTAATTTAGAGGATTATTTTTAAAAATCAAATTAAATAAGCATGTCTGTAAAAAAAAAAAATTAGATGCACATTCGTCAATGTAAGCCCCCAATAATCTTCATAAAATATTGTACTTGTAATACTACATGGTAATCTATGTGAATTGTGTTCATCAAGAAATTAATAAATTTTGTTGAACAAACTAATTAATTCATATGAAATCCAACCATTTTGTCACAATCAATTAATCTAACTGAAATATATTTTGATTATATCCATCGATCTAGACTTTCAAGACTAGCTGGAGAAGGATGGGGGATGATGATCATGGAAGCAAAAAATATGTTTGGACTTTAAAAAGTTCAGCATGACGCATGTCCAATGATATTGGAAGGGGATCTCTTAGTTGAACATTGATTACTTCATGGATCGATTAAATAGTTGAGAAAGTGACTAATAGTAATATAATTCTTATCTGTGAAGGCACAAGTCACTTACAGCGAGGTGTTAATATGGATGCCAAAGCAGGCAAAGTCACATGAAAAAACCTACTATTTAAAGCAAAGTGAATCGAGGGTTATAAAAATCCATCATCTAATATATTAACTTGGACGTATAGTTATACTATCCCCACATGCAGATTGAACCTATGTCAACAGTGGATAAACATGCATTAATTAAGAGATCTTAGAGCATCTCCAATGGTAAAAGCCATTTTGGAGAACTGAATCTCTAAAATAGTTTTTTGAATAGTGTAAATATAGTTTTTTTTTTTTATATCTACTCCAATGGTAAAACTATTTTTGAATTTGATCCATTGTAACATTTAATTTGATTATTTTTTAGGAAAGAGTAGTAGAGTAGGCTCCTTCCCTGTTTTCTTTTTCTTTTTCTCCCTTCTCCCCTTGTTACTTGAATAATGTAAACTCATAGAAATTGAAATAGGAAAAAGATAACCAAGTCTTGTTTTTGGACTTCAAAATATTTTGTTAAATAATAAAATTTCACATTTCAATTTCAAAGTGAAAAGGGCTTAACAGAGAAAGCAGTTGGAAGGGGAGGGTTGAAGGAGGCTCTGGTTTTTGACAATGAAGAAATATCATCTATATTGAATTTTCAAACAGATCTTAATAGTACTTTAGGATCCATCCATTGATGATTTCGATTTCTATGTTTCTCAGCAAAACTACTCATTCAGGATCACCATTTGTTGCTTGCAGTAAGTCCATGCAATGAGCATTTGCACAATAAAAACAATAGATCATTATCTGAGAATGACCTTCAGATAACAAAAGGTTTCTAGCCTTGTCAATGTGCTAAAATTCTGACTCGTTTTTTGATTCCTTGGAAATATATAACTAGCTTTAGAACAGGAAACATGAATTACCTTTAGTAGCATACACTGCCTGTATGCCATCTGATATGTTTTCCAGCACCCTACATGATTACAGATGATAAAAACATGTAATGTATGATGCCAATATGCCAGAAAAAAAAAGGCTTGAAAGCATTTTTTTTCTGTAAGAACACCAAAGGTATATTAATCACCCTCTATTGCTATAAGGGTCACGAAGGCCATTGGAGAAGATAATGTTACCGCTAAATCTCCAAAGAACCTCTTTAAAATACTACAGTTCCACATTTTAAAAGGCTTGTCGTTGCTACCATGGACGATTGGTATCACAAGTTCGCTACATGTTTATAAAGTCCCAAAAAAAAAGAAGACTTAATTGGTATTGATAATGTAATTTGCAAAAATATTGGATATATTAACTGCGAACCTTACCTGCCAGGTCCAGCCATCCATTGTTTCTGGCCAAGTTCAAAAAAAAAAAGGTCGAAGTTTCACTGTATTTTGCCCTCATTTTCTACTGATTTTATTTTTTGTCTTCATTTTCTATTTCCATTTCATGGAGGGAGTTAACTATAATAGTCTCTGGATGTTGATTTAGAAATGCTAATAGCTAAGAAAGCAAGACTGTCACAAAAATTATATTATGTGAAAACTTGAAATATATAGTTATGTCTTAAGACTCATTCTCACAAGGTAATGCCAATGAAATTGAATTATATTCATTAATGCACAACCACTGCTTTTAGTAGAAAAGCTCGAAACTTTTCCAAACTTTAGAATTATAAAGCATGTCATACTCAATTAATACAATACCACTCATATCACGAGCACATATACAATAAAATCCATCATCATTATTTACTAATTTGATTCTTTACATAACTCTCCAGAAGGCAATGATTTTATATATGAGAGTAAGAATGCAAGATGCATATAGACTTGTTGATTGAACCAAATTCAGATTTGTTTTCTTTTACTTGAAAAACTTCTGCTCCTCTTGTAGACTTGTTGATTTAATCAAATTTCTCTTGCAATTTTCATACTTAATGACTGAGCCTTGGTCGAAAACATCACACAATCTATATTGAAGAAGAAAAGAAATCTAAAACATCACATAGTCTAGAATCAATTTTCAGTCTAGAAGCTTATATTTAGTTTGCAAGAACTTAAAAGACAAGCCTCTTCTATCTATTGGTTCATACCAGGAGAAGCTGAAAATCAAATTGAAGATGAAATTAATGGGACAGTCATTGGCAAAGATGACACTGAATCGTTTCATACTACATAAAAAATAAATATGCTGAAGAAAAACCACAAACTAGAAACACTCCTTCAACTGCTTAATGACAAATCACAAAACCAATACCAGGAACCAAAGAAAAGGGGAATGAGGGCCATTATCTATCAAGAATTTCCATATACTTCAAGGATGCTCGTGAAGCTACAAAAACCTTATTTGCTAACCTTGAACTGGAAAACTTAAAGAAAGGGGAGAAACAAAATCATTATCAAACTCACTCGAAGACAAATGCTTACCAAACATTCAAAACCCAGTAACTGAACAAATAACCAGCATAAACGAATCACAAAACCTTTCCCTCTTATTCTATCAACAACTAAACAAAGTTGAAATCCTAAATTTAACTAAATTATCAAATTTATAGCCAAATTATAAAGATCGATAACAAAACATCAAACTTTTAAGATTAATTAATCTCCTTTTACCACAAACCAAAATCCACCGTAAAACAATCAAAATCCACCGTAAAACAACTAATAAAACAAACAATTGATTAACCACAAAATCACCCAAAAACAAAACCCTTAGAAAATAAAAAACAAAATAGAAACGGTTTGAAAAACTAATATTTGAATAAAAAATTAAATCACTGGTTGTTCAGCTTATGTTTTCCTTCAAACTGCAAATTCACCAAATCGCTCATCGATAGAAATTGTGTTCTTTTATGACTTTAGTTTCAATTGTGAACGAAGATGTAAAAAGAATATTGCAACGGTAACATGTATTTTATCTTTTGTTATCTCCTCAATTTTATTTAGCTGCTTAACAACGGGATAACTATTTTAGCTGTCCAAATAGCTATCTCATCGAAGACAATGACAATCGATAAAAAGATAAAAAATATGCATAAATTTGTTTTTGACTCTGCATTTGCCTATTCAGTTGAAGTTGGTCCTGGGGGGGGGCGTGGGTGGGTATGTACCACCTCCTGCTAGTGAGATTTTTACTGTTTTGACAAGTAACAATGTATTAATCTCTATCAAAGCTAGTAATTAATAATTTCGTATTATCATTATTTTTTAAATTATCAATCTCCAATATTAAAATGCTTATTCGAGCTTGGTTCAAACCTGAATGTAATGCAATCTTATACTCGTGCTGAAAACTTGCAGGTCAAGACATCAGCAGGCATCCTTCATGCTTACAAGCTCCAAGACAGCAGGGCAACACATCAATGACAGCTAGCTTCAACATTAACCCTCATATTACATGTAAGATAACACGAGAAGAGTTGGCCACTTATTTTGAACGTCAAAATTTTGCCTTCTGCGAGGCAGAAACAGGTAAAACATATGTGGCATACATAACTGGGGTTCTTATAAGTTTAATCATATCATCTTATCAAGGACCTTCCAGGTTCAAGGCGATCAGTCCCCGCTGCTGCGCATAGAAGTGAAATCTATGTAATGACAGTTGGTGCAGATCGGCCAGTGAATTCCTGCATCTTAGAAAGACCAAGAGCAACTGCCACCTGCAAAGAGGCCCATAAAAATCAGCAGCGATAACTGATGGATGGATGATGGACAATAAACAACAGATGAGATATGGGATAATACAAGAGGAGCTAGTGCATCTTGAGAATCTCTTCCAGTTTTTGATGGATCTTTCTCGTATTGTTCAATGTAGAGTCTGATGGTTGCACCTTCTGAACCGGTTCCTGAGAGGCGGAAAACCTGCACCAATGTTCATGGAGAGGATGATCAGTGAATTCTTTACTTCAAACCGGAATAATATGTAACGATTAAATAATTCAGGTTATTCAAACAAAGAATCAACTGAATTCGATATCTGAGCTTGACAGAAATTATTAATTCCTTACGAGGTACAGCAATGAAAAAGCAAGCATTTGCAATGCAAACTGCCAAGGATAAACACTATCATAGTAAAACTTCAAACAAAAGCACAATAGTTCAGTCCCATTCCACAGACCTTACTCAAGCTGAAAGCTTTGCCAACAGGAGAATAATCTTACCAGTCTTGAGCCATCCTCAAACAAGTATCGAATGCCCTGGTGTTTTGAAATAGAACCATCAATAGGATCTTTGTATTCAAACTCATCAGCATGAACAACCTTTGACACATCTGATCGTATCCCACTGACAATCCTGAATGCATAAACAACACAGCTTCCTCAATAATTTGATTAAAACAGAAAATGTGGATGATAAATAAATTAATCATTATTCCTTTTGGTTTGTATCTACAAGTTTCCCCTCATTCAATAAGGTTCAAGCCCAGGCTTCACACAGCGAACAGCAACTCAATTTAATATGTAAAAGATATCATTCCATATCTTGAATTTTTTTTTTTTTTTTTGGAATTTTAGCGCTTAAAATACAAGTTGGCAATTGCTTTAGTTGGTACCTTAAAATAAGTTTAGAAGGCACTAGATAGAGTAGTTGCATCCCATCACTTTAAAGGATCGATGGAAATGCTAGTTTTATAAAGCGATTTAAATATAAACAGACATACTCATTAACTTCAGAAAGGGAAGATTGCAGCTTGACCAAGTATGCCATTAGTTCCTTTGCTGCACCTGCATCAACATTCTTCAAGAACAATGTACCAGTTACATGGTAGTCTGAGATCCGTTTCTAGAGATAGGATGAAACTTCAAGAGAGCATAGTACCTCATAATCATATCGAGTATAGTAGTGACGACCATAGGTAGCCCAATGGTTGCGAACTATATCTTCAACTGATACAAGTTCTCCACCACCAAGATTTTTTTTATTCTTGTACGCCAGTATGGATAGCCAAGCCAGAACTGCCCAAATTCCATCCTTCTCACGTATATGGTCTGACCCTGTTTGCAGATGCCATGACAACAAAACAGACACAAGTTAATAAGAATTCCAAATACAAGATGATTTAATGAACATTCAGAAACACCAAAACACTAACCAGTTCCAAAACTCTCTTCCCCGCAGATCGAACATAAACCAGCATCCATCAAATTACCAAAAAATTTCCATCCAGTTGGAACCTGGAATTTGAACAGTGAAAAACCAAATTATAAGACCATATACAGTCGCATAGGAGGACCCATATAACAATTAATCATGACATGGCATACCTCAAAAAACTTTAAGTTCAGATTTTTTGCCACAACGTCAAGGCCAGATGAAGTTGGCATGCTCCTAGAAACAGCAGAAACATTATACAAAAAAATTCTGCATAAAAGGCATCAAATCTGACAAAATGTGGCCTATGGTATCAAGATATTATCAAAAAGTTCACTAAATCCTTAAGTTTTCATTGATATGGAATAACGGAAGCAAACATGAGATATAACTGAAGCACCTTAAGCCAGTTGACATATACCCAAAACAAGAAAAACATTACACAGCACATGACATGTGCACATACAAGCTCGGAAAACAAGAAAAAACAGTATACATAAAATTTAGTGTTCCTTCTCATACTAATTTCCTTGAATGACTCTCAACAATGCAGCTTAAAAGGAAGCTTATTTCAATGAAACAACAGCCTTCATCATTTATACAGCTAATAAGATAGGCTACTAATACAACCCTTAATCTATATGTTGCTTATCATCCTATTCTTTTTACTCTTCATCCTTACCTTCTTTTGGACTCCCCCTTGTTCTTTGGCAACTTTTGCAATGGTAGTTACATGGACATAACAAGCTTTGATGTCTTAAAATATTAATATATCAATGTCAATGACTAGCTATGGTTTTGCATGTAAAATTTATAGAACATTTTCCACTCTAAACATGATAATAATCTAGTGTGAAATATTATGTCAAGCATGCCGCTTTTTGCTCTGCATATAAATATTAGTTGTTAAGGGGCATGTTGTACACTGCATCCATTAAGATTTACTAGTCTAACAGTGACCTAGTAAATACAGTGCATACACAAAAAATAAAGAAGGTAAACAGAGAAGTGTATAGAACCTAGCAACTCCTTGTAGACCTGCAGAGAAATATGGTATGGCCTCCACTGCATTTGCAGCAATGATGGCAACAGAATCTGATGGAGTGACAAAGAACCTGCAAAAGTATCAAGAGTTGTAAATGAAAGTTTTTGGTGTTAAAGTAACTTTTCTAACAAAAAAATGATGGTTGGCGATACCTTTTACCAAGGATCATATTGCGATCTGCATCACCATCAGCAGCAGCACCAAATTCTGGCGGTTCAACTTCAGAGTTAGATTTACCCAATCCCATGCGAGAAACCAATTCCTTCGCATATGTGAGATTGGGATCCGGATGCCCTCCTCCAAAGTCCTCCTGTTTGCATTGGCCAAGCACAAGCATAAAAATTCAAATAAATAATAAGCACTCACAATGAGACAGAGATCTTATTAATCATTTATCACGTATAGTATCACAAACTTAGCAACACCTTGGGTACACAGTTCAATAAGGAGCTCTCTTGTGCTCCAAGCTCCTCCACAAAAATGCGTTTTGCATAAGCCCCAGCAACTCCATGTAGCGCATCATAGCTTTAACATGATGACCCAAGGAAAGTAATCATCGGTTGACATGGCATATATGAGAAACATAAATTTACAAATGATGTAAACGAGACCATCATGATACCAGAACGTGAATTTTGGACAGGTGAGGAGCTTCTGGATGGACTCAAAGTCAAAAATTGACCTGGGCAATTGTTAAAAGCATTCAATATTTTGAAAAGGATGATAACATGATCAATTACATCATGTAATTGTGAATAAAGATCACATGATCATCAAACAGCCTGTCATTCATACAAATACAATGGCAAAAATGTTTTGCAGTGTCCATCCCGCAGAGCAAGACAGCATCATGACATAAGATTCTACAGCATATACAGGAACTGATTGCCTTGTAAATTATCGGTGACATGTATTGTGTCAAAACCCATGGACTTTTGAGAAGAAGATTTCACGATGTGCATGACTCCTTAATTCTATCAAAACAGAAATTTATGTAATCATTCAAATTCCAATCAAATTAACAAATAAGATCATTATGGTTTCCTTTTTTTCCCTTTTATTTTGTTTTTAAGTGCATAGATATAGCAATAAATCCTTCACTCAAACTTTATTTTTTTCAGTAAAGACAATCAAGCAAAAATTAATACAACTCTACCATGAAAAAAATAACGATTCTTATCATGCGTAGCATGCTAGAGAAGACATGGTGCAAATTCTTGAAGCTTGACTTCAAAGAGCAAAGGGCTGAGGCAATTTTGACAATGATATAAAATCACACTTCGAAGATTGAAAAAATTCATATCATTTCACTTTTTCTACATACTATAAATGAGCCAAGAAATTCCTAATGGGCATGCAAGGAGTATCTCATATTTTATTATATCCTTCTGCATCATATATCAATGCCAACAATCATCATGTTTGGAGAATTCAGTCAGCTAAACAAAAAGCTCATAAAGTTTGCTTACAGGTATGCATGGGATTGCCTATATATAAATAAATAGCATCATTAATCATATTCAGAGAGGACACCTCATACAAACACAACTACAGAAAACTAGCAGTTTGGACAGGAAAGAGCTTACTTCATCAATTTGACATAATCACTAGCCGAGTCAAAAACCTCAACATCAAACTGTCCATCATGCCCACTAAAGCTGGTTACGCCAATTGCTGTAATATCCACCTGGATGTAATTGACAAATCATGACATACGGACAGAGTTAATGAAGCTCTGGTAGCAGCAATGACACATAAGGTGGCGAGATGAAGGGTATACATCAGGAAGATCTGCAGTTAAGTACTCCTTTATTGTTTTTGTGTTCTCATAAATCTTATCTGTTATTCCCTCAGGAGCAGGTCCACCATTTTCCATATTATATTTGATACCAAAATCCTGCAAAGGGACAGAAAAAGAAACATAATTTAGATAACATGCCAGGGGATTCCTTATTTCCACAAAATAAAATAACTCCCAGCCATTTGTTATGAGATAAGAGTAGATTCTCTTGCGTCCTTGTGCTGCCAGGCTCCAAATGATTTTAACATGCATCATCAGCTGATATTTGGCAAGATTAGGGTGCTTAGTGTTTAAGTTTTTTGTGTGAAGTTTCCTAGATTGGGCTGACCCTCCATATTGCAATTGTACTTCCACTTCTTTCATGATTAATGCATTCTCTTTTGTCAAAAGGAAAAAAATAATAACAAAATCTGACCATTTTATTAGCTATGGCAGGATGCTAAATAATCATTAATACATATCAGCATTCTCTTTCTGTTTTCCACCTTGAGGAGGCATCATATCCCATTTCCTTTCATCCAAAACATAGGAAAGATAGAGGAGCCGTAATTGTCACTATGAACCACAATCCCATACCAAATAGAAAACAGTCTCTTGTTACCTCATTTGGACCACCTGGGTTGTGACTTGCTGTCAATATAAATGCTCCTGTTGCCCTGGATCCCTGATATTCATGCTCAGGAGTAAAGGACTCATTATGCATAAGACTATACCATTACTATTAATGAAGGAAATGAGCCCAGATTACAGAGACAAGTTGAGAACTTACATCTACCCCAACTCTTTCACGTATTACAGCAGATACAGCAGGAGTTGAAAGCAGTCCGTTCTGACCAACCCAGACACGTCTTACTCCATTTCCAGCTGCAATCTTAATAATTATCTGTCAATCAAATGATATAAGTTAGTATCAGATATGACTTTTTCTTTGAGATTTTGATTGCACGGAACATGAAAATTATTAACAGTCACAAACAATAAAAAAAGATGACTGCATAGACTTGGAAGCAGCTCAATATTGAACAGTCTGCTGTGGGCAGGAACACATAGCCATGCTCAAAACCAGTAGTCAACAAAGAACTAGTAATCAGTCATGCAATACAACACAGATGTCAGAGGTTACGGAGATGCTTGTTAATTCAGCTAACTTGAAACTTGTATAATACCCAAGAAAAACATATTTTAGAGCTTATACTACACAAAGTAGGTTTAAATTTTAGGACAAGTGATTCAGAGAGTTCGTGGCCATGTTCAATAACAAAGTTGTTTACATGGTTCACACGAAACAACGTCAGATGTTGATACATTCAGTATACAACCCTTTTTGGTTGGAACACTTTTGTTAGGGAGGAGTAGAAATGGAAGAACATCAAGTGTAAACTTCAGTTGAGATTAAACAACTCAGTCTACTCCGGTGATCTCTAGCCTAGTATTAATTGAAAGATGACTGCAGAATCAATCTGATGACAGAGGATTGAATTTGTAGTCAAATGCTTTAAGGGTAACAGTGATGATCAGAAACGTTTTCATATAAAGTTTGGGTAAGCTATTAGATTCTTTTGCTCATTAAGGAGCTTAAGAAAAGATATTTATTCAGAGCAAAATGTACAGAATACATGAAATCAATCCATCAAAATCAACAAAACTTGATAGTGAATCTTAGACCTGTCTATCCATCTAAAGCCCGGTTAAAGATATATTCCAAACTTCAAACAAAACAGTACAAGTCTGCAATGTAATGTGACTGCATGGCTAGACAAACACGCACGGCGAGACATGGATGCAATGCACGTGCACACATACTCAATCGAGGTGGAAAATTCTCAAAAACAAAACTGGAAACAGATCTAACAGCGTGGTAACAATAATTCAGCCAAAGAAAATATCATAATCTGGTAGCATTGTAACCGCAGCACATATTACATACAGTACCTGAATGGCATCCTTTGAGAAATAGCGACCATCACCAGAAACAACAAGTGTGGCACCTGTTTATAATGGTAAAGAAAAGGGATCAAAAACAAAATATCAGACATAAATTAAGTTGTCCAACAGGACACGCACAACAGTTTTGCATTAGACAGACACTGGTGATGAAATGTCTGACTGGGAATGCTTGCAAAAGAACAACAACGGATAATTCAGCGACCTTGACAAACTTTTAATTAAAAGCGGAACTTCATATTTCACATCTCATGCACGGACATGTAATTGGTCAATAATCCGAGTCTGTTTAGCATGACTAGTAAAACGTTACTTTGACTTTGAATCATGGTTCAGAAATTAAGCTACTTATCACAAATCACTTAGACAAAAATGAGTCAAGTTAGAAGTGTGTTTGACAAGAAATGAGTAGGGGCAACTTTTCTGAAGAAGGAAGGTATTGTAGGTTAGAATCATCAGGTTACAAATTTTAACATTAAATAAAAGTTCTGACTCACTTTTGTAACAACTTGTTAAGCCAAAAGTTATTTCTAGCCAAAAATATTTATTACTTTCCTTTGAGTCAAAAAATAAAAAATCACTTCAATCAATATTCCAAACTGAACCTTGTTGAATTTGTGAAAGTTTTAAAGTTAAACTACATCTTCTGATCATTATCACATCACAATACATCACATCATCAAATGCAATATGGTCATCAAAAGTACAAACTTCTTCAACTAGTAATGGAACAATTTACACCCCTGCTGAAAAATGAAATACTGTTCCAAGAGGACCAACACCGCTCAAGCAAGACCAGACCATTTTGTTCTATAAATTAAAATTTGTTTTATATTTAAAATTCAAGGTGCACGATTTTTTAATGACAGAAAAATTTTCAAAATGCAAACCATTCTTTCGCATAACTGACAGATCAAACTTCACCTCTAACTTTTTGTGGAGTAAGTGCATTGAAGGTTGATTGGACAAAATTCTCCAGATAATTAGGTTGCTTGAACACCTTCACCTGAAAAGAACCCGGAAAAAAGAGAGGAAAAAAGCACTTGTAACAACTGCAACAAACGCCCGAGAGAAATTCGACAAAAAAAAGATAATTCAATCGAATAAGAACAAACAAACAGAAAAGGAAGATCAACAAACAGAGATCGGATTCACAGATATTCAATTCAAATACAATAAATATAATCGCGAAAATCAAACAAAAGACTCGAAAATGAAATGCGACAGCTCTGATTGCAGATTGAGAATAACTGAAAAGGAATAAGAAAAGAGAACCGACCTTCTTGCGAAGGCCAGAAGTTCCAGGTTTCTGGCCATCGAAAGGCGTAGTCTCCACTGGTGAAACATTGAAGAACGCCATTTTTTTCTTTTTCTGTACAGAGAGAATAAGAAGAAGAAAGCGAAACGTAAACAGAAAGCTTCAGCACTCCAAATTCTGATGCTTAAAAGAAGAGATGAGAGAATGGTAAGGTGCATGACGAGGATTATTCGATGTGGATGGACAATTTAACCCTCCCACGTAACCTTCTAAGGTGGAAACCATGTCCTTTTTGATTCAGCTGGCTCGGTGGTTAGCAGTGGAGTGGGGACTGGTAACCTTTCTGAGAGTTACAGTGAAGCAAAAGAACGATTCCCTCGTTTTTCTCTATAACCTATATACTGAGTTTCATAACAATACTGGAGGCGGAGGTGGTTTATGCTAATCTGCTTTAAAAATATTTATTTGAAAATATTTATTTTTATTTTATATTAAAAAATTTTGATAATAAAAATAATTTTTAAAAAATATAATAATATTATTTTAATATAATTTTCAATAAAAAGATATTTTTAAAAACAACCTCACAATATTACCTAGGGGCAAAGCTGGGAACTGCCCAATTTGTTTTCACCCTTATAAAAAAAATAATAAGAATTACGTCAATTGAGTTTTTTTGGTTTTTAAATTCTTAAGATAATGTAAGCATCTAAAAGGATTACGCCATGACTGAATTTAATAAATTTAGTTGATTTAAATAAATAAAAGCGTAGTGATAATAAATAAACTGATAAAAATAAAGCTATCAACATAAAAAATATCAACAAGGTTAGGATCCAAATTAAAGTGATTCATGTTAATATGTAGTATTTACAGTAAGGTCTTGGTGTAAAATCATTAAAGTGGATATTTGGCTCTATAGTATGGCCAGCGGTTGAGGCTCACCGTAGAGCCAAACATTATATTAACCAAACGGGCTAATAAAATTTAGATGTGGATCTCACCTAAAATTTTGTTCCAGCCACAAGTAACGAAAAGAATTTGTAAAATGTTTTTTTGAAAAACTCAGCCGCAGTTCATGCATGAGATTAAACTCAGCTACAACAACAAGTGCATAAAATTTTTTGAACGAACCAAGCTTCTAGCAACATGGTCATAGAGCAAAGAGCCCATTGTTGAGTGAGAGTTGTATGATCATAGAAAGCATGAACAAAGCATGCAAATAATAGTCCAGAGGAGAAGAAAGAAAGAATTTAGAGGTACTGAAGCAAAAGTAACAAGAGGGACTTCAACAAGAAGATCAAGGTATTAATTAGAAGAAGCACAAATTTGCGATCCTCTTTCTCTCTCTCTTTTTCTTCCCCAATACAACCGATGATCTCTCTCTCTCTCTAGAGTCACCATCGCTGCCCTCTCTCTCCTCAGTCATCGATAGCTCTTGGCACCGCCATCATCATTAGCTTTTCCTTCACGTCACAAGCTCCGACATCACAGCACCAAAGGCAGCAAGCAGGGCGGGCGCAACACCAACTGCAACCTTCCAAAGCTCCTACTAGCCCTCGCACAACACCGTTTTCGACACTACCACTACAGGAAGAATCACTTCAGCCTTCTCTACCCTTCGGTATTGGCCATTGACCATTTCGTAACAGTCGGCCATGTCACTATTCACGTGTTACGTAAACAGTAACTTCATGAATAATTCATGAAAAATATTGTGCATCGTTTTGTGTTTTTTTACACTCTTCGGCTGGGTTGGAGCTTCTCTCGACCTCACCCAAGGCCGCCAAGGTTGGGCTTTTTGGTCCAACTGGGTTGGGCACGGCCCATTTTGTTAGGGACAGGTCCATTCTAATTTTTTAAAAATTATATAGATAGAGATCAACCCTGAGGAAAAATGATGTAGAATAGGTGCCAGAGGTGTACATGCTTAAGAGAGAACATCCAAAATTCAAAGGTAACTGGATTTCTGCAGTCCAGGCACTGAAGTCAGAATGACGTGAAACTCACCAAGTTGATGCGTTTCGAAGTTTACGGAAGAAGTCAGAGCTTTGTTGCTGATACATATCATTTTTTGGCCGAATTCCATCATTTAGGCCCCGAAATCGTCATTTTTGCCATTTTAGGAAAGTTTTATTTTAGCCATAACTCTTGATTTCCAAGTCCAAATCGACTTCCGTTAATTTTGGCTTGCTCAAGATTTACAGCCTTTTCAATTTACGCATTTATCTCAAATTTTCTATTTTTGGTAATTTTATTAATTGGCGTTGTTTCCTTATCCAACATGGTTAGGTTTAAGGTTTCTACTTTAAATATGGCTGTCAACCTCTGGCCGAATCATCTTTAAATTATTGAATAAAGTTTGAACTTTTATGAGAGTTCCTCTCATCCTATATTTATTCATGGAATATCAACGTTGGTCATTTTCTTTGTGATTTTCTACTGCGTCAGAAAGGAAAATGTGCATAACTTCATTTTACTCCACAACCCAACGACATTTCGATGGATCATGGATCAAAAACTTGCAATTGGATTTTTCCTTGGAATTATATCTCTACAACATGTAGATAGAGATATTGAAACAACATTATATATGGATCGCAGATGTTGTTCCTGATGATATTTTACTAGATATTGTTCATCGATCAAATAGCAAGGGATCGCAGAGACCTTGACGTATGAATTTAATTCGTAATGAAATTACAAATAGTTTGATGAGAGAATAAAAATAAGTGTCTAATTTACTTGAATTATTAATTACATTTTAATATTATGATAATTGAATCTACAATATTTTAAAAAATATATGTATGTCTTTTAAAGTAATTTCACAAGTTGACAGCAATATGAAAAGCGTGATAACCAAACACTCGAAAGTGTTTTTCATTAAACCTCAAACTCAACCACAATTTTAATCTAACACTTCAATTTCAGTTATAAACCTCAGTTAAAAGTTCTTTTCATTAAACTATTTTTTTACAATCTCAACCACAATAGCAACAACTGTGTCAAACAGACCCTATCTATTAAACAAATCAATGTTTAAAGACAAAGAAATACAATAAAAAAAATTATGTCAACTCGGGACAAATCACTAACTTCATTACTAAAAATTATGAAGATCAATCCATAATAAATTAAATAATAAAATTAAAAACAATTTTAAAATTGTTCCAACCAAGAATAATTTACGCAGTTGTGTTTTTAAATACTTTTGAAAGACATGTTTAAGTTAAAAATAAATTAAGTCAGTATTTATTGATAATTTTAATATAATGATAAATAAACATATTTTTATAAATATTTTAATATGCTATTTATTTTAAAAAAACCATTACTTGTTTGTGTGGGGACCACGCCGCATCGTATCAATAACACTGAATTAAATAGGCAGAGTATATGCCGAAACTAAAAATTTATTATATATGATTATTAATTTTAAAGTTTATAAAATTAATTAAAATTAATCTAATATTCATATTAATAAAAAAATATTGAATTACATATTTCAAATTAAATAATGAGCAATAAAAGAGACGATGGAAGAAATGCCTGAACTTGTTAAAAGGCCAGGCGAGCTTAGGCTCCGATCGAAACGGTCTCAAAGGAATCGACAAGGAGGAGCCTGGTCAAAACCAGGCGAATATACATCACAGCCGCTGCCCAAAAAAAGAAAAAAGGGGAATCTCGAGGCTCATTTATCATGGCATCTGCTACGACTCACGAGCGAGGAGCAGAGACCCGGCCACGCAATGATATTTCGAAACTCATCAAAGCCCGCCTAGTTTTTCAAACTTCGAATCACTCTAAAGAAGAAAAATTGTATAAAAGCATTCAAGCCTGCCATCCAAAAGGTAACATGAGGCTGCAACAAAACTTCTAAAGCTTCCACACAATTTATTTTCTTGGAAAAAAAGTAAAAAGCCTACTCAAATGGGGAAGCATTAAAAGAGAGTTTCACCTAACACTTCCACATTGCTGCTTCCTAAAAACAAAAACAAAGAAACCACTTGATCCCGAAGCCTTGAGAAATTAAAGAAATACAACGAACACAAAAAATATAAACAAGAGCAAGCGAAAAAGTTTGCAGAATCAAGCCTCCTTTTTTCCTAATCTTTCTGTAGAGAGAAAGAGACAACGATAACAAAGGGGACAGATACACAGCCGCTGATCAAATTTACAAGGCAAATTAAATTAAAATTACAGGAGTCACGTCACCCAATCCTCCCCCCTCCAAGCTCAGACATTACAATAACCCTCACCCGGTTCTAATTTAAACTCGACCCCCCAGGAAAAAAAATAAATAGGGCTAAACTAAAGCTACAACATCAATTAGTTGTTCTCTTGTCTACCTAAGACGGGAGAAACTTGAAAAGAAAAATAAACCGAAAAGAGTGAATAAACTAATTTCTATCTCTCTCTGCTCCTTTGATTCCACTCATCCAGCGACGGGGGCCACGGCCGGCTTCACCTTAGGCGGCCTTCCCCTCCCTCTCGGCACACCGCTGGGCGGAGCAGCACCAGAGCTCACAGCGGAAACAGACCTGTTAGCGTTCTTTGGTGGACGACCACGTGGCCTCCCACTTCCAGGACTTTTCTTTTTAGGGGAAGCCACGGGTGCGAAAGGATCCCTCGGTTTGGGAGGGCGGCCACGTGGCCTGGGAGGTCCGGCAACACTTCCAGGTGGGGTTGGAAGCTTAGGCTTGGGAGGGCGACCTCTACCTCTCTTTGGAGGAGCGTTAGGGTCAGGCTTCATGTAGTTGTTCTTGACCAAGACTAGCTGACCACTCTCCTTCATTTTGTTCAAATGATGAGAAAGTAGTGTGCCGTGTGCAGGAGGCAGATCGGGGTGTGTTGACTCAATTTGTCTCGAAATTGATGTCTTGTTTGAGCCTTCTTTCTCGTTCAGTGCCTCGACAGCTTCCATGATCATCTAAAACCAGGAAGAAGAGAAAACAGTAAATTATAAAATAGTCGAAAAATAAAACAAGGAAATAACATCGACTGTCTTGTAATGAAATGGTCACCTCCGGATACTGAGGGAGAGTGGATGATTGTTGCTGTGGCTGCTGCTGGGGAGGAGCTAGCGCTGGAGGAGGTGGAGCAAGCGCTGGGGGAGGTTGGTGGTTATTAGAATCTTCAGTGGTGGTAGCCATGGAAATTAACAACCGTTTTCTTAAGGAGAAGGAAATGGATGGATCTGTGTGAGTTTGGTGTGGAGTGGGGAGAAGGGTAAAGGGGAGGATTTAAAAGGGAGGGGTTTTCTTAGCGAAGGGTTGGAAGGCTATGCGTTGAGGAAGGATCTGACGGTTGGGGATTGTCTTTTGGGGTTTTGATCGGTCGGGTATGGTTTGCTTAAAGGGAAAGACTCGGATTGATGACCTGGTGGGGACTAGACTGGAGGTCGCAAATTTGTCAAATTTGAATTTACGGTGCTGTCCATGTTTTTTTGAATTTTTGTGTTTGTTACAACATTGAGGTGCTGATTGCCTGAGATGTATAGCGTGGGAGTTAAGAACGTGTTGCATTTTTATTGGTGATAGAAAATGGAGGTGGGAGTCGCTGGGAAAGTTATTTATTAGAGCCACTGAAAACGCGACACTAGATGAAGCCCACGTGATAATAAGTTTGTCTGATTATTGGTATTTTAGGACCCAGATCCGGCATCCAAGTGCGGGAAGTGGGGTCCGCTTTAGGACCGGAGGTAGGTGATTCTCTGCATCTGAGCCGTACGTGAGAATCTGTGAGAGATCGAATATTGGTTGAGCTTGGTATTGACTTTGCATAAATGACTGGGCTCCCCACACCATCAAGGATCAGCGTGGTCTCGCTGCTCAAATGATCGTACAAATCCGGGCAGATGCTCCGTGGATAGGATTGGATAGATACCTCTATTTTTCATATGGATTGGTGGGTCCCTTTCATTCTTCCAATTGATCGTGGTGAACAAATTATGCTCATGTTCTCCCTCCAGGCTATGGTAATCTTACTTTTTAATATTATTTAGTTGTATTTTTCGCAAAGTAACAGTGATTAAAATTTCAAAACCCATCATTGAATGTTGATATTAAATTTACAAACATATTTTTTTATTTTTTATATAACTAAAATACTCAAATTCCATCTAACTATTTAAAAAACACATAAAAATTGGAAAATTTACTTTGACTTGAATGTTCTTATAATGGACTTTGAATCTGAACTTGAAATTTTTTTGAAGGAGAAAAATCAATGTAGAAAAAAATGAATCTTCCAACGTAGAAAAAAATCTGACGGGGGACAAAGTTCTTAAGTTAGGCAAGGGTGTGTTTTTTATTGTGTTTGAAAAATTAATATTTTTTTATTTTAAATTAAAAAATTTAGTGTTTTTATATTATTTTGATAAATTGATGTCACAAAATAAATTTTAAAAAATAATTTTAATCCCATTACTAAACATCTCGTAATGTAAGAGAAAAGTGGGAGCAGGAGGCTTTTTTTACTAATTTATTTAGATTTTTATAGATCAGGTCATGTTGATTTGGTTGAACATAAAAAGTAATATTGCAATTAATTGGTGGAAATATTAGTATTTATCGTTGGTTTTAGTGTTTAGATATTTAAGTTTCATATAAAAAAAAAAGTGTTTGTATAGTCAACAGTTGACTAAAAACAGGGTGCGTGCATAAGAAAGTTTGCATTTTTCATTAGCTTTTCAGAAAACATGTTATTTATCCTAGAAAAATATTGTGGGCATGGTAGTGTTACATTTTGACACTCAAAATTGTATAATAGATAATGCCACGGAAAAAAGAAGGAAAAGGTGCATTTGAGCGAGGTCATAAACTTTTCAGGAGCAGTGATGCCGTTTGGGTCGGGCCCAAGAAAAAGCAACATGGATGTTATTGTTTGGGTTAGGACTCAAGTGAAATGGGTTGCTGCCATTTGGACACGGACCCGACTTTCGGCCATGTGGCCCAGATGATGACAACAATCGGTGTCCTGTGGACAACATGGCCCGGGCAACAACAAATTATCTTGATTAATTTGTTTTATTTTTTGTTTGATTTGAAATCCATTTTATAGTGCACCAACATTATTCTTTTTATTTTTATCATCATAAATAATATTTTATTTTTAAAAATGGACATTCTACCTTTATTTTCTTCTTGTATCAATAAAACTTTATCTTAAGAAATATAACAGTAGTTAGAATTTCGAAGGAAAAAAAAAATTTATATACTTTTTATTTATGGAAAACTACACAAAAATCAATAAAACTACTTTCACTTCAATTTATGTAAACGATTTAAAAAAAAAAACAAATACATGAGTTTTTTTCTCTTTTTTAAATGTTACATTAAATACCGCAGTTTTTTATCATGGTTTTTCTTGTGTGGTATCGTGATTGAATTGTTATGTTTTTAATTTTTAATTATTTTTTATGGTTTTAATGAGCTAGTATTAAAAATAAAATTTAAAAAGTAAAAAAAATATTATTTTAATATATTCAAATGATTTTAAAACACAAACTGCGACATGCTTTGCGCGTCTCAACCGCAGTTTTTTGCTATCCGTACTTTTTTCAAAAATAAATTTCCAGCGTGGTAACTCCACTGTGTTTGTTTGGAAAAACACCCTCATCAAAGACATGCGCCCTAAAGCTGAAAAAAGAGAGGAGCACAAAAGGCATCTGAGATGCCATTAGCTGTTTGTTTTTGCTGAGGTGAGCAAGAAAAGGACAGAACAGAATGTTCTATTCCAATAAATTCTTCCTGTGAGTATCAGGATCGGGGATTCAACTTTTTGTCGGCATAAAGAGTAATCTGGTGGCCAGGATCAAGTTTTTGTTTGATAATCAGACTCAGTGTGGTATATTTCTGGAACAATCTTTACTTAATTATAATTGACCCTATTTTTGTGAGAGAAAGAATTCTCTCAGGCTTCTCTTTTATATATATAAAAAAAACAATATTTTTGTATTTTGAGGGGTTTATCTGACTAGGAAAAACAACTATAAAAAACAAAGGCTTAAACTAAAACTT
Source organism: Salix dunnii (assembly GCA_015731905.1). NCBI lineage: Eukaryota > Viridiplantae > Streptophyta > Magnoliopsida > Malpighiales > Salicaceae > Salix > Salix dunnii. The sequence continues at coordinate 7,581,631 of CM027668.1, read as the reverse complement.
TAAGTGATGAATTTTCTGGGCAGATTCGAGGTAACCCGGGCCTCCTTGGTATAATTGATTTGCCTTAAAGCAATTTCACCATGTATCCTCGGATCTGTTCCTTCCAGCTTTATTTCTTAATGTCTCTATCGACCTATAGTAACTAGAGTTTGTTTTGGACTTTTGTTTTGTATTCCTGGTTCAACTATGACGGTCTGTTTTTGCCACCTAAGTATCTGTTCGAAACGACGCTGCTTCACTCTATTACTTTCCTTATGCCAGCTGTCGCCTCGGGGCGCCTTGGAATCCCAGCCGTCCACGTAAATGTCCTCTCCCTTCATCTCTACCGTACATGCTAACCCCCTCTTTTGCTTTTGGCAGGATGGCTTGCTCGGGAAGTTTCATTTCCACTCGATCTGTGCCTTGGGAGCCATTGAAGGCTTCTAGAAAAAACTCCTTCTTCCTCCCTTCTTCCTTCTGCAACTTGAGAGATATGGGTGGCTTAAGAGAGTGTTCATTGTTTCCTTCTTCTACAAGCTGCTTCCAAAGAGCATGGAGGGAACCTGTGTTGAGAATTTCTGGACTGTTACAATTATCTCCCCCTTTGAAAACCTTGTCCTCAAGGTTCGGGTAAGACCTTTTAACCCATTCCTTTTTTACCCATTTAGCTTCTTCGACCGGTTGTCCTTTCCATTTTACTAACACTTCTTCTTTTTTCCTTCTTCTCCCTTCCTATTATCTTCTGCCCATGATTGCCTCGGGTTCGGGTTAGGTCTCTTGACGGGGCCCTAGATCGGGCAACCATGGTTCAGGCGTGGTGTTTTTCTCAACCCACTTTTTCAGGAGAAACACGTGGAACATATTATGGATCTTGGATTCCTTAGGGAGGTCTAGTTGGTAAGCTACTGCTCCCACTCTTTTTGTTATTTGAAAAGGCCTGAAATACTTATATGTTAACTTCCCATTTTTATTTTTTGGCATGCTTGACTGCTTGAATGGCTGGAGTTTAAGGTACACCCACTCTCCTTGATTAAATTCCATGTCTGTCCTGCCTTTGTCTGCTTGCTTCTTCTGTCTTGCTTGAGCTGCTTCCAAATGATGTTTGATTTTTGTAAGTTGTTCTATTCTTTGTAATAACTGCTCTTCTGCTACTTGTCTTTTTGTGGATCCTGCAATGTAATCTGTGATGCTAGGGGGTGGGTAGCCATAGGTAGCTTCAAATAGGGTAGTTTGAATGGATGTGCGGTAACTGATGTTGTAGCAATATTATGTCATAGTTAGCTGGCTTGAATAGGCTCTCGAGTTGTCTCCCACGTAGCATCTTAAGTATCCCTCTAGGATTTTGTTGGTTGCCTCTATTTGTCCATCAATTTAGGGGTGGTAGGCTGTGGACAGTAGGAGTTTTACCCCTTGGATCTGAAATAATTCTCCCCAAAACTTGCTGGTGAAAGTAGGATCTCTGTCTGATATTATATTCTCGGGTAATCCATGCAGTCTCATGATGTTTTGGGAAAATAAATTTGCTATTTTGGTTGCACTGTAGGGGTGGAACAATGGAATGAAATGGGCATATTTAGTAAATCTATCTACTACCACCATGATGACTGTATATTGGTTAGATTTGAGTAGTCCTTCAATGAAGTCCATCGAGATGGATGACCAGGGCCTGGTGGGTATAGTTAATGGTTGTAGAAGTCCTGCGGTTCTAGTGTTCATACCCTTGGCCCTTTAGCAGATTTCACATTGCTTGATGTAGTCCTGGATTTCAGACTTCATTCCCTTCCAAAAGAAATCCCTCCTTGCTCTTTTTAAGGTCCTTTCTATCCCAGTATGCCCTGAGGTAAGGATGTCATGAATGTAGCTCAGGATTGTTTGTTTTAGGGGACTGGCTTGGCTCACATAAATTCTTTGCTTATAGTAGAGTATTCCTCCCCTGACTTGGAATTTCAGGGACTCTATCGTCTCTTGATTTATTCTTTGTAGAATATCTTGTATTTCAGGATCTTCTTTGTAACTTTCTTTTAGTTGTTCGACCCATGTGGCTATTAGTGAGGAAATGGCCTACAATGTTCTTTTTTCTGTTGTGTTTTCTAGTCTAAAAAGGGCGTCAGTTACTAGATTTTCCTTTCCTGCTCGAAATTCCATTGTAAAGTCATACCCGATTAGTTTCGATAGCCATTTCTGTTGAGTGGGTGTTCCTACCCTCTGTTCTAACAGATATTTGAGGCTTTGTTGATCTGTTTTCACCTTAAAGGCCTGGCCTAGTAGGTAGAGCCTCCATTTCTAGACAGCTATAATTAAGGCCAGAAATTCCTTCTTGTAAGTGGACAATAGCGACTCTCTCCCTTTTAGGATTTCACTAAAGTAAGAGATGGGCCTTCCTCCTTGCATTAGTACTACACTGAGCCCAGTGCCTGAGGCATCACTCTCCACTACAAAACCTTGGTTGAAATCAGGTAGTGCTAGGACGGGGGGGTTGATACTGCTTCTTTTAATTTTTCAAACACCTGGTTTGCTTGTTGATCCCATTTGAAGGCCCTCTTCTTGAGTAATCTAGTTAATGGGCTTGCAATTACCCCATATCCTTTGATGAACCTGCGATAGTAGCCTGTGAGGCCTAAGAAACCCCTTAGGGCCTTAAGTGTCTTGGGTTTCGGCCACTTGATCATTGATTCAATTTTGCTGGGATCGACTTATACTCCTTGTCCGGTGACAATGTGCCCCAAATATTCTATTTGTCTGCTTGTGAATCTGTATTTGGAATATTTGGCAAACAACTGGTGTTGTACCAGTGTTTCAAATACTTTTCTTAGATGTTCCTAATGTTCTTCCAAAGTGTGACCATAGACTAGGATATCATCAAAAAATATCAGCACAAACTTCCTAAGGTTCGGTTTAAAAACATCATTCATTGAACTTTGAAAAGTAGAGGGAGCATTTGTGAGGCCAAATGGCATCACCAGAAATTCATAGTGCCTTTCATGAGTTCTGAAAGCTGTTTTGTGTATGTCTTCCTCCCTCATTCTAATTTGGTGGAAGCCTGACCTTAGATCTTGTTTAGAAAAGATCGAGGAGCCGTGTAGCTCATCCAGTAGCTCCTCTACTACGGGTATGAGAAATTTATCCTTTATGGTTTTCTTGTTAAGGGCACGGTAGTCCACGCACATCCTCCATGACCTATCAGCCTTTCTTACTAGTAGAATCGGTGAGGAAAATGGGCTTTGGCTGGGCCTTATGGTGCCTATTGCCAACATCTCTTTAATTAGTTTTTCTATCTCAAATTTTTTATAGTATGGGCACTTGTAGGGGCGAACACTTATTGCTGAGGCTCCCTCATTCAATACTATTGAGTGGTCATGAGGTTTATTGGGTGGGAGTTCCTTGGGTTCTTGGAAGATTGCCCCGAACTCTAGCAAGAGTTTCTCGATCTGTCCTAGGATGTCTTTCCTATCTGGCCTCAATTCCCAAACTTGTAAAATCAGGTTCTCCTCTGCTCTCCTTAATTCTTGTAGAAAGGTTGGATTGTTGTCCACTTCTGATTTTTCTACTCTCATCCCCTGAATCAGGACTTTCCTTCCTTCCTTCCTTTTGAAATTCCAATTTTAGTGCTGAGAAGTCCCATAGTATGGGTCCCAGACCCTTGAGCCACTAGATTCCTAGCACAATATCACAGCCTCCTAGCCGAATAACATATGCTCGGGTGAGGAACTGACCTCCCTGAATTTTTAGTGTGATATCTATGCAACTCTCTTCAATCCATAGCCTGGATCCATCAGCAATATTTACCCCTATGGGCCTGTGTTTAATGACTTTCAGCCCTGTCTTTTTTGCTACTCTGGGATGTATAAAATTATGTGTGCTTTCTGTGTCAATTAGGGCCACAAAGATCTGGCCGCATATTTTAACTTCCACCCTCATAGTTTTGGGGTCAGGGCTTCTAATAATGGCATAAAGAGAGATGTTGATTCCTTCATTGCCTTCTTCCAAGGAGTCTCCTAGGTCAATAAGGTCTTTAGTTAGTAGACCTTTCTCTTCTGCCTCCTCTATTTCTTCTATTAGAAATAATTTAGGGCCTCCACATCTATGGCCTGGCCCCCACTTGCTGTCACACTTCAAGCAAAGCTCTTTGTCTCTTTTTTCCTTTATTTGGGCCGGAGTTAGCCTTTGCATTAGAACAGGCTTTTCAATTCTGGGCTGGAATGGTGTTGGGCTTTGGCCCTGAAAACCCGCAGTGTTAGGCTTCTAGGATTTCTTCATGATTATCAGGTTTTCCTCCTGTATTCTCACTAGCTCATATGCCGACACCAAGTTTTGAGGGTTTAACATTCAAACACCCATTCTTATCTCCTCTTTTAGTCCCCCTAGAAAACAACTGAGCTTATGGGAGTCAGATAGGCCCCTAACCCGGTTGGAGAGCATCTCAAACTGTGTTTTATATAGCTCCACTGTAAAGGTCTGCTTTACACATATGAGGGCTTTAATAGGTTCATCATAAGATGATGCCCCAAAGCAAACTTGAAGGGCCCTAACAAAGGCATCCTAGCTGGTGAGAACCCCTGTTTCTTCTAACTCCTGATACCATGTTATAGATTTGCCCTCCATATGAAAACTAGCTATAAATAGCCTGTGTTGGGTTGGGGTGTTATGAAAATTAAAAAATTAGTTTGTCTTATACACCCAGCCGATGGGATCGTCCTTATTGAACCTGGGAAATTCCAGACATATAGACTTGAGCTGAATCTGTTGATTTTGTTGGTGAATTCCTTCCTGTGGTATTATTTCGTGCCTTTGGTTCCCATTGACTGATCTTGTTGGGGAAGGAGGAGGGGATCCCATGGGCCTTTTTCCTTGGGCCTTAGTCAGCTGATCTAGCCTTATAGACACGTCCTTTAATTGTTGAACTATGTCTTTTAGTATGTGTTACTGATCCTGATGATTTTGCTATTGTGCCTCCTGTTGTTGTTTCATTCCTGTTACTGTTTCTGTTAGCTGCAACACTTTTGTCCCTCCAACCATTCTCTTCTAGTAGGTGTTGCTGATCCTGTTGATTTTGCTATTGTGCCTCCTGTTGTTGTTTCATTCCTGTTACTGTTTCTATTAGCTGCGACACTCTTGGGCTTCCAGCCATTCCGAGAATCGTGGCTCTGATACCACTTGGAACAATCTTTACTTAATTATAACTGACCCTATTTTTATGAGAGAAAGAATTCTCTCGGGCTTTTCTCTTTTATATAAAAACAACAATATTTTTGTATTTTTGGGGGTTTATTTGACTAGGAAAAACAACTACAAAAAACAAAGGCTTAAACTAAAACTTTAAGTGATGAATTTTCTGGGCAGATTCGAGGTAACCCGGGCCTCCTTGGTACAATTGATTTGCTTCAAAGCAATTTCATCGTGTATCCTCGGATCTGTTCCTTCCAACTTTATTTATTAATGTCTCTACCGACCTATAGTAACTAGAGTTTGTTTTGGACTTTTGTTTTGTATTCCTGGTTCAACTCTGACGATCTGTTTTTGCCACCTAAGTATCTATTCGAAACGACGCCGCTTCACTCTATTACTTTCCTTACGCCAGTTGTCGCCTCGGGGTGCCTTGGAATCCCAGCCATCCACATAAGTGTCCTCTCCCTTCATCTCTGTCATACACACTAACCCCCTCTTTTGCTTTTGGCAAGATGGCTTGCTCGGGAAGCTTCAATTCCTCTCGATTTGCGCCTTAGGAGCCATTGAAGGCTTCTAGAAAAAACAACTCCTTCCTCCCTTCTTTCTTTTGCAACTTGAGAGATATGGGTGGCTTAAGAGAGTGTTCATCGTTTCCTCCTTCTGCAAGCTGCTTTTGAAGAGCATGGAGGGAACCTGTGTCAAGAATTTCTGGACCGTTACAATTTCTTATGCCCATTTCTGCTTTTCCCGAGAGATGTACGGACCCCTCTGCTGGTTTGGTCGGTTTCCTGAGCAAGTGTCCTTGTGGACGGCTTCTCTAGGCCGAGAAATACTGGCGAGAGCCCCAAAACTTCCAAGTCATGCCACCGTCCCCTTTCGTTTCAACAATAGACCATCTTATTGCCAAGGCAATAAGCTTTTTTTTTTTTATCATTATTGTTTATAATGGAAGGAAACACTATCTCCAGTTTTACCTGAACTCAAAATTTATTATACAATTAGGAACAAAACAATAAAACAACATTCCATAGAGACGTTCACAGGAATTTAATCATTACAACTCTTTCGTCTTTTCTGCCTACATTCTTGGCTCGAGCAATACAATGGCCTCCATGAGGCCAGCAACTCAAATCCTCGTATTCCTCCTACCTTGTGACACGTTTCTTGTAAAAAAAAAAAGCAAGAAGATACGCCAACTCTTGACCATTCTGTGAGTGCCCGTTTTCCCTGTCTAATAAAGTAACAAGGAGAACTGAGGTTCCACAATTGCCTCTATTTAACCACTAATTTTCCGTTAATATTTACACAGCAAAAGACTGAATTTCATGCACCAATGCTACAAAAAGAATTAAAAAAATCATATTTTAATTTGCCTAGCTTTCAATTGGACGTTTACCACGAGGATCTAATCTAGGGATTATCTGAGCTGAGGTAGATCCAGTGGCAGTATTAGAATTTGAACTTGAATCAAATGTACGGGAATCAGATTCACCAAATGTTCTAGCGGTATCGGATGTTCCAGCAGTGGAAGACATTTCTGCTGGTCTACGAGATCTATATCTAGAACCAGGAATTCCAGGTCTGGTTGGTTCTTCTAGACTGGCAGTTTTCTTTGACAATAGGACAACAACACGTCGCATATCTGGTCGTAACTGTGGATCCCCTTGTGTGCATAGCAGCCCTATATGAATACAAGTTTTTACTCGTTCAGCAGCTGCTGAGGATGCTAGTACTGGGTCCATAATCTCCAAACTCCTATTTTTCTTGTGAAGCTTGTATGCCTGCACCAACAGCAACCCATAACTTAGAACCAGGCAAAGGCTGGGAAACACAATTACAGAACTATACAATTCTCCAAGTGCTTCTCCCAGAGTGCTAGTAGACACCAGTCATTCCAGAACAGACATGTAAAGTCCCCCCCTAGTCATAAATATGGCTTCCCACGCGAGTTAATTGAAAATGATTTCAGCACTTCAACTGGAAACAATTTCCCTAAGGCAGCTATACCATTCCATTGAGCCTTTAGGCATGTCTTCCCACATCAACGCAGATACTATCCAATGCGACGTGGATTTTATAGCTCTTTCCAAGATCATTCAATGTTTACCTTTCATTTTTCTTGGTCTATGCTATCTGACATTTTCATTCATCAATTTATCTAAGCTTCTAGGTTCAACGAGAAACAAGAATTATGACCAGGAGTAGTGACCCGAATTTTGGAATAAGTTAATTCAACCAACTTACTCAGTACTTCTGTACAAGTCCAAGACAATGTTTACTGGACATAACCTTGCTCAAACAACTCATCAACCAATTTTATTTTTTTCCAATTTTCTCCTAAACCAAATTAAACAAAGGCAAAAGAGATGGTTGGAGTCTCAAACCGAAAGCATTATTAAAACTGATGGGCACAAGTAAAAACAAAACCCACAACACCATAAAGCACCATGACATCATTTAGTTAGATGATGAATCACGTCCTTACCCAATCAAGTAGATTCTGTGCTTCAACATGCTGTTGACTGAAAGTTGAATTTCTCTGGCCACTGATCAGCTCCAGAACCAAAACCCCGAAGCTAAATACGTCTGCCTTCACCGATAAACGTCCATGCATGACATACTCTGGAGCCATATACCCACTGTCACCAATCATAAGCATAATGTAATATCATTCACAAGTTTTATCATAGGCACTTGGACTCTGTCCAGTCATAAAAATATGGCCTATATTATGGTGGTTGGAATTCGAAAACATACTTGGTACCAGCAACACGGGTCTTGACATGTGTTTCATCTTCAGGGAAGAGACGGGCCATACCAAAATCAGCAATTTTAGGAACCCATTTATCGTCCAGTAAAATATTGCTTGCCTTGATGTCACGGTGGATGATGCAATTGTGTGAATCCTCATGGAGGTAAAGCAATCCCCGTGCAATGCCAATTAGTATATCATATCTCCGATTCCAATCAAGCAGTTGTCTTTTATCAGATTCTGCATGGTGATCACAATGACTTTTTTGTTTGGAAGACAGCAATGTTAATGAAAAAACAAGTAGAGGACTTTCATATTTTCTCTCTTTCCATTGTTGATTATCGTTTTCCAATTTAATTTCATGAATATCATGTTGTCCTTATTCATCATGTATCGGTTTAGGAACTTAGTGATTAGAATGCAGGTTGACAACCTTCTACGGTGCTTTTTTTCCCCATCAAAGGAGTGTTTGACACCGCATTTAAAAAATGTCTTTAAAAGAAATGATTTTTTTTAATTTTTTACTGTAAATTATTTTTTGGTGTTTTTAGATCAATTTTATATGTTGATGTCAAAAATGATTTTTAAAAAATAAAAAAAAATTATTTTGATGCTTTTTTAAACGAAAAGTACTTTCAAAAGCAACCTCAACCACATCCCCAAAAAGTCTCTAAGTCTATGAGAGATGAACTTCACTCATCCTGCACAGGTGGGCTAGAACTGGTCAAAAGGGAACGCTACAGAAACTTTATAAAGAAAAGTCAAAACCTTTTGAGCTGTCTATCTCACAAGGTGAGCTAGCAGACAAAGACACAAGTTATTAATGAAACTACGCTGGCAACAGCAGTTTTCAGGAATGAGTTCACGACAATGGAATAGGTGGTGAGCATGGAAATCACCTATGCCTAACAAATATTTAACTCTAAAACAAGAGATCATGACTGGAAGCTAATTAAACAAATCAAAAGAAAAGAAAAGTTGGAATGAACATCATAAATGAATTAAAAAGCAAATAAGATCAGTTGAAAGTATAACTTTAATATTTAACATTCATGTCATGAAGGACTAAATATTGTATTTTTAGTTTCTTGGCACCAAAATTCAGATCATGAATGTGCCACTAATTCTGCATCACAGGTTCTCTGGAAAAAAAATGGCTGTAAGATTAATATAAATCAGCCAGGTTGCTGAACAGATCAATTGCTTTAGAAATGAACACTTCCTGCATGATCCCTTTTAATTGAACAAAGAAATCACAGGCCTAAACAAATCACTTGAAAATATAGAGCCACTAAACTTTCAAAGGTCCAAAACTCATTGATAACCCCAATCTGAGAAAGAAAATCCAAGTTCATTAAATTAAGTTCTGCAGAAACGTAAATTGGCACTGAGCAATTGTAGGAGTTTAAATTGAAACTTAAACATGCTAGTGCTAGTTGATTCAACGTCATTCAGCTTATAAAAAACAAGTGCAAAATAATGAGACAAAAACATGAAAAGGAAACCTAGAATTATAGACTTTTAACTGGTACTTACTGAACAGAAGTTTGTCAAGGCTCTCGTTAGCAACATACTCGTAAACCAGTAGCTTTTCCACACCATGTGCACAATATCCTAACAAATTAACAACATTTCGGTGCTGGACACGTGATAATAGCTTGGCCTCATTCATGAATTCTTTCTTCCCCTGATTTGAGCTACGAGACAACTTCTTTACTGCAATCTCTCTTCCATCATCCAACTTTCCCTAATTAAAACATTCCAGAGTTAAAAGAAGGTTCACTTTTTTGGCAAACGAGAATTAGGAGCTTTTCCCTCATTAAAATTGAAATTCAAGATCAGAGCGTCTACAAGATTGAGTAAAATATTTGATTGCAATGGAATGGCTTACTAACAGGCAGCAACAACATATACATATGGCCTTCCCCTCAAACAAGTTATCAGATGAAAAATGAATTCTCATTAACTCCACTACAGAGTGATGATCCCTCATTAATGTGTATCTCCTTAAAATTACTACCCAGACATTTCTTTACACTTGTTTCATACAGTTGGATTATTAAGTTGCTTACATCTTTAAGGCTAGAACTTAATGCACATGTTATGTTGTTATATGTCCCTCGTTATCAATGGTATGCATGAATTAGTTGAGGACCCAAAAAATTGGGGGAAACCCATCAATCCTTGAAAGAAAAAATCAACAAGATCATAAAAAATCTTCCAATTCTTTTCAACAATTCTCAAACTGACCGGCATAATATGGGATTCACTGCAACACCCAATCACAGAGAAATAATTACCTTGTATACAGGTCCAAATCCACCTTCACCAAGCTTGTGAGTTGGGTGGAAATTTTTGGTAGCAGAGACCAAAGCATCAAATGAAAACTGCTTCCTTTCCTGTGCAGCAATACCTTCCATGTCCTCTCCAAGTCTATCTGGGCAGTCAAGTCACATATCAAACAATGAAGCACAAAGATCATAAACGAGTTATACACGTAGCATCTCAGAACTTACTCTGAGAGAATGAACTGGATTTCTTAATTACCTTTGCTTGAATTGAACTTGAAAGGCTTCGGCAGATTCTGCATGAACTTCTTGAGCTTTTTCATAGTTTTCAAGAATTGCTAAAAAAAAAATAGACCAAGGGCATGTACTCTCACAGGAGATAAGAAGCTCTGAAATTTTCAAGTGAAGAAAATATGTGATCTTGATTAGTTTCTGGGTATTTCAAGTTATTGAAATTCTTGATTGTAAGGGGGAGGTGATTTGATTGTTCTTACGAATTTTTAATGATTCTCAGGTTCTTGTCAAACAAGAGAACACAAGATAATCTCTCAGGTCAGTAAACGTGTAGACCCTTCATTGACTTGCTTTATTTTATTATTAAGTTCACACTCGTCTGTTTATACACACACTCACTTTCCGTTTTCTTGATTAATAAAATTCAAAAAAATCAAATATTTTGTAATAAAAATATTAAAAGATTTAAAATTAAATTAAAAATTAAAAGACTATAAACTTGTATAAAAACATAATGTATAATTAATTTGATTTCAATCGAATATAGCATAATTGAAATAAATTAAAATTTACATAATATAAATAAGAACCATACAACATAATTAAATAATCGGAACTGAAATGAAACAACAATAAAATTGGGAGTGTCATATAATTTAGAGTCACATTTCCGACCACCATATGAGGACACGGCGGCGCATCCAATGAGAAGATGAACTGATATTTTACTCCACTGTACCACAACACATGCACCACCCAAAAGGGACGTGAGCCCGAATACTGTTGGCTCGCGCCACACACACGCACAATATTTAGAGGAAAATAATATTAAAAAATAATAAATCACCGGAATACCCTCACACTCAACTCTTCAATTTTATGTTATTTAAAGGCAAATTAGTATTGAAATATTTTCAAAAAATATAAAATATAAGAAATACCATGCAGACAAACTATGTTTTTTTTATTTTATTGGAGGGTAAAAAAAATTATTTTATTGTGCAATATAAGGTGAAATTACTGTGTCACTCATTTTGGCTATAATTATTTGTTTGTCTTATGTGAGGGCAGAATAATTATTTTAATGTATAAAAAAATATAAAAAATTAAATAAACTGTGATTGGATTGAATCAAATCAATTTGAAAATACAATTACAATTCACGAATAAAAACGCTCACATGCTTATAGTCAAATACATATTATTTTTTTAGTATATTTTTCCATAAAAGAAAAGTCAAAGCCAAGATACGGGGCAGGGACCTCGTCAAGCATGGCAGTAAGGAGTGAATTGAAATAATATAATATGTTTTTATTTAAAAGAAATAATCTAAAAATATTTTAAAAAATCTGAAATAAAAAGTATATTTAAGAGTGTGGTTGAGATATTTTTTAAAGTGTCTTTTTGTTTATAGTATTAAAATAATATATATTATTTAAAGTGTTTTTTTGTTTATAGTATTAAAATAATATATAATATTTTCTTAGAATAATTTTTTATTTTGCCACGTACAAATAATTTCAAAACAATAAAAATATTTTTTTTTATTTTTTTTTTCAAAATAAAGTAGCAAATAAACAATAAAAGATGGAAGGTGCGTGGTATGCAAGATAGAAATAGAATGAAGTATTCATATTTGTTAGCTATGCGTAGCCAAGGGCAAATTCGCTTCCGCAAGCAAGTAGAGAAGGAACGCGGTTCAGGCTAACATCTTTATGATGTCATCTCCGAGAAAGAGACAACAACTCCAAATCTCCGAAGGATGCGCTCTGGAGACACGGTTTGTTTTTTAAATTTCAACATATTTTTAAAATGGTTTTCTTACAAGAAAAATATTTTTTTATATATTTTTTTTAATAATTTGAGGTGTTGACATAAATAATTATAAAATTATTAAAAAATATTCTCACATCATATTACTAAATTATACAAAACACTAAAATACATGGGAAATCACTTAGCTCTCAACATATTTTACTTTGGATTTCAACAAATTTTTTTTCTAGCTTTTTTTTTTTGTTATTATTTTTTTCTTTTTTTTTTCATATTTTCCCATAATTTTATATATATATATATATATATATATATATATATATATATATTATTTATTTTGTATAATCAGAGTATCTAGCTAACTTAAACACACCATGATTAATCCTCGAATTCAATTTTGTTATAGCTTTTTTTGCCTTGATTATATTTTTTTTATTTTTTTCCATGAATTTTTTTTCTAATTATATTCTTTTAATTGTGTTTATTTTTTCACTTATATATATATATATATATATATATATATATATATGATCGAGGTGTACGAGCTAGTTTAAATGCACCACGATTAATTCTCGGATCCAATTTTTTTTATTGTTTTTTCCTGATTATATTTTTTTCCTGATTATTTTTTTTTTATTTTTTTCCCATGATATATTTTTTTATTGGTTATATTTTTTTTTCTTTTTCTACTATTTTGTTTTTGTTTTTGTTTTTTATGACCGGGTATCCTGGCTAGTTTAAGCACGCCACAATTAATCCTCTTATTCAATTTTTTTTTGTAATAACCAAGGTGTCCAGAGCAACTTATGTGTACCGAGACTAATCCTCGGATCCATTTTTTATGCTAAAGTGCTTTTCTTATACTTTTGTTTTGTTTGCTTATATATTTTTTTTATAACCGGGGTTTATGGGTCAGCTTATGTATACCACAACTAATTTCCAAATCAAATTTGTTCTTAAAACAATATGGATTGCTACAGTGCTTTCATGATTATATTTTTTTTTTTATAACCAGGATCTCCATGCTGCTTTGGACGTACGATAAATAATCCCCGAATCAAAAAAATTTTGATGACCGGGGTGTCCAGGTCACCTTTTGTGCACCTCGACTAATCCCCCGATCATTTTATTATTTTTTCTAAAAAAAATTCCATATACTTTTTTTGTTCACTTATACATTTTTTTTTCTTATCATCGGACCATTTTTTTTTTAAATAGTATCTCCGGGTCAACTTAAACACACCATGATTGATTCCTGGACCGAATTTGTTTTTTTAAGCAATATGAATTGTAAATGATGTGGAGAAAGCATTATTGCTCCTCACACATAGTATTGTTGGTTGCAATAGTGTTTCCCCGCTATAGTGTTTTTTTCCCTGTTTTTTGCTTCTTATTTTTTTTTCACTCTTTTTTTTCTTATTATGTTTATCTTTTCATTTTTTTTTCTTATTATGTTTTATCTCCCAAAAATACTTTTTTTCCCATTATACTTTTTTATATTCTTTTTTCTTTTTCCACTTATATAATTTTTTTGTTTTTTTAACCAGGGTGTCTTAAGCGCACCACAATTAATTCTCATATCAATTTTTTTTATAACCAAAGTGTTCAAACAAACTTATGTGTACCATGAGAATCCATGAACCCATTTTTTTTTCTAAAGTGTTTTCCCGCTGATACTTTTTTTCCTTATACTTTTGTTTTGTTTACTTATATATTTTTTATAACCGGAATCTTCAGACCAGCTTAAACGCGCCATGACTAATTCATAAGTTAATTTTTTTTAAATAATATGGATTGCTACAGTGCTTTCACACTTATATTTTTTTTTTCTTTCACTTATATATTTTTTTTTTATAACCATGGTCTCTCAGCCAACTTAAACTTATATACCCCTATAAGATAAAATTCAAAAGTTGATTATAGGGGTGTATTGATAATTTATTAATTTTTAATTATATTTTCTGTAGTAGTGTTGTAGGCGTATTTTCAAGCACAACGTCAATTTCAGAGCTCATGCACATTTTAGATGGCGCGTGCTGCGTCGTAAAACTTCTAAATATATATATATATATATATATATATATATATATATATATATATATATATTATGTAAAATGTGTTTAAAATAATTTCATAGTATCAAAGGTATTTTCAATTTTTTTCCATTTTTGTGCATAGTACAATAATTATAATACCTTTAAATAAGACAAAAACCAAGAATTATTAATAGGGTGTCCTGATAATTTACTTTTTTTAGTGCACAGTAAAATAACTTCTGTAGGTTCAAATAAGACAAAACGAAAGAGTCACCTAAGGTAGTGTTTTAAACATTTCACATTTAACTATATATGTATAGGAAAAAGCTTCACTCTTATTTTACACCACCAAAGATCAACTTGCTATGTTTTTTAACGTGAGTTGCATTTAATACAAAGAAAAAAAATAATAATAACAATTAATTAAAAATCTAAACAAAGAGCAAAGGTGTATAGATACAAATAAAAAATTTAAAATTATCTTTGAATGATCGAAAAAATCAAAGGATCGAAACTAAACTAAAAAAATAAAAGAATACAAATCAAAATATAAATTTATTTGTTAAATCTAGATAAAAAAATTTAATCCCTGCAACGGAACGCGAGTTTATAACTCATATACACTAAAACTATGATGGAAACGTGATATCATTCCTAGACACATAGATCTTGATATTAGTTTTATTTCCGTGACATTTAATTTTTTCAAAATAAATTTTTTTATTTATTATGGATCCCGATTCACATGGATCTTCAATTTTGGCTGAAAAAAATCATATATTTACTATTTTAATCACCAAGTTAAAGAGAGAAGAAATAAAGTCTCTAAAGAATAATGAAAATTGATATAGTTAATATTTTAATCACATTTCAATGACAAAAAAAAACTATTTTAGATAAAACAAAGTCACCGCACACAATGAAGTTATTCATGATATGAATCACAGTTCTAACCTATAAATTAGGCTCGATTGAAAACTAAGTTTTATAAAAAAAAAATAATTTATTTTTTATAAGATTATTTCAATTTCAAACAAACATCTTGATATCATATTGATGCTCAATTTTACAATTATCTATTTTTTATTACTGTATAATTAAATAGAAAATAGTTAGAAAAAATAAAGTTATTAAACCTAGTGAAATGAATAGTTTGAGTTGAGGATTTGACGAGTTAAACTATAAAATTTAGGTGAACATATATTATCATTTTAAATTTGAAAATAATATAATCTTTAATTTTTTTTAAAAATCAAACTATATTTTTACTAGCAATTTAAATTATCTTTGAACCTATCAAATTATATAAATCATATTAAAATATGTTTTATATAATTTAATTTGAAATTCTAAATGAATGCTTTAAACTAGGAGGGTCGTTTTCTATAACAGTATCATGGAATCCCAGCGCACTAGAGACTTCCTTTTTCACTCTCATATTTTTTTATACATCTCGCCATGAAGAGCATGTGGATTTTTCTAGTCCATAAATGACCTAGATCAATTAGTTTCTTGACTTTGATATTTAAACCAGTTCATCAAAGAAAAAATAATTATTTTCTAGTGTTTAAGAGGCTAAAATTAGTATAAAAAACGTGTCATGATGGTAATCTGCCACCTGTCATCACGTAAAATTAGTGAGCGTTGATATAAGCTAATAATCAACAATAAAACAGCAGCAAGCTCGTCTGCATAAGGTTGAATTAACAAAATAAACCTTTGACTGGTCTTCTCCACGCGCGCGGGACATCGAATACATGTTTTTTTAACGTTTTGTTTCCGGCAGTAATCCGCGATGAATCTTAAACTCACAACACTATTTGAACTCGTAGCTGAAAAACAAAAGGTCCCAGCCTTGACAAGACCATGCGAGGTTAATATATTTTGTTATTATTTTATTACATGATTCTCAGCCTTGGTTTGCTAAGACAAAGTCAAACTTGCCATCATCATCAGTTTTTGTTATTCAAATCATATTTATAAATTAAACCATGCATATAAATTTAACACCTGTCACCAACACCCAGCTTGTTCAGGAATAGATAGAGGTTGACTGGGATCTTTTATCTCGTACAAGACCTCCCTTGAAAAAGAAAGAGCCGGATTAAAAAACTCTGCATTCATCGTATTGCCATGGTCTGGTTTTCTCAATTCAAATTTAGGCTTGGCACATGACCATGGGGACATCTTTGCATCACGATTGTTGGTATTGACTCGAAACATTAAAAAGCCACCTAACCTTGACTTCTTTGCTATTAACGTTGTTAAACTCCGCCGAAAGTTGCTGAAACATAGTGATAAAAATTATTGCAGCAGCTGGAATTATTCATCTTTTAGTCTGACAAAAGAAATTGAAGGGAAAATTATAAAGAAAGCTAAATTAGCTTGGACGATCGCCGTATACAGACTAAATTTACTGTGTATTAGAATAGTAAAATTTATATTTTATCTCTTAATGCCCCTGAGCTTAAACGTTGGACTCAAGAGTACTTTTGATTTTTTACATCTAAGTCTTTAATAAGATAAAATAAATATTGCTTTATATTTCATCACAATCAACATCAAATAACATGTAATAAAAATATTAATGATCTTAATTTTTTTTTAAAAAAAACTATCATCTGAGTTAAATAATCAACTTAAAAAATTGAAAATTATGTAGTTTTTATATGTATTTATTTTACTATAGATAACACATTTAGTATAATGATAATAATTATTTTTAGAATTTTTTCCTTGAAAAATCAGTGATGCTAACTGTATATTGTGATTTTTTTTATATGAATATATATATATATATATATATATATATATATATATATGAATAGACTTTTCATTATAAATTTCAAATTAATTTAATCTCAGTGTTCTAAAATATTTTTAATATAATAATATAAAAAAAGTGTGAAAAAATAATCTTTGATAAATTTTAATAGTTATATTTTGCTATTTGTCAAATAAATTATTCTTCAAATAGCTAAAATATGTCCAACAAACAATTAGTATGTTGCAGACAACAAATAATATATTTTTAATCAATTTGATAAATTAGGTTTTGCTATCTAACAATTAAATTATTACCCAAGTAATTAAAACAAAACTGTTAATCAAATTATTTGTTGCGTAAAACAATCACTCATTTGTGTTAAAATTCATTGATTGTAATGTTATTATTTGCTAATGACATCATTCATGAAACAAATAAAACATACACAACAATCAATCAATATGTTACAAGGAGCACGTGATTCATGTTAACAGAATTTTATCGATTCTAATTTTATAATCTACGATTAAATAATTATCAAAATAGTTTTAGCGGTAACAACATTTAATCACTTTTAGATGGGAAAAAACCTTATTTCTAACAAATTTTATTAATTATAATTTTACTAATAAAATATTAAAATAACAAATTACAACACATATCAAATCAATTAATTTTTTACATAAAAAAGCTAATCACAGCTAGTACGGATAAATTACCTGGTGGTTTTCTTAAAAAAGGCTGCCTTCATGTAAACTAGGCAAATGTTAATGCACGTGGAAATAATATTAGAGGAATGGTTGCAGAGTTGCAGTGCTGTGTATCTAATAAGTGATATAGATGTTCATTTAACGAATTGAAAAAATAAAACAAGTTTTCAGAGCAAAGTGATTATGCAGTCGCATAATGAGATAACAGAGTGTCAGGTTGATTTCTTCAGGAAAAAAAAATTAAAAAAAATATTGGAAATAGATGGGGGAAAAACGCTGTGCCAATTGCAGCAATTTCCTTTTAATTTTGTCATAATATTGAGGTCTGAATCCCAAATTACATAGCCAAAGGAGGATAAAAGTGCTAGTTGAGCAATGCATTTATTGGAGATAGGTGCTACAAGCATGTTTCTGATTTGCTGGGATAGATTTAGCATGTGATTCGAAAAGGGGGATAGGATTTTTAATAGGTTTTACACTAATTAACACCTAGGGCAGCTCAGGACAGATTATAAAAGACCTACTTGATTAACATGTTGGAGGACTGTCATGGTTGTTCTTGCTTGATGAACATTTAAATATAATGTCCAGGCGGGTGATCCAAGCAATCATTTACGCTTACCTCTAAATCCGACAACAATGATGATTTCCACGTATTTTCCTCTGCCATTCAATGTTCTTGCTATCTAGATTAATTATTTTACCTGGTTGTTTGTCAAGTCATTAAGCATTTTTTTCCCCATACCTAACTGTGATCGATGAGACAACGTAGGAAAAACCATTTTTTTTTCCTGAGAAAAAATCCTTGTTCTTTCATGCTCTCATGGATCTTTGGACTCTTGCACCGCTTCAGAGACAACAGAGAGCTAAAATGCAATACCCAATGAAAGCTAATGCTGCGAACTTTTAACAAAAGTAACAGGTCTCTAGTTTACCCTTGTTTTGTTGGCCCGTACCTACCAAGAGGTGTTTGATGCTTAAAGCATCATCAAATATGAAAGCAATCTTTGCTTCGTATTCTAATCATCTACTATTTTATTTCCACATCATTTTTTAACAAACATCTCTGTCAATCCTAATAACAAAGAATATACAGCACAAGGGAGTTCCAAAACAGAATAAACACTCACCCACTTTATATACCTTACAACTGGATACATTTAGTATACAAGTTCTCAACTTAGCCCTTACAAATAACAAACAAATCCCACATGATGAAATGATGCAAAGCTGAGAAAGAAGAGAGGCTGGCGTTACCTGCCCTTTTCTTTTCCTTCCCAAAGATATTTAAAAAATTGAAGTGTTCTAGTCCTAAATGTCTAATAAACTAATACCTATGCACCTGGCACTGGGATCTCTGTTGAATCACTCCAGCTTTGCAAGCCAGGCCCTTTCTCACAACATACAAATGACAGCTTGGCTTCACTTCACTAGCCTACACACACATGCACTCACCATCCTCCTTCCCCTCAAAAGGGGATGATAAGCTGAACCCGCCAAAAAAATTGGGCTTACTTGGACATCAAAAACTGTTAAAAAGGAAAAACAAAAAAAGAAGAAAGTAAGAGGGCGGACTTTCAATTTCATAGTCCACCAAGATCACCAAAAAGACCATTGCAGAAGCCTCCCCCTCCATCGAGGGGCTTCCCAAATGAAATATTTTCCTGAAAAGATGGCGTTGCATTTGGCCGTATCCCCTGAGCAAGAATGTCAGGGCTCTTCCATATTGAATTTGCAGCAACTAATCAACCTCAAAAATACAACCTGCATTATCGAAAACAGACAACAAATCAATCAATTTCTATCCATCTTGACTACACATTATATTTTTAACGTGACACTAGAATAACTGAATGCATGGCAGATTTACCTTTTCTCTTCTTTGATGAGGTTGAGAACAGTTGCACTACAGAGCACCATCTTCCAAGTTCCTTGCACGTTGTTCCACATTTCTTAGATCACGAAGATGTTGTAGAATCTCCTGCAGCAGCTCTATCCCCTTATCTCCTTTCCTCAAGGAGGTCATGCAATGCTTAAGAAACTCTCTATCTGCCTCAAGTGCTTGTAGCCTTTCATAGACATGATCCACCTCCTCAAAAGCGAGCTTCTGGCAATTCATGTCAAATTTGTTAACCGACTTTTGTAATGCAGCAGAATCAAACCCCTTCGAGTGCCCATTTAGTACATCTTCACTTTCTGAGTCAGTGGCATCAAAAAGTGGGAGAAGTCTCTTTGCCTTTGCACCGATGTTTCTTCTTTCTTGATGATACTTTCCATTCATTTCCTTGTATTGACCATTTGCAACTCCATTCGATTCACTGCTATAATAACAAATCTCGTTGTGGCCATTTCCATTCTCATGATATAGATGCTCAACTGGTTTTATGTCCTCAAAATGTTGATCCTCCTCATCACTCAGCATAAAAAGCTTCTCCTCCAAAACCTCAAGTTGCTCTAGAATCGATACCCTCTCCTCCTCAAAATTAGACAATGATTCATCCAAATATAGAACCGCGTCGAATGGAGTGTTCAGGTTACTACTTTCTTGATGGTTAACAAAGCTTTCATTTACTTCTTTCCCTTCATGATTCAAGTCAAAAGATAGTCCATCCGTATCCTCAGCATTGCTACAAGAAGGCGAAGCAGTTACACTTCTTGCGCTGCCATCTTTCCTTCTTTTAAACACCATCAATTTCTCTTTCATCTCATAATCCTGTACCTTCTTTCGATATACTTCCAGCTCTTTTTCTAGCTCTACTTTCTCTTTTTCTCTCTTTACCACAAGTTCGTTCAGAAGCTGCAAAGCTTCCTGGTCATACTCTGATTGCTCTTCCATCATTCTCTGATACTGAAATGCTTCCATCTGCACTGCAGCCTTCTCTTCTTGAAGTCTATTTATCATTGCCATTGTCTGGCTGGCTGCCACTGCAGAGGCACTTCTTTCTTCTTCTAGTTCTGCATATAAAACACTTAACGTCTTCCTTTCAGCTCTCAGAGCTGATTTCAACTTCTCCATAGTAAAAACTCCATCACCTGCTTCCATGTCACTAATGATACTCCCATCCAAAGACTCCTCTGTAACAGATTCTCTTCTTTCGAGCAGTAGCGGTTTCTTGTGTGGGTGATGAAGACTATCCATAGAAGTTGGAGTATCGGGCATTTTATCTTCCTCAAACTCATTGCTCTCTGTATGCAACGATGGCTCGCCAGTCTCCACAGTTATGGTCCTAAATACTATTGCATCTTCCTCAGCTTGCTTAGAGCCTAATGCAATGAACAATTCAGCTAAACTAAATCAGATAAAATCATGTGCAGATACAGTAATAATTAAGTTCTAAAAGGTTATTATAAGTAAGCTTACCATGATCTTCACATGCAGGATAATCGGCATTACTAGTCGAGGGGTCTTCTTGCATGCGAGAATATGAAGGAGAAACTTCTTCCACATAATGAATATCATCAATTTGTTCCTGATCTGGAATTTCAGTTCCTATCGAGACATCTGCTTCTATTTCATCACTTTGCATTCGAAGTGCTTCTTCAGACACTGCACATACTACGAACTTATCAGATGGGAATTCAATATGGATCATCAAGTAAAATTTCGATTAAATAAAATTGAATGCGTACCTTGGTTGTAATCTGAGTCCGCGTCCTCTCCTGCTATCAGTGCGCTTTCTTGAGCATGATTGTCATCATTAGAAGGGGTATGGGTTGGTTGAGCAGCGGCAACTTGCTCACATTCCTCCTCCACCAAATCCAAATCTGAATGCCTTCCTGAGGAACTCTCTTTCTCGAGTATTTCACTCGACTCAACCACTGCGACCGAAGGCTCCTCCTCATTATTATCGACCGAGCGCAATGACACTTCCTCTTCTAAATTGCCCCTGTCCTGCACAACCAATTCATATTGCGTTCCAACTTGCTTATCCAACTCCAAAATAAAATCTTCATTGCCACTGTTTTCCTCCACTCCCTTCTCGTGCGTCTTTGGAATTTGTTTCTCTGTGGAATTGAAACCAATCAGTTCAACTGGAATCAGGTGGCAATCATCTTGATCAATGTAAAACTCTAGATGCTGAGGTTGAATTTCGGTGGCCGTGTCTTTACTGCTACTAGCTAGAGCCATCGCAGGCTGGCCACCAGGTGGGTTATCCATTTGCACATTCAAATCATCCTTCTTGACTGGCTCTTCTTTTTTCAAGACCATTTCTTCTTTTTCAGCGTCATCAGCAACCACTTCCTTGCAATCAAAATTGGAAACAGAGCATGAGGAATTCAGCTTCACTTCCCCTTCCCTGTTTCCAATCTCAATTCCCCAGTTTTCACCAATCCCCTGTTCTCCTTCACAAAAATCACTCACAAAATCCGATCGTTCTCTATCAGAATGATCATCTACATCAACTGTATCATCAACCTGATGTTCCGAAACCAAATTTCCCTTCTGGGCGAAATCCGAATCATCCCAATAAGAAGGCTTGATTAGATAGTAGCCATTACAATATAGTTTTGTGTCCAAGCAAACACCACAACAAGAGCACTTCAAATCCTCCTCACCATTTTCACTTACCTTATCACCCCCTAAATCTTGAGGGACACCAAGTCGAGTCATCCAAGGAAAGAAGGCAAACTTGCTCAACGATTCACCATGCGATGATGAGCAACCCTCACACATATCTTGCGATTCAGCAAGTTTTCTATGACTTGAACAATAGCTCAGTTTGGAAATCTCTTTAGCATGATCATCACACACAAGAGATCTATAGGAATCCTGGCAATTTGTAGGCCCAAAGAAGTGATCAAGCCTAGAACACCAGAGACAGGGTCTTTTAAGGCCAAAGTAATCAGCAAATTTGATAATTAAATAAGAAAAAAGAGAGTTTAGGAGGAGGAGAATGATCAGAATCCATTCAAGGATTGCATAGACTAGAATAAGGGTGATCTTATTGGTGTTTCTGTGAAGCATGGTTGCAAACTTGTTACCGACCATGGTTCTTGCTATGTACAAAGAAAGTGATGGAGTTTGGTAGGATATCAAAAGATGAGGCTAAATGGCTTCAGTGTATCGAAGCAGAATGTTAGCAGACAAGAAGATTGAAACTGTTTTCAAAGAGAGAGAGAGGGGGGGGGACAGAAGAGAGAGTTGAAGGCGATGTAATTTTATTTCCTAAGTTAAAAAGGCGGTTCGAATAAGAAGGAGCCAAACCAAGACTCAAATGATACAGTATGAATATAAAGTTTGAAGGGTTTTTTTCTCTCAAAAACTAATATGAATTAAATGATATAATATTATCCAATGTTTTTTTTTGTTAAAAAAATGTTATTTTTATTTTTTTAATATTTGAACATTGGAGCTTCATCATTCAAACAAGAAGAGAGCCATAACCTTAACCATAACCCGTGTGTATTTTTATTTTTTTAAGAGGCCATCTCTATTATTCTTCGGCTCTCTCTTTGGGTACAAAAACGGGGTGGCCCACCCACCATACCAATGAGTTGGTGGACCACTCTCGAAATAAAGTAAGGGGCCCAACCAGAGCGCCAAGATGCTCCGGTCCATTTTGCAACCCTGTTTTCTCTTATCTCATGAGGTTTCTTTGTTTTTATATGAATTTTTTGTTCTCTTCTGCACGCCACCGGAATTCCTAATTTGCTTCGGTTTGAACTTTGAACCGCCGATCTTCTGATTTCATCGATGCCCATTTCAACGCTGACCATCGAAGGCAAATGTTTGCGTTTCATTACGTTTGTAAATAGATTGAAATAGTAATTAATATTTTTAATGACACTTCAGTCACCAAAATCAGGTGAGATTTGAATTTTATATAACCGTTAAATCAATAAAATTCTGATATCATTTTATTAAAAAATAATTTTATTTAAAATTTAAATTATTAAATGACATTCTAAAATATAATTTATATTATTTTCTACCACTAATCCATTAAATATCAGATTAATTGCCGGTTCCAGCAAGAATTATATGGGCGGGAGACTCTTTGGTATTATTTACAGTTTTGTAAAAAAAGGAATGAGGTGATCTCTTCTTCGGCCAGTTTCTCTAGAAATTATTATCATGTGTTGACAAAATAAACAAGGCTCGTGAATACTAAAAAGCAGGTGCTGCTAGTTGTGCTGCTGGGGTAGGCCGAGGCTGCACCGCCAAAAACCGGCCACCCCCATTTCATACTTTCCAGAATCTCATAATTACCATGCCAACCTCTAAATTATGCCCTTGTCAATACAATACGACGGAAGCCAATTGCCATGCAGCCCTTCCCATGCAAATCCCCGTCTCGGTCTGTCTATTTATACACACTAACACACATACTAACCAATGCCTAAACGTCTCATCGCATATACTACTATATTTTTTTCAATATAAAAATTATTAATAATTAAAATAATAAATTTATGATATATAAATTTTAAATTGATATAAATTTATTTATTTAGTAGGTTTCAATGAAATAACTAGCATAAAATTATCATCATTATTAAAAAAACAAGAAGATTCAAATATTTAAATTATTATATTTATTGTATTAAAATTAGTTCATTTTATAATTCAATTTAAATCAAACACAAAAATAAAATATAAATTGTGAAAATACCTGCAATAATCAAATAACAAAAATCAATAGTTAAATTTCTATTCATCAAAAGACAAAAACATAAATTGAAAATCTATCATTAATATAACAGTTAAAATTATTATCAACATTATTGTCAGAATAATTAAAATCATTAAATTTCCTCAGAAATAAAAAATGCCAAACATTTAAAAAATAAAAATAAATAATAATTAAAATTATCATTATTATTGTACAAGTAATAAAATTATAAAATCATATGGTCCGAAGAACAGATAAATATAACAAAAAAAAAACAAACAAAAGGAAAGAGAAAACAATATTAATTTTAAAATGATCATCAACATAAATTAAAATTTCAGGACTGAACCGATTAAAAATAAAGCTCCAATAAAAAACAAACAAAAAAAATTAAAAGCATAGATGTATAAATAAAGATAAAAAATAAACATTGTCTAAGAATAACAAAAACAAAACAAAGGAATTAATATCAAATAAAATATTCAAAGAATAAAATTGAAATAAAATATATAATTAATTACAATCAAATAAAAAAAAAACTGGGGATAAAAAAATACAATGTAATTTTGTTAAAAAAAATAAAAGAATAAGAACCAAAATGAAGGGTAGCATATATAATAAATTTTAATTGGAGGACACAATTAAAAAAACTAAAACAAAATATATTTAATTAGTACCAATTGAAGGATAAAATCGAAACAAATAAAAACCTTGAGACCAAAACAAATAATGATATTTTTAAAGGTAATTGCAGTGTAATTATTTAAAAAAAATAAAAGAATGAGGACTGATATGAAAAGTAACATATATGATCAATTTCAACTGGAGGTCAAAATTAAAATAAATTAAACCTCCATATCGAAAAGAATAAAGGGATAAAAAACAAATCAAAAATCAAAACAATAGAAACTAAAATGAAAACCAACATATATAATCAATTTTAATTGAAGAATATAATTGAAAATAATTAAAATTTCCATTGAAAAAATCAAAAATAAAAATGAAATCAAAACCTCAGGAACTAAAATAAACAAATTACACACATGAAGGTTTTAGATATAAGTTACGGCAGTAAAAGAGAGAAAAGAGAGTAAAAACACAATCATTCAACAGGGCTTCCCCGAACACCTTCCACTAACACACGCAACACCAGGTGACACAACAAAAGAGCAGTTTTGATCGCTTAACGACCGTGCACACGCTGATCAAAAGGCAGGTGTGCTCGAAACATTGCTGACGCGTCTGTATGACGCCCCTATAGTTTCTAGAAAAAGAATAAATAAAAAAAAATAGTCAATTACCCATATACTCCTAGACCCAGCGATATCTTCAAAAAAATTGGGGCCTAAAAGCACTGCAATACTATCGGTTCCAAGTGTCTTCTTTTGTCATTTTTGAGGACTAATTTCTTAGTTTTAATGTGCAAAGGATTCATATCATCTATATCCCCTGAAAATTTCTAAAATACCCCTGGTCCTAGGCGTTAAAAATTTTTGGTCTTGGAGGGAAAATGATAATTTTATTGTAGCGATCTATAGTGAACTGTGCCTAGGTAAATAATAAATAATTGCATAATAAAAGGGCAACGGGATTTATATTTTAGTTAATATATTACTTATAATATAATAGGCATGGGGTGTTTACTTTAGACTTTCACATTGTTTACATAGACATAGATCATCGTGGATTTGAACAGTAAAATTATCATTTTAGATCATCGTGGATTTGAACAGTAAAATTATCATTTTATCCTCATGATAGAAAAATTTAGCCCCCAGGATCGAGGGCATTTTGAATATTTTTAAAGGACATGGATGGTATTTCCTAATTCTTTAAATAATAAAACTACTATTTTACTCTTGGATACTGAGAAAATGACGTGAAACAGTTGGGAGTGTTTTTGGTTTCTTACAAATTCATGCAAGTAAAACTACAAAAATAACCCCCAAAAAATTTTTGGAGCCTAGAGGTAGTGTGGTACTTTCACCCTAAGTTTTTTTTTTGTGGTTATCACTAGGTCTAGGTTTATATATATAATTTATCATTTTTTATTATTTATTTTCAATAAAACTGCAGGCTCGTCACACATGTCTTTTTCCTCCTAGTTTGGCGCATATTGGATTGCAGGGGTTAGTAAATCACTGGTGGACGAATTTTGGGGTTTTCTCCCTTTCTCTCTCGTGCCGTGGGGAAATACACTACAATCCTTGCAGCTTGTAAATGTTTTATTTTTGTTCTTATTTTTTTCATTTTGCTTTTGTTACTGAATTTTTCAATAGAAATTTTGATTTGTTGTAATTGTGTCCTTCAAATGAAAATGATTATATATATTGGTTTTCAATGTAGTCCTTATTCTTTTGATTTTTGGTTTCCTTTAATTATTTTAGTATACAAGTTTTAATTTGATCCTCCAATTGAAATTTGTCATATATTCTACCTTTTATTTCAGTGCTTATTCTTTTAATTTTGTAAAAAAATTTACAATATTTTTTTTAAATATCTTTATTTGTTTCGATCATTAGGTTTTTATTTGTTTTAGTTTCTTCATTCAATTAGAAATATATATATAATTGTATCCTTTAATTGAAATCGGTTATATATGCTATTTTTCATTTCAATTCTTCTTCTTTTAATTTATTTTTAACAAAATCACACTATAATTTTTTTTTAAAATAACTTTATTTGTTTAGGTCCCAAGGTTTTTATTTTTTTTATTGAAATTAATTATGTATTTTTTTTAATATGTATCCTTATTCTTTGAATTTTTTATTCGATATTAATTCCTTTGGTTTTTTTTGTCCTTCTTGGATAATGTTTATTTTTTATTCGTATTTATGCATCAATGCTCTTAATTTTTGTTTTTAATTTTTATTGTTTTATTTTTTATTAGGACTTTTTTCCAGTTCAATCCTAAAAATTTAATTTATGCTGCTAATCATTTTAAAATTAATATTGCTATATTTTCCCTTTTTATGTGTTTTCTATTATTTTTATCTTTTTTTATAAGATGATTTTATAGTTTCATTGTTTGCACAATAATAATGATAGTGATAGTGATAGTGATAATGATAGTGACTATTTTTTTTCTGTAAAAATATTTAACTTTTTTTTATTCTGTAGAGCAATTTAATGATTGTAATTATTTGGTCAAAATATTGATAATAATTTTAACTATTATAATCATGATAATGATGACAATGCATGGATGAATTTTTAATCATGTTTATGTTGTCTTTTTATAAATAAAAAATAAACTACTTATTTTTGTTACTTGATTATTGAAGGTGTTTTTATTATTTATATTTTATTTATTGTGTTTAATTTAAACTGGATTATAAAATAAACTAATTTTAATACAATGAATTTGATAATTTAAGTATTTTAATCTTCTTGTTTTTATAGGAAACATGCACTCCATAAAAAATCTATATATATTTATTATTTTGCCAAAATTTATATTATAATATAAAAAATTCATATAATTTAAAAGATTTATGTTGAAAAAAATATAATTTAACCGCGGTGAAGCATGTGACGGGAAAGTAGCTGGTGTGTGCGAATTAAAAGTGGAAGGGCGAGATTTAAATAGCAATTAAGTGGGGATCATGTTTCATGTCTACATTTACCAAATTCAACTTAAATAAATGATTAGATCTCCATAAGAGAAAAAATGATAACAGTTTAAATATTTATTTTCCTGTTTTTATCTCATCTAATCTAAATCACTCAACTGAAAAATAATGATGAGATTTGGAGTATGTATGATCACTTATATTTTCTTACGAAATCGAAATCCTCATGTAAATTGATACAAAACACAGAAGAAAAATGCTACCTGTAATTGTCTTAACGGAAAATCTGAAAAGGTTTCAATGTGATCATTGAGTTACCCCCAAAATAATATAATTTTTAATCCTGCAATAAAAATTTAAAATTAAAAGATTTATTTATTTCATGATTTTATATTTAAAATTTGTAGTTATAAATATTTTATAGTTGTTAACTTCAGGATATGTTATTGGGATTAATTGAAGTTTATGTAAATTGACCTAAACCTCTATATTAATAAAAAAATAATCTTTAAACTTTATTACTAGAATGAGTTATTTTTAATTTTATTTATCAAATCACGGTATTTTTTATCATCTAAGATCTCACTATTTGTCCATGTCATTTTCATATTTAATATTATTAAAAGAAAATAATCATTTTCCATGTCATTTTAATAGAAAGTATTTAAAAAATTATTTGATCAAATTAAAAAAAGATTTATTTATTTCATGATTTTATTTATGCCCATGTTAACGAATGATCTTATTGAAACTCTTGATTAACCAAACATGGCTATCAAATGACCAGAAATCGAAGCGGTTTTGGAATTAAATTAAAATATCGAAACAAGATAATCTTACTATGCTTTCAAATTAATACATTATTTTACATTGTGTTTTACAAACATTTTTTTTTAATTTTTTATATATTTAAATAATTTTCATGTGCTGATATAAAAAATAATTTTTAAAAATAAAAATAATATCATTTTAATATATTAATAAATAAAAAATCATTTTATAAAATAATCTCATCTCATCTATAATCCCCGATGATACCTTAAGATATTTCGAGGCACGAAACATTACCTTCTCACGAAATCTTGAAAAGGAAACTAGATATTTTGTTTGGTACTTTAGTTAGGCGATGTATGAAGATCGCATGGAACCTAATTGGACAGAGTAACAGAGCTGATTTCTTTTGATGAAGATTGCCATAAAAACTGCACTTGGGTTTTTTGTTTTGTTTTTTCAAAGAAATTGAAAAAGGTCTGCAGGGGTAAAAATAGAAAATCACATTCAGATACAAAAATATTCTCACTTGCTTAGTTTTTTTTTTTTATCCCTGCTACTGTTTAATTCTTTTATATTCACTAATGATAGCTATACCTAAGGGTGAGTAAAAAAAATCATTCAATCGATTAAATTAAAAAAACTGAAATAAAAATAACTGGGAAAATCAATCAATAAGTTCCGTTTAGTTTTTCTTTTTAAAATATAGTTTTTGGTTTAATTATTTTTTTTATAAGAATCGAACTGGAAAAGCTCACCCTAGCTATAACAACAACACCATGGAATCTCTTTGATATCTTCTGCATCATGTTAATTGTATTTTCTGTTTAATTATTGTGATTTATAAAAAAAATTATCGTCAGTTTTCATATATATATATATATTTATATAAATCCATGAATTTCTTATTATCACATTATAAGTATCCATTCCTGTGATTTGTGAACGACGACCAGACTCCTGATTATTGCCGGATAAAATATAAACCAAAACTCCTGTTTTGATTTTAAATTAAGGATTATTTTTGGGGAGTATTACCCCTCCAAATCACTTTTGCTTCAGTGATGTTTACACCAATAATATATCCTCAAGGGCTTGAGATATGTTTTGCAGTTATTGGATTTGAGTCAATATATACTTATTTTATAAAAATTTAAAATAGTTGGAGTTTTATTTATTTAACAGTAAAAAATACCTAAAAAAATATAGTTCCCTTAAATTCAAAAAAAACAAAAATGTACACCAATATTACTCTCCCATGCTTCAATTTTGCCGAACTGACCTTTCAAGTCTGCAGATCCCGGCCTTGAGTTAAATCAATTGACCCATAAAAGATCGATTACTGGCTGCCAGCTCCGAACTATTTTATTTTAGATTAAGAATTTGAGTACGAAAGGTGTCCGTCCCTCGTTTCTGAAACCAAGTTGTGCAGCTTTGAAATATTTAGAATGTAGTGTATATGTGTGGGAAAATATATAAATAAATTCAACCTTCAAGAACTTTTTAGCTGGTTGATCAACTCTCTCTTTCCCTTTTAACTTTATTTTTTTTGACCCGAAAGACAATATTCTAGGTGGCACAAGAGTCACATTTAGATTTTCAAGGCAGGAGCTGAAAATCCCTTCTTTCTATACCGTTTTGCAATTTAAGAAGGCTCCCTTCAGTATCCAAATCATCATTCCCACCCGTTTGAATTTATTTTGCTAGAAAAGGTCCATGCTTGTTTAAAAAATTGCATTCCTATATTGAAATTGGCCCACGTTATTTTCCATGGTCTAAGATCACCTGCCTCGTTCTTTAAAAACTTCAAAATTTTATGCGTAGAGTCCAGGTAGGAACATGAGATGGATCAGGTCTGGTCAAAAGGAGAAATGTTGCTGCTACCGACCAATGCCATGGTCTCAGTTTAATGGCGGGAGCCATAATTCTCCTGGCCTCGCGCGGTTGTAAAGATATCACCCGACATAGAACAATGCATTTAGCTTAATCTTGTACAATAATGGCGAGTCAGTGATAAACATTTAGGGTTAAAAAGTTTGTTCTTATTGTAATCTTAATTTTAAATTTTATTATTATTAATATGATAATTACATGAGTTTAAATGATTATTAACTTAATGAATCGTGAAATTAATTAGGGTATATATAAATGAGTCTGGATAACCATGTTAATAATAAAAAAATAATTACACAGCCTGGTTGCGGTTTCCAATCGTGACCCTTTAACCTTAATTCTAAGCATTCAATCTAGAACAAGACCATCGCTCGCTTAGTTCATGGTCATAAAATTTGTTTCGTTTTTTCTATAATATATGAGAACTTTTAAAATGATTAGGCTGTATCTCGTAGAACCCTACAAGTTACAGTTTAGTTGTATTAATAAATATGTCACATCATTTTCTCATTTTAATGTGGATATTCTTAAAAGGAAAGCTTGGTATGGGCAATCAAATCGTAATTTCCAAATAATTAAAGGGGGAGAAAAAAAAGAAAATCATGGAGTACGAATTCATAATCCTTTTCAAAGAATGTAATTATGACTAATTAAAAATAAGGTCACCCACAAAGTTACCAAACAAAAGAAACAGGATTTTTAAAGTAATGTGAATCATGAACTTCCATCTAAGTTTACAACTTGATCCGACGCTTATAAGATTGTAGACTTTGGGTAATTGACAGAGAATAATAATAATAATAATAATAATTGTGTTTTGTGCATATACTATATAAAAATCAAATAACGATTATAGAATTTTGATTTCTTGGGTAAATAGTTTTTTTTTATTGGAATTTTATTATGCGGGTGATCTTGATTTCCTATCGGTCATAAATACATTATTTGAAAAGCATAATAAATTTATATTTTTCTTAATTTTCTCCCTTGATTATTTATATCCTCTTCTAAATTAAAATTTAGCTTCTTTCTTTTATAATCACCCACGCCAAAGCTAGAATAAGATTTGAACCTTCATATAAACTTTTATTTTATAACCATTCACATCAAAATTAGAAGATTATGGTGCACATTAGATAATAAATTAAGCTATAATTTATAAATTGCCACTAGTTACAAGTACCATAAAATCTTCATGACAGGTAGTAATATGGCTGTGCAAAGCATGCACGTGTATTTATTTAGTGTGGATTAAGGTTTGAAAGGGCTGTCTAGGAGAAGGATGGCCACGAGACAGATATCCTGTTTTGTCAACTAGGTGGAGTGCTCGAGCTTCAAAGAAATCCTATTTCAGTTGAGAACTTGAGATATGCATTGATGATAGTTGAACTCTCAAATCTACACGACCGGGCTCTTCTTCCATGACATATTTTTAGTTATGGCCTGTTTTTTAAAAATTATTTTTTTTGTTTTTATTTTTAAATTATTTTTTTATAATATCAAAAATAATTTTTTAAAAATAAAAAATACCATTTAGATATATTTTTTGAAAAAAAATTATTTAAAAAAATAATATCAACAGCACTCCATGTAAGCTTTTAAAATGATTGATAAGGGCCTCTTTTTTGTTTTAACATATCTTTATTTTATTTTTATTAAATAATACAATAAAATATTCTCATAAAAAAAAATTATTTTAAAAAATAATATCAACAGCACTCCATGTAAGCTTTTAAAATGACTGATAAGGGCCTCTTTTTTGTTTTAACATATCTTTATTTTATTTTTATGAAATAATACAATAAAATATTCTCGTAAAATAATATAGTCTGAATATATCGTAATTAAAAAAAATATAATTTTTATGATTCATTGCTATTTTTAATTAAATATTTTTTTTAAAAAAAAAACAAAACTATTTAGGAAGCGTACTTTTGCTGTGGGCTCTTTTATTTTATTTTTTTAATGGATATCAAGAATTGTTAAAGGGCCGTTTTATGCTGGCCGGGACGGGTCAACGACGGATTTTCGAGGCAAAATAACATGCACGCTCGTGTCGTTAATTTACCAAATCGCCCTTCACCCAGTTCCTTGATTCAAAATCAAATACCAAGCACCAGTGTGGTCAACCAGCACAGAGGTTGCCATGTTGTTTTTGAAGTTTAATGCGCATGAGCCGCATATAGTTTAGGAGATTGAGGCCCGACTCAAGGCCAGAAATTTCAAGATGCCGCTTAAGTTAGCTTATCTCTTGTAGCGGTCAATTTGGTCCTGGTTTTAGTAGATGTTCGGGAGTGTGGTTATAATTATTTTTTAAAGTATTTTTTATTTAAAAATAAATTAAATTGATGTTTTTTATATTATTTTTAAAAAATTAATTTTGACATCAGCATATTAAAATGATATAAAAACATGAAATTTTTTTCATAAATACTTTCCAATCACAATCTTAAACACACCCTTAATCCTATCAATCAAAGAGATGGTGATTCGGCAATAGAGTGGAGAGCATGTGGAATTCAAGGTATGGGGGTGGTTTTAGTTTTTCCAAGATTTTTACACAGTAAAACTACTGAAATAACCTCCTAAAAAAACAAAAAAGAATACTGTATCCAGGTTTTTGTATTTTACTCATGGTTTTTGTGTGATTATCATTGAGTTTAAGGGTGTATAGGTAATTAACTAATATTTATCATTTTTTATTTGAAACATCGCAGGCGCATTGTTAGGACATTGGCGCAGTGTGTCACATGCACGTGTCTTTCAGGCTACGCGTGCGGGGTCATTAGTCGGTCAAAACTTCACTTCCGGCGTGTCACCTGGTGTGCTTCCCCATCCTTTGTTCATCGATTGCGGCGCGTTTGGTTGCCGGTGTTCGAGTAATCGCCAATGAATGATTTTGATTTTTTCTCTGTTTTCTATCTCATGTTGATGCAACTTACATCTAAGTCCTTCATGTGTGTAGGTTGTTTACTTTAGTCCCTTAGGTTTTGATTTCATTTTTATTCTTGATTTCTTTAATTGAAAGTTTGATTGTTTTTAATTGTGATCTTCAATTAAAACTGATTATATATGTTGGTTTTCATTTTAATCCTTATTATTTTTATTTTTGATCTCTTTTTGGTTCCTTTAATTTTTTCAGTATGGAGGTTTTGATAGATATTTTATTTTGCATTTCGATTCTTATTTTTTGAATTTTTTATTTGATATTAATTCCTTTGTTTTTTTTTATCATTCTTAGACGATGTTTATTTTTTTATTTGCATTTATGCATCTATATTTTTAGTTTTTTTTTTTAATTTTTATCTTTTTTATTGGAGTTTTATTTTTAACCATGTCAATCTTGAATTTTTAATTATGTTGGTGATTATTTTAAAATTAATATTGCTCATTTTTTTCTCTTTGTTAGTTTTTTTGTGTGTTTTCTATTATTTTTATTTATTCTTTAGATCAAATGATTTTTATAATTTTATTATTTATGCAATAATAATCATGATTTTAGTGATTTTTTTATTGGTTTTTTGTCAAAATATTTTGCTATTTTTTTTTATTATTTTTCAAGGCAATGAAAGTGATAATTTTAATGATTTTATTTTTTTGGGAAGTAATGTTAATGATAATTTTAATTATAATAACAATGATAATGACGGTAACATAGGGATGAATTTTCAACTTATGTTTTCATCTTTTTGTGGATAGAAACTTAACTATTTATTTTTGTAATTTGATTATTGAAAGTATTTTTACAATTTATATTTTATTTTTGTTTGATTTAAATTCAATTATAAAATAAAAATAATTTTAATACAGTGAATTCAATAATTCAGATATCCTAATCTCTTTTTTTTTTAATGATGGTGATAATTTTATATTGGTTATTTCGTTGAAACCTACTAAAAAGATAAATTTATATCGATTTAAAATTCATATATTTTATAGAAAACTTACACTTAACAAGAATTCTACATATATTTAGTATTTTAACTAAATTTATATTATAATAAAAATCTTATACAGTTAATATTTTTATTAATCACTGATAGTACCAAGCTGATAGTATCAAGCTAGAAAAGAATATTACATAAATTTTGAATTAAGTATTTTTAATGGGTATGAGATTTATTACTATTCGTTCTTGAATATAATAGAAAAATAAAATTAACTACAGTAATGCCCAAGCAAAACCAATATAGTTAAATTATCAAACAATTAATTATAAACGAATGATCAAGCGATCAAAATCAAGTCGCCCTCGCAATACGCGGGATATCTAAATAGTCTATATGCATCAGCTAATGCACAAGGGTAGGGTTTTTTTCTTTTTCTTTCACTTTTTTTTATTATTATTGTAACCAAGTTAATCTCAATAATAAAAATAATATACTCGGAATGACCCTAAAACTATTTGCTGTGATGATTCAGTAGCTCTTTTTGCAAAGAAACATAGAATTTTCAAAAAGGTAGGCAGCATAAGGATATTAATAGTAGAACACACAGAAGCAAAAGCAAGAAGCCAAGAATGACTTACTAGTTTTGTCGGTCCTTAATTATATTTTCAAAAATTAATCAAGTATCCTAATCTTGATCTTCTTTCGCATGGAAAAGGATCGAATGATTAGCAACATGGGAAGCCAAATAATGACATGAAAAGCAGCTGTGAATTTGTGATAAATAACAGGATACCACTAAGAAGAAGTGGTTTCCTTTTCTTTTCCTACGCTTTATTTATATAAATGGGGGCTAGAATTCTGTGGTAATGATGGTGATTTGAGAGCGTTTGAATAGGTGGGACATGGATTCCTTCTCTTTTCCTACGCTTTATTATTGCTCCATGCATGTTTCTTCTCACCTTACTCTCCCCTTGTTCTGGCTTTGAAAAACCTGCTCTTCCTCCTATCTCTCTCATGTACGCATGGAGACACGCAGCCACATACAGGCTTGCCTCTGGTTATGAAAAGGAATGCCTCTTGGTTTCGGATTTTTCTAGTTCCATATAAAGCTGGGAGACAAATGTTCGTGAGATGAAACATTGTCTGTCTTGATTAAAGATGTCTTGCATTAGATCATTGGCTAACTCTCTTGTTCTAATTCCTCCGTGTGAGTACAAGAAAGAAAGAAAAGCAAATGGAAATTAAGAGAAGTGGTATCTTAGTAGAAAGATCTCCATGGCCACACACACACACACATATTGGTTGAACAAATAATTTCACAAGAATTTGACTTTTAGACACTTGGTTTCTAATAATGACCTAATCCTTGTTTATTTACATAATGCTGAACAGGAGTCGGGGGGTATAATTGGGACTCGGAGACAGGATATCATCATAGGAGCAGGAGCCCTGTCCACATAGATTCGAAGCACGCATTGCACATTGCATGCTGTTTACTAAAATATTAAAGAACGGAGGTGATCGTCGACTTCCTGCTCCAAAAGATGAAGGTGAGTAGGCACTCGCGCTGTAAACTTAAAGGTAAGCAATCTCATTGTTTATATCATGTCCGGCAGGCTAATAATTTGAAGTCCTGAGCTGCAACTGTTCATAACAAACTTTCTCAGTGAAGCCATCATGGCTAATTCTCTCTCTTGTCGGCAGCCTTTTCATCGTAATAAGCACATTGAAACTTTTCACTCCCTCTTAATTGTCCGCGTGCTAAATCACAAGCTATCAATTTGCACGGGTTTAGGAACTGAGAATTTCCAAAGATGAACATTTTCATCATCTAATAAACTCTCATGGAAGAAGGAAACCTTAACTTGGTAATCTGATGGTATGATCCATGAAATTACCATCTACTTCGGAGTTGACTTTAAGAACTTGCTAGATGGGGCAGGCGGAAGACTTCACCTAAATCAATATATATTTGGTAAATGCCCGATTTTGTGCTATGGACATCTATCCCATATATATATATATATATATATATATATATATATATATATATATATATATATATATATATATAAAAGAGTTCATGATTGAAATATAGAAATGCAAAAATAATTATTAGGTGCCCAACAAATCCTAAAGAAAAACAAGAGTAGATAAGGCTATTCGACAGCCTTCGTTATATATCTTGCTAAAGAGAACATTGTATACCTCATCAGATGCCCTGCAAGACACAAGCAGCTAATCTTTGCTTTCACAGATCCCAAATTCCTTTTTCCCGTCGGCCGATGGTTTCACAGAAGCTGCTGGAGCCCCAGTTCGTCCTATCATTCTTATCATCTCCTTTGCATCTGTGTGAGCTGAAGCCCTCAACCCACTACAACGGAACAACTTTTCTAGAACTCTATACGATTCCTAGTGTTGTCCTTATTCAGTGGCTAGTATTAACAAATTTTGTACCCGAGGTATCGTTGAACATAACAAACACACACTGCAGATAAAGAATCAGTTAAAAAAGCCAGGTCAGAGATCTACTGAGAATTCAAAGTTTACAATCATGCACAAGGGGAGAGATTTCAAAAAATTAATTATGAGAAAATTGGGATCCGTATCTGCTAATTGTCACATAATACACATCCACCACCTCACTTTTACAGCCCAAACCAATGTAAGATCTATTCCGCAAACCATCACTCTTGTGGGTGTCAATAAACCCTATCCCACACTTCTTTTCTCATTTCCAGGATCTATATCACACTCCTCATATCTCCAATAACAAATGATTACAAAAGGCCTGTGCTTCCAAAGGGATTATTAGTCTCGGGATGTGCAGGAAATGCCCCAAACTCTGTTGTATCGCCAAAAGGATTTGTATGGCTCATCATCACATGTTGCGGCTGTGCTTGTGACTCTGGCTGTGAAGGTTGATATGGACTGAAAGGATTGTGCAGCTGCTGAGACATTGCTGCCATTTGGACTGAAGGAGGAGGAGCAATGCTGTTTGACAAAGCAAATGGATCTTGTACCTCAAATGGATTAGGGGCTGGTGCTCCATAAACAGGCTGCTGGGCAGCTCTATATGCTCCTTCATGGTATAAACTGTCCAGAGTGAGCGAGTCCAAGCCACCAGCCTGACATTCATAAGAAATAGAACATGATAGTTGAAGAGAATAACCAGTCAATATGCTTGCTATTCTTAAAACAATTTCAAGCATATGCACAGATAATGCAAATAGCTGAAACAAAAATAGCAAGCATAGTTCTGAAATTGTCATGGCTCAGAGCTTCAGTTCCTCGAGATTTAAGATCATTTCATACACAGAGCAGACTTGAAACATGTATTTTTATGAAATACATTACATTATGCAAAACAACCCCAGCAAATACAAAAAAAACCTATTTGTCTGCACGAACATTTACACTTGAACAACATGGGCACATGCAGCATGTTTAAGTAGCTCCTTAAGCATGGAAAATGAAGCCTTCAAACTCATTGGCTCCTCAATTGCTAACTGATGAAAACTTAATAGAAACTGAAAGAAAAGGGTATGCAGAGAAGCGATCATTCTCTACCTATCAAGTACATTTTTCCTCATTAATGCTGAATTATAACGG
Source organism: Salix dunnii (assembly GCA_015731905.1). Classification (NCBI taxonomy): domain Eukaryota; kingdom Viridiplantae; phylum Streptophyta; class Magnoliopsida; order Malpighiales; family Salicaceae; genus Salix; species Salix dunnii. The sequence continues at coordinate 7,543,574 of CM027668.1, read as the reverse complement.
TTTTTTGTAACATTAACATTGTCAACTGGAGTACCAGCACATCAACAGAAATATTTATACCAACACGCATTCTCATGATGGCTAACCAACAATGAGAAAAGACAATGGACAACATATCTACGTATGTATGAATATGAAAAAAAATAAAGAAAAGAAGACCTACCAATTGCCTCTCATTAGTTGCAGAAATATTGCTGCTTGGAGTGGTAACCAGAGCAAGTTCCCATCCAGTAGGATCAAAATCTTTTGCTTGACCAGCAGCAGAATTGAATGTGGGTGCAGCATCTGTTAGTTTAAGAGTTGCATATCCCAGGTTAACATGCACATGCAAGCATGCCACCAGAAAGCACAGAAGTCGCTCAAATGAAAAAGATTGGGGAAAAAAAGATCAAGTTTGGTTACCTGATTCAGATGGAATTATAGCCAGTGCCAAAGCATTGCTTTCCTCAATGGAAGATGCATCAGGAGCTGCATAATTCAAACCCTAAAAAAAAAACACCAGAATGGGAGAAAGAGGGTGTTGAATTATTTTTTTGGAAGAAATAGGGTTAGTTCTCAGAAATCATCAATCAACATAAAGTTGACTGACAGCTATGAGATTACCAGCAAATCTCCAGTGTCTGCGCTGTTCTGAGGAGGGGTTGTAGAAGCAGGAGGAGCAATCTCAACATTGGAGACAGCAACATCATCTGAAGGGGGTGGCTCAGGTTCATCACCGGATGATTTGGCATCTTCTGAAGGACCTTCTTCTGGTCTGTAGGTCAATTGAAGCTGTTTGAAATGACCGCATATTAGTCCTATATCATTCCTATATCATATAACCTCTAATAATGATATCCCTTATCAAGGAAGAATGAGGTGACATGCACACCACTCAAAAAAGAGACAAGAAAGCATAACTGAGTATGCAGCACCACACATCCTTTTCTTCCACTAAGCCAAGTCGAGAGCTATTTTCATAATTAGCCAAGCCAAGAACCATTATTCCTTTTATGTAGTAACATCCTTGCTGTGGCCACATGAGTCATTCATTTCCTCCTATTTTGGATCTTATAAAACCTCCAAAGAGATTTGAATCATGGGTCGTGGGTGATGTAATTGGGCTTCCATTTCAAACAACCAAACAATAAAGTGAGTTTCATCCCATGAATTCACAATTTTTTCACTAAAATCCTTTTTTTCTATTATGGCAGGTGCAGCTCATCCAATATAACATTTTATCTTCAGACATGCTTTCTTTATGAAATGTTCTTTAACAGCCCATCATTTAAATCCTATTGAATAACAGGACCTAGTACATGACGGCTATTCCAACAAAATTCCATTTCACCATAATTGGCATGGACTGATGCATTGCAATCTAAAGGCACTCGTCCAATTAACTCTCCATTGATAATTCTGCCTACAACATAGTATTAAATATCTCGCTCTTCATGGGTAACAATCCTGGGCACAATAAATGATCAAACCTCAGTATCTCTAAGACCTCTTTTCCTCTCTTTTTCCATGATTGACTGAAATCAGACATACTCATCAAACTTGACCCATTATCCCACCTGACATTCTGACTAAAGAAAAGGCAGCAGATTGACAGCCAAAAATCCTGGGCTTCTGAAGGTTATTCAAATATGAAACTAGTAACAATATAACAGCAAGACATTTACTATGAGAACAGATCATAAATTGAAAGTGTATTGGACATTCTTGTATAGTAATGGCACTGACCAAAGGCTCGCTTGGAACAGAAACAGCTCTTGGTGCCTCTTTTATGTACTCTTCCATGGTTGCAAGAAAGGATTGTGGAGGCTAAAAAAGGTCGGGACAATAAAGTCATAAACTAATGCAGTTGGAAAGGATGAAAAACTTAAGTGAAAACTCTAAATCTGCTTCATAGCATCAAATACCTCTCTCAAAACAGGAAACTGGAAATTCCTAGCAAGTTCCAATCCTTTGCATAGTTCATAGAAATCAGAAAGGTTACCAGCCTGCAAGAATAAACAATTTTTTTCAGCAAAACACCATGTCTAGCAAAAAGCGTTTTAGTTGTTAAGACTTCAGTCCTAAAATGAATGTTGCAACATTAAGGATATGTTAATGAAAAATTTCGGTGTTGATAAAATGAAATAATTGATGGAAAACATGACCTGTTGCCCCGCTCGTTTGTAGATTTCAAGGGCTGTAATAGCTTCGTGTCTTGGCATCTCAAAAAACTACAGAAAATGAAAGATCTAATAACAAATGCAGACAAAATCAAATGCTTGCACAGTGATGAAAACTAAGAGCGATTTATTACCTTATCAACAAGATTGATGATCCCATCATTAACAGAACAATATATTTTAAAGCTCTCCTTCAACACCTGAAAATTGCACACACCAAAAAGGTCAGCAACCACTTCAAAATACAAGAGGAGGCATAAATGAAACCTGTATCTTTCACAATTTAAATCTATCCTTTTGTCACTCAGTTGGCAGGTCAAAGGACATGGCCATATAAAGAGATAATTCATGTAGCATTGCTGCATTATAATACTAGGATGTATTTAAAGTAGCAATTAAGAAGATAGGGGGAATAATTGATGCAGTGACTTTTGTGCAGAGGCAAGCCTGAAAAAGAAGAATAAGATAGAGCTACCTGAATTTTATGTGATTTTTTTATTGATATACAATATTTTGAATAGCTTGTGAGCTTCATGCACCTAAAGCAATTAACAAAGTATATATACAGAAAAGGAAAAATGGAAAATATAGAAACAAAATTCTTGTGCAGACAAGAATTACAGAAGAGAGAGGCAGGCTTACCAGAGCCAGTGCATACTGTATAACATAATTTCCAACTGCCGCACCTTCTGGCTATAAAAGAAATCTACATCAATTTTTGTTCTACTTAACTTTGCAGAGTGTTCAAACAACAATTTAGCAATGGATAGAAGTTGTTCTATACCCGACAGCCAACAAGACGATACAACAGCTGCTGCAAGGCAGGCAACTGTTCCAACAGTTCTTCACTGTCCAAGTCCCTAGTCCGGCTGTAGCCCTGATTAAAATAGGCAAAAAACAATTAAATCTAACATCAAATATCAACGAAAGCCAATCTGACCCAAGCAAGAATTTGCTCCTGCTTGCATATTCTTGTGGATAAGATCTGAATTTAGTAAATGAGATTGAAAAATACTCCCAACAAACTAAAAGAGAGAAAAAGAAAAGCAAGCTTACGTTTACGAAGCCCCTGGCTGTTAATTAATCACAATCAATTTTAAAAATAGAAAGTCATCCAATAATAAACCAAACCACGATAGGACAAGTCAAAAGACCCTTTGTGAAGGCCTTCTGATCTTGATCACAATGTAGTACCGCTTTTTAACTAAATCACATACTCCAGTCTCATCAAATGATTCCTAAACAAATAACATCCAGAAGTTATTTTGCAACCAAAGGAACCACAAATCTGGTGTTTTGACAAAATACAAAAGATCTGACAGGTTGGGACAACCATGTTCTAAACCTTCACTGGCTTCTTCTGTTCAAGTCTTCTGAGCTTAGTCTTTCTAGAACCTTGTACTATGAAATTGGAGGCAGAGTGCATCCTTTTATTTTCTCATAATTATGAATTTGATAAGACCTTTCAATTAGCAGCATTAGGGCTTGATTGGTATTGTTGTACCATACTATCTTGTGCCATGTTGTGCTGCATTGTGAGGTGAGAGTAGCATCAGACAATCTCTAGATAGGGCATGGTCCAGATTTCAATGGGAATCACTGCATGTTATGTCACAATAAAAGCCAGAATTGTGGAAGGTTCAAGGTAAGAGAAAACATTTGCTCCCTCCACGAAGAAAAGCTGGGCATTTAGCCATTTGATCAGTCCATGTAGTAGTGGTCGACATTTCATAAGAAGTCTCCTTTCACTGTAGTGCTTTGAGGGCTTTAGACACGGTAATTCTTTTGAGGATCTTGAAAGATAATATTATTTTTCATCAAAATGACCAAAAGAGTATTTTAAGAAAGCTAAGAGTAAAAGATGATGGTGAAATCAACAGATACTGAGGGAAAATTACAATAAGCTCCATCCTAGCAGCACTAGTGCATAAAGCTAATAGTGCTTTGTTCTGAAAAAAAAAATACACAGAGAAAGGAAGGAAGAGCTTGACTTCTGCAATTATGCACACATTTTAACGAGATTGCGACTCTTTTTAAAGTAACAAAAAAACAACAAAAGCTGCTGAATAGAGAAAAAGAGAAATTAATAGATGATGCTATTTTCAATAACTAAAGCATTTTGCAGTCTTCTATGCTCTGATATTTCCTCCTTTTATTACAAAAATCAGAATCGCTAATCGTAGGAAGTTACCTTATCCAGTCCTTGGCCAGGTCTTGGAAGACGCTCTGCTTCAATGTCATACTGAAGAATTTTGAAGCACTCAAGCCGTTCCTCCAAAAAAAGTGCATATGTACGCACCCAAGCAGAGCAATCCCAAGCTGAAGAAGAAGAAATATAATGAAAAAATTAGAACTAGAATGCACTCAGTTCATGAACAGCAGTTAAAGGCCACCTCTTGTGGCCCAAGAACAAGAGAGAGAGAGCAGTATCGAGTTACCAATAGGACTTGAATCATCCTTGAAATTAGAAAGTTGGAGGATGTGTCCTCTCTGAGAAAAATTCAGAAGTTCTTCTCTGAAAGTAGGATCGCCCTCTCTTAATAATCTATGGATCACAATCAGTATTTTCAAAGCTACCTATTAAAAATGCATCAGTAAAAATCATGACATCAGCATCCTTGCCAAAAATATGGGGGTAACAACAAATTTTAAACAACCAAAATTCCAAGAACTTTGCAACAGCAAAAACTTTCAACGTGAAAGTTAGATACGTCAAATAAGAAAAAATTGAAAATGATGTTGCATGGGATACAATTGTACACATAACATGAAAATCTGAAAACAATTTAGTTAGGTAGTTTTGTGAAACCCAGAAAACACCAAAGAAAAGAAAAGCAGAACATGCAAGGAAATAACAAATAGCAAAACACAAGGGTATAAGCATTGTGAACTTCTACGAATTTGATATTTGGGTGCTGTAAAGCTGATACAGTAAAACAACTACGAAATCTTACTATCGATAAGTAAATGGTAATGCTACAACCCTGTGTAAATTGCAGTATGTATGAAGAGAACAGCGACCTAAACTAACAGTTTCTTATTAGAAAAACAATAACTTCAAACAACTCCTCGAACAAAAACGTTTTTGCATTGGATCGACAAATGCACATATCGATCAACCACAATTCATGAAAAAAAATTATAATTAAATCAACGACTGAATGGAATAAGTCGAAATTTATACCGTCCAACTATGGGTTTTGGCCAATCGGCGGGAAAGAGCATGAATGCAATAAGCAACATCAGCGCGAGGCCGAATCGTTGAAGTGGCAAGGAATATCTCTGTAACAAATAAATCACAAAAAAAATAATTATCTGGAAAAAAACACAAAATTGGAAGAGCCCATTGAATTAAAATCGGAGAGAGATAGAGAGAGAGCACTGACTTCTAAGATGACGTTCTTTAGGAGGACACTCGACGTGGTTAGTTGCTTTGACTACGGCCACATCCAATTCCTAATTATTTTTTTAAAAAAAATGAAATCCATCCATCATTCTAAATATATAGAAAGAGAGAGAAATTCGATTAGATCTCTAATAAAAAAGGAAGAGAAGGAGAGACGGACCGCATAATCACTATTGACATGAGCAAGACCGACTTTGGTGGAATCTTTAAGAGCGCCATAGGCTTTTCGCCATGTCTGAAGTGTACCCATTATTTTCTTTCACTTATTTAACTTTAAAATAGAGACCGATTAGATCTCCTTCTCTCTCTGTATCAAATCTAGCAATGATATTGGGACGTGGTGGTCATGCCTTATGTATCGCTCCTCTATTTTATTTTCTGGTAGGGAAGGGAGGAGGGAGAGAGAGAGAGAGTTTGGGGGTGGAACTGATCAACGAGAGATTGGAGAGAGAGCAAGAGGAGAAGTCTGCGCTGCGGGATGAAGGGATGCGCTACCCCTCTGTTTTTGGGGTCTGATGAGTTAATTTTTAATAATAAAAATATAAGTTTTCCAACCGGTGGCTGGTTTGCTCTTGGCGGGGCCCTCGATTCGGTTCACGGTGCACTCTCGGAACTGTTTATTATTATTTTTAAAGATTATTTGTTTTTTAAAACATTATTTTAATTAAAATATTTTAAAACAAATATTTTCTCGTACCTAAATTTAAAAAGTTGCTCGTGATTTGCATCGCATGGCATGAAATAACAGCCAATGGCCGATTTACACGTAAGAACATTAGAGGGAGAAAAAGAAAGTACCTAATTTTTTGTATTTGTAAGTAAATTTATATGTTTTCTGAGCTAATTGCGTGTAATTGTTTCTATAATCGCTATTATTTCAAATCAGTTAACCAAACTCCTTTTAGAAACATAAATAATCAAGGTCTTTCTACAAGATATCATTTTAAATAATCATCATTATTTGATGTTTCTTTTTAGTAGTTTTTATTTAAATTTTAAATCAAATACTTTGTTTTTTATTTTTAATATTAATATATTAAAATTAAAGAAAATATTAATTTATTATCCTTTTAAAAAATAGAGATAAAAAAGTAGGTAAAAAGGCGATTCAAGGGGTCAACTTTTCAGGCTTCTAGTGGGGCGGTATCTGTCCAGATCATCCATTTAAAAACACCGTGTCGTTGTTTAGGCAGCAGATCCTGTTTCTCCCCTCGTGAATTTAAACATAATCAGTGTCCTCTTTTTGTCTGGACACATAACCTAATAATTGTGTTTTTATTGGCATTATTTTTTAAAATAATTTTTATTTAAAAATATATTAAAATAATCTTTTTTATTTTTTAAATTAATACATTTTTTAAAACACAGTCACAACAAGCATGGGTGTTTAGCATTAAAAATTGAAAAGATTTTATTTATTCTAAATTAAATATTTTTAGATTATTTCTATGTGTTAATATTAAAAATAATTTTTTAAAAATAAAAAATATGTTCAAAAACCATCTGAATTAAACTTTAAAATCATAAAAGGACTTTACAAAAAGAACGATGATAGTTTTCAAAAGAACAGGATGGCAGCGAAATTAATAAGAGAATAAGACCCCGTTTGTTTGCTGGAAAGTGATTTCCTTTTGGAAAGTGAATTCCGATGTTTGGCAGTGTTATGGAAAATGAACTAGAAAACACTTTCCATTATGGAAAATGATCTGGAAAATAATTTATTAATAAATTAATTTTTTTTTCAAGTTTATTAAAATAATGAGGAACAAATCTTACAAATTAAAAAGTTGAATGAGAATGAAATTGAAAAAAAAATATAATTTCATAAATTATCTCAAATAAAATAAATAATAATCAAAATAATAGAGATCAAATCTAAAAATTTAAAAAAAATAAAAGGTGAATAAATTAAAATAATAATAATTAACATTTCATAAATTATTTCAAATAAAATAAGTAACAATAAAAAAAATGAGGACCAAATTTGATAGATAAAAAATTTCAATAAAAAAATGATAAGAAAAAAGCAAATAGCAATTATAAAAATAAGAACCAAAATTAATATAAAAATTAAATTTTAAGAGATGGAATTGAAAAATAAATATTCAAAACAAATTATATATAGCAATCAAAAGTTTGAGGATCAAATTTGATATAATCAACAAATAATGACATTTCTAAATTTTTCACAACTTCCGGAAAGTGTTTTCCGCCCAAATTTTCCGGAAAACACTTTCCTGAAAACCAAGCCAAATTGTATTTTCCGTTGACCGGAAAGTATTTTCCGTTGACCGGAAAGTGTTCTCCGTTGACCAACTTTCCAAAAGACAAACAAACACAGGAAAGTTTGGAAAGTGATTTCCCGAAAAGTAAATTCCGGAAAACAAACGGGACCTAAAGCTTTTTTCTTGGAATAAATAAGTCAGTTTCATCCTTGACTAAATCTGTAACCTAGAGATACAACCTTGGTTTTAAAGTAATTTCAATTATTTATTTTAATTATTTTCGAAAGTGTTTGGATTATTTTTAAAAATATTTTTTTTCAGAAATATATTAAAATTTAATTTTTAAAATATTGTTTTTAATATCAAAATGACCGGGAAACAAAAAAAAATTAAATGTTTTCAAAAATACTTTTCAAATGCAACTTTTTTTAATAATAACCAAATGCATGTGTTTGAAAAATAATTTTCAAAACATGAGGTTGCGTTTTCTTTCCGAGAAAAACAGAGGTTGCCATCTCAGTAAATATTACTACCCCGTCACTGATATCTCACATATTTTGATGACAGGAATTGCATGATAAATTAAGACCAAGCAGCTAGCATGTTCTTTGTTTCTTCCAACTCGCCAAAAATATGCAGCCTGAAGCTCTATGTGCATATACAATTCACCTGTTCAAAGCACTCTACATTATGAAATTGCATACCTGGTGCGTAGAGGTTAGCCTTTAATTTTAGCCCTTCCAAATTTAAATCGATATCTGTACTGGCAGGAAGGGTTGCCAACCCATAAGTTGCAAGGTTTGTGTACAACTCTGGCTAAACTCTCATGCTAATATAGCAAGCACCGTGATCTCAGCTGGCATTTTTACATGAGCAGATCATCAAGAAATTGTGAGCTGAAAGGTAGCTTTATAACTCCAGAAGCCACAAAGACCATAAAAATATAAAGTGGTAGAGCCCACTTAAAAGAGAACATTAAAATCCTTTTACCTGGAAAAAAATAGCACAAAACAGCATCAGGCCAATCACATTTAAGTTTTTGATTCAGTAGCAAATGCAAGGCAGATTCTTGGTTTCTAGTGAGCTGGAGTAAGAACAAAACAGACATTTGTTCCCAGGCAAACTGTCATACGCTTCAAGATTACATAAGATAGAAAGAACAGTTTATCTCAACTTAATATGTCATGCTTGCCATATAACTAATTTGTTTTCGATGGACTCCATTGTTTATAGAATCAGATGCAAGTGAAACACTGGGTGTATTTATCAAGGAAAGCAATCCAGTTAAATCCCAAAAGAGTTGAAAATGGAAATGGAAGGATGAAAACAGAAACAGAAGCTGATGAATCTATCTAAAAATTGACCAGACCATGTCCAGTGATCATACAGTTTGAAAGATATGACTATTATTCGAAAGCAAATCCAGGAGAAAATACCAGTTTACATCAAACCGTACTACATTGTTCAACTGGCAAGCTTAAAGATTCAGCTGGCGATAATCTCTTCAGCTTATAAGGTGTCTGGGGTGATTTTGTTGGTTGAAGCCAAAGTATAAAACGAGTAAGTATATAAATGACAAACTAATTACTACACATGATATTCTATCGTATTTCTAACAACGGAAAAGTGTAAGAGAATAATTTTTGCAGACTTGAAATAAGCCTAACACGGTTTCATATTTTGGAAGCTGATCCACTACGGGTAACGAAGGTATCCGGAGTTATTTGAGCATCCAAGCAAACCATTCCATTGGTATTTGCATTTAATATTAATCATTCAATTTCAGGATGGCCAAGAAAAGATGTTGCTGTGTGATTCAAAGTCAATGACCATGAAAAGAGGTTGCCGTGTGATTCAATGGCCAAGAAAAGAGGTTGCTGTGTGATTCAAAGCAATGCTAAGTAGGCTCAAAATATTTGGCATGCTGTGAAACTGACAAAATCTGGAAGAATAATTACTTTTTAATTGATTTCAATTATGTGAAACATGGGATAGCCAATTGGCTCAATTCCAGATAAAACAAATCAACAAGGAAAACGACTATCAACCCTCTCTCAATCTGAAAACACATGGAATTTCTTCTGATTGCCATCTGATCAATAGCAAATTATATCCCGTTTGTTGCTTGAAGTGTTCAAACCTTAAGTTATCTTGATCAAGAATCACATGTAGAGAACTCATGGAAGGATAAGGTTCTCTCATTTCTTAGATCATAAAATATTAGAAAGAAAATTAAATGTAACAAGAAAAGAAGTACCATTGGAACGAAATCCTCCTTCAGTTTTGGTGGTAACCCACTCTCCAGTCTCTCGGAGCTTCCGCTCCACTGGTCCCTCCTCCATAAATCCAGACACCTTCTTTTTCTTCTCCTTCTCCTTCTCTTGGTCACTTATTACCATAAACATAAGAAATGGGTACACGAAAAATCAATACATGTCATCCATAGAAAGAAGAAAGTAAAGAGACATTAGTGTTGAGAAGGGGGTGTACATGGGCTTCTCATAGTCACGATAACTGCCAGCACCAACGACACGTTCAATACGCATAAGATCGAGCTGTTGCTGTAGTCTATTTTGGACACCTTTCTTTCTTGGTGGTTGCAGAGTTGTGGTGCTTTTGGTTGTGGTACTTCTTGTTGTGGGAACAGGAACCGGAAGTGAAGGAGGCTTAGGATCAGTGTTGGATTGTGAAGATGGAGAGTTAGTATTGCTGGGAAGAGAAGCAAATACTACAAGTGTTTTGGTTATGGAGTAGCTGGATAAGCAAGTTATGCCCATGATGATTTTATGTCTCTGTTTGCTCCTCGATGTCTGGCTCTGTTTTCTGGTTTATCTCTTAGAGATAAACAAAATTTCAAAATTAAATTTATAGTTATTTTATATGCCATATTCATCGTTTCTTTAATACGTTCAGTAATTTATGCATCTATTACAAATATCATTTTCTTTATTTGTTTCTCTTGTCCGTAATTTTCTTTTTTATTTATTTAAACTTTAAAAATAGGTCCTTGTTGAGCCTGGGACTAGCAGGGAAGTGGGCTTGTCTTTTTCTTTTTTTGCTGCAGTGGAAATATCTTCCCCTCCCATCCGGATCAGAAATAAAATGCTGAAGTGCAGGATTTTAATACAAAGGTAGACCTGCAAAATGGGAGGCATGATATCTCCAAAGCGTAACAGGGCCAAAATGTCATCTTTGTAGATTCATAAATTTCATTAGGTGATTGATTCTACAATGGGGGTAAAATATTACCAACACTCCTTCACGTATTCAATTCTTTGCTACTGTCTCCTGGTAACCATGAACTTGATTTTTGCCTAATCACGAAGGTAAATTCCTCAGCAAACGCAAAGCTCGTTTCCATTGTGACCTTTCAGACATAATAATTTTTCTCAAGGCTGGCACTGCCCCGGCAGCTATAAATGCAGCATGATTTTCGCTGTCCATGCTCAGATTATATAGTATCGATAAGGCTGCTTCGATGGCTTTCTCACTTCCTCCCTCTATTAGTTTCACCAGTAGAAATATTCCTCCTTCAGAAGCGACAGTTCGAGTGGCATCTACCATTCCCTCGGAAATTATCCTGTTGAGTTCTACAACTGCAGCTTCTTGTGCTTCTAGAGAGAAAGCAGATCTGATTTGCTCTATTAGTCTTGGTATCTTCTCGTAAAGGGTAACTTCCATGTTGATTGGATTCCCGAATTCCAGGATGGAAATATGACCATACAAAGAGTCGATTTTAACAAGACAAGCAGCAACCCAATCTTTGTACTGAAGAGGAATGTTCGATTTCAGGATTTTATGGAGCAATTTAGTGAAATGGGCAGAGTTTATAGTGCATCGAAACTGCTCCAAATCAAGAAGTTTTGTGAGTAACCGAGAAGCTGCAGAGATAGCAAGACCAACTTCTTCAGCTTGAATGGCGAGTATTTCTGTCTGCTCAACATCAGATTCCAATTCTGTCAGAAATAAAATAACACAAAAATTATCATAATCTGAAACATTACGATCAATGACAAATTACATGGCATACAGCCAAAGTAAAAAACGAAATGTGATCCATAACAATAAGAACAAGATTAATCACCTGCACAAAAATTGCATAGGTCGTATGGATTTGCATGGTGGGAAGAGGGAGGAAATCAAAGCAGAACACCAACCAAAAGATGTTAAATTCAGGTTTTAATATCTTGAAAAATTTCAATCAAAACAAGATACTATGCACAACTTGCACCCATTTGCAAGTTTCAAGAAATGTTTGAGAAAAAACATATTTCAATAAAACTTTGTTTCTATTGCAGAAACAACGATCTCACATACCATTCAATTCTACTTGTTGGAAGATAGCAAGTAGACCAGATTCGATATTCGCTGAGATGATTTTGTCTATGACTGTGTCACTGGTTGCCACAAACTCAAGGACAGAAGCTACTTTTCTTTGTATCTCTAGGGATGGATGCTTTAGCATATCAACCAGGCGAGCAACAACATCGAAGGCCAATACATCTTGTCTGCCAGATGTGAAGGTAAACACAAGTATAAGTGTGCTGATTGGTCATGCATGTAGTTAATAACATGATAGATCACTGCACTTGGCTCAACAAGTGCATAAATTGTAGACCATTCACGGAAATCAAAATCCTATTTCCAGACAATTAAAAAAAAATCTTATTTCCAGTTGGCAACCTGTCTGGATATCATCTCTAAGGCTGACCTATCCTATCTGTCAATTGCTGTTATATTTCCCGGGACAAATAAAGTGGCTCAGGTATAAATACTTGAAAAGCCTGCACTTTTTTGTAGAAGCTCCACCTGAGTATAGCTCTCATTGAAAGTTATGCTATCAAACAACAATGCACAACGTCAAGCATTTCAGAAGACTGGAACTAAATAATAAGAGACATTCGGTAAAGCAAGTGGCGACAGTTTTATAACTCCCCACAGAGAATGTCTGTGATCTGTATGCTGTGACAACGCAACAATTTTATAACTTCCCATAGAGAATGTCCATGATCCATGCGCCATTACAGTGGAAGAAAAGAGATTACAAGTTTGATCTTATGAGCACTTCAGATTGTAAAGGATGTTTATAACAATTGAGAATTTCTTTCCGTCTCAAGAATATTTTGGAAAAAGCAAGAAAAACACTGGAGTAAATTTCAGCCATAAAAATTAGCATGCTGAATTAATCGTCCAAAATCACTCAACAATGAGTAATGGAGACAAGCTTGCATTCCGTATGCCATTTCCACCAAGAAATTGGCAACCGTTACAACTTTGTGCACTCTACAGCAACGAACTGTGTTCATCACCCAAATAAAACATTTTTGTAAAGACAAGCAAGAAATGAATGGTGAAGAAAAGACGATGTTGATTTTTGGAAGAGCACATGAAAAACAGAGAAGAAAAGAAAAGGTCTACCTTGTGTTTTGTTTTGACTTTGGCATTTCATAAACTTTTCTAGTTGATCCAGTAGGATCATCATCGCCTCTTGCTGCATCCAATTCCTTTTTAAATCCATTAACTGGTCCACCATAAAACTGCAATACATTAGGAAACCTGGTAAGCAAATGGAGAAATATAGGCTTTCATAATATGTTGCAAGAAGCAACCAACTGACCTTTGATTTCATTTTTCTATTAGGGTCTAAGATTCGAGCCAGTAAATTCAAGGTCTGCATCACAGCATGTTTCACACCCAACATAAGAAAATCATAATGATATACAAGAAATATGGGGGCAATAATAAAATTAATAAATATAACTACCTTTTCCATCATGCCTTCAGATATCTCTAAGTTCTTTAACATTTTAGTCAAGGGAGCTATAACACCTTCTGCTTCAATTGTCTGACAAACCGCATTGCTGAATCAAAAAGAATCACATACAAAAAACTGAGAAGTTGCATACACCAAGAAGATGACAATAGGCATTAAATGTAAGGTGAAAAAAAAAAATTATTGAACATGACATTGAGGATTCCCAGCTTATAGCTTGAAAGTTACTTCCACTTGAAAAAGCGTTTGTTCTGACTTCCTAATGCTTTTAGTAGTTAGTTCTGACTTCCTAACCAAGCATACTAAACCTTAGACTAGACCAGATGACCATGCTGTTCAGACTTAACAGGTCTTAGTTCTATTTTTTTAGCACCCATGTTTAATCTCTGTTTTGATATCAAATTGCCAAACCACCAACGTAGTTCAACTCAGTTTTACCAGTTCTCAGTCCAACTGGTGATGCGAAAAAACTGTTTTCTTTCGACTCTAAGGATCAGAAAACTATGGTATACTGCAATCCAACCAAGTGATTAGGGAATAACATGCTGTATACAGACAGTTCAAAGGATTTCTCAACCCTTTGGTTTTCTATGAAACAACAACTGCCATGTTCTCCCTGCCATAGTTGGAGATTTTATGGAATATGTACGGCACCCGCAATCTTTCTATTTATTACACCTAGAACCAGAAATTAAGAAAGATTATGACTAAAACTTGATGATAGTGTGAAATCCATCTCAATATTGACCTTGTCAATTGTCTGACCTTTGACCTAATGATTCACGTGGAGTGACACCATTGTCAGAGAACAAAAATGTTAGCTTCCAATGTTATGAGGGATGCGGAGACATTCAGAACATGGGACATAATGACAGCACCTGATAGATAACCTCTCCAAAGCACCAACAGCAGCAAATATGATAGCATCACTGTTATGGTTCAAGAGCTGAATTAAATTCTTGACTGCTCCAGCTTCCTTAAATGAATTTCGCAAATGTTCATTGATAGATGCATGAGCAATTGACTCTGCAGCTCTGCAAATGGACGACTCATCTTCAAGTTCAAGAATTAAAACCAATCTGGCCACACCATCCATCCATGGCAAGAGTGTGAATTGCTTATTTTTAGATAATTCACCTTGAGGCAATTTTGTGTCTTCCACTTCTATAGCCCCACTACGAGCAAGAAATTGTTGCTTAGACCGTCCAATTATTGCATTCATCTTAGCTTCCTCGAGGTTTGCATTCTTGTCATCAATATTTAATCCGAGGAGCAATTCAGAAGCACCAAACCTAGAAGGACCTTTAGAAGTACGTTCAATTTTTGAACCGTCAGGTAAGCTTGGCCATGAATGCAAAGATGGAGTAAAGGATCTATATGCAGCTATGCCGATTAATGGTACGGGCACTAGACCTTCCTCTATGACAAGGATTCTATAGTATTCATTCTTAGAAAGTTCCACGAGAGCATTTCTTGCTTCCTTCCTAATGACTTTGGATTCTTCTTCAACAGCAGATTTTAAGAAACTCGCCTGCAGTTGATTCAAAGGAGATTAGACTTCTTAGAATACAGGAAGCAAGCCTCAAATGAAGGGTACACTAGGATGTACTTTTAAGGGTGAACTGCACCATAAAAGGCTTTTATATTACAGGGTTTCTTCATAACTTCATGCTTGACAGAAATAAGACACAGGAAATCCACCTATGCACATCAAACTTTGGAAAATGCAAATTTCTTCATTGATGTGCAACAAATTCATAAGAGCAGCACCATGAGGAAAAGAGCCTACGTGGAACTTCTCAAAAGTCAAGCGCATTTGAGAAATGTAGTTTTCTTCTGGAGGGGCATGAACAGCCTATTCAACTTTAATAAAATTGAATCGGTCAAGAAGATACATGAAAAAGTCTCTCCCATTTAGATCAGCACAAAATGCTTCAATGTAACAGGACTAGGCCAACTAGATGACCACCACTGACTTTTCTAGGTTATGTTGAACAAGAAGGGGGGGGAACTACAATCATCACAAAGTCGAACCTTTAAACAAAAGAAAATAGATCAACTATTTTTTATTGTTGCCCGCTCAAAAAAAATCCATATTAAACTAATAAAAAGAAATGTAAAATAACCAAGTGAGAGAGCGAGCCACATCCATTTTCAGACTTTTTACAGTTTTAGAAGCTTTCCATTTTAAAAGGTAAATAACCACAGTTCAGTGACATTAACCAACACCAAATTCAACTTTTATTCTGCCTGGTTTAAAAATGAGACAGAACTCTCACCAACTTAGGAACAACGCCCACATCAACCATGATGTTGTGGTTGGAATGGGTCAATGTCAAATTTGCCAATACTCCTGCTGCTGCTTCCTTCACTCTCAGGTCCTCATCTTCCAGGGACTTAATCAGTAATGGGAGGATATCAGGGTTAGCAATTTTCACCCTGAGCTTCTCATCCACAGACAAGTTCCAAAGAACACATAAAATTTGCTCCAAAACCTGAAATATGTTTTACGCTCTACCTCAACAATCCAATTTCCAACAACAAAAGGTAAGACTAGAGAATTTCATTTTATGAAAACAAATTCTGATACCTCAGGAGTCAAAGAAGGTTGATTGAGAAGACCAGTTATCTCTTCTATTGCTCCACTTTCTGATACCACGTCTCTGTATACATTAACTGAAGATATTGATCGTAGGAGGCCAGCAGCCGCTTCACATGCAGAACTAGATTCAGACTGAAGAAGGTTTACAGTGAGATTGATGCATCCCTGAAACTGCATGATGTTATCAATGCACTTCTTTCCCCCGAGCGAATACTGCCATAGTGCCACTATCGCCTGTTCTCTATCAAGAGGATCGTTATCTAGCCCAAGCATCCGAACAAACAAGGCCACATAGCTATCACCGAAACTACCTTTTGTTTCCTCAATACTCTGAAAATAGAGAAAAGATGCATAACTGTTTAGCATAAAAAGAGAAACTTTGTCATCCCCTGATTATTATAACAAGGTCTTGTTTATTATGTTGTCACTCAATCAAGCCCAGGGGTTTCCACGAAGAAAATACAATAGAAACATAATAAAAGAGCTTCTAAGGAAAATACATGAATCACAGATGGCTTCTTCGGAATCTTCAGCTGGTTAAAGGGAGAGGTATATGCCCAGGAATTTATCGTCAAACACTACTGATAAGGGCTCCCTATTTTTATTTCCTTTCCCTTGGCTCCACGCTTACACATACTTGATAGAATCAAAATGAAAAACTAAAAACAAATAGAAACCTATAAATTCTAGGCCAGAACTCCAAGATGCTGTCACCATTCATCATAAGCAAGAAAAACAATAAAGGAACACCATCAACATATCTGCTCAGCCTAAATAAACATCAAGAAACCATTGCTTGGAAAAGCTTCTTCAATCAGTATACATGATACATTGGCAATAAGCAGAGAGTGAGAACGAAACTTGGAAAACAAAAGGCAGCTTAGGAATCACAGAACTGGCCTTTTGTTGTGGACTGGCATCCATGGCACCACTTCCACCGCCATCACCACAGACCCTGGTAAGCACTGTACGGCCGGAGCACAATTTGGGGTTGGAATTGGAGTTTTTAATGTTAATATGAAATGGGGAAGAGAGTGATGATTTTCTTCTCGTAGGTCTGGTGACTTCCAAGAGGGTATTGAAGGGAGTGTATAGGAGAGTAGGGAAGCTGAGATTGAGCCGAGCTGAGATTGTTGAAGCCACCATTTTTTCCGGCTAAAACTGTAAAAAGAAAGGGAAAAAAATCGGAGAGATGATAGTTTTGAGAGGGTTTAAGGGCTTATGTTGTCTGTATCTTTACGGGGTTCGAGTTTCTTGATTCAATCTTGAGACAGAGAGAGAGAGAAACGTCCCATGCTCCCTCCCATATAGAATGGCAAAGAGAGTGGAAGCGAGGGTAGATTTCTTCTCAGAAATCAGAGAATCACCTTCTTCTTAAATAAAATCTTATTAAGTAGAGTGGAGATTAAAAGTAAATAAGTACGGGAAAATGTGCTTTAGATAACTTTTAAGTATTATTATTTATTTTATTTTTATTAATGATAAGGAATACCCCGTCCCTGAAAGAATTTAATCCTCAAATTCAAATTAAAAAAAAAAAGTAATTTACCATCAAAACAATTCATTAACGTTGAATCAATAAGTCTTAAATTCCTCATGTCTCGAAAGTTTTGAAAGTTATGACAAAGTTAGGAATGTGTTCATTTTAAGATGAGGGGTGGGGAATTGGAGATGCCAATATCATGTCCTAACTCTTCATTTTTATATTGTATGAATATCATCCTTCATTTAGTAATTGTTAGAAACTGCTAGTGACGAGGCTAAATCAAGTCATTACATATCAGAAAGAAACAATACTTGATATCTATTTGTCTTAATAACTTTCTACTATGTTTAATACGAGGATCAAATGGTAGTGGGGAATGTTATCACTTATTTTTTAATATATATATAGAAGGACGAAATTGAAATAAAATTAAGAGTAGGTGGATCAAATCCACCATTAACCCGACAAAGGCCTGCTTAGATGTTTACCAATCCTTGTGGCCAAGATGGATGGCCAAAAACAGGCAAAAAGGCCTACACTACTATCTTGCTAGAAGATCATAATCCAGTTGAACTTCTTGTGGCCTTGAATGAAAACACGATTATTATTTGAAGTTCTATTCGTTTGCCTTTTCTTTTTTCTTGCTTTTTCTGCCCTGACTCTCACTGCCTCAAGGAGCCCCATTCATCCTATGCCATGAAACTGAACGCTTAAAAAAGATAAGGAAACACAGATAGAGCTCTAATATGAGCTATTGTTTCAGCTTCCAAAGCCCCAAGGCTTTGCCTACTCTCTCCTCTCAGTGCAGAAGAACTTCTCTGTGTACTATAGCTAAACACAAACCATTCCATACTACCAAGCTTGTTGAGGTATACTATTTTCTTCTTCTTCTGCTGTACTTCAAATGTTCTTCCATGGTTTTTCTTTTCATTTCACATCGAAGCAAATGATAGAATATTGCACATCTCCTTTTGCTTAAAACAGAAAGTTACGGGGATTAGCAGAAAGCCTGAAGACCACCATCAAGCAAAGAATTCTAGCTTGGCGATTCAGTTTGCTGCACTTCTAGCTACTGTAAGCCTTTTCTGTCTTTAACCCTTCATTTTTTTTATGCTTATAGGTGGGGGGGCGACCTTTATCTTTCATGAGATTGACTTGGGATAATTAAAATCAGATTGAGCAGCCAGCGTTTGCCATCACTGGAGTGAATAATCCTGAAGATTTGACTTGGGTTTTGTTACAATTGGCCGTTGTTACCTTTTGGTACTTCATTGTGATGCCAGTGAGTGAATTCCTTCATTCCCACTCTCTCTCTCTTGATTAATCGTATGCTCTTTCTTCTTCTTTTTCCTAGATGCTTAATTATTAAATCTCATTTTCTTTTCTTTTTCTGCTTGGTGCTGAATACTATTCACGCGTTTTTCTTTTGATTTTTGTGGTAATACTCTAATTTTACGGCAGCCTATCATCTTGAACTGGCTTTGGAGAAGATTGTACAGGAGAAAGCTTCTGGAGACGTATTTGCAATTCATGTGCGTCTTCATTTTTTTTCCAGGGTGAGTTGTTTTCTATTGTAAGCTAGTATGCTGTAGCGATTGTTTCAAGTTCATTTCACCAAGCATAATGTTTATTTGTCACAAGGAACTCTATTCGCCTATGTGCAGGATATTGCTGTGGGCACCATTTCTGAACTTCAGGAAATTTCCTAGGGATCCATCCTTGAAGTACCCGTGGTCCAAACCAGAAGATCCTTCAAAAATAAAGAACGATTATCTTAGGTACCCCTGGGCCACACCTGAAGATTATGATTAATAAATTGAAGAAACAGTAGACCCCTTATCAAGCTTGCTTGTATCCACTTATTTAAAATAAACGAGGCCCATCGAATGGTTTTCCACCTCGGACCCAATGTACTTTTCTCGATATTGTAACTGCCTAAGTTCTCGTGCCATATGTGATACACCAAAACAAGGATACTACATGATTTATCAAAAAAAAATTGGCCTCTCTCCGTTAAATATAAAGAGCGCAAAATTGAAGAAAGCTAGTATCCTAAAAAGTAAAAGCAGACGGATGCTTTGCACCGATGATTTGTTGACAATCATGAAACTTTCTCCTTAGAAGGAGAATTGAGAGCTAATAAATACAGGCAACTCCTTCCAGTCCCATGACTCCAAGTTTGATGAAATAATGGCAGCGCCAGCAGCCAATGCAATGACAGCAACGGCTATACCTTTAAGGCAACCATGGCCGTGCGATAATTTTCCTGATAGTGCCTTGCAGTGCTTATCTGCCTCCCTGAAGAGTGCTTGACGGGTAGCATCAGCTTCAGGTTCCATTCCCTTCTCATTCTATAAAGCAAAAATCATAAACCAAGAATTACAAAAAAAGGCTTCTCATAAACCATGAATAGCACTTTTAGAAGGTATGAATGCAGACACAACATGCATCCGTGATGTGGAACAGCTTTTACATTGAAATTGTATAGCAGACATCTAATAATTTGAAAGTGATAAAAGAGAATGTCAAAGAAAGAGCATAAACTACCTTATGTCTAAAGTTCTTGATAGTTTCCCTCAAAGGATCAAGAGGAGCCAGTTTCACTGAAAGCTCCTTCCATTCCTCCAAGAGTCTTTTAAGAACAGCAATACTACCTTCTAGATTATCCTGGTAAACCTTATCCTGTTTCTCAGTTCATGACACGATTAGTTAACATGACATGTGGGCGATGAAAAAAGGACAAAACATAGCTAGCATCTATGAACATAAACTCATTATAAAAAATAAAAATAAAAAACAAAAAAAAAAACGCAAATGAATAGCAAAGGAAACAACTTGCCCATTGCTTATAACAATCAGCATTTTGGGTCAAACACCAGATGGAAATGCCAGCTGCTTCCTTAGTTAACTCAGGAACACCTGTTACAGATAGCTTATATGTCAGCCTCAAACTCAAGATTTATCATTTTCCCTGTACAGGGGAAAGATTACAGAATGAAAAAGCAATCAAATGAACTTCTCATACTTTCTCCAGCTGCTTTTAGAGCAGAACTCAGTATCTGTTGTGATACTTGTTTCATTGCTTTGCTTCTAGGAGCACCAGCGAGAGCCACCTCTTTTAAGGTGGGATAGATCGCCCCAAACCTTTCAGTAGCCTGGATGAAAAAACATGTACAAATTAAATTAAGAGCGCTGAATCTATAGCATCTCCAATCACCAATACTAAAAGTGCCCAGATAAAATACCCACCTTTAGTCTAGCTGAAGATGAAGGGAAGGTAACTCGTAACAGTATTTCAAGTGCAGAAGGTGGCATCAAGCGCTCCCCCTTTCTAACAGCACCATTTACCAATATTGATCTAGCTTTTGGGGCAGCCAAAATTCTACAATCAAATAGAATTTTAAAAAAAAAAATTTAAAGAGTTCAAAGCAAAGGAGAGGTGCGGGGGTGAAGTAATGGTGGATTACAAGGCCTACATACTTCTCCACTGACTGCAAAATTATATCCCTGGACTGTGGATTAGAACCTTTTCCATTCACTATAGGCAGAAGGTTATGACCCCAAGAGTACAATCCTACTGCCAAATCACCATGAGAGGCCTACAAGAAGAAGATTTGCAAAGTTGAGCTAACAATGACTATAAGTGCTCATATTGAAGACTGCTGAAGTCAAACAATCATTCAGTTACCTGTGCTATCATCCACACAATAACCACAAGTTTGTCCTGTCCTTGGTACTTTGAACTTTCCCCAAGTGTTGGCAATACATTAACCAAGGCATCAGGTTTCCGTCGCAACACCATTGCCAGAACCACAAACATTGCAACCTGCCATTTCATTTACACATAAACTTCATATACCAAGTAAAGAGTTTTCAAAAACAAATCTACCCATGATAAAAGATATAGAGAAAAAGACGAAGCTCAGTTTGCAAGTACAGCTGTTACCACTGAGGTGATGGAATTAAAGAGAAGTTGTAATTCTGAGAGTAAAGGAAGGCATCTCAAGATCTAGTTGCAAATAGAATAAAGGGAGAGAAAAAGAATGTTGTTACAAAAAAAAATAATGGATCCTGAGAACCACCATGGCTCAACATTAGCCAAGACGTGCTGAGTGCTCATAGTCCATATGTGCCCTTTAATCAACTGATGGCTATGCACCAAATTAAACGGTTAGCAAATGTGTCTGAGGGTCTGGGTGAGTTCCTCGTTGTTATTAAGAAAAAGATAAAACCATGTTATCATCAGACCTTCTGGCTTACTGCAGCCTGAACCCAGTAGTAAAAGCACCAGTTCTAGTGAGCTATAGGTCAAAGCTCAAGTTTAATCTTGGGAATTAAAAAAAAGCAGGCTATGACATTTTGGCTTGTGATGCTTCAACGAAGAAAAGATGCATCCTGATCTGTTTATATTCAAGTAAATCATATGGTAGGTGCTCAAATCTCTCAAGAAAACACACATCAACACCTCATCAAGAAGGAAGAACAACGTAAGCCTTGCTAAGCCAGGCTATCATGGAAGAAAAAAATTTGGGCATCCAAGTTGTTTATAAATTTAAATTTTAAGGTTCATGTGCCAGGCATCAGGCCAGCACAAAGCTCATTTGAGGCTCCTGCATCTACTTGTGCGGCTTGTGCATCATTAACACTCAGAGGTGAGGGCAAGCTATCCATGAAAATATGACAACGCCAGCATATTTCCATTAAAAATTTGAGATCAGTAGGGTAAGAAGTTCACAGTCCTGAAGCCTATACACATCAAGTGAAATGCAAGGGTTTGGGACTGGTAATGATTATGTGGTTGGAACCTCTCCATAGGTACATGCTTACTCTTCAAAGACTGTTTTCATAGAGGCCACAAATTAATTTGATGTGTCAAAGTTTCAATTTTTTGGCATGTCTAGCTGCTACTGATTGTTGCTTTTTAATGAATAGAACATATATTCGTGTGTTAATCACATACAAATGACAACCAGTGTTTGCAGGAAAAAATGAATTCATCTAATAAAATCAAAATGCAAAATTTTTTATTTCTTTCCATCTCCCAATCCTCCAGAATTACAGAAAAATGTACAAGTGTCTGTACCTGTGTACCATATGTTGTTTCACGTCAAAATACACTATTCAAAGAAACTTAAGAACACGCTGAACTTTAAAAGCTCGTACATCAAAGGCATGACACCATTCTAAAAGAGTAAATTATATGAACATATCTCCAAATTGAACCAAGAACTTAGTAATATACACAAAGTAAACTCTATATTAGTGTACCTGCAGAATTACCTAGGTGCAGGGAACAACAGAACATTCATGCAAGTCAGAAAATTCCACAACTTGATAATGTCATGCATTAGACCATGTTCAGGCAAGTGTAAGACATGGAGTAGAAAAAACAAAATAATATTTTCAGTAACTCGCCTGAGATTTTGATGATGCTTGCTGAACACCCTTCTTAGAGCCTTTAGAACCACCTTGCTGGCTTGCCAAGTCTGCAAGAATGCTGTCTAAAGACCATAGTACAAATGAGCCAAGAGCTGCAATGGACAGTTGGTTAATCCAATCAGCTGCTGTTTTATAAACAGCATCAGAAATATGAGACAGTGGAATCTGTTGAAGAATACAGCAGCCAATAATTAGTTTGAGAACAATGGCGAGGAAAATAAAAAATCTCTTAGGCTTTCAGACTAGATATCAGCAATGTAGATACAATGATGGAAGGAATACATGTGAGATGCAGTTAGGATAAGGAAATACCAGAATGTACACCAAGTCACATACAAAAGACATGATGATGATGATATCAAATTCATAAAAATATTATCTCTTTACAAATCAATGCAATGCCAACAAAGCGAGAATGCAATGCAGATAGACAACCCATACTTCACAAATTAAATTCAATCAAATTGAAGTTTAGAAATTTGTTATGCTAACCTATGCAGAATTTAATATCAATTCTCTCAATAAACTTGTTCGTCAAATCAAAACAAACAGACAAATTAGAACTCACATCGGCGAGCTTGGCCACAGTATTCTCCCTGAACATCTTAACCCAAGGAAATTGCGACGAACTCACTGCCGAAAAAGCCCTCCCAAAATAATCCGCGAATCGCATTAACTGTATTTCCTGCTGACCCTCATATGACCCCTACAAAAATGGAAATTGTGATTACCATTTCCTCAAAATAAACAAGATCATTCCAAATTACAGACATGCACGTACCGATATGTCAGAGAGAAAGGCAGCAAGATCGCCGGCATCAATTTTAGCAGCGGCATCAACTACAGTAACCTTAGGTTTCTTAGGCTTTTTCTGCTTCACTTTCTTCACCTCGGCCTTGACATTCTCCTTGGAAACTCCAGCATCATCGCTATCGTAATCATCATCCTCTTCATCGGATCGGTGGTGGTGCCTCGATCTCGATCGAGTATCAACAATGGCGGCGGCATCAGCAGCGGCTCTCTGAGATTCGAGAATTTTACGGCGGCGGTCTTCGGATTGAAGCTCCAGAGATCGGAAGACATTGTTGAGCTTGTTGCTTTCATTGGCTATGGGATGAGAATTATTGGGAGCGGAATCTGCAGCGGATCTCTGCTTTCGCTGGCGCTTGGAGTAAGTGACTTTTTGCCAGCCGTGATCGTTGGCATTTGGGTGTGAGTTGTTATTGCTGGCAATCTGGTGATTTTCGTTTGATTCAGAGGAATCCATGCTCTTCTTCTTCAAATATTGGATTTTTCGTTTTTATAATTTTGCCTCGCTTTTTTACTTTGAGAGGGATAGAGATGAGGTGAAGGAAAGGAAGGAGATTCTTGAGGTTGGAGAGACGATTTTAATGAGTTGACTTTGTTCAATTTGACCTCTAGTGCTGTAAGATATTACAGAGTCGCCATTCCCGATAAGTTTTTCATTTATTTTATTCAAGAAAAAAAAACTCAGTTCATTAACCTTAATAATCCCGGATTGATGGTACTTAACTGAATTTTATGCGGCTGGTTTTTATCTAAAACTAGTATTTTGCCATTTATTTAAGGGCTCATTACAATCAATAATCATTTATTATTTTTACTGGTGCTGTTTTTAATTTAAAAGAGAATTTAGCATGACATATAATTGAACAAGCTGCTGTTTGATGTTTCAGACATAATTCTTGGGCTGTTGGGCTTTTAGTTTTAGATGGATGAGAAGATAAGATTCGGTTTTTCCACTTACCTTTTGGACCTAGGTGCACTTGTGTGTCAGACATGCTCGGCCCCAGATTACTTTGCTTCCATGCTATACGATAATTAAATAGCGCAAAGCTGTCACATATATTTTTTATTATTATTATTATTATTAAATTTGATATCCATGTTATAACTCTCTATTAATTTTATAAATTTTAGAATTAATAATCATGTAAATTTATAATAATAATCATCATATTAGTAACTTTATACCTCAACAAATCATAAAAAAAATAAGCCATATTTAATTAAGTGAGATGGTTGATAGTTTAATTTTGTAGTTAGGTAGTGTTTATTTTAAAATATTTTTTTATTTTAAAAAAATAACTGCACGTCAAAATAATTTGAAAATAAAAAACTAATTCCATCCATATTTAAGCCGCACTCCAAATAAGTGGGTATTTGTTTTTGTGATGCACCCGGAGATTGCAAAAAAGCACTCAAATATAATGTTTGGTTAAGGGTTAAAAGCACTTAAATTGCTACATGGGCCCACCATAAATAATATAAAGTTTGTTTTCATGAGAAAATTTCTGCAGGGTCCATAAACCCTCTCGAAACTTCGAGGATCGAAACTGTCTTTCCATTTTCGATTTGTAAAAGATCGATAACGACAAGTGAAGACTTTCTTTGTCTGGTATTATTTTCTTAACAGCGTGGGAGAGTGGGAGGGTGAGATTGGGTTGATAGTTTGAATTTTCTTAATTTTGCTTCTATGACGTGAACATATGGTATTTTTATTAAAATTTTTTTTTTTATTAAATTAAAATCATATTTTTAAATTTTTTTTTTAATAAAAGTGTATTAAAATATCTAAAATTAAGAATAATCCAAAACTAAAAAAATCCATGTATTTTTAAAAATATATCAAATAAAGACTTGAAAAGTGAAAAACATACTTTTATTATTTTTCTTTCCCTTTCCTTTTATTTTCCTTTTTAAATATAGAGATGAGTGCTTTTTAAACCATTTTTTTTAATACATAATTTTAATTTAATAAATATTAATGTTATGTATGATTGAAATAAACTGGATCAATTAAAAATGGTTCGTATTTATTATAATCTTTGGTGAAAAAAAAAAAAACCATTGATTATTATTTTTAATTTAAAAATTAATTCAAAAAATTAATTCATGGTGGAATTACAAGTTTGATAATAAAAACAAGTATCTAATTTACTTGAATTATTAATTACATTTTATTATCATGATTATTAAATCGATAATATTTAAAAAACAATATGTGTGTGTGTGTTTGTTTGTGTCTATACCCTTTAAAGTAATTTCACAAGTTGAAAGCAATATGAAAAGCTTGGTAACCAAACATTTAAAACTGTTTTTTATTAATTTCAAACTCAACCACAGTTTTAACCAAACACTTAAAAAATTATTTTGAATCGTAGTTAAAATACTTTTTAAAAAACTATTTTTTTTAAATCTCAACCATAAAAATAAAAATAATACCAAACACACCTAAGAATCTATGGCTCGCTTTCTCATTGTCTTGGAAGGTGGCCGCGTGACGTGGGAAATTCAGCAACGTGGACTTCATGAGCCTTGAGATCCATTCAACATTAAGTCCTTTCATGGAAGCTTCATATTAGAGCTTTCGACCAAGGAACACAGCCTGCACACTTGTGTAGAACATGATCCATAAATAATATAAAGTTTGTTTTCATGAGAAAATTCTGGTCCATGAGACTCTTCCATTTTCATTTAAATAAGATATTTTTATAAATAATAATAATTTTGTTTGTCTTTTATTTTCTTAACAGCGAGGGAGAGTGGGAGGGTGAGATTGGGTTGATAGTTTGAATTTTCTCATATCTCTCCTTTCTTACGAATTTATGGGTAAAAATATTTTGATCTTTTTTCTAATGTTAGTTCGCACTCTTTTGTGATAATTTATAACGCGATACCTATATTCTAAAAGATGTAATCTATGCTGGCGTAACAAAGTAAACTCAAAATTTCAACCGAGTTTAAAAGGTGATATTTTTAAAACACACACACACACACACATATATATATAAACGAATCAAGTTTTAGACAGTAGCACGTCAAGACATGGTATTTAGGTAATGTATGCGTGTGTACCTATTAGTGTATTAATTTGAGCGTCTTTAATTATAAACGATGTTGCACATGAATATGAGTTCGTGTATTTATTTGTCATAGGTTTTTCTTAGGAGAATAAAAAAGAAACGAGACCAGTGAGAGGATGGGGAGGGCATTGAAATTCTTAAGACACGAAACGGGAACGTATATCAAATATCTCATGAAAGAAAATTAAAAACGCTATTAACGTGTTTGTCTTTATATATTCACATTTTCTCTTTCTATTGCATGTCTTCAGAATATCCCAAAACAAAAACTATTTTTTCAGATATAAAATAAGATAATTTAAAAAACCAATTACCTTGTAAAAATATTAAGCAATAAAATATCATTGTACCTGAGAGAAAAAAATACAAAGAGCAAAAAAAATAAAGCGTGCAGGCTGATCGAGGTTGCCCAAATGCTACCAAGCCCTAAAAAAATAAAATAAAGTTCTGATCTTTAATCCGAGCTAGTAAATGGTGCCCAGGAAATGTTAGGCCTGCGCAAGGCTCGAGTTGAAGTGCCATCACAACTTGCTTCAAAATTTGGGTTCCCAAGAAAATTTGCAGCCTGCCTAGCATTTCTAAATGGACTCGTTTTATCTGGCAATGAGCCCAGTTACGACTCCATTTCCGGCACAGAAATTTCAAGGTCACACACACCTCTAGCTATCAGCCCAGATGCCACCAATAACTTTCTGTCATCTATCCTTTTGTTTTGTCTCAAACTACTGTCCCTAACCCAGAAGGTATTGTTGGAGGGACAGAAATCAGCACAACTGTGGCCTACACGTTGGAGTGCTCTACGTATACTCCACGACTGTCCCTCTACAATTTTCGATTCTCCCACTTGTAATCACTGCATCCAATGGATTTTGTCCTCTCGATGGTGAATACAGGTAATCTCTCTCTCTTGTAGAAATATCGTTTAGCTGTAATCTTTGTTAAACTACTGTATTATCTAAAAATCGAACTAAGTTTATTAGATTCTAAAATATAATTTATATTATTTTTTAATAGAAGGTATGTACAATTTGATTTACTTTTACATTAATAAGTGACATTATTTTCAACGGCTCATTTGTGCCTCACATTATAATTTGGGAAAAGTAGCTACTTAAGCAAATAGTAGCTCATTCTTAAAAACAAAATTGCTATTATTAACTAAATTCTAGAATCAACCGAACACAATAAGAACAAGATTAATCACCAGCACAAAAATTGCATAGGTCGTATGGATTTGCATGGTGGGAAGAGGGAGGAAATCAAAGCAGAACACCAACCAAAAGATGTTAAATTCAGGTTTTAATATCTTGAAAAATTTCAATCAAAACAAGATACTATGCACAACTTGCACCCATTTGCAGGTTTCAAGAAATGTTTACGAAAAAACATATTTCAATAAAACTTTGTTTCTATTGCAGAAACAACGATCTCACATACCATTCAATTCTACTTGTTGGAAGATAGCAAGTAGACCAGATTCGATATTCGCCGAGATGATTTTGTCTATGACTGTGTCACTGGTTGCCACAAACTCAAGGACAGAAGCTACTTTTCTTTGTATCTCTAGGGATGGATGCTTTAGCATATCAACCAGGCGAGCAACAACATCGAAGGCCAATACATCTTGTCTGCCAGATGTGAAGGTAAACACAAGTATAAGTGTGCTGATTGGTCATGCATGTAGTTAATAACATGATAGATCACTGCACTTGGCTCAACAAGTGCATAAATTGTAGACCATTCACGGAAATCAAAATCCTATTTCCAGTCAATTAAAAAAAAATCTTATTTCCAGTTGGCAACCTGTCTGGATATCATCTCTAAGGCTGACCTATCCTATCTGTCAATTGCTGTTATATTTCCCGGGACAAATAAAGTGGCTCAGGTATAAATACTTGAAAAGCCTGCACTTTTTTGTAGAAGCTCCACCTGAGTATAGCTCTCATTGAAAGTTATGCTATCAAACAACAATGCACAACGTCAAGCATTTCAGAAGACTGGAACTAAATAATAAGAGACATTCGGTAAAGCAAGTGGCGACAGTTTTATAACTCCCCACAGAGAATGTCTGTGATCTGTATGCTGTGACAACGCAACAATTTTATAACTTCCCATAGAGAATGTCCATGATCCATACGCCATTACAGTGGAAGAAAAGAGATTACAAGTTTGATCTTATGAGCACTTCAGATTGTAAAGGATGTTTATAACAATTGAGAACTTCTTTCCGTCTCAAGAATATTTTGGAAAAAGCAAGAAAAACACTGGAGTAAATTTCAGCCATAAAAATTAGCATGCTGAATTAATCGTCCAAAATCACTCAACAATGAGTAATGGAGACAAGCTTGCATTCCGCATGCCATTTCCACCAAGAAATTGGCAACCGTTACAACTTTGTGCACTTTACAGCAACGAACTGTGTTCATCACCCAAATAAAACATTTTTTATTTAGTCAGGAAATCAAGAATATTTTTATTGCTGTGATAGTAATAATAATTTTTATTTTTATTTTTATTTTTATTTTTTTGTTTGATTTTTTGTTAAATTTTTCAGGATTTTTTTAGTCTTTCATTTTTTTCTTTTATTATTAACACAAATATAATAATAATAATAATGATAATGATAATAATAACAACAACAATAATTTAATTGTTTTTCTTGCTTATTTTTTTGTTAATATTTTTTATATTTTTTTTTGGGATAATTTTTTATGTTTTTTTAGTCTTTCATTTATTTTATTTTTTTCATTATTAACACAATAATAATAATAATAATAATAATAATAATAATAATAATATTTTTGCTTACTCTTTTGTTAATGTTGTTTAGGTTTTTCTTTCTCTTGGAATAATTTGATAATTTTATTGCTGTGACATTAATAATAATTTTTATTTTATTTTTTTGTTTGATCTTTTGTTAAATTTTTCAGGATTTTTTTAGTCTTCTATTTTTTTTCTTTCACTATTAACACAGATATAATAGTAAAAATATTAATAAGAATAATAATAATTTAATTGTTTTTCTTGCTTAATTTTTTGTTAATATTTTTTACGTTTTTTTTCATAGGATAATTTGATCATTTTTAATGTTTTGACAGTAATAATAGTGATATTTTTTATTTTTATTTTATTTTTTTGCTTGATCTTTTATTAAAGTTATTAGGATTTTTTTAGTCTTTTATTTATTTATTTTTTCTTTAGTAGTTGTTGTAGTAGTAGTAGTAGTAGTAGTTGTTGTTATAGTAGTAGTAGTAGTTGTTGTTGTTATAGTAATAGTAATAGTAGTAGTAGTGGTAGTGGTAGTAGTAGCAGTAGTAGTAGTATTTTAATTGTTTTTCTTACTTGCTATTTTGTTAATATTTATTTTCTTGAAATAATTTGATAATTTTTATTGTTTTGATAGTATTAATAATGATAATTTTAGATGTTACGGCTCCGATATTATTATTGTTATAACAGGCTATGTTGATCTATTTCATTATATTAAAGATTGCATATATAAATATTATATTTTAATTTTGATTCAGCAAATCTTATAAAAATTATTTGCTCAACCTGCAATGCAGAGCGGATAATTTTTTAAATTTTCAAGTTAAATGATTTTTTGTCAGCTAATAATTTTTATTTTTGTTTTATCATCTATTATATTTTTTTATTTTCACTTTTATTAAAGTTTTTATGATTTTTTTAGTCTTTGATTTAATTTTTCTTTTTTTCATTATTAGCGCAATAATAATATTAATAATAGTAATAATTTTAATTTTTGCTTTTATTTTTTTCCTGATAATTTTTTTTGTATTTTTTCCCCAGGGTAATTTATTAATTTTATTATTTTGACGGTAATAATAATAATAATTTTAAATGTTAAAACTTCAATGTTACTGTTGTTATAATAAAATATGTTCATCTGTTTCATTATATCAAACTTTACATGTATTAATATTCTATTTTAATCTCAATAGTTATAAAACTTATTTACTCGACCTACAACGTAGTGCAAATTGACAATATCACAAAGGTTGATATAAATGTTGAAAAAAATAATATTTTTTCTTATTTTTTTGTTGAAAAACTTTTGAGGCCATTATCTATTTTTTTTTATTTGATGTTAAAGCTTCGATATTATTATTGCGGTAGGGTGTATTGATGTACTTTATCATATCAAACTTTGCATATGTAGATATTATATTTTATTTTTAAATTAGTAAAATCTATAAATTAATTCAAATCCAATCATTATAAAAATTATATATTGCCCGCAACATATTGCAGGCAATCTAACTAGTGCATGCTAAAATTGACGGGGCACAAGCTTGTATGGCGTTGAAGTTAAGCCGTGTTTTTTTTATAGAAAAAAGTTCTAAATTATTTATTTTTATAATATTATTTTAATAAAATTTTAAATAAAAATACTTTCATAATCTCTATCCCATTGCAAAATAGTCAAAAAAAAAAATGGACAGCACATTTTAGTATTATTTATGGTATGATTAATATTTTTTTTAAAATATTTCTAGTTCATGAATATATTAAAATATTTTTAATATTTATACATATAAAAACAACTTAAAAATATTATTTTTTAATTTAAAAAATAAAATAAAAAAAATTCAATTTTTTAAAAATATATATTTTTAAAATATAATAAAAAACATGTCCTTTCAAAAGAGAGACAAATCAACTATTCAAGCTGACATTTCGTCCTTGCATTTAGTGCTAGCTACTGTAGTATTTATCTTTGGATCTGGTGGTTCACTCACTGGTAATGGTGTCAAATCAGTTGCCCCGGGATGGCAAAAGGAGACGACAAAACTCAGAGGGATCACCCATGATTCCATCTCCACTTCTCCTGCCATGGCCCCTATATTTTTTTCACAGATCTTGACGGCTCTATATTTTTTCTTATAAAAGAGTTTTTGTTTGAAAGTGTGATTGTTATTGTTTTTTAAAGTGTTTTTCGTGCTAAAATATTTTAAAATGATATTTTTTATTTTTTAAAATTATTTTTAATATCAGTATATTAAAATAATTTAAAAATATTAACAGCTAGTTTTTAAAATTAAAAAAAAAACAGTAGAAAAAAACAGGTCAGCCATAGGACCAAACGGGTACGCTTCCACATTTTTTAGCCGGAAGATTTGTTCGATGGCAACTCCTTTTTTCATGCATTTTATTTTATTTTTCTACACTTTCCCGACTATACAGTCATTTTGCCTCTCCCATTTTTAGCTTCTCCTTCCCTGCTCATTTACTATTATGACCTTGGGGTTTTTCTGAAATCCTAGGCGGGCGTGCTTGCATGTCTATTGCTAATTTTACATAAAAAGTGACGGAGATTATAGAAACAAAATAAACATATTTTCATACGCCTCTTATTCAAAAAATGTAATGGTTTATTTTAAAACCAAACCAAATAAATTTATTTTATATATTATCTTATTACTCGGATTAAATATATTCATATTCCTCTCATATCTATTTTTTTAATCTTTAAACATTAAACACATACTACTTAATATAATCACATGACCTTTGTTAATCAAGAAACAAAAAACAATTCTCTAACCTCATCTGGTGGTTAATCCACCACCATGTCCAATATACACACTAACTAAAACGCGTGGCATTTTTACACTCGCTCTGCTGACTCTCTCTTTTACCACTAACTTTGGCTTTCAACTGCAGTCTTCAATATCTGCAATTTTTATATCAAATAATTTTCTTGTCTTCTCATCAAAGAAAAAAAAATCCATCTTTTTTTCCGACAATGTGTGAAACTGGGGTGTGTATTTTAAACGTTGAGAAATAAGAAGATAAGATACACGTTGAACTTCAAGCAGACCGTGTCCAAGGTCATAATTGTTCGTGAAGTGCGATGATTAAAGACCCGACATCAATAAAAAGAATTAATATTGGCCACAGAGCTTAAAACCAAAGGAATAAAAATCAAACTTATTTTAACGGCATGAACTGGTAGGTGGCATAACGTCACGGGAGCTTGATTCAATAAACACACGAGTTTACCTTGTAAATCTGGACCTCGAAGTAGAAGATGATTCAGACCCAATAAATCTTCTAACCTGTTTTCCATCGATTTTTATAGATAAATTTAGTATTTACGCATTAAAAACGATACAAGTATGTACGCCTCCCTAGTCCCTATATAATAAAAAACCAAAAAAGGTACCCCTGCAAATCCGCATTCCTAGATCCACCAGAAAAATGGCCGTGGAAATCAAACGAATAAACGGCCTCCAGCTCCCGAAGCTGGCTGCGGATAGTGGGCCCCTATACGAATCTAAACACCTGTAATGATCACATGGGTTATGGGCCCCAAAACAAAGCTGCCCGCGGTGAGATGGATTGCAACGTGCTACCTTGAAGCTGTTCAGGGTCTACACGTGTAGGAATCACGTGGAGCCGGGGTGGTGATGTTTGTCAGGTCGTCTTTTTTAACAACGGGCTCATAAATACATACACCGTAAATTGTCATGCTCACAATCGTTTAGCTGGGATTCAGTTTTTTCCGGTAAGTAGTGTTTGATTCCCCTAAAACAATTAACGTAATTTTTCCGGAAGCCTATACAGACAAGCTTTGCATATTGTCTAAAAACGTGTATATTTGATACTGTGTGTTTGAAAAGAACATATTTTTTTTCAAGTTAATTTTTTTAATATTTTAGATTATTTTAATATATATATATATATATATTAAAAATAATTTATAAGAAATAAAACATATTATTTTAATATATTTTTAAACAAAAATCACTTTAAAAATAATTTAAATCACAATACTTATTTCGCCACATTTTTGAGATGTACTGCTTCATACTGATATATTTTCTTACAGGTAAATTTTTTATTATGTTTTATAAATGTTTTTTATTCTAATTTTTTTATATTTATAAATTATTTTAATATATTGGTTTTAAAAATATATTTTTAAGAGATATAAAAAAATATTTTAATAAATATTTTTAACAACATTGATAAATAATCCAAGCCTGTTTGAAAAAATGATTTGCGGCATAAACTTATGCCAAGGAAAAAACAATTACATTAGCCAACTTAAAAAAATTATACTATATACTAAAAGAGATAATGGTTTGGCTATTGCAGCTTGTGAGTAAAATCATCATGGATCGCAATAGTGTTGCTTAGTCGATTCGATTTTGGTTTGGTCGATCACTAATTTTTTTATATTTATTCACGTAATAAAATAATTATTTTATCTCTAAAAAAATAAAAATCAGGTGTTGCAGGAAGGGCTGCCACAATAATTACATATTTTCAGTTCAGTTCGGTCGGGTCACCAGTTTATTAATTTTTTATATTTTTTTACTCACTAATATAATCATTTTATCCATAGAAAACGGCAAAAACCAGCATTGGCTGGAAGGGTTCTACGAGAATTTCATATTTTTTGAAAAAAATAAAATACTAATATGCCCCAAATAAAGCAAAATTGAAAAGATAGGAGTGTTATGATAATTTAATTTTTATTTTATTTTTCGTTGAATACTTGTGGGTGCATGTGACATACACAATTGAAAGTATTCGACCTCAAGCGCTCCTCGGGTGCCGTATGCGGTGTCTTATAATTGAGGGAAATGTTCATCCGATGTTTCTGTGGATAGGTCGTCGTGTCCTTTTTCTCATGGTGTTGTGCATGGCCTCAAACGGTGGGCAGAAACATGACTATGGACGATTAAATTTTTTTTCCCTTTTTCTCTTTCCTTCACCCTAAACTACACAGAAGCCCCTTGGGATTATGATTGTTTCATTTCGGCCCCTTTTCTTTTAATTATATTGTATGGTCCTTATTTATCTTAGGTAAGTTTTAATTTGTTTCAATTGTGTCATTCGATTGAAATTGATTATATATTATATTTTTATTTTAGTCATTATTCTTTTAATTTCCGGATTGCTTTCAAATCCCTTCATATATTCAGCATAAAATTTTTGATTTTTTTAATTTTGTCATTTGATTGAAATTGATAATATATTTGGTTTTCATTTCGACTCTTATACTGTTAATTTTTTATTTTATTTTCTTTATTTGTTTTATATTTCTTAAACTGTACCTATATTTTGTGTATGTTTATATATATGTGCTTTTAATTTTGATTTTTAATTTTTATTAATTTTTTTTTGTCGAGATAGTATTTTTTGAAAAAAAATTACTCTTAAATTTTAGTTTGTGTTTGTAATCATTTAAAAAATAATTTTTTTTTTTTGTGTTGTTCTTTCTTTTCATTGTTTTTTTTTAGTTTTTTTTATTTTCACGTCAAATGATTTTTTTAGCTAATAATTTTTATTTTTTATTCATTTTTTTATTTGCTCTCTTGTCAAAGTTACTAGGCTTTTTTTTTTTAATTCTTTGATTGAATTTCCCCTATCATTAACGCAACAATAATGATAATGATAATAATTTTAATTTTTTTTCTTTTGTTAATGTTTTAATTTTTTTTCTAAGGGTAATTTAATAACTTTTATTGTTTTAACAGTAATAATAATGATATTGTAGATGTTAAGGCTTCAGTGTTATCATCGTTGTAATAAAATGTGTTGATGTGTTTTATTATATTAAATCTAATATATATAGATATTATATTTTATTTTAAACTAATAAAATATATTAATTATTTCAATTTTAATAATTATAAAATAATTAGTTTTCAATACAGTGTTCACAATTTAACTAGTGAGAATCTAAAAACAAATGTTTTTTTTTAAAAAAAGCAACATTTGAGGAACAAAAGTTAAAATAAAAAAAAAATATAATACCGGCTAACCTGGTCGAGCATTAAAAATAATAAAATATCACGCTGAAGAGACCAAAAACTCTTTGGAAAATGTTTTTGTTATTTTTAAATTCGAGGGCTGATTAAGTAATTTAACTTTCACAGAAAAAAGGGAAAGGGCATAAAGCCCCTCTGCAGACAGCTACAGTTTTCTTCCTGTTCACGGGTCATTTAAATAATCGAATCATTCAAAGAAAATCTGAAAGGCAGGTGGTATCAAGATAGAAAGACTATGTTACCCCCATCTTCTAGTTCAAATGTTCATGCCATGTGGACAAATTCAGCAAAACACGACTCCAAGTAACCATGTTTTGAATCTAGGGGTATAATATTCTCCCTCGGTTTTTTTTTTTTTTTATAGCCAGCTAGCTTGGCATGCACATGCTATGTTATTCGAAGACTTGATTTATTTAAATGTATAAAAACATACAGGTCTTGACTACCATATTATTTGTTAATAAATTATACTAAAAAATACAGTTGTTTCCAAATATATTT
Source organism: Salix dunnii (assembly GCA_015731905.1). Classification (NCBI taxonomy): domain Eukaryota; kingdom Viridiplantae; phylum Streptophyta; class Magnoliopsida; order Malpighiales; family Salicaceae; genus Salix; species Salix dunnii. Next base: position 7,507,292 of record CM027668.1, on the reverse strand, counting down.
TTTTATTAACATATCTATTGTTTATATTAACTACCATATTATTTTTAACTAGTCATTGTTTCTTTCTTTTTTTTTAAAAAAAACAATATATGTATTTTATGATATCTAAAGCAACTTGACAATCAGTCTGTCTATAATATTTTGTGTGATTGATGGTTCAGAAAATCTTAAACATGTGAAAAATCATGTTCATAATCTATTTAATTATTTTAATAATAAAACAAATATTTTTCGGAATTAAATGTTCAATACAAAGAGCTTTAACAAGTTTTATATGTAACTTTTAAGAAATAATTACAGTGAAGAATATATTATACTGTTTAAAAATCATGGCACAACCTTGTGATTATTTAAATATCATTTAAGTGAGCTTATTTAAAATCAATGGTATTATAAAATGATAAGAAAAAACAAGGCCATTTTATTTTAAAAAAAAACGAGGCACGCTTGGGCGTAGAGGGATTGGCTTGTGCGCTAAGCCTGGATTTATCTGTTTTCTTGCTCCGATCAAGAAGATTGTCTTTTCAGGTTCAAATAGTGGGGCAATCGATGATGAATTCATATTGCTTGCAGGTGATGCTGCGATAATTCTCAGGCTTGCGTGACGATTGTCTCCTTTAACGACTTGAACCGGTGGTGGGTTCTGGTGACGGTGGGCGGAGTGAAAATACAATTAAAAGATGATCTTGGATTGTGAAGAAGATTACGAGGTAAAATGCAAATTATTAAAATAGGAATGCTGCTGAAGGCTTTCATGCAATCTGTGACTTTTCTAAGAAGTAAAAATTAAAAGGTGACGAAAAGAGGGGTGGACGTGACGGCGCGGCCGACTTAGTCAAACGCTCTTTCTCGTGTAGGGCAAAGCCTCTGACATTTGAGTTTTAATCATCGAAAGACGATGTTTCCTCACGCGCCAAGGAGGTCATGGGATTTTCTGGACGGCTCTACACTCTGCAAGGGGGCATCATCACCAGACAAATACAAAACTATTTGTTTAGCCTTTTCCATTAATTTTATAAATCGAAACGAAGAGCTAAATGAAGAATACAAATAAAAACGGGTTATCAAAATACTTTTATTCTAGAAAAATGGGTCAGTATAAATATATTAATACTATTTAAAAAATTACATTAACAATTTAACTGCTCTAAATATCTTTTTATGTTAAAATTGCTCTTGTAGATAAATTAATACATGGAATGTGAGATTTTTTAAAACCTGATTAGCAGGTTCAATAGATTGATTATTCCGCATAAAATTATTCCAATTTATGAGGTTTATTTTTTTTATTGATCTCAAATTTTGATATAGAATTTGATGGAAAGAATTTTCATAATATATTTATTTATTTATTTATTATAAAGTTATTCTGATCCTGGAATCCAATTATTGTATTTAATAAGTTAATATTAGTTGACTCGTGTTGTTTTTTATTATTTTTAAAATAATTTTCTTAAATTTCATCATTAGATTATCCCGGGCAAGTCTAATATTTAATTATTTTAATTTTAAAAAACATAAACATTATGTTTCTCTTTGGTATCAGATTTTTTAAAAGAATAAAATATTATTCAGTTTCTGTTTTTGATGGTGATGGAAACCTAACAATTTATATTTTAAAATCCATAACTCAGCCCCCTTCTTTTTTCGCTATAAATTTATGCTCTGCTCCTCAAGATAATGCCGACCTTCAATATCAAAACACAAAGGGAAAACACTTTAGTTAGTAATTCATGGTGAAATGTTTGCGAGTTACAATATTTTCGATTTAGGTTATTTTTAATAGATTATTATTTATTATATTCAAAATTAACTCAACTTCTACACTGTTTATATAAAAAAAATGAAGGAGATTTCTTCCTCCAATCAATCATCAATATTAACTTGATTATAATTTTTTATACATAAATTATTTAAATTTACTTTTTACGAGGCTATGTTAATTTTATTTTTATATGTTGTCCGTACTAACGAAAATAATAATAAAATAAATGAAAACCAATGATTTTAAATTAAAAATGCCTTTTCACTATGCACCTAAAACATCTCTCTTTATTTTAATAAAAGAACCGTCGCCTCAGGCTTGGGGCCTAACACATAGATTCTTGAACAAGAAGGTCTAGGTTCAACTTTATTAAGAAAATAATTTCCTTTTTTCAATAATAAATTTATTAGTTGGTGCATGTGATTCAGCAACCATTTTCGAGATCCAACGCGAACCCGTTCAGCATAATTCGAAGGGACTGGAAATATAATTTAAATCAGTTGGAGGATGAGATTAACAGTTAATTCATTTGTTCAGGGAGCAAAATTATCCACTCTACGCACAGAATAGACGGTAGCCCTCTTATGCCTGTACAAATTGAATCCTAAAGGCCAAGCCCTCTGCACTAGGAGAGCTTAATTTAATAATAATATTTGAGATTATAATCGAATGAACTTGAGGCTGTTGTTTAAAATATTTGTTATTTAAAAATATATTCAAATATTTTTTTTATTTTTTTTTAAATATTTTTAATATTAATACATCAAAATCATCTAAAAATATATAAAAAATTTAATTTAAAATAATTTTATTTTTTTAAAAATAATTTTAAAATACAATATCCAATACTCCATCCACCGATGCTTGCATTGATGGAGAGCACACATCTTTCCCCTTTCCATAATACGGCATGATTTTCAAGTAAACTTGGTAGCTAAAATTAAAGACAATAATGAACCTAAATTCAGCTATTAAACTTTAAAAATAAATAAAGTCATCCCAAACAGGGGGGGAGCTCTCCTATTATGGGGTAATTAAAAAAAAAGGTTTTTGAGAAAATTTGAATGTATATTTTTTAAAAAAATTATTTTTTTGATGTTATTAAATTATTTTAATATGCTATCATAAAAATTTTATTTTAAAAAATAAAAGAAACATATTTTTTTTATTAACACAAGTGTTCTACTAGTGTGCACAGATCTTGAGTAATCCCACAAATACTGAAATTAATAACTATATAAATTTTTAATGATCATAATATTAATAACTACAGCACTAAAAACATGAAGCCACATGAAAAGCCAACCCATTAATTCCAAGCTTATTACCAACTACACTTTAACAACAATCAAATTTAACCACTTTTTATTTATTAAAATATATGTTTGTACTGATTTATATATAAATCTTAATTAATTATATAAATTCTTAAATTAACAACAATATAATCCTTATCATTAAGTATATTAGCAAGATTCAAACCAAAGAAAAAACCAACCCATTACTTCCAATCTATTACAACTTTGCCACCTAAACGACACTTTTAATTTAAACAGCTGATGGTGGCTGCCTCAAACCAAATCCCTCCTATGACTCTTTTTTTTTGTTTAAAATAAATTCTCCCTTCATCTTTATCTGTTTGAGATGGAAGCGGTTGTTGTCGTCCTTGATACTTTCATTGGAGCTTGCGCCCCCATCACGAGCGTTATTTTTCCTCTCTAATTAGTATCTGTGCATATTTTAATATTAAAAAGTTATCCCTGATCTTGAAGTGCCAAGTCCCAGTGAAAAAAAAACCCCAATCCCCAATGCCCAGATTCCTCCACCCAGTAGCACCGCTCTATGGTTTCTGAGCTCCACTACCACCCTCACACAAGCCCACCCAAAACTCCATCTCCCTCAGAGAAGCATGAAAAGAGAACACTCAAATCTCCATCCTCAACGATTTACAAACCCATTTTCTCTTGCCGCGGGTGGGTATTCTCTTGACAGCACGAGCACCGGCGCTAGCACCATGACTTCTAATAACGGGAAAGCTAAGGCGTGGGAGGAAGCGAAGGGACATCAAGCAGATGGTGGGATGGATGAACTTTTAGCTGCTTTGGGTTACAAAGTAAGGTCATCGGACATGGTTGAGGTTGCCCAAAAACTTGAACAGCTTGAAGAAGTTATGGGTCATGCACAAGAAGATGGTCTCTCCCATCTTGCATCCGATTCTGTTCACTACAATCCTTCCGATCTATCTACTTGGCTTGAAAGTATGCTCTCCGAGTTAAACCCAAATCTCCATTTCGATCCTTCTGCTGATTCTTTACTTGCTCCTGCTGAATCTTCCACCGTCACCTCCATCGATTTCTCCGACCACAAATATCATCAGCAACCAAAGCTGCTCGAGAAATCAACATCATCGGGATATGATCTGAAAGTCATACCAGGCAAGGCTGCCTGCTCTCAACCCCAGATTGACTCTAGAGAGTCTAAACGTTTAAAAACAGACCTATATCAAACATCCTCTTCTTCATCCTCGCCCTCCACAACTTTAGGTTCTTTTATGGGTTCGGCCGAGTCAACTCGCCCTGTAGTCCTGGTTGACTCACAAGAAAACGGTGTTCGTCTTGTCCATCTCTTAATGGCCTGTGCCGAAGCCGTCCAAGAAGACAACTTCAATCAGGCAGAAGCCCTCGTCAAACAAATCGGTTTCTTAGCTGTTTCTCAGGCCGGAGCCATGCGTAAGGTAGCCACCTACTTCGCCGAGGCATTAGCTCGGAGAATCTACAAAATATTCCCTCAAAATTCAGTCGACCACTCTCTTTCAGATATTCTTCAGATACACTTCTATGAGACCTGCCCTTATCTCAAGTTCGCTCACTTCACGGCCAACCAAGCGATTCTCGAAGCCTTTGAAGGGAAAAAACGGGTTCATGTTATTGATTTTTCCATGAACCAAGGCATGCAGTGGCCCGCTTTAATGCAAGCTCTTGCTCTCAGACCTGGTGGCCCACCTGCTTTCCGGTTAACCGGCATTGGACCACCGGCTCATGATAACACGGACCAACTTCAAGAGGTGGGGTGGAAGTTGGCTCAGTTGGCAGAGACTATTCATGTGGAATTTGAGTATAGAGGTTTTGTGGCTAACAGTTTGGCCGATCTCGATGCTTCCATGCTAGAACTCAGACCTCCTGAGGTCGAGTCTGTAGCTGTCAACTCGGTATTTGAGCTTCATAAATTGTTGGCTATACCGGGAGCTATGAAGAAGGTTTTGTCAGTTGTGAAACAAATGAAACCGGAGATTGTTACTGTCGTTGAGCAAGAAGCGAACCATAATGGTCCGGTTTTCTTGGACAGGTTCACCGAGTCATTGCACTATTACTCGACTCTGTTCGATTCGTTGGAGGGATCAGTGAGTACCCAAGATAAGGTGATGTCAGAGGTGTACTTGGCGAAGCAGATTTGCAATGTTGTGGCATGTGAAGGACATGGCCGAGTTGAGAGGCATGAGACTCTGACCCAGTGGCGGACTCGGCTGGTTTCGGCTGGGTTTGCTCCGGTTCATCTCGGCTCAAACGCGTTTAAGCAGGCTAGCATGCTATTGGCCCTGTTTGCTGGCGGAGACGGGTATAGGGTGGAAGAGAATAACGGGTGTTTAATGTTGGGTTGGCATACTCGCCCGCTCATAACCACCTCGGCCTGGCGGGTGCGCAACCACCACCCCGCAGATGGTGCTGCTTAACAATGACTCAGAACTCTCCGAGTCAAAATACCGAGTGAGGTCAACTCTTTTTCAGTATTGACATAAAACCAAACCCTAGTGCGGTTCTGTATGATATGCTGAGCTGGGACTGAGTTAAAGTGGGTCCCACAACTGACTCTGTCTCTCTGGATGAACTTTTGTTAATTAGTAGTAGTACCCCCCCCTCTCCTAGTCATTTTGTTTTGAAATTTTCGCTGCTGTTTCTTTAGGAATTTTCATTTTCAGGTTTTTTTTTCTGTGGAATCTTCTGTATTTCTCAGGGTGAATCAAAAGGTATATATATGTGTGCGTGTCTATATATATATATCGTGGTAATAAAAGACAGGAGAACTCCTTTGAAGCAGCAGCACCTATGGGGGTCATTTAGTGGATCTAAAATGTTTTAACTTCATCATCATTTTTTGCATTTGCATGGATTCTACATCAACTGATCAAAGTCGAAAGAGAGCCAAGTTAATCAAGGCATGGGAAAAGTGACCAAGCCTGGCTGGCTTTGAGTCTCAAGCTGAACTCTCACTGCTGCCACCAGGACTGCAAATTGTTTTTCAGAAGGATTACTGAGAATTCTCTTATTATGTCAGCAAAGCAGACTCATACAAAAATGATAAAAGTCTCACTTTTGCTTACTTTATTGTGAATAACCTGAGAAATTGGGTGGCCACTTCTTGTCCAAATCAAGAATGTTCATCGTATCTCGCCTTTTAACCAGCACCTGTAATCAAACCTGTTCACAGCTTTAGGACTGCTTGCTTTCGCAGTTTGAAAATGTTTTTCATTTTTTTTCTCCATGTATTCTGTTGTGGCTTGTGGGGTTTTCAGATTGCGTTGATGTTAGAATTAAATAAAAAATAAAGACACTACTATCCTCCACTTTATGTGATTACAAATAATCACTATATTTCGAGAAGCACAAACCTAAGCTGATGGAAAGCTAAGATCAGAAACCAGATGGCCGAGTGTTCATCGATCTATTTTTTTTTCAACAAATAAATATTTCTCATGTACAAAACAGTAACTTATCATCCTGCCCTTCTATCTCAAGATTTAACAGCACTGCTGCCAATGGTTATACGATCACGGTGTGCCTGAAAAGGATCCATCTCCATCTGCCGGCTTTGTCATCTCGGCAAATATAGAAACAAGCAAATCACCATCAAAGAGATTTCTCAGGATTTGTCGACACTGCAGGGATGGCAATAATTTAGTGCACAAAGGCCAGTGGGTGGCTGAAAGGAAGCAATCACCGCGTCCATGTTCGCCTCTGCGGATTGGGACAGCTTTAGATTACAAAAATAACAAGCAATAATGTAATGCTTGTTCATGGTATTTTCACGACCATGCAATTTCCTTAAAATGCGACTTCACTAATCTTTGGACATCACATCGAATCCCATTTTCAAATGCTCTTTTTTCTTGCTACACGATTGTTTTCCCTCACCACGCCGAGTGATATCATTTTTTATTAACATGTTAAAAAAAAGTATTCAAACATTGTCAACATGTATTTTAATAAAATAAACTGTACAGAGTTTATCTTGATGTGACTTTATCAACTTCATACATCTAGAAATACTATAAATAATTGATTAAAAAAATTGACTATAAAATTAATATAATATTGAAGAAAAATATCTAGACGGCAATATATTGGGTGACTTATGTTAATATGATAACTTGCAATCTTGATTATGAGATCATAATAATTTCATAGAAAACTAATTGAAATAAAATATGAATCTCAAATCTCAATCAAACTAATATTAAACAATAAAATTATAAAAAAACTCTCATAAACTCGGATCAATATGTCAAATTTATGAATCGAGTTATGAAATTGAAATGATCACATAAAAAACAAATTAAATTAAAATATAAATCGCAATTAAATTAATATCAAAGGGTGAAGTTGAAAAAAATCAAATAAATAATTATATATATAAAAAAATTCATGCCAACTTGGATTAGACTGAGAAACCTATGATATATATCATGAAACTAAGAGGGTGTTTGGGTTTTGAAAGTACTTTTCTTGCCGAAATATATCAAAATGATATATTTTTTTATTTTTTAAAAATTATTTTTGATATCAGTATATTAAAATGATCTGAAAACATTAATTTTTTTATTTAAAATGCAAAAAAATAATAATAATCAAAAGCTGCGGTGCAGCGGGTGAAACGCCGCGCCAAACAGCTTCTAAGATAAATTTATAGAAATCAAATAAAATTTTTGTAAAATTTAATCACCAATAAGTTCAATATTAAATTATATAATAAAAAATAAATCAAGTTAATTTATCAAACTAGCAACCTATGTCATAAAATTATAAAATTTAATTCTCAATAAAAACAAATATCAAAAGATAAAAGTTAAAAAAAAAAAGAAGCTATTAATTGGTTAATCACAGTGGTCTCTCTCTCTCTGTATATATATAGGTGGGTCTATATATAGTCTTTAGTCCCTGTATTGTTGACTACATAAAATAATTGTGAAGCTAGATCAGATCATGGAATGGAACTCGCAGACAGGTGGAAGGAGAGAAGGCAGGGTACTGTGCAAAAGCTGGTTGGATAGGCTGTCATTTTGTTCCCTCCAATTTTAGAGACACCATAGAAAACATTCTCGTGGATTTTAAAATGGGCCAGTGTTGAAAAACGTCAGTATCACTTCACTCGTGAGCTTGATACAGTTTAAGATGTCGGGGAGGCTTGTGATTGTGACGTGATGTCTTCAATAGCCTGCCTGCCTTCATCTAAGCTTTGATTTGAACACACACACACACCCCAGTGATCGATAGCCTCCCATTCAAACTTTTCACATTTTTTTCATCATATCTTACCAGAAAGATCTCAGTGTGGATAATAGGAGCTAGCTCGCGAAATTGTATATCGTTATCATTTTAACAGTTCATCAGAGAAGAAGAAGAAGAAGAAAATCTCCTCCTATCTTCATAGAAAAATTATTCTTGCGTCGTCCAAACTTCTTCAGGCTAGGATAAGCAAGATCTTTCTTTCTGCGGTTGAGGATTAAATATGCTTCGTCTTTTTCTTACTTTATTCCTGAACAGGATCGCTGACCATGTTCTCAACCAGCAAAAGCAACAGTTCATCCCTTTTTTATAGAGCTCAAATCGACGCCAAACCAGTTGTAGAATGGTAGATGACGGACGCTATTTGAATATTACTAGATGTAAATAAATAATAGATAGTGTGCTGATGATCAAAACGTTTGCAATGCCACTTTGAAAAGTTATTAATTGGCATTAAATAAATCACAAAAGCATTGGTTGCAGACAAATAAAGCAAGTTGTAAATGATTGATCTTCGATGAAAGAAGTCGGCGTTGAATTTTCTAGATTTATTTATTTATGGACAACTCCTAACTATAGACGGACAAGTAGAATTTTACCTTCTGAAACTAGCTTTGAAGTTGTTCTTACACCTACCCTTGGTACCGGCAAATTCTTTAACCGACTTCTCTGTAAGAACCCGCGCTATCAAAGTGATTAGGTAGAATCGTAACTGGAGCTTTAAACTGATGAGGGTGTAGAGATCCACGCTGTCAATTGCCAAGGCCACTTGTTGCTAATTTAACCATAGCAGTGAAAGTGGAGGTCGAATTCATGTGGAACACCTCTAGGGTTGAATGCATGGGAGCGCAGAACAAATGAAAATCTGGAAAAATCAGGAGTAGGCAAAAGGCTGATATCAGCGTTACTTTGTGCGTTTTTCTTCTCAGACAACAGATGAATACTCTCATCAGAGTTTGGACCGTGGCTGAAAATATAATTTTGCGAGCTCTGTTGAGTTCACAAATCCAAACAGATTCACACCCCTGTCACAGAAAACTGAAACGCACACTTTATTCACAGATCCAAGACCCATTTATAGGATCTAATACAACATGCATCCACTACTACCTAGTTCTTAACAAACAATTAACTGCAATCAACTAACTACTAGCAAAAACTCTAACAAACTAAACTTCTAATAACAGAACCCTATCAAACTATTCTCAGACTCCACAAACAGTCGGCTAGTATTACAACCACAAATGCATCAAGTTTCAGTGGCTAGTCATAATGTCAGCTAAGTGTTCCTGTGAGCAACAATACTTGAGTTCTTACACCCTATTCTTTGACAAATCTTGTAGAAAATGATATCTAACAGCTATGTGTTTACTTCTCCCATGCATAATTGGATTTTTGAAGAATTTAAGTTTTGAACAAATATCACAATAGATCTCACATCCTGATTCCAACTTAGATGATTAAGAATCCTTTGTATCCGTCTAGTTGTTGGGTTGAGTTTTTCTTCTAAATAAAAGATGATAAAAAACTTGTGTAGATCCAACCCACATGAAAAGATCTATTTAGAAAAATAGGGTTTCATGACCCCACTTATTTACTGCAGGAAAGTGAAAGAGAGAGACACAAGAAACGAGAGTGAGCTACCAAAATATAGGGAAAATAAAGTTCTCGGATTTTTCTATCTAGTTTTGATCAACTGGTCCAATTAAGTTGAAATTTTATAGGGATATTCATGACATATGAATCTTCATTGTGAATGGTGGAGATTGGATTTTGAGCACTTTGCATATGTTTTTCAGCCCATGAACAATAGCCTTTATTTTTGGTGAGACATTCCTTAAATTCTTGTAGTAATTGATTTGTGCCAAAAGATTGTATTTCTTGAAGATAGTTTATGTTTTTATGCCTTTAGTAGAGACTAGAGAAGACTCATTTATTTCTATTATTATTGATAATGAAAGTGTTTAAGTGGACTACGGTCATGTGGTTTTTTCTTCTCACATTGGGAAGAGATTTTCCACGTAAAAATTATGTGTCTTGTGCTTGCGGTATTTGAATAAATTATCTCTTTGTCTTGTTCTATTTTATAGTTTCCTACAAATTCACACAGAGGGAGTGTTGAGTATTGTTGTTTCTCCTAACAATAACCTGACAAACACACATTACATCTAATATAATTTCACTTTCTATTGTTGACAATATAACCACTGCTTGTTTCTTTGAACATCAAAACACAACTCCAAAGCTCATTAAGAAAACATGTTCAGAAGTGTTTTTTTCTATTATCCAAGTCACCTACATAATCACTCTCAGAATAGGCTACCACTCTATCAGTTTCTCCTTCTTTTTAAAACAATAATTACGATATCATCTATATTATGACAAATAATAATTATAATATTAATTATGTAAAATAATATTTATAATGACAAATATAATAATTCTGAAAAACATTACTTGATCAATGTTATTTTTTTAAAAACTAACTTATATGTCTTTTTTTATGTATGATATTTCAAATCTCAAATCATGAAAAAAATATATAAAAAACCACATGTTGGGAAGACAGGTAGCAAAATTGGGTCAAATTATTTACAATAATAAAATAAAAAATTGTCATGCGTTACGTCACAACCGACACCAAATTTTTTAACATGTAACAAAAATTGTTAATGGTTCTAAATGTTTTTTTTTATATATATATATATATATATATATATAATTTTAGGGACCTTTTTCTTAAAAAATAGGAGAAACTAATTATATATTGTGATATTTTTTTTATATTAATGTCTTAAAATATATATAAAAAATTGAACTAATTTTTTTTTTTTATAAATCTCACATTAATTTAATCTCAATGTCCTAAATTTTTTTTAATACAACAATGAGAAGAAAAACTATAAAAAAAATATTTGATAAATTTTAGCAGTTGTATTTTTTTCATTTGTCAAATAAATTATTTGTCAAATAGTTAAAACATTCCCAACAAACAAGTTGTATGTTTCAGACAATAAATAATATATCTTTAGTCAATTTGATCAATTGCAGCTTTCCTATCTACCAATTAAATTATTACCAAAATATTTAAAACAAAATTGTCAATCAAATTATTCAGAGTATAAAATAAATTACTCATTTATGTTAAAATTCAATGATTGTAATTTTAGAATTTTCTAATTAAAGAATTCATAAAATAAATAAAACATATATAACAATCAATGGGCATGTTACACAGAGCACGTAACTCATTTTAACATATTTTTTTTAATTCTAATTTTACAATCTACCAATGAAATAATTATTAAAAAAAATTTAACAGTAGCAATATTCAATCACTTTTAGGCGGAAAAAAACTCTTTCTAACAAATTCCATTAATTATAATTTTATCAATTAAATATTAAAATAACCAATTATAATAATTATAAAATCAATTAATTTTCTACATAGAAAAAAACCAAGATAAGACATTCAAAATAATGATTATTTTTAAGTTTTTTTTCTTATAAATATGTGAGACTAATTATATATTTTAATATTTATTTAATATTAGCATCTAACAATATATAGAGAGAGAAAAACAAATGACCTAGAAATTTTTTTAAAAAATAATTAATATAAGTGTTCTGAAATACTTTTAATATAATAATATGAGGAATAAATCTTATAAAATAAAAAAAAAAATATATATTTTGATATTTATAATTATGAAGACCTTGAAAAAATATATAAAAAATTATTTTTTTATTTTAAAACTCACAAATTAATTTAATCTTAGTATTATGAAATACTTTAAATATAATAATATGAAGAACAAATCTTGAAAAAAAAAATTAAATTTCAAATTATAACGATAATAATAGTGGCACCAATAATATTGTTAATAGTAATTAGAATATTAATTATTTTCAATAATTGTTCCTATAACAATTATAATAATTATGATAATTTAATAATAATAATAATAATAATAATAATAATCAAGGTAATTCATTAATCGATATTATTTTCGTGAAAAATAGACTTCTATAATTTCTTTATGTATGGTATTTCATATCAAATATTAAATGAATAAAAAATATATGAAGCTACATATATCCAAAACAAGTTAAAAATATTGGTTAAATTATCTGAAAATAAAATATATATGAGTCAATTGTCATACGCTTCACCGCAAACAAAACCAAATTTTATAAGATGTCAAAAAATATTACTTGTTCTTGATTTATTTAATAACGTTATACATTAGAGTGAAATAATGAATCCACAAGACTTTCAATTATTTATTTTTTAATATATTCATTTTATTATAGATAATACATTTAAAATAATTCAAAATATTATTTTGAAGGTTTTTCTCTTAAAAATAATTATATATTCTGATATTTATTCAATATTGATGCCTTAAAAAATATAACAAATAACTAAAAACAAAATATTAACTATACATGTATAAGAGAAAGTTTTACTTTTATTTTACATCATCAAAGATGAACTAAATAATTAATTATTTGATAAAATCTAAAAAAAAAAAATCTTTGATAAATGGATCCAAACTAAATCTAGAAATAAAAGAATTAATTATTTTTTCCTTGCAAGACTTTTAATTGTTTTCATTTAATCATTCTGTTAAAATTATTTATATATTTTATTTTAATTTTGATCTATATACTTTTAATTTTTTATTTATATTTCTAAATAGTCTTTATTTTTGTTTATGTTTATATATATATGCTTTTAATTTTGATTTTTAATTCTATTTATGTCCTTTTTGTAAAAGTTTTATTTGTTAGAAAAATTTAATTCTTAGATTTTAAAAATACTAGGAAAAAAAAGAAAATTTATAAAAAAAAATAGGTAGACAAATTTATCCATGTTTTCTACAATTAAAAAAAATATATGAATTACTTTCTCTGTATTAATATTACATTGTTATTTTTAGTCGGAATAAAAAAACTTTTTTCTAATATATTTTACTAATTAAATATTAAAATAATTAATTAAATTTCACATATATAAATATTATATTTTAATTTTGATTCAGCAAATCCTATAAAAATTATTTGTAGGCAAGAGAACATATATTTAAAATTTTCAAATTAAATAATTTTTATCTTGATAATTTTTTATTATGTATATATATTAAATTTTAATTTTAGACCAACAAATCCTATTAATTTTTTAATCCCAACAATCATAAAATTTGTTTGTTCAACCTAATTGTTATTGTTTTGACAATAATATGATGATAATAACTTTATTATTAATTTTAGATATTTAAATTTTGAACTAGATTTACAAAAATATTCCAAACTAATTTGACCAGACCGCATCAAGGTTCCCAAAACGCTGCCGTTAGTCAAGTACCCTTCACGTGTTGCTTAATTGTGATCAAATGATCCTCCTCCGTCCACGTTGTTTTCACTTTTCCAAGCCCCATCTTCACCGTTCAGCTGTCTTGGATTTTTACCTTCTCATTAAAGGTGTGTTTGATATTACAATTGCTATTATGATTAAAGTTTTTAAAAAATATTTTCATCAAAAATATTTTTAATTATGATTTATAATTGAAGATAAAGTGTTTGGTTAAAACTGTGGTTGAGTTTGAGGTTTAATGAAAAATAATTTCATATATTTAGTTACCATGCTTTTCATATTGTTGTCAACTTGTGAAATCACACACATGTGCCCCCCCCACATATATATTGCAGATTTAATAATCATAATAGTATAATATAATTAATAATTCAAGTAAATTTGTTTTTTTTTTTATTCTCCTAGCAAATTAATTGCAATGTCATAATGAACAAGATCCATACATAAAGACTTCTGCAATCCCTGACTATTTTCATGAGCTATAATATCTAGTAAAATATTATCTAGGATATAATGTGACTTAAGTATAAAATTTATCGTAATTTCTATTGATGTGTTGGTAAATTCTAGATTAATTAGTTTGATGATAAATAGGATATTTATGTTATTCCTTTGGAAAATCTATCCCTGGAATATTTTTATAGGTGTAGTTGTTTAGAATAGTTGTATTTGTTAAAAAATTAATACTTTTGATTTATTATTATTTTAATATAAAAAATAAATTACAAAAAATAAAATAAATTGTTTTAATATATTTTAAAATAAAATAAAAAATAATTAATTTCTACCAACAAAAACAAAATAGGATGAAAGTCTACGACAAACAAACACAAATCCCTTCAAATAAAATCCAACTCTAACTCTCTCTGGTCTCTGTAAAATTCTTTCTCTAGAGGAATTAAAACAACAATCTCTTGACCCTCTCCTCTCCGGTCTCCTCTCCGATGAAGAGCAACGGGTCCTTCCCTTTCTCTCTCTTCTTTTCTTGAAACGCTGCATTTTTTAATTCTTTGATAGTCTATAGATCTTGATGCTCTTGTTTTGTTTTTACAATGCATTTTGGATTTTCTTTGATTTATTAGTTTCTTTGTTTAATAATATCAAGAATCTATTTTGTTATGACAAACAAAATGCGAGGATGCATTGTATTCATTGCTCAAGCTTGGCGCGCGACGGCCAATACGATATTTGGCATAAGTGGTAATGTCTAAGATCATATCTAGAGGGGATAATATTTTGATATATTCTAGAGCAAGTAGTCTCTAAGGGTTTCTTTCTGATGCTGAGAGAAGCGAACTTCAAAGAGCAGAGATGGTGAGGACAAGGGTTTAATTCGGAATTAATTTCCAACAATTTTTTTTTCTGCTGGGAAATCATAAATCACATTGAAAAACGGCGTTTTATCCATTTAATTATATGAAATCCACATCAATTTTTCAGCTTTTTTACATTAATCAATCACTAAAACATTAATTTTTTTGCAACCTCAGTTCAAACCTCATTACCAAACACCCAAACACCGTTGAAGCTTCCCGATCAATCTGTTCGATTATCCAGAGAGGGAGGGGGAGAGAGAGAGAGAGAGCCGGCTCATCTTCATGGCCAGAACTCGTCCTTAGACCCATTACAGTCGGTAATTCCATTGGTTTGTGTACGAACGAGGGAATCTGAAAATATAAATGGTGACCAGTTGGTTTGTTTGACGGACGGGTAATTGATGCTCATCGGAGACGTTGGGAACCATGCACATCTAGTTGAAGAACTCCGCTTCTGTTCGTGAGGAAACTTGATTCTCGAGAGCAAATCGAACCTGATTTTCCTATTTAGCTGATTGTAATCCAACCGACATGTGCGCGGGGGTATTGGTACATGAAGGTACAAGATGAATGACTTTGTCATCGAGTAATATAGGTGAAGAGTCGATCTTTCTATGCTCCGTCAATCTGTAACCGGCCGCAGCCATCCCTTTATATAGCTATATGCAACAGGCAGGTCAAATGCACTCTAGATTATTGGCTGGCTTTGTTACAGAACAAGCGAGGCCTCGGTTGGGTCCAAAATGGAAGACCAACAACGATTCTCAAATGTCATGAATGACAAAACAGTGAATTGAAGCTTCAGAAAATCACAGCAGCTGGAGCTTAACTACAATGGGTAACAGTTTATGAAACAGTCCATTGTTAGTTGTAGATCCAGGAAGTTTAACTTTTTACTGGGAGAGATTAGACCGTGTTACTTCTTTTAGTGCCTTTGTAGCAGAGATATTTCAGTGATAGATTGGATTTGAGAGAAAAATATTGATTATCACAAGCTAGCTTTGTGATTCATGTGTGTTTGATTCTCCTTGTTCATGATGAGATTTTAGACTGTGTTTGATATTGTTTTTGTTTTTGTTGTTAAGGTTTTAAAAAATCAGTTTCATGAAAAGCACTTTTAGTTGCGGTTTAAAATAAGCAGCGAAGTGTTTGGTTAAAAATATGGTTAAGTTTAAGGTTGATAAATAACAGTTTTGTGTGTTTAGTTATCATGCTTTGTAATATTAGTTTTAACTTGTGAAATTCCTTAAGGGTTACACACGCATATATAAATTGTTTTTAAAATTTTGTAGATTAATAATCATAACAATAAAATATAATTAATAAAACATAACAATAAAATATAATTAATAATTCATGAACAAAATAAGTATTTGTTTTTATTCTCCCATTAAACTACCTGTAATTTCTTCACGAACAAATATTTCCTTTTCATCAGGATTGATCTATATATATATATTTTTTTTTAAAATCGATCTGGGTCGAGAGCAGGCCTAGCCCGAGTCTAGCTTAAAACATAAGGGCGTGAAATGATGCGCTGCAATTCATGTCTTCTTCAGATGTGAACAGTAGCGTCGGATTGACCATGACGAGAGCATAAACGGCTGATGTCGATGGGTAAAGGAGGCTGAGGTGGTTCTTCATGTGATGGTGGCAACATAAATGATGGCCGGCAACAGCGTTTGAATGTTGTTGCATCCATGGTTGTTTTGGAGAGAGAGAGAGAGAGCTTCTGGTGATCCATGGTTGTCTTCTTCCTTGTGGTTGTTTGGTTATGAAGCAGTCACTATAGTGTCATTGTCTTCTTGGTTGTGCCATCCATGGTTGTCTTCGTGCGTTGCACTATCCTCTGGTCGTGGCTTCTCGTCCATGGCTGTCTTCTGTGGCTTCTCGTTCTTGACTACAAGAAGCAGCCACTATAGTGGCTTCACGTATTGCAAATCAATCGCAGGAAAAAAATGAATCTTCTGCCTATTACAAAACGCAGTTTCAATCATTTTTTGGGTGGGACCCATTGCAATTTTCTTTTGCTTATTTCGTTACCAAACATTGCTCAGTTGCATATCGATCGAAATGGAGGTTCGATTGCAATGCGAAACGGGCATTAAATTACGTGGCTGTTCTGAAAAAAAGAAGGCAAAGAAGAGACAAGGGTGGTTAGAGATATAATTGGACTGTTTAACGTAACAGGTAAAATGAAATTGAAGTAGACTGGTGTAGATTAGATGTGTACTCTTGTTCTTTGTTGGGTATCGAGAAAGATCAGGCAAATTTTCATACAAGTTCATCTTGTTTCCTATTTATTTTAATCTTGATATTTTATTTTCATGAAGTTTTAGTCCTTATTTGAAAAATTCCTCCTATAGTTTTTTGGTATATTCCATTTACTCATGATTTTAAAAATTATTACAATTAACCCTTGATCGTAAAAGGTTTTTTTGTAAAGTACTAGTTTTGTACCCACACGCCGCCGTTATGTGGTGGTTAACTTTTTTATGTTAAGTAGAAAATGCTACCATGAAAGTTTTTTTAAAGTGTTTTTGAATGTGTGAAAATGCTAAATTCTAAATCAAAATGCTTATCTATGTATTGTATTTATTTAATTAGACTAATATTTTATCTTGCAACAAGGGTTACGCATTTAGTTATGTTTAATAAATATATTTTTTATTTGATCAAGTAATTACATGGGTCAATAAAATATATAAAAAGGATCATAAATGAAAGCAAGCTCAATTAAACAATAAAGCTTGACTATGAAATAACTCAATATTGAATAGTATTTTTTTTTAAAAAATAGATTGATTCACGAACTCGCAATAAAATGTTAAATGAATAAAATTAAAAATAAATTAATCAAATAACCTAAATGATCCAAAAACAATTCATGTTACCTTTCAAAAGGTATAACCAAAGTCATGAGGTTTTTAGGACAAGTCTCGGTTCGTAAAAAAAAAGAAAAATATTGAAACATAAAAATGGGAAAAAAGTTAAAGGCTTGAAAAATAAACAAAGTCAATTTATGTTAACCTTTAAAATTCACAACCATTGTCACGAGATCGAAAATAATTGTATAGAAAGTAAATCTATAAAACCAACCAGACAATTTCCAATAAATCTCTTTTAAGGCATGAATCTAAAAATAATATTTACAAAAAAAAAAAAAACACTAGTTAACCTTCTAATCTTGTAACCATATGAATAATATCTATTATTTTAAAATTAAATGTCAAGAAATGAGATTAAAAACATAAATTATAAAAAACAAAGTGAACATGTGTTAACCTTTAAAGTTGAGATCATAGTCATGAAATCAAGAAATACTGTGTAAAAGACAAGCTTATAAGAATAAAGAATCTAAACTCTCAACTAAAAATAAGCAATGGGGCATTCATGTAAATTTGAGAAGAGAAAATATTTCCCCGTGTCTTTATTGAATGACTTTCCACCGTTTATATACAAGTATTTTGCTATAGCTGTGCTACGCTATTTTAGGAATATGAATTACAATAGGAATAAAAGAGTTGACAGAGCAGGTATGCATATTTCTTTCCTAAACAATTACGTAAACTTTGGGATATCTATTGATCCTTTCTTAACACCCCCCCTCAAGTTGGAGAGTGAATGTCAAGAACTCCCAACTTGCGAATCATAGTAGAGAAGGTTTCCTTTCCCAATGGCTTAGTAAAGACATCCGCAAGTTGATTTGCTTTAGACTGAACGTATCTGACAACCTGAATAGTTGTAGAGAATTTTGCAAACCATTGACAAGAACCTTGCTTTAATCTATACAACGACTTGTTGAGGAGACATACCAAATTCTCCCCCCGTTGACGAAAACCAGGAGGTGGACACATATAAATTTCTTCATGAAGATCACCATGAAGGAAAGCTTTGTGCACATCTAGCTGGTGAAGGGACCAATTTTGTGTTGCTGCCATAGCCAACAAACAATGGATGGTGATCATTTTAGTAGTCGGTGAGAAAGTGTCATGGAATTCTATACCTTCTAACTGTGTGTAACCCTTTTCCACCAACCGGGCTTTGTAACGTTCAATGGTATCATCTGACTTACGTTTGATTTTATAGATCCAATGACATCCAATAGTTGTTTTACTAGGAGGAAGAAAAGTGAGCGACCAAGTGTTATTAGCTTCCAATATTGCCAATTCAGATTTCATGGCAGTTTGCCACTACGGAAGGGAGGCAACTTCAATGTAAGATTGGGGCTCAATGTATTGACTCATAGTGGCAATATATGAACAAAGCTGTGGTGAGTAGGGATGGTAAGAGAGAAAATTACATAGAGGATAACGTGTACCTTTTGATGAACCAAATGAGGAAGCCAATGATGGTTTGGGAGACAATACTTGGTTGCAGATGTAATCACGTAAAGCAGAAGATGGGTTGTGATGGCGCTGGGAACGACGCAAAGGCTATGCAGGAAGTAGAGAGGAAGGTGATTGCGTGGGAACTGAGGGAGAAATATTTGGAGGAACTGGAATGGGAGGCGTAAATTGTGAGATGAGGAAGTCTGTAGTAGGAAAATCAAGTAAGGAAAGAGGCAAGACAGGGGAAGGAGTTGCAGAACCAGAGTTTGATGCATGAGGTGCAAGATTGGGTGGGGATGTTTTGTATGGGAAAGTGTGTTCGTGGAAGACAACATCATGGCTAGTGAAAATTTTATGGGTGGTAAGGTTGAAGAGCTTGTAGGCTTTTTAACCGACCAGGTAACCGAGAAAAACATAACATGTGGCTCTAGGAGCAAATTTGTGTGCAGCATGTACTTCGGTGGCATATGCAAGACAACCAAGAATTCTAAGATGTGAATAAGTGGGAACCTTTTCATAAAATCTCTCAAAAGAGGTTTGGTGAGAAAGAATTGTTGTTGGTAAATGATTAATTAAATGCACAGCGGTAAGAACACATTCTGCCCAGAAGTGCAAAGGGAGATGAGCTTTAAAACGAAGGGCACGTGCAGACTTAAGGATATGATGATATTTACGTTCTACAGCCCCATTCTGTTGAGGTGTATAAACGCAAGAGTGTTGATAAGTTGTGCCATGTTGGCGAAAAAAATTCCGCATTGAAAAAAATTCCTCTCCATTATCAATGATAATATTTGCGATGGATGCATTTAATTGTGTTTTGACAAAGGAAAAAAATTATGTGAGGAAATTTTGTGTTTCATGCTTGTTATGCATAAAGAACACCCACGTAAATCTAGAATAATCATCCACGATTGTTAAAAAATACTTAGCACTTGACAAGGAAGGAATTTTATAAGGGCCCCAAATATTACAATGAATTAATTCAAACGGTTGAATAGATGAAATTGAACTAGCAGAAAAAGGAAGTCAACATTGTTTTGAAAGAGCACAAATATCACATGCATCATTGAGTTTGAAAGAAAAATTGAGTAAATTTTTTGCCATAAAATTTAATCGAGAGGAAGATACATGCCCTAATTGGCGATGCAACAACTTGGAGGAGATGATGTGAGAGCAAAAAGATTTCGTAGCAATAGCAGCGGAGGGTTAGAATTTTTGTGTCGATGTTTATGATGCTAAGGCAACCAAGTAATAAAGTCCGTCTCGTTGTTTACCCAAATCAATCGTCGTCTTCGTTGTCAAGTTCTGTAAAATACACCAATAAGAAAAAAATATTACTGAACAATTTAAACCTCTTGTAACTCTACTGATAGACATCAAATTCACTTTAAAGGACGGTACACCAAGAACATTTGTAAGAGAGATAACAGAATTAAAGGCAAAGTCCCGGTGGAAGTAATTGGAGCTTGTTCTCCACTAGGTATAGTAACCGGTGGTAAAATAAAATTCTGACGACTATTGACAAGCAATTTTAGAGAAGAAATAATGTGATCGGTTGCACCACTATCTAGAATCAGTCGAGGTAGTCTGTATGGTGCTTGCAACAAACCTGGAGAAGTAACAGCAGCATTGGCCTGAGGTCGAGGGGGTTGATCTATCCCATTGTTATTCATAATGGACAATATCTGTTGGAACTGTAAATCAGAGAACCCATTCATGATTGACTACATCTCTTGCCTTGTGGGACCTTCCTTGACGTAATTGGCTGAAGAATAAGCAGCCTTGTTGTAGGGAGAATGATTTCCTTGTCGATTGAAACGACTAGCTTTGTGTTTTGGATGACCTGGTGGGTAACCATGCAGTTTCCAACATGTATCTCATACATGATGGTCATTATCACAGAATGAGCAATGCAGTGGCTTACGGTTAAAAAAGTTAGAGCGAGAGGAAGTGCCTTGTCCTGACCGAACTGCTAGAGTTGTGAGAGTATCTCGTTGGACTACCATGGTTGCAGTTTCTGCTATCTCTTGTGTATCATTTAGGCTGTGTTGCTTTTCTTCTTGAATAATAGAGGAATATGCCTTGCGAACATCAGGTAAAGGGTTTAGCAATAGGATCTGTCCTCTAATCGCCTTGTAAGAGTCATTAGGCCCCATGAGGAACTACATCAAATACATTGTCTGCAAGATCTAGCTTGATTGAATTGAGGATTCATGATAGAATCATGTCATTACATCTTTTCCATGAAGCATAATTGTTTGGTTGTTTCTCAGCAGATGGTATCTATACCTTTCCATCTATAAATCCCAATTTATTTTTAGCAATCAAAGAAATTATCATAGATCTGCATCAGGTAGAGTAATTATCGCCATCAAGTGGTTTAGAGACCAACACCAATCCTGGGTGATCTGAATGGTAGAGAAAAAAAGGGTCGAAGGCATTGTTCTTGTCTTCCTTAGAAGATTGTTCTTACTCTGTCATGATTTGGCTGGGATTTCAAAGTAGGGAAAAAGACACGGCATAGAAAAAAAAGGAGGCAAGAAAAAAAACAGAGAGCTAGGTTACCAGCTCTAATACCATGTAAATTTGAGAAGAGAAAATATTTTCCCGTGTCTTTATTGAATGACTTTCCACCGTTTATATACAAGTATTTTTCTACAACTGTGCTACGCTATTTTAGGAATATGAATTACAATAGGAATAGAAGAGTTGACAGAGCAGGTCTGCATATTTCTTTCCTAAACAATTACGTAAACTTTGGGATATCTATTGATCCTTTCTTAACAATTCAACTAAACATAATAATTAAAAAACATAATGAATAAAAATATAAATAAGATTGTGTCAACATATTAATCCCATAACCATACATATGTTTAGGATAGCCCTGTAAAATAAAAGTGAGGGAAAAAATTAAGAATATTTCTTAAGAAAAATATAACATTAAAGAATAAAATAAAATAAAAATGACACAAAATATTATCAAAACCAATTCATGCTAACATTTGAAAATCATGATCATGGTCATGAGTAAAGAACAAGCCACATAAAGGCAAATCAAAATAAAATAAAATGAAGTCCTATGTAAGAAGACTATATTAAGGTATGAAACTGACTTCTTAAGAAAACATCAAAAAATATAAGTCTAACTCATGATAATCCTTGTGACCATGAACATAAAACTTTATTAATCTTATAGAAAGAAAAGTTAAAAAAAAATATGAAGACTAATAAACAAAATCAAATATTTAAGCTAAAAATTGAAATAATAAATCACCTACAAAATATCAAAGTCAACTTTTCTTACCCTTGATATTTGTGATTCAATAAAAACAATAATAGAGGTGAAAATCATATTTGATGAAAAAACAAATTTGAATATTAAAAGATGAAATTGAGATAAAATTCAAATAGTTAAAGGATAAAAAAAAACATTAAAAGAATATGAACTATTTTTTTATATAAAAATAAAATCAAATAGAAAGAGTTAAACTTTAAAATAGCAATAATAACAAATAAAAATCAAATTGAATATGAAAATAAATGGAAGTACACTCATACTTTTTTATCAATATTTTATACTTATTAAATTATCAAATTATGCCAAAAATATAAATATCTTGATTATAAGAGAAAATATAAAGACAAAAATAACGAAATTATTTTTTATTTTTAGCTGATCATGTCAGTCAATGTAATGATTGACAGTATCGAGTTTTTTTTTTTTTTTTTACCCAGTTAAGGTAATATCAATTATTGTGATACAAGTTGTTTTTCACTTGTATGGAAATAATATTTAAATGATTTGATTTGATTTTTTTTTATAAATAATCACATAAAAACAAAACTAAAACATAAAAAAATAATTTAAATAGATAAATAGATATTTTAAAAATAAAAGCAGTACTGGGTTCTTGTAAGACTAATTAAATCGTTATACTATGGCAATTAAAGTCAAAAGTCAGATTTGGGCCTCCAAATAATTTCCCCATAGCTAAAGTGTCCTTGTAAAAACACAAAACTACCCCTAAAAAGCTGACGAAGTGGTGGGGAATGATCTATTGATCATGAGAACTCCGCCTCTGAAAGGGTAGGCAAGAAGCAGCGGCTAGTCTTGTCTGTCCTGCGCACCAAAGGCTGTCTATAAACCCACCTTTGATGGCATTGAAAAGATCAGGAAATATCAAATGCTGTCAGTTGAATTCTAAGAGGCTGCTTCCTGAACCTTAGAAATGGATGAAAGGAACAGATGCTTGCCTGTGAAGGCTTGATTTAAGCTCCGGTATATCCAGTTCAAAGATGCCATTAGTAGCCAAGAGTCAAACACACTGCTACAAAATGCTAATCCAACAAAGAAAATTACAATTTAATCTTTTGTTTTTTTCTGGACTTCAGACCAAAGAAAATAGTGAGATTGCTTTATTCAAAGGAGTTCCGCAGGCCCTGTAATTAGAATAACAAATAAGCAGTTAAAAGAGTTTAAATTCCAAAGGGGTTTAACACCTGATCATGGAAAAAAGAAAGAGATACACTAAAGACGGCCAGAATAGCCAGTCTATTTTATTCAAGAAAAACATCCAGGGAGAACAATTTGATTGATTCCAGAACAGGAATTCTTCACATTTCTCTCAACTCTAATTAGAACAAAAGACCCTAATGGGACATGACCAGGTAAATGAAAAAACCACAGCAACCAGTAAGACGACCAAATTGAATAACTTGACAAGACTTGAATGAAATTGAAAAAAACTTCAATATATTGACGACAAGATATCATATCCTCCACTGGAGAGTCCATCAAAGAGAAGATACTTTAATATTTGAGTGACTTGTTAATCCATGCCATCCAGCTCCCACTCCCCTTCTGGGCAATTGCTGCATTAGATTTCCCATCACCCTCCGCCACTTTCAAATGCTGTGGCTTCTTGCATAGCATAAAATTGCGAGATCCCAGTGATCCGATAGTTTCCCATGGGCTTATGGCTGCAATCAAATTATAACAACAGACACAAATTGGATTTCGAATTTCAAGCACAATCAGAATAAGTTACAAATTAATTAGGAACCAAGGAACGTTCCAAATTCCAAAGAAATAACGCAAACAAACATAAGTAAACAATTGTCAACTGGCACAAAAAACTGGGTTTTGGACCAAGTAGCTTACCATCAGATCCAGCATTGGGGCAATAAAGCAAGAAATCATTGAGATCAGAGCCTAGAATTGGAAGGCGACCCTCACGGGCATAGGACTTTAGGGCAGTATCAATAACAGCAACCACCAGCTCCTCCTCGTTTACAACAAACCGGATCGGTCCTGCACTCCCTAGCACCGTGACGCTAATCAAGAACCTGTTGCCCTTGGCTGCCTGGTTCTTTTTCTGTTTGTAAAGAACCATTGTGCTGTTTTTCTTCTCTTAAAAAAAGAAATAGCAGAATCTAAACAAAAAAAATTGGGAATTGTTTTTTTTCCTTCTTTCTTCAAACAAAAAACCGAGAACTGGGTGTTTTTTAGCGATTAAAAATCAGTGTGAACAAAAACGACTTTTGTTGGTTTCTCTCTGATTACGGGTCGACACCGATGCAGCGAAAGTACCAGCCTTCTTTGCAAGACCCGAAAGAGAAAGCAGAGGCCACAGAGACAACGCCCGCCCTTGAATGGCAAAGGGAGAGCATGTAATTACTACTACTTCTTAAGATTTCCACCATTCACGACGATAACAACTAGATCTTCGTTTTCTTTGACGATCTATTTCTACACGACAAGAAAAAATACAGGCGCTTAGCTTCTTACCCCCCCTCTTTGTCTGGCAAGAAATTTTTTGGAGAAATCTAGATCTGAAAGAAAACGGTGGAGTGCTTGGGGACGAGGAGAAGGGCTTTGTAGGGGATGAGGGTAGGGTTTGGATGTTGTTTGTTTTGATATGGAAGGCTAATTTAAAGAGAGGGGTTCTCCTCTAATTTTGTTACCGAGTAATCGTCGACGTCATTTGCCTCGCACCGAGCTCACCTAACCTCTCTAGAATTTATTTTCCTTGCTCGTTTCAATTTATTCTACTAAATAATTAATAAAAAAACATTAATCAATTTTTCTGATGACGACAGCGAAAAGGAAAACCCCTCGGCAAGGTGAAATACGTTTATTTATTTCAAAAAATTTCGTTTCTTCGTATTCCCTTGCGTAGCTGCAAGACACGTTTTCTTTATATGGCGTGAGTAGTCGACTTGCGTCCATTCTCGATGACAGCTTGCAAGAAATATATGTTAGATGTTTGAGTTTAATTAACTGTTATTTCCACTAAAAAATATTATTCAATTTTTCTTTTTTATAAAATAATTCAGGCTGCCTCCTTGGAATTGATGGCTGGCTTGTTGTTTTTAGCTTATTACACCACGTGCCATGCATGCCAATTTATTCTCGAGATTTTAAAATAAACTCCGGTGCTCTCGATGATTTCAAAAGGTGCAGAAACTCATTCAGGATATTTATTTTCTTACAACCATTGCGAGCTCTCCAGTACCTCTATTCTTCTCAGGATCTTCTAGATATTTTTCTTGATTTCTGATTTTGTCGTGGACACGTAGGATATATTAAGTTTTTTTTTTATAGGAAAAGTTTAAATTATTTTTGAGCTTAATAAATAATCAAGAATAAGAAAATCAAATAGATATTACAGGGTGTAATAAATTAAAGTATCTATATTTCAATTGAAAGAGGGTTGTTGATGCTTCTCGGTATCGTACTTTGTTCCATTTTTTTAGTTAAGGTAATATTTATATAAAAAAGACATAAATCATTAGAATATACTTTTTATTTGAAAGATATGAGCAGAAATGTAAAAATAAATTTGTTTTAAAATAAATTTAAATTTAACTCATGTTTTTAAGATATTAAACATAAACAAGATATATCTCAGCCGACAATATATAGTATTTTTTATTAATAAAAAATACATAAAAAAACTTTATATATAATATCACAGACCATCTTCATCCCTTCCCGATCAAATACAAAACGTAACCCCTCTCTCTCTCATTGGTGGTGCTTGCTGCTGTGTTTGAAAACCATTTTTCTAAATATATAAATATGTACACATACACACAATGCATTTTAAATTAATTTTTTTAATATTTGTACATCATTTTTATATACCAATATTAAATATAATTTTTAAAAAGTAAAAAAATATATTATTATACTTCAAAACAAAAAAAATATTTTAAAAATCAACTACAAGGAAACTCTTAATCGATCACTGCTCTCGGGTTTTTTTGCGAAAAATGAATTCCCATGTAGATTACTCAGCCCCATTGTTATATCACCATCATCTTCTTTATCCTGATCCTTATGTCAACATCCTCGTAAAATGTGCCTTGTTGCTGGCACTTATTTACCTGATTGATATATATAACATGCTGTTTTTTTTTTTTTTTTATATATATATATATATATATATATATATATATATATATATATATATGTTTTCTATTTTATTTTTTTCTTGTTTTTATTTAGTTTAGATGAGGTTACTTGTCTGGTGCGTTTTTATTTTATATATATAAAAAATTAATTGATTTTTCCGATTTTACGATCCCAGCTGATTCTCGTAAAAGCCAACTTTGAGAGGGTTTTTACCTGAACGAGATTTGCCTTTTTTGTCTCGTTGTTTTGGGAATTGAAAGCAGGAGCAGTTGCATTAGAAGCCTTTGTTTGGGAAGACAGAAGTTTTGATGTTTTGTTCTTGAGAGGATCATAACTAGATAGTGAGCTACTGTGAGAGAATAATGTTAAATTTTGTTTACATTTTTACTATAATTAAAAAAACTTATAAATAATCATTATCATTATTTTGGATGTCTTATCTATAATAATTACAAATTTCAACACTTAGATCAAATTAAGAGCATATATATATAACCATAGAAAGAAATAGAATACATTAGAAATATATCTAGAAATTAAAGGAATTAAAAGTACATGGACTGGAATGAAAATAAAATATATAACTAATTTTAATCAAATAATTAAATTAAATAAATTAAAAATGCTCCAAGGAAAAAATAAATATTTTTTTATTTCTTGATTTAGTTTCAATCCATTTATATTTTTAGCAATTTTGGTATAATTTTAAATAATTTATTTTTATATATATATATATATATATATATATATATATATATATACTCTTAGTTTTGACTTTTAAATTTTTATTTGTATTAAATGTAATTTTGGTTAAAAAAACAGAGTAAATTCATCTTTTATGGTGTGAAATGAAAGTAAAACTCTCTTTTATTCATGTATAGTTAATATTTAATTATTAGTTATTTTATATATTTTTTAAGACATTAATATTAAATAAATATAATAATTTTATTTTTTATCTATTAAGATTTGGGACTATTTAGCATATAAGTTTCATGTAGTAATTGATCACCATAAATATGATTATTTATCTTGTATTTTAGCACACTATTTTTTTAATAAAAAAATAAATTTTAATTATATTTTTTGTGTGGTGACCTATTAAGTGTAATTTTATGTTATTCATGTTTGTTATATATCTCGTGTTGTTTTTGTTAATGTTAATTGGTGTTGAAACTCATTATTTGGTAGTTAATTGTGTGTTTGTTGTTGAATAATATCAAAATATATAATTATTTTCGAGAAAACATTCCTGATAAATAATCGTTATCATTAATTTAAACATATTTTCTATAATAAAATGAATATGTAAAAACCTAATATACAATAATAATAATAATAATAATAATAATTAATTTATTAATTATTATTATTATTATTATTATTATTAGTAGTATTATTGTAAATATTGTAAATATTTTTTCTATGATAAGAACCAAAAGTTTTGTAAACTGATTATTTTGCTCAAATATATAATATTATAAAAAAAATACAAGACTATTAATATTTTTTGTATTTTAAAATATTTGTGTAAGGTTATGACGAAGTAGAGGGCAATTGACTTGTATATTTTTTTATTGTAGATAATTTGTCCTGACTTTTCCACTTGTTTTGTCTACTTGTAACTTTGTATATTTTTTATTAATGTGATATTACATATAAAATATCATATATAAAAAAACCATAGAAGTCAATCTTTAAGAAAATTAACATCAATTGGTGAATAATTTTAATTATTATTGTTATTTTTATTATCATGATTGTTAAATTATCACAATATTATAGTTGTCATTGTAAATAATTCATATTCTTATTATTGTTGTTGTTGCTGTTGTTCATACTATCGAGGACACCATAATTATTGTTTGAAAAAGAAAATAAATTATTTTTTATTTTATAAGATTTATTCTTTATATTATTATATTAAAAGTATTTAAAAATATTGATATTATTATTTTTATTTCCAAAAACCTAGTTCACACACGCACAAATATATTTTAAGACGCTAATATTATATAAATATCAAAATATATAATTAGTCTCATATATCAAAATAAATAATCATTATTATTATTTTTCATGTCTTATCTATAATAATTAGAAATTTCAGCACCTAGACAAAATTAAGAGCATATATATATATATATATGAACATAGATAAAAATAGAGATTAAAAGTATATAGGCTGAAATGAAATAAAATATGTAAATAATTTTAATCAAAAGATTAAATTAAATAAATTAAAAATATTCTAATGAAAAAGAAATTGTTTTATTTCTTGATTTAGTTTCAATCCATTTATATTTCTAGCAATTTTGGTATAATTTTAAATAATTTGTTTGTATTTATGTATATATATTCTTAGTTTTTGACTTTTAATTTTTATTTGTATTAAATGTAATTTTGGTTAAACAACATAGTAAGTTCACCTTTCATGGTGTGAAATGAAAATAAAACCAAAATTATTATTGTTGTTGTTGTTGCTGCTGCTGCTGCGTTAATAATGAAAAAAATCAAAATTAAATGAAAGACTAAAAAAAACCTAAAAACTTTAACAAAAGAATAAATAATAAAATAAAATAAATGACTGTACAAAAATAATTGAATGCTAAATTCATATAGCAACAAAAATTTAAATTATAAATACCTCTAATTATTTTTGCTCAAGTTCTGAAAATGAATTCCTAATTGCAGCAGTAAAAACATAGCTTTCACAATGCAGCAACAACAACACAACTTCAAAACAGTAATAAAATTTTATGAGAGAAACCTTCTAATATATATTTACCAATAACCATAAATAAAATACACAAGCTATTATTTATAAGTAAATCACATATCCTTCTCATTAATTAATTAGATAATTTTTTCCTCCCATCAAAATAAAAATTAAACAATTGATCCCTATTATTAATCTCCATAATCTATTTTCATGACCATGAATTTAAATAAAAAAGAATATAAATGTATCATGAGGATATAATGATGATTTCTGACATTTCTAACTCCTTTTATTTATGACGACACCTAGATAAGTCATGGCCCTAGGTTTGCCGAGTCCCAGGTCCAAGCACTACCTGTATGATCTTTGTTTGCTTTTTACAGTGATAATTGTCTCAAATAAATGTTTATATCTTGTTTATTGTGTAATTTTGAATATATATTTCTATCGTATAATCATTTAAAATTAATTAATAAAAAAATTATCAAAGCCAATAAAATCAAATACTTAAGTTGAGTCAATCTGGGATCCATTTAATATACTATTGTCCATATGTATTTTTTTTAATAATCATTTTAAAATTTATCTTAAACTAAATCATGTTTTTACTAGTCAGCAAGATTATATTTTAATATATAAAATCAATGGATTTAAATCAATAGTACATGTACGGAAATGTTGTACATACGGAGAGAAAGCTTAAACTCAATTTTTTATTTATTAAAATAACGTGTTTAACATCAATTTGTTACTTTCCATATTAATGTTTGACAATATATATTTTTTTTTAAATATTTTTTATGATATTTTAAAATATTTTCATATGCTATTATTAAAAATAGTTTTAAAAATAATAAATATTATATGATACATTTATAGAAAAAATATTTTTTAAAATAAAACCAATCAGGCTCTCAAACAGTTAAAAAGCATGTCCGCATGGCTGGGTCAACACTTGACTTCTACAAGAACCTGAATAATTTTCAAGCAAGTCAGGCTTGCACGTGGTGAATTTGTGACGAGTGCTGGTTTGTGGACAGTGCCAGGCAGATGGCAATGAGCCACCAGACAACGTGGGCTTTAATTAATACATAAATTTGCTACATTCCACGTTAATACTGGCCGCACGGCTTCCTGGCTTAGCACTTGACTTCTACAGGAACCTAAATAATTTTTAGTCAAGCTGGGTGTGCATGCATGCGTTTTTTTCTATAAAAAGCAGTCATGGTACCTGCAGTTCAGTTTTTATACACTACAGATTGAGAAGGGATTCGCGTAGAGCTAAAAATGTCTTGCAAATTCTCTCAACCGTCGATTTTTCTTTTAATCTAACGGCTAATACTCTTTCATATCTCAAATAAAGATATAATTAAAGAATAAATATTATAAGATATTAGAAAGTACAACTAGTTGGCAAAAAGAAAATCCAAAATGTGCAAAACCAAGTATACATGTACAAGTGGGCCACTCATCAAAATTAATTAAGTTTTCACGAGTTTCGTAAGCCATTCATGCTTCAATTAATATATCTCAGAGCCAAAAAAAAGTTATTTGCAGTTTTTATTTTTTAATTTAAATCCGAAATCATAACGAGATAAAGACACTATTCACACCGGAAAGCACGAGGCAGAAGAGGGGTGCATTTGATTCCACCGGGCATAAAACATCGTACCTCTCTCGCCGAGAAAACGTACGTTCCAGGCTGTATAACTTTTCCCGATGGACCTACCTTACCCCCGAGTACATCAATATCTTTCCAGGGGGGTATATTTGAAATTTCGCATTCAGCATCTTACAGATCACAATCAGGAAATTTGAGGACCAGGATGACATGATTTGAACCTACGCAGGAACCCCACACAGGATGCACATAGTCGCAAGTACTGATAACACGAGTAGCTTACAAAACCCAAAAGCGTGTTGAAGAATATGTGGGCCTGCATGCGGCCTCCATGTTCTTGTATCCCCGCACGCATCAAAACCCCAACGCATAGGTGGATAGTTCTACGTGGGATTTTTAATTATCTGATGATTGTACCACATGAATTGTCCACACCTGGCATTAATTTTCTGCATTCTGGTCCTTCCGCTTTATACTCCCCCCCGGTAAACTGATGGATGGATGGGAACCGCATCTGCAGGTCTCGGTATCATTTATCATGTTTTTTTTTTTTATCTTTATAGAACAACAACTTTCAAATAACTTAAATTGATGAATAAATAGTCTCATCTGAAATTTTAAAATTTTAGTTATTGAAACGTTTCATCGTAATGCTAAAAACTTTTTAATTATTTTAATTTTTTTTTTCAATCAGCAGATTTTTAATCCAAATGTCACAGCTAGTTATTACCAGGGTGAAGATTTTCTATATGGTTTGGTTTTTATTAATAAAAACATATTAAACGAAACAAATAAAATAAAATAAAGTAGACCTGGTTTAAACTGATTGTTTCGGTTCAATTCAGTTTTTTTAACAAATAAACTAGATTTTTTTTTGTTTTTATTTTTTGCTTTTTTAAATTTAACCATGTTTTTTCTTTTTTATTTAACTCAAATGAAAGCAAACAAAAAAATTTGAACTGGACTAGAAGAATAAAAATATATAGCATATTTTTGTTTAATTTGAACCGACTCGGCATGGCTTGTTGTTTTTTACCTCAAAAACCAAAAATTGAACTGAACTATACTTTTTTTTTTTAAAATCTAATTATTTTAATCTATTTTTTCCTCAATATTTTTTCTTGGTTTAATCGATTTTTTGCTCATCCCTATCATAAAATAAACTAAAGAGATCGCTGTTTCACTTTAGCGCGTGAGTGAAATCACTATGGATTACAATGATATTTTTGGGTTGGTTCGGGTTTAGGGTCGGTTTGGTCAATGTTTGTTTGGTTTTTTCCTGTGTGGTGGCAGCTTTGCCATGTGTCCGGCCTGTTTGAAATGCTTTTGTTTTTCTGGCTAATAGCTTGCATTTTGTCTTTTATTTTGGGTTTTGTGTTTCTATGTGTGGCTCTTTTGCATTTCTTCTTCTTTTTTTTCCTGCATTTATGGTGCTCAGTTTGGTCCTTTTACTGCATGTATTTTATCTTTTAATTTGGGCATTTTGCTTATGTGGCTCTTAATAATCCCTTCTCTCGTTAGGTTTCTCCTTCTCATCTTAAATTCACTCTCTTCTTTTAATTCTGGGTTATTTCTTCAATTTTTTTCCAAAATAAAACAAAAATAACAAGAATAAAAGAGGGCTGATGTTGATAAAAAAAAATCAAGGTGAGAATTTTGAACGTTTTCGGGAGCCAAATTGTACCTCTTTTGTGCAAAAAAATTATAGAAAATGTAGATTTGAGGTAAGAATTAAGCCAAAAATCATAATTATATTTTTTATAGGCTAATTTGATTTAATCTAGGGCTAATTAAAAATATAATTCTGTTTAAAAATTTATTTAGGGTCTAATTGAAAGATTAATTAAGTGTAAAGACATAATTATACTTTAAATTAGTCAAATTAATTTTATTTAAGGCTTAATTGATAAA
Source organism: Salix dunnii (assembly GCA_015731905.1). Lineage (NCBI taxonomy): Eukaryota > Viridiplantae > Streptophyta > Magnoliopsida > Malpighiales > Salicaceae > Salix > Salix dunnii. The sequence continues at coordinate 7,474,269 of CM027668.1, read as the reverse complement.
AAAATCAAGTTCTTAAGTTTAATTCGGGCTCAATTGAAAAGATTGAAATTTTCAAAAATTAAGCAAGTTGTGCAAAGTAAGGGGAAAAATTGATGAAAATTAAAAGTTTAAAACTAATTGGGAGCACAATTAGAACAATTACAAATTAAAGGATCAAAATGTACCTTCACCCTTTTCCAAAACTGCAGTTCCACTGCAACACATGCCACTGCCATTGCCACCATGCCACCATTGCAGGCACGTCATTTCCGACATGCCACCATTGCAAGCACGCCATCATTGACAGATACAGAAGGTTAAGCCACCATGCAAGTTGTCCCTTTCCCCCATAAAAAGCTTCGATTACAGCATGCACCGGAGGGAGAAATTAACAGAGAGGAAGAACAATTATGGAGAGCATGACATAATGCAATCTAAAGATGAAAAAAGATGATAACTGAGGGATGATCATTGAGCACAAATGAATACACTGACAGTTAAAGAAAACATTGAAGAAGACGAATACAATATGAAAATTATAAAAACTACATAACAACCAGCACTCGTCATCTTCCTCGACCCTGGTAGCTCTCCCCTCCCTCCCTCTCCTTCCTCCAGTAACAACTCTCTCTTTTTTTCAGCCGATAATAGTCTATCTCTCCCCTCCAACAGTAGTAGCTCTCGACGAGCACCAACAGTTGTTCCTCAACACTAGCTCCTTCTCCCCTCACATCAGAAGCTCCTCAACAGCCCAATCCTTCTTCTTCAGCACTGGCAACCAATAATAACAGAGGCAACAATGGTAGTAGCGCAAACCAACCCTTTTCTGGTGCCCCTTTCAGCCACCACAGGCCATTATTTTTTACGTCGTCATCATAAGAAAAACCACCTCGGCCTTCTTATCCGGCGATAGTAACAGGTAAGTCTCTTGTCACCTTCTGTCAATCACCTTGTTACTGTTCATATAATTCATGCTCAATGCATAATGAATTAATTTACCATCGGTCGACCTCCAGGCTTAACTAGGTTGGTCAACCCATTTACCTGGGCTAGACCCAATTTGAATTTTCTTTAAGAGTATAAAAATTATATGTTTCTGTAAAAAAAAGAAAAAGCAAAAAAAAATATGTTGTTTTTGTACATACGATCGAATTCTAAGGTATTTCCAAACATATTTTTTGTAAAAAAAATTATATGTTGTACCTTTTACATGTTTTGAATGAAAATTGGATATCATAACCAGTTTATGATTATTCTTTGGAATTTGGCCATAATGTCAAAAAAATTAATATTTTTTTTTATTTTAGCTATCGAGGTGTAAAATTATATTGTAAAGTACAACCATGGATAATTAAAAAAAAGAAGTTTTATGTAGTGTGAAAAATTTCATACTAGGTGAAGACTCCTAAAAATTATAATCATAATTTTACAGCTATAATAAACCCCTCTTTCACCGTGCGCCATTCATCCCCCTCCGGGGAATAGCAGGGCACGAAGTGTGATAAAACATCTTCGCGACATATGGCGATTCCATTAGGGATTTATATTCGTGATTTTACGGCTACAAAACATCCCTTCTATTCACCATGTGTTGTCTCACGCCATCCGGGGATGGCAAGACAAGAAAAAAAATATTGTCGCGACAGATGATGACTCAATTGGGGACATTGTTGGACCGAGCTTTGTTTGTTTGTTTGTTCTTTAGTTCTCTTTTTACACGTATTTTACTTTCAATTAATGCATAACGTTGGGTTTGAATTAATGTCATCATGCATTTTAATTTTCTAAATAAACCCAATTTTAGGTTAGGTTGGGAGTAGCGGTCTATCTCATGACTTTTAGTCGGGGCATAGATTCGTGAAATAATCAACTATGAATTGTGTGTTTATCTGATAATGACGGTGATTTTATGCCCTAACTATTTCTTGTAAACCCTCACACCACCTTATCGTAAGGCGGTCACTTGACAATTCATAAACCATTTGAGATTAGGTAGAAAGTTTACCCCTTATGTAATGACATAGAACTTGTTAATTCATACCTGATGTGTATATATTTGCATCCACACACATTTATCATTGTATATAACTTATCTTTAACAGATTGAAATATAGGTCCTCGAAGATCTCCTAACACTCAACTTTGTTGGAGAAATACGGGGGATGAAGACCATGCACATCGTGATGCTCATTTCTAAGAAGAAGTGGATTCTCTAAAAGCTAGCATAACTCGTCTTATTAGCCTACTTGAGCAAGCATTGAGAAATATCTTTGACGAGGATCCCTTAACTAGACTCACAATGGTTGCTCAAGTACAAACAATGAACCACCATGAAAAGGTAACAAGAGAAAGGGTTCAAAATCTGCAACAAAATCCAATACTTGTATAATCAGTAGCGCTAACACCCGCCGCAATCCTAACAATTATAAAAGCATCAGAGGGCATTAACCATTATAAGATGACGATGGTAGAGGCCAAGATAAGGGCTATTGAAGAGGGGACCTACATGACCTAGTACAAGCTGCAGAAATATTTCTAGTCCGTTGTGCTACCAAAAAAGTTTCGTGTTATTGACTTTATCAAGTACACTAGGACACAATGTCTTGTCACTCACCTAAAATATACTATAATAAAATAGTAGTAGTACATGATGAAAAATTATTGATGCATTTTTTCTAGGATAGTTTGAGTGTGACAACTTTGAATTGGTAGATGAGACTAGACAACACCGGGATCTATAGCTAGAAAGATCTGGTAGATGCTTTCATTAAGCAATATAAGTACAACATAGATATTGCTCATAATAGAACAAGTTTGTCCAACTAGGAGAAGAAGAAGGACAAAAAAAGCATAAGAGAATATGTTAAGAGATGGCGAGATCTTGCTACACAGGTACATCCCCCGCTTCTAGATAAAGAAATGATGACATTATTCACCAACACGCTGAAAGCACCCTATTATGAACAAGTAATGGGTAGCTTGACACAATAATTCACAGATATTGTAGCCGCAGTAGAGCGAATAGAGCAGGGAATCCGAAGTGGGAGAATCCTTGTACCTATGGAGAAATATGACTTCGAAGGCAAAAGAAAAATGGTTGAGCATTAGGGTAGAAAAAGCCAATTCAAAAACTACCATAACCCTTTGTCTGAATTGCCAACATCAATCGTCAAGCCAAAGATCCACCTAAAAATTTTCTGAAAAGAAATCACCAGAAAATCCAATAACAACTGCTTCCACTATCATTGCCTATAAATAAGATGTATCAAAAGTTGATAAACATTGGACAAGTAATTCTTGAACCTCGGACACCTTTGTAGCCACCTTACTCTGATTGCTACAAATCTAATCTCACCTGTGAATACCATATTGGTATTGCAGGGCATAACATTCACACTTGTGGTGCCTTTAAAAAGAGGCCCATGCGATTGATCAAAATGAGGTGGATAATATTTGAAGAAAATCCAAGTCCTAAGCCTAATTAAGTTCCAAAGAAATGGGGTACCAAATGTTCGCACCATTAAAATAATCTCGATAAAAGTTTTTGAAAAAGGAAGTGCGATAGCACTGGAAGATAAAGTCTGCTTCCATGGTTGCCTTTTATTTTGGTCATGTCTACATATTATGTTCCCGTTTTGACTCGTCAAATTTTTTGCTTGTAACGCTACAAGACTGTTTTTTGTTAAACAAAGATTTCTCTTCAGTGATCATATATTTTCTTGTGTTTATGATATGTTCTGGTTTTATCTAAATAACATAAGCACATCTTATACTCTCTCATCCAAATTATACATGGTCCATAAAGATTTTTGGGAAATCAAAGTCTAGTACAAAATGAAATCCAAAATTGATATTTGTTTAAATTATGAGTTTTGAGAATTTAAGAGATTTCATTGAAAGGTGGTTGCATACCTCCAAATACCTACATATTAAAGCTAATTTATTAGCTAATCCAAAAAACTAAAAAACTATTTTGCATGAAAAATCAAAGCTTACCGATCTTGAATGCATGGTTTTGAAATGAGAAGAGACCATCTTTGATATGCCTTCACAAAGTCTCAAATATCCCATATAATCCCTGTTTGAGCCTAATAAATCTTTCTTGACAATTAGCCCTCACAAGGATTACACCCTACACTTGGAAAAATACGAGGATTAAAAAACATTTTCAATTTACAAAAAAATCTTCAATAACAAGTGATGCCTAAACAAAGTTGAGGGGTATAAATGTAAAAAATATTTTAGCACCAAATAACAAATCAAATTTATATTAGTGCTAAAAACCCATGATAAAAGTCTAAACAAATACTAGGGGGCATGTCAAGATAAAAGCCCAAATAAAATATTGAGGGCATGTTAGATCATTATGTAAATCAATTATGAGGATTAAAAGGTATCCTAAGACTAAGCATTAAGTGATCCTTAGTCTAGAAAACCCTCAAATACCTTTTGAACCTACAAATATTTTTTTTCATAGCCAGCAACCTGAGCCAACGCTACAAGCCTGATAAAGTCTTTTCTGATCAAATATAGGCAATCTGGATTGATAAGCAATGCTTTTCCATTCAAAACAAGCCTTACAAATGCTTCACAAGACTTGATCAAAACCTTTTTGACATGCAAGATGTTCCATACATCATTTCACATTCTTGTCAAAACCAACATAAAACATGAAAATGAGATCACTTGAATTATTTCAAAAACAAGTTTTGTTGAAACACACATCAAAATGGTTTTTGTTCATGGAATGACTTTGAAATTGTAAAAATTTAACATAAAAAGTCTTTGTAAACAACCATCCTTTTCCTGTAAACGCTTGAAGCCTAAAACACTTGTGGGGCGTGACCCAAGGTTGTTAATACCGTTTCAGTTGGCTTTTCATTTTTTCTATTGATATGAAATATTTCGGTTTTGGAGCGTTTCGGTATGCCGTTTCTAGGTTGTACTATTCATATATAATTAATTAATTATATATGTGAAAAAAATTAAAAAACAAAAAAACTAAATATAATTTTTATTTTTTATAAAATCAAAGTTGACGAAATAATATATATATATAAACTTACAATTACAAAGGGACAATTGATTTGTCCAGCAGACAAATCGCTGGATTGATTTGTCCAGCTGGACAAATCTATTCTATCCCACATCGGTAGATTATGCAATAGTCTTAGAATTTGTGGCTTTAAATGTTGAAAGCTATCCCACATTAGCTAAATAGATATCTAGGCAAATAGTTTTGTCTATAAATATAATTAGGAAGTCACTTTAAACTTGCTTACCTCAACAGGATCTGTTCTGTGGCCGGTGACATCCATTAATGTGTGCTGGAGAGTTGAGAAGTAAGATAAAAAAATTTATGTTGCCAAAACGGCACAGACGAAACAATATTGGTGTGTTTCGACTAGTATTTGGCCGAAATTTCCCAAACGGACTGAAATTTAAATCGAGATGAAATTGACCTTGTTTTGTCTTGGTTTTTTTACTGGCATGAATTGTTTCGGTTATTTCGGTTGAAACGAAATGAAATTAATAACATTGGCGTGACCAGACTGGGAGCAATCTAAAATGCTATTGAAGTTGGCTTCATCGTTCTCTTTCAAGGAATGTTAAACAAAACCAAGGGTCTTTAAGAAAAGGATGGCATGAAGGTCCATCAACTTTAGTAGTCAAAATCCTAAGTTGCATCTTGAGTAAACAGAAACAAGAAATCATTAAAACTAGAGATCCAAAGCCCAAAAGGAGAAGACTAAAAAGAACAAAGGAGATCTATATTTCTCAGGTAAGCAAACATGCATCATCATGCATTGTATCCACTAAGAATCTAAGAAATTTTTTGAAGGGATTGTAATTTACAAACCCTTATTCATAATTTTTTTCCACACCTTCGAGCTCTCACCTCTTTCATTTCCTTAAGGGCGCATGCGAGCCCTTCATCAGCAAATAACATGCTTTTCATCCATATCTCTTTTCCAGATTTGGTTGAGCTTTCTAACTATCATCAATTAAAATAATGTGTCTTTTAACCATATTTTCTTTCATCTTCGAGTGCGTTTTTCAACCCTCGATCATTATCTCTTCATCTTTAAGTGCATGTTCTGACTCTCGATCATTAATTAAAATAGTGCGCTTTCTAGCCCATTTTTCTTTATGTGTGTTTTCCAATTCTCGATCCATCAATTAAAATAGTGCTCTTTCCAGGCCTTTTCCTTTCTAATTCAAGTGTGTTTTTCAACACTCGATCATCAATTAAGATAGTGTGCTTTCTGGCCCTATTTTCCCCTCACATTCGAGTGTGTTTTTCAACCCTTAACCATCATTAAAAATAGTGAGCTTTTAAGCCATATTTCCCCCTCCTTGTATGCGTTTCCCAACCCTCGACCATCAACTCTATTAGCGTGCTTTCCAGCCTTCAACCACCAACTCAATTAGTGCTTTTTAGCCCTTAATCATAGACCTTGATAGCACTTTCTAGCTTATCTTCTACCCCATGAAATTTTCATCACCATTTTTTGTTTCCACACGGGCAAGTCACCATTACAATGAGTCTGCCTTTGAGATTTTAACATCCTTACCATTCCCATCTGGGTATATCATCTATTACAATGAGACCATCATTATCATTCCCACGTGGGCAAGTCACCATTATAATGAGACCATCGTCAATATTTCTACTTGGGTAGGTCACCTATTATAATGAGACCATTTTCATTATACTTCCTAGGTAGGTCATTCATTACAATGAGATCATCTTTACTATTCTCACATGGATAGACCACCCATTATAATGATACCACATTCACCATCTTCAATTATGTAGGTCACCCATTACAACAAGATCAATCTTTGTGTTTTATACCATCTCACCATTCTCACCCAGGTAGGTCACTCATTACAATGAGATAATTTTCACCATTCTCACTTGGATAGGTCACCCATTACAATAATACCATCTTCATCATTCTCACTTGGGTAGGTCATCATTAGAATAAGACCATTTTCTCATGTCATTCATAAATATTATCATCTTTCCATCATTTGAGTGTCTTATTTAGACCTCAATTATTAGGTAGTACACTTTATAACCCTATCTTGTCATTCCCCTCGGAGTGCGCTTTATAGCCCTCACTATCACTTCCAAATAGATCAACCACTTATTGATTTGGTAAATCCATTCTTTTTTTCTGTACAACACTTACTATTTAAAGTCTCTTATAAGACTTTAGTCGTAAGCTTTGTAAAGAGGAAGACAACTATTATAACCTCATTCTAGGCTATTCCCTCAAATTTTACCCAAGATAAAACAAAAATAAAATAAAAAGGGGTTGGCATCAATAGAAAAATCAAGATGAGAATTTTGAATGTTTACGGGAGCCAAATTGTACTTCTTTTGTGCCAAAAAATGAGAGAAAATATAGATTCGAGGTAAGAATTAAGTTGAAAATCATAATTATATTTTTCATAGGCCAATTTGATTTAATCATGGGGCAATTTAAAGATAATTATATTTATAAATTAATTTAGGATCTAATTGAAAGATTTAATTAAGTACAGAGACTTAATTATATTTTAAATTGGTCAAATTAATTTTATAAAATGCTTAATTGATAAAAAAATCAAGTCCTTAAACTTAATTCAGGCTCAATTGAGAAGATTGAAATTTTTAAAGACCAAATTGAATTTTTTTCAAGTCAATTGTGCAAAGTCAGGGGCAAAAATGAAGAAAATTGAAAGATTAAAACCAATTGGTAGTGCAATTAGAATAATTACAAATTGAAGGACCAAACTGCACTTCCATCCTTTTCTAAAATTGCAGGCACGACACTACCAACATGCCGCCATTGCAGGTATGCCACTATTGATAGCCACAAAAGGTTAAGCCACCACTCAAGCTGCCTCTTTCTCCTTTAAATAGCCCTAATCACAACATGCATCAGGGGGGAAAATTAACATAGAGAGAGGAAGAACAATTGCGAAGAGCATGAAATAATGCAACGTAGAGATGAAAAACAATCGTAAATGAGGGACAATCATTGAGCAAAGATGAGAAAAAAACACAAAACACAACACATGAGCGAAATACACATATAGGTAAAGCAAAACAATGAAGAATACGAAAACAATGTGAAAATTGCAAAAAAATACATAGCCACCAGCACTCGGCCTCTTCCTCGATGCTTGCAAGACCACGCCGACAACTCCCTCTCTCTTTTTCCTCTAACAGAAACTCTCTTTGTATTTCAGCGGTAGTAGTCTCTATCTACAACACCGACAACTCTCTCTCCTTTAGTAGCAACAACTTTCGGCAAGCATTGATGGCTATTCCTAGGCATTGGCAGATCCTCCCCCACGTTAGAAGCTTCTTAACAACCCAATCCTTCATCTCTAGCACTGACAACTTGTAGTAGTAGACACTGTAATGCGAACCAACCCTTTTTAGGCGCCTCTTTCAACCACAACATGCCACCATTTTCGATGTCACCATCACATGAAGAACCACCTTAGTCTCCTCTATTTGGAAACAATAACAGGTAAGCCTCTTGTCGCTATAGGCCAACTACTTTGTTACTACTGAATTAATTCACTCTGCAGTGTTCATTTGAATTAGTTTTTTTTGTTGGATTGCACTTGGCACAAGCAGGGATAGGTCTCTTGGCCTACCTGGGTTGGCCAGTCCATTTATTTGGGCTAGGCTCAGTTTGATTTTTTTTAAAAGCATAAAATATTAGATTTAAACAAAAAGAACAAAAATTTGTTGCTTTTGTGCATATGACCGAATTCTAAGGTATTTGCAACTTATTTTTCATAAAAAAAATATATGTTACATCTTTCACATGTTTTGAATGGAAATTGGATATCATAACCAATTTATAATTATGCTTTGAAATTTGGTCAAAATATTAAAAAAATTAATAATTATTTTGTTTTACCTATTGGGATGTAAACCTATATTGTAAGTACACCCGCGAATAGTAAAAAAATAGAGAAGTTTATATACAGTGTGAAAATTTTCAAATTATAGAACGGTTAGGTTTTCAACTTCCAATGAGATAGAGATTCCCTCACGAAAAGAGATTTGCCTCGAGCCTTATAAAAGACCAACTGATAAAAAAAATAGCTTAGAAAAAACAATCAAACAACAATGCAGCTTAACTTAGATAAGATGTACTGGGAGTGATGCATCTTCTCTTTGCATAAAAAGTCCTATTACCTAGACTCTCACAAACCAATAGATTTTCCAGTGACCTTAATAATAGGTGACGAATCCTAAGAATTATAGAAGTAATTTTATAGCTATAATAAACCCCCTTTCACCGTGCATCGTTCTCCCCTCTCTAAGGAATAGCGGAGTGTGAAGCCCAAAAATACACCATTGGGATAGTTGTGTTTTTTATGCTATATATGTGTAGTTTTGTATGTTATTTCTTCTGCTTTGATATTTCTTTTTGGGAGAGATTGTTTGTGGATAGCAATTTGCATTAAATGTAAGCATTATGTGCTATGTATTAGCAAAGATGATTTCGACTATTTTCATAATTTGTGTCCTGGGCAGTTATGGGTCTTGTATGTGATTGATATTATTTTTTTTCCTACCTTTAGATATGGTTGGTTAATATAATTTTTTTCTTTGTTGTGCCAGTGTGTTGTCACTTTTGTTGACCTTTATTACATGTGTGTTTCTTATTTTCTGCCAATTGTGTTGGTTTCGAGAGCTATATATAACTTATGTGCAACTTTCAAAATTTTTGTTTGTTGTTAAGGCTGAATTGATGAGTTTTGTGCTGCTGTGTTGTCATTGTTTTTGTTTAGCATTGTTTTATCTTTTGCTTTATTTGATCAACTTAGTTTTGGTTTCTTTTTTTAATTCCCCCTTGTTTTTTTTTTTTGCAAAAATTGATTGTTGTTATTCTAGTCAATGTTTGTTGTATTTATTTCAAGGTATGCATAGCTGTTTTTTGGTTTCATAATGGTTTATTTTTTTTACATTGTTAGGTTAAATGATGAATGTTTTTTTGTGTTGTCTTTTTTCAATGCTATGTTTTTTTAATGGTTTGCTGTTTGTGGTGTTGATGTTGAGTTTGTTGGTTTTTTTTAGGGCTGAGAGCTGTGGTTGCAGTTGTTTTGGTTCACCTTACTTTTCTTTTTATGAGGTTACTCTTTTTTATTTAGAAAATTATTTATGTTGATCATAGATAACAAAGCCGTGTTTTGATTTTTAGTTTTGATTAGGCTAAATTTTAGTTTTTTGGTTTTCATTAAGTTGAATTTAATTGTAGCAAAAGTTGTATTATATCTGGAAAGAAATTTTTTTATGGGTTTTATGCTGGAACAAAACATGACACTTGATTTTTGGTTGTTATTCATGGTTTTGTTAGTAGTTTGCTTGCCCATTCATCCTTTTATTTCCCATTTCACACTATTGATCTTGTTGTCATGTTTTTTAGTGTGGTTTTTATCTTCTATTTATGGTTTTTCACCCTCTATTTTTTTGCATGGGTGTTGAGTGTTGTGGGTTTTGTTCTCTTTATTAGTTATTAGGGTATATATATGTATTTTTTAGTTTTGTCTCGGTTCAATTTTCCCCTAATAGATTGTTAGGTTCAATGATGATTGTTGTTGTCTTAATTGACGGTTTTGTTGATTGTTTGTTGGTTTTGATGAGTTCAGTTTGATTGCATTGCTATTTTTATGATCATTTTGTTACAAGTTTTTAGCTATGATGTTCATTGATTGTGATGTTGGTGTTGGGTTTGTTGATTTTTTCCAGGGGATGGAGCTGTTGCTATTTGGTCTTCATTACTTTGCTTTTTGTTGTGAAGATATATTTTTTTTTTGTATTTGGGAAATAATTTATGTTAATTATAATCAACATAACTATGTGTTTTGTGTTTTGGTTGTGGTGTGGACTGAATTTAATGATGATAGGTGTTGTGTTGTTTTTGTGAACTGTTTAGCGATATTGTTGCTGCTATTAAGTGATTCAGGTGATTGTTGTTTTATTTATGTGCCATAAACGCATGATTTTACTTTGGAAAAACTTAACAGCAAATTAAAAACTCTTTTTAAGTGTGCTTGCCATTGGAAATCAAGTGTTAGCTTTATTGATATGGGTTTCTTTGTTTACACTTGAAATTTTTATATTGGAGTGAGGTTTTTCTTTGAATATGTGGTTGTTTTTATGGTTCTCTTTGATTTATAATGTGAAATTTAATCTATCATTGTATACATATTTGTTTTTTCTATAAATAGTTGGCGTAGCCATTGATGATTTTTTTTAACTCTTTTATACAATTATTTTTTCCTATTTTGCAATTTGAATCTATCATTTAGTAAAGAGTATTCATGGTGTTCATTGCACCAAGTATCAAATTTTGTTTCACCTTAGGTTGATGATTTTGTGTTGGAATTGGTTAATAAAATTAGAAATTCAGTATTTTAAGATTTTTATCTATTATTTTTTATTGGATGTTTAGGTGATTTTTAGTGGATCAAGTATAGATTTTTGTTTAGTGGATCAAATACAGTTTCCTACAATGCGTATATCTTTGGTGAATGATTTTGTACTATAAATAATTATGAAATTAGTGGATTAATATTTTATTAAGTTGCTCTATTTAGTTTGCTTTCAGCGCACAATTTTATTCTTTGATTAGTTATGGGATTAGAAAATTAATGTTTAATTTTAGCAATGGTTGGTTTGTTAAAATTAGTGTTTATGTTTAATGTTGTGGATGTTTTTTTTCTCTTTATATTTCCTTGATTTTTTTATTCCATTGGTTTATGAAAATGTTAAATGTTTTGTGATAAGTTTAAACTAACATGTTATGATTGTTTTTCAGAGTTTCATTTCGATGCAATGTTACAATTATCTTTTCTACATTGATAAAACTATACAATTTCAGTTTTTAGTTAGCAACCTGTTCTTATTTTTTTTCATATCATCATTGTAGAATTGTAACAAACAATTATATAGCTATTGATTTAATCGTGTTAGCTTTGCAAAAATTTTCAAAATAAAGGTGAATATCTTTTCTTTTGTTTCAGAAATGCTAGGCTTAAGATAGCATAAAGGTTGATGTAGCTACTGTAAAATCAACATCTTTTTTCTCGCTTTTGTGCTAAAGTTTTTTTGGAGTAGTTATCCATTTCCATATCTTCAAAGATGAGGCTTTTGTATTGATATTACTATTCTTGAACATGTTAGCGTCATCCAGTAGCATTTATTGTCACTTTATGTATTTTGTCTTCTATTCATACAAAACCATGTATGTGAAGTCATGGTAACATGAAGGTTGATAAAATTATTGTAAAAAAAATTATATTTTTCCATATCTTTGTGCTTAAAATATTTTGAAGCTAATACTCATTTTAATCTTTTTGATGAAAAGGATAATGTTAGTGGTGTTAGAATATTAAATCTTACATGTGTAAATATTATAATTTATTTTTCAACTAGCAGGACTTATTAATAATTTTAATATTATCAAATTATAAAAATTATTTGCTCAGTCTGTAATGTAATGTAGTACATGTAATTTAACTAGTTATTTACTTTGTAGAGGCATCATAATCGCTTGGATAGATTGTTATTTTTGGACCTCGGGGATAGTTTTCTCAGAGGAATAAACATGGTGGATGTAACGGCGTCGTCACACGTCAGGAAAATTGTTCTCGTTAACGAGAAGATATTTCCGGGACCATGAACCATGCCTATTTCACAGTTCAATAATTTTTAAGAACAACACTAAAATAAAAATAATTTAAAAGGGTATAAGCCCATATTGAAGAAGCACAAAGCCCAATTATATTTTGAATAACTTAGCCCAACATAAGACTAAATTAAACTTAATATATTATATTATATATAACTAAACCAAGTATTAATTTATAGTTATCACATCTGTCGTAGGCTAATAAAATTGCCTAGAACCCAGTAATTTAAGATCAAATTCGGGCAAGCTTTTTAAGAACAATTGGTCAAGATTCAATTAACCTCCTCGAGCCGATTGAGATTTAACCAAATCAAAAGATTGATGTTAAAAAAAAAACCCTCCAAATGATGGAATTGAAATTGGAAGGGAAAAAAAATCTATATAAAAATAGTTATAAAATCTCAATTTAATTCTTTGATTAATATTTAATTAATTTATTAAACCTGTGATCCGTGATATGAACTCCACCAGATGGATTTTATTTTATTTTATTATAGGATAAAAAATACTAAATTTATTTTTCAATAAGTTCAATTCTAAAAAATAAAATAAATAAAATAGCACTCTAAATATTGAAATTGTAAAAAGAATATAGAAATAAAACCAAGAAAAAATAAATCCCAGCCACGTTGGGCTAGATTAGTCCAGAAATGTCAAAGCTTGTATGGCTAAAAGAGGCATGTGTCCTTAATCGGGGTCAAGAATCGAGCCATTGACGACAACTGTGTTGTAAACCTAACAAAAACCATGATTTATTCTCTATCTCTATTCCCGTAACTCATAAGCACGTCTTTTTCACAAAACCAACAAAGGGAAGGGCGTGCATAGCGGCGGGCCACAAAGGACTGTCTAATACGAGGCTTTTACTGTTTATAGTTTTTCTAGGCCGATATATATTTTGAAGCACATAACAGACACGTCGCAACAGATCAAGCTGCTTGGATCTTGGAAGATTGTTTATAGATTCCCTGGCAGTTGACCCCCCGAGAAAAAAATGTGCCTACCATAAATGTATTTCAAGGGGCATTTATATATTCCTTGTTTCAGGCCATATAATATAGTCTTCTTTATCTGTTTGACCTGAACAATAATCAGTGGGAGCTTTTCAGCCATGGACAACCTTCTTGGCCTTCTCAGAATCCGGGTGAAACGAGGCATCAATCTCGCCGTTCGCGATCTTGGTACCAGTGATCCTTATGTTGTCATCACCATGGGAAAACAGGCGTGTTACTCTTCTTTTGATCTCCTCAAATATGGCTATATGATTTTCTAATTTCCCACAGTTTCTTATATTTTCCTTTAATTTTTTTGTTGATTTTTCCGTACATACAATGGTTGTCAATCCTTTTGAGGTGGCTGTCTTAGACCTCTATAGAAATGAAATTTCCTACTGAAAGAAATTAAAGACAGGAAACAAAAGGATATTCGCAATTGTATTTTGTTCAAGGATATATATTATTGCTATAGAAATGAGAAATGAACAAGAAGAGGGTGAAATTTGTTCACCTAATTGAAGCCATTGTTAATATCGATGGGCTAGGAGTTCAAAAAGCGCATCTTGAACTATCATGAACCCCTATGAGGGGGCGGGGGTGGCGGCATAGCCTTCTTACTTCTGGTTCCGTTTTCACAATCACATATATGGAGGTCGAGGCGTTGTTTTTTTTGTAGGATTGTTCGATAGCTTGGTTGATGAATGATTTTGCTTGAAACTCTATGGTTGTTGATGGACCGCTAATGAGTTCTCATCATCATTATCTGACAGAATTGCTTTAGGGTTCTCTGTATTTGCTTATCTTGAGACGAAGCTTTGCCTTCAATATATTACGGTGATCTAGAACTAGAAAGCATAAATAAGTATGCTATAATTCATCAATATCAGTGAAACCTGCATATAGTCACTGCATAATAGAAAGTTCAACAATACGGGAGTTTTCGTTATCATTTCCTTTTTGTTCTTTTCGGTGGGTTTTCTCTGCGCTAAAATCACCTCAACTTTGAAGCAGAAATTGAAGACTCGAGTGGTGAAAAAAAACTGCAATCCAGAGTGGAACGAGGAGCTTACTCTTTCAATCACAGATCTCAATGCTCCAATCAATTTAGTAAGTACTGGCCACACTGTGTAGTATGTTTTATGATGAAATCACTCAGCAACTGAATTATTTCTGTGCTGTATTGCATACAAACAGCTGATGGTAAATTCAGCTAGACCATATTCCTTCTTTGAAAACATAACCATATTTTATCTCTGTCAATCCTGATTCCTTCTGGTTTGGCTTTCTTTGCAGACAGTTTTTGACAAAGACAGATTTACTGTGGATGATAAAATGGGTGAAGCAGACATAGACATCCAAGCATATATCGCGAGTCTAAAGATGGGATTGCAAAATCTCCCAAACGGTTGTGTGGTCTCAAGAGTTAAGCCAAACCGGAACAACTGCCTTGCTGACGAGAGCTGCATTGTCTGGGATAACGGCAAAATTCTGCAAGACATGATTCTGAGATTAAGAAATGTAGAGTCTGGTGAACTGGTGATTCAAATCGAGTGGATTAACGTTCCAGGTTGTCGGGGATTGGACATTGGAGGTACGAGATAAACGTCATTGATATATGTTGTGTTGTATGCAATGCCTGACCCTGCTGAACTGAGTTTAAATGACTGTAGTCCTTGTGATATTTAATAAGAGTTAAAACTATCTTGATATTGAGATGTGATTGCTCTATGTTGTGTTGTAAGTAACGTAAATTTTAAGCTGCCTGACCCTGGATGAACGGAGTTTAAATGATTGTACTACTTGTAATAAGAGTTCAGAATATCTTGATATCTCGACGGGTTTGGCTGCAGTCTTGCAGAATGACGCAAAACGATTTGTTTAGCTGGACTGAACTAGTTTGGGATTAAGTTTCTGATTGTAATGCTGTCGTTGTAGTGAGCAACCAGTGATCTCTAGTGACATGGTGAGGAATGAGAACAACATGATCGGCGCTTCTAGTCTCTTACAACTGCATGCCACTTCCATTTTTCTTACAATAGACAAGCAATTTCAATGATTCACTCAAGCATACATGCTTAAATTAACTAACTTAACCCTTGATATTTATTATTTTTGGAACACAGACAGGGAAGCACCATGGAACAGGGCGAAGAGACTCGACTGATCGAATGATTTTCCTGATTTTACCATCCACACCGGTATCCTCTGTGGGTTAGATGCGACTGCTCAGTTAGAGCGTCCTAACCGACAAGACGATGGCTGTAATTTGCCTTGTTGATTCTTTATTTTTAGAACGATTAATCATTGCGAAAACTGCTTGGAGCGCCTACTGTTTTCTTTGATAGAGATATGAACCAAGAATTACTTGGATATTTTCTCCATTATTTTGGTCTCTTCTTTCTTTCTTACTTGTTTTGGTTATATTTTAAACAATTCTTTCGGTTATAGCTCCGACGTTTTATGGACTCACATTCTGATTTCTTTCCATGGATAATGGCATTCTCGAGCTTGGCTTGCATTGTATCATATAAAAATTAATAAATTCTTATGTAAAATCAAATATCATGAAGCAATTAATTACCTAGTTTTCTCAAAATAAAATTTAAGTTTATAATTTTGACGTAATTAGAAAATATAGAGGTAAATTAAAAAATCAATTTTTATATATAATAAAATGAAATAAAGATATTGTATATCAATAAAAACTTAAGATCTGAAATTAATTTTTGATGTGGTAGACAAAATAGTACAATATTGCAATTATTACCATGAAACACCTTTTATTTTTAGTTTTGTATTATGTTTTTTTTATAAAAAAAATAAAGAGAACAAATTATAAAAGAAGGGAGACAATGACAAAAAAATCAGAGGTAAATATTCAAATCGTAAAAAATAAAAAAAATGATACATTTTTTAGAAAAAAAAAGTCGAGAAATAAAGGAAAAACTAAAAAAATAATAATATACTAGCCGGTAAATAATTAAAGAGCCAGCCAATGACATGTGTACCAATATTAATTTCTAATTGGACCATGTGTATAGTAAAGTAAATAAATTGATCAACAGTTTTAAACGTGGTCAATCAAAGAAGAAGAAGAAAAAAAGAATCAAAATCAATAATAGTTAGAGGGTGTTTGATAATATAACCGTGTTTTTCAAAATATTTTTCTTGTTTTTTATATAATATATTAAAATATATATATTTTTAAATTTTAAATAACAGAGGTAAATTTAGAAAATACTATTGAGAGTACAGCTACAGTTAAATAAATAATATACTTAGACTTTAGTTAAATTTGACAGACTAAATCTCCAAACATCATCCATTCATGGATTTAAAAAAGTTTACATTAATAAATTTAAAACATTCTTTAATTTGACTTTATCCACTATGAAACAAATCAAGATCCATCCGATTTCGAAGGAGATTCTCATGTTCCAATCACTGAATTAAAAAAAAAAGAGTCCAAAATAAAGCAAATAGATCAAACAAATAAAGAGAGGATACAAGCAATCACAACTGAAAGTCATGTCCATCACTTTCCTTCCACTCTCACCTGTATATCTCTGTTACTGAAGATGACAAAACAAAATAATTCTGCAACCCTGTCAAATATACACACCCACCCGAGATGGCAAAAACTCCAAGACAAATAATTTTTTGAAATCAAATCGTAAAATTGAGCTCCGATATACGATCACGCAGGTAAAATCAGTAATAATCAAGTTGATGAAATCGAGAATCGAGTGTCATGCATGGAGATTGGTGATGGTAACGATGAAGGTGCTTTAGCTGATTCTATGCCTGGGATTGGTTCGAGCAAGAGGGGTTAATTTTACACAATAATTCACAACATGGTCGAGGGATTTGTAGCTGGGACTTGCAGTTGGCGCTATGTGAATGGGTAAGATGAAAGGTGCGAAGGAGTGATGGTAAATTGCGTAGTTGATGGACGCCATACTTTCTTCTTCTTCGAGATGTGGACTTTTCGAATTTGAATCTTGAATATTTCGCAATTCAGGATGGTGCTGGGCTGTGACTAGAGATATTAAGGTCTGTCTAATACGTGCGGATTATAGACTTCCCAGTTAGGATTTTGAAGAGAATAATTAATAGCAGGTGAGACTTGTAACATTTTGAAGCACACATCAAAGCTTACATTAACTTCACACACAGCCCCCTTGTACATAATACCCCACAGCAAGGCAGACCGCCCAGCAGCGTACTGAAACCTATAAATACGAAGCCCACACCAATGGGTTTCAGCAGACCCCCCGCAAGTTTATTGATAAATTAAAACACATTAATACAGGAGAACAGATGTCTGTCCCCACCAAGTTTCACCACTTCATATTTTTTACTCATTAATGCAGCAGCATTCATGCCTGTGCTGTTGGTTTCTGGGTAAGGTGATGTTCCTCGATGTCTTTGCTAATATGGATGCAAAGCTCAAGCAATGCATGAGGATCAGGAACATTCTCATTTAGCTTCTCATATTCTGAAGTCCAGTGAACCAAGCAGCTACCTTCTCCCTTGGGAGTAGCTTGAACGATAAATTTTAACTCCTTGAACTCCGTGGTGATGTCTCCTCCTATCACTTTGAAGGTGGTTGACAGCTTCGCATCGTCTATAGCTTCAATAACCTCCTTAGCAATCTTAGGAACCCCATCTATAATTTTTTTTGCAGACAGATTAAATTAGGTGTCAGTCATGAATCACTGCATTGATCTGCTCTTAATATTAATTTGTTTCTGAATATGTATACCAGGTTAGCCTTTCATCAACCTAAAAGTTACGGAAATTTTAAATTTTAGATGAAGACAGAAGTCGGTTCTCTTCTCATAAAGCATAACTATGGATAGCTACTCTAGAATGATCAAATCAAACACCTTAGGTGAGCGTATACAAAAACAACCCAAGTCACTTCCTCATGCTATAAGCCATCAAAAAATTAAACAAAATTGTAGACTAATTAATTCTGATGCAACTTATGGTTACTGTGTGTGTGCGTGCATGATCAAAATCAAGAAGACACACACACACACACACACACACACACACGATTAAGGAACGTGAGCAGAGCGATCCTTAATATGTTTTTTGGCCAGGGATTGATCTATGATGACACAGCCTTACCATGGACATAACTCCAGCTGATTACAGTGCCCGGTTTCCCCCAGTCACCTTCATGAAGATCAACGTTCTTGACCTTTGCAGGGCTCATGTTGGAAATGTGGTGCGGTCTGCAGCTGAAGACATCATGAAAAGTTTCAGCAGAAACTTTGATCTCTACTTCAGCCTCCATCTCACCAGAGAGTGTCATTTTGTTGCAGGTAATCAAATTTCAAAGACTATATCAATTTTAGTATTTGTTGGGAAAATGCTTCGGGATCTTGAATTATTATACACCTAGACAAGTAAATAATTATATCAATTATTGACCTTATCTATTTAGGGCTTTCTTGGAAGTTTGTCTCCCCGATTCTGTAACTTGTCTCCCACGATTTTATATATTCTAGCCATTGTCTCGCGTCTCATCATTGTCAGAATTATATTTTTTTTAATATAAAAAAATATTAATTATATAAATTTTTTTTATTATAATATAAATTTAAAAAAATAATAAATATATGAGAAATTCTATAAAGTACAAATTTTCTATAAAATATATGAAATTTAAATGGATATAAATTTATTTGTTTAGTATATTTCAACAAAATAACCAGTATAAAATTATTATTATTATTAAAAAAACAAAAAGATTCATATATCTGAATTATTGAATTCACTTTATTAAAATTAATTCATTTTATAATTCAATTTAAATTAAATACAATAAACAAAATTTAAATTTTGAAAACACATGCAATAATCAAATTAAAAAAAATAAAGAGTTAATTTTCTATCCAAAAAAAAATATAAATTGAAAATTCATCCCTCTCTTGTTGTCATTATCATTACTATAACAATTAAAATTATTATTAATATTACTGTCAAAACAATTAAAATCATTAAATTGCCCCGAAGAATAAAAATAAAAGCAAAATATTTTTTTTAAAAAAAATAATCACTAAAATTATTATAATTAGTGCCCAAACAATAAAATCATCTGATCCTAAAAACAAAAAAATAGAAAACACAAAAAAAAGAACAAAGAAAAAAAGGGAGCACTATTAATTTAAAATGATAAAAATTTCAGAACTGAACTAAATAAAAATAAAACCTAAATAAAAAATAAAATCATAAAAATTAAAAACAAAAACGTAAAATATAAATAAATAAATATGGATAAAAAAATAAACATTGTTAAAGAAGAACAAAAAAAACCAAAGGATTCAATACTAAATAAAAAAAAATAAAAGAATAAGTGTCAAAATAAAAAATAATATATATATATATATATATATATATATATATATATATATATATATATATATATATATATATATATATATAATTGAATGACAAAACTGCAATAAATCAAAATCTTGGTACCGAAAAATATAAAGAGATTTTAAAAAATAAAATGCAATGTAACCAATATAAATTAAAATTTTAGAATAGAACCTAATAAAAATAGAACTCTGACAAAAAAGAAACGAAAAAAATAAAAACAAAATCTAAAGTATAAATGAATAAATACAGGAAAAAAACATTGTCCAAGAAGGTAAAAAAAAAATGAATTAATACTAAATAAAAATTTAAAAGAATAAGTGCCAAATAAAAAATAAAATATATAATTAATTCTAATTGAATGAAAAAACTGCAATAAATCAAAACATTGAGATAAAAAAAAACAATAAAGAAATTTTAAAAAATAAAATGCAGTATAACCACATAAATTAAAAATTTCTTAACCAAAATGAATAAAAAAACCCCAATAAAAAATAAAAATAGAAATACATAAATATAGATAAAAAAAAAATATTATCCAAGAATGACAAAAAAACCAAAGGAATTAATACCAAATAAAAAATTAAAAGAACAAGTGCCAAAATAAAAATAAAATAAAATATATAATTAATTTCAAATGAATGATAGAATTGAAACAAATTAAAACTTTGAGACTGAAAAATAATAAAAGGAATAAAAATACAATACTGTGTAATTATTGGAAAAAATAAAAGAATAAGGACCGAAATGAAAAGTACCATATATGAACAATTTCAATTGGAGAACAAAATTATAAAAAATTAAATCTTGCATACCAAAGTTATTAAATGAACCAAAAACAAACAAAAAAATCAAAAGATTAAGGATTGAAATGAAACATACCATAGATAACTAATTTAAATTAAAAATAATCAAAATTTTCATTGAATAAATCAGTATGAAAAAAGAAATCAAAAGATTAGAGATTGAAATAAAACACCAATAAATATGAATGACTGCACTAGTAGGAGAGAGAAAAGCGAGGAGGAGAAACTGTCCACCAATGATTACAAAAATAAGATAGAAAATTTAAAGACAACTGCATCATTATATTTCTAAGGAAACAAATGATAAAATCTATTAAAGATAAATTATTTGGTTTATGCAAAAAATTAATTTATTGTTGAGTCTGCTTTAATTGTTTGACTAAATATTCAATTGATAAATAATAAAACTATAATTAATGAAATCCACTAAAGATGAATCATTTGTTTTTTGTAGCAAACTATTTAATTGATTGTTGGGTCTATTTTAACTGTTTGACTAATCATTTAATTGATATTATATATATTTTTTGATATTAAATTAGCTAAATTATTATTCTCTAAAAATTACAGATAATATTCACCCGCAAATGTTTTCTAAACTATGAATCGAAGATATTTGATATGAAACAATATATAAAAAAGTTGCAAATCTAATTCTTAAAAATATAAAATTGAATGATAAATTATTTGAATATGTTTTTATTGTGATTGAAGAAAATATCTAAAAAATATTAGTAGCATAAAAAAATATTATTTAATTTGTAGAATAAATAAAAATAGTTATAGGAAGAAAGCAAAATATTTATTATTATTATGAATATAATTATTATAATTGGTTGTATTATAATAAAATGTGTTATCATTGATACTTTTGATATTATTTTATTATTACCATAAGTTATTGTTACTGTTAGCACCATAAGCATAATTATTAATATCATAAGCATTACAATCATTATAATAAATTATTATTATTATTACCATCATTATCATTATTATTACTATTTAAACCATAAAAATTATTAAATTGTCTCGAATAGTAATAATAATAATAATAATAATAATAAAAGAGTAAGCAAAAACAATTACAACAAAATAATCAGTAACATTATTATTGTTATTATTTTTATGTAACAACGAAAACCATAAAATTATCTTGAAGAATAAAAAAATCAAAATAAATACAACCATAGTCATTTGTTTTCTACTATAAAAAATATATATGAAGAGTGTGAGATTGTTTTATAATGCTATAAATTTAGGAAAAATAATAAATCTTTACAAAAAGGTTGTGAGATGCAATTTTTTTTAAAAAATATATGAATTTTAAATCAATATGAATTTACTTGTATAACAAGTATGAACAAAATTAGAAACATAAAATTATCCTTGCATAAAAAAGGGAAGAAGATTTGAATATATCAATTATTGAATTCATTTTATTATGACCATCTCATTTCATAATTTAAATTAGATTAAACACAATAATAAATATAAATTATGTAAACACCTATAATAATGAAACAATAAAAATAAATTGTTGATTCTCTACTTCCAAAAAGATGAAAACATAATTGAAAATCTATTGGGGCATTACTGTTATTATCATGATTATAACAATTAAAATTACTCTCACCAATACTTTTAGAAAATAGCAAGCAAAAAACAATAAGAAACAATTACTCATCGTATTATTATAATTGTTTAAACAATGAAAACGATAAAATTATTTTGAAGAATAAAACAATTTGAATAAAAGAGCAAACAAAAACCAAAAAAATAATTAAAACCAAAATAAATATTATGAGCAAAAACTTTTTTATTTGATATGAATAACAAATAAAAAAGAAAAAAATATTAAATAAAAAGAACAAAGGAAAAAATAAGAAATACTGATTTTAAAATGATCATTAACATAAATTAAAATTTTATAACTAAATTGAATAAAAAAAAAATCCTAAGAGAAGAGAAAATGATAAAATATATAAATACAGACAAAATATAAAAATTATATAATAAGGCCGAAAAAATCAAAGTATTAAAACTAAACAAAAAATTAAAAGAATAATGAATAAAATATATAATTATTTTTAATCAAAGGACATAATGTAACAAATAAAAACCTTGAGATCGAATAATTTAAAGATATTAAAAAATAATAATAATAATAATAAGGACTGAAAAAAGAGAGGATATACGATCACTTTTAATTGTAGGACAAAATTGAAACAAATAAAAAATTTTAGATTAAAAAATTAAATAAACTAAAAATAAATGAGAAATGAAAACACTAAGGCTTGAAATGAATAATAATATATATGATTAATTTCAATTAAAATAGTTGAAAATAGTTAAACAAAAAATATGTATTTTTTCAATTTAATTCAAATTAAAACAAATCAAACTAATATTAATTTAAAATTATTATTAACATAAATTAAATTTTAGGGAAAATTAAATAAAAATAAAATTCCAATAAAAGAGAAAATAATAAAAATTAAAAAGTAAAGTTAAGAGTACAAAAATATAAATACGAATAAATAATATGAATTGTCTTAGAAAAATAGGGAAATATAGAGGAAACAAAACAAAAACAAGCGGCTTAAATTATTATTTTGGAAATAATGGATAAAAGATTTATAAAATTTAATAAGAGATTTTTTTTGGTGTTCTATAGTAATGTAAAGTAACACAATTCTAAGAAAACAATAAAATAAAAACTTCGTAGATAATATTGAGTCACAAATATTCTTAAACCGTTAATCCAAAATAATATATTTGAAACATTATATATATAGATATTGCAAAATTAATTTTTAATAAATATAAAATTAAATGAGAAATTATTTGAATTATTAGTTTCTTTGTTATTATTATGATTGAAGGCCAAATTAAAAAAAATATCAGCAACATACAAAAAATATTATTTAATTTGAATAATAAATGAAAATAATTAAAGTACAAAATTAAAGCACAAAAAAATATTCTTATTCTTATTATCATCATCATCACTTTAAATATAATTATTCTAATCATTTGAATTATAATAAAATTATTACATTGTGCCAAAGAATAAAACAATTGTAACAGAAGAGAAAGTATAGAAATAATTACAAAATACACATTCACTAAGAGTTTTATTATTATTATTGTAAAAAAAATGAAAACCAGAAAATTATCTTGAAAAATAAAACAAAAATCTAAAGAACCTTTAATAAAATAGGAAATAAAAACAACTAAAATAAATGACAAAACCAAAATAAATATTATTAGAATAGAGAAAATATTTTGACTTGATGAATATGGAACAAAGTTGAAAAAAAATATCAATTTTAAAATGATTATCAATATAAATTAAAAATTGAGGCTAAATTGAATAAAAATAAAATCCTAGTAAAAGAGAAAATTATAGAAATTACCAGTAGAAACTAAGAGTATAGATACATAATTACGTATAGAAAATAGAGCTTGTCCTGAAAGAACCGGAAAAATTAAAGGAATCAAAACCAACAAATTTTTTTTAAAAGAGTAAGGTTGAAATAAAAAACATGATATATAATTAATTTTAATTGATGGATAAGTTTGAAACAAATTAAAGCCTCAACACAAAAAAAAAATAAAAATATAGGAATGAAAAAAACAATTAGATAAATATGAAATAAAAAAATAAAACTCCAACAAAAGAGAAAATAATAAACATTAAAAGAAATCTAAAACTTAGAGTATATTTACATAAACATGAGAAAAAAATAACGATTGTTGTGTAAGGATAAAAAAGACTTAAGTTAAAAATTAAATAAGATATTTTTTATTTAATATTAAGGCTAAGTGATATAATTTTGAAGAAGTAAAAGAAAACATTAAAGACAATATTTAGCCAAATAATTTTTTTCAAACTATGAATTCAGGATATTAAAAATCAAAACTAAAAATATAGATATATAAATACAAAAAAAAAATATTGACTGTCCTAAAAAGACTAGAAAAATTAAAGGAATCGCAACAAAAAAAGTTAAGAGAATAAGGACCGAAATAAAAAATATAATAAATTTCAATTGAATGATAAAATTAAAACAAATTGAAACTTATATATTGAAAATATTACAGGAATTCCAAATAAAAAACGAATAAAGGGCGAAATGAAATATTGCATTTTAGATCAATTCTAATTGAAGGATGAAATTAAAATAAATCAAAACTTTTATAATTGAAATCATGACAAAAAAAACAATAAAAAAACCAAGTACCGAACTTGAAAAATCATAAATAAATAGGACTTACCTTTACTTTCAGCTGCTGGAGAAAGAAAGGATGAAGAAATTAGCATATGGACAAAGACGACCACCAGGACGTCTCCGAATCTCGGGAGATGACATGTGCATCACCATATGGAAGATACATAGTGTTGCCTCTGGCATTTTGATCAATCGAATGACGCCGCACACGTTGTTTGAAAGGCTTGGATGGAAAAAAATTGTCGGCATATCAATATTTTTAATATTTTCTAAAAACTTGAAGTACCAAAAACAACTCTACATGTAATGCTTAGTTTTTGTCTTATCCAATGCTAATTGCGTAAAATTATTTATAAACATTGTAAAAAATAAAAAAAAATACCCTTGAGCAATGCAAAATCAGTCAATTGGAGGTACTATATATTTTATTACTTTCATTGATGGTTATTCAAGGATGTGTTGGGTTTATTTTCTCAGAAATAAATATGATACTTTAAGTGTATTCAAGAAGTTCGAAGTATTAGTTGAATTACAAAGTGGTTATAAAATACAGAAATTAAGAAGTGATAGGGGAAGAGTATACCTCTAATAACTTCCAGGATTTCTGTGAGAATCAAGGCATAAAGAGGCAGTTGATTATTGTAAACTCCCCTTAGCAGAATGTTGTGGCTGAGAGGAAAAATAGAACTATATGTGAGATGGAAAGGTCTAGATGACAGAGAAAGGAATACTTATTGGATTCTGGGTAGAGGCTGTTGGGACAACAGTATACTTGTAAAATAGATGCAATACAAAAGCAGTAGTAAACAAGACACCATTCGAGATATTTACTAGGAGAAAACTAGGTATTAAGCATCCAAGAATATTTGGATGCATTTGTTATACATATTTCCCAACCTGCCTAAAACAAAAATTTGATGACAAAGCTGAAAAGGGAGTTTCATAAGGTATGGAAGTAGCGAAAAAGGATACAAAATATATATAATACAATCTAATAAGATTGTGTTATCAATAAGTATTGTCTTTGATGATGACAAGGCTTATGAATGGAAGACAAGGCAGCAAAAATTTGTACCTTTACATTCTATATCACATGACATTGAAGATGACAGAACTTGTTGGGTCAAAGAAAAACAAATTGAATTTGTTCAATTTGAGCCTTAGGAAGTGAAGAGTCAACTGAAAGTTCAATAAGAAATCATAGTCGATAGTCATCATCTAGCTCAACCCCAATTAAACTCAGAACTATTGAGGACATATATGCAAGGTGTCATATATGTGTTAATGAACCTGAGAATTATCAAGAGGCTGTTGAAGACATAGTTTGGCAAAAGGCTATGAAGGTAGAACTAGAAATAATTGAAAAAAAATAAAACATGGGAGCTCATGGCTAGACATGCTGACAAACTTGTTATTGGGGTTAAGTGGGTGTACAAGACTAAGTTAAATCTTGATGGAACTATTTATAAGCACAAAGCTAGGCCTGTGGCAAAAGGGTATGCACAAAACCTGGAATTGACTACAATGAAACCTTTGCTCCAGCAGCAAAGTTGGACACCATCAAAACCCTAATTGCCCTAGCAGCTCAGAAGGGATGGAAGTTGTTTCAACTAGATGTTAAGTCAACATTTCTTAATGGAGTGCTAGATGAAGAAGTGTATGTGGAGCAACCAAAAGGATTTACAGTTAATGATGAAAAATTCATGGTTTACAAGGTGTACAAAGGCCAATATGGACTAAAACAGGCTCTTAAAGCCTGGTATAGTAAGATTGACACATATCTTAATATGTAAAAGTTCAAGAGAAGCAGCAGTTAAGCAACTCTATACATAAGGGCAAATCATGAAGGAAATCTAATCATTGTTTCTATATATGTTTATGACATTGTTTACACAGGCAGTAGTGAGAAGATGATGTATGATTTCAAAAGGGAAATGATTCAAAGATATGAAATGTCAGATCTTGGCCTTCTTTATCATTTTCTAGGAATTGGTGTGATATAAACTAAGCAAGGCATTTTCATTCATCAAGGGAAATATGTTAAGTCATTGCTTACAAAGTTTGGTCTTAAGGATTGCAACTGGCCTGTTGGTGAGAAGTTGAAGAAGAAAGATGGAAGTGATAAGGCTAATGAAGGCCTTTATAGGAAGATTGTGTGAAGTTTATTGTATTTGACAACCACTAGACCGAACCTAATGTATGCAGCCAATTTGCTATCCAGGTTTATGAGTAATCCTATGGAAAAACACAGGGGAACTGTAAAGAGGATCATAAGGTATGTTCAAGGGACACTTAGCTATGACAATGAATACACTAGAGACAAATTAGCAACCCTAATTGGGTTTTGTGATGCTGAATGAGCTGGAAGTGAAGATGATAGCAAAAGCACTTCAGGATATGCTTTCAGTTTTGGAAGTGGAGTGTTCTCATGGGTTTCAGTAAAACAAAATACAATTGCCCTCTCAAATGCAAAAGCTGAGTATGTCTTAACTTCAGAAACTACAGCTCATGTAATATGGCTACAATTTGTCCTAGATAATTTTGGTGAAATGCAAGTTGATTCAACACCATTGTTCTATGATAACATGTCAACCATCTCTATGACTAAAAATCCAGTCTTTCATTAGAAGACAAGACACATAAACAGGAGATATCACTTTATTAGAGAATCCTTGAAGGAAGAGTTGATAACCATGAAGTTTTGTAGAAGTGAAGAGCAATTAGCAGACATTTTCACAAAGACTCTTCCTAAAGAGAGATTCAATCAACTAAGATTGAATCTTGGAGTTAGATCTGTGAGCAGTTTAGGAGAGGCTGTTGGAGATTAAGCCACTCACAGACACATGTATGTTGCAACCCAAGATGATTGACATTGAAGAAGAAGTAAATTCATATACTAACACTGAACATGCATTAAGTGTTGAGAACTAATTGTAACTAAGCAAAGAAGAAAAGTAGTAATTGAGTTCTCTTCTTTGTTACAATTCAGTCACAGGTTGTTACAAAATGTATAACACATGTTCTAAGCCTAGGAGTATATAAAGGCAGAACATCAAACACATAAAAAATAAGCAGATACAAGTTTACCAATTTTCTGCAAATCCTCTCGGGTTCTCAAAGTTCTCTGTTTTCTTCTTTCCTTCTCTACCAAATGCAAAACACAATTGAATCAAACACAAACTACAAACCATAAATTGAAGAAATCAGAATTACAACAGATCATTCATGCCTGTGCTGTTGGTTTCTGGGTAAGGTGATGTTCCTCGATGTCTTTGCTAATATCGATTAAAAGCTCAAACAATGCACGAGGATCGGGAACATTCTCTTTTAGCTTCTCATACTCAACGGTCCAGTGAGCCAAGCAGTTGTCCTCTCCCTTCGGAGTAGCTTGAACGATATATTTTCACTTCTTGAACTCCGTGGTGATGTCTCCTTCTATCACTTTGAAGGTGGTCGACAGCTTCACATAGTCTATAGCTTCAATAACTTCCAACCCCATCTATTATTTTTTTTGCATACAGATTAATTAGTTATTTCCGAGGCCTATCTGGAAAATAACATAGAATAACGGGCACAAAAATAATAATAATATAAAATTAATGATCAAAAGGGATTGATCTATGATGACACAGCCTTACCATGGACATAACTCCAGCTGATTACAGTGCCCGGTTTCCCCCAGTCACCTTCATGAAGATCAACGTTCTGTACCTTTGCAGGGCTCATGTTGGAAATGTGGTGCGGTCTGCAGCTGAAGACATCATGAAAAGTTTCAGCAGAAACTTTGATCTCTACTTCAGCCTCCATCTCACCAGAGAGTGTCATTTTGTTGCAGGTAATCAAATTTCAAAGACTAAATCAATTTTAGTATTTGTCGGGAAAATGCTTCGGGATCTTGACCTTATAAAGACGTCAGGATTATTATACACCTAGACTAGTAAATAATTACATCAACTATTGACCTATCTATTTAAGGTTTTCTTGATTTTCCTTGAATTTTAATTATAAAGTAAATTTAAAGTAATTGAGGATTAAAATTTTGAATTTTGTAAGTGAAGGATTTCTACCCTAGCAAAAGTCTTCGAATTACTGACAACTTGATTTCCTTGGCAAGGTTAGTAAAAATTGGGTAATGCAATACTTTCTGTTTTTCAGCATTTTAAAAGAATGTTTCATTTAAAAAAAAATATTAAATTAATGTTTATACATAAATGTATATGCTCATTTAAAAATATTAAATTAATGTTTATCTATCTATCTATCTATATATATATATATATGTCCACGCGCATTTTATTAAAGCTACTCATGGGATTTTATCATATTTTGTCATCTTGATTAATTTTTATCATGAAAAAACTTAGCCATGAATCCAAAATTTTAGCAAGTTGAAAATCGTGGTTAATGGTTTTTATTTTCTTTCAAAAATTGGTCTAATATGTCAATAGGTTGTAGCTCAATTGATATTAATATTTCCTTTTTATTAGAAATTCTTGAATTTGAATTTTATTTATGCATAAAAAATTATACAACATCTATAACATGAAATTGAGGTTAAGTGATGGGTCCATTAGCACGAATAAGAAGGATTTATGTACATTTTCTGCTAATTTTCCTGATGAACCATGCTGATCCGTGTCTCATGGGACGGTCCATCTATGCAGCTTAAATATAACAAAATTGAAAATTTTAGATAACAGGGTATTTTAAAAATATTTCTGAAAAAAATTTTATTTTTATTTTTTCACTTTAAATTAAAAAATCTGGTGATTTTAGATATTTTCATGTGTTAATATTATAAATAATTTTAAAAAAGTAAAAAAATTATTTTAATTCATTTATATATATATATAAAAAAAAAAACACTGTTGAAAGCAATATAAATCACCATTCAAAATACTGAGATGAGTCGGCAATGATTTATTGCCGACGTTAGACGTGGAGGTATGACGTTTTTGTTTCAGGGATATGCATATCCACAAGAAATGATACTTGAAAGAAAACACTTTTGTATGCATTATGAATTTTGTTTCATCTCCGTGCATGCTGAGAGTAAGGCATCATATTGATATTTAAGCTATTATCCAAGATTCTTATCCATAATTTTGATATTTTATTTCTGATTTTTTAAATCAGTTTATCTAATTCAGATTTTTTTATAATAATATTTCTTACATAGAAGATAAAAGATTTTTTTGCATCATTATATGATCATCTGTTTATCGTGCCACAGCTCAATTGGGTTCTGAAACAAAATAAAGGAAATAAACTGATATTTGCCAAGCTTGGAAATTGTCCAAACAGTTGCACAACCGATCAGCAGAGATATCCGAGCGGTGATGATTCCGAATTTGCTAAAAAAGCCTCCGATCACGCACAGTAATTATTTGGTTTGAGGCTCTAACCTCTTTGTTACTCACTCGTGAGACAATTCATTTTGTAAATGTCAGTAGATTTTAAACAGTCTGAAGTAAACGGACCGGTTCAGGCTGTGGAAGTGCAATGCTTTCGTATGGAGTGATCGAGTTACCGCCTCTGCCCGCGGAGCAAAAGTAGCTTGAATTTTGCCTGGGGGGCAGAGATCAGAAAGTTGAGAGAATGGAATCAAGCTTGTGTTTTTAGGAAGCATTCGGTGCGTTATTTGTGTTCCAGGTTTTTAAGAAGCAAATGGTTTTCAGCTTGAATTCTGTAGCGTTTCTCCTGCCAAATCATCGGAAGTGATTATTCATGAAGAATGGCATGGGCCTGCTGCTAGATCATATGTTAAGAAGACAATACTAAGATATGTGGAAGTTGGTCCTGATGAACATTTCAAGATAAAAGGGACCAAAATGAACTGATAGAAGCTAATCCGGGGGCCATCACATCCCTTGACAACAGTACATAGCTCCTAATTTGATGGTAATTTTTAAGAAGCAAGCTCGGGATGTTAGCAGGGGTTATGTTACCGAGACTTGCATTCATGTTTCTCTTTTAATTGTCTGGAAAGCCAGTATGTATGATAATTATCTTATCTAAAAATTTAAATTGACAGTTAAAGTTTTAGAATATGATTTATATTATTTTTTAATATATCTTTTCAAGTGAAATTTTTTTGAACTTGAAATTTGCATAAGCACACATTACTTTATGCTTGATTTTTTTATTAAATATAATGAGGGTGGTAAGATTCAAACTTGTGACTGTTGGATCAACAAGGCTTTGATATCATGTTAATAAATCCAATCACCTAAAAACTTAAGCTTGTAAGTAAGGTTCCAGAATATGATTTATATTATTTTCTAGCATATCCTCTTAAGTGAAAGATTTTTGGGTTTGAAATTTGCACAGATCCATATTTTTTTATGCTTGATTTTTTTATCAAATAAAATAAAGATGATGAGATTAAAATCAACTCATCTAAAAACCTAAATTAATAAATAAAATTTTAAAATATAATTTATATTATTTTCTGACATCAATACAGTAGTTGATCAGCTTTATTCAAGTAGTCTGAGCTGTTTTGCATGTATGGATGCTCCGGGTTGGAGTAGATTGAAAGCCAATTTCAGCTAATTCGTCAAGAATTGTCAAATTTAAAGGCAAGAAAAGAGAGAGGGAACGCAAAGGAAACGAGTGGCTTTTTTTTTTTTAACCTCGGAACTATTTTGCCATTAAAAAAAACAATGTCATTTTCAGATAATTTAGTAATTTTACAATAGTTCATCTTTATTTTTAAAATTTAAAAAAGGATAATTATATTTTTTTTTTATAATACACAATGAAATGACGTTTATACTTTCACATTCAAGAAATCTTGAATCTTACATTTAGGTGTTTTTTTTATTTTTAATAAAAAATAAAATAACTTATACACTCTTAAAAGTGGATTTTCAATGTATAATTTAATAATCACAAATATTATTAAAAAAATTATTGATGGGTTCAGAGTTGTCTAATTCAGTGTTGATGATTTTATTTTTGCAAACTCTTTTAATTTGGCATCAATAACTCTCTTTTTTATCATTCTCTCTCTCTTCCAAGAATTTCGTGTGTCCTTTCAAGATCTCATAAAAGCATTTTAATTTTTAGTATTTTTAAATTTAATATCTATTTTGCTAATCACTATTTTTTTATACTTCAATATTATAATGATTTAAAAGTTTTTTTTTTTTTTTATCAATCTTGTTATTCAACATCAGATTGTTTTATAGTTGAGTTTCATAATTCTATTCTATTTGTTTTTGTTAATAACTTTTATTAGCATAAATGATCATTTAGTTAAATAAAACAATTATTTTAAAAAATAGAGTTATTAACATGACTAGTCACGTGACTTGTCTCAATGTTAAATATCTTGATTTTTACCATCTCTCAATTAAATGTCAATGTAATTAATTATATGTGCTTACAAGCCTTTTAATTTATGATTAGCTGGTAGTTAATGATGAATGTCATAGGGGTAAAGTGATAACTTGATAAATAAAAAATAAAGAAAATAGAAACAAATAAATAGTGAAAACCTTTTTTTGAATAGAGTGTTTGACATTGTATTATAAAAATATTTTTTAAAAAAAGTTATTTTAAATTAAAAATATATTGTATTTTTAAATTATTTTATGTGATGATATCAAAAATAATTTAAAAAATAAAAATATATTATTTTAATATATTTTTAAATAAAAAATATATAAAAAAACAATTTTAAACATGCTCTCAATAAGATGTCTTTGGGAAAAAATATAATTTCCAAAGCATTAATCAAGCACCTCAGCATCTTTTCTACAAAAAAGCAACACATTTTACATAACTGTTACCGGTTTGGCACTAATGAAGCATCTCTCCTTTATTCTACTTGATTTTCATGTTGACCTTCCAAAAAATCAAATAAGCCCCTCAGATTAATATCTTTTAAAAATAAAAACATTATTACCATATTTTTAAATATTATTTCAATCCAGTCCAGCGTTATATTTCGATCAAATTAACTAGTTCCGGACATATAGATCGGCACTAGTTAATTGGGAGGTATTGGCATGTCCATCACCTCCAATTAATTAGAGGGTAACAGAAACTACAGCCCTAATTGTCACGCCTCTAGTACATATATTCTGATAGCAATTAATTTCGAGGGTAGTAATCAAGCCCAAAACCATGTTTTGGGGGGGGTTTTAAGGCTATATTCTTTGGAAATCTTTGAAACAATAGAATTTTAATAATATATTTTGTTAAAAAAGAGAGTTGAGATTCATTACCAAACACCCTTTTAATAATAATATGTGACTACCTTAACATTATTAATAGAATAATTAATCTGACTTTTATAATTCTTATTTTTCATATATTTGATTCATAGTAGTATACCTCCTTTTTTCAGTTTGTTTTCGTCAACGGAAAAACATGCTTTGTCCGTTATTTTTACGTTGTTTCGGTCTTTATAGTTACTGTTTTTATATTTCAATCATAAAAATATATTTTTTTCATGTTTCAGTTGTTGTGAAAAGTTTTTATTTTATTTTTGTCCCTGTAATTTTATGAATTGAACTGCAATTGTTAATTTGCTGTAATCGTACCTGCGGTGTAGTTCCAAGCTTTGATGAAGCCATCAGCCTCCCAGTCACCATGATGTGCATCAACTGCTTGTATAAACCTGGTGGGCTTGTCTCTTCCATAGATTGTACAACTTTTCGCGGCAGGAGTTTTGAGTTCTACTACTGTCCCCAGATTACATTGCAGAGCCATGATTCTTTAACGTGTCAATATCTTACAAGAAGACAATATTCGAGAAAAACAATCAGGATGGCTTGTCTTTATGTACTCATTTTCAGCTTACATCTGGCTTCCATGCCCTTCTGTAACTGTTTGATTTGTGAATTAACAATGGAGTTGGCAAATTACGAGACATATAATCCATGCCTGTAATTTTAATGATTTCAGTGGGGGTGATGCACGAAAATGATCGTAGACCATTAGATAATTGCGATGATCTTGGGATTGGTATGCACCTATCTTAAACAGAAAAATGGATTTTAGCTGCGTATAATGACAGCCCGTGAGCAGATGAGCACTGTAATCTTATAGGGTTAGTTGTTTCTCTCTGTGTTTTCGATGGTATACATAGGATTAAAAGTTGTTTTCTTTTTTGAGCGACCAAATTGTGACGGTAAACCTAATTTCGAAGAAAAATTAAGCATTGAGAAGCAGTTTGGATTAGGATTTTTTATGGGCTCAACGAGGTTTTATAAATTTCAAGACACGTTGTGGAAGTACCCCATAATTGATGTTATCTAATCTCTAAATCTTATCCCACTAATTGTTAACAATTCGGAAAGACAATGAGTTTTATTACAGGCTGGCATGATTCGGAATAAGTTGGTTCCAAAACAGCACGAGGAGAATGATGCTCGGGCAATTTGACAACTCCTTATTCTTAACATGGAAATATTAGACGAGGCTGTAACTTTTAGAAACAATAAAGAATAAATACGTTTAAATAATATTTAAGCTTGTGGACATGCAAGTTTTATGTTAATTTTAGCTTAGTTATTCTTGGTATTGTGTTTTAAAAATATTTTTCTCTCTAAATTCAATATATATATCATTTTAATAGACTAATATAAAAAATAATTATATAAAAAACATCATTTTAATACATTTCTAAACAAAAAAAAAAAACTTTAAAAAACAACTCCAAACATACTCCTACACAGTCCATAAACCTGTTATCGCCAATGCATAAGCAAGTGGTATGGTAAGTTTATCAAGGTGGGCTGCTCCAACCTCCTGCAGAGCGACCCGATATGCCTTTCACTCTCTGATAACAGGGGTTTCCTTCTAGAGAGAGGACAAAAAAACAGGAGTTTCCTTTCTTCTAGCAGAAACACGAGAACATGGAAGAAATGCTGAGATTACGAAAGAAGAGATACAAGCAAAGTATTATGCATTTGTTTTTTCTGTTTTCCATTCCTTGTATAACTATGTACTTATATGCACATATATACATGTCAGAATCTTGCTTCGGGGGTCACCAGCTCAGGAATCCGGCAGCTATTCAAAATTAGGACATCGGTGCTATACAGCTATACAAGATGATATAAAATTTGAGGGGAAGGGGAAGATAAGGGTACTAATGAGTCTTACTTTTTTAATATTTTAGGAACCTCTTTTCTAGAACTAACCTGGGAGGTAGACAAACCATTTTGCTTATCCGAAACAAGGAGGAGGTCAACCTTCTCACTACTCAGTTCATCTTTGCCAGATACCCCAGAAGATGATGATCCAAATATTTGCACCATCAAGCTTCCACCTACAAGAAGTTTTGAAAGATCACCACCCGACATCAACAATCAGGGAACAAGAAGCAAGTAAAGGTATCTAGTTAGATAAGGAAGCCCACATACTCGATCCCGGCTAAATTTTTAGGATGCCAACAGCTAGGTAATAATGATTCCACATTTTGCTATCCCCAAGTTTAACACGTGGCTATTTTTAAGTTTCTTGAATCCAGCACAGCATTCTCAGAAAATCTATAATCTGCTACATAGTTTCCACCATTTAAGGGTTCATTGACTCACTAGCCAAATCAATTTTTTTTTGTTTCTTAAGCTCACATAACTTTCCGGTTCTAGAAATACTAGCATTTAAAAATACATATCCTTTTGGTTTTGCATGTTTGTAGGCGGCCATCTAAATGAATTTTCTGGGAGGAAAAAAGAAAGAGGAAGTGACACATGCCATGAAGCTAAACTAGCAGAGGAGAGGAGAGTGGCAGTTTCATCCATAAAGGGAAAAAATTGGTCGGTCTGTGCAGAAATAAACTTGAGAAGTGCATAACATTGTTAATCTAAATACCAAGAAATCAAATAAAAGAACAGTATGCATTCTAAATTAAAGAAGAAAACTGATTGGCTGACATGATATTCTAAGCATATCCTGAGCCACTCTCTAAGTATGGCAGTAAAAAAAAAAAAAGAAAGTACCAACGAACAAGAGCCAGAGGGTAGAATATTTTACCAAGTACAAGAGAAGCCCCAACCCAACCAGTGGCACCCCACCTTTCACCGAGAAGAAACCATGCAAATCCAGCACCCCAGACTGGCTCCAAACCATAAATTATTGCAGTTTCTGTTGCTGAAACATCACGCATGGCAGCCATCTGTGTAGTTATGAAATAGAGGAAATTATGATCACATTTACTTTTATTTGATGGGAAAAAACTTAACAGGAAAATTTTCCAAATCCGTTTGAAGCCATGTTGTTTGAACTCAACAATGGTCTTTCAGTCCAGAGGAAAGAGTCATCCTGATCCCACAAATCATCATGCCATGTTAGGGTCACTGAGAATTGGGAGATTTCAGTTCCTTTCCCAAATAGATTTCCCATTTAATTTTAATTGAAATTGAATCCACAAAATAATGGTTTTGATGTTACCATATAAAATTTGTCTCGCTTGTAAAATGTTATAGATTTTTTATCCATTTGTAATTTTGTTATCATGAATGCCCAAATCCCGATTGAACCACCTGAAGTCTTGGAGAATTTCAGAAACCCGCAAGGAAAACAGAACTTTTTAAGTATACCTCCCACAGAATGTCCCCAAGAAAAACAAAACATATAAAAGAACTATCCAAGTGCTTTTAATCTTTAAACATCATAAACATGAATTTTCCATGGAAAGGAAAAAAAAATCTTCCATCACGGGTTCTCTTTCAACAATTGACATCCAAAGATCTAAAGATCACATCAGCAAAAATAGATAAACTATAGAGGACTATATGGAAAAAACTGTCAGTCATAGAGAGTGATGGATCCCAATTAGTAAAGGGCATTCAGAATCAGTTGCACTTGCAAGGGAAGTAACAAAGAGAAATTTCCCGGAAACATGGTGGGAAGGACAAGTGGAGAGGTATTTTTGAGGGTTCAATTGTTTACTTGTGCAAACTTTATGAGAATTAATGTGAAAAGTCATAATGCTGAAGTCCTGGATGGGCTTTCCCCTTTTTTTTCAGTCAAGTTGGTTGAAATGCAGAAATACAGCAGAAACAGAAACAAGAACGCAGAAGAAAAAAGAAGACAGAGAAGAAACTTATTTCAGAATTTTGCAGTTTTCTTTGGAATGTAGGCAAATGAAAGAGAGAACCTAAGAATCATTGTACCTCTATCCATAAGCATAGCCCTGTTGAGAATATGCCAGTGTAAAGTGCAGGTATCCATGGGAAAACAGCCAACCAATGCCAAATCATTTCCCATGTCCATGATGATGGATCACAAGTTTGGACATCACCAAACCAGCCTCCAAGGAAATACCATAATGTTGAGGAGATAGCTATAACACATACCTAAATGAAGAATCTGTTTTTGAAATCATGCAAGAAAACCAGACTACAATTCTGTGCTGTGTGGACAATTAGACGCACCTCGTATCCAAGAAGAGCTAAGAAGTTCTTTTTATCTGTGCTTCTTGATATATGTTCTGTTCTAAGCATATGCACGCCAAAAAACACTGCGCTTAAGAAGTTCAAGAGATCTCCAATCTGGTAATGTGCAAGTACAAATCCATTATATGAGGTTGAAACCAAGCTTCCTTTAATTCAACCCAGATGAAGAAAAATTAACATACAAGGAATGTTTGGTTTCCACTTTGATCACCATCAAGGAAATGCAACAAACATGAAGATAATGAAACAACCGATTAAAACAAGGAGAAAACCTACACAGGGAGGAGATCCACTGGATTCCAGCATTGCAACCCCTACAATGGACATGAGAGCTCCAAACCAGGTATATGCAGGAACTATTGCTCCTAGCATACCATCAAGCAAAGGAACCATAATTACCTGATGAATCCATACAAAAATACGCCCAGTTTTGTACCTTTAAGTACAATTACCAAATAAAACACGTTGAATGAGATACAACCTAGAGGCTGATCAAGAAACTTACAGTGAACATAGATATAAATGATGCACGACCAGCATCTGATGTGAGCAGACCAAGTGCCTGCGTTAGGTACCCTAGACTAACCCAAAACCCTAACTCTATCCCTGCATTACGGATTCGAGCATTATCCCATGATTGCAACGCAAATGGCAAGAATGGTATGGCAGAGACAACAAATCTCACAACAGTGAAAGCTGCTGGATCCATTACTGCTTCAACTTCTTTCACAACTGGAATATTACTCGCTACAACATAAAAATACAAAAAAGACAATACACCTAAAATCAATGGATATTATACAAGGACATATATAGAATCTTAAATGGATGATGGAATCTCAATAATTGCAAGCTTGGATCTAAAATAAAGGGCGTAATATATATATATATATATATATATATATATATATATATATAAAAAGAAAGCCTCGATCACAAAATATATATATATATATATAAAAAGAAAGCCTCGATCACAAACTAGTTGGGGGTCAGCTAGCATATTCTGCGCTATCTATCATGCCAAATCCACCTCAATATCTAGATAATTTAAATGAAACAGCATTGGTTACAAGGAATGCCTCCTATTGATTATATATTAATTCCAATTCGCCACTACAGCAAAAGCAATGCTATAAAAATAAAGAATAAAAGCAACGCACCATAGACAACGGTGATGACATTGAGTAGAATGATGGACCTGACTTTCCTGGACGCGAAAAGTATCCTCCGCCACAAATATTTCTTCCCAAACAATGTCTTAAAATTTAAGCTCTGTCTCTTCTTCTGATTCGAAGCGGAGCAGACTATCGCGTCTGTTGATTTTTTTATTTTAACACCTGAATCAGGACTGCGACGAGAAGAAATACGAGAGGAGAAGGAATTGCTACCGTTTATAGAGACGGTGGTGAGACGGTGTCGTTTAGAAGGAGATAAATGAAATGCGAACGAAATTGAAGGAGAGAGCTTGGTGGTAATAGATGCGGAGGAGGCAGGAGCTCTTAGTGGCCATTTACAAGCCATTTACCTTCTCTTCCTCCAGTATCTACGATTCCTCCTCTTTTATCTTCTTGTCTTGTCTCCTTTTTTTCTTTGTATGCCTCTCTTCACTCTTTCCAGTTTCCACCAATTAACTTTTATTTTTATTTTTATTTTTATTTTCAGAACACTACAAAACAGTCTCAATCACCAAGAAATGAAATGGGCGATCATCCAAGCAACCAGGATTCAGCACGTTTAAAGAGTTTCGTTCAATGACTGAAACGCCGGCTAGTAGCTCACGTGTTTGTTTTTCATTGGTTGTTTCATGTGTTTTTGTTAGCGGACTGATGCAGAGGAATAGGGGTTCCTCTTTTTTAAGAAGAAGCGATTTATTTAACTCTTTCTTCTTCTTCTGATTTTATAACTCAAATAGGATAATCGAAATGAAGAGGTGAGTTTTTATTTATTTATCAATAAAGGCTGTTTTTATATATTTATTAAAAATTATATATATATATTCACCACTGCATTTTTTAAAAGAGTTGAAAGTATTAATATATTTTAAAATAAACTTTCTATAGAAATACACATAAGAATTTATATTTATACTATTTTAAAAATTATATTAAAATTTCAATTTTCTAAATAGTTGTTTGCTATTAAAGACGGTCTGAGATATTTTTTGAGGTTGTTCGCTTTCGGCCCTGTATAAAGTATAAACAGATACATATTGTACTCGGTCTATCAAGAATCGGTGGTGGGCATCCCGTGATGATGCAGATCAAGTTTTGTTCGAGACTTGTCTCTTTTTTATATAAGAAAAAACAAATAAGAGTAAAGTATAACAAATAAAAAATGCTGTCACTTTCTTGCCAGGGTTGAAATTGGAACGAGTTGTGGGCTCGATGATCCAGGTTGGTTTCCCACTGTCTTATAGATCTCTCAACTCCTGACTATGATTTAGGTTTTAAGAGTATTATGCCCGCGCTATGCACGGTTGTTTTATTTATATAAAAAATTAATTGATTTTATATATATTTTATTTTATTATTTTAATATTTAATCAGTAAAACTATAATTGATAAAATATGTTAGAAACAAGTATATATGGGAAAAAAATTGTAGTGCTTTTAAGCTAGCCTGAACACTTCGGTTATAAAAAAATAAAAAAAACGTATAATTGAAAAAAAATCAGGAAGATTTTATAAAAAAAAAAAAATGGATCCAGAGATTAATCGTGGCGCATGTAAGCTAGCCTAGACACCTCATTAGAAAAAAAAACAGAAGTCCGGTTTATAAAAAAAATCACTTTTTCAAATAGTAATGAGAAAAAAAATTGTGGTGCGTATAAACTGACTCGGACACCCCGGTCATAAAAAAATAGGGAATTTTTTTTATAAAAAAAAAGCCTGGTTAAATGAAAAAAAAAATGACCTGAACATCCTAGTTATAAAAAAATAAAATAAAAAAGTCCATGTTTATTAAAAAACAAAAAAAAAAATTCGGATTATTTAAAGAAAGTGTAAAGGAAAAGCATCTTTTTAAACAATAATGAGAGAAAGAATCCTGGTGCGTGTAATCTAATTCGGACACCCTGGTCATGAAAAAAATGTATAGGTGGAAAAAAACTGTAAAAAAAAAAAAAGTGGATACGTAGATTAGTCGTGGTGCGCATAAGCTGCCACGGATACTCCGGTTTTAAAAAAAAACAAATAAAAAATTCAGTTAAAAAAACATTAAACACTTTTTCAAACAGTATTGAACATTGAAAATTATTGTTAAAAAAAAAGTCTAGTTATAAAAAAAAAAGTTCAAGGGGAAAGTAAATTTTTAAACAACAATGAGAAAAAAATTGTTACAGTCGTAAACTAACTTGGACACCCTGATCATGAGAGAAAAAACAAAAAAAATATATAAGTGAAAAAAATAGAGAAAAAATGTTAAAAAATGAATCCAGAGATTAACCGTGGTGCGCGTAAGTTACCACGGATACCCTGGTTTTAAAAAAATAAAAAAGAAGCTCGTAAAAAAAAAAACCCACAGCAAATCACCCACCCAGTCCATAGTGGATTTGGGCGTGCGCGAACAGGAGATCAATGAATAGGGAATCACTGATCTCCTTTAGATGTTAAAAAAATAGATCTGGAGATTAGTTGTGGTGCGCGTAAGCTGCCATAGATAGCCTAGCTTAAAAAAATAGAAGCCTGTAAAAAAAAAAAAAAAAAGTTGATCACGCATCCCAGTCCATAGTGGAATTGGGTGTGCATGAACAGTAAATCACCTATCTCTTTTAGTTCCTTTACTAATAATACTAATAATTACTAATTTCCTATTATTTATTTAATATTGTATTGAATTTAATAATAGAAAAATTCATTCTCCTTTCTCTTTTCTAACAGATAACAGATATAAAATAAAGTAAGAAAGAGTTGCCCTGGATCTGATTTTCAAATTTTAAGAAGCAGCTATGATTTTCAAACGATGCAACGTGTATTGTTGTTCCTCATTAACCTGCAATTCACAGCATGCACTCTCGATCTGTCCACGTAGCAGCGTCAACCATTTGTCTATATTTTCATTAAAATAACATTGTTTATTTAAATTTTATCTTTTTTGCCATGTCTTTGTTTTGAAAGTATATTTTTTCCTATTCTACTTTTATATTGCAGGTGCTTAGTTAATTGAGTTAATCTAGATTATTTTTTTTTGGCTCAACCTTTCTTTTATAAAATTGATTTTTTTATTGTCTCATCATTTTCTTGACTTTCTTTTTTGGTAAGTCAAGTTAGCCTTAATCTTATCTCGTTAGGTACATGTTAGTAAAGTTAACCTGAGATGACTTAATTGCCATTATAATTTTTTATATTAGAAAAAGGATTTAACTCATACAGCGGTGTAACATGGACCCTCTATCTATTATCTATGTAACATTATTCATTACTTTGCTTGCTACTTGTAAGGCATCTATCTACACCCTTTTAAATCGAGTGTATCACACTTATATATAAAGATTCAACTAGGGAGGGCTTTGCATTATGTTGTGGGCAACCTAGATTTTTTTTTCAATGTAAACAAAATAGAAGAAGGCAATGTAAGCATTGACAAAAAAATTACAAGACCCAGGTCATGACTTAACTAGGTTTAATAAGCTTAAATAATTCAAATGATATGAAAACAAAGTCCAGTGATAATAACTAATATAATTAAAAAAAATTGACAACATAAAAGGGAAAAAAAAC
Source organism: Salix dunnii (assembly GCA_015731905.1). NCBI lineage: Eukaryota > Viridiplantae > Streptophyta > Magnoliopsida > Malpighiales > Salicaceae > Salix > Salix dunnii. The sequence continues at coordinate 7,432,011 of CM027668.1, read as the reverse complement.
AACTCGAGCCTATCTAGTTTAGCCTATCAAATATACAATTTGATTATGTTACCGGGATAACCTTGTTGAAAGCAAACTCAATACAACTATGAAGTTCAATTACTAAGTAACTCAAAGTTCAAGGGAAAAAAATTAAGAAAAAAAAAAGAATTAAAGAATTAATCTATATCAATGTGTTAACCTATTAGCTATGAGATTATGGGATCAAGATTGAAATAATCCCATAGAAAGAAATAAAAATAAAATAAAGATCAATTCATGATAAACTAAATATTGGAAGAGCCTAAAACTAACGCAACAGAAGACAAACCTAAAAACCAATGAATAAAGATTCCAAATCTATATAATATTGACTAATAAAATTAGAAAACAAACATGATAAAAAAAAAAAAAGCCTCACAGCAAAATAAATAGGAATACAAAGAACATGAACTATATATTTGATATAAAAGAATTAAAATCAAATAACGATGGATAATATTACAAACATAGTTCAATTAGAAAAATGATAAAAATACAAGGATCACATTTGCTATAAAAAATAAATGAAATCAAAAGATGAGGGATACAACTAGAAAAAATCAATAAAAAAAGAAAAAAAACATAATAAATAACAACAAAAAAATCAAAAGGCAAGTGGAATGACACCTTTAAATTTTGATAGGAAAAGAAGATTTCACCGGATTTAAGTTCTACTTTAAAGTTTTTATTTTTCTTTTTTAATTAAATTTTAAGGCCAATCACTTGCTTGTTAGATGAGAGAACACAATACAAAAAAAAGGTCAGCAGTAACAAATCAATCCACTATCGTTTGTAAAAGAATCCATTGCTAATAACTATTAGCTACAGAATTTGCATAAAAAATAATCCGCTGCAAATCTTTCCATTACTAATTGTCGTTGTTGATCGTAATTATTTTTTAATCAATATTAATTTTACTATATTTTAATTAATTATGAAAGGATATTTTAAAATTAGTAGAACATAATGAAATATCACTAATATTTAAAACTAAATAAATAAGGTTCAAATAAAAATTTAGTACATTAAAACTAATAATATAACTGAAAATTCAGTTAAATTTACATGTCTAAGTAAATCAACATGCAATAATAAGATAATTATTTTGAAGTGTTTAAGGTGAAAATGACTTGCGATACTGTGGATGAGAGTTTGGCAGAACGGGGTCATAGATGTTGGCATACCTTGACCCATATTTGATGTCTAACCATAACTTTCATGATTGCTCCTCAGAAAATCTTTTATGGAATTTATCTTTATTTTTCATTTCAGCAATAAGATAATCTTTTTTCTTCAACTCTCAATAAGATGAACACGGATATAATGACTCTACTGAGTGGAAATGTGATGAAGAAATCATATTAATTATAGATTTTTTCATACGAGGTGCACCATATACTCTACCATTCATAACTCTTTTAAAGCCACACACCAAGCTACTCCATCAAAAGAAGGATGAATTTCCAAATGAACCCATACTTTGCAATCATCTCATTTTTATCATTTTCCTGCAAACAAACAAATACATGTAAAAATAAATTAATTTGAATATTAAATTATATTAAAAATATATTAAAAAAATAAAAATACATACCACCACTGTTTTGGACTTGTTATCTATGAATGTGTTGGTCTCATTCGTACTCTGATGCAAAATTAAAAAGACATCATCCTATGAAAGTTGTTTTTCACCCGTTTGTTCTTGCTATCAGCATTAAAAAAAAGCAACATAAATATTTAACAATTAAAATTACTAGTGTTGAACAAAAGCAATTCTTACCATGTTAGCTCGATATGATGCAAATAAAACTGTACCACTAGAATGAGTGCTTATTTTTCCATCTGTTTTAGTTGATCAATTGTGTTTGGAAGATTCCAATCGCCTTTGGAATTCAATGTTGGACCAAACATCTTTGATCATGGTATTCCAGTCATCATTTTGTATTTAAATAAGACATTTATCAAGGCAATCAATAATATTTATGGTCTTCATTATTGACATATCTTTCTTGTGAACTCGTTTCAATTATTGGTTCTAGGAAATCTAAGCTTTATCTTCCCAAATATTATGAATAATTTGTTCGTCTTCTTTAGGGAATGCATATTTTTTCCATCAAATATATATGATAAGTAAATAAAAAATGACAAACAACATCAAAAAATATTACAAAAAAAATTACTCTACAAAAAAGCACATCATATTATGAGAAACTGATTTATACAAGTCAATGAAATGATTTATACAACTTAATAATTAAAAAAAATCATTGATTATCAATTAATGTAGAATTTATTCATTATCAATGAGCGTATTCTCATAATTTTTTTTTAAAAAATAACTATTTGCAACTTATAATTAAAGTGTCAATTATGTTACTAATATTTAAGCGTCAACCATGTCAATGCAATATGCAATTAAAAGACAATATCCACATCAAAGTTGATGATAATTGGGTACTTAGTTAGGTACATTCATTTTAAAATATACAAGAAAATAAGCAATAATTTTTTTCATACCTTAAACTCTTTAAACAATTCATCTTTACACATTGAATCTATTTTTCCCAAGAGTATTTGCTCCCTGGAAATTAGCTCTCAATATACCTTGGAATTTCGCGTCCATGTGATGAGTTATTGAATCTTAAATATTATAATAGCAAACTTTCATGAAACAAATTATGACACAAATAATAAGTGTTGTAAAATAAAAAAAAAACTCAAATTAATATGTTGTTCCATGCAAACTAATATCTTTTTTTCTTGTAAGTGGATCTAATTTTATGTCAAAACTCTTTTGTTTAACGCTTTTATTGTATGGAGAAGAGGTTGAGCCATGGTTTGATGAGACACCATCTTGATCATCTAAAGATCTCATATTCATATCATCTCCCCCATCATATAAATCTCTCCCGTTACTACCATCTCCCTCACCTTCATCTCTACTGTCATCCTCTTTACCATCATCACCAATTACTCTCTCATAACCTCCATGTAAATTAAATTCTTTATAAATGGACGAGTCATCTCAAGAGAAACCTTCTTAAGTTTGAAGCAAATTTTGAAATTGAAAACCCTTATATGCATTTAACCTCCCATATTCATATTGATGAGGATATGCACTCTCGAATGTGGGTATATAATAATCATATAAATTACGATGCTCAAGTTGGTGAGAAGTGGATGCTTTGTTATTTAGACTGGATAGAGTGCGATTCGATCTAGATGTAGATCTATCACTAGATCTAATATAGATCCACATCGAAATATTTTTAAAAAATTGAATTTGCATCAATAATAAATGATACAAAAAACTAATTAATATAACAAGAAAAGAAATATGAGCAAAAGAAAATTAATATCATCAGTAAAAATATTTCATTACATTCAAGAAATACAATCATCATGCTAATCATCGTTATCATTAACAATTTCTTCATTCGAAGCCATTTCAACTTCTTCTCCCAAATTTGCCTCTACTTGAAGCAACTTACATTGATTGATTTTTTTATAATAAGATGTGTCAACAAGTATATGTGGTTCATCAAGTATCAGATAAGGAAGAACACAACATAGTTTAGAAATTTCATTTGATTGATCAAGTCACTTTTCTAGTGTATATCATTTTCAGTTATTAAAATTTGATCATTGTTGACAAGATTATTAAAGTTTTCACTAATCTTCTTGAAAAAGCTAAACCATATATGCATCCATCATTTGCAATGCTCTATATTTTTTCTGATGTGTTTGAGGCACAAAAGGACATAATATACTGATGGAAGATTAACAAAAGGTAGGCTTGTAGAACAAAGTGGTTGAACTTTTTTTTTTTTTACTATGATTGTATTTAGGTGATGATATTAATTATTTGATACTCTAAACACCATGAAATTCCCTTTTACTCAAAATTTTATTCAATGTGTTGTCTAGTATTATAACAGGTCACTGATTTTTCTAGTTTTCCTTTTCTTCTACAGTCTTCCTTGCCTACTATGTGTTAAGGTGCATGAGAGATAGTTGTATACCAGATGAGGAAATGATCAAAGATCCGAGGAGACTGTATGCACCTGGTCGCCTGTATCACATTGTTGCAAGGAAGTTGTTCAGGTATTTCCCAAGCTAAATAGCTTAGTCAAGTCATATAGCTAGCAAAGTGGTGCATATTGCTACAAGTTTTTTATTAAACATAAATCATAATTTGTTTCTAAATTGGAGCAATTTATCAAAATGTGATGGAAGCCAGCAACTTCTCTAACAGTGCAGTAACTATTTTGGATTGGATTATTTCATAGTGCCAACAATTTATTAATTTTCATGTGTAGGGAAAAAAGTGTAGAAATCTCTCTCTCGGTGTTTTTCCTCTTGCACAATGAAGAACAATTACAAATAAGTAGGAAAAAAACCCCAAATCAGCCACAAAAATCTAATCAATTAACATTTATAATCAAAACACAATTGCTAAAACACTTAACTATTACAAATGCAAGCATATCTAGCAAAATTAGAAACTAAGCAATGAAGAACATGGAAATGTTGGTCGTGTTGTTAGTGCAAGCAACAAAGAAAGCAAATCTTCGTTGTGATAGTGATGGCTTTAGTGGGTAACTAAAGATCGATGCCGCTAAGGTAGAGATCAATGAAGCAGAGCTGAAACAAATTTCATTTTACTGTATACTAATGGTTTTGATGAGGTGCGTGTACATGGTTAATTTGTTTTTGAAAATCGAGAGAGAAGAACAATGACACTTAAGTTAATTGCTTTTAAAACAATATATGCATGGCGTCTGTGCAGGTATTTAAGTTAGTTTAAAACAAAAAAAAATATGTTGCAACGGATTTGCTGTTGTTGATTTTCGGACAGTCCGTTAGTAAAATATTTTTCATATGCAATGAATAATTCATTGTACATATTTTTAAATTGGAATGGAATTTCTATTGTAATTTAAATGGTAAATTCATTGCAAATTAGATTTTTTTTTTTTAGAATATGATTAGCAATGGTTGCCCCAATGCTAATCTCTTACAACATTTACAATAAAATTTTGTGTTGCAGAAATTTGTTGCTAATCACCCTTTGTTTTTGTAGTGACATTCTCGCAAAACATTCTCATCGAACGCATAAATATGCCAAGGAACGCTAAAACGAAGGCAGATTTTGAAAACTAACAGAATTATTTAAACACAGCTCCCGTGTTTCTACCGTGTTTCTATCACACTCGAGGAGGATGACTGCGACCTCCATTGATTAACATTAATAGAATCTCTTAGGTGGTTGATGCAGTGCATTAAATTTTGCATTTCCAACCAAGCGTACCATTGGTGATAAAAATGATGATAATATATATAGCTAGCGCGAAGGGAGATATCAAAATGAGAAATGAAAGCTAGCCAATGAAACAAGCAGGATTTTGGGTTGGTGGACGTCATAAAAAAAGATTGATAAGAGAGAGAGGGGGGGGAGAAGAGGTGGTTGCACTCCCATCACACCCTCTTTAGCGCACGCTTAAATGCTCTATAATGGCCACAAGCAAACATTCATTGCACAGGGAAAAACTATCTGCTATTCCATAAAATATATTAAAGTGATCTCCAGTCCTTGGCTTCTCATGCTTCAACAGAATCTTTTGAGCTTGTCAAAACTTACGATATAAGAAAATATCTACACTTCTCTCCAGCCAATGCATGGAGATTTTCACAGTTCACCAGACAGAACTGATTCCAATGAAAAAATCACGCATTGAGAGCTTGCTTTGTCCAGAGGTGACATGAGACCAAAAATTCAAATGGAATCAGAGAGAAAGGGACCTACTCCTACTCCTTTTTTCCAGCAAACAATCGGATCTACCTCAAAGGGCATGGAATAGAATAGAGACTTCCCTTCACATTCAACAAGGAAATGGTTAATTGACTCCAGGCATACCGTATATGCAGAAAACAGAACACTGTTGATTGGACTCCTCCGGTATTAATTAGTAACATTTATTCGAACTCTTAAAGCTAGCACTAATATAATATCTGATGGGTGTTACAGTGTCCCAAGACTCCAGAAAGCGTGTTGGCCCAGAATAATAATAAAAAGTTTGGTTTTTGCAGGAATAATCAACCAAAATATCCCCCCAGCCCAAATATATATGTATGTATGTATACTGGGTTGTTAACTCCATGCGAAGACATGGTTTTTTCTTCTCTTTTGACGATTTGGTACATGGTAGTTTTAATGATTAGCATCACGACACATTAATTGGGCGATGTCGGTCAAGGTTGTAGAATTTATCTGCTTTGTCAAACATATGCTAGGAGTAGCAGCAAGCCAGCACTTCTGTTCTCAATCTCCATGCAAATAGTATATACATCAAATCCCACTTCTTCCACCTTTTGTTTTGCCTTTTGGGGTTCTGAAACTGATGAGTTTTGTTGACAATCAGATCGTATAAAAGAAAGAAAGAAAGAAAGAAAGAAGGGTTAGGCATCTGGCCTTACTCTCCACTTTTGATTAAAAAAGAAAAGCCTTTCAACTGAGAAAGAAATAGTATATTTAAAGTAGAATTTCTTTTTTCTAGGGGAGTCAAATTAGAAATGTTCTTTACTGCGTGAAGCATACACAGACACTGTTTAGCAGGTTCTTCCGTGTATTTTATCATCGCATGTTCTCTTAAGTGAATCAAGGCTACGAGTCTAGGTTATGCATCCATTTTTTTCCGTGCAAATGTTATTTGGGTGTTTTAATCTGTAGGGTAGTTTAAAACCAAAAAATAAGAATGAAGGTGATGAAAAGGAGAGCAAGAATTCAAATTTAGTTGATGAGTTAACTGGACATGTATGTGCGGTTAAGCAGATGAATAAGAGTAGCTACAGTTAAATTCAAAGACAATGAATTATAGCACAAGGGTACAGCAGAAGAAAACACTGAAAAAGGATCCAGAGCATGCATTAACACTAGCCCTCTCATTTGCCCTCATCATCACACACCATTACTACACTACTGTCCCGACCTTACTAAACATGGCTGAAAAGGCTAAGGCCAATGCTCTCTTCTCTCTCATACACTCTAATATTCAAAAGGAAATACCAAAATCAAAGAACAAAAGGCTGAAAGCAGAAACCATCTTACAGTCGATCATTTATCCCACTCTTGAACTTAACTGTAGCACCAAACCTTATCGGTACCTTACAGAAGTATCTCAACCTACAACCCTTCCTTCCTAGTTGTGAAGAGGATTAGGACCTGTGCGAACTGTTCTTTTATTGTCTTCATATACGGAGTCTGAATCTCCTCCATCAATGTTCACAGGCTGATCTATGTTTGGAGATGCATGAAAAGATTCTGTCTCAAAAACTCTGGCTTTTCTTGGTAGGGATTTCACCAGCGTATCAGTTTCTTCATGAACAGCTAAAAAGAAACCTAACTGAGCAAGAATGAACAGAATCCAGAATAAGAAGATGATCGCAGCTCTAGCCCCAGCATATCTTCTACCTCTTGCTGCATCTACACCAACTTTATGATGGGATATCATGCTGCACCAGATAGATATATGTAGCAAATAGCTAGCACTTCTTACGCCAAATAAGAGATCAATAACTGGAGTCTAGTGAGGAAACTTTTTAGCTTCGGTGGCTCCTTATCTTATGGGTCTACTCCCATGATCTTGACCCTTGATTCCTGGAACCTTCTTATATTTTCTCAGGTATTTCACTCGGTGGATAATTGGACTCAGCACCTTGCAGAGTGTTTGAGAGTTTAATTATAGTTAATTTTTAAAGTTATTTTTATTTAGAAATATATTAAAATGAATTTTAAAAAAAAATATTTTTAAAATTGGTACATTAAAATATCTAAAAATAAATAAAAAATAAATTCAATTTTTTTCATTAATATTTTTCATAAACACTGGTCTCACACCACACGTACAACAGTACTATTATACTACTACTACCAGTACTAGATTTGCTTTCTCTTTGCTTTTGGGTCTCCGATGTTTTGTTTCTGTTTTTACTGTTTCGCGTAGTTCCTTTTTATCCTCGCGTTGCTTGGAGAGAGTGCTGTGGGGCTGGCCAGTATTAGTAGCCGCTGTCTCCGGAGTACTGCTCAAAATTTATTTATGTCAACGAATTTATAGAGAGAAAAGGCGTCGGTGAACAATAAACTGTGTTTCCACTGTATTTTGCATGCCATATTCAACTTGTGCTTATCTTGAAATTTCAGGGCTTCGCTTTTATTTTGATAATTCTAGTTAAGGGAATTCCTCTCTTTTCTTTGCCTATCTCACTGCAGCACATACGTCCTGGAATCACTTAATTGCCCATTTTGTCCGCAGCCCTGGTAAAGACTTTCAATCTTCCTGCGGATTCAAATTCTACCATGAATATAATTAATAATTAGCAACTTTACATCTTACAGCTCCAATATTATTATAAATATTTTAAATACCGTTCCCCATGAAATTAATGCGCGCGCGCCATTATAAATGCAATTTGTTCGAGGTTTTATTTGATAACAGGGTATTATAAGATTAATTTACTCGATTTTATGATGTTGAATACTTTCCACGTTAACTTAATGCAATCAGAAAAATTCAACAAATTTTTCCGATACATATCAGCATCTATACATTGCGCAAAAAAGCAATCCTCTATCCCTCACTCCCTCTTTGTCAACTGGGTTTGACTTCTTGGAATTAAGCTTCAATGCAGGCTTCCCTTTACGTGTTTTTACCACACAAGTTTCTATGTACTTCTTGCGTACAATACAATCAACACAACCATATGTACCGCCAGTACATCGCCCTGTCGTTTTATACTACGTCCTTTCTCGAAATTAAGCAAATTTTATCCTCTTTCTGTGTCCATATAGTTGCCTCAAGCAGAGATGATTTTTTTCCCCTCACTGCTTTCCTTATGAGTGGAAACGACTTTAGATTCTTAACTCTCATTTAATTTGGATACTGTCAAGTAAGCAATGCTAATCCAAGCATGCACGATTAGGGCAGAACAACTCACAGGCCAAAACTAAGAGAACGTGGGTTTTTTTTCCTCCTCATATTGTTTCCTTCTTCTCTTCTGCTTTCTTTCTCCCTGGGAGTGGCATACATATTACATTCACACAACAGTAGGTAGTTAAAGTGGGAACCGTATAAACTAAACCATACAGCATCGGACCCGTCATAAAAATACGTAGAGAAGCTGCTGATGTTTATGGCACAGCAAGGCAACAAGTCGGAAAGGACAGCTCGAGCCATCATTATCCAGGGGGCTCGGAGTTTAATTGATATTGTTTTTTAACATTATATTTTTTATTTTTTTTTATATTAAAATAATTTTTTAATGATAAAAAAATTAAAAATAATTTTTTTATTTAAAAAGAATATTTTTAAAATATAATGTAAAATAATAAACTAATCTTTTAATTTAAGGCATCTAGATGTTATATGAAAATAAAAAAAATATATTTTTAAAAAATAATTTCAAACAAAAATATATAAAAGATAGTCGCAATGAAAAATCCGTAGCAGCCCTCATTCCACGATACCCAAGTTGGACTATTCATAGATAAAGTCACATCCATATTTTTTCAAAGCAACGCAGCAGCACGAAGCAAGTGTCTAGAATTATTAAAACCATACACTGTTAAAATTGTGTTTTTGACTCATAAAATTATATTCTTTAAATTTAATAAAATCAAATACCATTAAAATCGGTACAAACTTAGACCACATCACAATCTAGGCCCCAACGTGATAGAATTTTCATATTAATGATATCACAAGAAAGCTATATGATCTACCCGGCCACCATCCTAAACTTACGGATTCAACAGCGTCCAAGAATTTTCGTCACTAGCAAACTATTATTGGAAGAGGCGGAGTTAAAAGAGTCTGACAGTTTGCGGTCCCAGGGGAAAATATATATTTTTTATAATATTCCCTGTGCTTCAAAATAATAATAAAAAAAAAATACAAGAGTATCTTATAGGCACGTCTCTAGGAGGACAGATCATATATTGAAATTTAGTGCGTGTATTGTATACTGTGACGTAGAGTTGTTTTGAAAATATATTTTATTTTTCTAAGAAGACACCTGATAACTTCATCGTTTACAATTATAAAATTTGAATGATAATTGTCCGGTCAGTGTATAATTGTACACTCAAAATCTTCCATCAGGATGGGCTCTATACAAGTCCCAAGGTACCAAGTTCTTAGAGGCATGGGAGAAGGCACCTCTGAAAAATAATGAATTTATGCTGTCGGAAATTTGATTTCTTCGTGGGTCCATGACCAAATGTGACTGTAACTCTAATGATTATGTTCTATCCACGCAGGAATGTTTTGATGACCGAAATGGGAGTGAAAGTGGCACCACAAGCCACAAGATAAAAGGCTATTTTCATGAAGAATGCTGTCCCTTCTCTGATGAATGCACTGCATTATTGAAATTGTTCCGAAAATTAGAATCCTGGGCATCAGAGGGTGCATGCAAAATATCAGAAAAAATACAGTCCACTTTCTTATATTTGAGAAACCAATAGCTTGGAACAATGCATGAAAACTTACCTGAAGGAACCATAGACAAGTTAATCGTGACCAGTGGCTAGTCCAATAGAGTTCATGTAACAGTAGACCTGCTGCTCCTCCAAATTAACCACCCTCCATGTATACATCCACTGGTTTTTGCTAGGATAATGAATATTCACTGAGAAATAGAACAATTAAGAAGAAAAAGAAGAACTTGCAGATTACAGAGAAGAGAAGACAAGAGAGAGGAGAGAGGGTAAAATAAATTCTGAACTGGATACTCTGTTTCAATTGTGTTATTCACGTGATCAACAATCATTATTTATAGAAGTCTATAATAGCTACATACACCCTACCATTACCATCTACATAGTTTGCAGTACACATTCATTTATACTGTATGTATACTCTAACAGTTTTTGATAGATAGCTTAAACCAAATGATTCAAGTCTAGAGGTGATATTTAGTGTATGTTTGAAATATGGTAGTGTTTTGTATTTAAAAAATCATCAAAATAATATAAAAATACTAAAAATTATTAATTTAAAATAAATAATAAAAATATGTTTTTTTATAAAAATATTTTCTAACGATTGAGAGTCTGTGTAAGGCGGGAGGGAGACCAATACGGGGCGCGGGAGGGAGACCAATACGGTTTATATGGCTTGCTTGATAGGATTGGTAAGTTAACGGGCTTCTTTAGCTGGTAATGTTGGTAGATGGCCCTCGGTATCGGGTTTTACTAACTGTTTCTTTCTTTCTTTTTCTTCCAGTTTTTATGTTGTAAAAGTACTTTTTTAAAACAATATTTCATTACTTTAAATTTTGGTTTCATTAGATTATTTTGATGATATTTATGTCAATAATAATTTTTTAATAATTAAAAATATATTATTTAAAAAAAATAGTTGAAAAATAATAATAATCAGAAACAATGTAACATTGCTTCAAACAAACAAAAAGAAAATCTAGATCCGGACTCGGAAGAAGCTTCTAAAAAGACTCAATAACGTAAACATTGCAATATATAACAATCAGTTTTAGATAAGAACTAGGAATGCTAGTTAGCATAATAATTTTAAGCACCAATAATAATAATTTGCGTAATCTACATGTGCAGGCTTTGCTTAATTGTCATGAACCGAGTAATTTTGTCTGGTCAAATGGGTTCAAGTCCCAGGAATTCTGATTTTATTGCTATGCAATAAAGGAGTTATACGTGTTGTAAGAACAACAATGCTGATTTGGATATCATGTTATCGAATAACTGAGTGTCTGCGTGTTTGCAAGACAGAGAGAGAGAAGATCTAGACCATTACGAATTATACTCTTGTCAACAACAAAATCAAGGGCAAAGAAAGAAAGATGAGCCAACGACGATGGTACAGGCGGCATGGTTAAGTTGGAGATAACTTAATTTTGCGAGTGAACTAAAGAAAATTGGTTAACTTGGAGATAAAAATTGAATTCGATCAAACTCGATTAAACTCGTATAATATCGGTTTGACTCGTAAAATTAGATCGGATCGATCCGATTTTATGATTTTTATCTATCAAAACTATCACTTCAAAATTTTTAATTTAATTTTCAAGCTCTCTTTCAACACATGTACACTTATTTATATTGAACTCCTAAGAGTAGAAAAGATTTTCGGCCGATGTGGGACAATTGTCCTACAAACACACATACATTTATTTATACTGAACTTCTAAGATTAGAGAAGAGTTTTGGCCGATGTGGGACAACTTTCATTGTCCCACATCAGCATGGTTTTTGTCCAGCATTCCGCTGGACAAATATATATATATATATATATATATATTAAAAATAATTATAAAAAATATATATTATAAAAAAATAAAATTATTGTGTTGTAATTTATATAACACATCAACAAAATATTTATTTTAAATTTGTTAGTTTTTACCTAATAAAATTATATAGACATAATTGTTTTGTAATGTATTTTTAAGTTATTTTAAATTATATATGAACCTTAACTAATGAAGTTTTATGACTATAATTATGTTGTATTGTATTCGAAAATATTGTACTTACGATTTTATGATTTTTCTACCAACACGATTTTTGCTGTGATTTTATGATTTTTGTACGGAAAAATTCAAGTACGATTTTATGATCCGGTCTTATGATCCGAGTTTCCGAATCCCTTTCCGTGTCATGTCAAAATTGCGATTTTAACAACCATGACAGGCGGGCAAAAGTAAAAACCTAAAAAAATTTAAATTTTATTTTTATAATTTCAATGAATGAGTTATATAGAAAAGTTAAAAAATATTTTTAAATTGAAAAATAATTCAATACATTTGATTAAAAAACTCAAAAAAATATTTAATATATTTATAGATAAAAAAAAAATGGTTCTGTATTAGTTATATATATATATATATATATATATATATATATATATATATATATATATAAATTATTATTAATAAATAATTAAATATGGTTCTGTATTAAAATATATCAATATTTAATATATTTATAGTGTGTGTGTGTGTGTGTATACTAAAATAGAATTAGTTTCTCTAGATATTTTTTTTATTAAAATGAAAATATAAAATTATATTAAAATATATATATAAAAATATTATATTTATACTATTAAAAAATAAAAATTATTAATTTAGCTTATACAAATAGCTTTTTCTATTGAATATTAGTAAAGAGCTAAAATAGCTCGTTTGATTATTGTTTACGCACACCCAGATCCACTGTGAACTGGGATGCATGATCTGCTGTATTTTTTCTAAAACTTCTTGTTTTTTTTTAATCGCGGTATTTGTAAAAGCTTACATGCACCACGACTAATCTTCAGATCTATTTTTTTTTTTACATTTTTTCCATATTTTTTTCTAATTATATTTTTTTTTTGTTTTTTTCTCATGACAGGGATGTCCAGGTTAGTTTATGCGCACAACGATTTTTTTTTCTCAATTCTGTTTAAAAAGGTACTTTCTCTTTGCACTTTTTTTTTATAACCAGACTTTTTTTTTTGTTTTTAACAGTAATTTTCACTGTTTAGTATTGTTTGAAAATGTATTTTCTGTTTTTTTAACCATACTTTTTATTTTTTTTTAATGGGGGTATCTGGGATAACTTATGTGCACTACGACTAATCTTCTGATCCATTTTTTTATTAAAATTTTTTTTACCTTTTTTTTATGACCGGTGTGTCCGGCTTAATTTACGCATACCACGATTTTTTTCCTCATTACTGTTTAAAAATGTGTCTTTTCCTTACACTTTTTTTTTTATCACCACACTTTTTTTTTTGTTTTTTTTAATAAACGAGGACATTTTTTTTTGTTTTTTTATAACTGAGGTATCCAGGTCAACTTTTTTTTTTCTTTTAACCAAGCTTCTTTTTTTGTGTTTTTTTTAACCGGGGTATCCGTAGTAGCTTACGTGCACCACGAAGAATCTTCAAATCCATTTTTTTTTAACATTATCCCCATGTTTTTCTTTCCACTTATACATTTTTTCCATGACTGGTGTCATAACCCAATTTTTGGGTTACTCCCTAAAATAAAATAAAAATAACAAAAATAAAATAAAAGGGGTTTGGCGTCGTTAGAAAAATCATGGTGGAAATTTTGGAAATTCTTTTTAGGCGAATCGTATCTCTTTTATGCCCAAAAATGAGAGAAAATACAAATTCAAGGTAAAAATTAAGTCAAAAATAATAATTATATTTTTTATAAGCCAATTTGATTTAATCATGGGCTAATTCAAAATATTATTATGTTTGAGAATTAATTTAGGATCCAATTGAAGAATTTAATTAAGTGCAAGGACTTAATTAAGCTTTAAATTGGTTAAATTAATTTTATTAAGGGCTTAATTGATGAAAAATTGAATTCTTGAATTTAATTCGGGCTTAATTGAGAAAATCAGAATTTTTGGAGACCCAATTGAATTTTTCCAAACTAATTTGGCATAATTAGGGATCAAATTGAAGACAATTGAGAGTTTAATTGTCAATTGAGGGCCAAATTGCGTGAATCAGAAGTGAGGGACCAAAATGAAAAAGGCGCGTAAAGACAAGGGTAATGTTGAAATTCGGACAGGGGCACAATTGCACAAAATTACAAATTTAAATTTAATTGAGGGTGCAATTAGAACAATCATAAATTGAGGGACCAAACCAAAATTATGCCCCCCAAAGCTGCCACTGCAACCCCTCGCCGCTGCCTTTATTGGCATGCCCGCCGACAGCCGTCAGAGAGCCCGCCGACCAGCCACCGTTGCAGGCACGCCAGCCACAACGCCGCCGACCAGTCAGCCACCGTGCCAGGCCAAGTTCTCCTATAAAAAGCCACCATGCAACGGCCAACAAGGGGGGAAAAAGAAGAAAAACGAGGAAAAAAGCAGAAAAGTGGAGAGAAAAAATGAGAGGAAGGGCTAGAGATTTTTAGCAAATAACAACAAGAAAAAGGAGGGAAGATCACACGAAATAACACCATTATCTTCATCTTCCTCGGCGTCAGCTCTCCTTCTCTCTCTTCCCGGTTTCACAGCCCCTTTCTCTCTCTATATTTAGTCTCTCGGTTCCCTCTCTCTCTCCACTGTGAAAGGCCATTAAACCACTCATTACCACCCTTATCACCACCGTGAACCTTCCCTATACACGAGCAACCAAACCACCCTCTCAGGCGAAGCAACGACCACGGTGACAGTGGCAGCAACGAAAACCCGTTGACTTTCGACGCCTACTCCGGCCACTACAAGCCACCATTGATAACGCCACCACCACTAGGACAACCACCTCGACCTCCTCTACCCAACGGCGCTAACAGGTACACCGTTCATCACACTTGAAAAAAACACTGTTCATCGTCTCCTTCTTCTTCCCCACTGTTCACTGCAGGTGAACAGTGGGACGTGATTCACATCCCACTGTTCACCTGCAGTGAACAGTAGTGATCGGGCTGGAATTTGTGTCCGGCCCGGTCTCTGAAGACGATGGGCCGGGTTTTTGAACTCGGCCCAAACACATAAGAGGTCGGGCTTCCAGCCCGTAAACCTGGCCCAAACACATAAGAGGTCGGCCTTCCAGCCCGTCAGGACTGGAAGCCCAGCCCAAAACCACCTAGCTTCCAGCCCATGAAGGCTGGAAGCCCAACCCACATACACTTGGGAAATAAATAAATATATATATATATATATATATATATATATATATATATATATATATATATATATATATATATAGACACACCACTATTATTATTGCAAAAAAAATTCAAAAATATCACAAATATGTTTTCGTGCATACGGTTGAATTCCAATATTTTCCAAGCATATTTTTTATAAAAAAAAATATTGCATCTTTCTCATGTTTTAAAATAAAAATCGGATATCGTAACCAGTTTATGATTATTCATTGGAATTTGGCCAAAATATCAAAAATAATCAAAATCATTTTTGTTTTATCTATTAGGGTGTAAATTTACATTGTAAAATACATCCATGGATAAAAAAAAAGAAGAGATTTTCTAACTGCGGTGTAAAGTTACATCGTAAATTACACCCGCAGATAAAAAATAAATATTGTTTTTATGCAGTGTAAGAAAACAATTTAACTTAGAAAAAACAATCAAATGATAATGCAGCTTATCTTAGGTAGGGTGCACTGGGGGTGATGCGTTTTCCCCTTGCACAACAAGTCCTCTTATCTAGACTCACGCAGACCAATAGGTTCCTAGTAACCTTAATACTAGGTGGCGACTCCTTATATTTATAGCCATAATTTTTACGGCTATAAAACAAACCCTCAATTTTTCACCGCGTGTCGTTCTCTCCCCAAAAACCGCGGGGGGATGGCGGGGCGCGAAGTGCGAAAAATCACCGTCGCGACAACTAGGGTGTCTGGGTCAGTTTACATGCATCACAATTTTTTTTCTCATTACTGTTTGAAAAGGTGATTTTTTTTATAAGACGGGCTTCTGTTTGTTTATAACAAGGTGTCTAGGCTAGCTTACGCTCACTACGATTAATCACTAGACCCATTTTTTTAAAAAAATTTCTTTCTATTTTTTTTTCAATTATACATTTGTTTTTTTTTTTATTATTATTATAACTGAAATGTTTAGGCTAGCTTATGGGTACCCCAATTTTTTCCCCATGTATACTTTTTTTTAATCTTTGGACCCATGTTTTTGTTTTACATTCTTTTCCTGTTTTATCCCCAAGTACACATTGTTTTTTGATAACCGGAGTGTCCAATACAGCTTACGCGTGCCTGAATAATCCCCAAAACCACTTTTTTTCATATTTTTTTTCAGTTTTTTTTCCACTTATAATTTTTTTCTTTTATAACCGTGGTGTCCGGGTTAACTTATGGACACCATAACTATTATTTTATAGAATGACCAAAGGAGATAGCAATTTCAAACAGTAATAAATAGTTATTTCAATTGTGGTTTTTGCTCTTCATTACTATTTGAAAAAAAAACCCGTCTTTTTATATATATATATATATATATTTCTTCCATAATTCTTATTTCTGTCCATATTTATATATATATGCTCTTATTTTTTATTTTTATTTTTTCAAATTCCACTGTTATTAAGATTTTTTTAATGATTAAATTTTAATTTGTATTGGTAATCATTTAAAAAATAATGTTTGTTATTTTTTTTTTATTCTTCAAGTTAAGTAATTTCTTTAAATATAATAATATTTATTTTTTGTAAATATTGTTAGGTATTGAATTTTCTAATTATTACAAATAAAACATTTAAAATAATAATAATGATTATTTGTAAGTTTTATTTTGTTTTAAATATATTAGACTAATTATATATTTTGATATTTATTTAATATTAGAGCCTTAATATATATAAATGACCTAAGTTTTTTTGGAAAAAAAAATTAATATCATTGTTCTGAAATATTTTGAATATAATAATATGAAAGTAAAAAATATTAAGGAATTTTTTCCTCTAACAATAATTATAGTCTTACCAATTTTTATTATTTTCACTGTTATTAAAATTATTTTTTTTAGTGTTTACATTTTAATTTCTATTTGTGATCATTTATAAAATAATATTTTCTATTTTTTTATTCTTCCGTTCAAATAATTTTTTAAAATCTTATAATATGTTTTTTTTTTAATTTTTTTTCATTTATTTAGTTTTTTTTAATATTGTTATGTCTTAAAACTTATAATTATTATCGATAAGACATTCAAAATAGTAATAATGATTATTTATTATATTTTTTTTCTTATCAATATGTGAGACTAATTATATATTTTGATATTTATTTAATATCAGCATCTTAATATATATATATATATATATGACATATTTATTATTATTTTAAAATATTTTTATTAGCAATAAATTTTACAATTAATTTCCTACACAGAAAAAATTATTTCTAATAAATTTTATGAAAATAATTTTGACAATAATAACATTCAATCATATTTTTAATAAAAAAAACCATATTTTTAATAAATGTTATCAATTATAATTTTACTAATAAAATATTAAAATAATAATATACAATTAACGTGAAATCAAACAATTTTCCAACTAGATAAAAAAGTCCGCGGGCAAAATCGCTCGTGCTGCCCATAGGCGAGGTGGAATATGCGCAAAGTAGAAATACAAGGAGGAAGAAGATTCGTGTGGTTCATGCGCATCTCCCCCCTCATATTCCCTTCTCCTTCCTTTTTTCTTGATCAAATAACAGACGAAGAAGTGCCCACTTTTCCACTCACCTTCCCAACTCAACTCCCCCTTTCCGCTGTGTCCTCTTCTCCTCCTTACTGACACTCAGCCCCTCCCGCTTTCCTCCTTTACTCAACAGGCACATCTTCTGGGGTATCTCTCTCTCCACACCACAATTATATACCTGTTTGTTTATGTCCTTTTGTTTCTGCATGTGTTATGTTCTAATTAATGGAGGCTCTAAAATGGTTGCGCTTGTTTGTGACGGTCATGCTTAGTTTGATACTCTCAGGACCCGCTGTCAATGTTGGGTTTTTCTCTCTTTTATGAAACCAGTTAAGAAAGGGCTTTGTTTTTCTCTTCTCTTTTCTTTTTCTTCAGGAAAAATGAGGTTTGTTAATTAAGTCCTGCATTAAATACTTCTTGATCAAGGAACCGGTGAGACACTAGAGGGGTTCTGCTAGAAGCAGCTTTAGAGTTTTCGTGAGTAAAATTTTGGAATTCTCGCGACTGAATAGGACGTCATGAGTTTGGGTTCGACCCATTCCAATAAGAATAGCATTCATAAATCTTGGATTTCATTAACATTTAGATGAATGTCTCACCAATCTTGATTCTTATACAGTTTCTCACATATGCTTGCTAATTGGCTCCATAATCTCCTTGCTGATTTTAGTGAATTTTGTGGCCAAGGGTACTTGCTTTTTACCCCGTTATTTTCTTGTGTATAACAAATTTCTTCTTGGTTAGATTTTTTGAGTGGTTTTGCATCTTCCTCCAAGCCAAATGATGAAATTCTTATGAAGGTGAAGGTTATGCTAATTATGGTAGGTCGGAAAAAAATAGTCTGAGATGACACGTCCATGTAAAACAATGGGCCTATAAATGAATGTGTATAGAATATTGATGTGGTGAGGGTGAAAGGTATAGTAATGTGGGAAAAAATTGGTCTAGGTTAAATAGGGTATTGAGTTTTAATTTCTTAGAATCTTTTTGAAAATATGGCCTAGGATGGAGCGAAAAGATTGAAAAAAAATAAAATAGACCCATTTGGTTTGAGATTATTTCTTTGCTCCAAGACTTGAGTTGTGCAATATGTTCCTTGAAATGGCAGGCAGGCAGTTATGACCATTCCTAACCAATAATCTCCGTAAACATGATGAATGGGGTCTGGACTCCAATATTTTAGTGCTTTCTACAGATTCTATTAGAAGCTAGGTCGCAGTTGTGAAGGTTGTCCAAATACTATTCAAATACTTTTTCTTTGTTTATTACTTATAGTGCAATGGTTAATAGATGTGCCCTCTCTGTTATAGCTGCTCATGCAGAATACACAAGTTCTGAGCTTATTTTCTGTTCTGTTTGGTTATATAATTAGCCCAGTATTATTCTCTTTCCTTGAACAACCTTGATGTCTCTGCTTCCAAGGACACATGCAAACAAATAAAGGGTTGTGTAATTTTTGATAGACCCAAGTACGTTTGCACTTTGTAATGAATTCACGTTCTGTTTTGGTGCAGACACTGGTAAGAATATTCAATTTTCCCTTTTGATGCCAGCTATCTTGCTGGCAATCATACTTTGACATTATGAGTCACCAGAGTACATTCAATCCCGGTAAAACCCTAGAGGGTGTGCACGGCATCCGTGTTGTCCCTCATTCTCCATTTGCTTTGAAAGAGATCAATCAACAGGAGGACTTCCCCCAATCAGCCTGTGAAAGTTCAGGCAATGGATTGAATCAGCTGCTGTTGATGCAGTAAGTGTAAAACCTTTCAGTCAATGTAAAATAAGTTTCACAGCTAAATTACCAGTAGCACCAATGTAAAATCTGTTTATCCCCACAGATAAGATATACCCAGGTCTTCAAAGTTTTAAAACTGTTAAAATGGTGAAATCCTGCCAACAACAACTTGTCTTTTTTTTCTTCTCCAGGAGAGTATGGCAGCAAAGACCAGGATGTTTGAGGCCTATCCAGGGTTGTATTCATGGTATTACATTAATACATACAAACTTTTTAAGCTTGGTAATTCATGTATTGCATTTATTATGCGTTCTAATGCATAATGCTTTCACTAGGTGATCAACATCTTGCTGAAACTGTTGCCAATGTGATTACTTCTCTTCCTTTTATTGCTCTCGGTATCCAGGCTCCAAGGTAGTAATATTTTTCTGGGAGATGCTTTATAAACATATCCTTTTCTGATTCTTTTCACTATTGTATACACAGGAAGAACTTGAATACCAAGATGTATGCTAACTCTTTAATCGGAGTTGGAGTTGCCTCAAGTTTGTATCATTCTTCAAGAGGAAAGCTGAGGAAGTATTTGAGATGGTTTGACTATACAATGATAGCCACAGCGACAGTAGTATGTTGTCCAAATTAACTCGCATTTTAGCAGAACTATACTATCAAGGTTATAGGCATGTGTAGATTTGAATATATATGCTGAGCTGGAATTTTATCTGTAGAACTACATGTGATACTTTTCAGTTCTGACCACTCATGTCTCTGGTTTACCACCTTTTTTCAGTGTTAAGTTCAACAACAACAATGACGATGGCAATGATTAAGCATCTGTGCATTATGTTTGATTCAGTTTTATGCTATATTAGGCAACTGGGCCACCAAGTATAATCCCTGGTATCCTCATATATTGAGTGTACTTTTCATCTTTTCTTCCCCTCCTTCTGGGTTCCGAATTCAATCATATACTTGTCTTTATGACATGTTTGAATACCCTAGTTATGAATCTACAAAATCTTGATATTCATTTCATGGAAGTCATCAGTCACCTCACCTCACTTCCACACCTCTCATCTCCTCAGATTACCCCCATATTGCTATATACATCTTCTTATGAATGAGTGCACTTCAAATCCTATTCTTTTCTTTATTGCCTTTTAGCATTCAAGTCTTCCATGTTTCAGATGCTCGTGTTCTATATGCCTGTTTTTGACTTCTTACATAAGGTTGCACCCCTGAAAAATGTTATGTTTAATTTCACACATGCACACCTATCTTGCAATGTTCTTATAGCCTCTCTTGTCCACCCATCAGGTTTAATTGTTGTAGAAATATTCTCTCTATTCTTCATCCTTAAGGGTGTCTAGATTGTAGATTATACTTCCCTTCTCTGTTATAGAAATTCCTCTGGCATAGTGGAGTAGTATCTTCATTAGCCGGAAGGGAGTTTGTTTGCCTTCCTAGTGGCCCCATCACTTGTTTGTCACTTTCTTCCTCTTGCTTAGTCCAGATCAAATCCACGACTTGCATTTGTTACAATCTTGGGTTTGATGAATTAGAGGTCTTGAAAAAGTAATTTCACTTGAACATGATAGACCAGATGCCAGATGTGGATAGCATGCCTAGTGAGTTGTCAAGTGCCCCCTAGACATAGTCCCGAAGTGCAAAAGCTCATCTGAGGATACCTTGACCACTAACTAGAAAAAAGAAGAATCAAAGAAGACCCTTAAAATTTACTCTAGCAACACATTTTAACTCCAGTTTCTTACCTCAAAATAGAAACAAGCTTGCAAGGAAATCTCTTTGAATGCACTTAGACAGAGTAACTGCAAATAGAACTTTTTTATTGAAGCTCTGCTGTGCTGTTTGTTTTTGTTATTCCTTTGCTAACAAGTAATGCTTTCTTCTCACACTTTTTCTCTAAGTATTTGAGCTAAACGGGCATGAATTTTATAACTGAATAATGTTTTGCAGTGTTTGTCAAGGGCCCTAAGAAATGAGAACCCAAAGTTTTTGATGGCTGCATCTGCAGCATTGTTGCCTATCCAGCCTCTGATGGTCTCAGCTATTCATACAGGGATGATGGAGGTAATGTACCTCATTTCTTACCTCTTAAAAAGGTGATTAGAGTTCAGTTTGCCTTGGTCCACTAATGTTGTGACTAAAATGATGATGCCAATAACAGTTTCCATTGCTGAAAACGAATTTACATAGTAGACTGGCATTTATTTTTCCTTCATGCATGGTCAGCTCAGTTATAACAACGATTTCAAGAAATTATTAATTTCTAAACAGAACCACATTGTTTGAATACCAGCGCCCTGCTAAGTGCATGGAACGTCTATATTGCTGAAGCCAATGAGGTGACCAATGAAAACTTGAATCAAAAGTGAGCGTGGACGCACACTGCTATATTCACCAAGATCAATATACTCATTTCCTTCATTGGTGGCAATTTGAACTCCTTAAATGGGCACGTCAGTTTTTTATGGTTACATTCATATTGCTAATTACTGGATTTCCCTTGAATTATTCTTTTTAGGTAGCATTTGCAAAAAGGGCATTGAAAGATCCAGATCTAAGGATGACACATAATTTGCATAAGATGTCATCGTTGTTAGGGGGTGTTCTTTTCATTGCTGATGATTGCTTTCCCAGTACTCCTTTCCTTCATGCTGGTTGGCATCTGGCTGCAGCTATTTGTGTTGGCACCTGTAACAAGCTTCTTTAGTAGAGTATATATCTCAGATTACTTTCTCATGATTCATTTATCCATTGGGCTCCAGCTTCTCAAACACCAGGATGGGTATAAATTTTTTGCCTTTCTTCAACCAGGCGAGGAGAGGAAGGGATAGATTTGCTCTTTCCAGTTAGCGTCTAGCAGCTCAACGGTCCAATTATCGTTGGGTTTTATAATTTCTTCCAGGCTTCCAGACTAGTTTCATGTAGCCATTCCCAGGATCTAAAAACAAAAGCAGTTGCTGTAATTATTCACCACAAGAGCTATTAATCTGGTATACTAATCAGAGATGTGTGGCATTTCCATTTTCTGTTTATATATCACAATCAGCAGTATGAAAGAGAGGATTGCTTCATCTTCTTTAGATTAAATAAATGTAGAACCCAGCTATCAATTGCTATTATCGATCAGTTATATTTTTAACTCAACTAGCAAGGAATGGCATGTAGATGATCACTCAGTGACCAATAGTTGATCGCATGCCTGGTCTCACCTTAACTTGACCTGTACTTTTGATTTGATCATGACTGTCAACGTGCATGTTCAACACATGGGATTATCCAGAATGGTCATATTTCTTGTAATTGTTTTTTTATTTCTCTGAGTTTACCATTCACGCTGACACATCCTAGTAATTAATTAATTAATATGAGTATGGTTCAAAAAAATGTCTCCTACGGGTACAAAACACACATGTGCCTGTAAAATCTGCATCGTCCGGTCTATTATGATCCAGCTGAAGCTAAATAGATCCTGGGAGCAAGTGATAGAGAGTAACTGTTGGGGATATGCATGGATATATAAGTGCATAATCTGCTTCGTTTTTCGTTCTGTATTCGATAAAGAAAATTTTGTTCCTTTCATTTCTCAACAAAGAGACCTGTCATGGGTCACGAGAGAGTTTCCTGCAGCGTGCTGCTGCTGCAGCATCAGGCTAAATTTGTGGAGTGACCCTATATGTAATAAGAGTAGCCCTATACATAATAAAATATAATAAGTGCTGCCTGCATTCTAAACTTGTGCAGTTAGCAATGAGTGGATAAGAACTAAATCATGAACAGATTGCACAAGACACGATTACACGATGAAGTTTTAGAAGCAATTATAACGATGGTGGCGTGTAGCTTGAGACATCCGTACGTAGTGCTTGGAGGTTAGCTAGGTAGGCACTGTGGTTAATTCAAATGTGATACAAGGAGACATGATTCTCAATCTGTACCAGACTCGTAGTAAAATTGACGCCTCAATCTATTTTACGTTGGTTATATGTTACTTACAAGTTTATGATTAAAAGTAACAAATACAAGGTAATAATTTAATATGTCGAGGTTTGAAATTAGGTTATACGAGTTTGGTAGTCCGCGAGTTGCGTATAGTTTTTTTAATATTGCGCATAGCTTTTTTAATATAATAAATTAATTAATTATTTGGCCTATAAAAAATTATTTAGTTTGTAGATAGCAAATTGTAATCATTAAATTTTATTGTAGATTTTTTTTTTGTCTATATCGAATTAGTTGATTGCTATTATCAGTTTAAGTGCTCGGATAATAATTTAAATGATAACTCTCAAAATTATAATTGATAAAATCTATCCAAGATGGGTGGATTGCATCTTATAGCCACTTTATTAACGGGTGAACTTGGTTCAATATTGAACAGATTTATGTAATTTGCATATTGAAAAACTATAATTGATTAATTGTTGGGCGTGTTTTAATTGTTCTGACAATTATTTAATTGATGGATATAAATTTGCAATTAATAAAATGAATAAATGATGATTTTTTTTTTGTATTGAACTTGTTGATAGTTGAGTTTATTTTAACGGCAACGAATGATTTAACTGGTAAATAGAAAAATTGCAACTGCTAAAATCTATCAATGATGAATTATTTCTGGTTGATTGCTACAGTGTGTCCATTTATTTAATTTATAGATTGCAAAACTGTAATTAATTGATTGTTTGGTTTGTCTTAATTGTTTTAACAATTATATAATCGGTTAATGAAAAAAATAAAATTGATGAAATTCATTAGAGATGAATTATTATTTTTTTGTAGTCAATTGGGAATTCGTTGGCGGTTGGGTGTGTCATAATTGCTCGGCTTATTATTATTTTTTTCTTTTTTCTTTTTATTTATTCTTCAAGTTAATTAATTTCTTAAAATCTAATATTTTTTTTGTTTTCTTATTTATTTATTTATTATTTTTTTTATATAAATATGATTAGGTGTTCAAATTTTTAATTATTGTAGATAAAACATTCAAAATAATGGTAATAATTATTCGTAAATTTTTTTATATATATGTTAGACTAATTATATATTTTGCTATTTATTTTATATTAACGCCTTATAAATAATGAGAATAATTTTTTATAATTTTTTATCTAATAAATATGTTAGACCAATTATACATTTTGTTATTTATTCCATACTAGCACCTTAATATATATATATATATATATATATATATATATATATATATATATATATATATATATATATATATATTCATTATTTTTTAGAATTGCGATCTCATTTAGGTATTCTATATAATAATAATAATAGTTGTGGTGTGTGTAAGCTGGTTCGGACACTCTAATTATATAAAATAAATATATAAGTGGCGAAAAAATAAAAGAAAAAAATGTTAAAAAAAGTGAGCTCAATGATTATTCGTGATGCGCTAATCTGACTCAAAACTACAAAAATGTATACCTGGGAAGAAAATATCATGGTGCATATAAGCTGATTTGGACACCTTGGTTATATATATTAGTGGTAGAACAAAAACAGGGAAAATAAGAAAAAAATATAGATCCGGAGATTAGTCGTGATGCATGTAAGCTGACCTAGACACTTAAGTTATTAAAAAAAACCTGGTTTGAAAAAAAAAACCAAAATAAGTTTTGTTGTTTGGGTAGTTCAAACTCTAACGTGTTGAATCTGCCAAGGCACAAACAACCACTTGCCCACAGCTACTATACAAATAAAAAAAGAAGTCGTGTAAAAAAAAAAACCGAGCTTATATAGGCGCTAAGCAGCAGAGCAAATAGTTAGTTCATAATGAATAAACAGTAAACGACCGATATCCCGCGCGAAGTGCTGGGCTTTTTGATCTATGTAGGAAACTGATTGATTTTATACGTGTTGTATTTTGTTATTTTAATATTTTATTAGTAAAATTATAATTGATAAAATTTGTTAAAAACAATTTTTTTTCTCATCAAAAAATAATTGAATGTTGCAACTGTTAAAACTATTTTGATTAAACTAGTTTGAATTTTTTTTTTGTGTGTAGAAAATTGACTGTAAAATCTATTGCTTATATTATTATATTAAAAATTGATTAAAATAATAATAAATAGGTTTATATATATATAAATGCTAATATTAAATAAATATCAAAATATATAAGGAGTCTCATATATTAATAAGGAAAAAAAATTACAAACAATCATTATCATTATTGTGAATGTTTTATTTATAATAATAAGAAATTCTAACAGTTAATAATATGAAAAAAAAATTAAAAACTATATAAATTACAAAACAAAAATAAATATTATTAGATTTTCAAAAATTATTTGAGCCAAAAAATAAAAAAAAATAGAGAATATCATTTTTGGAATGACCACCAATAGAAATTAAAATGTAAATATTAAAAAAAACTAACTGTAATAATAGTGGAAATAATAGAAATTAGTAAGACCATAATTATTACAATTAACAAATAATCATTTTATTATTTTAAATGTTCAATGTACAATAATTAGGAATCTTGGCAATGAAAAATATTAAAAAAAAACAATAAAATAAACAAATAAAAAAAATTGATCACATTTTAAAATAATAATATGTAAGGGGGCTTTAGTGAACATTGAAATTAAATAATCTAAAAAAAAATTAGAAATTAAAAGAATTGGAACCGAAATAAAATTGAAATTTATAACTAATTTGCATAGAAGGATAAAAGTGAAAGAAATCAAAGTTTAAAATTGAAAATATTAAGGATTTATAATTAATTTGCATGGAAGGATAAAATTGAAATAAATCAAAATTTTGATACAAAAAATATTAAGGATTCCAGTCCAGTCTGAAAATTAAAAGAATAAGGACCTAATTGAAACTGCATTTTATAATCCATTTCACTTAAGAACGAATTTGAAACAAATCAAAACCTCTATAATAGGAATTAGGGGCCAAAAAATAAAATCAAACATTTAGGGACTGAAATGAAATTTGGCAAAAAACAGCTGTGTTGACATCATCATGCTCAGGCTAAGAAAAATAGGGGGAATCCAAACGACCATTGACACATGTCCGAAGACCACATAGTCACACGCGCCACACTAGATGGGAAAGCACATGCCTGAAAATTATTCTAGACATCGTTGGGCATTTTTGGACGCCGGAAAAGGCCTCACGTGCCGTCCAAAATACACGTGATCACGAAAACGGACGACGCGTTCAATGACGTGCCAACAGTAACCCGGCGTAATGAATAAATTTTTTTAGCTAATTACCGTATCGCCCCTCCTTCCCAGTGTTTTTTTTTTGTCATTTTAGAGGGACAACATGGTTATTGCACTGTTCCAAGAAATATTAAAAAAATAAAAACCGGTCAGACGAATCGGACTAAACCGGACCAAGAATTGTCAATTACTGTGAATCCCCTCAACCCAGGCATTGTTTTTTGTCCTCTTCAAGGGATACATGTGTCATTACATTGTTCAAAAAATGAAAAAAAAAATGAGAGCACATGCGCGCGTGAAGCACGGAAGCAAATGTTAAGTGAATAGTGATCTTACTCTTGGTGAACAGTAAACCTACAGTAAACGTCCGACCTTTTTTAGCTATATTGTAATGAGTTGGACATGTTTACATTCCTATACTTCTTGAATTCACTTATTTGTAGAGTCTATATAAATGTCTCACAACATAGATGCCTTAACACTCTTGGGTTAATTTTGTACTGAGCCGAAACATATATAAATCTAACGTGATAGTAAATGCAATATTTTTAAGTTTAATTATACGTTGAGTTTATATATATATAAGTTTAGTAAGATGTTCAACTCAATATTCTTAAATTCAGCTATTTGCTAGATCTGAATGCATATGAATTTAACAAGATGCTCAACCTAAGATCTTTAGGTTAGCTATATGCTAAGCTCAATTGTATATGTGTTTGATAAAGTCAAACCTAACACTTTTAGATTCAATTACATTTTAAACCCAAATGCACATAAATATGATAAGATTGACTCAACACATTTAGGTTTAGACATGAACCGAGCTCAAGTATAATAAACCTAAAACACTTTGATTTAGCTACTCATTGAGCCTAAATATATTAGTTTGACAAGGTGACAAAATCAGTATCAATTCATATTCTAATATATATAAAGTTGATAATTTTGTACGATTTCATTTTGGATCATAAGTATTTGTTTGTTTATTCTTATTTATTTTAACATAAAGTATTATAAGTCAATAATGATCATTTCTTTATATTTCTAGGTGCATAAAAATCTTTGAAATGTCAAACATATTTCTATCAATACTAATATTATATAAGAGATATTTTTCTTCATTAATTATGCAATTGATATATAATTACCATAATGCTACTAGAAGAAAAAAGACGTTTCAACCCCTCAATCCAAGTGACATGACAAAGTACATAAGTTATATATGCTCTTGGAACCACTTATGTAAATATTACATATTTTTCACATTCTTTAAGCATTCAAACGTTTACTTTCAAAACATTTATCATATATAATTAGGAATAAACATTTTTGTTTTTAGAATTTAAGGTTTATTCTCTTATTCATTGTTGTGAACCAGCTGAGAAACACTAGTAAGGACTCATTGCATGTTCCAAATGGTCTAATGATCCGGTCTAAGACAAAGACATTGAAAGAATCATTAAATGTATTGTTTTTGAAGGTTTCAACAAAGTCAGAGTTGCAAAGACCATTGGAGTATGAAGAGAAGATCCTAATACATCTTATTCATGTGCACGAGGGATCCAATATAATCTTATTTGAGCCATGAAGTGAGGGCAGTAAAGATAACAAAAGAATCCTACTACAACTTGTAAACAATATGAGTGACTATCTTTTTCTTTTGTTTTTAGGATTAAGAAATTGGATAAAAGACTATAAATAAGCCTTGAATCAGCTCTATAATATTTTACTTCTCTTCTTCTTATGACAGTTAATGGATTTAATATTGTGGTTTTTATTTAATTTTGTTACCCACAACCTAAGGTTTGTTTAAGCTTAATTAAGATTTTATTTTCAGTTAGGATTCAAGGTTTTTTTGGATTAAGTCACGAGCTTTCCAATTTAGAGTTTTGGATCAGTTTTGAGTGGACCTCATTACATAAGAGGTCCATTATGTTTATTTTTCAATAAATATTTAAACTCATTTATGTTGAATTTCGACAACCATTGATGAATATTACTTCTGAATTTTTTAATTTTCATGTAAGAGTGATTCATAAATTCTTCAATTCTTGAATGAACTGAATCTGACTTATCAAAACTTAAGTGGTTTTGTGTTGTTATTCTACTCATTCTAATAATGTTGGTGCCTTGGGATAGATTTTTATTGTATCACACTGCTATTAGACTTATTTCAACTTTGAGGAATCAAATCTCAGTTTTGATTGGAGATTGTGTGACTATATGATCATGAGATTCATATCATTCGTTGTCATTAATATGTTTTTTTATTATTAATTTACAAGTATCGAGATAAAATTTATTTTTTCAACCCTATCTAAAACATGTTTTTTATTATAAAATTAACTAGGCGCTTCGTGAAAAGACACACCATTGCTAATAATAATGATTAGTTAATCAATTCTTATATTCTGATAGTAAGTTTCCTCTTCTTAGTTCTAGGTCCAACATAATTTGAATTATATAATGGGAATAATTATTTTTTATTACGTAATTGCAATTGAAAAGTTATAATTAATTAGATTCAAAATTACAATGTCACTAAGAAGTTATATATATATAAAAGTGTCACTCAGCTAAACCCTTTTATAATCCAATGCATTTTTTATAATATTATACTAATTGGTAAAAAAAAACAGCTTTTGTTTGTTGATTTTGAGTAGTTGATCACGAAGGCAATTGCAATTTTACCATATTTTTCGTCAAAATAATCATTACAGTCATAAGCTCTTAACGTAGGTGGTCAATTGCCTAGAATAAATTGATAGTTGGAAAGGAAAAAACAAAAAGCTGAAAATAAAGTTGGGATTTTTTTGATCAATTAGCAGGGTTTTTCTTTCTTTCTTTCTTTCTTTCTTAGATTCGGGCTTATAATTAAGAGTGTATTTCCTCTTTAGACACCGAGGTTTAGACCCATATTATATTATAAAAAAGTAAAATCTGCCTTAATCTCCTAATTACGACGTCAATAATCTCTATCTCTCTATATATTCCAACTGAAAAAGGTACTGGTCTTAATACTGAAAACTAATTACTAATTAGAAAAACATATTTTTAAATATCTTTTAAATTGTTCATGGGACATCTTTTTTTTGGCTCGTCTCGTCTCCCAATATCTCACAGATTAATGAAACCCTATGTTTCTCCATTTTTTTCATCTCCCTTTATTGTTGCCAGTGCAGCCTATAAAGAGATCATTCCTTAATCGAGCTTCCAGGCCAAACGGGGGGAGAGAGAGAATCAGGGCAACTGCTTATCGGTAGCTAGCTTCTTCACCATGTGGATGATAAATGGTGGTGACAACAATGAGCCTAGCATGGACGATTTCTTCAACCCAAAGCGCAGCACTACTACACTAATTGGCACAAATACCACCACAACTCCTCTCACATATGGAGGACTAAAACATCATCTCGGTATGCCTGCAACATTTATCTCTTAACAACCTTTTAAGAAGCAGCTGCTTAGTTTTACGTATACATGTGCGCACGTATAGTTAATATCGGTGCATGCAGGAAAAACAAGTGAGCAAAGCAGGGGGGGGAAACTCAAAGAGGAAGCAGAAGCAACGAGAAATTCGAGATGGAACCCAACAGCAGTGCAGCTAATAGCGCTAGAAGAGAAGTACAGGTGCGGAATTCAAACTCCAACAACTGACCAAATCCAACAAATAACTTCACAGCTTCGAAGGTTTGGGAAGATTGAAGGGAAGAACGTGTTTTACTGGTTTCAAAACCAGAAGGCAAGAGAAAGAATAAAACGTCGTCGCCATGAAGTACAACAAATACACAATAACACTGGTCATGAAAGCTTGAATAACCTGAAAGAAACAGGTATTAATTTTGCTCGCTTTCACAAAATTTGTGCCTTTTTTTTTGGGGGGGGTGGGGGGTGTTATATTAATTATATATATGGCTGTGTGTAACTAACAGAAATGTTTAATATTCTTGTTGGTCTTTCATAAAATAAAAACTAACAAAGATAGAGAGTACGGGAATTTTTTTTGCCCTTCTTCTCTCTTGTTTTACTGATTGCTGCTTTTTTTGGTTTTGCAGAAATTTACTCGTGTGATTCATTTCTTCTCTTGCTTGACACTTTGAGATAACATTTTCTTTGTTTTGTTTCACTTGTTAATAGGTCCAAGGAGGACAGTAGCTGGACTTGATCAAACAAACAACTTGGCACCTCATTATTCAAACTGCTGTGATCATGTAGAGGTTTGTACATCATCTTTGTCCTATGTGGTCTATTCCCAATGGTTAGAGTAAAGATACACTAAAAAAGTGAAATAACGATTATTTGATCACGATGTCAAAGGCAAGTTAAAAAGCTTTTGCATGTCTGAACGGAAGATGTTCGGAAACTGCATTCCCTGTTATCATGCAAGAACGCAGAAATTCTTGGACTACATTGTAAGAATGCACTACGTTTTTTATTTATTACTTTCGTATTCTTTTAAGGGACCTGTTTCAGTGAATGGAGCAGCAATAGCAGAAAGTGGAACATATGGGTGGTCAGAATTTCAAGAGAGGGGATTACAACAGATGAAAAGTAGCAGTCTTGGTATGCATGCGGTGTGGAAAAATATGGATTTGTCTTCCTATTCTCCCGTCCACCACTTGACTAGCACCGTGACCACAGCAGCGTCAAAAATTTTAAGCCTTGAAGATCACAGCTCGCTGTTTAAACCCGCCAAGACAACAACTCATGCGAATCATGATGATGAAATTAGGGAAATTCAAACTCTTCAACTGTTTCCACTTTGCAGTGATGATGGTAACGGTGCTAATGGTACCAATGACGACAGAAATGTACCCATCAGGACCATAAAAACCACCTTCACCCCAAGCCAGTTTTTTGAGTTTCTTCCTCTGAAGAGCTAAAAGGAAGCAGCAGCTAACCCATGTGACTACAATGCAGCTCTTAATTGCTTTCCTGTAAATGTAATGGGGTTAATATGTTCACGTTTGTTTTCTAGTAGGAGATCGGGGGCTGTTCTTTCTGTTCAAATGATCATCCACAGAACAACTGTAGGATAAGGAAATCTTTTAGTATTGTTTGAGATGTTGGCTTACCAAGGTAGACCTCCAATTTTTCCTGTAGAGGCGTTTTCCTGACAAGATTTCTCTTATGCAGACATTGTAGTTGATGGATGCGAAAGAGTTTGACGCTGAATCGAAGCGACCTTGAGACTCACTGCAACGTTCAATAGATTTAGAGTTGCTTGTAAATGTTTTTTTTTTTAAATATTTTAAAATAATATATACTTTTTATTTTTAATATCAACGTATCAAAACAATGTCAAAATATTAAAAATAAATTAATTTGAATTATCTATCTATCTATATATATTAAAAAAAACATCAAAACAAACAAATTTTTATATTAATTTTTTCCGACCAACGTAATATATACAATGGATAATTGAAGGGCCTTGTTGATGCTTTTCTTATACTATAATGAATTAAATCGGACGGCCTTTGGGTACAAATTCGATAATATCAGAATAAGTGGGCGTCGATTAAAAAAAAAGGGTATAAATTCTTAAAAACAAATCTTAAAACTATAAATTGCAACAAGGGAATTATTATACTATACTATACTGAAAGCTAAATGATATCGTGAATTGACTGTTCAAAATTATTATAATTCTAAACTTAAATTATTATGGATTATAATAATATAATTATTATTTTACCCCTGCATACATAGTTATTTTGGCTTTGGACTCGAGAGTATTTTTGATTTTTTACTATTATGCACACAGTGAAATAACTATTAAACTCTCAAATAAGATAGAAAACCAAAGATGTCGCCAGGGTGTCAAAATAATTTAACATTTAGATTGCACAGTAAAATAAACCTTTTACCCTCCAAAAAAGACAAAATACAATTGTTTCATGCAAGGCTATTTCTGAAATTTCACATATTTTTAAAAATATCTAAATATAGATATGTCATCATATAAGACAAAATACAAGAATTGATTGTAGGGGTGATTCTATAAATTTTTATTTTTATATTATTATTTTCTGTTGAATATTGTTGGCGCGTTTGACAAACACACCGATGGTATTCGGACTCATGCACTCTTTGAGCGACATTTACAACGTATTACAATGATAAAAAATGACTGTTAGGCGTCTCCACGGACGTGTCGTTGTATCCTCTTCCTCAAGGTGTGGTGCGTTATGTCACATGATGATCGTTGACGTGAGTGGTTGGTTTATTATTTTTTGTTAAATTTCTCTCTCTTTGCACATCACATCACACAGCAGACCCCTTTGTTTATAGTGTTTTCATTTCGGTGTCTCATTTTTTGATTGTTTTGTATAATCATTATTTCTGTTATAGAAGTTTTGATTGATTTCAATTTAGTCCTTTAATTGCAATAGATTATATACTAATATTTCAATTTAATCCTTATTCTTTTAATTTTGGGATTAATTTGAAATCCCTTAATCTTTTCGGTATAGAAGTTTTGTTTTGTTTTAGGTTTGCCCTTCGATTAAAATTGATGATATATTTCTGTTTTCATTTTGGTTTCTATTTTTTTTAATTTTGGGATTGATGCTACATTCTTTAATATTTTGGTTGTAATAATTAATATTAGTTGTAATGACAACTATAATAAATATGACAATTGAACAATCAAGATAAAGTAATTAGAATAATAATCAAAATAATTCATCTATGAATATTGTTTTTGTTAAAAATTAATTTTTTTTATTTTTTTATACATGATATTTCAGATCTAATATAGCATAAATAAAAAATACACGGAGCCATATGAAGACAAAATAGGTGAAAAATTTGGGCCAAAGATTTAAAATAATTTAATCTTAGTGTTTTTAAATATTTTTAATGTAATAATATGAAGAATAAATTTTAAAAAAAATATTCAATTTTTTTCTTCTAATAATAATGATGGTGTGAGCGATAATATTGCCAATAATAATTAATAATGGTTAAAATGAAAATGATAATAATTATGATAATTTAACAATCATGAGAATAACAATGAGAAAAATAATCAAAATAATTCATCAGTTAATGTTGTTTATGCATTAAATTTCAGATCTAACATCATATAAATAAATAAATAAATATATGAAGTCACATGAAGACAAAATAAGTGAAAAAATTAGGCCAAATTATCTATAGTTAAAAAATATATAAACAACTTGCCCTGCGTTTTACTGCAGTAACATGTGAAAAGAATGTTAATGGTCATAATTTTTTTTTTAAGCTATACATCTAAGAGACATAATCCTCCAAAGTTTTTGATTACACACACACACACATAATAATAAGGATACTGGCAACGATGCTATTGCCATTAATAATGAGAATATAAATTAATTATAATAATGGTTATAATGGCAACTATAATAATTATAATAATTTAACAATCATGATACTAACAATAAGAATAATAATTGAAATAATTCATTAGTCATAGTTTTTGAAATAAAAAAATAATTTAAACTAAAAATATATCAAGCTATACATAAATAAAACATATGAAAAAAAAACATAAAAATATCAAATCATTAACAACAGAAAATTCACTATACATGCATAAAAGAGAATTTCAATCTCATTTAATGCTACCAAAATTAAACTTGCTTTGTTTTTTAGCGTAAGCTGTATTTAAGACAAGGATAAATAATAATACACACACACACACACATATAAATATAAATAAAAAAATTAAAAATTATCGTGAAAGGACCAAAAAATTGAAAGGATCAAAATTAAATCAAAAAATAAAATAATATAAAAAGAGATACAAAGCAAGACATTATATATGTTGAAACTGTTAGGATGATGAATCCTTACTGAGAAGTAGAATCAAACAGATTGGGTTTGATGATCTTGCTATGCAACGCAGAATGATGATTGAGAGAGAGAGAGAGAGAAGAGAGAAAAGAGAGGGAAAAACGGTTTTGAAAATTTCGAATGCTCTGTATTTTCCACACACACATTACGTGACCACCAGTCCATATTTATAGGTACTGTTGTGGTTTCACTTTATACTAACAAACATTATACTCATTTATTCATCCTATACGTATACTCTAACATCCCCCCTCAATCCCATGCCTTGGTAAGCCAAGCATGAGATTGTTACAATGAATTCGAAACAGAGGAGCACTCAATCCCTTTGTGAGAATGTCAGCAAACTGTTCCTTTGAAGACACAAATTGAACAGACAAATAATTTCCAGCTACCCTTTCTCGCACAAAATGAATGTCAATTTCAATATGTTTCGTCCTCTGATGTTGAACAGGATTGAACGATAATGCTATTGCAGAGAGATTGTCACAGAACAGGACTGGGGGCTGATCAATTGGAATGTGAAGAAACACCATCAATTGTTTAATCCAATCAAGCTCAGCAGCCGTGGATGACAAGACCAGGAGATGGGATTTGAGCCAATGAATACCACTAATCCAGTGGTTGATCTTCTGTCATTTGGATCACCCGCCCAATCAGCATCGCTAAAAGCTTTGACATCCAAAGACCCACACCGATAAGTAATTCCATGACTGACAGTGCCCTTCAAGTACCTCAGAATGCGTTTGACAGCAGTGTAGTGTATCACCATGGGACATTGCATAAATTGGCAAACTTGGTGAACTGAAAAAGCAATATCTGGACGAGTGAATGTCAAATACTGCAATGCGCCAACAATGCTTCGATATAAAGTGGGATTATCAAATGGCAGCCCATCATCTTTACACATCCTCTGATACGGCAAGCAAGGTGTCTCACAAGCTTTAGACTCAAGCATTTCAGTTTTGAGCAGAAGGTCTTGAACATATTTAGATTGAGATAAGAAGAGACCATCTTGATGACGAGTAATTTGAACACCCAAAAAATAATGAAGATCACCTAAGTCTTTAATATCAAACTCAGAAGATATTGCCTGTATAATCAGTTGCACCTCACAAGGTTTACTCCCAGCAATAATTATGTCATCCACATACACCAATAGGATTATAATACCATCAGCAAGAGATTTAACAAATAAAGAAGGATCAGAATATGTGCACTGAAATCCTAAAGATGGTAAGAATGCAGTAAACCTGTCATTCCAAGCTCTCGGAGCCTGTTTGAGGCCATATAAAGATTTGTGAAGCTTGCACACAAGCTGAGGATTTTGAGAGTCTGCAAACCCAGGAGGTTGAGCCATGTATACCTCTTCATTTAGAATGCCATGAAGGAAGGCATTCTTAACATCCAACTGTCGCAATATCCACCCAAAGTGAGCAGCAAGAGATAGAACAAGTCTGATTGTAGTAGGTTTTACCACTGGACTAAAGGTCTCCCCATAATCAAGGCCTGCCTCTTGACTAAACCCCTGAGCTACTAATCTAGCTTTATGCCGAATAGTGGAACCAGTAGCATCTTTCTTAAGCTTGAAGATCCATTTGCAACCTACCACATTCCTGTCAGATGGCAAATTCACAAGTGTCCATGTCTCCTGAGAGTGAAGGGCAGCAAGCTCTTCCTTCATTGCATTTAACCACAGTGGATGCTTTAATGCTGACTTATAGTTACTAGGCTCAACCACAGACAAGTCAGGATTAGGTGAATTCATAGCAGTATGAAAACAGGATTTCTTTTTGACAATACCACTCTTACACCGTGTTTGCATAGGATGCAAATTCATTGGTGGAATCTGCAATACCACTGAAATGGCCTCAGGCCGAAAAGCATCAACTGAAGTTATGGATTCAATGGACATACCTCTATTGTTGAATTCAGGTGCCACAGGTATAGGAGATAATGTTGAAGAAGCAGTATTAGTAGTGGACAAAATTGGTGGAAGAGGAGAGGGAGGACTAGTAGAAGCAAAACCATCAAGGGATGAAGGTAAGCTGACAATATTTTGAGGTGTAACAACAGGCATGATAGACTGAGGTGAGGAAACTGAAAAAGGAGAAACAACTTGGCTTTTGGATGCTAAGTCTTTATAAGGGAATACATGTTCAAGAAACATCACATGTCTAGATATATACATATGTTTCTTAGGAACATGATAGCAAATATAGCCTTTGTATTGAGAGGCATAGCCTAGAAACACACACATAGAAGTCTTTGGTTGAAGTTTATGTTGCATATAAGGTCGGAGTAATGGAAAACAAGCACACCCAAAAATGCGTAAATGAGAGATAGAAGGAATATGACCAAATAGCAATTCAAAGGGTGACTTATTTAGCAGGACATCAGAGGGCATTCGGTTGATCAAGTATGAAGCAGTGTTAACTGCATAAGTCCAAAATGAAGGTGATAATTTGGCATGCTGAAGCAAAGTGATGGTAGTTTCAATTAGATGTCTATGTTTTCGTTCAGCTAGCCCATTTTGTTCAGGTGTATATGGACAAGATTTTTGATGAACAATACCCTTGTCAGTAAGGAACTGTTGGAAAGGTTTGTTAACAAATTCACCCCCCCATCACTTTGAAAGACTTGAATTGTCTTAGAAAACTGAGTGTAAACATAGGAGTAGAATGAAGTGAAAACTGAAAACACATCACTTTTATTAACAAGTGGAAACAACCAACAATACCGAGAAAATTCATCAACAAATATGACATAATAGCGATATCCATCAACAGATATGTGAGGGGAAGGACCCCAAAGATCACTGTGAATAGTATTAAATGCTGATGTAGCAGAATTTACACGTGAGGGAAAAGGTAGTTTACAAAATTTACCCTCAAGGCAACTAACACAAACATCAGAATTTTTATCTGTAGAACAATGAATATTTGATTTCTGTAACATAAGATTGACTACTTTATTTGAAGGATGACCTAGCCTATGATGCCAAGTGGATGATAAAACCAACTGACCAATGAAAGCTTTGGACTGAAAATTGCTAAGTGAGCGTGAAACAGCAGTAGACATAGGGTAGAGTCCATTACTGCACTGCCCCTTGTACATTATCCTGCCTGTGAGCTTGTCCTGAATCCAAAAACAGAAAGCATCAAAAATTAGATAGCAATTGTTATCCAAGCAAACCCGATGTACAGACAACAAATTCTGGGTCAGTTTTGGCACACATAAAACAGACTTCAATTGCAGTGGCTTAGCATATGTAGGAATGGTCGCAGAACCAACATGAGATACGGACAAACCTTCACCATTTGCTGTGTGGACAGTATCTTCTGCAGGATAGGGAGAGCTGAGTGAGAGGTTTGACAAATCAGCAGTCATGTGATTTGTCGCCCCTGTATCCGTGATCCAAACTGGAGGGGATGAAAGAGCTGCAGGTGACTGAGGGTGGGACGGTGCAAATGCCTGATGCATAGTGTGAAGAGCATGCTGCTGTGACTGAGGAATAGGAGAGCTGCTTGAGGAGCCAACAAAATTAGGTCCAGTTTCATTATAGTAGCAGTACCACGTTGTATGGTTTGGCTTGCCACAAATTGTACATTTAACCCTTTCATATCCTCGAATACCACACGAAGGTGCTGTGTGACCCTCCATATTGCACAATTGACACACAATAACACCAGTAGATAATGATGGTGGAAATACACCAGGGGAAAATGTTCGTGACACTCCAGAATTCATTCTTGACAAGTCATGAGGTTTAGAATGAAATGGTGCTCTCTGTGGGTAGGACCTCTGATTGGAATTAGGCCTGACTCTACCTCTATTCCTGTTGAATGAGATGACTGAAATAATTGTGGAGCAGTGTGCTGAGGTTTTGCAATTGTATGCATAGCAGTAAGGAATGACGAATTAACAGAGGTGTTATTCTCAACAATAAGTTCCTCAGCCAACAATTGAGATCGAAAATCCTTCAAAGTGATGACACTCTCTCTACCTCTAATAACACATCTGAAAGTGTTATACTCAGCAGGTAAGCCATTTAGTGCCAAAATTACTATATCCTCATCAGCAAAATAAACACCCGCTGCAGCCAAATAATCCCTAGCCTCTTTAATCTTCAACAGATATTGACCTATACTATCTGTGCCTTTTCTAATATTCTGTAAGTTTGATTTTAACTGGAAAATACTAGTTTTCGAGACAGTAGAAAACTGCTCTTTCAACCGTTGCCAAAGGTCCTTGGAACTAGTACTACTAATCGCACAAGACAATGCTGCAGGGGACAATGTAGCAGTAATGAGCTGCATGATAGCTCGATCATGCATTTTCCATATCTTCAGTTCATCACATTCAATAATAGTTGAGGAAGAGAGTGAAGAATGTGTACCAATATCAGCAGTAGAGGCAGGACACGGGTGTGAACCATCAACAAAGCCAAAAATACCATTGCTCTCCAGTAGAAGTTGAATTTGAAAGTTCCAATTCAAATAATTGGAATCATCAAGTTTGACATTGACAGAAGAAGAAATTGAGGAAATAAGAGAAGTAATTGGAGATTGAAGAATTTGCAACTGTGCAGCCGTCACCATATTTGTGGTGGAATGTATGCAAGATCAATTTCACAGACGAAATGAAATTCAATTGAAAATGAACAGTGATTTTGAAGATACTGATTTTGATAATATGAGTGAAGATTGGATCATTTGTGCTCTGATACCATGTTAGGATGATGAATCCTTACTGAGAAGTAGAATCAAACAGATTGGGTTTGATGATCTTGCTATGCAACGCTGAATGATGATTGAGAGAGAGAGAGAGAGAGAAGAGAGAAAAGAGAGGGAAAAACGGTTTTGAAAATTTCGAATGCTCTGTATTTTTCCACACACATTACGTGACCACCAGTCCATATTTATAGGTACTGTTGTGGTTTCACTTTATACTAACAAACATTATACTCATTTATTCATCCTATACGTATACTCTAACAGAAACGAGATATAATTTTTTTTATCCCATCAACTTATAATTTTACTAACTTAATATTATGATAATCAATTAAAATATATAAAATCAATCAATTTATTTTATGAAAAAAACATAATGAGCGCGCGAAGAAATACTCTCATTGTCCCCTGAAGAACATTGAGATTTTTTTATTTTTTTTTCAGTTGATTGCTTGGCATGGATGGCTACATCTCGTTTGATTGTTCGCACTCATTTGACTGCAAATCACACTAGCAACGGGAAATTTTCAGGAAACTGTGGAAGCCTGCGCTGATTTTTTTCTTTTGCATTGCGTGCCGTGGAATTAGAAGTCGTGAAAAATGTGTTTAGCCCAATATATCTATCTAATTGGCCTTCTCATATCAAAAGTTTCGAGGGCTTACGAATGGTCAAATTGGTCTGTACTTTTCCTCCCTTTCTTAAAAATCCACGCTGTTTTTTTTTATAATTTACAGCTTCAACTAACACACAATCATAAAAGAAAACATCATGCATGGAACTCATGCATCCAAAGACCAGTGCTCATTTGCTGAGTAGGGAGGGCCTACCCACAAGTTGTTGCAGGTTTTTTGTCACTGAATGTCTGGTGCAAGGCTGAAAAGGCAGACAACGGGAAAAAAAAAAGGCAGAAAAAGAACAGTGAAGAGTACTATAGTATGCCCGAGAGAGAGTACTGCATATTAACGAGGGAGGGTCGGTCACAATCTAGAAAAAAATCTTTGAGGTACGCAGTCTATTAATATGTATACATTGAATTCACTCCGACCGAGAATAAGGAGGCTGGTACTGCCAGCTGCCTTGCCTGCCTTTTTTTTGGCTTCAACGGTTCCTCTCCTCTCTCTCTCTCTCTAGCACCTAGTATGTCCTCCCGCCTTAATGAGACAACTTAGATTTTGATCCTCACACTTGAAAACTACAGTGACTCAACTCACAGTTTTTGCGTTGTTCTTGTTGATAGTTTTACACCAATATTGCAGAACAACGTAAAAAACCAGAAGAATATATTGTGTGGAAGATAAATTTTATTGATTGCATGACTCTCTTAAACAGAGATAGATCAATTTTAGTTTAACACACACAATAAAATATGAAGATTATATAGCAAAAAAATGAAGAAAATATGATGTCAACCTTGTCATCACGTTGTCTCGCAACCCATAACCAAAAATGAGATCGGATCCTGGAAAACCGAAATAGATATGATAGGAGTGTGATATAATGAAAACCTGTCTCAAGACATCGGCACTATTGGACTGAGTAGAATGACACCATGAAGTCAGTTAATCTTCGATAAGTCAAATTTAGTTCGTTCAAGAACTAAAAAATGCAAAAATCACTCTCACACATAAAACTAGAAAGTTCAAAAGTAAGATTCATCAATGGCCGCTGAAATTTAGGTTACATGAGTTTAAATAATTCCTAAAAAAGTAACCCTAATGGACCCTTTAAGTAGACTTAAAAGAGATCTAAAACTGATCAAAAACCCTAAATTGGTAAGCCCATGACTTAATCCAAACAAGTCTTGGATCCTAGCTGAAAAGAAAATAAAGTTTTAATTACGCCCAAACAAATCTTGAATCTTAGCTAAAAAGAAAGTCTTAATTAAGCCTAAACAAGCCCTGGGCTATAGCTAATAAAATTAAATAAAGCTCATAAGACTTATTTATAGCCTTCCATCCAGCCTCTTAATCTTAGAAATAAAAGGAAAAGGTAGTCACCTATGTTGTTTCCAAGTTGTAGTAGGATTCTTTTGTCTTCTTTGCCGTGCTCACTTTATGGCCCGAATAAGGTTATATTAGACCCCTCCTGCACATGGATAAGATATACTAGGGTCATCTCTTGATACTTCAATGGTCCTAGCAATTCCGACTTGGTTGAA
This sequence comes from Salix dunnii, assembly GCA_015731905.1. Taxonomy (NCBI): domain Eukaryota; kingdom Viridiplantae; phylum Streptophyta; class Magnoliopsida; order Malpighiales; family Salicaceae; genus Salix; species Salix dunnii. The sequence goes on along the minus strand of CM027668.1, from coordinate 7,390,069 downwards.
ACCTTCAAAACCGTAAATCAAGCCTCTGAACATGTAATGGATCCTTACTGGTATTTCTGGGTTGGCTTGCATCAAAATATAAACAGATTTTATTCCTAAAAACTCAAATCTTTAAGTAAAAATCTTTCAGCTAATCTTATAATCTTCTTGTCAGCAACCCTTCTATTCTTTTGCAGCTTTTAAGGCATTCTTTCAACAGCTCTCTAGTCCACACAACTCATTGTAATATTAGGATGTTGTGGACATTGTCCATCCTTTATCCAAAGAACACTTCACAAACCTTTATTGTCAATAATGGATTTTCCTAAAACTTTTTACTTGGATTGTTAATAGTGTTGGGATCGTAATTCTTGGCTCCACAAATCAACATTAGTCTAAAATCAGAAGAGAACAAAAATGCAACCTGCTTCCTTAGGAAATAGTTAAATAAGGAGTAACGAGTTACTCGGGGAATACATAATTGTAGTTTCTAATAGCTACTCTCTAAAGGCACATTCTGATTATGCAAGTTGCATATTGTATACAAATCATATTATAGCTTTTAGCATAAACTTCTACATGAGATGGTTCCTTGATATGGTATTAGAGCTTTATTGACATAATGGTCATGAATTTGAATTTCACAACTCCTATTCTATTTGATAAAAACCAAGCCCAAGGTAGTGTGAGTCTATGCAAGTTTTAAGTGCAAAAGGTTTTTACTTGAGGAGATGTGTTAGAGAATAATATAAATCATTTTTTGGGGCCTCATTAAACAGTTTAAGCTTTTAGGCAAGATTATAAATTTTTAGATAAAATAATTCTTTGACATGGTATCAGAAACTTATTGATCTAGTAGTTACGAGTTCAAATCTCACCATTCCTATTTTATATGATAAAAATCAAGCACAATGTAGTGTGTTTATGTGCAAGTTTCAAGTCTAAAGAGCTTTCACTTGAAAGAGTGTGTTAGAGAATAATTATAAATCATATTCTACAACCTTACTTAATAGTTTAAGTTTTAGGTGAGATAATTCCTTGACACAGATGAGCAAATATAAAAGCACATTGAAATTCACATGACATCTTCATAAATTTTGATAAGAAAATATATCCGGCGGGAAAGATTAAGATGCAAATAGAGGTTCTGGCTCCACTTTTCTTCTAATCCTAAGAAAACATCTAAGCAAGAAATCATAAGACCACGTACGTATAAAAGCTAGTGATTTGCAGGCTGGGATCGATAAAACACTCTACTACCAATCGAAAAGGAACAAAAGTTAACTTGGGATTAATTGAGCTTTAGAGGTTAAGCATGAACACTACTAGTTTCATCATAGTTTACTCATAACATGTTTCTAAATAATGTAAGAGATAATGTTTAAGAATTTGTGACTTGTTGGTTATACCAAAAGGGAACCATCACACGAAAGACCTTCACAGGTACAAAATAGAAAAAATAAACGTTAATTTCATCACACATGTTGAGCCAAAAAAGAAGGATTGTCACTTCACTATGAATCATCTCTTTCTAGCTTTCTACCACTGAAAAAACAACCATTAATCTTTGCTATAGCCAATACATACAACCATGAAATGGATGTTATCAACTAAGTCATCTCCCTCAGCTTTGCTCTTGAAATCCAATAGCTCATTCAACAAGAGCAAAATTTTAACCATGCAATTTCTCGATATTTATTCTTGTTCCTCATTCAGAATAAGAAAATGGATGAAATTCCACGGGAAGGACAAAAACAAGGCATGTGTGGATACTAATATACCATTGACAACATAATTTTTCTTTCAAAAAGTAGCTCAATGTCTTTATGTTTTAAGAGGCTTATTTCCAATATTTCCTTAGACATTTAAATGGATCTATTATGTCCTTAACTAAAGGTAAAATCTCCAATAAGGCCTCTTTTTACAACATGTGGCCCAAATTAACTAAAATTAAGTGAATTGCACTCGTTCAAATTTTTAATTTTTCAAACTAGACTTTTGGAATCACTATTTGACCAAACACTCATCTTTGTCATGTGTTGTAAAACACACACACACACAAAAAGGACAAATCATGTGCATTTGTGCATTTTAAGGTACTAAAAAGAGATATTTTTGTTTTAGAGAAGAATTTTATGTTTTCTCATGTATGATTTTTGTTAGTTGGAATGACAAAATCATACAGAAAGACCCATTTGATACCACAAATTAAGGATATAATATATTCAACTAAACCTGTTACCAGATATGGAAGAAAACTTATAAAATATAAGAATAAATTAGCCTTTTTATTTTGGAATAGCAATAGCATAGTTGACAAAAAAAAAAAAAACAATGAGAAAAATGGGCACTAGTATTGCAAACACTTATTAGCAACTTCATATTCTAAGTTGAGTACCCTAAATGTGCCTTATTTAGCTTCTGACATCATTTTTGCTCATTAAGTACAAGATTAAGAATACATAATTATGAAGGAGAAGTCATTCACGGCACAACTATTAGTTTGTTATTTCATTTTCTATTATTTTTGTTATTTCATTTTGCTCTCACACATGCATGTTGCATGTCAAGTTGCTTTGAATTTGTTATACCAAAGGATATATAAGCCAGAATAAACATTCAATAAAGATTGAACTCCCAAATCCAATTCCTTGCATCTCAAGCTTTTCAGGTTTCATTCTCAACAAGCTAGTGCACTTTGATTGTGCTCTTAACAAACTGGTATCAGAATTTAAAGTTAAAAGCCACAAATTCCAATAACCACAAAGCATAGAGGGAGAAAATGAAAACATATTCAAGTAATTTTGCATAACCTAGCATTCCCAAGTTTGATGGAGATTATGAACATTGGTGCATGCTCACGGAAAATCTTCTACACTCAAAGGAGTATTGGAGTGTTATTAAGATAAGCTGTGTGGAGACAACATTAGGAGAAGTTTTGACATCAGGATAAAAGAAAATTTTGGAGGAGGTGAAACTGAAGGACCTGAAGACCAAGAATTATTTGTTCTTGTCAATTAATAAGTCTATTTTGAAAACAATTGACCAAAAGGATACAATCAAGCAAATATGAGATTTTATGAAGATCAAGTATCAAGGGAATGCTAGAGTCTAACGTGCACAACTTCAATTCTTCGAAGGAAATTTGAAGTATTAGAAATGAAGCTTGGAGAATCTATGACATATTACTTCTCTAGAGTGTTGTTGATAGCAAATGATATAAGAAACTTTGGAGAAGGCATGACAAATGAGAAGATTGTTGAAAAGATACTACATACACCAACTAAATACTTCAATTACATTGTCTACTTAATTAAGGAGTCAAACGATATCAATTGTCTTACAGTAGATGAATTACAAAGTTCATTGCTTGTTCATGAATAGAAATTTCAAAGAAATAAAGGAGATGATCAAACACTAAGAATCTATGATGAATGATTTGGAGGCAGAAATCGAGGAAGGAGAAGTTATGGAGAAAGAGGTCATGTGAGAGGAGATTAAATGTACAATAGAGCCATAGTGGAATGCTTCAAATATCACAAGCTTGGATATTTTCAGCACAAATATCCTAGTTTGAACAAGGAAGCAAATTATGCAAAATTGAACCAAGAAGAGGAGATGTTGTTAATGGCACATGTTGATATATAGAAAAGGAATTGAAATGATGCTTGGTTTTTGGACTCAGGCTGCTCAAATTATATATGTGGAGAACAAGGTATGTTTACCACCTTGAATGAAACATTTCAACATTCAGTTAAGTTGGGAAATAATAATAAAATGGGGTAATTGGTAAGGGAAGTGTGAAATTGGTTCTGAATGGGATAAGTCATGCTGTAAGTGAAGTGTATTATGTTCCAAAGCCTAACAGTAATCTCTTGAGTATTGAACAATTTCAAGAAAATGGTCTGGCAATACTGATTAAAGAAGGAACATGTAAGATTTATCATCCAAAGAGGGGCTTGATTATCAAAATAGTAATGAGTGCTAATAGAATGTTTATTCTCTTGGATGAAACTCAGAGGACTTCTAATATTCAAAGATGTTTGCATGTAAATTCTCAAGACTTATCTTATCTCTGGCACAAACATTATATACACTTGAGTTTTAAGGGATTTTAGACAATACAATAAAAAGAAATGGCTTATGAACTTTCTTATTTTAAGGATATAGATCTAGGGAAGCAATGTAGGGATGCAATTCTGAATAAGAGTGTGGAAAGCATCACAACCACTGAAATCAATTCATGCAGACATTAGTGGACCTATTTCACCCATGTCAAATGATGGAAAGAGATATATGCTATGCTTCATTGATGACTACAATTGAAAAGCCATAGGTATATCTACTGGTAGAGGAGTGTGAAGCTTTCTAGTATTTCAATTTTTTTCAAAAGTTGGTCCAAAAAGAGAAAGCGTCATCTGTTAAATACCTGAGAACAGATAGGGGAGGAGAGTTTAATTTAAATGAGTTCACTGATTTTTAAATGCATAATGAGATTAAAAGACAATTAATTACTGCATACACGTCACAATAAAATGACATGGCTGAAAAGAAGAATTAAAATGTGATGAATATGGTTCGTTGCATGATGGCAGATAAGATAATCGCGAAGAGTTTTTGGTCTAAGACAATGGTTTGGACCTTTTATGCTTTAAATAGATGTCCAGCAGCAATAGTAAAAGAGGTAACACCGCAAGAGGCATAGTGGGATAAACCCATATGTGGAACACTTTCATGTTTTTAAGTGTCTTGCACATGTTCACATCCCACACGAAAGAAAAGGAAAATTGGATAATAGAAGCTCTATTTGTATTCTAATTGGAGTCAGTTAGGAGACAAAGGGCTACAGGTTATTTGATCCTATAGCAAATAAGGTTGTTATGAGCAAGGATGTGGTTTCTGAAAAGAGGAAAAAGTGGGATTGAGGTATGAATTATCAAGAGCAAGTCCTGTTAGATTTAGAGTAGGGAGAGTGACATGAAGAGAATAATAAGAATAATGAGAAAGGGCGTGAAAATGATAGTGCAGAAAACAATAATAAAGAGAGAAACGAGACAAGTGAAAATGAAGGAATTAATGTTGAGGCATAAGAGAGTGAAAAAACAACTGAGGCAGAAAAATGAAATGACATTAAAGAGATTGAAGGGAGAGCAAGTCATACTCCAACATGGATGCAAGAGTATGTCGATGAAGAAGGCTTAAGTGAGATGAAGCTTATGTAGCACAAGTCACAGTTGAGGATCCATTTTATTTTGAAGAAGTTGTGAAGGAAGAAAAGTGCGTATGGACAATAATAATGAAATTACATCTATTGAGAGGAACAAGACATGTACATTAACTGAATTACTAACTGAAGCCAAAATGATTGGTGTTAAGTGGGTTTATAAAACTCAACAATGAAAATAGAGAGATTGCCAAAAACAAAGTATGTTTGGTAGCAAAAGGATACTCATAAAAGCCTATAATAGACTATACAGAGGTGTTTGCATCGATAACTAGAATAGATACAGTGAGAATGATCATATATATTGTTGTACATAAAGGCTGGAAAATTGAGCAGCTAAATGTTAAATCTGCATTTCTTAATGGGAAATTAAGTGAAAATGTTTACGTTAAATTACCAAAGGGATACGTGAAGAAAGGAAAGGAACATTTGGTCTTCAAATTACACAAGGCTTTGTATGAATTTAAAAAAAAAATCTCCATGAGCTTCGTTTAATGAAATCGAAGAATTTTTTCTTAAAGAAATGTTTCAGAGGTGTGAGAGTGAACAAACATTATTCACAAAACAAAGCAATACCAGTGTCCCGACAGTGATTTTTTCACGTTTCGCGCCCCGCCATCCCCCTGGTTGGGAAGACAACGGCGCGCGGTGAAATGGGGGGCTATTTTATAGTCGTAAAAACTACGACTATAATTATAAGGAGTCGCCACCTAGTATTACAGTCACTAGAAACCTATTGGTCTGCGAGAGTCTTGGGTAAGGAGACTTGTTGTCCAAGGGGAAGATGTGTCACCCCAGAGCACCCTACCTAAGATAAGCTGCATTGTTGTTTGATTGTTTTTTCTAAATTTAATTTTTTATATTTTATTTCTTTTATAAAAATCATTTTTTATCCGCGGTGTGCTTTACAATGTAATTTTACACCGCCATAAAAGAAAATCTTTTTTAGTATTTGCAAATGTAATTTTATGCCAACATAGCTAAAACAAAAATAATTTTTAATTTTTTTGATATTTTGACCAAATTCCAATGGATAATCATAAACTAGTTATGATATCCAATTTTTGTTCAAAACATATGAAAGATGCAACATATATTTTTATGAAAAAATATGATGGAAAAATCCTGGAATCCAGCCGTATATATGAAAACAAACACCTTTTTTTTTTTTAATGCATTTTTTGTTTTAAATCAAGTTCGGCCTGATCCAACCAAATGGGCCAACCGTTGTGGGCTAAAAGCCCACCACTGTTAGGCTGGGCTGAGAATAGCCCAACCCAAAGATTTTCTTTCTTTTTTTCTTTTTAAAAAAATAAAAAACACAAAACACATGAACAGTGTAGTGAATTAATTCATTGCACTGCTCTTACATGAACAGTAGCCTAGTCGGCCGACACTAATAGAGGGTCAGTTGTCATTGCCGCCATGTAGAGGAGGTCAAGGTGGTTGTCCATGTGGTGGTGGCGTTGAAAATGGTGGCTCGTGGTGGTCGGTAGGAGCTCCTAAAACTACTGGTTTGTTGCTACTACTCTTCCTCTGCAACTTCTGCGTCGCCAAGATGTTGCTCATTGTTGCCTTCCCGGAGCTAGAGAAAAAGGCTGGGTGGTGGCTAGCTACTTCTAAAGGGAGACTAGGTGGTGGTCGACGGGAGTTGGTTGCTGTCGGAGGAGAGTATGGTAGTTGCTTCAAGTCTATTTTTAGAGAGAGAGACATCGATTGGAGGAGAGAGAGAGAGAGAGAGGTAAGTTACAGCAAAGAAGAGAGAGAGGATGCTTCTGGAGTCCCTCTACTGGCATCAAGGAAGAACAAGAATGGAGTTCGAGGTGGTTTGCTAATTTTCAGTGTTGTTTTTTCGATTTTTTATTGCCATCTGTTTTTTTCCAGCCTTTCCCATTTGTTCCCCTGTCCGTTTAGTATTTACTTCTCCAGTTTCTTCCCCCCATCTACATATTATTTTCCTTGGTTTGATGTTATTTCCTCAGGCTTTTTTTTTGTTTTCAGCCCCTTGTTATCTGGTCTTTTCCCCGTGACTGTCCTCTAAATTTTTCTCCTCTGATTTTCCTAGTTTTTTTTTTATATTTTCAACTCCTTTTCTCTCTCGATTCCCCCATTTCGGTTCAATACCCCACCCTTTTATAGGCTCATTTGTGCAACTTGCAGCATGGTGAAGCATAGGAAGAGTGTCCAGAAATGATGTTTAGGAATGGTGTGGTATGGTGGGAGGCATGGCATGGCTGAGCATGGTTGCGACAACTTTCTCTCTTTGTTTTTTTTAATATAAAATAGATTGATAAAAATAGGTGGTTACAAAAAAAGTTTTTCGACGGGTAGAATAATGTTTTTCTTTTCAATTTTGGCTTCCGATTTAACCCGAAAAGTTTCATCACCGAGAATTCCAATGTTCTCAATTTAACCTAGATGAAGCTTCCAAACTTAATTTCTCACTAATTAAAACCTTAATAAAATTAATTTGACCCATTTAAAGTATAATTAAGTTCATATGCTTAATTAAATCCTTCAATTGGGCTCTCAATTAATTCTGAAGCATAATTACACTTTAAATTGGCCGACAATTAAATCAAATTGACCCATAAAAATATAATTATGTCTTTCAACTTTATTTTTACACAGATTTATCCAATAATAAATTATTTTAGTCTTAAATCTGTATTTTCCTTCATTTCTAGGCAAAAAGAGGTACGACCGGGCTTTTGAAAGCGTCCAAAATTTCCACCTTGATTTTTCTACTGACATCAACCCCTTTTATTTATTTTTTTGCTATTTTTTGGGTAGATTTAGGGAATCACCCAGAAATTAGGTTATGACAACTAGTAAGATCATAATCATTAGTATCTATGTCGATGATCTAATTTTCACTAATGATGATAATGACACACTGTTTGAATTCAAGAATTCTATGTTAAAACAGTCCAATTATTCCAGGTTTTAAAGTCGAAAAAGTTAAAGATGAAATTTTTATGGATGAGACATACTTCAAGCAATTAATGGGAAGTTTGATGTGTTTTATGGATACAAGATCATACATGATATTTGTTAAAAATCTTGTAAGTATATATATATGGCAAAACCCACTAATCTACATTTACAGGTTGCAAAGAAAGCTCTTCAATATCTGAGAGGGATTGTGAACTATGGTATTTACTATAGGAAAGATGGAAATTGAGAATTGTGTGCTTATATAGACAGTGATTATGCAGAGGATGTGGAGGATAGGAATAGTACAAGTGATTATGTATTTTTGGTAAACTATGATGCAGTATCATGGTATTTGAAGAAGTAACCAATTGTCACTTATCAACAACCGAAGTTGAATTTGTGGTTGTTGTTGTGTATACATGTCAAGCCATATAGTTGAGGAGAGTATTTAAAGAGCTAAGATATAGTCATAAAGATTGCACTCATATCTAGTGTGAGAACAACTCTATCATTAAACTTTCAAAAATCCTAAATGCATAGATATGAGGTATCATTTCTTAAGAAATCTTACGAAGGAGGGATTGATTGATTTGGTTCATTATGGAAGTAAGGATCAGTTAGCTAATATAATGACCAAGCCATTGAAAGATAATGTCTTCCAAAGGCTTTGAGGTTTACTTGGGGTATATGACATTGCTGAATTAAGCTAATTGTTTTCCTGTAATTTGTTTAAGGAAGAGATTGAAGGAGAAGTCACTCACAACATGTCTATTAGTTTGTTACAATTTTGTTTCATTCTTTGTTATTTTTGTTATCTCATTTTGGTCTCACACATGCATGTTACATGTCAAGTTGTTTTGAGTTTGTTATATCAAAGGTTATATAAGCTAGAACAAACACTCAATAAAGATTGAACTCCCAAATCCAATTCCTTGAGTCTCAAGCTTTTCAAGTTTCATTCTTAACAAACTAGTGCATTTTGATTGTGCTCTTAACAAATTCTTCATGTATTTTCTACCTCATCTCAAAGATGGCCTGCATTTAATTTTCTTGTGCAAGGAAAGGAAACAAAAACCATAATCCTTTACTCACCAGTTCATTGGCACCCATTTACAGCTACCTATATCCACCACATGCATGCTACATGCATACCTTAATTTCAAGTGTTAATTCTCAAAAATGTACCCAACACATAAAAACAAAAGGAAAGGGGTGTGGTTTAGGATCATCAACTTCAGAAGAAATTATTTTGAAAAAAAAAAAACATTGAATGGTAAATGGATTTTGCAATATTTCTCATTTCTTTGGTGGATAAGATCACCATGAATGAGAACAATAGTGCTAACTCTCATTTCTATAGGCACCAAATCATTTTGGTAATAAGAAAGGGAAGGTTGATCAAAATCACACCCTGTTTTCGGCTTTAATAGCATCTTCAATAAAAAAATATTTTTTTTAAAAGTCAAATTAATAATATTATTTTTTGAATATTGTAAATATAATATTTTTTATATTTGTATTCCAATGGAAAACGTTGTTTAGAAAAGTCAATTTTATTTTAATATATATAATATTAATATAACTATTTATTAGTAATAAATAACTAATACAAGTACAATCAAAACCACTTTTTTGCATAGAAATATATTTAAAAAGTTTTGGTTGCTTTGATCAAATATATAAAAATAGTTCTTTAATATAGAAATGTTATTTTAACTCTTCAATATAGCTCTAGAGATATAAAAATAAAAAATAAAAACTATTCTTTTTTATTTTTTTTACTTCAACTTTTCTCTTAGGTCTCTCATTTAAAGTGTTTTAAGAAACCTTCTGACCAGGCCATCTTAAAAGAACACAAAGGAGAAAAAAATATAGAGTAGGAAAATTCTAGTGGGCTTAGAAGGCGTTTGGTATTGCAATCCAAACCACAATTCCAACAGTAAGCAGGTTTATGGTGTTTGGTAATGGAACAAATATATATTAATTCACCATGGGACCCACCAAAAAAACCACCGATACCATGGTTCACAAGAAGCAAAAAAAAATGATGTTTTTACCTGCAATCATGTTGCTTACGTTTCATGGATTTTGTCTTGTTACCTGTGTTTCAAACAATAACCTTTCAGTGTGCCCGTAATTGGTTTTCTTCAACATTGCTTCAGACCATTGGTAATGAAGGAAGCTACTTCAATCAACAATAAACGTGAAGCAACTAATGATCTCTCTCTCTTTCTCTCCACAGTAGCATCTCTCTCTCGATGGTAACAACTTTATCTCTCCCTACAGCGATGGCTCTCTCTCTCTCTCCCCCCACAATCGAGGGTAGCTCCCGAAGACACCATCATCATCCCTCTCATCACTCGGAGCTTCTCCCTCACTCTAGAAGCTTTGTCGTGACCACTTCCAGCGAGAGCAAGAAACCCCGACATTGAAGCAACAGAGACAACAACAAGCTTCCGACGCTCCTACCGGCCACTATAGACCACCATTTACGGCGTCATCACCATTGAAAGAACCATCTTGGCCTCCTCTACCCATCGGCGTCAGTCGATCAGCCTCTCATCACCGTCAGTCAGATGGCACTATTTCACTCTTCTGCATGTTAGAGCTGGACTGGGGCTAGGCCTGCTCTTGCCCTAGCCAAAGTCGGGTGGAGTTGGGCTTTGGCCCAATTTGGCTGGGCTGAATGGGTCGACCCAGATTGATTTTTTAAAAAATATATATATGTTTAAAAAAAATTTTAAAAATACTTATAGATAAAGATTAGTCCTAATGGAAGGGAAAGGCACATGACTTCATTGCACTCCACAACCCCGGTTGTTTTTTGATTGATTATGAATCAGAAACATGCAACTGGATTTGGCATTGGAATTAAATCTCTACTACTGGATCGCAAATGTTATTATTAAGGATATTGTTACCAAATGTTGTGCCTAGATCAAATAACGAGGGATCACAGAGGCATTCACATATCGATTTAGTTCATGATGAAATTGCAAGAAGTATGACGGGAGAATAAAAAAATATTTGTTTTTTTTCATGAATTATTAATTACATTTTATTGTTACGATTATTAATCTATAAAATTTAAAAAACAATTTATATGTTTGTGTGTGTGTGTATCTTTTAAAGTAATTTTAAAAGTTGACAACAGTATGAAAAACATGATAACCAAACACATGAAATTATTTTTTATCAACCTCAAATTCAACCGCAGTTTTAACCATTCAATTATTTTGAACCGCATCTAAATGTGCTTTTCATGAAATGTTTTTTTTAAACCTTAACCACAAAAGCAAAAACAATAATAAACACACCCGCTGTAGTAGTTTGCAGTTGCAATATGTATTTATGTTTTTTCCAGCAAATGCAATCCCCCCCCCCCCCTCTCAAGTTGCTGATAAGAGAACATTTTATAAGTAACAGAAACCAATTTAGACATGTTCACACTAGGGGGGTGAGCAAAAAACCAGTCGACCAAAAAAAAAATTGAACCGATAAAAAAACCGATTAAATCAATTATAAAACTTTGAAAAATATTTAGTTCAATTTAGTATCAGTTTTAAAAAGTATAAACCGATTAACCCGAGCCAAACCGAACCTATTTGGTTAAAAGAGTTGGTATAAAAACACACTTTCTTAGTTTTTGTCCTCTTATTTCTTTTCTTTCCTAATCCTAACTCTAACCCTAACAACAGTCGCCCCCTCTCCCTCCCCCGGTAGCCAGCTGCCCCCTCACCTTTACCCGGTAGCCGTTTAGCTGGATGATTTTCTCCTCTACAACCATCCCCTCTCAACCTTGACAAGTTTTCTCCTGTGCTGTTTGTAGTTTTTTTTAATAGCAAGCTTACAAGATAAGATGATTGTGCTCCACCTTTATAGTTTGCCCCTTCTTCTATCTTACTTTATAAAATGGGAAGTTTTATATCCATGATTCTGCATAGGGGAGAATTTGAGTTGTTGGGTGAAGCAGGGTAGGTAAAAATTAGTATTAATAAAAGTTATTTCATCATTTTTTTCAACATAAATAACATATTTGTAACAAGTTATCAATTTGCAAATTTGTCTCTTGATGTGGATATATTTCCAGTTTACATTTTGCTCCTCGACCAAAATTAAGACCTTTTCTAATTGAACCAATTTTCACAGAACAAGATTAAATCCTTTTCCAATTGAGTTTTCGATGAATCATCCAAACAGGAGCATTTACAATGTCGATTACATTTTTTCCTAGTGTTTGGAAAATGTTGATTGCTCAATCGAGGAAAACATGTTCATGCCTAAATATCTTGGCCGACCAAAATGACATTCCATATCATTTTTATTTTCAAAATATTCAACTGCAAGGCATTGGTCAAGTAGCCAAGCGCAGTACCTAACTAGTTGCCCAAAAACGTCAAAGCAAAAGATCAGCCATCAGTAGCTTCCCTTCAAATCTTTCCAAGAAACAGGACTCACTAAACAGTCGAGAAGGCGGCAAGAAAAACAATCAACTTGTATGAAAGGAACATTCAAGCTACGAAAAAAATGATACCCTGAATTTTCACAAAGGTACACAATTCGTGTCTTTTTTCTAGGGTCTTGCACGTCTATCAAACTTCAACTAATTTACAATCAAGGGGAAAACCAGGGTACAAAAGAATCTGACTAGCCATTGTACAGCTTTGTTAGATACAGCTGTATGTATGATAACAATGCTCAGTTAATACCCGGGGTAATTCCTGCTGAGAAAGAATATGTAGTCTGTGTCATCTGGCATCATGTACAAAAAGTTGCAGTTTCCCCATTTCAAATCCCGGGAAATAATCTGATGAATGCGAACTCCATTAAATCCTTGAAGCTCCCAAAATCGAAGTGTATGCCCTCCCACCATGTGGGAAGGGGAAAAAATGAATGAATCATGAGACGCAAAAATTGGAGTCAGCTGCAAGATGTGTCCGCATATAAATACCCGTAGAAGAAAGAACCACCAAAATCTATCTCGAAGCAGATCATGTAACTGACGATGACCTTGAATCTTCTGTTTTGTTCACACGGCACATGCAATCTGGGCATGGATAGGAATATACAGAGTCATTTGGCCTTTTGAGTTCAAATCCTTTAGAATCGCTGTGAGACCGCATATTCATCATGTGTCGCTTGAAGCTCTTCCATCTGCACAGAATGCGGAAATACAAAAATGTTGGTGCTTGCTTCTGTACAATAATGAGCATTCTGAACAACCAAACAGTTCCCTTCAATTCTTATCCAATCATTTTAGTAACACCGGGTCAAAGTCAAACTCAAGAATGCTAACTAATGAGGCAATATAAATCCATACCCGATTTTTGGATTATCAAAGAGCAAAGCTAACTTTCGCTTGTCTGGCCTGATTGTCTTTGAGTGTCCACCATACAAGAATCTTCTATGACCCATCAAAAAATGGGGGAAGTTGCCACCCTGAGTTGTCACAAATACCTCACTGTGAAGACACACGGTGTAGTCTATTGCAGCCATCCTGGAAGAATAATTCTGGAAGCAGCAACTCAAGTCATATCAATGGCACTTAATCGGATCTGAAAGATGGAAGAGAGAAAACCACAAACCATACAGACCTTGAATGGATCAAGTTCCTTATCCAATGCCAGCATGTCTTTAGTTAACAGATTCGGAAACATTTCCAGCAGTGGGGCCATGTATTTTTCAGAATTGTAAATCTTTCCAGAGGCCAAATAGATATACGTGTTTTTATCAAAACCCATGCCCCTAAGCATCAATCCAACCTGAGAAGGTTTAAAAAATATCATGCTATGAGAATACTTAACCAAAATCCACAAACTTACAGGCACATGTACAAGAGGCTTTACAGTTACATAAACAGATGGAAGTTTTATTGACACGTTATGTTGAGAAGGCTCAATTTATGGTAAGAAAGCGATCAGAATGTTTCATATGCATTCACTGGTGCTTCATGGTTGGGTCAATACCTGCTTTCCTTTGGACTTTAAATTTAAACTAATAGTGACAAAATAAAGATTTTGCATGATAGCTCATGAGAATGTGAGGTTATGGAACCAGAGTTTCTTAGGCCATTCGCAGTGCAGTTACTTGAAGTCATGTTGAAAGCTGTTAGTTCTTCCTAGGTTGTGATACCGAAACTATTTCCCAGTCATCTCAGAGCTAGAAGAGCATATGCACCTACTTATCCACCAACTTTTAGGATAGTGACAAAAAAACAGCTGAAATATTTCCAGTTTACTTTAGAATGTCTCGACAAGGATTTGCTATAAGAGGAAAAAAATGGCAACAATTAGCATTCACGATGGTTCTACCGAAGTGTCAAGCATGTGTATTTTACACCTACTTGAACGTGAAGATCATGTAATGAGAGCGCATGGAATTGAATTTTGAGTGCTGCTTTTCAATGGGATGGAGTAATAGATTATGAGTGTCTATTACCTCTAAAGGAGTAAGGGGACATTTCCCATTGAGCCTAATTGCCCCAGGACGTATAGTTCGACCAGGCTTTGTAAATTTTCCTTTCCAGCCTCTTTCCCTCGCTTCCTTCATGTCTTTAGCTTCTTGCTCTCCACCATCAAATACACAGCAAGAGAAAGCAACCATGTCCTGCAAATGCACATTTGCGACCAATTTAAGATTTCACCCAAAAAATACAAAACATTGTTGGTTGTAATAGTGAACAACACTAGCATTGGAACTGCTAATTTAATAACTAACCTCTTCAAAGCGAAGATGAACAGAAACATACTTTCCACCATGGCTTGCGCTGTGTTCTTTCATTCTTGCTACCAATGTTTCTCCCATAGTTAATATGGGATTTGAAAACCTTAAAGCTTCATAATTTGCCAAGCATCTAAGCCGCTGGACAGCTGGTGGAACGTCAAATGATAAGCGATTTGCAAAAGGAGAAATCCTTATGACCCTGAGATGGTTTTCAAAAATCAGTGCTTCAAATTAACAATCATAAAAATTAACTGCAATATATTAAGCAAACATCAGTGATAGACACAGTGGGACTCATGAAACACCATCAGAATGTGCCAGTGTCATTCCAAAGAAAGATATCATTGTGGCGTGGAAATACCAACAAAACCAGAAACAAGAGAGCTAGTTCTCTAGAAGAAAATTCTTTTTTTCTTTCTAATATTAATATATGAAGTTCTTTATGAATGCATATGGTGCTTATCTATAGGCAACAAGACAAATAAATAAGAAACCTACTAAATAGTCTTAATTCATCAAGGAAACTAAAATAAATTAACTTCCTATTTAACTACTAAATAATAAATATGAATATTCCTAAAAATACTACACTGAAATAATGATACAACCTTAAAATTCCTAAACAGTCAAAATTAAATGACAAAGCATTAAAATTCCCAAAGTCAAAAATAATTCCCAAAGTAGTGTTTCTTCATCCTCCATCACTGCCTCCCTACACTATGAAAAGTTTGCATCATATGTTGGCTATAATAATCTCTCGAGAAAAGCAATCTAAATACAGAAAATGCACCAGGGCAGTCAGGGTCAGAATCTTATGTTTAACATCGATACAGTGATACAGGCAATTTCATTGTTAAGATGTGATCCTCTTTTACAGTGCGAAATAAACTGTCATAAAGCAATAAAAGAAAGAGCTGATCAATTAATCAAGACAGATTAGATTGATTTGAACAAAGAAAGTGATCAATTAATAACGACAGATTAGATTAATTTGGCCTTGACAATCATTCATAAATAAAGTCCAAAACTTATTTGTGTAGCCACGACAGGTGCTTCCAGAACCACATTCTAAGGCATTAATGGATGGTATGGGTTATCAGCACAAATTGAAACATTGAATGAAATGAGGGAGGGGAACACCCAGAATGACATGCTGTTTAGATGAAACAAGGAGTAGGGAAGTTGAAAGTGGGAAATCTAAGTTGGAATAAATAACATTACAGCTTTACCACTCACCTTTCTTCTAGTAGCCTTGGAAGGACAACATCCCTGTAATACTGAACAGGTGCCCATGCTTTTACTCTGAAGTTCTGGACATTAGTCATGTTGTTATCATAACGCTCCATAAGATATTCAGGAATCTTATCAACCACCCTTACTATATTTTCCAATGTTCTGATGAAATAGTCCACATCATATATGTCTTCAAATTTGCTGCACAAGTAAAACCCTGTCTCAGCTGCTTTGGTCTATATGAAAACATGTCTCTTAGAACAAAATATTATTATTTACACAAATTTCTCATAAACTGTGGAATAAAAACAATAAAAGGATTTCACCTGTAGACAATGTTGTACTTAGTTCACAACCCAATCAAGAAGCACAAAAATTAATAAAAAATCATCAATTTGTTTGCCCAACTTCAAAACTGCTCTTTTTCTCAAAAGCAAATTTTAGATCATGGATAATTTACATATGTATCTCTCTCATTCATGAGCCAGTTCAATGAAAAAGGTAGAACATAAACAAAGGAATCTCTCAAACCAAATGCACACCTTGCAGAAAGCATATCTAACAATGTGAAATCAACTTAAATATTTCTCACGAAAAATCAATCTCCAAGAAGCATGTTTTTCTAGAGGTAACACGCCATAGGGTGGGAACATCTAGCAACCACTGGACAAACCAGCTTGGAATCTCCCACATAAAGGTACAGACAGAACAAGCTTGTAACCACAACACAAACCAGTTTGAAGATCAAAATCATCTATCATGATAGATCATCTTCCCAAACTGCCCACATGTAATTTCTTTTGAACATATTTAAAACAGACCAAAGCATCTTATTTCTGGCAAGAAACCACTTCTGTTAGGAATTCAAGAAACTTAAGTTTCACAACTGTGTGGTTGGTTGAATACCAAAGATACAAGGAAAAGGTGGTAAAGTAGTTGCCAATTACCCAACAAAATGCCCATGGAAGCAGACATCTGCCATGAAATCTAGTCCATATGGAAGAAAAAAGTGGGAATAGATAGCACATCAATCAGGCCCAAACTTTTACAATAATGCATTTGGAACAGCATGGCACTTAACTGCAACCTACCTCAAAAAATCACTTTGATCAAACCTGACATCTAGTAAATTTGCGTCATGTACATCTATCCACCATAGCTTGGTCTTATTACAAGTAGGAGCTAATTGCTATCTGAAGTGTTGAAACGACAACTAGGGTCAAATGAAGAAAGCGGACAGCTCCAAAGCTTTAATGTAAGCATGAAACTGTTGGCTAATCCAGTCAACCCTCAAGCTAATTTTTCAAAGCAAACGAATATGCATTTGATTTGTTTATCAATGAAAATGCCCCAAAACAAAAAAATCACCGGACTATACCTTCTTAGAAGCCAAGTTTGAGTGATATTTAATTGATTCTATCATGGCCAACTTTTATGGCAGGTCTTACAGGGAAGGTGCAAAGGGGAACTCTCAGAAAATATTCAAGAATATCTGACCAGCACATGTAAACATGCATGAAAGAACCAATGCTATAAACCTTTTAGTTATTAAAATCCAAATAACTAAATCAAATAATCCATTACTTGTATGACTTGATAGATTGTAAATTATCTCCAGCAGAAAACTCATACTATCTAACATGACCTACACACTAAGGGGGTGTTTGGGAAGCCACCCAAAAGCGCTTTTGGGTGCTTTTGGTCCATTTTTTTTTTTTTTTTTGAATTTTAAAAACCGACGGTTAGTGTTTTTAGATCATTTTGATGTGCTGATATCAAAAATGATTTTTAAAAAATAAAAAAACATCATTTTAATGTATTTCGGCACGAAACACACTTTGAAAAGCTACAGCAACAGCTCTCCCAAACACCCTTTAAATCAACCACAATCATCAGGACCAGGGAAGGAAGATGACAAATCAAATATTGTCTAATAGATAATCTAATGGAAACTCTAGTGCAGAATTAGTGTCCTAATAGGAGTTTTTCAGCTCATATAGGGTAAAGGAAATAGTTTTTATAATATATTTTGGCAGATAAAATGTTGACAGGTATCAAATGAGCATGTGCTGTTGTAAGTTTATTTGATTTTGGTGTGCATTTAAGCAGTAAGCTAAGCAGCTTCTTACGGTATTGACCAAATTGGGAAGTCCGAGCATGTGTATGCAGAATGCATCAGTTAATTTACAGGGGCCTTTTACAATAGTATGCAACATATGACATGGTATTCCAATAAGTTGCTTCAGTAGGTCAGTTCACAAGTCAAACCAATAAAATTTTGTATTTTTTTCTCTTTCATGACATTATTAGACCTATGATCCCAAAACATTACTGAAGAACAGGTGTTGACAAACCTAGGATCTCTCCAGATGCTATGATAATGAAAGTTAGGAAGGAGGAGAGTTGCATTAAGAAAGCCTGCCACAGCAACCGCATTGCATATCTACAAGGATCCACAACAATTGTGTTGAGAATACAAAATTGACAATTTGTTAAATGAACAAGTAGCTTGCATATGAAGAAAATCATGAACATTTATGACAATGAAATAAGCAAAAAGAAAGAATGAAACCAACCGAAGTTCTTTGCTGATTCAGGCCACCATTAGCTTCAACATAGATGTAACCATTTGATTCAGGTAAGCCTATCATGAAACAACCACAACAATGAAATTCCAAAAACAGAAGGCAAACATGACCAGCACTTGGACAAGAAACATGCAGGAAACAAACAAAAAGGAAAACATGATTACAAAGTTATTGGCAAGTATTTATAGTGAGGAAAACATATTATTTATCTCTAAGCATTATAAAGAATCCCCCTGATATTCTATTACATAAGAAATTTGTTGAATGGTATTGAAACTCAAACAGGTTGTTAAAGGTGGGAGCTACAATAAATACAGTCCTGTGTTAAAATGGCAAGGGTAGCACTGGTTTTCTGCTGTTTCATAGCAGTAAGAGTGATCACAAGAACAGGTATTCATGATGCAAAACCAGAATTAGATGACATGTTTGCAATGGTGAGCCGCAAAAATAGCGGCAATGACTTGAATATAGTAAAATAATATTATGCTAGTAATAGCACTACTTATGATCATTAACCATATAAATACCAGAATGACCATATGAGGCCCAAGTTTCTTTTGACAGAAGATAGCAGGCACTGAATTGCAATGCAGGAGAAGTATAAACAGTGAGAAGTCAATCTCATTCCTATGCAGCATATCCTATTTAAAACATCAGCTCAAAAAAACTGTGACCTTTATCTTCAGAAAGACTTTTTTCATGCTCCTTTACCTTCTCTCTATCCACACAAGAATATTGCAAGCCTAAACAGAAACAAATGCCGCACACAAGCGCACACAGTACAGATACTGTTCAAATAAATGCAACAAAGCTTCATTAGCATCTAATTACATCTTATAAGGGAAACTGTATTTCTGCAACAAAAAAATCCAAATCCAAGTATCTTGTACAGCAGAGAAGCATAAAACTAAAGCAAGAATATTGATTAAGGGTTTATATCAAACAATTGCATCAAGTAAAACCCTGCATACTATTTGCAACACTACAATTCAAAGACCAGCTGATCAAGATACAGCATAATGAAGCTCCTCAACATAATCCATACCTTCAGAAGACTTCTTTATGCACTGTCTCCACTCACCACTTCTATACGATTTTTTCCATATAGTTGATAGCTACAAGGAATTCAATTTCTTATCAAAACGGACAAACTAACATGAGAAAAGAGAAGCTCATAAACACAAAAACCAATGCAGGAGTGATTCTCTAGATAGCCGTAGCAAGCAGCCAAGCACAAATATATACAAAGCACTTAGAACTATAATAATGCATTTCTCAAATATAGTTTTTATCCAATTCTTTAGAAATCGATATACATATCACAAATTGGAGCCGCCAACATCCAGCTGCTCCGTTTTATAAAAGAAACAAAACTAGGTGATAGTTTTGATTCTGATTTAAAATTCATGCGGTGCCAAACAGTTTCTACTGCAATATCCCAACTTTCCAAATCATAACAAAAAAAATAAAGAGAGAGAGAGAGAGAGAGAGAGAACGCACCGCATCAGCTGAGGAATTATCGGCATCCATTTCCGGTCGAAGCTTCTCATAAATCTGGGGGCTCCGATAAACCGAACCAGGAGCAGGCTTATGGTCAATTACAGGGCCAACATCGAACGACACCGTTCCCATGTACAAAAGCATACCAGAAATATAAATGAGCGGAGCGAAAAGGAAAAACCCCTGGCGGCGGAGGAGGGCAGAGAGGAGGAACCAAGCGAGGCGGTGTGCGAGGGACTTTCCAGGCTGGTAGGAGGAAGGTGTGAACCGGCCAGACTTGGACCGGCCTCCTCCTCCACTTCCGTGACGGTACCTAGGTGAACGGAGCGGCGATTGGGGCGGTGAGGGTGTTGTGTGGCCGCTGCTAGGTATTCTGTTGTACGCGTGCATTTAGTAGGATTGCAGTAGTGATTCGATTTGGATCTTCGTCGTTTTGATTACTAGTTCTTTCCTACGACGTGTCGTCATTCATCTCTGTGTTTGAATTACTCTCCCTCTGGTTTCTCTCTTGATTTCTCTCCCCCCTCTCTCTCTCTCTTGTCTGTAATGATTTTAGAAGGAGAGAGAGAGAGTGTGTGAGAGAGCACGTGGTGGTGGGGAGAGATTGTGCAATGAAGGGATGTGTTTTTTATTATTATTATTTAAAAAAAAAAAAAAGGGGGTGTTCTGATGGTGGGAATCGAGAACGGCTTGCAAACGCTGTTGTTCTCGAAGAGAAAAATAATCCGTATTGCTCACTCTAAGATTTAAGATTAGATCGATGTTGTTTTCTCTCTTTTCGCTATTTCTTTGTTTTTAAATTTAAAGTGATGCTTTAACGTTAACTTTAAACAGCACCTGACCTCTTTTCTAATAGGAATTTCTTAGAATATCCTGGAATAATTAATAATGTTAATTTTACAAATTAACTATAAAAGGAGAGGTAAATAATTACATCCAAATCTATGAAAAAATATTTTTTTATTTTATCTTTATAATTTTATGATTAATAAATTTGATAATTCAAATATTATTTTTAAAAAAGAAATTAAGCTGTGACTTAGTGGGGGAAATCTGTTTGTTTGCTTTTTGAACCTTGAACATTGAAATTTATTTTTGCTCGATCAATATAAAAATATATTTTCTTGAAATCATTTAAAAAATGAAAATTTCAGTTACTGTATGAACATCTAAATATACTTTTATGATAAATAAAAATCAATATCATTTCAATAAAAATTCATCACCTGCATTTAATATTAACAACCCACGTGTCTAATTGATAGAGAACACTTTTTTATTTTCTTGATTATTTTTTACAAAACGACGATACCTCATGCATTTTATTCTCGCCTTTTATTATTTTTTTGTACTTTTTACGATTAACTAATCACATTGAAAGGTATATGTGATTTGCGTGAGGCTGCTTTTCTTTTCCTAGCTTCGGCAAGGCAGCATCCATCAATCAACGAAATCTGGAAGAAAAAGGACAGGAAAGCACTTGTAGTGCAAGTAATCCTACGCCATCAATGCCCCCATTATTTTAGAAGGCAAGCACGTGCCATGACGAGGCACGGTTGAGTGGCGTCGCTGGCGCGTTGGTGGTTGCTCTCTCCTTCGTGTCTGCTAGCCTAAACAAAAGCACACCTCGCTCTCTTCAACCATCATCATAACGTCCATGTTCTAGTTCTTTCTATCTTCAGTTATACTCTGGTAATTTATTTATTTGTTTGTTTCTTTTAGAAATTAAAAAATATTACTTTAATTTATTTCAAAATGAATAATATTTTGAAGAGTATTGTACAATATTAAGCAGTTTCTTAAAGTCAAAGATGACTGATAAGTAGAGAGTCGTAATCTCGTCGAAGTATCAATTGCCAGTAATTCGTGCCTGTTTGGCGCTGCGGTTAAATGTAGGTTTGGTTGTTCTTTATTTTTTTTTTATTTTAAATGATTGTTGTTTAGTGTTTTTAGATCATTTTGATGTATTGATGTCAAAAATAATTTTTAAAAAATAAAAAAATATTATTTTGATATATTTCAGCACGAAAAGCATTTTAAAAAATAATAACAAGCACACTTCCAAACACCCCTGAAATAATCCTGCCGGGAACCTGGAAAAAAAATCAATAAAGAAACATTCCAGTGGTTTGAATGCAGGAGCTATGAAACATTCCTGACTGTAACGCTTTTCTTACAGATTCGAATGCAGTTCGTAGGAGACTGGTCTGTGCTTTAGGCCCCGTTTGTTTCAAGGAAACTGAATTCCAGGAATTCAGTTTCCTCATTTTCCAACGTTTGTTTCACAACCGGAAAGTTAGTCAAAGGAAAGTTAATTCCTTAACTTTCCGGTCAACAAGCTATTTTTAGGAAAGTGTTTTCCTTTCCTTATCAAAAGGAAAACACTTTCCTTTGTTGTTGTTTTGCCATGCACAAAAGGATTTTCTACTTCGACTCTGCATGCAACGCTGCACAGCCATGGTCGATCGAAAGAGAAGCCACGAAGAAAGAAGATGACAGTGCATGCTTCACAAGCCACGGCCACGAGGAAGAAGATGACAGTGCATGATATATTTTCCAAAACAGAAGCTCTCTCTCTCTCTCTCTCTCTCTCTCTCTCTCTCCAAAACAGAACAGCCATGGATGCCGGCACCTTCCAACGCTGACTTCGGCCACCACAGGACACCATTTACGATGAAACCACCACAGGAAGAACCACCTCAGCCTCCTCTACCCATCGGCATCGTCCGTTGAAGCTCTCGTCGTGGTCGGTGAACAGTACCGCCACCTTCCAACGCTGCCTCCGGCCACCACAGGCCACCATTTCAGACGCCACCACCACAGGAAGAACCACCTCGGCCTCCTCTACCCGTAGGTATCGGCCGTTCACCCTCTCGTCACAGTCGGCCATGTTACTGTTCACGTGAACAGTAACATAGCAGTGGGACAAAATATAAAGACGACAGGTGCAACGCACCGTTTTAGTCTTCTGCTTGTAAGGACTTGGGCTGGGCCTGCTCTCGGCCCAGCCCAAGTCCAGGAGAGTTGGACCCTTTTGGCCCAGCTTGGCTTTGCCGACCCATTTAGTTCGGGCTAGGCCCAGTCCATTTTTTTAAAATATTTAAAAAAAAATGTGTAGATAAAAATCCGTTTTGATGAAAAACAATGACGTGTGACTTCGTAGTATATCCTTACAACTGGATCGCAGATGTTAGTAGTAATGACAAAAAACAAAAAAACTTATTTTAAGCTTTTAAAATTGAAAAAAAAATATATATTAATAAGTTTTACTTAAAAAATATTTCACAGGCTTATTTCTCTATAATATGATATGACATATATTGTTATATTTTATAAAATAAGCTATGTATGAATATAGGATATAATAAAAAAATTCATCATTATACTTTTTAGATTTCATTTTTTATTTTAAATGATTAAATATTTTATATATATTAGATAAACTTAAAAAAAAATAATTTATTAATAAATTATTTTTCAGTTCATTTTCCATAACACAAACTAACACTGGAAAGTGTTTTCCAGTTCATTTTCCATAACACTGTCAAACATCGGAATTCACTTTTCAGGAATTCACTTTCCAGGAATTCATTTTCTCCGGAATTCACTTTCCAAAAGGAAACCACTTTCCTGCAAACAAATGGGGCCTTAATAGCTTGACACGATCACCTTGTATTGGAAGACAGAATTAAAACGATGTGAACTTTCGAGTGTGAGGTGAAAGTTTTTTTTTCAGAAAAAGAATTTATATTATTTTTTTATTTTTTAAAAATTATTTTTAAAATCAATACATGAAAATATTTTAAAATATTAATTTTTTTAATTTAAAATAAAAAAATAAAAAATTCTAAATTTTATCAAAAATATTTCTAAAACATAATTACAAACACGGAGAATATTACAGCCTTGCAAATGGTGCCTTTTTATTTTAATAATACCACAGGCATCACAAGCATGTGAAATGAAAATAATGCATGGAGATTTTAAATCAATGGAAGCAAACTCACTTCAAGTTAATTATTTAATTTTATCTAACTGCTCTCTTTTCTTGTCCTGTTGACCTGTGATTGCTTTATCTCACATATTTGCAGGGCTATTATTTATTATTATTTATTTGAAATTAATTTATTTAATATTTTAAAATTATTTTTATATATTAATATCAAAAATAATTATTAAAAAAACATCATTTCTTATACTTTCCTTCATAAAAAATATCTTCAAAACAACCTTAAAATACAATCACAATCAATCGTTGCATGGAAAACGTACAGGGCAAAACTCGTAACAGAGAGCCTTTGATTTCAGGTCAAGCAACTTGTGTTCTCAGGACAAGCAACTTGTGTTCAGGACCAGACCTCCATTCATTGCCAGCTCCACGAAAAGCCCAGCACAAAAAAGACATGTGGCCAGCTAATTTCCTCGTGTTCCCTTTCATAAGACACCCCACGCCAAAACGGGTTGGATTGGAACCCATGGTTTCATTTTCTAAATCCCAAACTTAAAATCTAAATCGATGAGATCATTTTATTTCCATTCAAGGACAAGCTGTTACTAAAATAGAGAGAAAGAATTAAGCAAACAAATTTCTATTTTTATTTTTTATATTATAGCAACAGCTAAAAACCCTGAAAGATATAACTCCTTAGATTTTGGGCCTGGGAGGGCAGTTGCGGTAATTTTTGAAAATGTTTTTCGTGTCGAAATATATTAAAATGATATTTTTTTTATTTTTTAAAAATTATTTTTGACATCAGCACATTAAAATGATCTAAAACATCAAACTGCCATTTTTTAAAATAAAAAGAAAAGAAAAAGAAAAATGACAAAACGTGGTTTGGCCGCCCACCCAAAAGGGGCACTTTAAATAAGACTGTAACACTATCGTTAGGGGGGAAAGGCAGTTTGTATGAGCATAATTTTTTTATATAATTTGTTTTATTTAAGATACAAGAATTCATTAGAGTTTTAAATTCATTAAACCTATCAAATAAAAATATATTAGTTTTTCATTGACGCGCAAACTATCCTAGATATATCCTCACCACCCCTCGGGGGAAAAAACGCAACGCACCGAAAGTAGAACCTCTCGTGGCAAATCAGGGCAGCGACTCACGCTATGGTTACTGAAATTTCCCAATCAAACAATTAATTGCCCAGCTAGCCTTTCTCACTATATTGTTGCGGCTACTGGAAAACTAACCAAAGGTTGTCCAGTTGTCTTCCCTGTGTATCTCCTCAATCACAGCCTCACGGGATGCAGGCACGCGGGCATGGATGTGAGAACAGTAATGGAGGAGTCAACCATGTAGATTGGAATTTTGGGGCTCACAAAATGATTTTGTAAATTACCAGCTTACACCCTAGTATCTGTTTGGAGTTTGGTTTACATTATATTTTGAGCGTGATTTTTATACGTAAATATATTAAAATAATATTATTTTATTTTTAATAACTTATTTTTGACATATAAAAATAATCGAAAAACACTAATTTTTTTAATTTTAAGTAAAAAAATATTTAATATTATCAGATCAAAACTTTTTTTTAAAAAAAAGTAACCTATTTAATATTTTAATTAAATCTGATTTAGAGGGTTAACTTTAAATTTTTCAGTCCTAACTTCTTGTCTAAACAAGATTAAAAAAGAAAACTATTTAGAAATTATTTTAATATAATTCAATTAATTTTTTATATAATTTGGTAGGCTAAGGAGAACCAATCAATTAGTAAAATATCTTTGAGGAAGCAATTGAATTTTTTTATTTTTACGAAATTGACATAAAAAAAATTTCAACCCATATACTTATCTAGCATAAATTTAATATTAAATCATAAATAAATTTGAAATTAAATTATATAGAAGGTTTATCGTACAATTTAATTGATCTAGGTAATAAAAAAAGTTTAAGCATGCAGTTTAAAATAAAAAACTGACAAAACAAAAAACCTTCCAACTTGATTACTTGTGTGGCGAGCGCTTAAAATTAATCCTGGTGAGATTTGATCCAGCATACAGATTTGAAAGCAACCAAACAATTGTTAAAACAAAAGGGAAAGGAGATGGAGATGGGGAAGAAAAATAAAACGGGGCAGTACAGACTACAGAGTAGAATTAACACTGCTCTGCGAGATATGCCTCGGGCCAACACTCCCCGGAACAAATTCATCACCATTGTTATCAAAATTATGAGTTCACTCGTAAAATTATAAAATCATATGATTTTACGAGTCAACTCATCAAAATATATAAACTCAGAAAGAAAAATCATTTTCAGTCAAACTCGTAAAATCAGACCGGATCGGTCTGACTTTACAATCCTAAAGGGTACGGACTCGGATTGAATTAATTGGTTAACGGTTTGGACTTCAGGTTGAATTAACTGATTTTAATTATTTCTACTTTCAATCTTTCATTTTCATTTTCATTTTCATTTGCCCTAAATCTTCTCTTCTCGGTTCTCGTTAGTGATCAGTCATCCCTAAAATTCTTCTTTTCTCAGTTCAGTAACGGTACAGTTCGGCCGGCTGATCTCCTCCCCATCCATTCTCATCCTTCTCTTCCCCAAATCATCCTCTCATCTCATCTCTTGGATCGTCTTCTCCAGTAAGAGGCTAAGAGCTGTCGGACTTCAATTCGTCAGAGGTGATCTTCTATCTTTGTTGTCGTGTCGCCGTCATCACCATTCAAGGTTAGTGCAAGCTTGATTTTACACGAGTTTATGAAGATATCTACTATGAAAATATTAATGTTTTGAGTATGTGACTGGATATTGATTTGGTTTGAAAATATTGATGCTGTGACTGGGGAATAATTTGGTATGAAAATATTGATGCTATAACTGTGACTGGGTATTGAAAATATCATGTTAAATGTCCTGCGATCGTTTGGTATTCAACTTTTCTTAACAAAAATATTTAAGGATCTCAATCTTCCTGAACCTCAATCTTCATGTTAAATCATATTGAAAATTGATCTAATTAATTTAAAATTTGATTTAGTTAATTTGGATGACATAATAAGTGTTAATTTAAAATATTTTGGTCATGCTTAATATAGAAAGCTAGAAGTCTAGTTTTGGAAATGTGATAGGTTGATGGTGGAGATGAAGAGGGAGAATGAAACGAGGTATTGAAGATGTAAATTAACCATCTTGATCTTAACTAGAAAGGTTTTGGTTAATTAATGATCTAGTTGAAACTTGAAAGGCACACCAAACCCATGCAACAGACTCTAATTAGTTTGGAATTAAGGATTAAGTGCTCATGTTGAGATATGAATTACCCTATCAAAACAATTACCAATTTAATAGTTATTGGGTTAAAAAGCTCTTCAATCAATAAGGATTTGTTTTGAAACAACTCCAAGCTCTGTGACCAACAAATAAGAATTAATAAGCTATTCAATGGTAGAAATTGAACTGAGATTCAAATTTTTTTTGTTACTTATTATGGACTGGAGTGAATGTTTTGAAGATACATTGCATATACCAACAAGGTTCTTCGGGTCTAGAATTTGTTGTTGATCACCACACCCCTCAAAGCAACACCACGTACCCTTAGAACCGTGTGTGTGTGTATATATATATATATATATATATATATATATATATATATATACATTGCATATACTAACAGGGTTCTTCGAATCTAGAATTTGTTGTTGATCACCACACCCCTCAAAACAACACCACGTACCCTTAGAACCATTATATATATATATATATATATATATATATATATATATATATATATATATATATGCTTCGGCTAGTGCATGTGTGGTTATTTTTTTTCTTGGGTGACTGAGTCAAATGTGAGGAGCTAGCAATTTTGAAATAATTTAGCTATAATTGAGCTTCACGAAACTTAACATAGACACATTTATTATTTCAATGAATTGCAGATCACATGTCATCCAAAAAACTACTAGTGGCAATAAACTCGATGTGGGATGGCAGCATGGTATAGATATTGAAAATAATTCAAGAAATATTCAATGCAAGTATTGTCATAAAATTTTCAGCGGAGGCATTATGGTTTTAAACATCATTTGGCTTGAACTCGAAAGGATGTTGAGTCATTCCAGCAAGTATCGGCAGATGTGAAGCAGATGATTTCGAATGTTTTAGTGAAAAATCAAAAAGCATTTGAGAAGAATAGAAAAGCTTTTCAGTTTTTTATAAGTGACGAAGATGCTGACGAAGATAATTAAATCAGTTCAATTAACAAGGGAAAAAACCCAATAAGTGGAAGTGAAAGTACTCAAATGACCATCAATCAGATGCTAAAGAAATATATTAAAGAAGAAGCATGTCAACAAATAGCAAGGTTTTTTTGCACTAGTGCGATTCCATTTAATTGTGTGAAAAACCCTGAGTTTGTTAAAGCGCTTAAATTAGTTGCAAAGTATAGACCAGGATTTAAGTCTCCATCTTACCATGACATTGGAGAGAAGTACTTAAAGCAAGAAGTAGATAACACAATGCATTTGCTTGAAGACTATAAGCTGGAATGGAAAAAAAACAGGCTGCCTAATAATGTCAGATGAATGGACTGCTAGGAAAAGACACTCTATTTGTAATTTTTTGGTTAATAATCCTAAAGGAACTCTTTTTTATCAACTGTAGACACATCTAATATATCCAAAACAGCTAATAAAGTATTTGAGATGTTAGATGCTATTATGGAAGGATTGGAAAGAAAAACGTGGTGTAGGTAATTACTGATAATGCTACGAATTATAAGGCAGCGGGGCATTTATTGATGCAAAAAAGAAAATACTTATATTGAACATTATGCGCTGCTCATTATATTGATTTGATTTTGGAAGATTTTGAAAAGAAACTACAGGTGCATGAAGTAACTATTGCTAAGGGAAGAAAAATCACCATGTACATATATTTAAAAACTATCCTTATTTCCATGCCGAGACACTTCACAAAAGGAAAATATTTGATCAGGCCTATTGCCACTCGATTTGTCACTGCATACTTGACTCTAGGATGTTTGAACGATTGTAAGATTCAATTGATATCAATGTTCACTTCCGTCCAATGGAGGTCAAGTAGGTATTCAAAAAGTGAAGAAGGGTAGCAGATTTAAAATTGTATTTTGGACAGCAAGTTTTGGCATGATGTCTTTGATTTCATTAAGACGGCATATCCTCTTATAAAAGTTCTTCGATTAGTTGATTCAAATGAGACACCGGCCATGAGTTTTATATATAGAGCAATGATTCAAGTGAAAGAGAAGATACAAGTGAATTTTGGTTATGTGCAAAAAAAATGCAAATTATCTATTATGCCAATTACTTATTTAATATAATTATTTTTTTATCTTATGTTATTTAATGTTGATGTTAATATCCTTATTTTTTATTTTGTTTTGTAGCTATAAACTTATATGGGATATTATTGATGCAAGATGAGAATTTTAACTTCACAGACCTTTGCATGCATTTGCTTATTTTTTGAATCCTCATTATCATTATATTACTGATTATAGACAATACACCAATATTAAATATGGAGTATATGATTGCTTACATTGGATGGTGCCTAATGAACAAGAGAGGAGTAAAATTGATCTACAACTTGATATATTCGCGGAAGTAAAGGGGTTATTTGGTTTTAAGGTTGCCGTAATAGTAAGGGATAAAAAAACTCCAGTTAGATGGTGGGCTTCTTATAGGGATGAATGTCTAGAGCTGCAAAATCTTGTAATTCGAGTTCTAAGCTTGACTTGTAGTTCTTCTGGATGTAAGCGTAAGTGAAGTGCATTTGAGATGATAAGTTTTTTTTTAAAAAAAAAATATTGTTTTTATATTTGATAAGAATCTTATATATTATCAATTGTGAATTTTTTTTATAGGTTCATATGAAATGAAGAAATCGTTTACAATAGAAAAAAAATGAATGACTTGATTTTTGTGATGTGTAATTTGAAAATGAATGATAACGACAAAAAGTAATTTATTGATTTTGATGAAGGTTTAGATGATCTCCCATCTGATGATGAGTGGGTGACTGAAAGAGAAAGACATGGTGGTTCATTGAATATTAATTTACTTTAGGCTATTGATAGTGCAACACGAATAAAAAATGGAAAAGAAGACTAGTGATGAAGACACTTTTAATGGTGTTGATATAAGTACTCAAGTCACTGAAGTTGATTTTGAAACTTTTAATTCAAGGAGTTTAGGGTTAGAGTTCGATCTAATACTAGCAATATCGGTGTTAGCACCAGTGGTAATACTAATAATCCTTTCGTTAGTGATGCTATTGATACAACTCTTGGACATAGTGAGGGGGATGAACCTAAGGCTGGTTTTAGTTTATATTGTACGCCAACTGAAGATTTGTTTTAAATTTATTAGTTTTTATCTTATGAAATTTTAGGGACATAATTATTTTGTAATATATTTTGAAGTTATTTTAAATCATGTATGAACTTTAACTAATGAAGTTTTATAATGGAATCATAATGTATTATATTTGAAAATATTTTACTTATGATTTTACAATTTTTCTGCTCTCATAATTTGAACTGTGATTTTATAATTTTTGTACATATAAATTCGGGTATGATCTTACAATTTTACCATCCGAGTTTCAAAAACCCCTTCCATATCGTGTCAAAATCGCAATTTTGACAACCATGTTTATCACCCTTTATTGCAATGTCAGGCATATGCCAATGATCACCATCGAATATTCCTTCAAATGGTTACTGATCATATAGCAATTAAAATCACAGTTACAAAATCAAAACACTCTGGGTTAACAAGATCCCAGTCGTCGGGCCTGTCGAGGTGGTTTTATATTTAAGAGTAGAAGCAATATTTCATAACCATGACCACCCACCCATTCTCCCAGCTTGAAAATGCAAAAATCTCGAAATTTCAGGATCCATGTCTCAGAACTGTTTGTCTGGGAGTCGCATATCTAAATTCCAAAAGAGAAATCATGTTTTCAACTCTCCATAGACACCAAGTAAAACCTTTATTGTCCAAATCTATCCGTATAATTAACTCATTACAGCTTAAGTCTTTTAATGATCTCCTTTCCGACCACAGTTCATAAATCGAAACCTCACTTAGCATCTCATAGCATACACCAAACTAAATTCCTCAAAGCAGCAATCAATATGAGAATACAAAGAAAAATGATCTTCCCAAGCATTTACACAGCCAAACTAGCATCTACGAGATATAACCACAAATGTCAACTAAGTGCGATATTAGAATGATCAATCATTAGAGTTGAAAACAATCAAGAGTGTAAACACCAATTCAATGACATTTTAACATTTCAACTATTGTTTAGAGTATATAGCATCAATGTACAGACCAACCAATCCACTGACCCATTTGCTCTAATCAGTAAGGCAATGCAGTTTGTTTTCAAGACTCAGAACCTATCCTGACAATAACAGCGACATACTCTAAAGCAAAATCTTAGACCCATTTCCACCATGGACTCATCAAAATAACCCAAACTTGAATCAGTCACGTACTTATTCCAAATGGTTTTTTTTCAAGCCAGTTAAAGACAAATAATCCAAAAACAAGGAGAAACCCCCCGGAAACAGAGACAGGTAATAGCAACCCTCAAATTCCAAAGTAGGCAAACTTTGATTCAGTTAAAAAAAAAACAATCTGTTAACAGTTACATCCATAGAAACCAGGGCCTTGACCCCAAAAACCTAAATATAGTTCCCAAAAAACAAAAATCCATTTAAATGGACAGCAACCAATTCCTACTCATGCAAAGTGCCCAAGATATCCTCGTCCCTGTACAAAACATACCTGCAAAAGAAAAAATAACCACCAACACAGAACCAGCAACAGCAAAAATAAATAAATACGTAGATAGCCAGACCATTAAAAGAATATCATAATACACAGAAATTAAATCAATACATATAAAGCACTTACTCCTTTTCACCAAGCTTGACTTGGGTACCCCCATATGAAGGCAAAAGCACAGTGTCACCTTCCTTCACGGCTGGAGGGATAGTGTTCCCTTCAGAGCTCCTTAACCCAGGACCCACGGATATCACTTTCCCCGAGTTCAGCTGTTTTCATCCCAGATAAGTCACCACCACCCAAATTCAATTATAATCTTAAATGTAAAGAAGAAACAGATTCACGCAGAAATACAGATTAAAGAAAAGAAAACAAAAGTGAGTGAGATACCTTCGTAGATGTCTCGGGGAGGAGAATTCCAGCAGTGGTTTTGGACGGAGGGACGATTTTCTCCACCAGGACGCGGTTGAGGGTAGGAATCAAGCGCCTTGCCATTCTATTTTCTTTTGTTAAAAAACT
Source organism: Salix dunnii (assembly GCA_015731905.1). Lineage (NCBI taxonomy): Eukaryota > Viridiplantae > Streptophyta > Magnoliopsida > Malpighiales > Salicaceae > Salix > Salix dunnii. The sequence continues at coordinate 7,357,557 of CM027668.1, read as the reverse complement.
GTTTTGGCAAAGTGAAAGAGTGAAGCAGCGGTTCTGGGTGTCTCCTTTTAAAACAAGAGGGATTGCAGGAAGGGGAAGGAGTCGGGGATCAAGTTTCTCTGGAGAGAAACAGAAGGTTCTAGACTTAGGTCATAGGGTTTTGTGAGGGTTTTAATTGGAGGGCTTCGAGCCATTAATTACGGGCATCTTTGTTTCCAGTATGGGTTAGGACTGTGGGATGGAAATGAGCCGAAAAGGTTTTGCTCAATACCCAGCCCATATATGTTAAAGAGTCATTCCACAACCGACCCGGCAGAAGCATGCCTCTTCCATGGCATGTTGTCCTAGCTATAATATAGATTTTCTGTTCATTTTTATTTTAAAAAACTATCCTAATCCTCATATTTAATGCAATCTTACAAATCAATCATCGATTGAAAAGTTTTCGGTCCTCATATTTTCAGAAGCACATATAGATAGATTCTTACAGTAAAAAACATGGATTTAGATCCAGAATATGTTGAACTTCAAATCAGAACAAAATCTCAATTATGTTATCCAACAAAACCTTAATAAAAACACTTTGAGAAACGAGACACTTAAGTTTGTTTTGAGTGTTTGTTGATTTAAGAATAAGAGAGAGAAAAAATTAAATATATATAAAAAATTTCTTTCTTTTTTTATAGTGTTCTAAGATCCCAGGCTCTCCCTCAACTATCTCTAGTCCAAGTGGTTGAGCTTTTTCAAAATTGCTAATGGAGACTGTAAGACATGTTTCATTACAAGCTTTGATAGGTTTAGAGAATAATGTTTGTTTCATTGTGTTTTTTCTCGAGGGAAAAAATGGCATGAAGACATGTAGAATTTATGAGATTATGTGAAAAAAGAAAGTTAAATAATCTATAATATTTTGTATAAGAAAATATCTGCACAATTAAATAAATTAGAAAAAAATGTAAAAAAAAAAAAAAAAAGTCCCAAGTTTTTCTTGTAGCAGGGTTGCATCCCGGTGCACGTCCAGTTGCCTGATCTGACCAGGCCAGTAGACGCCTTGCTCGCCTGGCTCGAGCGGATCAGGCCTTTTAGGCTATTTTTTTTCTCCTTGAAAAGCTTTCTTTTTTATTCATTTGTAGTTTGTTTTTTTTTCACAACCATCAGGGGGTATGAACGGTACAAGTTTCGAATTTAGAGTTTCGGCTCTCCTGTGCTGTCAGGTCTGTCAATATGTTAATCACGAGAGATATACCTTATCATTAATTTTAAGATTCATATAATTAATCGATATACTGAATATTTATGTTAATAAAAAATAATATGAACAGGAGACTCATATTTTAACAATGAAAACTCATGATTGAGCCATATAAATTATTATTTTTAATTGATTACATTATATTAAAAGTTAAAGGAGCTCATGCATTCACTATAGACACATTCACAGTTCACCATGGATTGAAACACTAGTTAGATGTGTCTCAATTTTAGTCTTGAAATCAATGATATTTTTTTATATTTTTATGCACAGTAAAATAATAATTATATTTCTTAATAAGATAAAAATCAAGAGTTGTCTACAAGAGTGTCACATTTTAATAGACAATAACATAAATATGTAAAAAATGATACTCCATAAAAGATAAAATACAAGAATTGGCTATAGGGGTTTTTAGTTAATTTATTATTTATAGTATTAATCTTTTCTAGAATGAATAGTAACATTAATTTGAAGACAACAAATAACTCATCTTCAATCAATTTGATAAGTTTTAGTTTTGTTAACTACCAATTAAATCATTCTCAAATAGTTAAAACAAAATTATCAATCAAATTGTTTGCTACGCAAAACAAATAATTTATCTGTGCTAAAATTCATCAATTACAATTTTATTATTTACTAATAAAATAATTCACCAAACTAATAAAACATACAAAACAATCAGTCAGTGTGCTATACAAACCACATGACTTATTTTTAATGAATTTTATCAATTCTAAAAGTTTTAATAATAATAATGTTTAATCATTTTTAAATAAAAAAATAATTCATTTCTAATATATTTTATTGATTATAATTTTATTAATTAAATATTAAAATAACAAATAACACGTAAAAAATCAAACACGAGCGGACGGCAACCTAGTTATAACATATACTAAAAGAGGACGGGAATTCACTGTAGCATGTGAGTGAAAACACTATGGATTTCAATAGTGTTTCTTTTTTCCTTTTCTTTTTCTTTTAATTTATTTTTTTGAACAGTGATTTTTAGGTTTTTTGAACAGTGATTTTTATGGTTTTTTGAACAGTGATTTTTATGGTTTTTTTAGTATTTTATATTTTTTTCATTATTAACATAATAATAATAATAATAATAATTTAATATTTTTTTCTTGCTCACTCTTTTGTTAATGTTTTTTATATTTTTTTCATCTCGGGATAATTTGATAAAATTTTTTTCTTTTAACAGTTATAACAATGATAATTTTTATTTTCATTTTATTTTTTTGTTTGATGTTTTGTTGAAGTTTTTAGGATTTTTTTAGTCTTTTATTTTTTGTCCTTTCATTATTAACACAAAATAATAATAATAATAATTTAATTGTTTTTCTAGCTTACTCCTTTGTTGATGTTTTTTAGGTTTTTTTCAATGATAATTTGATAATTTTTATTATTTTGACGGTAATAACAATAATAATTTTTATTTTTATTTTATTTTTTTGTATGATCTTTTGTTGAATTTTTTATGATTTTTTTAATCTTTAACTTATTTATTTATTATTTTATAATAATAATGATGATGATGTTTTTTTTTTCAGTATAGTTTGATAATTTTTATTATTTTCAAATGAAATGTTTTTTTTTCAGGTAATAATTTTTATTTTTGTTCTATCTTTTTTTTTTTATTTGCTCTTTTGTTAATGTTTTTAGACTTCTTTTAGTCTTTGATTTAATTTTGTTTTTTTATTAACGCAATAATAATATTAATATTAAGAATAATAATAATAATAATTTTTTTTTCTTACTTGCTTTTTTCTCTCTCGAGGCAGTAATAGTGATGATAATTTTAGAAGTTAACACTTTGATGTTACTGTTATTATGACAGGGTATTTTTATCTGTTTCATTATATTAAATTTTACATGTAAAAATATTATATTTTAATCTAAATAGTTATAAAAATTATTTGTTCCGCCCGCAATGAAAACACTGTGGATTTCAATAGTGTATTTTTGGTTCGGTTGGTTTTCCAATTTTTTGATTTTTTTTTATCATTATTTGCACAGTGAAATCACGTTTTTAGCCCTCGAAAAAGATAAAAAAACGGTTACGGGTGGAGGGGCTCCGCGGTAATTGCACAATTTCGGATCGGACTGGTCCGGTCCAGTCCGGTCCGATCCGCCTACCTTTTTAATATTTTATATTTTTTTGAAAATGGCTAATTACAGATTTAGCCCCTAATAAGACAAAATTGATGATTTAGGCACAAGGGTGTACCGGTAATTGACCATTATTTTTTTTCTTTTTAACTGTCGGAGCGTGAGGAACACGCATCCGATGGTATGCAGCCCCACGCCCTATTTGTTATAATTTTAGAAGTTAACACTTCGATGTTATTATTGTTATAATAGGGTATTTTGATTTGTTTCATTATATCAAACTTTCATGTAGAAATATTATATTTTAATCTGAATAATTATAAAAAAAAATTACTCTGCCCGCACCAAAGTGCGGGCCATCAAACTAGTACTTTCTATTTCACAGCCACATTGTGTTCATTTAACTCAATGGTGACTGTTGAGACCAATTCGTTCATGGTTAGTGAATACAAGGCCCACGTTGAGATAAGAGAATCGATTCAAGATAAAATAAAAAGTGAGTATGTTTAGTATTGCGGTTATTGTTGTAGCTAAGATTGAAATAAAATAATTTAATAAAAAACATTTTTATTATGGTTTAAAATAAGCAGTGAAGTGTTTGGTTAAAATTATGGTTGAATTTGAGGTTGATAAAAAAAACAGTTTCGTATTTTTGGTTATCAAGTTTTTCATATTGCTATCAATTTGTGAAATTACTTTAAAGAACACGCACATATATATTTTGTTTTTTAAATATTTAATAATTATAATAATAATAAAATATAATTAATAATTCAAGTAAATCAAACACTTTTTTTTATTCTTCCATCAAACTACTTGTAATTTTATCGCGAACTAAATCTATACGTGAAGGTCTCTGCGATCCCGAAATAATAATAAAATATCATCTAAAATAAAATTAGAATTACAAGATAAAAATTATATTATAATATTCTTCTAATATATTTATTTATTGTAATTAAGTTTTATATATATATATATATATATATATATATATATATATCCCGTATCCCACCCCACATATATATTAAGACTATCCAAGGTTTGCAACGCACGAAAAGCATAATTTGTTGTTTTCCGTACAATGTGATTTGTATAGTAAAAGGAGATAGATCATATAAATAAAATCTATTTTTTTTATACTTAACCAAATGATATTTTATCTATTTTTTTCATACCACCTATATAAACTCAATGCTAAATGGGCACTTAAGCTGCTTTTAGTTCCTTAAGAAATATAATCCTGAGAGGAAAAAAAAGAGAAAGAGAGAAACATTATAGTAAAGAAAACTAAATATGCGTGAGCGGCAGGATTCGAACCTGCGCGGGCAGAGCCCACATGATTTCTAGTCATGCCCGATAACCACTCCGGCACGCCCACATAACTTATGAGTGGTATGTTTTTTTAAATAAAAACAGTTGGTCTATTGACTTCAGAATGTCTGATAACATTCTGGTACTTTGGCAAGTCCACAGTATAGAGTGACGACGTTCCATGATGAAACCAAACCTTTTCTTTCCAAACAAAAGCGAAAGTCCAGGAAAATGGAAAAATCAAAACATAATCTGCAAGGAGGTTCTCTCTCTCTCTGTTTTTTTTTATGATTATAGTACTAAAAATGACAGTTTGCATGATTAGTATGAAATTGTTTTTTAAATTATTTTTTTATTTAAAAATATATTAAAATATTTATTATTTGAAAAAATGATATTTGACATTAAAATAATCTAGAAATTGTTAAAGTTATTAAGATTTCTTTGTTTCAGTTTATTTGCTTATTTGTTTTAGGTCAACTTGCTTATCTGTTCCTGTGATAAAGGAACACGTGCTGCATGATGGAAAGCTTAGTTAAGCCACATGATTGTAAGTGTTGTAAAATCGTGGGGTGTCCATTAAGTCAGTTTTTTTCAGTTACTTTGTAAGGCTTTAAAAGGCCATCTTGTTCTTTGAATTAAAAAGCTTTTCTTTTGCAAATCAAATACGTTTTTCTTTTCTGGTTTTGACATTTGGTATCAGAGCCTTAACAAGGAAACTATTTGAAAGTCCAACAAGCAGAGTTCATGGCGAGTGAGAGCAGCTTTGTACAGCCGGCCATACCGAAGCTAGATGAGCATTATGATCACTGGAGCATGCTCATGGAGAATTTTCTACGATCGAAGGAATACTAGGGATTAATTGAAACTGGAATCCCTGCTGCAGCAGAAGGAATGGATTCTACAGAGGAACAGAGAAAGAAAATCGAGGATCATAGGTTAAAGGATTTAAAGGTGAAAAATTACCTTTTTCAAGCCATTGATCGGTCGGTTTTGGAGACAATCTTGAAGAAAGATACGTCGAAGGATATTTGGGACTCTTTGAAACAGAAGTTTCAAGGCACAGCACGAGTCAAACGTGCGCAGCTACAAGCCCTTCGCAAAGAATTTGAAGTACTTCACATGAAATTGGGGGAGTCAGTGCATGATTATTTTGCACGAACTCTTACTGTTATTAACAAGATAAGAACCCATGGAGAACAGTTGATTGATGTGGTAGTTATTGAGAAGATTTTGAGGTCCATGACTCCAAAATTCGACTATGTTGTATGCTCAATTGAGGAGTCAAATAATATTGACATCCTGTCAATCGATGAACTTCAAAGCAGCTTGCTTGTTCATGAACAACGAATGAGCAGGCATACTTTGGATGAACAAGCACTGCAAGTTACAAATGCAGTACCAGGAGGACGAATTTGGGGTCGTGGAAGAGGAAGAGGAAGGGGACGTGGTCGAGCTGTCTTTGACAAATCCAACATTGAATGCTACAATTGTCATGGATTTGGTCACTTTCAATGGGAGTGTACTAAGAAGGAGAAGCAAGTGCATTTTACCGAGACAAGTGAAGAAATGGTGCTCATGGCGTATGTGGATAAACAAATTAAAAGTGAGTGCATATGGTTCCTGGATTCAGGGTGCAGCAACCATATGTGCGGAAAAAAGGAGCTATTTGCTGTTCTTAATGAAGGCTATAAAGATTCGGTCAAACTGGGAAATGATGCAAGCTTGCCAGTTCAAGGAAAGGGCAACATTCGAATGCAGATAGATGGAATCACACATGTAATTACTGAAGTATTTTATGTGCCTGACTTGATGAACAATCTACTGAGCATTGGCCAGTTCCAAGAGAAAGGCCTTGCAGTTCTTATGCAACATGGAACTTGTAAGATTTTCCATCCAGAAAGAGGCTTAATCATAGAAACTGCTATGTCCCATAACAGAATGTTTATTCTGTCAGTCAATTATCAGCCGCAGGAACAGAGGTGCTTTGCCTCTCTTAACATAGACATATCTTACCTTTGACATTGTAGATATGGGCATCTAGGCTGGAATGGTCTCAGGGTTCTGCAACAAAGGAAGCTGGTAGAGGGATTGCCACGACAATTTAGCATTTCCTCTAAAGTCTGCGAAGATTGCTTGGCTGGGAAACAACGAAGAAATTCATTTCCAAAGACAAGTACCTGGAGGGCATCTGGTATTCTTCAACTGGTGCATGCAGATATTTGCGGGCCAATTAATCCGATTTCAAATAGCAGAAAGAGGTATCTTCTCACCTTCACAGATGATTTCAGCCGTAAAACTTGGGTGTACTTCTTGGTTGAAAAGAGTGAAGCTTTTGTTAACTTCAAAAGCTACAAGGCAAAGGTGGAAAAAGAAACAGGTGCATACATGAAGGCATTTCGAATCGATCGTGGAGGAGAATTTACATCACAAGAATTCAATAATTACTGTGATGTAAATGGGATAAGAAGACAACTAACAACAGCATTTACTCCCCAGCAAAATGGTGTTGCCGAGAGGAAGAATCAAACCATTATGAACAAGGTACGCAGCATGCTTTCGGGGAAACTTATTCCAAAAAGTTTCTGGCCTGAGGCAGTTAACTGGGCTGTGCATATTCTCAATCGAAGTCCTACATTTTCCATGCAAAGTATGACCCCAGAGGAGGCTTGGACAGGGATCAAACCTTCGGTAAGCCATTTTCGAGTTTTTGGGTGTATTACTCATGTTCATATACCTGATAACAAGATAATCAAACTTGACAGCAAAAGTCGCAAGTGTATTTTCTTTGGTGTTAGTGATCAATCGAAGGCTTATCGCTTATTTGATCCCCTTTCAAATAAGATTATTGTGAGTCGTGATGTTGTTTTTGAAGAAGATCAAAGTTGGGATTGGGAAGCTAGCTATGAGGCAGCAATTGTGGCAGACCTGGAATGGGATGCTGATACAGGTGGGGGCATAAATACAGCTGCAGGTGGGTTTAATGGTGTTCATGATCATGGTGAGAACGATGCTGGGATTGATCATGACAATGCAGAAATTGACAATGACAGTGCAAACAATGACAGTGCAAACATTGCAGCAGACAACAACTCAGTTTTTGATGACCATGATGTGGCTAATGATAGTGCAGAAATTGAAACAGTGGCAGCAGAAGATGTGAATGTTGCCGCATCACAGAACATCTTGCTCAACTCCAGCAGACCACGAAGATCACCAGCGTGGATGCAAGACTATGATTGTGGACAATATTGCTTTGAAGAAGAAGTCACCAATAATGTTTCATTGGCTCTGTTTGCTGACAATGACCCAATTTGTTTTGAAGATGCAGCAAAGAATATGCAGTGGAGACAAGCCATGAACTCAGAAATTGAGGCAATAGAGAGGAACAATACATGGGAACTCACAGATTTACCAAATGGCAGCAAAGTTATTGGTGTCAAATGGGTTTACAAGACGAAACTCAATGAGAAAGGAGAAGTTGATAAGTACAAAGCGCGACTTGTCGCAAAGGGGTACAGTCAAAAATTTGGAGTGGACTATGACGAAGTGTTTGCACCAGTGGCTAGGCTGGACACCATTCGAATGCTGATTTCACTTGCTGCACAAAAGAGTTGGACGATCTATCAACTCGACGTAAAATCAGCCTTCCTAAATGGTGATTTGAATGAAGAAGTATTTGTCACTCAACCTCCTAGCTACGAAAAGGTAGGACTTGAATTCAAAGTATACAAACTTAAGAAAGCCTTATACGGTCTTAAGCAAGCTCCTAGAGCTTGGTATAGCCGTATAGAGACTTATTTCTTAAGTTCAGGTTTCATGAAGTGTCCCTATGAACATACTTTGTTCATCAAAGCAGCGGGTGGAGGTACAATTTTATTTGTTTGCCTTTATGTTGATGATCTTATATTTACTGGCAATGACGAAGCTATGTTCAAAGTTTTCAAACAGTCTATGATGACTGAATTTGAGATGACTGACCTTGGAAAGATGAAATATTTCCTTGGTATTAAAGTATTGCAAAAACCAGATGGTGTCTTTATTGGACAGCGAAAATACGCACAGGAGGTGCTTGACAGGTTTAAAATGGATCAATGCAATCCAGTGCATAATCCAATAGTCCCCGGGTATAAACTCAGCAGAGATGAAAATGGAGTAAAGGTTGACAGTACACTCTACAAACAAATTGTTGGGAGTCTTATGTATTTAACTGCTACACGTCCTGATATAATGTTTTGTACAAGCTTGATCAGTCGATACATGGAAAATCCCACCGAAATGCATCTTCAGGCAGCAAAGAGAATTTTACGATATATAAAGGGGACTATTGGCTTTGGTGTTCTGTACAAGAAAGAAGGAAATCAGGAGCTTTTGGGATACACTGATAGTGATTATGCAGGTGATCAAAATGACAGAAAGAGCACTTCGGGGTATGTATTTTTGATGAGTTCAGGTGCTGTGTCCTAGTCTTCGAAGAAACAGCCCGTGGTCACCCTCTCTACCACTGAAGCTGAATTCATCTCTGCTACACACTGTGCTTGTCAAGCTGTCTGGTTAAAGAGAATTTTAAAGGAATTACGTCATGATACATGCAAACCTACTGTGATTTACTGTGACAATGTATCAGCCATCAAACTGTCGAAGAACCCAGTCCTACATGGCCGCAGCAAACACATCGATGTTCGCTTTCATTTTCTTCGTGATCTGACTAAGGAAGGAATCGTGGAATTGGTTCAGTGTTCAACCCGTGAGCAAATTGCAGACATTCTTACAAAGCCTTTGAAACTGAAGACTTTCTTAAAGCTGCGAGGTATGCTGGGTGTTTGTTCTTATCCAGCAGTAAACTGAATGTTAACAGTATTCAGTTTAAGAGAGGATGTTAAAGTTATTAAGATTTCTTTGTTTCAGTTTATTTGCTTATTTGTTTTAGGTCAACTTGCTTATCTGTTCCTGTGATAAAGGAACACGTGCTGCATGATGGAAAGCTTAGTTAAGCCACACGATTGTAAGTGCTGTAAAATCGTGGGGTGTCCAAAGTCAGTTTTTTTCAGTTACTTTGTAAGGCTTTAAGGCCATCTTGTTCTTTGAATTAAAAAGCTTTTCTTTTGCAAATCAAATACATTTTTCTTTTCTGGTTTTGACAGAAACTATTAATTTAAAAAAAATTAAAAATTTTCAAATATATTTTTTAAATGGTTTCTCGAACACCCATTCTAGCTTACATGCAATAACTAGATTTCTTTCTTATAATATTATTAAAAATTCAAATTTTAATGGTGATACGACTAATATTTTTGTATGAATACACTATTTCAGATACGAATCAACTTCTCAAAAATAATTTGAGGAGAGATTCACTTTCAATGTGGTTTGAAAATATATTTATTATTTAAAAAAAAAAACTAAAATTGATTCGATGACAACAATTTTCGCGTAAGAAAGAACTGCACATTTGGATGTAACATTTGCCATGTGGCAACTAGCTGTTAGAGTACTCGCTATCCATGCTGCCGTGGAAAAAAGAGGCTGATGATTTGACCTCACAAATTTTGACCTATCTTGAAACACATCTGCACCATCCATTGCATTCTTGAAACCCCCATTATTGCCATGATGCACCACCGCAGAGCTCTAGACAGGTTAAAAATGAAAAGGCTAGATGGTATAGAGAATCATGGACACAGCTGCTACAAATGTTGATCCCCAGGGACCAAGATACATTTTGGATTCCTTTATCCGCCTGTCGACCCATGTTAAGGCCTTGACATTGCGATTTAATCTGTTTTTTATTGTTTTTTGTCGTTTTTTTTTTATTTTTAAAACCGGCAGTTTAATGTTTTTAGATCATTTTGATGTGCTAATATCAAAAATAATTTTTAAAAATAAAAAAACATCATTTTGATGCATTTCGGTACGAAAAGCACTTTGAAAAGTAAAAGCAACCACACTCCCAAACACCCCCTAAAGTAGGGATACAGCAAATATGCTAGTTTTTTCCGCCACTTATGTGTCTTGTACCCAAAAATAGTTCTTCATTTCAGTCCTATAAAATTAGCCAGGAAGAATAAATTAGCTTAGACAATACAAGTTTTTGTGGTGGTGGGGGGGAGGGTTTTCCAAGTTTCTCATTTATATCTCAGGTTTTACTTTTTTAAGAGTCATTTAGTTTTTTGTTTATCAACCCTTTCTATTTCCTTGGGTTTTTCATTTTGCTTTGTTTCTCTCAACCTTCAATTCTCTTAAAGATTCTCGAAATTAATTTATCTTCTGATATTTTGGGAGCCATTTTCGTTACTGAAGGTGATCAAAAAGACCTGTTAGAGGACATGTGCGGGAATTAAAGGGTTTGATGGGTTGATTAAGCACCCTTTTTTTCTTTCCATGTATGGGACAGTAATTCGATGGTGTAGTTTTTCAGATCATGTTCGCTCTCTCTTCTTATATCTATTTTTTCTTCTGTAAAATTTCTTCATGTTCATAATCGACGAAAAACACCTGCTAAGAATGGAGATTGAATATGGCTGACTGAGTGTATCCATGGTGATTAAAATCAGGAATTCTTATTGTAATAAATGATTATCAACAATTTCTGGGGACCCCAACGAGCAGCAGTTCAGGGAATTCCTAATTGTTAAGATCCATTTTTCAGTTTTATTTTGGTCAATATTTTTTTTTTATAATCAGATTTTCTTATTCAGTTTACGTGCATCAAAACTACTGAACATCCTATAAGATCAATAAACAAATAAAATATCATAAAGATAATAAACCTACATAATAAAATTTGAACTCTACAGGAAAAAAGAACAATTCCTTTCAACTACTTATTCACCATTTTTCTTACAGCAGGAGCATGTTTCAACTTGCATCTTTATTCTACTCCATCTATCTGCTTGTGTGGCTGCTTATCTGTCTTCCTGCCTGCCTGTGTTAAATGAGCCTGTTGTTTATCGATTTCTTACCACCAATCTAAGTTTCACAAAACTCTCCCTATTTAAATTAGAGCTTTTCAGTTCCTCTCTCTTAGAGTTTAACTCGGTAAAATTATTTGGAATCCACTTTGCCACACCAAAGAAATCGCTTTCGTAACCAGAAGTTCCCAAACTTCAATTATACGTTTTGATCATTTTTTAAACACTCCCAGATTAGAAATTAAACACATAGGTAAGATATTACGAGTTCAAATCCCTTCATTGCATTTGTGGATGAAAATGACGGGTGGTTAGTTCATCCACCCCTCCTTAAAAGCATAACGTAGGAGTGCGCTAGGGCTTAGATAGCCTCACCCACTCCCGCACTTCTTCATGTTGCTGATGGGTCATGGAGCGGAAGTCTTCTCCCACGGATCATATGGACAAGTTCACGGAACAGGTATCAGCACGTGAAAACAAAGTTTGAACCACAACTTTTAAGAAAATGCGATGCTACTGTTCATATAAAGTAGCAGCTGTCTTTAATTAGATGTTGAAAACCTTTTGAAACAGCGAAGACAGGCCATATGTTTTGGATGGCAAAGTGATGAAAGATGGAATACGAAAAGAAGGGAGAGAAGATGCGGTCCTTGCAATGTCAACCATATTTGAAAAAGTAGAGCTAGGTGCGGAAGATCCTTCTTTTCTGGCAGAGAAACAAACAATTGGTGGTGGTCGAGAAGAAAGACAAGTCTTTCATGCCTTTGCATGAGCTGCAACAAGTTGGAGCAATGATACATGGCCTGGAAATTTCTTTTAGCATTGTTGGAACACAATACAACGAATAACAAAAAAAAAAAAACTTGACGTGCACCGGAATATTTTCTCAACATTAATATATCATGAGATCTAACAAGCTTCTTATAACAGGAAAAGCAAATACCAACAAATACAAATAAGTAATCCGGGTTTTCCATGCTTGATTTTTTTATTTATTAATATAAATATCCAGGTCAGCTTACATGTATCAAGAGCTTTAAAATTAACAATCATGGAAATATTTAATAATCATTATATTAGTAACTATAAAACTTGAACCTAAGATCAAATAAAAAACAAACCTCTAATTAGTCTCAAGCTCTTACTACTTGACCGTCTACTATATGATTTTTCATACTTGATTTTTAAAGTACATAATATTCAAAGGATGCTATCATATAACAATTTACAAATTATGATTCTGGTTTAATAGTTATAAAAATATAATATAATATTGAAAATTAAAATTTAAAAAAATATATATATGTTAATTTACCCGGAATGAGAATAACAAAAATATTTTCACTTACTCGGCTCAATCTTGTACTTGTAAGTTCACTCTACTTTACTTGTTAGATTACTATTTCATATTAAATTTTACTATACATAAATACTCATTGGAAGTCTTAGCTTTTTAATGTCAAGCGTCAAGCATAAAAGCTATATATAAATAAAAAATAAGTTTTTTTTTTTTTTATATATGATGTAAAAATCTTTTGAAAATAGTTTTATTATTATTTACAACATATTAATTAATATTAATCATATAGTTGCTGCGATCATGTTGATCCATTCGGGTGAATCTTCTTAGTGGCTGTCCATTTCATAATCTTCAATGAATATTCCTGTCTTCATCGGTCTCTCTCGCACTAATTAAAAAGGCTGGAGATTTTTTAAAGTTTAACTGGGTCTCGAACAACACAGTCACTAAGTATCTTCCTATCTCTAAATTTTATCTCGCCATTAAAAAGAAAGACTTGTTCAGATTATCCTTCATCGCGCTGCGAGGCAGCGCGTCTAGTGGTTCTGCAACAACAAATTACGAGTGTCTGCTTTTTTGAGCCTGGTTCAAGGATGAGCAGGCAATAATAATTAAGCTTGATGCAAATTATGAAATTAATTAGAAGGCTCTTACCTCGCACCTTAAACTGCGCATTGATGGCTTATCCTCCACTCTCATCCAAGTCCAAAGGGATTTTCTTTTGTCACAAAAGATGGTTTAAAATGGACCAATAACCTTCTGGAAAGAAAAAATAATACTAATAATAAAAAGAGAGAGCGTGTGACTTAGATAGAAGCTCTTGTATCGCAAGGCAAAGCACCTTGATTTGGATATAAAATTATGGAAGAAAATAATCCCAAGTTACCCGTGACGATGGCCACGATGTGTTTTGGTGGCGGCATTGTATTCAGCAGCCATAAATTATTGACAAGTGTGTGACTTTGGAAAATCAATATAAACACCATAAATAACCATACAAACCCACAACCATACACAATCTAGCAATGTAAGTGCGGCGACCGCGATCCAATTTCGGGTTGAGTGTACTCAAGATAAATGTCCCCTGGCCACACCAGCTAGGAAGTGAGCTGAGAGTGCTTGGCTTCGTTTGTATAGATGAAAAAACGAAGAAGATAAAGAATTCTACGTAATAATTAAATTCTCATTAAAAAAATTTAATTTTTTAATAAAATAATTTTAATATAATATTAAAGTATTATTGATTCATAGATCATAAATTCAAATTTCATCATCCTCATTTTATTTGATAAAAAATAAGCATAATATAATGTACTATATACAAGTATCAATCTCAATAATCTTTTAACCGAAATGATTTTTTGATATAATATTAGAATCTTATTAACTAAATGATCACTAGTTTAAATCTCATTATTTTTATTTTATTTGATAAAAATTAAATACAAAGTAATATAAATCTTTGTAAATTTAAAGTCCAAAAAAAAATTATTTGAAAAAATATATTAAAAAATACTATGAAAATTTTAAAGTTTTATAAAAAACACTAAGTTTTTATATTAAATAATTTTAACAATAACCTCATCCAAATGTCATGGTTTATTTTTCTCTTACTGGGACTTTAACTTTATGTGTCACATTGACAATCCTTTCCAAAAAAAAAAAAAAATGATTATTTTTTTTTTCAATCTTCTTTTCGTATGTATCCTTAAATTTCCTTTAACCCTCGGGGTGTATTTAGTATTGTTTTTGTGATTAAAATTTTTTAAAAATAATTTCATGAAAAATACTTTTAGCCGTGGTTTATAATAATTATTGAAGTGTTTGGTTAAAAATATAATTGAGTTTGAGGTTAATGAAAAATAATTTCATGTGTTTGATTACCATGTTTTTCATATTATTTGTTAACTTGTGAAATTAATTTAAAGGACATAAATATTTTTTTGTCAATTATTCAACATCTCAATTTTTATTTTTTTTATTTTATCATTTATTCTTGATCCCACTTGTTTTTTTTTTTTAATATCAATTAATCAAATACATTTTATCTTTTATGTCAAATCCCAATTTTTTTTATTTATGTTTTAGGTTAAACATGTTTTTACAAAAGTTTATAACCCCCCTTTTTCGTTTCAAGAGTTAAACTCTTCCATTTAAATGAAAGTTCTTCCTTACTATTTACGAAAATGACAAAATTGTAATTTTTTATTTTTTTTATTTTGTTTCCATGAAAATCCTTTGTAATTTTATTTTTGAAAGACCAAGTTGTTCTCTAATGAAAAAAAGAAAAGGAAAAGGAAGAAAAAGCTAGCCCAAATAAACGTAGAAGAGGGCATGGTGATGAGAATGAAGACCAGGTGTACAAGTCAGGTCAAGCCAATTGGGTAGTAAAAATGTGAAAGTTACAGTGATCACATATTCTAGAATTATCATACAAGAAAAACAACAGGACGAGACAGATATAAAGCAATAATTAAAGAGAGGGTAGAAGGTTTTTTAAGATGAAACCCACATAATTTTTTTAGCTTTTCTACATCAACCAAACACTCAAAATATCATTTTTTTTTTTTTTTAATTTTCGGTTACACTTCACTCGCGAACACCTTCTTTAAGTTCCAACAACAAAGCAAGTGCAAGAGAATCGTGAAGCATGGGAAAATAAAAGAGATTCGGAAATCCAAAGCCTAACTTATCTCTCTTGTCACAGTCGAGGTTCATAAGTGATTATTCATATCAACTTCGAAGATAATTGTGTTACGTATAATTATAAAATAGCAGTTGCTGGAGGGCTTCTCCTGTAAGGCTGATTTGATTTGAAAAGGTAAAACCACTTTTTTTGGTCATTTAAGATATTTTTACATAAGGATAAGCTACCAATATTTAACCCTATAGAAAAGCTCGAGCATTAAACATAAACAAGTGGAATAAACCATGGTGATTGGATTCGAAAGTGAAACCTGATTCCGACTCCTTTGATATCAGCCTGTTAGGTATAAACTTGCCTGATAGGGGTAGTGTGATTGCCTTTGATCAGTGTTCAAGGTCAGGGTTCAGCCAGTATTACTCACGCCTCTCCCGTGACACGAGAAAAATAGTAAGGTGATCAGTTGAGTAATTAATTAAACTGAAGGAAGATTCCCTCCTCCGTGACATAAAGAGCTATTTGTCGCGTAAGGTTTGTCTGGCATCATTCCCATGCTGATTTCTTATTCCTATAATCATTCAGCTTGGAATGGTGGGATTTCTTTCATGCTGTAATGCACATGACATATTCTGGCAGGAGTCTGGGTCAAGGAGATATACAATCTCGATTTGTATCGCAGTTAAAGAAAGCACAGGAATGGTGGCTATCGCGATAATAAACAGGGTCCTGATGGGATTTTGCAGCTAAATCCCATCAGGACCACGAGCAAGAGCTAAGTGCTCCGAGTAAATTTATCCGTAAATCAAAACTTAATAGAACTATAGTTTTTTTTTCATAAATGCAAGAGTTTGGGTATAAACAGTTTATTTAAGACTCGACCAATGAGGCATTAAATCTCAATACTCATAACCTGTGCTCATGTTTTTTTTAAAAGGTAGAAAACTATAAATGGTCGTTGTTTTGTGGCATGTCATGGCAGCTGTTGTGCGTGAGAACTTGGGTTCTCCGCAGAGGGTCTTACCAGTGGTACGGAATGCACACGATGTCCATCTCTGTATTCTTATCGAAGGCTTGTAACCATCTTTATAAAATTCATAACCAGCTTATAGAGAAGCGCACCATCTCTGGATTGGCTATAAAATTGAGGGCTGGGGAGGCAGCACACTCATCGGGACAATCCAACTTCGGCAAGCCACATTTGCCACCTGGACAACTCTAGGGCATGCTCGTTAATGTTGTCTTCAATGTTCATTACTCCTCTCTCTTAAATTGCAAACTCAAATTTTTAGAGATGATGATCACAGGCCAATTGATTTACATGATAAAAATCTGCCGGCAAAAGAGGGGCGTGGTCAAAATAGTTAGAAGAGGTAAAGCTGCGACGACATGAAGATCGAATGAGGCTAGCTGTTCTAATTAAACTGATATAAATACACGACAAAAAGCTGATATAAAAATATGCCCGAACGAAAGGCTGGATATAAAAAAGAAGAAGTGGATTCTAGCTTTCAAATGAATTTTTTTAGAGCCTCCTGCACGAGAAATCAGTACGATTGATCGAATTTACTGAGCTCAAGCACATTGATTTTAAATAAAACGAGATTAAACTTGGAACATAATTTAAACTTGGAACATAATTCCAATCGTAGTGCTCTGAAGCATACACTAATGAACCATAGCCTCTAATATAGGTTGGTTAATTAGCAAGATAATTAATAACCTTGAGGGGTGTGACTCATCTAGTCTTGTCCTGTATTTGCTTATCACCTGTTTGAGTTTTATATTTGACAGGATCATTGAAGGTTTTAACTGGTCATTAATTTTAAAATTCATAGATTAGTTGAGGTAGTGTGAATGGCCAGAGCACCCATGTTGTTCACAAAAAAAAGAAAGTGAGGATTAAGTTTCAGAGTAGCCTTTGGCGGTAATTCTATACGTTTCATGACCTTTTTCATGGTGATAATCTAAACTTCATTACTGTATACGTAAGAGTAAAATCCCTTGAGATGTGTGTAGATATGAATTATATGATAATTATAATTATGCGGATAGGTCCCCTGTATCCCATTCTTGAAACCAGAACGCTAATGAATGGACCGCAAGTTTCTTAGCACCTTGTCACCTTTACATTCCCTTTTGAAAAAGGAGTAAGAGCTCTCGTACTGAACTTTTCGTATACATATAGCATGGCATGCAATTCTTTCCAGTCAAAAGCTATGACCCTTTAGGATTAGAAATTTGGAACATTTGTGGATCATTCACAGGAGTACTAAAAATTTAATTAAATGCTAGTTGTTAATTAAATTCTAATATAATAAACTCTTCGTGTAGATATCAATAGACAACAGGGCAACGGCCCTACAAAAAAAAAAGGTGAACTTGCAACATTTACAGACACTGATTAATATTTGTATCTTTGTAAGAAGCAAAAGGAGTTTGTGGGGTCAATAGGGGAATGCTAGTTTAATAAGGCCTCATCAACGGCGGATCCTTCCCCTCTCTCTCCCCCTCCTCTCTCCATAGCTTTTCTTGCTGTCTTGGTGACTGGTGCTTTGTCTGTTAGCGGTCTGGAGAAATCTGATTGATTGGGCGGAGACTCAAATAAAACGAGAGACATTGTTCAAACAAACCACACCATGAAAACAAAAACTCTCCCCTCATAATGGAACCGAACGCCAGCAATAGCATGCAACCTGATCATTGCCTAGAAAAAACACCAATGGAGGTGCACAAAGTTGCCCCACCTCCCCATAGGAGCACCATACAGAAGCTCAAGAGCAGACTTAAAGAAACCTTCTTCCCTGATGACCCTCTGCGGCAATTCAAAGGACAGCCATTGGAAAAGAAATGGATACTTGCTGCTCAGTATATCTTTCCTATTCTTCAATGGGGTCCTAATTACAGCTTCAAGCTTTTCAAATCTGATTTTGTTTCTGGCCTTACCATTGCCAGCTTAGCCATTCCACAGGTGAGTAACCAATCTTGAACAAGATTGTTATTATACAATATCTTTATCCATTAATTTGACCCTTGTGTCTAAACATCTTTCTAGGGCATCAGTTATGCTAAGCTTGCAAGTCTACCTCCCATAGTGGGTCTTTGTGAGTAAAATATAGCTCCGACTGCCTTGTTTTTTTTTCATCTTACTCTTCGTATACAATACTGTTTGATTGGATTTTCTTTTCCTTGAAATAAAATATGCAGACTCAAGCTTTGTTCCTCCTCTTGTATATGCTGTTCTTGGAAGCTCTAGGGACCTTGCGGTAGGGCCTGTTTCTATTGCTTCTCTTATACTGGGATCAATGCTCAGGCAAGAAGTATCTCCTACCAGTGACCCTCTATTGTTTCTTCAACTAGCCTTTTCCTCAACCTTATTTGCAGGCCTCTTCCAAGCTTCATTAGGATTGTTAAGGTAAGTTTTTTTTTTTTCCTTCTGAATTTTCTCTTGAAAGTACTAATTCTGTGTCGGACTGCATGGTTGCAGGCTCGGCTTCATTATTGATTTTCTTTCCAAGGCAACTCTAATTGGATTCATGGCTGGAGCTGCTATCATAGTCTCTCTACAACAGCTAAAAAGCCTCCTTGGAATCACTCATTTCACCAAACAAATGGAACTGGTTTCTGTTTTGAGCTCCGTTTTCCACAGCACCAACGAGGTACTAATTAGTTAGTTTACCCCTCACCAAAGCACAAACAGACATAATTAATTAAAGGAGTGGAAAGTTTAAGCATTAATCATAGTTTCAACCAGAATACCCCTTCCTAATTTGTGCAAGACGAGGTTCCCACTACTCTACCAATCGACATAATAATTGCAGCGCAATAAATCCACTTGATAACAAACTTTGAGGGGAGTGTTATTGCACAAGTCGCCAAATTAGCCAAGGCCTTCCTATCTTAATTATCCACTCAATATGCATCATCACTACATAAAGCTAGACCTGACAGCCAATCCAAGGGCTAAAATTTGAGATTTTATTTGAAGATTTCATGTTTAAACTCTGAAAGATCGAAAGGCCATCCCATCGAGACCAAAAAAATAAAATGAAAAAGTACTGCACAACATGTTTTGACAGTTTTTCAGGTAATTAAATGATATTCCTAGTACCCTAAATAAAAACTTGACTGGATATTCCTGATCATTTGGATGATGTTTTTGCAGTGGTCATGGCAAACAATACTGATGGGATTCTGCTTCCTCGTGTTCCTTCTACTGGCAAGACACGTTGTATGTCATTCTCTACACCCTCTTCATCTCTTGTCTTGATGTAACTTATTAAGTTTACTCTCAAAAAGTGCTCTAACAGCCTAAAGAATCAAATTCTGTTGCTTAATTTATTTGAGTAAAAAGCCCTTTTTAGCATCTTCCTGGTTGCCTCTTTTCAGTTTTATGATTTATTGCAATCGATCCTTTTTCAGTTCTGCCAGAACAAAATGAAGTAGAGGCACCCACATATCTTCTCCTATGAAGATAACAACATCATATACCCTCTCTGGCCCCTGTCACTGTGTATATATATATTGGTTTATGTTAATTAATTTCTCTATTGGGAGTAGAGTGCCCTTCTTGTACGGTGAGCTATGGGTATTCAGGTACTCTGTGCCGTCTGAGCGGCGTATTTCCATTAAAAAAAGAAATTAAATTAGTGAAAAAAAGATAAAAGAAATTAAGTAGTTAATAAAAAAACGAAAGAAAATAAATGCATATTTTTTTCTTGTATAAATCTCCTCGTGCTAAATGGGCCCGGTTCAGATCTGTTTTGGTATATAAGCCAGCCAAACTTCTGTGATGGGCTCAAGTGGATCCCACGGACTAGATAATAGGCGGAAATCTATGGAGAAGCCCGGTGCTTTCAAGTCGCCAGCTCCTTTGAATGCGATGGTTTCATTTCGACAGCTTTGAATCATAAAATGGATTCCAGGAATTTTTTTTTTTACAATATATGCTTTTAAAATGATGAAAAATATCGGCATATCATTTAGAAACAATGAAATAAGATTTTCATCTACACCAAAGAAAAAAGACTGTGAAGGGACAAAAAATAGTATAATTTATTTGTTTGTGAATAATTTTCTTCTGATCGTATGGACGGGATAGTCTCGCAAATAGATGGATGACTTGTTTAAAACGTTCCTTCTCTTTTATTTACAGTGATATGAAATTCCGATGCATTTAATTAGTATCCTGAAAGAGAAAGATATGGTCCTCGATTAAGGCATGGCATTTGAAACCGTGTTTGACTGTTTACATTGGAATGTGTATCACAGAGCATGAAAAAACCACAGCTGTTCTGGGTTTCAGCTGGAGCCCCTCTTGTGTCTGTGATCATATCAACCATCCTGGTTTTTGCATTCAAGGCTCAACGTCAAGGAATCAGTGTCGTAAGTTTTGAAGTCCCTTTTGTTGCTTATCACCCCTTCATGGATACATGTTTCTTATCGCTAGGCCCTCTTGTTGTTTATTAGATTGGAAAGTTACAAGAAGGGCTAAACCCTCCCTCATGGAACATGTTGCATTTTCATGGAAGCTACCTTGGACTAGTTGTCAAAACTGGCCTTGTTACTGGCATTATTTCCCTCACTGTGAGTTTCTGTTTTACTTTCTTGCAATTATTTTCATACCATCTTTAGTGTTTGCGCGGCTACGCTGGACTCTGGTTTTTTTGAAACTTAAACGAGCAACCATGGATAGAGCTGATCTGCCTTGCAATTATTTTTCATATCTTCTGGACTAATAGCTAGATCATCTAGAAGCTATAGCTAGTTTAATGGGATTAACAGTACATCAATCAACCAAATCAAAATCCTGAACCCGCTTTGTTTAAACTAAGCTTTGTGGCCGGGTTGGCTAATGGGTTGAAGTTTTAAGTTCTATAATTATTGGTGATGTACACTGTGCTAGAAGTGGCTTGGCACTTCTTAAATACAGCTTTTTCAGAAATTTCACGGGAACCGAAACTTCTTTAGTTTCTGTTTGGATACACTTAATGAAATGTGGTGTTAAGGGGAAGGAATAGTTAACAGACTTGCTATAAGGATGACAGGTGCAATAGATTTTCGTTGACTTTGGTACATTTGCCTTGATTAGAGTCGAGTTTTGCAACATTGATGAATGAAATTATTAAGGCAGCAGATTGCGAACATTTAGTATAACCAGAAATCATACAATCTGACCTTGCCTTGGACGTGTGGCATCTGATAGACAGAAAAGCTGGTATGCTTTTGCTTATGTGGAATTTTATTTCAAACAGGAAGGCATAGCAGTTGGGAGGACTTTTGCTGCTTTAAAGAACTACCAAGTAGATGGCAACAAGGAAATGATGGCAATTGGGTTAATGAATGTGATTGGCTCCACCACTTCCTGTTATGTGACAACAGGTGCTAACATTATACAGTCTACTATCCTTTCTTTCTTTTCTGTTTTGCCATCAAGTGCTTAAAAATAGAGGACACATATATGGTATTATAACAGATATTTGAATTTCAGGAGCTTTTTCTCGTTCTGCTGTCAATCACAACGCAGGAGCCAAAACAGCAGTTTCTAACATTATAATGTCAGTGACAGTTATGATGACCCTCCTCTTCCTGATGCCTCTATTCCAATACACCCCAGATGTTGTATTGGGTGCCATCATAGTAACAGCAGTAATTGGCCTCATAGACATCCCAGCTGCTTGCCAGATATGGAAGATTGACAAGTTTGATTTTGTTGTGATGTTGTGTGCTTTCTTTGGTGTTATTTTTGTCTCTGTCGAGAGTGGCCTTGCCATTGCGGTGAGTTTTCAAGTTTTAGATAATGTTAACAGAACTAAACCTGTCCAGGCTTGAAAAAGTTAACAGGACTTAATAATTAGGATTTAATTGCTTTTCCTTTTTCCAATTGTCTTGAGAAGAGACACTATAAAGTGATTTCTGCTTTCAAGTTATTGATGATACAAAACCACGATGCCGTTGATGAACAGGTAGGGATATCAATATTCAAGATCCTTCTTCAAGTCACAAGGCCAAAGACTGTGATTCTGGGAAACATACCTGGGACAGATATATTCCGTAATCTTCATCATTACAAGGAAGCTATGAGGATCCCTGGTTTCGTCATTTTAAGCATTGAAGCACCAATCAACTTTGCCAATACAACTTACCTCAAAGAAAGGTTTGTTTGTGAATTCAGTATAGCTCATAAAACACACTTGCACTTCCCATCATGACTCTAATAATTCTCCCTTAATTTTTCTTTCTTTCTTTCTTCTTTTTTGAGGGTAACTCTCCTTTAACTTTGTAACAGGACCCTGAGATGGATAGATGAATATGAAACTGAAGAAGACACAAAGAAACAGTCAAGTATTCATTTTCTGATCCTAGACCTGTCAGGTAAGTCCACCGCTAACATTTTGCAGAAATTAGCGCTGTTATATTAAAACAGTCTAAGAGCAGAAAATCTTGTGTTCTTCCTTGTTCTTTTTTCCAACTATAAGCTTTATAGATTGCATAATTATTTCTTTCGTATCTGAAACTAGGCTAGCTGAGTTTTCTTTTAGAGCTTGTATTGGTGGAATCGATAATTGAACCATTTCCTTGTATGGTTGACAAGTCTAATTGCAATATAGTATAGTCATACTATCAACCATGTAAATTAAACAAAATACAAATCCTCCCTGTACCTGTTTCAGCTGTCAGCTCCATCGACACAAGCGGAGTCTCACTCTTGAAGGATTTGAAGAAAGCACTAGAAAATACGGGAACTGAGGTAAGCGCATAGCAGCTCTAAATTGCCTTTTCTTTTCAACCGTCTTGCGTTTCTAATACTTCGTTATCCTTGACATTGCAGCTTGTGTTGGTGAATCCTGTAGGGGAAGTGTTGGAAAAACTGCAGAGGGCCGATGATGCCCGTGATATGACAAGGCCCGGCACCCTTTATTTGACAGTTGGAGAAGCTGTTGCTGCACTCTCATCAACAATGAAGGGCCAGTCATCGAGCTATGTGTAGCAATGAAAGAGTCCAAAGAAGTTTTATCCCCATTGATCTCTTATTCGACAAAGAAAATCCTCAACTGTATCATTAGTGCAAAGTGAAAAGAGAATCATTTTTATTTTCAGCAACTTGAGTGTAATGGCATATGCTTGCCGTGGTATTTCTTAGGCATCTTCTACGCTAAAGTTTCTTACAGTATTGCAGTTTGATCAAAGTTCAACAGCTATACCCCGCTGGCATTATCTAGAACTCAAATTTTTGAATCTGCATCTTAAACTACATGAATCTGTAAATTAGCATCATCAAGTAGGATGTTGCCAGAAATAGGAAAACCAGCATGCTCTGAAATGCGCGTCTCTTTCATAATAACAGGACTTGGAACACGAACACAGCTGATGCATGCTTTCAATTGAATTCTTCAGAAGAATTGGTTCCGACAGAATGGCAGTTGAAGCAGCGTGGTAGTTGCCTATTTTTTAGCGTAGCCACCATACATCACATAAGCACTGGTGTCCTAACGGGCCCTTTCTTTCTTTCTTCTTTTTTCTTTTAAATGCACGAGTTTTCAGTAATTTTAATAATTTTTTAGCTTATTTAATGTTTATTTTGGTTCGAAGATTCTTTTGTCTTCATGTTGTGAAATTATAGCATGATAGTCCCATTTATGATTTATTTGTCTGTCCATCTATATATATATATATATATATATATATATATAATATAAAAGCTCCTACAAAAAGCATAAACAATACAGTAAATATGTAGCTTGCCTAAACGTGAGAAGATGCAATAATATCAACTGCATTCATCAAATATTAACGTGGATGAAATAAAAAATAAATAATTTGAAAGCTCTAACAATGAATGATTTAAGTTCTAGCTCAAAGGATCATCATTTGAGTTAGCAGTGTTTTCTATAATAAAGTCATTATTTTATCACAAATTACTCATCTAACAACATCAACTCCTTAAGTTTAATTTGAATGATTAATTTGAATGATTGAATTATGTACAACTTATAATTCACAGCTTGTAGTTAGTTATAGAATAACATAAATTGAGGCTTAACTCAAACTTTTCAATCATGTATTTATACCTGCAAATATAAATGAAAAAGGTGTTAAGTCATTATGTTTTATCTACTTCTTATCTTTTTCTTTATAGTATGAGAGCCTTCTTTTCTCCAATGAATTTTCCTTTGATCATTTTTTTTCTTCGCTTCTACAATGGTCTCCTCAACTCCTTCCCCAATTGTTATTAATGTCACCCAACAAATCATTGCCCAACTCACACCAACCAATTATCCCTCTTAGCATGCACAATTTGAGTCCCTCCTTCTCGGCTACAACCTATGTTGTTATATCGATGGTACACTCACATACCCCTTGTCCATAAGCCCTGATGCAACACCTACTGTTATCTCTACCTACTAGTTTCAATAGGACAAATTAATTTTGAATGCTATCCTTATTTCAATGTCTGATTCTATGATACCTTTCATAACTACTTCTAAAACATCCTCCCAAGCTTGGAACAAATTGATCAAGCTTTATGCTAGTCGATCTAGAACACAAGTTATGCATCTCAGAGAGAATCTCACTCTTATTCAAAGTGGAACACACAATGTCATAAAATTTCCTTATACTATCAAGTCTATTACAGATGAGCTTGCTCTCATTTATGCGCCTTTCTCTGCTGATGACATTACTCTTTATGTTTTCAATGGATTAGGTCCTGAATATAGAGAAATGGTAGCCCCCATTCATACCCATGAATCTTCTTTATCCTTTAAAGAGCTTCATGACCTTCTAATTGGCCATGAGTCTTATCTCAAATGCCTGGACATTAATCCTCATTCCTTGGTTGTCACAACACACAGTACTCAGCGTAAGGATCTTTGTTTTTCAAAAAAGCAACCATGGTCATCTCTGAATGCGGCCATACAGAAATATGATACAAAATCTCAACCCCGTTATTTCAGGCAACAAAAATATACCTCTAAAGGCCAATACTATGATCAACTTGGCCATGTTGCCAAATATTATCCTTGGTTACACACCGAGAAGACTACAAATAACTACACCATTGCTTTTCTAAGTCCATATCAGTGTTGGCTAATTAACTCTGTTGCTATCCATAACATCACCTTTCAAGTATCCAATCTACACTTATATTTTGAATATGATGACACAGATGAAGTGCTCATTGGAGTTGGTTTAGGTTTGAAAATAACCCACTCAGGTTCTTTTACTCTCCCCTTTCCCAAATTCAATACACTCTTTGCGTTCCCATCATCAATAAAAATTTGATTTCAGTCTATCGTTTTACCAAACACAACAATGTGTTTCTTGAATTTCATTCTTCTTGTTTTATTGTCAAGGATTAGAGGACGAGAGAGACTTATGTAAGGATGGTGTTTATCCTAAACCTTATCTCCATGCCTCCACTCTTATTGTAATGGTCCATGAATGCGCATCAATAAATTGTTGGCATCAGCGTCTAGGCCATCCTTCCTCTAAAGTTATAGTCAGAATGATCACCCCCTCTCTTCTAGTTTCCAATAATTCCTCTATATCTCATGTTTATGATTCTTGTTCTATTAATAAATTTCATCGTTTTCCATTTCATAAACATGGTCTCACTAGCTTTGCTCCTTTTGATTTAATATATATCGATGTTTAGGGACCATCACCATAAACCATCATTCATGGGCATAAATATTATGTGATCTTCATTGATCACTTCACAAAATATATCTGGTTTTTTAACTCCATAACAAATATGATGTTAAGGTCATTTTTCCTCAATTTTATAAAATGATTCAAAATCAGTTTATTGCTAATATTAAAAGTCTATACTTTAATAATGGCAAAGAATTTGTTTCCCTTGAACCATTTCTTACTCTTCACAACATCAGCCATTACACCACAACCCCACACACTCCTCAACAAAATGGTATTTTAGAGCGTCGCCATAGACATATAGTAGAAACGAGCAACACGCTTCTTAGTCACGCCAATCTTCCTTTCTATTTTTAGTTTTATGTCTTTGTCACGACAACTTATCTAATCAATTGATTGCCCTCACTTATTCTTCATCCCAGCTCCCCTTTTCAAACCTTGTTCAAAAGAGCTCCAAATTATCTCAAACTCAGATCATTTGGTTCCATGTGTTTTTCCTGGTTAACTTTACCACACACATAAATTCCAGCCAAAATCCAATCCCTATGTGTTTCTTGGTTATTCCACTACACAGAGTGCTTATCTTTGCTTACACTTACCTTCTCAACGTTTATGTCTCATGGTATATTATGTTTGATGAAAATATCTATCCTTAAAATAACATCACCAACCAATCCATTTTTGAGTCTTCTATACCTGTCACTCCTATTCTTTCTGCACCACTGCTGCAAATTGTCGCACTAGCCAACCAAGCTCCCTCTGCACTAGTCTTCACTACCCCTCAAGAACAGTTCTCTCTCCCTACATCCAATTCAGACATTACAATAACAATCCTCGCAGTTCAAGTAAATATTCTAGCTTTTGTTGTTTCTCAAAGACAACATAACAGGACCACTCAGTCTATGAATAACATCTTTGGTCCCAAACAACTTCACACCACCACCACAAATCCATTACCTGAATCACCTGAACCAACATAGGTATGTTAAAATCATTTAAAAATCCACTCTAGCATAATGCCATGTCAGAAGAAATCACTACATTGCTTAATCATGCAACTTGAGAACTTGTCCCTCATGTAGACAATCAAAATCTTATAGGTTATGAATTCATTTTCGAACAAAAAAAAAACTCTAATGGATCCATCAACAGATACAAAGCTCGTCTATTCACTAAAGGCTTCCGTCAAAGACTAGGTCTTGATTATTCCAAGACATTCAGTTCAATTGTCAAACCAATTATAAATTGTTTAATCCTCTCTATTGTTGTCATGAATGGTTGGTCCTTTTGGCAACTTGACATTAATAATGCTTTTCTTCATGATAATTTTGGATAAACAGTATTTATACATCAACCTCTAGGCTTCAAAGATACATCTAAGCCTGACTATGTTTGTAAACTGAAGAAAAGTATTTATGGACTGAAACAAGGAACCCGTTCAATGGTACAAAGCTCTCTAGGATGCTCTTTTGCATTTTGGATTTGTTCACTCAGCTATGGACACTTCTTTATTCATCTATGCCTCTAACAGTGTTCTATGCTAATGTCTTATGTATGTTAATGGCATTATTGTCACAGGAAATGTCTCCACATTTGTAGCTGTTATCATTAACAAACTCAGTCACACTTTCTATATCAAAGACATAGGACATCTGTATTTTTTTTGGCATTGAAATTATTCCTTCAGCCAAGGGCCTTTTCCTTCACAACATAAATACATACGAGATTTACTCTCTAAAACTTCCATGGATATGGCCAAAGACATTTACACTCCAATGTCAACCAACACACTACTCGTTTTAATAGATTGTCAGCTCCTATAGATAACACAAAATATTGAAGAGTTATTAGGGCATTGCAATATCTTGGCCTGACTAGACCTAATATTGCCTTTGTAATGAATTGGCTTTCCCAATTCATGCACAAACCAACGGCGTGTCATTGGACTGTAGCCAAATGAATCCTCAGATATCTTAAGTTCCATGGGATTCTTATTCAACAAAACAACCCCTTCACATTATAAACCTTTGTTGATGCGGACTAAGATGCCAACACTAATATAAAGGTCTCCACCATTGTATTTATTACCTTTTTAGGCTTTAATCCCATTTCTTGGTCTACACGCAAACAAAGAGCTATATCATGTTCCTCTACATGAGCTAAATTTCATGCATTGGTTGCTGCCACTTCCGAAACAGTGTGGCTTCACTCCTTAATCACAGGATTTGGCTTACATCTAGAAAATCCTCCCTAAGTTTTGTGTGATAACATTGGTGCAACTCATTTAAGCTTAAATCTAATGCAAGACACTCACATGAAACATATCGAAATTGACCTTTTTTTTGTTTGTGATCTTATCCAAAAAGATCGCATTACTGTAAATCATATTCACACTTTAGACCATCTTGCAAACTTATGAAAACCTCTTCCACACCACCGTTTTCAAACTTTAAGAACCAAGATTGGTGTTACTGATGGTACCTTCATCTTGCGAGGGCATATAAGGAAAGCCATTACTTTTTCACAAATTACTTATCCAACAATATCAGCTCCTCCATAAAATCCTCATCCAACTGAATCAACTCCTTACATTTAATTTGAATGTTTGAACCATGTACAACTCACAATTCACAGCTTGTAGTTAGATATAAAATAGCAAAAAATCAGGCTTAACTAAAGTTTTTCAATTTTTAAACCTGCAAATGTAAATGAAAAAGGTGTGGAGTGATTACTTTTTATCTACGTCTTATCTTTCTCTTTGTTTTCATCCTGGAAATAAAAGTTACTAGTGTATAAACCAATGCAAGTCATCCCTGACAGGGTTGTCAATTCCGTTCCATTCCCTCTGGAACGTTCCGTTCCATTAACAAAACCGAGACAAAACAGCATCATTCTCATCTCAGTTTTAATTCTGGTCCGTTCCAGAAATTCCAGCCAAATTTCGGCCGGAACGTCTCGGTTTCGTTTCGGGTGTGCTGTTCCGGCCTTAAAATCTTCTTTATTTTGATTAATTTGTGATTTTTTTTAATTTTGATATTATATTTGTTTGATTTTGTGTTTGTATTGTATAATTTAAAGTTAATTTATCTTGAATTTTAATTATGCTTGTTAAATTAATATTTTAATTTTTTTTTCATATATATATATATAATTAATTTTATATGAACAGTACAGCCACAAAATGGCACACCGAAATGCTCCGAAATCAAAACGTTTTATACCAATAGAAAAACCGGAACGGCATTAACAACTTTAATCCCTAGTGTCTCTATGGAGGATCGAGGACTAAAAACTTTATTCCTGCCACTTATGGCCTTATGAAGGGCTAAGGTATTATTGTTTTTTTCCTTAATGCTTTATGTGGTTTAATCCTCTTGGCTGGTTAGTCTTGAGCAATCATTTATATATTTGTACGGTAACATCATCACAAATCTTCTTTGTATCGGTTTGATATTGTAGTTGAAGTAGTGTTTTAAAAGTGTAATTTTAAATATATTAAAATAATATTTTTAAAATTATTTTTGATATCATCACAAATATAAAAATAACAAAAATATTTAATTTAAAATACAAAATAAAAATATTTTTAAAAAATTACTTTTAAAACATAAGGGCAAATAAGTCCTTTGAAGGTTTTTCACTATTTTGATGGATTTGCAATTGTTTCTTTTTTTCCTCTTTTTTTTCTTTTATGAAATTGTCCTTTTCGTTAGAGTTTATTTTCTTTTCAACAATAATGATTGTATCATAGGAGAATTAGATGTTCAAATATATACATATGTGTGTATTAGATTTTAATTTTTTTAATAGACTTTTGAGATTTATTATTTTCTTGTACAAGCATGTGAGTTTTTTTTTTCTTACAATGTGATTAAAAAAATCATATTAACATTATTTTTAATCAAAGCTTTTAATATTAAAAAAATGTTTTATGATACAAATTATTATATCTGATTAATAAAAACGGGATTAAAAGATATAT
Organism: Salix dunnii; assembly: GCA_015731905.1. Classification (NCBI taxonomy): domain Eukaryota; kingdom Viridiplantae; phylum Streptophyta; class Magnoliopsida; order Malpighiales; family Salicaceae; genus Salix; species Salix dunnii. The sequence continues at coordinate 7,327,398 of CM027668.1, read as the reverse complement.
ATATATATATATATATATATATATATATATATATATATATATATATATATATAGCTGAAATAAAGAAAAACAATTATTATTTTTAAATACTTTTAAAAAACAAAAACAAGAGCCAGATCGAGTCGATCGACAGATTCACGCACGATTAACCACAAACCGAACATCCCAAACGCAAAAACGCATTGCGAAGGAGTAGGAGAGCAGAAGGAAACCGATGGGAAAGAGTAGAGAGACAGACTCTCATAGCCTTCAAAAATACGGCGTTCCTTTATACTCTGCTGCTTGGCTTCCTTACAAAGAGCTCAGATCCAACCTACCATCCCATGACGATCACGTTGATTCCTCCAAGCAACAGGAGCAGGAGGAGGAGATCCCCGAGCCCTCTGCTTCTTCCAATGAATACTACGTCATTTTGGCCGGTGGCGGCGGTGAAGGCAGCAGCGGCATTCCGAACGCCGTCCTTCTCTCCCGTTTTGATTTCTCCTCCAATTCCCTCTCTTCTCAGCCCGTACGCTCTATTCTTTTGATAGATTTTGCATCTGTTTGTCATGTTTAAGATTTCTCTGATATTTAATTTATAAATTCTCAGTGTGCTTATTATATCTTGGAATATTAGCTGGATTATTTATTTCTGCTGTATAATTATGAGATGGCCGAGATTAGATTGGGAATTGATTAATTTGATATTTTTTATTGTTTTGATGTATGCATTTCTATGCGGCGTTACAGGTAGCTAAGCTTGGTCTTGGCTCTCAAGTACCCTATAGAATGGTGGTTCACCCTAGTGGAGATGGAGTCCTATGTGCATTCCCCAGTAGTTGCCGGTACTCATATTCTTTTAATCACTGCTTTTGCTGTTGAAAATATTTAATAATGATGAACTAGAGCAACATCTCTCTGAGGCTTCCACTTTAGTACATTTCTTGATTGTTGTTACTAAAGTCAGCTATTTTGAGCTTATGGCGTCCTTCTTTGATTCTTGTCATACTACTAGTAAGATCGCTGTTTTTCTGAAAGTTTTATTCTGATTCTATGCTGATAGCTTTCATCATCAGTATCCTCCTTGCTGGAGATAGTACATCTATAAAACTGACCACCACCATGACACTTTTGCTCCATATCCTTTATATATGATTTCCTGAAGGAATAGGAAATGAGAATATAGAGTAATGACCAAATGAGTATGTGCGATGAGGCAAATATAATTTTACTCTTGCACTGTTGAGTTGATGTAATCAGGGAACGAAGAAGACTCAACATAACTAGAAGACTGATAATTTGGAGGTTGGATTTGCATGCATGATGATGAGAGCTAGGAGACTTTGGTGCTATACATATTACAAACTGTAACTTGGATAAAATCCAAATGTACATAGATACAAAAATTATTTTGAAAGATGAACCTCAAGGTTCAGAATTTATGTGCTGCATAATCTGGAATGCTTATTATGTGGATGTGATGTCTGATGTCCGATTGAAATCAACCCTGCCTAGTTAACATCATTGTGTTTTGCTACCCAGTTCACTTAATTTCACAACTTCCCACGCCCTATTCTTTGCTCGTAGATTTGAGGTCATAAATAGCTTGATTTGGATATAAGGAAGGATGATAAGTTTCACCTAGAGAAATGGGTTTGGACAGAAACCCTTTAAAAGTGGTTGTTTTGAGGATAAGTTGCTCTTGTATTTTAAGAGAGCAACGGGTTTGCATTTAATGAGTGTTTGGAAAGTTACAAAAAAGTTGGAAGTGATCTCTCTTGTTTGCTGGATTTGATGTTGATTGTGGAAGTAGGAAATTTTCTTGCTCTGGCAGTGATATTTTGTAGTAATTCACCTCTTAAGTTCAAATTCATCAAGTTGGCGATGGATAAAATGAGAAAAATAAAGATCTGTTCCTAAGCTCTTGTTTGGAGGTCAATGATGGAACATCAAGGAATGCTGCTTCTGATGGCAGTGTGCAAAACTGGGAGATTGGATCCTTCCATGACTTTTTTATAGTCAATTCACAATTTAAAGACTAAAGTTGTTTTTTTTTTCTTTTTCGGAGGCAGGTTGGGGTTTCTTTAGCAGTTGATGAGATTGGTAATCATTTACTATTACATTATGTGCTGGCTGGGCATTTATATGAGTTAGTGTGGCAGCTATAATTATGGCCAGGCAAAATTCATGTGTTTAAATACTTAGAGAGTAGTAGTGTTTTTATAGTTACCAAAAAATTATTATGCTGCTAGTTATCTCTTATGTTGGAGGAGACAAAACATGTGTTTCTGAGAAGAATCTACCTTATTGCTTTGAATGATTTCTGGGAGGTTATATATACTGGCATATGAGGCTATCCTTTTCTAGTCAGGAGTATTTTTAAAACTCCATCGACTATTAGTTCTGAATGCACCACAGCTGCTGTTTGCATTTATATTATGGTCTGATTCACTAAATACACATATTGTGCATATCTTTTTTTTGTATAAAATTTCCACCTTGCACCAAATAAAAGGATAGTCAGTTTATTACTATGTTTTCTCTGTGCAGATTTTTTGACTGGGATGAAGTCAAGGACAATGAAGACCATAAATTGGGCCTTAAACCATCCAAAAAAGTACTGACACAATTAGAAGATGTTGGACAGCAATTAGCATTGGCCTTTAACAGTGACAGCTCTGTACTTGCTGTGGGGGGCGAGGTAGAGAGTTCTTTGCATTTCCTTCTGTTAATTTTCAATGTAATCGCTTCATGACATAAAAGGGAATAGGCATTCTGAACACTAGGAAGACACGCCTAAATGATATTGCTTTGTTTTCTTTTCTTGTCATTTTTTCCTGCATATGCAAAGTGGTTGTCCTACAATCATATAAAGGATTAAAAGAATTAAAAAATCTCCAACCTAGTCCGGTAGCATAAGAAGCTAATAACTATTCTTCCTTGATTTTTTACAAAAGTTAAAATTGCCAGTCAGCTTTGATAACATGTATAAAACTGATATAAGGCCTGGTAGGGATTGTATGAACCAAATTGGCCAAAGATGAAAGCAGCATCAACACCTACCATCTAAAATAGGTTGTGGCATTTAGGGGATCAATGATAGGATTTTTGGCTTCCGTCCTTGATTAGGTCTAGAAGGCAATGATGATTAAAAATAAAGAATAAGGTAAGTGTCCATTTTTTTTAGAAGAGATGCTACTGTCCTGAGTTGTGAACAAAGCATGTTTTTAAGTGACCCCCACTTTGTACATGTTTATATGATCAATTGAAAGGCGCGATAAAAAAATAACTTTTTGTGTCAATTCTCTCTAATTTTCACTGTTTTTGATGGTTGCATTCCAGCTTCTAATTATTTTATTACATTCTAACTTGTAATTTTATTAGCTAAAGATGACTGGTATGTAGATATAGTTTGTGAGGATTTAAGTTACGTTCCACCACTCCATCTTTCAATATCAAATTTTAGAACCTGCCATATGGCCATTTACCTTCCACTTGAAGTATCAGAATTTCCCCAACTAGGTCTTTATTTTTAATGATGATGATGTAGAAGAGAGCCAGGATACCTTTCTGAAAGATAACATGCTTTAATATGCTTTAATTTTGGTACAGTACAGGATGGCAGTTTAAGGGTTTTCAAGTGGCCTAGCATGGAAATTATTCTTAATGAGGCTCAAGCCCATGCATCTTTAAAGGACTTGTGTTTCAGGTTGGCAAAATGATACTAGGAAAAAAATTTCTATTCCTAGAGATTTTAGCATGAAGAATGTGTAATCTATTTAATTGTGTTGCAGCCCAGATGGAAAATTTCTGGTTTCACTGGGACAGCGTGACCGTGGTAGAGTCTGGGATGTAACTTCATCAACAGCTGTAGCCTCTTTACCAAAGGAAAATGTAAGCTGTAAATAATAATTAGTTCTTTACTGAATTCTTTTCTTACTAGCAAATGCTTTGACCCTCCTTGTCAAAGCGGTCAATACCTTCATGCTAACATAGTAATCGATCTTATTATTGATTTCATTTTGAGTGTCAGCAAAAAAAAACATCTTGATCAACTTACCTGAAAGTAGATTTGAGTAATCTATGACTCAATTAATCTAGGTTACTTATGGTCTCACAATCATGGCTGGCACTCAATTTCTATCAAATGAGTGTTGAGCTGATTGGATTTACTGTGTTTTACTTCCAGGATGAGATTTTTGCTGCGTGCAGATTTTCTCAAAGGAGTGATCAGACTAAGGTTCTCTATATTGCTGCAATAACAGGTGAATATTCATACAGTAACCAAGTTTTTCACGCTCCCTCTGACCTTTGTTGTTCTCAACATCCTACTTACTGTGTTACATAGACAAGGGTGCTAGTATTGTGATTTGGAACACAAGCTCGTGGAGGAGAGTGAGCTCAAAGCATGTAGCCCGTGAACCAGTTTCGTCCTTCAATGTCTCACCTGATGGAAAGCTTCTTGCAATGTACAGAATCTCCACTGTTAATTAAAAGTCCTTGAGCTCATTTTGCTAGCTCCTTGATGTTAAGATATATTATTATTTCTTGTGATTGAATGACAGGGGTATGACTCAAGGAGATGTGCTGCTTGTAAATTCGACCAACTTGAGTGTCAAAACGATAATTAGAAAAGCACATCTTGGCATAGTAACAGCATTGGCGTTCTCTCATGATTCAAGGTTAAATGACAACATTGTGTCTACACATACACTTTAATCAACATTTTAATTAGGTCACTCTCATCTAGGGGTGACATCTGACTGTTAAGCATGTGCTATTTGAATACAGGGCTTTGGTCTCTGCATCTATGGACTCAAGTGCAAGGGTGACACTAATTGAGGACAACAAAAGTGGTATGTACATTGCGATTCACATTTTTCCTCCTGCCATTAATGTCTCAGTCACAGACTAAAATCTCTGGGAATTTAATTTAGGGCAAACACAAAATGACTTTTCCCAAATAGTATGGTAAACTGAATGTTTGGTATTAGTGGACTGTGAAGTCAGAAAGTAAAATGCACACCGCCAAATATGGTGATCTTTTCAGTGATGATTTTTACATGCAGTGCCATTGTATCAAAACTTGCTCTTTATATTTATTCATGCTTGCGATTTTGTGGTAATTCACCAATAATTTACCCATGGCTTGGAGTATTTTACTAAAAGGGATGGTTTAGAGAAAACTAGAATGTTGGACAGGAAAAATAGACATATACTGGTCAAGTAGGCAGTTAATACTCCTAAGGTTTTTGAAAAGTTAGGCATATAATTGGTCTTTGGGAGGGAACTAGTTTGATATGTGAAGGAGGTGGATTGTTAATGGAGATTAAAAATGATAAAATTGATTGGGAAACCATTTTGGGCATTTCCCTTGTTCCTGACATGCTACTTCTCTTATTTCTAAGCATAAGGAATCTTTTGTTACTTGTTTAGCTGCAGGAGGATCAAGCATGCAGATCATTATACTCATCATTATACTTGCAATTGCTGCATATTTCTTGAAGGATGGAGTTCTTCCTTTTCTTGGCTAGATATCAGGTAAATCAATGTGAATTTTACTATGATTTATGGAATAAAGGCTGCCATATTGTAAATGATAGGTGGAAGCCTATCAGTATCACAGTCCAATAATAGCGTTATGGCAATGAGAATGTAGTTTACCAGGTGAGCCTGACAGATGGCCTGCACTTGAACTATGCCACCACATTATGGCTGGTTTTCCTGTGATGCGGATCGATACTGAATTGTATGGGCTCCAACACTGGTATCAGAATCTTGCTATTTTTTTTACCAACCAAATTATCAAGTCGCTTAATGATTTCCTTAAAACATTTTGGTGGTGATTCTCAAATTCTTTTTTATCATCTCACGTTAATGATTTGTTATAATTGACTTTTCCCCTGTCCAAATCCCATAATTGTTTGTAGTTTTTTCGCAACTTTAATTTTCTGTAGTTTAGATGATTGATTGTCATGTAAATAAGATTCACTAATTATCAAAATTAAAAAAAAAAAACAAAAACGAAAAAGGCCTGTTAGATGTATTTTAGATTCTGTCGTCGTTGAAGGAATATTTGTTACATGCTTTATTATCTCTTGATACATACTATCACTGAAATTATGCGAAACTTGAATAGAAAAAATGGACGGTCGGTGGTGGACAGATATGGCAACAAAAGCGATCCTGGAAAGGGGATCCGGCGATGGCCAGGTGCACTTGCACCAGCAGTTTGTGAGCGTCTTATGTGCACCTTGGGTAGGCACGGGTTGTTATGCACGTGTCCTAGACTCCACGTATCTGGGTTGTCTTATTTTGTGGTTTTCGGCCCTAAATATCTGAAACCGTGCAGGGAGGTTAGCTGGATACATGCCTCTAGTAGTCCGGGTGCCTTGGCCCCTTTAACACCTGGTTTATTACTAGCCTTTTTTTTAGTCTGAGAATTGGTTACCACTTTTATAAAAAGAGAAGAAAGATGGCATGAAGTATACGAGGGTTTTAGGTGTGATCAGGATTTCCTTATACAAAACTAATTTTCATGTAATTAATCGTTATCTTCCGGCCCTGAACTTTGACTTAGAGAATCTCGCTTGCTTCGCTACTGGATCAGATCAGCCTACTTGGATTATTAGGCTTGTCCAACAATATTGATGGAGCTTGTCATGTTCTTTTATCTTTACGGTCGTATACCTCGAATAAAATTTTGTATATCAGATCTAAATTGACCTCAAGTTCAGTCATCCAATCTTCATTCGTAAAATGAGAAAAATGCTAACCGGATAAGATTGTTATACATCTACCTTTATTTTATTTATTTTTTTCAGCTGTTATTCCCTTGATGCTCATGAAATCTCAATCTACGTAGAGAATAGGAAGAGAATTTGATCTTCCTCTCTTACCAAGTACGTGTTTTAAATAGCAACTGTCGGCAATTCAGTGTCCAAATGAACATGAATTTTATGACAGGATAAATGCCAGAAACCAAATTGGTAGCATGGCATGGATAGAGAGAACTGTCGCGAAAACTGTGGTTCATTGTCTTCCCATCACCTGTCCTGCTTTATATGAAATTGGAGGAATTATATATTATTTAAGCTGACCGAGTCGCAACATAAAATCAAATGCTAAAGCTGTGAAACCAAACGAAGAAAAAGAAAGAACTCTAAGCTCGATTACAAGAGAACTCAAGTTTATTCTCTAATGTCATTAGTTTTTTGCACATTTCCACCCAATTCATGTATTTACGAAGTGGAGCCATTGATTCGAGGTAGAAACTTTGCAACTCAGTCACGTTTCAGGAAAAACATGCAATCGTTAGAAGTTTCTGTTCGCTCAATATTGCGCTTCGATGCAATGAGAGACTGTTTACCTTTAAAAACTCGCAATACGTCCGAGAAATTTCATTGGTGTTTCCTGTGGTAAAGCGGATAGACAACAAGGGCAGACATCAGAAAAGTCAATAGCACCTGCAACAATTAATGCATTAACCAGTGAAGTTGGAGTTGGGACAGTATCACATTTCTTTTAACCGGATCGAATAGAGACCCATCCACTTCCAAGTCCGAAGATATTAAAACAGTGAAACAATAGTAGATTGCTTTTTCTCTCCAAAAAGAAATGAAAAAACAATACAAAAAAAGAAACCATTGTTGCAACATATGGCAAGAGATTTGAAGTAACTAACATGGTACCTAGTTGCCATTTAAAAAAAATCAATTTCATTGGAAAAGCAGGCATTTATGGTTCCAAAAAGAGTGTAAATTTGAGTAAAATCCAAATGAAGTCAACATAGACATAAGGATTGCTAAAGGAATTTAGGTACCGTGTTTATAGTATGCCATCTTTCCAGTCTTTTGATTCTAGACTGCATGCCCTCAATTATCCCTTCTAAAGTAGCAGCGTCCCTACTTGGAGAGGATTCTGAAGCTGAGCCGCTTCCCTGTCAGTTTGGAACAGTATTATAAAAACAGTGAACTCCTCAGTGGCTCAACCTTGAATATATATTAAAAGGTCGTTTCTCAAATAATGGTTAATTCTTTTGGACTTAACAGAAAATGATGGTCAAAGGAAGGACAATAAGGTTGTCTCTCATTGAGCATTTTGTTAGCTGGAAAGATGTCCTGGCCCTCTATCAATACATGCTGCCTATTTCAACATAGAAGAAATAAAAGGACTGATATCTTACACTAATTTTCCCACAAGTAAAATCAAATGTCACAACCAGATGGCTGTTATCGCATTCAATAATAGTAAAATACCTGAGATTGTATAAATTCGACAAGTTCCTGCAACCTTGCAGCTTGTTGAGCATGAATTCCACTGTAACTTCATTGCATTATTGGTAATCTTTCCAAAATGATCTGCATATACCTCTGAAAGTACAACAAATCCAAATAATGAGAGGCCGAAGTAGTCCCAGTGCTGAAGATAAAACTATAAAAGCAGAGCTGAAGGCAAAACCTTAGTTGTGTATGAACCATCCAGTTTAAGTGATGATCCAGCTGCTGCCACAGCTTCCTTATTGACCCCTTTGATCTGTAAGTAAGGACTAGGGATGTCTGATGAAATTTCGTCGTGGGATTTTAGTTAAGGTATTAAATCCAAGCTGTTTGAGACCATTAATTTCTTAGCAAAAATAAATATGGGATAAGTTTAGAATGAGAAATATGGATACTTTCCCACCAGCACTTCAAACTCTCACTTTTTCGTTCAACAAATAAGTTATTTTTATTTGCAGGTACAAATCTAGTAACAGTTTGAGAGTGTGATTAAGATTGTATTTCAAAGTGTTTTTTGTTCAAAAATATATTATAATAATCTTTTTTTTAAATCATTTTTAATATCAGTATATTAAAATGATTTATAACACCAAATTATTTTAATTTAAAATATTTTTTTAAATTCTTTTGAAACGGGATGTCAAACATAAGATTTATAGCAAGTGTGTCAAACATCAAAATGATGTTTTTTTATATATAAAAAAAAAACCTTAACAGCAGTTTATATCTGTTCAGGCTGCCATCAGCCTTAACCTTCACAGGATACACCTACCGACATCTAAGAGGGTTGATGATGCAAACCAAGGAGCTGGACTGGTTGATCATACACTCGCGGATAGGAATGAATTTGCACAAGACGCGTTGTCACTTCCAAGTGGCCCAATTACAAGACTTAGAGCCAAACACTTCAAGGAATCACTAAATGGGCTAATCCAAGAGATTTGGGCTGATTCTAAAAAGACCAAGATGGGATCAGATGCTAATCAAGGCTTAGTCCACATCATCAAAGCAATTGAAGAGGGTAATAATTATGCCAAAACGTTTCAGCATGATCTAACCATCAAAGGGCATGAATTTGATGACTTTCAAGGTTATTAATTAGAGGAATAAAAGTTAGTCTTAAATGGTTATGTTAAATATATTGAATTTAGTCATTTAGCTATTTATGACAGCCTCTAGAAGTCCAAGAGACCTAAAAACGTGGGGACTTGTTTATGTTACTTTTTGAGCTATTTTAAGGCTTTAGTTATGACTTTTCCTATTCTTGGAGGGTTGTTCCAAGTATAAAAAGGGGTATTTTGAAATAATAAAACAGATTATGTTTTCAGAGATTATTATATTTGTGAGGTTTTGTGTTCCTCTTGGTTCTTAAGAGAACTCCTAGAACTTATCAAGTTAATCTTGTGGCGTTCAAACAACCAAACTTATCACCTTGATTGTTGAGTGATTCTCAGGTTTTCTAGGTGTGGCGTTTCAATCCTTTGTAGTCTTGGTTTTCATCTTGTTAGGTGTGGGGTCAAGGCTCAAACAATCTTGTCTACACGATCTTGGGGTTCTAAACCATCGTTGCTATTGGGTGTCATCACAATTGTTGATGGGGTTCATATCATTTGGTATCAGAGCTTTGGTTCTAAGATAAGTTTGACTATCTTTCATTTTTGTTTTTTCATTTATATACTGTTACCTCTTCTAGAAAAAAATATCATAAAAAAGGGGTACACGATTCAAGTCCAGAAAAAAAAAACATAAAAAAAAAAAGTATATTGTTACCTCATGTCATAATACTTCTTTGTTTTCAATCTTGTTAACCTTATTCAAGTCCAGAAAAAAAAATCGAAAAAAACAATCATAAAAAAAAAAATACGATTGCAGTAGAAAAACTTCGTTTCAATCTTGTATCTCATCATATACAAGTTCTTAGCCATTTTAGTTTTGGTTGTTTCTCATCTTTTGAATTGTTGTGGGATTATTTTGAATTAGTTTTTGGTAGTTCGATTAAGAACTAAAGAAGACACAAAAGAGTGGAAGAAAAAGGCAAGAGTGCGTGAGACCATAAGAGGGTAAAAGCCATTTAGTGTGCAAACACGAATGTAAGTGTATCATTTCTTGAGTGAAACACGTGAGGGAGTGTTTGTGAGGATTCTAACGTTGTTTTGCAGATTTTAAATATGTCCATTAATCAAGAAGATACAACCGAAGAAGTTCGACAACCTGCAGTTCCAAACCTCCAAATGCAAGCCTTGCTAGGGGAGATGAGGCGTATGTTAAGGGCTGAATTAGAACCTATTCATGATAGGTTGGATAGGGTAGAAGCAGAGGCTCCTAGGGGACATCAACAAGACATTCCCAATAGGCAGCAAGGTGGGTGAGTTCCATGGTGGAATGTTGAGGAAGAAGCGGAATCAGAGTTTGATGAGCCATATTTGAACCGAGGCAGGTTTCAGCGTGCGAATGAGAATCGAGAAGCTAGGATGGGTAGGCCTAGGAGGGATAATGATTTGGGAAACATAAAGATTAAAATCCCATCTTTTCAAGGTAAAAGTGATCCTGAAGTTTATTTGGAGTGGGAAACTAAAATGGAGATGGTGTTTGATTGTCACAACTACGCGGAGATAAAGAAGGTTAAGTTGGCTGCTATTGAATTCACTGATTACGCCATTGTTTGGTGGGATCAATTACTGATCAATAGGAGAAGGAATAGAGAACCACCCGTGGACACTTGGGAGGAGATGAAAATGCTTATGAGAAAGCGTTTTGTACCCAGCCACTATTATAGGGGATTGTATCAAAAGTTGCAGAGGCTAAATCAAGGTTCCAAGAGTGTGGAAGAATATTACAAGGAGATGGAGGTAGCGATGATCCGGGCTAATGTGGAAGAGGACCGGGAAGCCACCATGGCTAGGTTCTTGCACGGATTAAATCGTGAGATTGCTGATATAGTTGAGATGCAGCACTATGTTGAGTTGACAGATATGGTGCATCAAGCCATAAAGGTGGAGGAACAACTCAAACGTAAAGGATTGGTTAGGAGGGGACAACCTATGGCTAACACCAGCCCATGGAAGACAGCTCCAAAAAGGGATGAGCAGCTACAACATAGGCCAAAATTTGAATCCTCTAAGAATTCCAAACCAACGACTGCTGCTACTTTAGGTAACATCGAAACTTCAAGTTCCAAAACTCGTGATATTAAGTGTTTTAAATGCCAGGGGCGGGGACATATAGCGAGCCAGTGTGTAAACAAAAGGGTGATGGTGATAAATGCCCAAGGAGAGCTTGAGTCGGAGAATGAGGAAGAAGTAGATGATAATGACATGCCACCGCTGGAGGATGCTGATGATGAGCAAAGTGCTGTGGTTGGAGATTTATTGGTAGCAAGGAGAGTTCTCAATATGCAGGTTAAGGAGGAAGAAAGTAACCAAAGGGAGAACTTGTTTCATACTCGGTGCTTTGTGAAAAACAAAGTTTGCAGTGTCATTATTGATGGAGGAAGTTGCACGAATGTAGCCAGCACTTATTTGGTGGAGAAATTGGCGTTAACTACCTTCAAACATCCCCACCCTTATCGGCTTCAGTGGCTGAATGAATGTGGTGAAATCAAGGTGACAAGGCAAGTATTGGTGGCACTATCCATTGGTAAATATGAGGATGAGGTGCTTTGTGATGTGGTTACTATGCATGCAAGCCATTTACTCTTGGGAAGACCATGGCAGTACGATCGGAGGGTTATGCATGATGGATTCACAAATAGGTATTCTTTCACTCATAGAAAGCAACCTATTATTCTTGTGCCATTGAATCCAGAACAGGTCAGGGAGGACCAATTAAAGTTACAAAGATCATGTGAACAAAAGAAAGAAAAAGAAATGAAGGCCGAAATAGAAAAAAAAGATTTACAAAAAAAAAAGAGACAAAAAAACATTGATCAGAGAGAAAAAGAAAGAGAAGGGATTTCGGCCATAGTGAGAGGAAGAGAGGAAAAATTCAATTACATTGCAAAAAAAAGTGAGATCAAGAGAGCGTTGTTTTCACAACAGCCCCTGATTGTACTCATGTACAAGGAGGCTCTTTTATGTACTAATGATCTCGTCGGTGCTTTGCCGAGCGATATTGTTTCTCTTTTGCAGGAGTTTGAAGATGTCCTTCCCAAAGAGGTACCTAATGGATTACCCTCCAATTCGAGGGATTGAACATCAGATTGATTTCATACCAGGTGCGTCAATTCCAAATCGACCTGCTTATAGGACTAATCCCGAGGATACCAAGGAACTTCAGAGGCAAGTAGGTGAATTATTACAGAAGGGGTATGTGCGTGAAAGCATGAGTCCGTGTGCGGTTCCGGTGCTATTAGTCCCTAAAAAGGATGGAACATGGAGGATGTGTGTTGACTGTCGAGCTATCAACAACATAACGGTAAAGTATCGCCATCCTATTCCTAGATTAGATGATATGCTAGATGAATTGCATGGTTCTTGTGTCTTTACAAAAGTGGATCTTAAGAGTGGATATCATCAGATTAGGATGAAAAAAGGTGATGAATGGAAAACTGCTTTTAAGACTAAATATGGTTTGTATGAGTGGTTAGTGATGCCTTTCGGTTTAACTAATGCTCCGAGCACATTTATGCATTTGATGAACCATGTTTTGCGTGCATATATTGGCAGATTTGTCGATGTGTATTTCGATGATATTCTAATTTATAGCAAAAACTTGAAGGAACATGTAATGCATTTGAGATCTGTCTTGGAAATTCTAAGGAAAGAAAAGTTGTTTGCTAATCTCAAGAAGTGCACCTTTTGCATGGACAAACTTGTTTTTCTTGGTTTTGTTGTTAGTAAGAAAGGAATTGAGGTGGACGAGGAAAAGGTTAAGGCAATCCAAGAGTGGCCAACTCCTACAACAATCAGCCAAGTGAGGAGTTTCCACGACTTAGCTAGCTTCTATAGACGGTTTGTGCGTGATTTTAGTAGCTTAGCCACACTTCTTACTGAAGTTATCAAGAAAAATGTGCCGTTTAAGTGGGGGGAAGAACAAGAAAATGCATTTAATCTGATCAAAGAAAAGTTAACTGATGCACCTTTGCTTGTTTTACCTAACTTTGCTAAAACTTTTGAAATTGAGTGTGATGCTTCAGGAATAAGTATTGGAGCTGTTTTGATGCAAGAAGGCCGTCCAGTTGCTTATTTTAGTGAAAAGTTGAGTGGGGCAGCCCTTAATTACCCTACTTATGATAAGGAGATGTATGCCTTGGTAAGGGCTTTGGAAAACTGGCAGCATTATCTATGGCCAAAGGAATTTGTGATTCACACGGATCATGAGTCTTTGAAGCATTTGAAAGGACAACAAAAGTTGAACAGACGCCATGCAAAGTGGGTGGAATTCATTGAAACATTTCCTTATGTGATCAGATACAAGCAAGGTAAGGAAAATGTGGTAGCTGATGCATTGTCCCGAAGGTATGCTTTACTTTCCATTTTAGATACAAAATTGCTTGGCTTTGAATATATTAAGGATTTGTATGCACAAGATTCTGATTTTGGTGATGTGTTTAATGCATGTGAGAAAGTGGCATTTGGAAAGTTTTATAGGCTCGAAGGATTTTTGTTTCGGGAAAATAAATTATATGTGCCTATGTGTTCTTTGCGTGAATTGTTTGTGGGAGAAGCTCATGGTGGTGGTTTGATGGGTCATTTTGGTGTAGCTAAGACACTAGGAATTTTGCATGATCATTTTTTTTGGCTTCATATGAAATGTGATGTAGAAAGATTCTGTGAGAAGTGCATCACTTGTAAACAAGCTAAGTCTAAGTTGAAACCCCATGGTTTGTACACCCCTTTGCCAATACCTAGTGAACCTTGGACTGATATTTCTATGGATTTTGTTTTGGGATTACCTAGGACTAAGAGGGGGAGAGATTCAGTTTTTGTGGTGGTAGATAGATTTTCGAAGATGGCACACTTCATTGCTTGTCATAAAACTGATGATGCATCACATATAGTTGATTTGTTCTTCAAAGAAGTTGTTAGGTTACATGGCATGCCTAGGACCATTGTTTCTGATAGGGATGCAAAGTTTTTGAGTTACTTTTGGAAGACTTTGTGGGGAAAGTTAGGAACCAAATTATTGTTTTCTACTACTTGTCATCCACAAACGGATGGTCAATCTGAAGTAGTGAATAGAACTTTGTCTACCTTGTTACGTTCTATCATTAAAAAGAACTTGAAAACATGGGAAGATTGTTTGCCACATGTTGAATTCGCTTATAATAGAAGTATACATTCAGCAACTAAGTTTTCACCTTTTGAAATGGTTTATGGCTATAACCCTTTGTCACCATTGGATTTAACTTCTTTACCTTTGAGTGAACGTGTAAACCTAGATGGCAAAACAAAGGCAGAATTTGTAAAGAAGATTCATGAAAAGGCACGACTAAACATTGAAAGGAGGACTCAGCATTATATCCAACAAGCCAACAAGGGACGCAAGAAGGTAGTGGTTGAACCAAGCGATTGGGTGTGGTTGCACTTAAGAAAGGAATGTTTTCTAGTGAAACGGCGTTCAAAACTCCTACCTAGGGGTGATGGACCATTTCAAGTAGTGGAACGCATCAATGATAATGCCTACAAGCTTGACTTACCAGGTGAGTATGGTGTTAGTGCAAGTTTTAATGTTTCTGATTTATCTCCTTTTGATGTAGGTGATGATTTGAGGACAAATCCTTCTCAAGAGGGGGAGAATGATGCAAACCAAGGAGCTGGACTGGTTGATCATACACTCGCGGATAGGGATGAATTTGCACAAGACGCGTTGTCACTTCCAAGTGGCCCAATTACAAGACTTAGAGCCAAACGCTTCAAGGAAGCACTAAATGGGCTAATCCAAGAGATTTGGGCTGATTCTAAAAAGACCAAGATGGGATCAGATGCTAATCAAGGCTTAGTCCACATCATCAAAGCAATTGAAGAGGGTAATAATTATGCCAAAACGTTTCAGCATGATCTAACCATCAAAGGGGATGAATTTGATGACTTTCAAGGTTATTAATTAGAGGAATAAAAGTTGGTCTTAAATGGTTATGTTAAATACATTGAATTTAGTCATTTAACTATTTATGACAGCCTTTGGAAGTCCAAGAGACCTAAAAATATGGGGACTTGTTTATGTTACTTTTTGAGCTATTTTAAGGCTTTAGTTATGACTTTTCCTATTCTTGGAGGGTTGTTCCAAGTATAAAAAGGGGTATTTCAAAATAATAAAACAGATTATGTTTTCAGAGATTATTATATTTGTGAGGTTTTGTGTTCCTCTTGGTTCTTAAGAGAACTCCTAGAACTTATCAAGTTAATCTTGTGGCGTTCAAACAACCAAACTTATCACCTTGATTGTTGAGTGATTCTCAGGTTTTCTAGGTGTGGCGTTTCAATCCTTTGTAGTCTTGGTTTTCATCTTGTTAGGTGTGGGGTCAAGGCTCAAACAATCTTGTCTACACGATCTTGGGGTTCTAAA
Source organism: Salix dunnii (assembly GCA_015731905.1). Lineage (NCBI taxonomy): Eukaryota > Viridiplantae > Streptophyta > Magnoliopsida > Malpighiales > Salicaceae > Salix > Salix dunnii. Next base: position 7,311,634 of record CM027668.1, on the reverse strand, counting down.
CCATCGTTGCTATTGGGTGTCATCACAATTGTTGATGGGGTTCATATCAGTTGACACCACTAGGGCAAACTACTATATCCCAAGTGTGATTAGATTTCTGGGCATGTAATTCTTCTTGCATGGCGTGCTGCCAACAAGATTCTCCAGTAGCTTGTGAATAAGAAGTAGGTATGACAGTAGAGTGTAATGTAGCAGAGAAAGCAAACTGAGTAGTCTTGGAGGATTGAAACCCATACCTGTCAAGTGGTATAGAAATTCTAGTAGTTCATCGTAAATGAGGCAATATAAGAGGTGAGTTAGGTACCTCAGAATCAGTAAGATGCCTTGAATCAAATGGCAGGACAGTAGAGGAAGGAGGCTACACAGGTGGTCGTCTGCGTTTGTACACTAGCAATGGCTCACGAATAGAGAATTCCTGTGTTATTTTCTCAATAGTAAGAGTGTTTAGTGGATCATGCTGACAAGTAGAATCAAAATCAGTGACATAAGGTAACATAGCATGTGTGTTAGGTGGTGTTGAGGAAAATATAGGAAAAAAACATTGATTTCCAAGAAATGTAACATTTCTTGGAGACATGAATTCGATTAGTATGAGGATCAAAGCAAAAATATCCCTTTTGATTCATCCTATACCCTAGAAAAGCACATTTAACGGACTAGGCAGTGAGTTTATAACTAGAAGGAGGAGGCCAATGCATAACATACACACCCGAAGGTGTGTAGATTATTACATGTAGGTTGACAGTGATGAAGCCTAAAATATGGAGAATCTAGACCTAATTTTTGTGAAGGAAACCGATTGATTAGGTATACAGCAGTAGTAAGGGCTTCTACCTAAAATTTTGGTGGAATAGAAGTTTCAATAAGTAGGGTTCGAAGGGTTCTAACAACATCTAAAAGATGTTAATTTTTACGTTTTACTACTCCATTTTGCTGTGAAGTATAAGAACAAGATCTTTGAAAAATAATGCCCTTGTTTTGCAAGAATGATTGGAAATCATCGGACATATATTCTCCTCCAGAATTTGATATGAAGATCTTAATGGTGGCAGCAAATTGATTTTGTACTAGTTCTAAAAACAATTTGAACCTAGAGAAGACTTCTGATTGTTTTTAGGAAATAAACCCATGTATACCTACTAAAGTCATCTATAAAGGTTACAAAGTATTTGTAACCGGCATGAGATAGTATTGGACTAATTCCCTATACATCACTATGAACAATGTCAAACAATTTCATTGCTCTATTGCCCTCAGATGGGAAGGGTAATATTTTGCTTTTTCCGAGTTTACATGTAGCACAATCAAGAAATAAACTAGAAGAGAAATGCATTTTATTATTGATTAGGCCAGATTTCAAAAGATGAGATAACACTTTATGATTTGGATGACCAAGACGCTTATGCCACACCTCATTAGACACATTTGAGACATTACAAAAAAGAGATAACATAGGAAGAGAAACTAGTCTTCGCAGAACAGCATAGTGTAGGAGAAATAGATGACCTTGCTTAGACCCCTTCGCTATCAACTGCCCTGTCATTTAATCCTGCACAATATAACCATGTTTAGAGAAAAAAAACCTTACAATTATCATCTACAAATTGCCCTACAAATGCCAAATTAGGTGAGACAAAAACATCATTTAAAGGAGGTTTATCACCAACTACTACAATGGGAAGAACACTCCCATTAATTGTTTGAATCCGTGAGGTTCCATGATGTTTTCTGATATTTCTTAACCCTTTCAACGAGTAAGTTATATGATTTGATGCCCCAAAATCTAAAATCCAAGAAGAGAGTGAGGAAACAGCCTTGCCTTGAAGCCCAAGTGTGGTAAAGGCACTTACAATCATTTATTATATCATATCTTTTGTTATATGAGTGATTGAGTGAGATGTAGTAGCTGTTACCATATTGGCAGAGTTGGCAATGGGCTGATTTTTGTTAAACTGTGAGGGTGGTCGAACAGGACACTCTTTAATAATGTGTCCATATTGTTTGTAGTAGCTGCAGACCTTGTTTAGATAGTATGGTGCAATATGTCCATACTTCTTGCAGCTATAGCACTGAGTTTTCCTCATCTCAGCCCCCCTCCCTCTATTATAGGTAACATAGGCCACAAGAGCCATTTTTGCTTGTTCCATGGTTTTCTGAGTGTGAGACGTTCTTCTTGCAAAAGCACCCAAATACAAGCATCTAGAGATAGAACATGATCTCTATTCACTAGTGAAGCACGAATTGATTCATATTCAGATCTCAATTTCATCATAAATTGCTCTTTGGCTGATTTTATAGTTGCATTGCCAAAGCCCCTTCTGCAGATATCTTGGTTGTGACCAAATTTAATAATCATTTCATAGTGTTAGGAATCTAGCATAATACTCCTGTATTGATAGATCCCTTTGGGTATAGTTTGCAATGCTCAATTTAAGCTGAAATCTTCTGGCATTGTTGTCTTGATTATAAACTTGTGTGAGATGATCCCATATGGCCTTTGTTGACCTATGAGGTCTCAAAAACATGATTACATGAGGTTCTACAGAACTTAGGATCCAAGATATAATTTGTGCATCCTTGGCTACTCATACAGCCTTTGCACCGGCAAACACTTCAACATCCATGTCTTTTTTTTCACTCTCATCTACATGACTCCACAGCACCTTTCCCTTGAGAAACATCTCCATTTGAAATGCCCAGGCAACATAATTTTTGCTAGTAAATTGGATAAAAAAATTTGCCTTCTCCATTAAGCTAAGACTCTTAAACTCTATGTTTTTAAGGATTCTAAGGATTTCTAAGAAAGAGGCTCTGATAACATAACATAATTGGTATGAATTACCTCTTCTCTTGCTCTACTGCTCTTATTTATAATATCAATGCATGTAAATTACAGCCTGTCAAGCTATATTTAGAATATTATTTTTAGGAAATAAATCTTCCTTTTTACACTTCAGTATAGATGCTTTCATTTTTTGTGTTTATTGTCAGCCTTAACATGCTTTTTCTTTTCTATGTTAATAGTCCACTATTCTTGTTTCTTACTGTCAAAGTTGTCTTCCTTTTCTGTTCTTCCTGTCAATTGTCCTAAGAAATTATGTTCTTAGTACAAGAAAAAAGATCACATTATCAAAGAATATCATATTTGTCCTTAAAATCATCAGGCTAAAGCACTTCAAGTCTCTATTATTGTGCCTTTAGCAGCAAATACTATCACATCTCTTAGGTGTTGTCTCCATGCTTACGCCTCTGGTAGGAAATTATTGTACATCAAAAATGGTGCAACAAATGTTAATTTTAGCATCATCTCCCATAGGGTTGCAAGGTAAACATTCTACTAAACTCCGATACATAGACTCAGGGGCTGAAAATCACATGACAAATACTTCTACTGTTCTAAGCCATGTGCGGGTCAATCGGCCATTCAGATGGCCAATGGTAGTTCCTTGCTCATCACTGTTATTGATGGTCTCTTGTACATTTACTAATGTGTTCCTTGCTCTTAAGCTTTCCTCGAATCTTATATCTGTTGAACAATTAGTTGATGATAACTGTGATGTTCTTTTTTTTTTGTATTGGTTATGTTGTACAAGACTAGGTAATGGGGAACCCAATTGCGAAAGGACCTAAAATGGAGTGCTTGTTTCCACTGTTTTTATCTATTCCAAAATTTTCTTCAAATTCTTTTATCAAGTCTTTTGCTTGTAATAAAATTCTTGCTCCGAGTATGGTGTGGCATCGTCGCATAAGTCATCCCAATACTCAAATTTTATCCCATGTATTGCACTCTAATTTTCTAGGTTGTAAAAAATATTCTTTTTTTTATCTCTTGAGTGTAATTCTTGCAAAATTGGTAAAAGCTAAACTCTTATATTTCCTTTGCATGCTAGTCAAGCTTCTCACTGCTTTGATCTTATCCATAGTGATGTTTAGGGACTTTCCCCAGTTGATTCCTATGAAAAATTGAAATACCATGTGACATTCATTAATGATTATAGCAGATTTACTTGGATCTATTGTCTTCACTCTAAATCAAAAGTTTCTCGTACTTTCACCGAGTTTTTAGCGTATGTTGCTAATCAATCTTCTACCTCTATTAAAACATTACACAGATTCTAGTGTTGAATATTTGTCTACTGATTTTCAAACATTATTGGCTTTTAATGGTATTATTCATCAGCATTCATGTCCTGCTACTCAACAGAATGGAGTAGCAGGACGCAAAAATCATCTTCTTGATGCGGTACGTACTCTCTTTTTAGAATCCTTTGTTCCTTCCATTTTATGGATTGAAGCTCTGAAAATTGCTACTCACTTGATTAATCATTTACCCTCTCAAGCCTTACATATGGAGTCTTTCTATTTTTGCTTGTTTGCTAAGCAATCTAATTATGATAATCTTTGTATCTTTAGTTGTCTGTTTTGTTCATTTACCACCCCATGAGCGCCATAAATTATCTACTCAATCTGTTAGATGTGCATTCCTCGGATATAATGTGTCAAAAAGACTTTGTCCGTTATGATCCTACTTTATGACACTTATTTCTAGGAATGTCATTTTCTTTGAAAGTCAAAAGTTCTTTTTGGTGTCCTCTGTGTCTTCTCCATAACAAATTCAAGAGTCATCAGTGTTGTAGAGAGAGAGATGCTGCGAAAGAGAGAGATGTGCCAATGGTGACTCTATCGGCGCTGAGGAAGGGGAACTATTATTGGTGGTTATTTGTATATTTTTTGTGGCTTTGTAAATCGATTGTTTCCCACTCGTCCCTGTTATTCTCGTGTGTTTTTTTCTATATATTATTTCATATCGTGTCATAAGTATCTCTCTGTCAACTTCCCTATAAACTTCCCCCGTGTTCTTTAAATTTTTCACCCCAGTAAAATATTTTGCTTGTAAATCTTCTTCTCTTCCTTTAGCCACTTCCCCCTCTTCTCATATGTGCATGCATGGCTATTTATAAGCGAAAGAGGCAACCCCCTTGTTTTTGTAAAATTATCTCCCCTATAAATATTTTGCTCGTAAATATTCTCCTCTAGCCACTTCCCCCTTTTCTCATCTGTGCATGCATGGCTATTTATAGGTGAAGGAGGCAACTGAAAAGTTGCCCATTACGTGCAGCGTCGCGTTGCCGCCCCTACATTGTTCAATGGCGTGCATTGCTCAGATGACATACTTGCACTATTCAGGTAATTGAACAGTGCACATTTGCAGGTTTGATGATTTGGGAGAAGGTGAAAATACAATTTGGTCCCTTAATTTATAATTATTCTAATCACATCCTCAATTGGCTTTAAACTTTTTATTTTGTGCAATTTTATCCCCGTCAGAATTTCAAAAGCAACCTGAGCTTTGCGTGCCTTTTTTATTTTAATCCTTGGTTTTCGATTTGTGTGATCTGATTCTCAATTGACCATTAAACCTCAGTTGCTTTCAATTTGGCTCCTGATTTTGCATAATTACCTTCGAAAAATTCAATTCGATCTTCCAAAATTCCAATTAAAACTTAATTAAGCTCAAGAACTTAACTTTTCATTGATTAAGCATTTAATAAAATTAATTTGACCAATTTAAAGTATAATTAAATCCTTGCACTTAATTAAATTCTTCGATTGGACCCTAAATTAATTTCCAAGCATAATTACACTTGAAATTTGTCGACGATTAAATCAAATCAGCCTATAAAAAATAATTATGCTTTTCGACTTGATTTTTACACATATTTATTTAATAATAAATTATTTTAACCTTAAATTTGTATTTTTCTCTATTTTTAGGACAAAAGAGAGATGATCGGACTCTCAGAAATAACCAAAATTTTCACATTGATTTTTCTACCAACACCGACCTTTTTTATTTTATTTTTGGATAGATTTTGGAGAATAACCCAGAAATTAGGTTGCCACTAATAATGAGGTAAGCAACTATTAGGACAACTCCCCAAAACTATTTTGGGACATTAGAGGAGAACATGAGGGATCTAGTTATTTCTAATAGGTGTCTATTCTGTCTCTGCAGCTCTATTTTGTTGAGAAGTGTCAACACAAGAACTTATTTGAATAATGTCATGATTTAGGAGGTATTCCTAGAACAGTGTTGACATCTTTTTCTGCATTATCTATTTTTAGGACTTGGATTTTGATTTGGAATTGAGTTTGTATCATAAAATTGAAGTGCTAAAACAATGTACCAACTTCAGATTTTTCTTTCATAAGGAATATCCAAGTTAACCTTGTATGATCATCCACAAATGAGACAAACAATCTAGTTCCTTATATGTTTTGTACTTTTGAAGGACCCCACACGCCATTATGGATGATTGCAAAAGGATGGGATGATTTATATAATGTGCTAGGGTAGCTACGAGTGTGTTTTGAGAGTTAATAAATTTCACAACTGAAAAACTTGGAATTTTTATTGATAAATAAAGATAGAAGCATCTTTTCAAGATACATGAAATTGGGGTGACCAAGACGATAGTGTCATAACATAACATCATTGTCTTTAATAACATAGTTATTGAAAATTGATTGACCCTTGGGTTTTGTATCCACTACCTTTTGAACTTTGTACTGTAGAGGGAGGTTATTACTGAGTAGATAGAGCCCTGCATACATTCTAGTATTACCAATCCTTTTCCCCGAGGCCAAATCCTGAAAAACACACAAGATAGGGAAAAATTTAACAACACAATTTAAATCACGTGTTAGTTTGCTAATTGAGAGTAGGTTGCAATCTAGTTTAGGAACATAAAAGACTGATTTAAGATGCATGTCTTTTGAAATCTTGCTCTAGCCTTTTCCTTCAATTTTTGATAATGTTCCATCAGCAATTCTAACTGCACTGTCTTTCTTGCACTGATTATATTCATGGAGAATAATGTCATCTCCTATCATGTGATATGATGCTCCAGAGTCAACAACCCAAGGCTCTGAGTAATTTTCTTTACCTGTAGAAGTAGTGCTTTTTTGTACAGTCAAGCTAGATCCAGAGACTGGAGTGATGGTTTGACTAAACATCTTCTGTAGGACCTCCTGTTGCTGCTCGGTGAAGGGGTCTGTTGGTGTGTTGTTGGTCTTTTGTCAGTTGTTATCTGTAATTGCACCAGTATAGGCTCGACCTTATTTGTCATAGGATGGCCATGATGGTTTCCAATCACTAGGTTTTCCATGTATTTTCCAACAGGTTTCTTTGGTGTGTCCTGGTTTGTGACAGTGGTCATACCATGGTTTTCCCTTCTTCAATCTACTGTCCTAACTAGAGGTTCGAGAGACCAACACAGATCCTTTTATTGAAGATCCTAGGTTATGAGATCCTATCATAACTTTTTTTCTACTTTCTTCACGTTTTATTTTTGAAAAAGCTTCTCTGAGATTTGGGAGAGGTTTGGTGCCCATTATTATTCCTCTAACCTCATCTAGGGTTTTTATCGAGTCCTAGAAGAAATTTGAATATCCTATTTTGCTCAATAATTTTCTTGAACAAGGATGTCTCTAGGGCAGTTCCATGTATAGATTTCAAACATGTCAAGTTGCTACCAATGTTGAGACAATGTATTGAAATAGTGAGTTACATTGAGCTCTCCTTGGCATAGATCATGTAGTGCTGCTTCAATCTCAAATGATTCTGATGTGTTATTAGAATTTAAGCAAGTTTCCCTAGTTGTATCCCATATTTCCTTTATTGTTCCATAAAGGAGAAACTTTTCTTCTTTTTCATTTGCTATTGAATTAATTAATTATGACATTGCCATGTGATTCTATGTTTTCCATGTTCGAAACTGAGGACCACCTTTTTCTAGTATGATTGCTTCATCTATGAGAGTCATCTTTGCCTTTTTCACAGATGAACATCATGACTGATGAGAACCATTGAAGGTAATTATACCCATTGAGCTTGTGACATGTGATAAGGAGGGGTTATCAGTTCCTCCAAAGTTGATTGTGTTCGGTGGTTTTCCAAACCTTAAGGTGACCTCTGAGGTGGAGCTATGCCTTTCGGCAGCCATGTTTTTGTTTTAGGTTTAGGTTTAGGTTTTAGAACCTAGCTTTAATACCATGAAGATTTTTTAGGGAGAGAGATTGAGTTTTTTCTCTTCTACTTCTTATTCCCCTTTTTATGATGCATCCCTATCTATATATATACATCTTCTAAGAATTATAGTTTAACTAAATAATCATGCTAGGAATTAGAGTTTAACTAGGAAAGTAACTTTAACTTGGAAAACAATCTTTCCTAAACACGAACAAATAACCAGATTTCCTATATTAATATTTACTAAGACGATCATGGTAAATTCCTAACTTTGATTTAAATTTCAACAAAAACAATCTTTCAAGTAAAGGACAATTACCTGTTATTGAACTCCCATGTCTAGTATCTGATGATATAAAATGTCATATTGCTATTATATGCTCCATTTTACATTTTGTTGGAGATCGAGTCAATGGTTGAGATAAATCCTCAAGCTGATTAACAAGGTTTATGGAAGTATGGATTAGCCTTAGGGCAACAATGACCCTTTCTTGATTGCTTGTCATAGAAGTGTTAGGTAATAGTGGTGGTGCATTAAGACGTGGTACACCTATAAGTGAAGTGGCAGATTGTAGAAAGGATAACTATATCAGATAAACCAACCAAAATGCATAGACATAGTGTATTGATAGATATGATGTCAGTTCCAACCTTTTTTCTAAAAAATCATTTACAGATATGACTTAGTGATCCAAGGTCCATCAACACCCATCCTCCTTGCCTCTGCTCCAATAGTCTACATAAGCGTACAATAGTCAAGATAAATAAAAGCTTTGGCCACAGTTCCCAAGTGGAATTCCAAGGACCAATCTAAATTCAGGTACTAAACAAAATTAGCACATAAAAAATCAGCTCTTTACTACAAGAATGGAAAGTGTTGGCCCAATTACTATCACATATATCATATAGATTAAGGAAAACATGTAGCGAAAATTGGATGATATGATTAAGCAAAAACTCAAGCTGAGTCATGAAACATGTCCAACAGCTAATGAGTGAAGATACAAAGCCAGAACAATTTGTTAGGTTACATGTTAATCATATGCACTGCATAGCAAAATAAGAAATCTCCATCATGATTATTAGGAAATTTCTACTAGCATTTGACAATCAAAACATCCATGAACTTGCATGCTAATGTTACCCATTCACAACACTCGGCATGAAGAAAAAAAAATTCATCCATTCAATCTCCCTGAAGCAAACTGAAAAACTCGATGTTTCATGCACTCATGCTAAAAGTTATCAAGAATTGTTTTTTGTAATACTTTCTTGTAGAAAAGATGATGGAATAAAATTGTGTCTCCTATATTGTTTTTGTGGTGTAACTATCTAAAGGCATTTACAGAAAATCCCTAACTTAGGTTTGGAGCACTCTTATTGTTCATTGCAATTCCCCTCACTTTCTTCCTGTAACTTACTGGTGGATATGTTACTCACCCTCAAGTTTTTGCAGATTCTAATCTTTCCAATAAAAAATTTTATATTATACAAAACATGTGGGTGGGTGGATAAGCTGGCAGGTAGGTAATGATAATAATAATAATAATAATAATAATAATAATAATAATAAAGGTAAATAAATATCTTGCTCTACTAATTATCCAGTACCTTACTCAATTGTATGGAAAAATATAAGAATACAACAAAAAAAAATGATTGTAAAGCCTCCTACATGTTATCTTAATCAGAAAGATGGATCCATACTTTCCTATTCATCCCTCTCAACACCACGAATGTCTCATCACGAGTATCAATGGTAACGACAGTGAAAGATTTCCATTACTAACAGTTGAAGAAGTCTGTTTATAACTAACTCACTACAACAGTGTACCCTAAAGCCAGCAACCCACCAAGTGTCATTCTCCCAACCTGTCTCGACATTAAATGATAAAATAGGTAAGCAAAACCACCAAAGATTACAAATTCTGTGAAATATTAGTCTAGTTTTTAAAAGAATCAAACATGCATTTCAAGTTGTGGCTAATGTTGTCCTATAAAAAAAATAGACACCATACAAAAGAAAGAGGAATCTTTAGATCCCAAACAACACAAGAAACTATACATTTAAGACCCCTAAGCTACCATTTTCAATTAAGGATAGGATTACAATATTGATTGGAAATGGCACAAGTGTATGCATCTAGAATTTAGGGACCATGTTCTCAAATACAATTGTCTAAATAGCATGGCTCTTGTATTGAAGCTTCTAGAAGACAATGAAATTTCCTTATTAGCAACTGCAATTGACTACTAGGTAAGAATATTGCCAAAGGCTCCATTTGCCAAGAAATTCCTTCCCATTTTACTTGTTTGTCACAAATTTATTTTCATTAATTGATTGATAAGATGCCTGAATAGTGTGCTCAGCCACATGTAGATATGAGAAAGAAAGATCATTCCACAGGAACATGTCCTGATGTGTGTTTCAAAAAAAATAAAGTCAAACCTTTTTTTAATGATCATCAAGATTGTCTATAAACCTAAGCGTCTTATTGTTTTTTTGTCAATTTTTGCGCTTTGATTTTTTTTCTTGGAACCCATTAAGTCAAGTGAGTCACATCAAGACTTTAGTGCATCACATTAAGACAAATCCAACATGATTTAATTGGAAACTCATATTGGGCAAGGACTCGAGTTTGGAGTTTCAAGTTTGACTCGCTAGACAGGTTTAGTAGCAATATCAAAGATTTTAGTCCAGCCCACGTCATAACACTAGAAGTAAACTAGTTCTCAACTATTTAAGTTTGCAATGAACTATGGAAAGATGTACATACCTCACTTCTACATTTTAGCTTGTAGATTGCTTCTCTAAATGATGAAACAAAGCTTTTGTTTATTCTTATCTACAGAATAAAACCCCAAGATGAAAACTAGCATTTTAAAAATTGTAAAAGATACGGACAAAAACCCCAACCTGTGCATGGTGAAGGTCTGGCTCAGTGTGTTTCCTAAACAGCAAGAATATGCTGTTAATATGGTAATCCAACGAACAAGAATCTCCAATGTCATATTGAACTTTAGAGAGAAGACTGAAATGAACTCCACCAACCCGATCCACCAATCATATTTAGAGATCATCATATTTGAGGCTGTAAAGAAAATGATAGCTTCAGAGCCCCTTATTCAAATCAAGATATATAACTTCAGGGCATAGGTTACCACAGCAATAGGAATATCCAAAAAAGAGCGTAGTCTTGCATGCAAAGTGTAGGTGCCATCAACTCTATGGAAGCAAAGGAAAATCACAGTAAGGGTTAGTTCCCATGACTTGGCACTTCAGATGATGTGCTGCTCTTTATTCCTTTGGAACCAATACATCTGTTCTGTTGGCAATCAAAAACTAGTATCAAAGTATCTTTTCCTTTGGTCAAATCCTATTGCCAACACAAACAACAGTGTTAAGACAGACAAAACAAAATTTATATATAACACTCTGGCATAACTTTTACTTCAGATAAGATAACTTTTACTTCAGACAAAAAAATTTGACACGGTGACCGGAGAAGGTTTCTAAATGAGTACACCTAGGTATTTCTACGGATTGGAAAAGCAGTTTACAGTTAACTATATATTACATAATTGCCACATGCAAATCCAATTCAATCAAGAAGCAAAATTTGAGAAGATATGCAAACCTCAAGATTTTGTATTAGTGCATCGAAATCAATTGAATCCAAATCACTCCCATCATCAACTCCCATGCGATAATTCTCCATTGATATAACAAAACAACAAATTACAAAAAGCCACCTTCTCCACTAAGCTTCACAGATGATCACACAAAAAACAAAAGTAAAATCAGAAAGTATAAAAAAAAACAGAAATACGACTGTAGAAATTCTAAAAGTGAAAAAAAAACAGAAAATCAACGTTGTTTTGCCGAAACCACTAGGACCATCAACGCCAACATTAATAAGACTTCCTTTTTCTCTCTAAGCTCTTGAATAGATTTTACCAATAAATAATATCCATGATCAAAAGAATGCATCGTTCCAATACAACAATTAGTTATAATCAATCTTAATTTTTTAAGAAAAAATAAGATATTATTACCTAGCTAGCTAACATTCAAAGGTAGAAGAAATGGATGGGTGAAAGTGAAGAAAAAACATACCATGTGAAGAGGGAGAGATGGGAGGAAAGAGGAGGAGGAGGAGGAAGTAGAGGATTGTTGCTGGAAGTAATCGCAGCCTCCTTCATGGAATACTCGATGGACAAGCTCATCATCCATTTGTCAACAACCGCACCGGTCCTCTTTCGCTCTATCTAGAGCCCTGAGGAATATCTATTGCTTTTGAAGAAGAGAGAGGAGAGGGAGAGGGAGAGACTCGGTTTTACCAGTAAAGTAGTACTGTTGGAACATTAATCCAAAGTTGGGTTTATATGAGAATAATTATGTGTTTGTGGACTGTCAAATAAAGTAAAGCCTAATTAAAAATGATCTGCTAAGTATTTTTAGGCAATTGGGTTTTGATGTATCTAATAGGGTGTGGACCTTTAATGTGTAGAGATTAAAGTGTTATTCCTATTTTAGTGATGGGCTAAAATAGGAATCCCAAGGGGTGAGAATGTCAAAAGGCATGAATACTAAAAGACACTCAGTTGCCTATATATATGGTCATGGTGCCCAGATTACACGTGCTACATTCTCACACTGACAGCCCATTATTAGAGAGAAAGCTAAGGTTAAGGTAAAGAGAACAAAAGGGCTCTTAAAGAAGAACGTGTTAATCTGGAAGGTCATCCGTACGACTCTAGATAGCGACTTCCAGATATGGATTTAGGTACGCTTCCGCTTTACAGTTTATGTGTTCTTGATAATTCAACATGAAAATCATTTCTTTATATTATGAAAAGCTAGATCTAACAGCGCTGCTTTTTATGATTCTAGTGCCTAAGCTTCCAACCTTTATGCTTCCTTGCTTGCTTCTGTCCACTCCCACTTGTTTCCCTTCTCTTCTATAATTCTCATTCATCATTCTTTATTTCCTCAATTTTTTTAACTCTATTTTGGTTTTATTGCTTAAAATTATTTATTTTCAAGTTCTGGACATAATAAAAGGTTATATTTGTCTTTAAAAATATAAATTGTGAAAACACTTGCATAATCAAATAATAAAAATACATAGTTAATTCTTTATCTACAAAAAAAAAATTTGAAAATCCATCCCTACATTACCATCATTATCATTACTATAACAATTAAAACTATTATCGACATTATTATACAAACAATTAAAATAATTAATTTGCCAAGAAAAATAAAATAAAATAAGAAAAACATTGTTACAAAAAAAATCACTAAAATTATCATTTTTATGGCATAAACAATAAAATCTTAAAATCATTTGATCCAGAAACTAGATAAAATAACAGAAAACATAAAAAAAGAAAAAAGAAAGAAAAGGGAAGCAATATTGATTTTAAAATTATCACCAATATAAAGTAAAATTTCAGGACTGAAGCGAATAAAAATAAATTCTTAATAAAAAATAAAACGATAAAAATTAAAAATAAAAACTAAAAGCATTAATGCATAAATAAGGATAAAAAATAAACATTCTCCAAGACTAAGAGATAAAACCAAAGAAATCAATATCAAATAAAACAAATTTAAAGAATAAGGACCGAAATAAAAAAAATATGATATGTATTTAATTCCAATTGAAGCACAAAATTGAAACAATTAAAAACTTTGGAATCGAAAAAAATAAAGATATTTTTTTTTAAAAAAGAGTGTAATTCTGTTAAAAAAAAAATAAAAGAACAAGAATTGAAATGAAAAGTAGCATATATGACTAATTTTAATTGGACACAATCAAAACAAATTATATAATTAATTACAATCAAATGATAAAATTAAAATAAATAAAACCTTGGGACAGAAATAAACAAAGATATTTAAAAAAAATTGTGTAATGTTTTTAGAAAATTAAAAGAATAAGAACCAAAATGAAAGATAAAATATATAATAAATTTCAATTGGAAGACCCAATTAAAAGCAATTTAAACCTGCATACTGAAATAATTAAAGTAACCAAAAGCACAACAAAAATTAAAATAATAAAAACTAAATTGAAACCTAACATATATAATTAATTTCAATTGAAATGCACAATTACAGCAAATCAAAATTTACATTGAAAAAAACACTAATAAAAGTGAAATCAAAATACTAGAGGCTACTAAAACATGCATAAACAGTGAGGACTAAGTGTATTTCCGAGCAGTAAGAGAGAGAACAAAATTAAACTCGTCCACCAAAGCTTCACTGGCCAACTTAACCAGACATGCGCCGTATCGGGAGACAGAGGACATGTCAACGCATTATAGGACATGAAAAATGTCTTTTTTTACCACTGTAATGACTAGCTCGTGCTATCTAAATGGCGCGTGTGCATGAAACACTATAGACGTGTCCGTACGACGCGTTTGCAGTGTTTCTGAATAAAAAATAATAGTCAATTACTTATACACACTTGGACCCAACAATAACCATGAAAAAAGCTTCATGGAAAATACCTCAATACCTTCGGATCGGGGGCTTATTGTTTTGTCATTTTCGAGGGCTAATTTGGTAGTTTTATTGTGCAAAAATTTAGGAAAAACTGAAAACACCCTGTTGTTCCATGTTTTTGTGTCAGCACCGAGAGGTAAAATAATAGTTTTATTGTGCAAAAATTTAGAAAGACCATCCGTGTCCCGTGAAAATTTCTAAAATATCTTCAATGCCGAAGGTTTAAATTTTTTGATCCTGGGATAAAATAATATTTTTATTGTAATAGTTCATAATGAACTATGTTTAGATGAACAGTGTGAAATTGAATGATGAAGAGGCATGATGATTATATTTTAGTTAATATATGTTATTTTTTATAAATTGATCCTTAGCTGGAAGTTTTTTACCCTCACAATAAAGTCTAGTATTTATTGGGTGAAACACTTTTACAATTCTTTATGAATTAATGGTGTTTTGCATTGTATTTTTTAAAAAAAAATTAAATATTTTTATTTTTTATTTTAAATAAAAAAATTAATATTTTTAAATTATTTTAATACGATAATATCAAATATAATTTAAAAAAATTTAACGCATTACTATAATAGTTTATGGATTTTTTTAAGCATAATTTAGTAAATCATCACAATTGTAATGACCCGTTACATTATAATTTCAAAACAAACGCGACAAAATTAAAAAACAAAGCAAATCATTATGTTATATGATTCATCCTATAAAATCGAACATCTTGATAATTTTAAATTTTATAAAATTAATTAAATTGCATGTAAATTAGCTCAGATATTCACATCAATTAAAACAAAAAAATTGAAGCCAATGAGAAATCATTCAGCGTGACAGGAGTTCTACTTTAAGAAAAAATCTATAAGGAGAGAGCAATTTCTAATACACTTGATAATTTCTCAAACTCAACACCGATAGTACCGCAATTTATCCGCTATGGTTTATACCTTGACCGGGATACTAGTTATCATGCTGCTAATCGTCGGGCCTCTCATATGCATCCTTGTCCAGCTCTGGTTGTTCATTTTAATTTAATCAAGCTCCTGGTTTTCTCTGAAGCTGCTTGATAAAGATCAAAGACGCTCAGGAGAGTTTCGTCTCTGTAGATAGTGTTTTGCTTTGCTTGGGCTTTAGGCCCCTCGTGTAAAAAATAAAAAATCTTTAGCTTCCTAATTAATTTATTTTTTTCCAACACTAAACTTGTTTGAAATAAAATTCCTATGATTTTTTTAAATTACATTTTATTAAATTATTTTGGTCGGTGGCTTATATTGCAAGTTTAATAAATAGCTAGGTTAGCATGGGTTGTTTTTTTTATATATTTTTTTTAATTATTATTTTTTATTTAGCGCTTAGCTTCGAGTTTGGTTTTAAATTGGGCTTTATATATATTTATACTTGTTTTTCATATAAGTATATTGATCTCATGACCTATATCATAGTTTTTCTAGGTTAACCCAGGTAGTTTTTTTAATTATTTTTCAATGTTGTTTTTTCATAATATGTTGAACATGCACGGGTTTCATGATTTATTTTGACTTGTTATTTATAGAGTTATTGTGATTTCAAAACTCATATCATGAATTTGACAAATTAACTATATTTTATTTGACATATTCAGTATTAATAGAAACAATCTATCATTGTGTCGATATTAAAAGAAATATTTTTTCAAAATATATTATTTTTGCATTTAAAATTATATAAAAAAAAACCTTATTATTATTATGAATATTTTTTACACGAGTGAGTCGGATATATCGAGTCATACTAGTTTTTTTGGTGTGGATATCACGTATATGAACATGCTTGGTTTATATTATTAGTCTGTGTATGAATTCACATTCAGAAACATATCTACAACATTTACTGTGTGCACCATGACACCACTGACGCTATGTATAATTTTTGTACTTATTGAATTTTTAGTTTTTTTGGTGTGGATATCACGTATATGAACATGCTTGGTTTATATTATTAGTCTGTGTATGAATTCACATTCAGAAACATATCTACAACATTTACTGTGTGCACCATGACACCACTGATGCTATGTATAATTTTTGTACTTATTGAATTTTTAGTTTTTTTGGTGTGGATATCACGTATATGAACATGCTTGGTTTATATTATTAGTCTGTGTATGAATTCACATTCAGAAACATATCTACAACATTTACTGTGTGCACCATGACACCACTAATGCTATGTATAATTTTTGTACTTATTGAATTTTAATTACTCCCCCGTCTTCTAAAAAAAAAAGGCAACCATTTTTTTTTTGTTAAACATTCAGTTAGAGTTAGAATAATATAGCTGTTAGCTTTGTATTGTAGCATAACAGAATTTGTATTCTAGTGTTAGGTAAGTTTTGTGTGTGTTTGTATTTTAGTGAAGCAGAAATTATTACTGCTATAAATACATACACTGTAACACCGTAAAAAAATACGAAAAAATTGAAATACATTACTGCAAGTTAACATTTTTACATTGAATAAAGCTAATATGAAAATAAATAACAAGAATTTAGGAGTCAAAATATTTATAAATAACATTTAAACAAATGTTCAATCTATAAACTATCAAATGCGAGTATAATTGAAATTATTTTTAAAAATATTTTATATTCAAAAATTTATTAAAATGATATTTTTTAATTTTTTAATTTTATTTTGACATTAATATAATAAAATTATTTAAAAAAATAATTTAAAATAAAAAAACATTTTTTTATTATTTTAAAAAAATATTCTTGATATAAAATATCAATTATAGAATATATAGTTTGGGTTGGTTGACCAGGATTAAAAAAATATCACCCCGTAATATATGTTTATTATGTTTTTTTAATCATTTGTAATGTCTAATTACCTTGATTTTGACAGGTTATACTAAATCAATAATGGAAAACATAATTTGATTTTTTTTCAACATCCATAGAATCATAACAACTTGGTCAAGGCAGTTTGTTTCCAGGTTTCAAACTTCGAGACAAGCACCAAGAAAAAATGGCATATTTTTTATTGATACACCATACGTGATTTAAATTACAATTTATATTCAATATCAAAATAAATTTTAAATTGTATTAGTACTCTACAGCTTCATTGACGCACGCAAAACAAGTTAACAAACATGGAGACTTTGAACTCCGTGGGAATAGATCACTGGACCAGGTTATGATTTCAATTCAGAATTTTAATTTTGCTTTAAGAATCACGATGGCCACAGCCATTGAAATCTTTTCTCGGATGATAAGTCGCTGTTTGGGGCTACATTCCTAAAATATTTTAGAAAAAAAAAGATTTTTTAGTATTTTTATATTATTTTCATGTATTTATATCAAAATAATTTTTAAAAAACAATTACAAGCATACTCACAATCCATGTTACAGCTTCATAAAAAAAATACTTAGATATATTTTCTGATATTGTTGTGGTAATTATTATTTTTAAATATTTTTTATTTATAAATACATTAAAGCTATATTGTTTTTTTAATTTTTAGAATTTTTTTTTATATTAGCACACTAAATTAATATAAGAAAAAATTAAAACACAAAAAAGAAGCAAGCTCCAAATATATTTTTGAATACAGACTTTATATGGGTTACGTGTTTAGGCGTTTGATAATAGTTATTTTTAAAATATGGTTAACTATAAAAATAATATTTTTTATTTTTAAATTTATTTATAACATCACATCAGCTATTAAAATAATTTTATATAAAAAAATTAAATGTTTTTAAAAACAAAATAAAAAAACATTCATCTAATCTGCAAATGGCAGCAGCGGCAGAGTTCCTTCAAATCAAGAGGTTGCAGGAATATTTTCCCTCTTCCCGATGGAGTCCAGCCACCTTGGCCCCCTGGCGTTCCCAGACAAGCCCTTCCACGCTCGGTAATGGTACCCCACCCACTGATCGAGGTGGTAAAAATAATTGTGGGGTTGTTTTTTAGGTGCTGATCGATGGATGTAAAAAGAAAGGGTTTGTTTTTCTACGAGGCCGTAGTGTCTGGCCGATCAATATTTAAAAAAAAAACTAAAAACTGGCGGATCTGCAAAGGTATTTGCTATTTATTTCATATTATATTTGAAAAATGTTTTTTTAAAATATTTTTATATTATTTGATGTGTTGATATTAGAAATAATATTTTAAAAATATATTTTTAAATAAAAAATATTTTAAAAAACAACCTCAATCATACACTAAAAATATATGTTGATCTACAATGAAGACAATAAGAGAGAAGTAGTTTTGAGACAGAATAAAATAATTTATAAAATATGTTAGATTAACATTTGCAGATGATCGTTGAGTGATAATATATATGAAATATGGCAGGGATTTTTATTCAAAATTCAAAATTAAATTGACTCGTAATTTGATTTAAAAATTAATAAAAAAAAATTAAAAAAAAAAACTAAATTATAGAGGGGGTGAGTGTCAGTTTTTCTTTTAATGGTAGTAAATGGCTTAAGATCTATATAGTAGATCTCGAATTCGAGTCAAGACGTGCATTTCTTATAAAAACCTGGGACAGTTAAAATTTTATTTATTCACTTGGGCCTATAAAATATACTTTCCAAAGGGTATAGTTTCCTTGAATAAAAAAAAAAATGCTATATTATTTTCTTTTTTTATATTATTGTGCTTGGCAAGCTTCAATATTCCTGGTGTAGTTTTTTATCCGTTTCATGAACAAAACATTAAATTCATCACAATCCGCTAGAAATCAATTACAACACAGTCAGTAAAAAACCATGTTTCTCAATCAATAAATTTATGGTGGTGCTAATTAACCTAGTAATTGCATGGATTTTTTTGGGTGTGAAAAAACTTTATATTAAAAAAAATATATTTTATAACTTTAGATAAATATATTTTATAAATTTAAATAAACAAATAAAATTATAATAATTTTAAACTCTTAAAAAAATACACGTGCTGATTTCATAATAGAAACACCACCCCTCTCTTTTTGATAATGAACTTTCTGTCGAAGTTAATGAAAATATTATCTGCTATCTTATTATCCATCATCAGCACGAAGAATTTAGTGAATCTTTTTCATGAAATAATCAAAGCGTAGTTCGTGCATTGGTTTGTGATGTCATTGCACCACTGACACAGGGATGCATTTCCTTAATTTATGTTATCCTTGGAATTATAATTTTTTATAAGAAAACAAAATCAAATGAAACTTTTAAATGCATTGAATTCTAACATTCCGAGTAATCAATTCAACGGCGCGACAGCTTTTTACCACTATCGGATTTGTTTTTCCACCATCATGGAAAGGAAGTCAATCTTTCTCTACTCTCAGGCATCATCTCAAAAGAATAAAGAGTCCAAGTTTACGAAAATACATTTAAGCCATCGATGATTATGGTGAAAGATTCCTGGTCATGTATTTTCAGAACTTTCCCAGGCTCTTAAGTCAAATAATTTCTGCAAAGGTGAAACCAGACGGCACATTGATCCGGCGACATAAGGGTGCTGCATGCAAAGTTGACACTTTAAAGAAACCAAAATTAATTAACTATTTATGAATTTAATTGAGGTTATTTTGTGAAGTGTTTTTTGTTTAAAAATATATTAAATATTTTTTTAAAAAAAAATATTTCAATATAGCGCATGAAAATGATATAACAATATCAAATAAAATTAATTTTAAATAAAAGATAAAAAAAATTCAAAAATACTTTTGAAATGTATTGTCTAATATATCCTAAATCTAATAGGTTTCGTTTTAGTATCTTACTCAAATCATCGCCAAGGAGCCGTAGCGTGATGACAAAGGATTTACGATCTGCATAATATATATTGAGTTCAAATCAAGACATATATTTATAATAATAATTTATGATAACTAGAATTTTATTCACTCTACTCAATTTATAAAATATGATTTTTAGAAATAAGGTTTTCTCCCATTCTTAATAGATGTGTATAGTCACTGCAATGCTCATCCTGCCAGCATATTTTAAAGTCTTTTCTTTGTACCAAATGATAGCTAGATAAAGATAAATTAACTATTTTTTTTTTAATGATAATGGGACGTGTCCACTTCAATTTTTAATTATTTAAGTTATTAAATGATAGACAATCAAGTATCCTGATAGATATTTTCTGGAAATTTGCTGCCTTCTCTACCAAATAATAATGTCATAATGTAAAAAACAAGCTAAACAAAAACAAAAACGATGGCTTTAAGAAAACAGGTAAATTATCCATTAAATGATTCAAAATTTTTAATGAATGCATCATAAATTCATAGACGATGTCTATAAAGACACGTAATTGGATCATTATAAATAAAAGAACAATTTAATTAACATAAGTTTAAAATTTAAAGACCCAGTTATGAAAATAAAAAAAAATAAAACACTCGATATATCCTTCCAGCTAAAAAATAAAAGGTAGGTTCTGTCCAACTACGGCCATTTTCATTATTTAAAAATCAGTAAAAATAAAATCCTTTTGACGATGATGATTTATGAGGTTCATGCAAGGTTATATTTAGTATTGCAGTTATTTTTATAGTTGAGGATTCAAAAAAATAATTTTATAAAAAATATTTTTAACTGTGATTTATAATTGTAATTAAAGTGTATGGTTAAAACTGTAGTTAAATTTGAGATTAATAAAAAATAATTTCATGTGTTTGATTATCAAGTTTTTTTATGTATATATAGATTTAATAATCATAATAATAAAATGTAATTAATAATTCAAATAAATTAGACACTTGTTGTTATTCTCCTATCAAACTACTTGTAATTCCATCACAAACTAAATCTATATGTGAAGGCCTCTGCAATCACTGGCTATTTGATTGAGCAACAATATCTGGTAAAATATTATCTAAAACAAAATTGGGATTGCAAAACAAAAGTTATATTATGATCTTCTTCTACTATATTTATTTATATTTTAATTAAATTTTTAGATTATATTGACATATTAATATAAAAAATATTTGTTAATACATCTCTAGAAAAATTATTCAGAAGAGCTTTATGCTATTTGCACTCTTTCTTTTTTTTAGTCTTTTTCCTCTAATATTTTAATTGAAATAACTTCTGCCTGGATATAATTCAGTCTATAAATTCCATCACCAAAAACCATAGAAATCTCTTTTCCTTCTCATCCTAATCTCTTGGTAGAAAAGTTCTCAACCTTCACATGCTTCTTTTTTCCCTGTACATCATCCCTGCTAGATAAGTTTGATAAAGTTATAGCTACAAATATTTTCTTTACTCGTACAAATACAAAACCTATATCTCAAAATCCACAAATCAATGTTTGTCTTCATCATTTCTTCTATTTTTGTTGTTTTATGCACTGTTTTTTTATGCCAACACACATCTTTTTCTTGATGCTTAAGAATAGCAAGTGCTCATGACCCCTGTACTCTATGAAATCCTCCTATCTATGTTTTTGTTTTTAAGATACTGAAGAGGCTCAGTTTTTGGGTTTTGCTTGCTTTGCTTTTGGTGTCTGAAGGAGAAAAAACAAGGATTTGATTTGGAATTGAAAAGCAATTCCTATTAATTTCTAAAGGCAATGAAATTTGAGAGTAAGAAGCATGAAAAGCAGTTACCAGCTGCTTTTCCTCAACTGATGGTTTGAGATATAGAGTCTGTTCGGCACAGCTGTTGATGTTGCGGTTGATAAATGCAATTTCATGAAAAACGCTTTTAGCTGCGGTTCAAAACTGAAATTAAAATATTTGGGTAAAACTGTAGTTGAGTTTGAGGTTTAATGAAAAATAGTTTTGAGTGTTTGGTTGCCATGCTTTTCATATTACTGTCAATTTGTGAAATTACTTTAAAAGACACACATATGTATTTTTTAAAAATATTGTAGATTTAATTATCATAATAATGCAATGTAATTAATAATTCAATTAAATTAGACACTCATTTTTATTCTCCCAACAAATTACTTGCAATTCCATCACGAATTAAATTCATACGTCAAGGCCTCTGTGATCCCTTGCTATTTGATCGATGAATAAAATCTGGTAAAATATCTTCAGGAACAACATTTATGATTCATAAATAGTGTTGTTTCAATATCTCTATCTACATGTTGTAGAGATATAATGGAAAAATCCAGTTGCAAGTTTTTTTTATCCATAATCAATCGAAACGCAACGGGGTCGTGAGGTAAAATGAAATTATGCACATTTCCTTTTCTGACACAGTAGAAAATCACAAGGAATACGGCCAACGTCAATTATCTGTAAATAAATATAGGATGAGAGGAACTCTTAGAAAAGTTCAAACTTTATTCAATAATTCAAAGACGATTTGGCCAGAGGCTTACAACCATATTTAAAGCAGAAACCCTAGCCCTAACCATGTTGGATAAGGAAACAACGCTAATTAATAAAATTATCAAAAATGACAAATTTGAGATATATGTGGAAATTGAAAAGGCTATAATTCCTGAGCAAGCTGGAATTGACGGGAGTCGATTTGGACTTGGAAATCAAGAGTCACAGCTAAAATAAAACATTCATAAAATGGCAAAAACGATGATTTCGGGGCCTAAACAATGGAATTTGGCTAAAAAATGGCATGCATTAATAGCAAAGCTCTGATTTTCTATGGAAATACCGAGATGCATCAATTGGGTGAGTTTTGTATCATTTTGACTTCAGCGCCCGGACTGCAGAAATTCAGTTGCCTTTGAATTTTGGATGCTCTCTCTTAAGCATGTATGCCTCTGTTAGTTGTTTTGCATCACTTTCATCGGAGTTGATATTTATCTACACAATTTTTTAAAATATAATTTTTATATTTTTTTTTACAAAAAACGGTCTGGGCCTGTCCCAAACTAAATGGGCCGACCCATCCCTCCTGGACTTGGGCTGGGCCAAGAGTAGGTCTAGCCCAACCCAATAATTCAAAAAACAAGCACAAAACGGTATGCCTTTTCTCTTGTTTTTGCATCAATTATTCTGCCATGTTACTGTTCACATGAATAGTAATATGGTTAACTATGACTAGAGGGTCAACGGTCGGTACTGACTAATAGAGAAGATCGAGGTGGAGCTAGTGCTGCTGTTGGCCGGGAGCTGATGCAGGAGTTGGCAAGGAGAGAAAGAGCTTGCTACTATGGTGAAGGAAGAGAGAGAGAGAGGCTACTGTTGGGGGAGAGACAAGGAGGAGTTGGCGCTGTCTACCTTGATGGCTGGTGTTACTATTGCCGAAGCTGGGGAAGACGATGAGTGTGAGATGGAACTGCTTTTTATCATATCCTCTCAAATCAAACTTGTTGTTTTGGAGGAGGAGGAAACATGGGAGGCAAATTGTGTTTTACCGCTGCAACATGGCAGTATTGGTTTGTCTCTGTGCATAATTGCATGGCATGAGTGTGAACTACATTTATGTTTTTCGCAAAGCATCTGTGAGATATTTTTTGAAACTTGCAATCGAAATATAATTTTCGGTGGGACCTGTAACTAAATTTTTATCGACTGTTTAGTTAACATCACATTTAGCTCTACGGTGAGCCTTAACCGCAAACCATAGCATAGAGCCAAACACTCACATGATTTGTAGGTCCATACAACTATTTTAATTTTTTAATATATTACCAAATATCTATTTCACCGGTTTTTTTCAATAATATGAGGGTGTTTGGGAGAGCTGTTGCTTCAAAGTGTGTTTCGTGCCGAAATATATTAAAATGATATTTTTTTTATTTTTTAAAAATTATTTTTGATATCAGCACATCAAAATGATTTAAAAATACTAACTGTCTGTTTTTAAAATTCAAAAAAAAAAAAAGATCAAAAGCACCCAAAAACGCTTTTGAGTGACTTCCCAAACACCCCCTGAAAAAAGATGCTGCTTCCACTTGGTCATTCTCTCTGCTAAAAGTCAACGCCTTCTCTCGCCCACTACTTTTTTTTTTTTTTGTTTTGCGTTTTGTCAGTTAGTGCTTTTTCACAAGTTTTCTTCTCCGCGTGTTCACTCATTTGACCACAGGACACTCGTCATCCATTTTGCTATCCTGCGCCTCCATCACTTTCTGTGAGTTTTAGGGTGTTTCTTAGCGTGTTTCCAAAGCAATTTTTAAGGAAATTAAAATTATTTTTATTTTATATTTTAAATTAAAAAATTAATATTTTAAATCATTTTCACATCTTAATATTAAAAGTTATGTTTTTTTTTTAAATATTATTCTAATATATTTTTAAATAAAAAAATACTTAAATGAAAAACATTTTAAACCACAATTTGTCAACACTTTATGAAAAGTAGCCGCCCTCACGATAATCGTCATGTGTCCGTCCCTCACAATACACACACCAACGAAAAGGACACAAAGGCAAGAGTCTAAATATCCGACATATATATTATTTTGATGTAAGAAAATAAAATGAAAGAAGTTCGAGGTTAATTGCTTGTTGCTCTGAGCGTCAACCCACTTTTCCCTTGAGCAGGAGACTTTTTGCTAACTGGACTTGGAAATTTTCAATGCTTTTATCAACTCAACCATTTTTATACTAGTTGAAAATAATGCAGTAAAAAAATTAAGATCAGTAACTAATGTCTCAAGTGATGCATGATACTAACATAAAATGTCAACGCAGTTTTCACGATAGAATTTAAAAAAAAATATATCTGATATCATAGTTATGTTTACAGTTTTGAAAAACATGGGTTTGATTAAAACTGCTATAAAATAGATTTATACATTAAAAAAAAACTGGGTTTTATATATATAAAAAGTATATTGTTTTAACTTTTATAAAAATAAAATTTAAACATAATTAGAAACGAACTACGTAACCAGCCAAATACACTTTTCTATATAATTAAATAAAAAAATAAAAATTATATATATATATAAAAAAAGACATCGAAGAATCGAAGCGCGAGCTTACACTGAGGAGACAGCCTAACATCGCAGAGCTAACATGAAAGCCAATTTAAATAATGAATCAACAATGGCCCTACCAAAAAGAACCTGGGTGGGGAGAAGTGGGGGTGCGCATGATAAGTCGAAGAGTGGACAAAATCACTCCTCCCAGTCAGTCTGTCCACAAATAATAATAATGATGAAAAGAGTCAGCCAATTGTCATGGTCAGCGTCACTTATTCCAATAAAACCTACCCTTTTTATCATCTCCCTGATCTCTCTCTCTCTCTCTCTCTCTCAATGACACGAGCAAAGAGAGCACTGAATCGCAGCAAGTAGTTGTGCTTCCATCAATACTTTCACTGATAACCATCATCAATCAGAAAGGCAAGGCAGGCACAAAATGGATGGTCTGCCGTCTGGATATCGCCCCAACGTTGGTGTCTGTCTCATCAACTCTGATAACCTGGTCTGCTTCTCGCCTCTTTTCTCTCTCTTCTGATTTATAACATATGATGATTAGTACTTGGGTTGTTTTCTTCTAATCAAATGATAAAAAAAAAACAATATCAATTCAATTTTTTGACGACTGATCACGTTTAAGCTGTTACTTGCCCCCTTTAGCCCCTTCCAAATATCCCTCGCTCTCTGAAATGCCTGACGAGAGTACATGATCGTGTGTTCCTTTGTTACTCGCAGGTTTTTGTGGCTTCAAGATTAAATGTTCCCGGAGCATGGCAGATGCCTCAGGTAATACCGCATTCGGATTTGATTTTTCTGAGACAGCAATTAATTCATGAGAAATGCGCAGGGATTGTTCAACTTCTTATTGTTTTTGTTCTCGCTCTCGAGTGTATCGTCTACTGTTCTTCAGTGAATAGAAAAATAAAATTGTTATTCCAGATCTTCTATAGTGTTTAGCAAGCTTAGTTTTTAATTTGATCACTGAGGTAATTGCTCCGACTGATCACAATTTTGGTTTACATTCGGACAAGATCTCACTGAGAATATTCTCAGTACTTTGAACTTCGCTCTATTGTTAAATAAAGCAGGGGGCACCTTCTGGCTCTCCATCTCTACCCCTATTGGCACTTTTGTTCCATATCCAGGTTATTTGATAAATGCGATGAATATAATACGTGATGCTATAGGATTAGCCTACTTGCAGGTAACTTCCTAGAGTTTAGATAATGAGTGGCCCTGACACTTGACTTGGTTATTCACGGGATTCATTTGAACCAACCTTTGCATATGTCTAACGAGAAGAGTTATCATTTCAGCATCCTTGAATTTACATCAGCTCTTGTTCGACTTTAGTTTCCACCCTTCTGCCATGCTTATGTGTTCATCTTTGTGATTTCCCATAATAGGGGGGCATTGAAGATGGCGAGGAGCCTAGGTCTGCAGCCATCAGGGAATTGATGGAAGAAACAGGGATAGTCTCTGCTGAAATTATTGCCGAGGTTTGTGATCGACTTTGCTAGCAGAACGACAACTATTTATTGTTTTCATGTTGAACTTAATCATGATTACAGAGGCACTGGACTCAAACACTCTCTCAAGTACTCTTGTGAACACGTCTTTTAAGCTATAACCTTGAGTTCAGGACCAATCCTTTTCTGTTTTCTTGGCTCATTAATCACAGGTTCCAAATTGGTTGACTTATGACTTCCCCCCTGCTGTGAAGGCCAAAGTGAATCGTCTGTGGGGAGGTGAATGGCACGGACAGGCACAAAAATGGTGAACCTCTTTATCTGACTCGTCGAGCACACCATCTACAATTGTGAAAGAATATAACATTTGGTTTAAATTGGAGTAATTAAATGTGCAGTATCTGATGACTTCATTGCCACGGTTTTCGTGAATAGCAATCAAAATGAACCAAAATATTTGGACCTTTCTTTCGTGACATTCTCATCTCATTTTTCTGATCCCAAATCAAATCCAATTTAGTACTAGTGTTTAACTATATTTAAATGAACCTGAACCCCAATATGTTACTGATGATTGGGAATTTCATTTGATCTTATGAATCTCATGGAGGGAGAAAAGTCAGTTATTTCTGTCTTGTGATTGCATACAGGCGTTGTTAAGCGAATTGCAACTTGATTTCTTCTAGTGTCTGAAATAATGACAATTTTGAAATGGTTTGAATGATATAGTATCTGAGAGAAATGGAATGTTTTATCCTGCTGCTCCTGCATATGGTTTCAGGGGTAACAATGAGTTTTGGATGACAGGTTTCTCATGAGATTAACAAAAGATGAGAGTGAGATCAACTTAGCAAGTGGCGAAGCAGATCCAGAATTTGCAGAGTGGAAATGGGCTAGCCCCGAGGAAGTGATTGAGCAGGTATGTGCAGAAAACAGTTAAGACGTTATAACATTATATTATGTACATTTGAATCCTCACTGAGATAAGCATGCGTTTTACCACAGGCAGTGGACTACAAGAGGCCAACTTATGAAGAAGTTATGAGGACATTTAGGCCTTACTTGAATGAAAATGGAATAGCTGCTAAATGTAAATCTTCAAAGTGGTAAATGGTGTGCGTGTGCTTTTGTAGGTGGTTTCTCCATGAAATCTGGACTTTGTAGGACACTGTTCTTTGTAAATGGATGTGTCAATTAGAATTTCAAAATTAGATGGCTGCTTAAGTGTAACCAAACTCTTTGTTCAATTAATTCTCATAATTTTGTGTAAGTTGCTTGTATACTGGAAAAGCTTGGCGTTACTTCATCAGAGAGAATGAATATCAAAAAGTCTCTTCTCAAATGGACAGGCAAATTTACTGGATGAAACTTCAGAGGGGTTTAGGCACAGTTGCTTTACTAATTCCATTCTTTTTGGCATTAGTCTTTTTACTAATTCCATTCTATTTGGCATTAGTCTTTTTAAAAAATCTTGGAAAAGCATTTTAGCTATAAATTAATATTTTGTAGTATTTTTTAGATTATTTTAACTTGTTAATATAAAAAATGTTTTTCTTTTAAATAAAAACAATTATTTGTTGCTCTATCCTTTGCCATCATGGTTAAGTCTAAGAGGTTGATTGGTATTGTGTTTTAAAATTAGTTTTGAAAAAAATAAAAAATATTTTTATATTTTATTTTAAATTAATAAAATTTAATATTTTTATATGTTCTAAATAAAAAACATTTAAAAAAAAAAGACACTAGAGTTTGCTATAATGGATACAATTAGATAAGGCCTAAATAAAATTTGACACTTGACAAAATAAGGTTGCAATTAATTCACTTTTGCCTATTCTTTTTCATTTCTTTTAAATATGAGGAGAAAAAGGGGGTTTTTCTCAAAATTTTCAATTAATATTTTATAATAAAAACTATCTTAGCCACATGTTCATTTCCAATCCAAGGTGTGTTCATCATTGTACAAATTTCAACTTTGCATTAGTGCTCGTTTGGTAACGCAGTACAAACAGCGTTTGTGACTGTCCTGGCTACTCTACGCCCACCACAGGTTCTCTCAGGGCTCTTAGGGCACAGATCGGAGAAGAAGAAGGGAGTAAAGGCCAGGCAGGGGCTCTCAGCACTCTCGGGGAAATGAAGACTGAAGGAAAGGAAGCTTTCTCAGCACGATTATCTGCAAAAGAAAGAGAGAGAGTGTCAGCGTGTATGGCCAGGATGGAAAGGAAGGTACTTACGTGGATGGCAGAGATGGAAGCAAGCCAGGCAATGATGTGTAGCGCTCAGGAAAAGGACAGTTGGGTAGTGATATGTGGCATGCAGAAGAAAGACCCAGAAGGTCACGTGGACGGCCGAGATCAAAGCAAGTCGAATAATGACACATATTTTCGAGTAGACTAGGCGTTGGAGTCGGAATGACATGAAACTCACTCAGCTAATGTGTTTCGATGTGATCATTAATAATCAAGAGCGTTGTTGTTGATGCTTGTTGGACAAGAAATGTGCTCAAGATTTCTAGCAGTTTTAATTTATTCAGTTATTTCAATTTTGTTATTTTTGGTAATTTTTAATAATTATCCCGTTTCTTGTCCAACAAGGATTAGGATTAGGGTTTTTGCTTTAAATATCATTGTAAACCTTCTGGACGGGTACTGAATTATTCGACAAAATTTCAAATTGTCTTGAGAGTTTCTCTTGTTTCTAGGAATCCTAGAATATTGACATTGGTCGTATTCTTTTGCGTTTTCCGTTTCCTCACTCGAATAAATAGCAAGAGATTGTAGAGGCATTCACGTATCGATTTAGTTCGTGATGAAATTATAAGTGGTTTGATGAGAAAATAAAAATAAATGTCTAATAAACAATTTTAAACTAATTTGTTTGTTTATGTGTTTTAAAAGTATTTTTGAAAATATATTTATATTTTTTAAAAATTGATATTTCTTAGTGTTTTTTTTAATAATTTGGATATAAATACGAAACATTTTAATTTTTTTAATATATTATTAAACAAGAATATATTTTTTAAAAATAATTAGTATATTACTCTATGCTCTTTACAGTAATTTCACAAGTTAAAAGCAAAATGAAAAATTTGGTAATCAAACACACAGAACTACTTTTTTTCAACCTCAAACTCAACCATAATTTTAACCAAACACTTCACTACTTATTTTGAACTGTAGTAAAAGCGCTTTTTTTTAAACTATATTTTTTTTAACCTCAACCACAATACTAAACACACCCTTAAAGTGTTTCCCCACCACAGTCACACATCAAGTAGGTGTGTGGTTCTGGCTTATGTGATTGAGGTTCATTATAAAACTAAATTATTTGATAAAAGAATATACCATAGTTTTTATAGATATAGTAATCACAAAATTGAGGTTTAAACCTAGTTTATGAAAAACATTATTTTTTAGTCTCATGAACGATGGGAAGAACAAATGAATTTGGCAAAAAAAAAAAAACATAATAGAGAGGAAGAAGATGATGACACAACTTTAAAAATTTGTAGAATGATCACTGACCAACAACCATCTTTGACACCAGTAAACAACCATGGATGCAGTTATCTCTCTCTTCCAGCAACAATAGTCACTGGTGAGCACCAACGAGAACTAGCTATTGCTCCTTCATCACCGACAACCTCTTCTCTTCACCGACACTTGCACCAGTCTAGTATTCTCCCATAGCTCTTGCGTCAAGCAGCAACAACAACCTTTTAACGCTTCTTCTAGCCACCATAGACTATCATTTTCGATGCCACTATCATAGGAAGAACCACCTTAGCTTCCTACTTGACAACATTGACAAATAAGTCTCACATCACTGTTGGCCGACCATCCTATTACTGTTCACATGTTACGTGAATAGTGCAACATCCTATTTTTTAAACTCTTGGACTAGACCTGCTCTCGACCCAACTCAAGTTCAGCAGAGTTGGGCCTTTTGGCTCTGCCTGGCTGGGCCGACTCATTTAGTTGGGTCAGGCCTAGTCTGATTTTTTTAAAAAAATATATAAAAATCATATATTAAAAAATATATGGAGATAGAAAACAACCTTGATGACAGGGAAAAACATGTGACTTCGTTTCACTCCATAATTATTTGTAAAATAATCATGTTGCTTTACAAATGATTATGAATTAGAAATTTACAATTGGATTTGAACTTGAAATTATATCTTTACAACATATAGATAGAGATCCTGAAACTCAGTATGGATCACAGATATTATTCCAGATGATATTTTACAAAATGTTCCTCGAACAAATAGCAAGGGATCGTAAGGGCCTTCACATATGGATTTAGTTCATAATGGAATTGCAAATAGTTTGATGAAAGAATAAAAACAAGGATCTAATTTACTTGAATTGTTAATTATATTTTATTATTATAATTATTAAATATATAATATTTAAATATATATATATATATATATATATATATATATATAATTGTGTGTGTATCATTTACAGTAATTTCATAAGTTGACAGCAATATAAAAAATATAGTAAACAAACATATAAAGTTTCTTTTCATTAAATCTTAAACTCAACCGCAATCTTAATTAAATACTTTAATTTCAATTATAAAACATAACTAAAAATATTTTTCATAATTTTTTTAAAAAAAACTTTTTTTTAAAACTCATAACCACAAAAATAATCGCAATAATAAACAGTCATATGACTACCAATCCCCTCCCTCCCTGTTTAAAAATAAATAAACTAACTGAAAATGCACCAGCAAATCCTATCCCTCCCTCCTTGAAAACGACGGAGAACAGTAGAAACAATCGGATACTAAGCAAGTTCAAAGATAGCGTTTCTACAAAATTGCCTGCTGCTGCAGCAATCAATCCATCTCAAACCATTTCAACCTAATGTCATTTCCTGCATTGACAAACTCTGCATTAACTCGTCCCCAATTCTCACCCTCCTTGATCCTTAAGTATTTTCTTGTATAGCTTAGAACAAGGGATAATTTTTCTTTTTTAATTTTTAAAGATGATCGAAACGACAATACAAGAGTTGAAAGAGGTAAACTCAAGTGTGGCAATGGTATTTTCTTTTCTTCAAACAGAGTACAAGGGTTTGTCATGTGGGCATGAGTTTTTTTTTATTCATCATTTGACGAGGCTTTGCTAGACTGGGAGTGGTTTCCGTGACGATGGCAGGTATATGCTTTTAGTGAAATAAAATAAAAATGATTCTATTAATAAGGAGGAAAGGAGTAGTTAGAGGCAAAGAAGCGGAGATGGGCTGCCTTGAGTTCAAGATAGAGAAGATTCTTTACAGGATCAAAGTGATGTAGTTTCTTCAATGTCGCATAAATATCCGCTTCTTTTGAAGAACAAAACCGGTCAGAAGGGCTGCGGCTTAAAGTATCAAGAGGGCTAAGAGGTTCAGAGATGTAGATGGATAAAGTGAGTGTATGGAAATATTTTTTTTGTTGTATAATAGGATCAATTTTCTTCACATTATGGCTTCTTTTGTCATCATAACCTGTCTTACTTGTATGTTAAATTATATTTATCAGTGTAGTTTTCTTTCATCAACGATTCTTAAATCGTAAAAGTTGAGTTGAGTTGTCATTGTGTTTCAATTTGGTACTTCAATGGTAGAATCCAAGAGAGGCATTTTGTAATGAGGTGGAGCTGAGTGCCAGAAAAATATCAGAGCTCTTGCGGGTAGAATCGAGTCAGAGAGAAGCAGAGGAAAGTAAAATTATTGAAGAACATGTTCAGGTCGAAGAACAAGAGAATAAAATGCTTGGAGAAAAGGAGAGCAAGAGGTGTGAATGAAGATCAAATACAAGGTCCAAAAATTGTAGTGTATGAAGATTCAAAGCAAAAAACTGAAGCGAGGGAAGAGGAACAAGCATGGAATGAGCCTATTGAAATGTTTGGAAAGCAAAGCAAAATGGTAGTGCTCATTTTCACGTTTTGTTGACGTTAGGTATATCATGAGCTGAGGTAATTAACGTTAGGCAAGAGCCTGGATGCCATAACCCCAGCTGTGTAGTGGAATAGGCAGATCTCAAGGGGAAGAGGTTAGACTTTATTTTTTTCTACATTGATGTTAGCTTTTCCCCATTAGTAACCTTCTTGAGCCTAGGTGTGCCCTTTTCTCCGTTGAGCAAACAGATTTCCTGGTTTAACAACCAAGAAAGATCAAGCTTTACCAACCATACAGAATTCTGCTGTTAGGGATTGGAACTTGGATCATGAACAGTCATCAATTCGATTTAACGTGAATGATGAAAACTATTTACGGACAAGACTTGAGTATACTTCTTCTAGTTCTACTCAATGAATCATGTTTTGTGACTTGAGACTGTATCTCTTCAAACTGTACTTAATTTTTTTGTTTGCGCGTCGTGTGCAGAATTTCTTATGGGCAAGTCCGACAGGAGAAGAATCTCGAGAACCAAAGTTAAATATTTAAAAATATAGCTATTCTTGTTCAATTTCTACTCTCCAATGGGAGAGCCATCTCGAGAGGCACTTTGCCTCTTCTTTAGCTAAGAAGGCATTCCCACATATGCAAGGATGGAGAGCTAAATCAAAAAAGAGTCGTTGTGATTCAAGGAATTATTTAATAGCAACAATCAACATTGAAAACCACAAAATCACAACCCATTCACATATTATTCTTCTAAAATGTACTCACTTGACTTCCAAACTCATCAATCAAAACCACTACAGAATCCATTAAAAAAATCCACTTAAGGAAAAGGCAAGATATCCAAAAACTTAACCTATACCCATTTGAAAGCAGCATTTGAAGCGCAAAACCCATCAATCGAAACAACCAATTTTGACCAAAAACAGGAAGATTTAACTTTGACGAGCGTAAAAGGACGGGCTTTTGGACAACCTGGGACTTGTCAAGAAGCAAAAGAGAGCCAAGAACAATGCCTTTGTTGTGTTGGAGTTGTTATGAATCTTTCTGGTTATTGAGCAGGAGATTGTTGATTCCTTGGAAGAATAAGGAGAGGTAGGGGGCTGGCGAGAGAGGGGGGCAGCGCATAAAAATGTGAGGGAAGGTAGGGTTTGTGTGGGGTGGGGGGTTTTATGTTAATAATTATTATTAATTATAATTAAATTCATTTTTTTTAATTTTTTAATTATAATATAAATAAAAATAATAATTTTATTGTTGGAGGATTTTTCAAAAATAATTATTTAATTATATAACTTACTCCTATTAATTATATAATTAATTGTATAATTAAAATATACACAAAATAATTAAACTTTATTTAAAATAAGATATAAAAAAATGGCTCTTCAAAATGACTCTTTACCATTGGACAACACATCAACTCAAAAACCATTTACACACTATTCAAAAAACTATTTTTATGATTTGGCTCTTTAAAATGACTCTTGTCATTGGACTTGCCCTAATAGGAATTGTGTGTGAGTTCAATGAAGACGATGAATATATTTAACAACTTCTGGAACTTCAAATGTTTTTAAGGGGAGTGCGGGTGCCCCAGGATGGCAATCTTAAGAAGTTGAAAGAAATGAATCTGTAAAGGATCGAACGTAATCTAAAAATAGGAACCTAATGTGATTAGGGAACATAATCAACCACGGGAACAGAAAATAGACATCAAAACCAAGATGCCCTCCTGTAATGATGGTGAAGGTAATGGTGTTGTAAACTACTTGGGAGCTCCATTTTAGGGATCTTCCTTACCTTTCTTGGCTTTAGCTGTGGCCTGATTGCACAAATACAGCCTTGAAAACAAATTCAGTGGTTGGTCCCTCAAATTGACGCATAGATCTTAGGCAGCATGCAAATTAAGCTTTCAAGTATTAAAAAAGAAGAAGATGTTGATGCAAGACTGAGCTCAAGTTTTTTGTGGGATTAGAAAAGGAGGAAGAACCGCCTCTTAAAGGAAAGTCATCGTGAACTAATGAAGTCCATGTTTGTTAAATAATGCATTATATTCATTAAGGACTGTTTGCAGGGTTTATATATAACATCAAACCCTAACAACTTATATACATGTTTACAACAATCCTTAATTTACAGGACTACACCGAGATTTCCTAGCTAAAATAAAAAAAGGTGCATTTTATTACTCTACCTCATTAATGAGTAGGATCCTCTCCTCCTTTATCTGATCATGGTCTTCAATACTCCCCCTCAAGTTGGAATATATATATTGATCACATTCAACTTGCCAATTAATTTTTGAAAGTATGTTGAACTTATCGGTTTGGCAAACAAATCCCTCGGTTGTTCCTTTGTTCTTACATGAGCAGTTTAAATGATCCATTGCTACATCTTTTCATGTGTTATATGACAATCTATTTCTATATGCTTCGTACATTCATGAAATACTGGATTAGATGCAATATGAAGGGCTACTTGGTTGTCACAAAACAACTTTGTTGACCAAAATTGTTTCTCATTCAAGTTTCGCAAAATATTTCTCAACCATGTAATTTCACAAATTGTGGTAGCCATTGATCTGTACTATGCTTCTGCACTAGATCATGAAAATGTAGTTTCTTACTTTGCTTTCCATGAAATTGGTGCTCCCAAGTATTACACTATAACTTGTGATTGATCTTCTTGTGTCTTTACATTTAGCCCAGTCAGCATCACAAAAGCTTGTTAGTTCAAACTCTATAGTTGAAGGCAATAGAATGCCTTGACTTGATGTTCCTTTAATGTACCGAAGAACTTGGTGTGCAGTATCTAAGTATGGTTGTTGAGGTTTGTCCATGAACTGACTAAAAAGTGGATTGCATATGCCACATCCGGTCTTGTAATTGTCAAATAGATCAAATGTCCAATAAGTCTCCTGTATCATGAAGGATCTACCAATAAACTTCATTATGATTGTGTCAGAACAAGATTATGATCGATTAGAAAACGAGAAGGTTTAGATATCAAGAAACTTGTGTCTTTAAGTATCTCAAGTGTATACTTTCTTTGGCACAAAGCTATGCCATGCTGAGAACTAATCACTTCAATTCCTAAGAAGTATTTGAGCTTTCCTAAATCTCTCAATATGAACTTGCTTGAGAGAAACTTCTTTGTACTTGTGATGTCTTCTAGACCGTTTCTTGCAAGAATAACATCATTTACATATACTAGTAACACTATGAACTTGCCATCTTGATTTTGGACGAACAATGAGTGATCACACCATGATTGATGAAAACACGCAGATTTGAGAGCCAATGACAATTTAATAAACCATTGCCAATATGCCTGTTTCAAATCATGCAAACTTTTATGTAGTTTACATATAACATTCTCCCTTTTTTAGCCAAATCCAAGTGGCAATTGCATGTACTCATCTTTAGTTATATCTCCATGAAGATAAGCATTATTGACATTCAATTGGTAGATATGCCATTGATGAAAAATAGCTAGACCAAGCAGGACTCGAACGGTATTAAGTTTGGCAACTAGTGCAAAAGTCTCCCGATAATCAACTCCTTCAACTTGACTATAACATTTAGCCACAAGTTATGTTTTGTACCTCTCAACTATTCCATTAGGATTGAACTTTATCTTGTACACCCATTTGCAACATATCAAACATTTATTGGGAGGTAAAGAAACTAGACTCCACGCCTTATTTTCCTGTAAGGCTTTAAGTTCCTAGAACATGGCATCATGTTATCTTTGTGCTTGGCTACTTCGGAAAAACTATTTGGTTATTTGAAAAGTGATAATTGTGCATTAAAGAATTGCTGGGAAGGAGACAAGTAATCATAAGATTAAAACAATAGATAAGAAATGGGGAATACTTATGCGTGTTGAGTTTGATTGAGAGAGCGAGAAGGCAAAGTTGCCTCAACATAGAAGTCATGCAAGTAACCAGGAGTACAAGCTGGACGAGTTTCTATAGCGGAAGCATGTTATGGTGGATAAGTAGTGGTGTTTGAAAAAGGCAATGTAGATGGTGAAAGAGTTGAAGTAGGGTTTAAAGGCACATTAAACAGTTTAGAGGAGAGAATGGGGTCTAAAAGAGGGGTAGGGGCACACTAGGATTTTTAGAATTGGTAGGATTAGAGAGAGTAGTACCTGAACAGGAAACCCTAGACCCCAAAACCCTAAGTTCATGAGTACTACTTGAAGCCCCAATGTTTGCATCTTCATCAAAAACCTTAGTTGGAAAAAAAGATTGATGGGTTGAAACTAGAGAACGACTAAAAGACGGATATAGGAATGTATCTTCATAAAAGATCACATCTCTAGAGATAAAGATGTGCTTAGTCTCGAAATAAAAAAACTTTAAAATCTTTTTGGCTATTTGGGTACCCAAGAAACATATATTTGGTAGCCCAGGGATCAAATTTGGTAGGTTTGCGAGGGCGTGTTGATGCAAAACAAAGACAACCGAAAACCTTAAGATGATCAAATGTTGGTGGCTTTTTGAAAAGCCTTTAAAATGGATTTGCACCTTTAAGAAAAGGAGTGGGAGCTAGATTAATAAGATAAGTGGAAGTGAGAATGGCTTCTCCCTAAAAAAAAGGTAATTGTGCTTAAAATAAAAGAGCTCTAGCCATGTTGAGCAGATGACGATGTTTACGTTCAACAACACCATTTTGTTGTGGTATGTTAACACAACTCATTTGATGGACAATCCTTTTGGATGAGTAAAAATTAGGCATGTTAAACTCGGAATCATTATCGCTATATTTTTTTTATTTTTGTATCAAACTAAGTTTCAATCATATGTATAAAATCAATCAAAAA
The DNA here is from genome assembly GCA_015731905.1 of Salix dunnii. Lineage (NCBI taxonomy): Eukaryota > Viridiplantae > Streptophyta > Magnoliopsida > Malpighiales > Salicaceae > Salix > Salix dunnii. The sequence goes on along the minus strand of CM027668.1, from coordinate 7,274,020 downwards.
CTTTTTGCTTCAAATTTTTGTACCATCAAATGACCAAGTGCAATGAGTAAAATCATCAACAATTATGAGAAAATAATTAGCACTTGATGTTGAAGATTCATGATAACCTCTCCAAATATCAACATGAATTAAAACAAACAAAGAAGTACTTAAAATGGAACTCAGAGAAAATGGAGTACGAGTTTGTTTGGCTAGCGGATAAATAGAACACTTGCTTGAATCACAAGACTTATTAGAAAGGAAAGGAAATAGGGGATAAACCCTAGAGGATGGATGTCCAAGTCATTGATGTCAAAGTCTTTGAGAGCTACTGTCAACAACATTGCACGTGACTTGAGGAACTTTGTTGAGGCAATAGAGTCCTTCCTTCTTAGATCCCATCCCAATCATCCTCCCTAAGCATAGGTCCTGTATGTAACACACGTGTTTAAAAAAGATAGTGATACAAAAGGAATCTCTACACAGCTTACTAATAGAAATCAAGTTGAGGTAGAATAAAAGAACACATGAGACATTATGAAGTGTGAATTGAGAAGAGTAGGTAATTGAACCAATATAACTGACTTATACCCTAAAACCACTTGGAAGTTTGACGAAATGATTATATGCAATGTATGACTCAGTGAGTAGGCTACTATCACAAATAATATGATCACTTGCACCACTATTTAGGATCCAAATACTATTTTGATCATTACAAGTAATTTGAAAATCTTTACCTGGAATTTCATCAAAAGGAGGAATATTACCAACTTGGTTAGCAGTAGAGATCTTGTTCTTGTTCAAGAGTTCTAAGATCTGTTTGCAAAACTCCTTGGAGAAAGGAAAATTCAGGTTTTCCCCATAATTTAGCACTGCAAGTACGTGAATATTTCAGCTAGAACGTATGACAACCACCTCATCTGCTTTTATTTTATGACAATGCTCATAATCATGTCCTTTCCAATTGCAATATTCACACATTAAATATGCACGACAAAATTTTATGGATTTGTTGTCTTTACTGCAAATTTCATACTATCTTATGACATTGGCATGTTTCTTGTTGCAAGCAGGGACTCACTCTGGGGCCCTTGTAGAAGCTCTCTTGGTGTCACGGCTTGAGTTATGAACCAAAAAAGTTGTTGCATCTGAGGCCTCGTTGTGACTTGAGGCTTGCACTTGTTTCTTTTGGCGTAACACCATTGCATATGCCTTATTGACATTAAGAAGAGGGTTGATAGAGACAATATTGCTTCGTAAAGCATCATAACTTTCATTAATTCCCTTGAGAAATTTAATGGTTTGTTGGTTTTTGACATCCTCATTGAATTTCATTCCATCTTCATAGTTACACTGAGTCCCTTTCATCCCATAACCTCTTGAGCTTTGTATAGAATGTTTTCACTGAGTCTGAACCTTGTAGACATGCATAGATAAAATTCTCAAGGTTGAATAAGTGCACCATATTTTTCTCACTAAATCTCTCCTTAAGCTCAACCCAAATTACCTGAGTTGTCTTGTAGTGCTTAACACTTTTTATAGATTTCTTTTGACATAGAGTCGATCAGCCAAGTCTTGACCAACTTGTCACAACGATCCCATTGTTGTTCATCATCTTGAGTAGTTGGTCGAGTGCTAGAGCCATTGACAAAGACGATCTTATTCTTTATTGTTAAAGTCATACTCATGGATCAGCTCATTGATCACAATTGTCCTCCATCAACACTTGAGGCACCAGTATAGCACTTGGTTGGTCGGAGTGATACAAATAAAGAGGGTGATTGGAATAATCCTATGGTTCAGGTGTGCGTGTAGGAGAACTATTGCTTCTTTCAAAATTTTCTCCTTCAATAACGCTAAAGCTTCCTTTTTCATCACTATCCATGGTTGAATTGTTTTTGCCAAAAGAGAAGATTAGATTCTGGGTGAGGTATTTAGGATTTTACTGAGAGAGAGAGGTTGTTTTTCGATCAAGGTTTTAACCAGTTTTGCCGAGGGAGGAGATGATGTTCTGGTTGAGATATATAGGAATTTGCTGAGAGAGAGAGTTTAACTAGTTTTGCTGATAGAGGAGATGATGTTCTAGTTGAGATATTTAGGATCTTGCTGAGAGAGAGAGTTTAACTAGTTTTGTCGATAGAAGAGATGATGTTCTAGTTGAGATATTTAGGATCTTGCTGTGAGAGAAAGAGAGAGAGAGGTTGTGTTTTGAACAAGGTTTTAGGCCGAGGAATGGTGCTCTAATACCATAATGAAGATGATGTTCTAGTTAAGATATTTAGGACTTTGCTGAGAGAGAGAGAGTTTAACTAGTTTTGCCGATAGAGGAGATGATGTTCTAGTTTAGATATTTAGGATTTTGCTGAGAGAGAGAATTTAACTAGTTTTGCTGATAGAGGAGATGATGTTCTAGTTGAGATATTTAGGCTTTTATTGAAAGAGAGAGATAGAGAGAGAGAGGTTTTGTTTTGATTAAGGTTTTAGGCCGAGGAACGACGCTCTGATACCATAATGAAGTCTGTGTTTGTGGAAGAATGCATTATATTCATAATTGACTGTTTACAGGGTGTATATACAACATCAAACCCTAGCAACTTATGTACACTTTTACAACAATCCTTAATTTATAGGATCACACCGAGATTTTCTAGCTGGAATAGAAAAACTACATTCAGTTACTCTACCTCATCATTGAGTAGGACCTCTCCTCCTGTACCTCATCATTATCTTTAATATGAACAGAGATGGAATTTGTTTTTAGCTTGCTAGAGTTGTTTAAAAGTCCCGAAGAAAAATTTCTAGATTTTCCTCTGAAATAGAGACTTTCACTTGCCTTATTACCATAATGTTGTCTTCCATGTTGATGCATTTTAAGAAATAATTAAGAAAATAACTTGAATAATTTTCATGAGCATATGCACTCTTTCCATAGCATAACTACATGGAGTTACATTATTTGTAGTAGGCGCGCAAGTGAGATTACTACTCATGTAGTAGAAAAATTTGTTGCATGACATTTGTTAACTATGTCATCTTTTTTCAAGAAAAAAATCAAACTAATTACAAAATTAGTGGACGTGAGCTTGTCATGCATTCATTAGAGGGAGGGAAAGGAAAGAGACCAGGGGCTGGGAACAATAGAAATATTCTCGATGCCCGTAAAACATGAACGTGAGCACGGCCTAGTTTCTTTAATAATCTCATTGTTCATCAAAGAGGTAAAGGAAGCAATGGAGCAGTCAACCTTTTTTTTTAATGTATAAAGAGGTTTTAGAGAGAGAGAGAGAATCATGTAATTATGATAGCAATCACAATTTAAAATATATACATTAAAAAAACACTTTAAATAACACACAATTATTCCAATTAAAACACTTAGTTCATGAGAAAAACAATAATCCTAGAAATATCAATATAAAAAATAAAATTCAAATCATGTTTGTTTCATGAAGAGTGATTTTCTAAAAATTACTTTTCGAACTTTATTATGTTTGATTGTTATTAAAAAAGTTGACACGTAAAAAATATTTTACATTCAAATTCTCTTTTTATTTTGAATAGAAGACATTTCTCAAAAGTTGTATGAAATTTAAAAAATATCTTATTATATATTTATTATATTAATTTGATCGTTGATATTTTAATTACATATATTTTGTTTTGAATTTTTTTCTCAATTCAATCCTTTGAACAGTTAATTTAGTTTTTGTAGCAATTTTGATCATTATTCTCTTATTGTTTTTTTTTTCTTTCTCCTATGTTTTTCTTAATTTAATTTATTTTTATTATATCTGGTATTTTTTTTATTGCCATTTTTTTTATTTGAAATAATCAATGAGATTTAAAAAAAAATTATCTTATTTTAATTTTGATTTTTTAGTATTTTTTCTTTATTTTTATTTATTTAATCTAAAATAATTTTTAAAATTGATTTTTTTTCAAAAATCATTATTCATTAGTTTTTTTTATTTGTCAGATTTAATTATTATTCTTTCAATAAACTTTAAAAAGTAAAACATTACTAAATTATTTTCTATGACATGATTAAATACTAAAAAATAGTTTTCATGATTCCATCAAATATAAAAAAAAAACCAATTCATTTATTTAAAAAAAATCCATGTAGACTATTTTTTTTTTATAAATATTCTTCTTCAAAACAAACAAGACGTGAGCGAGTTTTTTGATCGTCCAGAAGTCTATTGTTTGACTCGGTTTATAAATATGTGCGTGTGCGTGTTGGATAACAATAGGCTCTCGGCCATTGCACATGACATGGATCCAACGTGCTATATTCGAATTTATATACTTGAGTGCTTTGATAAAAACTTGCATTTGACACCGATGGATCAAAGATAAGGATCGAAATAGATAACCACTCTTTTTTCCCGGTGTGCGCGGGTGGAGAATCGAATAAATTATCTTTTTCTGCTTCAAAATTATATTGATGGGCAACAATTAAAAATATTAATAATAGGATATTTACATATCTATCCCTGTTGACTCTAGGATTTTGGTTTGCTGACCTGTGAGATGTGACATCTTCTTTAATTTCTTGAGCACCATTAATTAGCGTGGTTGGGAGGATTTGAGAAATTTTAAAAATAAAAATACCACTAATTAGGGTCTCTCCTCGGCACCTTCATTATCATATTAGGTGAAACGTAGTCGTGTGCACTGTAATTATCTTTAGAAAAATGGTCAGTTCAATATCAACGGCAAAAAGTGCCCCTCTGTCAACCATTTTTTTTTTGTTTATTTATTTAACTCCTTGAAAGTTTAGTTGAAATTTGTTTTGAAAGTATTTTTTATTTAGAAATATATTAAAATAATATTATTTTAAAATTATCTTTTATACCAATACATGAAAATAATTTAAAAACATTAAAATAAGTAATTTAAAATAAAAATAAATTTATTTTTTTTCATAATCATTTTCAAAACACAACACTAAACATTCACCCGTTTCAGTGAAAGAAGAGAGGATTGACCGGTATGCACTGACATCATCCCTATTTTTTAGATGAGATTGGGGTCTCTTAACATACTTGCCGTTTTAGTTGTTTCATAAAATGTATTTTTTAAAGATATATTAGAAAATATTTTCTTAAAATTATTTTTTATATTAACATATGAAAATACAAAATGAAATAAAATAAAAATTATTTAAAAAAATATTTTTAAAATACAATACACTTAACCAAACCTACGAAGAAATACTTCATCCTAAGTTATGATTAAGTGAGTATTTAGTTTTGTAATGACTTTTATAATTGAGGCTAACTATAGAGTAAGTGCTTGGTCAAGGGTCAATTATATTTTTGATAATTGTGAAACCCAGTTTAGGAAAAGCATCGTATTTTGGATACTTTTCACTCCAAACGCAGCAATCCGCTTAATTATTATTATTTTTTACTTTTTAAATTTAAAAAATAAAGAAAGACAAACAAATTGCCTTTGGGCATGCTTAATCCAGAAGCTTTTGGTTATGCCAGAAATGTTTTTTCAGCGCCCCCCTCTACTGAGCTAGTTCCGTTCCTTCTTTGCATCTTTAATAGCGTGAAGGGCAAGTACAATTATTGTGTATATAATTTAATTATATAATTATTGGAAATAATTTATAAAATTAAATAATTGTTTTGAAAAAACCCTCCAATAATATAATTATTAATTTTTTAATTATATTTAAATTAAAAAATTTGAACTTCTCTCCAAGAATAAAAAATTTAAATTCATTTGCACTTTGACAAAATTTATTTGCAAGTTATCAGTACTCAATTCCAGACTAAATTCATTCCATGGAAAAAAAAAGTTTATTCTGTGGCTGTTGAAATGGTAACAAGTAATACTGAGTGGAAGCCAGCTTGTCAGGAAGACTCCATATAAATAGTATTATAGCTTTTCAAATATTAAAATATAATAAAAGTGTTTTTTTTAAAGTGACACAAAATATTATGTTTATTTACATCTTATTTAAAAGTGTTTTTTTATAAAATTATTATTTTTAATTTTAATCACAATAACAACTATAATATCAACCATCCCTTGAAGCCGCCCCTTAACTTATTTTTATTCACAAAAATTTGTTTGTGATTTTTTTTTCTTCTTCTTTTTTCAGAATTATATTTTCCCCGGTTAAAACTGAGTTTAGAGGAAATTGCCGTTAACATGGGCCATCCCTATCCAGTGAACCATCAACTTGAGTTTCGGTGCGCAATGGCGATAACGGAGATAAGCCATTGGTCATTCACTGTGTCCACGCCTAGAAGGTTGTGGAGGTCAGGATGTCTTGTCTTTCGAGAGGGGAAAAAAATGAAGACTTGAATGGGACATGGATTTACATTTGGGCTATGGATTTCAATATACTTGGTTCTTAAACATGTTGACGTATTTATGGTTGAGATCAAGGTAGTTAAAATCACATTCCAACTTGTAAAATTATATAATTTTACGAGTTAAATATATAAATTTGGTAAAATTAAATTGAAAAATCAAAATCTATTAAAATTGATTTAAACTCGATAAAAATGAGTAGAATAGTAAAATCAAGTCAAATCATTTCGATTTTACTATATCATTTCTATGCTCTTTGCACGGTAATTAATTTCATAAAAATCATCTAATTGGCTTTTCTTCTCAGTCTCGATTGTCATCCTCTCCTTTCATACCTCTTACCTTATTTTCCTATTCTCAGAGCAGCACTGTAACAGGCTCGTCGGTCTATCGATGGATGGATTTCATGAACTTTGGCCTCTTTGTATATTTTCGGCGCGTCGTTTGCAGTATTGATGACTGAAGAAGATGAGAGAGCTAAGAGAAAAGTTGCCGAAAGAACAACCATACAATGAATGGATCTTGAACGAAAAGGCAATCCCATTCTTTGACCGGATGCTGGACAACAAAAAAATGACACAGGTAAGTAAAAGTATGTGTACTGATTAGGAAGCCTGTAAATGGCCTTCAGGGAAGAGATTACTAGTTAGCAACTCGTGGCAATAAAATATGCTTGGGGTATAGTGATACGTCCTTTTTATACTTTTTAATTGAAGTCTCTCGTGTTTTTGGCGGTGGTATAGATAAAATTTTATGGATATAATTATTTTATATTATATTTTAAAGTTATTTTAATTTATGTATAAATTTTAATTAATAAAATTTTATTGTCATAATTATATTGTATTATATTTAAATATATTTTACTTGTAATCTTACTATTTAAGTTTATATTATATTTTCGAGTCTCGTAGAAAACAAATTTAATAACCTTGGTTGAGATGTTACCACGGTTGAAGTTTGAGATTGGTTTTCACATTACTATATATCTTTAAAAAAGAAAAAATGCTAAGAGAGAATTTATAGCCTAGCTAGAAATATGATTTGCGGCAGGTCAAAATAATTTCTCCTAGTTAAAAATAAATATACAGGCGTTTTCAATGTCTTTTTATATAAAAATCAAAATGATTTAACATGATTAGTTATATAAATTAATATTTGATTAAGATATTTGATATTAATAATTTTGATCTCACAAAACAAATATAAAGAATGTATTTCCCTGCATAGTAAAGTATCCCTTCTATCCCTCAAAAAAGATAAAAATTAGGTCTGGCTAGGAGGGCTGCCATAAGAATTTTATATTTTTTTGAAAATAGCTAAATATGGATATGCCCTCATTAAAACAAAATGGAAGAGTTTGATGCAAGGGTGTCATAGTAATTTACCCATTTTTTAATATTTATTCTAATATGATATTGTTGGCGTGTCGTCAAACACACCGTCTATGCTCATGCAGTTTTTGAACGGCACGTTCGACGTCATAAGGCTTTCAAAAGTATACGACCGGCATCTAGAATTATTTTTTGGCATGTGATCTTCCTCATAAGGTGGCATGTGTTGGTCTAACATGGACGAAGATGTGCCGATAGTCAGTTGAAATATTTCACCCTATTTCTCTCCCCTGCCTGCAAAAGTACATGTCAGGCCCAGTTGTTGACTTTTCATTATAGTCCTCGAACTTTTGACTGTTTTGTATGGTCCTTATTCCTTTAATAAAGACTTTTAATTTGTTTCAATTTTGCCCTTTAATTAAAATTGACTATATATATTGTAGTTTCATTTTGGTCCCCAGTCTTTTAATTTCCGGATTAGATTGAAATACTTAAGATTTTTGAAGTTTTGATTTGTTTTAATTTTATCTTTTAAATTTAATTTATTATATATGTGTTTTTCAATTCAACCCCTATACTTTTAATCTTGAATTTTATTTTAATTCCTTTTTTTTTATATTTTTCGTAGATGGTTTCTATTTTTTTCCATGTTTATATGTACATACTCTTAGTTTTTGTTTTAAGTTTTTATTATTTCCATTGTTATTAAGGTTTGAAATTATTTTATGTGGTGTTTCAAATTTGATTTGTGATAGTGATCATTTGAAAATTCATATATATTATTTTTTTCTCTTTATTGTTTGATTTTGATTTTTTATTTATTCTTCAGATCATATAATTTTTTAAAATATAATAATATTTATTTATGTCTTGTCAATTTATTTTTTTAATTTATTTTTTTAATATTGTTAGGTGATGAAATTTCTCATTATAGATAAGACATTCAAAATAATGGTAATGATTATATTTAATTTTTTTATATAAATATGTGAGACTAAATATATATTTTAATATTTATTTGATATTAGCACCTTAATATATATATATATATATATATATATATATATAGAGAGAGAGAGAGAGAGAGAGAGAGAGAGAGATAATTTTTTACTGAAAAAAAAAAGTCTGTGTTCTGAAATATTTTTAATATAATAATATGAGGAATAAATATAAAATAAAAAATAAAATTGGATTTCAATGCAATTTGTGTCCTCTTTTGTTTAATTTTATTTCTTAGAAAAATTTAATTCTTGGAATTTAGGTTGATTTTGTAAAAAAAAAAAAATGTAATATTTTTATATATAATATTTCAAATCTAGTATTACTAGGGGGAAAACAACTCATAAATAAAATGGATAGATAAATTTACATAAATTATTTATATTTAAAAAATATATGAATTACTTTCCCTGCATTTTGATTACACTATTTTTTTTAGACAGAAAAAAATTCATTTTTAATAGATTCTATTTATTATAATTTTACTAATTAAATAATAAAATAACTGATTATATATATATAAAAATCAATTAATTTTTTATATAAAAAAAATAGGAGCACAGCAGCGGGCAAGTAATCTCGTGTCCCTCTAAAACTGAAAATTGACAGGCAAAATGGAGCCAGACCACAATATGTCTATGTGGTTATGAACACAATCAAAATAATTCCATCTGGTGGAGCCCTGAGCAGGCCCAACCACATCCACACCTTCATGGAACGAGACCCCTCGCTGCCCCCAACCCAGCGGTCCATCATACACGACCACATAAGTCTCTCTGTCCCTTGCCTGCTATATTCTCTTTCTAACAATTTAAAAGTCCGTGTAAATTGGGGTGGATAAGATAGGGTACGCTTTTCGAGGAGCCCTCTCACTTTTTTATTTATTTAAAATCCATCCCTGTCTCGTGTTTTTCCTTTTCTTTTTCCTTACCCTCCTTGTCAGATAAAGCCTGTGTATAACTGTGATAATAATATTTCTTATGATTTTTTTACTCTACAGAGATATAATTTTCAAATAACGTTTGAATGGTTATTTTAATTTAAAAATATATTAAAATAATATAATTTTTTAAAACTTATTTTCAATACTGGCTTGTTCTAAAAATAAAAAATTATTTAAAATATTTTTTCAACGAAAAAATAAGGTCAAGATTCAACACCAAACATCAATTCCAAAGAGAGAGAGAAAACAGATTATAATTTTATTAATACCCTGACTTTTCATCGGCGTTTTATTTTGATCTAGAAGCTGTCTGGGTAGTTTTTGCAGCGCAGGTTTGTTACGGTGTATTATTTTTTTTTTTTAATAAAAATATTTTTTTTATTGTTTTAGATTATTTTGATGTGCTGATGTCAAAAATAATTTTTTAAAAATAAAAAAATATCATTTTGATATATTTTAATACAAAAAATACTTTGAAAAACTACCACAACAACTCTTCTAAACATGCCCCTAAAAAATTCCAAAAACGAGAAGGTGTTCCGAGATAAATATCCGATGCTTGTTTGATTGGTTTAGGTAAATAAATAAAATAAAAACGATAATTTATTATATTATTATTCTTTAAAAATGAGGTGTTACTTTACTAAAAAAAATGATAGTTTTTACAGGCTTTTGTTGACGGGTTAAAAAATCTCCCATGATTCGGCTCTTTCCTATATAAAGTGTGTCCACGCGTTTCCTCGTGTCACGAAGAACAGATTGTTGAATTTCGATAAAAAAAATCCCATTTATGTTCCTGCTTGTTTCTTCCCCTATCTCTCTCGCCGTCGAGCAACCAAGGTAACGCCGCTATCTCTTTCTCTCGCTTCTTACACAATTTAGATTCGGGATTTCTCTTGTAGGTTGCTGGCCTTGTTCAATTTTGTTCTTTTTATGCCTGTTCAGATCATGCTTGACAAAGATTTTTTCACCGAGTATGGAGAAGCAAGCCAGTATGAAATTCAAGAAGTAGTCGGGAAAGGAAGCTATGGCGTTGTCGCATCCGCCATAGATACTCACACGGGAGAGAGAGTCGCTATCAAGAAGATGAACAATGTCTTTGAGCATGTCTCTGACGCTACTCGGATTCTACGTGAGATCAAGCTGCTTCGGCTGCTTAAACACGCTGATATCGTAGAAATCAAACATATTATGCTCCCTCCTTCTCCAAGAGAGTTTAAAGATATTTATGTGGTGTTTGAGTTGATGGAGTCTGACCTTCATCAAGTTATCAAGTTAAATGACGATCTCACTCCTGATCATCATCAGTTTTTCCTGTACCAGCTTCTTCGCGGTCTCAAATATATACACACAGGTTTTTAGAAGGATTGCTTTCTTGTTTTTATTTTTTTGGGTTTTTGAACATCATGAGTTGCGGACTTCTTGTTGCTGTAATGCTTCTGTTTGTCATGTTGTTTTTTGCAGGAAATGTGTTTCATCGAGATTTGAAGCCCAGAAATATTCTGGCTAATGCTGATTGTAAAGTAAAGCTTTGTGATTTTGGGCTGGCTCGTGTGTCATTTACTAATGCTCCTTCTGCTATTTTCTGGACTGTACGTGTCTTCTTGAAGCACGGTTTTACCTTTCAGTTCTTAATTGTAATGTTTGTGAACTATAACATTAGTTAAATTATATTCTCTTTGGTATCGAAGTTGACTTACGGAATTCTTTTTTATTTTTGTTAAGGATTATGTGGCAACTAGATGGTACCGTGCCCCTGAACTCTGCGGCTCGTTTTCCTCCAAGGCATGTCAATATGAATTGTTCTTCCTTCTTACTGAGCTCATCATTGCATTCATGGTTGAAAAAATAAAATAAAATTGATTGTCGGTATGTGTTATTTGGAAATTCAGTTTCTAAGTTCTGCTCAGTCTACTCATTGATTTTTATTATTTCGATCCAGCTTAGTGTTTTGGAGGTTCCACACTTGCATTTGGCTATGCTAATTAATTATCTGCGTAGGATTTTCTGAGTTGAGCATGAGAATGTGGATGAATTGGTTTTAATTCGAAACCCATCCACCTTCAATATCATTAAAAGGATGAATGATGTCCACAGGTTCAAACCGCAAAATTTGCAACCCTCTAACATCATCTATCATATCAATATGCAGCTTGTTACCCGTGAAATTTGAATCTGGTTAAGAAAATCGTGTCAGATACCTGACATGTTTTTCTGCAGCTATAGTTTGACATGACAGGTTGATCAACTGTGGTGGTTCATTTTTTGCATTTTTTCATCTGCTATCCAGCATTTCCCAATGCTCAATAATGTTTTGTGCACCGTTGTTCATTTTTCTTCTTCTTTTGGATGAGACCTAAAATGCATTGCCAGTACCATTATTCAGATGGCACTCAAGATTTTGTTTGACATTTTTTCTTAAAATTTGTGTTCTGCAGTACACTCCTGCTATTGATATTTGGAGCATAGGATGCATATTTGCAGAGTTGTTGACAGGGAAACCCTTGTTTCCTGGAAAAAATGTGGTGCATCAATTGGAGCTCATAACTGATTTACTCGGCACCCCTGCTGCTGATACAATTGCACGAGTTTGTTACCTTTCCCAATCAATTTTTTTTGCTATCTTAGAAACTCCGCCCTTTCCTGATTCTGTTTACCTTGTTCTCATCACATTTTTTTGTGATACGTGCAGGTTGGGAATGAAAAAGCTAGGAAGTATTTGAGTAGCATGAGGAAAAAGCAGCCAATTCCTTTCTCAAAAAAATTTCCAGATGTAGACCAATCAGCTTTGCGTATTCTTGAGCGGTTGCTGGCATTTGATCCTAAAGACCGTCCATCTGCTGAAGAGGTAAGAACTAGTTTAAAAAACGTGGAACTTTTTATATCACCACTTTTATTCACGATCCTTTTATCTAGATTTATATAGTTTCCACCTGATACTGGTTTCTATTCTCTCCAGGCTTTAGCTGATCTGTATTTTGATGGGCTAGCAGACAAGGAGCAAGAACCTTCAAGACAACCCATTTCAAAACTTGAGTTTGAATTTGAAAGGAGGAAATTGACAAGAGATGATGTAAGAGAGCTAATTTACAGAGAGGTAAGACAATAATGGGTGATGCTGGCGTCAGTGTTGCTACTCTGCTTGTTTGGGTGTTACCCTACTTCCTTAGTTTTGAATTGTGATTTATATTATTTTCAATCAAACAGATTTTGGAGTATCATCCAGAGATGCTGAAAGAGTACCTTCAGGGCACTGATCAGACTCACTTTGTGTATCCAAGGTTAATAACAAAAAATGTTATTACAGTGAAATGGAATGAAAAGGGAAAATGCACGGGCATAAAACATCGGAACACCCTATTTAGAGTCAATCATGCTTGCCCAAATTTGTGATCAGCTTACCTGCTGTAGCTGTTATTAAAAAAACGTTAATCAATTTCCTTGGGATGTTGACAACATTATTATATAGAGAGAGATAAGTACCTTTTAATTTCCTTTTGGGATTTCAAGAAAACACTGGATACTTTCTTTTCTTGCCGTATGCTTGCTAGGTATTGTCCAGTTGGTGCCTCATTATAGAGATGAGGGATCCATTCACTATTAGCATTCAACAAAAATGATGATCCCATACAAGATTGCTAGTGTGCTGAGCAGCACGGTGTGTTATGCAGTTAAAGTTTGTGCGAGAGACAATTTTGAGCTTCACTCCAAATGAAAATATTATCTGCAAGTTAAATTGATTAGTTGCATTAGTTTAGAGCTTTGCATTATATGACAATGCCATGATTTCTCCTTATTTGTTCAAAGAGCAGTCATTGAATATTATTTGATCTGTCCAGTGGAGTTGATCGATTTAAGGAACAATTTGCTCATCTCGAGGAAGGAGATGGTAAAAATGACAGAAACAGCCCCCACCACAGGAAGCATGCGACGTCCTTGCCTCGGTAATGTGGTGGAAACACTTCTTTTTCTACATGGTTTACTTGATCAAACGATATTTATTGATTTGTGATTCTTTTTTTTTTTTTGTAGGGAGCGAATCTGCACAGCTGATGAAACTGAGAATGCTGTAAAGCGTGCATCTTCTCTTTCTCGTGCAACTAATCAGAGCCCCCCAAAGTCACAAGCTACTGAAGAACTGCAATCTGCTAACCAGAATGCTGTAGCCATGCAGACCAGCTCTACCAAACCCAAGTGCGGCACGCGTACTCTGTTGAAAAGTGACAGCAGTTGCGCTTCAACATGTGTGGGACTAATTGGAAATGATCTCCAGGTACACGCTCTCTGATCAATAGTGGGATCTTACTTGCACATCTGGGTGGTTCAGAAAGCATCTATTTATTCAGCTAACAAACTGCTGGAAGTCTTAGAATAGGTAACTACTTGGTATGCTCCTCACGAAATGTACTGCTAACATTTCTGTTGCATTCTCTAATAATATTTGCATATACTACAAACGATGTGAAAATCAAGCCTCAAAAATGGGGCATGAAGAATGTACCCCCACATGGCATGCATCTCCGGTTTATTGTTACCTGTGTGCAGGGGAAATTTAATTGCTGGTCACTGGTTTATTTTAGGTGAAAGTTCCACATGTTTAATGTTGTACTTTTTTAATTTTTTTATCATACATTGAAAATAGGACCGCATCATTTTGCGGCATGTGATATTAGTGGTGTAAGTTTGTTTTCCGTATGTGATATTAGTGTTGCTTTTGTCTGTACACTGCTTTGGATTTGATAGAATCTTTTGCAGTTATTCATGGCAATTTGGAATCATATAAATGAATCACTGGTAATAGAACAAACCTCTCTGATTCAAGGAAGTAAATATAACTGGCATTACCATTGGATAAGACCATACATAAAGAGTGATTTTGGCAGTCATATAATTGCTCTAAGAAAAGAGAGAACTTCATCAACTTGTTCACGGGACTTTAAACAAAAGCTTCAGAATACAAATATCAATTTTAAGAGAATCATGGTCATTGCAATTCGTAGGGGGTGTTTGGTGGAGTGGTTGCAGTTGTTTTTCAAAGTACTTTTCGTTTAGAAATATATTAAAATGATATTTTTTATTTTTTAAAAATTATTTTTGATATCAGCATATCAAAATGATCTAAAAACACTAAAAAATTAATTTAAAATGCAAAAAACAAAAAAAATTGAATTTTAACTAAACATTGTTTCCGCTGCTTAGCCAAACAAGCACTTAATTGTCTAATTAAAAGTGTGGTTTAGATTGAGATTGTTTTTTAAAGTATTTTTTGTTTAGAAATGTATCAAAATGATAATTTTTTATTTTTTTTAAATCATTATTGAGATCATTACATGAAAATAATTTAAAAATATATAAAATCTAATTTAAAGTTAAAAAAAAAACATTTTTTTTCAAATGCAGTTGTTTTCTTGTTAGTAAACATGGATAAAGCTAAACATGATGGATATGGCATGGCAAAATATCCGAAGGCACAGGCTTAAGTTTTGCTCTAGGTCGAACTTGCTTCCAGCGCTTGCAGGAAAGGAGTGTGGCAACTTTTTTTGCGCGCGCTTTTATTGTATGGCTTGAGAGGCCTTCCATTTGCTTGATTTTATACGACAACAAACGGTTGGCCCTTGCATTCGAAACGGTTGTGATCACTGGATACTTGATTTAGTTAGCAGCGGGTTTCTTCCATTTCCTACAAATCTCACCATGAAACTACATTTCCTGTTTACATGGTTGCTAGTTTTATTCAAGCAAAACTGACGACTGAGGTTGAGCTCCTGATTTGCCCCGATCGTTGAGGGGGTAAGAAGGGAATCCTAGATGTCATGACTGATCTTAGCTTATGTTCCCTGATGGTTTTCCAACAATAGTTATGATAAAGTTCTACCTGTAGTGTTTGGAAATCCATGGGAGCATCAAATGTTGCACTAAACAGTTCCCAGATTACCGATAAAACATAATTTTCGATGACTTGAACCGTTGTTCTTTAACTGGCAGGGCAGTTCTGTTACTGTACATTAACTAACTGCAGTTTCACTTGTGGAACCGGGGAAAACTGATAATAATGTTATATACCCTCTATGTAAAACCTCTAGTTGATCTGTACCACACCCAAAGCCAGGAAAATGTCATCCCACAAAACACATTCTAGGTGAGGTGGTTCCATCTATTAAAGATTTGTATATGGTAGTATTGTGGGGGCAACAACCTTCCTCGCAGACTTGCTTCCTGATTATATATCATCAGCGTCCGATCTGTTGCCAGAATTCCAAGGTGCTGATGCCAGCGCGTGGTAAAAAAAGTTCAGTAGCCCCCCCCCCCCCCCAAACGTATTCCTGGCATCCCAAGACAGGAACAGGAATTCCACAGGTCTTCATCATTCGACAAGCTAAATATTTCAATGGTTTTAGTTCATATTTATCGTTCGAACTTTCACTCATTCTTGAGGTGTTGTCATATTTCCGCGCTAGCCATTCCCATCAAGCTGTCCGTGAGAAAGGAGGTGTGCCATATATTGCTGCAAGAATATAAATATATAAATGAATGGGTTAAAAAGAAGAAGAGCACATGAACGTCAGTTCCCGCACAAAAACACAAGGATGACGAGAACTTCCAGGCTTTAGTTAATGCAGACTCGGTAGGCTTAATTTCCACTTTCTTTAGAGAAAGCAAATGTTTGAAACATTGGCAATTACAAAACATAGACTTCAAATATTTTCTATAATTGTGATGAAAATCTTTCTTGGGTCAAAATTTGAAGGCTTTTAAAACAACAACCAAAGAAAATAAATTTTATTCAACAGCACCATGTCTTCAACTTTTATCATCTATCAATGTGCAAAGAACATGATGATCAGAGCAGTCAGGATGGTTTCCAACCCTGATATACGTGTGCTTGGGGTTTTGACATCATGATGCATATCCTTCTTTTCTGAATACCAAATGAACCATTATCAAGAATGCCAAATTGAATTCTCCAGTCCATTGAGTACTACTGATATTAACAGAAGATGCAGTCACAAGTAGAAGAGGCATTGCCCCTTTCTGCTTTATCTTATTCCGAAAACAATACTGGCAATTCAGTATCTTTATAGAATAAATTTCAACAATCTAAAAATCCACAGAAAACTACATGCTTTGATGTACATTCTTTTGTCTACTACTTGAAGGAAGAAATGTAAAAGAGTTCATGTCACACAACTTATATCACATGGTCAGTTTTTGAGATTTTGGAAAGACAACACGGTTTAAAAATTTCACCATCAGTGCAAATTGATGAGACTCCAATATTGTAAAGGTCATTCATGATGATCTGTTTGCACAGAAACACTATACAATATATGCAATGGAATAAGGAATTCAACTTCCAAACACTGTATTGAGTATACAGATGAGAGGATGAAGTACAAGTATATTCAATTACCAACGTTGTGAAACTTACTGCATGATAAGCATATGGCGATTTCCCCTGGCGTTCAAAGTGTTTGGCCATGATGGCGAACTCAATTGAGCCCCACTCCTCTGATTCAAAGCAATTGCCAAGTGCAGCTTTATATAGCTAACATCAACAAAAATCAAACAGCACTTATAAAAAATCTTAACTCCAAATCAAGAATAAAATGTACACGAAAACCACAAAAGTTATTTAACAGCAATCATTGATCACAGACCTTAGTAGCGTCAGTTAAAAGCTCAGTCCCAGCAGGATAAGCTGCATAGAATTGGTCACCTCTAGAATATCCAGCTCTAGTTCTATAACATCCATAAACAAATAATCCATCGAAAGAAAAATAAAATAAAGAATCAAGGTCCTGATAATATATATATATAGACTCTAAAGCCAAAACTGAACAGACATCTCTGGTAATAGCAGAAAATCAAATAAGCATTAAGATTCAAGGATATAACGTTTTTAACAATACCCAAACACAAGAAACCCCACAAATAAAAAGAACAAAAACCATAACACCACCAAAAAAATTAGCAAGAAAAAGAGACAAGAAAAAAATATTTATATATAAAAACCCACCAAGGAAAAGGAGCAAAAAACATAATTAGAAATCACAGCACATACATTTGAAGACTAGAGTAAAAGAGAATCTGACTCACGTATTGGTTGTATAAGCATAGCTCATGACAGCAACAAAGCAATAGAAACCAGTATAAGAAACGACTCTGCGAAGCTTTTGAATCTTCAATATTTCTCTTAACCCATGATAGAGCATCGGCATCATCGGTTACACTGCAAGGCAAAGAGACACCAGATACGGTTAAGGAATAACCAACGGAAACATTTAGCCGAACACCTTGCGTGCATGGTCTGATGTAATAGTTTTGAGACACAAACTTGCAAATTGTCAAAAAAAACAAATGCAGCTTCAATTAATGAGAAGTGATCGAAATTTGTAGCCGTAATATGATAAGTGAAAAGGAGATTGGGTGCTTGTTCATGGTATTTGACACTCTCTAGCAAATACCTACCTTTTTTCTACTTTTTCTGTGCGCACGCTTGGTTTTGAGTTCAAAACTGCAATTTGAAGGGGGGAAAAAAAGACTAGAGAGCTTAAAAAATGTTCGTTGTGATTTTCTTCTTCTCCGCCTCGATTCACTTAAAGGGTGCGTTTCGAAATATATTAGAAAGTGTTTTTTGAAAAAAATAATTATTTTATTATTTTTTTATATTTTTAGATTATTTTGATGTGTTAATATTAAAAATAATTTTTTAAAATGAAGAATTATTTTAATATATTTTTAATGAAAAATATTTTTAAAAATAATCTCAATTACACTCTTAAAAAGAAAGTTACTTGACTAATGAGTCATGCTACAATTTAAGCCACCTCTTGGATCATATATAGGAATGTTTGACACTATATTTGAGCTTTTAAAAAAAATTACAAAAATTATTTTTATTTTAATTATATTTTTTATATATTTTTAGATAATTTATATATGTTAATATCAAAAATAATTTTAAAAAAATAAAAACATATCATTCAAATTCATTTTTAAATGAAAAACACTTTAAAAAATAACATTAACTACATTCTTAAACAACCACTAAGGTTTTATTTGATAATTTGATTTAATTATGCTTTTGATTTTTTTAAAGATTTTAAGTTTAAATTATTTTTACATATATTTTTTTATTATTTAATTTATTTATAAACAAAACAAAATAATATCTAACCTAACCCCCCCTTTATAGCCATTTTCTACATGTTTTATGAAGCCCAAATGTAAAGGAAGATTTTATGTGAGATACCATAATATAATTTATATTAATTTTTAATATATTTTTTCAAGAAAATTCTTTTAGATTTGAAACTTGCACATAAGTCTATACTATCTTATACTTAATTTTTTATCAAATAGAAAGAGAGTGGTGATATTCAAATTTGTGATTGTTAAGTCATCAACGTTTTGATACCATATCAAGAAACCATCTTATTTTTAGATGAGATTCCAAAATACAATTTATATTATTCTTTATTATAAAAAAAAACCCTACCTCACTGTTTTCCCAAACCCCACTTCTCATTGGCTTAAAGGTGGCCCTGGATGCTCCTCCATGATTGGCAACGTCTGTGAACTTGGCTCTTATCGCGTTATTGATTCACAAAGCAACAAATACCTTGCTCTACAGCCCAATTCAAGCTCCCAGAACAATGTTTTTGGCCTTATTTTTGTTAAATAATATTTATGTAGTCTTATTTATTTAAGGGTAGAATAATACTTTCAGTCTAACCTATATATAAATTATTTGTTTTTAGGTTAAGCTAAACACTCATAATATTTAGGTTAAGAATTCTAGCCTCCTTTTTGGTGTTTGATCTTAATTATTTTAATATGATATCAGAACTGATTTTATGGAATGAGGCTTAATCCCAAACACAATTTCACAAATCCACCTCTGCGGTGAGTTGACTGGGGGTTTGCAGGGGGTAACGTGCCCCTGTCGAGGTTCGGGGTAGAGCCCTGATATTTTTGGTTGGGGATATTTTATCTTCTGTAAAATTTGGTATTTCATCTTCCCTTTAGCTTCTCTAATTTAATATTTGTGTTTAGTTTCTACAATTATTTTGGTATTTTGTCAAGAAGATATTTGTTTAGTTTCTGTAATCTTTATTCATTTTTTACAATTTGGTATTTTATTTTCCATTGCTTTTTTATTCTGGTTCTCTGTGACTGATGATTATGGCTACTTAAAAAGATGATTCTCTTTAGTTTATGAGTGAGGTTTGATAGGAAGAACTATTTGTATTGGAGTTATGTAATGGGAAATTTTTTTTAAGGGTGAGAAAATGTTAGGGTATGTTAGTAGAACTTATATGGTACCTAAGAATATTGAGGAGGGAGATGCTGTTTTGATAGATACATAGGGAACAAATAATGCAAAGATCATTACTTGGATTAACAATTTTGTTAAGCATTAGATAGGTATGTAGTTGGCTAAATCTAAGACAATAAAAGAGGTTTAGGATTATCTGCAAAGGTAATTTACACAATCAAATTTTGCAAAACAATATCCATTAAAGAATGACATTGAGCTCTTCATCAGAAAAATATGAGTATTCTAGAGTTTTATTCTGTTATGACAGATCTTTGGGATCAATTGGCTCCTATAAAATTGACAAAGTTAAAGGCATGTGGTGCCTATATTAAGCGTAAAGAGCAGCAGCAATTGATACAATTTTTAATAGCACTTCGTAGTGATTTTGAAGGACTTAGAGGTTCAATTCTGCATCGTTTGACACTGCCTTCTATTGACTCTATTGTCAGTGAGTTATTGGCTGAAGAAATACATCTTCAGTCTTACTTTGAAAAGGAAATTATTTTTGCTTCATATCATTTTATACTAGTGGTACCTTCTAATCCATTCTCCAATCAACATAAAACATCTTACATAAGGCTTGGCTTTAACAAGTGCAATTTATCTAAGCAGAAAGGTCATTAGAAGGCTCAATGTCCTAAGTTACGGTATCAGAATCAAGCTTGAAAGTCTGGCAATCAATCACAATCTAATGCTCATAGACCACCTCAGGGTTATAAACCACCACACCACAATACCGTAGCAGTAGCTTTCTCAAGCTTTATTACCGATCCTAGTACTTTGGCTGAGAAATTTTAGAAGTTTCTCTCCTTACAGCCACAAGCAATGTCTACTTCTTCTTCTTCCATAGGTCAATTGTCTCATAGTTTCTCATGAATGTCACATTCTGGAATGAGTCTTGAATTCTAGTGCTTCCCATCATATGTCTCAAGATTTCTCATCTTTTATCTTTGTGTCCCTTTTGTCCTCCATTCCTGTTATGACTACTGGTGACTTTTCTCTGTCTTTAGCAGGTGTTGGTTTTACTGTCACACCTCACTTGTCTTTCTCTAATGTTTATCTTATTTCAAATCTCAAATTGAATCTTGTGTCTATTGGTTAAATATGTGATTTTGGTGATTATTTAGTCATGTTTTCTAGTTCTTTTTGTTGTGTACATGATTATATTTTGGATGAGTTAAAAGTGCTAGTTGCTGTCGTTGCCATTATTAACACTATTGTTGACTTGTCTTCCTTTCATTTGAGAGTTTCATCTTCTAGTTTTTATTTATATCATTTTTGTCTCAGTCATATTTTGTCTTCTTGTTTAAGTTTTTTGGCATCCACGGGAGCTTTAGAAAAATTGAAAACTTGTGACATTTTTAATAGTAGTGAATATAAACTGGCAAAATTTTCTGTTTGACCTTTTAATCAAAGTATGTTTGTTTCTTCTTCACCATTTGATTTAATTCATTCTGATATATGGGGACCTTCTCCTATTACCAAAAAATGAGGGTCTCAATATTATCTCTTTTATTGATGATCATACTTGTTATTGTTAGGTTTATTTAATGAAACATCATTCTAAATTCTTTGAGATATATGTAATTTTTCGAGCTTTTATCAAAACTCAACATTCTACTGTAATCAAATGATTTAGGTGTGATTTGGGTGGGGAATACATCTTTAATAAATTTTATCAATTGTTTGTCTTAGATGGAACCATTCACCAAACTTCATGTAAACATAGGCACATTGTCAAAACTGCTCATTCTCTCTTATTGTTTGCTTATGTTCCTAGTGATTTTTGAAGAGAAATTATTCTTAATGCTGTAAGTTTGATTAATACAATTTCACCTTCTCATAGTTCGGATCTATCTCCTTTAGAAAAGTTATATGGGCATGTCCCTGATTATTCATCATTTAAAGTCTTTGGTTTTACTTGTTTTATTATTTGTCCTTATGTAAAACACATTAAGTTATCCTCTTGATCTGTTATTTGTCTCTTTTTGGGTTATAAGGAAGGTAAAAGGGGGTATCGTTGTTTAGATCCAATAACTCAAAAACTTTATGTGTCTCATCATATTGTGTTCCTTGAGCATATACCTTTATTTTTTTATCCCATTTACTACTCATGACTTGACTAAAACTGATCTTATTTGTATAGATCATTTTTTTAAGGATTCTGATAATGATTCCTTTCCTTATGTTCGATTAATTTATACTCATAACTCTGTAAGTGCTAGTACTTTACTCTCTAACACACTTGAAACTCCATTCTTATCTACAACACCTCAAACTTCATATGAAATTATGAATCCATCTCCATGTCAATCCATTTGCATTCGTAAATCCACAAACTACCAGTTTTTATTTATTCTTGTTATTCCTTATCATTTACTTCCTTTTTAGCTTCTATTTATTGTCTTTTTTAACATTCTTCCTATAAAGAGGCAATTCTTGATCCACTTTGGCAATAAGCTATAAATGAGAAA
Organism: Salix dunnii; assembly: GCA_015731905.1. Taxonomy (NCBI): domain Eukaryota; kingdom Viridiplantae; phylum Streptophyta; class Magnoliopsida; order Malpighiales; family Salicaceae; genus Salix; species Salix dunnii. Next base: position 7,251,634 of record CM027668.1, on the reverse strand, counting down.
CTTTCTATTTTGCATAAGACAAATACTTGGGATTTGGTTCCTCTACTTTCTAGTAAGAGTGTTGTTGGGTGTATAAGATCAAGATTAATTCTGATAGGTCTATTGAGCGATACAAAGCTGGTTGGTTGCAAAAAGATACTCTTATCAGTATGAATGGACTATGAGAAAACTTTTGCCCTAGTTGTAAAAATGACTATTGTTTGTACTCTTATTGTCATAGCTTCGATTCGTCAATGACATATTTCTCAACTTGATATTAAAAATGCATTCTAGAATGGAGATATTCAAGAAGAACTTTATATGACACCCCTCCTGGTATTTCATATGACTCTAGATATGTTTGTAAGCTTAAGAAAGTATTATATGGTCCCAAACAAGCACCTTTTACTTGGTTTGAGAAATTCTCTACCGTGATCTTATCTCTTGGCTTTGTTTCTAGCAGTCATGATTCTGCTTTTTTATTAAGTCCACTAATACAGGTCATATCATTTTATCTTTATATGTCGATAACATGATTATTATTGGTGATGACATTGATGATATTTCAGTATTGAAGACAACTAGGAAGACAATTTGAAATGAAGGATTTTTATTATCTTTGATATTTCCTGAGTATTGAGGTAACATATTTACCTAGAGGTTACCTTCTTTCTTAATTGAAATATGTTGTAGATATCTTTGAGCTAGCTAGACTTATCGATAACAAGACTATAAATACTCCTATTGAGGTTAATGTAAGGTATTCTTCTGTTGATGGTTTACCTTTGATAGATCCTACTTTATACCACATTATTGTTGGGAATTTTGTATATCTCACCATCCTCTCAAGTGAAAGTGTTTTAAGTTTGAAACTTATATATATCTAAATTATCTTATGCTTATTTTTTATCAAATAAAATGAGGATAGTGAGACTCAAACTCATGATTACTGGATCAATAAGACTTTAATACCATGATAGAAGTGTTGCAGAACTAAAAGAAGAAGCCTAACATTTCCATTCATTTCAAGGTATTTATATACAACATAAGATGATGAGATGACAAAAGATAAGAATAATACAATGAGATAGAGATGATACAAGATAAGAGATAAGAAGACACAATTATATTTGTATTTGAACCTAACCTAGCTAATACTACAAGATAGGGACTGTCATCTGATAGTTCATATTGTTAGCCAGTTTGTTGCTTCTCTTACTACTGTTCATTGGACAGTTGTTCTTTATATTTTATGATATCTTTGGGGTATAATTTTCCAGTCTTTTACTTTAATCCACCTTTTACTTGGCATTGCATATATACTCTGATGTTGATCATATATTTGATTTAAAAAACCACTCAAAGTGTTATAGTTTCACTTTTAGATTTACTGAAATCTGAATGATAAAACAATCTTTCATTGTACTACAACTTTACCTGTAACTTTTAATCATCTAGTGAATTGATTTATAATTAGCTTAATTGTTTCATTTTTAGTGGCTTTTATGTGCAACAATTCTCATTTGCTAGCAAGCATGTCGTAGCTTGGGGAGATCGTTGTCTTTGACATTATTTAACTATACCAAAAACTATTCTCCAAGTTTCTTGTAACCAAATGATGTTTTAGAGCTGACGGGCATGCAAAATCGAGGCATTGAAATCTAGAATTAGCTGGCTAGATTCCTTTATAACAAGGGTTTTCATCACATACTTTGTTTAGCTGAAATATGTGGATCCCTGAGGAGTTTGATTTTCCCCTAGCATGCTCAAGTATTTTTGCTAGCGTAATAACAAATATTTTAAATCAAATTGCATTCCAAACAATATTTGATGAAATATTGATTTTAAAAAAATTATATATATATATATATATATATATATATATATATATATATATATATATATATATATATTCCAATTATTTTGATATAATTTCTAAATAAAAAATACTTTAAAAAACAATAATTGCAGTGACAACTCTTGAACAATGCAAGAGTCGGTTAACACACTCACAATGTAAGAGCTAGTGAACACACTCACAATGCAACTTGAACTGGTGAAGTGTTTTTGTTTTATCATTGACTTTTGTTTTCAACAATTGAGTCATTTAACTGCAAAGTTAATAGCCGATTAGTTTGTATATGTTGGCCACGTAAAGGATTGAAACAAGATGGATCGCAATAAAAAAAACATAAAAAATAGATGGTGTTTAAGGGTTTGTTTGGTATTATGGTTGTTGTTGTGGTTGAGGTTAAAAAAAACTAGTTTTATTAAAAAAAAAATTAGTCGTGGTTCATAACTAAAATTGAAATATCTAGTTAAAACTATGGTTGAGTTTGAGGTTTAATAAAAAATAGTTTCATATGTTTGGTTACCATGTTTTTTCTATTGCTGTCAACTTGTGAAATTACTTTAAAAGACATTTATACAAACACACACACACACACATTGTTTTTTAAATATTATAAATTCAATGATTATAATAACAAAATATAATTAATAATTCAAGTAAATATTTTAGATTGTAAATATTTTGGAAATGACTCCCACTTATATAGAAAAATTAATTGATGAATTGTGTAATTTTTATGTCCTTTAACCTACAACTTTTGCCTTTTATTTGCATTATTTTATTTTTATTTACGGGAAAAAAATCACATTTTTTTTGCACAATTTGTACACTTTTATTGTACAAAATATATGAGTGCATAGTTATGGTTTATCATAATTGTTGCAAACATTTTTTTTCTCCGTAGAAAACTTGGTTTTTGTTACATTGTGAAACATTTTTTTTGCTTGTTGCTGGCCTAAAGCATAGCCTGCTTGCTCACTGCAAGTTTTGATGAACGTATGACCTGTTTGTTATTTAAATAATATTATAAGAAATTTTCAGCTTGTTTGATCAAAATAAGTATTTGGTTTTATCCCCATGTTAATGGTCTAAATGCATTGATCACAACATGTATGCAACATTTTCTTATTCCAAGCAGTCTTATCCATAAACTCAATATTGTCTATGATATCTTATAAAACTTTGAGAACAAGAACAAATTAACATTAAGACAAACATTAAATACTATGAAGGAACTAACTTGATTATGCAATGTTTTAATAAAATATCAATAAATAACATGTATTTTACAATATGACACAATTTACATGTTACATAATAGCCATCGAGCTATCTTGTAGAAAAGTTTATGGTAAAGGCCTTGATAACTGGCTGGTACCAAGCCTAAGAATCCAAAGAGAAATAACAAATTTTTGAAGGGGGAATAACTCTAGTTATCTAATTATTACTAACATCAAATACCTCTGAGTTGTTAAAATATGGCACCCCATTATTAACAAAGAGCTTCCCAACCAAGTAGTTATGGCTTATATTCAAATACTTGATTGATGAATTAAAAATAGCATTTTTGAGTCTTAAATCCATTGAATTAGAAAATCAGTTCTTGCTCAAATTAACATGAACCACATTGTCCAATTGAGAAAGAATAACTATTATATCCTAGAAAAGATATTATGCCTCAAATCTAAGTACTCCAAGCTCTTGAGATTGCCAAAACATAAAGGAACAATGCCTTCAAAATTGTTTGAAGAAAGATTTAAAATCACTAAATTCTTCAACTTTGCCACCCTAGAAGGTACAGACCTATGAAAAAAATTGGATCAAAGATCCAAAAATTCAAGGGACTCGATAGAACCAACATTTAAGATTGTGATCATCAACTGGTTGTTTGAAACCAACAAGTTTGTAGCATTTTAAAGCCAATAAAAATTGGAAAACTAAGTTTCCAACAAGAACAACATCATTTAGAGTGATTGAAACAACATGACCATTGACTCATATAACCTTATACTAGGTCTTAGGGCACCCATTATATGCCAAGGACTTGTTGTCCCATGAATCATAAACTTTCCTGAATGGGTCTTCCTCAAAACCCTTCCTAAGCTCTAAAAGCGCTTTGAAATCATATTATCCTAGTGCAACTACCACCACCAATAATAAAATCACATAAATCGTTTGCGTTGCCCCAAGACTAGTTTTAAACCACAAAACAACCTATATTTTCCAAAGATTAAAGTAGTTTCCAAGCAATACCAAATGCTACTACATGAATGTCATCAACAAGTGAAGACCATAAGGTTCTAGTATGAAAGGAATGAAATCAAAATATAATCACCATGCATGCTGATTTAGATGACAATTCAAGTAATTATTGGCCTTTAACCTTATATAAATTTGTTGTATAATCATGCAAAAACCATTATTAACAGAGATACAATCGTATACCTTGTTTCGTATCACTTCTCAACTGGGAAAGAGTTTTGTATGGACAGGGGGCTGTTGACGCACCCATGAGCACTTGATGACTGATGAAAGGTTCTTCATTTCAATTGCAATAAATCCAATTGCAATAAAGTTAAGGTCATCTACAACATCCTCCACGATGACAGACATACCAAAATTGATGCACCTGTTAGAAAAATTCAAATACCCAAGAGAATAAATCAACTCTAAAAGAGATAAAGATGAAATTGAGGAAGAAAACTCACAAGAATTGTTGCCAGACAACCTTGCTCATGAATCGGTTCTTTATGAACCCATGTATCTATATGCGAAGCAACTTACATAAACATTGAAAGAGAAACGAGAGCAACATTTTTAACCTTTGTTTGTTGAGAGTTGAGACAATATTGATCAATGGTGAGGGCATAGATCTTCAGGGTTTAATTTGGCATAATTTTTTCAACAATTATTTCTTTTGTTTTTTGTCAATTGATGCGTTTTGTGGAGATATGAGTGCTTGTTTGGTATTGAGGTTCTATCTGTGTTTCCTCCAAACACAGGTAGTCCAGTATTTGGTAAAGGATATACCACCGTTTTTTAAACCATGAGACCCACTAAAAATTAAGGTCGAACCTCCGTTTTAGAGAAGCAACTTGACATTGCATGCACTACAGTCTCTCTCTCTCAAGTTATGTAAGCATCCTCACGGACACTAATAACGGTAGAATCATTGGTAATAGCACCAATAACTCCCTCTCTCCTCCAATCATTCAACATTCTCTCTCTCTCCCCACAATCACCAGTAACTCCCTCTCCTCCACTAGCAATTCCTGTAGAGCACCACCATGAGGATGTTTCCCTTTCACGCCATAAGTTCTGTCGTGATCTCCTCAGCAGTAGCAACAAGCCCCTGCGTAAATAGCAACAACAACCTTCCAACGCTTTTCCTAGTCACCATAGGTCATTTCAGACGCCGCCATCATAGAAAGAACCCCCTTAATCTACTTCACCTGTCGGTATCATCAATTAAGCCTCTTGTCATTGCCTAGGGCCCGCTACAGTTCACATGAATTAATTCACAAGAACAACCCACTACCCGTTACACTGTTCATATTTTAAGATGTGAACAGCTACCCGTTACACTGTTCATGTTTTAAGAAGATGTGAACAGTGTAGCGTATCATTTCACTCAACAAATATATATATGCTGGACTTAGGTTGAACCTGCTCTCGCCTTGAGCCTAAGTCCAGCAAAGATGGACTTTTTTTTTTGTTCACTAATTTCTAGATTGAATCTTTTTTAAGCAATAAAAATTGCTACAATACATTCTCGCTTAATTTTTTTAATTGTTTTTTTAATTATATATTTTTTTATAACCAAGTTCTTAAAACTAGCTTAAACACACCACAACTAATTCCTGGACTTAATTATTTTTGATAACTAGGATATTCAGGCCAGTTTGAATATTCCACAACTAATTCACAGATCAATTTTTTATTTTATTTTTACCTTATATTTTATATATATATATATATATATATATATATATATTTACAATTGTATATTTTTTTTATAAATAAAATCTCTAGGCCCATTTAAGTTTTTGTTTTTTATTTCATTATATCAGGATCTTGAGATCAACTTATACACAGCATTCTCTTCTTTTATATCATGGGATTTATCCTTTACATGAAAAGAAAAGCAATTTATAGTTTTGTTGTCATTATTATTCTTTATTTAACTAAAATCATATAATCTCATTATTTTTATTATTTAACTTAGAAAAATTAAAATCAATTTCGATCATGCAAATGACCGTAGAGTTGTAGATACTTTGATACTAACAACATTAATTATTTCAAAAGAAAAACAAAATAATTGCAATAGTGCAATTATTCCCTTCTTAAATATTGATAGGCAAACAAAGAATTTTTCAAATATTAATAGCATCATAAGAATGTAGTTTTACTTTGAAAATTTTGATTTTTTTTTTAAATTAATTTTTTTGATGTTATTAAATTATTTATGATGATATACTTAAAGAAAATGAAGATAAAAATATATTATTTTACCGAGTACACCAGAAATGGTTCTCAAAAACCCATTTACTTCAAAGATCAAGCTTCAATATAAATAAAAGGTACCAGCACAACCGAAGACAGCAATGAAGAAACACAGAAGAAGATAAGTGATATTGAAATGTATGTTTCATGACCAGTCCCAAAATGTAAAGGCAGCGACGCTGCTTAACAAGGCAAAAGAATAGGAGCCTCTCTCCAACGGAGGGGAACCCCGTGGAGGACATCCGGGCACTGATACATGACGTTATACAAACATGAAACTAGTTAGCTCCAAGCAAGTGAAGGAGATTTCTTGGTCGAATCCCTCGTCACTTTGCAAAAGCTCAGATCATCGGACTTTCTTAAACCTCAAACCTTGAAAACATTTTTGCTAAAGCAAATAATAAAAAAACCTCAGATTAGCATTTTGGCACATTACTCTTAGCTCACAACAACCCATGTGTCTCTACATGGTGCGCAAATTATTGTTGTTGCAAGCTCATGCCGAAATTTTGTCTTCCTCGGTAACTTGAAAAATTAATAGCATAAGAAATGCAGAGATTTGGAAAGTATAATGAAATGGGTTATGTAATGGCGTTTGGAGGCGGGATTGTGAGAAGGGATTGATTGGTTATGCAGAAAGAGAGATTTGGTCCAAGAAAACTCGGAACTCAAAAATAACTTTCATGAATAACCGATCAAAGCACAAAACCCGTACTATGATGCCATTGGATTTTGCTTTGAGGGGCCGTTAAAGGACAGGGCATCCAGTAGAGAACCTACCGGTATTTGAGAGCCATTGACTGATCTTATCTTGTTCTCCCCTATTTGCCTCGGCCCTCATGAAAAAAAAATCAAATACAAAAGAAATTGTTGCCATGAAAACAGATCGATCTCTCAAACCCTAGACGCCGCTAAAACATTACATGGTTTTACCTTTGCAGAGTAGCCTCCAAACCCTAGACGAGATGTGTGATGCATTTATACAGAATTGCGTTACATTTTTTTCCTAACAACTAGGAGCATAGCGTGAGCCCGAGGAGCTAATAATAGTTTAGTCCTTTAGTTTTATTAAACCAATTCCTGTAGTCCTTGTAATTTAACGTTGTATACATTTAGTACTGTAATTGTAAAATCCATAAATAACTTAGTTTTTTCCCCATGAAATTAAGCTATCTTTCAATTTATTTTGTTAACGTTCATTTTAATAAAAACATATAAGAAAGAAATGAAAAATAGAAAATATTGATGCATTTCTAAGAAAAACACTGTTCAATTATTTGTATACTATAAAGATTAGTTAATTTTAGCGAACTATAAAAATCAAGTTATATTTACTTGAGCTTTGAGATTATTTTTTTTTGATACGAGAAAACTCTATCTCAAAAAATATATTTTACAAGTTAAAGTAAGCGAATAAAATCTCAATTACCTTGGATTTTGACAAAGAATGCACACTATAATTTAAACTTGAGGTCTTTTATAGAGGTCATAAATTATTTGTCGTCAGTTCAGTCCCTTAGAAATTGGTATTTTGTTTATAGTTTAGAATAAAAACTATATTGCTCTGATTTTTAATATCTGTGATACTTTCATTTCTATTTTAAAAGTTTCAATATTATTTTTAAAACATTAAATTTTTAATATTTAAGTTTTCAAGTGTCGTCGTAAAATATGAAGAGCTATGATCGAAAAGACGGGGGATCATGTCGATTTTAAAGAGAAATGCAGTGACTAAATTAAAATAGTCTGGGCCTATTTCACATGAAGTGATGTGGGCTCATGTATTGGGCCGGGAAAGCAAAGCAGGGCTTTTGCAATAACAACAACAGTATCTCCCGCCTCTGGATACGAGCTCTTTTTCCTTCCACACCCACTGATATTAATCATCACAGCTCGTGTCGAAGGGTAGAGGGAAGAAGCAATGTATTCTCTAAAAAAAAAAATTCGAAACCAGACATGAATTAGATCTAAAATCATGCTTAGAAACACTTTGTTATTGAATCGAATTGAAGGAGTCTCTTTCTTCTTTACTGCGTAGACTTTATAACTAGGAAGGACAGGACATGCTCATGTTTTGCGCTTGCTTCTCATGGCACCGACTCTATCAGCTATGGGATCGTCTCGCACTGTAAGCGTAGGAATGGTATTTACTATATCTTTTTTTCTCCTATAAATTGTTTTTGAAATAATTATCTAGTGTTTTTTTTTGTTACAAGAAGAACAATTACAATTCTCTATTTATATATCTCTTGATTAAAGATTCCATTTCAGTGTTGCAGTGGAAAATGGCTGACGACTTTAGTTTTCTTTAAAGCTGAGAGAGGGTATCGAAGTGCTTTGGGTAGAAACATGAGGTGCTTATTGTATTCTTATTTCATTCTGATAAAAGAATTTTGTTTTTTGAGAATACTTCCAACAATCTGAATTTTCCCTTTTGAGTTGCAGGTTAAATAATTTCGTCTTCAGGGTATCAAAATTGTCTTCTTGTTCGAAACATACACTTGTGGAAGGGCTGCTTAAACAAGGAGGCAAGCATGGCGAACAAAGTATATCAAATCGGTCAAAATTGCTTAATACGGTAAATGAGTTTGTGTTGACAGATGAGTCTTCTTTTGCATTTGTTCTGTCATTTTTTATCTTTGTTTCTACTATATCTTCACTCACTGCGATGGACTTTTTCTACAAGATGATGTGTAGTATCAGCAAATCTTGATCCGTAATGAGTATTTATAAAAACTCGATGGCGGGGAATACTTTGGCCATGCGTGGCAAAAACTTTTAAATGTATTAACAAGAAATTTCGATTCCATTCAAGATGAAAGGATGAAAAAGGTGACACGGAGAAATAAAAACGACCTGGGTTGATGGTAAAAACTAGATAACAGTATTTGAACTGAAATAGGAGACTTCACTTAAAAGCTGTCTTTCTATTGCTTGGAGGTTGTCTTTCTTCTTCTTTTTTTGATTTTTTATCAATCTTATTGTTTGGATATTTCTTACTAACAAAGTTCTGTAATTAAGCTATTTAGAACTAATGAGTGTTCTTACTTTTATTGCGACTTTTCTTCTAAATTCCCCTCCCCCCCCAACGTGAACGACATGCAAGTCTGTTGGGTAAAACGTGATCTTGAACATAATTAATGATAGGTTAGAATAATCTTTATGAAAACACTGTTGGGCTTTTTAAGGCAAGGGCTATTATTGGTTTAATTGTGTTAGAGATCACAGCTAATAGCTGAGAAATCAGTCATGAAGATTTCCAGAGGAAAAATGCCTAGCAGCTTGTAATCAAGAGGCATCTCATAAGTATGGATCAATCATTCTTGTTATTGAAAGTCACTCCACCCTTTTGTTAGTATTTTCACCAGGTTTTATCCAACATAATCGTGTAATTAGTCTATGTTCTTGGAATATAAAGAACACATCGTCTGCTTTGTCTTGAGTGTTATTTAGCTCTTCATTCCAGATGTTCCTTAACTTGCAATTTTTGCAGGTCCAAGCGCTCATGGATTATGATGGTTTTCATGATTTAATCAAGAATGAAACAGCTGAAAAACAATTTAGAGGGAATGCCAAAGATGCCAAAGATGATTTTGATGTCTCCCTGGCATGTAAAAGATTTCCATCCATTGTTTTGGGTAGTTTTCCTCCAGTGGAACTGTATGACGAATCTGAAATTAACAGCCTTTTAGCAGCTAAAATTCTGGAAGGATTTCTTCCAAATGTTGTGGGTGTGACATGTGTTGAACCAGATACTCTTCATGAACAGCTGGCTTCTCCACACACTGAAAATGTGAACTCTTCCCTGCCAAATGAATTAAGAGATGAAAGTTCATACATATTAAGTGAATTCAGGGAAGAAAATACATCCATATCAAAAGAAATAAAGGAAGAAAATTTTCACAGTTTGCCTTTATATTCTCCGGGCATGACTTTGGAAACTGTAGAAAAAATAGGTCCCAAAATTGGCATGGAAGAATACGCCACCAAAGTGGAGTCTGAATCACAAGTAAATGTTGCATATCTTGATAAGTCTATCAGTTGCCTACCTGGGTTAAGTACCAGGCAACGTCGTCAGCTGGAAAATTGTGGCTTTTACACGGTAGGGTCTGCTGTAGATAATGTGAAAAGTTAAAGTTCTTTTATGTTCTTATAATTGGAATAGGACATGGGCTCACATTCTTGTCGCATCCATGCAGCTGCGGAAGTTGCTGCAACATTTTCCTCGAACCTATGCTGATTTGCAGAATGCACATTTTGGAATTGATGATGGACAGTATTTGATTTCTGTTGGTAAAGTAACATCTTCCAGGTATTGAGGTATCGTTCCTTATTCTTTATGCTGGATGAACAAAATGTTAGATTGTTTTTCAGTACATCAACATATTTTGGCTTGTGTTTAAATAAGTTCTTGGAGTTCCTATATCACCTATATTAGGCAAGGGAAAACACAGTACTAGATAGAGTTAAAATTGATTGACTTGATTACTTCTAGATATAGTTAAAACTGGTGGACTTGATTAATTGAATAAAGTGTGCACATTTGGCTACTGCACTGATACTTAATCTAAAATTAGTTGTTGGAAAATCTAATCTTTCAGAAGGCAACAACCTTTTCCACTGTCATAAAATAAAGGATTTAATTGTTTGGTGATGGGCATGTGCTATATCTTAACATAGTGAAAACCATGAATGATGATAAATGCCATTCTCTTGTGAGTTATGAGGAGAGGATGGATTGTAGAAATACAAAACTTCTATAGACAATACTTGACTCACATTCCAAAAGAGCAATACTCTTTTTGAGGGTTATGTGCAAGCCTTTTGTTTGTTAGAGGATGATGAGTGCACTTCTAGTTTTAGTCAAGGATAAGATGAAGATATAGCAGACCTTTCTCACTTACGTTCTGTGGATAAAATATTTACACATTATTTTGTAGAGGAACAGCAGTTAGCTATTACTTGTGATTGTGGGATTTCTGCATCTATCCCTTAAATGCCTGTTCTTCTTCTTTTTTTGTCTAACATCATGCTCTCAGGTTTTGTGTAATTAAATTTGTAAATCTGTTTTCAAGGACACTGTGTCCTACCATATTTAGATATTTGCCTATTATTTATTTGATTTCCAGTTTCTTACTGTGCATAATATCCACTCTCTTCATATGCATTTATACATGTTCATGTCTAACTACACACGTCACTCAAGTGCTTGTCAGTTGATGCATTGATCATCAAGTGAATGGGAAGTTTGTGCATCAATATTGATAGCATTGACCATATCTTTTTCAGGGCTGTTAAAGCCAGTTATTCATTGGCATTTGCTGAGGTGATTGTGGCTTGTGAGATTATAAACAATGTATCTAAGCAATTGATTGATGACAACAATACTGAAGGAAAGAAAACGATTTATCTGCACCTTAAGAAATATTTCCGTGGCACCCGTTTCACTTATCTACCATTTCTTAAAAAAGTCGAAGCGAAACACAAATTGGGAGATGTTGTCTGTGTTAGTGGTAAGGTGAGTAGGATTTCTCTGCTGGATGTGGTCATCCCTTGTATTATACCCTTTGTTGCAATAAAACTTAATAGTTTTACCCATTCAAAAATGATGGTTTGTGAACTAAAATTCAACCAGCATTATGCCTCCATCCTAATGCTGATTGTATGTTGAATTTTCTGCATGATGGTGTTAGTAGTCAGGTATTCTTTTTTGCAAATGATTTCTTAGACCTATTGACCTTGGTCATTACAATTCATGTCACACATATTTCATTGGCTGTCATTTCTATAGCGGTCTATTTAGGTATAAAAAATATGATAGTGCGAATTGATTCTTCAAGTAACATAGTAGGATCAGCAATGACTAAAATAATTAGATATTTTTTTATTTTAAAAAGAAGTGGTCATATTTTTCTTCCAGATGATGTATGGTTCCCCTTTAATTCTATTTTCAAGATGTTTGATTTATTCATTGACATTATGGTTCCCCTTTAATTCTATTCTCAAGATTTTGGGCATTTTGAGACATGGTGCGTGAATGTGTTGTGATGTAGGTTAGAGCGATGAGTACTAAAGGAGATCACTATGAAATAAGAGAATACAATATTGATGTGCTGAAAGACAGGGAAGACTCATCTTTTACTGTGGAAGGGAGGCCGTATCCTATATACCCTTCAAAAGGAGGCTTAAATCCTGACTTTCTTCGGGATACTATTTCAAGGTTTTGTGCGATACCCATTTTGTAGTTTGACATCTCTTGTCATTGAAAGACAGACCCTTTCCTCAATTCATGTTGCTTCTATGATCAATTATTCAATTCTAATCCTTCTTTAGGATATGGTGCTTGTGTACAGCATGAAGCTAAGCATTTTACTGTCTTATTACATTATGTGCTATTCCTTCTATACTTTTCAGCTGACATTAATTGCTTATGTATAAGAAAACAAGGCTTTTGCAGTTCTTTTTTTTGGCTATTAATACAATTTCCCTTATCTAACAAAAAGAGATCTAGTTAGTGTACTCCAAGATATGAATCACATTTGTTGACCAACAATGCCAGGTCTTCTGAAGATGTTGGATAATTATATGTTGTACTTGCTTTTTTGACACTGCGAAACCTTTTGGAAAATTCATTCTGATGGTTCTTAACATTTTCCTCACCTCTTTAAATGAGTTTATATATATATATATATATATATAGAGAGAGAGAGAGAGAGAGAGAGAGAGAGAGAGAGAATCTTCAGTAAGGATTGTGTTTTCCAAATGCTTGATTCTGTTCAATCTTCAACAGGAGATCTCCAAAAAAATGTCCTAGTTGAAATAAGAGAAGGAAAGAATAAGTACATGTATATTTTAAACTATCATTTGCTTACATTCAGATCATTCAAACATTGCATGACTCTGGTTGAATCATTCTTTGCCATAATTTTCCTAAGATTTTGCCCAAGGCGGTGCAGTGTACTATTAACCCATTTTCCCTCACCATGCAGAGCAGTACTGTTGTGATTTCTTTTCATTAATAGCACGCACACACTTTATGTGCTTGAGGTGTGACATTAGGAAAGTACTCAGGGATGCTGCATGGCAGTGATCATTCTTCTCATATTTTGCTCCATAAGTAAAAAAAGTAATGGAATGAGTTGGTCTTTCTTCTCAAAAATGTGTTTAAAATGAAAATAATGTAGATTTTCTTTAAAATAATTCAAGTTCACTCACCCTCTTAACCATGGTAGGTGGTTCCATAATTTTTTTTTATTAGACTATTTTTTAAAAAAAATATGACATTCCTACCCACCACAGGCATTTTCTTAGTATTTAGCAGTTTCATGCTTCTTTGCAGTTGTGTCAACATCATAGTATACATGAAAGAAGTATCCTCATTAGTTTAATCTGAAAGAAAACTTGATCTGCCAAAAATGAATGGTTAAGGGGCGCAGGCTAATTTTTTTAGTATACGAGACAAAACAGTGTCAGTTTGGAGGTGTCTACATGTTCTTACCTTTCATCTATGTCTTCCAGAGTTGTACGAGCCCTGGTTGCTGATGTTGATCCTATTCCAAAAGAGATCATTCAGGAATTTGGACTTTTACGTCTCCATGAAGTAAGGAAGCCCTCTACAATATGTTTCAACTATTGATATATTACTGCATATTTGGGTCTTCATATAACGAGAATGACCATTAATGTTACTAGTGATAATGTGCTTGATTTGCTGATAGATCGCCTAAATTATCATCAAGTTTTGAGGTAAACTATTTGGCTTACTGTGCTTCAGTTCTGTCTTTTCCAAGCAGTCTTGAGCTTTTAGGAGCACTGATCAGTGATCATTGTGGGTGTTGGAGCTCCTCAATGGATTAGAATGCTATAAAGTATTATTTCAACAACAAAATAAATTGCGTTGTGAATATTTAACTACTGTAGTACCTCTTATGTGCACAAACATGGAACATGTGGCTTTTATTTCCTGTCGATGCTTACTTATTTTGATAAACCCAAATTTCTTTTCTCAAAAAATTGCAGGCATATATAGGGATTCACCAGCCAAAAAATGCAGAAGAGGCTGATTTAGCCCGCAAGAGGCTTATTTTTGATGAATTCTTTTATCTACAGGTGATCTTAAATTTCATGTTACGATATGGCATATGAATCACAATTCTATTGCTGTGAGACAGAACATATTCACCTTGTATCATTATTGTTCATTTTGTATATGAATCATTGCAGTAGCAGACCATTTTATAAAAGGGAGTGCAGTTAAGATCTGGAATGCATGCTATTTAATCGATGATATAATGCTCCTGGTGACATTTTCACGTGATATTATTTCCTAAATCTTGTTCATCGCCATTGTCTGGGTTGCATCCTTTTCTCCTTTTAGTAGCTGGAAGGTCACTATCTATTTTACTTGAAGCCTGTTGTTCCTGTCTTTTCTCTATTTTGCTAGTTGTTTTTGTGTTGAGGCCTCATGGCTGTTCTTTTATTAACTCTAGTGTATGACTCTCTGCAGTTGGGGCGCTTATTTCAAATGCTTGAAGGTCTTGGATCGCAAATGGAGAAAGATGGACTGCTGGACAAGTACAGAAAACCTGAGTTGAATGCTGTTTATTTGGAAGATTGGTCCAGTCTCACCAAGACATTCTTGAAGGCTCTTCCATATTCCCTTACTCCAAGCCAACTAAGTGCTTCTTCACAAATTATATGGGATCTGAAGCGACCAGTTCCCATGAATCGACTCTTGCAGGTTCTGGATTTTATAGTTGTTTTATTACTAAAAACAATGTAGAACCTGTTTCTAATTGCTTTCAATCTGATCTTCTGTTTTGAGCATATCCAAAGAGTTGTTTTTGGTTATATAGAGTAATCAGATTCTATGGTAAACTTTGTGGCAGGTGATTGGGATTTTTTTCATTCTTCAAATTTGATGTTTGTTTCAGGGTGATGTTGGATGTGGGAAAACAATTGTTGCTTTTTTGGCTTGTATGGAGGTTATTGGTTCTGGTTATCAGGTTGGCCACTTCATGAACATATTATGTAATATATGTATTTTGTTCCTTATTTATTTTATTTTTCTGGATTGTTCACATGTATTTTGTCATGTTAACTTCTTTGATAGTTATCACTTTGCAATGTGTGTGTTCTTTGTTACACATATATAATGAAATGTCTGTACCTTTTGTGCTGCTCCCCAGTCTTGAGAAATTTCTCCCTTCACCATGTGTAGATTTGGGTGGTAATAAATGTTTCATTTGGGTTTACTCCCTTTTCCCCTCCTGTAGGCAGCTTTCATGGTTCCAACTGAGTTGCTTGCTATCCAACATTATGAACACTTACTTAATTTGCTTGAGACTATGGACGAAGACCAGCCAAAGCCTTCTGTTGCTTTATTAACAGGATCAACCCCGTTAAAACAATCACGGATTATTCGTAGGGTATGTTTTTTTTTATCAAATGCTTGTTTGATTTTTAAAAGACAACCTTTGAGATTCTTTTTCATTGAATTGATTGACAGGATCTCCAAAGTGGAGACATCTCTATGGTCATTGGAACCCACAGTTTGATATCTGAGAATGTTGAATTTTCTGCTTTACGCATTGCTGTAGTAGATGAGCAACAACGCTTTGGTGTGATCCAGAGAGGAAGGTTTAATAGTAAGGTTGTCTGCCTCCTTGCTTGTGTATGATGTCATTTTACCATAAATATCTAATTAGATTATCTGTTATTTCTTGTCTTTTGTTGTTGCAATCACTTGTTATTACTTGTCAGTGAAGGTTTACTCAAACAGCATGATGATGTGGTTTCTTTATTTTTTCTTGGTGTTAAATTTTTTGAGAATATTGTGGCAAGGAGATTAGAAAATATTCAAAAACATCAAATTTTAAGTACAAAAATCTTCATATTCCTGTTGATGTCAAACCAAGTGATGAGCAAAATAAAAATAAAAAAAAAAAAATTAAGAGAATTATATGAAATCTCAAATACTCATTTATTTGATTAATCAATGTTCAGACTCGTTACTAATGCCTAACTGCAGTGGCTTGTATTGGTCTGAAGCTACTACAAGCTAAAGAACATTAACCTAGTTAATATGGGCGTTGAGCCCAATGTTTCAGGTTCAACTCTCACTGAGGGAGTTGAGCTTCTGTACTCATCTGAAAAAAAAGGGAACATCAAGCCATAGGAAATCATATTAATAGGTTATAGAACTAAATCCTAATACCTTCTTAAGTACTAAATAGGAAATATAAACTTCAGAAAATACTAAAAACATAGAACAAGCAAATATTAATCCTGCAAGTCACTCTTCGTAACCCATCACATGTTATAGGCCAATGGCTTTGTTTGGGTGAATGATTCTGGAGATTTGTGGTTGCTTTGAATGGTCAAAGAAACTGAATTTCAATGGTGGAAGCAAGTGGAGGTACTGAGGAGGTTTGAGCTGGCTGTGTAGAGTTTTTTATGCAAGTGTCACGCACAGCTTCGGTGCTTTCATGATGTGGATAATTTTTTAAGCACAATGAGAAGGAAAGGGTTGTGTAATCTTTACTGAGTTGATGTGGCCTATGGGGGTCATTTGTTTCCAAACTTATTGATGATGGCAGAATATAACTATGCCAGGTGAAGGATGATTTTATATTGATGTCATGCCAAAATATTTTGATAAGAATGTCATGATGTGAATTGGTAATTTATAGATGAGAATTTTACGTGGATTGGTAATATTTGATGTGTTTCTCATAAGCTTTATACTACTGCACTCAACCAAGTTTCAATTTTAAACTTGGGTTTGTCTATGAACTGTTCCCCCCATGTTGTTTGTTTTTGGTCACAGTTTTTTGGGAAATAAGATAATATATCATTGTCTTACTTCATCTCACAGAGCTGCATATAGAGCACACTATAGAATTTTTATTATCTGTAAGAGCTGATACACCCTGGCCCACAATCAACCGCCATTAATGTCACCTAGAAAAGGAACTTGAAAGAATCCTATTATCTACAAGACACTGTCAAGACCTGGTGCTATATCACCCCCTCCAACACTGCCAAAATATGTAATATTTACTGACAGGTTTCTGTAGCCTTTGTAGAGCAATATTTTGTTTTTTTTATAAAATAATTTCCTTGTGTGTTGATTTCCTGTGCATCTGATTATGCTTCAGTTGCAGCGTGGTTTGCTGGCCCATCACTGAATATGGTAGATTCAAGAGCAAGAAAAGTTTTGGACTAAATGGCGAATATTACATTTTTATGCTTTCCCATCAATCATGATTTCCCAAAACATACTCTGAAGACTGCCTCCCTAAATTTATGCAGGAGCTACATATAACTCAATGTAGGTCCAAGAATTATTTATGCTGCATAGACTCCTCCTATTCTTCTAGACAAAGTGATGACAATTGATATAATAACTCTACTGGGCTTTAGGATGCAGTCAAATTGATGTAATAAAATTTTTATGCGTGGAAAATTGCAGGTGATATGTACTAATAGACCTAATTGATGCAGTGAAGTGTTTGGAACTAAGGTCTATTAGTTTGAAGTTTTAAATTGCTGTCTCCAAACTTTGTTAAGATTGCAATAGATATCCTGGTGTTGCTTTAAATGAAAAGCAAAAAATCAGATTTAGCAGCTGAGTTAATGATGTTTGTGAGTTCTGTAAGAATTCCAATACATCAGTTTTGCTAGGGTGAAAGATAGTAGGGGCATGGAAGGAGGGAGGAGTGGGGTGTTTACTTTGTAAGATAAGTAAGTCAGGGATGGTGTTTAAATTGGAAGTATGAAGCTAAAATGTAAGTGAACTAATCTGCAAAATTAGTTAGAGGAAGGAAGGAAATTTTTTTACAAGTGGATGAATGGTTTTTATCTTGCATCTTACATGATTGATTTGTCAAGAGTTCTATTTTATTTTTGGAATTAAATACAATCTCTAGTCTTGTTCTTACCATTATGCTTAGACCTTTACTATTAATTTACAGCCTAAGAAATGCTGGCAGTGTCATTAACAAAAAAGCGGATTTTTTAAATGACATTGATGACTAATTTGTGATGCTTATATTATCAAAGGTGAATCTCTTACCTGATGCATGTTTCTAAGTTGTTTTTTGCTGTGCTGAAAATCATTTTGCTATCATTTATTCTAAATAAAATTTAATGCTGTCATTTGCAACTTAAGGTTTCATTATCTTTCTGTGATTATTTTATAAGACGGGGTTACTGAGGCGTGGAACCTAATCCCTGCAGCTATACCATAGCCCTCTAAGTTCACTGTCAGCATCCAACACAGATACATCTTCAGAAGGTGATTTCCATATGGCCCCGCATGTTCTTGCCATGTCAGCCACTCCCATTCCAAGGACACTTGCTCTGGCGTTATATGGGGATATGTCTTTAACACAAGTAATTAAATCTTTTGCCTCTGCAGTTATTATAATCTTTTCATTTGAGCAGCTTTTTAAGACTTTGCTTAAATCTTTTAGCCTTATTTTATAATGTTGGGCATAAGTTATCTAGACTTCACATATACATCTTTCAAAACCAATTTCAAACAAATTTAGTGAAAAACAGTATTTGGCCACAAGTCATGGTTTTCTTCCTAACTTTTTTGTTTTTTTCTTTCTTTCTGGTTTCTAATAAGGGCCACTGCATACTTCATTCATGTAATACATGGCAGTTAAAGTAGACAGCTGCTTACATAAATTTAAGTTCGTGTTTTGGAGTCCTATGCTTGAGTTCTTCTAGCTTGATTTTCCCCCTTAATAAAGTGCCTATGCATCTGATTTTTGCCACCCCACCCACTCACCCACACATACATGAATTCCTACACTAATTTTTTCTTTTTTGATATTTACATGCTGTTGGTGGATTTAAGTAAGTTCACCCCTTATGAGGACATTGTTTGGTTTCTTTGTTGGCAGATAACAGACTTGCCTCCTGGTAGAGTTCCGGTTGAAACATATATTTTTGAAGGAAATTATGATGGCTTTGAAGATGTCTATAAGGTTTGGTACTGTTTTATTTCAACATTTCTAAATGTACTGCAATGTTTAAAGCACGTCTTAAGTATTTCATAAGCTCTTCATGACATGAGCAGGATGTCTTAAGGCTTGGGACTTTTTCTTACCTTCCTAGAGGACTTATAACAGATCCAATGACACTATCACTGTAAGATTTATTCGGAACCTCGTACCATGTAGCATTCTGGGGAGTGTCCTGGGATGTTTTTCAGAGAGATCTGAGATAGCTTACCCCTGTTTATCTTTTCAAATTAAATTTTTCTTATATCCAATAATGATTCACCTTATTCAATAACAAACCTTTGAAATTCTGTCAGTTCAACCATTCCGCACACTCTAAATCACTGAGAATGTTTCTGGAGGTCTTTTATAACACTACACGTGCATTATGGAGGGTTGAGCAAAAAAAATCAACACTGAGGTGAATGACCAGGAGGTGGAAAAGAACAGGCTTGCTTGTGAAATTTCCAAACCCTTCCGAAGTACTTACCACTTTGAACTGTTGGTGAAGAGAAAGATAGTGATTAAGAAAGATCTCCATCTCTCATATAAATTCTCAGTTAAAATTTTGTATGTTATAATATATCCCAAAGCTTTTGCACTATCTTATTATGTTTTTCTACCATATACTAGGCTGTCTACTTTATGGATCTTACTATGTTCATAGTTTGCTATGTGTTTTTTAGGATCCTTGTAAACCATAGCTTTGTAAATGTCAGTTGTGGTAATTCTATTAGGAATGGTTTTATTTGCACTCAACCATCTGTTATTGCCACTTCATAACTTTTGTAGTGACTAAATTAATCTTCATTTAAAGTGTCCTTTATCAGCAATTGAAATTGCTTGATTTTAAATTTGAACATTGCAAACCTTTCCTAACTTCAACTGAAAATATTGTTAGAAAAATTAATGTTATTTGAAAGTAAAATAAACATGCTAGCAACCATGTTCTATTGTTCGGTATAAGTTATTTGTGATGATCATTGAACTAAAAAAATCTAAGACATGGCAGTCCATACGAAAGTTTTTAAAGACGCACAATCCCCTTGTTGTGAAAATCAATTTTGGATGCATCCTATATTTAATTAGGTTAAAGTAATTCTGTAGAATAGCATTAATGTTTTGTTATCCATTTAGGATTTAAAATGGACGAAGTTATACGAATGAGAGAGAGATTGAAATAGCAGATTAACTTTATAAATCCATTTATGTATAAAAAAACCCCTAAAATGTAATCCAAGACATCAATTTTTATTGCTATCTTAAATTATAATGTTTGAGTTTCCATGTTGCATGTTAAGTTCAAAGGCTTTTTTTGCATTTGATATCATGAAATTTTGATTTTAATGAAGACTTGAAAGAGTGGCTAGATTTGGCAACTCCAAAAGTGTAGTGGGTTAGCGAGAATAAAGCCACACTTTTGTTAGTTGCTTCTCTCCCCCTCCTATTACCACCGACACTAATTGATTATCAAATTGATTTTACTAGATGATGCAAGATGAGTTGGAGGCAGGGGGGAGAGTGTATCTCGTGTACCCAGTAATTGAACAATCAGAGCAACTGCCCCAGCTACGTGCTGCCGCTGCTGATCTTGAAGTTATATCTCACAGGTTTCAAGGTTATAACTGTGGGTTGTTGCATGGAAAAATGAAGAGTGATGAAAAAGATGAAGCGTTGAAACGATTCAGATCTGGTGTAACTCGTATACTGCTTTCCACTCAAGTAATTGAGATTGGTGTTGATGTCCCAGATGCATCTATGATGGTTGTTATGAATGCTGAAAGATTTGGAATAGCTCAGTTGCATCAACTTAGAGGACGAGTTGGACGTGGGGCAAGGAAGTCCAAATGTTTGCTGGTAGCATCTACAACCAGAAGCCTTGACCGTCTGAAAGTGCTAGAAAAGTCATCAGATGGTTTTTACTTGGCAAATATGGATCTTCTTCTCCGTGGACCTGGCGACTTGCTTGGGAAAAAGCAATCGGGACATCTTCCAGAGTTTCCTATTGCCAGGTTGGAGATAGATGGGAATATTTTGCAAGATGCACATGCTGCGGCACTGGTATGTCATCTCTCCAAAGTCTTGCCATTTAAAACTTTTTTGCGTGGATTGTCTATCTTGATTCAAACTAAATCACAGATTTCTTCCTATAATTATGAGTTAATGGTGTTTTGGATGCTTGATAACTTCTGTTTGTAACAGAAAATGTTTGTGTTAACCTCTCTTATTCCCTGTAGCTTGCACACTATTCTGTTGGATCTTTTTATCAATTAGAATTTAAAAAGGTGTGTTCCGCCCCCTTGCCCCACAAGGGTAACATTGTACCACTACTTCTAAGGACTAAAGTGCACACAGTGCAAACTATAGGGAACTAAGGTGGCCTTCGCCAATGGTTTTTTCCTATGAGCATTGTTTGTACAATGATAGAATGCAAAAACATAATGGAAGTCATTCACTTGGGTGTGGTGCATCTGTGATTGTCCATGCTTGTCTTTGTTCACATATATTTCTGAACATGTTTTGGTTCCCGAGTGCTGGCTATTGGGTTTGCATGTTACTCTGGGTGCATATTCATCAATTCAGAAGGTGCTTTGCTTATTAAATTATTTTGGCACTACTTAATTATCTTTCCAATCGTGTTAGTGAAGTTGTTTCTTTAGTTGGGATATACAATCCCTTTTTTATGTTATAGTTTGATAAACACTTAACTTTCCAAAAAAGATTTCAGTCTGGTTCCCAAGCATATCCCTAGCTTTAACAGTCTGCATCTCAACATGGTCTACCATACTAAATGTATCATTGGTAATAAGATCTATCCAATAAAGTTGCTCACTTTTGAATTAAATCTCTTCCAGAATGGATTAATAGAAGTCCAATCTTTGCTCAAGATCGACAATCATTTTGCTTAGATAACCATTGCATTTAAATTTTTGCCCCTGACTTCTGTTCAAAAACGTTGCATATGAGGGCATGTGTGCTCGAGGGGATAATATTGCATATTTCATTTAAAGTTAAATTATAAACTAAATCATTTTATTTTGCACTTGATCCAGATCTTTTAATAATTTATGAAGGGGAATGGGCATAAAATTTTCGTGTGTTGCTCGTTCATATTTCATGAGCACAGTTATTTTTAAATCATGCAACATTAATTGGGAAATTACCTATATCCAAAGTTTTATCAAGTCTATTTATTTTAACTATGATTTTGTTTTTATTTTTATTTTTATGTATTTGTTTACACTTTGTAAGAGCCATTTAAAGTAAAATAAAGTGGTGCAACTTATGTGCTTGATTTTTGTCTCCTTGTGTTTAATATCATGTTCATATTTTTTTATAAGAACTGAATATGATTTCATGGATGTCTTGTTCAGAAATAGGTTTATGGAAAATTCTAGGAAAATGTCTCTGGATAATATATGATAAATAATTTTTATTAATAGAAGTTTTGGCTCTCAAGTTGTGAACAGTGAATCCCACCATTCCTTGTCATTTCTGTTCCTTTTATACTCACCAAGAACTTCTCTCTCTTAATGACTAGCCAACATGAAACGAGCGGTGCTTGAAAAATTAATTTTCATGAAATGGGTAAATAATCACTTTTACATATAAAAAGTTCATTTTCTTATCGGTATGGAACGGTCATAACAACAGACTAAACTTTTTACTGTTGGTCAAAGGCGTTTTCTTTTGGTAGTCAAAAATCAAATTTTAGCATGGTCTTGGTTTGGCATGAATCCTTCACAATTTTTGGATGGGACCAGGGTCCTCTTACTTGCTGGTAACGACTGAGTAGGTTTTTTTTCTTCTATTTTGCTTGCTATAACATGCAAAATAGGGATTGTCTGGTGTGCTACAGGCTCCAGTGTAGCCCACATCAAAGCTGAAACAGGCTTGTGTTAATAAGAATTTTAAATGTGTATCTGGCGTGATCCTTAAATGCTGACGGTAATTGAAAGCTCAAATTAGTCGCATTCAAAATTTTGACCATATAAAAGCATCCGTTTGATTTCAATGAGTTGTCGGTTCCAATAATGTTGATTTCTTCTGTTCTTTGTCTATATGCAGAAAGTTCTTGGTGAGTCTCATGACTTGGAGAGATTTCCAGCGCTCAAAGCGGAGCTTAGTATGCGACAACCATTATGTCTTCTTGGGGATTGAGATGTAGAAAAATTTAACGATTCTCAACTTCTATTCCAATTAAACTCCTGCAACAAGAATTGATGACCCTTGGAAAAAGGGAAAAGCATTTTACCAGCAAGTGCACTGGATCCATGATTAAGGCCATCGATTTTGCATCCATGTTGAATCAAGCTTTTGCATCAGCCATTGAATGTATAGGCCAAATCTGTATGGTTTGTCTTTAGGTGAAGAGAACTGCGCCAATAATTGACCTTATGGAACTTGTATTTTCATGTAATCTGAGCCTCGGATGTAATTGTTACATTGATTTCCAAAATACTGCCTTTGTGCTCCTCTTTGAGGATGTCATGTTGGGAATTTGGTTGGACCCAAAGAAAATAAGTATTTTTTTTTTCCCGTGATTTGTGTTTAAAAAAAATTGTGCCTGAAAAAAAAAATCACTATCGTAAACATACTTCAGAGATTTTTAAAAGATGTATTGCTTGAAATATTTTTTATATGTTTTTAATTTGTTTTAATATGTTGATATTAAAAATATTTTTTTTAAGAAGAAAATATTATTTTGATGCCGAAAAAGCAATTGCTATTATATTTTTAATCAGGACGGTTTCAATGTCCCAGGCATTTAAATGCAACGAGGTTCAAAGTAGTTTGCCTCGAGAAATCAGTTTGTAGTGAAGATCGTGAGGCAGTCTTTGACCTAAAAGAAGGCCATCTAAGATCATTGAATGACCATGTCCTCCCAGGTGTAACGCAGAGTGGAAAAGGCCTAGAATTGATATTGCTACTGCCGATCTCTTCGAGCTTGATCCTCAGATAATAACAGTGACTTTTTGCCGATATTGGAGCCCCGGGTTTGGGAAATTCGTGGCTCTGTATGAAAGTGGTGGTTGGTAAATAATGCGAGGTGACCTGCTACACTTGTTCAGAAAACTGCAGGCTTCCCATGGAGGCGCGCGTAATAAAGAGAGATGAAGTCAGGCATCTTATGGCTAATTATAAGAGATGAAGTCAGACATGCATTATATATTATTTTTCTCTTTTAGATTTGCGAAATTAATTACACGTCGGAATCAAGGGTGTGGGTAGCTTGTTATTCTAAAATTATCTTAAAAAAAAAAAGTTCAACAGAACAGGAAATTTTATCTCGTGAAACATCCTGTCGGCAAGCACATATTTTCATGGCAGGTTTCCGATGATCGCAGTGAAAATGGGAGCGACAATCATAAAGCCAAATGCTTCTTCTGTGGTCGGCCTAGTATCAGAGAATTCTAATCAAATCAACCCCCCTTGGAATTTAGGAATGTTTGATACGAAACAATAATGAGTGTGAGTGCGCGCGCGTAGAAAGACGAGACCCCCTTGCTATCCACTGAGATTACAGGACACGTTCATGGACTACCCTATCAACGAAAGGGAAAGCCAGACATTTGAGGGCCCCTTATGGTTCCCCACCCCATGATCAAGATGGGGTCCACGGGTGCTCCATGTTCCATGAGATGTCCATAACCTAATCATCAACTTTGGGTCCCACAACAGCCACGCTCTTCCCATATAATTCCTCACTCGTGTCTTTCCCCGTGCGTGTAATGTATGCCTCGCGTGTATCTTGATTCCTAAAAATGGTTATTTAGTTTTTTATATTTATATTCCATAAAATATAAAATAGTAATATATATATATATATATATATATATATATTACAAAACAAATAAAAGGTGTGGGATTTTGCACTGTACACACAGACTATATTTACTGTGGACTGTGACAGTGCCCGGACGACTTTGCCCTTAATGAACACGTGCCTTTTATCTCTTTTCTGGGGGCTGTTTTCGTCTCTTCCTCTTGCTTTCTTCACTTCATGTCTGCTCGGGTATTTCGTTTTTGGCAGAGAGAGCGACGGGCTGTTTGGCTCAGGGCTGGTCGGTCGGGCGAGGATGGCGGTTTGTGGGTTGGCTTCGGGTCGTTCTTGGTGTTCGATGAGGTATGATTTCGTCCCCTTCTTTGCGCCAATTTCTGGTTTTGCTCGGTTTCTTTACATTGGGTTCTTCGGTTCGTTTTTTCTTTTTTCTCATTTTTTTCCCATCTTCTCCCTCGATTGATGGTCTTTCTGGTGTGGGTGTTCAGTGATTGATTGTATTTTTGATTTCTCTGGTCTGGGTATTCAGCAATTGGTTAGGTTTTTTTGGATTTCTCATTGTCTGTGTGTTCGGTTTTCTTGGGTGCATGCCCGGGCTGCTTGTGTTTGGTTGTTTTTGTGTGTTGGGGAGTGGGTTATTGGTTCAATTAGGTTCGGGTTGGGTTGATCGATGATTTGGAGCTGATTTAATTCTCGGGTTAACGTAGTCCTTGGTTGGTTTCATTCTCAGGTGCTCTCGGTTTGGTTTGATTGACTGTTATTTGTGTTGATTTGGGTTAATTGCTCTCGGTTTAAAGCCTAGAATAAAATGAATTGATTATTGATTTGATTCGGGTTGGGTTGATCGACGTTTTGGAGCTGGTTGAATTCTCGGGTAAGCTGTTCTTTGTGTTGATTTGGGTTATTTCCTCTCGGTTTACAGCCTAAAATTGAATGAATTGATTGCTGATTTGGTTTGTGTTTGCTCTCGGCTGATCACGTGATTTCTGTTTTCGTTTGCTTTGATTTTTTCGTTCACTGTTACTGTTCCAATCTGGTTTCGTTACTTCAATTAGTCCTGTTGCGCCATGTCACTTCACATTAATTAATTTGTCTGTGCATTTTGTAGGGCGACATGCTTTTTTTTTTTACTTCTTCTCTTTTGATCTTTGCCTCGGTGGAGTGCGCCGCCTTCCTTCCTCTGTTAAGTCATTTTCTCATTGTAATTGTAATGTTTATCTTTGCTGTTTTTTCTGTTTTCTCTCCTGCATATTTCTCTTGCGTTTCGTTTCCTCTGCTACCTTCTTTTTCTTCCATTTTTGTTCTCAGCTCTGCTTTAGATTTCTTGTGTAATTGATCCTATTTCTTTTGCTCTTCTTTCTTGAGGTTCTGGTCTGCTGCTTCTCACAAATTGCTGCAAAAACTTCCTTTCACCCTTTGTGTTGGTCATCCTACTTTTCAGGTTAGTTGGCTTTTTACGAAAATCTTGATTTTTGACAGTTAGTTTGCTAATTTATATTTGTTGTGCTCATAATGGAAATTTTTAACAGTTAGTTTGCTGATTTATATTATAGTCGTGGAAAGTTTTATTAGGAATCTGTTTTTAATAAACAGTTTGCTGATTTTTATTAAATATTTTGCTTGCTGATTTTTAGCATCATGCTTGGAATTTAAATCCTGCTGCAAAAATAGTACATATATATTTGTAGATAAAAATGTTAGGAATCTGTTTTTAATAACCAGATTGCTGATTTTTAATAAACCGTTCGCTTGCTAATTTTTAGCGTTATGCTTGGAATTTAAATCTTGCTGCAAAAGTAGTGCATATATATTTGTAGATAAAGATGTTAGGAATCTGTTTTTAATAAATAGTTTGCTGATTTTTAATAAACCGTTCGCATGCTGATTTTTAGCGTTATGCTTGGAATTTAAATCTTGCTGCAAAATAGTGCATATATATTTGTAGATAAAGATGTTAGGAATTAGCAAATAAAAATGATCTAAAACATCAAATTTTTAATTTAAAATAAAATAAAAAATAAAATTTTTTCAATAACACTTTTAAAACGCAATGTCAAACAACTCCTTAATAGAATTTAACTAAAAACTAAATATAATCATAAAATATATTTTTTATAATCTGAAATATGTTTTTTTATAAACTTAAGAATGAATTTGAAAAAAATATCAAATAGAATAAATCATATTACCTAATTAATAATTAAATAAATAAAAATAAGTACAATTATAATAAAAAAAAAATCTTTCAAGCTAGAGTCTGATTGGTGGGTGAGGAGAGTGAAATTATTTCAGGGATGAAAGGGATGTTAAATTATTTATAAGGTAGTTTGAGTATTACGATGTAAAGGTGAGGGTGATAATAGGAAATTAAAAAGGCAAGAAGTGGGTTCCCTAGGAGAAGAAGAAGAAATCGGTCCATTTTATGATATCACTCTTTTTTCTTTCTTTATAGAAAAGAATAATAAATAATAAATGTATCTGAATATTTTCTTTCGGTGTTATTTTATTGGTTGTGTGTGAAGCCCTTGAAATATTTAGCATTATGCTTGGAATTTAAATTCTGCTGCAAAAATAGTGCATATATATTTGTAGATAAAGATGTTAGGAATTAGCAAATAAAAATGATCTAAAACATCAAATTTTTAATTTAAAATAAAATAAAAAATAAAATTTTTTCAATAACACTTTTAAAACGCAATGTCAAACATCTCCTTAATAGAATTTAACTAAAAACTAAATATAATCATAAAATATGTTTTTTATAATCTGAAATATGTTTTTTTTATAAACTTAAGAATGAATTTGAAAAAAATATCAAATAGAATAAATCATATTACCTAATTAATAATTAAATAAATAAAAATAAGTACAATTATGATGAAAAAAAAACTTTCAAGCTAGAGTCTGATGGGTGGATCAGGAGAGTGGAATTATTTCAGGGATGAAAGGGATGTTAAATTATTTATAGGGTAGTTTGAGTATTACGAGATAAAGGTGAGGGTGATAATGGAAAATTAAAAAGGCAAGAAGTGGGTTCCACGGGAGAAGAAAAAATCGGTCCATTTTATTCATGTCAGTCACTCTTTTTTCTTTCTTTATAGAAAAGAATAATAAATAATAAATATATCCACAATATTTTCTCCACCGTCAGAGGTCCCTTTGCACACCAATTATTTCTAAATATTTATTGTTTATTTATCAATCATTCTAAAAAAAAATTAATTTCTTTTAGGATTTGCTCAAATAAGGACTACAAATTGCAATTGAAGATTATAAGGCTTAACCTCAGTTTGATAATGATACCTCAACATATTTTCTTTGTTGACAAATTCAACAACCTACTTAAGACACATGCATTCTTAATTTTTGTTACTGAAGTTATTCAAATGCATGATGCATTCAATATATATACTATATGATTAGCTATATAGCTAAGTCATGCATTTAGTTGATTTGATTTCTATTACTTAACTTAACTTTAGATATATAATGCAATTACTACACTTAACTTGATTATGGATTTGATTACTTATGAATAACGGTGCTGCTTCTTGAACAATACAACTGCAATTAATTGTATTAAAAATAGATGTGATTGTGGATGAAATATGACTCAAATTGTGTGCAGGTTGTGTTATGGATAACTTGGAATCTCCCGATATAGGGGAGACTGCCGAAATTTCGGCAATAGGAAAAAAAATTCCTCATGCTTCATCTACCCTTTTTATAGGGGGAAAGATTAAACAAATTAAACAAATAAGAGAAAAACATTTAGCGTTATTACTGATAATGCTTCATTTTCTGCTATTCATTATTTTTATCTAAATGTTTATGTTAGATCTACTTGAGTTGTTTTATCGTTCGTTCCATTCGCTCTCTCCAATTACATATATGTATGTATGTTTTATATTACTATTTATTTGTTGTGTTGATATACAACAAATAAACATTGTTGTATTCAATTAATCTTAAATATTGTTGCTACTGTTTTTACTGTTAATGTTTGTTTTCTTTATAATTACTCTCTCACGATATTTTTTCTTCTACTGCTGCTACTGTTGCCTTCATTTTTTCTATTATTGTTGAAGTTAATATTATTAAAGCTGTTAAAATTTTCATTTGGAACCATACATCCAGGTGTTCCCTTGCTATAATTTCGCATCATAATTTTCCATTAATACAATTTATCCCCCAATAATTGCATTCTCTGCCTTTTTATGCTTTTTTCTAATGTCTACAATGATTTTTACAGCATATGGTGTTAGTTTTTAATGGTTTCTTTATTGATTTGCTGCATTTGTTCTTCCATAATATTTCCTAGAATTTTCTATTAGATGACTTAATTTCTTCATCATTTCATTTATTGCCGTGCGATTCTTATTTTTTTCAGGAAGATTAACAACAAAATGAGATGTCTCATTTCAAAAAAAGGATTTAGCTTCATTTTATACCTCAACAACCCTCTATTTTGCACTGATGTACAAATTGTATAATTAACACTCTTTTGTCATCTTTTGTGACACTACGTATATTTCAAAAGATGTAACCTATGTTTACGAAACAAGCACTTTTATGTTGTGGTTCTGAACTTTTTATACAGGCTGTATTATAAGTTTATCGTTATTAATTTGATTATATGATATTATATAACTAGTATATATATATATATAGAGAGAGAGAGATATCAAATAAAAACATAAATTACACACACACACACACCTGTATGATACAAATAAATATTCAAATTAGGTTTGTGTTAAGTTTCATATTAAATTTAATAATATACACATTAGTTAAGCAATTATCTAAAAACTTATATATACCGACCGATTCTATACTCATGAAATTTATATTAAATTATCTATCCCTGATGATTCATGGGCCATGACCTCATTTGATTTTTTTTTTCACTTATTAACTTTAATTTTTTTTTTCCCTGAGTAGACATAAATAATGTGATAATTGCTCATCAAAATTTATAAAATATACTTTTGAAGAGTTGATGTTTCTTCTGATTTGAAAAAAAAAATGTGACATCTTTTTATTATCAAAAGCAAAAGCATCACGGCTTTGCTGTTCAATTATGCTTAGAATTATTTTACTTGTGCCTTTTTTCCCTTCAATTTCCTTTTCGAAGAAAAATATACGGGTCTTGATCATCTAGAATTTCTAACCTTTTCATAGCGTGCTGCCAGTTTGAAAATCATTAAAAAAATCAAAATAAAATAATTAACAACATTTGTTCCATACCTGAGTTTCAATCTCAAAATTTTCTAGATTGGTTATCCATCATCAACGGAGAGTATATTTCGCATTAAATTTGATGTTATATCTAGAAGTCTTATAGACACTGTTCTCTATATGGAAACTTCATATTTTATTATACAAAACATTATATTTGAATCCCCAATACCCTCTAATATGTTGAAATAATTAAGATCAAATAAAAAAACTAAAATTTTGAATGATTTGTATATTATAAATGCTTCCTCTTAATCTAAATACAAATGAAATAAATATATAGATTGAATTAAAAGTATTATTTTATTCTCAATAAATAAGACTATACAAATATTATTTAATATAATCAACAATATATTTCATAAATTCATCATTAAACTAAGGGTCTGTTTGGGAGGATGGTTGCGGTAGCTTTTGAAAGTGCTTTTCATGCTGAAATATATTAAAATGATATTTTTGTATTTTTAAAAATTATTTTTGATATCAACACATCAAAATGATCTAAAACACCAAACCACTTATGTTTTTTTTTTAAAAAAAAATCAAAACACCGTTTTAACCGCCCTTTCAAACGGGCTCTAAATGAAAATCAAGTAGTGAGGGAAAGGTATTCTTTGGATATTAACCACTCAAAAATTCAAATTAATCATCAATTTATTGCCATATGGCAGGCATTAAATGAAGTATGAACGCAATAATCTTAAAAGATATCTTTTAATTGCCTTTGCTTTGTGGTTCCAAAAGTTGAGCTTCTTTTGAGGTGAAGAAAAAGTCATAAGAATTGAAACTCTAGAGATACTTCTATGTACATTGAACCAAAAAAATACACAAGTATATGAGTTGCATTCATTGTTTAACGGGGCCATGCTTGTCCAAGTGGATTTTTATTGCAATGTCAAATCAGGGTTTCAGACTAGCGTCGAAGACTTGTCTCGGATTAAGACAACTCCACAACATCGTGAAAGAAAATGCACTGACTGGTTCCTAGATAGAGAGCACGCCTAGACTCGTGCTAGTGATGGAATTCTTTTGTTCCTTCGAGCATTGATTTCCCTAAAGTCCTCGAAGCATATATTAATTATCCCCGTCTTAGCAAATTAACTCACGATCCCAGGGACCAAGCTCGTCTCAATTATCAATTACGTGAAATTAAACGAGGACCTTACGATAAGGTAAGATTGTTAAAAGGTTGTAAGGGTAGTGGTGGTAATTAAGGTATAAGATGGCATCAAGAGTGGCATCAAGTAAAGTCGATCCGGTCGGGTTTTTTTGGGTAAAAAACAGCACTTGTATCCTTCAGTTGTCTAATTCTATGCGAAATGGCATACAAAATCCTGAAAAAATAAGTGCTTTTTGTCGAAATTACAGGTGATGGAAGAACACATGCATGCTCCTACAAGTGCTGGGTTTCTTCTTCTTTTTTCTCTTCAAATTCCTGATATGTCACGAGAAAAAGAAAATGCCATTCCAAAGGCTACACTATTTAGCACGGAAATTGCACTATCAACTCAACAAGAAGTTGCAAGAACATGGAAGATCCTGTGCCTCCTCGTCTTGAGCAAACCAAAGTCCAAGATGAATAGTGTGCCATGTCCATTAAAAACGTGGTTGGTTTGAATCCTGTTGGTTTCGCCCAAACAAAGTCTAGATAAGAGATATGTGTAATGATGAATGTACGATTTCTAAATTATAAATAATTATTTGCAGCTATTCTTCTCAAGTCTGTCATGATCAGGTGAAACCAGGAATTTTTTTAGTTTGGGATTACAATCATAACGATTAATTGGCTGCGAAATTGAAGTACCAAATTAAACTATGAAAGTGCCTTGTCCCAAAAGGTGACGGATTTAATTTCTGGCAGCGGGATATTTAAGTTTTTTTTCCGGAAAAAAAAAAAAAAACACTAGGATGAAAGAAGACAAACGAGCCCTTGCCCCCATGCCCCCTGGCCCCTTTTTTTTTTTTTTTAAGTAAAAAAATATTAATTTTATGAGATTTTTTTATTATAGTATAAATTCAGATAAAATAATAAATTTGTATAGCATTTCTATGAAGTATAAATTTTTCATAAAATATATGAATTTTAAATCGATATAAATTTATTTGTCTAGTAGATTCAATGAAACAACTAGTATAAAATTATCATCAT
Source organism: Salix dunnii (assembly GCA_015731905.1). Taxonomy (NCBI): domain Eukaryota; kingdom Viridiplantae; phylum Streptophyta; class Magnoliopsida; order Malpighiales; family Salicaceae; genus Salix; species Salix dunnii. The sequence continues at coordinate 7,219,112 of CM027668.1, read as the reverse complement.
CAGTAAAAAATCAAAAAGATTCTGATATCTAAATTATTGACTTCACTATATCTAGATTAGTTTATTTTATAATTCAATTTAAGTTAAACACAAAAACAAAATATAAATTATGAAAACACCTGCAATAGTCAAATCACAAAAATAAATAACTAATTTTCTATCCACAAACAAAATAAAATATAAATTAAAAAACCATATTTACGTTACCATCATTATCATTACTATAACAAATAAAATTATTATCAATATTACTATTCAAATAATTAAAATTATTAAATTACCTTGGAAAAATAAAACTAAAAAGATAAACATTTTTACAGAAAAGAATTACAAAAATTATTATTATTATTGCACAAACAATAAAACCATAAAATCATCTAATCCAAAAAAAAATAAAACACATAAAAAAAAAGGAAAAAAAGGGGCAATATATTAATTTTAAAATGATCACCAATATAAATTAAAACTTCACGACTGAAACCAACAAAAATAAAATGATAAAAAATAAAAATTAAAACTAAAAAAATAGATGCATAAATATGAAGAGAAAAAACACTATAAAAAAAGGATAAAAAAAAACCATAGGAATTAATATAAAAAAATTCAAAAAAATAAAGACCGAAATGAAAAATAAAATATATAATTTGTTTAAATCAAAGGACAAAATTGAAACAAATAAAAACCTTGTGACCTAAACAAATAAAGGTATTTTAAAAAAAAACAAATGCAATATAATTTTGTTAAAAAAAATAAGGATCAAAATGAAAAGTAACATATAAAATCAATTTCAATTGGAAGACACAATTAAAATAAATTAAAGCAAACTTATAATTAATTCAAATTGAAGGGCCAAATTGAAACAAATAACACCTTGAGATTGAAATAAATAAAGATATTTTAAATGAAAAATGAAGTGTAATGTTTTTAAAAAATTAAAAGAATAAGAACAAAAAAAAGATAAAATATATGATAAAATTCAATTGGAGGACCAAATTAAAAGAGATTAAAACCTGCATACTGAAATAATCAAAGAAATGAAAAGCAAGCCATAAATCAAAAGAACAAAGACTAAATTGAAAATCAATATATATAATCAGTTTCAATTGAATGGTACGCAACAAATCAAAATTTCCAAGGAAGAAATTAGTAATAAAAAACAAAATCAAAAGCCCAGGGACTGTAAACCATTCACAAACTGTAAGGACCGAAGTGTATTTCTAAGCTGCTAGAGAAAGAAAATAGAGAAAAAACTTTAAAACGCCAACCGGTGATTCACTAGCCATCATAACCAGAGACGCACCACTCTAGGGAGGAATGGAATATGTAAGCGCACTAGGTGACATGACAGAAGACCTTTTTGCACCTCGGGAATTAATAGCACGCACCACCTAAAGGGCGTCTGCGTATCAAACACTGCAGGCATGTCCCTACGAGGCGCTTTGCAGTGTTTTCGAAAATAATAATAATAAAATGATAAATTACCAATACATCCCTAGACCCAGCGATAATGACGAAAAAACCAGGGGGAAAGTACCATAATACCCCAGCCTGTTGTGCTTATTTTTTATTGTTTTCGAGGGTTATTTTAGTAGCTTTACTATGCATGAATTTGGGGAAAACGAAAAATACCTCCAACTGTTCCGCGTCTTTTTTCCAGTCTCTAGGGATAAAATAGTAATCTTACTATGTAAAAAAATCATAAAATACCATCAATTTTCCCTGTAAATGTCCAAAATAACCCTAGCTTCGGGGTAAATTTTTTCAGCCCTGGGGTAAAATAGTAATTTATAATCGCAATCCACAGTGAATTGTGTCTAGGTTAACAATGAAAAATTGCACAGTAAAAACCCCACACCTATTATATTATAAGTAAATAGTCGTTGTCCTCGCGCTTCGTAGCAGGTGACACCATATTTTTTTCAACACAAAAAATATTAATTATGTGAGATTTTTTATTACAATAAAACTTCAGGTAAAATAATAAATTTGTGCAGAATTCCGATGAAGTGCAAGTTTTCTATAAAATGTATGAATTTTAAATCGATATAAATTTATATGTTCAGTAGGTTTCAATAAAATAACCAGTATAAATTATCATCATCATTAAAAAAGCAACAAATTTTAGATACCTGAATTATTGAATTCACTGTATTAAGATTAATTTATTTTATAATTAATTTAAAGTTATAAAATATAAATTGTGAAAACACTTACAATAATTAAATAACAAAAATAAATAATTAATTTTCTATATGCAGAAAGAAGAAATCATAAATTGAAAATTTATTTCTAAATTATCGTCGTTACCATTACTATAATAGTTAAAATTATTATCAATATTACTACTCAACACAATTTTAAAATTATTATCAATATTACTACTCAACACAATTAAAATCTTTAATTGCCCCCCAAAAAAACATTTTGACAAAAATATTAAAAAATAATGACTAAAATTATCATTGTTATTGCGCAAATAATAAAATCATAAAAATATCTAATCTGAAAAAAAGATAAAAATAATAGAAAAAAAGGGAGCAATATTAATTTTAATATGATTACCAACAAAAATTAAAATTTCAGGACTAAACCGAATAAACATAAAACCCTAATAAAAAAAAAATAAAGCATAGATGTATAAATACAGATAAAAAATATATATTTTCCAAGAATGACTAAAAAATCAAAGAAATTAATATAAAAAAAATCAAAGAATAAGAAATGAATTGAAAAATAACACATATAATTAATTACAATTGAAGGACAAAATTGAAACGAATAAAAACCTTGGGAGTGAAACAAATGAAGGTATTTTTTTTAAAAAAAAATTACAATGTAATTTTGTTAAAAAAAAATTAAAAGAATAAAGATCAAAATGAAAAGTAGCATATATGACTAATTTCAATTGGACGACACAATTAAAACAAATCAAAACAAAATATATAATTAATTCTAATAGAAGGATAAAATTGAAACAAATAAATACCTTGAGACTAAAATAAATAAAGGTATTAAAAAAAATACAGTGGAATTTTGTTAAAATATTAAAAGAATAAGAACTAAAATGAAAAGTATCATATATGACCAATTTCAATTGGAGAATACAATTAAAAGAAATTATATATATATAATACTAATTGAAGGGTAAAATTGAAATAAATAAAAACCTTGGGACTGAAATAAATAATGACATTTTAAGAGGTAATTGTAGTGTAATTTTAAAAGAATATGAACTTAAATGAAAAGAAGCATATATGACCAATTTCAATTGAAGAAAAAAAATAAAATAAATTAAAACTTGCATATTAAAAAATTAAAATAACAAAAAACAAAGTAAAAAAAATAAATATTGAAATGAAAACAAACATATAAAATCAATTTTAATTAAAGGGCACAATTGAAAACAATCAAAATTTCCATTGAAGAAATGAGGAATAAAAACTAAATCAAAACTTCAGGGACTACAATAAACATATTACAAATGTGAATAACTTCTCTGTAATTTCTAATGGCAGGGGTGAGAAAAGGGAGAAAATAAACCCCGCTCACCTACGATGCTCCGAACATCAACAACCGACATGCTCCGTACCAGGAGGTAGAGGACACGGCGGCGCATCAAGTGACACGACAATCGGGCAATTTTCTTTGCCCCACAATGTCATACACTTCTCCTAAAAGGCGAGTGCACGTGAAACATTGTCAGCACCTTCGTACGACGCACTTGCATTGTTTTAGAAAAAAAAAAAATTACCTATACGCCCCTGGACCTAGTGATAACCACGAAAAAAATCAGAGGTTAAAGTACCACTATACCCCATACCATAGTGTTCTTTTTTTTTTTTGGTCTTTTTTGGGGGTTATTGTAACAATTTTACCGTGTACGAATTTATGAAAAACCAAAAACATCTCCACTGTTTTGAGTCTTTTTGTCAGTATCCACGAGTAAATAATAGTTTTACTATGCAAATAATTCAGAAATATCATTCATGTCTCCTGAAAATATTAAGAATACCCTAGGTTCTGGGGGTTAAATTTTTTCGATCCTAGAGTAAAATGTTAATTTCACCGTCTTAATCCAAAGTAAACTGTGTTTAGGTGAACAATAGAATTTGCTACCGTAAAACACTCACAACAATTATATTATAAGTAATTAGATTATTGCCCTACGTTATATTGTGGGTCAGTTTAATTTTTTTTTCTTAAACTAAAAAATGTGCAAGCTTTATTGACATATTTTTTTAATAAAAAAACTATTCACTCAAAGCATAATGTGTTTTTAGATGTTATCTATTTTAAATATTAATATGGTGGTATATTGGATTATTATTTTCTCAAATATTAATTTATTAAATATACAACGTGTGTTATAAAAACATGAAAACCTATAGAACGACATAATAACAAATTGAATTAAAGAAGAGATAAATAAATTTCTGATTTAATTTGGTTTAATTTGTGAAGCTAGAATCTTAGATCAACTTGTCAAAATCTCAACTTGGGTAATGAAATCTGGAAAACCCTATAGAAACTAATTACAAAACTAAATTTTCAACTAAATAAAATAATAAAAAATATAGCTCGAGTTAATATTTTAAATCACGATTTAAAATCTGGAATTTTTATTTGTACTTTGACACCTCGACAATACTAAAAATATTGTTCCCTTTTTTTTTATAGCTATTCCATCTAAAATTCCTGACATAAATTTTCTGTAGATTTTGTGTGGTAAACTTTGACTGAATGGTTTTTGTTGCTTTTTATCAATATTAATATTATAGTAGTGATAGCAAACACCACTTCTAGCACATACATGTATTATATCAGCATTGTAAAACACTAACAAGTAATGGGTTGGTTTAGTGGTAAGTGAGGTCTTTATAGAGAGCTTATGCCTGAAGTTTAGAGTCTGCAACTTATATACCACAATATGCAATTGGTGATATATCGACGATGCAATTGTGCACTGGTATCACGCATCTAGTCTTTGCCCCATATGCCCCACCTCAAATTCTCAAACTCAAACATCTATATCTTGATTGAAAATAGTGAATGGCCCCGGTTGAATCAAGAGAAGAAAAAAACACAAAAGGCAAATTAGGTTATGGGTTTATTTATCTTCTGTTGGGAGGTCAGACACTCGGAGATTTTAAAGATGAAGAATAATTAATATAATTTTGCGAAACAATGGCGTATGCAGCAGGGCTCAAAGTCCAAGTCTAGGCTCCCAATCATTTCAATAGCTGACCTTTGAACCGACAACCAGACTCTAGCCCTCCAATCACTTGAATAGAAAACCTGCCGGTTATTCTCCTACACCCAAATCTTCTAATAGTCTTCCACGTGTCTCAAACCGATGGGTCAGACCTTTTGACTTGAAGACCACAGTCAAAAACCCTGGCCCAGAAAACCGAAAAGGGAACAGTTAAAATCAAAACAACAACAGCCTTTCAATTTTTCTTTTTCTTCATCGCTCGTATTTATTTGAGCTTTCATAGGTCACCCTTTTCTCTCCCCCATTTCATATTCTGCCTTGTGTCTTTTTGTTTTTTTTTCCTTCCTTTTACTTTTCTTACCTAAAACCTTTTCTCTCCTGCGAAACCAACCCCTTCTTCTTCTTCTTCTTCTTCTTTCTTGTGTGCTTTTCTGTCATGGCTGTTTCACGCCCAAGCTCTTCTAGCTTGGAGTTGACAATATCTATGCCTGGTTTCGTTTCTGCTCCTTCTTTTCCTTCATCTGGCAAGCTCCAGCTCCCCCCTGATCACTTTATTTCCTTTTGTTTTTATATGATATTCCATCTCACAGCTTTCTTTTGTTGCATGGCCGGTTTTCTTAATATGGAAATCTTCCTTCTGTTTTCTTTTTTTTCCTATGATGAAAATACATGGTTTTGCTGATCTATTAAATAACTGATTCATTTTATGCCAGAAAATTTATTTTCTTGATTTATGAAAATGATCATGATGGAAAATTAATCGGCTAAGGGATTTGCGCAGTGAAAGATTTGGACATAAACCAAGCACCATCAGGAGCAGGAGAAGAAGAAGAATGGATCTCTGCAGGCATGGAAGATGAAGAGGAAAGTACTAATGGAGCTCCACCTCGCAAAAAACTCCGTCTCTCCAAGGATCAGTCTCTCCTTCTTGAAGAAAGTTTCAGGCAGCACCACACCTTAAACCCTGTAGCTAAACCTCCCCCTTCTCCCTCTCTTTTTATTGTAAAACAATTATGTTTTGTGATTTATTTAAGATTAATTTGTGGAGTTTAACTATTTATTCTTTTATCTATGCAGAGACAGAAAGAAGCATTAGCTTTGCAGTTGAAGCTGAGGCCTAGACAAGTAGAGGTGTGGTTTCAAAACCGTAGAGCCAGGTACTGTACCTTACATTTATACTATTTCATGCTTCGGCTTGCTTGGGTTTACGCATTAAATTCTCTCTTGATCCTTTCACTATATGTTTTGTTGTTTGTTGGATTACAAATTGATGATTATAAGGTAGATACACACACACACACATATATATATATATAAGTTGACCGAATATAATCTGAATCGGATTCTATGTCTACCCGTATAAAATTGTAATGATTATCATCATCAGGAAGAATAAGATCTTTTGAGTATTGGGTTTTTCCTAGAACATTATACATCCACACACACACATATAGGTGTGTGTTATCAGTATAAATAAAGATGCTTTAATTCTTTGGTCATTTTCATGGCTGAAGCAAAGAGATTAGGCATCATAAATTATTGAACTTTTCCACCGCATTTAAAACTTGTTTGGGGCGGTTGACGTGTCCTTTTCATAATTATATTATACAGTAAAAGATGGTAGAATGTAATTCTCGAGCCCTTAAAATGAAGAATTGTTCATATGCCAGTAAAGGGAGGCAGAAGTTGACGTGAAACTGTACGTATAGTTATATGTCCTTGTTATGAAACTTTTTTAATTTTATGTTGTTGAGGTATGATTTTGAAACTTGCAAAGTGATGAGATTAGACTATTTGTCTTTTGTTGGTTAGTCATGGTGCGGATTTAGTTAAAAACATGATTATATTAATATTTGGAATTGGATTTCAATCGAATCCACAGATATGGTAAAAATGGATGCGCGCAGACAAGCAATTTAGGCCGGGAGTGCAAGCAAACAATAATTCTAATAGTAGCAATCATGAAAATAAGATAGATAACCATTACTGCTTATTTGTCAAATTACATGAAGGCAGATGACATCTGAAATATGAAGTTAGCCTAGGTGTTGTAGTTTCTTGCCATAGAACCCTAAAATATTGCAAACGCAAATATACTATATGGTTTGAGAATAAAGACACATGACCGACAAGAGGGTCAACAAATTTATGAGTATTTAATGATAGATGAGATTATTTCATGAGCTAATATAATGATGGTCGTTAAAGTGTACAACAATCTAATGACCATTGCACAAAATTGAGGAGGAGGAAGAAGAAGAAGAATTGTCGATATCAAGATGCATGTGTTCTCTGGCCTCGTATGCCAGTCTGATCATGATTCTAATGACTGTTAGTTTTACTCCCTATTAATATTTCTTTTCTTGGACGAGCCATGCAATTTATTATTAATATAACTATTTGCGTTTATTACAGTATTATTGAACGAGACTAAGTGTTAATTTGCTCTTCATTATCATTCATTGATATTTTAATCAGTCAAAAGAAACGGAGCCAAGACTGTTAAGATTCCATAATTAGTCTCTTAAAGCTTTACCACATAATCAGTCATAGCAGAACGGATGAGATATATATACATTGAAACTTAAGTCTGCTTTATGAGATAGTTCGATAAAAACTGGAATTGAACATGTGTGATATGATAGCAGAAGGCATTGAATACATCAAGAAATGCTTGCATGCCTTGTGTATATGATTTACCGGAACAAAATTCTCAAAAGTGCTCTTGTTATCCTCAGAGAGCATCTTCGAACACCCAGCGAATCGGGGGAAGCAGGCGATGGCTTTAATTCAAGCTCTTAACTATGCCTACCAACTCGCCTTTGGTGGACATGGCATGCATTTATGATTATTTGCATTACTACTTTACATGAACACCTCAAATCCAAATGATCATACCCCATTATATAAGAAGTACTTCTCAAATTGTTTTCTCACAAGACAAATTATTTTGGAACAATCTTCCAATATTAACACATTTTTTCTGGTCACGTATAGGAGCAAACTTAAACAGACAGAGATGGAGTGCGAGTACTTGAAGAGATGGTTTGGTTCATTAACAGAGCAGAACAGGAGGCTGCAAAGAGAAGTAGAGGAGCTTAGGGCATTAAAGGTGGGCCCACCAACCGTGATATCCCCTCATGGTTGTGAACCTCTCCCAGCATCCACGCTTACAATGTGTCCTCGTTGTGAGCGTGTGACAACCACCGGGGTGGACAAGGGCTTCACCAAAACCACGCCTCCTGTGGCCACCCCAACCATAGCTGCCACCCTTGTCCTCTGAAATAGGAGCACCCGCACTCCAATCCCGGCAATCTTCTGCGGCTTGTTAATCAGCTATAATGATGATTAGTTACTTTGATGTGAAAGAAGATAGGTCAGAGAAATGTTGTTCATCGTAGTTTACACCAAAATGTGTATGAGATAGACGACAGCAATATAGTACTACATGGTATCTAATTTACATGGATAATTAATTCACTTATCAATTAGGACTTTTGTTTTCTTCCTTTTAATGCTTTTTCTTGTTGAACGTTTGACTTTCTCTTGTTTTCTTTTTGTAAAGTATAGGAAGGTTTAGCAGATTAATTTGAATTTCGAGTCCTCAACTTTCTCTCCATCCAAGTTTCATGCTAATTACTATATATGCGCTCTGTTAATTGGCTTTCCGCGCTTACCAGCATATATTGAGGAGAGACGCGATCTCTATTGCAAAAACAAATAATTATTTTGCTCATACTAACTAATGATTTACAAAAAGAAAGAAATACTACAGAAATTAAAAAGAATCCCACTTCTTTTTTATTATTTATTATTTATTTATTTATTATTATTACTACTACTATTATTACTATCATCTTCTTCTTCTTCTTCTTGCTTTCTAATTTAATAAATAATTCTTGCCAAAAACAAAAGGTTTGGTAAAGTGGCGTTCATCTCTTTGCTTGATGGGTTTTCTTTGTACTATTTGAATTAAAAATAATTCTTATGCGTTGAAATAGATAAAAAAAAAAAAACCTGGCACAACTTAACAATGAAATAGTGATCTTTCTTTTTTCTACCTCGCTAAGCAGACGTCCACTTGGAAATATTTTTGAAACTTGGCATGAGAACGCTACCACATGAGAGCCCGTGGACGAATTAATTCTATCAGTGTTAGAAAGAAAGATCATATAAAATAAAATTTTCATCCTTTCTCAACACAGCCAGTATTGGATGATATGGGTCCAATACCAAGATCACGAGCCTTACTAAAATTCCACTCCATTAGGCACTGCCTATTGCTTGCTCGCTAAATCTGGCCGACATTTAAAAACAAGGTCAAAGCCCAATATTAGGCCCATTTACTTTTCTCGTCATAGCTCTTTTGCCAGTCTACAGCCCTGCATCTTCAGGCCATTGAGATTAGCCCAAATCCATTTCTTCATATTCCTGTAATATCCCGAGCTGGTGATGATGAGAAGGAACAAAAGCGAAAGTTTTAAAGGAAAAAAAAACCACATGGGCCACAGACAGTTCATTATGGAACTCGTTTTAAGGCATCAACCAAGGAAGTGGAAGTCTCTTTCTTTCAAATAAGCCCAAAAGGACACTCTTTGATCCAGTCGGCGACAAGACTGTTGATATACAACCAATGTTATTTGTGCAGGACATCCCAGAATCCAACTTCCCTTCGTAGCATAGGGGGATACTTTCTTTCTTTTTTAGCAGCAGGTTTGCTCTTGATTACATGGTAACCCCACCATAAAAATTGGAAGTGTAATGCTTCGGATCAGGTAATTAACTAATTTAGGCACACTGCAAATGTGTCCATGATTTCTTGCTTCTCATTCGTGAATAGTTCCAGGGTTACTTAATCTATGTAGCAAGGGGTTGGAAATTTTGAGGAAGATGATGGCACTTGTACCAGGCACAGAGGAATCAGATGAGTCTCTATCTTAATCAAACGTTGTACAGTTTACAGCTAAATTTTGAAGTTATGGATGGCCCGATACATTGTCGTTAGAAAAAGTGACTGATCCAGCAAGAATGAGCTCCAGAGTCCACACTTTCAAAACATCAAAATTAAGAAGAAATAGCTGGGAACAGTGTTGTCCACTGACATAACTGGCAGCCTCTTCATCTCTCTCTCTCTCTCTCTCTCTCTCTCTCTCTCTCTCTCTTTTAATTCTTAAAGAGAAGATTCAGCATGGACCTTTCCAAGTGGCAGTGACCTATTCATACTTGAGTATCAGGTGGTTAGTCAAGATATTAATATGATCGTCTGGGCTGCTAGAATCATATAAGTTGGCAGGCCATAACCTTTAGTCTTTCAATTGTGCCAACCATTGGTAACTTTAAGAGATTTTGTTATCAGAAAAGATTTAAAACGAGGAGGGGGAAAAGAAGAGCCCACTTCAGACTGCAACTTGTATTAGATGAATAGATAATCCATATGATTTTTTAGCTAACAACTAGTCTGCCTGGAAGAAGTAAAATTTTATTAACTGATAGAAAGATTTCTGGGTCCTATATGGCTCTGTCAGCACCCGCAATACCGAGCAGCTAAAATACAAACTCCCTCCCTACCAAACATTTAAGAGTAAATTCACCGATAGAACTAGTTGAACCACATCACATGGGGCTGGCCCTGAATGACTTGCGTTCACTTCACAAGTAAATGTTGACGGATATGAGTTCGTGAAAAAAGTTTGTTTGCCAGCCAAAATGCGTCAAAACAAACTCAACATGTCTCCAATCCCATATATTAAATATGCTGCACATGAGGACTTGGACCAATGGAAAAAGTTATTTGTTTTTTTTTTATCTGTGTCAGGGATTCGAGTACTTTCTATATACCTGTTATTCTTGTGGTATTTTATTTATTTATTGAGTTTGTAAGATATTTAGTCAACTCGAGAATTAGTTGTAGTATATATAAACTAGTCAGATACCCCGTTATAAAAAAAAAAAAAAAAGCTCCCGTGAACATTTGATTTTTCAATTTCAAGTGAGGCAGAGATGACATTATTATTGAATTCAAGCTTAGCTGGCTCTTTTGCAAAATAAGATATAAAGTTCAAATAGGAAGATAAAAAGAGGACAAAATACATTTTTTATTCCTGGGGATGGTAAGTGAACCATCTTTGAAGAATGTTCTTTCACATGCATGGCTCTGGAGTCAATGAACAAAGAGCATCGGGTGTCAAGAGCCCCACAAGCACGAGACCTAATTCCAATATACATTAGTTGTTGTTAACAAGTTTTATGGTTTTTATATGTAGTTGCTGCTGCTGTGGTTAACAAGCTTGGGAGTAGTCGACACAATCCTCCTCCTCTCAGGTTTTGTCACGGCGGGAGATAGAGTCAAAACTGGTAGTCACGTGTCAACGAAACAGATAGAAGTGCATGTGAATAGATATTGGGCAGTATCAAGCCATGTCTAAATTGGATCAATAAACTAGATTATTCATAAATAATTTATCGTTAAAGGTGTTTTTTTAACATTACACGAGGTTAATCTCTAGAAGTAGTTGGTTGTGATTTCTTTGGTATTAATTATTATTATCATTAGCAGGAAATATCGGACTGCGAGGCCCAATGAAAGAAGACACAATTCCTTAACGTGGGGGGACTGCCTTGACCACCCTCGCACGCATCGTTTTGAGAAATAGCAAACACCGTGCTCCAAGTACCAGGAGCTGCATCTTGAAATAAGAAACTATTGGGTCCTCGTTATGATGGCCTGAGATTTATTGTAAATTAGGACAGGGGTTTCCTAGTTTTTCAGACTCTCCTCTCTTTTTTAGTTGTTTTTTGCTGGATGCATATCCTTTGTTGAGATACGTGATTTTGTCCAACAACTTTTTGAAATTGTTTTTTTTTTTAAATAACAATAAAAAATCTCCGAAGCCTTATTCTAAGAGGATAAGAGATACACGTGATTGAATTATAATTTATTACACAACAGCGTACCTTTAGCAAAGATTTTGTATATGTGCATTCATGCACACAAATGAAACCCTACCACGACATTGTTGGGCAACCCTCATTAACAACTGCCCTCCACCACCAACTGGCTTAGACCATATGCTCCTTGATTCTTTATTAAGGTTGTGTTAGCCTTTTTGTGCCTAAAGATTAAAGTGGTGTGTGTGTGAGTTTGGTTCCTTATCATCGTCATAAAAAGGAGGAAAAAGGGTGGGGGTGTGTGTGTGTGTCATTTGATATTGTGTTTCAAAAATATTTTTTTAAAAATAATTAATTTTTTTATTGTTTATTTTAAATTAAAAAATAGTATTAAATTATTTTGTCAAAAATAAAAAAATATTATTTTAATATATTATTAAATAAAAAATACTTTTATAAATAATCTGAAACAAATAATTCTCATCAGCGTGCACACAATTGACATAATCTTTAGGCAGGCATCGAAGGGCAGAGGTGGTAAGCATGGTCCTTTCAAGGTGGTATCGCATTTGGATAGGGAAAGGGAAGATGGGGAGTTCGGAGTGGGCTCCCTTAAGTATGTTGATGCAAGCGCGTGGAGAAAAGTTGTGGCTGTGGGGGAGAGGCCCAGTGGGCCTGCAAGCTTGCACCTTTTGACTCGCATGTGTCTCTATGTCTACACTACTCTATTGATTATAGCAAAAATAAAATAAAAAATAGGACTGTTTTACAGCGAGGTTTAATGGTGCTTTTAATTGTTTTTTAACTTAATTTTTTTATAGATATTTTGGTATCAAATATTATTTTAATAAATAGTTTATTTTTAAATATTTATAAATAAAAAAACATTTAAAAATAATCTTTATCACAAAACTTTAAGTCTGAACCACTCAAACTTGGATCGTTACATACTATCCGGATTTATCTTCTCTTGCCAATCGTTTTTCAACCCTAAAATACAACTCAAATCTGATTCTTGAATTGTGAGTTTAAGTGCTGGGAAAATCTACTCAACGGAGGATTATTTTGTGCTATTATTCAAACTCGTCTCATATAAAACTAACAAGTGTTTTGCTTCACCGATTCAATTTGATAGTATATTTACTCATTAACCCTTTTTTGTAATTATAAATAAGCATCACAAGTTTTATTTTAAAAAGGAAACATAAGAATGAAAAAGGGTGCGGAATAGAAGAATGGAGGACAAATTTACTGTGATATTATCATATAAAAATATTAAAAAAATTAATTTTAAATAAAAAAAATTAACAGCTTTTTTAAATCATTTTCAAAACGAAATGAAAAACATTGGAAAGCTGACCACGGCTTTTGGGGCTGTACCTTTGCAGAGCAGTGCTTTGCCACGTGTCGTCATGATAGATAGTATGCCCCCACATTTAGGATTCTTTATGCTTTTGAGCTTAGTTACATATCGTTTGATAGAAACCATGGATGATTTGGTTTGGCTGTTGGCTTTAAAAGACCACTGTCTTTTGGAATCCGTCCTATGCACGCTGCCATTTACATGAAGCAAACATGTGCCTGCCCCGGTAACTCTGACAGTACTGCATTTGGATACTCCCCGATTAATCGCTTTCGCTACGGCTCCGGTGGGTTCCCTTAGCCAAGCCAATTGCACCCTATAGATGCTCTCTGTAGCCGCCGTCCAAGTCTACGTGTCCCTCGTTTATATTATTTTTCTGATGAAAGTCATAAATCCACTTATCGGATCTCATGCTCTGGGGTTTCAGGAGAACACTCAACTTGTTTTCAGGGATGGATAATGGTCCGATATTTAATTTTGAAGTTTCTAGATCGATTCTGAAATGTTGACGTGGTTTAGAGGGTGAAATGCCCCTTTGTTTGCTATTGCTATTGCTATTGCTATTGCTAGGTGTCTTTTTCTGAGAAGCACCTAACAAGTGTTGTGGCACAAACCTGGTATTTTAACAGTATTTATGTCTCTCTTTTCACTTCTTCAAGAACACAAAATAATATTATTTTACTCTATGTCCACGTCATAGGTAATTTTATTTTCTATATTTTGAATTTGAAGATAAAAGATTTTATGGGTTCAATAATCTCGATATAAATAGTGAACAAAATACCATATACAAAAAGACTTGTAAAGAAAATACCATCACCTTTAATAATAATAAAAAAGAAGATATTCATAACTTTATAGATGCGAAATATTAATCGTATGGACGACCAGTCTGATATTTATATTTGTTTCATTGATTGACCAGCTATTTTAAAATATTATTGAGCTCTCGGTAGAATCAAAATCATTTGAGATAGGATACTATTTGTGAACGACACAACAACAACCCACTAATCATGAATGGAGAAAGAGATTTTAATTTGATAAACTGTACGATGAGTTCTCTGTTTGTTTTTTTAACTATCAGTACAGTAAATTGATTCCAGGTCCATACTCTCCAGTTCTTGTTTTTTTTAAGGAAGAAACTGATGGTCGGAATGCTTCAGTGCCGAAAAGATGCTACTCTTTTCTCACATGATAGATAATTTAATCATGCAGAGATAAGCAATAGAGGAGCAGGGGGGAGGGACTTAATATTTTCAAGCTGGTGAATGTGACTGCAGTTTCTAATCCCTAAACTTCCATCCTCTCTTATTATTATTATTATTATTATTCTCTTCGATAGGGATCGTCCGAATCATTAGCTCAAGCGATCCCTCTTCGCTTTTGCCCTTTTATAAGCATTAATCTACATTTGATTAGCCGATGATCCAGCCATGTCTTCTCTTGCTTCGCATGTTTTAATATCTAGCAGATATCATTAATCTTTCCAAAAGACCAGAATCATAATCCAAGTGTTCACAGCCAAATAATCAGGCATCCATGTATTGTTACTGGGATGTTCCCTATGATAATTAATATAGCTAATTAGGATCGAGCAAGGGGTATTATGTCAAGTCTGTGAGTGCATATTCGTCAATGACCGATTGGCAGGCTCAAACCAGATTATAGACTATTAAATTTGTAAATGACACTATCAGTCAGCTTAAATTAAGACAGGAAAACAGAGTTTGGAACTGGAAAGAATCGAGGATTAATCGGTACAAAAATAGTAAAATGAGGTGAGGTTTTTCTTCCACGCAACCTTGACAGATCATTTCCCTTTGGCAGATAGGAATATGACTCCTATTGATCATCCAAAAACTCTGTTGATGACTACAAGTATATACTATGTGTTTCAAATTATAGTCAAATAGGAATCTATCAGAGAGGAAAATCTGTGCACGAACAATGTGTCTGTATACATTCCATCTGAATGATCCTTACCGGTCACTCACGTAGCCCCTTTTTTTCGTAGAAGATGTCCCAATCATGGGAAAGAAACATACCTAAAGAATTCAAGATGCTAAAAGAGCAGAAGATGAATACAAGGGAGTTGAAATTCAAATGGAAATGACAAGAACTAGAAAATTATAAAACCATCAAATTTCCCGGAGGGATTAGGGAAATTGGGGAAGATTTGAAAAGGACCGGTGGAATGTATGTGCAGCTCCGGCTGGAACAAAATGATTGGAGTCATAAAAAGATGGGTTCATGGAGAAAAAATAATCATCCACAGTTCCCTTTTTATCTTGTTGTGCATTTTTTTTTTTGCTTCTGATTCTAAATGTCAAGGGTCGCCATAACTGTAGAGGTAGCTTTTACTGTTTCCCAAGGAATCACGTATCGATGTATTTTGTAAAGGACAAGATTGCGACTGTTTTCTTGACAGAAAATTTTTATGCTCAACTAAGTTAGGCAGGCAGCGTTTGATGGATTGAAACCGGTGGCATGTGTAGAATATTCTTGGATGGATTTTAATTTTCTCGCCCAGTGATAGTATAATGTTTTTTTTTTTTTTGAATTAGATCAATGATTCATAAATAACAATCCCTTTAACTTCTATGGACATCTCTGGCAACTGGTCGCAAAAAGGATGATACGACGATAACTATGCAGCAACATTATGCTCAAGTTAATCCAGCTAACCAAAGGTTTGACCTTTCGTGAAAAAGGTAAGAAAAATAAATAATGAACGCCTAATTTTCAAGCTTTAGGTCAAACCCACGTTGAAAATCACATTTAACTACTAAAGCAAACATCTACTAAATTAAAGACGTTAAATATTCAACCTATTGCATCCCATCTGTCGCTCTACACCTTTTTTCCTTCAACAAATAGGCATTGGGTAAATTCAATCCATTAAAGAAGGTCGAGTAGTGGGAATACCTCTCAGCCCTGAGAAGTTGAAATAAAAATAAGCACATCCCGGTCTTCTCCCCCCACCCCCCAAGAAAGAAAGAAAAAAATGAAAACATAAACCTAATCTAGATCGATCGCCATCTCGAAATCTATCCCAGTCGTGTTTTTGAAGCTCCTGGCCATTGATTTCGTGATGGATTAAATGTATAGCCTAATTAGGCTTAATTAGTGTTATGAGTATATATACCTTTTCTAATTATCTTTAATCTACTTGGCATGCCAACACTTTAGAAGAAAGAGTTGGGCACAGGGACTGAGTATGAAACTAAAGAATCTTTTTTTTTTTCCGACAATAAAGAATCCTAAAACATTACTAAACTATTATCACATGTTTTTTTTTAATCAAATGTAAGTATAAATAAAAGATTAAAGAATAATACAAGTTGCAAACAGCAAAGTCAAAGAACCTAAAAAAAGAGCAGATACCTCAAGAGAAATACACTCCCGAGCCCAAACAAAGATAGCAAGCTAAGAAGAAGTCAAAACAAGAAGCATAATATTCGCCCACAATCCAACTAAGAAGTTGGCAAGCTAGGATACAAGTAAAAAACAAGAACTAAAAGAAATACCATATTTATATGAAAAAAAAAACTACAAATCTCACGACCCAGGCAAAGGACGACTACCAGCAGACAACTTGAGAAAGGACAACAAAAAGCCAAGACAGCTCAAAACAGAAAATAACCACAACAAGCCACAAAGCAGCCAATAACCATGGAGAGGAGATCTTTCACATCATCCCAACAAAGCAAATAAAGAAACAGCCACACACCAACACAGTAAAACAACCCAGCAAAGCAAGCAGAGAAGCAGCCAGCAACCAACAACACCCCATTAAAACAGGACCATTAATTAGTCAACATCAATGGAGAAGTGATCTCTTTCAAGGGAGTGGAAAACTATGAAGAACAGAACCTGAAATTTCCGAAAAACTCTCTCCATCGAGGATGAAGAAGAATCAAACAGCCTTTTATTACATTCTTGCCAGATGAGATAAATCGAGATGACAAGAGAAGCTCTTTGCATTCTAGAAACCATCTTTACCTTTTTTGGGAAGAGGCCTCGAATAGCGCTAGGAAGGGAGCTCATCCGACGATGAATATACATTTTAGAAACCATTCTATTATCACATGTTTGATATGATATAACAAGTCGTATAATATAATGATTAAATTAAATTATTGTCTTTAATTTTATAAAATTCTAAACTGTCATATAATGGGGAACTATTATTATATTGACTAGTGATATTGTAAATTGATAAGCAATAAATATATACATTGTAAAACACCACAATTAAAATTCAACTCAAGGGCTAATTTAAGGTAAAAATAAGTTATAAGGACTGAATATTTTTTAATATCAAACTATAAGTATTAAATGAAATGTTTTGGAAAAATGTCTTACAATGCTAGAAAATTTACAATAGAATGCGATGAATTAATACTTTTTAATTACAGTACATGATTTATTAAATCACATTACATTACGAGTTAATTTCACCATAAAAGATAAGATTACGATAGCTTTTTGAAAAGCATTACTATATATTTTCGAGGCGTTACATCCTTTTTTTGCGTTGAGAAATCATGGAAAGATCTCAAAAGCGACTCGTGTCCAGCCTTTACCAGTGTTATGCACCCACTCGTCTCCTCCGATCTTCCCTGGTAACCTCGACCATTTCTACATATCCATCATTTGCATTAATATAATTATTAAAAATATATATATATATGATTCTTGAAAAATAACTAGTAATATCACATATTGATTGTTATTTAGAATTATTTTGAGAATATAAAATTTATGATTCATAAAAAATAATAAAAATATCTTTGTTTAAGATTTCTTTTTTTAGCTATATATGTCTATTTTTAGAATGAATCTCAAAAAATAATTAATAAAATATTACTAATTATTTTATGAACATTGGCCTTTGACCACTATATTCCAATGAAAGATTTCTCAATTGCACAACTACCTGAAGAGAAAGTTTGGGTCCCAGTTTGAATAAGTCTCATAAGTCCTAGTCATCTTGAATAAGTCTAGTTACGTCCTATCTTTTGACAATTAGTTTTAATATGCCCGAGGCTTTAGGGGAATTATTTGATGTTTCTTGAATTATGTTAATTATATCTTTAGCTCTAAATGTGAGCTATTATCTCTTATTTTTGTTAGGGTTGTAAAAAGATATTTATAAACTCAAATAATTCAATAAGCAAAGTATAATATTCTTCATTCTGTATTCCAATTAATAACATTTTTGGTATCAAAACCTCCACCAGGGTATGATGAAATCAAAGTAGCAATCTTTGATCTCTTGCAACAACAAAAAATGACAATCGAAGGGTATTTTGTTCTACTAGCCACCCCTCGCTTCAATGGTCACTATGACCATTGGAGCATATTAATGAAGAATTTCCTACGATCCAAGTAATATTAGGGGCTGGTGGGGACTGAGTATGTTGAGTCAAAGAGTAGGGTGATGCAGACAGAAGCCCAACGAAGGGGACTTGATAAAGCTGAAGGACCTGAAAGTCAAAATTACCTCTTTTAGATCATAGATTGGATGATATTGGAGACAATTCTTGTGAAGAAATTTGGGAGTCCATGAAAAAGAAATATGAGGGGAGCGTTAGGGTTAAGAGGAAACACTTACAAGCTCTTCGCAGAGATTTTGAAACCCTAGAAATGAAGGCTACAGAATGAGTTACTAAGTATTTTTCAAGAGTATTATCAATGGTTAACAAGATGAGAGACATGGAGAGAAGATGAAAGATGCCACAATGGTGGAGAACATTCTTTGATCATTGAGTGAGAAATTTAGTTATGTTGTTTGCTTGATAGAGGAGTCCAAAGACATCGACCAACTTTCCATCAATGAACTGTAGAGTTCTCTGATTGTGCATGGAAAAAAATTCCAACGACATACAAGAGAAGAGCAGGCCCTCAAGATAACCTTTGAAGACAGGTTTGGTGTAAGAGGACGAGGTTGAAGTGAATATAGAAGCCGAGGTCATTAGTCATATAACAAAGCAATAATGGAATGTTACAAGTGTCACAAGCTTGGACACTTTCAATCTAAATGTCCAAACTGGGATAAGGAGGCCAATTATACTGAATTGGGAGAAGAATGAGAGATGTTGCTCATGTCATATGTGGAGAAGAATGATGCTCAAAGGAAGGACACTTAATTCCTAGATTTTGGATGTAGCAACCACATGTGTGGTGACATAAACATGTTTCGTGATCTAAATGAAAACTTCAGGTAGACAGTAAAGTTGGGAAATAACACAAAGATGAATGTTTTAGAAAAAGGCAACATGAGATTGAAAATAAATGGCTTCAAACATGTTGTTTGTGAAGTATTTTGTGTTTGAACTAAAGAAAAATCTTCAAAGAATTGATCAATTATAGGACAAAAGGGTTGACAAATCTCATTCAACATGAAAAGGTCTTAATTCACCATCCAGAAAAAGGACTCATAATACAAATCGAGATAACAACAAATCGAATGTTTGTGCTGCTGGCAAATTCATTGTCTCCAAAGCAAGCTTGTCTCTACACTTTAACACAGGATTTAGGATTTTTATGACATTGTTGCCATGGATATTTAGGTTACAAGGGATTGAGGACACTTCAATTCAAGAAGAAGGTACATGGGATACCACAATTCAAAAGTCCATCAACCATGTGTACTAATTGTATGATTGGGAAGCAACACAAGGAGTCAATTTCAAATAAGAGAAATTGAAGGGCCACAAAGAGACTCCAGCTTGTCCACACAGACCTCTGCGAACCAATTTCTCCTATTTGAAGCAGCAAGAAGAGGTACATTATAAGTTTTATTGATGATTTTACTAGAAAAGCATGAACTTATTTTTAGTAGAAAAATTTGAGGCACTGAACATGTTCAAACAATTTAAAAATTATGTTGAGAAAGAAGTAGGAAGGCATATAAAATGTTTGAGATCAAATCAATGAGGAGAGTTCACATCAATTAAATTCAATGAGTTTTTCACAAAACATGGCATTAAGAGGCAATTGATTATAACATATATCTACATTAGAATGGAGTATATGAAAGGAAAAATTGAACAATGATGAACAAGATTCGAAGCATGTTGTCTGAAAAATACCTTCCTAAGATTTTCTGGCCAGAGACAGTAAAATAGGCAACCTATGTTCTGAATCAAAGTCTTATATTGGCAATAATGAATCAAACACATGAGTAAGCCTAGAGTGGAAGCAAACCTTTTATTGATCATTTTAGAGTTTTTGGATAATGACATATGTGTATATTCCTAATGTGTAAAGGACAAAGCTAGATGCAAAGAGCTTTACCTGTGTATTACTAGGAGTAAGCGAAAAGTCTAAGGCATATAAAGTCTGTGATCCAATTCCAAAGAAGGAGGTAATCAATAGGGATGTGGTGTTTGAGGAAGACAAATCTTGGAACTAGGATAGAGATTATGAAGAAGATATATTGGTTGATCTGATATAGGAAGCTGAGAAGAATAATGAGGTAGTATGCATAGAAAATAATTAGCAGCGAATAGAGAAGAAGCAAAGGGCATTGAAGAACCAATTGGTAGCCCTCAAACTATTAACACTAGAAGAACAGTGAATGAGGCAATAAGCATAGGAAATAACAGAGTAGTGAATGGGGAAGAAACAAAAATCAATGAAGAATTAATTATTAGTTCTCAAATTGATTAAAATAGAAGAGCATCAATCATTGTTGATGGAAAAAGAGCTAGAAAGCCTCCAGGGTGGATAAGAGACTATATAAGTGAGGAAGAACTTTTAAAGGAAAAAGGTCCAAATATTAACTTAGCTTTATTTGCTCGAGCAAATCCCATGTATTTTAAAGAGGCAGTGATGCATGAAAATTAGAGGGAAGATATGGACATGGAGATGAAGGCTATGGAGAAAAATAACACATGGATACTCAATGACTTACCTTTAGGTACAAAGAAGATTGGATTAAAATGGGCCCACAAGAAAAAAAAAATCAATGAAAATAGAGAGGTAGACAAGTTTAAAGCTCGTTTAGTGGCAAATAGATATGTGCAACAATAAGGGATAGATTACACAAAAGCTTTTGCACCAATTGCTAGAATGGATACAGTGAAAATAATTATGGCCTAACAGCTCAGAAAGGTTGGGTTCTTTATCAACCTGATGTGAAATCTACTTTTCTACATGGGAAACTTAATGAAAAAGTTTATGTGAAGCAGCCTAAAGATTATGAACTGAAGAACACTCCTAAAAAAGTATATAAGTTGATGAAAACTCTTTATGGACTAAAACAAGCACCACGGGCTTGGTTTAGTTGTATTGAAGCACATTTCATCAGTGAAGGGTTCGAGAAGTGTTTTAGTGAGCACACCTTATTCTTTAAAATAAATCAAATAGTAAAATTCTTATTATCAGTTTATATGTAAATGATTTAATATTTACTGGCATTGATGAATCACTATTTGTTAAGTTCAAGAATTCCATGATGAGGGATTTTGATATGAATGATTTGTTGAAAATAAAGTTTTTTCTTAGCATAGAAGTATTGCAAAGGTCAGATGGGATTTTTATTTACCAAAGAAAGTATGCTTTAGAGGTGTTAAAAAGATTTAGAATGGAGAATAGCAATTCAATCATAATCCCATCGTGTTAGGTTGCAAACTCTTTAAGGATTAGAATAGGATTGGTGTTGATGAAACTTTGTTTAAACAGATGGTGGGATGCCTCATGTACTTGATTGTTATGAGGTCAGACTTGATGTTTGCAATAAGCTTGATCAGTAGGTACATGGCTAAACTAATTGAATTGCACTTGCTAGCAGCCAAAAGGATAATGAGGTACTTGACTTGGGATTTTTTACAAGAAGGGAGGATGTAAAGGTATGATAGGCTATGCATATTGTCATAATTCAATTTTGGGTTATTCCCCAAAATCTACCTGAAATAAAACAAAAATAAAATAAAAAGAACTGGCGTTCGTAGAAAAATCAAGGTAAAATTTTAGATGTTTTCGAGAACCCAATTATATCTCTTATGTGTCAAAAAATAAAATAAAATACATATTTAAGAATAAAATAATTTATTATTTGAGGCAGGCAACACATCGCTGAACGCAATGGGCAGTTAAATGGTTGCCTCCTTCGCTTATAAATATTGTGCACAGACCAACGAAGTAAGGGGAGCAAAATATTTACATTGAAAAAAATTTAATGAATAGAAAATTTGGTAGAAAAACAAGACATCAACATGTGAGGAAAAAGACACCAAGCAAAAAAACAACTACATCACCATCCTTTATCTTTTTCGGCACAGATAAGAGCTCTCATAGTCTGACCGCTACTCTCTCTCTCAATCAACAACTCGCTCTTTTTAAAACTAGTCATTTTGACAGCCCTCTCACACCTCCAATAGCAGGATGGTGACCACCTAGCACCAATACAGGAAGAATTATCTAGGCCTTCTCTACACAATAACAGTGACGGGTACTCCGGTCACCACCCTCCACAAATCACTATTTCACTGTTCACCACATTCACCCCCCATCTCACTGTTTATCATATCAACAGTGGGACTTACACTCATAGCTCACGTGCAGAACTTGGACATATTGCGTAAGACTTTTGGTTCAATGTTTCAAAATTACTGAAAATTACTCTTGATATTTTGAATTTGATCAATATCAAATTAAATGAATCAAGAGACATGATTAATAATTGAGCTATGAATTCATTCTAATTAAAATTAATTTGATTTTTTAAACTAATGGAGAAGATTAGTCAAATTATTTATTTTTGCGTGAAGATGTATATATCGAGGATTGCATGAAATAGATCATATAAAAAAAAAAAAGCATCAAGAACAAAATGTCATTGATATAATACTTATATATTTTTTAAACAACATGAGTGAACATGAAATTAATTCGTTATGTATATTATGATATTACCATGAATGGATTTTAATTAGTCTTGAATTAATTCTATGTTTTTAGACTCCCATATAAATAGGGGATAGAATACTTCGTTATAAGAAACACAAGAAAATAAAAGAGAATAAAAAATATAAAAAAAATCATGCTCTCTCCAGCTCTCGTGCTCTCATTTATTTAACTCTAAGTCCATTGCTGTAAAGAGAAAATCTGAATAAGTTTTTTTAGTTCATATGCATTAATTAAATGTGTATTTTTAGTCCATGCACACTGTATCATGTTTAGTTAACTTAACCATACAAGGAGGTTACTTTCTAACCCAACTTCACTGGTCCCCTGTTCCCTCGTCTTTCCAGTACACAATCCTTTATATACATGTCCTTTACCCGTCCACGCGCTCCCTCTATAAATATTTCTCTCTTGAAAAGCTACTCCTAGCTATCCTTGGAAGACTATCAGCTCTCCCTTGTATTTCCCTTTATTAATCCTCGTTTTCTTTCTCTCTCTTTCTGGTCATCAATATCGGGCAGAATTGGGAGCTACTAGCTGCAACAGATTGCTGCAGAAAGACATTTATCCTCTCTAGTTTGTTATTTAACGTTTTTTGTCCACATCTTCTCCATTTTGCCTTTGCCCTCTAATTTGTTGTTCACTTTCTACTACTAGACCTTTTAGCAAATCACCACTCCTTTGTCTTGATTGCTATATTTCAGTAGAGAATATATATATTTATATCTAAGAAACCATGATTAGCTGGAATGATCTCTATAACGTTTTGTCCGCTGTGATTCCTCTGTATGTTGCCATGATCTTGGCTTATGGGTCTGTTCGGTGGTGGAAGATTTTCACCCCGGACCAGTGTTCCGGTATCAACCGTTTCGTGGCAGTATTCGCGGTGCCACTACTGTCATTCCATTTTATCTCCAACAATGATCCCTATGCCATGAACTTCAGGTTCATTGCGGCCGACACGCTTCAAAAAATTATAATGTTGTTTGCTCTGGGAATTTGGACTAATTTCACAAAAAATGGAAGCTTGGAATGGATGATTACCATCTTTTCTCTCTCGACTCTCCCGAACACTCTTGTCATGGGCATTCCTCTTTTAATCGCCATGTACGGCGACTACTCGGGAAGCCTGATGGTTCAAGTTGTGGTGTTGCAGTGTATCATTTGGTACACTCTCCTATTGTTTCTTTTCGAGTATAGAGGTGCCAAGATGTTGATCATGGAGCAATTTCCAGAAACTGCAGCCTCCATTGTTTCGTTTAAGGTTGATTCTGATGTGGTCTCTTTAGATGGTCGAGATTTTCTGGAAACTGATGCTGAAATCGGTGATGATGGCAAGTTACATGTGACTGTCAGGAAATCAAATGCCTCCAGGCGGTCTCTTGGGCTGGGTTCTTTCTCTGGATTGACTCCTCGGCCATCAAATCTTACCGGAGCTGAGATTTATAGCTTGAGCTCTTCGAGGAATCCTACTCCAAGAGGATCTAATTTCAACCCTTCAGATTTCTGCTCCATGATGGGAGTTCAGGGATTCCCTGGAAGGCATTCAAATTTTGGTCCGGCTGATCTGTACTCAGTACAATCTTCAAGAGGACCAACTCCAAGGCCGTCTAATTTCGAAGAAAATTGTGCTCCAACGGCTACTATATCCTCTCCTAGATTCGGGTTTTATCCAGCACAGACAGTACCCACGTCTTATCCGGCACCAAATCCTGATTTTGCCTCTACTGTCACTACTAAAACAGCAAAAAATCAGCAGCAGCAAAATAGCAAGGCAAGCCATGATGCCAAGGAGCTTCACATGTTCGTATGGAGCTCAAGTGCATCACCAGTTTCTGAAGGAGGCGGGCTCCACGTATTCGGTGGGACTGATTTTGGTGCATCAGAGCAATCAGGACAGTCGGATCAGGGCGCCAAGGAGATCAGGATGTTGGTTGCTGACCATCCGCCAAATGGGGAATTCAAAAGTAGATCAACTCAAAACTACATTGGCACAGTTAATTGATTAGCTAACCATTTTATACGTTTTGATGTTTTAGTCTAATTGATATTCTTATTTCTAAGCTATTCCACAACAAGATGGATGCTCTGCTGGCGAGGACTTCAGTTTCGGGGGCAGAGGAGAAGGAGATGACGAGCAAAGGGAAAAGGAGGGGCCCAATGGACTTAACAAGCTTGGGTCCAGCTCAACTGCCGAGATGCAACCAAAAGCAGCCGAAGCTCCAGATTCCGGTGGCAGTAAACTGATGCCTCCGGCAAGCGTTATGACCCGTTTGATATTGATCATGGTTTGGCGCAAACTTATTCGAAACCCCAACACATACTCTAGTCTCATTGGTCTCACTTGGTCTCTAGTTGCCTTCCGGTTAGTTTATCAATTATGTATATCTATATGTATTTATTTTCTTCATTGGTTTTGAAATGTTACTGTATGAATGTTTTTTTTTCAAATAAAAATTGCAGGTGGCATGTGGAGATGCCTAAAATAATAAAACAGTCAATCTCCATACTGTCCGATGCTGGACTCGGAATGGCTATGTTCAGCTTAGGTGAGTGGTCATAATTATTGTGATTTTCAGTTAACGTAATCATTTTCTCTATAAACATTTCACTGTCCCTTCTGGCACACAAGTACTAAGACGATACATTCAGGCGATGAATTAACGGCCATTCTGATGGATATATAGTCATATATTTATACAGTACCATGCAGTAACATATTATAATACTTGTTCCTATATATAGAGTGTTTTTTGGCTCAGGTCTTTGTAGAGACCAGACTGAGAGTGGATGTGGAACATTTGTTACCACACTAGATCTAACGGTACTTTGGCCCGGTTGGTACAAGGATAGGTTTTGCATCCGTCGTCTCAGTTAAGGGCATGGGTGCTACAGCTCACAATTGAATGGATGATGGTTGTGAGTTGTGACCAACGTTATCACAAGAAATCAAAGGGTTTTTGTCCTTGGA
The DNA here is from genome assembly GCA_015731905.1 of Salix dunnii. Lineage (NCBI taxonomy): Eukaryota > Viridiplantae > Streptophyta > Magnoliopsida > Malpighiales > Salicaceae > Salix > Salix dunnii. The sequence continues at coordinate 7,192,760 of CM027668.1, read as the reverse complement.
CTATAAATAGATTGACCATCCGACATGTGGGCCCAGTTTAGCTTGCGGTCCAGGGTCGGTGGGTATAGGTTGTTAATAGTGATAGATGCCCATTTCAGCTAGCTCTCTTATTAGTGAAGGTAGTTGAATTCATTTGAAACTAAAGATATTAACATCTAATTTCTGCGTCGATATTGTGCTGATTTAATCGGATGTTACTGTGAAAGGTCTTTTTATGGCTTTACAACCGAAGCTAATTGCTTGTGGGAATTCGGTTGCCACATTCGCCATGGCTGTCCGATTCTTGACTGGCCCTGCAGTAATGGCCGCTGCTTCAATTGCTGTTGGCCTGCGTGGTACCCTCCTTCATGTTGCTATTGTTCAGGTAAGACTTACTTTCACGATATAAATTAATTATTACATGCACCTGCTGTTAATATTCTAATGGCTTACCATGATTAATTATTGTGAATTTGGTCGAGAGGTTGCATTATTAATCTACTCTTATTGATGATCAATAGGCTGCACTGCCACAAGGAATCGTTCCATTTGTGTTTGCCAAGGAGTACAATGTCCACCCAGCCATTCTTAGCACTGCGTGAGTAAAATATTGCTAGATAGTAGTATTAATTATTTTTACTTCTAAACGGTAAATATGTGTTACTATATAAATACATATTAAAGAACCTAACTTTCTCTTCCATATTTGTTATACAGGGTCATCTTTGGAATGCTGATAGCATTACCAATTACTCTTGTTTACTACATTCTTCTTGGATTATGATCAATTCTACTTAGCAATAGCCTGAAGGGGAGCAGAATTAAGAGAATTCTGATTACTTGCTGATTGCGTCACATTCGGCAGTACTGCGCCAAAATATATGTTCCTGTAACAAGAGGATCATTACCAGGCAGCGAAGATTTAGTATGAAGATTTTCCAAGATTCTTGGAGCTGGAAACATTTTTAACTTAGTAGAAGCCCTGATTTAAGGATCATGCAATCATTAAGAGCCAAAGTTCAGAGGTTTGATCAGATGAACAGAGAGGGCCAGTCTTGGAAGGAGGGGGACATAAAAGAGGAAAATAAGGGCTATAGAAGGCAGCCACTGATATTTTAATTTTCTTCATTTACGCTATGTATGCAGATCTGCAATCACAAAAAAGACAATAAACAGTGGATTAACCTGTGGAGATATGAGGAAGAGGAGAAAAGGGTTTTCCCTTACTATTTTTTGTACTATGAAGTGCTCCTTTTTCTTCTTCTTCTTCTCAGTATTTGCTTTGATTGTCCGTATATCCAGCAATTATTTTCGTTTGTCGCCTTTCATTTTGGTTTGTAATTTATCTACGAATATCAATTATGATCGAAAGAAAGCATTAACCATTCACCTTATTAATATACGAAGTTGATGATGTATTCTCATCGAGATAAATTAAGACTTGCTTGCATGTTGCTCGGCTCTCCAAACTTTCTATCAAGAAAGGGCATGTAAATATGGAGTGAAAAAGATGAGAGAGAAGGGATCTTTTGAGGGAACTCCTTCCAATCGAGGGGGCTTTGTGCCTTTTTATTCCTTGGAACCCACTTTACGTGTCCTGATTTGAGAAGCTGCGCTTGCGATACTGAAAATGTGAAAAATATATAGAGATAAGAAAGAAGAAAGCAAGCTGGGGTCAAAAGTAAGCTGACCTTACTTTGGCCTTTAGCTTTTGATGCGCCCACAATCCTACCCTACTTTATTTAGCAGGCAACCTTATTCCCTTGTATTATATTTCAAAAGTAATTTTAAAAGTATTTTAAATTAAATTAAATTAAATTAAATATTTTGGGTTTTTTTAGATTATTTTACATGTTAATATCAACTTTTTTTTTAAAAAAAATTATTTTTAAACAAAAAATACGTTTAAAAATAATATTAATCATACTTTTAAACATGTATTCATAAGGAGTTGGTGAGAGTGTCCAAACACTCCTATTTTGTTTTTTAACAAATGACACTGCATAATTTTAGGAAAATTATGTAGTTAAAAAATATTGGAAAAAATAACATAAGATTACTTTTATTTAGAGTTACAGTTTAAAATAAGATTTTATCATTTTATATATGAATTTTTTAATTATAATTGCAATGAATATTTAAAACTCCTTCAATTTTTCAATTATAATCGCTTTAAAAAAAAAAAACAGAAAACAAATAGGTGAGTAGAGCTAACTCATCCACTTGCCATTGTAGAAGATATGATGTTATTATATTGTGTATAATTATGTTGTGATTGTTTTTTAGTTATGAGTTTATTATTTTTTTCTATTATTATTATTTTTGTTAAATTGTTTTGTCTAGTCATTAGTTGATTTTAATGCTGGCTTATATTTTATAAATCTTTATATTTATTTTGGATAAACTTAATTTAAAACTATTAAGGTATAGGTGAACATATAAATAACCCTAGCATATTGTTTATAATTTCAAATATTGCATTTACATATTAAAAAAAAGTATATTATCATGTTAAATTATCGTTATTATCAATTATCTTTATAATTAGCAAATAAAAAAACCTTTAAAATATAAAAACAAGCTTAAAAAATCGATCGTGATAATTAAGGTTACAATTAATGAGCAAAATTATATTAAAATATCACACCTTGAACTGTGAGTGTTAGGATTTGGTTTGGAGGTTTCTAGAGTTTGGTTCGTGGTAAATTTAAGGTTTGGTCGAGGGCATTGTTTTGTAGCTATCCATATTCAAATGGTTAATTATCTGGATGAATTTCTTTTTTAATAAAACACGGGATAATATTTAGTTAATATGGAGAAGGGATAAATGCAATATTATTTTTTATATAATAAATATAAAAAGGATAATAGCCATAGCGATTGAATTTATATAATGGGAATAAATCTTGATAACGACAAGAGTTAGAACTATCTTAAATTTCAAAACTGGAATTGCATCAGCAGTAACTTATAGCATCATATGCTTACAGACGAGTTGAAATTATTACAAAAAAATAAAAGAACCAAACAGGGTCTTATCCTATTAATGAGAGATCCCTCCTCCTCGACGACAGTCATCGATTTTTTCCAATCAACTAGAAACAAACATCGGACTATTACTAAACAGGATAAAATAAACCCCAGCATGCAGAGACCCGGCAGAAGAAACTGTCCGTTAATTTATGGTAACAAAGATTCAAATCTAGCCATGAAACAATCCAAATGAAATCTATTTTTCTAAAATCCAGATCCCCTTTACTGAGCAAAAAAACCCAGAAATAGAAAACGTAAAAGAGTAATGGTTTTTGAATTATTTTTTTTTTATTAATGGTTAATATATTTATATATATATTGACTAACTTTACAGGATAAAAAAATAGTTTTTGAATCTTTGTTTAAATTCAAAAAGGAAAGAAATAAGGCGACATTAGGGCTGGCCCGCGGGCACCAACCCTGGAAAGAGGAGGAGAAAGGAGACGTGGAGTATTCAATTTAGGGTATGGAACTAAACAGGAGAGATCAATGATTTGAATGAATTAATTACTATGTTGTATGTGTAAGAAAAAAACGTTGTGTCATGTGTATAACATTTTATTCATCGAAAACATGATGCAATTTGACTGTCGCCATGGACAAGCTTAAAATGATATCTCTGCATAACTATCGATGGTAACACAACTAATTTATTGAACTGCCTAGCAACTCTCTCTCTCTCTCTCTCTCTCTCTCTCATATTACACATGAACTTTCAACTCAAATGGAAATGACCAATTAATGAATGCTTAATATAATGGCACTCGGTGCATGGAAGACGTCCATAATTTCCACAAAGTTGGCTTTGAAGCTCTAGCTAGCTAGCTAGCTAACCTCGAAGATTCACCACCCTCTGTCCCGTGATAACGAGACTCGGTTAGCCAGCCACGACCATCAAAGTGAAGATCGGATCCTGTTTATTCAATCAACGATTGATTAACCTTGGATTTCTAAGAAGAGCAATTAAAGAGGGCAAGACCAACATGCCATGCCACGGTCAGAGGGAGCCACAGTGACAAGTACGGTCCCAAGTGGGGTTGTAAGGAGATTGCAACATACGGGGTTATCAGCCACGCGTGTGGTGAATTGAACTTGCTAATCTCAGTGCTAGCTAGCTAGCTGCTGAAACGAGAGCCAGTCCTCTGCAAAAGTTGGACCACACCTAGCTAGGGGATGAGTTAGTAGTAAAATTGGTGTTGAAATTCAATGGATTGCTTTTAGGCTTGAAATTTCAACCACTGCTCGACAGGCTGAGTCAGCACAGCTTCACTTGACTTTAAGTGCACAATCAGGCTTGCCTCCTCCGTTTCATGAAAGATCGCGGAGAAGTTTCTTGCTTACCAAACACAAATACAGCGTTATCTTATTTTGAAGAAATTTATATTCCACTATAATATTTTTTCAGCATTAAAGAACTTGCTGATAATAAAAGACAAATGCAGATAGAAAGTGAACTCTTCTGAACTGTGTAACCGTAACATTCTGTTAATTAAATTGAAAACTTATAAATATCCAGTCTAAAATGCGCTATCTGTTTAGTGGAGATACGAGACAGATACATGCGATCTGATAAATAAATAAATAAATATATAAAAATACTTAATAATATATATAAAAAATAGTGGTCTAGTTTAAAGCTTACATGTCGAATATAATTACAAGTTCAATAAATTAGGATCACATTATAATTGAAAAAATTAGCTGAAGTTTAAGGGCATGATACGCGCCATCTAAAAGGAGAGCAGAGCATTTTAAATAGAAAAACAAATGAAATTATCTCCCCCAAGTTATTAAGATATTTTGAAATTTACAAACAACGGATATTCTACTTGTGAACCGGCTTTCTTTAGAAGGACCAGGGATCAATTAGAGTTGACTGAACCTAGGCCCAAAAGGTCTAAAGCTCAATAAGCCCATGGTGTCATCGAGTAAAAGAGACTCGACCCCCTAACCAGGTACGTGGTCATGCCTGCTCCCATCCTATCTTGTTAGGCAGCTTTCATGGACCACCGGGCACCATTATCCCGACCGATTTCCGGCTTTGCCTCCGCCTGATTGCAGCTCACATTTCCTTTTCTTTTGTTCAACTTTCCACTGGTCTCCCTTTTCAGGAGATTGGTACTTTTGCCGGGGAGACTTTGATAATACCATTTAAGTTTCAAAATACAATAAAAGAGACGTGGCATGCTAAAGTAATATGTGAAAGTAATTATATTATCTAAAATTTTTAAGTTATTATAATATAATTTTAATTATTTTTTAATACGTAACTTCAAATAAAAAAATTTTGATTTTGAAATTCACACGAATTTATATTATTTCATATTTATTTTTTATCAAACAAAATAAAATAATAAGATTTAAATTCGTGATCAATGTATCAATAAAATTAATGTCATATAAAAAATTTATATTATTAAATAATATCGTACAATATATATACACAAACTAGCTATAAATCATGCCCAAAGCAAAAGCAATATGACGGCCGAACCTCATGATTTATAATTAAAAAAAACTGACAACCGAACTGAATTATCGATTCTCATCTAATCTAAGCAAAGAAACATACTCAAACAAACAAATTCATGTCGAGTCAGAATCTACTGAAACTGGCATATTCATAAGTACGATCGATCCGTATACAATGTGCTGGCAATAACATTACGACATGGAAGAAGTTATTAGGTTTCAAGTCATTTCTTTGCCATACGAGTTGTTCATCATGATAATCTTTTTTAGTGGAAAATGAAGAGAAAAAAGGGTTCTTTTCTGTTGCCCACCCTTGTCAAGCATGCATGTCTCCGTCTACTTGTTTGCTTCCAATTCCCGAATTTCGATCATGTTATCATGAACATTCTTGAGTAGATCATGGTCTCTTGATTTGCCAGTTCTGGACTCTTCTTTTTATCTCTTCACGGGCCGCTTTCATTAATATTTCCAGGTGGTTAGATTGATGGTATATTCTTATTTATTTTGCTTTTGAATTAAATGCTCAAACATAATAGCCGGCAGGAACTTCTATCTCTAGAGGTAGGCATCAAACAGAAGGGCCAGCGATCATCTGATCTTTACCCAGCAGATCACAATATTCGACACGGTCAAGTAAATGTGACACTGCGAACTTAGAACTCTTGCCCGTTGGATTGAAGTGATCTTGCGTGGCAACACCTTGACACAGATAGCTAGGCAGGTCATCATCCAGGTTATGCACACGTGGCAAGAGCACTTTGTGTGCGTGGGTCCATTCTCATGTGGATGCCCATACCTGCATGTGGTGTTGGTTTTATGAAATAGTGATTGAAGCCGAACATGGATGCCTACAAGGTGGGTGTATTATTGCAGGTTAGGGGGTGGGAGAAAAGGAAAGGTTGGAAAAGATAAGATCCAACTAAGGTAGGGACTCATGAGAGTGAAGTATTGCTGCAAAGGGCTATGAACTTTCCTAATTACTTGTCTAGTTTTTTCCTTTGAAAACAAGCTCATGGACCCAGTTTAAATTTGAGATCATCAACTAAATGCTCTGATGGGGTCCTATATTTTATTCAAAGTCTTCGCCTTGCAAGAATTTGTGCGGATGATATATATATACGAAGAGTGAAAAATATGCCCCCACCATCGCTTCCAATTTCACTTTAAATTTTAGTATATATTGATGCTGAAATATGACCTCTCTTAATTTTACTGGGGGAACTTATTTTTTGCTATATATCTAGCCAGCAGGGGGGCTCCTTAACTGGCAACCCATACTGTTGGATAAGGTCTTGAATGACTGATCATTCACTTACCTCATCAGCACTTTCTTTAAAAGGATGTTATATCTTTAATTAACTGTTGTTTTTAATATTTTCCATGGTCCAGAAAAAATCTGCGATTCAAATAAGCACATAGGTCGAAAATCATTTAAAACCCACAGTTTGATGACTGTGAAGGAAACAAAGGGAAAGAGATGACAAATAGGCTGTTTCTGTGTTGTTTTTTTCCTCCTCCATGCTCGATCTCTCAACAACTACACAATTGCTATCATCAGCTCGAAAGCGCGTGTAATGAAACATATTTTGGTATGTCGGTATGTCCGTATAATTTGCCTGTAGTAATTTTTAAAAAATAAAATAAAACATCAATTATCTATATATTCATTAATCTAGTGACAGTCATAAAAAAATCAAGGATGAAATTATCACAATACTCCCAACTTTAGGTCTTTATTTTTGTTTTTTTAGGAATATTTGCATAATTTTATTATACACGAATATGTAAAAAACTATAAACACCACTAACTGCTCTATTTTTTGTTAGTTTTCAGAGGTAAAATAGTAGTTTTATTGTTCAATATAAAATGAAAAATATCAAAAAACCTCAAACAATTTGAAAATATTATGTATGTCCTATGAAATATGTTTAAACTGCCTTTGATTCCAAGGGTACATTTTTCATATCGAGGGATACAATTGTAATTCTACCATAGAATCCACAATAATCTAGATCTATGTATATGATGAAACAACCCGCCTTTTATTTGTTTTCTTCCTCCTCCATGGTCAATCTCTCAACAACTACACAAACGCTATCATCAGCTTATATATAACTACTTGAAGTCGTGATTAAGAACCTAAAAGAAAACAAACTAATTAAATGCACGTAAATGCATATATGTTTATTACATTTTTATTTTATTTTAGACCGTCAACGAGCCATAAACTTGTGCTTTGCCGTTGGGATTATTATTTTTTATTTAATTTTAATATATATAATTTCTTGTTTTGTATTTTAGTTTTTATTTTTTTTTATTTTTGGGTTTGGTTTCGACCCCTTAATTTTTTCAGTTCTTCAGAGATAGTTAATTTTTTATTTGTATCTATACATCTCTACTCTTAGTTTAGATTTTTTAATTTTAATTTTTATTTGTATTAAATGCAGCTTGTGTTAAACAACAAAATAAGTTTAGTTTTAGTGGTGTAAAATGAGAGTGAAACTCTCTCTTTTACATGTATACAAAGATTATTTTGTATTTGTATATTATAGAAAAACATGTTCAATATCCTTAATAGCCCTGGAATTAACAATTGATTTTTGCCTTATTATAAGGTATTATGGTTATTTTATTGTATCCATAAACATTAAAAATCTAAAATACTCCTGAACTCATGGCTAAAATAATTGTTCATTGAGGGGTAAAATAGTAATTTCACCATTACAATCCACAGTGAATTTTACTGTACAAAACACTGATCTCCTTTAGCTTTTATATATATATATACACACACCATAGTTTAAAAAATAGTAAAAACAATGCTTTTAAACATAACTCATGCATCATGTAGAATGCATCATGCAATTGACAAATTTATAATATCAGCATATTTTTTAAACATAATATTTGTTATGTATAAATGTATAAGTTGGAAAGCATTATAGAAATCCATAGTGTTTTATGAAAAGAGCTACAATGTTATGTAAAAATAATTCTTTTAGACATGACTCATACAGAATGCAATTTACAAATTTCTAATATGTGCATATTTTTTTAAACATAATAGTTGTTATGTATAAATGTATAAGTGAGAAGGGTTGTTTCCTTCCTCTTCACTCGGATTCGATTCTCTTTGTACAAGCCTATCACTCTCACGGTGTCTTATCTGCTCATTAGGCTTGCAGGGTGCTCAGTGGGGTAAAGGATTAGTCATAGTGTGCGTAAGCTGACCCGGATACCCCGATTATAAAAAAAAATGGGTCCAAGGATTAGTTGAGAAGTGTGAAAAAAAAGAAACAAAAAAAAAGTATAAGTGGGGAAAAACAAAAACAAACAAAAATATATAAGCGGGAAAGTACTGTAGCAATCGACAATGTTCTTCGAGGAGAACTACAGTGTTTTTCCCATGCCATTTCCAAAAAAAAAAACAGTGAGCTCGTAGATTAGTCGTGATGCGCGTAAAATACCTCAGACATCATGGTTATAACATACAAAAAAAAATATAAGTGGGGAAACAAGCAGGAAAAAAATATAATAAAAAAAAAAGTAAACTCAGGGATTAGTCATAATGCTCGTAAGCTAGCCTAGATACCCTGGTTATCAAAAAAAAAAACAAAAAAAATATAACTGAGAAAAAAAACATAAAAAAAATGTATAAACAGGAAAGCATTGTAGCAATCTGCAATGTTTTGTGAGGGGATTAGTCGCGGTTCGTGTAAACTGACCCGGACACCCTGATAATATATATATATATATATATATATATATATATATATATATATATATATATATATATATATATATAAGTGGGGAAAAAAGTGGGGAAAAAATGTATAAGCGAGAAAGCACTGTAGCAATCTACAATATTTTGTGAATGAGAGTTATAGTGTTTTCTCTACACCAATTAAAAAAAAATGGATCTGGAAATTAGTCGTAGTGTGCGTAAGCTGACCCGGATACACCGGTTATAAAAAAACATGTATAAATAAAAGAAAAATAAGAAAAAAATGTAAAATAAATGTGGGTCCAGGGATTAATCATAGTGTGCATAATCTGGTCTAAACACTCTAATTATAAATATATATATATATATATAAAATATATACAAGTGGGAAAAAAAGTGTAAAGGAAAAGCACTGTAACAATCCACAATGTTTTATAAGGAAGCTATTAGAGGTGAGCATTTTCGGTTTGGTTTGGTTTTTATCAAAAAAAAAAGTAACCAAACTAATTTTTTTAAAATAAAAATAACCAAACAGAACCGAACCTAGTAAAAATCGATCATTTTCGGTTTGGTTTGGTTTTTATGATTAAAAAATTATAAGAACCAAATTTATTTTTTGGGCTTTTATATGGGTCATCTTATGGGTTTTCTAATGGATATATAATTAATATAAAAAAAAAAACTGATTTTCTTATAAGATTTCAAAATATATTTAATTTTTTTTGCCACTAATACAAATATTAATGTATTAAATTGTTAGTGTTAATATACTGTTTATTAAGTTTTTTTTAACTTTCTAATGCTTTTTTTTGTTTAATTTAGCACGACGTGAAATAATTAAAGTTTCACAGGTGAACAAGTTAAAATTTAAATTATAGAATATTGTCTTCAAATGGCTTCAAAATAAACAACAAGCAACATTAACATAAAAAACTTGAAGATACATCTGATTTTGAACTAATTATCATTCGTTGCTAGATTTAACTTCACACCAAATTATACAAAAAAAAATTGAAATGTTAGATTGATAATAAGTTGATTAATAAATCATAAAATAAAAATACAAGTGTATAAGAAAATTAATTTGATTCAAGATTTTCATATTTTTCATAATCATTCATCAAGGTTGTAATGTCAATTGGGATTGATCTATGATGCAACCAATTTTGACAATAAATAAATGCTTGAACAATTGTTGAAGATAAAAAAAACTTCAAAATTGGTCAAGTACATGACCGCCTGTGCTAAAAGCTTATTCAAAAAATTGGATATAGGAATAATTAAAACATGTTGTGCAATCTTCGAAAATATTTTATATTTTGAACCTTTACCCTTCCACCAACCTAAAATATATAATTTATCAGGATCCTCACAATCACCATTCAAATACCTCTTCACTTCATTTTTATTTTCTTCATTATATTTCTCTTGTAAATATCTTTTGAATAAAGTAAAAGTATTAACATGTACCTCAATATCATTGCAATCCATCTCATTAACATCATGAATATGTCTGTGATCATCCTCTACTTCATCAGCTCTTAAATAAAACTCATATAAACTTTCCAAATGATCTTTCATCTGTTTTGTTAAAGACTGTGCTTTGTGATAATCACACAACTCACCAAAACAGAATTTAACATATTTTAGCTTAAAATATGGATCTAAAACAATAGCCACATACAATATAAAATTTTTATTTGCATCATAACCCCAATACTTCTCAAACTTTAACATCATTTTCATCACCATTCCACTTAAAACATTATCTCTATATTTACACAATTGCAACAAGTTTGTATACATGTAAATTAATTCATTGAAGAAAGAATTTGATGTTACATGTAATGAGCTAGAAAACTTCAATGTAATTGTATAAAAGATCTTTAAAAACTTGACAAAAGTTCTACCATTTTCCCAATCCTCCAAACCAGATTGCCTTATATTTTTTTTGTTCCCTTTTAGATCAACCTTTAAAAAGTAACTTATATATCTAGGTTCATTCTCACCTAACCTTACAAACACCCTCTCAAACTTTTCAGCAACATCCAACATAAACTAAATTAAACACAATGACTTATTATACTCTATAGAAAATTTTTCTGCATATTTTATAAATGCAAGTTGCCTCGCAAGTGAAGATCTCATAAACTTTATTGCATTTCTAATCTTAACAACTGAAGCATTGATTTCTTTCAAGCCATCAATCACAATAAGGTTTACAGTATTTGCACAACATCTTAAATGCAAATGATCATTTGATAATATATTAAATGACCAATCTATCATCACATTCTTCAAATATGAAATAGTCACATTATTAGAGCTTGCATTGTCTACTGTAACAGTTGGAAGTTTAGCAATCCTCCACTCTAACAAACAATTATGAATCACTTGACCAATTATCTCACTCGTATGATTTAAAACTTGACAAAAATTGAGAATTATTTTATGCAATTTTCACTCACTATCAATTCAATGAGCCGTTAAGGATATATAATTAATGTTTTGGATTGATATCCATGTATTTGTTGTTAAACATAATCGTTAACCTCTAAGAGCTATCTTCAATTTTTCCTTCTTTTCAATATAAATTTTCAAACAATCTTTTATAATTGTTAAACGAGAAGGACTATCAAATATAGGCTGTATGATCCTCAAAAATAATTTAAATCCCTTACCCTCCACAAAATTAAAAGGCAACTAATAAATTATAATTTTATATATATATATATATATATATATATATATATATATATATATAATGCTAGCCTATATTCATCATAATTATAACCTATTGTCTTTAAAGTGCCCATATTTTTATCTTCCGATTCATAATTCTCTTTCTTAGGTTCCAATACCAAAAGTTTTTGCTTCTTATCAACCACATAAGGAATTTTTTGTATACTTTCAAATGACTCCACATATTACTTGTTTCATTAAGAATAACATAACATGCATAACTCTTTTCATAATAATTACATTTAGCTCTATGAATTTTAGGATCACCATCAAGTTTTGTAAAATGATCCAAAATTTGTGACTTTTTTCTATCATCAACATTTCTTTGTCTTAATGTAAGGACTTCAAGTTGTTTATCTTTATCATTTGTGATAGATCCTACAGTGTTTGATGTAGTTTGAGTGTTTGAAGTGAGGACATTAAACATTGATGTTGAGGTAGCATCGGTAGATGAAACATTTTGGTTTTGAAGGTTTGTCATTTGTAATTATCGAATGAAAAAGATCAAAACATGTTAATAATATATATTTTAAAATTCACAATATATTTGCAGCAATACAACATATATTCATAATAAATCCATAATATATTTGCAGCATATATGCATAATAAATCCACAAGATATTTGCAGTATATATGCATAAAAAAATTCACACTATATTTTGAGCATATATGAATAATAAATTCATAAATTATTTGCAGCATATATGCATAATAAATTCACAAATATATATTGTTTTATACTAATTTTTCACCTAATATTTCTAATTTCTTATCCATACTTTCAAGATATCAAAGCATTTAAATACTGTTAGGCTAGTCTGCTATATTTATTTAAATACTAGTAAGGTAGCAATAACAATCTTTATTCTCTAATACCAACGACATGGTATATAACCTAGAGCTAATTACTACTTAAATATGTCAACATATATCATAATCTCAAATGCAAACAGTTAAAAACCATGAGCAATTAATATGTATCTTCTGTTCAAGGTTTCGATTTCCACAAAGCAAGGTACCCATGAATTATACATGAACATTAACTAAAATATTAAAATAAAATAGAGTAAATTATTTACTTACCTTTTGTAAATAGAGGTTCAAACTTTAAATAAAACAGAGGTCAAGTGCAAGAGGAAGGGAAAGGCCAAAGAGAAGGTGAGGTGAGAGGCGAGAGTGAGGGAGAGACAAGAGGCAAAACCAAGAAAGTAATCGAGGGAGAGGCGAGGGGTTACTAAGATTTTCACTTTTCAAAGTAATAGAGATGCGGGGGGAGGAAATAAGTCGTGTACGGTTTAACCGAGAAAGTTGTATTGATATTATTTTTTTAAACCCAACCAAACCTAACCGGTTAGGTTTGGATTAATCGGTTTTCTCCTTGCAAAATCGATATCAAAGTGGATATTTTTTTAAAAAAATTATAATTAGTTTAATTGGGTTTTTTTAATTGATTTAATTTTCTTGGTTTTTTCAGTTTAATCAGTTAGACAATTTTTTTGCTCACCTTAGAAGCTATAGTGTTTTTCTCATACCATATATATATATATATATATATATATATATATATATATATAAAAGAAAAAGGAAAGCAAAGACATAAATCAATGGAGATGCAGGGGATCAAACTCCGTACCTCTCGCATGCAAAGCTTGCTTTCTACCATTTAGCTACATCCCTACCACATGTAGTTTCCTTAGAAACATTAACCAAATAGTAATGTTATTATTACAATTCATAGTAATTTAAGTCTAGAGTTATATTAATTTTTTTACAATAATCTACAGTAAAAGAACACGACCTCATTTAGCTTTTAATGTAATGTAACAATATATATTACTTTTTCATGTAACAAGCACAAGCATAACCAACGAATAAGGTTAATTAATATATTTCTATAATCATTTTATACTAACTTGGGATCACGAGTTCAATTCCTACCAAACACACTATTTACTTATAATAATAATAATAATAATAATAATAATAATAAATACCGTGAATTAATAACACCATCCAATCCTCCAAAATAATCCCAAAATAATTCCAATTGTTTTGCACTTTCTCTTTTCATTTGGAATGAAATATTTATGAAATCCTCATGAATAGTATGATCAAGGCTTATTCTACACTATTTACCTCTTTCTTGTTCTTACTATTTATTTAGGAGTGTAATTAAAGTTGCTTTTAAAAATTATTTTTATTCAGAAATGCATCAAAATAATATTATTTTATTTGTTAAAAATTATTTTTGACATAAACATATAAAAATAAAATAAAAACATTAATTTTTTAATTTAAAATTAAAAAAATGAAAAAATATTTTCAAATTAATCAAGTATATGGAAGATCTTACTGGATTCATGATTTATATTTCTTCTTTTATTAGAAAAACAAAAATACAAGCTCAAGAGCGTGGACTTTGTAATAGGGCTTTTGGATTTATTTAGATCTTATGTTTTTTTTTTCAATTGAATTTTTTAATTATTAATATGATATTTTTATTTAATTTTACTTTTCACGAGTTAATGGTAAATTAATTTTTATTTTGTTATTATATAAAAATAATAATTAGAACTAGTGGAATTCATAACTTGGAACGTGAATTTGATGAGCTGATCGGGATTACCCAATTTTTTTTCTTTAATTTTTCTACTTGGATTTGTTCAATAAAAAATATCATGTGGAGAAAGCTTCCATGTGATTTAATTAAAAATCCAAGGCAAACAAAGAATCAACTAGAGTTTTCAAGTTTGAACCATTATGCTAAATTCAATGATAATACCTAAACATTTTATATTGCTTTTTTTTTTTTTAATGTTTCAGAAATTTAAACTCAACCCATCGTGAAAGCACAAATAATAAGCTAGTTTACAAGTCACCACATGTAATACCAATTTCTTTGCAAATTGTCATTTCAATGGTAGAGTATTGCTTGAAGTCCACGCCGGGCCAGCCAGATATTTGGATACATGCACGTATCATCATAAGTATATGAGAAGGTGTCATTATGTTGTGCATGAACTAGCTTACATCTATTGAATTGCAAAACCAAAGAAAGGTTGCATGCAATTTGGCATTCAGTCCAAATTTGTTTTTTTTAATTAAATATCTGGATCAATTTGTGTGTATCATAAGTTATCATACATAACTAATCACACATGTCTTAAATTTAACTAAATCTTCATATTAACAACCACGACATTCAATCCAAGATTGTAGTTGCTGCTCTTGAGGTGATCAATAGTTAATAGCATGGCAGCACACGCATGTGAATGCAAGAAAATTGCCCCAGCTAGAATAAAATATACAACTCCATACAAGACATGATAACGATGGTCCATTTTGCTGGGTATGGTGAGGAAAACGTCAAAATGATACGAGTAGACCAAACAGAAACTACATCTACGGTGTTGTCCTCGTGTGCGTGGCCTCATTCTCCTGCCTGCATGGGGTCAATGCTTCTAGTTAATTTGATACATCGATACTTTTGTATATACAATCAAATCAAATAATAATAATAATAATAATAAGAATCCCTTCTTGAATGGATTAATTGGTAACAAAATATTATCCACGACTGACCAGTCATATATGAAATTCTTCAAAAAAACAAAAAAAAATCTTCGAAAATTGGTTTCATTATTTATTTATGTAGGCATCACAATAAATATGCTAAAATCGACCAACTCGGTCATTATCATGTTTCATTGTAAGAAAGTAATTGCACGAAGACTAAATTTCAATTAATTTAATGCGGTATATGACATTCGATATATACTGATAACAGAGTGTAGATATTGTCAGCACAGTGTGATGATAAAAATCTTATGTTTTGTATAATAAATTTTAAGTTCGAGTTAAAATATATATTATTTATAAAAATATGGGATAACCAAGATTATACTCGTTTACATAAACCTATAAAATACTCTTTTCAGAAGATGAGGTTTCTTGCATAAAATAATATATAAGGTTTCTTGCATAAAATAATATATAGATTTTTTGTTATTTTTAGTGCATATGGAGAATCAAAACTAGGTCGCACTTCACTGATCAAATAAGAAAACAGACATTAAAAAAAATTAATCAGTGACTCAACAGTTTGCAAGAAATGTTTGTTGAATAATCATTGTGAAAACAAGTCGTCCCAGATGGCACCGAATCATCCCGAGTTTTATTTCAGGTGGAAATTTTCAGCATTAATGCTAGCTCGTGTTTCAGAAGAGGTAATTTCCTCTCATTGTTTCCCATCTATTTCTTTCGCTGAGTAATTAAATTCGGTGCAATTGGGGATTGGCCCAAAAATATACGAGCCCTGGTTGAAATAAGAGTAAATGCATGCAAACAAAAATTAATCAAGACATTGAGATTAAAGAATAGAAAGGTCATGGTCGTTGCAGGGTAAACTGCAGACACAATCCGGAGAATTCAACCAGCAAGTGTTGAATTGAGACCTTTTGAGAGAGACAATGCAAAGGAATGGTTCGATTTACAAATCATGTCAGGACAGTACGACAGCTATGCATCAATTTTTCTCAGGGATGCAACTTGTCAGAGACCCATGTTCCTCTAAATTGCTCCACTTTATTTTCTTTTCTTTTGAGCTTTCTGAACTCATCTTTTTATGCAGCCTTGCCGTTTCGAGGACTTGAATCTGGAAGAGAAATTGGGATGGTGCCTTTATAATTGTGGGGCTTTCTGGGCTTGTCTGTGATTTTTTACCAGCAGATGGATTCTTAATGGGTCTGATGATGATTATCTCATTCGTCCCTTTGTGAATAGGTTCAAGAATCTTGGTTTCATCAGACTGCCACAATGGCCCAACATTGTCATTGCATGGCAGTACCCTTGTGTCCATGTCATATGTGACTCAGTTCTGGCACTTAATAGCTTCAGTTTTCCTAGCGAAATTCAGTGATTGGCCAAAAAATGATCACGAGTAGTAGAATGGGTCGCCATAGGAGAAATTGGAGCGGCTGAAGACGAGAGCCTTTCCTTTTCAAGTTATTTTACCACCGAGTTAAATGGGTTGCCTCTTTTATTTTCACTTTTAGCGCGCCAATAAAAAAACAAGAGGAGGATGGAAGCACGAGACGTGGGAAGAGGAGGTACCTATGAGCGTGAGTGGGTGGGCTAATTTGTAGGGACGAGGATACGTAGCTGCCGTGCAGAGGACTTGACTGCCATGATGTTTGATTTGAACCGTGGGTCCACAGTATATTAGCCTTAGTCTTCTTTCTTTCTATTGGCTCGGCAATAGCACTGAATACAGCTCGCTGGAGTTTTCTTTTGGTCCCCTACACATCTTACAGGTCTACAGATACAGAATGAGCTTCTTCTTTTTTTCATTTTTCCCGTCACAAAAGAATAAGAAAACAAGTGGCCCAATAACAAATTGAAAGCCCAGGCATTGGTCGAGCTTCCCAGTCGGTATTGTAGCCCATGAGATTCTAGGTAGGTACTGTGGCCTCGGCCTATAAAAGGTAAAACTGCTGCATCTATCCTGAACAAAAATTAACAGTACAGGGCTTCTACTTAGCCAATTTCTGGACAGATGGTAGCCAATTGGGCCATCAACCCGTATGAGAGCCCCTTTTTGTGGGTGCGTGTATTTTAGATAAACTTGAATTCTGTTCCATCTGAAATGATTGTTACATTATATTTATATTAAAAAAATATAATAAACAATTTTTTTTTATCTAGTTCATAATTTCGGTATTTTCTAGAAATTCTATCCAAATTCTACCCAGAATATGTTAGCTTTGTTCTCTCTGTTCCGTTCCAACAAAATAATAAATAGTTTTACAATATCAATCATATCTCTTAATCCGACCGTTAGATGAATGAAATACATTTCAGATGGCGCATGCGGCATTATAAAACTTCTAAAAATATATATATTGTTTTTTTATGTATATTTATTTTATCATGTAAAAATGTGTTTAAAATAATGTTATGGTATTAGAGATATTTTCAATTTTTTTCATTTTTGTGTATAGTATAACAATCATAATACCTTCAAATAAGATAAAAACCAAGATTTGTCAGTGAGGGTGTCCCAATAATTTTACTTTTTTAGTGTACAATAAAATAATTTTTGTAGCTTCAAATAAGATAAAACAGAAGAGTTACTTGCGGTGGTATTTCAAATATTTCACGTTTAACTATACATGTATAAGGAAGAGTTTCACTCTCATTTTACACCACTAAAGCTAAACTTACTATATTTTTTTAAAACAAATTGTATTTAATGCAAATAAAAATAACATTAAAAATTAAAAATCTAAACTAAAAATAAAGGTGTATAAATAAAAAAAAATATATATCTTATAAGAACTAGAAAAATTAAGGGATCAAAACTAAACTAAAAAAATAAAAACTGAAATATAAAAATAAAACGGAGGAAGGATGGGTTTGCGGATTATTATGCATGCAAATAAAGGATGGATCTGAATCTCTAATATATCATGCGTCTGAAGTTTGTTTTGAATATTATCTTTTATGCATGCAAATAAAGGATGGATCTGAATCTCTAATATATCATGCGTCTGAAGTTTGTTTTGAATATTATCTTATAAACAAGTGACATTTATCGAACATCCATATTCTTCTTCTTTTTCTGCAAGAGCATGTTTAGAAGTATTTTTTTACAAAAATAATAATTTATTTTATTTATTTTTATATCATTTTACGTTGATGTCAAATATTATTCATAAAAAAACAATCAAAATATATTTTAATATGTTTTAATTGAAAAACAACCTCTTCAACTGACCCAAAATCACAGATTTTTTATTTATTTATTCATAAATTATATATAATCCTTCTTCGTGTAAAATCCAGAGCAATATCATTAATAAGCAAATAGAAATCATTCTACATACGCCATCACCTCAAGGAGGTTGACAATGAAGGCTAGGCTTCAAGCCTGTAATAACAAATCAATCAAACCATGGGATAGAACAAACCTGTTGACTATTTCTTTTTTTAATAAAAAAAATGATTTTATTTCATAAAAAAGTAAAATGAAGTCAATTCAGAATCAGAACCTGTAATGTGTTTGAAAACTATGGATTCTAATTAGAGAGACAAATTGTCCTAGATAAATATAAACTGATCAGACTACAACGTAGATCAATATGCGTGACAAACACATCCGGGTATCAGTTTACTAATTAAACAAAATCAGAATCATTAATTGTGCAGAAATAATTAAGAACCAAAATAATATGGAAAAACCATATGGCATGGACATCATCTGCCAGGGATTGTAACTGCATGCGCCGGGCTGGACTGACATTGCCCCGTGGCGGGTTCTCGTAATTAACCGCGTCGTGGTGGATTGACTTTTTTGCGAGGTGTAGGATTAACATAGTTACAGTTCAATCTGATTTCGTTTTCATTTGGAGGAGTTGGGACTTTAACGTTTGCAAGCTTCACCATTGACACTGCAAACTGGTTATAGAAAAGATCAGGCAGCTGATTTACGAATGTTGACACGAACGGCGCGGTCCGTGGATCCGAGTAGAGTTCTTGATCGGTTGATAGCAATCCCTTTTTCTTACCAAGATTTTTATAGTACTCCGTATCAGAAGTCTTTGGAGTTGTTGCATCTAAATTGACGAGGTTAGAGCTCCTTTTGCAACTTTGTGTCAAGTTCCTCCAGTAAAGTCTGTCAAGAGTAGGATCAGGCCCGCCAGTTCCTTTGTAGTTAGCGAGTCTGTGCTGGAATGAACGGCAACTGCTCCTTCCAATTATGTGTGCACCTGAGAGAACAACCAATTCCAGAATGTTCAGTCCTCTTTCTTGGAAAATTTTTATCAGAGCAGTGGCATTTTTGCGGCCCTGAGGAACAAGGTCAGCTTCTTTGGCAACAGAAGTTTTTCCATCTCTACGCCCTAATGGAACTTCCCAGAATGGACCTCCGAGTAGAAGAGTAGCATCTCTGGCACCAGCTGTGAGAATGTCCGCGCATGAGACCCTTTTTGGAATATCTCTCTCAAATTTTGCTTGAATATCATCGATCACCTGGAAACCTCTCAGCGTCCTGCTAGCATAAGCTCTCCTTTCGCTATTCTGATAGTTCAACAATATTGAAGCATCGCATCCCTGCATTGCATGTAGTCAATAGATTTAAACCGGACATTTCCCGTTTTTTAAGCTTATGAGACAACTAACAGTTCTATCATTAACAAAATTTGTGAGAAAAGGGTAAAATCAATTAAAAACCATCATTTGGTATATTAAAGATACCAAAACCTGAGACCTACTGTTTCTGAGTTGCAGGATTTTTGGTGGTCTAGTATATAAACAGTGCAACCTTGTTCTTATCTAGGTTCCAGCTGGAAACTCTGCCCTCTCGTGGCAGAAGGTTGCCACCCATACCAATAAAACTTCCAGTCTAAAGGTTGCGAGTCCAACCATACAAGCATGTCTTCAAATAACTTGGTGAGGCTTAGTATTGTACTTCCAATTGAAAAGTTTAAAATGATGTTTTGTGATAATATTTATATTCAATAGAATAAGAAGAAGACAAACGTTACATCCAGCATAGCTTCGTCAAAAACCTTCCTTTCCATTAGATGTCAAATTGGCACGTT
Organism: Salix dunnii; assembly: GCA_015731905.1. Lineage (NCBI taxonomy): Eukaryota > Viridiplantae > Streptophyta > Magnoliopsida > Malpighiales > Salicaceae > Salix > Salix dunnii. The sequence continues at coordinate 7,172,206 of CM027668.1, read as the reverse complement.
AATCTAAAGTTGGACTCTGAAGCTCAAGCACCCAATCACTTGGCAATGGTTCTTAACCAGATGACGAATTGGAATCCCTAATTTCACTCAGGGACTTGATTCATAGTGACCAAGACAAAATTGCGGTAGCTATTTCTGTTAAGAGGCCTAAAGATAACACAATTCTCTTGGTTCCACGGGATATTCGTCAAAATAGCTTAGCCATCAATCTCTAAACAAAGACATTAATCTTTGACTATATAAATTTATTTTCTTGGTTTATCAGACACTAAATTTCTTGATACGGGAGAGAAATAAGCACCATCTTCTTCTTCACAACATGCCTTGGAATAACGAGCTCGGTGTCGACCCAGAATTCAATGGCAAAAAAATAGAAGGTTCTGATGTAGATTCATCAGCTGAAACAACTGTTCAAATAATCCAGAAGGTTCTAAAAAACCTCTCGTCTCTTTTTTTATTTATTTTTCGGGTTCACTGTATAAGCTTATAGTTACCATCTAGCTATATCAAAGAAAATTAAGAGATATGTAATTAATAAATCTTTTCATATTGACAGATAATTGCCGAGGTGATAGGGACATTTTTCGTGATTTTTACTGGCTGTGGGTCAGTGGTGGTCAATCAGATGTATGGTTCTGTAACATTTCCAGGAATTTGTGTGGTATGGGGTCTAATTGTGATGGTGATGGTTTACTCTGTTGGTCATATCTCTGGTGCACATTTTAACCCAGCAGTCACTGTTACTTTTGCCATCTTTAGACATTTTCCTTACAAACAGGTCGGTCTACATCATATATATTCGTTGTTTCTTTCTCCATTGCCACTAATTTACCAGCGCGCATCTCATCAGGAGAGGTGTTGATTATAGAGACTAATGAATTCCTCGTTAAATTTGTGTTTTCTTTCTTGTACTTGCAGGTACCTTTATACATGGTGGCACAATTGCTTGGATCACTTCTTGCTAGCGGCACCTTGAGCCTTCTTTTTAACGTGACAGAGGAGGCTTACTTTGGGACAATACCAGTTGGACCCGACATCCGGTCTTTCGTTACCGAAATAATCATATCGTTCCTTTTAATGTTTGTTATTTCTGGTGTTGCCACTGACAATAGAGCGGTTAGTAGACAATCTCTCCTGGTTGATTAGATAAGAAGAACAAGTTTAACTAATTAAAAGTTATAATAAAAGATCAATCAAAATTATAATGCAAATCTTTGCATGTTTTTCTCGGATAACAGGTTTGTCTATCTACAACCGATACCCTTGCATTACTCACTGAAACTGCTTAAATCACAAGCACCACAAGAATGCCTTGCCTTGCATTCGAAAGATTGATTACTGATATCTGATAGAGCATGCTCAGAATGTGTACGTATAAAATTTACATCTAGCGAACGAATATATCTTTAATTCTTGGATTCTCAACTCTTGCAGATTGGAGAGCTAGCAGGAATTGCAGTTGGAATGACAATTATGCTGAACGTTTTCGTTGCTGGGTAATTCCCTTGCTAGCTGCAATATATCCAAGTTGCCAGCGTCTTTTTGAATAGCAATTCTTTACGTGACTTTTTTTTTTTTGTCCTTAAAATTGTGGATTGCAGACCCGTATCTGGGGCATCCATGAATCCTGCTAGGAGCTTGGGGCCTGCAATAGTGATGCGTAAATTCAAGGGTATCTGGGTTTACATTGTTGCCCCGCCCATTGGTACCATCCTAGGAGCGCTCTGCTACAATTTAATTAGGTTCACTGATAAACCTCTCAGGGAAATAACCAAGACGGCTTCATTTCTAAAATCTAAGAGTTGATTGCCTCATTTTAGCCCGGCTCTTCTTACAAGCTTGCGATGCAGCTTCTAGTTTCTAGCAGTGCAATCAGTGACAAGGGCAGTACACAGTAAATCTGTACTAGATACGAAAAATAAGAGGAAGAAGCATATATGTATTAGAGAAATATGAATTGTTGATGTAATTTTAATCCTCTCAAATATTGCTGGTAATTCTATCCAAACTTCAATTAAAAACTCTTGTTTGTGTCTTCCCGGGTCATGTCTCCTGAGTTCAATGTCTATAGGGACATTCCATGTGGATCGCAGCCGTTTAGTTTTGGATGCATATGACAAAGCACCTAAATTCAAGAAGAAAAATAAACCGTGGAGCATAGAAAATGCCACTTTGTTTGTTTCGTATCGTATTATTTTTGAGCCGTCGGATTTAATTTAATAGAACAAATTAACCAGTTGCCTGCACGCTCTGCCGTTAAACCAATCTCTACCTTTTAATTGGATGCTCGAGTCAACGGTGTCCTCCCCACAGGACAGTATAAAGTCTTGCACGCATTCATGGAGAGAGACCACATGGAGTCGCATGAAACATGTGCATCCTCTTCGAGAACATTATACTAGTTTTTTTTTTTTTTTAAATATATGTTTTCTAAAATATAATTTTGATGTACTGTTTGAAAAATAATCATACATACATATTTTGAAGCAAAATTTTTTTTTGAAAAGAAATAACTGCCATATTACAGAAACACCCACCCGTGAGGATTTATCACTTCGTCACATGGCACTGTCAAGTCGTCAACATTCACCATGGCGGTGTCGAAATGTGAATCTTTAAATTAAAGTGTGAACAATGCTCACAAGCCCACCCCCTCCCTTGCCGTGCAAATATCAAAACTGGAACCACCTCACCCCCTTCCCTTTATTCCTCTAATTAATGGCTGCAGCTATGGAATTTTATTTTGATTTGGATCTCTGACCAAATAGTATATACAGCCGGATGGGAAATATTATTTGCTGGTAAAATGCAAAATCACATGCTTGGGTGGTGGGACTTTTGGACGCTTCATGATCTTGTGTCATTTGTCATTACTAGCAAGGTTCTGCTTTATAATATGTATAATTTATTTTTATTAATATGAATGTTTGAGTTGGGCATATGTCAATTAATTTTATAAGTTTAAAATTAATAATTATATAATTTTTTAATGATTATTATATTAATAATCATAAGAATTAAACTGAAATTATAAAAAATATATATTTATTATTAGTTTCACGCATAATCATTCTTTTATATTCAATCGGTGATGACGAATTTCGAGTGTACATTCTTCGAGGAGCTGCTAGTGTGCAGCTGAGCTGACCTTCCATTCCTCCTTTCCCAACAAAATATGGCAGTCAAGAAGTTCGGCTGAACGGGATTGTCTGTCCTTCGACGGGAATTGTAATGCTCCGAAGCCATCCAAATTCTAAATTATCTTAATAGTTCTTGTATCAAGACGAAAAGCTAAAGTTCATTTACTCCTATTATAATATATCAATCATTTACAAAGTTGTCGGTTTTAATTTTGATTTGGTTGGTATTTTTTTTATTAAAATATAATGTTTTGATTTTAAAATATTTTAATATATTGTTTTGGATTGTTCTGTTTATATATAATTATATATATATATATATAATTAAAATATTAATTTAATAAATATAATTTAAATTCAAGATAAATTATTTTAAATTATATTTAGTCTATCGTAACTTTAGATAAATATGAAAAATAATTATTTAAATTTTTATTTAAAAATGTTTTTTTCATGGATGTGCCCTGGGTTTTTTCATTTAATTCTATGATTATAAAAATCTAATCATTAAATATAATTTTTATTTTTTTATAAAATCAAATTAGGAAAATCTAAAACTTGCAGGGGCTATCAGCGCCCCGCAAAGAAAACTCGGGAAAATAAAGGGAGTGACGGGATAGGCACAAATTTATAGAATCAGAGGGTGGTCCCTCCTATCTGAGTTTGACGATCAGGATCAAACGTGATAGTATCGATCAAGGGAAGAGCTGATCACAAGGTCATGGGCGGCCCGGTACCATCCATGTGCTGCACACCAGCGGGACATGCACGTGCATTAATAGAATTCAGGATTTGTCCCTATTAGTAGTTGTAGCTTACCGGCTTGCTTCCTTCGGTCCAGAAGCTTAACACAAAATAATTAGATCCATGGGCCCCTTGATCAAACGGCTCCAATAATTGCATCAATCCCTGGTTGCATCATTCATCTAAAAGTTTTTGGGTCCCGCCCTGGAAAACAAGGTCAGATCCACTACTTTTGGGTGGTCCACCTTCTCTCTCTCCCCCTCCCTCTCTTCCATTTTATATTTATTTTAAATTTATTTTTGGATGTTTTCAAGTTACTTTAACATACTAGTATTAAAAATAATTTTAATATTTTTAAATATAAAACAAAATGATGAGATCCAGATTATAGCAATGTTTTGCATGTGGTTCAAGGATCGTTCTGACCGATCTTCTTTCCTCAGAGATGTTATCTTGTCAATGTCATGCAACAACAAGAAGGAAAGGGGAGATATTGCACTCCCTTCTTCAATAATCTCCTCTTTCATTTTTAGTGAAGATTTCTGAACTAGCTAATCAATCGCCATTGCAGTAACCCGTCCATAGTTCTAACTCATTGAAACTTAATGACTAATCAAGCAACACAAAATTATTTTAAATTCTTAAGAAGAATGATTATTATTATTATTATTATTATTTTTTGGACATTTGAGAAGAGAAAAGCAAATACTGACTGTAAATTCACATTACGAATAGGCAGCAATATCCTTCACATGCAAAACTTTCTCAATTAAAGACAGCTGGAAAGTCAGAACTGTAGTAGGCTGCCACGTGCTCGTCCTCATCCTCCGTTTCTACTCCGTTAGATTAACAGCTCCGATTCAAAACCGAGCCGTCGATCCCCGAATCTTAACGTGGAAACTAACGGAGTTTTTCAAGGAAAAAAAAATAAACAAGACAAAAAAAAGAAGACAACCGACACATGACATGATGAAGAAATATGAGGGGATGGATGGGTGATCATCTTTCCAAGCGAAGCAAAAGAGTCCCCTCTTGCACTCTTTTTATCTCAAGTCTTTAACTGAAAAGAAGAAGAGAAAGTATAAGATCAATCCATGTCTTCGCTGCTACTGATCTCTTACTGCAAAGCTTAGTGCTGCATCTTAAGTGATGGCGGGAGAATTGCAAGAACCATTAAGCTTTAGTAGTTGCATTAGCTTTCAGGTAACCTATCTTGTTCTTTGAACGTTTTTAATCTTCACGTCTCGTTTTTATTTATTTATCACCCATTAATTTTACTTGGAAAGCTGGTTGGTTATTACAGTAGTTCTAAGTTTCATGTTCTCTCGTTCTGGGATCAAGTTATTGATTTTTATACGTTGTCCCGCCAATAAAAAAATATTTTAGTTTGTGATGCGTGAAGTTGGCTTTCTTTCTGTTTTTTTTTTTTTTTGGCTTGCTTGCTTGATGTTCAGCTAGAGAGGGTATAATCTGAATTTGTTAACATCTCTGGATTGGACAGGTAGATTCTCTACACTCTGGGTCCATATCCTTTGGAAGATTTGAGAGTGAAGACTTGTCCTGGGAGAGAAGGTCGTCGTTTTCTCACAACAGGTATCTTGAAGAGGTTGAAAAATGCTCAACACCAGGTTCTGTAATCCAGAAGAAAGCTTATTTTGAAGCCCATTTCAAGAAAAAGGGTATTCTTCGACCGGATTCACTTGATAGCCTGAGTGGGAGGGGATGCCAGAACAGCGAAGATGTAGAGTATGGAATATTGGGTCAAGGAGAAGAAGATGATATGAATAGAAGTTGCAATTATTCTCGCCGTGAGGATGATGTCCTGGAAAGCGTGGACTATGACGAATTTGACTGTGGAAATCAAGGAGATCAGTTTGATCATGTAAATGATGAAAGCCATCGTGCTTGCTTTGACGAGAACCCTGAGGGTTCGGAATATCATGGACAATTAGAAGTCATTGAATGTGGAAGAGAGGACCCTATTGTTCTGTCTTCTGAATCTACTCCAATGGAAGCTGCTTTGGATGATGATGCTAATGTTCTGGTCAAGGGTGTGGGTGGTCCTATTGTTCTGTCTTCTGAATCTTCTCCAATGGAAGCTGCTTTGGATGATGCTAATGTTCTGGTCAAGGGTGTGGGTGGTCCTATTGTTCTGTCTTCTGAATCTTCTCCAATGGAAGCTGCTTTGGATGATGCTAATGTTCTGGTCAAGGGTGTGGGTGGTCCTATTGTTCTGTCTTCTGAATCTCCTCCAATGGAAGGTGCTTCGGATGATGCTAATGTTCTGGTCAAGGGTTTGGGTGGTCCTTTTGTTCTGTCTTCTGAATCTCCTCCAATGGAAGGTGCTTTGGATGATGCTAATGTTCTGGTCAAGGGTGTGGGTGGTCCTATTGTTCTGTCTTCTGAATCTCCTCCAATGGAAGCTGCTTTGGATGATGCTAATGTTTTGGTCGAGGGTGTGGATGGATATGTTAAACATGAGGAAGCACATCAAATTGAAACTGGACTTGACGAGTCGCATCTCAGTAATGACAAACAAGAGATGGAAATGAAAGATAATCTTAATGATAATGCTGCTAAAATAGATGAATCATCTGTGACAATTGCTCTGTTCCCAAAAAGGGGAACTGCCAAGGATCTTGACAACACTATTCCAGTGCACCAACGAAATCTTTCTCCAAAGGTGTGTAAAGAAATAAAAAAATACTACAGGACTAATAGCCAGCCAAACGAAGCACGTATGCACAGGGACACAATACGAACAACAACATGGCAGCAATTTAGTTTAATCTTGCACTCTGTTATGTCAAATTCATGCCTATATACTTTTACTACTGTTATTCTTTCCACCGCTGCCGCTTTTGTCAATTGTCATGTTATCATTTTAAAATCGTGCTAGGTTGACCCTGATTTGTGTTTCTTGATATTTTGTCATCCTAGCTGAGAGATTCTGTGGGAAGTAAATCCACGAACCCAAGGATGAGGTCTCCGCTTAATGGCAATCGATTCCAGAAGATCCCTTACAACGTGTCAAAAATTACTGCAAAAACTCAGAATAGAGGAGAGAGTGAAGCACCACAAAGAGCAAACTCAGAAAAACAGTCATCACGAGCTGCCACTCCCACTAGACGTACGTTGCATAGAGCTAAAAATGAAGAGGTAAGCATTTGGATTAATTTGTTATTGATATTCTAAACTGGCTGATTTATCTTTTCAATTTGACTTTATAGTTAAAACGCTCTTTATGGTGTTTGCTTTTATTTACTTCAAATTTTATTTTTATGCTCAGAATTCTGAAAGTGCCGATTTAAGGTTACATCCTGTGAGTAGAAGGTACTTTCTGATTCTTGCAAATTGCAAATCTGCATCTTCCATGGTTTCGGCCTTTAAGATGTCTGTATTGTTGCGCAGTGAAAGGGAATCAAGAGTAAAGAAATTTGAATCTCAGCCATCCAGATCAAAAAAAGTTGAACCTATTTCTCATCTAAAAGCGAACAGGTCCATAACATACATCATCAGTTGATGTTCTAATGTTTTAACATGTTTTATTTCCTGAACTTAGATATAGAGTAATTGTGATGCAGCAATAAGCAGGTTGTTCATTCAATAAAGCCAGACTCAATGCCATGTGCTGCAGCCTTCAGTTTCAAAAGTGATGAAAGAGCAGAAAGGCGAAAAGAGGTGACCAAGCTAGCTGTTTTTCGGAGTCTAACTGTTCTGTGGCTAGCCGTCTAATTTAAATGATCAATCCCTTTCTCGTTTGTTATATGATTCAGTTCTATATGAAGTTGGAAGAAAAATTGCACGCGAAGGAGGCAGAAATGAATCAGATTCAAGCAAAAACACAAGTAAGTACAAAAATTCTCCAATGGCTGACTTTTGTTGTTTCCAGGAAGTGGATCGATATTGTACTTGCTCTTGTGATACTTCATTATGTCAAAACAAGATTGCTACATTATATGCCGAGTTTTCTACAAAGCCAAACTTTAATAACCTACTGAAATTCTATAATTGTGCCATGAATCATTCCTCATTGCGAATGAAGCTTATGGACTCGAGCGTATCTTGTAGCAATTTGAATATATAGCTTTTTCATAATTCTATCTGTATCAGATGCATGAATTACTGTGTTTGTAGGAACAGAAGGAGGCTGAAATTAAAAAACTCAGGCAGAGACTTAATTTCAAAGCCACGCCCATGCCTTCATTCTATCATGTTGCTGTACCACCAGGCTCCAATGGGAACAAGGTATAGTGGATTAGCATTTCTGGCATTTTGATGTTGTCTCATTCCATGCTGTATTTATGGATACACAAGTAATAAATTCAATCTGTTACATTGTGTGAGTGTGTGCGTGGTTAAATATTGTGGTGTTTGAATATTTTTTTCCTTTCCAATGCAAGTGATCATAATTATTGTAGATATGAGATCTGCATAGTGTCTTAGTTGATCTTAGGGCTATTGTGTATTTGGTTTTACTGAAAACTGAGTATGTTACCTTGATTTCACTTGTGGAATTGGTTTGCTTCTTGTTTTATTTTAATGCAAGTCTCGTAAACTGAATTTGACATGAATCTCATATATTCAATCTGTTACAGCTATTTATGAAGAGAAGCTAATTTAAAATGATAAAGTACTTGATTTTTAAGTGCCTAGTTAGCTTCCTACTGCTGTTCAAATCGCATCATGTTGACTTCTTGAAATTGCAAGAACTGCACAGCAATTTCAGCTTCATAGCATTCGGATAATAAAAATTGACACCAAGGAGTTGTCGATGTTGTTGATTCGCCTTACCATACATTCATCTTCATCTTAAGATGCTTTGAAGTGTTGCGTGTTTACTTAATATTTGTTCACAATATATTTTATCACCTCATAAAAAGTTATTTGGTAAGTGTCGAGGGATATAATGGTTCCATCTGTTATACCTAGTAACATCCATGACAAACTTGAAGGATGAAACCCCATGGAACGGATGGGCAATCCCATATGAACTTTCTACTTATTGTTAATAATAGCATAGTAAAAGAGAATTGAGGGGGAAAAAAGGTGTTCTCAAGAAGGAAGGTATGTTTCGCCGTCAAAACTTGGTGATAGAGATACTATGAGAATGTCATTAAATTAAGCTGGCTTTCATCACCATATCATTAGTCATATTCTCTATAATGTATTTTCACACCCGCCAATATCGTCATAGTTCAGTCTCAAGCCCTTCTTTGTAAGCTCCTGCTTGATCAACTCCAGGTAATTTTGGAAGTATGACTCTAAGGCTGATAATTTGTTCTTTTACATGAGCAGTTGTATGTTTTGTTATCTGCGCCATACACTAGTAGTTGGAAGAAATAAATTCAGCTTTTGTACTTCTATCTCAGGCTTCATCATCTAAAATCAAACCAGCTAAAGTACGACACAGGTCAGCAAGTCCAGGGAGGGGAGCTGCTGGTAGGTCACAATTACTTTCAAGGACTGGAAATGACCAAGCCGCCACTGCGAATGAATATGTAAAAACTACTAATCAGCCGGATCCCTCAGGAAGGACTGATCATCGGGCAACATATGCTGGTGAGGATCGTGAAACTTCACCAACCAACAATAATAGGCACAAGCCAGAAGCTGTAACCAAAAGTGGTGTCACTGGTAAGAATGAAAGAGGGAAGGTGAAGGACGCTAATTTGCAAAGGCATCGAGTATCAGAAAATACCAGAGCATCGAAAGGCCTAAAGGGAAAGCAAAAACGAGAAGCCGCGGAAGTATCGATGAGATGTCGAGTAAAAGTATAAAACGCATTGGAATTGGAAGCAATACTGGAATGGGTAATCTAGCTGTTGGTGTAGCCTTCCTGAATTGAGTGATTTTCTCCATTTTCCAAATATACTACCCAGTTGTCTATCATGTTATTGTTAGCCTGTTTGATTCCATGAATTTGAATACAAGTCCAATAGAGCGAAGGTCAAATCAAGACAGACAACAACTATTCTTTATCAGCGGCAATGAAATGACAAATTGTCCCCGATCAACTGAAGGTATTAGCATTTTTCCTAATTGTGTGCAGCGAGATTAACAATGTAGCTGGAAAAGGTAAAAATAACAGCTTGTCGTCCGAGTTCTTAAATTTTCCGTTCATTCTAGCTACCTCGCCAACTGAAGTTAGTCTAGTTTGTATCAGGTGCATTGCCTCCTGCATTATAATCTGTGCTGAGCGTCTGATATTTATTAACGCGATGGTCGCAGCAAATCATTAACTAAAATATAAATGTTGTGGTTAGCCTTTTCTACTATTAATCTTAAGTGTGCATTGCTACAGTAAAATGATAATTTTGCTCCGATGGCCGAAAATTTTAACTCGGTATTTATGTAATTTATAGGGATATAGATAATATTTTTGAATTTATTGCCAGTAAAACAATGAAATTAATCTCCTTGAACAACAAAAACCGATAACTGGAATAAGGGGTGTTTCAAAATTTTCACCCTTTGATTTTTTGTAAATATCATTGGGTCTAGGAATATATAGATAATTAATTAATTTTTTATTATTTTTTTCCGGAACATTGCAGACACGTTGCTCGGACGAGCTAACAATGTTCCGCCCGTACATGCCTTTCCGGTGGCATGTGCATGGTCTTACGAAGGTTAAAAATGGGCTTATACCATGTCAAAAGATGAGTTGCTATGTCCTTTGTCTCGTGGCATGTGGTCTCTGAATCAAGTAGAAAAATCGCTAGTGGACAGGTTTATTCACCCCCACTTGTTTCTCTCTCTTGCTGCTAGAAGTACAATGCGGTCTTTAACATTTATGTTAGTTTCATTTCAGTCCTTGATATTTTAATTTTGTTTTTCTTACTGATTTTTTAATGAAAATTTTGGTTATTTTTAATTATACCCTTCATTTGAAATTAATTATATATGATATATTTTATTTCAATCTTTATTCTTTTGATTAATATTCTGGCATGAGAAATGATGTTCATTTTCTCTTAACTTTTTTTTAGCTTTTAGCAATGATCTTTCAAAAACAGAATCTAGTATTCTTGATATTCTGGCATGAGAAAATATATTCTTTACTTGAAGGGAATTTCATCCAGCTGATCATGTTGTAGCTACACTTCGCATGTATCATGAATTGTATGACCTATTTTATAATTCGCCAAGGAGTAACCACAAGTAGAAAAAGGACGGTGCTGAAAATTATATGGATCTTTTGAGAATTAAGACAGGCAACAAATTTAAGAGCTCGTCCCTTCAACACTTATATATATATATATATATTTATAATTCGCCAAGGAGTAACCACAAGTAGAAAAAGGACGGTGCTGAAAATTATATGGATCTTTTGAGAATTAAGACAGGCAACAAATTTAAGAGCTCGTCCCTTCAACACTTATATATATATATATATATATATAAAACTAAAATATAAAATCCATAGGTGTTTTGTTGTGTAAAATTTTACTATTCATCTAGACTCAGTTCACTATTTATTGCTACAGTGTAATTATCATTTTACCCGATGTTTGAAAATTTTTAGCCCCTGGGACGGGGATATTTTTGTATTTTTCATGGGACACGGATGGTATTACCGGATTTGTTGTACAATGAAATGATGCAATTGGCCTCCCTAAACGACAAAAACCACCGTCAAAACCCAGGGGTATTTTTGAATTTTTCACCCCTAGTTTTTTCATAGATATGGCTGGGGTCAATGACTATATGGGTAATTGATTGATTTTTTATTATTATTTTATCCAGAAAGCTGCAGGCGCGTCGTCCAGATGCGCTAGCTGTGTTCTACCAGCACGCGTCTTTAGGTGGGTCGTGCGGTGTACTCAATAGTTGGAAAATATGCTTCCACCGTCTCATATGGTCCGACGCCATGTCCTCTTTCTCCACATGCGGCGCATGTTAGTAAAATTGGACCGTGTGATTTCCAGTGGATGGCTTTCCCCCCCTCTCTTTTCTCTCTCTTGCTGCTGGTGAATTACGATACAGTCTCTCATATTTGTATGCATTTCATTTCGGTCTCTAATATTTAGATTTCATTTTTATTACTAATTTTTTAATGGATCTTTCAATTATTTTCAATTATGCCCTTGAATTGAAATTGATTATATACGGTAAGTTTCATTTCGGTCCTTCATCTTTTGATTTTTGGCTTCTTTTTTATTCCTTTAATAATTTTAGTAAGGAAATTTGAATTTGTTGTAAATTTTTCCCCGAATTAAAATTGGTCATATATATTACTTTTCATTCGGGTCCTTATTCTTTTAATTAGTTTAATAATTGCATTATATTAATTTTTTTAAATCCCTTTATTGATTTTTGGTCCCAAAATTTTGATTTGTTTCATTTTTATCCTTTAATTGAAATTAATTATGTATTTTGTTTTTCATTTTGTCACTTATTCTTTTAATTTTTTTATTAATTCATTTGTTTTTTTTATCCTTCTTGAATAGTTTTTATTTTTTGTCCATATTTATGCATTTATGTTTTTAGATTTTATTTTTATTTTTTGTTAGGGTTTTCATTTTGACACTTATTCTTTTATTTAGTACTTATTCCTTTCTTTTTTTCAATCTTTCTTGGACAATGTTTCTTTTTTGTCCTTCTTCATTCATTTATACTTTGGGTTTTTGTTTTGAATATTTATCATTTTATTTTTTATTGGGGTTTTATTTTTATTTGGTTCAATTCTGAAATTTTAATTTATATTGGTGATCATTTCAAAATTAATATTGCTCCATTTTTCTCTTTGTTCTTTTTTTTATTTCTGTTATTTTTATTTGATTTTCGAATAATATGATTTTATGATTTGCATAATAATAATGATAATTTTAGTGATTGTTTTTTTAATATTTTTTTTAATTATTCACGGCAATTTAATTATTTTCACTATTTGGATAGTAATGTTGATAATAATTTTAATTGTTATAGTAATAATAATGACAGTAATGTAGGAATGAATTTTCAATTTATGTTTTCTTCTTTTTAGAGATAGAAAAATAACTATTTATTTTTGTTATTTGATTAATGCAAATTATTTCATAATTTATATTTTATTTGTTGTGTTTAATTTAAATTGAATTGTAAAATGAACTAATCCTAATACAATGCACTCAATAATTCAAATATCAGAATTTTCTTGTTTTTTTTAATAATAATGATAATGATAATTTTATATTGGTTATTTCATTGAAACCTACTAAATAAATAAATTTATATTTATTTAAAATTCATATATTTTATAGAAACTTGTATTTTACAAGATTTCTGTATAATTTTTTTTTAAAATTTATATTATAATAAAAAATTACATATAATTAATATTTTTTTACGTTAAAATTGTTGAGAATCTGTTAAAAGAATCTATTTTGTTGTTATTAAGTTTGTTGCTTTTCTGTTATCAATGTTATGAGTTTGTTAATTGCCACAGTAACTTGTGTTACACGTGAGTGGCTTCTTTTTCTGTAAGGCTATATAAGCCACTTTTACCATTTAATAAAGATCAATAGCTCAGATTAGAGGAAATATCAGAGTGTTTATCAGAGGTGAGTGTTTAGCAGAGAGGCAATCACTTTAACAAGTGGTATCAGAGCGTGGGTGGAAAATCTGAGCGTGGGTGGGAAATCTAAGAAAGAAAACCTGTCAAGAACAAGAAAAGAATGAGTGAAGAGAAGAATTATGTGCAGCCTGCAATTCCACGCTTCGATGGTCACTATGACCATTGGAGCATGCTTATGGAAAATCTACTGAGATCCAAAGGATATTGGAGCCTGGTAGAGACTGGGTATGAAGAAATAAAGACAGCAGCTGCATCGAGTGAGACACATCAAAAGCAGCTGGAAGAGCTGATAACCAAAGACCTCAAGGTAAAGAATTATTTGTTCCAGGCTATTGACAGGCCAATTCTTGAGCAAATCCTGAAGAAAAACACCTCAAAGCAGATATGGAACTCAATGAAGAAAAAATTTGAAGGGAATGCCAGAGTTAAACGCTCAGTTCTGCAAGCATTGAGGAGAGATTTTGAGATTCTGGAGATGAGGATGAGTGAGACAATCACAGATTACTTTGCCCGAGTCTTGGGTGTTGCCAACAAGATGAGGAGCAATGGTGAACAAATGAAAGAAGTCACAATTGTGGAAAAAATTCTCAGAACTCTAACTGAGAAATTCAACTACATAGTGGTCTCAATTGAAGAGTCCAAGGACATTGATTCTCTCACAATTGATGAACTACAAAGTTCACTCATTGTACATGAGCAGAAATTCCATAAAAACCGAGGAGAAGAACATGCTCTCAGGATTACACATGAGGAGAGACACCATGGAAGAGGACATGGCAGAGCTGTGTTTAGAGGAGGAAGAGGCAGAGGAAGAGGTCGTTAACCTTACAACAAATCCATCATTGAGTGCTTCAAATGTCATCAAATTGGACACTATCAATATGAGTGTCCACAATGGAATAAACAGGCTAATTATGCAGAACTGGATGACGCAGACGAAATGCTTCTTATGGCCTATGTAGAGGAGCATGGAGCTGACAGAAATGAAGTATGGTTTCTGGACAGTGGGTGTAGCAACCACATGTGTGGGAATCAAGTGTTGTTTGATGAGCTAGATACTGAGTTCAAACAGATGGTTAAATTAGGCAACAACACGAAGATGAAGGTGGCTGGGAAAGGCACTGTGAAGTTATGCATTGATGGATTGAAGATTACAGTAGCAGATGTGTTCTATGTCCCTGAATTGAAGAATCACCTTCTCAGCATAGGCCAGCTACAGGAAAGAGGTTTAGCCATTCTAATTCAAGACAATAAGTGCAGAATTTATCATCCTTTAAGAGGATTGATAATCCAAACTGATATGACTACAAACAGAATGTTTGTATTGCTGTCCATAGCTCAAAATACTGAGGTGAACACAAAGAAGGAATTGTGCCTGCAAACAACCACTACAGACTTGGCTCACTTGTGGCACCGCAGATTTGGCCACTTGAATTACAAAGGTCTCAAGACTTTGCAAAGCAGAGACATGGTCAGAGGCTTGCCCAATTTAACAGAACCCAGCACTGTCTGCACAGATTGTTTGAAGGGCAAACAATTTCGAGATTCTATTCCCAAAAGGAGTACATGGAGAGCAACAGAGAAGTTAGCACTTGTGCATGCTGACATATGTGGGCCAATATCTCCAGCATCTAGCAGCCATAAAAGGTATGTAATCTGCTTCATTGACGATTTTAGTAGAAAAGCATGGGTATATCTACTTGTTGAGAAATCAGATGCATATGCCTCTTTCAAAATCTTTAAGAATTGTGTAGAAAAAGAAAGTGGGTTAGCTATTAAGTGCTTGAGGACAGATCGGGGTGGAGAGTTTGTGTCAGGAGAATTCAATGATTTCTGCAGAAATCATGGGATAAAAAGGCAATTAACCACTACTTATACACCGCAACAAAATGGTGTTGCAGAGAGAAAAAATAGAACTGTAATGAACATGGTGAGATGTTTATTGTCTGAAAAAGGGATGCCTAAGAGTTTTTGGGCTGAGGCTGTCAATTGGACAATCTATGTGTTGAATAGGTGTCCTACATTATCAGTAAAAGACATGACTCCTGAGGAGGCATGGACTGGAGTTAAACCTTCAGTAGAACACTTTAGAGTGTTTGGAAGTATAGCACATGTGCATATTCCTGAAGCTAAAAGAACAAAGTTGGAATTTAAGAGTCATAGTTGTATCCTACTGGGTGTGAGTGAGGAATCTAAAGGATATAGGTTATATGATCCTATATCTAAAAGGGTTATTGTTAGCCGTGATGTAGTGTTTGAGGAAGATAAGAAATGGGAATGGGACAAGAACTTAGAATGTCAAATTCTACTGGACTTAGAATGGGGAGATAAGGAAGATGAAGAGAGTGAGTTAGGCAATTCTGTCAGTTCTGAGAATGAAAATGCAGACGAAAGTGGAATTGACAGTAGTGAGGAGATGGTGGTGCCGAATTCCAGTAGTGAGGAGATACTGCTGCCAATTTCCAGTGATGAATTGTTGCAGTCAACACACTTTAGTGCTGACAAGGATCAATTTGGCACAACACACAGTAGTGAAAATCAAATTGATTCAATGAGCAAGGGATCATCTAATTCAGGTGAAGGTAGAATTAGAAGAACACCATTATGGCTGAAAGATTATGAAACTGGTAAAGGGCTTGAGTTGTCTGATGAAGACATTAGCATGAACTTGGCTTTATTGATCAGCACTGATCCAATCTGCTATGAGGATGCAAAAAAGACAGACAAATGGAGGCAAGCCATGGATGTGGAGATGAAGTCAATTGAAAAGAACAAAACATGGTTTCTTACAGACTTACCAAAAGGAGCTAAAAGGATTGGACTTAAATGGTTGTACAAAACAAAGCTGAATGAGCTTGGGGAGGTTGAGAAATACAAAGCACGCCTAGATGCAAAGGGTTATGCACAAGAATATGGAGTTGATTATGAAGAAGTGTTTGCCCCAGTGGCTCGAATGGATACTGTCATAATGATACTTGCATATGCTGCTCAAAAGGGTTGGAATATCTTCCAACTTGATGTGAAATCTGCATTCCTTCATGGAGAATTGACAGAAGATGTCTTTGTGGAACAACCTAAAGGATATGAAGTGAAGGATGAAATCCATAAGGTTTATAAACTCAATAAAGCTTTATATGGTCTAAAGCAAGCACCTAGGGCTTGGTTTAGTAGAATTGAATCATATTTCATAAAGGAGGGATTTGAAAGGTGTGGCAGTGAACATACTCTTTTCATCAAAAGAAACAATCAAGGTAAAAGGTTGATTGTAAGTATATATGTTGATGACCTAATCTACACAGGAGATGATGAGCTTATGATGAGTGAATTCAAAGGCTCAATGATGAAGGAATTTGACATGTCAGACTTGGGAAAAATGAAGTATTTCCTTGGCATTGAAGTGATACAATTTGATGATGGAATCTTTATAAATCAAAAGAAGTATGCAATGGAAGTGTTGAAGAGATTTGGGATGGAAAATTGCAATGAAGTTCAGAATCCAATCATCCCTGGTTTCAAGATGTTCAAAGATGAAAATGGGGTGGAAGTGGATGATATTGCATACAAGCAACTGGTAGGGAGCATGATGTACCTAACAGCTACTCGACCCGATATTATGTTTTCTGTTAGTTTGACAAGCAGATATATGTCCAGGCCTACAGAGCTGCATCTCATGGCAGCCAAAAGAATTTTGCGTTATTTGCAAGGAACAACTGACTTCGGGATTCTTTACAGGAAGGGAGGAAACAGAGAGTTGATTGGCTTCTCGGACAGTGACTACGCAGGTTGCATGGAGGATAGAAAGAGCACCTCAGGATATTCCTTTATGCTCAGCTCAGGGGCAGTGGCATGGTCATCTCGAAAACAGCCAATTGTTACTCTTAGCACAACTGAGGCAGAATTCGTGGCTGCTGCAGCATGTGCATGTCAGGCTGTGTGGATGAAGAAGGTTCTGGAAAAGCTGGGTTATGAAGGCAGTGACACAACCACTATATTTTGTGACAATAGCTCAACAATAAAGCTATCAAAAAATCCTGTGATGCATGGTAGAAGTAAACACATAGATGTGCGTTTTCATTTCTTGCGAGAATTGACCAAAGAAGGAGTCATTCAATTAAAATACTGCGGTACTAATGAGCAGGTTGCAGATGTGTTAACCAAGGCTCTCAAACTGGAATCATTTCAGAAACTGAGAAGTGAGTTGGGAGTCTGCAAAGCACCTGAGTTAAACTAGTTGCATGGACAATCTAGTTTAAGGGAGGGATTGTTGAGAATCTGTTAAAAGAATCTATTTTGTTGTTATTAAGTTTGTTGCTTTTCTGTTATCAATGTTATGAGTTTGTTAATTGCCACAGTAACTTGTGTTACACGTGAGTGGCTTCTTTTTCTGTAAGGCTATATAAGCCACTTTTACCATTTAATAAAGATCAATAGCTCAGATTAGAGGAAATATCAGAGTGTTTATCAGAGGTGAGTGTTTAGCAGAGAGGCAATCACTTTAACAAAAATAAATAGTGTTCCGGTTATAACAGACGCAAGTAGTATATACGCCAGTATATATGGGTGCCAGTTCACTTGAGAGAAACAACATAGCACAGGTTTAAATCCAAGAGTTGGTGTGAGCTTCCGAGTCTTGTCCTGTTGGAAAGAATAAACTTCTTTTTTTTTTAGCAAGAGGCTGATGATAAACAAACGTTAGACTCCATAATAGAGTAAACTAGCCATATGCCCGCGCGATGCGTCGGTATTTTTTTATCTATGTAGAAAATTGATTGATTTCATATGTATTGTATTTTATTATTTTAATATTTAATTAGTAAATTTATAATTGATAAAATTTGTATAATCAAAATAGAAAGTGATTTGTATATTTTATAACTGCAGATAACGTAGGTATTTTTTTTTTATGCGATGCATTTTTTCCTCAGTAATATTAGATCTGACACATTATAAATAAAAATATTGTAATTTTTTTTTCAAAAAATATTTTTTTTCTGTGCTATAATTAGTTATTTTAATGTTTAATTAGTAAAATTGCAATAGAAAAAATATGTTAGAAATGAGTTTTTTGCATTGTATAATTAGTATGCTTGCCCGCGCATTGCGTTAGGGTTTTTTCTATGTAGAAAACTAATTGATTTTTTACATGCTACAATTAGTTGTTTAAATATTTAATTAGTAACATTAAAATAGATAAAATATGTAACAAATATATTTCCCCCCCGCCTAAAAGGAATAGTGTAATCAAAATGCGAAGTGGTTCGTATATTTTTTACCTGTAGATAACCTAGGTAAATTTGTCAACTTTTTTTTTTAGTTGTTTTTTTTCCCAGTAATATTAGATTTGACACCTTATAAATAAAAATATTGTAAATTTTTGAAGAAATAACCTTAAATTTTTTACGTGCTATTATGACTTATTTGCTATCTAAAAGGAACAGCGTAATCGAAACGGGAAGTGATTCGCATACTTTTTAATTGTAAATAACCTAAGTAAATTTGTAGTTTTTTGTTTTTTTCAGTTGTTTCTTTTCTCCAATAATATTAAATTTACTAAGTAAATTAAATTTTAAAAAAAGAAATCACCTTTTCAAACAGTAATGAGAAAAAAATTACAGTGCGCGTAAATTGATACGGACACCCTGGTCATGGGGGAAAATGTATAAATGGAGAAAAGAAGGAAAAAATATAAAAAAAAAAAGTGGATCCGGAAATTAGTCGTGATGCATGTAAGTTGCACGGATATCCTGATTAAAAAAAACACAACAAAAAAAGCCTGGTTAAAAGAAAAAAAGCTGACGTGGACACTCTGGTTCTAAAAAAAGTGCAAGGGGAAAACATTTTTGTAAATAGCAATGAGAAAAAATCATGGTGCGCGTAAACTAATCCAGACACCCCGGTCATGGAAAAAAATGTATAAGTGGTAATAAAAAATAGGGAAGAAAATAATAATAAAAAAAATAGATCCAGAGATTAGTTGGTGCCCATAAGCTGCAACGGATACTCTGGTTTTTTTTTTAAAAAAAAACCCGATTAAAATAAAAAACAAAGCACACATTTTTAAGCAGTATTAAACAATGAAAATGACTGTTAAAAAAAAAACAAAGCTTATAAAAATAAAAAGTGCAAGGGGAAAGCATCTTTTTAAACAATAATGAGAAAAAAATCGTAGTTCGCATAAATTAATCCGGACACCCCGGTCATGGGAAAAAAATTATATAAGTGGAAACAAAAAAAGGGAAAAAAATTTATAAGTGGAAACAAAAAAAAGGAAGAAAAATGGATCCGGAGAGTAGTCGTGGGACGCGTAAACTGTCACTGATACCCTATTTAAAAAAAAATGAAAAGAAAATTTTGCAGACAGTAATTTTCTAAAATTAGGATTTAAAAAAAAAAAATAAACCCGAATTTTAGAAGAAGAAGAAAAAAAAAACCAAATTCAGTTTTGTTGGCGGGGTGGTTCGAACTCCGGCGCCCTTAGCGCACAGGGAACCACCTCGGCTACAACAATTTTTTTTGTAATTTTTACTCTACAAATAAAAACAAAAAAGCCATATTTTTATTTTTTAAAAAAATCGAGCTCATGTAGGCGATTAGGTCTATCTACATTGCTTTGTGTGCGCATGAATTATTCTCTTTTTTATTTTTATTTATTCTTCAAGTCAAATAATTTTTTAAGATTTAATAATAGTTTTTTTTTGTTTTGTCATTTATTTTATTTTTTAATTGCTTTTTTTTTAAATATTATTAGGTGTTGAAATTTTTAATTATTGTAGATAAGGCATTCATAATAATAATAATTATTCGTCATTTTTTTCTTATAAATATGTTAAACTAATTATATATTTTGCTATTTATTTCATATTAGCACCTTAAAAATAATGATAATAATTAGTTGTAATTTTTTCTCTGATAAATATGTTAGACTAATTATATATTTTGCTATTTATTTCATATCAGCGTCTTAAAATATATATATTAATAACTTTTTGGAATTGCGATCTCCTCTAGGTATTCTATAAAATAATAATAGTCATAGTACATGTAAACTAATTCGGATACCCTGATTATATAAAAAAAATATATAAGTAGGAAAAACAAATAGCAAAAAATATTACAAAAAAAAATGAGTCCAGGGATTATTTGCGGCGCGCTCAGTTAGCCAGGAAAAAAAATATATTTGGGAATAAACAATCGTCGTGTGCGTAAGCTGACTCGGACACCTCGATTAAGAAAAAAAATGTATAAGTGGCAAAAAAAATTAGGAAAAAATATAAAGAAAAAAGTGGGTCCGAAGATTAGTCGTGGTGCGAGTAAGTTGGCCTGGACATTTCAGTTATTAAAAAAAATCTTGTTTTTTGTAAAAAAAAAAAACAACAATCAGTTATTAAAAAAAATTCTTTTTTTTTTAAAAAAAGGTTTTTGTAAAAAAAAAAAAAACGAAATCAGATTTGTAAAAAAAAATAATAATTAACCAGTAAAAAAAAACAATCAGTTATTAAAAAAAAACCCTTTTTTTCTTCTTAAAAAAAAATTTTTTTGTAAAAAAAAAAAAACAAAATCAGATTTGTAAAAAAAAAAATTATATAAATAATCAGTTATTTAAAAAAAAAAAACACAAACATATCAGATTGCTGCCTGAGCGGTTCGAAATCGCGCGCGCCTATGTTGGTAGCGCGCGGACAACCGCTCGGCCAAGGCTAATTATTGATCAATGCAACCATAAAAAATACAAAAAGTAGACTTGCAAAAAAAGAAGAAGGAGCACATGCACACGCGAAACACCGGGGTAAATTACCAATAAACAGTGACAATGAGTCTAGCGCTACAGTAACAATCGATTCTGTTTTAGATATATGTAATAAAGAAAGAACATGTACCTAAAAAACTAAAAAAAGTAAACATGAAAGCCTTGACGTGATGATTCTTTTTTATGCTGGGTTGGATGCCTAGGCTTATTTTTTAATATTTTTAATTTTAATTAGTTATAGACAAATATTTTACATTATATTTTATTAATCAGTCAATTTTGTCATGACTTTTAGATAATATTTGGGAGAGAGATTTGAAATTTTGTGATTGTAATTCGCGCAGACTTGGTTCTCTATTTATTTTTTAAATTGGGTGTATATGTTTTGTTTTAGATTTTTGACTCCCATGCACAAAAAGCAGCTTGCGTGAAATTTTGGAAATTGAGAAGCAGTGCAACTTTACTTTAAATTTTTTATTCGGGCAGTTGTGCTTGTTGCACAGTATGAAGTTTTGAAATTTTTAAAAGTGAACCACGCAATTTTTATTGTAATTATAAGCCACGCAGCAACGTTAACCATTTTCTTCTTTGCATTCACAATCACCATTCAATGCACACAGAAGTAGCAGATAATATATCCACTCCACAGTAATTATAAGTCTGGATGAACAGTACATCTACAGTAAACTACCGAGCTCTTTTAGCTCTTTAGTAATATTCTTAGTTCCTATGTCTCCAACAAAAAGACTTGCTAGTGTTTTTGAAAGTATATGTAGTCCTGTTTTATAATTGTTTTTTTTATGTATTTTTAAATTATTTTCATATATTAATGTTAACATATTTTTTAAAAAAAAATTATTTCAATATATTTTTAAATAAAAATTATTTTCAAAACTAAACTTTAACCGCAATTGAAAAAGGACAAGGTGCGTAACCTTAATGATGATTTTATGAAGACATGTTAACTCTCGTAATCAACACCCACTTATTTAAGCCCACCTAAGACATAAGGCCTCCACAAGCTCTCTCTATATCATGAATGTCTAGCTAGGAGCCCTTTCAATAATTTTTCAGCCCCACCACTATGGTTCATATGTTTATAATTAAATTTTCATCCTAGCAAAACAAATGATATAAATAATGTCAAATAACGACATTTAAAATATAATTTATTGTACTCTTTAATAAACTATGGCAAGATAAGTTACAGTGTATAATTTATATTATTTTATAATATATATTTTTTAGTGAAACTCTTTGAATTCAATACATAATGTTTATTAATTAGAATAGAACAATTAAATTTAAAAGACTTTAATATTATATTAAAGAACTATCTTAATCTAAAAATCTAAATTATTAATGGAGTTTTAAAATATGATTTATTTTATTATTTGAAAATGACAATAGACTGGTTACAAAGTCCCAGTAAAAAAATAAAGGAAAGCAAATTACTTTCTAGCTTAATTAAATATAACCAAACGAACCAGCAAACTTCTTGGAACCCCTCACCTGCATCTTCCAGCACTTCATAACTTTTATGTGTGTGTGTGTGTGTGTGTGTGTTTGTGCCAGTTATGTTATATTCGGAAAACTTTCATAATCTAAGTTTTCAGTCCAGTAGAAAACAAAATGTCGACGTTGGAAATTTTACTTCACAGCGTTTGAGTTTTATTGAGCGAGGAAGAAGACCCGGCCCTCTCTAATCGTCAGACCAATCCCTGATGTTTATTTTCCCAGCTGAAACAAGTAAATACGACGTCGTATTTTCCATCATACTAAAACATCAAAGTTCTTGCAATAACAAATAGGAAACCAAAAGCTAAACAATTCACTCGCAATTAAACCCTAGCTAATAGCTTTCTACAACTAGAAAAGACTTGGCAATTAAAATGTCGATGCTGTGTGTTCTCCATCACATGACATTAATTCAAAATGTTACAGCTAATTAAACCTAGCTAATTATATATTTATTACCATACAGGCGATAAAAATAAGCACATCGATTTATTTCAATCACTTTAACAGCCAAAAACAAGATACAGAAAAGCAAAAGCAATGATATTAGATGTGGCCATCATAAGAGTTGACCTTGGAAGACTGGTCGCCGAAGACACATCGCCTTGATGAGGAGGCTTTCTATAGTAGAAGGGAAAATAAGGCAAGATAGGATCAGGAGGTGGAGGACCATTAAAGTTGTTACCAAAAGCTGGTGGAGAGTAGTATGGTAAATCTCCAGTTGGAGAAGGGTATAAAGGAGGTGAATACGTTCCAGCTGACTGAGATGGCGGAGACGGTGGTGCTGTGAAAGTTGGGGTACCAGTCCCGGTGGGGGGAGGATAGCAAGGATAAGGACACTCGCCGCCGTCGGACGTGGTCAGGCTAGGAAGATTGACAAGAATGGATGTGAAGAAGAGGGCGGGGAGGATTAGAGATAGGTTAAAACCCATGTGGCGAGGGAGGAGAGAGCGGGGAGGAAAGGAGAGACGAGAGTGACTGATGAAAAGAAGGGGGTGGGTGATTATGTTATGGGATGCGACTGATTATAAACTTTTTTGTTATTTAGAGTTTTGTGATGGCTCACAAAGTCAGGGAAAAGACAAGGAAAAGGGAGCTAAAGGAAAGCAGGCTTCGAAAGCAAGTTATCTCCACTTTTGAGCTAGTGTCTTTAATTTGGTGAAGAGGTTAATTAAACCTAGGCACCATGAAACTCTGAACTTGACCCCCGATGACCTTAGCATGAAGGCATGAATTGGGCTACAGAGATCATGACACAGAAAGCTTGCCTCAAAGATGTGCAAAGTGTCATCTAAGTATTGCTAATGAAGAAAAAACCAATCTTTTTTTTCTTTTCCATGTTCTAGTCTCAGCGCCGTCTTAGAAGATTCGCAAGAGATGTGGCCTAATAAAATTAGCTAGAACTTAAATGTTTTCTTCTGGTTAGAGCTAGGCTTTCATTTGAAATGTGACAATATATTTGTCCTCTAATTAACCATCTAGAAATTTTCTTTTGTATTTAACTTGGAAAGATTCCCTGGTTGTGATGTCATTTTCTATCAACTACTTATTTTTCTTGGAAAAGTAGAATTAATAATGTCTCATCTACTTCCTGATAGTAAATAGCAACGACAATGGATGGATTCAAACACTCTCAAATCACTACTTGTGACTCCTTATATTGATACTCTTCCTCGCTAGCTCTGTCAAAATTTGCTGAAAACAGGGGCTATGCACTTAACTGTCTTGGCTTATTATTGATGTGCTTGGTCACCGGCAGGACAATGACATAAACAAAAGATTGTATAAATTATATCAGGAGTTTTTATCTAATAGTTTAAATTTTTAGGTGAGATGATATTTTAATATAGTATTATAATCTTGTTTACCCAACAGTCACGAGTTCAAATATAACCACTTCTATTCTATTTGATAAAAAATAAGCACAGTATAATATATACTTGTACAAGTTTGAAGCCCAAAAAATTTTCATTTGAAATGATAAATTAGATAATATAAATCATAATCTAGATTTATCTTAAGTTTAAGGATGATGAGATCATTTCTTAAAAAAAAGATATTCTAATTGAAATTTGTGTATGCTGTCATGGATCGTCACACACACTCTGTCTTCAATATTTAAAAGACATGAATTTTGAAGATCTCAATTTATTTTTCATCGAGTTCTTATGTGGGCATGGCTGCTTGGAACTCATCAGAACTGTACTTTCTTTTTCCGTGTTTGAAGTTTTGATCTTGAAACGATATCAATTGATGACATCTGAGCATAAAGACTAAACAAAATCAAAATGCATTCATCTTTACCAAAATGTGTGGATAAACATACACTAGATTCTGAAGAGATGTTATCATTAAAATAAAAACTTAGTACATAAATTTCCATAAATATATCAATTCATCAAGAAGATAGTAACACAATCTGAACGTAAAATCACAGAATAAATGAGTACTGTTTTCTTTAATTATCGCCCAGACCAAACCCATCGGAGCCATGACAAACAGAATTTACTATTAGCTGTGAAGTGTGGTTTTAGTTAGAAATGAAATTCTACACCTACTTTATGATCGTGTCTTCTTAAAGATTGTGGTGTTGAATTACTGAACGAGCCGGTAGAAAAAGATAGCATCCAGTTAAGAGAGCCCGATTTGATGACTTATTATTTTGCTGAGTTTGCAAGTCTGATTCCAATCTCTAAAAACTGATTCCTCAGGCAATAAATAATCATGGGGTGGGGCAGGAAATTAAACAAATTGAGTGATTTTGACGTCTTGGTTAACTGCTTCCAACATAAAATAATTACTACGACATTTCATGACCTTATTGGCTTCCCATGTATGATAATTATTTATAAAACACTGCGAATAACCCTGATAATGTGTACCAGTTAACTTGAAGAACTTCGATATTGGAAACACGCCCAGTAATCCTTTTCAAATAAATAACCACAGCTTACATCCATTCAGGAGATTTCTAGAGAAGATTAATTAATATCCCTTTTCCTTTTTTGGTGGCAATTAATCAGATTGCAGGAAGTATCAAGTTAGGTGGAGTCTTTTTACTAATTTTCATCGTGCCGATGGATTTAGCTTTGTAGTTGTTGCTGTCTCTCTTTTCTTTACCTTAAATGAGCACTTATCTTGACTTGTAGTAGGGGAGGGACGTAGTGGTTAAAGCTAAAAATAATAATGATGATGATTCCAACTTCCAGACCCATTGAACATTTGACAGCTTTTAGTGTGCTTGTTTCTTTTTCATTCTCGCTCGGAAACCGCGTGGTTGAAATGAACTACTGCAGGTCAAGGTCTTCAGAGCACAAACACCAACCTGTCATCTCATAAGATTCATAGGATAACCTTCTTTGGGCTGTTTTATTTCTCTGGCAAGATAGCGAAATCCTTGATTTAATTTGCAAACTGAAGACAATAAGATAAAAAGTTCATCGAACCCCAAAAGGGTGACAGAATTACTAGTTTTCTTTATCTTTCTTCTCTTTTCCTCGTCGGGGCGACCGCACCTCGTTGATTTTTCATCCATGGTAATTAAGAAAGAATAGTTCCTCTTAGGTGCTGTGGATTCTCTCTACATGTGTGTGTGTGTGTGTGGGTGTGATAAACTAAGCGTCTCGGCTGTCCAAGTCTATACACCCATTTTAATCAGTGATAATAATAATAATAATAAAAACTTTGTAAGAAGAATATGGAGACTTTACCTTCTCTTTTAAGTTTCAATCTGATACACAGAAGGGATTGAAAATTAAAAATAATCATGCGCAGACAATATACTTAGTTACTCACCATTCATATTCAGATCGATCAGTCTCCCTTTATCAGCATTCCTTTTTCTTTCTTTTTGTGCAGCAGTACAGGCTGTTATGCTCTATTATTGTCGACCAAAAACAACCCATCATCATAGAAATGAAAAGGGTGCATGCTACTTTTCTTCTCAACATTTTCTGCAGGAGAAAAGTCTTCAAGCTTACATCCGAATATCAAGCTATCCTATCATGGTCAACCTTGTACAGCCTGCAATCCTGACCCTCATTTATACAAAAATCTTGTTCAGTCATCTGAGTTTGATCTTTCTTTATTTCCTCTTTTTTTTTTTTTTTTTTTAATCGCTAATTTAATCGAGCTTAGAGCTCAGTTTCATCCAGGCAATTGCTATTCCCGGATTTAGGATTTGACGATCATGTGTATTTGAATGTGTGGTTTGTGTTCTATGTCAAGAAATATTAAGTTTTAGTTATTTTTGTGTTTTTTATATTATTTTATATTAGGATAATCTTAGATTTTATTAATTTATGATGTGTTCTTATTTTTATTATGGTTCATGATTTTTAGTAGTAGGTTTTTATTGATAATTATATTATTGGAAGGTGTTTTAAAAGCAATTATTTAATTATATAACTTTTTCTATTAATTGTATAATTAAATTACATACAAAATAATTGTACTATATTTAAAATGATATATAAAAAATAGTTTTTCTAAATGGTTTTTACCATTAGAATAAACATAAATAAAAAAATTATATTTATATTATTCAAAAATCATTTTAAAAATTTAGCTCTTCAAAATAGCTTTTATAATTAAAGATGCTCTAATTATGATATATCTCTACTAATATATCGAGGGATTTGTTCCGAATACTATTAAAACTAAAGGCATGACATTTAAAACATATGCCTTTACATTTAACTAGTCGGCAACCCAAGCTACGAAAAAAAATCTTGGTATAAAAAAAATCAAGATACCATTAACATATTTTAAAAAATCAAGAGAAAGTCCACCTTATGATTTCTGATGAACAAGTGAGATTGAACGGAGTAATATCAAAAACATTAATTGATGTTCGGTTAGTAGAAATATTATATTAATTTAGAATAATTAGAGCTTCAAAAATCCAATCTAACCCTAAAACCAGTATGGGAGACTTAAGTTGATAGACAAGGTGAGATTGACTAGGCGTGTAGCCTACTTTGATGGTTGAACTCTGCCTTCCTTGATGGATCACGATGCTTTGCGTACTTTGTATTGGGTTTGGGTTTCCCTCCTATATAGAGGATGACCCAAAATCTTGTGTGGATCTAGCCCACATAAAAGGACCCACTTAAAAAATAGGGTTTTATGTCCCCACCCCTTTTGGTGGCTGTAGAAAAAGAGAGAGAGATTGACACAAGAAAACAAGTGAGTTGCCAAAATAGAGAGAAAAGGGTGTTCTCGGATTTTTCTGTCCAGTTATGATCAAGTAGTCTGATCGACAAGTTTTTGTGGTCCGATTGAGCTGAAACTTTACAGGGATGTTCATGACATGTGAATCTTCATTGTGAACGGTGGAGATTGGATTCTGAGCTCTTTGCATATGGTTTTCAGCCCGTGAACAGTAGCCTCTGTTTTTGGTGAGATATTCCTTGAATTCTTGTATTGGTTGATTTGTGTCAAGAAATTATATTTCTTGAAGATAGTTTCAGTTTGTATGCCTTTAGTTGAGACTAGAGAAGACTTGTGTATTCCTATTACTATTAATAGTGGAAGTGTTTGAGTGGACTACGGTCCCGTGGTTTTTCCTTCTCACATTGAGAAGGTTTTCCACGTGAAAATTGTGTGTCTTGTGCTTGTGGTGTTTGGATATATATTTTCCGCATATATATTGCTCTATTTGGTAGTTTCATATAGATTCACACAAAGAGGGAGTGTTGAGTATTGTTGTTTCTCCCAACAATTGGTATCAGAGCTTGGTGCGATTAAGCACCCTAAATATCTTGTGTTGAATAATGGAGGCTAATCTAAGTAGAATGGTGTGTTTGAATGGTTCAAATTATCATCTATGAAAAGGTAAAATGGAAGACCTGCTTTATGTGAAACAATTCCATTTACCCGTGTTTACGTCTGAGAAGCCAGAAAATAAATCTGATGAAGAATGGATTTTGATGCACAGACAAGTATGTGGATATCTTAGACAGTGGGTAGATGATAATGTGTTAAATCATATTGAGGGTGAGACACATGCACGCACACTTTGGAAAAAACTTGAGGAGTTGTATGCTCGTAAGACTGGGCATAGTAAAATGTTTTTGATGAAACAATTGATGTATTTGAGATACCAAGATGGAACTCCCTTAACGGATCACTTGAACACTTTCAAGGAATTATTAATCAGCTTGCTGGGATGGGTATCAAGTTTGACGAAGAGGTTCAAGGGTTGTGTTTACTTGGTACATTGTCGGACTCTTGGGAGACATTTAGAATGTCACTATTTAACTCAGCCCCAAATGGTGAAATCAATATGGATCTGGCTAAAAGTAGTATATTGAATGAAGAGATGAGAAGAAAATCACAGGGATCCTCTTCACAGTCAGAGGTGTTGATTATAGAAAGAAGGGGGAGGAGTAAGAGTAGAGGTCCGAAAAATAGAGATAACAGCAGAAATAAGTCCAACAGGTTTGCCAATGTTGAGTGTCATCATTGTGGCATGAAAAGGCACATCAGGAGATATTGCAGACAGTTGAAGAGAGAGAACAAAGAGAAAGGGAAGGAGATACAAAATGACGATGGCAAGAATGATAATCGAGTTGCCACCACTACTTCCGGAGATTTTTTTCACTGTTTATGATGATGATGTCATTAATTTTGCATGCCATGAGACCAGTTGGGTGATTGATAGTGGTGCTTCAACTCATGTTACATCCCGACAAGATTTCTTCACTTCCTATACAGCTGGTGACTTTGGGACAGTGAAGATGGGTAATGATGACTTGGCCAAAATTGTCGGTATTGGAGATATGTGCTTGGAGATGAGTAATGGCATGAAGTTAGTTCTTCATGATGTGAAGCATATTCCTGACATCCGCTTGAACTTGATATCTATAGGCAAACTTGATGATGATGGGTATTGCAGCACCTTTCATAATGGTCAGTGGAAGCTCACTAAAGGTGCTATGATTATTGCTCGAGCTTATAAGCTTTCTACCTTGTATATGTTAGAAGCAAAACTCTCCAAAGACATTATTAATGCAATGGATGATGAGTCTTCTACAGAGTTATGGCATAAGAGACTTGCCCATGTGAGTGAGAAAGGCTTGGAAATATTGGCCAAGAAGAATTTGCTATCAGGGATGAAGAGTGCATCTTTGAAAAAGTGCACACACTATTTGGCAGGTAAGCAAAACAGGGTTTCTTTTAAGAGTTCCCCTTCTGCTAGAAGGACAGATATACTTGATCTTGTACATTCAGATGTATGTGGTCCTATGAAGACTAGAACACTTGGTGGTTGCCTGTACTTTGTGACCTTCATAGATGATCATTCAAGGAAATTATGGGTATATACCTTGAAAAGCAAAGATCAAGTATTTGACGTGTTTAAGCAATTTCAGGCTTCAGTTGAGAGACAAACTGGGAAGAAGTTGAGGTGCATCAGAACAGATAATGGGGGAGAGTATTTGGTTCCTTTTGATGAGTATTGTAGGCAACAGGGTATTCGGCATCAAAAGACACCTCCAAAGACTCCTCAGTTGAATGGTTTAGCTGAAAGAATGAATAGAACACTGGTTGAAAGAGTAAGATGTTTGCTTTCACAATCACAGTTGTCAAACTCCTTTTGGGGGGAGGCTTTGAATACATCAGTACATGTCCTTAATCTCACACCATGTGTTCCCCTTCAGTTTGATGTACCAGACAAGGTTTGGACTGGCAAAGATGTTTCTTATGATCATTTGCGTGTCTTTGGATGTAAGGCATTTGTGCATATTCCCAAAGATGAGAGATCGAAGCTGGATGTGAAGACCCGACAGTGTATCTTTCTAGGCTATGGCTTAGATGAGTTTGGCTACAGGTTATATGATCCAGTTGAGAAGAAACTTGTGAGAAGCCGAGATGTTGTGTTTATGGAAGATCAAACTATACATGATATTGAGAAGACATAAAAGATAGTGCCTCGATATAGTGATTGTTTGATTGACTTGGATTCGTCTTCTTTGATAGATTTGCCAGCACAAGTTGAACATGATGTTCAAAATGACTTCCAAGTTCCAGATGATACAGATGTTCCCTTTCAGGATGAATCTCATGATCAGTTGCCAGTACCAGAGATACCACCAGATGTTCCACCTAGAAGGTCTACTAGAGATCGACATCCTTCCACTCGGTATTCTGTAAATGAGTATGTGTTATTGACTGATGGGGGAGAGCCCGAGTGTTATGCAGAAGCCATGGAAGATGAACACAAGTCAAAGTGGGTTGATGCTATGCAAGATGAGATGAAGTCATTGCATGACAATCACACCTTTGATTTGGTGAAGCTACCTAAGGGTAAAAGAGCCTTGACAAACAGGTGGATTTACAAGGTGAAGCAGGAAGAATACACTTCATAACCACGGTATAAAGCTAGACTGGTTGTAAAGGGATTTAGGCAGAGAAAAGGCATTGACTTTGATGAGATTTTCTCTCCTGTTGTGAAGATGTCATCCATTCGTGTTGTCCTTGGTTTAGCAGCTAGTCTAGACTTAGAGGTTGAACAAATGGATGTGAAAACTGCCTTCCTTCATGGTGATTTGGAGGAAGAGATTTATATGGAGCAGCCAGAGGGTTTTAAGATAAAAGGAAAAGAGGACTATGTGTGTCGGCTCAAGAAAAGTCTTTATGGTTTGAAGCAGGCACCTAGACAATGGTATAAGAAGTTTGAGTCTGTTATGGAGGAGCAAGGCTACAAGAAGACTACTTCTGACCATTGTGTTTTTATGCAAAAATTCTCTGATGGCGATTTCATTATTTTATTGCTTTATGTTGATGATATGTTGATTGTTGGCATGAATTCTTCAAGAATTGACAAGTTGAAGAACCAGTTAAGTCAGTCATTTGCAATGAAGGACTTAGGGCCAGCAAAGCAGATTCTTGGGGTTCGTATTCATAGATCCAGAAAAGATAAGAAGCTGTTTATATCACAAGAGCAATACATTGAGAAAGTGCTTGAGAGGTTCAACATGAACAATGCTAAAGTGGTTAGCTCTCCTCTTGCTACACACTTTAAGTTAAGCACAAAGCAAAGCCCTTCGACGGATGAAGAAAAGGAAGATATGGAAAGAATTCCATATGCCTCAGCAGTAGGAAGCTTGATGTATGCAATGGTTTGTACGAGGCCAGACATAGCTCATGCAGTTGGTGTTGTTAGCCGGTTTCTTTCAAATCCAGGAAAAGAACATTGGAATGCGGTGAAGTGGATTTTGAGATATTTACGAGGGACTTCCAAGATGTGTCTTAGCTTTGGGAGTGGTAAACCAATGTTGGTTGGTTATACGGATTCTGATATGGCTGGAGATGTGGATACCCGTAAGTCTACTTCGGGTTACTTGATCACCTTCTCGGGAGAGGCTGTTTCTTGGCAGTCAAGGTTACAAAAATGCATTGCACTTTCTACAACTGAAGCAGAGTTGATTGCAGCAACGGAAGCTTGCAAAGAGTTGCTATGGATGAAAAGGTTTTTACAGGAACTTGGTCTCAAACAACAACAATATGTGTTGTTTTGTGATAATCAGAGTACTATCCACCTTGCAAAGAACTCTTCATTTCATTCGAGGTCGAAACATATCGATGTAAGGTATCATTGGATAAGAGATACTCTCAATGATAAGTTGTTAACTCTTGAGAAAATTCATACCGATGATAATGGATCTGATATGCTAACAAAGGCTCTAACAAGGGAAAAGCTTGAGATATGTTGCTCGATCGCCGGGATGACGAATCCCTCCACCTAGTTGGGAAGGGGGAGATTTATTGGGTTTGGGTTTCCCTCTTATGTAGAGGATGGCCCAAAATCTTGTGTGGATCTAGCCCACATAAAAGGACCCACTTAAAAAATAGGGTTTTATGTCCCCACCCCTTTTGGTGGCTGTAGAAAAAGAGAGAGAGATTGACACAAGAAAACAAGTGAGTTGCCAAAATAGAGAGAAAAGAGTGTTCTCGGATTTTTCTGTCCAGTTATGATCAAGTAGTCTGATTGACAAGTTTTTGTGGTCCGATTGAGCTGAAACTTTACAGGGATGTTCATGACATGTGAATATTCATTGTGAACGGTGAAGATTGGATTCTGAGCTCTTTGCATATGGTTTTCAGCCCGTGAACAGTAGCCTCTGTTTTTGGTGAGATATTCCTTGAATTCTTGTATTGGTTGATTTGTGCCAAGAAATTGTATTTCTTGAAGATAGTTTCAGTTTGTATGCCTTTAGTTGAGACTAGAGAAGACTTGTGTATTCCTATTACTATTAATAGTGGAAGTGTTTGAGTGGACTACGGTCCCGTGGTTTTTCCTTCTCACATTGAGAAGGTTTTCCACGTAAAAATTGCGTGTCTTGTGCTTGTGGTGTTTGGATATATATTTTCCACATATATATTGCTCTATTTGATAGTTTCCTATAGATTCACACAAAGAGGGAGTGTTGAGTATTGTTGTTTCTCCCAACACTTTGATAGTCCAACTTTCCCTCCTTTTCCGTCTCCTTTCATTGAAATTCGATCTACCCTATAAAACATTCTTAGCTCCACTCTCATTTTATTGTTATTTTCTCTAATTTAAATCCGCTTTGCCCTGTGAAAATGTTTTAGTTGTACTCTCATTCTGTTGTTATTTCTTGCTTGATTTTATTTGATTATTGTTAAATTTTTATTTTGTAAAATATTAAAGCTTTTTTTAATTTCACTCTTTCAATAAAAAAATGTGGTTTGCCTCTTATTTGATTTTTCATATTTGATTCTTATTTTTTAGTTTTAATTTTTTTTATTTTATATCCTTTTATGATTTTTTTAAAATTTTAACATTTAATTAAAAAACATAAGTTGTCCTCTCATTAATTTGTATTTCAAATTTTATCTTTTATTAGGGTTGTCTATAAATTTGTTTTTTAATTTTATCATTCCACGTGAAGTTGGTTGAAAAATAGTCTATGTATTCTTTTCTCAATGGTTAAAAAATCAATACGAATTAACATCAATCTTTTTTTTTTAGGTTTTGTTTCTTAAACTAATTTTTTATTTTAATTTCTTCATTCTATATTTTTTAGAGAAAAAAATAGATATTGTGATTTTCTTTAATATCTAATTACCCTTATTTCATTATTTAAATCATGAGTTTATGTGATTGCCACAAGTTAACATACATTTTTTTTTCTTTTTTTCTTTAATCCAATATTGGGTCATGTTAGAACTAAGTTTCATATTTTTTTTCATGGTTTATCTTTTATTAGGATATCTTTTTTTGCATGACTTGGGTCGCAAGGTTTGGTGGGTTTGCCGAGTTTTTATCCTTCTATTTAATTGACTCTTTTTTTTCCTTGTATATTAAATTGGACTTTGTTATTTTCTATTTATTTTTTAATTTGATTTTATAATTTAGATTATTAATTTGACATATTTACTTAGATTATCATTGATATTTTTCTGTTTAATTCTTATTTATTGGGTTAATTAGAATAAAAACTTCATCGTTTTTTCTTTCTAGTAGACAATTTTCCTTTTCAAGCTCTCATTAGTTTTTTAATTTAACTTAGTCCATTTATGTCATTGTTACTTTTCACTATCTAATAAAATAATATTAATTTATTCAACTCAATCAAATTCATAAGAGAGGTAGTATATTTTTTTTTTATAATTAAAATACACTTACGTCATCCAAACATTTTTTTTAACACTTTTCATGTTTTAGATGGGACCCATAATTAAATTTCATACACTTATTTAGTTAAATTATATTTGGCTATGTGATGAACTTCAATCGCAAGTCACACTACAAAGCTAAACACTCACCTAGTAATTGCTACAACGCCACCATTAATTGATTTTATATAAAAAGGCATTAAAGGCGAGAGTGGACACTTGGAGTCAAAGCAGTGGTTATCAAGTTGAGCTTGATGTTTCAATACCTCTATCTAGATTGCTTAATGATATTACGAATTGCATGGTTCTGAAAAGTTATTTACGAATCTGTCACCATAAAAACTTATAAAATACTTAATAGATTTATTTAAGAACTATTGGAAAGAGTTAAGTGGTATAAAATAAAATGTCATGATTATGATCAAATTATTATTACGTGCACTCCTTTTAAAAATTAAGATATTATTTATTTATTTGAATTTATAAAATATACTTTTCAAGATCAGAATTTTCTCATATAAAAAAAATTAATTATACAAAAAAACCTGTAATCTTTGAAAAACTAACATTAGATCAAGAGAGATTTTATAAATTTAACTGTATAAAAGACCAACTAGTTCATGAATATTAAAAGATAAATTCAAAAGTACTTTCAAGTTAAGCTAACAAATGCTGTTTGACTTGATTTTATCATCCAGGTTTTCAGTTCAACTTTAGATTTTATTTTATTTTTTCTATTTTATTTAGAATTATAATTTGCAAAGGTGACCCTCCAATATAGCCATAAAGTGATTGCAAATTTAATAACCAAAACCAGCCTGATTAGTTCAATACTATATTTTTGCAATTTTGGTTTGAAAAAGTAAATTTAAGAAAATATACTATAAATTACAACTTTTTTTTTAACAGATGTTTTAAAAAGAGTTTTTAGCCAAATATTTTTAAATTATGGTTGAGATAAAATTAAATTTTAACCATATTGTATAACACTCCTAAGCGTGCTATTAGATTAGTCTAAATGATTTATTTTGTAATACCGTGCAAAATATTTTTTTGAGTTGTTTTTCAATTAAAAATATATTACAACATCTCTTTTTTTTAACAATAATATATTAAAACTATTAAAAATCTTCAATATAATGCATTATTAAATAAAAATAATAATTTGAAAAATAGATTGGCGAAAGAAACACTCGCGTAAAAAGGCCAGAGTCAATCATGTGGCAAAAAAACTCGTCATTGGAAAGGGATCTGGTCTTCGTTTAGGAAACTGCCTGGAAAGCCATCAATCGTTGGATGCTCCTTGTCCAGGCCGCCTCCTTGGAAATCAAACCCCATCTTCAATAGTTACTCGCTACTGGGGTCTTCTTATACAGAGAAGTCAATTTGGGCACATCAGTGGGGGACAGAACCGAATTGTTTTAAGTATTTTTAAAGAAGAATATTTTTTTTATTTTTTATATTAAAATAAGTTTTTGGTGTTTTTAGATTATTTTTATGTACCGATGTTAAAAATAATTTTAAAAAATATCATCTTGATATATTTTAAAATATAAAATATTTTTAAAAACAAATTCAATCACACTTTCAAACAAACATTTAATAAAATTTTTGGCAAAAATTGGCTGTCAATTAAGAACCCAAATGATATTCATGGTCTGGCTTAAACTCGCTCTTTAAGGCCCTGGTTGGTAATGCGTTTCAATAGTGGTTTTGAAAAAAAAAATTTATTTTATTTTTTAATGTTTTTAAATTATTGTAATTTGTTGATGTTAAAAATATTTTTTTATAAAATAAAAAAAAAATTATATTTCTAAAAAAAACGTATTTCCAAAAATAATTTCAACAATTCCCAAACATGTACTTAATCTCTGCTACAAGCCCTCTTCCTTGTTTCACAATCCAATCTTACAATCCGAATTTTAGGATTGGCTTATGTATCAGGTTAAAATTGTGATTTTATGCCAGACTTCACCACCAATAATGACTCACCAAACCAATGTATGTGCTGGGATAACGATAGTGACTGGGTCCTACAATTTGGTGAAACCGAAGCTGATCACAGAAACTGTACCTGACGACATCTGACACGTTTTGTGATCAGAGCTGATTTTATCCACTGGCACTGAATCAGATGGTTGTCATCTCCTCCTTGATTTCGAAACATTAAGTAACCAGGATTCGTGACATTTGGGGCAGCCCGGCTTTGCTGGGACAAATGGCGCCTGCCCAGTTATCCAAGCTCTGAGCAATTATTAGTTTATACATATATGGCAGTAATTAAAGTTTCAATAAAAATTCGCAGTTATCTATATAAAATTATAATGGGATGTTTGGGAAGCCACTCAAAAGCGTTTTTAGGTGTTTTTGGTTTTTTTTTTTTTAAATTTTAAAAATAGACAGTTAGTATTTTTAGATCATTTTGATGTGCTGATATTAAAAATGATTTTTAAAAAATAAAAAAAAATCATTTTAATGTATTTCAGCACGAAACACACTTTGAAAAGCTACAGCAACAGCTCTCCCAAACACTCTCAATATATACTGATTATATATACATTTTTAAGACTATAATTTTAACCGCGCCTCACACCACAATAAATATAGCTAATCAAAGACACTGCAGTTGCCGTGGCTTTTAAAAGCTTTGCATTTCGATAACCAAAGGCGGCCTTAGAAGGGAATTTCTAAGGCGCGGCCTGATTAACAAAAGTTATATTTGTCTTGGGGTTTTTTTCGACGAGGAGTCAGTTCTTTTATGTAAATCTTAATAATCGTAATTTGAAATGACTTGGGTTAAAAGTATTAAAAAAGGTTTATAACTTTTGGAACGTTACAAGTTATTGATGGGCTACTTTTCAATTTATTCTCTGATTTTGGTATTTCTTGGGGGATACTACTGTCCCCATCTGATGCCCATTTGTCCAATGAAACCCTTAATGACATCGCAAACTAATGGTGGGCCTGGTTGAAGGCAAGTTTTTAATTGAAACAAAGCACCGTGGAGATGCATGCTGGCGGTGGATCCATTATGCCACCCACAATAATCCAAGATAGATAGCACCTAACTGTTCTTGTACATATTTACATTTGATTTATAGACCCAGAATCCAAAATTGATCGTATACTTTTTCTTCCATTTACCAAACCATGAATCATGATCAGATTAGCAGCATCTGCATAACTAAAAGAAAACACGACGGAATTGAAAAAAAGAGAGGCTGTGAAACGAGATTACGAAGAGGGAAGAGAAGACTGTTGTTATTCAAGATATTGAATAATTGAGAGATAATAAAGCAAGAAACAAGTACATCTTAGCTACGAAGTTATATCCTTTTGGAAACGAAAAATTCTTTATCTTGCTGTCCTTTGATCGCACCATCTTAATTGACTTCTATAAACTCCGGCCTTACACGCCAAATCTTACAAACAATCCTAACAATCCACATCCAATCAAAACTTGCAGACCCACGGTTGGCCGGCTAGCAGCCGAGAAATAATTGTCAATCGGGTACAAGTTCCCGGGTGGACCAGTTACGTAGATAAAAGACGGTGGGGGCGGGGGTGGAGGGCATTCACCGGATGGTGGCTTCTTTGGAGTCGGTGGTGGCAACACTGGTGGAGGAGGTGGTGGGGGACACAATACCGGTGGGGGCGGTGATGGTGGTGGGGGACTTGGATTACATGGCGCGCACTTCTCTCCAGCTGGTACAGGCACGGTGGTCTCATCAAGCTTCCTTGAATCTAAGCCGTGGACGGGTGCCACAACAAAAAGAAACATGCTTAATAGCATCAAAGAGGTGGAAAAACTAGTCATTCTTAACAGCATACTGTGGCTAGCTAGAGGTTAAAGAATGAATTGCTAGAGAGATCAACTTGGTGGGTGGATTGAAGGAAAGGGGGCTTGCCAAGAGCCCTTTATTAGGGTCTTAGGTGCATGGAATTGTGATATAGCCAGGCTCAGAAGGATGACCGGGAATTTGCTGATATTTGATTATTAGAAAGTAGAAGTGGAGTGAGTTTTTTTTTACGGACTTTCTCTCTCCTCTTCTAGGGTGTTGCCTTTTTTCATACGGCAAGCCATCTATCGCACGTGGATGGTGCAATACTTGGGGCCCACCAACTACACTCTCGATACCGTTTTGATCAATATATTAATCCAAGGCCACGGATTCTCATGGTTCCTCCTCCCTGTCATTGTATGAAAATGCGTGTATTTTTCTCATGACAAGGAGAGTCAATTAAAACTAAATTCAACACCTTTTCCATGTATTTTTCAATATTGGCTATTTATTTATTTTTCAAAAAATCAAATTTACATTTTTAAAGGGAGCAAATTTTATTGACTGTCAGATCAAATAGATGTTTTAATTTTATTATGCGTGTCATAAAGGTGAACTTCTCTTGATGGATAGCATATAATATACAGGTATCAATAATTGATCAAATTAAGTCCCTTCCAGCCTGTGCAGCTTAATCTTTGTAATCCAAGAATCATACGCGTGTAGTTGGCAGCACTATCCTCTACTTGTTAATTAAACTTTTTTCACCCAGCAGGGATAAAAAAGAAGAAGATTTGGTCACTGTATCTTGCCAAGATTGTCTTGATTAGCTCGATTGATAATCACCCTTTTCTTCTTCTAATTTTAACGCCTAAACTATGAGGTGTTGTGGGATTGTGACTCCATTTTGGCTGTTTGGAGCTTTAAAAAAGCCTGTGATGCTGAAAGAATTGCTTTAGATTGAGGTGTTCTTAGCCCACGGTCTGCTTATTAAATTAAAAGAAAATAAACAAAATACAGGAGACATCATTCAAAATAATTGATGGATTCGGGGACTTTTTAATTTATAGGCAGATGAAAACAACATGAGAATGATTGGATTTCCCTTAATTATTGTCCCTGTTTTAATAATTTATTAATTTACATTATGATTTAGTTAGAATAAATAGTCAATTACCATCCAATTGTTTTGAGAATTGGATAAGATATGAACAAATAATTTTTCAGTAAAATAAAAACCTGACTCAAATATTAGCATGTGAATCGAGTGGTACCACTTCGAGACCTATAAAAACAAAATAAATTCTTCAAATATTTTATGACTTCGAGTCATATTGTGATTTGATCACGAATTGTTTTCATCGTACCCAGTTAACAGAGCAATGGGGTAGTTGTTAATAACCGGTTCCAATTCAGCTGATTTTATGAATAAAAAATATTAATTACTTGTTTAATGATGGTTTGGGAGGGTGGTTAAGTTTGTTTTTAAAAATATTTTTTCATTAAAAAATAAATATATCAAAATAATTTTTTTATATTTTTAATTTTTATTTTAATATTAATACATGAAATTAATCTTAAAATACTACTTTTTTTAATTTAACATAAAAAATAAAATAAAATAAATTTAATTTTTTTTAAACACTTTTAACCGAGGGAGGTAGGAGCAGGACCAAGGGCGCTTTCATTTGTCGAAGAAAAAAAGAAACCAACCGTCGGCTGTTTAATATTCATCCCTCGGGGAGACGTTAAAGTAGCCAACGTAATGGTAGTTGAGACGGGCTTGACTTTTCTGATGCCATTTAGCCACCATAATTGATTTCAATCGAGCGATAGAATCCATGAAGCTGCAAGCAATCAAGCAAGCCAGCCACATCCACGTGTCAATTCAGACCGTTCGATAATCTAAACGGTCCCTTTTAATACTATAATATTTACATTTACCAATTTTATTTACTCTTATAAACTCCCCACAAGTGTTTTGCAGCAACGAAATAAACTTGGAATGTTTTTCTTTCATTTGCTTTCCTTGAGAAAAACCTGTAATTATCGATTATTTTGCTCGTGAATCCAATTTGGTCCGATATAATCCAAACCAAGTTAGTTGTGGGTTTCCTTTTCTTATCTGAAGAAATATAGATTTTACAAATAAGAAAAATAAATGTCAGCAATTAACATCTGTTAATTATGAACACGAAGCTATTGTGATTGACCGAAATTCCAGCACAGGGTGCCAAATCAATTGCTTCCGTAAATACAAGGACTAGATTAGATTATTAATTACTGCGAGTGTAAAACGAGAAGAAAACACGTGAAGGAAAGGACAGCCCAGCTGAGAAAGAACGACTAATGACCAATGACTGTCACAGTATGATTGGTATTATTTTTTTTATTTAAAAATATATTAAATTGATATTTTTTTTAAAATTTTTTTATGATATTAGTATGTAAAAAAATTAATTTAAAATTTAAAATTTAAAATAAAAGAAAAAAATTAAAATTTCCAAACCATGGTTAAGAAAAATATCAACCAGCACACCGCACAAATTCTTATGGTCGTTTAATTTCGAAACCATCGTTATGAAAAATAAACGGAAACCACAATTTGCCCCGCGATTTAAGGAAGAAAATTCATCTTCTTTGACTCTTCTTACCCTTTTCAATCGTCATTGAAACGTGATTTATCATATTTTGAAAAATCCAGGTGGCGACTTTCAAACACATATTCTCTTTAAAATTATCAATTATTTCTCTCTGGAGAAAAAACAAGTCATGATTTTCAAACAATTCCGACCACCTACAAATTCGTAGAAATGAAATCTCAACCGTTAAAATCAAATCAACACCTGGAATTTAAGTAACATATATCAAGTCATTACTAATTTGGACAGGGCTTGATGTGGTAATTTTTATCTCCCGGCAATATATTTTAACCTTCTCTTAATTTTTTTTTTAAAATAAATTAGGAGGGGTGTAACGATATATTAACCTCTTCTAGAAAAGATGCACATCGTCCGAACACTAGCGGATGTGCCAAGGAAAATGCGATTGCGTGGACTTGACCCTGAAGATAACAGATATTTAAAAAAAAAGAAAAAGAAAAAGGCGGGGGGACAAAAGTTGAGGAATAACCGAATCCGTGCACAATCATGGATGAGTGAGAAGGAGGAGAGTAGTTAACACT
This sequence comes from Salix dunnii, assembly GCA_015731905.1. NCBI lineage: Eukaryota > Viridiplantae > Streptophyta > Magnoliopsida > Malpighiales > Salicaceae > Salix > Salix dunnii. Next base: position 7,130,889 of record CM027668.1, on the reverse strand, counting down.
GCCCACCGGCCCATTTGCTTTCCAGTCAACTTCGGAATCATGCAACCTTAATTTAGATTTAAGCATTGCTTTTTGATCCTTCCTACCTTAAACCTTCTTCTTCTCCATCTCAACATCACGGTTCCATGTCAATAATTCATTCAGTGTCGGTTGAAGACAAAATTGGCTCCCAAAGTCCACGTCACCATTTGGGTGCGTCTAAAATGGAGACACTTTTTTGAGTTTTTCTGAGCCTATAATGAACATCGCTTCAAGGTAAGGGTGTTGAAAAAAACGGCTCACGTAAAATACTTGCGCTATATATATAGTAATTATTAAGAGTGTTGTTTAAATTTATTTTTATTATAAAATATATTAAAATAATATTTTTTTATTTTTAAAAATCAGTTTTGATATAGCATATAAAAATAATTTAAAAACACTAAAAAAATTAATTTATAATATAAAATAAAAATAAAACAATTTTATTTTTTTTATAAAAACACTTTTGAAACACAGTATCAAATACCCCTCATAATCTCATTTAATATTTTAAAATCATATCATATTTGGAAATGATATAAAAAATTATAAAACAAATATTACATGCAGAGAGTAACAAATTAACATTTATAAAACCCGATCAAACCGGCTAACTTTTATATGCTATGTTGATTCTTTCATTTTAATCAATTGATTTAGTTGATCAGCCATGTATAAATTATTATTTTACATCTTATAATAGATTTTGGATTAATTTATTACATCAAAATCTTAGTTTATTAAACTCAACCCTGGAAAATAATAATATAAACACAAACTTGTGGAACATGCATGATAAATGCAATCTAATTTGTTATATTCAACCCACCAGACTAAATGTTTTTGAATAAATTAAATTTATAATTTGTAAAATATTAAAAGTTGAATTTGATATCAATTCAACTCAATTATATTAATAAACGCAATGCTTGTTTTATATAAATTATTGATGCATTGTTAGAAAAAATGTATTAGTTGTGTATTCACTTGTAAAATAGGCTATATATTCTAGATATAAATTATAGATCTTTATATTGAAAAAATATATTAATAGAATATTACAAAACATATAAACGTTGTGGCGTTTTTACTGTGCTCCCTCTCACAGATCACTGTGGATTCGAGGAGTGTAGGGGCGAAAATGGCCCTCGGCCGTGCGGCAAAAGTGGCTGTAAAATGGGACTAATTTCGGTTTTTCCTCTTTTTTTTTTTGTAATAAGACAAAATAAGGCATCCGGCTGAGGGGCACTGGCGTAAATGCGCGCGGCCGAACCGGCCCGGTCCGGTCCGGTCCGCCGTAACTTTTTATTTTTTTTTATTTTCAGAAATGGCTAAATACGGTTATAGCCCCTAATAAGACAAAAACATTGAATTGACTGCAGGGTTAGAACGGTAATTGTCCCTATTTTTCAAATTTTTTAATCGGTGTCTGTCAGGGCGTGATCTGCACGCGCCAAGTGGTTTTCCGCCTCACGCTCAGTTCAGGTGGCGCGTGCGGCCTCCTACGGTGTTTGTCCGTGGACGCGGCGGAGGCCGGTTCAAAGCCGCCGGCCAAGTTTCTCTCTCTCCTACACGTCAATGTGCAGGAGAGTCCCCCATATTTGTTCACTTTGCACTTAGGTCCCTCGACTTTTAATTTCGTTTTGGGTCCTCATTTCTGTTATATAAGTTTTGATTTTGTTCGATTGGGTCCTCCGATTTTAATTAATTGAATGTCAAAGTTTTACTTCGGTCCTGCTACTTTCAATTTCCGGATTGGCTGTATATAACTCAATTAATTCGGTACACAAGTTCTGATTTTTGCAATTTTATCCTCTGATTTCAATTGAGAATAAATGTAATTTGCATTTCAGCCCTTTGACTTTTAATTTTTTAATTTAAGCCCTTTATATTTGATTTTCATTTAAGTCCTTATACTTTTATTTTTTTATATTTCTAGAATAATCCCTACTTTTGTCCATGTATATATAAGTGTATTTAACACAATAATAATATTAATAATGATAATAATAATAATAATAATAGTAATAATAATAATAGTAATAGTAATAGTGATAGTGATAGTAATAGTAATAATAATAATGACTTAATTATTTTTTGTTCTTACTCTTCTGCGTTTTTTTTCTTTCTCCCGATAATTTGATAATATTTTTTTTTTGCTGGTAATAGCAATAATAATTGTTTTTTTTTTTTTTTATCTTTTGTGAAAGTTTCTTGCATGTTTTTAGTCTTTCGTTGTTTTTTTCCTTTCATTATTAACATAATAATAATAATAATAATAATAATAATAATAATTAAATTGTTTTTCGTTCTTGCTCTTTCTTTAATGTTTTTTTTCCCTCCAGATAATTTGATAATTTTTTTTTGTTTTGACAGTAATAGCAATAATAGTTTTTTTTTTAATCTTTTGTTAAAGTTTCTAAGATATTTTTAGTCTTTCATTTATTTTTGTTTCTTTCATTATTAACATAATAATAATAATAATAATAATAATAATAATAATAATAATAATAATAATAATAATAATAATAATAATAATAATAATAATAATTTAATTGTTTCTCTTACTTATTCTTTTGTTAATGTTTTTGAGTTTTTTTTTTCCAGGATAATTTAATAATTATTTTGTCGTTTTCAAGGGGTTGATGCATGATTACACTATGCACATTGCGGCTAATTTAAAAAATTGATACATGTTATCTCATAATCTATAATTTCTCTTAATTATATCATATAAATTTATTGTTTTTGATTTAATTCTATTAAATTATATACACAAAAATACCCGTGGCGACGCGCGGGCAATATAGCTAGCTATATATATAAAAGACGTGGGTGTTTCACTGTACACCCACGCACTATGCGCACAGACTCAGTGCACTGTGGATTGCAATAGTTTTTTTTTTTTTTTTTTCTGATTGTATTTTTTTTCTCTGCTTTTTTGTTTTGTTTTTATTTTATGATTACGCTCCTCTTATTGTTTTTTTCGTTTCTTCTTTTGTTTTTTTTTTTCTTTTTTTGTCCTAATTATTCTTTTTCTTCTTTTTTTCCTCTGTTTTTTGCTTCTTCTTCTTTTTTTTCCTTATTGTAATTTTTTTTCATTTTTTTTCTTATGATATCTTTTTCTCTTTTTCTAATTATATATTTTTTTGGTTTTTTGTTTTTTAATAATCGAGGTGCCCGAACACGCTTAAATGCACCACAATTAATCTCCATATCCAAATTTTTTTTTTAACCAAGGTGTCCAAGCCAACTTATGCATACCACGACAATCCCCGGACCCACATTTTTTCTAAAGTGCTTTCCTGCTGGTACATTTTTTTTCTCTCTTTTTTATACTTTTGTTTTATTCACTTATACATTTTTTTTATAACCGGGATCTCCGACCAGGTTAAGCACACCACGACTAATTCTTGAGCTAAATTTTTTTACAAACAATATGGATTGCTACAATGCTTTCTCTTAACCACATTTTGGATGGCGCGTGCAGCGTAGAACTTCTAAAATTGTATATTAGTTTTTTATATATTCATTTTATTATGTAAAGTGTGTTTTAAATAATATCATGATATTAGAGATATTTTCAATTTCTTTCATTTATGTGCATAGTACAATAATCATAATATCCTCAAATAAGACGAAAACGTTATTCCACTGTTCATATGACGAAAAAAAAAGACTATTGCAATCCACAATGCAACTTATTGTTAATAGAAAATTACAACTTATTTTATACTGGTTATTTCATTGAAACCTACTAAACAAATAAATTTATATTCATTTAAAATTTATATATTTTATACAAAACTTGCACTTCATAAAAATTATATACAAATTGATTATTTTGTCTAAATTTATGCTATGATAAAAAAATCATACATAATAAATATTTTTTTATGTTGAAAAATATGACGAGGCGCGGGTGCCATGGCTAGAGGTTTTCTTTTATTTTTATTTTTTCTTTGGATTAGATGATTTTTATAATTTTATTATTTGCGCAATAATAATGATAATTTTAGTGATTATTTTTTTTATAAAATCTTTCGATTTTTTTTAAAGATTTTCCTGAATTTTTAATTTATATCGGTGATCATTTTAAAAGTAATATTACTCTATATTTCCCCTTAGTCGTTTTTTTTTTCTTTTTCTTTATTTGTTCTTTAGATTATATGATTTTTATGATTTTATGATTTATGCAATAATATTGATAATTTTAGTTATTATTATTGTTTTTTTATAAAAATCTTTTGCTTTTTTTTTTATTTTTCATGGCAATTTAATTATTTTAATTGTTTTGGCTGTAATGTTAGTAATAATTTTAGCTTTTATAGCAATGATAATGGCAATAACGTCAGGATTAATTTTCAATCTATGTTTTCATCTTTTTGTTCATAGAAAATTAACAACTTTTTTTTATTTGATTATTGTAGGTATTTTCACAATTTATATTTTATTTTTGTTTAATTTAAATTGAATTATAAAATGAACTAATCTTAATACAATGAATTTAATAATTCAGATATCCGAGTTTTCTTGCTTTTTTAATGATGATGATAAATTTATGATGGTTATTTAATAAATCTTAATACAATGAATTTAATAATTCAGATATCCGAGTTTTCTTGCTTTTTTAATGATGATGATAAATTTATGATGGTTATTGACATTGTCTAGTATATTAATAAAAGATAGAGGAAATAGAGTTCCCGGCTAATTCGACGCCGTATTGTTTTTCATCCTTACCAACCATTTTTTTTTAACCGAAAAATTAATAATCTAAGCAACCGGATAATTGCTATCATTACCCTGACCTGAACTTGCACTCAACAGAAGATATTGCCTTGGATTCCCTACTTGTTCGCATGTGTTAGTGGATATAGACGAGTTAGGTTTATATTTTAATCCAACTAGATTTTTAATATTTTATAAACTACAAACCAATATTTTTTTTTAGTCTATTGCGGGTAAAATATATTGGAATGGTCTAGTTTTTTTTATTAATTATATTAAAAATATCATACATAAATTGTATTACTATTTTTCATGAACTATACTTAATTAAAACTAAAATTCAAGCTAAACAATACATCAACTGAAGTGAATGCAATAAAGGAATCAAATGAAAGAGAAAACTTTATGAGATGTGTGTCGATTTTTTGAAACAGCACTACTAGTATGTATTCCACTCGTTTTAAAGTAGACACACTTGTAGACTGCAAAAAAATAAAAAGGAGGTATGAGATTAAGCCATCTAGTTTTTTCATCTCGAGTCGGTGATAGCCCAGTGGATATGGGCTCATATTACAACAAAACCCATAGCCTCAGACTTATCTACCTAGGCGTCGAGCATACCCCAACTACATTTTAAACATCTTATACAATCTGAACCCAAGCCCAGGCGGCCCAGACTTGTATCAAAAGTCAAAACACACGACATTGGATAGTTCAAGAAGACCATCAATGAACTCGAACATGAAAGAGGACTAGCTAACAGTAATTACTTGGATATGTTCGATAATCCTAGTGGCACAAATATATACACGAGAAAATAAAAAGGATTAATCAAGAAACCAAACCATTCCACCGTCCACTTCTCCATTAGCCCCAGGCACCAGTCCAGCAATTCAAGCAGGCATCATCATGATCATTTCTTTTTCCAAAAGTCATACCAATCCCCCCCACTGGCATCAAAGTTTATACACGGACATGAAGAGCACGAGTTCATGTCAACGCAACTCAGAAAATTGTTCGGGAAATGAGAAGAAACAATGCTGATCTCTCAGCCACAACCATACACTCCCCATCCTGAAAGACTGAAATGAGAACTTCCACTGTCCATCTTTCGATTTGCATCATACCTTGCCCTTTTTGAGTTTCTAGGTTCTTCAAGAATTGAGGGTTTACAGTAGCACGATGAAGTTTCAAATCCTTGAGCCATTTCAAGGAGCATTGTCTGCAGCTCCTCCGTGCTATAACTCTTGTCCTGTGCGCCATTCATGGAATTGGTATTAAAAAGAGAAGCACAAACTGCTATAAAACTTGCCACAAACAAACAAGATTTCCACAAAACCCAAATGATAAAGATTCCTTTTCCCTATCGCTGAACGTCAGTTGATTTTAGATAGAAGAATTCAATCCTAGCGAAAGGATGTTTCAGAACCGGGGTGTTTTAGCATCCGAGCACGTTAGAATCCTTTCGAGACAGCACAGGGTGCTAGCAAAGGGACATTAGTTCTTACACAATGGCTTTTGACTTGAAAGCTTCCGAATTCTTCCCCCACTTAGATAAACTTTGCACATTCTCTTCCACCATAATTTTAGCATGCTAGTGATGATGATAAGAAGCAAAATTCTTATCCCATCCTTTTTTCTCCTCCTAGAAACCAAAACCAAAACTTTCATGATTTTCCCTGCTCTCAAAAGGAAGATGCTTCTCAAGGCACCAATTTCGTTCACTACAATGATAGATTATTCTTTATAACAAAATAAAATAAAAATGGATTGGTTTCTGATTCATTTGAAGATCTAATTCCTATTAATGCTCTACAATAACATAACCATTTTTCTCATACACAAAGATGGAATATTTCTCATTACAAGAAAAGGAAAGAGGAAATAGGAAAAGGGAAAATTGATTTCTGATTCATGCGAAGATCTGGTTTTTAATGCTCTAAAATATATTTGCATTTTACAATGCAATGGGTTGATCTTTTTTTTTTGCACAAAGCAATGGGTTGATCAGAATATGCAGCAAAGAAACTATAAATTTGCAAATTGGGAGACTCAAAGGGTAGTAAATAAATAATAAAAATAAAACATCATAGATCAAATTCATACCTGTCTCCTATCCTGGGCCATGAGATTCAATATTTCTTGCACAAAATCAGAAAGGCCCTGACAGGCACAAGCAAGCAAACAATAATCAGTCGAAGCGAGCTTTAGTGAAAAAGGAAAACGTATTAGCGAATTGATGCAGTGGATTAAAACTAAAAACAAAATTCATTTGACACCCATCACCTACCTCATCTTCTTGGTCTTCAGGGTCATATAATCCTGCATCATACATTGTTCTTTTTCTATGGTCGGATAACACTGTCTAAACGAAACATCAACTAATTAAAGAATTGAAGAAATAAAATTTCTCAGAAAAGCATTGTCAGTGGTTAGCCGCTTTCAGAGAAGCCAGACCAATTACCTGCATAGGCTTCTTGAATTTGCTGGAATTTACGGTTGGCTTCACCCAAAATAGAAGGTGTTCTTGTCAACCTATCAGGATGCCATTGCTGCACCAACAAACAACCACTCGTAAATAATACACCACGCGTCTTCAAAAGAAATATCAAACCAAAATCAATAGATACATACCATAGCAAGCTTGCGATAAGCGCGCTTTATTTTATTAATAGAAGACTCGGAACTAACACCAAGAATGCTGTAATAAGAAGGTAACCCTTGCTTCTGATCAGCCCCCATAAGAACTTATACGCTAGCTAGCCAAGCTCTCACAACGTATTCAACCCCACCAAAATCTTGGGAGCGCTATGCTTGTGTTTGAAACAATATGGTGGCTTGAAGAGGGCTGGTGTGCGAACACTTATAAGCAAGGTAACCCCTGCTTCAGATATGTGACATGGAATGTTCGAGAAGGCTGGCAAAGAAAAATATCTGGAGTGTGGAAAGTTCGGGAACTAAGATATTAGAGACTACACTAATATCCTGGATTTTTTTGGGCTTGGAGGCTTCTCGGGTTCTTTGTCTATTTGTCAAGGACGGTGATGATGAGATGGCTACTGGATTGATTGTTTTTTTTTAAAAGAGAAAGAGAGATCTCAGGTTGTGACACGTTTGTTTTGAAAAATGAGGCTAATGATTGACCTGGCGACTTCTACGCCTTGCAACGCTTTGCACAGATTTTTACCATTGTAATATAGTTTAATTAAAATATTGGAAAAAATACACTAAGATAAAAAAAAATATATTTGAAAAAAAAATAACATATTTAATTAGCATATATAAAAATTAACCTAAAATTTAATAAATATTAGATGTAAAATCCAATAGTTTAAAGGAGGTTTAAAAATACAATGGAATGGAGTGTAATGGGTTTTTTTTCTTAATGGACAACTCATCCAATATATAAAAAGTCACTATCAAAAACAAGATTTTATTTATTTTACCTTATTATATTGGATTCCATCAAGAAAATAAATCACACCTCACAACATATTTATATCAAACACGGCCTGCAAAATAAAAAGGAAAACAATACAATAGAATAATTGGTTAGCAGTTTTGTTTAAGGTTAACCAAACCTAGAACACTTAAATATCAAATTAATAAAGAAAAACACCTAACTAATTATGATATTGTTTAATGGTTTTACTTTGTGTGATTAAAATTTTTTATTCAAAATATTTCTAATGGTATTGAGTATATCAAGATCTTTTTAACAATATCCCAAGTTCATTGATTAATTACTTGTATTAATACACTTTAATATGCTTGAGTTTTGAATATTTTTTGATGCATTAATCCATATGTTTACAGGGAGATAGCATCTCTAATTATTCAAATCTGACTACGCATTTGTCTCTTGAAATTAAAATCTTCAAGGATTTTCTTTAATTATATTGCATGACAAACGCAAAGTCGGAACCATAAATTTAGCTTTTAGAGTGGTAGATAAAATGATAACTAATTATTTTTCTAAAGACCATGAAATAACTATTGAACTAAGCTTAAAATATACCCAAATTATTTTTTCTACCATCTAAATCTCCTGCAAAATCTGTATCAAACTCATTGGTTATACTTATCAAATTGCAATTCTTTATTTGAAATTTCTTTAAACTTTCTTTGATATTTAATCATACTACTTCAAAAACAAAAAAAAGTTGCCTTCACATATAACTAATATATACTTATTATCAATTTATAGGTAATTATAACCCACGTAACCTCTTTTTAATTTATACACCTTATGTCCATTATCAATTTTCACATAACCATAAGATAGATCAACATATACCTATTCTTAAAGGTATCTAGGTAGAAAAGTTGACTTCACATTCAACTAGAATATAGCTTATGGATTTTGAACTGTTTAATCTTTTTATACAATGCATTGGAATAAACTCCAAAAACCTTTTTTTTTAATCAACATTATACTCTTGCTTGTAATTTTTAATTGCTAAGCATGCTTTATATTTATCAATTTCATTAGTCTTTTTTAATTTTATCTTATTTATTTTATATTAATGGTATTTTTTTCCTTTCAAAAACTTCTTCAACTCCCAAGTGTTGTTTTTCTTAATAACATTAATTTCATCATCCAAGTTTTTTGCCATAATATTTTTTCAACTACATCTTTAAAAGTCACAAGATCAAAATATAATAATATAGCAAAATAAGTTAGTGGACCATCAAATTGTTTAATTTCAGCTAGCTCATAACCACTCATTCATACAAGTATTATTCTAACATATGATCTTTGATTATTATATGTGCTTTTTATTATCCAATAGTCGTGATGCTTACTCTATAAGCTTTTCCCTTGCTTTATCAATCTAACCATCTAAATCGAATAGAATATTTTGTTAAACATCATCATTGCTCCATATACAAAATTTAATTTCATAAGATTTAATTTTCAACCAATAATTACTTTCTTGGTTTCTTGGTGTTAGAACTATATAGTTTATAAGATTTTGAATGATTATTAATTATAAGAAAAAAACATTTTTCTCCTTTGTCATCAAAGTTTTTTTTTATCTTTAAATTGGAAAATAGGCATAGAAAATGTACCATAAAAATTCTAAGATGATCAACTACTAGTCTTTGTCCACTCCAAGCTTCCTTTAATGTCTTATCTTGAACAAAAAGTGTATGACTTATATTCAAAATATATAAGCTTTAATTTACTACTTTAGAAAGAAAAAATCTTTTAGTCAGTCACTCCTTATAAAAATCCTTCTCGCCATATTCATAATAGTGCAATTTTTTTTTCACAAACTTTATTTTGTTGAGTTGAATAAATTACAATAAGTTATGTCTTAATCCATGGATCTCATAAAAAAAAACTCATGTGAGTTACACTCTCCACCATGATCTATTTGAAGTTATACTCTCCACAACGACTTATTTGAATAACTTTTCTTAGTAGATTAGCTTTATTCTCAACAAGTGCTTTATACCTTTTAAAGGCTTTAAATTTTTCTTGCAAAAATTAAACTCGAATTTTATGATTATAAGATTACTATACATTTTTTTTTATCTTTGTTAGAAAATAGACCTATTATCCCATAAGTATCTGAATAAACAAGTTCCAATAACTTTATTACTCTGATACCAATTATCAAAAATAAAATATATAAATATTTGGAAAAACCTATCAAGATAGATCACAACACCAAAAGTTAAGCAGAAGATCATGACACATATCTAGTCGAAAATCAAGATAAATATCACTGCAAATAATGTCAATAATCTCTATCATAAATGTAGCATAATTTTAGCACAATAGTTATCAATCCTTATGTAATTAGAAATCCTATCGTTACAAACTATCTCTGTATAAATTGAACATGCTGTCAATAATAGAAGTCTGTGGGAAAATATTCATTCAAAGAGCCTCTGCTTTATAAATTTTTTTCATGATATCAAAGCAAATTACCTCAAACGAGAATATGATCCCTAACCCAGACATGACCACTGTCACTCCTCATAATCCAAACAATCAGCCTGCATCCCAAAAATCCAAACAATCAGCCTGCATCCCTTACCGAAACTCCACTCATAGCACTCAATATTGTAGCTCAAATCAATGGGAAACTAACCTCATCCACCTTATCCCAATGGCATGCCAAATTTGAAGCCCTTCTAATTGAGTATGACCTCTTAGACTATGTCATCGGCAAGATAGTATGCCCAGCCTCCGATGGCACCCTTATCTCTGCCTTAGTCATGAACCACTGGGTTCAATAGGATAAGTTAATTCTAAGTGCAATCTTTGCATCCACCTCCACCACCATTACTCTTATTGCAGCGTCCAAAACATCTTATGAGGCTTGGAAGAAATTGCACAATATATATGCTAGCAGAATTCGAATGAGAGCTATCTAACTCAAGGAAGACATTACCTTGATTAAGAAGGGGAATCGATTAATTTTAGAATACCTTCATGTTGTCAAAATCCTGGCTGATGAAATTGCCTTAATCGATCACCCCATCTCCGGCGACGACCTAACCCTTTATGTCTTGAATGGGTTAGACTCTGACTCTAAAGAAATCACTGGACCAATTCAAGCTCAGAAAAAATCAATAAATTTCAAAGAATTGCATGATCTTCTAGTTGGTCATGACAACTATCTTCATCATCTAGAATTAGTCTCTTCTCAACTGCTGGTGTCAGCGAACTACACCAATCACAGTGCTCCATCTCATCGCTATCAACATAGAGCTCAAAGTAAGCCTTCAAGCTTCCCACGGTATTAAGCCAATCATCGGGACACTTGGCAATACCCGAAACATATTGGCAAGAGCATGGGCCGGCCCAGTTCCACTCAAAAACACAACCAACCCAAATACCAGTTTTGTGACAATATTGGCCACATTGCTAAATTTTGCCCTCAATTACAGTCTGTTGTGGCAACTGTTAATTATACCTCTGTTGCACATGGTACAGATTTTAAATGGCTCATGGAATTTACTGCCTCCCACAATATTATGGGTGACCTCAACAATCTCACTATTCATTTAGAATATGATGGTACTGATGAAGTTGTGCTCAGGATGGTTTTGGTTTGCTTGTTTCACACATAGGATCCCTTACCCTAAAGTCCAATATTTTTTTTTAAAAATACCTTATGTGTGCTCAATCTTTTCAAAAATCTCATATCCGTACATCACAAAATAATGTGTTCAATGAATTTCACCCCTATTATTTTCTTGTGAAGGACAGGTTCTTGAGGGTAATCCTAACAAAGGGTTCGGGTGAAAATGGTGTCTACATCTTTCCAGACACACTGGTGGCTCCCTCTTTTCCTATGGTTGCAAATGTGAATGAATGTATTTCACTTGACGATTGACATAAAAGACATGGTCATCCATCCCTAAAAATTATTTCAGCATATTGTTAATGGTTTTTCACTACCGGTTGCTCAAAAAAAAAAAATTCTATGAGTTCATCCTGCTCCATTAATAAAGCCCGTAAACAACCTTTTTGGTCTACCAGTTCATCTAGCACTACATCCCTTAACCTTATATACACCGATGTTTGGGGCCCAACTCACTTTGTTAGTTTCGATTGCTCTCACTATTACATTATTTTTGTTGACCATTATACTAAATATATGTGGTTTTATGCCTTGAAAACAAAATATGATGTTAAAACTATTTCCCCCAATTCAAGACTTTGGGGGAGAATATGTGGGTCTCAAACACTTTCTTGCTCAACATGACATAAGTCATTTAACTACTGCTCTCTATACACCTCAAAAAAATAGTGTTACTGAGCGGCATCATCGTCACCTAGTAGAAATTGGTCTTACATTACTACATGATTCTAAGTTCCCCTCACATATTGGCCCTATGCTTTTCACACAGCAACCTATCTGATCAACCATTAACCCACACCATTGCTTCACAACTTATCTCCTTACCAATCATTTTTTGGTCAAAAACCTAATTATCTCAAATTATGCAAATTTAGGTGTTTGTGTTACCCCCTCACAAAACCTCACAACAAACATAAACTAGAACTTAAATCCATACCTTGTATCTTTTTAGGCTACTCTCTAACCCAAAATGCTTACAATTATCTTGACCCATAAACAAACTGAACATATATCTCTCGCCATGTCATCCTTGATGAAAACCAAAGCCCTCCCCTGATTCCCAGCCAATACCCATAACCGAGTCCATCAACACGACCAAACCCATCCCCACACCCGAGCCCATTACCTCAACCACCAATCTCTCCAGCCCACTCATTATTTCCCCAACCAAACCTATCTACACACCCGATCCCATCTGCACACCCGAGCCCATTACCTCATCCATTCCATTCATTATTTCCCTAACCCTTATTATTTCCACTGTCAGCACCAGTTGTGCCTCCTTCCGTGTTGCAACTCCTGTCACCAGTGTCTTTGGAAAATGCTCCACCAACGATCACTAACCCTCCAGGTATGCCTTTTATTCCTCTCTCTTTACATTCTTACTCCTTAATATCATTACCATCCACTGCATCACAATTTGCACCCACAAATTGTAGCTCTTCTCGTCCATCCACCACTCCCATAATCCCTAATTCCCATACCCTAGGACCTCCCATCAGTGATTTAAACCCCCCACACCTATACATTGACCCAACCACCACCTTCAAAATCATCCCGATCTCATTCCATGACCACTCGTTCCTAAAATCACATCGTTAAACCTAAACAATTGAACACTGTCACAATACACCCCCCAGCTGAATCCAATGAACCTATTTGTGGGAGTCAAGCCCTATCTGAACCTCACTAGCGCACTGCAATGTCCTAAGAACTTACGACCCTTATAAGTCAGGGGACATGGGATTTAGTCCCTCCTCAGGTCAATTGAATGATTTAAAGCCCGACTTGTGGCTAAAAGGTACCATCAATGACCAAGGGTGGATTACATAGAGACTTTTAGTCCTGTGATAAAGCCAACCACAATTCAGATTGTCCTTTCCATTGCTGTGATGAATGGCTGGAGGCTGAGGAAAATGGATATTAATAATGCATTCCTACATGGGGAACCCAATGAACTTGTTTATATGCATCAACCCCTTGGGTTCAAAGATGAAAGCAAACCTAATAATGTTTATCGTCTTCGCAAAGCCATTTATGGTCTTAAGTAAGCGCCTAGAGCATGTTATTTAGCTCTGAAAAATGCTCTGCTTAAGATTGGATCCATGAACTCCTTGGTTGATTCTTCATTGTTTATTTACAATCATGGTTCTATTACTTGTTATCTACTTGATTATGTTGATGACTTGGTGCTTACTAGAAATGACTTACACTTTGTGAACTACATTGTTGATCAACTTGGCTGTCAATTTTCTCTCAAGGACATGGGACATTTATATTTTTTCTTGGGAGTGGAGGTGTTACCCACTTTGAATGATATATTTCTATCCCAACATCAATATGTGAGGGATCTCCTGACCACAACTAACATGCTTGGGGCCAAGGCTGTTTCTACTCCACTCTCCACAAGTACTCCCCTCAAGCTTATGGATGGAACAACCTCATCTGATAGCACCACATATCGTCAAGTTCTTGGCAGCCTCCAGTATTTGTCCCTCACTCAGCCTGACATTTTCTTTGCCGTGAACAAGCTTTTCCAGTTCATATACAAGCCTACTCAAACTCACTAGACAATAACTAAGTGTCTCCTATGCTATCTGAAGCATACCATCTTTTATGTTATTTATCTCACATCTATATCACATTCCACTCTAACTATTTTTTCAGATGTTGATTGGGCAGGTAACCTTAATGATCGCACATCCACGTTTGCTTATATCAACTTTCTCAGCTCAAATCCAATCTCATAGAGCTCCAAGAAACAAAGAGCTATTGTGAGGTCCTCAATGGAAACAGAGTATAGGGCCCTTGTTAATGTTGCCTCTAAAACCATTTGGATATCTTCACTTCTACAGGAATTTGGTTTTCAACTTACATTGTCTCCATCCTTACGTTGTGACAATCTTGGGGCCACTCATTTGAGCTTCAATCCTATCCATCACTCCAGAATGAAGCACATTCAGATTGACCTTCATTTTGTTCATGATCTGGTTTAATGGGGCATCCTCTAAGTTAGTCATGTACACACCAATGATCAACTAACTGACCTTCTCACTAAGCCTCTATCAAGGCAATGAACAGAACTCCTCAAGAGCAAAATTTCACTTGCTGATAGCAATTCCATTTTGAGGGGGTGTATCAAGGCAGATCACAACACTAGAAGTTCAATAGAAGGTCATGACACATGTGGAAAATCAAGCCACGTTCTCTGCATGAAATATTTCATTCCATATTCAGCATCGCAAAATCAGTGCAAGAATAAATTCAAATCTTCATAATCTGCAGATCTCCCCTACTCTAGCAAAGAACTTCAATTACTTTCCATGTAAATAGAAATTATATATGGTAGTAGTATCTCATTCCAGATTTATCTCTATTTTTATAGCCTATTTATGTAGACCTCTGTCAAGTATTCAAAACAGAGCATAATAATAAAAATTTGTTCAATATATTGTGTGTTTCTTCAACACATATCCAGTTAAAGATCAAGATAAATATCACTGCAAATTATGTGAATAATCTCTATCATAAATGCAACATAATTTTAGCACAATAGTTATCAATCCTTCTGTAATTAGAAATCCTACTGTTATAAACTATCTCTGTATAAATTGAACCTGTTGTCAATAATACAAGTATGTGGGAAAATATTCATTCAAAGAGCCTCTGTTTTATAAAATTTCTTTAGAACCTCCCAAGCTTTGTTAATTAATCTCTTACACGCATCTCAACATGCTTAAATTCAGAATGTTTCTGAATACATTAACTACCTGGTGTGTGGTTTTCATTCTATCATCCCATTGCTTTATACGAAGATTGTTGTTATAAGAAAATCTTTAGTAGTCTACCACTTAATATAACATAAATATAGCTTCAACCGGAAAAAAAAAGGTGCCAAAACTTAGGATTGGTCAAGATTACTGTTTGATTTTGAATATGGATTTTCAGAAATTTTCTTAAAAATCCTTAAATTTAACAACCAGCCTTAAATTCCTTGAGAAAGGAAACATGACGAGCGTTTTCACCATCTCCCATTCCCAAATCCTCCTGTGGGAACACTCTTCTCTTGCAAACTTACTCGTTTCCTCCCTTCATTCTCATACGTATGATATATTTGGTTGCTCCTTCCTCCTTTTTTGTCTTCGCTGCTTTAATATTCATCATTTTATAAATAAAACAGCATTTTATATAGCTATAGCAGTAACTCTAACAAATATGATTATATGCTCTATCTCTTGAATTATTGGTTAAGGTGTAAATAAACTTCTTATTGCTGGTAGTTCCTAAACAAAGTTGAAGATTTAATCAAATTTCTTCATTAACTACACCTAGTTTTCCATTAGTTTATTCAATTAAATTACAAGATTTTTTTAGTTAGCACCAATTGGATAGAAATCTAAGTTTAGTTTCTGAAAAGATCTGACTAAACTTGTAATTTTCACTTGGATTATCAGACTAATGTTTTCAAAAATTATTTAGAAGTTCACACATTTTATCCTTCTCAAATTACTGGTTAGGTGTGATGCTTAGGGAAAGAAAATATATTCCTACGAATAATCAAGATTGTGCTTGATACCAATTTAATTATTATATTACAAAAAAAAATTGTTGTCATTAAATACTTAAAAACCATCATTTTTTTGTTGTTGATAAAGTTACTAAAAACAACCCGTCTTATTAACCAATCCAAGACTGCTGGATGGATTGCTCCAACTCAATTAAATTTAAATTATTTTTATATTAAAATAATATTTTTTTCAAAAAAAAATCAAAATAAATTTTAACTGTATCCCTTGAGATTTTTTTTTAAACCTAACCTGTGTCAAGAGCCGAATCAACATGGTAGACATGTAATGAACAATTGCCCACACAATATTTGAGGAATGGAAACCACAGTAATCATTTAATAAGTATTGACCCATATATATGCCTTTACATACAGACGGAAACAAAGTTTGTTGAAACAGAAATGGAAGAACAGAAAATGAAAGCAGAAATGAAAAACAGACCACATTAAAGAAATGCTTAACAAACCCAGTAGACGACAGAAGTGCCAACTGGACTGCCAGCTAGACCTAACAAGAAATGCCAGCTAGACTTAATAATATTGAATATTGTTTAACAGAACAATATTCAATTACCCAATTCCTCAACATACCCTCCCTTAAACTAAATTGCAGTAATGCAATTAGTTTAAACTAAACATGAACATATACCAAGTCTGTTGCGCAGCTCCAAGAATGCTTCCAATTTGAGGGGCTTAGTCATAATATCAGCAAGTTGCTCCTATGTGGGACAATGTATCAATTCAATAGTTCCTTCCTTAGTCAAATCACGCAAGAAATGGAACTTAACATCTATATGTTTACTCCTCCCATGCATGACTGGATTTTTTGAAAGCTTTATGGCCGAGCTATTATCGCAATAAATGGTTGTGCATTTGCTTTGAGTGTGCCCTAATTTCTCAAGAACTTGTCTCAGCCAAATTCTTTGACATGCACTGAAAGCTGCTGTAATGAACTCTGCCTCTATGGTGGATAAACTCACAACTGGTTGTTTTTTTCGAAGACCATGAGACTACACCAGTTCCAAGCATGAAAATGTACCCAAAGGTACTTTTCCTATCATCAATGTCCCCTGCATAGTCATTATCAGCAAACCCTATTAATGTCTCTTCTTTTCCCCTTTTATAAGCAATTCCAAGCTCAGCTGTCCCATTCAGGTATCTCAATATTCTTTTTGCAACCTGCAAATGCAACTCTGTAGGTCTCTCCATATACCTACTAATCAGACAAACAGAATACATTAAATCTGGTCTCGTAGCAGTTAAATACATGAGACTGCCTATCATTTGCTTGAATGTTGTTGTGTTCACAGCCATTCCTTTTTCATCCCTTGACAGTTTACATCCTGGAACAATTGGATTGTTCACTGGCTTGCTATTCATCATTCCAAACCTCTCCAGTATCTCATACGCATACCTTTTCTATGTGATAAATGTCCCATGCTGGTTTTGTATGACTTCCACACCAAGGAAATGCTTCATTTTCCCGAGATCAGACATAGCAAATTCACTCTTCATTGACTCCTTAAATCTTGCAAACATGTCTTCATTGTTTCCTGTAAAGATTAGATCATCTACATAAAGGCTGACTATAAGAATGTTACCTCTCCCTTCAGTCTTCACAAAGAGTGTGTGTTCACAGTAACACTTTTCAAACCCTTCTTTGTTAAAATACCCTTCATTTCTGCTATACCAAGCTCTAGGAGCTTGTTTGAGTCCATACAATGCTCTTTTTAGCTTGTAGACTTTGTGTTCTTCTCCCTTTACCTCAAACCCTTATGGTTGATCAACAAACACAACTTCTTTTAGTTCCCCATGCAAAAAAGCACTTTTTACGTCTAATTAAAACACACACCAACCCTTTTGTGCTGCAAGAGCAAGAACCACCCTAATGGTATCCCATCTTGCTACTGGAGCAAAAACCTCATTATAATCAATACCATACTGCTGTGAGTAACCCTTTGCTACAAGCCGAGCTTTAAATTTATCGACCTCACCCTTCTCATTTAGCTTGGTTTTATACACCCATTTCACCCCTATTTTCTTTGCCCCCTCTGGTAATGTTGTCAATTCCCATGTGTCATTTTCTGTGATGGCTTTGATTTCCAGTCTCATGGCTTCTCTCCAGTTCTGCCCTTTCACAGCTTCTTCAAATATAATTGGATCTTCAAAGGTAGCAAACATTGCTAGGTTCCTGTCTTATTCCAGTAACTCCTCCCCTAACACATAATCTTGCATCCATATGGGCTCCTTTCTGTTTCTTCCTTGAGGTTGAATTGATGAATTTTCTGCTTCTCCATACCCAATGTTTGCACATCCAGCAGATGGTGACCCCTCTGCTTCAATATTTTCTCTCATTTCAGGATCATCTCGAGTCCTAACAGCCTGCCTAACATCCTGTTCTTCAGTATTTTCACTCATCTCAGGATTATTTTGAGTCTTGACAGCCTGCTCATCTCCCCATTCTGACCCATCAGTTTGCTCATCACCCCATTCTAACACATCAGTTTCTAGCCCAGTATTATTTTCTTCCCATTCCCAATTCTCATTTTCAGCAAATATTACATCTCTACTTGTTATCACCCTTTTTGAGATTGGATTGTATAGCCTATAGGCTTTAGATTCCTTACTCACACCCAAGAAAATGTATTTTTCACTCTTATCATCCAACTTTGTTCTACGATTATCTGAAACATGGGCATAAGCAACAAATCCAAAAATTCTAAAGTAATGTACTGAGGGTTTATTACCACTCCAGGCTTCCTCAGGTGTTATTTCCTTTAAAGCCATGGTTGGGCATCTATTCAGAATGTGATTAGCCCAGTTAACAGCCTCAGACCAGAATTTCCTAGGAATTTGTTTTTCTGACAACATGCTACGTACCATGTTCATGACAGTACGATTTTTTCTCTCAGCCACCCCATTTTGCTGGGGTGTATATGAGGTAGTAAGCTGCCTTGCTATCCAATTATCACTACAAAATTGATTAAATTCTATTGAGGTAAACTCCCCACCTCTATCAGTACGCAGACAACAAATAAAATAACTGGTTTCCTTTTCCACTAGAGCCTTAAATTTCTTAAACACATCAAATGCCTCAGATTTTTCTGACAAGAAATAAACCCAGGTTTTTCTACTATAATCATCAATGAAGTTGATTAAATACCTCTTGTGGCTGTGAGATTCAGGCTTGATAGGCCCGCAGATGTCAGCATGGATCAACTGGAGTTGCTGAGAAGCTCGCCACAGACTCTTCTTGGGCATTGCTTCTCTATGCTGCTTCCTAACCATACAATCCAAGCACACCTTTGATGAAGCTTCAAGCATTGGTAGTCCCCACACCATTTTTTTATTGAACAAGGTTCTTAGTCCTTTTAGGCTGAGATGCCCAAAACGACAGTGCCATAGGTGTGTACTGTCATTAATCACAGTTTGAAGGCATGCAGAAGATTGATGAATTACTGAAGCCATGACAGTAAACATTCTATTTGCTGACATCTTGGATTGCATAATTAATCCTCTCCTAGAATGATAAATCTTACATATCCCATTCTTGATGAAAAAAATTCAAGACCTTTTTCTAGTAATTGTCCCACACTTA
This sequence comes from Salix dunnii, assembly GCA_015731905.1. Classification (NCBI taxonomy): domain Eukaryota; kingdom Viridiplantae; phylum Streptophyta; class Magnoliopsida; order Malpighiales; family Salicaceae; genus Salix; species Salix dunnii. The sequence continues at coordinate 7,110,869 of CM027668.1, read as the reverse complement.
GCAAATTATTTTTTAACTCGGGTGCAAAATAAACTTCAGCAATCACCTGAGTTATGCCACCGACTTGTAGTCTGATACTGCCCTTCCCCATTACCATCATTGTCGAGTTGTCCCCAAGCTTTACTGTTTGTCTGAAACCTTCATTGAAGTTTGAAAAAAAACTTTTGTTTCCACAAATATGGTTGCTGCAGCCTGAGTCCAAAAGCCACAGACTCTCTCTTGTTGTTGGCTCATCCACATTGGTCATTAATACCATCTTCTCATCTTCAGCAACCCCATTATCTCTTATTGTTGATTCTTCCATGTTTATGAAGGACATTAACAGCATCTCCTCATTTTCAGCAAACTCAGTGTAGTTTGCAACATTTCTCATCTACGAACATTCAAATTGGTAGTGACCCAATTTGTGACAGTTAAAGCATTCCACAAGTGCTTTATTTAGAGGCTGCCTATTCCAGCTGCGACCCTTTCCTCTAAAAGCTCCTTGACCTCTTCCTCTTCCATCTGTCCTGTATACATCCCTTGCTCTAGCCCTCTCTGTGTTGGTGATGTTTAGGATATGTTCTTCATCCTTTTGCCCAATCATTATTTGTTCGTGGACCAACAAACTACTCTGGAGTTCATCCACAGACATAATTGAAATGTTATTGGATTCTTCAATTGAACACACCACATAATTGAATTTGAGTGTCATTGACCTCAAAATCTTTTCAATAATCACATTCTGCTCCAATTTTTCTCCCTGCGATCTCATCTTGTTTGCTATAACCATAGTCCTGGCAAAATACTCATTAACCTTTTCTCCTTCTCTCATGCCCAGAAGCTCGAACTCTCTTCTCAACGCCTGCAGCTGGGCTCGTTTCACTTTTGTGGAACCTTGGTACTTCAAGCTCATTGAATCCCAAATGTTTTTTATCGTCTCCTTATTGAGAATGGTCTCAATACTATTCCTATCTATAGCTTGGAATAGATAGTTTTTTACCTTCAAGTCTTTAAGCTTCAAGTCTGTAATCACCTTGCACTGTGCTTCTGTTGCTTCTCCTGTTGCCGTTGGTATTTCTTTCTCAATCAAGTCCCAATACTCCTTGGACTGGAGAAAATTCTCCATAAGCATAGCCCAATGGTCATAATAACCATCGAACTTTGGAATCGCCGGTTGAACGAAGTTGTTGCCCTCCGATGACATGATGTTCATTCTCCTTGTGTTTCACCCGTGTTTTTCTTCAATTCTCACTGTGTTTCACCCGTGTTTTTCTTCAATTCTCACTGTGTTTCACTCGTGTTTCACTCTCCCTGTGTTTCACTCAATTAACCCCAAATTTTAACCCAAGAACAAATCACTAGCGAGACCCAGCTCTGATATCAATTATAATGAACAATTGCCCACATAATATTTGAGGAATGGAAACCACAGTAATCATTTAATAAGTATTGACCCATATATAGGCCTTTACATACAGACGGAAACAAAGTTTGTTGAAACAGAAATGGAAGAATAGAAAATGAAAGCAGAAATGAAAAACAGACCACACTAAAGAAATGCTTAACAAACCCATTAGACGATAGAAGTGCCAACTGGACTGCCAGCTAGACCTAACAAGAAATGCCAGCTAGACTTAATAATATTGAATATTGTTTAACAGAATAATATTCAATTACCCAATTCCTCAACAAGACACTAGTTCCACCAAGCTGGATTCATTACACTATCATTTTATAAAATGTTGGACACAAACAAGTTCACAGGATATGAAAGGAAACACGACAGAGATCTCACCTTCAACTGTCTTGGTCTTCCATCTTTTTGCTAAGATTTTCTCTTGATCGGAACTTCACAAATCAACTGAGAATATTCATTGGAGAAGTTTCCAAGTGTCTTGGCTCGAAGATGATTTCTGTTGCTTCAGGCCCGTGAATTAGTTGCAATTTTTTACATCGGAGAAGCCTTCAACACTTAACAAGGGCGTTAAATTCCATGCAAACACTTGCCAAATAAATAGTCCTTTGCTTGTGCCCTCCATTCGTCATGTGTTCGACCTTAAGGTTCTTAAACTTGTATAACTATCGATTTATCATTCTAGAATAAATAGCCAATGATTGACCTTATGATCCTATTATTTAACATAGTATGCATCCATATGTGTATGTTTTTGGTATTTATCTATACCCATAATAGAATGGCACAACAAAATAAAACCATTTGTAAGAGCTTCAATTTCAATAAAAGGATTGAAGAACTACTACACAACTAACAAATACAAATAAAAACATTGATGTAATTTTTATGCCGATGGATTATGATGGATAATATAACAAATACAAACAAAATATGCTCTTGCTGTAACCATCAGTAAATAATGATAAAAAACTATCTTGATACATATCAAGAGAATTACATCGTGAAAAAAAATAAAAAGAAAAGGCTGAAAAGCACAATTTCATGTTATTTTTATAGGAAAAAATATCAATAAATTTAAATTTATCAGTTAATTTCATTAATAAATTTTCCTGTAATATTTAATTATAAATCTAACGAGCGAACTTTCTCTCTCCCTCCCCTATTTCTTTTTCTTCCTCTAGTTTTCTCTACAACAAACAACACAACCCTCCCAATTTTGTTCACAAATCAACCTTCCATTATAAATTTAGTCATCTCAAACACTTAGGTTTGTCCACTCAACATCTTTATTTTGATTCAAATTTTATTAAAAATTCCCCAATTCAAGTAAAAAAAATTATTTGGCCTCAATTTTAAAATGTTGAATTTTAATTATATATTTTTCTAGTATATGTATTTTGTTTGGGTGTTAACTTATTTTATAGATTTTTCCCATAAATATTTTTTGTATGAATGCATGATTTGTACATGTTATGGTTTGCATAAAATTTAGATTTTTTTTTTATTAATGAAATTTATATTGAATTTGTGGCATATATGTTTTGTGATGAAATAAATAATGACTTATTCAACTAGTTCATTTTATATTTTATCAATTTAATGATTTTCTTGCATATGGAATAACATTTTAATGTAAGCTTTTCCCCTTCACAACAATATGTTATTTTTAGAAAATAAATTCCAAATAATAAATGCAATTTCAAGTTTACAAATATTAAGATTGTCAGAACCATAACATCAATGGTGAAATTATCGATAAAAATTCTATTATTTCAATGGATCCAGGTTTCTAAACATCATAAATGAAAACCTATGATTGACTCATTGTTCAAAAGGTTTAAAGTTACTATTAACTAAAGTATTATTTGTATTATGTTAATTTGGTTAATTTATTAATATTAATAAAAAAATTATTTTAGAGATTTTAAATACAAGGAAAAGTTTGAATGAGATAGAGTTGACAACGCCAATGCAACACTATTTGTTTACACACATGATATTTTGTTTTGAGTTTTTTCCTTCTAATCTAAAAGCATTTATCCTCAAACCTTCTTATTACATATCTTATTTGAGCATCAAAGATGTTTTCATCATTTTTTACCAACCATTTATCATTTTTTTTTTGCATGTATTTGATATTAAAGTCTATTATTTAAGAAACCAGTAAAAATGTCATTTTATGTTCATGATGCCCTATTTAATAATAATAATACGAAAAAAATACTTGCAAATAGAGTTATCAAAATATTTCACGTTGGAAATTTCTCTAGTGTTATTTCTTCTTGTCAAATTCATTATCATTTCTTCAAGTTTTGGTTTTATTCCTAAAAATTCTCATTGTATTCATAAATGGACAATATGACAATCTAGATGCTAAATTCATTAGAGAAATTGTTGTGGTAAATTGGAGTTTATTCTCTCTTATTTGCTTTTGTCTATTTATTATCATTACCCTAAAAAATATTCCAAAAATCATTTAAATTTTAAAATTGAATTCAATTCCAAAATCCAAACAGCCTAACAATGGTTTTGGAAACAATATTTTTTATCCAAAACATCACGAACACCTGAATGACATTTTAACTGTCAGAGTGCAGATCGGAGCTTATGTGCCGCTTGGACAATGGCCCAAGCCCCAAGGTTTCTACTTGAAAATAAACCAAAACAATTGCCCAATGCCCTTCTCATCATACATATATAAAAAATAAAAATAAAATATTTTAAAATATCCCATTTATTATTTTATCAAGACACTCATCTATCTTTAGCCAGCTTTAATGCAGACTGTTTCGGCCATGCCATGCATTTGAAGCTCGTTTGAGAAATGCTTGAAAATATAGTAATAATTATTCTTTAAAATGTTTTTTATTGAGAAATATTTTAAAATAATTTGTGATATCAATGTGTATATTAATATATTGCGTAAATTAATAATCGAAACATAAGGAACATTAGACATTCACCATCTACCCAGTGCGAGATGTAAATGAAGAATCAAAACAGTAGGAGCAGTAGACATTCACCATCTACCGAAGGTCGATTCCACTTCCTACTGGTAAGATTCCCCCTTAACGTACGTGTGCAGGCAGGAATATCAGGGCACGATCTCATTGAAGCGTAAATTAATAATCGAAAGATATAAAATAGAGAGAGTTGTCGGTCATCATCATGTTTAAATCAGATCCTCCCTCCCTCAAGGTTCTTTTTATATTATCCGCTCAAAGATTACAACTAACATATAAAATAGTACATCCTGTGTTATTGCATCTAAAAGCACTTCTTTGGATTTATCTAGGGGATGATCAGATTCATTAGAGGACCTGAAAACCAAAACTAATTAAGGGTATATAGCTTTCGTGCATGTTTACCATACCCAACACACACGCACAAACACACATATGGATACAAATCCTGTGTAATATTTGTTAGACTGTTACTTCATGATCACGGTAGTTTTTGTTGCATAATCATGTGTTGGAACAAAGAAATTCTAAGCTAATTAGGGTTTTTAATTAGTGAATAGTCCTAACCATGTCTGTGTTTTCAAGGTCGAACAGACAACGAAACAAAGGCTGATCTGCAAAAGACAACTCACCTGGCAAGCATAGCATGGAATACACTAACCCGGTCGTTGACAATTCTTCATAAATCCTACATGTATATTCTATCTTGGTGATCAGCTGCATGGCTCCTTACGGTCCTGAACCCGCCTGAAAACAGCGCTCGATTTAAATTACTCGTTCCAAATAATCAAAAGCCATAACAATCAATCACCTTGATATTATAAAGAAATTAGTTAAGCTCACGTAATGACCGCAAGATTCGGAAACAAGATGATAGTACTACAACAAGACGATGATCAAAAAGAAGTGCATACCTGCGGCGAGGTTTCAGGCCGCAAATCTAAAATCATGTAGCTTTGTTGGCTTAATGTGTTATGGCACCAGGTTGATTTTATAGAGATAAGAAGCAAGGAATAAGAAGGGTTGAAGCGTGTGAATCGTGTCCTAGTGTATACCTGCTTCCTTCGACACGTGAGTAGCTTTGACCAGCAGATGAGAAATATTTGTTGGGAAGAATGCATGTTTCCATCAACCTAACTCAATAAAATGATTGAGTAGTCAAAACTCAAGAGAGGGCAGATAGAAATGAGGATACTTACTACGAATAGAGGATACTTACTAAGAGTAGAATACACGCACGCGCGCGCGCGCACTCTTACACACACACTTGTAGGGTTGAAAAAAGAAGCTAAGCTTGCTTGAAGGAAGCGATCATGGTTAGTTGTGCTCGTGTGTGATTCTCGAAATGCTGATAGGTTGACATGACCGTATTTTCATCTACCTTCACGACGCCTTTGCCCAGCATTCTTGCACGTAAAACTTGGAAATTATTAATGCGTGTGCTTATTTAACTGAAAAACTTAAATACAAAGATGTACGCATCTTCATAAATACCTCCATAAATATTTATACTAAATACCTTTTAACTTAGATATTCATGCAATATCTATATAGGATATCTTAGATACTTAATAAAATATTTATTTTTAAAAAAATCTATATAAATAAAGTTTCATCGCCCTAGATTTAAGGTTTGTCAAGTCTAAGTGGTTAGAGTTCATCTCTCTAAACTTCAAGTTAATTTAACACAATATAAGTCTAATACAAGACTTAGAAAGGCTTAAGGAACATTTAAGCTTGGAGAATACTCATTCTCCTTATCACCTGTACAAATATTATGTTGACTTAAGCTTTAAAGTGTCTTTCTTAGAGGTGCTGTCGAGCCTCCCAGGTTCTTTGATCCTAATTTTATCAACCCATAAAAAGCATCATTTTCTTTTTACTGGGGATATTTTTCATTTTTATCAATCGGCATAGTCTACAGGGAGTTAAGCAAAAAATCACTTCATTCCTGTTTCTCTAAAGCTCTTTTCATGACTGAAGAAACCTCAATGCAACAACATTATGCCTAGGTTATGTCTATGGATACATCAATAACATATTAGAGGTTATGCCTAGGCTACGCTCCACATGGTTGCGTTAATGGCTATGCAAGGCTACACCTATGGTTACACTTCATGGTTATGTGATTGACTATGGACCAAGGTTACAATATAAACTACCTTTAATGGTGACTTGTATACACAAAATATGTCGCTAGGACTTGGAGGGCTTTGGTGATAAATAAAAAGGTAACGTTATGCACTATAATTATATTTTCCCCGCTCTTGCTAGGTCAAACTTTCAAATTTTTATGTTTACAAGACTAGGAGGGCATCATACATGAAAAAACTACACAAATATTTTATACAATGTACACATCTCCATAAATATTCTATATATTTATATTAAATATATTACAGCTTAGATATTTATAAGATATTACATAACATATTTATATTAAATATCTTAGATATTTAATATGATATTTATCTTAAGAAAGTCCATATAAATAAAGTTTCATCTATCTAAATTTAAGGTTTACCAACGTTAAGCAGTCACACCTTATCTCTTTAAGACTTATCTCTCTAGACTTCAAGTCTAACATAATACAAGTCTAATACAAGATTTAGATAAGGTTTAAGGAGCATTTAATACTCATTTTCTCCATCACTTGTATATAAACACTATATTGATTTAAGATTTAATGTGTTTTTCTCGTTGATATTGTCGGGTCCACTAGGTTCTCTAAGTCTAATTTTATTAACCCATTGAAAGCGCCTCTAATTTTTTTATTGATAAAATTTCTCAAACTCATCAAGATGTAAATGCATCAATACATATGTGTTCATGTTTAGAAATCTATTTATATATATAAAAAAATTATGTATACCTTTCTCTACTTTAGCAACTCTCTAATTATCATATGTAATAGTTGTTTGATATAGGTTTTTTTATGTCTATCTCAACTAAAAGGAGTTTGTAACTTAAGATTTAAGTTTCAATTTAATTGAATTGAACTGTAGAGTTTTGAGTTAACTAACCACTAACTCTAAATTTTATTACAAACTTATTCATGTAATTCCAAACTTGCAGAGTTATACAAGTATCAACATACTAGTTCAATTAAAGAAGCAATAAATAACTTCAATGTAAAACATATTTAATAATTTAGAAAAGAAGTACTAATATTCATAAAGTTTTGATTACATTCCTGAATTGGATTTTCTGGAAAGTAGTATATCTTATTGGTTTTTTGTTTTGTTTATGAAATTGAAATTGCAAGCCTATTGATTGCAAAAAAAAAATGCAATTTTGTTTGATTATCACCACAAAGCTATCACCTGTAAAGTTATCATCTACAAGATATCGCCTATTAGTTGCAAGCTTGAAAGACCCTAAAAGCTTAAAACTTCAATGCAGTGATTTAAGTTTGAATTATTAATGACTAGTCCCCCTTCCATGGTTGTTTTGCTTCTTTTAAATAGCCAAGCAATATCAACTATCAATAATTATGATATTGCACATGCTCTATTGTTATCTTCTTTTTACAATCTCATACAAAATTTGTTGTTAACTCTTACATGGTTTAATATAATTACCCATGAACAAATATTTTTTTATAATGGCTCTTAATAATTATTTTTTATGCATTAATCATCTATTAAATTTACTTATATCTTTCATTCTTATTTCATATCCCATAAAATTATGGTATAACAATATCTACACAATCCCTTCCAATAATACTCAATATGGGAGCCACTGCTAATACAACTAGTACTTGTGGTGGAGTTTACAGCTAATTGAGATTTATTAGTTGTTGTTACCATTAGTATAAAGCTTAACCTAATACAATGGGTCAACTTGGTAATTTGTTGATCAATTGTCTAATTTAAATTAATGTTTATTTTGAATCATTTTTATAATTAAAATGATATTTTTTTATTTTAAATTCTTTAAATAACATTGTTTTGTAAAAAAAAATTGATTTCTTAACTTGTAAATTGATTTAGAGTTTATTAAGTAGGGGTTGCTTTTTAGTGTGCTTTTAACTTAAAAATATATTGAAATAATATTTTATTATTATTTTTTAAAATTTATTTTTATCATCAGTACAACAAAATAAATGGAAAATAAAAATAATTTAAAGCAAAAAAACAAAAAAATAAAGTTTTTTCAAAAAACATTTTAAAACTTAAACTAATGATTCATACAATAATCAAATCTAATACTAGTTTCCTCAAGCTTACATGGAAAAGTTTGTGGATATTCGAATTCATGAAAATCAAACACCCGTCAATATGACGATACATTTAAGTATTTGTTTTTCATATAAAGGCAGGATATGAAAGTTCCATTGTTCTTAAGTAATACATTAGCTGTGTCTCTTTGGGAATTTAATCTTGTTTGCTAAATATATATGTTTCTCACATTGTCATCTCGGATTTAAATTTTAAAAGAAATAAATATCAAATAAAAAGTTATATAATACATTTACTTGCATCACGGATAAATTAATGAAGTATTTTTGTTAATATGAGAGAGAAAGTTGATTGTTAGCGAAATTGTTCGTTATACTTGGTCAATATGCTCTCCACATAGATGACACTTTTTTTAATTAAATATTATTAAAATATAATTAATAAAAATAATTTCTTTATATATTGGAGAAATAAACATCTATTAGGTTTTTCTTTTTCTTTTCGCTGTTTCATGTATTGTTTATTCAAAAAAAAATTTTACTAAAAGGAATACCTTTCATAGCTAATGTGTGGATTTATTTATTTATTTCTCTCAATAATTGATGTTCCCTTTGTAATGTAAATTATATTTATATTAACTAATATATTTTTACACATGCATGGACATACATACATACATACATACATATATATATATAGAGAGAGAGAGGGGGGGGGGGGGTGAATCATTGTACGTTATTATAAGTGAATCATTGAAATGCAATTTTATTAATGTCTTGATTCTCTATTGTGACTTCATTACAAGTTTTGGTTCTAATCTGTAACATCCAATTATATGTTTAGTCAAATACCAAATTTCTATACCCAAATATCCCCTTTACATCATGTTTTCATGTCGTATAAAATTGGTGAGTTTTCTCACAGAAAATGGGATTGGGTCGGGGAGTGAGCTGAGAAAAAAAATTATATTTTATGTTAAGTAGCTGCTATTCTAAAACGCGTGGTGACAAAGAGTTTGAGATCTATGCAGTAAATCTCGAATTCGAATCAGGGCGTGCATTTCTTCTAAGAATCTAAGACAACTGGAATTTTATTCACTCACCTGGACCCACAAAATACGCTTTCCGAGAAGGTGTGATTTCTTCGAATTAAAAAAAAATGATATTATAGTTGTCACATAAAATAGGAACATTTATTTTTTAAAAAGAAAATAACCTCGTTTAAATTTATTATAATTCTTCATGAGAGGCTAGCTAGGAGCTTTGAACTCACGGATCAATCTGTAACCCACCTTAATCAAGGCCCCGTTTGTTTCCTGGAATTCATTTTCCGGGAAACCACTTTCCAAACTTTCCTGTGTTTGTTTGTCTTCTGGAAAGTTAGTCAACAGAAAACACTTTCCGGTCAACGGAAAACACTTTCCAGTCAAAGAAGAATTTGGCTTGGTTTTCAGGAAAGTGTTTTCCGGAAAATTTGGGCGGAAAACACTTTCCGGAAGTTGTGAAAAATTTAGAAATGTCATTATTTGCTGATCATATCAAATTTGATCCTCAAACTTTTGATTGCTATATATAATTTGTTTTGAATATTTATTTTTCAATTCCATCTCTTAAAATTTAATTTTTATATTAATTTTGGTTCTTATTTTTATAATTGTTATTTGCTTTTTTCTTATCATTTTTTTATTGAAATTTTTTATCTATCAAATTTGGTCCTCATTTTTTTTTATTGTTACTTATTTTATTTGAAATAATTTATGAAATGTTAATTATTATTATTTTAATTTATTCACCTTTTATTTTTTTTTTAATTTTTAGATTTGATCTCTATTATTTTGATTATTATTTATTTTATTTGAGATAATTTATGAAATTATATTTTTTTTCAATTTCATTCTCATTCATCTTTTTAATTTGTAAGATTTGTTCCTCATTATTTTAATAAACTTGAAAAAAAAATTAATTTATTAATAAATTATTTTCCAGATCATTTTTCATAACATAAACAAACACTGGAAAGTGTTTTCCAGTTCATTTTCCATAACACTGCCAAACATCGGAATTCACTTTCTATAAATTCACTTTTCAGGAATTCATTTTCCCTGGAATTCACTTTTCAAAAGAAAACCACTTTCCAGCAAACAAACGAGGCCCAAATTGGAGTGAGGTACTACATTCATCCGAACTTAAAACTAGATAATACCCATATTCAATTCATGCCCAGTCACGTACCTAAATCGATTGTCAGGTTGTCCTTTACATGCAGGGCTGACCCATTCATGTCAACGAAATTCGCCGTCAGCTTTTCTATGACCGGGCAACTAACAAACTAGATCTATAAAGTTGCAATAAACCATCAATCTAGAAACAAAAGTTATAGAACCTATGTGCTTGCTGGATCCTTTTTTCCTATATATATAGAAACTTGAAAGAGTATATGTTTTCCCAGCTTAATTATCAACGGAGAGCATGCAATTTCAATAAGCAGAGGGGCATCTAGTTGGTGCTGATTAATGTCATTGAATGAAGAGCAACAGCAATATCGTGGCCAGTTCCAAGCAAGAAAAACGGAATGTTGATGCTGTCAACGTGAACAATGAACGCATAATAGGATTAAAACCCTCTCACCGTAAAGATAAAAGGGGGGGGGGGATCAGATTGAATCAAAGAAAAAAGAAATTAAACAAGGAGGCTTCAAAAATGTAAACGCTCTGTTTTGGCAGACATCGTTTTCAATGTTGAATCATCTCATCTCAAGCTCTAACAATTTATTGTACAGCTTTCTAATTATCTTGATGAGCAAACGATTGAAACTAAACAAAAAGGATTCCAAACCTTGGAAAAAATTACTAAAAAAGGGGGTAATTACGGGCATATAACATAATCATCCGCGTTAAATGATTCACTCTGACTGGAAGGATCAAGGCTGTGATGGCATGGAGAAGGTCCTGAAGGCGGCACTGGACCTCGCGGAAGCAGGCTATCAAGCATGTGATAAAAAATTGCATCCTTAATCGGTCTTGTGCATCTTCCTGTGGAGACCAACACTGCCAGGACAGAAACGAAGAGAAGAAAAGCAAATCTCAAGCCCAACCGTGAAGAAGACATGACCACTTTTTTTCTCTCTTCTTGCTCAATTGCTCTCTGGTCGGCTACTTCTGTTGTCTTATAAATTGAAGAAAAAATGTATAATAGAGAGAAATTTAGAGAGGAAGAGATAGCGGGTGAATTAGAATGCCGTTTTTGTTGGACTATAAGGGATGGTTGGAATGTTAATGAATTTGAAAGTGAAGAAATTAAGGGAAGAGTGGGCTATAATTTGCATCTTTGAATATTACCTAGTTAAGTGCAAGTCATAAGTCGAAACCAAAGCACTAGCAGCCATTTTAGAAACAAGGGAATCATTGATTCTGATATTCCGTAGCTTTCATGTATACTTTTATACCGTGTTATGGTGTGCAGGAGTGCTTTTCAAAGTTAGTTTTCCACCCAAGTATATATTTTGAAAAAAGAGAGTAGAAATTGAATATATTTATATAGTGTGTTTCGCTACAGGAGGAGTGCTGGGATCTCCTAATTTCAATATTGTCTTGAACGTGATAACTGCATCATCAACCCGTGAACCTCCTATCCCTCGCTTGGATGGCTCTGATAAATTCCCTGCCGCCCACTTCAGTTAGATTATGATTAATTTGGTATTTTATCCACTATAAGTGAGTGATTTTCTTCATTCAGCATGGTCGGTTGCATATGTTTCGGAAGAAACACTTTCGAATCTTATAAGTAAGCCACCACTCCTCATCGTGAACTGAAAGCATGTGTCACTGTTAACTATCACATGGCTATTGCTCTAGCATAGGGCTTTACCTCTTGCATGGCTAAAACCCTATATTTATTTGGAAAATGTGCAGAAGATTACCCAATGATTTGCGCAAACTTATCTTAAATATGGATGTAAAACATTTTTAAAATGAAGTTGTATCTTTTCAAAACAACAAGGTTAGGAGAGATACCTTCTCTATCCCAACTATTCCCTTTTGTTACTGTGACCAAACGCTGCATTCGTATGTTAATCTCTAGCAATAATGTTCTGACGATATAATTACAAGAGTTTATGCAATTTTAACATTAAATAAACTTTTGAATAGACATTAGGGAAAGAAAAGGACTATTGTTTTTAATTATAGAAAGAAAGAGCTCGTATATTTCTTATTGAATCACTCACTTATACAAATTCACACACACATGAAAAGTAGAGTTTGTATAGGACTACTAACTGTTAATATTATGCTAAGCAAATCTCCTACAATTAACAGGACTCTTTGTGTAAATATCCATTAATTACGCCAACACCCTCCCTCAAACTCAAGGTGGTATAGTAGATGCCATCTTTAGTTTGCTGAAGATATCCTAGAAACATTCTGGAAGAAGTGTTTTGGTAAATACATCATCTGTTTGTTGTTCAAATGAGACAGAAACTAATCTTATGGTGCCATGAGAAACATGATGTCATATAAAATGACAGTCAATCTCGATGTGTTTTGTATGCTCATGGAAGATATCATTATAAGAAATATGTATAACCCTTCTATTATCACAATGAAGCATAGTGGCAGAAGAATGTGGAACACCCATGTTAGTTAATAGCCATCATAATCAAATTAATTTAGAGGAAGCATCTGCAATAGCATGATATTCAGATTTGGTAATAGAGCGAGCAACAACGGTTTGCTTTTTGCTACGCCAAGAGATAAGAGAGTCACCCAAGAAGAAACAATATCCAGTTGTAGGCCGATGATTAGTTAGATTTCTACCTCAATCAGCATCGGAGTAACCAGATAACACTAATGAGGAGTCAGTAGAGAGGTGTAAACCATAAAAGAGAGTGCCTTTAAGATAACAAAGTATCTGAAGCACTACAGCGTAATGAGTGGAGCGAGGTACAAACATAAACTAACTTACTATATGAATAGCATATGAGATGCCATGAACATTTTTAACATCCATCTGAAATAGCTTCCATTTCCGAGATGCAGCAATCACTAATAGACTATGAACAGATGTTAACCGAGCTACATGAGTAAATGTTTCTTCGTAGTCTATACCATACTCTTGAGTGTATTTTTTGGCAATTAAATGAGCTTTATAATGTTCAATAGTTCCATCAGAACGAGTCTTAATTTTGTAAACCTATTTGCAACTAACAGGTGTCTTAGTGGGAGGAAGATCAACTAAGTCCCAAGTATGAGTTTTCTCTAAAGCCTGAAGTTCCTCATTCATAGCTTGCTACTAAAAAGGGCTAGTACTGGCCTACCAATAAGATCGAGTGATGCGAACCCTAACGGAATTTAATGGTATTTGCGATCCCAAGATCAATCTAACCCAGGTTTATGGAGATTTGAATGAGCTTATCACAATGAAAGACTTGCTACAAGGCAATAAGACTATCAACCAACTCGATCACAATGCCTACACTTAGAGATGACCAAAAGAAGTATAAATTCACAACAAAGAATGGTCAATTTTTTAAAGAGTTGAAAGTTCAATCAAGAAACAAGATGAAGCAACCAAAGTCGGCTACAATGCTGGAAAATATTGTCAAAAGTCTGCCTTAAAATTATTTCTAATGAGTATTTATACCCTAAGTCAACACTCTAGTTTCCCTAATAGGTCTCACACAAGACCAAATTAAATAATAATCAACCTAAGATAAAACGAGCCCAAAATAATTCAAATAAACAAGTTTAAAAACCCAAACAAATTGTTTCCTCTCAAAATAATTTAAAGTTGATAGCCCAACTAATTAAATAAGACAAGTTCGTTGTTTCCGCATTCTGTTAGATAGCAACAAGACCTAACTTAAAAAGGATGGTTCTCTCTCGTTTTAATGAATTAGAAGGCGTGCCATATACCGTTGGAAAGGTATAGAAGTCTAGTTTCCATAAAAACTATAATAACATAAAAAAATTCAATCTGTGTATCTCCATTTATTACTAAAAGATTAACCAAAGGTAAACTGTCCGAATCTAGTCTTCTTCTCTTAATCCTTGTGTAATGGTCTTGGTTCCACTAACAAGCCGTTCTTGAAAATAAATGAGATTAATAAAGGTTTTCTCTTTATTATTAGAGATCCTCTTGAAGTTCACCTTAGCCCATGTATCTTGAAGAAGTCCATTGAAAGTTTCTTTGAACTTCTTAGCCCTAAGCCTAACTGGGCCAACTAGAACCTCTAATGGATCCTTTGATGGTTGGATCGTATCATCGAGGCTCATGAAGAGTAGAAATAGCAGAATAAAAATGGAAATTTGCAAGAGAATGAGGAGTTTCTCTTACCTAAGTGGAGTGACGAAGAGGGATGACCAGAGTAAGGGTAGGTACAGGTGCAAGTTCAACAACTAGAACAAATTCATAGGGATCATGTGGTGAAGAGTTATTTATGAGTGCATTAGAACCACCTAGATTAGGACTTGGAAAAAAATCAATGGAGGAATCAATGAAAAATGAGTCATTTTGGATAGAGTGATGAAACTTTGAAAGAGAAGAAGAGAACATGGTGTTTTCCCAAAAGATAACATGATTCAAGATATGCAATCTAATGGATATAGGATCCCAACAACCAAACCCTTTGTGTTCATTCCCATAACCAAGCAAGCAATATAGATGAGATCGAGGTTGTGATTTAATATGTTTATGAGGTTGTAAAAGTACAAAACGAGCACATCCAAAAGGTTTAAGAGAGGAGTAGTGAGAGGCTTACCACACAATTTTTCAAAGGGAGATAAATTTTGAAGAATTGAAGGAGAGAGTTGATTAATAGTATAAACAACACTAAGAGCCACTTCCCTCCAAAAATTTTCAAGACATTCTGTTGTAATTAGAAAAGAACGGACATAATCAAGAATATGGCAATATTTTCGCTCAGCTCGGCCATTCTACTGTGAGATATGAGGACAAGAACATTGTACCATAGTATGATGATTTTTCAAGAACTGAAGTAAGAAAGAATCTCAATATTCCATGGCATTGTCGGTTCTAAGAACATTTATGGCACAAGAAAACTGAGTTTTAATCATTTTGGCAAAGGTAATGTATATTTGTGGTAGTTCAAAATGATGTTTTAGAAAATATATCTACGTAAACCGTGAATGATCATTAATAAACAACACAAAATACCGAAAACCTTTAATAGATGGAACAAGAGAAAGAACCCAAATATCATACTGAATTAAGCTAAAAGGACTATCTTAAATAGAATCATTTTTGGAAAAAGACAAGGCAGGTTGTTTTGCAAGCTAGCGATGTAAACAATTAAATAATTGAACTTTAGTAGATCCTAATAATCCACGAGAAATTAGAGGTTGGATTGTATTGGCCGAGGCATATCCAAGTCGAAGATGCCATTGATGAATGGAGGTTTTTGTGGTTGGAGCAACGGACACACAATTCTGAGTTAGGTGAGGTGAAGCAAGCTCAGATAATCAGCCCACTTTGCAACCCATTCCGAGAATCTATCCCGTTTATGAATCTTGTACCTGAACAAGATAACTTTTAGGTTTTTCTCACATAATTAACCGACAGAGATAAGATTGATGTCAAATTAGGGATATGGTATATTTCAGGAAGACTGAGATTGGAGGTAGATATGACTAGTATGAGTAATGGGCATTATAGTATCATTCGTAATATGGTTTGCTGGTAAGGAAGCAACATTTGTTTTATCAGATAAAAGATTAATATCAGTGGTCATGTGATTACAACATGCAAAATCAAAAAACTAAGGAGTGTTACCCGAAGTAGCAGACATGGTAATAGAGGGATTGAAGGAGATAACCTATTGAACCATTTCCTCAAGATCACTCATAGTGATGAAGGTAGAGCCGGTAGTAGCAGTAGCAATAATAATAGCGGAAAATCCAGGTTTGAATATATTTTTAGATATAGAGAACCCATCTTTTGATCTCGAAGGATGTGTGGGATAATGTTCAGGAATATGGCCAAGTGCATGACAATATTTGCATTCTATAGTAAGGCAAGTAACAAAAACATAACCCACTTGATGACAATGCATACATGTTTGATTGTCGAATTTCTGATGTAAGGACCGAGTAGTTACAAGAGCTATGTTAATTAGAGGAGGTTTGTCCAAATTGAGACGAGTTTCTTCAAAAATAATCTCTTGAGTAACAGTGTTTAATGAAGGGAGTGGATTCCAAAGTAGAAGAGAGGCTTAGACAAATTCATATTCAGGTCATAGTGCCATGAGTACTTGGATGAGATGCAAGTGATCTTCACTGATTTTGGCTTGAGATAATTGATTCCAAATTGGTTGGACTTGAGTAAGGAAATCATTGATAGATTGACCAGATCCTTGTTTAAGACTGTGAAGTGTAGTCCATAACTGATAATAATGGGCAAGTCCAGTGGTTTGATACCGATTAGCCAAGAAATCCTAGACTTCCTTTGTAGAGTTATAATCTACAAATTGTATGTGAATAACAAGTACTGAGGTGTTACGAAACCATGTGATAATATGATGATTTTTACTATCCCAACCCTCCAAGCGATCTGTAAATTTTGTATCATTTTCATCTTTCTCTTTAGTTGGTTTAATAAAATCTCCAGTAACAATACACCATAGTTTATGACCAATTAATAAGCTTTTCATACCTTAAATCCAAAGTATAGTTTTGTCCACATGAAATAGGTGTAATGGGTTGTGAAATACCATATTTTTCCATGATGATGATAGAGAGTTAAAACACATGGCAGGCACACGGACACCGACTTGTAGGCACCTACCTCTGATAATCTAAGATTGGGACAAGCAATGCAATTTATGTCTTGAGCTTAATTATAGAGGAGAGACATTGTCGGCGTAGGTGGTCAACTAGAATGGGAGAAGGAGAAAGGTTGTCTGTTAGTTGGAGGCAGTGTGGTGGTGGTGGTGGAGCTGACGGGAGAGGAAGAGATCTGTGGCCGATGGCAGTATAAGAATGAGATGATGAAGAGAAAGATGTGGGGGTTATGCTGGAGGCCAATAGGAGAATCAGGGAGCAGAGAAGGGACGATTGTCAATGGTTGCTGCTTACTAGAGAAGAAGAAACAAACAGAAAAAATGAGGGTTAAGGGGAGAAGGCTGGCGGCGTAGCTAGATAAGAAAGGGACGGCTTAGGAGAATAATTAATTACCCATAGGTTAATTAATCGCATGGGTGAATGAGATCAATCGCAAATAAGTAGAGACCACCATGAACACAAATTTTTGTAGAGAAAAATTTTGGATCCAAAGCCTATGCTCTGATACCATGTTAACAGAGATTAAAAAACAAGAAAGAGCTCGTATATTTCTTATTGAATCACTCACTTGTACAAATATGAGTGTGTAAGTGTGTGTGTGTAAAATTTATATGGGACTGGTAGACTGCAAATATTATGCTAAGCAAATCTCCTACAATTAATCGGACTCTTGTGTTCCATTAATCATGCTAACAGTTAAAAAAAGGAATAATAATAAAAATTAAATCTTGATTAAAATAAAATAATTTTCTAAACCTTTAGAAATCAACGAACTAAGTCCTTAGTAGAAAAAATAATTTAATGACTTTTTTTTATCATAAATAGCTCAAGGATAGTCAAGTTAAGAATTCAACTAAATGAGAAGGTGAAAGGTGAAAATCATAACCATATTATGAAACTATAAAATCTCTCTTTCCAGATGTGTAAGAATGTGAAGGGTGAATACTACTCATGTATTTATCAATCAATATATTTTTTTTGAAAAAATAAGTACCAAAATTTAAAACACAGTGAGGATATTTTTTTATAAGTTTCAAAAGTTAAGCCCGGCGCAAACCTAAAATTGGACAGAGTTGTAACCTTCAATTGGACTTTTAAAAATAATTCAGAAATGGAAAGAGAGTAAGAGTGAGTGAGTGAGAGAGAGAGAGAGAGAGAGAGATCAAATATTTATGTGGTCAATGGCATTTCCAGTTACTTAATATTAGTATTATTATATAGCATTAGAAAATAAACATTTCTCGGACATAATCTTTCTCTCACTAATGATTTAGCAAGTTCGTTACATGTCCTCGTCCTTATTTTGGGTTTGTATGAGAATTTTTTTAATATAAGCATAAAAAACACAATAATTGCTCTTGTGGGGATGAATTTTGCTTCTTAACCCATTGACGTTGCATAAGTGAAGGGCTAATGTGCATGTGATAATAGCCCTTTTTTCTTTGAAGTGCTTTGGGCAAATACACAGTTAATTTTTCATATTAGTTTTAGTTCTTTATTTTTTTACTTCAATTATATTCGACTTCAAGGTTTGTTTTGTTGTTTTATTCAAATAAAAGGTTTATTTATTTATTATGTTGGTGGTTGTGACATTGTTTTATTTATTTTAAGTAGTTTGGATTGTCTCAAGCAAATTGTTAAAATGTCTGTAACTGAAACCAAAAATCCTTAAATATCATGTGCATTGATGATAATAAAACCTCCTTCACATACTACATATGATTTTGTAAGAGTTTGAAATACTATTAATCAGCATATTTCTGTGTCTCTTACATTTGAGAGTGATTTTATATACAAGATACAAGACTAAAATAGCAAAATGCAAAACTATTTTATCCCTACTTTACACAATTTTTATTTATGGAAATTAATTGTCATATTTTAACACTCCCCCTCAAGTTGGAGCGTAGATATTTATCATGTCCAACTTGTCAATTGCGTTATAGAACGCCCTTTCAGAGACTACCTTTGTGAGAATATCGGCTAACTGATCTTCAAACTGAACAAACATAAATTATATAATTTTTGGATTAAGATTTTTTTGATCAAATGTAAATATATAAAAGATCAAGGAGAAACAAACCAACGAAAACTAGCAAGTTTAAAAATATACAGAAACAGAGGAATAACCTCTGAAATAACAAAACAAAAGGAACAAGTGAAGAAGGGAACATGCTTCCAAATCACAAAAACAAAAGCTATAACAAAACTAAAAAGAATCAATGAAGGAGCCCAAAGATAGAGATCAAGCCTAACAGAAATGGCCCCCTAAAAGGCCCAAAACCATAGAAGCCCAGCCCATCCATCATCAAAACCAGCCTATAAGGCTCAACAAGAAGTGGAAGAGAAGAGGGGAAATAAAACCAAGCCATGATCAGTCACTTGTCCCAAGACAAAGCCTTGAAAACCAACATTTTTGCCAAGGAAAACCTATAGGAGAAAAAGGAGCACACCACTAACTTAAAGGAGGAAGACCTTTTCACCCTGTAGCTGCATATCACCCAAGACAACCCTAAAGGCAGACAGCTAGCACACAAAAGCAAACCAAACCCCAAGGCACACATCAAAGATGCAAAGGCAACAACACTGCAATGGAAAAGGCACAAGTCACACAGGCACTCCCCATCCAACCAGACCATAACACCTCACCGAACCCAAGTTGACTCACCGAACCCATGCAATGACCTAGCCTTTTCCTAAAACCCGAACCAAGAGGGAAGGACCTTCATCCAAAATTTACTTATGGCGGTTCTTTTCATGAAAGTGGAAAATGGTATAGAAAATTTTCTGAAATTTACAGATGATCTTATGCACCGACAATTAAGTCGAGCAAAAAACCCGATTATTATATTCCTCCCAAAATAAGTATACAATAATTCCTAACAAAACCCGTCTTAGCCTAGTCTTCATGCTATGGCCACCTGTGTTGAGACCATGAAGAGCACTACACAAGGACAACATCTGTCAGTGAATCCTCAATCAGTACTTAATTTGGTTCCAAAGTTGCGCTGACCAACTACAAGTAAAAAGTAAGCGCCGATGAGTTTCAATATCCTGTGAACAAAGGAGACAGATTGGGTTTGGGGACATGAACTGAAGGCGATCTTTTGTTTGAAATTTGTCCAAGGTGACTAACCAGAGAATAAAATTATACGGGGCATAGACCAAGAATCCCAAACGACATGTAACCAATGAACTTCTTCCCCTCGAAGTCTAAAATAATCATAAGCATTCCTAGAGAATTTCTCTCCACTATCCCAGCTTCTGACTAAGTTAATAGCAGCTTCCTAATTTCCACTTGCCTCCATTAACTAGTTTTTTTGAAGTAGAATGGCCTTTCATAACCGGGAGAAGGTTTTATGCGGTTGCTCAACCCAGATAATAGAGGAACAAAGGTAGATGTGGTGCACCCACTGAATCTAGATGGAGTCTGCTTTAAGATTAATATTTCAAATATGGTTGGCTAAGACAGCTCTACTCCTTGCTTTCAAATCCAACAAACATAGGCCCCCTTCATTCTTCGAAAGACAAACTTGCTTCCATGCCACCAGAGCAGCTTGTTTCCCAATACACCCTAACCACAAGAAACTCCTGTAAATACTGATGATACAGGACATAACAACCCCTAGGATAGGAAAGATTCCAACCTAGAATTGAACCATCCCATTCAACACAGACCACAACAACTCCAACCTTCTAGCACAAGTAAAGAATTTACTCATCCAACCCTAAATAACTATCACAAGCTTGTGTAAAAGAGGAGTGTATTGACTCGCCAAAAATCGATAGGGGCTAAGAGGCACTCCCAAGTAAGTAAAAGGAAAGGCTCCTTCGACGAAACTAGTCTGTTATAGAATATCAGTCTTTACAGTCTCCTTCACTCCTCCAAAATAGATGGAGGATTTTGAGGGATTTAGATTAAGACCTGACTCCTTACTAAAAGTTCAAAACTACTGATGAAGGATATTCACCGAACTAAGGTCTCCTCGAAAAAGAAGGAGGACATCATCAGCAAACACAACATGAGTAATGTCAAACAAACTGCACTTTAAGTGAAAGTGAAACCCCGGTAAGCAAGAAGACTACATTAGCATTCTAAAGAAATACTCCATACAACAGATGATCAAATAAGGTGATAAGGGATCAGCCTGCTTGATACCGCTCTGACCCTTGAAGAAATCGTGAAGATTACCGTTGACAGCAATAAAGAAATAGGATGAAGCAACACATTGTATAATTAGATGGAAAAACTTAGGAGAAAGCCCAAGCATGCCGAAAAGATTCTTTAAGAAACCCCACTGGACCGAGTTAGAGACTTTTCTAAAGTCAATTTTCATAAGGCATTTCGAAGAAGTCATCTTGCAGCCACATTCCTGAAGCAACTCTTAAACCAAGAAAATATTATTTGCCATTTTTGTCCACCTATGAAAGCATTCTGCATTGGCCCAATAATGTCTTGTAGGACCCGGCTAACTTGTCTGAAAGAAGCTTAGAAATCACTTTATAAATGACATTGCAACAGGAGATTGGCTGGAAGTCACTAAGATAAGAGACATTTACAGATTTAGGAATCAATGCAATGATAGAGTGATTTATCTACTTAAGCATCTTCCCGGAGCTGAAAAAATCCTGAATAGCCAAGACAAAGTCAGTCCCTACAATGTCCCAAGCTTTTTTTGAATAAAAAAGTAGAGAAACCATCTGGCCTGGAGCTTTATCATTACTATTACTGAATAGGGCCACCTTAATGTCCTCACCCGAAAAAGGAGCAAAAAGACAACCATCATGGGCTGAGGGAGCAAGACATGACCCACACCGAATAACATCCATGTCCAAAGGTGTCATTTCCTTTGACACACCTAGGAGGTTCTTATAGAAATTTACAAATTCATCCTCAACCTCTGATTTTGATGAAGTAAGAACTCTAGTACTGCCCATAATAGAAGCAATGAACCTCTTTCGCTGCTTCTGACCCATGATAGCGTGAAAGAAACTGGTGCCCTTATCACAGTCTTTGAAATAATAAAACTTGAGCTTCTGGCTAAAGAACATTTTCTCCGCTGATTTAAGATGGACGAGATTGATGTGCAATTCTTCTCAATATCCAAAGCTGAGAGTTGTTCTTGTCCTCATGCAAATCTATTTGAATACCTTCCATACTACTATGACTGAAATGATGTTTTCCCAACTCCTTTAAAGGCAACTTTAACCTCTTTAGCTTTAAGCACAAGACAAACATCAGTGAGCCATATACTCCCAAGTTTCATGAGGTGGCCGTCAAGTCAAGGAAATTATCATGCAAATAAAAGATATCCAAGTCCTCCAAGTACATTCAACAATAAATGTAATAAAATATCATGCATTAGAAAAAGATGAGACATTTGCAAGACCCCAAACACTAGAATGAATGACGGAAAATGGTTTTACACTTTTATTTAAACTTGGCAAATAGGAAATACGATGACTTTTCACCAGTTCACAAATTTCACACTGAAAATTCAAAATACTTAAACTCAAAAATAAATGAGGTTATAACTTCTTAAGGTACCCAAATGAAAAATATCTATGTCATCGATGCCACACCATACGAGAGTGTGAGCTTGATCCGTACTTCTGGTTTGATACGCGTGACCCAACTTTGACCCTTCTTGTTCCGTTAATTTCAAATACTACAGGTTATTCCATCTAACACCATAACCAAGAATCTTTAAGGTTAGAATATCCTAAAAAACACAAAATAAAGGCCAAA
The DNA here is from genome assembly GCA_015731905.1 of Salix dunnii. Classification (NCBI taxonomy): domain Eukaryota; kingdom Viridiplantae; phylum Streptophyta; class Magnoliopsida; order Malpighiales; family Salicaceae; genus Salix; species Salix dunnii. Next base: position 7,087,780 of record CM027668.1, on the reverse strand, counting down.
ATGTTATTGTGCACTTAAGAGTAGTAGTAATTTGACTAACCGATAAGAGATTATATTTAGTGTTATAGTATTAGTCAAAATGATAGATCCTTCTTTCGTAACAGGGGAGGTACTATCGTTAGCAGTGTATATAGCTAACTGTGAGGAAGGTTTATGGCAGATTAAATTATTAAAATCTCTAGTCATATGATTAGATGCACCTATATCAATAATCCAAACATTATTTTTAGTAATAAAAGAATGTATATTTTTTTCGATAATACTCGGATGGACATATTCTCTGCAGGTTGTACCTTATCTACTTTCGTCAGGTGTACCATAGGTTTTCTGATATTTTTCTAAGATTTTTTCATAAAATCCTTGTAGTCTGGGTAGCCAACAATTTTGTAATACCTTTGTTTTGAGTGTCCCATTTCACTGCAATGAGAACACATCAATCCAATTGTATTTTTGTATTTTCGATCAACCCGGTTAGCCCCATTTTGATCAGCTCAGTGAGCCTTTAAATTTTTCCCTAAACAACTATTCCCCTCAATCCTTTCCCTCTTTTGCAAACCGTGTCATCCTGTCTCCCCTCTCTCTCCCGTGCTCTCCCACCAACCGATGATGCTTTTTCATCATCATGGTGGGTTTAGTGAACCTCGGAGGGCCACCACCATGCTTGCCCTCTATGATCTGTTTCTAGGAGTGCTCTCGGTGGACGGCGATGTAAGCTCCTTCAAGGTCTAATTTTGGATCCTTGCGTAGGATCTCACCTCGAATGTGTTAAAAATAGGGTCGAGTCAACTAAAGAAAATATGGACTCAGGGGCGTGCCATGGCCGAGTGGAGGTGGAGGGTCCCCTCGACAGTTCCTCCCTGGGATGCACTCCGACCATCAATCTCTTAGAAGATGGACACTAGTTCTGTATAATAGGTGGACAATGGACGACCATCTTGTCGGGTGGTGAATGAGCGTTGATTTAGCTCGAAGATGCAAGTTTCATCGGTGTTGTCATCGAAGGTTCCAGTGACGGCATCTCAAATGTCTTTGGTTGTCCGGAGACAGATGAACCTCTACATCAGAGATGGTTTCATGGAGTCGATGAGCCAACTCTTGACTCGGTGGTTCTTGGTGACCCATGCTTCCAGTCATGGGTCACCTGGCTCGAGTCATAGAGTGTCTCCAATAAGGTATCCAACCTTGTTACTAGCCCCAATTCACATTTCTATTAATTGGGATCATAATGAATAATTGTTTTCATCCAGGATAATGCTTGCTAGAAATACCGAATTGTCTTGATGAACAACGATTTATGGTGATAGATTGGAGATAAGTGTGTTCATAGGGTTAATTTCCATTTTGTTGGTTTTTGTTTTTGAATATCTAGGTTGTGTGGGTTACTGTTCTGGGTTGAGTTTTGAATGTTTGTGGGTTCTAGGTTGAAGTTGTAGGTAGGATGAAGGTTTTTTCTTAGTTGTCTAGGTTGAAGACTGGGTTTTTCTGGGTTTGTGATTTTTTGGGTTTTTTTTGGGAAAGATATTCGTTGATGAATATGGGAAGAACCTCGATTTGAACAATAATAGTTCAATGAAAAAAATGTACTTGAATGACTTTGATTTGAACAATAATAATTCAATGAATAGTGTCCAAAACACTAGTCTTCGGAAAAAAAATCAGACTTGCTCTGATACCATATAGGAATTTGAAATACTATTAAACAATATATTTCTATGTGTTTCTCTTATATTTGAGAGTGATTTTATAGACAAGTTGCAAGATTAAAAAAGCAAAATTCAAAACTATTTTATCTTTACTTTACACAATTTCTATTTCTAAAAATTAATGACTATATTTTAACAGATTTGAAGGGTGTTATGAAGCTACCCCTTGCTGAGGATGCCGGGGATCGAGGTTTTGATTCATCCCTTTTAAAATTTTCATTTTTTTAGTCGATCTTTGTTCTCCTCACAGGCAAAGTTTGAATAAGTTCGATTTGTGTGTATTCTTGAATGTCTCTTTTGCTTAGTTGAATCCTCAGTTCGTTCGTTCTGATCCATATAGTTTTGACACATGTTATGCTATTGAGAAACTCCTAAGGATGGGTCCTTGATTCCTTGTACAAAGGTACTTCTAAAGCAACATTTGTGGTTTAATGCAGGAGATGTGGCTTGTTTGGCATGGGGTTGATCCCTCGCTAAAGGTATCATGCATTCACTCTTGTGTTTCTTTTGATGGTGTGGTTTGCACCGTTGATCATTTTTGACATAGACCCTACAATTGGTGGAGTGGTCTCGAAAAGATGGAGATTGTGTTCGGAAAGGAATGCAGTTTGGAAAAGCCTCTGTAAACTATTGAAAATTAAGAAAAGTTACTTCATTGTATTTGGAGTACTTATTGACGAATTTTTATCACATCCTTGTTTCTTTTTTAATGTAGGACGGGCACACAACATTGTTGTTGCTGAAAGAGTAGTACTAAATTTTATTTAGCAGACGAGCGAAAAAGCAACTCTGACTGAGATTTCTTTATCTCCTAGAATTTGGAAATAAAATCAAGTGATATGGTGTAGTTACTTGCATCATCATCATTAATTTAACAAGGATCTGTGGCTGTATTAGAGTACGTAACAAGAGATGGAAATCATCAAAGTGTTATGGGTTGGAAGTGTAAAAGGACAGTGGTGATCAATGCAAGTGGCCCAAAAACTCTAAAACATATGATTTTGTAGTAAGAATCACTTTACTCATGCTGTTACTGCTGCATGTTTCAAATTGCAGGTTATATTTTGTTAACATGACCACATGCTGTTTCAGATGGATGTATGAATAGAACATCCGAACATGGTTGCTAATATTTTGTATTGGATATTAATGTAGATCAAATGAACTGTTTTTGGTCCCATGGTTGGGTTACAGAACAGGGGATAACTATTCCCCTTTCCCTTAATCTTTCTCCTTGAATTGTACGTGGGATTTGATACTAGATCTCTCGATACCATGAAAGTGGATTCACCAACTTATCAAGCCTGCACACAAGAACAAGTTGCAATTCTTTTAGCCAGTGAATTTCATATGAAATCCAAAGTGGGCTTCGCACATGCAGTTAATTGAATTTCAATCCAGCAGACCTGTAAAATTGGTTCATAATTATGTTTGTTTCCTTGTGCAAAAGTTCTTATATTGTTCATGTATCCAATAGACAGTGGTTGATGCCGCACACCCAGCTTGCATTTTAAAGACAAAAAAACAGCACCAGGTTTACATTTGGTTGATAAGTGGGCGGTATGGTCCACTTCCTCGCTTGTGCTCCATAGTAATAATCTTTCCGTTGGCTTTGTGTATGTATTTTTCTTGACTTGTAACATTCTCTTGTCTTTGCTAATGGGTGGAGGTCAGAATCACATAATGGGTTTATCTGATATGGTTATGATAAAAGATAATCATATCTCAACTGCTGGAGGTATCATAAACGCCATCAAATCTTATGGTTGGTATCTAGAGCAATGAAACCTTCAGATGGAGTTTGAGGTAGTTTTTTCACATTTTAAATTCTTCTCTCTAGCAGATTTTTAAAGAATCAGAAATAGTTTGATAGTGGGATGGAATTAATCTGCAAAACTCTGTGTGTGTGTGCCTTGCTGATCTTGATTTTTTTCCCAAAAGGTCGAGACCATGACTCTTGTGGAAGTATATAAAGCTAGATAATATGGTTATAACACTACCAAATGGGAATGTTGATGTATCTATGCTCAAAGATGCTGTGAAGATGTTCAATGGGAGATTTGAGACTGAGGGAGCACTTACTATCAGCTATGCTTTATTTTCCTACTCATTTCGTGGTATTTTAGTTTAATCTGATTAATATCGATCATGTCTAATTTCCCGTGGGGCACTTTTATTAAATTTGACATGTCTGGCTTGTGAGGATCATGGTTGTTAAAATCATGATTTTGACATGAATTGGAAGTTGTTTCTGAACTCGGATCGTAAAATTGGAATCATAAAATCATTTTTGAAATTTACCGTATAAAAATCATAAAATCACAACTAAAATCGTGTAGGTAGAAAAATCATAAAATCATAAGTAAAATATTTTCAAATACAATATAATATAATTATGGCTATAAAATTTTATTAGTTAAGGTTTATACATGATTTAAAAAAATTAAAAATATATAACAATTATATCATTATATTAGTATTTAAAAAATACTGATTTTTTTTTATTTTTTTTATTTTAAAACTAGGAGAGAGGGGGGGAGGTGCCTAGCCTGAGGGGCTAGTGGGTAGGTTGTAGATGTAGGCAGAAGGGATGGATTTTGGATAAAATTAGAGGATCGTAAAATCAAACCGATTCAATTTGATTTTATGATTTCGTATGATTTTATTGTATTTTTGACTGAATTTGACCCAAATTGATTTTTCTATTCAAATTATCAAGGTTTGATGAGTTGACTTGTAAAATCGTATAATTTTATGAGTCAACTCGCGATCATGACAATCATAATAAGGACACAAGTCTTGTGTCTATCTTTGTCAACAGTCATGTAGAAATCTGTGCAAAACTTGCCATCATTTACATGATAGATATACATGACTGAGGCTGTTGTGTGCTTTTGTCAATAAATTAGCATCTGGTTATAATCTTTTTGCTTTTTATGGTAACCATGAATGATCAAGTACGCTACATATTTATATAACTAGACAATATAAATTCAGAGATGCTCACATATATAGATGTCTCACGAACGGAATTTCAGGAACTGCTATCTAGAAGTCTTATATCTGTGTGAAACAATACTCTTTTTCATGTCGTGCAATCAAAATACAGTTTATCATGATGTTTTCTATGGAAATGCGCTCTCAATGCTTGGTTTCTGATCCCCTGAATAGACAGGATATAGCGGTTGCGATTGAATAAAAATATGTATTCAAACTGAATACATAACTTTTCATCACCGTTCTGCATTTTCTTAAATAAAATAACCCCGTAAAGCAACATGAAACTTGCCATCTGAAATGTTCAGCAAGTCTAGCTTTCATCTCTAGAAGACTGTCCGAAATGTTCAGCAAGTCTAGCTTTCATTTCTAGAAGACTGTTTGAATTTCTTCTCTCTTACACTTATCAGAGCCTTTGCCTCGCTGCTAGGATCTATTTCATGACCTTGTGATGCCAAAAATCTCTTGTTTATCCTGCCTTTGCAAATCTATTTAAATGCATATTGCCATGTTATCTTCAGCACTTTGCTACGTTGCCAACCGTGATATACTCCATTATTTGACCTGAGCATATGTCATGCATACAAGTTTCATCTTTACATGGGATATGGAGCTTATTCTGCTATCTTGTTGAGGCTAACACCTGCTAAAACTGTTTCACTGTAACAGGCATCTGGCAATGTCACTGGGCGCTCAAAATTTGACAGGCTGGGGTAACCTACCTTCCAGGTAATTTTTCAATCTAATTATGGCAGTTTCTTTCTTTCCACTATATTGCAAGTTATTGTTTTTATGCAAACACATTAAGGTGGGATCTGACTAGGATGCTGCATCACTTTATCCGAATTAGTAATCGGCATTGTATACATAAACGAATCATTTGCATGCAAATTTAGCTGCTTAGTACAAAACTTGTTAATTTGGTTCCTTGACTATTGCAAGGGTTCTCTGACACAGTCTGCTAAAGTGCTTGACATATCCCTCGAAATTGATACGGAACTGGAACTTCAGTTGGAAGACGTACAAAATGAGTATGATTTTCTGTCTTAATTTTAGCAAATCGGTTCTGTCCAGGATATGAAAGGAAAAGGCCGCCCCCAACACCGTGTTGCTGTAGAAGATCCTCGCTTCAGGAATGATGACACAGTCTTGTTTCACTCGTCTGCTTGGTTGATAAGGCACTTATCATACCTGCATCCTGGCTATCGTTGAGAGTTTTTCCTATGGTTTTTTTTTGTTTCTAACTAATTTAATGCAACATGATGTGCAGGGGGTGGCAGGGCCCCGGCTCCAGCAAAAACTCCCCCCTGCCACGGTGCCACCCCATTGATAATTATAAAATTTAACTTTTGATCTCCTCTGATTTTTTTTCTCTAATTATAAAATGTACCGCCTCCGCCCATAATGATGTGGAAAATATGAACTTTATATCCCATTAATAAAATAACATTCACGGCATGTGTAGGGGACGAAACGAGATGCGTCGGCATGGCTCACCTAGTAAATAAATATATTATAAAATACGACATTAAAACCGTGATTTACAGTGAAAGAAGGCAGAACTGTGCCCCCACATGCACCTATTTTATATTTATGCCTAACATCTTTGAAAAACTGGCTTCAGCGTGCGTTTTTCCTCCCACCAAAGCTCGCTAGCAGTCAGCATTGAAAACGATTCCTTCTTGGATAATAATTCAACTAATTATATCTAACAAAAAGAGATCTGTCCTAACCTTTTTTATTTATATTATTTTTCTCCTGTCCTGTGGTTTTGATCAGTCCTCTGTCATTCCCTTATCCTCGTACTCCTCTATAGAGAAGCTCGTCATAATTTTTTCGTTGAATAGTCCACCATGGCTACATCTCATGTGGTAGGGTAGGGTTGAACAGGGTGGAAATGTCAATTTTCTAGAGGGAGAGGGAGACCAAAAATAATGTCAATTATAATGGCATAAACTATTTTTCAACTATTCTTTTATCTCAAAAGTTAACAGCGAAATAAATTTCCAGAGGGGACTCGAATTGAAGAATCGGGGAACTCACTCACGACCGGATTAACCGAGCTACCAAAAGGTTAAATAGCAGCTATCTTGCTTGAATAGCTAGTAGTTTCTGTTGAGTCTTATTGCCCTGCCATGGGAAAAGCTTTGACGAACCATATTTGAAGCTATGTATGTTTTGGTTGCGAAATCAAATTGGTTTTTTCACTAAAATCAAGGGACACTAAACTTGTTGCTTTGCTTGCATTCTGATTGCTCGCTGAAACGAAAAACAAAATGGCTTCTGTTCATGTCTCTGCCGGGCAATTAATAGCCATTACTGCTCAGTAGCAAATCACTGGCTCACATTTATGCGGGTTGTGCTGGCTAGCAATTGGCGTAGCTTTCCCAAAATTTTATTTCTGAATCATCAAAATCATAGTTATTTATTTTGTTCTGTTCCAGCCGGAATGGCCGGAATGTTTCGTTCCATTCAACAAACTGGGACAAAACGACGTCGTTTTTGTTCTGGTTTTAATTCCGGTCCGATCCAGAAATTCCGGCCAAATTCCGGCCGGAACGCCTCGATTCCGTTCCGGGCGTCCCGTTCCGGGTTCAAAATCTATTTTTTTTATTAAAAAAAAAATTATTTTTTATATCTATACATCAAAATAATTTAAAAACACCAAAATATTTTAAATAAAAAGAAATTCAAATTTTAATTATGCTTGTTAAATTAATATTTTATTTTTTTTCATATATATATATAATTAATTATATATGAACAATACGACACCGAAACGGCACGCCGGAACGCTCCGAAACCGGAACGTTCCGTTCCAATCGAAAAACCGGAACGGTGACTGGAACGGCGACCGGAACGGTATTGATAACTATGATCAAAACTGAATCTGGACACTGACAAGGAAGACGGGAAATGTCAGCGAACATTTCATTTAAAATACAAGTATAGGTGAGGATATAAAATATAATTTATATTATTTTTTATTATATTATTTTAAATAAAAAGCTTGGAGCTTGAAATTTGTGTAAATTTATACTATTTTATACATGATTTTTTATTAAATAAAATAGTGATAATGACATTTAAATTTATAATTGCTGAGTTATAAAATTTTGATATTATATTAAGATATATTATCTCATTTAAAAAATAATATTTATATTATTTTTTAATAATAAAAAATAAAACATTTAAAACATAACCATGCATAGGCCCTTAAATGGTCACCGTAAAAGTAACGCATATCTCGTAGCAGAAGTGGTAAGAATATGTTTTAGTCGTTTTTTTTTTTTCACAAAACTTTTTAAATATAAAGAATGATGTTAATTAATATAAATAATAGTACAATATAGAGTAAAGAAATTTAAGGTTCATGTAATATTAATGCTCAATTTGGCTATTAAATCATCATAACCCGTAAATTGACAATGAGATATGCATGTAATAATTTTTTCAGTATTGAAATAATGATTGATTTCCAAAATATTATTTTTAACACTATTATACCAAAACAATCTAAAAATATAATTTAAAATAAAACATTAAAAAGTATTTTCTTTCAAAAACACGCAAAAATAAACTCTCTCGATATCATCATCATCACCACTTGACTACGCAAATAAATGTCCCCATCAGAATGGACAGCGCCTCTTAAACAAAGGTATTAGGGTGTCAGCATCAACTGTCCAAGATGCAGAAGAACATCTCGTTTTCTTGCCATTGGATGGATGCGTGGCTGGGGCACTTAATACTGTAATTAATATGTAGATAGGAGCTTGTTGCTGTCCCAGATCCATTAAATAATTTTATCTGCATCTCCTGAATCTATAAAAACAAGGTATCATTGCAGGGGATAAAAACAAGCAACTCGAATTTAATATCTCCACCAGCTTCAATATCTTAGCATAGTTATCTTCTCAGGTCGCCAATGTGCTGTGTGCAGTGTATCATCTCAGGTGGGAATTGATCACTTGGAAGATATAGTTATGGCTGTGAATATTATTGTATTGAATACGAAAACTGAGAATGATTTCTTCAAAAATGGTTTCTTCTGTTAAATTGTTTTCCTCTCGACACTTTAATTATTCTACCACCCACTCCATCAACACTAATCTTCAAAACGAAGTGAAGTGTTCATCCTTTGATTATTCTTTTCACCTAAAAAGCAAAACGTGGTTAAATGAGATGGACGTTGATTTATTACCACTCCCCCCACTTTCTAAACCCCGCCGTGGCCTGAGAGACTTGTTGAGGTGGCTGCCTGGCAAAGATCTCTCTCTCTACCCTTCCTCAGGGAAGCGTACAAGGGTGTACAAAAGATTATAGGGTCCTGTCCCGTCTTTTCAGAGTTAAAAACTTCGTGTTGCGTACTGCATTGCTATCGTAATATTTATTTTATAAATATATTAAAAATTTATTTTCTATTTTTAAAAAAATTATTTTTTATATTATCTTGGTCTTGAAATATTATTTTTTAATTTAAAATATTTAAAAAACGGAGTGTAAAAAGGAGGGATTGAACAGCAATTATGAATTTAGCGATCGTACCGCTAACTTTTGAAGACCAGTTAAAAGCACTGGTTGAACTTTCATAAAGAAAGGAAGGGCGCCGACCATGTACGCGTCCATATCCCATCTAGCAAACACATCTCTAATTCCATGCAGCGTGGCATCCCATGTCAGTCCTTGCTACTTCCATGAACATGATCGAGATATCCACCGACTGTTCAGTTAAAAGAATGAGCACGTACGTGATTAGTAAGAAAATAAAAGATGAGATCATTTTACCTTACATCATATTTTTTTTGCCTTTTTATTGATAAATCTATGTTTTTTTATCCTTCAACATCCTATTTATTATAATTTATTTCCTCTATAATTATTTAAAATTATTTCTTATCATTTAACATCGTTTTATAATTTGTTAAATTTTGTTTTTTTATAGTTATTTTAGTTTTATAACTGGCGTGCCTAGAGGATTAATTCAAACTTTTTTATATTTATTTTTAATTGATATTCTTAAAAATAGAATATGACACGACAACGCGCACCACTTCATTAAGGTAATCCACTCGACCATATTTGTTTTGTTGACGAAAACAACTGCAATTCATGACGTGTTTCCAGGGAAGGAATCTTTGAAACGAGGGAGCATTTTGCAAGACATGGGATTCAATACCATGCATCGAAGGACACTTGGCTCGAAAACATTAGTTGCGCTATTGAAAACATTGCAGCCGTTTAATTTTTTTTTATTGATATATTTTCTTGAAAGAAAAAAAAAACAATGAGAAAGACCTACAATACAGAGCTAGTTAACTTTTTGGCTTATAAGGCTAATCGTGATCTCTGAAAGGGTTGCTGATGAAAGCATGAGATTGGAATGTTTAAACAATCACTCTTTATTAGCCCTTAAATTCCATGTGGGTCATGTCATGTACACATGTTTTAAGCGGGCATTTTCCAAGCATCATCAGCATAATTTAGAGAGAGAAAATGAGGTTACAGTAAATCAAGGCGAAGAGCAACCAGCAAACGGCAGGCCGTTTAAAATCTGAGTGCAGAGGTAAAGCAGAGGTGGGACCTTTCGTGCCCCGAATTTGACGAGCATTTTTTTATTATTATTAAAAATCAAAGCATTCTGATAAAATAAAAATCCAAAAGTAAGCCAACAAAGCATAGCATAAGCCTCGCCTGGAAAGGAGTCATGATGATGGAGAATTGTCTACAGGGGGCGGCTTGTTCTCTGCTGATCATCCCATCAATGATGCAGCCTCTTCCTACGCCAGTGGATTGCATCAACAGGAGTGTATATGAAATTCTACTTGGGGGGTGGGGGTCACGCGCCTAGCAGCCAAAGAAAAAGCATGAAATAATTTTCTTGGCCGGTCGGAGTGTAATTTACATTGTTTTTATAAGTGTTTTTTATTTAAAATTTATTAAAATGATATTATTTTATTTTTAAAAAGATTATTTTTTATATTATTATATGAAAATATCTAAAAATATTATTTTTAATTTAAAATAAATAATAAAAAATATTTTTTTAAAAAAATATTTTTAATACACAATCAAACATACATTTCATTTCATGATGATCAAAGATGACGTCAACAAACAGTATGATAAAGCACATGAAAAGAAAAAAAATGTGGGAAAAGGCCTCCACTTCGGCGTACCCTTGGCAGCAGCGCACGCATCTTTGGAGTTTGGAGACGTTTTCTCGCCTAACCCCTGATTCTTAGATTACAAGAGTGAATTTGCCCGCGTGATAAGCATAATCTTTTTATAAAAAATTATTTGATTTTTTATATATTATAATTTTTTATTTTAATATTTAATTAATAAAATTATAATTAATTAAATATATTAGAAATGAATTTTTTTCAATAAAAAACGATTGAATATTGCTACTATTAAAACTCTTTTGATAAAATTTATTAGAAATATTTTTTTCTATATATGAAACTGGATGTAAAATTTATTGCTCATATTATTACATCAAAAATATTTTAGAATATTAATAGTAAATTATTATTTTTTGAAAAATAATATCTATCTATCTGAATTAAATAAATATAAAAATATATAAAAAACTCTCATATATTATAAGAAAAAAAATATTATAAATAATCATTATCATTATTTTTTAATACCTTGTCTATAATAATAAGTCATTTCAACATCTAAGAATATTAACAAAAAATGAAATTAAAAACTAAATAAATGATAAAATAAAAATAAATATTATTAGATTTTAAAAAATTATCTGAATTGAAGAATAAAAAAAATAGACAATATTATTTTTTAAATGATCACCAATAGAAATAAAAATGTAAATATTAAAAAACTAAATCTAATAACAGTGAAAATAATAAAATTGATGAGAGAAAAAAATTCCATAATTTTTTTATTTTCATATCATGATATTAAAAGTATTTTCGAACAATGATATTAATTTTTTTTTCAAAAAAACATAGGCTATATATTAAGGCTCTAGCATTAAATAAATATCAAAATATATAATTAGGCTGACATATTTAAAAGAAAATAAAACTTACAAATAATCATTATTATTATTTTGAATTTTTTATTTATAATAATTAGAAAATTCAATACCTGACAATATTAACAAAAAATAAATATTAATATATTTAAAGAAACTGTTGAACTTGAAGAATAAAAAAAAGAAATAATAATAAATATTATTTTTGAAATGATCATTAATACAAAATAAAAATTAAACATTGAAAAAAATCTTAATCACAGTGGAATAAAAAAAAAATGGAAACAATAACCAAGAGCATGCACATATAAACATGGACAAAAATAAGAATTAAAAGTATAGGATTAAAAATATAAGAGATAAAAAAAAATCTGTAGAAATATAATTTAAAGGACAAAATTGAAATAAATCCTAATATGAAAATTCCATGATCCGAAATAAAACCAGAAATTAAAAAAAGTGAGATCGAAATGAAACTCAAATATGTAATTTATCCCCATGAAAGGAAATTGAAAGGAATCAAACTTTGGCATCAAAATTATTAAGGATTTATGATTAATTTGCTTAGAAGGATAAAATTGAAATAAATCAAAACTTGGATACCAAAAATATTAAGGATTTCAGGCCAAAACGAAAATTAAAAACCCAGGGACCGAAGTGAAACTACACTATATGATTACTTTGAATTGAAGGACTCAATTGAAACCAATTAAAACTTATATAATTGCAATAAGGGCCATAACAACAAATTCAGACGTTCAGGGACTGAAATGAATCTTGCCAAAAACACTGCTTCGCTGATGTCATCTTGCGCAGGAGGAGAGAGAAATCAGGGGGAAATTCAAATACCTATTGACACGTACTCGAACATCACATGGATACGCGCGCCGTCCCATGTGGAAGAAAGCATGACGGAAAATCATTCTAGACGCCGGTTGGGCATTTTTAGACGTCGTAGGCCGACGCATGCGCCGTTCAAAATACGTGTGAAGGTGGAAATGGACAGCGCTTGATGGGACGCTCGAACAATAATCCGACGTGAAAAAGAAAAAAAATTGGATAATTATCGTATCGCCCCTCTCACCTTGTGCATTATTTTGTCCTTTTGGAGGGTTAAAACGGTGAGTGCACTGTTCTAAGAAATATATAAAAACAAATAAACCGGCCGGACGAACTGGACCGAAAACGCGCAATGACCGGTTAGCCCCTCAGACCAGCGCCCTTATTTGTCATTTTGCGAGGGACAATACTGTTATTTCACTGTTCATGGTCGGAAAAAGACAGAAAAAAGATAGACGAACTCCCGCGCACCACCGGATCAAATTGCGAGTCCACAGTGACAGTGAGTCACAGTGAACAATAAATGAACAGGAACAGACGATTCTTTTTTAGCTCCTTCTTAATGTTAATGATATTTAAAAAAAAAGATTTTTTAATATAAATTTTCAATAAATATATATTATTCCAATACATTTCTATATAAAAAAATATAGAAATTCAATTGGGCAGGTAGTGAATAATAATAAATAAAATGAATTTTTCATTTCTTTCTTTGGTATTATTTTATAACGAATTTTGGAAGTATTTGTAAGTGTTAACTAAATTCAAATTATAATAGAAGAATAAAAAACAAGTGGATTGTCAAACAAGCCCGCCAAACGACGTTACCTGTAAATGTTGTATGTTGCCATCTCATACCATTTTCTCTCTTTAAAGTCCGAATTCGGGCTTTAAATCAACGTGTTCAGTTGGTGGCATGTGGAATAGGTAGTTGGAGATCTAAGATTCGCGGTATACCAAATTGATAATTGAGGCGTCAATCTGGATTTTTTTAAAATAAAAAGGCCAACAATTCAATATTCTCGTGCTTTGTTAAATGCAGAGCTAAATACAAGTCTCTCTCTCTCGATCAAATGCTGAGTCAAGACATGTACAAGTTTACCTATTTATTAGACCCGCCACTATTTATTATTTATTTGAGAAAATTTTATTTTTAAAAAAATATATTTATAAATAGAAAATAAAACTTTAATTATTTAATTTTTTTATAAAAAATACACGTTATAATTCAAACCCAAAATTTTTGTTTACACCTCAAATCTTTTTTAAGCATATCATACTTATTGGGGATGACCTCCCACTATCAAGCTCGATCAAATATTAAACTTGTGTGTGTGTGTGTGTGTGTGTTTTTGTTTGGCTTTGAGTGAATTCAGGCTTCATTGTTGTACTCTAATCATATATATACATATACATATATATATATATATATATATATATATATATATATATATATTTTTTACTTTATTCTCTTTTTTTATATAAAAAGGGATTAACTATAAAAAAAAAACATGAAGAATCCCGCGTAAAAAGGGGTTTGAAATATAGATTATTTGCTTATGCTTATTTTTAATCTTTATCTTCAACATAATTGTATTTTTTTAAGAAAAAAATTAATTATGAATAAAAAATTTATTAAATTCAACATAAAAAATATTTTGTATCAGTCTTCAGTTAAATTATTAGAATAAAAATCTAACCAACTACCCAAATACATGAACTTTATCCCAATTTATTTTAATTTTTCCAGACATCAATAAAAACCCGTGTTACGTGATGGTCATGTAAATTCTATTCTACAACATCAATTCATGCAATAAACGCATTGCAGAAACTATTTAGTAAATGATTTGCTAGTCAAAGTTTGAGGCTATTTTTTTTTTTAATTTTATATTCAAATGATATTATTGCTAATATGATATTAATTCAAAATTTATATAATCATTAACTCTAGAATCTATAAAATTAGTTGATACATATAAACTAACTCAAGACACCCATATATATATATATATATATATATATATATATATATTGTAAGAATTAACAACTGCAGCATTTATGAGCTATTGATAAAAAATAAAAAAAATTGCTATAAAAAAATTTATGACTCAAAGTAACATTACACATATAAAGATTATATGAATCATTTTTTATTTTAAATTAATTTTTTGTATGTTTTTATATTATTTTTACATGTTGATGTCAAAAATAATTTAAAAAAATATCATTATAATATATTTCTAAATAAAAAATACTTTTAAAAATAATTTAGACCACACTCCTCAATATTTACTAAATGAGTTCTTAGCCCTTTAAATATTGTACGAGAAATCTCAATTACTGTGGTGTTTTCTTCAAATTAATCCAACCCCCTAACGCAGCATAAACTTGTTAGTTAATACAATTACATGAAGAGAAACAATTTTTTTAATTAATTATGTCATCTCATTTTTCCAGCCCATGAGTTTAGTTTTTATTGTTATAATTTAATTTTGATTTTATTCTCTTAAGCTGTCATGTGTATTCAGGGGCAGGAATAACAATATAATATAATTAATTAAAAAAATGTTTTTCTTCATGTAATTTTTGATTCAGTGAGTTGAGGGTTATCAAGTACTGTGCCTTGTTCTGTTCCAATGCGAAAAATAAAGAAACAAAGCTTTAAATATTGAAAATAAAAAAGAAGAGTGAAACACGCGCGTATCGAGAAACGCGTGGAACGGTAATTAACTTGAGTGAAGAAAGAAATCGCCCTTTATTCTCTCTCTTTACTTGAGGAAAACCGTAACAACTTGCCAGGAGGAATAAGGGCAGGGATGCAAGAAGGGGCGCGTGAGAAATGAAAGGCCTGTGTTTTCTTTTTCTTGCAAGATGGATAAACCATACTTGTAAATTTTATTTCTTTCTACTAATATTTTGTATCAGTTTAAAATATAAAATAAAATAATATTATTTTTATCTTAATTTATATTATAGCCTGTTCTGGAATTTTAATCAAATAGTGATCGAAATATACTGGTTTTTATTTTATTTGTTCTGTTTTAATCAGATAATATTTTTTAAATAATAAATAATTTTACAATATCAATCATATATCTTAATTCGGCCGTTAAATTAATATAAAATTTTATGAAGAATCTTTTGACATATTTATATATGTTATGTTAAAATTTAAGAGCAATTAGAGAAAACAAAGACTTTACGAGATTGATGACGACATTCTTGTAATATTATATATATTTATAATTTTATTCAGAAAAATCATTTTATTTTATTTAGATTAAATTGCACAATTCTAAATAATTTTATTTTAAGACTTGAACTATTTTTTATTTAAATTAATATTTAATTATATATAACCATAAACAATATAACACCTAAACTGTACACCAAAATAACATTTCAAAACATTATAAAATCATAATATTCTATTCTAATTAAAAAAAACAAAATACCAATCAAATCGTATTAATAACTTTAGGATAAACACCCCCACTTCCACGCAAAGGATTGGAATTATTTTATTTTTTTCGTTTTATAATTTTTAATCATGTCAATTATAAAAATCGACAACCTCAGCCGAAACCATATCTATGTGCAAACATTTAAGCCTCGTTTGTAGCTCTAGAGAGAGCATTTGATATTCAGATAACCGCTGTTTTTGTTCCTACCATTAAAAAAAAAAAATATTGAGTTTCAGTGCTGTAAAAGCTAAAATAATATGTTTTTTACTTTTTTTTAATTTTACATATAAAAATCTATTTCATAATAATTTTAATCAAATATATATTTTATTAATAATAATTGGACGAGACGAAACAAACCGACCTCACAAAGAATTTCTTTCCTCCTAATTATAAAGACAAGCACACAACCCTTGAAGCCAAACCGACCTTAACAAGACTAAAAATCCACAAAAGAATTTCTCTCTCCTCGGCCCCCTGATTATTCTATTGCCAGTGTCATAAGTGGTGTTGCTGACTGTGAGAGAGAGAGAGAGCCCTGCAATTTCTTAACTACAATTGCATATAAAACTATTAACTTGAACTCGACAAACCAGCAAAATCAAAGAAAACAAAAGGAGGAGATTCCCTATTTATTTAAATAAAATATAAATAATCACAAATGGATGCTGACCCACGAACAGAGAAATCTTGAAGCCAGAGAAGAGAGACAAATTACAACATATATTATTATTATTATTATTATTATTATAAACCCTAATCCAAAATCCAAGTCCTTGTAGAGAGGGAAAGAATCATGAATGCTACAGAACAAGAGAGAGAGAGAGAGAGGGAGTAACTATTCAGAAAGAGAGGGTGGGCTACTTGTTACTTTAAGTGCTTGAAAGAAAGAGAAAAAAACAAAACAGAAGAAAAGAGACGAGAAGATACACATGGAGGCCCATTTTTATTCAAGACAGTGGAGGGAGAATAATAATAAGAAAAGAAAGAAGGATAGAAAGTGGTGTTGTTAGAAGAAGTAATAGTGATAGCAGAAGAAGTGCAGAAGAAGAGAAGAGAATTAGTATTACTAATAATAATCGAGATGCGTGCGCAAAATATTATTAAAAGCAATTCTGGCAATTCGTCGTCCTCCTTCTCCGTACTCCTCCTAATTCTACTTTTGATCCTCATTTTGCCCAGTATCTAACCCTGTCTCTGTTTTCTTGGATTCTGCGTTTTCTTCATATGCTTGAATCGATCTGCGGATGCATTCTTGATGAATCAGGTATCAGTTGCCTTTTGTTGCTGCTGTTTGAGGGAATCTCTTCTGTTGCTATGATGATGTTAACTTTATTTGTGGTGTAAATACTAGTACACAGTTGGCAGATTTGTGAGTGACTATTATTTTCTTGTTGTTAGGATTCCTGAACACCCTCCCGGGATATATTTTGTGATTCTTGGAGGATTTTGTTAATTTATTTCCCCTTTCTCTTGTTTTCTTCTTAATTACATTTAAAAAGTCAAAATATCATACAAATTAATCACTCCCACTTCTTCTTTTTTAGCTTCTTGTGGAGTTTCAACTCCAGTCAACTCAGTTCATTTCTTGATTATCTTTACAAATTCCCTCTAAACTCTCCTAAAGTCAAAGAAGAGTTTTTTTTTTTAATCGTGGGGGTCGTGGTTTAAATTGTACTGGTTTTGCTTTCTATGGGAATACCTGATACTTCTCTATTCGATCTACTACACAAAGTTTGGTATTGGATTTCTTGGGGAGCAAGTGATTTTTCACTTTCTTGTGTGTCTGCTAACTTTGAGATGCCTAATAACGATACTTTCAACACGTGTGGTGAGTGTGATTCAAACAATAACCAGTTTTTTAACGGATACCATTGCCAAAGTTGTGGTAAGTGGTTTTGTTTCAATTGCATGAGAGGATACCAATCTAATGTTGTGAAAAGCAAAGGTGATTTTGGGGAGGCTATCAAATACTGCAAGTCTTGTAATGGGGTCACTGTGGAAAGTGATGGTGAAAGGAAGAATAATGAGAAAGTACATCCTACTGACTCTCCTAGAGGGAGCCCTGAGCCACCTTCACCTTCTTTTAGTGCTGCATCGATCCAGAGTGATCATCTTGCCCACTATCTTGAATCCAGGGATTATGGGTTTTCTCCGAATACAATAAAATCCAGGAGTGTGACTTCTTTTAGTGCTCACCCGTCTCCTGTTTCTGTTCGTCGCTCACCAAGCAGGTTAATAATCCTCAAGCACCCAGTTGTTTGATTAGAATTTGCATGCTCTACTTGTTTTTTTTTTTTAGTATGGTGTCAATTTTCCCTGACCTGTATTTTTTTTCCTCCGTAGCTGACGAGTCTTTTTTGTATTCAATAATGCAGGAGTGATGAAGAAGCAGGGGATTCTGGGAAGCTCTTTTACAGCCCATTGAGTGAGTACTCTCATGATATTTCAGATATAGATTCAAGTAGTGTTAGTGCTAGGCTTGAGTTTGACAATTGTAAATCAGTGGGATCGAGTCCTTTAGACAGCCCTTCTAGGATTGATTTTAGTTCCTATAGAGTTGGGCATACTGTACAGAGGGGGCGAGAAGGAAGCTCATTGTCTCAAAGTGATAGTCCATTTGATAAAGAAAACTTGGCAATTTTAAGAAGGCCTGATAAAAGGACGGAGGATCCAGAGAATGCTGATGATTACCCTGATGATCTGTCAGTGTTGAGGGATCAATATGACAAGTCTCAAAAGCCACTGGATTTTGAAAGCAATGGTCTTATCTGGTTTCCTCCACCCCCTGAGGATGAAAATGATGAGACAGAGAGTGGTTTCTTCACATATGATGACGAAGATGATGATGTTGGGGACTCTTCTGCAATTTTCTTACCCAGCAGTAGCCTTTCTAGTATGTTTCCATCAAAGAAGAAACAGAATGAGATTAACAAGGACCCTCTTAAAGCTGTGATACAGGGGCATTTTAGGGCCCTTGTAGCTCAGCTTTTACAGGGTGAAGGTATCAAAGCCAGCAAGGAGGTAACCAATGAAGAATGGCTTGACATAGTCACAACAATTGCATGGCATGCTGCGACTTTTGTGAAACCAGATACCAGCAGAGGAGGCAGTATGGATCCGGTTGATTATGTAAAGGTTAAATGTATTGCATCAGGAAATCCAAGAGATAGGTATGCTTTTCTTTAGGTTCTGCAGGTGCTTTATCTCTAAACTCTCCATGCAATCCATGCCATTTTTTTAAGCTGTGGATGTCTTTTCTGCTTGCAGCACCCTTGTAAAGGGGGTAGTTTGTACAAAAAATATAAAGCACAAGCGCATGACCACACAATACAAAAATCCCAGATTACTTCTTATCGGAGGAGCGCTTGAATATCAAAGTTTTGTGAATCAGTTGGCATCTTTTAATACATTAGTGCAAAAGGTACATTTGTTCTGTGTAAATTTCTTTAGCTGTAAGCAGATTTCAAGATTTATTGATTGAGGATATAAAAATTAATCTCTGACGCAGGAAAATGATCATCTCAAGCTGATCATGTCGAAAATAGAGGCTCTTCGCCCAAATGTTCTGCTGGTTGAGAAAAGTGTATCTCCATATGCCCAAGAATATCTACTTGGAAAGGAAATTTCTTTGGTGCTGAATGTGAAAAGGCCTTTACTGGAGCGTATAGCTCGGTGCACTGGTGCTTATATTAGTCCATCATTTGAGAATATTTCTACAACACGACTGGGACACTGCGAACTTTTCAGGGTAGAGAGAGTGTCTGAAGAACATGAGACTAGCAATCAGTTCAGCAAAAAGCCATCTAAAACATTTATGTTTTTTGAAGGGTGTCCAAGGCGTTTAGGTTGCACGGTATGTAATTAAACTCTAGAATATTATTAGTTTTCATTGAAATAGGATATGGCTAGATGACGTTCTAAAGTACGCAGAGATGCTCCTTGTCCACTTATATTGTCATAACTGGTCAGTGCCAAGAATTTACCCCTTTTCTAACTCTGGAAATGATGGTTTCTTTGGCTTGTGTTTGCTTGCACTCTAAACTGGTGTAGCAATGAATTCAGTTGCATAAAGAATTTGACCTGTTTTAGGTTTAGATTTCGTTATATATACTCTTGTGGAAGAATCTGATATTGAGTCAACCTGAGCAAGTGCATGAGTTTCCTAGATAGGAACTTGTCTCTCTGAACTTTTGTCCATTTAGGTCCAAGCCATATTACTATGGTTTTGTTGACCATGGTACTGAGAATTAAGATGTTGGATAAATATTTGGGCAGTCCTATGCTGCAGGCTCAAGGATAAAGGCTGCAGTTCCCGGGCATTTTGTTGTCAACTTTGTGTAGGCTGTTGATGTATTGAATAAGTGAGAAAAGGAAGCATGCTGCTTTTGTTATGTTGGTTTATGATTTGGTTAATTTTGAACGGTTTAGTCATGCATTGACTAATCCTGCTTCTCTGTCACATGAGAGTTGCACCAAACTTCTGATGCAATTTGCTACAAATTTATTTTTGGAGCTTCATATTAAACTACTTCTTCAAACACCCAGAGGTTACTTTGATGCTCATTTCGATGTAGACAAGTTATATGCCACCATTTTGTCTCACTGTCATTCTCTTGTAATTGCTGCATGACCCTACATTGTAATCTTAAGATTTGCGAAGAGAAAAGTTCCAGAATTTGGTTTCGGTTTCTTATTAAGTTTGTGTGATCCATATTTTAGGTCCTGCTGAGGGGTACATGTCGTGAAGAGTTAAAGAAGGTTAAGCATGTTATTCAATATGCTGTTTTTGCAGCTTATCACTTGTCCCTTGAGACTTCTTTCCTTGCTGATGAGGGTGCAAGTCTTCCTAAGCAGACAGTTAGACCCTCAATTGCTATTCCTGAGAGGACAGCAGCAGATGAATCCATTTCAGTTGTATCTCCAATAACTTGCCATGCTGAGGTTGCTTCGTCTGCTCAAGATAATGATGGATCACTGGGTGTTAAACTAGAGCATGAAGGATCAGAATCTTTGAGTGGGGACCATGATGCTGGTGGCGCTCCTCTCTTATCTCTTTGTTCTGCCACTTGTAGGTCTGGAAATGAACTCTCTACTGCATACCATGGTGATTTAGAGTATAATGTGGGGCAGTTGGATTCGTTTTCCACAAGTAAATGTGAGGATCTAAAGATATCTGTTGTGCCTCCTGGTATCGAAAATCTTTCACTACAAGATATGGTGGCTCAAGAGGGGGGAGAACTTACGGAGACTCGTGAATCAGTACAACCTGAGAAGATTGATGAAGATGAAGTTTCCAGTGAATACTTCTCTGCCACTGACACATACCAGAGCATATTAGTATCATTTTCGAGCCGGTGTGTGCTGAAAGGAACTGTATGCGAACGCTCACGGCTTCTGCGCATAAAATTCTATGGATCTTTTGATAAGCCACTTGGAAGATATCTTCGTGATGATCTGTTTGACAAGGTGACTGGTCACAGGTTTTGTTTTTCCTTTCTTGTATGATGCCTGTTACATATCTGAAGCTTATATATAAATGGGTTTATTGTCTCCAGAAATCATGCTGCAAGTCATGTAAGGAGCTGGCTGAAGCACATGTTCTGTGTTTCACTCATCAGCAGGGCAATCTTACAATCAATGTTAGATCCCTTTCCTCTGTAAAACTACCTGGAGAATGTGAAGGTAAGATATGGATGTGGCACCGGTGCCTAAGGTGTGCTCACATAAATGGAGTCCCCCCAGCAACTCGTAGAGTTGTTATGTCAGCTGCTGCCTGGGGACTTTCTTTTGGAAAGTTTTTGGAACTGAGCTTCTCAAATCACACAACTGCCAATCGTGTTGCACCCTGTGGTCATTCACTGCAGAGAGACTGTCTTAGATTCTATGGGTAAATTTTTGTAGTTGTTGTTGTTATTATTATTATTATTACTATTATTATATTGTTTTCTCTTCTGTGTTGTTGGTATAATCTTGGAAAAGTCTCCTCTCACAGGTTTGGGAGCATGGTTGTGTTCTTCCGGTACTCCCCTATTGATATTTTGAATGTCTATTTGCCACCATCAGTGCTTGAATTCAACAGCTCCATTCAGCACAAATGGATAAGGAAAGAAGCATCTGAGGTGTTTTTAAGAGTCCAGGCTTGCTTACTTTATATTGTTTTATCGGACTGATTTAATGTGGAACTGATATTTTTAACCTTTTTGCTATTTTACACAGCTCTTGGGCAAAATGGAAACCTTCTATGGTGAGATATCTGGTGTGCTTGACAGCATGGAACAGAGAAGTATATATTTTGGAGGTGAATTGTCAGATACCAATGAGTTACAGAGTCACATCAGGGAGCTGAAAGATCAACTCTTAAAGGAAAAGGATGATTACAATGTAAGTACATGCTTAGTTCTTAAATCTTTCTCTTGGAAAGTTACTGGTAGTTCTTTAGATCTTTGGAGCATTATTATCAGATGATTATCATCTAATGTTGTTGTCACCTTGATTATCCTGGAGCATAATGTTTTCAAATTTCAAGTGATGAATCTTCTAATCAGTCCCCTTGCAAACAGGTCATGCTACAACTCGCTGTTATGGAGAGTTTAGATCAGACTGCCATTGACATTTTAGAACTCAATCGCTTAAGACGTGCTCTTCTAATTGGTTCTCATGTTTGGGATCGGAGGCTGTTTTCACTAGACTCTGTCCTTAAAACAAATTCTCTTGTTAAGGCTAAAGAAGGGGCTGTGTCATATATTGAGCTCAAAGATTTGAGAAATGATATATTTTGCAAGGATAGCAAGTCTGACCATGATGATGAAGAGAATATCTCTGGGTATTCAAAATCAAAAGAGATTGTGGGGAATGATTTTCAGTCAGAGAAGAAAGAAACAAGTCCGTCCTTCAGAAATTTTTTCCCTGAGCATTCATTGTTGCCATCACTTCATCATAACACAGAGGATGAAGTACATGCAGATGGGGAGACTGTGAATAAGACATTCTTTAATGACATCCCTTCACATGCATCCAATCTCTCTGACAGAATTGATTCTGCATGGACAGGTACCAATCAACTTCCAGTTAAAGTTCAACCTCTCCATGCAATGCAGGGAGTGGCAGATGGATTCCAACCTGGGTCTGTTACGCAGCCAAATCTGTTTGATAACCCTCCTTTAAAAAGGATGATGGCACCAGTGAGAGTTCACTCTTTTGATTCTGCATTGAGAGTCCAAGAAAGGATTCAGAAAGGGTTGCCTCCTTCATTGCATTTGTCAACTATCAGGTCATTCCATGCATCTGGAGAGTACAGGAGTATGCTGAGAGATCCTGTTTCAGGGATGAGGACTTATTCCCAGACATTGCCACTGGAGGCACAGAAGTTAAATTTAACTCCCAATGCCACGCACTCATTTATCTCTTCTGCTGCTAATATGGCTGGAGGAGCTCGGTTACTACTACCAATGAGGACCAACAGTGATATAGTTATAGGCGTGTATGACAATGATCCTGCAAGTGTAGTTTCATATGCCCTCAGTTCCAAGGAATATGAGGATTGGGTTACTGATAGGTCAAATGATAATGGAGGAATCTGGAGTACATTTGAGCGCCGTAGAGAAGATTCTGCAGCTTCCTCTTTTACAGCCTGGCAGTCTTTTGGCTCTGTGGACTTGGATTATATCAGTTATGGAGGTTATGGGTCTGAAGATCCTTCATCATCCTTGGGTAAATTGTTTATGGTTTCAAAAAAATCTCCACATCTGACAATTTCTTATGGGGATGATTCTTTCTTTGCTGGAGGCAAAGTGAAATTTTCTGTCACTTGTTATTTTGCGAAGCAGTTTGACTCTCTTAGGAAGAAATGTTGCCCCAGTGATGTAGATTTTGTTCGTTCATTGAGTCGCTGCCAGAAGTGGAGTGCTCAAGGAGGGAAAAGCAATGTATACTTTGCCAAGTCATTGGATGAGAGATTCATCATAAAACAAATAAAAAAGACCGAGTTGGAGTCCTTCGAGGAATTTGCACCAGGATACTTCAGGTATTTGACTGATTCTCTCAACTCAGGGAGCCCAACTTGCTTAGCAAAAATCCTTGGTATTTATCAGGTTAGACTTTTGTCCTTTGCTTTTATGAGAATATACTACATGCATGGGTGGGCGATACTTGGTGGTGTATGGGGAAAACATGTGGTTTCTGGTGATTATTATCTGATTATTTTGGTGGCAGGTTACAATAAAGCACTTGCGAGGAGGCAAAGAAACAAAAATGGATTTAATGGTGATGGAAAACCTCTTTTTTAACAGAAATATTGCAAGAGTTTATGATCTTAAGGGCTCTTCTCGATCCCGCTATAATCCAGACACATCTGGGTCCAACAAAGTCTTACTCGATATGAATCTGGTGGAAACACTGCGTACAGAGCCCATTTTTCTTGGAAGTAAGGCAAAGAGAAGCCTTGAGAGAGCTATATGGAATGATACATCATTTTTAGCGGTAAGCTTTTTGTTTAGCATCTTACCACTGTAAACATGAAAGGTTTTGAGTTTTTGCATTCAGTCTTTTATTCTCACGTTTTGTTGTGTTTTGAATTTTTTCAGTAATTTCAATAAGCTTAGAACATTCAGTTTCTGAAAATCAAATCTAAAAGCAGTGGCAGCCAGAAATACCTGGACTTTTGTTTGCATGAACTGTCACCCTCCCCTCTCTGTTCATTAATTGAGACATTCTTTATTTCTTTAGATAATTACGTGATATGTTTCAAGCAATCAAGGTTTTCAGCTAATATGTTAATAAAAAAAGCGTTATGGTTTTCTTATGGTGATATCTAATATTAAGCACTTCCAACCTTGGTACTTTTCTAGTTAGAAATTTCCCATAAAATGTTCTGTCATGGTTATTCTCAAAGGCAGCACTGTATATTGTGAGATACTAGCAGGTGGGTTTCCAAAGTCTCGCTTATAATTGACAAAACTGAAAGAAGTTATGACTGGCTTTGAATGATGTTTGCCGTTATGAAGTCATGGCATGACTTGAAAAGTTGAAACCTGATAGTTATTTTCAGTTTCGTTGTTGTCTAGATACTTTCCTTCTTTTCCTCCTTTTGTTTTGGGAACTCTGCCAATCATTTTCTTTCTCTAGTTTTTTATCTTGGTTGAGCTAGGAAATGATTAAAGTTTTTAGGCATTCTATTGATATCTTATAATTGTTTTTCCCATTTCGCTGTGCTTGTCCAGTCTGTTGATGTTATGGACTACTCATTGCTCGTTGGAGTGGATGTTGAGCGGAAGGAGCTGGTTTTAGGTATCATTGATTTCATGAGACAATATACATGGGACAAGCATTTGGAGACGTGGGTCAAGACATCTGGAATCCTCGGCGGTCCAAAAAATGCTTCCCCCACAATTGTTTCTCCAAAACAATACAAGAAAAGATTCAGAAAAGCAATGACTTCATACTTTCTCACAGTTCCCGATCAATGGTCTTCATGAACTGAATCATCGCATTCTTTTCATTCATAATCATTTGTTAAATAACAAGGCAATAGGATTGTAGTTAGAGAGATGAGTGGGAAGGATGCAATCCAATCCAATCCAATCCCAGCAATACATTTTTTTGGGGGGTGGGGGGAGTGAAATCTTCCATGTATGGGGAAAAATATAGCCCGAACAAGAAAACTTGTATACGAGGGTATAGAAATCCCTTGTAGAGAGGTCTTTGCACATCTTTTTATACATGTGCAATTGTCACCTCGAAGAAGAAACCCCATTATACTTGTACTATGATCCTTTTCCTTTGATGGCAATAATAGCTGGTAAACTTGATCTTGAAGTTCTTAGCATATGGAATTTTCTGTCAAGTGAGATAGTGTAGAAAACAACGGATAGGCAGAGACTAAAAGAAAGAATAGTTTGATATTATATTTTCATATCTGCTAATACATTCTATCACATATATATACACATATTACAGTTATTACAATTATAATTCTAGCTATAGTTATTGATATTTCTCCCAAGTTAACACCTGAGAATTTATAGTTAGTAACTCACAAGGAAAGGAGAATCAATCAATACTGGTAAAATATATCTGTAGATCTGCCAATAACTTATTTATCTGCCAATAACTTATTTATCAGCCAATAACTTATTTATCAATGCCGGTAACATAATTTGTATGTATATATGCCAATACTTCTCCTCAAGCTATATCAAGAAGGTTGATTGATCCAAGCTTGAAAAACAGCCATTGGAATCGAGTAGAGGGCAAGGCTTTGGTGAACAAGACCGTAAGTTGATCTTAACTCTTAGTATAATAAGCAACAATCATCTGAGATTGAACTTGTTCTCGAACAAAATGACAGTCAACCTTGACATGTTTGGTTTGTTCATGGAATACTGGATTCAAGGTAATGTGCATTGCAGTTTGATTATCGCAACAAAGGGACATAGACTGAGAATGATAGACACCTAAATTAGCAAGCAATGCTTTTAGCCATACAAGTTTGGAAACAGTAGAGGCCATAACATGATATTCTGCTTTAGCGCTGGAGCAAGCAATGACTGATTGTTTTTTACTTTTCCATGAAACTAGATTACCTCTAACAAATTCACAGTACCCCGTAGTAGATTTGCGATCAAGATTATTTCCTGCCTAATCCCCGTCGGTGTAACTAAATATTTGTGTGACCATGGTTTTGCATAAGAATCCCACGACCAATAGTGCCTTTGAGATATCGAAGAATCCATTTGATGTTATCATATGGGTTATAGTAGGTGAATGCATGAATTGACTTACAATATTAACTGCATGACTGAGATCAGGTTTTGTAATTGTAAGATAAATAAGCTTTCTCACCAATTTTTGATAAAATTGAGGTTGATAAAGAAACTCATTATCAAAAATCAGCTGAGATTTGTTATCTAGAGGTGTCTTTGCAAGTTTGCATTCAAGCATATCATCTTCACTCAACAAATCCAGTACATGCATTGATTAAAAAACAACCCTTTATGAGAGGTAGTCATTTCGATGCCAAGAAAATATTTGAGAGCTCCAAGGTCCTTAATAGCAAATTTCTAACGAAAAATACTCTTAAGGTTGATAATGGTTGCATGATTATTACTGGCAACAATAAGATTGTCAACATAAATTAAAACCATCAACCATTCATGAGATTTGATACGAACAAATAATGAATGGTCATCATTACTTTTGGCGAACCTAAGTGTAGTATGGACAACACTCAACTTAGCATACCAAGCACGAAGAGATTGATTCAAGCCATAAATAGATTTATGTAATTTGCAGACCAGCTTTGGATCATTACTCTGTGGATGACCGGGAGGTAACTTCATGTCACTTCTTCTTGGAGATCGCTGTGTAAAAAGGCATTTTGATGGCCATTTAAGATAATAGCCAACCATGATTTATAACAACTAAGAACAAGGTTCTAATGGTGGTCATTTTTGTAACCAGTGCAAAGGTGTCCTTGTAGTCGATACCATATGTTTGAGTGAAGCCTTGTGCAACTAATCTCGCTTTATGTCTTTCATTAGAGCCATCTTAATTAAACTTGATCTTGTAGACCCAACAACTGCCAACAACCTTTTTATTCTATGGAAAGGAGACAATACTCCAAGTGTGATTGCCAGCCAAAGCTTGAAGCTGCTTTTGCATAGCCTTCTGCCTAACAGTGTGATGAGAGGCTTCATGAAAGCTTTGTGGTTCTGTTGCTTTGGTGATTGTGCTCAGATAGGTTCCATAAGATGATGATAATCGATGGTAGGCTAGAGCATTGGTTATAGGGTGCCTTATAGTATACGTCACATAATCATGAAGCCTTGATGATTATCTTCGGTTACGAATGGGATTACACCTGAGAGATGAGCTAAGATGTCTTTGATGTTCAATTCAATATACAGGTCGACCCTTTCTAGTATGGATGTAGTGGGATTACAATAAGGTTGGTCTAGGCAATAAGCTTTAACAACTGGAGTTGGTAATGGAAATAAATCCACTGAAAATTCCCTCTGTCTAATGCTCTCATTGGAAGATGAATAATATCGTGTGTTTTCATCAAACCGAACATCCCTGGTAACAACAAGCTTGTGAGTGTGCTGATTATAACACTTAAAACCCTTATGTGTTGGAGAATAGCCCAAGAAAACACATTTGACTACTATAAGATCCAATTTGTTACGTTGAGATGATGGAATGTGCACATAACAAAAACAACCAAAGATTTTTAGATGTGATAAAGTTGGCTTCTTCCCTGACAATAACTCAGCTGGAGAGATAAACTTTAGATGTTTGCTGGGCAATCTATTTATAAGGTAAGCTACTTCAAGTACTCATTGAGGTCAAAATATTTTGGGAACATGCATTTGAAACAGCAATGATCTGGTTTTTTCCGGTAAATATCGATTTTTCCTTTCGGCTCTTCCATTTTGTTACGGAGTATAAACACAAGTAGTTTAGTGAATGATTCCATTCATGCTCTAGTATTGTATCATGATGTTTGACATATATTCAGGGTCATTATCTGATCGTAGAATTTTGATGTTGGATGAGAATTGAGTATGGGCCAAGTTATGGAAATCTTGAAATGCAGTGGCAACCTCACTTTTCACTTTTAACAAATATAGCCAAGTTGCAAGAAATCATCGACAAATATAACAAAGTATTTATAACCATCAAAGGACTCGACGAATGGAGCCTAAACATCAGAATGAATTAAATCAAAAGGTTTATCTAAACAAGATGTGGAAGTGGGAAATGATAACCGAGTAGATTTTGACAAATGACAAACATCATAATTTATTGAATTGATTTTCAAATTTGGAAAAAGTTTTGCCAAAATAGACTGTAAAGGATGTGCCAAACGATGATGCCATAGTGTTTGCTCTGAAGCTAGACAACCCGTAACTTGAAAACTCTTTGGAATGAAAAAATCTTTAAATAAATAGTAAAGTCCTTGAAAAAGGAATCCTTCACCAATCATCTTCTTGGTAGTTAGATCCTGAAACACAACATTCTGAGGAGAGAACATAACACGACAATTTAGTGATGTTGTGATTTTGCCTATAGAGAGTAGTTTAAACGAAAAAGAAGGAACATACAAGGCTGAAGATGCAATTGTTTGAGAAAATAACTTAATCTACCTTCCCCAAAAACTGGTGCAGTTTTACCATTGGCAACGAATATTTGAGATGGTGTGGAGAAATTTTGAAAATCAAGCAATTGATTACCTTTATTGGTTATGTGATCAGTGACATCTGAATTTATAATCCAACAATCATGCACATTACTTACAATAAGAGTAGAAGAAAAAGCATTCAAAATACCTAGTACATCCTCGACTGAGACATTTTTATTTGCAACTAAGAAACCTGTAAATTAACCAATCAATGTTGATGAATCTTTATTCTCCTCTAAATCATTTGCATTCTGCATTGTACCCTGCTTTGTGTGAAGATAGGATGCAAATTCGTTGATGAGGTCGATTGGACTAGAAGTGAATATTGATACTCCACTTGCAGACTGGTTGGATATCATGTTGGCTCTATATCTTGATGGTTGAGAATGCTTATACCCCTCTTTATTGTCTCTTGAAAACTTTGGTTTTAGTTCAGGATGAAGCTCCTAACATCGATCCACTGAGTGCCCAATATTGCTGCAATGACTACATTTTAAATCAGGTCTTTTACCTTTGTACCCTTTCTCTTCATATCGTCTCTAATGGGATACAAATGCTCGAGCTTTAGATAGATCAGATTTAATGTTTTGATTCATGACCTTTTTTCTAGTTTCCTCCCTTTGAATAAGTGCACAAACATTTGCAAAAGAAGGTAATTCAGAGTTCATGAGTATACGACTACAAAGGTCTTCATAGTCAGAAGATAAGTTGGCCAAAAGTTGGAAGATTTTGTCTTCTTCAGCTTATTTTAAAAGGATTGTAGCATCTGTGGTATGTGGTCGATAAATTGCCAATTCATTCCACATGTTTTTCATGTTTCCAAGGTATTGAACAAATGGTCTACCCTCCTGTTGCATTCATGAAATATCTTTCTTGAGCTGAAACACACGAGCAATATTATTTTGATTTCCATACATTTCTTTAATTGCATCTCATAAGTCTACAACGGAGTTAGAATAGCTGAATTTTTTTGCAATGTGCTGTTCTATAGTGTTAAGTAGCCATGACCACACCATTTGATCATTAGCAAACCATGATTTGTACTAGGAAGATTAAACATCAGGAGCAAAATGATTTTTGCCAATAAATTCAATTTTAGACCTTCCACTAAGTGCTAATGACACAACCCCTAACAAAGGAAGATAATTGAAATCATTCAATTGAACATGACACAATCGTTGATTTGCAATCAAATCAGGAAGATTTAAATCAGAACACAAACAATGATTTTGTGATGAAGGAACAATAGACTGATTTAGTGATGGAGCAGTAGAATTCTCCATAATTACTAACCCAAGAGGAAACTATTTAAACAAATAATATAAGAGACTGGTAAATATGAACCAACTCTGATACCATGAAGAAAACAACGGATAGACAAAGAGTAAAAGAAAGAATAGTTTGATATTATATTTTCATATCTATTGTAATACATTCTATCACATATATATACACGGATTACAATTATTACAATCATAATTCTAGCTATAGTTACTAATATTTCTCCTAAGTTAATGCCTGAAAAATTGTAGGAAGTAACTCATAAGAAAAGGAGAATTAATCAATACTGGTAACATATATATGCAGATCTGCCAATATCATATCTGTCAATATTGGTAACATATATATGTATGCATATCTGCCAATAGATAGCATCTCTTCGAGCTCTAACTTCTGATTATATAGTTAAGTCATCTAGCATTTCAAATAAATGCATCTCCTAGTCTTCAATTTTTGCTAGCAAGTTGTAATTTCATCAGCCCTAAAAGTCAATAAAGTGAATGTTTCGAAGAAATTTAGCAACCACCAAAGCAGGATGAAACATTACTCCGCGTATTAACGATTGATATTTTTGTGACCAAATATTTAATATTTTCATAAATTAAAATTATGTGTGAATATATAATATATAGGTAAGGTTATTTATTATTAATTAAGAGTAGAATTGTCTTTTTTTTTTAATCTATATATAATCTTTTTGCATTTTTGTTGAAGTTAAACATGTATTTAACAATATTATTATAAAATTGTAACCCTTTTCTTAATTTTATCTTTATACATTTTGAATTGCTTAACAAATTTATCAATTATCACCTGCAATGTCAACTTATATAATTTTTTTGTGATTTGTTTGTTTTTTCTTTTAATACACACACAAAATGAACATGATTGTAATGTGTTCTCTTGCTTTATGATAAACCATCAATTGCTTAGCCCCGAAAGTCAGGATGCAAGATTTATAATAACCTCATTTGTGCTTCCTTAAAAATATTTACATAGCTTTAAAAAAATAAAATATCTTTTCATATTCTTGAGTAAAAGAAGTAATCTTTTGATTCCATGTTCCATGACCTGCTTAGTTCCATCATAAATTGAAAGGACTAGCTAGAGATATTGATGACTTAATTTTTGTATACAAAAACTAATGCGAGTATATATACATGAACACTAAAACTGAAAAAGAAAATATTTTTCTCATGATATATATTTTATTAATTTCATTTTTTGTATTGTTCTATACATGCCATGCTGAATGGTTTTTATCGCTAATAAAAGTGATCGGTTGAAAACAATATAATATATAAGTTTTCTAATTTTAATTAAGAAAAAAAACTCTAGCTATGCATGCATGCATGCATGCATGTATGTATAATGTCAGAAATTTGAATTCAAATAATTTATGTATATTCAAGTATCTTTACTCTTACATTTGAGAGCTAATTTATATAAAGGTTACAAGACTAAAATAGCTAAATACAAAACTACTTTATCCCTACTTTACATAATGTCTAAATCGGGAAATTAACGACCATATTTTAACACTCCCCCTCAAGTTGGAGCGTAGATATTTATCAAGTCTAACTTGTCGATTGCGTCATAGAAAGTTCTTCTGGAGACTGCTTTTGTGAGGATATTGTCTAGCTAATCTTCAGACAGGACAAACGAAAGTTGTATATTTTTTCAATCAAGATTCTCCTTAATGAAAGTTGACTTCAACATGTTTGGTATGATCATGTTGAACAGGATTATGAGCAATTTCGATAGCTGCCTTATTGTCACAGTGTAGACTCATAGGCATTTCATAATCAATTCCAAGGTCTTGTAATACTTGTTTAACCCACAATAATTCACATACACCCTAAACCATACCCCGGTATTCTGCTTCTGCACTTGACCTTGTGACCACCTTCTTTTCTTACTTCTCCAAGTGACAAGGTTGCCTTCTACGAATGTAAAATTTCCTGATGTCAATCTCCTATTCGTCTGATTTCTTGCTCAATCCGAGTCTATATATCTTTTAATATATTGGACCTCCCATTTTAAAAATAAAAGTCCTCTTCCTGGTGCACTTTTCAAGTACCTCAAAATCCGGCATACTGTTTCCATATGCTCTTCTCCCAGTGAATGCATGAACTGACTTATCACATTTACTGCATATGCAATGTCTGGTCAAGTATGTGATAAGTATATTAGTTTTCTCTCTAGCTGTTGATAACATCCTTTGTCTAATAGCGTCTGATCTTCTGCTTGTCCCAGTTTGTGATTCATTTCCATAGGTGTATCTACCGGTTTACACGCAAACATTCTAGTTTATGCCAATAAATCTAACATATATTTTTGTTGTGATAGACATATCCTAGTTTTTGACCTTGATACCTCAATCCCTAAGATGTACTTCAGTTGTCCGAGATCTTTCATTTCGAATTTTGATGCTAGAAATTATTGAAGTGCCTTTCTCTCTTTTGGATCATCTCCTATTAAGACCATATCATCCACATATACTATTAGAGTCGTTACCTTCCCTCCTTCGTGCTTTATAAACAAAGTATGATCTAAATTACTTTGTTTATAGCCAAACTCCTTCATCGTGGATCAGAATCTTCCGAACCATGCCCGAGGTGACTGCTTTAGACCATATAATGCCCTTTTTAATTTACAAACTTCAGTTTCACATAAGGACAAGGTTTTAACTCTAGGTGGTAATTCCATATACACTTCTTCTTCAATATCTCCATTTAGGAAGACATTCTTGACATTAAATTGCTGTAAACCCCAGTCTCTATTCACTGCTATAGATATGAGAATCCGAATGGTGTTCAGTTTTGCAATTGGGACAAAAGTTTCTTGATAATCCACTCCATACTTATGCGTATATCCCTTCGCGACTAACCTTGCTTTGTATCTATCAATACTCCCATCTGCTTTCAACTTCACTGTGAACACCCATTTTCACCCAACTTTCTTCTTTCCTTTTGGTAGTTGACATATCTCCCAAGTGTTATTCTTCTAAAGTGCCTCAATTTCCTGATTCATTGCCTTGGTCCACTTTGGATCTGCTAATGCATTCTGTATATTACTAGAAATAGAGACATTGGATAATTGATTAATAGTAAATGCATATGATTCCGATAATCTATGGGTAGAGATATAGTTACTGATGGGTTATTCAGTTTTGTTTTTAGGATCAGTTTCATACTGTTTCTTTAGGACTCCCTGGTTTAATCTTTGTGGGTATCTATTGATCATATTATTTTTCAAGATAGGAATTTTATTTATCTCATTAGAAATAGAATTTAGGGGTACCTGAGTGGACTGAGGAGAGACATTCTTGGTTGATTCTTCGGTTAATGGTGTAGTTGTAAGCACCTCTAAAGTCAAAAAGGGGTCGTTATTGAGAATACTTTGATCTATGCAGAATTCCAAATCAACATCCTGGTTTTGGATATTGGGAGCCACAAAAATTTGCTCAATATTTCTTTTAATAAGTCCTCCATTTTCTTCCACCTTAAATATCCCTTCATTCTCTTTATTGTTACTCTCCCCCTGAAGAGAATACCCATAACCTCCCCCAGAATAGTAGGATTTTGATTCCTTAAATGACGCATCCAAAGTCACATGTATCTTCTAACGTTGGGGATTATAACACCTGTATCCTTTTTGGAATTCTGAGTATCTACAAAAACATATTTTTTTACACAAGGATCAAGTTTACCTTGTAGGATTTTAGGCATGTGAACATACACCGTACATCTAAATATCCGTGGCTTGAGATTTGGTAGATAAGGGACGGAAAACAGGGATTCCATCTTCTGTTGGGGGGTTTGAAATCTGATCACATTAAATGGTGTGTGATTAATTAAATAAGTAGAGAACTTTACTGCCTCACCCCAATAGAACTTCGACATATTCATACCAAACAAAGAAGCCCGAACGATTTCCATAATTTGCCTATTTTCCTGTTCTACTAGTCCATTCTGCTGTGTAGTATATGTGCATGAGGTTTGATGTCTAATTCCATGATGGCTTAAGAAATCCCCTAAAACCTAATCCACAAATTCTTTACCATTGTCAAATTGAAATGTGTAATTTGCCTTTGGTACTAGGTCATCACCATTTTATGAAATTCTTGAAAAGTGGTACCTACATCACTTTTTTCTAGAGAAGAGATATCCAGGTCATGCGAGTACATTCATCAATAAATATAACAAAATAACGAGCATTAGAGAATGACAGAATTTTTGCAGGGCCCCAAACATTTAAGTGGATGACTGCGAAAGGTTCTAAACTTTTATGCAAACTTGGTAAATAAGGAATACGGTGTCTTTTGACCAGTTCATAAATTTCACAATAAAAATCCAAATTGCTTAAACCTGAAAATAACTGTGGTTGAAGTTTCTTGAGATACCCAAAAGAGAGATGTCTTAGCCTTCGACGCCACAACCACACAAGAGCATGTTTTTGGTCTTGAGTTTCTATCTGATATGCCCGAGTCAGTTTTGATCCCTCCTTTTCTGTTAACTCCAGGTAATACAGATTTTCTCATCTAACACCATAACCAAGAATCTTTTTGGTTAGAATGTCATGAAAAACACAAAAGAGAGGCCAAAAGTGATAGTGCACGCAAGGGTAAAAGTAATTTGGCTAACTGACATGAGATTATATGCAAGAGATGGAACAATGAGAACAATGTCTAGAGTTAAAGAATCAATCAAGGTTATAGACCCTTCCCCTGTAATAGGAGAGGTACTACCATTAGCTGTGCAAATAACTGACTGAGAGGAGGGTTTGAAGAACTTTAAATTACCAGAATCCTTGGTTATATGATTGGATGCACCTGTATCAATAATCCAAGTACTATTTTTATTAATGACAGAGTTTGCAGAAGTTTTACCAATTGTGCCTGGATGAATGAAATTCACTGTAGGTTGTACCTGTTCAATTTTCATAAAATTTACCATACTTTTTTTTGATATTTTTTCAAGGTTTTTTCTTAAAATCCCACCAATCAGGGTAGCCAATAATTTCATAGCATTTTTGTTTCGAATGACCCGCTTCATTGCAATGAGAAACACCAACCCACCTGGGTTCTTACAACCCAAATTAAACATCTACCCCTCACTTTTGATTTTTCCATTTCCATGACCCATTTGCCTCTCACCTCCATTTCTCCCATTCCCATGACCTTTGTCACGCCGGTGGCTCCCCGTCGGTCAAAGGTTCCCAGCCACCATCATTGCATTGTTAAGGAACACCGGAGGGACTCCCATGATTTGTGTTGCCAGAGTAGAGGTGAGTGTGTTCACTGGGTGTTGTAAACTGGATTGAGAATTTTTGGGTCTGTTAGGTTGCATACCAGTTGCTAGAGCTAGGTTTACGAGTTGGGTTTACAGGTTGATGGAGATTAGATTGGATCTGGTGGTGTTGAGTTCGCTGGCGATTTTTTTTTTTTTTTGCTTGGGTTGATTTCTGGGTATAATGAAGCAAAAGAAATGGTTGATTTATGGGTGATCTCTGGGTTTATGGGTGGATGAACACGCACCGATGATCAATGGTCGATTTCTAGGTTTGTTAGGGAAATTTCGGTATGAATTCCCTGCCACACCCCGATTCGCCGCTATACCAGTGGTTGATATCTGGATTTATGGGAAGAAAATGGTTGATTTTTGGGTTGATGGGTGATTTCTGGTACAAAAAGGATTGATGGGTGATTTCTGGGTTGATTTTCCAGGAAAATATGGGTTGTTTGTGTGTATGAACAATGATGATTTTTGGCTCTTGATTGCTACAGTAACTGTTGATGAACTAACACTGTAGCGATCTAAATTTTGGGTTTGAGTTTCGATGAACAGTATGCTTGATGAACAAGCACTGTGTGGATTCGAGTTCTGGGTTTCGAACCAGAAAGAAAAAAAAATTCAGTACTTCGATTCAAAGATTCGAGATTTGC
Source organism: Salix dunnii (assembly GCA_015731905.1). Taxonomy (NCBI): domain Eukaryota; kingdom Viridiplantae; phylum Streptophyta; class Magnoliopsida; order Malpighiales; family Salicaceae; genus Salix; species Salix dunnii. The sequence goes on along the minus strand of CM027668.1, from coordinate 7,051,356 downwards.
TTTGATACCATGTAAGAATTCGAATTCGAATAATTTCTGTATATTCAAGTATCTTTACTCTTACATTTGAGAGTTAATTTATAGAAAGGTTACAAGACTAAAATAGCTAAATACAAAACTATTTTATCTCTACTTTACATAATGTCTAAATCAGAAAATTAACGGCCATATATATATATATATATATATATATATATATATATATATATATATCGTCTTCATTGCAGATTTTTTCGTAAAATAACTAACAGCCAAAGTTTACATCTCTCAGCACTATAAGCACTTTCCTGATCCTCAAAACCTCAAAGCTTCTTGGGTTCACCTGTGGTCCGTGAGAATCTGCAAGGCTGAAGTGAAGGGAATGCGATTTGCTAGGTCATGTTCTCTCGATCACTTTCATATATATATATATATATATATTTGGATCATTTGCTAATAAGTATATATATATTTGGATCATTGGCTAATAAGAAGCCACAGCTATTTGCATCTCTCCTTCACTGACTGGCAGGAAACTCACTCGCTTCTGCAAAACATTGAATATATATATAAACAAACGTGTCGGCACGTATAATTCCAAGAGGACAAGTTGAAGATCTAAGTCCATAGTATTTTTATATTAGAGGCCTGTCGTTTTACTTGTTCTAGGTTAACATCTCTCTCAAATACACGGAAAAAAAGGAAAGCAATATGCAGTCCGTGGTCAATATACTTTGAACAACTTTCTTTAACAATTGCAAAAAACGCTGCCAATTTATATTATACTAATAATATTGTATGCAAGAAACCAGTTGGAAACCCAACTTTTCTCTCATGAACATGCAAAGTAGGGAAAAAGTCTTTGCCTTGGCACGGCAATTTCGGACATTAAAGTTGGTAAACGAGGTGTAAAAATTGACTAAACATATTTGTTGAAATATTAGCTCGAGTTATTTATTCTTTAAAAATCCCTAATCGGAAGTTTTATGTTTTAAGTTTTTTTAAGTCTTCATATCAATATATTAAAATTATTAAAAATACATCTAAGAATATTAATTCAATGTTTTTTTTTTTTCAGATAATACAAAGTTTAAATAATTTTTATATTGTTTTGATATGCTGATGTGAAAAATAATTATTTTAAAATAATACTTTGATATCAAAAAATACTTTAAAAAATAACTCCAATTACCCTAGCCGAAAATATCTAAATAATTATCATAGTAGCAACAAGTCTTTATTCTTCTTAAATTGGTAGGAGCAACTAGTTTTAGTCGAGACCTAAAGAAAATAAGACTGCCTCGATTATAATGCGCTCCAATAATATTTTCTAATTTTAACTCAAACTACAATCAAGAAGTCTATAGCATGTATACTATTTTATTGTGTCATTACCAAGAAAATAAATAGTTTGTAACAAAAGTCAAATTTTGGTTAAAAATACATGAATAAAACTATCTCAAAACATGGAAGTCACAAACTTAATTTCAATTAAAATTTAATATTAATTAACTAGATCCTTCATTAAGTACTTGAAGGGTGCCGCTAACCGACCTCAGGAAAGGCCCTCGTCCACTTAATTATTATTACTATATCAAATTATCAATACCAAGTCCGTAGCTCGAAAGAGTTCACACGTTTGCATGTAATCAAATCACATGACATGAATTCAAAAATATTTCATAATCTAGACCTCGAGTTCGTGAAATTATATATAAAAAATTAACGGCGAACTCCATGCCACAGAATCAGGATTAATGTCGAGAGGAACTTACCTCACGGGTCTTGATGATACCCTGGCTGCTGGCGTTCCCATGGCCACTCTTCCAATGAGCTTGTTGCTGCAAAAGCGCACTCTCTTGATTTTGTGCAATTTCACAAGAGCTATGATTGCTGCCACCAGCAGTGTTTGCCATGCAGAGATCCACAATCTTAGCAGCTGCCTCAGTCTCATCTTTACTTTCTTGCATCAGCTTCTCCACTTCTGCCCTTGGTAATCTCATCTTCACCCTCATTGCACCACTCTTTGCCTCCTCGGCCGCAATGCTAGCAGGGTTGATTATCGAGAGATCAGATGTTGATCTCCTGGAGAGCATTAGGCTCTCGAGCCTGTCTTTAGCACTCATGTTGATCCCTGAACGAACCCTTCTTGGATCTTTCTGATCAGTTGGAGTACTCTCTGGTAGCTCTACTAGGAAGTAAAGCCTTTTTGGCACCAAGTCTTGGTGTGCTTTCAATGGCTTCGCCCTAATCCCATAATGCTTAACGGCCTCTGATTCTAGCAAAACATGCCCCGGATAGTCCTTGACTACCTCTCCAGCCTTCACTGGTGTCTTGAACTTGAATGTTTCACCACTTATCTTCATGACTTTTGCATCCTTTTTCCATCCTAAACTGTTGCCCATACTTAACTTCTCTCTTAAATTTGAACACCCGATGAGCAAATGAAGTCCTTAATTAAGAAGATCAATGCGCTTTAGTGTATAATTTATACTACTACGAATTATAAAGCTGACAAGGGGGCGCCTGCATGGTGGTGGGTGTAAGATAAGGACGCATGGATATTTTATAGTTCATTTAATATTGTAGTCAATGAAGAAGGCGAAATTTGAAATTGAAATAGGCCATTGTTTGAAAAAAGGGTGAGAAAAGGACGTACGGTCTCGCTTTCTATCCCAAATTACTGAACGGTTTTTTCTTTTCTTCTCCGAGTTCAGTTTTATTATCCTGGTGGTAATTGACCTCCAAGATACCCGTAATGGGCGGGGAAAAACAAGCATGCTTACATAATCCAATCCTTGTTTTGTTCCTTAAAATGAATATCAGCTAACGTTAATCACGGCGCGGTTTCAATTCTTTTCCTTGAGTTTCAGCACTATTCGTGTGAAAATATACTCGGCAATCATATTCTGAATTTATGATGGTTGAATTTCTCTATTTTCTGAATGAAAAACAATTTCTTAGGTAAACCGTAACTTTCTTTCCTTCCTTCCTTCTATTTTCCTTGGTCTCCTAGCTAATCTGAAGAAAAAAAAATGTTTACCAAATAGAATATACACGTTTAATTGGTTGTTAAGATAACTATATTAGAAGCAACTTGCATGTGAATCGTGGGCTAAGTCCAAATTGATAGTCGGCTCATCAACTTGGACGGGGTTATGTCTTTCAATGTTATCTTCAACAAGGAACGAAACTGTCTTAGAAAGTTTTTTCTTCTTTAATATGTCCCAATAAACTGCTAAATTTCAAGCTTAATAAGCCACAGCCGCCATAACTTGTCTCAAATTAACGCGGAGAAAACATATCTGGCTTTCATGGCAGCACCAAGCTCTTTTGTTTTAACTGGGTTTCAGGTTGCAGCCGTACTCGTTGCCACTGGATGAAGTTTTGGGGAAGAATTCACCCCTAGTACGTGATTCTAGGATTTGAAAGGAATCTCAAATTTCAATCACTCAAAGTTTTCTGAAACTCTTTTTTTATTTTCCAGTTAAAATTGTGTGAAATATTATCAAGTAGCTTTCTCAATACCTCAATCTAATCAAAAAGTTCAAATTATACCAAAAAATTTTAAATCTATACAAACATACCACTGATTTATGCTCTAATTTTTAATTATATATATATACACACACAGAAATAAGAATAACAGGATCGGGTTCCATGATTTTTTGGATTACTTAACTTGAATACTATATAAACAACAATTTAAATTGTTAAATGATACGTAAAATATTTCTATATTTGAAAGTCATATATAAATTTTTAATTAGATGGACTGAAGACCGTTTCATTACTAGTTTTTAACAAGGAAAATAAATATTTGTATTGTTTAGAACATTAAAAAACAAATACCAGTATTAGTTTTCAACTAGCAAAGAACGAAAAGGAAACGAAGAAGAAGCTAGAGTTACTCGAGACACCAAGTGTAAACAAGCTGGAAATTTGGCGAAAATGACAAAAATGGGTGTTGAAGAGACCGGGAAAATGAAGAGCATAGCTAGAATCATGGAGTTACTAGTAAAATACTCGCATCTTGCTCAGAAACAAGAAAGAAAACAAACAGAGAGACATACACGGTAGCATCATATTTTCTCAGACAACAACCATTGCATAATTGAGGTCCTGTTTTCTTCGGCAATAACACAAATTGAACCCAGACCCCTACTGCACCTTGACAGTTCACTAGGTGGGAATTTCAAGGTCATCTCTCACCTGTTTCTGGCAGCACCTACAACATAAACATTATTCTCGACACGTTTTCTTACGCCCTCGTTTGGTTTACTCACACTTTGGGTCATATAATTTCCACGTCTTTGTTTGATCAGTTGTCGCCTCGTGATGACGGCTGAGCTGTTCTTTCCCAGCCTGCTTTTATGAGCTTTTGTACTTTGGCTGGCAACGGAGGTTGTCAATTCTGTTAGGTACGTCTGGAATTGGCTGATATATTTTGTTTTAATTCAAAAAAACAAAACAATCGGAACGAATTTTATTTTGATTAGGATTTCGAGGCTGCTTGGATGAGTGGTGTAAATTGTGTTTCATTAAAATTCAACTATTTTTTAATTAAAATGAATATATTTTTGTATTTTTAGATCATTTTGATGTGCCGATGTCAAAAATAATTTTTTAAAAATAAAAAAATATCATTTTGATGTATTTCGGCACAAAAAACACTTTGAAAAGCAATAACAACCACAGTCCCAAACACCCCCTTCGGCATTCTGGAAATTTTGTTTGAAACGTTTACTAGTCGGTCAAATAATATTTTTTTAATAATAAATAATTTTATATTATTAATTATATATTATTAGATTGAGATAAAATTTTATGAGTAGTTTCTTGATATATTTATATATAATATATTAAAATTTCAAAGTAATATGAGAATATAGTTAACTTATGAGATTAATGATGATATTTTTTGTAGTATTATCAAGATCTATAATTATATTCAAAAATATTATTTTATTGTATCTTTTTTATATTAAATTTTTCTGAATTTTATTATTCAACAAGTTTATTATGAATTGAGCTTTATAATTTGATATATTTAAGATTATTATGGTCTTATAACACAAGTCACATATTTGAAAGGTTAACCTAAGTTGACCCAATACATTGTTGTTTCAATATTTTTTTGAGATGTCAACTTGATTTTTTTAGTTAAATTATACTTTAATCAATTTTCCATATTAACTTTGAACTCATCAAGTATAACATAAATAGGTACAACTATAAAATAAAATACCAAAACATTCTATTTCAATTAAAAAAACAATCCATTCCAATTAAAAATACAATACCAACAGAAAATGGAATTAATAACCTTGATGTTGAGTGGACTGGGTTGGATTACAATTTACAACCTTTCAGTTCAATAATTACAACAATATTTTGAACGTGTAAAATGCTAATGACTTTAGTGAAAGCTAAAGGTTGTTTTTGTGCCTTTTTCACACACACACACACACACACACACACATAATTGCCCTCTGCAATCCATCAAAGCTAATTCTTCTACAAGTGTTATGCACACCATTAGTCATCGAGTCAAACATGGTGCTTGTAGAAGGTGTTTGGTAGTGAGGTCTGATTGGAGATTACAAAAAAGAAAAATGTTGTTTTGGTGTTTGGTTAAGGTAGAAAAGTTGAAATTTTGCATGGGAACCTAATAAAATCGATTAAATGTCATTTCATGAGAAGCAGCAAAGAGTTACCTTTCATGAGTCTCACCCTGTGGTTTATGAGTTGTTTTTCATAAGTCTCGTCCTGTGGTTTATGATCCCAACCAAAATAATATTGTTGGCATTTATTACAAAATTAACCCTCACCATCTTCTCCTTCACACTGCCTCCCATCCCTCACTACCTCACCAAAAATTAACCCTCGCTATTTTCTCCTTCACATTGCCTCCCGTCTCTCACTCTTCCCTTCTCCTTCAACCTCTTGTCCCTCAAACTCAACCTCTGTAAATTATATACAAACCCATCTAGCAAACCCTTCTTCTTCACCCTCCCATCTCTCACTTCTCCTCCTTTGCAAATCATACAAACCCATTTGTTCTCCCCTTCTCCTTTAGAACTAACTGAACTAAACTATAAGAGAAAGAGAGGTTGAAGCAATAGGATACTTGTTCCAAATTACATTTGAGCCAAGAAACAAGGAAGGAAAGGGTTATAAGGAACAGAAGATGGAGGTTTTGGTGGGGTTTTGGAGAAGCATCGATGGCGAGGGAGAGGGTGGTAACCATGGAGGATTAAAGACTCAGCAAGAAGATCAGAGTCAAGAGGGCAAAGAGAATAAGGAGTGTAGGTCATGTACTTGTTTAGAAGATCAAGGTGCTTATGGCAAGAAGAAGCTATAGATGACAGGTGTGAATAAAGGAGGAGATCTTGAGGGATAAAGGGTTTGGTAGTGGTGGGAGATGAGTTAATGGCAGGTGGTTGGTGGCGCATGAGATGGTTGAAGGTGGCGTGTATGGTGTTGGGTTGGTGGAGAAGGTGGCCAGGGACTAGTTGTTGAGTGAGGGGTTTGAGAGATTGAAGATTGGAAGAAAGATGGTAAAGGGAAAGGATGTTGGGATAAAAAAAAAAGAGAAAATATACTTATTAATTGACATGAAAAAATGAGAAAAAAGTGGAATAAAAAATAATTGATAAAATAAAATAATTGTTAAAAAAAATAGTATTTATGTCTATGTCATTTAAAGTAATTTCACAAGTTAAAAGCAATATGAAAAGGTTGGTAATCAAACATATGAAACTACTTTTCATTAACCTTAAACTCAACCACAATTTTAACCAAACACTTCAATAATTATTATGAACAACAACTAAAAATGTTTTTTATGAAACTGTTTTTTTTTTAATCTCAATTACAGAAGCAAAAGCAATACCAAACACACCCGTAGATGTATAAATTGATTAGTTTTACCTGTAATAAAATATTACAAGATGTCTATTTATAAAAAAAAGTAATTTAAAAATGTAAATAAAAAGGAAAGATTATTTTTTTATTTCATTTTTAAGAAATTAGAAATGTCATTATCCGTTTCTTTTTTATTTAAATTTAAAATTATTTGTAATTGTAATTTTTATCATAAATGGAGAAGTCTCAACTATTTACAAGGTTGATTTGTTTGTCAATTGTCAACTTGATTGAGAGACATGTTATAGATTTATTGAATAATTGTCAGTAAATTAATAGAAAAACAGTGAAGGAACTCAAATCAGAACAAGTCACGACTCATTTGACAAGATCTTTCTATTCATGATGGAGCTCACAATGTTGAAAGGTTAGGGGGGTACCTTGAAAAATAGTTTCAAAATTTTACATGCAGATAAGAGGCTTGACAAAATTGTTTCTTTTTCAGGATGACAACTCAAAAAAATATGTTGTTTCGTCTTTGTTTTCCCCTGTTTCTTGTGATCTAAACCCGAGAAACAATGCAATATGGGCAGTCCATTGGGATAGTTAATTATGACATATAGGCTTTCCTGTTTTCCTAACACAACCTATAAACCAATATCAAATTTTGAAAATAAAAGAAAACATTTACTTTTATCCTTATTGATGCAACAATTTATCCTCTTGTTGTGTACAAAGCATCACTTTTAATGAAGAAGAGGCAGCATGGGCCAAATTTTATTTTGACTCATCGGATATTGCGTCTTTAAAATCGTTGTCAAATTTAGTCCTCACCCTACATGCATTACTTAAGTACATCTATTACTAGTGATGCAACTAGGACAAATGATAACTGTAATAGTCCAACTGTTCTCTCTCTATCTCTTAGCTCAATTACTCTTTCTCTCCCTGTTTCGCTAAAGGAACTAAAGACGAAGAAGAGAAACGGCTTCCCCAACACACCATTCTACCAAAATAAAAGGATAAGGGTTAGTGTGTGGGGTGGAGACACAGGGAAATATGACTTACGTGGTCGGTTGTAGATCAATGAGCTTAGTGACAGCAACTGACAATAAGTGAGGAAAAAGAGAGAAACAATGTCGTTCCACAGAGGTACAACTAGCAGTCCTAATAGAAATAAAAGTAGAGTAAAAAAATACAATTCTAATACAACTCTAAGAGCCACAGGGTGGTGGGAAAAATTATAAAAAGAACAGGAAGGATCACATTCAAGGAAGTCGAAGAGAAATTGCTTTGAAGCAAATCAATTGTTCCAAGGAGGCTTGGGCTACCTCGAATCTACCCAGAATTTTAGCTGTTTTGTTTAGCGATTGTTTCGGTTTTTTTTGTTTTAGTTGTCTTTTAGTTTTCTTGATAAACCCTAGACAAAAATATTGCTATTTTCCTTTTACAAATATTTTGTAAAAAAACCAAGAGAAGTTTTTTCTCTCATAAAAAATAATAAGTATTTTTATTGTGAAGTGTTACAAGTGGTATCAGAGCCACGATCTTCAGAATGGAAAAAAGAACCAGAGTATCTTAGTTAATAAAGACACTATTAGGGATGAAACAACAACAAAAGGCCCAATAACAAAACCAACAAAACCAATAGCAACTATTGGAGGATATTGTCCAGCAACTAAGAAACATGTCGGTCCCGATGGGCCAAATGTCCAAAGCCTAAGGGAGAAGGCCATGGGCTCACCTCCCAACTCACCCACTCGATTTGTTAATGGACACCCACAACACAAAATAGCTAATTAAGAGGGGAGTCACCAAGTCCAGATCAAATTTATCTAGTTGGAGTTTCCCAAATTTAACGGAAAATACTTTATTGGTTGGTTGTACAAGGCTAGTCAATTTTTTAACTTTCAATTCCCCAGCTCAACACAAGTTATTTATACCAAGTTTCCACGTGGAAGGAAAGGCTATAACCTGGTATTAAGAACTAGAAGAAACTAGGATCATTACTAGTTAGGAGGCATTTGTTACCATCCTCCAAATCCAATTTGGGGCCTCGTCATATGATGAGCCCATTAAGGCCTTTATCAGCATTAAGCAAACTTCAATAATTGAGGTATACAAAACCCAATTCGAACTACTTTCAAACAAAGTAAAAGGGTTGTTTGATTCCTATAAATTAAGTTATTTTCTCAGAGGGTTAAAGGAAGAGATAAGAATAAGAGGTACGGGTGTTAAATCTATAGAATCTAGTGGCGGCTTACGAGCCAGCAAGAATGCAAGAAGAAAACTTGGCAATCATGCAGTGGGCCTGAAAGCCTAACACTATGGGACTCTAGGGCAGGGGCACAATAACGACTATGCCTAAAGGGGAGGGAGGCCAATCCCTATACAAAGACTCACCCCAACCCAAATAAAATAGAAACGAGATAAGGGTCTTTGCTTCAAATGTGACAATAAATAGTGTAACAACCCCAAAATTTTGTTAATCTTTTGCCTATAAAGGATAATTGGAGCATAATTTTTTTTCTCTCTCACTAAAATTTCTAACGAAATTTCAGCAGAGTCTCCCCCATATCGGGAGATCCCAAGTTATCGACAATGTAAACTGCATGCAGTTTGGAATCATATCTCATCCATAATCCCATCCATGTCCAATACAATCAACTGCATAATTCATTTCAGGATATGTTCATGACTATATTTATTCCCAAACTCCATCATACATCACACGCATAAGGTAAAAATTAAAAGAGCCAATTTGCACGCGAAGATTTCATATATATATACATATAGCATAACACAAATTAATATTTCAGAACCAAAATTCACAATTATACTATTCTATATAGTTTACATATTTTTCTGCATAACCAAAATTACATCACAACTTCCTAAGTTCCTAACTTATACAAAAAGGATTATGGGCCAAAAATCTATTCATGATGAGAATGGGAGGATTCTGCAAAATATAGATTTTCCATATGAGTAAAACAAATTAGTAAATACTAGCAATTTACAGAAGAATTTAAACATCATATCCCTCAATCTACTTAAATCATATGAGATTATAACACAACCATATACACTCTTTTAAGGTTATATAAAAGAAAATTTATTTCTTTTGACTGCTTCTTTCCCCTTTTTCACATCGAAGACACTATAACCAACACTAATGACCTCTAATAGTATCTCTAGTTGCCCGTCTTGAAATCAACTAATTGGTTTCATGAAAATGATGACACGAACATAACTATTGGTGTCATTAACTATTTTTAAAACCAAAATAGTTAATCTTTGTCCTGTTATTACCTTAAAAGGTTTTAGAGTATGCCAATGTCAAGGATTCTTGACATCATTAGCTTTCATCTCAGAAAGCTAATCAAGTCTATAAATTTTGCCAATATCGATGTCACCTGCTGATATCATTAACTATTTTGAAATCAAATAGTTAATCATGTCTATAAATTATACCGATAACGACGTCACCCGCCGATATCTTTAACTATTTCGGAATCGAACAGTTAATTATGTCTATAAATTATGTCGATATCAACGTCACCTGCTGATATCATTAACTATTCCAAAACCGAATAGCTAATCAAGTTTATAAATTATACCGATATCGACGTCACCCCCCGATATCATTAACTATTCTGAAACCAAATAGCTAATCAAGTTTATAAATTATGCCGATATCGATGACACCCGCCAATATCATTAACTATTCTGAAATCGAATAGTTAATCAAGGTCTATATCTCACCACCAACGTATCGGTAATGCCGATATCAATGAGTTTGTTTCTTCCTATACACATATATATCTATTTTTTCATCCCCTAACCTTTCTTTTACCCCCTTTCCTTCCCTCATCACTAAGCACCAATTCATATCTTATAGTTCAATAATTAGTAACAGAAATAATTATTAGATAAAGGAGTTATAGGTACCACGTACCTACCTACTGTGAATGTTCGACTTGCATTTTCTTGTTGTTGTTGCCCTCCACCTGCGGTTCCTCCTGAAACCACAAACACCCACCATTTTTTTTTTCATATTAATCCACATATCACACACAACAACAATAAAAATGGTAATAATGTTCATTTCTCTATACCAAATCTTTTCTTTCTCACTTATATTTCTCATTATCATCCTCTAACTTTTCGGCTCATTTATAGTCCACGTGGACATCATGAATTTAATTTTTAATCACCATTTATTCTCTTCTTTTATTTTCTGAGGATCAAGACACATTTTATGAAGGGTAAGGAATAATTTTCTACCCTTAACATAGTTAAATTTTTACTATTTTCTCAACCTGGCCGAAACTATCAACATAGGTGACAAATTGACCTTTCCTCAGATTTTGACCCATATCTGAAGTTCCAGAGGTCCAAATTAGATGGGGTCAAACTCATTGGAAAGGTAACACTCTCAGCTACAACTTCCATGAAGGAACCCTCCCTGAATTATGTATGTTTCAGGTCCAAATTCTCTTAAGAAACAGGGCAACAAATTTGCTATGTTTTGCAAAAATGGAGGAAACATAACCAATTCATCTTCAATCCTTGCTTCCTTATCAATCATAGCCATGTTTTCCCCTTTATTCATAAAAACTTCACTCATTTATGAATTCCCTAATATTTTGTATTAAAAACCCTAATTCCCAATTCAAGAAGAATCATGAACTTCTAATCAAATTGAGGTTAATTTAATAGAAATTGGAATTAGAACTCCTTACTTGGATGAAATCTTGACTTTAGTTCACAATTTTGAAAAAATCTTAGCCTTTTTCTCCTTGTTAAGAACTAGCCACTCCTTTCTTCCCCAAATTCTTCACTTTCTTCTTGTTAATCCTCCCCTAAATTGTGTTCCTCCACTTTAAAATTCTAAGACTTTTATGGGTTTACAAGCTTTTGGGTGTTAAATGCTAGTTTTTGTGAAGAAAAATTTAGATTATCTCTCCCCTCTTTCTTCTCATTTCAGCTGGACATGGCTAAGGGAAAAGATGGGTATTTATAGTCCCATTTCTTCTTAATTAAATTTTTGACCCTTTTTTTTTCTTTTCTTTTTGTCGCACCCTAAAAAAATAAGCCCGGCATCGCGACAACCCTCCCCGTGAGCGGGGGAAATGCATGGTGGGGTCTTATTTTTATTTTAAAAAAAAGAAGTCGCCACCTAGTATTATGGTTACTAGGAAACCTACAACTGGTCTTTCAGAGATTCTAAAGTAAGGGACTGGTTGCGTAAAGGAAAGGTTTTAGCACCCCTAATACGCCCTACCTAAGGTAAGCTGCTTGACGTTTTGGTTTGTTTATGATTTGTTATGTTTTTGATCATTCAAAAAATATGTTGGTTAAATGGTAATGGTGTATTATCCCTGCTGAATATTTTGGATATTAACCCCTTAGGATTTATTTATCCAAACACCGATAGTGAATAATAGCAAATTATCCCCGTTGAATATTTTGAATATTGATCCCTTAGGATTTATTTATCCAAACACCAACAGTGAATAATCGCAAATTATCCCCACCGTATATTTTGGATATTAACCTTTTTAGGATTTATTTATCCAAATATTAACAATGAATAATATGAATAACCAAAAATAATATTTTGATATTTTTTGGAATATTGGCCAATACCCTTTGGATTTTACAAATATATTGTAGAATCCAAAAATACGAGAAAATGATTTTTACTTTGCAAAATTCATGCTAAAATATATTTTTCTTCAAAAATCCAAGATAATATTTTTTGAAACAAAAAGAATATATATATTTTTTTCAAAATATGCTAGTGTATTGGCCGTATGCATAAAATCACATTTTTATTTTTTTGCAAATTTGTATTTCTTTTTATTTTTATCCTTGTATTTTTATTTTATTTATTTTATTTTTTATTTATTTATTTTTGGGGCGAGCTGGGCTGCCAGCCCGCCTGGCGCTGGGCCTCCAGCCTAAACGGGCAGAAAGCCCGTCTCATTTAGTGGTCGGGCCGGGCACCAGACCCGACCCGTTACTGTTCACAGAACAGTAAAATCGGGGTGCATGCAGGGATGATGAACAGTGAAATGGGAAGTTTTCGAGTATGATGAAAGGAGAAACGGTTAATACCTTTGTGTAGAGGGCATTGAGGTGGTTCTTCTGGTCGTGGTGGTGACGGAAATGGTGGCCTGAGGTGGCCGGAATGGACGTCGGAACGGCAACAGGACTGCTTGCTATCGCGGGCTGGTGCTCTACTGCCTCGCTGGAGAAGAAAAACTGAGCTGCTGGAGTGGTGGTGGGGATGCTGGTAACGATGAAGAGGTGTGAGGTGGTTGGAGCTGCTGACCGAGAGAGAGAGGAAGGAGAGAGAGAGAGCTTTGGGTTTGCTGGTTTTAGGAGAGAGAGAGAGGAAAACCGAGAGAGAAAATGACGCCGGGGACGAAAAAAGATGAAGATTTGAATTTTTCGTAAAAACTTTCCTTGAATTCTCTCAGCTTTTCCTGCTTCTGTTCTTTCCTATTTTCTTGTTATCTCTTCGTTTCTTTTTTTCTCTGTTCCTCCCCCCCCTTTTTTTTTCTCTTCATGCAGCCCTTTTATAGCAGAGCCAAAGTCATTGATGCAGGGGTCACCGCTCGACTTTGAATGCAGGACGCGCCTAACATTTAAGGTCGGGATACACCGAAGACATTTAAGGCCGAGTTCGCGGGAACATGTATCAATGCAATTTCCAAAATCATGCAGCAGGCACATGCAATGCAAATTTTAAAGGCGTAATCAGTGCAATTTTTCAAGTTTTAAAAGGTAAAAGAAATCATGCAGCTGGTACATGCAATGCAACTCTTAAAGGCGTAATCATGCAGTGCAATTTTTCAAAGTTTTAAAAGGTAAAAGTATGATTTGGTCCCTCAATTTATAATTACTTTAATTGCACTCAATTGGATTTAAACTTGTGATTTTATGCAATTATACCGATCAAAAATTTCAATCTCAAACTTAGCTTTGCGCGATCTTTTTATTCTGGTCCTTGGTTCCTGATTTTCGCGATTTAACCCTCGATCGACCATTATCGACCATTAAACTCTCAATTTATTCAATTCGGCCCCCGATTTCGCATAACTGACTTGGAAAAAAAATCAAATTGATCTCCGAAAATTTCAATTTCATCAATTGAACCCAAATTAAATTTAGAAAACTGATTTCTTATTAACGAAGCCCTTAGTAAAATTAATTTGACCAATTTAAAGTACAGTTAAATCCTTCAACTGGACCCTAAATTAATTCTCAAATATAATTACAATTTTAAATTAACCAACAATTAGATCAAATTGGCCCATAAAATATATAATTATATCTTTCGACTTTAGTTTTTACGCAAATTTATCTGATAATAAATTATTTTGACCTTGAATGTGCGATTTCCTTTATTTTCGGGTACAAAAGAAATACAATCGAGCTCTCGAAAACATCCAAAATTTCACCTCGATTTTCCTGCTGACACTAGACCCCTTTATTTTATTTTTTTGTTATTTTCGGGTAGTTTTGGGGAATGACCCAAAATTGGGTTACGACACTTTTCATAATTTTTTTTATTATAACAACATTTTAATTTATTATAAACTTCCTACCTCTTTGTATTTTTTATTCTCGGGTTTCACAAATGGGGTCCCAATCACAGGTGTGGAGGACCGAAGTTATTTCTAATCGAAGAAACCGAAGGGGACAAGGGCCCTCTCGACATCACAGAAGACTTAATTAACTTAAGGGATCTTTAGGAGGAGGGAAAAGAGGAGATTGGGATATCCCTTCATGCTATTACTAGAAGCCCTAGCCCTAAAACTATACGGGTAAAAGTCAGGGTGAAGAGCTATAAATTCGTAGCCCTATTCGACACCGGGAGTACATATAATTTCCTCCATCCTAGGGTGGCCTGTAAGGTGGGACTAAAAATCATCAAGCATGAACCCAATGGGGTTCATATAGCAGATGACTCAAAATTATGGAGTAAAGATAGTTGCCTAGAAATTAAATTCTTGAGCTAAGTCAATTTTCTACTTAGGCATACATTCTCCAATTAGGTGGATGTGACATGGTATTGGAAATATAGTGACTTAGAAGATTAGGACCAATATTATGGGACCTCATGTCCCTAAAAATGGAGATCCAACAAGGGAGAAAGAAAATTTTAATTAAAGGGATGGGGATTGAAGAGTCAGAGGTGGATTGCAGCCCTACTTTTTTACAGGAGCTAAGAAGGGCAGATGAAAGGTTGATTCTACAAGTATAGGAAATAAGGCTACCATAAAGCCAGATACCAAGACAGATAGAGAACTTACTAATCAAGTTCCAGGAAATTTTCCAGGAACCCACAGGGTTACCCCCCAAAAGATTCCATGACAACTCCATTATACTAAAGGCAATTTCCCAATCAATGTAAGACCCTATCAATATCCCTGCTACTAGAAGTCTGAAATAGAGAAACTAGTTAAAGAGTTGTTGGCAATGGTTGCCATAAGGCCTAGTCAGAGCCCTTTCTCATCCCCAATCCTACTAGTTAGAAAGGAAGATGAGTCCTAGAGAATGTTTGTAGATTACAGGGCACTAAATAAAGAAACAATGAAGGATAAATTTCCCATACCAGTGGTTGAGGAATTATTAGATGAGCTCCACTAGTCATGGATCTTTTCTAAATTAAATCTTCGATCGGGCTTTCACCATACCAAAATGAGGGACGAAAATGTCCCAAAAACAACTTTTAGAACTCATGAAAGGCACTATGATTTTTGAGTGATGCCTTTTGGCCTCACCAATGCTCCCTCTACTTTTCAAGGGCTAATAAATGATATTTTTCGGCTCTACCTAAGGAAGTTCATATTAGTCTTCTTTGATGATATCCTCATCTACAACCACTCTAAAGAGGAATATAGTATACACCTAAGAATGGTGTTTGAAACCATGGTAAAGCATCAGTTCTTCACAAAGAAATCCAAATGCAAGTTTGCTAGCAGGGAGATAGACTACTCGGGACATATTGTATCCCAGCAAAGGGTCCATGCAGATCACGGTAAGGTAGAGGCCATGCTTAACTAGTCAAGGCCCAAAACTCTCGAATCACTAAGGGAATTCTTGGGCCTAACAGGGTATTACCGAAGGTTCATCAAAGGTTAGAGGGGGATTATAGGGCCTTTGACACGGCTACTAAAAAAAGGGGCCTTCCAATGGGACTTGGAGGTTGATTAGGCCTTTAAACTACTAAAAAAGGTTGTATATACACCCCCAGTTCTGTCTTTACCTGATTTCAATAAAAAAAAATTGACAGTTGAGTGTGATACATCAAGGACCAGGATTGGGGTGGTCTTAATGGAAGATGGCAAGCCAATATCTTACTTCAGTAAGAGCCTTAAAGGCAGTGTTTACCTACGAAAAGGAATTCCTAGCCTTAGTCATGGTCGTGCAAAAATGGCTACCATATCTCTTGGGACAAGCCTTCAAGGTCAAAACAGATCAATAATACCTTAAATACCTCATTGAACAAAGGGTGGGGACCCCACACAACAAAAAATGGTTAACCAAATTATTAAGTTATGATTTTATGGTGGAATTTAGAGTAAGGAGAGAGAACTTGGTAGCAAATGCTCTCTCCAAAAAAGGTGGCCTAGCAGAAGAGGGTACCCTATGGGCTATTTCCACCCCTTTAGTTAAATGGGTAGAACAATTAAAGGAAAGCTATAAGGAAAACCCTGAAATATAAGACATTATGCATAAAATAAACCAAGAAATGATTAAGTCATTGAGGTTCCATGTAAAAAGAGGAATACTCTACTACAAGTCAAGGATCTATATGAGCCAAACCAGCCCCTTAAAACAAATACTCATGAATTGTATTCATGATAACCTTATTTTAGGACACGCAGGGGTGGAAAGGACACTAAACAGGGCCAGAAGGGACTTCTTTTAAAAGGGAATAAAGACAGAGATACAGACATTAAATAGTGTGAAATCTGTCAGAGAGCCAAAGGGTCAAACACCAAACCATCAGGTCTCTTGCAACCTCTACCTATTCCCACTCAACCATGGTCTTCCATATCTATGGATTTCATAGAAGGGCTACCCAAATCTAACCAATTCATAGTCATTATGGTAGTGGTAGACAGGTTTACCAAGTATGCATATTTTATTCCTCTATCACATACCTATAGTGCTACAAAAATTACCAACCTATTTTCACAAAATATCATGAAATTGCATGGACTACCTGACAATATAGTCTCAGACCCTACATTCACAAGTAAATTTTTGGGGGAACTATTCCAAATTCAGGGGGTAAGGCTACTATTGTCTAAAGCATACCACCCCTAAACTAATGGTCAGACTGAAGCTACCAACAAGACACTAGAAGGATATCTGAGGTGTTACGTTGGGGATAACCCAAACGGATGGTTAAACTGGTTGACCATGGCTAAATATTGCTATAATACTAGCTATCACACATCTATCAAAAACACCCCATTTGAAGCTACCTAAGGATACCCACCCCTAAGCATCACAAATTACATTCCTAACTCCATAAAGAACTAAGTAGCAGAGGAACAATTATTACAAAGAACAGAGAAGATGGTGAAAATTAAACATTATTTAACCCTAGCTCAGGAAAAACAGAAAAAACAGGCAGACAAGGGAAGGGAGGACATCAATTTCAACTAAGGTGAGTGGGTTTACCTCAAGCTCCAGTCATTCAAGCAGTCCAGCATGCCAAAGAATAAAAACAGGAAGTCAGCTTACAAATATTTTGGACCTTTTTAAATATTGAAAAAGGTTGGGACAGTGACTTACCTGCTCGATCTACTTAAGGACTCCAGGATCCGTAATACTTTCCATGTGTCGCTCTTGAAGAAATGGGTTGGTAAGAAAACCACACCTGAACCATGGTTGCCCGATCTAGAGCCAAGACAAAGTACTCAGGCCAAACCCAAAGAAGTCATGGATAGAAGGCAGCAGATCGACCAGAGAAAGAAAAGAAATGAGGTGCAATTGAAGTGGAAAGGGCAACAAGTTGAGGATGCCAAGTGGATGGAAGAAGAATGGTTAAAAAAGACCTACCCATACCTTGAAGACAAGGTTTTCGAAGATAGGGAAAGTTGTAACAATCCAACTATTCTCTCTCTATCTTTTAACCCAGTTACTCTTCCCTCCCTACTCTCGCCCAGGGAACTGAAGACAAAGGAGAGAAATGGCTTACCCAATATGCCATCCTACCAAAGTAAAAGGATAAGGGTTGGCATGTAGGGTGGAGATGTAGGGAAGTATGACTCACGTGAATGGTTGTAGATCAATGAGCTTGGTAATGACAGCTGGCAATAAATGAGGAAAAGAAGAGAAACGATGTCATTCCATAGAGGTATAGTTGGCAGTCCTAATAGAAATAAAAGAGGAATAAAAAAATGCAACTCTATGAGCCAAAAAGCCGAAAAATTATAAAAAGAATGGGAAGGATTAGATTCAAGGAAGCCAAAGACAAATTGCTTTGAAGCAAATCACTTATTCCAAAGAGGCTCGCACTACCTTGAATATGCCTAGAATTTTAGCTATTTAGTTTAGTGAATGTTTGGTTTTTTTTGTTTTAGTTTTCTTGATAAACCCTAGATAATTATTTTTTTTTTATAAATATTTAGTAAAAAAACCGAGAGAAGTTTTTTCTCTCACCAAAAATAATAAATAATTTTATTGTGAAATGTCACGATATCCAATCGAAATTGGCAGTTTGTTTTGACTGTGGCAATATGAAAAACATCGTGCATGAACATGAGCTTCAGTGCAGACCTATGCTAAAAGATCGAATAGGAAAGCGATGTCAGAATTTCGATGACAAAACACGATCAATTGTATTTTTTTACACGCATCAAAAAGGAAACAGTACACAGAAAGCAATGAGAATGGCTTTGTATCTCATGCTTGTATCCTCAATTTTCACACCATGATGAAATAGTGCGGCAATCATTGTCAAATAATAGGGGAATAAGGTTAATATAAAAAATTAAAAATTTTGAAAAAAATGTCTCTCCAAATAGCCACCTCAGTTAGTTCTGTTGCAGCCTCCGAAGATGTTCCAGCATTGAAGTAGCCTTTCGCTTTGCCCTCTCGGTTCCATTTTTCGAAAGCTCCGTCAAAGGTATGACAGCACCAAGTCTACTTAAACAGGCAAGGTTGTCAGGATCTCTCTTGCACAAGGAGAGCAAAATGGCTGCTGCATTCTCTTTGTTGCGGGGCAGTCCTGTCCTCAACAAATCTATCAGGACAGGTATAGTGCTGGCTTTTACTATAGCAACCTTTGCTTCCTGGTTGCTAGCTAGAACTGACAGAATAGTCAGTGCCTCGTCAACCATACAGTTTCTGGAGTCTGTAAGCATCTTTAATAAGGCTGTGATGATTCCTGCCCTTACAGCCCTGCCCTTATTCCCTTGATAAATGCAAAGATTGAACAAGGCTGTTGCAGCATCTTTCTTTCCTCTAGTGCTTCCGTTTTCAAGCAATTCCACCAAAGCTGGTATTGCTCCTGATGCACCAATTATTATTTTGTTCTCATCTGCAAGTGACAAACTGAAAAGGGTTGCTGCAGCATTCTCTCTTGCTTCCACGCTCCCAGCTCTGAGAACTTGGACAATGGAAGGAACCGCACCAGCAAGCATTATCAGTCCCTTGTTATTTTCATATATAGAAAGGTTAAGGATGGAAGTAACGGCATTTTCTAGTATCGACATATCTTCAGATGTTAGAAGGTTGACAAGAACAGGTATGGCTCCTGCTTCTGCTATTAGAATTCTGTTATCTGTGCTTCTTTTGGACAATGATCGAACTTCAGAGACCGCAGCTCTACGCTCCTCAATTGATCGGCTTGAGAGCTTGCGGACAATTGCCTGGATGGGTGCAATGTCCCCACTAACATCACGGAAAGATCCATCACTCTTTTTTATCCTCCCATTTGCTAACCCTGGTGGTTGCTCAACCTTGTGCTCTGCACACCACTGAGTTATTAAACTTCTTAGAACATAATTTGGGGTCAGTGTCAAATGTTCTAGCTTCTGCTGAGTTTTGGGACATGTTGAGTTGCCAGTATCTATCCATCTCTGCATGTAAGACCTTTCATATGTCTGCAGAAGACAAGGATTAAAGGGTAGGTAAGTTTTTGAGATTTTCATGCAATATTTGTTAAAGAAAGATGGAATTTTGGTATTTGAGACTGCCAACTACACCTGTCCTGTAGCCACAATAACAGGATCCCTCATTAGTTCAAGAGATATGGGGCACAGAAAGTCATCAGGGATTTTAAGTGTATCAGGCTTCTTTAAGTCTTCACCACTCTTGTTACCCAAAGAATCTTTCTCGCCACCATCAACAACATTCAATTCACTGGCCACCTCATATGCAGAGTGGTCTTCTGAGCCATCACTTCCTGAAACTGCAGTCTGAGTGTTTTCTGCAACTTTATTATTGACACAGCCACTGTTCTCAATATGCCAACTTCTAGTTAACCTGTTGCCAATTGGTGACTGATCAACATCTTTATCAATCGGCTGGGCAAAGGAAAAAGAAATCTCCCTTGAATTCTTTGAACTATATCTTTCTGTGGCTCTTCGCAACTGTGCCCTCACCAATACAACCTGGAAGAGCAACAATAGATAAAGCCCAAGCTTGGAAGAGAGCGAGCATAAAAAGGAGAAAAAACACACATTTCTCGACCTATACCTGTTCTTGCACTTCCTCTGATATGTCAAATTGATCATACGGTATGTTAGCCAAAGACTTCTCCATTTCCCACGTTACGCTGTGAAAGAGGGTCACAATTTTCTTGACAGCTCCATCCTTAATTATATCAAGATATAAAATACTTCAGAAGAAGTACCTCACCACATTTTCAAGAGAATGTGCATGAACACAAAATAATTTTGGCAAACAAAAAAAAGTTTTCCAAGCCTGAATTCTTGCAGTGTCAATCATCAACACCTGAAACACTAGTTTTCATCATGACATAGAATCAGCACGTGCAAATCACCATTATCCGCCTTCCTCTTCTTCATTCAGAGGAAGAACACAAAAAATCAGTACTAGCATAATTACATAACGGGAAGATTTTGCTATCATATTCAAATATATCCCTACGAAATTGTTTGGTAATTATTTGTTATCCCTGGTAATTACCCAAATAATAGACTTACAACATTGTTTGATTCAATCACTAGTGGGTTCAAAAGACAATAACCAATAGATCAGTCATAATGGAAAATGTTCAGGCATAAGATGAATATGCCCCTCAAACATCAGGCCAACCTATTTTCATTTCTTTCAAGTTCCCAAAATATTATTTAAAAAAAAAGAAGCAGCAAGAATAAAAGAAAAGGAAAAGAAAACATACAGAATTATTAGTGGATTGAGAAGTCCCAGCAAGGGATAAGAGATTCTTAGCAGACTGGAGAGCAGCGACCAGATCAGACGACCATTTAATTTCCTTGGACGAAGAGGAACAAGAACCTAGCGCATTCAAACTCCCTAATTGCCCACTTATCTCTTCAAGAAAATGTGTCAACAGTGAAACCCTGCGCACCAGATCCATGCAATCCTTTCTAAAAATATTGCTGTTTTTATTCTTATCGCCTGCACCGGATATCCCCACAGCACAAATCTGGCGGACGAGGTCGAGAAGGAAGACGGGCGTGACCAGGCTTTCCTCTCCGCCGGCCATTTTGGCAGGTGGGCTGAGATGGCTATTAGGCCGTCTAGTAGGGTAGCTAACGAGTAAGGTGTGGTTTATTTAGGAGAAGGAGGGTTTTTTAGATAAGATTTTAGATGGGTAGAGAAATAAGGGTGAAATGTCCGAAGCTGAGGAGAAAACAGGGGAGGAAACGTTGTTTTGTTTTTCATTGGATTTTATTTTATTTTATTACAAGGACACCAACATCGTTTAGCTTCGTTGAGTTGAGAGAGAGAGAGAGAACCAAGTTGCGTTGCTGTTGTGTAAAGAGACAGGGAGAAGAAAGGTTAGGGGTGGCGTCGGAAGTGGAATATTATGAATTGGATTACAATAGAAGCAGTGCCACCAAGAAGCGGTGTTCTGTTAATTAAGTTGGCTCTTGGGCCATCATGTGTCGTGATTATCATTTTCCTTGTGTTTTCTTTGTGTGAATGCAAGAGGTGCTGCTGCTGTTCCTCACTTATTTCATTATTGCTGTTGCCAGGCTGGAGCGTGTGTGTACATATACATATATTATTGTGCGCCATACCGGGAAAAAATAACTGTTCGCCCTGATGAGTTTATAATATTGTTTTTTTTTCAAAAAGAGAAAGAACTCGGAGAGCATTCAAGGATCTCGAGGAGATAACCCAGAAGTCAAGTGCGAAATGTCCAAATGTTGGGCTGCGGGAAAGACTAATAAAACCTTCTTGGTCTTCGTTACTTGTAATTTTGAGAATGGAGGGTGCCGCATGCCATGCATCTATTTGGTTGACAATCTGTGTCTGGAGACTTAACTTGGAGGCTATTCAATGAAACATGCTGGCAGGTTGGAAAAAATAATCCTCCCTGGGCTCCGACGTGAGGGAAAAGATTTGTCTTTTTTCAACCCGCCGGGGAGATAGAGTGGTTCACTAACGTGCTAGCTATCACCCAACAACTGGAGAACCCTTTTCCTCCTCATTTTCATGATCCTCTCTATACCAATATGTCCTGAAAAGTCAAGAAAATAAATATGAGAGAGAGAGAGATTAATCAAACGGTCCCAAATGCTACAAAACTGGCTTGCATGTGATCATGTTGTAAAATCCAGTCCATAATGGACAGGTGAGCTAATAATACAAAACTACACGGAACAAAAAATATATATGACAAGGATGTGGCAAGGATGACGATAGCAATTTGCAGTGTAATTAGCTTAGCATCCGAATCTTCAAGATAAATATTTATTTTAGATTTATTTTTAATTACTAAGTGATGGTTCTATTTTTTTTATTTTTCTTCTAATTTTGAAGAGTTTTGTATTTCTCACGTTGTAACATATGTAATGGGGTGATATCCCCCCCCCCCTCCAAATTAAGGTTTTAATCTGGCTTTAAGGTTCGACATCTTCATCCTTAAAATGAATCGAAAATTTTAAATATATATGGAGAATTGACGGCACATGTCGTCCAAATATCCCCTGCTATACAAATTAAAGCAATTATTTAAAAGAGAGACATAAACATCAAGTAGTTTAATTTAAAAGGGTGGTGTTACGATCATGCATCAAACAGGGACCTCTCCTTCCTTGTACAATGGTAGGATCCGCTGGCAGAAGAGAAGGTGGAAGTCTATACACGGAGCGTTTGGTGATGTAGACGTCTCATTGTGATCGATAGACAGCTCATTTAATTGTGTTTTTTGTTTTTGTTTTTTGTGATTATGTTGTTGGACCTTTCTAGTTCTTATTAAAATCTTTACGTGCTCACAACAAGCTGTCTGTTTGGTATGGATATCAGCGTGCGCCTTCAACCATCTCTACCACGTAATATTGCTGTCTTATCTCACTATCTATCCGGTAAATAATTAATATACACACACATATATATATACATATACATATATACACACACACATACATATATATATATATATATTGAAAAAAAAAATACTTCGATTGTTTTAATGTGTCCCAGGATATAAATTAATATGGATTTCAACATTAACATTATTATTCTACCTCTCAAGCCAAAAAAAATTAGCTCTTAGAATCGAGGGTATTTTAGATATTTTCAAGGGATATGTGTGGTATTTTCAGATTATTTAAGGTTTTCTAATGTTTTCCATTTTAAATAGAACAGTGAAACTACCATTTTACCTTAAGAAGCTAGAAAAAAATGAGGAATAGTGAGGGGCATTTTTTATTTTTCACATATTTATGCACAATGAAACCACGCAATTACCCTTAAAAAAGACAAAAACAAATGCATGGTGTTGGGGGCATTATGGTACTTCCATCTTTGGTTTTTTCGCGGTTATCGCTAGGTCTAGAGGTGTATAGATAATTTGATATTTTTTATTATTTCTCTTCAAAATTACTGCAGGCACGTTGTACGAACACGTTATCATGTTTTATACGCACGCGCCTTTCAGGCGACGCATGGTACATTGTTTTATCGTGAAAAGTGTTTGGTCATTGTATCACCGAGTGCGCCGCAATGTCCTTTGCCTCTCGGTGCATGGCATGTCTTGTGATGGTGGTCAATGAATCATCAGTGGATAATTTTTAGTTTCTTTTTCTTTTTCTCTCTCTTACTGCCAAAAATACATGACAGTCTTTCATGTTTGTGATTGTTTTATTTTTAGTCTCTGTTATTTTGATTTCAGTTTTATTCATGGTTTCTTCAATGAAAATTTTGATTGTTTTCAATTATGCTCTTTAATTGAAACTGATTATATATGCTGGTTTTCTTTTTAGTCCTTATTCTTTTTATTTTTGATTTATTTTTAGTTCCTTTAATTTTTTTGGTATGCAAGTTTTAATTCATTTTAATTTTATCTTCCAATTGAAATTGGTGATATATGTTACTTTTCATTTTAGTCCTTATTCTTTTAATTTTTTTTAACAAAATTACATTGTATTTTTAAAAATCATTTTAATTGTTTTGGTTTTAAGGTTTTTATTTGTTTTAATTTTGTCCTTCGATTGTGATTAATTATATATTTTATTTTTTATTTTGACCGTTATTCTTTGAATGTTTTAAGAAATTATGTTTTGTTTGTTGTGTGTAATTTAAATTGGATTATAAAATAAATTAATCCTAACACAATGAATTCAATAATTCAGGTAGCCGAACCTTCTTGCCTTTTTAATGATATGATAATTTTATGTGGATAATTTCATTGAAACCTATTAAACAGATAAATTTATATCAATTTAAAATTTCTATATTTTATAAAAAACTTGCAGTCCACATGAATTCTACATAGATTTATTATTTTTCTCAAATTTATATCATATAAAAAAATCTCATACAATCAATATTTTTTTACGTTGAAAAAAATATAATTCCAGGTGTGACAAAACATGAGTAAATGGCTAGTGTATACACACACACACACACTTCGTTTTCCATTGAATAGGTATTACAAGGAAGGTGATAAATTAGTGGTAAAGGGACTTCGCCAAATCCATGGATCTGCATTTATTTATCAAAATTCTAAAATTAATTTATCCATTCAAACTTTCAATTCTTGAATGTTAATTTTTTTTATGCGAGCAAACCTTATTTTCTAGAAAATATATTTTGTGGGTATAAGTGAACGAGTAAAACTCTGATTGTTTTAGATTCTTATAAGAGGTGCATGTCTTGATTTTAATTTGAGACTTGATATGCAAATCACAGGTTTTTTGTCATGATGTCATGTTCCTTGGAAACAATGTTAATTGTTCCATTCAACCCAATTTAACTTGATATTGGTATTTATTGTCATGTAAAAAAAAAAAACCAAGAATCATTTTCCTGTTATTCAAAAATATTTTTTGATTTTTGAAGAAGCTAGTAAAAAACAATCAAGAGAGTAACTTTGGAACCTAAGGAGAAAATTGGGAGGATGAGGGAAATAGTTTTTTCAACCTTAAAGAATGTAAAAAACACTTCCCTTTGGGGATTCAAGACCTCAATCCTAAAATAGGCAAATTCTATTATAAAAGGATAATTATAGTTGTCATTATCTATTTTTAATTTAAACCAATTGATTTTCCATTACATTTTCTAATGTAAGAACAAAATTATTTTCATAGATTTTTTTCCCAACAAACAAATAGAATGAATCACAATACATATTTTTTTTCTTTAAACAAGCATCATTCTCTTTTTATATTATGTCTTTCGTTTTTTATTTTTATATGATGGAAAATTAACATTTATTGGTATACAAATAAGAAAAATATTGATAAAAGAAATTCAAACAAGCAATTATAAAAAAGCCAAGATCCACATCCATCATGTCTGCAATAACCATAAAATAATTTTGGAGCCTCTATGTATTCCCATATTTATCTTCTATTTTAGATTTTTGTTTTGTTTTCATTTCTCGAGATAGCCAATGGATATTTCTTAGGAAATCATCATACAATTGGGTTGTTTCTGTTAATTTGGAGAGTATTTCTGCAGAATTTTGCCTTGGTTTTTTTATTGCAGAGACATAGTATATATATTACAATGTATAGCCTTCCTCGTTGTGTTTGGAAAGAAATCAATTACTATCCCATAACAATTGGGATTTATATAAATAGAAGATAAACTTGATCATGACAGCTATAATTTCCTATTGTCTCTCGATTTCTACAACTCATGCCAACACTCCCTCTCAAGTTGGTGTACAAATGTCTTTGATACCTAACTTGTCTAGTGAGTTGTGAAAGTTTTTATTTGAGACGGTTTTTGTAAGCATATCTGCAAGTTGATCCTTTAACCTGATAAAAAGAAAGCAAATTACCTTCTCTTCAAGATTTTGTTTAATAAAATATCGATCTATCTCAATGTGTTTTGTCCTGTCATGTTGGATTGGATTCTAAGATATTTCAATCGTGGTTTTATTATCACATTATAAATTCATTTCTAAGTTGGGTGCAAAGCCAATCTTTAAGAGCAGGTGTCTAAGCCATAGAAGCTCGCAGAGCCCCTTTGCCATACCTCTAAACTTGGCTTCCACACTCGATAGAGCTACCACCTTTTGTTTCTTACTCCTCCACATAACCAAGTTGCCTCCGATGAATGTGAAGTATCTTGATGTAGATTTTCTATTGTCCAAGTTTCTTGCTCAATCTGCATCTGTATAGCCTTCAACATTTAAGTGACTATTCTTAGAAAACATAATCCCCTTCCCTGGGGCTGACTTCAAGTATCGAAGAATTCGAACAACTGTATCCATATGGTCTTTACTAGGGCAATGCATAAATTGACTGACTACGTTCACCGTGTATGAAATATTTGGACGAGTATGAGATAAAAAATTAGTTTACCCATTAATCGTTGATATCTTTCTTTATCAGTTGGGGTTTGATCAAGGTACTCCCCAAGTTTTTGATTCTGAATTGTTGGAGTATTTGCTGGCTTGCAGTCAAGCATTCCCACTTCGGCCAGTAGATCAATTACATACTTTCTTTGTGATAGAAAGATGCCTCGTTTTGATCTAGCCACTTCTATTCCAAGAAAATATTTGAGTCCACATAAGTTTTTCATTTCAAACTCCATAGCCAAATGCTTCTCCAGTCTATAGATTTCTTCTGTATCATCTCTTGTGATTATCATGTCATCGATGTAAATTATCAAGGCTGTTATTTTACCTTGTCGTCATTTTAGGAAAAGAGTATGATCTGAGTTGCTTTATTGAAAACCATACTTTCTTATAGCCATGCTAAAACGACCAAATCATGCACGCGGTGACTGTTTCAATCCATATAATGCCTTTTGTAACCTGCAGACAATTCCTGTGAAGGATGACATATAGCCTAGTGGGATATTCATATACATTTCTTCCTTAAGGTCTCCATGAAGAAGGGCATTCTTCACGTCAAATTGGTGTAGGGGCTAATCTAGATTTGTAGCCACAAATAACAACACTCTTACGGTGTTTAGCTTCGCTACCAGGGAAAAAGTCTCCTGGTAGTCTATGCCATATGTTTGAGTATATCCTTTAGCCACTAGCCTCGCATTGTATCGTTCAATAGACTTATCTATTTTATGTTTGATCGAGAATACCCACTTACACCCCACTGTCTTTTTTTCCAGCTGGCAATAGAACAAGATCCCAAGTTTTGTTCTGATTCAAGGCTTCCATTTCCTCTTGAATGAATTGCTAATGACCATTTATGATCTGCAAAGGCTTCATGGACTCCACAAGGAATGTGATCTGAAGACAATTTTTGTGTAAAGTTTATAAGCAAATCAGACCATCCTCTTGTCGTCATATGATTAGAGATTGGATACTTGGATTTCTTCCCTGCTTCTCTAGAAGAGTAACGAGTTGGAGCTTTGCCTCGGTTACTCCTGAAAGGTAAGTGATAACCAATTGCAATATCCAAAACATTGCTAGAAGGTGATGTAGTAGAGCTTACCTCAGGCATATTCTCAGGAGAAGGATTGTCATTGTCAGGTACTTCCACGAGAGGGGTTCTTTTACTGGGAGATTCAATGTCAGATTCAATAACCACAATGTCTTCATGCAAACCAATATTTGTAACTAGTGATGGTGCCTCAATCACTTCTTCTTCCTCTGTATGTATGACAACAGCTTCTGTAGGAGTTGCTGCTGTCACCCTAGCTTTCTCTGTTTAACCATTACCATCTGCTTCCATCAAGCCATCACCTTTTTCTTGTGATGGTGTCATTGCCACCACGGCTTCTTATGTCAGACCATCATTTTCTACTCGTGATGGTGCCACTGTCACCTCAATTTCTTCCATTGAACCATCCCACCACTTTTACTTTTCATCCCAAGTCTCCATCTGAAGAGAAAAGATTGATATATGTGATGAATAAAACTTGTCTTATTCTACAAACGTGACATCCATTGTTATATAAACCCGTTTTTTATTTGGATCATAACAACGATATCCCTTTTTATTGGTACCATACACCAAAAATATACACAGAACGACGCACAGTTCTAGTTTAGTCCTTTGATTTTTATAGAGATGGACAAAGGCAACACACCCAAATATGCGTGGTTTAATTAGTAGTAAGGATGGGAGAGTGACATGTTGTGACAAAACCTATAATGGGGTTTTGAAATCCAAAACCTTAGAGGGCATATGGTTCATTAAATACACCACCGTAACAACAATGTCATCCCAATGATGACCGGGTGAATTTGATCCAATCAACAATGAGCGTGCAGTTTCTAGGATGTGTCAATTCTTTCTTTCAGCTACTCTGTTTTGTTGTGATGTCTGACTACATGATGACTCATGAAGAAGACCATTTCTTTGGAAATATTCAAGGAAATCCTGATTCATATACTCTCCCCCATTGTCAGTTCGAAGAATACAAACCTTTGCTGAAAATTGGTTCTAAATCATAGCATGAAATGCTCGAAATATATCAAATACTTCATCCTTGTGTTTTAACAAGTATAGCCAAGTCATCCGCATACAATCATCTATAAAAGTCATAAACCATCGTATACCCGAGATAGTTGTAATAAGAGAAGGTCCCCAAACATCAGAATGAATTAGAATAAATGGAATATCACTTTAATTAATGCTAGTTGGAAAAGGTACAAGATGACTCTTGGCTAATATGCACATCTCACATCTGAAATTCGAGTATCTCAAAGTTGAAAATAACTGCGGAAATAAATGTTTCATGTAATTAAATGAAGGATGCCCCAACCGGGCATGCCATAGCCAAATTTGTTCTTCGCTTGTGCTAACTGTACGACTCATGGCATTGACTTTGCCGAAACTGAAGTCATCCATGTAGTATACACACGTTCATGATCTCCTTCGTGAGAATATCCTATAAAGGATAAAATTTTGGATACATTAGCACTACACAGTTGAGTTCTTCAATGACTTGTCCCACAGTGAGAGCATCCATTATCTCCTTCTTCCACAAGGCCCTTAGCCTTTGCAAGATTAAATTTTCCCTTGTGTTGTGAGGGGTTTCCCGGCTTGGCTACCTGTAGTGTGAACTTGTGTTGTGAACCAGTTCTCATACCTCTAGATATCATCACAGTATCATCTGAGATAGTTCCTCTATTGGAAAGCATTATGGCCTGTCTCATATCTTCTCTTCGGACATGGGCATATGCTTGTTCTACGGTTAGGAATGGTTTGAGTTACAGGACGTCACTTTTGATTTTATCAAGTCTGTCATCTAATCCATCAAGAAAGGTGTACACACGATCCTCTTGCAAGATAATATTGTATTTTTGTATATCATAAACATAATTCATCGGGTTTGGGTGATGAAAATCAATCTCCCTCCATAATTCTTGAAGATCATTGTAGAATTTTTCAATTGGTTCCCCCGATTGTCTCATTCTATTTACCCGTCTCTTTAGATCATATACTTAAGAGTGTCAGTCCCATCAAAATAAGTTACAGCAATTGAATCCCATACTTATTTTGCTGTAGAAAATTGAATGAAGTTGTTGACCAAGGATGGGTTCATTGAGCCGATTAACCATCCCTTTACCACTGAGTTTTTTGTCCTCCATCTCCTAAATGAAGGGTCATTCGGTTCTGGTTATGGAAGATCACCATTTATATATCCCAACTTGTCTTTTCCTGAGATGAATATCTCAATAATTTGGGACCATAAAGCATAATCGGTGCCATCAAGTTTGATGCCAATCTATGATGCAGTAATATCATGCATTAATGTTGGAGTATGGGTTTGATTTTGGGTTATGGCTTGAGTCATTCTTGCCATAAGATCTTCAAAGTTTGCTGCTATATTTGGCTGCTCTAGTTCTGCTGGTGATGTCTCCATTCCCTCCATTGTAGTGTGTTCCTTTTAATTGTAGCAACTTTCGTTGTAGCAAGAGATCAATTATAGGATCTTTTGCTCTGATACTATGTTAATTTGGAGAGTGTTTATGTAGAATTTTGGCTTGGTTTTATTATTGCAGAGATGTAATATATATATTACAATGTACAACCTTCCTTGTTGTGTTTGAAAAAAAATCAATTACTATCCCATAACAATCGGGATTTACATAAAGAGAAGATAAACTTGATCATGACAGCTATAATTTCCTATTGTCTCTCGGTTTCTACAGCTCATGCCAACAGTTTCATCAAAGTTCGACAATAGGTTCATTGCTCAGCAACTTAATTAATCAACCCGGTGTACTCATGGTTCCTCTAGCTACAGGCTGATCCCTAAATCACCCTACTTAACTAGATTCTTAATGTACCTCCGGGAACCGTTGACATGGGTCTTACCCCGGTGACTGAGTCCAGGCTCACCCCCAGGGTCACTTGGCTTCAACCTGATCTCCGCATCCATCGGCTATGTTTCCAGCACGAACCATCCTGCTCGAGCTTGACTTCGTGGTCTGGCTACTGGATCAAAGTTGAACCACTCATGGGTTAACCAAAAAGACAGCACAATGCTGTTCCTCGGCCTTTTCTCCTCGTCTTCATTTTTACCAATTCTTATTTATTTTAATTTCATTTCCTTCAGAGCTCAGCAACCTGAGTAGGAAACGTTCTTGGGATGTGACACCATAAAGTCAAACCGAACTAATACCAAGACAAAGCAGTGACGTGTCTTTTAACCTTACCGGAATTTCAATTTCTATCTACCATCGAAGTTGAGCTCTATATCATCATCCAGAGCACACACATTCGAACAACTATAACAAGAGTAGAGCGGTACTAGGGCCTGAGAGCTGAGCTGAAATTAGGATCACCGTGGAAGCTTTGGGCTTTAGAGAAGAGTACAACTATGAAGAGGGCTTGGAGTTGGGCCTAAAGCATTTCATAAAAACACGAAACGAAGGGCTAGTATCATGTGGTTATCACGTAAATAATATATTTTCCTCGGCAATAGCTCTAATCCACGAAATGGAGTTTTTTTATCAAGGAAAAATATATTACTGAAGCCATTAATTGATGTAGTGATATAAACACGGTGTCCCCACCACTTTAGTTAGGTTTAGGTTGGTAGTCGGCTCGTGATCAAACCTCCAAGAGTCAGCACCTAGCGCGCACTGAAAATTACTATTGACTACAGGAGTCAAAGCATGAGTTATGGAGAGTAAATAGGTTTGAACCAGATCTAAGACTTCTTCCTGCAAGAAACATTTTTAAAAATTAAGAGAAAAGGGGAAAAGAGAGAAGGTGTTTCAACAAATTGGGGGATTTTGTTACTACCTTCCAATCATAACAAGTGCTCCCAAGCGCTGAATGGCCAAAATATATGGAGGGTCAATCGTTCGTTTCATATAAAGTGTAGTTTTTGTTTGTTTCTCGTGAATATATACAGCCTCTTAGCATGAGCCTATAGTATGTGAACACATGTACTCAAACCTTGGCCAAGTATTTATTTAGCATAACATCAGTCAAGATGTAGGTCACAGTGAGAGAGATCTGTTCTTTTCTCATTGTGCAAGACTTGAAGACCCATGGCGTGAGGTGATTATAATAATCACACGGCAGGAAAACAAACTTAGGAGGGAGAGAGCGTACATCAATTATATTCATGGAATTGTATTTTTCCCTACAATTAAAATTCTATTTCACATATAGGACGAACTTGTTTCTTTTTGTCAATCGCGTCCCTCCCCTGAAATTGTACACATACATGGTTTCTTGCCACTTGCAGGATTCTATTTTACCAGAGAGGTGGTTCCATTTTTTTTCTGCTACTTCCCCTCTTAGCTATTGCTGCCGAGACCTTACGCACGTAGTCATATCGGACTTGGTATGCATATGACATTCAATCAGTACATAGGATTTGAAAGATAGTTTAAGGTTGTCTTCGAAGACAGACGCAAGACTGTTTCTTCTTGGATGGCCATAGAAAGAGAACCTTTATACACTTTAGACAATATTTTCATTATTTTATTTTCCTGTCTTGTCAAAAGATTACGCAAGAAATGAAGAAGAAGAAGAAGAAGAAAGAACAGCATTAAATATAGTTCTTTATTTCTACCGATCAGTTGATGATTTTTTGACCAGTCATTAGGTTATAAGTTGACCATATAATATATATATACTCCACACATATCTTAGCAAAATTAATGTACAGAAGAAATCTTGGATAAAATTGCCAACCAAGTTTTTAATTTAATTATTGCTTAAAGATTCAAATCCAATATATTGTCAAGCATCAAAAGATTGAGCCAAAATTAAGCTATACTGCATGATGTCTGACTGCAGAAAGTGATGAAATCTCAGTAGGTAGCATTCACATTTAGCAAAGTGCATTTAATACAGTACTGTTTCTCAAAGTTGTAGCGGTGCTGATGGCTAGGTTGAAATCTGAACACCTCCCGTAACTAACATTCTTCTCTTGCTACTACCTACAGTTACAACTCCGGAGACGATGCGATATACACATGAACCTAATTCGACTCCATCAAAAATATATTTTCTCTTCTTATTATTTATCTTAAAAACATTAAATATGTGGAAATAAATTGACGTGTAAAACCTGGAAATTCAGCAAAGTCGACCAAATTTGGGTAATTTCTGATTTGTTTGAACATTGCAGATTAATCTTTCCGTAGTAAATTAGAACCAAAGGATCTTCCTGTCAGCATTCTTCTCGGTCTTCTCCCAGATTATAACTTTTTCTGGTTCTGTAAGTGACAAACTGTAGATCTAATTGTAGATGGAAAAACAATATTCTGATAAATACGAATGTATTTTTACCTTTGAATGGTAGCTGAATCTATACATTCGTCAATAGTTCCTCTTCATGCAATTTCCTTTCAAGTCATGTTAGATGGTAGCTGTGGTGGTGCACATGTAACTATTAAAACTGATGTAATAGAGCAGAAGTAAGATATGTCTTCAAACTACTTTAATAGGATATATTCTCAGCAGTTTCTTACTTGAAAACTCAACAACCATCTTCAAACTTAATGTTCATTCCCAAATTTGTTTGCTCTTGTTCAATAAAAGAAAATCTATGTTTAACAAATGAATTTATGCAGTGATTCCATAATCTATACTGTTTCGCGGAATATGATTTTATATTACAATTAAAAGAAGCATTTTTTTATAGTGAAACCGATATATATAACCATGAACAAGTATATCACGTACCAGAAACAGGTGATTTAAGTGTTTTGAAACCAGAAATTCTTTATCCAATCGACTTGGAGTCTAATATATTTTAAGTAGGAGACAAAGGATAAATGGATAATTAAGGTGGCTGCTATTACTGTTTGTTTAAACTCATAATCTGATCAAGGTCCGTTAAATGCCTTAAAGGCTCAATATATTAAAACATCGCCTACTGAGAGGGAAATAAGAGATTCTTAATGACAATAAAAACTCGGTTAATTTAATATTGAAAATCAGAATAAATTACAAATTAGACTAACAGACAGAAGCCACCTGTCCTACGTGCCATATCTTTTATAGCAGATGAGGAAAAGTCTGAATATAGAGAAAAAAAAATATTATGTTTTTTTGTTAAATCTGTATATGTCTCTGCAAGTTTCTAATTGATCTCAGCTGGACTGACAAACACATTCTTCTTATACAGAAGTTCTAAGTGGTTCTGTAGAGACAACAAATATTAGATTCATGTACTGATATATCCATGAACATCTCCTAATTGAATACATGAATTACTTACAGTAATTCACGAACTCCTAATAAATAATTCATATCAATTTGTATCAAAGCTAGACTCCAGAATTAGACCATAGATTTCTAAAACTTCTGTTGAAGTCTTCTTATACACATTAGTAAGGAATTTATTCATGTTTTTGTACTTATTATTTTCCAGATATTTTATATTTATATTTTCTTAACACCTAAACACAACATTTTATTTCAAATCCATACGACTATCATAATTTCTATAATTTAATTATCACTTTCCCCATTTAACATAATATTTTCTTCTATTAATATTGTGAATTTTATTTA
This sequence comes from Salix dunnii, assembly GCA_015731905.1. Classification (NCBI taxonomy): domain Eukaryota; kingdom Viridiplantae; phylum Streptophyta; class Magnoliopsida; order Malpighiales; family Salicaceae; genus Salix; species Salix dunnii. The sequence continues at coordinate 7,016,908 of CM027668.1, read as the reverse complement.
GGGATTTATAGATTCTCGTATTTTTTTTATTCTATAATGAATTAAATTGACTTATTAAATATTAATTGGGTTTACGATTTATTTTCTTTCTCTTTGTTCATGAATTGATATTAATAGGGTGAGGGTTATTATTTCAATAATATTGATGTCTTAAAACAAATTTACATTGTATCACATTCATATTAAATTTATTTTGATTTGCTATAATTCATGTCAAATTTGTTGTCGGTTGCGTAACCATATAAACATGAGACTTATGTCAGTTTCGAACTAGATATATCAAACAATGTAAAGAGAGAGAAAACATGATTCAAACTGGATCGAACAATATCCAAAAATATGAAGAAGGATCAAAATTTCAAATATCAATCATGTTTTCTGTTATTATAATGTAATCGACACAGCATACAAGCATGTTCAACACAGCTATTTTAATATGGCGACAGATAATTAACTGAGACTGAGCCCTTCATGAATTTATTAATCCATGCTCAGTGTGAATGAAGATCGAGATCGCACTCAGGTAACATACGGTTCACTCATCTATAACTAATAGTGACCTGAAACCATAGCATCTTCTGATTAGTAAGGTTGTCTTGCTCCATTTCTCGTGATGTTTCCCAAGGGAGTTCATTGTAATGTTTCCGAACAGTCAAGATTTACAAATGAGGCTTGATTCACACATCAATCCATACTAAACACTTCTTTAGGGTGTCCTAAATTAGAAAGGAATTTGTTTGCTACTGAGAAAGAAGAGGGTTGGAAGAAGGGGCAATCTCTTGTGACCTCAAAAAAATAGACTCGTTATCCTCTGGATTCCCTTCAACATGGGCAATTGAAGAAGAAGGAATGCTCATTGTGAGGTCAAGGTTTAGGTCAGGCAAGGCACATTGATCATCCTCTAAGCGACTTCCGGCATCCGATGTTTGCTCACTATCAACGAGAGGCTTTGCCGGCTGTTGTATGGCCTGAATTTTCAATCCAGATGATGTTGCATTAGCAGGTTTTGGCTGGTTACGTGAGCATAGGAGATTCTGGTTCAAACGATGATTATTTGGATCAATCCCCATATTTATAAGCTTTCTCCTTAAATGAGAATTCCAATAGTTCTTTACTTCATTGTCTGTTCGTCCAGGCAATCTTCCAGCTATTAATGACCACCTGAAAACATTTTACCGTTAACATCTTGATACAAAAAAACAAAAAACAAATGTGATACAGCTGTGGAATATTAAGATTAATACTGATTTTTCTTTTTAGAATTATTAGAATAGAGCTTGTAATTTAATAACATTGTTTAGAAATAATCAAGGATTTGTTAATTCATCTTTTTAAACTTAAAATGGGCTTTTAAAGCAAATTTATGCCTGGACAGCAGCGAAATTTTCTTTCAAAATTCATGCCATGCATGGTGCCGTTTTTTTTTTTTTTTTTTTATGTAGCAAATAATCTCTCTTCTTCAATTTCAGCAAGGGAAAATTAAATTGTGGAGTATTAATATATTTTACCGGTTTCCTAGGAGTGCATGAAGCTTGATGATGAGATCTTCTTCATCTTCTCCAAAGTTGCCTCTTTTCAGGTCTGGCCGAAGATAGTTTATCCATCTTAGCCTACAGCTTTTTCCACAACGAAGCAGGCCTGATCAATCAACATGAAAACAAATATCTTTAATGGGTTTCCAATAAATTGAATTAAGTAATCAAACCATTTTTATTAGTTTTTTTGAAAACAAAAGGGGATAAAGTAGTGAGCTTCGAAAGCAAGAGGTGGGAGAAGGAGAAACCTGCAGCCTGAGGAAGAGAGCGCCAGCAACCTTCGCCATGTTTCTGAACATAATCTTTGAGTTTCTGGTCTTCTTCCTTAGACCAAGCTCCCCTGTTGGTATCTTGTTTATCACAACACGGCCGCCTCATTATTTTAATCCAAAGTTTCTAAGAACAAAAAGAAACGCCTCAGCTGGAAAAGAACGAGAGAGCAGATACCCAGGAATCCAATAGCGTAAAAATAAGATTCAAGTGGTGGTCTTTATTAGGATGATTGCCTCCATGTTTGCAAGAGAAAAAAGGGTTGACTTGGACCGGTTGTTTGGCCATGCATGTGCGTGCAGGTTGCAAGGACGACCTCCCTCAAAAGAGAAGGTGCATCCTCGAGGGTTTCACAGTTTTTATTTTTGCTTGAGTTAGGTAAGTCAGTTGCTGTTAAGTATAAGTCCCCATCCTTCGTGGTCAGTAAACAGTGTTGACATCTCATGGCGCAAGTTTTTTTCCAGCATTATAAAATTAAAAGTTCAGGCACTTGTTTTGAAAGAAAATTATTTTTTTCATGGAAAATAATTATTTTTATCTATTTTAAATAGAACACAAACAAATGTAGAATAATATTTATAGCAAAAGAGAATCCTATTGGGATGGAAAAATAAATCTTTTTTTAAAATTTGGACTGAATTTGACTCGTCATAAATTAACAAGGAAGCAAATTGCACGATTAAATTCGACTTATGAAAGTTCCACCAATTACAAACGATCTTATTTCCTCAATTAGAAACTAGTTAGTTTCCGTCACAGACACTATTATAGTAAGATGTTTTTTTTTGTTCAATTAATACTGAGCTTGACCTAACCTGGCAAGCAATTGTGATGACTTGTTGACCTGGTTTTGTAACCTGGCAAGCCGGTTGATGTCTAATTTATCTAGAAAATATATCAATGACTCAATTCATCCAATCAAAATTCAATATATTTTTTTTATAAAATAATATCAATAAAAATATTAAAACAAAAATATGTTTTAAAACAAATATGTTTAGGATTGACTTGTCAACCAAAGTTAACTTACTTAACATGCAATCCGGGTCGAGAGCTTGATTGATTTAATAATTTTATTTTTGAAATTAATTTTTTATTTAATTATATAATAATAAAAAAAATATTTTTTCAAGAAAGAAGTAATAAAATCATGAAGAAGAAAAATATTTTTTATTCATATATTGTTTCTAATTTTGACAAAAAAATAATAATTTATTATTGGCAATATAGTTCATTGAATAAAAGTAATAGAAACCAATAATTTTTTATTATTTTTTTTAAAAAAAAAGATGATTTGAACTAACAAGGAAAAAAATATATTTTTAAATAAAAAAACCTATTTTTTATTCATTCATTTCTTTTTTATTGTTTTTAGAAAACATGGTTTTTATTTGAAAAAACAAAACTATTAAATTGTAATATCAACAATCACATATTCATAGCAAAAACAAAAATTCTTGGTGGCATTAATCCATATAAATAGCATGTTTTTTTTTTTGAAAATTTTAATAACTAAATGAACAATATGGATTACTCTAAATTATCAGTTTTTTTTTTATGTCCTTCAGCCTACACAATTCCTTTAGACTGAGTGTTGCTAGGATTTAGTGAAAAGTAAATGTTTGTTTTAAACTAATAGAACAATAAAGTTATAGGAATTAAAACCATATATGCTTGAGTGAAGGGTTGCGAGGGGATGTATTATCACCTCTACCACTTTTGAAGCCTTTTTTGGCACCACTACTCGATCGATCCCCTCTCATTTCCACCGCCTTTTGAGCCCCTCTTAGCACCACTATTGGATCTTGTCCTAATTTTATCACCACCACCATCTGAAATCTACTTTGCATTATCTTTGGCATGCCCTGGAATTATAGCCATAATGCTTACAATTATTGCATCTTAAGTATGGAAGTCCTATTTCTTATCATACCAAATAGATCATCATTGCCTTTATTTATTTTTTATATTCTTTTTTGGTTTACCAACACCCCTTTTCAAGCTAGGAAAAAGAACAATTACATCTTCTTTTTTTATTTTTTAGGGGGGAAGGGGGATTAGCTTCTATATTTAAGTATAGATTCCCAAATATGTCAAAATTGTAGTATAGATGAAAAACAACTTAAAATTCAATCATTTTGTGATGCACACTAATGCACTACATCCTAGCATGGCATTTTAGCATGTATCCACTCACCACATGAATATTATTTAATAGCCATGTCAAAATTAAATAATAATTTAAATACCATGTTAAGTATTTTGTTTATAGTATATTTCAATCAAAATAAATTAAAATAAACATGGTAAGAGGTTAGGTGTCCAGGCCTAAGAGATTGGGCTCGAGTGCCTAACTCAATACTTAGAAGGCTTGGTACCTGTGGATCTGGAAGAACAAGTTTGCGCGTCAAGTATTTTTTTTTTTAATTATTTGTTTTGACACTCCTCAAGAATTTTAATATTTCAATTGCTAACTTTAAAACTCCTTCAAATTAATTTAAAAAACAAGAAATTAATTAGAAAAAAAATGTTAACTTAGATTCTCGAGATTACCAATTAAATCATGGGATAATTAATTAGTTTTTAGTAGTTGGCAGATATGACAAGGATAAGGGAGACTGGGATTCCCTCAGGAATAATAAGTACGCACGAGAACAATGGGAATTGGCACTATGATCACATGTCTTTGCGTTGACTGATAGTTTCCAATGAAAATCAGTAGCTAGAGATGCATGTGACAATTTTATTTTATTTTATTTATTTTTTCTTTAAATTCTGGATAACTTGGCCCTAAACTTCCTGCAGCACTCCCGTGTGTGTGGCTCTCTGACCAATAAAATTGCTGGGTGTTGCTTTCGAATACATTTATCTCAGCAATATATACACGTGTGTGAGAGAGGAGGACTCAATCATTTGGCGTTTCAGTATTGATGAAGTTTTTTTTTATTATTATTATTTTATTGGATGATATTTTCTGCGTAAATACGGGAAGAAAAAAGGCCAGGAGTGTTGATTACAGCCAGTATTTTCTCTCTCTATTCTTTTCCCCTCGAGGGGTTAGAGGAAACACCGAGGGATGGAAAACTCGGCCGTGATTGTTGGAGATGATAGAGTTTCAGTGACCACCGTCTACGAAAGAGATGGAGCGAAAAGGAAGAAACTCGCACTCTCACTAGGGTTTCTATATCCAATTTCATATGAAAGCAAAACCGAAACTGGTAAGCCACACACTTTTATGCACGCAAAAAAACGTGCCAATACTGACATCAACGCTTCGAGGGGGCGAGGAAAGGGATAGCTATATTCCTAGGTAGTCGTACGGCTGATTGATGATCATATCCAATTTCCGAATGAGGGAGAGAGAGAGGACAACAAATGATTATTGCTGACAACTTCGATTCTTAATTTGATTACTTCAAACTTTATGTTTAGCAAACCATACACGACAATTTAGTTCCTGCGCGCAGTTAATTAATGGATAAAAATATCATCCAGCAGCATTGAATTTCATCCTCGAAGCTCAAAAAACTTCAACAACGTGAGGTCGTCAAAAGTTGATCATCTGTCTTTATATAAGCTATAAATTGTATAATATGAATCGAGTATCGCAAGATGCTGGAATAGCTCAGTTGGTTAGAGCGTGTGGCTGTTAACCACAAGGTCGGAGGTTCAAGCCCTCCTTCTAGCGAGACTTTTTAGCCGCTCCCATTTTCCTCTTTTTTCTTACGAAAAGAAAACGCCATCGTTCTATCACTCACTCACCTGCCTGAATGTAATTTAAGTTCCTTTTCGTAGTAATATAGTTAAACTCATTTTCTGAATTGTTTTTTTTAATGATTATGATTTGTAAATATAAAAAATAAAATAGTTTTTTTTGTTTTTTTTAAATATCGTTTCAATATATTCTCAGTGAAAAAATACTTTTATATTTATTACCTAACTCTCTTGAATTTTATAAAAGGATCCTTTTATTTCATCCAATAAAAAATATGGCTCCATTTCTTGTATTAAAGTTGATAGAACCCATTATTGCAATATTTATAAGGAGTTCTCCATATTTTGTCAGTGAATAGAAATTAGCAGGAATGTTATTTAAAAAGAAAAAGAAAGGTTAATCTTCACATACTGGCTAGGGCATTGCTCTTCATGGGAGTATACTGGCTATGACTACACCCGGTGAAATTGCGATTGGACCATTAGGTAAGCTCTGGGGACACAAGAACGCAACGTTCATCATGATTCTTTTATACCTGCCAACTACTGTTAGGTTACACGGCCCCTCTGCTACCACCGAGCTGCCTAACTCAATTGCGTTGTTCTTTTATAACTACTGTTGGGTTACGGTGGTCGAAGATCGATGCTGGCAGTGATATTCTTCTTCTTTTTTTCCTTCACTATTTACACACCTCGAATTATTCCCCACCCTACAAGCAAAATCTCGATCGAATTAAAAAAATAGGTATAGATGTCGATCGGATTTCTAAAAGTTTTTAAAATCCCAACTGAGTTTTACGTCCGAACTCTTTATAAATGTAAAATTTGGTAGAAATTCATTAACTTGGAATCTCTCTCTATATATATATTCCCGACGTAGTCGGAGGGTTTATTTGAGGTGAACCTCTTTTCCCCCTCTCCTCTTCGTGTATGATTATAGTAATATTAGTTTATCTTAGATCTCATAGAATTTGAAGTAAGATCAACGATAGAAAACAATCTTCTTGATGATTTGAGTATCGGGATTGAAAGAGGGCCTGGAATTATGAACCATGTTGGTACACTTCTCTCCTCTCCGTCTAAACTTTTTTTTTCATAAAAAAAAACTTGTAACAAATGAGTGGAGTCCAATTCCTAGGATCACCACACAGTGACCAGATCGGTGGATTCAATCATAGAACGATGAGCTTGAAATAGTCTTTTTTGACATCATGCTTAGATGGAGAAAAATGAAACCTGGGTCACCACGGAATAATGTGTTGCTGGTAGACAATAAGCAGCAGTAAAAAGTGTGCAAACCAGAGACTTGAATTCAAATGCAATCGGATCCACAGACTTGCTGTTTCCTGTTCCATCGTCTTTTTTGACAATATTACAGTTGATTTTCAATGTCTGTGTTACCTACCAATCTCTGCTGTTGCTATCTCCGGAGGATAAACCGTCCAGCCAATCCTATCATGCCACACCAGCACAATGAGCTGACACAAGGGGTTTAAAAATCACCATATAAGCAACCAAGGTTTAATTGCAACCTAGACGTCTTGTCCTCTTCCACCTTTCAAGTATAAAGGTGTTCAACTTTTTAACTACAACTTATATTATATTATATAAAACTCCATCCAAATACTTCTCGTATGCCAACATTTTTTTATCTGGGATTTACTGTTCAAACCTTTTGTTCAGATCTTAGTTCTTAAATATATATTTTTCAACTGTACTTTTTTTGTCAAATTCAAGGATAATTAAATCAAATTTGCTAAACAAAAACAAAATTAAAAAGCAAGCTATCAAATTAAAAAAAAAATGCATTGGTTTCAAATTTCATACATAATACCTATTTGACCCGTCCATATTTTTGCAATTCAATTTCAATATAAAAATTATTTTTATATTTTTTTAAGTTTCTGGTTTAAGAGACCTTTTCTTTTCTTTTATTCAATAAATTTTATATCTATTTCTACGGTCATTATTAAATAAAAATAATTTTATTAAAGAGTCATTGAACACAATTCAATGAGTAACTTATGTTGCGGGATCACATATTATAACATACACCTGTCTCATGACTTTTCTAGATATGTATTTAGTTATTGTTAATTATTTTATTTATTTATTAATAAAAATAATTCTTGGTTAGTTTATTTAATTAAATGAATAAGTGAAATTTTTAATTTACATTTAATATTTTTTATATAAAAATATATGTTGAAAAAACCTGCATGTGCAATATTTTTTGTTGAGGAAAATATTCAGGTTGCGGCAGAGCGTAAACTACATCACCCATGAGGTCCTGGCGGAGCAGTTAGGCACGCTCTCATCTCTTACGAGATCAGGGGTTTGATCCCTCTCTTCATCTGCAGCCAGTCTCTTGGGGAGGACTTGCCACCCGGTCCGAAAGGGATTAGTCTACCCTTGGTTCTAAAAAAAAAAAAAAAGAAGCGTAAACTACAGCATGTTGAGACTCGCTTTTGAAAGTAGAGTAGCAAAATCCTGTGTTTCCCAAAATTCAATCCGAAAGACCATGCATCTGACTCAAACCTATAGTGCAAAGGATGGTATTTTTAAATAAATAGATGCAGAATGTTAGTAGAGAAAAACAAAACTAATGTCCAGACATTTCCAACGAAGTCGTTTGAGTGGCACTTGAAACTCCATTAGTTGGCATTGCAGAAGTACGTTTGATGTTACCAATTCCGTTTCGCCGGAGAGAATGTGGATTTATTCCTGCCTTGTGAGCTGCAATAACACCAATCGCTTCCCAATAATTGGCCACCATGACCTGCACAACAGATTGCATTGCATTGCAAATTCTGAAACAATCATAGTTTCCTAGGGGTATTTTGCAGTCATAATGATCATTAACCATACCGTTGCAATCCCAAGTTTATCTGGCGTATCATCAAGAACTGTTTCATTTTCTTCCACGGTAATTATAAGTGGCTGAAAGGAAGAGCAGTGATTCAGTCACAGGGATCCAAATACCAAACACAAACTGTAAGGGTTAAAGAGAGCCAGGTAGGTAGAGCAAGCTGGAAGGAGCTGGAAAGCCATTATTGAAACTTGCTTCTAAAGAGTTCGGTTAACCTGTCATTTTTATTTTATTTTTTATTTTTTATCTAAGGAATATGTAAGAAACAAATTCTAATCTCTACCTTGTTTCTATGGCTTCTTGCAAAAGCAAGAGCACCATCTCCTGCACATGCATTGACAGGAAGAACAACACTGTCAACATCGCTGGCTAATAGGCAACCATTCTCTAGGGATTGGGAATCCTTCACCAAATATTGCGGTGCTTTACTCAGACCAGTTAGCACACAGGGCAAGAAAGTATATCCTATCTGTTGAACAAGATTAAAATATAAATGCATATAGTTAAAAGAAAGAGAAATGCTAAACCATCAGCCTGCAAGAGGTTACGTGTGGGATATAAATTGATAAGACTACAGGTGAAAATTAAGTTATTTCTTATCCAATTTGGAACAGTGTAATATCCTATGGTTATGCTCATTAATTTCCATTTATAGGAGTGGTACAGTGAAACCTCTACCTAACCAATTAGGGAACATGTTACTATGGAAATATCAGAAAGGATGTTTGCATGGTTAATTGAGGCTACTGATCCTTATGATTATCTCCAATCCTATCCAAATAGCACACTGGCTATGATCAAGAAAAACAAAAGATAGCAAGTTAGCCATGTCAATCGATTTACGAGGCAACAGAGAAGTTGTAACTTAATGGTTAAACACGCTACAGTGTACACTTGCTTGCATTGAGGTTCACACCTATATTTCAAATGCCAATATGTTATTTCTTCTACTTAACTCCACAAACCTCCTCAGCAGCTGATCTGGGGCAAAGATCTTTGGTCAAGAGAAGCGGTAGCATTGCAGGAGCATGTGCACAAGGAATCTGGAATTCCTTAACCACCAAGTGGCTGATAACTGCTTCCACTCCCGCCAACAAATCTATTCCCTGCGAAGTTGAAGAAACTAAGATGGAATGATAAGAAAAATTCAAGAACATCAAACACCCTTATTGCTTCAGTCAGAACCATTAATGGAAAATAGCTGAGATGTCAAGTTTGCTATTTTAACAGCGCGATACATAAAAAGTAATCCAGTGACTGGGCAAAGCTCGAAAGGACAAAAGCCACATAAAAGCATTACACTCTATAGCTTTTTAAGTCTCTGAAAGAAAATATGATCCACAGACCAAGCTTTTCATCTCACTCAGTAGAGGAGAAACAGAATAGTATGATATATTATTGTAAATGGCTGGCTTACACTTTTAAGTCCAAATTGTAGGATAGAGGATCGTTTGGGTACTGGAAAAATATCTGTGAAATGAGTCTGGATTCATAACAGGATTTTAAGTTTAGCTCTCTTTTTTCACACTATTTTACGTTGCTTTCTCCAGGCTTTCCAAAGCCAAAGCCTGGCTAAATGAACCAGGAAACATGCATAGTACTAATTTTCTAACTTAAGTAACAACTTTGAAATTACAAGCACCCATATCAGGATGAAAGATTTACATGCAAATATGAGCAAGGAAATAGTACAAAAAGCATCCTTTCTTATTCCAACAATATTTAATTTTTAAACAACACTTCACCATTGAAATATTTCACAGGATTTCCTATCATTCTGGAAAATAAAAAATAGAACTTTAATAAGCATGTTTAAAAGTACACCAAAGTTAAAGGTCCTATGGAATTAAAGCATAACCATATGACATGTTTAAAAGCATATCATGGAATTAAATCTGTTCATGCAAATATTAAATAATACTTTGACATTGTACTGTTGTAGAACAGCATGGAATCAACAAATTGGGAGCATGATTAACATACCACCCCCTGTCGATAGTCATCAACATCTTCAACATCATCATCTGGAAAGCGTCCCACCACTGCAACAGCATTCACCTGAGATCGGTCAATTAAAGTCTCCACAGCTCTTAGTAGCGCACCAGGATGCTTGATTCTCCCAGTTGATTGCCCAGTCTTTGAATCAACCCACTTTTCCACCTGTTAAAGGAGCTCTTGCAATCACATTAGTTATATAAAAAAAAGACATTATCTTTCTTTTCTCTTCACTAAGCAAAGCAAATCCCAAACAAGATTTCAAAGATCAATAGTTAACAGCACAGAAACTGACTTGACTGGCAAATCTGCCATCAATAGAGACACATCCAATTTGGAATTTCCCTTCTTAACTATGAGCAAAGACAAATTCATAATGTATAAAGATTATAAGCCATTAGCAATTAACTACCCTCAATTTGTACAAAAGACAGCTCAATAGTTAACGGTACATCCAACAAATGGCGCAACCAATTATGAATGAAAAGAAGATTTGGTATTTATTTAGAATAGTGCAGAAATCGATCTATATGCCATCAATAACAAGAAGAATTATCTGATGTGTTGTCAGGAATGATACCTCTAGTGGGGTGTCAGTGACAATATACTCCAAAACAGGTAATCCAAGGGAAGCCCTGGTGGCATCAGCCACCTGCAAATGATGGATTCGAAGCTCTTCCTCTATTCCACCATCAAGAACCAATCCCACCTACTTGTCACCACAAGCTCGAACCATGGCAAAATGCTTATCAGCAACTAAATTATTTGACAGACGGCAGAAACAGACGAGGGCAAAAATAAATGAGAGATAAACAGAGGCACCTTGTTTTGGTGAACAGTCTGAAGGGCCCACAAACCTTGTGCAAAACGGTCAAGAGCATAACCTTCAACATATAGAACATTAGGCATCGGCCAGTACAGCATTGCAGCATTAAGCACCTGTGATTTACATTAAATTTAAAAGAGCTCTAACCACTCCCTACCAAAACGAGAAAACGCACAACCATAGACTAATCTCTCATACTGAAATTATTTGTACCATCGACTTGTTTTTGCAAAGTAAATACTAAATAAAAAGAAAACGCACATTAGGATGCGTGATGAGGCAATCCACGACGGTGGATAAAGCACGAGCAACAGGCAAAGCATCGCCGGCGAACCCACCTATGCTGGCCCCTACTCCAGTTGGTACTATCATCACGCTAGTGTACTCCCTCCTACACTGTATCCACCCTCTCCCCCATTAACCAGGATAAATTGCTAGCGTTTTAAAAAATATATATATAACGAAACTGACCTTGTTCGAGCAGGAGGGAGGAGCAAAACATGAGATTCTAAGACGAGTGGTCGGTCGTGATGCGGTCGTTAATGGAATGAATGGACGGCTGTTATGGAGCGTTGCCGTAGCCATTTTTTTCTTATTTTGGCTAGGGTAGCTGGTGTCGTTATTGTTGAATGGTGCTGCTCAGTGACTCGTCTGGGATTATTTTTTTCCCTCTCCCAAGGTTTTTACAGCTCTGCTCTAATTTTGCTGATCTTTCGCTCTCTGCCTGCGCTGCTCGGTGGTTTCTCAGTCCTCTACTCAATTCTACAAAAAGATGATAGGCCCATTGGGCCTCTTCAACTTTCTATTGGACTGCCAGCATTTTATTATTCGGTTTCTCGACTCAATCATTAAAAAAAACTGAAAGAGAAGGATGTGTTTTTTCCAGTTCGATTATGCTTGTCGAGTGAATCGAATAATTGAACAGGCATGCTTGAGTTTGATAGGTATTGTATAAAATGAGACTGAAATTATATGTGAATAGCTCGTGAATAAGTTTGAATTTTGGATTTTTAATGAGTTAAAAATGTAGTAAGGTGTCTCCCAAGCATCGGACGTGATGACATTTCCCGTAAAATTAGAACAATGGGCGAGCAGGCGCATCATGTATTGATATTGTCAAGTTAAACAGAGAGGGAAAAAAAACACTCGACAGCTGCACCCCATGCATCAGGGAACACCCTCCAACCTTCCATGGAAATTTTTAATTATGCATCGAGAACCTCAAATTTCATACATGGAAGAACGTTGGCATCATCCCATGTAGAAATCTCGGAAGGAGGAAGGTAGTGACACATAATTTTAATGAAACAATCACCGGATTAGGTAGTGACATTTTGAAGTTCTCAGCTCGCCTCCAGATCATTTTATCAACTTCAATGGTCGCATCATCACATTGTCTTCGTGATCCAAGATCTGCATGTATAGAAAGGTCAAGTTCTGTTCACTAAAAAATAATTAGCTATGAAACAGCACCAGTTTAATGTACAGGTAAAATTTCAATCAATCAAAAGAACCATTCTTAAATGCAAAGTATATATATTAGTGGTTTCGATGACTCTGCAATTTTATATATGCACGGCCTCTGCAAAGCTAGCGACAAGCATGATGAATCCCAGAAGCTCTCAACTCAAAAACCTCGGGGTACCCGTGAGCAAGAAAGTGCACATTGGAATGAGCAACACGTTCTGATCTCGATGTCCTACATTTTGTTTTGTTATGGACAGATCCTGAATTATGTATATGAGTGACTCAAACAGATACTTTACAGTGCTCACAAGGAAGCTAATCAACCACATCGATGGCAACATGTTTTCTTGAATACAAAGAGGAATTACTTTCTCATGAAATGAGCAAAGAATGGCATAAAAACAAACACTAGATTACAATCGAGCAGCAATGATCAGAGTTGGGCAATTTAGCTTTTTGTTGGCTTGCCAACCAACAAACAAAGTCATGTCAATCAGTAGCTACTTAGCTGATGCATCCCTAAATAGAGTGAATTTGTAGCTTGTTCCTTCATGTCCGAAAGGGATGCGCTACCAACAGGACCTAAATCCCAGTTCTTAAAAACATAACCCTTTTGCGCAAGATTCAAGTGAGGTCATTAGCCGTAGAAGAATAGAGTACGGGCATCCAGGCCATTGTATATTCACTGGGGATTATTCGATGTAATTCAATTTGTTATGCTCTCTTTTCACCCACCAAAAAAAAAACAGAGAGAGAGATGGTAGATAAGCTAACCTAGGAGATCTTAAAAAACAGAGAGAGAGAGAGAGAGAGAGAGATGGTAGAAAAACTTCACTTACGTGGCAATGGTAGACGAAACCAGGCTGAGCTGTTGCATCGAACGGATAGGATTCATTTGAGTGTATAAATGCAAATCTGACAAGAATCATGGTCACATATCCAGGTGTCATCTTGTACACATTCTTCCATCCCTTCTCATGGGCCGGCACCTCCATCTTCTTTCCACGTCCATACTGATCAATTTTGCACTTGATCGCATCGTTCAATTTCATCATGCACGCTGTAAACTCCTCCTCGTTGACCAACTCGGTTTGATCAATCACCTTAAATAATCCTAAATGAATATGCAACGGGTGATTGTCATCTGTCAGATTGATCACGTTCCATATCTCACTGGTCCCCACCTTTGGGGTCTCCGTAACTGGTTCATCATATGATTTTCCGTTGATGTAAAGATGGGTTGGCTCATCATTGCCGGCTGTGTACTCGTACATGGCAATGTACCGTGTCTTTGATGCACAGGATAAATCAGCTTGAGGGTATTTTACCAAGGTTTTGGGTACTCTCCAAGTGTCATACTCTGGCTTCTTCTTGATGATAAACTTCATGACCTTGTCATTGGCTTCGTTCACTGGATCCCCAGATGGGTAGGGATACTCTGCATGATTGCCTAGAATTGCACTGTCTGACTTTGATTTTGAAAAGTCAACCACCACGTCAGCGATTTCAGATGGGGCCAAGAGGATTTCATCGGTGATCACTGGCTTCTCAAGGTATGCTGAATCAGCTGCCACATGGATGAATTTCAGACCGTTGCTGAAAAAAAACCTGAAGAATCTTGCATTGCTGGCATTGATGATACGAAATCTGTATTTACGACGACGTACGGTCAGACGAGGCCATGCTTTGCCGTTGACGATAATTGCATCGCCAAAATATTCTGGCTGCCACTGTGGGTGTATGGAGGGATTATTTCCTATGAAACTCATGTATATCGAACCGTTAGTGCGAAAGCTACGATCGAACACCATCAACGTCCGGTCAAATTCATCACCACTCGGCAGTCTAAGCGGGGCCTCAACTTCACGATCACGGATAATGTAGGCCCCAGTCAAGCCAGCTAATAAGTTGACTCTAGTCAACCCCATGGCATGATCATGGTACCATAAGTTTCCTGGATGTTGCAAGTTGTGGTAATGATATTCCTTCTTGGTCCAAGTGGGTCCTACCTCTTGAAATCCACGGGTGAACCATGACTGTGCATGTCCATCACTCTCAGGCTCACCAATGTTACCGTGAAGGTGCACCACTGTAGGAATGCCCCTGTTGGTTCTAGGTATAGCAGTTGGTATAGTCGGGTCCCATGGAAGTATATGGTTTGAAGGGAGATGATTTTGCCACTTGACGAAGGTATCGATTCCATGAATGGCCTCGATGGTTGGGCCAGGGATTGTTGCATTGCGCTTGGATGTTCCATAAGCATACACTGGTGTAGGCGGGAGGTCTCTGTGGAATTTCTGCGCACCAAAGTTAGGCCAGAGAATACGGCGATGCAATTGATTTTCACTTTTTAGAAAAATAAAGTACGAGAGAAGCCCTTTTCAGATAATGCATCAATTCTAGTAGACACTGGGGACTGGGCCAACAAGGAGCATTCTAGAAAGTATCGAATTTGGCTCTTTTTTCCAGCAGCAATAAAAAAAAAAAAAAAAAAAAAAAACAGCTCCTAGAGACTGCTCCAGATCGCAAATAGGAGCATTGTGTTATGCCTGTATTTGGCGGATCAAAACTTGTGATTGAAACCGAGCAACTTTGTGATTTTTTATGAATATATATGTCATAGTATCATCATAAAAAGATAACCTATAGTGCAAAAAGGATGGCAACAAAGCAAGGAACAGTAGTGCTGTGTATGAATTAAATGCGGCTCCAATAAGTCGGATTTCAGACCTGGGATTGGATGTTTTTATAAAGTTCCTTTTCTATTCATCCGGGTTTTAACATAGTTCGCCAACCATCCACGTCGAAGAAAAAAAAAAGTCCTGGGGATTTTAATCATCTCAGAGGCAAGAAAAGGCTTTTAGACCCCTCCTATACAGTAAAGGAGACTCTGTGTCTTAAACTTCAAACCACAAGAGAGAACAAAAGTTCCACTCGTCAGATTGAAAAAGGAAAGACATGTAAGAAAAACTAGGAATTCTGGAGTTACGAAATTGTGATATCGAAACATGCTATATGATCAATTAAACACGGCAGGAGATAAAGGCATAGAGATCTTACCCAATGCTTCTTGAACATGCCAATCTCCAGTGGCTTGGATTTGAAAAAACCATTCACTGCTTCAAAACTTTGGATCTTGGGCATGTCTGGAAGTTCATCGACGAACTTCTCCAATTTATATGGACTAACAAGATTGTCCTTGGCCCATGTTGTAGGAAGCACTATGAGCAGGGCTATACAGAAGATTTCAAGCACCAGAATTCTCTCCATGTTAAACAGCACACACAATGGCTGGAAGTGATAACAAACCAGCTACTAGATAAGGAGAGAGGTTTTTTGATGGAGGGAGAGAGAGCTTGGTGAGAATTAAGTTCTTTCGTTGGCATTTCGTGGGTTTCAATGTCTTTGAAAAAGGAAGATATAAACAAGGACAGATTCTATTCGGAGCATGCATGAGATTTTTTTTTATGCATCGCATTTTGTCAGATTTTTTTAACTTGTATTGAAGAGGTATTTAAGTTCTTTCCTTACAAAAAAAAAAACAGGTGTGGATTGCTATATACTTTTTTTAACGAGCCGTCTGGGTTTCTTCTACCCTTCGAAATGGTCCTGTTTTCGCCTTTAATTTAAAGATTTTGGTGAGATGTCAATTCATTTCTTCGTCTTCCGATATCTTTTAATTTAATATAGGATTCAAACTTTTAATTTTATATAATTTTATCCCTGTAAATAAGTTTTAACATCACCCCCAACTTTTAGTTTTTTTATTTTATTTTGATTATTGATATTGGATTTATAAAGTTTAACTCATAATTGACCATCAAACTTTTAATATTTTTTAATTTCATCTCTTATTTCAATCAATTATATTCATATAGTTTGGTGTGTTTTGAAGAATGGTTCTTTGTTATATATTTATTTAATTTGATTCTTAGTTCACCTTCAACTTTTGATTTTCTTATAATTTTACCCTTAATAGCAATCAATTAAATCGATAAAAAATAAATTTGAAATTCTAAAATCTTGATATCCTTGATTAAGCTCAAATTAGATTTTCATACTTAGTTTTTGTCCAATTAAGTTTCTAGAAAATTAAGCTAATCTATTTAAAGTACAATGAAGTTCTTGCACCCAATTGAATCCTTCAATTGAATTCAAATTAGCTCTTAAACATAATTAAATTCATAATTTGGTCTCCTAATTTCATTCAAAAATTCAATTTGATTTTTCCATCATATCCATTTCCTTGCTTTTTTTTTCTTTTTTTCTTTATCAAGAGCTATTCACTCTCATCTCAGATAATATTTTGAGGCTGGCATTCTAAATCCTTTTTGTCCGAAATTGATTAATATATATATGAAGAAAGTCTAGAATTTTATTTTTATTTTTTTTATAAAAAATCAGATTTTATTAATAAAAAAGCCAGACTGTAAATACATCCACTGGTTACAATAATAAGCACCCCTATTTCTGTGGTCTTAAGTTAAAAATGATGTGGTTATTAATATTATAATTATTAAAATATTATATAGTTATTAATTTTAAAGTATTTAGAATTAGTTGAGTTACGTATAAATTATCTAAATAAATATTTAAATTAATAAATAAAAACAAGGCACCCAAAAGCTACTGATAACCGAGCATGTGATTGACACGGTGGCCGATTAATTTCCCAGTCCTTTTGCTCGATCAGGCAGCATCCACCAGTTTTTCAGCTATAAACCAAACCACTCGTACATGTCTCCTCAATAATGCTATTTTTGTTGCCTTCTGCCAATGTCAAAGTTATCTATTCTATAAACTTTAAAAATACAATTTAATTACATAGATATAGATAGTGTTGATATTACCATCCAATCTTTTTTATTATCAATTTGATCCCTGATTTTTTTAAAATTCTTAATTACGGGCCTCCATCGATTTTTAAAGCTTATTGTTGACACTTTCATCTAAATTGCACTGTTTTTTTTCCATAAACAAAGTCGTTTTGTACAAAATTTAGCATCTTTTGTCAAGTATTCTATAGTAAGTCCTCGTCGGAGAAATAAAATGATTTTACTGTAAAAACAATACAAATATATATTATTATTTTTTCAAAATCAACAATAATTTAGTGCTATATTTGGTGTTGGCCCTTATTTATTTTAAGAAAAATAAAAAAAAATTTAAAACACAGAAACACATATGATTTTATTTTATTTTATTTATATTTTGAAGATTTATTAAAAAAATTATATAAAATAAATAAATAAAATTATCTCAATCCTTGTGAAGTGGGGGGGCGGTGACGGGGATATCCCACCTCCTAATTTATCTCCTCTCTCTTGTAATGTTAAAAATTCATGTGGATATCACTCCCCTCGATGTGTAGTATCAGTGAATATAGGCCACACATGATGTTAAAAAAATCTCATCATGGGACCATTTGTTTTTCACTCGAGAACAGTCGATGATTGAAGCCTGTTTTTTCCCTATAAACACAGCCAGAAATATCTGGCTAGGAGACTAAAAATCTATCAAATCACCACCAAGTCTTCCACTTACTGTTGGACTTGACGTGAGCCCTGACGATCTTAAAAAGTGTGATCGTTTTTTGGGTGTTTAAATGAAAATCCAACCTTTGCCTTCCAATTTGGATAATTCGCAAGTGTGAAAAGAGAAATATTGAAATAACAAATGCAGAGTCCCCTTTATATTATGTCTAGCCTTCTAATCTCAGATCAATTATAAGATCACTAGCTCTCGCTTCTCTCCAATTGGCTTAAGATCTGACTGGATTTATGCAATATAAATGTCTTGGTAAGATGAGTGCAGGTGTGTCGTGGAAAACAATTCAGTCCATGCTATGTATCATTTAGGTTTTGGTGGCGGCGCCTTGGAATCTGGTTGCCGCTGCCCAATTATGTTTTAGATGTCTTTTGGCCTTGTGCTGAGATTGATTATGCTGAAGATTCCTCGATCACTACTTAGTGGGTCTTTATTTTGCTGTGCTGTGGATTTCGTTTGCTTTTTCTCGACTCGTGTCATTAATAAGTCTGACTTATGGCGGAAAATGAGTCGTAAATGGGCTGGGAAACATCTAATTATTATTCTAGTCGGGATAGTGGAGGCCAATATTCGCTACGAGCTATTGCCATTTATTTAACACGCGGCATGTCCTCGCATGCTAGAATGCCTGTTATCAAAGTAATTTGATTATCGCAAGCTACGAATTCCCCGGGGATGAAAAGGGAAGCAGATTCCATCAGAACCTTTTAACGATTATATTTACAGGCCGGGACTTCATCGCGGGGTTGTCTCCCCGTCCAAGAAATATGATTCTATTTAATGTGAGCCTCTTCAGGTCAAGAAAACAGAAAAGCTTCCAATTTCAATGTTTCCTGCTGTATATCTAATAATAATAATAATGTGTTTGGATAAGCTTGCGTTTATTTTTATTAATTATAAAATTAACAATAAAATAAATTTTTAATAATTATTATATTATTCGAATCTAAAATGAGAGGAAAATAAAAGTCTTAATCCCACCTACTAGCTCTTAATCCCACCTGCTATATGTTTATTTCCCCCGGTATAATTAATCAGCTCGGCCATGTGATCTCCAACGTGTAAGGCACTTGGCTTAAGTGCTGTGCAGGGGATCATGGCATGCCGGGCTCGGCATTATCTATCAAGTTTTTTCCTGTGTAGAAAATTCTTGGGTGCCTTAGTTTGAGAGTGAGGCTGTCGTTTTCAAAAACCAATCGTTCATCTATTGATTATTGCTGGGGTTATTTTTGTTTTTTTCTACTTTTCTGAACACCCCACTTCCTTATTTATTCCCGCACTCAAAAAAATTAAACCGAAAACCAAAAGTATTTGTGTTTATTATAAAATCATGGAAGGATCTTTTTGCCTTTAACAATCGAAAAAAAAATATAGTCCAAAGGCTCACATATTTTAATTACATTATTGATTATTGACTTATTTGATTAGATGATTGAATGAGTCTTTCAAAATATATATATATATATATATATATATATATATAGCTTATCTACCATATTCTTTATAAAAAGAGATCACAACAGGGATAACGCGGTTCAAATATATATATATTGCATAAATACAAAATTAACTACAAAGGGGGTTAGACAATGAATAATTTAGTGAGAGGAATCGAGGATACTATCAAGTGGGGGCCGGTTGACAAGTTAGTTTTTCCAATTTAAAAATGAATTGATTACTCAATTATATTTCAAAAAGTAATAATTTAATACTCTTTATTTTTCGTCTTAAAAATGATTAGATGGTGTGTAAAGATTGATGAGAGAGAACAAATCAGAATAAAACGATATTAAATTAAAAGTGTGATTGTTCTTAATTTTATTTTTGAAAATATTTTTTAAAATATATATATATTAAAATTATATATTTTTTATTTTTTAAAAATTATTTTTAATATTAGCACATTAAAATAATCTAAAAATAAAAAAATATTTTAAAATAAAAAAAAATTAAAAAAACATTTTCCAATCATACTCCCAAACATCACATGTTCAGCAATGATCAATGGATTGAAAACTTGTCTTTTAAAAGATAAATAAAAAAGACTAATTAAGTCGTCTGAAAAAACTAAATAAACTAATTTATAACTTTCTCGTCTTCTGCCCAAAAATCACAGGGACAACAAAGGTGAGGTTTCTAAATATACAACGCTCGATGCATAAGATGAGACCGGCAGCTTCTTACCGCATGGAGTTGCTGCGCATTGCAAGGTCTTGCTTGGAGAAAGAAAATTATGCGAGAACATGAAGCCTCTGCTCATTACTATTTGGAATGGCTTCATGGTACGAGGTGTTATTTAGACAGAGAAAATCACCATGTGCGCGCATTGCTGGGGTATTGCTTTTTCATTGGTCAAACGATTATAAGCTTAGATGGGACACATAAATGTGATGCTTAGGGTCAAAATTTTAAACCAAGCAGACGGGAAGGCATCTCTGCAATGGGTGCACGAACACGATCTTGAACGATGCTTGACTACTGGGGCTATTCCGGGGCAAGTCCAAGCCCTTGTAATTAAGTCGTAACCTACTTTGATGCTGTGGATTCAGTGAGCGATGTCCGTAGTGCCGGGCTTAGTGAAAGTGGGCGTTTTAGCGATGTCCTCATCAATTCTGATGCCACTTTCAAGCCCCCGGCGCAATGCCTGTGATAGACCAATGGCTAAATAGAACCTCCTCCCCCTTAGCTCTCTAGCAAAGCAAGCACCTTACCACTAGTTAGTCATGCCCCCTGCGTAGAGCCTATGATTGCTTATGCTTTGCTAGAGTGTCACGGGATGTTTCCATTTACAAATGCATGTTTTTCTTCTCTGGTTTTATTTTTGATCTCTCCCTTCCACAAATGCATGCACTTTGACCTATAATCTATTTTCTCATGTGAACTGATCAGTGTTTCTTTGATCTGTCCTCAAACACGACTTTCTTTACCTCTGTTGCCCCGTATAAGGTTCCCACTTTAGTACTAGTGGGCAAGTATGTCATGAACATTCCACCTTGAAGATGACTTAAGCAATCCACTCACTTAGGGTTTTCCTTCTGTCACGTCTGCCTTCCACTGTCCGCAACATTCTTTCTTAATGCCTTTGTGGCAGAGATCGACCCTTTATAACTGTTTCAAAATTAGACACTTTCGTAAGTGCATCCACACTTCTTTACAAGGTGATCTCCGTTTGAGTCATTGTTTTCGTGGGTATTGTTTTGAACAAGCATGCATGAACTTGAATCGGGCCCTTTCGAAGGAGGAGTCATGATCGATCATCTAGGCATTATTTGTTTTTGTTGATTTTTGGATTTGACCTAGTTTGTCCATGAAGAATGAACTTGGTCTATTTATCCAGAGAAATTACTAATTGATAACCGTTCCTCTACTTCTATATATATATATGGACATAATTTCCTATGAAAAGATACGGTTTTTCGTAATTGAAGAGGATAGTTCTTTTTCTTTTTTCCATCTCAATTCTCCACATTAAACTTGCTAAGATCAGTGAAGATGTTCGTACCGTGGAACATCACTTTGTTTCCAATAATTGAAGTGGTCATGAAGTAATTGATTCAGGAATAAGAAAAGAGAATATCACAAGTTTTTCTTATTGAATCTACATCGGTATCAAAGTATAAATAATAAATTTTTATAATTAAATGATTATGTAATAAATGCATGCATATACATGGAGATTATTTGAATACTATCGATTATGTATATAATATTTTTTCTATGAATTATTATTATGCTTCTTCAATTAGTACAAAAATAATCTTAGAAAAATACTTGATGTTGTATAAATCAAGAACAAAAATATTAATTAATATCTTTAATTCTTGTGTGATATAAATTAATTAATTGTCAAAAGCCAAATGTCAAATGTACAAAAAAATATACTTTTTTATGCCAAATGAATTGATACTGAATTAAGTGTATTTGGAAATTTAAGAGAATGAAATGTGGCAAGGATTTACTTGCCAAATGGTAAAACATATGGCACTTACATGCCATTAACTGCATTCTCAAATGTGGCAGTAAATCATGCTGAAAATGTTAGATCTAGCATTTCATAGCATAAAGAAATGATATTCATGTCGAATTATTAAGAATACATAAACTGCATAAACTATAAAGTGGAAACGTACCTGAATCCATATCTGAAAATCATTATCTAGAATCGTACGGATGATCTTCCAGATTAAGATGTTCACCTTAGAGAGCCATTTGATTCTCTTTACATTAACCTTAGTTTTCTCTCTGATAATGGAATGTTAGTATGAGAATATGGCACGTGTAATCTAGGGATCATGACCATATATATAGGTAACGAGGTATCTTTTGGTATTCATGTCTTTTGGCACTCCCACCCTTTGGTATTCCTATTTTAGCCCATCACTAAAATAGAAATAACCCTTTAATCTCTAAACATTAAAGGTCCACACCCTATTAGATACACCAAAATCCAATTGCCTAAAAAAACATAGCATATCATTTTTAATTAGGCTTTATTTTATTTAATAGTCCATAAACACATAATTATTCTCATATAAGCCCAACGTTGGATTAATGATCCAATAGAAAAGGCATAAAGGTGGAGAACACCTACATGTTCTCTTGAACATGTGTGTCTTCTCCATTTGCCATTAACTATCAAATGACAGTTTATTATTAAAAAAAAAAACACACACACGCGTTCAGGGAAACATGTGAGTTGATAATGGGCAGTTCTTTGACAATTAATTAATTGCCAAATGGAAATTCATTAAAAACATAATTATATAAATTGTTTAAATTATGATGTTTGCTTATTCATTGTTAAACTAGATTGCTAAATTTTGTTGGTATTTTTTTTTCAACAATGATGATACATATCTTTATTACATATTGATTATAATATTTATGTATTTCTTAAATATTTTGTTGTGGTGGATAGGAAATAACAAATTGATCATTTATTGAGTTATGTGATTAATCTTATTCACAAAATTTAATAGCACATTGATTATTTGTATTATTGGTTGAGTAGACTAGTCATGAGTGGTATTTATGAATTTTATAAGGAACATCAAATGTTGATCATTCTCAATTCTCTGCATGTGGAATGGATGTTGGTGTGACAATCATTGGAATATAGGTTGAAATATTTAGATTTTAATAATCTCGTTGATAAAATATTGCTTGAAACAAAACGTTAGTATACCGCAAAGGGTATACGACGCCATGAGAAAACACAAGTCATTTGGATGTTGCTACTAAATTCATTCCATGATTTGAGCAAACTAAAGTTGGAGAAGATGACTTTGATGAAATAGATGATGTAATTGGAGACCCCACTTATATTCCTACAATATAAGATAATTCTAAGAAATTTATTATGCTTAATATTGTATTTTTTAAGGACAATTGGCTAATTATTTTGCACTGCATAAATTATATAATTTAAGTTTTTATTACATTGTTTGCATGTATTTGATAATATTATATTAAAAATGAATTAAAAATAATTCATTCATAATATTGCAACCTGATCGGTGGGAGTTTTTAGTTGAAACTAATAATTATCATGTTGCACTCATTTAAATTTTCAACAATAATTAGACCATATAAATGGGAATTGATTAAGTGTTTAATATTTTTTTTTATGTAGTATGTGTTCAATTATTATTTGTTTAATTTAGAATGGAGTGAAAATATATGTTATTTAAATTATACGATACACTAATATTTGTTATTGGTGTTAATAACACTTAATATAGTTGCATCTAAGAATATTATTGCTTATTTTAAACCATGGAGACAAACTAAATGAAAAGAATTATGATGTTTGGCATTGTAAGATTAAATATCTCCTGGAAGAGTAAGAAATATTACAAAAAAAACACAACCAGTGGCTAAACCTGATCAAAGAAACACTGCTCAGCATAGGCTTGATAAGGAAGCATATCAAACCTATAAATGTAAGGACCGTGTAGCTCATATTTTGATGTTGAGCAGCATACAAAATGATATTATGTTGTGTTTTGAAAGACATCATTCATCTCTATCTGTTTAGGACGTAGTAAAAGTTCAGTATGGGGAACCTCAACTACTAGACTTCATTAGTTAATTTTGAAATTCATTGGTTACAAGAAGCGCCAAAATCAAACAATGAGACAACAATTTACATTCAGTGAATTACGGGGTATTGGGCATGAGATGACTAATGAACAGCAAGTCCAAGAAGTTATTCTCTCTTTGCTAAGTAATTAGGAACACATGCGTGTTAAACTTACCCACAATGACAATATCAAAACATTTGATGTTGTTGTTTGTCATGATGAACTTGAAGAAAATCCACTTTGCACTAAGGAGCCTATAGATGATGTTTTTATGTTTGAGAAAATGTGTGGAACATATAGCTCCAAGTATAACAAGGGTAAGGCCAAAGCCCCCAAATATAGCAAGAGTGGAAAAGAAGCAAGTAATAATAGATATAAACACAAGCATAGAAAACATGATGGTAAAAAAGACAAGAAAATGAATTGTTTCAATTGTGATAAACTTGATCACTTTTCTCGTGATTGCACTGAGCCAAAGGTATTGTTTAACCACGATCATCCCTCTAGCTTGTATGTTAGTTTTTTAATGCTTGCTAAATCTATTCCTTTTTGGACTGTAGATTCAGGAGCAACTATCACATAACAAGAGATCGAACGGCCTTTTAGAATTTCATCAAATTTTAAAGGGAAATGGATACATATATATGAGGAATAATGCTTTTGCTGCAGTGCTTAGGATCGATACCTGCAAGCTAGAATTGTGGGGATATCGCATACTTATTCTTCGTGATGTACTCTACGCTCCAGAAGTTTGATGAAATCTTGTATTTATTATTGCTTTACTCCATTTGAGATTTAATATTAATTTGTTAGTTATTGTGTAAAAATATATCTGAATAATATTTTTTATGGTTCTGACATTGTTCAATGGTTTTAAGGTGTTAGACATCGTTTATATATATATGTTAATAATGATGTTTTAGTTTATATTGTTCAAAATTCCAGCACTATTAAAGATAGTAATATCATAACTTGGCAAGCTAAATTAAGACATATTGGGCAAGATCGATTACAAAGACTAGCACGAGCTGGTCTTTTAAGATCACTTTCAAAAGATAAATTATCCATATGTGAGCATTATCTTGCCAAAAAAGCAACTAGATTACCATTTGGCAAGGCTAAAAAAGGTACTAGTCCATTACAACTTATTTATTCAGACATTTATGACCCAATATATGTGAGGGCAAGACATGGTGGAAATTATTTCATCATATTTATAAATGTTTTGCCACAGTTTGGTCATGTTTACTTGATCTCCTATAAGTCTGAAGCATTTAAGTACTTCATTCAATACACAAAAATGGTGGAGAATAAAGTAAGCATTAAGATCAAAATTTTAAGAACAAATCAAAGACATAAATACTTGTCTAAACAGTTCAAAAGTTTGTGATGAAAAAGATATAGTTAGACAGCTAACTATTCCCTATACTTCACAACAAAATGGTGTAGCAAAAAGAAGGAATATAACCTTATTTGACATGGTTAGGTCAATGATGCTGCAAGCTAACTTACTAATTTCCTTTTAGGAAGATGTATTGTTAATTGCTACTTACATACTTACTCATGTGCACTCTAAATTTATCTCATCGACTCCATATAAATTATGGAATGAAATCAAACCTAATCTAGGTTATTTCCATCTATGGGAGTGTGCAGTTTATATTCACAATATTTCTCTTGAATATGGAAAACTTGGTCCTAAGAGGAAGAAGTGTATTTTTATATCCTATTATAAACATTCCAAAGAATTTGTATTTTTTGATGAAAAACTGATGGAAGAGTGACAGAGATTGAGTCACATGATTTTGTATTCTTAGAAGAAGTTTTTCCGAAAACATGTGAGGTTAAACAAGATTTTCAATTATATGAAATGAGAAATCTAGATTATAGCACAACAAACAATTTAGTAGAGGATTTAAATGAAACTTTTAATCCTCATAGTGACAGCGAGAGTGATATTTTGTCCATTCTTACTCTCATGGAGCAAGATCATGAGCAATCTCAACTTCGTAGAAGCATTCATGAACCAATTCCTCCTCATCAATTTGAGATTGAAATGGAAATGTTCATGATTGCTCCATAAGATGATAAAGAGCCATAAACATTAAGTGATGTTTTATTTAGTCTCAAAGCCAAAGAATAGATTCAAGTTATGGACGAAGAAATATAGTCGATGAAAACTAATCAAGTTTGGGAATTGGTTGATTTATTGTTAGGACAAGGATCTATTGGAAATAAATGGGTTCTTAAAATTAAATATAAGGTGGATCGGTCAATTGAATGTTATAAGGCTTGATTAGTAATGAAAGGATATACTCAAGAAGAGGAAATTGATTATGAAGATACATTCTCACTAGTTGTGAGAATTACTTCAATTCATCTTATTTTAGTTATAGTTGCATATATGGACTAGAATTATTTCAAATGGATGTTAGAATTGAATTTCTCAATGGAGAATTAGATGAAGAGATCTATATGGATCAACCTTTAAGATTTGAGACTAAAGGATAAAAGCGCAAAGTTTGCAAGCTTAATAGATCTATATATGGTCTTAAGCAAACCTCTAGACAATGAAACATCAAGTCTCATCAAGTTATTCTTAAGGATAGTTTTGCAATGATGGAAGAAGATTATTGTGTCTATTTAAAATGTTTTAACAATAGTTTTGTAATATTGTCCTTATATATTGACAATATTGTAATAGTTGGAAACAATAAAGAGATGAATGATACTATCAAAAGGTAGCTATCATCAAACTTTAAAATGAAAAACATGGGTGAGGCTAGCTTTGTTCTTGGTGTGAAAATCATTAGAGGTCATGCTAAAAGATTTTTGGGTTTAACTCAAGAGACTTATATCAAAAAGATGTTAGAGAGCTATCACATACAAGATAGCAAACCAATAGGCACCCTTGTTGATAAAAGTTTAAGCCTAAGTAGTGATATGCGTCTCAAGACTCTAGAAGGAAAGGAGAAAATATCCAAAGTACCTTATGTTAATGTTGTCGGTAGTTTGATATCAATCAAATCCTAATAAGAAATATTGGATGACAATAAAAAAGATTCTACAATATCTTAAAGGAACTTCAAATTACATGTTATGTTACCAAGAAAAGAAAGATTTATGATTAATTGGTTACTCTAATGGTGATTGGGGAGGGGATGTCAACCAATCTAAATCAACTTTAGGATTTGCTTTCTTGCTTAATGATAACGCCATACTATGAAAGAGAAAAAAACAATCCTATATAGTCTTATCTACCATGAAAAGACCAAACACATTAATATGAGATATCACTTTATTAGAGAAGTGA
Organism: Salix dunnii; assembly: GCA_015731905.1. Classification (NCBI taxonomy): domain Eukaryota; kingdom Viridiplantae; phylum Streptophyta; class Magnoliopsida; order Malpighiales; family Salicaceae; genus Salix; species Salix dunnii. The sequence continues at coordinate 6,989,289 of CM027668.1, read as the reverse complement.
ATATTGACCATGATGTGATCCTAAAATCCATTTATACAAATTCTATGGTTGCAAATCTACTCACAAAACCAAAGCAAATGATATATTCATTAAACATGTGAAATCTCTTGGTCTGTATAGAATTAAGTAATGAATAAATGTCATTTAAATATCATTTCATTCATTTTTTATTTATGGATATATTGAGCATTGTATAGCATAATTTGTTATAGCATGTCAATAGACTTAGATTGGTTCACTCACATGAGCAATTGCCTCTAGCTTTTGGAACGCGCGTGAAGATGAGGCTAATTGAGTTTTAATGCTTAAGAAGTGAGTTGGGCATAATGAAAGTAATTTTAACTCAAAATAATTATTAAAAAGTCACCTTGGTTGAAACCAAGATGAGGTTATTAAATAAAAGAATCAACATGAATGAATTCTCACCATTCATATATCTATTATGATTGATGCAAAGTATGAAATTATTCATTTGTCATTAATGACAATGAGTAAATTCATACTTTGCATCAATCATAAATGACAATGAGTAAATATGAATTTCTGATTTAAAGTCTTTGTTTTTTGCAATAAGATTGAGACTTGTAAATTGTATTTCGTCTAATAAGAAGAGCAACAACATACACTTTATCCTTAGAAAAGAAAAAAAAGAATACACTACACTATAACATGAATTTCATACTCCATATGTTGACAACTATTACAAGAGTAAAGAATGAATCTCTACTTCTAAGATATCAAAATCTTACCATTTGTGACTTTTGACTATATCATGAGATGATGAATAAATGATCGTTGCTTTAATAATATATCCCATCATTATGGAATGATTTGACTTGAAGGAAAACTCTTAGGAAAGCGAGTTAATTCATATCTAAGTGATGTGAGAGCGAAAGAGGTAATTTTAGCTCTACACTTGTTACTTGTATTAACAGCTGCGATCATATCATTTGATATGATTTAGAATACATGCAACTTTTATGATGGACTGAGTACAAAGTTCTTGAGGGATTGAATTATATTCATCCATATGTAACTAACTAAAAATGCTTGGATATATTAGTACACTCTAAGAAATAATTAATTATAAAGTAAATGTCTCCTATATGGCTTATATTAGGAATACACCAAGTATTAAGAAGAGAAGTTTTTAACATTGTAATTGTTCCAATATGGGTTATAGTTTGAGGAAAACCATCAACAATTTAAATTGGTGTTTTCTTCTCCATCTATTTTCTTTGATTTGGTGACATTTCTAATGATGTATCACCAAATTTTTATACTATAAAAAAATTAAACAAATCTTGAAACTGTATAGTGCAGATATCCCTTCTATAACAATGTTATGAAGTTTCAAGATTCTTCATAGTTTGTTTGGATACACTTGATGGAAACGAAGATAAAAGAAGATAGGAACTAAAAAAAATTGGTGTCTAGACAAGATAAAAATAACATGTACAGAAAGACTAACTATGGGAGATGTTGGTTATTGGGTTTGGCCTGATTCGTCCATAAGAGATGAATCTGATCTATTTATTCAGAGGAGTTACTAATTAGTAACCGTTAGGTAACCGCTCCTCTACTTCTATAAATATGGACATGACCTCTTATAAAAGGATACAGTTATTTTTTATAATTAAAGAAGATAGTTCTTTGTCTTTTCTTCCATCTCAATTCTCTGTATTAAACTTGCTTCATCTGTTAAAATATTCATATTGTAAAACATCACTTTGATTTTAGTAATTAAAGTAGCCTTGAAATAACTGATTCAGGAATAAAAAAACAGAATATCACAAATGACTATTCTTTATGGAATCTACATGTTTAAAGGGATTACTCGCTAATCTTACCTTCTTGAAATAACCAATTTTGAAGTGTACATTTAAAGTTTCCTTCTCAGAAGGACATTATTCTAATATCTAGAATTATTTATCGACTTCTTTGAATACATGCATTGAGAGAATTGAAATCCAAGTCCAAAGCCATCTAACTTCCTCTCTTGATAAAGTTGTTTTATATACAAGTAAAATGTGTCGAACCGACCTCCCCTTCCCCTTCTACTATTTCTTACAAAATATATATAAGCTCATTGACTACAGCTGGTGTATGAAATTTTCGCTTCCCGTGCGAGGATCCTTCATCAACCTTTGAATCAATGGTCTCGCAGCTAATGACATATCCTCCTTTTAATCATAGGCTGGACCCTTTGATTTTGGTTCGTTGTGATGAAGAGAAATGAAATGGTCCACTTGGGCCTACTTATTCTGCTTAGAGGCGTCCTAACCCTGAAATGGCTAGAGGCTCACGGTTAGTTCCTCCCTAGGAGTGTGTCGGATCACAGTGCTATGCTGATGCATTTCAGGAAGGACCAGTATCATCCTAGGCCTAGTTTTAGATTCCTAAATCTGTGGGTGGAAAGAGAAGATTTTATGTCTCATGCCTTGAAAATCTGGTGGCAGCTAACTCACGACACCTCCATGTTCAGACTCTACACAAAGCTCCAATGGGTTAAAGCCAATCTAAGGAGCTGGCAAAAGCATAACAGAAGTCACATCTCCAGCAGGGTGAGGAGAGCAAGGGTAGATTGGGATATGGCTCTGGAAAGATTGGATAAAAATCCCAAATCCATGGAGGCCAGAGCGACAAAGAAGTAGGCTACCAACCACTACAAAAACGAAGCTCAGATGAGAAGTCTTTCTTCAGGCAAAAATCGAGGATTCAATGGCTCACGCTGGGGATAGAAACACTTTCTTTTTTCATCGCTCCATGCTCCACATGAGGATGAGGAATAAAATCACTAGTCTGCAGGATGAAGAAGGTAATCTGATGCAAGACCCTAAGGAGTTGGGAAGAATTGCTGTTGGCTATTACCATGATCTGCTCAACCGAAATGCAAATGAAGATGTTCAAAATGAGAGGTTGTTCCCTCCTCCTATAGATGATGACTTACAGCAAGAGATTTCGGCCCCAATTTCAAATGATGAAATCCGCTCAGCCTTGTTCTTAATCCCTAATAACAAAGCGTCTGGCCCCGATGGTTTCTCGGCTATGTTTTTCAAGGAATACTGGAATATAGTGGGAAAAGACTTCACTGATGCCATTAAGCATTTTTTTCCACACCTGCTCAATGTTGAAAAGCACTAACGTCACTCTAGTTGCCCTAATTCCAAAGGTGGAAAACCCATGCTTGATGGAGGATTGCAGGCCAATCTCTTGCTGCAACGTGATCTACAAAACCATATCAAAGATTCTGGTTGTGAGATTAAAGAAGGCTCTAGTGCAGACCATAGGGCCAGCTCAAACAACTTTCATTCCTAGAAGACACATTGCAGATGCCATCCTCCTCTCGCAAGAGTTGCTTCATAATTATCATTTAAAGACGGGCCCTCCAAGATGTGCTCTGAAGATTGATCTGAGGAAGGCTTTTGACACTGTTAGATGGGATCACATCATTGAGCATTAGGTAAAGATCGGCATCCCAGAGTTCATGGTTAACTGGATTAAAGAATGCATCCCCACCCCTTATTTTCGATCAATCTTAATGGTGAGCAGCATGGGTGGTTCAAGACTTCGAGAGGCATTCGGCAAGGAGACCCTCTCTCTCCATACCTCTTCATATTGGCAATGGAGGGTCTTAATGGGCAAATGAAGGAGGCCACAAGAAATCTTGAGTATCGGTTCCACTGGCGATGCAAACCTACTAACATTTCTCATATTTGTTTTGCAGATGATTTACTAATCTTTTGCCATGCTGACAAGGTGTCGATCAACATAATCCAACAAGCTCTTCACAAGTTTATGGCTCAGGCAGGCCTCCAAATCAATCAAGCAAAAAGCTCCTTGTTTACTTCAGGGATTGATGATGCTACTCAGCATCAAATTCAAGAGCAGCTAGGGTTCCAGCTGAAGACTCCACCAGTTCTATATTTGGGAGTTCCTCTGATCACCAAACGGCTAACGAGTAGCGAGTGCAATTTGCTGGTGGAGAAAATAACTTCAAAAATCAACCTGTGGACATCAGTCACCCTTAGTTATGCGATCCGAATGCAGTTAATCAAGTCAACCCTCTTCTCAATGCAAGTTTATTGGCTAAGCATGTTCATTATTCCCATATCGGTGACCAGGAGAATAGAGAGCATCCTTGCAAGATTCCTTTGGAAAGGGCCTGCTATGACAAAGTATGAAGCGAAAGACTGCTGGGAAAGCATTTGCTACCCTCTAAAAGAAGGGGGATTAGGTATTGAAACAACAGATTGGAACAAGGCAGCTATAGTCAAGCACATCTGGCGAATCCTGATAAATACAAAATCAATTTGGTCAACCTGGGTGCACTTGGTCCTGCTGAAGGGTCAAAGCTTTTAGAGCATTCGCTCTCCTTTCAAAGCCTCCTGGGCATGGCGTAAGATCATGGCCAACAGGCCCTGGTGTGAGGGCCGTTTCTTTTCAATAATTGGAAATGGCTCTTCAACATCATTATGGTTTAATTACTGGCTGCCTAGTGGAGGAAGGATATATGGTCAATGCCCAGCCAAAGTTCTTGCTTCAACAGGCCTAGACTGGAAGGCCACAGTGGCTGACATCATTAGGGGGGCTACTGGTCCTTCCCTGAGGGCCATGAAGACTTGCAAGCTTTGTGAAACTCCATCACCACTCTTCCTAGTGCCCTGGCTGATGATCAAATTATTTGGAAGGGTCATACCTCGAGGAAGTTCTCAATCGCATCTACCTGGCACCTAATGAGGAGGACAAAGCCGAGCAACCCCATTCACAGCCTGATCTGGTTTCCAGGAAATGTCCCAAGGTATGCTTTCACATTATGGCTTGCTTTCAAGGGTAGGCTAGCAACGGTGGACAGACACCATCTCAAGCAAATAAGGGGCAGTGAGCTTTGCATTTTGTGTGGAGACTGCCTAGAGAGCCTTACCCATCTTTTTTTCCAATGCCATTACTCTGCCTTAGTATGGGACAACGTCTCAAACCAGGCAAAACTTAAATGGCCTGAGATGGGATGGGAGAACCTTCTTTATTGGGCAGGAAGGAAGTACAGCCATCGAAAAGGTTTCAACAACTATCTTGCAAGGATCACCCTCTCTACAATAGTTTACTTTCTGTGGGCAGAACGTAATCATCGAATTTTCCAAAATCACCAAAAGCCTCCCGGGGTTCTATCTCAGGAGGTCCTCTTGCAGATCAGGCTGCTCCTGCTTAGCTACAAAGGTGTTATCCCTGTAATCATCAAAACTGGATGGAACATTCGAGATGCAAGATTTCTCATTGCAAGATTCAGTCTGCATGATGAGGATGCCTGGTGCTACAGTCCCATGCAGACTCTGCTGAAGTACTGAGTTTAAAAGGAAGCCAAGTTCGACGGGTCGCTCCCTCTTCCTTGTTTGGGCAGTTGAAGCCGAGAAAGCCAGGCCTTTGTTTTTTTTTTCGGGTGGCATCAGCCTTTAGTTGTAGGCCGATGGCCTAGTTCTTTTCTTTCCTTGGTTTCATTTTAGGGACTCTCTGTTAGTTTAGGGGCCTCTTCTGCCAATCGACTGGTAGTCTGAAGCCTTTTTGTGGGCCCAAGGGCCATGTTCTTTCCTCCAAGCGGTATGTTGCTTTCCGGCCTCAGCCCGAGCCCAAATGCCAAGGCTGGTAAGCCGTTTTGTACATCTCCCCCCTTCTTTTAATCCATTTTATTTGTGCAAAAAACAAAAAATCTTGACTAGCTAAAAATCTTGTCTTATCAGCCGAACCACACTATGCTCACACGTATGTGTTCCTAACCTACATATTTGAAAATTAGTTTATTGTTTTAAAGTAACTTGTAAAATAATTTATAATTATTCCTAACTGTTTTAATATATACTAAATTACTAATTTAAAAACATTTTTTAGTAAAAGATATTTAAAAAATCACTAAACACACCATTACACATTTACCAGTAACACCATCATTTGCCAACCCTCGGTTTTAAAATTCTTTTAGGCGATTTGCTGTGCCTTGCAGTGATTGAACCTTGATCTTGTAAATTTTAATTTTTTATAATTATTTTGGTTTAGATTTGCCTAAAATGAAATTTGAAAAAAAAAAAAAAAAATTTATAAGCATCTAGCTGCACAGGGGATGATTTAAAGACACTAACTTTTATTGTTTATATTTCTAAATAATTCTCGCCCTATTTATTGTTTATATTTACTTGGCGGTAGTGTGGCTCACATCAAGTCTCTTCTTACACAAAGAAAAGAACAAGATACAGAGTTTTGAACTTAAATTAGAAACAAACATATATCTTAACAACACACCTCCACGTTACACTGCTAAACATAGAAGATTCAGTACCAACTTCTGAGACATCCCAAGTCTTAATTCTCAACCCGACCTGTTCCCCCTAGACCAAACCACCAAAGATTACTCTTTCGACATGCTTTTCATTACATTATGGGACAGCTGCTAGAATTCCCATCACTGAACATTTCAGTTGATGCTGCAGAAGAGCTACCACCACTATAATTAGATTGTTCAGCGTAGGGGTGAGGGTGATAGAAATAACCAGTGGTGGGTAGATTATAAGAAGACCGGTGATACAGCATCTGAGGTTGTTGCATGTCATTCCTGTTTTGCACGTGCATCATCATTGAGACTGGATGGTTTTGCCCCGTCGGGTTCATCAGCATGGATGATGGATACTGGACTGTGGTGTATCCACCAGTCGGGAATCCCGCTGCTACAGGAGAACCTTGGTGTCCATTATTAATGGATTGAACTTGCATCCCTAGACCATTGAGATTACCTCCTAATGCAGCAATAGCAGCATTGCCAGCAGTAGCATCATTTCCATGAAGACCGGCAATGTTCATCATGGTACTGATGTCATGTACCATTTTACCCTCCCCGTTACTGATGTTTCCACCACCAAATTGGGCATTTTTCATTTGCGATGCTGCCATGGTTTTCTGATCTATCCACCCTGTATTGACCTTCATTCCCATATTCTGATTGGGGCTCCCTTTCTTTCCGGCATTCCCATTTACAAGATTTTTCATTTTGCTATCATTGTTACAAGCTGGAGGAATGGCATTGACACATTTCTTTGCATTGTTTGCATCCATGACTTGCTGCCTGAGAAGACCCAGTTGGCTAGGTCCAAGAAATCCGAGGCCATCCCCATCATCATCTTCTTCATCATCGAGGTAGTCATCTTCTTCAGAGCTAAACGAGGGGAATTTCTGCTGGTTCTTGAAGGCCTCGAGGCCTTTGACCACACCTTGCTTTTGATTTATATTGTTCTTGTCATCTTTTATACATATGTTATTTTGTTGTTGGGTGGACTTTTCGGGCCAAACCTCAGCATGTTTCCCAGCTCTAACTAGTTTTTTTATTAAACTATCAGTATCTACAGTACCTGAAACTGTGACTTTTTGCTGTTCGGCATCGATGTTTACTTGGTAAACTCCTGTAACGAAAGGGTTCAGAAAACATTAATGAATAAAAGCCTGAAGAAACAGATTACCAAATGTATCGAAATTATTGGCTGGAAGAATGAACATTCATCAAATGAGGATAAATTTCGTCAATCTTAATAACCTGTCATTACATAGCATGGTCTTTATGCAGAGATTATACATATCGTTAATAGACCATCCCCCTTTCGCTACCAATTATTAGCGACAAAATGAAAAAACTACAAGAAACTCTGCTGCGCCAAAAGAACGAAAAAGAAGCAAGCAAAGCAAACCGAAATCTCACATCAAAAAGGCCAAGGCAAGGGCATTATAATATAGTATCGAAATGACGATGAGAAAGTGAGCACCTTCAATCCTCTGAAGGATTTTCTTTACTTTCTGCCTACACCCATCACAGTGTATGTTCACTTTTAGAACACAAGTCTGTATATAAAGAAGAAAAGAAATGAGCAAAAAAAAAACAACAAGAAAGAGTCAAGAAAAAAAGAGGCTACCACCAAACTTTACCACAAGATAAAGAAAAATACAATGGGAAAGTAAACTTTAAGAAAGGACACGGAATGTCGCTAGGAAAGAAAGGGAGAGAGACCAGAATCTTGAGGAGCGTAAAGTCATCTTCTTTAGTCATCCTCTTCAGTGCCGTTTTGTAATGACAGAGGCTCAAAACACCCAGCTTAAAAAAAGGAGAAGAAACACAGTAGAAAGAAAAAGTTAGCACATTATCTATCTATATAAGCTAGTGAGAGTGAAAAAAGGTTATCGCAATGTTCAAGTTCACCACACTTACTGATACATCGATCGATATATATTAGATAGAAAATATAGATGCTCCATTCCTTCTTACTACTCTTTCCCTTCTTTTCTTCCCCTTCTCAAAAGCACAGAACAAAAACAAAAATTGTTCTTCACTGAATTTTAAAATCGTTTTTGAAAGAAAAAGATATTTTTTTATTAGTGTTATATAAAAAAAATTAAAAATATATATTATTTAATATATTTTTAAATAAAAAATAACAATTTCTAAAATAATACTCACAGAATAACATGAGTATTGTTTTTGCTTCTTCAAACTTTTAGAAAAAAAATAGTACAAGTTCAGAGACCACCATAGAACACAGAAACCAAGACAACCAACGCCAGGACAAACAATGCGAAAAGCAGAGGATACAGCAGGCGCGGGGGGAATAAAAGTCAGAATCTGGACACGTAACATATGGCAGTCTATGAGGGAGAGAGAAATGAGGAGGAGGGGATGCTCTGCTCTGTTCAAATCCGAGGTGATGTGATTTAACGTTAAATACTGGAGGGGAGAAAACAATAAAAGTGGAACAGCGACTTGACAGGCCGACTCTATCCCTGTCCGGTTTGTCACTTATTAAATTTTATCGTTGGAAACAGGAAAAAAATATATACAGATGGACATGTTTTTGAAAGTGTCGGCGACTGTTTTTCTTAGAAAAGGTGGAAATATTCTACAAACATGATCGTTTATTTTAAAAAACAAGATATTTAATAATTAAAAATATAAAAAAATCAATGATAATGAAATAATAATTATGTGCTCTGGTTATGAAACAGCGAGCAATGGTATAATATCTGTTTCGAATTTTAGTTGAAATTGTTTTTTATTTAAAAATATATTAAAATAATATTTTTTTTAATTTATAAAAATTAATTTTGATATTAAAAATAATTTGAAATATTTTTAAAAATAAAAAATAATTTTAAAACGTATTGATAAACACCCTGTCGAAGAGAAGGCAGTGAACGTAATCGCAGTACAGCGGTGATGATAGTGCGAATGGATGTAATGAAACTTGTGGTCGTCATAGACAGTGATGGTAGCGACTGTTGGGAGGTCATGGTGACTGGACCGTGAGTTGATTGATACTAGGAATTTTATAACCTGGAAATATATTTAAAATAAAAAAAATAATATTAGAGCATCTCCATGGTAGCATGTTTGATAAGTGTTAAAACTATATATCTGTAATTTTGTTTTTTTATACATTTGTATCATGGAAGAGTTATTTTGATAGTTAAAAAAGTTTTATTTTTTGTTGAACAGTTAAATATAAATGTTAGAAATCATAGTATATATTACTGTTGCAATACTTATTTGTTATGTAATTAAAACACCGAAGCATATATCTTCATTTAATTAAAACTGAAATCATAGAAAAAGAACACAATTTCTGTCATCAACGGATTTGTAGAATTTGCAGTTTGAAGAAGAAGAACAGAAACCAAACAACTAGTAATTTTTTTTTCAAATGTTAGTTTTTCATATCATTTTTTGTTTTTCTTACGTATGCTCTACAAACTCGAATGGAGATGATTGTGGGTATATTTGTGTCTAAAAGAGCACAGGTATGTTTGTGATTGGATGATTGTGGTGTGATTATATTTCTATTTTCATAGATTACTTGGGTCTTTAATTTCATTGATTTTTTGCATGTTTTTTTAATTACCATTACCATAATGTTTCTTGCGCTCAAATTCTTGCCGGCAATAACATAAATTATAGTTATGGAATGTATTCAAATGGTAGTGTTTGTGGTTATCTTAACGAGTTTAGTAGATGAGAAAAGGAGGGAAGATGAACAAATATCTGAGAAAATTTTCTAGGCCTTGTATGATTTTTGCTTGTGGTAGTGTTGAAGAGGCCGAGATGTTAGTTGGGAATCCACAAAATCCTGGGTTGGTGGTGGTGTTGAAGAGAGAGAAAGAGAATACTGGGTTTAGTATGGAGCAAGATAGATGGTAAGGGAAATGACGATTCGAGCCAAGGAAATAGTTTTTGCACATGTTGTTGTTTATGAGAGGAAGTGATGGTGGCGTCTTTGTTCTTGATTTACAGCAAATATTTTTATAGTTTCTATATATTTTTTTTTGCTTGAAAATGTGTAAGGGGTTGAGAGATGTCTGGTCTGTAGGATATGAAGGCATAATACTAAGAAAAATTCAATTAATTATATAATTAAATTATATATAAAATAATTATATTATTTTAAAATAATATATAAAAAATAGTTTTTCTAAATAATTTTTACCATTAAAATAGATATAAATAAAAAAATTCATATTTATACTATTAAAAAAATAATTCTTAAAAATAGTTTTTACCGATCAAGATGCTGTTGGCATGAAATAATATATATTTCTTTGAAAAAAAACAGGAGAGCGTGGGTGAAAGTATTTTTATGCGAAAATAAGGAGGCGAACGTTTTCCAAACCGATTTGATTGGGAAGCAAGGATAGGAATACCTGTAGTGGACCCCACACCAACGGCCTTTTTCTTTTTTACTTGATTGTGTTGATGATTCCAAGGACAGTGACATCCTGACTGCAGCTTGACGATGGATATCTGTAGACTACAGTTACTAGCCGTCTGATGTGCATTCCAATTTCAGAAATCAATAGTTTTTTTTTTTATTTTTAATATTATCCCATTAAAATAATTTTAAAATATAAAAAAATACTATTTTTTTGAGAAAATACATTTCACATAAATTTATCATGTTTTTTTTAGCAATAAAAGAGAATATACTCATATTAACTGTTGTGTGTTCATCGATTTTAAAAAAATGATTTTTTTAATAACTTATTTTAGAGTTATATATGAAGGATCACATGAAATACGACTGATTTTTTTTTCAAATGTTAGTTTTCCATATTATTTTTTGTTTTTCTTGCGTATGCTTTAGAAACTCGAATGGAGATGAGTGGGGGTATATTTGTGTCTAAAAGAGCATAGGTATGTTTGTGATTGGATGATTGTGGTGTTATTATATTTCTATTTTCATAGATTGCTTGGGTCTTTGATTTCATTGATTTTTTGCATGTTTTTTTAATTACCATTACCATCATGTTTCTTGCGCTCAAATTCTTGCTGGCAATAACATAAATTATAATTATGGAATGTATTGAAATGGTAGTGTTTGTGGTTATCTTAACGAGTTTAGCTGATGAGAACATGAGGGAAGATGAACAAATATCTGAGAAAATTTTCTGGGCTTTGTATGATTTTTGCTTGTGATAGTGTTGAAGAGGACGAGATGTTAGTTGGGAATGTGGGATTACAAAATCCTGGGTTGGTGGTGCTATTGAAGAGATAAAGAGAATACTGGGTTTAGTGTGGAGCAAGATAGATGGTAAAGGAAATGATGATACGAGTCAAGGAAGATAGTTTTTGCACGTGTTGTTGTTCATGAGAGGAAGTAATGGTGGCGTTTTTGTTCTTGATTTACAGTAAATATTTTTATAGTTTCTATGTTTTTTTTTCTTGAAATTGTGTGTGGTGTTGAGAGATGTCTGGTCTGTAGGATATGAAGGCATAATACACTAGTAAAATTCAATTAATTATATAATTAAATTATATATAAAATAATTATATTATTTTAAAATAATATATAAAAAATAATTTTTCTAAATAATTTTTACTATTAAAATAGATATAAATAAAAAAATTCATATTTATATTATTAAAAAACACTCTTAAAAATAGTTTTTAAGAAGCTGTTGGCATGAAATAATATATATTTCTTTGGAAAAAAACAGGAGAGCGTGGGTGAAAGTATTTTTATGCGAAAATAAGGAGGCGAACGTTTTCCAACCCGATTTGATTGGGAAGCAAGGATAGGGATACCTGTAGTGGACCCCACACCAACGGCCTTTTTCTTTTTTACTTGATTGTGTTGGTGATTCCAAGGACAGTGACATCCTGACTGCATCTTGACGATGGATATCTGTAGACTACAGTTACTAGCCGTCTGATGTTGCATTCCAATTTCAGAAATCAATAGTTTTTTTTTATTTTTAATATTATCCCATTAAAATAATTTTAAAATATAAAATAATAGTATGTTTTTGAGAAAATACATTTCACAGAAATTTATCATGTTTTTTTTAGCAATAAAAGAGAATATACTCATATTAACTGGTGTGTGTTCATCGATTTTAAAAAAATGATTTTTTTAATAACTTATTTTGGAGTTATATATGAAGGATCACATGAAATACGACTGATTTTAGAGTTTTAAAATATCAAAGTTAGTTTCTATCTCTTATTAATATTGTTTTTGTTTTTGTTGTTAAAGTTTAAAAAAATAGTTTCATGAAAAGTATTTTAACTATGATTAATAATAATTTTTGAAGTGTTTGGTTAAAACTATGATTGAGTTTAAGGTCAATAAAAAATAATTTCATGTGTTTGGTTACTAAGTTTTTCTTATTGCTTTTAACTTATAAAATTATTTTAAAAGACATAAATATACACACACATAAAAATTATATTAATAATCATGATTCCATGATGTGATAAATAATTTAAGTGAATTGGATATCTTTTTTTTATTCTCCTATCAAAATACTTGTAATTTCTCACGAACTAAATTTATACATAAAAGTCTTTGCAATCCTATATATGATAAAATATCTCTGAAATAGAATTAGGATTGCGAGTAAAAAATTATATTGTGATATTTTTTAATTAATTTATTTATATTTTAATTAAATTTTTAGGTTTTTATATTATTTTAATATTAAAAAAATATAATAAATAATAAACTCTTCTCTCTCCATAACCCAAACCCCCCCCCTAGATTAACCAATAGAATATTGATCTTCATGACCCCTTGATATTACAGTGTGAAAAGAAGCTACAGGTGTTTTTTTTAGAGGATGTTTTGGAGGGCGGTTATGATAGCTTTTAAAAGTAATTTTCGTGTCAAAATATATGAAAATAATATTTTTTTAATTTTTTAAAAATTATTTTTAACATCAGCACATTAAAATGATCTAAAAAATAAAACTAGTGATTTTTAGAAATGAAAAAAAAAAAAAAAAACACCAAACCGCCAGTTTAGCCGCACTCCCAAACGGTGCCGATAAACGGTTTGAGGATAAAATTTATACAACTCATACAATTATTTCAATTTTTTAATACATTACCGAACAACTATTTTACCTCTTTTTTTTTTTTCAATTTTCAGTTGGGGACTCATTCCCAAACACTTTCTTAGACAAGTTAAAAATCTCAAACTTTAAGGAGCCTGGCCCAGCCTATTGAAAGCCCATGAAAAAGAGAAGCTGAAAAGAAATGCGAGAAATGGAAGAGATTCAGTAATGATGCCCCTGTCCCCTTGAATGCTGGGGCCCACCTCACATTATTGTGGAGAGCACGACAAATAGGGCCTCGATTTCGAGGGCAGTTTGGTTATTTTGTCATTGTCACCTCTGAATTCTGGCTTAGTTCACAGACTGGCCCCTCTACTTCGTTTACATTCGCCTTAAATGAAGCCCGCGCCAATATATACCGTTGCTACTAGTGGTGATAATAATAGAAAAGGCTCAGAGGTCAGCCATGCAAAAAGATGAAGCGACCGTCTTGTAGTGTTATTAAAGTTGCTTTAAATATATTTTTTTATCTAAAAATACATTTTTTTAAAAAAAATTATTTTTGATATTATCCCATGATAAAGAACTAAATATATATATAAAAATTAATTTAAAAAAATTAAAAACACAAGAAATAAAATAAAGTGAACTTTTAGTGAAATGGAGCCTGCCTCGTTTTTCTGGTTTTGAAATGGGAAAAAACAAAGGAAACAAGACCCCCGTTTTTAACTTTTTTTGCGCACAATTCCCGACATCCTTCCTCCGTTGATATGTAAGTACTCGTGCTTGCCACGACAACGGGCGGATGGAGAAGCGCGCGTGCAAAAAAGATATTTGACGAATAAGAACCAAACCTGTGGATTACATTAATCTGTACGACATACTACCGTTATATTTTAACCTTTTCAGTTTTCACCATGCTGTTTTCTTAATTTATTTTATTTTTTCAGTTCTATTTGTTAATCCTGTAAAAAAAACACTCAAGTGTTCAAGGGTTTTTATTTTGCAACACCATGAGAGGCTATGATCAGAGAGGGTGGCACGCAATCGAGCAAGAATTAAGGAATATGTTCCAAAATCGTTTTAAAAAAATTAAAAAAATTAATGTTTTTAAATCATTTTTATATATTAATATAAAAAAATAAAAAAAATTATTTAAACACCTTTTCAAGTAAAATAAAATCATGTAAAAACAACCTCCACCAGTACCGAACATTAAATTAAAGTGATGAAGCGAAAAACGTGAAGAATATATAGGGTCTAGAGAGAGGCTAGGGAAATGTGCATTAGGTCATCATTACTTGCTCCCCAGCCCCTGCATATCTCTGCACGCTGTCGCGGACCAAACCAGGCTCTGCCTTTCCCCTTGGCTCGCCTTTATTACCTCCACTTCCCAGCTCGGCTACTGAGTGCGGTACGATTTGGACGAGGGGGGTTAGGACAGGACTATAGTTAGAGACCTTCAGGTGTGGTTTTTATGGTATCCACCGGGGGGGCCCTCTTTCTTGGGATCCCACGCTCATCAGGGCTATGATGAATATCTGCTCTGATGTCTTGCTAGGACTCCTGTAAGTGAGTGATTGACATCCGTCTGCTTGAGTGAACAAGGGGAGCCTTATTGGGCCTTGCGCACTGTCAAAATCTGTCAAAACAGCACAACCAGAGTAGAGTTCCCATTAATATTCTGTTAGTTTTAGTTCTTTTTTCAAATAGTGTTTATTTATTTATAAGTATATTAAAATAATATTTTATTATTGTTATTAACATATCACAATAATATAAAAAAATAAATAAACTAAAACTTGAAAAAAACTGATTTAAATATATTATTGACTTTGCTTAACACTAATTTTTACAGATATTTGAAAAAAACTTGAAATTTTTTTTTTAGACTAAATATTTTTAATGTCTTAAAATTGTTTTTATGTATTGATATAAATAATTATATCATGTTAATAGATTTTTTAACAAAAAAAATATTTTGAAAACAATGCCATCCATACTCTTATACATTACACTTAGTAGGAGATGCAATAGGTCATTTCTATTTTATCAAAAGCAATACACCAACGAAGTTTATTTGATGATCAAAGCTTATTTCTGTCTTTGGGAGTGTATTGGTTTAAATAAGATCTCGCATCAATGAAATGAGATTTTTTGGCCGCACCAGTTTTTTAATATATAGAAAATTAATAAAATTTATATGTATTCTGGTTATTATAATATTTAATTAGTAAAATTATAATTTGAAAAATATATTATAAATAAGTTTTTTCACCTAAAAATAATTAAATATTACTATTCTTAAAATTATTTTAATAATTATTTAATCGGTAAATTCTAAAATTACAATCGATAAAATTCCTTGAACATGAGTCATGTGTTTCATGCAAGATATTGATCAATTATTATTTATGTTTTATTTATTTGATGAATTATTTTATTAGCAAACAGTAAAATTACAAACCATAAATTTTAGAACAAATGATTAACTTGTTTTACGCAGTAAACAATTTGATTGATTGTTTTATTTTAACTACTTGGATAACAATTTAACAAATAGATAGCAAAACTGCAATTGATCAGGTTGACTAAATATGAGTTATTTGTTGTCTATCATATACTAATTGTTTATTGGACATATTTTAACTATTTGACAAATAATTTATTTAATAGATAGCAAAAACACAACTACTAAAATTCATTAAAGATTAGTTTTTTAGTATTTTTTTTTCTCATTATTATATAAAAAGTATTTTAGAACATTGAAATTAAATTAATGTAAAATTTATAAAGAAAAGTCAGTTTATATATATATATATATATATATATATATATATATAAAGACGTTAATATCGAAAAAGTATGACAATATATAATTTAGCCCTGTCTATTTTTCAAAGAAAAAATCCTAAAAATTATTATTATCGTTATTTTAAATATTTTATCTACAATAAAAATAACTACATATAAAAATTATATAATCTTAAATTTTTTAAGTTAATTATTTATCTTAGATGTATAGCATTATAAAAAACAATATAGGACCATGAATAATTTTGTTATATGTTAAAAAATTTAGTGTTGATTGTGGCGAAACGCATGATAATTATTTATTATAGATAATTTGACATAATTCTTTTACATGTCCTGCATACTGATATGAGATTTGAAATATTACACTTAAAAAAAGTCACATAAGTAATTTATCATAAAAATAATATTGACCAATGAATTACTTTTATTATTATTCTCACTATGATTGTTGTAGTTGCTAATTTATCATAATTATTATAGCTGTAAATATTATTGCAAATAAGTAATATTTTAATCATCATTCAGTATTAATAATTGCAACGTAGAGGGCAATTGGCTCGTAGATTTTTTCATTATAAATAATTTTCCCTAATTTTTTTTACTCATTTTGTCTATGTGTGACTTTGTATATTTTTTATTCATATGATATTAGACATGAAATTTCATATATAAAAAAAACCGCAAAAATTAACCTTTAAAAAAGCTAACATTAACTCATGAATTATTTAGATTATTATTCTCACTGTTATTATTATGATTTTAAATGGTCATAATTATTATAGCTATCATTATGAATATTATTATACATAATTAATATTCTAATTATTATTGGTCATACTATTGATGACATCGTAATTATTGTTAAAACGTATTATTTTATTTTATAATATTTATTTCTCATATTATTATATTAAAATTGAGAAAACTGATATTAATTTTTTTTTTCAAAAAAACTTACGTAATACACGCGCGCGAGTTAATTTTAAACAGATATCAAAATATATAATTAGTCTCTCATATTTATAAGATTTATTTTTATAGATAATCATTATTATTATTTTGAATATCTTATTTACAATAATTAGAATTTCCAACACCAAAAAACATTAACAAAAAAAAAATAAAAAAATTAAAAAAACAAAAACAAATATTATTACATTTAAAAATTTACTTGACTTGAAGAATAAATAAAAATAGAAAATAGTAAAAATAATAAATATCAATTTTCAAATGATTACAAACACAGATTAAAAAAAACCTTAATAATAGAGGAGATAATAAAAATTAAAAATAAAAACTAAAAGCATGCACATATAAGCAAAGTAAAAAATAGCAACCATTTCAAAAATATATATCAAAAAATTTAAATTTTGATACCAAAAAAATTAAAGGATTTGAAACCATATTAGAAATTTAAAGCTTGAGGACCAAAATGTAACTGAAATATATAATCAATTTAAATCGAAAGATAAAATTGAAAGAAATTAAAACTTTAATCCTGAATATAATAAGCATTTTAACTCTATTTGAAAAGTAAAAGATTGAGGACCGAAATGAAACTACAATATATAATCAATTTTCATCTAAGAATAAAATTATAACAAATCAAAACTTCTAAAACATAAATGAGGATCATACAACACAATCTAAAGATAAATAACTAAAATGAAATCACTGACAATACTAAAGACCGTCAAACACTTTTGGTTGCAAGATAGAAAGAAAAAAAAAAAACTGGCAACTATCAACCAGGATGTTTACGGTGATCTTAGAACATCACGTGCCTTATCATAAGGTAGAGGACATGAATGTGCTCCCAGTAATACGGTGGATGATAATTTTTCATCACTTGAATTGATTGCAAGCATCATCCGTAGGGGGTTAAGGCTTGAAAATTAGCGGCGCGTTCACTGGACATGCCTATAGTACTCTGCAATGATAAAAGTTAAAAGTCTAAGAATTATTATGTTTTTGTATTTATAGATGTATAAAAGTCTTGCAATGATATGTTAAACTTTCTTTGACAGTTAATATTATATTGTACATGGAGCATCAACCCTTAATATTGTATAAAGTCTTATTAATGTTTTTTCTGGAGTTAATTATCAACTGTTGATGCTAATAAGAGGAGGAGAGGATATCCAAGGGAACTCGTGAATGCCCATTCACCAGGTGATTGACGAGTTTGAGAAGCATGAAATATTTGCCCGGCGAGATTAATTGTTTAACACGAACTGACAGCCCTCGTGCCAGATTATTACAGGCCGCGATTAATAGTCCAGATCATGGGCCGAGGGTTGCTGAAAAACCAGCCTTGAACCGGGCAGCGAGTCCGAACAAGGCCGCCTGCACCGGATGGATTGGATCCCCTTTGCTCCAATTTTATCCAACTGGAAAGCCCAGCATGTATAATTCTCCGGAGGGGCCCTGATCTGTGGCGACATACAGGTTTCCAGCCTCTATCACCTTCCACGCAGCACAGATCCAGGTAGCAAAGCAGAGTGACTTGGTTTGATGGAGCCTCGCCACCAGGGTGAGAAGGAAATTATTATATTATTATAACATATACTAAAAGAGATCAGAAATTCATTGTGCATTATAAATGTTTCATTGTGAATTGTAATAGTTTATTTTTGATCGGTTGGTTTATGATTTTTTTTATCATTATTTGGAAGAAAAAAGAATTAAAAAAGAAACAAGAAGAGCAACAGCAACAAAACCCAGCCTTTTAATATCAAAACCAAAACAGAGAGAATCAGATAACTTAAGAAAAAACCCCATAAAAATGTGAAAGACAAAAAAAATTGCTAAAATCTCCTCATTCCAAATAACCAATAAAACCCCTTAAAATCCACTAAAATTGAAAAAAACCATCATTTTTCCAGCCCCGTAGAAATCCAAGAGGAAACCTTTTTACGAGAGCAAATATTTTATTATTATTATTGTAAAAAAAAAAACCATTATTTTTATTGTATATATGTGTGCGCGTGAGCAATTTAAACTTATATTATTTTAGCTTAAATGATAATAAAAAATAAAATTTAGTAAGTTTTTTTTTCAGTAACTTATATTTGTGAAATGTTTTCAGTAAGTTTTTTTTTTTTATGAGAAATAGAATGGAGAATTCAAGTTTACGATAACTATTGCATGCCTCCTAATAAAATGTTTTTTGAAAAAGAAAAGAATGGACAAGATCTCGATATTCAGGCCCTAAATTGAAAGTGTCTTAAATCATACGTACCGTTCCTGCTCCACGAGATTCCGTAATTAAGACATAAACGGCGTTAAATGACGGTAGTACTGCGCCAAAAAATCCAAATACCACAGTACAAATCTGATTCAAAGATTTCGGTCTTCTTTATTTTACTTTTTCTATCTCCTCTCCTAAAACATTATACACTGACCTCAAACTTTTTTTCAAGGGCTGTTTGTCGGAGATTCCTCTCCAAGGATATTTAGTATGATTAAAAAATAAATTAAAGAGATCACGAATATGCTGTAGATTATAAGATAAAATATTGTAGATTGTAACAATATATTTTTTAGTCCATTTGATTTTTAAATTGGTCAGTTTATCGATTTATCAATTTTTTATTATTATTTAGTTTTGAAAATGGTTAAATACTAATATGTCCCTATATAAAATAAAAACCATATCTGGCAGGGAGGAGTACCGCAAGGATTTCTTATTTTTTGAAAATAGCTAAATACGAATATACTCTCAATAAGATAAGATTGAATAATTGGTTGTAAGAGTGTTTCAATAATTGATCAATTTTTTTTATTATCTATTGAAAATCGTGCGTGCGTATGCTGCATACGACTGACAGTGTTCGATCTCACACACGTTTCGGGCGGTGTATGCGGTGTCCTCCAGAAAGGGAAATGAGCTTCCAATGTCTTCAACGATGCGCCGCCGCGTGATCTTCCTCATGATATGTCGTGTTTTGACAAAGAGTAGTCGTCACCGTGACAATGGCCGGTTAAATTTTTTTTTTTGTTTTCTCTCTCCTGCACGCTAAAGTAAATGAGAGTTCCCTAGTTTTATGGTTTGTTCACTTTCATCCCTATACTTTTAATTTTTTATATGATCTTGATTTTTGTTATATAAGTTTTGATTTATTTCAATTTGGTCATTCGATTGAAATTAATATTGAGGTTTCACTTCGATTCTCCTTTTAATTTCCAGATTGAGTTTAAATATCTTAATATATTCAGTATAGAAGTTTTGATTTTTTTCATTTTTATCATTTGATTGAAATTGATAATATATTTGATTTTCATTCGGCCCTTATACTTTTAATTTTTTATTTTAATCCTTTTATTTTTGTTATATTTCTAGAATAGTCCCCATTTTTTTCCATGTATATATAAGTGTGCTCTTAACTTTGGTTTTTAAATTTTTTTATTTTTTTATTTGTTGAGGTGATTATTTAAAAAAAAAATAGCTCTAAAATTTTATTTTATAACTATGATCATTTGAAAATTGGTATTTATGCTTTTCTCTCTTTTTTTGTTCTTTCTTTTAGTTTTTTTTATTTTAATTTTAAAGTCAAATGAATTTTTTTCACCTGATAATTTTTATTTTATCTTTTATTTATTTTTTTTTGCTTGATCTTTTGTTAAAGTTTTTAGGATTTTTATAGTCTTTTACTTTTTTTTCAATATTAACACAATAATAATAATAATAATTTTAGTTTTTTTCTTTGCTTACTCTTTTGTTAATGTTGTTGAGTTTCTTTTTCACGGGATAATCAAATAATTTTTATTATTTTCTTTTGTGTTCAGGTAGTATTTTTTTTTTAAAAATTAGTTCTTAAATTTTAGTTTGTATTTATGATCATTTAAAAATTGATATTTTTTTTTTCACTCTTTGTTATTTCATTTAGTTTTTTTTATTAGTTTTTATTTTTATTTTCAAGTCAAATAATTTTTGTAGCTGATAGTTTTTATTTTTGTTTGTTTTTTGGTTAAAGTTTTTAAGGTTTTTTTAGTCTTTGATTTTTTTTCATCATTAACGCAATAATAATAATAATAATAATAATTTTATTTTTTGTTAATTTTTTTGTGTTTTTTTCTGAGGGTAATTTAATCATTTTTATTGTTTCGGTAGTAATAGTGGTTGTAATTTTAAATATTAAGATTTCGATGTTATTATTGTTATAATAAGGTATATTGATATGTTTTATTATATCAAATTTTACATGTATAAATATTATATTTTAATCTCAACAGTTATAAAAATTATTTGCTCAATCCGCAATATAATGCGGACAATTAACTAGTTCAAATCTATGCCAGTCATTTTTATTTGTATTTTATAAAAAGAGAGGTGTGAATTTGAAATCTCCACGAAGAAAAAGAAATAAATTATATAAAAAAAATCAAAATATTTAATGTGTAAAATATATACATATATAAAATTTTATTCATTCATATGTATCTGTATATAAAATCGACACACAAGTGAAATTTCAACAACGAACTGTCTTCGATTAATTAAATCTACATATTCAATATATATGATATTCTCTTCGCTCTGCAAGAAAACCCCCCCAGAAAATAAATTCAAGAAAGATTATCATCGAGATGCCAATTTCTCTAAACTGGAAGAGCAATGCTAATCTCATTGAAAGGATGGTGCTAATACTCTATTATATTCGATATGCAAGTATTCTCTCAAATATACTCCCATTAAAAATATTTTTTTATAAAATAATATTTTTTAAAGAACACCTCAAAAAATTACAACCACTACAATGATAAATAGACTTTCAGCATGCCTAATATTAGGATTGTGTAATTTATGGAGAATAATTAGAGAGAAAACAAAGTAGAGAGAACAGAGGAGAGAGGGAGAAAAGAATTTGAATTTTATTATATTTTTCATACTCACTGTGTGTTACAACAACTACTATTTATATACCCTGTATACTCTCTATTTTATGCTCAAACATTCCCTTTCTATTTTTTGCTTTGGTAAATCAAGCATGCAATTGCAAAAATAAATATGAAAAACATGAGTACTCAATACTTTTTAACAGAGATCAGTTTGGAAAAGAGAAAGAGAAGAGAAGAGATTACAAAGATGAATTTGAATTTGATTGATAGATTTTGAGAAATTGAGAGATTGAAAGGAAAAAAAAAAGAATGCTCAAATGACAGAGAAGAGAGAACATAGAGAGAACAAATTTCATTTGTCTACTTCTTGAGTTGAATTTCATTTGTTTGTAAGAATTTGAGAAAAAAAGGGATGAGAGGGAAGAAATGAGAGGGAAGAGAGGGGATAAAATTTGTGTGAATTTCGTATTCAACTTATTGATGATCTTTTTTTTTTTTCTCATTTTCATTTCACCTTACCTACTTGATTTTTAATTATAATTAACAAACTATTATTATAGATATATATATAAAATGCGTTCATGTTTTACAGTGCATGATTTTACTGTACACACAAATACAAATTACTGTGGTTTCGAACGGTAACATTATCATTTTACCCTAGGGTCAAAAAATTTTAACCCCGAGGACCTGAGGTATTTTAGAAATTTCTAGGGATTATGGATGATATTTCCAGAATTATTGCATGATAAAACTATGAAATTAACCCCTTAAACGACAAAACCACCGCCTACAACGGGAGGTATTGCAGTATTTTCCAAGGGTAATGGACGAGTTTGAGTTTTTTCTCCCTTTCCTCTCTTCTATTGCCCGGAAATACACTTTGGGCCTTACAATTTGCAAAAAATTTATTTTGGTCCCTAGTCTTTTGATTTCTATTTTATTACTGTTTATTTCAATATATATATTTTAATTTGTTGCAATTCTGTCATTCAATTGAAATTGATTACATATGCTGAGTTTCAATTTAGTCATTATTCTTTTGATTTTTGATTTTCTTTTGGTTATTTTAATTATTTCGGTCTGCAGGTTTTAGTTGCTTCTAATTGGGTCCTTCAATTGAAATTTGTTATATATTCTATTTTTCATTTCGGTCTTTATTCTTTTAATTTTTTTTAAATATTACAGAACAATTTTTTTGTAGATGTCTTTATTTATTTCGGTTCCAAGCTTTTATTTATTTTATTTTTTTAATTAAAATTAATTATATAATTTGTTTTAATTTGTTTTTATTGTGTCCTTTAATTAAAATTAGTCATATATGGTATATTTTATTTTTATCCCTATTCTTTTAATAAAATTACACTGTATTTTTTTAAAATATTTTTATTTGTTTTGGTCTCAAGGTTTTTATTTGTTTTAATTTTGTCATCTGATTAAAATTGATTATATATTTTATTTTTTTTATTTTGGTCTTTATTCTTTGAATTTTTTATTTTCTATGAATTTGTTTGGTTTTTCTGTCATTCCTGGACAATATATATTTTTTATTCGTATTTATGCATCTATGCTTTTAGTTTTTGTTTTTATTTTTTACTATTTTATTTTTTATAAGAGATTTATTTTTTTGTTAGGGTTTTATTTTTATCTGTTCCCATTATGAATTTTTAATTTATATGGTTACACTATATATTTTTTTCAAATATCTTTATTGTTTTTCTTTCTAAGTTTTGTCATGCAATTGGAATTAATTACATATTTTGTTTTTCATTTGACACTTATTCTTTTAAATTTTTATTTAGTATTCGTTCTTTTTTTTTTTTTTTTATCATTCTTAGACAATGTTTGTTTTTTTATCCTTCTTCATTTATGCTTTTAGATTTTATTTTTATTTTTTATCATTTCATTTTTTGTTATGTTTTTAATTTTATGAGATTCTGTTATAAAATTTTAATTTATGTTGTTTACATTAAATTTTATTTTTATAAATTCCTTTATTATTTTTCGGTCCTAAGGTTTTGATCTATTGCAATTATATTATTCAATTGAAATTAATTATATATATTGTTTTTTATTTTAGCATTTATTCTTTTAATTTTTTTTTTATTTAGGATTGATTCCTTTGTTTTTTTTTTCTTGGATAATTTTTATTTTTTTATCCGTATTTATTCATTTATAATTTTAGTTTTTGTTTTGAATTTTTTGTCATTTTATTTTTTATTAGAATTATATTTTTATTCAGTTCAATTCTCAAATTTTAATTTATATTGGTAATCATTTTAAAATTATTATTGCTAATTTTTTTCTTTATTTTTTTTTGTTTTCTATTATTTTTATATATTTTTCAAATCAAATGATTTTATGATTTTTGAGCATAATGATGATAAGTTTATTGATTATTTTTTTTGTCTAAATATTTTGCTTTTTTTTAATTCTTCTAGGCAATTTAATGATTTTAACTGTTTGGAAAATAATATTGATAATAATTTGAACTGTTATAGTAAAGATAATGATGGTAATGCAGGGATGGATTTTCAATTTATATTTTCTTCATTTTGGAGATACAAAATTAACTACTTATTTTTTATTTGATTATTGCAGATGTTTTCACAATTTATATTTTGTTTGTTGTGTTTAATTTAAATTGAATTATAAAATAAATTAATCTTAATACAATGAACTAATCTTACTAGTGGCTGTAAGATATAACAAACTTCCAACTAATTGTTTATATTCTATAGCATTTACATTTGTTGCTTCATTTATTTTTTCGTTAGCTTGCATTCTGACACAATAGGGTTTTGCACATTATTGTTTTGTCCCATCCCAAATCTCTCAAGCACTTCTTTAGCATATTTCCTCTAGCAAATGAATATCAAATCAAAATTTTATACTATCACACCTAAAAATTACTTTATTCTTCATATATAAAACATATAAAACTCTCTCATCATAGATTCTTTGAAGCCTTTAAACATCTCTTCATTATTTCTTGTAAAGATAAGATCATTCACATATAGGCTTACAATTAATACCATTCCTTTCACTATTTTTTATGAGCAATTTGTGTTCACATCAGCATTTTTCGAAGTCTTCTTTGAGAAAACAAGTCTCAATCCTACTGTACCATGCTTGAAAGGCTTGTTTAAGTCCATACAATGCCTTCTTCAACCTATAAACCTTATGTTCCTCTCCCTGTTTCTCATATCCTTGTAGTTGATCAACAAATATTACTTCAAATAACTCACCATGTAGAAATGCACTCTTAATATTTAGCTAGAAAACATACCAGTCCTTTTATGCTATAAGAGCTAAGATTATTCTAATTGTATCCCACCTAGTTACTGTGCAAACACCTCATTATAATCAATATTGCCTTTAAGAGTATCCATTTGCCACAAGCCTGACCTTATGCCTATCCACCTTTCTTTCTTCATTGAATTTAATTTTGAATATCCACTTCACTCCTATTATTTTTACTCTAGCTGGCAAAGTAGTTAATTCCCATGTTTTATTCCTTTCAAGGGCTCTCATCTCTATATTCATTGCTTCTCTCCATTTCTTATTTTTATATGTATCTTCAAATGTGCTTGGATCCTCAGCTGAAGTGAACATTGCAAGGTTGTGTATTCCTTCTTCTTCAGACAATTCTTTATTAGTTACATAGTCTTCTAACCAGGTTGGTTTCCTTTTGCTCCTCTCTTGATTAAAATTCTTTGGTGCTTCTTCAGGTATATTGCTTGATGAAGCATTGTTTATGCTATAGACAGATTCATTAATATGTTCATCTACCAACCCTCCATTGGTATCAATGTCTTCATTATGCCTGCCCATCCTAGCTCATCATGCTTAATCTCCTAATCATTTTTATCCCAATTCCAATTTTCATTCTCCACACATACCACATCCCTGCTAGTTATTATTTTCTTCCCAATTGGATCGTAATGTTTATAGGCTTTTGATTCTTCACTTACCTCCAACCACACACTCTTGGAACTTTTATCATCCAGTTTCCTTCTTTGATTGTCAGGTTCATGAACATGATTCACACACCTAAATGCCTGAAAATGCTCAACACAAGGCTTCATGTCACTTTAAGCTTCTTTAGGTGTAACATTTTTTACAGTTGTTGCGGGACTCTTATTTATCACACGGATTGATCAGCTAACTATCTTTGGCTAGAATTGCTTTGGTACTCCTTTTTTTTTATAGCATGCTTCATATAATATTCATTATGGTGTGATTCTTCCTCTTATAACCCCATTTTGTAGTTGGGTGTATGCTGTGGTAAGTTGTCTCTTAATTCCATGTATGCTACATAATTCATTTAAGTTATATGAGGTGAAATCTCCCCCTTTATTAGTTCTTAAGCAACTAATTCTTTCAGCACTTTCCTTTTTAACATTCAATTTATATTTCTTGAATATGGATAATGCTTCAAATGTTTTAGACAGAAAATATGCCCAAGTTTTCATACTATGATCATCAATAAAAATGATTACATACCTTTTCCCACTATTAGATTATGGTGAGACGGGTCCACAAATATCTGCATGGACAAGTTGCTGTTTCTTAGATGCTCCCCACATGCCTTTTTTGGTAATATTTCTCCGTGTTGCTTCCTTGTCATGCAACCATTACATACCCTTGATGAGTCTTTGATTGTAGACAGACCCTTGACCATCTCCATTTAAAATAAAATTTTTAATCCCTTAAGACTTAAATGTCCATATCAATAGTGTCATAGATGTGTGGTATCTTCAAATGTTGCTTGCAAGGAATTTGTTATAAGGGCAATTGTAGTAGTAAGTGTAGTAAACATTTTGTTGGATGACATTTGTGATTGCATAATCAAGCCTTGCTCTGGTGGTAGACTTTACATATGTTATTTTTGATGATGATTGCTAAATTCTTCTCTTGTAGTTGGCCTATGCTCAGGAGATTGTTCTTTAATTCAAGTATAAAGCAAACTTCAGTGAGCACCTGTGTTATTCTATTGATGTGTAACTTAATGTTCCTTTTTCCCATAGTTATTATTCTTGAATTATCTCCAGGTTTCAGAGTTTGTCTAAACTGGTCATCAAAGTCAAAAAACCACTATTTGTTGCCACACATATGGTTGTTGTAGCATGAGTCAAAAAACCATGCAATTTCTTCTTTTATTTGCTTCACATCTTCATAAGACATCAATAACATTGCTTCTTCTTCTAATTCTACTTAGTATGCACTTTTGTCTTTGCTAGGACATTTATATTGAAAATGTCCTAGTCTATGATAGTTATAACAATAGATCAAGGCTTTGTTATAGGGTTGTCTACCCTTTCCTCGACCATTTTCTTTGAACTCCATGAAATCTTTCTTTTCCTTCAATTCTGTACTCATATCTCCTTCTAATTTTCTCAAAATTGGTAATATTTAAGGCATGCTCTTCCTTCTTTTACCCTTGCATTCTTTGTTCTTGAACTAAAAGATTATTTTGAAGCTCATCTATAGACATGACAAAAGGGTCATTGGATTCCTTAATGGAACAAACAACATAATTGAGTTTAGAGCTTAATGACTTCAAGATTTTCTCAACAATTACACTTTGTTCCATTCTTTCTCCATGCCTTTTCATTTTATTAGCAACAATTAATGTTCTAGCAAAGTAATCATCAACCTTTTCTCCTTCTTTCATACACGTCTCACCTTAGTGGAACCTTGATACTTTAGTTTCATGGATTCCTAAATATTCCTTGAAGTCTCCTTGTCGAGTATAGTTTCACTGATGGTCTTGTCAATGACTTGAAATAGATAATTCTTGATCTTCAAATCTTTTAATTTTTCTTCTTCAAGTGTTTTTTGCTGTGCAACGGTTTACACTCCTTCTCCTCTTATTGCAGTTCCAAGCTCTATTAAATTCCAGTACTCTTTAGACCTTAGAAAATTTTCCATAAACATAGCCTCATGGTCATAATGACCATCAAATCATAGAATTGATGACTACACAAAGTTGTTTGATTCTGTTGCCATGAATTAATCTTTTTTGCTTGCTTTTCTCTGCTGTAATTCTTCTTGCTTTCTTTCTCAAGTTGCTACGAGTTAGACTGTACGAAAACAGAGAGAAAACTGGGAAATAGAGGGAAAGGGATGAAAAGGTAAGAGGGAACATGTCCACTATGTGGGAAAGAGAATAGAGTAGAGGAAGGAATATTGGAATTCTATTATATTTATGATACCATTCTCTTCCAATCATTAAGGAATTTAAAGGAATTCATGCATTTGCCAATTGGGCACTATCCAATTAAAAAGAGACTGCACAGAACGTAATCGTTTTGATTATACTTAATTTGAAATTAAAATCCTATTTTAGCTTCCCTCTAGTTATCTTTTGCCTTCGTCTTCTCCTTGGCTAATGATATTGCCTTTCCCATGACCTAAACCTTGTCTTCAAGGTTAAATTGAGGGAACCTCTAGCAAAACTTCTCAGTTTCCTCCCACGTTGCTTCTGTCAAGGATAAGTCTTCCAGAGAACCAAAAATTTAGTTGTGGTAGCATTTCTCTTTTTAACCATCCACCTCTCGATAATTTTCTGTGGGTGTAGCAGGGATCTCTTCGAAAGCATTGAAAGGTCAGATTGCACGACATGATTACCCATATGCTTCTTTAGCTGGGACACGTGGAATACTGGGTGTATCATAGCAACAACAGGTAATTGTAGTT
The DNA here is from genome assembly GCA_015731905.1 of Salix dunnii. Classification (NCBI taxonomy): domain Eukaryota; kingdom Viridiplantae; phylum Streptophyta; class Magnoliopsida; order Malpighiales; family Salicaceae; genus Salix; species Salix dunnii. The sequence goes on along the minus strand of CM027668.1, from coordinate 6,960,579 downwards.
TGTAAGCAACATTTCTGATTTTCTTGATGATAAAGTAGGGGTCATAGTATTTTGCTGATAATTTTTGAGAGTTTCTTTTGTGCACTGATTGTTGTCGGTAGGGTTGTAGTTTCAAATAAAGTAGACCCCCTTAAGTGAACACTTTTGCTTCTTTTCTTATTTGCTTGTTGCGTCAATCTATTTTATGATTGTAGTGGGATGCTCCTGATGAGCTTGACCATCTCTTCTTTTTGAGTTAGATACTGATCCATAGCTTCCACGGGTGAGTCTTTAGGGATATAGGGAATGTGAATTAAAGGCCTAAACCCATATAAGATCTCATATGGAGTCTTCTTTGTGGCTGTGTAGTAGTTCATGTTATACCACCATTCACAAGAACTCAGCCATTGCCCCCATTATGCAGGAGGAATGGTTTCTGTCATGCATCTTAGGTAGCCTTTTATGCATTTATTAACCACCTCTATTTGGCCATCAGACTCGGGGTGATAGGCGGTGGAATACTGCAAGTTCACCTCTTGTTGGTTGAATAATTCCTTCCAAAATTGGCCGAGGAAGATGTTGTCCCTGTCACTCACAATTGTTGCTGGCATCCAGTGCAACTTATAGACATTTTCGATGAAAACCTTAGTCACTGTAACTGTAGAAAAGGGATGAGCTAGGGCCATAAGGTGAGCATACTTATTGAACCTATTAACCACCACGAAGATTACCTCTTTCCCTTCTGATTTAGGTAGTCCATCAATAAATCAATAAAATCCATGCTAATATCTATGAATAGAGCATAAGGTACTAGTAAGGGTTGTAACAGTCCAAGGGATTTAACATTTTCAGCTTTGTTTTGTTGACAAACTGGACATTCCTTTACTAACTTCTGGAGTTTCTTCTAATAGAATACTTGCCCCAATTTCTTTGAAGTTACCAAGGCCCCTGAATGTCTCTCGATTGTCGAGTCATGGTAGAGTTTGATAAGTTGTTTTTGCAGGTTTGGGGCTTGTCCCATCACTACCTTTTTCTTCCTAATAAGGATGTCATTGATCCATGAATAACTGGGATGTGAGCTAACATCCTTGATTAATTTTGCTATCAACTTTCGAAGGTTGGTGTCTGTTTCCCAAGTCTTTAATGTCATCCATAATCTTGGTGGAAATGGATGAGAGGTTTAATGCACATAACTCATTGTGAGAAACCTCGGAGAGGGCGTCTAGTGCTAAGTTGTCTTTGCCCCTTATGTATTCGATCTCATAGTCAAACCCCGAGAGTTTAGTTAGCTATACTTGTTGAGCAACATGCGTAGCCTTCTGGTTTAACAAGAATTTTAGGCTGGAATGGTCGGTTCTGATAAGAAACCTTCTGCCCCATAGATAGTATTTCCATTTTGTGACAACATAGACAATGGCTAACGTTCCTTTTCATAGGTTGATAAGGCTAGCTGTCGAGGGCCTAATGCCTTGCTCACAAATGCAATGGGGTGTCCTTCTTGCATCAACACTGCTTCTATTCCCTCTCTTGAGGCGTTTATCTCTACCACAAAGGTTTTGTCGAAGTTTGGCAAGGCTAGCACTGGTGGTTGGGACATTGCTTGTTTAAGTTTCTCAAATGCTGTAGTAGCTGTGTCTGTCCATGCAAACGAATCTTTTTACAATAACTGAGTGAAGGGTCTGCAAATAGCCCAAAATCCTTACATGAACCTCCTAAAATACCCCATCAATCCCAAGAAACTTCTAAGTTCATTAATGGTGGTAGGTACGAGCCACTGCAATATGGCTGTCATTTTGTGAGGGTCGGTTGCATCTCCTTCCTTGGTAATCACATGTCTTAAGAATTCAATTTGGTTTGTACCGAACACGCACTTACTCTCTTTTGTTACCATTTGATGAGCATTTTACAATTCAAAAACCAACCTAAGGTAATGTAAATGTTCTGACATGTCTTTACTATAAACTAATATGTCATCAAAGAAAACTGAAATGAATTTTCTCAAATGATCTCGAAAAATATAATTCATTAGACTTTGGAATGTGGCTAGTGCATTAGATAAGCCAAAAGGAATGACTAGGAATTCATAATGGCTATTGTGGATTCTAAAGGCTGTTTTAAAAACATCTTCCGAAATCATTCATATCTAATGGTAACCTTGATACAAACTACATGTTTGCTTCAAACCTGCCCTTAGATCAATTTTCAAAAAAATTGTTGCCCTTTCTAATTCTTCTAACAGTTCATCAATTATAGAAATAGAGTACTTATCTTTGACAGTGAGCTTGTTGAGAGCTTGGTAGTTGACACAAAACCTCCGGCTTTGATCTTTCTTCTTCACCAGCACTACTGGAGAAGCAAAAAAGCTATTGTTAGGCTACATAATGATTGCTTTCAGCATTTCAGCCATTAGAGTATCTAACGTATCCTTTTATAGTCCAGAATACTTGTAGGACATTAAGCTGATAGTCTGCTTCTCATTTTGTAAGGGTATTCTATGATCATGCCTCCTAGTTGGTGGTAACCCTTTTGGGTCACCAAAGATGTGCTGATAGGCTATTAGTAAAGCCTTTAAAGGTGAGTTCTTTGCTTCTTGAGTCGCATGGTGCATCTCTTAGGTGTGAAAGTTCAGCCTAGCATCTTCCACTACTCTTAAACTGCAAAGTCTCAATTCTGATAGCAGGGAATTTGTACTCAACAATCCATTTAATTCCTTTAACCGTATAGATTGAGCTACCTTAGGATTCTATCCACTTAGAGTCATTTCCCTGCCTTGCCATCCAAAAGAGACCCATCTTTCTTCATAGTTGGACAATACATTTCTCAACAGCTTCAATCATTGAATTTCTAGAACCATATCATAATTCTGCTACTTCATCTCAAAGACATCTGCTTGAAACTAAACTCCTTGCATCTTTCATTGTAGGATTTTATAGATTGCAGTGCACGACATTGTACCCCTATTTGCTGCCTTAACTTCCACAGGTTTTATGAGTGTCATGGGGCACCCTAATTTGCTAGCCACTTCAGTGTGAAGGAAGTTGTGAGTGCTTTCAGAATGGATTAAAATAAAAATGGGATGTCTGCATATCTTTCCGCATACCTTAATGGTTTGACATCTCGAAGTACCTTGGATTTCCTAGAGTGATAGATGAAGAGTGAGGGCTTCCACATTCAATGTCTCTATTGACTCCTCCTCTTCTGAGTCATCCTCATCATTTTCAACTATACATAGTGAGTATAGCTTACGGTTCTTGCATCTATGCCCTGGTATGAATTTCTCATCAAACCAAAAACATAGGCCCTTGGCTCTTCTCTCATCAATTTCCTTGGTTTTGATAGGTCTTGAAGGCTTATGGTTAGGATATGTATTATGGTTATTGGGGATAGGGGTTGTAGGCGTAGGTAGTAAGGCTTGCGTAAGGGTCTTAAAAGGAGTGGGGTTTGTCTTGTGGATGTTTGGAGGATAATTAGGTTTCACAGGTTGTGAGTTGGATTCACCTGACTCTGTGATCTTAGGTAATAGGGGTTTATTTTTCGATGGGTAAGGGTATTATTGTGCAGTCTAGCTAGGTTATAGGCTTGTTTTAGGGATTTTGGTTCAAATATTTTTACCAAGTTTTTAATCTCAATCTCCAATCCACCTAGGAAGAATACCAAAGCTTGCTTCTTGGAGATCTAGGCCCTATTCCATAACATATCAAAATCCTTGATGTAACCTTCTAAGTCACCATCCTACTTGTGCTTGGTGAGCTCCTCCAAGGGGTCCCTTTGACCTCCAAACCGACAACATAGGGCCTCCACATACTTTGCCCACGTTACCTCCTATCCCTTTAAGTTCTTGAAGTAGTTCTGGTGCTAGTACAACACCATGCCATCCAAATAGTAAAAGCTAATTTCAATTTGTCTACTTCCTATATTTCTTCTAGGTCAAAATACTGGTTGCATTTGTACAACTATCTGTGTGCTTCTTCTCCTTCAAATGTAGGGAAATCCCTTCTAGGTCTTCGTGACTTATAGGTAGATTATGGTCCTTCCCCTAACCAGTCTTGGTTGTTAGCAAGAGTAGGGTGCTAGGGAAGGCGAATGTTTTGAGATAAACTTGTCTCACCAACTAAAGTTTGTAGCGCTTGTTTAATGGAGATTTGTTGAGTTGCCATCTCTGTCATCATGGCTTTAAGCTGGGTTAGGTCATCGGATTGAGCATGCAGTTTGATTTATATTCCATTAGGTCTTGGGACCTAGTTTCTAACGCCATCTTGCTGAGTCCAAAGACGTGAGCTTTGATACCAATTTGTTGCGAGTTAATTTAAACTATAAGAAAACAGAGAGAAAATTGAGAAACAAAGGGAAAAGGATGAAGAAGGTAAGAGGGAACACGCTTATTGTGTGGGACAGAGAATAGAGCAGAGGAGAGAATATTGGAACTCTTTTATATTTTTGATACCATTCTCTTCCAATCATTAGGGAATTTAAAGGAATTCATGTATTTGTCAACTAGACACTACCCACATGGCTGTTCTAGTTTAGCTACTGGAATTAAAAAAAGGCTGCATAGAACGCAATCGTTTTGATTATACTTAATTTAAAATTCAAATCCTATTTAGCTGTCTCTTAATTATCTTTTGCCTTCATCTTCTCCTCAACCCGTGACACAAGCACATTGCAATTTCTTGACACTTTTCTTAGTTATATTTAAAGGCAGACTCGTATATCATTTGTTAGGAAGAAGCTTGGTATGGAAGATGTGCAAAGAAGACAAGAAAAAGAAGCAGTGGAAGAAGATCAAGACAAAGATGAAAAAGAAAGACTAGGTAAGTGGAATTTTTTTATTAATTGCAAATATTTACTATATTATATATTATTTATACATGAATCTGTTTAGAACCCTAACAGATTACTAATATCCTCAGCTAACTAAAATTAACTTGCATAGATACGTAACAAATTGGTCTTAATTGACACTTCAACAGGTCCTTCGATGAAAAAAAGAAAATCCAAACTGAAGAAATCTCGAGATGCCCTATCACCTTCATTGACGAACACCAAGCAAGGGTTGCCAGTTAGTTCCAGTGTAGTTCAGCAGCAAAGTTCGAAATTCAAAAAGTATTATAGCCTGAAATACAACGGAATATTGTTCATAGATTGCTAAAATCTATAAACAAACAACGCCAAACGAGAAGGAAAAGAAGCATTTATTCAACAAGTTCCTTTTTCCCTCCTCGACTGCCAATGGCACGAATGAAATCTCAAATCAGTGGCACAATCGAAAATAGCACTAATGCAAGGGGTAGTTTTGTTTGAGGTGGTGTCTTAGTGGAGACCCGGGTGACGAGCATATTGGAGAAAAGGATAGAATGACAAAAATGTCCACGACCTCGTTTTTTGCATGACATGCCGTTTGATGTGTTTGTTTATTCAAGGCCAGTAGTGTCAATCTATACATATATAAAATGAGGCGAACCGTTGTTTTATGTCAGCCTCCACAAAAACATAACTACGGACCGCGGTTCTCACTGCTAGTACTCACTGCTACCTGTTGCGGTCACTCATAAACCCTGAGATATGTTAAGCTTGTCTGCTGCTCGTACCCCAGCCGCGTCCGCCGCTAAGCTTTCTCGTGTCCCTTCCGCTGCACTTTACCAAAAAACTACTTCCGCTGCTTATTTCTCCCAGAAGGTAACTACAAAATGCTAACGAAAGACCATCTCTCAACTTCTGTCTCCCTCTTTTTTTTTTTTTTGTTTTTTTAACAAAACCTCAAACTCTTCAGGTTCAGTTGAACTCGCTGCGCTCGAGCTGCAGGGCCATCAAATCCATGTCTAACTCTCAAACTATTTCATCACCAAAGAACGAGCAACAATCCCCTGCTTCTGGTGACTCCTATTATCAAATTCAATTTTATTTGTTTTTGTTTTTTTGTATTTTCTTTTTTTGCAGTTGATTTGGGCTTATATTTATATATCAAAATGAATATTTGATCCTATTTTTTAGTGAAAAAAGTGTTAAAATCAGCTTAAATGTACTATATAATGTTTATGTGATCCAGGCAAGAAGCAAGCACTGATATCTTTATCAGACAAAAAGGACCTGGCCTTTCTTGGTACTGGGTTGCAACAATTAGGGTAAGAATCCTCGTAAATCTGCATTTACGTGGTAATTCTGTTTTAAGGCTATCGGTTTTTATGTATCTTATGGTAGTTTGTTTTTGTAATGTGAAGGTACACGATAGTTTCAACAGGTGGAACAGCATCTGCTCTGGAAGGTTCTGGAGTTTCTGTCACTAAAGTAGAAGAGCTCACACACTTTCCCGAAATGGTAAAGGAGTTCATAGTTTTGTCTGCTTTATATATCAACGGCCAGTCCAGCTTAAGTTGGTTTTAGTCAGTCGCTGATCATTGAAAGCCTACTTAGTACATGATTATTTGTGTTGGTGAAATCTTTTGATTATGAGAATGCTATGTTAATTACTCCGATGCCTAAATGCCTATGCCTAAATGCTATGTAAGGTGCAGTTCTTGACAAATTTCATCGGAATCATAAGGCTTGTATTTGAAGTTTAAGATTTAGCCCTCTGAAAGCGATGAATTTGTGCCCTTGCTAATTGCTGATGTTTTTTGCACCTTTAAACACAGCTGCATTTCATCTAGAAATTGGCTCCCGATGAGATTTCCCATGGCTGAAAATCTGATGTTGAAATTGATGTTTTACCTTTGCTGCTTTGTTACAGCTTGATGGTCGTGTGAAAACTTTACATCCCCACATACATGGTGGCATTCTTGCTAGAAGGGACCAAAAACATCACATGGAAGCTCTCAGTGAACATGGAATTGGTCAATTGTGATAAAACTCTTTTTTCTCTGTAATTTTATAGCTGTAATATCTTTTTGCAGTAAATTTTCCATTTGATGCCTGCTCCATACAACAATTTTTTTGCTCATATGGTTGCCCTGCAGGTAGCTTTGAGGTGGTGGTGGTGAACTTGTACCCCTTTTATGATAAAGTAACTTCAACTGGAGATATTGAGTTTGAGGATGGAATTGAGAATATTGATATCGGTGGCCCTGCCATGATAAGAGCTGCTGCAAAGGTTTGATTTGAATGCCTGCTGATTTGTTATTGATACTACCAAACTCAACATCTTCGTGTGCCTCTCCAAATTTGTAACATGTCAGGTTTAAGTAAACTTGTTTTGTTTTTCTCTTTGATCACACACTGTTGGCCTCTGTCATGACCAAAAAAATGAGAAAGTACTGAAGATAATTTGATGAGTGAGCGGGGCTATAGTAAATTGTAGGTTCCTGATTGACGTGACAATAAAATTATTGATGATTGTTTACTAAGGCTCTGGTTGGAAACCACTTATGTAACAGTGAATTTGGCTCAGTTTCGAGGATAGAGAAGCATTTTATGAATGCCTCCCATTATGTTGCATGGTGCTTACTGGTTGAGTGACATCCAAAAGTTATCTGCTGCCTATCATTGTATAGTGCTTTGAAATAGTCTTCCAACAGCATGCCATTTGCAAAACCAATATGCTACTTCCCCTCCATGTGAGGTTCAATGTTCAACGTGTCAAAAGTACTGTATAATGGTACATATTATTGTAATGTACAAATTTTGTTATTTTAAATTCCAACTGACACTTGCTTTCTGAACAGAATCATAAGGATGTCTTAATTGTTGTTGATACTGAAGACTACCCTGGACTTCTGGAATTTCTCAAAGGAGATCAGGATGATCAACAGTTCCGAAGAAAGCTTGCTTGGAAGGCGTTTCAACATTGTGCTTCCTACGATTCTGCAGTTTCAGAGTGGCTATGGAAACAAACTATGGGAGGTACTCTTTTGATCCTCTAGTCTTTAGTCTTGAATTTTTTGTTTATGGGGTGATAAACATCAGCAGTTATGCAATCTAATTTAAATAACATCACCCAGATGAAAGCTGCCCTATCAATTACTAAATAATTTAATAAAAACCGGAGGAGTCAACTTCAACTTATCTTGGCTAGTTTTGCAAGTTTCAAGGAAAACTGATTTTTTTTTTGAAATTTTTTGATGTTGTGAATTCACTTGATCATGTTTCCCTGGTCCATGATTGGGCAGATGGATTGACATGGTTGTTTTTATACATTTGAAGATAAATTCCCTCCCAGATTCACAGTGCCTCTCGAGCTTAAGAGTTCGCTTCGTTATGGTGAAAATCCTCATCAAAATGCTGCATTTTACGTTGACAAGAGTATTTCTGAAGTAAATGCTGGTGGTATTGCAACAGCTATCCAACATCATGGGAAGGTAAGGCAATCTTTAGCTAATCACGTTCACTATTATCATCTAGAATTGAGATTCAAATCTGGTGATAACAATTGGATCATTTATTTTGGTCTACAAACTATTGTCCTAGAACAGTATCCTCCATTTCTATCTATATTATCAATGGCTCCTTGACTGAACGTCCCAGAAACTAGCTAAAAAATTACCAGCTTTGTATATTGGTTGTCACTTGCGTTCAATAATGTAGAAGTCAAAAGTCAAACTTAATTTTACAGGGGACATGTAAAACATACTTGTGTTTAGGATATATGTAGCCTGGAGCAAGGTTATATTGAGTGCTGTCATTGCTGCTGTTAATGTGGACATGAGAATCATTGGCAGGAAAAAAGTTATGAAGGGAAGCTCATAGAGAATTAAGCACACTTGTATTCAGTGATTTCTGCTTCAAAATATTATATTGTTTACTCCAATCAGTAAACCTGGCTTCAAGAAAATTAAACTGGTTGTGATTCTACTTGCTTTTATACACTAGAGCTTTACTTACAAGCCTTGACTTGTTTTAAATTTACCAATCGCATCTTTATCTTTTCTCCCTTTTAAGGTATTTTTTTTGCCTGTGATGGCATGTTTACATGGATGTTTAGCTGCACTGTGCACATTCTTCAAAATATTATACTGGATCTTTAGTTTATCCCACTTACTGTACTGTTCTCATTCAAGTAGCTATGGGAATATTGTCAGAAACCATGTGATGTATCATAGTGTTCACGAGTTATTTTCCTTGGCTTTTTATTCTTTTGGCTTCTCCAAAATTCATATTTTGCTTCTCACCTAAACTCTCATCTGGCAGGCTCATGGTAAAAAGTTGCCATAGCTTATGGAGTTACTCTTGGTGCAGGAGATGTCATATAACAACTACTTGGATGCTGATGCTGCCTGGAATTGTGTGTCAGAGTTTAAGAATCCTACATGTGTAATTGTAAAGCACACAAATCCCTGTGGCGTAGCTTCTCGTGGTGATATCCTTGAAGCTTATAGGTTGGCTGTGAAAGCAGATCCAACCAGTGCATTTGGTGGTATAGTAGCCTTCAACATAGAAGTTGATGAGGTAAGCTGTGTTTACAGGTTTCAGGTTCAACATTGAATGTTGAAAAACTCCTGTTAATGTGAGGTTCTCACGAGTGCTTGGTCATTAATCAAATTGCAGTTCCTTAATGTTTTGATTGGTCAACTACTTGCCAATGGTTGAGCCTTTAATGGAACTAGCTATAGCAACAACAAAAATTATGAATATCACTGAGCTATGTGAAACTTACAAACATGAGAACCTTAGCAAAGAGCTAACACCTTATTTTGTTTGGATTTTTATTTATTCATCTCCATAGGTCCTTGCTAAGGAGATCAGGGAGTTCAGAAGCCCAACAGATGGTGAAACCCGGATGTTTTATGAGATTGTTGTTGCTCCCAAATATACAAAGAAGGGGCTTGAGATCCTCCGTGGCAAATCAAAGACACTGAGGATCCTCGAGGCAAAAAGTAATGAGAAAGGAAAGCTTTCACTAAGACAAGTTGGTGGTGGATGGTTAGCTCAGGACTCAGATGATCTTACCCCCCAAGACATCCAATTTAATGTTGTCTCCGACAAGTCTCCGGCAGAAAGTGAGCTTCATGATGCAGAGTTTGCTTGGCTGTGTGTGAAGCATGTTAAGAGCAATGCCATTGTAATTGCAAAGGTTTGTATTTCTCTGATGCTTAGACTTGAGAATTCTTTGCAAATGTACCAGTGACAAGTTTCCAAAGAATTTATCATCCTTTTCATTATTTGGGCAGAATAACTGTATGCTAGGCATGGGAAGCGGGCAGCCAAACCGATTAGAAAGCTTGAGGATATCCATGAGGAAAGCAGGAGCTGAGGTCAAGGGAGCTGCTTTGGCCAGCGACGCATTCTTTCCTTTTGGTATTACTTCCATAATAGTTATTGCAGTTTGAAATCATTCATAATGATGCTTAAATAAATTAACAGCAATACTAACTTAAAAAAATATTGATCTTGGGAATAAAATAGAAATTGGCAAATTCATGAGCATTGTGCCATGCTTGCTTTCGATTTTTATTGTTTTTGAAGAATATGGTGTCCATTTGCAAGAAAAGCAACAGCAGTGCTGGAGTCTACACGTACTAATAACATGTATGTTCTGTTAACAGCTTGGAACGATGCAGTTGAGGAGGCATGTGAAGCTGGCATTGGTGTTATTGCAGAGCCTGGTGGTAGCATCAGGGATAAGGACGCCATTGAATGCTGCAACAAGTATGGAGTTTCTCTGCTTTTCACCAATGTGAGGCACTTTAGGCACTGATGAGTTACTTTTAGCATTCCCCGCGTCCTTATTGGTCAACACAGTAGTTTCAATGTTTTAGAATATCTATTCTGTTGCTGAGAGTTCTTGCAGTTTGTCGGCAGAAATTACAAGCAGGCCAAGGTATTTTAGAGATGTTACGAAATAATATACTAGTATCATTTTTATGCTCAAGAAAGCCTTTATATATATATATATATGGATGTTATTATTTTCATCGGAAAAGAGTGATAAGTTACCCAGATAATTAAATATTCTCATCTCAATTGATCGTACCGCGCCATTAACATTTTCTTCTATTCTTAAAAGCCCATGGTGCATACCAAACTCTTTTGGCCTTTTTTTTCTTCTTAAACACTATACCATGTTTGTAAAAGGCACGTTTTTTCAGTACTTTTCCTTCTCTTCCTTATTCTGTTCATAACATAAACACTTGGATTCAAAAAATCGGTAGACGGAATGATGGAAAATGGAGACATACAAGAACGTTGAAAATAAAATGAAATAATGAACCGAGAACAACCTGGTGCTCTGTATCCCGTAGTTGAAGGAGTTTGAGTTTGTGCTGTAGATTCCCCTTCACCTAGGCTAGGAGCTTTGCAATGCCATAACCATTTAAATGGGCAACCACTTCTTCTAGCAGTACATTGCTGCGCTTCAGATAAGCGAACGATGGGTGTTGAACAACCGTAATGCAGGTATTCCAATGCTCCATGAAACATCTATCATGATGTTCTGTATCTTAGGGATATCCAAACAGTAGTCGACAGATTACAACCACTTCTCCTAACTCCCCCTGGGCACGTACTCCAGCACCAAGGCTCTGAAATCATTGTTTGAACAAGAACTGATAATTTTGACGAGGTTTCGATGACGAATGTTACGCAGCGCTTCACATCCAGCATCAAAACTCTAAAATGCTCCTTCAACGTGCTAGTTTTCAACTTTTATTGCAAGTTGCAACTTTCATACCATGCCCAGTATTCCTTCATAAACTGAACCGAAGCTCCCAATGCCATGTAACTTCCTTTCAATAAATTCATCTGTTGCTCGTAGAAGCTCTTTATTTGTAACTCTTTCCCCCATCGCTACAGGCAAGACACCTGCGTCTCATCAACAGCAGAAATATGATGATCACAGAGGTGTTGTCAGTGCAAATAGTTGCTGGTAATTTATAACTTAATCAGCGTACACTTACTGATCGTTGAAAACTTTGATTTTATGCTTTCTGGGACTTGCGTTCTGGTTGCACCACCCTATTAAAAGACATTTAGATGCGAGAATGCCTCCAAGGATTTTGGAATATCTCCCGATATATCATTACAGGATAGATTCAAGAACTTCAATCATCTCATGTTTCCAATCGACCAGGGAATAGGGCCTTGCAATTTGTTTTCTGCCAAGGACAGCTGTCGTAGATCATTGAGGCCTCCAAATGTCACCTGATAGCTGATTCCTTAATGAGTCTATTTGTGTCGCAGCCTTAAGATTCCTAATGTCTAATTGGAGAGATCCATTCAGAGAATATGATGACAAGTTTACCTGCACCAGATATCCTTAGGGCTCCAGGAGCTTGAGGGTTTATTGGATGCTAATCCATTGGAGCCTAATGAGAGAGTTCCTAAGGAAATGAGATCTCCTAAGCAGGCAGTGGTCCAGCCAGGCTGTTACTGTCCAAGGGTAATTCAGCCAAGCTCTCAAGGAGACAAAGAACAGCGGGGATGTAACCCTGTTTATCATTGTTTTGAAGATACAAACCTGTGTTGAATTGTTTTAACTTGTTTGTTGATTGTTTGCAGGTTGATAATTCTGAGAGAAAGATGGAAAAAACTTTGAGAGCTGGGAAGAAGAAAATTGCAGGGTAAGAGTTTTCAATTGTATTGCTGGATATGCTTACATTGTGTTTGACAGATTGCCCATTTATATAGTATAGGCAAACACACATTATACATGTTCTGTAACTACTTATAACTACCTAGAGAAGTCAAATTCATCTTCTCCTCTTAGTTTTAGATTAGTTACAACTGGATTAACGAACAATCAATGACAGTCCATTGCTTGGTGGAGACTGCGTGAGAGCCCATTAGCAGTTGGTGAGATGACTTGCGCTGTTTAACTGTTGACGACTGTAGAAGGAATGGTTCCATTCTGGCTGGTAATTGACAAACCAACTATTACTAGATTACGTAGGTTACCGATTTCCTCTGGATCAGACACAACCGTCTACTAGCTGCAAGGTGATTGCATTGAACTTTTCATTATTCCCCTCTGCCAGTAATTTTTTCAACTTCATTCAGCATTAAAATTTGACCACTGCATCAATTACCATACTGTTATCCTCGTTTTCTTTTTCTTTTTCTTTTTTTTTCTTTTTTTTTGGGCATTGACCAGGCTATATGACAACTAAAGCCCTGCTATTTTCAGCCGCTGAACAAACAAGTTTTCAGAGAGGCTGCCAGTCAGACTGTTCTCAAAATCAATATTTTAGCAAAGAAGATGCGTTTGAAATGGAGGGTATGAGACCAGGATGTTGGTTATTAATAAGATCCATTAAATGTAGCGAATGTATGTTAAAGATCAAAGGGCGTATGAAACCAGAATGCTGGTTTAGAATCAGATCAATGGCTTAGCAAAGATGTGGCTTTGGAAATGGAAAGGCGGATAGTTCCAAGATATGTACCAAGAATATCATATCTGTCCCCAAGGTGGCATCTTGCATAATAATGACACCAAATAAAATAAAATTCATATTACCTATAATGTAAATCTCATGGAAAAATATTATAGTAATCCATAGTATTTTTCTTATACTATTTAGACCATAAAAAAAAAATAACTTGAAAGGTTCAAATATCTTATTTTCATAGAAGAACTAATGTTTCCTCGTACACAATAACTAATCAAAAAAGACATTGAGGTTTTTTTTATAATAAAAAAACAGGACATGCAGCTTGAATATATATAAAAAAGTAATCACACATCATTTTATTTTTTCGTGGACTTTTTCTTCTAATCCAAATGAACAATGGTAAAACTGCTTGAATAATAATTTTTAATTAAAAAACAAAATTTAATATATTTATAAATAAAAAAATATTTCAAAACTAATTATCATTACAATACCAAACAATTTATAAATCATAAAAACTTGAACTGAACGGGTTAATGTTTGATGGTGGTGAGGGGGGTAGTTTTTTTTAATATTACATTATAGATATATATAAAACCGTCTTAGTTTTACTATGCAAATTCACAGTAAAAGTATCATTTTATCCCAGGACCGTGAAATTTTAACCCTTGGGACCAGAGGAATTTTTGAATTTTTCAAGTGACATGGATTGTATTTTCAGATTTGTTTACAGTGAAGCTCTGGTGGACAGTTTTAAGTTTTTCCTTCTTTTTCTCTCTCCTTTTGACTAGAAATACGATCTGGCCAGTGGACGGTTTTAAGTTTTTTCTCCCTTTTCTCTCTCCTTCCGGCTAGAAATACGGTCCGATCCTTGATGTTTGCACAATGCTTATTTTGGTCCCTACGCTTTTAATTTCTCTTTTATTATTTTTTTCAATATAGTTTTTGATTTGTTTCAATTGTGCTCTTCGATTGAAACTAATTATATATGTTGGGTTTCAATTTAGTCTTTATTCTTTTGATTTTTTGTTTGCTTTTGGTTATTTTAGTTATTTTAGTATGCAAGTTTTAATTGCTTCTGATTATGTCCTCTAATTGAAATTTATCATATATTCTATCTTTCATTTTAATCCTTAATATTTTAATTTTGTAAGAAAATTACATTTTTTTTAAAATATCTTTATTTATTTCGGTCTTAAGGTTTTATTTATTTCAATTTTATCCTTCAATTGAATTAATTATATAGTTTGTTTTGATTGTGTCCTCCAATTGAAATTAATAATATTTCAATCCTTATTCTTTTAATTTTTAAAACAAAATTACACTGATTTTTTTAAAATATATTTATTTATTTCGGTCCCAATGTTTCTATTTGTTTCAATTTTGTTGTTCAATTGGAATTAATTTTATTTTTTATTTTTTATTTTTGTCCTTATTGTTTGAATTTATTACTTGCTATTAATTTCTTTAGTTTTTCTATCATTCTTGTACAATGTTTATTTTTTATTCGTATTTATGCATCTATGCCTTTAGTTTTTGTTTTTAATTTTTATTGTTTTATTTTTTATTAGGGATTTATTTTTATTTGATTAAGTCCTAAAATTTTAATTTATGATGGTGATTATTTTCAAATTAATATTGCTTATTTTTTCCTTTTTTTTATGTTTTCTGTTATTTTTATCTATTGTCCAGTCCTGAGGTTGTGTTCTTTATTTTTTTGCATCATAATAATGATAATTTTAGTGATTATTTTTTTTTTTTGTAAAAATATATATTTTTCATCTTAACAAGAATTCTGTACAAATTTATTATTTTGTTTAAATTTATATTATAATAAAAAAACTCATATTTATTGTTTTTGCATTGAAAGAAATATGGTGCGGCCCGCGATGAGGTGTAGGGGCATTGACTAATAATTTAATATGCAATGTAATAATAAGAAGAAGAAGAAGAAAAAGAAGAAATTCAAACCTAAAATCCGAGGCTTGCTTGAATATCTAAAGATCCGTATTTCTCTCTTCACAGAGGACCATATGGATCAATTGACCGGGAAAACCAGCAGAGCCCACAAATCCCACATAAAAAGCAGGAAAACCCGGTCCAAGAGAATTACAACCTCCTCCTCCTCCTCCTCCTCATTCCTCTGCTACTATATATATGCACTCATTGCAAGCACGGTACGTATACAAGCGTAGTACTGATATTTCAATTCCAGATTAGAAAAGTTTACATACTTACCAACAATACCTCGGGAAACATGTCTGGCATGCAGCAAAGCTTCAATGCAGGGCAAACCAAGGGCAACACCCAGGTAGGAAACACACCTAAAGCATGCACACAGGGAATCATATTATTAAAGTGGGAATATAATTTTGTTTGTTGAATTTGGAGCAGGCCAAGGTAGAACAGTGGACTGACACCATCCAGGATACAGCAGATGCAGCCTGTAGAGACAGGACATCAGCTGGTGCTCAGTCAACCTGGGATTCTGCCCAACTAGAGAAGGATCAAAGTGCTGGTTTCCTGCAGCAGGTAACTATCTCCTTTCTTAACCCTCGAACATGCCTTGTACCCTTTCGGGTGATTTCAAAAATATCAATCAGTAATGGCACATTTAACTCCTTTGCAAACCATATTGCTATGCCGTTTATACATTGACTAGAAATTAAGGTTATACATATATATATAGATAGATAGATAGATAGATAGATAGATAATAATGAAAAGCCTAATTTTCTTGTGTGCACAGACTGGAGAGCAAGTGAAGCATGTGGCTCAGGATGCAATGGACTCTGTGAAGAACACACTTGGTATAGGTCAAAATCAGAAATGAAAGAATAACCGACGCTATACATGGTCTGCCGAGCAACCTGCTGCTGATTTCTTGAGATGCTGATGCAGTTGCTTTTCTTTCTGCATGGACAACAAGTAGAGCACGTTGTTCCTTTTCCTTTTGTTTAATTTGGGACCCCTCTCGAATGTAATAAAAGTTGTCTCTTCTCTCTCGTTTTCCCTTCAATTTTCTTATTAAAAGTGGACATCGATCGATGCAATAAAGCAAATGCAAGAATTCACAGAAGGATGATCATCATTGTGTTCTTAATTTAAGCTATAAACCGGCCACATTCACAATCTGTAACCAATGTTCTTTATATGAAAGAGGTGCATTAATTCAACTAATTTATAGCTAGTAACATGAGGTATGATTCATGGTGATTTCGTTTTTTTTGTTTTGTTTTTCTTCTTGTTTAATCTTGAGATCACAAAACACAAACTAAATTCCTTTTATGCTTAAAAACAATATATCATAAAACATAAATATTACTTTATGACTCAAATATTCTCGAATTATATTATATTATATCACAGGTTAATCAAATTATATGTTTTTAATTTAATTAACTTTCTTGAGTATTAATTACAATGTTTAATGTTTAAACTAAAAAAAAAAGAAACAAGCTTTTTTAATAATGTAACCAACTTCTTAAATATAACTAGCTTAGCATGTATATATTACTATACATAGCATGTCCATGGAAACTGTTTTATATAGAAGTCTTACATTTCAGTCCTCTTATTCTGAATCTTTTTAAACATATCCTTTAAGTTAATATTTATTTTGTAGAAAATATAAATTGTCCACTGTAAACAACTATATTTTATCTCTATAATCCTAACTCCATTTTTATTCTTACCTTAACTATGAACATATAGGCACCTCGATCCATTACAGAAACTCTTTTTCCAGTGCCCTTGGACATGTGGGGCGAGGTTAAAAGGAACTTCACGGTTATATATTCTGTCTGTACATGTTCAGCAATGTAGTATATTATGTTTTTCGCAAAACTTTTTTTAATTGAAAATGTATTAAATTGATTTTTAAATTTTTTTTTATAATTAAATATTAAAATCATCGAAAAATACCTAAAAATATATCAACTTAATGTTCATTTTATATATATATATATAAAAAATAGTTTTAAAAACAATTTGAAATGTACAAACAAGCACACCATGAGCACGAATAACCGAGCTATATCTCATATTGTGTGTACATGCCAAATCAAAACACAAACGACCAAGTTGTTTGTTTTGGTATTTCAAACTGTTTTTAACTTGAAAAAAATATCAAATTAATATTGTTTTAGTGTTTTTCTATGATAATGATATGCTAGTATATATTAAAAATAATTTTTTATAAAAAATGTTATAATATATTTATAAAACAAAAAATCATAAAAGTATTCCCTCCCATAGTACTAAAACAGCAAGCACACATCAACAATTTTGTTCGTTTGTTTCTATGGTTATAAAAATATTTTTTTAAAAATATTTTTGATATTTTAATATGATAATATCAAAAATAAATAAATAAATTACTAATTTGATATATTTCTAAATAAAAAAAACATTTTAAAATATAATTACTACAGCAATACCAAACATGCATGAATAGCCATTATAAATGGCTACTTGGTCGTAATAAGAGGAATTGCTTGTAAAGGTAGATGTAAGATGCTGCTAGGGTTCGTTAATAAAAGAGCAACCATTATTGCTACTGATCGAACTAATTAAAATATCAAACCCAATATAATTATGATACGATCGATGGCTATGAAGACTTTTCCTTTTTTAAAAAGAAGGCCGGCTATAAAAGAAATTCTAATATAAAATCATAATTAGAGTCCTGCCCAGCAAGTTTCCTCGACCTTGATCTCCAAGGAAATCTAACCAAGTTGACATACCAGGTCAGTTTCATTCAATCCATTGGCATCATATTAGTCCATTGATTTTGCAGTTAGAGGTGGGCAATTGGCGTCCATACATTCGCCTTCGAGAGCCATGATTGCACATTAAATCAATATTTTTTTCATACAAGTAAAACCTCACCTAACCAGATAGCTACAAACGTCACTTGTGTAGTTTGCTTGTAAGACTTGATGATCGTGCAGGGATATTGAGTAAAAGAAACATGTTTCTTACCTGGCCGCCGGTTAGTTTTAACATGAAACCAGAGTAAGACTTTTTAACGCCTTGTATTTGTGTCAAAAAAAAATTACCACTGCCTCGTCATGCAGTGACTATTCCTAGTAAATAGGCAAACCTAGCACCAAAGAAGATCAGACACAGTGGATCTTACATAAGCCTATCTCCCTACCACAGATGCAGTACTACTTTTGGTTCGGAGGAACAATCATATGGAGATGAAGCCAACATGGAGCTTTACCTTTAAGAAGCTAAATCGAAGAAGTTATGATCACTTGAGAAGTAACCCTAGCCGTGCCGATTTTCCACTTCAGCCGATTTGCATAATTGGGCATAGATAAGAAATAAGATGGGTCACTTACGAGACTATGCATGGGGCCTAGCTAGCACACTTGGCAAACGCCCAGATGATTGGGAGTTATGTTGCTTGCCGCAGCCAAGCAATTCAATTATATGATCGACAGCCAATAGAGGGCGATTTAATCAAGGTCTTTGATAATTAGGTCGTCGAAGCTACCTTTTGAAACAGTATACTACGAGTCAGTGAGGTCACTTTGGATGTCAGCCTGCAATGTGACCATGAATGGCTGTCGGTTATTGGCAAGGGAGATAGATTGAACGAAAGATGATGGAAGTGATGATTCTCAGAGTGATGAAATTTATGTTTATCCTTCTGTCGGGGCACCAAGAAGAGATGCCCCACCTTGTACACTGCTGACTCTCTCAGGTTTATAAAATACCAGCACAATCAATTGTGGGGGAAAAAACAGTGTAAGCAATCCACAGTATTTTATGAGGATAACTACAGTATTTTTCCTACATGATCTAGCTTTTAGGATAATCACATAGTAAGTAGCTCTCTCGAGGATAGTTCAGTTATTTATATTTAATTTCAGGTGCCAACAATGCGATAGTTTCAAATAGAGTTTTATAAGGCTTAGCTTGAAAATCCCTTCTTTTTTTTTTTTCAAGAAAAATTGCGAACCAAAAGCACTATTTTTTCAAACATATAGGTATGATTTAGAGCGTGATCTCTATATAATCATCAGAGTTAAGTTCTTAGGTTAAACTGTAAATTATCGTCCTTTTTTAAAAAAAAAATATAATCTTTGACTGGATCCGATACTTTAGTTTTTAGAGTTTACAAGTTGATAAAAAAAAATAAAAAAAACTCAATTGCCGATGCCCATAAAATCTCAGCATTAAAGATAGATCGAGTACTGTGGCCAAAGACACTTAATTATGCCTGCGGAGGGTTCATTCTCTGGGTGGTGCACTGTAATCAAGCAAGTGCTTAAAAGTGTGCTTGCGGTTTCGGAAGAAGCTTCTTTCCTAATTAGTGCTGGCCCTGTCCTACAAAAATGATCCTTCCATGCACTTTTACGGGACAGATTTTCTAAATTCATATTATATCATATATAGATTGACAATTTGGTTCTAATTATAATATTGTAGATTGCTTAAGCAAATGGACACTGATATAACCTGAGAGGATGGAAAGGAGTATATTGTTTTGTAGTCACATGTTAGGTCGTGAAAAAAATAGTAATCTCATGAATTCCTTTATTATATGATATGAATAGAGTGTTTTATCCAACCAAAAAGCATCCTATTTTAAAATATACCACTAGCCATGAAATAAAAACTAAAAGTTACCAATATCTTCTTCATGTTCAATAGATGATATCCAAGATCACGATCAAATAATTAAAAATGACAGAGCCTTCCTCGCTGTCCAATTCCTAGTATTTACTACTATATATTATTTGTAAGTACAATGAAATTCATTTCCTTAAATGAGAAAACCTGATATCACCTGTTCGCTCTTCAATTCCTTTCTTTTTTTGTTGCGTAAACAATGATTTAATTTTGTCCCGTAATTTATCAGATCAATATTCAAATAGATACAGAAGATATAGAAGGGTTCAAACGGAGCTTTATCTTGATGCATTCCTTTTTAATTAACATATCTTGATGTTCATGAGAACTGGCAACGTAATAATGTGATCGTCGTTTACTATAATATCATTATCTATAGATAAGATAGTTATCTAATTAAGCGTGATCAGTATATATATATATATATATATATACACACACACACACACATATATATATATATATATATCCCTCTCATTTAGAAGAACCTACATGCCTATAATATAACCTAAACTCTCAGTGAAAACCCAAACCCCTTCTACTCATCTATTTACACTGACTAGCTAGCTAGACTAGTCCTGATTAAACAGCAAAGCTTACAAAAAAAAAAAAAACTATACATGCTAGGTCTTTCATCTTGCCAAAGAAATTATATTTCCTACATAATGGAGCATGCATTCGGGTTTTCATCACTAAACATAGCTGTGAATTTTTCATCTGTTGCGTTAGGGCTCGGAAGTGCTTGAACCACGTTCTTCACATAGCCTGCGGGTGCTTTCTTATCGTAGGCTTGAGCAACATAAGGATAAGCTACCAAGTTGTATGGGACATATGGCCAGAACTCAGCCCTCTTTCCAGTGCTCTTCACTTTCTTTAAGACCTTGTTTGGCTCAACATATCCGCTGACTGTCACCCGGCTTTGCTTTCTGTTCACATTTACTGATTTAACTCCTAAAATTGAAAAGGAAAAACATGATTATATTAATATGAGGTCATTAATTGAGTAACTACTAATCATACGTGCACTCATCGTAGTTAAAGAGTTCATAGAAATCATGTAGCCGGTTCATTTCCAACCCTTTTCTTTCCTTTTGTTTTTTTGGTGAAACCTTTTGATCAGATGAAGGTACAAATATGTATTTGGTTGGTGGCATTTAATATGGCAAATGCACTGAGCTGCAAAGGTGGGCTCTAAATGATGTCTTCTTTTGCGAGTAAGCGATGCAAGATAGTCCTCCAAAATATCTAAAGGGAAAACATTATTGCTGTCTCCAACAATAATTTTGCTTATTTCAGGGATACCAATGCTTTGAGCATATTGAAAAAATTACTCCATAAATAATGACTTGGAGACATATTGGAAAAACATTTACTCGAAGTGAATAGAAGTGACAAAAAGATGTCAGGAAATAGCAGTCTCTCTACATAAAAATTATGATGCCAGAGTACTTCAAAGACAGAACAGGGTCAAAAAAGAATTGTTATGTTTTTTCCAGCTCGCAAACGAGGAAGCTCGGAAAGTCTGTCCATGCTTCTTTGCCTTCTATATATATATTTAATGAGCTTGGATCTTTTGGTGCATATCTTTACTTTAGCCACAAGGAAAACCAAAAATATGCATGAAGAGCTTGTCGGGGAAAAAAACATGAAGACTAAAGTTTAAGGTTGAGATCCGTACCCTTCATGGAGGAAACAGCATTTTTAACCCTCCTTTCACAGCCATCACAGTCCATCTTCACTTTGATATCAACTGTCTGAAAAGAAGAAAAATAAAACATGAGAGTATACTTAAATTCGGTGATCAAAAACGAATAAGAGAGGGCTAGACCAGTTTTTTTTTGTAAATGATCAATACCTGCATTGGTTTTCTTTTCCTCTTTCTCCTGGCAACGGTGAATAAATCTGAGAGGTAATCTGAGAGATCGTCAAGGGCACCCATTTGCTTCTCAAAGCCAAAGCTAGCAGAAAGTTTAGAGAGAGAGGGAGGGAGGGAGAGAAAGATACGCAGGAGAGTCTTGCAAGGGATGGGAATTTATGTAGTGATATTTATCTATTTATAATAAGGTAGAAAATAGTTGTGATGGATTTATAGTCAAGGGCACCCATTCTGTGCAAGTTGTTTTTATTAAATTTATAGTTAATACGCAGTTAGAGATGTTTGAGTGAATAATCGTCCGTAGGTTTTTTTTTTTTTTGTTAATATTTTTGTTTGAAAATACATTCAAATACTTCTTTTTTAATTTTTTAAAAGTTATTTTTAATATTAACATATAAAAAAAATATTAAAAATTAATTTTAAATTTTAAAAAAGCACGATTTCATCGGCGACTAAACATACAATAAAACTATGACTTGTGCCCCTTAATCACGCTATCCTCCGAAATATCATGGCCGCGTAACACAACAAGACACATTTGGGTTGTTGCCTGGCTCCTAGGTTAGAATACTAACCTGAATTAGATTATAAATATTATTTAGAGGAGTATTTGTCTTGGTGGCTTGCTTATATTATAGGTTAATGACGGAGCTGTTTTCTTTTGCCCGAAGAAAGGGTGAAAATGTTATAAAATGTGGCTGTGCTGCACGGCTGTCTAGAGCCTGAGAAATTACTTGAAAATTTAAATAATTAAGTAAATTTTCAAAATATAATTTATATTATTTTTTAATATATATTAGAGATGATATTATATATAAAAAAATAGAATAGCAGAAAGAAGAAGAAGAAGAAAATAAATTCTATCTGCCTTCAAAAATTTGAATCATTGCTATATATCACAGAGATGATCAGCGAGTCATGATCATTAATACATCAAAAGGGTCCTCAGGTAATGATCTCGTGGAACAGATTCATGGAGCAGCAGCACCGATCGATATTCTGTACTGCCCTGATGTTCTCCTTGCCTCAAAGCCAGACCAAAACATCTGTACTTTGCAGTTTTTTAAAACCTGCAATTATTGATCCTATCAGAAGACGCTGGTCAATCTTACATTTAAAATAAAATAAGCTGTTCTAAAATATCTATGCTTTTTGTATTTTTTTTATTTGTATTATTTGTGTGGTTAAGTTTCTTTGAAAGATAGAACTTAATAACGCCTGCTGTCCAGATAGAGATAGCCGGCCGGTTTTGAAACGCAAGGGCTTCAAAAGGATGAAATATTGGCATTTAATTATCTGGAGCCCATCTGTCTTCCATCATTGCAATCTCGATGGAAAAAAGTCGATCCAGCCAGCTTATTCTACTCAATATCACAGCCCTTTTCAATCTCATACACGGTTTTGATCAGTTGTATCCATAGAATATATGGAATTGTGCAAGACAAGCATGATTCCACTAATTTGTGTGTGAATGCATGGTAGATTATTTGATTGATGAGAGAGCAACATGATCATGTGTGTGAGGTCTGTTAGTGATTGATGTACTGCTCCTTTGATATTACTATAGCAGTAGTTTCTCGCGTCTTTAAATTCTGAAAAGCAAAAATCTTAGAATAACTACAAAATGTCGAAATTTAGCGTGATTAGTGAAAATCTCGATCAAATCGTTTTAAAAATCATAAAATAAAATAAAAACAACACAGTTTGGAGATGGTATGGACTGAAAAATCCATTTACTCCTGCTTTACCCCGCCCCCTAGCTCCTTTCTCAGACTACAGAGAGATTACAGGATACCATGCAATCATTTCCGATATTTAACAAATTCAAGTACCGCTTTAACCTAGCTAGAGATATACAATGGTGTGCAAAATTAATCTAAGATTTTTATAAACTTGTTCATTTAATGGGAGAAGTATATATTCAATGAGATGGGGTCTAATATTTAGGTGAAACTCCTCTCCGAGATGGCAGCTTTTCCTGTCAATCTCATGGCAAGTCATATAACATTAATTAATATGGCGCCACTGTAGAAAATTTCTATGGTTTGCAAACCAGAGGGGCTCTACCTTCAGCCATGGTCACATTGGCATGTCGTTTTCTAGTTCCATGATGAGCGAATAGACATATGCACTGTTATTAGATATCTTACAATCTACTCCTGCTTTAACCGAGATTCCTGAAATACCCCCGTTGTCTTGTTTTTTTTTGGTATTTGTGCCATGCCTCTTCTCTAATATATATGTATTTAGAAAATGAACCCGCGACATTGGAGTAAGAGAGGTGTTCTCAGAGACCATGGCTACAAATTATATATTTTCTGTAACATCCCACGTAGATGGTGGTCAATATGTAACTAGCCTAGACCATGAAACGTTTTATTATTATTATTATTATTATTATTATTATTGTGTGTACTTCAATCAGTCAAATTTTATATGGATGGTTGAACTTTCCTGGGATAACCTGTTACTCTACCAGTACTGAATTTCTTCCACGAATGATGGGTGGAATTTGATTTTCAATTGATGTGAATAATTAATTTTAGCATTCGCAAAGACTATGTGCACTCACCCACGCTTCTCAGTTGCATACATCATGGAATTTCTTGCGAAAAGGATCGGACTTGCTGCTAAGCTTCCAGCTAGCCTCGCGAAAACAACAGCCCAAAACACCAAATTAATACAATTTTATGGTTCATAGGAAGGAAAAAAAAAAAAAGGCGTGTTTCGTATAGTTGTCGATTTCGTAATTTTGTATTATTTAATGAGATAAAATCACGTAAATTTTATCTCATTTTAATTCATGTCTCCTTCTGAATTTTTCAGCAAGATATCAGCTAAAACATATCAGTTTTGTTTTGTTTATTCTATTTTAGTTAAATATTATTTTTTAAATAATAAATAATTTTATAATATTAATCATATCTTTTAACCCGATTGTTAGATTAAGATAAAATTTTACGATGAATCTCTTAATATATTTATATATATTATGTTAAAATTTTAGTGCAGTCAAAGAATGTAATGACCTTACGAGATTGATGGTGATATTCTCATAATATTATACATGTTCATAATTTTATTCAGAAAAATTATTTTATTATATTTTTTAGATTAAATTACACAATTATAAATAATTTTATTTTTAGATTTGAACTTTTTTTTATTTTGAATTAATGTATTTAATTATATATATATATATAAACAATATAACCTCAAAATTACATATTAAAATACTCCAAAATCAAAATATTTTATTTTGGAAAAATCAAAGCATGATGTCATATGATAAATAAGCTTCGGGTATCACCTATTTAGTTAACGATCCCACTGAATCAGTTTTAAAATCTAACCGAGTGAGGTCATTTTTTATTTTATTGGGATTTACTTCTCTAGACTTTACCATGTTATTTCCACCTTCCTTCCGGATCTGAGCAAAAATCTTTTAAATGTAAACAAATAATATTTAGAGTGTTTAGGAGTATGGTTGCGGTTACTTTTCAGAGTATTTTTTGTGCCGAAATACATTAAAATAATATTTTTTTATTTTTTAAAAATTATTTTTAACATCAGCATATTAAAATGATATAAAAATGCCAAAATATATTCATTTAAAATGGAAAAAAAAATCAACCACAACTAAACACAGGTTGGCTGCAGTGTCACTTAGCTTGTATAAATATTTGTAGTCCTGTTGCTGAATCTATATATAGCATATCAAACTTGAAGATATTCAATCTGATTTTTGACCAACCATTGCTGCCAAACCTCTGCGTCGCATGAAACTTGTTAATAACAAGAACAATTAATTAACTTGTTCAAATGGTATAGCCATTTTTTTCTCCTTCTATTTTCGTCCAATCTTCTATTTTCGTTCAAAAATAAAAAATAAACAACATAAATTTTTAAACCAATATAAAAATTATCGAGAATTTAAGATTAATTATATTTTTCTTTGTATTTTATATTTTAATATTTTAATTTATCCTTTAGTTGTATGAAATTAGGTGATTTTATAAGTATAGGATTCCATAAACATGCATGAATAATTTCTATAACACAAACACTCGAGCATATACACACCTTGATACAAATTTATTTATTTATTACATAAATGTAAGTAAAATGCATAAATCATGTAAGCCAAGTTAGGATAACTTAAAATCAATCATGAAAGGAAACCACGACCAATGATCATGGCTTGTCAGCCAAAGTAGATGACAGCTCTAGCTAGCTAGGTCCAGAAATCTCATTGGAAAACCTTGGCCCGTTGCAAGTAGAGGGGATGCATGATTGGAGCCAGGGGGCAGCCATTATAGGTCGGGGACTTGGTAATAATGCCATCCACTTGCTGCCATGCTTGCATTTCTACTCTTCATATTTTCATGCATAATCAAGCTGGTATTTTAGAGCATATAATAGACCCCTCCATCAAGATGACTCGCAACCGTAATTTATTTTATAATAAATGAGATTCCTTGGAAATTTCATTGAGTTTGCCCGATATCAAGGGCGGGGCTGCAGCCATAATAAAATTCCAGGGTTATAATCACAAATGTCACATCTTTCTAAGAAAATATGCGTTATCTTGTTAATTAATTTAGCCGTGGAAAAAACTGTATAAACCATGACTTTGGTTAGGAGAGTGAGAGAAGCTACCGGACAAAATCTATCACTTATTAGAGAAAAATATTAATTATATTAGGGATCTCATCTAACAAGTTAAATTTTTATATAAGATGATTTTTTAATGTGATATTAATTTTTTTGTTGATCCAACAGTCACAATTTGAATCTTACCATCTCTATTCTATTTAATAAAAAAATCAAACATAAAGTAGTATGAGTTTGTGCAAGTTTCAAACTCAAAGAGTTTTTACCAGAAGAGGTGTTTTAGATAATAATATAACATCTCATTTAATACTTTAAATTTTTAGATGAAATGATTTTTTAACACTAATAAACCGTGAGATTCACTCTATTTATCATTACATTTGTAAATGGCAACACGTAATTAACCCCCAGATGCCCTCCATTTCTACAAATTAGAAATATTAAAATTGTGGCTGGCTGGAGTGTTAATTATATGATCTAAAAGCTTATTAACACGGGGGAGAAGAGAGGAGAAGACGAGGATTTAATTAAATTTATATTTTCATTTTTATAGTATCGACTTTAAACATATGAGACAAACATCTGTGTATTATCATCTCCGCTTTGATACAGCAAGTAACGCCGAAAAGAAGGGAAGAGGAGGTCATGTCAGTTCTCTGCTTTTATATATATATGTATATAGCACTTGTATCCTTGGTAGATCAACTTGCCGATGCACTCACCAAGCTTTTTCTTCGTGTTTGGTTTCTAGACCTGCACTCGCCAAGCCTCTTCATCGTGTTTGGTTTCTAGACCTGAAATCCAAGATTGAACTTCGATCTCAAGCTCCATTTTGAGGAGGCATATCATGAATCATTGGCATGGAACAACCAACAACATCACCTCCTCATTTGTGCAATGACAAAATACAGCAGTACCAGTCTTTTATGTGCAGAAACAATATGCAACAAAACAATGTCAACAAACGATACATGTAACAAGATATTTTTTATGCGAAGAAATCCTATTTTTTAGGCACTTTTTATATATTTGAGTTAAACAAGTAAAACTCTGGCTATTTCAGATTTTTATAAAATAATCATGTATTTGAACTCGAAACTTGCAAATCAAATTATAAGCTCTTTGCCCCAACTTTAATAATACCTTTCTGGAATTTTACATGAACTGGTAGTTAATTAAACCACCATGTCGTCTTGTCTGCAAAAGTGATGGAAGGCTGGCTAGAGATTTTCCTGGAAGTTTTATTTACAAAAAGCTACTTCAATGCAATATTGTTCGACCAAAAGACAAAGAAGAAAAATAAAACCGGATATGTAACCATGGAACTCTCATTTTTCTATTTTTTTTTTATTATCTGTACTCGTGTGTTGCTTGTTCATTCTTGGCAACACGTCCTTAAACTTGTCCAAAGCGATTTCTAGCAAGTTTTTTGATCGGTAAATCTTACCCATTATCAAGAAGGTTATTATTGACATACATATATATATATATGTCTACACACACACACATACACATGCGCGCGCGCCCAGTGTATATTCGTCTTCTTCTTTAAGTTGATTATACTCTGATAACGATAAAAAAAAAAGCGTATCATTGAAACAAAAGAAAAGTAAAAGGGTCATGATCCGTCATCGATTATCTGCTTAAATTGCCAGCTCTATAATTGATAACATTTGCTTCAGAATCCCACTCTTGTCCATCGATGGAGAGGTAGTCATAAATCGAATTTCTACTTCCTACATAATGTTTATTAGATAAAAAAATAAACTTAGATATTCATCACTATAATTTTATCATGAGGGTAGGGAAGGTTTATTGAAATGTGATTTTATGCCATAACAGGGAATATAAGCTATTGCATTTCGAAGCAGAACTGCACAAGCGGTGAGCTGCTGGAACTTGACAGGTAAACCACAGCCAGCCACAGGAATATCTTATTGACCAGCATTGATCCAACCTCCATTGTGAAAAATGAGTGAGCCCTACAAAAAGCCAACTGGAGTTTCTGGACAGATAGGTAAATCAAGGGCTGCAAATTATTAAAGAATAGGAGCTTAGACAATGTCTTATATCATGAGACATGTAGGCAACATAGTTCTCCTCCTGTTATTTTGTTTCTTAGATGCTGGTGCATGACAAGTATACCAAAACGATCGTGTATATGAATGAAACAATATAATGCAGTCAAAGCCTCGCCCAAGCCTGGCTACCAAGATGCAAGTATGAGGGATTCTGGATGTAGCACCCACTTTCTGTAAATATAAAAAACTGAATGGTTCGATTTTTGTCGCCCTCAAAATAGAGCAAATTTGGCAGCTTCAGAAAGTCAGGACGAGACAGAAATTTGGTACAGCTGGTATAATAATTTAACCTCCTGAATTTCTCACTGATTCTTCCGAGGCTCCTCTATCCAAGTCAACCCGGAAAGTCAACAGTATCAAAACTCAGCAAATCTCTCAGCACAGAAAGTTGTATATTGCAAGGCAATGCACAAAAGGTTCCCAAAAGTTTTTCATCGGCACAGAGACAGAATAGCTTGCAGAAGTCGCAAACTTGAGAGAAAATGATTAGAAAAAAAGAGCCTCCACTTCCACTCGATCCACTTAAATTTCCTCCAACTATGATATCATATAGGAAGAACAAAGCAGGAACACGAGTGCACAAACCACTAAAGAAAGCAAGATGAAGAGTGATGGGACCAGTTCGGAAACCATCAAGACTAAGTATGCACTTATTCATAGAAATCGATGCATTTATAGCAGCATTGGACACTGTTTCTCTAGATCCAAACGAATTTATATGCTGATTACCCGATCAAATAGTGAATTCTTAAGTCATCTGTCATGATGAGACAGCCAGTGGCAGTGAATCATAAATAGATTGATGAGAAACAGAAAAACTTGTGCAGATAAAACACTAAACAGATTCAATATCAGAAAACGTGTTGAGAATATTTCATAAAATTCGGCCAGCGTTGAATGCATTTCATACCAGTACCAATCTAACACCGCATACACCACCCAAATCTTCTTAATCGGCACTAGATAAGACATGTCCATACGAGTGTTAAAACCTTGACACGGATCAATTTCCAACACCCCATAGCATCTCTCCCTGGCCTCAACTAACTAACGGAGCTTTCCTTAGCTTATCAAGCTTCCGTTCAAAAGACACGACAGTGTCCTTCTTGCCCTGATCAAGAAGATTTTGTTTCAGATTACTAAACAACTGTGCTGGAGGCCGAATGCCCACGTCCAACATCTCCTGAAAGTACAAGCAAGCCTCATCTAGCTTACTCTCATGGCACAAACTATTGATCAATGTAGAGAACATATGCATAACAGGAAGGATTCCCCTGGTCTTCATCTGATCCCAGACCTTTATTGCCATATCCACTCTATCCTCATTGCAAAACATCCTCACTATAATCTCATAAGTACTCACAGATGGCTCACATCCCTCACAGCTCATTTTCTGGAAAACTGAATAAGCAATTTTAGTTTTTCCAGCTCTTATCAGATGGTGAAGTATAATATCATAAGTTCTTGCACTTGGACCAACACCAACTTTTCTCATCTCATCAATCGTCCTCTGCACATCATGCATTCTCTCTGACCAGCAATATGCCCCCACAACAGCATTGTAAGTAGGTCCCTCTGGCACAAACCCGCTTGCCTTTGACAGCTCAAAAAAATCAAGTGCTTCACTCAACCTCTTTTCAGATCCCAATCCATTAATCAAAGTACAATATATGTGAGGACTGGGCTTGCAATTCTTCACTTCCATCTCATGAAACAACTCGATTGCATCATCATACCTCCTAGCTTTACAGTGGGCATTGATAAGAATGCCGTATGTGACAACATCCGGTTCAAAACCCTCATCTTTCATTTCGTTGTAGACTTCAATCAGCCGCGACAAGTTTTTCTCTTGACCCCACCCTTCTAGCAATATCGTATATGACTTAATATCAGCCACAAATCCTCTCTTATTCATTTTATCAAACACCAATTGTGCTCTCTCTACCTGCCTCGACTTGCACAAAGTATCAAGCAATCTATTAATATCGGATGACTCAACCTTCAATCCAAATTTCTCCATTTTCATAAATGCCTCTACTGCTTCTTTAACTTTCCTTGCTCTGGCATATCTCCTTGAAATCAGTGCAAAAGTTTCTTTATTCAGTAACCCTTTTTGCTTCATGTCAGTAACTAAGTTCCATATAACGTTAAACTGCTTGATCTTTCCTAGTGATTCAATCAAGGCATGGTAGCTCTCTGTGTTATACTGAAACCCTTGTCGCTTCTCTGCCCATCTAAAGAACGATAGTGCAAGAGCACCTGCATTGCTTAGCTTCTTCAATGCCTCAAGAACCAAAATTGGTGACACTTCTATAGATGCCTTATTGAGCAAACCCTCAACGCTAGAATTAGGGTTTTTTGATAATAATTTGCAGATATTTTCAGCGTCTTCAACGATTTTATCAGCTAAGATTCGAGGGGTTTGGTTGCTGGCATCAGTAAGGACAAGGGTTTGTTGTAAATCAGTATGGATTGGCTTGTGGACGATAAAATGAGGGTTTAACATAGACTCAAATGGATTTTCAATGTTGGGTGTAGAATTGAGAGAGAGAGTTTGGCTTTTTATGTTTACAAGTGATCTTAGGACAAAAGGAGAGGAAGAGTAGAGAATAGAGGGGTTTTTTGGTGTTCTTGATAGAACATTGGAGAATCGAGAGAAAGCCATCGTGAGAGAATCAAGGTTCAGTGAAACAACAAAAGGAAAGGAGTGAACTTTTAGAGTACGGGAGAGAGAGATTTTCGGTTTTTATTAAGGTTTATGTTGGCGGTCCGGAATTTAACGGCGGCCTATCACGGCGGGTGATCGGTTGATTGATGAAAATATAAAATAAAATATTTATTCTATTTCTCACATTAACGGCATATTTAAATTACATATTTTTTAAAAAATAATTAATCATTGACTAAATTTAATAGTTCTTTGTTTAAAAATATATCTTTTTTTTCCCGTAATCTTTCCATGTTATTATTTTTCTATTTATATTTCTTTCAAAAAATAAATTGAAGATATGAAATTGACAAAAAAAAAATAGTAAGTTTCAAAATAGATTTTAAAATTTTAAACATAAAATGACAACGTTTAATTCAACCGTAAATCTATTTTAAACATATAATTTACTCGTAAATATATCTCATACAACCGCCGCCGCCCCTGACGCCACCATTTCTCTTTCACATGTGCTCAATTTTCTGAGCACAAACATCAGGTTATCCATCAAAAATCAAAAAGAGTTGTAATTTTCTTGAATTAAACCTTTCTTGCCAACACAAACACGCGCGAGCGCATATCAAGAGAGTGGATGCAGATACGAATTTAATGAATGATCTTCTGTTACAACTTTTGAATAGTACTAAATGAACAGAATGGACATTCAAGGGCGAGCTGAGGGCAGCGTAAAGAGGGAGGTCCTCTTATTGATTCGCACTGTTTACAAGCCACCGTGACAGTACACCATTCAGAAAAACCTCCAAGTGAATTCACCTGTTTCCCTTCGACTCTGCCACTCCCATAAACAATATCATAACCTGCGAGCGGAGTGGCCCAATAAATGGACCTAAACACCAAAGAATCAAGGTCTATTGATGTTAATTCTCCGAAGTGGTTGACAAAATTCAGATGCCAATAAAATTGCACCAGTCTCAGACAATAAACCTTTTATATATGCATATTTTCATTTGCACTGATTCATCTGTGAGATCCATTCATCAAGAAGGTTTGTAATGGTTTCCTTGAATTTCTTAGCCTGAGGACCTGGCTTCACAACATTGGCATCACCCCATTGAGAGCAAGGATCCATCCACCAGGTCCTCCGGCCAGTGCACCATGCACCTGGGGCAGCTCGATTGTGCCCACGCTTGAGGATCTTCTCGTCCACCTTGTCCAGAACAGGGTCATCCTTCCGAAACTGCCTTGCAAAAGCCACTCCACTTTGAACCATGAGATCATAATCAGATGTATTAAGAAAATGTGGTTCCATCTTTGGAGGATTGTCCCAGACCATATACCTTAGATCACTGTTTAAAGTTGTGTTCTTAAACTCTGGTGCATTGCAAATGACAGAGTGGAAATAGCTTTCTTCAGATAAGATCACATTGTTGAAGTACATAAGAAGGGTTCGAGGAAGATTATCCCAACCAAGAACACAAAATTCAAGAAAAGATCTGCTCAAGATCACCCACGGGGAACCTGCAAAAGGAGATATGTATTACCACATGTCACATTTTCATAAAGTAAAACATACACATCCAAAACTTTAATTTTAAGTTCTGTACGCAACACGCTGTGGAGAATAGACTTTGCCTGTGAATACTTTGAAACCATCAGGAGTTGATCGCTTCTCTGTAGCATGAAATATCTGGCTCCTCCTGGCTAGGTAAATCCCTGGGTCAACTACAATAGGCTGAATTCTTTGAGATCTACAACAAAGTCAAATCAATGGAACTGATATCTAATTAAATCTTTGTAATGCAGAATTACAATAAATTTAGTAAGAAGAGGTCGCTTACTCTTTCCACCCAAGGTCACTGGTGTGATCTATGAAATTGAGGTCTCTGCTAACAGAGGAGAAAACATGGGACAAATCTGCAAGATAGCAGAAGAAAATATTGGAAGCTCAGAATTCAATCACATGAAGCAGCATGACACCACGCGATGAGGTCATAAGTGCAAATGAGTGGAATTATTTTCCAAGTGCCTAGAAGATTTTCAACACTTGTGTATCTGATACTAGAGACTTTCAACACTTGTGTATCTGATACTAGAGACTTGTTGCTGAAATACAAAGCACGTAGGAGAAAACAGATTCAAAACCATGCTACTAGTAAATAGAGACAGTTATTAATTATCAACTTGGACTCCCATATAGCTTGGATGAGTTTCTAAGTAAGCACTGGGCAAATTAAATCAGCTTCAATTTTTACCCAACAATCATCTACATTATTAAGCCATCCTAACCATTCATTTGTGCAAAATGGCCTAGGACAACATTGCATTATGATTTATAAAGCAGGCAAGGCCACACACATGAACATAAAGTTGATGCTACAAAATCTCTTAACACATAGTAAACATATTGTTCTTTTGTACAGCTGTGAAAGGGCAGGTGGACCACATTGATGCATTCTCAAACTCTCTGGCCTGCATCAAATGTATCGCCAGAAAAGTAGACTCCAAATCAACAAGGGTTATCAAAGGTACAGAGTATATAGGCAGCTCACCAGCACCACTTCATAACAATAAAAAATGCCAAGGATGCCCTTCTACAATGATAAAGGATGGGACTGTATTATGCTTTTATACAGCTGTGAAAGTACCTCAGGCATGTGCACCACACTGATCGGATTCCAATAAACTCTTTTAAACATTATGTTTCATGGGACACAAAGCCACCAACCATTTCAGAAGTACGAATTAATATGCAAAACCTTTTATGGATATGATCTAAACAGTATTTAAAGTCTTTTATCCAATCACATAATTGTTTTGAAACCTACTTCAGGTACATATTTCCTGCATCATAGCCAAATAGCTTTGATGCCCTGCAAACACTCTAACCTGAAAATTCAAAAAAAAAAAAAACACTATGCAAACTCTAATCATTCTTGCTCTATCATGCCTCTTCAAAAAAAAGCTCTTTAGCTTGAAAAAAAATTACTTGACTTTTAAGAAGCCTATGCCAAGGCCCCTTCACTTCTTGTCACCTAGCCTAACTCACAATATTCAACACACTTGCCAGTCTAGACATGGCTATGAGCCTAAAAATTGATGAAAACATCATATATGCATTTTCAAAACCACCTTTATTCAATCCCTTTTCAAATGACATCCTGGATAAAAAAACGTACGAGTCCTCTTTGAAAAAAAGACAAGCAACTCTAAGCTTGCACAAGTCATTTGAACACTCTCATCCTCAGTAGTGAAAATGAAAAAAGAGTACCAGTTAAGGCATGCCCTATAATGATATCTTGGTGCCATTCAGGAAAAAGACATAATTGATGCACTGAGGGCATCCAGGAGGTGATACTAAAATGATTGTGTAAGCCTAAATATCAAAGCATGATTTCTCTCATTTAACTTTTGTTAGTCAGTTCGGTACTTCAGATACCCAATAACCAGTCAACCCCACCCCTTCCCCTCCAAACACAAGAACAAAAAAAAGTCTCTTGCACACACACATTCTGTAACGCAAGATCAAAAGACCTACATCAAGAATTCTAAAGCCCATACACAGGTGAATATAGCAGTATAAATGTAAACCTGCAAATTTTTGCAATCCCGTAACAACTTTTTGCAGTGGTATCCATCAACATGCACTGTGAGTGAGTTGGAATACCAAAAGGGCTGCTGGTTTAGCCAATAAAGAAAACATCCTAACTTAAGTAAATCTCATCCTGACACCAAAAAAAAAAAAAAAAATCCTTTAAACTACAAAGAATGACAAATGAAGAAATCATATTTAGCTTCCATCTAAACAAAGAATTCAAACAGCCTTTCTGAGGCCATTGCACATAACAGAATGGGGTTGGAACTTGGTCCTCCATCAACCTACTCTAGCTCAGGTCACATATAAGTGTGCATCCATGGTTACAAGTTATAATGTGGTGATCCTCATCCTGGATAGCATGCAATAATTATTTTATTAAATCAAACTTTAATAAAAACTTTCATTCCTGCAAAACCATCCTTCATTACACCTGCATGGAAGATACTTCGCTATATTCTGAACCACCTTCTAAAAGGTTCAGTAGAAGCTTTTTCTGAGGGGTTTCTCACTGAGATTGTCCAATCCTAGGTCTAACAAATGCGTTACAGTAACCCGCATGGTTATGGTTAGCTGCATCATTTTTATTTTGATAATTTAAGATGTTCTGGTAAACAGCACATTGTTTAAGTCAAGCTTTGATGAAAACTTCTGTTCTTGCAAAAACAACCTTCATTACACCTGCATGGAAGCCCACTTCACTGTATTCTGAGCCACCTTCTAGCAGGTTCAATAGAAGCTTCTTTTTGTGAGGACTTTCTTGCATAAGTTTTCCAATCCTAGTTCTAACTTGAGCGTTATGGTTACCCTCAGGGTTATGGTTAGCTGCATCATTTTTATATTGGTAATTTAAGCTGTTCTGGTAAACAGCATGCTGTCACTGGTTTACAAATTCCATTACAGCAGGAAGATGAATCCAGGATCTTTGCACAGAAGTGTGCATATGTTAACATTTTTTTCTCCCCATACCAGATCCTAACAACATTGTGACCTATATGGCATCATTCATGCTGTCTTCTAATACATTCTGGACTGCAGGCACCCTTTTATGAGCTAGTAAGAGTAAGCACAAGCAGCCACATTTTAAGTGTTATCTAGCCTATTCAAAATTTTCATTGGTTTCCTAGATTATTTCTGTCGTGATAACAGCAATGACAACTAGGAAGAAACAGAAAGCACCAATGAGGTCATATCCAATAATTACCGAACGACGACAGCAAACATCATATTTCAGAATATAACATAAATATGTCAAATATATCTAAAACGCTAGGCAAAACATGAAATGCAAAAATCAACTATGCTTAAAATAGTAACAGATCATCATGCGTCCTTTCCATTGAGCTTTGAGATGCATATGCCAGAGATTTATCATTCAAGAATAAAAAACGAACATGACAAAACTTAAATGGATGCATGAACAAATTCTAAATGAACCATTGAATCCAAGTTATCTTTCCAGCATCAGGTCACTGTTTCATACTCAACCAAACAAATCCAGAGATGAACAAAACCACCAATCCAAATTAACAAAAATAAAATGCATACCATCCTGAGTTACCAGTGGATAATCCATTGCACTCAAAGACACAAACCACGTCCACCCGGCATCCATCCTCAACAAAATGGCAGCAGCACGCAAAATTGCAGCCAGATTGGAAGAACCCATATAGGTAAGCCTGCCAGGTTTCCCAACAACATCCACATTCCCGAAACTCCTGATCGCAGGCACTGCATTTACATCACCAACAAGCTCCATTCTCTCCTCGTCAGATGCCTCGGCACCCAAATGCAATAAATAACGGTTTCTTGGGTGATAAACTGCCAGCAATAACCTAAGGATCCGGTCCTTATCACCCCTTCCACCTGAGATATAATAGGCAAAAGCAGGAGGGTAGTGGATTCCATGGTGAATTATAGAAGGGAACTGTTTAGAGGAGCTGAAAGCAAAGATTGAATAGACTAAGAGAAAGAGTAGTGAAAGAAATGCTGAGGAGAAGAGGGTGAAAAGCCATCTTCTCTCTGCTCCCATGATAATAATCCTAACAACACTACCAATATTGAAGCTGCTCCTTGTTTTTGGTGATGGGGCATATGGTGGTGCAAATAAAATCTCAAGTTCAAACCTTTCGGCTAAATTTGAGGTGTAGGTAGGAAATAGAAAGATGGGCGTGCATCAAAATAAAGTCTTTTTCACTGTAGCTTCTTGAGATTGGATTGGAAACACAGATATATCGATGGGTATGGATCAATACAGACTGAAACTTTATAGCTAGCTTTTGGGGTTTGAAGCGAGATGAACAGATACGTATTGGTCAAATGAATCGTACTCGATTGACTTTAGTTATTGAGACTTAAGAGAGAGATAGGTTTGTTGGGATCTTGGTGGCGAGCTCTGAGTAATGATGAACAGTGGTGAAAAATATTGGGTAGAAAAACAAACACACAAAGAGGACCAGTACCAGATTATAAACAAACTGCAAAAAAATTAATTCTCACCCTATTTTAATAGAGACAAACAACACCATGGACTAATAACGTTAATAAATATGTTAATCTTTTTCGCTCAACTCGACTCACCCCCGCTCCTCATGAGCTATGATCAGACACGTTTGCTATTACATATCAACAGTATTTTTCTTTTACACGTGGAGCGTGACATGACGCACCACAGATGGAAAACATTTGTCTCTTTTGGGATCTGACCACGCGCTCCAAGAAATCTTGGCTTTGATGATTGATGTATATGTTTTTATATGGTAAACAGTAGTTGTATCTCCCCTCGCCATTTCAGGGTTCTCCCACCCAACACAGGGAGGAAAAAAATCCCCTTAAAACAGTTTGATATTTTAAAATTATTTTTTATTTTAAATTAATTTTTTTTTCATATAATCATATCAAAAATAATTTTTAAAATATAAAAAAAAATAATTTAAGTTATTTCTAAATAAAAAATTATAAAAAACAACTATAATCATATTTTTAAACAATTTTAACCAGAATACAATAGCACATTCGTATCTCACGTATAAAAATGTTATAATTTATTGTTTCTTCTTGTCCCTTGGATTTTATATTTAATTAACTATAATCCTATTATTATTATCATCTATTATTTTTTATATTTTTATTTAAACTATGAGAAGAATAAGAAGATGATTCCATTTGTTTTTTAGCATAAGTTTTTAATTCTATAATATTGAAATTAAAATAAGCTGCATATAAAAATTAAGGGATCAAATGGAATAAATAAATAAATAAGGACACAATAACCCAAAGAAAAAATAAACATTGGAGACATAAAACACCAACGACAATACACCCTGTATCATTAAAAGAAATTAACAGTAATAAATTATATTCCCTAGGAAAAACCACATTTAGAGCTTAAGCTGACACAGACCCAGACTTCGCTTGAAGGTGACGTCATCCCTCTCTTACTAGCATATGTAACACCTCGCCGGCAACAATAAATTTGGTGTGCTGACAGCTGTATAAGTTTATCATAAACAATTATCATGTGGATCAATTTTTCAGGGGGATTGAGTTTGGTTTTTAAAAATAAATGCTGTTTATTTTTCTTCAAAAATAATTTCCTTCTCAGCTCCAATACAGGTCATTAGAAAGACAACTAAATGAGCTTGGTTATTTACTATACATGCAAACTAAAATTATTGTGGATTAGAATATTAATGTTATTATTTTACTCCTCTCTTTGCTTTAGCCTGAAATTAGAGGTAATTCTGAATTTTTATATTGTGGATTAGAACATTAAAAATATTATTTTACCCCTCACTGTACTTCAGCTTTAGCCTGAAATCAGGGGTTAAAATGAGAAATTAGTTTAATTGGTGAGAAATTAGTTTGGAAGCCTAATTTGAGTTAAAATGAGAAGATCGGAATTTTCAAAGATGATTTTTTTGGGTGAAATCGAAAGTCAAAATTAAACAAAAAACAATATTCTCCCCGGTTTTCTTTGTTGAAAAAATCTTTTTTGTCACAACCTATTTTTTGTCTATCTATTTTATATTTTTGAAAGAAAAAACTTCAGACCGTGCAGAAAGCTATGCTACACTCATATCAGCAGGCATGCCTTCAACCTATTCTTGCAACCTACCACTAAAACACCCAATTCCTGAGCATCTCTCTCATACCTTGTAACCTGCAAATTAGATGGGGGGAAGAACACATAATACAAATATACATAGAAAGGGAGAATTTATAGAAAAAGAGCATAGGGAATGACATATATAGTCGAAAAAATAACAGAGACGTTTATGACCAAAACTTGCACACAATTATAACCACCACCAACCACTCTTCCTCTTCCCTAATGCTGACAGGACCTCCACCATCGTCGGTAGCTCTCCTCTCTCTCTCTCTCTGTGTTGTAACAGCTCAGTTTGGCTCCTTCTTCGGTAGTATTCAGCAGTCTCTTCCTCGGAACCAGCAGATTATCATCCACCACTATCAACCCTCCCCCCAACGTCAGCATCTTCCCGGCAAGCTCAATTCTTCTCTAGCATCGGCAGCATAGACGAAGCAACAGCAGCAACAACAGACCAGCCAAGCTTTTAGCGCTTCTTCTGACCACCACAATCCATTATTTATGACACCACCATCACATGAAAAAAACACCTCGCCCTCCTCTACCCGGTGATAGTAGCAGGTCAGCCTCGTTGCCATCGGTCAACCGCGCCTGTTACTGTTCACGTAACACTTAGATTCAATAGAGGTATGAAAAACAAATTGATCTTGTTACTTTCAACATCATTGAAAAAAAATAGAGGAAAAAAAAAAGAAAGAAACTTGACAAAGGAAGAAAAAGAACAAGTCCATGTTGAACTTGAAAATTCAAGCTAATCTTTTAAATTCATAACCTATTTAATGGTAAGCTTGGTTTAATTAAGAAGTTCAACAATCACCGAATTAAATATCATAGGATAAAATCAATAAATTTATTTTTAAAAAAATAAACAAATTGGGAAAAAATAAACATGAGGCTACCCTTTTTATTTTAAAAAGAAAGATAAATCCCATAAAAAAGAAAATAAAGGGATAAATTCACAAAAAAAAATATTAAAAAAGCATAACAAAGTTGTGTGAATTTTATAAACTCGAGCTAAACTCTCAAATTTGTAATATGTTAAATTCTCGACCAGACCTCAACCTATAAGCACAATTCCTAGAAAATTAAATGTTGAAGGATGAAATAAATTAAATTAAATTAGAAAATTTCTTTTTAAAAAAATCTAAATTTAACAAAGCCAAAAAAAAAAAACCATCACGATATCCCTTATTATTTCTAAAGCAACCAAATAATAGCATATAATTTAAATAACAAGTAGCTTGAGAATGAAAAAAAAGAAACTTTTTTTAAATAAAAACCAAGGAAGTTTGGGCCATCTTCATAAACCATATCAATTTTTTTAACTTGTAAT
Source organism: Salix dunnii (assembly GCA_015731905.1). Classification (NCBI taxonomy): domain Eukaryota; kingdom Viridiplantae; phylum Streptophyta; class Magnoliopsida; order Malpighiales; family Salicaceae; genus Salix; species Salix dunnii. The sequence goes on along the minus strand of CM027668.1, from coordinate 6,920,427 downwards.
TTGTTAGATTTTAAATTTGAATTCAACTAAGAAGTTAAACATCTATCCAATTAGATTTTGTAGGATGAAATAAAAAAAAAAAACAATTGAACAAAGTTTTGCAATATAAAAAAAAATAGATTTGATAGGAAAAATAAAGTTGGGTGAAATTAAAAAAAAACATATAGTAGTTAATATAATAAGAGCCACATGTTATATTTATAAAAAATAAATATTACAACTGAAATTAATAATAAACTCTTTAATATCATAAATCATCCTCAAAAAATATTAGAATCACACGTGCACCATCTACACATGAAAAGAACATGTTGTTTTTTAAAATATTTTTTATTTAAAAATATATTAAAACAATATTTTATTTATTATAAAAATTTATTTTTGATATTAACATATTAGAATTATCTAAATATATTAAAAAAATAATAAAAATAATTTTTTTGTTAAAAATATTTTTAAAACATAGTCAAAGCAACAAGTGTAACTTTCAAATGTAGCAAATACTATTCACGTGTTTTTAGCTTTTTTAAAAACAAAAAATCTTATTTACAAAATCATCGTACTATCCCTAATAATCTAATCTTAAAACCTCTAAATCCCAATGGCGATAAATGACTTGGTTGTTTTAAAATTAAGAGTTGATCTTGGTATTATTTTTATTTCTGTGATTGATGTTTTTAAAAAATAGTTTCATGAAAAGCACTTTTAGCTATGGTTCATAATAATTATATTAATTTTTTGTTAAAACTATGGTTGAGTTTGAGGTTTATAAAAAACAATTTCGTGTATTTGGATATTATGTTTTTCATATTGTTGTCAACTTATGAAATTACTATAAAGAACACACACACATATATAAATTATTTTTAAAAATTTATAGATTAATAATTATAATAATAAAATATAATTAATAATTCATGAAAAAACAAATATTTTTTTTATTCTTTCAACAAACTACTTGCAATTACATCATGAACTAAATTAACACATAAATGCCTCTGTGATCCCTCGCTATTTGATCAAGACACAACATCTGGTAACAATATCATTAGTAACAACATCTACGATCCAGTTGTAGAAATATAATTCCAATGTCAAATCCAATTGTAAGTTTCTAATTCATAATCATTCAAAAAACAACAGGGTTGTGGAGTGCAATGAAGTTATGCGCCTTTCTCTTTTATTAAAACTAATCTCTATCAATATTTTAAAAAAAAATATTAAAAAAAAAACAATTGGATTGGATCTGACCCAACTAAGTGGGTCGCTTAGCCAAGTTGGGCCAAAAAGGCCCAGTCCAACCCAAGTCCTGTGTGTGTAGAGGGAGAGGGAGAGAGGGTGTGAAACGGTACGCTACATTGTTCACGTCTTCTTAAAACATGAATAATAACGTCTAACAAACCATGACGAGAGCTTCAGCGGCCAATGTCGATGGGTAGAGGAGACAGATGTAATTCTTTCTGTGGTGGTGGTGTCGAAAATGGTAGGCGATAGGAGCATTGGAAACCTACTGCTGCCGTTGCTACTTTGATGTCCGGACATCTTGCTCTCGCTGGAGATGGTCACAATGGAGCTTATGGACTAGAGGATAAATTCCCAATGATAATGGGGATTATGGTGGTGTCTCCGGGAGCTCCCCCGACTATGGAAAGAGAGCTGCCACCGTTGAGAGAGAGAGAGAGACCACTGATTGCTCCCCACCATGATGTTGCTTGAAACTGCTAACTAAAACCTGTAATCCATGAAATGCAGGAAAAAAAATCAATCGTGATCGTAGGAAAAGCTTTATTTTCAACTTCTCGTGAACCACGGTTTTAATCGTTTTTTGGTGGGTCCCAAGATGAATTAATCTACGTTTCCTCCATTACCAAACACTACAAAACTATTTTTTGCTCTAACCTCTGTTTCGACCGCAATGCTAAACGCCTTCTAAGTCAACTCCTCAACCCAAGTTTAATGTTTTTTGCTTTCAAATGTAATAAAAATGCAATAAAAAAAAACTATTTAACCCCATTCATTTCTTTGATTACTTATGGGTTCAATGAAAAAGACCTCTCAACACTTGTAACAAAGCTAAATGATTTTTCCAACCAAGAATAAAATAGTAATTTTACATTGGAAAACTCAGCTTCAGTTTTTGTTATAGCATGTAGGTCTCCATTTGATAATTATTTGATAGTATTTAGACGTTTCTTTAGAGTTGCTTGAACTTTCAAATGGAGTTGACTGAATCTTCATCACTGCCTTCACTGCTGCTGCTGCTGCTGCTGCTGCTTCCACTCCCACTGCTTCCACTCTCACTGCTTCCACTAGAACTGGAAGTCTGCTCCTCTCTCTCATCTGCATTCTCTTGGGCTCTAAGGGCTTCTGCAGCATTGAGACCCTTTCCTGCTTCATCACCATTATCATCCACATCCGCAATCTCATCATCAGTGTTGTTTTGCTGTGGTGAATGTATATCAAAGCCAACATCAACTTTTCCTCCAGTTGCATTCCCATCGTCAGGTGAGTAAGCACCAAAAATGTCCTCGATGTCTATATCTTGATGTTCCTCAGCTTCATCATTCTTGGGGCTTGGTGAGGAAGTTGATATATTTGGTACATGGGTTGGATGCTCAGTAATCCCCTCATGGGCTGCTTTTGTACCTATAATATGATGAGAACATGACTATTCATGAAAACACGCAACAAGTGGCAGATAACAGTAAGCTGGAACACTAAATATCAATCATGATGGCGAGCAATGGTTGAAGAAAACACAGTAATAATCATTGGAACTCAGGAAATATCCCTGTTCTTTGCTTGGCAATCGTTTGCAAGTGACCTTTCCATGTGGCTGAATGATGTTGACAAACAGTGAGAATGAAAAAGAATTTTGTTTTTTATATCATCAAGAATCAAGCGATTTTAAATATTATTGGGGATCAGGAGGAGAGAGAAACCACCAAACAAAAATGGCTAAAATAGGTCCGTAGCAAAAAATAATAACAATAGAGCAGAGACCAGAAAAGGCAGATCGAGTACCAGTTAGGAACCTTTGAAGTTGCCATACAGACATGGAATCATGCCCACAAAACCATCTAACTAAAGCAGAGTTGTCTAACTGGATAAGTTGGTGGATATTGAAAATGGAAATTTAAGTGACTGATTCGATCCATGATCAAGAGTCCTAGAGGATAATATAGTTCTTCACAATAACAAGGAATGAATCATTGTTTCCACTAGAAAATTCTATAAAAAAACTCGTGCAAAAAAAATATTGGTAAAACCGAACTCAAATACTAATCAGAGGATTCATTAAGAGTATTTTTTCATATAAAAAAAAAAATCATACCCAGCCCTGAGATATCTTCATTTAGAAATCCTATTGACCAATGTAAAAGCATGATTTAAAATGACTTTTTCTCCTCATAACATTACATCGAAACATCTTGTCGGCTTTATACAAATGAGATGCAAGATAATTATGTGCAAATTCACGAGCAAACTGCGCCGCATGGTCATTGTGATATGATAAATAGAATCTTAATCGAGCAGATAATCCAACTAAGGTCACCATGATTAGAATAAATTCACAGTTTATCCATCCCAGTGGATGAACAGAAAATATCCTATTAAATGACTGACAGATACAACTAATTAACAAAGGTTCTGAACAGATTCAGAAATCACTTAACTGTTTGTGAATGGATTTGTTTTTGCTGATCACGTTTATTTTATCCATAACTGGATTGTGCGATTAAATTTTTGGTCTATGGCCAAATCCACGGTGAGATCATGGATAAACATGCACTTGAATCCAAACATGTGTGTGTGTGTGTTCAAAATACCTAAAACATGTGGCTCGCAGACATCAATCCGTTCCACCTCAACCTGTTCAGAACACAACGCATAAGAAGAAATATAAAGCATCAGCAGGGAAGCGGAGTAATAAAGAGATTTGGATGATCACTTTAAAAACAGCAAACTAACAAACAAAGACTTGACAGCTACCAATCTTCAATCCCAATCTAGTTGAGGCCGATTAAATGGATCCTTTTACGCTATTCCAGGCGATCACAGTTATCATTCAATAAAATTCAGTCGAAACTTACGGGCACGGTTGGAAATGCACTTCGCCCAATCTGAACAGGCTTCGCACCCTTCCCAGCAGGAGGAGACAAGCTGGGAGCCTCCACAGCCAGAATAGATTGAGTGGAAGCTGCAGCAGCGGATTCACCAGGCAACCTTAGGTGCCTGAGCTGCTTAACAGCCCGATGAAGGCGCTCCAATCGAAAAGTCTGGCCATCGAAAAACAAGACGGCATCGTTTTCTTTATAATCCTCGCTGCTACCTTCAAAAGTGACCTTCGATTTGCCTAATTGATTGTTCTGAAACTCAACCGAAACTCGATTGTCTTTATTCTTGTGAAGTAATCCAGGTTTGGTTTTGTCAATCGAAGCCGGCTTAAATTCGTATCGCAGAGTGCAGTACTTATTGGAGGATTGCTTTTTAAAGGAAGGACCTAGCGTCAGATTGTACCACCGATCTGGTTGAGGGGCACTTTTTGGCTCATCTTTGGAATTATTGACCATGTTTTGCTAACGTGGCAAGATCTGTCTTTGAGTAATGGGTACTGGAATTACAGTACCGCTCTGCCTACGCTACCTCATAGAGATGGAGGTGGAGGTGGAGGAGGAGGAGAGTGTGTTGTTGTGTTGTGAGCTGCAGGGTTTTCTTTTTCGTTTCTAGGAAGAAGATCGAGGGAGACGGATATCTGCGAGAGAGGGAGAGTGCATGTTCGCTTGGGTTGTGAGTTTGTGGGGTCGGAGCAGTGTAGCAATGGTTTTTTGACACGTGCACTAGAAATTACGTGGATGGAGTGGTGGTCGTGGATTCAAAAGCGGGACTGTCGCCGTCGATCGACAGCAACGGATGAGCCGATGAGATCATGGAGGACCTTCCGCTCGTGCCGTGTAAATTTTATTTTTAACAGTGGCTGTGCTTAGGGCACTGGCACAGGTATTGACAAGAGTTTGTTGGTGTAAATTTTATTTTTAATAGTGGCTGTGCTTAGGGCACTGGCACAGGTATTGACAATAGTTTGTTGGACTATCCGGTTTTTCTTTAATATAAAATATAAACCTTTTTATTATTATCCGATTCAGTTTTTATTTTTTCTATAAATACCTAGTTCCCACGAATCCGACAGGTTTTTATTTTTAAGATATTTTTATTTAAAAATATATTAAAATAATTTTTTATTTTATTTTTAAAAAAATATTTTAAATATTATTACATATAAAAAAATATTTTAAAATCTTGCAAAATCTTATTCGAACTACGAAGGAGATGAAGAAAACGTTTCTTACAATTCTCCACTGTTCTGCCTTTTTCAATGTTTCTAGAAGAGGGTGCGATGCTTGTGTTGTATATTCACGGGTGTTTATTTTCCAGCTTATATAATTCATCAATAAGTACCAGTTTGGTTTTGCAGTGGCTTCTACTATTGAAGCTCGCCGTATTGGCAAAGAATACATCAGAGTTTTTCAAACTACAAGGCTCACCTAAAATTGAGGTTCAACCTTAGTTTTGGAGAAGTATTTTTTGAAAACTCTACACCTGGACGAAACGTGATTTCACCTTCCTGTCTTCTTGTTCGAGTTTGTTTCATGTTCCTCGGTTTTTACATCACTTCCCCCTTATTGCTTCCTTTCATCTTTCTCAGTGTTCATTAAGCTTCATATTCTGCCCGGAATTTGTTTGGTATTGTTGTTGTTGTTATAATTAGATTTAAAAAAATAGTGTCATGAAAAGTATTTTTAGTCGCGGTTCATAACTGAAATTAAAATATTTGGTTAAAAATATGGCTGAGTTTGAGGTTTAATGAAAAGTAATTTAATGTGTTTAGTTACCATACTTTTCATATTGTTATCAACTTATGAAATTACTTTAAAGAACACGCAAACATATATATTGTTTTTAAAACATTATAGATATAATAATCATAATAATAAAATATAATTAATAATTCAAGTTAATTAGACACTTGTTTTTATTCTCCCATTAAACTACTTGCAATTTCATTATGAACTAAATCGATACATTAAGACTTCTTTGATCCCTTGTTATTTGATCGAGGAATATCTGGTAAAATATTATCAGGGATAACATCTGTGATCCATACTTAGTTCCAGGATCTCTATTTACATGTTGTGGAGATAAAATTCTGAGGCTAAATCCAGTTACAAGTTTTTGATCCATAATCAATCGAAAAGCAATAAGGTTGTGCAATGAAACAAAGTTATGTGTCTTTCCCTTTTATCAGAGCTAATCTCCATCTACATATTTTTTTTACTTTTTAAAAATATGATTTTTTTTTTAAATCAGACTAGGCTTGTCCCAATAAAATGGGTCAACCCAACTTTGCTGGACTTGGGATGGGTCGAAAGCAAGTCTAGCCCAGCCCAAGATTTTAAAAAGAAAACAGTGTAAGGTGAATTCATTCATTCATGCATTGTTCGCGTAACATGTGAACTACTGCAAAGTAGTAGCCTGATGGTGACAAGAGGCTCACCTGTCAATGTCACTAGGTAGAGGAGGCTGAGGTGGTCTTTCATACGATGATGATGTCAAAAATGGTGGTTTACGGTGGTCGGGAAAAGCATCGAAAGGTTGTTGTTGTTGCTGATGATGGAGAGCACGACAGAGCTTATGGTGAGGAGAAGAAATTGTCAGTGCTGAAGGGATGATGTTGGTGCTCTCCAAAAATAGAGGTTGAAGGAGAGAGAGAAAATTGTCAATGATTGTGGGGAGAGAAAGACCACTAATTGACCGTAGGAGGGAGAGAGAGAGAGAGAGAGAGAGAGAGAGAGAGAGTTGCTAGTGCTTCTATTCCTTTGCCAGATTTCTCTTTCTCCTTCATGTAAAAGTGCAGGAGAGTCCTCGGGTTTTCTGTCTTTTCACTTTCGTCCCTAGGCTTTCAATTTTGTGTATGGTCCTGATTTTTGTTATAGAAGTTTTGATTTAGTTCGATTAGGTCCTTTAATTAAAATTAATGTGCAATTTCACTTTGATCATCCTTCTTTTAATTTCCGAATTGAGTTTAAATAAAGCAATAAATTCGGTACAACAATTTCAATTTGTTCAATTTTGTCAATTGATTGAAATTGTTAAGATATTTGATTTTCATTTCGGCCCTTATACTTTAAATTTTGGATTTTAATCCCTTTGCATTTGATTTTCATTTTAGCCCATATACTTTTAATTTTTAATTTTAATCATTTTATTTCTTTTTATTTATAGAATAATCTCTATTTTTGTTCATGTATATATAAGTGTGTTTTTAGCTTTGATTTTGAATTTTTATTGTTTTCTTATTTGTTGAGATGATATTTTATTCATAAAAAATGAGCTCTTAAATTTTATTTTGTTTTTATGATCATTTAAAAATTGATATTTGTGTTTTTTTTATTCCTTTGTTCTTTCTTTTAATTTTTTATTCGTTTTTTTATTTGTATTTTTAAGTTATATGATTTCTTTTACCTGATAATTTTTATTTTATTTTTCTGTTTGATCTTTTGTTAAAGTTTTCAAGATTTTTTTAGTCTTTCATTTATTTTATTTTTTTCATAATAATAATAATAATTGAATTGTTATTCTTGCTTACTTTTTTGTTAATGTTTTTTAGATTTTTTTTTCCTCAAGATAATTTGATGATTTTATTGTTTTGACAGTGATAACAATGATAATTTTTTTTTATCTTTTATTGAAGTTTTTAGGATTTTTTTAGTCTTTCATTATTAACACATAAATAAAAAAATTAATATAATAATAATAATAATAATAATAATAATATGATTGTTTCTCTTACTTACTCTTTTATTAATGTTTTTTTTGGTTTTTTTCCCTTATGATAATTTGATAATTTTTATTATGTTGACAGTAATAATAACGATAATTTTTATTTTTATTTAATTTTTTTATTTGATCTTTTGTTGTTTATTAATTCTTTCATAATAATGATAATAATAATAATAATAATAATAATAATAATAATAATAATATTTTAATTTATTTTCTTGCTTGTTATTTTGTATATGTTTTTTTTGCCTTGGTATAATTTGCTATTTTTTTTTTATTGTTTTGATAGTAATAGCAATAATAAATATTGCTCTCTTTTTCTTTTTCTTTTTTTCTTTTTGTTATTTTTATTTGCTCTTTGAATTAGATGATTTTTATAATTTTACTATTTGTGTACTAATAACGATAATTTTAGTGATTAAATTTTTTATCATTCTCTTATAAAAATAGTTTTCTTTTTTTTAATGATTTATCAAGTCAATTTAATTATTTTAATTGTTTTGATACCAATATTAATAATAATTTTAACTATTATAACAATGATGATGACAATAATATAAGGATAAATTTTCAATTTATGTTTTTATTTTTCATCAGTAGAAAATTAATTATTTATATTTGTTATTTGATTATTGCATATTTTTATTTGAAATTAATTTTTTTATTATTGGATAATGTTTATTTTTTATTCGTATCTATGCATCTATACTTTTATTTTTGTTTTTTTTATTGGGTTTTATTTTTAATCAATTTAATTCTGAAATTTTAATTTATATTGGTAATAATTTTAAAATTAATATTGCTTTTTCCCTGATGATAATTTAATAATTTTTATTCTTTTGACAATAATAATAATGGTGATTTTTATTTTTATTTTATTTTTTTATTTGATCCTTTGTTGTTTATTTATTCTTTTATAATAATAATAGTAGTAATAATAATAATAATATTTTAACTATTTTTCTTACTTGCTATTTTGTTTATGTTTTTTTTTCTCAGTATAATTTGATAATTTTTATTGTTTTGATAGTAATAGCAATAATAAATATTGCTCCCCTTTTCCCTTTATTTTTTTGTTATTTTTATTTGTTCTTTAGATTAGATAGTTTTTATGAATTTATTATTTATGAAATAATAAAAATATTTTTAGTGGTTACAGTTTTTATCATTTTCTTATAAAAATATTTTGCTTTTCTTTTTTATGATTTTTCAGGTTAATTTAATTATTTTAATTGTCTTGATAGTAATGTCGATACCAATTTTAACTATTATAACAATGATAATGACAATAATGTGAGGATAAATTTTTAGTATATATTTATATTTTTTATTGATAGAGAATTAAGTATTTATATTTGTTATTTGATTATTGCAAATTTTTATATGATATTAATTCATTTTGTTTTTTTTAATTATTTGATAATGTTTATTTTTTATTCGTATCTATACATCTATACTTTTATTTTTTTGTTTTTTTTATTGGGATTTTATTTTTAATCGATTCAATCCTAAAATTTTAATTTATGGATATAATTATTTTAAAATTAATATTGCTCCCTTTTCCCTTTATTCATTTGTTTTTTGTGTTTTCTCTTATTTTTATTTCTTCTTTTGATCATATATTTTGATACTTTTATTATTTGTGCAATGCTAATGATAAGTTTTGTGATTTTTTTAATTTTTTTTTATAAAAATCTTTTGTCTATTTTTCTAATGATTTTTCAGGGAATTTATGTATTTTAATTGTTTTGATAATAATATTGATAATAATTTTAATTGTTATAACAATGATAATAAAAATAATATGGAGATGAATTTTCAATTTATATTTTTGAATATTTGTTAATAAAAAATTAAATATTTTATTTTATTATATTATTACAGGTATTTTCACAAATTATATTTTATTTTTGTTTGATTTAAATTGAATTACAAAATGAACTAATCTTAATGCAGTGAATTTAATAATTCAAATATCCAAATCTTCTTGCTTTTTTAAAAATGATGATAAATTAGTGTTGATTATTTCGTTAAAAACTACTAAACAGATATATTTATAGCGATTTAAAATTCATATATTTTATAAAAAGTTTACACTTTACAAGATTTGTACACAAATTTTTTATTTTGGTTAAATTTATAATATAATAAAAACATACATATAATTAATAATTTTTATATTAAAAAAAATATAGTGTTGCCCGTGACGAGGCACAGGGCATTTGGCTAATATATATATATATATATACTCGTTTAATGTTCTGCATTGAAAAAATCATTGTCCTATTTAGTCATTTTATATCGAACTACAATTTCAACTGAACATTAATAATATGCTTTTGATGAGGAAGTATTTTTTACGACCATTTTGCCGAACAATAATCAAGGTAAGGCAACTACAAACAAAAATATTCTATTAAAAATCTGTTGATATTCTCACCACAGCCACAAAACAGCCTCAAATAGTAGCGTGACACTCCATCACCCCTGTTTCATATAAAAGACAACCACACGCATTTTTTGAGCAAAACCAACCACGCCTCTAAGCTAATCCCGCTTTTTATTTATTTATTTGATAATCTTACCCGTTGCTATGAACTCTCTGTCCATACCGAAGGAAGCAATCTACCTTATCCTCAGATTGGACACGTGTTCTCAGAACCCCAGCCAAATCTGAACTCCCGTTTTCCTTTTTCTCTCGAGACCACGACAAGTCTCACAAAAGCAGCAGCAGTAGTTTTTACCCATGATCATAGAATAGAGCAGTAGCTTATCTTTATCTCTAGTCCTCTGCTCCAGGGAGAAGCTCAAAGAGATGGTGCGTTTTGGCGGGAAAATGGTGGGTCAGCTAGTGAGTTTGGGTGGGAACGGTGCCGGCCAGGTTCTGGCTGCTGCCGCAGTCGCTCTCCTCCTCCGACTGTTTTCCGGCCCCGGCCCCGCTCTAATGCAGGAGGACGAGTCTCCTGACGATGAAAGAAACGACGCAACCGACGATGATAGTCCAGATGCCGGGAAAGTTTTTCCGGTTACTATCCGGTGGAGCAACATCACATGCTCGCTCTCTGATAAATCCTCCAAATCAGTGAGTAGGAATTTTATTTCCCCTATCTGGGAGTTTCAAGGTTCTTTCAAGTTCTGCTTGGTTGCCGAGAAAATGAAGAAAAAGAAAATCGATCGAATCTAGATGTTTCACTCTTGTGTGCTGATTAATATTATTTCTGTAACTATGATGTTCATTTTTGCTTAATTAAATTTCCCTGCTTAATCAAATATAACTTGGGATTTTGGGTTACTTTATATGCTTGACTGCAATTTAACTTATAGGTGAGATTTCTGCTTGATAATGTGAGTGGAGAAGCAAAGCCTGGAAGATTGCTTGCAATAATGGGACCATCAGGTTCAGGAAAGACAACATTGCTCAATGTTTTGGCAGGACAGCTAATGGCATCACCGCGGCTGCATCTGTCAGGTCTTTTGGAAGTCAATGGGAGGCCTAGTTCAAATAGAGCTTACAAGTATGTTACTTTGCTGTAGACCCGTGATGCTGAGTTCAATGTACAAGCTTTCGGTTGTGTTTATGAGGTTTATTGTTGCTACAGGCTTGCTTATGTGAGACAGGAAGATCTTTTTTTCTCGCAGCTTACGGTGCGGGAAACGCTGTCTCTTGCTGCTGAACTTCAACTTCCAGAGATAGCTTCGGTAGAAGATAGAGATGAATATGTGAATAATTTGTTGTTCAAGCTCGGTCTGGTAAGGCAAACCTCTTCTAAAGTTTAATTTAAACGCATAAATTAAATTGATTGATCACATTTGCAGAGATAATATTTTTCACTTCTAAAATTAGTTACCAGGAGGGGTTTCCCTCACTTTTACTTTCTCACTTCAAGTCAATGTCCCTTCTACTTCGCAAACAATTAATGGTGCATATAATGAAGTCATTTAACTATCATCTGTCTTTCAATTCTTTACGTATAATTTATATTATGTATTTTTTCTCTGATTTGATTTCTTTTGGGGGGATTTGCTTTTATTCTCTTTCTCCAAAGGCCAGCTGTGCTGATACCAATGTTGGTGACGCAAAAGTTCGTGGGATAAGTGGCGGTGAAAAGAAACGTTTGTCACTAGCATGTGAACTCATTGCTAGCCCATCTGTAATATTTTCTGATGAACCTACAACAGGTACATGTGCTTGCTTGCATCGTGACCTTTTGCTAGCCTGAATCTGATCTGAATTTTGGAGGCATTAAGCTTTGATATGATTAATGTATACAATTATAATGCAGCATGCACAGGTGTGCATTCACTTTGCTATTACTGTATTTAAGGGAGGCAAAATGACCTTGTGTTTTACTAAAATTGATTGTGGGCAAGGCATGTTTAAGAGTTTAGACTAGTGTTTAACAATGCTATGATACTGATGGAGTAAATTCTTCTTCAAATGTGAGCGTTGACCTGGTATATATGGATAAATACCTGCTCTACTAAATCTGAATGCGCCAAATTCAGCTTGCATTGATTCTCAGCATTTTGTAACGCAGAGTGAACTCAATAGTATTTGAAACTAAGGTTTCTCAACTTCTGGGCTGTCATTCTACCATCAATGAAGAGATTTTAATTGACTTTAATCTTTAATAGGTTTTAGTAAGACTATCAATTTGAAGTGAAAATAAAAATCTATAAATTATTGATCAGGTGACCCATATGGTTCACTTCTGAAGTAAACTTCCTTCCTATATTAACAAGGTGATGCGTGGTGTTTTCAGGGCTTGATGCTTTTCAGGCAGAGAAAGTAATGGAAACTCTCCGGCAACTGGCACAGGATGGACATACTGTAATTTGTTCCATACACCAGCCTAGAGGCTCAGTGTATAGTAAATTTGATGACATTGTGTTACTTGCAGGGGGTGCACTTGTCTATGCTGGCTCAGCACATGATGTGCCACTGACATATTTCTCAAAATTTGGGTTATTAGCCTAACCTTGCCTATCTCACGTTAATTTCTCATTTCTATACATGCTTTTTATTGTTGGTATCACTCTTTATTCTCAACTTCAACAATTTATATTTTCTTTTAACTATTATCATGGGATGGATATAGAGCTCAAAAGTACATGTAAAATAATAGCTGGATGGAAGGAAAAAAGGGGGAGTAGGTGATGTTTTTGTGCTGCCAGTGGAACTAATTTTTTCCCTCTGGCTATGCTGTTTTACATTTTTAGACTAGAGACAGATTTGATTTTTTAATATTTTCAATGGCGTGAATCACATTTTGACCTGGGACTATGCATATCATGCTAACTAATATTCTATCGGAATTGTAATGGCACTTCATACTCAATTAAATACAATTTTGCGTGACAAGACAACTTGCTGAGTAAGGTAGTGGTTATACCTGGGAATCCTGAGATGTCAACCTTAAATCCTGGGGTTGTGGATAGGGGTTTGTGAGATGGCAGGGACTTCCCAAGTGTTGCAAGCTATTATTTTACTGTGGTTTAGAAATATATAACTGTTTATGTTGATCATTTTGCCTCCCATTTCTATGGTGTGTGATCATTTACTATTATTTAAACGCAATACTAGTGATTTCATAATTAAGAGCTTATGTTTGTCATATATATGCTTCAACTTTGAATATCTGGAACTACCAATCTGTTACTTGGATTTTGATAGAATTTCCGTTTGATTTTAAGTTCTTGCTCTCATTTAGAGCAGGAACATATAATGTTGGCTGTGCATTTGAATAATCATTAGAAAAGTAGAGCTGTTGTCTCACTTTTCCAAAATTACTTATTGTCTTCAACAGGTATCGTTGCCCAGACCATGTCAATCCTGCTGAATTCTTGGCTGATCTCATATCCGTTGACTACAGTTCTGCAGAGAGTGTCTACTTTTCACGGAAAAGGATAGATGGTCTAGTTGAGTCGTTTTCACAACAATCATCAACAATTCTTTATGCAAACCCACTTATCAGAAAGGAGGGCTCCAAGAAATTGAGCAGGAAAACTGGTGTGAAGGGGAAAGGCAAAGGGTCTTGGTGGAGGGAATTCTTGTTGCTCCTTAGACGTGCATGGATGCAGGTTGTTTATTCAATGCACCCCATTAATAAACAGTGATTTCATTAGTCTCTCGCCGTGACCTGGATTAGTGCAGACAGTTCACCAACCCTTGAAACAAGTTCCTCTCAAATGGAAGGACTGGATTGCATTGACCTGGACTGCAATTATGACTGTGCTTTATTTTGCTTTTTATGTCTTCAGTTCTAGCCTCTTCATCTTGATTAACTAAGCTAAGAAGTAGAACATAGCAAATCATCTTTACTCAATTCTAGGTGACAAAACCACCCTAGGAAAGGGATGACTGGCTTAGAGATACACATTGTATTAAATGACAAATTCACGGAAAAATAAATCTCAGATAATTGTAATTCTAGCTCCTGCTTTTCCCTTATTGTACCTTTTATGACTAGGCTTCTCGTGATGGGCCAACAAACAAAGTTCGGGCAAAAATGTCAATTGCATCAGCTATAATATTTGGATCGGTTTTTTGGAGAATGGGAAAATCTCAAACATCAATACAAGATAGGATGGGATTGCTTCAGGTATGTTACCTTATTTTTTCCTCATTTAAATCCCTGCCCTTTTCAAGGATCGATACACAATAGAATGAGAAGATCTCAAACATCATAAAATAACTGAGGATATGATGTGAGATTTTGAAGTGCAGATTTTGGTTCCTTTGTACTGTCAAATAGTGGTTTTAATTTCTACATATTTTTTTTTATATTTGCTTGAAGATATGATATGAGATTCTAGTTTGAAAGTATCAGCTATTCATTAACTGCCCTGATTATTTTCATCGGTGATTGAGAAAAGGACCTGGGTCATGATTTCGACTCCAACCTACTTTGTTGGTGCCAATTTATATGTTTTGTGCTACTGACATATATTCTGCATCTTTGGCATTGTTTCATCACATTTACATTCAGTTTGCTTGCTAAGAACATGAACCCACATCACTAAAATAAGTGCCAGCTTGATTTATGATGTACACTCAATGCCTGGCTTGCAACCTTCTAATCTATGATCTGAATTTTATTTTTTTTCTTGTAAGCTTGTGTGATAGCTGTAGCCTGTCATGCACTATCCTAGACTGCATCTTAACTATGACCAGTTAAGGTATTGGATGGCCTTTAAATGTTTGTTATGAGTTCAGATATGAATTTCCTGTCACTTATGTCGCAAATTACTTCCATTCATGAGCATAAACATAATAATAAATAAATAAAACAAAAAAGCAATAGACATGGTTCACGTGGAGTGCAGGGAGCTGAAGCTACTTCACATTTAACATGTATTAGGCCGATACAACAATTAAACGATACCATTGGCACCCAGCTAGCTAATTCAGAAAGGTCAAAATTTTAGAACAGAAGTTTTAGCTTGGATGCCCTTTGATGCTCGAACACAGCATGATCATTAATAATAAGCTCCCAGCTTATCTGATCAGCCTGGTGGCAATTTTGAAATTCAATGAAAATCCCAAGTGTCTTAAGATAATTTTTTTAAAATTCTGTGCATGACAATTGGTCTTTCTCAGGTTGCAGCTATAAACACGGCAATGGCTGCTCTCACAAAAACAGTGGGTGTGTTTCCAAAAGAACGTGCAATTGTAGATAGAGAGCGTGCCAAGGGCTCTTATGCATTAGGGCCCTATCTACTTTCCAAATTGATAGCTGAGATTCCTGTTGGAGCAGCATTTCCATTAATGTTTGGTGCTGTACTGTATCCCATGTCTCGTCTTCATCCTACCTTTTCAAGGTGTGCTTCCATAGTTTACTGTTCTAATTTCTGATAGCATATGGATCTCTGCCATTTGTGTATTGAATGAATGCAATTAAATTTATACGGATTCAGAAAATACATGAATCAGTAACTGAAATTTGTAAAATTTGTTGGAGGATTGTAGTAACTGGCTGACATGCACGCATATACAACTGAAAAGAAAAGAACCTGGATGAATTGCTCTTCAGAGAAGAATAATCCCTAGTCAGTGGAAAATAAAACACCAAGAAAACCTTTTTAGGCTTGGAAATGCTTTCTTTATTGCAGTCACGGTGCTTAAAGATACTGAATATGGACTGGTGCATTCCAGGTTTGGTAAATTCTGTGGAATTGTAACAGCAGAGTCATTTACTGCATCTGCCATGGGTCTAACTGTGGGAGCTATGGTTCCAACCACTGAAGCAGCAATGGCTGTCGGACCCTCTCTTATGACTGTTTTTCTAGTATTTGGAGGTTATTATATCAATGCAGATAATACACCAATCATCTTTCGATGGATTCCTCATGTTTCCTTGATAAGATGGTAAATCAGTTTTATCTTGCTTATACGGAAAGTCCTCTTATATTAGGTCCCTTTTTATAGGACGCATTGATTTTGGCCTTGTTGTATGACTATTTCTGCACATGGTTTCAGGGCATTTCAAGGACTTTGCATCAATGAATTTAGAGGTCTTCAGTTTGATCATCAAAGTTCATTTGATGTAGAAACTGGTGAACAGGTAATGTGATGCCCTGAATCTGTCATCCCGCTTGTAACATGGTAGAGTTCTCTATCGCAGTTGAGATGAGAGAAAAATCTTGAAAAAGGGATGACCTGTTTAATCTAGAACCTTAAAACCTATTAAGATGAACTTGAAATTCAACAAAAGCTAAGCTGCTCAGCTCAAGTAATGGTAGAAAGATAATACAGCAGTGATAAAATATTTTGCATTATAATACATTTCTTCTTTAATGTAGTGCACATTATTTAAGTTCTTAAACTTTATCACAACTTTAAATTGTTCAATGAGAAGTCGTGTATATTGACAAGTTCTCCCGAGAGAAACAGGTAGGACCCAGTTGAATTGGCATCAGCTTATTATCTATGTTTTTTCTCTTCTCTTGAATTTGGTAGTTATTTCTTCATTTGCGCTTTCAGCCCACAATTTGATGAAGGTCTGCATTGATATGCATTGGAGCAAATGTGCCTGTAGCCCTTATTAGCTATTTACTTAAATGATCCACCAAACCACCAAAGTCGTGCCTTTCTCAAGTGTATTAGCTGTTTAAAAATCAGATTTTCGGGATTGCGATGGATGATATTTTTCTGTGCCAATGAGTTGAAAGATGGTGATGAAATTGACAAAATGGCTAATTTGGACTTGCCTCTGCCTGACATTTCCTTTTTTTTCCCCTTCCCGTTCCTCCATAATTTACCCTTTCTTCTCCTTGCTTCTCAGGCACTCGAGCGGCTCTCGTTCGGTGGTGGAAGTCGCATCAAGGATACTGTTGAAGCTCAAGGTAGAATTTTGTTGTTTTGGTATTGCACCACGTACCTTCTCCTTGAGAAAAATAAGCCAAGGTACCAAAGGCTCGAGCCACCGTCTCGTGAACACATCCAATCACAGGTACAACTTGAACCTTTGGACCCTGACCAGGCAAAACAACTCCAGCAACTTGATCCTCCTTCACCCAAAAAAGATGAATCAAACCAGCAGCTTGAATCACCACCTGTAGAAACCCGACCATTTATCTTAGAAGGTTTGTAATTGTTTGGATGATATAAAAAAAGAAAAAAGGATTTGTAATTATTGGGGGTTGATAATAATAGCATATTATAAAACACGATTTATTGATCTATCTGATACAGGTATCAAGTAAAGAAGATGCCAGTGCATGAAGGAGGGTCTCATGCCTTCACTGAGCTAACAAGCTGCTTCCGTAGAACTTGACAACAATTAAGTTCATGTGTGAAACTGAAACAACCAAAATCGCACATGCAATGTCACGAGTAAATGTAATGGTTTTATTTCAATGGTATCCAAGTAGGACCTTCACCTCCTCCTCATCTTCTTCTCTTTCGATGACCGGTGGTGAAAAGGAGTGTGGCATCTGTCATTGTAAACTTGATTGTTGCTCTGGTAATTAGTTGGAAAAACCTAGTCGGAGATCTTGCAAAATGATGTGGTGTGTATGTCTTACGACGGATGGTACGTGGCAATATCCAAGTTATTACACTCCCACCCTTTTGTCTCCGCCCTTTCTGGTTTCTTATGGCCGTTCCAATGCGATACATACCATTTTCTGTGAAGGGGAGCATCGTCACAGCAAGTGATGGCTATTTTCTAATTAAATAAACGCGGCCGTCTACCCCCTCAATATATATTACTATTACTATATATATAAATCGTGTCCTGATTTTACTATATGAATATTTAGTAATAATTATTATTAATGTATTTTGTTGTGGGATATGAATGAGATGTTGACGTGGTCGAGTTGGTTCAAAAAGACCTTTTCTTTTGAGAGGGCATGGGTTTAAATCTTAGTATATTTTTATTTTTTCACAATAAAAGAAATTATTAATATTTATTATCTTGAATTACAGTCGAAATGTGGAGGTAGCTAAGCTGGTCCAAAACACGCGCAAGGATGCTTGTCTTTTGAGAGGGTGCAAGTTCAAATAGTATGAGCTGCAAGTTTTTCCTGTTTCTCGTTTTTTTTTTTTTTGTTACGTTTTTTATCTTCTAATTATTTTATTTTTATTTTTTTCCATGAATTTTTTTTTCTAATTATATTTTTTTATTCTTTTTTTCCCCACTTTTATATATATATATATATATATATATATATATATATATATATATATATATATATATATATATTTGTGTTTTTATAAATGGATTATCTGGGCTAGCTTAAGTGCACTATAACTAATTCTCGAATTCAATTTTTTTTTGTTTTTTTTCTGGTTATGCTTTTTTTCCCATGAAATATTTTTTTTTATTTTGCTTTGAAATGTGATTGATTTAAAAAAAAATATTTTTTGTTTAAAAATATATTAAAATGATAATTATTTTTAACATTAACACGTAAAAATAATCTAAAAACAGTGTTTATTTTCTGTCTGTATTTATTCATTTATGTTTTTTATTTTTTTTATTAATTTTTTTATCGGGGTTTTATTTTTATCAGGTTCTGTTCTGAAATTTTAATTTATAATGATGATAATTTTAAAATTAATATTGCTCTTTTTTTCCCTTTATTTTTTTTATGTGTGTTTTATGTTATTTTATCTGTTTTTTAGATCAAATAATTTTATGATTTTATTGTTTGCGCAATAATAATGATAATTTTAATGATTATTTTTTATTGTTTTTTTTGTTAAAATGTTTTTTTTTAGGTAATTTAATTATTTGAGCAATGATATTGATAATAATTTTAACAGTTATAGTAATTAAAATGACAATACCATAAAGATAGATTTTCAATTTATGTTTTTATCTTTTCATGAATAGAAAATTAACTACTTATTTTTTATTTGATTATTGTAGGTCTTCTCATAATTTATATATTATTTTTAAATGTGATTTAAATTGAATTATAAAAAAAATTAATCTTAATACAATAAATTTAGTAATTCAAATATTCGAATCTTCTTGTTTTTTAATAAAGATGATAATTTTATGTTGATTATTTCGTTAAAACTTACTAAACAAATAAATTTATATCAATTTAAAATTCACTTCATAGTAATATTGTATATATTTATTATTTTGGCTAAATTTATATTATAATAAAAAATATATAATTAATATTTTTATATTAAAAGAAATACACATTAAAAAAATATAATATCACTCATTACGAGACAAATCAGCATTTGCTAGTATATATTAAAATGTTGATGTTAGTGGAATTTGACTTTGCTGCTCTAGATACTGATTAGAGCCTCTTGGGTGTCAGAAAATCTAATTCCGACGCCGAACTACGTAGGAGGGAGGTTAGAAGTAGATTCGCGATGTCAACAGGGCCATGTGGACGGTAGAGTGTTCCGAGACCGATTCAACCGCCATTAACGGGGACAGGCTACATGCTAGGGAAGGGGATGTGTTGTCATTATTTCCTCTTTAGTCCTTTTATTTTACAATTTTCACCGTAATCTTAAATAAAAATACATTCGCTGCCCCCATCTTAAATAGAAAATGACTTTTTTATTTTTATTATCCAACTCATATATTTTTAAACAAATTATTTTATCTCTCTAGACCAAGCAATATTTTCTTTGTTTATTGATTAAAAAAATCATGGTAGCCAAAAAATACACAAATAACAATAACTATTTATTTCTTTACTATAACAATATATTGGAGACATGACCACAACAACATAATTATCTCCTTAATTTGTCATTCTTTCTATTTTAATCCTCGCACTTTTTAATTTGTCATGATATTTTTTTTTTAAATATCATTAATTGCACCCGTAGTTTTCTTAATTCTAATCCGTGAAAAAAATGTCTCCCCTTGATAAATATTCGTTGCTTAGTCAGCAGGTTTAATCCAATCCTTTCCGCTTTCTGAACGTGCTTACATCAATTCAAAGAAAATCGAAGTCAAGTTTCTAGAAACATGCAAGCAAGTTCCATTTGATGATGTCATTGTCTCTTTGTAATTTTCTAGTTTTTTTTATGATAAAATATCATGTAATATATATATATATATATATATATATATATATATATATATATATATATATATATATATATATATATATATATATATATCTTCGCTTTGTTTTCTGGAAGATAAAAAAAAAACAGTCATTTGATGAAAATCACGTTTCATTAATTCCACGTGTCGTTATCACTTCTATATATGTATGTGCCCTGCCGATACAAGACTCCACACGTCAAGATAATTACTTCTCAAAATTTTACCTTCGTTGGTACAACCCATTTTCAGAAAACTTTGAAAATCAAGTATTCACTTCCAAAACAATGATGGCTGCCATGCTAGTATCTCCTTCATCACCTCGCGTAGCTTCACAGCCTTTTCTTGACAGATCCTTCCATCAAGCAGCGCCTTCAAAAACATGTCCTGACACAAACAAGAGACGTTCTATCAAAATCTCAGCACTAAGAAGGGATGATTACAGTGATAAATTGATCGACGAAGACATGATTGTTCTTAGGATGCGCGTTCAGGAGATGAAGATAGCCGAGAGGATTTACGAGGCCTCATCGGACTGGATGGAATGGGAGAAGAGATACTACCGTGGCAGTTACAACTCAGACATTTGCGAAGCAGTTGGGTGCTTGCAATCAGTGTTGATGAAAACTAGGCCAGGCCTGGTGCTCGGAATGGTTGGTCTTGTTGCTTTGAGTATACCAACGTCAGTGGGGCTGGTCTTGTTCCATTGTGTAGAATGGCTCGCTGCTGGGAATATTCTTCATCTCTAATTAGCTCGATTTAGAAGTGTATGGGTTTTTAATTTCCCCTTGATAATAAATTCTTATCAGGAAGTGCTGGACTCTACTAATGGTTTTTGTAGGTGATGTATCTCTGTGATTAGATTCAAGAGGCTGGATCGTTATCACAGTCACACTTCTCATTTTACCGGTTATTAAAAATATATTGGCCGGTGATTTCTAACAAAAGCAATGCTCTCATCGTCGACGACGATGCACTGTACTAGGTTGTCAAGAATCATTCCAAGCAATGCTCTCATCGTCAACGACGATGCACTGTACTAGGTTGTCAAGAATCATTCCAAGCAATAAAGATTAAACAGCATATTTTATAACTTAAGTTGTGAGAACTACGTGTGTGAAGATGATGATCATAACAATAATATTATAATCCAGAGATGGATCCATGATTTAATGGAGAAGAGATTGAAAAACAAATCATATAGCGTCAAGTACAGGACTCCATATTCTTTCTCTTCCAAAAAGAAACAAGAATGAAAAGCCAAGTCTCCTATGGCAACGTCCAATGAATCAAATTCTAGAGGGAAAAACATCTTCTCATTGTAATGTAGCGGAAGATGTCGAAGGTAATTTTTTCTTCTTCTAATTTTAAGGAAACCCACCTGAATTTCATGGCTCAAGTTAAGTTGATAAATCTTAATTATTTCATGTTTTTATAAAAAATACATGTTTTGACTTGAATTTAAAATTAAAGGATGATAATATAGTTTGACCTAACGTTGAGCGGAAGCATTTACAGCAAGCTCAATCGGCATGATTGAGTTCAAGTAGCCTGCTATACCTGTTCAATTGGCATCGTTTGAGTTCAATATTTTCCAGAGTTAGCTAGTGCATGCGATAATGACGCCTTCAACACGAAGTTAAAAGCCAAATTTCCAAATTACAGACGCGGCCCGATCATGCCATCGATGGAATTCTATTATTCTATTATTAAGAATTTCATAGCTTCTACTCTATAATAATTTTCTGTGTTCTTGAGTTTCTTATACTAATAATAGATGGTCCATGGCCCACGGCGCACCCAAATCAGGATGTCAAGTGTTAATCACCTGCCTGAGTCACTTCGTGTCCATCGCGGTTGTCGGAGATAATTTTTTTATATCAATAATAAAAATAAAATAAATAATTTAAAAAATCAATCCCCTTAAATAAATATATAACTAGATAAAAACTATATATAGTTTAAGCAATTTAAAAATACAGTTATATATATATATATGAAAAACAAAAGAGTTGACATGTGATTATCGGGGCCATCCCATTGGTTTTTTTAGTCAAACGTGGCGCCTCAATTGTATGCTTCTGACTTCTCTGCCTCTCAAAAATTATCTTTGACATTAATATATAAAAATAATTTAAAAATATTAATATATTTTTAATTTCGTTGGGAACCGTGGATAGGCTGAGAGTCGTGTTTAAGGTTTCCGAATCGAGTTTTGATGTGATTTTGTTCTTAAAACAAAGTGATATATTTATGTCCTCTCAGTCATAACCATGTCTAGCCCCGACATAAATTCAATTTAATAGGATTTCTTTAGGTGTTTATAGCTTTCTATTTAATTTATTAAAATACCATGTTTTGTCTTTGTTACACACCAAAAAGGAAATGTATGCATGCACTTGTGAATTTCTATATTGATCATGGTCATGATTTAATTTTAATTAGAAAATAAAAATATATTTTTTTTTATATTAGTAAATGTTTTTTTTTTTAATATAAGTGTATAAAGATAATCAAGAAAACACTGACGAAACATTAAATTGATTTTGTTTTTAAAATAAAGTAAATTAGAAGCCACAGCTGATATCAAACCGTGTCTGAAAGCTTGATCATCAACTAACTAATTAAAAGCCCAAGAGGGACAAGTCTGTTGGGCCGAAACCCAAAAAGAAACCATGTGTTTGTAATCTGGATCGGTAGCGTGCTGAGAAGAACAGCCTTCACATTTTAAGCGTTCCATACACATGGTTGCCGTAAATTCAATTTTTCGTGTGCTGACCGACCGGAAACTGCAGAGGGTTAGAACCTTGTCGGAAAAGAAAGCATGGAAGCTTGACATCAACATATGATAAGCAGTAGATTGATACTTTTGAGATCCGAGGGTCTGAAAGAAAGAGAATTATCTGCAAATTACCTATGCTGTGTTCTTTTTATAAGAAGAAGAAGAAGAAGAAGAAAGGTCCTCGCAGGTTGATGATTGATGGGCACTGCTGTCTCTGGATTCAGATTTGTGTGTGTAGATTGGAGGAGAACACGCGAATCAAGTCATGTGATGTCCGATTGCCTGCTGCCTGCCTAGAAGTTGTTTTGCTCATTAAGCAAATTACTATTTAGTAAGCCAGCTCTCGGCAGCCATGGGGTTTTTTTTATTACATTTTTAGCATGTTGACAGATCAATTATTCACGGGATTTCTTGTCATGAATTCACATGCTATTGTTTATGGTGTCGGTGTATAAGATAAGAGGTACAGGTAATTGAATGAAAATAAAAATATATTTGATTAAAAAAACAATGATAAAAATTAATATTTTTTACTATAAATTTTGAAGTGATTTTTTGTATTTTCAAATATAACATACATTTATATATTGTATTTTTTATTTTTAAAATAACACTTGAAAAAAACTTTAAAAACTATTTAGTTGAAAGAAGGAAAAAGTTATTATTATAATTTTAATGTTTAATTTGCAAGTTAATTTGAAGTAAGGTCCGGGTCACGGATCGACCAAAGTTAGTTTAATAATAAAAATAATTATTGTTATAGTTTTAAAATACAACCCGAGTACATTTACGCTAAAAAAAAAATATTATTATTGTTTTAAAATTTGACTTGAGTGTCAATTCATATCAAACTAAAGATAAAAAATAATCATTGTTATAATTTTAAAATCTAGCTCGTAGATTGACTTAAGTTCATAGAGATATAAAAATGATTATATTATACTTATCAAACTTAACCTGAAGTTTGATTATGGACAAAGTCGACATCAATGGTTGAAAGAATCAACTTAAATCGACTTGAATTAATATAAAAATAATAATAATTATTATTATAGTCTCAAAACATTGTTCAAAATTCAACCCAAGACAAAACTCAATCATGAGTTGAGAGGATTAACCCAATTTAACATGTTTATTTTTTCAACAATAAAAACAATCTCATTTGACCATTTTTTAAAATAATTACAGGTTTTGAACCAATATCTTATAAGGTTGGTTCATAGGTTAATCCAATTTTTATTAAATTAAGTCAATCTTTGCTTCTTCTTTTTTAGATTAACATGGATATCCATGCCAGTTTATGTAAACCTCGATTAATTCTACCAATTCTGAAATTAAAAACCATATAAGATTCTACTAGTCATTATATTAGTCATTATAGGACTCGAATCTAAAATTATAGAAAAAACAAACACCTGAATTCAAAGTTTATAATACTAGGCACCTAGTAGATAATTTTGCTTTGTTTTTGTTAAACCTTGACGAATCTAAACTCAAAATCAAGGTCACATATCAACCTATTAAGTTAGTTCAAATTTTATAATTAAAGACACTATAATATTATTAATCTTAATATTTATTATAAACTAAAAAATCATTTAATTATTTTTTTTATCAAGTTTGACAGTAGAGCATGTGGAAGAGAATATATATATATAAACCATAACGAAAGGTAATGAGACAATTACGTACACACTACAAGATCATTCATGTCTTCACGTCATATTTTATCCCGTTTTAATTGTCCATGCCATTTTCCTTTTCTTTTCTACAAATACGACGTCTACATACTAATAATAATAATACACGATACCATGTGCGGGGAATATTCCAATTTTTTTAACCAATCTTACACGTCACACAAAAAATGGATGGCGAATTTATATAAAAAATCATTGTTAAAAATGTAAAAATATATAAAAGTATAAATAAAATCAATGTTATTATATTTCTTATAACTATAAACAGGTCTTGGATGGCGAGGAATGAATCAATATAACTTGAAAATATTAAAATAATCAATCTTTCTTTGTCTTGCAATTCACAAGAAAAAATTATAATATTATTTATAAAATATTATAAATTTATAAACATGATATTATATTATTTTTTACCATGTAAAAACTTTATAGATTTAAAAAATATTTAAGTAACGTTATGTTTAGCTCGATTTTTTTTAATTCCAAAAAGAAAACAAATTTAATTGTTAAAAATCTCTCTCGAGAAACCCAGGATCCTAGTCATATCCCGCGTGCCATTGATTAGTGGTAAAATAAAATAGTAAGAAATTCATGACCATATTCCACCGGTGAAATTAAAAAACTAAAATAATAAATGAGGATAAATCCAGCTCTGAAATATCTGGACTTTTTTCTTACAAGGCAAGGCGATTGATGGCCATAGCCCCACTCTACGTTTCTTGAACAAATTATTATTATCGAGGTACAGTCGCAGACATAGAGGTTCTTTCCTCCTTGTTTTTGATGCAGTGTGTCAAGAATATAGGCAATCTTCTACCTCTTCTTCCCTGGAATTCCTTATAGTCTCCGAATCTCACATGTTTCTCTCTCTCTAGATTTCTATCAAGTACCTCATCTGTAAGGGCTCCTTTACCCTTAGTTTTCTAGATTTCCCTTAACTAGCTGATCTGTAACTGTGGTTCATGGATTGCTTTATCTCGGCAATCATCAAAAGCCTTTTGGGACTTCACTGAATTTGCATCTGGATTGTATTTTTCCTGATTTCTGCAATCATTTATCGCTTGATAGACAAATGTGCTGGGTTTCCTTGAAATCTTCTGAGCGAATTGTTTTTGTTGTAGATTAGATTGTAATAAATATCTGAAATCCAAGCCATGATCTCTGCGATTCTATTATATTTCCTGATGATTGATTAGACCCATGCTGCAGAATTTCAAATTTCTCAAATAGGTTCTGAAGGTTAATTTTGTTTCGTTTGGAATGAATGTTCTGTAATTATTGTCTTGCTACTTGCTGCAGAAAGGAAGTGTTTCGAGGAAGATGTCTGGTCACATGGGTGCTTTATATGAAAAAAAGATGATGTCAAGCGGTGAAAATCTACTGACTGCTATAGTGCCCTTGATGAAACTTATCTCCCTTATTGGTATAGGATTGGTGCTTGCACACCCGAAAGCCCAAATGATCCCAAGAGCAACATTTAGGCTCCTAAGCAAGCTAGTTTTTGCTCTATTTTTGCCCTGCTTAATTTTCACCGAGCTTGGTGAAAGCATTACGCTTCAGAACATTGCCCTTTGGTGGTTTATCCCTGTCAATGTGTTGGTTAGCACAGTCATTGGTTGCTTACTCGGGGTGGCAGTGGTGCTTATATGTCGCCCGCCTCCACAGTTTAACAGACTCACCATTATTATGACTGCCTTTGGCAATACTGGAAATCTCCCTCTTGCCATTGTTGGATCTGTCTGTCATACTAAAGATAGCCCATTTGGACTGCATTGCCACTCGAAGGGGGTGGCATATGTCTCTTTTGCCCAATGGGTTGCAGTGATTCTTGTTTACACCCTAGTTTATCACATGATGGAGCCTCCAATGCAGTACTATGAGATTGTCGAGGAAGGAAGCGAGATTGAGGAACAACCAATTAGTAATGTCAGTAGACCTCTCCTTGTAGAGGCTGAATGGCCAGGCATCGAGGAAAAAGAAACTGAACATTCAAAGACGCCCTTTATTGCTAGGATCTTTAATAGTATCTCAAGTCTTTCACAAACTACTTTTCCAGACATTGACCTTGGTGAACGCAGTTTGAGCAGTCCCAGGTCCATTCAGTGTTTGGCTGAGCCAAGAGTTGTGAGGAGGATTAGGATTGCAGTTGAACAAACTCCCATCCAGCATGTACTTCAACCACCAACAATTGCTTCTCTATTTGCCATCATCATTGGAATGGTGCCTCAACTAAAAGCTTTTTTCTTTGGATATGATGCTCCTCTATCTTTTGTAACAGACAGTCTAGAAATTTTAGCTGGTGCTATGGTGCCTTCTGTGATGCTAATTCTTGGGGGTATGCTTGCGGAGGGGCCAAAAGACTCTACTCTTGGTCTTCGAACTACAATTGGCATAATAGTTGCAAGGCTTTTGGTGCTTCCTCTGCTGGGAATTGGTGTGGTAGCACTGGCTGATAAACTGCATCTTCTTGTCCAGGGTGATGCAATGTACAGATTTGTGCTCTTATTGCAGTACACAACACCAAGTGCCATTCTATTGGGAGCAATTGCCAGCCTGAGGGGTTATGCAGTTAAGGAGGCCTCTGCTCTTCTCTTCTGGCAGCATGTCTTCGCCCTGTTCTCCCTTTCATTGTACATCATTATCTACTTCAAATTACTCGCTTATATATGAGTTCGTGGTATCTTACAGCCTCAAAGTATCGTATTGTTTGCATCTAAGTTCTGTCAGATTGCTGCTGTCCCTTTCATTGGAGTACTTTGCTTTTTAATAAGATGGAATTCTGTTCATTTGCTTTCTTTGCTCTGCTGGTTACTGGTGGTGGTAATGAAAGGTGCGTGCTTCCTAAAATTTGGTTTTGTTGAGTTATTAAATGGGGTTCTTATCCTGTAAAATATTTCTGAGAACATTTTTAGCAGTCAGGTATGATGTAGACAGATACAGACAGCTATGTGTAATGACAAAATGCTGGATTGTATTCAGAAGTTATTTTTTTTCGTTTGCTTTTACAAAATTTTAATCCCAATTTCCATCTAGCGGTTTCACCTCGACGGCCAGCATTCCTCTTTAAGTTGCACGGAAATGGATTGCTGCAATGCATATTTGAATTGGAGCACTGGACAAATGCCACACTTTTTCACAGGATACATGGCTGGTGATTCCCTTATAATTTTTATCCTTACATTCATTTGGCTTATATTCGTTTGGATTAACCAAATTAACCTTTGTGTAGACAATTGAACAAGGTTATTCAGAAGTTATTTTTTTTCGTTTGCTTTTACAAAATTTTAATCCCAATTTCCATCTAGCGGTTTCACCTCGACGGCCAGCATTCCTCTTTAAGTTGCACGGAAATGGATTGCTGCAATGCATATTTGAATTGGAGCACTGGACAAATGCCACACTTTTTCACAGGATACATGGCTGGTGATTCCCTTATAATTTTTATCCTTACATTCATTTGGCTTATATTCGTTTGGATTAACCAAATTAACCTTTGTGTAGACAATTGAACAAGGTTATTCTATATCTTTTTATGAGAACAATTTCTCCAGGGAAAAAATTATTCTTCTTAATTAAACTATTTTATCATGAACCGGAAAAATAGTCACATGGGTGCAAGTTGATATCATTAATATCTTACTCTGCAGAACATGTGCTTTGTCATCCTATTCTTTTACTTGCTCCTCGTCTTCACCGTTGTCATCCTATTCTTCTTCTTCATGTTTTCATCCATCACCAATGCATCGCTTTCAATATCCTACTCAAGGGAAAGGATTTTTGCCTTCGTTCTTCAATGGCAAGAGTGTTTTTCTCACCGAGAGTAGATCACTGGCTCCGGCTTCAATGAGAGGGAATAAAAATTGTCGTGAGAAGAAGAAAGGTGGGTTGTGGTCCAAGTTGCTGTGTCGTCCGAAATACAAGAAGGTTGAGGGAGGATTGGTACGCTATTCTCGATTCAATCCTATAAGAAAGGGACTTGTTGGAGACTGACTTTGAAGTTAAGAACATTATAAACGCAATTAAACATGTATTTATGAATGTATCAGTGATGGCCTCGAGCTGAAGTGTAAAAACAAGTTGAGTTGTTTATTTTGTTTTTCTTATGACCGTTCTTTTTGTATTTTGGCGTTGAAAGAATAGGAATTTTTCAGTCATCTTTTGAACGAAGACAAAGGGGGAGAAAAGAAGTCCATTTACTAAACGGTTCACAAAAGTTCCGCATCTTCAGTCCAACCAAACGGTTCAGACCAAATCACAGGCAAGATTGACCTTCAAATATGACAAGATTTGTGGACCCAAGCAATATTCTTTCCCAAGAAGATCAGTGCCAGAAACAAAAACGTATTTTTCTTTTCAATCTTCTCAAGTACTCTCTGTAACATTGCATGTCATTATAAAAAATAGACCAGCTATACCTTTCCTTTTCTCTTCGGAGCCAAGAGAGTGACAAAATCAGCAGCTTTATAATAATAAAAACGATGGCGGTTTTGACATAACCCATGAGATTCTATAAAAAGAGGTAAATATTCTATGCACTAAAAGGAAGGAAATCGTTCATGGCTCCAAATTGTATCCGGTGGTTGGGAACAAGCAGAGAATCGTAATAACAGCAGGGGGCCAGCGCCTTGTTTGCCACTTGAGTCTTCGGATGAGGAGAGGTTCATTGTTTCCAATATATGGACCCGATCCTGGAAGAGAAAGAGATCGCAGGTCAAGACCATTGCCCACAGTGGATCGATAATAGCCGTCCAAGAAAATCCTGTCAATGTCGGCCGCAGTCTGAAAACCATGTATTCTCGAGAAGAGTGATTCGTCGCTGGTGAACCGACCATCCATTCAATGAATGGCTGCAAAGCATCGATACTGTCTGTCTATCACTTCGGAAATATCATTGGACATCTGACATTATAAAACAGCTGTGCTTTATTTCAATTTCAGGAATTTGATACTAAGTATTTACCACTGTTATTCAAAAATGTTTTTTAGAAGAATTATTTTTTTTATTTTAAATTAATTTTTTATATACATCATTAGATCATTTAGATATATTGATAACAAAAATAATTTTTTAAAAATAAAAAAAATATAATTTTGATGCACTTCTAGATGAAAAACATTTTAAAAAACAACCATAACTATACTCCTAAACATATATAATAATAAACACTTTGTTGTCCCAACTCCTAATAATACAATATTATGCATAATCATATCATCTAAAAATTTAAGTTATTAGGTAAAATTATAGGATATAATTTATAGTATTCTCTAATACACTCATTTAAGTGAAAGCCTATTTAGTTTGAAACTTGCACAAATACACATTATCTTATATTTAATTTTTATAAAATAAAATAAAGGTGGTGAGATTGAAACCCGTGACCTCTAGGTTAACAAAACTCTAATATCATGTTAATGAATCATCTCATCTAAAAATTTAACATGATATCAGAGCCTTGTTGACTCAATGATCACGAGATCGAATCTTACCACCCTTATATTCTATTTGATAAAAATAAAAAACACGAGGTAGTGTGAGTCTATACATTTTTTAAGTCCAAATTTTTTTTATTTGAGAGAATATATTGAAAATTAATATAAATCATATTCTGAAATCTTATCTGATAGTTAAATTTCTTGAATGAGATAGTTCTTTAAGAATGCATAAACATATATATTTAGATAATTTATTTTAGATTTTTTTATCTGTGATGTTATCATGTCAAAATTATTGAAATAATTAAAAACAAATAATTTTATATCTTTATATTTCTATTTTATATTTAACGTATCTTTCATTCTTAGAGTAGTGTTAATTAATATTAAAATCCAACAATTACTAATAATTTTGTTTGGAGATTGTAGAGGAAATGTATCAAAGTTCACCGATAGACTGATTGTCTTGTGATGTTAGATAGTCATTATTGAAAAAGAAAATAAAAAAGGTCCCTCTCAAAATTAGCTTGGTAAGCATAGCGGTGTACAGCTAGGCAATTATCAACTGTCTCGACAAGCATTATATTTTATGCAGCAACTCGAGAGAGCATATGCCCTCTGTCCAGTCCACCCTCCACCACTGTCTCCTTCTATTTCCTTTGTCGTCAGTTGTTTCAATAAACTAAGATCATGATCCTAAACTTCCAATGCACATTGTCATGGTGTGACTACCCGATTATTAAAAAAATTTAATTAAATCAACTCATTGAAGACCTATGCTGGATTTATTGTCTTAAGATTATTTTTGTTTAGAAAATATTATTTTTATTTAATTTTTTTTATATCAGTACATTAAATTAATCTAAAAACACTATTTTTTTTAATTTAAAATAAAAATAAAAATTATTAATTTAAAAAAATGCTTCTTAAGCACCCCTTAATATTTTATCTAGAGTGAATTATTATTTTTATGTATTTACTTAGGATTTTAAGATTTGATTGTGACTTAGATAACGTAGTTTATCAAAATTAAGTAATTAATGGTTGCGATTTGAGAAATAATTAAACACGTAATCTACCGAGCAGCGGTAATTATCCTCGCTTGAAAAATGTTTTTTATTATTATTATTATTTATTTCATGAATTTTGCCAAGCACAAGATCCTTTTCCTTTTCAAGAAAAAAGAAAAAATCGTCAAACACGCATAACATCATAGGTGGAGGGGTCGGACGCTACACGCAATAAGTAGGGGTGGGGCTGGACACGCGTCACCTGGCTGGAAGGAAGTAAAGTAAAGAAGAATCTGCTCTTTTCCTTCTCCGCTCAATTAAAGCAATTTCCATTCCACTAAAAAAACCCTAATTCTAATTTCAAACAAACCCTTCCCTTTCCTCCTCCAGCCAGGATAGGGATAGGGATAGGGCTACCACCACCACCACCACCACCACCACCCTTCTTTCCTCCCCCTATAAATATCACCAGAAGCCAACCCTTCTTCTCCACACACATACACACCAATCTCCAAACCCATCTGCATTTAACTCAACGTCCCCTCCTTCCTTCAACAATGACCTTGTAATCCCTTTTCCATATTTTCTCTGTTTTCCTACTGACATAAAACAATTTATATTCTTTTTATTTCTAAATGGCTATCCCTTGTCCAGCTTTTTTTGGATCAGAAATGCCATCCATAGAATCAGGAGCCTTGTCTCCTCCTCCTTCCCCGTTAATCCTAACCCAAGACGAGCTCAAAAAAATAGCCGCCTACAAAGCCGTCGAGTCTGTTCAATCCGGTATGGTCCTCGGCCTTGGCACCGGCTCCACTGCCAAACACGCTGTCGACCGTATCGCCGAGCTCTTACACCAAGGCAAACTGAAGAACATTATAGGCATACCCACCTCTAAAAAAACCCACCAGCAAGCCGTGTCCCTTGGCATCCCTTTATCCGATCTCGATTCTTATCCCGTCGTTGATCTTGCAATCGACGGTGCTGATGAGGTGGACTCGAATCTCAATTTGGTGAAGGGGCGTGGTGGATCTCTGCTCAGAGAGAAAATGATCGAGAGTGCTTGCAAGAAGTTTATTGTCATTGTTGACGAGTCTAAATTGGTGGCTCATGTCGGTGCCAGTGGTGCTATGCCTGTTGAAGTTGTGCCATTTTGTTGGAAATTTACTCAAAATAGGCTACAAAGTTTGTTTGATTACGCTGGATGTGTAGCGAAATTGAGGTCTAATAATGGTACTGAAGATGGTGAGATTTTTGTTACCGATAATGGGAACTATATCGTGGATTTGTTTTTCAAGAAGGATGTGGGGGATTTAAAGACTGCCAGTGATGCTATTCTGAGGCTAGCTGGGGTTGTGGAGCACGGGATGTTTCTTGATATGGCAACCACTGTTATTGTTGCAGGCGAGCTTGGAATCACTATCAAGAATAAGTAGATTGAGATTTAGAAGATCGTGTTCCACAAATTTGAAATTTTTGACGGGGTACTAATCAAGCCTGAAAATTTGACCATTCTGTTACTGTAACAGTATTGACAGAAATTGCGCTGCGGCGGAAGGTTGAGGGATCCCTCCGTATTTTTTTTCAGAATTTTATTAGGAAAGATGGTTTAGACTCTTTAAGGTTCTAGGATTATTTTAGCATTTGAATAATCTTAGCAGCTTATTGAATGTCAGCTGTCATCTCTTGTTCTTTTCAATATAAAATTGACCCTCCTTTCAAGTTTATTGTTTAGTTTTCATATATTATATATTTTGATGATTTGATTGACTGGATCAGAGTCGTTAGGCTTCTTGTTAAAACAAAGGGTTTCTGCTCTGTGCTGTTGAAAATGGGTAACTGTTGCTCGGTGATTGCAACTTGGCAACGATATACAGTGATTGAAGGGGCAAAACGTATCTGTTTTTTCTTTCAGCAAGCATTTGTCTGGCTAATTCTTGTCAAGGCCCCGTATATTTCTGCTGTTGGAGTGAAGTGCTTTTTGGGTGTTTATCCTTTTCTAGTTAATGGTTGCACGGAGCTGTTTGAAAGAGCTATTTTAGGGCATGTCTTGAGAGGCAGAAGCCCCATTTGTAAAGTTGCAAGCTGTTGACTCTCGTTAGCTAGTTCGCTGAATGGATTCATGCATAAGCTCACAACTTTTTTCCTCCGTGGTTGAATCTGTTGGCAATTTTCTTTTTCTTTTTGTTGTGAATACTAATCTCTGTTTTAGTAACACGGTAAGTTCAGGTGAGGTTCGTTGACCCTTTCCCTGGCTTCATAAATCCTGTCTAGAAGTTGTTTACCAGCTTCTTGTTATATTGCTTTAGAAGTGCCTTGTAAGTTGTGGACTTGAAGGAATTTGGCATTCTGAATTGGAATTTGGTTCTCTTGCAAAAATGATTTTGGTTATGGAGTTATGTTCATGGACGATACTTTATGCAATCGTTCTGATACACTTCATTCACACGTGTTATTTGATGGAGTTAATAATTTCTAACAAGATACGCACCACCCTACTTGAGATATTTCTGAGACTGGTGGTGTTCATGGAGAAGAAACATTGTGAACTCGGCTGGTTGAACTGTATCTATTGCTCCACTTGTGTTTGTTAATGCCAGTTCTAAAAAGGAGTTGTGAGGCCGATGCTTACAGGCTTACAAAATAATGACGAGGGTGGATTAATTAAACATTACATCAGTATATTGAGTTGAAATCCAAAAGTAAAAGATTTCTGAAAGGAAACGCAGGTGGTTGGTTTTTCAGACTACCTGGCTATTAGACTTTCTGCAGAGCTATTTTGGTGAAGAAAAGGGCCTAGGCCTTGTCTTTTTTTCTTTCTCCTGATTTATTCCAGAACCACCCGGGTATGGATGACCTCGAATCTTGTATTAGATAAGAAAAGTGAGGATAGCGCTTCAGTTCATCGTCCATGCTTCCCAGTACAAAACTGGAGATACATTCTGCCTATGCTGTATTTGTATTGCTTAATGGATGATCAACGGTGATTCCTTGATTGCACATTGTGATGGAGCTCGTATTAACATACCTGCGCTCCTGGTAGTACGGGTGTGGATGCTTTTACACTGTAATCACTGCCACTCCGAAAGATTACTGAAAGTATACACGGGATTCTCTCATTTTGAAAGATCCACGAGCTTAGTCATTGTACTTCTGTAGTTACTTACAAGGACCCACTATAATGAAAGAGAGCAAAGCGTATAAAATTAAAAACATCCACAAGAGAGTGGGCATGACCATATGGAGTAGCTGGGCTTGGATTCATAAAGTTAATGGCCATTCTGTTTCCAAGTCATATACAGGCCTGTTTACGGGTCCAGTCATTGTGGTTTCATGACCATGTCTACGTACCGATGGTGGTGGGGGTAAAGGGATTTACTAATTATTAGGATCTGATGCGTTCGTGAGCCTAAAGTCATTTGAAGCAAATTTCTACTGCAATGGCTGGACTCGCTTTCTTCGTGCGTAAGAAAAGAGAAAGGGCCACCTTCCAATTATCAGATGCTTATAATTTTACTGTGCATCTGTTGAAAAAGAAACTGGTTGGGCCGAAAGCAAATCTTGATAATGACATGGATGGAATGATAAAGGCTATAGTAGAGCTTGATGAAGATAGGGAAATGCTTTTCAACTTTCCTTTTTCTTTTTAACTTTGTATATTGCAGGAATCCGTTCTTGAGTGTCTTCTCTCAATTTTTGCAGAGAAGATCATAAAGGAACCTGGCAGATAGTGAGAATATTATCGGTCCTTTGTGGTACGAAAGAATTGAGGGAAGCAGCTTTGAGGATAGTATCTAGGGCACGAGAAAGAGCAAAAATATGTGCTTAAGGATTCATTTAGAACGTTTATCATGACATCAGGTCCATGTCCGATGTATATTTGTAGATTCTTTTCATTTATAAGTTGCAGTCAAAATCCAACCATCAACCCTTATTACTATTTATATTTTATATTTTAAAAATGCTTTTTTTCTTTCAAAAATATATTAAAATAATATTTTTTTATTTGAAAAATTATTTTTAATATTACTACATAAAAACATCTAAAAATACTTTTAATTTGAAATAAAAATATTTTTTTTTAAATATGGTGAGAAGCATTCGGGTGTTGATGGTCCATATTTTCCAGTGCTATCGTATAATTAAGGTTATCAATACCGTTCTGGTTTTTCTATTAGTACAAAATATTTTGGTTTCGAAACATTTCGGCATGTCATTTTGGGGTTGTACTGTTCATATATAATTAATTAATGAATTATATATATATATATATGGAAAAAAATTAAAATATTAATTTAACAAGCATAATTAAAATTCAAGATAAATTAACTTTAAATTATATAATACAGACACAAAGTCAAACAAATATAATATTAAAATTAAAAATACAATCATAAGTTAATCAAAATAAAAAAAATTTTAAAACCAGAACAATATACCCATAACAATATCAAAATATTTCAAATAGAATTAAAACCAAAATAAAAATAAAATCATTTCATCTTGATTTTAAATGGCAGAGACTATTCCAGCCATTCCAACCAGAATAAAACAATATTGATAACCCTCCGTAAAACAAGACAAAGCAAGAAAAGGGCATTGCGCCAGTGGTAAGAAAAGGGGAGGAGGGAGAGGGGCTTTCTCCACCGTGCAAATCCTTACTGAACCACATGGAAAGTAAACACCAACACTCGGCAAAAGTCGTATTGAGGACACGCAATTCTTTTGGAAGTTAGCACTTTTTATTTAGAAATATATTAAGATAAAATAATATAAAAAACATTAAATATTTTCAATTTAAAAAAAAAAGATAAAAATAATTTTTTTTAAAATAATAATTCTGAAATGGTAACAGTGCAAAGGCACCTGTTAGCTTTGCAAAATTGGTTTAGACACACACACACACACACACATATATATATATATATAGTATACTTGGCTTCCACGTCTAGGTGTTCTTACATGTCGGTAAACGTTAAATTCCCTTGACAACAATATGGGGCTCCAAATTAAACAGTGATTGGACTCTGAGCCGAGTTAGGGTCTTAAAAATAGGAGGTCCGGTATGAAAATACTAGGTTAAACTCGCAAATAGAACAATAAATTAAGAATAAACACCACGGATAATATACGAAGCATATATGAGCCAATATTTTTTAGTATTAAAATATTTTTAGAATTGAAATTGCTATTTAAAATATTTTTTATTTAAAATTTGTATTAAAATAATATATATTTTTTTATTTTTTAAAAATTATTTAATATTAAAATAATATAAAAATAAAAACTACATTTTTTAAAAAAATAATGCGACAAACAGGTCATTAGTAGCCGAAAGATAGGATGACATCAAAATGGAGTTCCGTGCTGGTTTTTATTTCTTCACTTAACCTGATAATGGAATGTCGTCATGCCACGAGTCCTGTCTCTCCAGCTTTATTGTTGTTATTTCTTCACTCCTTTCAAGGCTATGACATATGACATGCAATTACCAGCCGTATCTCTGGATTAATTTTTTTTTCCTGAAAAAAGTTACAGATTTTTCATTTTAAATTAATGAATTTTAATATTTTTAAATTATTTTATATATTAACATTAAAAATAAAAAAAATATATTATAGATATATTTAAAAAAAACTTAAAATAACAATTTCAACCTCGATCTCAGTCCTTGGAACGGCCAAGCAAAGCAAAAGCCAAACCCGAGACAGATAATTACGTACGTCAGGATCTGGATGTGCCATTTCATACTACACTGACCTGTAATGTTCTTGGTTATAAGCTATGGAAAATCTACATTCATGGCCATGGAACAGGATATTTGGATCATGTGGTGTTTCCATTTGAAGATAACTTGGAAAGGCAGCAATCTTTCTTAACTCGTCGCCCGAAAACAATAAAGTTTGGTTTATTCTCAAAAAAAAAAAAAAACTTTGAATTAACAATCCACGAGTCTTGTAAGTTGTATGTGACCGTGTTCTTCTTGCCCTTAATTTCAAAGAAAATCTCCTCCACAGGATGAAAAAAAGAGTAGAAAACGTGGCCTGATCTGCACCCTGTAAAAGACAGATTGAACAAACGCGGACGATCCGCGTAGTCAGGTGGCGGTGGTGCACAAAAGGCGCGCTGCTTTTCATGCACTGTGATTGATTGTAGAGGAATTGCTGGCCCCACAAATCCGGGCGTAGATATTAGACTCTGGGGGTATAGATGGGCCCACCCTGTCTCTTGCCACGCGTCGCTTCAAGTCCCAAAACTAAGATTTCACTCCTCAGAAAAGAAGAAGAGAGGGGGGGGGGGATATGCTTTTCCAAGATACATACATCACATATAATACAGAGGCCATGTGATTTGATTTGATCTGCTAATAGATCTTATCAAAACAAAGGTCTGCATGGGACCCATCTCTCAACGAATTTGGGGTGGTTTAGTCGTAACGAAATGGAGAGCAACATGTAGCTACGCTACACCTAACCCATTCAATAAAATCTCCATGACAGCTCAACGTTGTTATTAATTGCCTTCTGAAAGAAAAAGACCATCTTAACCACATACACACTGACTGACTGGATTTTTCGTGCCGAAGATCGACAAGTAATTTTTTTTATATATAATATTAATTATTTAAGATGCCAATATTAACAAATAAAAAACATTATTTGACAAGTACTAATGCATACAAGCAGCGGCCCAAACCGTGCCGTTTCGTCGTAGATCATTTCATTTTCATCCCTGGAAGCAGGGATTTGCGAGGATGTAACTGTCATTAAGAATTATCTGAGGGGCAGGGGAGTCAAAGAGGGAAAAAATAAAAGTCGCTATAACAAAAAATGGGGAAAAACAGAAAGGACAAAAATAAGCAACTGGTAATAAATCATGGAAAGTAGTTTAATAAATAATTAATGTTCATAATAATAAAATAAAAAAAGTAGTGTGCGCGCTTTTAGTTAATGCACCTAGCAAGCTTAGGCAAGCTTTATAATGGAGGGGATGCGGAAGGCTCCCCTGTTAAGTAATCAACCACACCCGCCTTTTCAGTTCCTTCTACCCATGTGAGGATCAACTTTTTTTAGCTGCAAATCAGGACCATCTTTTTACTCCCTCTCCATCTAATAAACGATATTCACATACTAGAATAAACACGCCACTCGTTCTGTCCTTGAATTTTTTCCTTGATTTTTTTTCTTGACTTTTCTAGATTTGGAGAGAGTGAGAGTGAGAGAGAGGTCAAGATATTCTGGAATGGATTTTCTTGATTTCTTTTGGTGTTAAGAGGAATTTCTGGTTTCGCTGCAAAGCATGAAGATGCTCGTGGTTCCAAGATTTGGTTTCGTGTTTCTTGTCGTTTCTTTGAGCTGCTCTGTTTTAGCTCTGCCTGGAAATAGGCCTCCTAAAGATCCTCTCAAGTATATCTTAGGTATGTTTTCAGCAATGTGCATTCTGGTGGCTTGGTGCATTTGGAAAAATTAATGATATTCCTTCCATTTTTCAACATGTATTATCTGGCTCTTTTGTCCACATTTGTTATCTGGGTTCTTGTTAGTTTTCAGTAAAGTGTACGATCTTGTTGCTCTAAGACAACGTTGCTATTTGCATATCAGATATGCTCATTTCGGATGAAAATTGAGCTTGGCAGTTAGTACCGAGCCTTCTGTGTTAGGCGTGCACTTATTTCTAGAGATTTGCCAGCCAAATGGGGTATCAATGATTTTCGTTTTACTAATTTAATAGCCCTCTTTGCTTATTACGTAAAAGGAAAGGGGCGAGCTTTTACTTCTTGTGCAATTGACCGTGAGTATGTGCAATGGACTAGATTAAGAATTTTGGTATGAATTATCATGTAATAGTTTCCCCCCCCCGGGTTATGCTGTCATGTTTGCAGGGCAGGAGAATTTAGGGCCGTTTAGAAATGGAATCACGGAGACTGATGCGCAAGCACCTGGGCCTTCTGATTACAGGTCTACTAACACACTTGTGTTGGCAGCAAAGAGGACAGATCGACCGGACATTCTTCGCGGATTTAAGCGTTATCGAGAAGGTTGGAACATCACCGATCCCCATTACTGGGCTGTAAGTCTCGTTTCTATATTTTACGTTATATCAATGTTGCAGTTGACTATACAGCTATGATAAGATTGAACACATCACCTTTTGAGATATTGGCTAAAAGAAAATGAGTACCATGAGAATCAACGAAAGGGTGTTACCTAGATCTTTAATTGGCATGTTAGAATTGCCGTTGTGTTCTGAAGCAACATTCGCTTCGGAAAGCATAAGAATATATTATTTTGATCCACACCTGTTGTTTATCAACAGTGTCGAATTAACTTGGCAATGTTGGTTCTACAGCTTTCTAAGAGGGAATGGTTAAAATTTAGCCGTGAAACAAGGCTATTAGCTTGTTAGTACTTGTCGTTGTTTTCTGTACAGCTCTTGTGGGAGGCAGGCTGTGTTATTTGCTCATATATTAAAGATCAGATATAGGTAACTGTGACATTAAAAAGTCGTTGCATGAAAATCATCAACGTGTTAGTGTGCTTTCACTTTAGTCCTAATGTCATTGGTTACTAGTGTTAGTATCCTTTTCTTGTCTGTCTTCATCTCTAATTTTCCATATTTACATGCTGTACATAGTTTTGGAAAGGTTCTGTTTTTATTCTTCAGTGTTCTCAGTTCTGACCCTACTATCTGCAGTCTGTTGGCTTCACAGGTGCTGCTGGATTCGTTCTGGCTTTCCTGTGGTTTTTTTTGTTTGGCTTTGCCCTTGCAGCACATCATTGCTGCAAATGGAGAATTAACATTAAAGATAAAGGATCAAGCCGATCTCAAAGGATTTGTCTCATAATGCTTATACTATTCACTTGTGCTGCAGCGTAATAATCTTAACTGCCACCTTCCCTCTACTGTTATAACCTTAAGTTTTTTCTGGCCTTTTGTTTCATATATTACCACATGATGGTTTTTGTGTTTGCTTTATTGCATATATAAAAGGATGGATAAGTATATTGTACGCCTATTCTTTTCATCATCTGTCATTATATTTTACTGATTATGATACTAAGTTGATTTAGAATCACATTTGATGTGAATTAATTGGCTTGTTGTGGGAGAGAGAAATGTCAAGTTTCCACTATCTGACATTTGACCATCATTATTTGAAGTTTCTAATCCATCATTCAAATGAATCCATTTTATTTGTGAGGATAATGTGTAGACTGAAGTGTTTCTGGAACTTGGGTGGTTAATTGTCTGTCTTAAAACTTTAGTTTCTAGAGTTCCTACTTTTATTTTTTATTTTTTTTGCAATTGCATGAACGATTACAGATAAATATATAATACTTAATTTCTCAAGTATCCACCATGTCATTCATAACCGATTTCCATGTCTTACAGTTAAGCAGGTCTCTCCTATTTCTGAATCAATGCATTGACCTTTCTTTGTGGCCCTTCCTGATGCCTTATTTTGTTGTTTTATAGGATTGGATGTATCCTTCTCTGTGTTGGGCAGGATGACTTTCACGGTGAAGCTATGAATACTCTGAAATATGTCGTAAACCAGTCAGACTACACTGTGCAAACCCTGAAAAATGTCACCGAGTATCTGTCCCTTGCAAAGACCATCAATATAGCCCAGCTTGTCCTTCCTTCCAATGTCATGGATGATATTGACAAGTTGAATGTGGATCTGAATGCTGCGGCTGATACACTGACAGAGAAGACTAGTGAAAATGCTGGAAAAATAGTAAAAGTATTCAATGCTGTGTATGTTTCAGAATCCTTGGTAAATTACCAACCAGGATTTTTTATTAATATTCATGATGTTAATGGGCTGGATCTGAATTTATCGTTGCAGGCGGTCAGCATTGATTACTGTGGCTGCAGTGATGCTTATCCTGGCTCTTCTTGGTTTTTGTAAGTATTTCCAGTGGAGCCTTGCTGACTGACAGCTCATTTTATTTCTCATCCGTTCAGTTCTTTCCTGCCTGTAACTGATGGACATGTTTTTGTTTCAGTGCTGTCTATCCTTGGACATCAACATGCAATTCATATGTAAGTTACCCCTGTCTTTGTTGGATGCATGATGTATAATATCCATCTTTGCAACTCACTGGATGCTTTTCATTTTTGTATCTGATCACAAACATATTGTTGCAGATTTGTAGTGAGTGGGTGGTTGTTAGTGGTGGTTACCTTCATTCTTTGTGGAGTTTTTATCCTTCTCAACAAGTAAGATACTGATATTCTGTATCTTAAATGGAGTGATGTCCATCATTAACATTATGCTGTGTTTGCTCGTGTGCAAAATTTGAATTTTACTATGCTGTGCATCATGTTTATGAGAAACCCCTTTCACATGTAATCATAAACAATTATGTGCTGTATGGCTTATGAAATTATTTGTTTCATGTGTAGCCTGCTATATTCACAGTGATGATCAAGTGCCTTTTGTAGTCTGATTTTATGATTGCTTTTTGCTTGTCCTCTGAAGTTATTTTTGCTGAATTATGCCTGAGGCTCACTTCAATATTGTGCCAAGATAAATATGATATTTTTGCGAAGTGCACTTTGAATACTTAGGCTGTATTGCTGGTGCTTTTGAATACTTGAATGTGGAATTTTTCTTCAGTTGAAAAGGAATTGTGTATCTAACTATTTGATTTCATTTCAATTATGAAAATATAATATTTTGTGCCTTTGCAACAGTGCGATTTCTGACACCTGTTTGGCCATGGAAGAATGGGTGGAAAATCCTCATGCAGCATCTGCTCTTAGCAGCATTCTTCCTTGTGTTGACCAAAGA
Organism: Salix dunnii; assembly: GCA_015731905.1. Taxonomy (NCBI): domain Eukaryota; kingdom Viridiplantae; phylum Streptophyta; class Magnoliopsida; order Malpighiales; family Salicaceae; genus Salix; species Salix dunnii. The sequence continues at coordinate 6,878,323 of CM027668.1, read as the reverse complement.
ACAACAAACAACACACTCGTGCAGAGTAAAGAAGTCATCACTGATATTGTAAATGTTGTCAATACCTATATATACACGTTTGCAAATGCAAATCCATCCCAGACCGATTTTAATTATTATAACCAGTCTGGACCTTCCTTGCCTCCTCTGTGCTATCCATTTGACTCTCATTATCAAGATCGTCAATGCGAGCCCCGAGAGGTGTCTATGGCAAATGCATCTGTGGTATGTCCGTATCTTTTTCGGTCTACATCTTACTTTGGCTTGCATAAATTGTGATGACTTTTGATCCCTATTAACCAATAAATTCTGCTTGGAGGATTAGTTTACCATGCAGAATGGGATGACTCAGGAATTCTGTCATCATAGCTCATGAGATTCACTTCATACTCTTTGTACCAGATTTGGTTGTGATTGATAAGTAGAATTAAATTCAGCCACTTCATTTTATCAGTATCGCGTAAGAGGGGTTTTCACATAAAAAATGAAGTAGCTGATATTTAGTTTTAACTTTGTACAGTACTGCGTTAGAATTTGCTATTTCAATGTATAACTTGACACGTGGACCTTCCAACTGATTTGATGCTTGGTCACAGTCCCTTACTTCACTCAGAGTTGGAAAATTATGAGCTTCACATAATTGTCAGACTGAACACTGGGATTTTGTGAGGAAAGAAGTGGGAATATGATCGTTTCCTTTTGGTGCCTTTGCGCTGTAGTTTTTTATGCTTTTTCTGGCCTTAATTATTTTAAGGATATCCCTGGACACTAAGTTCCATGTCAAACTACTCGATTACCTGTTGTGTACTCATGGAACAAATTTGAAATCCATTTAATTGTTTAAATTCTCAGGTCTGGCAGAACTACACCTGCATGGTTTCATCATCTGGGCTGTGCACAACTGTTGGTAGGGTGATCCCTGACATCTATAGACAATTGGTGGCAGCAGTTAACGAAAGCTATGCTCTTGAGCACTATACCCCGGTTTTGCTCAGCCTCCAGGATTGCAAGTTTGTCAGGGACACATTCCAAGAAATCACCTCGAGTCATTGCCCTCCATTGGAACATTATCTCAAGATTGTAAATGCGGGGCTGGGCTTGATCTCAGTGGGAGTTTTGCTGTGTCTCGTTCTCTGGATACTATACGCCAACTGCCCCCTAAGGGAGGAAATGTTTGCGAAGATATTCTCGCCAATAAAATGCAGCAGTGGCTGTACAGGTGTTAAGATAGGTTGTACAAGTAGTGGCAAGAATGATGTATCGTTGTCGATTACAAGTGTAGCGTAGTAAAAATCAGTGTAAGATTAGGCTGTTTCTCAAGTTTGCTGTATATCCCCTATTAGGGGAAGAAACCAAGATGGGGCGAAGTTCCATTTTGAGTTGGAGATCATAGCCATTGCAATGTACTTGCTACTACTGTATAGTGCAAATAGTAATTTTGTTTTATCTCTGTTCTTGGCTTGTTATTCTGCATGTACAATCCAAATCAACCTCCGTGATGGTTTTTCCTCATTATCCGTATGACACTGAACATCCGTTGGGTACTTTTTAAAATTTCTCTGGCTATCAGAGTCCCTACATTCGTTGGGAAGGTAGTGTCTGCGAGGTAATGAGCCACCTTCAATTTTTATTTTAAATGTATATACACAAATCAACTCTCTTATGACTATCATACAGGCATTAGTAAACATGAACATGCACCTTGATAAAATTTTGAAGCGAGAGGACTGCACCTTCTTTTCTCAGTTTTCAGAAAAACATTATAATGAAAGCGAATTTTCCCACTTTATTTTAACTGGATCAAGACTTGTCTACTGAAGAAAATCAAACTGTAAAGGTAAACTAAACACAAGTTCATAGGCTTATATGCATCTGTTATTCACTTTGTTGAATGCATCTGATATTTTAGATGTAACAAAGAAAAAAGGAATACTCTGCTATGTCTTCATCCTAACTATAGCTGGGAAAGAGTCATGGCACCCAAACACTCAAACCCTTACATTTTCATTCTAAGTTTGTTAATTTTAGTTAATTATATCCTTCAAATCACGTGTTGTTCCTACTGTAGCCTTTCCTTTCTTGTATCCTACGATTTTCATACTAGATATTCCAAAATTTATAGTTTTGCCCACATTGTTTGATTACAGAAATTTCTTCAGTAATTATCATCCAACTTGGAGTGACCTTTGGAAGTTTATCTCAGCAATTCTATTTCCTGCTAAACGGGAGGTGGAGTTCTGGGTTAGCACAGTTAGCTTAAGAGAAGAAGAGAAAAACAGATGATAGATGAAGAGGATTTTGTAGCCCAACTGCTTGCGGTAAGATATCAAACGATTAAACATGTGTGTGTGTTATTTATGCCAAACTACTTCTCCAGTTTTGGCAAAGAGTGGATGATCAGCTCACCCACTCTGCCTTATTATGTGAATCATGTTCCATGATGATGGTAGAAATATTTGAAGCTCTCGTCATACCCATTAAAGATTGAATAAGGTTGTTCAACCAAATCTTATCAACCTTGCTTCTATTTTTTATAACTGATTTCAAGTTTTCCGGTCAGCATGAGCTGATCTCATGCTCGAGTATTGGATGATTCTTTGCGCCTTTTTATTTGAATGGAACGGTTGCGTTGCAATGTCATTCGCCAACCCAACCAACAGATACATACATGTTCATGCATGGCGGGCTGCCAACCTCCGCTATTTTTTTTTGTGAATTTCACAAATGCTTTGGCATTAATCAACATATTTTCTTTAATATATTTTTTAATATTGGATTCGATAGATATTAAGTTTTGCATTTTATTTTACAAAGTTATTTTCATCTTATAACTTGCTTTTTATTGAGTTTTTTTATTGCATATATATATATATATATATATATATATATGTATATAAATATATATATTAAATTGATTAAAAGTTTAATTTTATATTTAATTTTTATATGAAGTTATTATAATATTATGATCCCTGTTTCATAAGTTAATTACTTAATTATGATTAATCCAATTAATTTATATTTTAAATTACATAATTTAATACTTGATATATTGAGAATTAATTTTATTTATTTGTTCTCTACAAAGTAATTAAAGTCTCATTACTTGGTTTAAAAAACTAACATATTAACTCGAGTTGATCTAAGTAAATCTAAATAGATCTTACATGTTTATATTTTATTATTTTAAAAAAAAGATTTAATCTTGATTATTTTTTTAATTAAATTAATTTTTTTTTTCTTGACTAATAAATCTTTCTATAATTTATTTTTTAAACCAAAAACATGTTAACAGCGCGCGCGCGCGCACACATTAAGAATTGCATTGGACCAGCAGCGTAGACCAATTAATTATCCAACTGCAAACTAAACGCGCAATATGGGGAGCTTCTGGATGGTCAAAAGGCAGCAGAGTCAATGGTCTAATATGGATAACCAGGCCCAAGAATATGCAAGACCCAAATTGAATAGCTTCTAATTAATGAATACTGGGTTGAATTGGGTGTTATATCGACAATTAGCAAAATAACCCCACGTGTTAAGTATAGGACGGTATTTTGATTTTTAAAATGAATTCTGCTTTATCATATATTGAAATAATAATATTATTTTTTTAAAAAATATTTATAACACCAACATATTATTATTATTATTATTATGAAAATTAAAACAATATATTACTTTCTAAAAATAATTCTGGAAATAAATTGAATATCCCGTGGGGCCGTGCTGTGATGTTAACCGCAAAAACGGTTACAAAGTCAAAGGTAGGCAGATGTCTACACCCGTTAATCTTTCTCTCTTACTTTTCTTTCTCTGCCTTTTGATTTCCCTGCTTTTATTTGGAATAAATACAAAAGCCTTCAGAAATACATGTCTAATTTAACGGGGCATTAAGGTTTACCTTTGTGATCCTTCAATTAAACTCTAGGTTTAGGTTCATATTTTAAATTAAATTAGATTGGAGTTAACTTATACATGTATGATATGACTAATTCAGTTGACTTTGATTTATTATTGAAATTCAATTTGAGTTTTTTAAAATAATGTTATTTTATATTTATTTCTTAAAAATCAAAATAACACCACTTTAAATTAATCTATTAATGGTATGTTTGATACTGCATTTCAAAATTATTTTTTTAAATAATTTTTTTATTTTAAATTAAATTTTTTTGATATTTTTATATTATTTTGATATGATGATATCAAAAATAAATTTAAAAATATAATTTTAATATATTTATAAATAAAAAAATCCTTCAAAAAACAATTTAAACCAAAATCTCAATCAATCTCCAACTCATCCAATCCATCCATGACATATGCCCTAAATTGAAGCTGAATTTATTAGCTTTGAGAAAGATTAGGGATTTTTTTATTGGTCAGAAAAAATAAGTAAACGTAAAGGTTTCATTTATCATAAAATCACATTATGCACGTATCTAAAAAGATAAAATCTATGGACGGGATGGAATTTAGAGATGAGTAGACATTGGAATATATATATATATATATATCCTTTTTCACTCAAACATAAAACAGGGGACTCTTTCCATCAAATTAAGTTAATTTTAGATAATTACGATAGCAAGAAAGTCGAAGCCAATTTCAGTAAATGAATATTGAAAATTTATATCCCAAACACTCATATTTTAATGTGATATTACTAAGGAAAGCATCCTCAAAATAGTTGGGTGCATGCTCAATAAAAATAATTGAACTCTGGATAGCTTCATCGATTATTCTATTTTTAAAAAACGATGAATCTCTTTTAACTAATCAATCAATACTGATATCACCTGCATGCATTGAAATTCAGTAACTTCGTGGATCTGTGATGGGTGTGGTATATAAATAACAGAGTCATGAACATTTATATTAAACTATAAGCAAACAAGCACAGCCGTCTGCGACTGCGAGAGAAGAGGGACGTGGTCTTCCTTGTTTGCTGAAAGGAAGGAGCTTTTTCAATGTACAGTATGATTGAATGGATTATGTCTTTAGTTCTTCAACTCCCTTCACTCAATCTCTTGCTTCATTGCAGTGCCTATTTTTAGCTTCAAGAAATTACGATCCCCTTCTTGTACGCAAGTTTCTCCTTTCTTGAAACACGTACTTCCTTTTTCTGTCATCTTTTTCGTTATATCACCTTTTCTTCTTCTGATGATTATTCCTTTTAGTCCTTGAATTGGTAAAGTTCTTCCCTTTTTGTTGCATCTGAGAGGTTTTTTTTTTCTCTTGCTCTTTTGTCTTTCCGCTTTTGCTTTCTGGGTTTTCTCTTCTTTTTTTTGTGCGTTTTTAATGCTTATAGCTGTGTTTTCCTCAATGGGGTCCTAGCCATTTCGTGATTATTGTTCTCTTTGTGCGATCCTATTTGTTTGCCAGTTTCGCTAAAGCCGTACTCCACAAAGTTGTCTCTCTCCCTTTCTGCCCCCTTTCCCTCCTTATTTATGCGCGTATCCTCTCTTTCTGTAACATTTTTTTGGTTGTTTTTGTTAAAGTACTCACCTTCAAATTCTCCTTGTTTTATTCCAACCACAGTGATTTTTTATTTCGAGGGGGCTCTTGGTGGAGATCAACAGCTTGGTTATTGGCTTGGAGTTCCTGGACATTGATTGAGATTTTATCAATTGCTGGCTTCTTTTTTATATTGAATTGGAGGATGGGGGATCACTTTGTGTTGCTGGTGAATCGTTTGATAACTGAATCCACCTTAGAAGCTGCAATTGAGAGCAGAAACCTGTCGATGCAAGCCACAGCGTCTGACACAAAAATTGATAAACCTTTCCAGAAACTGGATTTTGGGGATATATCAACTCCGACGAAATTGGTGGAGTGCAGGATATGCCAAGATGAGGATGAAGATTCTAATATGGAGACACCATGTTCTTGCTGTGGTAGTTTGAAGGTTCGTTAAGCTTTTGTTTTTTTATCAATCCAAAAACAAACCATTTATATCAGTGTTTTTTTTTAGAGAATTATATATTATTTTGATGCACATGAGAATGAGTGTTAGCCAACGGCAAAATATGTTTTTGTTAACTTTTTTTTTTATCAACTTTGGAATTCAAGGGATGCTTCCATCTAGTTCAGAGTGCAAGTCATTAAGTTTGAAACTTGATGCTGAGGCCTTTCTGGATGATTGTTTCGCCTTCTGGTGGATAATCCACCAAATTGTTTGGGAAAATCATAATCACAGTTATGTTCTTGAAGGTTTTGTTTCTTTCATCCCAAAATACCAAACCAAATATTTTCTTGCCTCTTGTAATTGGACTGTTCGATTACTTGGTTTACTTATAATTTGATTTGTATAGGCTTCTGCTCATGGTGAGATGTGTATGGAAAACCCTTATTTAATTCTCGTGCTTAACTGGTTTGTACAGCAGGTCACATCTTATTTGATGCAATCATCAAACTACAAAAACAGTCAATATCATGATCATTATAGACTTGCCATCACATCAACCTTGACACCCTCCTTATTTTCCTGGAGGAAAATGGAAAGTTTGGTAGATAGGTTATAGCTGAGGCAGTCAAGCATAAATGTTGATAATGAGAAAGTTAATAAGTTGGGTTGGCTGATCGGAATTTGCATGTTTGGTGCTAAAGAACATACTGAGACGTGCCTAACTTAGGCCAGGTGACCTGAATTTTTTTGTTTATAGTTGAAAAGTATACCTAAATATCTACCCCCAGGGATTTGTTTGTTGGCGTATCTAGAAGGTGCTGATTCGGTAATTTGATGCTAGTCCTCCCTTATATCGTCACATTGCTATTTTTTTTCCCTTTCTGTTTAGCGGTTAAGAAAACCTAAAGGTTTTTTTATACTGAATATAAAAAAGTTAAGTTGATTTTTGTCTTGTTATTAAACCAGCAATATCAGAATGTCATACAGATAGAGTATGCATTGGTCTCTAGATGATTTTGCCTACTGTTCCAGTTTAACATTCGTCTCTTATAATGTCATTTGACTTGGTTTTCAGTGTGATCATTTGTAGCTTGCCATGTTTGACTGGTTTTTCATATTGCAGTATGCTCATCGCAGGTGTATACAGAAGTGGTGTAATGAGAAGGGTAACACTATATGTGAGATATGCCTCCAGGTGTGTTTCATTTTTTCATATAGCTTCAATCTAGTTGCTATTCTTTGGTTATAGGGAGCCTTCATAGTTTACCTGAGGCTCTAGTCTTTGCCATCAACAAATTGAATTTAATGATAATAAATTGGATTGATTTCAGGAGTTCAAGCCTGGTTATACAGCACCACCACCCCTGTTCCAAATTGGGTTTCCAATGAACTTTAGGTAATCTGGAATACTTCTTGGTTTTCGTATGCCATTTGTCTAATTGTATTTCCATTTCACTACAACTTCAACAATATGCTTCAACATTTTTATCAGGGGAAATTGGGAGACGTCCAGAAGGGAGTTAAATGGCACTCGCTTCATAGCAGTGGTCTCATCTGAACATAACTTCCTGAACACTGACTATTATGAGTATTCAGCTTCAACTACAAGAAACACGATCTACTGTCGCTTGATTGCTGTGATTGTTAGTCTCTCTACTTTCTTTGAACACTGACTATTATGAGATTTTCCTGGTGAACTTTCACATATTGAAAGAGATGCAACAAACATGTTATGGACATACATTTCTAAGAACATGTTTCTAAGAGAAATCTTGCATCGTGGTGTAGCTCAACAATCTCATTACTCGTCTTGTTCTTTTGCAGTTCATGGTTCTTTTAATTCTAAGGCACACTCTTCCTCTCATTCTTAATGGAACCAACAATATCTCATTCCCAGTTTTTATGGTAAAACAACTTGGATTACTATTTTATTTGGAAAAAACTTTGATGAATCATGCGTGCAAAGCATAGGCTTACACTTTCTTGCTCTGTTCGACAGTTGTTATTTATACGAATTGCTGGGATTATTCTTCCAATCTATGTCATGTTAAAAGCACTAGCTGCTCTCCAGCGTCGCCGCCTCCGTCAGGTGTGTTCTGGTCACATTGCATGACCTCCTGCTTCTTTTCTACATTTAAGATAAGATGTTAAGCTGACATTAGACTTCAATGCTCATTAAATTTGGTTTGCCTGTTTTTTGGTTATGTTGTTGTTCATTAGGCGCTTCCCAATTCATCAATTCATTCATATGATGAAGATGCTGAGCATTCAACCCTGCAGCCTCGGCCACATATAATAAATGTTCACTAGACTCTGCCAATCTTCAAGTTAGTATTTTGTTTCAAGGTTAACAGATATGATTTCAAGTTACCGCAATCAATCCAGAGATAGTTTCATTGTCAATTGTTAAAGAAAGAAAGAAGGAAAGAAAAATCAAATTTCCAGGGTGACTTTCTCACTGGGCAGTTCAACGGGTTCTGGATTCTGAAAGAACATCTTATTGTTGTCAGTGAGATAAACAAACAATGGTTCCATGGAAAAAAAACTGTGATTTAGATTCTTAGATATGCATCTTCTTTGCTGGTCCATCATTTAAATACTTTGTACAGTAAAAAAAGTTCCACTGTATATACAGACAATATGAAGAAATTAAAAGTCAAATTGTCAACAACTAAGGTATACTTGCTCATGTTTGGAGCCTTGCCATATGGTTTTCTAGTAGTTTAGCATATACATGTCAACGACATAGAAGCAGCAGCAGCAGCAGCTGACAGAGCACTTCTACTTAAAATATCAATTGGTTCTGTTATTTTCGTTCAGCTTGATTGCCGTATCTCAAGATTCATATCTGTTACACGGAAAACCAAATTAGTTGTTCTTGGGGGACTTAAATGCTTCCCAGATGGGAGCAGTCCGAGTTGTGGACATCCATTTTTTCCTGCAATTCTGTCTCTAAGGAAAGAATCTGCAGTTGGTTATGCTGTGAAAGGGATAAATATCGTCACTAAAAATCATGATTATTTTATAAGATGGGGATTAAGAAGCCTTCATAACTGTCAAAAAACCCCATATCACCAAAATCTGGGGTGGTTTCTTCCAGCCTTTTATTTTCAACCTTTTATAAAAGGAGCAAGCAATAACTTGAATCCTTGCTTTAAGCTTCGCATGCCAGAAATAATCATAATAACAAAGGACCTTAGATGTAATGATGGAGCCTAAGTTTCAGTGAAGAATGTGTATATAAATATGCCAATAATATACTCTGACAAAACAGCAGTAAGATACTTTCCTTGGCATTGAATGGGGAAGATTCTTACACGTCTTAAATTGCCGCTAGAAGTAAAACTTGTTCGTTCCGTTAGTCCTTTAATTTTGCTTTGATCTTCCTCTTAAAACTCCAAAATCGGTTTTTTCTTTTCAATTATTTTTTGCTTACCTAACGAGGGCAAGCCTCTCTTTCTTTACATAGCAACTAGAAATTGATACCCAATCTCTTTGCAATGATACCGCATGACTTGAGACAAAGCTGTCCATCAGCTAAATTAGTAACGGTCCAAGTCCCAAGGATAGAAGAGGTCCGCTGTCATGAAAAAAATGTTTTCCACATAATTCACGGACAAAACGAGTTTGAAAGAAAAGATTTTCGCACCAGAAAACGCAGACTCTGTGACAAAACATTCAAAAACTTGACACTGAATTAATCTTTCTTGCCAAATGTAAAATCCAGCTGATAAAGGGGAACGGTCATACCCTTTTAAAACAGCAGAGATTCAATCCCTTAATAAGATCCATCCTTTTTTCTCATGAGGAAATACAAACTCATCCTAAACCGTGGATCATTGCAGTTTTTTAAAGTGAGATAAAAAGAAAAAGAAAAGAGAGAGACAGGGTGAGATAATGAATGGTTCTAAAACTGAAATTATAATATTCATCTGTACAATCCAAAAGTGTGCTCAGAGGCAAACTTTCAAAGTATGGTACAGAGTACAACCTCAAAGCTGGTCAGTGAGATAGTAATCTGGATTCCTATCAGAGCCTGATTGAACCCGACTGGGCACCTTAATGACCGTGTATTGTCCATTTAACCAACCTAGTTCCAGCTTCTCCTTGGCCTGAAATATTGGAGAAGGAAAACAAATAAGAAAATTCACCCAGACATTTTAAACTTCCGGTTTATGCTTGTTATCAAATTTGAAAAAATTCATCATTCCAGTTAATATCAAATGTTTTTTAAAGAGTATAGTTGGTGGTAATACTTCCGGTTTTTTTGATGTGAGCGCCAGTAGCAAGCAAGCGCTCCAAATGCACAGCTAGCAAGTGCGATTGCCAATGCAGCCCCTGCAGGAACCACAACTGCATTTGTTGAGGCCACCAAATCTACAATAGTCCCATCAGTCACTTCATCCCCAAGACGACCCTTCTCCTTGTACAAAGATGCAAGTGTTTTGCCATAATAATCAGTCAAGAACTTGTATACTTCATTCATGTCCCAATCTATTTGACTGAATCCATTTTCTCTCCCGCTATGAGAGAGGTAACATAAAGAGCAGAGCTGTTTTGGAGGCCAGATAACCTTTGGGAACTTGGGGTCACCAGTTCCTAGAGAAGCTTCTTTCTTCATTAATCTCTCGTTGACTTTATTATGGGTATTCCACAGCCAAAGAGCAAAGTCACGGGATGTGTTGAAAGGGACGGTGACACTGCAAATTGGAACAGCATATATAAGCTGGAAGGAGCTTGAGTACCTAAAGCTAACTTATTCTGAGTTGTGTTTTTACCTTGAACACATTTTATAAAAATGTTGACGACAATCCTCGCAAATAAAGAAGTTGTGGATAAAATCACATACTGCTCTGAATGCAAATTGGCTCTCTCCATCCTCAATCCTCACAGAGAGTGAATGCAGTAAAGCCCATAAACCACAGCTGCAAATGAAGAAACAAACTCATGAATCAAGGATGATGTGTTAAACAATTCAACTGTAGAGGAATTTTATAACAGTTATAACTGTTCCAAAAGAACAAGGGATTGGTTTCCATGGTATTAGAAAACACAACAATTCAACTGTAGAGGAATTTTATAACAGTTATAGCTTTTCCAAAAGAACAAGGGATCGGTTTCCACGATATTAGAAAACACACTACTTAAGATGCCAGGTTTTATATTACTGTGTAAACTGATAACAGATTTGCCTTCTTTTTATACGAGAAAAGATAAGCCTGAAGCAGCAACAAATATTAAATACCATCTCATAAACATGCTGAAAGAAGCCATCGTAAGAATGCACACCCATATGCATGTTTAATGGTACATTAAAAGTAAAAGCAATTTATGCTCTTTTCCGATCCAAGAAATTAAACTGCCATGCACTTTAAATTTGCTATTTCAGAGGAGAGAGTGAACAAATGCTTATCAGTAGAAGGAAATGATTTTTGCATCTGAAGGACAATATAGAGCTTTTCTGGACACCAGTAGCATCAATAACAAAGCATGCTTCCACTAACAATCACCACCACCATAGCCTTAACAGCATCCACTACTATCACCAAGTTCTCTTATTCCTAGTGACCGTATCACCACCTATGTATTTAACAGTCCCAGAGCGTGGAGATTGCCACTGTCAATAAGGCAAATCTGCATTTTCTTTTTTACCTACGATCTTGGAAAATGTTCAGAAAACTGAAGCAGCAATTCGGTCCTCCAATTTGGCCATAACTAGTGATGGTACAATGGAGAAGATGGGCCTCAGAACATGACAATATATGATTTTACATTCATTAACTATACATAGCCTTTCCAAGCAAGCTGAAGAACTCACTGAGGAATTATCCAACAGGAACTGATACAAGACTAACAAAAGAATAGCTTAGGCTTAGGTTGGATGTGCCTTGCACATGAACTTGCTGTCTCAAGTGCATGAATAGCCGGATAAATTGCTATATCAAAACTTAAAACATACTAAAAAAAGTATTGGTCCTGTATAAAAATTTATGGAGAATAAATAGGTTGTGTTACCTGAAGCCCCTGGTATCATTCTTGCTGCCACGGCAAAACATCTGAGAAAGAACACACAGGGTGATTTTAAAATCAATCTAGCAAAATGAGAAGTATCAAGAAGCAAGACATAGTTAAACATATTGGAAGAACCAGTAACAGCTATCCTCAACAAAATTGAAACATACATCATTGTTTGATCTCACAAACAAATTTTCAGTTTCTCAAAAAATCAATAATCTAAAACTACAAGGACCACACAAAAATTAAATGATGGAAGCTGCATTACAATGGATGTTTTGAAAATTCAGGAACTTGGTTAGCTCTTATCATATGGATGAATGATTGACTTGTGACTTGCAAACACTAAAATTACTGAAAAGCTCCAGAATTGTTATGATGCTGTCCTCATTATTGAAAGCAACGAATAAAATGAAACTATGTTCCACCGAGTTTCACTTATTTGAAGATTGGCTAGAAGGAAAAAAAACACTAGCCAAACATAGACAATAATTTTTTAGGGAAAGGTAATTTAATAGAGTGAGTCCTAGTTCAAAAATTGTCAGCTATCTCACTGAAATTAACTGACATGATGCCATTTCCAAATTCAATTATGCAGGTAATCATAGATTTGACATCATAATCCATCAGCAAAAACTACATGTATTTAACCACTGTCCAAAGTATCAAAATACATCAGCCAAAACTATATGAATGCTAACCACTGTCAGTATATGTCAAAGCATGCCTAAAAGTTCAATTCAATTACACTACAATTCAGTCATAAATTGGCTATGGTGGGCTAATGATTACTATTATCAAAAGAGAAAAGCACCTACCCAATATCCTCGAGGAACTTCTTTCCCACAAACCTGGAAATTCCCTAGCATGCCCTTGCCATTACTGAGCACTTCCTGTTTGTCAGGTGACCACATATCTGGTGGGCACAAATCATCAAAGTTCACAAGCACTTCTGCTATTCCCTTTCGGCACCTAATACAAATAATCTAGAGCAGATGAATGAAGCAATTACTGAAAGTTTAGTTCAAAAAAGATGGTCTTTACCTCTTTGAGGGATGATGAACTGCTAAGAGTTGAAGAAATTTAATAAGTGAAACCCGAGTGTGTTGTTTGATCATCTGCAGAACAAGCATATAAATCACGACTGGAGAAAAGAGACAGTACAGAAGAGTATGCACCCCCATGAAACATAACCAGAGGGCAAAATTTCTACCTTGTGTTCAAGTATGATTTCAACAGCAATGGCTGTAGCCTCCTCAACATCATACACAGCACGTGCAATCTTTCACAAGTTGTGCAACATTAAAATGAATATATTAAATTATTGAAAATACTGTTATTTAAATATCAAAGCAAATCTGAACTATGAAAACAGAAACCTGTCCAGGGTCTGATAAGTTTGAATGAAGATGCTCATTTTCAAATTTCTCATCATCCAAGCCATATGAGCTGCAAACAATCATGAAAGTTGTGACAGGGCAAAGGGGTGAAGCCAACATGCAGTATTACAAAAGCAATAAAGCATGCATTGCCAAAATCAGAAACTTTTAACAAACAGATTTCAATAAATAAAAAGTTCATAAGAAAACAACAATACAAAAAAACATATGTCTATGCACTATAACAGCCCATTTCTCTGAATAAAAAATAACAATCACAGGGCAAAGGCTGTGGGTGACTAGCACCTACAGCATCATCTGATTTTACATATTCAAGATGCATGACCCCTGAAACCTAAATGGTAGTTAAGCACTTATATCGCAAAATTAACAAAAGAATTTATTGCATGCATATGTTGCAAACATAATGCAATAAAAATATGAAATAGAAACATTTTCCTATTAGTAATACCACAGAAAAAAAAAATCAACTGACTAAATTAATCCAAATATATTAAATGAATATGTGAAACATAAAATTTATCCAATTTGTTTTCTACTTACAGAGAAATTTGATACATGACTGTTTTTAATAGGCACAATATTGATAAATTTTAACATCACACAACCAAAGGTATGTGAATTAAAATATGAAGATTTCACTTAAACAAGCGTGGCTAGGAATTTCCCATACCTGCCCAAATGCTTATTGATCCAACTAACCAAACGTTCAGCTGTCCGTCCATCATCAATCATGAGTATTTCACTCTTCTCTTTTTTAGGTTCCCAACCGTGAGATGCAAATTTGGAAGGCGGCCCCCAAAATAACATAGGATAATGACTCACAGAAAATTTATCACAGAGTTTATTGTTTATCTGTACTGCCAAAGAAGTTAAAGAGGGACTAGTCAACAAGCCACCCCTGTATATCACTTGAGACTGCTATAGAGCTAAAAGAGCAGAAACTTTACAAACAGAATCACTTATAGGAGAAAGCTAAGCCAATAGTGTGATGTGGTCAGAAATGGTCTTCCCAGACCGTAGCAATGGTTCATTCAAGATTAAGGGAAAAAATCTTTAGAAAAGTCCAAAAAAACTTAGTACACGGCATTCCAACTTTCAACAAGTAAACTAGGGTTGTGGTAAAGGACACTATGGGAATGGATATATGACATCCCAGTGACATGAAAACTAGAACTGGAAAACCAGTTACTTAAAAGTATTGTCTTCAAATACATTTTCCAGATGTTCTGTAATAAATGACACTTTAATTATTCCATACAATAAGATACACATATAGCCTTCATCTTTTTTCTCTTTTAAATCCGTGCTGATGTAAAGTTTTCCAAAGAAAGTCCAATTTAAGTATTTATGGAAACAAGTAACTTTCTGTGCGCTGCAAAATAATTTGAAAGGAGTAGAATAAGACCACAGCATGTATAAAAAGAGATCAAGAAGACATTATTTATATACCTTCAAAGCACAATCCACCCTTGTCATCAATACAATGCCCGGATGCACAGCATCAGGCCCATTAAAAAGCCTTGCAACCTTCTCGTAATGGGGCTGCACATTTGAAGCCCACAAAATAAGAAGATAATAATAAAAAAAACAGCTAATTAAAAAAAGTAGCATGCATACCTTATAATTCCTGCAAGCAGGGCACCTGAAAAAGACAGTGATTGCAAATAGAGGAAACAGAATCATATAACTTGATGATATATTTTTACAAATGAAGACATGAGCAATACATCAATCATATAGAAAATGTAAAACCAGCATTTCACACACACATGCAGAGATGCTTTCTTATCATGCAGGGAGAAGGGGTTTTGCAATTAGCAAGACATGATTCAACAAATAATTTGCGGGAGAATATGGTGCTGTATTATTTTATGATTTGACAATTTAAGAATTTTTTTGTTGTTTGAGTAAAAATAGATAAATTTATTGTTACACATACAAACAGATTAACATGATCTTGAGAATTCAACACATCTGGTAGTAGACAACATAGAAGAGAACAGGAGATAACTTGGTCAGAAGATACATGATTCTATATGTGTGTGTGTGTAAAATGAATTGGATAAAAGCAGAAAATCTCATATCTATGCCAAAGATTACTTAATTAGCTTAACAATTTAATAATACTACAGTTTAAGCAATTATAATCTTTAATTGTTTAATTGGCCCATGAAATATCAAAATTTAAAACTTTTGTATCATTGCATCAAATAAAATAGTAGCCAAGGAAATAGAGGAAAGGAATCAACATAGAATCCACAGACATGATTGCAAGTACAACATTTAAACAGCGGCAGTTACACAAAGCGACATGATGAACATAAGCCCATAATTCAGCAATTTTGAAGTTTGCTGCCCATTTATATTGAGAATATAACTTCATTAAGGTTAAATTGCTTGTTCCCTAAGCACATAAGAGTGAACATGGCCTATAATCAAGAAGCTTGCAGGTGTAAGTTCATACAGGTGTCATGTCCATGATGAGTTGGAGCAGGAACTGGAGTTGAGAAACAAATTAACATGAAGGAGAAATCATGGAAAACCAACACAGACAAACTGACTCATATGGACCGCCAGGTAGTGACCATCGGGGAAATAACAGTAAACTAAAAGGAAGAAGATACTTTTGGCCCTCTTATCTTAAAACATCAGTGCACCAAGTGGTTGTCTCTGCTTAAAACCATGAACTGAATAAGGAATTTGTATTATACCTTTTAAGTTTATGATAGCGGGGCCCAAGGTGGCCCATGAGAGCTGCCTATCATTTCAGTTTGCAGATTTTTTTTCAATTTTGGAAAATCAACCAGAATTGATGACATGGTACAGGCTACATTAGCAACTAGCATAAGCAACATTACTCTATAATATTTCACAATAGAATGCGTGTCATGTGGAAAAAAATATTTAGGGAAGAGATTTGAAACAGTGACGCAGGAGAAGATATCAAATTTTATATGAAGTTATGAGAACTTTATTCTCTCAGAACAGTCACTAAATACACAAACGATGAGTGGTAAGTTGACTCCAATGCAGCTGCAAGTATCAAAATTAATAATTGTAACAGACATAAAACGTTAATTATATCCATTGCACCACTGTTGTATTCTTTCTATCATTTTCTCAGTTTCAATACCTTTCTTTAAGCTACTCTATATATGATATTCAACGATTAATCCATCAAATATAACCAAGATGTTTTATGCAAAGGCTAACAGACACGAATACGAATTTGAACAAGAAATTGATTGCTATGTGATTAAAACAGATCCAACTGAAAAATCTCACATTTCATGTTTTGTCAAACAGCTGGATTCCAAACTAAATACAATATTGGTCAGACAGGGGAAATTCTAAAATGCTTCCATAAAAGGGAAAGCATTGCAAATTTACGAATTCTGCAGTATTCATTGTCTGCTTTTTGTTTTTTTTGCAAAATCTTCACTGAATTCAGTACACTGGGTAAAGAAGAAGAAGAAATAACCAACACCTCCAAGTAACAACCTTTTTCTGCTATAACTGTCTTACTATTTTCCTTGATGGAATATAACTCAGTAAATGATGGAATCTTGTGGTATGACCAAACTAACGAACACATTGCTCCTAAAAAACTGGTGAACCAGAAAAGGCACGGTTTGTATAAAAAGAAATTTTAATCCTTGCACTGCTCTCTAGTAGCTCATCACAATTAATTATCCCTCTAGAAAATCCATCTATAGCTGTGTGAAAATCACTGCTTTATTGATTAATACATACAATAATTTCGTATTCAAAACTAAAAATTCCAAAATTTAAACCACTTCATTTGATAAATAAATAAATGTAACAGTTAGGAGAGTAACTGACCAGTTGGCGAAGAACTCAACGATGGCGTGAGTAGCGGGGGTGTCCCGAAGAACAGAATCGAAATTCGTGCTATTCAAATCAACAGCGTAATCAACCAACGCTTTGTTTTCGCCGCTTAAAGCTCGGAGGATCGAGCGGGATCCCGACTGAAACGACGCCGCTTCTTTAGAGCTGATTAGCAAAAGCACGATCACAGAAAGAATCACGCACGCTTCTGACAAGGACATGGTAAAATTATAATTGGAAGACAGGAAGAAGAAGCTCTGGTTGTTCCGGGAACCCTTTCAGTGATGGTTTTTTCTTCCCCGAGGTTCAGAGAAGGAAGAGGGAGTTGGAGATCTGTTCTTCGATTTTATTGTGTATGCGTTACGCATGTAAGAACTTAGAAAGCGGGCAGCGACAGGGCGCTGAGCGTCTTTCGAGAAACGTGGGTCACTTTCCGGCAAAAAACCAAACAGCTTGCTGGGTATGTAAATTGCATGTGTAGAATTTCATTGCCCTGCTATGCTAGAAGATCTGGGCGACATGGTGGGTGAACAGATAAGTTTTTTTAAAAAAAAATTCAGATTCTCTTTTTTCCAATTCGCTTCTGCGTTCGTTTGTATGAACTTTTAAGTCAAACAAGAAATTTAGTTTAGTTTTCAAGAAAGTATTTTTACTAGGTTAGTTTTAATGGTTTTTTCTTATTTATTTCCTCTTATTTTTTTAATTATTAGGTAGATTTAGAGGATAAATATAAAATATTATTTCTTAAAAATAATAACTGACGCATGTATTGTAGTTGTGCGCTTGCGGGAGGTATTTGTGCTCTTGGAAGATGCGTGTGGCCGTTTCTGTCAACGAAACACCAGTTTTCGGTGTCGCGTTTGAAGTGTATTGTTGCTGGGACTACTTATAAAAAATAATTTATGAAAAAATATGATTTTTTTTTATTATTTTAAATTAAAAAATTTTAGTGTTTTTGATTATTTTAACGTGTTGATGTTAAAATATTATTTTGATATATTTTTAAATAAAACACACTTTAAAAATAATTGCAACCACGTTTCCAAACAGGATTTACAATTACATGTTGTGAGAAGTAAAGATTAACTCTTTCACTTTAAAAAAAAAACAAAAAATATTATATTATTTATTGATTATATTAAGTTTGATTCTTAATTTTTTTTATTGAAATATATTTTATTTTAAATCTTTTATAATTTTTTTCATCTTTATAAATTAGAATTTGATTTAAATTGGGTTTTCTATCAACTTTTATCATTATTTTTTTATTGTTATTGGTTTTTCTCTTCTTTTTATTTTTTATTTTAGATTTTTTACCTATTAGATTTGATCTTTTATCTATTTTTTCAAATAACTTATGAAATTAAAGATGTTTTTTTTATATACATAGTTCTATCCTCTTTTAACTTTTTTTACTCGTCATATTTGGTTATTGATATTTTAATTGCTATTTTTTATTTAAAATAATTTATAAAAAAATTTCAATATTTTTTATCTTGGATTTTATTAATAAAATTTTTAAAAATAAAAAATATTAATGGGTATTTTTTCAACTCATTTACACTGGCATGACTTAAAGTCGTAAAAACAAATTTCAATTTATTGTTAGGAAATTGTCAAATATTATAAAAAAAAAATATGAAAACTACTTTTAAAGGAAAAAAAGTATATTTTTTTTGTTTTGTTTTTAAACTATCCAATTCAATCGAGTCACGTCATAGAAACTTATGTATAAATTAATTTTAAATTTGGGTTAGACAAAAAGTAAGTTTAAATGTTATTCTGATGATTTTGTTATTTGACTTTTTTTTTTTATGGTTAATTGTGTTGTTTTGAACCAACTAAGTCAACTCTAATGTATTTTAATTTTAAATTAAATAATGAGAAAAGGTTAGATCACAAAATTTTAAACTTAATATATTAATCAAACTTAATAATAATATCAAATAATTATTTAAAAAATAAAATATTCTATCAAAAAAATCAGTCCAACAATATATCCGATCCTATAAACTATTTCTTACTGGCCCCTTGTTTTACATTTGGTAAGTCGACTTCAAAATTGATAAAAATATTTGCCTTCATCAATAACTGCCATAATTCACAGAATTAAAAAGGTCTGAATTATGCTTTCTAGATATAATTACTGAAATATAATAAAAATCAAACATAGTGAGATTTCTGAAAATAATGGATTTGATAGCCACGGTATCAACGAGATTAATAGTACATTATTATTTTTTATTAATATGGGATTTTGTACTAGCATTTCTCATTAATTTTATGAATTTTAAAATAATTTTTTTAATGATTATTTATCAATAACCATATAATTTAAATATGAAATTATAGAAAGGGTAAAACTTTTAATTTTAAACTTTTAGCCCTGAGTTATTTACTATAAGGTTAATAGCACAGATTATCGATGCATGGAGTGTGGTCTGTGTATAAGTTATTCTGACAAGCTGAATAGGGTCAAACTACTCTTATGCTTTTATTTTTTTTTAATCTACAAAATTAACAAAGTCATATTAAACTTTTTCTTAATTTAGTTTAAAATTTAAATTAATTAAATAATAAAGTGAAGGTTTCTCAAGTTTAAATCATTTTCCTCAACATAATAATGATATAAAAAAATATACTATTTCACATTCAAGAAAACTAGACTCAACGCACAACTAGACATGCAGAAAATAAATCATTAATCCAAAATATTCTCATTAATAGGATATTCAAGAGTATAGTATTGATTATTTTTTAAAATATTTTCATTTGAAAATATATTAAAATAATATTTTTTATTATTTAATTTTTAATATTGATATATTTTAAAAATAAAAATTTGAAGTAAAGAAAAATAAATTATTATTTTTATTTTCGGCAGTTAATCGTCTATATCTTAGTTATTGGCAATTAATTGTTCAGGCTTCATCACAGGACGCGATTATTATTGTCATAAAGAGTTACTGCCAGCATGGTTGTAGTTGTATTTTAAATTGATTTATTTAGAAATATGTTAATATTATATTATTTTATTTTTTAAAAAATTATTTTTAACATTAATACATTAAAATGATCTAAATACATCTAAAAAAATTAATTTAAAATAAAAAAAATAAAATTTTTCAGTTTTTTCCAAAAATATTTTTAAAATATAATGACAAATATCCCTTGAATATAACATACAAATTAAACAAGTGCACATCTCACAGGGTTAATAATATTTTTGAAAATTTGATTGAAATTATTTTTAAAAATAATTAAAATTAAAAAATTAAAAATATATTTTTAAAACATGACAACATACAGATATTAATTTACCCATTACAATATCATTGGTTATGGCCACTTTGCTTTTAATGTTTTATTTTAGATTTTCAAATTATTGCTGGTTTCGTGGCTATGACTACATTTAAGGATGTCTCATATTAATCTTTTATACACACACACACCAACATGTGACATAAAATAGTAAAATATACTTAAGTCATATGATGTATAATATATATGTTGCAGGAGACATGATGTGATGATAGAAAACTAGTAATATATAGTAGATTTTAATTTTTAGTCAAAATATGTGT
Organism: Salix dunnii; assembly: GCA_015731905.1. NCBI lineage: Eukaryota > Viridiplantae > Streptophyta > Magnoliopsida > Malpighiales > Salicaceae > Salix > Salix dunnii. The sequence goes on along the minus strand of CM027668.1, from coordinate 6,857,561 downwards.
TTTTTATAAAAAAATTAAAACAATTAAAGTTTTACTCATTTATTTGAACCCATAAAATATATTTTTCATATAATAAAATCTCCTCGCATTTATAAAAAAGTAAATTATACATACAGAAATCATCATTTAAAAATAAATAGATGCTAGTCAACAAATTAATATTTTAATAATACTAAATTATTTATTGATCGTATGACATAAATTTAAAGGCGAAGAGTTTGATGCAAATTTGAGAGTAACAATTGGAATTCTTTTTGACCTTGTGAAAGCCTCTATGAAAAATGGGTCACGTGTTCGACAAAAGAACACACAACATAGAAAAAAACACTATGTAATTAATCCAGCAGAGACTAATAATAATAAAAAATATGATCAAAGCAATTTCGTCGAAGAAACCCAAGGCCGTAGCAAACCGACTGGACTTTCATAGTTCGTTTTTGGAGGGCTGCCGGGTCAGAGTCTAATCCAGCCCAACAATATCGTGTCAACGCACGAAACTTATCCAAAAATAAAGACCAAACCAACAACCAATTACAAACGAATATTCGAAAGAATTCAGGGTTCGAACGTCTTCGATTCTCCGACAACAAACCGCTTAAATTCTAGCAAATCACCACGGTAAATTGTTTCAGATCTCGACTTCAAATTGTCCTTAAGGTACACTAATCATTCATCTCCCTTTGTTTATTTCTCAATTAGCACCGCATCGAGATGGATGACCAATTTCTATCTCCTTTACCCTAACTGATCTGTTTTCATGCGGTCCTTGTTTTTGTTCTTTGTTTTTCCAGAAAACAGCCAGCATGAAGTTTTTAGAATACACACCGCTGGAACGGTAAAAATCATTGCTAGTTTTGTTTGTTTTTTTCCTCCACAGTTTCCTTTCCAAAATCTGTCATTTTGAATTTGATTTTGAGCTCTCTTTTTGTGGGTCCAGAATGAATGAATTCTTAAGTCATTTAAATCTCGGAGAACGAACGATTAAAGGATATCTTGAACCTTACTCTTGTAAGTCCGAAATTGAAATTTATGACTAACTGGAATTTGGTATTGAAATCTGTTTTATATGTGTGTGTGTGTGTGTTGTGTTCTCTTTAGGTAAACACACTGGAACGGACAAAAAGCTCTCCCTCAGTCTGGAGAATGAGGTGATTCTGGAATATTTAATTTAACAAGTTACTGCTTGCTTTCTTTGTATTTTTTTCTTATTTCTTGGTCGAGTTGTCTGATAATATTAGGCATTTTTTTGAATGGTGATTTAATTATATTTCCCCTGAGATTGTTATGCTGTCCCATAGAAGGTGCAAAATTGCAAAATATTACTTTGCGATGGTGGAGTTTTGGTCACTTAGATCTAAATTTTAGTTCTTTCTTTTTGGGTGGTGGTGGTTCCGTAATCGCTTCCACTTTAGATGCTTGATTATCTTGGGAAGTCTTCAGATACAGACTCATCATCACCAGCTGAATTTTTATTGAGCAGATCCAGGTGGTGAATCTTATATCTTATCGCGGTAGCTTTGGAATACTGGTTAGTCCCTTATGTTTGTTTAACTGGTTTTTCTTCATGCTCACTCCAGCCGAAAGACGTTGATTTACCTGGTTCTTACGCTATATCGCATGTATCCGGATTATGATTTCAGGTAACACTGTACCTTTCATTGCATCTCATTGTTTTATGTGCTTATATTTTTCACAGATGGTCAAAGGGGGATTATGGGTGATGCTACTGTCAGCTTTTCCTGCGACGTGGCAGCCCACTATACAATCCTTCTTTAACTACACTGGTAGTGTTGTCGAAAGGTTTGTTTATACAATATATTTATTTCTCACCGATGGTCTAAGGAGGATTATGGGTAATGCTAATGTCAGCTTTTCGGGCGACATGGCAACCCGCTATATAATCCTTTCTCAACTACAATGGGAGTGTTGTCAAAAGGTTTGACAGACAGTTCACATACTGTTGCTCTAGTAGGAGCTGAGAGTTCAAGTCTCTCCATTTCCCAAATCTGATGCTTTTCATTTGTATGGTTGCCCTGGTTTCTGTTTAATATCAGTTCGGTTTCATAGCCAGATTCTACCTGGACACGTTATTATTATTCCTTATGGTTTCCTTAATTTACGATATTTCCCCTTCCATTACGGTTTTCAGTGCCGTGAATGCTCACCAGTTCTTCACAGAGGAAAGCTGGGATTCCTTTAAGCAGATTTTTGACAGCTACATGTTTGAAGCATCAAAGGTACTAGCTAAATGCTTCAGATTCTTGGACGGCAACTGTGTTATTATTAGTAGCTTTATCATGCAAAATACTCCGAGCCTTATTTCCTTGATTCAATGATTTGCCCAGGCATGGATTGAGGAAAATGAGGGCATCTCCTTGCTGGAAACATTATACAAGGCTCTTGATGAGGTGAGCTTACTCAAAAAAACAAAGGCAAGTTGTACCAAGAGGCAATGTTGTGATAATATTGTGGTGCAGGTTGTAAAATTATCAGAGTGTGAAATCTACAGCTATGATCCTGATTCTGATGCAGACCCATCGTTAGAGAAAGGAGCCATGTAAGTTTCTGTCACCTTCTAGAATTCAAGTAAAAATTAGTTTTGCTATGGATTTCCTTAAAGGAAGAGTTTTGACATGGATTCTTTTGTTTTCAACAGTTGGTCTTTCAATTTCTTTTTCTACAACAGAAAACTAAAGAGGGTTGTGAGCTTCCGTTTCTGCTGTTTTAGGTGGGTCAGTTTATTTTGCTTTATTTTATGTTGTCTTTTTAAGCTTTTGGACATCACAGCTAACGGCTGCTTTTGTTTTTGGTTTGTGGCAGTAACTTGGTCGCTGAAGGATTTCTTTTGGATGACTCAAGTTATGAGGAGGATGGAGAAATATTTGATGACATGGACATGTAAGCGCAGATAGGTATGGACTGTCTGTATGATGTTTATATGTGAAGATCATTGACATCCGTCTGTAGTTCAGTAAAACATCAGTGCCATAGACTCATGGCGCTTAAGTGGTAGGGTTAGTGTTCCATCGTCTGTATGCACATAGTTGCTGCTCTCTGTACTTGTGAAAATGCTATTTGTAAAACAAATGTAACTGAAATCTAATGCTAGGCATGTGAGTAAAACCTTGCTGGAGTATATTCAATTCCTAGGGGCATTGCTGTATGTCCTCAAATTGTTTGCATCCAGAGCTTCCAAACCAGCGATTCAGCCTAAATTCATTTTTTTTATATATTTTAAATGAATATATTTTGGTGTTTTTAGATTATTTTGATATGTTAATATTAAAAAATAATTTTTAAAAATAAAAAAAAATATTATTTTAATATATTTAAATACAAAAAATATTTTAAAAAATTACCGCAACAGCCCATCGAATGCATGGCTAAACATGAATGTACGAGGCAGGGATTCTTGTCAAAGTGCTGCGTGGTGGAAAATTAGAATTTGAACATGAAAATATTAAGGCAGGATTCATGTGCGTGACACGTGTTCAAAACTGGCTCGGACGGGTCTTCTTGCACCAGCCTCTCTTTTAGCTGTTTAGTTCTTGGGAATTTTATTAAACCAGCACATTTTAGTAAAAAAATAATAATATATGTTTACTCAACCACTAAAAAAATAGTGTTTTATTAATAAATTGCTAGTAAAAATGAATGTCAACTATTATGACCATCATTAACAACTGTATTTTCATTAGAAAGTAACTATTATTTTAAATAGTTTGCTTTTGAGTAATTGATAAATAGAATAATGTGATAATCCCTTGTTGCTCTCCTCCAACAATAGCAACACCAACCCCATCTCTTCTCTCCTTGTCTCATCAAACAAAACAACAGCAGAAATTTGTTTTGATCTCGAGGTTGTTTCTCATAAAGACAGCACTTCTCCTCCAGCTTGACCCCATTACGATATATCATCAATGGACCTCTTTTCATTTTCGCTGCAATATGTTTTTAATGATTTGGAAGTTTTGTCTGTAGGGTGATACAACTCTATGATTAGAGATGTAAAAAAAATGAGCGAGTAGAGATTTGTCTGTAGGGTGATGCACTTTATAACGAGGGTGCAAAATTTTGAGAAGAAAACTGTTGAGACGAAGATGGAAGACAAAACACCAAATAGTCTGTCATTTTGCAACATAGAACACTGTGATTCTAAATGTATAATCAATAATAAATTTCTAATTAAATATCAAACATGTGATTCTTATTATAATCATGATTCTGAATTGGGTTATAAAACTATGTTATTTTCATAAAGTTTTCTTGTAATTGCCGTCTTTTTAAAAAACTTAATTTTTTAGCGCCATCATCGGATCACCTAACCACTTTGTTTATGCTCATAATTTCTTGTAATTACATATAACCAAACCTTATCCATGGTGCTCGTTCTTCAACGCTGCTGTTTTCAAACTAGCTAAGTAGAGTGGCTTCTTTAGTGACGAGACACCTAAATCTGTGGAACTAGCTATTCATTTAAAGCCAGATTGATGGAGGCATGCCAAGTCATAAACAAGACCAAGTGTGCTTCCACCTGGGTTATTCAGAGGATGTGGGGTATGAAACATACATTCACATCATGCTACCTTTTTCTTTCTTTTTTTTGGTCTAGAAGAACCTCACAACTCTTGTGTCGGATCGAAGATCAGTGTCCTTCGAAGAATAGCTACGACCATACACGAAGACATATGTAGATTGTTAATTATGGGACTAGATTACAACTCTCAGCTTCATGAATAAACAATTTATGAAGAATTAGGTTACCCTTATACAGAAATAATATTGTCCTAATAAAATAAATACAACTACCAGAATTAATTGTTTTACTGACAGTATTATTCTATCAACGATAATATTATCAGTCATGTCTCGATAGAAAATCTTTGATGTATTTTCATATGAATTAACCATTTTTCTAGTAATCATATATCCAAATTCCTGTACCAAGAGTTTAGAGGATGTGTATAAATACTAGTTTAGAAGTCTAATTGAGGTTGCTTGTAAAAGTATTTTTTATTCAAAAATATATTAAAATAATATTTTTTTAAAAAAATATTTTTGACATCAGCACATCAAAATGATATAAAAATATATATAAAAAATAATTTAAAATAAAATTTTCAATTTTCAATTTTTTTAAAAATATTTTCCGATCACAATTCTAAACACCCCTTTAACTTGCTAGCTGCTTGATGTAAAAGTATGACCCTTCCATATAAACAAATTATATAAAATATTCGTTAATTAGTAAGTTCATTTTCTTCAAGTTTGATCTATAGATTAATCTGTCCATTTAAATTATTTAAAATTGCTCCTATTTCAATAACCTGCTCACTAACATTTGTGTTTATAAAATTGGTGCAATGTAAGTCCAACAATTGATTTTTGTTGATCGTGTGCTGCTCAATTTTCATCGAATGTCGCGAAAATTGTTTGTTTATATTATTCATTACATGATATAGTTAATTGGATAACAATTAATTATTATTTTTTTATTCAATTTTAAAAATTTTAAGTTTTATTTATCGAAGTAAGAACGCAAAATCCATTTGATCAATTGTTTTAATAATTGGGAAAAAGAGAGAGGAGCAAAAGGATAAGATAAGCCTTAATTTATTTAATTCCAAATTATTTTCCCGAGATAAAAGTGATAGCTCTTTTATTAAAAGCTAACTGAAATATTATATAAGAGAAACACGGCAGATAAATTAATCGGGTAAAAAAGCACAGGTGGACACATCTGAGCAAGTTGAAGCTACACGATTCCCTTACCAGCCGTAAACTCATCAGAGCTAGCTTCCACATCTTCATATGCCTTTACTTTCGATGAAGAAGTAATTCACCTTGACTACATGGCTTCCTTTCACCCACCTACCAGTTGCTCGAATCCTCCCTTTTGCAGGCCCAAGGAACTGATCACTTTCAAGCATCCCCATGTTAGATGCCAAAGCTCACCGGAAGATGGTCTCTGTGTGTGTGTGTGTGTGTGTGTAAATTGGGATATATAGTTTAGACAAAATGAATACCTATCCTCCCGTATAATTAAGAGCCCTCTCCCATGCATGTATATATGCATGGATGATCCTTTCTTATTGCTGATGCTAAATATTTTAGATTTGCCACAGAATTTATGTTGGGCACTTTTGTATGAAATCCTCATGCAGTTTTGAAACCGTGGTTGGCAGGAGGAACACCTGCAAATATCGTGGATGCAAACTTGGGTATTCTAAGAGGCAGAGTATCAGAAGTAAAGATGAAGGAGAAGTTGGAAACATGGCGCAGGCTCAAAAATGGCTGGAATTATCAAACTGGTTATGATCACAAATACAGGAGAGATGGTATGTTATCCGAGTCTTTAGAGCTTATGGGGTTTGCCAGCGGTGCACTTGGGTTCGTCTTTCTCTCCGGCTCTCTCTGCATCTGGCTCGTTTCTCTTCTAGTTCATTTGAGCCGATGAAATTGAGTAAAAAATCGTGTAAGCATATTTTTATCTACATATATATTGCGATGCAGCTTTGTTTACATCTGTTCAGCTCCATAAGGCAAGACTTCGCTCCACCGAATGTATCTTTTTTCTATGCCCTTCTCTATCGAATTTGAGGAAAAGAAGAGGGAGGGATTGTTGACTTCGAGAAACAAATTAAAGAAAAGACACCAGATACTTATTATTAGTGATATATGAGGCAAATTCATAAAAAAGAATAGTATGCGACGCTAGAGATGCCCCATCTTTGAATGTATAATAATGTTCTCTACTAAAATCAGGGCTTGATTTTACACACAAGTGCAGCAGGCAAACACCTGGAGGCACTTGTTCAATTCATAACAAGGGAAAAGAACACTCATCTGGTTGGAAATGCATGTAGAGATGTAACTGGCCATAACTATCAAATGACACATATTAGGAGCCAGTCAAGATATTCAATCAATGACATCAAGCCACCAAGACTAAGAGTGTTCATCCCAGCAGGCGATGAGAAAAAATGCTGTATTTATCCAGGAATTTTCAACAAAGAGTATATTTAGCTTTCACACATCCAGAATTTGATTCTACTCTAGACACGAAGTTGAAAGGAGAAGATATGATGGATACCTTTGGGAAAAATTAGCCAATCCCAATATCATATTCAAGCTGAAATTTCATAAGAACATCATCTGCGTAACCCATGATACCACCAAATTGCAAATCCAATTTAACTCTGAGTGTTGCAGGCTATGATGAAGGGTCCCGGGTGATCTGGGGATTGACAGGTTCATTTCATCCTGGTCTTCAGTTTTGGGTTCAAATCAAAAGGGCCAGGATGCCGTCGTGTTGTGGCCTTGTTTATTGATCCGCAGCTTCAAAAAATCACGGGAATGTAACTTTTGGCCGGCATTATTTTTATCGAGTCACTCATAATATTGATATTAACAACCACACATTAGAATTGATGTAGTTTTTATTTCTATTTCTTTAAATTACATTAAACATATGAATTTAATGTGATAATCAATTAAATAAATGACGTAGCGGTTGGTGGGTGCTCCTAAAGTAATAGAGATATTTCTAAAAGATAAAGAAGACTAGTGGGTTGAATATTATAAATAAACATACACATAAATACACACTATCAAAAAATAAAGCTGAAACATAAAATAAAAAGACTAGATGAATTAGAAACATCTATTCAATTTTTTGTAGTTATATTTCTTATTCATATTATCAAGCTTATATACGTGTTTGTTCTTACTACCACGCATGAAATTCACAGAAAAGGCAAATATATACAAGCTTATATACGTGTTTGTTCTTACTACCACGCATGAAATTCACAGAAAAGGCAAATATATATATATATATATATATATATATATATATATATAGCTTATAACATCGAAAATCAAACGTGCTTGCACCACCCCGCTTGCCATCCAAGATGGAAGAATTCCAATTCCTTGCAGCTGGAATTTTGACCAGCACATAAATTTTATTATAATTAGCCATGCCCTTTACCTTATGATGAATTTCCTGCTGATACATCGAGGACAGCGAGCGATGCAAACAGCCAGTGCAAACCAAATGATAATCATGTTCATCAAACAGAAGCATGTAACAAATTTCTCGACCTGATTTTGCATTAATCAGATCAAAATATAACCTAGCTTAATGATTCCAAGTGTTTTTTTTTCTCTACAGTAATTTTGTTCACATATATATTATGAGTACCCAGCAAAACGGAAAAATCAAGCTCTCCTCCTCCTCCTCACAAGAGATTATGTTCTTTTATAATCACCAAATTAAGCTAATTACCACCCTCTGAGTTGGCTTAAAAACACAGAGAGCGAATACAAAGAGACAGGAATTAAAAGTAATCTCTCCTAGCAAACTGAAACTATTAATTTATTTAGCTACCTATTCATCTTAAACGAACAGGTTCTTCTTTTATAGTTTCCAACATAGGCTTCCTTGATCTACAACAGGATAGCCTGTACTTGTATTCTGGCGCTGGAAAGTCCTCAACTCCTTCCAAACTCAATCTTGCTGCTCCATTCTCACTTTCCTTTAGACTTTCTTGAACATTCTGGTCTCCGCCGGATTCCGGCAAGACCCTATTGTTATTTCCCCCAGAAATCCTCTTAGCCGCGGAGTTAGCAGCCATGAAGAAAACAGCCATATCAGCAGCAGTGACAACAGAACCAACTCTTTTCATTGGAAACATGAGGTAAACATTGCCAAATTCCAGCTCCTCGTCAGCACTCAGGGCAGAAAACCTCCGGCCAATGTGTAGAGATTGCGAGTTTGATAAGAAGAAGTTTGGACACTCCAACATGAGCTCCGCTGCTTTCACGGACTCCCTGAGTTGCCTAACCTCACCTGTCGGGAACACAACCCTCGCAACCTTGAAGTTCCTGGTCAAAGGCATGGATAAAACACATGAAATGTAGTTGCCCATATTGAGAAAAAGGTGGTCGAAGCTACACGAGATAGAGAGCAACAGGCTTATCTTTAGGTTTCAGAGATCGAAAAGAAAGAAACTGTCTGATGAGAAAAAATGTTGAGGGGAATTTGGGGCCTTTTATTCAGGGAATGGGAGAGTCAAGGGCAGGCTAATTACTATATGGAAAAAAAATAAAAAAATCAAGTGTGAAAAGGTTGAAGCTGTGCTGGATTGTTAGACGCGTTAGGTTCTGCTGGGAGCAACGCGATAGAAGATGCTTATGGCTCTCTGCTTGGCTGTTAATTGCGTGTGGGTCCTCCTATACACATACAAAATTGCTAGCTGTTAAAGGATATGGTGGTGTGACCATGTATTGATTTTTTTAAATGGAATCAAATATTTTGGGTTAATTTCAATATGCTATTTCAGGGTTGTATTATATATATATAAATTAAAAAATAGTTTAAATTTAAAAATAAAATTATTTAAAATTGTATAATTTAATCCAAAAAAACATAATAACATGATTTTTTTGAACAAAATTATGAATATGTATAATATTACGAGAATGTCATCATCAATCTCGCAAAGTCATTACATTCTTTGATTACTCTAAAATTTTAACATAATATATATAAATATATCAACAGATTCCTTGTAAAATTTGATCTTAATTTAACAGTGAGATTAAAAGATATGATTGATATTGTAAAATTATTCATTATTTTAAAAAAAAATTATATGGCCGAAACAACACAGGCAAAATGATATTAGTGCATTTTGGTCGATATTTAACCGAAAAATCCAGAATGACCTAGAATTTAAACCAAAATAAAAACAATAACATTTTGTTTTGTCTTTTTAGCTAGCATGAAATGTTTTGGCTGTTTTGACAAAAACAAAACAAAATTAACAACTATGTTTCTACTAGGATAATGTCACATTGCAAAAAATCAATCTTTTTAAGTGTTAAGGATGTGTATTGGCTTGATGTGTTTATTTAAGTGTTTTTTTTTGTTTTTTAAAATAAAATTATATATATATATATATAATTTTATTTTTGATATTAAAATATCAAAATAATTTAAAAATATTAAAAAAATAATTAAAAATAAAAAAAATCCAGATATTTTTTAAAAAACTTTTAAAAGAAACTTCAAGGAAATCCAATAACTTCTACATTGGAAAAGCAGGTCTATTGTGGGACCAAGGTTGTCCTTGTCTTTAGCTTTTCCCTTTATATATATATATATATATATCTATATATATATCCGGATAAATTTATATATTATATATATTTTGATTAATATCATGAGAATATTAAAATTAATGATTATATAAATTTTTAATAATCATCTATTAATATTTATAAGATTCAAAATGAGATTATAAAAAAAAAAAAATTTAATTTTAAGTTTTTCTCATTCGATATCTAATATGAAGTATTCGATATCTAATATGAAGTCTTTTTTATTATTATTATTTTTCTCACCTATTAGTAGATTATCTTGTTTTTTTATGAATTGAATTGAGAGTGTATCGATTTCAATCCATGACTTTTGAATAAGATCGGTTGATTTTCCACTTCCAGAATCTCGTGGGAAAATAATCGACACGTAAACTGCCGTGACATGTGGATGTCAGGATTCAAATCACGGAGGCCGACGCTCGTATGTGCTCCATTGTGGGGTGGGGGCAAAAACATCGTTATTATTTTAAGATTGGAGAGCTGACGGTAGAGGCCCATGACGGATTTTGAATTTGCCGGTGCACTAAGCAGGTTGACACGCGCACAAAAAGGTTTGGCATCATGCCAGAAACGGCATAATAAAAGTATACCAACCCGATGACAGGGTCGCCACAATTGATTGATAGGGAAGAAACTTAGACCCCCATCTTTCGGGCATGAATGGAATCTCGTCGAAATTATTTCTAGAAATATATTTATAATTTTTAGATTTATTTTAATATCATTATATTAAAATTATTTAAAAACACTAAAAATATTGATTTAAAATAAAAATAAACGAAAAAATTATAAATTCTTGTAAAATACAATGAAAAAGGGACGCTTCATCATTTATTATTTACTACTGAAAAATCATCTCCACCAGACCAATCATATTTTGTTTTTGTTTTTGTATTTGTTTTTAAAGTATTTTTTATTCATAAATATATCAAAATTATTTTTTTAATTTTTAAAAATTATTTTTTATATAAATACATGAAAAAAATCTAAAAATACTAAAAATTTTAAATATTTCTAAAATATAGAAACAAAACACCCGAAATCCCACAATTTGTTATTTGCCCTCAAAACATAACGGAACACATGCTTCCTTAGAAGGCCATGCAAGTACAGGTGGTGGCCCGTACCCTGATAACAAACGAATGCCTTCAACTGTTTTTTCCCCGGACCATTTATTTTAAAAATAATTTTTTATTTAATCTTATTATTATTAAAATAAATAATTTTAAAAGATTAAAGATTAAAATTATAGAATGAGTTTATTTTTTTCATGCAATTTCATTTATTTTAATGAACTTTTTTTTTTATCATCATCATCATCATGATTATTTGAATAAAAGTTTAATGCAATTAAAATAAAATAACTATAAAAATTTAAATAGTTTAAATTCAATGGAAAAAATGCTTGTTCTTACATGATTGCATGAAAAAATAAAACAATAATTTATACAAAAAATAAATATTTTATTCTCATTCATAAAATAACCAGTAATATTATCATAAAAATATTAACTTTATTTAAAAATTGATATAATTAGATGATTTTTTAAGATAACATTTTAATAATTTCATTTAAAAGAATTATACCATAAAAAATCAAACAATTAAATAAAGAAATAAAAAAGGTGCAAGGTGTAGAAAAGAATTGCGAGCGATTTTCTTTAAACTCGCGCGGATGGCGTGCCGTCCACTCGAGCTATTATTAATATTATATAAAAGAAAAGCAGATGTGATGGGAAGTCATTCGCATAAGGCATAAGCAGTCAACAAATTAAAGTAATTGTCTTGGGAGGTAGCGTGGATGAAATTAATTTTTAAAGCATTTTTTTATTTAAAATTATATTTTTTAAAATTTATTTTTAATATTATTATATCAAAATGATCTAAAAATATTAAATTTTATTAATATAAACTTAAAAATAAAAATAATTTTTAAAAAACTACTTTCAAAAATCACTCTCAAACATCTCCTTGACCTTTTTAATGTTTAATTATTTTCATTAATAGATATTATAAAATACCTTTTCAACCTCACAAAACGATCACATAATATTTTTTTAAGCCTTGATAAACCTTTTCATGATTAAAGGGCAAAATCACCTTTTCTACATCTCTTTCTTCTACGTAGATTTATTAATATTAAAATTAATTTTTAAGTATTGAATTGCAAAGCAACTCTACTTCTCTACTTCTCGTTGATGTTTGATTAAAGTTAATTTTAAAAGTATTTTTAATTTAAAAATATATTAAAATAATTTAGTTTTTAAAAATTATTTTTGATATTAATACAAACACATTAAAAATTAATTTAAAATAAAAAAAATTCATTCTTTTTCAAAAAGTTTTTGAAATGCAACAAGGCCAAAGAGGGCCTTGAACTAAAACGATTTCTTTGATTTTGATTAAAAAATCCAACGATGCCCAAGATAGCCTTGTGGCATTTCAAGGATTGAAATGAATATTTCTTGATCCTTTGCAAACCCATTTTAATACATGGAATCGAAGATAATTGTAACAATTCGAGATGTGAATATTCAGTGTATTTCGATTGATTAATTTTTCTAGTGATACAGTGGCAATATATATATACAAATAAACATGAAACAATCTACTTCTACTTTCCTGGGCTGCAGTATTTGATACATGAGAAAGGAAATAATGATAAAGCAACAAGTAACCAACAACGGTAACCTGCACATCTGTAATTACAGCAGATGTGCAGCTATATTCTCAACACTCCCCCTCAAGATGGAGCGTAAATATTTATCATGCCCATCTTGCTAATAGCGTCATAAAAAATTCTTCCTGAAACTACCTTTGTGAGGATGTCCGCTAATTGATCTTCGGACCGAACAAACGGAAATTGTATAATCTTTCGGTCAAGATTTTCTTTGATGAAATGTCGGTCTACTTCGACGTGTTTCGTACGATCATGTTGTACCGGATTGTGGGCAATCTCAATAGCCGCTTTATTATCACAGTGTAGGTTCATAGTCGTCTCATAATCGATTCCCAAATCTTGCAACATATGTTTTACCCATAATAATTCGCACACACCGTGAGCCATACCTCGAAATTCTGCTTCTGCACTTGATCTAGCGACTACTTTCTGCTTCTTACTTCTCCAAGTGACAAGGTTGCCTTCTACAAATGCAAAGTAACCTGATGTCGATCTCCTATCAGTCTGGTTTCCTGCCCAATCTGAATCTGTATACCCTTCAATTTTTCGAATCTCCCTTTTTGAGAACAATAGGCCTTTTCCTGGTGCACTCTTCAGGTACTTTAGAATTCGATATACTGTTTCCATATGCTCTTCTCCTGGTGAATGCATAAATTGACTTACCACACTAACAGCATAGGCTATGTCTGGCCTTGTATGCGATAAATATATCAGTTTTCCGACTAACCGTTGATAACACCCTTTGTCTCTTGGCACCTGATTTTCCGTTTCTCCTAGCTTGTGATTCATTTCCATCGGTATGTCAACTGGTTTACATGCGAGCATACCAGTTTCTGTTAACAAATCTAACACATACTTTCTCTGTGATAGACATATTCCGGTTTTTGACCTTGAGACTTCAATTCCTAAGAAATACTTTAGTTGTCCGAGATCTTTCATTTCAAATTTTGATGCTAGGAATTGTTGGAGTGATTTTCTCTCTTCTGGATCATCTCCTGTCAGAACCATATCGTCCACATACATAATTAATACTGTAATCTTTCCTGCTTTGTGCTTTATAAACATCGTGTGATCAGAGTTGCTTTGCTTATACCCAAATTCCTTCATCGTAGAGGAAAACCTTCCAAACCATGCCCGAGGTGACTGTTTTAGACCATATAATGCTTTCTTTAGCTTGCAAACTTCATTTATACACGAGAGTTTTTGTTTAGCTCCAGGTGGTAAATCCATGTAGACTTCTTCTTCAAGATCTCCATTTAGAAAAGCATTTTTAACATCGAATTGTTGTAGGACCCAATCTCAGTTAACTGCTAAAGATATGAGGATGCGAATAGTGTTGATTTTTGCAACTGGGGCAAACGTCTCTTGATAATCTACCCCATACTTCTGTGTATACCCTTTTGCAACTAGCCTTGCTTTGTATCTGTCAATACTGCCATCTGCTTTGAGTTTTACAGTGAACACCCATCTGCACCCAACTGTCTTCTTCCCTTTTGGTAGTGGACATATCTCCCAAGTATTATTTCTCTGAAGTGCCTCCATTTCCTCGTTCATCGCCTTAGTCCATTTCTGATATGCTAGTGCATCCTGCATATTACTAGGAATAGATACAGTGGATAATTGATTAACAGACAATGCATACGACTTAGACAACCTATGAGAGGACACATAATTACTAATAGGGTATTTGGTCTTGGTTTTTGGGTCAGGTTCATATTGTTTCCTCGGGACTCCCCTATTTGATCTCTGAGGGTATTTATTTTCTATAAGAGCAGGAATATCATTAGTTTCATCAAGGGTATGATTTGGATTTACCTGTGGACAAGTATTTTGGGTTGATTCTTCAGCTATTGGTGTAGGTGTAGACACCTCTGGAGACCGAAGGGGGTTGTCATGGAGATAATTCTGATTTATACATAATTCTACACTAGTACCATCATTAGGGACCATATCATTATTTTTTATTTCTTCATTGAACTTGTCGAGTATCCCTCCATTTTCCTCTAATTCAAATATATCATCGTCGTTCTCTTCACTGTTTCTCGTCCCTTGAAGAGCGACCCAGAAGCTCCCCCTGAATAGTACGGTTTTAATTCATGAAACGAGGTATCGAGGGTTACATGTAACTTTGGGTGCAGCGGATCATAACACCGATACCCCTTCTAAAATTCTGAGTAACCGATGAAAACACACCTTTTTGCACACGGATCAAGTTTACCCCGCAGAGCTTTAGGTATGTGAACATAGACCGTGCATCCAAACACTCGGGGTTCAAGGTTTGGTAGATGAGGAACAGGGAGCAAGGATTTCATTTTCTGTTGAGGAGTTTGAAAATTGAGTACGCTGGACGGGGTACGATTAATTAAATAGGCAGCTGATTTAACTACTTCTCCCCAATAGAACTTGGGCATATTCATACCAAACAGGGATGCCCGAACAACTTCCATAAGTTGCCTATTCTTCCGTTCAGGGAGTCCATTTTGCTGTGGAGTATAAGTGCATGAAGTCTGATGCCGAATTCCATAGTGACCCAAAAACTTTCCTAGAATTTTGTCCACAAATTCCTTACCATTGTCAGATTGAAGTGTACGAATTGACTTCTGGTATTGGTTTGTCACCATTTTATGAAACTCCTGAAAAACTGTCCCTACATCACTCTTATTTTTCAGAAGAGAAATCCAAGTCATTCGAGTGCATTCATCAATAAAAGTAACAAAATAACGTGCACTAGAAAAAGATGGAATTTTTGCAGGACCCCAAACATCTGAGTGAATAACTGTGAAAGGTTCTGAACTTTTATTCACACTTGGTAAATAAGGGATACGATGGCTTTTGGCCAATTCACAAGTGTCACACTTAAAATCTGAAATACTGAAATCTGAAAACAAATGCGGTTGTAATTTCTTAAGATACCCCAAACTTCTCGTTGATGTTTGATTAAAGTTAATTTTAAAAATATTTTTAATTTAAAAATATATTAAAATAATATAGTTTTTAAAAATTATTTTTGATATTAACACAAACACATTAAAAATTAATTAAAAATAAAAAAAATTCATTCTTTTTCAAAAAGTTTTTGAAATGCAACAAGGCTTTGAGGGCCTTGAACTAAAACGATTTCTTTGATTTTGATTAAAAAATCCAACGATGCCCAAGATAGCCTTGTGGCATTTCAAGGATTGAAATGAATATTTCTTGATCCTTTGCAAACCCATTTTAATACATGGAATCGAAGATAATATACAGACAAGTCCAAGCAAACTACCAATTCAAGGCAGACGAGTTCAAAGATCACACAAGCCAATCACAGAACTCTGAATAATGGCTTCATTTATAACACATCTTCCAAAAAACGAAGACATGCTAGCTAGAGTTCTCAGATTGACTAGCCTAATTCTCTACTTCTTTCCACCCCACAACGCCTTGGAGATGAGCTTGCAAGTGTGCTCGCTTGGATGGGAATAATCCCAGGAAAAAAAACGCACTGAGATTTGGACAAATCTTGGAGCCTTCCCTGCCACATTCGTTGTAGCAATCCTCCAAGAGTTCCATCTCCATAGCATGCATTTGTTATATCGGGGATTAATTATATATTTAATCTTCTGTTTATTGTTTTGAGAGACAGCTGATGAATTACGACAGCGTGCTGGAATAGCTCGAAATCTCTGTACAGTTTCACAAATAGCACCAGCACACCACGGTATATAATAGGCATATCATTGACCAAGCATTCCAACCCCTTGTTATATTTCATGACCATCAAATTCACCTCTCCAAAACATTTGATAACCGGTGCACCTGGCAAGAGGGCCCTTGCTGGAATGCACCCAGCAGGGCCCAGTGAAAACAGAGCAATTCGGCGAGCACCAAGCTTGTAAATTTGGTCGATCAAATTCCCAGCTTGTGCTAACATGACTTGCACGTAGGCATCAGGATTAGTTGTTGGGGTGCCATGATGTAGGAAGCAGTTGAAAATGTCTCTGGATCCTGATTCCACGAAGAACAAAGATTTTTGGACCAGATTATAGGCCATCAGATTCTGCTGCTGTTCTAGTGTTTGAAATTGTCACAGCTGCTGCTGCATTGATATCACTCCCTGACGACATATGATATCCGAGATGTTACTTACTACCATGTAGAGGATGCAATAGTCCTTGAAGTAAATACTGAAAATATATTTTGAAATTGTTGGTTATTGGGTTTGACTTGGTTCGCCTATGAGGGATGAACCCGGTCTAATTATCTAGAGATGCGGTTTGGTATTGGTTCACCCATATGGGATGAACCTAGTCTATTTATCTAGGGGTGTTACTTATTGGTAACCGCAAAGTAACCGCTAAGTAACCTCTCCTCCTCTATTATAAATAGACAACTTCAATTTCCATATAATTAAGTGATTTATATAAGTTATTGATATAATTGGAAGATAGTTTTTTTTTCTCAATATTCTACATTAAACTTGCTACGATCTTTAAAGATGTTCTTACTGTGAAGCATCGCTTTGGTTCTAGTAATCGAAGTGGGCTTGAAATAATTGATCCAGGAATAAAAAAATGGAATATCACAAGTAAGTTTTCCATATTGAATCTACATTGGTATCAGAGCAACGGGCAGAGCCCGCGTCGACCTTTTATCTAATAAATGCGTCCCTTCCAGAAGTCGGGGTTTGGTGCACGTATTAGCTCTAGAATTACTATAATAATAATAATAATAATTAATATGAATTATTAAACTATGATGTTAGTTTATTTATTGTTAAACTAAATTGCTTAATTTTATTGGTAATTTTGTTTAAACAATGATGATACATGCCTTCTTTACATATTGGTTGTAATATTAATGTGTTTCTGGATATTTTGTTGTAGTGGATAGGGAACAACAAATTGATCATTTATTGAGTTATGTGATTAATTCTGTTCATAAAATCCGAGAGCACATTGACTATATGTATCATTGGATGATTAGACTGGCCATGAGTGGTGTTTATGAATTCTACATCGAACATCAAATATTGATCATTCTCAATTCTTTGTCTACGGAATGGTATCCAGTGCGACAATCATTGGAAAATAGGTTGAAATCCTTAGATTTCAATAATCTTGCTGAAATGTTGTTTAAGAGGGAGCGTCTGTATGCCGAAAAAGGTATACGGCACATTGGAAGAAGAAGCATAAGTCATTTGGATGTTGCTGCTAAATTCATTCCATGAGCAGACTGAACTTGGAGAAGATGACTTTGATGAAATAGATGATGAAATTGGAGACCCCACTTATATTCCTACAATATAAGATAATTCTAAGAAGTTTTAATATTGTGTTTTTTAAAGACAATTGGTTGTTTATTTTGAACAACATAAATTATGTAATTTAAGTTTTTATTACATTGTATGCATGTATTTAATAATATAATATTAACAATAAATTGATAATAATTCATTGATAATATCTACAACCTGACTAGTGAGAGTTGTTGGTTGAAACTAATAACTATAATATTGCATTCATTTAAATTTTCAATAATAATTAGACCATACAAATGGGAATTGATTAAATGTTTAACTTTTTTTTTTTGTTTCTATAGCATGTGTTCAATTATTATTTGTTTAATTTAGAATGGAGTGACAATATATGTCATTGAAATTGTACTATATACTAATATTTGTTATTGATATCAATAGCGCTTAATATGACTGCATCTAAGAGCATTATTGCTGATTTGAACCATGAAGACAAACTAAATGAAAAGAACTATGATGTTTGGCATCGTAAGATTGAATATTTCCTGGAAGAGCAAGAAATGCTGGAAACAATCACACAACCAATGGTTGAACCTGAGCATGGAGACATTGCTTAACATAAGCTTGATATGGAAGCATATCAAACTTATAAACGCAAGGATCGTGTAGCTCGTATTTTGATGTTGAGTAGCATGCGAAACGATATAATGTTGCGTTTTGAAAGGCATCATTCAGCTCAGTCTGTTTGGGACGCAGTAAAAATCAGTATGGAGGAACCTCTATTACTAGACTTTGTCAGTTAACCCTGAAGTTTGATGGCTATAAGAAGCGCCAAAATCAAACGATGAGGCACATCTTACAGTCATGTCTAACATGATCAGTGAATTACAGGGTGCTGGGCATGAAATGACTGATGAACAACAAATCCAAGCAGTTATTCGCTTTTTGCCAAGCAATTGGGAACACATGCGTGTTAACTTTATCCATAATGAAAACATCAAAACATTTGATGATGTTGCCCGTCATGTCGAGCTTAAAGAAGATCGACTCCACGCTGAAAAGCCTATAAATGAGGCTTTTATGTTTGAGACAAAAATGCGTGGAACATATGGCTCAAAGTATAAGATGTGTAAGGCTAAGGGCCCAAAATATGGCAAGAGAGGAAAAGAAGCAAATAATAATGGATATAAACACAAGCGTGGAAAACGTGGCGATAAGAGAGACAAGAAAATGAATTGTTTCAATTGTGGTAAACCTGGTCACTTTGCTCGTGATAGCACTGAGCCAAAGGTACTATTTAACCATAACCATCCCTCTAACTTGTATATTAGTAGTTGTTTAATGCTTGCTGAATCTGTTCCTTTTTGGACTGTAGATTCAGGAGCAACCGACCATATAGCAAGGGATCAAACTGTCTTTGTGGAATTTCATTGAATTCCAAAGGGAAGTATATACATATACATGAGGAATAATGTTTCCGCTGCAGTGCTTAGGATCGGTACCTGCAAATTGGATTTGTGGGGGCGGTCGCACACTTTATCTTCATGATATACTCTACGCTCTAGAAGTTCGATGAAACCTTGTATCTGTTATTGCTTTACTTCAATTGGGATTTAAAATTATATTTATTGGTTGTGTAAAGATATATCTGGATAATATTTTCTATGGTTATGGTTTTGTATTAAATGGTTTTATGGTGTTAGACACCATTAATATATCTATTAATAATGATGCTTTAATTTATGTTGTTCAAAATTCCAGCACCATCAAAGTTAGTAATATCATAACTTGGCATGCTAGATTAGGACACATTGGGCAAGATCGATTAAATAGATTAGCACGAGCTGGTCTTTTAGGATCACTTTCCAAAGAGGAACTGCCCGTGTGTGAGCATTGCCTTGCTAGAAAAACAACTAGATTACCATTTGGTAAAGCTAAAAGAGCTAGTAGTCCATTATAGCTTATTCATTCGGATATTTATGGCCCAATGAATGTAAGGGCAAGACATGGAGGAAATTGTTTCATCACATTTATAGATGATTACACACGGTTTGGTCATGTTTATTTGATCTCCCATAAGTCTGAAGTATTGGATTGCTTCATTCGATACACAAAAATGGTGGAGAATAAACTAAGCACTAAGATCAAAACTTTAAGAACAGATCGAAGACGTGAATACTTGTCTGAACAGTTCAAAATTTTTTGTGATGAAAAAGGTATAGCTAGACAGTTAACTATTCCTTATACTTCACAACAAAATAATATGGCAGAAAGAAGGAATAGAACCTTGTTTGACATGGTTAGGTCAATGATGACGCAAGTTAACTTACCAATTTCCTTTTGGGGAGATGCATTGTTAACTGCTGCTTACATACTTAATAGTGTGCCCTCTAAATCTGTCTCATCCACCCCATATGAATTATGGAATGACATCAAACCTAATTTAGGTTATTTCCATCCATAGGGGTGTGCAGCTTATATTCACAATACTTCTCATGAATATGGGAAACTTGGTCCTAAGGGGAGAAGTGTATTTTTATATGCTATTTTGAACATTCCAAAGGATTTGTATTTATTGGTGAACAAGCTAATGGAAGAGTGACAAAGATTGAGTCACGAGATGTTGTATTCTTAGAAGAGGCTTTTCTAAAAACAGGTGAGGTTAAGCAAGATTTTCAATTATATGAAATGGAAAATCTAGATTATGGCTCAACAAGCCATTTAGTTGAGGATTTAAATGAAACTAGTAATCCTCATAGTAACAGTGGGAGTGATATTTTGTCTATTCCTACTCTCATGGAGCAAGATCATGAGCAATCTCAACCTCATAGAAGCATTCGTGAACCAATTCCTCGTCGTTGATTTGACATTGAAGGGGAAACATTCATGATTGCTCCACAAGATGATGAAGAGCCATAAACATTAAGTGATGCTTTATCTGGTCACAAAGCCAAAGAATGGATTCAAGCTATGGAAGAAGAAATAGAGTCGATGAAAACTAATCAAGTTTGGGACTTGGTTGATTTACTGTCAGGATGAAGATCCATTGGAAATAAATGGGTTCTTAAATTTAAACATAAAACAGATGGGTCAATAGAAAACTATAAGGCTCGACTAGTAGCGAAAGGCTATACTCAAGAATAGAGAATTGATTATGAAGATACATTCTCACCGGTTGTGAGAATTACTTCAGTTCGTCTTATTTTAGCTCTAGTCGTATATATAGACTTAGAGTTATACTAAATGGATGTTAGAATTGCGTTTCTTAATGGAGAACTAAAGGAGGAGATCTATATGGATCAACCTTTAGGATTCGAGACTAAAAGACAAAAGCGCAAAGTTTGCAAGCTTAATAGATCTATATATGGTCTTAAACAAGCCTCTAGATAGTAGAACATCAAGTTTCATCAGGCTATCCTGAAGGATGGTTTTGCAATGATGGAAGATCATTGTGTATATTTAAAATATTCTAACAATAGTTTTGTAATATTGTCCTTATATGTTGATGACATTTTAATAGCTGGAAACAACAAAGAGATTATTGACACTACAAAAAAGTGGTTATCATCAAATTTTATCATGAAAGACATGGGTAATGCGAGCTTTGTTCTTGGTGTGAAAATCATTAGAGATCGCGCTAAAAGGCTTTTAGGTTTAAGTCAAGAGACTTATATCAAAAAGATGCTAGAGCGCTATCACATGCAAGACAGTAAACCAATAGACACCCCTGTTGATAAAAGTTTGAGCCTAAGCAGTGATATGTGTCCCAAGACTCTAGAAGAAAATGAGAAAATGTCCAGAGTACCTTATGTCAGTGTTGTCGGTAGTTAGATGTATGCAATGATATGCACACATCCCGATATATGTTATGCTGTTGGATTGGTTAGTCGATATCAATCAAATCCTGGTCAGAAACATTGGATGACAGTTAAAAGGATTCTAAGATATCTGAAAGGAACTTCAAATTACATGCTATGTTACCAAGGAAGGAAAGATTTACAATTGATTGGTTACTCTGATGCTGATTGAGAATGAGATGTTGACCAATCTAAATCAACTTCAGGATGTGCTTTCTTGCTTAATGATAGTGCAATACTATGGAGGAGCAAGAAATAATCCTGCATAGTCTTATCTACAATGAAAGCTGAGTATATAGCTTGTTCCGCAGCAACATAAGATGCTGTTTGGTTAAAAAACTTCTTGAATCATTTGAAAATTGTCAAATTAACATTAGATCAGGTGACAATTTATTGTGATAACACTACTGCAATAGCTGTGGCCAAAGATCCAAATTCCAATGGAAAGACCAAACACATCAAGATGGGATATCACTACATTATAGAAGTGATTAATGACCATGATGTGATCCTAAAATGCATTTCTACAAATTTTATGGTTGCAGATCCACTCACAAAACTAATAGCAAGGGATGCATTTGTTAGACATATGAAATCCCTTGGTCTATGTAGAATGTAATTAAATAATGAATAAATGTTATTTGGATATCATTTTATTCATTATTTGCTTATGAATATATTGAGTATCGTATAATATAATTTGTTAAAGTATGTCGATAGACTAATATTGGTTCACTCACATGAGCAATCGCCTCTAGCAATTGTAAGGTGCATAGAGATGAGACTAATTGAGTTTTAATGCTCAAAACAGACTGAGCATAGTGTGAACGATTTTAACTCAAAATGATTATTAAAGAGTCACCTTGGTTGGAACCAAAATGAGGTTCTTAAATAAAAGAATCAACATGAATGAATTCCCACCATTCATGTGTCTATTATGATTGAAGCCAAGTATGAAATTATTCATTTGTCATTAATGACGATGAGCAAATGAGAATTTCTAATTGAAGTCTTTGTTTTAATGACAAGACTAAGACTCGTATAGTGAATTTCCTCTAACAAAAAGAGCAATGACGTACACTCTTTGTCTTTGGAAAAAGAAAAAGAGTACGCTCCACTATAATATACACTTCATACTACATGTGCTGACGATCATTGTAGGAATAAAGAATGGATCCCTGCTTTTTTATTATGTGAGTCCTGGAGATCATACCTAAGATCTCAAAATCTTACCCTTTACGACTTTTTACTTTATCATAAGTTGATGAATAAATAATCGCTACTTTATGAGTATATCCCATGGTCATGGAATGATTCGACTTAAAGGAATACTTTTAGGAAAGCGAGTTAATTCAGAACTAAGTGATATGAGAGCAAAAGAAAAGGTAATTTTTGTTCTAGGCATGTTACTTGTATTCATCGGCCGGGATTATATCATTTGAAGAAATTTGATATGATTTAGAATACATGTAATTGTCATGATAGATTGAGTATAAAACTTTTGAGGGATTGAATTATACTTATTCATGTGTAACTAAAAGTACTTGGGGTATATGAGTACACTCTAAGAAATAATTAATCATAAAGTAGATGTCTCCTACATGGCCTATATGAAGTTTATATAGATTGGAGCTTTTTTCTCTATGTGCTTCAGGTCGCACGGTCCGTTCGTCAAATATGAAATTTATATGCAAGTTTGAAAAATAATATATGAGATAAATCTAGCCCTTCATGGGCGAGTGGGAGATGTTGGTTATTGGGTTTGACTTGGTTTGCCCATAAGGGATGGGCCCGGTCTAATTATCTAGAGGTGCAAGTTGGCATTGGTTCACCCATAAGGGATGAACCTAGTCTATTTATCTAGGGGTGTTACTTATTGGTAACCGCAAGGTAACCGCTAAGTAACCTCTCCTCCTCTAATATAAATAGACAACTTCACTCTCCATATAATTAAGTGATTTATATAAGTTATTGATATAATTGGAAGATAGTTTTTTCTCTCAATATTTTACATTAAACTTGTTATGATCTTTAAAGATGTTCTTACTGTGAAGCATCGCTTTGATTCTAGTAATCGAAGTGGGCTTGAAGTAACTGATCCAAGAATAAAAAAATAGAATATCACAAGTAAGTTTTTCATATGAAATCTACATAAATAATTCTAAAATGGAAGTAAATAAGAAAGATTGCTTTACAAATTGCAGCGGATAAGGCCCATAAAATTTACAAGTCGAAAATAGCACGGCCATTCAAACTGATCACTTGATTTTTGTTTTACCTTCCTGCTTCCATTCATAACTGCAAGCAGCGATGGTGCTTCAATCTCGACAAGCATGAGAAAATAAACATTTAAATAAACAGGAATAAATCGACAGAAATGATCCCTGGAGATGATCGGTTAGATAATAAATGTGCTCTGCATAGACCTGGTTTGAATCCTAAGATTCCACTCATGTATGAAAGAACCTTTACCTAACATCGTATAGTTTTTCTTTGTTTATTGGACTTAACATATTCCATTACAGTATAAAAAGCCTTTCTCTCGGGGGACCTTCGACATTATTTTTATTTTTGTGCGGGGAGATTTTGTTATTTAAAATTAAAATCATATTTGCAATTATCATTACTCTTTATCTAATTTTTGGCCTGAGATATTATTAGTAGTCAGTGGTGAAGGAGAGAGGATGTCAAAAACTTACTGCAATTCAAAGGCTTCTTCGAAATTATGCTAACTTGTTAGTATTTTTTTTTAAATATATTAAAATAATATGTATTTTTATTTTTAAAAATTATTTTTGATATCAGCATACCAAAATATCTAGAAATACTAAAAAAAATTAATTTAAAATAAAAAATAATTTTTTTTAAAAAATACAATGTCAAATAATTACTAAATAAAATAAGATTTCATTAATAGATAATCGTAAATTAAACATATTCATTGGTGCTTTAAAAAATAAATGAAATGGGATCTTCAGGATCAGCACTTGAAATCCTACCATCTTCAAATCATGAAGTGTCAAATAGTCATGGAAGGAATGTTTTTGTTTTCCATACATACATACATACATACATACATACTTACAATATTTTAAATAAAAATATTATAAAATTAGCCTTTAATTTTTATCAATCAAGATAAAATCTTTTATTCATCAATTAGATTTTAATCAAACCGTCCACGCGTCTGAATTTAAAAAATCTTCTTAATTTTACAAATAATGTTTCATTGATAACACAGGACTTTAAAAGATTGAAAAAAAAGTAATAACATGTAAATAATCTCACTGTTTTTCAATTTATGAATCCAATCTAAACAATTTATAGTACGACGTCGTGCCCAACTAAAACAATTATAGTGTTTTGAGTAGGATTTTTAATTTTCTATGATTGCGTTTTAAAAATACTTCTAATTTTTTTTAATATTTTATATTTTTAAATTATTTTCATGTATTAATATTAAAAATAATTATTTTAACATATATTTTTTTTTAAAAATATTTTTAGAAAAACCGAAAACCACGTAACTTATCCAGTCTCGTTCTCTCGCCCCTGAGATAGGTTTGCCGTGATCTTAAAGGAAAAAGGAGTTTTTAAATGCGGATACGACGTCGTGGATACACAAGAGTATTATTCAAGGACACCTTGGTTTGTTGGTCTACTGTTTCTTCCTTCTTGCACTGATTTGTTTTTGTAGTAGACACGAGAGAATGAGCAGCGGCAGCAGGCTAGTGAGAGAAGGACAAGGAGAAGATATTTGGGCAAAAGCCATAAAAGCTGCAGATGATCTCTACATTCTGAGGGACACATATTTCCCACCAAACCCACTTGACAAAATCTCCAAATTACAATCTCAATCTGGTCTCTCTCTCAACCTCCTCGATTCCATTCCTCTTGGTGGGTTCTCTCTCTCTCGCATCAATTTTGATAATAAAAAAATATACCTGTTTAATCGAATGTTGGGAACTTGGATTTTGTGCTTGTTGATCGGAAATTTGAAAAGGATTGTGATAATTTCAATGACCCTTTTGTTATTGAGCATTAAATCTCTTCGTATCTTTTGATATGGGTACCGAGGTGCCTTTCCCCCCTCTCATGAAACAGTGCTTGTTGTAAAAATGGTCTTTTTTCTTTCTCAATTTAATGAACTAACAAGCTGGAAGAAAATACTGGTTAGTGAGAATAAAGATTGTTCCTTTTCTTAAACAATGTCTCCTAGTTTGATGAATGTGCCTGCAGTTTCCACTTCTTTTAAGACCTTCTGGCACTTAAAATTTTCAATTCCTGTGGAATTGATGCTTGTTTAATTAGTTGTTGTTGGACTTCATTCTGCGAAGTGTATCTTCATTTGTGTCTTGTTATGCTTGGTGTAAAAACTCTTCTTTTCATAGAAGATAGGAAATCACCTGTGCAACGAGCGACATATGAATATCTGAGAGGCAAGATGTTGGATGTAGTACCTGAATACAATAAAGAAGCTGAGGACCACCTCTCTAAAGCTGTGAGTTCTATTTAGTTTTGAGTGTATTAATGATTAGTTTCAGGTCCATTGTCGGTGACTGACTTAATTCATTTCCCCAGGTCAAGCTGAATCCATCACTTGCTGATGCTTGGCTATGTTTGGGGAACTGCATCTGGAAGAAGGGAGATTTACCTTCAGCAAAAAACTGCTTCAATCTTGCACTAAGTAAGGTTAGTTGTGATTTAAGTGCTAGGTTTTATAAGTTTTAACCAACATTCAATCCTTTTATCATGCCTGATGTTTAGATATTGATGGATATTCTTGCTGGCTGCTGTGCAGGGGGCAAACAAGAAGATACTTTGTCTGTTATCAATGCTTGAAAGAAGAATGGCCCAAGGCAAGGATTTTAAGTTTTTTATTTCCTTCTTTACCCCTCTTCAAACCTTTATCCTCTCTGGCGTCTTGTAAAAGCATACATAGGACTTATTATTGGTTTGCTCATTTATACGTTGCAGCACTTTGATGGCACAATTCCTCAATCTTCATAATTTATCAAGACAAACTCTGCATCTGTGTTATGCTTTGATAAAAACTATAGTTAACACATGATAACATCATGATTCTAATTACCTTACTTTTAATTGAATGAAATGGGTTGGCTGCTAAAGTGATACCTGTTTTCTTAGTTATATTAATGGCAATTGCATAGTTAAGTGATCTTATTGAAGATCATGTTACCAAGAAAATTGCATAAAAATATCATCAAGGCATGATCAAAAGTTATTGAAGGGTCTTACCTGATATGTTTCATAGTTATAATTGTAGTCCAAAGCTAGAATAATGATTTTGTCCCTCTTTAAGGTACTTTGTTTAACTATTTTATAAGATAGAGTGCATCTTCATTAGTAGGTACAAGTAAACTGTAAAAGACATGAATATTTATTGTATAAATATGTTAAGATTTAGTTGCACTAGTATTATTATTGTTATTATAGCACATCAATATAACCAATTACAACATGTGCATATTTAGTTCTGGATCCAAATAGACGAGTTGAATTGTAAATTCTATTGCATTCAGTTTAACTCTTCATTTCACCTTATTCTTCATGCCTTCTAACTGTATTAACCTACCCAAAAAAAACCATTCATTAAGCTGGTTGTGCCGACCCACAAATCATGAAGTGTAAATGACACATGTAGCTGCTTAATAGTTATAAAACTTTAGTAAGCCTTAGCAGTGGACAAAATGTCCTGGCAATCAAAACATCTATGGTTTTGAAGTTTTGTTTTCAATCGTCACACTATCAGCTGGTTATAGGCTAATGTGGCTGCACAATTAATCCTTCCACAAATTAATGTCCCTGCAGTGGATGTATTTTGAGTTAAAAACACTTTGCATAACATGTATTCTCCTGTCAAAGATCACCATGAAATTCTGTGAATTGCCAGATTTTAGGCACTTGAGCAACAGCCCTAAATTAATGAATTAAATTCAGAGCCCGAAAACTTGCAAGGAAAAGGTTTATAATCTGACTTACCATGCTTGAACACAGACATTTACCAATAGCCTTCTTCCCCTGATGTAGGTTCTGAAAATAAGGCACAAATTGTTGAGGAAAGCATTCAGCATGCCAAGGATGCGATCACTTTGGATGTCAAGGATGGAAACTCTTGGTGTAAGATTTTACATCATATCAAATCAGCCCATATCATTTGTTTTTTTTCCCAGTATTTACTAGTTCCTACAACATATTCAACATTTTGCATTGGCATGAAAAACAAAGGTACATCTGGTGTTTTCTTTCCATCTGTATCACTAGCTACATTTTGAAGGGTAGTTACTGATTTTGTACATTTCTTCTGGTTGCCTTCTAAGAAACATTGAGCTCCATATGCATATATTTGTATGATGACTATGCTGGCCCGGCCTCCCCCCCTGGCAACACACACTTGTAAATTATTATTTGTAGTTATTATGTTAACCTCCATACCATGTTCCTTTGACATCATTTCATCTTCTTACAGACAATCTTGGAAATGCATGCTTGACAAGTTTTTTTGTGACTGGGGCATGGGATCACAGCAAACTCCTACAGTCTCTAAAAGCATACCAAAATGCTGTAAGTGTGGAGACTGTGAAGTCTCCTTTTTTAAACCATTTGATGATCAGTGAAGGATCTCTTAAAGATTAATTGAAGGATGATTGATCCAAACCTCTGCTGAACTTTCTTTCAAAAGGAACTTGGTCCCTAACATTTAAAAATTCTTGATTTTGATCCTTGCACTATTTTTTCTGGAATGTCACCCCTATACCGGGCTTCCATTCATTAACAAACAGAATCTTATTCCTTGTTCCATAAGATCTTGGACCTTGTCCTTTAAAGGACAAATCACGTGACCATCACATGTTGATTTTAGTTTGTTAATTCCAAGACCAAAATCAATTTTAGAAGTTAATGACTAAGCTCCTGTTGGAAGGGATTTTTGGACCAATTAACCCCTTTTTAAATAGGAGTTGATTATACGAAGTGATGACTTGTGATTCATGATTCGTTCTGCATGCTTACCAAGCATTTTGTATTTTCTACAAGTCTCTGCTGAGTAGATTCTTAATCTGTTTCAGATCAGCTACTGTGAATTTTTTCCTCTACTAAGTCAGTTAATAATATATCTCAGGAGAAGGATGAGAGGATGAAGTCCAATCCAGACCTATATTTCAACTGTGCCACTGTAAGTTACAAATTCCTCACTTAATTGATTGCTCAGAAGCAATTTTCTCAAATAATGGAATTGTCTCGAAGTTTCTAGAAATTCATGGGATGAATGTGTAATCTTTCTTTGAAATGCATATGCAAATCTCCATCTGCATCACTGATTGACATTAGTGATACACTGCAATGAAAGCTCTTTTAATTTTAGGCTTTACTGGTTAGGTAAAAAGGTTAAGAAAGACAAACTAATAAATTGAGTAGGAATGAAACTTATTTTGAATTGGTGACCAAAACCTCTCCATGAGCATTTTCCTTTTGATATTGTGATCTTGATTTGGTATGCAAGAAACTGAGAGATTGAAGAGGATGCTCCTAGAGTATTTGGCAAGTTACTGGTACTGTAGGAGTCTGGTTGAAAATTAAAGGGAAAAATAATATGATGAAGACTTGCCGAGAACCATAAATTCACATGCTTAAACATGCTTAACAGGGGACTTGACTTGACAATTCCATTGCTTAGGAACAGCTTCCAAATATTTATCCAGGTGCTTCTCAGCTACTCATATGTACCAAAATATCATCCAAGGAATTCCTCTTTTCAGGTAAACCACTATCTAGAGAATTATGAAAGGGCCCTTAGTGGGTTTGAAGCTGCTGCCTTGAAGGATCCTAGTCTCAATGCTACTGAGGAGGTTCAAAAGATGGTTAATCTTCTTGATAAGTTGGAGAATCTGTTGAGGGTATTGCAATTTTTTTTTTTTTATGTTAGTGGTTATGGAAACATGGCACTTTTGGTTGCTGCTTCATTGCAATTTTAATATATCTTTCTTAATAGCATGCTTTTTGCCTGTCATTTTAAAGTATTTGTGTTAGTAAAAAAAATGGTATGGGGAAAAAACAGAGAGGATTAGGGAATCCATGAATGTGAGTTACATTTGTGAGTGCTTTGCTTAAGTTAAGAAGCTAAGAAGATTTTATGTAGCAATCTTTAATCTCAAAAGGCTTAGTTTAACTTTTCAAGTTGTGTTAACCTTTTGCTGTTAGATCTCACATAAAGTGTGAATGTGTGTGAATGCTCCTTTCCTCTGATATTCAGCTGATTCTTTTGAGGTTTAAATTTATAGGGGCAGACTAGAACTAAACGACTTGCTTCTTTGCCATCATCTCTAGCTGCCGTTAATTGTAAGTTGCCCACTCTTTGGTGTTTTTACTTGATGATACAGTTCGGTTCTGGGTGATCATTCATTTTTTCCTTTCTCAAATGGAATGTACTAATCATTGTTGCATGCCTTTTCCCCTGTAAGTGAGTTCTTCATATAAAAGAGCCCCTGTAGATCAATTGTCAGAGGGCCTGAACAGAGCAGTAGCAGTAGTGGGGAAAGTGCTTTTCTTTGTCAAGCAAGAGAATGCCACTCCCCTGTAAGCCTCTTTCAAAACCACCTATGTAAATCCATGCTGCTATTGGATTCAACTTGTGTTTTTTTTATCTGTGAAACTTAATTAGTTTTGCTTTTCAGTGTTTCATAGTGTTCTCTCTTTCTGTCTGCAGATATTATTTGGTGTGTGATTCTAATCAAATATGGTTCGTACTATCAGTGTATGGGATGCGCAATGATGCAGTAAGAGTTCCCTGCTTCATTTGATGTGTTTGCCTTCTTCTCTTTCTAGTCTTCTTCTCTACTGTCGTTGTAATCCTCAGAGTTTAGGTTTTATATGAACATTGAAACACAGTGTAGTATGAGGAAATATTCTTTGGTTGAACAGTCACGGAAAAACACGAATTACCAAACTTGTCTTCAAAACTTCGGGCAAAGCATGAAGGATGAGACAAATAGCAACATTCAATAAATTACCTGTTCTTTATTACGTGGGCAAATGCCAATTATAGAAGAAATGCTGCGGATTTCCCCCCAGGGATAATGTGGTCTTTAGGGGATGATTCCATCATGATACCATTCTCTAGATGATCATTTTTTCCTGTTTTTAATATTTGAGAGTATCCTCTGACCTGCTTTCCGCCACTGAGACAAAGTCTTTCCCTGGTCTAGTTTTAAGCAGGCCATCCCACCCTGATGGTTCATTCCCAAGAAATTGTTTTACAGTTAATTATTTGACTTCTAATCAATACTTTCATGCTGTTGCATGTTCTGGAAAAACTTCAAAAATTTGATCAAATTCATTTCCTCCTCGCCTTCTTCTTAGAAGAACATCATTTCTTTTTGTACAAATTGCTGTAGCAAGTTGGTTTCAGTTTTGAGGGAAGCCATAACTGAAAAGTAGGTAGCTATTGTCATCAGATCTTTGTCTGTGTGCTGAATGAGTAAAGAAAAGGAAGGGGTGTTTGGGTTGGCAAGCATACTCCAATGTATTGTAGAGGTCCCCCTTACATCAGTAAGGGGATTGGTGCTCCCGTAAATCTCAAAATCATGAGACTTGATAAGCGGATTGAGCTCAATCTTGCACCAAATTCAGCAAACAAAAACTATTGCCATTGTCTTTATAACCTGTTCAAAAATATATTACCGCTGATGATAATTCTTTCTGCTCACAGATAAAAGAAGGAGATCAGCTAACACTTTTGGAACCTTATTACCATTACGTTGATTTTTCTTGGAAGGGAAAGGTATATTCTCTCATATTTAGAGCATTTTTCTTCATTTTGGTACAAACATCAATCCAGAATCTCACATGCCTTGAAAAATTGTTCCACTGCCTTTTTTTTTTTTTTTTTTATTAACTCTGAATAAGGAAAGAGAAATGTCAGAGGGCTATAGCATTAAAAATAACACTTCATTATCTTCCTTACTCTATTAACTTGATGCTGATGTGGCACCCATGACTTTCATGATCATAATTTTTCAATTTAGATCGTGTGCATAATTTCTTTCCTTGTGTTGATTTTCCTTTGGCCGCCTAGCTGGTCATCCTGTCATTACCAGGGCCCAGGCACAAATCTCTCCCCTCTCTCAAGTATTCTGCCTTGAACCCATTTTCTTAAAATTTATCTCAACCCATTTTTAAACTCCATGGTGTATTTGCATGTTAATTACCAGGTGTAGCATATAAATGTTGCAGGCATAATGACTGATTGCATGAATCTCTCCCATTCTTGTTCTCCTATAGACAAACATTGCAGCAATACAATTTACCATATCTAGGTGTAAATGGTTAAGCAAATGATTGCTTTGTTCTTTCAAAGGTTTAAGGTTAAGGTTTTTGCTCGTGATGGTGAAAGACTTGAAAATGGGTATATATTTTGGGGCTTTAGTTCTGAGAGTTGAGATGATCGAGTTGAAATCATCCATGTGGAAATAACAAGGATGCAGGATCAACCCTGTTGCCACAAGCTTTGATGTTGAGGATTGTTAGCTACTCTTGATTCATGTCTGCTGACCTGTTAGATGTCAGACTCACCCTCTCTGTTTACTGCTCTGATGTTCTAATTCAGTTTTGTTTTAGCTGCTCAAAATTCCATGTCCACTAGGCAAGTCCTGTCATTACGGCCAACCTGTTATGTATTTGACCCAGCCTCTCTAGTTATTAGCTCTGGCGTGGTTTCCATCAAAGTAGATGTATTTTTCTTACTCAAAATCTATCTAGGTTAAAGGTCATCTCCTCACACTATGTTTTATCTGTAACTGGTTGTGGCTTATATTAGCTAGTCTTTTTGAGTTAGCTTAAAGAAATGATGCGAGCCTAGAGAATTTAGATGATATTTATGCATTGACCAATATGTGGTACACCATGGTAGCAGGGTGTTTGACAACAAGGTGAGAGAAGTTTGTTAGAGAAGAGACAAAGGATCTAGTAGAACAAAAATAGGCATCAGGTTGGAATAGTGAAACCATGGATGTGTAGCGTGGGTGCAACACCATACAACACCCTTTGGTAGTAAAACATCATTTTGAAACTACGTTGCTCTACCTTGGCAAGACACCTTTCCATCCCTTTGAATATTTTGCTCTTTCCTTGTAATGACAATACTGATGATGATGAATTATGATCTGATACCTGATTTTTTGCTTGTCTATTTAAACAGCATTACAATTTCAAATCAATTCGTGTGGATTTCACAGAACAAGTTCTTGTGAATGGAAAAGTTCTCTCTTCTCTCCATGCTGTTCGTTCATCAATTTATGCGCATCATAAACCATGAACTGTTGTTTCAAGTAGTAGATTTTGTGAGTTGTGTACTTAATGAGGTTTTGTTGATTTTCTCATTGATTTGTTTCCTGTGTGGCTGTAAAAAGATTAGGTGTTAGAGAGAGAAAGAGAATTACATAAGCATGGATTCTTGGTCAAGTCAAAAGTCGGCCAATTTAAACAGAAAATGTACATTTTAGTGGATCTTCATGTGTTTGATATCATTGATGGATCTTTATGCTTGCCCTTTTGTAGTTGAGGTTGTGAGTGATTATTTCTTGCTGAATAAAGTTGCGAGGGCAAACATTATAGAAATTTTAAAAGTCCTAGGTGGTTCAAATTAGCTACTTATTTTATGCATCATATTATAAAAGAACAAGTCCAGCCTTGGTCTGCATGAATCCAAAACCTCCAACAAGAAGGCACTCTGGAAGCTTATATTTTCACTTTTTGATTGGTCTGTGATTGGTCCCTGGTAATAATGATCAACAAGTGATTCTCGAGAAGCCAGATGTACGGCAAGGGAAACTCATCTGGTGTTCTTTCACTGCCTGATCAATTGGAAAACAGTGGGAATGCTGGCGTTAGCAACAAGATTTGGATCGATTGCGGTTGCCGCTGATTCATCTCTTGATAAGCAGAACGAACATTATCTTCAATGCTGTTAACAGCGGATAAAACTACAGGGGTTGTGACTGAAGACGCCTCTTGTGCTATAATTAATTTAGAAGCCTCTCCCAAAATTAGACTAGATTGGCAGCTAGCGGAGTGAATGCCATCTTGGAACAATTGAAAAGGGAAAATCAAAAGCAGCGAAGGAAAAGTAAGAAGAATAGCAGAGGAATGATCAGGCTGCAGGTCTCTCAAAGACAGTTGACAGTAAACTTTCCTCTCCTCAACATTCTCCTCTCCATGTAAAAAAATAAAAAAGAGAGCTGTGTAATAGACAACTAGGTAGGATGTTCGATTAGCGTTTCATTTTATTTTTCCAAAATCAAAATCACTATTAAATTGCCTTTAGCTACGTTAATCACCCATCAACACTGTCATGCACTTAGAGAAATGAGAAATCCAGGTTTACTACCCTGTCAGTCTCTCAAAGAAATTTGTATATATTTTTATTAGGTCAAATAATTTAGAATCCAAATTTATTACTTTTATCTTTTTTTTTAAAAAAAAAAACTGTATTTACATTTTTTAAAATGAATGACAGCATAGTTAACGTAGTAAAATTAAATATTAATGAGTTGACGTCATATGACATCCATGCTGTGCCTCGCTGCACTGCTGGGTTCAGCTGGCCATTTGAAGTTGCTGGTGAGAACTAAGAGAATTGACTTTTTTTTTTTTTTAATCTAATAAAGTATTAAATTGGTTTTTTTTCAATTTTTTTTGTAAATTTTTATTGTACTAATGTAAAATTACCTAATAGTTAAATTAGATCGTTGTCTTACTATTGATAAAATACTGTAGTAATAGATAGATTATTGAGGGTTATAATAGTAAAATTATTATTTTACCTCTCAAGCACAATAATTTTAGCTTTGAACTCCGGAGTATTTTTTATTTTTTATATTTTATATAGTAAAATAACCATAATACCTTTAAATAAGATCAAAACTAAGAGTTGTTGCCATGAGTGTTACTGTAATTTCATATTTTCAATGCATAGTAAAATAATTGTTTTACCCTCTAATAAGACAAAAATACAAGAATTGTCTGCGGGGTGTTTCACACATTTCATATTTTTGAAAATGTATAAATGCGAATATGCTCTTATAAAAGAAAAAAAAAATCAAAAGTTGATTGTATGAGTGTTTAGGTAATTTATTATTTTTATTTTATTTTCTGTCGAATATTGATTCGATAAGATGCGTCGATGGTGAAAAATGCCTATCTAGTTTCTCACCGGATGCACCGTCATGTCCTCCACCTCATGGTGGTTTGTGTGGTGCATTACAGTGACCGAATACATGATAGTAGTAAGTTAATCTTTTCCCCCTTTTCTCTCTTCTACGTCCTAAACTACACGACATTCCTCTTTATTTATGGTTTTTTCCATTTCAATCTATGCTATTTTGATTGTTTGGTATGATTTTTATTTTTGTTATATAAATTTTGATTTGATTCAATTGTGTCCTTCAATTGAATTCATTAAATATTTCGGTTTCATTTAAGTCATTTTTCTTTTAATTTTGAGATTGATTTTAAATCCCTTAATTTTTGGGTTTAGAAGTTTGGATTTTTTTCAATTTTGTCCCTCGATTGAAATTAATCATATATTTTGTTTTCATTTTGTTTCTTATACTTTGAATTTTTTATTTTATTTTAATTCCTTTATTTTTTTTTATATATTTTTGAAATAGTTCCTATTTTTGTCCATGTTTATAATTATATGATCTTAATTTTATTATTTTCTATTTTGTTGAGGTTGTATGATTTTTTTTTTAATTTAGTCCTTAAATATTAATTTATGTTTGTGATCATTTGAAAATTGATATTTCTTTTTTTTCTCTCTCTTTGTTCTTTTCTTATTCTTCAAGTCAAATGATTTTTTTATGCTAATAATATTTATTTTTGTTTTCTTATTTATTTTATTTTTTGTTTTTTTTTGTTAAAAATTAACTTTTGTGATTTTTTTTATGCATGATATTTCATATATAATATCATGTAAATAAAAAATATATGAAGCCACACATAAACAAAACAAGTGGAAAAATAGGCCAAATTATCTACAGTGAAAAAATATACAAGCGACTTGTCTTGCGCTTTACTGTAGCTAGAACCAAAATTTTCAACATATAAAAAAATATTAATGGCCCTAAATTTTTTTATGATCCTATACATCTAAGCAAAATAATCACTCTACAAAATTTTTGATTATTTAGTTTTTTTTATATATTCATTTTATTATGGATAAAGCCTTTAAATAATGATAACAATTATTTTAAAGGTGTTTTTACTTAAAAATATGTAAGTCTAATTATATATTTTGATATTTATTTAATATTAACGCTTTAATACATATATATATGCCCTACACTTTTTCTTAGCCAAAAATAAATTTTTTAACATGTAAAAAAATATTAATGATCTTAGATTTTTTTTATGATGCTATATAAAAAAATTAGCATGCAAAACTTTTGATTATTACTGTAACAAAGTTATTTACACTACCACTAATAATTATTGTATATTAGTTTTTGATATATTCATTTTATTATATAAAATACTTTTAAAATAATGATAACGATTATTTTTAAGTTTTTTCTCTTAAAAATAATTATATATTTTGATATTTTTTTTAATGTTGACACCTTAATATATATATATATATATATAAGATGAAGAATAAATCTTAAAAAAATTGAATTTCTTTTTATAACGATAATGATAGTGGCAACGATAATATTGCCAGTAATGATAAGAATATTAATTATTTACAGTAATGATTATCATAACAACTATAATAATTATGATAATTTAACAATCATAATAATTACAATGAGAATTATAATCAAGACAATTCATTAATTGATATTGTTTTCGTTAAAAATTTACTTTTATAGCGTTTTGATGTATGATATTTTAGATCTAATATCACGTGAATAAAAAAATATATGAAGCTACACGTAGACAAAAAGGTGAAAAAATTGGGTCAAATTATCTACAATTAAAAAATATATGAGTCACTTGCCCTACGCTTTGCCTCCAACAAAACCAAATTTTTTAACATGTCAAAAAATATTAATGGTTCTTGATTTTTTTAATAATGTTATACATGTGAGCAAAATAATTAGTCTACAAAACTTTCAATTATTTAGTTTATTAATATATATTCATTTATTATAAATAATGCGTTTAAGATAATGAAAAAGATTATTTTTAAAGGTTTTTTCTCTTAAAAATAACTATATGTTCTGATATTTATTTAATATTAACGCCTATATATATATGAATTAAGTTTTTTTTTAAATTTCAAATTAATTTAATCTATGTTCTAAAATATTTTGACTATAATAATATAAAGAATAAATCTTTATAAAAAAATTCATTTCTTTTTAATAAAAATCCTTTTAAACTAAAAATATACCAACCCACACATAAACAAACAAATATAAAGAAACACAAACACAACAAATAACTAATAACATAAGATTCACATACATGTATAAGAGAGGGTTTCACTTTTATTTCACATCATTAAAATTAAACTTACTTTATTTTTTAACCCAAACTATATTATACAATTTAAAAATAGGTAAAAGAAAACAATCATGACAATTTAATTATTTACAATAATGGTTATAATTGAAACTGTAATAATTATGATAATTTAGCAATCATGACACTAGCAATAAGAATAATAATTGAAAGAATTCATTAGTTAATGTTATTTTTTGAAATAAAAATTATTTTAAACTAAAAATGCATCAAGCTACACAAAAACAAAATAGATAAAAAAACACGAAAGGTAACAAATCACTAATAATATAAGATTTACGATACATGCATAAAAGAGAGTTTGAATCTCATTTCACACCATCAAAACTAAACTTTCTTTGTTTTTTTAACTCAAGTTGTATTTCATATAAAGGTAAATAAAAATAAAAATTAAAAGTAAAAACTAACAATATAGGTACATGAATACAAGCAAAAAAAAAATATATTCTCGAAGGACCGAAAAAATCAAAGGATCGAAATTAAACCAAAAAATAAAAGAATAAAAACAAAATACAAAACAAGAAATTATATATGTTAAAACGAAATAATTTCTTTTATCCCAATAAATTACAATTTTACTACTTTAATATAAAAATAATTTATTAAAATACATATAAAATCAATTAATTTATTACATAAAAAAACCTAACACAACATTCAGGCAAGTAATCTCGTTAAAGCTATTTATTAATTTGGCTTGCTGCAGCTATTGTTACTTTCTATGATTGTTAGATATTTTGTTACTTTTTGTACAGTGTAATTTCTATCTGCCCACAGTCTGGTGTCATGTTTTGCTATGGGTACTTGAAACTTTCTTTGCCACTGAAGAGAATGAAAGGGCAACCCATCTTTTGTTGGCATAAAAGTTTTGGGGTTAGAATGAGTTCGCTTTACAAATTCAATGACCTAAAACCCGAGTTTTACCATCTAAAGTGGTCGGAATTCAATCGAGATGATATTGTTGTCAAAATCATAATTTGACTCATAAAATTATATATAATTTTACAAGTTAAAAAGAATAAATATAATAAAATCAATTAAAAAAAATTAAACTATCTTGAAATTAGAACAAAATCATTAAAATTATAAAATCAAATCGAATCAGATTAATCCTTTTATACCATACTAGACTACACTAACTAGGCCATAGCCCATAGGCCATGCCCTGGTGCCCTGCCAAATAGGCTAAGAAAATTAGTGCACGACAACAAAAATTTGTTGATTTATAAACTTTATAATTTATATTTACAATTTTTGAAAAAATTAATTTTTTTATTTTTTTATATTAAATCAATTTTTTTAGTGTTTTTAAATATTTTAATATACTGATGTTAAAATAATTTGTTAGAGTTGGAGCTAGTACTAGCAATATCGGTATTTGTATTAGTAGTAGTAACAATAATCCTTTAAATAATAATGTTTTTAATAAATATATTAGAAATAGCGAGGAATATGATGGTAATGAAGCTGATTTTAGTTTACATAGCAGGTCAACAAATATATTTATTTTAAATTTGTTAGTTTTTATCTAATAAAATTTTATGAAAATAATTGTTTTGTAATGTATTTTTAAATTATGTATGAACCTTAACTAATGAAGTTTTATAGTTATAATTATATTGTATTGTATTCAAAAATATTTTATTTATGATTTTATTATTTTTTTAATTATACAATTTTAATTGTGTTTTTATACAAAAATATTTTATATATAATTTTACAATCTAAATTTAAAAAACCAATTTTATATCGTGTTAAAATTGTGATGTTGAGAACCTTACTAGATGACAATATATATCATCTACTTTATTAAAAAAATCAAATTTGATTGAATGGTGACACACTAGACAAAATATATGGGCCCATCATTAAAAAAATATCAGACATTCCTAGCCATCCTGACAAGTCAATTTTAAGCCTACGTTTTATATTTAAAAAAAATAGTTTTTTTTGGATAAAAGATGTTATAAATAACATAATTAAATATTATCTGAATGTCTATAGTTTTCAAATAAAATTATAGTTATTTATAAATTAATTTTTGAATCATTTTATATGAATCCAATGTATAAAAATATGCTCATAAATATTGAATGAAAAGAAGATATATGTTTTGTTTTTTACTCTCTCTTTTTTTTCTACCACATACAGGCAATTAAATCAAAGACAGGGAAAATATTTGTTAAGAATATAATAGTTTAGTGATAAAATATTTACGAGTTAAATTAATATTATAATAAATATAATAAAGGCTATTATAAATAAAACAATCAATAGTTTGAATTAAGGAGAGAAAAACGCATACACAAACTTCATTTCCTTTTTATTTTGAAAATTTATTTATTTATTTATTTCTCTTTAAAAAGAAACTTATTGTCAAAATAAGTGAGGCATCACGCCTCTATTATCAAAAAACGACACTACGTAAATGAAATGATACGTGTCAATCAAAGGTTATCAATCAGTCAGTGTACAGAAAGCTAAACCGCGTGTGATTTAACACAGTGCACTGCTGTGGATTGGATCAGTATAATTATTTTTATGCCCTTGCGTTCATAAAATTTAAATGCTTTATCTGGGGATGTTTATGTCTTTTAAATCTTGTTAACAGTTTAATTACTGTTAAAGAATTTTATTAATAGTTACAAATATTTCTATTTAAGATTCGTTTCATGGATGGAGAAAGTATGTTTAGAAAAAACAAGTTATTTTTTATTGATTATTCAAATTAAATAAAACTTTTTTATTCTTTAATGAAACAAAAAATAAGGGTAACCATCAAGGATATTGTTGATTTATCTTTTTTTTTTTTTAATGATGAAAACACTCATTTACTTTTAGAAAAGACAAAAATAAGGAGTTGGCCTGGGGGGTTTAAGTAATTTTTTTTAAAAAAGTTTTTTCTGAAAAAAAATATGTTGGCGTGTCTGTTGACACACCAATATTTTTCTTTCGTTCGCGCTATACAGGCAACACTTGTGAAGTCTTTCAGTGGTTGAAAATATCCAATTATCATCTCACTAGATGTGCTGTCATGTCCTCTACACCATGCTGGTGCGCATGTCGGCTCATGGTGGTCGGACATTTGTTGGTGTCGGCTACTCTTTCCCTTTGTTTTCTCTATCCTGCAATCGAAAATGCACACAAGTCCTCTTTTATATATGGTTTGTGCATTTTAGTTCTTAGTCTTTTGATTCTTTTATTGTCTCTATTTTTCTATTTAAATTTTGGTTTGTTTCAATTTTGTTCACTAATTGAAATCAACCATATAATTGATTTTTTTTTTTATTTCAACCCTTATTCTTTTTAATTTTGATTTGTTTTTAATTTCATTATTTTTTTGTATCGAAGTTCTGATTTATTTCAATTTTGTCCTTTAATTGAAATTGATTATATATTTTGTTTTTCATTTCGGTCTTTATTCTTTTAATTCTTTATCTGGCTTTGATTCGTTTGATTTATTCAGTCCTTCTGAGGCAATCCCTATTTTTTTTTGTTAATGTTTTATATGTATATACTTTTGGTTTTGATTTTTATCATTTTCTCTTTTGTTAGGATTTTATTTTTGTTTAATTTTATTATGAAATTTTAATTTATGTTAATGATTATTTTAAAATTTATATTTTTTATTTTTTCCCTTGTTCTTCAAATCAAATGATTTTTTTATACTAATAATATTTATTTTGGTTTTGCCATTTTTTTTGTTTTCTCTTTTGTTAAAGTTTTTTTATTCTTCGAGATATTTTAATAATTTTTATTATTTAAACAGTAATAGTAATGATAATTTTGTCTGTTATGATCATGATAATAATAGTGACGTTATTACTACTAATGATGATAACAATAATTTATTGTATTGGTTATGGTGCTCATGATATTAATTATTGTTGTGGTGATAATAATAACAATAA
Source organism: Salix dunnii (assembly GCA_015731905.1). NCBI lineage: Eukaryota > Viridiplantae > Streptophyta > Magnoliopsida > Malpighiales > Salicaceae > Salix > Salix dunnii. Next base: position 6,816,167 of record CM027668.1, on the reverse strand, counting down.
CTCATAAAATAATATTAAAAATATCAATAATAACAAAAATGATAATAATAATTATATTCACAATGATAATAATACTAATGATAATTTTAATGATATTAATAACAATAGTAGTGTAGTAATCATAATCATAATTATAATTATTATGTTCATATTTAGAATGTCAATTGAAACTATGGTGATGCATGTGTCGACTCATGGTGGTTGGAGACTTGCCGATGATCGAATGTTTTTTTTCTTTTTCTCTTTCTTGAAACTGAAAATGCATACAAGTCCTCTTTATTTATAATTTATGTATTTCAATCCTTGGTATTTTTTCCCATCCTGATTCTTTCATAGAAATCTTGATTTGTTTTAATTTTATCGTTTAATTTAATGATTGTTTTTTTTATAAAAAAAATTATTTTCTTGCTTGCTCTTGTGTTAAAGTTTTTAGGTTTGTGTTTTATTCTTTAAGATAATTTTATGATTATCATTGTATAAGGAATAATAATAATTTTAAATGTTATAATCATTATAATAATAATGATATAAATAAGGAAAATGATGATGTTAATAATAATTTATTGTAATGGTTATGATGCTTATAATATTAATAATTATGGCTATGACAACAACAACAACAACAACAACAACTCATAAAATAATATTAAAAATATTAATAATAGCAAAAACAATTATAATAATTATATTAATAATGATAATAATATTGATGATATTTTTAATAATAGTAAAGGTGTTACTAATCATAATAGTTATTATGACGGTAATGTCTACGATAGAACAATAATGATGGTGACAATAATGATAATGTCAATAATAATTAAAATATTAATTATTTATAGAAATTATAATAATAGTAGCTATAATGATTGTAATAATTTAACAATCATAATATTAACAATGAGAATAATAATTGAAATAATTTATCATTTAATATTGTATTTGTTAAGAATTAAGTTTCACAACTTCTTTATGTATAATATTTTAAATCTAAAATCCTCGATTAATGGTTTGAAAGAGTTTTATGGAACAATATTATCTTTAATTTTTTTCACAACTTCTTTATGTATAATATTTTAAATCTAAAATTCCCGATTAATGGTTTGGAAGAATTTTATGGATCAATATTATCTTTAATTTTTTAATCTTATTATTTTTAAAATTGTACTACTTAAAATTATTTTTTAAAAAGACATATCATTTAATTTTCATTTAAGCCTATTAAATAAATTTATATCAATTTAAAATTTATATATTTTTTAGAAACTTGCAATTTACAAAAATTCTAACAAAATTTATTATTTTTCTTAGATTTATAACACTATAAAAATTGTTTTTGCACTTTTAAGATTTGTTTTATTTTAAAATATATAGTACTGACAAAACGGAGGGCAATTGAATCCTTTCCTTTCCAATCTAATTAAGATCTCCTGTGATATCATGCAAATGTTAAAAGTTGAAGAGTACATAAAAATCACAAATGGTAAGGCCCCGATAAGGAAATTCCAGCTTTATACAGAACAGGTAGTTTGGAAAAGCGAAGATGTTTTCTGTAAAATAACAGGGTAGCTAAATTGGCATGGTCAGTTGGCTGATGGCATTATGGGTCTTTTGTACGCCTGCCCTGTAAATTGTGATGGACAAAAATAATTAAATTTCCTTAGAGCCCCAAGCACTTCGACTTGTGAAAATAACGTGCAGTTTTGTAAACTCTTTATAATTATGGAGCTATTTTCAGAGGAATACTACTACTACTATTGCTGTTAACATCATTGTGTTTGGTGTATGAGTACTTCTCGAGTTTGAATTAAAATATATAGTTTTTGTAAAAATCTAAGATAATTAAAATTTTATTTATTTATCTGAATTATAAAAAAATATATTTCAGAGATGGAATTTCGTCGAATTATAAAAAAACAAAGTACATTTTTCCCCTCTGCTGTTAGAAAACAAATTTAATTACATGTGTGGGGTGAGAGAGAGAAATTATAAACAGATGCATGCATGCATTTGCAATCTATAATCTACCCTCCAAATCTTATCAAACTTCAATTAGTCTTTGTACTCTATTTTTCAGGTATTCACGGTCATATTCTTGTATTCTTTATTTCCTGTTTAAAATAGCATACCGTGTGTTTATATATTAGCCTTGCTCTTCGTAAAACTAGCATCCATACTTCCTTGGCCTATACGATCTATAAGAGCAATGGAAGGGTTCCCCATCTCCTACAATGTCACCTGTCTTGTTTTGCTTTTGACATTGAGCTTGATCGTCTTTCTCTACTACTTTTTGTGGTGGAAGCCCGTAAGTTGCCAACTAAGGCTTAGAAAGCAAGGAATCAGAGGTCCGCCGCCTAATTTTCTACTGGGAAACATTCCAGAAATCAAGCAAGCTATAGCTCAAAGTAGAAGTGAAAGTACTCCAAGCATAGAAGACGACGGATTTTCAGGTTTCCCAAGTTTCAAGCTGTGGTGCAAGAAATATGGTATTTTCTTGCATAATTATACAATTCTTTTTCTGTATCACATTTCTTTTCATCTGGTGTGGGTGCTCCTTTTATCATAAAACTATTCAGGGATTTAAATTATTTCAACATTATGCTGTGGTTAATTACCTTTCAAAAAATGATAGGTAACAGGTACATGTTTAAACTTGGGGCGTTACACTTCTTGTATGCCACTGATCCGTTCATGGTGAAGGAGATGAAACTCTTTAGATCGTTGGACCTGGGAAAACCTGCTTATCTACAGAAGGACAGGGGAGTTTTATTAGGCAAAGGCATTCTTACAACAAATGGACCGGCTTGGTCTCACCAGAGAAAGATTTTAAGCCCCCAGCTTTATGTGGACAAGGTTAACTTAAATTGAATTTACAGCTTGATTGATTATCAGTGTATGATGTGGGACCTTGTGTTATGCAGGACACGTTGAACATAATTGTTGAATCTGGTAGCACTGTGGTTAAATCATGGGAAAGAATAATAGAATCCAAGGATGGATTTGATGCAGATATCATGGTGGATGGCTACATGAGAAGCTTCACCTCTTGCATAATCTCGAAGCTTGTGTTCGGGCATGATCATCGTAGAGGAATGAACGTAACTGAAAGGTGTCACACTCTTTTTAAGGAAATGGGAGCAGCAACAACAATTGGGGTTCCATTCTTGAGGCAAGTCCTCTCCTTGTATATACATATATGTACGTAATTAATTAAGCAATGGTGATCAGCTGTCAAGTTGCACTCAATTTTTTGTCCTTGAATCAGATATCTTCCTACTAAAGCAAATAGAAATGCTTGGAGATTGGCAAAGGAGATCCATTCGATGATTTTGGACATAGTGAAGGACCGCCGTGGATCTAGCACAACTAAGGACATATTGCAAGTGATCTTGGGAGGTTCCGAAAATGGCGGGCCTGGTCCATCAAGTGCTCATGAGTTCATAGTTGATAACTGCAAGGATATGTTGCTTGCTGCCTCTGAGGGGACTGCTATATCTGCAACGTGGGGTTTAATGCTTTTAGCTTCAAATCCTGAATGGCAAGCTCGTGCACGGTCCGAAGTTAAGCAAGTCTGTGATGGTCATCTTCCAAATCTCGACATGCTTGGCAAGATGAAAGTGGTAGGTAGCTGACTGGTCCATTAAAAAGCACAGATAACTATATATTCATTTAACTCCAATATCCCCTCTGATTAACTGCAGTTAGAGATGGTGGTATTAGAGGTGCTGAGGCTTTACCCGGCAGTGGCGTTGGTATCAAGGCGAGCCATGCAACATGTGAAGCTTTGTGATATGCAGGTTCCAAAAGGTGTAAACATTTGGATATGGGCACCAGCATTGCACCGCGACCCTGACCTTTGGGGGCCTGACGCAGACAAGTTCAATCCTGAAAGGTTCATTGATGGAGTTTCAGGTGCATGCAAGTCTTCACATGCCTCTATACCTTTCGGCGTTGGGGCTAGGCTTTGTCCCGGCAAGAAATTAGGGGTGATACAACTGAAAGTCGTGCTTTCTACGATCTTATCCAGCTTCAATCTTAGCATCTCCCCCAACTATCGTCACGCCCCTACTTTGGGTTTGCTTTTGGAGCCCAAGCACGGTGTTCATCTTGTCATTCAGAAGATATGATCAGTCCTGAATGGACAGCTCAAGGATGCTTGGAATTAAAATAAGTACCAGTAAAACTTTGCCAACTAAGGCAAACAGACAAATAGCTAGAGATGAAAGCCACTTCTCCAGTGTGTCCTCCAATGTGCAAGACGATATTATAATAATAAGATAAATATCAAAACTCGAGTAACCTAAATACAAGACAGCAAAACTAATGAAACGCCAATGAACTGGAGATCATGCACTGCAAACATTTTTTTTTTCTTGAAAGCAATTCTGCTAATCTCTAATGCAGTAACGAGAAAAACGCCTAAAAACAAGAAACTTGGATTATATACTGGCAGGTTTTGCCTCCTTGTGTACCTGTGGATTTTTTCCCTCCCTTCTCTTTCCGATTTTCGTAGCCTGCATGCCGTTTTCTCATCATAGGATTTGCAGGTGTCTGATAATCAATCCTCGATCTGGTTCCACAGATTATATATATAAACACTCTAAAGTAAATAAAAATGGATATGGGTGTCATGTTCTATTCTTAAATCAATACGCATATTACCGCCGCTGACCACATAATTTCGTTCAATAACTTACATATAGTAGCTGGAACACCGGCCTTTCCTGTAATGGGAGGCTCTAAACACCATTGAAAACATCCGAGGCTGGCTTCTGAAATTGCACGATGTTCAATATCAGGTATAGATGAAGCAGAAACAGCAGAAAGAAAGACAGTCCCTTACACTTATCCTGGGTACGTGCTTGAAAACTGTTAAATAGAGCCGTTATCTTATCTTTGCATTTTACAAGAAATAAAAACTGTTCTAGTAAGTAGCTACAGGTAGATTGTATTTTATCTAGAATTATATTGTATATTTTCTTATTTAAATCCTATTGTAACACCAATAATATACAAGAATTAATCGAAGTTCAAATTCTTACATGGTATCAGAGCAAATTTTAAATTTTTTTCTTTGAAATCGAATTACTCTAGTTTTTTTTTTCTCCTTTTAGTTCAAAACCCAGAACTTGAATTTGCACAATGCTTGTTCAACAACCATACTGTTCATTGAAACTCAAACCCAAAAATTTGATTGAAACTCAAACCCAAAAATTTGATTGAAACTCAAACCCAAAAATTTGATTGCTATAGTGTTAGTGTATCAACAATTACTGTAGCAATCAAGATCCAAAATCATCATTGTTTCTACATAAAAAAACCCAAAAAATAACCCATCAATCCCCATAGAAAAAACATACAAAATCCCCGAAAAAATAGAACAGAAGCACAATCATTATCAACATGGAAATTAACCCATAAATCATACTTACCTTTACTCCGGCGACTCAAATTGTAGTCCACTGGGATAACTCCCCTCTCCCAACTGGAATCATGTTAGATGAAACAAATTACTCACTATGGAGCCAACTCATGGAGATGTGAATCAGTGCAAGAAATAAAGCAAGGTACCTCATCGAAGACATGAAGAAACCAGACCCAACTGACCTGAGAATGAAAGCTTGGATTACTGAAAACCACCAAGTCAAAAGCTAGTTGATTGACTCAATAAACCCACCGTTGATGTAACGGTTCATTTGGCTACCCACGAAGACAAAGATTTGGGAAGAGGTGGCTTTAACCTTTTATGAAGGGTCTAACGAGACCTGAATTTTTGAATTGAATAAAAAATCCTTCTCTACAAAATAGAATGGTCAATCTTTACCCACCTACTACAACGAGTTGATTTCCATCTTCCAAGAGATCGACCACCGAACCCAGTCACAAGTCGAAACAGTCAATGACGTGGTTGAGCTTCACTCATCCATGTCAAAGCTTCAGGTGCACATCTTCCTTAGTGGTCTGGACCCCATATTTGACCAAGTTCATGGGTAGATTTTGAGGAAGGAGTCGAAGCTGGAGCTGGAGCTGGAGCATGCCTATGCGTATGTTTGGCGAGAGCATCAGTAGCTCCAGGTAATGGGTGAAGGAATAAAGGTCAGTCGAGGAAGAGGGAGTCGCCACCACCAAAAACCCATCTCTAAAGGGTTGGTGATGGTGGCGCACAGGCACAATCAGCCACGCACCTCGGGTTTATGGAAATCTAAGAACCAGAGGGGGGCAAATGTTGTTATATGGTGAGAAAACCAGGGGGCCTGGTTTGTACCCATCGTGAAGAATTGGGTCACTCGAAGAAAGAATATTATGAAATTCTTGGGTAACTTAACTAGTGGGATTTTAAGAAAAAATCTCAAAAAATTATTGAAAAATTTTGGCGAATTGTATGAAGATAAAACCATCTCTAAAGGGTTGGTGATGGTGGCGCACAGGCACAATCAGCCACGCACCTCGGGTTTATGGAAATCTAAGAACCAGAGGGGGGCAAATGTTGTTATATGGTGAGAAAACCAGGGGGCCTGGTTTGTACCCATTGTGAAGAATTGGGTCACTCGAAGAAAGAATATTATGAAATTATTGGGTAACTTAACTAGTGGGATTTTAAGAAAAAATCTCAAAAAATTATTGAAAAATTCTGGCGAATTGTATGAAGATAAAACAGGGACAACCAATGGCAAACATTGTTTATCTAGGTATAATTGGTAAAGCTTCTGCATTCTTTTTTAGTGCTAATAATAGTTCTTGAATTATTGATACAAGTGCATCTGATCATGTGACTAGAGACTTTGGTAATCTAAACTCATCCAAACCTTCTTCCTAGTCAGTTATATACATTGCTAACGGTAGTCCTTCTCCGATTACAAGGGAAAGGTTTATAACCTTGATCGATTCTCTCACCTTAGATATCATTCTCATTGTTCCATCTTTTGTATATAATCTCCTTTCGGTTAGCCAAATTACTTTTATTCTTGCATATACTGTAATTTTTTTGCCATTGTTTTGTATTTTTCAGGACATTCTAACACGAAAGATTCTTGGTTATGGTATAAGACAGAGAAATCTGTATTTTCTAGAGTTAACTGAGAAGAGAGGGTCCAGACCTAGTCAGGCACATCAGACAAACAGTAAAGACAAAGCTCAAGCTCTCGTTTGGTTATGACACTGAAGGCCAGGACATCTTTTATTTGGGTATTTTAAGAAATTATAACTTTATATGTTTTTAGATTTTAGTAATTCATATTTTCAATGTGAAACTTGTGAACTGACCAAAAATCATCGTATCCCTTATTTACCAAGTTCGAATAAAAGTTCAGACCCTTTCACAGTTATTCATTGTTTGGGGCCCTTCAAAAAATCCATCTTTTTCTATTGTTTGATATTTTGTTATGTTTATTGATGAGTGCACTCAGATGACTTAGATTTCTCTCCTTCACAATATGAGTGAAGTAGTTATAGTTTTTCAGAAATTTCATAAAATGATGACAATTCAATACCAACAACCGATTCGTACATTGCACTTTAATAATGGTACATACTTTATGGATCAAGTTTTAGGTATATTCTTGGCTACCATGGAATTTGGCATTAGATGTCATGCACCTATACTCTATAGTAAAATGGATTGGTCGAACGAAAGAATAGACAGATCATGGAAGTTGTCTGGGCCTTCTTGTTTGGCATGAATATGCCTAAGTTCTATTGGGGTGAGACAGTGAAGTTGATTGCATATTTAATCAATCACATACCATCTCAAACTCCCCAACAAAAGATGAAATCTCTACTCTTTGTCCCTCATCTACCAAATCTTGAACCCAGAGTGTTTGAATGTATGATCTATGTTTACATACCTAAGGTTATATGGGGAAATCTTGATCCATGCTCAAAACGATGTCTTTATTGGTTATTCAGAATTTCAAAAAGGGTATCGGTGTTATGACCCCATATATCCAAAATTACATGTAACCATGTATACCTCGTTTCATGAGTTGGAACCTTACTATTTAGGGGGAGTGTCTGGGCCATCTCTTTAGGGGAAGAGAAAAAATGAAGAGAACGATGATGATCTATTCAAATTGGAGGAAAATGGAGGGATGCTTGAAAATTTCTCAAAAGCAACATGACACAATGATGTGGCCCCACATGATGGTATCAATTTGGAATTTTGCATAGACTCGTCTTCTTAGTAATAACCCCTCGATCTCCTGAATTTCCTGCATCTACACCATTAGTCGAAGAATCAACCCACAATGTTCTTCATCAGGTAAATCTGAACCTTAATCTTGAAGAACTAATGAAATCATTGCCTTTGTAGAACTAATGAAACTAATGAAACGCCAATGAACTAGAGATCATGCACTGCAAACATTTTTTTTTTCTTGAAAGCAATTCTGCTAATCTCTAATGCAGTAACGAGAAAAACGCCTAAAAATAAGAAACTTGGATTATATACTGGCAAGTTTTGCCTCCTTGTGTACCTGTGGATTTTTTCCCTCCCTTCTCTTTTCGATTTTCGTAGCCTGCATGCCGTTTTCTCATCATAGGATTTGCAGGTGTCTGATAATCAATCCTCGATCTGGTTCCACAGATTATATATATAAACACTCTAAAGTAAATAAAAATGGATATGGGTGTCATGTTCTATTCTTAAATCAATACGCATATTACCGCCGCTGACCATATAATTTCGTTCAATAACCCACATATAGTAGCTGGAACACCGGCCTTTCCTGTAATGGGAGGCTCTAAACACCATTGAAAACATCCGAGGCTGGCTTCTGAAATTGCACGATGTTCAATATCAGGTATAGAAGAAGTAAAAACAACAGAAAGAGAGACAGTCCCTTGCACTAATACTGGGTACGTGCTTGAAAACTGTTAAATAGAGTCGTTATCTTATCTTTGTATTTTACTAGAAATAAAAATTGTTCTAGTAAGTAGCTAGAGGTAGATTGTATTTTATCTAGAATTATATTGTACATTTTCTTATTTAAATCCTATTGTAACAACAATAACACAACTGAATATACAAGAATTATTCGAAGTTTAAATTCTTACATGGTATCAGAGCAAATCTTGAATTTTTTTCTTTGAAATCGAGTTACTGTAGTTTTTTTTCCTTTTAGTTCAAAACCCAGAACTTGAATTTGCACAATGCTTGTTCAACAACCATACTGTTCATTGAAACTCAAACCCAAAAATTTGATTGCTATAGTGTTAGTGTATCAACAATTACTGTAGCAATCAAGATCCAAAATCATCACTGTTTCTACACAAAAAACCCAAAAAATAACCCATCAATCCCCATAGAAAAAACATATCCTTGAAAAAATAGAACACAAGCACAATCATTATCAACATGGAAATTAACCCATAAATCGTTCTTACCTCTACTCCAGTGGGTCAAATTGTAGTCCACCAGGGCAACTCCCCTCTCTCAACTGGAACCATGTTAGATGAAACAAATTACTCACTATGGAGCCAATTCATGGAGATGTGAGTCAGTGCAAGAAATAAAGCAAGGTACCTCATTAGAGACATGAAGAAACTAGACCCAACTGACCTGAGAATGGAAGCTTGGATTACTGAAAACCACCAAGTCAAAAGCTGGTTGATTGACTCAATGAGCCCACTGTTGAAGTAATGGTTCATATGGCTACCCATGATGACAGAGATTTGGGAAAAGGTGGCTTGAACCTTTTATGAAGGGTCTAACGAGACCTGAATTTTTGAATTGAATGAAAAATAGTTCTCTACAAAATATAATGGTCGGTCGTTACCCTCCTACTACAACGAGCTAATTTCCATCTTCCAAGAGATCAACCACCGAACCCAGTCACAGGCTGAAACAATCAATGATGTGGTTGAGCTTCACTCAGCCATGTCAAGGTTTCAGGTGCACATCTTTCTCAGTGGTCTGGACCCCGTATTTGACCAAGTTTGTGGGTAGATTTTGAGGAAGGACTCAAAGCTGGAGCTAGAGCATGCCTATGCGTATGTTTGGCGAGAGCATCAGTAGCTCCATGTAATAGGCGGAGGAATAAAGGCTAGTCGAGGAAGAGGGAGTCACCACCACCAAGAACCCATTTCTGAAGGGTCAGTGATGGTGGCGCACAGGCACAATCGGCCACGCACCTCGGGTTTATGGCAATCTAAGAATCGAAGGGGTGGTAAATGTTGTTATATGGTGAGAAAACCGGGGGGCCTGGTTTGTACCCATTGTAAAGAATTGGGTTACTCGAAGAAAGAATATTATGAAATTATTGGGTGCCCTAACTGGTGGGATTTTAAGAAAAAATCTCATAAAATTATTGAAAAAATTCTAGCGAATTGTATAAAGATAGAACATGGACAACCAACGGCAAACGTTGTTTATCCAGGTATAATTGGTTAAGCTTTTGTACTCTTTGTTAGTGCTAATAATAGTTATTAGATTATTGATACAAGTGCATCTGATTATGTGAGTAGAGACTTTGGTAATCTAAACTCATCTAAACTTTCTTCCCAGTCAGTTATATACACTGCTAATGGTAGTCCTTCTCCGATTACAAGGGAAGGGTTTATAACGTTGACTGATTCTATCACCTTAGATATCATTCTCATTGTTCCATCTCTTGCATATAATCTCCTTTAGGTTAGCCAAATTACTTTTATTCTTACATGTATTGTAATTTGTTTGCCATTGCTTTGTGTTTTTCAAGACATTCTAACTTGAAAGATTCTTGATTATGGTATTAGACAGAGAAATCTGTATTTTCTGAAGTTAATCGAGAAGAGAGGGTCCAGACCAGTCAGGCACATCAGACAAATAGTAAAGACAAAGCTCAAGCTCTCGTCTGGTTATGACACTGAAGGCTAGGACATCTTTTATTTGGATATTTTAAGAAATTATAACTATATTTGTTTTTAGATTTCAGTAATTCAGATTTTCAGTGTGAAACTTGTGAACTGACCAAAAATCATCGTATCTCTTATTTATCAAGTTCGAATAAAAGTTCAGACGCTTTCACAGTTATTCTTTGTTTGGGGCCCTTCAAAAATTCCATCTTTTTCTAATGCTCGTTATTTTATTATGTTCATTGATGAGTGCACTCAGATGACTTAGATTTCTCTCCTTCATAATAAGAGTGAAGTAGTTATATTTTTTTCCAGGAATTTCATAAAATGATAACAACTCAATACCAACTACCGATTCGTACATTGCACTCTAATAATGGTACAAAGTTTGTGGATCAAGTCTTACGTATATTCTTGGCTACCATGGAATTCGACAGTAGATGTCATGCACCTATACTCCATAGCAAAATGGATTGGTCGAACGAAAGAATAAGCAGATCATGGAAGTTGTCTGGGCCTTTTTATTTGGCATGAATATGCTGAACTTCTATTACGGTGAGGCAGTGAAGTCGATTGCATATTTAATCAATCACATACCATCTTAAACTCCCCAACAAAAGATGAAATCTCTGCTCTCCATCCCTCATCTACCAAATCTTGAACTAGAGTGTTTGAATGTATGGTTACGTTTACATACCTAAGGTTATACGGGGAAATCTTGATCCATGCTCAAAACGATACGTTTACATACCATCTCAAACTCCCCAACAAAAGATGAAATCTCTGCTCTCCATCCCTCATCTACCAAATCTTGAACTAGAGTGTTTGAATGTATGGTCTACGTTTACATACCTAAGGTTATACGGGGAAATCTTGATCCATGCTCAAAAAGATATGTCTTTATTGGTTATTCAGAATTTCAAAAGGGGTATCGGTGTTATGACCCTATATACCTAAAATTATATGTGACCCTGAATACCTTGTTTCATGAGTTGGAACCTTACTATTCAAGGGGAGTGTTTGGGCCATCTCTTTAGGGGAAGAGAAACAATGAAGAGAATGATGATGATCTATTCGAATTGGAGGAAAATGGAGGGATGCTTGAAAATTTCTCAAAAGTAACATGACACAATGATGTGGCCCCACATGATGGTATCAATTTGGAATTTTACATAGACCAGATCTTCTCAGTAACAACCCCCTAGTCTCTAGAATTGCCTGCATCTACACCATTAGACGAAGAATCAACCCAGAATATTCTTCATCACGTAAATTCGAACCTTAATCTTGAAGAAGCTAGTGAAATCCTTGTCTTTGTAGAAAATACAGAAAATAGCTACCCATAAAGGTCGAATAAAGGAGTTCCGAGGAAACAATATGAACCTAATCCCAAAAACAAGACTGAATACCCAATCAATAATTATATATTTCCCCATAGATTGTCAGAATCATATGCATTTTATGTTAATCAATTATCCACTGTATCTATTCTTAGCAATATACAGGATATGCTAGTAGATCCAAAATGGATTAAGGAGATGAACGAAGAAATAGAGGCATTACAGAGGAGAAACACTTGTGAGATGTGTACACTGCCAAAAGAGAAGAAGACAGTTGGGTATAAATGGGTGTTAACAGTAAAACTCAAGGTAGATGACTGTATTGATAGGGACAAAACAAGATTATTTACAAAGGGATATACACAGAAGTATAGGGTCAATTATCAAGAGATTTTTTGCTCCAGTTGTAAAAATCAACACTATCCGCATACTCATATCTCTAGTAGTGAATTGAGACTGGGTCTTGCAATAATTTGATGTTAATAATGCTTTTTTTAATGGAGATTTTGAAGAAAAAGTATACATGAAGTTGCCACTTAGAGCTAAACGCAAATCCTCGTATAACACTGAAATTTACAAATTAAAGAAAGCATTATACGGTTTGAAACAGTCACCCCGGGCTTGGTTCAGAAGATTTTCCTCCACAATGAAATAATTCAACTACAAACAAAGTAACTCAGACCACACCTTGTTTATAAAACACATAGAAGGAAAGATTACAACATTGATTATGTATGTGGATGATATGGTCTTAACATGAAATGATCTAGAAGAAAAGAAAGCATTACAACATTTTTTGACGTCTAAATTTGAAATGATAGATCTTAGAAAACTAAAATATTTCTTAGGAATCGAGGTCTCAAGGTCAAAAACTAGGATATGTCCATCACAATGAAATATGTGTTAGACTTATTAACAAAAACGAGAATGTTCGCATGCAAACCTGTCAACACATCTATATAACTAATCACAAACTCAAGGAATTGGAAAATAAGACGTCAATGGACAAAGAATGTTATCAACGGTTAGTTAGAAAGCTAATATATTTATCTTATACAAGGTTAGACATAGCCTATGCAGTGAGAATGGTGAGTCAGTTTATGCACTCACCAAGAGAAGAACATATGGAAGCGGTATATCGGATCTTGAGATGCTTGAAAAGTGCACCAGAAAGAGGAATATTGTTTTCTAAAAAGGAGGTTCATGAGATTAGAGAGTATACAGACTCAGAATGAATAAGAAATCAGACTAATAAAAGATCGACATCAGGTTACTTTACTTTTGTAGAAGGTAATCTCGTCACATGGAGAAGTAAAAAGAAGAAAGTCATCGCTAGATCAAGTGTAGAGATAGAATACTAAGGTATGGCTCATGGTGTGTGTAAGTTACTATGAATTAAGCAGGTATTACAGGATTTTAGAATTGATAATGAAACACCTATGGGTCTACATTGTGATAATAAGACAGCTATCGAAATTACACACAATTCGGTACAATATAATCGTACTAAACATGTTGAAGTTGATCGACACTTCATTAAGAAAAATCTTAATCTAAAAATTATACAATTACCGTTTGTTCGGTCTAAAGATCAGTTACCCGATATGCTCACAAAGACAGTATTAGGAAAGGTGTTTTATGATGCAATTAGCAAGTTGGACATGATAAATATATATGCCCCAACATGAGGGAGAGTGTTAAATAAAGCCGTTATCTTTGTATTTTACTAGAAATACAAACTGTTCTAGTAAGTAGCTAAAGGTGGATTGTATTTTATCTAGAATTATATAGTATATTTTCCTATTTAAATCCTATTGTAACAACAATAACACAACTGAATATACAAGAATTAATCGAAGTTCGAATTCTTACAAATACACAATAAAACTAAAAATGTGGAAAAAATGTTTTTCTTTTTCATTTTTTGTTTTATTTCTAGTTTTTTTTCAATGGATTTTTAAAAAAAATATTCGGTATTTATTAAGAACAAATATAAATTTTACACAGAAAATAAAAAATACATTAAGGTTACAACTATTTTTTCATAAGAAAATAAATCAAAACAATAATTTATAATAATCACCTCAGCATTTTGTATTTATAATAATCTAATTATAAAATATTAATATTATTTTATTTAAATTAAAGTCATAATGAAAAAAATATATTGTTGACTCAAGAAATATTTATACTACACTTATAATAACAACCAAATTTGTGTCACTAACTACATGTAAAAATGCAAGAGAAAAATATCTTTTATGTTTGTTTTTTCTTTTTTAAAAAAATGCTTGTATATAAAATAAATTATATTTTATGTCTCTTTTTATTTAAAATAAAAAAAATATTTTTAAAGAAAAATTATGAAAGGCCTCTAAAGTTTATTTTTCAAATTCAGTATATTTTGCAGTTTGTTAAATAAAAAATATGACATAGGAATAAGAAGTTCTAGTTTATATATATATATATATATATATATATATATATATATATATTAGAGAGTTAGAGTATTATTATTTTTTAAAAAAATTATAAATAAAATTAGAATTTATATGTCACATATTTTATTCATGGAATACCAATCTAACATGTAAAATACATGGAGCGCTTGCCGTACAAAAAAAGAATTCCAAATGAAATGGGAAAGAAAACAAAATCCTAATAATAAATGCTAACTCTAATTATATAAAAAAATAATAAAAGGAAGGTGTAATTGCAGTTCACCAACGCACTGCAGGTTATTTTATAGTTTATTGTGAATTGATTTTCTTCATTTTTTATAGAATTAAATAGTTTAATTATGGGTCGATAATAGAGAGGAGAGGAGTTTATTGCATAGTTATTGATCCCATTCCGTTCCGGCCGGAACGGCCTGTTCCAGTGAAAATTCCGGGACAAAACGGCGACGTTTTTGTCCCGGGTAGAATTCCGGACCAATCCGGCCATTCCGGCCGGAACGACCCGGTTTTGTACCGGGGGGTCCGTTCCAGTGTCAGCCAAAACGACGTTGTTTACACTAGAATCAAAACGACGTCGTTTAGGAGTTAACAAACCCCCCAGACCAGACCCAAAACCCAATTCCCCGATTTTCTTTTCCCCAAATCAATTCCCCCAATTCCCCGATTTCCATTTTCCCCAAATCAATTCCCGATTTCCCTTGCCCTAATCTCAAATTGATCTCAAATCAGCTCACAAATCCAGTAACCCATTAATTGAAAAGCTCAATTTGTAATCTCAATCCCTAATCTAGCTCAAATTCTGAATTCCTAAATTGAAAATCAAAATCACGGCGGCACAATTTGAACAGCGCGGCGGCACAATCTCTTCCAAACGGCAGCATAAAATCTTCATTGGTTCTTCTTCCCCAAATCTTCAGTGAAAGGTAGACATTCAAGGCCCTTAACCCTTTAATTTTTTGAAAAAGTGAAAGTGCCGAAACTTGGGATAATTGATTAAATTGGGCATTTATGTATGGAATGTTTAATTGGAAGATGTTCATTCATGTTGTGTTCCTGATTAAACTGGGCATTCTTGTTTACTGTGATTCTGTGAATGATTGTTGATGAATTTTCGGAAAGAGAGTGATTGTGAAAATTGAGTTTGATTGTCAATTTGAGATGGAACAGTATGTATAAACTGGAATTGTATTGTGCTGAAACTAGGCATAATGGTGTAGAAAGTTTCTACAGTGAATGATTTTCAGAATTTTATAAATTTTGAAAATCATTCACTCACAGTTTGAAAATCATTCAAACAACATTATACACCCAGTGCATAATGTTGTTTGATACTTTGATGCTGTTTTGAGGGAAATAATACCAAGAGGGTGTTGGAAGTGGTTGTTCCTGGGAGCAATTTGTAGAAGAGATATGGGTTTGTGAAAAATATTTGGAATTTCCAAATTAGTGATCGATTATAGGGGTTGATGATATGGGTTTCTGAATGAAAGAAAATAAATAAGAAAAAAAATAAACATGGATTTTGTTGATTTAACTACTGTGTTTAATTTTTAGAATGTGGATGATTTTTGGTTAGATTTTTGAATGAAGATTTGGAAGAAAAAATCATAGGACTACTAGTTAAACTTTAACTGTTAAAGACTTAAAGTCTCAACCAAAAATGCATGTTAAGAGGATAGGAAAGAAATAGGTCATCATACTATATGATTTTGTGTTTACTATGCATGATACTTGATATGCATGGTATATTTGTTATGTGTTGATGTGTGAAAGCAATGATGTACCGTTATGTAAAAGGTGAAATTAGATTAAAATAAGTATATGATTGAATCATTGATTTTCTTATTATATTCCATAAAACATGTAGGATAAGATTTCTAGGTCAAATGGATATTCCAAATTTCCAATAGTAGTTTGAAAATTATATATTGGAGTAAAGAATGATACATGCCTAACTTGTGTTATCTTCTTACAACAGATTAAATTACATGGTTGAAAACTTATCTAGTGGTGGGACTTCGTTTTCTTCAGCTCCAGCAAGATCAGATGATCCAGCATGGGCTCATGGACAAGTGGTTGCTGGTGTAAAGAATGGAAATATATGTATTTATTGTAATAAACGGATCAATGGTGGTGGTGTTACTCGGTTGAAGTATCACCTTGCTAGTATTAAAGGTGAAGTTGAACCTTGTAAAAAGGTCCCTCCAGAGGTTAAGTGGCAAATAAAATAACTGGTAGATGACATGACAATGGAGAAAGAGAGAAGAAAAAAAATTAGAGCTGATATTGGAAATTCTCAATCAGCTTCCAATGATGAAGAAGTAGAAGAGGGTGATGCTGCAAATCCTCGTTCGGGTGATATACGTTCACAAACAAGTAGAAGAATGACAGTGCAAGGAACAAGTACATCTAGAAGAAGGATTCCTTTATTTGCTCAACGAACTACCCCGGGTTCCCAGCCTAGTATTAGAAGTGCAATGACTACTAAAGAGATGGAACACAATGCAAGGAAAGCCGTAGCAACATGGTGGTATGATGCTAATATACCGTTTAACAGTGCTAATTCGTATTATTATCAGCCAATGCTAGATGCCGTAACATCCATGGGTCCTGGGTTTAAAGGCCCATCATATCATGATTTAAGAGGATCACTTTTGAAAGATGTAGTTCATGATGTCCATGAATACATTTTAAGTATCAAGGCTGATTGGAGACTTTATGGATGTTCAATTATGGCTGACGGGTGGTCAAATAGGAGGAATGCACCAATTGTGAATTTCCTTGCCTATTCTCCGAGAGGCACCGTATTCTTGAAGTCTGTTGACACTTCAGGACTTCAAAAAGATAAAGAGACATTGCTGGAGATGTTTGATGAAGTTGTCAAAGAAGTTGGACAAGAGAATATTATCCAATTTGTTAGTGATAATGAGGCTTCATTTAAGGCTGTTGGGAAAGCTTTGCAGCAAAGGTATGGCACCTTTTTTTGGTCTCCTTGTGCTGCCCATTGTATTGATTTAATGCTAGAAAATATTTGTGATCCGAGATATTTTCCAATGATTGATGAAACCATTAAAAATGCAAGAAATATAACCAAGTTTATATATAATCATGCATGGGTTCTAGCTTTGATGAGGAAAGAATTCACAAATGGACATGATTTATGCCGTCCTGGCATAACAAGGTTTGCAACCCATTTCTTAAGCCTCCAATGTTTACTGAAGTTTAAGAATGAGCTTCGACAGATGTTTACTTGCACAAAATGGGTTGAATCAAGTCATGGAAAAAGTCGGGTTGGAAAGGAAATTGCTGCTATAGTTTTACAAGATCAAGACTTTTGGCCGAGATGTGCACATATAGTCAACGTCAGCAAGCCTTTAGTACGAGTTCTAAGGTTAGCAGACAGTGAAGAAAAACCATCAATGGGATATTTATATGAGGCAATGGATAAAGCAAAAGAAGCCATCAAAACAAGGTTGAAAAATAGAATGTCTCAATATGGACCATATATTCGGGTAATTGATGCTAGATGGGATAAGCAACTTCATAGTCCATTACATGCAGCAGGATGTTTTCTTAATCCTGGAATATTTTTTAGGCCTTCTTTTTCAAAACAAAAGGAGGTAACTCGAGGTTTGCTTACCACAATTATGAGATTGGTTCCTGATTGTGATACTCAAGATAACATCAGTGCCCAAATTGAGGAGTATAAGAAAGCGACTGGTGATTTTGGCATGTCCCTAGCTATTCGTCAAAGAGAAAAGTTAAATCCAGGTAATAACTTTTATTTTTTACAATATAATGTCTTTTTTTTATCTATAATATTTGATTTATTCAAATTTTCTTATCTAGTTTCATGGTGGGAGCAATTCGGCAATGATACTCCAGAACTTCAAAAGTTTGCAATTCGAGTTCTTAGTCAATGCTGTAGTGCAACTAGGTGCGAAAGAAATTAGAGTGTATTTGAATACATCCATTCAAAAAAGCAAAATAGGCTTGGGCACAAGAGATTAAACGATTTAGTATTTGTTCGCTATAATCTAAAAATTCAACAGAGGTAAAATATCAATATTATTATATTAGTAATTATTTTCTATTACATTGCTATTAATTTTTTAATTTCTTTCGTGTTTATTCTTTGTAGGAATATGAGCAGAACAAGAGATGCTTTAGATCCCATTAGCCTTGACAACATTGATCTATTGAATGAATGGATTTGTGAAGAACCCGGTCTTCTTGATGGAGAGGACATAAGTTGGGAGAGTATCGAAGCACCTTTCGCTACTTTAAATTTAGATGATGAAGAGACATGTGTAAATGAAGAGAATGAGCTTGGTGGAAATGACCAACTATTGGAATGTCTTGTTGACGACTTTCCTTATGTTCCACAACAAGATCAAGATCCTTATTTTTATATTAATGATGTAGAAGATGTTTGATGTATTTTTCTTTTATTTTAGAACATTTTACTTTCATAATATTTTGGAATTTTAAAGATGTTTCTAATTTTGAGATTATGTTTGTATTGTATAATTTAAATTTCATTTATCTTGAATTTAAATTATACTTGTTAAATTAATATTTTATTTTTTCCATATATATAATTAAATAAATATAAACAGCACAAAACCGGAATGGAACGCCGGAATGCACCGAAACCGGAACGTTCCGTTCCAAACAAAAAACCGGAACGGTACCCGGAACGGATTTTACAACCATGGTTTATTGGCTGTCCATGTATGATAGCAAAATTTTATTATTATTAATGCAAGTAAATTTTATTAGTTTTATTGAGATTTTTAGGTTTTATTTGACCCATGGAGGAAAAAATCTTCAATTTAATTTATGTTTTTGGATGATTTAGAATTAAAAAAATAATTTACAAAGATTATGATGGTGTTTGATAAGTTTTTTTAAATAAAAAATTAATTTAAAAATATATTTTTTGATTAAAAAAACTGTAGCTAGATTTCTGATCACCTTTTTTATGGTCAGAATTAAAAAAAAAAAAAAAAAACAAGTGTTTTTATTCACCCCTTGAACCAAGTAAAAATATAGGAAGGCTTGAACCAAGTTAAAAATAAACTGGCTTGCTATTGTTATCCATTCGGGAGGGCTCTTCATCCTTCTGATCATCCTTGACGGCAAGCATGAACTAGATTGCAAGCAATGGGTAACTCACTGTAGTGAGTGACCAACTCAGTTCACTATCAACCAGGTAAATAATGGAACTTTGTGCCTCACTCCTGCAATCTAATATCCCTTGTAAAATCCAACATAACATGGCCTAGCACATGATCAGTAAGACACGCGATCCCCTTCGATTAATTTTCACCTGTTTCCCATGGAGCATGAATTCCCTGCTAAGAATCTCAGAGTTATCAGCTAAGGCTCCAATCACCCAGTAGACCATGCTTTGGAACATGGCGTCTAGCAGCCAATAACTGAAATACAAAACGAAAAGCCCTGCAAAATCGGAACCGGAGTTCTTGAAATCCAACATGGGTGGTATATCACTTTGTCTATATCCTACCCTTCTCTTTCATTCATTCGTGCCTAAAAACCAACTCAGCTGCTCCTGTTTCTCTTCCCTCACATTTGCTCCCCTCAGCACTTCAATTTCAACAAAACTCATTGCTCCCCTTCTCTTTCGTTCATCTACGCATAACCAACTCAACAGATCCTCACTACATCTGCTTCCATTTCTCTTCCCTCACATATGCGCCCCTTAACACTTCAATTTCAACAAAAATCATTTCTCTCGTTCTCTTTCGTTCATCTGCGCAAAATCAACTCAACAGATCCCCACTGCTCCTAAAACCAACTCAATAGATCCCTCCCATTTCTCTTCCCTCACATCGGCGCCTCTCACCAACTTCTACAACAGATCCCACTGCTCCGGTTTCTCATTAAGGGCAACAAGATCCATGCACCACCCCACCAAACTTTTCTTTCCGTCAACTGTTAGTGTTTTCTCTCATTTGATGCTTTTTTTCATGTTATTAGCTTGGATTTGTGTTCTTACATGTTTTGCGAACTCTGTGATGCTATGAATTTTTAAGTTATTAGAGTTAGGATGTTAGATTAAGGCTATGACAGGACTTGAGTTTCTCTATAAGACCATGTTTTCTATGTAATTGAAATGGAATCAAAAGAAAATTGGAATTCCTTTCTGAACAAAACATGAAACTACCAATCATTTAACTTAGTTGAATAGTTGCAAGCATTGATGAGCTTACGGACATGTGGGTTTTGCAGTTCACCACACCAGTAGATCTAATAACAATACAAGTATACTATTCATGGGATTGAAAGGATGAGTCAAACCCTCTAGTGAAAGAATAGGTTTATTCATAGTTGACAGGCAACTTTCATAATTGAACAAGAACAATGAAAAGTCTGATGGGTAATCAAACCCTCTAATTTACAATTTGAATTGCATTTAAGAATTCAGCTTAGTTCCCCTAGATATTGAAATTGGTGAAATTAAATTGCAAAGTGCTCTAGTTTAAAGATTCCTTTGTGCTGCTAGCAATCAGACTTTTAATTAGGCAAAGTCTGATTCGTGAATTTTTTCACCCATCGTTTTTGCCGATTCCAGAACATTATCTGCTATTTCTTTTAAATTTTATGCTGCCAAAGTCTAAAAAACAATAAGAGCTAGGAAAATCAAAGTAAGATTCGTGGAACCTATTGTCTGTGAAAAATCAGAGCTACTTTTGGAAAATGCACGCATTTATAGCATCTCACTGTTTGTATCAAACACCCACTAATCTTAGAAAGTTGCAATTTTAGTCAATGCAGCAGAATATATAGGAAAGTTGTAGGTGATATCTTTTTTTTGTATTTGATGAAACACACCTCGCCACTGAAACTGGCTGGTTTTCTATGGGGTTGAAGAAAAAATCTTTCTATGGAAAAACATGGAGTTTTAGTGGTCTGACCTGCATATTCATGGCAAGTTTTTCAATGAGTACATATTCGTTACTAAATTCAAAAAGAGTACCCATAGACCATCCACGTTTAAATTTTTTAAGTAGCCCACTTGATGTTCCTTGAGCTCTATAATTTAGAATATATAGAAAGCAATGTAAAACTTAATTCAAAACTTGAAGCAAAAGGTGAAAAATGTATAATTGTTATACGTTTTGCCCCTCATCCACCCTATATAAGAATGTTTTGGAAATATTTTAGTACATAATATAATTTGGGAAACATATTTTGGAATTTCATGCCTTGATTTACTTGACAGCCACACATTATGAATTTCCAAATATGTATGACTTTGGAATTATGGATTGACAACTTAGGGACTTGAGTCATAAACATATCCATATCAGTTAATCCATTTGAGAAAGCATTATGCATATGGGGTTGATATACTAAAAATAGTGTTTTTTGGTGAAATTGGTGGTTGTTGTGTGACATTTAAATTCGTGTGTATGCTGTAAGATACATGTTGTTTATTGACATTTTAAAAAAACATTGCATGACCAAGTTAGTTCCTTCATAGTATTTACTGTTTGTTTTGATGATGATTTGTTCTTGTTTTCAAATTTTATTAGATATCATGGACGATATTGAGTTTATAGATAAGGCTGATTGGAATAAAGAAATGTTGTATATATTTTGTGATCTATGAATTCAAGCCATTGTCATGGGTATGAGACCGAATATTTATTTTGATACATCATTTAAAGAATAAACGGGTCATACGTTCATCAAAACACAACTAAAAAAATGGGATGGATGTAAAAATGCTTGTCAGATATGGATGAAATTGATTACTAAAACTGGTATGGGCTAGAATAATGAATTAGGTACAGTAACGGCTAGCGATGAGTGGTGGAAATAAAAATTCAGGTATTTTTTTTATCAAACTAATTATTCCATATCTTTCTTTATGTTTTATGAAAAAAACATTAAGAAAACTAAATAGTGATTTGCATTTGTTTCATGTAGGAAATTAAAGGAGCTAAAAAATTCAGACATGCTGATATTGAGCCATCTTTGAAGTTAAAGTTTGATAGAATGTACTCTAAAGTAATCGCTACTGGATAGTATGCATGGCCACCATTGTTAGATGCATTTGGTGGTAATGAAGTTGATTTTGGCACAAGCAATGTCAATATAGAAGGCGGTGATTTGGAAGAAGGAAGCAGAGATTCAGAGAAGGATGCCCTTTTGAATTTTGCAAATGATATTACTTGAAGGGTTGGTGGGGTGTATATGTTGAACAGTAGCAACACAAGGAATATTGGCAAAAGAAAAGAATAAGAGCACCCTATGTCAAGAGCTGAAAAGAAAAAGTCATATGAAATCAGCGTTCAAATGCTTTCAAAGTGGGATTAACTTATTGAAAACATGTCCACTTCTGAGATGAAAGCTAATGATGTCAAGAATCCTTGACATCGGCATACTCTAAAACCTCTTAAGGTAATAACGGAACAAAGATATATTATTTTGGTTTTAAAAAAAATAGTTAATGACACCAACAGTTACGTTCGTGTAAGTATTTTCATGAAACTGATTAGTTGATTTTCAAGACAGGCAACTAGAGACACTATTGGAGGTCATTAGTGTCGGCTATAGTCTCTCTGATGTGGAAAAAAGGAAAGAAGCAGTCAAAAGAAATAAATTTTCTTTTATATAACCTTAAAAGGGGTGTATATGATTGTGTTTAGAATCTTATATGATTTAAGTAGATGAAGGGATATGCTGTTTAAATTCTTCTGTAAATTGCTAGTATTTACTTAATTGTTTTTACTCATATGGAAAAAAATCTATATTTTGCAGGTTCCTCCCATTCTCATCAAGAATAGATTTTAGGCCCTTAATCCTTTTGTATAAGTTAGGAACTTAGGAAGTTGTGATGTAATCTTGGTTATGCAAAAAAAAAAAATGTAAACTATATGGAATAGTATATTTGTGGATTTTGGTTTTGAAATATTAAATTATGTTATGTTATATGTGTGTGTGTGTGTGTGTGTGTGAAATCTTCGTGTGCGAATTGGCTCTTTTGATTTTTACCTTATACGTGTGATGTATGATGGAGTTTGGGAACGAATATGGTCCTGAACATATCCTGGAATGAATTATGCATTTGATTGTATTAAACATGGATGAGATATGATTCAAACTGCATGCATGTTATATTGTCGATAATTTGGGATCTCCTAATATAACGAAATTTCAGTGAGAGAAAAAAAAATTGCTCCATTTACCTTTTATAAGGGAAAGATTAACAAAATTTTGGGGTTGTTACAGTTGGTATTAGAGCATTTGGTTGCAGTTTCAGGGATTGAAATACTAATGTTATTCTGGAAAAATATTTCAGGATGGTTCGCACCAGACAGCAAGCTAGAACTGACCTAACCCCTACACGAGGAAGGGGGTCAAATTTAAATTATGACAGTATGACAAAAGGGGATTCTGTGGTAGATACAGCCTCTCATATACCTGCAGTATTGTTTCATTCTGAGAGGGGAGAATCAATAGAAGGTCAGGAAAATTCTACATCTTGACGGGCAGATGTGCCTCCAATGGAGGCATCTGAAGGCAAGAGGCAAGCCCATATATCTTCCCCAGCAACGCCAAGGGTTGCGTCGAACCTATTTTCAGATCCTGCCTTTATGGAACATATAGAACGGGCTGTGGCGGCAGGGATGGTGGCAAGTACTTCCAATGTAGCTCCTAGATCAGAGAGGGTCGTCACAATAGTACAATGGGTAAAAGGTATGCGAGAAATGGGTTGCAGAAACTTCTCAGGGGAGGAGGATGCAGAGGTTGTTGGGCATTGGATGCGTAAAATTGAGAGAGTTATAAAACAAATACGGATACCTGAGGAAACAAAGGTAGATTGTGCATCCCAATTATTGACAGAAATTGTTCATTCTTGGTGGGACACTATTAGGGGGAGAAAAGTCGGAGAGGTGTTGAGATGGAGGGATTCCGGGAGGAGTTTGAGGAGAGGTATTATTCCTGGGAGCATAGAAGGGAAAAGGAACAAGAGTTTTTAAATTTGAGACAGGGGGAAATGACAGTTTTAGAGTATGATGAGGTTTCAAGATTTAACACTTTTTGCCTCTACCTATCTTCCCACGGAGCGCCATAGAGTAGACAGGTTTCGTGATGGACTAAGACAAGAACTGAGAATGATATTGATGGCTATGCAATTTCAGTCTGTACGAGATCTGATACAGGCTGCTCAGGGTATAAAGAGGGTGATGAGGGATACGGCAAAGCCAGTGGTTGAGCAGGGACATACGATAGGGTTAAAGAGAAGAGATTCAGGGTTTTCATCTAGGAGACCTCCTTTTCAAAAAAAAAAAAGAAGGGAAGAATGCACAAATGTCGGGGCAGTTTCAGAAGAGAGGCGGGAATGTCACCCATGGAAGTAGTTCAGGAGGATTCCAACAGACTAGTAGAACAGGATCCTAGGGAGGTCAGGTTAGACAAGGAGCCATGACTACTAGGGGGTCTACAGATCAAAGGGGACCCGTGTATCCCTTGTGTCAGAGGTGTGAGCAAAGGCATTCGAGGGATTGTTCTACGATGTCAGGAAGATGTTATATTTGCAAGGGGGGAGGGCATCGATGGAGGGATTGCAAGTATTTGGGAAGAGGTTGTTTTCATTGTGGGAAGTGGGCCATAAAAAGAAAGAATGTTCACATAGAGTTACTGAAGAAGTACAGGGACGGGGGATGGCCACTCAAAGCCAATAATAGTCGGTGACAGTTGATCGACCTGTACGACCCATTTAGGCAGGGACAAATGCCAATAAAAGCCGTTCCAGATTGCTGGAGGAAAGGACTCGGGGCAGAATATACCACATGACCTAGTAAGATGTGGGGGCAATGCTAGATGTTGTAACAGGTACACTACAATTGAGTTTAATACAAGTTTATGTTTTAATTGATCCTGGGGAATAGTCATTCTTTTGTGGCTCACCGAATTACTAGAAATTTAAATGTGTTACCAAGTAGATTGAATGTGGGAATGGTAGTTAGTACACCTTTGGAGAAAAATATAAACATTGATAAAGTATACAAAGGAGTGATACTAAACATTGAGGGGGTAGAGCTAAGGGCAGATCTTATGCCCTTAACATTAGATGATTTTGACTTAATACTGGGAATGCATTGGTTGAGTAGACATAAAGCACAGGTAGATTGTTTCACAAAGATTGTAAACCTCCAAGATGTGAGTGGAAAAAGGGTAGTATTCAGGGGAGAGAGGAGGGTGATTCCAAACTCCATAATCTCGGTCATGACAGCTGGAAAATTGATTAGAAAGGGATGCCTTGTGTGGTTGTCTCATGTGAGAGAATTGAAGAAGGAGAGCATTGAATTAACAAATATTCCTATTGTAAAAGAGTTCCAGATGTATTTCCAGCAGAACTACCAGGACTGCCTCCAATTAGGGAAATTGAGGTTTTTATTGAGACTCTTCCAGGGGTCAACCCTATAACACAGTCCCCTTATAGGATGACCCTTATAGAACTAGCTGTATTGAAGATCCAGCTTCAGGAGTTGTTGGACAAAGGATTTATACGGCCGAGCAACTCACCCTGGGGAGCCCCAATGTTATTTGTAAAAAAAAAGGATGGTATATTCAGGTTATGTATCGATTATCGTCAACTGAACAAAGTGACGGTAAAGAACAAGTATTCGCTACCACAGATAGATGACCTGTTTGATCAGTTGAAGGGTGCGAGTATTCTCGAAGATAGATCTGAGATCAAGGTATCATCAGTTAAGAATCAGAGAACAGGACATACAGAAGACTGCCTTTAGAACTCGTTATGGTCATTATGAATTCTTAGTAATGCCATTTGGGTTAACAAATACCCCTGCAGTATTTATGGATCTAATGAATCGAGTGTTTCGATTTTATTTGGATAAATGTGTAGTAGTGTTTATTGATGATATACTGGTATATTCGAGCTCTTATCTAGAGCATGAGAAGCACTTGAGGAAGGTATTAGAAATATTGAGAGAATAAATTGTATGCAAAATTAGATAAATGTGAGTTCTGGCTCAAAGAAGTGATATTTTTGGGAGATGTTATCTCAACTGGAGGAATATGTGTGGACCCAGGAAAAGTAGAGGCAATTCTAAAGTGGGAAAAGCCCACAAATGTGATCGAAATTCGAAGTTTCTTGGGCCTCGTAGGGTATTATAGGAGGTTTATTAAAGGATTTTTCACAATAGCATCGCCTCTGACTAAGTTGACTCGTAAAGAAGTGAGGTTTATTTGGTCAAAGGAATGTGAGGAGAGCTGAAAAGAAGGCTTACATCAGCCCCCATCTTGGCCCTTCCTTCTGAAACAGAAGGTTTCATTGTTTATAGTGATGCCTCAAGCAGGGGTTTGGGGTGCATATTAATGTAGCACGGAAAGGTGATCGCATATGCTTCCAGACAGTTAAAGCCGCATGAAGTGAATTATCCGGTCCATGACTTGGAACTTGCAGCAATAGTATTTGCCTTGCGAGTATGGAGACATTACTTGTATGGAACACAAGTATAGATTTTCACCGACCATAAAAGTTTGAAGTATTTAATGTCACAAAAAGAATTGAACATGCGGCAGAGGAGGTGGGTGGAATTGATAAAGGACTATGATTTGCGTAGTTTATTACCATCCGGGCAAAGCCAATATAGGGGCAGATGCATTAAGTTGAAATCATCCAATGCTAAGGGCATGAGGTCTGCCCTTAGCTCTACCCCCTCAATGTTTAGTATCACTCAATTGTATATTTCATCAATGTTTATATATTTTCCCTAAAAGTGTATTAATTACCATTCCCACATTCAATCTACTTGGTAACACATTTCAATTTCTAATAATTCAGTGAGCCACAAAAGAATGACTAGCCCCCAGGATCAATTAAAGCATGAACTTGTATTAAACTCAATTGTAGTGTACCTGCTACAACATCTGGCATTGCCCCCACATCTTCCTAGGTCATGTGATATATTCTGCCCCGAGTCCTTTCCTTCGGCAATCTGGAACGGCTTTTATTGGCATTTGTCCTTGACTGAATGGGTCGTACAGGTCGATCAATTGTTACCGACTGTTGTTGGCTTTGAGTGACCATCCCCTGTCCCTGTACTCCTTCAGTAACTCTATGTGGACATTCTTTCTTTCTATGGCCCACTTCCCACAATGGAAACAACCTCTTCCCAAATACTTGCAATCCCTCCATCGATGCCCTTCCCTCTTGCAAATATAACATCTTCCTGACATCATAGAACAATCCCTCGAATTCCTTTGCTCACACCTCTGACATAAGGGATACACGGGTCCCCTCTGCTCTGTAGACCCCCTAGTAGTCATGGCTCCCTGTCTGACATAACCTCCCTAGGATCCTATTCTACCATTCTGTTGGAATCCTCCTGAACTACTTCCATGGGTGACACTCCCACCTCTCTTCTGAAACTGCCCCGACATATGTGCATTCTTCCCTTTTTGTTTTTGAAAAGGAGGTCTCCCAGATGAAAACCCTGAATCTCTTCTCTTTAACCCTATCGTCTGTCCCTGCTCAACCACTGGCTTTACCGTATCTCTCATCACCTTCTCTATACCCTGAGCAGCCTGTACTAGATCTCGTACAGACTGAAATTGCATAGCCATCAATATCATTCTCAGTTCCTGTCTTAGTCCATCACAAAACCTGTCTACTCCATGGCGCTCCGTGGGAAGATAGGTAGAGGCAAAAACTGTTAAATCTTACGTCTTCTCATACTCTAAAACTGTCATGTCCCCCCTTCTCAAATTTAAAAACTCTTGTTCCTTTTCCCTTCTATGCTCCCAGGAATAATACTTCTCCTCAAACTCCTCCCGGAAATCCCTCCATCTCAACATCTCTCCGATAAGCCCACAAATATGATCGAAATTTGAAGTTTCTTGGGCCTCGCAGGGTATTATAGGAGGTTTATTAAAGGATTTTCCACAATAGCATCGTCTCTGACTAAGTTGACTCGTAAAGAAGTGAGGTTTATTCGGTCAAAAGAATGTGAGGAGAGCTTAAAAGAAGGCTTACATCAGCCCCCATCTTGGCCCTTCCTTCTGGAACAGAAGGTTTCATTGTTTATAGTGATGCCTCAAGCAGGGGTTTGGGGTGCATATTAATGCAGCACGGAAAGGTGATCGCATATGCTTCCAGACAGTTAAAGCCGCATGAAGTGAATTATCCGGTCCATGACTTGGAACTTGCAGCAATAGTATTTGCCTTGCGAGTATGGAGACATTACTTGTATGGAACACAAGTATAGATTTTCACCGACCATAAAAGTTTGAAGTATTTAATGTCGCAAAAAGAATTGATAAAGGACTATGATTTGCGTAGTTGATTACCATCTGGGCAAAACCAATGTAGTGGCAAATGCATTAAGTCGAAAAGGGAAAACGATGATGAGTGATACAGAAACTTCAGAACAAGCAAATATGTGGAATTGAGAAGAATGAGAATTAAATTAAATATGGGTCCTGAAGGGTCACTACTAGCTCATATGAAGATCAGATCAGTGTTACGAGATAAAATTCTAGAAGCCTAGGTGGTAGATGAAGGTGTAGAGAAAATTAAGGAAAAGATAAAGCAAGACAAGAAGTTACCCCTTCAAATGTTGCGGGGAGGGTTGGTTATGATGGGAAAACGGGTTTATGTGCCCAAGAATAAGACCCTAAAGGGTGAGATATTGAAGGAAGCTCATGAATCTCGGTTTGCAACCCATAATGAGAGCACCAAAATGTATAAAGATCTCAAGGAATATTACTGGTGGGCGAATATGAAGAAGGAGATAGCAGAATATGTCAAGATGTGGGATATGTCAGCAGGTGAAGATAGAACATCAAAGGCCGACAGGAGAATTACAACCACTACCAATTCCAAAATGGAAATCAGAGAATATAGCCATGGATTTTATAACTGGATTACCAAAGGGGAAAAGGGGCAATGATGTTATATGGGGGGTGGTAGATCGACTGATAAAGTCAGTTTTGTTCTTATCCATCAAAATGATAGACCCCATAGATAAGTTGGCCAAATTATACGTGAACGAAGTGATTAGATTACATGGAGTTCCCATATCAATGGTGTCAGATCGAGACCTGAGATTTACCTCAAGGTTATGGCTGTGCTTACAACGAGCTTTGGGAACTGAGGTAAATTTGAGCACAACATTCCACCTCCAGACAGATGGCCAATTTGAAAGAACCATCCAAACACTTGAAGACCTTTTAAGGTCATGTGTGTTAGAGTTTGGGGGAAATTGGGAAGACTTGCTAATGTTGGTAAAGTTTACGTATAATAATAGTTACCAAGCTTCTATTGAGATGGCTACATATGAAGCCTTTTATGGGAGGAAATGTCGCACTCCGATATATTGAGATGAAGTTGGAGAAAGGAAACTCCTAGGTCCTAAATTGGTACAAATAACAACTGATAAAGTAAAGGTAATCAGGCAAAGAATGAAGGAAGCCCAAGATAGATAGAAGAGTTATTTAGACAAGCGGAGGAGACCTTTAGAATTCCAAATAAGGGACAAAGTATTCTTAAAAGTGGCACCATGGAAGGGCATCATTCGGTTTGGAATGAAAGGAAAGCTTGCTCTGAGATACATTGGCCCATTTGAGGTGATTGCTAAGATAGGGCCAGTCGCTTATCGCTTGAAGCTATCAGCACACCTAGAGAAGATTCATTATGTATTCCATGTATCACTATTACGGAAGGTGGAAGTGGATCCTTCCCGAGTGTTACCTCCAGTTCCTATTGAAGTAAATGAAGACTTGACACTCGAGACCAAGCCAGTCAAGATCACGGATCACAGTGAAAAAACATTGAGAAATAAGAGAGAGTATCACTAGTTAGAGTGTTGTGGAGAAACTCACAAAATGAGGAAGAAACGCGGGAGAGTGAGTCAGAGATTAAAGAAAAATACCCCCACCTATTCCTTGAGCCAGGTATTTGGTTTAAATTTCGGGGATGAAATTCTCTATTAGGAGGGGAGAATGTGAAATCCGAGAAATAATAATAATAATAATAATAATAATAATATAAAAAGGTAGGAAGTTTATAATAAATTAAAATGTTGTTATAATACAAAATTTATGAAAATAAAATAAAATAAAGTAAAAAAGGGGTCAAAAATATAATTAAGAAGAAATGGGACTATAAATACCCCTTTTTTTCCTCAGCCATATCCAGCTGAAATAAGAAGAAAGAGGGGAGAGATAACCCAAAATTCCTTCAAAAAATCTTGGATTTAACACCCAAAAGCTTGTAAACCAATAAAAATCTTGGAATTCTAAAATAGAGAAACACAATTTGGGGGAGGATTAACAAGAAGAAGGTGAAGAATTGAGGGAAGGAGTGATTTTTCTTAACAAGGTGAAGAAGGCTAAGATTCTTCCAAAATTGTGAACTAAAGTCAAAATTTCATCCAAGTAAAGAGTTCTAATTTCAATTTCTATTAAATTCACCTCAATTTGATTAGAAGTTCATGATTCTTCTTGAATTGAGAATTAGGGTTTTGAAATACAAAATATTGGGGAAATGCATAGATGAGTAGAGCTTTCATAAATAAAGGGGAAAACCTGGCTGTGATTGATAAGGAAGCAAGGATTGAAGATGAATTGATTATGTTTCCTCCATTTTTGAAAAACAGGGCAGATTCATTGTCCTGTATCTTAGGAGAATTTGAACCTGGAAAATACATAATTCAGGGAGGGTTCCTTCATAGAAGTTGTAGCTGGGAATGTTAGCTTTCCAACGAGTCCAACCTCGTATAATTTGGAGCTCTAGAACTCCAGATATGAGAAAAAATCTGAGGAGAGGTCAAGCTGTCACCTGTGTTGATAGTTTCGGCCAAGTTGAGAAAATAGCAAAAATTTAACCATGTTAAGGGTAGAAAATTATTCTGTCTTTCATAAAATATGTCTTAATCCTCATAAAATAAAAGAAGAGAATAAATGGTGATTAAAAATTAAATTCATGATGTTCCACTTGGACTATAAATGAGCCGAAAACGTAGAGGATGATAATGAGGAATATAAGTGAGAAAAAAAAGATTTGGTAAAGAGAAATGAATATTATTACCATTTTTATTGTTGTGTGATATGTGGATTAATATGAAAAAAAAAATGGTGGGTGTTTATGGTTTCAGAAGAAACCGCTGGTGGAGGGCAACAACAACAGGGGAACGCAAGGCGAATGTTCATAGCAGGTAGGTACTTGGTACCTATGTTTCCTTTACCTAATAATTATTTTTGTTACTAACTATTGAACAATAAGATACGAATTGATGCTTAGTGATGAGGGAAAGAAAAGGGGTACAAGAAAGGTTAGGGGATGGAAAATAGATATATATGGGTATAGGAAGAAACAAGCATGTCGATATCGGCATAATTTATAAACTTGATTAGCTATTGGGTTTTGGAATAGTTAATTATATTGGCGGGTGACGTCGATATCAGCATAATTTATAAACTTGATTAGCTATTTGGTTTCAGAATAGTTAATGATATCGGCGGGTGACGTCGATATTGACATAATTTATAAACTTGATTAGTCATTCGGTTTTGGAATAGTTAATGATATTGGCGGGTGACGTCGATATCGGCATAATTTATAAACTTGATTAGCCATTCGGTTATGGAATAATTAATGATATCAGAGGGTGACATCAATATCGGCATAATTTATAGACATGATTAACTATTCGATTCCGAAATAGTTAATGATATCAGCAGGTGATGTCGATGTCGGCAAAATTTATAGACTTGATTAACTTTCTGAGATGAAAGCTAATGATGTCAAGAATCCTTGACATCGGCATACTATAAAACCTCATAAGGTAATAACGGAACAAAGATTTATTATTTTGGTTTTAAAAAAATAGTTAATGACACCAACGGTTACATTCGTGTCAGTATTTTCATGAAACTGATTAGTTGATTTTCAAGACGGGCAACTAGAGACTATTGGAGGTCATTAGTGTCGGCTATAGTCTCTTTGATGTGGAAAAAAGAAAAAAAGCAGTCAAAAGAAATAAATTTTCTTTTATATAACCTTAAAAAGAGTGTATATGGTTATGTTTAGAATCTTATATAATTTAAATAGATTAAGGGATACGTTGTTTAAATTCTTCTGTAAATTGTTAGTATTTACTTAATTATTTATACACACATGTAAAAAAATCTATATTTTGCAGGTTTCTCCCATTCTCGTCAAGAATAGATTTTAGGCCCTTAATTCTTTTGTATAAGTTAGGAACTTAGAAAGTTGTGATGTAATTTTGGTTATGCAAAAAAAAAATATATGTAAATTGTATGGAATAGTATATTTGTGAATTTTGGTTCTAAAATATTAAATTATGTTATGTTATATATATATATATATCAAATCTTCGTGTGCGAATTGGCTCTTTTGATTTTTACGTTATACGTGTGATGTATGATGGAGTTTGGGAACGAATATGGTCATGAACATATCCTGAAATGAATTATGCAATTGATTGTATTAAACATGGATGAGCTTATGGATGAGATATGATTCAAATTGCATGCAAGTTACATTGTCGATAACTTGGGATCTCCTAATGTGGGGGAGACTGTCGAAATTTCAGCTAGAGAAAAAAAAATTGCTCCAATTACCTTTTATAGGGGAAAGATTAACAAAATTTTGGGGTTGTTACACAAGTGGCTGAGAAGTGTTTGATCATGTACACTAATCACTACATAACGTGATAGAACGTTCTTTTGGAGTATGGAAACAAAGTAAAGAATTTTACAAAATATATCAACTTATCCATACAAAACGCAAGTTAAAGATTGTTGTTGTATCACTGGCACTGCATAACTATATTAGAAGGAAATTACAAGATATTGCTATTTTTATAGAATATGATTGTAATCCCAATTATATCCCAGATAATTGTTTTACTACATATCGTAGTTCGCGCAAATAGTCAGGGATTTCAAAGGTTTTCACTCGTGGATTTTGTTTATGATAACATTACAAGTAGTTTGATGAGAGAATAAAAAGAAGTGTCTAATTTATTTGAATTATTAATTACATTATGTTATTATAATTATTAAATCTGTAATATTTAAAAAATAACACACACACACATATACACACATAAAGGTGTGCATATGTGTGTGTGGATGCCTTTTAAAGTAATTTCACAAGTTGACAGCAAACACACAAAACTGTTTTTTTTTATTAAACCTCAAAGTCAACCATAATTTTAACTAAACACTTTAATTTTAGTTATAAACCTCAATTAAAAGTATTTTTTAAAATTTATTTTTTTTAACTTTAACCACAACAACAACCACAATACCAAATAGATTCTTGGTGTATTTTCAAGGTTATCTTCACTTTCTTTTTTTTCCCTTGATTTTGATTGGTTAAGTAATTTAGAATCCAAGGCTTAGGTTATGACTAGTTAATTGCCCGCATTATGTAGCGGATTCAGCAAATATTTTTTATAATTGTTGATATTGAAACAATTAATAGATTTTGCTAGTTCAAAAATAAAATATAACATCTATACATGCAAGGTTTGATATAATAAAACACATCAACACGTCCTATTATAATAACAATAACATCAAAGACTTAACATCTAAAAATATCATTATTATTCTTGCTAACACAATAAAAAATATTACATTATTTCGAGGAGAAAAAAACTCGAAAACATTCATAAAAGAGGAAGCAAGAAAAAAAACTAAAACTAAAACTATTATTATTATTATTATTATTATTATTATTATTATTATTATTGCGTGAATAATGAGAAAATAAATTCAATAAAAGAATAAAAAAGCCCAAAAACTTTAACAAAAACAACGCAAAAAAATTAATAAAAAAATTATTAGCTAAAAAAAATCATTTGATGTGATAATAAAATAAAAAACTAATGAAAAAAACAAAAAAAATAAGAAATATCAATTTTCAAATTATCATAAACATAAACTAAAATTTAAGAAAATAATTTTTTTTTTAAATATTATCTCAACAAAAGAGAAAATAATAAAAATTAAAAACCAAAACTAAAGGCACACATGTATAAACAAGGAAAAAAATATGAACTATTTAAGAACTATAAAAAATTAAAGAAATTAAAATAAAAAATTAAAAGTATGAGGGCCAAAACAAAAATAAAATATACTATCAATTTCAATCAAATGAAAAAATTGAAAAAATTAAATAAAGTATAACATCTATACATGCAATGTTTGATATAATGAAATACATCAACACACCTTATTATAACAATAGGTATATTGAAACCTTAATATCTAAAAATATTTTTACTATTACAGCTAAAATAATAAAAAAAATATTAAATTACCCCAAGAAAAAAATAAAAAAAAATAAACAAGTAAACAAGAAAAAAGAACTAAAATTATTATTATTATTATTATTATTATTATTTTGTTAATAATGGGAAAAAAATCAATCAAAGAAAAAAAAAAGGCCAATAACTTTAATAAAAAAGCAAACAAAAAAAAAATTATGAGCTAAAAATATTATTTAATGTGAAAATAAAAGAAAGAATAGTAAAAAAATATATAAGTGAAAAAAAATTATAAACAGGGAATAAAAATAATTACCTCCACTATATCAAAAGCTCTTTCTTATTCTCCCAGCTTGGCGATCAACATTTCTTTTGTCTCCCCATCCCGTGCGCGCCCTAATGAATGCAAGCTCAAGGGAAAATATGAAGAAAAAAAATCATAAAAAGGTGCTAGATAGGTTTGAACCCGTAACTTTCTACTTAGAAAACAGATACTCTATCTACTGAGATACAAGTATTTTTTTGTTTTTTAATGTGAAAAAAATAGTAAATTGGTGAGCTGAATGAACCATACCGAACCAAACTGAAAATTGAGCAACACTATTATAATCCACCATGATTCTTCTCACAAGTTACAGCAACCGAACCGTGATGTCTTTTAAAATATAGTATAATTTTCTTTTATAGTCAATCCTTCATCTTTGTTAACTGTTAGCTAAACCAATTTTTTTCTTAAAAAAATAATAATAACATAATATCTCGTGTTCATTTTGTCGAATTTCTGTGATCTACGGTTGTTTTAGTTGATAAAATGTTAGCTTCTTATATTTATTTAATTATTTGTTGAGCTGATGAGAGCTTTGAGGCTTAAATACTTTTAGTTTCTAAAGATCTCTATTTGTATGTTATTATTTTTAGACCTCTATTTTATAAAAGTGACTAAATGTTCGGAAAACGGGAAAACAAAACTGGATTCACGGGAAAGAAACTATTGGTGGCTGTTCCAAGTTGGCCTGGGAAACTATAACAACTGAATTTTCAGTTTTAGACATCCTTTTTGAATTCTTAATCTGCACGGCAGGAGATCCCTTCTACTAATAAGAGCTGTGTAACTACAATGCAAGGAATAAGGGAAAGAAAGCCAAAGGGACAGTCATTAGTGTTAAGTGATGACTGCAGCAATGTTTTTGGGTTTGGATTATATTCGGTAATTATATCATCTATCCAAGGCGTTTGAAAAGTTTGAACAGGCGTCACTTGCACAGATTCACATCACAATGTCCTACTCGGATCATTCAAGATCACGCGGAATTCCGAGATAAATTAAGGGTTTATGCTGATGGGTATGGATCCTATAGCTTACCTGCTTGCAGTTCTAATTGTCAATTTAAACATACAACGAAGATCCCCAGATATCCAAAAATGGTTTTTTTTGCTGCGCGGCACATTTCACCTTCAGCAGCTGGAATAAAGAATCACTATCAACTAGCTGTTGCTCCACAAACAATACAGCAGGATAAACCCCGTTTCTAACTTTCAGAAGTTCTTTAGTATTTTCTCACTCGAGACTCCATCTGACACAAGAATTGACGTTATTTCCTGCAAAGTGCAATCAACATTAACGCTACTCAATCTAGACAATACAGACAGTAAAAGTGGGATAACTATGCATTCACTAGATTTAACAAACCACTAGAAAACATAAAATTATGCACATCAACAGCATCATCTATGTCATTTGAATCACTGTGACATGGATTTCTTCTCAACTGAATAGTTTGCTTGGAGTAATAGTAGTAAAGTTTTCCAGTTCACCCCCATCAATTACAAGTTTTGCATGAGTAGTATTCCATTGGCAATTATCCAAAGCATCATCAACCAACAGCAATTTGTGCAAATTGATATGCACCATTCTTACTATTGTAACAGAGTAATTTTCAAAAAGTATAATACACAGCTCCCTGATGTACCTGCTATCCTACTAGGCCATGCTGGGCCTGCAAATTATCACTCATTCTTCAACAGCTATCACTACATTATTAAACAATGTTTTGCTGCCTTCAAAAACCGTGCAATATTATTACTCTTGCTCTTTCAGTTCATAACTACAGATTCTTTCTGGCCATTCCACCCAATCAATCTCCTCACCATGATGAACACTGTTATACTCTACAGCACAGCCAAGCCAGTAGCTAAAATGTTGTCCAAATAATTGCTGTTTTAGACAACAGCTCCCTGGCACAAAGGGACAAACTGATCTAAGTAAATGCCAACTTGTTAAGGTGAAGAGCCCGGGGCCTTTGTATGGGGATGGAGAACTACTAGTTAACAAGCTTGGAAGTGTGTTTCTCACGTGGAAGTTCTTGGTTTGGAGAGAGTCTCTCCCCACTAGGAAATCAAGCTCCTCAAAATAACAACCATCATATATGCTTTTAAGATC
The DNA here is from genome assembly GCA_015731905.1 of Salix dunnii. Classification (NCBI taxonomy): domain Eukaryota; kingdom Viridiplantae; phylum Streptophyta; class Magnoliopsida; order Malpighiales; family Salicaceae; genus Salix; species Salix dunnii. The sequence goes on along the minus strand of CM027668.1, from coordinate 6,778,792 downwards.
TGCACTTTATTTTTCTTTTCCTCATAGTCTAAACAATTTATAATGCTAAGGACATCAATTGTTTTGAGTATCAAGTGTCAATGCTTCCGGAGAAAGAAGAAGGGGTTGGAGAAAGAGGGTTAGATGCAGGATTACATGGTTGATAGTATGTGATATCCAGAAATAAACGCAAAAAAAGTTTCAGTATGTTCTGGCATATATTGAAGATTTTTTCCATCAATTCTATCATCTTCATTGTTTTTCCATGATTTTGGGCAAGTGAGAAAAAAATCCATGCCAGCGCAATTGCAAACGATGCACTTAAAAATCAAGACAACTTTCCTAATTTATTATTTGTTAATTGTGCCAAATGTCAGATCATGAGTAACATGGCAAATGAATAAACAGCTTATTTTTTGGAATTACAAATGCAGGGAGAATATGTGCTCAGAAAGATTGTGTGAAAACATAACCATTGACAAATACATGAAGTAACAAACCTCAGTCATCTGTTTCTGCCCACAGAGAACAGCACCAGTGCCTGTAGGGCTATAAATCTGCTTGGCCTTGGCAAAAGCAGACTGAAAAAAACAATGATATGAAGAGATGTTAATTTAGGATTTTTACACATCAAAAACCGTGGATAGCAGGTATGTACATCCTACCTGTACATAGCCACTTTCACCAGTCCACCTACCATCTGGCTGTGAGAGCACTGGCACAATTTTAACACCAGAAGATTCCCAATCTTTAAACCTATCCTATACGAGGAAGAAGCACCAGGTTCAAACCAACCAGACAAGAAAAGGTAATTCCACAGTAGTATATACCATAAAGTAATAAGATGCAAGCAAACCTGGTAAGCCATTCTCTTAAGGTTTCTAGCCCCGTAATACAGCCTCACATCAGATCTTTTATCAGCACTAAACCCATACTCTATAAGAGATCGAATTGGACTGCAGGAGAAAACGGAAAGAAAATGTTACGAGTCAAGAAACAAATGCACAATCTAAATGCATATATAAAGTACACAGAAATCGATGGTAATAACCAGGATCGTTTTCTGAAGAGAAATGATGCGAGGTTGCTAAATACCAAGCAAGAAACAACTAATGATGATTAAATGGCATAATCTCTAGTTCAGGTTTACTATATAAGCAAGGTTCCAGTAAACTCTTTTTTTTTAAGGTAAATCATATCAAAATGCAATATGTTATATTCATCAGTGTGCAAGTGGTAGGTTCTAATTGCATCATCTGGTCTTATACATCATCGAAGGGGACGCAAAAATGTTCAAGAACATGAATAGGACTGGTACCCATGCTGCATTTTCTCAACGGATTGATATTAAACATAAGAGTTTCTAATAAATTTTAGCAGAAATGAATAGATAGCATATCAAGCTAGCAAAATTCAGAGGTTTATTTCTTATCAAGTGACCATTAAATCGCACCTGATGCCAGATCCAGTGGCGAAAATCAGAACGATAGGATACTTCTCTGCAGGCTCAATTTGATCAATCTCGAAACCTCGCCCCGAAGCTTGGCTCAGTTCCACCACGTCTCCTTTTTTAAGCCCACACAACAGCTCTGCCGTCGATCCCGCTACACTCTTCACCAAAAATTCAAACGCGCCTTTTTCCGCTGCGTAAGACGGCGGCGAGGCGATGGCCAGGAAAGAAGGTTTCTCCACGTCGGGGACGCGCAGCTGTAAGTATTGTCCAGCACGTGTGTGAGAAGCTACGAGGTCCGGAGAATCTGAGATGTCGATGCTCACGTGGAAGAGTGACTCGGCTGCTGGTTCGATCTCGGAGAGAGGAGCTTGTGTCCAGATTGATGTGTCTTGCCGTACTGCAGCGGAAACTGTGGCTAGACGCCGCCTGTGGTGGTGCCTTAGATGTGTGGTTAGGTGGTTTGGAGCTAGGCGGCGTAGGATAGACATGGAAAGGAGGGGAGGACTATAGTGCGCATGGGGGAGAGGCGGTGATAAAGAAAGAAGAGTAGAGGGAGAGGGAGAGAGTTTAACAGACATGGTTTGATTTTTAGTTCACGGAGGTATATGAGCGAAGCGGTTTGTTGGGCCTCTAGAGGTGGCGGCGCTAAAGGTGGGGGTGGCGTTTGATAGAATGCGCAGTGGATGAATTGTTTTGAGCAAGATGTCACGTGGCATGTCCTCGAGAGATCCAGTAAATTGGTAGGATAAGTAGCGGGCCCATGAACTTGCTGTCTGCTATAGTTTCTTAAACGGGAAGTATCAATTTAGTCCCTGAAGTATTACCCTATTATCAATTGAGTTCAATTCCTTTTAATTTTATCGAGTTTGTCTATTATCAATTGAGGCCACACCCTTTTAACTCTATCAATATTGCGTAAATAAAATCAATAATAGGCAACCCCATCCCTCCCTGCCTCCATCCATCCATTGTTAAAGATTTTGTGCAATTTGCAATTGCAGTTAACTTTTTATTTATTTAAAACATCAAGATAAGCTCCGATCTACTTAAAATACAACAGTAGTGGCAACTAACAGTACATTTCCATTAGTTTGACTAATTTATATAAAAGTTGACTGGAGAAAGTAAAGTGGATGACAAATTATTATGATTTTACGACAAGATTTCAACAATCAGCCACAACCAGGTGCTGTTGTGTTTTGGCAGGCCTGGTCCTGTAAAGATCAATAAAGATGGAAGCTCCTAGGAAAATCGTGGTATGGGTGGTGTTTCACGTGATCTTAATGGCTTCTGGTTATCAAGATTTTCTGGTTTTCTGAGTGTTACAGCTATTTATAGTAGCTGAGCTTCAAACTATTCTTGCTGAGCTTTCTCTAGCCTGGGATTTAAGCTACAGAGTAGTGGTTTTAAAGACGGAGACTAGAGATGCCATTCGTGCCATCTGTAGAACTCGCTCCCCTGCTCATCCTTGTTTTGTGGTACTTGATATCCAATCCCTTGTCGATCGAGAATGGCAGTGTCCGCCTCAACTCGTGCTGCTGGTTTCTGTTCTTGCTGCTTCCAACTCCTCTTATCCAGGCTATTCTTCTTGAAGATGTAGCTGGGTTGGGGTGATAGATCAATCTTCTTACGTTGTCTTTTAGTATTCGTTGCAAGATAGATCGGGATAGATCAGTCTTTTTATTATTTTATGAAGCATGGTAGAATAATTTAACTACGTTTATAAATAAAATTTATTTAACTGAAATCCAAGGTTTTTTTTTTTTTACTTTTCATTCTGCGTTTTTTTTATTATAACCAAATTGATTAAAGGACAATTTAATTTTGTAATAAATGTAAATATTGTTTTAAAAAAAACAAATTAATAAATGTGAAATGCTTATGTGCTGTTCAGTCAATGTATAAAAAGATTTTGTAGTGATTAATCAATGATTTTCAGAATGATATTTTAATTGTCTCGATGACCTTTTCATCCTTTGATATTTTGTATGGATTACTAATCTTGAATTGATATCATGATTTTTTATCTTCTTCTTTTCTCTCTCTTTAATTTTCATGTCTAACCCTCTAGAATTTCAGAATAATCATTCAATTTGTTTTCCATTAAGATTTGATCCATATTTTCTGAATTACTATTTGTTTTATTTGAAATAGACTATAATTGGTTTTTTTTTTTTGTTGTTGCAATTTTCAATCCCCTTCAATTTTTTCATATTAAAGGTTCATTCATTTAATTGTTGCAGCAGAGATAATAAAGTTATTAGAGTTAGTTACACTAAAGTCTATATAAGACGAAAACTATTATTCAATAAACTGAACTCATAAAATCTATTTTTTGCGTTTAAAATCTTCTGTTTTCTCTTATCAAAACCAATATAATCTCCTGCTTCTTTTATCACGAAACAACAAAGATAGTAGCTGCACCTCAGTTTATAGCCCTTGCAATTCAAATGGCTCTCCTGTAACCAAAAAAAACTGAAACACGGGCAAAAAAAAAAAAAAAACAATGAAAAACCGTGAAAACCCCTGACCAAAAACATGCGTGCATGAATTCATTAAGGGTAAAATCAGTGGGACGCAGCCACAATCCACTGACCAAAAACATGCATGCATGAATTCATTAAGGGTAAAATCAGTAGGACACAGCCACAATCCACAATAAAATCATTTCTAAGGCTACAGTGTTCCAAACCATAGTTGTCAATACCGTTCCGGTCGCCGTTCCGGTTTTTCGATTGGAACGGAACGTTCCGGTTTCGGAGCGTTCTGATGTGCCGTTTCGGTGTCGTACTGTTCATATATAATTAATTATATATATATAGAAAAAAATAAAATATTAATTTTACAAGCATAATTAAAATTTGAATTCTTTTTTATTTAAAATATTTTGGTGTTTTTAAATTATTTTGATGTATAGATGTCAAAAATAATTTTTAAAAAATAAAAAAAATAGATTTTGAACTCTTAACGGGCCGGAATTGGCCGGAATTTAGCCGGAATTTCCGGATCGGTCCGGAATTAAAACCGGGACGAAAACGACGCCGTTTTGTCCCGGCTTGTTGAATGAAACGGAACGTTCCGGCCATTCCGGCCGGAACGAAACAGATTTAATAACACTGTTCTAAACAGCAAAACCCCAGCATGTTCTATATATACAGTACTACATTTAGCTTATAGCTCAAACTTCATTGAACCACGTGTCCAAAGCTCCAAGCTCCTTTATTGTCCCCTCCCATCTTTGTTCTTATCTTACCGAGTTTAACATGTCCATACGATTAAAATTTCCCATCGCATTTTGGGAAAGGAAGGAAAAAAGACTAGAGCAGGTCATCTCAGATCGAGAAAAGAGTCCACTCAGATCAGGTTTACTCCAATTTCCACTTGTTTATTTTATTTCTTTTTCGATAAATTATTTACTTTTGACAGGATATAAAAAACGTTTTTTGAAAATATTTGACCGATCATCTTAATAGTAATTCACTAAAATATTTTTTTTTTTAAAAAAAGTCACAACCACAAAGCTGCAATAGTAGAAAACACCAACCGACTCGCTCTGCTCTCGTTCTTAAACACAAGGACTTTCCATTTTTTAGTGCAAATTCATCTCCCGATTTGGTTGGAATTTTGATCCCAAACCAGACCACACCATGAATATCCCTAGCTAATTTTACAGAAACAAACCCAATCATTTGCACAGTTCAAGACAAAGGTCTACTAACAATCACATGGCATTCCGTCAGGCAGCCTACTGCATCACTAAGACTTTTTTTTTTTTTTTTTTTGAATTATAAATTATTTTTTGATGTTTTTAAATATTTTTATATAATAATATCAAAAATAATTATTAAAAAAATATATTGTCGAACGAGATTCTGTTTCAAATTCATCCTAGACCACAATTCCAAATCTGACAGTCAATCGAAACAGTTTTGCAATATTATCCATAACAAAACTCAGTCAGAAATATTGCTGTTCAAGGGACAGCTGACATTTGATGTCCTGATGATAAAAGGGAAAAATTTACAAGTTCACCCCCCCTGTTCCCCCCTTATTTAAGCAACATGAAAAAAGGGGGGCTTGGCTGGACAGGTCTCAGTTCCATTCCTCTTCCACGCTCTGCAATGACATTAAAAAAGAAATTGCAAATCCTAACATATTTGATCTCAAAAAATGAACATCCTGCTGCTGGCATCACCAGCACCACCTTTAATTATTGATTTTCGCAAAAATTAAGAGAATAAACGGAGAAAAAAGTCGGTCTGTTTAAGAAGCAGCAGATTCCTTGGAAATCTTCTCTGCCTTGGCAATAACCTCCTCAATACCACCGACCATGTAAAATGACTGCTCTGGAAGGTCATCGTATTTCCCATCCAAAACTCCCTGGCAAAACAAATACAAAACAGCATTACCACCAAATTAAATTTATGATTATTCGAGTTGCATCATCCAGCTAGACAGCGATTGTCAAAATTGATAGCAAATGCAATATAAATATCTAGTGGGAAGAGAGTCGAGTTGTGAGTTCATGTGTTCACATGTTAAAGATATACTGGGGGAGAAAGGACCAAGGAGAAGGAAAAGCACCTGGAAGCTTTCTACACTCTCCTTCAACTCGACATACTTTCCAGGAGCACCGGTGAAAACTTCTGCAACATGGAAGGGCTGGCTCAAGAACCTCTGAATTTTACGAGCACGGGCAACTGTCAACTTGTCATCTTCACTGAGCTCATCCATACCCAAAATGGCAATGATATCTTGCAAATTTTTATAGTTTTGAAGAACCTTCTGCACACCACGAGCAGTGTTGTAGTGTTCCTCACCCAAAATATGAGGTGAAAGCATACGAGATGTAGAATCAAGGGGATCCACGGCAGGATAGATACCAAGCTCAGAAATCTGTCCAGTAAGAATGACAACATAACAGTCATCACATCAAATCAGCAACACAATTGCTGTGATTACTAGCCTACTTCAAATAATAAAAATCACACCTGTCTTGACAGCACAGTTGTGGCATCCAAGTGAGCAAAAGTTGTGGCAGGAGCAGGATCCGTCAAATCATCAGCAGGCACATAGATAGCTTGAACAGAAGTAATGGAACCTTTCTTGGTTGTTGTAATTCGTTCTTGAAGCCCTCCAAGATCTGTAGCCAAGGTTGGCTGATAACCAACAGCAGATGGGATACGACCAAGCAAGGCAGACACCTCTGAGTTAGCCTGCAGGACAAAGAAGAGCAAAATGAACGAGTTTGTAATTCAGTAACAGGGAGTGACGGGTTAAGGTATTTTTTCCAGAAATCCAATTTTACCTGGGTGAAGCGGAAAATGTTGTCAATGAATAGAAGCACATCTTGCCCTTCAGCATCACGGAAGTGCTCAGCCACAGTAAGTCCAGTAAGACCAACACGAGCACGAGCACCAGGAGGCTCATTCATTTGACCATACACTAGGGCACATTTGCTCTCAGCCTGGTATAACAGAAGACAAAATAAAACATTTTCAGTAAATATTAACTTGAAAAATAAAGTATCAAATACATGATGTTCAATAGCACTAACCTGCTGATCTCCTAGCTTAATGACACCACTTTCAATCATTTCTCTGTACAAGTCATTTCCCTCACGAGTACGTTCACCGACACCAGCAAAGACAGAGAAACCACCTGATCCCAGAAAACAACTATTCAGTAAAATGTGAAAAGAATAAATGTAAACACAACTTTGTATACTGTAAGAGCTAAACAAACCATGAGCTTTTGCAACATTGTTGATAAGTTCCATAATAAGCACAGTTTTTCCCACACCAGCACCACCAAACAGCCCAATCTTTCCTCCTCTTTGGTATGGTGCAAGGAGATCGACCACCTATAAGGAGGATTAAGAGAACATAAATTCCAAATGCTTGGGGGTCAAGTTTTAAAAGCATCAACTTAAATGAAGCATGGCAACAAAATCCATCCTGTTTTTAACATGGATGGAAAAACTAGAGCCTTGGCATCAACTACAATTCCATAGAAGACTATATACATGCTGGATACCTTTATACCAGTTACAAGGATCTGTTGCTCGGTTGCTTGCTCGACAAAAGCTGGAGCCTCCCTGTGAATAGGCAAGTAGTGCTCTGTCTCTGACAGGGATTAAAACATAGTTGTTAAAAACTTATCATAATAGTATCCTATACTGACCAAATGAATGGGGTTCGTTTATCTCTTACTGAGGTCTCCCTTCTCATCAATGGCTTCTCCAATGACATTGATGATTCGACCTAGAGTAGACCTACCCACAGGCACCTATTGAGGATATGCCAAATGAAGAAATCAGCTTCAAAGATACCCAACTTTTGACAGAAACAAAACACAAGAGTGGGAAAATCAGAAAAGGTCATATCAAAACCAAAATGTATAGCACCAACAAAACTAGAGCAGTAAACAACAGATAAAATAGTTTATAAAGGACACAACAATACATACGGATAGATTAATAAGATGTAATCCTTCCAATGTCAGCAATCATATCTGAAATAAAACCTTGATCCACAACCCAAAAACAATTAAACAGTTACATAAAATCCAGCAACATACAAATCCACAGTTGATTCTACTGAAGTGAGTCGCTCTGTTTTTTTTGGTTTTCGGTAAAAAAATCATTAAAAAAATCCTTTTAAATTTCACATATTCCTGGGCTACAAATTGCATCACACTAATTTTTTTTTTTTATCACAGATATCAATTGACAAAGTTTTCTTCCCCAAACCCCGAACTTTCGATTGTTTTGCTCCCGAAATTCTAGCAACTGGACATTCAGATATTCTACCAAAACAAATAACTATAATCAAACAAATCATCACATACTCCAAAAAACAAAACAATAACAAAAGGTCCAAAAATTTCTCATTAGATACCAGCAAATCTAAAAACAAACATAATAAACAAAAACAAGAAATTTGCTTACAGTGATTGGGGATCCAGTGTTAAGAACAGGCTGGCCTCTGACCAAACCTTCAGTACCATCCATAGCAATAGTCCTAACAACACTCTCTCCCAAATGCTGGGCCACTTCAAGAACCAACCGGATTGAGTGACCCTGAACCTCCAAAGCGGTCAAAATCGGAGGCAAACCCTCATCAAATTTCACATCCACAACGGCTCCAATAACCTGACACACATGCCCGATCGAACCCTTTCCAGTAAACTCATCGATGACCTTGCCCTTACTCCCCTCCGATTTGGCAGGAGGCGGTTGTGATGGAGACGATGCGGCGGCGGCAGAGGTCGCGTACTCAGCCGCGCGGTTTAGGAGGTAACCGTAAGGAGACGCGCGGCGCGTGGAAGATGCAGAGACCTTGGGAGTAGGACTTGATAAAGTAGATTTGGAGATAGATCGGCGAGAAGATGATCGGAGAAGAGAAGACAAAAGTCTGCGTGAAGCCATTGGTTAGGGCTTCAGAGAGAGAGAGATGCAATTTTAGGGTATGTGAGAGAGAGTGAGCTCACACTCTTAAGGCCCTGATAATTGAAGACGTGATTCACTGCTTTACTGTTACTTACTTACCATGACTCCTCGTTATATGGGAATACTCGATTTTGCTCCTCTTTTTCTAAAAAAAAAAAAAAATTCATGATCTTGCCAAGGCCCAAGGGTGCGAGGTAGAGTTATATACGTCTGTATTTTCTTTGTTAAGGGGTGAAACGATGCCGTATGGCTCATGGACGAAATCCTTGGCCAAAGGAGTTGGTGATACGAATTTGTTGGTAGTTCAAGGAATACACGTAGCAAGCAGAGGAGAAGGAAATTCGATGAGTGCTCCAGACGGCGTCGTGCTTGGCTGGATAAAGTTTTCCTTTACAGCTTCATATTTGCTGTTTGTTATGGCAAGTCCAATGGTAAAATCCATTTTTAAGAGTTAAATTCTTAAAATGGTTCTTTGAATAGTGTGTATATGACTTTTTTATTGATGTGTGCTCCAATGGTAAAAGTCATTTTGGAGAGCTATTTTTTTTTATATTATTTAAATATAGTGCAATTATTTTATATGTAGTTTAATTATGCAATTAATTAATTAATAGTTAATTCTAGATCACTAAAATTCTATTTAATCTTTTAATTTCTGCAATTTTATTTTTAATTTATGAAATAAAAAAGAGAAAGTTCGTGAAAGAGCTTAATCTCGTGTCTCTGATTTTTAAATATTATTTTATTTTTTGGCTCTTTGATTGATACATGTAAAAATGGCTACCGATTATGAAAATAGTTATTTTGGCTCCTCAAATGCATCCTGCGTTGAAAATGAAAAAATTAACACAAAAAACTAAAAAAATAAATTTTTAGCTTTGGCTCTTGATATAGCTACTGCGTAGGACTTGCCCTAAGAGCTAAAATGACAAAAACATTTATAATCAGTTAAAAAAATAATATAAAATAATATTATTTTTATCTCGATTTAAATTTTAATATGTACTATAAATTTTAATAAAATACCAGCAGAAACATACTAAAATCATGTTTCACTATATTTAAAATAATAAAAAAATAGCTCTTCAAAATGACTTTTACTATTAAAACACACACAATAAAAAAAATTATAAATACACTATTTAAAAAACTATTTTAAAAATTTAACTTTCCAAAATAATTTTTACCATTAAAATTATCCTTAGTAAATTTGGAAAATGCGGGGGAATAAAAGGAATGATAATAATAATAACAGCAGCAGCAAGCAGCGGCGATAGGAGATATTCGATACATGGAAAGACCATTGTGACCTTGATCTGTAATTGCATAAACCAGGAAACAAAAAGTCAAATTTGCTTAGACTGAATTGCCCTTACTCCGGAACCAACCCGAGAAATATTACGAGTGACAGGAAATGTTGTTAAGACCATAGTGATTTGTGAATGCTGTCAGTGCATGTTTTGTATTGCATTTTTAATTATGTTTTAAAAGTGTGTTTAATTTCAGAAAATATTTAATTATTTTATGTATGTATCTATATGTGAATGTATGTATAACGTTGATGTGCTTGCACAAATTGAATTATGAGCATGCTACCTCCTTCATGCTGTTGTGTGGGACATTTCGAAGAGCTTTGCTCAATAGTTTGCTTAACTTGAAGTTAGAGTGATCCAGCTTTAATTGTTGAAACTCAATCGATGATTGCCTCATTACGGTGAGCTCTGCCCAACAGTTGATGTGACATGCATACCAGAACAATCCAACAACATTCAGATATGATCAGTGCTATTTATGGAAGGAGACGAGTTGTTCTGGTTTGAGGAGAGATTCAGAGATACTCTTTGAATCTCTGGTATATCCTGTCCTCTTTTACCCTGCTTTCCTTTTTTAATTATGCTAGTGTTTTCCTGGAATTCTGTGCTTTCTACAACATGTAATTCTTGCTAAAACTGGACTTCATCTGAGGCAAGATGCAGACCATGCTCAGCAAGCTGCGACTAATCTGATTTTAAGTGAAATTGTTCACTATCATTTTAGATTTAATTGGAAAGGAAAATCAAATAAAGATTTTCTTGGTGATGAATGTGCTTTCTTGCATCTTCATATGTTACAATATAGATCTACAAGAGATTTAATAGACTCTGGTATTGGTGTATGAGATTATAAATTTGATTTATTATAAATTTCGAATCGCTACGCCTTCCCTTTTCTTCACGGAAATAGCATCAGAATCTTTTTCTATTCTCTCTCATCATCTCTGTTCTTATATCTCAATTCTTGAAAGACAAACTTTTCATCAATATTTCACTTGAAGATTCGTAAATACTCGCATCGTCATGTGAATTATATGAGGCAGCAGAGTTAGCATGGAGAACCGGTAATGCTGCTCGTTCCGGGAAAGGACTTCGCAGCATTGTAGCAGAAAAGTACTTCCTTTACTGCGAGCAGGTAGAGCCTCGATTATGAAATCGTCACGTCCCGCAAAATTTTGTGAACAGATATTAGACAGCAGTTTGCTTTGAAATCTCAATGATATTCAAATCCATGGGCAACAGCTTGTTTCGGCACCCCCAGCTCTATGTTCCATGATGGCCAATGCCAGTTTTTTCGACTTGACTGATGGCTTTAGCTGCCTGAAAAATGAAAGCAAAAGGGAAAAATAGGTTTATTTTCTGATTTTGCTTATCAGAAAAGCAACTTGTTAATGGTCCTTGTTGAAAAAAAAAAGATACATCCATATAAAATATGGGATCAAGGTTGCAAATCTAGCCTCATGGCCTAGCTCCAACTTCTAACAACGGGAATTTTGAAGTGTGCCCATACGCAGCAACATCTTGAGAAAGCCAAGGATTTATAGTTCGTATAAGCTGCAAGTCAAGGAGCCCTAATCTAGGCTAGAAAAAAGAAACCAGGCCATAATATTCACCTTCATTTGCTATATACTACAGGTTAGTTTACATTCACTTCTCTGTAGTCATGGTAGGATAAAAGAATTTACCTCTCGATCCCAATCTGTACATGCATTTATAGCAACAAGCGCCACAACTTGCACAACGAGGCCACATATGATTCCCATCCAAAGCCCCTGATAATGTATAACAATAGAAAAGTACGGACAAAAAAAGAAATTTGAGTCAGAAAACATGCTTATTTCACTTTCCGAGAGTGAGAGAGAGCAAGAGATCAGAGATGGGGATCTACCATGCCTCCAATATGGAAGATGAAAGCAAAGAGAACGGCTAAGGGAATTGCCACAACATAGTAAGCTCCAAGATTGATAAATGCACACAGCTTTTGCCATCCACATCCTCTTGCAGCTCCTAAGCAAATAAACTGGCTAATAATGACTACAAATTCGAAAAAGTATACATACTTGACAACGAATTAGTCTTAAAGCTTGCATGTAGATTGTGTGCTACAAATTCAAAGAAACAAGAAAAATGAATGACAAGTTCATTTAAGGCGCTTGTCATATGAAATGCGGACCTGAAAGCACACATTGGAATCCATCCAAGAAGTCAGATAGTGCTAGAAGTGGCATCATATCAGCAACATATCTAATCACTTCTTCTTCATTGCTGTAGAGATTTCCCCATACTTGGCGTGCCAAGATTGTAACAATTCCAACCGCTGCACCCTCTGAAAGGGCGATGATGATCATAACACAGATAGCCAAACGTGCACCTTGTGGGCGCCCAGCCCCCAGTTCATTCGATACTCTTGTGCTAGGATTGCGAGAGGTAAAGCACCATCAAACCAGATCGTCAGAATTCAAAACTCAAAATGGAATGATTTTTTGCAGAAGAGAGGAGGGCTTCAATCTCATTGATAGCAAGGGAACCCGATAGAAAGTTACAACACCACAAAAATATAAGATGGATACTGACCTTATGGTTCCACCAAGGCCAACAGAGATCATATAGACCATCCAACATGTGTTAAGGCTGTGGTAGTTGAATAAAAAAAAACAAAGATGTGATTATTAAATGTTTATGCAGCTGATTATTAAATGAACATGAGAATCTGAGAAAAGAAGTACCTTATTGATAACACAGATGCCTCTAGTTTGGGATTTGGGAGAAGACCAGATAGCAGAACCACCATCTCAAATGACCAATACTCCAAGCTACATAAAACATTTATATAAGCAAGAAAATGAATAAAAAAAAATCCATAGAGTTGACAGAACCTTTTAATTCAAGTGCTTAAACGTGAACTTGCCATATCATGATTGCTGAAGGAACTGCAAGCTTTACAAAGCTGAAAATATCATGCAAAGCTTCTTTTGAAAAGCCGGTCCAAGTTTTCGCGCAAGTAGGGGAGTACTTCACATATATTGCTAGCAGAAATACATTAATCCAATTCGAAATAGTAATCGCCAAGGCAGCACCTTTACTTCCAAGTTCACATTTAAAAACAAGACCCCAGCACACAAGAATGTGCAGCAAAGATGTGGCCCCGGAGCTTAGCATCATAGGGAAAACATTATTTTGGGTTTGTAACAATCTGTTAAGGCATTGAAGCAGGCCGTAGGCGAATAGGCTTGGAATCATCCAGCGGTTAAATGTCCCTGCTCCCGCTGAAATCTCAGCGTTTTGCCCTAAAGATAAGAGAAGGGTGCCTGTGTAAAACCAAATGATTGCCAGAGGGATGCTTATTGTTAGGAGAGTTAGCATTGCTCTCTGTGTGTGAATACCAAGCATGTGGTATTGTTTGGCGCCATAGGCTTGCCCGCACAGCGTCTCCAATGCACTTCCCATTCCTAGCTACAAAAAATAAAAAGGTCTCAGATACAAATCCCGTGAAATAAATAACTAGCATCACCGACCCATGGTGCCTTTCTACTAGTGGATTTGTGGGCATTAGCTTGACTTCGGAGCGAGCAGAACATCACAACTATCAGTTTTAAGGTCGGCCTGAGACAGATTTTGTCACAACAGCCTGGAGTCCCTCGTTGGTCTACTTTCTTACCATCAACACATCAAACATGAAGGGAGTGTTTCCCTTCAATCTCTAAGGTGGAATTCAGGACCTTTCTAAGAGCCCTCGAAGTGGCTCAGGCCCATTTCCAAGAGGAGCCTCGTCATTATTATATTAGTGATAGGTGCAAACAGAACACTGTTTCAAGTTCAACTCGATCTAGATGCCAATGAACCAGCACCACAGAATATAAATTAACCAGGGAAATTTACTTACCAATACACTGAAACCAGTAACTGAAGCGAAGGAACATGCCATGGAAGCACTTGAAAGAGCAAGCTCACCAAGATGACCAACAAACATAATCGATATTATTTGTAAGCAATACTGCAACAAACTCACTGCTATGAGAGGCCCAGAGAGCCATAGTTGCTTCTTGGCTTCGCCTATAAAATCATCCCTGCAAAAACACCCTTGCTGAGATACCTCCCCATCAACTCCATGGCTTCTTTCTTGGTTTAGAATCAGAAGTGATTCAAGACTGGATTTTTCCGCTCCAGTTTCCATCTTCCTTGGCCTTTGTTAGTCAATGGAGATTGCAGCCAACACATTGATTATTGAATATATAATATAATACAATAGCACGGCAAATTCATCAGCACCTGTGGCCCAAAACAAAATGTTAATTTAAGGCTTGCCTTGACAAGTGTCAATCAGACAAAACGTATTAAAGCATACCCACCAATAAAATAATCTAAAATTACTTTAAAATATTAATTTAAAAAAAAAACTTTTTAAAAAACACATTAACTAATATAAATTCATAAATGAAGAACTTGAAAGGTAACCATTGAAATTCCATGTTTCACAAGAGGTGTAGCTTACTGCTTCTTGAATTTAATTTATATTACTTTTGATAAAAAAAAAAAAATGATTTTTCCTTAGAACCCGCTCTGTGGTTCGATTTGACACATTAATTTCTTGCTTCCACCCAGGTTATGCTGTTGAGCTTCATCTTGGCTTTTAAGTTTCTCCGGCTGCTTGCTGCCGCCTGGACTGGTTTTTGGCATTGTTGGAGACCCAAGTGGTTTGCTCGGATAGATTTTTTCCATATATTATGCTTTAATTTTTACTACTTCCACGTCAAAAACTAAGAGCCTTACCATAGCTGTATAATCCGGTTAGATAAATTCATCTGAAAATTTAGAGTTTGATTTAGATTCGATGGTTACAATATGACAAGTTTTCGTGGTCTAGCTAAGGGTCAGGTTAATTAAAAGAACTCAATATTTTTAAAAGCAATATATATAAACTAAATCTATATTTTATCATTGATCATATCAATTTATATTTTATCATTGATTTATACGTATTTTAGGAGTTGATAGTGAGTTTTGAAACCATTCAGTTACGAACAAGATAAATTATCTATGTGTTGTGCTGGTTTTTTTTATATATAAAAAACTGATTAATTTTTTATGTGTTGTAATTGGTTATCTTAATATTTAATTAGTAAAATTATAATAGATAAAATATGATAGAAATGAATTTTTTTCTGCCTAAAAGGAATATTATAATCAAAATGCAAGGGAAATGGTTTGTATTTTTTTTTTTTAATTACAGATTACTTAGACAAATTTATCAACCCATTTTATTTATGTGTTGCTTTGTATTTTTTTATTTATGTAATATTAAATTTGAAATATTATACATTATAAAAATATTTTTTTTAACTAAAACAACTTAAAATATAAGGATTGTAAATATTGTTTATGTATAATATTTCAGATCTAAAATTATTATTTTAAACGCATTTTTCATAATAAAATTAATGTATAAAAACCTAATATATAATAATAATAATTAATATTATTGTAAATACTTTTGCTATAGTAAGAACCGAAAGTTTTGTAGGCTGATTATTTTGCTCAGATATATAGCATTATAAAAAATATATAGGATCATTAATATTTTTTTGCATTTTAAAAAATTTATTTATGGTTACAACAAAGTAGAAGGCAATTGGCTTATATATATTTTTTTTATTGTAGATAATTTGCCTCAATTTTTCACCTTTTTCGTCTACATGTGACTTCGTATATTTTTTGTTTATTTGATATTAGATTTGAAATATCATACATAATTTTTTTTTTATAAAAGTCAACCTCTAAAAAAAATAACATCAACTGATGAATTATTTCGATTATTATTTTCATTGTTATTATCATTATTGTTAAATTATCATAATTATTGTAGCTATCATTATAAATATCGTTATAATTAATTCATACTCTAATTATTATTTTTATACTATCGATGATACCATATATTATTGTTAGAAAAATAAATTAAATTATTTATTTTATTTTATAAGATTTATTTATTTATCATATTATTATATTAAAAGTATTTAAGAGCACTGATATTATTATTTTTTTCTTCAAATAAACTAGGTTACACACACAGAGGTGTCTGTGTGTGTGTGTGTGTGTGTGTGTAAAGAAAGAGAGGGGGGGGGTAAGGCACTAATATTAAATAAATATAAAATATATAATCAGTCTCACATATTTATAAATTAAAAAATTTATAAATAATCATTATCATTATTTTGAACGTCTTATCTATAATAATTAAAAAATTTAACACCTTACAATATTAATAAAAATGCAATTAAAAATAAATAAATGACAAAAAAATATTATTATATTTTCAAAAATTATTTGATTTGCAGAATAAATAAAAAATAAAAAGAGAAAAAAATAATAAATATTAGTTTTTAAACGATCATCAACACAAATTAAAATTTAAACATCACATAAAAGAGAACCTTAATATCAGTGAAAATAATAAAAATTAGAAACAAAACTTAAGAGCATGTATATGTTAACAAAGATTAAAAAAAAAAAGGAATCATTTAATAAATATATAAAAAAAAATAAGGATTTAAATAAAATTCAAGATTAAAAGCATAGGGGCTGAAATGGAAAACACATATATAATAAATTTAAATAAAAATATAAAATTGAAACGAATCAGAACTTTGATATGAAAAAAATAAAGAATTTAACACAAAACTAGAAATTAAAAAACTAGGGACCAAATTAAAATTAAAATATATAATAAATTTGAATTGAATAATACAATTAAAACAAATTAAAACTATGATACCGAAAATATTAAGGATATAAAACCAATTGGGAAATTAAAAAATGGAGGACCGAAATGAAACTTCAATATATAATCAACTGCAATTGAAATACTAAATTGAAACAAATCAAAACTTATATAACAAAAATTAGAAGCATAAAAAATAACCGAAAGATTAGGGACTATAATGAAAAGTCAATAAATAACGAGGGCTTACAGATACTTTAGCACACAGGAGAGAGAAAGGGGGGAAACTTCAACTGACCACCTACACGTCTTTGATCATATTAGACATCCACACACTGCACCATGAGGAAGAATGATGTGATCCATCCATCAAGAGATCCATTAGAGGTTCCAATTATTAGGTTTAGGGTTAAAAAATTCAAAGAAGCTTTTAATAGACTTCTTCACAATACATGGGCTAAAGTAGATTTCAAGAGAATTTATGATAATAAAGAGCAAGCCTTGATTAATCTTATTCATATTCAAAAAGGGCTTGTTGATGAAACCAAGACCATTATGCAAGGATTGAGAAGAAAAAAAAAACTAGTTTCGGATAGTTTGACCTTTTGTTACTCTATTAGTCATAACTTGAGCTATAAATCAAGTTTTAATGTGATTCTAGTTAGGTTATAATTGAATTGGTTTATAGTCTTGTTGCCTTGAAGCAAGTATTTCGTTGTGATAAACTCATTCAAATCTCAATAAACTTAAGTTAGATGGATTTTAGGGTTACCAATATCATTAAATTCCGCTAGGTTTCGCATCAAAGAGAACATGGTGGTTGCGAATACCATTAAATTCTGCCAGGTTTCGCATCAAAGAGAACATGGTAGAGAATAATTCTAGATGTCGGAAACTAAAACACGTGTCAATGAAACTTGCGTGTATGCGAAAATGGATGGCATGTCCAACGACACACCAATAGTACCGCGTTAGAAATATAATAAAAAAGGTAATTTACTAGCACACCCTTGAAGTTAGCTCTTGGATTTTGTCTTATATAAGGGTATATATGTATTTGATCATTCTTTTAAAAAAATGTGTAGTTACGGTTCTGACCCTGAGGTGTATTGTGCACTTTTGTCTTATTAGAGAATATTTTTTTATTTAGCCATTTAAAAAATATGTAATAATTGTAATGTCCCCGATAGTAACGATGTATTTTTGTCTTATTGATGGGTATTAAGATTATTTTACTATGCACGTGAAGGCAAAAAACAAAAACACGCCCGAACCCAAGACTAAAAATATAGTAAATAAAGGAGTAAAATAATAATTTTACTATTCTAATCTACAGTGCCTTTGAGTATAGATAAATAGTGAAAATTCATTGTTCATTATTGTTTAAAATATCAATTTGTTTTAGCTTTTTCAGTGACGAGCCATTTGTTCAACGCTTTGTTGCATTTTACTGTTCAAAATACCGATTTGTTTTAGCTTTTTCAGCAATGAGCTATTTGTTCAACGCTTTGCTGCATATTACTGTTTAAAATACCAATTTGATTTAGATTTTGCAGTAACAAGTCATTTGTTCAACGTTTTGCTGCAGGAAGAATTTTATTTTATTTTAATTTTTAATTTTTAATTTTTAATTTAGATGTTTATTCTAGTTTCGAAAGTTGTTATTTTTTTTTTTTTTGTCTTAGTATCCATCCCTTGAATTTATCAATCAAAATACCTTAAAATTCAAATACATATGTGCAAGTGTGAACGGTTCAGAAATGGCTGTCAAAATGAACTATCTATGCTGGGGGAGGGTAGCAGCCTTTTGTATCCATCATGCAAACCATGGCCATGATACAAGGCAGTATTAATTGACTTCCTCGACCCCATGTATCATCAACATCATGCATGGTGGTACCATCTATCTAATTTATATTCATAATCATCATAATATGATAGTTTATAGCAGCACCTGCTGTCATTCAGCATTTAGGTCTATTCTTTAAGGCTGGCTTGTATCATACAAAATAATTAATTCCACTTCACTTGCACCCATAAAAAAAATATTGCAACGATGAATTGTTCCTAGTTTTCCGGCCTTCCTCCCATCCCCCCCCCCGGCCTCTTCACCCCGCTCTGTCTCTCCTCCTCCTGCTTTCCTTTCTTACACGAGAACACAAAACATTCCCCATGTCTTCGGATTCTCAATTTGAATTAAGATCAAGGCTTCTGCTATTAGAACCATAAACAACACTTGTTATGCTCTTCTTCACTCGCTTCTGCTGCTGTATTCTCATCCTACAGTTTTTCTTCACTTTGTTTCTACGTGGGTTTCGTGCTTCTGTAAGATAATTATTGGTCTCGAGATCCCTCACTCTCCCCTAATGTCCTCTCGAGCTTGCTAATGTTCAGGAGCAATTCTTTGGATATAAAAACAATCTCAAGATGAAAGGGTTGTAGTGAAACAAAACTACATGAAACATAAAACGAGAAACAAAAATCTAGCGGATTTCCCAGTAAAAGAAAGCAAAGTAATTAATTTTTAACAAATTAAGAAAGAATTTGAAAGCAGCCGCTGCCCTGAATTCTTCGGCCGGAGTCCACAAAGAAGAGGAAAGCATGTGACAGCGTGGGTCAAGATTATGAGTTCCACGTTTGCGTATCAGATCCAAACCTCATACCGAAGTCCCAGGCCTTAAATTTCCAAGTAAACAGAGGACCAGGCTTTTTCCACGACAAACGGGGTCACGTGTTAGTCATTTAAACAATACAATTTAGGCCATGTTTGAAAGAAAAAAAATGAATTAAATTTATTTTTTGTTTTTAAATTATTTTTACATGTTGATATCAATAATTATTTTAAAAAACTAAAAAAAATATATTAGTTTAATATATTATTTAAAAAAAAAAACATTTTCAAATCAATATGAAACACTCCCACACAAGCCTTTAACAGGGACTTGTAACCTTCCCTTTCGGTCTCGTACGCTTAGAACGGACCGGGGACTCAATTGAAGGAAATATTCAAACTACCATCCATTCCATCGTCTTCAATCTTTCTTGCGGTAAAATCTCAAGTTGACATTCCCAAAATGAGGAGAGAAATTAATGGCATGCTTAACAGTGTTATTAAATTGTATTTTAAATATATATTTTTTAAAATTTATTTTTATCCATCAACACTAAAAAAGATTAAAAAAAAAACCAGAAAGTCGAGCGGGCTAAGACTAAGAGCTGAGCCAATGGAGACATCATCCATGCAGAAGAAGAAAGACGAATGAATTATTTTGGAATTAAACATTTACTCATTTTTAATAACCACGAGATGCTGTAAACTCGATACTAAATGACGCGTCTACGTGGAAATGCAATGTCTAAAGAAAATTAAATATATATTTTCATTCACGAGGCTGCAATTCATCTATAAACTGTTTGGGCAGCTTTTGCACTGCATGTTTGCTGCGGTGTATTATTTTTTTTTTTTCAATAAAAATATTTTTTTTATTTTTTTAAATTATTTTGATGTGCTGATGTCAAAAATAATTTTTAAAAAATAAAAAAAATATTATTTTAATATATTTCAATACAAAAAACACTTTGAAAAGCAACCGCAACAGCTCTCCCAAACCCCTAATCTAATCTATTAAAGCCACCAACCGTATTTCATTAGGAGGAGGCATGGCTCATGGTTTTGCTTAGCCTCATATCAGTCCCGATCTACACGCTAATTTTAGAATTGAATCCCCACTCTTCTCTTTTCTTTCAATTTGGCCTACTCTGTATCTTAGATTTTCAATTGGGTCCTCCATTAAAAATCCATTATTATTATTATTATTATGACACGAAAGCTATAGAGAGAAACACTGTGCTATAAATCCAAGGATGGTTACCCACGTTTGTCTTGAAGCATGATCTCAACGTTTTTCGACTAAAATAATAATGTCATATTTTTTAAGGAAAAAGAGAGGAAAAAAACGAATCCCTAAAACCCGAACATAACCCATTTGAATTGCGAAGCCCGGTGAGCCGAGAAGTATGATAAAAATATCCTCAAATGAGCTGCCAAACCTAGACGTCTCTCTCTCTCTCTCTCTCTCTCTATTCTCTCCTCCTGCTCTTGCCTTTTCATATTCCAACGCCTGTGAACCAAGCACACCGCAGTTCCATTGCCAGACAAGCCATAGAGACAGAGAGAAGAACATGGAAGAAAGTTTACTACCAAGAGAAGTTGACGGTAAAGGGCAGGGTGTTCTTCGTCCAACTCAAACCCCGACATGGGGTGTATTTACTCAAGAAGTGAAAAGACTTGGTTACATAGCGGGACCTATGGTGGCTGTGATCCTAACGCAGTACTTCTTGCAAGTTATATCCATGATGATGGTTGGTCACCTTGGTGAGCTTGCCCTCTCTAGTACCGCCATGGCTCTCTCTCTTGCTGGTGTCACCGGTTTCAGTCTCATGGTATTGAATTTTTTTTTTCCCTTTAATTATTATTAATGATATACGCTGCATGTGCTTGAGTTTGATTGCTGCCAGTCTCAGTCTGTCTCTTTATCTAATTAAATACAGTGTTTTTATTTACAATACATGCCCATTTCACTGGTCTTAATTTTACAAACAGTACTGAAGAATCGCAGTAGTCAATGAGTGCTTATGCTGCCTCCCTTTGTATTTTTGTACACGTCCTCCTCTTTTCTCTGTTCATCGCACTAAAATTTGTCTCTTCCAGTGACTTTTATTAGTTTAGCCCAGTGACAATATTTTAGTTAAATGATTGAGCTATGGTTACACCTTGCTATCGAGAACTAAGCATGGAATAGCTTGTGTGACGATATGGTTATCACTAGCAGTAAGGTACTAAATTTTCTTTTTATCATATGAATTGTGGCTGGTTTTCTTTTTAATTCGTTGGCTATGATGATTCCAAACAGCTGCTTTCACTGACTAGGAACAAGCTTGCCTAATAATGTAAGGAAGCATGCAATTAAAAAAAGGTCAGAGTCTACATCGTAAGTGATCAAGCAGAATCAAGTTGCTGTTTTCTATTAGTTTTTACTCTATCTTATGCGATAAAAGCAAAGAGTTCTAGTAGACCATCTTACCAGTCAAATGCCTTAGATGAAGACATATATTTAATATAGCATTTAATTTTAATAAAGAAAATTATCTTTGTCCTCTAGCTGGAAGTTTGCCTGAAATTTATCTGCAACTTCAGGCCCCAGTATAAATAATATTATGAGTGAGAGAATAAGAAAGAAAAGCAACCAAATTTGGTTTTGCCTTCATTAATTTCATCAAGAGTGCGGCTATATATATATATGGCTTGCAAGGCAAGGAATTTTGTTGCATCAATTTAAGTTGGAACAACGACCCAGCAGCAGCAGCTTGGAATAGTGGAAGTGACCTAACTACCTTACCATTACCTAATTAATATTACCGCAAATGTTCTAAATGATGGTGAAAACTGTGTCATATCTCATATAGGAAGTATGAAGGTAAAGAGTGATGTTTGCTAATTACTATTAAGAATCAACAAGGTAGCTATCATTGTTTTAAATCCGTAGAAACATGCGTGGAAGATGAAAACAAAAGGATGGATAAATTGCGGAAAAAATAAAGAAGACCAAACCAAAAGTCTGTTGTTTTTGAAGCTGGATTATTGTGCTTCTAATTGATCATAACGTAATTTGTGCATGTTACTACACAGATGGGGATGGCAAGTGCATTGGAAACTCTATGCGGGCAGGCTTATGGAGCGAAGCAATATAAAAAACTTGGAACTCAAACTTATACAGCAATTTTCTGCCTCAACTTAGTCTGTATCCCTCTATCTGTCATATGGATCTACATGGGAAAGATACTCCATTTCACTGGTCAAGATCCTGCAATTTCGCATGAAGCCGGAAAATTTACAGTGTGGCTTGTTCCTGCGCTCTTTGCTTACGCAACACTTCAACCACTTGTTAGGTATTTTCAGACACAAAGTTTTATCATGCCCATGCTGATTAGCTCTTGTGCCACTCTTTGTTTCCATATACCTCTCTGCTGGGCCTTAGTATACAAGTCTGGGCTAAAGAATGTGGGAGCAGCAGTAGCAATGGGTATTTCATATTGGTTGAATGCAATATTTCTTGGATTATACATAAAGCACTCTTCCTCCTGTGCAAAAACTCGCGCTCCAATTTCTAAGGAGTTATTCTATGGGATCGGAGAGTTTTTCCGCTTCGCCATCCCATCTGCA
This sequence comes from Salix dunnii, assembly GCA_015731905.1. Lineage (NCBI taxonomy): Eukaryota > Viridiplantae > Streptophyta > Magnoliopsida > Malpighiales > Salicaceae > Salix > Salix dunnii. The sequence goes on along the minus strand of CM027668.1, from coordinate 6,755,653 downwards.
GTAATGATCTGGTAATTTAGTTGTAGACTAGGTTGTTTGTTGTTTTAAGATATTACAGCCTTCGATGTATGAGATTATATTGATGATTGCAGCCTTGAGTGGTGGTCATTTGAGCTGCTTATCTTGCTTTCAGGGCTCTTACCAAATCCTGAGCTTGAAACTTCAGTCCTATCCGTGTGGCATGTTCTCCTTCTCTGTAATCTTCTTGGCCCCAATCTGGTTGGGATCATTTGCAGCAAGTTTGAAACATAATTGGAAAATTTATTTCTCAAATGGACTGAATTTATGTTGATTTTTGTCTACTTTTCTGCAGTCTCATGACTATTTCAACACTTTATGGAATACCATATGGACTTGGTGCCGCAGCAAGGTCTTGCTGCAGAGATCTTTATACTTGCAAGATAAATAATTTATACAATATTGATTTATCATGCTGATATCTCCTATTTTTCTTTGTACAGCACTAGAGTCGCAAATGAACTAGGAGCTGGGAACCCACAAGCAGCGCGTTTAGCTGTCTATGCTGTGATGTTTCTTGCAGTTTCAGAGACAATTATAGTAACTTCAGCCCTTTTTGCCAGCAGGCGTGTTTTTGGCTATCTTTTCAGCAATGAAAAGGAGGTGATTGATTATGTCACAACGATGGCTCCTCTGGTTTGTCTGTCGGTTATAATGGACAGCTTACAGGGAGTACTTTCAGGTTAGACCTCTCTATCAACAAAGTATTTCTGTGCCGTGGATAAAGTCTTGCACCGTTTTATTGATTCGAATTTCCCTTACTTCAGGGGTGGCAAGAGGATGTGGATGGCAGCATATAGGGGCTTATGTAAACCTCGGAGCCTTCTATCTTCTGGGGATTCCTGTTGCTGCCTTATTGGCTTTCTGGTTAAATTTAGGAGGCATGGGCCTTTGGATTGGAATTCAAATTGGTGCCTTCACTCAAACAGTTTCACTCTCTTTTGTTGCACGCCGCACGAATTGGGAAAAACAGGTGTGTTATCCAATCTCGTACACTTGCATGAATTAGTCTTGCTTTGAATCTCCCCATTGTTGTTGATTAATCACAAACAAAAAACTGCCAAGTGTGAAACGGCATCTTATGATGATCGCATCTATCCTGTCTTCTGCTTTTTTATATTATGCTCTGCTGGTAGTACATTTGCTCTTGGTGGTTTTGTATTGCAGGCAAGAATGGCGAGGGAGAGGATTTTCGAAGGCCATGACAATGGATTAATGTAATTCGAGAGATATTACCAGTGATCTAATTTTGATTTGTTTGAGAGAGAATGTAAAAGGGAAAGACTGATTAAGCTGATGATGTTAGCAGTCGTTTTTCCATTTTTTTTATCCCAAAGCTTGTTTTTGAGTATCAAGCAGACCGTGTGTCATCATGTATTCGAGGATGATAGAGACGATCTAAGAACAACTGTTTTTTTCTTTTTCTTTTTTAATTTTAATTTTAATTTTAATAATTAATTATAAAATAAAAGGCACCCTGGTTTTATACGCTGGTATTGTTCACACAGACTCAGATTATTATTCATTGCGATAGAAAAATTACAATTTTACCCAGGGCTGGAAATTTTTAACCCCCGATACTGGAGGTATTTTTGAATTTTCCAGGGGACGTTGATGATATTTACAGATTTATTGTACATTGAAACAAACCAAATAACCCACGAAAATGACAAAATATTGACACAGAGACCAGAAGTTTTGGTTTTTTCAAAATATTTGCATAGTAAAATGACTGAAACAACTCCCGAAAACAACAAATTAGCATACAGTAAACGGGGGTGGGCCTGTATTTTTCTCTCTAGTTTTTTCATGAATATCAGTAGGTTTAGGGGTGTGTAGGTAATTAATCAATATTTTATTATTTTTTTCGCAAACACTGCAGGTGCGTCGTTCAGATGCGCTTACGGTGTTTCACGCGAACGCGCCCTTGCGGAGGCCCGTGAGGCTCTTTCAAGTGGTCAAAAATTCTCTTTCGCCATGTCAAGCGGTTTGCCGCCATGTCCTTTATGTATCGTCACGGCACGTTCTGGTCATCGATGTTCGGGTAAACGATGGCGAATGGTTTTGTGTATAGTTGTCTGTTTTCTCTCTCCTACAATCGCAAATTCTGTACAAGTCCCTGATGTATGTAGGAAGTTTATTTTAGTCCTTGATGTTTTGATTTCGGTTTGATTACTGATTTCTTTAATTTAAAATTTATTTTATCCTTTCAATTTTTTATTTGATATTAATTCATTTGTTTTTTTTTTAATTTTTGGACAATGTTTATTTTTTATTCATATTTATGCATCTATGCTTTTAGTTTCTGTTTTTTTATTAGGGTTTTATTTTTAATCAATTCAATCCTGAAATTTTAATTTATATTGGTAATCATTTTAAAATTAATATTGCTCCCTTTTTTTCCTTTATTTTTTTTTTGTTTTTTGTTATTTTTTTTTGTTATTTGAATTCGATGATTTTTATGATTTTACTATTTGCGTAATAATAATGATAATTTTAGTGATTATTTTTTATTGTTTTTTTATAAAAATCTTTTGTTTTTTATTCATGATATTTCAGGGCAATTTATTTATTTTAATTGTTTTGATAGTAATGTTGTGATAATGAAAATAACGTAAGGATGAATTTTTAATTTATTTTTTTGTCTTTTGTGGATAGAAAATTAACTACTTATTTTTGTTATTTGATTATTGCAAGTATTTTCACAATTTATGTTTTGTTTTTATTTGATTTAAATTGAATTATAAAATAAATTAATCTTAATATAGTGAATTCAATAATTCAGATATCTGAATCTTTTTATTTTTTTAATGATGATAAATTTATGCTGGTTATTTCGTTGAAAACTAGTAAACAAATAAATTTATATCGATTTATAATTCATATATTTTATAGAAAACTTGCACTTGACAGGAATTGTACATAAATTTATTATTTTGGCTAAATTGATATTACAATAAAAAAAATACACACAATTAATATTTTTTACGTTGAAAAAAATATGGTGCCTCTTGCGACGAGGCGCAGGGGCATTGACTAGTTTTATGTTAGACCGTGTATTGTTTTTACATTTTTGTCTCAAATTAATTTATTTTATATTTTTAGATTATTTTAATATGCTAATGAAAAAAAAATATTCTAACCCCATGATCCCTCTCGCACGTGTGAGTTAGACCAGTTCTTCTCCCTAGGCTTTTACTTTTTATTCTAACCAATTCATTTGCTGGAGTTATTGGTGTTTGTGCTATAAAATTATAATCTGTTATAAAAAGAATAAATAATTAACGTAGAAGAACATAAACATCAAAATATAATTAAAATAGACAAGAGAAAAATACCTTACTTAATATGAATTCTTTTATTATTCCAAAATATAAAGAATACAAGACAAGTGGTCTATTATAGGAGAAGAAAATGAACTCAAGGGTTATGGAAACCCAAGAGACTAAAATTAAGAGTAAGGGACATTCAATATATATAAATATAATTTATTGTGAATTTATAACACTTCCCCTTGAATGACCATGTACTTTAAAATTCATTGGAGGACTTTATATAGATACTTAAAGATCCATATATGAATACTTCAGGATTCATTAAAACAATATAAAATTGCCTCATTAAAACCTTGCAAAGGAAAACCTAGTGGGAAAAAACCTATGCGAAGGAAAAATAGTACAATTTGCATTGACTTCCCCTCAAAAGTACATATCTTATGACAGATATTTAAGATGAAGCATTTCAATATTATAGACAAGTTTCTTAAAAGTTGAGGCTAATAAAGACTTTGTAAATAAGTCTGCTAAATTATCACTTGACCTAATTTGTTTGATATCAATTTCTCCCTTTTATTGGAGCTTGTGAGTATAAAAGAACTTCGGTGAGATATGTTTTGTCTTGTCTTATTTAATATAGTCTCCTCTGAGTTGAGTGATGTAGGCAGCATTATCTTCAAACAATATTGTGGGACTATTTTCAATGGCTGACAATCCATATTTTCTTTTAATGTGCTGAATAATTGATCTCAGTCAAATAAATTCTCAACTTGCTTCATGTATCACGATAATCTCTAAATGATTTGATGAAGTAGCCATTAATAATTGTTTGACAGATCTTCAAGAAATTGCAGTGGCACTAGAGGTAAATAGATAACCTGTTTGTGATCTCCCTTCGTGGGGATTAGAGAGATAACCTGTATTTGCATATACAATCAATTGTGAATTTGATCCACAATAAAATAACCTCATTTTGGTTGTTCCACGGAGATAGCAAAATATATGTTTGACTCCATTCCAGTATCTTTTTATGGGAGTAGAACTATATCTTGCCAATAAATTTACTGCAAAAGATATATCTGGTCTTAGATAATTTGCAAGATACATAAGTACTCCAATAGCACTAAGATATGACACTTCAGGAACAAGAATTTTTTTATTCTCTTCTAGAGGTCAAAAAAGATCTTTTTTCACATCAAGTGATCGAGCAACCATAGGTTTACTCAAAGGATGAGCATTTTCCATATAAAAACGCTTTAGAACTTTTTCTGTATACATCGATTGATGTATAAATATTCCATTTGAAAAATATTCAATCAGTAAATCAAGACAATTTTATCTTTCCGAGATCTTTCATCTCAAATTCATTTTTCAAATAGGTAACAATTTTTGTGAGCTCTTCAGAAGTACCAATAATATTTAAATCATCAACATATGTTACAATAATAACAAATCTGAATATTGTTTTCTTAATAAAAATACATAGACAAATCTCATCATTCTCAAACCCTCTTTTTAAGAGGTATTCATTAAGACAATAATAACAAATCTGAATATTGTTTTCTTAATAAAAATGCACGGACAAATCTCATCATTTACAAACACTCTTTTGAAGAGGTATTCATTAAGATGATTATACACATTTGACCATATTGCTTTAACCCATATAAAGATTTTTGTAATTTAATAGAATAAACACTTTTAGGTTCATTACAAAAAGCTTTAGGGATTTTCATATGGATGTCTTTATCTAATGATCCATATAGATATGCTGCAACTACATCCATTAAATGCATATCTAACGTTTCTAAGATCACTAAACCAATTAAAAATTTGAAAGTGATTACATCCATCACTAGAGAATAAATTTCCTCATAATCAATGTCGGGTCTCTACGAGAAACCTTGTGCAACAAGTCATGCCTTATATCGTACAATTTCATTGTTCTCATTCCATTTTCTAACAAAAACCCATTTATATCTAACGGGTATAGCACCTTTAGGTGTATGGACTACAGGTCCAAATACTTCACGTTTTGCAAATGAGTTCAACTCTGTTTGGATTGCTTCTTTCCACATTGGGCAACCATTTCTATGTCGACATTTTTCAATAATTTGTGGTTCAAATTCATCATCACTTTTAGTGATGCCAAAAGAAACCTTAAATGCAAATACATCATCTATGATAATTTTATCTCGTTTCAAAATCTCTCATGTATGAACATAGTTTATGGAGATCTCATTATTTTCAGGTACCTGGTTCTCTTCAAGAGGTCTCTCTTTAGGAGGATCGATATTAGGAGATGATTTGGACACAAGATTTGATGTTTGTTTTATGGATGAGAACTCTCTAAGAGTACCATCATCTATTCGTTAGAGTTTTTGTTTTCTAGGATTTTTATCTTTAGCTTCAATAGGTCTTTTACGCTTCAAGCATTGTATAGATTCATTTGCTGCTATGTTGACTTTTTTCTCTTCAGGAATTTCAATTCTAAATGGAGCATTTGCAGTAGAAATATGAGATTTAACTACCTTTTCACTACTGATAAAAACATTTGATAATTGATTTGTAATATTTTGTAAATGAATTATCCTTTGAACTTTAAGTTCACATCGATTTGTTCTTGGATCAAAATGAGATAACTTCGGGTTATTCCTAGTAATTTCTTCTCATGCTTCAGGCATTGAATTTACTTTCCCTAATGATGGGAAAATATTCTCATCAAAATAGCAGTCTTCAAAACATGCCTTAAAAACATCACCAATCAAATGTTTAAGGTATTTAATAATAAATGAAGAATCAAAACCAATATAAATCCCTATTCTTCTTTATGGAACCATTTTAATCTTTTGTGGGGGTGCTAGAGGCACATATACCGTAAAACCAAAAATTCATAAATGAAATATATTTGGTGGTATACCATAAACAAGTTGTAAAGGAGAATAATTATGGTAAGCACTTGGTCTAATTCTAACTAGTGATGCAACATGTAATATAGCATGTCCCTAGACAGATGTAGGCAGTTTTGATTTCATAAGTAATGGTCTTGTAATTAATTGAACTTGCTTTATAAATGATTTTGCTATACCATTTTGAGTATGTATATGAGTAACAAGATGTTCAACATCAATACCATTAGAAGTGCAAAACTATCAAATGCTTGGGAAATAAACTCACCAGTATTATCTAGTCAAATTTTCTTTATAGGATAATTAGGAACTTGTGCTCGTAGTCTAATAATCTATGCTATTAATCTAGCAAATGCGATATTTCAACTTGAAAGCAAACAAACATGTGACTATTTAATTGATGCATCAATCAATACCATAAAATATCTAAAAGGTCCACATGGTGGATGAATAATCCCACATATATCTCCTTGAATTCTTTCAAGAAAAGATAGTGATTCTATAAGAACCTTTGATAGAGATGATTTGGTAATTTATTTACCTTGAGAATATGAGCACATGGATTTTTACTTGGTAAAAGAATCTTCAGGTTCTTTAAAGGATGCCCATATATATTCTCAATAATTTGTCTCATCATTATTGATCCTGGATGTCCAAGTTAATCATGTCAAAGTATAAATTGTTTTCGGTCGGAACACTTCTAGTATATCAAAACATTTGATTTAATAAATTTCATGATTGTATAATAAATTCTGGAAGAGAAAGCAGGTAGTTTCTTAAGTACAAGCTTCTAACCTAAAATACATGCAGTAATATAAAGATATTCTTTTCTATCTTCATCTGTTATTTTAATATGATAACCATTAGCATGTATATCCTTAAAATCGAGTAAATTTCTTCTGGACTCAGATGAATATAATGTATCTTTGATGTTCAATCTTGTGTTATTTGGTAACACAATATTAGCTTTTCCAGAGCCTTTAATCATATCTGTTGGACCTGATATTGTAGTGATATTAGCTTTGGTTAATGTCAAATACTCAAATTATATATTTTTCTTAATAATTGTGTGTGTTTTTGCACTATTTGCCAAACATAAATCTCCATCATGAAAAGTCATGTTACTATTCAAAAGATAATCAAAGTTTATTATTTAACTTGAGACAAACTAAAATTGTTTATTGTAAACATAAGAACATAGATATTTTAATAAAAAAAACTCTTAATCATCTCTAATGATTCCACCACCAAACATATTTTCTGTCTTATCCAAGTTTTCAAAGAAATTAGAAACATCAAGATAAGTATTGACATCAATACGAGCATTATGATTTTCAGAACTATCTTTATGAATGAAATTAGTCTTAATTGTATTTTGTTTCAAAGAAGCTTAATATAAATCTGTAAGATGTTTTGGTGTACGACATGTATGAGACCAATGACCATGCATACCACACCTATGACACTTATCTTCTGGTTTATGCAAATTCTTGCATTTTCTTTAGTTGAGTTCATTGTGTCTCCATTACTAGTGGTATGATGGGTTGCTTTTAGAAGGATTATCTTTTCTCCTTTTTCATTGACCTTTTCCATACTTATATTCTTGGTTCTTACTTATCTTTTGGACAAAGGTTTCATTCACTTCAGGGGATGGTTTAGAACCTGTAGGATGGGATTGATGATTTTTCATCAAAAGCTTATTATTTTGTTTAGCCACAAGAAGACATGAAATTAATTCTGAGTACCTTTTGAAATTACGCTCTCTCTATATTGTTGTTGCAGGTCCATATTTGAGGCATGAAAAGTAGAGAAAAATTTCCCTAATATTTGGTCTTTTGTGATATTTTCACCACATAATTTTAGTTGTGAGATAATTTTAAAAAGAGCTGAATTATATTCACTAACCGATTTAAAATCTTGTAACCTCAGGTGCAACCAATCATAACGAGCTTGAGGAAGTATGGTAAACTTTTGGTGATCATATCTTTCTTTTAGATTTTGCCACATAACAAGAGGATCTTTTATTGTGAGATTTTCACTTTTCAATCCTTCATGGAGATGGTGACAAATGAATATCATTGCTTTTGTGCGATCCTATAGGGATGTGTTATTTCTTTCTTTGATGGTCTCTCCAAGTTTCATAGCTTAAAGATGAATCTCAACGTCAAGGATCCATGACAAATAATTATTTCCAGAGATATCGAGAGTGGAAAATTCAAGTTTCGTCGGATTTGACATTATCTTTATCTTTATCTATGAAAAAAAGAAATAAATTATTAAATAAAATCATTAATATAAAATACAATAAAATCAATCCTTTAATATTGCTATTTATTTATCTTTAGAAATACTAGTTCTTCAGGAACTGTATTTAATTCTTCTGGAACTTGTGATATTAGTTCTTTAGGAACTGTTGTTAATTTATTAATTCTTTAGGAATTTGTGATACTAGTTCTTCAGGAATTATTTTTAATTTATTTAATTTTTCAAGAACTTGTAATTCTCATTATTTGGGAACTATAATTCTATTTTTATGAATAATAGTGAAATTTATATTGCCATAAATAAATTACAATAATAAAAAGTGAAGAATATAAGTTGATATAAGTTGGCTAGAACATCGTGTTGATAACGTGTTATAAAAATAATAAATAATTAACATAGAAGAATATAGACATCAAAATATAATCAAAATAGATAAGAGAAAAATATCTTGTTTAATATGACTTCTTCTATTATTCCAAAATATAAGGTATACAAGACAAATGATCTATTTATAGAACAAGAAAATGAACTCAAAGGTTATAGAAATTTAAGAGATTAAACTCAAGAATAATAGATATCCAATACATATAAATATAATTTATTATGAATTTATTAGATAACCTTGTTACCCTTTCTTTTTCTAAAAAATAACAAAGAATAAGAAAAGTTTGCTTCCATTAACCGCTGTGCTTTGTTTACAGATCCCGTGTCAAAATCCAATCGACGTTCCGAGGCGGAGAAAACCCGAGGCTACTCATTCGTTCTTTCGGTAGCGTGTGTATACGTATATCATATTTTAATCCTCTACGTTTTCACCGTATAATACCTTGCACATCGAGCAAATCAGCTTTAAATCTTCAACGTGGTTTCCTGTGCAATTGCGTGGACGAGATTGCTCTTAATCTTTGCCTAATTTCGTTTTTAAGTTTATAACTTGGACATGTCATGGCGCTCCTAGTACAGTTTAATGTTCTTTTTTCAAACGAAAAGCATACCCATTGGATATCCTGCATACTCCCAGAACAACAAAATCTTTCACACAGATTCTGGGAGCTCTATGATTTATTGGCATTTATTTAAATGCTGTGGCCATCCTCGTCGATAATGACAAACAATGAATCAAGATGCTGTCACAGTGAAAGTTTATTAACAAGTGTTGAATTTCAGAGGCATGACTGCTGCAATCTAAGATTCTGATGCGTTGTCTTATCCCAATGGAAAATCAGTTTAACAATGATCCGAGCACTGCAATTTGTCTCGGAGTTCCATCCCCTACATGTGTTCCATCCCCTACATGGTGGATCATTTGGGAGAGCTAGCTCTTCAAGCGCTGCAATATCGGTCTCCTTCTGTAATGTTACTGGCATGAGTCTTCTTGTAAGTCGCCTTTCCTGTTACCCTTTTCTCTACATCTTTTTCCTTTTCCTCTTTTCCTGTGATGAGTGTGTATATATATTGCATGGTTTATGGCTATTCTGGCACTGGCACCTTCCAGATTTTTGAAAGTATAAGGTCTGTCGGATAGAGAATGTTGCCATAGGCCCTGAAAACCTCCTCAGGATCCTCACTTCTCACTTGCAACAACAGCGTGATTTCATGGTTCAGTTTTTGTTTACTGAAAATCCATTAAGCGTTACCTTGCATTAGTTAGTGGAACCTTTATAGCATCTGTGTACTTGAATTACTGCTGTTCTTTATCATTGACGAAAACCCTCTAAACTAACTTAATTGCTAAATACATACGATCAATCTACAATCACGTTTAATGAAACTCAAATAAATGAGGCCGATCAGAAAGTCTCTGAATTGAGTGCTGAATAAAGGTCTTTCCACCTAATTAATGCCAGAAAGTTGAAATATTTCCACGTATTTGAGAGGTCCAATAAGTAAATATAGGATAATAAAACTACAAAGAGATGTAATAATTTTGCATGTTTCCATAGATGCAGAAGCTTCTGCCAGGGAATGATCTCTGTATACACCTAGGGGATGATCGGGGGGAGTATTACTTGATCTACAAAAACCTTTTCTTCTTCATGCCATCTACAATTTGGTCATGGTATGGATTCAAGATAAAAGTGGCATATTTGACAATTATCATTAGGCTACTCAATATAATGTGTTTCATACAACATTACCATCAGTATATATCAGACAAAGCTCTTCTTCTTTGATAGTACAAGTCAAACCAGAGATGTTAAAGAAGCCCACTCTCCTTCCCCATCTCTTTGACATTCATCATTCTTCGGTAATTAACAGAAACCTGTCACACTCCAGATTCACAGGTTGGCAACAAACCCCAAATGCTGAACAGCGAGGACAATCAATCATCGGCCTGTAAGCTTGACAACCCATGCACCACCAAAGTAAAGACCTAGAAGTGGTGCTGCGAGAAGCATCTGAGTAAGAGGATCTGTTGATGGTGTAAGTACAGCTGCTGCAACAACTGCACCAACTACAACATATCTCCAAATGGAAAGCATTTGGTCTCCTGAAACTAGGCCAACTTGTCCAAGAAGAATTTGTATTACAGGAACCTGTTGAATAAGAAGGTTAGCTTGATCTATCACACCCTGGGTTTCCTGTTATATATATATAACCCACTGACACCCACACAAAAAAAAAAGAGAGAGTGAAGTGAAATAAATAAATAGATAGATGAATCATCTTAGCTTGTTTTATATAACAAGAGAATGATAAGAACAATATTTTTTTGAACAGAAGAAAGACAATGAAGGTAGTTAAAAACTCTAAGGATATCATTGTTGCATACAACACTCCCAATTAGTTGCAGCTAAAAACAATTCTTCGTGGCATGATAAATAAAAGCCAATGCCACATCCATACAGACAAAATGGGGAGGAAGTAAACAACTATAAAAAATATTTACCTGGAATGACAAGCCTGTGCTGAACATAAGCACAAGCACAAACTCAAAGTATTGATCAATAGACCACAAAGATTCCACAGCCCCTTCAGCATAACTAACGAAGAAATTCAAAGCTGCTGGAGTTAAAATCAAATAGGAGAAAATAATTCCAGCATAGAAAAGTATCGAGGAGCCGAAAACAATCGGTCCAAGGAACCTTCTCTCTGATTTTGTTAAACCTGGAAGAACAAAGGCTATGATCTCATAGAGAATAACTGGGCTTCCCAAAAGAAGGCCACAATATCCTGAAACCTGCAGCGCAACAAACATTTTATTTTTATTGACATCATCTTATTAAAGTCCAATTAAAACATGAAAGGTAAGGAAATGAGGGTGCTGAGGTTGAATTCTAACAAGGTAAGATGAAACTAAGAAAATCTACTCACATAAATATCATATACCTTTGGGATCCCATAATTTCTAAGGTACATATGATAATGGGAACAAAGGCTTATGCTGGAGATTAGGCCAAATGGAAGGTATAAAGTAGAAAGAAATAATAACAGTGAGTGGTATTTGACTAAATGAGCAGGATGCAACATTCAGATAAAAATCCCCTTCAAAGTGGTCTTTAGATTGCCAGCAAACCATATTAGACAGTGAGCCAAAGATTACATTTGTGGCAGTGGTTAGGGAAATGGAGCAAATGCATATGGTAGAGACGTCAAATGTACCTGTCATAGACAAGCGTTTATCAAACATGTGATCAGAGCTGCGCAAGTGGCAACTTTTTAGGTTTCAAGCTACTAACATTTTCATCTCTCCAGTATAGGTGTCCATGCTTTCTTTTCCTTCTTTTTCTCTAATCTTTTTCTTCTTCTTTTTGTTATTTCTCTACAAGATTTCATTAATGTTTATCATGTACACTTCATGGTACCATGGTTGCTTCCCCTGGCACTTGACAAGTTTTATTGTTTAAAGAGGGAGGGGGTTGATGGTTTGAAAGCCTTGTCTACCACTTGAAAAACATGAATCGTCATAAAATTATATTGCTATTAAAGTAACAGTGTTTCCTCAAGCAAGTTCGGTTTTCTTGAACTGTTAATAAACAAAACTCGCAGAGTAGCCACTTTCAAGGGTTTGGATTTGCACTAGGTTGAAGATGAACATAAAACTAGTTACATCTTATGGAAGACCACCATTATCTAGTCTCAGGTTGAGGATTACCTGAGTAATACAGTTCTTTTTCAGTGCGCAAGACCACTTGACCAAGTGATTTAGGACCTACCAAAAAAATTTAGCTGCTTTTGTTTTAGAAAGAAAATCTTGAAATAATTAATTATTTCCTTTTAATTATTTGCGACTCCAGGGGTCTTTTGCTTTGTAATCTCTTCTCTTGTTCTACATCATAAAAATACAACATACAAGTGTGACATAAAGCTCATTTCAGTTACCGAAAATTTAATGAGTCAGCACCATGTGGAAATTAACAGGTAACTCAACGTTTCGGGACTTTTATTTTATGGCTGGTGGGCTATCATAAGATGTACAGACTCTTTCAGTGAATCACTGATCCTGAAAATTGCAGAATAAGTTTAAATACAGAGCTAGAATATGGACAATGACATATCGTTATTATATGGGGTTCATTAAGGTCATGATTCAGCACATCAACTTCATAACTAAATAGCTAGAATAATTTGTAACCAAATAACATGTCTTTGGGTGCAGGGAGAATACAGCACGAGGAGCAAAATGAGAAGCATAAGTTCATTATGTGTATCTAATTCAACATATAAAAAAACTCCTACTTTGCCTTTCATTTGGACTGGTAATATCATGTAACTGCAACTAATAAAGTGGCATGCATTAATAAGGCAAAAGATATCCATTCAGTCTAACCTTTAAAGTTGTGAAGAAAAATTCTCCAGGAGCTAATTGCAGAAATCGCACACCTTGGGATTTAACAGGAGCTTCAAGAACCATAACGAGTTCTTTTGAAAATGCAAAGCATCCCAAGATAGCAACTCCAACCGCCAAAACTGAAATAAATATTCTCTCTCGCAACTCTTCAAGGTGATCAAATAAACTCATTTCTTTATCATCGGGAAGTAGTTCTTTTTCGGGATAAAGAAAATTGTAAATCGGACTTCCTTCACTATCTTGCCCAAAGTTTTTTGGCAAACTGTCGACCACATCTGAATCTGTATTGTTAAATACAAGATTGATATTAGCATCTTACATAGAGTCAAGTAAGCATGATGACTACAGAGACAACTAACAAAGAATCATTAAGAACCCATGAATCCAGAAGAAGCTTCCATCAAAATATTCGGAATCTCGAAATTACAAACTAGTTTGCAAAACTACTATCAAAAACACATTTTCTGCTCTATTATTGTAAGCAAGTGACGGCGGAGAGTACAACTGCCTTACAGCAAATACCCTTCTTGCATAGCATAGCAGCAGGACCATAAATAAACCACATGAAAATCCGGTTTCCCTCAATCCCAATAATTAAGGACAAGGTAATTCCGATAAATAAGAAAGAGAACAAGGAAATTTGCGAAATTGGGTCATTATGAATGATCTTACCAGGCCTTTCCTCGAGAAGTGAGCTAGTACTAGTTGAATCTTGCTGCTTCTGCTTCTCGGAGACGTCATCTTCAACAGCAGCGAAACAAACGACTCTTCTGAAAATTGTCGACCTGGTATGCGGAGCATCGAGTCTCAATCTCCCTCTCCTCTTGGAATGAATGTTGAGTTGTAGTGAAGGAAATTGTTGGTGTTGGTTTCTGACGGGGTCCAAGCGTTTGTAGAAGCAATTGTAGAGTTGCAAATGGGAGATGAGACTCGCGCTTCCCATAATTTCAATGGAGTATTACTTCTATTATTCCCCTCACGATGTTGCAATTAGCTATAAATCCAAGGCAAATGAATCTGAAACGTTTAAAGATACTTGGTTCTCGTTATGCCACTGATATTTTTCTCGTTCCATTCCTGGTCAGATTTTGAAAGTAGCCTACCTTGTTGACTGGTGAAGCCCATTGGACTTACAACTAGAGCCCATGCAAATGTCATATTAATTCTCGCTCTCACTGTCTCTTTTTTTCAATGTTTGAAATTTTAAATAAAATTATTTTTTTAAAAAATATTTTTGAAATTAATATATGAAAATGATTTAAAAAATAATTTAAAATAAAAATTAAATAATAATAATAACAATATTTTTTAAAAACATTTTTAAAACGCAATGTCAAACATGTACATGATCAATTCTTATAAATAAAAGATACATATATGTATATGTATACATATGTAGATGTACACACACACGTAGATGTATATACATATACATATACGTGTACACACACACATATATGTATATGTATAGGTATATGTGTGTGTACCTATACATGTACCTATACATATACGTACACACACACACATACCTATACATATACATATATATGTACGTACACACACACACACCTATACATATACATATATACGTGTGTGTGTGTGTGTGTGTATTTCTTTGAAATAAGTACAATTTTTCTCTTATGGATTTCATGTGTATGTTTTGGATGAATTTAGGAAAATACTGCTTAATTTGTATGGTGGAACACACTTAAAATGACTTCACAAACTTCATCATTTAACACACTGAAGTTGATATACTTAATTATATCTATACTTGCACAGGATAAATAGTTCAAAATTATTTATTATTTAATAATTTTCAGCCGAATTTTAGAATGTTCGTGTCATGATATAATTATTTGATTGATTACAAGAAAAAACTGCAGTGCTGCTCATCATGCCACGAATTATGTAAAGGAAAGATGATGGGATTGCTCCTTAGACAGTATGTTCAACATAGTTCATGTAGATTTGAACTGCGGTTCTTATCCTAACGGGTTGTTGATATATAACAATACATTGATTAGGCCTTGTTGTAATTTTGCAAGCTGGTCAGTGAAAATATGTAAATATTAAACCATGGATTTTGTAGAGATTAAGTGGGGTTGGAGGATATGCTGATTCTAAAATATGCAAGTATTCACATGTTTGTTATGGCCGTTGATCATGGAGAGCACTTTTTTTGCTGAGAATATTGACTGCTGATGAAAGGATTCGGGTTTCCTGATCTTGATATATTCTTAAAGGCATCGTCTGATGATAAATCCTTGTCGCGGCGAGTTCTAATTTTTTGTTTTCACAGACCATATGCTGTCACTTGCTGTCAGGGAGTGTGGATTAGCCCATAAAACAATTGTTTGATCAATAAAAAAGACAACCTTTCTCTTTTCTAAGTTATCAAGCCTGGCGGTTTTGACCTATCAAGTTTAATTGGGGCGTATCAAGTTTAATTTGATGTTGTTCTTTCAAGGAAACATTTAGTAGAGATCGTATACGGTAAGGGTTTCTTTTTCGTATAAAAGATAACAGGTTTTCTTCGGTTTGAAATCTCGGATTAGTAGATTTCCAGTTTCCTTGTTTTCGGTTTTCCTTTTTTCAGGGAAAACAACGGCTACTTTTATAGCTTGTTGGATGCAGTGCAACCAGCAACATCACAGGCTGTTCCTGTTGATGTTAGTTGCCGATTGGAATGTTCATTATGTTAGAATTCGAAATACGAATAATCTTTGTTCATTTCAGTGTTCTTTACTTTTTCATTGCAAGTTAATCTTTGTTCATTTCAGTGTTCTTTACTTTTTCATTGTAAGTTAACCTATAGGTAAACTACAATACCAAAATAGCTAAAAATAAAACGTATTTTATCTCTACTTTACACAACTTTCAAATCGGAAAATTAACGGCTACATTTTACATTTTACATTTTAACACTCTCGTTCAAGTAGGAACGTAGATATTTATTATGCTCAACTTGTCAATTGCGTCATAAAACATCCTTCCAGAAGCTGTTTTTGTGAGAGTATCAGTCCGCTGATTTTCAAACCGAACAAACAGAAGTTATATAATTATTCGATCAAGATTTTTTAATGAAGTGTCTGTCAACTTCAACGTATTTGGTACGATCATGTTAAACCGGATTATGAGAAATTTCGATAGCTATCTTATTGTCATAGTGTAGATCCACAGATGTTTCATAGTCAATTCACAGGTCTTGTAATACCTATTTAACCCATAAAAATTCACACACACCATGAGCCATACCTCAGTATTCTGCTTCTGCACTTGACCTTGCAATCATTTTCTGCTTCTTACTTCTCCAAGTGACAAGGTTGCCTTCTACGAATGTAAAATATCCTGATATAGATCTTCTATCACTCTAATTTCTTGCTCAATTCGAGTCTGTATACTGTATATCCTTTAATATCTTGGACCTCCTTCTTAGAAAACAGAAGTCCTTTTCCTGGTGTACTTTTCAGATATCTTAAGATCTGATACACAAATTCCATATGTTCTTCTCTTGGTGAATTCATTAACTGAGTTACCACACTTATTGCATATGCGATATATGGCCGAGTATGTGATAAGTATATTAGTTTTCCAACTAGCCGTTGATAATATCCTTTGTCCATTGTCGTTTGATCTTCTGTTTGTCCCGGTTTGTGGTTCATTTTTGTAGGTGAATCTATCGGTTTGCACGTAAGCATTCCGAATTCTATCAATAAATCTAACATATATTTCCATTGTGATAGACATATCCATGTTTTAGACCTTGATACCTCAATCCCTAAGAAATACTTTAGTTGTCAGAGGTTTTTCATTTCGAATTTCGATGCTAGAAACTGTTGTAGAGCCTTTCTTTCTTCTAGATCATCTCCTGTTAAGACCATATCATCTATATATACTATTAGTGCCGTTATCTTCCCTCCTTTGTGCTTTATAAACAAAGTATGATATGAATTACTTATAGCCAAATTCTTTCATCGTGGATGAGAATCTTCTGAACTATGCCTGGGGTGACTGCTTTAGACCATATAATATCTTTTTTAATTTGCATACTTTCATTTCATGTGAGCACCTGGTTTTCACTCCGAGTGGCAATTCCACATAAATTTCTTCTTCAAGATCTCCATTCAGGAAGGCATTATTTGACATTGAATTATTGTAAGACCTAGTCTCTATTCACTGCTATAGATATGAGAATCTGGATGGTGTTCATTTTTGCAACTAGGATAAAAGTTTCTTGGTAATTCACTCCATACTTTTGTATACATCTCTTCGCTACTAACCTTACTTTGTATCTCTCAATACTCTCATCTGGTTCCAACTTCACTGTGAGCACCCATTTACACCCAATTTTCTTCTTTCCTTTTGGTAGTTGACACAATTCCCAAGTATTATTCTTCTGCAGTGCATTCATTTCCTCATTCATCGCCTTGATCCATTTTGGGTCTGCTAATGCATCCTATACATTACTGGAAATAGACACATTGAATAATTGATTAACAGAAAATACATATGATTCTGATAACCCATGGGTAGTAACGGTTGTCGAAACCTCCACAAATTAATTCTAATTTTACTATCACCGAAACGATAATTTTAGCAGTATGGTGGTAAAGACCAGGTCGAACCCAAGGAAAATTGATTTATTTTCCTACAAATACCAAATTCAAAAGAAGGAGGTGGTTTGAATCAACAAGAATTAAATAAATAAAAGTGCTAAAATTTTAACGAAGGTTAATCAAGATGTTGGCAACTCGGTTCAAAGGAGTGATTCCTCCATTCTTACAAATCGGTTGATCATAGAAGTTAAATTTATATCCTTTCACATCAAGCAAATAAATTAGGTTTCCATTAAAGTTAAGGGAAATATAAAGGCATGTTGAACTAATCTGAATAAACTTCTAATTAGTTCCTTATCGTCAAGCGAATTAACTATTGAGAAACAATCTTTCTTCACTCAATGATAGCTTTAAGATCAAGATCTACTAATTTATTCCTAGCTAACATTCAAAAGCTTGAACATCTACTCATCCTATTCATCCTAAATAAATTAATGTGATATATAAGACAATCAAATTAATTTACTTGCTTCTTATTCTTGTTCCCCATAACAATTACGGATTGAAAGAAACATAGAAAGCACATAAACCATATCAAACCAATTCCATAAGCATGAATCCAAAATCAATAGCTTAAATTCTGGACAAAGATAAATAAATACTTGAAAGTGTAAGGATTACAATGGAAATGCTACTTCTCACAACCAGTAATGAAGATGGATGCTATCCCCTTTGAACCAAGAAAGTGAATCAGTTGCTCATGCCTTTTTGTTTACTGCCGAATCTGAAAAATTAATGGAGAAAGAGTGAAAAGTCCCTTGCTTGTGTGTCTCTTCCCTTTTATTCTGGAAGAGTCTTAACCCTAATATTTTTACTCAAGCTAAAAAAATAAGAGATAAGTGTTGTAGAGAAAATCTTTCTAATCTTTGACAGATTAGGAAGCATATCCCTCATCTAGCTTGCACCAGGATTTTCATGCTGCAGATGATTTTTCCTGACTTTGGGTCCTTCATGAAAGTTATAGCCCTAAATATGTAGATGAATTTTGGATTTGAATCACTTGATTTCGACATCGTATGCTCCAATTTATTCCCAGTTTCGTGTTGGTTTGCAAACAGAGTCAAGGCTGACGCTGTTGTTCCAATTGGATGCCCAAATCTGCATTGAATTTTCTGCCACAATACTTTTCCAGCAAGCTTGATAGCTATAATTCCAATTCTTAAACTCCTCTTTAGGAATTAAAACCTGAAACATGAAACAAAGGTCAAAAATATAAAGTGTAGAATTTTCTATTTTATAGCAAGTAAACCACAAAGTCTCTTTAACATGTCAAACCCATAAAATAACTTTCAATATTTTAAATAAGCTTGAAAGATGTTAAAAAGCATAATATAAAAGGAATACAAATAGATGTATATTTTGCACTTGTCAGGTAAAGATATAGTTGCTAATGGGATATTTAGTTTTGTGTTTTGGATCAGGTTCATACTATTTCTTTAGGACTCCTCGGTATAGTCTTTGGAGGTATCTATTGGTCACATTATTTTTTAATATAGGAATTTCATTTATCTCACTGGGGATAGGATTTAGGGTTACCTGAGGGGACTGAGGAGAGATATTCTCAGTTGATTCTTTAGTTAATGGTGTAGGCATTGGTAACTCTAGTGATATAGGGGAGTCGTTACTGAGATCATTTTGGTTTGTGCAGACTTCCAGGTTATCATCTTGACTTGGTCTCATTTCCTCTAATTTGAATATATCTTCATTCTCTTCATTGTTACTCTCTCCCTGAAGAGAAGAATCGAGAACCCCCCTAAATAGTCATAAATGAGATTAGCTTTGTTTTAGTTGTAAGATTCTAAAGAGATTAGCTCTGTTTTTAGGTATAGATTTCTAAATAGTTTTTATGACTATCTCTAATAGGATTTATCATAAATCCTATCCTTATCCAATAATCTCTCTTAGTCTATTGAGAGTTCTAGTTTATTTCAATTTTTAGTTCTTGTAAGCCTATAAATAGACAAGTTTCAATTGAATAAATTGAGTGAGATTTATTCTAATATTTTTTATTTTCAGATTCTTCAAGATTTCTTGTTTTTCTATATTTTTAATCTCAGCAGTAATTATTCTAAACAATTACTGTTCAAGTCAAAAGTCCAACAACAGAAACCTTGTCAGACTGCCTCATTCAATTGGCAATTTGAAGCACTTACGATATGTGACTCTTTAAAGGCACAGCGATCAAAAAGTTACCAGCATCCATGGGAGGCTTGTGTAATTTGCAGACTTTAATCTTGCGGTCATGCAAAGATCTGATTGAGTTACCAGATGATATGGGAAGGCTAATCAACTTGAGTCATCTTGATATCGAAGGAACAAAATTGTCGGGTAAACTAACAAAGCTCCAAAATCTAAGTGATTTCTTTCAAGGAAAAGATACTGGTTCAAGCATTCAAGAGCTGGGGGAGCTTCAACACTTACAGGGAGGACTAAATATTTGGAACCTGCAAAATGTTGGGAGTGCTCTGGATGCTCTACAAGACAACGTGAAGGGTATGAAGCACCTCAAGAGTTTAAATTTGATGTGGGATGGTGATCCTCATGACTCTGGACATGCAAGGCATGTACTTGACAAATTAGAGCCTGATTGATGTAAATATGGAGTATCTTTATATCTATGGTTATGGGGGCACAAGGTTTTCAGATTGGGTAGGAGACTCTTCTTTCTCAAGAATAGTATCCATGGAGCTCAGCCGATGTAAATACTGCACGTCCCTACCACCACTTGGCCAGTTAGGGTCTTTGAAAGAACTCATTGTAAGAGGGTTTGAGGGACTTGCAGTTGTGGGTCGTGAGCTCTACGGATGTTGCACGTCCGTGAGGAAGCCACTTGCTTCCCTTGAAAGTTTAACTCTTTCGATGATGCCTGAATGGCGTGAATGGATTTCAGATCAGGGCATGCAAGCTTTCCCTTGTCTTCTAAAGCTTTGCATAAGCGGCTGCCCCTACCTAAGAAAGGTACTGTCCAATCACTGCCTTCCATCTTTAACAGCACTTGAGATTGAGGGATGCAGGCAGCTTGTAACTTCATTTCCAAGATGTCCAATCATTGATGAAATAAAATTAGATGATGGTTTTATGAGCCAATGGATCATGTAAATTTAATTTCATTCTGAGTCCCAGGATGATGCTTCAGGTTCAGGGATCAAGACTGTAGAAGACACAGATCAAAATGGTTTATCTGGAGAAAACTCAAACTGGTCAGAAGATTCCTAGGGGAGATTAAGCATTGACCTCTGAAAAGATTAATAATTATAAATACAATTAACATAAGTGGGTTAAGTTAATTGTTCATATCATAAGGTTGATATTTATTTTAATCATTCAATACTAAATCTGTGGTGTAATTAACTTGGTTGGACAGCACGATGCAATCTCAAGTCACGGGTGAAGCTCAGTCGCTGTAGTCCTCTTTATAGTCAGGTTTAATAACTATCCTCTTAACTCATTCTTCAAATGTCATGCGAGGACACGTGGTTGGTGCAAACACTTACACCTGTGAAAGATGAATATGCTCTGTAAAAAAAAAAGAAACATATAGGTTAAAGGAAATTAACCTGGAGAAAACAAGGGAAGTGAACAAAGTGTGTCGTCATCGCGGAGCCAACATCTTGCTGGCAAACAAAATCCATTGCGTGTTCAAACTCGAGATGCATGAGGGTCATAGCAAGGCTATGGCGGAGATTTATGGTATTAGAGCCAAAGACGACTCTTGCTTAAGATAGGAAGTCTGTGATATTCCACATCAGGTCTGATTGTCATCAAGTCAAACACGATTTTTTAGCGAAAAAGAATGCTCCTAAGAACAAAACCGTGAAATCGTAGGCTAAGGCGGACAATATGTGAGGGAGCCGGGTCGGATCTTTTAATCAAACTCAATTATCCGCTTCAAAGTTTAATGTCTTTTCTAATAAGGTTTTTTCTTCTCTATTTATGTACATTGACCATCAAACTTTTAATTGTATTTAATTTGGCCTTTTATTTTGTTGATTTAAGTCCTTGAAGTCTCGTGACTTTTACAATTTGGTTTTTGTTTTTTAATTTCTTTAATCATGTATCAGTTGCCTATTAAACTTTGCTATTTATGTAGTTAAAATTGTAATTCAACCCTTTTAATTCCTTCCAATTAACGCTTAAAAAGAATAAAAAAAACCATTTTTTCTTGTAATTACACCCTTAATAAATTCAATTAAACCATGAAGAATTACAATTGAGTTATTAAACATTTAATTTCGAGATTTTCTTCCCAAATTGAATTTTTCTTCTTAACAGAGCCTTCATCAAATCAAAATTGAGCTTTCAATTTTTTAACTTGTATTATTTTAAAATCTTAATTAGAATTCTTCAAAATTAATGATTGTTTTTGTTTAATTTAAGACTTCTGCTTATTGTTTCCTGTACAACACTACCAGAGTTATTTGCCTGCTAGGATTATGTAATTGATGAAGAATAATTAGAGAGAAACAAAAGAGAGAGAACAGAGGAGATGGAGAGAAGAAAAAACAGGATATCCCGCCTTCTCCATTACTCTTATTCTGTAACCATCTTTTGGTGCCTCCTGGAGAAATTGAGGCAAAGCATAAAATGTCGTGTTCGCTGATGCTTGACTTGCGGCGTGCACTTTTGAGTCTTAAACACAAGCAAGCACTAATTTCCTGGTGCTTTCCTTTTAAAAGACTAAGTCTTCTTCCTTAGATTTGCAGGAGCCATCACAAGTTCACACCGGCTTGTTCCATATATTTTCTCCAACTCCAAGAAATTGCCTTCCTCATTATTCACTTGAAGATCACGTCGACGAGATTAATTGATGAGAAATTGTATTCAAGATCATTATTAACTTCTTGATCAAAATTTTCCAACATGCATGATGGTCTGTTTGCAGAAATAAATAAATAAATGTATATATATATATAGCGACAACACAGTAAACAAGACATTCTCAGGAGGAGCTCAGAGATAAATGTAGTTAATTACAACACTCATTATTGATAACATCAAAAGTAAGTAAAGCTAATCTATGAGAGACCAACAACCATAGCAAACTCATTAATCCCATTTGCTAAGACCCTAAGATCTTATGAAGTTAGAGAACTTGCAAAAATTAACCACCAGCAAACAGTAGCAAGTGTCAATGCACTCTTCAATGAAGTGAAACCATCGGCTCCGCCAAAGTGGATTTATGTAGAAAACTTTAGCAATTGTCAACACCAAAATTATGTAACTTACACCAAAGCTCACATAGAAAACATCCATATCAATGAAACCATCATCTTCTCGTTCATCATTAGGCATTGGCTGTGATGGTGACTCTTCTTCACTGTATTTGTTCTGTAACGGAGGTCCACATAAAAGAGGATTACCTTCGTAACTGCTTTCATCAAAGGTTCCAAACTGAGCTTTCCTCTCTGGAGCTTTTCCTGACAAGTTATTGTGTGCCACACTGAAAACTGCTAGATTGTTGAGTACAACAAGCTGTGGAGGGATGGCACCATCCAAGTTATTGTGAGAAAGATCCAAGCTCTCTATCTGCTTTAAGTTTGAGAATGTTGCAGGGATAGATCCGGTGAGATTGTTGTGTGACAAGTTTAACGCATGCAACTCACTTAATTTTCCCATCTCCAATGGGATTTCGCCTGAGAATTTATTGCGGGAGAGATCAAAACCAGTCATGAAATTGAGAACAACGCCCTTGTAACCTTCTGACCTTTTTTTAGTTGTAAATTTTACTGTTTCTTCTATATTGATGTCTTCCAAATGGTTTTCTGCCTCATTGATCTTCCCTCCTAATAAACCCTTTTCATAAAACATGTGCCATAAGTACATGAGCACATAGGTTTGGTTACCAGTTCCTCTCGCTTTATCTAGATTTTCCTTCAAAGAAAAATTTCCCAGACAAAAAGGTAGAGGACCGGAGAGCTGATTTCGTGAAACATCCAAGATGGTTAAATGTTCTAACAAGCATAACTGAGTAGGAAGGTCACCATTAAATTGATTAGCTCTCAGGAGAAGAACACTCAATGCCGAAAGATTGCCAATCCAATTTGAAATTGGGCCCATCAAGTTGTTGTCTGCAATATCTAATGTCACCAAGGAAGAGCTGTTATAAAATGCCTCTGTCAACGGACCGCTCAGTTGATTTTTGGATAGATGTATATGTTTTATTGATGTTGGGTTGAAGCAAGATGGTACAAAACTAGACAAATTGTTATCAGACAAGTCCAAATATTCAAGGTTGTCAAGCTTGCAGAGATCTCTTGGAAGTGGACCATCAAAATGATTTCTGGACAAATCAATTGCTTGGAGATTTGAGAAATTGCCCATCCGTGTTGGAAGAATGCCTGAAAACTGATTGTCGCTTATATCCAGGGCAACTAAATATATCCCATAGGTAGGTTGAAAATCTAATACATGCCCCATAAATTTATTGCCATCTAGGTAGAGATATTTGAGGAAAGATGAGTTGAAAATTAAAGGAGATATCTGTCCACCCAAATTGTTGTTTGATAGCTTCACACACCATGATCTCTTCAACTGCTCTGGCTTTGCTATCGACAATAGATTGTTAGATAAATCTATAAATATCGGTGCATAACTCGTATTTCCAAAGCAAAAAGGAATGCTTCCTGTCAGTCCATTGATAGCCATCTTTAATATTGACAAATCTGGGAATACCGAGCATATATTTCTTGGAACTTGACCGCTTATGTTGTTGTTTGATATATCTAAGGAAATCATATTCGGAGTAGGATGGTTTGGCAATTTCAAAGGACCAACAAAGGAGTTCTGCCTTAAATATAATTCTTCCAATCTTCTGTTGTTCTCAAGTAACCATGACGGGAACACTCCGCTGAAGTTGCAGTTTGAGAGATCAAGTGTTCTTAAGTCATATTGGTTGTAGAGAAAGCTGGGAACATCTGAATTGATTGCTTTAGATGTACTATTTGACAAGCTAAAAAACATCAGTTGGAACTTCAGAATGAAATTTTGAGAGCCAACTCAGTCTTCTACTAAAGTGCAATTGTCACATATGAAGACCTTAAGTTTTGAGTGGTTACTGAAGGACTTGAATGAAAGTGGGAGTTCAAAGAGGTTGTTTGATAGTGATAAGAACTCAAGGGATATGAGGTTCTTTAGAGGACCGGTGGTGATATTCCCAGCGAACCGATTTCTAGAAACATCTAACACTTGTAGAGATGACAAGTTTCCCAGACAATCTGGGAGTGAACCCTTATTTCCATAGAGATCTAACCGTTCCACATTCTTCAATCCATCCAAACTTGTTGAATTAGTTTATCTCTAATCATGTTAAAACCACCGATGAAATTGAGCATCTTTCATTGATCATGTAATTATAGGCAGATGGGAGAGGTGTTAATTTACCTTGAATGGGTAGGGTGCCAGTGAGGTCACAATCATGAGCTGACAAGATTTTAAGAGCATTCAACTGTCCAATATTCTGGAGAAAGTTTATTGGGAGAGCACTGCTATCTAGATATAATTCTTCAAGGGTGGTCATATTGAAGAAAGTCACTGTGAAAAAAAGGAAACAAAAAAATAGATGACAGAAATGGTAGTGATTGATACAGAGCGGTCATTGCACTTTTCATTAATATAAGGCTTCGGCATTAATAATTAAAATTTAAGCTACCGATGAAATTGAGTATCTTTTATGTTAACAACCATCTAACCTAAAAATTTAAGCTGACAGGTGAGACCCTAAAATATGATTTATATTATTTTCTAACACACCCCCTCAAATGAAAGTCTTTTGGGCTTGAAACTTGCAAATACCCACGTTATCTTGTGCTTGATTTTTTTTATCAAATATAATGGGAATGGTCAAATTTAAACTTGTGACTGCTGGTTAACAAGGTTCTGATACCATAAACTTAAGTTGATAGGTGAGGTCCTAGAATATAAATTATATTATTCTCTAATATTTCATTGATCATGTAATTATAGGCAGATGGGAGAGGTGTTGATTTACCTTGAGTGGGTAGGGTGTCATTGAGGTCACAATCACAAACAAACAAGATTTTAAGAGCAGGCAATTGTCCAATATTCTGGAGAAAGTTTATTGGGAGAACACTGCGATCTAGATACAATTCTTCAAGGGTGGTCGTATTGAAGAAAGTCACTGTCAAAAAAATAAATGATGAAAATGGTAGTGAGACAGAGCAGTCATTGCATTTGACATTGATAGAAAGCTTCAACATCAATAATTAAAATTTAAGCCAACTAATCTGTGATTAACCTTGACTTATGAATGCTCTGGTTAAGTTAGTTTCCTTAAGAAAAAGGATCTTCAGGGATGGCAATGCTCCCAATGACTGCAGCAAAGTACTTCTAATGATGGTGAGGTAGTTCAGACTAAGGACTTCAAGCTTCCTCAAACCTATGATACCTAGAATCAAATAAGTATTGTGGAAATAAATGACTACACAACACAGAAAGATGCTTATTTTAATTACCAAATGCTTATTTTAATTCCAATTTCCTTTCCAACTTTTTTCAATTTTGAAAAAATAAAATAGCGGGTGAGATGCTTAAAATAGCAGAAGATTTTATAAAAAATAAATGATGGAAATGATAGTGATACGGAGCAGTCATTACATTTTACAATAATAGAAGGCTTCGACATTAATAATTAAAATTTAAGCCAACTAATCTCTAATTTGATATCTAAGTTAATTTTTAGTGGTGTGCATTTAAGCCTCTCTAATTTCCTCAGCTGTGATAATAGGACCTCCACACGTGCAAGAGAGGTGGTGTTACATGCAAGCGAAAATGCGCACAAGACATGCAAAATAAAAAATAAAAAATGAGATGCCTCTAAGTAAATTAGGCACTACCATTGATACTTGCCAACTGAAGGAAACAAACTAGTAGCATAGAAAAAATCATACAGGAAAGGGTCATGAAAAAGGTTCAAAGCTAGATAATTTATTTGTTACCAACTGATGATCCTTTCAGCTCCTAATTGTATGATAGATCACCCAGTTAGAGATGAGAAAATGCTATCATTGTATCGATTCCCACTTAGGTAAAGGTTCTCCAATTTCTTCAGTCTTGATGATAGGACTTCAAAGCCTGAAAGAGAAATCTCCAAGTAATCTCGTAATTAACGCGAAACACCAGCCATTTTATCAATATAATCTCAGTATAATAATATTCACTCAATAATATGATTATATAACAGCATAAACCTTGATTCTCATGGCAACCAACTATTGCATTAAAGCTCAAATCAAGACTTCGCAACTCTGTAAAAGGAAGAAACAAAGAGGCGTTGAGAACCAAATCGCCCAAGCTCATATCCCTTGCACCCCAAAGACTGAGTTTAATCACTCGCCTTGTAGTGTAATCACACCAGACTCCCAACCACTGACAGCAGTTACTAATGCTCTGATTACTCGTGTCCACCCATTCTCTCAAGTTAAAGCCATATGGGTTGATTGAAGATTTGATCTCCAAGAGACCAATTCTCTCTTCCTCCAGACACCCGTAACAACGACCGTGCCATTCCCCAACCAAAGTGAATACTGTTAACAGCATCCAAGCCCACATTTTTTTCATCGTCATCTTAGATGAAGCACTACGTCTTATATTAATTGCTGTTTGTTATGTGCATTTGGGTAGGTCCTATTTATACTACTACTCTTCAGCCCTCTTCTCCCTTTGATAAATATAAAATTATTTTACCGACGGTGAATGGAAGAGACTTTTGAATCCGAGTAAAAATTGAAAAAAATAATGTGATTTGCTTTTTTTGGTAGCTGAAACACGCCATCATGCCTTTTTGAAATATGCCTAAAATTCTTCTTTCTTGTGATAGGCAGTTCAAATGCTGTATTCCATGCCTGTTTCACGTTGGCAGGAAGCTACCCGGAACACCATTTTGACAGGGAAACCCCACATGTACCTCTGGGAAACTCCATAGAATTGAATTAGTAAATGGTCAAAATTATCCCTTATAACTGTCATAGAAACAACTTCACCTATAAACTTAAACGGCAAAACAAATAAAAAAGTATAAGCGGGAAAATACTGTAAAAAAATATGTTCAGGGATTAGTCGTGATGTGTTTCAGTTGGCCCGGAGACCCCGGTTATAAAAAAATTATATAAGTGAAAAAAAACATAAAAAACAAAGTATAAGTGGGAAAGCACCGTGAAAAAAACAAAAAAAAAATTAAGCGAGAAAGCACTGTAGCAATCTACAGTGTTTAAAAAAAACAGTCCAAGAATTAGTCATGGTGCGCTTAAATTGGCCCATAGACCTCGGTTATAAAAAACTATATAAGTAAGAAAAAAAAAACAAAAAAAAAAATATAAGCGGGAAAACACTGTAGCAATCAACAGTGTTTAAAAAATTCAGTCTAGAAATTAGACGTGGTGTGCTTAAGCTAATCTGAAGACCTCAGTTATATAAAAAAAAAAATTTGTATAAGTGAAAAAAACAATAAAAAAAAGTATAAGCAGGAAAACATTGTGAAAATAAAATATAAGCGGAAAAGCACTATAGCAATCCATAGTGTTTAAAAAAAATCAATCTTGGAATTAGTCATGATGCGCTTAAGCTGGCCTAGAGACCCTAGATACAAAAAAGAAAATTGTATAAGTGAAAAAAAAATTGTATAGATAAAAAAACTGAATAAAAAAGAAAATTGTATAATTGAAAAAAATATATATGGAGGTAAGAAAAAAAATTATATATGTAAAACAAAAGAACAAAAAAAAAATTGCAAGGGAAGCACTATAATAATCTGCAATGGTATTATATGTGGGGAGCTATAGTATTTTCACCCACACCATTTAACGTATAGATAACAAGTGTGAGTAACAGTTATGTACAACTAACATCATCATGGTTGTTTTTTTTTTTTTTTTAATATGAGTGTTCGAATCAGCTTACGAGCACCTTGAATAATCTCACGGGCTCTTAAATTAATGGCCATGTAAGTTTTTAATAGTCATCATATTAGCAACCATAGAGGTAACAAACCTCTTAATTACAAACTTGTACTACTGTGTCATCTTCTAGATAATTCAAATAGACTACTTCAATACAGAGGAAGAGGGCATGGGAAAAGGGACGACCTAAAGTTCTGAACCTAAGTTGGATAGATATACATCGTGCTGAAGGAAGTATGAGATGAGAAATTGTTTTGATGATGAACTGTATTATTTCAATTAGAATTCTTTCAATTATTTTAAAATCTTAATTAGAATTCTTCAAAATTAATGATTGTTTTTGTTTAATTTAAGACTTCTGCTTATTGTTTCCTGTACAGCACTACCAGAGAAATTGGCCTGCTATTTTCTCATAAATTATTGTCTAAGAATTCTATTTTGTTTTAAACGTTGTGGTTGGTGTGTAAAGCAGTCAAAAGCAGGATATCCCGCCTTTTCCATTACTCGTATTGTGTAACAATCTTTTGGTGCCTCCTGTAGAAATTGAGGCAAAGCATGAAATGTCGTGTACGCTGATGCTTGACTTGCGGCGTGCACTTTTGAGTCTTAAACACAGGCAAACACTAATTTCATAGTGCTTTCCTTTTAAAAGATTAAGTCTTCTTCCTTAGACTTGCAGGAGCCATCACAAGTTCACACCAGCTTGTTCCATATATTTTCTCCAACTCCAAGAAATTGCCTTCCTCATTATTCACTTGAAGATTACGCCCATCAAAAAACATCACGAGTTCAAACTATTTTTTTTTGCATAAAAATATATTAAAAATGTTTAGTTTTTTTAATCATGTAGGAATAACTCTTCAATTTAAAAATATTTTTTTAGCTCTTCAATACCTCTCCCCTTGGAGCTACAAAAATAAAGAATAAAAGCTATTTTTTTCCCTTTAGCTTTTCTTTTTAACTCTCTCATTGGAGTTGCTTTCATAGTAGAAGAAAACACAAAACATCAAATACAATGGTTAGGTAGAAACATAATTGAACCCGCTCTCACATCAAATTATCTCATTTAAAATTTTAAATAAACTTCAATATATTATATTTTAAACTTGAAATTTACTCTTTCATACTTAATTTTTATTAAATAAAATAAAAATATTGATATTCGAGCTTGTAACTACTTGATTAATAAAACTCTAATATCATATTATGAAATCATGTCATGTAAAAACTTAAACTACTATATACACTTTAAAATACTATTTAAATTATTATCTAATATCATCCCCTTTTCACACGCACACTCTCCTGATAGAAAACAAAACTAGGATGCAAATGTTAAATCTAGAATAGAGAACAAAACCTATAGAATAACCAACAAACTCGGATAAGGGATGGCCCGTAAACAAATGCAACAATAACCCTAAAGAGTCACCACCTCCACAAGTCAAAGTACCAAGAAATTAGCTATGGAGCCCTCCCCCTTCAATTATTAGTCCAAAGTAAAATATCCTCGGCATTACAGACAAGTCAAGCCCCGCCTAAAAAAGTAATTCATTCTTTGACCACGATCACAAGAACAAATGATACAAAATGAGATTAAATAAAAATAATCAGGGCATAGTATACGGTGTAGCATAACATACACAGCACTCACTTAGACAGTGCTCTCACAATAGCACTGCTTCTCAAAATTAACACAGAGGAGACCGATGAAAACTTCATTCTATTGATATTATTTTTAAAAATATATTTTTATTTAAAAATATATTAAAATAATTTTTTTAATATCAACATATAAAAATATTTTATAAATATTAAAAAAATTGAAAATAAAAAATAAAAAAATCAATTTCTATATAAAACATTTTTGAAATATAATGCAGGTGCGCCCAATATAACGCAATGCCAAAATTTAGAAGGATGCGCATGTAATCAAATAAAAATAATTAAGAAATTAAGTTTGCATTGACCGACAGACGTAGTTTTAGATCATTTAACCTCAACAGACACCCAATAAACATATGATCAAGTCACTTTTGTTAGGATTGAGAGAGTTTACAGATAATTGAAAGAGAAAGAAGTATTAGTTTAGAGAAGGGAAGAGGGAGAAGAGAGAAAAGAGAGGGAGACTGAAATTTAAAATTATGTTGTATTGATTTCTGTTTTGTATACATTTGTTGTGTGTGCACTTATCTATTTATAAACATTTCTCATACATTCTTTCGTACTCTAAAATGTTAGAGAATAATATAAATCATGTTCTGGGGCCTCACTTACAAGCTTAAGCTTTTAGGTGAGATGGTTACTTGACATGGTATCAGAGCCTTATTGACCTAGCGATCACGAGTTCGAATCTCACCACCCTCATTTTATTTGATAAAAATCAAGTACAAGGTAATGTGGGTCTGTGCAAGTTTCAAGTCCAAAGGGCTTTCACTTGAGGGGGTGTGTTAGAAAATAATATAAATCATGTTCTGGGGTGTCACTTATAAGCTTAAGCTTTTAGGTGAGATGGTTCCTTGACATAGAATACAAATACATTGCTCTAGAATATTTTTTCTTCTATACTCTAACATCCCCCCTCAAGCTCATGCTTTGATAAACCAAGCATGAGATTGTAGCAATGAAGAAGAAATACATGAGTACTTAACCATGTTTAATAGAAATCAGTTTGGAAAATAGAAAGAAGAGAACAGAAAGATAAGTTTGAATTTAATTGAGAAGATGTTGAGAATTTAAAAGATTGAGAAGAAGAAGAATGCTCAAATGGCAAAGAAGATAGAAAAGAGAGAGAGAAAGACATTTCATTTGTCTACTTCAGTTTTTTCTGAAGTTTTTCATTTGTTGATATTTTGGGAAGAAAGGGATGAGAAGAAAGAAATGGAAGAGAAGAGAGGTGATAGAATGGGTTTGAATTTCATTTGTCTACTTCAGTTTTTCTGAAGTTTTTCATTTGTTAATGAATTTCTTAATCTGTGTAAGAATTCATTTGTCTAATTCTCAATGATATTGATTTTTTTTCTTTCTGTCTTTCTTTTCTGTTTCTTTTCTTTTTTTTTCTTTTTGTTTTTCGGGTTTTTTTATCATCTTTATCAAAATGATAGGATGAGATACATAAAACGGCACACAGAACACAAAGCACACAAAACACAAAACCTACAAAACCTAGGTTTCACAACGAATGCTTAGCAGCCGCCTCAGCCACTTCTCTCATCATCTTCTTCCTCTGCTCTGCCCATTCTAAAATTATCAACAAAACCTAAAAAATGTCAAGTGAAGAGGCTCCTGCTCCTGCTCCTGCTGAGACTCCTGCTCAACCTCTTAAGCCCATGGACTTGATGACAGCATTGCAGAATCATGGGAAATGGAAGAAGCAGCAGCAACTCGGGGAGATCAATCAGTGGATACAGAATCAGTAATCATACAACCAGAACTAGATCCACAGGCCACGTGTCCCGATGAACCCGACTGTCATGAACCAAAAATCAATTTGAATCAGAGCGAGATCTTTCAGGCACTTGAAATCATAGAGAGAGACTCTCTAGCCATCGCCAGTAGCTTCACTTCTCTTTTCGCTTCACTTCGTTTTGTTCTTTTCGAGGCTACTAGTACATCAGTTGATCATATGCAATGTTTTGGCGATGCTACTACTCGTCTTTAAGAATTAAAAAATCCTGAGGAGAAATAGGGAGAATCGTGGCTGCTTCTTCACAATGCACTGTACTTCTCACTCTGTTGTTGCTCTATTTTTTTTTTTGCAAAATTTCAATGCAGTAATTTGTTGTGCAGACTGAAGAGTTGAGAGTATTAGTAGAAGAGTAACGAAATTATGCAAAGAAGAAGAGAGACAAAGAGTTTTTGTTTTTTACTGAGACTAAAAGACTCGTTGAAAAAAAAACTGAATGCTCAATTTAAAGAGTTGAGAGAGGAGGAGCAGAAGACAAAGATGAGAAAAGTAATGATGAGTATCTTGCTGGAGCAGATGAAGAGTAGTCTGACCTTGATTTGGCATGGAAGATGTTAGATGTTGCCATAGCAGCAACACGGATCTTCTGCTATTTGCGATCTTCTAGTTTCAAGATGAGGCAGAGGAGGAGGCTGTGTTGCAACAATTCATGTCACCTCTTCGAAATCACTTTGAGACTATCTCTCCCTTGACGATCTAGAACGTGAAACAGATCCAATTTTTTTTTTTTGAATAATGCATAGCGAATCAGATTACGAAAGCTTGGATCCATTCATGCATAAGCATAATAGCTTTGACACCATGTTAGGATTGAGAGAGTTTATAGATAATTGAAAGAGAAAGAGGTATTAGTTTAGAGAACGAAAGAGGGAGAAGAGAGAAAAGAGAGGGAGACTGAAATTTAAAATTGTGTTGTATTGATTTTTGTTTTGCATATATTTGTTGTGTGTGCACTTATCTATTTATACACATTTCTCATATATTCTTTCATACTCTAGAATACAAATACAATACTCTAGAATATTCTTTCTTATATACTCTAACAACTTTAAGCCTCTTCATAGACAGAGAAACAGGGTTATTGATAGCTCATTCAATACATAAAATTGAACCAAATTGTTCACCCTTAAGTTTCCATCCTTCAACTCGCAACATTGCTATATATTGCCATTTGAAATGGCAAGTGATTGCTATTCCACTCTATGTTGCCTAGCTTCATCACCTCCGTCTCTTCGATCTCCTCCTTTGATGCGACCATATTATTTGATAGTTTCATCCATATTTACCTAGTATTTTGCATATGTTTTGTGTATTAAATACCTTGATATTCTTTCTTTTATGTTTTGAAAGAATTTTTGGATGAAAGATGTAAAAAGGAGGTAATTGGAGCTAATTGACAGATTTGACCTTCAGTCGATGTTTTGTGCAGAGCGGAAGCTCTAGACATCAAAATGAAGTGATTCCAGTGGCATTCAAAAGCTAACATCCATATCTTTCTGGAATGATAAGTAAAAAGAAATAAAATAAGGAAGAGCATGGGAATTGCATCCTTCAAAGTCAAATCTTGCAATCTGCCGATTTCGACCTTTGTCCATTCCAACTTTCATATCTCGAGATACAGAAGTCCGATTGATGCAAACCTAATTTTTTTGGATTCAAGACTCAAAGACCTATAAACGCTCCAACTTTCATCTAAAAAAATGGGATATGAATGAGATATGAATTTTACAAGGGACAACTAAATTCTTCCAACTTAAGGAAGGACTATTTTGTAAAATAGATACTAGGGTTTTGAAGCATTTATAAAGGAAGAGAGGAGCAAGGAAATTTTGGCTAGCACCAAAAAAAACACAAATCTTCCTCCTCCAAACCCTAAATCATGTTTTCTTCCATCTTTTTATTTAGTTGTTAAATAAACATGCAAGGCTAGACTCTGAATCCTTCAGATTTCAAGAACTGTGAGATCTATTTTTACCCTAATTTTTCAGTTTATATGATGAATATGTTTGTTCTCCTATGCTTATTTTCCTATGATTATTTATTTAATTGCTAAGAGCGGACTCGAAGCTATTATTGTAGACAATTTATTGCTAAGTTTGATATCAAAACTGGAGTTGTGGTATATGAACTTGTGAAGCAACTAAGTTAGTAATTGTAGCAGATCTACGTTATTAATCTTAGGGAGAACATTCAATTGAACTAAACATATATTGCGGACAATTATGTTTCTTAATTGATCAATTTATCTAGATTTTAATGCTGTCATTGAATCAAATTACTAGTGCGGACATTGTGGTTGTTTGATGGTTAGGGTAAGTTATACGACGGATCCGTTAACGAACCAATTTTAAGAAGAGATAAATATTCAGAATATAAAATGATGTTTCGTTTCCATGACTAGTTCTGATTTATATAAGTGGATGTTGATTTACGACCAAGGTTTGCTTTATTGATAAATTTCAGTTTTATATAATTTTCGTTCAGTTTGCTTTAGCTCGGCCTAGACAACTTCCAACCCCCCAAATTGCATAACATATAGCACGAAAATATGAACTAAATCTTCCTCGTGGGATCGACCCCTTGCTTGCTCTATATTATCTTGTTTGATTTATTTTAGGCTAGGGTAATTAATTTGTGTGACCGTGACATCGCAACAAATTTTGGCGCCGATGCCGGGGATGTGATTTTAGTTGATTCTTGTGTTGTTGTGTTATGCTGCGATTGATTCTACTTACTGTTATTTTTATTTATTCTGAAACAAAAAAGAAAAAAAGAAAAAAAATATACTTGTGTTTGCGGCGGTACTGTTCAAAACAGATATTTTGGTGGAATTAGGTATTGTTCTTTTTTTCTAAAGGTAAACGACATCCTGAGAAGAACTAGTGATCACTAGCCCCACCCTATCAAAGCCCAATTCCATCATTTTCTAAGGTTTCTGGATACTTTTAGTTTTCTAGTGTAGGATACTATTGCCTATTACGTTGTTTTCAATCTCTTGTGTAGTTGGTTTCTTTTGAGTTTTCTTTGTGATTTATGCCTGCAACCCGTTCTGCTAACCAAAGTCATCAAGTGCAGGTTGATCTCGAAATAGAAAACACTTTACGTAGGTTACGTAAAGAAGCCCGCGTCAACATCATGGATGTTGCACGATAACAAACACTCAAGGAGCTTGTTGCTCCTAACATGGAAAACCAATCATTGTGCATAAACATAGACAATAATGTGAACTTTGAACTCGAATATGGTTTTATACATTTGCTGCCAACATTCAATGATCTTGCAGAAGAAGATCCTCACACTCATCTCAAGGAGTTCAACATGGTTTGTGTTGGCATGAAACCAAATGGAGTTGAAGAGGAACAAGTTAAGTTGAAAGCTTTCCCTTTCTCTTTAAAAGGGGTAGCAAAGGCATGACTTTTTTCTATTCTCCTAGGATCCATTAACACTTGGAATGACATGAAAAAGATCTTCCTTGAAAAGTATTTCTCAGCATCTCAAGTTGCCAACATAAGAAAAGAAATATGTGGGATTCGGCAATCTCATGGAGAAACACTCACTAAGTATTGAGTAAGATTTGAGCTATTGTGCATTCAATGCCCTCATCATCAAATACCTGATCAGCTGTTCATTCAATACTTCTATAAAGGATTGATGCCTACTACCGTAGTATCATTGATACTGCAAGTGGAGAGGCATTGGTAGATAAGACACCCAGTGCTGCACGCCAATTAATCTCAAACATGGAAGCCAACTCAAAATAGTTTGGCACTCGTGGAGACTTCTCAAACAAACGAGTGAATGAGGTAAGTATTTCTAACCTTGAGAATAAAGTTAATGATCTTACTTCTCTTATGCGTTCTTTGGCTTGTGGAAATGTACAGCAGGTAAAAGTTTATAGCATATGCTCACTACAAGGACATGCTTCGGATATGTGCCAAACAATGCAAGAAAAATACATTGAGCAAACAAATGCAGTTGATGGAACATTCAATAGACAACCCCAACATAAGTATGATCCCTTTTCTAACACGTACAATCCTGGATGGAGAGATCACCCCAACTTTCGCTATGGGAACCCATCTCATCAAGGCAATCAAGGGAGACAGTTCCATTCCCATGGATTTCAACAACAGCCCCAGAACAATTATCAAGCAAGACAGCCCCCTCCATTCACCAACTCCAATGTTATGGGGTCATCATCCAGTGATGATCTTCGTGAGATGATGAAAACTTTGGCTTCTAACACTGTGACCTTGCAACAAAATGTCATGTCTTTTCAACAGGAAACAAGGTCAAGTATTCACAACTTGGAGAAGCAAATGGGGCAAATAGCTTCAAGTGTGGGTAAATTAGAAATACAAATGAATGAAAAACTGCCCTCCCAAGCATTAAATCCAAAAGAGAATGTTAATGCAATCATGCTACGAAGTGGGAAAGAACTTGGAGAAAACAAGTCAAAACAAGATGAGATGGAGGAAGAAGAAGAGATAGAAAATGAATTGAGTAGCAAGAAAAACCTACTCCTCCTTCACTAAATGAGACAACGACGACCACTCCAAAGGTAACTCCCCACTCAATGAATTCCAATTTTAAAACAATTCCACCCTTTCCTGTGAGTTTTTCTAGATCTAAGAAAGAAGACAAAGAAAAAGAGATCTTAGAGGTTTTCAAGAAAGTGGAACTCAATATTCCTTTGATTGATGTTATCAAGTAAATTTCCAAGTATGCTAAATTTTTGAAGGAGTTTTGCACTACCAAAAGAGCTTTTAAACTGAAAGGTCATGAAATGGTAAGTATGGGAGAAGTCGTATCTGCTGTTGTTCAAAAGAATATGCTTTTGAAGCAGAAAGTCCCAGGTGCATTTACTATCTCATGTGTTATTGGCAATGCTAGTTTTAAAAGGGCTCTATGCGATTTAGGTGCATCTTGCTCCACCATAAGGTTGAGTCCATGGAGGCGCACTCAGTGACAAGCCGAATGGAAATTTTTTACCTCCGTAGTAGCCTACACACGCCGCAATAAAGGGGCATGAGCTTGAAAACCGTTAGCACATCCTCTGGATGTGTCTGCTACAGTCATCCGGAAATATTACTTTAAAAATAGCCAATTATCTAATCACCCCCACAATCATTTCTTGCATTTTATCTTTTATGGGAGAACATCAATATTAACATAATTTTTTAACTGTTCATGTCAGATTAAGGAATAGAAGATAAAAAGTATATTATGGACTCACCCCCAGTTCCAATTTTTTTTTTTTTTGTCATTACGTGGGGCAGATCAGTAGTTGCACTATTCATTAAACATGTGCAGGACCGTGATACCCCTACTGGCAAAATCGTGTTTTTGTCTTATTAGGGGCTAGAAGAATTATTTTATTATGCATAAAATTGTGAAAATGCTAAATTACCCCAGATTTCAACTTTAAACCTGAGTCGCATCGAGGGGCAAAAACATCATTTCATTGTTCTAATTCATAGTAATTATGTCTGTGTGTATAGTAAAAGAACAATCTGTTTTAGATTTCTTTTTAATAATAATAATAATAATAATAATAATAGTGGTATGCGTGATCTAATCCAGAGACCTAGTTATAAAAAAATATATAAGTGGGGAAAAAACAAAAAAAAAAAAGGTCCAGGAATTATTCGTGGTGTGGGTAAGCTGACTCGGACACCCTGACTATAAAAAAAATATACACTTGAGAAAAAAATCATGGTTCACACGAAAATCATCTCTACAATATTACCAAACACTACAAAGCGAACAAGTAGCTCGTCCATATTAGTTATAGCCTATAGCTGCATGTTAATGCTGCATGTGAAAAGAATCATGGTTCACACGAAAATCATGGTTCACGTAAACTGACCCGAACATCTTGGTTATATAAAAAAAAAATATCTTTTTAAATAGTAATAAACAGTAAAAATCATTGTTCATTACTGTTTAAACGGGCAATCTCCTTTGGCTATATACTAATATATACAAAAAAAGATAATGACTTTATATAAAATGTAAATGCCGACATTTGCTTACGTGGTTAAAGGATCCCAAACATCTAGGAGATGCAATAGACGGTGCATAATAAATTGATTATTAAGCTTATTAAAAAAATATATCCTTTTTCTTGTATGCCAAAATACCCTTCGATCTTCATTTCATTACAATGAATTGCCCGATATTTTGCTGTCATTTATTCCCTTTTTGTAGGCATTTGTGTCAAACAAAACATGTAATTGGCCAAACAGCTTTTATAATAAAGGAAATTATTTGTGTGAAAAAAAAGTAAGATAACCTAACAAATCTATTTCCCTTTTCCAGCAAGAGAAAATACCCTTTGATCTTCAATTTATGACAGCTATTTTGTTGCAACTTTATCACATTTCGAGGGCAATTCCACCAAAATATTAATCTTCTTTTCTGTAGGGCATGTAAATGGGTCCAATCACTATCTAATGCGTGTGGAGATGCATGGGAGTCATGGTTTCGTGTGATAACAAGTGTCAAGATCTGATGTAAGAGATAGTGATTTGCCACATGGCGAGATGGGTTGCCATGAGAGGAACCGAGGGTTCAATGGAGTATTTATGTTTTGTTAGTTTTTTTTTCGAACTTTATAGTTTTGTTAGTTGGTGTAATATGGTAATTAAAGAGTATTTATGAATTAGAATGTGTATTAATTGATATTAATTATTTTAAGAATATATATTTATATCTGTATAATAAAGTTTTTTTAAAAACAAGATTATAACTTACAAGTAATCTCTTTAATCGTTAAAATAATGAAAATCTATCATCCTTTTAAAATTCGTGATGGGATAAGTTTAAGTTTAAGAAAGTTTGGGCTCAACTCACAATGAGTCTGGATAGTATTTTCTGGACTTTACTTGGTAAAGATAAGATTTTGATTTTGGACCAAGAAATTAATGACTTTGATTAGTATACAATTAATTATGGTTGTGATTTTGATCAGTAGACTAAACTTCTGGGGATAATCCATTATTATTCTCATGTGTCGGTCTGCATTCTACATTGGGAGTGTCCATAGAGTTAATTAAGAGTTGAGAAAAAATTCAATACTTAATTCAATTTGATGTATTAATATTTTTTTTGCATAAATGTTAAGTAATTTATTGATACTGAGGAAGAGGGTATTATAAAAAGGACGGACTAAAGTTTTGTAACCTAACTTGGATAGATATTACCTATAAAATAATTGTCATGCCTGTTTTATTATGCATGTTCTTACTGTTCACACAGACTCAAATTACTATTCATTGCGACAGTAAAATTATCATTTTGCCCCTCGGTCCGAAAGTTTTTTGCCCTTGGTATCAGGGGTATTTTTGAATTTTTCATGGGACACGGACGGTATTTTCAGATTTGTTGCACAGTGAAACAACGCAAATAGCCCCCGAAAACGACAAATTAGTGCACAGAGACTAGGGGTTCTTTTAGTTTTTCCCAAATATTTAAACGGTGCAACGACTGAACTAACCCCTGATAAAGACAAAACAGCGTACAGTAACAGGGGTAGCGCTGTATTTTTTACTCAGGTTTTTTCGTTAATATTACTGGATGCAAGGGCAAGTACGTCATTAACTATTATTTAATTATTTTTCACTTGAGGCACTGCCAGCGCGTCGTTACGACACACCCGCAGTGTTTCACGCTGATGCGCACTTGGGGAGGCGCGTGCCACTCCGTGCGGTGGTTAAAAATTTACTTCTGCGGTGTCTTACGGTGCGCCTCCATATCCTCTGTCCAGTGGCTCGACTTGTTTTGTTGATAGGTGCTCGGTTAAACGCCGGAGAGCGGTTTTGTGCCAGTTACCCTTTTCCTCTCTCCTGCCGCACGCAATTTGTACAGGTCCCCGGTGCATGCGAAATGTTTAGTTTGGTCCCTTAGGTTTTGATTTTGAATTTATTCCTATTTTCTATAATTGAAAATTTTATTATTTTCAATTGTGCCCCTTAATTAAAACTGATTTTATATGAAAGTATTTATTTCAGTCCTTATTCTTTTGATTATTTATTTCTTTTATGTTCTTATAATTTTTCCGGTACAGAAGTTTCGATTTGTTTAAATATAGTCCTCTAATTAAAATTGGTCATATATGCTACTTTTC
Source organism: Salix dunnii (assembly GCA_015731905.1). NCBI lineage: Eukaryota > Viridiplantae > Streptophyta > Magnoliopsida > Malpighiales > Salicaceae > Salix > Salix dunnii. The sequence continues at coordinate 6,715,268 of CM027668.1, read as the reverse complement.
ATTTCAGTCCTCCATCTTTTATTTTTTTTTAATAAGATTCCAAAACAATTACCTTTAGAAATGTCATTATTTATTTTGGTACCAAGGTTTTTATTTGTTTCAATTCTATCCTTCAATTTGAATTAATTATATATTTTATTATTCATTTTGGTCATTATATTTTGAATTTTGAATTTTATATTAATTCCTTTATTTTTTTTATTCTTTGACAATGTTTATTTTTTATGATTTGAAAATTAATATTTCTATTTTTTTTCTACCTTTGTTCTTTCTTTCAGTTTTTTTAATTGTTTTTTTTTATTTTTATTTTCAAGTCAAATGACTTTTTTTACAAAATAATTTTTATTTTATTTTTTTGTTTGATCTTTTGTTAAAGTTTTTAAGATTTTTTTAGTCTTTCATTTCATTTATAATAATAATAATAATAATTTAATTGTTTTTCTTGCTTACTCTTTTATTTGTGTTTTTTAAGTTTTTTTCCTCTCGCAATAATTTGATAATTTTTATTGTTGTTACAGTAATAATAATAATAATTTTTATTTTCATTTTATTTTTTTGTTTGATCTTCTGTTAAAAGTTTTAGGATTTTTTTAATCTTTCATTTTTTTTATTTCATTATTAGCACAAATATAATAATGATGATGATCATAATAATAATAATAATAATAATAATAATAATAATAACAATAATATAATTATTTTTCTTGCTTACTCTTTTGTTACTTTTTTTAGGTTTTTTACCTCTCGGAATAATTTGATAGTTTTTATTGTTGTAACAGTAATAATAATGATAATTTTTATTTTTATTTTATTTTTTTATTGTTGTAACAGTAATAATAATGATAATTTTTATTTTTATGTTTATTTCATTTTTTTTCTTTCATTATTAGCACAAATATAATAATAATAATAATAATAATAATAATAATAATATAATTTTTTTTTCTAACTTACTATTTTGTTAGTGTTTTTTAGGTTTTTTTCCTCAGGATAATTTGACAATTTTTATTGTTTTGATAGTAATAACAATTATAATTTTTATTTTTATGTGATTTTTTTGTTTGATCTTCTATTAAAGTTTTTAAGATTTTTTTAGTCTTTTATTTATTTATTTATTCTTTAATAATAATGATGATGACGATGATGATAATTTAATTGTTTTTCTTACTTACTATTTTATTGATGTGTTTTTTTTTCTTAGAATAATTTGATAATTTTTATTGTTTTAATAGTAATAACAATGATAATTTTAGATGTTATGACTCCGATGTTGCTATTGTTATAATAAGGTGTGTTAATCTATTTTATTATATTAAAATTTGCATATATAAATATTATATTTTAATTTTGATCCAGCAAATCTTATAAAAATTATTTGTTCAGCCTGCAATGCCGAGCGGATAATTTTTTTTAATTTTCAAGTTAAATGATAATAGTCAGCTAATAATTTTTATTTTTATTTTATCATCTATTATTTTTTTATTTGCTCTTTTATTAAATTTTTTATGCTTTTCTAAGTCTTTGATTTAATTTTTCCTTTTTTCATTATTAGCGCAATAATAATATCAATAATAATAATAATTTTAATTTTTTTCCTTATTTACTTTTTTTTTAAATTTTTTTAAATTTTTTCCTAGGGGTAATTTATTAATTTAATTTTTTTAACGGTTATAGTGATGATAATTCTAGATGTTAAGACTTCAATGTTGTTTTTTTATTATTATTTTTATTTGCTCTTTGGATTAAATGATTTTTATGATTGTATTATCTGCACAATAATAACAATGATTTGAGTGATTAATTTTTTTATATTTTTTATTAAATAATTATTTTACTTTTTTTAAATTATTGTTCAGGTCAATTGAATTATTTTGATTGTTTGAACAATAATGTTAATAATAATTTTAATTGTTATAACAATGATAACGACAATAACGTAAGAATGAATTTTTAATTGCTGTTTTCGTGTTTTTATCGGTAGAAAATTAACTATTTATATTTATTATTTGATTATTGCAGATTTTTATTTGGTATTAATTCATTTAGTTTTTTTTTTAATTCTTGGATAATGTTTATTCTTTATTCGTCTATATACATCTATGCTTTTAGTTTTTATTTTTTTGTTGGGGTTTTATTTTTAATCGGTTCAGCCCTGAAATTCTTATTTATGTTGGTAATCATTTTAAAATTAATATTACTCTTTGCTTCCCTTTATTTATTTTTTTTCTGTTTTCTCTTATTTTTATTTGTTATTTGAATTATATGATTTTTTTTACTATTTGCGCAATGATAATGATAATTTTTGTGATTTTTTTAATTATTTTTTAATAAAAATATTTTGTTTATTTTTTTATGTTTTTCCAGGGAATTTTTTATTTTAATTATTTTGACAATAATATTGATAATAATTTTAATTGTTATAGCAATGATAATGAAAATAACGTGGGGATAAACGTCTTATTTTGAAGAAAAGTTTCGACTTCATTCTTCATGTCAACATGCCTCTTTTTTGCAATAACCCGCAAATTATATAGTTTGCACTCTTTTGTTATCTTTTATGTCGCAGTACCTACATTCTAAAAGATGTAATCTATGCTTACGTAACAAACTCTACTTAAAAATTTATACATTTTATCTCCTAATCTATAACTTTTATTTAATTATATCATATAAATTTATCGTTGTGGATTTAATTATGTTAAATTATATACACAAAAATACTCGCGGCAACGCGCGGGCAATATAGCTAGTAGTGATATAGATCGTGTTGAAGGAAGTATGAGACGATAAAATTGTTTTGATGATGGACTGTAATATTTTAAAACCTTAATTAGAATTCTTCAAAATTAACAATTGTTTTTGTTTAATTTAAGACTTATGCTTATTATAACCTCTACAGCACTACCAGAGATATTGAGTTATTCTGTAACAATCTTTTCGTGCCCCTAGAGAAATTGAGGTCAAGAATAAAATGTCGTGTACGCAGATGCTTGACTTGCGTGTGCACTTTTGAGTCTTAAACACAAGCAAGCACTAATTTCCTGGTGCTTTCCTTTTAAAAGACTAAGTCTTCTTCCTTAGACTTGCAGGAGCCATCACAAGTTCACACCAGCTTGTTCCATATATTTTCTCCAACTCCAAGAAATTGTCTTCCTTATTATTCACTTGAAGATTACGTCGACAAGATTAATAGATAATAAATTGTATTCAAGATGTAACTTCTTGATCAGAATTTTCCAACATGCATGATGGTCTGTGCGCAGAAATAAATAACTATATATATATATATAGCAAGAGATAAATGTAGATAATTACAACACTCATTTATTGATAACATCAAAAGTAAGGCTAATCTATGAGAGGCCAACACGCTAAGAAGCACCCAATAATTGGACAGATACGAGCAAATGCATGCTGGACAAGTTCTGAGCGAACATAAATTTCGAAGCATTTATGCAACAAGCAAACAAATGATCCCCCGCCAACAACCACAACAAACTCATTAATCTCATATGCTAAGACCCTAAGATCTTCTGAAGTTGGAGAACTTGCGAAAATTAACCACCAGGAAACTGTAGCAAGTGTCAATGCACTCTTCAGTGAAGTGAAACCATCGGCCCCTCCAAAGTGGATTTATGTAGAGAACTGTTGCGATTGTCAACACCACAATTATGTAACATACACCAAAGCTCACATAGAAAACATCCATGTCAATGAAACCATCATCTTCTCGTTCATCATTAGGCATGGGCTGTGATGGTGACTCTTCTTCACTGCATTTGTTCTCTAATGGAGGTCCACATAAAAAAGGATTACCTTCGTAACTGCTTTCATCAAAGGTTGCAAACTGATCTTTCCTCTCTGGAGCTTTTCCTGACAAGTTATTGTGTGCTACACTGAAAACTGCTAGATTGTTGAGAACAACAAGTTGTGGAGGGATAACACCATCCAAGTTATTGTGAGAAAGATCCAAGCTCTCTATCTGCTTTAAGTTTGAGAATGTTGCAGGGATAGATCCAGTGAGATTGTTGTGTGACAAGTTTAACGCATGCAACTCACTTAATTTTCCCATCTCCAATGGGATTTCGCCTGAGAATCTATTGCTGGAGAGATCAAAACCAGTCATGAAGTTGAGAACAGTGCCCTTGTAATCATCTGACCTTCTTTTAGTTGTAAATTCTATTGCTTCTTCTATATTAACGACTCTAAAACTTCTTCCCTGGTTATCGATCCTCCCTAATAGTAAATTGGTTTCAGAATACATCTTGCTTATGGACTTGATTTTAAAGGTTCTTTCATGAAAAGCTGCTGCTTTGTCTAAATTTTGCTTAAAAGAATAGTTTGCTAGACAGGAGGGTAGAAAACCAGAGAGCTTATTTTGTGAAACATCCAAAATGCTTAAACGCTCTAACAAGCATAACTGCGTAGGAAACTCACCAGAAAAATAGTTAGCTTTCAGAAGAAGAACACTCAAGACCGAAAGATTGCCAATCCAATTTGAAATCGGGCCCATGAAGTTGTTGTAATTGAGATCCAATGTGACCAAGGAAGAGCTGTTATAAAATGCATTTGTTAATGGACCACTCAATTGGTTTTTGGATAGATGGACATGTTTTATTGTTGATGGGCCGAAGCAAGATGGTACAGAGCCCAGCAAATTGTTCTCAGACATGTCCAAATATTTAAGGCTGCCCAGGTCACAGAAATCTCGAGGAATTGGACCCTGAAAATGATTTCTGGACAAATCCATTGCCTTGAGATATGAAAAGTTGCCCATCCAAGCTGGAAGCATACCTGATAATTGATTGCTACTGATATCCAATGCACTCAAATGTATCCAGTTGGGAGGCGGAAAGCCTGATATTTGTCCCGTAAAGTTGTTGCCATCAAGGTATAGATAGAGGAATGCAGATGAGTTGAAGATTGAAGGAGGTATCTGCCCAACCAAATTGTTGTTTGATAGATTGACAATCCATGAACTCTTCAACTGCTCTAGTTTTACTGTAGACAATTGATTGTCAGATAAATCCATATGCTCTAGAGAGCTCATATTTCCAAAACAATAAGGAAGGCAACCTGTTATTCCATTCATAGCCATCCTTAATATTGACAAATCTGGGAATACCGAGCATATATTTCTTGGAACTTGACCGCTTATTTTGTTGTTTGATATATCCACGACAGTCATGTATGGATTTGGCTGATTTTGCAATATCAAAGGACCAGCAAAAGAGTTCTCCCTCAAATATAGTTGTTCTAACCTAGTGTTGTTCTTAAGTAACCATGATGGGAACATTCCAGTGAAATTGTTGTGGGAGAGATCAAGGATTCTCAAGTCATATTGGCTATAGAGAAAGTTTGGAATATCTGCATTGAGTGCTTTAGATTTTCTACTTGACAAGCTGAAAAACATTAGTTGGAGCTTTGGAATGAAATTCTGAAAGCCAGCCTTGTCTCGTAATATTAGTGTGCTGTGGTCACATATGAAGAACTTGAGTTTTGAGTGGTTCATGAAGGAGTTGAACGAAAGTGGGACTTCAAAGTGGTTATTTGAAAGTGATAAGAACTCAAGGGATATGAGACTGGAAAGAGGACTGGAGGCAATATTCCCAGTGAACCGATTCCCGGAAACATCTAATAGCTGTAGAGATGAGAAGTTTCTGAAACAATCTGGGAGTGATCCCCTTAGATTATTCCTAGAGATATCTAACTGCTCTAAATTCTTCAACTCACACCAACCTGCACAGTTTCTCTCCGATTGTTATAACTAGTAGCGATGAAAATTTCATTTAATTAGTTATTGATGTAAACGTGGTGAACTTACCTTTTGCTGGTAAGATGCTGTTGAGATTACAATCACTAAAAGACAAGATTTTAAGCCCTGAAAACGCTCCAATATTCTGAAGATTGTTTATGGGGAAAGAACTGCCGTCGAGTATCAACTCTTCAAGGGTGGTCGAATTGAAAAATGTCCCTGTGAAAAAATGTTGATGATGAAAATATGCTTATGAGATTCAATTTTACATTTATTTTACGTTGTACTTGATAGAAGATAATTCTGTAAGACTTTAGGCGACTGGACTATGATTAACCTTGAATTATTGACGTCCCGCTTAGATTAGTTTCCTTAAGAGAAAGGGTCTTTAGGGATGGCAACGTTCCCAATGACTGCAGCAAAGTAGTTCCGGTGATGGTGAGCTCGTTCATACTAAGGACTTCCAGCTTCCTTAAACCTGTAATGTGTCCAATTGAAAAGAGACGGCAGCCAGTGAAATTAGGTGCTGTGAAGATGAATTGGGCAACATCTTTGTCTTGGATTATAAATAAACACCAAATTTGATCACCAAATATAATTCATAAAAATAATTGAACTTATGATGCATTCTAAAACTATTTTTTAAAAAATATTATATTAACACATTTGCAACTAAAAAGCAAACACATGTACCATTTAAAAAATGAATTTCATGTCCAATAAGCTAGAAGATGCCAAGAAATGTTCACAAGTTTACCGTTGATAGTAGTTGATCCTGAGAACTTGTTGCCAGATAGATTTAGAGACTTGAGAAATGGAAATTCACACAAATGTGATAAATCGCCGTCGTTGAATTCATTATAGCTTAGGTCAAGGCTCTCTAGTTTCCTCAATTTGGATGGTAGGACCTCAAAACCTGCAAGAATGTTGGTGCTATATAAAAGGTAAAAAATCAGCTGCCTCTAATTAGTAAAATATTATCCACTACCATTGATACCTGATGCTGTCAACATATTATATGATAGATCCAAAGATTTGAGGGATAGAAGCCCACTTAGAATTGATGAGATGTTGCTGTTCAGTTGATTACGACTCAGGTCAAGGTTCTCTAGTTTCCTCAGACTCGTCGGCTGGAGTTGAAAAGCTACATACATATATATATACACAAACACACACTTGTCAAATTAGACATAAAAATGATACACGAATGGCAGATTTAATTACGAAAAGGGTTTTATTTTATGCCTTTAGATAGTGTTTTTGTGAAAAAGAATTATTGGAAGTATCCATTCTACATATATATAACCGTTCTTCCTGATCATCACGCTTAATTTTGAAAGTAAAATATTGGAAAAGACTCAAAACTAGATAACTGAACATTAATTACCATTGAAGCCAGCTACTGATCCTGTCAAATGATTGTATGATAGATCCAAAGACTTGAGAGATGAAAGTCCAGTTAGTGTTGAGAAAATGCTATCGTTGTATTCGTTCATCTTTAGGCTTAGGCTCTCCAGGTTTTTTAACCTTGATGACAAGACTTGGAAACCTGCAAGATGGTTCTCAGAAGCCTGATGGAAGGAACTAAACATGCAGAAGGCATCGTCTAAAAAGGAAAATAAGTTACTTAAATTATTACCAGCTGCTCGTTTAAGCGGATTGTTGGATAGATCCAAAGACTTGAGAGACGAAAACCCATTGAAACACGATACTAAATTGTTACTAAAACGATTACCACTTAGATCAAGGACGTTCAACTTCCTTAGCTCTGATGACAGGACTTCGAAGCCTGCATGAGAAACTCGAGGCAAAATAATTAACAATATCAAACACTACTTCATAACAATATTAATTATACGTTTATTTTATAATTAATTATAAGAACATAAATAAAGATTGAACCTTCATTCTCAAAGCAACCGACTAATCTGTTTGTGCTCAAATTAAGACCCTGCAATTCCTTAAAAGGCAGAAACAATGATGCGTTGAGAACCCAGTCGCCCAGGCGGAAATCCCTTGCACCTGCAAGAGAGAGTTGGATCACTCGCCTTGTGGTGCTATCACATTTGATCCCATACCACTCACAACAATTAGCAATATCCTCCTTATTGGCCGTCCAGTCGCTCAAATGCCCGAAAATGCTGTTTGGATTGATCAAAGCTTTGATCTCCAAGAGACCACTCCTCTCTTCCTCGAAGCACCCATGACAACGATCACAGCTCAATAATGTTAGCCACATCCAAACCCACATTTTTTTCATCATCATCTTAGATAATTCTATATATGATCGAACCACTGCAGTCTGTATAATATTGTTATTTCTTATGTGCATCTGGGCAACAAAAGAGGTCCTCTATATATGTTTACACAACCACCCTTCGATCGCCTCTCTTTCATGCATTTAATGTTATTTTCTTCGCCGAATTGTCAAAGAAGAGATTTCGGTGCATTAAAGACCTGCTGGGATTAATGGAAAGACTTTGACTCACATTAACATGCGTTCATGAACGAACGGACAAGCAACAGCTATTGATTCATTGATCATTTCGACGGTGATTAAACTGTAACAGTGACATTTGGAACTATTACTTTTCATCTCTGAGAAACTCATACGGAAATTTCCATATATATGGAATTTCATCACTACTATTTAAAAAATATTTTTTAAAAAATAAAAATATATTTTCAATTAAATTAGAAAAACAAAATATCTATTAAAAATCTAAATTTCTTTATATTTAAAATTTAAATACAATGAATCGAAAACAAACACAGCACTAGAAAAAGAGGCTGACAGATATGGTTGGACCAAAAAGAAGAAACACATGGATCACTCCAGTAGACCCTGACATCTTCTCAAGTTGGAGAACACGCGAAAATTAACCGCCAGGAAACAGGAGCAAGTTCCAACGCACTTCATTTTCCCATCTCCGATGGGATTTCGCCTGAGAATCTATTGCTGGAGAGATCAAAACCAGTCATGAAGTTGACAACACTGCATGCCCTTGTAACCATATGACCTTTGATAGTAAATATAAAAACATATATTTTATATTTTATAGCAAATAGTATTTTTAAAAAACATTTGATAGCATTGCTTTTAACTTATAAAAGAACTTATTTGTTTTCTAGTTAAAACTGAATTTTAAAAATGTATTTGACATGAAAAAATATTAAATTATTTTTTTAATATTTCGGTAATGATTTTAATATACTAATATTAAAAAACTCTGAAAAATTGTTTTAAAATATATTATGTATCTTAGACTTGAAATTTACAGACACACACATATATATTATTAAATAAAATAATAATAGTGAAATTTATGCTCATAATCACTTGATCAACACTATACTTAAGTTACTGGATAAATTTCAAGATATTATTTAAATTATTCTCTTAACATTATTTTCTCTTTTACACACGCACACTATCCTGAAGAAAACAAAAGTGGGATGCAAATGTTAAATCTAGAAGAGAGAACAGAAACTATGGAATCCCTACAAATTCATATAATGAATAACCCACAAACTCAGATAATGGATGGCCCGTGAACAAATGCAACAATAACCCTAAAAAGTCACCACCTCCACAGTTAACTACCAAGAAATTGGCCATGGAGCCCTCCCCCTTCTATTATTAGTCCAAAGTAAAATATCCTCAGCATGACGGACAAGTCAAGCGCCGTGTAAAAAAAGTTAGTCATTCTTTTACCACAATCACAAAAACCATTGACGCAAAATGAGGGGAAAAAAATTCACATCTCACACATGATTGAAACTCCGATGCAAATTATTATTATTATACAATACACTAAAAGATTTAGTGTTATTTGGGTGGGTTATTAATACACTAAAAGATTTAGTGATATTTGGGTGGGTTATTATTCCCTATAAGACAAATCACTGTAGATTACAATGATATTGTTTAGTTTTTTGAGTCGGTTCAGGTCGTTCGGTTCACTGGTTTAATAGTTTTTTTCTTTTTGCACAGTAAAATAACAGTTTGTCCCTCGAAAAAGACAAAAAAACGAGTCTGGACGAAGGGGCGCCACGGGCATTTCATATTTTTTATATTTCTTTGCATAGTAAAATAATCATTTTGTCCCTCGAAAATGACAAAAATAAGCTCAAGGCCGGAGGGGCGCCACGGGCATTTCATATTTTTTTTAAAATGACTAAAAATGGATATAGCCTCTAATAAGATAAAATTGATAAAATTGATGACTTGGGCACAAGAATAGACCGGTAATTGACCATGATTGTTTATTATTTTTCTCATAATACTGTCGACGCGTGTGGCACACGCGACCGACACTATACGGCCTCATGCCCTGTTCGAGCAATGGTGTTCGATTCATTAAGTACGCAACGGATTTGACTGTCTCGCCCCAATAGTATTTTGGCAGATTCATGTCAAATAGCGAAGGACAAACTATTTCCATAATTTGTATGTTCTTTCTTTTAGCTAATCCATTCTACTGTGGAGTATATGTATAGGATATCTGATGTCGAATTCCATGATGCTAAAAAAAATTACCAAGCACTTGATCCATAAATTATGTACCATTTTCTGACTAAAGTCTACGAATGTGCCGTTGGTATTGGGTCAGCACCATTTTCTGAAATTCCTGAAACGTTGTCCTTACTTCACTTTTATTTCAGAGGAGAGATATCCAGGTCATCCGAGTATATTCATCAATAAATGTAATAAAATATCGTGCATTAGAAAAAGATAAGACCTTTGCAAGACCCCAAACATCAGAATGAATAACTGCAAATGGTTTTACACTTTTATTCAAACTTGAAAAATAGGAAATATGATGGCTTTTATCCAGTTCATAAATGTCACACTGAAAATCCAAAATACTCAAACTCGAAAATAAATATTGTTGTAACTTCTTAAGGTACCAAAATGAAAGATGTCCGAGTCGTCGATGTCATAACCATATGAGAGCATGAGTTTGATCCGTATTTCTGGTCAAATGCGCATGACTCAACTTTAACCCCTCTTGTTTTGTTAATTCCAAGCAATACAGGTTGCCTCGTCCAACACCATAATCAAGAATTTTCCTCGTTAGAATGTCCTTAAAAATACAAAACAGAGGCCAAAATGTTACCGTGCACTCAAGGATAGTCGTTATTTGACTTACCGACATGAGATTATATGCAAAAGATAAAACAATAAGGACAGTATCGAGTGTAATAATGTAAGTTAAAATAAGGGATCCTTCCCCCGTAACATGGGAGGTACTACTATTAGTGCATATAGCTATCCGTAAAGAGGGTTTATGACATATTAAATTATCAAAATCTCCAGTCATGTGATTAGATGCACCATATCAATAATACAAGTACTATTCTTTGTAATAATAGAGTGTGTAAAATCTTTTTCAATGATATCTATATGGGTCACATTCACTGTGGGTTGTGCTGGATCTGCTTCCGTCAGATGGACCAAAGTTTTTCAGATATTTTTCTAAGATCTTTTCATGAAGTCCCACCAGTCTGAGTATCCAATAATTTCATAATACCTTTGTTTTGAATGTCTCATTTCACCGCAATGAGAACACATCAGTCTACTAGTATTTTTGGTCAACTCAATCAGCCCAAACCCGGTCAGCCTTAAAATTAAAAATACACCCTAATTTCCCCCCCGGTCTCTCCCTCATGTGCTCTCCTGCTAGTTGATGGTGCCTTGTCACCATCGTCGAGCGCTCGGGGAACCCCAGGGGACTTCTATTTCTTCCATTCCCATCCATGATCATCTTTTGGGAGTGTTCTCTCCAGACATATGCATATGCTCCTTTAAGGTCGAACTGTTGGTCCTTTCAAAGGATCTCTCCATGGATGTGCTCAAAAACCAGGGTCAAACCCACTAAAAAAGATGTGGACCCTAAGTTGCGCCATGAACGAGTGGTGGTGAAGGACCCCATCGACGATTCTGACTAGAGGTGCAGTTCAGCATCTATTTTGATGGGTGTTAAGGGATTGCTGATTCAATTCAAAGATGCAAGTTGTATCGGTGTCGTCATAGAAGGTTCGCCCTACGATGTCCCAGATTTCCTTGGCCGTCAAGAGGTGAATAAACATCTGCATCAGGGATAGGGTCATGGAGTTGATAAGCCAACTTATGACCTGATGATTCTTGGTAACCCAAGATTCCAGTCGTGGGTCGCCTAGTTCAGGCTTCATGGTGTCACCGGTAAGATATCCTATCTTATTCCGTGCTTCAATTCTCATTTTCATAAGTTGTGACCATAATCCAAAATTGATTTCATTGAGAATGATGTTCGTTGTGAATGCCGAGTTGTCTGGATGAACAACGATTTGTGGTAACGAGATTGAGGTCAATGGATTCATGGGATTAATTTTCATTTTTTACGGTTTGGTTTCTATGAAATCCAGGTTTGTGAATGTGACTATGAATTTCTAGGTTTATGGTTGCTGATATATGTGTTTCTGAAATATGTGTTTGTGAAATATGTGTTTCCAGGTTTATGGTTCACTTTGCAGTGTTTATGTTGACTGGGTTGGGTTTTTTTTGGGTTCATAGATGGTTTCGTAGTTCTAGATTTGTGGTTTGTAGATGTGTTTCTGGATTTTTGGGTTGGTGTTGACTGTGTTGAGTTTGTTATGTTTCTAGGTTTGGTGGGGTTTTTTCTAGGTGATTTATACAGTAAGTGTAGAGATTTCTGGGATTTGAGCAGTAATTCATGGCACTTTAGCCTTCAAATAAAGAAATGTGATTCAAAAAAAAAATTAGATACGCTCTGATACCATGTTAAAATTTGAAATACGAAGAATCTCTGTTCATTTTAGTGTTCTTTACTCTTACATTGCAAGTTAACTTATAGACAAACTACAATACTAAAATAGCTAAAAACAAAACCTACTTTATCTCTACTTAACACAACTTCCAGATCAGGAAATTAACGACCACATTTTACATTTTAACACACTTGTTGTTCCTTGCGTTGTTTTCTTTCTTCTTCTTCATTGCCAGTATGTATCATTTGTAAAGAGATGCTTATCATAATTTATTTCTTAGTAATACCTTGTGACAGAGCTTTACCCTTCTACAATCAAGACGTATCTATAGGATGTTGACCAGCTTCTGGAAAAAAGAGTTAAGATCTCGAATTTCTCATGGGAAGTTACTGTCTCTTCCTTTATCTGGGAAAGATGTACGGAGGTCATTTCCCATCACATGGGTTAGAAGAGCCATGGTGAATTACCAGTTTTCTTACATTCTGGTTATGCAGATTGTTGGAGCACGTCCTATCTTTGTCAGTGACTATGCTACTGAATTCAGCGAAAATCTTCAACTATGCTTCTTCTAACTTATCTCTTAATTGGACAATAATACCATGGTCATCTCAATTATGCATATATTCATATTCAAACATTTATCTTATGGATAGTTTAACAGAGATTTTTAGCATACGAGAGATTCAAAGAAACCATAGGCGTTTATTTAAATTATAATTCTACCATGAATCATTTATTGAGATTTTTGTAAGTCCAGTTTCTTGCATTTGTAAACACCAAATGCTGTGAATAGGCATCAATTCCTTCTACGAGATACTGATCCATTATTTGGAATTCATTCAGTTTTTCTTAAGTGCATTTGTTACTTAGCGTTGACATAAAAATTGAAGAGAGCTATTAAAAAGAATAATATTGCTGAATGAATTTTTGAAAATATATATTTCCATTAAAACATAGGAATATATATTTTCAAAAAATCATTCGGGGAAATAATCATATGTCTTGTTGATGCTAGCACTTATCCTTCTTTTTTTCTTCTTTTGGGGAGCTATATACCGTGACACTCTTTGGTACATTGCTCCATCTTAGAACTCTCCATCCTTGTATGTATAAAGAGGTTGGAAGTTAAACAACAAAATTCTTACAACTTTACTTCAGTAATGAAAGCTCAACTTTCACATCTTGTAATTTTATTGCACCTTATCATCATGTTTTTCATATCTGGCAGAGTACAAAAGCATGCATGAATCGTTCCCGACATCTGATTACTATGCACAAAATGTTTGCGTATGGTCTGTATAAATATTGATGAAACCTCTGTTATGAGTGTTCATCTCGGTTCACTGCCATCATTTTTTGACCACATTTCACCATAACTTCTGAAGGCATTTGAACTCCTCCTTCAACGTGAAATAATTTGTTCCTAAGACAACAGAGGTCTTAATCAATCAATTGAATTTCTTACTGTGAAGCTTTTAATTTCATATGCTGAACTATAACAGGGGTTGAAATCATATCATTTATGTCCCCTAAGTTACTGCTAGAATATGCATTTGTTATATCGCAATTTTGTGTGCGATTTAGGTGAAGCAGTTTTTTTGTTTTAAGTATAAATTCGCATATTTCAGAGTTGTTTTTTCATTATAATTGAAAATGAACTTATAGAGTAATTACAAGACTAATTTAGCTAAAGATAAAAGCTACTTATCCCTACTTTACACATACTGTTTCTTTGGGACTCCTCGGTTTAGTCTTTGTGGGTGCCTATTGATCACATTATTTTCTAAGACATGAGTTTTATTTATCTCATTAGAAATAGGATTTAGGGATACCTGAGGTAATTGAGGAGAGGCATTCTCGGTTGATTCTTCGGTTAATGATGTAGTTGCTAGTAATTTCAGAGATATAGGGGGTCGTTTCTGAGATCATTTCGGTCTATGTAGAATTTCAGGTTATCATAGCCTGGTCTCATTTCCTTCAACCCTTCATTTTCCTCTAATTCGAATACATTTTTGTTCTCTTCAACGTTACTCTCCCCTGAAGAGAAGACTCGGGAACTCCCCCTAAATAGTAAGGTTCAGATTCTCGAAATGATGCATCCAGGATTACATGTAGCTTTCGATGGAGAGGATCATAACACTGATATCCTTTTTGGAACTACAAGTAACCTACAAAAACACACCGCTTTACACAAGGATCCAGTTTGCTTCGCAGGACTTTCAAGATGTGGACATATACCGTATAACCAAACACTCGTGATTCCAGATTTGGTAGATGAGGAACAGAGAGAAGAGATTCCATTATCTGTTGAGGAGATTGAAAATCAATTGGACTCAATGGTGTTCGATTTATTAGATAAGCAGCTGATTTTACTGCCTCACCCCAATAGTATTTTGGCAGATTCATGCTAAACAACGAAGCACGAATAATTTTCATAATCTGTATGTTTTTTCTTTCTGCTAATCCATTCTGCTGTGGAGTATACGTGTAGGAGGTCTGATGTCGAATTCCATGATGATTTAAAAAATTATCTAACACTTGATCCATGAACTCCGTACCATTATCTAATTGAAGTGGACGAATGTGCCGTTGGTATTGGGTCCGTGCCATTTTATGAAATTTTTGAAAAATTATACCTACTTCACTTTTATTCCTGAGAAGAGATATTCAGGTCATCCGAGTACATTCATCAATAAATGTAATAAAATATCGTGCATTAGAAAAAGACGAGATATTTGTAGGACCCCAAACATCCGAATGGATGATTGCAAATGGTTCTTTACTTTTCTTCAAACTTGGCAAATAGGAAATACGGTAGCTTTTCGCCAGTTCACAAATTTCATACTAAAAATCTAAAATACTTAAACTAAAAAATAAATGCGTTTATAATTTCTTAAGGCACCCGAATGAAATATGTCTGAGTCGTCGATGCCACAACCATATAAAAGCCTGAGCGTGATCCTTACTTCTAGTCTGATGTGCGTGACTCATCAACCCTTTTTTTTCCGTTAACTCTAAATAATACATGTTGCCCAACCTAACACCATAACCAAGAATCTTCCGAGTTAGACTATCCTGAAAAACATAAAATTGAGGCCAAAACGTTACCGTGCACTTAAGAGTAGAAGTAATTTGACTCACCGACAAAAGATTATACGCAAGAGATGGAACAATAAGGACAATATCTAGGGTTATAGATGTTAGTCAAAATGATAGATCCTTCCCTAGTAACAGGAGAGATACTACCATTAGTAGTGCGTATAACTGAATGTAAGGAGGGTTTATGACAAGTTAATTTATCAGAATTGTTAGTCATGTGACTAGATGCACTTGTATCAATAATCAAAGTGCTATTTTTAGTAATAATGGAATGTGCAAAAAAAATTTTGATGATACCTGGATGGATCACGTTTATTGTAAGGTGTACCTGGTCTGTTTCAGTCAGATTTGCCACAATTTTTCCAATATTTTTCCGAGATTTTTTCGTAAAATCCCACCAGTTCGGGTAGCCAATAATTTCATAACATCGTTGTTTCGAATGCCTCATCTCACCACAATAGGAACACATCAACCCAATACCAGGTTTATGTCTCGGTTGATTATCAAACATAAAATTCATTCTGCGTGATGGGTGTTCTTCGCCGGAGTTGGAGTGGAGCTGGAGCTAGAGTATTCTGGGTTTCGGGGTGCTCTCATAGGAGTTGGAGTTGGAGTATCGTTGTTTGGGTGTTCTTCGTTGAGATGGGTGTTTCGGTGGGTTGGTAAATAAAATTTATGGGTTTCTAACAAGTAACCGTGAAAAGAAAAGAAAAAAAAATCAGCAATACGATTCAAAAGGAAAAATATGAAATTTGCTCTCATACCATGTTAAAAGTATATATTTGTATATTTTAGAATTGTTTTCCAATTACAATTAAGAATGAACTTATAGAGTAATTACAAGACTAATTTAGCTAATGATAAAAACTATTTTATCCCTATTTTATACAATTTCTATATCTAGAAATTAACGGCTATATTTTAACGGTTATATTTTAACAGCCATATTTTAACAGTTTTCAAAAGGAACCAGTCAACCATGTTATTGATTTATGAAATCATTTCGAGCTTGCTAGGATGTCCTCCGATGCAATACTATTCTTGCCATTAAATCATTGATTTCTATTACTTTCCCGCCTCTTGCTATGTGTTGAAATCTGCAATAGCTGACGACTTCATTATTTTGATTCTGCTGGCAGGACATTCTTCTAAAATTAATGGATCGCTGAAGACAGAGCAGCTGTACAGGGACAATGTTGATGGCTGATTAGCTTCTTTATTTGTTATACCAGAGAACTATGGAATTCGCATCTGTTGAATTTCTTTCCCAAGCTGTATCTGTTTGATTACATGATTCTCACTGCTGCTAGAAATCTGGGAGAAAAATAATGAAGGGTAGGTACATGAATTGTTAATCTAGCTCAACGGAACAGCACGACTATGATGCAGAGCTTAAACGGGAAAGATATTGATGTGGGTACATAATGCTGCAAATATATAAGCGTCCAGTGATCCAGGAGTGGTCTGATCTTCTTGTTCAAGATTTTGTTTTTTCCTTTTTCATACCAAAATCAGCATGTGATTTTGTTTTGTCTAATTATTCAATCCTTTTACCTTTTGATTCGATCATTCGAGGTTAAGATGTACAAGGAGAATTTGAATTTCTTTTTCCCAATTCTTATCCTTCTACTTTGATCTCCTAGCTGAAGCAGACGAGGCACGAAGATTCTGATGAGATTGTTATTGTTCTAATCTTTCTATTCGTCTTATATGTGATGGATAGGAAGAAACAAACTCTCTCTGTGTGGGTGCGTTTAGGAAATGTTATCGCAGACCTATGCAGTTGCGGAAGGATGAGTTTGCTTATTCTAGCATTTCATCTGTTGTCAAGCATTTTGAAAAGGAGGAGAGAGAGAAACATTGAAGGTAGCATCTTCCCTTGAGCATATCATCTAGCAAATTCAGAGAATTTTTTTTACTAAAATGAGATGATAGTGTCCATGCTATACTTCGGTGGAAAGCGAGAAAGACAGGCGAGTAGTGGGGATTTTTATTGTACGGGAAAGATTTGCGTGCCCAAGTATTCTTGTTTCCTCTCGCATCTGTTTTCTACCACAGCAAGTTACTTTTTCCAACTTAATATTATTTTTCTTATTTCAATTTGTTGCAGAACAGTTCAGAAAATTCACACCACCTGAAATTTCCAAGTGATGCTAACGTTTTCTTCTGCAGTGTGAACCAGGAAAAACATGAAGAATTTCCAAATAAATTGTGTAAACCAAGGAAACTGATGGTAATAGCGATAGTAACGTATAGGGGCAGGTGGAAAATCCAATATCTCACCATCAAGCACAATGCTGTATTTTAGCTGCATCCACGAGGCTTAAACCTCGTAAACTTCCAACTGATAATAACTGAGCTGATACCAGGGTCTTTCTCTCACAAAAACCTAATACTCCAAAGTGTTTTCTGTCTTGCTATATATGCCTCCAGAATAACCTTTCACAGACCAAGATTTTCATCTTGATTTTGTACACACAGATACATATGTCCTCTTTGTCTGACCCCATATCCTTCTTGTTCAAGTTACTAAAAAAACTGTCAACTTTGAAGCCCATATTGATATAAAATATCTTTGTTCAGAAAATAAAAATAACTCTCACAGGCCGCTCTTTTAGACTGACTGATAGAAATTTACAGATTATGCTGCTGAAGGTTAAAAAGAAAAATCAACTCACTTTAGTTTCATTGGTTTGTCCAATTCCTGAAACTTCAAGAAAATGAAGACATTCCTTGAACTGGTTGCCTCTGTGCACAAATTTATAGCAAGTCAGTTCCGAAAATTCGCTCTCCAGTCTCTGCCAGAAGATAAAGTTGTCTCTGCAGCTGCTAATAAATTAAAGTAAAATTTCGGCAACAAATTTAATTTCTAGCAATCCAAAATGAAATAAAAATGACCTCCGTTGGTTATCTGATCAAAGGGAAAAACAAAGGGTTTGGTTTTTTTGTGTTTATTCATCGCACAAGAAAACGATGTCGTTTGCTCCACACGGACACTTCCTTGAGATGTCGAATTTGCCCTAAGCGAATGACTTCTTATTTATTGTAGTGCCAGATCTTTTGATTGTATCAATTGTACCCCAAATGTATTCAATGGAAACAAAATAACTTCAACAAAGATCATACTTTGATCTAAAACATAATTTCAAGTGTCAAGTTTGATCTAATTATTCCATTCAAATGCTAGATTATATATAAAAAACACTCCGAACCCAATATTTATCTATAAATAACAAGATCAAAACCAAAACACAATTGGGCAGCGAAAACATTACCTGAGAGCAATTTTGTATTTATTTTATTTAATTAATGAATATTTTGACTGGCTTTAATCGACTTTAAAATGATTTCTAGTGTCGATGTAAATGGTTTGAATTGATCATGCAAAGAAACAACAGTACAGTTTTGCAGAACCATGAAAAACCAACCCAGCATCCTCTCTTGAGGCGGTTTCATGGTTCTGTGCTTCGCTACTTCAAATGGATTCAGGGTTTCCTTTCATTTTTAGAATCTATCTTGTATTCGTGCTCTCGAATAATTTCTGTTTATTCTTGGTAACTACAGCCTCCATGTCAGAGAGGAGATATGCTATCAAGTACCTAGTATCAAGTACCTAGCTTTTATACCCAGGAATGCAAGTAACAAAAACATTCCGAAAGATACAATCTTTGCAGTGTAATGAAACTCGATGTATTTAAGAGTATAATAATTATTGTTCTTCCAAGTTTTTTTTTTTTATATATATTTTTGATAGCAAGACGATGCAAAAACATAAAAAATAATAACTTTAAACTAAAAAAATAAAAAATAAAAATATTTTAAGCTGTTTACTGCGCAACCCAACACAGCTTCTCAGTCTGCTGCGAAAACTTGGCTGCTCAACAAAATCGAGTGTCAATAACTATCAAGTCAATTGGTTTCCTAAAAAAAGTTAGTAAATGATATTCGCCATTCTCACCAAACAAGGAAATAGAGAAATTCCCTCCTAACACGAGGTTGAATGCTAATACTCCTACTTCCTAGCTTGCAGGCTCATGGAATGCAAAGCCAGCGATAATTGCTGAGATAAAGAATCTTTGGTAACGAGAAAATCTGAGCAGAAAAGGAGACTTCTCTTCTACATCACAGTCTAATAATCTGTTTTCTATATACTCGGAGAGAAAGAGAAAGAATCTGTATGTCCATTCCTACCAAATCCTTTGTCCTGCTCGAAAGCTTACAAACTATTAGACCCAATTTCTAGGGACAGAATAACTCCCAAACGTTACAGAAACTAACTCATAAATGTTTTATTGCTCAGGCATAATAATATAATAATATCCAACGCCAAATTAGCCCTTTGGTCTGCTTCACAGGTCGATCACTACTAAAAATACCCTAGTTAAAATGTTCTTTCAGCAGAGACGATGCCCTCTTTGATATGTTCACTATTGCTATAACAAGGCTGCGTAAATTCATCTAATAAGTTCAAAAACTTCCCTTGACAACTCCGTTACATTGATTCTATAAATGCATTTCACTACCCATTTCGTTCCAAAGTTTCAACATTTACATAAGAGTAAATTCAAATGGCTACTTTCTCGTATACGATCCCCTTGCCTATCAGGTGCTCTACAACCTGTAACAACCGAGACCCTAATAAGCAAAACCTGAACAAAATCAAAATTACTGGGACTCCTGCCAGGTCCGTTAAGGTAGATACACTTAGCCAAACTGCTGGGGTGGCAACTACCTCAGTTGCTTCTGTCGAAAATGGCCATATCTCCAAAGAGCAGATACGTCAAAACATACCAACAAAGAAGCAGTTTGTTGATTATCATCGCCAAGGCCTCATCGTCGAAGAAGGTGTTGGGTACAGACAGACTGTTGTTATTAGGTCCTATGAAGTTGGTGCTGATAAAACTGCTACGCTCGAGAGCATCCTTAATCTACTTCAGGTAATTAAAAACTCAACTCTTACAAATTTATCCATCCAGTGCATAAAATGAGCGAAGCCTTTGTGCCACGCTGATGGGAATTCTTATGTAGTGTCAACCGTATTCTTAGTATTGTTCCCAAGTATGTAGGAAACAGCATTGAATCATGTATGGATGTCGGGACTTCTCAGCAATGGATTTGGAGCCACACATGGAATGATGAAAAACAATCTCATATGGGTTGTCTCAAGAATGCAAGTCCTCGTGGATCAATACCCAATCTGGTAGGGCCTCTCATCATTAACCACATAATGAACATTAGGAATATTTGTTCTGAGAAGCTTAATAGATTAGCAATAAATGAAAAGTCTCTGCAAGCTAAATTTTCCCAATGATTGACGAGTGTTTTCATGGTTTTGTGATCATCAAAAAGACTCGGGCCTATTAGGGTATACACATGAGAATAGAAAAGATGTGCATGTGATTTCCCTCATAATCAATGGCGTTTAATAGTGACATTGCTGTACCTTTTTTTACTATTCATTGTTAAAAGACGCTCATTCCTCTGAATCGCATATGGTCTGGAAACAGGTCTCGACACATTTTTAGCTCCTACGATTTAGGGTTTAGGATTTACGGAGTGGGATTTATAAGTTTTTTATACCACAATTGACAGGTAATCTCCATTCAAAAAAGTATCAAGGATGAAAAAACTTCCTGTAGCAATTTCTGTTCCTTTTTTAAGTAAGCTACAGGTTTTTGCACCACTTAAACAGCCTTAAATTTTCACTATATGGAATATTGACAATGAATCTCTATCTAACTGAGAAATTACCATCTTGTGGCAAGGCAACTGATATGATTAACGAATTGATGAGCGTGTCTTGCAGGGGAGAGATAGTGGAAATCGACACATGGGTTGGAGCATCAGGGAAGAATGGAATGCGGCGAGACTGGCTCATACGAAGCCAGGCAACAGGCCATGTCTTTGCACGTGCAACAAGGTTTATTTCATAACTCAATAATAATTTCTCTTTATCATTTAACTTGATCGTCCCGAATTGACAACTTCAATTTCAAACAGCACTTGGGTGATGATGAATGAAAAGACAAGGCGCCTCTCAAAGATGCCAGAGGAGGTCAGGGCTGAAATTTCACCTTGGTTTATAGAGAAACAAGCTATCCATGAAGATGTCCCAGAGAAAATCTCGAAGTTGGACAGCAATGCAAAATATGTGAACTCGAACTTGAAGGTGAACTTCGCAGAACCAAACTTCAAAAACAAATGCTACAAGTTAAGGCACTATAGACATGTACTAACAACTATCCTGGTTTCTAATTTTTAGCCCAAGAGGAGTGATTTGGATATGAACCAACATGTAAACAATGTGAAGTACGTTAGATGGATGCTGGAGGTAAAACATTAACCATCACCATATCTCTGATAACTCGTACAGAAAACCTTCTTGGCATGTTTGTTCTGTCTCAACTCATTTTTTCTACAGACAATTCCTGACCAGTTTTTGGAGTCTCATCAACTTTCCGGCATCATCTTAGAGTACAGAAGGGAGTGTGGGAGTTCAAATATAGTTCAATCACTCTGCGAACCCGACGAGGATGGAATCCTCAATAGTGGTTTGAAACAAAACGGCGACATGAGTCCGCTCAATAGGTTTTCTTTGACCTCAGAAATCATGGAAGGCAATGGACTACTAGGATCCTTGGATAATGTCCCTCTAAGATATACACATCTCCTTCAAGTCCAAGGAGATACTCAAAACGAAGAGATCGTAAGAGGAAAGACCATATGGAAGAAAAAGCAATCTAATATTGAGCTGTCTAATATGCCATTTTCCATTTAACAAGAAGCATTTAATGAGGGATCTTGCAAGCTGATCGTTTTTTAACGTCACCAGGCGAGAGAGACATCCACGATACGACAAGGCATGCTCTAAGAATAATCAAGTGAAATGCATACGCACATTCAAAAAAAAAAAAAAAACAGAGAGCTCCCATATTTACAATTTTCTACGTTCTGATCCTGTTTTTTAATAGGACCTGAATGGAGATCCGGATAAAGGTGCCCTTGGTACGAGGCGATTTCCTGGGAAGGTGGCATTAATCATGTACATGGCAGTAACTTTCAGGGTTAAAAAAAAAAACAAAACAAATAAAAAACACTCTTGGATGTGTCGAAAAGACTAATTGAAGATTCCTTCTCTGCCTGTATAAAGCAAGAGGACCATA
This sequence comes from Salix dunnii, assembly GCA_015731905.1. NCBI lineage: Eukaryota > Viridiplantae > Streptophyta > Magnoliopsida > Malpighiales > Salicaceae > Salix > Salix dunnii. Next base: position 6,692,480 of record CM027668.1, on the reverse strand, counting down.
CGTAAAGGAGTGATGTAATTATTATCATGCATGTTTAATAACACCAAAAAAAAATAAGAAACAAAAAGCAGAATATTCTTCCACTCATTGTGGGGAGAAGGAAAGGCGTCTTTCATCAAGGAAAATGTGTAGGAAACTATCTTATGGTTTAATAAATTTAAGTATAGTGTTTTCGAAGAAAAAGATTGAGATTATGGGTCGTGGGCGTATTGATTGCAACAACCAAATCCTGCATGGTTGAGAGAGAGAGAGACACATTCGATTAATATATACACGCACAGCGACATGGACACGGATTAAGAAAAGATTAGCTTTTCTAAATGATTCCCCCTTTCACTTTGATTGAACCAATGACTCCAGTTCACAAATATTCTTACGAAAATCGGGTAAACCTTGCGGAGTCTCTCTTTTAGAATTGTCGTAGGCGAACAAAGAGATTGCCTTCTGTCGAGCTTCAATTATTTGCACTATTGCTTCATAGGCTTCGCAAAAGTCGGAAAGAAAACCTTGAACTCTATAAGAACTGCCTTGAATAATTGCCAGTTTGAACCACAGGATTTACAGCAGGTGATAAGATAACGTCAAGAAACCGGATCGAATAACTGCCAGGATGCTTGTGGCGAACTAAACACAGCAATCATAAAAACGTAAACAGCAAAATATGCACGAATACTTAAGTTGAATCATATTTCAATGCTTCTAAGCATATGCTATAGAGCCAACGCAAAATATAAATATTTTTAACATTATGACAAAATGCCCCAAAGGAATTGTCAGGGATTGCATTTTCCAAAGAAAATGTGAAGTAAACTAAGGGCGTTAAAAATTGCTCAACTCTCAGATAAGCTGGAAAAACTTTGCCAATTTGATGATTGCTGCAAATTAGCAACACATGCCTACCATCAGAAGCATTTTCCAACTACCTATCATAAAAGAATTGAATGCTCTAAAACTGTGATCCTCTAACCTAAGAGAATAATATGCATTTACAATTCCATGATGCGATAGGGTATTTACAAGATGCATACCCATAAGGACATGAAGGAATAAAAGAATAGTGTACCATGCTAGCAAAATCATCGTATCTTTCTTCCCAAGCTTTTCCATGACCACATAATCAAGAATATTACAAGGCTAACTCCAACAGATGTCCAGAAGATGACCAACCATACGGGCATTGGTTTGGGATAAAGACCTGGCAGAAATCAAAACTATAGGTCATTGCTGCAGGAAATGAGTCATTTTGGATGCTTCAGCAATGCTGAATATTTTATCCAAGTGGAAGCATAAAATAACAAGACACAAATAGAGAGCATACCATGTCCAAACTTGATGCAAATGAGAAGTTCCACAATGCAAATAGCAAGGGAAAGCCAACAAAAAGCGCCAACCTTTTTCACAGGCTTTCTGGTAAATTGACATTATTTCAACAAGGATAAGCATACAGGTAATTCAGCCATATAACCAGCAGAACATTGGGAGAGAGAGGGGGAAGGGGGGGTACCGGTCTTGGAGATATGAATTGTATTCACGTGTTGTAGGTATGGCAATTAGCCACCACAAGATCAACCTGTACACTATTACGGGGTTCCGAGGAGGAACCCAGAGACAAAACTTCAAAAAGAATGTGTTGAGCTCTACCGTCAGGAAGACAATACAAAGACTAAGAACTTGGATAAATCGCCATGGACCAAGCAAGGGATGCCATTCATCTTTGTCCCACTGTGCTGGCGTAAATTGTCCCAGTGTTCGTTTGACCTATTTAGCAAGTGGTCAAGTTGCATGGTTAGAAATCATGCATCAGTATTCGTTAACACTGCAACAATATTTTAATCAAATGAAAATTATTTCTACTAAGATCAAGATTTGGAAGCCAAAGAGTACAGGTGTGAAACAGTGAGGGTGACTAAATTAGAGAGAGGAAAAAAGGTTTGAAATTCAAATAGCATGTACTAACTTCTGGTTTGTATTCGTAAAGAACATTGTACTTGCAACTAAAAAATGTCAAAAACAGACACAAAGGAACTTAGTTGTCGAGGCCATATTTTACCATTAATTAGAAAAAGTGACAAACACTCTTCTTCAGATATATTAAGGATGATACAGTCAGGTATAAGATTTCTTTCTTCCAGTGCAAGGGTGCAAAATGTTTCTCGTGATAATTTTTATTGACCTACTTTTCTACCCTCGAGGGGTGGAAGTTTTTAGCCTACCATGAATAATATTTTCAGTGGTTTCTTAAAATTTACTCGGCACCAGTATGTACAAACATTGTGAAGTAGTTTTAAAGACAAATTCTCAACCCAAATGATGGACATGAAATTGCCATTGTACTCTACTGGCGAGTAGAAGTGTGCACTTATAGATGACGCTGACTCAGAAAAGGGGAAGCAGAATAATGAGATTTCCAAGCATACCCTGCCCAATATATTAGGTTGGCGACTTATACCAACCCACTCGTATGTTTTTCCATCAAAATACCCGACTGTATGCATTCCAGCCCAAATACCTGCGAAGAAACCCAGCAGAACAGGTCACAATAAGCTACAATGAAATATTTTAAATGACAAGCCAAATTTTCAAAACTGCTGCACAAATCTCATTCATTTATCTTACGTAGTTTTAATGAATAGGATTAAATACTGGATATTTTAGCTTAGAATGTTGAGAGAGGAAGAATCTGATATTGCAAGAAACTGAGAGATTGCCAGGAAAGGGAGATCTTAAAGAATAAGAGGGAGGGGGAAGATTGCCAGAAGCTTCACATAATTTACAGGCCACTCAAAATGACCAAGATATTGTCTGCGACGGCTAAGAAAGATGCTAGTTATACTATAGTGGTGCATTAAAGCCCAGAATTGAGCCAAACTTAATACTAGTTTAGGTTTGAAAGGCAGAACATATCATGGCTGCTACATGGATATTCTGAACATATTTTACATCAATTGTATGGCCTTTTAGTTACACACAATAGTTAACACCTAAACAAAGAGCACATATCAAATAATCTCAATATATCCATGGACTAAAATTTTAAGAAATTTCATCCAAATCATTGAACCAGCAACCGTTTTGAAGGTAAAATTGAGTTTTCTACTCGTTTATATAAAATTAGAAATGCATCTTTGAACCACTTAACAGCCTAGCTTATCCAGGTTCCATCTGGCACTTGATTGTCATCATACTAAACTTCTACTAAAAATATTTAGCTATCATGATAACATTATAATTAACAACTATCCCTTAAAAATTGATGATTAATTAAATAGCCTAACACAACATTTCAGTTATGAGTGGATATGGATTTGATATGTGTGATAGGGTAAAGATTTATGCCCCCCTACCTGTGCATCTATATGATCATGTTCTGCATAAGAACATGCATGCCAGTTAAGACCGTCAAACCCCAACTGGCCTGTTGTCAACCCCAAACCAGTGAGACACTTAAATGGAGGTTAAATGTTCTGCAAAAGAAATTGAAATCATCTCCGAGTACACTACCACTCAATTTTATAGATATTGATGTTGTTTCTTTTGTTTCATTGGGAGGCCAATGGGCCTCATAGGCTAAACATTGAAGGGTACCCTGAGCCCTCTAAAGTGGAAATCAAAATTGTAACCACTTGAGTAGTGCATTATTCTCTCCAATCATTTTATATATATATATTCAACTACCATCTAGAAAATGCCTCTTCATTTTAACTTCTTCAAACTCCTGAAATCTCCCACAGCCAGACTTTATATTCATAAACAATTATTCATTAATCAAAATGACAGCCTGACAAAGCAAACAAAAAAAAAGAAGCAGCTCAAGAATTCTCACCAAACCAATTGCATATCAAAATATCAAGAACGATACTGTCCCACCAGCATTCATTGAAGTTTGGTAGCATGTGGCGAAAGGTAAACTGAAAATACCAGTGATAAAGTTAGTTGATCAGATTGAAAACATATAGCTGAGGACATATTTCAGAGACAGACTAGGAGGCTGAGAACAACCAGTGTCGGAAAAAGATGGGGCTAACAAAAGGAAATGTTGCTATTGGCTAGCTACTAACCTCCATCAGCTCAAAACCAATTGACAACACCCATAGAAGCGGCTGATTACGGATTAATATAGCCTTGCCCCACCATCCAAAGATGTGTGCTAGAACAAATTCATCAAAAAGAGTGTCCTGGGAAAAAAATCAGAATTATTTTAAATCCAGATACTCTGTGTGTGTGTGTGTGTGCGGGGGGGGGTCTAACAAAAGAAATTATACCAAAACATTCTTAAACTTGCTTGCAGGATTTTCAGGCACATAAATGCGACAATCAGCGCCGTATGATCTTTCAGGTAGTTCTGCATAAGAAAAGGTGTGGAAAATAATGAAGATGGTTAAGCAAGATGTCAAAATCCCGCCAATATGAGACTGAGATGTTAGGTATCTTACAGGTGTACTGTGGCTGCAATACAGAATGATTTATCAACTCATTTAGTGATTTTTTATGGTTATGGTGAGTTACAAAGCATTACCTATTCCAAGGTCAGGATGGAGAAACTTCATAAATTGCCGTGCATCATCACGCCTCTGCAAAGGTCATATTTTAACCTTCAGTCAGTAACTATTCTTTAACATGCACAGATCCATCCAACAAGTAACATTAGCTCATGAAGGGTGCACTAAGAAATGAAGAGCATCTAATTGATAAGTATATGTCAAATTTTAACACGTATGATTCATATGGACAGAATGAGCTCAATTTGGATTGACATATAGAAATCTAAAAGTGTTCATTGTATGCTATTTCTTGAGATAGGATCAAAAGACATTTGATTATGTTAGTTTTTCAGATAAGATTCAAAATACAAACATGTATATGAGCGTGGAAACTATCTCTGTTAGAGCAATTTTCCTGTCACAAACATGCATGCACATGTTTACAGACACAAAACCAGATCATGTAATGCACATGTGAGAGGAAAGTTAGCTTAAAAAAAATCTGGAGAAGCGAGTTGGTGAAGGTGCAACAGCTTAGCACAAGTATGCATGAAAGAGAAGTCTTCACAAAAAGAAAACCAACCTGAAAAAGCAGAAATGTGAGGGCAACAAGATAAACAATTGCCAATCCATGAACCAACCGCCAAATTGCTGGATGTGGCCTAATTAGAACCCTACAAAAAAATAAAAATCTGCATATGTTAAGAATTCAATTGAGAGCCATGTTAAACCTATATAATTTGTCACATAAGTTTGCAAATCAGCCAGATAATTTATGTCCCCTTGCACCCACATGTTTCTGATATTTCCTCATACTAATTAGCATGACAACCAAGTTACATTGAAACCTAAAACTACCTGAAATGCATCATTTATAATCTGTGATTGTTGGTCAACTAAAGCCCCAACAAATAAGTTAAGCACTTGCATGCTAAATTTTATATTCTTAAATTTCAAGGTGACAAAATAAAACATAACATGTGCTTAATGATTTGATATACAAATTCAAGTAACAGCATAAAAACAAATTTCAGGATAACTCAATCCAGCAACTTACGTTGAAGGGGCCTGTAGCAAGCAATAACCAAGAAAAACTGCAGTCATTGCCCATATACCCCTGCAAGAAATAGCACATCATGAGGCATTTAACATAATTTTGCATTCCATCAGAGTATAAAATCAAATTAGCAAGCCCAAACAAAAACACTAACAGGTATGTACAAACCGTTTCACGGATATAACAACATCACCAGATGTGCTGCTCTCCGGATCTAGGGCTCCACTCGCCCATCTAGTAATCACATAAACAGACAATAAATGAAAACTTGTTGAAGAAATTTAGTACTCTTTAAGCTGCTGTAGTAATGCACGACTGTGTTTTAAATAAATGTATGGTCATCTTCTGCACAGACAACAACCAGTCACAAATCAATATTCTATATCCAAAAGAACAGACAAACACTATAAACACAAGCAGACCATGTTTAGGCAGGCACAAAACATCTCTGGGTCGGTAAACTAACTAGAAGCATGCACCCAGATCATCAATATCATTCATTTGAATTCACTGGCATTAGGGGAAAAAGAGAAAACCTAAAACAGAGTGAACTGCAGGTGTCCAATATCGACAGCTTAACCAAAAGAAAGCCTCCTCTGACAATATGAAATGACATGCAGACGTTCAGGTTACATGTTTCATTAACATGGTCACACTTATTGCTTGAGTATTTGTAAAGAAAAAATAATGCCTTGCCAGATTCCAGAATTAAACTGCAAAGTAAGAATTGGACACCAAGGACAACATTCTTTGGTTGAACTTGGAGAATCATAAGATTAAAATTACCAAGTGCATCACCCTCTGTTTGATACAAGAAAAGGAACTTCATTTGATCAAAGCAAATTGATTAAGAGCGACACTTTCAACCTATGAAAAGACTGTAAAAGCACCAAGCGCATCTCTGAATCAACCCAGACTAACAGTTGGATATAGCAATACAGTCACAGAACAATTTGCAATTTTGACGACCAACAGTTACAAATATTTTCTTACAGAGGACCAATAGAAGATCCATTATAATAGCAGAGCCAACAGGCTCTAGTTGAGAGACAAAAAATACAAGTACAGAGAAAAAAACAATTCAGGCAGGCTAGAAACACTTAAGAGGTTAAATATCTAAAATTTAACATCTATTATAACAAATTTTAACATATCGATTTATAAAGAGGTTGATTGGCCAAATTTAAGATGCTGATAAAAATGTAGAAGTCACTCACATTAGAAAGCAAGCACCAATAAGCAACAACGAAATAGTTCGAGGCTTATATGCCCATGCAGTCCAGGGATCTACATCACCAACACTTGCTAATGCTGTATCACCGTTTGTATGAGCAAAATGGTCCTTTCTTCTCACTCTTGTTTGACCATTCAGCTCCATGATCACCAGTGCTAAACAGATACAACTTGCTCACTGAAAATCATAGATCAAGTAAGAGATGGAGAGTGCTTCCAAGAGAGGGGGGAACCAAACTTGCCCTCACCACCCATAAAAAGTAAATTATGTGAACAATTGAAAATAATAATAACAGAGTTTCAAGCCATATGGGAGAACATTAGTTTATATGAAAGTGGCAAGGAAACAAGAAACGATTGTTCAGAAGATGATCAACAACCATATCAGCAGTGCAAGCCTGCAGGAGACTCATTAAAGATAGGCCAATATGACTTCTTTCTGTTGTGAGGCCAAACATGATTACCAATTAATTATATCTCACAATTGATTTCCACTAACCAGCTATAATTTCGAGAAGCAAACGTAAAATGTAATTCTAAAGATTCTTTTTTGTACACGAAAAAACATAACTGGAACCAATACAGCAGCTAACACAAATTCTTATATTAGAAAACTAAAGGCAGGCAATAAGTTATGTATGGTGATAAATCTGTTTTTCATTTCTTGGCCCCATTCCATACTAAACATGATTGTTTTGTTATTCAAATGTTATGAGTGCTAGATCAGATAAAATTCAATTTCGATGAGACTACCAGACATGACCTTCATTGTTGATTCAAGGAGCAGAAGGCATTACAAAACATGTGAGGTACAAGAATTCAGAAACATTCCAATAAATGTGATCAAGCACAATACCAACCACCTTGTCATACATAAAAGCACGGTCCCGTAGTAATACCCTAAAGTAATGTTGTCATTGATTAGCATTCTTAAATAAGAATGCAACCCATTTCATGTAAGCTCTCGTCCTAAAAAACAGTATTCAATACACGCATAGGATTCACCAACAGAAACTTATAGGAGAAACAATAAGAAACTTATACCAGCATAACCGATTTCAAAACTCTCTCTCATGTTATTTGACTAAAAATTAAGAAAAACTGATTAACAAGACCCTTAAAAAAGATCCCAACTTTTAACTGTATTCCATTACTCTTCAAACTTTTCCACATTTTTTCTTCCTTTTTTTTTTCAAAAGCCTGACTGTACAAGGATAAATTTGACAAAGCGCAGAAGATACTTGTCTAAGAAACTTCAAACCCCTGTAACGATAAAGCCAGAAATGAAGTCCTTGTAATTGCGTTATAATCTCAAAAATATGCCACAGCTTCGCTTCAGAGAATTGATAGGATTCAAAAACCAGGGTATGAAAATTTAAGAGGTTGGACCAAGCTAAATCTCTTATAACCCAGTAATCATTGAATAGCTACAATATTAAAACCCAGTAATCATTGAATAGCTACAATATTAAAAACCAGTAATCATTGAAAAGAGGTCACAGCTTTATGACTAAGAAAAGCGGTCAAAACTAAGACATGAGAAGAAATAAGCAACCTTTTTTCATTTATTAAAAGGATAATAAATTTACAAAACATGCAAATCACAGATTGAAAAAACAAATTAATTAGTACAAAGAATAAGACCCCACAAGAAATGAGGCAGTTAGTTACCAAGTCATGTAACTACCGAGCAGTACAGCCTGTATAGCTACTATGCAGCTTATAACAGGCATCATTACTACTTCTTAAAATACTACTCTCCATCATTATAACCAAAAACTCATGGGAAGGAGCCATTTTTAATGATGATAAAAAAGAAAATATCATTTTCATAGGTAACCCAGAAACCTCAACAGTTAAAGACGTGATAGAATTTACAGAAACTTGATTAGAAAAAAAACACATCTGATACATCAAATTAGAACAGCAAATTCACAAGAGAATCATTAAATGATTTATACATAACTAAATCACAACTTGGGTATCCTATAATTCAGAATCGAATCATTGCATGCAATTAAGAAAGCCTTGATAAGAGAAGCAAGAAATAGTTTGAGTAACAGATTCAAAATGGCAACGGTGAATGCTATTAGTGTATGTTGACAGAGAGAAACGACAAAACAAAAAACAGGTAGATGAATGAATGAATAAGAGGCCTTGTTTATAAAAACTGTTTCTGGGTATTTTTATTTAATCAAAAATGCAACAACACTGTTACTCCTGATATTTATTTCAGAAAAGAAAAAAGAAAAACAGATATACAGAAAGTGCCTGAAAAGGCAAAATGGGCTTTTCATTCTTCTTACTATTTTGTTGTGCACTTACGTAAGAAGAGAAGAAAGATCCCTGGCAGTACGATATTGCAGGCGAATACAAATTAGACCTTGACCGTCCGATCAGGTAATCGAAATCAAGAACAAGTAGAGGAGGAGGAGGAGGAGGAGAGGGAGTTGAAGTATGGCTTCAAAAGAAAGAAAGAAAAACGTTAAACGGGTCTCTCTCTCTCTCCATAGGAGCAAACAAAATCTGGATCGGTGCGAGGTATGATTAATTGCAGTGAAGAGAGGAAACGAAGTACATAATATCAGAGGAGGAGGTTAAAAGAAAAAAGAAGGCAAAAAGGCTTTGTTTTTGTTGATAATCAATAAAAGAGAGAGATGATGGTCACGAAGATGATGAGAGAGGGAGTGGATTACTTCGCTACTGCTTGTTCAAAAGCTAGAGAGAGAAAGAGAAGAAGAAGAAAGTACGATGGTCAAAGATAGATTTTGGAGATGTTTTATTAGTTTAGATAGTTCCTCAGTTACACGGAGGGGGCGGACGGGTTTCAGGCTTTTAAAAAAGAAAAATCCCATGACAAAAGTCTAACTTAGTACTTATATTTTTAGTAAACATTGGAGTCCATCCCTCTTCTCGTTTTTTATTTATGTTACTATTCATGTCCTAACTTCAGTTCTCCGTTAATTAGCTGTTGACTGTTAAGTTGTGAGCCATCGCCAATTCGACATTTTTTTATTTTAAGAATGAATATATTTTCTTTTTCAATTAAATCTTCTAATCTTATTCGCTGTAAGATTTAATTAAAAAAAATTAAAAATCATATTTCATTGCCAAGACAAGGTTTATTGTACATTAAAACAATGAAATGATTATTTTGCCCTTTAAAAAAATATCAGCAACCTTGCAATTTAGGGGGTATTGCGGTTTTTTAACATGATTTATTAGTCATTTCCAAATAAATTTGAATAAGTTGATCTTATTATATTGTTTTGACATATTAAAATGATTTAATTATACTTAAGAGAAAGAAAAAAATGTAAATTTTGCATAAAGAGGCTTTTTAGTTTTTTTTAAGTATGATAAAATGATTTAATTACTTTTAAAATAAATAAATAAATAAAACTCTTAAGATGGTGCAAAATAGCACTTTCATCTTTTTATTATGATTTTTTTTCACAATTATATTCACTTTCAAGTGGTTTGATAATTTAACAAATATAAATATTATTAAAAAAAAAACATTGAATATCTATGTTGCACATGTATCTCGTGTTCATTAACCAGACACCACTTTTCACAGCTACATTTGAATCTTCTTGATTATCCCTCGGTGATGTGTGTGCCTATATAACTAATGAGTTTGTCTTTGTTAACCTTTTATTTATTTATGTTATTTTCTCTTTTTCCTTTGTTTTCCATGTTTGGTCTTAGAAATTTCATAGTGTTTCTCGAATTGTTTTTTCTTTAAATTTGATCTATGTTTTTTTTTATTGTTTTATATATAAAAAATATTTTATAAAATTAGAATCTGTTTTTCAATCCCATCCCTCTTTTATTCTTTTTATGTCAAAAAAAAATTATTTTTTTCATTTGAGATAGTTTTTCTTTTTATTTTGCGATTCCATCATCCTTTATTTTATTGTTCCCATCAAATTTTATTGTTGTTCTTTATATTTACTTAATATTTTTTTTTAATTTTATACTTCAATATTAAATTAATTAAGAATTTAATTTCTTTTATTGAACATGGGTTTATAATTTCATAGTTTGTGAATTTGGAATATTAACTTTGGTCTAGAATGTTCATTCATGTTTGCATGGTTTTTTAATCCATTTTTTATAATATTAACATTCATCATTTATTTAAGATAAAGCTATGTTATTTATTATTTTTTGTTTGTTGATTGTGAAAATGATATGGATTATCGCGGCCTTCAGCACTAGATTGTTTGATAATTAAGCTTTGTAGTTTTATTCGACTTGTTTTCAACAATATTACTCTGGTATCACAACCAAACCACAAAATTTGCATGCAATCTGGGTGGACTTAGGTTGGGTTTTTTATCTTGTTTTTTATTATGTGTATTTTTCAAAAAAAAATCATCAATATTTATTTGTTGTAAATTGTCGTGCTTTATCTATTTTAAATGCTATGGGGCAGGTTATTGCATTCTCTTTTGATGTTTTCTTCAATATCAGGTAAACATCCTTTTAACATTTGGTTTTTTATTTCAACTTTATTCTTTAACATCGAATTGATTGAGGACTTATTTTTGTGCTTTGTTTATTGCTTTTTGTGTTTATAAGGCTACCCCAATCTCACGCATATGTTTCACAGGCATAACCCAGTTTGATTATGGTTTTCTCTTTGACACCGAGTTGTTTGATAATATATTTTCATGATTTTATTCATTTTTCTTTCAATAGGTTAACCCGTTGTCAACATTTGATTTTAAAAAAATATATTTCAATTTCATTTTTGAGAATTGGTCTCAAACCTTTACTGTCTTCATTTTTATGGAGTTTGTTTCAATTTTATGTTCATAAGTGCACGGTCGTCAGATTAACCTAGTTTAGCTTGGGTTTTTTATTTTATTTTATTTTTCAATATTAGATTATTTGATAATTAAACTTCATAATTTTATTTAATTTGCTTCTAATAGAATTATATCAATATCATAAACAAGGCAAGCCTACTCAAATGGGCTCAGATAGTTTCTTATCTTCTTCTTTTTCTGTCAATATTTTTCATTTTGTTTGTTGCCATTATATTTTTTCACCATGTCATTAAATCATTTAACTATATTAAACTCAAGCAATTAAATAACTCAAATCTTTCTCTTTTTTTGGCTATTCAGGAATTCTTGCATGGTCTTAGCGCGGAACACCAATCTAACTCGATTAGTAAAATAAAACTTCTCTGGATTTCCACCAAACCGTATCAAACAATTTGTTGCTTTATTTTTTTTTCTGCTTATTCTTAGGTTTGTTGTTTACAGTTCTTCTAGCTTTTAACATTCTTGTTTATATATATATATATATATATATATATATATATATATATTCAATCAACCTTTTGTCGAAACCTGTATCGATCATCAGCAAACTCGTTTTCTCTTTGATCTTGTTCTCTTTCTTAAGATCCATAGTTACTGCTACACCACCAGTAGCAATCATGAACGTCACCTTAAAAGGCTGGTTGTGATTTTTTTTTTTTATGATTGTATGTGAAAATAGAAAGTATATCAAATAATGAAGCCAGTGTTCGAACGTTTACAAGAATTTACACACTTGCTGGTGAATCAACAGTCAATAAAATCGACGGGCTAAGGCTACTTTATGATTTTCGAAATGGAAGAAGAGACTACTTAGCTTGACCAGAAATTAATTTATGATTTTCGAAATGGCTGGCAAGCAAATTTACATGAATTTCTCAGAGAAATCACAAAATGTTCGTTCTTTAGAATTAAAAGAAGAAAAATAGATGACTCGTTTTCGAATTTTTTAGGGTTCTTTCGATTGGTCGATGCACCATGGTTTTATTAGGCATAAATGACGGTTTAGTCCGTCAATAAAACTTGTAATAAATATGGAGTTGAATCGGTAAGACAAGGAGTGGAAATATACAACATCACTCTCAGCTAAACCTCACATGCCTGGTGGGGATTTTATTCTACTAGACAATATCATTTAGGTAATAACTCGTGTTTTATTCTCTAACAGACATCATGAAATGGATAAGAGTTCTCTTAACAAGAGTTGCATGATTTATGAAGATTAACTTTTGAGCTTGATTGATACTTTAAAGGTTACTTTTCGTACTCAACGCAGGAAATAAAAATGAATAAATTAGAGAAATATTTGATTAAAAAAAAATCAAAACAACTACTTTTAACAAAAAAAAAATATAAATTATAACCAACATGTTGAAAGTTGAAAAGGGTGTTTAAGATTGTGGTGATAATTATTTTTCAAAATATTTCTCACTCAAAACAATATTAAAATAATATGTTTTTAATTTTTATTTAATTTTTATTTTTTTATATTAACACATCAAAACGATATAAAAATTTTATAACAATAATTTGAAGCCATAATATCAAATTTCAACCCTAAAAAAGGACTGAAACTCTATATTAAACACCTCCAAAATCATTTTTACTTGTTTTTGTAATAATCTTTTAACTCATATTAAAAAAATTTAATTCTGACCAAGCATTTTATAAAGAAAATCTTAGAGTTAAAAATACAAAAAAAAAAAAAAAAAGCAACGTTGTCTTATTTTAGCGGATCACACATATTTTTTTCCTTCGATTAAAATCTTAAAACACCTTCTTCTTCTTCTTCTTGGCTCGACGTCGACGCCACGGTGACAATGATTCAATGAATGAATGTGATAAGCCACTTAGTCAGTGTTTAAAACGCACAAGTAACACCTTTTAATTGGAAGGAACAAAAAAAGATTTAGCAGCGATACACCGACATGAAACAAAAACACGACCGCAAACAAGCACTGCAATTACAAGGGGGGAAGAATCACAGGCATTGTCGGTGAGAAAAGAAAGTTGATATTTCAGATCTAAAGATAAATAAAAATAAAAAAGTAGCAGTGATTTATGCTTTAATGATATCCATTAATGATGGGATTGGATTCAGTTTGACCATTCAATTGATATCATTGCAGGCTCTGCCACTCACCTGAAAGGTATGTTTTGTTCAAACAAGCGGGGGTCTCTCTCTAGGCTGCTAGCCTCGTAAAAAGAGATAAGCTCTTCTCTCCTTTCAAAATGATTTCGATGTGCTAGTCAATCATGATGATAGGATCAATGCAATCAGTCAGGATCCGTTTCTGGGATTTTTTCTCCTGGAAAGATAGCGCAGTTGCAGTGCAGTTGTAATTTTTAAATATTGGTTTTATAGACACCCTGCATATTTCATGCAAATTAATACAAACACAAAAGTTAATTCAGATTCTTATTAATATTTAACAATTAAATTATGAATTTCAAGATCAAATGGTTAGGAAATATAAGAGTAGATAGTTTGATGCGTGAGGAGAGATTATCTAGCAAAAAAGATAACGGGATAATGAGTCAACAAAAAGACATTGAGACTCTGTTTTCTACACATTATGTATTGTTAACAAGATATCAGCAATTTTTTTTTTTTATAGCCTGTGTTATTTTTATAAAATGTTATAATATTAAACTATTTTTTTTGCAAAAAATATTTGTTCACGATTTTTTTTTCCATGGATTGTTTTTTAAATATTTTAATGTATTAAAAAATATTTCAGTTGTTAAATAAACTAGCTATATGACTTGTGTGTCTCGACGAGTTTGGTTTTTTTTTCTCTATAGAAAAAAAAAAGAATTTGCAAACGTTTATAACATACTTTTTAGCCCATGAAAGATTAACCACAAATAAAAACTCCTATGCATGTATTTAATTGAATACATTGATGATCATTTTCTTTCAATCATGCCACTCCGTGACATGTATCAAACATTTGATCTTCAATTTAGCCAAAAACACTTTGGTGACCAAAATAAAAAAGTATCTAGGGAGTCCATGGTATAGCGTTAGAGGAAGCACGATGTGTTGATATATGATATTTCTCCTTAGCAATCTCTGTGTGTGTGTATATGTTTATTAATGGTTTTTTTAATAATGATACTAAAATTAAAAAAAATAATGATGATGATGATAAAAATAATAATGATGGTGGTAATATTTATTACGATGATTGTGATAGTTTGTGATTGTAATTGTCATGACACGGAGATTGTGATAATGATTAATGAATAATGATTATTTTAATACTAATTTGATATTAGATAAAGATAATGTTATTATTGTAATGATTGCGTTGATAATTAATAATAGTTGTTTAATAAAATAGTAGTTGCATTTATATATAAATAATATGTTTATAATGATACGAGTGGTGATGAACACTCAGCGACTGTTGTGTCTTGTGATGATGATCATAATAGTTCATGGTAGTGGTGATTACAATGATTAATAAATAAATTTTTTAAATGTATAGAGAAAACATGATGATTGGTGGCACTGCAATATAAAATGGTTCAAGATTCATTATGCAATCGAAATGGGTTGATGACTTTTTTTTTTATATTGGTTTTTAAAACTAGAATATTGAGATCCAAGGAAAATGTTATTAAAAAAATATATTAAGCGTGTGAATAAAAAAGTTCATCGTTCGAGGAAGAGATTAGCTTATGCTGTGACCCGAGTGTATTGTAGCGTCGAAGATGCTATGTGTTTTTTATTCGGTGATAAGAATATTTATTTATTCAACGAAGAAAAATAATAATTCAAGCAAGCTTAAAGTATAAAAATAATGATAAAGATTGCTCCGGTTAAAGAAGCTGATATAAGTGTGGCACTGCTAGCTCGGCCAGGTGACTTGACAGGCACTGAAACATTAAATTTCTTTCTGGTGCCATTTCCAGGCTGCTCGGAAGTACTATAACAGCATGAGCACAGCTTTGACTGCTCGGGGTGTTTGCATTCCGTTTTTAATTTTTAATTTTAAATTAATTCTTTTAATATTTTTAGATTATTTACTCTACATGGTACCTATACAGAGACTTGTTGACTTTTAACCCTTTTTTATTTTAAATTATTTTTTTAATGGTATTGAATAGTTTAAATATACTAATATTAAAAATAAATTTCAAAAAATAATTACAATCATCATTCATTGTTACGGTGTCATTAATTGAACGTGTGCCAGTAAGGTCAGAATAATGCTCTCGCACACACTGCTGAGACGGCGTCTGGACATGTCTGTACGAAATGAAAAAAAAGGGACATCTCGGAGGGACATGAGAGAATAATAGATTTACAGGGAAACCATTTTCTTTTAAAATTAATTTTTTAAAAGCTCTAAATATAAAAGAAAATATATTTTTAAATCATTTTGATATAAAAATATCAAAGCTAGTTTTTAAAAAATATATATTATTTTAATTTATTTTAAAATTAAAAATATTTTAAAAAATAATTTCAATCATTTCTATAAAATAATCATTATGCAGAGAGAGCATAGAGAGAGAAAAGGCTGTGGCAAGTCTATTGAAAACATTTTCAATCCCTTATTTCTGTTTCGACAAAATTTGAAAACAAAACAAAAAACATTCTATAAATGATACGAACAGCTTGGTAATTATTCAAGCCTACTTCCGCTATCGATCCTAGTGAGCTAACTTTTTAAATGAATTAATATGATATTTTTACAGAAGGATTCCTTTTTAAAAAAAATAGTAGCAAATAATACAATATGATATTAATTTCGTAAAATAACATATTTTTCACTTGTCATGTTGTAAAAGTACAATATTTACTTAAATATTGTTATTTCTAAAAGACTAATAATATTTAATAAATATAATGCTTTTGAAATACAACCAGGTGAAACTACAATTATCTTACTCAACTCGTCAACCAATTGAATTTAATTGTTTTAATTGATTGATCATTTCACATAAAAAATTATATTTTTATAAATTTCTCATTCAAAATATATTTTTATACGCATATATGTTGTCCAATTTATTGATTAAAATATAGACTCTCGTTAAAATCTCAAAAGGTTATTATGTAGGTAGTATTTGTCCTCTATTTTTCAATGTTGATTATACATACATATATTGTCTAATTTGTTGATTAAAATATAGACTCTCGTTAAAATCTCAAAAGGTTATTATGTAGATAGTATTTGTCCTCTATTTTTCAATGTTGATGATGTAATATATTTGCAATAACAGATTATTTTGAGCAACCAGATATAAATTTAGTATAACCAAACAAAAAATTGTCTCAAAGAGATTGTGTTGATGATTTAATACATATATTTATAGATTAGTGATACAGGTCTGGAAAAAAAAAACTATGGTATAACCAAATCAAAATAAGAAATTAAAAATATCATAACTTTGATTATTATATCATGATAGAATTTAATGGAGATTGTTTTCCTTCTAGAAGCCACGACATAGCTATTGGATATCAAAATATAAAAAATCTTATCAAAACTCATTTTTTGATGTTTTGAAATTTTTATTATGATTTTCAAAGGTAAAAAGTGTGGTGCGTTAATGAAACTATATTTTTTTATTAGTGTAATAATTGCACAATTTGTCCTATTATCGAATAACTTTTCAAATGAATGGCATATTTATCGAATTATTTAATGGGGGACAGAAGACATCAAACTGCCACTTCTGTTAGAAGTGACAACAAGACCCGAGAGAGAGGGAGATGCCAAACAAAGACACACACACAAAGACAAAACGGGTCAACACAATAGTCGCAGCCACAATGACTGTGTCACCTATAAAGATTGTATTATTATTGCCCCTACACATATTCCTGCATTAATTTCCCTTCTCTCCCTTTCTAGGGCAACAGTACCCCGTAGGTAGCTGTGCTCAGTGTTTTCATGTGGGGTTCCTACCTGAAAATAAATGATGATACCACTGGAAAAAAAAGAAAAAGAAATAAAGCATCGGTAGAATATTCCAGCTGGGAGAATGAAATCTTGAGTTGTGATGCATGAACAACTGCCCTCTTGTTATGAAGGGCCCCCACCGAGGTCAGTAGGTGCGGCCTCTGCCAGGGAAGGTTCCTGGGTTTACAAATTGGGTTGCAGCTGTAGTGGCACTTCAAATATATATATATATATATAAAGCTAGAAAAGCTTCAGACGGGATTCTCATCTTTTGAATTTTTCCACATAAAATCCGTGTAAACACATCAAGATTTTAGTTATGATACGAATTTAGATTGTTTTTCAGCCGGAAAGGAAAAAAAAACCTCACCGTACATATGATGTGAAGTGGATGCCAACTTCCTCGTGAAAAATTTGTTTATTATTAAAAAAATACTTTTCAATTATAAAAATAACTTAATTTCCAATAAAATGATTTTTTTGAATGTTTCAAAAAATGTAAGAGACTCGAAAATATTTTATTATTTATTGATTATATCAATTTTAGTTTTAGCTTTATGATACACATTTTATTTAATTTTTTTTTTAAATATCATCCCTTGGAATTTGATTTTTTATCAGTTTTAGTCAACAATATTTTAATTGTATTTTCCTTTTTTTATTTATCCAACATGGTCATAATTATTTTGATTGTTATTTATTTTATTTGAAATAATTTATAAAAGTATATATTTTTAATTTTATTATTTATCATATTTGGTTTTTATTATTTTAATTACTATTTATTTTGTTTGAATTAATTTTTAAAATTACTATTTTTTTAATTTTATCCTTCAACTTCTCTATCTATAAAACTTGGTCCTGACTTAACAAAATTAAAATATTTTCTAGCTCAATAACAAATTCCATCCTTGAACTTAATATTTCACGTGAATTGAGCTCTAATATTTTGTTTTGTGAGGTCGTATTCTTGAATTTCCTTTGCTGTCTTATATTTTCTTATCGTCCAGCTATCCAACGGTTATGGAACTCGTGACCGGATGATATCAAATCGATTGTTTGTAATATATGGCGGTGAATGACCTAGTTATTTTCTTTTCAAACTCATGGACCACTTTTGCACGTGAATGGCAGCTGGTCCTACTTGACCACGTGCTTCTCAGTCCACGTGTCTCTTTGTCTCGTACGATTTACATGTGAATTTGTAGACCCGGTGAAAAAAAAAGATGAAAGAGCTAATGCGCGACACGTATAAGATTTAACACACTATCCCTTGAAATGTTTTTTTATTCGATTAAACTGATTTCATGCTTTTATAAGATAAGCACATACTCATTTTAACCGGAAAAAATCTGCGAATCAGATCTCTAAGCTTTTCATTACCCTATCAAGCAACTCGTGTAATCGGAGTTAGGGGTGCTGCCATGAACGTCCGAGCTCTCTGACATCTGAGAAATTGGACTTGAAATGGCACATCAAAAGAATTGCTTGTTTAGCCGTACGTACGAGTTTTGAAACTCTAAGGTACGGATCTAAGAGAAGAAATTCACTCGTTTATTTCGAGTTTGTTTTTATTACATTTTTTTCGTGATTAAGAATTTTTAAAAAATAATTTTAATTATAATTTAAAATAATTTTAAAAATATTTATTTAAAATTATAATTTAATTTGAAATTAATAAAAAATAATTGATTAAAATTTAATAATCTTTTATATAAACCATTCATATATTATGTGAACACTCCGTCTCCCTCTCTCGAGTATTATATCGAAAAACAAAAATTGAAAAGCAGTGAGTTCTATGCATTTTATTATGTGATATTCATGTCATATTTTAACTTTTCATATTTAATCAAACACTAAATTAAAAAATATTTTTGTAATTTCTGACTACACCACAAAAACAAACATTCATTTTGACTAGGAATAACAGGTCTTCAACATGGAGATTCTTAAATTGTGAAGGCTTCGTGACTTGCCTGTTCAGTGACTTTGGCAATGAATAATCCCAAAATTATAACTTGTATCTTATCATCTAATGAGATCAATTAACCGATCCTCATACGTAAAAAAAACTATATGGTTAGTCACTATTTCGCATTCTTTTTTTAATTGACTCCTTTCCATTTTATGTATTTTCAATTTATTTAATAAAGAAAGAGATAATTAAGGAAGATGACAAGGGAAAAAAAGTATTTAGATGAAAAAAATCCATTAAACTAACGGTAGTGAACGGTGGTCAAGAGACTTTTATCAATTTCATCCCTAAAATAATTAAATATTATATAACATCACCCCCCCAATTCATTCAATGCTAGAAAGAAATAACACATTTCATCTGATTTGGATATAATCTCTACGTGTTCTCCGATTAACTCTTCCAATTTTCATGGACCGTAGCGCTTTGCCATCTCAATTTATAATATAATTTTTACATAATGTCTTATTATGTAATTTCGTATAACACCTTCCATTTGCTGTTAGGTTCCCATTCAAAGATAACAGGAATATTATTACAATTATGCCATTAATTACAATATATTGTCATTCCTAAACGATAAATACCTTCTAGATAGCCATCGATCACTTTTTCGGGTGATTTATGCTTTTAATTTATTATGCCATTAATTATGTCAAATTTTTTTGTAATTTATAAAAAGTGAGGCAGCAAAGTGTTACTGTCATATCCAAATGTAGGGTGTTTAAGATAATTTATCCCTATTTATTTCATCATTTTCGGCCTATTTTAGTCCAGCAATGATGGCACATTAGGATTAAAAGAAATTAATGAGCACGTGCAAACCACAGTCAAAATCGACATAATGTCTTAAGTGCCATTAATAATGAATAAATATGAGAATGGCATTGTCTAAAATCACATGCGTTTTAAATTCTTCGATAAACTTAGGATGTTTGAGACTCAATTGACAATAACATCATACATTTAGGACTAAACATGTTTTCCTTGATTATTTATGATATTACAGGGACTGATTTGTTATATGTAATAAACTACAGAGACTGGGTTAAAATGAACTCAAGAAATTATATTTTCAAGGACATTTATTTGGCTCGAAGACTGCTATAATTTTTTAATGAATAAGAAACGTATTTTTCTTAGAATTATCAGGACATTACGGGGTTAAAAAGAGGTTCCTCCAACCCAAGCAAAGGCACATGGCTGTTCCATGGACCGGCAGCGTCCCTGATATCGTGAGATTCCCCTGCCATTGACCTCCTCTCGTTTTTTTGTGTAATATATAAATATATTTTATGTGCACTGACCCTCTAATTAAAATTTGTTGTATATAATTTTATATAATTAAATGCTAAATTCATATATCAATCAAAATTTAAATTATAAATATTTTTAATTATTCTTGCTCAAACTCCAATTGAATTTCCAATGCAATAGCAATAACACGACTTCAAAATAATAATAAAAAATTTGAGAAAAGCCTTCTGATCTATACCTACTAGTAGCTATAAATGGAGTACATATCCTATTATTTATAGGTAGATTAGTGATCTCTCTCATTAATTTATTAGTTAATTTTCTCCTCTCATCAAGAAGAAAATTAGACAACCGATTCCCATGATCATGGGTTAGATCATAAGTTTGAATAAACAAGAACATGGTATGTCATGAGGGTCATAATAATAATTTCTAACATTCTCTCACTTAGCTCTTATAACACATAAACTCCTTATTATGTTCTGTTCTTTAACATGATCATGGAATCCTCCCGCTCGTATAAAAAAAAATACTACACATGAATCATAACCGTAAAACCATTATATAATAAGTCATTCATTCCATATATCATATAAAATATCCCTTAAATAAGTACCATACTGACAATTAAAAATTTTATGAATAAACTTTCTATAAGTTATTTAGGTCCAAACTTTATTTTTATTTTCATGGATAAAGTAATAAATGTGCACAAACTTTATTATAATAACCTGATGTATATATACAAATATTTAAGACTAAGTACAAAATGAATCAATAAACCCCATATGCTCCACATGATTTTAAAATAGTTTTACCGGTAAACTTTTAGTCATGGGATATGTAATCATTAATTCAGTACTTATATGCTTAATAAACACTTTATGCCTTTTGATATTATCTCTCACACAAAGGTATTTGATGTTGATATGTTTACTTCTTCTTCCACTTTAATTATTCATGGAGAAGAATATGGCAGCACAATTATCACAGAAGATCTTGATTGGTCTCTCTATACAATTGATAATTTTGAGACCACCAACAAAAATTTTCAACCAAAATATCTGTGTAGTGGCTTCATAACACACAATAAATTGTCTTTATTGTAGTTATAACAACTATTGTCTGTTTGTTGTCTTTTCAAAATAAAACCCCTCTTGCAAGAAGAAAGATATATCATGAAGTAGACTTTCTGCTATTTACATATCCCACAAAATCAGAATTTGAATATCCAATCACCTCCAAATGGTCAGTGCGTTTGTATGTCAAACTATAATGTTTGATTCCTTCCAAATACTGCATGACTTTCTTTGGAGCTTTATGATGTTCCAATCCTAAATTGCTTTGATATCGACCCAACATTCCAATTGTCATTGCAATGTCAGATCTACAATAGGTTATCTGCTACAGATGAATATAAGATATATTTTATTTGTTCATTTTCCAATGTATTTCGAAGACATTGATCATTATTGAATCTATCCCCTTTAATAATAAGTGCTACAGAACTGTTACAGTTCTCCAGTCTGAATCTCTCTAAAACTTTTTCAATGTAGGCCTTTTGAGACAAATGTTTACTGTCTCTGTGAATCTCTATGCAAATGACATAAGAAACTTCACCCAAATCCTTCATTTTAAAGTTCTGGGGAAAAAAATCTTTTGTTCTCGTGTAGCAAATCTAGATTATTACTTGCAAGCAAAATATCATCTATATGCAGGACTAGAAAAATAACTTTACTCTCACTGACCTTAAGGTGTATACATTAATCAACAAGGTTCTCAATAAAATCATGTGATGTAATGACCTTGTGAAATTTGATATACCATTGACGGGAGGCTTGTTTTAGTTTGTAAATAGATTTTCTTAGTTTGCAAGCTTTATGATTGTTATCATCAAAACATTCATGTTGTGTCATGTAAACCTCCTCTTCAAGATCCCCATTTAGAAAGGTTGTTTTCACATCCATTTGATGTAGCTCTAGATTAAGAGGAGCTACTAATATCATGATTGTCCTAAATGAATCCTTCTTAGATATTAGAGAGAAGGTTTCATGATAATTAATGTGTTTTTTTTAGTGAAACCCTTGGCTATAAGTCTGGCTTTGTATTGTTCAACATTACAGGAAACATCAATTTTGGTTTTGTAAACCTATTTGCAACCTATGAATACAACTCCCTTTGGTAAGTCAACGAGATCCTAAATATGATTTTTATCCATGGATTCCATCTCTTCTTTCATGGCATTAAACCACAATATGGAGTGTTTTCCACTCATGGCTCGTGAAAATATTTTTGGATCATCTTTAAGCCTAACATTAAAATTAGACTCTTAAAGATATACAATTTAATCACTAGAAATTACAGGTCTAATTGTTTTAGAGAATCCTCTTAATTCTACTTCCTCTGTATTTGATATAGTTTGGGGTAGGTTCAATCTAAACTTGTTCCTTATAAGTTGATTGTTTTGTAATTGATTATGGTTCAAGGTAATTATTTTGAATTTCCTTAAGCACAATCAAATGTCCTTGAGGTAAAAAAGTTTCAGTCAACTCTTGTGCTTCCTCAAATCTAATTATTTGAAGACAAGCACTTCCACTAGGTTCATAATCCTCTAAAAAATTTTATACTTATAGGCTATACAATTCTAGTACTATGAGAAGGATAGTAAAACCTAAATCCTTTGGAGTTTACTGCATAGCCAATAAAATAATTATTGGTTGTCTTTGTGTCTAATTTATTCATGTTTGGTTTATAAATCCTCACTTCAGCAAGACAACCCCACATATATAAGTGATTTAAACATGGTTTCCATCCATCTCACAGTTCAAAATGTGTTAGGAACAACTTTGATGGAAACCGGTTTAATACATACATAACAATTGTTTAGGATTCACTCTATAAAGATAAAGGCAACTGAGAATTAATAATCATACTCCTTACCATGTCCATTATTATATGATTCCTTCTTTCTATTACACCATTTTGTTGTGGTGTGTCAGGCATTCTATATTGAGCAACAATGCCTTCCTTTTCAAGAAATTTCGCAAATGGACCTATCATTTGTTATTTTTCTATGTACCTACCATAATACTTTTTGCCTCTATCAGATCTTACAATCTTAATTTTCCTATCCTTTTGTTTCACTTTCTCTACTTCTATCTTATAGGTCTTGAAAGCATTTAATATCCCAGTCTTATCATTTAGAATATAGAGAAACATGAACCGTGTATGATCATCAATAAAATATATAAAATATTTTTGTCCATTTAAGCAGGGAGTAGGAAAATATCCATAGATAACAGTATGTATGATCTCAAGATTGTCATAACTCTTTTTGGCACCTTTAGTTGTCTTGTTGGTTTGCTTTCCCTTTATGCAACCAAAACAAGTACCAAAATTAGTGAAGTCAATAGTTTTTAAAATTACATCATTTACTAACCTTTTGATTCTCTATAAAGAGATATGTCTCAATCTCTTGTGTCATAACCAAATAGAGTCCACATTCATAAGACTCCTCTTTATGCCAATGTTTGTATGTAATGATAAATAATTATTTTCAAAGTTGGGATCTAGATCAGTTTTGAATAAATCATTAATTGTTATTCCACAACCAACAAAGTTTTCACCTCTAAAAATACTATAGGTTGAATTGATAAACCTAATAATATCCAATTTTGAAATAGAAATTAAGTTTCTTGAAAAATAGAGACTATAAGGTACATTATCCAGATCCAAAGCATAACAGGATTTCAAAATCAACCTAAATGTCCCAGCTGCCTCAATTTGAGAAAAAAATTTATTTCTAGAATATATTCATTTTTCATGACTTGCTGGTTTCCTTGTGTTGAGAAAACCCTATATTATGTTGACAATATGGATTGTAGAACTAGAATCAATCCACCATTATTACTAGGAGCCTCAACAAAAAAAGATTCATGACAAACTAGAGATATAATATTTTCTTTCTTAGAAATATCAACCTCTATGAACTTCAGTTGAGCAGACATGTCCCTCATTTTTATGATGTGCTCTAGTACATTTCTAGAATTGTTAAAGATTTTGCTTGACAACCTTTTCATTAAGATGTTGGCTAAGGCTTTATCAGGACTGACAAATTATTCCTTAACAGTTTTAATAAATTTCTTAGCCTTGGTGTATTTTGGGATTGAACCCCGAATATCTTTAATGATGTGAGATTTCATAAACATAAGACTTAAGCGATTGTTGCTCTCATCGTTCATGTTTAACAATCTCTAATGTCATAATAGAGTCTATTAGGGCGGGTGGTTCGTCCTCATGGATTAACAAGTCAAGTTTCATGCACCCCAATGTAAAAGGTAAATTTTCTTTTCATTCAGAAAAATTATTGTCACTTAACATTGGAACTATTTCAATCAAAGTAGAAGTAATAACTGCAATTATCAAGTAAACTAAAAATTACTTTATTGCTATGAGATAACTTTATTTAAATTAATCAATGTCAATTTGAAAATAAATTTCAACCTACCTGTGGGCAAATGTTGCATCATGCATGAAATTTAGCACTTATTAATAAGTCTAATAAATTTAACCATTAATAAATAAAAATTGTACTTGTGGGCCTAAGATAAATTTTATTTTTAAATATTAAATTTATTATTTTATTCTAATTAAGTCATAAAAATAAAAGCGTCCTTGTGGAGATTAACAATTAAATTTATGAAATAATTATAACCCAATACTAATTTTCCTTATAAAGTTCATGTATATATTCTTGATGTAATTATCTTTTGTAAACTCAGAATGTTGTGATATCTCTAAAATTATTATGATAATTATTAATTCATTAACATCTAATAATTATATCGATACCTAGATAAGGTTCTTAAGATTCAAACAAATTAATATGAATTAAACAATATTTTTTTCAAATTACAACAAGGTATGTTCCTAGAAAAATGAGGTGGGTCTCAATTGAAACGTTTAAATTCCAAAACTTCTCTAAACAGAACATTCCTAGACATTAAAAATTTGATAGTACCATAAAATTCACTAACACTTATGGTTTAATTGATTATTCTTAGGTGCATACATCATTAATTTATATTTAAATAATATAAATCATAGTATATATTTCTAAGTTAATGTAACATATTAATTTGATATCTTATAAGATAAAATAATAAGAATAAAACTATATCACATAATACCTTACAACATAAAATAAAACTAATAAAAAACTACATTACACAGGCATTAAAGAAGCATAGCATAGTGGTCTTAGCAGCTTTATGAACTTGGACAAGCCAAGTTCAAATCCTTGCACCAACGATTCCCCCCCTTTTTTTTTTACTACTATTGTATGGGTTGGTCAACCCATTTAATTGGGTCAGTTCTGAATTGGGTTGGACCGATTAGTTTTGTATTGGGTTAGACTAAATCAGTCCAACCCACTTAATGATTTGTTTTTTAACTTGACCCAGTTCCTTATGGGTTTGAAAAACCCTACCAGGATTTAATCCTATGACCCATTTACACCAAAATCATTACTGACTCCCTCATGCACTGGAAACAGGGTCACTGACTAGCGGCTCAAGGATCCACATGCGGCAGCCACAATAGCCATTACCCAACTCTGTCATGGCGACCCATGGGTCACCATGTTTCTTCAAGTATCCAATGACTTGTGAAGGTCGCTGGTATGGGTCGTCGGTCATAGAGTGGGGAGAGGCCACTAGCCTCTTCTTCTGTCAACTTGGGAGAGACCAATGGCCCCTCTCGTGCCGCAAACAACCTATAAAAGGTTGTCACCGCTATCACTGGTGACCCATAAGGATCGCTTGTGACAGCACAATGAGAGGTCAGTGACCTCTCCTTCTTTCAGTTGGGGAGAGATCATTAGCCCCTTCTTGTGCAGCAGACTGCCCTTAAAAGGTCGTTGCTACTCTTAATGGCGGCTCGTAAGGACTGCCAATCACAGGAGAGGCTAGTGGCCTCTCTTTTCATCATTTTTAATTTTCAATTTAATTTAATTACACATGTTGTCATTAACAACAAGTCATAAACACATAGTTACTTAAAATAACAACGCAAGTTCATAAACTTGAAATCAAAATAAATTATTCAATACACCGAGAATCACTAACAAATATACTGAGCAAAATAGCAGAAAGGCATGCTCTGATACCACATGTTGTATATTTTATATAATTGAATGCTAAATTTATATAGCAGCGAAAATTTATATTATAAATACCTCCAGCTATTTTTGCTCAAGTTCCGTATGAATTCTCAATGCAACAGCAGCAACAACACAACTTCAAAATAATAGAAATTTTTTTTACAGAAACCTTCTGATCTATGCCTAACAATAGCTATAAATGAAGTATACATATTATTATTTATAAGTAGATCATGAGCATCTCTCATTAATTTATTAGTTAATTTTCTCCTCCCATAAAAAAAATTAAATAATGGATCCCTGTGATCTATTCTCATGATCATAGGTTTAAATAAACAAGAATATAGTATGTCATGAGAGTTATCATGGTAATTTTTAACAAAACCTTTATAGTTGCACTGTCTCGTATGTTCTTTTGTCCTTGTATGTAGAGAGTAACTTATAAATTAACATTGGTATATGGACACCACATGCGTTAGTATTTTGTTTAATCAATAATAAACCACGTAGCATTACGAAGTCGTGCTGCAAAAAGGAAACCAAAGAAATCATCCCCCCAAACCAAAGAAATCATCCCCGGGGGGGGGGGGGGGGATTGTATTTTTTCTAGTAAATTGCAATGATAATCTTTGTAATTCTCATTTAATTCAAGAAAATACAAGCTCTCATTATCTTCGAAATGCTCCCATTTACACGAAGAAGAGAAAGTGCATTCACCATCCTATCACAATCGATGTTTTTCATCCACAGCCAACAAGCTTCCCCACTTGCCCCATGTGTTAAAAATCTGGAAGAAACATGCTTGAACCCGACCCTTTCTCGGCCTATTAAATTGTGCTTGCGATTTCAAACTCGCAAAATGTGGGCCAAGGAGCTCCTCATTCTTGCAACCACTGAAAATGATCCACACAATTTGAAGTCAAATGTTACAAATATGAAGGGACCCTAACACTACTATCGATTCCTATGGGCATTAAACTCTGGTCCGACACCCCGGTAACGTTACAGCGTAACGACGAAGATGCTTCATCATGGTCGGGGTAGGGGTCACCTTCATTGGGGTCAATTGGGGCACTAACTTGCCAAGATCTCAATAAATTTTAACGAAGTACAGTTCGAGGATGATAGAATTCAAGACAATCTACACATCTCTGCTTCCACTCTCTGACTTCCAGTTTCCTCCCTCTCTAGCCCCAGCAAAACTTAATTTAATCAAGTTAGAAATAAAATAAAATAAAAATAAAACAAAATCATTTCTTACTCTTGTAAAGAATCTTGACATGAAGGAGCAAACCTTACGCAGCCTGTCTCGTAGTCTCACAGTCAGATTCCACTCTTTTCAAAATTATTTACCTTGGCCTGACCCCGACAACAAAATCAATGTCGTTTCGAGGACGGTCATGTAATTTTATTATAAAATTCAAGGGATCGAGATCCCATAGCAAGTGGTGGAGTAGAATCGTCGATGAATCTGATGAGCTCGAGGTTCTTTACCCCCCCCTCCCCGCATCTCTTTTAGAAAAAACCAAGAAGGCTTTAGATTTGAGAAAGTTAATTTTATCTCTAGTGATGCTTGTGGAAAAGAAAACAGTTTATATGTTTATATTAATCAAAAGATCTATCTGTCAACACAGCAGTCTCAAGACTAAAAAGCTCGTCTCCTAATATAATACTTGCCATCTTCACATGCAAATGCAATGTATGTTTTACTTGGAAACATGTGGAGGAAATATTTATCAAAGTCACGGGCATGCAGGCCCCCTCTAACAATGATCTGTGCCGGCTGGCTTCACTTGGAAGCTGAAGTGAGCACTTGGGACCTTGGTGTTTAGAAGAATGAGACTTAGGGCAAGCTGCCAAAGCCTAGTCCATCAGATGTATCATCACTAGATTCATCACTATTCTGAGTTCCACAAAAGTAGAGCACGTTTGCGACATGTAAAGATAATGACAGATGGTGTGTTAGTGTTCACTTCTTTTTATGATTCCCTTATCAGTACTACCTCCATGTCGTTATAAAATCCAGAGGAGGGGGCTTAGATATTGTAGTCAAATAAGATGACTGGTGGGAAAGAGGTCAATGACATTTAAGTTCGAGACTCAAAATCATCTTGTTACAAAGTGTGTTTTCATCAATATTTTGCAGCCACTCAGTCAATCTGCCTTAAAATGCAATTTGTTCTCATCTAGACTCAAATCCATCAAATATCTTTTATAATTACTGACAGATCCTGCTCGGTTTACAGGGTGCCCCTGCGCGTCAGTGACTGGAAAACTCGTCCACAACCATCTTCTATCCCAAATCGGAATTCAATCTTTGAGCCGAGCCCCAAGCATTCATCAAGCAAAACAACCAAAAGTCTCGTCGACTGGAAGGTTAAGGACCTCAAAGTGGTTGCAACTTGCATTCCTATCATCCAAGTTTAAAGAAACCGAAGCTGTTGTGCAAATCCGGATCCTTCCACCTTAAGACAATAGACATGCAAATGAACAAATATGAGATATTAATAAGCATTACAGAATAACAAGTCTTTGTGCCCTGGATCCTTACATGACAAGGAAAGCAGCTAAAAACATGGATAAATAATTTACATGTTCGTGTATGCAGCCCCCATGATGTTACGGGCATCCTAACCTTTTTTCATCCAACTATACAAGAACCCAATCAAAGTGATTACTGCACCCAAAACAGGGGTAATCTCTGATTCAATCTAAAGCCAGTGTTTATAATATCACTGATGCCTTGTGACAAATCAGAAGTGGCTGGTTTCGGATGGCGACACTTTCAGGCACTGTCAATCATGCAGCTCCAACAGGAAAAGCATGAACTGGATAAAGCAGAGAAATCCATACCAGTTCTCTTAGCGTGCAGCTCAACTCCAAGTCTAAATGCAGGTTATCTCATATTCCAAATCACCCACATGTTATTAGCATTAACTTGCAGCTCCTGTCTTGGACTTAAGCATCTGTCCAATTGCTAATGGTCATGACCCTTCATCAAAGATAAGGTTAGGTTTTCTAAAGTACATTGTCGTTCAACCATCATTTTCATCTTCAAGAAGGGAGAAGGAGAGTTGGACCTACATAACAAGAATAATAAATTTCCTTCCGTTCAAGAATTGCTAGGAACCAAAGGTTCTGCTAGTGGCTCTCCAAAAAAGCAGTCTATAGGAAGCTTCAGAAAGCTTTTTTAGTAATGATCCTTTTTGCTCTTCTTTAGCAACATTGACATGTGATTGATGTATTCTTGGTTTGTTTGGGTCCTACCCGTCAGCCACTGCAGGGCTTCCGCAGCTGCATCTTTTTCTGCACTCTTCTTGTTGTTGCAAGGCTGTCCCATAATTTGCATTCCATTGAACTCAACAATGGCACGGAATTGGTTGTTATTCAACTGCTTTGTCTTGTAGGATGGTGCAGCATATCCTGCCCTTGTGACCAATGTCTGGAGCTGACTCTTGGAATTATCACCTCCAGGTCCACTATCACTCCTTGAAATTAAGGTTGGCTGTGTTGCAAAAACAGTTGGTTTTGGGGACTTAAAGAACTGGCAACCGAACACAAATCTGCCATCACACTTATCCTCTGAAACTAACAAACGCACTGCAGAGAGAAGCTCATGGTGCATGTGTATATCCATCCTAGGATAGAGCAGCTGTCCGTATTCACCATGAGCAATCAACAAAAATTAACAGTATCAGGCCCTTGAACAGTTGGTAACTTTTAGCAAGAGAAGTGGAAAGACAACATACAAAACATATCAAAACTAAAGAAAAAAAATATAAATCCAGTTCCAATCCATCGTTTGCCTACTTTGGTCTGAATCAGCTCATCAAGCTGTCTCCTCAAGCTCTGATACATTTCTTCTACATAAGGTTGCATGTAGAATTCCAGATATCCTCCCAACATTTTCAAGTGCCCATCCTGTAAGATAATTATGCATGGATAAACGTGATCAGTAAAAGAAAAATCACCACATGCAGGGATGCAACTCCAGCTAGCAAGTGATTTTTAAAAGAAGAGAAAAACTCACAGCATCCCCTTTAATGATGCTCCCGCCAAAAAGAAGCAGCACTGAATCAGAAACGGCAGTTGAATCTCGGAGAAAAACAGTATTAACTTTTATCTTCTCATTGAAAACCAGCCACGGAAAGGGGATTTTTGATTCTCGAGCATTAACCGAGTTCTGGGGAGAGGAAATACCAATCAACTAATAAGAGAACAAAGACACAGAGCGCCTTACACTCATTTCAGAAGAGAAGAGATAACAGGAAGAATGAACTTACAGAGTGCAGAAGCACCTGGCCATCCTCCATGGTTTTCAGTGAAAATGACTTCTCATTGTGCTGTACATGAAATTAAGTCAGAACTCATGATTTGTGAAAAGCACACAAAATTAAGGTATCATCCCTCTTTTCCCACCACATCATCTAAATAGCACATTTATAAAATAAACAGGCCATTTCAAATCAAAGAAACTGATGAGCTATATATACATCATAATTTGGGTGATAATTTGAAAGCACGAAAACCCATGAAAATAAAATTACTCACCACAATGGAGCAAATTCCAGGATAGAGGCCACCGCAAATAACTGCTCTAACCAGATGCTCATCATGACTCCATGCATTGCAGGTGGTTGGGTTGCCATCGACAAGGCCAGTATCCATGAGCAAGGAGAAGAACTCCTTCCGAAGAGAATCAATAGCTTTCATAGATTGTACTGAGAGAAAATTTTTCCAGCAGTACTCGTATCCAGAAAGATCTCTTTCAGCATCTCTCCAGCCCTCATAGGCTCGGACAAGTGCTAGGTGGTCACTATAATCACCGGAAAACTGAGATTTTGCAGCCTCTGCTAGCTGCATAGCACAAATAGACAATAAGGTTGTGTTTGTTCCGAGTAAAATATTTTACAAACAGAAAAAAATAATACATGGAAATTTTTTTACGATGTTTGGCAAGTAATGATATGATGATATTAGAATGATGATGATGAAGATGTGTTGTATTGATGAGAGTAGTGGTTGTGGGATGGTGATGGAGGTGGAGGTGGATGAAATAATTAAAAGTTATTGTAAGTGTAGTCCATATTATTTTATGGAACCTCATGAGCTGAAAATACATGCCAAAAAATTAGCAAGGTTTAGGTTGATTGTAAAATATTTTATGTTGACCAATTTTCCTATAAAATATTTTATGAGAAAATCAGGAAAACATTTCCCTTAAAATATTTCACACAAAACAAACACCTCCTGAATGATCATATTTTAAGAATAACAAGAATAGTCAGCAGCATGTCAGAATTCATTATCACTATGCTGCAGTCCCACAAATGGAATCCCACACCCCCAAACCTCATTGCACACAAATACCCACAGCAGTCACATGACACAAAAAGAAAAGCAGTAAAGCCCTACTACCCAGAGAATATTCATATCTTCAGACAACCACAACGCATCAAAGCTGCAGGGTTGCCAGCCATTATTAGAAGTGCAACCCAAAAGCTCCCTTGCTAGCCACTGCTATGCTAAATCTATATCAGCACAGAAGCTGAGTCAACAGTTTGTTTCCCTCTTCACTATAATGACATCTAATACTTGCATGCCAATTGGTAATACCAAAGCTTAACTACAATCTCAATAAAAGCAACTAAATGGAAAACAAAATTTGCATGATCGTATTCACATGAATAATTACGAAAAGTTTAATGAAATCATGATAGCAGAGTTGGCCATTAATATTAGACCTTTTGCTTTTATCCTAATTGAAGCACAAAGAGAATGTGACTTTCATTTAACAATATAAGATTTGGAAGGTGACTTACATCCTTCTTGTCCAATGGCATCAGGAAAGGATCTCTGACACTAAGACTGGCAACAACAGTTAGTACTGGATCCAGGCAATTCAAAATAGCACCTAGAACGAGCATTTTTCCAAGCTTAGGCTCCACTGGAAGCATAGTCAAATATCGACCTGCCAAGTGATAGTCAGATTGAATGGAACAAAATCTTACAATCAGCACATGCTTGTGCATTAGCATAAGTTACACAAATCTAAAAATTGATAAAGAAAATATATAGAGAGAGATTTAGGCCTACCTAAAACAGTCAGGTTTTCATTCTGATCCAAGGCTCCAATGATTTTTAAATATTCAATGGCATTTTGAACCTGCAATAGATAAATTGAAACCAAAATGTCAAAGAGGTAGGCATGAGCAAATCCTTGTATGGTGGGAAATGTCGACAATAATTTCTACAGGCAAGGACAAAAAAATAAAAGGAAGCCCAAGTATGTCACATCATTATATAAATCATGAAAGAAGGGTACCGCTAATAACTCAGGCGACTGCAAAGCCCTAGATAAAAAGTCAGAAATGCTTCCAAGTTTCAGACTTTTGATTTGTAGACAAAGAGACTGCAAAGGCGTTCTCAAAATTTCTGGCAATTGGTACTCTGCAAAAGCATCATATACACACCTAGGATAGAGGTGATAACATTCTCCTGGTTGAACACGGCCAGCTCTTCCTCTTCTCTACATTGTACAAAATATAAAGAGAAACCAAACATGGTTAATAAACATGAATTTGAAAATATCAATTAAGCAGACAAATAAAAAAAGGCATTCTGCCATTATACAGAAATAGTCACATCTCTTCCTGCAGGCCAAATATATGCCATACTGTAAACATTTAAGCAGATAGTGTGACGTTCCTTGATCTAGCTTCTTCCTTTGATGCATTACAACTTACAAGAATAAAGATAATTCTTTTGTTACTTTTCCTTTTTTTCTTTTAATTGCGCACTAACTATAAGGCTAAAGTTTCATATTCTTTCTACTGAATAAACTATCTTCAACCCTTTGTACTGATCATATAACTTTTTTATTGTTTAATTTCAGGAATCCAGTGATTGCCTAGGTTTGAAGGAGAAGTTGACCATAGAATTTAACTTTCGACTTTAGACAGTTGACTGGGCTAGCACAATACAATAACCAATAGGCCAACTCCAAATGAAATGCATGCCTTAAGAGATATTGCAGGGAAAGGAATGGAAAGAATTAAAGGGCCACATAAGATCTGGTAAACAATGGAACACCCTATTACTGCACCAACTCGACAAAACTTTTAGAAAAAGGAATATAGCAACAAGGGTTTTACAACTTGACACAAGGCACTGTACAAAACTCCTGAATTGTTATTACAATAAGGCAGGGGAAATAGTGGTGGTCGCTTAACCCTTTTAAGCTCTTCCTATTAAAACAAACCCCCTTTTCAGGATTAATGCCCAACCATGCTTAACCCCCCAACCAAAATGGCTGATCAAATTAAGTTAACAGCAGATCAAGTAGTGCTACAATAATGCATAACCCTCATTAACCGCATTAATCCAGCCAACTAAAGTTGATTAGTAATATCAATGATCTGAATTCAACACTACACTGAGTTGTTATGATCAGTGCATGCATCAGCTAGGGTTAAATATTTTTTTATAAATGATTTGACATTTATTGAAACTATTAGCACTAATTGATTTTAGTCAAATATGTGAAAATTTTTGTTGGTGGTAACTGTTAAGCAGCATAACAGCTACTTAAACCATGGTTCTGATGAATGCATGCCCACAAGCATACACACATGATAATGGGAAAAAAATGAATTATTCTAGTTCTAAAAAGGTAACTTAAATGGCTCTTTGTAGATAATTGGCTTACCTTCAACGACTAATCTAATTTATCAACCACTAGAGTTCAAACGAGACCACCTACCATCTGGTCCCCAAACTGAATTTCATGAACAAAAACTACAAATGGTGCTTTCCTGTTACTTGTCAAGACAGTAATTGCGGGCTCTAAACATGCTGGGAAAGGGAAATGCCTGTCCCACTAGCCCACCATGTGTCGAACCAATACAGGAATTTTTGTGACGATGAGGTTATTAAAGAGAGAAAGAATGGTTGATAAGAAATTGTGAGCATGACCTTTTCAGATGATCAAAACACAGCATACACAAAAATCAACACCAGATGCCATCTAATAGTACATATCTCCAACAGAAGAACTTACTTGTTGAGCAGAAACCTTAGAAATCCAAGAAGGAAGCAGACAAGGAGTGTTATTCAATGCATCATAGGAAGACTCCTTTGCTTTCCCACAGTCAAGAACGAAAACAATATCATTGATAGTGATACTAGTCTCGGCAATATTAGTAGCCAGTACTATTTTCCGCACACCATCTTCAGGTTCATCAAATATTAACCTCTAAATGCATTCCAAATACATCATATTAGTAATTTTTAAGAAAATTGAACAGGAAGAATGTCCTGTGCAATCTTAAATGATAGGATAGCAAAAAATTATTAAGTAAAAAGCAGCTGAAATATGCAGTACGAATTTGCTGTTCTGCTTTCCACAGCAGATGAAGTATAACTTGGGTGACATTATTTTGCAGAAAATAAGCATGTGAGTGGTAAGAAACTACATGATCAAATCAAATCAATAATCAGATGAGTCAATTAAAACGATAAATTACCTGCTCTGAGCTGGCCATAGAACCATGGCAAGTGAGCAACAAGACTCGGCTTGGATCTCCTAAGAAAGGATGAGCTTGAAGCTTATCCTTCAAAGAACTTATGTCGTCCCACCCCGTCATGAAAACAAGAACAGCACCTGGCCTCTCATTCTCACAAATATTACATAAGAGATACTCAACAAGATTAAAACCTATGCTATCAGGATTCCAACATGACAAAGACTCCCGAGTCTGGCTACTGTACTCCTTAAAATCAGCTGTTCTAAGAGCATCCTGGTTACATTTTTTCAAAATGCAAAAATAAAAATCAGGAAATTTATAAAAATTACAAAATGATAGAATATAACCTTATGAACATCTATACCTCAACACTTGAAGCAATTTGACTCTTCCTTTTTCTTGGAGCTTGTTTGCCTATCCTCCACATCTTTTCTTGACCATAATCATCAATTTGATTGCATTGGGTTAATCTGTAACCCGTCATTTCCAAAATATTTTCCAGAAAATGAGTTTGTACCGGGTATGTAAAACCCTAAATAAGTCCATTAAAAGAAGGACCATTAGAAAAAACCTTCCAACACATGGATTGCAAATAATAATAATAATAACAAGAGAAACAAAAGATTTAACATGCCAAAATTGTTTGTATCACCAGATGCTTGTCATATCAGTGCAATGACCAGGATCAGGCACCATAACTACAGCACATAATCAGTTCATGATTTAAAATACCAGCACTAAACCATAAGCATTACAAATGCCCCCAGAAAGAAAACATCTTCAAAGAAATATTATTTGTAACCAAAGGCATTACTTTTACCTCTCTCTCCATAAATGATTTATGCTAAAAATAAAACAGTAAGTGGGAAGCAAAGAAAGGGACAGCCCAAACAAATTCACATACTGATGAAATCTAACTATAAATTGCCTCGACAAACAATGAAAGAAGATGGTGCAACACTGCTAACTGGACTTTTAACTTACTGGAATGTGAAGTATTGGAGCTCCATCAAAATATGATGAAAAAAGCTCAGCATCAAGGGTTGCACTCATCAGAATCAGCTTCAGTTCTGGCCGATGAGGAAGGAGATCCTTAAGGACAATGAGGAGAAAATCTGGTGCCAAGAGTTAATTGTGAGAAATCAGATCTCATCATCCCCAAAATAAAACCTCAAACAGCTAAAAGTTACCCTCATTCATTCCTCGTTCATGAATCTCATCCACAATCACATGAGTTATGCCTTTTAAATTTCTATCAACAAGCAGTCTTCTCAACAGGATGCCAGTGGTACAAAAGAGAAGGCGGGTATCCCTTCCTTTTACACCCTCAAACCGAACCTTGTATCCGACCTGCAAACAAAAGCCAATAAAACAAGAAGATTTATTACAGTTTCTTGAAATGTGTTACTGATAGATGATAGTGATACAGACAAAGTAACCCAGAATGTCTCTGACAAGAAACTCACACATTCACCCAATTTCTCCCCTCTCTCTGAAGCAATTCTTTCAGAAACAGAAATAGCAGATATCCGTCTTGGCTGTGTACATATAATATTACAAATAGCTCCACGAGCAGATTCTATCTCAGATTCTAAAATGAATTGTGGAACTTGTGTGGTTTTGCCGCAGCCAGTTGCGCCAGATATTATAACAATCTGTAAAATACAATAAGTTAGGCTTGATTGCAAATCATATAGCATCGACACTTGAATTAAGAATCAGTGTGTGGAAGTTCAACTTCAATATATAACAAAAACATCCCAATACAAAAATTAAGACAAAAAACTTTAAAGTTTAGTAGACCACAGGATTTACCATCTTCAACTATAGGAAAACCTAACAGAAGTAATGATCTCCTTTTGACCAGCTTATTACATCATTGCAATGAACCTCAAAGGAGGTTTACTAGCAGAAGAGATGGATTATAGACAAGGAAATTTATACTAACATATAGGTATTTTAGCCTGGCCCATTTAGACAAGCTTGAATATCTTTATACAAACCAAGTGTGAGCTCTTAACCCTTATGCTGAATACATTCATTTCTTAGAAACAAAGACAGAAACCTTCATTTAAGAAAATTAATGACAACAGATTTCCATGCAGAGTTGGAACCAAACAACTTGTAGCAAAATAAAACAGTACAAAAGATTTATGCATTACAAACCTGATTTTGTGAAATAGCTGCCAACACGGCATCCTTCTCTTTGTAAGCAGGAAGAGTTTTCCGAAATTCAAGCATCTTGCAGCCTTCTGGAGATTCCTAAAAGAAATAAAAAAAACTCTCCTCATCATATTTCAGAATTCAAAATCAGGAAATATGCCACAAAACAAAATCTAAACCTCTTGAGTTCTTTAATCAAAAAAATAAAAAAATTCAATGTTTATCAAAACTATGAACAAACATACAAGAATCGCAGATGATCTTTGCAAGTACACAGTGCATATATTCTTACTTGCGAAACAAGTTACCTAGCACCATCCAGACTTACAGACAACCTCAATGAAGAGGAGAATTAGCAAGTCTTAAGTCTGGACCAGCATCCACTTGTAAAAAATGGTTTTGGCTCAGGACATTATATACTCAATAATAGACCGTATAAACACAAACTAGCAAGGACCGAATGAACATTTTCCCCTTCATCAGGATTACAAACTAAATGCAAGGATAAGGAATTCCAATGTTGTCTGAAACTATGATATTATCGTCCAAATCTTATTTGCACATATAATTTGAAAAACCCTCTGTGGGCACCACATTGATATAATAAAAATGGTGAGCTAAGGTATGTTATATGACAAGTTGCAATCCAAAACCGCTAGTTACAAGAGGGACTCTCTCCTCTACAACTTTTCAGAACATTTATGTGAAAATGGCAATGCAAAATGAAAATGTAACACTTTAGCCCCTCCAAGAGCCGAAGTCTTGATTTGTTCCCATAAACAACCAAGTTCGAGAACAATTATCTAAGTTAAGACATGGAGCAATGCCATAAGAAAATAAGCCGAATTTTATTTAAGGGAAAAAACGAAAACAAAAGGCAATCTTGTAAAATTAACTCTGCCACCAAAAAATAATAAAGTGATGGTGTCATGAACAGAGGTTCAAACATGGGCCCACCATTGTAACCCCTACGACATCATATTTTTTGGGTTTATTTATTTATTTATTAAAAAAAAATAGGGAATCTTATCAGTGAAAAGAGTAGAAATTATTGGTATCGGAACCTCATAATTAGTTCAGGATATTAAATTTTGATAAAATACATTTAACTCAAATTTTCCAGCAAATGAAATCCCAAAATCAAATCTTTTTTTTTTAAAAAAAAAAAAAGGTGTGAGACTTTTAGTTAAAAGGGCACATCAATTATCGACTTAAGAAGATATTGGATCATATGGGACTTGTGTGGGCAAACAAAGTGGAAAACCCATACTATTCATTTAGTGCGCAAGACGAGGAACCACCTTCCTGGCAGTAGCAGGGGTTCATCGCCCAACTGGGAAGCTGCTTTTTTGTAAATAGTAATAGTAGTTATGTTAACATGCCGTCTATTCTCTCAAGTCATTAAAAAAACCAGCTGATTGTTCCTAAGCCAGTGGGACTAGTTTTTCTCCAGGATTTCTCTTGGGGCAATGGGACAAGACCATTTCAAGGATAGATGGTCTTGTTTTTAAGACTATGAAAAGAAAAGGGCAAGTAGGCTTCCTCTTTGTCCAATTAATATTTTTCATGGAGTAACTGGTATGGAGATTTGCCTGAGATGATAGCTAAATGGAAGAGATGCATTGAAATAGCAATAGATACATCACATAGTTCTATAATATTCAGGGTAAGATAACCTGCCAATCTTGTTGCTGATTACACAATTGCATACTTCTCCGCCAGAGAAGTTTCTCCATAACAGCCTTACTGGAAGCCAGTGGCTCAGGTTGCTCAAAAAGCCCATCATCTGTAGAGAGACTACTACTGCTTGATCTAGAAAATGTATCTGGAAAATTATTATTAGTCCTGGACCTTTGATAGAGGTAGTCTCCAAGATAAGCATCAACTCTTTGTAGCAAACCAAGTGGTAAGTTCACCTGCCAATTCTTCAAAGCTTCAATTTAGAGCTTAGAGACCATGTATGATGAAAAGTACAAAAGTTTTATATGGAACATGCAGATGATTTTTCCAACAAGGGACAAACAAATGTACAAAAGAAAACAAGAACAAATGGACATTGAAAACACGCATGTGGTGTTTCAGACCTAAAACTCAATAGAAAGAGATTTAAGAACTTCGGACGAAATGAAGCGTGCAAAAAAAAGGGACCAGAAAAGAGGAAAAAAAGAAATAAATACTTCCGCAATTCAGTTTTCATAAGGTAATAACGACATTGTTTTAGTTTAAGGGCCAAAACTACATCAGACAGATGAGAGCGAACTCTGTAAATAGAAGTAGAAGAAAGTACCTCCCTCTGCGGACGCTTGTCATCCAAATCAAATCTGTAGTTTGGAAGCGGAACCTTGCTAAAAACAACAACTTTCGCATAGGAATGGCTGCCAAGATAAATAAAAACAAAATCAGTAAAAACACCAAATGGAATATATCAAGAAAAACAGGATACCACCTATGCAAGCCCATTTTACTCGCAAGAGCTGCTATTTGCTCAAAATCACGACGATCCTTTTTCTCTCTTGAAATCAACTCTTGCTGCTCCTTGTCATGCAAAAGCATTGTTAGTTTCCGTTTCCACTCCTCATTGTCATCAGAAAGGAAAGCACCCTAACAACCAGAGTTTTGAAGAACAATTAAAAATTCAAAAAATTAAGCTAAATTGATTGAATATGGACATTAAATTTATTGATACGTTACTCACAGGTTGAACCACGGTGGAGTCCGTTTCAAGATCAGAGCCTTCCTCTGATACACGGCCATCGTAGGCAGAAACAAATTTCAGTGCCGGTTTCTTATTACTGTTAAAATGAATATTATCAGCGATACCGTTCCTCTTTTGTTGATGAAGAGGAGGACGGTTTCTAGGGTTTAAAACAGCAGTGCTATCGCTGTGATTTTCGCGAGATTTGGAGCCAATTGGAGGAGGAGAAAAAGCGTTAGAGGGGGAGTGACAGTAGGGAGTGGAGACGAGGGAGCTGAGACGGCAGTGTGGAGGGACGTAAACGGCGCCGAACGAGGAAGGCGGCGGCCGGTCCTTCATCGCTATAGAGGAGACAGATGTCGAGGGATTTACGGTTTGGGGAATTTGCCAGGGAGGAGAATGAAGGAGAGTGGATAGCATGCGAGGTGAAATAACGGTATCGTTTTTGGTGGAAAATTTTTACAGGTTCTGTTAGATGATTCTTCAGGTTGTTCTCTGGTGCTGTGCTGGCTGGACAGTTGAGTTGAGCGAGCTTGTTTTTCCAAATCGAAACGAAGTGTCTATTTTCACGCTCCTTGGAGCACCTGGGATTCCACGTAGACTTGCCTCCTTTCTTTTTCGCTCAGCCATCCGCACCTCTTTTCGTTTTCGAATTTACCCCCCGCTCTCGGGCCAATTGTTTTTATTATGAAAAAACATTAATTCGATGATTTAAAAAGATCATCTATCTTCAAAGCAAATAAAACAATATTATAAAATAAATATTTGATGATTATATTTAATTAATTAATTTAACTTACTTTAAAAATAAAAACTTTTAAAAACCCTTAATTTAACAAATAATTTAACAGGATTTTTTTAATATGAATCAAAAAATTCATATGAAGTATTAAAAAAATCCCAAAAAAAATTCGAGCTTAGAACCGGAGACATTTAACTTCGAAAGATGGAAAAAAACCAAACAAGTTCGGATGAATGATTTCTAAATTTAGATTAATCTTTTTAAAGACAACCTGTTAAATTTTATATTCTTGTTGAATCAAGAAGGTCAATATTCAACATATATAATGTTGAATAAT
This sequence comes from Salix dunnii, assembly GCA_015731905.1. Classification (NCBI taxonomy): domain Eukaryota; kingdom Viridiplantae; phylum Streptophyta; class Magnoliopsida; order Malpighiales; family Salicaceae; genus Salix; species Salix dunnii. The sequence goes on along the minus strand of CM027668.1, from coordinate 6,651,096 downwards.
GAGATAAATTAATATAATTTAATTAGAGAAAACGAAATTTCTTGAGGAAAAAAATGCAAAAGATCACAAGAAAATTAAGGCAATACCATGTCAATTTAACATTAAATAATAAAATAAATAAATTTAATATAATTAAGAAATTTTGTCTTAAAAAATATAGATCTAGCAAGGACAAGAAAACAAGGCAACTTGCGTTGCTCACAAAACTTATGAAAAATCTCATAAAAAGCATAAAAAAAAAACCAAATGATGAAACAAAAAGATAATATTAAAAAACAAATAGTAAATTTGGGCAAAACTCCTACCCCTAAATTTAAACTCATAACCTGTTAAATTCATAATCCAACTCAATCAAGAAATTCAATCAAGACAAATTTAATGTTGAATAATAAAAAAACCAGAGGTAAGGATTAAATTTTATAAATCATTGTAAACAAGATAAATACCATTTAAAAAGTATGAATCAAATTTGATAAATAAAAAAATATATTGATATAAAAGATATTTAAAATATATATATTATTTTAATATATTTATGATCAACTTAAAAAAAAAATATCAAACACACTCTGAAAAGTGAATTATCCTTGCACACCGTTTCCTTCTTCTTCTTTATTCATAGGTAAGTTCAATAATTCATTATATGATTAAATCTAAAATATCATTATATGATAAGAATATGCTATTTTGTTTTCAGTGGGGAAGAAAAATCTACTGTGTAAAATAAAAGGTAAACCAATATACCTTGTTAATTCAACAATACCCATTGATACCCGGGAAAAATGAAAATACCGTAACCCTCGACATTTTTGGCACGACAGAAACACTGCTCAAATCCAGTGTACTGAGTCTATATATTATCCACAATAAAAGTTTGATCGATTTTAGTTTTTTAAAACGAGCACTCTTTTAATTTTTGTTTTTTTAAGAAAATACAAGCAAACTTGTCTGCGTGTTATGCTGGGATTTTTTATGTAAAAATTTAATTGATTTTATACATGTTTTAATTGGTTATTTTAATATTTAATTAGTAAAATTGTAATTGATAAAATCGTTAAGAAACGGGTTTTTTTTTCCGTCTAAAAATGATTGGATGTTGATATTGTTAAAACTTTTTTAATAATTATTTAATCGGCATATTGTACAATTAGAATAGAAAAAATTCTGTTAAAAAGGTTATGTGATTCGTGTAACATAATGATTAATTGTTGTATATGTTTTATTTGTTTCATGAATTCTTTCATTAGCAAATTGTAAAATTACAATCATTGAATTTTAGCACATATAAGTGATTTGTTTCATGCAGCAAACAATTTGATTGGTGGTTTTATTTTAAATATTTTGGTAATAATTTAATTGATGGTTTTATTTTAACTATTTTGGTAATAATTTAATTGGTAGATAAGAAATTTACAATTGATCAAATTTAATAAAGATATATTATTTGTTGCGTGTAGCATACTAATTGTTTGCTGGATATATTTTAACTACTTGATGAATAATTTATTTAACAGATACTAAAAACACAACTGCTTAAATTTATCAAAGATTATTTTTTTCAAATTTTATCTTCATATGATTTTATTAAAAACTATTAGAAAATTGAGATTAAATTGATGTGAGATTTATGAAGAGAAGTTAGTTCGATTTTTTATATATTTTTTATAAGATTAATATAAAAAAAATCACAATATTTAATTACTCTCTCCCATGTTTGAAGGAAAAGGTCCCAAAAATAATATATATAAAAAATTAGGATCATTAATAATTTTATTACATGTTATAAAATTTAGTGCCTGTTGTGGCAAAACACAGGGCAATTTTTTATTATTGAAGATAATTTGGCATATTTTTTCTACATGTCTTGTCTATGTGTGGTTTTGTATTTTTTTTTTTTCATGATATAAGATATAAAATATCATATATAAAAAACACGCATAAGTTATTTTTCAAAAAATAACATTGACCAATGAATTTTTGTCACAATTATTATAGATGTCGTTATAAATATTATTATACATAATTAATATTCTAATTATTATTGGTCATGCTATCAATGACACCATAATTATTGTTTAAAAAGGAATTTTATTTATTTATTAAGATTTATTCTTCATATTATTATATTAAAAATAGTTTAGTGCACTGATAGTAAATTACTATTTTTTAAAAATAATAAATAGGTCATTTATATATAGTAAATTTGAAACAAATAAACACTTTGATAAAAAACATATTAAGGATTTCAAATCAATCTAGAAATTAAAAGACTGGGGACCGAAATGAAACTACAATATATAATCATTTTCATTTGAAAGACCAAATCAAAACCTATATAAAATAAGAACCATATAAAACAATCAACAAATCAGGAACTAAAATGAAAAGTCACAATAAATTGCAACGCTGTCATGTGCCTGTGAAGGCGGGAGAGAGAAAAGGGGGGAATTCAACTAACATTGACACGTGTTTGGCACCTTGTAAGCACACGCATTGCACAAGGAGGAAGATAACATGGCTAAAAATCATTCTAAAAGTCGGTTAGTTTTTGGACCTCGTAATACGCTGCATGTGCCGTTAGAAACCCGCATGAGCATAGAAATGGATGGCATGTCCAGTGATGCGCCAACAATAATTCGACAGTAAATATAATTAAAAATGATAAATTAACGGGACACCCCCGCAAGCAATTCTTAGATTTTATCTTATATGGGGGTATAGACATATTTGACAATTTAAAAACAATTTGTGCAGTTACCTTACTGACCCTGGCCTTTACCATGTAGTTTTGTCTTATTAGAGAGCAGTTAAGTTTTTAGCCATTAAAAAAACAATTTGCAATAACGGTTATGCCCCCATACTTTAGTATGTTGTTTTGTCTTATTCACGGGTATTATAGTTGTTTTACTATGCACAGAAATGCAAAAAAACAAAAAATCCTCGGACCAAAGGTCAAATTTACTATGCACTAGGGGTATAATAGTAGTTTCACTATTACAATTCACAATGAATCTAAGTCTAGAGTTACAGTAAATACACAGTAATACCACGACCTCATTTAGCTTTATACGAGTTGATTTGTCCGCACGCTATGTTGGGCTTTTTTTTATGTAGCAAATTAATTGATTGTTATACATGTTTTTATTTATTAAATATAAATATAATTGGTTAAATCATCATAAATAAAATCCATTTCAAATGGGTTATTTTTTATATATCGAAGTTACTAATGTTGTTATTGCTTGAATGTTTAGATAATTATTTAATTGGTAGATTATATATATACATCGAAGTGCTTATAAATAATTTAGCTCAATTTTCCAACCTATTTTTTCTAAATTTGATTTCATAAATTTTTCTGGTTACATGATATTAAATATGGAATATCATACATAAAAAATCATCCAGGTCAATTTTGAACAAAAAAAACATTGACTAATGAATTTTTTTATTCTTATTATAATCATCAATTTTAAAAATTATCATGATTATTATACTTGTTATTATAATCATTATTGTAAGTAATTAATATTCAAATTAATACTAACAGTATTGTTATAATCGTTATAATTAATACGACAATAATCATCATAATAATAACATTGTTGTTTTTACTATTTCAATTATAATTTGTATTATTATCATCAATATAATTGTTTTTGTCATTAATGATATTTTTCAATTATTTTATGAGTTATTAATAATATTAAATTAATATTAGTAGTACTGTTAAAATAATAAAAATTATTAACTTATCCTGAAGAATATAAAAACTAAAAATTTAAACCAAAAAACAAGCTAGAAAAAACACATATTTAATTATTATTATCATTGCACATATAAAAAAAATAACTTAAAGAATAAAAAATATTAAAAATTATAACTAGAGTAACAAAAATGAAAAAATAAAAATAAATATTATTAGCCGTAACAAAATCATTTGAAAAAAATATTTCAAATGATTATTATTATTGTTATTGAATAAATAATAATAAAACAAATTACCTTGAAGAATCAAGAAAATAAAAAAATAACAAAAGAATATGTAAAAAATAAATTAATGCTAAAACAAAAATAAATATTATTAACCTTATTTTATTTTATTTTTGATAAAAACATATAAAGTAATGATTACCTTTATTGCACAACTAATAAAAAAATACCTCAAAGACTAAAAAAAAACAGCATTCCGAAGGAAGATGATCATTACTTAGAGTTATTAATTTCGTTTTGACATAAAAATAAATATTTATATGTATAATTAAAGATTATTAAATTACAAGTTCCACGTTCCAAAGGAAGATAATCAGTAATTAAAATTACTAATTTCGTTTTGACATAAAAATAAATATTTTTCGTATAGATTTTTCGTTACAAATTAAATTTGATTTATTAAAAAGTTTTGGGTTGACAAACAAAAATAATTACATATGATGGATTTCTCCCTAAAAAAAATTGCATGTTAATAATTCAGAAAATATAATATTAATGTAGTGTTTGATTAAACAATTAATATTAGTAATATACAAAACTAACCAGGCTTTGAAAAGATTTAGTTGAATAAATAATAATGAAAAATTAAACTTTTTATTTCTAGTTTTACGTTAAATGATATAAATGTTAAAGCAATTAAAATAATTAGATTTCTCATTCTATGGTAAGTCGTTATTTAATTCTTAGCTTTAAAAAATTGACCTAAAGAAAAAACACAAAAAAATAATAATTTTGAAATGATCATTAATACAGATTAAAATTTAAGGACTAAATAAAATAAATAAACAACACCATCAAAACAAAAAAAAATAATAATTTTTTTTACTATTATTGCATAAATAATAAAAAAAAAACATGATCCTCAAAGAATAAAAAACTTAAAATTATAACAAAAGGGTAGGTAAACAAACAAAAATAAATGATAAAATAAAAATAAATATAATTAGCTTTAAAATCATGTTCTTTTTTAATAAAAAGAAATATGAATTTTCAAATAACCAGTGACACAAAATAGAAGATAAAAAGGAATTCAAAAGTAAAACAAAAGGCATATACACATAAACATGTACAATAATAGGGATTAATGCATAACTATATAAATACTAATAAAAAAATAAAATTTGAAAAGAATAATTAAAAGTATAAAGGCCGAAATAAAAATAAAATATATAATTGATTTAAATTGAATGATCCAATTGATAATAATTTAAATTTCTACACAACACATATTAAGGGATTTAAAACCAAAACCAAAACCAAAACTAAAAGAATAGGGAACAAAATAAAAATATAGTATCTAATTAATTTCAATTGCAGAATAAAATTGAGAATAATACAACTTATTATACCAAAAAGATTAAACGATTTAATACAAAACAAAAAATTAAAAGAATAAAGATCGAAATGCAAAAAAAAATATATCATCAAATTCAATTAAAAAACTAAATTGAAACAAGTCAGAACTTCTATTAGAGAAATCAAGATTATACACAACAATCAAAAAAGGAGGGACGGAAATGAATCTACCATAAACCTAGAAGACAGTAGTGTGAAATGGCTTTGAGGAGAGAGAAAAGGGTGCAAAAACGTTCAACCAATCAATGCTGCATATCCAGTGATCATGTGTGGCCACACACCACTTCAATAGGTAGAGGATATGGCGACGAATTCTCGGAGACACCAGATCAATATTTTTTGACATCGTTTGATGCTGCACATGCCACTAAAAGAGCACGTGTCAGGAAAAGGTAGGGACGACACACCAACAGTGCATCGAAAAAAAAAAAGCAAATTACCTGAGCACCCTATAGCCATTTTTGAACTTTTATCTTTTCAAGGGCTAAATTAGTATTCACAAGTTGCAAAAATATGCAATGTCCGGAGGACCCCATGATGGCAGTTTAAGGTTTTGTCATATATGGGAGCATTTTCATTATTGCACCATACACACACCGGTAAAAAAACAATATTACCCCCGGTTCGGCAATTGTTCATAGGCTAAGGGGAGGGGTAAACCAGTATGTTTACTTTTCTAAAATACATGAAAAATATAAAAATATCTCTAAATAATATGATAATGCCAACCGGTCATGTGAAAAAATAAAAAATACACCTGATACAAAGACTAGGGTTGAGGCGCATTGAGGGATAAAATCATTAATACATTGTTGCAATCCACAGTGTTTTGTGAGTGTGTGAAATGTTTTACCAATCTATTTTATCTTTTCTTCTAACACTTAAAATAAAAGCCCGAATGAAATTAATTATAACTCCCCTTCGTCTGGACTGGAGCATGGTTATAAAACATGACTTGGGCAGACCAAGGCTGCAGGTCAATCTGAGTTCTACCCAGGGTTTTGATAGGATGAAAAACCCAACATATTTAGTGGGTGTTTGGCTCTGCGGTGTAGCCTGCGGTTGAGGCTCACCGCAGAGCCAAACATATTTTAACCAATCACCTGCATGAAAATTATCAGTGGGTCCCACAAACAATAACGTTTCAGCCGCAGGGTAACAAAAAGCATTTGATATATGCTTTTGGCTGCGTTTTGTTTCGGTTACAAGCTACGTTTATAATAGATGAACACCCATGCATTACTGCTTTCATGTACACCCATGCAATATTGCTTTCATTTCTACTGCCATGTACATGAACACATGAACAAACAAACGCAGAAACGAGAAATTATGGGGAAATTTACAGAAATTTTAACAAAGAAAAGCAAGCAAAAAACAAGGAAATATCACACAAAAATCACATCATCATCCCTCATTCCCCTCGGCAACCAGCTCTCTCTCTCTCTCTCTCTCTCTCTCTCTCGGTTTGTAGGTGCTATCTCCCTCTAAAATCAGCTCTGTAAAGCTCTCTCTCTCTCTCCACCGTTAGAGGCCACCCAACCAGCCAACATCACCCTTATCACCACCGTGAACTTCCCCTACACACTAGCAACCTAACCACACTCTTCGGCGAGGCAACAACCATGGTTGCAGCAGCTACAACGTGAGCCCCGTCACCTTTGGAAGCCTCCTCCAGCCACCACAGACCACCATTTCCAACGCCACCACATCAGGAAGAACCACCTCGACCTCCTCTACCCAACGGTACTGGCTGTTGACCCTCTCTTCATAGTCGGCCATGATATGAACAGTAACATGACTGAAATTGGATGAAAGGTGCAACGCACCATTTTGTGCCAGTGTAATATTAATGATCGAATTTGCAACGCACCGTTTTATTTGCATGACCGTAACTGAGTTTTATTTTTTTTAGAAATAAACTAAATTTGTTTCTTTTGCATTTTTAATTACTAAGCCAACAATTTTTTTTTTTTAACTTATTCAATTTAACTACTTAGTCTATTAAAAAAATTTATGCGAGACATCAAAACTAGGTTTTAATTTAAATCAATTTTAATACAAATTCAACTAAATCCATTTAATTTAAAAATCAATTTGTTATTATCTAGCTGATTTGGTTAAATTTGAGTTTATTTTTTATATTCTTACATAACTTTTTTTTTAACTATATTTAATAATATATTTGACAGCAATATGAAAAGCATGGTAACCAAACACTCGAAACTGTTTTTCATTAAACCTCAAACTCAATTACAGTTTTAACCAAACACTTCAATTTCAATTTTAAACCACAGCTAAAAACACTTTTCATGAAACTATTTTTTCTCAACTTCAACCACAATAAGAACAAATATGCCAAACAAGAACAAATATGCCAAACAAGCTCTTAAAGTCACGAGTCAATCCAGATCAAGTAATTTCAGTTTCTTACTTTATGTCAAAACCCCGGATCAACATACCCGTCCAAATTTTATAACTCGGGTTTTAATAATTATAATGCTCATATTGATATATGAAATAAAAGAATAATTTTTTAAGGAAAAATTATTACAGATTTACAAGAAAAATAAGAAATGTATTCACAAAATGTATTTGATGCTGCAGAGCCATTTTCAAAATGTATTTTTTAAAATAAGAATATATAAGCCTTCCTTTCACTAAACCAGCCTCGCTGATCGAAGTTGGCAAAAGTGTACCTTTCACAACGATTTTATTCAAAGTTCACTGGCGTTAGCCACATAAGAAATAAACAAGAAGCTCATCATCTAATGCTATAACTTCTCAGCCTGCATAGCTAGCAATCAACAACGAACAATACAAAGGGTGAAATTACATGTAACTGGGGGGCAAGAAGCACTGATTTGATTAATGCTGCTCAATAGGTATAGCCCTTCACGAACATTCCCTTCTTAGCTTCCTCGCTTTCACCCTCGGCAGAATACCTTCCAAGCTGAGCCAAGGAGTTAGCCTTGGCACGCACCAAAAGTGACTTCTGAGCAGCTTCCACATTCTCAGGGCGTCCTTGCCATGTCTTCAGCACGGTGTTCTGCAATGCACGGGCATACGAGAAGGAAACATGCCATGGATTGGGGATTTGGTTCATTGCATTGAGGTTGAGGGTTGCTTGTACTTCAGATTGCCCTCCCGATAAAAACTGAAAAGTAGACAGAAGTAGTTCACATGACAAATTACGATTAAATCATCAACAATGAAATAAAATTTCAAATTCAAGTCAATGTATAGATTACTGTAAGGAGACCTTCAATTTCTTTTACTATCTTGAATCAATTTGTTTACCACAATTAATATGGATCCAATTTTCAAGAATTCAGTACCATCCCTTTCACCAACAGAAGTACAAAAATCTCTGGAAAAGGATACTTGGCAACATTCTAGACCAAATTGTGAGTGATAACAGGATCAATCATATCATTCCATTTATAAGCCCGGTCCCTTTACTAGGATAAGCAAGTGATATTTGGATTTAGGCACTTGAGACCTTCACTGTTCAATTTCACACTGTAAGGAGGAAATAGAAGTGTTCAAGAAATCAATGTACATTAATTTAGATTCCTGGTAAAAATAGGGTTCCAGTATTCATACCATGATACCAGGAACGGCAGGAGGTACTCTCCTTTTAAGCATCGTCAGTGTATACTTGGCTATGGTATCTGGGGATGCCTTCTCCTTGTGTTCAGCCCCTGGCGTTACCATGCTAGGCTTAAGGAGAATGCCCTCAAACACAACATTGTTTTCAGCCAAATAGTAAAAGACTTCTGCCCAGACCTTCTCAGCAACTTCAAGGGTCCTGTCAATTGGATGGTCCCCGTCAAGTAGAATCTCAGGCTCAACTATGGGCACAAGACCATTATCCTGCGTGCAAAATTTATCATCAACAAAGAATAGCAAAGAACCTCAAAAAACTTGAATTTCATAGTACTAAAACGAGGAATTGGTGTAGTTTAGCTTTATCAGGACTTGACAACTTCGTAACAATAAATGCCAACCTTATCTTTGATGGGAAAATCCCTACCAACATTCCAAATTGATAGTCACCTCAACAAATTCTGATAGGCAGCATATATAAGCACAAGCCACAGACTACCCCTACCTCTCCCAGCCAAGAAAGAAATATGAAAGAGTTTGGAAATACAAGTGAGGAATGTGCTATGAGAACAAAAGAATACCTGAGAGATGGCAGCATATCGTGCAAGTCCCCATGCAGCTTCCTTGACAGCCAGAGCAGAAGGGCCACAGGGAATGCTGACAACAGTCCTCCTGGATATTCCATTGTGATCATGCAACAGTAAAACACGAGAAATATAGAATGCTATTGAAATAGTAGACAAATTGAATGGATTAACAAAACCACAACAATATTTACATAGAACTTGAGCAGACTTACCACTTAGCAAAACGTGCACCTTGCTTGTAATATTCAGCAGATCTTGAAGCCAATCCATCCAAACCTTGACACCAAGACTCGTTGTTTGAACCTGGTAGGGGAACTAAACCCTGAAACAATAAAAGTTGCGTAGTAACACACACAAAAGCTCATTGTGAAAGAAAAAAACCAAATATCCAATACATGATTTATATTTTGTAGATTGTATTGACCATGTACCTTGTCAACTTTGATGCCAGGTACAATGTTCTCATCAAGCAGGCAATCCACAAACTTCTTTCCACCAGTTGTAGACTGGTAAAGTGTCTCCTCAAAAAGAATAGCACCAGAAATGTATTCGCCTAGACCAGGAGTAGTCAATAAAAGTTGTCTGTATGCTTGTCGGTTGGTTTCGGTGTTATCCAAGCCAATGGATGCCAACCTCTTCCCGCAAGTTGCATTTGATTCATCTATGGCAAGGATACCACGGCCAGGTGATGCAATAGATTTCTATACCATCAATCCAAAAGCCAGGCTCAGTTTTGCACAATAAACTACGTTAATAAAAACTAACGATGACCCAATTATTTTCCTCCTTCCATTCTGAATAAAATCTAGAAATACAGAAGCGATATATAGAACAACAATTATTGAAAGGAATAAATAACAAAATCATTCAATATATACCTGTACAGGTCATGTATATAAAATTACATTTTAGAAAGCAAAACGATGTATAGAAAAGAATATAATTAATTCGAAATTAAAAAATAACAAAAATAAATTTTAAGGAATGATGCCTGGATTTAACATAAGCTTAATAGATATAAAAAGAGAAGCATTCCGAGCAATTTCGAATATCTGATTTGTCAACCAGCAAATATAACCAAAGCATCAACAACGAAAACATATCTAAATAGAGAAGAAGGAGAAGGAGAAGAAAGAGAAGGTGAAGAAGAAGGAACTAACAGCAGTTTGGACGAGCTCGTCGGTGTATGAGTTGGCACGGATCGAAAAGGAGACTCGGCGAATTGAGGATCCCTGAGATCGCTGACCGAAAGGTGACTTTTGGCCGATCCATGAAGACGACGCTGAGTTTAGCTTTACAAAGTTTGCACAGGCCATTACGTCGAGATAGACTAATTAGATCAAGATCGAGAGAGAAGTTAGGTTTTCGATGTCTACGAGGAAAAAGGTTTTCGCGGTCTGCTAAGGTTTTTCCCTTTTCTCTCTTACTTTGTTTTTGGTTCGGTGTTTGTGGTTAGGTGGGATTATAACACGAGTGCGAAAGTGAAGTGTAGTTGTGCTTTGCAACAATTACCTCTTGGAATCCGACTGTGCTTTTGGAGAGGGAATAGGACAAGAGACAAGCGGGGATACCAAACAGTCCCTTTAGGTGGATTTGTTTTTGTCAGGTGTTTCCCAGATTGTCCTCACGTTGCTGACAAGTCATAAGCCGTTTGTTTTTTTTACCACCTAAAAAGGTTAAAACTTAAAACACCCGCACGGTTCATTTTGTTGAGTTTTGTTTTTACGTCTCAATAATATTTAAAAAAAAAAACATATTCTTTTAATATTTTAATGCAAGGATATAAGTATTATTTTAAATAATAAATATTTATAATATCTAAATATTATTATATAAACATGGGTACATAAGAGAAAAGAAAACAAGTCAGTGCAGGGTTTACATTGTATTTTTAAATTATTTTTGAAAACAAATCAAAATACTTTTTTATTTTTTATTTTAAATTAAATGTTTTATATATTTTCAAATTATTTTGATGTTAGTTTTTTATTAGAAATATTTTTAAAAAAATATATTTTAATACATATTTAAATAAAAAATATTTTAAAAATCAAACCAAACATGAAACTAACATAGCATTAGATGTTGTTTGTCATTGCATTTCAGAAATATTTTTGAACAAATTAAAAAATAATTTATTTTAAATTAAATTTTTTAATATTTTTAAATTATTTTCTAGTATTAAAAATAAATTTTAAAAAATTAAAAAAAATATTATTTTAATATATTTTTAAATAAAAAAAACATCAAAAAAAAACAAGGACAACTATAATCCAAAACTCCATCGGATTTCGCCCACGATTCGTCCGCTGTGACAGTGAAAGCAGAGAAGGATCCGCGCGTGTTTTTCAATTATTTTGTCACCGTTATAATTGTCTATACACCCGTCAGATTTCTAACTTGCTAATTCCTTTGGTGCTGCTTTTAATTTTTCTGTTCTCCGTGTATTTTTAGCATCTGTGTCGGGAAAAAATCTGATAAAAAAATGTAGCTTTTTTACATGTTTTTTTATATATAAGAAAATAAAATTAAAATTAAAAAATTTATATAAATAAATAATCATTAACGATTAATAAAAAATAAAATTAAAAATCAGATGTAATTCAAAATATTATATCTTGTAACTCGGATTTTTGACACAATTGTGAGTGTAACCAAATACCGAGTGCATTGTTCACTGCCATAGTGGATTGATGTCTCTGTTCTTGGCAAAAAAAAATTGTCTGTCTTTAATTTAGAGTACTAAACTGCATTGATGGTGAATTATTTACCACAGTAGTATACCGATGTCTACAGCCTTGACAAAAACAAATGGTTGCCTTCGATTAGAGGGTGTTTGGAAAAATAAAATAAAAATATTTTTGGAAAAAAATAATTTATTTTTTATTTTAAATTGATTTTTTAGTATTTTTAGATTATTTTTTATGTGTTGATGTTAAAATTATTTTTTCAAAAATAAAAAAATTATTTAAATGTTTTTTAATAAATAATATTTTAAAAAATAACATCAAGCATACTCTAAAACAAGTTTTAAATTACATCTCCAATTCACTATAATTGTAGGCTTAGTGCACAATTTTCACTACAATAGTGAGCTAATATCCATGCCCTTGGTTAAAAAAAAAGGCTGACTTTAATTTAAGAAAGTTTTGGTATTATTATTTGGGCAATTTATCATTATTTACGTGTGCGAGGATGTTTTTGTTTGAAAAGGTATCGATAGGAATAGTAAAATAATAAAAATAGCTCTCATTGCCTTGACTTGCTATTTCATTTCTTTTATATTATATAGTCTTTCAATTGCAATTTTTTACATGTCAATTAAAAAAAATGAGTGGTATTTTTGTTAAAAGGAAATTCGTTTTCAATTTCATTACTCGATCAACTTTTTATTGATTTAAATAAATAGGTGTAATAAACATAATTGTTTGAATGTCTTATTTTATATGATTGAGTATTTTGATTTATATCCATCTTTTATTTATTTTTTCCAGTTTTTTTATTGGCTACTGCTATCGATTTTTATTTATTTACTTACATAGATTATTGCCAATTTATTTGTTTATATGCTCTAGTAGGCTTTTTACTTTTACATTTTGTTTTTTCATGTAAGAAAAGACATTAAAGCGACCTCTCTATTTTTTTTTTTTAAAAAAAAAAACAATAATTCGCGGCAAAGCGTAGGTTTGTTGAAAATTTACGATTAAGACTCAGAACATGTGTGTTGTTTAAAATGATGTTTTTAGAAATCTTGTTTTTTTAATTTTTTTATATTGTTATGATGTATTGATATATAAGAAAATTAATATGTTTTAAAATAAAAAATAATTTAAAAATAAACCACTGTTATAATATTAAATGGTATTTACAATGCAGTGATAACGAGTTCAAGGTCTCTATTTGAAACGTGTGAACTTGAAAAATAACTCATTACAAGAGAAGGTTGAAGTATTCGGCAGCGTCTTTAAATTTGTTTTTAAATTATTTTTTATTTAAAAAAATATATTAGAATTATATATATATATATTTTTTATTTAAAAAAATATATTAGAATTATATATATATATATATATATATATATATATATATTATAAGACAAATTTTAACCTACTACATAAAAATATCCAAAAATTTTAATTTAAAATAAAAATTAAATTTATTTTTTAAAAAATACAATGATGCCAAACAAGATCATTCTCACATAAGTGACAAGTTTATTTTGTCGACTTCTCTACTCAATCAATCGTTTAATAGTGTAGGGAAATTGTATTTTAATTTTTTTTTAGAAATATATAAAAAAATATTTTTTTATCTGTTAAAAATAATTTTTGATATTAATATATATAAATAATCCAAAAACATCTATTTTTAATTTAAAATATAAAAAAAACATTTTTTTTTTCGAAACATATTGCCAAAATACTCCTTAAATTGACTCTTGGATTGTGCAGCTACCGATTATGAACAGCATGATTTATAATCACTCGGGATTTCCGGGCGCCAAGGTCAAGGCATGAATGGAAGATCTGATGGTTCACCGCGGCCTCCACCTAACATCTGACGTTCGTTCCTTTCACTTTTCCACCGTTTATATATATATATATATATATATATATATATATATATATATATATATATGATTGTTTAAGGCCCCGTTTATTTGCTGGAAATTGGTTTTCTTTTGGAAAATGAATTCCGAGGAAAATGAATTCCTGGAAAGTAAATTCCTAGAAAATTAATTATGATGTTTAACAGTGTTATGGAAAATAAACTGGAAAACATTTTCCAGTGTTTGTTTATGTTATGGAAAATGATCTAGAAAATAATTTATTAATAAATTAATTTTTTTCAAGTTTATTAAAATAATGAGGAACAAATCTTACAAATTAAAAAGTTGAATGAGAATGAAATTGAAAAAAAATATAATTTCATAAATTATCTCAAATAAAATAAATAATAATCAAAATAATAGAGATCAAATCTAAATTTTTTTTAAAAAAATAAAAGATGAATAAATTAAAATAATAATAATAATTAACATTTCATAAATTATTTCAAATAAAATAAGTAACAATAAAAAAAATGAGGACCAAATTTGATAGATAAAAAATTTCAATAAAAAAATAATAAGAAAAAAGCAAATAGTAATTATAAAAATAAGAACCAAAATTAATATAAAAATTAAATTTTAAGAGATGGAATTGAAAAATAAATATTCAAAACAAATTATATATAGCAATCAAAAGTTTGAGGATCAAATTTGATATAATCAGCAAATAATGACATTTCTAAATTTTTCACAACTTCCGGAAAGTGTTTTCTGTCCAAATTTTCCAGAAAACACTTTCCTGAAAACCAAGCCAAATTCTTCTTTGACTGGAAAGTGTTTTCCGTTGACCGGAAAGTGTTTTCCGTTGACCAACTTTCCGGAAGACAAACAAACACAGGAAAATTTGGAAAGTGGTTTCCCGGAAAGTGAATTCCGGGAAACAAACGGGGCCTAAAAGGTAGTTGAGATTGATTTTAGAATATTTTTATTTAAAATATTAAAATTATATTTAACATCATCATCAGTGTGGACCAAAGTCAGTTGGGACATGGCTTTTGGCTAGCTGCCTCGTCCATTTAGCTCTTGCATCCACGAAAGAGG
Source organism: Salix dunnii (assembly GCA_015731905.1). Taxonomy (NCBI): domain Eukaryota; kingdom Viridiplantae; phylum Streptophyta; class Magnoliopsida; order Malpighiales; family Salicaceae; genus Salix; species Salix dunnii. Next base: position 6,635,901 of record CM027668.1, on the reverse strand, counting down.
CGGTATTAAAAAAGTGTTATACGGTTCTAGTTTTAGGCTATATAGATTACCTGGAATTAATTTTTTAACATATTGTAAAACAACTCAAGCACGATCACATAATAAATACTTCAAATTCGCACAAAGATGTTCATGTCATGAGTATAAAACGAGATCAAGATGGTGATTAACCTCTTTTTTATTTTATATCGTGTTTAAAAAATGAATTTCATTTCTTTACATTTAAAAAGTTTCATGTATAAAGTTTCATTATGATTTTTCAATTAAAATCAACTAAAAAAATTCTAAATATATTGTAAAACAACCTCAAGGCTGAGCACAATAAATATTTTCACCTCGCACATGTTAAGTTTGATAGAATTGTTTTCATCCGGTTAATATTCAGTTAGGATGCAGTTAGTTAGTATACCAAATTGTAAATATAAAAGGATCAAATATGTACATTACATGAATAAAGAATAACATTTCAGGGACATACATGTGGTATCAGAGCCCTTTGAAAGGGAATGATTAAGAGAGAGAGAGAGAACAAACCACATTGAAGAGTGCGAGAAGTAGAGAGAGAGAAACACGCAGAGACTAAAGAAGATCTATGATAGAGGAAATAGATTGAAGAAGATTTGTGATTCAAAAAAAGAGCTTGAAGAAGATCTGTGATTCAAAGAAGAAATCACAAGTTCTTGAGGTTAAGGAAGAGATCAGTCAAAGATTTCTTACAAAATTTGTGAATTGAAGAAGAAATTGTTGAGATTGAAGAGATTAAAGAAGAAAACATAAATTGAAGAAATTTGTGATCTCAAAATGATGAAGAAGAAATCAATCAACAATCTGCTACCACAGCATATCATCGAGCTAAAGAGAGAATAAAGGAAGAGAGTAGAAAAGGAAACACATAGAGAGAGTGAATAGTAAAAAGAGAGAAAAAACATGGAAATCAAGATGATGACCTTAAAATAGTTCGTGCAAGTTGGAATTCCAAGATTCAATGGGTATTACGATCATTGGTCCATGATGATGGAAAATTTTCTCAGGAGCAAAGAAATGTGGATCCTGGTGGGAAAAGGGATTCCTATAGCAGCAAGGGCACCTGCAACAAATGAAGCACAAAGAAAGGTTATAAAAAAAGCTAGATTGAAGGATTTAAAATTCAAGAATTTCTTGTTTCAAACCATTGACCGTGAAATCATAGAGATAATCTTAGATAAAGGAACAACGAAGGCAATTTGGGACTCGATGAGGCATAAATACTAGAGATCAACCAAAGTCAGACAAGCTCGATTACAAGTCTTAAGAAGGTAGTTCGAGCTGCTAAGTATGAAAGAAGGAGAGAAGGTAGACAAATATCTCCCCCGAACACTCATAATAGTGAACAAGATGAAGGTGTATGGAGAAAAAATAGATCAAAATATGGTGGTTGGTAAGATCCTGAGATCATTGACATCTAAATTTAACTATGTAGTTTGCTTAATAGAGGAGTCCAATGACTTGGACACCATGAATATTGATAGATTGCATGGTAGTCTTCTAGTCCATGATCAAAGAATGCAGGAGTATAAGGAGGAAGACCAAGCCCTCAAGGTTGTCTATGATGAAAGGGCAATGAGAGGGAGGGGTTATGGTGCATTCAGTGCATTCAAAAGGGCTAGAGGTAGAGGTAGGGGAAAGGGAAGAGGAAGGGGAAGGGGAAGGTAACAATTCAATAAAGAAGTAGTTGAGTGTTATAAGTGCCACAAAATGAGGCATTTCCAGTATGAATGCCCGGAATTGGAGAGAGTTGCTCACTATACAGAATTAGAGGATGAGGAAGAATTGATCCTCATGGATTATGTTGAACAACATGTTGAAAGAAGGTATGAGGTATGCTTCCTAGATTCTGGTTGTAGCAATTATATGACTGGTAGTAAATTATGGTTCATAAGTCTTGATACTAAATTTAAATAATGTATCAAATTAGGAAACAATTCTAGGATGGTATTGATGGATAGGGGAAATGTTAGGATGGAAGTAGAAGGGATAACACAAGTCATTACCCAAGTGTATTACATTCTAGAATTAAAATATAATTTGTTAAATTTAGGTCAATTACAAGAGAGGGGGGTTAGCTATACTTATTAAGAATGGCATAGGGAATTGATCAAAAAGAGTGTAATGTCTACAAATAGAATGTTTGTGATATTAGCAACTATAGCATCTAAGGAACAAGCTTGCTTTAAAACTGCTACCGAGGAAAAAACTCAGTTGTGGTATTGTTGGTATTGTAACCTGAGTTATAAGAGGTTAAAAAGCTTTTATGATAAGAAAATGGTGATGGGACTATCTCTTATGAAGATACCAACAACAGTCTGTGAAGGGTGCATAATAGGAAGACAACATAGGGATTCATTTCTCAACAAAGTCAGTAGAGGGCCACCAACAAGTTACGGTTGATCCATGCTAATATCTATGGGTTAATGACCCCAGCTTCTTTCAGTAGAAAGAAATATTTGTTCTCTCTCTAAAACCAGAGGCGCCGACATTTCTCTCTCACTCTCGGTCCAACCATTTCGGCCACCAGCTTCGACCACCACACACCGTGACATCGACACCAACCTCTCCTCCACCTCTCTAGTGATCCAAACACGATCCCAGGCGATGACAGCAGAGGCAAAGCAGCTTGTGCAATGTTGACCCGTCGCTGTTCCGACGCCATTTCCGGCCACCACAGGCCACTATTTCCGATACCACCACGACCATAAGAACCACCTCGACGTCCTCTACCCAAAGGTATTAACCGGTAAGACATTCATCACACTCAAAAATCATCATTTTACCGTTTATCTTCTTCCTCTGCATGCGCGGGGAGTGAACTATTTTCACTCCCCGCCGGTCAGTTGGGCCGGGTTTCAGTGCCTGGCCCAGTTTTGAAGCAGGCAGGGCTTCTAGTCCAACTGGGCTGGAAGCCTAGCCCAATGAGTGGGTTTAAACTCCACGATTGAAGCCCAGCCCGTAAATAAAGGGTCCGAAGCCCAGTCAGAGATCAAATGGGCCGAGAGCCCAGCCATACATGTAGGCGTCCCGGCAACCCAACCAAGTAGGCTAGTCTGGCAGCCCATCCCATCCCAATAGGTGGGCTGGAAGCCCAGGCTAGCCCATATGGGCTGGGCAACTAGCCCCCCTAAATAGAAATAAATAAAATACAAATACAAATTTGCATAAAAAAAATATAATTTTTTATGATTAAAAACAAAAATGTTTTGTTTTATGCATACGGCCAATACACTAGCATATTTTAAAAAAAATATTCTTTTTGTTTCAAAAAAATATTATCTTGGAGTTTTGAAGAAAAATGTATTTTAGCATGGATTTCACAAAGAAAAATCATTTCTTGTATTTTTAGATTCTACAACATATTTATAAAATCCAAAGGGTATTGGCCAATATTCCAAAAAATATTTAAATCTTTTTTTTTTTGGGTTTATTATTCACTGTTGGTGTTTGGATAAATAAATCCTAAGGGGTTAATATCCAAAATATTCGGTGGGGATAATTTGCTATTATTCACTGTTGGTATTTGGATAAATAAATCTTAAGGGGTCAATATCCAAAATATTCGACAGGGATAATTTGCTATTATTCATCATTGATGTTTGGATAAATAAATCGTAAGGGGTCAATATCCAAAATATTCAATGGAGATAATTTGCTATTATTCACCATTGGTGTTTGGATAAATAAATCCTAAGGGGTTAATATCTAAAATATTCGATGGGGATAATTTGATATTATTCACCGTATATGTTTGGATAAATAAATCATAAGGGGTTAATATCCAAAATATTCGGCGGGGATAATACACCATCACCATTTAACCAACATATTTTTTTGAAGGATCAAAACCATAACAAATCATAAACAAACCAAAACGTCAAGCAGCTTACCTTAGGTAGGGCGTATTACGGGTGCTAAAACCTTCCCTTTACGCAACCAATCCCTTGCCTTAGAATCTCTGAAAAACAAGTTTTAGGTTTCCTAGTAACCATAATACTAGGTGACGACTCCCTTTTCCACAAAAAAAAACATAGACCCCACAAATGAATTCCCCTGCTCACGGGGAGGTCGCCGTGACGCCGCACTCATTTTTTAGGGTGCGACAGCAGGCATCAGGGGCTCTTTCGGTTTTTCCCACTTATTTGCACAGTGCATCGACAAAAATAGCCCCCATAAACGACAAAACTGAGTCCAGTAAACGGGGGCAGGGAAGTATTTTCCATCCAGGTTTTTCCGTTAATATCAGTAGGGTCAGGGGCGTGCACTTAATTAACTATTATTTTTTTTGAACGAATTGCAGGCGCGTCTGGAGGACACGTCGTCCGTGTTCCACACCCACGCTCACTTTATACGGCGCGTGAGGATCTTTTTGGCGGTCAAAAATTCCCTTCCGCCATGTTCGGAGATGTGCCGCCGTGTCCTCTGTCTGCTGTCACGGCGCGTTCCGGTACTAGGTGTTCGGGTAAGCGGCGGTGGATGATTTTATGTCGATGCATGTTTTTCTCTCTCTCAGCCGCAGAAATGTCTTAACAGGTCCCTCATTTATGTATAAAGTTTATTTTAGTCCCTTAAGTTTGGATTTCGATGTTATTACTGATTTCTTTAATTAAAAGTTTGATTATTTTCAATTATGTCCTTCAATTAAAACTGATTATATAAGGAAGTTTTCATTTCAGTCCTTATTCTTATGATTTTTTTATTTCTTTTTGGTTGTTTTAATTTTTTCAGTACGGATGTTTTGATTTCTTTTAATTTGGTCCTCCAATTAAAATTGGTCATTTTTACAACTTTTCATTTCAATCCCTCTTCTTCTAATTTTTTGATATATTACAGATCAATTATCATTATTTATTTTGGTCCCAAGATTTATTTTTATTTCAATTCTATCCTTTAATTGGAATTAATTATATATTTTATTTTTCATTTCGGTCCTTATTCTTTTAATTTTTTATTTTATATTAATTCATTTGTTTTTTTAATTATTGGATGATATTTATTTTTTATTCATATTTATGCATCTATACTTTTAGTTTTTATCTTTTTTGTTTTTATTCAGGTTTTACTTTTAATCGGTTCAATCCTGAAATTTTAATTTTTTCCCTTTATTTTTTTTTGTATTTTCTGTTATTTTTATTTGCTCTTTAGATTTGATGATTTTTATGATTTTGCTATTTGCGCAATGATAATGATAATTTTAGTGATTATTTTTTAATTGTGTTTTTTTTATAAAAATCTTTTGCTTTTTTTTAATAATTTTTCAGGGCAATTTAATTATTTTAATTGTTTTGACAATAGTGTTGATAATAATTTTAACTGTTATAGTAATGATAATGACAATAACATAAGGATAAATTTACAATTTATATTTTCGTCTTTTTTTTAATAGAAAATTAACTACTTATTTTTGTTATTTGATTATTAGATTTTTTTATATATTTATTTATTTAGCTTTTTTTACATTCTTAGACTATGTTTATTTTTTATTCGTATTTATACATCTATGCTTTTAATTTTTTTTTTTAGTTTTTTTTTGTTGGGATTTTTTTTAATCAGTTCAATCCTAAAATTTGAATTTATATTGGTTATCATTTTAAAATTAATATTGCTTCTTTTTTCCATTTATTCATTTCTTTTTCTGTTATTTTGATTTGTTCTTTAGATTAAATGATTTTTATGATTTTACTATTTACACAGTAATAAGGATAATTTTAGTGATTGTTTTTTATTGTTTTTTTTTTATATATAAATCTTATGCTTTTTTTAATGATTTTTCAGGTCATTTTAATTATTTTGACAGTAAGGTTGATAATAATTTTAACTCTTATAGTAATGATAATAACAATGACATAATAATAGATTTTTAATTTATATTTATATTTTTTTGTGGAGAGAAAATTAACTACTTATTTTATACTGGTTATTTTATTAAAATATACTAAACAAATAAATTGATATCCATTTAAAATTCATATTTTATAGAAAACTTGTATTTTATAAAAATTCTATATAGATTTATTATTTTATCTAAATTTATGTTATAATAATAAAATCATACATAATTATTATTTTTTGACGTTAAAAAAAATATGGTCCGCCCGTAACGAGCCACGGGTGTCATGGCTAGTATATATATACATGGAGAGGGGGGAAGATAGATATTAATATATCTAAACAATTTAGAGAGAGAGAGAGAGAGAGAGAGAGAGAGAGAGAGATTAATATATATAATATATATACAGAGAGGGGGAGGGGTACCTGCCCCACTTTTCACATTTGAAATTTTAAACATTTGAAAGAAGAATTGGTCCGATTTTGCGATTTTAATCGAATTTGATCAAAATCGATTTTTTTCTTTTAGTTAACAAGATATGATAAGTTAACTCACAAAATTGTATGATTTTACGAGTCAACTCATGATTTTAACAATCATGCTGGTATTGTTATAAAGTGTAAAAATTATTATCCTTGCATCCCGAAAACTTAAAATACTTTTGATTTTTTTTTAAAATAAATAAATAAATTTATATGTATATTTTTGAAATATAAAAGGTGAGTCGTAAAAATCAAAATAAAATCTAGACTTTTTATCATATATATATATATTTAAAAAAAAAAACTCAAAATGTTTACCTTGCTTAGTATTCACCCTCTCGCACTTTAATATTTTATTATGGACTCCCATGGTGTTTTTTTTTTTCCTTTTCCATTGTGGTCATCAAGACCTCGTTTGTTTCCCGGAATTCACTTTCCGGAAAACCACTTTCCAAATTTTTCTATGTTTGTTTATCTTCTGGAAAGTTGGTCAACGGAAAACACTTTCCAGTCAAAGAAGAATTTGGCTTGGTTTTCAAGAAAGTGTTTTCCGGAAAATTTGAGCGGAAAACACTTTCCGGAAGTTGTGAAAAATTTAGAAATGTCATTATTTGCTGATTATATCAAATTTGATCCTCAAACTTTTGATTGCTATATATAATTTGTTTTGAATATTTATTTTTCAATTCCATCTCTTAAAATTTAATTTTTATATTAAATTTGGTTCTTATTTTTATAATTGCTATTTGCTTTTTTCTTATCATTTTTTTATTGAAATTTTTTATCTATCAAATTTGGTCCTCATTTTTTTTATTGTGACTTATTTTATTTGAAATAATTTATGAAATGTTAATTATTATTATTTTAATTTATTCACCTTTTATTTTTTTTTAATTTTTTTTTTAGATTTGATCTCTATTATTTTGATTATTATTTATTTTATTTAAGATAATTTATGAAATTATATTTTTTTTCAATTTCATTCTCATTCAACTTTTTAATTTGTAAGATTTGTTCCTCATTATTTTAATAAACTTGAAAAAAAAATTAATTTATTAATAAATTATTTTCCAGATCATTTTCCATAACATAAACAAACACTGGAAAGTGTTTTCCAGTTCATTTTCTATAATACTGCTAAATATCGGAATTCACTTTATAGGAATTCACTTTTCAAAAATTTATTTTTCAAGAATTTATTTTTCCTGGAATTCATTTTCCAAAAAAAAATCACTTTTCAGAAAATAAACGGCCAAGTTTATTTTAAGGTGATGTGTCCAGTTGTCCAAAACTAGTCTCCACCCATTCTCCAGCTCATAAAGCCCTGAAAAGTCTAAATTTTCGGAGATTTTTTGGGACCTGTCATATGTATTTTGAAAAACGTTCATGGGTGACGCGACTCAAAAAATGAGGGGGAATGGGGACGCCGTGGAATTGCTATCGACGCAGAGGCTGAAACCGTTCGAGAACAAGGAGCACAACCCGGAGAGCTACGAGGAAATGCAATTGGGTTGCAGTCCTCGAATCTTCAGTTCTGTTATGCGGTACTTGCATGCTCAATTTACATCGTGATCGTTAAGTCCACTTCCTCAGTGACATTCTCACTCACTACTCTTCTCAGGGTGAACGCGCTCGCGTTTGCCGCCTCCCCCACCTCTTTTATTTTATCTTTGAATTGGATTGTTGATTTAAGTAAACTCTGATTTCATTCATTCTTTAGTGATTTAGGGAAACTGAAAAAAATGTTGCTATGTTCGTGGCTTTGTTCGATTTCTCAACGGCATCGCTCTTTCTAGTGGTTTATGAAAATGTTTGCTCTTTATTTCTATGAGGTTGAGGATTGAATTTGGGAAAATTATTTATAGTAACTCGGGAGAGAATCTGTCTCTTCATGCGCAGGGTTGATTGCTACTAGCATGTGTATGAACTGGCCTTTATTTTTCTTCGTCTCTTACATCTTAGAACTGATACCTGCCGAACTCACTTGTTGTCCATTGGGGATGTGGGTTTTAATAGTGAAGAGATTTTTCTTGATGTCACTTTGTTCGTCTTCATCTATATTTGCGTAAAGGACGTTCTCATGAATGATCCATGAATGGTGCATGATCAGCTACACTAGTCATCGTGATATGGTTCTTTCAGAGGTTGAACTTTGAGATTTTTATTAATTTTCTGAAATGAGTTTTGTGAGAATATTACTTTTTGAACATCGTGTTAATTAAAGGTTGACAAAATAATCTTTTCCTATCAATCTTTAATTACTGATGAAAAGGATTGTATCCATATAGGTTCAGAATGTCCTGAACTGCTAATGGTGTGGTGGGAATCAATGAATTTCCAGAAAGAAATTTTGTAGTGTAGTCTCCTGCCACCACAGAATAGGTAAACTTTACAAGAAAAAAACCAGGAAAAAGAAGAAGAAATACTACGTAAAACACACCATCAGTGTGGATTATTTCTCTAAGAACTTGACAGCAACTGCAATGAAAGGGGACTGGTTCAGGTGGACAAACAGCAATATTCATTATTTTCTTTGTTCTAGTTGATGGTCTTATCACTGTTCTGTTGCTTTTCTTTTCTAAATGGTCATACTGTTGTCAGTGTCATTGATTTCTGATGCAAACTGGCAGGTCCAAAAGCGTAGAAAATACAGACAACATATTCTATCAAACTACAAGGTGCATTTAGTTTTTGATTTTTTATTTCGAAGTAAAGACTTGAGAAAAAAACTGTTGATCATGAGATGGGGTAGTTTTCCTTTTTCTTTGGTGTCATACTTCAGGTGCTTTCAGGGTAGTTTCCTTAGCTGATATTCAGCAGAATTGGGGTTCTTTCATATGAAATATTTTTTTGTTTCATATTTCGGAGGATGACGTGTTCTTATTTTGTACATCACTTTAGCTATCATTACAATTTTCTCTTATCGTTTATTTTTTCAATTTATAAGTGGTGTATTCTTATTCACCCGGTTTTATGTTAGTCTATGGTTTATTTCATTACCAGATTGATTTTTTTAATCAGTCCTGTCATTTTTTTGTAGTATAAACCTTTGATCATTTGCACAAACACTATCTGAGCGCATAAGTTTCTCTTACAGCCTATGATGCTAGAGTTTATGCTGGCACTTGCCCCCTCTAATACAGAAAGGCATTCATGGTTCATGATAGCTGACATCATATGCATCCTCTCAAAACTGAAAACTGCTGTTAAACACTTCACAGTTTCCACGGTGATAAGGGTAGAATTGTTTCAAAATTAAATGAGCATAGAATGATTTGGATTTTCCTGTTTTGCATATAGCATATAAGTATTAGTTGTCATGTGTTTTTTTGTACACTCAGCTTATTGGCTAGTTACTTCTTGCTACAGGGTTGACATAAGGAGTTGTATACTATGAATGCCAAACATTTCGTTGGCCTTCCATTTCTCAAAGCAACCAGTGAGAACATAGAATAGAGTATATATGTTTGAAATGTATCTGCCAAAGTTCTGTGAAATGTTGGTAAATGAGGTTTTATTTTATTTCTCTTGTCATTTGTTGTGTAAATGGCATGATTTTCCTTGTATTTTAGTTAGTGCATTAGAAAGTTCTGATCGCTTGGGTAGAAAGCATGGAAAGATGGGTGCGTGATCAGAGGTTCCATATAATTTGCCCAAACAGTATGAACAATTTGGTGATGTTCTTGATGACTTTGGACTGGAAACCATCCTTGAAAAGTTGATGGATGGCTATACATGTCCCATGTCTAGAGGTATTGTATCTCTATTCGGTAAGTTTCTGTGCTTTTAAATTATAACTCACAATCCATCATTTATAAATATAGAAACTGCTCTTATTTCTCTGTAGTTTTCTTTCCTCGTTTGGGTGGATTAACTCTGGTTTCTCACCATGGTACTGTCAGTGAATACGGAGTGCATATGGATATTGAGCTTGGCAGGTGTTAACTTCGAACCTTCTTTTTGCTAATTCCATCTGTCACTATGAATAATAATATTTCGTCCATCATATTATATTTGGTGAATCTTTTATCATTCAGAAGTGACTGAAACTGAAGGAGTTTCATTGACCCGGACCTTCTCTCATCTTAGTTTCAATTCTCTATTTCCAAAAGTATTGAGCTTGGCAGGTGTTAACTTCGAACCTTCTTTTTGCTAATTCCATCTGTCACTATGAATAATAATATTTCGTCCATCATATTATATTTGGTGAATCTTTTATCATTCAGAAGTGACTGAAACTGAAGGAGTTTCATTGACCCGGACCTTCTCTCATCTTAGTTTCAATTCTCCATTTCCAAAAGTATTGCAGTGATTATTTTTGTCATTCTTAAAACTTGTTAGTTGGGTAGGATTTATGTTGATACTCAATTGTGTTTGATGCGGTGTTGGTGTCATTTATTTCCTGGCAGTAGTTTCAGGCTCTGGGCTGCTAGCTAATTTCTTGCCTTTGCCTTTCTTTCATTAATTTTGTTTTGAGAAAGCTTTCTATCACCAGTTGCAAAAGGTAATTTGTTGCCCCCACCTCCTCTTCTTCTTTCACCTTACATCCTTCTCTGTAGTTTTTTATGCTGATGACTCCAAAGTCACCTTGAATGTTTGCTTGGGTAAGCAATTTCATGGTGAAGATTTGTTCTTTGATGGTGTTTGGTGCAATAAACAAGTGAATACAGAAACCCAACCAGAGGTATCTTAATTTTCAGAATCTGAGTGCTGCAGTTTAACTTAAGGCCATATATTTTTTTTCTTTTGTTTATATCATGCTAGCCTCACATGTAGTGATATGTCATTCAAACTTTCAGTTTATGTACAAGTTTTCTTAAAATAACACTCATTATTAATCAATTAGAGATATATCTGAACTAGCAATGGTTAGGAATAATCAGAACTAGGAAATTCGGAAGGGCATACTAACCAGGTCAATGATGCCATTTTTCTTTTTGAAAAAAAACAGAACTTTTTGAACAACCATTTACGGTCTAGGTCTAAATTTCGTGTGGAAAGTGCTGCTCTGTTATATAAGCTAATGCTTGTGTTCACCTTTTTTTTCCTGGAATTGTTCATGATGCCAAGTAGGATGAAACTTGATGTCAAAACTAGATCCTAGCAAAGGGGGGAAAAGGGAAAGTTTAGCTAACTGGATCCTTCTCTAATGGTTATTTTTATTCCCCTCATAATTAATAGGAAATTTTTGAGATTGTTCCTGGAAATTTTAGGTGACTAGAGCGTTATGTGATATGGTATTTTTCATTCTACTTGTATCTAATAGGAAAAATTTGATTTTAACCACATTCTTGGATGAGTGATTCTTCGTCACAGTTGCCGTTGGGCATGGTGCAAGAGCTACCATTTCTGGGCACCAGGTCAACTGAGCTATATGGTGCAGAAGGTATTTTTTCCCTCTCCTATCTTCTGAACTTAGCATCCTCTCTTTTGCTTAAAAGAACTCCACTTCAAGCACAACTTCCTTGTCTCAATAATGGTATAGTTTTGAAATAGTATGGAATCTCGGATCTAATTATCAGGCTTCCTCTTAACACCTATTAATGATCACTTCCTCGTATAGTTGTAATGCATTCTTGCATGAGAACTGCGAACTTGACCTCATTTTTCTCTTACTGGTTTGGTGCTCAGTAGTATGGAAGTCGGAGCTGCTTGCCAAATTGTTGGTCATATATACGTCAATAACAGTAGTGAAAAATAGACCTTATTTTTTTGTTTTTAGTACTTTTCAGTTCAGTTTTTTGAGAACTGAGGATCCAAATGATTTCAGCTGGTGTGGATATCGCTGATGGGAGAAAAAAGAAAGACAATGTCTGCCAGTTGCTGCTTCGAACTGGTATGTGTTTTGATGAAAAGATTGAAGAAATTGCACCGACTTCCATACACTAATCTTTTGATATATGAGTTTGAAGGAATTGCTGAAGAGGGATGGTATATTGGCATCTTGTGTCATTGATTCCCTTCAAGTTTTACTTGTTAAGTTATATGATAGCAGAATTCTCACCCTTATTATAGTAGTGGCAATTCTTTCTTTTCCCTTCTTTTTTCAGTCCTTCTGCTAGGGTTTTGTTGGTGATATATGAAGGGTGGATGTTTTGTTTCTCTTTCCAAGTTGGATAAGTATGTCTGATTCAACGTTGTCTTTTTTGCTTTAAAAATTGAAATACGTAATAATCTGCGTCGCAATCATACAAGAAAAATATTATAGTTGAAGTTCAATGTTCTACCTAATCATTCCTTTTCGTGCAAGAACTTTATCAGATAATTCAAGCAGGCTCTTAAGCAGATCTACAATCAATGACCATGGCCTAGCTGTCATTGTACAAATATCTAGAAACTTGAGACTTTTGGCTAATCCCTATCTTATTCTCATCATTCTGTTCCACGGTCCAAGCTGTGCTTCAATTTGATACAGGTGAACTTTCACCTGGTCCCTTTTCAGGTTTCTGTTTACAGAGAAAATTAACGTCATTTTGAAATGTGCGATTAGTGGTATTGTTCTTATTATATTTCCAAAACCAACAACTGAGTTACTAGTCATCTGATATAGTTTTCGGTGGCCGTACTTACTAGTGATAGTTTGTGAAGTAGAATTATGACCTCCATATTTGTATTGTTTTAGGATTACGAATACGCATTGGATTTGGATATCATCCAAATTTAATGTATCAGAAACATGTTTTTAAAAATAAATTTAATTTTGGATACAGGTTAGAAGACGACTAATGTACAATGGCTTATAGCCGAATGCTTAACTAAGGTTAACGTTGTAATTTTCTTTGGAAAGAATTGGATCCAGATATTTACAATTAAGATCATAACAGTAAAATCGATTACTTGTTCCTTTTAAAAAAATGTTGTCAATTTGTTCTATTTTGGGATGTCTCAAAACTATTATCTATTGCCAAAAAGTCAAATTATCAATCACTTAATTTTACTAATATACCTTTTAATTATAACTTCGATTCTTTCAATTCATTTCTCTCTCTTTTATTTGCTTTGAAAAAAGGTTATCGGTGTGAAGTAACTTGAAATAGATTAGTAATAGTCATAATCTGGGTAAAAAGTCAACTAAAACTATTCTCTGGGACGAAATGAGGAATTAATAGTATGATTCTGAGATGCGGAAGAGGGAGTCACTGTTTTCTCCTTCTGGGGCTCCAAATACAGTGATCAGTGATGAGACAGGCCTCTCTCCCCCGTCTCCTCTTCTGGGGCTCCAACCTGATTGTTTAAGAATATATCCGATTGATATCCTTTTTTCTTTTTAATTTAGGTTGTATTATAAAAATAATCAGGCCGAATCAAGGTTTAATGTCATTATCATTGGTGCTATGATCAATCAAATTCCATCTGGACGCTTCTGCAAACTAACGGACAAGTTTATTAATGTTTTGTTGGCTTCTTCGAACGCAATATGATTAAAGAAAAGGTGTAGGGAAATGAAGAAAGAATTATTTAAGCTTGTTGGAGTGAGGGATTGGTCAGCTTAATTTCTTTTAACTTTCTTGATCTTTCCGCATTGGGACTGGGCTTTCCATTTTGAGTCTCCCTCTAGATTTTTACTCTTTCTTGCCTATCCTAGCTTCAAGAGACCTCACTAGTGTCAGCTGTCAGGGCCTCTTCACTACAGTCAAGAAAAATAATAATAATTAAGACAGTGGTGGCTGCACCTAAGAAATATTCGATGTTCCTATCGTGTTTCGTGGGGTGATCGCCATTTTTGTCTTTTTGAAGATTCTTACTTGTACATTATTAAGGATTTCGCATGTTTGGATTTTCCTCGCAAGGGGTCATTACTGGTTATAGTATTTGGCTATTTGCTTTTGCATGGCAATGGGTGGTATGCAAATACTTGCTGATGATTTACAAAATATTACATATTCTAACCGAGCTCTTTACGATTAGGGGCAACAACAGAGTTCACGAGTGCTAAAACCTGGCTTCAGTTGCGTGCCGACAGCATGCAGTGCATTCGCAGGGGTTTCACTTTTGACTCGTTTTTAAAAATAATTTTTATTTAAAAAAATATATAAAATATTTAAAAATATACACAAAAAATAATAATAATGGTGTTCACGGTCGTGCATGTGATACCTACCACGCCCGGAGCCGAATGTGGTGATATACCTAATTGGCAGGTGGTCAAGTCATGGGACCGAAGCAGAACCTCCCTTTCCTCAAAACCTAACTATTTCCCTCCCTCTCTCGAACATCAAGAAAACTACCATCAACAAAATGAGATATCATTTTAATAATTGATACCATGATGATCAATGAAGTTTGGGATTAACCTATTATTTGTTTTAAAAATATTTTAAAAAATTAAAAAAATATTATTTTAATACATTTCTAAATAAAAATTAATTTAAAAACAACATGAAACATATTGTCTACCGACCGTCTGAGCCATGTGCATGACTTAGGTTCTCCAACCCAAGGGCCATGTGAAAAATGAAAAAATAGCAAGGGAAGCTTTCCATAATTTGCTTCTTTGTTTGTGTCTTCGAAGATTTCAGTACATGCATCGCCACATGAAAGTGTGGACGGTGGATACGCGGATCTTTCTGGACGGTGGAGATTTCATCATGAGTTCAGGACCCCCGATCCAAGGATTTTCTCTCTAATACACATGTATATAATATATAATGTTCAATTAATTGACTAGCATGGGCTTTCAATCGTTGTTGAATTCTTCTCTTATTTTGGATGCAAGTCACGGAGATCGTGGAAAATCTCTCTCGATCAGGGTCGGTCCCTGTCTTAATCTCCCCACCGCCCAACCCGACCTTTAATTATTGGTTTATTTATTGATAATTTACTTATTAGTTTATTAATCACATTTATGTTGGTCATTACGGTGACAGAACTCTCCTTTACCAAGCGGTTAGGGCACCCCTAACTTCTCTCCACTTATAATAAATAGCATAGGCTGGTCTGGATGCTTGCGTTAAGCTACTGACAGTTTTATTTTTTTAAGCAAAAAACTATTATACAAGTCAATGGAATATTTTAATATTATTGTTAAACCTGGGAATATATTTATTTATTTATTAATGTATTTATTCTTTATATTAGCCAACACAATATTTTTTTATTTATTGAAATCGCTGTTTTTATTTTTTAAAATATTTATAATTATTAAAGCAAATTAATAAAAAAATTCAAAATAGTATATCAGTATTTTATGTCATTAAAAAGCTGAAAAAATTATGAACGAGATAAGATATTCTTCAAAATCAATTTAAAGATTTTAATATTAAAAAAACCCATTTCAATTGAATCTTCATGCGCGCTTTATTGTTAGTATTATTATGTTCATGTCACATGCATAATAATTAAAAAATATTAAAATCTACATACAAATTTATAATAATGTTTTAAAAAGTTAAGTGGATTTAATTTAAAATATTATTTATAGATAATTATACATGTTTTTTTATTATTCTTTTTTCCCTATACTTAACCAATTAAACTGTACAAATTAAAGAAAAATCTAACTAACAATCATCAATCAAGAGTTGGATGTCAGGTGGAAAGCAACCAGTTCTACATGGTTATGCGAATTAGAGGTTCTTCACATCAATTCCAATCTATATATAATTAAACGTGGATTAAGAGTTCTACATGGTTATGCGAATTAGAGGTTCTTCACATCAATTCCAATCTATATATAATTAAACGTGGATTAATTCTTAATTATATTAATCAAGGACTAACCAGCCAGAATGGTGCAATGATCAACAGGGAGTGCTCAAATTACATGATGGTGTAATTATGAAATTAAATTTGATTTCTCCGGTGAACGTCGCAGCTATTGTAGATGCACGAGGAATGCGAAGTGTAGCTGTTTAAATATCATAATTCTATATCAGCTCACCGCCTGTGAATTAAGCAGCAGGATCCAGGGTGGATGTATGAAATCTTTGATGGCGTGTATCTCTAATTTGTGTGAGTGGATAGATCATATCTCTTGAATCTGTATTTGAAAATAAATGGAAATTTGGAGATGGGATTTTTTTTATATTTTTAATCTGGAGCGGGGAGCTGCATTTGGATTTTGACAGGCTGCATGATCAGATACAATGCATATTGTCAAAATGGAATGGAGAATTGTCAATTCGTTCAAGCTCACTAATCTTCCACTTTTTATAATTCGTTCAGCATGCGGTCATCATCAGTTAACTTGTATGTGTTAAATAATATTTATATAATTTTATTTATTAAGGGTAGAATAATATTTTCAGTTTAATCTACATATATTTTAGTTATATTAAGGTTAAGTCTAAACATTTATAATATATAAATCACTTAGAATTTTAGCCTCATTTTTTGTGTTTGATTGTAATTATATTTACAACATGTACCTCGACTAATCTCATGAGCTCTGAAGGTAAGAATCATGTAAACTTCTAGTAGTTATCATATTAACAAATATATAGCTCGAAACTAAGACTATAAGGAAAGCAAGCCCCATAACTCCAACATTATACAACTAAACTAATTACTAGATGATTATACAACGATCATGTGTTTGTTCCTTATTGTTACTTTCCAAATATATATATATACAATTTTTAATGAGATGATGCTTGTTTCATCTTGCTAAATTGTTATGTTATTTATTTTATCCAAAACATTATTTTTTCACCAACCACAACAATGCAACTCAAACACACTATTAACCATAAAAAAAGTCCAGGGGTTCATTAGAGTTTTTCTTGTCTTCATCATATCTTATTCCTTAATTTTCTTTTTACTTTTTTAAACCTTTTTGAAGAATTGCTCTAATAAAAAATATATGAATACACACACAAGATTAAAAAGCTATAAATCATTTAATAATTAACACAGTTTTTATTTTTTAAAAAATATTTATTTAAATAATTGCATTTAAATATTTCAGTGTATATTGGTGGGTTTTATGAAAAAATTGCATTTGGATGATAAATATTTTATTATTTTTCTATTTAGTAAGAACTTAACAATTCTACGTAATAAGGAACAATAAAAGTTTGACATTGAAATGAAAAATAATAAGAAATCAAACACTAAATGTGCAGTTTTCTGAATTCGGAACATACTGCCGAGCCAACTGTCAGATGTCAAGTACACGTCAATTTGACTCATTGCTATGTCCCTAATTCATGCTCTTCACGCTTTGTTTTTCTTTATTTGTGGCTAACCCATGCCCACCAAAGAAGAATGCCCTGAGAATATGCCCTTAGTAAGAACTGTACAGAAGCAAAGCTCCATAGTTGCGGTCCCTCCAATGGCAGTCTCAACTCTAAAAGGTTAAAAAAAGCTAATAACTATCAGGGTTCCCCTCATCACATGGGCGTGGTCCTTCGATAATTTGGTATAATCTGCTGCTGCTGCTGATTTTGTTTGGTGAATATAAACGTGTTCAACTCTCTGTGTACATTTCTTATACATGATCTAGTAGCTAGCTGGAGGCCGGTTAAACTAAAATTCAGGCCAAAATCTCTCCACGCATCTTCAATCTCGGTGGACCGCTGTTTATTTTAACTATACATGACATGCGCTCGTACGTATAGTAATCTAATGGAATTTCTTGCGAAGACCTGATCATATCTCGATCCCTTTATATTTCAGCAGTAACAGTACTGTCTGTATCAGCAAACGCATGCACATGTAATTTGTCTGCCATGAACAAAGCGTTTGGCGTGGGGTTCTCTAAATCCCTCCTCGCGCAGCTTCTATTCGGGCGCGCAGAGCATGGCCTCTGTGGAAGTATGCCACAACTATATAACACTTCCTTATGCTTTCATGATTCCATGCCAATCCTTTCAGAGGAAGAAGAAGTTTGACCTTTTTATTCCTTCTTTTTCTCTCGAAGGAATTGTGACTGTTACTATTAGGTTACGTACGTCTTGCCAAGTACTCTTCCATTTTTTCTCAATTTGATTTCGAATTTGTCAAAACAGAAATTAAAAAAAAAACACTTATATAAGAATGTTTGTGGGTGTTTGGTAGTATGATGCAACCAGAGTTTAAAAAAAACTAAGGTTTTAAGTGTTTGGTTAATTCAACTATACAAAATATTTCTATGGGTCCCATGAAATAAAAATAACAAATCGCCGGTGGAGAAAAAATAGCTCCTAGCTGCTTTTCGTATACCACAGCAAAACCAGCTGGTGCCATCAAAGGAGTAAATGGGATGGTCTGTTCCTGTTGCCTTTCAAAACCCAAGTATAAATGTTCATCGTGAAGCTTGAAAAAGACTAGATTGAGGGAATTTAATATTGGAAGGATTGAATAACCTACTCCTTTTCTGCTACTTCTTTCTTCGGTTAGACTGAGAAACACCATCGCAAAAAATAACACTGAGACTATTATAAGCATTTGTTTTTTCTTTTTGGATTAACCCCTCCAACATTGCCTAGACACAAGGCAGTTAAGAGAAGAAAAGTTGGAAGTTAGGGATCAAATAGGAAATCTCATCACTGCTTTAATTGAGTGGTTGAGTAGTGTTGATGGACAAAATTCAACATATGAGGTGAGAAGATTTCATACCTAGTTCCGATGCAACCATCCTTATGTATATTTCGTAATATAATTTATTAAGGTGGAGTGGAAAGGTTTATTATTTATTTATTATATTTTTAATATTAAAATAATATAAAAATCTATAAACTTAATTTAAATATAAATGAATATATTAAAAGATATCACAATATAATTTTTGTCTTGCAATCCTAATTTTATTTCAGAATATATTTTACCAGATATTATTCCCCGATCAAATAATTACGGATTGTGGAGACATTTGCATATGGATTTAGTTTGTGATGAAATTACAAATGGTTTGATAGGAGAATAAAAGAAGTGTTCAATTTAATTAAATTATTCATTACATTATGAATATATATATATATATATATATATATATATATATATATATATATATATATATATATATATAGACACACACACACACATGTTTATACACACACACGTTATACACGCACACACACACACATATGTTTATACACACACACGTTATACACGCACGTGTATATATATATATATATATATATATATAGACACACACACACACATATGTTTATACACACACACACGTTATACACGCACGTGAGGGTGTATAAACATATATGTGTGTGTGTGTGTTTATACACTTTAAAGTAATTTCATAAGTTAAAAACAATATGAAAAGCTTAGTAGCCAAACACATGAAATTGCTTTTCATTAGCTTCAAACTCAACTACAATTTTAACTTCAAAATTTATTTTGAACTGCAATTAAATTAATTTTTATAAAATTATTTTTTTAAAATCTCAATCACAAGATAAAAAATAATACCAAATACAGTCTTTGTATGTGCGTGTGTGTTGGAGTTTGCAGCCCCACCTGCCATTACATTACGATATTCACTATGCTCTGTGCATTTTGGATATAAAGCATGTCCCTCCTCCTCCTCCTCCTGCTCCTCCTCCTCTTCTTTTAATTCTATGAAATCCATGCTTTGACACATCGTAACGAGTAAATACTTCCACAGAAGTATATATGAATTATTTTATGATTAAATAGATTATAAGATGTTTTCTATTTTTTTGTATTCAGCTCTAACTATTTTTGTGGTTTTCAATCGATCTAAATATATCCGAATCCCCTCTTTCTGTTCGTTAAAAATAAAACATCTCTCACTATTCTACACACACCCACGCACACACATACATATATTTGCTTTTCTCAGCTAGCTAATTAGTGAATTTATTAAAAAATAAAAAAAAATGGTAAAGTCTTAATTTTTGTAAGGACGCCAAAAGGGGCCATGCATTTTTTTGTTGTTTTTAATACAAAGATGTAATTTTATTAAACAGATGACACGGACCCTTACCCATAAAGGGTGTTTGGAAGTATATATATATATGATAAGTATTTATGAAAAAAATTGAAATTTTTTATGTTAAATTAATTTTTTTTTAGTGTTTTTAGATTATTATAATAGGTTGATGTCAAAAATAATTTTTTAAAAAATTAAAAAAAATTATTTTAATACATTTTACAAAAAAAAAATACTTAAAAAACAATTTCAGTCACACTCCCAGAAACAGTACAAACTCCCGAACAGTCACATAATCTCCGCAACCGGTATTAATATCAACAGATACCTCTCCTCTGCTGTACGCAAGGGAAGGCGAAGGCGTCCAGAAAAAAACACGCGTATAGATTATGATATCCTTCCTCCTTTGTTCACGAGGAAAATTCCATTTTTTTTTTTTAATGTATGAATATGATGATCCCATACGCACAGTTTCAGGACGTGACAGCTTAACTTCCACGTCAATATATTTGAATGAAGTTAAATCGAGTGAGTGCGTGAGAAATCAATCAATTCTAGTCAGTGATAATTAGAAGCTCTCATTACATAATAGAATCCCTCTCGTTTCCGTGCACGTAATATTATAGAGAGAGTATAGTCAATTTACTTGTATTTATTTCTTGACTCCTCCCTCATCTTGTCTCCTGATTTCCTTTTCCAACTCACATCTAATTCCATTTTTTCGCTCAGGGAAATAAAAAAACTACATGAAATATCATCGAGCACAGCTACAATGGTGCTTGCATACCCTCGTGAGGGGAAAACAAATCCCTCATGACATACCGGCACCTCGTCTCTTTAATGTTTGTCTAGAAATGTATTTAAGATTCTTTTATATTTTTTTAAAATTATTTTTCATACAAGCACATGAAAATAATTTAAGATATAAAAAAATATAATTTAAAATAAACAAGATATATATATATATATATATATACACTGAACAAATATATTCCCAAACACCCTATTATCTCAGAGTGACATTCAACAAAATTGGATGATACAGCCAGCCAGCCACCAGTTGGCTCTTCAACATTGGGAAAAGAATCAACTTTTTTCCACTTGGTGCGCTTGTAGCCTGGTTCATGGTTGCATTCCATGCTAGTTTTTAAAGTATATTATTTATTAAAATATTATTTATTTTAAAATTTTATTTTCAACATCATTTTATTAAATTAATTTTAAAATATTTTTAATATGCAAAAACAAACACCGTGTTTGGCAAATAGTCATATATAACTAGCTTCTTGTGTGTTTATAATTTATCCAAATTACATCTAAATCAATCATTCTAATTTTCTCATCGTAAAAATATTTCATGAATAAATAATCGTGAAAGGCCATGTGTTTGAAAATATATTTTTATTATTCCTGTTCAGCATTTAAATGAATTAATTTAAAAAACAAAAGCAGAAACTACTTTAATATATTTTAAAACAGTTTTTAATTTTTAAAATTACCTTCACCTCACTCTACCCAAAGCACACGTGTTTCCCACAGAGAAAAGGACCCACTACACATGGCCTTTGAGATGACCCAAAATCCCCTACCCATTCCCATTCTTTAGGCCCTCAAACTTCGACATCCATAACATCACCAGCCCTCTCAACTGAACTCTCTCTCTCTCTCTCTCTCTCTCTCTCTGACTATTTATCAGACACCTTTCCGGTCTCCATATACCATAACCACCCTCTCTTTCTTTTTATCACACAACCTAAAACACTGTAAATTTTAAACTCAACCAAAAAGATGGGTTTACAAAACCAGCTTTACGACGTGTCTTCTGAATCGATCCCGTTGCTCCTCGTAGCACTCATAGCCAACTGTGTTGCCCGCCTTCGCTCTTTCCTTTTCAGCGTTCTCCACTCCGTCGGCCTTCAACGATTATACCAGGCCCACGTTATGGATGATGGGCTGTTGGGCTCAGTTGGCTCTGGCCTTGCCGGCCTCATCGTGCTCGCCGAGCAGCGTAAGCTCAACCGGGTTTTTTCTTACAAGTATTGTTGCGGTGGTGATAGCAGCAATATAAATGACAAGGGAGGATCGGATTGTGTGGTGTGCTTGTGCACGCTAAGACACGGGGACCAGGTGAGGATGCTTGATTGCAGCCACGTTTTTCACATGGAGTGCATTGATGGGTGGCTTGATCATCTAAATTTTAACTGCCCCCTTTGTCGGTGCCCCCTGGTGGCCGATGAGCGCGTGGAAGAAACGCGGAGGCGCGTGGGAGAGGATTTAGTGGCCTGGTTCTCCATGAGATGATGCGTGCGCATGATGGTGATGATGATCATTCGATGATGATAGTTGGTGGATGCTTTTTTTTTCTTTCTTTCGAAGTAGACTTATTTTTACCCTTTCTATTTTGAGAAGGTTTGCGGCGGTTTTGACCGGCTGTGAACTTTCTTTTTCTTACCCCCCTCGTAGCGACTACATATTTTTCATGAGCTCCCGTGTCTTGTAGGCCGTAGGGTTTTCTTTTTAGCCGCTGTACATTTTCCAGCTTCTCGTGTCTATTATAATTAGAGGGTACCCTCATGTAAACACCTTCACAAGACTGCCCTTAATTGGACGGACCTTCTAATTATTTTATTCATTTTGTAGATTATTAGTGGGATGGAGTACTGTTTCCTATATCTTATTGACTGTTTTAGATAATAGTTGAGATTGTTTAATATATTAAAATAATATTTTAAATTTTATTTTTAATATTATTACATCAAAATAATTAGAAAATATTAATTTAAAATAAAATAAAATAAAAACTTTTTTTTTTCTCCAAAATACAGTGACATGTTCAAGTCTTCGTTGTTGAGCTGCAGGGTGTTTGTAGCTTAAAGTCATTTTGTCAGAACGGTTTTGCGCGAAGGTGGAGAATGATGATAAGAGAGCTGGTTTATCTACAAAATCTACACTGCAGTAAAGGACAGCCTACGATCTATCTAGGTTAAGGTCAAGATTTTTAGGGCTACCTGGCTACAACCCATGTGCCTTTTGTATTTGACAGTCATGCACGTTTGCTCCCACCGTGTTAGACTGAAAAGAGTGTTTTTTTCTTTTCTTTTTCTTTTTTTTAAAAAAAAGATTGATGCGTTTTTAAATAACAGGTCGCTAAACAGGCAATTAGATTTTAAAATAGATGAAAGCAAATAACTCTCAAATTCATATACCAAGCGGGCTCTTTGGTCTTTGAAAGAGACGGGAGCAAATAAATTTCAAATTTTCTGTACATTTTATTTTTTTATTTTCTTGTTTTGAATTCTAAAATGGAAAGAGAATTATTTAGAGAATGATTAAAGTTTTTTTTTAAATATTTTTTTGTTTAGAAATATATTAAAATAATTATTTTTTATTTTTTTAAAATATTTTTTACATTAAAATATGAAAATAATATAAAAACACTAATTTTTTTACTTTAGAATAAAAATAATTTTATTTTTTATTCACAAGTACATTTTTGAATCACAATGAAAGACAGGGCCTAAATTTACTTGTTTGATAATTAACTAAAAATATAGTTGATGTTGTTTTAAAAATATTTTTTATTCATAAATACATCAAAATAATTTTAATTTTAATTTTATTTTTTAAAAAAATTATTTTTGACATCAATATATTAATTTTTATAATTTAATTTTAATTATTTCTAAAATAAACAAATAAATACTTATGCTGTGATTTGCATTCCCGCCATGGAGGATAAATTTGGAGCACATTTTTGAAAAAAAGCTTAGAGAGAGCCGTGTGGATAGAGAATATTCGGTGATTCAACGCTGACTGAATGTGGAAATTATATGCTGTAAAAGAAACTGCTATTGCTGGTTTTTAACCTTACGGGTCCATTTGGCATAAAAATCAAAATTTTGGGTAACCAAAATTGGCTGGGATGGACGAACCTTGAGTGCTTTACCAAATGGCTAAAAACAAAAAATAAAGGAGTGTGCGAGAAATAGCATGAGAATGCATTATTTTATTTTATTTTTAAAAGGGTGCCTTTCAATTTGTTAATAGAAGACACTTGATCTGATTGTTGTTGCTTGCACGGCAGTTTCAATAATAAAATATTGAAAGATGATGGCTTTGATAAGAATGTCATCGGTGTTGAAATTTAGAAATAATATTACAAGGAATTAATTGGAACTTTAACTTGGGCTGTTTTGATGGATGAATGGAAGGTACAGTAACTCATCAAATCAATTCGTAGGCTAGTCAAAAAGGAGATGACAGTTTGTATACAAGGAAAATCAGTCTTTTAAAAAATACTAGATACTATAAGAAAGAAAAAGTTGTTGACAGTAATGGCGGTGTCCGGCGACTAAATATGGTCGGCCGTCATGTCTCCTAAAAGCTCGTGTGGCGACGCAATTGACGGGGAAAAGCAGGCGGTGTAATAATGGTTGAATTTTTATCATCATCATCATCCCAGATTGCTGAAGATTATTATTATTTGAATATCGTTTTTGACATGGGAAGAGGGATATTTAGTTTAGAGGGAGCGTAATTAATGCAGCCATCAATCTAGTTCTACATGTATTGCAAGAGGGATATTTAGTTTTGAAACAAAAAAAAAGTGTTCGGAGATTTGACCTAGCAAGGCAGGGATTCCACCAAGAAAGTTGTTTTGTTTCGAGAGCCCCGTGGAGAAGGGGAGTTTTGGATGAAGTGAAGATATATCATCTCTGTTGATTCATGCATTCATAATTGCTGCAAGTTTAACTACTCTTACTATATAAATAGCTCTGCAAGATTGCCCAGCTCGTCTGGAATATGACCACTGAAACCACAACCAGCAAGTATTCTGAAAACTTGCAGGAAAGACACATAAAATGCAATTGCTTTGATATTTTCAAGGAAGAAGTATATAAGCAGACTGCCCATGTAGAAAATTGGATATTTCATCTCACAGGATGTGCAGGTTTAGCAGTACAAATCATTACTGTGGAGTGAGAGATCTTTTAAGGTTTGGGTTAAATGACAGGTCCCTGAAACAAAATAACCTCAAAGCTTAAATATCAAGATTTTAAGATAGATTTTTGCACGCGTCGGACCATTTGTGGAAACATGCATGTTTCTATGATTCTTAGGAACTTGCCAAGGCAGAACAGCATTTTAAATCGCTTATAAAAAGCTTGTTCCTGAGAGGTAGAACATGAAAGTTACAAGGATCTCAATTCGGTCAGTTCTCCAACGTCACCACTAAGATTTGTTGATCACTAAGCTACTTACTCAGCTACATAAATTGCAGGGATAGGGTTGCAAGTCTGTTGAAGAAAAAGAAGAAGAAGAGATAGTGTATGCAGTTACTAGACTGTTAATGGTTGGTTGTTAAATCAGTTGTAACTAACCTCAAACTAAGAAGAGAAGATGAATTTGACTTCTCTAAGTAGCTATAATCAGTCCCAGAACATGTGCAATGCGAATTGCTCAAACTATATAAATGTGCATTCTGTCAAACACAATATATGCAATACTGAAAAATAAAATCTTATCTCTTCTCTGCAAGTTTTGCATTCCCAGCTCCCTAGAGTTTTTCATCTCTTTCAAACAAATTAACCTGCTGCTAGCAAAACAAAACAAATTCATAAATCAATCAAGAAAATTTAATATGATATCAGAGTACTAATTCGATTAAGAAAGAGGCATGAACTGTGCAGTTAAAAAATTCAAAGATCAAGCATGACGGGATCATCAAACTGAGAAGGAGATCTAAGGACTCCATAATTTAATGGAACTAATTATAAATTTTGGACAGTGAATATGGAGACTATCCTAATTGCATATGACTTATGAGATATGGTTGAGATTAGTATAAACAATCAATCAAATCCTGAAGACGGGTCTGCTGAACAAGGAAGTGAAGCTGAACATGCAATTCCAGGAGTTATACCTGTTATTTCACGAGAGATGAAGATCAAAAATACTAAAGCACTAAGTCTCATTCAAGGAGCAATAACTGATGAATTATTTCCAAGGATAAGAAATACTATTTTGGTGTTTGAAGATACAAAGGCAAGGTAAAATGTGGTAGATACAATCGATTTGGGCACAGTATAAAGGACTGCAATGGCCGCAAACAATTAGCAAGTTAGGCACAAGAAGAAGATGCGTCCACTAGAACATTATTTTATGATTGTCATGCAGCAAGTGTAAAAGACAGAGATTAATGGTTTGTAGATAGTGCTTGTAGTAGTCATATGACTTCACAAGAGTTCAATCTAATTGACATTGACAAAATAATTACTTGCAAGGTGAAAATAGACTCAGGAGACCTTATACAAGCAACAAAAAAGGAACTCTTGTGGTTGAAACCAGCAGAGGAAAGAGATATATAAATGAGGTACTGCTGATCCTAGGATTGGATGAAAATCTGCTAAGTGTGGGGCATGAATATTATATTTTGTTTGGAGGAAAAACAACAATGATATTTGATGATGAGAGGCTTACAAATGTTTTAGCTAGAGTTGAAAATGAAGGAAAATCGATGCTTTCCACTGTCACTAAAATCCTTGATACCTGCAGTAAGAAAGACATCAATTATTGAGGATTTTTTGGTATGATATAGAAGGCTTGGGCACTTAAATTTTGCTAGCATGAAAAAAAGGTAAAACAAAGAAATGGTTATTAGTTGTTTGCTTTGATAGAAGTAAGTGATGTATGTGAAGGGTATTTAATAGGAAAGCAACACAATGAAAGCTTCAATAAAGAAGGAAGATGGAGATCAAGTTGTCCACTAGAGTTGTTGTACACAGATTTGTGTGGACCTATGCAAAATGAATCAAATGGAGGCAACATGTAGTTTATCATATTCATTAATGACTACTTAAGAATAAGTTGGGTGTATTTTTGTAGAAACAAGTCAAATATTGTGTTTAAAAAATTCAAAGCACTTGTTGTGGATTTAAGCTGAAGAAATTAAGAAGTAATAGAGGAAGAGAATATACCTCACGAGAGCTTGAGAATTTCTGTGTTGAGATAGGGATTGAAAAGCAATTGACAATAGCCTATTCTTCTAAACAAAATAAAGTGGCTCAGAGGAAAAATAGAACAACATGTGAAATGGCAAGATCAATGATGACTGAGAAGGATTTACCTATCAATTTCTAGGTTGAGGTTGTTAACACAACAATGTACATACAGAACAGGTGTTATACATCATCAGTACCGAACAAGACTCCATTTGAAGCATTTACAGGAAGAAAACCAGGTATTAAATACTTGAAAATATTTGGATGCATATGTGACATTCATATTCTAACACATCTAAGGCAGAAGTTTGATGGAAAAGATGAAAAAAGAATTTTCATGGGATATGGCAATTTTGAGAAAGGTTATAGAGTATATGCACTACAAACTAAGAAAATTATGTTATCTAGGAGTGTTGTGTTTGATGAAGATAAACCCTTCAATTGGGAAAATAAAATCTTATCTCTTCTCTGCAAGTTTTGCATTCCCAGCTCCCTAGAGTTTTTCATCTCTCTCAAACAAATTAACCTGCAAACAGAACAAATTCAGAAATCAATTAAATAAATTGAACAAGATTCCCTTCAAGGTTTATGGCTGATAAGCTCTGAAATGTATAAATTCTTATCGTTGATCAGAATGTTCTTGCTGTAGATCAATTATTAGAGACGATGGATAATAATAAACTTCTGATCATGAGGAGGAATTCAGTACTATCAATGCAGTGATCCTTGAATTAGCTCGTGCAACACCCAGGGTTCTCCGCAGGTATCATCAGACTGGTCCCAGCTTGGTGGTGTATTTTTCCGTTGACTAATGAAGATTGGAGTGCTGCCGCTGCAACACCACACAAAACCATTGTTAAGATCATAAACTAGAGGCAGTTGCTGCGATGACATGCAGTAGAAAATGAGATAACCCTAATACAGAACATCACTCCTGGCTAGCTACAACTTATGAAAACTGTCAAAAAAATATCGGTGGCAATCATTTTTAATAACAACATCAAAGAAATTAAATGGAATTAAAAGAAGAAGAAGATGGAGGAAGGAAGCTATTCAGTTACCATCACCGGGCAGTGGCTCTTAGTTCCATGGCCGCTGTATTGAATGAGCTCCGAATCGGTGTCAAGCTACTTCCACTACGTACAAAAACAACTCTAGTAATTTTCTAAAACTGGAACCAGCCTGGCCTCATCCCAATCCAAGGAAAAAGGAATGGAAGTCCTTGTCCCCACTAGTTTACTTTCCAGGAAATGAACAATAGTGATATTGTCATCATCGATAATCATTATCTCTTATGTACGTCTCTTTTCACCATTATTAGTGTAAAACAATTTTGACTGGGTCATACGCTTTGCAGGTTCCTCCTCCATTCCAACCACTTTGATAATTATCGAGCTGTTGTTATTTTTTGAAGGGCCAAATGGCAACGGAGGATTTTTCTTCTTCTTTGAATGCGCATTCTTGTTATTGTTTTTCATTAATGCTGTCCATTCCAATAAGTATGCCGTGATTTTATGGAAACGCAAATGCTTCAAATCATCGCCTTAGTTCACTAGCATCATAGATCCCTTAATAACCATAAACATTAGGTTTTTTAGTGCAAACGATGTCAGAATATAATCCTTCCTCTAAAATTTTTTCCCTACTGTTCCACATCGTTTTTGTAGCAAGAAACCATGTCTGATTGGCAAATATGGTTATGGCCGACAGTCTCAACTACTCTGTTTTCTCTGCTAATCTTTCTATTCATAAGTGGAGTATTGAAATCATCCACTACTCTTATCGACTAAAAAAAAAGCAAGAAAGAAGAAGATTATATCAGGCTCAGTTTGCTATGATGATCATAGAATCCGTGTTTTTTTTTATGTTTATTGAGCCAAAGTTTGATTACCTTAATTTAGATGCTTGCATATCTTATGTGGTTGGTTTGATATTACGCATAAAGAATTCCAGTGATGAGGATCTTACAATGCTTGCCTTTGCTGATTTTTAATAGAGTTGAAAACAATCTTTCAGAAGACAAAGCTAGGAATCGGGTCTATTTATGCAAATTGTATGTTTTTAGAGTTCTTCTAATCTTTCCATAAGACAAGCTTCTGGTCCAAAAGATAAGACTCGTAACATATTTGTTAACGTTGGGATTTCCTATTGAAAGACAACTATGATCTTAATTTGGAGTTTAGGCAGTTCCTTTCTCAATGACAGCTGGCTTTCCTTCAGAAAATCCCCTTCTGCCAGTATCATTCTTAGTTCTTAGTGCGGCAGCATAAACTTATACGTGATGGAGGGTTTCTTTCTGTTGCCTGTGAACTTTTGTTTCATATAGCATCAGAGAATACGTCTTCAGTGAAATAATGTCTTTATATTTTGTCATAATAGTTTGAAAATATATATCTCCACCTATTATGTGCAGGGGAACTTGGTGCCAAAGAAACCGATTTTTCCATCCGGTATGGAGGCTCTAGCAGATTATGTCCACAGCAAAGGGTTAAAGGTCGGAATTTATGGCGATGCTGGGTACTTGTGATATTGCTTTCCTTCTTTCACATTTTCTGAAGTTTGGTCATGAAATAACGGTTGTGCACTGTGCAGCAAGGCCATCCTGTGTGTGACCTGATAATTATGCTAAAACAAGCAGATCAAATGAGTGCATGTGTACTGATGAGTCCCATCGGCTGCAATGGAAAATATTATCTGACCCATTGAATCAGTTTGTCTAGCTTATTGCTTGATGTAAAACCATTGTTTCTCAAAAGACCTATAAATACAGATCTGCCCGAAGTAACTTGGATATCTTAACTTTCTTCCATTAGGAGAGATAGGAGCTGCCCCAACTTTGAAGCTGTATCCTCGCATTTAAGAATTCGAATCATGAGAGCATTACAGAACACAGCGATAAATATTGTGGAACTGATGATTAGAAAAGTGGATTGGCCTATGATATTTATAGCACTCTAAGGATATGTTTATTTTTGCAGGACCCTGACTTGTGCCAAGACAATGCCAAGATCACTTGGTTTTGAGGAACAGGATGCGAAAACCTTTGCTTCATGGATAATTTTGTTTTTCATTCAGTCGTTTTCTTCTTCATGATACAAAACCTTTTCCTCCAGGAGACGTTTACGACTTTGGCTTCTTCCCAGTGTGTCCGTAAAACCTCATAAATATCTTCATGACTGTTTTTTTTTCTTTGGCTATTTTCTCAAGGGAACTGATTATCTGAAATATGATAACTGTCATAACAACGGTGAGAGCCGGCAAGAAAGGTAAGTGGTACAGGTTCTGAAATCTGATGGGAAAAATGATCTCCGCGACCACCACCATTTTCTTCCAATGTTCTTTCAAAATTAAAATAAATGGTCATTACCCATTCACTTCTTGATGACAGGTATTCAAAGATGAGCAGGGCACTATCAAGCACAGGCCGAGATATCTTCTTCTCTGTGAATGGTATATTAATATTCCTAGCAATCTACGCCGTGCTCATATCCCTGAGAAAATTCCATATCTACTTACCCTTTTAACAATGGATCGGAACCATAATACATTGGTATGCAGGGGTCAGAACAATCCAGCAACCTGGGCAGCTGGTATTGGAAATAGTTGGAGGACTACTGGAGACATCAAAGATACGAGGGGTAGGTAAGGAGAGTATCTTATATATGAGATCCAAAGTGGAAATGAGAATTCACAATATCCCAGTGAGAGAGAGATTTGGTAAATACTAAATGGCCACTCTTTTGACAGCATGACATCCCGTGCTTATCAAAATGATGAACGGGCATCTTATGCTGGCCCTGGTGGATGGAACGGTGAGACTTATTACTCTCGTACTATCAATCAACAGTCATTTTTCTTGTTTTTGACAAGTTAATGGCATCAAACATTTCTTCTATTATCATCTGTGACTGAGTTTTATACCCAGACATGCTTGAGGTTGGCAATGGGGGCATGTCAACCGAAGAATACCGCTCTCACTTTAGTATTTGGGCTCTCATGAAGGTATTGAAAATAATAATAATAATAATAATAATAATAATAATAATTGGCAGTCATTGTTTCTGAAGCCGAGAGCTATTAATAGATTCTGGATTGTGAATGAGGCCCCTCTTCTTCTTGGGTGCGATATCCGCTCCATGGACGATGAAACGCTAGAGTTGCTGAGCAATATAATGAATAATAGCAGAGAGAAGAGAAACGATTTGAACTGAATGAATTCTCTAATTAATCTTTCAAACAGTTGTTTACAGGTATATATAGAAGTTGATTCTTCTACTGAGTAACCAACTATCAACAAATAGAAAATAACAAACTAATTAACAATATCAAACTAACAGCAATAACAAACTAATAACCACTAACTAATTCTCCCAATTACAATAGCAAAATAACTTCTGCATCAGCACGTGTAAAGGAAGCCTAATTGCAGAAGACATGTTGAATTGCAGGGGAGCTGTGATCTTCACCTATAAATAATTCAATATTCAATACTCCCCCTCAAGGTGAGACTGATAACATAGTTAGGGGGAATAAATGTTGTGAAGGCTCAACTTGGACACCAATGAATGGAAAAGTGAAGGACCAAGAGCATTAGTAAAAATGTCAGCAAGTTGATTCTGGGAAGCAACATGAAATGAACGTAAAATACCCAGTTGAATTTTCTCTCGAACCACATGACAATCAATATCAATGTGCTTTGTTCTCTCATGGTAAACTGGGTTTGCTGCAATATGAAGAGCAGCCTTACTGTCATAGTAAAGCAGTAGAGACTGAAGGGGAATTTGAAGATCCTGTAGAGGAACACGAAGCCACACAATTTCACAGCAATTGGATGTCATGGCTCGGTACTCAAACTCAGCAAATGATCTAGAGACAGTAGTTTGTTTCTTTGATTTCCACGAAATCAAAGAATTATCAAGGAATACACAGAATCCAGTCACAGAACGTCTAGAATCAACACAGCTTGCCCAGTCAGAGTCACAAAAAGCCTTGAGTTGCAGAGAAGATGTAACTGGAAAGAAAAGACCTTGTGCTGGGGAAGACTTTATGTAGCGTAGGACTCGAGTGGCAGCATCAAAATGAGGGATGCGAGGATTTGCCATAAACTGACTTAAAACCTGAACAGCAAAGGAAATATCAGGTCTTGTTATAGTGAGATAGAGTAATCGGCCAATTAGTCTTCTGTAGACAGTGGGATCAGCTAATGGTTCACCATAATCCTTGGAAAACTTCACGTTGGGTTCCATAGGAAAAGTGATAGGTTTGGAAGCTAATAAACCAGCATCTTCAAGAACTTCGAGAGCATATTTCCGTTGACAAACAGAAATACCAAGCTCACTACGAGCTATTTCTAAACCCAGAAAATATTTCAACTGTCCAAGATCTTTGAGCTTGAATTTGTCATTGAGCAGCTTAATAAACTTGGAAATTGCAGTTGAACTGTCACTAGCAACCAAGACATCATCAACATAAACCAATAAGGCAATAAAAGAACCTTCAGAAGATCTTGTAAACAAAGTGTAATCAGCTTTGGATTGAATGAAACCAAAATCAAGCAAAGCATTAGAGAATTTAGCAAACCACTGCCGAGAAGCTTGCTTGAGACCATATATGGATTTGTTGAGCTTGCATACTTTAGACTCCCCCTTAGTGGTAAAACCAGGAGGTAAAGACATGTACACTTCTTCATCCAATTGACCATGAAGGAAAGCATTATTCACATCTAGTTGATGAAGATACCAATGCTTGACTGATGCAACTGCTAAGATGGTGCGAACAGTGGTGAGCTTAGCAACAGGAGAAAAAGTCTCATAATAATCCAAACCTTCACATTGATTGTACCCCTTGGCCACTAATCTGGCCTTGTATCTTTCTAGAGAGCCATCAGATTTCAGCTTAACTTTGTAGACCCACTTGCAGCCAATAGCATGCTTTGAGGCAGGAAGGTCAACAATAGTCCAAGTGTTGTTGAGCTCAAGAGCTGTGATCTCATTATCCATAGCCTCTCGCCAGGCCTGGTGTTTGACAGCTTGGGTATATGATGAGGGCTCATCAAGGGCAGAAACAGAAAGGCTGAAAAATTTGTGAGAGGGTGACAGGTGATCATATGAAAGGACTGAAGAAAGGGGATAATTCATACCTGAAACTGTAGACGATAATGTGGGATCAGAGATGGAAGTAGAAACATTACAGTGGTAATCATGCAAGTATCCAGGTTTGTGTGTTACCCTAGAAGACCTTCTGTTGGGCACAGGTATAGGGGATATGCAAGGTTCTGAAATGGAGTGTTGATGATTGGAATCAGAAGTTGAAGCATTCAAATGATCGAGTGATGGAAAAGGTGATTCTGGTATTGAAATAGGCAGTGGCAATACAGAATCAACATCAGAATTTGATTTTTGAAGTGAGAAAGGGAAAATAGTTTCATGGAACACCACATTTCTGGAGACACAAACAGTGTGAAGATTGAGGTCATAAATTTTGTAACCTTTTATGCCATATGGATAGCCAAGAAATATGCATGGTTTGGCTCTAGGGTCAAATTTATGCCTATTTCGAAGAAGGGTGTTGGCATAACAAAGACAACCAAACACACGTAAGTGAGAATAAGAAGGAACAGTGTGGAACAAGGCCTCATAAGGGGATTTATTCTGTATTGTAGGAGTTGGAATACGATTAATGAGGTGTACAGCAGTAAGAATACAATCCCCCCAAAATTTGAGAGGCAAGTGTGCCTGAAACAGCAATGATCTAGCCACATTTAAGATATGTTGGTGTTTTCTTTCAACAATAGAATTCTGTTGAGGTGTTTCAACACAGCTGAGTTGATGTATAACCCCTTTTGATGCATAGAAAGAGTCCATTAAAAACTCAACACCATTATCTGATCTAAGAATTTTGACTTTAGCACTGAATTGAGTTTCAACCATATTGAAAAATGCTTGAATATGTGTTCTGGTTTGGGATTTGTTATCTAACAGATGAATCCAAGTAAACCTGCTGTGGTCATCAACAATTGTTAGGAAGTATGAAGAACCAGTGAGTGATTTCGTGGAAAAGGGGCCCCATATATCACAATGAATGAGGTCAAAGGACTGTGCAGTAGCAGATGTGCTGTGGGGAAAAGATAAACAATGCTGTTTGGCTAAGGGACAAACATGGCAAGTTTTATTTGATTCATGCTGAACTTGAGGTATTACATTTGAAAGCAACTTTGAAGGAAAGGCTGCGGGATGGCCTAGTCTATAATGCCATAAACTTGTAGGAACAGAATTTACACAGAAATTTGCAGAATTAAGAACTGACTTAGCAGACATGAGTTGTGCAGGAATGATGTATGCAACATTCTTAGGTAAAACAGAAACTGGATGTTGCATTAAATGGTATAAACCTCCATCTTCTTTACCCACACCAATCGTTTTCCAGCTTGAGAGGTGCTGAATGAAACAAAAATTTGGTAAGAAGAAAACACAGCATTGTAATGTTTTTATCAATTTGCTAACAGATATCAAATTGAATGAGAAAGAGGGAATACAAAGCACATTTGTTAGAACAAAATATTCTGAGATTTTAATTGTTCCAATGTGAGAAACTGAGGCAAATTGTCCATTTGGCAGTTTTACGAATTTGGAAACAACTGAAGTGATGCTTGTGAAGAATGATTTTGAACAAATCATATGGTCTGTGGCACCAGTGTCAATAATCCATGGAGTATTGACAGGATTTGACACTGATTTTTGTGGATAAAGGGATAATGATGATGCAAAAACAGAGTGTGTTAAATCAATAGTGGAAGAATGAGGCATGATCGAAAGTTCACCTGTACCAGTAATATTTTCACCTTGACTGGCAGTATTGAACTCTGTACTGGTGAATGAGGAGACTTGATTGATTGCTGAAACAGGCTCTGAAATATCTGGTTTGAACATGTTCATGAGCTGCTGACATTGCTCATAAGTAATAGGCATTTGATGAGCAGATACTTGTTGCACACTAGAAACTGCATTCTTTCCTCTATTGAACTTGTAGCCAGGTGGAAAGCCATGAATTCTGTAACACTTCTCCATAGTATGACCAGTGATGCCACAATGAGAACACATGGGACGATCCTTTCGAATTTGAAAGGATTTATTGTTATTAAACCGAGCTGAGGGCATAGTTTTTGTAAACAATGCAGTAGTGTTCTGATTGAAGGAGAGACTTGATGAAGAAATCATGCGCTGCCTCTCCTCTTGAATTACTAATGAGAAAACCTTATTAATGGAAGGCAATGGATCGATCAACAAGATTTGACCTCTCACATGCGAGTAGCTCTCATTCAACCCCATCAGAAACTGATAAATCTGTTGTTGATGATGATAAGACAGAATAGTCTTCAATGCTCCACATGTGCAGGTAGGTATGGGTTGATGATTTGCTAGTTCATCCCATAAACCTTTCATTGCAGTGAAGTATGAGCTGACTGAGGTGTTTTCCTGTGACAGGCATGAAATGGATTTTTGAAGTTGGAAGATACGTGGTCCATTGTGCTGTGAAAACCTATCTTGCAAATCCTTCCATATTTCAGAGGCATCATCAACATAAATGATACTGTTTGCAATTTCTGTGGAGACTGAATTCAGTAGCCATGAGAGGACCATGTTATTGCAGCGAGTCCATGCCAAGCCTTGATGATCATTGAGATTGGATGGCTTAGGAAGAGTACCATTAACAAAGCTAAGTTTGTTCTTGGCTGACAAAGCCATCATCATTGCCCTCTTCCATGAGTTATAATTCTCACCATTGAGTTGTTTTGAAACTATCATGGTTCCAGGACTGTCACCATGATGAAGGAAGAAAGGATTGGAAGAATCCATTTCTGATGTGAAATTGATAGTTTCAGCCATAGC
Organism: Salix dunnii; assembly: GCA_015731905.1. Taxonomy (NCBI): domain Eukaryota; kingdom Viridiplantae; phylum Streptophyta; class Magnoliopsida; order Malpighiales; family Salicaceae; genus Salix; species Salix dunnii. Next base: position 6,599,845 of record CM027668.1, on the reverse strand, counting down.
TGAGTGCACAGAAGAAAAAAATATAAAGAGTTTAAAGAAAATGCTCTGATACCATAATGAATAATAGCAGAGAGAAGAGAAACGATTTGAACTGAATGAATTCTCTAATTAATCTTTCAAACAGTTGTTTACAGGTATATATAGAAGTTGATTCTTCTACTGAGTAACCAACTATCAACAAATAGAAAATAACAAACTAATTAACAATATCAAACTAACAGCAATAACAAACTAATAACCACTAACTAATTCTCCCAATTACAATAACAAAATAACTTCTGCATCAGCACGTGTAAAGGAAGCCTAATTGCAGAAGACATGTTGAATTGCAGAATTGCAGGGGAGCTGTGATCTTCACCTGTAGATAATTCAATATTCAATACAATAAAGAGGCTATTGCAGTCAATCAGGGTAGGTTTTCGTTGTTTCTTTCTCTGTTCAAATACATTACATTTAATTAAGCGTATGAACTTTTGCTTCATTGCCTTCTTCCACTGACAGATTAGCTTGGAGTCCAAGGAAAGAAAGGAAGGAAAACTGGAGATGCGGAGGGAAAACCTCATATTAGTCTATCAACCATATATAGTTTTTCAATTGAGTCCCCTAATTTTACTAATTGAGCGCACCATCTATCTACCAAAAGAACCCGAGGAAAAGATTGATAGGTAAGGTCTTGTTTGGTAAACCAGTGGTACGCAATTTGTATAGCATGAGATTTGTACTACAAAGTATCCAACTATGAAATGTAAAATTAAATAGTTAGATTCAGGTGATATTCGGTATAAGATTAAAAAATGGAAGGGAATTATTACAGTAAAGATTAGTTTTTTTATTAAAAAGTAAAAAGTTAATTTTTAATAATATTTGATGTTCTAATAAAGTAAAAGGCTTAATCTCCGTTGAGAGAGAGAAAATAATTAAATTATCGGTAATATTAATGAGAGATGACAATTTATATATATATATATACCCCAAATATATTACAAAAAAAAGGAGGCAATATATAGGAGAGGAGGCAAGCAAATCGTAAAAAAAAAGTCAGGAACAACAGCTCATTCAAGACGTCCAACTCTCTAATTTTCCAATATATTTTATTGATGTTTATCGTATCAAGTTTGTTTCTTTTTAATTTTTCTATGGATTAGTTTTTAATTATGAGATCTTTGATGTAACTTAGTTATGAATATAAGAACAATTTCTTTGATTGAATCAATCTACTACTTGTTGAGTGTTTCATTCTATGTTTAATGCTTGTGTACACTTGATCACTGTTTGCATGATTTGGGATTCAATTTGAAACTGAGAAGTGATGGTTGTTTTATCCATTGTTTGAAATACCATAAGAAATCCATAAAATAGAGATATCTATGAAACTTCTGTAATTGTGCAAGGTTTTATAATTCTTAATGTATTTTGACGAGTTTAGAATTTTTATCGAGAGATAGGAAGTTTGCTTGTTAAAATAATTTATTGATGCTCGAGAGAGATTGATGATTAAATTAATAAAACATGTTTATCAACAATAAAAAAAATTATGAGAGGATTAATTCAATTAAGAAAATTTAGATAAGATTAGTTAAGGTGAAATCAGAAATTCTAGGATCCATTAAACTTGATTTCAACATCATTTAATTTTTTCTTGTTTGTTTTAATTATTTTTAGTTTCATAAACCTTCATAATTAAATCTTCAAATAGACAAGGATTTTGATATTTATTAATAATTTTTACAAACCCTCGTAAGACGATACTCTACTCATCAATTTAATACTTGTTATGACTCGTGTACTTGCAATTTCTATCAACAATTACTATTATTTTATTTTAGATCATTTGTAGAATTGATTTTTTTATGATATCATCGTCCTTCATTTTTTTTTGTTTGACAATATCTTAAAAATTGAAATGAACTTCTGGATTGACCTTGAGTTTGTGATTTAAAGGGATGTGTTTGAAGATTAACCCATGTTAGAAGATTAACTTAGATTCTTTTTTTAAGCTTATATTTTTTTTGTTGTATCTAATTGTAAATTGAACTTTTTTTCTGTTATTTTTTTTATAAAATTTTTCATTAATTTTATAAATGATTTAGGTTATCCCCTGGTCTTTTTTTTTTTTTTTACATTATTTGTTGATTTATCTTCTTCTTTTTTTAAAAGAGATTTTGGTGTTAAATTCAATTAAATCAATTTTCTGAACATAAAAATATTAAGGTGGGTCCTGGATTTTATGAATTAACTATAATTAAATCAAGTTGAGTTAATATATTTTAATATTGATTTATAAAATATCATCAAATATATTATCTTTTTAATATTTAAAGTTAGCATGCATCATTTTTTTAATGTTTTTATATTTTTTAAAAATAGAAAAAAAAATTAGACAACAGGGCAGGGAAAGAATCTAGTTTTATCTCTATTCTAGGGAAAGTAAAATTCACTTTCCACTTGCTGATCATTACATATTATTTAGACACTGACTGTTGAAGTGGATCCAATGCCCCTTCATGAACATAACCAGTCAAGTCACTTTATTTCTCCAAAGAAACTATCGAAGCACCGCCCCCAAACGGAAAGAAACCATGACCAGAAGGCAAGAATCATCGGTATCCTCAGCTACCCTGTTTTGTCTGTTAATCTTTCTATTCTCGACTGAAGTTGAAGCAAGATTCACCCCGCATGTTTGCTCCCGTTCTTCATGTGGAGACATCGAAATCATCGACTACCCTTTTCGCCTAAAGACCGATCCACCTGGATGTGGTGAAATAGTCTTTCAACTTTCCTGCGAGAACAACAAGACCATATTAGAATTCCACTCAGGGAAGTATTATGTTAAGCAAATTTCGTATGATGATAATAGACTCCGCGTTGTTGATTTTAACTTAGCTAGTGGTAGCTGCAGCCTTCCTTACAAATCAGTGTCGGTTGATGAGATTATAGATGATCATCACTATAGATTAGTCTCCACCACTTATACAAGTTTCATCAAGTGTTCAAGTAATTTGAGTAATCAAGCTTATAGACTACTTCCTTGTTTGAGCGGAAATGGGTCTAGTTTTTATGTTAGTTATGATAACTACATAATTTCTAATCTCCAAGGACCTTGCTCGTTCATTTCAAGAGTTCCCACAGTTTATCAGACTGTCTTGTTTCCTTCCTATGACAGTATCCTGCAAATGATGCAAACAGGGTTTGATCTTGAATGGTCTATTGGGTGCTGGGATTCGTCATTTAACTATGATTGTTACAAATCAGGTCAGTCAAATCCCAACGATATTCTTTTATTTCTTCATCTGCTTTAATTAGCATTATATTTTTTTAAACATTCTTGCTGATCATTTATTCAATGATGCTGTAAAATGCTTAAGTTTTCATCGCTTATGTGGCTGTGCAGGTAATTATCTCCCCCCTTGGCTTGCAGCTTTCCACACTATTTTGAACGTTTTGTCAGGTATATCTTTCTCATTGGAACTCCTAATACTTTATGAGCTTATTGCTGTCCTGGTTCTCTCAAAATAAAAAATAAAAATCAATTTGGTTCCAGCAATATATCTAGCTGGAAGATTCATCCTCGCTCCGATAGGTATATTTGGATTCCTAATCCACAAGTATATGACAACAAAGAAGGTGATTAACAACGAGCAGAGATTTCTGCTCCGTCAGCAGCACCCGATGCCAAGGAGGTACTCTTACTCTGACATTATTGCAATTACAAACAACTTCAAGGATAAATTAGGCCAAGGTGGATTTGGAACTGTATATAAGGGACAGCTTCATGACGGGTTTCCAGTTGCTGTTAAAATGCTTGACAATCCCAAATGCAACGATGAAGACTTCATTAATGAAGTCTCCATAATTGGTAGAATTCATCAAGTCAATATAGTATGGCTGGTGGGATTTTGTACTGAGGGGTCTATCCGAGCTCTTGTCTTTGAATACATGGCTAATGGATCTCTTGATAAGCTTTTATCTTCAAGAGAAGCAGAGCGTCATCTAGTTAGCTGGGAGAAACTCCTTCAAATAGCCTTAGGGACAGCTAGAGGGATTGAGCATCTTCACGGGGGGTTCAATGTATGTATTCTTCACTCAGATATTAGGCCTCAGAATGTCTTGCTAGATAATGATTTCATCCCAAAAGTTTCAGATGTTGGCCTTGCAAAATTTTATCCCAGGGAAAAGGATTTTGTGTCCATCAGTACTACCAGAGGAACTATAGGGTACATTGCTCCTGAAATGATTTCGAGGAGCCTTGGAGCTGTTTCTTGCAAATCCGATGTTTATAGTTTTGGGGTGTTATTATTGGAAATGGCTGGAAGAGTAAGGAACTCTAATTCAGAGGGAAAATGTCCAAGTGAAGTATATTTCATGTCACGGGTTTATGACCATCTGAGTGAGGGAGGAGATTTGCAGCTTGAAAATGTTGCTGAAATTGAGGCTGCTATACCAAGAAAGCTGTGTTTAGTTGGGTTGTGGTGCATCCAAAAGGCTGCATCAGATCGTCCATCAATGACCGAAGTTGTGGAAATGCTTGAAGCCAATATCGATGATCTGCCATTACCTCCCAATGCTTTATCATTTCCTCAATCGATCTCCAAAGAACCTCAATCTGATTCTCCAACAGAATTGCTAATATCTGATACATTTGAGAAAAGCTTGTAGAATGACATTGATTACCAGAAAAATAAAATGACAGGAAGAAAAGAAAGAAAATGACTGGAGTTCTGGTGCCGAAACAGTCTGCAGTGGCCATAGCTCATTCAATATGTTAACACTGAGCTTTAGTGATGCAGAGTAGTGTTCAGGAAATTGTTTTGTGATCGTAGAAAACAGATGCATATGTTTTGGCTTAATTCTTGATAACAAAAACCAGGCTAGTATTCCGATTTGCCATGCTCATGCCTGCTGCCAGCACCCCATGTTTGTTTCGGTATTATATAGCTTTTCTACCAGCCATTCATAGAAACGTTATATGCTCGCTTTATAGCATTTCTACCAGGCAAACTCCATCGCCATGTGTTTCCTTGATTTATCAAGCCTGTCAGCAATTGCGTGTCAAGCTGGTTTGGGTGGCAAGATAGGTGGTCCGCGGTAGGGCTGGTTTTTCATCTTCTATAATTCAGAAATTCAGAGGTGGAATGTTCTCGTATTCCTACATGGAGTGTTTGATTTGTTGTCAACATTAACAAGAATGGCTGGATGGGTTTTTGATTAATTCAGTTTGTTATAAATTAGAAAAAAGAAATTTAAGTCATTCGACGAAGAAGAAGAAGAAGTTTATTTGTGACTCCAGAGGGAGAAGCCGTGCCACTAGCCCGTGTAGATTCACATGAGAACAAGCTTGCACTAGGCCTCTGAGTTTAGATGGGCTTACTGCACTTCATCCAATCTTCCAGGCCCAAAAAATAAATCTAAAAATTTTACCCATCAAGTTGTGTAACTAATTGTCTGGCTGGATGGGTAGCTCTCGGGGGTGTTTGGGAGTGTGATTGTGATTATTTTTTAAAGTGTTTTTATATTAAAATACATCAAAATAATTTTTTTTATTTTTAAAAATTATTTTTGACATCAGCACATTAAAATTATCTAAAAATATCAAAATATATTTATTTAAAATAAAAAAAACAATCGCAGTTAAATATTAATTTGGTCGTAATGCAAAACAAACATGAGATCTCTGAAAGATTCTCCACTTCAAAAGCCTTTTTTGGGAAAAGATAATACAAAAAAAAAAAAAAAAAAAAAAACAGGAAAAAAGACTCCACTATTTACCATTGCTGGTGAGTAAAATTAAATTTAAAAATAAAATATTTTTTTGAATTAATTTATTTGATTAATAAAAATTATACTATATTATAAAATTTGACGAGTCAATATTCTCAACTCGTTTATTATTAATGTTTTTCTTACAAACAAAGTATATCATGCCTGGAAACCTAGTGGCAAAGCTTCCAGTATGCTACTTTTTTTTCTCTATTTAAATCCAAAAGGAAAAAAAAAAAACAAAAAAAAACAAGCTCCTTCAGATTTCTGTCTGCTGTGCTGGCTGTCTCATGAAATGGACCTTTTCTTCTTTAATCCTGAAGCAATTGCTTGGAAATTACCTTTTGTTCCATCATATTTGTTTTGTTTTCTTCAAGACGGTATAGATGTTTTATATTAATTAAAAAATAAAATAAAATAATATTATTTTTTTCTTAGTTTAAATTCCGATTTATTCTAAATTTTTCGGTCAAATACTGGCCAAAAAATACTAGTGTCATTTCGCCTTTAACGTTTTGGTCAAATAATATTATTTTAAATAATAAATAATATTACAATATTAATCATATTTTTTAATCCAACCATTAGATTGAGATAAAATTATACGAAGAGTACCTTGACATATTTATATATATTATGTTAAAATTTTAGAGTAATAAGAAAATCTAATTACCTTGTAAGATTGATAATGACATCTTATAATATTATATATTTTTATAATTTTATTCAAAAAAATTATTTTATTATGTTTTTTTATATTAAATTGCACAATTCTAAATAATTTATTTTTATCTTTGAACTATTTTTTTAATATATATATATATATATATATATATATATATATATATATATATATATATATATATATAACCTAGAAACATTTTAAAATCAAAATATTTTTTTAAATTGGAAAAACTAAGCACCAACAGAAATAAAATTAATAATTTAATTTCTGCAGCAACTATTGCTTACAAAATCAATAATAATTAAATCTAAAATCTTTTAAGCACTTAATAACAAACTTATTCCATACTTAAACAACTATGCCTTAATCTCATTAATTAATTTTCGAGAACCAAACACGCGCTTGCTTCAACTTGATCATCTGCGTATCATGAAATAAATTCATGACAAAACATCTCAGCAAGGGATACAGTGGAACCAATAAATGATTCTAATGCGCTTTTGAAAAGGATACAGATCAGGAATTCTTTTTATGATCACTCGGAAGAGATAAAAATTTCCTTTTCGGATTCATTGATTGTTGCTTTGGCAAGATTCTTTTTATAGTAATTGCACTTTTAATTTGCTAGCTATCTTTAAAGGAGGAAATTCAGGTGTACTCAAGTGCATGTATCTTCAAACGTATTTCTGCTTTTATGCCAATGATTGTTGATAAATTAAATGGCGAAGACAGCATCATTTCCATCTCTGAAGAAGACTTGAGGCCAAATCATGGCTTCTTTGACGATTGTATCATGTACCATCACAGAGTTGTAATGCTTGCACCAAAAGTCGTTTCGTTTTCTGGATAAAAAAGAAGTGAAAGCTGGCTGATGCGCCTAAAAATGACCTTAAATATCGATAGGATTCACAATATTTTCCCAGATTTTCTGCAATACAATGTTTGTAATCCTGTAGGGACCAGACTTGGAAATTCACGCTAAACTGATATGGCATGCTGTCAGCTAGTTGTAAACAGGAAGGAAATCTAAAATCCCACATCTGATGAGATTCTAGGAGCATGTGGCTTTCTCTCCCCTGAAAAAAGAGTTCAAGTGGCCATCAGCTCGTTAAATTCTTATGATTTACTAAAAAAAAGATGCTCCTAATTCTTCAATTGACTTGCCAGCTGCAGCGTGAAAAATACGATGTCGAGTTGTCAAGCTGGAAGGGACCATCGGAACGGCAAGTCGATTTATCCATTCCGAAGAACTCAAGATTCAATGCATGTTTGCTTTATCGGTGAAAGATCATAATTAAAGCGATCGAGCAAACACAGAAAAGCAATAAAGTAAAAAAAAAAGCTTTAAAATTCACCCAAGTCTCTGGCCGGTACAAATCAATAATCAAAGCAAGACAGGGATACTGGGCGAGAAATATAATAATAAGAAAAAGAAGCAAAACAAGTCTTTTTTCTTTTATCCCCATCACTTATCAAAGCAAACAGTACATGAAAGGTGTAAGCGATGCATGCCCAGCAGCATTACCACCATTTCCACACGGGCACCTAGCTAATTCAAGACCAGACTATCAAGACTCACCTTAACAAACTAGCTACCTCGTATGCATCTCTTACATCCCATGTCTAATATAACACAAATTAACAAGGAAAAGGAAAAGAAACAAAAAGAGCAGCCGAAGGCGAAGACGTAATAAACACAGAGCATAAGGTAAAACAAGGAATATAATGAAAATTAAAAAAGACCTAACGTTAAGGCAAATCGGACCGCTACCCTCCATTCCCCGCGATGCAATAATGCACTCTCCCAATTCTGCCCTTTACCAGGCTAGAAACTCAGGAGAGTGCAATTGCAAAGCCTTGTCTGTATGTTCTTTTGCCATCAGTTTTACCCATATTTACAAAAGAACTCTTCTACTCCTTGATGCCACCACGACCACCCACCACTTCCTTTGTAGCCACCGCCGTAGTTGACGGACTCCCTCCGGTTACAACCTATGATCATGATTGAAATTACCAAGCAGCTAGAATGAATGAATATCCGAGCTTGAATGTGGGCAAACGCTTAGTGCTAAACCTACTAGCAAAAGAGAGACTAGAACGAGTGTGAATAAAGGGCATGAGTGACACGATGGGTCGTATATAAAGGCAAGATTGTAGCTTGTGGTCTAATGTGAGTGGGGCTTTTTAATTTTGTTTCCCAATATAATGTGATTTTATTTTGCTCGTTTCATTCCCTTTCTTTTCCTCTTTTTTTCTCTTTAATGTATAAAAAAAAGGTGACGTTAAACCAGTGGTCTAAACTTATTAAGGGCATGTTTGTGGGGGAATGCAAATAACTCCACTAACTCGGTTTCCCAGGCTCTTGGAGTTCTCATATTATTCCCATGGAGGAGAAAAAAAGTTGATATTGACGGGGCTTATTTGCTTGAGTATGTGAACGTGGCTAGTTTTCACTTAGCTCAAGAAAAAAGGCGTCTTCATGGCAGACCTTTTGGTTTAACTACCTTATTATTGAGAGGTGGGAAGATGTAGTATATGCTGTTTTTCATGGCCAGCTTTTGGCTAGTCATCACCTATAGAACAATATAGCATGAAAATTTGAAGCAGACAAACGAGAAAAATAAGAAAATATACAATCAGCTATTACTGTGGGGTCTACTTGCCTGCAACTTGGGTGGAGCAATATTGCAGTACTGTTCATGTAAAGCAGGATGCAGGTTGAGCTAATGTTTTTGTTTTTTCTGCCAAGGAAAATGAAATCTCAAATTCACAATCCTATCCCTATTCCATGTAAACGCACCATGAAGAAATAATATATAAATTAGGACAAAAGGTGTTCTTTTGGGCAAGAATCCAAGCCTATACACGTGTCTGTCACAACAAGAAAAAGAAGTTGTTTGCAATGAATTATTATTTAACAATGAATTTTTCGTTGTTAAACATATTCTAGAAGAAAAAAAAAAGAACATGGGTTGCAACAGATTTGTCATTACAATTTAAAATCATTTGCAACAGACAATACAGATTGTCCGATTGTCCGTTGCAAATGCAACGAAAAATCTGTTGCAATTTAAAATCATTTGCAATGTATTGTCTGTTGCAAAGGAACATACTTTGCAATGGATTTTTCATTACAATTTAAATATGCAGCGCACTATTTTAACTTTGAAATTAATTATCCATTCTTCTCTTCCTCTCTCGTTCTTCTGCCTCATTTATCATTTACTCATTAGATCGAAGAAATCAAAACAAACACTACTCTCCATCTCTTATTCTCGATCTCCATCTTGCCGACGTCGAGCTTCAGTTACCCAGTAAACCCATCACTACCACAATGAAGATTTGCTTCAGGTACAGTTAACATTTCTATTTTTAAATTTTTTCTTAGTTTCTAAATTTGTTTAGGGTTTAAGGAGATTGGGGTGGCCACGGTAGTAGGAGGAGTTTCTGGAGAGCATTGTCATAGGTTTGGCTAGGCACCATCTATGCTCATGGGTTGTGGCTAATTAAATGATTTTGTCGAGAAAATTCAGTCTTTGAACTTAATTGGAATTGGTAGTTTTTGGATTTTTTTTGATATGGTTAAATCTGAAGGTGTTTTGTGTTTTTGTGGAGGAAAGTGGGAATCCCAAAAACAAAAAAAATTATAAGGAAAGATAATAAAACACCATCGTTTTTTGGACATATCAAACAATAAATCCCCTCTATCCCTACTTGCAAACGTCTTCGCTTAATTTCTTTATGTTTTCTTTGAAAACTATTGTTGAAGGTTAGAGTAATAGAAAAAAAATTGTTGCATAGGCAAAAGGGTTAAAGTAACAATGTATATATAGAGAAAGAGGGTGACCTTATTGCACTAGCTATTTTTGTCTTCATATTGTTGGTGACCTTATTGCACTTATTGACTATCTTGGGGTGGAGCAAGTGTTTTTTGTTGTTCAGGCCTGATAGAGTGAAGGCATATCTCTGCCTTAGTGTTCCATAAATTTGCAGATTCCAAGTCTGTGTTTTCTATAGCCTGAAATAATCATAACTTTGGAGCATACTTCTAAATCTCTTATGTTTATGGTATCTAACAACTCCAAAACAAAGTGAAAAGTTTGGTGATGGCAAATTTCTGGATTCTAACATCTCTATTTTAGCAACTGTTTGTTAAATCTGGTGTCTAAAAGTTCAAAGTTCTCCTTCTATGGATATTTAAAAAATATCAATGTTAATCTTTCAGAATATTCTCATGTACTGCTCTTTCTAGAAAATCTCATGCAATGAATGAATTAAGTCGATTTCATAACCAATTCTCATAAGTTCGACTGTTGATATTTATCTGCAAGTCAATATGATAAGAATGCTATAATATTAGAGGATCAATCAAGAAAAACATGTTGATTTTTTATATGAACTAAAACAAAAGGACTGGCTATTTAATGTGGTAGGAACCAGGAATGATTGAAGAAGAGTACAATTAAAAGTAATAAAAAAAAATAAGTAGCAGTTGTTGGTTTGTTTTTACTATAATAGTAAATAAAAGACACAAAAGAACTGTTATACTTTATTGTTCTTCTTGTGTTGTGGGGTTTTTGTTTAATTGGTCACAAGATGAAGGAAATGGATCCTTTTGCTTATTATTATTATTATTATTATTATTATTATTATTATTATTATTTATAATGATAACAAATAATCTTGATGGTTTGAAACTCATATGAATTTTTGAGATTTGGCTTTCTTCAATAATTTTGTTATTTTTTCTATTTTAAATGGCGAAGTTGATTGATTGATTGATTTTTTGGAACCATGGCAGCAATGAGTTCTTATTTTGATTGATTTTATTTCTTTTTAGTTATAAATTGAAGGATTGTGAATTGGGTTTTATGGGTTTTAGCTATACACGACCATGTATAGAGAATTTAATTTACATTAGGGTTATGCGGGAGTAGTTGGTGATGATGATGATGAGCATGATGTTAGCAATAAAGTTGATCGAGGTAATAGTAATGGGAGAGAATTCTATGATTCAAGAGATGCTAGTAACATGAGATCCTCAAAGAATCAAGATTGTCTCCCATCAAACCATGGTTCAACCTCTTCTCCAAACAATATATGCATTAAATGGAAGAGTTTTGACATTGAAATCAATCCACTGACAGGAAAAAGAGAATTGAATTTGTATAGAACAACAGAGTAAGTTGTTTGATAGTTATCATTTGTATCATTATTTGTTTAATGAAAGTTTGTTATTATAATATTTCAGGTTCAATAACTCATCATGTGGATGTGAAATCGGAATAATTTTGAGAGCTAATTTCAAGGGGTCATAGCACTCTTGGGAAAAGGTTAATTTAATGTGTAAAGATGAACTATTTAAAGAGTTCAAAGTATGAAAAAAAAAATTAATGCTTATTTTATTGCATTTTTTAGATGAATTCACGCAACTATGCCCATATTTATGATAATGAATAAATTATGATATATATTTTTGTGGAGTAACATTTTTTTGTAATATTTTCTTATGTTGTTTGCTATTTTTATTACTTGTCATATGTATTTGATAGAAAAAATATGTCTTCCCTAGAGAAGATGAACAAATTGTTCATAATATTTGGGATGATAAAGCTTGAATTTCCTTGAACCAACAATTGACACGTACTCGCAATAAGGCTCTGTCAATAATGAAGACCACAAATATTATCGATTGCCTGGATAAAGGTCCTATTTGGATACAAAATGAATATTGAAATATCATGATCAATGATGTTTGGTCCACTATTGGATTCCAAAGACGATCTGAATCTTCAAAACGCAATTGATTGATAAAAAGAGATGGGAAAATAAGTATCCATTCTGGTGATTCAGTTTCATTTGCATCATATCGAGCTAGTATGGTAAGAATTGTTGTTGTTCAACACTAGTAATTTTATTTGTTTAATATTTTTGTTGCTTATTTTTTTTTAAATATTGGTAGCAAGAACAAGCCGGGGGGGAAAAACTTCCATGGAATGATATCTTTTCAATTTTACATCAAAATACGAATGAGACCAACATATTCGTAGATAATAAATCCAAAATAGTGGTGGTAAGTATTTTTATTTTTTTTAATATATTTAAAATATCATTTCATATTCAAATTAATATATTTTTACATGGACTTGTCTGTTTGCAGGAAAATTATAGAAATGAGATGATTGCAAAATATGGACCTGATCGGGACATTCATCCTTCTTTTGATGGAGCAGCTTGGTGTGAGACTTTAGGTGGAGTAAGCAATGGTAGAGTACATGGTGCACCTCGTATGCCAAAATCTAAAGTTAATGTGAGTTCTTAATCACATACCTACTCAGTACAATCATCATATCTGAGCTTAACTTTTTGAGAGTATAAAGAGGAATTGAAAGCAAAAGATGATATTGTTAGTGAAATGAGAAATGAAATTGATTTCATTAAAGATTATCTTAGGAGCAATCATGGAAGTTATGGTATGTTAAAGTATATGGTTCAAGGTGTGCCAACACCTGTGGCCGCGTCGATATCATCACATACAATGGCACCTATAGGTCATGTGTCTTCACTAGTCTATCGACCTTGACTCCATCTACCATATAATGATTCATCTTCCTCTCATCCATAACATCGTAGATCATTTTTGCCTTAAACACTTTAAAATATGTATTTTTTTATTCCATGTTGATTTATTTAGACATGTAAATGTAATTGAATCTATATTGTATGATGAATTTTACTTTATAATAACTTTTATTTCAACCATATATTTTTTTTTTCAATATTAATAATATTTCAATATGCTCTAGTAGTTTTAAAATATTTATTTGTAATTAATTAATAAATAAATAAATTTAGAATTGATTTAAAAATTAATTATCATTTACAACAGAATTTTCATTGCAACTTTTACCTTTGTGATAGAAGTTCCATTGCAATTTATAATGAATTTGCAAATGCCATTGGAAATTTTGAGTTTACAACGGAACTTCCATTGCACTTTGCAACAGATATTTCGTTGCAAAGCTGTTGGTAATTTAGTTGTAATGAATAATCCATTGCAACTGAATTTCCAAGCGCAGGTTTCCAACATATTATTTCTGTTGGAAATTCCATTGTTAATTAATATTAGCAAAGAATTCTTTTAATATTTGTAACAGATCAACATATCACTATGTTACAAACAACCTCTTTTTCTTGCGGTTTATGTCGCTTCTTTAAGTAAATTCCTTGCATGAGTGCAGAGAATTTACTGGAAACAAAGGTGCATCATGGGAAAAGGTCGGGACACGCAAAATCGCAGTAGCCATGTCAGCTACATACATAAACCCTCGTTGGATTTCAATGGCGTAATAGCTACAGATATATCTATAATCAGGTACCTTTACTGGGTTCATGCACTGTTTCTATTTTCCACATTACTAGTCGTGCATGGCTTCAGAATCCATCTCATCGTCAAGGGATCGTTTTAACTTCATTTATTTTTTAAGAAACGATAACATATCTAATAGCGGGTGGGTAAACAATTTGAAACGCGGCACCAATTATTTTATAAATATTTCCGAGGAGATATTTCTTTTAATGATATTGAAAAAGTAAAAGAAAACAAAAGGCAAAGACAGTGATGTAACAATTTGTCAAAATGAAGTGGGGCATGTTACCTTAAATTTGAAGAGATAATTACGCTGGCTAGTCTTTTTGGCTGGACAGAGATATTCACTTAATTAGACATGGAGGAGGAGACACTTTTAAGTTTGGTACAGGAAGAAGCAAATGGGTATAGAAAGTTTGAGTCTCTCAATCACTTTACTAAGGATTTGTCCATAGAAAAACAAACAAAATCTGAGAGAGAGAGAGCAAAGATATAAAGCTTAATTGTAAGTCAGCCGTGAGATCCTCCTTTAATCACTTTTTCCTATTCCCTCTCTATTTTTCAAATCGTGATGATAAAAGCTAAACTGCCTAATTTTTACATTACATTTATTTAAATAGAGACTGCAACATTATAGCAGCACACTACTTACTGTACATGAAATATCAGCAATTTGATTAGGAAATGTACCGAGAAAAGAACACCATGAGCTACTTGTTCATGGAAAAAGTCAACGCCGATCTCAGCAGGAGAAGGAATGAAATACCCAGAGCGTTTTAGGAGGTGCATGAACCATGCAAGTTCAATTGTGGTTGTTGCATGATCATAATGGCTTGTTCTTTTGGCTTTCTAAGATAATAACTTATCGCTCACATAAATAATAAATCCAGTGGTGGAATGATGATCATCCTGCAACATACCCAATTCGCGTCTTGAAAACCACGAAGTGCATTGAGGTGAGCTCAAAAAAAAATCACCAAGTGTTTGGAGGATTTTACATGAAAAGACAAATAGGGAATTAATCTAAGTTTAAATAGAATTTTTTGTAACATAGTTGCCGTCACTACTTGATGCAGTTTCTTGTTTTGTTTGATTTGGACCAGTTAAAGACACCAATTTCTTTTTCACGGTAGGATGGCCTTGATATTTCTTTATTAAAAAATATATTTCTGAACCATCTAATAATTGACCACGGCAACGAGAGTTGAAGATTAAAAAAATTGTTTTTCTTATAATTATCAATGATAATTACTAAATATTTGTGTGATTGTTAATTTTAGAATCTATTAAATAGTTGATAAAAGTACAAGCTGGCCCGAATAAATATGCTAATAAAAAACTGTAAATCTTGTTATTTATTGAAAAAAAATGATGTTAATAATTTATGTACATAGATACTTGAATATATTTTTAGTTTGTAATCGACGATTAAAAGAATGAACAGAAGCTAGGGTCGTAATCGATAGGTATTTCGTGCAGTGATTAGCATTACTTTTTCTTACATATATTTTAAAATGATAATTTTTTATTTTTTAAATTATTTTTAACATTGATATATGAAAAAATCAAATATTTTCGTAACCAATGACATCAACCTTTTCTATTTTTCAAAAGAATTCAGTTATATTTTGTTTTATTATTTTAAATTATTTTTAGATAATTTTGATATATATATATATATATATATATAGAGAGAGAGAGAGAGAGAGAGAGAGAGATACAAGAAATAACACCAAAACCAACAATTTATGTGGTATGACTGGTGTTAACATCAATTTTTTTTACTTACAACTGATGTCCATTGATTTTTTTTCTCTTCTCTAATACCGGTGACTTAAAAAGTAAAAAACTAAATAAATTTTAGATTAAAATTGATTTCGATTTGGAATTTTCAAAAATTTAAGTTATAATATTTATAATTTGAAAAGCACGAGATATATAATAAATATTTTTTGTAGCTCGAAAAACCATCTTTTTTATTTATTTTATATTAACATTAGGCCAATAATTTAGCCTTATGAAAGCGCAATTTGGAAAAAAGGAGGGGGAGGAGGAGGTATAGGGATGGGAGGGAAACACTGTACAATTTTCCCAGTATTTTATAAGAAGATATAACGTGAGAATTGTTAATTAATTAATTAATTAATAGGGTTGAGTTATAAAACCTGGTAGAAGGTATAAAATATTTGGCATTCTTTCTTCTGGAGGCCATCCGTTCATGATAGGGTAATAATGAACACGACTTCAGGTAGGATATTTGGTATTTTTAGAGGTTGATGGGGAGGTTATTTTTTATTTAGTACTAGCAAATGCCCCGTGCCTCGTCACGGGTGACAATATATTTTTTTAATGTAAAAAATTAATAATTATATGTGTTTTTTTTGTTATAATATAAATTTAGTCAAAATAATAAATTTATGTAAAATTACTGTAAAGTGCAAGTTTTCTATAAAATATATTAATTTTAAATTGATATAAATTTATCTGTTTAGTAGTTTTTAACCAAATAACCAACATAGAATTATCATCATCATTAAAAAAATCAAGAAGATTAGGATATTTGAATTATTGAATTCATTATATTAAGATTAGTTCATTTTATAATTCAATTTAAATCATATTTAAAAATAAAATATAAATTATGAAAAGACCTGCAATAATCAAATAAAAAACACATAGTTAATTTTCTATCCATAAAAAGATGAAAACATAAATTAAAAATTCATCCCTACGTTACTGTCATTTTTATTACCATAATAGTTAAAATTATTATCAACATTACTGCTCAAAAAATTAAAACCATTAATGAAAAACATAATCACTAAAATTATCATTATTATTGCACAAATAATAAAATCATAAAATTATCTGATCCAAAAAATAGATAAAATAACAAAAAAAAAAACACAAAAAGAATAAAGAGAAAAAAAATATTAATTTTAAAATTATTACCAACATGAATTAAAATTTCAGAATAGGACCTAATAAAAATACAATCCCGACATAAAATGAATCGAAAAAATAATAATCTAAAAGCATAAATGAATAAATATGGGTAGAAAACAAACATTGTATTTTTTTTAATGTTTTTAGATCATTTTCATGTGTTGATGTTAAAAGTAATTTTATTTTATTTTATTTTAATATATTTCTACACCAAAAAAATATTTTTTTAAGAAAAATCAATCACATTCCCAAGCAAAATAAAAAATATTTCATGGAAAAAAACTGAAAAAAAAAAACATAATCACGAACAAAACAAAAAAAAGCTATAAAAAAATGGATTTAAGGATTAATTATGGTGTGCTTAACCTAGCCCAGTCATCCCAATTATAAAAAAAACAAATAAAAAAATATATCTATAAGTGGAAAATGAAAAAAATATAACCAGCAAAAAAAAATTATGGAAAAAAAAAATTAGAATAAAAACACGACACCATATTTTTTTCAATGCAAAAAAAATATTAATTGTGTTTTTTTTTTGTTATAATATAAATTTAGTAAAAAATAATAAATCCATGTAAAAGTACTTTGAAATGCAAGTTTTTTATAAAATATATGAATTTTAAATTTATATAAATTTATATGCCTAGTAGTTTTTAACCAAATAGCCAACCTAAAATTATTATCATCATTAAAAAATTAAGAAGATTAGGGTATTATTGTATTAAGATTAGTTTATTTCAAAATTCAATTTTAATCATATTTTAACAAAACAAAACCGCTAAAATTATTATTATTATTATTGCGTAAATAATAAAATCATAAAATTATCAGATCCAAAAAAACATATAAAATAACAAAAAAACACATAAAAACAAAAGAATAAAGGGAAAAAACTGAGCAATATTAATTTTAAAATTATCACCATATATAAGTTAAAATTTCAGAACGGAACCTAATAAAAATAAAACCTCGAAAAAAATGAATCACAAAAATGATCTAAAAATATAAATGAATAAATATAGATAGAAAACAAACATTGTCTAAACATTGTATTTTTAATATTTTTGAATATTTTTAAATAATTTTCATGTGCTGATTAAAAAAAAACAATTATTATTTTAATATATTTCTAACAAAAAAATATTTTTTTTAATAAAATCAATCATATTTCTAAGTAAAATAAAAAAATATTTCATGGAAAAAAATGAAAAAAAAAAGCTATAACAAAAATTGAATTTGAGAATTAATCTTGGTGTGATTAACCTAGCTTAGACACTTCCAATGATAAAAAAAACTAATAAAAAAATATATTTATAAGTGAAAAAAAAATAAAAACCAGAAAAAAAATATTTTATGGAAAAAACTGAAAAAAAAAATAATTAGCAAAAAAAAAAGTAATTAAAAAACACAGCAATAAACAATATTGTGGGAGTAAGATTCGAACCCCCGCTCACGCTTGGGATAATGAAATTTGCATGCTTTCGTACCATCTCGGCTACCTCATCGTATGCTCCAGTGTTCTCGAAAATCTATATTAATAGTAAATGTGTGTTGGGTAAAACAGAAACCTGATGAGGGTGGGATACGAACTCACGCCCTCTTGGAGGGCAAGCATCATGTCGCGCGGCATTTGACCAGTTCGGCTACCTCAAGATAACGATCATGGTTGAAGAATGTTATATTAATAGTTAATGTTACTGTGGATTCAAACAGTAAAACCACGACGCGGTTTATATATATAGTAATTATATTAAAATAATATTTTTAACATGAATATTTTTAAAATAATCTAAAAATATCGATTTTTTTAATTTAAAATAAAAAAAAAATGTTGAGATAACACTTTCGAAGCGAGAAAAAAGGCACGTCTGGGGATCATCTGTTCAAGGCTCCCCGCCAGTGAAACACTGCGTGGGGGTGAATTGAATCTTAGCCGTCCATTTTTGGGGTGATTAAAGTGACATAAGCACAGCGTCTTACGTCATGATGATGCCATTTACTCGTCAATGATGTCGACTACTTTTCCATTGGTTGCTGTATGAAAATTAAATCGAAATAGGAGTGCATAGAAAGATGAAAAAGAAGGCGAAGATGCGCACCGTTTTCTGGATCAGCTGCTGGTAAAGAAATGTATTTAGCGTCTCTCATATTTCACAGACATAAATCTCAGTGCTTAAAATTAAGTATAGTTTTACATTTACAGGGAATTAATTGTTTTTTTTCCAATGATTATGCTTTTTTCCCATGATTTTAAATATTATTCTTAATTTTACATGAAAGATTACTGTAGAGAAGAGTCGGAGATGGATGGATGGATGGATGGTAAAAAATGTAAACAATATGACACGCATTTTTCGAAACACCATGGCAGAATATTTAAAAAACTAGGGTGGACAAATCACCTTTACTCTGCTCTTATCGTAATTCAACTTTATTTCATGTTTTTTGAGTTGTCTTTAAGAGAACATGCTAGACTGTTCATTTTAATATATACTTTGATGTCCTGCTTTCTGGTTATTGAAAATCTTAGGCGTCCAACTTGTGCTGAATACCTTTTTTTCTTCAACTAAAGCTGCCCGGAGTAGCTTTATCCAGCTTCAAGAAGTGTGAGCAAACCCAACGTGTCGAACGTGCCATGATATTAAATAAATTAATCGAGTCCAGCCTAGCTTCAAAATTGTCCTAGTTTTTACACAGGGTATATTTGGTATTGTAATTGTGGTTATGGTTATAAATTAATTTTACTAAACTACTTATAATTATATCATAAACTAAATTCATATATTAAAGTCTTTGCGATCCTTTACTATTTGATCGAGTAACAATATCTAGTGTTATATTATCAGGGATAACATTTGCGATCCATACCGAATTTCAGGGTCTCTATCTACATATTGTAGATATATAATTTCAAAGTCAAATCCAGTTGCAAGTTTTTTATCCATAATCAATCGAAAAACAACAGGGATGTGGAGTGAAATGAAATCACATGTTTTTCCTTTTCATCAGGGCTTGTCTCTATCTATTTTTTTATTTTATTTTTAAATATGATTTTTATAAAAAAAAAATTAAAATCAGACCGGATATGACCTAACTAAATGGTCTGACCCAACCAAGTTGGGCTAAAAGGTCCACACTCTGCTGGGTTTAGGCTAGGCCAAGAGCAGGTCCAGCCCAAGAGGTGAAAACGAGTGAAACGATATCTTGCACTGTTCACGTCTTCTTAAAACATGAACAGTGCAACGTGAATTAATTTATGTGAACAGTAGTAGGGTGGTTAACAGTAATGAGATGCTCACTTGCCTATGCCGCCTGGTAGAGAAAGCCAATGTGGTTCTTCCTATGGTGGTGGCATCAGAAATGGTGGTTTGTGGTGGCCAGAAGAAGCGTTGGAAGGTTATGCGCTGCTGCTGCTTGATGCCAGAGTTAGGGGAGAAAACTGGACTACAGCAAGTGTTTCCGGTGAAGATGAGAGGTTGCTGGTGCTGAAGGTGAAGTTGTTGATGCTCGTTGATGACTGTTGTTATTAAAGGAGAGAGAGAGGCCTGCATTCATTACTATTTTTGAGAAAGAAACCTATGACCAAGAGAGAGAGAGAGTTCTTGGTGGTATGCCGACACCAAAGGTAGCAAAATGGTTGGTGGTTATGTTATAAATTTTTATGTTGTATCATCATTTTATTTCTCTCTGTTATGTTATTTTTTTTTGCCAAAATCATCGATTTCTTTATTACTTCCTCTCTGTTAAAGTGGTTATTGTGTGTGTGTTTTATGACAGTATGTATTTTGAGTGAAAAGCATCTAAATAATGATTTTTAAAAACTGAGGTTTGAACCTCATTTTTATGTGTACCATAGTTTTTAAAACTTCGATATTTTGATTATCAAACCGTTTAGTTTTGTAGTAAATCTCAACCGTAGAAATCACTATAGAACCAAACAATCACTCAAAAGAGCACGTTATATATGAAAAATCTTCGAGAGTTTCATTTATTTAAAATGTATTAAATAATTTCTCTCGATGATGTCGAGCCTTTCCTTAAAAGAAAACGTGGTACGCTACAATTTCTCAAAAATTCCTGGAAACGCATGTAGAAACTGCAAGTGGGAATGGCAAGGCAGCAGCCCAGGGGCTAGTATAAAAAGGATCAATCATTTGATACTCGACGGCCTCATTTACGGCTCAATGTCCCATTAGAAATCCAAAAGGAGTAACGTGTTTATTCACTGTCTGGCCATTGGTGGACAAAGAGCGGCGCGTGAGGCCTCGAAAGTTTGTTTCACGCAGCAGCAGTATCTCTTACCAAGACTAAGGACATAAAAGGAAATAATGTGACTACACGCATGCCGCCTCCTCGACCGTCAGCATCGGATCCCTGATGGATGGAGCTCTTTTTTTAAAAATAATAATAATACTTATAATAATCTCTCACCGTAGCTGGTGGTGGTTGGTGTGAAAGTGGAGAGGGTGAATTTGTATTTGGATAGAGGCTCTGTGATATTTCTTTTGACAAGATTTATAAGAGTTAAGTAACATTATATTATATTAAAAAACAATTGGCTAATCTTTCTTGAGGGTCCCTATTGTCCTTTCTCCTTGTCTGTGAGTGATTTGTTTCCTCTGGATTTGGCGCATCCCAGTGAAAGTGATAGACCAGTTTTGGGTGATGCTAGTTAATTGTAATCACTATATTGCGGTACAGTGCGAGTAGAATAAATAATTTTTAAAATTATTTAGATATAAATATAATATTTTAAAATATAAAATTTGATATAACAAAGGAGATCAATATATTTTATTATAATAATAGTAACATCAAAATCTTAATTTCTAAAATCATTATAACTATTATTGTCAAAAAAATAAACATTATTAAACAAACATGAGAGAAAAAAAAGCATGTAAGAACACAAACTAAAATTATTATTATTATTCTTAAATTAATATTATTATTGCTTTAATAACGTGAAGAAAACGAAATTAAATCAAAGGCTGAAAAAAAGTCTAAAAACATTAACAAAAGAGTAAAGAAAAAAAATAAAATAAATGATAAAAAAAATATTGACTGGAAAAAAAAACATGTCTTGAAAAATTAAAAAATTCATCACACTATGTTACGGGCTGAGCAAATAATTTTTATAATTGTTGAGATTAAAGAAATTAATAGTATTTGTTGGTCCAAAATAAAAATATAATATTTATATATGCAAAATTTAATATAATAAAATAGATCACCACATCCTAATATAAAAATAGCAACATCGAAGTCTTAACATCTAAAACTATCATTGCAGTTACTGTCAAAACAATGAAAATCATGAAATTATCCAGAGAGAAAAAAACTGAAAAACATTAACAAAAGAGTAAGTAAGAAAAATAACTAAAATTCTTCCTCTTCCTCTTCCTCTTATTATTATTATTATTATTATTATTATTATTATTATTATTATGTTAATAATGAAAAAAAAACAAAAAGAAATGGAAGATTAAAAAAATCTAAATAACTTTAACAAAAGATAAAAAAAAATGAAATAAAAACTTATGAGGTAAAAAAAAAATTATTTGACTTGAAAATATAAAAAGCCAAACCACTTAAAAAAATCAAAGAAAGAGCAAATAAAAAACTTAAATAAATGATAAAACAAAAATAAAAATTATTAGCTGGAAAAAAAATCAATTGACTTTTGGAAATTAAAAAAATGGATCGTACTACATTGCAGGCTGAGCAAAAAAATTTTCTAATTGTTGGGATTAAAGAAATTAATAGGATTTGCTGGTGCAAGATTCAAATAAAATATCTATATATAAAAAATTTAATATAATAAAATAGATTATTACACCCTATTATAAAAACAACAATCTCGACGTTTTAACATCTAAAATTATCAGCCGTAATATTGTTAAAACAATAAAAATTATCAAATTATCCCGAGAGAAAAAACTAAAGAACATTCACAAAAGATAAGAAAGAAAAATAATAATACTAATAATAATAATAATTAATTATAATTATAATTATTATTATTATTATTATTGTGTTAATAATGGAAAAAAAAGTTATGAAAGGCTAAAAAAATCTCAATAACTTTAACAAAAGACCAAACAAAAAAAAATTATCAGTTAAAAAAAATTCATCTTACTTGAAAATAATAATAAAAAAAACAATAAAAGACTAAAAGAAAGAACAAAGGGAAAAAAAAACAAAAATATCAATTTTCAAATGATTGTTAGGATTAAAGAAATTAATAGAATTTGTTGGTCCAAAATTAAAATATAATATCTATATATGTGAAATTTAATATAATAAAACAAATCATCACACTCTATTATAAAAATAATAATATCGAAGATTTAATATCTAAAATTATTATTGCTATTGCTACCAAAACAATACAAATTATGAAATTATCCCGAGAGAAAAAACACTTAAAAATATTAACAAAAGAGTAAGCAAGAAAAATAATTAAATTTATTATTGTTGTTGTTGTTGTTGTTGTGTTAATAATGAAAAGAAACAAAAATAAATGAAAGACTAAAAAAATACTAATAACTTTAATAAAATATCAAACAAAAAAAATAAAATCAAAATTATTAGGTAAAACAAATTCATCTATCTTGAAAATAATAAAATAAAAAAATAAAAGAAAGAACAAATAAAAAAATTAAAATAGATGATAAAACATAAATAAAAATTATTAGATTGAAAAAAATATTTTAATTTGAAATTTTCTTAAAAAAATATATGTTCTATGTTGCGGGCTGAGCAAACAATTTTTATTGGATTTGCTGGATCAAAATTAAAATATAATATTTATATATGTAAAATTTAATATAATAAAATCGATCAACACATCTTATTATAACAATAGCAACATAGAAGTCTTAAAATCTTAAATTATCATTGTTATTACTATTAAAATAATAACAAATATAAAATTATCCTGGAAAAAAAAACACTCAAAAACATTAACAAAAAAGTAAGTAAGAAAAACAAATAAATTATTATTATTATTATTATTATTATTATTATTATTATTAACTAAAAAACATTAACATAAGAGTAAGCAAAAAATATTATTATTATTATTATTATTATTATTATTATTATTATTATTATTGTGTTAATAATGAAAAAAAACAAAACTAAATGAAAGACTAAAAAAATATAAAAAACTTTAACATAAGATCAAACAAAAAACCTAAAATCAAAATAAAAATTATCAAATTATCCCAAGAAGAAAAAACTAAAAAACATTAACAAAAGAGTAAGTAAGAAAAACAATTAAATTATTAATATTATTATTATTAACTAAAAAACATTAACATAAGAGTAAGCAAGAAAAATAATTAAATTATTATTATTATTATTATTATGTTAATAATTAAAGAAACAAAAATAAATGAAAGACTAAAAACAATGCTAAAAATTTAACAAAAGATGAAAAAAAAATTATTAGGTGAAAAATATTCAAGAGCAAAGGTAGAAAAAAAAACAGAAATATCAATCTTCAAATGATTATAAACACAAAATAAAATTAAAAATTAAAGCTAAGGGTACACTTATATAGACATGGACAAAAATAGAGACTATTGTAGGAATATAAAAAAAAATATAGGGATTAAAATAAAAAAAATTAAAAGTATAAGGACCGAAATGAAAATGAAATATATTATTAATTTTAATTAAATAATAAAATTGCAACAATTAGAACTTCCGTACCGAATATATTAAGTTTTTAAACCCAATCTGAAAATCAAAAGAAAGAGGACCAAAGTGCAACATTAACATTTAATTAATTTCAATCGAAGGACCCAATTGAACTAAATCAAAACTTATATAACAAAAATCAGGACCATACAGAAAATTAGAAGTCAAGGGACCGAAGTGGAAAGTCAAAACAATCCGGGGACTCTCCTGCACTTTTGCGTTCAAGAGAGAGAGAAACGGAACAAACGTTTTTAACCGGCCACCGGAGCGTACACGGGCACTTTTGATGGAAACACGCCGCACCGGGAGGAAGACCACGCGGAGACGCATCGACAGAGACGCCGGTAGGCCATTTCCAGCGACTGTATCAACCCTCACGCGTCACCTAAACAGGGCGTGAGGTGAAATACTGTCAGACACGTGTCTCGCACGCGCCGACAGTATTTTGAAAAATAAAATAAAAATAAAGGTCAATTACCATCCTAACCCTATCTCTAATTCATGAATTTTATCTTATTAAAGGCTACATCAGTATTTAATCATTTTAAAAAATATTAAAAAAAATATGTGGCGGACCAGGTCGAACCGTATACGTTCAATTATCTCCATGACCCTCAGCCCAGCAGCCCTTTTTTATCCTATTAGAGGGCAAAAACATTAATGCACTATTCATAAAAAAGGAAAAAAAAATAAACATACACACACGAAGCACAAAACATAAATGTCCAGTACACAATGTTTACACTTTGAAGCTATAGTGGTCGGCTGATCTCTTTTAGAGAATTTGAAAATTTGTTTTCTTCGTTAGTCGGTCGTTCCACTTGTTTTGTTGACTTCTGTTCTGTGAGGTTAAAACAAGGCTTAATTTATAAACTAGGTATTTTGGGCTTACAGTCCAATTATGGAAAAGGCTTTATATAATTCAAAATCTAATACATAGCCCAACACTCACTTCGTGGAAACAATATATCATAATGAACACTGTTTTTCTAAAACTATGTAGCCATGTCATAGTTTATTCAAGTGAATTTACAAGATTAGTGCTATCAAGAGTTAATTTTGTTGAACTGTATGTTAGATGATTGATTAATATGAAAGTAATTGGTGATATCTCATCAGAAGTTTTGAAATTAAGTATTTTGATAGTATTAATATTTGTTTGAGAGTCTGATTGATAGTATTTTTTAAGTGTTTTTTGTTTAGAAAGGTAGAAAAATAATATTTTTTATTTTTAAAATTATTTTTGACATTAATTTATTAAAATAATCTAAAACACCAACAAAATTAATTTAAAATAAAAAAATAAAAATAAAATTTTCAGTAGTCTTTTTTTCATATTTTTCTAGAGATTGAAACTTAAAAGATACCCTAGTTAAAAGCATAGCCTAGAAATTTTCCAAGGCTTGCTTACGTATATAATAATCTGTCTGATGGAGACACTACTCCTTTGGCAACCGGAGAGGGATTAAACAAGGGAAAATAAATAAATAAAAAGGGGGTGGGGGGGTGGGGGGGAATGACAATAACTACGCGTGTTTTTTATATAAATAATTTACGATAAAAACAAGATCAAATAATTTTAAATAAAAATATATTTGATAAAATAACTCAAAATATCTGTTGAAAAAAATATAGTATAGGAAAAAAATGTTTGTAGTCACCTCCCTGTCTCTGTCTCTGTCTGTCTTTCATTGTTCAATTAAATCGTATCTTTAATCATGATATCCTCCTCCCCAGAGACCACCATGTAAATCCAAAGTTTAGAATTACTAGATCTGTGAATGCAATCGGAAGGGAGGTTTCAGAGTGGGGAGATGACATCCAATCAGCCAAGTTCTTTATGTTCAATGTAGGACCCCGGATCTGTGTAGGGAAAGTTGATGAAGGCTGCTGCTGCAACTACTGTTTACAACTACCATGTTCAAGTCGTGGAAACCCGCCCTGTGATCTCTAAAGCTAGTTTAATTCTTGAGATGAAGCATGGCTAGCGGGCTGGGATAAAAAGAAGATGGCCTGAGGTGGAAAACAGTGAGTTGTGTATGTCTCTTCGCATGTGATAGCTACTGAACTGCTCCAGTATAATCCACTGTCTAATATTTGAGCTTTTCTTTGTTTATGATTTAGTCCTAACTTTTTGAGCATTTGTTGTGAGATACAACATGGTCAACACTAAACATTACTGGTAATAAAATAGCCCCAGACTAACCTTAATCAAGAGGTTGCATCACAACGTAAATAGAATCATCGCATGCCCCATACCAAAACTCAAATTTTAACTTCAGTTTGCAATCCTTGGAGTTCTGTTCTCATCTGAAAATGTGAAAACAGAATAAGGAGCCAAACCAAAGCTCATCATAAGCGAAGTCACACAGAACAAATATTACATTCATGATTTGCCACGGCCGGATGAGGGCTAGGAAATGAGAGTGAAAGCAGTAATTATGAATGATAACTCCAATCAGAAATTACTTGCTTCAACTAGTTTCTTGGTTTGAAATCAAAGTGGAAGGTGTATATTAATAAGAGCAATATTGCATTAACAATAAAAAAGAAAAGAATAAGAGCAATATTCTCTCTTTTTCCAGCCCCTTTCTGATCTCCACCCTCCGGGCACAAAATCACTTGCGACTGTTTTTCTACCTCATCATATTTACTAGTAATTATTTTTAGCTTACATATGTCCAGTTCTGAACTGATATATATTTATACTTTACCAGATTGAAAGTAATGTTGTTGTTTGCCACTCTCTTACAAGACTATAAACATCTCTCCACATCAAACTCAATGACACTTCTCTCATCAACATCATTATTTTACCTGTCAGGCTGGATTTCCCTGGGCTTAATGTGGCTAAGAAACAACCTGTCCTGCTCAGTGAGGGCATGGCGGAAGTGACAGCGATGGCCATAAGGACAGATATCACCAGCAAGGACCATTTTGCAGACCTTGGTCTTGTAGCGAGGGTGGCGGATGACTGGGCGGAGCTCCTCAATTCCATGAGCAAACTGACATTGGTTGCCGTATAGGCAAGCCCCTGTCTCCTGCCATTTGTTGCATAACTCTGTTCTGAACATGCCTTGACTGTACACTTCCAGCTCAAGTGACTCCTCCTCTTTCTTTCCTCTACGCACATAAACCTTCTGTTGTAATTTCATCATCATGCAACTTGCGTTAAAAGATCGTGCGAGTTGTTAATGAAAGCACAGAGTTACAGAGAATTCCATTTAAATGCACGCTTGTAATATGGAAGCAATGGACTGATATAATGACAAATGATTTATAAGATGCCAAGCCATAAACTTTTAAGCATACTCTAAATTTCATCACCAAGACTGGGCCGTGATAACTAAATTGATCTTCATTCAAACAGGTGGAGCCCGAGCCAATATATACCGTGCCACTCCTATAAAAAATACCAAACTGCAAACAAAATTTCTGCATAGCATTTAAAATTTCAGCATATAACGTAGTCTACACTCTGGATATCTTCCTATGCATTTAGTTGAAATTTGAAAGCAATTCCTACTTCCATTTCTTTTTCAACCACTGCACCATGAAATGGCTCCTCGCCTCTGAAATGTATTTACTTCTATCTTGCGTGCCAAACAAGGGTTGGATTATTATTTTTATGGTGGGGTCATCACACAGGAGCCAACCAATTGCACTCAATCTTCCCAAATCTCTACCCACCTCACAAAGGATTTCACAAACCTGTTACGAGTAATGATCTATATTTCCCACCACGCTAAATTTCCTTTTCATTTCAGCCCAACTCAAGATTTAAAAGAACTAGCATTGAAGCCCAACATCCGATTAGGCACATCAACTCATCAAGATTTTAACACTCACATGTTCTTGATATTATTATGCTAAATCACATCAATGGACTCTCTCTCTCATTTTAATCTCATCAGCTGACACATGTCCTAATAAATCTAGAAATTATTTCTGAAAAAAATTGCAAATAAGCAAATTAATTAAAGAAAACTATTTGAAAAAAAAGAAGCAAAAAGAATGCAGCGAACAATTGCTGGACGCAATTAGTAACAGTCGAATAGAGAGATCTAATAAGAAATAATTAATAATTACCTCGGTATTGGGTGGACTTTGTGTTCTCGGCCGAGTGATGGCCCTAGTCACGCTAGCACTAGCCGGCTGCTCCTGATTCCTCTTCGAGTAGCAATTAAACCTCACTGAAATACCTTTATGCAGCGAAATCCTCTCCCCGCAATCGCCCCCTGCCTCCATGACGCTCGTCGGACTGTCATCCTCTTCGCACATGTCATCATCTCCTCCGCTGCTGATGTTGCACAGATTGTGGAAACCACTATCAATGTCAAACGGCGTCCTTGTAGTGTAGTTGTTTTGTTTGTTGAGCGACGCTTGGATAAGGACGATGAGCTGATTGTTGAGCTCGCGATTGATAGATCGAAGATCAGCGTTTTCTTGGCGGAGATTCTCCATTTCGAAGGTTACTTCACGGAGGCGCGCGAGGCAGAGTGCGCTTCGGTTTATGAGGTCCTGGTGTTGCATTATGAAGCTAGAGTTGTCGAGAGAGTGGGAGGCTTGAGATAGAGGGAAGATATCGGAGCTGTAAGCGATGTCTTTTTGAGTTTCCTTTCTCAGTGAATCACCCCCCCCCCCCTCTCTCTATATATATCACCGATAGAACTTAATCAAGCATCAACGAAAGACAGAGCAGGTGGAAATTTATGCGACACTGCTATGATCGAAATCCACAAAACAAAAGAACATGATACTATCAATAATCATAGAAAATATATAGGAATTGCAGAAGCTTGTTATTCAACAATGAAACATGCTTAAACAGTGAATGGAAAATTAATAAAATGAAATGCGAACCTGAACCGGGGAGAGAAGGGGAGAGAGAACCACCCGGATGAAGAGCGAGGAAAGGAGGGTTTTATTTTATAGAGAGAGAAGACTGGAGGGAAAGAGAGGATGCAAATTTCTTTTTTTAAATCATTCCTCATCTAACAAACATTCCTTTCTTTCTAACAGAATCTGCCTCTTTTTACCATCTTGCCATCGGGAAAAGGAGGCCTCTCTTTGTAATTTCTTAAGGGTGTTTTAGTTATTTCAACTTAAATCAAGCTCCCTTCTGTGCTACTTCGCCAGTATACTTGCTCGTTACTGGTTGCTAGGCTACTCTCTCCTCCCCTTGCTACCCACTTCGCTAGTTTCTGATGCTATATCTATTGGATGAATAATAAACGTTGATTCTCACGGTGATCGGGATTTTTTTTTGAATCGAACGGTTCAGCCAAAGTTTCTTTCAATGCCGGGTCCCTTTTTTTTTTCGGGTACATTGATTTCACTGTTGCTAATTACACGTTATTTTATCTTACGTTATTAAAGAAGGAACGAGTCCGGTCAGGCGTCAGTCAAGTTGTCGTGCTCTCATTTATTTATTGGATATCGGAGACAAAACCACATAATATTGAAGGGATGACATTATTGAAAAACAATATGTATATTTATTAACTCCATCACGCAGCAGATCTTAGTCTTGATTAATCAACCTTTTTCTTATATAATATTTTATTATTGTTACACTAAAGAAAAAATAGAGATAAGAAAACAAAACAAAAAATATAAATATATATAAATATATTTCTTTAGCAATTTCAGAGTAAATTTCTATATTTTTTCATTATAAAAAAATATAAATTTGTCTTAAATTTCTTTAAAAAAAATGCAAGGAAATATTATTTCTAAAAATTATATTTTATGGATTCAAATAAATAAATAAGCTTTAATTATCTTAAACTCATATAAAAATATACATCTTAACTTAACTCAAAACATACGATACAAATCACATATTAATACGCCCCTTTTAAACTATGTACTCTCTTAAACACTACCTACCTAATGGACCACCCGCAGTTGCCTCCCTCATTTTTAAGGTGGGTCCACCCATCAAGTCAGGAAGATGGGAAACTCAGCAGGAAATTGTGTTTTTTTTTTTTCATGAATGATTTTGAGTTTGGTTACAGAGTGACAGAAAGAAGAAGAAGATTTAAACAGCACGCAGGTGCCATTGCGGTTAGAGATGCCATTCGATTATAAAATCGCTTGGTCTTGAAGTTAATTGAAGGAAAGAGTGCTGCTGCTGCTGCTGCTGCTGCAGGGAATTCGATTTTTAAAGTCAAGAGTATAGATTAAGACACATGCCCTCCGCCGTCCAGGGAGACCGGAAGAAGAAGAAAATCATGTTTTTTCAAGTTACAAGAAGACCTTGCTTCTTTATCACAACTATAATGACCTCTTTTGTCCAATAATTCATCAAAATCTAATGCAAAATCAAAACGGTTGGTGGGGTGTGTGTGTCCAAAGTTGGGAAGATGGAATTTTTTTTTATTAACATGAATGTTTAGGTCAGTTTGCGCGTATCTCGACTAATTTTATGGACTTGAAAATTAACGACTATATAAGTGTTCAACGACTATCATATTAGCAATCACAAAACTCGAACATGAGATCACGGGAGAAGCAATCCTTTTAGTTCCAAACTCGTACCATTGAGTCACCTACTAGATGGTTTGGAACTCTCTTTGTTTATGTCGTTGTTGTTACACTAGCTACACTATTAATTTCTTTTTTCCTTTTGTTTTCCTAGTATAACCTTAGCCTAAACATACACTTTCATCCTCCAACTTTGCAAAATATATAATTTCAATCCCTAACAACTTATATAAAATTTAGTGTTCATTCTAAACTTTATTTACTTTTCATTCTAAACTTCATAAAATCCAAGGTGTCACCCCCTCTTAAACTTGTTTGAAATTATAGATATGAACTTGAAAATAATTTTAGTTTTGGGGGTTGATTGTGTGTTTTGAAGCCATTTTTCAAGTTGTTAGAGGCTATATATATACATATATGTATTATAAGGTGTTTATAGTGTTTCTATCGTCTAGATATAATGAAAAATAAGTTGTTCTTGATTTGAATCAAACCGACTTGATTTTTCACCGACTTCATATTGCTAGAATTAAGACAAGGCAAGCAATGTGTAGCCTATAACTTTTTTTTTTTTTTTTAGAATCAAGTGGAAAATAGTCCCTTAAGAAAAATAAAGAAGATGTTAGTTTAGACCTTAACACTCAAGTCTTCTTCTAGAGGTCTAAGATCTTTATGTTATCTGAGCTAAAGAGAATAATTTTTTCTCTTTCTTTTTTCATCAACCATCACAAATTGTATGTTCTTAAAAGTTTTCTTGCTTTTTTATATATCATCACGTAATATTTGGTTAATTGTTAATATAATTTGTTTTTAAAAAAAAATTCTAATCGAATTGATGGAGGTTACTAATATGCATAGTGAAAATGAAATTGTGTATTTTATAGTAAAAACACAAGATTTGTCGATGTCATTATTAAATCAACTATTATTAAATCAGATGTAATATTAAGCATCTAATTTATCAACAATTTCTTTGTTGACTCTTTAATAGGATTGACCGTGCATAACAATGGCAATACATGTGACCTTTGTAGTGGCGCTTAATTTTTAACTCAAGAAGTTTAACAAAATTTAACTTAAATAAATGATTTGTTACAAAAATAAATTATAGCTTTTCTTTCATCAAAGGTTGATTTTTTTTATTTACTTGATGGCTCAATATACCCTTATATATAATGAGGTAATTCTCCATTATTTCCTTGTATTTCTTATTGAGTATAAGCCAATTTTATCATTCAATTTACTATCATTTTTACAAGATTTTCAGGTCAAATCACCAAAATTAGCTACATGATTAATCTCCACATAACTATTTTGATCTCTAAACCATCCTTGCAAGCCAGAAATGAAAAGGTTTCATGTGCAAATCAAAAGCTAGACGCGACCTCTTTTTTTTCTTTGGTGTCATATCATGGATAAGAAGCACTTTCTGGTTTCTACCACATGTTAAAATACCAGCCGTAACCCAGAAGTCGTGGTAAGCGAATATCTGAGATCTAAGACTTGCTATGTTTTGGCCGCACATGAAATTCAATCCATCTGCAAATGAAGCTCCTAAACAATGACATTTTGAGGAATGCTAAATCCCTTCCTTGACGAAACCGAAACGACTCTCTGTTAAAGGTGGGCTACCACTTACTAATCATGTACGTCATTTTTGCTGTTTTTTCTTGAAATACTAGCAACAATCCACTGCCAATAAACAGAGATGAACTATTTTTTCCAAAAGTTTTAATAAATTAAGACGTGAAATACAGAGCTCCAGCAGAAATGTTCAAGTGCAAGCACGCATTTACACTGAGAAACAGATAGCAGTCCGTTTCAAAATAGAGAGAGGAGCATAGGAAAGCAATGATACATTCATTGAACATATGCAAACTCAATATAGCAAGTCATTTACAACCTCGATTGTAGCAGCTACAAGCCTCACTGCTATTAGCATATAGCAGACTACTAATCAATTTTAATATAAGCATACAGTACAGTTTGATGTCTCATCCCAACAAACCCCAAAAATGAGTGTTTTGGTATTCACAAATGTAAAAATTCAACACCTCAACCAAAACATCAGTATTGAAAACTCACAATTACATAACAAAATTTCATAAGAGGGCATGTTAGTCAGTTTTTCTTTGCAAGCACTTCAATAATGTCCTCATCGTCCATTCCAAGACTATCAGGGGTGGCCGTCAGATTGATTTTGTCCCCATCAAACGTAAAAACTAGGCTCTCAATTTGAAGCTTAGCTTTATCAGCATACCGTTTGAAGAGCCGCTCAAACTTTTCATCCTGTCAAAAAAATGAACTTCTAGCATGGTTTATACCATTGATTATATATGTTTCACCACTTGTAATATACAAAAGGCATACAAAACAAAGTACAGATATAAAGGATTTTGTTAAAATATCTAGAATGATAATTAAGATGAATTTATCATCAAGGGCACTTGCACTTGTAAATTAATGAATAACTGAGGCAACATCATACACAACAAAATCTATTTAAAATGACCAGTGATGACTTTCCAAATGATCTGTTGAAACCTAATTTAAAATAGAAGGTCTTCGCATAAGAAGTGTGTGAGAAGACAATATCCTAACCCAAGCCTCAAGCTACAAAAGAACTTCAATTCCTCATTAGAAATGGGGCAGAGGGAATATCCAAGACTCAGCAAGCAAGGCACTAATAGAAAATGCTAATACCCTACAAAGTTTACCCCTTCGAATACTAGCAGCTTATATTTCACTTGGATTGTGAGACTGCTTTTCATAACTGGTTTTCTTCTGAAGTTCATGGCAGCTCTAGTTGCATATTTGCCTTTAAATCATCCAAGTGTCATGCACTGTAGATGTCACTTGCCAACTTCCCACAAGGGGATGCCCATATATGGTCTTGTTTTTATTTTTTGTCTTAGAAAGAGACTCAGCAAGCAAGGCACTAATAGAAAATGCTAATACCCTACAAAGTTTACCCCTTCGAATACTAGCAGCTTATATTTCACTTGGATTGTGAGACTGCTGTTCATAACTGGTTTTCTTCTGAAGTTCATGGCAGCTCTAGTTGCATATTTGCCTTTAAATCGTCCAAGTGTCATGCACTGTAGATGTCACATGCCAACTTCCCACAAGGGGATGCCCATATATGGTGTTGTTTTTATTTTTTGTCTTAGAAAGTTAATAATATTATCATGCACTCTCCACTTTATTCTGGGGTTTGCATGAATAATTTTATCGTGGCTACATGAAACAAATCAGTTTTATAAACAAAGGCTAAACTTTAGATAAATTTACCTTGTACACACGATATTGTTTGATTTCATCCTTGTCTTGAATTGAAATAACTATTTTAGCTCTTTCATGATGAGGCTTTGATGGTTCCTCGGCCCCAGACTCCAGAGCAGCTTGCACTGAATCACTCTCTCTTTTTGGTTGAAACAAACACTGTTTTGTTGGAAAAGCTTTTAGCTCCTGCTTCCTTAACCTACATGTATGGTTGAAATAAAATTCTAAAAGAAAGGTTAATATAAAATGGGAACACTAGAAGATAACAAAATACTTTCACAACATATCAAGTTATCAACCGAGGAGATTATACATCCATGAGTATAAGGCTGCTTAATTCACATATTGCTTAAATTTCACAATAGTTAAACAAAAAAAAAAAAAAAAACACCCAGAGATATTCACCTCAAATCTTCACAAAACAACCACCTTGATATTAGCTTTTGAAGCAAATATTTCAAGCACCAATCCTGATCTAGGTGAAAAATTATAAAAGTCAACAAATGTGGTGGGAAAGTGAAGTGGGCACCAATAAGGGAGCTAATAAAAATGAATTTTTTTGGAAGAATGAAAGAAAAGAGGAAGGGCAAAAACTTGTCTGTAGAATGGGCTATCCATAAAAGAACAGGTAAAATTGGGATGCTGCTATTCCAGAGACCTTTTTTTTTTCCAGATGAAGTCAGAGCCCAAATAAGTGTCATTGCTAATGGATAAAACTGATTGCCTTTTCTAGCAGTAAGATTATCAAAATATTCCTTGTTTTCCCACCCTCAAGAATAAGGTGCTTGTCCCTACATCAAACAGAGAGAATTGAATGCTTGGTTCTATAACCTAAAATTTGAATTATTACAAGTTGTGAGAAGAGGAGTTCAATTTTAGTTGTTAGTGAAGGATGCTGTTGCAGAACCTGAGATTGTATTTGAATTATTATTAGTCATTGCCATTCCTGGAAAACATGGGGGGGGGGGGGGGGGACACAATTAGTTCAGTTTGGTTATTTTCTTCTTTATATATGAATACTGGTTGTTTTGGTTTTAAACATTAGAAAATTGAAATAATTATTTTTACCTGACAAACCATCAGCAACAAACAAAAAGAACTGAGTGACCAACCCCAGATAAATGAAAAAGATGATGTTGCACATCTTCGTCACAGAGATGTTGCGCCCAGTTCAGAACTAATATAAACAATAGTACAGCATGCCAATAGATTGAGCAAAGGGAACAAATTTAATGCTGATAGAAGTTGCAATTGCTATAGCAGAAATAATTTATATCGCAAAAATAATGTCATTAATTTCTCATGTAGATCTTAATTAACTGAAAAAGAGTCAAGAACAAGCAAGATTTGATTTTCTCAATTTCATAATAAAGATCTTCATTGCAAATGTGTTCTCTTTGGCATTGTCTCACAATGCCATAAAAGCCAATTGCACATGCCTTGTGAATGCAAATTTAAGTAAACCTAAGTACAATATGCTCTCAGAAGATAGAAACCTCAACATTGCCACCAGAAAACATTGAGAAATAAACCTTAATATCAAAGTAGAATTCACAATATGCTTATCATGCACATGTGTGTATGATATGAGTGTGTTCACCAAACGATTAAAATGAGGTCTCCCTAACTCAGCACCACTAAATGCCACTCCAGATCTAATCTCTAATGCTGCTAGTAGTATTCTATATGCTAACTGATCTTGAGTTGTCATAAATTGTTCAGCAATTTTTCTCCTTTAATAGTTAACAACAAACAATCATGAACCCAAACTCAGAACTCTTAAACATGAAATTACTTTAAACAGAAAGATCTTTTTAACAAGCTTTACAGGTCACAGTGACATTAGTGTACGCAGAAATCAAACACGAGAAAGATTATAAATCAACAAGGAAATATATTTAACATTTAAAATTAAACAAACAAATCAAACACATTAAATAAACAATGAAAAGCATACCTCAGCTCTTTAATAGTCGAGTCCACATCAATCTGCTTCGGGGATTCACTGGAGTCCTTAGGAGGAGGAAGTAGCCAATCCTCGTCGTCATTTGTCACTTGGCTTACTTCACGATCACCGTCAACAATCTAACATAAATATAAAGAATAGAAAAGCACACCATCTTCACTCAATTTCTCTAATCAAAACACACATGAATTAACAAAGTGGAAAGAAAAGATGAGAAGGAAAAAAACCTCCACAGTATTCTTGGAAATCTTCCTTTTTTTAGGAGAATGAGCTGGTGGCTTATCATGGTAGTCGTTGTCGTTGTCGTTGTCGTCGTCGTCGTCATCTGCCATTGAAAAACCCCAGCCAAATTCAGCTTTCTTTCTATCATAAATCAACCAAACAGGGAATTAATGAAAGAAACGAAGGAAGAGAGTATTTAGAAGAAACCGTCAAGGATTGGGATAGGCTGCACGCGACGGTAATCAAATAGAGAATCAAGATCTTCAAGGAAATCAGCCTTCAATTTCAAACAAATAAAAAAAATATTAGAGCTATGGAAACCCTAGCGATTCGTCTAAGCTTTAAAATGAGGATTTGGAACGAGAGAGACGCACCATTAGTCGTACTGTACAAAATCAAAAGCTCTTTCCTGACAAACGGTCAAGTAAGGATTTTAGTTTTGCTTTGATTTGATTGGTTTTACAGTGAGTGATGATTATGAAGATGGATGAACAAGGAAATTTGACTAGGGAAGAGACCGCGTGCTTAGGCGGTTTACTGAGTTTAATTGGGCTGGGTTTGATAATTTATGTTGGGCTGGCTTCTGAAATATTAACGGGCCTTACTTTGGACTGGCCTATTTGTATTCATTCAACAATAACAAAACTCATTATCCGTTCCATTCCGTAATTGCTTGATGTACACTGTTATTGTTTAAAAGTATAGTTGATGTTAGTTTATAAAATATATTAAATTAATATTTTTTTATTTTAAAAAATATTATTTCTAGTGATTTAAAAAATAATTTAAAATAAAAAATATTTAAATTACAAAACACCCTGTTTGTGTTGAAGAATATTTTATTGCCTTTTATTTCATTATTATCATTATTGACAACTTTATACATTATATTTGTCTGTACATCCCTTTTCAGATGAAATTAAAAAATGATATCCAATACTGCTGAGAGTCTTGTTCTCAAAAGTATGCGAGATACATATTTTTCTTGTATATAAAAAAAAATATAAATAGTAAAGGTATAAATATGTTTGGTTAAAAAAAGAGAAATATATAAATATAAATTTAATTTTGACATGCATTTCTAGAAGTAAAAAGAATATATTTTTAGAAATGATATTTATTATTTTTATTTTTAATTGGTCTAGGGAAATCCAATAGGTCAATTCAAGTTTTAACTAAAAAAATAAATAAATAGTGTATTATTTCATTTAATAGTGTTTTGTGAGGAGGCTACATAAGGCTCTCCTACCCATAATGGCAACTCTCCCACGCACCCTATGTTTTCGTTATGTTCTCACATATTCTGCTCGTGCATTTGCTCTCAAATGATGCCTCTTTTTATAGCAAAGAAATGAAGGATAACATCTTATTTTGTCAATAATTTGAATAACTAATATTTGTCAACCTTGTATCAAAAATATATTTGCTATGTGTTTAATTAGAAATTAATTTTATAAAGACATGCCGTACCGCATTGCAAAACACGCACTAAATGATTATACTAATTAAAAATTATTTTTTTAATAACTTATAAAAGTATGAACCCCTTCAATATTTTTTAAAAACTATTATATCATTGACACAATATTAACATTATAATTTTTCACAATAAAATTCTAATAATATATTTCAATATTATTTTATAATAAAGGTTTAACCCCATTTTTTTAATCACATTAGTTCTGTGGTATGCTCTGTAAGTGTAATTCAATATGTTTTTTAATAATTTTTTGAGATTATTTTAAATTATTTATAATCAAGTTTTCTTGCATTTTTTTTAATCGAAATACTTGTTGCTTTTTCTTAATTTCAATAGTTTTATATAAAGCTCGATAATTTTTAATTAATTGATTTTTTATTTTTAAATCATATAAATAAATAAGTTTTCACTGAAATAAAAATTATGTATATAAATTAATTAATAGTTAGGATGTATAAAATTATGTAACAAGAATATTTGTAATTGTTTATATTTAAATATCTTAAAAATAATAATTAATGAGAATTCTGTATTTATTTATCAGTGTAGTTAGAAATTGTTAATGTATATATATTGACATGCTATCATAAAAAAAATTATAATCACATATTTCTTGCAAAGATAGAATAAATAAAAGGAAAAGAAGGGTTTCATTATTATACATATTTTTTAATTAAGGAATATGAACGATATTTTTTTATTTTTAAAAAGAAGAATAATGGAGTTTAAATGATACTGTGAAAATAAAATGATCAAATTAACTATAAAATATGAATATGATATCTCTTGTAAATAATAAATATAATTACTTGTCAAACTACAAGCATGATATCTGTTTTAAAAGTTTGATGTAGACCACATATATATTTAGTAAACATTTATAGTGGAAGATCTTGCTAAAAAGTTGAGAAAATTTTTTATAGATTATTATTATATGTTTGATGATGATATTTAAACTTTAATATTATAAAATTAATAAGTATGTTCTTACCATGATTGATTACTATCATTACTATAATCTTTCTAAATTATTTTGTCAAAAGGAGCTATTTATTCAAATAAATTTTATTTATATTGCATGAAGATGTAACGAATCAAAAGTTTTATTCAGAGTCCTATTAATTTTCAGTACAATTATACTTTATTAAGTTCCACTCACATCACATATAATTAAAAATAACTCTTTCAAATAAGAAGATTAATTCTAATCCTTCATTCTAATAAATATTTTTTAATAAAACTTTCATCAAAATAAATGATAAAAAATCTGTAAATGATTTTCAATAAAAGGAATTAAAAGTAATGTAATATAATATTAAAATTCTATAAACAATAAGGAACTAATTTGATAAATATTAATTTAGTTTAATATTTTTTATTCTAATATTGGTATAGGAGATATGTTATAAAATTAATATAGAATCAAAGGCATAATATCCAGCAAATCTTGTTTTAATAAGTTTGTTTTTTTATAATATACTTATGGATACTTATTTAAACAATTCATAAAGCCTTAAATAACACGTAAAAAGCTTCTTAAATCACCCCGAATAAATATTTTAACTTATTGACACTTTATTTTGATTATCAAAACTTAAAAAAAAATTAAATAAGCTAACCAAACCAAAAGTATTAATATTAAAAAGAACAGAATTACATTAAAACTCATTAAATTATATATATGACATTTCTATCTTATAAATATTAATTACCACATATCGAATGACAATTTAGCTTCACAATTTCTATCTTAATTTTTATTTTAGTAAAATTATAAATATTTTCTAGGCTTTGAAAGAGAAACGGCACAAAACACCACTCATTTAGAGCAAATTTGTTGTGTGGGTGTGGGTGTGGGTGTGGGTGTGGGTGTGGGTGAAACCGCCATTAAAGTTAAAAATCTTGACAGAATGAAGACAAATAGGCCAGTCCAAAGGTAGAGCCCGTTATAAACTTCACTCTCAAAGATTTATAATATATTTCACTCTCAAAGATTTATAATATATTTCACTCTCAAAGATGACATGAAATAAACTTCTTGATCGGAAAGCATGATTTTCTCATCTCTGGATAAAATTCAACATTCTATTGCTTGTTCTGATCAAAACAGCTTTGGACAATTATCTCAAAGTATTAAAGCTTGGAACTTAACCGTATTCTCAAATACTTGATCAGACACCAAGAACGGGAGGACTAATGGATGCTGCGAAAAATAATGATTCTATCAGTAGCCCTTGGATGCTGTACACAGTACACACACCATAGCTTCCAATACCACCCGCAATCGAGGTGAATTTATAGTGTATGTGCAGGTTTCCTTTTCTTTTTTCATGCTTCCCCTGTTTTCTTTCACTTAGCTCTGGAAAGTCCATTGCAGTGAAGCTGGTAGTGGGTGATATATTTTTTCGTTACTATCTAGAATCTAGAATCCAATCCAGGATAAAAATAAACTGTTTTTTATTAAATACATCGCCATACATTTGATGTTATAATAACTGTATTCATCTATTGTTTACATAAAAAAGAAGCTAACATAAGACAAATAACAAAACTATTATTAATTGTTTGCCACAATTACTTGATTTCTTCTGTAAGTGCACGGGATTGATCAGACAATTATATGGGAAGTAAATTTAACCTTGTTCTCACTCGTTTGAACAGTGTTCAAATGGACGTTCTCAACTTGCTAGTGTGCTGTCACCTGCGAGATATTATTCCCTGGTAAATCTGATCAAGGCTTCTTCTTCCTTCTTATGATACGCTGATTATCCTCGCTAGAATCAGTTGAATTTCACTCCTTCAAACTATCTTTCTT
Source organism: Salix dunnii (assembly GCA_015731905.1). Lineage (NCBI taxonomy): Eukaryota > Viridiplantae > Streptophyta > Magnoliopsida > Malpighiales > Salicaceae > Salix > Salix dunnii. The sequence goes on along the minus strand of CM027668.1, from coordinate 6,559,127 downwards.
TGACACGTAGTATATACATGCAAGATAAAAATTAATATTTCTAAGAAATGAAAATCACTCTATGCGCATGTTTAGCTTTCTACATTGGTTACAGGACCTTTGAACCAATGACGAGCCCACAAGATCCAAGAAGAGATGGTAATGATTAACAAACCGCCAACAGCGACGGGAGTGTAATTCAGTGTCTCGTTGGTGATGGGGTAGGCTACGGGCAATGAGAAGAGGATTGAGATGGTTGCTACCCAGAGAACTGCAATCCAACCAACCAGGACACCATAGCGACCCAAATTGAATGGTCCTGGAATAAAGGACTTGCGTGCCAAAGTCACCCGGAAGAATATGGGTAGGGCGTAAGCAATGTACAGTCCAATAGTAGCTATAGATACCATGGCCTGAAATGCCACCTCGCTTCCGAGATACTGCAGAAGATACAGGGAAAACAAGGGGCACACAGCGGTTATAGAAAGAAGTCAAGTGGAATGCATGTGGACATTAGGGCCTAAATGCAAAAGCGTGCCTTGGAAAACAGAAAAACAGTGCAAAAAATGATGCCAGCTCTTGAGAAAAATTTCATAAGCACATTTATAATAGGAAAGCCAGATTTCTTGAATTTGCAGCAAACAGAACAGAGATATATTGTTATTGGGAAATAGCACAAACTCGATAGGACCATTGTGATGAGGAAAGTTTTTGGCAAGAAGTTCAGAAAGCACAGCAAATGCAATAAACTCAAAATAATGAAAATAGAATACCGTCAATGCCATGCAGAAAGATATGATCGCAGAGAGCCAAACGGCATTCATGGGGACCTCCTGATTGTTCACTTTGTGCCAAAGTGATGAGAGCGGCATGGCTCCATCTCTAGAAAACGCATAAACCATCCTGAGAATGAACGTTCAAAGATTAGTCAGAAACCAAGTACGAATTGTAAACTCATCAGAAGTTTCAAATAACATGGGATATCAAGCAAGTGAGATTACCTAGAGTTGCTTGTAACCGAACTCATGCCACAGAAAAATATGGCAACAGCAACCACTCCCAGACAAATAATTCCCCCAACCCCATTGCCATATCTTCCCTTAAAAGCTTGGTAAAATATTTCAGCAATGGCATAACCACCAGCATCATTGTCATCACTCAAGAGAGAGGAGATATTGGTAACCGCAAAGGTGATACCAAGTATGTAAAGCCATCCAAATATAACCGATATCCCGATGGCGCTAATTATTCCTTTTGGTCCATTCATGTCAGCATTCTTTGTTTCCTCTGTCTAGAAATAGCAGTTTAAGGGTGGAAAAGAGGAGATTATATAGTTTCATTCCTTCAATTATTCATAAAGCAGAAGAAAAGGAAAGAGGGAAGACAATGAACCATGTAATAGCTACTATGCAAGTAAATAATCGCGTGAGCTCGTGATGTTTTTGAAAAAGGGGTTAATTAATCTCAACAAACTGAATGTTTATGGTTTCACTTTTGCATTTATAAATAATCAAACTTATATGTGGAGAAGTAATGTAACATCTGAAATTCCCAGGACTGTAGTTCATAGGAATTAGACTCCACGTAATTCAAAGAACAATGCTACATACCATATGAGCAGATGCATCATACCCAGTGAGGGTATACTGACTCATCAGAAGTCCCAGAACGAAAATGTAAGCTTTGCTATTGATTCCATCCTCATTATCAGTGTTGAAATGTGTAAATACAAACTTCGCACTAGCCCTCTCCGTAGCAACAAGGGGAATGAGAATCATAAGAACCAGAACACCTAAAAGTGTAAAGATTCAGTAAAAATTTTAAGAAGTGGTTGGCTTGAGAGGGAAAAGAGAAACTGTAGCCTTAATTCTTCATACCTACAAGATTCCAGGCAGCAGCCAGCTGCCCGAAGAAAGATAAGACTGATATGGGAAGACTATTTAGCGCAGCATGCAGGAGTAAAATTCCCCCGTGTATAGCAATAACTACATATTTTGATGCTTCATATCCACCACCATTTTTTCCACCTGTGCTAAGGAGAATGATAACCTGAATCAGCCCTGCAAGTGAGAAATCTATACTGGTCGTAACAGCCCACTGAAAATAAGAGTGTACGTTAAGTGGTTAGAGCTTATAACAGAAGGTATTGAAGGCAATCAAATTCGAGTGAAAATTCTTAGCTGTACCTGACCAACAATATTGAACCTGCAAAAAAATAGAGAAATTGTACTGCATCAGAACATGTCCTAAGGGAAGACCAATTTTGCAAAGTGATCGGTTGTACAAGCTATGTATCTAATTTTCCTCACAAGACCAAAGCAGGTCACATAATTATATCTGTAATTTGAGGTTTTGAACTCAAAAGAACAAGCTTGTGAAAACTGAAAACAAGTAAATTCTAGATATCCAATTCTCATTCCACACTTTACTGGAGAATCTGCTCAAGACAGAATGAGAGAACTGGCTACGGTTTGTTGACTGGGGTTTCAGGTGTGGTGCATGTTTGTATCTTGCAGGAGTTTTACTTGCATTCACTTTCACCAAGATGAAGGTCATTGTGAAACCTACATTTTAGTGCATTATCATTTCATTCTTTCTTCGGCGGCTAAAACATTTCAAATTACAATCACTCAGAAGCCATCTTCTGTATTTCAGAACATACTATCGCGATCCTTTCTGGCTCATCAAAATATTACTGTGACTCCAAGGCTGCAATGACTGATAAACCAGTTTAATTTGCAGTTTAATGAGTAAAGCTCGGCATACAATTTCAAGAAACTTCATCTCCGCGGCCTATAATGTAAAAAACACTAGCCTGCATGTGGTGCCTACAGTTAAAAATAGAAAAGACACTGAAACTGTCCCTGAAGGGAAAATATAGAGCATCAAGCACATTGAGACCCTTATGTCATGGCTGCCACTGTGGAAAATTTGCGCAGCCTAAAAAGTTTCACACCCCACCACATAAAGCTCCTTATTATGAAGTAAAGGCTTAACAAACTCGGTGATCACGACAATAAGGTCAGGAGAAATAAAGGCAAGTAAATTGTGAAAGCAAAACCTCAATTTCCAAACCACAATCAAATTTGAAGCTGGCAAATAAATTAAGAACCATAAAACAATAATAATCAAACAAGATTACCAGCCTGTTATCCAAGATGCGAAGGGTGCCCAATTAGGACCAGCAAGCTTTGCACTCCAATAGTAGAGACCACCAGAGGTTGGATAAGAAGAGCAAATTTCAGCCATAGATAACCCAACAATCATGGTGAACCCACCAGCTATGAACCATCCATATTGTAATGAAACTGGCCCTCCAAAATTGAGCCCAGTATTGTAAAGTGTGGTTATACCAGTCAACACTGATATGATCGAAAATGAAAACGCGAAATTCGAAAACACCCTGCAATTTTTTAACAAAACCGATCTGATTCATTATAGATTTATCAGAAGGACAAGGTTGACAAGAAAGCTTTAAAACACAAAACAAGAAATAAGAACAGGGTTCTTGAGAGATTTACGAGAGGTCACGCTTGAGCTCTTGTTTGTAGCCAAGCTCTTTGAGACGGGCATTGCCTGTATCAACGGAACCGTTGCCGTTTTGAGCTGTATGTGTTGGAAGACCCATGTTTCAACTCACAAAAGAAAGATCAGAGAGGGGGTTAAGAGATTGATTGGTTTTGCAACCAAACTGGCCAATCTCACTCTCTGTAGCTCTCTGTCTTTCTTTCTCGGAGTCTACAGTGTCTATATCTTAATATTTACTCCCTATGTCTTTGATCCAAACATTTTTTTATTGTTAAAACTAAAAATCAGTATCTCCACCGCCTTTTTGGATCGTAGACCAATGACTTTTATTTTGGATCGCAGCTTTCATGCTGGTCAGCTAAATTCGGAGCACGTATGTCCAATTGGAAATGACGGTTACGTCCCAGGTTTTCATTTCCCACCAAATTGAAGGGTCAAACTTCAATTCAGCCCCTCATATTACCTTCTTATCAATTAGATTCCAAACTTCTTTACCTGTTCAATTTTCTCTGAATATAATCAACATTTGACGATGTCTATTAAATTTGAATAACACCACCCCTCCATCCATTAAACTCCCCCCCCACTTCACTGGCCTTTATAAAAGGAAAACTTACTTTATAGTTAAAATTATGCCTGAAGGCAAATTAGAGTCTATTTTGATGCTTTGAGTGGAATTATAATTAGCGAGCAGGTGCCAATAGGATAAAATCTATTAATTATTGATAACAGTAAATGTAAAGCGAAATGATACATCTAATATAGATTATGTTTGGAAAAACTCATTAAATCATAAGATTTGAGACTTGATTGATAATGATTTAATACATTAAGGGCTAATTTAGACTCTCCGAATCTAATACCCTGTTTCAACGCCTTTGAACTCCCCATCTCACCGTCTTCTTCCGATTGGTGCTGTGGAGTTGACGTCGACTATAGTTTTTATAACATCACTTGTTTAATGAGCTAGCTAAAGCAATATAATCATTTCAGCAGAAAATAAATAGAATCTTGGATTCTGATTCGCAAGGCTTTCCTTGTCCGGAGGTTAAGGTGTCGATTGGATGGAATCTCTCAAATCTAGACAGATCATCGCCATCCATTCTCTTATCAGGAGCATGCACCCAAAAAAAAAAAAATGGAGTTTTCTTTTTTTTTTTAAAAGATTTAGGGTTAGTCAACAGCGGCATGGTGATGTCTTTTCTTAGTTTATTGTTTTTGGTTTCCCTTGCTTTGAAAGGTCTGCCATTTACGGAGGAGAGAGAGGGAGCTGGAATCTTGAGCTGTGTGGCCTGGCCTCATGAGTCAACACCCAAAATCACGTGTTCAATTCTCTATAGAACTGAAAATGTAGATTTTATTTATTCACCCCCGGATTTATGTTTTCTCAACTTTCTTCCTTCGAAACTATTTTTTGTATCGATCTTCACCCCCAAGTATTCAAATACATCTCGATCACTTTCTTTTTCTCGTCAGTATTTTAATTTTTTATTTAAAATTAATTTTTTTATATTTTTAGATTATTTTTATATATTGATGTTAAAATAACTTCTAAAAAAATATAAAATATATTATTTTAATATGTTTCTAAACAAAAATACTTTTAAAAATAATTTCAACTACATTTTCATATTCTCAAACAGATAATACATAAAAATGAGCCTTTAATACTTTAATACAGGTGCCGCCACGCTTCTTTTTTTTTCTTTTTTTTGATAACAAGGGATAAAATATTATATGTGTGAAATTAAAAAAAGAATATCTTATATAGTATAAAAAATACAATTAGACGCCTTCTTATGGTAAAAATTGGAAGTATACCGTTGAAGAAATAAGGGGATTGGAGTCGGCAAGAAGGTGGGGAGAGAAATAGGATACAGCATGCAGAGGAGGGGGGGGGGGGGTGATTAGGAGAAAGAGGTAGGCTTTCTCACGTGTAGAAGCTGGCCGCAACATCGAAACCGTTGTCAAGGAGTCTGGATAAAGGAAAGGATATACATAAGATAATTTTGAAAATTCAGGGGGGGTATTGATATAAAAACTAATTCCGGGGGAAAATCTGAACAAAACAAATATCAGGGGAAGAAATCAAAATTTACTCCTGTTCAAAAACAAATATTGAAATTTATTCAAAAGAGAATCTATTTGTGCAAGACGGTTGTGCAGTGCTAGCGGGAAAATGTGAGAACAGGCCACGTGTTCACTATAGACAAAAATGATAAGACGGCATGGAAGCGAACTTCTTGTAATCTATTGCCGAATTCTAGAGTAGGGAGATCAACACGTGTCAGGAATCGTTGATTGAGACTCCGTGTTGATAGCTCAAAGCGGAAACTTGGGCCAAGATGGAAGTTTCGAGCTGCACAATTAGGGCTTCTTTCACCCACTGTTTTAGCAAGGCTACCAAATGCCCGTGATGGAAAAACAAAAAAGGGGCCAACCTCTGAATCAAAATTACTTTCGAATAACAATGAGGCTTGTGGTCCAAGTTGGAGTCCTCCCTTTTGCCAATCATGTTCGTCCTTCGTAGATGAGGCGTGTCTACACACAGGCTATTTTTTCATAATTTATTGTGGCCAGAATTATATTTTTTTAATATAAAAATATTAAATATATAAATTTTTTTTATTATAATATAAATTTAAGTAAAATAATAAATATATATATATAATTTTTATAGAATGCTAGTTTCCTATAAAATCAAAAAAATTCAGATATCTAAATCTTAAAATTTACTGTATTACAATTAGTTCATTTTATAATTTAATTTAAATTAAACACAACAAATAAAATATAAATTATGCAAACACCTACAATAATCAAATAAAAAAATTAGTTAATTTTTTATATATAAAAATAAAAAATCATCTCTGCATTGTCATCATTATCATGATTATAATAGTTAAAATCATTATCAACATTACTTTTCAAATAATTAAAATCATATTATTTCCCCAAAGAATAAAAAAAAGATAAACATTTTACAAAAAACAAATAAAAATAATCACTAAAATTATTATTATTATTATTGCACAAACAATAAAACCATAAAATCATTTGATCCGCAAAAAAAGATAAAAATAACTGAAAAAACACAAAAAAAAGAAAGAAAGAAGAAAAGGGAGCAATAATATTAAAATGATCACCAACATAAATTAAAATTTTAGGATTGAACCCAATAAAAATAAAACTCCAATAAAAAATAAAACAAAAAAATTAAAAATAAAAACTAAAAGTATAGATGCATAAATACGAATAAAAAATAATCATTGTCCAAGAAGTACCAAAAAAACCAGGTGAATTAATATCAATAAAAAAAATTATAAGAATAAGGACCAAAATAAAAAATAAAATATATAATTAATTCCAATTGAAGAAAAAAATTGAAATAAATAAAAACCTTAAGACTGAAAAAATAAAGATATTTTAAAAACAAATTGTTGTGAATTTTTTTTTAAATAAAAGAATAAGGACCGAAATGAAAGGTAGAATATATGATAAATTTCAATTGGATGACTTAATTAAAACAAATTAAAACTTGCATACCAAAATAATTAAAGCAACCAAGAGCAAACCAAAAATCAAAAGAATAAGGACTACATTGAAAATCAACATATATAATCATTTTCAATTGATGGGTACAATTGCATTAAATCAAAATTCTCATTGAAGAAATCAGAACACTGAGATTAAATTAATTTGAGATTTAAAAGAGAACTTACTTTTATATATATATATATATATATATATATATATATATATATATATATATATATATATATATATATATATATATATATATTTTAAAGAGTAAATACATTTAAAATAATCATTATCATTATTTTAAATATTTTATCCATAATAAATTGAATATAAAAAAAATTAAATAATCGAAAGGTTTGTAGGTTGATTATTTCTTTCAAATGTATAATATTATTAAAAAAAAAATCTAGGATCAAGTCACATATATATATATTTTGGTTCTGAATATAGCGAAGTGTAGGGCAAGTCACATATATATATTTTTCACTGTAGATAATTTAACATAATTTGTAAAATATTTGAACTTAAGAGTAAAATATTGACAAATGTCAGCCAGTTAAGTAGGCGATCATAATAAAATTTAAAAAAAAATCCCTACTTTAACCCTTCTACTTTACCTAACATAATTACAGTGTCTCATAATAAAAAAAAAATTATAGCAATTAATCATACAAACCCACCAAAACCAAATAATTACTTATGATCTAAATGGCGCGGGAAAAACAATGTAAATTACTACAATGTTTTTTCCCACACCATTTATATTATAGGTAATATACTATATTTTTACAGTTGTCTCGATTTTAAATTCACCGAATTGGAGTGATATGAAATCATTTATTTATTTTATAATTACCTATGATCTAATTATAGGTAATACTTCACCTTACTTTTTTGTTATCTTAGACCTTCAATGGATCCATCTCTAAGAACACGTCATTAAAAGTGAGATAAATTATTGCATGCGACCCATTTGTTACCAATGATCTAAATGGCGCGAGAAAAGCACTGTGGATTGCTACAGTATTTTTTCTATGCTATTTATATTATAGATAATATATATATATAAACAAATAAAACATGTTGCGATATTACTATAGTTTTAGATACAAATTATCGTGTATTTTAATAATATAATTATTATGGTGTCTTTTCATCCATAAAAATTAACTATCAACATTGGAGGTATTTTTTACTTTTCCGCTTCACCTTTTGTTATTAATTTATTGTTTGGAAGTGTTTACATCTTTTCCATTTTATTCTTAATAATAAAACTGTGGTTTTACCTATGGAAATAGACAATAAAAGTGTTGGCTGAGTAAGGATAGTTGAGATGTGTTTTTTTTGTTCATGAATAGTTAAATAACTAGTGTACCCTTGGATGAAACAAAAAATGAGAGTTGTAGTCTATGACATCATTGGTTTTCATGTTAGGTGAACATTAAAAATACTAATATGCTCTTGGAAAGAAAAAAGTGGAGGGTTGACACCGGGGCATGTTGGATTTTCATGTGTTTTGCATTATTATAGCAAGCTCCAAGGGTGCTTAAGTGATTTCATATTTTTATTCTTTTTTTTCAAAGAAATTGTTGTTGCGTCTCCATGATATGCCGATTTTTTTTTCCTTGTCAAACAGGCAGCAAGTGCAGAGTCACACGACGAGGACATAGATCGCGGATAATTATGTTTATTAATTTATTTATTTATCTAGTTTTAAAAGCTGTCATTGAATCAAATTACTATTGCGACACTGTGGTTGTTTGATGGTTATGGTAAGTTATACGACGGATCCGTTAACAAACCAATGTTAAGAAGAAATAAATATTCAAAATATAAATTGATGTTTCATTTCCATGATCAATTTTGATTTCTATAGGTGAATATTGACTTGCGACCAATGTTCATTTTGTTGCTAAATTTTGTTTTTATATAATTTTCGCTTAATTTACTTTAACATAGCCTAGACAACTATTAACCCCCCCAATTGCATAGCATATAAATATATAATTAATTCCGATTAAAGAATAAAAATGAGAAAAATCAGAACTTCATGACCAAAAAACAATAAAAAGGATTTTAAAAAAATCAATAAAGTGTAATTGTTGAACAAATTAAAAGAATAAGGATCAAAATTAAAGTAATATTTATTAAAATTTTTAATTTGAGGACAAAATTAGAACAAATTCAAACTTGCATACCAAAATTATTAAAGGAACTAAAAAGAAACCAAAAATCAAAAGATAAAGGACATAAATAAAATTTACGATATATAATCAATTTCAATTACATATAATAATTGAAAGTTCTATTGAAAAATCATTAATAAAAATAAAATCAAAAGATGAGAGACTGAAATGAAATGCATACAAATACGAGGGATTGTCTCGTACTTCACCGGCAGCAGGAGAGAGAGAAAAAAGGGGAAGAAAAATCATCCATCGGAGATCACACGTCAGCTTTGAATGCCACGCTCCACGTGTGGAGGTCGAGGATATGTCTACGAATCATATGAGAAGGCAGAAGCACAATCCCCATCGTTTGCAACATTCACTTAACTAGCTTCTCAATCTTATTTTGATAGTAGGAGTAACAATAAGGTTTGAAATAGGTTGGTGTGGTTATATCATTATGTAACCTAATCCGATGATCATGACCCCTAGTAGGAGGAAGACCAACAGGTTCATCAAATACTTTATGAAATTCATATAAGACCTCTTTTATAGCCAAATTTAGAACTATTGGTGCTTTGGTATCATCTGCCTCTCTTAGCTGTAACCAAATGCCTCATCCCTCAACTAATATGGTCTTATTTAGGCTCAGTTTCTCCTCCAAGAAACTAGTAGAAGGCCTTAAACCTTGCAATATAATGGCTTTCTATTAATAAAAAACTTCATGCTTAGATTCATGAAATTCCATTTGATTGTTCCCAAGCTCCTCAGCCAATCAACCCCCATACAACATCACATCCTCCTAATTTTATTAAATACATATTGGCTAATAAATCACAACTCTGCAGCTTAAGTAACACTACCTTACAGCAAACCTAATAAGGAAAAGTTACTCCATTAGCAACTTGCACTGCCAGGTGGCTATCTTCTAATGGTAGCCTAATTTTCCTTGCTACATTCTCATCTAGAAAGCTATATGTGCTATCAGTGTCAATAAGAATATTTACTGAATGTTTACCAATTTTTCCCACTAATCTAATGATTTTAGAGGAAGGCACCCCCTACTAGGGCTTGTAAAGAGATGACCAACAATTATGTTGGTTGTGGAGGTTGGTCATAATTTTCTTGCTCTTCCTCTGTCCTGTAACTCTCCCTTTCTAATTTCAATTCATCTAACAAATACAATTTAGGTTTATTGTATTTGTGCTCTATTTGGTATTTCTCATCACAATTATAACATAAACCCTTATCTCTCGTTTCTTACATTTGACTAGGACTAAGTCTTTTAATGGTAAAAGAGTATTTCCCAAGAAGAGTTGAGTTATATTGTGGCATATTTGGTGATACTAGAAACTTGGGTATTGGGTTTGGTCCTAGTAATCTGAGTGAGGCTTGCTTAGGGTAGTTTGGGAGTTAGTTGTAGTTGATGTTTGTGTTTTGAATAGGTTGATGTCTTATGCCCACTTCTTCTTCTTGTAATCAGGCTAACCCAAAAGCAAAAGAAAATTTGTTTGGTTTAAACATGGTAACAATAATACGCAACTCATCTTGTAATCCACTTAAAAAAATATTGATATGAAATTCTTCACCTACACCAGTGATTTTGTGTGACAGGATCTCAAAGGTTGTTTGGTATTCCTCTACACTCTTAGTCTGCGTTAACTGGGTGAAAGATCTTATAAGATCTTCATATGCTGAGGGTCCAAACCTGGTACAAAGTGCCACTAGGAATTTCTCCCAATTGGTTGCTGAACTTGAATCCATCAACCAATAATACCCTGACAATTCCTTTCCCTCCATATGAAAATAAGTAATCTGGAGCTTATGATCCTCTGGAGTTTGACAATAAGCAAAAAAATGTTGTGCCTTTAGGATCCAATCACGGGGATCATTTCCATCAAAATAAGGAAAATTTAGTTAGAGAGTTCCTATCTGAATCCCACTATGCCCCTTCATTTAACGGATTAGTATTAATCTTTAGGCTATTTGAAGTCCCCTGTCTTGCATTGGTCCTAGCTGTTAATTGTACCAAACTGTCATAACTTGATGCCAATTGATTCTGTTGCGGTAACACTTTCTTAATAAGAGCTATTTGCTTGCCTTGCTCTTTTTTCAAGGAATTAGTCTCTCATCGTAAAGTAGTAATGGTCTCTGCTATTTAGGTTAAACGTGTTCCTTTAGCAATGCCAGGAACGCCTGCTTTTATACCACTTGTTATGTGTTTGATATGAATTTTTAGAATTTAGTTCTGGTAATTTAAGGTACCAGAGATCTTCGCACATGACAATATTTAGGTCTTAAGTTGTCTTTACATTATGTAAACAGTGCTTTAAATATAGAATGAAACAAACAACTACCTCCTGTCGTGACTAAAACCACCCTTAACTACCAATTACATTTGAACCGAACTAACTACCCATTATATTTGAACCAAACTATATAAACATAAATTGAATTAAATAAATTAGTAAAACTATGAAAGGGTCCTGATTGATCTTCCTTAGCCCATGTGTCTCTCAGGCTCATAACACATGCATATAAATTCTACTAGAACCCCCCCCCCCAAATATTCCCACCTGTTTGGTCTAGGAAACAAATAGTAACCCGTCCATTTTATCTGTGCTGTCGAGATCAAAGATAACAAAAGACAAAAAGGTCGTAGCCATAAGTTTGGCTATTATCCATTTTTTATCAGCGGCATTGTTTTTAAACAAACAAGCTATTAATACCCTTCTCCCACTGGACCATTTTTAATGTGTGTGTGTACACCTATTAATACCCTCTAGAAAGGCACATGCACGCGAAACACTGCTGGCACATTCATATGACGCGTTTGTTGTTTCTTGTAAAAGAATTAATAAAAAAAGTAGTCAATTACCTATATACTCTTGGACCCAATAATATGTACAAAAAAAACAAAACAGGAGGTGAAAATACTGTAATACCCTCGGTTCCATGTGTCTTATTTTATTGTTTTCGGAGACTATTTTCAAGTTTTATTATGCAAAGAATTCAAATATACCATCCTTGTATTCTAAAAATGTCAAAAATACTCCTGGTCTTGGGGTTTAAATTACTATAGTAATCCATAATAAACTATATCTAGGTCGGAGATAGCAACACTGGTTATATTTTAGTTAATAGATGTTCACTAACAAGTTTGAAAGGGACATTGATGTGAACAGAGCGAGAGAGAGTAGAAGCCAGAGAGGGAAGCACGATTGTATAACATGTCGTTTGAATTTAAAAGGTGCAATGATTCAACGATGATAAAAACGTAACTTGATTGTTCGGGGCCGGGAGGGCATGGTGTTTCAAAATTTGAAATCGCACACACAAGGATTAAGGAAGCAACTTTAGGACAAGAGGGCCACGTGGGATGGGCATGAAGGCAACAAAATCATATCCCAAAGTCCATGTAGCCAGCCACGTACTTTAATGGTTGACAGAAAATCAAATGCCAGTAGATGTTTTAAAAATAACGGGAGAGAAAAAGGTGTTAATTAGGTGGAAGCAGGGCGGAGTGGAATCTCTCTCGTTTTTGAATGTGGACAAATGAAACAGATCTCGCACTAAATAACGCCTTCTTTATATTTTGTTATTTAGTTAGCGTCATAAAGCTTACACTTCACTTTGGAAACCCCAATTTACCAGCCTAAACTACGCTTTGCCTCAAAACTCTCTCTCAAGCCCCACATCCCCGACCTCCTTTCCTGCTCAAGACGATCGCTTGCTTTTTCTGCTGGAACCACTTCTTTCAACTGTTTTTTTTTTTTTTTTTTTAATATATATTTTTAGATAATTTTAATGTTAAAAAACATTTTAAAAAAAATAACCCACGCTGTTTTTCTTTTCGTTCAAGAGCTGGTTGAGTGGGTGTGTTTCAAATTTCCATCTTTTCCCGTTGAGACTCTTGTGATGAATGTAACGGCAAGGACTGGTTTTGGTTACCTAACGTCGCCCTCCCAAGTCAAGCCTTTTATTTTATGCTGCGCTTGATCTTCATTGTATTGTAATGGTATTTAATATTATTTTCAGCCATATTTTAATTATTTTTATTTTTCTATCGTTTTAATATATTAATGTAAAAAAATATAATTTACAAATACAAAAACTTTAAAAAACAATCTAGTCTGTCTTGTCATTGAAGAGTCTAGATAGAAACATCTATCAGATTTGAATGTAGACTGTGGTTTTCAGGCTCCATTTCTCTTCATTAGAATTACATGTTTTTTTTAAATACATATTAAAATATTTATCTGTAAATTGAATAATTAAATCAAGTATTTTTTTTATTGTCTTTTTCCCGACCTTCACGAAAGCTAAAATCACTTTTATTTTGGATAAATAAATTCGGTTGCCTAAAGTGAAATTCAAATAAAAGGCTAACCAATAATTCCATTTACAATTTAATCTGATAATAAGATTAATCTTTTTAATATAGCAGGTAAAAAAGATTATAGACGTGGAATATTCTCGGAACTTTCAGTACTTGTATTGACTTGTAGGGGCAAAATGCAGAAAATTAATGAGGTCTACGCCGTAACAAAAACGGACTTACATGTTGCTTCATTAATATGTTGCTATTTATGGACGACAAATATCAAGGTTTTGACTTATGGAATTATGTGCTTAATTTATATATATATATATATATATATATATATATATATATATACATGCATTGGATTATATAAATTTTGGGTTCAACGCCTCGTCGTGTCTGGTCGCTTTAATAACAAAATTATTTTCGTCTTACAATATCAAAATCTATATCTTTAATGATAATACCTTCACAGGCATTACAGTACTACTCCCATTACTTGAATGCAACGCACAATTATTTGCGAGAGAAATAACTCAAGCAAGAACATATTTTTTGATGGAAGCTTACATTTTTGGCAACCAGATACAGGCCACAAGGTTAAACGTACAATACAGTGGAGGGCACAACCATGGCTTGCCGACCCAAATTTCTTCGGAAAGGACCCATCCCCCTTAATAATCGATCGATGAGACGAATGGTAAGTAAGCTATATATTTTTCTTGTCTTCCATCAACGACGACAGCAGCCCGTCAATCAACACTGCCATCTGCTTGTCCTTACAGGCCAAATTGCCAGGTTTGATCTATCGCTAAAACAACAAAAAATATCCCTGACTCTCTCCTTGTTTTCTGCCGAACGACGCTGAATGAGTGCATGCCTTCTACGCTCGAAAAAGAGAGAGCAGAACTAAACTGTTCTATTACCCAGAAGTAGCGATTTTGCTCCAACAATAATGACCGAATTATGCACCCAGCCATTTGAAACTATAGCTTCCATGATGCACACCAGAGTCGGCCAAGAAAATTACTGTTTAGCACCGCAAATCTAGACTTTCTATTATTCTGAAATATCTTTTCACGGGAGTCCTTTGATCCCACTACTGTACTTTGCTCAACAAAAATTGTTATTGTAGGTTTTAAATGAATAAAAGCAATGAAATATGTTTATCCCATATTAAAAACAAATACTCTTTTTAAAATTGTTTCAAGTGTGAGTTATAATATTTCATCTTGCTATTTCAAGTTAATATAAATATATTACTGTGTGCAAAAATAAGCATATATACAAAAAGAAAACTTATTTATTATTATTCCATACACAGTTTAACAAAAACTACCTAAAATAATGAAAACAATAGTATCGTACTTGTGTTTCATTAACTGTAAGCTGCACCTTTCCTCGAATTATCTTTTACTTTTTTTTTTTTTTGCCCAAGTAGCATGCAGTCAGTTTCCCATAAATGAGCTCTTTAATAAAGAGAGATCGATATTTTACTTAATCAAGGGTGAAAATAAATGCATGTCCTAAAAGGAATAAAGCAGGGGTGCTAGACAAAGAAAGAGCAGTTATAATGAGGGTATTAAAGGATGGTGGCGGTGACGTTTTCCGTTGCGAATTGCTATCATTATCATAATGAATAAAATAACACCATAAGAATAATAATAATAATTTTGTTTTCTGACTTAAAACGCATAACGGCGTTATCAGCTATCGTTTGCTATATATAGGCCTCTAAGCCCCTCGCTCTCTTTATTCAAAGCTGCCTGTTCCTAGTTCTATCTTGACAACCCTCTCTCCACTTCTCTCTCTATCACTGCAACTGCAAATTTTAAATGGTAGCGTGAAGCAGAAGCTTGGTATATTGGTGTTTGTTTTGATCTCACATTGTTTTTCTAGAAATGGGCAAGAAAGGACAGCAACAACAACAGCAACCAAAGAAAGATCACAAATACAATGATAGAGTTGAAGCGGTTCTCGAGCTTCTAAGAAAACAAGCTCCACTCACTGTTAAACAGGTGGGTTTCTGCTATTTCCATTGTTTCTAGCTTCTCTTTCAGTTTTTAAACCAAGCGGTATATCACAGTTTTCACTGGGCTTTTTATCAAGGGTGTTTCTTGATGTTCTTTTTCCAAGCTTATCATTTTGTTGTACTTGATCTACGGAGATCTCTTTAGGGATTAATGTAAATTATTATCTCTGATACGCGACTCTTAATTGACAGGAGAAGTTCTGCAACAACGCTTGTGTAGAGAGGTTTCTAAGAGCAAAAGGTGATAATGTGAAGAAAGCTGCTAAGCACTTAAGGGCCTGCCTTTCCTGGAGAGAGAGTATAGGCACTGGTACTATAAACTCCATTTTCTTTTCTCATCTTCTTCTATTCCTTCAAAAAGCTTTCTCTATTTGTCTGCTACCACTCTCTTTTCTACAAGCATCTTTTCTTTTTGTTTCGATATACTAGCGGAATCTTGCTTTTTTCTGTTTAATTAGCTGAATATTTGAACGTTAAAGTAAATACCCTTGTCATCATTGATTCCACTTATATCTCAAAATAAAGAATAGAAATTTTGTCATCGTTCAACTTTTTTCTTGTTTTTTTACCCCTAATTCCTGGTTTTGAATTTACAGAGAACTTGATAGCCGATGAGTTCTCAGCTGAGCTTGCTGAAGGAGTTGCTTATGTTGCTGGTCATGATGAAGAATCCAGACCTGTTATGGTGATTTTCAACTCCCCATTTCTCTCCCTTTAATAAGTCTTTTTTTTTTCCTCCGAGAAAGAAATATAAGAGTGACTAAGTTCTTTTTTTTTGGCACCTTGTAGATTTTTCGAATTAAGCAAGATTACCAAAAGTTCCATTCACAAAAATTGTGAGTATATCTAAACTAAAAACAGCAAAGCATACGTTGCACTCCTTTTTCTTGGTTTCAGAGTAAAATATGAATCTGTTCATTTATTTTATTTCTCTTGTTTGTCTTAGGTTCACTCGATTGCTGGTGTTTACACTGGAGGTGGCGATAGGGACCATGCCAAAAAACGCAGAGCAATTTGTTCTCCTCTTTGATGCAAGTAAGCAATAGCAACTGTATATCAAGCTTTTATTTATTTGTTTTTGATCGACGAAGCGTTGAAAATTGAGAAGGCACTTTTGTTTGAGGTGCACGCTGGTAAAGCATGCAGCTAAGCTCATTAATGAGACTCCAGGCACTCAGATATGTCGGAGAACCGGCAGGGATCTGATATACACTCAGACAATGTCCGGGTTGCCCCTTAAGTGTCACATCAATGGTTCCATTATTGGTCAGCTTATGTAGGGGTAGTATCGGGAATTGAAGCTTGTCACGTTATATACTCTCCTAGTAGTGGTCAATTTTGCACTCAGACTTCCTTAAATTTCTTGATCCTCACACAGATGGTACCCAGGATTCTCCTTTTTTGCATTGCCAAATGCCAACACCATTATTAAATATAACCCCCTGCAATGCTCAGGCTTTAATATTTTATACTCGTGATAATTGACCGTCCACATTTTAACTCTCTTTTTTTCAACAGAAAAATATGACTCCCTCCTACGTGTTAGTGAATTTGCATGTTTTTTTCCCATATGTACAGGCTTTTTCAGGTCAGCCTCGGCTTTTATGAATTTATTTCTCGCAACTCTGAAAATTGTGGGCGAGTACTACCCCGGCAGGCTTTGCAAGGCTTTTGTAATCGACCCACCTTCTCTCTTCTCTTATTTATGGAAGGTAAAAATTCAAAAAACTTGCCCATGGTGGCGTGTTGTGTTCATGTGGGTGCACGCATTGACCCAAGTATATTGTCCCCCCCCATCGTTTCTTACTTCAAGTTGAATACTGTTTGATAAGAAAAAAAAGAGGTATACCAGTGTTTAACCTGCCGGATCTGGCGGTAGTATTTGTGCCTTTCTAGTTACATGGGCAACCAAGCTTTAAGTCAAATCTCCTGCAACTTTGAAGGACATGCACGAGCTAGTTTTCACACCTGTTTTTCCACAGTAACTGCGACCTTATTTACCGTCCATATATATATAATTGCAATGTCTCAAAATAAATTATTTATATGACCATTCCAACCACTTGATCTTATAACTTATTTGAATCGGAAAAGAACATTTTAAATCAAAATGTTAATTTTTAATTTTAGAATTGAAATGGGGTAAGTTAGTAACGAATAATATAGTTAATTAGGAACTTTGACCTATATTGCTATGTGAATTTGAAAATACAGACTACAATTAGGTGGCCTCTAGTTTTGACTACGAGTGATCTTCCTTCAAATTTCCACGAAAGCGTGACTATAATTTTGTGGTTGCAGGGTGCCCGTCCATTTGTTGAGCTTTCAACGGCCACGATGGTGGTAACATCACTGGACTTTGAAGAATCACTGGAGTTCGATGACTTTTCCTCCTATCCTAGGGCCTCCTCCCTTCGATTGGATCCTTCTGTCAAAACAACGGCTAAGATCGGCTCATGCTCTTCCTCAAGATTTTCCTTCACCGTGTCCCACCATTTTGACTCCCTCAAACCTTGGCACCTAACCTTGACTGACACGTCAGCATCAAATGTCGGACCAGCAAACCTCTCTACTCTGGGCCCGGCCCTTATCTCTCCCCTCAACGCTAGATCCTTTTCTTTTGCATCACCAATTGCCAGAACCCCACGTGGCAGCATCAACGGTGGGAGCTACAGCTGGCTAGCCAAGAAAAGTCTCTTCCCATCAACCCCATTGCCACAGCGTGTCACCACGAGTGACCCTATTAAAACCACTCACCCGCGGACCCCACGCCCCTCGTTCCTCCAATCCCCTGCCTTGTTTTTCAAGAAGGAGTGCCGCGTCACCAAGTCAGACAAGTCTCGAGAATCGTTCGTGCCATTTTTGAAGTTTTATAGGAGGCCGTACGATGAGATGATTTACAGGTCAAAGATGCGGCCCCCACTCGGGGGCCTGATATCCATTGTCTCACCTCATATCAAACGGCGCCACATGTCAGTATCTCAACGGTTTTAAACATCGCAATAAAGGAAAAAGCAGGGAGAAGACAAGAGTACATAGGCCTACCACCACCACTACTTCTGCGTTTAACTATCACGTGTCAAAATGTCAATGGCAAATGACACTTGGTACAAATAATTTGATTAATTATTATTTTTTCAAGTTAACTATGGTGCATTGAATGACCCGAGTTAAAAGAAGAGACGACGTACGAGGTGGGATATCAAATCTTGTGCACCATGTCTAATTTTGAGTTTTGTGGCCTAGCATATTAATTCTATAACTTTCGAAGTCTTGGGAGTTTGGATGGGTACGCATGGGAAGGAGATAGCGTGGTCGAAACGGTGAACATTATTGCGTTCGTATTTATATGTAACTGTATGGTGAAGCCTTGCAAGTTGGAAAAAGAAATAAACATATACTCGATCTACCAAGAAAACCATGCAAGCGTTGAAAAAGTATCTCTGTTAAATCCAATTCAAAGTCTCTCTCTCTCTCTCTCTGGTTCGTGAAGTTTTGTGGAGAATCTAGGAATTGTTTTAGGGTTGGACTTCGTTTAATTAATTATAACGAATAGGCAAATTTCGAAAACTTCATCGATCATGGACTCTTTACTTTGTATTAATTAGTTGGTGAGTTTGTATTGTTTAATTATATATGATTGGTTTCAACGATGGCAGAGTTTGCGGTAGGAATGTGTGTCGTGTTTTGTTGTTTGAGAAGTCAAACTCAAAATGGAGCTTAGAGTTAGATATTGTGGATGCAGAGAGAAGTCGTGGCAGTGCGTGTATTGGGAATTGAACTTAGCTTGCCTAAGCATAGTATGCTCGTACACATGTGCATGTTTTGGGATATGGAGTTTGTCATGTAATCTTTGTCGTTGAGGTATCTAGGGTTCTCTTTGCTCAGAAGAGACCTTAAAAAGCGACTTGGAGCCTTTCTAATTGGATTCTAATTTCCCTGCACTTCTCCCCAATTTGTTCTTGTTTTTAAGCTCGAGATTAGGTTGAATGTGGACAAATTGTGGGCAGTGTGTTCAGTGGCAGTGTTATGTTTGGAGTTTATTATTTGTCCTCGAGGGATTTCAAAGTGTTCACAGAAGCAGTAGCTGCTGTGAAGGATAGGCCAGAGATTTTAGCACCGTGGTATTATGCGGGATTTTGTTTCTGAGTGGTTCATGTGTATTACGGTCCAAAAATGAATTTAGCACAATGCACCATCGTGGCCAAAAAAGAATTTTGGTCACTGTCTTTCTCCTATCCCATGTGGATTTTGGGAAGTATATATAAAGTTGTTGTGGAATGGTGCATTGGAGCTACATGGAGATGAGGCAAACTTTGAGGTTAATTTCATAAATTACGGAACTTTGTCTTCCTAGTAGAAACCTTATTTTACATTTTTTTTATTTTTTATTTGTTTAAAATTGTTTTTATGTGTGTGTTTGTCAATCATATTATAATAATATTTTTTATGTAAAAAATATTTTTAACACAAAATAATTACTATCACAATACTAAACATTACCTACACCATTATTGGTCACATTTTAAAAAAAAAACAATTATCAGTAAATACAAAACCAAAAGGTTGCTAATAAAAATATAATGTCTAGTACAAATTGGTTAAGATAGAAAAGTTATTAAGGCATGTAGTATTATTACTGTCAAGATCATGAGTTGACTCAAAATAATAGAATTTTATGAGTAAATATGTATTTAACATGCAAAATTATACCAAAAACTTAAAAATCAATAAAATCAAACCTGATTACGTAAAATCAGTAGAATTGGACAAAGTTTATGAGTTTACTAAATTTAACTTTTGGAATTACCTTTAACTTAATGATTACAAAATAAGTTTTTTTGAAAATTTATTACTTTTTTATACAATATTTACTAATATTAAAAAAAACTCTTTAAAACAAAATAATTTATACCATCTCTATGAGTTTCTATAATCTTTTTATATTTCCACATAATTATAATTCTAAAATAAAAAAAATCATTAATTGGGATCTTACTATTATTTAAAGGAAATTTAGCTATATCTTATCTTATTTTTGACATCAATATATTAAATAATTTATCTTGTTTGGGAAACTATTCCTATTAAAGAAAACCCGTGACAAAAGATAGCATGAAAGTTTTATGTGTTTATATTTTTTATATTTTCTTTGCATTAATAAAAAAAATCTTTAATATTTGATGTGTATTTATGAAAGAAATGAAAAAAATCTTGAGTTTTATGGGATCACATTATAAACTTTCTTCTAAAATTTGAGTTTCATTTAATCTAAAGCTTTACTAATTGAAAATTTGTTATGATAGGAATAGCTAAATCATCACTAGATTTTCATGTACATTCTATCATTAGGTGATTTCTTCTTCTTTTTTTTTTATTGGAAAGTTTTGTTCTAAGATATTTTCATTATTTCTCCATAAAATTAGTTTATTGATTCATATTATCTCTCTCACTTTATTTAAATCACTTGTTGTTTATAATGTTGTTGATTCTATTTATTAGATTTTAATATAATCTAATTTCTTGACTAAGATTATCAATATATAATTAATTAAATTTATTGACTTATAATTTTATGGTCCATGTTCATATTATATTTTCCCGTCTCATGTGAAGAAAACACCGCCTTGTCTACCACCATTCACCGTGGTCACCTGTTTTTCTGCACAGGACGAAATGAATCTCAGCAATAAAATGGGTTGGCAGGCTTTAGAGATCAAAACGCAGAGCAAGATAGAGGAGACTATTAGAGAAAATTAAAACCCATTTGTACTGGAGTGATTAAATTGATACCTAAAATGGGAGACAAACAGCAAGTGAACATGTAATGGCTTAAGGAACTGAAATGGTTCTATTCATATTTCATGCAATCAAAGTTAAAACAAAGTTGCTTCGTTTTCAAAAGAACTCAGTGCCACAACTGATATACCTCGGTGAGGTTGGGGAAAAAAGTCCCAAAATTTCTCTCAACCTCGTCCGATAGCAGATTCTCGTTGAACATCTCCGAGATGTAAACCTTCAAATTTATGTCCGCCTTTCTTGGTGTGCACCCCTTTTCAATTGCATGCTTCCCTAGATTATGGTTGTAGATTCAAGCATTTTCAGTGCAAGCATACGACCCAATACCTGCAGTTGGCCACCCGGTTTGGGCAAAGACAAGTTTGACATCCTCCTGTTGCACCGCCCTTGCCATTGCTGCCACAAATGCATCCACCATAGCATCAAAAAGATTGTAATACTCTAGACTCCCATCTATAAACACTGGTTTTTGGGACTGAAATAAGGCGTAGTCTAATGAGATATGTTGTGGCTCCGAGACCAGGGCATAGTAAGGGTATAAGTTGATCAATAATGGGGACCCTATATCATACAAATACTCCGTGAGGTTATTCATAATTTTGTCCACACCATGCGCAAATCGACCAGTTGAGGGAGGATAGGAGCTTTCTAGAACTTTACCCCCGACTGCGGTCGTAACATAGATATAATAATCTATGTTTGCCTTCCTTACTGAATTGTAGAGATTAATAATAGCTTGTAGTACAAGAGATTGAACCACACCAGGAATCGCCTCATAGCCGACACAAATATATCGGAACCGAACACCCTTGTGAACATATGTAAGTACGTGGTCTCGAAACCATTTGTCTGCGGCTTCCTGGCTAGATGCTACATGGGCAATTGCTTCATCTGGAACCCCAATGGTTACAATCAAGTTGGTTCCACTTATTGCTTCTAAAACTTCCATAATGGCATCATAGACCCGGACTACTGAAATCGCGTAATTCATGTCCTCGGTCAGAAAATCAATTACTCTTTTAGGGGATGGGAGATTATCTCCATTTCTTCCATAAATAATCCCAGCATCCCCACCTGAAAAATGTCCACATGAAGCAAATTAATACGACGATATTACGCAATTACAAATAAATATGTCATAAATCCAGAGGTTTTAAGTGCATGATTCGATCGTTTATAAAATCGTGCATATATATATGCTCTAGGATTAGCGTGGAATTACTCTCACCCAAGACCATCGAGATGTGAATTGCAGCCACTCTTAGCACCATGATCCACATAGCTATTTTAGGTGTCAACATCTTGATTTATCGATCAACTGAGTAAACACACTAGGGCAAACAAATCGAGAGAATAAATAAAAATTTCACGCTGAAACTTCACAATAATTACTGGTAAATAGCACTGCTAAAACCTCAACCGGTCTCAAACCGTAATTCTCAGACTCCTAGTTAACCGCCCCCTCCCACTAATTTCCTTACAATATATATATATATATACTTTCTCCTAAACAAACATTTTTATTCAGAAAATATTTAGAATGAGACATGATACACTAAATTCATCTAATCTAAACTTAGAAAACACATATTTTTACTGGGAAAGAACATAAATCTAATAAACAAAATTCCATATTCTTATTATTTTAGTTTTCTACATGCATCTCTACTCCCTACATAATATTTTCTGATAATATATCTACAGATTTTTATTTTTTTGTGGCATGTACGATAATCTTTGTCAAGCAACTATCAGAATAACAAAAACAATTGGCGGCTGAGGATTGTTACTTCCAGAGCAACGTGCATCTTTTCTTGCAAGGATATATATTCTTGTATGGTAAAGGTCGAAGCATTACGGCTATAAAAGAGGGTTTATACAAGTTCAAACAAACCATTCATACAAGAAAAGAAGAAGAAGAAGAAGAAGAAGAAGAAGTTGCTCAAACAAACCGTTTCAAAAACATAATTGCCTGGTCAAACGTGTTGACTTTCAAATGATTGAATGTTTGCCATTTTTCGAACGATCATAATTTTATTGCCAAATGTAAACAGCAGCATGTGACAGATTTCGATGAGAAAACAATCAATGAGGCGCTATCTGCGATGAATACATTAGCTCTAAGCCATGGCTTTGCTAATTCTGAAGCAGATTAGATAGCATAACACTACGTCCCTGTTTTGTACAAGGCTGGATCAAGATGGGTAACGTATATGCGCTTGCTAACAACAATTACAGTTTAACTGGCAATCCATCATGGTTTTTTCTTTCCTCCTCATATGAGATGGCGCATGATTTGGTGCCATTCGCAAGTCATGATTTTGGCACCATTACAAGCAACTAGAGAATTGAATAAACATATAATTATTAAGAACAGTAAATATCGAGCATGATTTCTCTACGTACTACATTAAATAAATGAATTTATCTGTAATTCAGTGGGGTTTTTTCTGCCTCCGATTCTCTAGGACTTTATAGGTAAAGAAGTACAAAACTGTTGGGTAATGATCTGCACAGTAGCTCGCTCTATTTATTTTGGATTAAGGTAACGACTGATGTGCTCTGTTATTTACTCCAGTGATCTTCTTTTATAACAAATGAAATTAAGTGAATTGAAAGTATACAAACCCAGCTGGAGTCTGCAATCCATGCAACCAGTTAGAAGACTAATGATGAACAACAATGATGACTTTAACTATTAATCTATACTTTCTAGGCCCTGTTGCAATTAAAAACATATATTTATACTGCTAATTCTAGAATCAAACACCAGGCTGAAATGCATATACACCTCTTCTTGGAGAGTTCCATGCAGAAATGCATTCTTTACATCAAACTGATGTAGAGACCAGTCAAGATTAACTGCTAAAGATAGTAGAATACGAACAGTATTAAGTTTGGCCACTGGTGAAAATGTCTCCATATAATCAATTCCATATGTTTGAGTATATCCCTTGGCTACAAGCCTTGCTTTGCACCGTTCAATAGTTCAATCAGCTTTGTATTTAATGGTGAAGACCCACCTACATCCAACAGGTTTCTTCCCTTTCGGCAAGTCAACAACGTCTCATGTTGAGTTCTTTTGAAGGGCTTTCATTTCTTCATTCATTGCCTCCCTCCATCTGGAATTGGCTAAGGTTTTCTACACATTGTTAGGAATAGATACAACAGATAATTGATGTACAAATGCCATTTTATCTTTCGACAATCTATGATAGAACACATAGTTATTCATAGGGTATTTAAGTTTTGAGTGAAGGATTGGTTCATAGTTCACCTTGGGTTTACCTCTTGTGATTCGATTAGGTAGTTCTTTTAGAGGTTTAGATGGATGAACATCATGAGACTCGAGTCTGAAATCAACCGGGGAAGACAATTGGTTATCTAGTACATTGTGAGAGGATGTCGGCACCTCCAGGATATCCTGGTTATTATCAACGATTTCTGGACCATTACTACCACAACCTGAATCACTGGTATACTCTTCCCTGTCCTGGTGTTCCTCTATGTTCTCATTAGCTGGAAGTTCATCACTAGTTTCCAAGCTATCCAAAGTATCAATTAATGGGTTATCATGTGCAATGATATCCACATTGTCTGCAGGCTTAGTTGATATCTGCACTTTATCATTATCCTTCATTTGAGGTGAAACTCCAGAATAATACATAGTAGTTTCATGGAAGACCACATCCAGGGTAACATAAAGTTGACGAGAAGGAGGGTGATAACATTGATACCTTTTTTGATGCAGAGCATAGCCAATAAGCACACATCAAAGTGCCCGGGGTTCCAACTTAGTTTTCAAGCCTTTATGAAGATGTACATAAGCTACACATCCGAAAACTTTAAGAGGTAAATTTGGCATAGTGGGAGCACTTACCAGACGATGGAGAACCTCAAAGGGGGTTTGGAATTGCAGAGAACTAGAGGGTACTCTGTTGATGATGTATGCTCCGGCAATGACAACTTCTCCCCAGTAACTAGGCATGTGGGCTTCAAATAAGGAAGCACGAACGACCTCAAGGAGGTGACGATTTTTCCGTTTAGCTACCCCATTCTGTTGAGGGGTGTAAGGGCAAGTTGTTTGATGAATAATGCCATGTGAGTTCAAGTAATGTTTCAAGTTGTGATTGATAAACTCTCCCCTATTATCAGTCCGGATAACCTGAATTTTGGTTTGATACTGTGTTGCTATCATCTTGTGGAATTGCTGGAATAAAGAACTCACTTCACTCTTTGATTTCATTAGGCAAATCCAAGTCATGCGGGTGTGATCATCAATGAATCAAACAAACCAACGTGATCCATTTAGAGAAGGAGTGTTTGTTGGTCCCCATACATCAGAGTGAACAACCATAAAGGGTGCAGGACTTTTATTCATACTAATAGGGAATAAAACACGATGACTTTTAGCACGTTCACAAACATCACATTTAAAATATGAAACAATCAATTGTGAAAATAATTGTGGGAACAATTTATGTAAATATCCAAACAATGCATGGCCTAAACGCCTGTGCCATATCCAAATTTCAGACTTCTGGTGTTCTTTAGATTAATTAACTGAGAAAGCTTCTGCCAACTGACTTGAGCTTGCTGGAATTAGATCCAAGTAGTAGAGCTTCCCTCTCCTAGTACCATAACCAATTGTCTTCCGAGTTTGAATGTCCTTGAATATACAAAGATTTGGCCAAAAAATCACAACACAAATCAAAGCACACGTTATTTGAGCAACAGATAATAAATTATGATTGTGAGAGGGGACAATAAGAACCGACTCTAAACTCAAATTTTTTGTAAGAGTAGTGCCTTCGCCTAACACAGAAGAAGGAGTATCGTTGGCAGTGGAGACTACATGGTGGTTTGAGGGTTGTATGGTCTGAATATTATTGTTAAAGGTCATGTGATTTGTGGCACCTGAATCAATTATCCATTCACTATTTCTAACAGAAGTGGGGATATGAAGAGCCTTATCTGCAATTGTATGGTCTGCATTCCCAACCGTATCATCTGCAGTCCGAGTAGCAGAAGAGGAGGCTTTCCTGGAATTGTTGACAGACATATGAGTTGGCTCTACCACAGCAACAGATGCATGAGAGTTTGTCTTTAGGTTTCGTTTACGAGGTGCTTTGGAAAAATCTCACCATTCTGGATATCCAATCAATTCATAGCATCGCACTTTAGTGTGTCCAGTTTCACCACAGTGAGTGCACATGCGTTCTGGTCGTGCAGCTCCTATTTCATAGCTATGATTTTGCGATCCACTTGAATGATTCAGTGAACTAGATGCTCGTTCTGGTTTCAAGTCCATTGGTCGTTGATACTTACTTCACCGAGCTACCATAGTTGATGGTTCTAAGTGTCCAAGTTCGCCATTTAGTATATTTCAACGAATAGAGTCACGACGGACATATGCATATGTCTCTTCAAGATCCAGTGCAGAGTCTCTCCTAAGGATCTCACCACGAATTTGTTCAAATTCTTCATCAAGTCCATTCAGAAAAATATGCACCCGCGGTCTCTCAACTGATTTTTTTGTAGGCAATGACATCATCGGGATCTTTCATGACAATCTCATCACGATGATCTAGTTCTTGAAATATTTCTTTCAAATCACCATAATAGGTAGAGAAAGGACGACCAACCTGTTTGGTGGAAAATGCATGTTGGTTCAATGCAAATAGCTATGATTCATCTGCCCCGTCATAGAATGCTTTGGCTAGAGCATTCCAGATCCCATGTGCAGTGGGCAGTCTTAGGTAGCGTTTCATAATTTCCGGTGACATGGAGGTTAACAACCATCCTTTAATCTTTTGATTCTCAGCATACCACTTAGCATAGGATGGGTCAGTTTTCTCTGGGATTTTATTACTTACAAGATATTCGAGTTTCTCTCGTCCTGCAATTTGCATCACCATGATTTGAGACCAGACATCATAGTTGCTTTCAATAAGGGTGACATTGGTTGAGAAACTAGGATTTTCTAATTGAACTTGGATAATTGGTACATAGGATGATTCGGTTTTGTCACTGGCCATGGTATGTGGAGAAGATGATTAGCTGGGTTTAAAAGATTTGGTTTATTTCTGATTCGATTTTTTTCAGTACGGGAAGGGATTTGGGATGGTGAGGATTTGTGTGGTGATGATGTATAAAGCAGGTAATAAACCCAGCTCTAATACCAAGTTAAAACTAATACAGAGTATTTGAAGAGATGCAAAGTATTATTTTCAGTACTAATTTCTCTGTTACAAGCAGGATATATATAGCTACTTTACATAAGAAGCCCTACGTTGCAGATCCTATAATTTAGGATTAATTTGCTGATTACATGGAAACCTATTTTTACTAGGATACAATCGTATATTTACAGGGTTGTTGGAATATATCTTTCCAGCTAATATCAAAGACAATGTAGGACTTGAATACTGCAAATCCAACTTGAAGATAATTACTACACTCATCAACAACAGATTCCGATGAGAAAACAATCAATGAGGCGCTATCTGCGTTGAATACATTAGCTCTATGCCATGGCTTTGGTAATTCTGAAGCAGATTAGATAGCATAACACTACGTCCCTGTTTTGTACAAGGCTGGATCAAAATGGGTAACGTATATGCGCTTGCTAACAACAATTACAGTTTAACTGGCAATCCATCATGTTTTTTTTCTTTCCTCCTCATATGAGATGGCGCATGATTTGGTGCCATCCGCAAGTCATGATTTTGGCACCAGTACAAGCAGCTAGAGAATTGAATAAACATATAATTATTAAGAAAGGTAAATGTCAAGCATGATTTCTCTATGTACTACATTAAATAAATGAATTTATCTGTAATTCAGTGGGGTTTATTCTGCCTCCGATTCTCAAGGACTTTATAGGCAAAGAAGTACAAAATTGTTGGATAATGATATGCACAGTAGCTCGCTTTATTTATTTTGGATTGAGGTAACGAATGATGCGCTCTGTTATTTACTCCAGTGATCTTTTATAACAAATGAAATTAAGTGAATTGAAAGTATACAAACCCAGCTGGAGTCTGCAATCCATGCAACCAGTTAGAAGACTAATGATGAACAACAATGATGACTTTAACTATTAATCTATACTTTAACTTTAACTATTAATCTATACTTTCTAGGCCCTGTTGCAATTAAAAATATATATTTATACTGCTAATTCTAGAATCAAACACCAGGCAAGTAATGAAAATATGACAGTGACTTCAATAATACTAATAAGGGAAGTTATGTTTATTGAGGAAAATCTTTTGCTGACAACCATTGCCTAGCAAGTTTAGGTGCTCTACAAATTTTAGGAAAACAGAACTCTTAAGAGAAATTGTAGTTGTTGATTGTTTAGTCCTCTTCGTTGAGGATTGTCCTTTATAATCCATGTCCCCTGTAATGCTCCATGCTGCCTTGTGACTGCCAGCATTCGTGATCCTTCATCGCCACCTTCTTGCTATTCTCACGACTCCACTGTCAACCTCTTCTCTGATTATTAAGATAATTGTCCCGCTTACTTATCTTTTGTAGTGGTCAGGGCTTCTCTCCATTTAAAGGTCCACATATCAATCCATTAGCAAAAAATTTTATTTTGGAAAAATTATTTGAATTTTTTGAACAGGCCCATTAGAAGAACTCGTACAGGTCTGTTGTGGTTCGTCCAATTTATGCCCTTCTAACCGCTGCATCTTCAAATCATTCTCCCTTCTAAACAAGTTGATTCAATGTCGCGGCAAGATTTTCTAGATTTTCTCTGTAACGGTCTGGATCATTTATTTTAATAAGAAATTTGACGGAGGAGGGTATTTGGCATTCAAAAACATTTTTTTAAAAAATCAATTTTTTTATTTTTATTTTTTATTTAAAATTAATTTTTTTAGTATTTTAAGATGTTAAAAATAATTTTTAAAAACCAAAAAAAATATTATTTTATAAAATATTTCAAAATCACTCCCATGCCAAACTATACATGCATTATTTTATTCCTCGCTGCAAGCTCACACTTCTGTTAAGACCTAGACAACTTTTCATTCCGACACTCTGTTATCTTCCTAAACTGACTTGGTCTAAAGTCACCCTCGCCTTCACATCTTCTTCTGCACGGTAACTAGATCAAGAGTCGACCCATAAGTCCTGTTCAGGGCTTCAACACACCAACCATGCCCATCATCAACTGTAGGCATCCTGACTTCCATAAACGGTGCCAATGGCTGATCCGTCCCTGGCATCACCACTCCAGTAAAAACTCTGAGTACATTTGAGGCATCAATGTCCACGCACACATTTATCTCTGGAATTCCTTTGGGTGCTGCTGGAATTCCCATGATCTTGAAATAGCCCAGAAGATGATTCTCTTCCACCTTTGTCCCCTCGCCTTCATAGACAAGGATTAGAGCCTGACTTTGGTTATCATGGGTGGTTGTGAATGATAATTCTTTCCTTGATGGCATTGTGGTATTTCTAGGTATGATTGGGACAAAGCTGTTCCCATCTGCTCTAATCCCAATGCCAAGAGGGGTAGCTTGGATTGTTAACAGATCCAAACTTCCAAAGGGGTCTGAGATTCCTGATGCAACTGCTCCTTCTAGTGCTGCCCCACAGACTGCAGCTTCTAGTGGATTTATTGTTTTATAAAGTTCCTCTCTTTTGCATACAGCCATGACAACGTTTCTTATCTTTGGGATATATGAACACCCGCCTACGAGTATAACATCAGTCAAATCCTCTATGTCTACCTTTGAGTCACGCAAGCACTGTGTTACGAGGCTCTCACACTTTTCGAACACTTCAAGGTTCACTTGCTCAAATTCTTCCCTAGTGACCACCTTATATATTTTGGATCCATTTCCCAAGTCAACATCCACCTGAACACTGCTCTGCGAGGAGAGCCGATGGATTGCATCTTCGGTTGCTACTCGAAGTAACCCCAACAATTTGATCTCGTTGATTCTGTGGTTCAGAAAAAGGCCCTCTGAATTTGGCAAGAGATACTGCATCATGTTCTGCAATATGTCTTCTCCTCCAATAGCAGCTCCTGCTAAGGCCTTAATCTGTGAAACTCCTCCAGCAGTGGCAGTAACAGCTACATCACAATACCCCGCACCCATGTTAAATATAAGGGCATTCTTCTCACTTCCACTTCCCATATTCTCATGCACAGTCTGTTGCTGCTGCTGTGCGTATAACAATGCCACGGCTGTTGGCTCAGGCATCAACCGGAGGATGTGGAGACCAGCCATGGCACAAGCACGTTCAATCCGTGTCAATTGAAACCTACTAAATGACACTGGAATGGTTAGCACAACATTTCTTATGGGCTTCTTCAACTGAAGTTCAGCCATGGCTCGAAGTTCAACCAGAAATATTGCAAGGACTTCTTCAGGCGTGGTGGATCTCCAAGCGTTGTTCACTAAAGCAGCAATAAATGGGCGAACACCAATATCCAAAGTTTGAACCAAAAATGGAAGCCTTTTGCTTGCATGAACTACAGGATCAGTATCCACTCTACCAATCAGTCGTTTCATGTTGAAAATTGCAGCTCCAGATAATATTTCACCTTCATGGGAGATCTGATTGCTGACTCCACCTGAAGGGACTTCGTCCTTGAAGGTAACATAAGATCGCATCAACTTTTCGTTTCTGGTGTTCTTTAGGAGCTCTACCTGGGAGCCATTCCAGACTGCAATACTGCACTGTGAAGTCCCAATGTCAATTCCAATTGCAATTTCTGCAAAAGCCGATGAGGGTTTCTCCTCCCCAGTGGTTTCACTATCAGAAGCCACAGTGTAGTGTGGTTCATCCATTCCTGTATTTTGACGAAGAAATAAGGAAGTTGCTTGTCAAAAACTCGAAACAGATAAATAATCATCATTGTAGCGCACATGCACGCGCAGGCGCGCGCGCACACGTCAACGCAAGACCAGGATGCGAAGGCAAAATGCCAGAACATTGAGCTTTGGACGTGACTTAATTTTTCTGTACAAAAGCAAGGTATCACATCCAACAAAAACATCCACAAGAATTCCTGTATTTTTGGTCTATTTTCTGAGCAACAGGTCAGGACACCTTTTTTCTTTTACCATTCACGTTAGTAACATTAACTTTCCCACCAATTTCAACAAACATAAAAAAGATGAGGGTGTCTTGAAAAGCATTGTCTACCTAATCCAAGTTCAAGTTACATAGAATGAGGGCACTTAGGCCATTGAAACCAGATAAATAAAGAAAACAATCTCGCCAGACATGAAAATAGTTCTTAAATGAATCATTTTGTGCTGGGGAACCTTTAGTAAGAGTTTGCTTCGCACTCACAATGCAGACATTGTAAATCGAAACGATACTGTACGAAAGCAAGCAAAGTGGAAGCGTGGGTGTATTATTTTTCCAAAAAATGATTCCTATCACCAATAAAAATAATGTATATTAAGCCCAAACAAAGCAGACACCATTGATTTTATACGGGTAAAATTGCAAACCCGAAAAAAAACTGAGCTTTTCCTAGCAAGGGGGTTATTATGAACAATTCAAATTTGAAACTGAAAAAATAAATTCAAGCTTTCAAAAATGTAACAATAAAATACAGCTCGCGTGGATTTGGTATTTCAACAAACACCTCTGAAGCATTCTTCATCTAACTAAGTAAATAGACAAGAAACGATGAAACACCTAAAACCCATCTTTAAAATGATTTGAACAAAATTTCAATATCCCTTCATAGCTGAACCTTCATTGTAGAAGAAGCATGGGCTTGCAACCGATTTAAGAGCAGAGAATTTCTCTCGAGAAGTCATATTTGCTACTATAAACAAAAGCAAGCCAAACCCGGTGGCCATTTACTTCAAGGACATGCGTTGGTTCGGTACGTTAAATTTAATAAAACAAAAATTAAGAGAGCAAGTACGATCACTAGTTACTTGATGACAGTTTCAGGAAGCTAATAAAACAAGAAACGTAGATTAGAGCAGGGTAAAAAAGAAGAAGATAATTAGTTGGAGAGATGCTAACCTGACTAGTTTTTCTTGATAGAGAATTAATGAAAGCGCAGGAACGTCACAAGGAAAATGCGAAATGAGAGGCTGTTGCTATTGTTATTGATAGTAGAGGATACAGAGGGAAAGAGAAGCAGTTCATAAGTAAAGGGGAAGACAAGTAAGAGAAGAACAATTTAGAAGAGACCAGAAGGATACCATTCGGTGACGCCATGAGAGGGCATGCAAAGGTCGTGAGGTGTCTCCCTCATGTTCTAGACTTTCCCAGATGGACTAGAAGCTTCGAGCCAGACGATGCCTTTTTTTTTCCTGTTTGGATTTTTTTTTATAAAAAAAAAATTTAATTTGGATTTATAAATTTTGCCGTATAATCGTGTAAGGCTCGTCTAATTTCTAGTTCGATCCTAGCATAGGTAAATCGGATTGCTTTATCTTTTTGTTGGACGTTAAAAATAAATATTTTTTAGCTGGTCATTACTAATTGGGTTATATTGCAAGGCATTCGATGATAAGGACTAAATTCAATAATTCAGGAAATGATAAGGACCGGTCAAGAGAGACCAAATTATAATTCAATGGCTGAATTTGTGAAGATGAATGTGCAGCAACAGCACCGGCTACAGATCCTCTCCGACTTTCATACGGCCGGCAACAGCACCAGGTACAGATTCTCTCCGGCTTTCATACGGCCGTGTGGCTTGTTTTGTTTTCTCATGTTGTTATTTGCTAAAAGCTATTTTTGTGTCATTAGCATTTTTATTTAATCTAGTTTTTAATTTAATTTTACTTCTTCATTAAATTTATCATTTTTTTTTATTTATAGTGAAAAACCTTTATGGAAATATTTTTTACCAGCTCTCAAATACAAATTTATATTTCTCTGTGTTTTTCACTTATGCTTTCTTTTAGCTTTATGATTTATCCCTTTACTTTTATGTTTTTATTTTTCTTGCAAATTTACTTTGGCTTCTAGAGTTTTGATCGTTTCTGGTCCTTGTACCTTTGAGTGTTCATGTTTCAGTCTTAAGACTTATTTGTTTTTCATTTTAGCCCTTGAATCTTGTAAAAAGTAAATCTTGGACCTTGAAGTCTCCATGGAAGTTTAATTTAATCCTTAAAGTTTTTTGTTTTCATATTGTTTTTTGTCCTTGCAGCTTCAGATGTTTACCTTTTGATTCTAAGACTTCATATTTCTCATGTTTTAAATCCTTGAATGTTAAGAGATGGGAGATAAGTCAAAAAAAGAGAGAGGAAAGAGATCTTGGTTGACCATATCTAAACAATGTATATAAGTGTAGTGTTAATGAGTTGAATAATTATACAAGAATTAATTTTTTATATAAATAATGTACATGAATATTTAATAAGAATAGTATCGTTATTTATTGTGAGTTTCTACATAAAATTCACAGGTTGATCTTTTATATTTTTTTCTAATACGCACAAAAAAAATATCAAGACATGAGTTTTTATTACCAAGTATAAATAAATGATGTAGAACAAATAGCAGAGACATACATGATCAAGAGGGAACATCCAAAATTTAAAAGTAATTGAATTTTTCAGCATTCCAGACATTGAGATCGGAATAATGCGAAACTCGCCCAGTTGATATGTCTCAGCGTTTCATGAATTAGATAAGAGTTTTGTTGTTGATGCATATCGTTTTTTGGTTGAATTCCGTCGTTTAGGCCTTGAAATCATCGTTTTTGTCATTTTAGAAAAGCTTTGTTTTAGCCATAACTCTTGATTTTCAAATCAAAATCTACTTCAGTCAATTCTAGGTTTCTCAGAATTTCTAGCATTTTCAATTTCCATAATTATCTTAATTTTTTTTATTTTTGATAATTTTTAGTAATTAGTGATGTTTTCTTTTCCAACAAGAGTTGGAGCTAGGGTTTCTGATTTAAATATAATTGTAAGTTTTTGGCTGAATTCAATGAATTATTGAATAAAATTTTAAATTTTCTTCAGAGTTACTTTCATTCTAAAATTATTTATGGAATACTGACATGAGTTGTATTCTTATGTTTTCTGCTACGTAAATAAACAAGTATTTTAATATATGTATATGGTGAGCCAATTGGGATATAGAAAAAACATTTTCTCGTCGTTTGAAGTTCAATTTCAAAATATCTGTCACTTTAACATTATATTAATATATGCATTAGGTGGCCCAACTAGGATTTTCATTTGAGTTTCGACTCCCGAGCAAGCCCAATTATGTCCTCGGCATCCATATTTGATCTCCAGAAGCTAAAGTTTCGCCAAATTCTGTATAAAAGGTTTGTATCTGAGCTGTTGATGACATACATGGACCTAACTGAAGGATGGTAATACGGAACATTTTTTGATGCTGGTGAATATGGGTATGGCCTATCTGCAGTGCCACTCGAGCCGCGTAGGGACGGCCTGAAAATGCAGCTTTCATGGACGGTTGCTTTGCTGGCCATAATGGGACGCCTGTGAATATGCCTAACGTTTTTTGCATCTTTGAGAGGTACACCGGAGACATAATGTGGAGGCATACGGAGACTCTTATACCGGGCAAAGTGGTCGGCCATTTTTCCTGTTTCATGGGCTGTTTAGTTTAGGCTTTTCAATTTTGTCATATTTTGTTTGATCGTTTGACTGAATGGTGGCGGTGCAGATAAGAGAAGTTAGGCCGGAGGTGACATTGGTTGCAAGGATGGCGTCTATTGTTGGCAACTATTATTACATCAACGATTAGGAATTTAAGCAAAGTGGTTCAATCAATGTCACGGTAACTCATGAATAAAAAACCAAGTGCTTGTTGTTTTTCTTTTTAGTTTGTTTCTGTTTCTTTGCTGTTTTTTTTTTTATATTTGTTTCTGTTTACTTGTTGTTTTTTCCTTTAGTTTGGTGAGTAAGAGCATATTTTTTTTTCAGCTGTCTCTTATTCTGCTCTCTAGTTTTTTTTTTTTTTTGTCTTAATATACTTATATTTGATAAAAAAAAAAAACCAAGTGCTTTTATTTGTTAATGGGAAAAGAGAAGTGAAGTTAATGCTCATTCACTATGCAATTCAAAAATAGCAGCAATGTAGTCAAATATATAATTCGTGATTTTCCTTGCAGGTTGGGCTGACTGGTTTGCTAGGAGTGTATATACCCACAGCTATCAAATAAGGCTTATTGGTATTGTGACCGAACTTGTTTTTTACTGTTTTTTCTTGTTTTTTTTTATTTTAAAAATTAGTTGTTAGTGTTTTTATATTTTTTTGATGTGCTGATATCAAAAATAATTTAAAAAAAATAAAAAAATATTATTTTAATATATTTCGGCACGAAAAACACTTTGAAAAACAACAGCAATTACACTTCCAAACAACCCCTAAACCAAGAAGTCTATAGCACACTATTAGCAGAGAATACAATGGGTGCACACCTTGATCATTTCCTTACTTACCACCTCAATCTTTATGTGGACGGTGATGCAAACTCCTTTGTCAAATCCGATCTGCAATTGACCCCCGCGACTGGTTAAATGTCGCCTAGGAAGAGTTATTGGAGGATGGTTGGTGAGACGGCAAAAACCGAGTCCCATGCAAAGATTAGGCTTGGAGTAGCGCAAGCTGATCTGTAATAGAAATAAGTTGAGTTAATTCTCTTGTTATGGTGTGTGTTAAATAAATAATTTTTATAATTATTAAGATTAAAATAATATAAAGATTTTATTAGTTTAAAAATAAAATATAATTTTTATATATATAATATTTGATATAATAAAATATATTAACATATCATATTATAATAACAACAACATCAAAGGTTTAACATCTAAAAATTTTATTTTTATTATTACTAAAATAAAAAAAAATATTAAATTATACCGAGGAGAAAAAAAACTCAAAAACATTAATAAAAGAGAAAGTAAGAATAAAAAACTAAAACTATTATTATTATTGCATGAATAATGAGAAAATATATTCAATAAAGAATAAAAAAAAGCACAAAAACTTTCACAAAAGAGAAAATAAAAATAAAAATAAAAATTATTAGCTAAAAAAATAATTTGAAGTGAAAATAAAAAATTCAAAAAAATCAAAAGAAAGAAGAAAAGAAAAAAAATATCAATTTTCAAATGATCATAAACACAAATTAAAATTTAAGAATATTTTTTTTGAAAAAAATGTTATCTTAACAGAAGAGAAAATAATAAAAATTAAAAACCAAAACTAAGAGCATACATATACAAACATGGACAAAAATGAGGATTATTTAAGAAATATAAAAAATTAAAAGAATAGAAATAAAAAATTAAAAGTATAAGGGCTAAAATGAAAACCAAATATATTATTAATTTCAATTAAAGGATAAAATTAAAAAAAATTAAATAAAATATAACATTTATACATGCAAGGTTTGATACGATGAAACATATCAACACAACCTATTATAACAACAGAAACATCTAAGTCTTAACATCTAAAAATATTATCACTATTACTGCTAAAACAATAAAAAATATTAAATTACTATAAGAAAAAAAATAAAAAACATTAACAAAAGAGAAACAAAAAAAAAACAAAAAAAAGAAAGAACAACGACAAAAAAACATAAATATCACTTTTTAAATCATCACAAATACAATTAAAATTTAAGAACAATTCTTTTCAAAAAAATATTACCTCAATAAAAGAAAAAATAATAAAAATTAAAAACCAAAGCTTAAAGCATATATATATAAACATTGAAAAAAATAAAAAATATTTAAGAAATAAAAAATAAAAAAAAGAATTAAATAATATATTAAAAGTATAAGGGCTAAAATGAAAATCAAATATATTATTGATTTCAATCAAAGGATAAAATTGAAAAAATCAAATATTTTGTACTGAAAATATTAAAGGATTTAAAAGCAATTTGAAAATCAAAAGACTAAGGCTCAAAATGAAAATGTAATATATAATCAATTTCAACTAAAGGACACAATTGAAACAAATCAAAACTTAAATAACAAAAATAAGGACAACACAAAATAATTAAACGTGAAGGGACTGAAATGAAACAACTATAAAACCGGGGGATTGACATGTAGTTTAGGGTGAAGGAGAGAGAAAAGAGGGGGAAGTTCAACTGTCCACCATCTCATATCCGACCATCGTAAGTGGTCACGCTCCCTACTATGAGGAAAAGAACATGACAACACATCAACATAGTTGTTGTATGGATATTTTTAGACACTAAAAGACTCTGCATGTGTCACCCGAAAAGGATATGAGGTCGAATACTGTTAGTAGTGTGTACTACATGCGCCCACAGTAATCGAAGAAAAATAATAAAAAAATATGATCAATTATTGAAATACCTTTATAGTCAACTCTTTAATTTTGTCTTATAGGGGTATATTTGTATTTGGTTATTTTCAAAAAAATATAAAATTCTTTTGGCACCCCTCTTGACAGCAGCTTGTTTTTGTCTTTTTCTAGGGATAAAATGATGATCTTACTATATAAAAATATAAAAAATAAAAAAATCAGCTAACCAACTGAATTGAATCGACTCGAACTGAACAAAAAAAACTAAACAACACTATTGTAATTCTATTATGGTATCAAAGCAAAACTAGATATAACATTTGTTTTCTCTCTCAATTCCTCTCACTTTCATCTCGAAGATAACAATCATTTCTCTTAAAACCAGAGATACAACTCTTTCTCCTTCCTACATACCAATGACTTCTATACCAATTTTATCAACATCCAATATTGCTACATAAACACCTCTCAAACTCACTTCAACAAACTATCTTTCATAGAAATTTTAATTCATTGGATTTGATCTATTAGGCTATATAGAGGGCTCCAAGTCATGTACCTCCGCTACTCTTACCCATAAAGATGTCCCATTTCCAACCCCCGCTCACACTCTCTGGATCCGACAAGATCAACTAATTCTTAATGTGATCGTTGGCTTTGTCTCCCTTTCCATCATTTCATTTACTGCACATACTAGGACAACCTGAGAAGCATGGGCTATCCTGACCACCATTTATGTCATGCCTTCTCGTGGTAGCATCAAACAAACCAAAGGACAACTCAAAATGATCACCAATGGATCTGCTAGTGTCACCTCATTTCCCCAATCCATCAAAGCCGATGAGTTTGCTCTTCTTAGAGCACTACTAGATGAAGAAGATGTCATTAATAGAATAATTGATGGCATTAGTGATGAATACAAAGAACTTACATGAGTTGTCCAAGCAAGAGATATGCCTATCACCTTTGAAGACCTCCATGAAAAATTATTGATTTTTTAAGGCTTCAGTGATCATTCCACAGCCAGACCTTCTTCATGACACTACTAATCTCACAAGTAAACCACCTTGGTGCTCGTTTATGAGGCGACCCTCCTACAATCACCAAACCAGATACCTTTCTATGCCAATCAGCATCCAAACCACCCTTCTAAGTCCTCGCCCTTCATGATTATACTTAGGGCATTACCAAATCTACAGGATCTAAGGACATACAGCGAAACGATGTCCCTCATATTGGCTAGTTCCATACCCCTCATCCAAAAGTCAAATTTATGCTTTGAACAACCCCTCCGCCATTTTATGGGAACCACAGGCTAATTATGCCTCTAATAATCCCAACCATACTCTTAGACAGTGGTGTATCTCACCATGTTACAACTGATCTACATAATCTATCCATGCATACTTCGTACACTAACTCCTGTGACATTATGATTGGTGATGGCTTGGGCCTCGTTATTACCCATACTAATTCTTCTTCTCTCAAAACACCTCATTCCACTTTTTACTTGAACAACGTTCTTTGTGTACCTGTTATACAAAAAAATCTAATTTCAATTTCATAATTTTGTACATTCAATAATGAATCCATTGAATTCTTACCTATTACTTTCCTTGTCACTGATCTTCACACTGGGCAACATTTCTGAATGGCACCACTAAAGATATCTCTTCCATTTCCCATCCTCAAAACCAATTATTTACTAGTTTGATGAATTTTTTATATTCCCACTAAACAGAGGGACAAGAGGGAAGAAACGAGAGGCAAGAGAAGGAATAGAATTTGAATTTCATATTTTACTTGTCGATGAATTTCTTATAATCTATACAAGAATTCATTTTTTACTTCTAGATATTTTTTTTTTTAACGCACACAAAACACACAACATTAACCATCCAAATTCACACGTCTCTAGCACCTTCTAGAAAAACAGAGAGCAGAACAAGCAAAGAGAATAAAAAAAGATGAAACAGCTTCGTATGGCGATGGGTCTCCCTGTGGCGGCGACAGTGAATGGCGACAACATTGCAGCGAAGAATCTCTGCATCATATCAATTAATCGTGTCCAAGTCGAAGGATCTCAAAGCTGAGCTTGCTCTCCTTCGTGTTGCTAAGGTCACCAGTGGTTCTCCTAACAAGCTCTCCAAGATCAAGGTTGTGAGGTTATCAATTGCACAGGTCTTGACTGTGATTTCGCAGAAACAAAAGGCTGTGTTAAGGGAAGCTTACAAGAACAAGAAGCTCTTCCCTCAGGTCAATGCCATCAACAATCCTGCCCACATATGCCTGCAAGATTGCCTCGTTATCAGGTTGAATGAAAAGCTCGCCAATCAACTGGTAGGTGGAACCTATTTGAAAGCTGATGTCTCTTAAGTGTTGAGTGTCAATCTTCAGGGAGGCATTTCCATCGGCAACTACAACTATGACGGTCTCCACAGTATACTCTTGCAGCTTTCCAGTGACTCTGACTGAAGCTACCTGACAAGTCTTCATCTTCTTCACCAGTAGAGGCAGCTACTTATTCGAACTTGAGGATCGGAGCAACCTGACCACCGATCTGGAGCAAAAGAGAATGAATGCTTGCATGTGAGCATTGTATTTGCACGAGGGGGCATTTGATTTTCTTTTAGAATCTCATTAGCCGAATTTCTCACACCGTCAGACGAGATTGTGAAGTATTAGTTTTAGAAAAGTAATCTTCTACGGTAATTTCTATGTAAAAATTGTAGTTAGACTATCTATAGCGCTTCTCATTAGGAAATTAAAATGGAAAACAATGATGCACTTGTATAAAATAGTTGTAGAATGGCAATCTCTTCTGATAAATCCTGATACCACGTATGTAAATTCTTAGTTCGTGACCTTCACCAGGTAAGAGCTGCGGGATGCAATGCATGAACTCTTGTTTTTCTACTTGAGTGACCAGCACCAGGTAAAAAGTTCGGGACCGACGACTATGAAAAAGTTGGCCACCGTTGTCTGGTTGTATCCATTATTCTTAAAAATTGTGACAAGTTGATTTTTATTTTGCTGCCAATAATTATTATCTTGCAAAAGGTTTTTCTATTTATTTATTGATCACGTAACAGGTTAAAATTTTCCAAATGATTCTAGTTCTACGTACTGCTGTGCCAAAGTGTGTCCTCTTATTAAAATCCATGGGTTCAATCTCCAAGAGTCTGGTATTCTTTCTCCACTCTGCACTCTCCGTTCTTCCATTCGAGTAAAACCAAAGTTCAGTCCACAGTCCATAACTCTTGCCCCAGGTCAAGCTATGGTATAGGCCTTCACTACGTAGGCCATGAACAACCAACCATACCTGCCATTCTTTTATGGCTGAAAGAACTGCAAACAAACCCCCACCTCAACAAGCATTTATCATACCAAACCAAAGTTCAATCATTGTTGACGTCAGTCCACAGGATTATTTCTGATAAAGTCTGTGATGGTTATGGCTAACCTTTGCTCATTTTTAAGGGGCAAGAAGCTGCCAACGCGTTGCTGTTTAATTAGAAAGAGATGGCTCAAAATGGAAGAGGTGGGGTGTGAACGTTTTGGATTCAAAAGGGTTGTCAAGGTCATGCGTGGATATTTGGATGGGAATGTGAATTTGTATACGAGACGAGTTTAGGGGATTACTGTGACCGATGATCTTGAGGAAATGAAGATCAAAGGGTTTAAAATAGATCAACTGTGCCGATCCAATGGCTGACGGGACTGACAACAGTGAATCAATGCAATAGCCGCGTTTGGGCCAGATTTGAACAGAATCTTGATGGCGCAATCCGATGGACCACGATTCACAATTGAAGGACACGGGTTAGGCCAGAAAATTCTTTTTTGTATTAGTTTCATGATCATATGCCGCCACTTGCTTTGAAAGATTTTGCTGATAGGAAATCTTATCATACTGAATTTTGATGAGACCCAACTTTGAAAACGGGCATATTGATACTGAAGGTAGATATTGACTAGTCATGAAAACCATTCTCCGTGAAAAATATTTCTTTTATTAAGAAAATCAAAATGATCATGTTTGAGAAAAAAATAAATTAAAAAATCATATACGTATCTAACTAATAAATCATTGAAGCATATAGGAACTTTCCAGAAAGGGGTATGGTCTACGTGCAGTGCCTCTTGAGCCACTTAGGGACTATCCAGAAAACGCAGTTTTCATGGAAGCTAAAATGAGATGCCTGTAAATATGCCTAACACCTTGTGCATATTTGAGAAGTCTGCTGGAGACATAATGTGGCGGCATACGGAGACTGCTATACCAGGCAAAATGGTTAGTAATTTTTTTCTTCTTTTGGTGGGTTTATTCAGTGTGGCTTTTGCCATAATTTTGTTCGATCGTTCTACTGGGTGGTGGTGGTGCAGATAAGAGAAGTTAGGCCAGGGGTGACCATGGTTGAAGGATGGTGTTCTCTGTTGGCAGATACGATTACATCAATGATTGGGAGTTTAAGCAAGGTACATCTCAAACTATGCATCACTAATTACTAATTGCATTGCATTAAAGCTAGGTTTGACTCTAACAGCAAGCTACCCTTAATAAATATGGGGAACTTCGTTGGCCACCGTTCATTCTCAGGGTCATCTACGCCCGCACCCCCCCCCCCCCCCCCACCCCCCTCGTGTTACGCAATGGGAGTTCACCACTTGCCATGTTATCATGACAATACTTAGCGGTGGATTTGAGCTCTGGCCCCCTAGCTTTTTCGAAAGCAATCCGGTACTCAGAGCAAACCACCCTAACCTGTCAACTGCTCCAATTGTTCTAGAACATAGAAACGTTCACTTCCAATTGATTTTTGTTGAAGAACCCTGAAAAACATCATTGAGGCCTTTTCCCTTCTTTCTAAGAGTTGTGCTTGAAAATTTTACCCAACAATTTAAGTAATTTGAAGTTCTGCAGTTAAATGTCTGGCCGCAAAATTAAAAAAAAAACATTTGGATAAAATTGTTGACAATGTGGGATCGTCCATTTCTGTTCGATGTTAATATATTATTGAAAAAACAATGGCTATCATATAGCAAGCTTACAAAATACATCATTGCACCATGTGAAATATGTAGTTCTGGCTTGCTGACAAAGTAGTATTCTAGAGTATTAAACAGCCAAATTCAGCAAATCTTCCAAATTCCAACTCAACTGCTGCTTTGAGACTCAATGTGTGCTCACGTTTTAATTTATGACATGGGATCCAGCTTGGTGGTTGATTTTAATAGAGATTTTGCTTCCTTAAGGCGACTTGCAAGGTTGAAACTTGAAGCATTTGACTGGATTACGAAAAGTAAGTGAAGGGATGTCATCATACTCTTCACGATTCAAAAGCAAAGTAAGTCAATTATTCTTGCTCTCAATGCAAGGAAAGGACTTGTGCAAATTGCACTCTGTCTCTGTGCTCCCCTATTACAAAGTAAGATTAACAGAAAGTAAAACGGGGGCAATCCTTTTTTATATAATATAGAAATTTCCAAATGTAGCCTTTGCACGGAAGGGGTGATGAATAAATCAGGTCATGTCTCCTATAGTATGGTGCTAAACAGTGAATTGTCTGGTGCTTCATTTGTTAAAGCAGCATTCATGACAATGAACTTGCTACCTCTAGTTTTCATCCTCCAATTCTGTTTGGTAGCTAGCCTTTATCATCCCTTAGATCCTCTAAATCCGAATGAAATTGATCGAATAAGGCTCACTATTCAAAATTCTAGCCTTGGCAATCTTCCTAATCTAACCTTTCATTTTGTTGATCTTGAAGAACCAGAAAAACGAGACGTACTCAAGTGGCTATCCTCGTCTGAACAAAATAAGTCCATTCCTCCTCGCCATGCCAAGGTGGTTATTCGAGCTAGAAAGGAGACTCGTGAGCTCATTGTTGACTTTGCCACAGGCACTATCATATCGGACCGTCTCTACTCCGGTCATGGATACCCTCCTCTCACTTTTATTGAGCTTTTTCAAGCTAGCAAATTGCCACTGAAGTACCCCAAATTCATTGAGTCGATTATGAAAAGGGGCTTAAATTCTGCCCAAGTTTCTTGCGTCCCATTCACCGTTGGTTGGTATGGACAAAATGCTACCAAACGAGCACTTAGAATTGCATGCTTTTACCGAGGACGATCAGTTAATGTGTTTGCGAGGCCTATTGAGGGAATAAGTATGCTAGTTGATGTTGATTCCATGCAAATTACTATGTATACTGATAGACTCAAGGCCCCTCTACCTAAGGCTGAAGGAACAGATTTTCGCTCAAAGAAGCAGCCTGAATCCATCGCATACAATGTATCGGATAGCGGGTTTACCGTTGAAGGTCACAGGGTTAGATGGGCAAATTGGGATTTTCATGTGGCATTTGATGCTCGGGCAGGAATTACTATATCAACAGCCTCGATATTTGATGCACAAGTAAAGAAATTTCGTCGAGTACTATACAGAGGTCATGTATCTGAGACGTTTGTTCCATATATGGATCCTACTAATGATTGGTATTTTAGGACTTTCATGGACATAGGAGAATTCGGGTTCGGCCGATCTGCTGACACCCTCCAGCCACTAGTCGACTGCCCAGCTAATGCCTTTTACTTAGATGGATACGTGACTGGTGCGGATGGGCATGCACAGAAAATGCCTAATGTCATCTGCATTTTCGAGAGATACAGCGGTGATGTAGCATGGAGACATACAGAGATTAATGTTCCCGGAAAAGTGGTAAGTTTCCTAGTCCCGCAAATATTTTCTTTGGGTGGACTTCCTAGAATTGTGGTTGTGAGTAAACTGTTTTCGCAGATAAGAAGTGGGGAGCCGGAAATCAGTTTAGTGGTCAGGATGGTGGCTACTGTGGGAAATTATGATTATGTTCTTGATTGGGAGTTCAAGAAGAGTGGGAGCATCAAAGTAGGGGTAAGCTTCTACCTATATTTTGGTGTTCCATAGTGGACCTTTCAGTATGTGCATCTTGACTGTGGAAGGGACACGATACAAGATCTCACCTCTCTGCTTTCTGTGTGAAGGCAGTTGAGCATTGAGTTACT
The DNA here is from genome assembly GCA_015731905.1 of Salix dunnii. NCBI lineage: Eukaryota > Viridiplantae > Streptophyta > Magnoliopsida > Malpighiales > Salicaceae > Salix > Salix dunnii. The sequence continues at coordinate 6,514,429 of CM027668.1, read as the reverse complement.
GAATAATTAACCCAAAACTTTTACTTTCTTTTTATTTTTTATTAGAATGTAGTTTAAGAATTGTACTAATCTACCTATTTGATACAGTAGTTATTTTTTAAAATATTATATTATTTTTTCAAAATTAAATTAAATTAGTATTTTTATTTTATTTTCACTATTTTGAGATAATGATGTCAAAATTATGGTAAATATATTTTTTTTTTTTGAAAAAAAAAACATTTTTTTAACACAATCTCAATATTAGATCTTGATTTAAAGTGTTGGTCTCTTTTGCATGATAACAACTCTTAAAATCCAAATAAAAACCTCTTTGGCTTTGGCTTTGGCTTTGGCTTATGTAGGTGGACCTGACAGGAATACTAGAGATGAAGGCCACCTCGTACACAAACAGCCAACAAATAACGGAAGAGGTCTACGGTACCTTAGTGACGGAGAACGCCATTGCCGTTAACCATGACCACTTCCTCACGTACTACCTCGACCTTGACGTTGACGGCGACGGCAACTCATTCATCAAAGCAAAACAACAAACGGCAAGAGTACCAGCGTTTCACGCCCGCTCGCCCAGAAAAAGTTACTGGACGGTCGTCAGGGAAACTGCCAAAACTGAAGCTGAAGCACGGATTCATCTCGGCTTGGAGCCAGCTGACCTCTTAATTGCGAATCCAAATAAGAAGACAAGACTTGGAAATCAAGTGGGCTACCGGCTAATTACTGGACAGCCAGTTAACTCACTACTGTCTGATGATGATTATCCACAAATTAGGAATGCTTATACAAAATATCAGGTGTGGGTGACTGCCTATAACAAGTCAGAGAGGTGGGCTGGTGGGTTTTATGCTGATAGAAACAGAGGAGAAGAGGGATTAGCGGTTTGGACCCGCAGGTAATTTTTGGGACATGAATTTTTATATTTTCCTTGATAAACGAATTGACAATGCTACTTACCGATGCAGCGTGATAATAATTAGTTTTTAAAATGTTTTTATTTGAAAATATATTAAAATAAGTTTTTAATTTAAAAAAAAATTATTCTTATAAAACATTGAAATATTTACATATAAATAAACTTATACTATTATTTTAAGAAAAAATAATAATAATTGTAACCATCTTTAGTGTTCTGCCTTGATTTTTGTTTAAACTATGGAATTGAAGCTCTTCTGATGGAATTCCAGAAGATCTGCACTGGAATCCAGTCCTTTAATGAGAGCTTCACTTTTGAGAAGCCATCTTGAATGATGATCGATATGTTTCTTTTTTTTCCTGTTTTATACTGTGGCTAATAAATTAGTGCGTGACAGTGGAAAACGTAAATGAATGATGATTCAAAGAAATGTTATTTGATGTGCAGGAATAGAGCGATTGAGAACAAAGACATTGTTCTATGGTACATCGTAGGATTCCACCACATACCATACCAGGAAGATTTTCCAGTGATGCCCACACTTCATGGTGGATTTGAGCTTCGACCTGCAAACTTTTTTGAAAGCAACCCGTTGCTCAGACAGGAGTAACTTATGCTAAGCTATCCTTTAATATGCTAAAGAATTCTTGGCCTGTACCCTTGTTAACAATAGCAAATTCCAATGTCATCCAAAAACCTAAAAGAAAAAAAAAAATGAACATGGTGGCTGTATTCTTGAACTCGAAACATTATTCAAATGGACTACGTATTAATTCCTTATTGTAGCAGATTGTAATTATCTTCTACATAGTTGTGATTAGAATTCTTACTTGTTCAATTATACTCTGTGTCTGTCACTGTCAATATGTATCTCCTATTCTGTACGGAGAGGGACTATAAAGAAGCTTTGTGCTTCTTGTATTGCGTATATGAATGAATTACGCGAAACTCATTACTAAATTATAAATGGTATAAGATAGATTTTCTAAAATCCACTGCAAATCCACTGAATTAAAATTACCCTCAATACAATGATCACCGAATCACCGCACTGAAAAATCAGGTTTCAGTGATGGTATAATACTCATTGAAACCAATTATGACACCTGGTCCCAAATTATCAAAATACAGATTGATGATCATGAAAAATTGGATTATATCATTGGCGACTCACCTCAGCCTGATGCAAAAGACGCCTCTTACTCTAAGTGGTGTCGCGACGGTGAGTTTTTACGTGCTTCGTGCCTCGTCATCCCCCGCATTTGGGGAGATAACGGCATGCGGTGAAAATGATGGGGTGTTTTATAGCCATAAAAATTATGACTTTAAATATAAGGAGTCGCCACTTAGTATTAAGGTCACTAGGAACTTAATGGTTTGCGAGAGTCTTAGGTAAGGGGAAGACGCATCACCCCCAGTACACCCTACCTAAGGTAAGTTGCATTGTTGTTTAATTATTTTTTCTAAGTTTATTTTTTACAATGCAATTAAAAAGAAAATATTTTTTTGTCTGCGGGTGTACTTTATGATATAATTTTACATCGCAGTTAGAAAATCTTTTGTTATCTACGAATGTACTTTACAATGTAATTTACATCTTAGTTAAAAACTCTTTTTTATCTATGGATGTATATTACAGTGTAAATTTACATCCTAATAGATAAAACAAAAATAAATTTAATTATTTTTTATATTTTGGCCAAATTCCAATGGATAATCATAAATCGATTACAATATCCGATTTTTGTTTTAAAATATGAGAAAGATGCAACATATTTTTTTATGAAAAATATGATGAGAAAAACTTTGAAATTTGGCTGTAAACATAAAAACAACATATTTTTATATTTTTTGAAGATTTTGTTTTTGTTTTTTGTTTTAAAATATTTTTGATTTTTTTTAAATAAAATAAAATAAAAATAATAATGAAAAAGGTGGTGGGCTGGGTTGCCCAGCCTAGATGGACCGAGAGGCCCATCACCTTTGGTGGTTGGGTCGGGAACAAAATCCAGCTCAACCTCCCACTGTTCATTACGTGAATAGTGGGCAACATGGGGAGTGAATTAATTCACCCCCCAAGTTGCAGCAAAGGAGAAGGTGAATAGTGAGATTTTTTTACTGTGACTAAAGGCGTACCTGTTAGTACCGTTTGGGTAAAGGAGGTCAAGGTGATGATTCCTGTAGTGGTGGTGTCGTCAACGATGACCTGTGGTGGCCGGATGGAGCTTCCATAGTCGTCGGGGTTACGTTGCAGCTGCTGCAATCGTGGCTTTTGCTTCGCCTAAAAGTGTGGCTTGATTGCTAGTGTATAGGGGAGGATCACGGTGGTGATAAAGGTGGTAGTCTTGGGTGCTTGACTGGCCTGAACGGTGGGGAGAGAGAGCTCGCTGCTGGCTGACGAGAGAAGGGGTTGTTGCACCGTCGGGGAGAAAGAGAGCTGCAACGGGCTGAGAAAGGATAGAGAGAGAGGGCTGGTAAGAAAATGGTCGAGAAGAAGGGATGCCATTGGAGACAAGGAAGATGAAGAGATTTCACGTTTTGTTGTCTCCCTTTCTCTGTGTATGGTTTTTTCTCTCTCGTTCTCTCTATGTAAACTCTCCCTTCTTTCTGCGTGATTTTTCTGGTTTTGCTACGTAAAATTTGCTCATTTTCCCCTCTGTTTCTCTTTTCTTTTTTTGCGTCGTTCTTCATTTTTTTTCTCCTTCGTTTTTTCTGTGTTTTTCTTCCCCCCCCCCGTATGCAGCGTTCATGGCTGCCTTTTATAGAAGAACCTGGCCTGCTACGGCGGCTGGCTGGTCGGTGACGTGGTGCCCTACAACAACAGCGTGGTGGCTGCTGCTGGTGGGCTGTCGATAGCATGGTGGCTGGTCAGCAGCACAGGTGAAGGTGGAAAAGGCAGCGGCAAGGTACTGTGGCAGCTTTGTGGTAGGCATAGTGCATTTTGGTCCTTTGATTTGTAAGTGTTCTAATTACACCCTTATTTTTGCACAATTAGCTTGGAAAAATTCAATTGCGTCTCCAAAACATTCTAATTTTCTCAATTAAGTCAGAATTAAACTCAAGAATTCAATTTTTCATCAATTAAGTCCCTAATAAAATTAATTTGACCAATTTAAAGCATAATTAAGTCTTTGCACTTAATTAAATTCTTCAATTGGATCCTAAATTAATTCCCAAACATAATAATACTTTAAATTAGCCTATGATTAAATCAAATTGGCCTATTCAAAATATAATTATGATTTTTTACTTAATTTTTACCTCGAATTTGTATTTTCTCTTATTTTGGGCAAAAAAAAAATACAATTTGGCTTCGAAAATATTCAAAACTTTCATCGTGATTTTCCACCGACGCCAACCCTTTTTATTTTATTTTTGTTATTTTTATTTTATTTTATTTCGGGGAGTAACCCAGAAATTGGGTTACGACAAGTGGTATGCAGAAAACCAAAAAATTAAAGGTTGGTTACTCACATCAATGACCTCAGAGATTATGAAGAGGTATCTTCCCTTACATACTGCTCGTGAAATTTGGAGTACTCTTGCTAAAGCATTCTAAGATGGATCGAATGAAACACAAATCTTCACTCTCAATCAGCATGCCTTCTCTATTTGCCAATCCAATCGTTCTCTTCCTACATGTTATGGTGAGCTAGTTGAAATATTTTAAGAACTTGATTACCGTGACAATGTTAAAACAAGGGACCCTGAAGATATTATTATGTATAAAACAACAGTTGAAAAATTAAGGATACTTATCTTCTTAAATGGCCTTGATGCTAAATTTGAGCAAGTACGAGGAGAAATACTTCGCATGGATCCAAGCCTTAATCTTGAGTGCACATATGCATATATTTGTCGTGAAGCAAATTGTCGAATCCTCCTAACTAGTGACCTAGCTACTTCTAATTCGATGGCCATGTTAGCTCATCGAAACACACCACCTGTTCGACACTCTGGTTCCATGACAACATCTTGCAACTTTGACGTTGGAAGCAAATAGTCTAACTCATCTAGATATTATACTCATTGTGGAGACACTGGACACACTAAGAGTCGCTGTTATGACATGATCGGATATCCTAAATGGTGGGATCCTGTCAAGCCTCCAAAACATAAAGGCAAGACTTCACCTGCATAATCATTTGTCTTCACCGTCATAACTGAAAAGTTATCACCTAATACTGATGTTACTGCATTACACATTTCCTCATAATCACCACGTAAGTAGTTTGATAATCCAACACCTATTGAATCTTGAGCATAGATAATTGATTCTGGATCAACTAATCATATATCCTTTGATACTTCTTCTATCTCTAAAATGAAACCATATAAAAAATATATCGTGTCTACAACAAATGGAACACAAGCCACAGCTGTTGGAAAAAGGGTCATTTTCTTTAAATAAGCTAAATTTGAACTTTGTCCTTATAGTTCCTTCCCTTAAATTTAATTTGATATTTGTCTCACAAATTACCATTTCTTTGAATTGTGTCGTGATTTTTTGGCCTAACCATTTTGTTTTTAAGGACATAAAAACAAGGAAGATGATTGGTTGTGATACTAAAAAGAGGAGACTATATTATATGGATCTCACATCATCTAGCTCAAATGTATTGTCTCAGTCATTATCAATTATCGGTTCAACATCAATGTCTAATATTTGGTTGTGGCACAAATGATTTGGACATGTTTTATTTGGATATTTAAAATATTTGTTTCCTGAATTATTTTTAAACACATCTCCACCATTGTTTAAATGTGAAACATGTGAATTGGCAAAGAGCCATTGTGCTCTCTTTTGTCCAAGTTTGAATAAAAGTCTTTTGCCATTTACATTTATACACTCTGATGTCTGAGGACATGCAAAAGTTCCAACTCTAAATGGATCATGTTGGTTTGTCTCCTTCATAGATGATCATAGTCGGATGACTTGGGTATGTCTGATGAAAACCAAGCAGGTTGTGTGCTCATTTTTTAAGCAGTTTTATTCAATGGTTGCTACTTAGTATAAAACTTCAATTAAGGTCCTATGCACTGATAATGGTAAAGAGTTTGTCGATCATGAGATGAAGCAATTCTTACAATGTCATGTATAATCCATCAAACTACATGCCCTTACTCCCCCAACAAAATAGGGTTGCAGAAAGGAAAAACAAACATCTCTTGGAAATGGTTTGAGCCATACTATTTGAAGTCAATATGCCCTTTCATTATTGGGGTGAGTCATTCACAACTATATCATATATAATAAATTGTATCTCATCTCGTATCTTAGACTCCCATTCACCACTTGATACATTAAACCAAAGTTTATCCTCATCATACACACCAAATCTGCCTTAAAAAGTCTTTGGTTGCACTGTCTTTGTACACATACCAGAACATACCTACCATAAACTTTATCCATATGCTCTCAGATGTGTTTTTGTTGGTTATGGTCTTCATCAGAAAGGATATTGGTGTTTCCATCCATCCACTCAAAAATTATATGTCACAATAGATGTAAAATTCCATGAACACCAAATGTATTTCACTCAAGATCCAAATACAAATCAGGGGGAGGAAAGTTTTAACATACAGTCTCTTGGTCATCAAACTAAAAGCATAAGTCACACTTTACTTAAACCTGAAACACCTGAACCAAAACACGAACCTGCGGAACTAGAACATAAGGATGCAGTAACTAAGCCAACAACACTGGACCTTCAACCGTGTGATCAACCTAATATAGCTGAAGCAATTATATCACAATAGTAATTGTTTCCACTTGATGCCTCCATTCCTCATGATTCACCATCAACCGATGAATTGCAGGTAAACCTTGAACCTTCACTCCACATACTTTCTAACTGTATCACCAAAGCAATTCCTAAAGTTAGCTATGAACCTGTTTGTACTTTTACCCCAAAATACCCACTAAAAAATTACTTGTCTTACCATAGGCTATAAAAAGCTTGTGAATCAAATGTTGTACATGTTCCTAATAGTGTGCAAAAACCAATCAAGGACCCTAGTTGGAAAAATGCAATGAATGAAGAAATGAAATCTCTCCAAAGAAATGCAACATGGGAGGTGATCGACTTACCTGCTGGAAAAAAAAACTTGTGGGATATCGACGGATTGTTTCAGATAAAAACAAGGTTGATGGTGATTTAAGAGGCTTATGCGACTTGTGGTCAAGGGATACAGTCAAACGTATGGGATTGATTATGTAGAAATTTTTGCACTAGTGGCTAAGATAATCATAGTCTGTATTATCTTGTCATTAGCTATAAATACATTCCTGCATGGGAATCTACAAGAAAAAGTATACATGGAGCTGCCTCTAGGATGTCAGTTATAGAGTGAAGGAAGCAAACAGGTTTGTAAACTATAAAAATCATTATATGGATTAAAGCAATCATCAAGAGCTTGGTTCGGTAAATTCACAAACTCTATGAAGGCATTTGGATATCAACAAAGTAGTTCTGACCACACCCTACTCATAAAGCATAAGGAAATGAAGTTCACAGTATTGATTATATATGTTGATGATATGATTGTAACAGAAAATGACTTTGTTGAAAAGGAAGCCCTACAAACTTATCTCTCTCAAGAATTTGAAATGAAAGATCTTGGACCTTTAAAGTATTTTATGGGAATTAAGGTCTTGAGATCTAGACATGGTATACTCTTGTCACAATGGAAATACAAAATCAATTTCCTCAATGAAGTTGGCATGTTAGCCTGCAAACCAAGTGATACACCTGCTGTTGAAAATGTCAAGTTGAGTTCACACTCAAATTAGATTCCTTCAGAGACTGGTAAGACGATTAATGTATCTTACACATACCAAAACCGACTTAGTATATAGCAGGTTTATGCACTCTCCAAGTGAACAACACATAAAGACAGTAATGCGTATCTTACAATATTTAAAGTCTTCTTCGGGTAAAGGAATTATGTTCACTAAAGGACACTTTGAATATTAAAGGTTATACCGATGCAAATTAGGCCGACTCATTTGATGACAGACGTTCCACTGCATGATACTTGACATTTGTTAGGGGAAATCTAGTTACAAAGTGAAGCAAAAAACAGAGAGTTATCGCTAGATCTAGTGCAGAAGCAAACTACAAAGGTATGACTAAAGGTGTATGCGAGTTGCTATGGATTAAAAATTTATTGTAGGAACTCAAGGTTTCATCAACATCTCCTATGAAATTGTACTATGATAACAAGGTTGCATGTTACATAGCTTACAATCTTGTTTAGCATGATTGAACAAAGCATGTGGAGATTGGCAAACACTTTATTAAAGAACTACTGGAAGCAAAGGTAATTGAAGTTCCTCATGTTCGATCGCAAAATCAATTTGCTGATATTCTCACCATGGCAATATTCAGTAAAGTCTTTCACCAAGTATTAGACAGGTTAGGCATGCAAAATATTCATGCACCAACTTGAGGGGGAGTGTAGCATATTGTAATTATCTCTAATTGTAATTATCTTCTACAGAGTTGTGATTAAAACTCTTAGTTGTTCAGTTATACTTTATGTCTATCACTATCAATATATATCTCCTATTCTGAAGGAAAAGGGACTATAACGAAGCCCTGTGCTTCTTATATTGCATATATGAATGAATTATATGGAACTCATTACTAAATTCTATACTTATGAAGAAGCATCGAGTGCCGAAACAATTAGATGCCCTACTTATATTCACATCTTTTGCTTTGGATATCTTCATAATCGGCAGTGTTTGTTAAGAGAATTTCAATGATAATCAACAACATTTGCATACTGAGCTGATAATTTTACGTGGAGATTTGACCATCATTTTCCAGCTTACAAATTAACTGCTCGATGCAATTCGTTTTTATTTTTGTATTTAGTTTTGTGGTCTTTCTTCTGCCTTCGTAACACGTAGAGGTTGACTTCCCATAAGGACTGCAAATTACTTGAGTAATTACACATTTATAGTGTTGCAAGTGTCAATGGCCACTATTAATGGCTAAGGAATGCACCATTGAAATCCAAAGTAGATGCTGACAGCTTTGGTAGAATATACTGAAGTTTTATGTTTCCGAAGACGTGTAGATTGGGTAGAGGAAGAGGTAGAAGATCGATCTTATCCTTGGACTGGTTTCTAAGCTGAATGATTTCTAGGAAGCTAGAGATAGTGTTAGGATGCGATCCTGAAGTATTAGATGATTTCAAGAGATTATAGAGCATGGCCTAAGCAGGATTGTGCTCCATTCATCCTGAACCAGTGCCAGGATGTCGGCCTAAATTAATGTACACTGTGTGAAAAGGCATATTGTTCTCGTTCTGATCTTATGAATGGAAACACAAAAATGCTAATATGTTTCGTACGATACTATACAGGACTTGTGCACACATAGAGAAGATTGGAAGCCTGGGTCATGGAGCCTAGTTACCTCAGCCTGAGAGGGGAAAGTGGAATTAATAATAGCAAATGAAGTTATTAGTCATTTGGTTGGCTTGTTAAAATCTTTATTTCAGCAGTTAAAAATTGAAGTTGACCATTTTTCTAAAAAAAAGAGTGGGGAGATGAATTATTTTGTTAGCAACCATATGATTTCTAGCATAACATTGAAACGTTCTAGCTCATCGAGTAGAGCTCTTGCAAGCTCTCTTGTTTTCGACAAGGGACTGCCCATTGCAAAGCTCCGCACCGCAAATACAGCAACATGCAAGCATTAAAGTGGAGACATATTTATTTGGCATTTCGAGAAACATGAAAGAAAATAGACTATGGTTTGGTGGTGCAATTCGACCAACGTACAGGCTTAGGAGGCAACACCTTGAGCACCGGATTGCTTTCAAAGAAATTAGTTGGCCGGAGCTCGAATCCAGCGCTCAATGTTGGCATCACAGGAAAATCTTCTTGGCAAGGGGAATGGTGATACCCTATTACATGCCATAATACTATGTCCTCATTTTCAATCTTTCTATCCCTGCACATCCAAAAAACAAAAATTGGAATATATTTAAGTAAATCATTGGCATGATCTCTACTGTTTAAGATTAGCAATGTAGTACCTGAGGGTCCAAACAGCTAAAGTGTCTTGTCCTTGGCTTTGATCAACATACTTTCCTCCTGCCCATATCTCAGACTTGTTATATGGGGTGACCCACACATTATAGTTAGAGAAGGCTCCACGAATTTGTGGATAGTCATCCTCTAGCAGAAGGGGGTGTGTAGCTGTCCCTGGTATCAAACGATAGCCATGATGGTTTCCAGGTTTAGTTTTCTTATTTGGATTCACAATTACCAGGTCAGATGGAGTCATCCCTAGGCGTATTTTCGCCTCCAATTCAGTCTTGGCTGTTTCACTAACAACAGTCCAATAACTCTTCCTTGGCGAGACTTTATCATTCACATGTTTGGTTACCAAATTTTTCTTAACAAAAGAATTGGAAACACCATCAATGTCAAGATCAAGGCGGTAAGTTAGGAAATGATCATGGTTTAAGCCGATTGTATTGTCTCCTAACAATGTACCATAAACTTCTTCATTTATCTGATCCACATTAGTGAATGTTGTTGACTTCACTTCAAGAACTCCACTTAAACCAACCTGTTGAAGCATAGAATTTGTTGCAAACTTGAGGATATGATCATGATCAAGGTCGATTATAAAGCCAGACCATTGTCTACACCTTACCTGAGTTTTGATAGAACCACTAGGCTTGAATTCCCAGTCTATTATATGATCGTAGTTACCGATCGTGGCAACCATCCTCACTACTAGACTCACCTCGGGCCTAGTCTCAGTGATCTGAAAATAACATAAACATTTTTCAATCCTTTATATATATATATATATATAGCTGAATGAAACCGAATTCAATGGCTCTAATATATAACATTACAAGAATGTTTACCACTCGGTTTGGAATCCCCAACTCGGTATGTCGCCACATGATATCTCCAGCGTGCCTTTCAAATATGCAAAAAGCATTTGATACTTTCACCGTTGAGCCGTCATGTGCTGCATAGTAGCCGTCCATAAATACTGCATTATTTGGACAATCGGCCAGGGGCACCAATGAAGCAGCATTTTGACCAAACCCGAACTCTCCACAATCAAAAAATGTTTTGTAGTAATATTCCTCTGTTGGATCCATGTACGGGACAAAGAGTTCAGATATGTGTCCTCGGTACAGCATGCTGCGATAGGTGTGCTTTTTTGGATCATAAATTGATGCTAGAGATATAATTGGTCCAACTCGGACATCAAATGCCAGATGAAACACCCAATTGACCCACCTGATTGGCATCAAATTTGTAGTTAGTTGTTTGCCAAGCTTCTGAAAATAAATTAAAATAAAAGGAATGACAAATAATTATTTATCGAATCAAGAAACGCCACGGACAGCTTCCTGTCTTGTTTTCCATTACACGGTAGGGCATTGTTCGATTAACCAAACCCGTCTGTAGTATGCGGAAAAAATGAAGCTCGTTTGCATAAATGGTAATAGTTCAATCGCTTTTTTTCCCATTGAAATACCAAAAATAAAGTCATTTTTTATTTTGAATGTTACAAAAATAGAAATTGAATTGAGGAGGGCGGCAAAACAAGCCATACCCCACTCTCTCTTTCCATAAAGAGAAACGAGAGATAAAAAGGGCGGCGTGTAACCATTCACTTGATAAAATAGGTTACTGCTCGCAATATAGTGATTCAAATTAATTTCTTAAGAAAAATCTAAAACAATAACATTTGGATTATGAATAACTCTTTGGTTTTGTCATAAACCGGTCTAGCAAATCAAATTTAAAAACCTTTTATTTAACTCGTTATGAATCCTAAATTTCAAATTAAAATAATGTGTGTTATATCAATATGATCTAGTCAATTTAATAGATTTAAAAAAATATTAAAGATTAAAAAAAAAACACCATTTAAATCAATAGAAACCACCTAGCAACTCTAAAACAATTCAAAATCAAGCTTGATACAATGAAATCAATTAAATCCTAAAAATCAAAAACAACTTGATCTACCTATAAAACCATGTTTAGAGGGGGCAACAACGTGTAAAACTCTTGTCAGCAAGTGAAACTTTTTTATACTAATTTTAGCTATTTTAATTTAAAAAATCCAAGACAATTAATAATTCTTTCTATTTTTTATCATTTTCTAGCAAGTTTTTCTCTTGCCTAAAACAAATAAAAAATAAACAAGACGAAAAAAACCAGTTTTATCCTCGTTTTTTTAGTATAATAGGTAATAATTTTTAAGAAAAACAAAACCTAAACACCATTTCATAATAATAATTAAAAAAAAAAAAAAAAAAAGGTGCCTAACTTAAGCACCACAAATGAAATCAAAACCTGTGTATGATTTGCCACTTATCACGTCACAGTTTGATTAAAAGTTTGACTTTAAACATCGAAAGCATTGTATTCTCACGAGGAGAGTTCGACTTTGCCACCCTAGACGGCTAGAAGTTCGAGGAACAGCTGGCAGCACATCACTGCAAAATTACACGATATCACGTGCATACTTTGTCTTTCATGGGAGTATCTCGTGGACGAGAGAATATGTATCTGTACCCGTCTGATAGAGCTTAATTTTAAAGTATTTTTTATTTTACAAGACAAATTAAATTAATATGTTTTAAAAATTTATTTTTGATATTATCAAAATAATATAAAAATAATAATTTAAAATTAAAAAAAGTTTATTATTGCAAAAAAAAATATAAGATCAAGATGATTTTAAATTTTAAGAAATAACTCATATTTAAAAAAAAAAAAAAAACAAGACATTTTACGGCTATCATATGCTAACATTATCGATAAATAAATTAACAAATCAGCACTAATCAGCAGTCAACTAAGATTCGTATTAATAAATAGATTAAAAACACAATTTAAAAAAAAAAAAAAAGTCTTTAAGTATTTCCATGTTTCTTTCAAAAGTCTTTAGTTGTTTAATTTCTTCATCCATTTTTTCCATGCCTAACAAACATAGACATGACATTTTCAGCAAAAATAGTCAAATCATTTTTCTGCTGGTACATGTGTCTGTAAGTATCTTCTTATAATATTTTTGATTGTTTTGTTATATTTATATTAAAATATTTATTTTAATTAATATAAATATAACAAAACATTCAAAAATATTATAAAAAGATACTTAAAAATTAAAATTGATTTTTTTCTCAAAAATAATTTTGAAACAAAAACAGTTGTCCTGCAATAACTCCAGAGCTATAATTCCAAAGCGTGCATTCGGGTGTGGACTGCTGGTCGAAAGTTACTTAAGGATAGCTAATCGAGGAAAGCAACTACGGTCAATCTAATAGAATTGGAGGTGTTTTCCACCCGTCACATAAAAAATATCAGCTAGAATAATTTCTTTTTTTCTTAAAAAAAGAAAAACAATATCAGCTAATAATGTCACAGGCATTTCTAAAATCTATAGAAATATAATCTTTTGTTCAAAAACGAAATGAAAATAAAAATTCAGAACGTGCGTGCATGGTCACAAACTTGAAACGAACAATCAACATTGAATTTGGAGGATACCTTCGAGAGAAATCCAGTGTGTTTTTTTCTAGTGGTCCTATGTATGATTTTGTCCAGTGCTTCCATGTCCTCCTCACTGTCGTTGTCTACAAATTAAGGGCCAAGGAGAAAGAACATTTCCCATTTCTGATCCACATTTTTCACATACGTTCAAAGTCTGGACCTCGAGTATACATACTGAAACTTCCAATTATATGTAATATTGGCCATGGATGTTTCAACGCCACTCATTGCTGCTAGCTAGAATATCCGATACCAATATTCTACTTATTTGACACCTCCTGTAATAAATATTTTTTAATGCTCATTATTTATATATTTTCTCTTAAGAGCAATAATATATTTATGTATTCATAACGTCAGGTACTGGATTTTAAAAAATTAAAGTATCCAAGGTTTCATATACGCATCCATGCTTCAAAGGTACACAATATACTCTTTTTTTTCCCTGATCAACTGTCAGTTATTTGATAAAAAAAAAAAATTCATTTTGTCAGGTATAAAATGGCATGTAAATTATATTGTGAAGTCATATATGGTTTTGCTTAACATGATGAGGTTGCAGAAATAAAATCAACAATAATTCATTCGCATTTTAACAAAATATTAGTATAAATTTGATATAGAGGTTTAATTTTCCATTAATCTGAAAATAACTTTAATAAAAATGCACACTAATCACAACTTATAAGTCCGAGGATGGGCTTAGGGTAATTAGTTCATTTCGATTAGGCTCCTTTATATACCTTGCAACTTGACCTACGACGCTATTCCTTAAATCTAGTGTTGCCTTTTAAAATATTGATAGTTAGATTAGAATTTCATTAATCTAAATATATTAGTATTGGTGTGGAATTTAAGTATTTTCAAGCATAGAATGTGTGAACGGTTACTAAATTCCTTAATTGAATGAGATCTGAGTATTTAAAACTGCAATCTCAAATTTGTTTTGTAACCCTAATTTTTAAAACCTGAACGTAATCTTCATATTTTACGTCATACACACACACACACACACACCCCATGGCCAGGTCAAATAATTACAAGAGAAGTATCAAGATGAGTGATGATGAGAAGAAGAAGAGAAACAAAATATGAACAGAGAAAAAAACCTGATAGTATGGCCTTCAATCTCGAAGCCTGGTCCGTTCGCTTGCATGATGGCTGCACCGTTGATACGGGGACCAAAAGGAGGTTTCTGCTTGGAAAATCTGTAATCAGTTCCATCAGCTTTCGGCACCGCAATCTTGAACGTGTCGCTGTACTCAACAATCTTCATTTTATCAAGATCGACAACTATTTGTATACCTTCTATTGGTCTAAGGTATAGATTAACGGTGTCCTTGTTATAAAAACATTGAACCTTTATCACCCTTTTAGTTCTCTCAACTCTTCCAAACCACCCCACTGTAAATGTAGAACAAACAACATATGAAACGTTAAGGTCTCTCTTTTTAGCTGATTCTATAAAGGGACCGTATGTTAATGGCAACTGAATCGCATCTATTTGCTCGTCAGATGTAAGTAAAGGGTAGCCAGGTCCCTTGTAAACTTCATCATGTACAATGATCCGTTTCGATAAGTCGACAATAATTTCATGGGTTTGTTCATTTACTCGAGTAAAGACTAGGGCCCGGCGAGGAAGGGTTTTGGTGCTGGGTTTCGACAGCCATGAAAAAACAATTGGTTTTTCTGGCTCATCTAATCCTACATATTGGAATGATATTCTGTTGTTTGAGTATGATTTCTTGACAATGGTTTGGACAAGGGTCAACTCTTTTGGGGATAGAGGGTCGAGTGGGTGCTGCGCGCCCTTGTAGCCAGAAACAGGCGAGATAGTAAGGCTAGAGAAGAGCAACATGAACACCATTTTCAATTTTGAAGCCATGGCTATGAAGGAACTCTGGTGCTTCTTCATCCTTAAATAGGCATTTTGGACGTTTTGCTCTTCATCGTAGCTGTCAAAATACAATGATCTTGGCTGACGTACTAACCCACCTAACTATGTTAAGTTTATGATTATGGGACTGGTTAATGACTTAATTAATCTAACTACCATATTAATGATTTTATAACTATATGTTATAATTACGGGACTGGTTAATGATTTAATGAATCTACGAAATTGAAAAGATTCAATTAAAACCCAAATCTAGATAAATTATTTGTTTAATTATCATTAATTACTCTAATACATTTTTTTTATTTCTAATCATTTAAAAGTAAAAGACTCGTTAAAATACTAATATCAAATCCTTAAAAAAAATTAAATCGTTAAACTCGGCATAGCTATTATTTAATTTTAAAATCTAGGCGTCCAACATTCTAAAAAAGACATTTTTTTTTTTAAATATATATATATATATATATTGGATGCATAAGAATAATAATAAAAAAGAGTAAAATAAAATAGGCTTTGGTCCATTGTGGAATACCATTAAACTATATCCTTAGAAAATATTGTGAAATGATAAATGAATCGTTTTATTTATTTATTTTGCAGTTTTTCTGTTTTATTCATTTTCTTATGAGAATATCACCACAAACCAAAAAACCTTTCACAATAATAAAAACATAAAAATACACGAAATTAAACATGCAAATGATAATAATAATTGGGGGTTCGAAATTGTTTTAGGGACGGGAAAACACCAGAAATCTCTGGAGAAATCTGAGACCACTGGTAGGCGTGTGATACACTCTCCTCCTATTTACTTTTCTGGATTGGATAGCGCGCGCTCATCACGCGCCTAAGATCAAATTGATTTGGGGTTTTTCTTTCTTTGACGTCTTGGGAGCTGCTGTGAGACAGAGGTTGAAGGTTTGGGCTTCAATGTATTGGTCGGGTGGTTAGGCGACATGGCGGTGGTCTATGGTTGTTCGAGTCTGGTTTCTGTCATGAGTAGCAGTGACATCGAGGAAGGTAGTGGCTGAGGTCGGAGCTGTCATGGGTGGCAGTGACGATGAGGAAGCTGTTCGTTGCGGTGGTGCGTTGCTGCCACCGTTGATGACAGTGGTGATCACGGATGGAGTCAGTGGAGAGGTATCTGTCGGTAAAAGGCTGTTTTGGGGAGGACTTGATGATGGGTCTCGTTTATTGGTCGGTTTCGACTTCGTTCGTGGTGGCGATGACATAGATGACAACAAGTTCAACTGACCCTTTAGGAGAAAATGGCCAAGTTTGAAAATTTGCATGTAAGTTTAAAATTGAGTTGGACTTTAGCTTAGGAATTGGATTAGATGAAATCAAATCAAGCAGACAATTTTGCGAGGGGCACATATATCTGCGTGCTTGATGTAAGATCGACGGTTATCCAAAGCCCCCTGTTCTTGACTGAGCAAAGCTTGACGATCAGAAAGTGGTGGCATTGTCTCTTTTAGCTTGACCGGTAGGTGCTATCTAACTTGTGACAATAATATTCATTCCATATACCATGCAAAGTATTATCAAAATGAGAAAATATATCAAGTCAAAGGGATCGAGAGAAGAAAAGTAATTATTATCAAAAAAACAATTATTAACGTGGTTTCTAGGTCCATTTATGTTTATTTTTATTGATTTTAAAGTTAATAATTATATAAATATTTAATTATTATTATTATATTATCAACCATATAACTCATATCACAAAAAAAAAAAAAAAATCTCAAAATCTCAAAATCTTGTTACTATATCACAGCTGGTTGATGTATTTAAATTTTGTTTGATAGTACGACTAATCATGCAGTCGGACGCACTATAAAATAAACGCTTAAAGCATGTTTGCTTACGAGGTATACAGCGCGACATACATGTACGTGACGTGTGACGTGTCTCATTGACAAATACAAAAACTCGTTCGAGAATAATAAAACTATGAAGTAACTTGTCTACACGTTGTGATTTTTTTATATAGAAAATTAATTTTTTTTTATCATAATTGATTATTTTAATATTTAATTAATAAAATTATAATAAATAAAATTTGTTAAAAATAGATTTTATCCCCTAAGAAAAGTGATTTATATATTTTTTAATTGTAAATAACTTGAAAAAATTTGTCGATCCATTTTGTTTATGTGTTACTCGTATTTTTTTTATTTATGTAATATTAGATATGAAATATTATATATAAAAATATTATCAATGTAATTTTTTAACCAAAATAACATAAAATCTAAGAATTAATTTTTTCTAAGAAATACAATCTAGAAAAGAGAGGAAATAATTAAAATTAAAAATTAAAATTAAGAGCGTATATATATAAACATAGATAAAAATAAAATTATTTAGAAATATATATAAAAAATAAAATAATTAAAATTAAAAGTATATAGGTCTAAATAAAATCAAAATATGTAAATAATTTTAATCAAAGTATTAAATTAAAAAAAAAATTAAATGTGTTTCAAGGAAAAAATAAATATTTTTTATTTAGTTTCAATCCATTTATTTTTCAGTAATTTTGGTATAATTCTAAATAATTTGTTTGTCATTATATATCTATAATCTTAGTTTTAACTTTTAATTTTTATTAGAAATTCTTTTTGTATTAAATGTAGTTTTGGTTAAAAAATAGAGTAAGTTCACTATTAGTAGTGTGAAATGGAAGTAAAACCATTTATTATGCATGTATAATTAATCTTTAGTTGTTAGTTATTTGTTATATTTTTAAAATGTGAATACTGAACAAATATCATAATATATAATTATTTTTAAGAGAACAAACATTTAAAATAATAATTTTTAAATGCATTATTTTGAATAAAATGAACATATTAAAGAATTATATAATTAAAAGTCTTATAGATTGATTATTTCGCTCTAATGTATAGCATTATTAACAAATCATGAACCATTAATATTTTTGACACAATATAAAATATAGTTTTGTTTGTGGCGAAGTGCAGAGCAAGTGACTCATATACTTTTTTATTAATAGATAACTTGATCAAATGTTTTCACCTGTTTTATTTATGTATAACTCTGTATAATTTTTATTCATCTAATATTAAATCTGAAATATCGCATATAATAAAGCTATAAAATTTAATTTTTTAAAAAAAATATCAACTGATAAATTATTTTGATTATTATTGTCATTATTATTATCATGATCCTTAAATTATCATAATTATTATAACTGTTATTATAAATATTATTATAAATAAGTCATATTCTAATTATTATTGTTCATATTATTGATGACACTGTAAATATTGTTAGAAAAAAAGTAATTTTTTTTTTTAAAGTTTATAAGATTTATTCCTCATATTATTATATTAAAAGTATTTCAAAACACTCATGCTAATTGTCTAATTATTTTTCAAAAAAACCTTTATATATATTAAGGTTCTAATATTAAATAAATATTAAAATATATAATTAGTCTCTCTCTCTCTCTCTCATATATATATATATATATATATATATATATAAACTCATTATCTATAATAATCATTATCATTGTTTTGAATGCCTTATCTATAATAAATAGAATTTTAAACACCTAAAAATATTTAAAACAAAACAATTAAAAAAATAAATGACAAAAAAATATTATTAGATTTAAGTAAATTATATGACCTGAAGAAGATATAAAAATAAAAAAAAAAAAAACAAAGAGAAAGAGAAAAAAAATAATAAATATCAATTTTCAAATAATCACCACCATAAATTAAAATTTAAACATTCAAAAAACTCTAATAACAATGAAAATAATAAAAATTAGAAACAAAAACTAAGAGCATATACATATAAACATAGATAAAATATAAGAATCATTTAAAAAATATGTAGAAAAAAATAAAGAAATTAAAATAAAATCCAAGATTAAAAGTATAAGGACTAAAATAAAAAGCATATGTATAATAAATTTTATTTAACAAAAAAAAATGACAAAACAAAAATAATTATTATTATATTTAAAAACATTATTTGACCTAAAGAATAAATAAAAAATAAAGAGAAAAATTAATAAATATCAATTTTCAAATGATAACTCCACAAATTAAAATTTAAACATTAAAAAACTACAATACTGATAACAGTAAAAATAATAAAAATTAGAAACAAAAACTAAGAGCATTTACCTATAAACATATACAAAAATAAGAATCATTTAAAAAATATGTATAAAAAATAAAAAATAAAAATCAAAGATTAAAAGTATAAGGGTTGAAATAAATAAATAAATAATTTAATTTAAAAGAAAAAAAATTAAAAAATCTAAACTTTCATACTGAAAAAATTAAAGATTTTAAATTAAGACCAGAAATTAAAAGATTGAGGACCGAAATGAAACAAAATTTTATAATCAATTTGAATTGAAGGAAAAATTAAATCGAATTAAAACCTTAATACCAAAAATATTTAGAATTTCAAACCAATCAAGAAATGAAAAGACTACAGATCGAATTAAAATCATAATATATAATTAATTTTAATTGAAAGATGAAAATAAAACAAATCAAAAATTATATAACAGAAATAAGGATCACACAACACAATCGAATGATCATAACTACAACGAAAACCCAACAAATAGCGGGGGTTAACGTGCAATTTCGAATGCAGGAGAGAGAAAAGAGGAAAATAACTTCAATGGACCGCTGACACTCCTCTAGCCACAGAAGAAAGAGAACATGGCGGCGAATAATTCTATATACCGGTAAAGTATTTTTCAATGCCGTCAAATGTCACACATGCCATTTAAAACCCGTGTGAGAACAGAGATGGATAATGTGTAAAGATGGTAAATTATGACCACACCCCTACAGATAACTCATGAATTTTATCTTTTATGAGAGTATTAACATATTTAGTCATGTTGAAAACATATGCAAAAACCCTATTGACCCCAACATGCACTGTGTATTTTTATCTTATATAGGGGTACTTTTGTATTTGGACATGTTAAAAACATATTCAATAACCATACTAACCCCAACATGCACTTTATATTTTTGTCTTATACAGGGATATTTTTATATTTAACAATTTTAAAAAAATACAATAACCTTTATGCTCCTAGCAACAAATGTTTATTTTTATCTTATATGTGAGTATTATGGTTATTTTACTGTTCATGGAAAGATAAAAAATAAAAAATACCTCATATCCAAGACTAAAAAGGCAATAAACAGAGGGGCAGAATAATAATTCTTCTATTTCAATTCATGTTAGTTTTTAAGTGTAGATAAACAGTAAAATTTCTATTCTTTAAAATACCGATCACCTTTAACTATTTTATAAAAAGTAGATCTGATCATAGTTTTTACAAGGTGCTAAAATAAACGATGGATTGCACTGACGTGGAATTAGAAGAGAAAATGTGACAGAAAAAAGAAATTTATGTTGCTTAGGCCTTTCTTCTCCTCTTCTTGCCACTAAATTCTTATGTTCCACTCTATCCTTTTCTCCAGCGCGGTCCCCTCTCCACCAGTCTCTTTCTCTTCTCCCTTCCACTCGAACTTCTTGTTGCCTGTTTTTCTAGGCCGGACATAAATCCCCATCTCTATGAGAATTAATTCTTGGGAATTAAGTTCTGGCCACTGATATTTCGTTGCTTGATCCGTGGATCAAATTTCTTGAAAATTAAATCATGCATCAAAATGTAAAATTTAGTTGGTGGTCTAGAGGGGCTAACTGATTGGGTGGGAGAGCATGTTTGGCACTAAATTGATGGTGGGTTTTAGAGTTAAGGTTTGATTTTTTGTACCATGTAAAAGAGTAGTTTTTTATTTATTATTATTATTATTATTGTTATTCGTGGAGATGGATCAGATTTTGAAAGCTAAATCTTGAATTGAGATTGAAAGGATAATTGTTAATCTTGAAGGGAGGTGCATTGACTGAGCAAGTTTGAAATGAATATTGTAATGATTTTTGTGATTCATGTCGTGCTAGCAGCCACCATCTCATACTTATTTATGAGTTATCATTGAAATTCATATCTTTGTGGTTTCGTTGTATGTTTTATCCAAAATATTTGTGATTTCATCATGTTTTTCTTTCAGGTATATTCAATATTGGTTTATAGATTATACTATAAGATTGAACTAGGTATAAAATATTTGATTTTCTCTAAAATTTAAAAAAAAAAAACAAAAAATCACTATTTCAAACACATAAAAATACGAAGTTGAATTTTTTTTTTCAAGTTTAAAAATGCAAAAATAGATAGTATAATAAGTTTATATATTTATCTGTTTAACTGAAATGTCAAAATCATTCATCAGATATTTTTGTTATTTTATATTAAAAAATATTAGGGTTGAGCTGTAAACTTTAATATTTAAAGATAAAAATCTTTAATATATAGAATGCTCTCAAGTTTTGAATATACAAAACAATAAATACGATACTAAAATTTAAATTTAAAATTAATTAGATTTTGAATCTATAAAATAGAAACTCTAAGAAAGATTTATCTTGTAGAAAAAAAGTAATAAATTAAAATTTAATTTAAAAAAAGAATTAAATAAGAATGCACATTATCATCATTAATAACAATTATATGAGATATGCTGAAACTGATTCGGGAATTAACGACGTTATCATCATTAATTATAAGGCGAGGTTCAATGAACTTAAAATGAGAGCAATTTTTATGATGGCAAGTTGCCACTTGGGATGGGAGATTTGTCCAAAGATTATTAAAAATCGTAGGTGGTAATCACATTGGCCATTAAAACAACCTCGTCACATTTGCCTCTCCTTCAAATTCATTGACTTATAAAGTTGACAGAAAAAAAAAAAAAAAAAAAAAAACATCTCACGTATTATATTGAAGTTAAGATCCCAGACGGCTCCATTTCTTGCTTGCTATGTTTTATTTTTTTCAATACTGAATAACATTGTTTGCGGGTGACCATTAAAAAAAACAATATAAAACAAGTAAATATTTCACTATATTTTTATATACAAATCATTATGGATTTCACACAAGGAAATTATCTTTATGCCTCTCGGCTCACAGATTTTAACCCTTAATTACGAGGGCATTTTGGATAATTTAGAGGACTTTGTGGCCTTTACATATTGTTTGAGGTGTTTTGTTTTATTTTATTTGCATGGTGATACTATCTATTTATCTTTGTGTGCTGATAAGAAGACAAATATTGGTTGGGGTATTTTTAGTTTTTTATTTAATGTTGAACAGTTTAATAATGATTTTACCCTCAGTTGGGTCACAAACAATGTTCTATAGGCAATGACAGTTTAATTTCTTTCATGTTTTGTACATAGTAAAAGTATTTAAATACCTTAAAAACGACAAAAATAAAGATGTTATGTTGGGGGCATGGTAGTCCTTTCACACCTTGTTTTTTCGTTATTGCTAGGTTCAGGGATCTTTAGATAATTTTGTGTTTTTTATTAATTTTTCTTGAAGTTACTACAGGCATCGTTTCCAGACACACTATTAGTTTTCACGTATAGATGTCATTCAAGCGACACATGTGGTGTCTATTGGTGGTTGAAAATATCTGACCGACGTGTCTCCAAGTACGCTGCCATGTTCTCTTTCTTCTCCTGGTGTGCGTGTTGTTGTATGAATGGCGGAGAATTGCCGGTGATCAGTTTCTATTCTCTCTCTCTTTTTTATCTTTTGTAGCGACAAAATACATGTCAGTCCTACATGTTTATGAGTGTTTCATTTCGGTCTTCGGTTTTTTATTTTAATTTTCTTTCTGATTTTTTAAATAGAAGTTATGATGTCATTCAATTGAAATTAATTATATATGTTACTTTTCATTTCAGCCCTTATTATTTTGATATTTTATATTCATTTAATTTTTTTTGTTTATAGGTTTTGATTTATTTCAATTTTATCCTCCAATTAAAATTGATTACATATGTTATTGTTCATTTCATTACTTGTATTTTTAATTTTTTAAAATTACAATGCTATTTTATCTAAAAATCCCTATATTTTTTCGGTCTCAATATTTTAATTTGTTATAGTTTTGTCCATAAATTAAAATTAATTATATATTTAATTTTTTATTTTGGTCCTTATTATTTTAATTTTTTTTGTTTAGTATTAATTTTTATGATTTTTTTAGTCATTCCTAGATATTTTTATTTTTTTGTATGTATTTATGTACCAATATTTTTAGTTTTGGCCTTTAATTTTTGACGTTTTATTATTTGTTAGAGTATTATTTTTATTCAGTTCATTCCTAAAATTTTAATTATATTGGTGATCATTTTAAAATTTAAATTTTCTTCCTTTTTCTAGTATTTTCTGTTATTTTTATATATTCTTTGGATGAAATAATTTTTTTTTTGCTCATAATATTTATTTTAGTTGTGTTTTTTGTTGTTGTTTTTGTTTCTTTGTTGTTAAAGTTTTTTTGTTATTCTTCGATATAATTTTATAGTCTTGTTATTTATGCAATATTAATAATTTTTTTCATGATTTTTTTCTTCCTTGTTTTTTTATAAAAATATTTTTTTATTCTTCATATTTTAAATGTTTGGACAATGTAGATGATAATAATTTTAAATGTTATAGTCATGATAATAATTATAATATAATGATGTATTTTCAATCATGTTTTTTTCTTTTTAATTTATATTGAATTTTGTTCAAATTTATAGTATGATAAAAAAAAATTTATAATATCAATATTATTAATACTTTTTAAGTTGAAAAAAATAATAATTTTAGCTGCGGAATAAGAGGTGTTCTCACTGTATGGAGTACTATCTAATTATTTATCGTTTACATCTGCTCAGATTTTTTAAAATATTAATTGTATTTTGTCAGTGACTGAATTGTGCATATTGCTGACACGTGGCCACTTGACCTCTATCAGTTCCCGTCCTTCCAGTTCTCTTTCTTTCTGTCATAAACCCATTTACTTCTCTTTATTTTTTATTTGTTATAAAACCAATTCAACTTAACTAATCAAGGTGCGCAGAACCAGATTATCAGCTGACACGTGTTTCTAGGATAAGGAACCGCGTAACTGGTTTCGTTTCTACTTTACTGAAAAACAAATCACAAATCTTTTTTCTGAAGTTTCTTTCTTTTTACTAGGCTCCAAGGCTGGCCCTCAAGAGCTTGCGATCCATCACGAACCGGGCCTACGCTTAAGATCCACAACGATTGATTGGGTAGGATCGAACCTGGGCCAGGAAAATTAGATCGAGCCTGACCCAGGCTCCAACAGAACCTCGCCTGGCCTTTGAACAGGCTTCTGTCTCGTTCTTGCTTCTAGAATGAATTAGGTTTCGTGCTGCCAGCAACCTTGATCCTGATGCTAGTTATTGAATTATTCCAAATTAGTATAGTAAATTTAAAATATTATATGATTTAAAAAATAGTGAGATAATATATTTTGTATATGCTATGGTTAAACAATATAGTATTTATAAATTATAGTTATTCATAACATTGATATTTAAAAAAGAATTATAAATTGGATAGAGGACGGGGAGAGAGTAATTTTTTTTTTAAAAAAAAAAGATTTATAAACAATATTTAAAGACATATTGAAATTTTAATTACAACACTAAATAAATTTCATGAAACCTAAATAAAACAACAATGAACCAAATGAGACATACTTATATAAAATATAAATGAATCACTTATATTATCATCATCATCATCGGTTTAGAGATTTTAAAACATACAAGTACATGCTATAAAAAAAAGTATTTTTTAAAGAAAAAACAATAGATAAAAAGATTATCGAGTATAATCAGACTAAATTGTTAAGTTTATGATATAGTATATGAGATCGAGATAATTCCACGTGAAAGAATTCTAAAAGCAATCACAAAACTTAATCCCCAGCAAATTCAACACTAAAAATAAAAAATAACATTGTAAAACAAAACTATACAAAATAGATTGAATTCAATGTAGGCTAAGTTTTCCAAATAGAAGAATTCACGACGCCAAATTCACAATTAATAAAATGTTAATGGATAAACTTGCAAGGAAATAATAAAAATGATCCAAAAAAAAAATCACAATCATATAAACAATAACTAAACTCGGTATAAAAATTAATTGAAAAGGGATAAAAAAAAACTAATAGGAATTAGAAGATTGATTATAAAGTTTAATTAAAAAAAAATGACAGTACAACATTCAATCTTGGCAGGCCTCTCTAAATTCCCCCAAATACATATATACAGACTCAAAGAAAGAGGTTAGCGTGACACTTTTAACATCACCTCTGAAAAGTGAAACTAAACCCAGCACGTCCAGAGCACATTGAGAAAAAAAAGCTAAAAAAGATATTGAAGTAGACACAAATTATTATGCATTTTAATAGTATAATTATTATTTTATTTTTCAATGAACTTCTATCTTGATCTTACAATTAAGGGTATTTTAGATTTTTTCAATAGACAAATTAGCATTAATAGGATGTTTAGGGGTATTTAGACTTTTTCAAGGGATCAATTGGCATTAATAGGATGTTTAGGGGTATTTTAGTCTTTGTTGTGTATTTTTTACATAATAAAACTATTATTTTACCCTTACCTGCAAGCATAAAATAATTGTTTACCCATAGATATTTTTGATCTTTTACATTTCTATGCAAAGTGAAATAAATAGTCATATTACCCTCGTATAAGACAAGAACCATGAATTGTCGACAGGGATGTCCTTGGCATTTCATATTTTTTGAAAATATCAGGGACACTACCCAAGATGATCGAAGACGTGATAGTGGTTAATTAATCTGTTTTTACTACTCTTCTCTCTCTTGCATATTTTAAATGACAATCTCTTTTATTTATGATTTGTTCATTTCAAGCCTTGATCTTTTGATTATGTGGTATGATTCTCATTTATGTAATATAAGTTTTTGATTTGTTTTAATTTCGCTCTTCAATTGAAATTAATTATATATTTTATTTTTTTTGTTTTATTTTAAATCCCTTAATATTTGGATTGTTTTCAATTTTGTCCTTCACTTGAAATTATATATATATATATATATATATATATATATATATATATATATATATATATATATATATATATATTGGTCCTTATTTTTTTAATCTTTGATTTGGTTTTAAATCCCCTAGTATATTCGGTATCTAAGTTTGTATTTTTTTTCAATAGGGTACTTGGATTGAAATTGATCATATGTTTTATTTTCATTTTGACACTTATATTTTCAATTGTTTTATTTGATTTTAATTACATTATTTTTTTATATATGCATGCATTAATCCCTATTTTTATCTATATTTATATGAATATGCTCTTAGTTTTGTTGAGATTGTATTGTTTTATTTAGTCCTTAAATTTTAGTTCGTGGAGGTGATCACTAGAAAAATAATATTTATAATTTTTTTTATTCTTCAAGTCAAATGATTTTTTTTAAGTGTATTAATTTTTATTTTTGTTTCATTATTTAATTTATTTTTATGTTTACTCTTTTGTTATAATTTTTATTTTTTTTATTCTTCGATGTATTTTTTTTCATTATTTATGCAACAACAACAACAATAATTTTATACTTTTTTTCGAATGATTTTTAGGCTATTAATATTTTTTTATTTTTTTTATTTATTTTTTTGTTTAATCTTTTTCTATAATTTTTAGTTTTTTTAATTCTTCGAGGTAATTTTGTTTTTTTATTTTTGCAATACTAAAAATAATAATTTTAGATTTTCTTTCTTGTGTGCTCTTTTGTTAAAGTTTTATGTTTTTTTTATTCCTTAGGATAATTTAATAATTTTTATTGTTTTAATAGGAATAACAACAACAACAACAACAATAATAATAATTTTAGGTGTTATGATTATGATGATAATAGTGACATTACAAATCATAATGATGATAATGATTATAATTTATTGTGATAAATATGGATTTAATGGTAATAAAAACATTAACACTTAAAAAATGAAAAATATCAATAATGACAAAAATAATTATAATTATAATTTATGTGATATTAATAAAAATAATGGTGTTGGTTATCGTTGTCATAACCCATTTCTAAATAATTCCTCCTAAATCTACTTAAAATAAAAAAAATTAAATAAAAGGGGTAGACATCGATAGAAAAATAAAGGTGAAAATTTTAGATGTTTTCAAGTGTTAGATCGTACCTTTTTTGTGCCCTAAAAAAAAGAAAATGTAGGTTTAAAGTTAAGGGAATTTATTATTCGATAAATATGCATAAAAATTAAGTCAAAATTCATAATTATATTTTTATGGGCTAATTTGATTTAATCGCCGGCCAATATATAGCATAATTATATTTAAGAATTAATTTAGGGCTCACTAGAAAGATTTAATTAAGCGCAAGAACTTAATTATACTTTAAATTAGTCAAATTAATTTTATTAAGTGTTTAATTGGTGAAAATTAAGTTTGAAAGCCTAATTTGTGTTAAATTGGGAAGATCTGAATTTTTAGAGACAAAACTTTTTGAGGTGAAATCGGAAGAAAAAAATATTATTCTTTCTGGTGTTTCCATTAAAAAACTTCTTTTTGTTGCAACTAATTTTTAATTGTATTTCAAATTTTTAATTAAAAAGGGGTCCTATTGAGTCCTTATTGGCAGCCGTGCTTTGCCATGACAACAACCATGCTCAGTCATACCCTGCAACCCCCCACTACAAACACCGTCTTTTGGATATCACTCCTATACCTGCAAATTGCACAACTGAGTCTATGAAAGGGAGAAAATTTACACAAAAAAGTATGAGGGGATGAAATAATACGAGAGAAGCAAGAAATAATACGAGAAAAATTAGGGGAGAGCAAAAAAACACATACGAGAAACACACTAAAAAACGAGAGGGAATAACACACATGGACACAGGAAAAAAAAAGAAAAAAATAGAGGGGAATGACGAACACAATGAAAATTACAGGAAAAAATATACACCACCAGCCAACCACCCATCTTTTTTTGCACTGGCAAGACCTCTACTACCATCGACGTCTCTCTCTCTCTCATGCAGCGTCATAAACAATCTTTCTTCCCTTCAGCGTCAATAGTCAGCTCCCTCTCTTCAGCAATAAAAGCTCTTGGCGAGCACCAACAGTTGTTTCTGCACACCTGCAACAACTCTGTTAGGCTAAGCACTAACAATAAGGCTATAGAGACATAACATTAACTCCGTTTCTTCTCCCTTCTCTGGTAGTAAGTTCAACAAAGGTAACAGCGCACACCAACCCTTTTTCCAGCGCTCCTAGTCACCACGAACCACCATTTTTGAAGCTACCACCATAGAAAAAATCACATCGATCTCCTCTATCTGACGACAATAGTAGGTAAACCTCTCTCATCACCGTCAATCCTGTTACTGTTTACATAACACGTGAATAGTATTAATTTACTCTGTCTTATTCACGCTATGTGAACAATGCAAAGGTTGATTTTTTTTTACTATTTTAACTCTTGGATTGGACTTGCTCTCAACCCAACCCATTTGGCTGGGTTGAGTCTAGCCTAAGTCCAACAAGTGGGCCGAACCATTTACTTAGGTCACATCCAATCCAAATTTTCCTTTATTTTTTTGAAAAATATAGTATAAAAAATTGAATTTAAAAAAATATGTTATTTTCATGTGTATGGTCAAATTCTCAGGTTTTTCCAAGTATATTTTTTATGAAAAAAATATATGTTGCGTCTTTCACATGTTTTGAAAGAAAATTTGATATCATAACCACTTTATGATTATTAGTTGTAATTTGATCAAAATATATATAAAAAATTATTTTATTTTAGCTATCGGGGTGTAAAATTACATTATAAAATACACCCATAAATAGTAAAAAAACTTTTTTTGTATGGAGTGTCAAAATTTATAAACTTTAGAATGATTAGGTTTTTAATTTCCAATGAATTAGAGACTCCCTCACGAGAAGAGATCTACTTCAAGCCTAAGAAAATATAAATAAATAAAAATAACTTAGAAAAAACAATCAAATAACACTGCATATTATCTTAGATAAGGTGCACTTGGGGTGATACATCTTCTTCTTGTACAATAAGTTCCCTTACCTAAACTCTCACAAACTATTAAATTTCCTAGTGATTTTAATACTAGGTGGCGACTCCTAAGAATTATAGTCATAATTTTACGACTATAAAATTCCCCTTTCATCATGCGTCATCTCCCCCTCTAGGGATGACAGGGCGTAAAATATGAAAAAAAAAAACATCATCACTACATGAACAATGCAGAAAGAACTACCTCATAAAAAAAACATCATTTTTGAAGCTACCACCGTAGAAAGAACTACCTCGATCTTCTCTACCCAGCGGCAGTAGTAAGTAAACCTTTTATCACTGTCAATCCTGTTATTGTTTACATAACACGTGAATAGTATTAATTTACTCTGCCTTATTAACGCTACATGAACAATGCAGAGTTGATTTTTTTTTTTACTGTTTTAACTCTTGGGCTGGACCTGCTCTTCGCCCAACCCAATTAGCTTGGTCAAGTCTAGCCCAAGTCCAACAGATGGGCCAAACCATTTACTTAGGTCACATTCAATCCAAAATTTTCTTTATTTTTTTGAAAAGTATAATATAAAAAATTGAATTTAAAAAAATATGCTATTTTTGTGCACATAGTCAAATTCTCAGATTTTTCCAAGCATATTTTTTGTTAAAAAAAATATATATTGCATCTTTCACATGTTTTGAATGAAAATTTGATATTATAACCATTTTATGATTATCAGTTGTAATTTGGTCAAAATATAAAAAAATAATTATTTTATTTTAGCTATCGGGTGTAAAATTACATTATAAAGTACACCCACGAAGAGTAAAAAAAGATTTTTTTATGGAGTGTCAAAATTTACAAACTTTGGAACGATGAAGTTTTTAATTTCCAATGAATGAGAGACTCCCTCACGAGGAGAGATCTACTTTAAGCCTCAAAAAATACCAATGAATAAAAATAACTTAGGAAAAACAATTAAATAACAATGCATCTTATCTTAGATAAGGTGCACTTGGGGTGATGCATCTTCTTCTTGCACAACAAGTTCTCTTACCTAAACTCTTGCAGACTATTAGATTTTCTAGTAACTTTAATATTAGGTGACAACTCCTAAGAATTATAGTCATAATTTTAGGACTATAAACATTCCCCTTTCACCTTGCGTCATCTCCCCCTCTAGGGATGACAGAGCGCGAAATATGAAAAAAAACATCATCGCTACAATCTTGATGAGTATTGTCGTAATAATAATTATAATAGCAGTTATAATAATTATGATAATTTAAGAATCATGATAATAATAATGCAATAATAATCAAAATAATTCATCAGTCAATGTTATTTTTGTTCAAAATTGACTTTCACGGTTTTTTTTATGATATTTTAGAATTAATATCATGTAAAAAAAATATGAAGTCACAAATAGACAGAACAGATGTGAAAATTAGACCAAATTATTTACAATAAAAAAATATATGAGTTACTTGCCCTGTGCTTTGTCATAGCCACAACCAAATTTGTTAACATGTAAAAAAATATTAATGGTTCTAAATGTTTTTATGATGCTATACATCTTAGCGAAATAATTAACCTACAAAACTTTTGATTATTTAGTTTTTGTATATATTCAATTTATTATGAATATGATGTTTAAAATAATAATAACAATTATTTTTTAGGTTTTTTTATTCAAAATATTTGGGGTTAATTATATATTTTGATATTTATTTCATATTAACGCCTTAAAATATATATAAAAATAAACTAAGTTTTTTTGAAAAAATATCAAATTAATAATTTAATCTCAGTATTCTAAAAAACTTTTAATATAATAATACGAAAAATAAATCTTAAAAAACCAGAAAAAATATTTTTTGTAAATAAAATCACTATAAACTAAAAATATATCAAGTCACATATAAACAAAACATATTAAAAACAAAATACAAAGATAACAAGGGACTAATAATAGAAGATTCACTATACATGCATAAGAAAGAGTTACTAAGATAAATAACAATAAAAATTAAAAGTTAAAATAAATAATATAGATACATAAATACAAATAAAAAATTAAAAATTTCATAGAAAGATAAAAAAAAAAATTAAAAAGATCAAAACTAAAACAAATAAATTAAAAAATAAAAACTGAAATACAAAATTAAAAATTACATATATTTAAACGAGATGAAAAAAAAAATCTCCTTCCAACGGTGCGCAGGTTAATGGCTTGTACTAGTCTATTTGCTTTGCTTGTCCATCACAATCCTTAAATTTATTTTATTTTTAGTAATGGTTATTCCACACTTAATTATTCCAAGTCCCTTGAATTTTTTATTTTGCAAAACTAAACAAGCCCTTAAAGTTCCTTTAATATTGCAAGAGCCCCTCATCAAGGCACATAAATAAAACTACGAGTAAAATTTCAAATCAAAACAATGTGTAGATGTAACCTTCCAATTATCGAACTGCACGCCGTTTTCACCTCATAAAAAACAACTACAGAGATCTACTGGTATCCCATCGGCGGCGAAGTCAGTTTCTTCTAGTACAAGGAGGGAGTGATTGTCGTCTAAAATCTTACTGTTCATCACATGTTAGCAGTCTACAAGGATAATCGAGGGACCAATCTACTGTTCTGTCCAAACGATTCTTGAGATTTTTTTACTTGATTGAGTGACTTCAAGCTTGCCGAGAATAATAATCCTTTCGGGTCATGGGGTGGGCAAATCAAGTAAGAGAGGAGACGAAGAGTGACAGAGAAGCAAAAAGCACCCAAGGGGCATTGAGAACTCTCCAAAGCAAGACGTGGGTGGATTCATCATCACCCCTCCAAATTCTATGGCTCCTTGAATTCATGTGGTGGTAATGGTTGGCTGCCAGGAACACATTCCACCAATCCTCTTCAAGCGACCCCCGTCCCCGAGGGCACACCATGCTGACGCGAATATTACCTGTGCTGGGCCCCACACGAGGACGAGATGAGAGACTGACACCTGGCGAAACAGGCATGACAATATAAAGGTAGTTGGTGAACTGAATAGTGCAAGAGGGGTTATTTTCCGTTTTTATCATGGCAGGGTTGAAGGTTTTTTATGTTGCTGGAGTTGTGGGTTGCTGTTCTTCGATCGTGACGGTGGTGATTATGAGTGCGCCTGCCACGGCACGGCACGCCCTCCATCTTTTGAAGCAAGAGAATAATATGATGGTTCCAACAGCACGCCCTCCTCTCTCTCTCTCCAACCAAGATTTGCGAAGAAAAGATTATAGCAAGAATCTCGGTAACTCTCGCTCCTTACTAATCATATCTTTTACCCTTTTCCTCGACCTTTTCTAGTCCATTCTCTTTTAAAATCTAAGACATAGTGATCATGTTTCAGGCAATTTGCCATCCGATGCCCAGTATAATTTTACGTGCCATGTATGATTAAGACACCTGCTGCAAGGAATGCTTTTGGAAATTGTGAAGGTATTTCTCTCGGAATACTCTTTATTTTTTTTAGAAACAGATGTTATTTTTTCATCACAATTTTATTAGAAGCCAGGAATTATTATAGATTATAGCACTGTCTTTTATGTGACAAATTATTACGATAATGGCCTCTTGTTTTTTCATCACTGGGATCGTCAGTATGTATAAATTAATAGAGAGAGAGAGAGAGAGAGTTTAGGATATATATCTGATGGCATTTTCACTTTAGGACAGCGTCTAGTTAATTAGTTGATGTAGTTATTTTTAAATTATTTTGATGTACTAATATTATAAATAATATTTAATAAATAAACTGAGAGAGAGAGAGAGAGAGAATTTAGGATATATATCTATGGTATTTTCACTTTAGGATAGCGTCTAGCTATTGCTATGTAATTAAGGGAGTGTTGGCGCTTTTAAAAAATTTATTTATATTAAAAAATTAATTTATTTAAATAATTTAGATGTGTTGGTATTAAAAATAATTTTCAAAAATATAAAAAAATATTTTAATATATTTTTAAATAAAAATTATTTTAAAAAATAATCATAACCATAATCCACTAAAAAAACAGGACAACTTGGATATAAAAGTATTTGGTTGTAGAATTTGTCTCAAAAATAATGTTTAACTAATTCTCCGTCTAAAAAAATTGAGAGGACAAGGATAGAACCAAGTTTTTTTTTTTTTCCTAACATGTATCTATTTAATTTCTCTTCTTCTTCTTTTCCATTTTACTAGTTTTTAAATATGTTTTCTCACACGTGTGTGTGTGTGTGAAAATAAATAAAAATAATTATTAAGAATATAATTGTATGAAAGTATTTATTCTCATTTTATCAAATTAATATGAAATTTTTTTTATCAAAATAAACAATAAATTATTTTATGTATTTTAGTAATTTATAGCAATTAAAAAATGTATGAATTGGAGGAAATTATTTTTTATGAATTGAATAATATGAAATATCCAAAGAGTTAATTTATTAAAAGAAATTTATCAATTGATTGTATGGATTTTTTGGGCATAAATTTATAAAGAAATTAATATAATAATTAACATATACATAGTATGGAGAAATAAAAATTGATCATGTTATGAAAAAATCATAATCTTAATTTTTTATTCCAAGCATTGCAATTCTGAAGATAATATATATGTGTTGTAATTGTTACAACTTGTTCAACTTGAAAAAATTGAGTATTGCTTTTATAATCGGAATAAAAAACTATGTAATGATTGATTTAATACAACTCAATAAACTTGGTAGGTTCATGAACAAACTAAATAACTATTTGTAACAAAACATGACTAAAAATATTAAAGATGATATCTTTTTAAAAATGCTGGCACTTCAAGGGATTTGATAATCATATATAAAAAAAAGTTATAAGTCGTAATCTCTAGTCAATTAAATACTAAATGGTAAAATTAAATAAAAATTAATTAAAAAAACTATATTAATTTATGTTAGCCTATCAAACTTATAACTTGGATTATGAAACTAGAATAACTTTATAACAAGTTAAAAACAAAATATAAACTTCAATTATAGATTAATTCAATATTCAAGGATGATTCTTTTTTAATTAATTTAAAAAAACATATAAAAAGCATGACTTAATCTGGGTTAATTAACCAAATTGTGACCTAAATCATTAAATGAGGGGATACACTCATATAAAATAAATTATTAAATCTAATTTTCAATTAATAATATTAGAAAAAATTGAAATAAATATCTAAAAAATAACTTGAGTTAACTTGTTTAATCCTTAAACTTGCAAATAAAAAAAAATATAATATCTAAATTTTATTGAATAAAAAATGAACGGATAAGCTAAAAAAAATTGGTTAGGTAAATTGTGTTCATTTTTTTTATGCAGACTAGTTAGGCAAATTGTAAGAAAGTAAATTTGCCTAAATATAAGCAACCACGCCAGCAAATCAACCTTAGAAATCACGCCCATTCCACGTTTTCTTTACTTTTCGTGTGCACATATTTACGAAAATCCATGTGGATATCCTGTCGATAGCTCTACTTTTCAGTCCCACGTTCGATAGATTTCCGTAGCTATCCGTATCAGTTTAGGACAAGTTCAAAGGGGGAGTGTCATAGTAGAAAATAAAATAAAATTTTTGAGATTTTAATTATTTTTATTTTTTTTATATCTTCAACAAGAGAGTTATCAAGTAGCTAAAATGATTATTTTACCTCCAAAGTTATTCCTACATATTTTAAAAGAGAAATCAAAAGTTAAAAAATATTAAAAAAATATACATAAAAAACTCATACATCTGAAATAGGACTAGAGGGCTGATATGCAGGTGCTTGGGGCTGGCATGTGTGGGGCGGGGGGCAAGTTTCTGTGTATTTGTATGTGTATGCCTGTGGGGAGGGAGACGATGAGTCTCTGTCTGTGGGGGTGGAGATATATATGTGTGTGTAATTTTATATATAGAGTATAAAATAATATAAATATATTAAAAATATTTGTATTTATTTTATTAAAAAATATCTCATTAAGAGAGTAAAAAATTATATATAAAATTAATAATTATATTATTGGAAGGTTTTTTTAAAATAATTATATAATTTATTCCTATTAATATTATAATTAATTACATAATTAAATTACATACAAAATAATTGTACTATATTTAAAATAATAATAATAAAATAGCTCTCCAAAATGACTTTTACCATTGGAGTACACATCAACAAAAAAATCATATATGCACTATTCAAAGAACTATTTGAGATATTTGACTCTCCAAAATGACTTTTGTCATTGGACTTGCTCTTATAAGGGCAAGTTCAACGGGAGAGCTATCCCAATAGACAAAACTAAATTTTTGAGTTTTTAGCTATTTTCATGTTGTTTTACGTTTCTAATAGGAGAGTCATTTGAGTGGCTAAAATGATTTTTTTTTTTTTTTGCCTCTAAAACCATTCCTACATAGTTTGAGAGGGAAGCAAAAAATTAAAAATATTAAAAAGTACACATATAAAAAAAACTCATACATTTGGAGTAACTGAAATTAGGGCCGGAGAGGGAAAGAGAGTTGATCTGGAGGTGCTTGGGGCTGGGGGAAAAGGAATTGGAGCTGTAGTGGGGGGCTAGGAGAGAAGGGAAGGGAGTTGATCTAGAAATGCTTAGGGTTAGGGTTGGGGGAGAAGGGGCTGGTCTATGTGTGGGAGGGGGGTTATGTGTGTGTATGTGTGTGTGGTGTGTGTAATGTAACTATATCAAAAATATTTGTTTTTGTTTTTATTAAAAAATACCTCATCAAGAGAGTAAAATGTTATATGCAAAATTAATAATTATATTGTTGGAGGGTTTTTTTAAAATAATTATTTAATTATATAACTTATTCATATTAATGTATAATTAATTGCATAATTAAACTAAATACAAAATAATTGTATTATACTTAAAATAATATAAAAAAAATAGTTCTTAGCAATAATTTTTATTATTGGAGTACATATCAACAATACAATCACACACACACACACACATATATATATATATAATATTTTAGAAATTTAGCTCTTATTTTTACCATTAGATTTGCTCTAAGTATTCGTTTGCGAGTATAAGTGATAATGCTTTGTTTACTCTTTCCTTTTTGCCAAACACCCATCACATCATACCACCTTCCCATTTATATATTGCAGCTAAGCTAACCTTCTCCCCATCCTCCACTTAATTACCAGCTTCCTTCCTCACTCTTTCTTGGCGATACAGAAGAGAGAAAAATGGGTGACATTTCTTGCTCAAATGGCATTAGCAGTGGCAGTGGTGTGAATGGAAAGAGCCATTCGTCCCTGAATGGTTATAGGAAGAGCTGTTGGTATGAAGAAGAAATTGAAGAGAACTTGAGATGGTGTTTTGCTCTCAACAGGTACATATAAATTTCGCGGCAGCTGCTCTATCATCATCATCATTCAAAATAACCAGTTAAAATGGTTTGGTTTCATTACCAATCAACTCGATTCCCCTCTCAGTTCTTGACTGTTTTTTTCATAACCAGGCTTTGTTTTTTTCCTTACTTCTCTCTCTTCCTTTGATCACAATTCTTGAGTTCTTGAGTTGAAAGGCATACTTAATTTCCCATTGTATAAGAACAAGTATCACTGTATCAAAACATGCACCTACCCTGCATTCTGGGCCACAACGATTCAATCTACAGGGCCATGTCCTTCCCTTCGATCGAAAAATAAATAAATATATGAAGAACCCACTGGTTTCTTACAATCTCCTCTTCTCTCTTGTTTAGTGACGGGTTTTATGGTGAAACATGTTTTATTTCAACATCCTTTATTATGGAAGATTGTCACAGGAGAAGCTTCTTGAATAATAATAATAATAATAATAATAATAATAATAAAAAGAACCAATACCTTTTTATCGTGTGAGTCTGTGAGAAAGCAAAAGAATAGATTAGTCATCATGTAGTTCTGTTCATTAAAAGGTGTTTGAAGTATTTTTGGGAATCCAAAAGAATATCCCTCATTGCATAAAAATTATAAATATATATATAAACATTAATTTCAGAACTTCAGAAGATGAAAACACTTCGAGACACAAAAACAGAGAGTCCCAAGCCTCTCCACTCACCATTGATTCAATTCACATAATCGATCACTGATTATCGCTCTTTATTTTTGTCGCAGTATTCTGCACACGGGGGCCTCTCAGTATCAGGACATTGCACTGTTGGACACAAAGCCGTTCGGCAAGGTCCATATATACAAAAACTTCTACTTTTAAGAAAAAAGAGTGCTTTATATATGTCTAGCTCAAATAATTTTCCAGTATTCTATCCTGAGATAAATTATTTTTGTTCTGCCTAACAGGCACTAGTCATTGATGGAAAGCTTCAAAGTGCAGAAGTGGATGAATTCATCTACCATGAATCTCTTGTTCATCCAGCATT
Organism: Salix dunnii; assembly: GCA_015731905.1. NCBI lineage: Eukaryota > Viridiplantae > Streptophyta > Magnoliopsida > Malpighiales > Salicaceae > Salix > Salix dunnii. Next base: position 6,476,614 of record CM027668.1, on the reverse strand, counting down.
TCTTCACCATTCAAGGTATTTCTTTTTCCTTTTTTATGATTATTATTATTATTATTCTGGAGGATTGCAGGGTCCCTGTCTTACCTCTAGCGTTGCTTAATTTTTAGCAATTATTTTCTAAATTTGCTTGCAGTCCGAAGACGGTCTTTATTATGGGGGGAGGTGAAGGTTCCACTGCAAGAGAAATACTGAGACACAAGACAGTGGAGAAGGTTGTCATGTGCGACATAGATGAGGTGATTCGGTTATTCCAATATTGTTTAATCCCCGTACCTCCAATACAAGGAATTTATAATGAATTATTGTTTATGAATTTCTTTGGCTATCGCACACTCCTACGCTTCGATGAATCAGAATTATCACTCTACTTCTCTTGACTTTTTATTTTTCTTAATTAAGGTTATCTATAATCATTAATCCCTTTTTTCCTGGTCCTCATAGGGAGGGGGCAAAATAGTTATTGCTGGCTTAGTTTGTCCAAGAGACTTCATCTAGAAAAAGATCATCTATCATTATTATGCTCGTGTTACCCTGAAATGGAGGACGATTTCTTTTTCTGCTCCTGTTTTTCTTCCCTTGCTCTTGATTGATGTTTGTTTTGGGCTTGTAGCTCCGCTACGTCAAGGAAAAGAAAATTTATGTTTGGATTCTACGTTCTCCTAGCCACCAATAATAGTGTATTGATGAAAATGTCAGTTTAGCCAAAAAAACAAACTGGTTATAAGCCATGCGTGACCAAAGTACTTTGTTCTCTGCCATGTCGTAACCCGGTTTTTGTCATGGAACCAGGAGGTGGTAGAATTCTGCAAGGCATACTTGGTTGTGAATAGAGAAGCTTTCTGTGATCCAAGACTTGAGGTCATCATCAACGATGCCAGGTTTGACTCTCGATTCTATGCTTTTTGTTTCAAAAAAGCCAACCATTTCTGCATTATTTTCTCGTTCATATATATTGTTCATGTGAAATGTTGCAGAGCTGAGCTAGAAATTGGAAAGGAGTGCTATGATGTGATAATAGGAGACCTGGCAGACCCAATAGAGGGAGGCCCATGTTACAAACTCTACACTAAATCCTTTTATGAGTACACCGTTAAGCCCAGGCTCAATCAAGGTGGCATATTTATCACGCAGGTTTGTGTCTGTTTATTGGGGAGGGGGGAGACAGAGGTGAAGAGGGAGGATGGAAGAGATAATCATCCATCATTCATATCCTGTGAATTTTGCAGGCCGGGCCAGCTGGGATTTTCAGCCATACAGAAGTGTTTTCATGCATCTACAACACCTTAAGGCAGGTGTTCAAATGTAAGTTACACGCAAATATTTACGTACATTTGTTTCTTTTTTATAGACGAAAAAAACTGAAACCAAATGGCTCGGCCAATTTTATTTTTCTTTGTTTCCCAAAGAAAAAAACTGAAACCAATTTTATTTTTCTACGTGCAGATGTGGTGCCTTATTCAGCTCATATCCCTTCATATGCTGATACCTGGGGATGGGTCATGGTATTATACATTCTCTTTCTCTGTTTTAGAAACATCTAGCCTTATGATGATCACTTTAATCAAATCGTTTCAGCAATTATTCGTTCCCTGCAATTTTACGTAGACACTTTTTTGGCCTTTATTACTGTCAATCGAGGCTATACAGCTTGTCTTTACCATGATAGTTCAGGCACTTGTAAGAGTTACAATTAATTGACAGGCTTCAGATTCTCCATTTATGCTGAGTGCTGATGAGTTAGACACCAGAATTAAACAGAGAATTAAAGGGGAAAACAGGTATCTTGATGGAAAAACATTTTCATCAGCCTCAACATTGAGCAAAGCTGTTCGAAAATCGTAAGGCCCATGCATGCCATTCTTATCCTACCTCTCTCTTTTATAATAATTAAGCTCTAACTAACTTGGAACATTATTTAATGGCAGGCTTGACAACGAAACTCACGTCTACACAGAAGGAACAGCCCGGTTCATCTATGGGCATGGCAGCGTTCACCAACAGAATCAAGCTAAATTAATAAGAAATGGATTAATGGAGGGGGCTCCTGCCAAAACCACAAAGTGAATTAAGAATGCAAGACGCACATAATTTTGAAAATTTGCTCTTGCTCTGTTAATTATATGTTTTTCCTTTTTCATCTACCAAGTCGTGTATTTTATTTTATTTTAACTCTTGCTTTTGTAGTTACTGATTATTATAATCGTAACGGATGGATCTTTGCTTTTATTTTGTTGTTTCCAATATATTCGTAGAGTGAAATCCTATTACTGAAATTGTACGGTTCCAAGAGGCATGGCGGAGACAGGGGCTTGGAAAGGGCTGGCCCTTGTAATTTTTTAACTTTTTTTTTCCTTCTAGATTATTATTATTTTTTCTAATTTGGCCTCCTGATTAATGTTTCCTGCTCCGCCAGTAGGTGATTTTAGAGTTAAATTGCCGAAAAAAACAAGACCCGCGTTAATATGTCAAGACTTAAGAATGGCTAGTAACATGGCCTGGAACTGTTACCAGCTCCATGGCAATATGAACATTAGCATGTGCAAAGTTGAGAGTTACTATTCTGTGCTTGATTTCTAGTTAAATGGCTGCATTCTTGGACGCCTCTCTCTCTCCCTCTCTCCAGCTTTACTAAGTATGATAACTGTGGTATTTTTTGCTTGATTTCTAGTTTAAATGGCTGCATTCTTCGTGTGTTGTGTTTGGTGGCGTAGATTATTTACAGAAAGAGAAAATGCAAGCACAGGAAAATGGGTAATTAATTATTGATTAACAGATATAATTCACCGGGTAGAATTTGTTTCCTGTTTTTATGCTTGGAACAGAGCATCCCAGAAAAGCATCTGATGTTTCATTGAACTCTGATATAGATCATTGGCGTCTAACCCTTAGGAAGAAAGAAGAATGCTTGAATCCCATGATAGCTATTTGAAAAGGCTTGAGATCATTCTATACAACAGTTTGCAAAATTCCAGTTTCATAGTTGAAAATCTTGTTTGGCATTTCTTCTAAGAAAATAATAGTCATAGTAGCCTAGGCATTCACTGAAAAGAATGGCTATGCCGCTGTTCAGTGCAAGTAATGAAACAATGGATGTAGATATGGAGTTGATTTTTATAAAAGTAAAGCTGATATCACTATTTGGTAATTCCTGATGACACCAGGTCAAATCTCAGAAACCAATCGACCTTTTAACATTTCTTGAAGTTCTGGATCCAGGAAACAGTTCTGGCGATTGTTTTTCATAGAGAAGATGATAGAGTAGTCTCCAGTGCTACAAAAAATCATGGCTGGTCTGAATTCATGACCCGCACTATTTTTTTTTATAGGATTAGATAGCAGAAAGTTAGCGGGAAAGAAAATTATACGGTGGATGGAGGTGATATAAACCAATATTAAACCTAACCACCGCATTTTCGTGTATGATTTTTGCTATAAAATACAGCTTCGGTAATGGTGCTTGCAGCTGCAGTTTTTATAGCCGTAGGGGACTATTGCTGCTGAGCAAACAAAATTTAGAGAATTGCATGCGAAGAGAGCCACATGTAGGTACAGATTACCAGGGAGAGTGCTATAGCAATAGCAATAATCCCTGCAGCTATTACAACTGCCATCGCCATATAACAATGAACTGCTCTTTACTTGGTATGGTGCAGCCAATTAAAGTCTTAAGAAATAGGTATTAAAAAATATATAAATTATAGTTTTTTTTAATCATTGTCTTAAAAAATAATTTTTAATATAACTAATGAAAAACTAAACTCTGACGTTTATTAATTAATTAATTGTCAAAATAAAATGTTAATGTTTTCAACCGTCCCTCGCGTGGTTGAAAATTGGACAAGCAGTCAATGCATATGGGATTTTATATTTCTTGAAGAAAGGGTTGACGACATTTTCCCTCCTTAGCTAGCGAAAAAACAAAAGCCATGCACAGGAGCTTGACATTATCTTTTAATGGGCCAGGCTCGTTGGATCACTCAGATTCATAGTCGATGTGTGCTGTTTGATAAAGATGTTGTTTTTAAAATAATTTTTATTCAGATAATATATTAAAATAATAATTTTTTATTTTTTTAAATTTAGTTTGATATTAGTACATGAAAATAATTTTAAAAAATAAAATTTAGAATAATTTTTTTAAATTTTTTTTCAAAAATAATTTTGAAATATAATATTAAACATACGTATTAAACTATAATGATTTTTATAAATAAATTTTCTTATCATTTTATATTTTTATAAATAAGTTATACTTGAATAAACAAATATATTTATATTATTTTTTATTTGATTCTCTTAAATAATTTTTATAATTAATGTCCTGCTCATTATCCTGCAATATTTTACTATTTTTTATTATGAATATTTAAAAATATAATAATTTTCTTACAAGATATTTTCAAAAACACATAAATCACATCGGACACCATAACCTAACACATGTCATACCAGGAAAAAGAGGATATGTTTGTGTACCATGTCACACGATGGAAATTTGTTTTTGACCACCGGAATGATACGCACGCTTTCCCGAATGACTTGTGTGTGTAAAACACTACAAATGCATCTGTAATATTTTTAAAAAAGAAATAATAAAATAATGAATAATTATTTATATACCCCTGGATCCAACGATAACTACAAAAAACACATCATAAAAATATAGCAATATCCAAAATCCAGGGGTTATTTTCTTTATTTTTCAAGGGCTAATTTCATTTTTTTTTGTGTAAAGAATTATGGAATATCATCTAGGCCCCCTAGATATTTCTAAACTACCTCCTGTTCGAGGTGTTTTTTTTTTTGTTGTTTTAGAGGGTTATTTTTATAGTTTTATAATGCAAAGAATTTAGAAATATCATTTATGTCTCCCTGAAATTTTTTAAAAAACCTCAGGCTCCAGGGTTAAAAGTTTTTTATCCCAAAAATAAAATTATAATTTTATCATAGCAATCCATAATAAGAACACTAAAATAAACCAGAGAAACAAAATACTTCAAGTTTATATTTTAGTTAATATATATATATATATATATATATATATATATATATATATATATAAAAGCATTCTGAACGAAGCACATTTACCCCGTGTGGGACCTTATTTACTCGGCTTCAAAATTCGCAAACCGTGGACGAGATTTGAACTCCGAGTCAGAATCAACGACCGTCTGTCTCTGCATCTCCCTTGTAGAGCACAACTTAAATGTGAGAGCTAAGCTAAAATGAAAAAAAAAAAAAAATATATATATATATATATATATATATATATATATATATATATATATTATAATTTCAAAAGTAAAGTTATATTAAAGAATTAAAATAGTATTTTTAATTTGAAAATTTATTGTTTTTAATTGTACTTGTAATATTTATTTATTGATAATAAATAAATATATTAATATTATATATATTTTAAAATAGAATTCACTTTTTTTTTTATCATAGTATAAATATAAAAAATATTATACTTTTCCAAATAGTTATTTTTTTGGAGATGCAATTATAAATACCCCCCTCCCTCGCACTCTCACTTATCACTCAGCCATGGATTATTGCAGCAAACGTTCTTGCATTCGAAGCTCTCTTTTTGATTGCCTCCTTTTTGGTACTTTTTTTGCTTCCTGTCATTCTAAAGTTCTTCATTCTATCATGTCCAAGCTCTCTGATCACATTGTTTTGGATTGTAATTTTTTTAAAACAGATTTGGATGACACTTTATATTCCTCCAAGCTTGGAATAGCTGAAGCTCTGAGAAAAAATATTGATGGTACATGCCATTTTCCAATTATTCACATAATCAAAACTAAAATAAATAATGATTGATTTATTTTTTTGAGCATTGATTAGTATGATCTTTCCTTCTTTATATGTAGAATTTCTTGTCGAGAAATGTGGGTTTCCAGAGAACAAAGCTCCAAGCCTCCGAGTTGAGCTCTTCAAGTCCTACGGCAGCTCTCTTGCTGGCCTGCGAGTAATTACTTCAACAAAGACTTGATATAATCCTCTCTCTGTTTTCCTTGATTATTAATGGCTTCAATTTATATTTCAGGCGCTAGGCTATGACATTGATGCTGATGATTATCACAGGTTAGCAAAATACTAACTCATATTGTTTAGTATCAGATATACTGTTCCCATTTCAGGACAAGAAAAACCTGGAATCATTTTGTTAATTATATATATATATATATCAACAGTTTCGTGCACGGAAGATTGCCTTATGATTTGATCAAGCCAGATTCTCAATTGCGTAACCTCTTGCGCAGCATCACTCAAAGGAAAATTGTAAGCCTCGATCAGAAAACACAAGTCAGAGCCACAAATTTAACTGCCTGCTCGTGATTAAAAAAGAAACCTTGTCCTATTGTTCACGCATCCAAGACACTTAATTAATCGTTTAATATTTTTGTCTGCAGATCTTCACCAATTCAGATAGAAGCCACGCGATCATGGCCCTAAAAAGGTTAGGAATAGAAGACTGTTTTGAGCAGATCATATGTTTTGAGACGATGAATCCAAACCTGTCAAAATCGACAAGTCCTGATGCGTTCCCTGTTCTTCTCAAGCCTTCAGTAGATGCCATGAAAGTTGCTCTTCGTGTTGCAGATGTCGATCCTCGCCGTACGGTAAGCAACCCTTTCTCAAGGGGTTTTCTCCTCTCACGAGTTTTTGCTTGGTGCTAAGAAAATAATTCATAAACGCGTTTCCGCCATGCTGTTGCAGCTGTTTTTGGATGACAACGTGCGCAACGTGGCAGCAGGGAAAGGCTTGGGGCTCCGTACTGCTCTGGTAAATTTACTAATCAATCCCCTTGTGACTGTATCAAGTATCAACCAAAAAAATCTACCTAGCCCTGTTAAATCCAAAACTCCACCATTCTTTCCAAATTTTTATCATGACAAAAAAAAAAAAATTCAAAACCCGGTTAGGAGTGTTAACTCGAATTAATTTATTTAAAAAAAATAAAGTATTCAAAATATTGTTTTTAAAAAAAGTGAATGAATTTTACTCCGGTCATGGTTCAACTAGAAATTTTAATCTATTCAGACAGTTTTAACCCCGATCTAGCTGCTCTAAACACGTGTTAAGCGAATCAGAGTTAATATGTTGCTAGGCCTGAAAGCTCAAGACCACCCCAGACGTTGTGGGGTCAACACGCGTCCAAGTAATCAAGTGTCCTGAGTAACCGTATTCGCGTCACGCCATTTAATTCGCCGAAGGGCAAATGCAATTAATGCTGGTGCTTAATTTGGCCCCACACATCGAAAAATGTTAGAAAGCAAATGAAAAAGGAATATAGAATTAGAGCAGTGACAGAGAAGTAAATGGCATTCCTTTTGTGACAGTGATCAATGAATTTACCTTTTTAAATGTTTGGAGTCTAATACCAGTTCTATTGCGTCCTGATCAAGGTTGGAAAAACGGTGAAGAGCAAAGAGGCAGATTATGTGCTGGATAATATCCACAACCTAGCTCAGGTGATTCCAGAGATTTGGGCAAGAGAACGGAAAGCGGTGGTCAGAGGATCAGCCGCAGCTGGAGTGCAATGGACGCCATCCTCACAGCTACAACAGTTGGAGCCTAAAGAAGACAAGCAAATAAGGCCTCTTTTTCAAGGACTGGGTTGGTGATCTTCACATATCAAATGTATCTTTCATGTGCTGTGCATATCATCACTGCAAATGTGTTGTCAATTAATGTATCATATGCGTGTAAATGGCTCGTCCGTGTAGTGTCCATCATCCTGGTGGTTAGCTCTCATTGTGATCTTCTTAAACTAAATTAACTGTTTGTGAATTATATGGTCTCGACTGAGTTGGCTTGGTTTTTAAAAATACTTTGAAGAAATTTCTAAACAATTCCACTCACTCATTACACGCACGCAGTGCAAACAAAAAAAAAACACAGAATTACGGTCTAATCGAACCCAATGAATTAAAAACAAAAAAAATTGTCCGCTTTTCGAGAAGCATCTAACACGATCGAGGTAGCTTTCAGCCTTTGACAACACTGAGATGGCTCTGCCTTTTTTCTGTGGACACATCACCCACGATTATGGTTGTCACCGAAAAGGGAGTTTGGATGTTTTTGTTTGGTAATGTTTTTTACGTTGTTTATAAAATACATGACAACGCCTCCACGATTCGCCGTGAGCGGCATCATATTTTTTTTAATGTAAAAAATATTAATTGTGTGTATTTTTTTATTATACTATAAATTTAGCTAAAATAATAAATTTATGCATAATTCATGTCAAGTGCAAGTTTTTTATAAAATATATAAATTTAAAATCGATATAAATTTATCTGTTTTGTAGTTTCAAATGAAATAACCAGCATAAATTTATCATCATCATTAAAAAAGTAAGAAAACTCGGTTATCTGAATTATTAAGTTCACTGTATTAAGATTAGTTCATTTTATAATTCAATTTAAATCAAACAAAAATAAAATATAAATTATGAAAATACCTACAATAATCAAATAAAAAAAATCGTTAATTTTCTATCAACAAAAAGACAAAAACATAGATTGAAAATTCATCCTGACATTATTGCCATTATCATTGCTATAAAAGCTAAAATTATTACTAACATTACAGTCAAAACAATTAAAATAATTAAATTGCCATGAAAAATAAAAAATAAAAAAGCAAAAGATTTTTATAAAACAACAATAAAAAAATAATAACTAAAATTATCATTATTATTGCATAAATAATAAAATCATAAAAATCATATAATCTAAAGAACAAATAAAGAAACAGAAAAAAAAATGAATAAGGGAAAAAATAGAGTAATATTACTTTTAAAATGATCACCGATATAAATTAAAAATTCAGGAAAATCTTTAAAAAAAATCGAAATATTTTATAAAAAAATAATCACTAAAATTATCATTATTATTGCGCAAATAATAAAATTATAAAAATCATCTAATCCAAAGAGCAAATAAAAATAAAAGAAAACATCTAGCCATGGCACCCGCTTCTCGTCGCGGGCGGAATCATATTTTTTTCAACGTAAAAAAATATTTATTATGTATGATTTTTTTTATCATAGCATAAATTTAGATAAAATAATCAATTTGTATATAATTTTTATGAAGTGCAAGTTTTGTATAAAATATATAAATTTTAAATGAATATAAATTTATTTGTTTAGTAGGTTTCAATGAAATAACCAGTATAAAATAAGTTGTAATTTTCTATCAACAATAAGTTGCACTGTGGATTGCAATAGTCTTTTTTTTCCGCCATATAAATAGTGGAATAACGTTTTTGTCTTATTTGAGGATATTATGATTATTGTACTATGCACATAAATGAAAGAAATTGAAAATATCTCTAATACCATGATATTATTTAAAACACACTTTACATAATAAAATGAATATATAAAAAACTAATATATATTTTTAGAAGTTCTACGCCGCACGCGCCATCCAAAATGTGGTTAAGAGAAAGTATTGTAGCAATCCATATTGTTTGTAAAAAAATTCAGCCTAAGAATTAGTCGTGGTGTGCTTAAGCTGGTCGGAGATCCGGTTATAAAAAAAATGTATAAGTGAATAAAACAAAAGTATAAAATAAAAATATACCAGCAGGAAAGCACTTTAGAAAAAAAATGTGGGTCCGGGGATTGTCGTGGTATACATAAGTTGGCCTGGACACCCTGGTTATCAAAAAAAAAACCAAAAAAATATATAAGTAGAAAAAGAGAAAAAAATATCATAAGAAAAAAAATGAAAACAAAATTATAATAAGGAAAAAAGGAAAAAAAGGAAAAAAGAAGAAGCAATAAACGGAGGAAAAAAAGAAGAAAAAGAATAATTAGGAAAAAAAAAGAAAAAAAAACAAAAGAAGAAACGAAAAAAAATAAGAGGAGCGTAATCATAAAATAAAAACAAAACAAAAAAAGCAGAGAAAAAAAGTGAAAAAAAACGCAATCAGAAAGAAAAAAAAAACACTATTGTAATCCACAGTTCACTGAGTCTGTGTGCACAGTGCGTAGGTGTACAATGAAACACCCACGTCTTTTATATATATAGTAATTTTTTATTTATAAAATATTTTTTTATTTTTTATAAATTATTTTTGATAGATTCTGAAATAATTTAAAAATATCAAAAAATTATTTTAAAATAAAAAAATATATTTTTTAAAAAATACTTTTGAAATAGGGTATAGATTAGATGATTTTGTTTGTCAATGCATTTCAAAAACACTGATAAAAATATTTATTTTAAATTAAATTTTTATTTTTTATATATCTTTTATGTACTAATATAAAAAAATAACTTATAAAATTAAAAAATATATTATTTTAATATATTTATAATTAAAGGATTTTTTTAAAAAAAAAAAGTTCAATCCTAACTAACCGTTGGAGACATGAAAACTTGTTTCGAGCATTAAATAATATGTGATCCAAGTAGAAATTTGTACCCATCCTCCAAATAATCATGTAGTTATCCATTCGTGTCTGTCTCTTTCATTCTCTTAAATAGTCTCCATCACGCATGATTTCATTATCCCGTATGATAAGATAAAGATCAATATCTTCTACAACGGAGTCTCTAATGTTGAAGAGTCCTTGACATTGAAGATGCTACTGCAGAAGTCTCTAGCTTTGGCTCAAACTTTGAAGATTATGTAATTCCTATCAGTTATAACAAACACATAGATATCTTTCTTTTCTCTTGTAACAGCTTCATCTATATAAAGCATGGTAGTGCATTCGTCTCTGGTTACAAAATATCAGAAGGCCTTTAATTCTTTTATGGTATCAGAGCATACTCTAGCTCACGCTTTTATTGATCCAATGTCTATCACTATAAATTCCTCCTTTTCCGTTGCATTTCATCTTCCAGCTCAAATTATCTTCATTAAACTTGATAGCACAAACTTTCTTGCATGGAATGCTCAGTTGCTCCCTTTATTTCGTAGCTACGGCTTCATGGGCATAGTTAATGGTTCTGAACCCAGTCCTCCTCAATTTAACAGTACCAAACACAAAAACCAAGGTACTCTTAATTCTAGTTATGTGGTTTGGCAATATAAAGACCAAACGATTCTTGGCTGGATTATATCTTCACTTTCTCTTGTGGTGGTTTCCACCATTTATGGTCTTGAGACCTCTCGACTTGCTTGGCAAGCCCTTGGTGCATGTTTCATTGCACCTTCTACATCCCGTATTTCTCTTATCACGGGAAAGTTACAGTCTTTACAACAAGGCTCCATGCAATGCCAATCATTTTTAAATGTAGTTAAATCCCTTGCTGATAAATTATCTGTTGTTGGGAAACCAATTGATGACTCAGATTTAATTCTCGTCGCGGGCGGAATCATATTTTTTTCAACGTAAAAAAATATTTATTATGTATGATTTTTTTTATCATAGCATAAATTTAGATAAAATAATCAATTTGTATATAATTTTTATGAAGTGCAAGTTTTGTATAAAATATATAAATTTTAAATGAATATAAATTTATTTGTTTAGTAGGTTTCAATGAAATAACCAGTATAAAATAAGTTGTAATTTTCTATCAACAATAAGTTGCACTGTGGATTGCAATAGTCTTTTTTTTCCGCCATATAAATAGTGGAATAACGTTTTTGTCTTATTTGAGGATATTATGATTATTGTACTATGCACATAAATGAAAGAAATTGAAAATATCTCTAATACCATGATATTATTTAAAACACACTTTACATAATAAAATGAATATATAAAAAACTAATATATATTTTTAGAAGTTCTACGCCGCACGCACAATGTGGTTAAGAGAAAGTATTGTAGCAATCCATATTGTTTGTAAAAAATTCAGCCTAAGAATTAGTCGTGGTGTGCTTAAGCTGGTCGGAGATCCGGTTATAAAAAAAATGTATAAGTGAATAAAACAAAAGTATAAAATAAAAATATACCAGCAGGAAAGCACTTTAGAAAAAAAATGTGGGTCCGGGGATTGTCGTGGTATACATAAGTTGGCCTGGACACCCTGGTTATCAAAAAAAAATTGGATATGGAGATTAATCGTGGTGCATTTAAGCGAGCTCGGACACCTCGATTATTAAAAAACAAAAAACCAAAAAAATATATAAGTAGAAAAAGAGAAAAAAATATCATAAGAAAAAAAATGAAAAAAAAATTATAATAAGGAAAAAAGGAAAAAAGGAAAAAAAAAGAAGCAAAAAACGGAGGAAAAAAAGAAGAAAAAGAATAATTAGGAAAAAAAAACAAAAGAAGAAACGAAAAAAAAAAATAAGAGGAGCGTAATCATAAAATAAAAACAAAACAAAAAAGCAGAGAAAAAAAGAGAAAAAAAAAAAATAAAAGATGTCTGTGTGCACAGTGCGTGGGTGTATAGTGAAACACCCACGCCTTTTATATATATAGTAAAAAATTTGGATATGGAGATTAATTGTGGTGCATTTAAGCGAGCTCGGACACTTCAATTATTAAAAAAATAAAAAACCAAAAAAATATATAAGTAGAAAAAGAGAAAAAAAATATCATAAGAAAAAAATGAAAAAAAATTATAATAAGGAAGCAAAAAACGGAGGAAAAAAAGAAGAAAAAGAATAATTAGGAAAAAAAAACAAAAGAAGAAACGAAAAAAAAAAATAAGAGGAGCGTAATCATAAAATAAAAACAAAACAAAAAAGCAGAGAAAAAAAGAGAAAAAAAACACGATCAGAAAAAAAAAAAAAACAGTATTGCAATCCACAGTTCACTGAGTCTGTGTGCACAGTGCGTGGGTGTATAGTGAAACACCCACGCCTTTTATATATATAGTAATTTTTTATTTATAAAATATTTTTTTATTTTTTATAAATTATTTTTGATAGATTCTGAAATAATTTAAAAATATCAAAAAATTATTTTAAAATAAAAAAATATATTTTTTAAAAAATACTTTTGAAATAGGGTATAGATTAGATGATTTTGTTTGTCAATGCATTTCAAAAACACTGATAAAAATATTTATTTTAAATTAAATTTTTATTTTTTATATATCTTTTATGTACTAATATAAAAAAATAACTTATAAAATTAAAAAATATATTATTTTAATATATTTATAATTAAAGGATTTTTTTTTAAAAAAAAAGTTCAATCCTAACTAACCGTTGGAGACATGAAAACTTGTTTCGAGCATTAAATAATATGTGATCCAAGTAGAAATTTGTACCCATCCTCCAAATAATCATGTAGTTATCCATTCGTGTCTGTCTCTTTCATTCTCTTAAATAGTCTCCATCACGCATGATTTCATTATCCCGTATGATAAGATAAAGATCAATATCTTCTACAACGGAGTCTCTAATGTTGAAGAGTCCTTGACATTGAAGATGCTACTGCAGAAGTCTCTAGCTTTGGCTCAAACTTTGAAGATTATGTAATTCCTATCAGTTATAACAAACACATAGATATCTTTCTTTTCTCTTGTAACAGCTTCATCTATATAAAGCATGGTAGTGCATTCGTCTCTGGTTACAAAATATCAGAAGGCCTTTAATTCTTTTATGGTATCAGAGCATACTCTAGCTCACGCTTTTATTGATCCAATGTCTATCACTATAAATTCCTCCTTTTCCGTTGCATTTCATCTTCCAGCTCAAATTATCTTCATTAAACTTGATAGCACAAACTTTCTTGCATGGAATGCTCAGTTGCTCCCTTTATTTCGTAGCTACGGCTTCATGGGCATAGTTAATGGTTCTGAACCCAGTCCTCCTCAATTTAACAGTACCAAACACAAAAACCAAGGTACTCTTAATTCTAGTTATGTGGTTTGGCAATATAAAGACCAAACGATTCTTGGCTGGATTATATCTTCACTTTCTCTTGTGGTGGTTTCCACCATTTATGGTCTTGAGACCTCTCGACTTGCTTGGCAAGCCCTTGGTGCATGTTTCATTGCACCTTCTACATCCCGTATTTCTCTTATCACGGGAAAGTTACAGTCTTTACAACAAGGCTCCATGCAATGCCAATCATTTTTAAATGTAGTTAAATCCCTTGCTGATAAATTATCTGTTGTTGGGAAACCAATTGATGACTCAGATTTAATTTCATGCAGAGTTGTTGAATTTTGATCTCATGCAAAAATTCCATAGTCAAACTATTCAACAGGAGACGAAATCTTATGCCTTTTATTTGTATAAACTTAGTTCAAAGTAAGGCTTTCGTAACAACAGCAAGATTAAGTTTTCAGGAACATCAAAAGGCTCCAGTCCTGTTCTTTCTCAATTTTGGCAACCATTACCTCACCTACCCTATTCTTCATCAACTACTACGTCCACTACCTCTCATTCTCATTCTCCTTGTCATATCTGCAAATGAGATGGACATCAAGCACTGTATTGTTTTAATCAGATGAACTACTCCTTTCAAAGACAACATCCTTCAAGAGAATTGGCTGCCATGGTTGCTAAGGCTAATACTACTTACCTCAACCAAAATCAATGGTATGCTGATAGTGGTGCCAACAATCATGTCACCTCAAATTGTGCCAATCTTGTAACACCTCAACCGTATGATGAGGATGATTCTGTAGGTGTAAGTAATGGGACAAATTTGAATATATCTAACAATGGCACTGCTACAATTCAAACTCATTCTTTTGCTCTAACTTTAAAAGATGTCGCTTGTTGTCCTCAAGCTTCAACTCAGCTCCTTTCCATTAATAAATTGTGCAAAGATAATAATGTTCTTTTTGAATTCACTAACACTCATTTTTTTTATGAAGGACATCCTGACGGGGAACACACTTCTGACAAGGCCAAGTGATTGGATTGTACCCAATCAACCTTCGTCAGATTCCATCATCCAAATTACATGCCCTTACTATGATAGTTGGCTTTAAGGCTTCTACTTCAACTTGGCATTGTCGTTTGGGACATCCTTTGGCAACCATTTTACATCGTGTTGTTTCTAAATTTTCTCTTCCAATTATTGATTCCAAAAGTAAACAACAAGGTCTTTGTGTGTCTTGTCAACTGGGCAAATCTAAACAATTTCCATTTTTCAGATTTTTCACGAGAATCAACAAAACCACTCAAGTTAATTCATTCTGTTGTTTGGACTACTTTCACTTCAACATCTAGTGGTTGTCGGTATTATGTAATTTTTATTGATGACTACACTTGGTTTTGTTGGCTTTTTCCTATTTTACATAAATCAAATGTTTACTCTACGTTTGTTAATTTTAAGTTTTTAGTGGAAAAACAATTTAATTATACCATTAAAAAATTTCAAAATGATAATGGGGTCGAATATTGTTCTACCATTTTTAGGCAATTTTTAACTACAAGTGGTATTTTTCATCGTCTTTCATGTCCACACACATCCCAACAAAATGACCTAGTTGAAAAAAAACATCGTCATATTATGGAAATGGGTCTTACTCTCCTTGCCCAATCTGGCTTACTTAAAGCTTTTAAGGTCGATGCCTTTCTCACTTCTATCTTTATAATTAATCGCTTACTTACCAAAGTTCTTGATTACTCTTCACCCTATGAATGTCTCTTTTAATGTTCACCTGATTTTTCCTATTTTCATACTTTTGGTTGTCAATGTTTTCCCTATCTCTATCCTTATTCACTTGATAAATTATCTTACCATAGCAAATCTTATATTTTCATTGGTTACTGCTGTAATTACAAAGGTTTTTGGTGCTTTAATCCATCATCTAGGCAGGTATACATTTCCCGAAATGTGATCTATGAAGGTATTTTTCCTGCACATGAACAATCCATTTTCACCAGCTCCGACAATTGCTTGGACTCCTCAGGTATGTCGAATACTCTTATTTTGCCTTCTTCTTCTCCTCCATCTAATTTTTCTCCCGTGCGATCCTCTACCATAGTCTCAAACTCAAACACCTTATTTGCTAACATCTGTCATGATAACCCCAATTCCTCCTTTCCCAACCCTTTATCTCCTACACCTCTAATCCATGCACTAGTCCTCTCTATTGGCCTCCCCGAGACCTCCATCAACCACCCCTCTTCAAATACAGCTCTACCTGCTGTTTCAAATGATTCTCATGAAACCACATCATCTGTTCATGTTGCCAGTGAACTTCCTCTTCCCCATCCCCATTCTTACATCAATACTGGATCACAAACGAGACACTTTAAACCCCGTACCTTCCTTGATTTCCAACTACACTACACTACCCATCACCCTATTCAAGTTTTACATGCATATGTGGTAATCTCTGAGCGTCGTACATAAAGTCAAGCAGCAACTATACCTGAATGGCATGTCGCAATGGCTAGTGAATTTCAAACATTGCTGAAGAATGAAACATGCTCATTGTGTCCACGTCCCCCTGGTAAAAATGTGGTCCTATGCAAATGGGTATTTAAACTCAAACGTAGACCCGATGGAAGCATTGATCATCACAAAATAAGATTAGTGGCTGTTGGTTATCTCTAGAGAAGTGGTATTGATTTTCATGAGACTTTCAACCTTGTTATCAAACTATCCACTGTCCATATGGTTCTTGTAACTGCAATTTCTTTCAACTGGGATATTCAGTAATTGGATGTTTCCAATGTTTTCCTTCATGGAATTTTAGAATAAGAGGTTTATATGGCCTAGTCAAAAGGTTTTCAAGACCCTACACATCGCCAGTTTGTCTGTAAGCTTCACAAGTCATTTTATGGCTTAAAGCAAACCCCTCGAGCTTGGTTTAATCAGTTATCTTCTGTTCTTTTATCTCTTGGTTTTCTTAGCTCACAAGTTGATCCGTTTCTCTTCACATATCATCAAGATTCAGTTCATGCCTTTTTATTAGTATACGTGGATGATATCCTTATCACATCCAATGATCAATAATTCATTAAATCTCTTATTATTAACTTGCAACTTGAATTTGTTATGAAGGATCTTGGACAACTATCATATTTTCTGGGTATTGAAGCCATACACAATTCTTCTTGTCTACATCTTTGCCAAACATGATATATTATTGATTTATTAAATCGTGTCCGACTTCTTGGCATTCATCCATGTCGATCTCCCTGTGTTTCAGGTTCCAAATTTTCAAAATTCGATGGCGAACCTCTCCAAGATCTATTTGAATACATTCCAGCAGTCGGTGCCCTCCAGTATGTCACTCTCGCTAGGCTTGACATTGCATACTCCGTGAACTAGTTATGTTAACTCATGCAGGCTCCTACTTCTACTCATTGGACAGCTGCTGAACGAGTGCTTCGTTATTTAAAGCATACTCTTGATTATGGCCTCTTCTACAAATTGGGATCGTTTTTTGTCAATGCCTACTATGATTCTAATTAGGCTTGTGATCTAGACGATAGACGTTCAATGAGTGGTTGTGGTGTGTATATGGGTCCTAACCTCATCTCTTGGCCAGCTAAGAAACAACCTATAATGTCCAAATCCAGTACAAAGGTAGAATACAGGTGCTTGGGCTTGGCAACAACTGAAGTATATTGGCTACGCATGCTCTTATGTGAGCTGAAAATTTCACTTGAATTTCCTCCTGTTGTTTGGTGTGACAATATTAGTGCTCTAGGTTTGGCATCCAATCCCATTTTTCATGCACGATCTAAACACATTGAAGTGGATTATCACTTTATAAGAGAAAAGATGGCAAACTGAGACATACTCTCACAACATGTCCCCTCTTCCTTACAACCTGTAGATATATTTACAAAGGGATATAAAGGCAATCGATTCTGTTTCATGAAGGACAAACTCTCAGTGTTGAATCTCCCTACAAGTTTGCAGGGGAATGATAAGGATAAAAATCAACATCTTCTACAATAGAGTCCCTAATGTTGAAGAATCCTTGACGTTGAAGATACCACTGCAGAAGTCTCCAGCTTTGGCTCAAACTTTGAAGATTATATAATTTCTATAAGTTGTAACAAACACATAGATATCTCTCTTTTCTCCTGTAACAACTTCATCTATATAAAACATAGTAGTGCATTTATCTCTAGGTATAAAATACCAAAAGGCCTTTCAAGGGTTTCATCTTATTTTATACCAAATAATAAATATTTATCTAAATATCAAAACTTAATGTCTAATATTTTTTATTATTGAATAACAAACAAAATATAAATATAGCAAAAACTATAATATATTTTTTTAATGAGAGCTCGTCCGTTTCAGCTGTTGATCTGACTTAGAAACACCAAAATACACCGAACATGTTAATCCCTCTTAAGATCGAAATCAGCATTTTTCTCCGACAAGAAATCAAAGATATTTTGATTAAAAAGATAGGAGAAAAGCGGGAATTGCATTTTAAGGGTTTTTAGTTCTCAAGGATTAAGATCCAAGTTGCTTCCTGGACCTGCAATTTGCCTCCCAGAAGCAGGCCTTCTGTGTTAAATCCACAACCGGAGAATCATTCCGGCCGTCCCCTTTTGCCCCTGATTAGACCTTCTGGCATAATTAACGACTTCGCTACATTTTATGGACGCACCAAACAGATTAGAAGCAAAAAAATCAAAGTAGTTTAGGAGTAAGTTTTACGTGTTCTGTACTGAGTTAATCCTTCTATTCTAGCGATCTAATTCATTATTCTTGCCCAAATTGCTGATAGCCGTTACCTCGTAAGCTAAAGTGATTGATACATGAAAAATATTTTCTTTGGTAAATTTGAAAACTTTCAAATACTTAGATAAATATATTTTTAGTGAGAGAAGACAATTATATTTTAGAGATAAATATTCTAAAAATATATATGTAATAAGAAATGAAGGTTGTGAATATAGAGCGTAGAGGACTTTGATATGATGAGAATATGACACTCTTATCATACTTTTATACACTATCATTTGCACAGCATCAATATTGATAAAACTATAATAAGATTTTAGATCATTTTCGCACTCTCAAAATCTACAGATAATAAAATTTGAAATATAGTTGATTCCAAGGTTATCAAAATTACGATTTTGACACAATACGAAATTGGTTTTTGAATTCGGATAGTAAAATCACATGTAAAATATTTCCATAAAAAAATCACAGCTAAAATCATGTGTGTACAAAAATTATAAACTCATAAGGAAAATATTTTCGAATACAATATAACATAATTATGGTCATAAAACTTCATTAGTTAAGGTTCATGCATTATTTAAAATATATTATAAAACAATTAAGTCCACAGAATTTTACTGGGTAAAAAATAACAAATTTAAAATAAATATTCTGTTGGCGTTCTATGTAAACTAAAAGCATCCCCAGTATCGTTATTTTTCCTGTTATTTCTAATATATTCATAAAAAACATTACTATTTAAATAATTATTAGTGTTATTACTGAAACAATACTGACATTGCTAGTACTAGCTCTAACTCCAACAAATTATTTTGACATCAAAACATGAAAATAATTTACAAACACCAAAAAAATTAAATTTAAAATAAAAAATAAAAATAAAAATTTATTTCTTAAAAAAAATTAAGTATAAATTTTAAAGTTAATATTCAAATCAAAACATGAGAAACAATAAAAATTATTAGCTAAGAAATGGTCTACTTGTGCATTTAAAAAATACATATTTTCTTACCATAACAACGAATTATAACTTATAAATGATTCTCGGAGGGCAAGATTTGCATGGATTAGCCTAAGATTATAAAATAGGACTGGATTTTACGATTCTGATCAATTTTAATTATTTTACTTTGATATTGACGAGACCTGATTTTTCTATCCAATTTTACCAGGTTTGTTATATTGACAATAATAACTGAACCTAAAAATATTAAACTTTTTTCAATAGATTGAACTCATGAGAGTTGAGCTTTTTTTTCTATGTTTAGCTGCAGATAGTTTTGTTTAAACATGTTGCCTGAGACTATGAATTTTGAATTTTTAAGATTATTAGGCCTATTAAATTCACATTTATTGGATATATATCTAAGAAGCTGATGATGATGTGATGACACTAAAATTAACATGATAGTGGTTTTGTGATTATATTTAAAATAGCCATGGTTAATTAACGATAATGAAAATAAATTTCTCACATTCATAAAAACGATCTTATTTTTTTACTGATTGTATTTTTTTTTCTTTGAATATATTCTCTTCAGCTGTTAAACATAATATTCAGAATAATATTTTATTCTTATTGTCCATTTGAGTGTACATATTTTATCTTCTATTTGAGTGCGTGTATTTTTTTTTCTATTTTAATGTTTATAATTCTAAAAGATAATATTTATGTCCATTTCAAAATCATATATAGACCATATTTGTTCATATTAACTAAAACTTAAACTTAAAATAAAAAATAGCAATATCAATTTATTCAAATAGAAAGGAGAGAATATAGTATGTGTAAAAAATAAATCTTTGCGGTCATATTTGACTAGTTAATTAAATAAAAAAAAAAGCAACAAGAAATGAAAAACATAGAGGATTTTGATGAAATTAAATTGACATGTATTCAAATGTGCATGTACGTGTTTGTTTTGCATGGTAAACGAGACCAAGGTTTTTATTGAGAAGTGGATATGTATATAAAATCTTACAAAAATCAACTTTGTTTTATAGTGATTTTTAATAATAATAATAATTGAGCAAAGAGAGATGGCGAATTCAATTGGTTAATGATACCTCTCTGGTCATCTTTTAAGCACACATGTCATATTAGGAGGAAGATAATATGGTTGAAAGTTATTTTAATTACTAGTTGGGTATTTTTTTATGTTAGAATAGGCTACAAGCATTGTCCAAAATACGCGTGAAGATAAAAAATACAGCATGTTCGGCGACCCGCCAACAATAATTTGGCAAAAAAAAGAATGAAAATGGTAAATACCAGTACACCTCTACACCCAATTCTTTTATTTTATCTTATATAAAGTATTAATATATTTAGCCATTTAAAAATATGTACAATTACCTTATCGTTAGTAACTTTTATTGTATAATTTTATCTTATTAGAAGACAATTTTAGTATGCACCGAGAGGTTTAGTATTCAAATCCACGCTAAATCTGAAAGAGCTACAGTGATTTGCTGCCGTATGCCATAGTAATTCCACGAGCTCATGTAGCTGGATGTATAATTTTCCAAATATTTTTTCCCATGCAAATCGCATTCTCGGCTTCAGAATGTGGAGATCCAAAACGGTCAATTCCAGGCCCAGTGGATTTTTCTTCTTCTCTTTTTTGAGAAAAAGTGGAATGTTACAGCCCAGTAGTCCAACCACACCAGCCCTGTTCTCTGTTTGGATATGGGCAAAAGAATATCAATATTGAACCACCGATTCTGTCTTTTCAGCTCAATTATTTGTGCTGTATAAAAGTACTTAAAAAAAAAAACAGTATTTTTTTATTTTTATTTTTATTTTAAAATATTTTTTTTAATATTTTTACATTATTTTGATATAATAAAATAAAAATTAAAAAAATAATAAAAATATATTATTTTAATAAATTTCTAAAAAAAAACAATATTTAAAAAAAAAAAACAGAAACCACTCTCGGGCAAGTCTAATGACAAGAGCCATTTTGGAAAGTCAAATCATAAAAATGGCTCTTTGAATAATGTGTAAATGACTTTTGAGTTGATATGCAGTCCAATGGTAAAGAGTCATTTTAGAGAGCTATTTTTTTAATCTTATTTTAAATAAAGTTTAATGATTTTGTATATAGTTTAATTATACAATCAATAGGAATAAGTTATATAATTAAATAATTTCTTTTGAGAAACCCACCAACAATAAAAATATTATTTAAATTTAAATTTAAATTAAAAAATTAAAAAAAATTAATTATAATTAAAATATCCGGAATATTTGAAATTTAAAATTTTAAGTGTTAGAAAAAGTTAAAAATAAATTTAATACATTAACAAATAATCAATAAGTTCTTACATAATTAGTTAACATATATTCCATTACAGATAATTCAATCAAATTAATTACAAATTAGTACTCCTTTTTGCCATAATTTTCAGCTTTTTATCTTCAAAATACGCTGTAGAAATTGGATTCATTATAGAAGTATCCATTTTCATAATCTCCATCTCTTGTTTCTCTTGCTTTTATTTAATCAATAAAGCTTGTTGCTCTAACAATATTTTTCTGTCTTGTTTTTTTTCTACCTCAATTTCATTAAAAGTATCCTTCAATTGTTGTAAGATATTTTGTACACTTGTCTCCCTAACTTTTTCTTTTTCTTGTATGCGTTTAAGTCGTTCATTTGCAGCTTTCTACCTAACTGATCTATTCTGGTAAATAAATGTGTCATTGTCTTCTCCTAAATTAATAGAATCAGCGGTTGATGAAGTTGAGGAGGCTGGACTTGCATTTCTATGATTTTTTTGTTTCTTGTTTGACTTCTGATAAAGACTTGCACGTTCAAATTGCCAATTGGGTTCTTTTTTTAAGATAACTCAACATTGTTCCAGTTGAAATCGTTTGTCAACGACTGAAGCATACATTTGTCGAGGATCATTAATCTAGTAAATCAAATTCAATAAATAAAACTATATTATATAATAAATATGTTAAACAAATTATTTAATAAGTAAATGTTAAAAAAAAAGCATTACCTTTGATTCTTCAGTCGTTCCACTTTATTAACGGTTTTCAATTTGGGTAACAAAACCAATAAATTTTTCAATTTCTCTATTTATTTCTTGCCATCTATTTGATATGCTTATTTGAGAACGATTATTCAAGTTTCCTCCATTCTCGACAAAGTACACCTGTACTCGAGCCCAAAATTGTCTTGTTTGTTGATCAATTCCTATGATTGGATCTTTGTTAGTATTTAACCACGTAGATACAAGTAAACAATCTTCTCTGGTGAAAAGTTTTTACTTCTTTGTGATTTTTTAGTTGTCTAAACATTAGGATCACTTTGTTGAGAAACAGTCTGTTCAGACTCATTTATAAGAAAGCCAGTAAATGAATTTGACAAATTTGAGTCAATCTACATAAAAAATACATTGTGTTAATTAAGCTAATTAATCAAAAAATTCATAATTTAACAATTTCATATAATTTTTATTTTTACTAAATATTATTATTAAGTACCTCCACAAAAATTCTAAAAACTAAATTTACACAGTTCTTAAATCTAACTGTAAATTTAAAACATGTAATTAAGCTAATTGATCAAAAAATTTATAATTTATCAATTTCGCATAATTGTTATTTTTACTAAATATTATTAATATTCACTAATTTTTTTCTAAATATTATTATTAATTACCTCCACAACAGTTCAATACATAAAATTTACACAGTTTTTATATCTAACAATAAATTTAAAACGTGTAATTAAACTAATTGATCAAAAAATTCGTAATTTATCAATTTAATATAATTATTATTTTTACTAAATATTATTAATATTCACCTATTTTTCAATATTACTAATTATTATTGTTAATTTCTTATTTTTTTTCCTAAACATTAAAATACCCCCACCTCGAAACCCTACTTCAATTGAGCTGCACACCTATTTCATCTGATCAAGCTCTCGCCTCCGTCCCTCTCACTCTGTGATCTTGCCTCCGTCCCTCTCACTCTCTAATCTCGTCTTCATCCCTCTCACTCTCTAATCTGGCCTCCGTCCCTCTCACTTTTCGATCTCGTCTCCGTCCCTCTCACTCTGCAATCTCGCCTCTTCTTCCATGGCGATTCCCTCTCTGCTCACTCTCCCTTTTCCCCCTTCTTCCTCTCCAATGGCACTCCTCACTCTGCCCTTTCCCCCCCTCTCCCTCGGCTCCTTTTCACTCTGCTCTCCCTCCTCTCCCTCTGCTCTCTGCTCCCTTCCCCCATCTCCTTCAGCTCCATACCCCCCTCACTTTGCTCTCTGCTTTCTGCTCCCTGCTCCCTCCCCCCGCCCTCGGGCTTCATAACATTTTTGATTTTTTGCAAAACATATCATCACTGAAGAAGAAATCACAGCTTCCTACTTGTACAGAAAAAAAAAGTTTAGAAAACAAACTGAAGATGCAGTGGGCAGAGGGTTTGACAGGAACCGAAGATGAAGATGAAGTCTGCTTGTTGGATTTTGATCAAGGTATATTCTGTTGGTCAATCTTGTTTGGATTGGCTGGAAAATATATTGTTTTTTCAATTCTTGAACTCATTGTGTTGCTGTGTTGATGTGCATTTTATTGTGGACAATGGCAACGGTAATATGCAATTGTCAGATTTCAATTTTGCCTTTGAATTTCAGACCTGTAGGAATGCCTCTGAAATATGCAAAAGCCATATTGGCTCTCCATTTATCTCTCCTCGTCGGAGACATAAATTTAACAAAAATAGCAAAATTTTTAAAAATTTGGCTTTGCCTCCTTCGTTTTGCTACCCTATTAGACTTGCCCTCAGAGAGTCATTTTACAGGTGGACTGGGAGGGGGGAAACAACAACTATGCCAACTAAGTTTTTTAATCATGCCTTGGTCACCTGTCATCGTCCTGTAGGAGTAATTGATTTCCCTGTTATGACCTTTAAATACACAATATTGTCAATTTTATTGCATTATGTTTGAAATAACCGATATATTTTATTTTTAATTTAATTTAAAAAATAAAATAAGTCAAACAAAATTTATTTCTATTAGAATCTCAATTTATAATGGAAATTCCATCTAAATTATGTCTAGAACATTTTGGTTTTATTCTGTTAGTTCTGTTCCAGTTAAATAATTTTTTTTTAAATAATGAATAGTTTTACAATATCAGTTATATTTTTTAATCTGACTATTAGATTGAGATGAAATTTTACGAGAAGTATCTTGATATATATATGTTAAAATATCATAGCAATCAAAGAATATTTCGACCTTGCGAGATTGATGATGATACTCTCGTAATATTATATAGGTTTATAATTTTGTTCAGAAAAATTATTTTATTGCATATTTTTTTAGGTTAAATTTTTTTCAATTTTATTATTGAACAATGTGTTTATTACAAATTGACCTTTATAATTTGATCTGATTTGTTTTGTTTAAGGTCATCATGGTCTTATAACACAAGTCACTCCTTTGAAAAGTTAACCCACGTTAACCCGAGTTGATTCAATTTATTATTATTTCAATATTTTTAAAAAATATTGTCATCACCCAATTTTTGGGTGACTCCCCAAAATATAACAAAAAATAACAAAAATAAAATAAAAGGGGTTGGTGTCGATAGAAAAATTAATGTGGAAATTTTGAATGTTTTCGAAAGCCCGGTCGTACCTCTTTTTTACAAAAAAATGAAGGAAAATGCAGATTCGAGGCAAAGATAATTTATTATTAGATAAATCTGCATAAAAATTAAGTCGGAAGACATAATTATATTTTTATGGGTCAATTTGATTTAATCGTTGGCCGATATAAAGTGTAATTATGCTTCAGAATTAATTAAGAGCCCAATTGAAGGATTTAATTTAATGCAAGAGCTTAATTATACTTTAAATGGGTCAAATTAACTTTATTAAGGTCTTAATTAGTGAGAAATTAAGTTTCGAAGCCGAATCTGGGTTCAATTGAGAAAATCAGAATTTTCGATGACGAAACTCTTCGAATTTAATTGAAAGCCCAATTGAAGGATTTAATTTAGCACAAGAGCTTAATTATACTTTAAATGGGTCAAATTAATTTTATTAAGGTCTTAATTAGTGAGAAATTAAGTTTGGAAGCCGAATCTGGGTTCAATTGAGAAAATCAGGATTTTCGGTGACGAAACTCTTCGGAATTAATTGAGAGCCCAATTGAAGGATTTAATTAAGCACAAGGGCTTAATTATACTTAAAATGGGTCTAATTAATCTAATTGAGGGTTTGATTGCCGAGAAATTAAATTTCGAGGCTTAATCTGGGTTAAATTGAAAAAATCAGAATTTTCGGCGACGAAACTTTTCGAGTGAAATCGGAAGCCAAAATTGAAGATAAAAACATCTTTCTTCCTGATTTTTCTCATCGAAAAAATATTTTTTGTCACAACTTATTTAGTTCAAAAAAAAAAAAAAGATCTCTGCCGACAGCCATGGCTGGCCATTCCAGCAGCCATGCTGCAACCATTCCCTGCAACTTACCCACTGAAAACACCATACTTTGGACACTTACCCCATGCCTGCACCTTACTTCTTTAGGCTATAAATAGCAGGGGAAGAACGAACACTGGAGGAAGAGGGAATTCTCTTGACAGTGAGCACTGTCAAGGGGGGAAGAAAAAAAGTGAGCACTATCAAGAGGGAAAGAAAACTGCGCAGAAGTGGAAGAAAAAAGGAGGAGAAAAAAGTAGAGTAAAGAGTAGAGAAAAGGCAAAAAAAAAAACAAAACAAGGGAAGATTTACGTGAGAAAGATAACTGGTCTTCATCCCTCTCGGTCCAGCTTTTTCTCTCTCGGTCTCGGCTTCTCTCTCTAGAACCAGAAGCAGCTCTCTCATTCATCCCTCTCGGCCCTCCAACAGCCACCATTCCAACCACTCAACACCTCTCTCATCATCACCGTAAGCTTCCCCTCGACGCCAGCAATTCAGCCCCACTCTCCGGCGAGCAACAACACAGGTGACAGTAGCAGCAACGCCAACACCGACACCGACGACTTTGGAAGCTCCCTCCGGCCACCACAGGCCACCGTTGACGACGCCACCACGACAGAAATCATAACCTCTACCTCCTCTACCCAACAGTACTAACAGGTAAGCCTTTCACCACATTCGAAAAAAAGACTATTCATCGTCTTCCTCGGCTCTGCATGCAGAAACGGGACGCAATTTTCATCCCCTATTGCGTGCGGGCCGAGGCAGAATAAGCAGGCCGGGCTTTGTGCCCGGCCCATGTTCTCAGTCCAGGTGGGCTTCCAGCCCACCTATATTGAAGCCCCGTCACAGCCTTCTAGGCTTCCAGCCCTCATGGGCTGGAAGCCCAGCCCACTAAGGCTGGCTGTCAGCCCATTGTGGTTGACAGCCCAGCCCAAAAAAAATAAAATAAAAAAATAAAAAATAAAAATTTAAAAAATAAAAAAATAAAATTCATTTTTTTTTGTGATTATTACAAAAAAAATGCAAAAAATGTGTTTGCTTTCGTGCATACGGCCGGATTCCAAAGTTTTTCCATCATATTTTTCGTAAAAAAAAATGTTGCATCTTTCTCATATTTTAAAATAAAAAATTAGATATCATAACCAGTTTACGATTATCCATTGGCGTTCGGCCAAAATGTCAAAAATAATTTAATAATTATTTTGTTTTATTTTTCGCGGTGTAAATTTACATTGTAAAGTACACTTGCAGATAAAAAGAATTTTTAACTACGATGTAAAATTACAATGTAAGGTACATTCGTAGGTAAAAAAAAAAAAAAGGTTTTTAACTGCGGTGTAAAATTACATCGTAAAGTACACCCGCGGAAAATAAAATATATATTTTTTTTAATGCAGTGTAAAAAAGATAAACTTAAGAAAAACAATCAAACAACAATGCAGCTTACCTTAGGTAGGGTGCACTGGGGGTGACGCGTCTTCCCCTTGCACAACAAGTCCCCTTACCCAATACTCTTGCAGACCACTAGGTTCCTAGTAACCTTAATACTAGGTGGCGACTCCTTATAATTATAGTCGTAAATTTTACGGCTATAAAAAACCCCTCATTTTTCACCGCGCGTCGTTGTCTCCCCAAACCCTGCAGGGACGGCAGGGCGCGAAGCGCGAAAAATCGCCGTCGCAACAAATATTAACTTGAATTTTTTCATTAAACTATATTTTTATTAATTTTCTATATTATCATTGAACTCATCAAATTGGTCGAGTTATATCAATTCAACTCTTATTTTTTACTTATATTTAAAATTTAAATTGCACAAATCTAAATAATGTTATTTTTAAATTTGAACTAAAATTTTTTTGTTGAGTTAATATATTTTCTTATATATGTATATAAACATAAAAAAAAATATAAATAGTACAACTTCAAAATAAAGCGCCAAAACATCTCGAAACTAAAATATTAAATAAAATGCCAACTTAAACAAAATTAACATCTTTCGTACAAACATATGAGGTTTTTGGGGTGGGTTTGTAAGTGATGAAAGTTTTTATTATTTTTTTGGGGTTTTCAGGAACCGGGGAATGTGAGGCTCCGGGAATATTGCAATCCTTAGAGGAAGTGCCTGTTTGGCACTGCGGTCAAACCGGTGTTTGGTTGTTTTTGTCCTTTTTTTTCATTTTAAATGAATATGTTTTGGTGTTTTTAGATTATTTTGATGTGTTGATGTCAAAAATAATTTTTTAAAAATAAAAAAATATTATTTTGATGTATTTCGGTATGAAAAATATTTTTAAAAACAATAACAACCGCACTCTCAAACACCCCGAAGAAAAAAAAGGACGCGGTACGTAAGAATGTTGGCACACAGCAAAATCTGACCCATGAAGAAGAAGAGGATGGACCTGAACCATCCTTTCATCCTGCTGGCAGCCTAGTGTGGCTAACTCCCAGGTGCATTTTCCATTGGTGCTAAAATGCATTTGCTCGTATAACAAGCCTAGCATCTCAGCCCATCATCTGGGCTCATGATTTATAAACTGTTTTATCTGCTAAGGCTATCTCACATCCAGGCTGGATCAACATTGTCGGTTATCTGGCCTCAATTCTGGTTAGATTAGGCTCTTAACCCATCAGATTAAGGATGAAGAAAATCCGGCCCAATGTAATTTGTAATTTACTCAAGATGGATAAATGCATATAATGGCACTGACAATAATAATAACAATGCACACAACTACTTCTATAAAATCATTTTTTTATGAGAAAAATGTTGGTTTTCAAGTTCAATTATTGCGGGATTTCCATGCTTATTTTTTAAATTATTCTTCATCTAATAAAATACTAAATTAAATTATTTTCATAATTTTTAATGGTTCTAATATATTAATATTTGAAAAATTAATATATTTTTAAAACACGCTTTATACAGATGCTGTGGGCCGCAGAGTGGCCCAACTAAGCCTCCAGTTCTTATAAATTGGATTTAAGTACGGTATGCTCTCCACCATTCGAGTGCTATGTTTTGTTGTTCCAGGTCTGCCTAAATAAATTAAAAAGGACAAGTAGAGAGACGAAACTCAATGCCTATGCTATTAAATTATGAATTAAGCAACATACAGACGTTGAAGGTGAGATAATTAAGAAAGCTTACTCCTCGAACTCCAAATTTACACTCGATAGATAATTAAATAATTCGAATGCAAAATACAACTTAACAATTCATGATCAAGGAATCTATATTCATTTTATGATTCTTGATTAATTCTTGTTTGTAGTTTGCTGGTGTTTCTGTGCTGTTCGATTGATTGTTCGTGTGCCTCTATCTCATCTTGTATTTATATCCTCTTGCTCCCCTCTAAATTTTGCAGTGTTACGTGATTTTCTCCTACTATTATTTTATCTAAAAATTTAATATTTTATCTGAAACTTTAATTTATTAGATAAATATTTAGAATAGAATATAATTTATATTGTTTTTAATATTTTTTTAAGTGAAAAACTTTTTAAATTTAATATCATATCAAAAATCATGATTTTAAAATATAATTTATATTATTTTTTAACATGTATATCCTAGAACGTCTTTGGGAAGCATTCAAAATTGTTTTTATTTTTTTTAATATTTATTTTTGTTCTAAATGAATATTTTTAGTATTTTTATATTTTTTGATATCAAAAATAATTTTTTAAATAAATATTTTTAATATATTTTTAAATAAAAAAATTAAAACCACTCTCTTATCGCTTTATTTTTGCTTGGAGAAGAATTCTCCTAGGTGATTGTTTCACTCGACTGTCATGATTCTATGATATTAACAAGGTGTTTGGAAATATAGACGGTGTTTGGGAGAGCTGTTGTTATAGTTTTTCAAAGTGTGTTTTGTGTCGAAATACATTAAAATGATGTTTTTTAATTTTTTAAAAATCATTTTTGATATCAGCACATCAAAATGATCTAAAAACACTAACCGTCTGTTTTTAAAATTCAAAAAAAAAAAGGACCAAAAGCACCCAAAAACGTTTTTGGGTGGCTTCCCAAACACCCCCTAGTTGTTATTGCTTTTTAGAAGTGTGGTGGTTGTTATTTTTTAAAGTGCTTTTCATGTTAAAATATATTAAAATAATATTATTTTTATTTTTTTAAAATTATTTTTGATATCAACATATCAAAATAATTTAAAACACCAAAAAAAATTCATTTTAATTTTTTTAAAAAAATTAAATTTAAATAAAACATAATATTCATTTTCAGAGAGAGACTTAATCACACCCATATCAGTTTAGACCCACCTCGCCAAGACACCAAACCCTACGTGATGTGATCGTGTGAGTAGCCCCTGATAAATTGGCCCACGCCGAACCCCTACCTGCCCCCCTCATAGTCTATTACTCTCTTGACATATCCTCTGTGACGACCTGCACTTGGAATTATATGCATGGCCTCGTCTATGATCATGTATACAAAATATTCAATAGTTGATATTTTAGACAAATTCTTTTTTTTTTTCTGGTAATATTAAATCGGGCATGTTGCATAGCACAGATAATTTGGGAAATGAGAGAAAATAAAATGTTCTTCGAAAGAGAGAAGAACAAGAGAGTGCCGGCGGATGTTAGCTGAGGATGCTGATAGCTGAATTGTCTGTCTACCCTAGCCCATCCACCTACAAGGCCACATCAATTAGATTAACAAATAAATTGTTTTATTTTAATTAGATGATCGAAAAAGACAACAATAGCTAATTAGCTACTGAACTAAATTAAAAAAAAATAATGGTAATTTTAGAAAAATATATGAGAAACAATATAGCTCAATCCTTAATAAATTAAATAAAAATTAATAAAATTATGTATAAAAAAAATCATTTTAAGTCACCCTAAGATTGCAAAGTAGACCTGTAACATGGGTAACAAGGGTCGAGCTAACTCACGTTACAGATATAACCGGTTAAAGAAAGAACAAAAAAAATATTAAAAAAACCAAGTTATAAAATAAACAATAAATATAGTAACTTTCTATACTTGTGACCCAAAGTATTAGGGGCTGATTGGCATTGCCATCTGAAAAAATTTATGAAATTTTTTTTTTTAAAAAAATATTTTTATTTTTCATTTTAATTTTTTGATGTGTTGATATCAAAAAATTTTTCTTTAAAAATATTATTTTAATATATTTTTAAACAAAAAATAATTTTAAAAGCAACCACAATCACTTCCAAATAGATACTTGGGCTATAATAAACTAATTTAGAAAAATCATGAAATTTATTCATGACCAATCAAACGTTGAAATGTGTGGTAAAAAATAATAACAATGAAATATTAAAAGATAAAATAAAAAATTCTAAAAAATTACCAAGGAAAAATAAATAAAAATAAAGATAACACAAATCAGAATTGACATTAAAAAATAAAATAAAATATTGCTGGATGAATATAAAAAATAAACTCAGGATTAAAAACAAAACAAATTCTAATAAAAAGGATCGGGTACCACATATGGTATATAAAAAACAAAGATGGTGAAATTTTTAAAAAATAATCAATTCTATAATTATTATTTTTTATATATAAATAATAATAAAAATATGAATTAATTTTAATTGAAGAATAAATTAAATAACAGCTTAAAAGCTTTCGAGCTAAAGTAATATAATACTGATAAAATTCATGTTTTCCCCCTATAATATAGTTTTCGTTTAGAAATAAATTGAAATGCTATATTTTTATTTTTAAAAATTTATTTTTAAATCAAAACAATTGAAATATAAAAAATAAATTAAAAAAAAATATTAATGGAATGCAGTAACAAACAACATCTTCCATGGAGCAAAATAATTAGTGTGTCCCGGGCACGTGGCATTCGGAAAATTTGTACAGGCAGGAATGTGACAAAAAAAAAAAAAAGTTAATTGAAGAGTACTGGACCTCAAAGTTTAAGGTAGTGCCGGGAACGTGTTCGATACGATTTTTGTATAAAAATATATAAAAATATTTTTTTTATTTTAAAAAATTATATTTGACATTCATATATTAAAAAAATATATAAAAAAATAATTTAAAATATTTCAAAAATATTTTTAAAATCAATTTCTTATAAACACTAAAACTATGTTTTACATTGTGTGTGGAAAACATTTTAAAAAATTGATTTTTTATTTCAAATTAAGTTTTTTAAAGTGTTTTAAAATTATTTTTATATATTTATATGAGAAATAATTTTAAAAAAATAATAAATTTTTTTTAATATATTTTTAAATAAAAAACACTTTTAACATATTTTTAAATAAAAAATTATTTAATATATTTTTAAATTTTCCAGGTGGAACAACATTAACCAATCAATATCGTTGCTAGACTGGCCGTAGGGAACATGAATGTGACAGGACATATAATAATATCAGCACCCAACCAAATGAAATATCCTGGTTTTTATTTTACGTTGTCAATGGAGACTTCTTACATGTTTTATACTTCTTGACTTGCATGGCTTTACTGCTGATTTGATTTGGAGTTTCCCATAATTTAAGCACATAATTTTCTTGTTTTTCAACCACAATAAAAATATAATATATGTATCTTTTATCTTTATTATTTTTTATCTCAAACGTTACCGTTATTATTTTATTCATTTTCAAATTAAAAAAACTCGTGTAAGTTTTACTTTCTATCACCTCATGAGATTCGAAA
Source organism: Salix dunnii (assembly GCA_015731905.1). Lineage (NCBI taxonomy): Eukaryota > Viridiplantae > Streptophyta > Magnoliopsida > Malpighiales > Salicaceae > Salix > Salix dunnii. The sequence continues at coordinate 6,443,904 of CM027668.1, read as the reverse complement.
AGGCAGGAAAACACAAGATTTGCAGTAATTACCAAACCATCCTTCACACTAACTTTTTCTAAATTTAAATTTACATTTTTTCACATCAAAAGACTGGGTTTTTAATTATATTTATATTTTATTAGTTAATATTCTTAAATATTTATATTTCACTTGTTTAATTTTGATGTTTATTTGGATATTAATTGTTTATTATATGAATGTACGAGGTTCATATTAGTTTTAAATTAATTTTAATAATATTTATTTTTACTTATTACCTATTAAAAAACTAAAAATATAATTATATAACCTTTCATCCATGTCAGTTGATCCACATGGAATTCGGTTTAAACTACCACCCCTGATATTATTTAAGCATTTTCTATTCTTTGACTTGTTATTTAAATGGCATGGGGGTATATGCTGGAATAATTTTATCCTCTGTTCTTCCGGGGTATTAAAGTAATTTCGATCATCGGAAAACAAAATTCAACATTTTATTTTTAATTTATCGACTATCGAAACTTAAGAAAGAGAGAGAGAGACTATGCTCTAGAGAGAACTGTTTTGGTGGCGTTGCGACGGCGGATTCTCTTATCTGATAGAAAAGGCACGGTTAATGCTCCACTGACCAAGAGAAGAGATCTCCACGCAAAGCAAACTCATTTCTTGCTGTTTTTTTTTTTCTTTTTTAGATCTGCAATTATTATAACCTTTAATATTATTACTTTATTATATAGCTGCCTCAGCAGAATTATTTCAACGGGAAATAAAAATTTTCTTGTTCTAATTTTGCGATGATTATCATCACAGAAATTAGAACACCTTCTATTAATTGTTATTTGTATTAATAGGAGGGATTTTTTTTAACATTTAATTATAAATAAGAAGAAGACGAGGGTAGAGGGGTTTTTCCCTTGTGATTTTGATTGGAGCATGTTTTGCTGGTAATGGGGTCTGACAAAGAAGCAACGGCCTCTTCTTCTCAAAACATGGATATGTCTATTGCAGGCAAGATACTTCGTCGCTCTCTTTCCGCTCTTAATTTCATGATTTCGATTTCAAGTCCCGTCATTCCTTTCTTTTTTTTCCCCTTCTAAATACGTGAATTCAACTGCTATGAATTTTAGGTCGATTTGAGCCCTTTGGATTTTCTATGCAAGCAGATCCATGATCTAACTGCAAAAGAAAAATTTCAGTTTTGAGTATTTTGTGCCTTAGTTTTTCGAGGTTTCCATGTGGTAATTTTTTTTATATTATTATTGTTTTATGGCGGAACAAGGTGGAAACGATTAGGTGAGCGTGTGGGCAATTTAATTTAGCTCAGCATGGTGACAGTAGAAAATTTGTATGACAGAGTGAGCTCGTTTTGATATTTTTTGGCCTGCTTCTGGCTGAAAAGGAAACCAGGAACGCCATAAAATATGAAGTTTTGAAGGAATGGATTTTTGTACCTGCTAAATTCTATGGCCTGAGAGGATTGCTGTATTTTGCAGGTCGTCGCGAAAGACATCAGCAGGAACTAGAGAATTTGACGCTGACTGGACAGCCCCTCAAAACATTGAAGTTTTTTGTTTTGGCTATGGTTCAATATTGTAAGAGATCAGTATTCTACCTTTTGGCTAAAGGTGGTTGGCTGATGCTTTTGAGCACAGTGGTAGCGGCTGTTGGAATTGTGCTTGTGACCATTGATGGCCCTCATGAAAAGGTATTGCAGCGTATAGAAAATTGTAGGTGCTAAGTTCACTTAAACCTATGGTCTTATGGATGAAATGATAAGTGAAAGGTCATGTTTTGTTTGTTCTTGGATTGCTACTGCCATGGTACTATAGTGTTCCCCTTGGTCAAACCTTTTCTTATGCATGTGAATATATTAAGACCTGCATATGTTGCTTATCCCCCTCACTGTGATTACTCATATTGTTCTATCATTAACCACTCTACTTACAAATTTACAGAGTGGAATGCTGATTACTTGTGGTGTCATGTTTCTGCAGCATGTTGAGGAACTTTCTAATTATTTGCAATTTGGATTGTGGTGGATTGCACTTGGCGTTGCGTCATCTATCGGTCTTGGTGAGCGAAATTTACTTTGATGAATACTAAAAAACTCTGGCATTGGGAACTGTGAAGAGTGCCAGCAAGTATATGAGTGCTTTGAATTTAGAGGCAACTTTTGGTGCATTTCATTATTGATAATGTTTTTTCCACATAAATCAATTTAGTATGATTTTTTCTTAGGTTTGTATTCAGAGGTTTTCAAATCATAAAACCCAACATTGTAGTTAGGCAAGGGACCCTATATCATTATCATCCTCTTTATCCTTGCCTGATAAACTCTAGTTGCATGGTAGTTAGGCTGTGCCCTGTGTGTTGTAAAGTGTGTCAGTTAGCTTCTCACATGATTTTTGGTCTATTGTTGTGGCTTCTTTCACATAAATTAATTTAGATCTGCAATTTACCGAACTTGATCTCTTATGTTTTCTTTTGTTTGTTTTTAAAAATTTTATTTCAGGATCTGGTTTGCATACTTTTGTTCTTTATTTGGGTCCTCACATTGCCTTGTTCACAATCAAGGCAATGCAATGTGGCCGAGTTGATTTAAAGAGTGCTCCATATGATACAATACAGCTGAAAAGGGGTCCTTCATGGCTTGGAAAAGATTGCCACGAGTTTGGGGATCCAGTGTTTCAATTCTCACATGGATTGCGAGTTCCTCTGAGCAGCATTTTGTTCCAGGTCCAGATAGAGGCTATTTTGTGGGGTGTTGGGACTGCTCTTGGGGAGCTTCCTCCTTATTTTATTTCAAGGGCAGGTAGGTTACAAGTTTCTGCATTGGTAATATATTTATGTAGCTACAAATTGCCTAGAATGAAATGCTTATCTTCTGATCTTGTGACAATGCATATGCACTGAGGTTGATGTCATACTATCAGACTGAATGTCTGGATTAATATGATAGTTTGGGGTATCAGACATGATTTTCTTTGCAGATTATACAGAGGACTATTTTGTTTTTTCCACTTTCGAGATTATATGAAACCTAAGATCTTTAAACCCTTTTTATTACTAGAGATGACAATTTAATCCAAACCTGATGAATACTGGCCCAAATAGATGGGTATTTTTTGGATTGTTACTTTACCTAATGGGTAGTGGGTGGCTATGGATAATGTCAAACCCAACTCGAATAGATGGGTGTTTTTGGGATTGCTACTTTACCTAACGAGTAAGGTATGAATATTGTCAAACGCGACCCGAAACTTGTCCAAATCTAACCTGAAATATATGTTTATACAATATTAATATATATGTAGATCATTTAGATTGTTTTTTCAATACAATATGATATAAACATATCTTAATATTGTGATACAAGACTATTTATAATTTAAATTTGACTAGTTTTTTATTGAATCATAAATAATAATCAGATAATGGATACCCATACAGATAACCAATCCAATGAGTAGTTTCTGGATATCTAAATTTATTTCTTGATGGGTAATGGGTAGGGTACAAGTATCAAGAAATATAACCTCTGATTTCCCAATGCTACCCCTGTTTATTACCATACAGTTTTGTATTACTGTTATCAACACCAACAGCAGCAAGGCCTCAATCCCAGTTATTAGGAGTCGGCCAAACCAAATCCACCTCAATATCAAGATGTCGAAAGAGAAAAAGAAAACATATCATGGGTTATTATTCTCAAGGGCATATCTGTTTCTTTCTCTCCCTTTTGTTTTTTTTTCCCTTAATGAGATGACTGTTTCTTCTATCTGTTTTCTTTGGTGAGAGTGGGAGTAGCAGAACATTTATTTTGATTGAATATGGTTATCTCTCAGCATAGCTGTTCTTGAAAATTGATTACATCTCTTTGAGCAGCACGTATATCAGGTAGCAAGTTGGATGCCATGGAAGAACTGGATGCCTCTTTAGATGAAAATAGTGGAATCATAGCTACTCGCCTCACAGCAATCAAACATTGGCTTCTGACCCATTCTCAGCATTTGAACTTCTTCATGATTTTAGTGCTTGCTTCGGTTAGTGCAATGCCCATCCATGTTTTATACTACAAGTTTTTTTCTTGTTCTTCTGAAAATAGCTCTTATCTTCTATGAGAGCCTCTTTTTTTTGTTCCCTTGGTACTCATGCCCACATTAAAATCCCTATCGACTCTTCCAAATTGAAATATTCTGACATGCATTTAATTGCCCTTTTTAAACCTGTTTAACTATCCTCATAGGCGCAATATATCTTTAATAATTTGAGATTGCTTTAGTGCTCATGTTGGCAAATACCAGGTCTTATAAAAATATGGGTTTGGCTTACAATTATTAAAATTTTGTTCAAATTGCAAATTTTATTTTTGGAAAATGTTGGCTCTACTCTACTGTTTTCATTGTATTTATAAGGTTTACTTTTCATGAAAGATAATGACGAAGTAATTTTGTTCTTCTATGTCATCAGATACATGACATTGGTGCTAACAAGTCTACCTTAATTATTATATTGTCATGCCATAATTATTACTTATTAATGTGCAATATGTTGACGAGCTATACTATTTTAAGGTGCCAAATCCTCTATTTGACCTTGCTGGCATTATGTGTGGGCAATTTGGGGTTCCATTTTGGAAGTTCTTTGCAGCAACATTGATTGGAAAAGCAATTGTTAAAACCCACATACAGGTTTGTGATATTTCCAAGTCTCTTTACATCTCTCGGACCATTTAAAAATTTACAGCTTATAAAAAGTTTTATGTGCTTATGTGCTTGAAGCTTCAATTCTCTGTTTGGTGTTTTGACCATCCTAGTTCTCTTAGTTTGGTAAAAATGAATTGGTACTTTAAACTATGGTGGGGAAATGGAAATCAAGAGTTGAATTGGTGTTGGATGCTGCTTTATACTTGAATTGCTTGTGATTGGTCTCTTGGTTAATTGATTTTTTGGCAGACAATTTTCATTATTTCTGTTTGCAACAATCAACTTCTTAACTGGATAGAGAATGAGTTGATCTGGGTACTCAGCCTTATACCTGGTTTTGCTCCTGCTTTGCCTGACCTCACTGCAAAACTTCATGCAATGAAGGAAAAATATATGGCACCTGCACCTCTTGCATCCTCAGATTTGAAGGTACCCTGATTGACCACAATAGCTACTTCTAGCTGGTTCTTGTATGAGTGGACTGTAGGGTGCAATTTTTTCCCGCATTTAAATGCTTTTAATTCTCAGCAACATTGCATTGATTGTCAGGTTTGTCTCTCATTTACATGCCCTCTTTGTTCATTCATCCCCAGGTCAAAAAATGGGACTTCTCATTTGCTGGAATGTGGAACACGGTTGTGTGGCTCATGCTCTTAAACTTTTTTTTGAAAATTGTGAATTCAACTGCACAGAGCTTTCTGAAAAAACAGCAGGAAAAGGAGCTAGCTTCATTGACAAATGGTGCATCAGCCTTGACACATTCAGATTAGGAGCTTGATGAAAAGAACTATGACACATGCATTTCCAGTTTTTCTTCCTTTTTTTCTCTTGTTCTTACAATTAACTTGGGGAAGTTCCAGCGACAGCCTTTCATAAGTCGCTGAAAATCTGTCTACATCAGCAAGTTCCTGTTAGAAGTTTGTAAAAAATAGGAACATGATGTCCAGTTATTATTTTGTGTAGTTCACCCATTGGTAAGAACTGTTGAAATGTTAGTGGAAGCTTATTGCTATTATTCTTTGGAAATGCAAGACAAATTATCTGGTGATGGGTCATTGCATGCTTAAAACATGGCGGATTCAAATGTAACGCTGTGATCGACAAGTTACAAGTTTTGGGTTTGTCAATGAGTTTACGTGTCCATGCCTTGAATTTTAGCCTGTCATACTGTCTTCTACACATGGATTCACCATCTCAGAATTTCTTAGATTGCAGCGAGTGAATGTATAATGGGCGTGTTTCGTATCTTTTTATTTCAAGACGATGTTCCCTGGACGTTAATACGCATACAAAGAAGAGATGGTTTTCTTTTCTCTAAAACTTTCAAAGAGTTTCTTAGTTCTTGAGGAAGGTAGCTAGCAGCGTGCAAGCTTGACTCGGAGGAGTACCTCGTGATGGCAAAAAAACTTCTTGCAAATAAAATCTCTTTAACCTGGAAATTGAAGAAATTCCTGGTTATATGAGTTGAATACCGAGGGTTATTTAGTTGCTGGTAGTACGAGTGATTTCATGGTCATGAAAGCACTGATTTTTTTATTTATTGAGAGTCAGCTTAACTTGTTCGCATGCTGGAATTGGAGTGGATTCTGAGATTAATTGATGAGGTACCAGAATATGTCTCTGTCTCTGTCCATCTTTATTAAAGGTTTTTGGCCGAGAATCTGAAGGAGCGAGCTGCCGTGGTTTTTTATAGGGGTAAATAATTTAATCTGTCTTTAATTACATTATATATATATATATAAGTATATCTACTTTATTTTTCTATAGTATCAGATTTTCTATCATGTCATCTAGTCAATTTTACACTTGAAAGATAGAATATTGAAGAAAAAAGTATTATACATAGACATACTAAAAACAAATAAAAAAATATAAAGATGTTATAAAGACATCACCAATCACATAGGTGATTGAGGGGATCTTTATTTCAATTTTTTTAAAAAAAAAAACTTATTTTAAATTATTTTTGTGATGATTTTAAATTAATTTTATATAACGGTAACAAAAATAATTCTTAAAAAATAAAAAAAATATTTTAATATATTTTTAAATAAAAAAATTGTAAAAAACAAAAGAGACCGTTACTTTTTTAAAGTGAACAAATGCAATTATTTTGCATAATGATTGCTGGTTTCCCGTGAAAGGTCGTGTCTATGTTATGAAAAACAGACAGGAAAGCATCCTTAACTAGAAAACGAGGGATAATAATAGTAATAAAAAGATTTGGGGAAATCCAAAGAACATACCTCCACTTTTATGGACCTCCTCCTCCTAATAAAAATAGACACGGGTTATTGACTATTCAAGATCACAGTGGCAAATAGTTACACAGGCAGCGGGCCCTTTATTACCAAACAGGCAATTATTATTATTATTATTTATAAATAAATAAATAAATCGAATTACTCTGAAAACCCTATGGTTTAACTTTAATCCATCAGTTGAATCTCATATATATTGGATAAAACAAATCTGTAATCACTGGTCCGTGTGATTTAATTTATCAATCCTCGAACAATTTCTTATCTTGTCATTTTGACGTTTTTGAAAGGAAAATGAACGTAAAATAAAGCAAAGCATTCATGAAATGTTCAAGATCTTTCTGCAGAATCGTATGAAGGATAGGTAGGGTCAGGAGGGAGGGTAACGTTATCTTATAGCTGCTCTTTCCATTTTATGATTCTCTCGTGGGACCTTAAGGTAACCAGGGACAGAAATTAAGAACAAATATTATCATCACCTTCAAAAATATATTACAAATTCTTTTTTAAAATAATTTTAATTAAAACAATTCATAAGTAAAATATTAATCTGACATATAAAAAGCATGGTTTGAGCACAGTTGGCAATGATGTTTTCATGGGCATATTATTTTCCGACGCCGTTTTATTAAAATTGCTCGCTCGTGAACCCCCCCTGATTCTCCATTACCTGTAAAAACGCGGCCCTTTTCTTGCGTTAAAAAAAATAAAGAGAGGTGGGGTAACACGTGTGGACGAGAGGAGCTTGCAAAATCACACTTCCAGGCAGGATATCCACGTCAGTACACATGTCGCCATTAATGGGGACCACAAGCGAAGGGCCAATTTGGTCTTTCGCTTACGATATTTTTTTTTGAGTTTTTTATTATCTTTTTTGTTTTCTGATTTGTTGATATTAAACAAATACTCTTTCAGATAAAATCAGCCTTTTAACTGAATAGACCATTAAGTGACAAACTCGCTTTCATCAACCTTTCTTTGTCAAAGATGATGATGTGGTGGTGGTGCTTTACGACTTCGCAAAGGGGAGGCCATGTTGATGGCGTTGTGGCACATTTGAAAAAATATATATTATTTTAATCTATAAAATAATTATTAAAAAACAAAAAAAAATGTTTTATCTAAACAGGCAGCTTTGGACCACAGCGAGACCACCGCCCCCACATGTATAAAAACCAAATAATTGCAAACATTTGACCCTTCCTCGGGTAATACCACCCCCACCCCCACCCCCACCCCTCTTCTATCTGCAAAACAAATCCCCCACACCAAACATGACAAACCCCCACAATTCATTACAACAAATCCCACTACTTGCTAGCACCCTACTGAATTATGGCATCATCGCACTAGGAAACAAAGATGGTGACAGGTATTAAATAAAAAAATCGGGAGGGTTTGCTTTTTTATGTGCCAGACACAGTACATATACACCATCCACTGCACATTTATATATATATTGTTTTGGAAGAAGATGCTGCCTAAATACTCTTTCAGAATTAGACCACCATAAAAGATAGGAAAATCTAGCAGTGGAGAAAATAACTGGCCCAGAGGAAGGAAAGGTAGTTTATTTTCTTCCATTTTCCCCATCTTCACAATGAATATTACCTCTTTTTCTCAACAAAAACACTGGGAACCAAACTTGACCCATGTCATTTCATCCACGGCCTCTCGTCACCAAACAAATCAAATTTAATTACGACCTGGCCATCAACCCTGTCAGCCTATAGACTCGAGTGCAAAGAGAGATGACGCCCACGGCCAGCAGGTCCAATCAGTAGAAAACATTACCGCCCCCATCGGCTCAACTTTTCCTTTTACAAAGATTTGGGTTTGGGTCCACCTTGGAACATTTTTCACCACTTCATTCTGCCCGAAGGTATTCATAATGTCATTCCCTTGGCTTGTTAATTGCTTTCCCTTCATAAATTGAAAAATCCTCAATCAATCCAATCTACTATTCTTTTTCAATCTTCTCCGATCCAGAGGTTGCTGCCTAAAGCACCAGGCACGCCATTCTATTCACCAGCAGGTTGTTTCTTCTCTGCCGGTTTCACCTGAACTGCAGTGGGAACAGGATGAACATAAGGGAAGCCAGCAGATAAAATCTGATGCTGCTTTCCAGCCGATGGTGCAGCAGCAAATTGGGCATGGATAAGACCCTGTGAAGTTAAGCCACCTCCTTTCATATTGTTAGCAGCTGCCTTTGCAGGATCAGTACTGCTGGTAAAGGCAAGGGTGACTGGAGGACATAATGACAACAACCCTGTCGAGGAGGTAGCTGACGCACATTGTGATTGCTGCTGATGCGGCTGATCACTACGATGTCTTTGGAGATAAAACCCGCTACCCGATGGTGTGGTATTTGTTGAACTTACCGCATGCTGAGCTTGGGCTTGCATACAAGCATTAGTGTACAGTAGCTGAGCATGCTTTGATATCGGCTGTTGATGTGATAGTTGAGGCTTTGTACCAGAGTTAGATGAAGAGTTGTTGTGAGGATGACCGAGGATTGATGGAATATTTCTCCCTCCAGCTGGAGACGATTTTTGCACAGGCACTGATGCAGAGTTCTTGGATTGTTGAGATGATAATTTAGATTGACCACCTTTGTTACTTGCCGGAGTGGATGTCCTTGGACTTCCACCAGCACTCTTAGAAAATGATGTTGTGGGTGAACCAACCATCATCGGAGGAGATAGGGATTGGTTACTAGGATTCGGTTGCCCTTGTGGTGAAGCAGATGGTTTTTGGATAGCCGCAAAAGATAACTGTGTGTGACCTCCCTGTGTTCGGCTTTGTTGGGGAAGGTTTTTGAGGGTCGTTGAAGCTGGGGTCAGAGATGGAGAAGGAGCTTGAGAAGTGGTGGTCCTCGCGGAATTTTTCCACTGGGGTGATTGAGCAGGGCCACTGCTGTTTTGAACAAAATTTTGAGGAAATGCAGAAAGTGCATTAGGGAACTTGATGGCTGTGGCTGATGATGAAATGTGGTCGGGATAAGCACTTCCGTTGCTAGTTGCTGGTGTTTTACCACGAGTGGAAGCTGCAGCCACAAATTGTTGTTGTTTCTGCTGCTGCTGACTTGTTGCCTTTGGACCACTGATTGTAGCTGCTGACATAACAGAACCAGCAATCCGAGCAGGAGTTGACCCAAGGTTAAGAGTTTGGGTGGAGCTATCAATGACAGTGTTGACTGGCATTGTTGAAACGGGGGAGTCCATTAAATCTGCCCGAGAGAACACAATTGACTGCCCAGCAGTCAATGGAGCCTTTCCTCCGGCCCTGGCCTTCCTCTCTTCTTCCACATTTGAAGTGTCACTTCCTCCAGTTTTCGCATCTTCAGAAACACGGTAATTCTTCTTCTGCTGTGCTGCTTGAGCTGCAGCAATTACGTGATATTCATGCTTTGCTGCCTCTGGGAGACTTTGGAGAGGAGCATGATTCTGTGCAATTGATGAAATATCAAGTCCCGGGGAAGCAGTGGTTCCGTTGATGGAAGTAAATGACATAGCAAAAGCCTGAGAGGCTGACGGTTCAGGCCCAGCCTTAGAGACCTGTGTTTGTGATTGCTGGGGATTCTTTTCACCAGTATTGCCACTTGCACTACGGGCACCACCCATTGATGTGGGATTCATCAAAGCAAAGTTTGCTGAATGTATTGACATTAAACTCTGGCCACAAAGACTCATATTTGGTCGGGGGACTCGACTGTCAGCAGTTGAAGGGCTGTCTTCACCACCTAATTCACTCTCAAGCTGACGAGCTTGGTGAGAAACGTTCTGATTTTGCATCTGCTGCCGTTGCTGGTTTGGATGGGAATGTGGCAGCTGGTTTTTAGAGGCAGGAAAACCTTGCAGATTTCCACCATCTCCACTGCCATGCAATCTCAGCTGATGATTCTGCAAATGCTTCTGGGATGATGAGGAACCGCTGGTAATGCTCGGATTTTGATGACCTTGTTGTGTCTGGGTGGATGGCAGCTGCTGTTGCGGAAGCTGGGAAGGATGTACAATTTGAGAAGGATAAAATGATCCATTAAACAAAGACATTGCCTGAGGATGGGTTCCTCTATAAGCAGTTGCGGCCCCAACATGAGCAGGGATGGGAATCGGGAATGCTCCATTCTGCAAAAAAGCCAAGAATTGGGTTTCATTGCCAGGGAGATTCGGGTAGTTGAAGCTCATTGGTGTAGGACCAGCTATAGCTGATACTGTGGCATTCATTGAAGCAGAACTTGAGGCAGTCGAGGAGGCTACACTGCCTGCAGCAGCAGGAGACTTCACACTTCCAGGCCGTACAGAAGCAGCTGCTGCAGCAGCAGCAGCTTGGTGTTGATTCAATGGGAAGATAAAAGTGGGCCCATGCTGGAATTTAACAAAAGGAAAATTAACACTCAAAAAACAAATCCATGGACAGATCGCAGAGTGAAAAGCATTACATCTCAAGAGACGACCATACCAAGAGACTACTAGGAGCACCTGGGGGCAGGGCTTGCTGAAGCAAAATCTGCTTTCTCTGTGCAGCGTCTGCAAAGTTAACAGCTTGAGAATTCTTCTCCTTCACACAGGGACCTGGAAAAATGGAAAGACCCTGCCCCTTTTCTTGCACAGAATTCACACCTCTACCTGCATGCAAGTCAGTGGATGACACCACATTCATATTGCACGCTTTAACCCCATGTTGTAAAGCAGAACCAGCAGCTGGTGACCAGAAAGGATTCATCCTTGTAAATTGCTGGTGACAATGAATATTCCTTGCAATGTAGCAATGTGTTGCACACCTTTTTGGCCGTGGTTGGCTAAAAATTATATGAGGCGGCTGCAACAAGTTCACAAGAACCCATCAGAATAGAGGAGGGATTGCATTCTTTTCTAGATGCTCAAACAAGACTTTAGTGATAAAGAGAAAAAATAGCCATATCATACATACCTGTATGGCTGCGGAAGACGCAGTGCTTCCATCCATGGATACAACTCCTTGTAGAGGTGCCATATATCTGCCGATGCCAAAATGTCATTTCCCCAGAGAAGAGAATCTAAAGCATTGTACGGCCAAAGAATGAAAGAATCAAACAACACCCAAAAGACAATACCCCATGTGAGGAAGCCCACCGGGCCAGCCATTCATAGACATTGGCAAGGGTAAAGAACTGGATTGCGCTGAGAATGGGACAGAAAAAAGAGAAGGTAAAAAAATTGAATCGGCAAAACCCAAATGGAAAAATTTGACGAGAACAACAGTTCTCAATTTTATTTTATTTTATTTTAAAAAAAAGAGAGAGAGGAGAAATCCTCTATTCCTTTTACCAATTTTCTCTGTGTTGGGTTGCTGCTGTTGCACATGCTGAGGCAGCTTGTTTCTACTTATAGCAACAGTGGCACTATCTCTATCAGCCTTCCCTAAATCAAGCTGGAGATCTATATTCCCCTCTTTATTAACAATTGGCTTCTGGAATTCAACTTCTTCGCCAGTAATTTTTGTCTTTTTCTCCACCGGTTCCACATTTACATCTTCATTTACAACTTTCAGTGCTTTCAGATCTTCTTTGACCATCACATGCTTCTTTTCCTGCCATATGAAACAAGGAAAAGCATAGGAACCAGCATCATTAATTTTTCGCACACCACATCATACCACACAGATAGGTGATAAAAAACAGAAAGCACAAGGTGGTCCCCACTCACCGTTTCCCCATCTGTGACCATAGATTTATGATCTACGGCCACAAAATCAAATTTAGTGCCCCTTTCAGGAGATGACCTTGATGGAGGAGCCTGTGACTCCATGAAAATAAAATAAATAAATAAATATTACAATCCCAGAAATGAATTGTTCTTGAGGAAAAAAATTGTGAATAATTCTTCACCATCAAATCTATCTGGAACTTCACTTCTCGCTGGCTATCAATCTCAGAGACCATCGTATTTCTGTAAAAAAAAATCCGAGAACCAAAATCAGACCCCAGGCTTCAAAACAATGAAAAAGATCAAAATCAAACAAGCGTCCATTTAATCGATGCTCACGCTTTATTTGCTGTCAAACTCTCGCAATCATCATCCAATCGAAGACTAGAAGTAGATTCCTTCTTCGGAGACCGGGTTTCTTCTTTCAATCCACCCAAATCTCTACATTCTGATCCTTCAGTCGTGGGTTTACAATCCGGTATCGGGTGATTCTCCAGCTTAACCACCTCCTGCAGCTGCACCTCTGTCGTTGCGGAAGCAACATGATTAGCCATTAAATCATGTGAAACTCCACCATTTTCAGCTGCAGATCCCGAATTCTTCTCTAAATTAGAAGAATCAATTTTTGCAGGCTGATCAATGTCAAACTTGGCTGATGACAAAATGGAACTATTACGTGCTGGAATGTTTGTGGTATGCTCGTCGTCATACTTGACTGGTCGTGGTCTTTTCCTCTTAGGTGCTGCATATCGAAACCAAAACCCAAAATCAAATCACATTGACATAAGGAATGAAATCAAAATGAGCAGTTCTTGCTTTGATCACATATCCTTTTCCCTTAAAATTGCCAGGGCATTGAGGGAGGGAGAAGTCAAGAACGAAGTAAACGAAACCACTTCTGCTCAAGAAAACTCACCAATTGCAGACATGGGAGCAGCAGAACAACTAGAATTAGGTGGGATTGAGGATGACTGAGGTACAGTAGACTGTGAGTTGGAGATCGGTGAGGAAACTCTAGATTTAGCATCACTAGTAGTTTTATTGTGGTTCGCTTCACTGAAATCAAACTTGATCGAATCATTTCCCATGATTTCTTGCTTTGTTGCTCCTTGAGGTTGCCTCAGCAACCCATATAACACCTCAGCTATCTCAAACTCAATCTCATCCTGTGCAGAAGAAGATTTTGAAGAAGTTTTAGGAGGTCTCTGTTTCGGTCCATTAGGCTTCTGCATCAGAAAAAGCAATCGTCAGTTTATTGACCCAGAAATTATTAAAAAAAAGGGCAAAATCCAGTAGAAATGAAGCAACTGACCACTTTCTTTTTCACTGAAGCATTGGAAGATGATGGAGGAGAGACAGGAGCCGCCGGAGAAGCTGAAGCTAACATAGCTTGTCCACTCGGTCTTACCGGAGAGATTGAAGATTGCCGGTGAATTTGCTCACTGCCAACTCCACCACTTGAAGTCCAACATTCATGTGACCTCTTAGTAGATGCTGCAAAAGAACACCAAAATATCAGCAATCAACTAAAATCTGGAGAATTTGCCTTTGAATATTATCTCTCTTCCACCTCTATACCTGACCGAGCTTTTCTAGGCACGGACACTCCAATCATCTCATCGGGAGCCTTCCACGGTGTGACTGCAGCCGTGGTATTCGTCGTCGTCTGCGTGGCTCTAAAAACTTTGGCCTGCGGCGGAAAGCTCTTCCTATGATGATGATTAGACATAGAAGAAGAAGATAAAGAAGAAGGGTTCGGTGGGAGCATCCTCATGGAGCTACCTGCAACACCAACCGCATCATCGTCATCTTCATCTTCGTCGTCATTAATGCTCTCTTCGTCTGAGCTCTCGTCTCGCTCTCCATCTTCCCTCATGCTCCCGTGCATCATTCTCTCCCCTCTCCTCCTCTTACTCCTGCCGCTAATCCGAACTCTATCTCGGTCTTTTTCACGGTCCCGGTCCCTATCCGTATCCCTATCTCTATCCCGATCTCGATCCTTTTTTCGATCTCGTAGCCTCGTTGTTTCTTGCAACTCCAGCGGTCCATCATCTTCTGCAATCACAAACACCAAGACACGTCAGAATTAATAGAAACTGTCTTGCTTAAACAGGAGCCAGAGAGAGTTAGATCTGATGAGAAATTAAACCTGGAGAGTCTCTTAGGCTGCTACTTCTGTGTCTTCTTCTAGGCAATCCATTACTAGCTGCTATACCCACTCTTCTTGCTTCTCTATTTCTATCCATCTCCTTCTTTGCCTTTCTAATAACAAATCACTTGTAATCAGAAAATTTATCTCATCTCTCATATCACCAGAAACAACGCATAATTGAGTCCGGCTCTGGTTTTTCAAGAAATATCGATTTGTTTTATCTTCGACAACAAATGATTTTTTTGTTGGGTAATCAAAGTTTTTGAGAATTTTATGTGTTGAAACGTTTAGCTTTCACTTATCTTCTTCTCTGCTTGCCCAGCCCCCCCTTCTCTCTCTGTCCTTGCTTTTGTGCTCTCGTCTTCTCAATCCTCGTTTCTAGCTATATTTCGTCTCATCACTCTCGGAAAAACTTGCTGCCAAGCCTAGTTGACGGCCACGATTTTTAGGCGTATTCCACGGTTAGATCTAAACCATTGATTGCACAGAACATCTTACGGTTCTGATGGGCGGTCACCACCATGGCAAAATCGCAGCCCTTAAATACCCCAACTCTCTACAACCACTTTAACTTTTTTTATTGAATACTACGTCCACGTGGCGGCCTTGTTTCTTTCTTTGTTCTCAAACTTCCCAGTCTGTTTTGTAGCGTGGATATTTTTAAAATATGATTTTTAAAATAAATATATTAAAATAATATTTTTTATTTTTTAAAATATATTTTTAAATTAACATATCAATTTTTTTAAGAAATAAATAATAAACAAACTATATCCCTACCCCGATTTTGAAATATAAAATTTTGCTATTATATTATTGCAATGGCAATTAAAAAATGACAATATGAAATTGATTGATAGTTTAATTAAAAGATGGAGAAGATACTGTTCCACTAATCACGATCAAAATTGAGAGGCCCCACAGCCCTTGAAGTTTCCCAAAGAAATCACTTAACTGGTTACCGGCTACAACCAGTTATACTGACCTTGGTAAAAGCAACATTAACCGCAGAAAATATCGTTTCAACCGGTGAAATTCATTGTCTTTCGGTTCCACGTTTTCTTATTTCCAAATATCTCAACAAATTGTAATCCAACGTGTAAGATTGTCATTAGCCAGAGACAAAGTCCTGATCAACCGTTGGATCAAATATGACGTGGATATGACTTCATTTAAAACAAAATCCGAGATACCAACGAACCAGCAAGTCCGAGCTGGCAGCACCGCACCAAGAAAACATTTGTCAGCTTTCTCACCTTTTATCCGAGCGCCATATCATGACTGTTGATTCTCTCAATCTAACGGCTGATATCAGTTGAGCAACGGGGGAGGGAACTCGAGTCACGGTCACGGAACTTACAAGAGAAAGGGTGGGGGACAGAAACAAACATTTTATATTGCGGTTTGTTTATTTTAAAAAAATATATTATTTAAATATATTTTCGAATATAAAAAGCTTTAAGAATAACTATTATGTATCGGATTTAGATAAGAGAGAGACGGAGATTATTTCCTAGATTAGGAGTTGGCCTATTGTCGCGTTCGCGAGATGGTGACAGCTCGTTCGGTGACGTGTACTGGGCCCCGCATTTAGAACCAGAACCAGAGCAGTCGCTTGGTCAAATTTCACCGCGCAGTTAAAAAGGTATTGAAAAAGCAGCATAAAATAATGATAGGATATAAGAGACGGAAAAATGAACAAGTTCCCTCTGATTTCCCGCTTTCTACTCCACGCGCTTGAAGCGGGTAAAGTTCGTTCCTATTATGGGTTAGGTATTGTTTTTATTTTTATGTTTGATATATTAAAAAAATAGTTTTATAAAAAATATTTTAATTGTGATTTAAAATAATTTTTAAAATATTTGTTTACTAAGGTTTTTTATATTAGTTTCAACTTATGAAATTATTTTAAAGTATATATAAGTGTGTGTATTGTTTTTTAAGTATTCAATAATTATAATAATAAAAATATAATAAATAATTCAAGTAAATTATACATTTATTTTTATTCTATTATCAAATTATTTATAATATCATCACGGACTATAAATTTATACGTGAAAGCATCTGCGATCCTGGATCAACATGTATTAAAATATTATTTGAAATAAAATTAGAATTGCGAGATAAAAATTATATTGTTATCTACTTCTAATATATTTATTTATATTTTAATTATTTTAATATTAAAAATATATTTTATATAAAAAAAAATATAATAAATAATAAACTCCTCCCTATACATAAAATATAGTAAATAATAAACAAAAAAAATATAAGCCCTCCAGCCCCTCTCCCCCACCTAACCCTTAGCCCGAAACGCATAAAAAATAGCAATTTATAGTTTCAATTAAACTCTATTTACAAATGTTTTTGAGATAGGGCTTACATTATTATTTTAATTTCTCTATATTAACTAAACATCCAAAATATTAATTTTTTTTACACAACCACCAGTCATACCTCACTCCCAAACACTCTATAGATCAAAAAAAATAGTCGTCCAGCGTGGTGAAGTCATTTTTGTTAAATATGTTTTTAATTGTATTTTAAAAAAATAAAATACATTTTATTTCAAATTAAAAAATATGTGTTTTTATACTATTTTTATTTTTTGAAATCAAAAATAATTTTTAAAAATAAAAATAAAAATAAAAATTATTTTGATATATTTTAAAATAAAAAATATTTACAAAAACAAAAAAAAAAAAAAAAAAAAAAAAAAAAAAAAAAAAAAACGTAGTGCTCTTATCTGCCATGTAGTTTCCCTGTTGCTCTCTTCAGTTACTAGCGCCTTGGGGCTTGGAGATTTTTTGGATTCTAATAAACAATCTTAATTTTTTGGAGATTATGATATCATTAGTGATGAAAAGAATATTGAGATAAGACAGATACAACAACGTCAAAAAAAAAAAAAAAAGACAAATGATAAATGAATTGGGCCGCATGAGTCGTCCAATTATACGAGGGTCGCTTGTTTTTGGGCCGCTTATGTTGCCGTTATTATCATTCACCGTCTCTCACTTCCCTCCCTCTGAATTAATATCTTTTCAATGGGCAAATAAAGAGTGACGATAAGGTTGACAAGATATTCATGAATCCTTTGTCCACATTTTGCCAGCTGTACGCTATAAAAGTTCTTCCGAACAATACTGTGTCATTTACCGAAACCCGTGTAAAAGGAATTAAGCATGTTTGGCTTAGCTTTTGCACCGCAGGTTTGCTGCGGTGCAAAAATTTTATACGCTATAAAAGTTCTTCCGAACAATACTGTGTCATTTACCGAAACCCGTGTAAAAGGAATAAACCCTGGAGAGACCGCGGTGGCCACGTCATAATCAGGGGCCCACGATAAACGGTTGACCCGCCAGAACCGACCCCTTTCTCTCCCCTCTGATCGCTTTACATGTATGAAGTATGAACGAGAGTATTGAGAGTGAGAGACTTGAGAGGCCTTTCTTTACCGTCGCAGTCCCGAGGAGTTGTCATGTGGACAATCAATTTGCCACGTCACTGATGCCTCTGTGGATGTTCTGGTGACCGTATGTAGAACCCTAGCCGCCAATAATTTACTATATTTAGAATTCCAACCTATTATTGTACGAAGATTAGACTTGTTGTTAGTGCCCATTAGTTTAATCTGGTGTTTAAAGTGTTGTCAAGGAGCATTTACAACTGCTACTAGGCACGTCATGAAGGCATCTTATGATAAGAGTGTTAATATAATGGCTAGACTATAGTGTGTCGCTGGGCATGGTTGTTTCATTAGTTTATTTTTGGAAATTGCTGGTTTTTAGTGATTGTGATTAAAAATAATTTTTAAAAAATAAAAAAATATATATTACTTACAATATTTTAAAAGTAAAAAATATTCTCAGTAATATTTTCAAACATGTTTATAATTAATAATACTTTCAAATATATCCATAACAGCTAACTAGTAAGTTTCTCTCGCCTGTGCATTTGATATGAACTCTGAGAGTCTAGTTAATATTATTTTTTAAAGTATTTTTTATTTAAAAATATATTAAAATGATATTTTTTTATTTTAAAAGTTATTTTTTATATCAACACAATTAAATAATCTAAAAATATTAAAAATAATAATTTAAACTAAAAAATCAATTTTTTTTAAAAATAATTTTAAAACACAATGAAAAACCGCTAGTATTATACCAGTTTCCAGGTGAATTAAAAGGAAATTAGCCCGATATCGCCTGCCGGTATAAGAGGTAGACTCGCAAAAAATAAAGCAATGGTGCAGATTTGACGCGCCTATATAGAGCGAGAGATTCAAAACACCGTGATTTTGATTGAATAAACCTTCCGTTTAACCTGAAATTCATGATTATTACATGTTTAATACTCTTATTTTATATTTAATTAATTGATTGTAAAAATATACAGTGGAATGAAAAGGTGCACGTAAAATTAGCAAGGACAAAACCATGGATGCACACGTTAACTCCACTTAAAACAATACTGACCAAATAAATGGCAAAAATAATTCAGTAAAATATCACAGTTTGACATAGGAAAACACCTAATGTAAAGTAGTGCGAATAGAAAATGCTACAATTTAAATAATTACATGGACACTTGAATAACAAGTGGTGATGAGAGATAAAATAAAATAAAAAATGACATTGAAGACACAGTATAATTCTGTTCATGACATTATTAATGTTATCATAAAGATCTTGACGAGAAAACATATATTATATATCAACAAACGAGTAATTATAATATAAAAAAAACTTAAATTATATTGAAGATTTGAATCTTGTATTATAAAAAAAAAATCCCATGACATAAAAAGATAAATATTATCAGTAAAAATAAATCCGACAAAAACACTTTTTTTTGTAAGATTTTCAAAACCACCAAAAAGGGATAATTCCATTCAAGTAGTTCCATGACATATCCGCCACCTGCAATCTGGAGCTGTCGATCGGCCATTGCCGTATTGACCCTGTGAGCTTACAATTCGCCATAACAATAGCCTTGAAGTTCTCAAAGCGAAGAGCGTGATTATCGGGCGATGCTTTAACATGGAAGTTTAAGGTTAGGACCAAAGTACGTGGTTAAATCCCTGCATTGCTTATAGGATTTGAAAGATCCGTAATGCTGCCATTTGAGAGGGAAATGAAGGGGAGGCCTTGAAAATTGTTGAAGCTTTATGGGATATGTCCACTGAAATTGTTTCGGGCAGACAACTTTCCGTGTTGATTCGTGGCTTCATGGATAGCACCTGCAGATTCATCATCTGCCCCATCACCTTGTTCATAGAATATTCAAAACTATCCCTCTCTCCCCAACAGCAATGACATGCATATGGATCGATCAGCGTGATGGAGAGTTATTTTTAAAAACCCAATTAAGCATCTTACAAAAAAGCTACAAGTCGGGGTTCTCTCTACAAATCTCCTGTTCTTGCTACTTCTCTACTTCATGGCTGCTTCAGCTGTGAATGCTGGCATCGTTACTACTGCTAGCCCGTCAAACCATACATCCAAAATAGAAGAAGATGGGGAGCAGAAGTCATGGGAGAACAATTAAGAGATGACAGTTCAAAAAATCGAAGTGATTAGTCATGGCATGACAACTCAGGTCAATAATGCCCAAATGACAAGAGTGTACAAAATCCAAGCAAAGATAATTTACTTTATTTTTGTTAAAAATATAACTGTTATAATAAAAATATAGTTATTAACTTGCTATTTAATCTAAAATAGCAACTGTTGTAATCAGTAAAGTAGGGTTATATGCTAGCTAATTTACCATTGTAATTATTCTATATAAACAATATAGAATGTAACAGCAAAATAGTCAATCAAATATATTGGAATTATTGGAATTTTAAATTCTTACATGCATAAGAGCGAATCTTGAATTTGTTTTTTAATCATATTTTTTCTCTTCTCTTTTCTAGTTCAAAACCAAGAAATTGATCTTAACAGTACTTGTTAGTGCATTGTTAATAAAAAAACCATCATTTTGATATATTTCGGCATGAAAAGCATTTTAAAAAGCTACCGCAACAGCTCTCCCAAACAGGCCCATATAAAGACCATGGTATCTCTATAGGCCAAATATGTTTTTTGTCTTATTGGGAGAAGTTATTGGGGGTAGAGTGATTATTTATCACTATGTAAAATATTAAAAATCAAAATTACTCTTGATTTCAAGACTAAAATTAGATTCCAAGGAACGGATAAAACTATCATTTTACTATTTTAATCTACATTAATTTTAGATCTGTAGCATGTCCACTGGAACCGGAAAGATTAGATCCCCTCTGCAGCTTAAAAGTGGGCTGAGCATGAAAAGTATGGTGAAAGCAGCCACTGCCTGGACCACCATACGAAAGACAGTGGCCTGACACACAGGGTCACAGGCAAGCCCATTTACAGTGGCTGTGGCAAAACGCGGTGGTGTCGAGGTTTGATTCTGTGCTTTATATAATAACATTACTATTTATGCGAAAAAATAAGATTATTATTGTTATTTTATCTTTCAACTTGGCAACGCATGCTGCAGCCTGCAGGTACAACATCCAACGCAGCAGTAAAGGATAAAAGAAACGCAGCAGAATTCTAGAACGATAAAATACAATAATAGGGAGAGAGAGAATCATTCCACACAAAGCGTAGCCATGAACCTTTGGCTGCTACTGATATTGAAAATAAGAAATTTGAGTGATGGCACCTGTGACGTCATTCTCTTTTGAGTTTCCTCTGCCATAATCGCTCTTCATTTATGCACTGAGCTTCACAAATAAATCAGTGATTTAAAATATATCCTGGGATTTTATATATATGGATGGAGAATAGGCAAGCTTGATTTTTAACCTGATTAGTGTTAAACTATAATTTAAAAAATATATTTTGTCAGTTAATGAATTAATATAATATTGTTATTATCATATCAGTGGGCATAAATATTCATCACGGATCTAAAATATTGACAAATCAAACATATTGAGCAGCCATGGCTGATTTATATGAACCAAAACTCGCTGATGATTAGTTTTTGAACCGACACTTGTTATTTCATATTTGATGAATATATATTTGTTTGTTAATTTGATAATAGTTATTTTAAAATATTTTTGCTTCAGATTACATATTTGATAGAAAATTTAAAAAATATTTTTTAAAAAAATATTTTTAAAACTCAAAAATGTTCAATCTCTTATAACTAGTGAAACCCTCGTTTTGATATTTACTTATTTAAGGTTTGTTTGAGAGTATTCTTGAAGTTGATTTTTAAAATGATTTTTTTTAAAAAAAATATATTAAAATTATTTAAAAATACTAAAAAATAATTTATTTTGAATAAAGGTATTTTGTTATTTCTCCTCTAAAACATGTATAAAATAAAATGTAAAACAATCACTTAATTAAAAACATAATGTCACGGTGAAGAGTTGGTTGATTTGATTCATGTGATGATGGAACTCTTCAATGCAGGTTATATATAAAATCAACCCGCGAGTAACAAGGTCATTTTCGAGTATTTTTGGTATTATTTTTATTTATGTAGTTAAAATTTTAAAAATAGTTTCATGAAAAACACTTTTAATTACGGTTCATAACTGAAATTGAAGTGTTTGGTTAAAACTGTAGTTGAGTTTGAGATTGATGAAAAGCAATTTCGTATGTTTGGTTATTATGTTTTTCATATTGTTGTTAACTTGTGAAATTACTTTAAATAACACACACATATATAAATTGTTTTTGAAATTTTATAGATTAATAATCATAACAATATATTTTTTATCTACATATTTTTTTTTATTTTTATAAAAAAAATGGACCGGGTCTAACCCAACAAAATGGGTTGGCCCACTCGTGCTTGACATGGGCTGGGCCGAGAGCAAGTCCAACCCAACCCAAAAGTTAAAAGTAAAAAAAAATACACACAAAAAGGTGTGCTGCACTATTCATCGTGAATTATAATTCAAGCATATATTATTCATATAACACATGAATAGTAACGTGTCCGACAGTGATGAGAGACTCGCTTGTCGATACCTATAGGTAAAGGAGATCGGGGGCGGTTCTTCTTATGGTGGTGTGCGTCGTAAATGGTGGACTTTGATGGCCTATGACAACATTGAAAGATTGTTGCTGCTGCTGTGTTGACGTCGATGCTATGAGAGAAGATTGAACGATGTAGGTGCCGGCGATGAAGATGATAGGTTGACGATGCCAAAGGAGCAACTGTTGGTGTTTGTCGGTGACTGCTGATGAGAGAGAGAGTTGCATCCATGACTATTTCGGAGATAGAAAGTTGCAACCGAGAGAGAGAGAGAGTTTTTAGTGATCTTGTCGATACCAAGGTTGGTTGTTGATCGGTAGTTGTACCATTATCTTCTTCCTCCCAATTCTAGCTGTGCCATCATCTTCTTCCTCTCAACTATAGTGACTTCACGCAAATAAATTGAAATGCAAGAAAAGCTAATAAATCTTATTTCTTAAAAAAAAACAGTTTTGATCAAATTTTTAGTGTGTCCCATAGCAATTTAAACTGTGTTTTCTCAATACCAAACGCCACAAAAAATGCTCATGCTTGCATTTTTGATCTAATCACAATACCAAACGGCCACTTCATAGTTATTGTTTACAATTGTGGTGGTGGTTCGTGTTTTTTTTTTTAAATAGATTAATTTTATTTTTATATTATCTTAATATATTAATATTAAAAATAATTATTTAAAAATGTGGTGAAGTTTACTTTCTAAAGTGTTTTTTTTTTCTTACTTCAATGGCACTGCATTGCGATCCATACTTAAGGTTTGATAGAATAAATGTAAAAACACCACGTCATTTTTCTTCTTCTTACAACTAGGCCTACATGATCCGCAATGTGGGCTGGTTAAAAATCAAAGAGGCTTATTGGATATGGGCTTCGCTTGGATGGTTGCAAGAACAACAGTATAGCGTGTTGGCACGTGAGATGTCATTGTTTTTGTTTGAGGAAAATGCATGATGCCCTCGTGCATCAGTCCATTCCAACCACAGACATTAGCAGATAACTCCCCCACAAGATCCCGTGTCTCCTGTGCACGTATCCCATACCAGCCATCAACAACGACCCGATGGTATCCACTCCATCCATGTGGAAACCTCTCCGCCACCAAACTAAGTTTTAGACTGCTGTTTAGTTAATTTTTTTTTATATATATATATTTTAAATAAAATATTTTTTATGTTTTTAGATTAATTTAATATGCTGATATTAAAAATAATTTTTAAAAATAAAAAAATTATTTTAATATATTTCTAAAAAATAAATATTTAAAAAATAACTATCTTCCCAAACACCCTCTAGATCTGTTAAATCCTGAACTCTTGCTACCCATCATTTTAATATTTACTCACTTTTTAATAAAGGATAAACAAAAACAATTTTAATGAGTATTTAATATTCATGCCACGCTTCGAATTAAATATAAATGTTTTTAAAGTGAAGTTTTTTTTGAGACACGTGAAACTACTTAGTACGTCTGTTAATCCAAATTAATACATGAATCTTAAAATCTATCAGCCTAACTCATTACCAGGTCAACATGAGAGATCAAAAGCAATTTGTGTAGTCGATAGAAAATATAATTTAATTTAAAAAATTCAAGATAATTTTATTTTATATTATTTTGAAGTCACAATTGATTGCTTATTTGAATATCATAAAATAACTAATTGCTATTAGTAAAACCAATTAAATTTGACTTTTTTTTCTATTGTAAAAAAATATACATTTCATAATATCTTTCAAGTACCAAAATATCTTTTAGAAGTTAGAAGATGATTTTTTTAAATATTATAAAATCCAGTTGAATAATTTATATTATAAAATATATATATTATATCACTATCGGTGTCGATTAAATTATCTATATATAAGCATATAAAAAGATATTTCATCCATCTTTAATTTTAATTAAGAGTGTATGCTCACATGAATATCTTTGAAACCTTTCCTAAAAATATAAGTGGAATTTTATGAGGGATATATTACCAACTAGTGATAAAAAAAACATGTAGAAAAGGATTGCAAATTTAAAAACACACGTGTGTTGAATATCCATGAATAAAAGTTTAGGAGATTAAATACACGAGTGCTTAATATTGCGGTAACTTTAATCATTATGGTCTAAAAAAAATATTATTTGTTGCAATTTAAAACAAAAAACAAGTGGGGTTAAAACTATTATTTGATGAATTTATAGATGCAAAATAAATTAAAAAATCAATATTTTAGTGTTTGAAACACAATTATATATTAAAATTAGCACACGTGTGTATGTATGTAACTAAATACTTTTATTTTTGGGGGGTTAAATAAAATAAACATTCTCTTAGAGTTTTCACCGACTAGTACAAGAGCTATTCATCAGCCAGGGGGTGTTTGGAAAATATTTTAAAAACAATTTTTTTTTAATTTTTTTGATCATTTTCATGTAAAAATAAATTTAAAAAAAAATTATTTTAATATATTTTAAAATAAAAATATTTTTAAAAATAACCTTGATTACATTTAAAAAATAAAAACTTTTATTATGGTTTTCAACGTTTCCTATGAGAATCGTTGACCCATGTATCCAGTCCTATTTTGATGGCTGCAATCGGGCGCGTGAAGTTCAAAAGGGCCCTAACCTTCCGTTTGCTGACTTTCAATCGCCAATGAATAAGTTCCCAGAACCTCTCTATTCGCAGCAAGACAATCTTTCTTTCTGGTGCATGCCAATCCAGGGGCCTTTTGCACCTTGTTTGTACGATCCACCTTCTTATCCAAAAGGAATGGGCTGCTTCAGTGGTCAAACCTCAATCGCTTCTTGCCATCTTATGGGAACTCCTTCAGGCTGGTCAAAATTGGCGACTTCAAAATCTACACACGTTCATCAAGCTTTCTCCATGGATAATATCGTAATCGTTTGAGATTAACTGGACGACACGTGTATCCACACAGAAAGCAGTTCTTAACGCGAAAATAAATAAATTTATAGAGATTTAAAGCCACCACAGAATCGCATGTTTTGAATTCTGATCACCACAGAATTGATTTCCTATCTTCTTTTTAATTTCTATTTCGATTTTTGCAGGTGAAAATGGAGTGAATTCACCTTTTCTTTCTGTGAACGCAAGGAAGCAGATCGCTTTGCACTTTGCGAAGACTAGCTGTTTTACATGGGATTTGACTCGATGGATCGGCTGTTGCTTTTATTCAACCAGTTGGTTTGATTTTGGTGAAGCTACCACTCTCTCTCCCCTTGGGATAATTACATTTCAATAAATAAATAAAATAAAAAAAAATTCATATATGTATACTCATGTAGAAAAAGTTAAGAACATTTCATATGAATATAAACTATATCTGTAGTTATCATCTATCAAAAAAATTTAAAAACACAATCTCTGTAGATATAGATTATAAATTTAGTTACACAACATTAAAAGATTCTATAGGGATGTAGACTATATATAAATCATGTGGTGATAAATATTCATAATTAAATTAATTTTATAATTCCCGAGTTTATTAAAAAATCACAAATACAAAAAGTTAATTCATCTAAGTTTTAGGTTAACATGACCAATATCCCAGACTATCTTGATCCCGAGTTAACTTGGCAGGCTAGATCAAGTTTCATGGCAATAGAATAGAATACTAGAATGTAAGCGCGAGTGTTGGTTTATATTATCTTTTCTTCTAACCAAAATAATTTTTCTTTTAGAATTTTGAACAAAAATAGATTGAATAACCAAACCAAAATCTTTCAGTTTAATTCAGTTATATATTTTTAAGAATAGAATAAGTTTGATTTAAAATTTGGGTTTTTTAATTATACTATTTTTAATATGTCTTGAAATTTTAGCTCTTGATGTTTAATCCAATTCAATTTGATTCAGTTTATTTTTAATATGTTTATTTTTGATTCAGTTTATTTTTAAAAAATCAAAACCAAATGAGCTATGTATGTATATCTAGTTTTCTAATTAAAATGATATTTTTCTTTTTTAAAAAATAACAATTTAGTTAATTCTAGATTTTTTTTTGTGAACATTCCAAATAATTCAGTTAATTTTCCTATTCACCACGTGATCGCCCCTATTCACCACGTGATTTGAGAATGGACTCACCATGTGATCAGAAAACTTAAGGTAGTATTGGACCACCAATGGCTGCAAATTAAAGAGTTAAGGTGACGTTGATAATTCATGACTAGGAGTTCCATTCTATTTTCACAGCTCATTTGAGCGCTGATTATTAAACATCGAAAATCTAACACAATCAGTTAAGCATTCTAAAACCATCAACACATGCGATACCGTTTCAAGCCTAAAGATGAAGACATCCAACCATCATTTTCCCTACCCGGGAACCACTTGAATTAATCTTGTCCACGTCATTTAAAAATAAAAATACGATATAATAGAAAACTAGGGGTTAGCTAATATTCCTCCTCGGTGTTTAATTATAACCATTTTTTTAATTTCCCCACCAAATTACCATTGTTTTGGAATCATCATTAAAATACTAATCAAATCATTAAAAAAATCAATCGCTACATAACAAAATGGACTGACATGCCATCAAATGATCGATCAATCTGATTTGGATTGTTCTTCAAAATTATTTTTAAAACATAATAATATCAAGCAGACATGTGGCACTATCTTTTTCATTTCACACACAAGCAAGAAATAAAATAAAAATTCTCAGGTTCAAGTCATATAATTATTAATATAATATTTAATAAAAAAATATATAATTATTAATCTTTAAATTCATGAAATTAGAATATGTACACCCATGACAACCACAAAAAAAGCAAAGCAAAGCAAAGAAAATGAAAATGTCTTCATTAATCAGTTTACTTATGCTGTAGATGACCTGAGACTGGATGAGAATTGGAACTCTTTCGTTGACCAGCCACCAGCAAGCCGTCCAAGTAAATAAATAATAACATCAAATAGTGATCTAAATCACCACGTAGAAGCATTACGAATCGGGTTTCACCACGCACAATCCATTTTGATTTTGCCCTCTCGCTCGTCTATATAAACTCACCAAAGCTCCGTTGTACCTTACTAATCCATTCGTAATTATTTGCACTCAACAGAAAATCAAGTCTCCTTCTCTTCAGTTCTCCTTCTTTCTCCTGCAACTATAGTGAGGGGCGATTGATCTCCCTTTGAGTTCATTGTGTTGTTTTACTAGCTAATCATGCCTGCCGGAGGGTTTGCGCCGGCGAAAGCCGGAGCAGTGGAGTTTGAGGCGAAGATAACTCCGATTGTCATCCTTTCTTGCATCATGGCTGCTACCGGTGGCCTCATGTTTGGCTACGACGTTGGGGTTTCAGGTTATTTATCCTTCCGTAACTCTTCATTTCGTTTTCATTTTTTTCTAAAGAATGCTCAATTCTACTTAGAAGTTTCTGTGCATTCTTTGCAAAGCATTGATTTCAGTTTTCCCCCCCTGAAAAAAGCTTCATCTCTTAGACTCGAAGGCGAAAACTCCTTGGTGGTGTAGATTTTAGTGTTAGAGTCAAAGTTAGAGTTAGTGCAGATTTTCCAAAAGAGTGAAAGGCTGGTAGCAGAAAATCCCGCTAAACAGAAGGGAAAGTTCTGTTTCCTTCAGAATTACTATAATATCCCCGTTTAATGGTGGCATAACGTTGGGGTACTTTAAGATCCTACCCGTTGGTGTGAGGAGAGAGTTTGTTGCCGTTTGGCAGCTGAGAGAGCACTGTTAGGTGTTGGTATCGTTACTCAAACACCAATCAAAGTGTAGAAATTTTCCCGTGACTTATTTTGCTACCCAAGGGCGCACCGCCACTTTTACCCCTGCTATATTTTGTAGTTTTTTTTAAATAATTCTTCTAGGCTCTTTAGTTAATATATATCTTTTGAAATTTTAAGATACTTACTGTTAATTGGATATAAAGGATTAGATGATGTTATTAATTTAAGGATACGTAATTAATACATGATGATGATGATGATGCAGGTGGTGTTACAGCAATGCCCCAATTCTTGGAAAAATTCTTCCCTGAAGTTTATGGGAAAACCCAGGATCCCAATCTTAACAGCAATTACTGCAAGTACGATAATCAGAACCTGCAAATGTTCACATCATCGCTGTACTTGGCTGGCTTGGTAGCAACTTTCTTTGCATCTTGGACTACTAGAAACCTAGGCAGGAAGCCAACCATGTTGATCGCCGGGCTTTTCTTTATAGTTGGTGTGGTGATTAATGCTGCTGCTCAAGACCTTGCCATGCTCATTATTGGTAGGGTTTTACTTGGCTGCGGAGTTGGTTTTGCTAATCAGGTTCGTATATTTACACCACCTGCTCTGCTACGTCAGTTTGCAAGGTTTTTATATTTATATTTTTATTGATAATTTATTGCTTTTGAAAATTAATTTATTTGATTAGTCAAAGAATCTTGGACACCTAACTAGTTAAAATTGAAAAACAACAATTACAGGCTTTTAAATTGTCGTTTCTCAAATATTTAGGAGTCAACAGTTGAATGTGTGAATTGAATTATGAATCGCGGGCTAAGGGTAGTTTCTCAGGGAGGCATCTAATCTAAGGAGTTAACTAAGAAGAAGATAAAGGTCTATCAAATATCAGTATCCTTATGTCTTGCCGACATCATTTCATTTTCAACGCAGTTAATCCATCGCGAGCATACTGTGTTTCTATGATAAAAATAAATAAGTTTATGAATCTTTTTGTGCCATGTATAATTTTCACAAACGTAATCCTTCCTGCACTGTTGGGTGATAGTTACGGGATGAAAAAATGGGAGCTCATCATCAAATAAAATTGCATGACGAGCACATGTCATCCTCCTGCCTGTAAATACATTCTTGCCATTTGATTTTTTTAACTCGTGATCGAGAATTCTCTCTTTTTGTTGGCTTGATCGTTGAAAGTGCATATGACAAGGATGGATAGCTTGGGATTATACAGAAAAAGTGACAACCAATTTCACTGTATCTTGCTACTTGCCTCAAGAATGATTTTCTTTGAAAAGTCCTCTTTTTTTAATTATTATTGTTGTTGAATGACGTGATTTTGAAGGGCTGAAGGCTGTAGACCCTTCGTTATTTTTTCCAACTGCTAGTCATATCTTGTGTGGTGTACATTGTTGAACTGTGTATCTTATCCTTGGACCTTAAACTCTATGGCTTGTGTGGAAAACAATGTTGCTGATGCAACACATAAGAGCTGTCCTAAAGTCAAAATTGAATAGACAGGTGGGGTCGTTTAGATACATTTCTAAACTATGATAGTGCAATACCATGTCCCGATTCAACAGTTTGTACATTAGTTGCCAAGATATTTAAAGTAGTCTTTTGTTAATTATATCTGATGATCTTAATTTCAATAAATGACAGGCTGTGCCATTATTTTTATCCGAGATAGCACCTACAAGAATTCGTGGAGGACTGAACATACTCTTCCAGCTTAATGTGACCATTGGCATTCTCTTTGCTAACCTTGTCAATTACGGGACTGCAAAGTAAGTCTTCTTTTCCTACGACCGTACTTTATCGCAATGACATAAACTACAAAGAGAAAACGGACAGGATTGTAGAATAGTCACCGTTACTGTATTATAACCATTTCTTTCTACATATCGGTATCAAATTACGTGTGGACTGGAAAGATAATCACTTGGCAGGAACTGTTAGATCTTAGAACTCAGGAATTTTTTGGTCCGAATTTACTAAAAAAACGCAGGCAGCCTTCCCTTTTGCATAAATATCCACCGCTCCACTTTTGACATTAAGGTCGAGGATTGAGTTTGAATAACTGAAAATGAACAACTTCCTTACTTACCTACCAACAAGATACGAAAAATCTTTGGCTGATGAACACCGGTATGAGAGTGGTTTGGCCTAAGTATAACAAATAAAAGAATATGAAATCTTTGCACGACAGCACAAGGATGCATGATAAATCTCAACTGTCTGCCTCCCAATTGTTTTTCCCCTATTAATTTTAATTTCTTTTTGTCCATGACAATCAAAATATTGTCATTTCGTGCAAATCTGATGTGCTACCCTATAGTCTAGCTAGGAAGACCATTCAAATTTGGGCTATATTCTTACTTTTGCTGCTAATTCTTAATTTGTTGGGGTGCCTTGTGTAAACAGAATCAAAGGAGGATGGGGATGGAGACTCTCATTGGGCTTGGCTGGTTTTCCGGCACTTCTCTTAACCGCAGGGGCTCTCCTGGTGTTAGAAACCCCTAACAGCCTCATTGAGCGTGGTCGGCTGGATGAAGGAAAGACTGTGCTTAGAAAGATCCGTGGCACGGATAATATTGAACCAGAGTTCTTGGAGCTCGTTGAAGCAAGCCAAATGGCAAAAGAAGTAAAACATCCTTTCAGAAATCTCCTCAAGAGGAGGAATTGGCCCCAGCTAGCTATAACAATAGCCATGCAGGTCAGTGCTTTTCGATGAATGGAAGATGTAACAGACATCTTCCATAAATTTAGTTAAATTTAAGAGGCATTTAGACTGTGATATGTATCAATGTGAATTCACCATGACACTTGCTGAGCATAATAATGAGGACCTGATTAAACAAACAAATTAAGGCATGTTTCAGTTTTCAATCATACCATATATTTTTCACCAGTTTAGCTATCCGTGATACCTCATTACCTTGTATTCCAAAGATTTGGCCTGATGTTCTTTTATTCATTGGTTGGAACAGATCTTCCAGCAATTCACAGGAATCAATGCAATCATGTTTTATGCACCGGTCCTATTTAACACCGTGGGATTCGGCAGTGATGCTTCCCTTTATTCGGCTGTTATAATTGGGGCTGTCAACGTTCTTTCCACCGGTGTATCCATCTACTCAGTGGACAAAGTAGGTCGCAGGATGCTCTTATTGGAAGCTGGTGTCCAAATGTTCTTCGCTCAAGTGGTAATAGCAATAATACTGGGGGTTAAGGTTACAGACGACTCGAATGACCTTCATCGTGGTTTTGGAATTCTAGTAGTTTTGATGGTGTGCACATTTGTTTCTGCCTTCGCATGGTCTTGGGGCCCTCTAGGATGGCTAATCCCTAGTGAAACTTTTCCATTGGAGACTCGCTCAGCTGGTCAAAGCGTCACTGTCTGTGTCAACTTGATCTTCACTTTCGTTATGGCACAGGCCTTCCTCTCCATGCTCTGCACTCTCAAGTTTGGCATCTTCTTGTTCTTCTCTGGCTGGGTGCTTGTCATGTCAATATTTGTGGTGTTTCTGCTGCCGGAGACGAAAAACATACCTATTGAAGAGATGACTGAGAGAGTGTGGAAGAAACATTGGTTCTGGAAGAGATTTATGGACGACAATCAGGAGGTAGCCGCAACCGGAACTAAAGGTGACCACGCACTGAAAAATGGGCATTCTAATGGACTTGATCCTGCTTCCCAGTTGTAGATTTAAAGGGTTTTAACTTTTAAGAATACTGAATAGCTATAAAGTTTTCCACGTGTCTACTCTAGGATATGATTGTAAAAAATCTAGAGCCGGTGGAATTTTTACATTGTTTGATGATTTATAGCTGCCCTACCTTATGCATTATTGAAAGTTGTTCAATTATCTTTGATTACTTGGCCAGTTAGCTCTCATCACCTCGTTATCATCTACTCTCAATACCTCAAGGCTTTATCATCCAGGCAACACTTGGGTCTGGGCCTGTGGGCCGGTCGTATCACTATCTTCCCCATTGCACCACAGAAGAAAAAGGCCATAAATGTGGGCCGAGGCCCTGTTCCATAACATTGGGCTATTTGCTAGTAGCTGAATTAGCCAGCCTACTTATATCTTTTCCTTAGCAATGCATTATCCAAAGGTAAAAGGCAACCAACCTGTTTTTAGGTCCGAATCTAGTGCACCTAGTAGCTTTTTTTTTTTTTTTAATGGAATAAATAAAAAACCTGAAACGGGAGTTTACCGAAAAAGGGTTACAAAATCTGAGTTGAGTAGAAGTGGTTAGATAGAGAAATATGCTGCTGGTAAAGAGCAGCAGCGTGGCGTAGGTTGCGGGACTCTATACTTGTCCGATGTACAAAGCAAGCAATTTGACTCCATCGGCATGGAATGATTAGGGTGGGCTCGCGATCATTGCCCTGACCAATACACACAAAAGTTAATAATTAGCATCCCACCACTCACCAACGCCTGCAATTCTTTCCTTTCAAGCCGAAAACAGCAGGGATGGGTGAGCCAATCACCGTCTCAAACGTGACTGGCTTTGTAAAATTATTTTACCTCTAGAGCTACGAATTTTGTTAATTGTAACAGTGTAATAACACCTTTTCTTCTTCATTTTTTTTTAAATAACACTGGTTTTTAATTGCTTTAAAATCTTTTTACATCGTTCAGTAATCATTTCTAAATTAATTAAGATAAAAAAGTTCTCATTTCAATTATATAATAAAACAAATAAAATACATTTGTAAGCAACAAAAATTAAAATGCCCCTTAGGGGAATTTTTGTATCTTCATAATAGTTTTTTTTTTTTTTGTTATTATAATGTCACCTAACATGTAATTTTTTATTTCATTAAATATAAAAAATTTAAAAAGAGCAGTGAAAAAACTAAAATGTTATTTAAAACATAATTGAGGCGCGTGTGAACACATTCTTTGCCGCATGGGAGGTGCCCGTGCCTTTTGGATGTAATGCGTGGCGTCTTCTAACATTTGAAACTACCCTCTATCGTTGTTTTTTTCTTGTAAAAGTCTATTGTTTTTAATTTCACTTATCAATAAGAAAATTTTTTTTTTATATCTTTTATATGAATTTTAATCCTTATTTTTTTTTAATTTTTCCTTTTTGTTTTCAATTTTTGAGTCACTTTGCAAAATTATTTTCTTTTCTTTTCAATTTCATTCTTTAATCAAACATAATTTTTTTTTTTATTATATTTTCTAGTTGATATATTTTTTTCTTTTTTGTATATTTTTTTTATTTTTAATTTTACCCTTCAATAGTTGATTAATTAGGAATTAAATTTTTTCTTCTTCCATATTGACTTTCTTAGATCTAACAACTTGTGTTATGAGTTTGAAAAGCCAACTCAATTTTGTTTTAAAAAATTCTTTTAATCCCTTTTATTTTTTATCATATTTTTTTGATTTTATAATTCAAATCATAAGTTTGAATGAATATTCTGGGTTGTCTTGAGTCTAATTATCAGGGTTACAGGTTTATAAGGCAAACTTGGGTCGATTAGAATCAATTTTTTCTTCCATAGTTAAAGAGTTTTGAATTGAGATAAATAGTTTGTTTATTTTTTAAAAAAATACTTTCAACTTAGGTTATCCATCTAATAGTTTGTTTATTTTGTTTATATATATGTGTGTGTGTATATACATACATACATACATACATACATATATATATATATATTAAATTTGATCCATCTAATATTTTTTTATCTAATTAAAATAAAAACAGTTTATTTGACCTAGTCTATCTATGATTCCAATTCACATATTTATTTTTAATAAGGAAATATATTTATGATATTTAAACATTATTTTTTATATAAAAAAAATTAAACTCAACCCCCTATAAAGAAAGAACAGAGAATAGTTGCCAAGTATTGGCTATGAATAAAACATTCGTGGTGCTTAAATCGAAATTCTTAGTCATTTACCCCATTCCTGGAAGCCGAAATGAGAGAAGAAATGGTTTGGACTCCCTTCAACCCATCTTACTAATTAATTTGATGATATATTTTACTGACCTTGTCAGACATGGAGAAACTGCAATGGCTACTCAACTATTTTTCAAATATTTTCTTTAACAAAATTTGCTCTAGTGTTTCTCTGACGTGTGGTTCGTGTTAATTTATATATAAATAGCACGATTAAATTACACAGTCGATGATATTGAATCATGGATTATAATTTTATTTGAAAATAAATCAATTGTTTCTAATAGATATTCATAAGACTTGTGATCTATGCATAAAATGAATTAAGATATATATTCCTTATAAGAGTATGAAATAATCAGGATTTTATCCTTTCATTTAAACCCATAAAATACGTTTTTCATCGTAGAGTTTTCTTGTGTAAAAAAATTAAAAAAATCAATTAATCATGTAATTTCTTCCTGTAATAATATCAATCAACGTGTGTCTTTAAGACATGTTAAGAAAATAATTACACGAACACCTCGCTTGGCATATTGTTTGTATAACTTGCATGTAACATATTTGGTTTAGAGTTTCTCAACGACAATGCGGAGGTCTCTTGTCTCCATTGTTGTCCTTGAAACAATTTACACATCAGCAATGAACATTTAAACGACAAGCCTATTCCGTTTCCTTTTAAATTGCCTGTAATAAGTTACTTTGCAGCTAGACACGTGTGATAGTTTTTCCTAATTCCATCTAAAAATTCTGAAGGGGAAATATCGATAAGAGAATTGTACCCTTTGTAAGCACACGTTTTTTCGTTCCTTGTGGTTTGGACCGCTGTCGTCAATTTACAGTAAAAAGGGTCCTCAATTGCATATATTTAAATATAAGGGGGACCAAAGTCTCATTTCTTAAAATTTATCATCATTATTGACACCAAGCTGCCAGCCAAACCCCATGTAAAGTCCAAAAGATTTATAAACGCGTGAAGTGAAAGATGCCTCTCCAGTTCTCATAACTCAACTAAAGCAAACAAACCCTCCAAGCTTCTCAATTTTCACAGTTTTGCAGCCATGACTTTGGTGAAGAGGGCCGTGGCTCTGCTCACGGCAATGACATTCATGCTAGAGTTGATCCATGCAGCAGTGTACAAGGTTGGGGACTCTGCTGGTTGGACCACTAGTGGTAACATTGACTACAAACAATGGTCTTCTACCAAGACCTTTCAAGTTGGCGACGTAATCAGTAAGTTAATTACCCTTTCTTCCCTCATTGATCTTTACTTTCCAGTCGACATTAATTGTTTTCTTAGAAATATTGGTTTCCATATAAATTTTCAAAATCTGTTTATTGGTGGATAAGTTTCGCTGGTATCGTGCCTTTGCAACACTGGTATATTTGCCTTTCAATTTACTTCTCTTGGTCTCTCATTGTAACTAGGCCGGTTAGCATGATGCGTGCAGATCAAGACTAGCAGTAGCAAACTTTCCTGTCTACTCCCTCGCCCTCGCATAGTTTCTTTGCTTGCTTATTCTGGATTCAATGTTTTGGTGTTTGATCTTGACGAGCAGTGTTGTTAATTCCCAGGTGGCTGTTCCTGTGGCAAGCCCACGAACTGGCCTTAATTTTTAGCACAAAAGAGTATTTTACTCGTTAGAACAATTAATATTTACTCAACACATATGTGGGTGACCTGTTATCCTCCAACGTTTACCTACTAAGGTTTCATGATGATATTGGTGGGCCATGCAAATGGTGCATGTATGTACATTATATGTCGCCCCCACCATAGCTACTCTGATCCTTCAGTTCTAGCATATACATCAATGGTGATAAATCGAACTTCTACTTAAAAAGAAGCCACGCGCTCAACACGCTACAATCCCCTATAGTCCATCACATAGATGCCCTTAGCTTTCGTGATTTCTCATGATAATGTCGGTATGGTTCTCTTTATTTTGAGACATTTCATGCGAGGTGGGAGGCATGCATCACATCCATCCGTACAATTTATGGAAATGAAAATAAGAAGTTTCTGCTCTGGTTAAGTGGGGAATAAGGTGGTCACCGTGTTTTTTTTTTTTTTTTAAATTAATTGTTTTGATATTTTTGAATTATTTAGAGTGATTGTATAGAAATAAAATTTAAAATTTAAAAATAATTATTTTAATATATTTATAAACAAAAGTATTTTTAAAAAACAACCAAACATTATCTAAAAATTAATATCCAAAGCTTTGTGGCCGTCTTTTTCTTGATTTTGCTTGCTTTAGGCATGTGTTGAAAGGCATGATTCAATCCATTCACCTGATTCTTTTGTTCTTGCAAGTAAAAATTGAAAGGCAGGTAATGTATACTTGTGGATGAGAACGGAATGGAGGTCATTAATATTTGAAGTAAGGTGGAGATGCTCTTCACCCCTATTTGAAGAAGGGATGATTAATTTTTATATACTTAATTAATAGCTATATATCCTTGGAGTTCTGGTCATTCTTCCTGCACACCAGTATATTTTCCATCTTACTTGTATTTCTACCTAAAACTACGTATACACTTACATGCTGACTGTCAATGGGTGTATCAGTTTTCGAATACAACGCTCAGTTTCACAATGTGATGCGAGTTACGCATGCAATGTACAGAACATGCAATACCTCTGCCCCTTTGGCAACCTACACCACCGGCAACGATTCAATCACTATCCAGACTCGTCGTCACCATTTCTTTTTCTGCGGTGTCCCTGGCCATTGCCAAATTGGACAGAAGGTTGACATTAATGTGCTGCGGAGCGATGAAATGGCACAAGCTCCTGCAGCATCTTCTGCAGTGCCCTCCCCACCAGTTCCTTCTGCCAAAGTACCCGGGCCGACCTCAAGTAATGCTCTGTCATTGAAGGCTTTGAAAAGTCCTTTCGGTAGCGCTGTTTTGGCAACGTTTTTGATCAATTTTGCTTAATCTGGAGGCTTTGTTGTGCTGAAAATCTGGGGGGTGATAGATGTTCTACAGATCAATGCCATAAAAAATGTGATCTATAATCATTTTCTTAGAAACTTTGATCAATTGTTTTGATTGGACTTTGAACATGATACAAGGACGTGTTCCTATATAGACCCTATCGGCATTTGATAGAACATGGTGTGAGTTTTGATCTCTGGTGTATAGAGATGGGTGCACCCGCTGCTCGAAGTCTGTTTTGTATTAGGTCTTTTGCCACTCAAAGTTTAATTTCAAATAAGCAAACTACCGATGACATAATTCACATTTCTTGCTGACACATTTCCCAGCAGGCATAATGCAAATGTAATTTCGGGTTTTCAGGAAAGTAAGCTGCATTTTCTGAAACTCAAGTGCCATACATATTGCAATCACAAATGAGATAGAACCTCATTCAATACAAACCATCTATCCTCCCAAAACCAAATAATAAGGAAAAACACCATTAATTCAATAAAATTAATTGTATTCAGTAGAAACATGAATTCAAGATGCCTCCTTCCAGGAGGCGTCTTCAAGCTTCCAAAATCCAAATAGGTAATCAGAACACGTACATCAAAATCTTTAAACTGCCTTATTTGACTCTTTTTTTATCACATTGGATTATGACTACCATTAATCCATGAATTTTTTCCAGACTGGATGCTGCTTCCAAACTCTTTCAACCATAAGATCTATTGGCACATTCTTTGTCTCCGGCAACAGGAAATACACAAACAACCCCATTTTGAGAATCCAGACAGCAAAGAAGAAAAATATAAAGGCACGCATATTACACAACATTGATAAGAATGCCTGGGCTATGAGGAAGGTGAAGAGCATGTTCGAGCTAACTGCAAAAGCGAACCCTGCAGTTCTGGTCTCTTGAGGAAATGTTTCACTTGGTATCAGCCAGCCAAGAGGACCCCAGGACCATGCAAAGGACATGACAAACAAACACACCAGCACCACAACAAAAGCTGCTTGTAATTTAGTAAGTGAGCCTGTAGTTGTCAAGAAAGCTAGTAAAATTGCTCCAATTGCGGTCTGCGTTACAAAAATTTCTCATTCAGAAAAACAGATGAACTGCAAAATACGTCATACAAGTATACTGCAGCAGATTTGGCAATAAAATTAAAGGAAAACAGAAATGAATGTTGACCTGGCTTATTAACATCTGCACGCAGGCTTGAAGAAGCAGAATCCTCCTCCCAACCTTATCCACATAAAAGATGGAGACCAATGTGCTCAGCACATTCACAATTCCAGTTATCACAGCTGACAAAAGTGAAGCATCATTTTTGAATCCAACGGTTTGAAACAGGACTGGCGCGTAAAACATTATAGCATTGATTCCTGTAAGCTGTTGAAAGACTTGCAACAAGATGCCTATAATTAGTGGGGGCATGCTAGAGCGCTTCATGAGTTCCTTGAATGGATGTTTGACTTGCCTGGCTATCTCACTGGCAGCTTTAATTTGCTCGAACTCAGCATTAACATTGTCCACTCCTCTAATCTTCGTGAGCGTGCTTTTCCCTGCAGTTTCATTTCCTCGTTCAATTAAGCTTGCTGGTGTTTCGGTGATGACTATGGATCCTATAAACAGGAACAAAGCTGGCACACCAGCAAGGCCCAGGGATACTCTCCATCCATATGGATGCATCTTCGAAGTGCCAT
This sequence comes from Salix dunnii, assembly GCA_015731905.1. Lineage (NCBI taxonomy): Eukaryota > Viridiplantae > Streptophyta > Magnoliopsida > Malpighiales > Salicaceae > Salix > Salix dunnii. The sequence goes on along the minus strand of CM027668.1, from coordinate 6,404,786 downwards.
AGTTGACTAGATTTGCAAAGAATATCCCCACTGTAACAAAGAATTGGAAAAGAATGTTCACAGCACCCCGACGCTCCATTGGCGCTATCTCTGATAAGAACAGAGGAACCGCCTGCAAAGTTTTTCAGTATTGTGCAAAAGGTTCTCATTACCCACTGTGAAACCAATTTAAAATAAAGCTGCATAACAATATTCTGAGAAGAAAGATTTATCGACTAGAACGATTTCAGAAACAAAATATTTCTCAAATATGACATACCTCATTGCCAAATCCTACCCCAAAACCAAGGAGAATCCTGCCAATGATCAGCATCCAGATGTTTTGAGCACTAGAACTGACGGCTGCTCCAAACAAGAAAAATACTGATGCCACAAGAATTGTCGGTTTTCGGCCATATTTGGTGCATGCCTTTGATGCACCAAAGCTCGAAACAAGGGCAGCAAGGTAGAGCGAAGATGTAAAAAGCTGAAGATATTGATTGTCATACTTGCAGTAATTGTTTTCCGTGGCATGAAGCTTTCTTTCATGAACAGTGGGAAAAAATTTGATCAAAAAGTCATCCATGGCTGTCACTCCACCTGATTATCGATACAAGATTATCATGTACATTGCTTTGGATCAATCTGCATAACCCACAATTGATTTGAACTGAAAACAGAGCGACCATTACCTTTCAGTCTTACCCTATCCTAGGATAAGAGAATTTAAATTCACACTGAAATTTTCAGTTAACATAAGTGCTATATATGCAATCTTTAACTGTACGAATATTCAGCATCTTTATCTATACCCTGAATAAGATACGTGACTCCAAATTCATTCAATGTAAAAAATAAATCAAAATCACTGAATAAGAATTGGAAGCAAATTTTGGAGAACCAGAAGTAATATATATATCATCATCGTCCTCAATCACCGTTATTGTTTTATTAATACCCTTCAAATAGAGTCCATTTTTTTATTGAAAAATGTGCTATTATTTAAAGAGAGTTTTACTAGCTCTACCTTAAAATAAATCTTTGTTTGAAATTGTATTTCAAGGGGTATTTTAGAAATAAAATGATTTTTTTTGTATTTTTATGTTAAAATTAAAATTTTCAAATAAAATTTTAATACATTTCTGTATAAAAAACAATATTAATCAGACTTCAAAACAGCACTTAATGTCGCATCCACTCTATCTTTTTAAATAATGAAACGGAAAGAAAATAATTATCATACTCTGATTTAGATACTCTTATTCTTTTCTTCAGAGATTACAACACTGAACAAATTTATTTCAGAACAGGAGAGAAATCTCACAGGACGTGCACTCAACAGGGAAAATACTGTATCTGGTTTAACTCTTTTCTTAAGGACTGCATACCTGAAATTCCAATATCATAGCCGAACATGAAACCACCAAAAGCTGCAAGAATCCAACAAATGACCACATAAACAGTGAGTTTTGAAGGGAAATCCTGATCATCTTTCTCACTGCTTCTCATCTCTCTCGATGTACTTATCAAGTGAAGAACTACAGAAAGCAAAACACGAACGTCTTGATAAAGATTTCAGGTTCTTGATTGGCTTTTGTAGGCTGGCGAGACATAGATTTAGGATATGTAAGGAAAGGTTTCGCTGATTTAGCAAATCAATTCCTTTAGTTAATCGGAATGTTAATATTTGACTAGGTTTTCGGATAAAATTCTTACACCTCTTTAATACTCCGAGGTCGTATCATATATATGCTCTTGTGGATAGTCAACGATCGATAAACTGCAAGTTTGTATTTTAATTAATGAGTAGTATTTAAAAAGTTTTATTACAAAAAATGGTGTATAGGCATTTGTTTTACTTGATTTATATATGAGATTCACCATAGCATATAAAGGCCAAATTATTTACGTAACAAAGAAGAAAACAAGTTGCATGTAACATACAAGAATAGATTTTTGTTTCTTTAAGAAATTGTCCAGACAAGAAGTTTTTTCTCTTGAGTTTTTAACAAAAAAATCTCAAGGTTGCAACTAACCTTTTTAGGTAAAAAATATATATATCTTGATGGTTTTTATGCGTTTATATGTAAAAACATAAAAAAAAAAAAAAAATTATTTCTGGGAAATTGTTTAAAAATACAGATTTATAAAATTATATATTTTATTCTCATGGAATATTTATAAGTTTTCTTTTAAAAAGAATTATGCATGTAAGGTTATTTTAGTAGATGAAATATGCCTAAAATGTTCTTTTAATTAAATTATTTTTATGATTGTATTATTTATGAAATAATAATAATAATTTTAGTAATTGTTTTTTATTGGTTTTTTTATATATATTTTTTTCCTTTTTAATAAATTTTTCAGTTTAATTATTTTAATAGTAATATTGATAATAATTTTAACTGTTATAGTAATGATAATGATAATAACATAAGAATAAATTTCCAATGTATGTTTTTGTCTTTTTGTTGATACAAAATAAATTTATAATTTTAATTTTTTGTTTTCATCCCTTGATTTCTTATTATTTCTATAATAATCCCTACTATTATTCATGTATATATAAATGTGCTTTTAACTTTGATTTTGAATTTTAAATTTCTAGAATAATAATAATAATACTAATAATAGTAATTGAATTCATAATTATTTAATAATTATTAATAATAATAATTATTTAATTATTTCTCTTGTTTACTCTTTTGTTGATGTTTTTTAGTTTTTTTTCCTCAAGATAATTTTATTTTTTTATTAATCTTTTGTGGTTTATTTATTCTTTAATAATAATAGTAGTAGTAATAATAATAATAATAATAATATTTTAATATTTTTTCGTGCTTCCTATTTTGTTTATTTTTATTGTTTTGATTATAATATCAATAATAAATATTCCTCGCTTTTTGCCTTTATTTAAGTTTTTTTCTATTATTTTAATTTGCTCTTTAAATTAGATGATTTTACCATTTACGCAATAATAACGATAATTTTAATTATTATTATTTTATTATTTTCTTGTAAAAATATTTTACTTTTTAATAATATGATAAATTAATGTTGATTATTTCATGAAAAACTACTAAACAGATTAATTTATAACAATTTAAAATTCATATATTTGATAAAAAATTTGAACTTCACAGGATTTCTGAATAAATTTATGATTTTAATAAAATTTATAATACAATTTAAAAATACATATAATTAATATTTTTTACACTGAAAAAAATATTATGCCGCCCGCGGCGAAGCGCGGGGGCATTGTCTAGTAAATATATAAACCACATGGTCTTTTCACCTTGCATGATGTACCATGGATTCGCAAAGTAAAATGATCATTTTATTCTAGAATGGCAAATTTTTAGCCCCAGGATCAGGTTTATTTTTGTATTTTTCAGGGGACATAAATGATATTTATGAATTTGTTGCATAGTAAACTAATAAATTTGTGTTTTTTTGTTATTTTTATCTATTTTTCTTTTTTTTAGAGAATGAAAAACAATTTCTTATTTTTTCTATTTAATTATTGCAGAGATTATTTATATTTAGTTTATTGTGTTTAATTTAAATTGAATGATAGAATAAAATAATCGCAATACAGTAAATTCAATAATTCAGATATCAAACTTTTCTTATTTTTTAATGATAATAATAATTTCATACTAGTTATTTGTTGAAATCTACTAAATAAATAAATTTATATCCATTGAAAATTTATATATTTTATAAAAAATTTGCACTTCATAAAATTTCTATATAGATTTATTATTTTGCTAAATTTATGTTATAATAAAAAATGAAAAAACAAACAGTACAGAGTTCTGCGAAGAGGTATGGAACGTGGAATTTGTCGTCCCGGGTTGGTTTTCACTTGTCATCTTATGACAAGAGCCCTTTTCATCCAACTTCTGCCAGAACTCGTTATCGTGATCGCTAACTAATGCATTGCCGTGCTTTTATTCAAATGACATGGTCTGAGATTTCGTGGAGTTTTTTTAGCACAGTAATATTTTTTTATGTATAAAACAACATTACAATAAAAATATTTTAAAAAACAATGGTATATGTGATTTTTCCAAATGCTAAAATGGACTGGTATTTTATAATAAAAATAGAAGGCAAAAAGGATAAAATATTTTCTTCATACATTGAAATTTTGATAACACCACACTGATATTATTGAAAATATATTGAGAACGGAAGGGGCTTATTTTTTTTCTTTTGTACTCAAGTTTTAACCTTTTTGTACATGTTTGATACTTTACGGTGCTTTACACCATTAGACTTGGAAGGTATTTATTAAATCTAAAAATTAATTATAATATATGTAAGTTTATTCGAATATTTTAATTATCAAATATATAATAAGAGAGAGAGATTCAGTATTAATTTTTTATTTTTATTATTTAATTATTGCAGGTATTTTCATTATTTATATTTGATTTGTTATATTTAAATTAAATTGAATAATAAAATAAAATTATTTCAATACAATAAATTCAATAATTCAGATATCCAATTTTTTACTTCATATTCTTAAGCAGTCAGATAAAATCATTGGGTTCCAAAAGGCGAGTTCTTTTTAAAATTATTAGAATTTTTAACTTTCCTGTTCATATAGCACCACCAAAGAAAAATCACTTTCGCACTCCTAAAGAAAGATCACACCTCACTATATTTCTTTTTAAAATGTTTTTTATTTGAAAATGAATCATAATAATATTTTATTTTTTATTTTTTAAATTTTGTTTTTAATATCAACACATCTAAAAATACAAAGAAAAATAATTATTTGGAGCAAAGAAATTTTTTTTTTCCAATAACACTTTTAAAATGCAAAAACAAACAAGTTCTTCCTCTACAAACTTGAGCTTGTGAATAAAACAAACAAGTTCTTCCTCTACAAACTTGAGCTTGTGAATAACTTCTTCTTGGTAAATTGAAAACTACATTCAATTCACCACTATAAAAATCATTCTTCTTTAATTTCGTTTATCATCGCCATATGAATTTTCTTCAAATCAATTATCATCAGATGTACAAAATTTAGTTGGTTGTGGTTTATGATCCCCTGCATGAAAAGGGGGTACAAGTTAACGAACCATATCGAACCCTATAACCTAGGATGATTTTATGGATATGAAGCTAAGGAAACAATCTGATGCCACAAGACACAAAAAGTGGAGGAAGCTACATGGAGTCGGTCTTTAGAGAGAGATAGGACCGCAGAATGAACCAGGCGTCGCCCAAAGAGGAAGGTCAAACTGTGATTTCAACCGAGCATATGATCTTGAACTAGAAGACCATTAAGAAGTGGGCGCTCCACGTCCACATTCCTCGAGATCATACTATATTGACGATGCCCTCTGCCACCACACAATCAAACAACAAGATCAGACGGTTGAAAATATACCAGGTTATGCCTTGCTAAAGAAACACGTGTGTGTGGGCGGGCGGGCGTGTGTAGCGTTACTTCTGGTATAGTAGCCAAAAAAAAAAAAAAAAAACATTACAGAGGAAAGCCAAGTGCACAATTATGTTCGGAACCATGGCAGTAATGACTATCCACCCAATAAATTAATTAATGGCCTTCGGAATAAGAACAAAGAAGAAAAAGCTTTCAGCATGTCTGGGTGTTTGAACAGGATAATGCGGTTACCAATGTAGCCTTCAAGTACATAATGGAGAATTGAACACCAAGAGTTGTGATCACTGTACGAGTTCCAGGTGGCAGACACAACAAACAACTTTCTTTTATGTCTGCTATGTAAAGTTTTCTACGAGGATTGCTGTGTGCATCCATAAATTAAGTGCTGAATGGAAAAACTTTATCATTGGCAGTGACCATATGCATCAGCAAGCCCAAGGTTGGCAACATGATCGATGTTTATGTTCATTTGATTGGAAGGAACATCCCCGTAAAAAATAAACTTGGCTTACCCTAATCAAATTCAGTTCTTCAAACATGTAATGATAGCTAACAAATATAACACAAGTAAAGCAGCACAGAGACCTTACACTAGTTGAGTGGAGCTCCACACTAGCTGAATCCTCGCTATCCTGCAGTACACACCATGACTTCAATTATTATACAGTCCACTAAAATTGAAGGCTACAGAGAAACAAATGCCATTAGCACACCTCAATCAGCAAGTCCTCTCTTGTAATCATTCCAACTACCCGAGATGCACGAGGGACAACAAATATATGCCTCAACCCTAGTTGGCGGAAAAGATTATATACCTATACCATTAACAAAACACATTTTTTGTTGGATGAGAATACAAGTACAAAAGAATGAAACAGATAAATTAGTAATGGTGGGAAAAAGACCAACACCTTTGTTAAAGACATATCTTCAGGGACAACATAAGGAGAGGGATTCAAAACCGGGGCAAGATCAATGTACATTTCCAAGTCATCTGAACTTAAATGAATATCCTCTATAGAAATTCCTTTACTGGAAACGGGTTTCACAAACTCACTGAAGTTGTGCCTGGAGTGAATAGAACCCATTAAATTAAGAAAAAAATGACGTGCACATCAAGAATTGTCCTCTTAACAAAAAATAGTAGCAGGTATCAAGCTCCTGAGTACCTGATTGATTTTGATACACCAGCTGGATCACATGGTAAGGGACTATGCTGAAAATCCACCTTGGATTGGAGAAGGACTAGCAAATGACTGTAATGCAAATCAAATACCAAATTAGTTCGTTCACCCAGCGCATTCCATTGGTTTCTAGTAAATAAAACCACATATACATGTTCTACCTGCGAAGCACAAGCCCAATTACAAGTGTTTCCCCATTTCTCGCATGATCAATCACCTGAGGAAACAGTAAAACTAAACTTTAGGCATCTCAAGTGTAAACAAGAGAAGACAAGAAATGGAAGCAAAGCTTACAGGAAAGCCGTTGTGTAAGTTGCTCTGCAAAATAGAAACAACATCTGCAACCTTAACAATACGAGGAAAGGAGACAACCTACAAAATATAAAAAATCCAAAAAAAAAAATCCTTGAGTTCAGGATGGCATTCAACACAACCAAAGCAAAGGAAAGGGAAGGTAGAAAGTCCTGATGAGAATTGGATAGTAGTCAGGGCTGTCCAAGTAAACCCCCCCCCCCCCACCCATAAAATGGATTAATAAAGGCTCCAGAGTTTAGGGTGCCATGATTTGAGAACAATTTACAGAAAAGAAGAGAGAGGAGTGAGAGTCAAAAAATTAGACCAACGTCTCAATCTTTTATCGGTAAAAATTGACTGCTTATACACTTCCAAAACCCTACTCAGTTTTGAATTCTCATTTCTATTCCAAGAAAAATTGAAGCATCTTCATAGATGTGCAGAATTACAGTTCACCCTTCCTTCTTTGAATTTATCCACGAGATGGGGCATTCATTTTTTCTTTTTTTTTGGCTGTTCCTGAAGGATCCATGCAACACAAAGCATCAACTAGACATGCTATAGTGAAAGCTTTCCAGATTTCAATTAACCAGCCCACTTTGTAGTTAAAAAGGTCAATACTGTTAGAATTGACACGTATGCTTGTATTGAGTTAAAACATGAGTTTCCAATGCAGCAACCCTCTGATATATAGACAGAAATATCAACTGTTTCATTGAAATCACCTTCTGATTTCTGCAAGCTTCTTTTGCCATCATGTTTCTCATTTGGTATTTAGGTCTAGATTCCAACAGTGCAATTCCTTTCAATCGTGCTTGTTGTTCATAAAAACCTTCATTGAATGCATCACCAACAGCCTGCAGCGGGAAGTCTTAGTATTTCACAGCATCCATGAGCAAATATGCAGAGCAAATTGAAAGGTATACCTTTGATATCAGGAGAACAAGCATGATTAAAGGTAAAAGTTTCAAGTTGTTTGTGATCTCAACCATAATTACACATAAAGAGACAGTCATTCGCATTGAACCTCCAAGAAAAGAAGCTGCTCCCAACAGTGCATACCTAGAAACCCACCAAGAAGCATATAGAAACACTTCAGAAAATAATGCATAACCAACAAATTTGCATTGTATGAATGTGGCAAAGGACATTCTTGGAACAAAACATATTAAGCAAAGAACACAAAGGAGAAAAAGAAGGAATGAAAGCAGGAACAAAAGGGGGGGCTGGAATATTGGAAGACCCAAAATCTGTCCAAACATAAAACAGTTTAACCAGGACAATATGCTAAAGATAAATGCCCAAGATCTATCATCAATCTTCTACATGCTTGATATCTAATGAGTAAAAAATTCATTGAACCAAATGAGAAACTTACGTTCCCTCCTCAACGTTGAGCTTCTTGTAAAAATTAACAACAAACATGCCAACCAGGCGCCCATAAGTGGATCCTATCATAATTCCAGGAACAAATTGACCAGCAGGAACTGCTGTACCAAATGTCACCACTGCTAAAGTATAAAACATAACCTGTGAAAATTATAAACCAGGAGAAGTTAGATTGAATTACAAGCCAATTTGTTTAGATAGAAGAAAATAAAGAAATGGGGAGCCGGTAGAATAAGGCATCCTCCCACATAAAATAAAAAAACAACTTTAAACAATAAAGCTTCACAATGCCATGGAACATCACCAGCAACCATGTGAGAAGGAACAAAAATTTTCTTTGGGGGTGCAAACAGATGATATTTAAACCAATGGCTTGCAAAACAGATGCATGAGAGCTTGAACAATGTGCTGGACAGCATATGCCTCTTTGATTATATTAGATGCTTTACTCTCTTCCACTATGAATTCTATTTATAGTATATTATTCCTCTATTGCTGTCCCTGTAGAAGCATTCATTCTGACATTGTACCCATCAACCCGTAAAGAGAAGAACAATTTTTGAATTGCACAAAATTTCTTGTCCACATAGGAGCCCTAGGCAGTCAGTTTAGAATTTGTAGGGTATGAACTAGACAAGGAATATCTACTAGTTTCAAATCATACTTGAAACAAAAAAGCAACAGTATAAGAAGACTAGATGATGCAGCTAAGTATATAATTAGTTTTGGGATTTTGATATTATTTATGATATGGTATTACTATAGCAGCAATAATTAATCAAAAGTACTAGTTTATTTAGGACTTTTATGGCTTACATTCCTACACAAGCATTCTTGTTTGATTATATTTTTGGGAGCAGTTTTGAGGAGTTGAGTTTTTAGTTAAGAGGTGGATCTTTTTGTGTTTCTTTGTTCTGCGGATCTCAGCAAACTTGATTTCCAGGTTGACTCATCAGAACAGGCCTGTATAGAGTTTATCCAAGTGGATTCTAGTGAAAGACTTGAGACTCGACCACATTAGTCTAGCAAAATGAAAAACAACATAGGCTTGTATTCTCAACCACAAAGTCAGAAAAAAATGAACCTACCAGAAACGTCAATAAACTCTGGGCACTGAACTCATGGATTGTCTTCGCACTAAACAGATTCCTTATGGCATCATCCTGTGCTAGCCAACTAAATTCATTAGAATGTAGACCATAAACATACCATCTTAATAAATAAATAAATGAATGAAGAAAATGACTTTTTAAGAATTCTAGCAAAACCTGAGTATTAAAGAAAATCGTTGCAAGATCATTGTATTCCTTGTCCTTGCCACAGTAAAACTGCACATTGGAAAGAAATTAAACAACAATACCCTAAGGCTACATGTAAAAAGAACATAGAAATAAAACACTAACATATACTGTTGCAGAATGTTCCACATATCAACAAGTCTAACGATCATGAGGTGTACAGTTATGCTAATAAAATTGAGCTAATGAGCAAACAAAACAAAACATCAAACTGTGGGTTACCCCACCCAAAAAAAATGTGGAGAAAATTTAATGAAACAATTGAGTATAATTCCTGAATTTTTTGTAAGAAAAGAGAGAGAGCTAATTGAAAAAAGAAATAAAATATGAATGTGTTTAATTTTCGAGTTCATCTTCAAACCAGAAACAAAATTTCTGTTGTTCACCTTTCTTTTCCCACATAGCAAAGTAGCAGAGAAAAATTTATTTATTATTGAAATATCTAAGAATGCAGTAATTATTAAAATATGCAAATGTGAATCAAAAGATTCTTGCATGAAATTTATAGAAAGGCAGGGGGTGGGGGGGTATTCCATCATGCTTAATGAGAAAATATCGACTGATAAGGCTAGATCTTTACATTTACATAATTTCCGTACATCCCTGGGGGCCTTGGGCATTCAATGCCAGAGTCAGAATCTGATTCAGGGCATGGATTGCATTTTCTTAGAAGTGGTAGTCCAAAGGAAATAGCTGAAGTCATAACAGAGATGAGGCATGCTTCAATAATCTGTCACAATATTGTTAAGAGTGGAGAAAGGGGAAAAACATAGAGCATTAGATGACATCAAAAACTTGGAAGAACCGGCATAAATATTAGAAAAAATATGACTTCTGAGATTCATCCTATTTCGCTACCTTCACTCGGTTCCCTTTCTTGTGCAGATAATTTCGTCGCCAATAGGTTATATGAAGAGTAAGCTGGTTGAATAACGCACCTAAGTAAAAGGGAGAAGAATTAGAACAGAGCAAACCAAAAAAGAAATAAATTGTCGTGTCATGAGCATTGTGAAGGCTAGTCAATAGGAAATTACCAAGTAGACCACCAATAACCCCAATAACTGCCATTGGAAGTAACTCCTCAAAAGAGTAGTCCTCTTGACCACTGTCAAAAAAAATAATTTTAAGCATTTAGAGAATCATTAAAATCTTAGGTCAGGGATTGCCAAAGAAGTACAGCAAAGCTTAGATCTTAACTCTGACGTGTCCCATATGATGAAACCACCAGAGCCGAAATGCCCACACTTCCCACTCTTACACCAGCCCATAGCAGTACGCACCACAACCGCCACAATAGCAGAGGTAAAAAAGACACGCCACATGAGTTGACTCCTCCACCTTCAAGGCAAAGCAGAGATGAAAGTTTTTTTTAACATTTAAGGAGACAGAACAAATGAACTTTCACAGGAGAATCAAACATGTGAATGCAGTTCACACTCATATACATGAAAGGAAAATGCACGTGAACACATGCTTGCACACATGAAATACAATGATATATCACAAATGTTTTTTAAGAGAAAGGAATCATGTTTGTAGTTGACACACATGCATATGTCAGCAGCATAATCAAGAACATAACTGTCTTACCAGGATGTAACTTCTTCCAAAGCAAATAATACACCACCAACTGGAGCTCTAAAAGCAGCAGCAACACCAGCCGCACATCCACAGGTCACCTTTTCAAAACATTAAACAAACAAAAAATGAGCACAATAAAGAGGCCTGTCACCTCTATTCTAGAAAAATAAGAGGCCATGTCAGAAACATTTTGGTAGATACTAGAGCAACAAAAAAGATAATGTCAAACTCCTTAAAGGCATCAAACTCTCCAAAGGCAGTTGCAGCTGATGTAATGGATTGGAATGGTGGTATCAACTCTCCAGGATTAAACAAAATTAATGCTTCCATCATCTATACAAGTACCCAGATAAAGGTCTACTTCATGATATTGACACCATTTTTTAGAAAGCATTCTTTCGCTGACCAACAAAAAAATATAGGCCAGATTACTGAATATGAAGAATATATACACATTTATTGCTCATATCCTGTTATTGTCTGCTGAAATGGATAATAGAAAGAGACCTATAATCACTGTAAGAAAAACTTGGTGATTTTTCATTCACGCTCATTTATCCTATAATTTCAAGCAACTAATGAAATTATCTTATCATAATAATAACAGCACAGATAGTAAAACTTTTGAGTTATAAACCATTGTGAATGAATTGACTGCTATTGATCTTCAAATCAACAATCTCTTGGTTGCAGAGTATAATGGCCACTAGACTTGCTACAAACACTAGAAGAAAAACTTGGTGATTTTTAACTCACGCTCATTTATCCTATAATTTCTAGCAACTCATGAAATTATCTTATCATAATAATAACAGCACAGATAGTAAAATTTTTGAGTTATAATTGGAGGAGAAAGTTGAATAGAAACCGATGCATCATTCATAGTGCATCGTTCTCCAATATTCCAAAAGATAAATAAGTACGAAAAAGAAAAGGAAAAACACAATATCAGTTAACAAGTGATAGCATCTAACAAGCAAACAGGTGTGAGAGGCGAAATTTCCTAGAGCAAAAAGTCTAAGCTTTAGTCTACATGAATTAAGAGAAATAAGTTACTCACAAGATCACGACGATCACGATCACTCTTGAAAACTTGAAGCCACCTCGAACTTAGATGATATTTTGAAGATCCACCCTAAATTAATAAAAAGAAACTAGGGTTGATGGAGAACACAAAAAGAAAATGATTCTGAAACACAAGATTCCAGTTCAAGAACAAATCCACTCCATGCTTTTAAGCTCTTACTTGTCCAAGCAAGGAAGCAATACAAGCACCAGTATGAACAAGAGGACCTTCTTTTCCTAAAGCAAGGCCACCTCCCACAGAACCAATGCTTCCAAAGATCTACAAATTAAAAGTGTAATACTGTCAAAATCAAGGCAGGGTGCAAATCTCACAAAAGATAATTTATTCCCCAAAAGCACTATCACACCTTTCCAATCAAAGTTCTGAAGAGTAGAATACCATGAATATCAAGCCCTGCACATGTAAAGGAAATGAGAACCGATAGACATGAAAGTTGAAAAGGAGCAAACCCAAGCAATACCAAGAAATTAGATTGTGATATCCTGCTTACCATTCAAATAACCCTTAATTTCTGGAATACCAGAACCTGCTGCTGCTGGTGCAAAATGCGTAATGATATATACAGATGAAAATACTAAAATCAAGTTAATTAATACATATATTACAAATCCAGCAAAATAAGATCTCTGAATTATTGAAAACGTCAAAGCAAACTTCCAGCCAGCAAAATTCTCAACAGATATATTGATGAAAACAGCCGCCAATCCAGTACCTGAAATCACAAAAATAATCTTCAAAAACCATCATAATCAACATCATGCAACGAGCTGCACTTGATTTAAAATCCAGGAAAACATTACTATTTATTCAATGATTAAAATTGTGTTAGCGATACATCATCAAACTAAGTTCAAAATATGAAATGAAAAGAAAAGAAAAAACTTACCAATACCAATTAGCAAAGCTAAGAACCACTTAACAGCCACATAATAGCCAACATAAAGCTTTCCTCTTTGCGCCTATCAGATCCAATACAAAAATAACCGCCGCCGAAAATTAATCAAAACATAAAAATAAATCAAACTAAAATGATAGTTAAAAGAAAAGGAAAAAAACCTGCTCTTCTCGATACGCGTAATTCTCAATAACTTCATAGTCAAGACTCTCAACAGTGTTTCCATTGCTGCTTCTCAACAGGCTACCACCGTCAACCTCGCCGTCCTCTGAGTTTGGAATCCGAGACCACAATAGCTTCGCAGACTCCAATCCATTGTGTAATTGATTTGTTAACATTATTTATGTATCGATCTCTCTCGCTCGCTCTTCAGGAAATCAAACACTAAAACTAAACCCTAACAATAAAAGCCCGGAATCGGAAGTTGCTGTCGTATTTTTGAAGAATTTTATCCCGTACGGCATTTGATAATTGAAAGACAGGAGAAAATGAAATCGAGGATTTTGGTTTTAAAGAGAAATCGTGCGTCAGATAGAGAAGGAGAAAGACCTGACTGTGGCTTAGAATTGCGAGTGCTCTCTCTCTCTCTCTCTCCCTTCCCTCTTTGGTGGTGTTTCTGTTCCGCTGGCTTTTTTTTTCGTTCTGGATTCCTCGCGTTTTCTTTTCGGTTAAAATTTTGACTCTTCAACTGATTTTCTCTCCCTTCTGCTTTTGTTAGTGCTTTGCAATGAAGTCGGGTTGCCCTGTTGGTTGTGTTCGAGTGCACTGAGGGTGCACGTGAGGTTTTATTTTTCTATTTTCTGTACGGTTGGAGTTCGGTGTAAGAAATTGCTTCTTCCTGGTTAAAAATCGTCGACATTTTTGGGTCTTTTAGGACACGTGCCCAGCTTGGCAGCTGACAAGCAGTCTCTTTCATTTATTTTCAAATCTTTAATTTGATTTAATTAGGCTTTCTTTCTGTAACAGGTTAATATGGTTTGATTGTATTTGACGCATGGCTCGAGTGTACAGAAGATCTGCTGCTTTGGTTAGAATATAGAGTGGATTCGTTTGTCTAAATATTCCAGTGATTGCTTTACTTGCTGCGTGTTGTTAAAAAATAAAACAATGTTCCAGTTTTAGGTTAGGGTGTGAATCGTGATGTTCTTTCTAAAAAAGTTGGAAAAAATATATTATCTCATAAATAAAATTTAAAATAATAATACATTTTTTATATTAATATGTTTCTGAAAATAATAATGATGGTGGTGGTTTAGGAGGTGTTTGATACTGTATTTTAAAAATATTTTTGAAAATTTTTTATTTTTATTTTTAATTTTAAATTAAAAAAAAAAGATAGTGTTTTTATATTATTTTTATGTACTAGTATCAAAATTAATTTTTTAAAATCAAAAAATATTATTTTAATATATTTTTAAATAAAAAATATTTTTCAAATTTAACAATAACCACAGTAAAAAAACAAACATATTAATAAACTAAAGAAAAGGAGGTTGTTACTTATTGCGGCGCCGTTTTCAAGTTCACTGTAAGCCATTATGGTCAAGGGATCGTGTGCAATTCTAGTGGGAAAATTGACAGAGGAGAGAAGGAGAAAGAACATAATGGGTCGGTCGTATTATGAATTTATGACCATGAAAAAAAATCAATCTCGACACCAATAAAAAAAAAAATCTCATTGAAAATGATTTTGATTATTAACTATGATGAGAAAAGTGTATCAAAACTTAAAAAGGTTTTTTTGTTTGGTTTGTTTGTGGGATTATATAGAGTATTTTGCGATTGAAAAATGCACTACTTGCAATCTTTTTTAGCGCTTTTAAGTAAAATCATTTTGAAAGTGGGCATTGAAAGTCTAAGCCTCTTATTGGTATTTCACTTCGATAAAAAATATATTAAATTAAAAGTTTTTGAAGTTTTTATATCAAAATTATTTTTAAATATAAAAAATATTATTTTAATAATTTTAAAATAAAAATCACTTTCAAAATTAATTTCAATCATACTTACAAACAAATGGGCACTGAAACTTTGTTCAACATTGTTAAAAAATTGATTTTTTTATTTTTTTATTTTAATTTTTTTTAATGTTTTTAAATTATTTTTATAATATCAAAAATAATTTTTAAAAAAAATTAAAACAAAATACATTTTAAAAAACAACCCCCACAAATCTTTATTTTCCAATAACTGAGATAAACAAAATTTATGCCATTGGACGACGCGTAGTTCTCTATTCTATTTTTTATATATATAAAATAAAAGAGTGGACAACGACATCCACTCGTTTAAAAACACAGGCGTGCAAACCTTCACCATGTGCACCAACCTGTCCTTTCAGGTCCGTGAGTGCTCACCTCGGCATTTTTTAAATGGCTCTTCAACTTAAAAAAAAAAAACTATTTTACGAGCATTTTTTTTAATTACTTTTAATTTTTATTCAAAAAATCATGCTATAAATAGAAAAATATTATTTTTGTTAAAAAAAAACTTGAATAAAAAAATAACCCTGCCTAAAATAGATATATTGTTTTCTCTATGATTTAAATTATTGTTTTCTATAAATATTTATTTTATTTTTATATATAATTAAATAAAAATTATTTTAAAAAAAAATACGCTTTCCTAATTTTTTTCTTTTTTTTCCTTCTAAAATCTTGATTTTGGAAAATTAATGTATGGAAAAGTTGCTTTTTTTTTTTTTTTGTTTCCATTGATATATTTGATCACTTTTTTTTGTTTCTATTTATATATTTTTTTCACCTTTTTTTCCATGACCGGGGTGTCTGGGTTAATTTATGCGCACCATAATTATTAAATTAGTCATTATAACATATTTAAGTTTATTTCTTGAAAAAAATAATTACAATATTTTTATTTATAATGTGTCAAATCTAATATTACTTAGGAAAAAATGCAACTCATAAAAAAAAAATTACCTGTGTTATCTGCAATTCCAAAATATATGAACCACTTTCAATTTCGATTATACAAATTTTTTTAATTATAATTTTACTAATTAAATATTAAAATAAAAAATACGATATATATAAAAATAATTAATTTTCTATATAGATAAAAAAACCCCGGCGCATTGCGCGGGCATATCGCTCGTTAAAACCTATTTGAAAATAGTCTAAACACCTTATTTGGGTCCTTGTTTCAAAAAAAAAATTGAAAAAAAAAGAATTTTGTATTTTAAATTAAATTTTTTTTTGTGTTTTTAAATTATTTTCATATGTTACATCAAAATAATTTTTTAAAAATAAAAATATTATTTTAATATATTTATAAACAAAAAAATATTTTCTAAAATAATTTTAATTACATTTTCAAACATGCACGTAGAAAACTCATGTTACATTACGGACCTAGTTAGTTTTTTATATAGAAAAAAAAGATTATACAACAACAACACTTTAAAAGACATAATAAATATAAGAATTTAGTAAATAAAAGAAATCACATATATTGTAAGAACAACAACTTGAAAAGTAAATAAAACAAAACACCATGGAATTTCACTCATGTAATTAATTTAATTCAATTAAAAAAAATTATTTTGAAAACATTCTAGATTCAATCAAGGCCAAAATAAATTAACCCTGCTACTTTCAAAACAATAGAGAAATCTTAGAGAAAGCTTATAAAAAATATAAAAAATATTAATAGCTAAAACCAATAGAAAGAGGAAAAAAATAATACAAGCTTGGGTGAACCTAGTAAACTTACGTTAAATCTCTCAAACCCATATCCCATTAAATCATAGACTCAATCTCAAATAAAAAAAATAAACACACTCTAAAATAAATATTAGAGTATGAAATCAATAAAATTAATTTAATTAAAAAAATTAAGTTAAAAATTATAAATATTAAAAGAGAAAACTCGAGTTAGACCTTGTTATTTCAAAATAACAATAAAATCTTATAAAAAAACAAAGAAAAAAAAATGATGTGTGATGAGATGAAATTATAATAATAACAATGATAAAATAAAAAAAAACAATCCAGAATTAACCTTATAAAACCACGTTAAACTTTCAAACCCGTAGACCATTAAATTATTGCCCATAAGCTTAACACTTAAAGATATAAATGTTGAAGCATAAAATTATTATATTTAATTTAATTTATATACAAGATTTTTTAAAAAAAAAAGTTAAATCCAACAAATTATAAAAATGCATTCAAGATAAAAATGACTGAATTTTAAAATATATTAATATGAGGGGCTTATTTGATTTTTTGGAAGGTCAGCATGAAAATAAAGTAGGATAAAGGAGAGAAAAAAATGTTCATGTATGCCAAATCAATAACAGTTATGCAAAATGCATTGCTGTTTCGTAGAAAAAAGATGCTGAGGTGCTTGATCAATGCTCTGAAAATTAGATTTTTGCCCAATGATATTTGACAGGGAGGATGTTTAAAAGTTGTTTTTTAAAGTATTTTTTATTTAAAAATATATTTTTATTTTTTAAAAAATATTTTTTGATATAATCATGTGAAAATAATATAAAAATATAAAATATTTTTAATTTAAAATATATATTTTTAATTTTTTTAAAGTATTTTTAAAATTCATTATCAAACACCCTGCCTAGAAGAGGTTGTCACTGTTTATCTATTTCTAATTTCTTTAGTTTTTATTTATTTATCAATTTACAATTCTACTGCTATGACATTTATTACCTACCTATAGTCAAATGTAAATGATAAAATTGTAAAGGAATCATCTCACCTAAAAGCTTAAGCTTATAAGTGAGACCCCATAATTATCATTCTACTGCTATGACATTTATTAACTACCTGATAGTCAAATGTAAATGACAAAAGAGCTGTCAAGTCAAAAGCAATTTCTGACCCAAGTTCATTACTTTTGTTTATCAAAGATGGTAATCATGTCGTGCTGTGAAAATGTAAAAATATTATCTAATCTAATCATTTTCTGAAATAACCAATGTGTCTCATGAAAATAACTTTTTTTATCTCTAGAATCTATATAAAGTAACTAAGTTCAAAGGGTAAATTAATAGTTTAATTATGCAAAATACATACTAAAACACAAAACTCTTTTAGCTCTTATTATATTTGAGAATGAATGCCACAAAACTTGAGTTGAATTGTTGGAGAATCACCAAGGATGTGTTTGTTTATGCAATATAAATTTTCTAAACAAACATTTTTTTTGTTTTAGATTATTGTTTTAGTATTTTGTTTGTGATTTTGATGTGTTAATATTAAAGTTAAATTCTAAAAATATATTATTTTTATATATTTTTAAATAAAAAACATTTTAAAAAATAATCATTATTAGAATATCAAATCGTTCTCAAAGCTCTAGAGTACATGTGAAAGGAAAGAAATCCATTAATTCAAGTCCTTTACTCTGATGTAAATCTCTTTTCCATAAATAAGAAATTCTAATAGATTAAATGCAATTATCATATAAATTAGTCATTAATTAGTTGTTTCACCTCTGCTTCATCTCAAGTTATGTTTTTTTTTTTTTTTTTAAAAGTGATAATTAAATACGCATGTTATTCCAATGCATTTTGGGATATAAAAAAACTCCGAGTCATAAATTAAAAGGCTTGTAAACACATAATTAATTAAATTGACATTTAATTGAGAAATAGTGAAAATCAAGTTATTTAATATTGAAACAAGTCACGTGACTAGTCATCTTAATAACTCTATTTTTTTTTAAATAATTGTTTTATTTAACTAAATGATCATTTGTGCTAATAAAAGTTATTAACAAAAACAAATTGAATAGAATTATAAAACTCAACTATAAAACAACCCAATGTTGAATAACATGGTTGATAAAAAAATAAAACTTTTAAATCATTATAATATTGAAGTATAAAAAAAACAAAGATTAAAAGAGTAGTATTAAATCTAAAAATATTAAAAATTAAAATGCTTCCATGAGATCTTGAAAGGACACCCATGAAATTCTTGGAAGAGAGAGAGAGAGACAAAAAATTATGGATGCAAAAAAAATATGAAATTCACAATATGGATGAAATGATGGAAAAATTAAGAATCTAAAAAATTCTTAAGAGAGAAGAAAAGAAACAACAGGATCCTTCCCGGAGCATAGAAAAGAAACAACAGGATCCTTCCCGGAGCATCGATGGATGCAAAACAGCAGAGACTACTTGAATAAAGCTACCCGCCAAAGTGCACATATGAAGAACTGTAGATGGGTTTTAATCAACAGGAGCTTCATTCTTCTATGATGCGTCCTGTTATTCCTGGCTTTCCAGACAATTAAAAGAGAAACATGCATGCCAGTCTAGGTAACATAACCCCTGCTAACATCCCGAGCTTCTATCAGTTAGAGCTATGTACTGTTGTCCAGGGATGTGATGGCCCCCACATTAGCTTCTATCAGTTCATTTTGAGCTGCTTCTATCTTAGTGCTTGTGGTGTTTGGATATATTTTCTGCATATATTTTGCTCTATTTAGGAGTTTCCTATAGATTTACACAAAGAGAGAATGTTGAGTATTGTTGTTCCCCAACACAATCACTTTGGCAGGTTCCATGCATGATCCTGTTACCAAATGCTCTGGCAGGAGGACAATGAGGAAGCCATTGATCCCGCCATTTATTGATGTTTATACCATTTCCCAATTTACGATCTTATATTCTTACCCCAAGCATTACCTCTGATCTTCAACCGTTATAACCATTTCAAGAACAATCATTTGGAATGGAGAAACGCTATATAAACTTTTGCCCCTCGATACATAAATTGAAACACCATGCCACCCACAGAAAACCTGGAACACGTAACGCACCAAATGCCTCTTAAAAACACAAGCTTAATTCCATTCTCTCAACTTTCTGATCTCTGCAACCCAGGCAAAATTCAAGCTACTTTTGATCCGCGGGCAGAGGCGATAACTCGATCACTCCATATGAAAGCATTGCTCTTCCACAGCCTGAACCGGTCCGTTTACTTAAGACTGTTTGAAATCTACTGTCATTTACAAAATGAATTGTCTCACGAGCGAGTAACGAAGAGGTGAGAACCTCAAACCGAATAATTACTGTACGTGATCAGAGGCTTTTTTAGCAAATTCGGAATCATCACCGCTCGAATATCTCTACTGATCTGTTGTGCAACTGTTTGGGCAATTTCCAAGCTTGCTAAATATCAGTTTATTTCCTTTATTTTGTTTCAGAACCCCATTGAGCTGTGGTACGATAAACAAATGATCATTTAATGATGCAAAAAAATTCTTTTATTTTCTCTGTAAGAAATTCAATGAGCTGTGGTACAAACAAAACGATCAAATTTCTCTATAACCTTATTCAAGGCAACAAAAGAAAAACACAAACAGGGATTGGCATGCAGCATTCTTTGCCGGGGAGGATTACTTCGTGCCTTTTTTCTCTGTCGAGCCCATAAATCATATTGTCAAGTGAAGGCTCCTATGAAGAGCTTGGCCACGACTCTATGTTACTGTGCTTTCTTTGTAATTTTCTTCACAACACCTTCTGAAAAGAGGGATCAGATGCAGCCAGTGCTGCATACATATTTGATATAGCTTTCTCGTAGTATGCCTTCGCCTGAGGCCTCTTAATCTGAAAGCAAATATGCACAGTGAGAAGCTTTCGCTGGTCGCTTTTACTTTTATTCACAGTTTTTGTACTTTATAGTTTTTTCTTTTAAAAAAACACTGAGCACTTGCCTTAAATGTTGGGGTCAGAAGACCATTTTCCACTGTAAATTGTTCCAGAACCAGTGTCACAGCTTTTACAAATTCAAAACCTCTCAGCTGCAGGACAATATGATCAACCAATAAAAGGTTTAAGGTGAAAATCTCAAGGCAAAGCTACCATTTATGGGCTCAAATTAAAAATTCAATTTCACCAAATGTACTACCTGAGCTTCCCTTCCCACAGCATCCATGTCTGCAAGTATAGCAGCCCTTACTCTAGGATCATTGCAAAGTTGTGATAAATTTTCATACTGCACTTGCAGATGGCCAGAAAAAATTATCAGTATATGGTCAGGGCATTCAATTACAGCCCACATGTTCCATAAATAAGTCAAAAGTGAAGGTACATCATACTCCAGCACAAAAACTGTAGCAATCTATGATTTTTAAAGCTTGAATAATTTTGAAAAGCAGTATAAAACTATTGATCATCTATCACTTTGACTCTTGAGCAACATGAAAATACTAGACAAAAACTTCTGAATTAAAACTAAATCGGACTGAGCTTCCAATATCTGTTATCAAAATGGTTTCAAGACTTAGCAAAGCCGTTTCTGGAGTCAGCATTCCTCCCGGGAAAAAAAATAAAATCAAGGAGGATCATGCAGTTAAGCAAAATAGAAAAGTAATCTGATTCAAGAGTTTGGCAGTATCAGAAAAAATCTGGAACATCCTATAAAAAGAAGTGCAAAGCAATGACAGCTCAATTTTAGTTATATCTAATGATTGAACAACAAAATTGCGAAGTGAAAAAATTTTAGTTGAAAAGAGGATTTTTGAATGCAAATGGCAGCAGGTAAACCGAAGGTTAGGCTATAATTCTTTCCTATCAGCTTGAAATCAGGAAAAGCAAATGCCACCTTAATGCCTTGAGAAGCAGCCCATCCTTTCAACACATCATGGTCTACTGAAACAACAGCTACCAGAGAAGAATTTAGGCTGTCCCCTACAGTAGAAACAATCAAGAGTCAACCTTAAGAAGAGAGAGAAATATGTAGCAAATTATACATATACAGCTTGTAGGCATACCATAGACAAAGCACTGGGCAATAAACTTGCATTTAGCATAAACATTCTCAATTTTCTCCGGAGCTATGTACTCTCCTTGTGCCAGCTTAAAAATGTTCTTCTTTCTGTACCATCAAATAAGTGTTCCCATTAGAATGCAAAGGCATGAATTCCAAAATGCAATCACCAAGTTCCAATCAATGACATCATGAAAATAGAATTTAGTTTTTCTGTGGTGTCCTACTCCATTCAAAGGAGGAAAGTCATTTAGGCTTCTGTAATTACCACAATCTGAAAATTCAGTCCTAACAATGCGTCATGACCGTGTAAAAGAAGTTTCACAACATCTAATTCGCAAGAAAACATGCCAATGCAATCATGCATGGGAACTAAAAGGTAATGCCATTAGTGGAATTCTTGTCATAAGCTAGCAAGTAAATGCTAGAGGGATTATCTCCAAACAGAGATTCTTTTGTCAGCCCAAATACAATGCTCCCAATGTTGATAAAAT
This sequence comes from Salix dunnii, assembly GCA_015731905.1. NCBI lineage: Eukaryota > Viridiplantae > Streptophyta > Magnoliopsida > Malpighiales > Salicaceae > Salix > Salix dunnii. Next base: position 6,382,395 of record CM027668.1, on the reverse strand, counting down.
AGCTAGGGTTGGTCTAAACCCACCCAAATGTGTAATTGATTTTTTTGTTTGCATGCATGTAGCATCATTCAAATTTATCCCGGGACCGTCGCTGATTTAAGAATTCCAACAACTCTAAGAGTAGGTATTATCATTTATCAATTCAACCAAAAACTACTAATTCGAGGTATGAAGTTCACCGATCTATAATCTTCAGACGGCCTCCAGGTAGCCATAATCCTATATCCCCGGAATGAAACCATCCATCTTCATCAATTACTTCTCTCCTGCATCGCATCATTATATTGTCAGTTTTGCTCATGTCCAAGTCAATCTTGTAAGAGAAACAGCCAATAGGTAAGGTGTGTACGTCTGTTCTTCATCTTTGTAATAGCCTTGGAAAACATTTGGACCCCTTATACAGATTTCCCCACGAGGATATGGCTTATCATCAGATGTGTAGTTCATTTCTGGAACATCCACGAGCTTTACTTCTGTTACAGAAAATACAAATTACTAAAAAACTATCCTGAAATGAAAGGAAAAATACATCACAAGAAAGGCAAAAAGGTATGTAAACTCATGGCAGACCCACCACAAGCTGGATTAGGAGAACCAACATGACCATTGAGGTTGTCTCCCTCATCCATAGATGATATAGGAGAAGTTGTCTCGGTCATTCCATATCCTTCAATTATCCGCCCGCCAAAACAGCTGCCAATTTATCCAGAAACCATCAAAGCATTATGAAAGAAATAATAAAGGAATCTTGCTAACAACATTTCGTTGACTAAAAGCAATTAACTTACATCCTTAAGAACTCCAGCACATCAGGAGACAATGGTGAAGCACCTGACACCATTAAACGAACTCGCCCTCCAAGTCTATCCTTAATCTTATTAAACACCAGTTTGTCCCACATTGGAGATGGATTCTTGCCTGCAGCAATATATATGCAACAATATTGGTTAAACATCCAAGCAAAAAACTATTTAAGTTATCTTGACTATGACATGGAATAAAATACTTTAATGTTCACTGGTTTTGGTTTTATGATGTTGTCAAGCTGGACAGGTATACTTTTTGGCCAATACTGCATACGAGATTTGTGTGATTTTATCTTTCAAACTGTTGCCATCACCTCCAACAAATCATGCAACTATAGCAGTGAATTTCATTTAACAATCTAGATACAAGAGGTCCTAAATAGAATAAGGGTCTGTTTAGGAGTGTGATTGAGGTTGTTTTTCAAAATTATTTTGTTTAGAAATGCATCAAAATGATGTTTGTTTTTTTTTAAAAAAAAAAATCATTTTTGATATCTGTACATCAAAATGATTTAAAAACACAAAAAAAAAAAATTAAAACAAAAAAAAAACATTTTTTTTCTAAAACACTTTTGAAAAGTTGTGCCAATCCGGCATTAAAATCTAACACTAAAACAAGCTTTATTGATATTATTCCTACCATTTAGTAGTGCTTGCTTCTTAGCATTATAAGCAGCATTGAATAACCTCTCCCTTAATCCACCAGATGCCTTTACAGCATTCATGATACTGCAAACCAATGTATTTGACTCAATTATAAAATGAAAATAATGCTCGCAAAAAAATATATAAATTCAGCAGCAATGAACAGTTACATCACCCTGCATATATTCTATTGTAGAGCCGAGGAACACTGCAGAATATAGTGGGTCGTAGAGCAGCCACATCATCCATTAGTTTCATATTATCCTGCGCATAGAGGTTATAATGTAGTGTTTGATGTTGTCAGGACAGAAAAAAAAGGTTACAAAACCTAGGCTTTCTGCTTCTCAGGTATGGATAGTAAACGGACTTCTCAATCAAGTTAGAACAACCAAATATTTGTATGATTTGTTTTCTTTAGTAGTTATTATTCAGAGGTTCGCTTGTCTCCAAAAACAAAGCTCCATCTACTTGTTAGAACTTCCTACAATTTTGCAACATGTAAATGGGAAGCAGGAGCATAACTTATATTGCATCAATAGTAATATTATCTCGAACAACAAAAATACAATGAATAGCTTAGGTCTTATACCCCCTGGTAGAATCCAACAGCAACTCCACAGTAAACCGTCATGACCTGGTTAACCCGTTCATAAATGTGCGCCAAAGGCAAATATGATATGAAACTGGCAAAATGGAGCTTATTTCATTAGGAGAAAACAATTTTATATATAAAAGGGGTACATTCGCACTTCAGCACACCATATATAAAACAAATAGAACTCACACATCTGAAGGGCTGTATGAAGTAGAAAGCGCGATCCCAGCAACATTTGCAATGAAGTTTCCATGGGTCAAAACAACTCCCTTCACAAAATTCATCAAAATAACATCTTAGTTGCTAGTTGAACTTAAAACATTTCTAGAAAATTATGTTTCCTGAAAACCAGAGAGTTGAGTGCATGAGGCAAGTTAGTCTACCTTTGGTGTTCCAGTTGTACCACTAGTGTAGCAAATGGTAGCAATATCATCAGGCTTTGGCGGGCAAAAGGGTTGCAGGCTACTTTGACCCTAATAAAGAGCCATTTACATGAGGAAATTATCCATTAGAGATAAAAGCAAAATGCAATAATCTTGTGCGATATCACAATATCTTGAAACAGGATAAAATATCATAAAAATTATTCTTGATATTGAATTATGAGAGTTCACCTCAATGTATAGTCATCTGAACATGTCCACTAGAATTCATGGTTAGTCCATATTCATTACATGTCATTGTATGTGAAGCACGTGAAAACTTATCCATTAAGTGACTTGCAATCTAAACAAGCATATCACAACTTCAAAAGAACCAGTGAACTAATAATACATAACTAACACTCGCATTACAACTGTCATTTCAAAGAAAGCAAACAATACATTAACAAACAGATCAATTGCAGATAATGCATGGAACACTGAGAACAGAACAAGGTGGAACTCTCTTTAACCATCAAAGAAATTATACACCAATTATGCAGAAAGTTTCAGTTCTAATACCGCGAGCATTAAGAATTATTAAGGATGATATCAAATGAAATGCTAACTGTAATGTTAGACCTAAATTTTGAAACCTTAATAATGATTTCAGCTAGAAGACCAGTGCATTTTAACTATGAGTGGCATCATTCCAAATAGAAGTTCATTATATGGTTATAATGATAAAGGATATAAAATTACCTGACACAGCAGTTTTGAATATGTCACAACCTGAACTCCAGTTGACGATGGGAGAGATGGCATTTGATCATCTATTCCTCCAACCACCTGTTTTACAGGAAAAGCAAATGAAAACTCTAAAACCAACGGGGTTTACTTTTTTTGCTATGGTAAATGGCTCCAAATATTCAATAACTGCAACCTGCTCAAATATTGGGAGGATTTCATACCACAATTAGACGTGCAGATGGAATCTCAGACAAGAAGCTCAATAGCTGCAATTCCAAGAGATACAATAATTAGTACTGCAGCTGAAGCTCCAAGTCAGAACTTTCAATTTCAGGTATTATAGACAACTGAAAGGATGAAAAAAGTGGAATACAATTACAAAAAAGTGACAAAGTAGACAGCGAAAGGAACAATGCATGTTTTCATCGAGCCATCTCTCACTTCTACCATCTCTGAGTTAAGAAGGGAACTAACTGTAGATTAACTGGACAAAAATCCTTAGCTATCAAGTCTTTACGTGCATAAAGCCACCTTATGATTATATATAAAGTTCTTGTGATTGCTAGTTCTATGTGTGTTATGTGAGCATTATATTCATTATCTCCATCTCAATAAAGGAATCCCATACTCTACTCAAGGTTGCAAACCTCTTAAGAAAAAGAAAAAAAATCAACATATTTCATTAGCTTAATAAGCGCGGATTTGATACTGATAGACAGTAAGATCAAAATGGACACTGCAAGAAGCTGACTCCAAAAATTTCTACAATTCTTAGGTAAAGCAATCTCTTAATTAATAGGAATTTGTTCTATCTTGTTTCTCAAAGGTCTTCGCTCCAGATACAGTTTTAATGTTAGATCATTGTCTCAAGCTTGCAATATCTTGCATCTATATCATGATTCCATGAGTGCAGAAACTCCTCAGTGGACAAAACAGAAACTAAGAAGAAAAAAGGACACGTGATTTCCAGCTTATATTTCAGAAGAACTTGACGCTACAAGGTAATTCAACCTCTAAAGCTACCGATGAAGGGCATAATAAATTTAACTCACCGAATTCAATGTTTGAGGCACACAAAATATAGCGTGTACAACAGCATGATTTACAATATACTTGACAGCATCAGGACCTGCAGAGAAACACTAATTGACGTTAATATCTAAGGACTCAGGCAAAGATCAAATAAAAGTATTTGTTTAACCATTAACAGACCGAGTGTGTCATATAAAGGAACGGATATGTAAGAGTATGCAGAGCAGGCATGATCAACAACCATCCATTCTGGTCTGTTGATAAAATATATTCCAATAGTTGATCCCTGTAATAGCAACCCCATAATCAGTATTCAAGGAAACAAGCAGGGAAAGTTTATGAGATATTTTCATACAGCGCCAAAAAATAAAAATGAAAAATCAAACCAGATAAACAAGGTTAAATGAGATGAGTAATCGAACTGGTGACTGTTATTTATACATTTACCTGCGGTATTCCATGGTATATTAAGCCAGAACCTATCGCAGCTCGTGCAGTACCTGCTTCTCCGTATGTCATCCATTTGTAGCTAGAATAAACAAATGAATATGGATAAGCTAACTTTGAAATGGCATTGTAAGTTCAAATTATCTAAGAACTTACTCTCCAACTGTTCCATCAACACGAATTCTTGTGCCCAGATATTTGTAGTCCCGGAAAGTTTCAACCGAGCGCCTATAGACACATAGTCAGAGAAAACCATATTTAGCTTTCAAAATAGAAGTAGCTGGGTGCTTTCTAGATTACAAAGATTTTATGAAATGTAACTTTGATAACACAAATGTAATGAAGCCACGTAACCAAAGGAATCTTACGTAAAATTATCATGCAATGTAGCGATTTCAGGATGATCAGGAAATCTACTCACAAGCTTTAAGGGGGAACGAGCAGACCTGCAGTAAAAAAAGAACTACATATGAACAACTAAGCAGACGAGCAAGAAAAGCAATGAAAAGAAACTTCAAGAGTACTGGCCAATGCCTACCTGTACACATTCCACTTTCCTGTATGCAATTTCTCCGGAAGCACAACGCTGTAACCCTGCTCTGCTCAGGATAAAACACCAACATTGACAATATTAATGTTTATTAGACCATGTAAGATCACAAAAAAGGACATCACGGTTGTGTGCTGTGAAAATCTCCATAGAGAATCAAGTACCAAATACTTGATATCAAGTTTACGAATCTTCTTGTTAATTAATTTCGCTGTGTTTTTACTTCTATATTTTACAATTCTGTATAAAACTTTACATCGCTAGCATCCTCTTTAATAGTAACAACTATTTTTGTCACATGTATATGATAAAACTTTTATAAGATTATTAAAATTCATTCAGGGAAAGTGAAAAACAAACAATGAAATATCATGTCGGAATAAATGTTGGATAAAGCCCTCTCTATATAACAAAAAAACGAAAAGAATGAAGGTTAAATTTAATATAAAAATATAATTAGCATTATAGTTTTCACAAATCCTTTTATGTTCAATAATTATTTATAATTTAATAAATGTGAAGCAAATATTAAAGATATAAAAAGGAATAAAAAAGTTAATTTTCTTTTTACTAAGAAATTTATATATATATATAAGTAAAGTTTGTCAAGGACATAAATGCTGATAAAAAGTATAAAAATATAGCACAAGAAAATAACTCGGAGTTCACTATAAAAAACTAACAAAAGTTCACTATAATAAATGTAATTTTGATGTAATTTTATTATTTTTAAAATAACTATTATATATATATATATATATATATATATATATATAGTCTTTTTTTAAGACTAGCTTCCTTTCATATTTTAATATAATGGATTTTATTGATCTATTTTAAAGCATTTTTAGAGTTCTAATATTCAAAATATAGTCTCGACAGATTTAAGTTTATTTTATATATTTCAATATTTTATATGATTTATAAATAGATATATAATAAAAATGGAATCAATCTATTTTTTAAGGATTATAATAATGTTTTAGTCTTTTTTTTATATAAAAATAAATTATTAAACACTGATGCTAATGTTGATGGCTATCCCAAAATATGTATGTATTGCAATTAATCTTTTTGTTATTAAATACATAAGATTTATATGAAATCTACTTTTTAATGAGTGCAGCTCTTATCTGCATCATTATTTGATTATCGTGTAACCGCTAAAATTTTCCCCTCATTAGGAAGAAAGTTGCCATTTTAATCGATCAGAACATGGAAAGAAGAAGAGGGTCGCATAAGAAAACACCTAAAAAGATAAACTCTATCCTACGATACACGTCATATTTTGGGGGCAAGTGATAAGAACGTGGAAGGCGGTTGGGGAGTTACGTACCAGAGAAGAACTCTCCAGCGGCGGGATTGTGACGGAGTTGAGGCGGAGAATCATCATGGGCGGCGGCGGCGATGAGGTGGCCGTGAATAGCTTTGATGCGACGTTGAGCTACATCAGGAGCTGTCATCGCCGAGTCCATACTTTCCTGAACGCTTGGCTTCTTAACCGTTTAACGTCGCTTGTACTAATAAATCCCGATATATTTTCTTCTTCTTTTTCGTGGCCCTAGTTTCGAAAGAACAGATTTAAATACGGAGACCTCCGTTCTGTTTTTGTTTCCGAAGAAAACGAATATCCAAAGAGAAACAGAGAGATGAGATCAGAGGAAGGAGAGGGAGACGTGGACACTCTTTTCAAGAATGACGATGGGAACGTGCGGCTCATATGAAAATGCGTTTTTTTAGCCTGTGATAACTTAGAAACAAAAATAATTACTCCTTCAAAATGTAAGTGTATTTGAAAGTTTTTTTAATGGAAATATTTTAAATTAAATTTTTTTATACTTTTAATTTTTTTTATAGTAATACATTGAAAAATAATCTAAATACATTAAAAAAAATTTAATCTAAAAACAAATCATTTTTTTTTAGAATTACTCCTAAATATGGAATATTCTGGGTTATGCAGAGATAGACGTGCGAGATTTGGAGGGTTCTGCTGTCGGTAAGTAAGTGGGCCTTCATTTTTAGTATTCCGTGTTTTTTTTTAACTTTCTTTGGAAAATAAAATTATCGGGTTTTATGCTTTGTTTTTCATTGCAAAGATATTTTTTTAAAATTATTTATATATATATATATATATATATATATTTTTAGACTATATTAATATTAAAAATAATTTTAAAAAATATTATTTTAATATATCATAAACAAAAACCACCAAACAGCCACTTATTTAGGAATGGATAGACTGATATAACAATAACAGTAGCTTAAATTCTTACGTGGGTTCGACATGACACGGAACCTAGCCGGGACCAAACATCGACGGGTGTGAATGCACTAATCACAGAATCCAAAGAAAAGGTCATTGATTGGGTGATACATCTATCTATATATTGATGTTTGACGAGAAGAAAATTCTTGTACCTTATTCTTTACCTATTCTAATTAGAGTTTCCTTCTTTTTTATTTCGAGTGTTTTTTCCTATCCATGTACATGGTTTATAAAATATCCTTGTGTGTATATCCAGATCTCGATATATATATATATATAGCTCTTAATCAGATTTTTAATCTTTGTGGGACACACACACACACACATATATATATAGCTCTTAATCAGATTTTTAATCTTTGTGGGACACATTTACTGCACACATTCTTTATCGAGCTAAACAATTACAAGTTGGATTCCCCCGAGCAAGTTGCAAGTTGCAAGTTGCAGAAGGTAGAGATCATCCATGTGCAAACACAAAACGGGCCTCGTCCTTTTTTGTAACAGGGAAAGCGGACGGATAGAGGGTGGAGTGTTGATAGGTATAGCTAAGCAGGTCTGAGGACTTCTGACTATTCTTCGCGTACCGGAGTAGAATTTTCTTCATTCTAATCGTGGCAGCTAGTCATTTCGGTGAAATTAGTTGGGTGGTTGAGATGGCATCCAAAACAGATACCACCATCTACTTCGATGGGCTGCTGATATTCAACATGAAACACTGTTAGATTAATTTATTTGAAATAAATAAAATTAATAATGACTTCATCTTTCGAGAGATAATATATGTATTTCCTGCGAGTTATGACGTGAATTGATCAAAAGTTTAGGGTTTAAAATGAAATATTTATTACAACTTGGGATGGATGTCACGGTTCCAAGTAGCAACATATTCATAGTTGTTTAGGTGCACAAAAGGAGAGCATTTTGCATGTGTTAATATTAGTGGATGATATATTTGGTAGAAAGTTTGAAATGACTTGCCTGTCATTGATTTTATGTTACCAAAACAATGTCTTGTATTACAAAACACACTTTTCACACCAATACACTCATTTTTGCACGTCGGCTAAGCAATAGAGACAAACACAAAGATCTGTAGATAGCCTTTTCACCTTCTTCTTCTTTTCCATGAATCAGTGGTCAAACTTTGCATAAAGCACAAGCCCTAGATGTCCCACAGGCCTAGAAGCCCCCTGCCTAATTCGTAAAGTGTTGTTAATACTGTTTTGATTCGGTCAAAATATTTTATATTAAATATAAAAATAAAATAAAATAATATTATTTTTATTTCATTTTAAATATCAATTTATATAAAAAAATATTGACCAAATCATCCCAAAATCACTTTGGATGCACCGTTTCGGTCACAGGAAAAAAAATCATTATTCACATTTTCCGGCTGAGCAATAGACAAACACAAAGATCTGTAGATAGCCTTTTCACCTTTTTCCTTTTTTCCATGAAAGGGTTTTGTCTGATTAAAAATAATAATTTTAACTGCATTTTATAAATTAAATTAAAATATTTAATTAAAATTATAATTGAGTTTGAGATTTAATAAAAAAAAAATTATATATTTAATTATTATATTTTTTTTTATTTTGATTTTCATGTAAAATTATTAGTATTTTAAGTACTAATTGTTAGCCTAATTTCAAACACATTATCTCCGGTGTCTCTCGTCCAATTTAGCTACATCTCAGTTTTATTATATTTATTATCTTGTATAACATTCCAAACCTAGCCAACTACATCCAAGTTTTGGCTCATTTAGCAAATGTGTTTTAAAAGCATTTCTAAAAAAATTATTAAATTTTTATTTTTAATTATAAATTAATTTTTGTAATGTTTGTATATTATTTTTATATGCTGATATCAAAAATATTTTTTTAAAAATATAAAAAACATATCATTTTAATATATTTCTAAATAAAAAATCACTTTAAAAAACAATCTCAATCATACTCACAAAACAATCCATCAATGTGTTATGGATCATTCACAAATCTTCTAAACTCCTTCAACATCCGCTACAAGCATCCTGAAGTTTTATTCCCTACAACTATGCGACAATTTACTTGACTCGTAATGTGGATGACATTGTCCCTGACACTTGAATATAGTTGGTGCAATTTGTGATATACAAACAATAAAAAGCAACTGCTTTTCCTCAATCAGAGTTTCATAAATATTTGTGTTTTATTACTAACCAAACACTAATACCTCTTTTTTTTTTATTTCAAACTTAATTTGCACCACAAAAACAAAAACCCACTTATAAAGTGTTTGGGAGTGTGGTGTGATTGGTGATATAGAAAAAATGAGTGTTTGGTTAAGGTAAAGATTTGAAAAAAAACTTGTGGGCCTCATCTTAAAAATTAGATGAATTTGCGGTTTACGAAAAGCAGCAAATTGTTGCTTTCTATGTGTTTAGTGAGGAGAGGGGGAGAGGAGATGGAATAATTATATTAGATTAGATTATTATATTAGAGGGGCTGGAAAAGGAGATGAGATAATTATATTAGATTATTATATTAGAGTTTGTTATTGTTTTATTTATTATATTTTCATATAAAAATATATTTTTAATATTAACGTAATTTAAAAATTAATTAAAATATAAATAAATATATTAGAAGATCACAATATAATTTTTATCTCGCAGTTCTAATTTTGTTTCAGATGATATTTTACTATATGTTGTTCTGGAATCGCAAAGGCTTTCAAGTATGGATTTATAGTTCATGATGAAATTGCAAATAGTTTGATGAGAGAATAAAAACAAATATCTAATTTATTTGAATTATTAATTATATTTATTATTATAATTATTAAATATTTTAAAAATAATACACACACACTTTAAAATAATTTCACAAGTTGAAAGTAATATGAAAAGCTTGATAACTAAATACTTGAAACTGATTTTCATTAACCTCAAACTCAACCACTATTTTAACCAAATACTTTAAAAATTATTGTAAATCATAATTAAAATAATTTTCATGAAATAATTTTTTTAAAATCTCAATAATAAAAATAAAAATAATATCAAACATATTCTTAATCGGAATGATACAACTTTTGCATGGTAAAACTTCGGTTTGTATCAACAAGCCAAAGCAAGCATGCTTGTCAACCTATGCAGCTATTATTCAAATTCACGAATTTGAAATCCCATCAATCAAATGACTCATTTGAAAAACATTTGATTTTTTTTATTTAAAAAAACACCATAAGCAAATAAATTAAAAAGTATTGGGAGAGGAGAAACACTGCAATCATCTAGAGGGTATTTGGGAGTGCGATTGCAGTAGCTTTTAAAAGGATTTTTTGTACCGAAATGAATCAAAATAATTTTTTTTTATTTTTTAAAAATTATTTTTAACATCAACATATTAAAATAATCTAAAAATACCAAAACATATTTATTTAAAATAAAAAATAAATAAACTTTGACTGAAACGCCGGTTTCACCAGCAGCCAAACAGTCACCTAGTCATTTTGGATACAACTATCAGAATACCGTTTTCATATTCACAACACCCCATCATATCTTGCAGAACAAGGGAGATGACATTTTAAAAAGATTACAGAAACAAACAAACATGACTCATCATTTTAAAGTTGTCCCTCGGGATTCCCTGTTGTCCGCGCATGGGGGAGCACACTCTAGAGTGGAACTTCCTTCATGTTATCTTGTACGCTCATCCTACCACCCCAATCCCTTCGAACCTGTTCTTTTTTTTCTAGATTGTACTGGAATTAGGCCTCTCCTGAAACCTTTTATTCTTCTCTAACATTTTGATAGAACCTTTTTCAAAAAAAGATATTCCTGACAGCATTTTTTTTCTTTTTGCTTCGATGCCTACCTTGGAATAGGAATAAGAAGGGACAGAGGCCTACAAAGTTTCAAGTGGCACAAAAGCCTACAAAGTTTCAAGTGGCACAAAATGATGTTGCCATTACATGACAGACAGCAACATATCAACACACTAGCAGATCATCCCCATCCAAGACCACACAAAAAACAACCCCCCCCCCCCCCCGATTCCAAAGAATCCTTTTGTATTTAACCAAAATTTTTGGAGCAAACACCCTTATATTCAACCTTTTTTCTTTATTTTAGCCATATATATAAAAATCGATCAGCGTTTTATAATCACTGCATCGCAGCAACAATGGTTAGCTCAAATATCAAAAGCATGTTTCATCTTTGCATTGAAATCCACCTGAAAGCTTTGGTGTCATGTTTAAAGCAAAGATTCAGAACAGACCTTCATTTTGCACTCTACCAACACCAGTCTCCAGTTTTGTGAGATCATATGCACAAGACCCTTCCAAGGAAAGGAACCAGTAAATGCTTTCTCTTACCAAGTGGAACATCTATTGAAACCTCAGGTATAAATTAAACTGACAATGGACATCTTTCCAAGTTTAAGCTTTCAGCTAATTTGCCATCCAATTAGACGGACACTCTTGCAGCAAGTACATACACGATGAACTACAGATCCATTTAACCTGTACTTCAACAGCTAATTTTTTGAAATAAGCATCTCTTTTCACCTCTCTCTTGCGTGACATTGTCACACTATTAATCAGTATTGATGATCTTTGAAACCATATTAAACACACATATTCTGACCTGGCTCTACAGCGCCTAAATTGCATCACCCCTCAAGGGTGAACCAAGCTAGAGCAACTATGCTATTTCACTAGAAGAGCTCCATCAGCTGCTGAGATACATCTGCATCGTACAGTCACATACAAAAGAATTAGCAATAAAAAAGCTTTTCAAGTCTGATAGAAATATCTCGTATGAAGTTAATGTAAAAAAAGTTCATCAAACACAAGCACGAACTTCACTAGACACACAAAGACAAACATGCAGCAACTATGTTATCACTAGAAGAGCTCCATCCGCTGCTGATACATCTGGCTCATCTAGTCACATACAAATAAATTAGCAATAAAAAGCATTTTAGGTATGAAAGAAATATTTAGTATGAAGTTAATTTAAGAATGCTCATCAAATGCAAGCACAAACTTCACTACAGTCGCGCGGAGGCAAACATGCATGCATATGAACACACATGAGCATTATATTACAAGCATACAAAGTTAATTTACTGATATAGCCAATTTTCACCCTCTATTCCCACTTCAATTTATTTATTTTGAAAGGAAAAAAAATGACAGTCTTCCACTGATTTTGTCCACTGATACATCCTCAAAAAGTCAGAAAATTGAAGCAAGATTCTGATCCAGAAATGAGAGCCAGTCCTTTACTCACAACTAAGTAGATTTGAACAGCATGTATAAATATTCAGAAAAAAAATTATACTATTTATCCATTAACTAAATTTGAGCACAAGGGATTAAGCCAGTGTAATGAATTAATATAACTCATGAAATTTATTTGGAGCTACCTTGGAGAATAGCTGGTGTTGTTTCAAACTCCTGCCAGATATTCTGGTAAAAAGCAAGATCAACATTTAGAAACTTAGCAGCTAGGTAGGCAGCACCAGCAGCAATGTGATGGGGCTTAAACTGAAGCCACAAGGAACTCCGAAGCCTGCAAAACAAAATAATAGCCTTTATAAAGTGTGCTATAACCACCACCAGCAAGCACATGATGAGAGGTGAAAAACTGTCAAACCAACCAGCTTCACAGCACTAATATAGAAACCACGGCTCTCATGCAACTTATCATATTGCCATATTTTGATCAAAGGTATATTAGCAGTGAAAGTAAAATAGATAAACAAACAGAGAAAATTATAGCACAAGCAGACAATATATCATTAAGGATTCAAGCAGGAAAAAAAAAAATGCAAGTCAGGTCATTTTTCTCTTACCCACCAAAAAAGCAGCAACCCAGGAAGAATATTTTGCAAGAAACTCTGCAGGATTGCTGATAGAGTACAAAAACTATAACGAACAACACACTCATTTATAAACAAATCAACTCCCAGGCCCATTCTGATGCAGGGGCTTTATAACTCCAGAAATGTACACAATTCAAAACATAAAACAAATAGAAACTGGCAGCACATTCTGCATCTTCTGCTCCACAACTTGATCTGGAAAGGCTGGTCAAAGCACATGAACTAATGCTCATGAACCAGGCATGCTAACCCCAGACATAGAATACACCATCCCATATCCTCTAGCAAGCTATAAGCAACATTTTAATCCACAAGAAAAAAAAAGATATGGCATAATTGTATACATATATTGTAAATTGAATTGCTCCATATATATATATATATATATATATATATATATATATATATCAGGCTATAAGAAAGGGTTCTGAAAACTTTTGATCCATACTTGTGAATGATTTAAAAGCTCTAACAGATATGAGGGATCATCAAAACTGATAGTGGTTAAGAAGAAAAGCATATTTGAATTTGAAAAGGTTAAGAGGAGAACTAGAAGGAAGTTGGGGACAATTGGGATAATATATCGGTGTGGTCAACGGCCTGATGCTGGGAGCAAATATAGTAGGTCGTGATATTATAGCATTGCCTTGCTAACTTGGCCCCTCATCCTACAGTCCCCCTTCAAGAATAAGAACAGCTTATGGAATTGAGTCATGAAAGGTGTTGTTTCTTCAACCTTTCAAAAAAAAAATCAAATTTCAAAACTTGAATTTACAAGGAATATTTTTCCAGTGTAGCTCATCACTGGCCAGTCAATAACACCATGAATCGACAAAGAAGAAGAGGTCACCTAAGGAGCTAATTAAGCCTGGCAAATAACAACCTCTGGCCTGATATTGTCACCCCAAGCCTGGCATGGGAGAGATCAGGAGCCCTAAGCCAAGGAGATTGAGTGTTCTTGCTCATTAGTATTGGTCCTCTAATCAAGCACCGCCCCAGGGGATGAGTGAGAATGGAGTAGGTCTCAGACTCCAATTTTACCAAAGGGAAAAGTTCGACCTTCTTATATGTTTAGAATTCCTAAAAAAATTTAAAATGCTCTGATTTGCAAATGCCCAGGTGTATTTAACACAAAATATAGCAGGCTGGCACCTGTTCCAGGTGCCATTGATAGCTGAGCCTAAAAGGACAACCCAGCTCACCACGCCCATGTGAGTCATGCACCAGAATATCAGGTGAATTAATAGCAACAATATTGGTAGAAATTATAATGATAGCAGCGGATGACAATTACAAAAAAGTATAGCAATGCCCACATCTATATTTTTTCCTGGATGATACAAGCAGTAACACACTTCCACTCATAGTCATGGAGGTTTATGCAATTCATTTAATTGTCGGCAGGTGCACAGAAAAGGCCACACAGATATTCCCAATTTAGAGGTCTTTGAAACAGCCAAGGTCAATAATAGGGTAGGGTCAGGTTATCAGGCTGAAAATGCACCACAACTTAAGGAAGTCATCATATTAAGACCACAACAAACATATGTCCCAACATGATTATTGCCAGATTTCGACATGTCTTAGGTTTGCAAGCCAATTGTTTCCAAACAAACAATTTATCTATGCATTTTATGTGTGAGTTTACCAGCACTAAGAAGCTGTCATTTCTGTGCCAATGAGCCATGCAGATCAATTACCATACTGGGACCATCATCCCCTATTGGACTTCGGATTTGAGTGTCCTTCAATGTATAAGAACAAAAATACTACCTTGCTGTTATTTCCTTTCTCAATTTTATCTATGCTGGCAACATCAAACGATTTTCCACCAGCTGATCATAATAAAACACTGGCATAGCGATGCTCAGTTAAACTTTACCATGCACAAGTGCTCTCAAACTGGCACATCAGAACTCACAATCTATTACACTATACAGCTTCACGACCTTCTGACACATTCAGTTATCTACACTTGTTAGACAATTTACTAAACTTTTTATTCTAAAATAACCTTGTCTTAATGGAATAAAAAAAAAAATGCCACCAACTATAGAGAAAAAAGGAATTAATGCAAAATGTTTTGTTCTTTTTTGAAAAAATAATAATAATATCAGAGGACCCTTGCCATATAGAAAATAAGGGCAAAAATTATTTGGAGGGAGGAAAAAAGAACAAATGATATCCCAGTCACTATGGATTTTGATCCTTGCCAAACCATTTAGTTTCCTCCAAATCAAGGTGAATGGATGCTAAATGAACAAGCAGCCAGGTCCTAAAAATTTAAGTTTGTACAAGGGGCGGGACACCTTGCTCCAAATGAAAGTATGAAAAAGGAAGAAGAAAGTGAGAAAAAGTTGAATGCAAAAAAGATTTTGGATGTTCTGAGGCTATCATTTTTAGCAAATAACCCGATTGATGGGGGTATAGTGAATCACAGTAATGTGATCCACAACACCTTGGCAAAGCCACTTCAGATGTTTAAAAAACTTTCCAAGCACAGCATATCAATCCGCCAGCTAACAATATCATACAGGTGAGCACGTTAATCTTGTGTAGACCCTGCAATTATATGCCATGCCAAAAACATCAATATCCCATACCAGAATACTACAAAGAGTAGTTGCTTGAAAGAAAACCATTGACACTAGTAGAAAACTACGTTGAACCAAAATAGAAAAAAGAACCTAGCACATACTCTCCATGGCCCAAGTACAACGAATCCCCCACAACTTCTGATTCATGGGGATTTATACACAAACCAGTCCATCTATAGACAGACAAGCCATCATAACTGCAAGACCACTTGCCAAATCTTAAACCTCGTCTTTAGCTGAGCTAGTGTGAGAAAATCCAGAAATAATATATTAACAAGAAGATGGTCCAAATCAAATTGCTTCCTGAAGAATGGAACACGATCAGAATTATTATTATTACTGTACAGAAGTTCATTTTATAAAAGCCAGTTCATTTTGACACTGTAACTAACTGATATAAATGAACTGCACCCATACATGTCTACAGATCCAATAAAATATACCACACTGAAAGAAGCACACTTACCCTTCACTGACCAAGTTTAGTGCCAGATTCACCAACACAGTTTGTGAAAGACCTAATTTGTTGAGGACAGATTCAAGGGGACCGTAGGGATGATGCACATTGAGTTCAAAATTGAGTGTAGTCAAAATCATTTGCTCAGCCTCAACCACTCGCTCCTGGTACTGTTCAAACCAATCCTGTTTAGAAATTTCATTTCATGTTAGCCAGCTACAGACTTGAAGCTGCCACTTTTGAAGGGAAAATAATGCACGAGGGGAACCGCTTTCACATATAGGTTAGATTACCAGAATCTTGTCACTTGGAAATTTCATGTTGTGCAAGAAATACGGTATGAATTAATCCACGAGTAAATTCAACATGTTTTGAGACAGGAGCTCCATGACAAATTAGATCCCCCCCTTTTAATAGATTTAACAGGTAAGAAGTTATGAATCAGTGGCAAGATACTTACAGCAGGGAGCAGATACGACAAGAAAGTAATATCCTGCTTGTGGAAAATCTCACAAGAGGCTCTCACTACATTGTTCAAAGGACGAGGTGTCTCCTCAGACTTTGCTGCGAGAAAAAGTGCAGCAACAGCAATTAACTGCAACAAGCCCAAAACATATATGACAAATATAACCATCACAAAAAGCAACATGCACTAAATTTATCACATAATCATATTGCAAGCATCACCAGAAAGCATTCATGCAAGTATATGAAAAATCTTACCATGACTAAACAAGTCGTTACTGACAAGAAATTGGAAAATAAAAGGACCAAAAAATAGACGCAACAAATCTAAAAATGCCAAAAGATAAGTAATACAAAAAGACAAGAAAGGCTGTCTGCCTAATTTTTATTTAATTACAAATGCAGAATGCTGCATTATCAGATTGCATGAACAAAGCAGCAACACAACCCAGATCCTTGTATCAAAAGAATTGCTTTGAATTGAATGTTAAATCCACTTTCAGCAGAGCAGGGATCATAAGCCAAGAGGATTTGTCAATTTCCAAATCAAGACAACCAAGAGAGTACGCTGGGCGTCCATGGATTAACCATTAGTTTTGACACAGTAATTGTTTAGTTCTTTATGCGCTCAAAGTTATAAACAGCTAATAAGATTTTTCTCATAATAAAAATAGTATCAGGGAGAGTGCCAACACAGTACAGGGAAGGTTAATTCAGTATCCCTTATATGCAAAGTCTCCTCCAAAAAGGTAGCAGAGTAGTAAGAAATTCAAGCATAAGCATTAGCATTAAGAACTCACAAATCTATCATGGCAAGCATGTGATCGTCGAACAAAAAACCGGTGACATAAAACCATGGCGGTGCCAATAGTAGTTTGTGGCCTACATGAATCAAAGAAGTTAATAAGATGGAAATTCCGATACGCACGTATCCAAACAAAAAATCATAACTCGAAACACATTCCAGGTGGAGCACTTACAGCTCCAGGCGCAGCCCAAGATTCTGAAGGAAGGCACAATAAGAATACCGCAGATGTGTTTCTCGTAGGGCATCAATTCCATCTTTTCTTGACGGTGAGTATCTCTCAATCTCATCCTTTGACAAAAATATTGGTTCATCTTCTTCCAGTTTTGAACGGTCACGTTTGCAACTCACAGATTTAGATGTAGAGACCTCAGTATTGGATCTTGTGGGCAGAGGAGCTGAATTATTGTTAGTTGATTGATCAGCGCATTCATATGCATTGTACTGAGGGTAGTGTCTCCCACCACCATATCCCAATGTATCCACACTAATTTTCCTCCTTTTAGAAGCCGGTCCAGCATTAGGGGGGTTCGCACAACCATTAACATGGTCCCTGAATTTCCCCAAGGTGAAATCATGGAAATTGGTATGATTCCAGTTGTAGTTGCTGCTCCTATTCACATTCACGTTCCTATTTCTATGGTTGAAATTGTTTCCATTGAAAGTGGTCCACCGATCATCATAGCATGTTCCTCCTTGTGAACGATAATTCCGTGCAAAAGACATTCTTCCTGACAGATTAGCCAGAATAAGATTGAACCGAAAAATAAATAAACTCGTCCAGAATATCTGAAATTAGTATCGCGTAGCAAGTCAAGTCACTAGTAGTGTAGTTGTTTTTCTCAAAATTTTGTGCTTGCAGGCATTTGAACGTAGCTTTAAGGGATCTACTTGACATGAGCAGTAACCTGAAAATACTAGTTTCTTCAACAAAAAATCCAGGTAAGAGCTTAAGCATTTCTTCAAAATCAAAGGCCTATACTGAGCTAAATTTGTTGGTGGAAACCAATTATTTTTATAAAAAAAAAACCATTTAATAAACAAAAAGAAAGGTAATACGTTGATCTAATTAACCCGAATTGAAGTTCTACAGAATAATAAAATACAACAGCAAGACTTTCAAAAACAGACGAAAAAATCATTCATCTATACCAATCGCAAATCAAAAACATCAACTGGACGGTAGCAAAAAGGAATCTCACATCAAAAACATAAGTGAACGGTAGCAAAAGAGAATCGCACATCAAAAACATCAATTGAACGGTAGCAAAAGGGGTAACATGATGAATAATTACCGCGATTAGGTGAAATATAGATCTGAGAACTCCGTGATTAGGATTAAGAAACGAAGCGAAGGATTTTGTTTTTTATTAGGCGAGGAGGCTAAGATTAGATTAAAGAAGAGAATGCGTAAAGGAAAGTGGTAAAAAAAGAAAAGAAAAGAGATACGGTGAGCTGAAAAAGAAGAGAGAATGTATAAATATATAACTTAAGGGTTGGGTTGGGTTGCATTTGTGTGTGTTGTTTCATCCAGAATTAGGTTTCTTTCTTTTCAGTTTGGTAGGGGCCAGGTTTAAGTTGGGTGGACTCTGGCCGGTAAAAAGCCTTGCCATTTTTTTTTCTTGCAATTTTATTTATTTTTATTTTTTTCTTAATATTTCTGTTATTTTTCTATTGGAATATTATATTTTTGATTTAGATAGTGCGGTAGCTTGTGTTTTTTTAATGTATTTTAAAGCTATAAAAAAATCATCAAATTAATACTTTTAGTATGTTTTATACTAATGCAAAAAATAATATCTTAAAAACTTAATTTTTTAAATAAAAAATATTCTTATAAAACATTATAGCTAGAATACTAAACACTAAAATTACATTGGAGCATGTTTGCGTGCAAGTATCCAAAAACAATATCCGACGACACCATTATGATCCCTGATGACAAAACCTACTCTCATAGTTGCGTTTTGCTCAAGAATATTTGCATGCACATTACATTTAGATACCCAAATGAAGGTTTCTCTCATTTATATAAAGGGGTCCAACGAGATCCTGGAGAAGAAAGAGTGGTCTGAAGTTTTCCATCTCTATAGGAAACCTAAACTAGCCTTAACCACCCAATACCCCGTCAAATCCTCATTGAGCAGATGAAATTGAGTAAGGAACCATTGTCAGAAACTCCCAGTGGCTATCATATTCAAAGTCAGACCCAGTTCTTGCAAACAACTCTTGGTATATGGACAGGGCACAAAAACATGCTCTCTAGTCTCACCTACATAACATTAAAAAACAGACCTATCATTGACCTCAATTCCCATCTAAAAAAGCCAAGATTATGTAGGGATGCAATTCTGACAAGCTCTTCATCATAAAATATTTTATCTTTAATGATATATTTAGATTCCATAATCTTCTTCATTCATCAAATAAAGCCTTGTCAAAATGTGGATTAATTGCCTCTATAGCCAAATAGTATTCAGATTTTGTGTTACAAAAACTAATTTTATTACAGTACCAAATCAACTCTTCCTCCACTCACTTTAAAGATAAAAGGATACTCGTAACTATCTAGTAACTAACCTAGTGGTGCAAGCTTTGAATTAAGGGATTTAATCTCTCAATAGTTTTAGGTTTGAGTCTTGTGGTTGCTAATATAATAATCATTGGAGGCTTATATAATTGTTAGCTTCAGGATTTGTGAGATGAGTCGAGATGCATGCAAGTTGGTCGAATACCCACATTAATAAAAAAAAAGATAAAGGGATACTCGTGATTGAAAGTAAATATCTCAACCAGAAAATAAAGTATAGTAAGCTAAACTCCCATTTAATTTCATTGTGAATAATCAAGTCACCAGCTAGCATAGATTCAAGTCCCTTCATCATGGGATTTTCTACATAGTTATTAGTTGTTTTTTAACCACGCATAAGACCATACATTAACTTTACTAACCAATTCACCATCAAATGCCCCTTCTGACTAGTTCTTGGGATTTAAGAATACTTCACCAAGCGTAACCAAGTCCATGCTCTATATTGGCATTTAAAAATTCCCATATAGGGAAATATCTTGCTTTGAGAATTCTACCCGTCAAAGAGAGTGGTTTGACTATTATTTTCCACCTTAGCTTTCCAAGAAGCTCCAAATTAAAGCAAAGTAAACTACAAAAATCCAAGCCACTATTGTCTTTTCTTTTGCATAATTTATCCCACCTTTCCCAATTTATTCCATGATCTTTCTGCTAATTATTTCCCCACTAATAATTATTCATCATCCCCCGAAGCCCCCACTTAAAGTAATAAGTAATACGAAGACTTCCATACTATAGGCACGAAAATCCTAAACAGCATTAGATTTACTTGTTTTATACCACATACAACTTCTCTAGCCATGAATCCTTTTCCACATACGATCCTGAAAGTATGTAAACATAGCTTGCTTATTATACCTCATAACAAAAGGTAGACCTACATATCGCCTATGGTTCAAGGGGAATTGACTTTCAATTTATCCTGGATGTGTTATCTATATTCAGCTTTAGCATTACTTCCAAAGAAGACTCCTCATTTTTTTAAAAATTAATAGCCTACATCAAAGCATTTTAATATTGATGATGAAGCACTTATTTAACAACAATACTATCTTAAGTGTTAGAAATGAAGAAAAAAAACTATCATTTGCAACAAAAACAAAAAAAAGATGAGAGATTGAAGGGGCTAAACGACTAACTTTGTACCTATGCAACTCCCTACATTCTTCTGATTTTTTGAATAAAGATGATAGACCTTTACTACACAAAATAAAAAGATACAAGGAAAAATATTCCCTTGTTGTAAACCTTAAAATGGTTTGAATTGGGCCAATTTTAGTACCATTAAAGCATACAAAATATGAAACTGAAGACACACAAAGCATTATCATCTCCACCCAATCAACTACAAACCTTATTTTTAATATGATTGCCTTCAAATATTCCCATCTAATTTAGTCATATATCATGCCAAAGTCAATTTTCAAGGCAACCAAACCTTCATTTATTCTCGTGTCTCTTTATAAAATGGATTGTTTCAAAAACAAGCATTACATTATCGGTACTGACCAATCAAAAAATAAGACATCTTGAGTTAGAGAAATTATGTCTAGTAGAATATCCTCAATTCTATTAGCTAACACCTTTGCAATTATTTTATATAAAACATTACATGGTATGATTGACCTGAGCTCCTTCATAGATTGAGGTCTATCACCCATGAAAATCAAGATTATCGAAGTTTTAGCAAGAGACACTAGATTTCTTTTTATATCCAACCACCTCTTGCATGCACCATAAATATTAGCTCCTATTAATGTCAAGCATTATTGATAAAATATTGGATTTAATCTATTTATCCCCAAAGACTTACCTAATGTTATTTAAAAAACTATCTTCTTGAATTTTTCATCCAAGAATGGAGCTAATAAAGTCTCATTATTGGTTGTTGAGGCATATGACTAGACACAATATATGACATCATTTCTTTAGTCAGGGCTTTCACCACATAATTAGATAACCCAAGTGGCTCATCCCTCGAACTTCCCTCCAACATCATTATATAATACCCATTTCATCAATCAACTTAGATATTTTTGTTTGTTATCTTCTACTATAAGCCATCACATGAAAATATGCATATGTATGAATCTTATTCTTTAAGCAAAAATATCTTTGCTCTTTGTTTCCAATAAACCTTTTTTTATGCATGCAATCGTAATAGTTTTTCTCCACATCTATAGTAGGCTTAAACAAAAACAATATCCTTTAAAGACATCAAAACACAGATTATTATATCACTTAACAATGTCAATTTTAAGTTACCCAACCTAGTTTTTGCCCCATGAGATAGTCGATCAATGCATGACTAGAATCCATTAAAAATGCCTTTATCAACGGAATCCTCTCAATACCATTTAACAACTATTTACAACTCAAATTCCCTCGCCCAATCATTTTTTAATCGAAAATGAAAATGTTTGTAGTGAAACAGTTGCTTGTGAACAACCAGAAGAATAAAGTTGTGATCAAATAAAGACCAGGTGAGATTGTGAAACTCGACTTTCTTGAAATTAGAAGCCAATAATTATGAAAAAAAACCCTGGAAATCTTTTCCTAAACTCATGATTGAGCCTCTCTTTTCTAAGGTGTTTGACAAAATTAGTCATAAAAAGCATATCAAACAACATGTTACTCCTAAAAATTTTTTTATGTTATGTGTATTCAAGTAAATGTTGCCTTCTTACTCTCTTAATAGAGTTTTTGTTTTTATTTTTACTTTTACAAGTTACAATGAATTATTTTACCTAACATATAAACTAATTTGTTTTCTACTAAGATTTTAAGCCAAAAGGACCTACATAAGGATGATTTTTTTCTATATTACTATAAAAGGATAATATAAAATTTAATTTAATTAAATCAAATTTTTGAAAAAATCAATGTTTACTTTATTTCCGACTCGAACAATATAATGCTTTAGCTGCCCCAGTTTAAGCAAATAATACAATCTACGATGACATTATTTTTCCTAACTTTGCATGAAGCTTGTTATTTTTTCATCTCCTCTTTTCTTTCTGAGTGAAGTTAAAAGAAGTAATAATAATAATAATAATAATAATAATAATAACAACAACAACAACAACAGAGATGGCTATGTTATTAACATGTAATGTTCCTTTTATATGCCACTTAGGTCTGGCGACACGAGTCTATGCCAATTAGGAGCATCTAAAAAGGGAAGCGTTTTTAAGAAATGGGTATGCTAAAACTAATAAGAAACCAATCAGTGATTTTAAGAAATACTTAAAATAATTTTTTTTATTTTCAACTTATAAATAAAATGGAACAATATTGAATTAATAATCTTTTCTAAACAAGTTAAACATTAAGAACATACCCGATTAAAAGATTTGAAGAAAGAACAGGTACAACACTGTGTTTGGGTTGCTCTGAAATCTCTTCTGTTGCCTCTCTGTAAACAACATGTATAACGATTTATACAACAAATAGACTCCTCGATTGTTATACATTTTAAAATTACCTTTTATTTCATAATTATTTACACATTGGGCCATTGCAAGCATGTCGAGGAATTTGGTTGCAATGCACTGCCATAACGTTGTCACATTATTGCTCAAGTTTGAAAGTTTTCTTTAATATATATTATTATAACAACATAAAAATATATGAGTGGTTGTAGTTGCTTTTTAAAATATTTTATATTTAGAAATGTATTAAAATAATAATTTTTTTAATTTTAAAAAATTATTTTAGCATTGACAAATCAAAATGATCTAAAAACACTAAAAAAATAATTTATAAAAAATCAAACTTTTTCAAAAAATATTTTTGAAGTAATTTCTAAACATATAATAATTATAGACTCGTGTACTCTTTAATATCTCACATTTTAGAATGTGGATTTAATGTTTTAAGTCCTATTTTATGCGATTTTAATATATTTGGCCAAATTAAATATACAAATATTTTTTAAATAAAGATAAAATGGAAAAATAGAATACCAATGTATAAAATAAGTCACAAAGGAATGATGGTTTTAAAGCTCTCATAAGAAGTTAATTTTACTTATTAAACTTCATATATTATATTTATTTTGTCTATTAATATTTTTTCAATTCAATCTTAAAATAAAAAAAATTGGATCTCATTTTAGAAAGAAGAAAAATTAGATTACATCGATAAAAAGATAAAATCAATTATGACACCAATTATGGCCATTAACATAATCAATCTTGGTGTGAAAAGCTCAATTTAACAAGAGGAGTTTTACTTGATGTTTTTTCACCTTAAAATTACCTTACAATCATATTTAAGTTTTTGTAGATATTTGGTTCCTAATTGATTTTGGATTTTTATGTGTTTTTTTTAGAGATATTTATGATATTCACAAAATGTTTAGGCTCCTTTACAAATATTTTAGGTAAAACAACAAGTTTGGTATGGATTCTCAAGTAAAAAAAATATAGACCTTGTTTTCTTACTGCCATTATTGTTGAAATCAAAGAAAAACTAAACAACACATTGCGTGAATATTAGAAAAACAATTTGATCACCCTAACTGTGTTTTAAGGAAAAAAAGCGCTCACACACGGGCCCTTTTTAAATCGGCCAAGCACTAGCTTAGCCTATTTTTTTTTCCTAATACATAACCATGTTTTCTTACAAGTGTTAATGTGATCCAACCATCAAATGATCCATTGGAGGTTCTAGGTCCAGTTACTAGGCTTAGGGCTAAGAAGTTCAAAGAAGCTTTCAATGGATATCTTCAAGATACATGAGCTAAGGTGGACTTCAAGAAGATTTGTAAAGATTCGGCAACAAATAAAAAAAAAGAATGAACAATATGCAAACAAAGCCATTATGGAACAAAAATTAGCGAGATTTGAACCAGGTGATTGGGTTTGGGTACATATGAGAAAGGAAAGGTTTCCTAAATAAAGAAGATCAAAGTTGATGCCTCGAGGAGATGATCATTATCAAATCATAGAAAGGATTAATGATAATGCCTATAAAGTGGATCTACCAGGTGAGTATGGTGTAAGTGCTACATACAATGTTTCTGATCTTTCTTTGTTTAATGTGGTCAAATTCTTTTGAGGAGCAAAGGGATAATATGATCCAACCATCAAATGATCCATTAGAGCTTCCAATTGGTCCATTTACTACGCTTAGGGCTAAAAAGTTCAAAGAAGCTTTCAATAGACTTCTTCAAGATACATGGGATAAGGTGGACTTCAAGAGAATTTATGATAATAAAGAGCAAGCCTTGATTAATCTTATTCATGTTCAAGAAGGACTTGTTGGTGGATCCAAGACCATTACACAAGGATTGGTTAAAGAAGACTAGACTCAGTCAGTTTGACCTTTCAATACTCTTTTAGCTATAACTAGAGCTAAAGATCGAATTTTAATGTGATTCTAGTTGAGCTGGAAACTACACTTCCATACCTTTCTAACGATAGCACGCCTTTTAATTCATTAAGAAGAGAGAGAGTCATCCATTTTAAGTTGGGCCTTGTTGCTACCAGACAGAATACGGAAACAACAAACTTGTCTTTTTTAATTAGTTGGGTTATCAAACTTTAATTATTTTGAGAGGAGATAATTTGTTTGGGTTTTAGATTTTTTTATTTTAATTATTTTGGGATAGTTTTAGCTTAGGTTAATTATTATTTAAAATGAGTTTATGTGAGGCCCATTAGGGAAACTAGAGTTTTGGCTAAGAGTATAAATACTTTTTAGGAATAATATTAGGGCAACTTTTTCATAATATTTTCCAGCATTGTAGCTGACTTTGGTTGCTCCTTCTTGGTTCTTGATTGAACTTTCAACTTTTCAAAGAATTGACCATTATTTATTATAAATTTATACTTCTTTTGCTCGTCTCCAGGGATAGACATTGTGATCGAGTTGGTTGATAGTATTGTTGTCTTGGAGCAAGTCTTCCATTACGAAAAACTCATTTAAATCTCAACAAAACATAAGTTAGATTGATCTTGGGGTTGCAAATACCATCAAATTTTGCTTCGCATCAAGTATTTTTTAAAATAGTTTTTAATTTATATTTAAATTAATATTATTTTTCTAAGATTTTTTATTTTATTTATGCTTTTTTAAATTGTGGTTTTTAAAACTATTTAGATGTTTTTAATTTCTTAAGAGGTTAAATTAACTTATCTATATTGTTTTTAATGTTTTATATAAATACAAAAAATTAAAAATGTTTATTTCTTAATAATATTTATAATAGGAGGATGAGTTGTGTTTCCTAATTTGTCAAGTAAAGTATTTGAGAGATGTTCTCTACAACATTTATCTCCTAGTTTTTAGCTTGGTTAACAACATCAGGGTTAGGATTCATCCAAAATAAATAAGAGATACACGAAAGCAAGAGAGCCTCCTTCTCTATTTTTTTCAGATCTAGCAGCAACTTATGAAAGCATCACCATCTTATTCATTTTTTCGGTTCAAAGGGGTGATTTTTCCATTCTCACAAATTGGTTGATCATAGAAGTTAAATTAATATCATTTCAAATCAAGCAAATAAATTAGATATCCATTAAAGTTAAAGAAAATGTAGAGGCATGTTAAACCAAATAGAATAAACTTCTAATTAATTCTTTATTGCCAAGTGAATTGAGTATTGAGAAGCAGTCCCTCTTCACTCAACGGTTGCTTTAACATCAAGATCTACGCAATTTATTCCTAGCCAACATTCAAAAGCTTGAACATCTACTCATCCTATTCATCCTAAATAAATTAATGAATTAATTTTTCTTGTAGTTTTTTTATATCATTGACATGGATGATGATTGTGTTTTAAATTCAACTCATATATTAATAGGTAGATCATTCATGAAAACAACTAAAACTAAGATTGATGTGCATAAAGGCACTTTATCTTTTGAGTCTGATGGAGAAACAATAATATTTAATATTTTTAATGCTTTGAAATATCTTAGAGAATTTGAATATGTTTTTCATATTGATGTTATTGACCCCATTATGCATGATGATTTTGAGGTGAATCTTATGAAGGAAAAGTTGAACTTGGTATTGCAACAAAACAAGATAGATAACGATGTAAGAAGGGAAATTGGTGAGGACATGAGAGAAGCAATTATATCCTTGCAATGATTGCTTATAATGCTTAGCATATGGACTAGCTTATCTATTGAATTACCAAGTTCACATGTTAAAGATCCACCTTCAATTGTGAAAGCACCAAAGCTAGAGTTAAAAACTTTGCCCCCACATTTGAAGTATGTGTACTTAGGAGAAGATGAAACACTACTAGTCATTATTGCAAATGATCTAACCAAAGTTCATGAGGATAAATTATTCCGAGTTTTAAGGGAACACAAGACAATAATTGGTTGGACATTGGCAAACATTAAAGAGATCAACCTTACCCTTTCTATGCATAGAATTTTGCTTAACAGTGATGTCAAACACTCGAGAGAACATCAACAGA
This sequence comes from Salix dunnii, assembly GCA_015731905.1. Lineage (NCBI taxonomy): Eukaryota > Viridiplantae > Streptophyta > Magnoliopsida > Malpighiales > Salicaceae > Salix > Salix dunnii. The sequence goes on along the minus strand of CM027668.1, from coordinate 6,354,696 downwards.
AACTGAATCCATCGATGAAGGAGGTAATTATGAAGGAAATTTTGAAGTTATTGGACCAAAGTGTTATCTATCCAGTATCTAATAGGGGTGAGCAAAAAAACCAATAAACCGATTAAACCGAAAAAAACGAAAAAAAATAACCGAAAAAACCGAACCGATAAAAAACCCGATTAAACCGATTATAAAACTCTAACAAATATTCGGTTCGGTTCGATTTCGGTTTTGTAAGTCAAAAACTGAATGAACCGAAGTGAACCGAACCATTTCAATAAAAAACGAGAATGCACCACTATAAATAGAAAAAGCAACTTTCTTATTTTTTCCTAAACCCTAGCCGCCCCCTCCTCCCCTTTGCTACCTTCCCTTTGTTTACAAAAGTAAAAATCTATGATTCTCTATCCTTATCCCTCTCTTTCTTTCCCCTGCTTCCCATTTTTTTCTCATGGAGTACTTTTTCTTTAGAGCCACCACAGATGAGCAACCATCTTTCAACTAGGAAATTTTGTATTTTTCCGCCACCACAGATGAGCAACCATCCTCGTGATGACTACATTTGATATCCTAAAGTGACTCCCTCAATCTTTCAACTAGGAAATTTTGTATTTTTCCAGGTCCTCTCATAAAAAAAAAACAACCTGATCATATGCCAAAGCAATGGCCTCTACACTATCAAACGTGCCCACCCATACCTTTATCCCTTGCCTTGTGGAATCCTGTATCTCCGCTGTGAATTTGCCCCATGGCCGCCTCATGACACCCCTGTAGGACTTTTCCTTGTCGGGTTATTTTGTGCAACTGAACTAACCTCATCTTCCCCTGTGCATTTGCCCCATTATAGATTGTTGCTCTTGAAGTCTCTTGAGTGGCCTCCGAGATTAGTTGAAAACGAAGCATTTCATCGGAGTCATTTTCATTGAAAGGGAGACAAATAAATAATTTCAGTTTTCTCTATTTTTTTAACATAAAAACCGAACCGAGCAGAACTGAAAATGATCGGTTTTTACTGGGTTCGGTTCGGTTTGGTTTTTTTTAAAAAAAAATATTTTTCGGTTTGGATGTTTTTTTTTTGATAAAAAACGAACCGAACCGAAAATGCTCACCCCTAGTATCTAATAGTCCATGGGTAAGTTCATTACATTTAGTTTCCAAGAAGACCAGTCTAACTCTTGTTCCTAATGAACAAAACGAACTTAGCCCCATAAGAGTGCAGAATGGATGGAAAATATGTATTGACTTTAGGAAGTTGAATGCTCACATAAGAAAGGATTACTTCACAATTCCTTTCATGGGTGAAATGCCTGAAAGACTAATAAGTTATTTTTCTATTTCTTAAATGGATTTTCTTATTACTATCAAATAGTTGTAGCTCAAGAAGACCAAGAAAAGACAACTTTTACTTGTCCATTTAGAACATTTGCTTATCGACATAAGCCTTTCGAATTCTGTAATGCCCAAGATACATTTCAAAGATGTATGATGAGCATTTTCTCTAACTTAATTGAAAATTGCATTGAAATTTTTATTAATGACTTTATTATTTATGGCAATTCTTTTAATCAATATTTAGATCACTTAACTAAGGTTCTGAAGTGATGTATTAACACAAACTTGGTTTTAAACTATAAAAAATATCATTTTAAGAACCAGCAAGGAATAGTTTTGGGACATGTGGTTTCGGCTAGAGGTATTGAGGTTGACAAAGTAAAAGTTTGTTTGATTACAAGTTTACCCTATCCTACTAATGTTAGGGAAATTTATAGTTTTCTTAGTCATGCAGATTTCTATAGACGGTTCATCAAGGATTTCTCAAAGATTACACAACCACTGTATCTACTATTGCAAAAAGACATGCCTTTTAACTATAAAAAACATCATTTTAGGATCCAACAAGGAATAGTTTTGGGACATGTGGTTTTGGTTAGAGGTATTGAGGTTGACAGAGCAAAAGTTTATTTGATTACAAGTTTACCCTATCTTACTAATGTTCGGGAAATTCATAGTTCTCTTGGTCATGCAGGTTTCTATAGACAGTTCATCAAGGATTTCTCGAAGATTGCACAATCGTTGTATCCACTGTTGTAAGAAGACGTGTCTTTCAGATTTGAAGCAAATTACAAAATAGCATTTGACAAATTGAAGAAGCTCCTCACTTCACCACCAATCATACAACCATCAAATTGGGAGATATCCTTTGAAATCATGTGTGATGCAAGTAAACTTGCCATAGGAGCTGTACTTGGTCAACAAAATGAAAAGAAAAGCCTCGTTTTTTGTTATGCTTTGAGGACATTAAACTCAACTCAGTGTAATTATTTAACAACAAAAAAAAAACGCTTTTAGCTATTGTGTTTGCCTCGAACAAGTTTAAATCATATTTATTAGGATCTAAAGTGATTGTTTTCTCTAATCATGTAGCCTTTAAGTACTTATTATTGAAGAAGAAATCCAAACTGAGGCTTATATGTTGGATTTTATGGTTGCAAGAGTTTGATTTGGAAATCAAGCATAAAAAAGGAGTTGATAATTTTGTGGTAGACCATTTGAGCAGAATTGTGATAGAGAAAGACATGCCACCAATTACCGAGACATTCCCTAATGAGCAACGATTGCATTTACAAGGTAAGGAACAATGGTATACTAATATATTTTTTTATCACGGGAATCTTACCTAATGAATTAAATAAATCAAAGAAGAATGGCTCTAAGTATTACATATGGGATGAGCGATATCTTTGGAAAATAGGTTCAGATCAAGTTATCCGTAAATGCGTACCAAATGATGAAATTTATTTCATTCTTATTTATTGCCATAATTATGCATGTGGTAGACATTTTGGACCTAAAAAAAAGCTAGGAAAATTTTAGATAGTGGATTTTATTGGGAAACTCTTTTTAAAGATACCTACCAATTTTGTAAGAATTGTGAAAGATGTCAAAAGATGGGTAGTTTATCGCGTCGGAATGAAATGCAATAAACTCTTATTTTATATTGTGGAATTTTTTATGTATAGGGCATGGATTTTATGGGACTTTTCCCTAGTTCTTTTGGTTTTGTTTATATTCTACTTGATATGTGTCAAAATAGGTATAAGCACAAGCTAATTGTACTAACAATTCTAAAGTTGTTATAGGATTTCACAAGTCTAACATTTTCAATAGGCTTGGATTTTCTAAAATAATAATAAGTGATCAAGGTACCAACTTCTGCAACCGAACTGTGGAAGCATTAATGCGAAAATATGGAGTCCACCACTTAGTAGCCACAACTTATCATCCACAAACCAATAGGCAATATAAGGTTTCAAATCGAAAATTAAGAAAATCCTTGAGAAGATAGTGAGCCCCAACCAAAAAGGTTCAAGTCTACGTTTGGAAGATGCACTATGGGCATACCGAACAACATACAAAACTATAATCACCATATAGGTTGGTATTCGGTAAGTTATGTCAGTTACTTGTCATAATTTAACATTGTGCTTATTGGGCAGTGAAGCAATATAACTTGAATTCTAAAAAAGCTTGAATAGAAAGAAAGTTTTAACTCCAAGAGTTGAAAGAGATTTGGTTGGAAACTTATGATAATGCATTGTTGTCCAAGAAGAGAACAAAATACCTTCATGACAAGTTGCTACTCCAAAAACAATTTTTCATTGGTCAAAAGGTATTAGTTTTTAACTCCAGGGTGAAATTTATGTCAGGTAAGTTAAGATCTAAATGGATTGAACCATTTGTTGTAATGGATATTTTTCCAAATGGTGTTATCAAAATCCAAAGTTTGGAAACTAACAAGACTTAAGCCTTATAATGGTGATTTTGATTGCACTAACGTGAAGGAGATTCAATTGGTTGGTCCGATTTAACAAGATTAATGCTTTAAAAGGCCTTTGTCTAGATAAAGACAATAAAGTAAGGTGTTTTTGGGAGGCAATCCAACTATGATGTTACACCACAACAAATAAAGATTTCTTTTTCATTGTATTATTTATTATTTTCCATCTTTTCCTCATCCATTCTTTTAGACAAATTCTTGGTCCAGTTGTCACTCTAGTCAGACATGCAAAGAATATCATGAAGTTTTCACCATTTCTTATTGTCAAATGCTCCACCAAATGTTAGTAATACAAAGAATAGTCTGGGGCCCCGTTTGTTTGCTGGAAAGTGGTTTCCTTTTGGAAAGTGAATTCCTGAAAAGTAAATTCCGATGTTTGGCAGTGTTATGGAAAATGAACTGGAAAACACTTTCCAGTGTTTGTTTGTGTTATGGAAAATGAACTGGAAAATAATTTATTAATAAATTAATTGTTTTTTCAAGTTTATTAAAATAATGAGGAACTAATCTTACAAATTAAAAAGTTGAATGAGAATGAAATTGAAAAAAAATATAATTTCATAAATTATCTCAAATAAAATAAATAATAATCAAAATAATAGAGATCAAATCTAAAAATTTAAAAAAAATGAAAGGTGAATAAATTAAAATAATAATAATTAACATTTCATAAATTATTTCAAATAAAATAAGTAACAATAAAAAAATGAGGACCAAATTTGATAGATAAAAAATTTCAATAAAAAAATGATAAGAAAAAAGCAAATAGAATTATAAAAATAAGGACCAAAATTAATATAAAAATTAAATTTTAAGAGATGGAATTGAAAAATAAATATTCAAAACAAATTATATATAGCAATCAAAAGTTTGAGGATCAAATTTGATATAATCAGCAAATAATGACATTTCTAAATTTTTCACAACTTCCGGAAAGTGTTTTCCGCCCAAATTTTCCGGAAAACACTTTCCTGAAAACCAAGCCAAATTTTTCTTTGACTGAAAAGTATTTTCCGTTGACCAACTTTCTAGAAGGCAAACAAACACAGGAAAGTTTGGAAAGTAGTTTCCCGTAAAGTGAATTCCGGGAAACAAACACAGCCTGGGTATTTTTCTCTTTTCCCTTCTCTCTTCACTACATTTACTTGCACACATTGAGGTCAATGTATATATTTAGTGTGGGGACCATGCATTCCTATAAACCTTAGTGCCAAGTGAAGAACTCTAATATTTTGAATATGCAAAAAAAAATAAAGAAGAAGAAGAAGTTTTTTTTTCTCAAGCAAATTTATTTTTTGTTTTTATGTTAATGTCATAAATGACTTTTTAGTTGAACTCAAGAAAAATCATAATATGATTGAATGATGAACTTGCTTCTTAAGGGTTGTTTAATCAAGCGATATTATTTGGAATAAAAATAACTAGATGTCATAGACACTAACCTGTAAGATTTTAAGCCTGATGACTTAAACATCCATATCAGTTCTGTTTTCATTTCAACTGTGATTTTCTTTTATTTGTTTTGTCTCTCTACAACTTGTCATGATTCATTTCAAGACCACATTGATACATGCATGCATAAACATGATTAATGCATTCTTTGTTATATGTCGTATATAGCCTATCAACCAACCTTTTAATTAATATTCTCCTTGCGGACCCTTTTGAGTTGATGGTCTTCTTCCTGTATAGCCCATATTATAAGCCTTACAATTCATCTAACCTAAGTCGTAGGAACCAATGGAGTATAATTCATAATTACAGGAGCATGAGACTACTTGGAAAGTTTGGAGAGTTTTGAAAGGTGACGTGTTATGGTAGGGAAATGCCACAGATTGTTACTCTAAATTACTTTCAGTACATTATGAAAAAGATTAGTTTTATTGATTGCTTCATCCCTGATAACACATCAATATATATTAAATCATGGATTAGAGCAAAGGTATGAAGAAAATATGAAAATTATAAGAATCCTTAACACAAAGCTAAGCTTTCTGTTTAATAGCAACCATTTGTTCTTATCATTGATTCCTTGAAAATTATAAAAAGAGGTTAACAATCGTCCTTTAAGTTGAATGCAAATATTTCTATGATCGAAAAATTATCCCTTAAATAAGGATAAAATAGGTTTGATATCTTTAAGTTTGAAAAGAGATGGATGGAGTATTTGAGGTTTCACGTTCAAACATGGAGTATTTTGCTCCATTGGTCTCAATAGCTTTTAAGCTACTTTACCAAAAAAAAATCCTTACCTTAAATCGAGTCCCATTACAACCCTTCTAAAGACCTTATGATTTATGTAGTGCATGTAATCTAGGTGGTGGATAATGAGATGATTTGCAAGATTATGGTAGATTACTTATATTAGAAGAAATTTGAGCAAAACACTAACCTTTCAAACACTTGAGAATGAAGTGATTATTTCTATAAGGTTTAAGAATTCAGTTATTTTATTTTCAAATAAAAAAACGCTTACTAAGCATTTATTTTAAGTTGTGTAAATTGTTGTTCATAAAAGATTATGGTGATTTAAGAGTTTGACAGTTCTTAGTTAATGGCATTGTATTTTCTTTCAAGACAGTAAATTTGAATCTTGCCTGAGGATATGCAAAAGCTAAGTATAGGGGAATTTGACAACGGCAAAACATACCTCTATTTTTATTCTTTTAACATTATGCTTTTTAATATCTTTTAAGATTATTTCAACATATCTAAAGTTATTTTAGGGATTTGACATGTTTAAAAGACTTTATGGATTACTTGCTATAAAATAGGAAACTTTGTACTTTATTCCTAAAGAGAAGCTTTAGAATTGGAATTATAGTTATCAAGCTTGTTGGAAAAGTATCATAGGTAAAAATTCAATGCAAATTTGGGTACCCAATTAGAACAACAACGTCAGCCCTGATATTGTTCGCGCACCAATATTGAGTTAGGCATATCTGGAACATACAATGTTAAACTCAAGTGATTCGAAAGCCTATAGTCATCTAATCATTCAAGACTACAACTTTCATGAAGGGCTCAAATTCAAGAAAATCATCTGAAATACAAAAATTCAAGTGCAAGCTGGATGACATGTTGTGTTTCCTAATCTGTCAAAGATTAGAGAGATTTTCTCTACAACATTTATCTCCTACTTTTTAGCTTGATTAACAGCATTAGGGCTAGGAGTCTTCCAGAATAAATAGAAGATACATGGAAGCAAGAGCAACCTCCTTCTCTATTTTTTTCTAGATCTAGCAGCCACTTACAAAAGCATGAGCAGCTGATTCAATTTTTTGATTCAAAAGGTATAGCGTCCATCTTCATTAGTGATTGTGAGAAGTAACATTTATATTATAATTCTTATACTTTTAAGTACTTATTTATCTTTGTTCATAATTTAAGCTATTGATTTTGAATTCATGCTTATGGAATTGGTTTGATATAGTCTATATGTTTTTTATGTTTCTTTTCATTCGTAAATATTGTGGCGAACAAGTTTAAGAAGCGAATAAATTAATTTTTTATATTGTAAAATTTACTCCTAATATTATTATATTAAAATTATTTCAGAATACTAAGATTAAATTAATTTGAAATTTAATTAAAAAACTTAATTCATATATATATTACTACTAAACCAATATCAAAATGTATACATATTTCTAATAAAAAAATACCTTAAAAATTGTAGTTATCATTATTTTCAATACCTTATCCATAATCAAATGAATATAAAAAAACTAAATAATTGAAAGTTTTATAAGCAAACATCAAAGAAAATAACACAATAACTTAGATTGTTTTTTATAGTCTGATAATGTCTCATAATGATAATAAAATTAATTTTTCTTTTATTCGTCAAATATTTCTATTTTTTCTTTATATTAATTTTTTGATTTTGCTAATATTATTCTTTATTCTACCTTCAATCATAACAATATCAATGATAATAATAATTCAACTAATTTATCATTTGATGTTGTATTTATTGAGAATTAAATTTTGTAACTTCTCTACATATAATGTTTCAAATCTAATACTCATACTCATATTGATGATTTGAAAAAACTTTGTGGCTTAATATTATTTTTAATTCTTTATCTTATTTCATTAAAATTGTATGATTTAAAATTAGTATCCAACAAAAAGTATTCAATAAAAATTTTTATTATAATCCAAGTGATTATAATAATTATATTCATATTGATAATAATATGAATTTTGTTTTTGTCTTTTAATTTTGCTCTTTAACTATTTTAATTTGTTCTTCAAATCAAATAATATTTTTGACCTTCATTTATAAGAATAACAATTAAAATAATTTATCATTTGATATTGTATTTATTAAGAATTAATATTTATAGCTTATCTATATATAATGGTTTAAATCTTACAATTTATCATTCGATGTTGTATTTATCAAAAATCCTGTAACTCAATGTTATTTTATCTTGAATTTGTTACCTTATTTCTTTAAAATTATGTTATTTAGTATAAGTACTAAAAACATAAAATTATCCTTTACCTAATAAAAAAATATGTTTAGGCTGATTAATTGGATCAAATGTATAACATCATAAAAAAAAAATAACATCATTAATATTCTTTTACATGTTGAAAAGTTTGGCTTTGGCTTCAAAGAATCATAGGGCAAGTGATTTGTATATTTTTTAATTGTAAATTATTTGGCTAATTTTTTCACTCATTTGTCTACATGTAGATTCACATATTTTTAACAAAAACAACGTCAACTGGTGAATTATTTTGATTATTATTCTCATAATTATTAAATTATCATAATTATTATAGTTGTCATTATAATTATTATTATAAATAATCAATATTCTAGTAATTATTGGTAATATTATCATTGACACCATCATTATTGTTATAACTGATGCTATTATTCTGATAATAATAATTGCAATAATCAACACCATTATTTTTATTAATATCATTTAGATTGTTATTATTATTATTATTATAATTGTTTTTGTCATTATTGATATTCTTCATTTTATTTTATGAGTTATTGTTATTATTATCATTTTAGTCATAATTATTAACACCATAAGCTCTATAACCATTACAATAAATTAGAATTGATGTTATCATTATGATTAATAATGTCACTATTAATATCATGATTATAATATCTAAAATTATTGCTACTATTATTTCTAAGATGATAAAAATTACCTCAAGAAATTAAAAAAAAACTCAAAAACTATAAGAGCAAGCAAGAAAAAAACTAAAATTATTATTATTATTGCTTAAGATAACAAAATTAACTCGAAGAATAAAAAAACCCTAAAAACTTTAAATAAAGAGCAAACAAAAAAATAAAATAAATGAAAAAAGAACAAATAAATATTATAATAAAAAAAGAACAAATAGAAAAAAAAATCAATTTTCAAATGATCACAAACACAAATTAAAATTTAAGCACTAAATTTTAAAAAATATTATCTCAACAAAAGAGAAAATAATAAAAGTATCAAAACTAAGAGCATATACACATAAACATGGATAAAAATAGAGACTATTTAAGCAATATAAAAAAATAAAGAAATTAAAATCAGATCAAAATTAAAAGAGTAAGGGTAACATGTGTGTGTGTGTGTGTGTGTGTGTGTGTGTGTGTGTAATTTCAATAGAAAAATAAAATTGAAAAAATCCAAACTTCTATAAACAAAATATTAAGTGATTTAAAACCAAACCTAAGAATAAAAGAACAAGGACCAAAATGATAATGAAATATATAATTAATTTTAATTAAAGGATAAAACTGAAACAAATCAAAACTTATATAATAGAGATCATGTCTATACAAAACAACCAAAAGATCAATTATTGAAATGAAAACATCATAAATCAAGGGGACTTTCATGTAATTTAGGCTATAGGAGAGAGAAAAGAGGGAAAATGATCAACCAATTGTTGTCATGTTTCCGGCTATCATGGGATGACACATGCACGCAACACTATGAGGAAGAGGACATGATGACACATCCTGTGAGAAGCCAAATTGATATTTTTAACAACTGCACTTGTCGCTTGAAGGGAACGCGCGGAAAAAAACCGTTAGCGCGTCAGTCAAACGCGCCAACAGTATTCTGCAGAAAACAATAATGAAAAAAATGTAAAATCACCTACACATATAGTCAACTCTTGGATTTTGTTTTTTCTGAAGGTATATTTGCATTTATACTATTTCAAAAAATATGAAGATCAAGAAACATCTAACTGAAAACTCTTAATTTGTATTTTGTTTGATAGTAATATAATTATTTTACTATACATAGAAGTGTAAAAAATAAAATAAAAAACTTTGATAGGCATATGTTTGTTGTGTGTTAACAATAGTAAAATCATAGTTTTACTGTAAAAAATAACTAGAAAAAAGTCAATACTTCCAACCAATTAGAGAATAGCAACTGATCGTTTGAAAAAAAATCAAAAATACCCTGAGATTGAGGTTTAAATTTTAACACGCCAAGAGATGAAATAGTAATTAATGTGTCTCCTGTTACGGTACACAGTTTGTTTTGATGTAATTCTTAATATATATACACACGCATTCATACCGAGGCGAACACGTATTTTTAATCGAAAGCCGACTTACCAATGATCCATGCTTAGTTGTTTTGGGGTCCCCTGGTTGAATATGAATTATTGATCATGCGTTTTGGGCCATATCGTGGAAGTAATCCTTCCTCATTATACAAGTATTATAAGAGAGAATTATTGCTAGAATATATAGAAGGTGCATTATGAAAGATATGGATGCATAATTCTCACTCTTCTTTGCTTGGATAATTGCAATGGTCCCTCGAGGCTAAAGGCCTCCGGGGACCAGTCGGCACGGCAGTTCGTCATTGACATCTGCTAAGAACTAGCTAGCATTCCTCTAATCTTTTTGCTTGTTTAAAGCACTGCACCATTTGTTCACGTACTGATAATAGTACGCTTGCCTTGAATGCCACAAGATCTCATCGTTCTGAAGTCTCTAGCACCCACTTCAATGCACTTAAAAAGGAAGCAACTTTTTTTACTTGCCTTTTTAAACACCACACTTATAGAACATCTTGCTCTGTGCATCACAGCACCAGATTTATTGAAAATCGCAGCGTTGCATAAGGTTTTAGAATACAATCCTTGTTGCTATCCAATCCCTCCGTACCACAGCGAGATTAATAAATGGTTAACCCGTGTTTTGGAAAACGGGATTTAATATTTGATTTAACCTTAACAGCGAGACCTTTCGTTATCGTTTCTTCATTTAATAAGTAACCAAGTATCCGATCGAGGCTATAGATCGAAGAGGTATGGTGGTGAGCAAATAATTAGTGCCAAAGATGATATACAGAGAGAGCAGAAAACAATCCCAAATCTGATTTCATGATTACCAGATCAGTATATACCAGCAGCTTTAAGGATTCATCTGTAAGAGATCAGTATAATTATAAGAAGGATAGCACTGGAGATGCAGCTCAACGTTTTTCAAGGGCATTTTAATTCCGCGGATAATACAAATTAGCTAGCTTTTGTTGTCAGACAACAAAAGCCGGTGTATGATAATTAATGCAACTAACCATGATTTTGATGAGTAATCACCATCAAATCCTTAGCCTACAAACCTAAAACAGCTGTACCCAACAGGTAAAAAATTAAATTTTGAAACAGTGCAGTTATCATACGAGTCAGCAACTATTGATTACACTAATTACAGCATGCATTTTGCCTTTGTCTCTGCTGTCCCAGTGTTAAATGCAGCAAGTCACAAAAGAAACACTACAAAATAAAAATACAATAGCAGTTTATAAGACACTTCTCTGGGCGGACCCATGATACAACCCCACCTTTCACGTTTGAGGCACGTGATGCCTCATGTCATGTTATCAGAACACTTGCAATATCACACGTTATTAGCTGATGATCAGCCACATAAAAGAAAGAAAGAGACGTAACGAACTCCCATGTGACCTCTCCCTTGTTACCCAGATCCAGGACTTACATAACCAGCTAAAATAACGTACAGGACACTAAACACATACATGGACCACTGGCCACATTACACTGGTGGCGCTTGTTTTACACACCCCACCACAGAGTGTGAGGTCAAACTAAACGCTACCCCATCCATATAGACTGATCAGCATTATAAGAGCTAGCTACTTGGTTGTCATATTGCTTCTTCCAATAACAAGGCCTGGGGCGAAACTTTTACAGCTTCTAATAAGAAATAATTCATGATCATAATTAGAAGAGCCCACCTAATCTCCTCTCTCGTTCAGTTTTGATCTCAAATTAACCTCCTCTACCTCTCTTTCTTTCTATCCCCATCAGCATCATGTTATGCAAATAACATGTAGCTTCTAGCAACAAAAATGGGGAAGAGAAGCGAGAAAGTTTCAAAAAGATCGTCTCAAACACTACCACCATCACCCTCGCATTCTTTTTCTTCCTCTTCCTCCTCGGACTTTGAGTTCACAATCTCTTTATCTCCACGCAAATCCTCAACAAATCTTTGCCCAGCTGATGAGCTCTTCTACAAGGGCCAGCTCTTGCCTCTTCATCTCTCCCCGCGCATCTCCATGGTCCGTACTCTTCTCTTAGCTTCATCAAGCACCTCTTCCTCCTCTGACACCACCACCACCGCCTCCCGTGACTCCACTGGCAGCTCCAATGACTCGACTTCGTCTTTTACGAGTGATATGGTCATGCTAGGAGATTGTGACTCATCAAGACCTAGTTCAGTCACTGAAGATGATGAGTTCAGGCGGCTTAATAACCCTCATTTTCAAAGCCATGTTCACTTGAGTTCACAGATCAATAAGAAGGGTGGCAATAAGTATTTCTCTCTATCAAGATTCTCTTCTGTTTTCAAGAAAGAGAACAAGGGCCGTGAAAATGATAGCGTGTCCGGTTCTTCAGTGAAAAGAATAAGCGTTACAGCGAAAGAGGTTATAAGGAAGTACTTCAAGAAAGTGAAGCCATTGTATGAGAAATTATCTCAGAAACAACAGCAAAAAATGGGAGGCCATGTGCCAACATCAACAGCAATTAATACTACTGTCACTCTGCCAACGAAATCGGACAGATCTATGAATGATATTGGTGATGTGATCTCTGGCAAGGATGCGAGAAAGGAAAGTACGACTCATACTGGAGTATTTTCTCATTCTTTCTCAGGAAATTTGAGGTACCCAAGAAGGAGAAGCTGCGTTTCTAGCTGTCCATCCTCAATGCGGTCATCTCCTAGTCATTCTGGTGTGCTTTGTAAAAACGGGTTTATGGGTAGTTCAGCAGGTACAACAGGTAGGATAGCTGCATCTTCAGGTGGTGGCATGTGCTACGGAGACACGTCATCAATGGAGGAGCTGCAGAGTGCTATTCAAGGCGCGATTGCTCATTGCAAGAACTCCATGATGCAAAACAAGACCATGATCAGTAATGAAATCTAAAGCATGCTAGAGATTCAATAACTCTTGATCAGGAATCTAATTTATTTTACTTCATTTTAGTACTGTTACGTGTGCTCCCTGCATATGGCTTACCTGTGCAACACTTCATTTTAATTCTGTCTGTTAATTTGGACATGAAAATCGAAGTTTGTTAGCTTTGGAACTTGTAATGAGAAAGTCTTTTATGTTTTGTCTTTCAATAGCTAATTTGATACTCTACTCTAGTAACTTCCAAGTCCCAACTGTTCAATGAACTCTTTTACATTTCCCTAGGTTGTTTTCTTTCCTTCTTTAATTTTACATGAACAGAACAGTTAGATGTTGGGGTGTCGTTATAATTACTTCTTGTTCCTGATGATCCTGTTCCTTTATGTTTTAGATCTGAAGACGTCTTGCCATCAGGTCCCCCCAGAAAAAAACGTAATTCCCATTTCGGCTGAGCCATTAATTATGCCAAATATTTCCATTTTTTCTAGTATGCAACTATGCATGCATGGTGTCTGAGTTCTTGACTCTCTTCTTTTTTTTAGCTTTTTTATATTATGGTTCATGGAATCAGCGAGTCATGTGCATAAAAATGAATAAATTTCAGGCCTCCCGGAATCTCTTTTGGTAGATAAAGACGGTGCATTTATTACATAGCAGGCATAAAGTTGAAGCTACGATGAAGTTTCCCATTTATCATATTTTCAAATTCAAATCTGGAACACTACAGTTAGGTTGTCAGTCCGGTGTAAATGTTAGAAAAATTGTTTGGAAATAGAAACGATTTTGTTTCTTTCTGACATGTGATATGCAACTTAAAACTACAGCAATGTGTTTCTAAAGTCTTTTTATAAAAATATTTTAAAATAATATTTTTATTTTTTATATGAAATTTGTTTTTTGTTTTTATATTGTTTTAATGTGCAAATATCAATTCTTAAAAAATAAAATAATATATTTCTGAATAACAAATATTTTAAAAACAATTTTCAAATAGTCACTAGAAATAAGTAGAAAACCTTCTATTATATTTTTATTTAATCTGTTATATAGTAAAATCTATATTTAGAAAATAATTATTCTTTCCAGTAAATATATAAATTTCTTACTTATATTTAATGGACTTACAAGAATATTTTCCCATATTTGAAGGCTACATTGAGTAGTATTAGTGCATTTTTGAAATCTACACGATTTATTTAACGATCTTTGGTGCCTGTTGTTGCCAATTTCTTTTCCATCGGGCATCTCATCGTCCGAAACTTGTAGTTTCATTTTCCTATAAAACATCAAGATTCTCATGGCAATTTTCTGTAATAATTAGAGCTTAGTTTGCACGCCGAAGATATTTTTTATTTAATATTTGTATAATTACTTTTAGATTGGAATTAAATTAGATTAAGAAACTAGAAGTTTCAGATCCATTTTATTCTTTGAAAGAATAATATTTCCTCCGTTTTGATATAAAAAAAATATATATAAAAAAAAAAACTCACCACTAACACCCAGTCTATCCGCAGCAGAACCACTTTCGCGATGTGCTTTGATAATGAGATAAATCTATTTAAATGAATGATTCCGTTAGTGAATCATATGATGATCAGTCAGCATAGATTAGTCATTTTTCGGTATCGTGATTAAGATTTTTTTTTTAAAATGTTTTTTATTTAAAAATATATTAAAATAATATTTTTTATTTTAAAAAAATTATTTTTAATATTAATATATAAAAATAATATATAAACCCATGACTCTTAGGAGGTCCATGAGGGGTGCCCTCCCCAACGTCGAGAAGTTTCCAAATTAATTACCTTTAAAATTTTATAAGTAAGCATTATACGTACCCTTAAAATTAATTAGGGCATATCTTGATCTTCCCACCAAAACAAAAACTTACTGCTGGCCAATAATTCACCCTTATTTATTTAATATCAAATCTACAGCAGACCCTTGTTTCTGGAATTTTACTTCACGAGACTGCGCTTTGCTTGTCCTTCACAACATGCAGATACCATACTACCCATGTTTTTTAACCCGGCAATTTTTCTTTTTAAATAGATAAAAAAAAAAAGACCAGACACGAATACACGATAGCGAAACGAACCGCTCAATAATACATTACACTGATACAGTACAGTGCAGGTACGGGCCCCGATACATTTGTCATGAATTTGTTGGTTGGTGAAGCTTCTTTATCGTGAGAACTGACGGGCGATTTCAATAGCCAGTTTCTTATCGTAATCGGATCGTCTTGAGATTCTTACAAGTATTTTGTTTTCAAAGGGTGTCCGGATTGATGATAAAATGGGACCTTCCAGAGATATCTTCGCCATTTATAGTCACGTACTTTTTTATTATTATTAATATGTGTCCGGTTCAAGTAATGAATTTTGTGAATTTTAAAATTAATAATTATATAAATTTTCAATTATTATTATATTACCAATATCAGTATTCAAATCTAATATCAGATTATAGCAAAGCACTTATTCCCAATGTTCACGTACTTGAGGTGATTGGGATGTTTGCTAGGGTCAGGAGGATATTTTATATTGATTTATTTGCTGTCAATTTTGGCTTGCCGATAAATTCAAGGCCCCTTAAACTTTTGTGTGACTCTACATGGACGTTCTTGTCTGATTTAAGGCTTGGATTATTAGACCGTTAGGTACATCAGTGAATCATCAGGAGGTCCATCATTTTATTTAATCAAACAACATTGTCTTACGTTGCTTTCAGAGATTTTCAATTAAACTCTTCGAGTTTAACGAAGTTGATTTCCAAAATAAATTGAATTGAATTGAATTGAATTGAATTGAATAACTATAGATCATGAAGTAAATTTATGGTTTTGAAGGAGTTATTATAATTGTATTCTCTTTGTGGTCAATCGCGCCCCACACACTTTGGATCTAAGTTGCCTTGTTTTCGTGGATTAAATATGCTTTTCAGACTGTTTTTTATTTAAAAAATATATTTATTTTTTAGGTGTTTTTTTAATATACTAATATTAAAAAAATATTATCTTATTATATTTTTAATTAACAAGCATAAAACAACTTATTATCAAATCCAATCATTTTATTAACACTACATAATTGACAGTGTTAAAAAATACAAACTCGATATTACTACTAGTACAAATGATTTGTCTATCAGCTTAGCATTTTTAAGATTCTATATTAAAGCATCTCCAAGAAATTAAAAAAAAAAACTATTTAGAGAAGTCAAATTATTAATTGATTTTTTGAATTGTATTTATATATATGCACTTCAATGAAAAATATTATTCAGAAAAAATAATTTTATTTTAATATATACATATAATATTGAAATAACTATTTATTAATAATAGCTAACTATACAATTCCAATGGATATTTATTTTTTTGCCTAAAAATATATTAAACAAAATTTTAGCTGTCTTTAATCAATATATAGGGATAATTTTTTAATTTAAAAATATTATTTTGACTCTTAGGAGATGATATAAGACCAAGATAACATTTTATATATATATATATATATAAGTGCATTTGAAAGTGCCAGTTAAAGAGCAAGTTTTGAGCCAATGTTTCCAAATCAAAATACATTTTCATATAAATAAAAATAGATAACAATATTAAATACATACTTCATACGTGGATCTTACCAAACCCAGATCCTATCCGATTTCAAGCTTAAGCTGTTCAGTTGTTGGGTCCATTTATGAATTATCAAATTAATTCTGATAAATCATCGATACCAAGTATAAAATAAAATAACTTGGATTGGAGAGTGTTAATTAAAAAAATAAAATAAAAAGGTTAAAAAAAGTCTAGCTTTAAAAGGCTAGGCCTACAGTGTTGGCCAGGAGGGGCCAAGAAATCTAGGCATGTGTGCCTGTATGAGTTTATTTTTACTCGTTGCTCCAAATTTTGTTTTTTATTTCTTTTTTATATATATAAAAAGACATGAATGAGAGGAAGGCCGGTATGGCAGATTACCTGCTGTCTTTTCCACCAGTTTTCAGTAACCTCCAGTAACCACAAAAAAAAATTCAGGTTTGAGTCTGGATTTCAAAAAATACATTTTACACTGTTTATAGGTTTTAAAAATATTAATTCAGGTTTGAGTCTGGATTTCAAAAAATACATTTTACACTGTTTATAGGTTTTAAAAATATTTTTTATTTTAAATTAAAAATAGTACTTTTAAATCATTTTTATGTGATGTGATCATATCAAAATAATTTTTAGAAAATAAAAATGTTATTTTAATATATTAATATTTTTAAAATTAACCTCACTTACACTGCCAAAAAATCAATTATCACAAATCTTGAAACGTTTATATATTTAAAATGTGTTTGGTATTGTTTTTATTTTTATAGTTGAGGTTTTAAAAAAGTAGTTTCATAGAAATCACTTTAGCTACGGTTCAAAATAAGTTTTAAAATTTTAAAGTGTTTGGTTAAAACTGCTTTTGAGTTTAAAATTAATAAAAAACAATTTCATGTGTTTGGTTATCAAACTTTTCATATTATTTTTAACTTGTGAAATTACTTTAAATGACATACATGCATGCATGTGTGTGTGTGTGTTTAAATATTATAGATTTAATAATTATAATAACATTTTTATTATTATCTCACCAAATTACTTGTCATGTCATCGCCAACAATATCTATATAAAAAGGGGTGTGTGTGTGTATTATTTTTTAAATATTTAATCATTATAATAATAAAATATAATTAATAATTTAAGTAAATTAGACAATTTCTTTTATTTTTCCATCAAATTACTTGTAATTTCATCACAAACTATAAATCCACATGTGAAGGCATATGTGATCCCGGAATAACATATAATAAAATATTATCTAAAATAAAATTAGAATTGTGAGATAAAAATTATACCGTGATCTCCTTCTAATATATTTATTTATATTTTAATTAATTTTTAAATTTTTTAATATTAAAAATATATTTTTTACACGAAAATATAATAAATAATAAAGCATCCCTTCCCTGCAAAATCCCCTCTCTCCACAGTATAATCTTGCAAAATATAATAAATAATACTATTCCCTGCCCCCAAAAAATGTATAATAAACCCCTAAAAATAATACTCCCACCCTCCATAAATAATTAATACCCCAGCCCCCCCAAAATACAGTAATGTGAAAAGCAATAAATTATTGTTTTTCACGAGTTTGTGTTCTACAATATTTTCAATTGGGGTCCAAACCACTTTTTCAATCTTTTGGACTTTACCAAACATTAAAATTATCTGTTTTTTTTTTTAATCTTTGACATGACTACACTACCAAACACCCTTTTAATTTTAGTCCTACAACAACTTGTCATTATTATATGCATGAAAAAACATATTAAAAATATTTTGGAAAGTTACATCTCAATGCACAATAATTTAAAACTTAAATCTAGAGGTATTTTTTATTTTTATATTTATATACATTGTATAATAACCATAATATCCATATATATAAGATAAAAAATACACAAAACCTTATTAATATTGTTATCCAGAGAAGTGTTTATGGTGTGCCTTAGGTTTTTTTTAAAAAAAATGATAAAAAAATAAATCCCTTCTCTTATTTTATAAGTTTTACGGGAAATCGCAATAACTGAATTCTAGATTGTAGCTTATTTGATAGTTTTTTTTTTCCACATTTTTTAATGAACATGATATAATGATAAAAATATTATGATTTATATAGTAGATTTTAAGTTCAAATTCAATATCTAATGTACATTTCTTATAAAAAAATTTAAAATAACTAGAATATTATTTATTTATTTATTTAAACTCACGAAATATATTTAAAAAAAAAGATTTTCTTGTAAAAAAAAATATTAATCTGGATGATAGGCTAAGAGAAAATTACCGGCTTAAGGGCTCGGGCTCGGGCTCGGGCTCGGGCTCGCCTAATGCATACATCGGTGAAACGAAAAATATATTAATTATACAAAAGAGAAAATAAATCATGCATGAATAGTTGAGTGAAACAAATGTGCGATGGAGAATATGAGCTTCCCTTCAATTCAACATGGCCGTGATCTTCTACGTATATATTTTTTTTAACTGGGGTATTTGAGATAGTTTATACACATCTCAATTAAGATTTTAATTTTTTATACTTGTATTTATATAAATTTTATATAAAAACAGAGTAAATTATTAGCTAGTGTTTTACATATTTAAAAAACATGATTAATAAAATTTAAAGCCTGAACCTTAAAAAAACATAACTCTCAAGTCTAAATCTTTTACCGCTGGATTAATCCCTTGAGTTTCTATATACATAGTTATCTCCTTCAAAAACAAATTTCCACCTTGTTGCTCGTTAGTTTGATTTTTTAATTTTAATAAACTTTATTTAATTGACTGGAATGAAAAATACAAATACTTGTGTTAAATGAAAAAGAAAATACAAGCAACAAGAGAAACAAGACAACAAAACAAATAATTATTTAGTAGGTGATTTAGTGGTAAGAATTTAAGATTGAAAATTTTTATTTTCTTGTGGTTTCAGGTTTGAGTTCTAATTGCTAATATGAAGGTCACTGAAAATTTACATGAATATTAATTTTAGAACCCATGAAATTAATCAAGACGTACAATAGCTAACCCGAACACTAATATTAATAATAAAAAAGAAAGACAACTCGGAAAACGTAAGATATAGTATTATTAAATATGATGTAGTCTGGTGGGTTAATTTAATATCTAGTCAATAAAAGATTTTGGTCAAGTCAAGTTAAAAAAATAAATAAAAGTTGACTCGATCAAAACCCAGATGATTTGATTGTTTCACCTATAACTCGATTAAAATCTAAATTCTTTTTTTTCTTCTTTTTTTATATATTTGAATCAACCAGGCATCCTCTTTTATTATCTTTGATAACGTGCAAAGGGAATTATTCCAGTACGACAGCGGTAAAAGGGATAGAGATGGAACCTATGGTTTGGGAGAGGGGGCTTACAAATTTGAAATCACTGAAGTTGACCTGAAATTTTGGATCTCTCACTTGTCGTTTAGCGCAAACTTCCATGTGGACGCGTGGACAGGTCACAAGCCAGCACGTTCACCCTGCAATTGACACGGTCCTCTCTTCGCTTGCTCATGCTTCTTCGCACCTCCTAGGCCCGAGTTATATATATCCACATCCCATATTCATCCAGTGAAGAAGAACAAGATTTGCCTCTAATTACTCATGCCATTTAAATCTCGGAAATTTTACAGCGACCTTGACGATTGATCTGAATTCTTGATTCGATTACATAGATTATATATATAAAAAGTACTGCTTCCTATTATTTAGTTTTGTTTTTTAATTTTGTTATATTTTCACATTCTCAATCCGGTATCACACCACTCTTTTTTATTAATTAAGAGCAAAATATTCATTTATTTTTTATAGAAATATATACAATTAAAATTATTAATAATGAATATTTAATCTTGGTATACAATGTGGGTGATATGAAATATATAAATAAATTATTTTTCAATTATGTGAATTTTTTTTATTAATTTAACTACAAAAAATATTATGTGTAAATTTATCTTCTTTATAATTAAAGGTATGAATTTATTCACTAGACAATATTGTAGTGTAAGTGCACAATAATTTTTTCATATCTCTTAACTTTTCTACTATAATAAAAACGGGGGGGAATATATGAATAATATTAATATGAAGTGAAAGTTTTCTATAAAATATATGAATTTTAAATCAATATAAATTTATTTGTCTAGTAGATTTCAATGAAATAACCATAATAAAATTATCATCATCATCAAAAAACCAAAAAGATTCGGATATCTGAATTATTGAAGTCATTATATTAAGATCAATTCATTTTATAATTCAATTTAAATTAAATTTAAAAACAAAATAAAAAATTGTGAAAAGACCAGCAATAATCAAACAACAAAAATACATAGTTAATTTTCTATCTATAAAAAAACAAAAATATAAATTGAAATTCATCTCTACATTATTGTCATTATCATTACTATAACAATTAAAATTATTATCAACATTACCGCCCAAACAATTAAAATCATCAAATTGCCCTAGAAAATTGAAAAAACAAAACATTTATACAAAAAAAAAAAAAAACAATCACTTAAATTATCATTATTATTGTACAAACAATAAAATCATAAAATTATTTGATCCGAAAAACAGATAAAATCACAAAAAAATACACACAAAAAAAGAGCAAAGGGAAAAAGAGAGCAATATTAATTTTAAAATTATCACCAATATAAATTAAAATTTTAGAATAAAACCTAATAAAAATAAAATACAGGTAAAAAATAAAATGATAAAAAATAAAAATAAAATTTATAAACATAAATGAATAAATACGGATAAAAAACAAATACTGTCCAAGAATGACCTGGAAAAAAAAAGGAATGAATACTAAATAAAAATTTAAAAGAATAAGTTCCAAATGAAAAAACAAAATATATAATTAATTCCAATTAAATGACAAAACTATAAGAAATCAAAACCTTGAGACCGAAAAACAAAAACAAAATGAAGTTTAACCAATATAAATTAAAATTTCATAACGGAACCAAATAAAAATAAAACCTCAACAAAAATAAAATAAAATTAAATGAAATTAAAATTAAAAACTATAGAAAATTAAAAATAAAATTAAAAACTATAGATGCATAAATAGGGACAAAATAATAAACATTGTTCAAGAAGGACCAAAAGACCAAAGGAATTAATACCAAATAAAAAATTAAAAGAGTAAGCACCGAAATAAAAACACAAAATATATCATTAATTCCAATTGAAGGATAAAAATAAAATAAATCAAAATATCAGGACAAAAAAATAATAAAGGGATTTTAAAAAAATCAACAGAGTGCAATTCCTAAACAAATTAAAAGAATAAGAACCAAAATGAAAAGTAATATATATGACCAATTTCAATTAGAGAATAAAATTAGAATTGATTAAAACTTGTATACCAAAATTATTAAAGGAACTAGAAACAAACTAAAAATCAAAAGATTAGGGACTGAAATGAAACTTACTGTATATGATCAATTTCAATTGAAGGGCATAAATTATAAATAATCAAAATTTTCATTGAAAATCAGTAAGCAAAATGAAATAAAAAAATTAGGGATCAAAATGAACAAACCATAAATATCAAGGACCAGATTGTACTTGCCAGCAGTAGGAGAGAAAATGGGAGGAAAGAAAATCGTTTACCAGTGATTACATGATCACATTAAGATGTCACGCATTGGTTAGGGAGGAAGAGGACATGACGGCGCAGCAGGTGACACGACAAAAACTCAACTTCGACAACTTGAAGACACCACAAATGAAACCTGAAATGCGCATGCAGGCAGAATACTGCTAATACGTCCGTATGACCCGCCCGCTGTGTCTCAAAAAAAAAAAAAAATAGTCAATTATCCATATACCTCTAGACCCAACAATATCTATGAAAAAATGATAGGTGAAAGTACCGCAATACTCCCGGTCCCATGTGGGGGTTTGGTGGTGCAGGGGGCTAATTTCGCAGTTTTATTGTGCAACAAATCTGGAAATACCATACATGTTCTCTGGAAAATTAAAAAATATTCCAGTCCTGGGAGCTAAAAATTTTTAGACCTAGAATTAAAATGATAATTTTACTGTCCGTATCCATAGTAAACGGTGTCTAGATAAACAATGAAAAAAAAATATAGCAAACGCCCCTGACTTTTATATTATTAGTAAGGGCAAGTCCAACCGTAAGTAATTTGAAGAGGTAAACGTTAAAAAACATCCTTTTAGCTATTTTGATTGAAATTTTTTCACTCCAATATTTTTAAAATGGCTGCTCCGTGTCTCAGGAGCTATTTCTAGCATTCTCTTGATCAAAAGCCATAAATTATAAATTAATTTTTTATTTTATATGAGAGAGAGACAGGAGCAAGGCGCTGGGATGCTATTTATAATAGTATTTTTATTTTAAATTTGATTTTTTTATTTAAACATAATTAAAAAATTAATAATTATAATGTGAATTTTTTAAAAACAATTATTTAATTATATAAATTACTTATATTAATTATAAAAAAAACTATATATATACTATTCAAATAATTATTTTATATATTTAACTCTACAAAATAACTCTTACCATTAAACTTTACCTAATATACACAGAGCGGATTCACTTTATTTCAGAAAAAAAGATGGGGTCGAGTATAGTGTCGTCTAGCTGTACGGATCCAGAAAGGGCGAGTAAATACAATACAAATTACAAAATATCACAGCACGCACAGAAGCCCAAGGGAAAATAAACAGGCGTAGCAGCAGCCATGATGGATATAATGCTGCTGTCTCTGTTTTTTGACTAGCAGCAACATCATCATTACTGAAGATTTTGGATTCCTAGCTTGCCTTGCAATGGAAACTCTACGAACATGGCTATTTTATTGAATTAGCTCATCAAGTATACCGATCAATGAGAGAGGCAGAAGGAAAATATCTAGTCAAAGTCAAACTCCTGAAAGCAATGATAAGGGGAATTAACAATGTCGACCAGGGTGTAGTTGATTAGAGGTTGAAAGGATTTATTACTTTTATAGTATCAGTGTTCAAGTTCATTTTACATTTTTATTACCTTGTGATGTTTTACACTGCGGGCAAACCACATGTTAGCTATGGTTGGAATTTTTTTTTTAAATAATAATAATTAGATTTGTTTAAATTATTTTGATATGTTGATGTTAGAAATAATTTTTAAAAAATAAAAAAATATTTTTTTGATATATTTTAGCATGAAAAGTACTTTGGAAAGCAATCATAACCGCATTTCCAAATAACCCCTTAATTATTAGGCTTGTAGAATATTTAATGAATTTAAAAATTAATTATGGTGTATGTAAGCTGGTCCAAATACATCAGTTATAAAAACA
Organism: Salix dunnii; assembly: GCA_015731905.1. Taxonomy (NCBI): domain Eukaryota; kingdom Viridiplantae; phylum Streptophyta; class Magnoliopsida; order Malpighiales; family Salicaceae; genus Salix; species Salix dunnii. The sequence continues at coordinate 6,330,477 of CM027668.1, read as the reverse complement.
ATGTCATCTATGTTTTTACTCCATATAATTTTATATTTGAGTTATATGGGTTTTTATATGGTGGTTATTAAAGATTTATATATTCATTAATTTTAAAATTTATAGAATTAATTAAGGTAAAGATGAACTAGACATGACGTTGATCAAATAAATAAGATAACAAACAATTTCTCTACGTATACATTTTGGCTTACGTCTAAATCTTTTGATTTGTGTGTGTTTTTTATTTGGTTACACGGATTGTTTTCTTGAAATTGTTCGGTTTCAGTTTGATATGTGTTTTACCGGTGTCGTTTTGATGATTTGAAAGTGATTTTTCAATTTTTTTGCTGAGTTTTCCCTGGCTTATTATATCATACCTGTATGTTTTATTGGGTGGAGTTCTTGAAGATGTGCCTGGCTCATGGGTCCCAGTCCCAGTATCAGGTGATAACTGCCCAAGATCTAACAAGAAGGCAGACACAGATTCTCCTGGCCCAACCTCCGAACCACCCTTCCAAGCCAAGGCTGCCAGCTAAGGAACGTGCCCCAGAAAAGAACCTTTTAATTGACGAGTCGTTCTCTTCTCGGCACGAGCTAGCTACGCTAGAGGTGAGAGATCAACGAGAAAGCAACGGGTAAGCATGGGTGTGTGTGGAAATGCTGCTTCGCTGTTTCTTTCCTTCCGAATCCGGAAGAAAATAAATAGCGTCAAGCCATTCCCCAATACACCTCCTTGATTATGGAGGTGATTCTCGTTTTCGCTGCCCTGTACAACAACAATATTTAAGTTAATTTTGAGAGTTTAATTGTAGTTATTTTTTAAAAATATTTTTTTATATCATCACATGAAAATAATGTACAAACACTAAATTTTTTAATTTAAAATAAAAATAATTAAATATTTTAAAAATACAGTATCAAATATCCCAAATAACATTTATTTACCTGGTTGTGATGATCGAGCAACATAAAGAGCTCAGGGAAACAAATAATGTATTGTTGGCCCAGGGCCAAAGTTTAGGAGTGTAAGGGGAGGGGAGGTTAGTAGTAGTTTTTTTTTTTTTTTTTTTTTTAAATAAATATATTAAAATAATATATATTTTTTTAAAAAAATTATTTTTAAAATCAACACATCAAAATAATCTCAAAATACCAAAATATATTTATTTAAAATAAAATAAAAATTACAAAACAGCAGTTGCACCGCCAAACCAAACAGTTACTTAGAGTCAGGCAACTTCTTTATATATTTTCGGCGAGGGTAGTGAGAGGTAAAGGATGAACATATCCGACCCCCTCTATTGTTATTTTTTATTATTATATCAACTCTTGATTCATCGTTGACATGGCAAGAAAATATTGGTTGCAGATCGTCTCATAAGGTTCATGTGTTATAAATTAGTTCTTCATTTCTGCGGAGAGGTCGAGCAGCGGTTCTCTCATGCATGGGCGGTCTGAGCCGACAATCGGTTGTCCCGTTGCCTCGGTTCGCTGGTTATCAAATAAACCTTACATAGCTTGGTTTGACTCACAATGAGAGCAACATCTTAAAGTCCAGTTGGTTTGTTTGATTTCTTACATGATGGCAAAAATTAAGATATATATATATATATATATATATATATATATATATATATATATATATATATATATAAAAGGCGTGTTTCCTTGTATACCCGTATACGCAATTTGGATTGCAATATACTCTCCTCTTCTTTTGCTTTTTTTGCTAATTATTCTTTTTCTTTTTTTTTTCCTCCGTTTTTCCTTCTTTTTTTGCCTTTTTTTTATTTTTTCCTTATTATAATTTTTTTCATTTTTTCTTATGATATTTTTTCTTTTTCTACTTGTATATTTTTTTTTTTGTTTTTAATAATCGAGATGTCCTAGCTTAAATACACCACGATTAATCTTCATATCCAAATTTTTTGATAACCGGGTGTCCAGGCCAACTTATCACAATATATTTTTTTAATATACTTTTGTTTTATTCACCTATACATATACATTTTATTTATAACAAATCAAAGATTGTAAAGCTTAAATGAATATTTGTTTTAAAACAATACTTCATTATTATTATGTAAAGTGTGTTAGAGATATTTTCAATTTCTTTCATTTATGTAATCATAACATCCTCAAATAATTTCGACAAGGGTATTGTTGATAGAAAATTACAACTTATTTTATACTTGATTATTTCATTGAAACCTACTAAACAAATAAATTTATATTCATTTAAAATTTATATATTTTATACAAAACTTGCACTTCATAAAATTATATACAAATTGATTATTTTGTCTAAATTTATGCTATGCGCGAGTGCCATGGCTAGAAGTTTTCTTTTATTTTTATTTTTTCTTTGGATTATATGATTTTTATAATTTTATTATTTGCGCAATAATAATGATAATTTTAGTGATTATTTTTTATAAAATCTTTCGATTTTTTTTAAAGATTTTCCTGAAATTTTAATTTATATCGGTGATCATTTTAAAAGTAATATTACTCTATTTTTCCCTTTATTCGTTTTTTTTTCTGTTTCTTTATTTGTTCTTTAGATTATATGATTTTATCAAACAGGACTTAGAGTCAGGCAACTTCTTTATATATTTTCGGCGAGGGTAGTGAGAGGTAAAGGATGAACATATCCGACCCACTCTATTGTTATTTTTTATTACTATATCAACTCTTGATTCATCGTTGACATGGCAAGAAAATATTGGTTGCAGATCGTCTCATAAGGTTCATGTGTTATAAATTAGTTTCAATTAAGATGAATTAAATGAATTGTATATATATATATATATAAAGGACAGGTCTACTCTTACCTGCCAGGCAGGCGACATTATCCAACCAAAATTCACTGCCTGTAATGCCAGCCTAGCAATGAATGTCCTTCCTCAACTCAAAGGTCACACATGCTTGGTCAGAGTCAAAACTAGCAGGCCATCTCTCTCTCTCGTCTCCAACAGCCATTATACCCTTCCTGGCTGAATTATTATTATTATTATGGTATCTAAAATCAAGATGCTCTAATTAACAGCTAAACCTTGCATTAAACGGGCTTAATTTAATACAAACTGACAATGGTCCCCCACTTCGAGAACAGTTCAGCCACATTGCTTGGCCTTGGAGTCTCTGGTGGGTCAATCTTTCCATCCTAGCTATTAGAATTGTGCAGAGTGTCCCGAGTTCAGCACCTCTTAATTTGTCAGCATATCATGTAATTTGCGGTCCCCTTTCCCAGAAGTACTTGCTATCAAGTTCCCGGTCTCAAGCCAGTAAGTACTCTTGTCCGCGATTACAACAGTAACCTGGCTCTCATTATGTTCGGCCAAAAAAGAAAGAGAGAGAGGAGAGAACAGCTAAAGCTACTCTTCAATGTCCACAGGCCCCCAGTTTGACTTTGTTGCAATATTAAGCTCCAACGCTGTTCAGAGAGTTTCATCATCTTTGATTTTGTTTCTTCTCTTGTTTACAAGGAAAAACAGAAGTTGCAGTGCCAGGTGGCAGCACCACTTCCAAATTGCCCAGGCGTCTCGAGTTTCTCCCTTCATGACAACAAATCGAAACGCACGTCTTGTAAACCACCTTAGCATGTGTGATGGAGCCTCATGACAGAGCAATGGAAAACAGTAGGGAATATGTGACAGTAGATAAATCTTATAAATAAAAAAATATTATTTTAATATATTTCTATATAAAAAATATTTTAAAAAACAATAACAATCAAATCTCCAAACACCAAAATGAAAACGAGACTATTGAGAGACTGTGGAAATGTCGCTTATCCAATCAAAAGATTGGACACATTTTACGTCCTGCTGTGGAGTTACTCAATGAGAAGTAAGGAAACAGAGACAGAATAATTATCTTACTTTAGGATCTTTTGGTTGTTCACTCGGTGAAGCTTTGTTTTTGTATTTTATAAATTATTTTCTTTTTTATTGTTTTATTTGCTCCGGAGCAATTTTTTTAGTAAAAAAATCATCATCCCTACCCTATCCAAAGCTACCATTGTTTTGTTTAGATTTTAGAAAGTATCTTTGAAAAAGATTAATTTTTTTTTATTTTTTATTCTAAATTAAAATTTTTAATATTTTTTAAAATTATTTTCATCTATTATTATCAAAAATATTTTTTTAAAAAATAAATATATATTATTTCAATATATTTTAAAAAACAAATTACTTCCCAACAATAACATAATCTGTGAGAGTTTTCAACATTATTGTCTCTCCTCAATGGTAGAACAGAGGAGGGCCACAGAATGCCTGAAATAATGTGCTTGTGAATAATCAAATCACAGAACATGTACAACACCTAATAGACTACTCCAATGTTCACTAGCTGTCTGAAATCCATCAGAGCTGTCCAAATCTTACGTGGAAGCTTTTCAAGAACTGGCATGCAGATAGATATGATATCTGCCACCTGTAAACATCTCGAATGAAACCAGAAACCCATCCCAGATTCAGTAAATAACATACCATACCTTCATAAGCCAAGCTCTTTCAGAGGGTATTTTGGTCATTGAAAAGCATCTATGGCTGGTATCTTTTGATCCAGCCCTCACATGGCTAGAAATTACTCTCATGTGACCACATGCTCAGCACTCTTTCTATGTTCATGCCGGAGAGTCAAGCCAACAAAGCTTCTCTTTGAATGATCGAAGTTTAATAATCAACTACTATTAAACTAGTTTTAACTTTTATTTTCCCCATTTAATTTCCTTCATCACTTTATGGGTAGCAAAGCCAATCATAAAGCTGCATTTAAACTTCAGCAATTCTTTTTTTTACCTAGAAAAAAAATCAAGCAATATTACCCTAAGATGTTGCAAGATTTATTTATTTTTTTGAATTATAAACGGAAGGAATTAACCGACATTTTGTGATTGACCTTACTTCAATCGACCATAACAAAGTCACTTGTTAGAAATTGACCTAGAAAAGTATTCTTCAGCGGCTAATTAGCCGTGAAGAAAATTGAAATGACTAAAATTCCTGTCAAATTTTTTCTTATTCTTTCTTTCGATAGTTTTTTTTTAATATATATATATATATATATATATATATATATATATATATATATAAAACAAGACCATACAAAGAGCTCCGAGTCGTAGGCAAAATTATTATCGTAGCACTGAAACCCTTGTCTTTAGTTCCTCCCAAGGTGTCCAATTGCTGCTACCCATATTCTAAACAAACACCTTAGCTCACTTGTTTCGGGTTTACCGGACCACTTGATTTTTATAATCTCACCGTTCAGACTACTCGCGTAACAAAACAAAAGAGTTCAAAAAAGTTGCAGGGCAATATAAAGCAGGCACCTCCTTCCCTTTATTTATCACAAATTCCAGGCACTTCTTCATCCACAACTCACTACAGTCAACTCTACAAACTTCCGCATTTTTCTCGTTCTAGACACAGAAAATGGTCTCCCTTGAAATTGTTCAAGCAACAACAAGATCCATTGAACCTTCAAGCCCCCGAATTTCTTTCTCAGCTGATTTCCTTGATGACAAGAACCTCATTTCAATCAGTCCAAACCCACAGGCTGAGAAAGATCGAGAAGCAGAGCGAGAAAAGGCCAGAAATGCAGAATTTGAGTTCTTTTCAAGCAAAATGAGCAGCCAGACCATGCTAACTGCAGATGAGCTTTTTTTCGAAGGGAGATTACTTCCCTTCTGGCAAATGCAGCATTCTGAGAAACTCAACAAGATTAGCCTCAAAACTAAAGAAGCTGAGGAGGTGAGCAAGGAAGAGCCAAGGGTTTGGTTTGTTGATGATGACCCGTCTCCGAGGCCACCGAAGTGCATTGTTCTGTGGAAAGAGCTGCTACGGCTAAAGAAGCAACGTGCTTCTTCTTTGTCCCCCTCTTCGTCTTCTTCTTCAACATCATCTTCTTCTAGCTCCCTTGCCGACATTGTTACTAAAGAAGAAGGGAAGCGAGGCGCTAGGAATGTAGAGAAGCATGTGAAGAGGATAAAGAAAGGGTTGGAGAGAACAAGAACAGCCAGTATCAGAATAAGGCCAATGATAAATGTGCCAATTTGCACACCGGTGAAGAGCAGTGCATTGCCGCCTTTGTTTCCCCTTAAGAAAGGGAGATTAGAAAGGTGAAGATTGGATGGGGAAAACAGAGAGTAGATCGAGCTTGTATGAACCGTTGGATTGTTCAGTGTCTACGTTCATCTCTTTCACCTGCCCATTTATTTCATTTCAAACTTCAGTTTGTTCCACTACTTTTGTGTTCAGATGATTAATTATGACGGAGACGATGAATTATAATGAAAATGACGACAAACCCATGGTTTGGACAATAATATCTTCTTCCACCTTGTTGTTGCTTAGAAGACTATCAAGTACATTTCAGTTGCTTATGGATAGGAACTTGTGAGTTGTCATGCCACATGCAAAGATGCAGAGCCCGAGAATATGAGATTGCAGTCTCATTTGTAGAGGGAAAGTAGTGGATGTTAAATATCAGCAAACAAACAAACGTCGTCATTTTATAAGAATATGGGGACCAGGTGTTTCAAATTACACAAACTGGGAAGCAAGGAGAAAAGAAAAGAAAAGAAAAGATGAAAAGTATACAACAAAGAACGAATATTATAGGAACAGTTTTTTACGTACAGGTTGACGGCATAATCCAACTGTGCCTTGTTAAAGAACAATCAGATTGACTTGGTATGCACAACCGATTGAGGTGTAAGGTTATGGATCGAGTTAATTTGAAGATGATCAAAACACATAAAACTGGATCTGACAATGTCAGAGCTTCTAGAAACATTTCCAAACCTAGCTAGCTGCTGTAGATCTCTAAATGGAATAAATCAAGATTTTAAACAAATGGTCAAAATCAGCTTCTCAGTAAATGCAGTCTTTCGCTTTTTGCCTTGGGGGTAAATTTACCATGTTTTGCTCAAGAGGGTGGTGGGGCCAAGAGCCGATTTCCAGATGTCCTAAGAAAAAAAAAAACTGAATTAGCTTGGACTATTTTATGACAAATAGTTATCCCTGTAAATAACGAGTAACAGAGATAAAGACATTGGTTCATTCAAACCTACCTGAGTTTCAGCCCAGGTTTCACAAGATTATTTGGAATTTGACCAGTCAGATTATTGTTCTGCAAGAATCTGAGACAAAAGCAACTATGTCAAGTGAATCGAGAATAAAGATAGAATCACCAAGTAAACAATTGCATAAAAAAATTACATATGACCTAGAAAAAAAACACTGCAACGAAACGTTCAAATGTGTTGTCTTTAATTTCATCAGCAGCAGATAAATTAAAACACATCTGGATTTCAAACCAAAAAGAAGACTAAGTCAACTGCCCAACCATAAAATGGCTAACCATCCAAATATTTTACCACGCAGGTTAAGTTGGAAGACTGGGTAACACGTCAAGGATAGTGACAATAATGGAAAGCCAACTAACTACATACCGCTAGATCAGTAAATGCAACGTGAGTCTGACACCCAAACTTGTTGTAACCACTCTTAAATACTGAAAGTAACGATGACAAAATATGTCGGATAGCACTCCTATCTAGAAACTTACAGGTCTATGAACTAAAAATAATTTTGGCAGAGATAATTCTTATCATACAGGCGCAAAAGCCATCTGCAATGAATCAATGACGATGATCCAACCATAGAAAAAGATTGGGCATCATTACCTGGAAACTAAACCACGTACATTAACTCCTCAAAATACCATTCACAGGTTTGTTATGGACAAAACAGAATATTCTTATGTATATTTCATAAATTACTGTGAGAACATCAGTGTTGAACTAAAAGTTGCTTGCACTATATAAAATGTCTTCATTTGTATGAATATGATGTCCACAAAGTCAGAAGTGGTCAACTACCAATCTCAAAGATGAGTGCTTCCGGATTCTACTCTGCCATTTTAGTTACAAGCGTGATCATCCACGTGAATCCCACAGTGGTAATTCTATTGCCTAGAAGAGACTGTGTGTGCTATGCAATAGGGGAACGGTTGGAGTAAACATGCTGATTTCCAATTGCACCAAGTTCTAGATCTCTGGTTGAACGGTAAAGGATTTCCAAACACTTGAATCGTATGGATTGGGGTTCCATTTAATTAGCGTAACAACCAAAAGCACACTGAAGGAAAAACTCCCAAGGTGTAAACAGCATTGACTGCAAGTAAGTGGATCAAAAGCCAAGCCATGAAAGCAATTTCTAGCATGATACATGCGTATGCTCTTGTGCTAACAAGACTTACAGTTCTCGCAGACCCTTGATGTTTCCAAGTGACAAGGGGATCTCGCCAGTTAATTGATTGTCTTCCAAGTGCCTTGTAAATATGAAAACAAAGTCAGGTAAAGTCTTATTTATGTAATATTTAACCAAAAAGAACATCATGTTAAAGCTTTAAAAGAAAGCCAAACCAATTTCCAGACAAGTAGCACTTAAACGGTTCCCCTATTATTTCAGCACACAATGAGCATGCATACAAGCAAATCCCTGAGTGCATATAAATTACCACCCCCCACCCCCCATATTTTAAGTAGGAGGGATGATAGTTTCATTTCAGAACAAACAGGCCACTTCAAATAGTAACTAATCCGCAAATAATACATTTCCACATGCAACCAAGTACCACATTTTAGGCGGAACAAGGAAAAATAACAGGGAGAAGGGAAAAGGGAAGATAATCTTACAATGTCTCCAGCATCTTTAGTGAACTGAAATCAGGTATTGATCCTGATAAAGTGTTGTTCCCAAGCCATCTGTTAAAAACAGGAGAGCGTTAATCTAGATATTCCGGTTGAATTTCTGCTAGTTGATGGTTATAGTTTTGATAACCTACATGTTAGCCAATGCAGTCATTTTGGCCATACTAGGTGGGAGTGATCCTGAAAGACCCATGCTTGTCAGGTTCCTGGAAACAAAAAGAAAAGAAAAAAAAGATAAATTGTTTGTCAATGACTAAGGAACAGTACGTAGACAGAATAACACTGTCTCATGATCAAACCCAACTTACAAAGTAACCACGCGAATCCGGGGGCCTTCAGAGCATGTAATTCCAGTCCATGAATACTGACGTGGCATACATGGATCACCGTTCCAATCAAGAGGAGCATTCTGGAGACTGCTTTTCAGTGCTTCCAGAGCTATTACTGCACCAACAAATAAGAAATCTATATAACCAGCACTATCAACGTAAGTGACAAATTCAAAGCACAGTTATTTAATAAATCCAGCCCCAATCTACCTCTCTTGAAGTATTAAATGAGTACCACTTGGACAAGAAAACAGATTAATTACACTACTCCAACAGAAAAGGCAGGTCCTTAGTAATCATACCATCTCTTGTGAGTGTTTTTTCTCCAAGTGCAATCACCTCAAACACCTCCCCACCATTAATCAAAGGATTGATGCTCGAACCAGTAGCCGGACTCAAGGCAACCGTGGTAAGACCACTGAGAGGCCACTTAGTAGCAAAGACAACAGTACCGGCTGACGTCACACTCAAATTCTTGTAATACGGCACACCATTGATACTTACGTCAATCATACTAGATCCCCCTGCAGAGGAATTATGATCGGCTGCAAAGTATAAAGCAATATAATACATTGAATTAGGAAGTGGCACAGGAGGCCACTTCAGTTCCTGAAGACTTGATCGGCCCGTTGTAAATTCCGTTTCGAATATCCTCGAAGGAGGAAGATTCCAGATACCAGAAACAGACACATTTTTGCTAGTTGAAATTGTTGGATTTCCAAATGGCTGCCAAACCCGGTCGAATTGATCATCAGGATATCTAATTGAAAAGAAAAGAAAAAACAAGAATTATTCAACATATGTAAAGAAATAAAAATCATAAACAAACCAATAAGCACGCAATTCATTAGTAGGTATTGATGACTCACCGAATAAGTTCATTGCGACCGAAACTGTGCCTGGCAACCAAACTGAGTCCAGCCTGTTTAAAATCAGTCGAATTATACAAGGAATTTCCCAAAATCACGAACTCCAAAGCCGAAATGAACGGGTCAGATTCCGTGTACGAATTAGCAGCAATACAGAAACTCATAGTTTTCCCTCGAGCCAGGAAAACACCTTCGTAGTAAGAAGACATGCCGTCTCTGTATTCCTCTGTGGTATTCACCACGCTCCAGAGAGTTCCATCAACAATCTGATCGAAAACAGGAAGCGATTCGTTGCCGTTGATTCCTCCGTAGAAGTAAGTTGACCTGATCATGTATTTCGCTCCGCGGAAAACACTGACCACGTAGCAGAACTTGCGGTGGAGATTGTTTTTTAGAGGAAATGATCGGACTGTGGACAGAGTGCGATCGAGGACTGGGATTGTTAGGTTCTTTGACGTCCCACTGGTGATGTAGCCGGTGTCTGGGATCCATTGAAGACCGTTGATAGTTGACGGCACAGTAGCGCCGCAATCAATTAAAGTACCTGGAAAAAATAAACGATAGAAAGATATGAGAAAGTGATTGGAAAAGAAAGTTGTAAGAGGGTGGGAGTAGGGAAGGGATTGCAATTACTTACGGGAAAGAGGCGGAGGTTGGGAGGAAGAGAGGGAGAGGAGAGAGAAAAGAGAAATCAAGATGGTGATGAGAGACGGAGGGGGCATGGCGGAGAATTTCAAGTTTTATTGTAACAGGATTGGAAATTCAGAGAGAGAGAGAGAGAGAGAGAGAGGAGCTTGTTTTGTCTTTGTTTGAATGGGTTTGGTTTGGTTAGTTGGATATGGTAGTGGTGGAGGTGGGTATTGAATGGGTCGTTGGAGAGTCATGAGATGCAAGAAAGGAATAGGGAGGAGGAGGTGAAGAAGAGGGAAGGAATTTTGGTGACGCGGGAAATGGGAGGGCCGGGTCAAGCAGATTCTGGTAGAGTTGTTGTGTGTGTGTGTGTGTGTGTGTGTGTGTGTGTGTGTGTTGTGCGTTTCGGCTTTGTGTACTGCCGTGTGGTCCCCGCCTATTTGGTAGCTCGGGAGTGCTGGGTAGTTACTGTTTGACCTCTTCCGGTCTGTGAATTAAGCATTCAAGGATCATTATGGGGATCAGCTCCAGGTTGCTGTGAGTGACGGGAATTTTTTATTTCTTGATGAGGTGTAAGCATTTCTTTTCTCTCAAGGGACGAATGGGGATGGTTTTCTTTTTTTATTTTATTTTATTAGTTTAAAAATAAAACATTTGAAAAGGAATTTATAATGCGTCAATTCGATCAAAATTAATGTAGTTGGGGGTGATGTAAGTTTTAATGTTCATCTCACGTGTTTCATGATATTCTTTTAATATAATATAAAAAAAATATAATAAAACTCCGGTGGTAAAATCATAAAATTAAAATTAAATTTTTTTAACTAATTATATAGCGATATTTCCAATCAATATATTAAATTTTATTGAAATATGATAAAGATAATGAGCAATATTATACTCCATTAATAAAATATGTTAATTTCCCCCCATTTAGTTCCTATATCTAATTTTTATAAATTCTTAATAGATTTTAGTCGTGATTTTAAACACATTGTTTTCTCTTATATGAGTGAATTACTTAACTTACTATATATGTTTTGAAATATTTAGATATCTAGTTTTTTTTGTAACTAAAATCGCAATAATATTCACCTGTAACTCTTAATGTGTCCAAAACAATACATTAAAATTTACTTTTATAAATTTAACAAGATTTATCGAGTAATTTTGACTATCCAAAATAGTATGTTTCTGAACTCAGTATTGCCTTGTAAATTTCCAGCTATATCCAATATTTTTATAAATTTGGCACACACATGTCACATGACAGACATTAAGATTTTTTTTTTAAAAAAAAAACATCGCATGATAGCAACAAAAAAAATAGAGTTGCAAGTTATTTATGAATGAAATTTGCATGGGATAATTGGATAATTTTGAATCTCAAGTGAATATCAATAGCTTGTCAAAGGGTAGGGATTTGTCCCCTTCCTTTGTATCCAAGTCAAGTTTTTTTGTATATGTTTATCATCTATACGTTACTTTACTTGTTTATTGGATTTGTTAGGTGCTTAGCAAGCCAAAAATTAGTTGTAGTGCATACAAGTTGACCTGAACATTCTGATTGTGTGTGTGTGTGTGTGTGTGTGAAGAATGCATCACCATGATACATGTGTAAATCTTGTGTGGTTCTTTTGTCCATTCACTATCACTCCCCAACCTAACAACTTCGTCGGTGAATTGTTTTCATTTTCTTGATGCCTTTGTATCATTTATTTAAATACACTGAGTAACGCTTGGCATGTTGAATATCGATTGCATTTAAAATGTGTGATATGATAATAAAAAAATTATGATTTATATAATAAATATTGAGTTTAAATTAAAATATATATTATTAGTAAAAATTTGAAACAACAAGTATTTTTCTTATTTTTCTTGTTTATCTAAACTCGCTCATAAAATACAATTTGCAGTAGATGAGCTTAATCGCATCCAAAAAAAAATGTTGAATATTGGATGCCCTTGTGTTTGTTTTCTAGTAGGTTGAAACTTGGTGTTAAATAATTAACGTTAGCTAGCGCCATTCATTCGGGGTTGTTCCTTCTCGATCCTTGCTGCAATGACAAGACGGGTCGATTAGGTGGGTCAAACAACAGAAGTGGATACATCTTCACCCTCCGGCCTAACCGCAACACCCCACTCCACGGGCATAGTGGAGATGCAACCACCGAATTGACAGGACCGCAGATAGGATATACTATGTGCGACATGCTCCCTGCCAGGATTTTCTAGTGTTTGGGTTGCCCTGCAAGATTTTTGCTTTCCATGCATCCGAGCCATTACAGGAAAGGGACCATGATTCTGATTGCTTCGAGAGAGAAAACGCGATTTCAAAATTATATATACTTATTAATCTAGTTAAATTACATGTACTTTATTATTGGTTTAGTAAATAATTTTTTTAATTATTAAAATTGAAATAATTAATAGGTTTTGTTAGTTTAAAAATAAAATATAATATTTATATATATATGTAATATTTGATATGATAAAACACATCAACACACCATATTATAACAACAACAACATTATTGAAGGTTTAACATCTAAAAATATCATTACTATTATTGTTAAAACAATAAAAATTATTAAATTACGCCGAGGAAAAAAAAACTTGAAAACATTAACAAAAAAAAAAGTAAAATTATTACTATTATTACTACTACTATTATTATTGCCTGAATAATAAGGAAAAATCAATAAAAATAAAAAAAAAGCCCAAATCCTTTAACAAAAAAGAAAGCAAAAAAAATGAATAAAAATTATTAGCTAAAAAAATCATTTGACGTAAAAATAAAAATAATAATAAAAAAGAACAAAAAAATAAAAATATCAATTTTCAAATGATTACAAACACAAACTAAAATTTAGGAGCTAAATTTTTCAAAAAATACTATCAGTAAAATAGAAAATAATAAAAATTAAAAATCATAAACTAAAGGGGCTACCGTGTAGTTTAGTATGCAGGAGAGAGAGAAAAGGGGAGAAACATTCAACTGACTACTATCACAGATCAGGCTACTGCGTGTCGCAACGCGTCACTCCATGAGAAAAATTACATGGTGGCGCATAAGATGAGATGTCGGATGAATATTTTTCACTATTAGATAACGTCGTACACGTCGCTTGAAGTGAACACGAGGTCAAATACTGTCGGCGCGAGTGTCACACATACAAACAATATTCAGTAAAAAAAATAGTAAATTAACATAACACCCTCACAATCAACTCTTCAATTTTATCTTATTAGAGGGCAGATTATTATTTAGATATTTTTTAGAAAAATATGAAATATTGAAACCCTTGCGTAGGCATGCCATGATTTTTTCTTACTAGAGGATAAAAGGGTTATTGTATTGTGCAATGGAATATAGAATTATCATGGCACTCCCTGGCTATAATTGTTTTTTGTCTTTTTTTGAGAGATAGGATAATTATTTTACTGTATAAAGAAATATAAACAAATCAATAAACCAGTGACCCTACCTGAAAACCAAAGCAACCTAAAAACAATATTGTAATCCACAATGATTTCACTCATATGCTACAGTAAAACATGTTATAGTATAATAATAATAATAATAAAGACCATGTTTGTTATTGCGTTTCAAAAATATTTTTGAAAAAAAAAAATAATTGTTTATATATATTTTTTTAAATTATTTTCATGTGCTGATGCTAAAAATAATTTGTTAAAAATAAAAAATATATTATTTTAATACATTTTTATACAAAAAAAAATATTTTCAAAAAGAACTTAAGAATCCTATCAAACATTCAATTCGCAATTTTCTATTTTTGTAAGGTGACTAGTTGACTATTATATAATGCAAAGGTGCTGGCCTAGCTGTTAAAAAAGTGTTTTCTCTCTCTCTCAAGGGTGAAATCTGCAACCAGCCCCCAGGATAATAAAATCAGGGATATGGAGATTAATTGAAGACTTATTCTATTATACAAGAATAGAGTGGATTATTCTTCCAAAACAACACATCCTATACGATAGAAAAATAAAATAAAACCAATGGCAGCCACGAAAAAGCATAAAACCGACCGTGGATGCTGTATGTTGCGACCTGCAAGGCTTTGATTAAATGGCGGCCATGCAGGGTGAATGAGCCTTGAAGAGGAAAAACAAAAAGAAAGAAGGGCTGGGATTGAAAGGCAAGAATTCGACCGTGCAAGAGGGTAATTTAACACAGTTCATAAATTTGTCAGATAACAATTCTCCCGAGAGGTGTTTTAGCTACCATAAAATAAAATAAAATGGTGCTGGCGTTGGTATCCTATGAACGAGAAACTAAAAAAGATTTTTGTTTGTTACATAACTCTTTAAGAAAACAGGCTGGGTTCTACAACTGTTTAGAGGGGGGACTAAATAAGCTGAAATTGAGCTACGAATAGGCCCACCCCGTCTTCAATATATTTTACTGTTGGGCCCAAAGAAGCAAGACAAATTAATTTAAAGGTGTTTGGAAAACTTTTTGAAAAAATTTAAAAGTTTGTTATTTTTATTTTTTATTAATTTTTAAAATATTTTTAAATTATTTTTATGTGCTGATATTAATTTTTTTAAAAAAATAAAAATAAAATCATTAAATATATATATAATAAAAAAATATTTTACAAATTTATTTTAATTATACTCTTTAAACATGCATTTAGCGTTGATTGGTTGTATGAAACTATGGCCATGGCATGCAAGTCCATTGAACGTTTTGTACTCGGACACTCGAGTCCCTTGAACTTTTTGTATTTGGGATTACGAGAATCGGTTATTTTTTAAAATAATTTTTATTTAGAAATATATTAAAATAATATATATTTTTTAAAAAATATTTTTGATATCACTATATAAAAATAATTTAAATTATTTTTGTAAATTTAAAATAAAAAATAATTATAATTTAAAATAAAATAAAAATTCTCTTTTGTTTTAAATAATACTTTTGAAATTCATTGAGAAACACCCTTTTATCTTCGGCAGCATTTGAAAACACGTCTCAAACGTTATTTAATTAAAAAATGTTTTATATATATAAAATTAAGTTTGATATAAATAAATCTTAATAAATTAAAAAAATATATATTAATTTAATATATTTTTTTAAAAAGCAACTTATACCCTCGTCTACCCATTTATAAATGGACTTCACAATCACGTTTAGATTGCGATCGTAAAATGTTAAAAATTAAAAAATATATATATTTTTATTTTTTATTTTAAATTAAAAATTTAATATATTAATATAAAAAATAATTTTTAAAAATAAAATACTTTTATTTTAATACATTTTTAAATAAAAAAATTTAAAAAACAATTTCAACGGTAATATCAAAATGATTATGTCACAATCGATCCCCACTCTACAGACCAGCATCTGTGCAATTTCCAGGGCAAATGAAGCCCCACTCGTGCACATTTATAGCCTTGTTGTCGCCTTTGAGCTTGACGTGTCATAATCAGCCCTCGTGTGAAATCACGCTTGCGCGAGTCCGCTGGTTGGGCTTGCCGCTTGCGGCGCCCTGCAAGACAGAAGGAGATGATAAGCGTCATCAGGCTTGCTTCTGATTTCCAGGCCATATATCTTCTCAAAATAATATTTTTTAAAAATTATTTTTAATATTAACATATAAAAATAATTTACTGTCATAAAAAAATCTAATTTAAAATAAAATATATAGATATATATTTTTTTAAAATTTTCTAAAAATACTTATACATCTCAATACAAAGAGTCTAAAAGTCACAATTTGATAGAACAATATCGAGTTTATCATGATATAACTGCAATTACCTAACCATTTGATGATTTATCGTTCTCATGTTTGAATTAACCTTGCTCTCAAGGAAATACTTTAAATTAAATATTATTTAAGAATTAAAAACAAAATGCTAATATAATAGTACTTTTATTTGTAAAAAAAATGTTTTAATTAATAAAAAAATTAAAAAGAAAGAAACAAGAATCAAAACACTGCATCATTTTTTGTTCTTGACATAAATTGAAATACCTTTTGATTCAATTAGCACTCAAGTATACTATTGTTTTTTTAAGTTTTTTATGGTCATCTATAAAAAGCCCCATCACTCTCCACACATTCTACTCTTTCCTGCCTTGTTTTTGTATTTTAAAAATATTTTTGATTTTTTTACTGTTATTATCTCGTTTTAATATATATTAATATTAAAAATAATTTTTTAAAATATTATTTAATGCATTTAATTATTTTTAAAAAAATAATCATTGTTACATTAATTAAAATATTAAACGTGTAGATGCTTTATTGTTTATTGCACTGTAGCATATGAGAGAAATTATTGTGGAATTCAAAGTACACAGGCGAATGTACCCTTAATGACCCGGGATGTGTGTTGATGGCTAGGGTGTTTCTTGGTTTTTCATTTTCTTCTTTTATTTCTGTGTGATGTTTGGGTTCTTGATTTCTTCTGTTGAAACCAAAACCACCTTCTCGCCCCCGGTGAAAGTTGGTGAGAGTTGAGTTCGTTGATCGACTATCTTCCCAAAAAAAATACCAAATCATTTTAATATCATTTCATATGCAAGGAAAAACTTAAAACCTTTATCTGAAACAATCACTGACTAGATAATCCATCATCACCAATCACTTAATAACACAAAAGACCATATCTACTCCAAAAACTAATAGCCCAAATCACAAACCATCACAAAACAACAAGAGATGAAATCAAATAAAAAATACAACACAGTCAACCAAAAATCAAATGCAAATCAAGATATAAAAGAGAAATATGAAATACCCAGAAATCAAAATCAAAATCAAATTTAGCAGCCGATCACGATCGTGTAATAAAAGAAGTTGATTGAGAGAGCCCAATACAAAATAATTAAAAATGGATAACAGTAAAAGAGAGTTTCCTGTTTGTTTCTTTGTTGGTTACTGATAGGATTCAAGATATTGACAGATTGTATTAAAGATATTGATAAGCTGTATAGCTATAATCAAGGCAGTTGAATATATCCCCTAGTTAACATTTAGGCTATAAAATAGGCAAGAGATATGTATAACTTATTTTAGATTTGCATGGCACTGTATTATGTCTATAAATACATTGAATCCAACCTTAAAGGTTGAGATATTCTTCTGCAATACTTTCTCTTCTTCCCTATTCCTCTGCAATACTTTCTCTGTTCTTTCTTGGTATCAGAGCAAGACTGCGTATTCTCAAACTAAAATCTCCCTCTTACACAATGACTACTCTTACATCATCATCTTCCTCTGTTTCTTCGACTTCTTCCAGCCTTCCCATCTCTCTTGCTGCATTGACAAACAACTTCTCAACTCACCTCAATGCTGATAATTATTTGCTATGGCGAGATCAAATCACTCCTCTCCTTATCTGCAATGACCTCTATGGCCATATTGATGGCACTGATCCGCCTCCTTCAAAAACCATTATTAATGATGGCACTATCTCTCCAAATCCTGATTATGCTCGCTGGTTTAAAATAGATCAACTTGTTGTAGGAGGTATCAAGAATAAGCTTTCTTCAACCGCTTGCGCGGAGGTCCTGGGTAAACATGTCGCCAAAGATGTTTGGGACACACTTGAAACACTCTTTCATCAGCAGACTCTGTCTCGTGCTGATATCTTGCATGACACTCTTCTTGACACATATAAGAATGATATGTCCATTGAAACTTACCTTGCCAAAATTAAAGGTATAGCAGATCAACTTGCTGCCATCAGTCAGCCTGTTCCAGACATTGAACTGGTAAAAAGAACCCTGCGTGGTCTTCCTCATACAGTAGAATATCAACCATTTGCTCAAGGCATCGCCAATAGACATACTCCAATCTCCTTTACAGAGCTTTGTGCGTGACTTCTTGTTCATGAACAAGAGCTTGAGCGTATTCGTGGACGTGCAACTCCACCATTGGCTCCACTCTCACATCATGCTTTGGTTGCCCAACAGCAACAGCATTATCAGCCTTTTCGCAATCCTCATCATGGGAATTTTCATCGCTCAAACTGACTAAGGTAAGGTACTGTAACACAGAATTTTAGGGGTTCTTCTGCAAGCATACTTGGTCAGTACCCTACTCACCACTCTCCTTCTTTTGCTGATCTCTCTAATAAGCCCTTCAATAACAATGTGCAACATGGTAAAAATCGATTCCATACTGGAAACAATTCTGGGAATCGCTCTCAATTTGGCAGATCATGTTATCGTGGTCGCTGTCAAATATGCAAACAGGAAGGGCATTCAGCTTCCAATTGCAATTATTGTTACACCCGTCCTAATTCAAACAATTCTGATAATCTATTTGCCCAGTTTGCTGGTGTTCATGTTTCTGACTTGACAGCACCAACAGAAGGCTCTCTTGATTGTGTATCTTCTCACTGGCTTGGCGACACCGGTGCCACGAATCATATGGCTTCTAATACTGATCTGGTGCAGCAACCTCTTCCCTTTAATGGCACCTCAGGTGTGTATGTTGGTAATGGTGAATCTCTTTGTATTTCACATATTGGTAACTCTTCAATCCATCTGGGCTCCAAGTCGTTATCTTTAAATGATATTCTAGTGGTACCGCAATTAAAGGAAAATCTTATCTCTATTGCTAAACTCACCAAAGATAATTAATGTGTTTTTGCTTGCTTTCCATGGGGCTATGTTATAAAGGATTTGGCAACCGGGGTGATACTTTTGAAGGGGCCAGTTAAAGACAATCTTTATCCAATACCAGCTCATGCACTGTCTACAGCCTTTCGCAAATTATCCTGCAATAGTGCAATTGCTTGCATAACTAAGACTGCTCCGTGTTCAACATGGCACCGTCGTCTTGGACATCCGGGTTCAAAGATTTTGCGACAATTGGTTACTGATAAATTAATTTGTACTTCGGATAAATTTTCTTCTATGATGTTTTGTGATGCTTGTCAAGCTGGTAAAAGCAAACACTTGCCCTTTCATTTATCCAGCAGAATTTCTACTCATGTTTTGGAATTAGTGCATTGTGATATTTGGGGTCCTTCTCCTGTTATTACTACATCTAGTTATCGCTATTATATTATTTTTGTTGATGATTACAGCAGATACTGTTGGCTTTACCCTTTGAAACAACGCTCCGATAGTCTTGCATGTTTCACCAATTTTAAAAATATGGGTGAGAATCAATTTAATCAGCGTTTAAAACTATTCCAATGTGATGGTGCTAAGGAACTAGTTGAAGGACAATTTCGTTCTTTTTTGGATGCCAATGGTATTTCTCTACGGGTCTCTTGCCCTCATACTTCTCAACAAAACGGTATAGCTGAAAGAAAACATTGTCATATTCGGGAGATTGGTTTGCCTCTCTTGCATCAGGCATTTTTACCAAAAACTCTCTGGCTTGAAGCTTTCTCTATTGCTATATTCCTAATTAATAGGCTGCCAACTCCAGTCCTTTCAGGAAGATCCCCTTATGAGGCTTTATTTGGTACTCATCTAGACTATACATTGCTCCGTACTTTTGGTTGCTCCTGCTATCCTTTTCTTGGTGATTATGGTCAAGACAAGCTTACTCCTAAGTCACATCGTTGTATTTTTATTGGATATAGCACTATCCATAAAGGCTATCGCTGCTTAGACTCCACCAGTGGCCGTATATTCATCTCTCGGCATGTTGTGTTCAATGAAGCTGAATTTCCTTATGGGTTGAAGTCTGTTGTCCCAATTGTTGCTTTGCAATCTACTGCCTATCAATCACTTGCTGCAACCAAGGCACCTTTGGCTATAGCCTTTGAACCCCTGCTCAGTCATTCATCATCAATGAGTGACCCTCCTACTGCATCAGCACACCAAATGGAACCGTCATCTTCTGCTACCCCAACTACCTCATCTATTGACTTTTCCCATGCTATTTCATCTAATGCTTGTGTTTCTACTCCTCCTGCAGCTCCAATTATTTCTAATAATCATCCCATGATCACTCGTGCCAAAGATGGCATTCACAAACCTCGTGCTCTTTGTGTAAGTAATTATCCTTTACCTCATAAATATATAACACTGTTTACTTCTTCCATTTCCCGTGAACCTACATCTTTCAAAGCTGCCAGCCTTGATTCCAACTGGGTCGCTGCAATGAAGGATGAATACCGTGCACTCATTGATAATCAGACATGGACTTTAGTTCCCCGTATGTCTTCTATGAATATTGTTGGTTGTCGTTGGGTTTTTAAACTCAAAGAACGTGTCGATGGTTCCATTGAACATTACAAGGCACGCCTCGTTGCTAAGGGGTTCAACCAAGAACAAGGTGTTGATTTCACAAATACTTTCAGTCTAGTTGCTAAAGCCACAACAGTCCGCATCCTTCTTTCTATTGGTCTCTCTCGTCAGTGGAGTATTCGACAGCTTGACGTCAAAAACGCCTTCCTTCATGGTGCTCTAGCTAAAGAGGTTTATATGACACAACCGCCTGGGTTCATACACTCTTCCTTTCCTAACCATGTTTGTAAACTATATCGTTCCATTTATGGCCTGCGTCAAACACCATAAGTATGGTTTCAAAGTTTCAGTCAAGCATTAGTTTCCCTTGGCTTTCAATAAAGCAAGGCTGATAACTCCCTTTTCACACTGCATTCATCTGCTGGTTCAGTGTTGCTACTTGTTTACATTGACAATATTATTATTACAGGCTCTACAGATTCTCTTATTAATCACATTGTCAATCAACTCTCTCGGCACTTCCATATGAAAGACCTTGGTGATCTACATTACTTCCTTGCCCTTGAAGTTTGTCGCACTTCCAGTCACCTTCGGCTCACACAAACTAAGTATCTACTGTCTATACTTAGTCCTGCCAATATGCTTGACTGTAAACCTCAGCCCACTCTTGTCATCTTTGGTCGAAAACTCTCCATGTCTGATGGCCTTTTATTAGCTGATCCTCATGAATATCGTTGGCTTGTTGGAGCTCTTAAATTTCTGACATTCACAAGGCCAGATATCTCTTATTCTGTGCAACAAGTCTACCAATTCATGCACTCTCCACGTGATGCTCATCTGCAAGCTGTCAAACGTATCTTACGTTACCTTAAAGAAACGCTTGGTTTTGGCATCAGCTTCTCTGCCGATTCCCCTCCCAATTTATCTTGTTTTGTTGATGCTGATTGGGCAGGATGCCTTGATACTCGTCGCTCCACAATGGGTCATTGTGTCTTCCTTGGCCAAAATCTGATCTCTTGGAGTGCGAAGAAATAGATTACCATTGCACTCTCTAGTACTGAGTCTAAATACAAGGCACTCTCTCATGCCTCTGCAGATCTCTTATGGATTTCGTATCTCCTCCATGACATTGGTTTTCCTGCACCCCTACCTTACCATCTGTTCTCGGATAATATGGGTGCTACTCAGTTGGCTCACAATCCTGTCTTCCATGCTCGCACAAAATATGTTGAATTATCTTATCACTTTATACGTGAGCTTGTCTCCAATGGCTTCCTTCAGGTCTTCTTTGTTCGCTCTAGCAATCAACTTGCTGATATTTTTACCAAAGGGTTAACTTCGTCACAATTTTGCTTCTTTCGTTACAAGTTGATGTGGCATCCTCCCCATCACCTTGCGGGGGGATGATAGGATTCAAGATATTGACAGATTGTATTAAAGATATTGATAAGCTGTATAGCTGTAATCAAGGCAGTTGAATATATCCCCTAGCTAACGTTTAGGCTATAAAATAGGCAAGAGATATGTATAACTTATTTTAGATTTGCATGGCACTGTATTATGTCTATAAATACATCGAATCCAACCTTAAAGGTTGAGATATTCTTCTGCAATACTTTCTCTTCTTCTCTATTCCTCTGCAATACTTTCTCTGTTCTTTCTGTTACAATAGTAGTATATAAAAGCCTGCAATGGATTAAACCCAAACAAAAAATACAAACTTTGAAATAATTGTTAATGATTATAAGCACCAAATAACTCTATTTTTTTTATTTTGTGGAAAAAAAATAGAAAGGGTGTATTGGGTTGATACCTTTGTTTTGTATATTATAGACAGACAAGAAGGGAAAGGAAGGACAGAGAGAAAGAGAGAGAGAGAAGGGTGGGGGATTGGTTTACTCTTTGCGTGGGTTATGGAGAAATATTGAGTGGCTTGGATATTAACTAAATAAAATGATTTTTTTTAAATTAATTTCTTAAATAATTAATATGTTATATAAAAATATATTTTTAAAAATTAAAGAATATTATTATAATATATTTTTAAGTAAAAAAATATTTTAAAAATAATTTCAACACTGTTTTCAAATAACCATTCAATCATTTGGCTTCCAAATTGGATTTAATATTAGTATTTTTCACCCTATCTTTTTTGTTTTTTGACAAAATAATAAAATAAACTTTGAGAATAATTTTTTATAAAATAATACGGTGAAAATAACTTTATTTTAAAATGTTGATAAAAATATCATATTTAAGAAAAAAAATAATGGAGAAGGAAAAAAAGAAATGAAAGGAAAGAGATCTCAAAAGCAAACTTGAGAGTAACTATACAAATAATATAAAAGCAATTGAACTTTTCATGAAAGTTGTGCTTTTGATTGACAAATAATTTTTAATTTCTTATCAGTTGTAGTGTGTTTTTTCAACTAAAAATGATATTTACCCGTATTTTCTTTATTGTGTGTTATATGTATGAAATTTTGGTTGTGGTTTCATAGTGTAGTAATAATTATTTTTTAAAACTTTTTTGTAGCGTTTGATAGTGTAATGATAATAATTATTAATAACGATAATAATATTGATTATAATTTAAATAATATTAAAAAAATATTATAAAAGAACATAACTCTAGGTTGGATGGAGCTAGATTTGATTTGAAATATTATATGTAGAGAAATTCTAAACTTAATTATTAATAAATACAAAATTGAATAACAAATTACTTGAATTATTATTCTCATAGCTATTATTATAATTAAAAGTAAAACAAAACACAATATTAGCAACATTGAATTTTTTTTATATCAAGAACAAATGAAAATAACTATAAAAAAAATTAAAAGACAAAGATAAAATTAGTGTTATTATCATTATGAGACATTACCAGACTATTGATCATAATCTACACTAATTTATTATTTTCATTTCTATTTGCCTAAAAATTTTTCAATTATTATTATATATATATATATATATATATATATATATATATATATATATATTGATTTTATTATGGATAAGATGTTAGAAATAATAATAACGATTATTTTTAAAGTATTTAAAAAAAAATATGTTAAGCTAATTAAATATTTTGATATTTGATAATATTAACATATTAAAATATAAAAAAAGACATTGAACTAGAATTCTTTTAATCTCAAATTAATTTAATCTCAATATTCTAACATACTTTTAATATAATAATATCAAAAATAAATATAAAAAAATACAATAAAATATATTTTAATTTATTTTTAAATAAAAATCATTTTAAACTAAAAATATATCAAGCCACACTTAGATAAAATAAATGACTTTTTTTACAAAGATAACGAATCACTAATAATAAAACATTCATTATATGTGCATAAGAGATAGTTTCATTGCATATCACTAAAGCTAAATTTAACAGTTATAGTCATGATAATGTAGGGATAAATTTTTTATGATAATTTTTTAAGATAGAAAATTAAATATTTATTTTTGTTATTTGATTATTGCAAATGTTTTCATAATTTATATTTTGTTTGTTATGTTTAATTTAAATTAGATTATAAAATAAACTAATTCTAATACAGTGAATTCGATAATTCAGATATCCGATTTTTGTTTACTTTTTTAATAATGATAATAATTTTATGGTGGTGATTTCGTTAAAACCTATTAAACAGATAAATTTATATCTATTTAAAATTTATATATTTTATAGAAAACTCGCACTTTATAGGAATTTTATACATATTTATTATTTTACCTAAATTTATATTATAATAAAAATTTTTACTTAATTAATATTTTTTATATTAAAAAAATATAATTCTAGCCACGAAAATACGGTTAAATGTCTAGTTAACATAGCAGGCTGTTAAGGGCAAGTCCAATGGCAAAAGCTATTTTAGAGAGTCAAATCATAAAAATAGATCTTTGAATAGTGTGCAAATGACTTTTGAGGTGATATGCAGTCCAATGGTAAAGAGCCATTTTGAAGAGCCATTCTTTTAATCTTATTTTAAACAAAGTTTAAGATTTTGTATATAGTTTAATTAAACAATTAATTATACAATTAATAGGAATAAGTTATATAATTAAATAATTATTTTTGAGAAACCCGCCAACAATAAAAATATTATATATATATATATATATTTAAAAAATTAAAATAAATAAATTTAATTATAATTAAAAGATCTGGGATATTTGAAATTTGAATTTTTGAGTATTAGAAAAAGTTAAAAATAAATTTAATACATTAAAAAATAATCAATAAGTTCTTACATAATTAATTAACATAAATTCCATTATAGATAATTCAATCAAGTTAATTACAAATTAGTACTCATTTTTGTCATAATTTCCAACTTTTTATCTTCAAAATACGCTGCAGAAATTGGATCCATTGTAGAAGTATCCATCTTCATAATCTCCATCTCTTGTTTCTCTTACTTTTGTTTAATCAATAAAGCTTGTTGCTCTAACATAATTTTTCTGTCGTGTTTTTTTTCTACCTCAATTTCATTAAAGCTATCCTTCAATTGTTGTAAGATAGTTGCTACACTTGTCTCCCCAACTTTCTCTTTTCCTTATCTGCGTTTAAGTCGTTCATTTGCAGCTTTCTGACCAATTGGTCTATTTTGGTAAACAAATGCGTCACTGTCTTCTCCTAAACTAACAGAATCAGCGGTTGATGGAGTTGAAGAAGCTGGACTTGCATTTCCATGATTTTTTTGTTTCTTGTTTGACTTTTGATGAAGACTTGCACGTTCAAATTGCCACCTGGGTTCTTTTTTTAAGACAATCCAACAATGTTGCAGTTGAAATCGTTTGTCAACGACTGAAGCATACACTTGCCGAGCATCATTAATCTGGTAAATCAAATTCAATAAATAAAACTATGTTATATGATAAATATATTAAACAAATAATTTAATATGAAAATGATTAAAAAAAACATTACCCTCGATTCTTCAGTCGTTCCACTTTGTTGACGGTTTTTAATTTGTGTAACAAAACCAACAAATTTTCCAACTTCTCTATTTATTTCTTGTCATCTATTTGAGATGCTTATTTGAGAACGAGTATTTAAGTTTCCTCCATTCTCGACAAAGTACGCATGTACTCGAGCCCAAAATTATCTTGTTTGTTGATCAACTCCTGTGATTGGATCTTTACTAGTATTTAACCATGCAGATACAAGTAAACAATCTTCCTCCGGTGAGAAGTTTTTACTTCTTTATGCTTTTTTAGTTGTACGAACAATTAAATTGGAGTCTTTGGAGTCATAAGAAAGTTGATCGGGATCATTTTGTTGCGAAACGAACTGTTCAGACTCATTTGTAAGAAATTCGGTGCATGAGTTGGGCAAATTTGAGCCCATCTACATAAAAAATAAATTGTGTGATTGCCACATGTGAATTCTATCTAATACATATTCTAATAAAATTACAGTATTAATAAACTTATAAAAACATCTATTTACGAA
Source organism: Salix dunnii (assembly GCA_015731905.1). Lineage (NCBI taxonomy): Eukaryota > Viridiplantae > Streptophyta > Magnoliopsida > Malpighiales > Salicaceae > Salix > Salix dunnii. Next base: position 6,304,255 of record CM027668.1, on the reverse strand, counting down.
TAAATACACAGCAAGTATAAACACAAAATTTAAACACCTTATAAATCTAACAATAAATTTAAAACATGTAATTAAGCTAACTGATCAAGAAATTCATAATTTACTAATTTCGTATAATTATTATTTTATGTTAAATATTATTATTAATTACCCTATTTTTTATACTGATTATTATTATTAATTACCCTTTAATTTTTTTTCTAAATATTATAATTAATTACCCTTTAATTTTTTTTTCTAAATAATATCCCCAAACCAAAACCCTACTCATTTTTTATTTTTCACTCACGCCGCCCCCTCACTCTCAACTCACCCTCACCCTCTGCTCTCACTCTCACCCTCATGCCGACGACCTCACTCCTCTCACGCCGACGATCTCACTCTCCTCTCACGGTGCAAAGCCCCATCTAACTATGCTCCCACTCTCCTCTCACACCGACAACCGATGACCTCACTCCTCTCATGCCGACGATCTCACGCTCCTCTAACGGTGCAAAGCCCCATCTAACAATGCTCTTACTAAAAAAATACCAAAATTAGTCTACAAGCTCTCTCTCTCTATCTGTCCCGCTATTGATAATACTTCTGTTTCATGTTTTTGGGTTATATATATAAAAGCTTTTGCTCTTATTTTCTTTCTCAAGTTTCTATTACACGGGTTCAATTGATAGGAAAAATTAGATTAAGTTTAGAAAATAAACCGATTATGAAGTGGGCAGCAAGTTTGCAGTTGACAAGAACAAAAAAACTTATATATTTAAAAATATAATTTTGAATACTGAGATGCATGTCCCGTTGAACTTGCCCTGGTTATCTAAACGGACCAAAACTATCCATGAACCCGCACGTAGACGCGAAGAAGTGTACCTGGACGGCAATCATCATGGGAGCAAGTAGTCAAAGTGGACGAGCTAATGTTATTCAGCTCACGCTTGATAGAGATTGTAATAGACGTGGCACCTTCTTTTCCTGGACAGTGCACTTTACAAAGTACCATTCTTCAGTCGATTCTCGAAGAAACCTTTAGAAAGAGCATCATACTCATAATATCTTGCAAGACAAGTGAAGCAAGGCATTGCAGAAAATAAAAGCCTTGAACATCACTAGCAACCTTAAAATATTCGATCTGTTCAGTGGATTGTCAGAAGCAAAAGACTCTCCACTCCAATCCCTTCCTTTGTTTCTTTGACTCTTGCCAGCACTCTCGACCTTCCTTGTGAATCATGAGATTCATGACTAGCCACGGTATAATTCACTTCCCCGATCCAATTCCGGTGGACCCCAACGTTGCTGTGGACCAATCTCTTTTCCACCCACTCACCTAGCACGCGCACGTTAGGGCATTCCACTGCTTTTCCCCACCTCTCCGGCGGGAGTGTACGATAACAATTTTAAGCAAAACAAACTCCAGCGCTTACTGCACACCTAACTAGAAGTCTATATCCGGAAAGTGAAGTGGCCGGTTTAAACTCCGACATATTCAGAACCCAACATCCTCCACCAGAGGAGGAAAAAGATAAAAAGGAAAGTATAAAGAAAAAAAGAAACAAAGCGAAAATCGCAAAAGTAAAAATAAAAGAGTTTTAAAAAATCTAAATCTCGAAAGTACCCCTGATCCAGTGATCCCTTCAAAATCCTAAAATTTCTTTTCTGACCAGCCTCTCACTTCTTATGTGTTGATGGAGCTGAAGAAGCACCAAGATCAGAGGCTCCCTGAGAGGAAGGGGCAAAAGAGGAAACTAGAAGAGGAAATCGAGGAGGAGCAGAGAGAGATCTCGGCGGTGGAGGAGGCCGCTGCAGCTCCCTACGGCGAGGCACAGAAAGTGATATTGAACGAGGTTTATGCTCAGGTCAATATCCTCAACTCTACCTTCTCCTGGAACGAAGCTCATCGCGCCACCGCCAAACGCGCTACTCACGTCCTCGCGGAACTTGCAAAAAACGGTAACCGATATTTCCTTAAACTTTAGATCTTATTTTTTGTTCATGAAATCGGATGTCGTTTTAAATAAGTATATTTTCGCATGTCTTGATTATTAATTGAGGAGTTTTGTTATAGAGGATGTAGTGAACTTGATTGTTGAAGGAGGTGCAGTTCCTGCCCTTGTTAAGCATCTTCAAGTACCACCGTCAAGTGAAATTGATCATGATAATCCGAAGCCGTTTGAACATGAAGTCGAGAAAGGAAGTGCTTTTGCGCTTGGGTTGCTTGCAGTCAAGGTGAATTGGTTTAATTTCTCTCTAAATCCGTGTGTTGGATGTGGTGTTTGAATAGTAGAGCGAAGAAGATTTTGATTAAAAGGTTTCCATCTCTGCACAGTGAACTTGTTAGAAAATGTTTTATGGTATGCTGATTTTGTTAATGGAATATAGTTGTGTTGGTGATCATGCACTAAGTGAAATTAGTTATTTTTATTCCTTACAAAGAAATTAACATGCAAGAAGGATTGTTTGGGTAGTCGGTTCATTTACTTTGTCGTATGAACGTTGTAGTTGTAGTGGAACACATCCAGTAATTGTTAGGCGTATTTGTAGTTATTATGTGAATATTGTCCGCAGAATGTTACAACTGAAGCCATGAAAGGAAAGCAAGGGTAGCGTATGGAGCATACAATGTGCTGAAGATTAAAGTATGTAGTATTGCATATATACTCACGCTTGTTTTGAAGAAAATTGTAGGTTGTGTTTGGCTATGCATTGACAGCTAAATCAATGTGTAGGCTCTTATGAAGGAATCTGAGGCATTGATCTGTTGTCTTCAATGGAACTGTTAAAAATAACATTTAAAACATCATTTGAATGAAGCACATCTAATGTTTGAAGCATTGAATGATTCATAAATGTTCATGTTGTACCCCAAATACATACTTGGTTTAAGGCTTTTGAAAATTTTTGCTGGCAATTAATACAGATATAATGAGTGAACCTTTGTTGTCTCTCTAATCTTACTTTCATCTCCTATCTTTTTTCTGACAGCCAGAGCATCAGCAACTCATTGTTGACGCCGGGGCTTTGTCACATCTTGTGAGCTTGTTGAAGAGGCAGAGGGATGTTCACAAGGATGGTTCTGATTCTCGAGCCGTGAATAGTGTAATTAGGAGGGCTGCCGATGCTATCACCAATCTTGCTCATGAGAACAGTAGCATTAAAACTCGTGTTAGGTTTGCTAGTTTTATTGATAATTGTATTTCATTTCTGTATTCAGCAGTCTGCTTAGTGTTCTTATGGTCTTTGGAACTGAACATGCAGGATGGAAGGTGGGATTCCTCCTCTGGTTGAGTTGCTTGAATTCACTGACACAAAGGTGCAAAGAGCAGCTGCTGGGGCACTTCGAACCTTGGCTTTTAAGAATGATGAGAACAAGAATCAGGTGATTAGCCCTTCTTTAGTAAGTTCGACTTTTATCAGGTTGCTTATATTAGGAGTAAATACTAATTTTTTCTGATTTTGCAGATTGTTGAATGCAATGCTCTTCCTGCCCTTATATTAATGTTACGATCCGATGCTGCTGCCATACACTATGAAGCAGTATGATATTTCAAACTGCCACCTGCGATTAATTTTGAAATCTGCATGGGTGAGGAATTTTTTTGCACTTCTTGTTTTCATAGTTTTTTTCATGTTTGTAGGTAGGCGTGATAGGAAATCTGGTACATTCATCCCCAAGCATAAAAAGAGGAGTTCTTGCTGCTGGGGCTCTTCAACCTGTTATTGGCTTGCTTAGGTTTGCCTAATCTCATAAACTTGTCACCTCGAACTCTCTTTAAGCTAGGATTGGCAGAGTTTGAATGATACATAGTTTTTAAAATTTGCAGCTCTTGTTATTTTCTTTCGCAATTTCTCAAGTTTATTCTTTTGTGAAGCTCATGTTGCTCTGAGAGCCAAAGGGAGGCTGCTCTATTACTTGGACAATTTGCAGCAACAGATTCAGATTGCAAGGTGCATTGTAACACCCTTTTGTATTCTCCCCCTGAGTTCTCCTCTCATCTAGCTTATCTCTTTATTCTTTTATTGTTTCCAAGTTTTCACATCTATCTTTAGCTCTTGAACTGATAGACAAATGCACTAAAGAATGTGCCTTAATCTGTTGAGGCTCAATTGCCTGACCTTTCCTGATTTTCCAGTCATTTCTATTTCTGTTTTCTCTGCAACCTCTCCCTTTTGTTTTGGAAAAAATGAAGAATAAGTTATTTGCAGGTGCACATTGTACAAAGGGGTGCTGTTCAACCTTTAATAGAGATGCTCCAGTCTCCCGATGTTCAACTGAGAGAAATGTCGGCATTTGCATTGGGGAGGTTGGCACAGGTTACAATTTTTTTTTTTGTTTCTCTTGCCCTATTTGTATACAAGTACAAAGATACCAGTTACAGAATAAATGATGTTACATTTGCTGGTGGAGTTAGCTGCCTTTTTCCTCCAAACTACAGTAGATCTGGCCAATAATGATTTTATAGTTACATACTATGGTTTTTGTAACAATTTGATTTCTTTGCCTTTTCCATCAAGCAAGTTGAATTCTTAAACAGAGTGATGGGGTATTGTTTACTCTTGTCACATTTCTCATCCTTCCTCTCTCTGCTGCAATTGGGGAGGTTCCCCCTTTTTTCACCCTTCATTAATTGGTAATCATTTTTGTAAGCTCAGTTTTTTTCTTGCATTGTAATCTGCAGCGATCATACCATGTGCTCGTTGAAGATTTTCTTTGCTGTTAAACTCAGCCTTTTGTTTTGTTTAATTCTTCAAAAGCTGACCAATTTCCGTACAAATTATTTTTCATCAATTGTGCAAGTGTTCTGCAACTTGCAGCAACAAATTGTTTTAACTTAAAAATCCGGAGGACTTAAGAAGAAGTAATATATTTGAGCAACCTCTCATTTGCAATTCAGCAGAATTTTGATTGGATGGTTCTTTTGGGGTTGAATAAATTGCTCAATTTCAGGACACACACAACCAAGCTGGTATAGCCCACAATGGTGGTCTAGTGCCATTACTGAAGCTTCTGGATTCAAAGAATGGATCTCTTCAACATAATGCTGCATTTTCTCTGTATGGCCTTGCAGATAATGAGGTATTGGAATAATTACTGAATTCTTTGACACTTGACCAAAACTACTGTGGTTGTTCCATTTAAATAGAATTTTTATTAAACTGCATGTCTTTCTAATATAGTACAATCTTGTGGTGTTTCATTTCTCCAATAGGACAATGTCTCTGATTTTATCAGTGTGGGAGGTGTTCAGAAGCTGCAGGATGGAGAGTTTATTGTTCAAGTATGCAACTTTTTTCATTTATAGCTGAACAGTAGCTGTTAAGTCCATGCTCATTTACACTCCTGTGCTGCTGATGCTATATTGTTTTAAACAAATGGTAGCTTGAAGATTTTCATGTTGGGACCAAGATGTATGCCTTCTCATTGTGTTTTGATCTGATCTAAAGTAATATAAAATTATTAATATTGTTTTAGGCAACCAAAGATTGTGTAGCTAAAACTCTGAAAAGAGTGGAGGAGAAGATTCATGGAAGAGTGAGTTTTTTTATTTATTTACTCTTTTTCTTTCCCTGTTCTTTTTCTCATAAAATTTGGCAGTATCCAGTTGTAGAAACTGTAGCAGGTTATGTTTCTTCAGAGTTTTATATCTGAGCCTTGAATTTGAAATTGTGTAATTTTCATATGCAGGTTTTAAAACACTTACTGTATATAATGCGTGTAGCAGAGAAGGCTGTCCAACGACGAGTTGCTCTAGCTCTTGCACATCTTTGTTCCCCAGATGACCAGAGAGCAATATTCATTAATAATTGTGGCATGTCCCATTCTAATTAATTATGAAATGTATGAAATTTTAGAAAGAGGAAAAATCTTATTATTTTTATTTATTTGAGTGCAGGATTGGATTTACTCATTGGGCTTCTTGGCTCTTCAAGCCCGAAGCAACAACTTGATGGAGCCATAGCTCTTTACAGGTTGGCCAACAAGGCAATGGCTCTTTCTCCTGTGGATGCGGCTCCTCCTTCTCCAACACCGCAGGTGAGTTTCCTCTCTGAACTGTTTGATCTTTTTTTCATGCAATTTGTTTTGCTGTTCAAACAAATAAAAATGTCTCTTTGTTGGGTATGCTTCCTAGTATGAATATGTGGATATTATGAATTAAACATTTTTATTTGCTGTGGTTGTATCTTTCTAAAGTATCTTTCTGAAATTTATGGTTGCCGGTCTAGTTTTGGTGAGAACAATTTAAAAATGCACCAAGTAAAATTTTGAAGTGTGTTTAATGCATGTTGAATTTTTATCACGCATCTCCTTTTGATGCTGTTTTATTACGTAGTCTTTGTATCACAACATGAAAGATAATCTGTACTTCAAAATCTGACTGTTGAATTGCGTATGACTGTTGAATTGCATATGACAACAATTAATTCTTTTTTACAGGTATATTTAGGAGAGCAGTATGTGAACAATGCTACATTATCAGACGTTACCTTTCTAGTTGAAGGTTGTAAATTTTAAGTTCTAGATACTGCTGTGGTACTTGTTTAGGATGCTTGTTATTTTCGTTTTAGTGCAAGGCAATTTTTTTGCTTGCCCTGGTGAGTTATGTAATTGACTTGATTTGTACTGCAGGTAGACGATTCTATGCCCACAGAATTTGCCTGCTTGCTTCCTCAGATGCATTTCGGGCAATGTTTGATGGTGGTTACAGGGTAAGATCTTGTAACTGTGTTTTCATGGTTTACCAACCGTTCTTCATGTTCCTCTTGGGGAAGGGTGAGGGAGATGGTTGTTTTCAAACTTTATTTTGCCACCCAATCTTTTGTTGCTATTCAAACTCATTCAACTCAGATAAATCATTGGCTTCTGTTTTCAATTTGTTCATAGTTATGCTATGTGATAGTCCCCTTATTGTGGATGCTAAACTCAATGGGATATAGTAATGTATTGAGTTCTGTTGCATAACCTGAAATCTAGATAGGATGCGCAACTTGAGTTGCTGTGTCATGCATCAGGCCACCAACATGCCTACAGTGAAATTCATGCCCATCTTGATTAATTCCTCTGCTTCTAACAGGAAAAGGATGCAAGAGACATTGAAATTCCAAATATCAGATGGGAGGTTTTCGAGTTGATGATGAGGTTTGTTGGAATGTAAAGTTCACACTTTCATAAAGCCAACAATTAACTAAGTTGTTTCTCTTTTCTACAGATTCATATACACGGGTTCAGTAGATGTTACATTAGGCATCTCACAGGATCTCCTCAGGGCTGCTGACCAATATCTCTTGGAAGGGCTTAAGCGACTATGCGAGTATACCATAGCACAGGTGAGCTATGAAGCTATCTTATACATGTGAATATTCAATCTTGTACTGCTTTAAGTTGAAAGCCGATGTCTGATAAACATTTTATGTTTGTTCAAGGATATAACATTGGAAAACATTGCAAACATGTATGAACTTTCAGAAGCTTTCCATGCTATTTCATTGAGGCACAGATGCATTTTGTTTATTCTGGAGCAGTTTGATAAATTGAGTGATAAGCCCAGGTTTGTTGCTCAACTCCAATGTACTTGCTATCTAAAAAATGCCACATGGCCATGAACTTAAACATATATATATTCGCTTCTGATTCCATTAGAAAAGACAGGAAAAGGCGTTCTATTCTGGGATCCACATGATTTTGTAATCTAAGATTAAAACAAATTCCACTCCCGGGAAGAAAATTTTCAAAAATTTAGATCATCGGGTGTCTATCACAATTAACTATTGAATACTTCTGGCATAGATCTTTCCACTCACTAATTTTGGAATTGTCCGATAGTTTTCTAGAATGTGAAAGCACTTGTTACACATAAAAAAGAACTGGTTCCAAACTCTCAAATGGTTCTTGACGTTATTTTGTGTACTGATTGCAGGCACTGTCAATTAATCCACCGTATAATACCTGAGATTCGCGACTACTTTGACAAAGCACTCGCCAAACCTAACCAACATTAGTCGCGGGCTGGTTTGATTCGGTGTCTGACTAGATACTTTTGTACAGAAAGGGGTAGATGTTCTCATTGATGTTGAGCCATTCAAATATTCTAATAGGTTGGCGAATAGTATGGCTCCTAAATTCTTGATCTTTCCTGTTGACTGAGTTACGTAGCATGTACGCACTCTGTAAGTTTCCACGTTGATTCCTTGAGAATGTTGTCGGTTACCTCCAACATGATTGTGTTCAAGGATTGTGATGCTTATTGGATTCTCTGATTTGCATTAATGAGAGATGCATCTTTTTGTGCGCAATAACAAAATCATTGTTTGATTCGAATTCTTAGCAAACTAAAAACTAGGTGAAGATTCCAGGTGAACTACGTGGCTGAGGGTGGACTTGGAGGAGTGGGGCAATTGGCCTCTCGATTTTTTTTTATAAATATTTTAGTCACTGGCAGTTTCCCTCCCGTTTTAGGGTAAGTCCAACGGGGCACGTCATTGTTACAGTTAAAGGTAATTTTTTAAAATTTTTATTTTTTATGTTAAATTTCCATCTCCAACGTGAAGAGCAAATTGAAAAGCTAAAATGGCTTCTTTATCTTTGAGAGTTATTCCTACAGTTGTATATCTTGAGAGGCAAAAACAAATAAAACCATTGTAATGTTACTGTTGGTACAAATTAAAACAACATAAAAATCGAAAGAACAAACCTGAAGATGCAGCAACAAATCCAAACAACCACCAACAACAAATCCAAACAATCACAACAAAAAATCCAAACAATCACAACAAATCGAAACACATCAACACAGCAACCCAACACCCATCAACACAGCAACCCAACGATTATACTCAAAATTGAAAAAACACAGAATACTTCGCATCCAATCTGGAGAAGAAAAATCACAAAAAATACCTTCATCAAAATTCAAAATCCAACGAGTAGATTGCATCTTCGGTTCCTGTCAAACCTTCCTGCATCTTCGGTTTGTTTTCTTAACTTGATATATTTTTTTCTGTACAAGTAGAAACTTAACAGAACCTTTGATTACGAGTTGAATAAGAACCCATGTCATTGAAATTTCAACAAGAAAAACTTGAATAGTCGTTCAAACCGAAGATGCAGGGGATGGAGTCGAGGGAGATGGTGAGAGGGAGCAAAGAACAGAGGGAGAGGGGGGAGAGCAGAGTGAGAGGGAGTCGAGGGAGGGGGGAAACGAGTAGAGTGAGAGGGGGGAGCGCCATGGGAGAGGGAGATTGGGGGAGGGAGTTCGTCGGGACAGAGGTGATATCGAGCAGAGTGAGGGAGATGGAGAGATGAGATGGGAGAGTGAGAGGGACGAAGACGAGATGGGATAGTGAGAGGGACGGATACTAGAGGCCAGATCAGAGAGTGAGAGAAACAGAGACGACATGGGAGAGTGAGAGGGACGGCGGGGCAATTGGGTGTGATGAGTAGATGAATTGGGTTTTGGGATTAATTGGGTGTGCGGCGCAATTGATGTAGGGTTTTGGGGTGGGGGTATTTTAATATTTAGGAAAAAAATCAGAAATTAATAATAATAATTAGTAAAAATAATAATTAGTAATATTGAAAAATGGGTGAATATTAATAATAATAATTATGCAAAATTGATAAATTATGAATTTTTTGATCAATTAGCTTAATTACATGTTTTAAATTTACAGTTAGATTTAAAAACTGTGTAAATTTAGTTTTTAGAATTTCTGTGGAGGTATTTAATAATAATATTTAGTAAAAATAATAATTATGCGAATTTGATAAATTACGAATTTTTTGATCAATTAGCTTAATTACATGTTTTAAATTTACAGTTAGATTTAAGAACTGTGTAAATTTAGTTTTTAGAATTTCTATGGAGGTATTTAATAATAATATTTAGTAAAAATAATAATTATGAGAATTTGATAAATTATGAATTTTTTGATCAATTAGCTTAATTAAATGTTTTAAATTTACAGTTAGATTTAAGAACTATGTAAATTTAATTTTTACAATTTTTATGGAGGTAATTAATAATAATTTTTTGATCAATTAGCTTAATTAACACAATGTATTTTTTATGCAGATGGACTCAAATTTGCCAAATTCATTCACTGACTTTTTTATAAGTGAGTCTGAACAGATTGTTTCTCGACAAAATGATCCTACTGTTCACACAACTAAAAAAACACAAAGAAGTAAAAACTTCTCACCAGAAGAAGATTGTTTACTTGTATCTGTGTGGTTAAATACTAGCAAAGATCCAGTCACAGGAGTTGATCAATAAAAAAGACAATTTTGGGCTCGAGTACATGTGTACTTTGTCGAGAATGGAGGAAACTTGAATAATCATTCTCAAATACGCATCTCAAATAGATGGCAAGATATAAATAGAGAAGTTAGAAAATTTATTGGTTTTGTTACCCAAATTGAAAACTGTTAACAAAGTGGAACGACTGAATAATCAAGGGTAATGTTTTTTTTTTAAAACATTTTCTTATTAAATAATTTGTTTTACATATTTATTACATAACATAGTTTTATTTATTGAATTTGATTTCCTAGATTAATGATGCGCGGCAAATGTATGCTTCAGTTGTTGGCAAACGATTTCAACTGGAACATTGTTGGGTTATCTTAAAAAAAGAATCAAGGGTAATGTTTTTTTTTTTAAAACATTTTCTTATTAAATAATTTGTTTTACATATTTATTACATAACATAGTTTTATTTATTGAATTTGATTTCCTAGATTAATGATGCGCGACAAATGTATGCTTCAGTTGTTGGCAAACGATTTCAACTGGAACATTGTTGGGTTATCTTAAAAAAAGAACCCAAGTGACAATTTGAACGTACAAGTCTTCATCAGAAGTCAAATAAGAAACAAAAAAAATCAGGAAGTGCAAGTCCAGCTTCTTCAAATCCATCAACCGCTAATCTGTTAGTTTAGGAGAAGACAGTGACGCATTTGTTTACCAAAATAGACCAATTGGTCAGAAAGCTGCAAAAGAACGACTTAAACGCAGACAAGGAAAAGAGAAAGTTGGGGAGACAAGTGTAGCAACTATTTTACAACAACTGAATGATAGCTTTGATGAGATTGAGGTCGAAAAAAAACTAGACAGAAAAATTATGTTAGAGCAACAAGCTTTATTGATTAAACAGAAGCAAGAGAAACAAGAAATTGAGATTATGAAGATGGATACTTCTAAAATGGATTCAATTTCTGCAGCGTATTTTGAAGATAAAAAGTTGGAAATTATGACAAAAAAAAGTACTAATTTATAAGTAATTTTATTGAATTATTTGTAATGGATTGTATGTTGATGAATTATGTAAGAACTTATTGTTAATTTGTTAATGTGTTAAATTTTATTATCATTAAATTTCAAATTTCATATATTCTGGATCTTTTAATTATAATGAAATTTATTTTTTTATTTTTTTATTAAAAAAATAATTGTATTGTTGACGAGTTTTTCAAAAATAATTGTATTGCGAAATTTCCACACAGATGCACTTCTCTTTTTCATGACAGTCATTTATTGAATTTAGTGATGTCAATTATTCTCTCCGAGCTGTTTATGCGCTCATCCCTGGGCATAAGTGGTCAGGGTTGAATTAAAATTGATGATGGAATGAGATGACGCTCTGATTATTTTCTCAGTCCATGTTCTTCTTTTTTAAATTTATTTGTGTGAGTTTGTTTCAGTCTTTTACTACTTTAGTTCTAATTCCTTATTTCAATCTTCTTGGCTAGATTTTGCCCACCGGTTTTCTTTTAATTGATTTTGAGGCATTGCTTTGAAAGTTGACAAGCGATTATTAATAAACTCTTCATCAAATCAGTTAGATGACTTATATTAATATATAATTTATATTATTTTTAAATGAAAATACTTTAGATTTGAAACTTACATACACTTATATTATATTATTTTTATTTTATTAAATAAAAATAATAATATTTGAATTTATAACCACTTAGTCGATAGATTAAAAAAGATCATTCCAAAACTTAAACTATAAGGAAAACCATGTATGATTTTATATTGTTCTAATAAATATGGTGAGATTTAAATTTATGATTGTTTGATTAACAAGATTATAATATTATATCAAAATATATAGTCTGAGGTGTATTTTTTAATCATCAAAACTATAATCCTATATAAAAAAATTATCTCATTTTAAATTATTAAATAAAATTTTCTATTACTCTCAAAACGTGTCATTTGAATTTCACTCATGGGTTCTGCTGGTAAGGAAGTGGTCCGTAACCTACTCCTTTGTGGATGGTTTTGTGGAGCACTTATTAGTTACTAGGCTCTCCACTGGTGCATGCATCATTTGAAGGCCTAGAAACTGGAGTCTTATCCAAGGACTGTAAGTGTTGAATATAGAGAGAAGAGACTGAATTGTTTATGTGCTATTCAACGAAGAACCTTGGCTATATAAATAGCCTTGCATAACAAACTGAACACGAAATGTGCAACCTATGTTTAACTACTTCCTAGAAACACGGTAAGATCCAAACAAATAAATAATAACACCCTTCGTAGTAGGGATTTATTTATGCCATAGCTGTTAGTTTTGCATTGGTTGGTGTTTAAGTTTTTTTATTAGTACATAATGTTTTGGTTTTAAAGTATTTTAGTGTGCTATTTCGGGGTTATACTGTTTATATATATATATATATATATATATATATATATATATATATATATATATATATATTGATATGTCCAGCGGATATATATAAATTGTTTGTTGGAAAAATTGATTTTGATTTGTCTAGGGAGATGAAAAACAATAATAAATTGACAGGTGGCGGGAGATGATTTCTTTTTTCCTGTAGATGAAACAATACAAATGAAGTAATACCGGTATGTTTCGGCCAATATTTGGCCGAAAAATTCAGAACGGGTCAAAATTTAAACCGAGCTAAAAATGACACTGTTTTGTCTAGTTTTTTAATTGGTGTGAAATATTTCGACAGTTTCAGCTGAAACAAAATAAAATTGACAGCTATGATTTAAACTAAGCAACACCCTTGACAGTAAGGATTTTAGACAACACAATAACAAACTAAATCAAACATTTCCTCTCTTAAAATGAATGTCATAAGAATCAATTTATATATTTGTCAGAATAGGCTCTTAACGATACTCGTAGCTTCGAAAAAACATCCAGCTTGAGCAAGGTTATTAATTCCATTTCGTTCCGGCCGGAATGGCCGGAATGTTCTATACCATTAAGAAACCCGAGACAAAACGGCGTCGTTTTCGTCTCGGTTTAAATTCCGGCCAAATTCCGACCGGAACGTCTTAGTTCCGTTCTGGGTGTGCCGTTCCGGCCTAAAAATCCCTTTTTTTTCTTTTAGAGATTATGATTAAAATTATTTTTGATTAACCTATTGTTGTGTTTCTAATTTTGAGATTAAGTTTGTTTGATTTTGTGTTTGTATTATATAATTTAAATTTAGTTTATCTTAAATTTTAATTATACTTGTTAAATTAATATTTTAATTTTTTTTTTATATATATATATATATATATATATATATATATATATATATATATATATATATATGAATCGCAAATATATAGAATGACCGGAACGGCGACCGGAACGCTATTGACAACCTTGAGCTTGAGTGACTTTGTCGTTATATCAGCTAAATGATCATTTGTGCTGCAGTAAACTAATTCCACAGTACCAGCCTTAGTGAACTCTTGAAGGAAATGAAAACGCACGTCTATATGCTTACTATAACCATGCATTACTGGATTTTTTGAAAGCTTGATTGCCGAACTAATATCACAATGAATGATAGCTGTTTTGTCTTGATTCATTCCCTGTTTTTCCAATACCCTTTTCAACCATACTGCTTGGCAAGCACACAAATCTACAACAATGAATCAACCTTCTTGATGGATAGACTTACTACTGGTTGTTTTTTTGATAGCCAAAATATTGTTCTTGAACTTAGTAAAAATACATAACCTGGAATGCTTCTTCTATCTCCTAAATCTCCAACGTAATCACTATAAGTGTAGGCAATAAGTTCATTGTTTCCCCTTTTCTTATAAAAATTTCTAAAATTAGGGTTTATTTTAAGTATCTCAACACTCTTTTTGCCACTTGTAAATGAATCTTGGTAAGATTCTCCATATATCTACTTAGAAGATTGATGAACATCATGTCTGGTCGTGTGGCAGTGAGATACATAAGACTAACAAACATTGATTTAAAGTGAGTCTTGTCTACTTTTAGCTCCACCTCCATCCTTCACCAACTTACACCCTAGAACAATAGGATTATGAACTGAATTGTTTTTATCCATTCTAAACTGTTGTAATGCTTAAGACGCATACCTTTTCTAATTGATAAACACACCAGTAGATTCCTGGAACACTTCAACGCTAAAGAAATACCTCATTTTACCAAAATCCATCATGTCGAACTCATGCTTCGTGGAATCTTTGAATTTTAAAATCATTAATTCATCATTTCCAGCATAAATGAGATCGTCAACATACAAACTGATAATCAAAGCTTTATCTTATTTTCCTATCTTGATAAACAAAGTATGCTCATAGTCACATTTTTCAAAACCTTCTTTCATAAAATAGGTTTCTATACAACTATACCAAGTGCATAGTGCTTGTTTAAGCCCAAAAAGTGCCCTTTTTAATTTATAAACCTTGTGTTCATGTCCCTTTTGCACATAACGACAAGGTTGTACTATAAACACTTCTTGACTCAACTCACCATAGAGAAATGCAGACTCTACATCTAGTTGATAGATAGTCCATCCTTTTTGTACGACAAGAGCCACCACAAAATGAATGGTTTCCTCACGTGCTACAAGTGCAAATACTTCTATAAAATCGATTTCATACTATTCAGAATATCCTTTTACCACAAGCCTCACTTTGTACTTGTCTATATCTCCATGTTCATTAAATTTTGTTTTATAAACCCACTTCATGCCAATTTTCTTTCCTCTTAGAGGTAATTCTATTAGCTACCACATGCCATTTCATTTATGGTTTCAATTTCTGCATCCATAATGTCCTCTATTTATCACTCTTTATAACATCTTCAAAATAAATGGGGTGAGCTGCTACTACAAACATTACCAGTTGAGTGTTAGTGGCTTCTTCAGAAAGCCCTTCACCTATTTCATAGTCACTCATCCAAATTGATGGTCTTCTATTCCTCGGTAGTGCAGGGATCATGATCAGTTTCACTTTTGTCTTTTACCTTTATTTCTACTACAATTCTTGCATCATGATTCAAACCATTTCTTTCATTATTGTCATCATAAACAGCTATTAGCTCATCTTCAGCTGCGTGCTCCTCTTTATCACCATACTCTAAATTGCAACTGATTGTTGCATCATATTACTTGTCCCAGTCCTAATCTTTTTATTCCTTAAACAAAACATCCCCACTGACTATGCTCCTTTGTGAAATAGGATCATAAAGTCAATAAGCTTTTGACTCTTCACTAACTCCCAATAAAACACAAATAATGCTTTTATCACCTAATCTTGTGCTTTTATTGTCATGCACATGAGCATGGGAGATGCAACTGAATACTCTAAAATGCACAACAAAAGGTTACAGTCCAGGCCAAGCCTCTTCTAGAGTCTTATTTTGTATAGCCAATGTTGGACTTCGATTCAAAATATGCACTGTCTAGTTGACGACTTCTGGCTAGAAAATTTTTGGGATTTTCTTTTATGAGAGCATACCACGCACCATATTTATAATGGTTTTGTTCTTCCATTCTATGATGCCGTTTTGCTACAGTGTGTAAGCAACTGTAAGATGTCGTTGTATACCATTTACATCACAACAATTATTGAATTCTTCTGATGGAAATTCACCTTCTCGATCAATATGTAAGCCTTTAATGTAAGTGTTTGTCTCCTTTTCTACACGAACTTTAAATCTTTTGAAGGCATCAAAGATTTCTAATTTGTCTATTAATAAGAAAAACTATGTTTTTCTATTGAAGTCATCTATAAAGGTGAGTAAATATCTTTTCTGGTTGTTTAAGATTGGCTTGATTGGTCCATAAACATCGACATGGATGAGTTGAAGAATCTGTGAAGCTCTCCAAATACTCTTCTTTGGAAAGGAAAAACATTGTTTCTTTCCTGTTAGAAAGTCTTTGCATAGTTTGGGAGGGGACTGAAATAAAGATAGACCATTCACCATATTCTTTTGTTGAAGAGTTTTCAAACCTTGAAAACTCGAGTGTCCATATCAACAATGCCACAACTACACCATATCTTCAGTAATTGTGTTGAAACAAGTAGATTTAAAAGGATGAGATACAACATGCAGCACAAACATGCGATTTGCAAACATATTTGTATCCATGATCAAACCTTTCTCATGATGAAACACCTTACACCTACCATTTTGGAATAGAATAGCAAGCCTCTTTTCTTACAATTGTCCAGTACTTTACAAATTGTTCTTCAATTCTGACATATAAAATATATTTGTGATAATCTATGTTATGCATTCATCTTGAGCCTAACATTCCCCCTGCCCATTACAACCATGCTTGAATTATTTCCTAGCTTCACTGTATCTTTGAAACTTTCATTTAGGTCTGAAAAATAGTCTTTCTTCCCACACATAGATTGCTTCATCCAGAATCAAGAAACCACATATTTTTGCTATTGACATTGTTTATCTCCATGTATGCCATCAACAACATTTCTTCTTGAGTTTCTGTATAATTTGCCTCTCTTTCCTTACTTGGACATTCCTATTGACAATGTCCAAGTTGGTGACAGTGGTAGCATTCCACTGTATTTTTGCTAAAGTGTTCTTTGCCTCTTGCCCAACTCCTGCCTCTTAAATTGCCACGGCCACTGCCCCTTCCTCCTAAATGATCTTTGTGAGTGATCTGCAAAGCATATTCTTCTTCAACTAGAGTGCTCATACTTTGCTCATGGACAAGCAAGTTGCTTTGCAGCTTATCAATGGTTAAGGTGTCTATATCTTTAGACTCAGTGGAACAACATAGTCAAATTTATGAGTTATTGATTGCAAAATCTTCTCAACAATAGCAACGTCGCCTTTGTTTTCACCATTTGCTTTCATTTTATTTGCGATGGTAAGTGTTCAAGCAAAATACTCATTCACTGATTCTCCTGCCTTCATATGGAGAATCTCAAATTCTTTCTGAAGTGCTTGCAACTGTGCACGTTTGACTCTGGTGGTTCCTTGAAATTTTTGCTTTATGGAATTCTATATGTTCTTTGTTGCATCTTTGTTGAGTATTGTCTCTAGGATTGAACGATCTAATGCTTGAAATAGATAGTTATTGGTCTTCAAATCCTTTAGCATTTGTTCTTCGATGGTCCTTCGCTAAGCATATGTTAGAATGACACCAAGTGCTGTTGTAGGGATTCTATTTACAACTAAGCCCCAATATTCCTTTGAACACAAGAAGTTCTCTATGAGCATCGCCCAGTGATCATAATGCCCATCAAATCGTGGGACTACTAGTTGCACAAATGAACCTTTTGTTGACATACTTGAAGACTGTTGCTTCAAACTTTAATCAAGCCTTGTGATGTTGCTCTGATACCAAATGTAAGTGTTGAGTATAGAGAGAAGAGACCGAGTTGTCCGTGAGTTATTCAATGAAGAATCTTGGCTGTATAAATAACCTTACATAACAAACTGAACGGGAAATGTGCAATACATGTTTAACTACTTTCTAGAAACAAGATAAGATCGAAACAAATAAATGATAACACCCTTCATAATAGAGATTTATTTAGACTAAGCAGCACCCTTGACAATAAGGATTTTAGAGGACGCCATAACAAACCAATTCAATCAAGGATATCACCATTTGACGAGACCCTTTGTCTCAGCAAAAACCCCACCTCCCAAAGCTTAGTGAACCTCACGAGAACTCCCCATCCTGTTCTACTTCCATGGTGGAGGCTTCTGCGTTGAGCCTGCCTTTAGCTTGGCGGAAACTAAATTCATGAAAAGCTTGGTCTCCCTAGCCAAAGTTGTTGCTGTTTCAGTGGAGTACAGGCTAACCCCTGAACATCTTCGTCCAACTGTTTATGAAGACTGTTGGGCTTCCTTTAATGCGAACTTCTCAACCCTTTAGGATTTTGCCTGGAACAAGTTTGTGATTGAAAGCTCAGTCGAACAGTTCAAGCCCTTTTCTTTTCTCGTCAATTTTTTTGTACAAGTAAATCTCGAAGTGGAATGCTAGCTAGTAGTAGAGATTTTATATTGGTTTGCAAATATTGTCATTTGTTCTTTATTCGAGTTTACCATTATCCAAATAGTCAAATACTGCCTCAGCAGAATGGTGAGTGGGAGACACCGCCAGATTATAGCTCCAAGGATGCTACCCATAAAACACAAAGCAATATGTCCATGTCCATTGTAATCTAACTAGTTTCTATGGTCGGGATGTCATCTAAGTAGCCAACACCTTGATGAAAGATTAAATTCTTCTTATTGGATCCACGAACTCACTGTGTGTAGCTGTCTTTCAAAAACTTGCCGAGAGGGTAGTTTTTCCAGAACACATGTTTTCTTACAAAGCAACCTTCATGTTTTATTGACAGGTTACTCTAGAGTGCACCATTGAGACTCTGCTTACGGATACGTACACTATATTTTTCCTGAGGCACTTTTACAATGATGCTTCAAGTACCTATTTTCTGTTTTTGTGGGACTTCTTCAAACATATTAAGGACATATTGTATATCCTTTCATTGACAAATTTATGGGAGTTTTTCATTAATAAAAATAAAAAATCATAGGTTATTTATCTGGGAGCAACATATGAACGCTTCGTTGTTGTCATATTAAATTTTTGTTTCTAGCAATTTAAAGTCTATAGCATGTTTGAAAAATTTTGTTGAATGAATAATAATTGCTTGAAACGATAGTATGTGTTTGTTTGAAATTGCTTTTGCTTTTATGGTTGAGGTTAAAAAAAAAACGGTTTCAAAAAAAGTGCTTTTACCGTGGTTCAAAATAAGCAGTGAAGTATTTGGTTAAAATCGTGGTTGAGTTTGAGGTTGAAAAAAAAACAGTTTTGTGTGTTTGGTTACCAAGTTTTTTATTTTGCTTTTAACTTGTGAAATTACAGAACACATACACTATATATATATATATATATATATATATATATATATATATATATATATATATATATTGTTTTTTAAATATTTAATAATTATAATAAAAAAATATAATTAATAATTCAACTAAATTAGACACTTGTTTTTATTCTCCCATCAAACTACTTGTAATTTCATCCAAACTAAATCTATACGTGAAGGGCTCTCCGATCCCGAAACAATCATAAAATATCATTTAAAATAAAATTAGAATTGCGAGATAAATTATATTGTGATATTCTTTTAATATATTTATTCATTGTTATATATATATATATATATATATATAGACACACACACACACCTTAACCCCCTTCGCGTCAGTTCAGCTTTTCTAACACGTTTTGCTGCTTTTTACGAAACTCCGTTTCTCCGCTTTTACTTGATGGGGTCCACACAACTTTTTTTTAACTTTTAACATAACCAAACATTAATCTGCTTTTTTTCAACCTATTTTTTTCAAACCGGAGGTGTGGCAGCAATGCCAAACATGCACTATGTATTCTGTTTTCTTCGTGGTTAGAGAAGTTTAGAAAATGAATCATAAATTAGTCTTTCTATTCTTGAGAAATAAATTAATCAATCCTTTTCATTTTAAAAAAATAATTATCTAGTCATTTTCATCTATTTTATTTTATTTTTTCTATTTATTTTGTTTTAAAAATAGAATAAATGAATATTATTAAAATATTGCTGAGAAAAAGGGGGGCAGCAATTTAAGCGTGGTCAGTATTGACGAATGAACTTATATACCTCTCATTTTATTTAAAAAATTCAAAGTTAACAAAAATATTGGCTTGATGAAGATGAACAGTAATGAACCAGACTACAAGCACCTTGATTTGCCATATTGAAACCACAGTCGACGTAGATAAAAGAAAGAATAGATGCCACACAGGTTCCATTAGTTTAGGCTGTAAGACCACTGCCTAGAAAAAATAGTTTCCATTTGGGTCCATCCACGCCTTCCCGTCCGGACCTATAAATTTTAGAGTTAGGCCTTCATAAGGGCCCAAGTAATTTTCTCTTGTATAAATTTAGTGGGCAATTAATGGGCCCCTGGCACCCTCTTTCCACAAAACCAATCTTAACCGTCCAATTACCCCAGAAACCCTCCCCACCCTCCACGTCATCAACTCATAAACCCTAAAATCACCCTCCCCCTTATATGCCTCTTTTCCTCCACCCGTTATCCCCCGCTTCCCCCTGTGAGTTTTTAGGCACTTGGCTGCAACCAAACCCCAAAAGAAAACCCTAGCCAAACAACCATGGCGACGCCGAAAGAGTCTGTGCAGTGCTTCGGCAGGAAGAAAACTGCAGTCGCAGTCACGCACTGCAAGCGCGGTCGCGGTCTGATCAAGATCAACGGCTGCCCGATCGAGCTAGTTGAGCCTGAAATCCTCCGATTCAAGGCCTATGAACCAATCCTTCTCCTGGGACGACAACGTTTTGCTGGAGTGGACATGAGGATCCGTGTCAAGGGTGGAGGACACACGTCTCAGATCTATGCGATCAGGCAGAGCATAGCAAAAGCACTTGTGGCGTTTTACCAGAAGTATGTGGATGAGCAGAGCAAGAAGGAGATAAAGGACATTTTGGTGAGGTATGATAGGACTTTGCTTGTTGCTGATCCTAGAAGATGCGAGCCCAAGAAGTTTGGTGGACGTGGTGCCAGAGCCAGGTTCCAGAAATCTTACCGTTGATCAAACAAGACAGCAGGAGAAGAGGTCTTATGTTTTAATTTTGTTGGACGAAGCATTTTGATTTGGTTATGCTATGCTTATGGATTTTGTTTTAAAGTTTGTTGGATTTTAGGCAAGTCTTATGATTATTAGTATTACCTCTATGGATTCTCTTAAGTTTCTCCGTTGATTTTGACATGTTGCATGAATTTCTCAAGTTTCATGGAATTGCAATTCTTAGTTTTCAATTAGGTTTTGCTTGTGATTAATTGTTTGCATGCCTTGGTTTTAATTTGATTTCTGGATTGTGCTTAGTTTAGGAATCTCGTAATTGTTATTTGTGAAATAAATTGCACCATATTTGGCTTACTATGACAGTGATAGTATTTCCATTACGCCGACAAAAATACAACAAGGCCTAGTTTTTCGGTGACGAGGCTCATTTTTGGGGAAGATTAAGGAGGGTTGCATTTGTAAATGAACCTTTTTTTTTAACACAGATGGTTTTAGCTGGGAAATTTATTACAGGGACTCAGTGGGTGAGGACAAGTCTGCTTGTAAAATGTTGGGTAAGCACAGGTTAGGAATTTGATGTTTGATGTCTATATAGACTAATTACATGGATAATCTATTCTGGGTTATTGTGATCCTTGCTCATGAAATTAGTTTATGCCTAAGCTGGGATTCTCCAGTTAGTGCTGGGCTCGTGGTTTATAGGGTGTTTTTGCCTGATATTTTCTTGATAAATTTCTGTGCTGGATGATCCTTCTTTTGTCCATTTTTCTGTGATTCAATTAACTAAACTATGAGAAGTCCTGGGGCTGTAAAGACCAACTGATACGATGGTGATTAATCATCGAATATCACGTTGAGTTCGACACTTTGGTTGCAGAAATGAAGATCGAATCCTGTATTTTACTTTTCCTTTGCGTCCACCTTGACATTTCATAACTTCCAGGCATGATAGATTAGTAGTGAATGGGCAACCGTCAATCCTTCATTGCTAATTTGCAACAAGGATCGCCATTGCGTGGTATAAATTGTGTTTGAAAGAGGTTTCTTTGTTTGTTTTTTGAAAATTTATTTTTTATATTATCATATAAAAATAAGAATTAATTTGAAGTAAAAATAAATAAATTTACGAAAAACATGTTTAAATTTAGTGCTTTGCTGGGTTAATTTTTCGTATTAAACTTAAAACAGCGTGGTTTTGAGCCTCAAGGTATATGGTTGCTGGGTTAAGTTTTTGTGTTAGCCCGAAAACTTAGGTGCACCTTTAAGCCCGGAGATATATGGCTGCGGGGTTAAATTTTTGTATTAGGGTAATTTGAATGTAAAAGTTATTTTGGAGATTCAAATATTTAAAATGTTCTTTGAATAATGTATATATGATTTTATTGATGATGTGTGTCTCAATAGTAAAACT
Source organism: Salix dunnii (assembly GCA_015731905.1). NCBI lineage: Eukaryota > Viridiplantae > Streptophyta > Magnoliopsida > Malpighiales > Salicaceae > Salix > Salix dunnii. The sequence goes on along the minus strand of CM027668.1, from coordinate 6,281,978 downwards.
TATTTTGGAGAGCTAATTTTTTATATTATTTTAAATATAATGTAATTATTTTGTATATAATTTAATTATGTAATTAATTATATAATTAATATAAGTTATATAATTAAATAATTACTTTTTAAAAATCCTCCAACAATATAATTATTAATTTTTTAATTAATAATACAATAATATATTATCAATCAATAAAATTAACACATTAAATATAATTAATTAAAAATATATATCATTATATATAATTTAATCAAATTAATTACAAATTAAACTACTATGTCTAAATACATATCAATTAATAAATAGAATCCGGAAGAAAAAAAAAGTTTTTAATTTTATTTTAAATTCATATTTTTTTAAACCATTTAGTATTGTTTTATTTTGTTTTTAAATAATCAATAATTGTTTCGGATATATTTAAAAATTAATCCGAGAATTCTTCTCATGGTTATTTTTTTTAAATATCTGTAAGACTTTATTAAACTAATAATAATAAAAAAGCTTTAATCCAGAAACTACTCCTCACTCCTTCAATAATCCTCAATTTTGTCCCAGTCTTTACTTCTCTCTCCCCTTCTTGCTTCCCTCCTCTCCTTTTCTCCCTCAATTTCCTTTCAGTATTCGCTCAAAACAAATCAAGATTCCAGGGCTTCATTCTCGATCAACAACAACAACTAGTTGATATAAGAAAAAAAATATTAAAAAAATGAAATGAATTATTCAGGTCGATAGAGAAAGAATGCCAGAGCTACCGGAGGTAGAGGCGGCGAGAAGGGCGATAGAGGAACATTGCACAGGGAAGAAGATAAAGATGACCATCATTGCCGACGACAGTAAAGTCGTCGATGGAGTCTCGCTTTCTGATTTTGTGGCGGCACTTGTTGGCAAAACTATTGTATCTATTCTCTTCCCTCGTAAAATCACTTTTACCTTCTCATTTATCCGCATGTATATATAGCAATTCAACACAGAGCAACTATTTTTAGCTAGTCATATAGCTCACCCGGTGGAGTATCCACAGTAAAAAATAAAAAAAAAGCTAAAAAGGATGAAAATTTAGCTTCGGCTTTGCATATACATGCGTCGTTGGAGTTGCTCTTAGCCCGAAAACTTAGGCGCTTGTTTAAGCCCGGAGATATGTGGCTTTGATCCTGTCCATTCTGAGGTAGCATGAGACATAATAAGAGACAGAGACGGAGGAACCATGTTTCGTTTGAGGAATTGTGCTTGGTGGAGGTATTACCTAATAGCTAAATGACATTGATGCTGCATTGTATAAAAAATATTGAAGAAATAGACACGGGTTATGTCATTTCTGTATTGTATAAAAAATATTGTATTAATTGATATAAATTATTGTGGATTGTAATAATAAAATTATTAATTTATTTTTTAGTATGTTTTAATTTTAGCCTTAGATTTAGAGATATTTTTAATTTTTTTTATATTTATATATATAGTAAAATAACCATAATATTTTTAAATAAAATAAAAATAAAAAGTTGTCGTCAAGAATGTTCCTAGAATTTCATATTTTCAGCACAAAAATAATAATCATAATAGTCTAAAAAAAGCAAGAATTACCAAGTTGTTACTGTGGTCTTTTAGGCGATATGTTATAGCTAAACCTATTTAGCCATGTCCATTACTTTTTATATCAATTACAAATTACAAAGAAAGCTAAAATAAAATGTAAAGATATTGTTCATTAACATCCAATCGAATTGTGGATTGTAATAGTAAGGCAACAATTAATTTAGGTTTTTTTTCCCAGTTTTGGCTCCACTTTACATGGCAACAACAATTAATTTGGCAGCAATTAATTTAGACTTTTCTTCAAATTTTTGGCTTAACTTTAGATGGCAGCAACAATTAATTTGTAACTTTCTCTACTTGACTTGTAGGTTATAGCAGTCTCGTAGCAAATAATTTTCACTCTTCTTCCCATGTTTGACTCAACTTTCAGTGGGGGCATCAACATTCATTTCATATTTTTTCATTGCAAAATCATCTCTTGCTGTCGATGGTAACTGTTTATGTCAGCTTAATTAATATTTACTTTCAACGTTGATTAATGCTTTGTTATTGTACTGTGCAAATAATTATTTCATGCATCCATCACTGTTGATTATAAATTGGATTGCGGTTAATTAATGCAAACATCATTTCATGTTTGTTAACGACAAATTGAGCTGTGAAAAAACAATAAAACCCCTTGCAGTAATGCTTGGCCAACAACTATATTGAGGGTCACTTGGGAAGCAAACATTAAAATTTCTTATGCAACATTTTCTCCCTTTACATGCATTTGTTAGAGCAAAGAATGAAGAGAATGAGGCAACGAATAAAGAATGTGCCCTTTCATCTTTTACTATCATTTATTGTCTATCTGTTTGAGTTCTTTGTCCATCTCTTCTTTTCATTTAGATACATAATTTTCAACTTCGTTATTTCTTCTGCTAACGACTTTGATCTTCATTTTGCTTAGTTGTGGCCTTTCAGGTTTGGTTTCCTTTGTTTGCTATGTTGTCTTTTTCATTTGGTTATATTTCATTGCTTTTTAAATCAATTATTTGACGTGTTGTTCTGTTCAGCTATTCTTTAGATGGTCTTCTCCTCTGTCGAGTTGTTGTTGTTACGGTTAATTGTTTTTTGGGTGTTGTTGCTAATTATTTCTTATTGCTTTGCATTTTGCTGCCAGCCAAGTTCTGTTGCCTGGCTAATTCATGTTGCAATCTCAGCTCGTTCTTTTCGTTACTGGCTCTTTTCATTCTGTTTGTTTCTTTTTTATTGGGTCCAGTTGAATTTTTTGCTCTTTGATCATTGTTTGCTTTTCTTTGTCCTTCTTTTGGTTCTTGCAACTGAGAGATAATGTTGTTGTTAGCTTAGCGATGATAAAAAAAATAGAGAGAGAAAGAGAGAGAGAGTTTGCTTCTAAATCAACACCATGTGAAAAATCAAATTAAAGATATTAATTTAATGATATTTTTATGCTTATGTTATGTTTAGTATGCTTAGCAAATCACCAGCATTCGGTGTCCAAATAATGTAACCTAATAAAAAACAAATGTAGTGTTAAAAAACCCATAAACTAAGGAATTAAACTATAATGGTATACTTGCACGAAATTTATAACAAACTTTAGTTGGCCAAAATTTAAATCATGATGAAAATAAATGGATAATTGATGAAGCTCACATCTAAAATAATTTATTGCCTAATGAAAATATTCATAAAAAATCCAAACAAAAAAAAATCAACTTAGATACAGAAATCAAGAACTGTTTTTATATTATTAAATCAAAATACAATGCTAGAAGAAAATATGCAATGTTTCATTCTAAATCAACACCGTATAAATGATCAAATTAGACATTTAATTTTTGATAAAAAAAATATCTTGCTCTCCTAATTTTTTTTTCCATTGCAATATAGTTAGCAAATAAAATTTTTAAGGTTATCAATGAAAAAAATATTTTTCATTTTATTAGCTCCACTTTTAGTTTTTTTACTAGTCATGTCACCAAATAACAATTAATTTAGTCATCTCTTTGCCCTTTGTTGCCTCTCCAAATTTTATTTTTGGTTGGCTTTCATTTCTCAATTTTGTTTGGTTCAAATGTTTGACTGGTTCCTCCATTTGTCATCGCACAGTCTTGGCTTGCTCTATGTTTGTTCTTATTGTCTTCATCCATTTCCCATTAATTGTTGTTGCTGCAAGTGATAAGTTTTCTTTATTGTTGTAGTTGCTAAATTATTTGTGAATGCCTATTGCTAGGTATTCTTGCTTCAATGCTCTTTATTTCTCCCATTGTTTGCAAAATATCATAATCATTGCCACAATTTTGCTTCCTTGATTGTTGGTTTACGTTCCCTTTCTCGTATTGATTGATGAGAACTTGCTTGGAAATTATATTTTGTTGTCTTCTTTTTCTTTTGTTGTGCTGCCATCCAAATTGATGATGGCTTTAAATGTCTCTTTGAAAATTTCTGTTTCGATTTGTTGTTGCTAACTTCTATTGCTTCTTTCTTCTTGCATGTTGGATGGCTGGTTTGTTGAGTTAGTCAACAATATCACTTTGTTATTCATGACTTTCTAGCTATTTTGAATAATTTGTCCAATTGACTTACCTGTTGTATAATTTTTATACATTCTTAAGTACATATGTAGTGGCATCGATAATGTTTTTTTTTTCTTTCAAAATTGACTGGCACTATTTTTTATGTATGGTATGTTATATTTAATATCATGTGATCAAAAAATATATGACATCAAATATAAACAAAACGGGTAGGAAAATCAAGCCAAATTATTTACAAGCGTTTCGATGCACATAGACAATCTATTGATTAAATAATTTTCTAAACATTTGAACAATAGCAACATTCAGTAACTTCAATACATAAAACAAATAAATCATTTGAAATGGATTTTATTAATGATGATTTAACTAATTATATATATATAATCAATGAAAACACGCATAACAATTAATCAGTTTGTTGCATTAAAAAAACACAGCGCAGCACGCGGGCAAGTCAACTCATATTAACTAAAATATAAAATGTGTGGTTGTTATACTGCTGAGTACAATGTAGCTTTTGAGGAGTTTCACCATGGATTGTGACAATACACAAACGATTATGCTCTTAATAAGTTTAGGCATACGTGTCATTAAGTGAAGGCTCTATTGTTTTTTTTGTTCTTCTTTTTCTTTTTGTGTGATGTTGTGGGTTTTGGGTTGTTTTTGTTCAAGAGATAGGGAAGCATGGGTTGAAGAGTTTTTTCTTCCTGTTGTTGGTTACGGTTAACGATGATAAAAGGCAAAAAACTAAAAGCAAAGAAGAAAAGAATGAGAAGAAGAGTCAAAAAGTTGAAACGAGAAACTTGAGCTTAGAGTTCGAAAGGAGAGAGTGAGGAAGACCAGAAGAGGGTGAAGGTGGAAGGAGCAAAGAAGAAGAAAACGTGATGAAAGGCTTTTAAAAAGGCCGCAACTTCAATTGTTTTTTACGGCAAGTAATGTGAAGGGGGAGAAGCTAATGTTTAGTCATATTGGGAGAGTTAATTGCTGAGCTTGAGGTTCATATCTGTTTGTGTTGTGCCTTCTCGGTGACTTAAGTCTGTGGCGTGATTCTAATTTATATTTATTCAAATCATAATAAATAAGCAAGTAAAAAATTGAAATTAATCATGTTTTGGTATGCATATTTTATTTGTCTTTTTTTTTTAATTCTGGTTTGGTGTTAGCAAAAAACAATTGAAATTGATCATTTTTTGAGCTTTTTTTTTTTAGTCTTTATTTTTTGTTTGTTTTTAGTTTTTTTAATTGTTTTGGTATGCATATTTTATTTTTTAAAATTAAAATTGTTTATATATGATTCTTTTTATGTTGGTCTTTATTCTTTTAATTTTTTAAACTATTACATTGTCATTTTTTTTAAAAATCCTTTTATTTTTTTCGATCCTAAGGTTTTGATTTATTGCAGTTTTGTTCTTTAATTGGAATTAATTATATATTTTATTTTTCATTTCTACTCTTATTCTTTTAATGTTTTATTTAGTATTCATTCCTTTGGGTTTTTTTTTTTTTTTTTTGTTTTTACAATGTTTATTTTTTATTCATATTTATGCATCCATGTTTTTAGTTTTAGTTTTTGTTTTGTTTATTTTTTGTTACGTTTTTATTTTTATTTAGTTCAATTCTATGTTAATTAATGTTAATGATCGTTTTAAAATTAATATTTTTTTCTTTTTTCTTTTGTTTTTTTTAGTATTTTCTGTTTTTTTTTATCTGTTCTTTGGATCAAATAATTTATTTTATGCTTGTAATTTATTTTATTCTTCAACATAATTTTATAGTTTCAATAATAATGATATTTTTAATGATTTTTTTTATTGTTTTCTTGCTTGCTTTTTTGTAATTTTTTTTTTATTCTCGAAGACCATTTAATGACTCTAATTATTTAGGCAACAATGATGATAATAATTGTAGTTGTTATAATCTTGATAATGACGGTAACGTAACAATGAATTTTTAATGATGTTTTTTTATGGGTAAAAAATCAACGATTTATTCTTGTTGTTTAATTACCGTAGATGTTTTCACAATTTATATTTTATTATTGTGTTTAATTTAAATTAGATTATAAAATGAACTAATAGTAATACAATGAATTCGATGATTAAGGTATTCAAATCTTCTTACTTTTTTAATGACGATAATGAATTCATGCCTGTGATTTTATTGAACAAAGAAATTTATATCAATTTAAAATTTATATATTTTATTGAAAATTTATGCTCCACGTAAATTCTACATAAATTTATTTCTTTGTCTAAATTTATAGTAAAATAAAAAAAATTACACTTTTAATATTTTTTATATTAAAAAAATATTGTTCTAATCGCTGTAAAGCACGGTTAAATAACTAGTTTTATATGCAGTGGCGGTTGTATCATTGTATGTGAGAGAAGAGAGACGTTTTGCTTCCTTAAATCTGGCTCCTAAATCAGTTGTGCAATCTCCTATAGTATGACAATTTCACCTCAACATGATGAATAGCAATTGAAATGGGGTGGAAAATTTGAGACTCAGTCGGTCATGTATAAAACTTGAAGACAAAAAATCATGTTTCAGGATAGGAATATTGACATTGTTCTACCTAACCGATCTACCAAATAAATAAATAAATAAATAAATTTAGTGTTTGAAAAAACTCATATCTATACCAAACTAAATAGTAGCGTTCAAAAATAGGCTACGGATATTTAGACAAGTATTCAATACTTGATAAGATTAAGTGCAGCTATAAAATCCATATTTATTTAGGCTAGATTTGAATAATTATTTTGATTCAAGATATAAAATTAACAGCAGTTCCAACCTCTAATTAATTTGTAAATTTCCCTCTCGGTGAATAAAAAAAAAAAAGAATTTGAAGAGATTTTCATAAGTAATTGCAGCTTCCATCATCTAGTTTCAAGAATTTATGCATCATATGCACGATTGCTCATGCGAGCAATACACACCCCTAAGCTGAAATTTGATTTTGAATGTTAGGAAGACAAACACGGAAGACAAGACAAAAGCCCATCATCGCAAGCCCATTAAGCCAGGGGTAAAACAAAGCTGCTGAACCTGTTAGCTCAAAGTTAGGCCCAAAAACAAATAACGCCGAACAGCGGCGTGACGAGCCGAGCAGAGCACGAGAGAGAGTCCAATAAAACCATGGCATGCTTGTCCAAAGAGAGAAATCCTGAAAAAACACACTCCCAGTATTGTATTTTTGTGTGGGAACTTGGAACCCCCTTCCTCCATTTGGAAATCTCCATTTCCCTCCACGCGCGCACACTCTCTCTCCCACTACACATAAAGATCCATAGAGTACTCAGCTGCCTCTGCTATTAGGTATATTTACTTCTCGATACCAATACTAAGCATACACAGTTAACGCACTATCGAAGCCAAACACTTGCACAGATAGAGAGAGAGAGAGAGAGAGAGAGAGAGAGAGAGAGAGAGGTACTGTCCCTCCTTTTCTCACCAATCTTATCTTCTCGCTTGCTTAAATCTTACATCTCCAAAGATTCTTCTTCTCTATAATTGTTATGATTGATTGATAAAACTTGTGATGTGATATTACTAGATCTATTACATTTTCCACTTCTTTTCTTGATTTAATGAAAAAATTCTTTTATCTAGATCGTCTTAGCATTAGATCCAGGGGTTGTTTGTTCTCGCGTGTTATTATACTATTCATTCGTCCATTTTAATTGCTTTTGTGTACCTCTCTGTTTTTCTTAATGTTATTCGTGCTGTATTCTAATCTAGAAGCAATCTCTGTGCCCGAAGTATTAATAAGTCGATAGTTTTTTTTTTTGTTTGCGAGATAGAAAATTGGGTGGATGATATATAAATGAGTAATATAGGTAGAAAATGGGATGGATATATCATTTCCACTGAAAAATTGAATTTCTTTTACGTAAGGAGTGATGACGTATTTTAGATGTAATAAAATGGGAAATCTGTGCAATTATTTACATTGAACTAATATATTAATGGCATGCGAAGGTTTGATTGCATCTCATTTGTATTTTTTTAGTTGAAGTTTGGAAATGATTTATGTCACATGACCCTCCTTATCCTTATGTTTTTAATGCAGATTTTTCAGATCGAATTAGCCTTAGCATTTTGGTATACATTTATTTTTTTTACTTTGATGACTTGTTGGGAATAAAACAACGTTCAGATATACTTTCATGGATATAGAATCTAGTCCGTAGTCATTATTATCCCGGTTTTGCTCTTTCTTAGCGCCTCTGTAAGCATTTTGTCTATCTAAATTTTGAAATTTCTTAGTTTCTTCACTTCATCAAGCTTGAGAATTGAATGGCTAAGCATTCTTTAACCTTGATTTTGTGAATATGCTATCGTTCTTCTTTGAGAATATTTCAGTCCATGTCTGCAGGTTTCTCTGAAATGGATGCCACTGAATCAAAGTCTCAGCGCCGACCATTTTCAATAAAGCTGTGGCCCCCTAGTCAAAACACGAGACAAATGCTTGTGGTTCGTGTTACCGATAATCTCACTACTAAGTCAATTTTCACCCAGAAATATGGCAGTCTGAGCAAGGAGGAGGCTGAGGAGAATGCAAAAACAATTGAAGATGTTGCTTTTGCTACTGCAAATGAACACTACGAAAAGGAGCCAGATGGTGATGGAAGTTCTGCCGTGCAGCTTTATGCCAAGGAATGCAGTAAGCTAATCTTGGAAGTTCTCAAAAGAGGCCCTTCTAGCAAGGATGAAAAAGAAGTTTTGGTGTCTGAACAAGTAAGTGTACCCCATGACACTGTGTTTGATATATCTAAAGGTGCACGATCCTTTATTGAGGCGAAGGAGGCTGAGGAAACACTTGAGCCATTAAAGGAGCCAGGAAATTCTTACACTAAAATATGCTTTAGCAATAGAAGCTTTGGTCTAGAAGCAGCTCGTGTTGCTGAACCCATTCTGGCCTCCATTAAGAATCAGCTGAAGGAAGTCGATTTGTCTGATTTTATTGCTGGAAGACCAGAGGTAGAAGCACTTGAAGTTATGAATATATTCTCCGCTGCTTTGGAAGGTAGCATTCTTAAGTCCTTGAACCTTTCAAATAATGCCTTGGGTGAGAAGGGCATTAGGGCTTTTGGGGCACTCCTTAGGTCACAGAGTTGCTTAGAGGAGCTCTACTTAATGAACAATGGCATCTCTGAGGAAGCTGCAGAAGCAGTATGTGAAATAATTCCTTTGACAGAGAAGCTCAGGGTTCTTCAGTTTCATAACAATATGACCGGAGACAAAGGAGCACTTGCCATCTCTAAGGTTGTGAAGCGTTCCCCCTTGCTGGAAGATTTTCGATGTTCCTCCACAAGGGTAGGCTCTGAAGGAGGCGTTGCCTTATCTGAAGCACTTGACACTTGCACCCATTTGAAGAAGCTCGATTTGCGAGACAATATGTTTGGAGTGGAAGCAGGAGTTGCTCTGAGTAAAGCTCTTTCCAAATATGCTGGTTTGACAGAAGTTTATTTGAGCTATCTTAATTTGGAAGATGAAGGTGCCATGGCAATAGCTAGAGCTCTAATGGAATCAGCTCCCTCACTGGAAGTTCTGGATATGGCTGGAAATGACATAACAGCTGAAGCTGCTCCTATCGTAGCTGATTGTATAGGAGAGAAGCAACATCTTACCAAGTTGAACTTGGCTGAAAATGAACTCAAGGATGAAGGTACTATCCAGATCAGTAAGGCCATAGAAGAAGGCCATCTCCAGTTGAAGGAAGTTGATATGAGCATAAATTCTATAGGAAGGGCTGGGGCTCGAGTCTTGGCAAGGGTAGTGGTGCAGAAGCCTGAGTTTAAATTTCTGAATATTGATGGGAATTTTATTTCAGATGAAGGCATTGATGAGGTGAAGGAAATGTTTGAGAAATTCCCAGATAAGCTTGGATCCTTTGATGAGAATGATCCTGAAGGAGGTGATGATGAGGAAGAATCTGGAGAAGGTCTAGTGGATGAGCCTGAGTTGGAAACGGAACTGGAGAAGCTTGAAGTTAACAAAGAGGAATAAAATTGTGCTTTATTTGAGTATCTTTCTTTAGCAGATTCTATTCCTTGGTAGTAATCTTTGGCACACATTGATGTAGGAGACAGTGGCAGCATTTTGGATTGACTGTTCTCTTGAATCGTAGCTTGCATTACCAGGACAGTTGCTGTGAGCTGTGATCGGCATCAAAATCATAATTGATGTTGTCTGTAGCTTAGGTTTAGTGAGATCTCTCCATGTTTCTGTATTATCCTTGTATCACATTTTGTCTGACTGGGGCTTCCAGAGTTTAGTTGATTAAAATGTGACGGCACTCTATAATGGATAATAATGCCCGGACTTTCAATCTCTGTTCTCCATTGTTGAGCTTTTGCTATCTATAATTTCGTACATTATTAACAAAACCTCTAAAACATGTGAGAGATTCACAGTATCTTAAGATGGATTACTGTGGTGCTGCTCTCGAGTGAACAAAGATTAATCATTTTTACTAGTAAACTGTCACCACGCCACTTCAAATGGGACGGGGTGTTTTGGTCTTTTACACTAGTTTATTGGGTCGATGAAAAAATTATACGGTTTTTTTTTTTTTTTTTTTTTTTATAAATCAGTTAAATTTATAACTGTTGTCTAAGATTTTTCTTGATTTTTTATAAGTTTATTAACAGCAAAAGTATTTACTTGCCATGGGTCAGGTTGCTAGGTAAGGGTATTTGGGGTTTTCAAATATTCATGAATATTGAAAGATCTTTAACCTTGAAAAAGATTTTAAAAAAAGCTTTGCATTTGATGATTGAACAATTTGTAAATTTACTTTGGTATTTTATGTAATCATCAAGGTTATAGAGGATATTTTGATATTTTAACATTGTTTTGGATATTTTTTTATTGAGAAAAACTACTAGCACAAATTGAATATGCATTAGCGAGTGAGTGATGTTTGTATCATTTAGACGATACATGCGATATCATATACTCAGTTATGTACTTTTTCATTTGAAATGTTTAGTGATAATTTATGATGATTGTATTATTGTTGTTGGTGGTTATGCATATCTTTTATTAATATAAGTTTTTTTAGTTGTTGTATTTATGTTTGATTTTACAGGATAGTATTTTGATTCATCTATGGAACAATTTATATTCAAATTATTTTTATTTTTTAAATAATATTGTTGATATGTTTGGCCTTGCATTATATATATATTTTTTATTTAGGTAGTTTTATTTGTATTTATCTTTTAAGTCATGAGTTTTTTAAGAAATAAATTTATTTTTTATTGATTTAAATAAATAAATTCTGTGAACATAATTGAATGAATGTCTCATTTTATATCATTAAATATCTTAATATGCATTCATTTCTTTTCTTGAGTTTTTTTTTTTGGTTATTGTTAATAATTTTTTTATTTACAATTTTTTTTATAATAATATATTTAAACGGCCTGCATACCAAATATTTTTTTTAAAAAATAATGATCCGCGGTCCGGGTAAAATGGCTAGTGTTATATCTATTTATAGTGGTCGAGTTGCTTTAGAAAAGATTTTCGCTTTAGCTTACAACCTTCTCGATCAAAATTCAAAGACACAAAACCTGTGATGAACGAAGAAAAGGTGCGTGTTGGTTTCTTGAGGTTTGACAGTCGAAAATAATAAGATTTCCACGTGAAAATAAGAGAGATGAACGCCAGATACTTTCCTCGTCAAAAGCCTTATTCCCACATGAAAAATCATCTTGAAAGCCATAAATAATAATAAACGTGCACTTCATAAATTAGGGGATCTCACATGATTGCCAATATGTTACAAGTGCCAACGAATACAAGTGGTGATAGCCATGCAGATATCTAGGTTCACCGTTCACCATGCGATCTTATGCCCTCACGTCTTGAATGCCGCTGAAATGTGATGATAATAAGAGAGATCTGCCAATAAATAGGGAAAATGCTGCATTGACTTCTGATGTTACAAATGCTAGAATCAATGGAGATGGAGCAGGCATGGGAGCAACGCCCTTAAAGGTGGCGACTTCGTAGGACAACACTGGTGGCCCCAAAAAATCCTGGCGCAATGCAGCAGCAATCAGAAAAGCAACGGCTTAGGGGTGCTTTTGGATAATCCCATCACTGAACTGCGACGACATTTTGCTCAATTACATCATGCCCAACCATTTCCTTTTCCGTTGGAACTTTGCCCTCTAGAATTTGATGATGAACTTGGAATAACATAACTGGATCTCTTCTTCTTATAGGTATTCCAAGTAAATATATGCTTGTTCCATCCACTTTCTCCACTACCTTGTTCAGATTTTTCTGAAACATGATAGTCTGGTTTTTGGGTGACTGCCTCATCAGACTTGGGTCTTTTGGGGACTGAAGCGTAGGTATCCACACTTGTGCCCTCACTTGCCACGGGAGTGTTTTCATTTCTCATTTCCAGAACCTTTTTGTCTGTTCCTGCACTATTGCTAGCAGAATCATTGGCTTCAGACGGAGTATGTTCTTGTTTCTTCCCTTTACTTGACAGTTTGGACATGTCTTCTCCATTTTCGACAGCCTTTATCCATTGTAAATCACTTAATGTGTCACTGTATATTACCTCCTTTCTTCTCCGTTTTCCCAAGACACCAGTACTATTCTGCTCAAAACCTTTGGCCTTATCTTCCTTATCCGGTGCTGGATATGCCCATTCTGGTACCTCTTGCTCTTCCATGAGACGAGATCTGTAATCCTCTTTTTTTCTTCTATCCTTGTCCATATCCTCAAAAATCCGAAACTCTTCTTGAGAACGGGCTGCAAGGCGGTTGATCTCTCTCTCACTTGGGACATCTGTTCCGAGTGAGCTAGTTCCTCTACGCATGATCTCCTCTAACATGTCTTTTCTGTCCTGAGCTGCATATGCAAGGACATGCCACATTAATGCGTTGTTCAGTTCAACCAAAAGGAGCAGAAAAAGGCTGGCAGAGATTGAGTCCAGCTCATTATGATTCCAACCATCAAATTTACAAGAAGATTCAGTTGAAAAGCAAAAGATGCAAGTGACTAATTCCATAAATGATGGGGAACATAATGTTGAGAAGGAAAAATGAGTAGACCACAGGTTCCTATGACACAGTTCTTCGATATCTGAAACCCTGACTGTAAAACAGCTGGAGAATATAAAACCAAGTCAGCCAACATACGGACTTGCTACCTTATCCTATTCAGTAGTTGTAGCAGGTCCAAGATATTGTCCAGACCAGTGCGCTTGCTGCAGTCCTGGTTATTTACTCTATTAATAATTATAATTAGCGGTTTCAAGCATGTACACGTGTATTTGATGCTACAACTTTTTTTAGATTAAATCAATGATGGCATACCTATCAAAATAACATTAATATACTTGAGCATATATGATCCACAGTTGTCAGAGCAAAAAATATGAAAATTATCCAGCAGAATGCAGTAAATAACACCTTGCCAATAAGAGAGTAATGCCCCTGGTTAGAGCAATAGCAGACAAGAAACATTTCCTTCTTTACTAAATGGATACTTTCTAGCTAAATGCATGGAATTCGAGTAGGGTATACCTGTGGATGTTGTATTAAAAAGTCCAGCCTGGATGACCTTGGCATCAATGCCCTTCTTCTGTTTTGCACGCTCCAAGATTACCTCTTCAACCGATCCAACACTAACCAAAACAAAAACTCTGACTTCCTTCTTTTGTCCAATACGATGGGCACGATCCTCTGCCTGCTGGTCCATTTGGGGATTCCAGTCACTATCAAAAATTATTACAGTATCTGCTGTTTGTAAATTCAGACCGAGACCTCCAGCACGAGTGCTCAAAAGGAACATGAAGTAAGGAGAGTCCGGAGCATTAAATTTCTTTAGTAATGTTCCTCTTTCCTCAGTTTTGGTTGAGCCATCAAGTCTAAGATACTTGTAATCATGAAGTTGCAAATAAATTTCAAGAATGTCCATAAGACGAGTCATTTGTGAGAAAAGCAGGACTCTATGATCAGTTGCATGGAGTTTTGGGAGTAAGCGGTCAAGTAGTTCAAACTTCCCAGATGCTCTCATGATTTCATCCTTCCTCCACATGTTATAGTCTCCAACAAAAAGGTATGGGTGGTTGCAGCACTTCCTGAGCTGCATCGTCAGATTCTGTAGACTCTTAGATTTCCCAGATCCTGTAAATCGATGTTTTCTCATTAAGTTCCAAGTTTCAGCACTTTAAGTGAGTAATTCCACAAGATGGATAAACACCACCAAGATACTCAATGATAAGGTCATACACAGGTGAAAAAACATATGTAAATCAGATGAGGAAAATGAGCAAGCATAGCATGCATCATAGAGGAAAAACATGACTTCAAGTTCTCTGTAGAAAGTGGAAGATGACTGATGATATAACAAATACACAAATGGTCATGCAATCTCACAGAAAAATTCGAAGTGGTAGCTAATTAGCATTTCAAATGAGTCCCGGCGCTTCTGTGAGGGGAAAGGAAAGGACAGGGAAGACCCAAAAAAACTAGCAGCTATTCCTTCCAAAGACAGTAAACATAGATCACAGGAAAGGCCAAACAATCATAGCATATAATGACAAAAAAATCAAAATTGCACGCACAAACAAAGACTGTTAAAGAACACTAAGAAACAATGGGTAGCAGAAGCGACAAACCAGTATGCAGCCCAACTCTGCCCATCTCTGTAACTTGCTGGTAATAGACTTTCTGCCATGCTGACAAATCACATTTTAGTATAACCTGAGTTTTCCCAGGAAGGTATTTCTCCACCTCATCTTTTTTCCTCCTCAATATGAATGGCCTTATAACCTGAGAACCATGGAAATGAATCATGATAAAGGGCCAAGGAGACTGCAAAACAAATTTGAAATTTCAAAGGGGGCCTACATTATGCAAACGACGAATGATCAATAGCTGTTCTTCATCTGTGAGAGAAACTTCACACCGATCAGCAAAGGGAGCATTAAACCACTCTTCAAATTTATCCTCAGAATTAAAAATATGCGGGAGGAGAAAATTAAGCAAGGACCAGAGTTCCTGCAAGCTGTTCTGTATTGGTGTCCCAGTCAATAGAAGTCTGCGCTTAACCTGATAGCTGCATGCGAGTTAAAATTCAATTAGAAAAGCCTTCACCATGTCTTATGTAATCATGTCCAAGTATTATTGGATTCCAATAAAACTGACATGAGAAATCTTTGCAACTTCTCAACAGAAAAGAGAAACCACCTCAAAACACATTGCAGAGTATCATGCTAGTACCCAGATAATCACAATTTGAATCTTATTAAGTAAAAAGATAGAAAAAAATAATTTTCAATTATTTCATAAAAAGAATCAGTATAGCAACAGAAAAGAAACAATCCAAACAAGTATCCTGATGCTGTCCACTGATCCAGGCATTAACTGAACAGATCCAGTATACTCATACAGTCAGCAGACAAAAGCTAATTAAATTCCTAGCACTTTTTATGGAAAGTACATTTTTAAATCCAGGAGCTGTTAAGATCCATGCCTAGCCAGCCATCATGCTGCTACTAAAATTTTTCAATGACATGAGCAAATGCCATGCACCCATGCAAACAATTGATGCATGTAGCATAGAAAAGGCATAGAAAGAGATTCAGCTAAACAATTATAAAAACTGAACATAGAGCTCACGAGGACAAAAATAAACTTCAAAATAAAAAATAAGGCAAGTTAGTACACATTTAGCACCATACCCTGCAATAGTCTTTGCCAGAGCACACTCATGATTCTTTAATCGATGCCCTTCATCAACAATCATGTACTGCCATTGAATTTTTTTCAAAAATGCTTTATCTCTCATGATTAGATCGTAATGTGTGATCAACACCTGAAGGTTCCCCTCTCTTGATAGCTGTTCCCTTATTGCCTTTCTCTCCTCTAGACGTCCATCATAAAGAAAAGCTTTAATCCTGGATGATGAAGAAGAAAATACATGAGAAATTTTGAAGCAAACTCCACATGAGCATGCTTACTCACACACATACACCCTGAGAAAGAAACAAGGTAAATAAATATTTTTGCATACTCAGCCTCTGAAATCCATGATGAGAATTCATTGATCCAATTTGGTAGCACAGCCTTTGGAGCAACTATCAAGTGTGGTCCACACACACCCTTTTTTTCCTTGAGATATGCTATCAATGAAATTGTTTGTATTGTTTTCCCCAGCCCCATTTCATCAGCTAAAATCCCATTTAAATTGTTGTTGTATAAAGACAGCATCCATTGAAGCCCTTCTAACTGGTATGATCTCAGTTGTCCACCTTTAAGTATGTATGGCTGCTCAATTACCTGCAATACAATGTACAGTTAGATTCTCTGATTAACAGCAGTATGAACAACAAAAGTTGCTTGGAATTTACAATCACCATTCCGAACCTTAAAAAATGTGCATGATCTAACAGCACCAATGATCAAAGCTCAATATTAGCCACATATATGAAGATGCTGTGATGGGAAGATATACCACCTATTCTGAATTCGTATCTTGTTTTGGCAGTTTAAAGAATTTTTCTTCCTATAAAGCACAAAAAGAGCTCAAACAAGGTGGCACTTTACACGGTCTCATATGTTGAATCCTTCCTAGCATATTCTACAAATGATAAAGGTAGAAACATAATATTTGTGCTTCGGACAAAAAATGTGTAACTGGCAGCTTCTGTAACTCTGATAGACAATGCTTTTTTTCTTTGAGTCAATGAGAGAAAGAACAGATTGTTAAAGGACGGTTAACCTCCCATTGTATAGTCCAGGGTATGATGGATCTTCCAATGAACAGGAAAAAAATGTTAAAAAAAGTTTTCCAGGTCTTCATTTGAGCAGATAATTTTTGCTTTCCAGTTTTACAGAAAAGTGGAAATCAGAAAATCTATTTTCAAACAAAAAGTTACACCTCTAACCAATAAGAACATTTTGCAGCAGGTTAATCTTTGTTTTTTTGGAAAGTTAAAATACTTTCCAAAACACACCCAAAGAATTTTTGTTTGCACCTAGAAGTAAACTTGACTGGTGTGATATCATTCTTTTTGCTACCCTTGTTTTGAAAGCTTCGTTGTCTCTTCCTCCTCTCTCTCCAAATTCTGATGCTACACTTACCAAGTATGGTTCACAGCACATAAGCAACCTCCACATTCATCCTTTCCTTCTCTAACCACCTCCAAACTCATCCCATCATTATCCTAGCATAAACGATCACCTCGAAAAAATTTCCAGCTCTTTATACACTAAACCTCTTAAAATAAACCACAAAACTCATTATTATTTAGCTGCTGGCAAATAAAGCCTTCATCAATCTCTTCCAACCAACCTTTAGTTCAGACATCATTTCTGCAACTGACAACAATCCGCAATGCCTCATCAAATTACAACCCCTAAATCTCCAGCTTAACAGCCATAGACTATTGCAAAATGCAGAGAGCAAATTCCCATAACCTGTCCACATCTGAAGCATAGGACCCTCACAATTTTCATGTCCTCAAACTAGACAACATTTAGCCTATAAATCAACCATATTACCCATAAACCAAAAGAAAATACAAAATGAAGCAATCCTTGCAACAAAACTCAATTGTCTATCCATCTCAAATAAATGGGGAAAAGCAATACTGAAGACCAAACCTGCTTAAGCAAGATCTTGTAAGGTTTATCAGGACATAATCTTTTGCACAAGACAGCCACTTATAAGACCCAATTTCATGTGCTTGGACTCAAAAGCTAAGACAGGTTGCCAAACAATCAAGCTTGGGGGAGCTGCTATAAGGGACCAGTCCATGAATAGCTTAATCCTTGAGCATTTATTTGCAAGCAATTAACTCTCATCTAGTCATTCTCACAAGAGCATGGCAGTCTAAACACAACAACTAGCTTACTCATTGCGGAGACACACAAAATGATTGGAATTTAAACCATGGAAATCAAATAAAAGATCATAGGAAAACCCATAGATAAAATGATGCAGAGAATAAAGATTCACTATTTACCTTTTCCTGAATTGAATGAATGGCTGAGTTGTACTGTCGTTGGCCTTCAAGCAAATCACCAGTATCATCATTAAGATTAGAATCACTGATGACATCTTCCTCAGGATATGTATCTAATGGACTTTCAATCCTTGAAGCATCCAGCTCCGGTGAATCAGCTTCTGAGTCTCTTAAAGGTTCAATGCCATCTGAATGTTTTGCATCTTTTTGGCGCTTGACTGCGGCTCCCAAGTTAACGAGTAGAGTATTTGTTTCTTCAAGAAGCATTGTAAGTCGCTCATTCTTGCTCTCCTTTACTAACCTCATGTAAGCTTCTTGATCATCAGCCTTCAGGGCTTGGAGCCTCAGTTTCTCTGCCCGAGTAGCACGCTGCCTTTGCCTTCCATGCCACGCCTGTCAAAATACGATAACATAATTTGCATTCATCTATCATATGCTATACTAAGAATAGTAATAAACAGTCAACCTAATAAATTAACATCTCATCTTCTGGAATTACAGAAAAACATTATGTAATTAGTCACAAGACAGATCCATCACAGAACTCAATTTAGCTGTACATGAATATTCTAATGGCAAAGAAGACTTAATTTCATATTAAGAATGCTTTAAAGCTTGCCATCTAAACTTTTCCTTTGGATGTGATAAGCAATCCCCTCTCCCCTACTAACTATATGTAATTCATTCAACTCCTCCTTAGCTATCCCTTCAGTTAACCATATAAATTCCAGGTATAAAACGTTCAGAAACCCCTTATCCATGCAAATGTCCACACTACTCAGTTTTATATTAGCAGGAATGAAGTTAGTGGCAAAATAGAAAGACAATAGAATACCTGGATCCCGTCATTCCTTTGCTTTCTCCTTTTCAGAGTAGCCTGAAGTTGCAGTTGGAACTCTCTGACAGCGTTAAGTATTTCTGCAAAAAATTTTCTTTTTCTAGTCTCCACATGGTTCCTTTCTTCCTCTTCTATCCTTGACAACCTCTGCATTGAAGATTTTCACCAAGTGAGAGCATAGACCAGAAAGCAAACGAATTTTATTTTCTTAATTATCTTATTGTGGTAAATCTTATTATTCAAAGCCCAATTTTTTTTCATCTCAACTTACTACATTTCTTCTGAGAAGATAATTATCTTTAGAGAGAGATAATTTTATTTCAGTTGACATCATATTCCAATGATCGACAGCTAAGATTGATACATAACATCAGTTTAGAAATTCAGGACCCCATCAACACCATCGAGTTGTGTATTTTCACCTTAGTTAATCAGACAATAGGATATTCTAGCAGATATTATATACAAATGCCCACATTCCGAAATTCCCCCATTTGTAAGTGAGATAAGTTTCACACAGAGATGATGAACATAGAAGAACTAACCTCAGCATCTCGTTTCTTTCGGAATTGATCATCAGCTTCCATGGAAAAAGCATCCCCTATACCGTATAGAGGACGAGGCAACCGCATCATACCCCAATCAAAAAGTTGCTTGTCAGGAAACATACAATTAAAACGAAGCCAGTACTCTGAACTCACTTCAGATCGAACTTTGTTTTGCAATTCTGCTAGCTGCCAAAAAAAATTCATCCCTCAATTTCCAAATAACAAAGTGAACAGAGCCCATCTGTCACCATGGTTCCAAAAGCCCCTTTAGCAACATGTCTAACAAAAAATGTAAGACACTAAAATGAAACCAGCCAAACACTTCATTGGAGAAGCATCTTGGAGAAGCATCAAACAGTATTAGAAGAACCAGATGTTACCTATGTCAAATCCAGATTGCAACTTCTAATGTGTCATGTATAAGTACAAAAGGCAAGCATGAGCTTGAGAGAACTTTTCAGAGCAACTTTAATGAATCTAACTTACCTTGAGTCCATGAAGTTCAAGTAAACATTTCATCTGCAGGTCTTCACCTCTGGTTGAAGGCAGTTCTGATCCAACACATAAAAAAACATCAATAAAACCTCATCATCAATAAATCCTTTCCAAGAATTATCTACAAGGACAAATCAACAAATAGTGAAAGTAAACTGTTAATATTATTAACAAGTTGCCAAAATAACTGCCAACCAAAAAAAAAATCAATAAGCCCCAATATCAGCAGGCATAGCAGCCCAGCTCTGTGAATAAGGTATCTTAATCAAGCACCAACAATACGCTAAATCATGAGGACAAGCAAACAAACTGAATTAAAATTACCTTGTGAAGCATTTCATGAGCAAGACAAAATAATGTGAAATACTGAAAGTAAAGATTGTGTGCAAGAAATAGCAACCTTCGAGTTCATTCAAGCGATGCAAGATATGGCTTTGATATCGATTTTCCCTTGATTCTGACAGAGAAAACCCCGACATGCAATTTGGCCTTCGCTTTGATAGTGCATCCTCAAATTCAGTCATCAAATCCATTCTAATGGAAATCCCAGGGTTATCCTGCTGTGTAATGTTAAATCCAAATTCCAGAAGCTAGATCAGAAATGACAAATTAACACGTGAATTACAGACTTCAATTGCAATATCAACTTCAAACAGCTAGAGCAGTTAACAGACAAATCTCAGACAAATCTCCATTGGAAAGAAACGCTGTACAGTAGGGAAAATAAAAAGTTGACGTCTTGTTTCTCAATGTAAGAGATTATACAACTCCACAATAAAAAGCCTGTGAGGAATCCAGAAAAGAAAACCGAAACTCCTCCACATGTTAGTCTTTAAATAAGATAACACACCAGTGAGATCATTATAGAAAAGAAAAGGGAACCACATAACTTTTCAACAATAAACGCGTATATCTTTAATAAATACTGTCAGCTTTGATAGTCCACTACAAAGACACTAAACATACATATCTAGCCCAGAGATTAAAAATGACAAAACAAATTCCTAGCCGGCAACCACAAAGAAATCTAACCCTAACAATTCTCTACCTTGCGTAACTTAATCGACACAACCACAATATTGGGGTTGAAACGGAGTGCAATATTAGTTACATGATCCATAATAGTTTCACACAGGCCACGCCAAACAAAAGATGACAAGAAGCAATTTCACACATAAGGACAAGGAAACACAAATTGACAAGAAACCAAAATCCCTAACCAACCCTAAACTAGAAATTCTCCTTTACACCGCAAAATCTCTTTTTAAATAAAAAAATAAAACACCCCTTCAGAAACCCCAAATTTCCAAACTCGTGACACGAATTCCCAACAGAGCATCCAAATTGCAACCAAAAACCCAGATTCAAAAAATTAAACAAACTCCATAACCCAAAACCTAAAGGGTATCTCGAGAAAACATACCAATTGGCTTCTCTCTTGTGCCCCACCGTCAAAATCAGCGTTGTCGACATCTGAATAGATTGATGAGACGGCGTTGAAAAGATCAGGAGGGAGGGGGATATTACGGGAGACAAAATTGAGGGCGGAGATCAGAGATTTGGTCTTCTGGACATGGTCTTCTGGTGAGGAGGAGATGGAGGCGGCTGGAGAGTCTTGTTGATGGTGGTGCTCAAGCTGAGCAACCATGGTGATTGGCGGGAAGGATTTTAACGGTCTCTTGTTTTTATTTTAAACGGTTTTTGTTTTTTAAGGAACACAAACACGCTTTGAGCTTACTCACTCTATAATTTGGCAAACTCCTTTCCTGTCTTCGGCGTTTTCTCTCGCTCTTTAATTTTTTTTTTTTTTTGGGGAGAGAGTAGGGGAGAGACATGCGTTTTGGGTTAGCTACTTACTGTATTCCCCTTCACTATATATATTTCTCACCAAACACGCCTCTATTTCTGTTACATTACCGAAATGCCCTTGCTAGCCTATCTGATCCCGTATCCGGCCGAAAGCCTGCCCCCATTCAATTTAAGATTCTTTGACTGGGGCGCGCTGCTTCCTCCGTTCTCGTGCTCTCTCTGATTTTGGATTTTTACTTATTTATTTTTCAGATGAATTATATTGGCAAAAATATCAGTTTTTATGTTAAATTGAAAAGGTATAATTAAAAGAAAATACAGTCTTAAAAAATAAAAACCTCTATGTATGTATGCATGCATGTATGTATGAGTGCCATATATTAAAAATGTGGAGGGCATTTGACATGGTTGTTAACTAGCTTTTTTTCCATGCGGGATGATTTTGAAAATCTTTTTTTTTTAATTTTATGATGATAATAATTTAAATTTAAAAAAAATTATCTTTCCAATTATTTATTTTATCAAAATAAATAATATTAAAAATTCCAATAATATAAAATTCAAGAAAAAATATATCCTTTTAATCTAAATTTGATATTTTTTTATTATTGTATTTCTTTATTTTTTAACAGAAATATTTTTCTAATCACATTAATTAATAGATTTGTAAATATTACATCATGGTGGGTCAAGAAAAAAAATTAACATAAAAATGCAAGAGCAAAAAAAATCTAAGTTTCTAGCTATTACTTCAATTGAGAGTTTAAACTTTAAATTGCATGAGAGAAAAAAATCCAACAACAATAAATAAATTATTAAAATAAACAATAATGAAAAATAATAGACCTAAGTCTATATAGATTATCAAATAACTCAGTGATATACAGTGAAACTATTAAAATAATATTTTAAGAAGAAAAATAGGTGAGATGAAAAACTTGTCGTTTAGGATGATTTAAGGAAAAAAAACATGAGAAAAGTAATATTGAATCTATATGTATTATAAAACACCCCGGTGATGTACAATGAAACTATAAAAAATAAAAAACAATATATTTAAAAGGGGTGAGATGGGAAACTTATTGTTATGGGTATAATATTGAGATAATCTCGTAAAACAATAAAAATTTGAATGATAAAATTAAAATAAATTGTTTTTCTTAAGAAAAAAAGGTCAACCTGCATTAATTTTTTTGAAATTGGTGATTTTGATCATAAATCCCGAGTAACCTAATAGAAAGCAAATCTTAAAAAATAACAAAGCAAAACACTAAAAAAAGATAAAAAATAAGAAAACATGATTTTTAAAAAAATAAAAAAATAAAACAAACCTTCTAAACTTGACCTGGTTTTTAAACCCATAACCTGTAAAATTCTAAATCTAAATTCAATACAAAAGCTTAATAATCAGCTACTTTAATTTTGAAGGATGAGATCATTAAAAAAAATATATATCAATAAAAAACCTTACAAAAACAACAGATCAAGGATAAACTTTGATAGAAAAAAAAAAAACTCAAATGGGATAAAATGTGAAAAATTTTTTATAAAATAATCATAAACAAAATAAATATCAATTAAAATAATGATTATTAAATATGAAAGATTATAAAGTCATGGGATGGTGAAATTTTAAAATGTTTTATAATTTGATAAATTATTTACAGGTTCAAACATAGGGTGAAATTTAAACACAATTTTAGGGGGTAATTCAACAAAAAAACAAATCATAAAAAATAATTAAAAATAAAAATTGCTGGTAAAATCCCATACCTTGGTTCATTCAAAAAGTTTAATTCCTGATCATTTTGTTTTTGAAGAATGAAATTAGAGGGAAAAAATATCAATAAAAAAACTCTTAAGAAAAAGAAACAATAATGACATAACAAAATGGGGATAAAACTTGAGAGAGAGAGAACCTAGGAGGATGAAATTTGAAAAACAAATCCCAACTAAAATAAATAAATTAAAAAAATAGGAATCAATTTTAAAGATTAAAAAAATAAGGGGTGAGATTAAAAAAGTTGTGATTTGATAGATTGTTTATATTTAAAAAAACAATAGGGGTGAAATTAAAAAAAAAAAAAAAACATGTGTAATCTTACGAGGGGGGCAAAGAAGAAAAAGAAGGGAAAATAATCGTTGGCATCAAACCATAAATGCTTTTAGTATGCAGATCATACATCGTATAAAGGGCACTGATATCTTCCAAGAATCATCCACGCCTATAAGTTTTTTAGATAATCCCTTACAAAAACATTTATTATATAGTTGTATATAAAAGCATCAAAGTAGTTATACTGATAAAAAAAAAAAAAAAAAAAAGGAACTAGAACACCTTTGAGTAGAAAGTATTTGATTTTTTTTTTATTCTAAAGTTAAAATAGTAATTTTATGGTACAAAATAAAATAAAAATATATATCCTTATGCAAGATGTTTAAGACAATTGTGTCATTGTAAAAAAAAAAAAACAATAATGTCTTCAATACCTAATTCCTTTAAAGGAAAAAATTATAATTACACTATTTCAGCAAACAATATTATAAATCTTGTTGTGCTAAAAGAAAATTATTTTATTATTATTATTTCTAGATAAAAACCTAACATGATACTAAAATAAAAATCTTTAAAAATATTATAATAACATTTCAATATTTATAAATGTGTTGTTGGAGGGAAAAAAAAAACTAATCCACATGATAAAATTATGACAACATATATTAAAGCTTTAGAAAACAATAATTTAATTTCAATGGTGTATTCACTAGTTATTTTCTTACACCAGACACATAATAATTGAAAAAAAATAACATTTTCTTAAAAAAAAATATAATATTATTTGAAAATAGGGACTAAATTGAATGATATTTGAAACCACATAGTTTAACTTTTTTCTACAGTGCATTTGACATTTTTTTTCTTAATGAAAAAAGAAAAGAGCTAAACCCAAGCACTTAGCCCAACTAAAAGGCCTAGTGTGTGTCGCTTCACCAGACCATTCTTGCATAAAGGGTTTCTTTATTTTTTTAAAAGGTAAACGATGTGTTGTCAATCAACCTATATTTTAATTACCATTAGATTTTTTGGTTTTAAAAATCTATTTGTAACACATCTGAATCCAAAATAGACAATAAACATCCTTAACACTCCGACAAACTAGTCCTCTTGTCTAAAACACTTTGGTTAAAAAAAAAATACAAAATCAAAATAAAAAACAAGTTATTTCTGTACCCTAATCTATATCTTGAAGCATAATGAAGGTCTAGAACTATCTTAATAAAAGGTTTTTTCGCTGAATAAAACTTGTTAACATCAAAATCAATTGTTTTATAGTTAGAATATTGTTAAATGATAAATTACTTTTTCATCTACTGTTTTTTAATTATTTTTTCTTTTGATTCTCAAATCATTGGACTGGGAAATGAATAAAACAATTTTTAAAACCAAAAAAATAATTACAGGTATATTAGAAGAAAAACAATGGTTTGAAAAAAACTTTTTCACTTGATTTTTATACGGGTCATGTGTTTTTTTATTGTTTTACAGCTTATTTCTTTCCTCGAATTTTGTCTTTCCACGACAAATTATGAAAGATACTCATAAAGTCCAGGTTTACTGGAAAAAAAATAGAAGTGATCCTAATAATTTTTCAATGGTACGTTTATTTTGTTAATATATAGCGGCAGACTTCCAAAGGTGACTTGGGGCATGTGATAATATTCTTAAAACTACGCTATATATTGGATAAGTTACGGGGTTAATCTGATGGGATCGGTTGGATTAAATTCTACAAGGACACCTAAACCGGACCGAATACTTTGTTGAGCTGATGAGAATTTTTGTATAAGTCGAGGAAAATCAACCTCTACAGCCGCTTTAAAAGAATCTTCTTGACAACCACCACCAATAGAATACAACTGTGATCCTTGTAAAATTGCAAGAATGACACCACCATGTCTGTGCCTGCAATCTTTATTAAGATGGTCACAGTTCAGGTGGAGATTGAGAAGGAGATAAGTTAAGCTTTAGTAGTGATCAGGTAAAGCCTAATCCTGAACTAGCATGTATGTCTATCATGATATCACGAGGAAGCTTCGTCTCTACCACCGCCATGATTGATAATCAGTTTTTGAATCTTTTTGAAGTAGACCAAAATGAGTAACCATCTACAAAATGAAAATGAGAAGCACGATCCAAATAAAACTGGACTGTGGCTATTAAAATGAAAATGAGAAGCCGATCCAAGAAAACTGGGCAGTAGCAAGCCAGGTTGTTGGTAGAATTGCTACATTACAGCAGTGACCACTCGGCATGTAGTCGTCAACAATAGCCAATGCTTGAATGAAATCTCATCAAAGCATAGCATGTAATAAATCAGTTGCAATTCATGTTACTGGTTGAAATTTAAAATATTGGCATTGAAGGATAGAACAACTATCACCAAAAATTCTTAGACAAGGTACTAGAAAGAATTACAAATTTCGCAACCATGCAGCTTAAGCTAGAGTAAGGAAATGAGAACTCTTGAATCTTCCACAATGCAAGCGACCAATTCCAGGATCTTCAAAATTTGTTTTTAGAAAACTCAAAGGATCAAGGGCAGAATGACCATTATACCTTGGCTGACTTCTGGTAACTTCAATGCTGAACTCTTTGCATTGCACGGCTGATTGGTTCTTGGAAATACTGAAGTGATATCAAAATTGCTTCCTGTTACAAAGATACATATTTTAAGTAAATCACATGTTTCAGTTAAAAGATAGTTATATGGATACAGAGACAACAGGCCAATCAAAGAGTACCACCTCGGTTCGAATAGTCCGACTTCCTTGATGGGGACATGTGTTCAAGTATGAATCAAAAACTTCACAAACATCTTTACCCTGAAGGAAAATGTTGAATCAACCATTGGTTAGCAACGGCCAGCATAAGCAAATGCCATCAAACAGATTTGAATCAAGTGCAAGGAGCATGAATGTATGAGAAGAGGTGAGCTGCTTTTTTCCCATATAAATTTTATGTCTTGAAAACCATATAACAAGGAAGAATAGGTAAAGAACACATCCCTAAGAGAAGGAAAAGAAAAGGCAGAGGGAACAAAATGATAAGCTAATGGCAATGGATGTTCCAGTGAAGCGATACTTTTAAGTTACTGTCTTCTTCAATATTCTCTTCCAATCCAGCAAGCCCGCCAAAACCAATCAACAGATGCCTAACAAATGTAACATACATCGAAATTATCAGTGGATCACATTTGAATAAAATGCATAGATGTTCCTACTTTATACCAGCATATGGCAGAACTAAAAAGAATATGCCCAACATAGATCACAATCCTCCTACGGCAGTGCATGGCTATCACTTGCCGAACTAAATATTGCGGTGGCATCTCAAAGCAAATCTTTATTTGATCATTTTATTAAAAAGCCAAGTGCCTTAAATTGACTCACGGTCAAGATAGAGGAATACATAGTCAACATCCCATATCCTAACCATAGTGAAGTTATGCTCTGAAAACGATGTAACTGGAGAATTTCAAGAGCTTCTTGGAACATTTTTATGTTTATGCAACCCACGCACGCACTGTATAGCTAGTGCTCAAACTCTCTTAATGTATAAATAACTTGACAAAAAAAGGAAAGAAATGGCAGGTTCATTGCACTTGAAAAACTTCTCAACAGGACATGTGCAGATGTGCCCATCAGTACTTAATGATTGCCTCCAAAGGCATATGCCAAGTTATCTGAAAAGCCCATGCCAAGTAGCCATGTATTACAAAAATCACAATTCAGCCTGATGTCTCAAGCACTAAAAACAAAGTCATCATACAATTCTGAGTGGTTACCATTAAACATGTCAATGCATCAGCAGTAAAATTGTTCAATCATTCTACAAGAAAAAAAAATTCATTGACAAACATACCTCTTATTCTTTTACTATTCAGCCTACCCTATTTGATAGCAGTAAATCCTCTAGAAAGCAATGGTATTGTGCTGGTAAATTTTCTAATTTATACGGGAGCATTTTTATTACTAGGAGAAGGGTAAAGGCTCTCCAAAAGCAACAAGTTAAACAAACTGCACAGGAAACAGAAATCTCCCCTAGTCACCAAGAAGCAACTAACCAGAGAAGGTTACACCAAGGATCTTATGCAGAACAAGAGCATACCTGAATGTAGGTAAAGAAAGCTCTGATGAGTTAATAATAAAACCATGCTCTGAGGTACCAATCAAATGATCATAGCCACCCTATGATTGACATTGTAGAAGTTGATAAAAAAACCTTCAAGTAATGACAAGCAAAAAAATATTGTACAGGTATATCAAGGAACACAGAAAAAGCTAAGAATAAAAAATCAATACCCTGTATGGACAATCCTTAAATACTGAGCTGATATTAGAAGCGTATCGCACTCTATACCCCCAATACATCCCTGCTTCCTCCCTTGGCTTTGATAATGAGACAACCTGGCGGGGTGAATCTAGATAAATGCAATATAAAATTCACAATTGTACCACAGTTAACATAAACAGAAAACTAATGCTTAATATAGGTTAATGATAAAACATTGAATCATTTTAAGAGCTAAAAACCAAGAAAAAGAATGAAATAAAATAGGTTTCTGGATCAAAGGGGCTTTAACATGGAAATATATATAAGGACCATGTATCTACTGCAGCTAAATTTATCTTTCATGCTCAGAATATTAGTTCGATAAATTAAAAGTCAAAAATGATTTTTCTACTTTTGTCTTCAGAAATATCCCCAAACAACGACGGGAAACGACTCAGCCAAAGTTCAAAACTTTAAAGCAAAGGGAAAATGAGACAGAAATTCATTTACCACCATCCAAATTGCGGTTGGTTCCCATAGCCACAGTTACTCTTATTCCAGGTTCAAGAGCTTGATTTACAACAACACTCTGCATGATTTAGCTAAAATCCATAAGAGACATAAACTTACTGGAGACCACTTGCCCATCTAGACTTGAAAGGGAAAGCATAGAAATCAGTATGAAACAAGATTAAGAAATTAACCATTGACACTAAAATGAATTGTGCAAGGCATGGAAAAGAAAGAAAAGAAAAAGATTCATGCTTTCAGACAAAATCTTTGACAGACACAAGATAAAACTAGTGCTAAGAAATAAAAACTAAATGGAAAAAGCAAACTCGGAAACATAAGAAGGTAATATCAGGTAATGAAAATGCTATAAAGATAAATAGAAAAGGAGGATTTATAATGTAGACACTCGTCTCTCACATTAGTTCTTTGCAACTGCAGTCAAGATATGTAGTGATGAAGGATTGACTTTGTAGTATTTGCATCCTCTTTGCACGAAATTGAGTTCCATTTTCAAATTAAATCAATGCTAGAGTTTCCAAAGAGTGATGGAACATCTAAACTTCAATTTGATGGTGATCAAAAACTTTCTTGTCAAGATCAAAAGTGATGGAAAATCTAAACTTATATCTGATTATGATCACAAATTTTCTTATCAAGATTAAAGTGACTTGAGTATAATAGAAAGAAGACCGTGACAAAGAAAGTACACAACTCTGGCTATGTGAATGATAGACAGCTGATACCATGCATGAGTTGTGGGTCTTCAACATTTTTTTTGTTCGACCAAAATGAACGAAAAGCAGTGAAAGCCACAGATTAGCCTGCAGAAACTTCGATAGAGCATTACCTTGCTTAAACCCACATCAACTAGTGTTTCCCCAGAGGAAAGTTTTTCATTTAGCGTGACACCTGCAATGTTATTGGAAGAAACTCAAAAATTGGCGCTAAACAGAGAATGCAAATACAAGCAGTGCACGGATGAAGTTAATATAAATGTAAAGATCACCAGAGATAATAAAAAAATAAAATAAAAAAATAAGGGGGATGAAGTATAAACTGGGTATCCTTGAAAATAAAAAGAGGAAAATGGGGAAAGCTTACCTTCCCTAAATGGAGCCCATTCATGTTTGCGCAGATGGTGTGGAGCATCAAGCGGGGGCAGCATTCCCTTGAAAACACAAGAACAACATCACAAACAGCATTAACTGAACAAGTAACAGAGGAAAAACACTTGACGCGAAACAAACAGAAATCAATAATGAATTGGTCCTTCACACACCACAAATCTTAAGTTATTGTGCTTTGGAAAGAGAGCTTTTCTTAAATACTGCGGAGTCTCTAAATACCGCAAAATCCTTGTGAAAAAAACCCCGCCACTCTCATTCTCATCTGAATTATTTTCTGTCGTCACAGTGGGATCCTCTTTCTCAGAACTACTCTTATTATCAAACACCACAACCTGTTTATATAACATAACCATTGCTTAGTTTTCTCATCAAGGAATCGATAATGAGTAAGCATTTTTTTTTTTATCAATAACAGGCGGTTAAGCCAGTGAAAATCAATATAGAAACCTCATCGATTCGAAATATAGTAGCGGCACGTGCAATTTGACCGGCAAGCTGAAATCGAAAACAGAAAATTAAAGACAATTAAATATAGAAGAAAAACTAGAAATGCTAGGATAGAGAGGGTAAAGTACTCGAGTGGCGAGTTCGAGAGACTGAGCGTTATTGATGATGGAACCAGAAACCGCTATGCTGACTGTAGGTATTTCCTTTGCTTCTTTATCACTCTCATTTCTTTCTTTGTTTCTCGTCCTCCCTTTCCTCTTCTTCTTGTAAGGGTCGCCATTAGCGAGATCGAGCTCGTTTTCTGCTTTGTCGTTTTCAACTGTCTCTGCTTCAGTCTCGGCTTCCGCTCTCTTCTGCTTCTTCCCCATTTTGCTTCGTTGGGGTTTATACAGGGTAGAGTAGAGGCGCGTTTGGCAAGGGTTTATTAGAGGTTGTACTGTGTAGTAAGCTAGTGAAATATGTTGTCCGCCCCTTGAGCTGAATATTTTTTATATAAATAAAAAACCTTAACAGGTTTTTTAAAAAATCAAGTTTTAAATTATTGGTTAAAATGGTAATTTAAATGGCACAAAAGAAATAACAAAAAAGATTAATAAACTGGTAAACAAGAGAATAAAAAAATACCCGAGCCTATGGGTTCTCAAGTAACCAAATACTAATCTAACTGAAATAATGTATGTATGCATGCATGCATGTATGTATATATGTATATGTATGCAGTATAAAAACATCATCTTAAAAAAAGAATAGAACTAATTACAGTGGGACAAATCTTATAAATATGATTTAATATATATAAAAAACTTGTAACGTGTTAGACGCAGACTTGAGTTCAATTTAAAAGCCTAGATGTCATAAAATTTAATTCTAATAATGGAATTGTTGAAAAACTATTAGGAAAAAAAATGAGACTGAAGGCCATTTGTTTCCCGGAATTCACTTTTCGGGAAATCAATTTCCAAATTTTCATGTGTTTGTTTGCTTTCCGGAAAGTTGGTCAACGGAAAACACTTTCCAGTCAAAGAAAAATTTGACTTGGTTTTCAGAAAAGTGTTTTCCGGAAAATTTGGGAGGAAAACACTTTCCGGAAGTTGTGAAAAATTTAGAAATGTCATTAATTTTATTTGAAATAATTTATGAAATGTTAATTATTATTATTTTAATTTATTCACCTTTCATTTTTTTTTAATTTTTAGATTTGATCTCTATTATTTTGATTATTATTTATTTTATTTGAGATAATTTATGAAATTATATTTTTTTTTAATTTCATTCAACTTTTTAATTTGTAAAATTTATTCCTTATTATTTTAATAAACTTGAAAAAAATAATTTATTAATAATTTATTTTTCAGTTCATTTTTCATAACACAAACAAACATTGAAAAGTGTTTTCCAGTTCATTTTCCATAACAATGTCAAACATCAGAATTCACTTTTCAGGAATTCACTTTCCCCGAAATTCACTTTCCAAAAAGAAACTATTTTCCAGCAAACAAACGGGGCCGAAATGTGACATGGAAAAACTAAATGAGGATGAAATTGGAAAAAAATAATTAAAAGAACCAAACTTAAAAGATTAAAAAAATATAAGAGAGTGGAAATGAAAGTTATTATAATATGATAGGCTATTTATATATTAAACAATAATAGGGGTGAGACGTTTAATTTAATTTTCAAACCTAATTTAATTTTTAAAAGAAATATCCCGTGAAATGTTTTACTTGAGCTTAATTATAAAGTATAATTATTAACCAAATCACTTTAGAAAGGTGAGATCGGTAGAAAGATATTAATATAAAATGTTGTGAAAGCAATAAAAAATAAGGATAAAATTTGACATAAAAAAGAGCAAGGAGGACGCAATTCAATGGAAAAAATAAAAAATAATCCCTTGTAAATTAGAAATAATAGTTAAAAAAGGACCAAAATTACAGGATTGAAAAATCATATAAAATGAATTGAAAACATCTGTAAAAACCAAGAAAATCGGGACAAACATCTCATACACTATCAAATCTTTAAAAGTTTACAGCTCACGAGACTTTGAACCCAATTTTTATATTTTTTTTAATTATAAATCAATTTAAAAGCAAAAACTTTAGAAAACTTATCAGAATAAAAAAAAATAATAACAAAAAAGCCTTCAGCGATCCCAACAACTAGTCTAGGTCAATAAATCAAATGCATGACTTCAGATGGGATCACTTTATAAGACAGAAACAAAACACTAAAAGATATATAAAAAATTATTTTTTAAAAACTCGGGTTAATCTTTCATATCCATTATTTGAGTCATAAAATCTACCGAAACCTATTAAAAATAAGCCCAAAAAAACAAAGAAGCATGATCCTTAATCAAACAAATATCGAGGGATAAATTGTGAAACAAAATCAATAAAAAAAATAGCGACTAAATGACTAAATTTGATATAAATATTAAATGAAATTAAATACTAGAAAAAATAAATGAAATTAGATGTTAAAGAATGAAGTTGCAAGAAAAAAACCATTAAGAAAATACTTAAAAATAACAATTAAAAGAACTGTGATCGATTTTGATATGAAAATAAATGCTCATGGTCGAGATTAAAAAAATATCAATCAAGAAAATAATTCAAAACAAACAAAAGGCAATTACAAGTATAAGCACTAAATTCAAATATAAATTAAAAAAAATCAAATGATTAGGGATAAAATAAAAAAATAAATTTCAATTGGAGAAAATCAATGCAAAAAAACAAATGCAAATAAATTACATAATTAAATTATATACAAAATATAATTTAAATTACTTTTGAAATGCAATGCCAAACAAAATCTTAACTCATTGGGATAGAATATCACTATCATCAATCTTTTCATACATCTATTTTTTATTTTATAGAAAAAAAAACAACTAGAAAAAAAGAAAGATTAAATGAAACAAAAGGGATTAATTAATTTGTGTCTCAAAAACTAGAAGGGTTAAAAAATTTCCTGCCTTTTACTGAATTTGAAAATAAAAATAGTAAACTTGCTGATTTTAGTTTCTTGTTTTCAAAATGTAAAATACCAACCATTAATTGTATTTTAAAATGATTTTAAAAAAATAGTGTTGCTTTTTATTTTCAAAAAAGAAAAAAGATCAATTTTATGTTTTCAAAATTTAGAAAATAAAAATTGTGAACGGCAACAAATGATCTTAGGTGCTAAACATTCATGGGGATTTTAGTCTTAGTTTCTTTAGGCCTCCATTTAATTATTATTTTTTTGTCTATAAAATAAAAGGCATCATTGCTTCTTCTTCTTTTTCTCTCCAAGCAATTTTAAAAACCAGAAAACAATTTTGAAAACAAGAAATTAATCATAGTCTTCTGGTATTCAATTCAACCATGTCATAGCACACACTAAAAGCCTGTTTGTTTTTGCATTTTAAAATTATATTTGAAATGTTTATATATATAATGTTTTCTCTTCATTATAATAAATTTTAAAGAACAAAAAATTATTATTTTAATTATAATTCATCATAAAAAATTGAGTATCACAACGGGGCCGCATCCACTTGTTTTTTATGGAGTTTTGGTCATATGATGGTAGCAGTGTGTGACTATGATGAAGGCGTTTAACAGGCTTTAAGTCCTGTTAATACTAATTAGATGGTAGATGATATGAACAGTGGAAGTAACTTATTGATTTCTCATTCAAGCAACCACCACCATCAATATTTTGGACAAAGAAAATGAGGTCGCAACCATGTTCTCCTTTAGCTTTTATGATAAAATCTCTTCTACAATGCAATGGGAATGACCAGAACACTGGTAATGCTAATGGGGAGAGAAGGGAGCGAGAAAGAGATGCAGTGTGGTTGATGGCTCTCTGCAAATGCTGGTCTTCGTTAATGAAAATTATTTTGCCCTCTCTATAATTGTTTTTCCATGCATTTTTGATGAAATGAAAAAAGAAAGGAAAACGCATTGTTGCTCAAAATGGTAAAATGCACACCTGCAATGGATGTTGATTTGTCTTCAGGTAGCAGATGCCCAATAGTATCTCGGGCAGCTTCTGACAAAGTGAAAATATAAGGAGTTATGCTACCTTTACAAGATTAATCCAGTTGTTTCATTTGTCGGTAATTTTTTTTTTTCTTTAACTTTAAATTAAAAAGAAAAAAATATCTGAAATCAAATTCTCTTGGACAAGCAACTAGCAATTAAACAGAGAAAGAAATCAATCTCATGCAACTTGTGGTAGTTTGAAAATGCAATGAAAGATATGCGAAAATGCAATGAAAAAAGAAGGTAATGACTGCACTATTCCAGTCCACACCGAGGGTGATGAACAATAGCCATGATCTCCTTTAATATTTTGGATAATTTTAGAAATAAAAACCCATCAAAATTCTTTTCGAACATTACACGCAAAAAAACAGATATGGCATACTCCAACATAAATTCCGGAGTTGGTCCTTACGATGTTGGAGTAGAGCCGGATCCATGTACGTGATACTTTGGAAAGCCAGGTTCCGTTTGTTTTCCGGAATTCACTTTCCGGGAAACTACTTTCCAAACTTTCCTGTGTTTGTTTGTCTTCCGGAAAGTTGGTCAACAGAAAACATTTTCCAGTCAAAGAAGAATTTGGCTTGGTTTTCAGGAAAGTGTTTTCCGGAAAATTTGGGCGGAAAACACTTTCCTTATTTTTTTTTCTTATCATTTTTTATTGAAATTTTTTATCTATCAAATTTGGTCCTCATTTTTTTATTGTTACTTATTTTATTTGAAATAATTTATGAAATGTTAATTATTATAATATTAATTTATTCACCTATTAATTTATAATATTTTTTTAGATTTGATCTATATTAATTTTATTATTATTTATTTTAATTGATATAATTTATTAAATTATATTTTTTTTCAATTTCATTCTCATTCAACTTTTTAATTTGTAAGATTTGTTCCTCATTATTTTAATAAACTTGAAAAAAAAATAATTTATTAATAAATTATTTTTCAGATCATTTTCCATAACATAAACAAACACTGGAAAGTATAGGAATTCACTTTTCAGGAATTCATTTTCCCCGGAATTCACTTTCCAAAAGAAAACCACTTTCCAACAAACAAACGGGGCCTAATCTGGGTCGAGATTCTGTTACTGTTAATATATCACCAATGTGACGTGGAAAGCTAATCTGGGTCGAGATTCTGTTACTGTTAATATATTACCAATGTGACGAGAGCAGCGTGTTTAGGGCAAGTCCAACGTGCATAGCAAAATGAGCAGGCAAAGGCAAAATTTGAAATATTTGGCTTTTTTTGTTAAAATTTTATCTCCAATGAGAAGAGCCAAACGAAGAGCAAAAATGACTTCTTCAATTTCAGGAGGCATTCCTACATGATTTATCTGCAGAGGCAAAAAAAAAACTAGCCGTTAAAATCTTACCGTTGCTTGTCCAGAATTAAAACACCCACAACCCACAATTACATGAAACCGAACCAAAACGCAAGACCAAGCACAATTCAACACAGCAACCCAACAAATCCCAACACACCCATCAACACAGCAAAACCAACAAATCCCAGCACACCCATCAACACAGCAAGATAAGCCACGAATTCAACAATTGCCACAGAATATTTGCCAAGCAAACCGAAGAAGAAAAATCAGAGAAAATACCTTCATCAATATTGAAAATCCACCGAGTACACTGCATTTTTGAGGAGAAGGGGAGAGGGAGCAGAGAGGGAACAAAGTGGAACGACGGCGAGAGGTTGCAGAGGTCAGTCACGGGGGCGAGATCGCAGTGAGGAGACCGACGGAGGCGAGAGCTGGAGATTGAAAAAAATCGAGAGAGGGACGGATAGAATTAGGGTTAAATAGGGTTTCGGGTGGGGTATAAATAATGTATAGGAAATAAATAAATAAATAATAATTAGTTTTAGTAAAAATAATAATTAGTAATATTGAGAAATTTTGAATATTAATAATAGTTAGTGAAAAAAATAATTATGTTAAATTGAAAAATGACGAATTTTTTTATTATTTAGTTTAATTACATGTTTTAAATTTGGATCCATGTACGTGATACTTTGGAAAGCTAATCTGGGTCGAGATTCTGTTACTGTTAATATATTACCAATGTGACGAGAGCAGCGTGTTTATAGTCTGTTGTGCACCAACTTCAAGCCGAGAAGCTAAGACTTGTATATCTCGATGCATATACTCATCTGACGGGAAACAGTGTATATTGATGGAGAATACAGCTCAAAGAATAAAGACTAAGAAAATAAAAAATAAAAATGTACACTAAAACTTGTAATTTATATTAAGAATCGACTTTACAAGATATTCTAAATTTTCTGTCAAAATCCAAGAAAACTATAGAGGTGTTATCCTTTGTTCGCAATGTTTTAGCCTCGGTCAACAAAATATTCGCAACCTTCTCGGCTGCATTCTCTCCATCTCCAGAATCTCTCTCCTTTGCCTGTATAGATAAAAAATCAGAAAGCAAAATGTCATTATAACATAAAAAATTCCACAAACTCACATGTAACATGTATCATGTTCGTATGAGAAGATGGAAGCAGGCTAACCTGCATGACAAGCTGGACGGCCTTCTTAACACTAATGACATCCCAAAAGCCATCGCTGCAATTTTTTAAGAATCCAGATCCAAACATCACATCAATATATATATCAATAAACAGAATTTGTATAGACAACAAAAATTATAAGTTCAGTTCAGAAAGCACCTCGCCAATAGTGCAAAAGCACTGCTCGCTTGCTTAACATGCACAGCTTCACTTACATAAGGCTCTGAACTAAAGCGGGGTTCCTGCTGTTTCAGAAATTTGTCACCAAGCATCCGAGCAAGGTTCAAGCCTGAGCAGTGAAATATAAGGGTGAGTACTATCTACACAATGATATGAAAATGTCATAATATGTCACCCTTAACTTACCATGAAGCCGTGTTTCCCCATCTCTCAATGGTTCTCCAGTTTCATTCAATCGAAGTCTTTCAGAGTAACTACTTACTCTGTGATCTTCTGTCATCTTAATCTGCTTCCCATCAACACTGAAAATATGGTATTACAGATGCAGTTATGGTACAAAAAAATAAAGTTTTTGTTTTTCATGTTATATTTAGAAATCCATAACTTTTGATATGTCGCCAATCAGATTGATGTAGCTTCGTATCGACAGCAGCTAGTATGTTACAAGGGCAGTCCCTTTCAAAAGGTGAGCACTCTGTCAGAGTTGAAAGCTTTTCAAGGAAAAATGGTACTCCTAATAAGCTTTTTTTTAGGATGACTGTTAAACAAGGACCACTATTTGTTAGCTTATCAAGGACTGATTGTGAGTTGTAAGATTCCATTTTCATAGAGATTTATGGTATAATCAGAGCATTCTAAAGCTTTTTTGGGATTTGATTTTGTCCGGCTCTCATCAAATTACAAAATGAGAATATAAAAACATACTTCATAACACAAGCTGCATCTCCAACATTTGCACATTGTGCAAAGAAACTCTCATCACTATCAGCCCAAACCAGAAGCAATGTTGCAGCACAACCCTGCAGGGAATTGGCCATTATAATATGCAAGATGATAGTCTTTTAAGTTTTTGTTGCACCAAAAAGGTTCAAAAGTAGGTAATAAAATCATTTCATGGTGGTGATGGTAAACAATCTACAATATCACCGCTCTTTTCTTAACTTGAATCAGGAAACGATACAAGTTAAACTAGAAAATCAACAGCCTAACAAGAGTTAAATCCACCTTAAGTGCAATGTTGCTCTGAATTCAACCAGCCATGCTTACAAATACAAGAATAAAGAAGAGAAAGTGCCTTCTCATAAAAATTAGTAACATTATTTGTTCAATCCCCTTTTGTTTCTATTAAAAAATGTGTGCAAGCGCATCGACACAAAGGACCTGAGGTGCTTCATAGATCCAAGCTATCTTTGAACAAAACACAATGGTAATGATCCTTCGACAATCCACCAAATGCTCATGCTCTAACTACTATTTCCCATGTATGACCTTCCAGAAAACAGGTACAAGACAGTATGAAACCAGTTAATTATATCATTATGCAAATATGAATGTGTTTGAAGTACTAGCTGAATTCTACATCTGCTCTCCTGCACCAGGTAATGAACCAAGATACAGCAAGAGCAATAGTGAGTGTATAGACAAAAACTATACTGCTAGTCTGCAATATGATCCCACAGCATCATGTATCATAAAATAGTAATTGTGATGCATAGATTACCACCTGGTCATCCACCAGCCTATGATTAGCCTACTTCATTTAGGTACTTATTATTATGCAAGGGTGTTGGTTGTCACAATTCAAGAAACAATCAAAAGCAACATATCAGACTTGGCCATTGATGAACAACTAAGGTGGCTGTTTGAAAATCAGCCATCCTGTATCATGAAGGCAGCGTGGTGACCTGATGGGGTTAATTTGCAACTGGAGTAAACTTGTTTCTACCTTCCTCAACCATCCCAAACAATTTTCGGATGCAAACATGAAAAGCTTTTTAATCAAGGCTTTAAGAAATCACAAACAATCAGTAGAAACAAATAAAACAAGAAAAGCCAGGGGAAAAACCTCATAATAGTTATTCATATCAGCTTCAGTTTGAGAAAATACAACTCTAAGAACATCCGAGGCATCGCATTGCAATAAAATCCTCTCCCTAACAAGAGAATCTGACAGAATACTGGCAACCTTCTCAGGAAGCATTCTGAAAAAAAAAAACCGTAATGAAAAAACGATTACTAAATTACCAAAGAGGTATGATAACAGCCAATTCATCATGTAAAGCAGAATCAGGGGATAAAATAGACAAGGATAGCAAAGATTGGACTCATGAGTAGTGAATAAGGAAGAAAGAGGAGAAAGAAAATCACAGGACATTAGACGCAATAGAAAAGTGGCTTCTTTTAGAGCATATTTCTTGAACCAGTGAGCATCAAAAGACAATTTCAACCAGCCACCTTGGACAAGAAAAACAGATAATACGTGCAACTATGCGAAGTAGTTTGCTTTCATAGTTAGAGGTGACAATAGGAAAGTGATCATGGTTTAATCTACATCAAGGCAACATGTTAAAACTAAAACAAGAACACTTACTTGCTAGCAGATTTCGCTGCAGCTACTCCACCATGACCATCACAGATACCAAATGCTCCAAACTGCAAGGTGCATTTACATCGTTTAACTTTCGTGACAAATACATATCTCTTCCACCCCCCCCCCTCTAAAAAAAAAAAGAACAGAAAAAAAGAAAAGAAAAGAAAAAAGAATCGAAATGTTGCTTTATATGAAAAAAAAACCTGGGGAATGCCAGGAAGGGGCCATTGATAATAGCACACATCTTCCATTGCAAGCTTCTTTCCTCCTCGTCTCAAAGCCATGGGATCTGATGCCATGCCCACACTGAAGGGTGTTTGGCTCTCAGATTTAGAGGTCACATGAACCTGACAGACAAGATGTCTTTACAGTTAAAGAATATGCAGCACAATCCTGTTCTTTCAACACAAAACAGGCTAAATATATTTGTAGTTCCTCAAGATTTCAGGTTCATATCACATCCATCACCAGAAAAGAAATCATGAAAAGCATAAATGAAGCAGCCACTACCATACATACAGCAATGAGGCAGTGGGGACTATGGAGACTGGTGAAGTTGTTGTTTCACTTCATGTGTGCTTTGTTTTGGAAACTCGTGATAGCTATGTAAGAGCATAATCTAATAGTCAGGTAGTGGTGGGGAGTGTGGAAAATTATGGAATTTCAATAGCAAGATTTTTAAATCCTGTCAAGTTGGCTAAAGTTGTGGCGTCTCAAGAAATCATGAGGGGCATAAGTGTTATGAATTCATGATCCTCAAATAAAATTCAGTTATTCAAAGCATGGATATATTTAACTTTTTAATCTGCATCATATCACAGATTCTAAAATGCAGCTTGATAAACAGGCAGGTTGACTTACATGAACATTTGAGGTTGTGCCAAGTGTTATTATATCTCCATTTGAAAGCTCAACAGGGTCACCACAATGTCTACTTCCAGAATCAGGATGGCTAATCGGCTGAGAATTCAAAAGTGTTCCATTTAGGCTACCCATGTCTATCAGCTCCCAGTTATTTTTCTGAAAACCCAAAAGGAAGTCTATGATAAACAGTGTGCCACATACAAAGCAGAGATCCAAACTAAATTCAAAGCGGAATAGTTATCAGGAAATTACATCCGCATTCCAGTTGATCACTGCATGCTTCCCTGACACTTCTGAATCCTTCAATAGCAAGTCACTGGAAACCCTCCCAAGAGTCAATGGAAGCCTTGAGGCACTTGTTGACTGTACAGAGCAACGGAGCCCGCGAGAAGGACCAGAGATGACTTCCAGAGAGAGACAACTTCCTGCATTTCTAACAGGAAAATATGATAATATGTTTTACACATTTGAACAAATAAAGGAACATATCAAGAAGTAACCTCTTCCCATAAGCAAGACAAAAATTACTTTGATCAGCGATAACCTTTGGCACAAACTGTTGAAGTAAATCATTTTTCAAATCAGATTTCAAGCTAGGGCCCTGATCTTCCTGTCTAGCATGCTTTTGCACTTCGGCTAAGCGCCCTGTCGATGAAAGGCACCTGAAGGTTTCACCAACTGAAAGTTCCTCTATCTTGTCCGAAACTACATCTAAAACAACATTGTCACCTGAAGTAGTAGAGAGTAAAACTTAAGCCCTAAAGAATAGAAGAAAAATTAAACACGCACATAAATCAATATAAAGGAATA
This sequence comes from Salix dunnii, assembly GCA_015731905.1. NCBI lineage: Eukaryota > Viridiplantae > Streptophyta > Magnoliopsida > Malpighiales > Salicaceae > Salix > Salix dunnii. The sequence goes on along the minus strand of CM027668.1, from coordinate 6,240,974 downwards.
GGAATCAAATCATAAAACATGCCTTGGTTCAATTGGGGAGATGCGGAAGGAAGCCTCTGCTTATGTACAAGTCCATGAGTCCGAGGTGAGCGCAACAGCCCTTCATTTTGACTATATGCTCCCTCTAGATCATTACTTCTGGTTATTTCATTGCCTTGATCACGTGCATTTGCATCATCCAGAACAAGGGGCCTCGCTAACTCATCAACCTAAAAAATGGAGATATTTTGAGGCATGAGCAGAGCCAATCAGAAAGCGAGATGCACGATGATATGCACACAGTAAGCACAATTCCTCTAATTCTTCATCCAAACAAACGAGATCAATGCAAAGCAAGTAAAAAATAAACCTCGATGAAACTAAAACCCTCCGCACTGGTTTCTATTTTCGTTCTAAAATCCTTTCAAAAAATGATCTACCAATAAACAAAAGGTCGAATCGGCCCTAACAAAATACCTACTATTCCCCACCAACCAAGCCGTACATCACATTTATGGTAAAAAGGAAAAACCTAAGCAAACGAAGAAGCAAAAATAAAAGTAATTTCTGAATGTTGTTGTTATACCTTGAGAGTGCGAGAAGGAGAAGAAAGAGACGAGAAGAAGCGCCATGGTTTACAGGCGATGAGGATAAGGAAAAGGATCAGAAGCAACATAACGAGAAGAAGAATTACACCGACAATGCTCCCTTGTAACATCATCGCCATACTCGTGTCTTTCCCTCTCTTGTCTCTCTAGACAAGATTAGAGATTGGACTCCTGATTTGCGAGAACCTCGCTTTGAAATAGTCGCCCTTTCACACGCTCCCCTTCTAATTTATATATTCATTCATTTATTTAATTCTTTGTTTTTTTTACTAGCATATGATGCTAAATGGTAGTGCGTGTGGTATTTTCTTTCTTTCCCCCCAATGTCAATGCAAAAATGTGCCGTAAAAGCTAATGGATTGGTGGCTCTCTGGTCTACGACTCTGGAGAGATTTTCTCTCTCTTTATGTAGAGAAATGGAATGAACTTGCACGTATCATTTTATAAAAAAAGCATTGCACGTGTGAAAAAGTTTATTTCCCATGACTCATTTGAAATATGACAAGGGTAAATTATATTGTCTTTTTTTTAAATAATTTCAAAAGTGGATTAAAAAAAGATGAATTTACAGTGGAAAATAGTCACTGCTTGTAACAACCGGCGACTAACTTGCTAGAAGACATGCCCCCTAGCAAGTCGAGAAACACACTAAACAACACCTTCAATGACTTACAAGGCTAGATGGAAGCCCTTTCTCCCTTCAAACGGCTTAGACCTTACAAAGTACTTTGACAGCCTACCCCGAAGCCCACGCTTCCTTAATAAAGAATAATGTGAAGCCTTCAATAACAATTGTCAAGCTAAAATGAGACCTGCAACCCACTTAGCTCTGCTGGATGTTCCACTGGCACCGAATACTTTCCTACAGCTCATCTCTATCTCCAATATTAGCTAGTCTGTCCCTAACCATATGAATAGCATCGCCCTTCATCTTCTGAATACTACTGTAATGTTGATCATGAAACCTCCTATTATGTTCTCTTCAAATATGGTAGATTGTTGTTGCCAACACCATGCCTAGAATATGGTTCTTTATGTGGTGGCCTATACCATATGATGCAACTGCCCACTCCCAAGCTTTCCTCTAAGGAATTGACAGCCAACTCACTTGAGCCTTCAGGGATATCTCACGCCACACTTCAGTTGAATAGGTGTGCTTGAAAAAAAGATGGCTATGATTCCCAACTTGGCTTCCACATAATAAACAAGGAGCTTGGAGCTGGGGCTGATTATGGAGTCTGTCCATTGTCCTCAATCGTCCCCTCAAAGTGAGTCACAAGATGAAAGAGTGACGAGGGATGTGCCATCTGTGCCAGATAAGCTTGCTCCCTCTCTCTTGCGGCCTAGTAGTTCTAACCTGCTTCCATACTGATTGTAAAATGCATCTTCTTGTTACATTGCACTTTTAGAATTGCTAGTCAACCTGATGGCTACATAGCTGAAACATGATTGATTCCCATAAAGACTGTAAATGCCTATTACCTCTCGGAAACCTCTAACTATCCCCCTCAATAATGTCTGAAACCTTAGCATTCCATGTAAGCCCTGTCGCATTCAACATTCTCAGTGGGAATAAGTTATACAACCTCTCCCTTGGAAGCCAGTAATCATACCAGAGATATGTGTCTTGGCCATTGCTTATTACCGTGGTAATTTTTCCATACACTAGCTCCCTGGATTGGAGAACCTTGCGCCATGTCCAAGAAGATTTCCCCGGAATAGGGACAACCTATAAGGACCTGCCCTTCAGCAAATAAGCTAGCACCTATGCTCCTCTTGCGCTATGCTTGCAGTGAACAAGCTGTTTTTGCCATAATTAATAGACAAGCCCGAGATTTTCATAAATTCATCCATCGAGTCCTTTACTATGCTGACAAACTGAACATCTCCATGGCAAAAGAGCATTGAATCATCAACAAAGCTGAGATGAGTGATCTGATTTTTGCTACACCTCCAATGATACCTAAATTGGTTGGAGCAACTTGCCCTCTTCATAATGCCTGATAACCCCTCCATAGCCACGATGAAAAGATATGAAGATAATGGATTCCCTTGACGCAACCCCTTTGTAGCCTTAAAGAACCTAAATAAGTTGTTATTCATTCCAATGGAGAAGTAAGGTGACATGATACATTCCCCAATCCACCCCACCATGTTCGCTAGAATGCCAATGGCCTCAACTGGAACATAGAGTTTCCAACAATAGGCTGTTGTTAAATTCTTCTAACTATGTCCTAAAAATCTTCATGCTCTGCCCATTGATTTAGAAATTTGAATGGGGATTTCTCCCTAGGTCTTGTGTCTTTTAACCCTAGAATCATAGCATTATGATCTAATACTTGCCAGGGGAGAAAAGTTGTCCTCGTTGCTGGCTACTTAGTTATCAACGCCAAGTTTCCATAAACCCAATCGAGCTTTTTCATAATAGTGTTAGCTCCCGTTTGCCCACTGTGCCAACTTAAATGAATTCCATTATATTGGACCTGCTGGAGAGAAGAGCGAATGATACATTCAAGGAAATCACCATGTTGTCGCTGTCAATCTCTTGCCCCTCCACTCCTGTCACCTGGCCTTAAAACAGCATTAAAATCCCCGATGATAGCCCAAGGAATATGCTTATTCTCCTCTCTAGCCTCCTGGATGTAATTCCACAAATCAATTCTCTCTTTATATCTATTGAAACCATATACGAACGTAAGTCTTGTTCCCGTAAGGCTGAGATGGATGCAAATTTCGCAAGTGACCCATTGAGCTGAGGATGCAATACACCTTAACTAGCGTTCCATCCAACAGTTATACGTCCATTAGGGTGATTCTCTATATTAGTCAATGCTTCCCAGTTGTGGGGAAGAACTTTTGGCAGAACAGAGCTCATATTATTGGCTTTGAATCGAGTTTCTAATAAACCAAAAATTTCAAGTTTATGGTATTTAATCCATGACTGAACTGTATGTTGTTTGTGGGTACTATTAACTCCCTGCACATTCCAGCTTCCTATGGCAACCATTTATTTAAAAAAAAACTAGAGAAACCAACCTATCGGGGGTTGTTCGCCTCCTTTTTTTCTTCCCTTTTCTTCGCTTAGCCTTAGGAGAAGAGTTGATGGATCCATTATTGATTAATAATGGCATGTCACTCGAGCTGCTCCTTGCAGCTTCATTGTTGTCTCCTTTATTGTCACCAGTTCCGCTCATGGAGTCCATACTGCTTTCTTTGCATTGAGGGAGTTTTCTAGTGTCCACTCCTTTCGCCTTTAGTCTACTCTGGGGTAACTCTTTCGGGTTTGTATTCTGGGTGTTTTCATTGTCCCCTTCTGCATTTATCTCTTCCCCCCTCCTTGGGTTTCCATGTCATGACCAACTGCTTGCATGTTTAGGATCTTTGTTCTAGGGACCTTTATTGTCCCCTTCTGCATCTGTCTCTTCCCCCCTCCCCGGGTTCCCACTTCATGGCAAGCTTCTTGCCCTGCAGTAGGGTGGCCTCATATGACTATAGGTCCTCGACAACCTGTTTTTGACAATTGTGCTCTCCTGTCTCCTTCTCCTTCCCCTCTTCCTTACCATTCTCTTTAGTCTCTAACAACTTACAAGAGTGCCCAAAAACTTTACACGTGTGATACTTAGCCGGCTTCCATTTGTATACCACCTCCACCGTAATGGGTCCTCCGTGAGAGAGCTAACAACCTGAAAGTTGTGCACTAGTGCCGTTGCTGCATCCAATTCTATACAGACCCTGGTGTATTCCATTCGACTGCATCGGAGTGTAGCCTCATCACAAGCTAATGGTTTCCCCACCATGCTAGCAGCCATGCTCAAACCTTGTTTGTTCCACAAGGGGAATGACAACCCCTGCAACCGTGCCCATACTGGCCGGGTTCTTATTTTATTTTTATCAAATTGAAATCCTAAGTGCCATTGCTAAAGAAGAATGGTTTTCCCTTCGAACAACCATGGTCCTCTAGCCAGCACCTCCCCCATCGATTCTTCTGACGAGAATTTGAACACCATAAAGCCGTTGTCCATGACTGTGACTTTCTCTAGGCCATGGGCCTTCCATACCCTGTTAGCTATAAAGTGGGTGGTGTAATGAGGCATTTTGTAACTGACAAAGAAGCCAATCATGCTTCTCTTCTAGGTGTTGACATTAGCCATTAGCATGTCATTAGGGATTTTTAGGACACGTAAAAGAAATACGAAAAAAGTAGATGAATGTTAATGTGAGTAGGTTTGTGTTCAAGATATAAAAAATAAAAATAATAACATGCAAAACTCAAATCTAATATATATATATGAAAGGATTGTGATTTTTTTTTAAATAAATCAAATTATTATTATTATTATTATTATTATTATTATTAATTATATTAGCACATTATCGAAATGAAAATATAAAAAAATATTTTTTTATACAAAAAGCATTAATACCCCAGATGAAAGTAAAATATATGTGACTCTTGTCATGTATTTACAAATCAAATGTATACATAGCATGTAAAAGATCTGGATTTGACGTGACATTAACATATTAAAATAATTTAAAAATTAATTTAATATAATAAAAACATATTTTTTTCAAAAACATATAGAAAGTATTGAAAAATATATACTTAGGGTTCATGAAATGTTAAACCACATGAATGGGTTGAATATTCCAAGCTTTTCATTTTTGTCTGTAGTGGATCTGCTTTACTTGTGAGGTGAGTGCCGCCATGCATCGGGTTTCGAAAATGGACAGGTTGTAATTGTAACTGGCATAACCCGCCTATTCAACCCAAAATCAAAACCAAACTGGATTTAAGAAAAAAAAACTTGTTCACCGAGCAATGCTTAAAAACTCTGGCAACTGAGCCTGCCTCGACTCGTTAAACTGGCAACCCCCCACAAGCGGTTTATGCACGCCACTCCTGACAGTGGCAGGAGCTACACCCCAATTTGGAAGAGTGTTTTGTTTCTTTTCATTTACTTTTTATGGCTAGCGGATAGAAGGGAGCACTTAATCCGCATAAATCCATCATCAGGATGTCAAGATTAGGGATGGTAATGAATATTAGCAGGTTACTTTTTATTATATTTGTATTTATTCATTGAATTTCAGTATCCATCACCTGGAAAACATTTATTACTCGGCATGATATAAAATTACTTCATAAACTAAAAGAGATCAGGAAAACACTATGGATTATGAGTGTTTTTACTGTGGATTGTAATGGTGTATTTTTGAGTCGGTTCGGTTTTCGATTTGTTCGGTTAGGTTGGTTTGCCAGTTTTTTATTTTTTATCATTATTTACACAGTAAAATAGCATTTTTAGCCCTCAAAAAAGACAAAAACCCGCTTATGGGTGGAGAGGCTCCGCGGTAATTGCACAATTTCAGACATGTCCAGTCCGGTCCCTGTTTTTTTATTATTTTATATTTTTTTGAAAATGGCTAAATACAAAAATAGCTTATAATAAGACAAAATTGATGACTTGTGCACAGGACTATACCGGTAATCGATCATATTTTTTATATTTTTTTATACTGTTACGCGTGTGTCACACGCGACCGACAATATTCCGCTTTACGCCCTGTTTAGACGCTGCATGAGGGGTGATAGGATGGCCGGAGATGGGCTATCTACGTCGCTATCGATGCGTCTCCACTGGTCTTCCTCCCGGTGCGACGTGTTTTGTGGCACGATGGTCGTGGATGCAGCGGTGACCGGTTAAAGTCGGTTCACCCGTTTCTCTCTCTCTCTCTCTCTCTCTCTCTCTCTCTCACCGTAAAAGTGCACGAGAGTCCCCCGTTTTTGTTGCTTTTACACTTCGGTCCCTGTACTTTTAATTTCATTTATGGTCCTGATTTCTCTTATATAAGTTTTGATTTTGTTCGATTGGGTCCTTCAATTGAAATTAATTCAATGTTAATGTTTCATTTCGGTCATCCTTCTTTTAATTTCCTGATTGAGTTTAAAAAGATTAATTTATTCGGTATTGAAGTTTCAATTTTGTCAATTTTATCCTTTGATTGAAATTGATAATATATTTGATTTTCATTTTGGCCCTTATACTTTTAATTTTTCATTTTAATCCATTTATTTCTTTATATTTATGGAATAATCCTTATTTTTATCCATGTATATATAAGTGTGCTCTTAGTTTTGATTTTTAATTTTTATTATTTTTTTATTTGTTAAGGTGATATTTTTTTTCAAAAAAATTAGCTCTTAAATTTTATTTTGAATCTATGATTTGAAAAATTGATATTTTTTCTCTATTTGTTCTTTTTTTTAGTTTTTTATTCGTTTCTTTATTTTTATTTTCAAGTCAAAAGACTTTGTTTTACCTGATAATTTTTATTTTATTTTTTTGTTTGATCTTTTGTTAAAGTTCTTAAGATTTTTTTAGTCTTTCATTTATTTTATTTTTTTCATTATTAACACAATAATAATAATAATAATAATAATAATAATAATAATAATAATAATAATTATTATTATTATTATTATTATTATTATTATTATTCTTACTTACTCTTTTGTTGATGTTTTTTAGGTTTTTTTTTTCTCGGGATAATTTGATCATTTTTATTGTTTTGACGGTAATAATAATGATAATTTATTTTATTTTATTTTTTTTGTTTGAACTTTTGTTAAAGTTTTTAGGATTTTTTTAGTCTTTTATTTTTTTTCTTTCATTATTAACACACTAATAATAATAATAATAATAATTTAATTGTTTTTCTTGCTTACTCTTTTGTTAATGTTTTTTAAGTTTTTTTTCTCAGGATAATTTGATAATTTTTATTATTTTGACAGTAATAACAATGATAATTTTTATTTTATTTTTTTGTTTGATTTTTTGTTAAAGTTTTAGGATTTTTTTAGTCTTTTATTTATTTATTTTTTCTTTCATAATAATAATAATAATTTAATTATTTTTCTTGCTTACTATTTTGTTAATATTTTTTAGTTTTTTTCTCAAGATAATTTGATAATTTTTATTGTTTTGATAGTAATAGCAATGATAATTTTAGATGTTACGACTCCGATGTTGCTATTGTTATAAGAGGGTGTATTGATCTATTTTATTATATTAAAGTTTGCATATATAAATATTATATTTTAATTTTGATCCAGCAAATCTTATAAGAATTGTTTGCTGAGCCTGCAATGTAGAGCGGATAATTTTTTTAATTTTCAAGTTAAATAATTTTTTTCAACTAATAATTTTTATTTTTGTTTTATCATCTATTATATTTTTTTATTTGCTCTTTTATTAAAGTTTTTATGTGTTTTTATTCTTTGATTTAATTTTTCTTTTTTCATTATTAGCACAATAATAATAATTTTAATTTTTATTCTTATTTGCTTTTCTGTTATTTTTTTTTTGTATTTTTTTTCTCGGAGTAATTTAATAATTTTTATTATTTTGGCAGTCACAGTGATGATAATTTTAGATGTTAAGACTTCGATGTTACTATTGTTATAATAAAGTATGCTCATCTGTTTCATCATATCAAATTTTAAATATATAAATATTCTATTTTAATCTCAATAGTTATAAAAATTGTTTACTCGACCTGCGGCGTTGTGCAAACTGACAACATCACAAAAGTTGATTTAAATGTTAGAAGAAAACTATGTTTTCCCATATTTTTATGCTGAAAAACTTTCAAGACAATTACCTATTTTTTTCTCTTTGATGTTAAGGTTTTGATATTGTTAATGCAGTTATGTGTATTGATATGCTGTATCATATCAAACTTTGCATGTATAGATATTATATTTTATTTTTAAATTGGTAAAATCTATAAATTACTTCAAATCCAACAATTATAAAAATTATATATTACCCGCAACGTAGTGCGGGCAATCTAACTAGTAGAAAACTAATATATATATATTAGATCTTTTTTCATGACATCTATATGCTATTTATTAACTACGAGTAAAATAACTATCTAACAAAATCTTCTTAGGGGATGTTTAGGAGTGTGGTTGTGGTTGCTTTTTAAAAATTTTTTTATTTAGAAATATATTAAAATGATATTTTTTTATTTTTAAAAAAATACTTTTAACATTAATATATTAAAATGATCTAACAATATTAAAAAAAATTATTTAAAAAAAAAATAACCACACAGCTAAATACCGGTTTGCAATCAGGCACTTAGCAGTTCAAGGCTGGTATCAGTTAAATTTCAATTTGTTTCTGCCTCTACCGTCTCACTGCAAAATGTAGCAGGGGCAGAGGAACCCGGGCTCGGGGCCAGGATTTTCAGCTAGGCCTGGTGAGAGTTGCACGGAAGTGAACCCTCGCAGGCCTACTTTACTGAAGAGTGAGTGAGGTGAGTGAGGTTTTGGGAGTGGGATTATAATTGTTTTTTTAAATATTTTTTATGTTAAAATATATTAAAATAATATTTTTTATTTTTTTAAAAAATATTTTTAATGTCAATATATCAAAATAATCTAAACACAAATATTTGAAATTTGGCCAAACAGGCACTTCATGCTTGATTTTCCTCGCTCCCTCGATCCAGGATCTATATGCATGATATGCCTGGGCTGAAAAAACTACTTCTGATATTGAGTGCAGGAAAAGGAAAGGAGCAACAAGCCATATATATAGAATAATTTACCAATTAATTCATAGCTAGAGAATGGTAATTAGAGCCAGAGCCAGAGAATGGTTTTAACCTTTTCATACCCAAGACGACCGTCGCTCGACCCGGGGCATGGATAGTAACTATCCAAGCCGGTAAGATTTTGTAATCCTTCCATTCCGGGGACGTAAATATAATTTACCAAAGGCAAATTTTATAATATTATTTCATTTTCATGTTCAAAGCTTCGAAATCAAAACCTGAGGTTCTGCGCGCGATTACTGCGGCAGCCCCAGAGCGCATTTAGAGTTAACTACCAAGCGGATCTTTCACCTTCCTAGCTTCCATTGATGCTGTTCTGATTGATCAGCGCTTCCGTTACTTTGCTTCACTTTGCTACTGTAAGCGATTTGTCTCTCGTTTCTATATATTAATGCGGTAATTATCTGTAATTTAAGAGTACTAGAAGTTGTCCATGATGTGTCAGTATAATTTGGAATCTAATTGTTAACTGTACCTGTAACTTGACATGAATACGTGATTTTGAATTTCAAAATGCAGAGTTGGATCTGTATCTTGTGAATAATAGATGAAGGAGTGCTGAAATCCCGAATTTATGTGTCGATATGAAGTAGTCTCAGAACTGCTCTTCTGCTCATGCATGAGCTAACATGTGTTGTCGAAGATCATGTGATTGTAAGTGATACATTGTTGTTATCTCCTAGGTGCTGAACTGATTGAAACAAATGGACGGGGTTTTAGTAAATTAATAGACGATTCTAGGGTCTAAATCTCAATTATTGAAATGTAAGAGATCTTTTAACTTGATCTGTAGTTGAGAGATTTTCCATGATTTTTTGCCTCAATATCTATCGTGATTCGCATTGACCATTCATTCATGCCTAAATGACTGGATTTCAGTTAATTTGTTGCCATATCATTGAATATCTATATCTAGCAGGTATATATAATTACGGTTCACTTTAATGATTGGTAGATTTCGATCACATAACCTTGGATGGATAGAAGTAGAGTTGTTTTAAGAAGAGTTCTCCTTGATAATGGGCGATCCAAATCTCGGATGGGGAATTTTAGAGCTTGGGGTTCTTGGATCTTTTTTGGAAAGTGCAAGCATGATATTACAAGATGATAGAGGGGGTTTGAATCTATGATGAGCTATGTGGAGTATTCACTTGTTGTACCATTTTTGGGAAAGATCATCTAGATCAATAATAGATTAAGATTTTACTTCTGCTCATGCACGCGTTGCAGTACTTGTTTTGGAGAGTTACGTATTAAACTTAATGATCGCAAGATATTGAGTTGTAGCTCAGCTAGTATTAGTTTTCTCCCCTTCAAAAGGTCTCAAGTTCAAACCTCTCTTTTTTAACAAAAAAATGAAAATAAAACTCGAGAGGAGTCTGTTTGGAGACATATAGTTAGTGACAATTCTTGAGTCTTTTCTTTTTTTGTGGTCCAATGGTTGGATTACAAATAGAAAGTAACCCTCCAGTCCCTTGATACGTCTCATTATTATTCCAATGAGATTTACCTGTTCGAGAGTGTCAAGTGACTTTAATTGAGCCAAGAATGATTTGCCTTTTGTATTCTGCTCGATGTTCCTTAAAAATTTATTCTCCTTGTTTTCAGATGATGGGCTCACCACAATAACAGTCCTGATTATAGTAGTCTTATTTACAAGTGATCTTTTGAGAACATAAATACTGAACCCAGCAGAATCACTGGAAAGAGTTTGGTGATATCGATTTCATAATGTCAAGTTTGATAATTTGGCTGGAAAAGCCGGCAGTATTTGAGATGGAGACTCGAAGAAACATGTAATTTACTTTCCCTTTCTTCCAGTTTATTGTTTTCAATTTCCAGCTGGGGAACCGTATCTATGGTTGCTCTGGAAGACAGCATTTTTTTCTGTGCTGTTTTCTGAGTAACGCTAGCTTGGAATAAGGTTCGGCACCTTCTTGGTGGATTGCAATTGTTGATTAAATTTATTTTCTATGATTTTTTGTTTTGTTTTCAGTACTCTGGTAAGAATATATTACCAAATGGAGTGCTTATAATTTCCACTAACGTCTATTAGGTTAGCTGGAGAAAAAGTTAATTGTAATCCGCATAACGGATGTTTTTACCAATTTTCTGTGACCGTGCTCCACATTTGATTGCTTTGATTTGGAAATTCCTGTCTTGCATCATACTCCATCAGTAATCTACTGTTTCTATTTGAGTTGCATTAATTCCTCTTTGTAGATAAGTTGAAAATGTTTTTGAGTTTAGGGAGAATCATGCCGGAGCCACATCCAATGGCATAGATTCTGCTGGCCCAAGAACAGGCATCACCATCGTTTCTTGAAACTTAAGCAGCAAGTCCACTAAGATAGTCACATGACTGCCTGTAAGTTTTCTAAACTAATCCTGAAAGATTTATTCCCTTTGTACGCTTACCTTTATCAAACAGTAGCATTATTCCACAATAGTGATGTAAATATTACTTTAAAATCAACATTTAAAACATTAATGACAACTTGCTGGCCAAATCCAGAAATTCTCAATACCAGTCTTCTATAGCTTGAAAATGATGGATGGCATGTTATAATAATTATTAATTGTAATAGCAATGGAGCAGCATCAGTCCTAATCATGCATGCCAGTTGAGATCAGACTCATATATCTAGTCACTGTGTGCAAACCTCTTCTTCGACTATGACATTTGCATGATGCCTCTAAAGGTTTTTCGCGGGCTCTATGCATAAATTACTTTAGCTTTCCGTTAGTGATAGCATGACCATTAGTTGCATTACATGTTTGCATGGATTGCGTAGGCATTCTTGTACTGTTTCTAGTGTTCTTTTGGAAATTAAAGTAAAAACTAATGCAGCAAAGTATAAAGTGAAAAGGAAAGGTGGCACTAACATGGTCAAAAGGGTAGGCAGAGTGATTTGTTTACATGCTAGTGTAATGTAAGCGATGAACTGGACTTGTCTTTCTGTACAAAGGCTTCATAAAAAACGCATCATGGAAAAAATCAAGGGGCCAACTTTTGGCTTCACTGAAGGCCAAAGGGACATGACGTATTCTAAGTAAAAGATTCTCCATTACTTAATACAAAATCAAACAAATTTTGATGGATTCTGATGCAAATTTCACTCACTCTCTAACAAGTCCAAATGGGCCTAGGCTTAAATAAAATCAAAGAAACAGATTAGATTCTGCGGAAAAATTGATGCTCTGTTTCTTTATCTGTCTGGCGCACACAACTATTATTACCTCACAAATAAAGAATCTTTGTTCTTGGAAAAAAAGTCTTGAAAAGTATGCTCGTTTAGAGCAACCAAAGGTTACTATACTTCATTATTTGGTTATGTATCAAAGGTTACTATACTTCATTATTTGGTTATGTAAGGTGATATTTTAGGAGCTAGGACCACATGCTCTGTTTTCGGTTTCAATATCTAAATATAAGGGAAAGAGTGCATTTTTTTGGGACAAATAACCTACACTTTAGCGCCCTAAAAAATAGGACACTTTGATTTTTTAGAAGTGCTGATGTGTTGCTACCTGGTTGTTTTCGAAGAACCGTTTCAGTGATGATAGAGTTTTGGTCGCCAGAATTTTAATTCATGGCATGTTTTTGAAGCGTGATGTTTCGACTTCTCACATTAGCTGGAGCTTGGGGGAGGGAGGTGTTTGTGCTGTACTCGCACTATATCTCTCTGTGATTGGTGTTTTATATACCATCGTTGTGTGTCGAGTTGATTATTTTGCTGTAGTGCACCGGCGTTGCCCCTTTCCCCCTCGGTACGCGTCCTAGTGGTGGTAAATTAAAGGCCGTAATATGATCATAAAAAGGGGGAAACAGCTCTAGAGAATAGAATTAAAAAAATGCCGAACCCAAATAAATTAAGCAAGTCTTAGAACTTTTAAAGCTCATTCCATACTCTTGGAAAGGTGCTTAGCTCTATTAACACGGAACGAGCTACTATGGGAGGGACTTGGTAAACACCAATTATACCTCAAGTAATTCATATGCTGCACAGCTCAGGAGCCTAAACTTCTTCTAAAGTTTTGGGAAGCAATATGGAGGCAAGAATATTTGCTCAGATGAGATATGCTTACGCCCTTTTCATTCACAGCAATCTTTTATATTGGATATCCATGACGCATACGATATGGCTGTAGGTCATAGAAAAACACGGCGATATTGGTTCAAGTTTTTGACCTAGAAGAGCTCCTCGATTATTTCATTATCCATTATTGATGGTTTCATCCTTTCTCTCTTTGACGAGTTAAGTAAAAAAATATAGATGATACGAAATGTAGTTTTGGTGACCTGTAACTTCTCAGACGCTGAGCTATGTAAATTTTGCGAAACACATGATCAACGCATCATGGGAAAGAAAAAGGAGACCTGCATCTCCTTTTTTGACCTAGACCGGGTGAAAATGGCCATTTACTCTTCAAAGTACATGGAAATTAGAAAACAAGAAGGAAAATGGTAGACCATAAAATTGACTGTTATTCAAACGTATGGCTTGGCATAAGCTTTCCCATGCACATCCTTGTATTCCCGTTATCAGCTAGCATAATTATAAATACATAAAATTAGCTGGAGTACGAGGTATAGCGACACTTTGTCATGCATCCTTCTATTCTCATTACATGGGCATTCAAGGAATGCTTGCGGGTTTCGTTTTCCATTTTCTGACGTTCTTAAATTTATTAACCAGAATATTGAAACGAAGAGGAAGTCCATAACCATTGGTAATATAGAATACTAGTTAGATACAAGAAAGAATGTACTTGATCATGCTTATTAACTCATTAAAGAAAGAAAACACGCTAGTTCAAGCATGTGTAATCACAGAAAGGCAACTTGTGAAAGCAATATTTTTGTACTGTACAGGTGCATGTGATTCACTGATGCCATTTTCTCTCTTTTTACACTAAATGGTTTAATGAATTCTCTGATCTCCAAACTTGGAAGCCTCAAGTGGCAAAAGAGTACTAGCAACAACTTTTATATAAGCTAACGAAACCTGGGGGTCACTTTAAGCCAGTAGGTTAGGTCATTTTGTTGCCCGCCCACATGGATTAGGGTTAAGAAAGAGGTATAATAGGATTCATAGGTTAGCACCTAGCAGACAAAGAAAGGGTCGTATTAGTGGAGGATCATTCCTTTCTTTTTCAAAGGGCTTTAACATGCTTGCATAAGCAGTCCGTACGAATATCGCTGGACAAAATATGAATTAAATATGAAGGGCATAATATTATAAAATGAGCATAAACCAAACCTAGAACTATTGAAGAACCTAGAACTATTAAAGCATAGCATGATAGAGTTTCATCGGGAGGAAACCGGTACAAACTCCCCTTTTTTTTAAAAAAAATATGCAAGCTTGAAATCTCAGTTTGAACTAGTTGCAATTTTACAGTGCACAATATCATAGCCATGTTAAAAAAAAAAAAAACATGCGATCTTGAATTCTCTGAGTTTGAATAAGTTTCATTTTTACAGTGCACAATATCATAGCCATGTTTGAATAATTGGCAAGTTAACATGCCAGTGGGGCCTCACCATGACCTTGCCTGCCTTTAAATCCATGGTGGGGTACGGAGCTCTTGATTCGGCAGGCCGGTTGCTCCAATACTAATGGCTAATGCCTCTAATTTGTTTTTTTTTGGTGAAACATACTTATTGATCAATAAAGCATGGATTCTCTGTGCTGGTCAAACCAAGCCTTGGTTTTTTTAATGTTAATCCTGAAGTGACAATTCTTTTTAATTTTGCTACTGGGCATGATTTGGTTGCATGTTCTGCCGAGCTGAAATTTGGAAAAGTAGGATTTTTACGAAATTGGTCGGCATGAATGGTGAGCATTTATGTAATTTGACACTCCAGCTTCAAATTTCAAAGGGAGTGTGCTGATGTTTTCTTCTCATTTTATTTATATGAAATGCAATCAACGTAGGTTTTGCCTTGAAGACATGGATCATCATGTATATAAAAGAATGGATAGTGTGGTTTCTGTCCTGATAAAATACAATAAAGAAAATGAAAAAAGGGGAGAAGACATCACCATCAAAGTATCGAGAAATATACGAGAGAATCCTTTATTTTCTGGCCTTGAGCTGGCTTTCTTTTGGAAGGACAGAAAAGGGAATAGAAGAGCTGGTAATTTTTTGGAACCGTTTCTACATCCCCATCTATTTTAACTACAAATCATGTGGCATGCCTTTACAAGGACATCCTGACCAAACCCTCATAAATCTGCCCGTATGAGAAATTGAGGAGGATTTTTTTTTCCTGGGATTCGAAAATTCACATGTCAGAACCAAAAACATGAGAGTTAAAATAGTCTCTCACATTTAAACTCCTCCCGACACACACATTTTTGTTTCTTTATTCTCTTTTACGTTGTGGCAAATTATTAAGACTTGTTATATTCAAGTGGCGTAAAAAGTTCCCCTCCCACTTCTGTCCACTGTACCTCCTGGCGCTTTTGGAGACTACAAAATCACGCCCCGCGCCCCAGATATATCTCATTTCCAGTGGTCTCCTCTCCCATCCTCTCCCTCTTAATTATCTCCCCCTTTCTCTCCGCAAAACAACAACTTCTTAGCCCCGAGGCCTAACTCCTTCCTCTCTAATTCCACGTAATCTTGGTAGGTTTCTTGCAAGTTCTTGTTTGTATCTGTCATATAACCTGTATAAATAGCTTGTGCAATGGCAACTATGGTTTGCCAGGGTTTGCAGTCTTGCCTGGAGTCTCCTATTGTTGAGTCAAGAGCACTAAGACTTAGATTATCTTCACCAAATCCTTATTTCGCTCAATCCCTTGAGCTAGCCTTAAAGCCCTGTTTATTAGATTCTGACTCCAAAGAAGTTAGCGGCAAATGCCACTATGAGGAAACTAGCCACAAAACCGGCTTCCTTTATGATAAGCATACATCTCCTGATTTGGGTGGCTTGAGCTTCCTCCAAGTTCTCTCCACCGGCCCCGAAGGTCCCAAAGAATCAATGGGGGAAGGAAATATATACGTTCATCCTCTAATTAATCGTTCCTCTTCAATGCTTAGTGGAAAGAGCCTGGAGTTATGTACGGAGAGTTTAGGTAGCGAAAGTGGAAGTGATATGACCGAAAGCAGCATTTTCACGTTGTCTTCACCAGACTCAAGAGCAGGAATTTCTCCATCCAGGGAGCAACAGAAATCGCGTCAACTTTTGGGAGCTAAGAAAGCGAATTCTCGTAGTTTTCCACCTCCCTTGACAACGATGAGTGAATCGAAATCTCTACAGGTTAGGGCCCACCGCGAAGATGGAAGGTTGATAATCAGAGCCGTTGAGGCTCCATCAAGACACTCTTATTTACATGCTGAAAGAAGGGATGGCCACCTTCGCTTGAGCTTCATCAAAGATTCCACTTCTGATTTTGACTCGACAGGTGTAGCCTCCACAGAAAAAAATGAAGGCAGCAACAAAGAAGGTGAGCTTGAGAATGACATGGATTATGATGAATCAGATGATTCGGATGTCGGGGAATCAGGAAATGGTGCGCTCTTTGAAGATGAGGCTGAGAGTACTGATGATTTGGACGTTGATACTGATATGGGAATGGAGGAGTGTCGAAGGCCGACAAGGTGCAAAGAAGGTGAAACGGAGAAGAACGGATTGTTAAACTGGGAACCTTTTTGGGTGGCTACATCATAAAGTTTTATTTTGGATCTCTTTAATTAGCATAATTAATCAATTTCCACTTTGTCCCCTCCCCCCTTTTGTTCCCTTTCCTTTTTTCGAATGGAATTTCTCTTTTCTCTCAGAGTTAACCTGTTAAGAAATAACATGCTTGTAGTCGGTGGTTATTATCGTTAACTCCAACATCCTCCTTGTCTTTCTTAACACAGAAAAACCTGTTTGCGAGGAGAATAATCCCCTCTCTCTCTATTTGAGTTAGGTGAAGACAAAGACATTGATGACCGAGTAAACTTAATGCTACCATGATGAACCATAAATTTATAATATCCTTAACAATGTGTCCCAAGTGCTCCATCAAGAAATTCAGTCAAATTGGACGGTCGGATCATCGAAATAAATATTTATTTTTTATTCCATGTTTATATGTTGGAGTTTGGTCTTATATGAGGCTGCTCCTCCATCCATTTAATAATGAAGTGACATTCTATTGTCCATTGCCATGATATAATGACACGATGGAGAAGAAAAGGCAACAAAATTACTAATACCAAGTTGATAAAGAGAATACACGAATATATTTTATTAGTTTTTCAAAAAATACGAAAACAACAATATAGTATTCTCTATTAGATGTACGGTAAATTTATTTTTACACATTTCTTTTTACCAAAAATCAATATATTAATAATATCTTTATTTCTTGTTTAGTCTCGAGTACAGAACTTAACTTATTATTCGGAAGTACGATTAGAGTTGTTTATAAAATTAATCTTATTTTTTAAAAATTATCTTTGATATTAACACATAAAAATTACCTAAAAATACTATTTTTTTTTAATTTAAAATAAAATAAAATTTTTATTTTTAAAATACAATGTAAAACATTAGTAAACTCATGCTAAGAAACGAGATGGCTCTTGCCTGAGAAATCATTGAGTGAAGTCACTGACACCATGGTTGAACACTTGACATAACGTCGATTTTCCTTTCCTCGATCAAATTCAAGATTCCACATGAACAGACAGATACTTTCTTTATTTCCTTGTTTATTTATTTCAGGCAAGAGCATGAACTGGGCACTGAACGAGACACTAGTAGCATAAACTTCAATTTCAGGCAGCCATAGTACAGTGAAACATGTAAAAAACTTTTGATGTTCTCCGTTTAGCGAGCGAGCAGCAGCCAAGCACAAATTAATAGCAATTAATTATAGAAAACGAGCATTTCTTTCTCTACAGTTAAAATTAAAGGAAAAAAAAGTAAGAACCATCCGGCTTTCAGTATACCCTGTTTTTTTTTTTGCCATGATGAATATAAATATAATTTAAAAATAAAAATGATTGGCGTTTTCAAATTAAGCTCCATCAGGTGGGTGACACCCATTGTCTTTTAAGTAGTGTGTGTGACATCTCTTGACAACCAAACATCATCTACATTGAGACCTTCTTAACGTGTGGTTCATTGACCCTTGTTTTGATGTCAATAACTTGTTTTCCAATTCTTTTCTTCTCGATTTCCGGCCGTAACACTATATTTTCAAAGCAATATTTCAATTTATTTTTCTTCATATTTGGTCTATACTTTTTATTGTTATTTTTTTTTTATTTAAGATAGATTTTATTTACAATTTCAACTTCCTTTAGATTCTTTTTCTTATTATCTCCAATACACATTATTTTGATTACTAATTTGGCCCATGATTCAAGTTGGCTTATTAAAAAATTAATTATGCATTTCAAATTAATTTTATGTAAATTTATCCGATAATCATTTGTTTTAGACTTAAATATGTATTTTTAGACATGATAAAGGTACAATTGGACTCTCAAATTTCTCCAAAATCCTTGACTAAATTTTTTCACTTGGTCAATTTTTTTTTATGTTAATTATATTTTGAGAATAGCTTAAAAATGAATTATGACAATTATCGTGTAATTTTTTATAGTGGTATTATAATCATCTCAATGAGTTCTTTTAAAGGCGAGGAAAAGTTCACAACAAAGAGATAGTAAGTCTCTAATAAGCTTTTTTGTTTCATTTATTTATTGTCAATGTTTTTTTAATTATATTATTAAACCAACTAAGAGAGTGTTTGGGAGAGCTGTTGCTGTAGCTTTTCAAAGTGTGTTTCGTGCCGAAATACATTAAAATGATGTTTTTTTATTTTTTAAAAATTATTTTTTATATCAGTACATCAAAATGATTTAAAAACACTAACCGTCTATTTTTAAAACTCAAAAAAAAAAATGGACCAAAAGCACCCAAAAGCGCTTTTGGGTGGCTTCCCAAACACCCCCTAAATCTATCAAACTTGTAAAATCAATGACTTGATTCTCATTTTTTTTTAAATCATTGATATCAATTGAATATCCTTTTCATATTAGAGAAAATTTAACTTTATATGCAATATATAAATGACCACCAATAATATTTCATACTTTAATCTAATTGTGTCTTGTCCCTAGCAAAATCTAGGACAATGATATATTGTTTTTTTTCTGGTCATATTTTAAAATTTGAAAAAAATATTAATTTTAATGAGTTGATATGAAAAATAATTTTTAAAAAATTAAAAAAAATATTTCAGTATATTTATAGTTAAAAAAAATACTTTTGGTAACACAATATTAAATACTAAGAGTAAATCCAATGGTAAAAACTATTTTGGAGAGCTAAATATCTAAAATGACTTTTTGAATAATGTATATATGGTTTTTTTTGTTGATGTGTGGTAAAAGCCATTTTAAAGAGCTAATTTTTTATATTATTTTAAATATAATACAATTATTTTGTATGTAGTTTAATTATATAATGAATAGGAGTGAGTTATATAATTAAATAATTGCTTTTAAGAAACCCTCCAACAATATAATTATTAATTTTGTATATAATTTTTTACTCTCTTGTTGAGGTATTTTTTAATAAAAATAAAAATAAATATTTTTAAGATAGTTATATTATTTTATGCTATTAATGTTATTTGTGTGTGTACCTCCGACATACACACATTATTTTCTATATATATATATATATATATATATATATATATATGTCCAGAGTCTCTCAACCTCTTCTCCCTCAGAGCCCTAGCACCAAGCACTCTAGATCAACTCGCATAGCCCGCCGCCCCTTTCTTCCCCAGCTCTAGCCCTAACCCCAACCCCAATCACTCTAGATTAACTCCCTTCCGTTCTCCCTTAGCCCTCCATGGACACATGCATAGCCTGATCCCCTTTCTCTCTCAACTGTAACCCCTTCTCTTTTAGCATATAGACAGCTCTCCCCCCGATCCTCCCCAAACAAAAAATATGAGTTTTTTTCCTTTAAAATATATGTATTTTTTTAAGTTATGATTTCTCTCTTAAAATATATAAGAATGATTTTGAAGGTAAAAAAAATTAGTTTATCCAATGGCTCTCCCATTAAAGTCATAAAAAAATAATATAAATAACTAAAAACTCAAAAATTGAATTTTGGTTGCTAGATAAAGTAAAAGCCATTTTGAAGAGCCATTTCTTTTTTTATTATTTTAAATATAATAAAATTATTTTATATGTAGTTTAATTATGTCATTTATTATATAATTAATATGAATAAATTATATAATTAAATGAATGATTTTAAAAAACCCTACAATAATATAATTATTAATTTATTATATTATAACATTTACATGCGGGGATAGCATCCCCGCTGCAGATGCCCTAACTCTCCTTGTACTTGCTCTAAATAGCTGGCAGACAAATCTGCACCAGAAAATACCACTGTGCGAGGGTTGCGTGGTACAGTATAAATCCGTACAGTTTTAACAGTCTGACAAGATCTTCACATAAAAGGAAACAAAGCAAACCATTGCAAGTGTTGCCTCGTCATTAGTTGAATGAATGAGGAAACACAAGAGCAAAGCAAAGTGTACTGCGGCTGGGCCCGGGGTGGCGAACAGATAGAGAGCATGTCGGGTCTCTTTTATATCGGTACGACTGCCTGCAAAACCACGTCTCAATGACTCTAGTTTCTATCCTGACGAGGTAAAAATACGGGGATTTTTCACCGTACCTTCAAGCCAGCATGACTGAATTTCATGTAAAATACTGATACAGGATGATTGAGATTCTTGGCTCAAATTAATTTTGCATCCACATCCTGAAATGATATTAATTCTAAAAATATATAACCATTGTCTTATATATCATCTAAAATTTCGAATCAAATAATAATAATAATGATAATAATGATGAAGAAAAATTATTAAGATAAGCTGACAAGAATGTGATCAAATATTTTTATATTGTTTTATCATCACATGTTCATTAGTATTTCGAAGTATTGCTAAACATCTCAAACATTGTAATAATAATAATAGTAATAATAATAGAAAAACAGTAATAATAATTTTTTTTTAAAATATATTTTATATTACCACATTAGAATAATTTAAGATATTTAAAAATAAAAAAAATATTTTCAATTTTTTTTTCAAAAATATTTTTAAAATACAGTAATAAACAGACCATTAGTGTCAAAAAAAGACCAATATTGATTAGTATTTAAAGTATACGATTAAAAGAAAAGTAAGATAAAAAAGAGTGTATCCAAAGTGACATTGTAGTGTTTAATATTTAGAAATTCTTTTAGATTTAAGATCCAAAATATAAAAACAGGAGGAGTGAGAATTTATAAAACGGGGAGTGTCAGTGTAAAGCTTAAGGTTTCGAATGAGAAAAGGGTAAAGCTAAATTCCTTTGAAGGAGGGTAATTAGTATTGCGAAGCAGCCTAGTAACAAAATAAAAATCTTATCGTGCCTTAAATGATGTTTACAGATAGTTAGCCTTAAATAGGTTGTCTGCAATTTAATCCCTTTTTTTATTAAGTAAAAAAAAAAAAACACAGAGAACAAACATCATTTAAATCATTAATAATATAGTGCTCATAAATTTTATTTTTGTTTAACTATATGTTTTGAGAGTACAATATCTTTCTTTTTTTTGGATTCGAGAAGTTTCTACTGTCTGAAAAACCTTTTTTGTAAGCTTGGATAAGATAATAAAATTCTGACTGTCTCAAGTTCTTATAAGAGGTGTATATCCCAACTTAAATTCAAAATTTATTATACAAATCATAAATTTTTTATCATCACACCATGATTCTTGAAAAAACTTTTGTTCAATTCTATGCAAGCATGTTGGTAATAATATATCAATATTTTTTTTTACTGTTAAGACATGCTTCTTCAATGTAAATAAAACATAATGGAGCAATTGCAAGATATTTATATACATATTTCTATAAATAAAAGCAGCAAAGTCACTATCGCTTGCTTGTAATGATTATAGCTATATGTGATATTGTGTTTAAGATATATTTTTATTTTTTATTTTAAATTAATTTTTTTGATGATGTTTTTATATAATTTTTACGTGTTAATATCAAAAATAATTTTTTATAAATATAAAAAATATTATTTTAATATATTTTTAAATAAATATCAATTTTAAAAGTAACCCCAACAATATTTTCAAGTAAATACACTATAATACTTTTTTTTTTTTTAAACACCGCCTTTTAAGGTAGATTTCTAGCTACAAATTACAATACTTTCAAGTCTACACTTGATCGTGTAGACTTTTACCAACCAAACCTGACCTCTGATTTTAATTAATTTATTAGTTGTTTTCAACACCACCTCAAATCAATGGAAAATTAATTTAGGGACCAAAAGAGAAGGGAATTTCATAGATAGAAATTACGTGAAGGCAAAAAATAGTTACTCTATTCTCCTGTCAGTCGTACACGTGCTTAAACCAGTCCTCGATATCTCGGTAAGACGTGTGGATTTCCCTTTACCTAATATTATATTTGGTTTAAAAAAAGGAAAAAAAAAAACATTAATCTTTCGTTGATAATTCAAATGGTTAAGGTTTACTGTGTATATACCAAGATAGGCCAGAGGTTTTGCTCTCAAATCTAGCATATCCGATCCCCATGTTAAAGGTTACACATGTTTAAATTTAGAGAAGATCTTTCACTTTCAAAAGATCAGTAAAAAAAAATCTGTCGAATAACTATCTTATCCAAACATGCCTGAATTTTACACACACTGTATTTAATTTAAATAGGCTTGTAAATAATTAGTTAATAAAACTATGGTAAAGATATTGTATTTACAAATTCAAATTATTGAATAAGAAATCAAAATATATTTTCTATCAACACCGTGTATAAAAAGACAAAATGCAGTAAAAGGGTAAACAAAGCACAAGATCGCAGAACTCTGCTTCCAGATTAAGAATTCCATGCAATCACGCAGGTGACATGCAGTTAAGATAGCTGATGCTAGCTAAAACAAAGCGAAGCACACACTTGAATAAAGTATTTTTACTTAAATCGAAAATCTGCATAATCAACGGATACTTTTCTCCAAGTATATCCGCAAGCTGGCCATCTAATTAAATTTGAAATTATCCATAAGATCAGCCCAGTAAGGATGCGGCATGTTTGGGAAATTAGGTAAGGTCAACAAGCATGTAAAATATTACGGAGGACAATTTGCTAAAAAGTGCCCAATCTCATTGGCTTTTGATGGGATTTCTTGGTAGTTAAGGACTTGGAAAGGTTGATTAAAGCCTGCGCTCCACCACCTTAACCTCTTTGCTAAAACAAAATTCTGAAAAGTAAATGGCGATACAGAAACTTTGTTCGATGATTCAGATGAGAGAGAGAGAGAGAGAGAGAGTTGAATCATATTTTTGCTTTTATTTTATTGAATTACTTTTATTCAAACATTTAAATTCTAACCATCTTACATGGAACCGTACATATGTACTGCAGTTTTGTATGCTGACTTGGTGTGTTTTTAGCACAATGTCCTTAATTGTCGTAATCCCAGATAAATATAAAATGTCGGCAGAAGTGGTGAGGGTAGCAGCAATGCCCCTCCCCGGTAGAAATGCCAAAGAAAGTGTCCGGTGAACATTCCACGTAACTCGGTCATCTTTAATCTACATTTTCTTAGCTTTAAATTAAAGTACGATTAACCCCCTATCTCCATCAGATTTTGATTTAAATCTTAACGTCATATATAAATTTATGATGTGCAAGTGTTTCTCTTCAAAATTACAAGGAATATATCAGAGAGAGAAACCTAAATCAAAATATTATAATATTTCAAAAAAAAACAGTGGAAGAAACCAATTATATTGGTCGAATTTGCCCCGTTTGGGACAGCGGCCAAAAGCATTTTTGGCTGCTTTTGGTGTTTTTTTTTTTTAATTTTAAAAATCAACGGTTAGTGTTTTCAAATCATTTTGATGTGTTGATGTCAAAAATAATTTTTAAAAAATAAAAAAATATTATTTTGATATATTTCGGCACGAAAAATTCTGAACAAAACCCGATTTCGGTACGGGATGTTTTTATATGGCCAGGCCTTGAAAAATTACTTTACGGGGAAATAAATAAAGGGAGAGAGAAAAAGGCATTTAATTAAGTTAGGGTTCTTGTGGATCCACTTCAACATGGTGTCACCAACAGAAGGAAAAAACTTTGTAATTAAAAAGCAATTCTTCATCTACCCTATCCCCACTCTAATTCGTACCCTCCCAACCCTTTTGTCCAAATATAACCAGCCCTGACAAAAGACACTACCACAAAATTGACTGATTCTCTCTTCTTTGGATATGGATAACACAGCAGGCCCCTCTTAATTCTCAATCACAGACAGAAAACGTACGTACTATCCATTATAATACCATTGTCTGTGTCTGCTGCCCTGTACAGAAAAGGAATAATCACAGAAACCAGACGAATATATATATATATAAGATTCTTAACTTCATCCTTGAGAAATTGACATTCTTTATTTATCTTATATTTGTCAATTACCTAAAATTCTATATATGCTATCTGGAACGTCTATAGCTAGCTCTCGCAAAAGGATGATTTACAAAACAGAACCGTTAAAGTGATATAAAAATGTTAATTTACATAGATGAAAGGACTCGAATTGAGGGGTATTTGAAAACTAATGTGAGAATTTGAGGAAAGGTTAGCTAGGAATTAATCTGATGTGATCTCTTGTGAAATAGAGAGGGAAGGTGTGTGTTGTTCAAGAAACCTGTAATTTCAAGGGCTCACTGATAAATAATATTTATGTAATTTTATTTATCAAAGATAGAATATTATTTTCTGTTTAATCTATATATAATTTATTTGTAATGAGGTTAAGAATAAACATTTATAATTATTAAAAACTATAGCCTCTATTTTTGTGCTTGAGCTTAGTTATTTTAACACTGACCACATCATGCAATGCCTGAGATGATTTTAATAATTTGCTTGGTTGATTCCTCGCTCGATGACCTACAACCATATACCCAGATTTTACTTGATAGGAAGGACAGTCAAACTTGAGTTCCTTCTCTTATTTTTCTAGAAACAATGCATATCACAAAATTGAACGAAACATTAATTAGATTTAATCGACAATTTATATTCAAATATTATTATTGAATTATCACTGTACATGTGAGTTTTCTTAATTTTAAAAAAGCATAATATATATATATATATATATATTATGGACGTATATACACCTGTGGGTGCAAGATCATTTTGTCGGTTCTCTCTTTGTGTAGTGTAAAAATGATGGTTGCACTCCACCTATAAAGCAATCGATGAACATCCTAATTGATCCTTTCATTATTAAAGGCCATCCACCTCATACCCTGTTGTCCCTTTCCTAAAATGCATATAGTTGAATGAATAGTATAAAGTTTTGTAGGTGTACTAGGCCACATGTGCGCCCGCGGGGGAGGGGGAGAGTTGAACTCTCTAAAGAAGGTTTACCGAAAGAAGGAAGGAACAGTATACCATTCCGAGCCAATTGAAGAGGTCCACGGAGCTGGTTACGAATAACATCCACCGGAGTTTCCATGTGCTTATCCATTGGGTTTTATTTCAATTGGTTGGCGACGGCGCGCGCCAGCCAGGACCGAAAGCCATGAAACTCCTATTTTATTCTCTGCTTGTTTAATCATGCCTTGAATCTTTATTGGCAGTGACAAAACAGAGAGGTTTCCTGTGCTTTTTGGAAATAAAAAAGTGGGGACACCAATATCTTTTTTTGTATGGACATAAATGGAAAGTGAAAGATCCCAGGCCATCTCTCTTTTGAGAGAATATTCGATGGGAATCGTTTGTTTTTTTAAGAATAAAAATAGCTAAAGAGTGTGCGTGGTCGTCACATTATTTTGCGACTCCTGTAGCATATCACAAATGAAGCCTCACTGCTCATTAAACTAATAAAAAGTAGCTAAATGCGTCCATGCAGTCGATTTTAGGTAGCTAGAATTTGATTAACTCGTTTCTGTCTCAAGTATTGATCAGCGCAGCCCACCCGGACTCGAATCCTTGCCATCCAAACGTACCATCTTTGGTGGAGGATAGGAATAAATAATAATAAGGTGAACTTCACTGCTCTGAGTCTAACTAGTTGGAGTTGCCATTGCCACAGTATATTTGTCTATTGCCACAGCTGTTTATTTTATTACCCAAATGACAAAACTGTCTCCGTCCTTTTTACTTGGCAAACCATGAAGACTCTTCCATTGAATCCATGTTTTTTTAATCACATGCTAATCCCTCTCTTCCTTTTTCCCTCTCATGCTTCACCTTTTCAGCCCCGTTGATTGCTACCGGCAAAGGGTCACCTGCGGCAAGCTAGCCGCTTGTTTCCCTTGTTTTTATTTTTTTATTCTTGATTCCGTTGTTCTTGCTTTGTGACTTTAATTTTACCCCGTAAATCCTCTATCGTGGCTTGTATGTTCTAGATCTGTTCTGTCTGGTGAAAATCTTAAATCCAGACCTGTTTGTTGCTTGTTTTTTATTCCTTATTTCTGAGTATGAAACTGTGTTCTTCTACCCTCTTATATAAAGCTGAATTCATGCTAGCATTGAATTGGACTGCAAAGACTAACAGAGAAGAAAACTGGAAAAAGGGTCCTCATAAAATGAATTCAGTATAGGACGGTCTGTAGTAATTTAACTGGTTCTTCCTTTCAGATTTGGAAAAATGGGTCACAAAAGCAAGGGAAAGGATGTGCCAATAGCCTCTCCTTCTTTATGATTTTTCATCGAAACGTGTGAGGAATCGATTGGGAATAGGAGAAAACTTATCATAGTAGATATTAAGCTCGATTCCCTTTCTCTTATAGCACTAACAATTAATCACTAATTTATATCATATTGCCATAAGAAAACCATAATTATTAGAAATTAAGAAAAACGAGGCTAATTAGTATTTTTCTTTTAAATTTCATGTTATTATATATATTTCATTAGTGTATTCTTATGACCTTTGCACATGAATTATTATTATAGGGGTCAAATTGGCGTTGGGCCTACAAGAAAGCACCGAAACAAAGAAAGAGCTGGTGCATGTTTTTCCCTTTACATATTCATATTTTTTTCATGCATGTAGACTTGTGTCTGATATTTTCACGATTCCTTTTTTTAATAATCATGTCGATCTCCCAGAATCCTGGTCTTTCACGTCTAAAGGCTATCTTTTTTACCATAAAAAGAGAAAGAAGACATGAACAACTCACCCAACAAAACATCTTTTCAATCACTTTAGTCTCTTCTCAATCAACCAAAAAAAGTTTGCTTTTCCTTCATGGTGATTCTGTTTTCTAAGAACCTGATCATTACCACCTAATTCATGCAGCAGTAGAAAACCCAGGAGAAAAATCTAGTAAATTATATTGTAAAAGGGCTCCCCATTGATCACTCATAACTTTTGACTTCGCCAGCCAATCAATTACTTGATAAAACAGGCAGTCATAAATCACATTGAATTTTCAAGGGGAAACGAGAAGAATAATTACAGATTCTTAATGATTCTTTTCTTGGAAGACTGAGGCAAGACAGGTTCAATATCATGTACTTACAATGGGAAGCATGAGGGATGCAAGGGCAGGCGGCCAAAAGCAACGACCACTAGACTAATCAGTGACTCAAAACAGCTCCTTTATTGGCTTCTTCTATGTATTACGCTCGGAAAAATGTATGTATCGCTCCTTTCGGAACTCATGTTCCTTTGACTTCAAGAAACGGACTGCTTTGGCAGTATGTATCTGTGTGTGGGTGTCTACACAGACACACCCCAAAACATAGCATGTTATGCTAGCAGTTACAACAGCGGTGGTGTTTATATATATATATATATATATATAGAAAAACCGAAATCTGCTCTTTATCAATAATGACTTTGATTAAGTGTTTGGCCCAGTAACTCAACCGTATTTTTACTAAACTGGATTTTTTTTCTAATTAAAATTAATGTGTGTCTGGTGTTTTTTATATTATCTTCGTGAAATTTTAAAAAATTATTTTAATATATTTTTAAATAAAAACACTTTAAAAACAGCTTTTAACATTTGCACAAACACTCCCTAAATCTCATCTTTTCATAGTTTCTACTCTCTTTTTTCCCGGAGAAAATTGATTTCTCCTCTCAAAATTACACAGGCTTAATTGGCAGGAAATATTGAGAAAATAATTATTTAGTAACTGTTTGATTTTACATAGCAAATTAGCCTTTTAGAGTGTTATTTTATATTAATTAATCTACATGTGATTTTTTAAATGATTTTTATATGCAATTTTTTTTAATAAAAAACATCATTTTAAATATAAAAAAAATCTGTCACCATAATATTATAAACACAATACTTTTAATGCAGTGTTTCTCGCTCCCATCTATTTGGGATCAAGAATTGTTACCTAATTTCTCTAATACTATTATTTTGAACAACAAAATTCCGGCTGAAAAAAAAGAATGAATCAAGCCAAGGACCTTGATTCAGGTGGAAGCTTGAACCCGTGACGTGTGCTTCCACGTGTATCCCGTGCAAGGGCTCGGCTCCCACAAATCTCGGCCTAGTTTTCTCAATCCATTTTTATTTTTTTCTGTCGGTGTCTTCCAATTAGTTGTTTGGTCTAAATATTCAGGAAAAAAAATAATGATCGTTGCAAGAAAATCGTAATTTTTTGACTAAAAAACACGACGCCCATTAAAAGTCGGTACGAAGTGAATGAGAGACATTGGTGGCCCATTGGCTATAGCTGCCGTCTAAACAGTGTGGAGCTCCACCTTTGACAGCCTTGTGAAACGAATGGATCTTGCGTACTTGAGCTCACGGGCCTCCCTTGAGAAAAAACATAGACCGTATTAGATTCCGGAACGACAATGACCCGGATGGCATATTTTTAACCCGAAGACAAAACTCCTAGCTTTAGGCGGGGGTGAGGGATAGGTACGGAAGCAATGACTCTTGTTGGGTAGGGGCGAGTTTGATGATATATCAAGGAATTACAAAGTAATTTTGTTCTTTCACCGAATATTTGAATGATGTTTTATACAATGTACGTATCTATATAAATATATAAAATACACCATCGCTTAGATATAGATAATATTTATATAAATTATATTAGAATTTAGATATTTTAAAGATAATTATCTGAAAAAAAAATCCATACAAAGAGACTCTATCTCTCTATAGCTCAACGATCTAAAGCTCATTTCTTTAGATTTCAGATCTCTAGAGAAATATAAGACTCTAACACAAGTTTCATGCAAGACTTAAACAAGGTTTAAGTAACGTTTAGGAGTGCTGACTTGTACATCAAAGTATTTTTCTTGTACGTATCGTTTCGTTGGGTCCACCAAGTTTTTCGGAGTCAATTTTATTGGCTCATGAAAAGTTCCCCAATCTTTATTCTGAAGGTTTTTTCCAGACTTATTATTGGCTCAGTCTGGGGGCACTAAATAAAAAATCAGTTTATTTATGTTTCTCAAAAACTCTTTTCATGGTTGACAGAACTCTAACACAAGGCAATTATATTGGCGACTATGTCTACAACTATAG
This sequence comes from Salix dunnii, assembly GCA_015731905.1. NCBI lineage: Eukaryota > Viridiplantae > Streptophyta > Magnoliopsida > Malpighiales > Salicaceae > Salix > Salix dunnii. Next base: position 6,211,163 of record CM027668.1, on the reverse strand, counting down.
TAACAACATGGGATGTTAGTGGTTACGTCGATGACTACTCCAATAACTACTCTCCACGTAGCTATGCCAACAGTTATACCCAAGGCAACTTCCACGATTATGTTGAGTGTTTATCTATTAACAAAGCGTGATTGTTGTTATTTTTTAAAGTATTTTTTATTTAGAAATATATTAAAATATTTTTTTTATTTTTAAAAAATTATTTTTGACATCAGCATATTAAAATAATATAAAAACATTAAAATTTTTTTATTTAAAATAAAAAAATTAAAAATAAAACAACCACAACTAAAAATTAATTTAGCCACAGCGCCAAAGAGACACACGCGCCAATGATTGTATTTTATGGCTATCTAAACGGAAATGCCCACAAACAACTTGAATGACGGCTTGTATGCCAAAAAATAGCATTACTCAATGCAAGTTTTTGTTCCCCTATTCGTTTGTTTGCAAGATTTGGAGACTCTGATGATACATGAAAATACTAAACGTTAGTACTAGTTCTTGGGCTGAGTGTAATTGGGTTTACATGGTGTTTTATACAATGCACACATCTCCATGAATATCTAGGATATTTACAAGATATTTTGGTAATGTACATATGTCTAATAATTTAGATATTTATGAGATATTTATATAAAAGATATTAAGACTTAAATATTTTTAAGATATATATTTTAAAAAAGTTTATATAAAAAGAGTTGATCTTTCTAACGCTCATGGGTCAAGAGCTAAGTTTTTTAGACTTCCGGTATTTAGACGAACACAAAACTCAACAGGACCTTTTAACAGGATTTAAGAAAAACACGATACTGACTTGAGAATTAGAGGTTTTTACTCGCACCTAACATCGGCTACCAAATCTCATGGGTCCGATTTTATTTGACTATAAAAAAAGATCTCCGATCTTTCACTTTAGATTTTTCCCCCGTCTCATCAGAATCGAATTAAGGCTGACCAAAAGACTGGAAATTTGAACGGCTCATGTATACTTAACCTCGACATAATTAGTTGTCACAGTTTAAATCTAAATGCCGTTGAAAACAAAGGAATGTTTGCAGAAATTCAATTTTAGTTAACCAAAACACGCAAGAACAGTTCTATTGCTTTAGCATATCAGTCATGGAAATATGATCAAAGATCGATATATCAGTAAAATCATCTCGGTTTTTTTAAGGAAAAAAACTAGCACTAGGGTTATAAAAGTTAATCATTTGATTTTGTCATTTAAATTTCATATGAGAGAAAATCAGTAATAAAACAACTCGGAAGTGTTGTGCACTCGAGGCATGCCGAAACGCAGTCAACATTTATCCTGAAAAGGAAGGGAAAAGAATGGCCGACCTACCACTTCTTCATTTCATGAGATGCATAGGCGAGTGTGATCATAATCATATGCTTTGTGTTGGATCATAGCTGCATGAACGGATGCAACCAGCCTGCCCTCTTATCTTTATAAGCAAAACCAAATGTTAGGGTTTTCTTTTGAAGTCATTGGAGGTTCCTGTGCTGCATTGCAAAGCATTAAACAAAACAAAAAAAAGGATTCTCCACAAGCCATTAATGTTCTGTTAACAACATGCCCATCAAACATTACTTCCATGTTTTCAACACAAACTCAAAAAACACTTCATTCTCTATGTTTTGAATCCCGCAATAACTTACATCAACTTAACCCACCGCAACGAGGTGGAGATAAGGCATAAAAGGATGTCAATTTGTTTTGGCTGAACCGCAAGGATGTAATACAATGGTTGGAAGGTTGTCTGTGGCAAGTGCCTCTTGTATATTATCAGACACCATTTCACCAGATATATAACTAAATACAGTAAAGGTCCTAATGGAAAAGCATATTTCTTTTCCATCAGGCGATAAGACAAATGCAAGTAATATACATACATTTATTTTCCATCGAATGCAACTCGTAACCGCTCTCTCTGTCGAATTAGGATCGGATCCTTCGGAGATGTTGTCTTCCCTCCCACACCCGCCTGGCGCATCATCTCTGTAAATAGGCACTCGATTGTTATACCATACTGAAAGAGCTCAATAGAATGCATCAGCTGTGAATCTAAAAATTTTATGAGTTAAGAAGGTGAAAAGCAAGGCTCCATTCTCCAACTTGTGTCAAATGTGCAGTGTCTCTTTGACTAGTAAATTGTTCTAAAATTATGTTTTGCATGCTTTTACCGCATTGTTTTTCCAACTGATCCCGGAAAAGGAAAATCTATTTGCAAAGTATGCCAATGTATTTTGTCACCACTAAACTAGGTCTGTCTTTGTCCAACAAAAGAGATCAATCTGTATACAAGTTATGTGAAGGCAAAACCCAGAACGGCAGGGCCTAGAAACCCATCAAGTGCTCAGTCAAATGATGCTAAGTTCATTAAAAACACACGCCCCAACCATTTTGAGCTCAACAACCATATGTGTCCTCATATTATACAGGATGCCATTCGCTTGCTCATTCTGCAACCCTTGTACAAATTTCAAATTTTTCCATCACCTAAGGGTAATAATAGTCCAGGAATCAAGAAAGACTTGATGGATTTTCCTAAAATAGTATTTCTTAAGTCTCAGCACAACGTGACACTTTGAGAAGGAGATGAGGTTCTAATAGCAAGGCTTCAGCTAAAGAAGAAGACCTTAAACTTTACCACAATGGTGATTCAAAGGACCTCTCCCAGCAACAGAAAACTGATGGAAACTTAGTTTTTAATCAAGAGATTAAATTAAAACTTGCCTCGTTTTCTTTCAAGCTCTTGATAAAGCTCCTCTTCCCATTTTCTTTGCCTATCAGAGAAGCTTGCACTGCAAGTCAAACTAATGTTATTCGCAGGTAACATAATGTCAGGTGTGATTCACTAGCAGAATTAAACTAAAGCAGGCATCAAATAATGATAAACAAACCTAGAAGTAAGTGTTTCCTGCTGGCCATTATGAAGAAACTCTTTCCACTCACTAAGCTGAGGTGGATGAATTTCCTGCAAAGCTCGATTGTGGGTGCTACTTTCGTTTGCTACATGTTTAGTATGACAACCAGGACTCACAGTGTTTGCAGCATCAACAACTGCAGAGAGTCTTCTGCTAGGGAAACATTTGGGTGACCTGCTTTTAGGAGGTAAACTCGATAAATGTGAAGGATTTTCACTGTTTTCTGTCCCAGCTGCAGTTGGAGCACCCATGTTATTCAAAGTACTGTTGTAGAACTCTTCGAACAGAGGTGTCTGCAGCTTCTTCAAATCAATAGCCTGGTGAAGTTTTAAAGAGCAAGTATTAACAATTTCATTAAACTAAAGAATAGTGTTGTCAAAGGTGGGAAAGGCATTATGAGCATAAATTGTTTTTGTCACATTACATGTTTGACAATTTAAAAGCCATTCAACCATTTATTCCTGCAATATTCTTCTGCTCATTAGGTTCTGCAAGGAGCTGTGAAGAAGTAATGGCAAGCAAATCCGGAAGAATAAAAAGAACTTCATTTGTACAAGTCTATAGAATGATGAAAATGGGAAACAGGAGTTTTGAAAGAAATGCAGAAAAAGCGGAATGCTGTTAGAGCAGAAATAACTAACAATACTATGGTACGCATAGGAACACATCATCTTTCTTTTCTTCAAAGAGAGGGAATCCTTTGCCCATAAAATTAGAAAAAAAATAACAATGATGATGAACATTACTTTACTTTGAACTGGCATTAAAATGCCAAATGTCCCCTTTAAATTATTGGAGTTCGCTAAAAAAATGGTCAATGACAATTCTATGGAAAGAACTGAAAAGTACTGTGATAACAAAACCGTCCTACTCATTGAATTTTAAGATTGAGAAAAGTGATGTGGTAACATGCCAAACTTGATCTCGTAAACAATTTAGGTGTCAAATCAAGGATCATTTTCGTAAATTAATGGCAATGACTGAAATTCAATCAGATGCCTTCCCCAAACACCTTGAAAGTTGGAAGGTGTCATTGCATTAACACTCTTGACTATAATGTCACTCATTTTCAATGTTCATGAATTTTCAAATCATCCACTACAAGAATATAGCTTGACAATGGCATCATTTTCTCACAACATAGGTCTGAATGAACAGAAATGTACCTTCTCATCCAAAAATGCTCTAATTTTTGACTCAGTAACTTCATCATCGTCCTCGGTCATCACTGGCCCACATGGAAAGGTGAAGTCATTCTGTCCCTCACCAGATGCTTCATGGCTATCAATAACTTCATGGATTGACTGGCTGCAATATAAGTTAATTCCACTTCTCCTAAACAATGGATCTTCATCAAACTTGCATGGCCAGTCTTCCATGGGTTCACACATTGGGTTGAAACTCTGGTTTAAAGAAACAGATATTTTATTAAAGATAACCGTAAGCTCCTGAGACACATGGCCAGACATAGAAGTGTTCATCACCTTATTTAAATCAGAAGATGCTAAGGTAGATTTGAACCTAGTTGATGCACCAACCGTAAAATCATCTTTATCATCTATCAGACACATGTCATCATCAAAATTGGCCTCACCCCAGTAGGATCTTGAACTTGATAATTTTTCAGGACATAGGATTGAGGACTTCACACTACCCATTTCACAAACATCCTTCAATCCTGCACAAGATGACCTTCTAATCACAGAGCTCATGCTGCACCATCAGTACAACTTCAAAAGTCAAAAATGGCAAACAAACAAAACTGCATAAATCTCTCAGTTAAAAGGCTTACGAGTTCTTTAGATTCATCCCAGAAACTGCTATCAGATTTCCAGATTCCTGAACACAAAAGAAATACTCATTGACAAATTTGTTGTCACAAATTAAGTAATCAAACCAGCTTATCTTACTATACTTACTTTAGCAGAATTGCGGAATACTGAATGAGGTTCCTGATATTCCCCCGTGACAAATGGATGCTGCACATATTTAGAAAAATAAGTGATAAGTGAAAAATCTATCTTGTTTTTAATTCTCTATAACTAATTAATAAATCCGTGATAGTTTGGATAAAGTTTGTCCAGGTGACAAGAACCATCGTGAATTAAGAATTAATAACGGATGAAAATTAGTGTCAAACAACCAAAATTTAAGACCCTGTATCCTATCATTATCTCCACTCCACTGCACATGTTTCATCCCCCTAACTCAATTCTTTCCCTTCACCAGCTCATTCACTTATTTATCCAATATACAATTTGAAAAATCTTTTCAATTCCAGTTATCCCTGCCTAGCATATATTTCTACAAGTGCATATTTGTGTTGTATTGCCACAATTAGTTTATAATTTTAAGAAAAATATAATTTATGTATCAAAATCACCTGCAATAACTCAGATGCAACAGGCCTTAAGTTCGGTACCCTGCCACCACATATACACATAAGAGTTTAGTACAGACATGCATCGTACCCAATTCAGAGAAATTTTGTTTCAGGAGTCATTTATGATAATTACAAAGTCACAACTGCCTAAAAATGTTGGCTCATTCTAAAAGAAAAAAGATTATGGGAGCAAATGAAGGGCTTGAGATAAATAAAAGTCAAACATACTCCTGCAGACATTTTAACAAGAAATCCTTTGCCTCGATAGATAGATGTTCAGGAATGGGAGGATGAGATTTAGTTGTCCCGATGTGGAAGAGAGCAGCAACCTGAAAGCAAAACTTGTTTTTAGACTGCAAGCTAATCAAAAAACACTACGCACCATCCAGTATATTATAGTAAATTTTCTTTCACATAAATCGAATTGATAAAAGAAATCAGCCAATGGCATCAAATCTGTACCTCCTGATACTGTTGACTCCAAGGAGGTTTCCCTGTGGCCATCTCAATCACAGTACAGCCAACGCTCCATATATCAGCAGAACTAGGAAATTGAATGTCAAAGGCAATGATGTCCATAAAAGAAAGATTAGGATTAGCACACAAATGTAATTCTTTACTGTGGGAATAAGCAATAATACACTGCATGAGAGCATAGCATTCATATTTAATTTCCTCTTTTGCAACTTCTAATGTTTTAAGACTTTTTAAAACTGCAATTAAAACTTACCTTGTCTTACGCAATGCTCCACAAGTTATAATATCATAATCTCCGTGTGTTTTAAATATCATAGATTGTTTCATCATTTTAGAAATTGAATCAAGTTTCATGACATCCTGGCATTTTAAATGAGCTGTATATGTTTTTAACACCATACACATAAAGATTATGTGATGTAAGATTGAGTTGAGTTTCTAGTTGATGAAGGAAACTATGTGGTCAACCATGGATTAACTTGTTTTAAATCATATGATATCCTCTTCATTAGAAAGGTAGGGCTACCAATTAGGGTTAGCCTTAGCCATGTCATAAAAACTAAAGATACGTATACATTTCTACACTAATGGCAAAGCAAATTATAGGCAAATATGATGAGAATAAATTGAAACATTGTTCTTACAAGCTATGCCCAGTCTGGAGAATAACCTCAGGAGCCATCCAATATGGGGTGCCTTTCATTGACTTGGCACCATTTATAGTAGCCTGCAATCAAAACGGCAATTAAGCAAAATGCCCAAGGAAACTCAACAAAGAAGTCTTGATATAGTAATACGAATGATACCAGTTCCACCACTTTCTTGGATGCTCCAAAATCAGCAAGTTTAATGCAACCCTTGTTATCAACAAGAATATTTGCCCCCTGAATGAAGCATGATCAACGTCAGATTTTGGAGAAAGAGAGAGGAACTCTCTGAATCTGATATATTCATTAATCCGACACCACAATACCTTAATGTCCCTGTGCATAATACCATTCTTGTGAAGGTATTCCAATCCCAATAACAGCTGCTTCGTATACATTCTTATAACCTGCATAGAAAATGATTTTAAAAAGTGCCACCGTCAACATTTCAAATACCAGCTCCATTTTAGTATTTCAAAACTAGAAATCACTTACGGACTCAGGAAAAGATCCAAATTTTCCCAATAGCGATGATATGGATCCACCGGGTACAAATTCCAATAAAATATTCAACGAATCATCCTCTCTAGCAGTTCCCAAGTATCTCTAAAAAACATGGAAATGACGAAAATAAGCAAATAACCAACCAAACACACCAAAAAGAAAGAGATTGTGATATTATACTCACAACGATATTTGGATGCGAAAGATTCTTCAGAAGCTTAACTTCTTCCTCGAGCTCTCTGATGTGTGCCTATTTTCAAATTTGAAGTAAAAACTTCCTCGATTAACCATGAGAACACTTGATCAAGAATAATTTTACTTGAATTAGCTAGAAGCTATAGCTTCAGTTAGCTTTCCCACTTTTTTGAGATAAAAATACTGCAATTTTGTACTAATTATCGTGAAATTTAAAAATTAAATCAACCAACAAAAATTACCAAAACATGCCAAAATCAACCATGAAGAAACTATTTTACACGTAAAACTAAGATTCAAATTCAGCCTCTACCTGCGTTTTCTCCTTGGAAGCACTACTGGCTGCAATCAAAACCTGCAAATATATAAACAATCAACAATTAACACTGAATCAAATTATTGGAGGAAAAAACTTGGTAAAAAGAACAGAAAAAACAATAGATGAATTTATTAACCTGTTTAACAGCGAGAAGCTCTCCAGAATCAAGATTCATCCCCATATAAACCCTGCCAAAAGCGCCGCACCCAATCAACTCACCCTTTCTCCACCGGATCGGCGGCACATCGTCTTTTTTAGATGGCGGAGGCAAGGGCGGTATTGAAGGCTTGGAGAAGAGGCCGATTCGCGATTTGCGAATGCTAGAGCCGATTTTCTCAACAAAACCACTGAACCCTCCATCTTCTCCTCCTCCTCCAGAAGTCGATTTAAACACTAAGGATCGGCGAACCGATCCAAAAATGTCTTGCATTTCGTGGATCTTCAATTTCTAGGGTTTTTGCTTTTGTTGGTGATGTGAAGACACAAGTGTTTTAGTTTAAGCTTGAGAGTTGAGAGAATGAGAGGGAGAGAGCCGTTAGAGGGGCATGAGGTGGTTCATTTTTTTGGGAAGAGAATTTGAGGGGAGGGAAAGACAGGGTGAGGGACGGATATCTATTTTCAAAAAATAATGAACGAAAAAAGAAGGGCAGATATATTAAATGATTGGTTATGTTCTTGCTTGGCCATTGGTCGTTTGTGCTTTTGTTTTGATTAAAAATAATTTTTAACAAATAATATAAAAAATATTATTTTAATATATTTAATGAATAAAAATATTTTTAAAAATAATTTCAATTATCCATAATTATCCATTAAAAAGTGCAATTGAAATTATTTTTTAAAATAATTTTTATTTAAAAATATATCAAAATATTATTTTTTATTTTTTAAATAATATTTTTTATTACAGAGCATTGAAATAATATAAAAATATAAAAATAATAATTTAATATATATATATATAAAAAATTAAATGGATAAGAGGCCGGGAAAATATATTAATAAATTATTATCCTCCCTTGATAATACCAATTTATCTATTCCATTGTGCTTTACATATTACTTATTATATTATATATTAAAAGAGGTTAGGATTCGATTACTATAGCATATAAGATAAATCACTGTGAATTATAATAGTATTGCTCAGTTTTCGGTTTGATTCAGGTCAGTTCGGGTTGTTCGATTCACTATTTTTTCTTATATTTAAGTAATCTTGCACAGTCAGATACAATGAAAGGCCTGTAATTTAGTGGAAAACAGGCTCGCCTATTTCTAAGAAGGACAGGGTTCGAACCCCTACCTAGCGCGGATTATGCATTAATGTTTTTGCTTATATTTTTTTTCATTTTCTGTTTGCTTTTTTGAATTTTTTTTCACTTATGTTTTTTATTTTTCATTTTTATTTCTTTTGATTGCTTTTTTTATTTTTTTGATGTTCATGTTGTTATAATAAAGTGTGTTGATATGTTTCATTATATCAAACCTTGCATATATAGATGCTATATTTTATTTGATTTTTTTTAATTTTTTTATTTGATTAAAATTGATAATATATTTGATTTTGTTTTTGGTCCTTATACTTCTAAATAGCCAATGCCCCCGCACCTCATCGCGGGGGGCACCATATTTTTTTAACAAAAAAAATATTAATTGTGTGTGTGTGTGTGTGTGTGTTTTGTTATAATATAAATTTAGTCAAAATAATGAATCTGTACAAAATTATTGTAAAATGCAAGTTTTCTTTAAAATATATGAATTTTAAATTGATATAAATCTATCTATTTAGTAGTTTTTAACAAAGTAACCAACATAAAATTATCATCATTAAAAAAACAAAAAAATTCAGATATTTGAATTATTAATTCACTGTATTAAGATTAGTTTATTTTATAATTCAATTTAAATCATATTTAAAAATAAAATATAAATTGTGACAAGACCTGGAATAATCAAATAAAAAATAAGTAGTTAATTTTCTATCCATAACAATATAAAAACATAAATTGAAAATTCATCCCTACGTTACCGTCATTTTCTTATTATAACAGTTAAAATTATTCTCAACATTATTATTCAAACAATTAAAATAATTAAATTACCCCAAGAAAAAAAATATTTTAATAAAAAATAAATAAAAATAATCATTAAAATTATCATTATTATTCAGCAAACAATAAAATCATAAAATTATATTATCCAAAAAATAGGTAAAATAACAAAAAACACACAAAAAAGAACATAAGAGCAATATTAATTTTAAAATTATCACCAATATAAATTAAAATTTCAAAACAGAATCTAATAAAAACAAAACCCTGACAAAAAATGAATAGAAAAAAATATAAAAGCATAAATAAATAAATACAGACAGAAAACAAACATTGTCCAAATATTTTTTATTTTTTTAATATTTTTAGATCATTTTCATGTGATGATGTTAAAAATAATTTAAAAAATATCATTTTAATATATTTATAAACAAAAATATTTTTTAAAAAAATCAATCACATTTTCAAGCAAAATAATAAATGTTTCATGGAAAAAAAAAACTTAATCAGGAAAAAAAACAAAAAAACTATAAAAAAAATTGAATTCGATAATTAATCATGGTGCGTTTAAGCTATCTCGGACACCCCAATTTACTAGTATAACTAAACCACACAAATTATTATTGCTTGTCAATGCATTGTCTATCCTCGCGCACGTTATTGCGAATGGACTATGCAAAGATTTTACCTTTTTTTTTTCAATGTGGTCGTTAGTATTCTTTTCTCATCAATCTCATTAAGTCGATCAATTGATTTTATATTAATCAATTAATTAAATTTAATATTAAAAGATAAAATTAAATAAAATTTTTTAATTTAAAAACTCTATTGAGATAAACAAAAAATAAAATGAAAGAGGGATGAAATTGTAAAAACTTAATCAATTTTGAAAATTATCTCAAAAAAATAAACAATAATTAAAATAAAGCAAACCAAATATGACCAATAAAGAAATTCGAAGAAGGGTGTAGTTTTTTATAAAGAAAAAAAAAACAATATGATGATTTATAAAACACAAAGAAATGCTCTTTTTATCCATCATAAAATCATCACAAGTGGCGCTTGAATATGATCAAGCGACGTCCTTGTTGACACATTTATTAAATGATTAGGAGTGTAGTTTTTGTTGTTTTTAAAAATATATTAAAATAATATTTTTTTTTTAAAATATTTTTAATATTAACATATAAAAATAATTTAAAAATATTTAAAATAAAAAATAAAAAATTTCAACATGATTATAATTACTGGATAAAAATTATGATAGTGTTGAATAAACCCATGAAGATGGGATCAAATGAATTTTGATATTAAAAACAATATAATCATTTAACTGTATTGTGAGATTTAAAAAAAAATGTATTAAGTTAGATAATATTCTGTTTTTAAAAGCAATTGCATGATTATATATATTAAAAAAATCATGTAAAGCCCGAGTTGCCCTTATCAATTATATAATGATTATAAAACCCTATAAAAGATTTTATTGCCCAGAATAGACAATTATTTTCTTGTTAGGATGGTAAAATAGTAATTTAAAGATTACATTCCACATTGAATCAAGGCATTCTCCGGTACTTTCCCCCTAAATTTTAGATTTTTGTTATTCTTCATTTACTTTCCCATCAAAACAAGCTAATTAAAAAAAAAAAGTACACCGGGAGGAGAAATCGTTATTCTCCTCTTGACATGCCACTGTTTTTTAAGCAGCTTTACTATAAATTAAATTATAATATTTATATGAATTTGTCATTATTCTTAAGAAAAATTATGAATCTAGAGCTGGTGCCTAGTTCTACAATTGTTTAATTTATTCTATCATAATATTGAATAAAAAATACTGCACTATATTGTCAAATAAAAAAAATCAACAAACAAAATATAATTATTATAAATTGAGTTTTATAATTTATTTTGATTTATTTTATACAAATTTATCATAATTTTAGAGAAATATATTGATATTATATTGATGCTTGATTTTTTTGAACTTCAATTTATATATATTATTAAACAAAAATAACTTAAGTAAAATTATAATTATTAAAATTTAAAGTTCATGATTTTGATTTATTTTATAAGGGACTTTAATGATTTAATAAAAATGGTATGTTATCGAGTAAGTGCTTGTTTTTTAAAATATTTATTTTTTATCATGTATTTAAATAAAAATGATTGTTTTAAAAATAAAATTATTCAACTCAATGGAGTTTATAACTCATATCGAGTTTTGATGAGTCAATCTAAATCAACTTGATTAATTCAATGTGTTGTAATTCCAATATTTTTTTAAAATGTTATCTTGAAAATATTTTAAAATCAAACTATATATTTATTAATCATTTAAGTTCTATATAACATTATATGATGCTAGAGCAAGTGAGCAACACCTATGAAATCTAATCTGAGTTTTTAAACTAGTTTAAAGATTTTGAATTTCACTTACTAAGTTATTTTTAATAATACTCTTAAATAATTTTCATTAATTTAAGCATTATTTTCTTACATGTGAAAAAACTTGGCCTATCAGAAAAATATCGGTTGGTTGAAACAACCATTTTGTTTTAAAAAATATTTCCCTTAAAGAAAGAAGTCGCATGCGTTTTCTATTCCCCAACAACAATATTACAGCATAATACTTGTACTGAACTATCTTATCTAAAAATTTAAACTGTTAGATTAGATTTTAAAATATGATTTATATTATTATCTACTCCCTTTCAAGTGAATGAGTTTTGGACTTGAAACTTACACAAACCTACACTATCTGTTCTTGGTTTTTCATCATATAAAATAAAAATAGTGAGATTCGAACTCGTGATTATTGAGTCAACAAGTCTCTAATATTATATTAAAAATTCATTTTTAAATTACTAAATTAAATCTTGTAATATAATTTATATTATTTTTTTAATATGGAAAAAGCGAACCTCATCTTGTATCGATGTTTCACTCTCTGTTCCACAAAGTTTCTCTCATAAACACTCCCTCTCATAACACCACCACACCTAACCTCCTAAATTCATGGATTCTTTAGCCTCCTTAATTTCACAACCTTCCGATTTATGTTAGTACTCGTATTGAATATCTAACATCATGACCTCTGATCTGGGCTCTTTGTCATAGGAAACATCAGGGGCTATTGGTGCTATGGTTAGCACCACTATATCGCACCCACTTGACACTTGCAAGACCGAATACCAAACTGAAGTATTTTTTGTTTTGTTTTTTTTATGCATAGCTTTCAAGGCTGTTGAGAGCTCATAAGACTCTGTGTTATGCTAACTATCATATTTTAGGAGCAAATTTATTGTTTAGCTGTAAATTTGCATTGTTTATATATATATATATATATATAATCCCTCATGTTATAAGTTGATATTTATTTTATTATAGACATTTAACTAACAGATTATTGAAGAGTTTGTGATCCATTTCTATGGGTAAAACAATTGAGAGGTTACCCGGATAACGTGTTAGGAAATGTTTGAAGGAGTCTTGCAGAAATAAATGTTATCCCTATCTGTTAGGGATTGTGGCAGTCAAAGAGGTCAATGAAGCAGACCACTTCTCCAGCCACAATATGTGTGATATAATCCATGTAATAACAGTAGCTAGTTTTTCTCATTTTCTATTTGTAAGAAGTTGTATTTAAACAACATTGATTTCTCAAATAAATATCAAGCATTTTCATCAATCCTGGGAGCTCCATCAATTGTTCTTAAAGTTTCAAATAGTGGTATTAGAGCCCCTACTAGGTTACCTGACTATAATAAACTTAAGCACAATAAAAAGTGCAGCTCGATAACAAGGAGAAGGGGAAATGAGTGAGGATAAGAGCCTAATGAAGATCCCTCATTTCGATGGTCAACATTATGATCATTGGAGTAGGTTGAAGGAAAATTTGCTGTAAGCAAAAAGACTATGGAGTCTTATGGAAATCGGTATTTAGGAGCCGATTATAGGAAGTGCGTTGAGTACTACGCAGTAGGCTCGATGATGCAAATATGAAAGATCATCAAGTGAAACACTATCTGTATCAAGTAATAGATAGGGTTATATTTGAGCAAATCTTAGACAGGCGCACATCAAAGATCATGTGTGTTTCATTGAAGAGCAAGTTTGGAGGAAACACAAAAGTGAAGAAATCTCTTCTCAACGCAACGAGAAGAGACTTTGAGATTTTACAGATGAAGTAAAATGAGTCTATTATAGAGTACTTTATTAAAGTTACATCAGTGGCTAACCAAATGAGGAGTAATAAGGAGACTATGCCACACACAAAGGTAGTCAAAAAAGTACTTAGAACCTTGACATAAAGGTTTATTTATGTGGTGGTTTCAATAGAAGAATCCAAGGATGTGATCACAATGACAATTGATGAATTACAAAGTTTTCTTGTCGTTCATGAAGCCAAGTTCAAGAGGCTAGATAAAGTTAAAGATGAGGAGCAGGCACTGCATGCTTCAATTAGAGAAGGAAGAATCAACAGGGGCAGAGGATGTACCCATTTCAGAGGTCTATGTAGAGGGGGAGGAAGGCAGACATTTGGCAGAACTACGGTAAAATATTATAAATGTCACAAACTAGGGCATTTTCAGTTTGAATGCCCTACCTGGGAAAGAAATGCACATTATGCAGAACTGGATTATAAAGAACTTCTCCTCATGGCTCATGTTGAGATGGGGGGATCCATTAGAGAAGACGTTTGGTTCATCGAATCAAGATGTTCCAATCACATGACAGGTAACAAAAAATGGTTTGTTACCTTGGATGAGAATTTCTCACACATTGTGAAGCTGGGAAATAATGCTCGTATGTAAGTTATAGGTCAAGAAAACGTGAAGCTGAGAGTACAAGGAAGAACACAGATTGTAAATTATGTATTTTATGTGCCAGACTTAACAAACAATTTGTTAATTGTTGGGCAGCTACAGGAGAAAGGGCTGACAGTGGTAATGTAAAAGGGAGCTTGTAAGATCTTTCTTTCAATGAAGGAGCTGATTATGCACACTTACATGACTACAAACCGAATGTTTGTCATGCTTGCTGAACAACACAATGATGCCTGTCTGCAAGTGACACAAGAGGACTTCACTATATTTTGGCATAGACGATTTGGTCACCTACATCAGAAGGGACTCCAGTGCTTGGAACACAAGCAAATGGTTGAAGGGATGCCAAAAATTAAAGAAACAAATAAAATGTGTGAAGTATGCATTAAAGGGAAGCAACACAGGGATGAGATATCTAAGAAAGCTAACTAGAGAGCATCAGAAAAATTACAGCTCATTCACAATGATCTTTGTGGACCAATCACTCCAACCACCATGAGTAACAAAAAATATATTCTGACCTTCATAGATGACTTCAGCAGGAAAAGATGGATTTATCTGCTTACAGAAAAAGGAGAAACTTTTAAGAAGTTCAGGCACTTTAAAGCTAAAGTTGAAAAGGAGACAAGAATGAGCATTAGGTGTCTTAAGAGCGATTGAGGAGGAGAATACACTTTCTAAGCTTTTCATGAATTTTACAGCACTCAGGGAATTAAGAGGCAGCTCAGCACATCATACACTCCTCAACAAAACAGAGTTGCTGAACGTAAGAACTAAACTCTCATGAACATGGTTCGTTGTTTGCTTGTGGAAGGAAGAATGCCAAGGAGTTTATGGGCAGAAGCAGTAACATGGTCTGTGCACATCATCAACCAAAGTCCTATTGCAGTAGTTACAAATAAAACTCTAGAAGAATGTCGGACTGGAAACAAACCTAATGTGGCACATTTCAGAATTTTTGGATGTGTTTCATATGTGCATGTACCAAATGAGAAGATGATAAAGCTATAAATGTGTATTCTTAGGAGTCAGTGAAGAATCCAAGGCCTATAGGCTCTACGATCCTGAGAGCAAGAAGATTGTCACCAGCATAAACATAATTTTTGCTGAAGATGAGACGTGGAACTGGGGGAGAACAAATGATGAAATAGAGGACTTAATGTGGGAGGATACAAAATCATTCAATGGAACAAACAAAGAAGAAGGGGATTACATTATAACAAATAGAGATGAAGGAGAAGACATACCAAGTGAGCAAACAAGGAGGATTAGCATACCTCCAAGACACTTGTAGGATTATGTAACTAGTGAAAATCTTGCAGAGCAAGAAGAAGAAAAGCAATACCTAATGCTCTATGTTGCTGAAGATGATCCAGTAAAGTATGATGAAACAGTGAAGGACATCAAATGGAGAAAAGCCATGGACACCGAAATACAAGTTATAAAAAAAAATAATACATGAGAGTTAGTAGAACTGCCTAAAGGGATGAAGAAGATCAGAGTGAAGTGGGTTTTTAAAACGAAGTTGAATGAAAAAGTTGAAGTCAACAAACACAAGGCGAGACTAGTTGTGAAAGGTTATGCCCAAAGACAAGGAATAGACTACAGTGAAGTATTTTCACCAGTCACTAGATGGGACACTATCAGAATGCTACTGTCTTTCGCTACACTACGAGGTTGGGAAGTATTCCAGCTAGATGTAAAGAGCACATTTCTTCATGGAGACTTGAAGGAAGTTGTATATATTGAACAACCTGAAGGATACATTCGAAAGGGAGAGGAGCAGAAGGCATATCAACTAAAGAAGGCATTATATGGACTGAAACAAGCTCCTAGAGCTTGGTACAGCCGGTTAGAGGACTACTTTGCTGTGAAGGTTTTGAAAAATACAGCTATGAACACACCTTGTTCATGAAAAAGGAAGGAGGAAGATTTTTGGTGGTAAGTCTTTATGTGGATGATTTAATATTTATCAGTAATGACTTGAAGTTGTGTGAAGAATTTAAGGCTTCCATGCAATCAAAATTTGATATGACTGATATAGAAAGGATGAAGTATTTTTGGGTGTTGAGGTACATAAAACAGAGGCTGGAATCTTCTTATGTCAAGGGAAATATGCAAGTGAAATACTTGCAAGTTTTGGAATAGGCAACTGTAATGCAATTAATAACCCAATGGTTCCAGGAACTAAGCTATCATCATAAGAGAAAGGAGAAGAAATTGAAAACACTGAATACAAACAATTGATTGGCAGCCTCATGTACATCATGACAACTTGACTCGATATAATGTATGCGGTAAGTTTTCTAAGCAGATTCATGGCTGCACCGAAGGAAGGACACATACTAGCCGCAAAAAGAATACTTAGGTACTTAAAGGGGACAACGAATTTTGGTGTTTTCTACAAAAGAAGCTCGGATAACAATCTCAAAGGATATACGGATAGTGACTTTGCGGGTGACCTGGATGGAGGAAAATGTACATCTGGATATGTATTCATGATGGGAGATGGTGCAGTGGCATGGAGCTCTAAAAAACAATCGATAGTTACTCTATCAACAATTGAGGCAAAACATGTAGTGGCCACAGCTTGTGCATGCCAAAGTATATGGATGAAGGAAGTTCTAAACAACATTGAAGAAGATCCATTGCAAATGTGTTATGGTGTTCTGTGACAATAGCTCATCCATTAAATTGTCCAAGAATCCAGTATTTAATGGGAGAACAAAGCATATCAATGTAAAATTTCATTTTATTCACGATCTTATCAAGAAGGGAGAAGTAGAGCTCATTTATTGTGGAATTGAGCAGCTAGCAGACATCATGACAAAACCACTCAAACTCGAATACCTTGTAAGACTTCAAATGCTCTCAGGAGTACAAGAGAAGAAGACTTTAAACTGAGCATATACACAGCATGCTCAATTTAGAAAGGATATGTTAGGAAATGTTTGAAGGAGTCTTGCAGAAATATATGTTATCCCTATCTATTAGGGATTGTGGCAGTCAAAGAGGTCGTGAAGTAGACAACTTCTCCAGCCACAATACGTGTGATGTAATCCATGCAATGATAGTAGCTAATTTTTTTCATTTTCTGTATGTAAGAAGCTATATTTAAACAACATTGATTTCTCAAATAAATATCAAGTATTTTCAACAATCCTGTAAGCTCCATCAATTGTTCTTAAAGTTTCTAACATAACGTACCATTTTTGGTAAGATCACTTATGAAAAACATGTTAAGGCGTTTGCAGGAATGTATCTGATGTTTTATGGGAGGCCATTGCTTCCAGGCAAGTTCTTCCATTGTATCGAGGCCTTGGGACGAAGAACTTACAGTCTTGTACTTCACAATCTGTATATTTCTATGGGTACAACTTCTTTGAGCGGTTATAGTTGGAGAAAAAGTAGGAACAAAACCACTGAAATAAAGGCAAATTTGATAATGGCTGCTGCTGCTGGGGCTTACACTGTCACTCTGACACAGGTGAGTCATATCTTGATATCCATTTTTGTTTTTGCTTTCATGAAGAATATTCATGTTATCCCGTGATTTTTTTTTAAAATATTTCTTTTATATTGAATGATATTTGAATTCTCGTGGTCTGAAGGGAAGCATCACTTGTCATAACCTCCTTGCTAGCTCATGGAAGCCGGTTACCGGGTGTTCTAACCCGGCAAGAAGGCCTGTGCAAAAGAACGAACAATGAACGGAAGGTAGCATCCTGTGTCGAAGGCATGTTCCAGTAATTGGTGTTAAGAGATATGCTTTATGGTCAAGGTTGGATCAAAGCCCTTCCTCTTTTTTTTCGCTCCAATGCCTTTTCACGACAGCTCAGGAAGGAACAAAGATTGTTATGAAATGATCAAGTCAATTCAAGGATCCTCTTGGAACGCTTTGACTCGAGTCGCTCCTTCATCACATTTAAGGGGTCCCGGTCAAAATGTTTCTATGCATGGAACAAGTAAACATCTATATTTCGAAGAGGAATGGCGTGATAATAAAATGTTTAAGATCTGGTTTCGAAAGTTTGAGTCACCCTCTTATAAGAGCCTAAAACAAGTTCATTGTCAAGTGTGTGGTTATGGACTGTATAAAGTTTTCCTAGAACAAGTCCAATGTCAAGTGTGTGGCAACCGAATCTCTGGTTACGTTGTACAGCCTCTGGATATAGCATCCTCTAAAAATGCAAACAGGTGAATTTGGAAAATCCAACGGACTTTGGAAAACTCTCTCGGAGGGCACTTGGAGTGAGGCATTCAATGGTATTGCCATTTAATCCGTTCTTCTGACATCAAACCATCAGCCCAGGTACGTGATTCTGCTTTCAAGTGTTGACTTATGTGTCTTCAGGCTTTCACGTAAGGTGTTTTCGGTCTCATCTTCAGATCATTGAGTTAATGCGCAGAGGGCCTGGCCTGTGGAATAGGCTAGGGATTTGGTTGAGGCAAGCGGAAATGTAAAATTATGATTTCACCACCCGAGCTTTTGATTTGTACCTTCGAGTCGTGAGATGTTTTTGGGGGTGGAGATGGACTGTTCTTTCCTTGGGATGTTCCAAGAATGAATCTTCCTTTTGGCAAACTTTTTTTTTATCAACATGGTGACCGGATATATTTCAACTAATTTTATAATTAATAATTATATAAAAAATTTAATTAGTATTATATTAATAATTATAAGACTTCAATTTGAAATCACGAGAAATAAACCTTTTAGTTTCAGTTTTTTACCACTGAACTACATGCTATATGTTTCCTTTTGTCACACTTCAATTCATGATTGAGTCGTCTCCTTATATTGTTCGTAGACCAATTAATTACTTTCGTAGGAGCTTTTTTTTAAAATAAGAGCACGTGTGAAGATACAGTTTGACCATGTATATAATTATGGAGGAAATGCTTCCATATATAGGTGGCTTATCTTAATTGTTAAGACATAAATGATCTTAAATTTTGGGATTTTAAAGGAGTATAAATCGTTCCAAATATGACAAATAGAAGAAAATATGGGTTAGTAAAAGATTCTCTTGCCAAAACTTCTTCATTGATATGGCATTATAAGTCAAAATTTCCATTTTCTCTGTCATATTTTTTTTTTTTCTAGCCGCAGACATTCCCTATTCAACATCTTACGTGCCAGCAAATATATAAACATCTTAATACCTCCTTCATTTTCTCCTAAATCACAGTCAATTAACTGTAATTGTTCTTACACCAAATCATGAAAAGAAATTGTTCTTATATATCTACGGAAATAACTGAATCTCTAGCTATTTTAATGGTGCTAATTAACTGTAATTCTACCAATAATGGAAACAACTGAACCTGCGCATACAAATACTGGTCGTAATTTTGTCTAACTTACAAGTATATATGTAGCTCATTTCACCACTTGTATATATACATCAAAACCCTCGCAAATATATAGAACCTCTATTCTTTTTGTTTCTTTGCCCCCCCTCTTATCTTTCTCTCTTCATCATCAACATGGTGATGATAACTAAACAGAAAAAGCAAACCCAAGGCCGTAAAAAAATAGAGATCAGACAGATACAAGAGAAGAGCAGTCTACAAGTGACGTTTTCAAAGCGTCGTGGTGGTCTCGTCAAGAAAGCAAGCGAGCTGAGCCTTCTTTGCGGGGCACAAGTGGCCATTCTTGCCTTCTCTCCAGGAAAAAAGGTCTTTGCGTTTGGTCACCCCGATGTGGACAGGGTACTTGATCGTTATCTCAATGAGAGTTCTACTGCTAGGGAACTAGGGGCTGTGAGTAACGACCCTCAGGTTCAGCAATGGAACAAGGAGTACGAGGAGGCATTGAAAGAGTTGCAGGAGGAGAAGAAGCATGTGGCAATGGCTGAAGAGTGGAATAAGGTGTGTGAAAATGATGTTAATGCAAGGTTTTGGTGGGATGAGCCTATTGATGATATGGGGTTGGTGGAGCTTGAGGAGTACGTGAGGGCCATGGAAGAGTTAAAGAAGAACGTGGCTGCTAGGGCAAATGAGTTAACCATGGCCAACGATCATTTTGGTAATCAATATATGAGTCATCTTGATCATGGTGCTAATGGTTTTAGTCTAGAAAATGTTCTATTTTAAAGAATTTGTAGCAACTAAAGATATTTCTAGGGTCTGGATCAACTTGGATGTCCTCTATCTTATGTTTTATATATATATATATATAGTATGACAATAAAAATCAATTTTTTATATTGGTGTATTAATTTTAATTATTTTCTTTTAAATGGAAGCATTTGAAGTCATATTACTTAATCATTGCGGTTAAGAGCAAACAATAATATTACTGATGACAAAAAACAAAAAGATATTTGTGAAGGTTTTATTGTATGCAAGTGGTGAAATGAGCTATATATACTTGTAAGCTAGACAAAATTACAACTAGTAGCTGTAAATACACAGGTTCAGTTGTTTCCATTATTGCGATAATAAATAATTTGGGTAGAATTTAGCACCATTAAAATGGCTAGAGGTTCAATACTTCTCCCAGTATTGTTTAGATCAACGAACTGAATACCCTTCATATATTTTTTTTGTGTGTGATGTGCAGGCATTTTCGCATTTTCACAAAAAAAAAAAAAAAAAAAAAAACACCTAAAAAAGGACAGAGGGCAAGCTGCCAACCGCGTTCATAAATTCAAATACATTGGGACTATAGAAGAAGCTCCTCGCAATTAAACATCAATTCGTTCTCATATCTTTGCAAAACAAACCGCTCATCGGACATGATAATATTGGTAACATAGCATTTCTCATCTGAAAAAGGTTTTCTGCCTGTTCTTCCAGCTCGATGAAGATAATCTACAGCAGTTCTTGGCAGATCAAAGTTGTATATATGAGTTATTTCTGGAAGATCAACCCCTCTTGCAGCGATGTCTGTCGCTACAAGAAGAATGCCACCTCCTCGTCTCACTTCCTGCATCCAAGAACTAAAAGCATCAAAACATGAAGATATGGGCGTGGACAAGGGCATGCCAGAAACGGAACTATAATTAAATAACATGCCCATTGCTATTTTCAATTTTATTCTATACTGGATAGCAAGTGTCAGTGGCTTACTGTGTGAATTTCAAATGTTCAGGTCCAGGACAATCTTTTGTAGAGGGTATAAATTAAAATGAAAAAAGAAAGAGCTCAAATGATATTCATCCTTTGGATGGGTTATACACAATAGACAAATGATGTTGAATATACTGATACAGTTTAGAAATGTTTTCTTCGTTGCATCTAACACTAGGCACCCATGCCAATTTCTGTTGCCTTTTTGACACTGCACTGAAAATAGAAAGTGTGGTGTCAATGTTTCCATCAATTATAGATAGACAATACTTACTGATAATGAAGCTGCTCGTGAATTGAAATTCATGTCTTCCTCCAGAAGAAGGATTTCTGAACAACCCCAGGATGAAGTTTTCAGAAAGTCCACTAAATCAATTGTTGGTGGAGCATTCCCAGCCTTTTTTGACTTCTCAGACTGAATGCATAGAAATTAAAAGATTTAATTTACTGCACAAGCCTGTCATCTTATGGAAAGAAGAAGCTTTCTAACAAAAAATCTAACTTTTAAGTCTGCAAATATCCACAACATAATAGCTTTGCTATGTTGACAAATGATCGGCCAAGAACTAAGACTGCTCTGAGCTGATTGATAACATACAATGATGCTTGACAATGATGCATACTATTCTTTTGTTCCATTTACTTAACAATTCAATCGGTGAGAGGAGTGGCAAAGCAAAGAAATCAGACCATATGAGATTTATTATTGACATGACTAGAAAATTCTTTTGTCAACTATTATCAGGTAATACAATACTACTAAAATGCTTAACTTCAAAAGAGAGCTTAACTCTATTCTCAAAACTACACTCAACGTACCAAAGTAAGAAATTAACACTTTGAGAAAGATATGCTGCACAGACCTGCTCACCAACAAAAATAATGCCAGACTTGGGTGCGTCAGACAGCATTAAGGAGAGCAATGTTTGATGCCTTTGCTTTTTACTGCATATCTGTTAAGAAATACAACATCAGTGCACTCTACATCAAAATCATTACGACGAGGGACAACTACAATTTAACAATGTTTCCTGTAACTGGAAAAAAAAAAAAAAAAAACAGGAACACATACAGTAAACCAATAAACTGGAAAGTGTTATGGAACAAGCATCATCAAAAATATTCTTACCACAAATTTATGTTGCAGGCGTGTTGGCATGGGCTCAATTGGATTTACATGAACATGAACTACATCTCTCTGCAAATACAGAAATCATAATGGATATCAGTGCTATCATTTATCAAATTCCAATGATGACAACCTTTTTAATTCATTAGCAAAAAGCTTTACTAAAAGGAACTGAGTGGGTGTAAACACATGCATGAACATGAAGCTCTTATACAACACAGGAATTATACAAAGTCTGTAAGAAAAAAGGTCAACCTTGGTCCACTTCTGCTGTATGCAATCATATAAAAATCGGTTGTGCTGAGGAATAGATGCACTAGCAAAAACTGTCTGGCGGCTATTGCATGAAGAATAAGATGTCAAAAGCTTTCGCAGGGAACTGACTTGTTTTGAAGAATTGAACATGAAATCAACCTAAACAAACAAAGATATAAAAATGTCATTCCTCCAAAACTGTATTTCAAAAGCAATAATGGAAAGCAATAAGACAAGTACATGATCTGCTCAAAGAAAAGAAGCATCTGAGCATCAGTCTCAAAACTCTGTTGCATACGAATCAAGAAATTCAAAAACTGTACCCTAATTCAAGCTGTACATATAGTTAATTAAAAAAATTACTAGGAAAAATCATTAAAATATTCTACACACATTCTAAAAACACCAGACATTGAAAGAGACAAGAATTACCTCATCGATAACCAGCACTTGCATTGATTCAAGTTTAAGCAAGTGTTTCTCAAGCATTTGGCACAAGCTAGCTATTGTTGCCACCACTATTGTAGGAGGCTCAGCCTGACACACAAAATCTATCCTCTTAATACCAGTGCAAGTAAATAGATAAAATCGATACAGAAAAGTGAGAAACTCCTGGCTAATAGCAAGATATATTGAAATTCCAAACAAGTGGATATTGCAACTTTTTTATGATTGTTGGCAAACAGTATATCTCAATGCAAGCAATTACAGTTTCTAAAAGCTATCTGGTGATTCTTGCACAGGAAAAATCTAAAGAAATACCAATAGTGCAGGCAGCATAACAATTTTTTACTGTTACTTTACATCCATCAAAATTGTTTATACTGTGAACAGTTCAGATACTTTTCCATCATCCTGTTTTCAGTTCTAAGAGAATATCGATAGATAGAAAATAACAATTTGCATAAATTCATGTAAGCCTACCACATGACAGAAAATCATATCAAGAGGGTGCCGCACCTTTAGCCAACTCTTATGTCTTCTCAACATCCCTCCATCTAGAAGCGCCATGACAGTGCAAGACTTCTGCTCCGCATCATTCTCTGTTGGCATTGCAGCCAACATCCGAGCAACTTTTGTGACCTAGTTCCAAGCCACCATTAATAAGTTGCTCCAAAGCATCCGATCACGATAATGAGTATCCATCAACTTTCAATTTATGGCATGAAAGAAGACGAGTTAACTTCAAAAGGGAAAAAAATATCAAAATTATTACTTGAATGCCAAGTTCTCGAGTAGGCACCACGATTAGTGCTTGCACAGCCGATCTTTGAGTATTCATAACAGAAAATATCAACAATAAGTATGCAAGAGTCTTGCCAGAACCTGTCTAGTGGATCAAAAATGAGAACTCGATTAGAGTAGTAAGGTTTTGTACGCTATTTTTTACACATTAAATTGGAAACAATCAATGAAACTGAAATTATTAAAAGAAAAATAGAGAGAAATTAACCTGAGCATGAAGTATGCAGTCGCTGCCGCTAAAAAGAACAGGCAAAGCTTGTTTCTGTACATCCGTTGGCACCACATACCCAACCTCTTCTACCCTGAAAATGGTGTGAATAATATAGCTACTCGATAATTCTTTGTTCTTTTTTCACTTAGGAAATCATTGAGTTCAATGATAATAGTAAAATTAATGTTAAATCAAAATGAAATCACAAAGAAATCGAGAAATCAAATGACTATTGGACTGAAACTTGCCTGCGCAACACGTGCTCGGGCACGTGACCTAGGCAAATTTCGCGAAGTGTCAAGGCCTCCTCCTTCTCTTTAGCATCATCAGCTACTTGGGTGAGTGAAGGGGAATTGAAAATGGCCTTTAATGGCCTGAAATTTGATCTAGAATAGAAGAGAGCTCTGTTCGAATGCAAAATATGCGACTGAAGTAGAGAAAAATCGGCTCGAGCGGGTTTCGTGTACAAAAAAGCGTGTGAAACTAGTGGAAGCTGCTGAGTAGCTGAGATTATAGGAGCCATTTACGGCTCACTCGTGGTTCCCTCTCACTGCTTGGATGCCGAAAAAGAACGGTACAGGAGATTGATCCATTTGGGCTTGCCGTATACGGGTTTAAATCCTCAGTAAACGCATCCGCTTGCAATCCCTGAGAAGCGGGACCCGCTTTTATTTATTTATTATTATGATGATTTTTTGGGATGTTATTTTTCAATGCGTCGTGTGGATTGGTTTAGTCTAGAGTCTTACCACGTGCAGTGCGTGTTGGAAAGGGAATTAACAAGTCAACAATAGTTTGCAACTTTTCTGTGCTGCCCTTTTAATTTATCGAATTTGCTAATCATGTCCCAAAGCGTAAAGCGTAAGAATCGGTTGGTTAACCAAGTTTATTTAAAAAAAAAAATTAAAAAAAAAATTAACTTCTTAGTAGTTTTTTTAATTAATTATTTATTTTCCACGTACGCCGCAGCAATTTCACCAAACACATATTTTTTTTAATAATACTTTTTAAAAATTTCAGCTAAAATAATTTTTAACCGCAAATGCAAATACAAAATCGGGAAACACTTTTTAACTTCTAAATTCACCGGTACTTTCTCTTTTCATGATTTTCAGAGATTATAATCACATTGGTTATAGATAAAAAAGAAGAAGAAGAAAGAAGGCTGATGTAGAAAGTATGCTGGCTGGCTGAGGAAATTGGAAGCAAACTTTGCTTTCATATTTGGAAGAAAAGGAGAGGGCGGTAGGTGAGGTGGGGTGGGGTGCGGTCCCAACTTGGAAGAATTTTCAAGCTTAGATAATATGTTTTGAGAATTGAAGATTCGCTGTAATTATCGGGGTAGGCTCAGAACATTTATAGTTGCTTTGGAATTAATTCATTCCGTTTGCAACTCGAATGAAATCAAGAAAATATATGTTTAGTGACCGTGTTCCGGTTGCAAGAATTTATAATTATTTTTTTTTTTTTTTACTTTAGATTAAAGTTATGTTATTGCTAATATGATAACTATTGAAATTTTATATGATTGTTAATTTTAAAACTTGTAAAATTAGTTAAAACATATGCAAGTTGACTCAAACATGTCAAAGAACCATCTCGTATAAAAATTTAAGTTTATAAGTGAGACCCTATAATATGATTTATATTATTCTTTAACACCATCTCTTAAATAAACACCTTTTGAGCTTGAAATTTATACAAGTTCACGTTATCTTGATTTTTATAAAATATAATAGAGTAGTGAGATTTGAACTTGTGATCGTGGGTTAATAAGATTCTGATATCATATCAAGAAACCATCTTATCTAAAAACTTAAACTTGTAGGTAAAGCCTTAAAATATAATTTAAATTATTCTCTAACAAAACAATCATGTTAACAAAAAAAATATTTAATACTACATGGACATCTGTACATATCCTCATACATTTATATGTTTAAAATATGTTTTTAGATCATTTTAATGTGATGATGTCAAAAATAATTTTAAAAAAAATCATTCTAATATTTTTTCTGAACAAAAATTATTTTGAAAAACTTCAATCATATTACTAAATGGACTCTAAGCCCTGTTTGTTACCATGTTTCAAAAACGTTTTTTTTATAATATATATATATATATATATATATATATATATATATATTCTAAATTAATATATATATATTCTAAATTAATTTTTTAGTATTTTTAGATTATTTTTATGTGCTGATATTAAAAATAATTTTTAAAAATAAAAAAAATATCATTTTAATATATTTTTAAATAAAAAAAACTTTTAAAAACAACATCAACCAAACTCTTAATTATTGTCTCAAACCAGGTTAAAAATAAAATGCTTTATTACTGATAAATTATAGTGTTGATTTTATAGTATTTCGAGCCCAGGTGAATAAAATATTAACTGCAGCTTAAGCAGCAAGGTATTTAAAAAATGGTTTGTTAATATTATTATTGCATACATGCTAAAAGCAAGGGCACTGTTGGAAAATACCATAGAATAAGGATTTGTGGCGTGACAGGGGTCTCTTTTGGAAAAGAACGGCTCAAGGGGCATTTTAGCAATCTGAGAAGAAAGGATTATTAACTAACCATCTATATAATATTTTAAATAACTTTATGCAAAAAAGAAATAAAAAAATAAAATTGATTGATTCCATCCAAAACTTAAACCGTCTGAATCGGGTTTCTTTGCCTGCATTTTCTGCCTTTTCGCCTTCCCTTCTCCTTGATACTTTTCTTTTCTCTGACCATTCACGCTCTCTCTCCCTCTCTGTCTCTAGGGTTCTTTTCACCTTCACCTCTGCCTTTCTCTTCTCCGTCAACTCAATCAGTGTGTATCTCTGAAATGGCGAATTTCACTTCTCTTTCCTCTTCATTTTCTGACACTCCATTGGTTTCAGCTGCTGCTGCTGCATCTTCTTCTTCTTCTTCTTTTGGAGCTGCAGTTGACGATGCTTTCGAAGACGAGGCTTGCAGTGTTTGCCTCGATCCTTTCACCACTCAAGACCCTGCCACTGTATTTTACACAATCACTTTCTTTTTTTTTAAAATAATGTCATCTTATGGACTGGAAAGTGTTTGAATTCTGTGGTGATCGCTGTTGTGCTAGCTGATGGTTGGCACATATATAAGCACTGTTTATTCAATTTCCTTTTCTTTTCGGGGAAAGGAAAAGGGAAGGATAATGTATCAATTGGAACAGAATTTAAAAAGTGCTAACTTTGCGGTACAATTACGTAGTGGTTTTTTTTTTCTTTATAAAATTGAGTTAATTTCTGATCTCTAATTGCTTCTTACCGCACCATTTTCATTTCAAGAGAACTTTTGATGTGAAATAATATCCTTCTAAACCCAAAAGAAAATCTGCTGATGAGAAATAATCATAAAACTAGGATCCTGGGATCTCTTATTCTTCTTTTTTTCTTTTTAATTTCTTTCCAACATATATTTTCTTGGTCCTTATATTTTAGTTTATGATTTCCATGAGATCGATAGTATACCAATGCTAGAATTGACTCTAGGATGCTTTTGTGGACACTATCATCTAGTCTCTATTGATGTTCTATAGCGACCCTTTGGCTACAACTTTTCAAATGTTACAGCTCTTGTTTGTGATGGATTGTTATCTTTAGGTTTTAAGTTGATCATAGACCTTTGGACTTGTTTCTTGTCTCAGGTTACCTGCTGCAATCATGAATATCATCTTCAGTGTATTCTTGAATGGTAGGTGTTAATCGCCATAACGTTTTTCCTAGGAATTGATATCTTGCTCTAGATTATGATGCCATGGGCTATGGCTATCATTGATTTTACTTGTTTCTTGTTCTGAAAGACCATGCCAGGTATATATTTGGTTATGGGAAGCAATAAATGTCAATCTTTCTCTCTGTCGTTCAGCTCTATGTTGATCAAAGCAACCTAATTGGTTACTGCCTCTGTTTGTGCACCTTTGTGATTCCGTTTTCTAGCCAAGAACTTCTAGCTGCTGTTGAGACTGAGAGGCGTTTAAGGTCAAGGAACTCGACTCCTGCATCCATGATAGTTTCTCATTTGGATGATGATTATGATGTAGAACAGGTGATTATTAAGTCAGTTTGAAACCCTAACCTTTTCATTTCGCTGTTTAGTTTCCTCAAAAGCTTTTCTTTTATTTACTGGGTGCTAATGGAAATTTTTAGGATTCCTATTCAGATGACTCTGATTTCGATGAGCATATTATGCAGCATCTTGCTGCTGCTGCCACTAGCAGAGCTCGGCATGTTCACGAAAGGGAGAGGCAGGGGTCTAACATACTTGGTCCCTCCCAGTTTATTGTCCTTACCTCTCCTGAACATGTACCCACTGTTCAGCAAACATACACTTCACCAGAAGAAGGTCAAGCTTCAAGTTATGGGTCATCGGTAATTAATTCACCAACTCCTGACACAGTATCAGTCAACATTCAAAATTTGTCATCTGTGGCCCCTCCTGACGTGAACCAAGTTTCAACTACTGCTGTCAATATCCCTTTCAAACCCAGGTATCATTCTGTAACTGCAACTTTTGATGTAGACTCTGGTTGTTATTTGGCAATGTGACTTAGTGAACCCGGTTGAATGGGTCGGAAAATCTTAGAACTGAAAACAATAGAGAAAAAAACACAAGAATGATCGAATTTGGCAATGCAATTGTCCTTGTTTTTTACTTTTTGACCAACCCTTCATTTTTCTCCTTCATTATCTTTCAATTGGTCCTTTTAGAATTCTTCTTCAGTGGATTTCTCTTGCATTTTTCTTGTTGTCTGTAGCTAGACTCTCCCTCCCTCCCTCTCTCATTCACACACACAGACGCACAAATGCACCCCAGGCTGCATGCATTATCTTTCTGTATCATATGTTTTCAAGTATTCACCTTTCAGGATCCTCTTTAGACAGCCACCAACTGATACTCCTGAGGGGCAAGGCTCATCGGAGGTGCTATCTCTCTCAGACACTATCAAATCTAAATGGTTTGCTGCCTCAGCCAGGTCGATAAATGCAACTTGGTCTCCTTGTGACTGATTTTACTTGTTCAATTTCTGCTGCTGAAGTATGTGAATATCTTGCAACAGGTACAAGGAATCACTTTCAAAAAGTACTAGAGGCATAAAGGAAAAACTAGTTGCAAGGAATAATTCGGTGAAGGAGCTGAGCAAAGAAGTTCAGAAGGAAATGAGTGCAGGAATTGCTGGTGTCGCACGAATGATTGAGCGCTTGGATCTTACCTCAAAACGCACTGGACCTTCCATGTCTGATTCTGGTTTAAATGGGGGAACTTCAAATTTCTCCTGGAAGGGGAAGGGCGTGGAACAGAACATCATTGCTCAGGCTTTGGCCAAAAAAAGTGAGGAAGTTGATTGTGATGCAAGTTTAGGTTCATCCTCACATGCCTCTGGTACTGTCCAAGCCCGAGTGGAAATCTCCCAGGCGCAGGTTTGGAAACCACTGAAGAATATTTTAATATATCCTCCACTGCTGGAATAGATTAACGATCATATCTTAAAACTGTAGCATTGATATTACAAATTTTCGAAGTCATGTATATATAGAGAGAGATGTCAACTGACATTGACAAATCATGGAGGGTTAACCTGATCTCCTTTGTGCCTTTGGTTTACAGAGAGGTCATTAATGCCATGGCACTCTCGCCTGGAAGCTTGACCGTGTCTTACCTCGTCATCTTAGAAGCATTTGATGCAAGCGACGTGCTGTGAAGAATCCAAGTGCCGGTTGGTTTGCGTCCTGCATCGAATATTTAAGCACAGTAAGCACCCACCCTGTTAACTAACTAAGAATGAATTGCTGTCCCGGGATACTATTTCTCTTTCTTTTTTAAGAGGTTAAGATGAATAGTTTATGGATTCTTCTCAACACATGCCTTTCAAGTGCAAAGAAATTTGATGTTCTACATTGTAATGCCCATTCCTGCTTAAAAATCAAAATTACAAAGAAACCAGACATTCACGTTCTACTTTGGCTCGATTCCTTGTGCTCCTATCACATGTTTGTACTTCTATAGTTGGATGTGATTGGTGATCGATGTAGCTGTTCACTTTGTTCTATTTTATGAAATAGACGGCAGGGTACTTCTTATGAGAGTCTTATTCTGTAGTGAACTGGATCAATTTACACGAACTTGATTCGATAAAAGAATGTCCACAAGTATTCGAATACATTTCCCAACGTAATGAAGCTCCAAGTAAATATTATACATCTGCACTGTATGTAACGTAAAAGGAAACATTTCTGTATTCTTTGTATTGGAATTCCTTGAAATTCAGCCCCGGGGCAAGAATTTGGGGGTTTGAAACAAAATGGAAGCCTAATTTTCTTTGCTACATGATTAGTTGGTGAATTTACTTTCCTGTAAGATGAACCTACAATAATCATCCGTAGATTGGGAAGCTATTTTTATCACAGTCGAGATGCCGTGTCGACCCCCCATTTAAGTGCGGGATGGGGAGGAAAGATCAAATTGCTGATTGGCGGAGACGCGCCATTTTGCTACGTGGCGATAACCTGACGAGATATTCGTATAGAATAATATGCAAGGATAAAATTTACAGAAAGTAGCATCATACACTATTTTATTACCACCACACGAAACACCACCCACCCATCATTTCTGACTTAGATTTTTCTGTACACACTGCTAGCTATAAGACAAACGCCGTGCAGTATATAAGCCCGAGAGAAAACCCTCTGGCTGATCAACCATTGATAATCATTCCAGCTGCGGTTAGAAAACAATTTAGCACCTTTTTTTCATCAACAAAAAGATAAAAACAAGTCAATATAGAATTCCATCGCAGGCATTTTCTGTAAAGTAAAATGACAAAACAATATACCTGGTGGTCAATAAAGCAATTTGAAATTTGTGTTCAACGTATTTGTGCATGCTTTTAGCCATTGTTTCTCGTTGCATTCCAAAATTGTTTTAGAATAAATTTGGATTTTTTTTTTATTTTTAATTAAATATTTTTAATGTTTTTAAATTATTATCATATGCTAATATCAAAAGTAATTTTTTTAAAATAAAAAAATATATCATTTTAATAAATTTTTGAATGATTTTTTTATTAAAAAAATACCTTAACTAAATTGTCAAAAAATAGATGAATCAGAATGACTTGTTACATTCTATGAACATATAACCCATTAAAGTTTGGAAGATGAGTTCTCTTTTTAGTTGTTTACTAGTTAAATTACATATACTACATTGTAAACTGAGTAAATAATTTTTATAACTGTTAGGATTGAAACAATTAACAAGTTTTGCTAGTTCAAAAATAAAATACAACATCTATACATATAAGATTTGATATAATAAAATACATCAACACACCCTATTGTAATAACAACATCGAAACTTTAAAATCTAAAAATATCATATTATTATTATTATTATTATTATTATTATTATTATTATTATTATTATTGTGTTAATAATGAAAAAACAAAATTAAATCAAAGAAGGAAAAAAACCTAAAAGCTTTAACAAAAAACAAACAAACAAAAAAAATGATAAAACAAAAATAAAAATTATTAGCTGAAAAAGTCATTTGACTTGTAAATAAAAAAACTAATAAAAAAATAAAAGAAAGAACAATGAGAGAAAAAAATCAATTTTCAAATGATCATAAATACAAACTAAATTTAAGAACTATATTTTTCAAAACAATACCACCTTAACAAATAAAAAAATAATATACCTTAGTGTTCTAGTGTGGAGGGGTGGACATTATAAGTTGATTTTTGCTTTTGTTATATGATAATAAAAATAATAAAAATATAGGTTTAATAATTTTATTTTATCATTTAATTTTAAGTTGATTTTTTGCTTTTGTTATTTGATAATAATAATATAGGTTTAATCATTTTATTTTTTTTATTTTGAATTAATTGATAATCATCCAAATTGTTTTGGAACTTGTTAAATTAATCAGGTTATACCAAATTGTTAAAAATAATTATGTATAAAATATATTAAAATATAATCGCCAATTAGAATGCACATAAAAGAAATCATATTTATACCATTCCAGAAACCCTATTTCCAATTTGGCTCCGAAGATGCTCTGATAGAAGAATTGCATTTATAAAAGCTCAAGGATTCAAGTTCAAAATCGTTATATGTAGACCGGACCTCCTTGAGTTGGTGAGGCCATGAGGATGGCCAAGTAAACAAGTTGACATGGTTCAGTTTGAGGGGCTGCTGATTGTCTAATTGATGATATTGCGTCCACACCATCGAGGCACAGAGATACATATAATCACGTCTTATATTGCTTTCCATAAATTCCATGAAAACCGATTTAATATAATTAAAGTTGGCCACAAAAACCATAAATAATAAAATATTGTAATGTCAAGAAAGCAAGGGTTCCTTGGTGCTGCAATCACCAACTTGCCAGGATCTTTTTTGGCTCTAAGAAAACAAACACCCCTCAGCTGCCCGAGCAAACAAGTTTTACCAGGAAAAACTGCTCCCCGATTCAAATATAGGTGAATTTTAAATTATTTTTTTGATTATTTTAACACGTTGAGGTTAAATAATAATAATAATAATAATAATATTTTAATAATAATAATAATAATATTTTAATATATGTTCAATTAAAAAACACGTTAAAAACAACTCTATACCACAATTCCAAAGACTACATTATACCTAGGCCTGACCCACCACCTTTTAACTTAGCAGGCCCGGCTATAATGGCCGAAACCTTTGCATCGGACACATCTTGCTTTCTCCACGATCTCTAAAACAGAAGGATCTCGCCTGGTGCAATTCGTCTCCTTTCTCTTGTTCGAATTTGATAGTCGACCCGTAGCCGAAGCAACATTTGGAGGGCATAAGAAAGGAACATTTGCGTTGACAAGATGGGAAATTTGCTTCAAAACCACTTCATGTTGACCACCTGGCCATTCCTGTATTTTTACTCGTCAAGCGAGGTACCAAGCTGCCCATCTTCACTGTTTCAAGTCATGTTATTATTCAAAAAGGACCTGGCTTCAATCCTCCATTGCAAGTGAATATCATTTTAGTTGCCAAACCTAAGAACTTCATATTTCTTGTCATGAACACAAGAAAGACTCGTAGTTGTCATAAAATAACTCTTGCAAGACAAAAAAAACTCTAACTTGGAATAGCAACTTTACAGACTGAGAATTTAATCCAAGGAAAAAAACTGATAACGAATGATAAGTTCATTAAATAAATGAATATGAAATCAACGAGGAACTCTCACCTTTTCACTAGCCAGTTGTGTCTTGATTTCTTGAAATTGATTCTCAATTGCAGAACAAATCTTGCTGCTAACTCCATAAAGATTAACCCTTTGCCAATTGCAAGCATTTCTTGAGCATTGCATGAGTACCTTCAACTCTTGAGGTAACATCATTTTCAAAGTGCATATACTTCTCAGTTCGAGCTTTGATATACAGTTCCTTGAATGAAATCCAAAAATTCCTAATATAATTGAGCACCAGGGACTTCTCTATTTATCGCTCCTCAAAGTCTTGTAGCATCTGAATGTACTCTGATCCGGAAGCAGAATTATCAATAAAGTCCAATCAGTTAAGAAAACCATCTCAATCTTCTCCTTCTTTGAAATGAGACTTGCATCTCGCAACAAGATTCTTTCAATATGCTACTCACTCAAAATATTGGCAGTTTTTGGGAACACCTCTCTCGTAGCTTTCATCAAAACCAGATCTCTACCAGTCAGAGTCACTGAAATTTGATTACCACCAAATATGTTATCAAACATTTTCAAAGCCCAAACATAATCAACTTCTTCTCACTTTTCATAACTGCAAAACAAGAGTGTAATGTAGTGTTAAAACTCGATCATCCAAGACTGTCGAGCAAGGGACATTGTTTTCTCTTAGCCAATCTTCCAGGTGCAATCCATTATAGAAGGGGGGGGAGGGGGGGGTTTCTCATTATATACTAAGCCAGCCTTACAAATATCTTCCTATAAAGCTTG
Source organism: Salix dunnii (assembly GCA_015731905.1). Classification (NCBI taxonomy): domain Eukaryota; kingdom Viridiplantae; phylum Streptophyta; class Magnoliopsida; order Malpighiales; family Salicaceae; genus Salix; species Salix dunnii. The sequence goes on along the minus strand of CM027668.1, from coordinate 6,176,889 downwards.
AATCATGACTATCTAAAATTTCTTTAATGTTGGATGAACTTGACTTCAGTTGAAATGAGCTAGGAAAACGACAAAAAATAACCCTCGGATCCGAGGGTATTTCTGCATTATACATGATGGTTTTTTGGTAGTTATCGCTGGATCCAAGAGTGTATCGGTAATTGTTTATTATTTTATTATTTTTTTTTGGAAACATTGCAGGCGCGTTATACATATGCGTTTGCAGTGTTTAACGCGCATGTGCCATTCAGGAGGTGCATGCGCATCATTCCAGTGCTCAAAAACCCTTGGATCCGAGGGTATTTCTGCATTATCCATGGTGGTTTTTTGGTAGTTATCGCTGGATCCAGAAGTGTATCAGTAATTGTTTATTATTTTATTATTTCTTTTTAGAAACACTGCAGGTGCGTTGTACAGATGCGTTTGCAGCGTTTAACGCGCACGTGCCATTCAGGAGGTGCATGCGCATCATTCCAGTGCTCAAAAACCGACTTTCACAGTGTCCCATGGTGCTCCGACATGTCCTCTTCCTCTAGGTGCGGTGCGTGTCGATTTACGGTAGCCGGTGAAGCTCCAGTGGACGAGTTTAAGTTTTTCCTCCATTTTCTCTCTCCTGCCATCCAAAAATACACTTCGGTCCTTATGGTTTGCGAAAGATTTATTTTGATCCCTGGTCTTTTGATTTCTCTTTTATTATTGTTTTTTTCAATATAGTTTTTGATTTGTTGCAATTGTGTTTTTCAATTGAAACTGATTATAAGTTAGGTTTCAGCTTAGTCCTTATTCTTTTGATTTTTGATTTGCTTTTGGTTTTTTTAATTATTTCGGTATGCATGTTTTAATTGTGTCTAATTGTATCCTCCAATTGAAATTGTCATATATTCTACCTTTCATTTTAATCCTTATATTTTTAATTTTTTAAAAACATTACACATCAATTTTTTTAAATATCTTTATTTCTTTAGATTTTATTTTTTTCAATTTTATCTTTCAATTGGAATTAATTATATAGTTTGTTTTAATTTGTTTTAATTGTGTCCTCCAATTGAATTTAATCATGTATGCTACTTTTCATTTCAATAATTATTCTTTTAATTTTTTAACAAAATTACACTGCAATTTTTTTTAAAATATCTTTATTTGTTTCAATTTTGTCCCTAGAATTAATTATATATTTTTTTAATTTTGGTACTTATTTTTTAATTTTTTTATTTGTTGTTAATTTCTTTGGTTTTTTTTGTTATTATTGGACAATGTTTATTTTTTATCTGTATTTATACATTTATGCTTTTAGTTTTTGTTTTTAATTTTTGTAGCTTTATTTTTTATTAGGAATTTATTTTTATTTGGTTCAGTCCTGAAATTTTAATTTATCTGGGTAGTTGTTAAAATTAATATGGCTCCCTTTTTCATCTTTTTTTTTGTGTTTTATGTTATTTTTATATGTTCTTCGAATCAAATGATTTTTTGATTTTATTATTTGCGCTATAATAAATATAATTTTAGTGATTTTTTTTTTGCAAGAATATTTTGATTTTTTTGAGGTAAATTAATGATTTTAATTATTTAGACAATAATATTAATAATAATTTTAATTGTTAAAGTAATGATAATGATGGTAATGTAGGGATGAATTTTTAATTTATATTTTCTTCTTTTGTAGAAAGAAAACTAACTACTTATTTTTGTTATTTGATTATTAAGTATTTTCACATTTTATTTTTATGTTGAATTTAAACTGAATTATAAAAAGAATTAATCTTAATACAATGAATTTAATAAGGCAGATATCACAATCTTCTTGCTTTTTTAATGATGATGATAATTTTATGATGGTTATTTCGTTGAAACCTACTAAATAGATAAATTTATATCGATTTAAAATTCATATATTTTATAGAAAACTTGTACTTAATAGAAATTCTGCACAAATTTATTGTTTTTTCTAAATTTATATTATAATAAAAAAAATTCTACTGTTGATACGTAATACAATGCATGAATAAAAACACCAGCAATCAAAAGTTCAAAATGTTGATTCTGCTGTCCACATCAAAAATTAGACAGTACCTTCTTCCCTTATTAGGATCATGAAGAAAATCACAGAATCCCTTCACCATGACTTCCAAGATGTCCAATTTCTGTCACCGAAAATGAAATATCCTACAGCTGACCAATTTCTGTCACCCGCAATGAAAAATCCTACAGGAATCAATCAAACTCTAACATAATTAAGGGATAAATTGTGATGGAGGCCACATGCCAAACGCAAGAACATGTTTTTCTTATGATCATGCCAAAGGCCTGCTTCTCCAATATGTGGAGTATGGTGTGTCATGCACACTAGAGGTTTACAGTTCGGGGCTCATCCACCAAAGGTGGTTAAGGTCCTGCTTTTCACTTATAAAAGCATTAACTAGGCGATGACAGGAGTAAACCCGATCTCAAGATTACTTTTATATATATAAAAAAATAATATTCCACAACTGATACGGCAGTTCGAACAGGTTGAAATGTCTCAAGTAAATTGTAGGTTACCTGCTTTCTCGTCCAATCATATTGACGAGCAGAAGATGCAGGAGCAAACTCTGATAGAACGAAGCCTTCCTTCACTAATTTATATGCCCCTGACTGCCATATATATTAATTTGAAACATAAAGAGCAACAAAAAAAAAAAAAAAAGATGAGAAGAGCAGCAGGCTTACCTCTATGGGGAAAACTCTGGGGTCGAGGCTCCACTGTAAGAGCAGCCTTCCCTTTGTATATTGAATAGCTCACAAAAACCTTGGGCGGAGAATCTCCAACTGTGCGCGCGCGCGCGCGTATATTTTAAATAACAGTAATAGCAATAAAAGATCATCTACTGTTGATTCCAGTTAATTAAAAGTGTAATATGAAAATTTAAAAGAGCATCTACTGGTGATTCCAGTTTATTAAAGGTGTAATATGAAAATTTAATAGATAAATATAAAAAAAAAACTGGAGGAGCAAGAGAAGAAGACGGCCGTGAGGAAGAGGTGAAGTTCTTCTGCTGCTTGTCGTAGTACTGGTATTTCACACCCATTTTGTTCGTCTTCTTGGTGTTTGAAGTTTTACTATCACTAATACTGTTAAATGCGCGACTATTTTGTGATATGAGACTGTTGGATTGGGGAAGTGTCACGTGCCTAGTCCATTCAGTGTCATTTCTTGCATATTCGGTCTGATCAAGGCAGTGCAAGTTACGAGGCTGGTTGGAGGAAATGTCGGTCCAGTTGAAGATGAACTTAGTTGGTTCAAATAATAAAGTATTTAGTCCAGTCCAGTATTTAGTCCAGTCCATTTGCAATTAGTCCAGTCCATTTGTAATTGTCTTTCAGTATTTAATTATTTTATGTTATTTAATTAAAAGTCTGGTCCAATAATTAAGCCGGTTGATTCGTTCAAATAGGTCAGAGTAATTTGGGGAACGTGGGATCAGGGCAGTTGTTAATTTCAGTGTATTTAAATTATGAGAGACTGGAGAAAGTAAAAAAAAAAGGAATTTATCTGAATTTAATTGGAGGTTTGGATTCCTCGAAAATCCACTCTTGTTTTCTTAAAATTTCTTGTGTGAACCTAACAATTGGTATCAGAGCAGTCGTCCATGGCTGAAGGAACGAGGCATGCGCAGTTGGCTGAATCTTTGGCCTCTGTAAAGCAAAATCAAGATCAGACTCAACAAAATGTTAATGCATTACAACAAATGGTGTTAGAATTGGCACAGAAGCTGGATGTGGTAGCTTCGCACGTGGAAGGAATGGTGCAGCAAAAGGCTGCCCAAAATATGGGAGAACTCGAGGGGTCCTCAAGGCAGATCACAAATCCTCTCTATGAGGAAAATGCTGGCATTCAAACCCGGGCTGTGAGACTTGATTTTCCAAGGTTTAATGGGGACAATCCTAATGGGTGGATTTACCGGGCTAATCAGTTCTTTAATTATCACCAAACAAATCCCCATCACAGGATCTTATTAGCCTCATTTCATATGGAGGGCAAGGCATTAATATGGTTCCAGGATTTAGAGGCTACTGGAGGGTTGAGTAGCTGGGAAGGGTTTGTAAGGGCTTTACAAACTAGATTTGGTGGATCCCCATACGATGATCCAATGGAGGCCCTCATTCGACTCAGGCAGACAACTACAGTAGAGGAGTACAAGAGCCAGTTTGAGGCTCTTTCAAACCAGCTCAGGGGCTTAGCTGAATCTTACAAGCTAAGCTGTTTCTTGAGTGGGCTAAGAGAAGATATTAGATTTATGGTCCGCATGCTTAACCCACCCAATCTGCATATGGCATTTGGGCTGGCAAAGATGCAAGAGGAAAATGTAGCAGCCTTGAGAAGGTCTACTAAATCAGGGCCCATGCCCATCATAAGCATTATAGGACCCATACCAACCCGGCCCACTGTTGGGCCCATGGATCCACATGAGAAGAGGGCCATTGTTCCTATACAGAGGCTAAGCCAGACACAAATGAAGGAAAGGCGTGACAAGGGACTTTGTTACAATTGTGATGACAAGTGGGGGCCCGGCCACAAATGCAAGTCAGCCCGATTGTTTCTAATGGAGAGTGAAGAATCAGACTTTGATGAGTTAATAAAAGAAGGGGTTTATGAAGAGAATATTGGCAGCAATAATGAGGAACTAGTAGCAGAATTGGTAGAGCCCGAAATCTCAATTCATGCATTGTGTGGCTCACCTAGTCCTAAAACTATGAGATTTGTGGGGTACATTGGAAAAAGGGCAGTTGTGATTCTAGTGGATACAGGCAGTACACACAATTTTATTGACCCATCTGTTGTTCGTGGAACACAGCTAGCATACAATGATCAAAATTCAATTCAGGTCAAGGTGGCCAATGGTGAGACTGTCTATGGTGAAGGCAGTATTGAAACAGTGCCTCTTTTGATGCAAGGTAACATATATTCCATCGATTTTTACATTCTAACATTGGGAGGATGTGATGTTGTTCTAGGTGTCCATTGGTTGAGAACCTTGGGACCAATTTTGTGGGATTTCACAAAACTTCAGATGGAATTCTCATGCTTGGGGATGCAACGAAAATTACAAGGTATGGTTACTAATGGTATTGCATGCATTGAATTAATTGAAGGACATAATTTTGGCAAAGCATCAAGGCAAAATAAAAGAGGACTAGTTCTACAGTTAATTAATCTTGAAAAATCAGAGTTATGGTCCATTGATAGTCCCAGAAATCCCATAATAGACAACCTTCTTAAAAAAATTTCAGAAATATTCTCAGAACCAAAGAGCTTACCTCCAAACAGAGCCCATGATCATCATATTGAATTAAATCCAGCAGCAAAGCCTGTGTCTGTAGCTCCATATAGGTATCCGTACTTCCAAAAATCTGAAATTGAGAAAATAGTCAATGAAATGCTGCAAACTGGAATTGTTAGACCTAGCCAAAGTCCATTTTCTTCCCCAGTTTTGTTAGTAAGAAAACAGGATGGTAGTTGGAGGTTATGTGTTGATTACCGATCCCTTAACAAAGAAACCATCAAAAAGAAGTTCCCTATACCTGTTGTTGATGAATTACTTGATGAATTATATGGTGCTACAATTTTTAGCAAATTAGACTTACGATCTGGTTATCATCAAATTAGGGTACACCCAGAGGATATCCCTAAGACAGCTTTTCGTACACATGAGGGCCAATATGAATTTCTAGTTATGCCTTTCGGCCTAACAAATGCACCAGCCACTTTTCAGAATCTGATGAATGACATATTCAAACCTTATTTGAGAAAATTCATCCTAGTCTTTTTCGATGATATCCTAGTTTACAGCAAAAATGATTCAGACCACATACAACATTTACATACTGTCCTTGAAATTCTAAAACAGCAACAGCTATTTGCTAAAATGTCTAAATGCTGTTTTGGGTGTTCTGAAATTGATTATTTGGGGCATTTAATTTCAAATGAGGGTGTTAAGGCAAATCCAAGCAAGATTGCAGCTATGCTTAGTTGGCCCTTTCCAAAAAATCTCAAATCACTAAGGGGATTCCTAGGGTTAACTAGGTATTACAGAAAATTCATCAAGGGATATGGTATTATAGCAGCCCCCCTTACAACTTTACTAAAGAAAAACTCATTCAAATGGACAGAATTAACAATGAAGGCTTTTCAAGACCTTAAACACGCTGTAACTAATCCTCCTGTCTTGGCTTTACCTGATTTTTCAATTCCTTTCATAATTCAATGTGATGCATCTGGTTTGGGTGTGGGAGCGGTGTTAATGCAGCAAGGCAGGCCCTTGGCTTACATGAGCCAGGCCATACAAGGGAAGGCTCTACATCTGTCTACATATGAAAAGGAACTCATGGCTCTAGTCCTAGCAGTTAAAAAGTGGAGACCTTATCTCCTTGGTCATTTTTTCAAGATACAAACAGACCATCAAAGCCTAAAGTACTTGCTAGAGCAAAAGATTGGAACTCCACTTCAACAGAAATGGATCTCCAAACTCTTGGGGTATGAGTTTACAGTGGAGTATAGACAGGGGAAAGAAAATAAGGTAGCTGATGCTTTATCCAGAAAAATGGAGACTACGGATAAGGGGGAATTTTCAGCCATTACAGTACCAGAATCTAGCTGGCTGGAACAGCTAAGGGGTGGTTATGATGCAGACAATAATATACAGAAAGTTTTGCAGGAATTAAGGAGTGGGACACTATCATCTAAGCACTTTGAAGAGAGAAATGGATACTTGTTCTATAAGGGGAGGCTAACTATACCTGCAGCTAATGGTCTAAGAGAGCAGGTGTTGAATTTATTGCATAGTAGCTCACAAGGGGGCCACTCAGGGTTTCACAAAACCCTAAACAGAGCTAAGACAGAATTCTATTGGGCTGGAATGCGTGAAGATATAAAAAGATTTATCAAGGAGTGTGACATTTGCCAAGTTAACAAGTCTGAAAATGTTTCACCTGCGGGGTTACTACAACCCTTGCCCATACCTGATAAGGTGTGGACTGATATTTCCTTAGACTTCGTTGAAGGTTTACCAAAGTCAGATGGGTATTCTGTGATACTTGTGGTAGTGGATAGACTATCTAAGTATGCTCATTTTGTGCCTATTTCACACCCCTATACAGCTGCTAAAATTGCACAGGTATTCCTACATAATATTTTCAAGCTACATGGGTTGCCGAATTCAATTGTTACAGACAGAGACCCAACTTTTACAAGTTCTTTTTGGAAGGAATTTTTTAAGTTGCAGGGCACTACATTGAAATTTTCCTCAGCTTACCATCCACAAACAGACGCCCAGACTGAGATTGTCAACAAAATGGTGGAACAGTATTTAAGGTGTTTTTCTGGTGATCGGCCGAAGGGTTGGTCTAAATTTATTCCCTTGGCCGAATGGTGGTATAACACCACAGTACATTCATCTACCAAAATATCCCCATTTCAGGTTGTTTATGGCTACCCTCCCCCTAAACTACTACCATTCATACCAGGAACAACAAAAATTCAAGAGTTGGAGCTTACCTTACAGAACCGAGATGAGTTGCTTGAGCTCCTGAAGTCCAATCTCCACCTGGCACAAGATAGGATGAAAAAGTTTGCAGATTTGAAGCGCACAGAGAGGGAATTTGAAAAAGGGCAGTGGGTCTACCTTCGTCTTCAACCTTATAGGCAGAAATCGGTGATGCAGAGAGGAAATATGAAGCTATCACCCCGTTTTTATGGACCATTTCAGATACTTGAAAGGATTGGGAAGGTGGCGTATAAGCTCGGTCTACCCACTGAGTCGAAGATTCACCCAGTCTTTCACGTGTCGTGTTTGAAGATGAAATTGGGTCATCGTCACCGGCAGGTGGTGACATTACCACCGACTGATAAAGAAGGGTGGGTTCGACCAGAACCAGAGAGAATTTTGGAGAGGAGAATGTCGAAGAAGAAGAATAGGGCTGTGAGTGAGCTGTTGGTAAAGTGGAAGGGATTGGGTGATGAAGAAACGTTGTGGGTTGAGTACACGACACTTGTCCGTGAATATCCCAACCTTGTGGACAAGGTTTTTTAAGCAGGGGGCAATGTCACGTGCCTAGTCCATTCAGTGTCATTTCTTGCATATTCGGTCTGATCAAGACAGTGCAAGTTACGAGGCTGGTTGGAGGAAATGTCGGTCCAGTTGAAGATGAACTTAGTTGGTTCAAATAATAAAGTATTTAGTCCAGTCCAGTATTTAGTCCAGTCCATTTGCAATTAGTCCAGTCCATTTGTAATTGTCTTTCAGTATTTAATTATTTTATGTTATTTAATTAAAAGTCTGGTCCAATAATTAAGCCGGTTGATTCGTTCAAATAGGTCAGAGTAATTTGGGGAATGTGGGATCAGGGCAGTTGTTAATTTCAGTGTATTTAAATTATGAGAGACTGGAGAAAGTAAAAAAAAAAAGAATTTATCTGAATTTAATTGGAGGTTTGGATTCCTCGAAAATCCGCTCTTGTTTTCTTAAAATTTCTTGTGTGAACCTAACAGGAAGCCATAGTCTAGGGTTTTGGGTGGTAGTACTCTACCGGCTCACACTGTTTAGCTGCAGCATTTTCCCTCTTTCTTGTTTTTCTTTGTTGAACAGACCGTGAGAGGGGGAGAGAGAGCAGGAGGGGAGGGATGGGTAAATTATAAGAAAAGATTGTCATTCCCACTCCATCAAAACGCTGTTTTGACATGTCGTTTGATTGTATGTCTCAGGACGCTTTTTTGTTGTGACACGTGCTATTAGTTTTTTTTTAATTAATTATTTTTACTTTACTGATTCATTTATTCATGATATCCACACAACTTTCCCCCTTCAACTCTTGTTTCTTGCAGGATTATGAGAATCTATCTATGTTGCTGCTGCTGCTGTTCAGTTAAGGATTGAGATAGAAATTACAAACATAACCATGCCCACCTTTTGTTCTCTTGGAGTTGGGCTTGTGACCATGATTCCTGCGTCTGCAGGTTACATTAACAGTAAGTGGAGAAGGCACAGCAATACACAGGCCCTCATTTTGCTTCATTGCCCCACCACTCGGAGAAGCTCTCCTCCTTTCATTTCCTGCTCCTCCTCCTCCTCCTCCTCATCATCATCATCATCAAACAATCACAGCTCATTGCCCAGACAAACACCTCCTCAGGCACTGACATCTCTCTCTCTGCCCTTTTCTTATACTTCACTGTGTGTTTATCTTTTAAAGTGGGATGCGATTTGTGGTATTTATTTGGTTTTGCTTTTGTAATTAATTAACAGCAGTTGGGTTATGATCCTTCAGTGGACTTACTTGGAATCCAGGTCAATCCAAAACCAAGGTAGATGGATAGATATATATTATTAAATTAGTTTCATTAATCGGTATAAAAAATAGTAATTTCATGATCAGGAATGATATATCGTCCGATTCACCCAAACCAAGGTCTTGGTTTGGTCCAAATGGTCAGTATATCAGAGAGCTTCCTTGCCCAAGCTGTAGAGGAAGGGGTTATACTCCATGCTCTGAGTGTGGAATTGACAGGTTCAGATTAGATTGTTCACTCTGTAATGGAAAGGTACTTACTTTGCTCTTCTCTTACCACCATACCAGTTGTTTATACTAATTATAAATATGACGAAACTTACTCTTCCCTTTGAATTTCACTTCTTTCACCATTGTCAATCATCATGACAGGGTATGATGACTTGTCGTCAATGCTTGGGGGATTGTGTCATATGGGAAGAGTCGATTGACGAGCAACCATGGGAAAAAGCTCGCTCAATGTAACTTCTTCATATCATGCTTTTCTACTTACATACTTCTTACATCTTGATTTCTCAGGGCATGCTGTTAATTGTTACATACTGAGTGTGATCAGCACCTATATCCATGTTTTAATGTCTTTTTCATTTGGTCTTACGTATGATAGATGACAAACAAGTGTCGGAGTTGATCTTTTTAGATGATGGGTTCTTTTGAGGTATAAATGGAGTTCGTTTCCATACCCATGGCACTCTAATAACATGTACGAGTAGGAAGGGAGAGGAATGAGAGGACAAGAGGGCACTCTTAGTTGAATGAAGCATGTGCCATGACTTGCAGACCCAAATGCAAGTAATTTAGAAAGGTGCCGCATGGAATTCCCCTGGTTTAATGATATGAAGCAGGGGAATTATATGAAATGGCTAAGATAATAGATAGCAGGTATGATTCGCGAGGTGAAGTTCATGCAAGCATGGTTGTATATGAGGCTAGAGAGAGAGAAAATGATGTAAAAATGAGGCAAAAATCCTTGAATGATAGGCTGGGGAGCACAGTTATAGTATAGATGAGTTGATAGTTGGCCAATCAGAGTATGCAAGTATTTGATGCAGATAATTAATGAGGTGCCATTTTTCAAGGAAAAATACTTGGATTGTATTCAAGCTTAATATGAAGGTCTGTGGGTCTAGAGCCGTGTTGAGTCCATGAAGTCAAATATCTATAATCCATTCTTTTAGTTTCGGGTTAGTCCATAGATCCTGCCACCAACCCATATTTTATACTATGCGCAGCTGAAATTAGTGATACTGTCCTTGTCAACAAGAAATTTCAAGTGGAAATACACATTTACTGATGAATTCATCCAAACATAATTATTCCATATTCATGGGATAATCAAAGGATAAAGTGAGGGTATTAGCATGATTTTGCATGATAATAATACTCATAGAATGATAAAATAACTTAGGTTGTAATCAATGCTTATGCGAGTAATGATGTGAAACTTGTTGATATAGATGCTTGACCTCATTACTAATAAAGGGAAATTATGTAAATGAGAAGTGCAGTAAGAGTTGAGAATCTAGAACCGTACTCTCACATAGAAAATGTAAACTAGATGTACATGCATTGACAGTTTAAGAGACCATGTACACATAAAGGTAAGGAATTTTTTTATATATCTTTTATGCCTTTAAGCAATAGTTTTTTATTCGTTTCACTGTGGCATGCAGTGAATTTTAGGTGCTACTCTGTTTTAAATGGTATTTTGATTTGAACCATTCTCAATGTAACAAACCAGGCTTGTTATATTTAATTCTCAAATATCGTGATATGTTAGAGGATCTAAAATTTAATCTAATGATAAAATTCTCCTGTTAGCTATTACTTTTTGGTTGGCAAGAAATTTGTCTCATGGAGTGGCATGCTATATTTTCTTATTGACTTTTTTAACTTGCATGCATGATTTTGCTTGATGTGAAGAGGGTAGCTTGAAAAAAGATAATTTTGATTTGCATGTTTGTTAAATGTCTGAGTTTGTAGATGATAAAGCATGGGCCTAAAGTCCAGTTCTTGTCTTGTCAGTTCTCCATTCAAGGTGAAGGAGGATGATGAAGTGGACAACTTGGAAATAAAGCTGGTGAAGAAAAAATCAAAGCGTGTGTATCAATCACTGTCTCCTGAAGTTGGTCTGAAAATTAGTCAATCACTAAAAGTTAGTCTGTTCAATCCTGCTTATATGTTCTACATTCGAAGCATGAGTTTCATGAAGGCAATCTAAAACCATAAGTGAGAACATGCATTCACAGCTATGTCTCGTAGTTAATTATTTGGCATCTTTATCCTTCTCAGCTAAATGTAGACTAGGTTGTATGGACCCTCATCCAGCCAGGGCATTATGGCCCTCTGGATCCTCTCTTTGCAGCCCTTTATACTAGTCTCATTGTCTTTTTGTTATTTGTTTTTGGCCTAATGTAAACGTTTTATGCAAAACCCATGCAACCAAACAATCCCCTAAATAATACCACAAACCCAAACCCTAAAGCACCCAAGGAAACAGTCCCCTATATAATTAATCCAAAAAGAATTAATTGGCTGTGCAAAAAACCTGTGCTGCTAAGGAAATCTCAAGAAAAAAAATTAATCCAAAACCTGTGCAAGCCGTTTGATTTTATTGGCTGCAATGCCAAAGAAATATACCTGTGCTGCTAAGGTGTATGGATTAGCATGTGGCGGGTTGCTACGGTCATTGCAGTTCCAAATAATGGGACATTTTGGGAACTGGTTGCAATTCTGAAAACTTAAGATGTCATTGAAATTGAGTTAATTGCCCTTTCTAGTTACCTATATTCGAGAGCTTATATTGGATTTATAGTTCCTTGTAGGTAAATGCTATCTCAAATAGGCAACTATTAAATTATTCATCCTTCATCAATTTGCAAGATCTTGTTATTGTTTCCTGTGATTGTTTTGGCTGTCACACATCTTTACAAGGAAGTTTGAAGTAGCTAGATCATGATTTTAAGCTTCTTTGTTTAGTTTGATAATTGCAGAGTCTCAATGCGAAAACTGGGCTATTTAGTAAAAGAATGAAGATCATCCATCGTGATCCTATGCTTCATGCACAAAGAGTGGCTGCAATCAAGGTATGAGATTCATAATTTCCTTAACCTTGGGTTTTTCATTTATTTATGTTGACTGCATGTTTTGCCATTAGTCCATATCGAAAATTCTTTGCAGCATTGGAATTGTAGTTCAATCACTAGGATGCATGAGAGTTGTCAAAACGGTTTCATAATCTTGAGATAGTGAAATGAACAAATTTTAAACACAATATTACGTAGAGGTTGCTCTCTGAGGTGCGCTTTAAATATGAAATGCAGAAAGCAAAAGGAACTGCTGCAGCAAGAAAACGAGCTTCTGAAACATTGAAAGCTTTCTTTAGTGATCCTGAGAACCGTAAAAAACGGAGCATTGCCATGAAAGGTCAGATCAAGTAATCCACCAAGTTTACTGCCGCTCTCATTATCATGATATAATATTCTCTTTCTGGTTTCCTAAACTAATACAAGTCTCGCTTCTTGCTAATTTACTTCAGTTATTTCCTGCCTTTTCTGTTTCATGGTATTATCCATTTTAAGCTTTCCAGAAATTGTTCAGAACTTCTAAGAACGTCATAAATTTGGGGAGAGAGTATGACAGGAACATCTGCAAAAAAAACTGTTTTGTATATTGCTGGTATTGGGGGAATGCTGCTCCAGATGATTTTGTTATCATCACTAAGTTCTTTATCGATCAATAACAAACATTTGTGCTTTTATTTGTCATCCTGGATTGGTTTATAAACAGAACAAATATCTGCAATTAGCATGCGGATTTTGTAATTTAAACTAATTCATCAATCAATCCTCGGTGATTATTTTTATTGACTCAAACTAATTCGTTCAACAGTCTTGGATAATTATGATCCCCGCCAGAATTGCTGCTTTCAGTGAGATGAGTAGCCCTCATGTATTCGTTGGTATGTCTGTTCATCAGCTTGATTTCGGAGTACCAACTATGTTCTCTTTTTGAAACAGGAGTGAAATTTTACTGTTCTTATTGTGGACGTGAAGGACACAGGAAACACTACTGTCCAGAACTCAAGGATAGCTCGGTAGATAGGCGGTTTAAGTGTCGGCTTTGTGGAAAAAAGGGACACAACAGAAGAACCTGTCCAAAGTCAAGAATGAGCAATCAGAAAGGCAAAGTTACATGGCCTCATCGCTGCAGGATATGTCGTCAAAGGGGCCACAATCGCAGGTCCTGCCCTCGAGTGATTGGGATAAAATTAGGTGGTAGCGATACATTCAAAGATTTTACTGTTTCTGGAAGCAGAAAATACACATGTCGAGTGTGTCGAGGAAAGGGCCACAATGCGAGGACATGTCCTAGCAGAAATACAAAGCCTATGCTTAGTCCTCCACGTGAATAGGAAGCTACCAGCCTTTCTGGTGAATTACTCGTCGTCGTGTTTTTTTTTTTTTTGTTAGAAACTCTCTTTATGAAGTCTAGTCATTTATGCTGCTACGAGTAAACGTGGATTCGGTTCAGTGCACCAACCTCAAGTGTGTATCCTGATGTTTTAGGAATGTGGTAGGAATGTGGTTGTGATGTATTTTTTGAAAAAACTTATTTTTTTATTTTTTATTTTAAATTGAAAAATTTTAGTGTTTTTAAATTATTTTCATGTGTTAATGTCAAAAATTATTTTAAAAAAAATTATTTTGATATATTTTTAAACTAAAAATATTTTCAAAAATAATCTCAACAATACTTATAAATACCTGAACAGTAACCTAGGTATGTTTAAGTGATCCAAACTCCAAAAATAAAAAAAAGTGATGGTGTACTGTGTTACGAGGGTATATATCTATGATCTATCCCTATGTACAATGCTAAATGTGTAAGGAATCTATTATTTCTTAATCACATCATATATATATGATTCCTTACACATTTAGCATTTTACATAGGGATAGATCATAGATATATACCCTCGTAACACAATACACCATCATTTTTTTTTTATTTTTGGAGTTTGGATCACTTAAACATACCCATATTATTGTTCAGGTGTTTATAAGTATTGTATATAAGACTAGCCTATTGATGATAAATAAAATACAACATTAGCTTTGAGAGCAAGTAAAATATTTTGAATCGTGATATATTTGTTTTTATTTGAATTAATTAAAAATTCATAGAGTAAACTTTAATTTAAGATTATTAATTTTGCAACCAGCGACCTCTGAAATTTGGGCTGATAAGAATCATTCACGGGCATCTATTTTATTATTGTTTTTATTTAAACAAAACAGTATTAGTATTAATAACAGAAATCATATCAACTAGCACAATGCTTTGATTAAACCATTAATATGATAAAAAAAATCTTCTTATTTACAAAATAACCATATTATAAAAATAAGGAATATTGTGGGAATATATTGTTGAAAACAATTAATGTAGTTATGAAAAACCTTACAAGCATACGACATTGTATAATTACACAAGAATCAATTACTAAGTAAGCTTATTATAAATTAATAAATAATAATTGAACACTCACTTGACAAGTGGATTTCTATCTAGTGGGTGTTTGGCTTTGCAGTATCATTTGTGGTTGAGGCTCATCATAAAGCCAAACACATGTTTTATCAAACAAGATTCTAGTTTTATATTATGGGTCTCACCTAAAAACCTAATATTGAGTTGCGGTTACAAAAGCATATGGGAGATGTTTTTCAGCCACACCCCACAGCACTCTCCCTCACTGAACCACGCTCTCCCTCGGCCATCTCCCTTAAAGGACAGACACACCACAATGATTCGCTCTCAACCACACTCACCGCCCCTTCTCCCTTAGTCACACCTTCCTCAAAAACACTACAAGCCACACCCGCTTGAAACACTCCCTCGGTCAAATTTACACGGAGTAAAGCCTTCTCCCTAACACTAAGGCAAACACACCAATGCCCATGTCTTTTAGCCACACCCACTTTCCCTTCTCCCTCATCCACGCCTCCCTTGAAAACACCCCGTCTTGCCCGCAACAACACCTTCCCCACAGAGGACCTCCATTCACACAAAACCCACACACACCCTCATATTCGTCTCTCCTTACCCTCAACTCCGACCACCACACCTCGTCTTTCCTCACCCTCAACTCCACTGGTAACTCCTCCCACGGACCCGTCTCTCTCACCCTCAGCAACACCGACAGACCCTCTCTCTCTTAGATCAATGAGGCAACTTAACCGCGGCTCACTCTTAGCTCCACCGACCTAACTTTCACCCTTATATCAACGTTGATCACGAGGGGAAGGCGATGATTTATGCAGATCTAAGACATGTGTATTTTCCCTTAGTTTTTTTCTTGTTATGAATAATAGAAAGCAAAAGATTTTGATTGTATAACCTGATAATATTGTAGCAAATGTTTGCGAATGATGGAGAAAATTAAACGAATAGCTAGTGATGAATGGTTGATAATTGTTGCTTATTGAATGTTTGAATAGCTTCAATTATGCTCGCAATACCAATGATTTGAGATGAAAATGATACTAGCAAATTGACTTTGGAAGAAGTTAGGCTCAGAATTGGCATGAAACTAACTATAATTGTTTGAAATTTGTTGGAAATGTTGTCAGTCATGGTTGTGAAACAATCTCAATTGTGCCTATGCTCATTTTCGTTAATTATTTCTACAAATTATAACAGTGGCATATGAAATTGTTGTTCATTTATTATTTCTGTTAAATTTATGCGATAAATTTTAGCTCAAATTTATATAGTTTATGAAAGCTGATGATAATAAAAACTTGGGTTGAAATTGTATTACACATCTGATATCGAAGATGGAACAATCGAAAAGGGCTTAGGGTGAACACATATTTTTTGATGAATATATTTACAATTGAAGTTTTGTAATTTTATTAATTAATTTCTATTGTGAAATTTGTTAATACCTGGATTGTCATTTGACGATGATTTTTATGACTTTGTTGCTAAGTTTAATGAATGTATAATTACATTGACTTGACTTTGTTTGAGTGTTTGGTTTTTATATTTGTCTTCATTCAGATTGTAACATAAGAACTAATTTGTTGAGCGCTATTTTTTTCATTACGACTTTCGTATTGCGTTGCGATGTTTTAAAAGATGTTATTTTATAATTACATATTATATAATTTTTTAAAGATTATTATTTATCATAAATGTTTGTTCTCATTGTTTTTAATGAATGTTTGTTTATACTTGTAAATAAAAATATTGTGAAGAATATTAAGAACATGATATTGTTTAACCATGATTGTATGTTAAATGTAACTATCCATAAATAAATGGACTCTTTCATATTTTATAAAAAACAAGAAAAAAATATTTGAGATATTGAATAATTGATGAAAAAACAAAAAAAAATGGAATCTTGAATAATTGACATAAGAAAACGAAAAAAAATGGGATCTTGAGTAATTGATAAAACAAAAAAGGAAATGACATGAAAGTTGAATAATTAATAATCTTGAATAATAATTGAATAATTGATAATCCCTCACGCAAATAGTCAGGAATTGCAGAGGTTTTCATATATGGATCTTGTTCGTGATAACATTGTAAGTAGTTTGCTAGGAAAATTAAAAGAAGTGTCCAATTTACTTGAATTATTAATTATATTATGTTACTATGATTATTAAATCTATAATATTTAAAATATAACACATGTATGTATGTATGTATGTATGTATGTGTTCTTTAAAGTAATTTCACAAGGTGACAGTAATATGAAAAACATAATAACCAAACACACGAAACTGCTTTTCATTTAAACTCAATCACAGTTTTAACAAAACACTCCAATTTCAATTATAAACTGCAACTAAAAGTATTTTTCATGAATTTTTTTTTAAACTTCAACCACAACAGCAATCACTATACTAAATAAACCCCTAATTTGTAGCTTGTTGTGTTTTTAAAACTTGCACTAACCTTTAATAGCAATTTAAATTTTTTATTATTATGGTTAAGGATATTTTTAAAATATTTTTTGTTTATAAATGCATCAAAATAATTTTTTATATATAAAAATATTTTTGATATCAGCATATTAAAATGATCTAAAACCTATAAAAATACTTCAATTTAAAATATATTTTTTTTAAATTTTTTCCCAAAAATAATGCCAAATAATCATTTGTTGTTGTGTTTCCATGCAGCTTGCAACAATTCTCAACGTTTTGAAATTTTAGACTTGCCTAGTATTTAATGACAGACAATCACTAAATTAATTAAATTAAGATAGTATTTGGCATCAATCGTAATGGTATTTGTTTTTTAGATTTTTTTAAAATAAATACATCAAAATAATATATATTTTTATTTTAAAAAAAATATATTTATAATATTATCATGTCAAAATTATTCAAAAAAACACACATTTTTTTTTTTTTTTTAAGCTTGGCGACAACTCAAAAACAAACAGGCCATAAAATTTTTGTTCCTCGTTATGTGATGGAAAAACAAAATCCACATGCTAGACATGATGATGTGTTATCTGTGAAATCCATTGGCGTCCAAATGACAAGAGTTGTCTTTTTTTTAGATTATTTATTTATTCTTACGAACTAAAGGTTTTTTATAAGACAAATAAGTTTTGATATAATTTTATTATTTCTGGGTTTTAACTTTGTAAAAAAAGTTTTTTTTGTTTGATGGAATATTCTTTTAATATTATCAGTGACAGTAAATTAGAGTAACAAGAATTTAAAGAGTACTTTTTAAAAAATAATGTAAAACAAATTTTAAAATTTGTGTTGAGGTTCTATTCTTTTAATTATCACACATAAAAAATAAATATTTATACTATAATCGAGATATATTTTAAACAAGATCAGACAGCACGTATTGATAGCATATACATTATCTTAGCCGGTCTAATTTCCAATAACATTGACTACTAAAGTCATTTTATAATTATTATTAAAAATATAAATGTGTTTATATCAAGTAAAAGATTTTTATTCAAAATAAAATTCGCGTATCAATACGGATTTGTTTGTATCCAGTTTTTTTTGGAATTGATTTTTTTATTCCCGTCGGGCCTACTTATATGGGCTGTACGGTCCAGTGAGGTCGCTAGAAACACAAAAAGCAAAGTGAAGAAAACCGGGACCAACAAATCATAAAAGTAACGTCGGCCCAGTACACCATGCTCGAGGCCCACACTGATCAACAACTCAATTTGATCCTCCTCAAATAAAGAATCACAGTCTTCCCTCTCTCTCTCTCTCTCCAGATTTCCTGTTTTACCGAACTTAACCATGTCTATGCAAGCTGGAATCGGCGTCTCTAGGATCCTCGTCCTTGCCGGAGCAGGTATTATTATTATTATTAATCGCCGACCAGTCATGTGTGTGCACACGTATTTGACTGACTTTTTCTGGCCGTGTTTTTTACTAGGATACACCGGTACGATCATGCTCAAAAACGGTAAATTATCCGAATTACTGGGTGAGCTTCAGGTACGTTTATTATTGCTTTACTATCATCATCATCGTTGTTTGTTTTAAAGAATCATATAGTTTCCTTTTGTTTTGATCTGATAGGTTATTAGCTTAGTTAGATACTTAGATTTGCCTTGGCTTCGGTTGTTGAAAATGATCGGGGATTTGAATTTTATTTTTCTTCTTTAAAATAAATTGATTTCTATATAACTAAATGCGTATTTGTGTTTGTTAGTCCTTGGTGAAGGGGATAGAAAAACCGGGGGAACAACCTGATGGTGATTCTGACTACTCTGATGCCATTGCCCAACAGGTAATAAAGATTCACAGTTTAATTTAAAGAGTGAACTATATAACTTTACACTGGATGCTGTTGCAAATAATTTTCTGTTTTGAAATTCCTTATAGGTGCGTAGGTTGGCAATGGAAGTTCGGCAACTGGCCTCTGCACGGCAAATAACAGTTCTTAATGGGAATTCTGGCCAAATTGGTATCCTCTACTTTATTTTTTCTTTAAGTATAAAGCCAGTACTAGGATATTCTTTTCTCGGCTTGCAAAATTTTGCATGTTAGACTTTCGGTACTAAAGATTAATTATTCCTTCGATAATTTCTTGCTGTGTCTTACTGTCTCTTTGGCTTTCAATCCCTACTACCTGGTACAGGTAACCTCACTGGCCTTATAGTTCCAGCTGCCACCCTGGGAGCTTTGGGCTATGGTTACATGTGGTGGAAGGTATCTACTTAAATAACAAAGTATTATCATGGGTTTCCTTCTATCAGAATGTTGTTTTTCATGCACTCAAAATTAATTCCTTTTTATTTATTTAGATGCTCTAAGATGAAGCAAGTCACGTTCAGGATGCTGATTTTTTTTCCTCATTAATAACTAGGGTCTAAAATTCTCTGATCTTATGTATGTAACAAAGCGCAGCATGGCAAGTGCTGTTTCAAACTTGACAAAACATTTGGAGCAAGTGTCCGAGGCTCTGTCTGTAAGTGCTGTTTCATTTATGATTTCATTTTTCTTAGGGGGGTGGGGTGGGGGCTAATGAGGAAAGATTATATCATGCTTCAATTAAGTTGGAAATGTACCAATTCATTTCAGAAGAAATAAAAGTAGTATGCAATCAGCCAATTTCCACCAGTTACTAACGTTATTTGCTGTTGATTTTCCATTTATGCTGCTGTGTTTATTTATTTATCTATTATTTTGTCAGACTGCCAAGACACATTTAACACAGAGAATACAACATTTGGATGATAAAATGGAGTCTCAAAAGGAGATCTCAAAGGCAATTCAAAATGATGTAAGGGAATATATTTCTCTCTGCATGGAATGTTTGTGTCATACATCAAGATTTAGACCCTAGATTCGCGTTAAAACTGCTCCAACACATTGAACTGTGAATGAAGGACCAGGTTTATTTTGATTGAACTCATTATCAAATTTTTGATTCATAGTTTTTGGAAACAATATGAAACTTCATATAGAATCATCTAAATGCAATAATTGAAATCCTGATTCTGGTTGGTTTTCTCATTAATTGATACACCTATTGAAGGATTTTATTTCTTTGAAGTCATCTTTCAAGCAATAAACTTTATATTTTGTGCATCTTAGGTGCTAAAAATCTAGTTGGATGTAATTTTTTGTTGTTGTTGATGGATAAATAATCTAGTGCGATATAGTAGTCACAGTTATCACTTGAAACTTATTACATCTTTTTTCATTCAAAATACAGTCTCACTCTCTTTTTATTTTTGTGATATTCTAGGTGATATTAGGTAATTGTGGAACAGTCTCTTGCATGCCAAAGATTTATCTGCAATATCATCTTAACATGTTTGGATTTTTTTAAACAGGTCAATGCTGCCTCTGAAAATCTTGCACTAATTGGTTCTGAGCTGTGGCAGTTGCAATGTTTGGTATCTGGTTTGGTAGGTTTGCCTCATGATAATTCTTTACTTCGTGGCTTTGCTAGCTTATGCTTTATCTGTCAATATATCTCTTAAATTCCCATACTCACATTTCTGCATGCACCCACATTAATCTTACTGAATAACCAAAACACACAAGATGTGCTCTATGAAACATCCTTTTGTGTTTTGTTTTAATTTGAAATAGGAAAAGGAGAAAAAAGTTAAATGATAGTGAAGCGTTGAAATGGTCCAAATTTTTATTTTAATCTGGTTACACTTTGTCAATGTTTCTCTGTCTCTCATCTGAATTCATTATAATTTGCTTTTTTCTTCTTGCAGGATGGGAAAATAGGTTCATTGGAGGAGAAACAGGTGAAACAACACTTAAATTTAAATTTAAAACCATGTCTCCATGCCATACATCCATGTTTTGCTAGCATTTCTACGACATGCTGGCGCTTGCGTAACATCTGTCCCATGAATAGTTTGCACTGCTCTATTTGGTTTATTTATCCATTTTTATGAGTTGCAGGAAAATGAAGATACAATAGATACATAATACATTGGACAAGTTTTGTGTCAAAGATGTTTGAATGAGTTTTTTTGTTATGTTGAAGTTACTTTAAGTCATAAACATTGAACACTTTTGTGTGATATTCTTCCTGTTTACTCAAGGAATTGAAGAGTGGTTCAGAGACCCTATTTTGTGCATCTGGGATCCTTAACTGAAATTATGGAAAGTTTGTTGATGACAAATCTTTTCTTGTTCAAAATTCCTGTTGAGAGTTGAAAGTAATATTCATTGAGTTGTGGGTGCTCTGATAATCAGATGAGTACTTGAATGTTCTTTTGCAATACTGTTTTCAACGTGTGTTTGTTACTTAATATTGAAGTTAACTAAAAGCTGATAGTGTTCTCGCAATCTTTTTATTGTTAATTTTTTAGATAACTTTAATGGAATTCCTATTATAGTTGCGTATCATAAATTGATCATTTCCTAAGAATACATCCATGAGATTACTCACTAGTGGTTTATGCCTTGCAGTTGCATAAGTGAGTGGTCTTGTTGTTTGATCTCCTGTTCATATTATTGTTGATGTACTGATCAAATTATGTGGTGACAGGATATTGCAAATATGGGTGTGATGTACTTGTGCAACTTTGTTGGTGGAAAAAAAGCAAAAATGCCTAAAGCTCTGGAGGTTGGATATAGCACTTGATGCATTTTTATTTTTATTTTACGCATCTCATTTTTCATATCGAAACTGTTAAGAGGCGTTATAAATAGATGGTATTGTGTACTTGAATTAGCACATTGTAAAATGAAGCTCTCACCACCATCCCGAAGTGGAGGTGGACAAAGGAGGATAGTACTGGTTTTGATTTACCTGTCTTGTTGAGGCTTTAGACCTCATATAAGCTTTGGTATTTTTCTCTACACTTCCAAAAAAAACATACACACCATCATCAGAGCAAACGTGGATAATTTTCCTTACTGAACTTTTCTTCTCAACTATCTCCCAACTCTGCTTCTTTTCCACACTACGCATTTTGTGATTGGTCTTTTACTATTCTCCCACTATTGAAGTCTAGTTTTATACTTCAGCTTATTGACCTGAAAATTTGTTTCTACATCTTGCAGGATCAGCTTAAACCTTCAGAGAAAAAACGTGCTTCACTCACTTACTCTGAAGTCCAAAGTTTGATGGTATCTTTCTTCTATAATTAATTTAATTTTAATTTCTGTGATTTGGTTCTCTCTCACTTGCACACACATGTTCTAATACCCTGATACAGATTAGCTGAAGTTAGGCATGCAGCTTTGCTGCAAATTTACAGTTTGATCCTTAGCCACCACATGCAAACTTATCCCCATTGGGCTGGGCACTGTCATTTTAAAATGTATCCATGTCCCATTAAAGTAGTCTTGAATCCCAGAAAAGATGAATGGGAAAAAATGCAAACAAATATATGTTTGCGTGCCTGGTTATGGATTGCTTTGACCCAGCCAATTTCTGCTTCCTGGTCTGTCGGTACTGCTTATTGTAGGTAACGGGAAATCTTGATACTCAAAACATTGAGGATTTGGGGTGAAAATGTTAGATGACAATAAAATGCTGTGTTCACTGAGTATAGTCTGAACTCGATTTTGATGGCTCTCTTTTCTGACAGGGTCTAAAGGAGCTTGCAGACAATTTTTCTCAAACTTTCAGCAAGCCAGCAACTGATGCTACTTTGCAAGATGGAACTGATAATCTGGAAGACCAGCCAAAAACGCCACAAAATGATCAAACAAGAGCTCTTCTCAGGTTTGCATTCCATCATTTTCTAACTTCGTTGCTATTCATCTGCCAGAAAAGATGGTGCTTGCGCATATAACAGTAAATTGGGAACACTTTCGTTGTTGCAGACACAACAATAAGTTATTTATTTATCTTATTTTATTATTTTTATTATTATTTATCTGAGAGGGAAAATCATATCAATCATATTCTGTGCTCGTTAACTAGTGAGTAAAACTTTTTGGATGGGTCTGTTTCCACAACCAAAATCTAAATTTACACGAGACCCCTAACAAGTTGTTTGTGAGGTGAATAATTAATTGATTTTTATACCAAATTTGGATAATTCCAATGATATCTATTCAATTTGAATTGCACCCAAATGGGTGGAGTTGCTCCAAGAATATGATGTTTACAATTGAATTGCACCCAAACTTTATTGCTGTTACCTACCTACCTCTGCATTCTTCTTACAAGTTGTGATTAGTGAGGGAGCTCCTTTATTTTTCTTTCTTTCTTGAAGCAATCTCGGTCCAACAACTACTTTGATATTAGGCATTGTCTTGCAATTATTTTGTTCTTCTGTGGCCCTCAATCTCTCATCTGATCACCATCATTGCTGGAGTTCATGTGTTGGACCACTTTGTGTTTGGCCTTGGTGAGTTTTGGATATGGAGTGCTAAAAGAAATGAGCTTAATGGCAAGGCTTTAGGTTGGTGTTAAAACAATAAGGGTGCTATTGCTGGTGGTGGCTGCAGAACTGTGGTGCTGCAAAATTTGCTTTGGAATCGGTCTTGTCAGTTAAATATTCAATTTCTTCTGGTGTTACTGCTGAGTAATTAATATGGCATTTTGCAGAAAGGGTGAGTTAGCTTAGCATTTTGCAGAGAGGGATGAATGAGGAGTGACCCCAGGAGAAGATAATGTTTGGATGCTTAGCTAGAAAGAATTTAGAAAGATAATTGGGTCGCATTAGTATTTTTCCTTGGATTACAGTTTGATGATGTGGAGATAGAACTTCTACTGGTAATTGATAGGCTTTCCTTGAACCAAATCTGTGCTCTTGGTTTCCAAGTCATTGACCAGTATACCACATTTCATTATTAGGTAGCGCACCCTGTTTCCTTGTTCCTCTTTGTGTTAAACCTGGGAAACAGTGGAATCGGATATTTGAGTTTATGCAATAATGAAAGAAATGAAAGAAAGCTTTTGTTAACGGGTTACGAGTCATTCTAGGATGGTTGATGATTAAGCTTTGTGTCATCTCTCACACTGAGCTGGCTCTTTCTGGTAGGAAAGGTGGCAATAAAGTTTCTAGGTTCTGTTGATTTATCTTGTTTCTCACTGTTATTTGTTCCTCGTAAATTCAATGTTGGAATGCCCATGCCCTCTTTTATTTTTCTTGTTCGGACATGCAATGATGTTGCTTACTCATGGCTTAACATTTGCAGGTTTAATTCTGCCAGGTGTTGATTGCAATGCCCTTAACACGATCATCACCTTACCACATCTTTGCAACAGGCTCGTTGATTATTTTATGTACAAATAAAGGAGGATTTTAACCACACTGAGCAACCCAATCACGGAAATGGTGGTTGATTCTTATGGTAGATTACCCCAGTAGGTTCTTATTTGACCGTTCACCATGCCCTGCTTTAGAAATTCATTAAGACATGCAGTCTGTATTACAACGTTTCATTCTATCAGTATTGTTTATTTGTTGCAAGTGTTATGGCAACTACCCTTAGTCCTGTAAAGTTAAAACAAAAATGGCTTTAAACCGACACTTGTAATCAAAATTGGCATGTTATGATAATTTTTATTTTATTTTTTGGAACATAAGAGTTATGTGTTTCCTTAGAGAAGTAAAGTGCGAGTGTATTTGTGTTCCTTAAAACTGTTTTGACAATACAGGGATGTGTGATTTTCTCGGTTAGTTTTTTTTGCTGTTTTCACCATTTAAGTTACTAAAAATAAGTCCCCCAATTTCTCAGTTTTGTTTATCAAGGACAAGCCTCCTAACAATTGATTCGATTTAGTTTACTTTGGCTACAAACTTGCAGATGTAATTACGTGTACTTCAGTTTTGCTCAACTGTGAATATAATTTTTTGGTGCCATGGATAAAAAGAATGTAAACGGTAGTCCTGTTTTTATGAAGATTTTGCTTCATATTCATAATAATTGATCATGAAAATAGAAAGTGTATTATTTTCTTTATAGACGAGATATTTAAAGAGTATTGGAGGATGGAGAGGGCATCTGTCATTTATTTTTGAATGCAGTTCATGGCAGCTATTCACAGACCACCAGTTCCGATGCGTTGTCTCGTTCAAGGAAGAGGCAGAAAGAAGTTGGAATCTTTAGTTAATGGAAACGAGAAGGCATGCTCAAGGCTCCATTCCAAAGAGAATGCTTCATTCTGTTGTATGGTGGTAATGTATTTGCCTCTCCCTGCTCTAAACACAAGAACGGGACCTCGTTTGAAGTGCCCGTGTGAGGAATGTGGCTGAATCCTTCATAGAATGCCTCCCCAGCATTGTTGTTGCTATTATGCGGGTTTTCCGAATCAATTTCTTCGAATGTGGTACTCGAGTTCTTCTCCACAAGATCTTTGAATATTGAAGATTTAAAGAGGAGGCTGAGGGCAGTTGAGGCAGATGACTTGGTGAGGGGACCAACGGGAAGCGTCTTCCTGTGAAAAATGCCCTCGTGTTTAGGGGTGTTTAAATTATCTATTAAAGAAGGGTCCATCTGGAGAACGGATAGCTGGGTTGGTTTCTCGCTTGGAAAATGATTGGAGAAGGCTGTCATTGGCAGGGGGGCTGAGGTTGGTTTCGATTCTTGAGGTGCAGGAAGACTGGCTTCTGGCTTCAGCCATCTGATGTATGTACTTAAATCGAAATTGGTTATAGCATTGATCCCTCTGTATTCAATGGCTGCTATATCATACGCACGAGCAGCTTCCTCTTGAGTGCCTACAATAGGAGAAAACAGATCTCATAATGTAGCTAGCTTCTCCTGTTATTAAACACTCAAATCAAATAGGGATTTGCTGGTTCGTCTTAGTGCCTGTTTGCAAATCTGAGGTATCGACCAAGGATCAGATCTTGTATTTAGTTGCAAGGGCGTCGGCTCAGATTAGATTGCACCAACCATATGCATCATCGATGCCGTCTTTCAAAGATTATATTTTTGTTTTTATATATATATATATATATATATATATATATATATATATATAAACAATGT
The DNA here is from genome assembly GCA_015731905.1 of Salix dunnii. NCBI lineage: Eukaryota > Viridiplantae > Streptophyta > Magnoliopsida > Malpighiales > Salicaceae > Salix > Salix dunnii. The sequence continues at coordinate 6,150,628 of CM027668.1, read as the reverse complement.
GTGTGTGTGTATAAAATAAAAAAAAAAAAACAATGTTTCAGGTTATTAACTCACTGTACGTGCCAAGATAAAGATACTTGTTTCCAAAAACTCTCCCTATCCTTGCTTCCCATCTCCCATTGTGATGGTGCCTGAAATTTCAAAGAAAGTGGCCAGCCGCCAGAGTTAACTGGTGCATGCATGTCTAATACCTTCGGATTAGCAAGCAGAAAAGGGTGCTGCGCTGACCTAGCAACTCCTCTGTATTTGGACACACCTCTTGAAAACCCACTGCTTCTCCTATAAACAAAAACTACACCCTCTTAATTCTTCTGATTATATCCCATAGCTTTTACGTACTAATGGTGAGAATGCTCTAGAACAAACCTTCTCAAGGAGGCTAGATATTCTTCTTTAGTTACCGTTTCCATTATTTCAATTTCTTTCTCGTAGTCAGACGCCTATAACAAATTAATGATCACACAGAATCCAGCTTAACATTAAAAAATAAATGTGCCTCGGCTCCATAAAATATCAAGAAATTCACATAAAAAACAGTTAATTTTTTTCTCTGATAAATTGAAGTGATCTTCACTGGGAAATTTGTGAAAGTTGACGTCCCCCAGTATTTGAGAGCAGCTAAATCATATGCTCTTGCAGCGGATTCTTCTTCATCATAAGCTCCTGTTGCATTTGTAGATGTTCTCAAAGGTTAACTGGCTTTCATTCTATGCCAATCAGTTTTCTCTAGAACAAATTAGGATTGGGTCTCAACCAGAAAAATGCTCACCGAGATAAACTTCCCCGAGCAAAATGAAGTTGAGATGCACACAGATGAAAATGCCGATCGTGAGTAATCAAGTTCGTTAAGTATCTGAGGGCAGGGACGGTGAAGCAGATTTAACAAGCCAAGAAGGTTTGGAAACTACGAACGTACCTTGTTTACCCTTCTTTCTCTGAGTTGGATTCCAAGTTGCTTTATCCCATAAATGAGCTTCAAATCGTCCCGTCCAACGGTGCCTGCAGTAATTAATTACCACGTGAATAAACATGTTTAGCTTCTAATTAACAACTAGTCAAACAAACGAGAAACATAATCGCATTGGCAACGATGTATAGAAAAAACCATGAAAATGATCCTAGCTAGCTGTATCAAATTAAACCTGCTAACTCCCCGGAATCTTGAACTTCTCTTGACTGTAGTGGCAACAGCTTCCGTTCGATCACCAAATGACTGTGGCTGCTGCTGCTGGTCACTTTGTTGATCAATAATATTGCAGCTCAATGCAAACGCAGAAGGGTCTCTTCGTGGTCTTTTAATACACTTACCAGTCTCCCCAGCGCTCCTTTCTTCTTCTATCATGCACAAGCGAAGCCTTCCTGGGCTTATCTGATCGCCAGTATTCCTTGTCATCTCCATCTTTGTGTAAATGAATCTCCAGGGAATATCGAAAGTGACAAGACCAGACCAAACCAGACCAAAAGCTATTAATATGTTTTCTTGACGTTTACAGAACTACTTATGCAAGTATTGTAACAACTGCTTATATGCTTCAGAAGTACCCAACCAGACAAAGAATTGCCGGTGTTTACGATATCATTTGTGACAAATTTCCTTTGTCTGCACTCTCATTACAATAAGGTGCTAACTAAGCCTAGATGATTAGGGTATCACCAGAATTATACTCAGATCCATGCAGATACACCGAACCATTATATTCTTCGATATCATCAAATTTCAAAATTTTGACAGGAATTGTTTTGCTGCAGTCTTCGAAACTAGATCCGTTATATACGATTCTGCTCGAGTTTAACAGCATCTTTATCCACTAATTATTAACTTAATTGCTAGAAAATGATCAGAAATGCATTGAGTCAAAGATAAATGCCCGGGGTTAAAGACCGCTGCTTTCAATTCCATAACTTACAGTGGATTTAAGGAAATTAATTGCTACCATTGTACTTGCAACCAGAAGAGAAAATAAAATGCACTGTTGAAATTCTTGTAGTATTAAAGTTGACGGATTTAATAATACTAAGAGCTTGGACAAAAATGAATTTGGCTCTACTTGTAGAAAAGCTTCCAAAATGCCTTAAAAGATTTTTGTTTTCTGCGATGCAAACCTGACAAGTGTACAGTTACATGACAAATAACGCATTCTCGTCGTTCGTCTTCTTTTTTCCTTCGATGTGCTTGTTTATTCATTCATGGGATTCTTCGTCTATTCAGACTTGCTTTGGCTTTGTCTCGTATTCTTACTCAAAATTGATGGCGGTGTTTTCCATGAAGTGACTCTGTTCAAGAATGATAGAGTTTGTTTTATAATAATTTTTATTATTATTTTAAAAAATATTTTATATTAATATATCAAAATCATCTAAAAATATATATAAAAAATATTTTTACAATGCAATATTAAACAAGTCTGAAATCCAATCTTTTTATATATATTTTTCTTTCAAATAAATAAATAATAGTACACTGTATTATACCAACTTAGAATTTCATGTTAATTTCAAAAGTACGAGGTGTCCAATTGAGAACAATAATTGTCAATAATCAAGAATCCAAGCATAATAGATAAAAAAAAATCAATTAAGAAAAAAAAGCAAATCGTTCTCAAAACTGAAATCATATAAATAGAATAACATAAAATGATGGATTGCCCAGATGTGTAATATGGTAAATTTACTATGCAAAGTATAGTAACCTATGATATATACACACACATAAATATATATTATTTTCTTATATACACACATAAATAAATATTATCTTCTTATTATTGTTACAATTCAGTGGTATTCTCATACCCGGCTGTAACAACTTCTTTTTTCAGGTTAAAATCATTAATTATGTGGGAGATAAGAAGGTCATGAGTCCTCAAGAGAAGTGGTAGAAGAAGGTTTGGATCTGAGTCCTCAAGAAAAGTGGTAGAAGAAGGTTTGGATCTACAGAGTAGGTTTTAAGTTCGAGTCATAATATTTATTTTTTATAAAAACTAAAATAACTAAGATTTTATCCATGTATCTAGATTCATAAAATATATTTTCTAGTAAATAAAATTTACTTGAATAAAAAAATAAAAGTTATGAGAGTTTTATAGTTCTTCCAGGCTAAATTATTCTCTTAACTCGTTGCAAGGCAGAAAATAATAAAGGGTTTATAAAATTCTAATGTTTGTATATATTGAAAAAATGACATGGGCTTTCATTTTGCGTGGTCATGGAAGGGGTTGAAGGGCCTGCTCCAAGCTGGCCAGTCGTGGTAAGCTGGCCATGTTTTTGTAAAATCAAATCCATAAATAAAGGATAACATTATGCCAATTGAAAAGTTTTATTAAAGTCAGCATGTTTAAAATAATTTAATGGGGATCTAAATGGATCGCTACAATTCTAAAAACATCATTCATAACATAAGGCCTTTTAAATTAATGTTTTATATGGTAACATTAATACATTTTGTCTATCCTTTCTTTAAATATTAACCAGCCAATGGACTGCATTTTAATTTGCTAATATTTATTTGCAAAAAATCATATTTTGACTTCAGAAAAAAATAAAAAATAGAATATTATTTAATATTAAAATAATGATATATTAGACCCTTCGAAGTTTTGTAGCTTAATCATCTCGCAATCTGAATGATGGATTCTATTTTATTTAATATATATATATATATATATATATATATATATATATATATATATATATATATATATATATATATTTCTCAATTATATAAAACAAATATACACTCATAAAATCAAGTATAAACTAACAAAAATCAGATGTTAGAATGATGTTTGAAATTGTATAATCTTATAAACAAAAATTAAAAATTAAATAAGTGTTAAAAAATAAAATGAAAATTCAAGATGAAAAATCAGGAAAAAAAACACACACTGTCAAGGTGTTTTAGCATGAAAAGGGATAATATCACCTCGTTCTTCTATTGATACACGTGTGAAGTACGCGCGCGTTGGGCATGGTTTTTTTATAGCCTCTATCGAGAGATGAACAGTTATCCAGAAGGCCATGCGTCACCGTTTTTATAAAAAGATGCATGGTTTCGTTCAATTTTCCAATGTAACAGGTTGCAGATTCCTTGTTAATTTCTAACATCACCGCGTCATGAAAATAAACATTTAATTCATTTATATGATCAAATAAATGAATTGGTATAATTTACAAAAAAAAAAAAATAATAATAAAAAATAAGTTTCCAACATCTAGCCAGAAAAAAAAGGTCTGCTTGGTACTCATTTTCACTCCATCATGAACATCACCTCATTATTAAAAAGGAATAATAATAATAATAATAATAATCTTGGAGTATCAATTATTTTTACACATGATCTGCAACATTAAAGTTTCTACATGCAATAACCTGACATCTTCATTTAGGAAATGTAGCAACAATAACAGAATATTTCCCCAATGTATTATTACAAATGAATATACAGCACATACCTTAAATACTATTTTTTTTATGTATTATTACAAATGAGATACAAGCCTTGATACTATCCTAATTCAATCTGACCCAAATAAATAGGTATTTTTTTTTTTTATAGATATTGTCAACTCAATCCAAAATCTGCCGAAATGATCCAAAATATATATTTATATTTCTTTAATACAATATGATAAATACATAATATTAATATAAAGCATATTTATCATTAAATTTACATATATATATATATATATATATATATTAACTATTTTATTTTTAATAAATAATAATAAAAATATAATAAGCACTATAGTTTCTGAATATTTAATTTTTTTATTTGATAATAAATATATTAAAAAAATTCAACTCGAGGGAACCAGTATCGTCTCACCCACCCAGCATGTAAACTCTGCGCACACCTCTTTACTGAAGTTAGAAACGGCAGCACTCTTGTGTGAAGTCAAGAATGGGGATTTAACTTCACTTGGTTGCGCGCAAACCACCCTGATGAGCTATTATTAGACTTTCTTGTTCTGCTGTTCTTTTACTTGGTAAATATAATATTGCAGACTTGTCCAGGCGGACAATTCTTGACCATACACTTGAAAAAAAAGGGTTGAGAACAGTACTAACATGGATATATTAAGATGCTTCCCAGACCTTGTAATCCCTTCCTTCGACTTTTGAAGACCAACTGTGGGAGCCACGAGGCGGTTCATAATGACCCGGTCCAATTTTCACCGCCACTTTCTCATCGATGATGGCCGCGTACACATCCCTCTCCGCCTTGGTAATTTTAACCTTAAATGTGCAAACCAGCAAAGAGATCAATTTGTTATTGCTTGCTGTTTATTCATTTTCTTTTTTCCATGCTATTATATGTTTGTAATGGAATCATGACACATGTGTAACGAGATGCCATGAAAATAAATGGGCAAACAGTGCGTGCCATATGCAACCAATTATTTTTAATGTAACAAGGAGTAGAGAAGTAGAATCAAGGGTTGGTACTATTTACTTGGACCTTTTCATTTCTTTTCCGTTCTTTTCTTTTTTTCTTATCATAGAAAGCAGCTTTATAATTTGAAGTTGCACAATAAAAACACTATTTAATATGCTAAAAAGTAAAAATAAACTATAAAGCATCTTTCAAAGAGTTTTATATTATCTTGATGCTAAATATATATATATATAGTTTCAATACTCACAATACTTCGACAGTGGATTTTGTTCCGGTTTCTCAGAGAGATGAGAGCTGCGATTTCAGATTGATAGTGAGAAAATATGTGATCAAAGAACACTGCTGGTGTTCCTGGATGAGTCAAGATGTAAGCATATCCTTGCATTTCCTTTCCGCCGGGAAATCTCCAATGACCCTTAAGAAAGAAAGAATATTGATTAGCAATAATTTCACGGCATGAAACAGTGACAGTAACACAAAATACTGTTCTTTCAGTCCTTTTGCATCTCCTGATAAATAATTTCCTACCCACCTACTAAAGTTAAGCCAAATCAAGATCCTGGAAGACATCCTCAAATTATTTTCCAGTTGGTATTCTAAGAATTCCTTAATTTAAGAGCTATTTTTTTTGTCTGCCCTTCTCCCTTATGAGTTCTTCTCTGTTGTTTTACACTCCATTCCATATAGGAATCTTTCCATCCTTTCACGCAATTGAACCGTTTGAAAATTCAAAATAATCACAATTAATATGAATCCAAAAGGTACCAGCAGAGATGAAACGCTGAGTGAAGATTCAGAGTGATACTTCATCACTGTGTGGACTTAAAACAACTACCCAATTTTACAGGACCGAGTAACTGACGAAAAGGCTCATTCCATGGTTATACACACACACATACATATAAAGGGCATTACACTACGCAATGACTGTTATTTAATGTGTTTTTCACTATTCATTGCTGTTATGTGACATTATAAGATATATAATACCATTTCAAACAATTGACGACATTACAGCTTTTATGTAACTGTAATTAATCCCATTGCATTGTAGAAGTTGAAATCTTGTTCCTCAAGAATGAGCAAATTTTTAACTTATTTTTCCCTAGTAATTTTTTATTTAGGATAATTATTGTTCATTTCCTTCAATAGACGTGCAGCAGAAAAATAAAAAATGAATTTGTTTAAACCTGAGTAGAACCAGTGTCATGATTCTCAATGAAGGTAACAGCACGAGACGGCCACCATCCGACAACCCCAGGAGGCTTTCCTTTCTGATCTGATAATCGCCAATACTCACACTTTTCCAGTGTCTATGAGGGGAAATAAAGTTGTAAATATGATTATCCTCCACCTTACCCTTACACCAAACAAATAAACCAAAACAACTGGAAAGGTAAAAGAGAGAGCAAGGATGTGGCACGAGCATGCAACATTTGGAAAGCTAAAAAAAGCTAGTCTTTCCTTGGATACTTTTCATGGAAGTGTCATGGAGAGACTTAGTCTTGCTTAACTGACATCTTGTCACAAACTTAATGATTATACAATGACACCACTCAAGTCATAAACTAGTTGGAAAAAACGATCACCTAGAGGTAAGCAGTTTATGTCATTATTAAACTCAATTAATCTAGATGCCACAGCTAGGTACTTGGGTGCTACTTGCAACAAGAACTGTTTCTTATGTTTCAACTACAATCCCATCTATGGTTACAGTCATATATATATAACCTAGGAAATGCCAACAAGGTTTGTCATTTGTGGGCAAGAAAAGAAAATATCAACATCAGAAGTGGGAAATCCTGTGTTCTACGATTCAGTAACTATTTTGATACAAGATCCACGAGAGATGCTGCTTTCAGCAAGAACCTGCATGAAGTATCAAGGTGTAACCAGAAGTATCATCTAAATGCTATTGTTATTCCTGTCCTTTTACTCGCAACATCTACTGCCACGGGAAATAAAATTAAAGATTATCAGGAAAAAAAACAGAGATATCAAGAAATGAAGCAAATAGTTCAATGCAGTACCAAATGGATCAGAGCATATAAACACCATCTATATGTATGTCTCACTTTTCTCTTTTCATTTTGCACACTCTGTACATACACATAGATGCACCCTTTTGGCCTTTTAAATCATATTTATCAAGGAAATCCAAGATCAATCATGTAAATGAGCACTTACCGTATGAAGAATCCCTTTTGTGGTGACATCAAATGCACCAGCAGTCCCACTGGTGGCATTGATCCAGTCAACAATTCTCTGCCGATGTGCATCTTGATTGTGATCCATTTCACCATATGTATAACTGAGTGAATCCCAATACTCACCAACAGCAAAATAAGGTTCACTTGCATCCAAGTAATCCTTCACATAACCACCCCAAAATCCTCTCACAAAATCAAGCCTCCATCCATCATACCCAATCTCTTTTCTGCATGCAAGATGCGACTAGTTAAATAAGGTTAGTTATGATCCTACCCAAATAAAATATGTTAAACCACACAAAGGAGAAAAATACTGATCTATACCACAGGGATTAGCTCCATGCAAAAATTAAAAGCACAAGGCAGAAACAACAACAGAACATGATAGGGGAAGGGAGCGCAAAAAAAAATCACAATATACAAGCTTCACTGCTTTATTAGTAGCTCAGTTAAGCCTCCAAAACAGAACAGATTAAAGCATGCAAAGCACAAAAAATGCTTGATCTTTACCATAGAAATTACAGCTCCCTGCAAAATCTAAAAGCAGAAGGAAAAGCAGCAGCCAAACATGTGAAGGAAATCCAAAGAAAATCAGAAAATACAAGTTCCACTCAGTGTGTAGCTCATCTCAATCTTCAAACAATATGGAAGGTATAGCCATAAAAACCACAAGGAATAGGAGGCAAAAAAAAAAAAGCTTCACGCCATAAATAAATTATTTTCAGGCACAAGAGGATAGATCATAATTTGCAAATGACATGGGTTAGATCATCATTAGAACTACAGTAACTGGAATTTCCATAGAATTGGTATCAGCAATAAGAAGAAAGACACTAACAGCAGACCAGCAGGCATAGCCCCAACATGATTCTTACTAAGTGCCTGTTTGGCACTGCTTTTGAACCGGCGTTTCGCCGAAATTCAAAAAAAAAAAATTTCATTTTAAATAAATATGTTTTGGTGTTTTTAGATCATTTTGATGTGCTGATGTCAAAAATGATTTTTAAAAAATAAAAAAACATCATTTTGATACATTTCGGCACGAAAAGCAACAACAACAGCACTCCCAAACACCTTCTAAAAACTAAATACAGCAGAGGTTGGTTGAAAATGGTATAAAATAGGGTTTAAACAAAATAAATGTGCAGCAAATTTCCTGGAAAGGAAACAAACCCAGAGAAAATATCTGGTACTTTAATGGCATGAACCATTAAGAAAAATCTGATGATCTTAGCCACAGAAAGGGGGGGGGGGGGGGAATGGTTGTGGTGCTAAATGAGAAAATTAGGATGCTGATACCAAGTGTGACGGTTGAAGACTCAGAAATGCTTTGATATAAAAAATGAAGTTCAGTTTTCATTCTCTCATGATGATACATATTTTCTACTTGGCGTTCACTAATGAATAAGGAGAATAAATATACAAGTCCTTACGGAAAGAAGGAAGAGGAGTATTACCTTAGCCAGCATAACCATTCTTTGAGATCCTTTCTCACAAATTCTTGTGAATGGTCAATGTTTGGGGCAGCATGAAAATTATCTCCACTACTTTTGTTTCCCCTACCCTGCATGATACAGCACAGGAGTTACACAAATGTGAGAGTATATTTCATGGGCACATATAACTTCAAGGTGCAAATTGTGATTCAGAAATAAGAGCACAGTCCTGAAAGCTGTTTTGTCACTAAATTTGCGTGAAAATAATACATCAAGCACCAAGAGCAATCATGCACAGTTGGCAGATCAAATCAGCAGACAAACCTCCTCTGAAAGTACAAGTCTTGCTATTATAGATTAACTGCAAACACAATGTTGTAGGACATAATTTGCAAGCATGCAAACAAGTTCACAGGAAATAAAACATTCCAAGACAAGAATATGAGACACAGAACAGTTTAAATTTCCAGCAAAGAGATGAAGTATCAAACTACCCTGCATCATAGAATTTAAATGACAAACAAATGCTAATCTCTGTCTCTTGTGTCAGCAAGGAGATGTACCCCCACATCCATACTTCATACATTCAGATGCATCTCCAAAAATACAACATAAATGAATCTAAACTTGTACAGTCGAGTCATAAACTGATTTAACCATCCCCACAAAGTTCCCTTTTCCTACTGCAATTGACAGTAGAGGGGTATGTTCAGGATATCAGAACAAAGAATATACAAGTAACACTGATATCTGCAGCAAAATCCAGCGAAGTAGTGGTCAATGACATGTTCACTTTGAATATTATTTGCCACTTCATGCTTACAAAAGAGTACTTATACACAAGTTTCAACTTTCTTGGTTTAGGAAAGGACAGATTAAGTATAAATATCTAAGAAAAATTAGTAGCTTGAAGCAACAGCAGCAAAAGAGTTCCCTTTCTTTGCTATCCAGGTTCCTGTTGCAGTTCATATAAAAGTGTACCAGGTTCTATTCTTGGCTGTCTCAGAAATATCCAAGCACAGTAAACTGTCTTTCTATCATAAATGCAGTGATTGACCGCACGTTTGCAATTGCAAAGATACTCATTGAATAGCTAATGATTTGGAAAGCAAGCAATGGGAAATCCTATAAATGAAGTTCATGCTGTTGAAAATTATACCATAAAGCCAATTTGGTAAAAAACTACAGGAATCATGTAAGCACATGGATCTGTGTCCATAGTTATCATGCCCTCTTTAAGAATTCAAAACTTAAGCAAAACCAGTTCATATGGATAGAATAATGAACAAACAGAATAATCTCAGGCATTGAGTATTGTATCAACACTCTTTAGTTTGAAATATTCAGATATGAATGCCAGTGCTATTTCTTTCCAAAGAAGTTTAGAATTTTGGTTAAGATAGATGTCACAAAATTATGACTATTTATGACCTCACTATGCATTGACAAATATTACCTGAGATCTTTTCAATATATGGGCAAAAAAAAGTACAGGTGCTTTCTAGAAGTAAATACGAGTCGGGTCTCTTTCCTTTGCTGATCAGTTTTAGACCTATGTTTGAAGGCACCAAGGCATTTTTTCTATGCACATTAACATCTAGCATTTTCTGGCAAAAGCATCCTGCTGTATAATATTTGAGTCATTAGAAATTGGCAACCATGTTATCCTTTCGAGTAATTGATTCTTCATCTAACCGCAACACAGCTATCCAACTTTGAGAATCACATAAAAAAAATCAAGTACCTGAAAATGTGGATCATCTGCAACAACTGCCCGGTCATCCCAATTCAAGCGGCCCCCAAACATATTCCAAACACCATTCCCATTCTTGTAGTGTGCACAACGATGGTTCAAAACAGCATCTCCAAGAACTTTAACACCCTTTCTATGGAATATATTCACAAGATCCTTCAACTCATCAATATTTCCATATCTGATATATACAACATGATAGAAATCAAATAGTACTTCATGGTCAGTATGATGATAGCACCCATCATCTGTCGTACAGAAAAACAAAATTAATCTGATAACCTACTAACAATTTCAATGAATGACAGAACAAATATGATGGCTTAAAAATATGAGATAAGGAAGAAAGTATCCAAAAACTATAGAACTTCATTTCTATGAAAGAGCATGTCAATTGTGTTAACATAAAAGGTATGGTTAGTTCTGGAGCAAACACAAAAGGAACTTTTGGATCTGTACTAGCATCAGCTTCTGTCAGAGTCCAATCTGAAAATCATTTAAAGAAGACAGTGACAATACTATAATGCATTTTTACAATTTTATAATATGTACCTGGAGTTAAGATTATACAAATCTTTTGGCATGTAACCTTCAGGTGACACAGATTCTGTCGGTGGGGGCAACCAAACCACAGTGAATCCAAGGGATGATATTTCTTCAACTTTTTGTTTTAGCTCCAGGTACCAATGTCCCAATTTATGGGATTCCCAATTAAAGCCTTGGAGCAATATTTCATAACCAGTTCCAGTTCCTGAGCATATTTTAGGAGCCTGCAATGCCTCAGATTCCAAAACAGTTTCATCCATAAAAGTTGGAGTTGAGCTTCTGAAGATACTGTATGCTTCAGCAGCCAGTTTTTCAATTTCTTGGAGAATGCTTTCTTGTAATTCTTTTGTTTTTGTCTGCTGTCTCTTCTCAGCGGAAAAGTCACTAACTAAGCTCCGTATTTCATTAATTATACCATCAGTATATGTAGCATGAGAAACTTCTTGCTCTGCTCCTGCAGTGTTTTCAGATACTGGTACACCTTCAGATTGTCTGGGTACTGATAGAGCAGGAATGCTGCTTGAAATTGGGAGAGGGATAAAGAAATCATCTCCCATACAATTTAACCAAGTGCTTTCATTTAGCTTGAGAACGAAAAGGAAGCCAGCAAGATCTTTGTCCAAAGTAAATGACCCTGAACATCCATTTCCATCCTTGTTTGCCTGCAAAATGGTCACATTTAAGTGACGAAGTAAAAACAAGAAATAAGATTTCTTAACACTAAATAGATAAGTCAACAATACCAACTATCAAAATACCCTAAATTCAAGTTATCAACAGAAAACACAAGTAACGAATGATGCATGCTAAAAGGTAATTACAAGACAAATAATGCTTCCAACCAAAACCATATATGGTGGTGTATCATGTATATTTATACAAATATTTGACTGTATGTAAATGCTAAATAGAAAATTTGACAGCTACATCCACTTGATGTAAGGCCTGTCTTCCTGAACTTCCAGATAAACTATACACTGCCACTAAGTGAAAAGGAGGAAGAATAAGAATTAAAAGAGCAGCTACAAAGCCCACAGTACAGTTAACACATAATTGTGTTCTTGGTAATGGGTATTTTCCTTTATTTTTTGTAATTGAGATACAAACACTTCACCTTAACCCATTTCTATGCAAAAAGGGAGGATCAATAATGGAGGAGGAGGAGGAATTGTGAAACAGCAGATGAATGCAGGTTATGTTAGTGAAAGATAGCACGGAGTTATGTTTATTACCGGTAATTTTCTTTATCCTTAAAATTAGATCATTAAAAAATCTATACTCACTCGCTAACGAGATGAATGCAGGTCCAAACATATTGGAACAATTGGACCAAATATAAAGTGAGTGAAGATTTATGTGCATGTTTAATAAATTAAACTTCCAATGGTAAGGTTTATATTTGTAAAATAAGAATCAATTAGCAATGCTGACATGCACTTGTAAAAACATTAATTTTCTTGTTACGTTTCAAATAGTATTCAAATGTTGCCCAATATAACAGAGTAAATAAAAGTAGAAACACAATACGGATATGGCAAGAAAACACAAGGTACAAAGAAGCAAGAATTTGGATATACTTGAATATAATTCTATTTTATTTTTGCGGGGTATCATTTGTTCTATAATATCAAAAAATCATCTCACCTAAAAGTTTAAGCTTTGAGATAAACCCTTTGAGCTTGAAACTTGCACGGGCCTACAAGATTCGAACTCATGACAACTTGATCAACAAGGTTCTAATACCACGTCATAGAATAACTTATCTAAAAACTTGAGTTGTTAAGTGGGGTTTCAAGATATGATTCCTATAATTCTCTAACGTATATTTTTCCTCACTATTCCAACCAATGACATCACTTTGTGGAAAGAGAGAGGTGTTACTTGGACTACATGTCCGTGCCAAAGTAGCTTTTAGCCTTGGCAACAAGTGTTCTAGCTTCGTTTGATGAACTTTACATAGTACCACATAAAATGGGCAGTTATTACTATATCCAGAAATAAAGCAAGTGCAAGCCAGTTTTCATTATAGCTTTGTATAAATCATTACCTAACTCAACCATAATTACATGCAATGAATATTTATACATGGCAATAAGAGTGCATGTTCTGGAAAAAATGTCTGTGTGCGCTCTTCAGTTTCCTCTTTATATAGTAAATGCAGTTCTATACCTGTAGTATAGTCCGCAGAGCCTTATTCTTAAACATAGTTGTTTCTGGTGGATATGGAGCAGCTGGAATTTCCCAATGTTTAGCATCATCTCTGCAAACTCCCCAGTGAACAACAGCTTCTCCAGGTAGATCAGTTTCTATATAGAGAAGATTCTTGGCTGTCTTGAGACACTTGCTAATTGAAACAGTCACTGAGTTTTCAATCACGGCATATTTAGCAACAGGCAGCTCTTCATAGAATCCTTCTACCTTCTTGGTTACTTGTTTAGGGTCTTTGGATCTGCTGCTGTTATCTTTACCTTCAGAAGTCAATGTGTCTGCTTTGAGGAACATGTTAGAAAGCATTGCCCCTAGAATTGAACATGATTTATTACAATCTGCAGTTCATCATCAAGTATAAAATGGAGAAGAGGGAAAGCTACAGAGAAGAACAAACAGAAATCATAAACCACCACCTCATGATCCAACTCATCACCAACATAATAGCAAGCATGAGTTTGGGATCTACAACTTAGCCACAAGTATGCCACCTATTTATTTTCCCCATTGATTTCTAATTCAACCAAGATTTATGTAAACGAAGAAATCAGGCAACAGAGTGCTTAACAAACTATGAGAAATTAGCAATTTAGCATTGAACTATGCCAGTTTGCAACTTGGAAAAGGAAAGTGAATAACAGGAAAAAGACTAATTTGATTCGTTCTCCAGCAATTATAATGGAAAACAGGCGAAGGAAAGTTAAACTAATTTAATTTCTAGTTTTCCAGCAATCCTATTCATTCCCATGGTGATCAAATTGTGATTTTCCTTCCTCTGGCACTGCTTTATTATTATGTAGAGACACTGGATCAATCAGATTAATATCTCTCATTAGGACCACCCTCTGTGATTGTTTTAGAGAGAGAAAATCTTGTTAAAGAACCGAATCAATAAACACGGACGCATGTTGTTCGCAAATGGTAACAAATCTGTAGTGCAAAACATGGAGGGGCAAAAGAGATCATGAAAATAGCAGCATGTGTAAATAATACGAATGACTAATTTTATAACCTGGCCAGATACCAAGGCCCCCCTTTGCTCCTATTACGTTTCCACTGCCAGAATCGAGGAAGCAGTCCACGAGAGGCACCTTGAAATCTCTCCCTTTGTGCTGATACCAAACTCCAGTTTCTTCATCCTGTGCCAGCCAGCCACCCCAATCCCCCCCACACCCACAAAAAATTGAGAGAGAGAAATAATATTTACCACCAACATAAAATTGAAAAATAATTAGGATGGGGAGGGGAGGAGCATGCTAAGCTAAACTCAAAACCTTCAAAACAAAATTGAGGGCTGCAATCGGACTTTTGGGATCAATCTCAATCTTCACTTGGTGAAACTTATCTCCTTCTGATGCCTTCTTTAACGGCGTCTCTATGGCATAGTCCTGCAAAAGCAAAACGTTACATTACATTCCAGCCAGAGACAGTCAAATGCCATGGTCATTAGAAGACAATAAATAAATAAGTTTTACCTTTATAGGAATCGAACCAGGGGGTATCATATTCTCAGGAGGTTGATCCCATTCACTGCCAATATCATCAACATAAGAAACACCCCAATGAAGAATCCATTTCCCTGGAAGGCTACACCCTACAGTAAGCTGCTGGCACTGGTCCTCCTTCTCCTTGGCCTTGCTCTGATCTAGTCTTACAAAAATCTTTCCTTCAGTCGTTTCAGTACGAGAGAGAGGGAAGGTCTCTTTGAACAAGACATCACTAGGGGGTTCAGCAAGAGCCGTATCGGTGGAGCTAGCTCTAGCCGCGTGGGTGATGACCCTATGAAGGTTAGGAAAAGGGAAGGAGGGGGCATTTGACAGGAGTTTTCGTCTCGGTACCAGTGAACAGCAACAACTAAAAGATGAAGAGGATTTAATGGTAGCAGCAGTAGTAAGAGTGACTGCAGCCTTTCTTCTGCTACGAACAAATCCTGGCTTTTCAAAGCGAGAGTGGCGAAGGAAAGTCTCTGCGCTAACTGCCAACATCTTCCTTAGATTTTCTCTCTGATTTTATTGATCTTTTTAAAGACTCAGTAGAGTCAGTACAGCCATGGAGAAGAGTCGAGTTGAGTGGAGCAGGGCTGGGGGAGGAAGGGGATTTTCCACAGATATTTATAGCAACTGGCACTGGTGATGAGTTTTTATTTATTTATTAACGCTGGAAAGATTTCTTTCGTTATCTCTTTTTCCTTTGCCCGTACACTTGTGTAGAATTACTAGGAGCGTATAAATGTGTATAGCCCCACATAAAATATGGAGGCGACATTTTCATCGATTTCTTCTGACTGGTTACGTGCCGAGCATTTCTTGTTTGGAATATATTTTCTTTTACTATTTAATTATAAATTTGTCTCTGATCTAATAAAAAGGTCCCCGAGGTATATAAATTATTAAATAATATTTTATTATATGATAATTTTAATAACTTGCTTGCTCTTTTTCCAAAAAAAATCTCGTCTGTTCTGGTCAATTTTTTGGAATTTCCCGGTCTAATCTCTGGCTGGCGTAATGAACAGTCAAATTATTTTCCATTTTTAGCGTGGGAGTTTGAGATAATTGAGAGCGAGGGAAGGGTTTAATTCAAAATCAAATACCTTATTACATGAATTTTGTACGGCAGGACTTACTGTAGGAAATTCCAAAGATACATCATGGATAAGACCCGCCCCATATGCCTAGCTGTCACGATTACCAATGATTTTGTTTCCCCATCTTATCCCCAATAATTATTATTTTTTTGTATTCCATGGATAAGCTCGTATGTGTATTTGATTATGAGATTCGGGTTCTATGAAATATTCATGCTGTTCTCCCGGCGGTATCTCATGATTTATATAACAGGTGTTGACTATAAATTAAGATATATTGTTTATAAAAGTTAAACTAAGTACTGAAAAAGGTTTTTTTTTCATGATCTTGTTCTGTTATTGTTTAAGAAGCTAATTGAATCTTTTAATAGATATAGAAGATAATTAAAAAAAATAAAAGTCATGGATAAACCAAGGGCAATTAGATCTTATTGATAAACCAAGGGCAATTAGATCTTTTAACTGATAAAAATCATAATTATTGGTAATTACATAGAACACATTTACATGTGGACCGGCGACTTTTGAAAGGACGTATAACGCCTCTCAGCTGCCAAAAATAGCATTCCATCACGGCACGACGTTGAAAGCGTATTCGTGCTCCTTTTTTTTTCAAAACGGTGCGTGTCTTTGTTGACTTGCCCGCTAGACTTATCAAATGTTCTCTCTGAAGATCTTTCCTTCTCAAGACCGAAGACTGGCTTTGAAAAATCTCAAGGCCAGTTATGACTCCCGATATGGGTAGGAGCTCAGGACTCAACATCGGTCCGGATTACTTGAAGTGAGCCTCGACCTACGTGGGTAAGTTTCTGTTTATATAAGATGTGCAAACTATATTTTATTGAAAATGCAGTTTGTATCTATAAATATGTATTTTATAAAGATAAAAAAATTTTATCTTTGAAACAGCATTTTATAGAAAATAGTAAATTACTGCTTTCTACGCGTTACAATTCGATAAAGGAGTGGGGTGCAGCTCACAGGGCTGGGATATATATATATATATATATATATATATATATATATATATATATATATATATATAGGGGTGTGTGTGTGTATTACTTATAAAAAATATATTTTTAATATTAAAAAATTTTAAAAATTAATTACAATAAATAAATATATTAGAAGAATATCGCCATATAATTTTTGTCTCGCAATTCTAATTTTATTTTAAATGATGTTTTATAATTGTTCCATAATCATAGAGTCCTTCATGTATAGATTTAGTTTGGATGAAATTATAAGTAGTTTGATAGGAGAATAAAAACAAGCGTGTTAATTTACTTGAATTATTAATTATATTTTTTTTATTATAATTATTAAATATATGTGTGGGTGTGGGTGTGGGTGTGTGTTTTTTTTTTTAACCTCAAACTCAATCGTAGTTTTAACCAAATATTTTATTGTTTATTTTGAACCGCAGTAAAAATGTTTTTTTTAATTGTTTTTTTTTCAATCTCAACCACAATAGCAATCGCAATACCAAATAGACCCTAAATGTGTACATTGAATACGTGGGTGTGGATTGAGAGGGGGAAAATTGTTATTTTAATATCTCAATTTCAGTTTCATCTATTTAATTTTTTCAAGTTTTAATTTTATACCCTCGGCAATAAATGTTAAGATAATGAAATGATCGCTATGTTATAGCATGTGGCAAGAGTTTTAAAAATATAGTTAATCAACTAGAAAAAATAAAATAAAATAAAATTCCACACTTGACAAGTTTTTCAGGTCGGATTTAATAGTAATATAATAAAATATTTCACTTGATCCAATAAAAATGTTGAATTATAATAAAACATTTAAATAGCAAAAACAAGAATATTATAATATAAAAAAACAGCACACCGAGGAAGCCTAATATCTTTTTTGTTATTTATGATGTGCGGAATAGTTTGCATAAATCTTGACTTTAAAATTAACGATTAAATAAAGTTGTATTTATCTTGAAACAACTCAAACTAATAATTACCGGAGAAGATATCTGAAATATGAACACCTAAGCTATGGATATATACTTATTATTAATCTCTGTTTCGCGAGAAGGACATTCGGCCTAGGGCCCATCTTCACTATTCACGTGTTCATTTATTCGGAAAACGACTTCGTGATGGTAAAAATATTTCATTATTTTTGAAATTGTTTTTTATTTTTAAATATATCATTATTTTTAAAAATATATAAAAGCACTAAAAAAGCTAATCTTAAAATAAAAAATATTTTTTTATTTTATTTTTAAAAATACAATTCCAAATATTGCCAAAAAAAATGCCAGAAGAGTAACTCGCGTTAGATAAAAGGGATCGAAATCTCTACTTCCATTCCAACCACTAGACGGGGACGAGATAAAGTGCCGTCCCTTTGTCCCCGGATCACCTTGGAAATAGAAAGTTAGCTTTTTTTAAAAAAAAACCTACCACTTAGGAATAAAAGCAAGGCATGATACAACACGTTTGGTTTCGTGGCATAAAATTTATTTAAAAATATATTAAAATATTATTTACTTTTCACTCTAGCACGTTAAAAAAATAATTTAATATTTCAAAACAAACTTAATATTTTTTTAAGAAAATACTACTGCGCCTATAAATACAACTATTAACTAATTATATTTTTGGGTTCAAAGTTAGGGCCGGTTCGGTATTCTATTTCATAAATATTTTTGAAAAAATATTTTTTTTTTAATTTTAAATTAAAAAAATATTGATTTAGATAATTTTTATGTGCTGATGTTAAAAATAATTTTTTAAAAATAAAAAAAATTATATTATATTTATAAATAAAAAATACTTTTAAAATTAACGTCCACCACACTTGCAATACATATACTTATTAGCGACCCGAG
Organism: Salix dunnii; assembly: GCA_015731905.1. Classification (NCBI taxonomy): domain Eukaryota; kingdom Viridiplantae; phylum Streptophyta; class Magnoliopsida; order Malpighiales; family Salicaceae; genus Salix; species Salix dunnii. The sequence continues at coordinate 6,131,635 of CM027668.1, read as the reverse complement.
CACATTCCTAGGGTCATTTTCCTTAATTAGAAGCACCTTGAATTATTGTGCGGAAATCCCTTGGATTAATTTTTTCTATCAAGAGATTTTATGCCGAGTATGAGCTCCACTTGAAGAGTGGTGTGTTTCTTCTGTCCCTTGGAGCACAGTATTTCTTTGAGTTTTTAACATGATTTTCTTCTCTTTCCGTGCCGGGAAAACACACACACGGGGGACATGATTAGAAAACAATGCTGGAATGAATTTTTATTTATTTATTTATCTATTCATAGAATGAGCCAATAAAAATCCATGTAACTAAGCTCAACATGCGAGTAGATAAAGGAGACGTTATCGATTTTTATGATTTTAAATCAATGTATTATAATGTAATTTTATGATTTTAATGAGTGATGACATAATTAAAAGAAACTATTTTCAAATAAAAATCATTTTGGGTTGCCATATTAAACACACAAACAAATCATTTTTCTGTCAAAAATTAATTTTTGTTTTTCTTTTCAATCGTTTTAATATATTGATATATATTTTAAAAATTTAAAAATTATATTTTTTTAACAAAAACATAATCATTACTGTTGTCTTACAGATCACATAATCATATTTCTGGTGTTTGGAAGTGTGGTTACGGTTGCTTTTTAAATTATTTTTTATTTAAAAATATATCAAAATAATATTTTTTTTATTTTTAAAAAAATTTAATAAATAAATAAATAAATTTTGATTAAAAAAAACCGATTAGACTACATTGCGAAACAGGCGCGATAACATGAAAGGCCACCATGAACGACGGCATGTTAGTATGGCATTTCCAAAGCTAATTACCATTCTCTAAGCGCATCTCGAGTTCCTGTTGGAAGACAGTCGATCCAGTTTTTTTGCTTTTCAATGGTGTCATATGTATCTAAACATATTTAATAAAGTTCCAGCACCGAGATCTAACAAACCGACCTTAGCTCAGTTGGCAGAGCGGAGGACTGTAGTAGTTGCTGTGATCCTTAGGTCGCTGGTTCGAATCCGGCAGGTCGGAATTTTTTTGTTTTGACCACCTATATCCTTTTATTTTTATTCTCCAGCAGTCTTCTTTCAGACTTGGTGGCTGGAAGCTTGGGCAACGGTTGTGTAGCGGGTTCATGGGATTGGTTTGGCTTGATTGGGAGGGTGGGACGATAAAAACACGTGCTTGGTGGCGAGATTTTGAACAGCGTGTTGTGTTCTCGAGTGGGTCTATTTTCATGTTTTTCTTAGTTTTAATTTCTCCAATAAAGAAAAATTACAAATTAATAACTTATTGTTTAACAGTGTCTAATGCAATTAATATGTTTAGTGTTAAGAAAATATGTTTTCGTCGATCACCTTTTGAGCTCATGATTTTTAGACAAATATCTAAGATAATTTATTTTAATTTATGTGTGCTATTAACGGTAGATTTTAAGATCGCTAGAGATAGAATTTTGTATTGATTGACATAAAAACTATAACTTAAAAATATCTTTTAGTATGGAATAAAAAATACAGATTTATTGACGTGAACAAAACGTGCTTGGAGTTTAGTCCTAATCCATGGCTATAGTTTTTGTTACGTGTCAAAGTAAACTTAAAGACTCCACAGGGCTGGATGTCTCAGTGCTGGGATGGAAACAAATGGATGGCCTTATTGAAGGGGATAGCATCAATACATTTATATTGAGTATTCTTTTTAAGAGATTGTAGAAACATCTAATTATTTTTCTGATATTTTAAAATGATCTTCATATTTTAATATTAAAAACATAAAAATATCAAGAAATATCTATATGATATATTTTAAATTCAAGCATCATTTTACAAAAATATCCATACGAGAGAGATAAAAGAAAAATTAAAGGGAAAAAACAAAAAAAACAATAATTTTTATTCTTTATTTTCATAGCTCCAGGAGAAGAGCTATATTGAAGAGTTAAGATAATATCTTTACATTGAAGAGTTATTCCTACATATTTGGTCAAAAAAATATTTAATATATTTCTATGCAAAAAAATAATTTTGATTGTACTTGTATTAATTATTTATTATTAATAAATATCATATTAATATTATACATTAAAATATAATTGACTTCTCTAAATAGTTTTTTTTACTGTATATATACAATTTTAAAAACTATATTATTAAATTGGTTTATCTAAATAGTTTTTTTACTTGAGATGTTCTTAAAAAACAACCTCTTGCTGGTATAAGAAGATTTTCGACTCGATGAATCAAGGATAGCGGGGGCCCGGCCTTGGATATAAATGGGCATTCAATTATGGGCTTGGACCTTGAATATGTTTGGGCTATTTTCCCTGAGCATTGGATTTAGCACAAGCCTGAATACTCCATGAATCTGCAAAACGTGGTAGTTTTTGAAGTGCCAGTTCATCAATCACCAGAAGTTTTGGGGAGGGTACAGCTGGCACATTCTATATGTCCCAGCAGAGAGAGAAAGAAAACCAGGAAAATGGACCAGCCTCAGGTCATGAACAGAGACTGTAGCTGGGGTTATCGGGACCCAAGGTCTTCAGACCACTGTTTATTAAGTTTCGTTTTCTGTTACCTGTTTGTAATGAAAGTTTGCATGGACTAAAGAGGAGAAGGTGTCAAGTCGTCAGATCCTCTTTTGGCAGTTGCTCTTTCTTGGTTATTTCCTGCCCCTAAAAAAATTCATAGAGGAATGTTTTTTATTTAAAAATATATTTTTTAATTTTTAAAAAATTATTTTTAATATGAATATATTAAAATAATTTAATTTAAAATAAAAATAAATATTTTAAAACACAGACTAAAAATTTTGCCCGTAATATGCGTGCATAATGGGCAATTTTTGGTAGGCGTCCAAGTAACAAATGTTTTAAAGAGAAATGATCCAAACTCAAATTAGTAATATAGTTTTTAAAATAAGATATATAATTTTAAAGGTAAAATATTTTTAAAGAGTTAATTGTATTTTAATAAACTTGATACACAACTATTTTAATAATATAATATGACAAAGTTGACTTGGTGAATTTTAAAACAACCCAAATAAATAATAAAATTGGTAATATAGTTTTTTAAGTAATATATATAATTGTAATGGTAAAAAAAGTATTTAAAAGAGTCTATTGTATTATAATATATTTGATACACAACTATTTTAATAATATGATATGATATAGTTGACTTGGTGAGTATTAAATCAACCCTAATTATTTCTAACCAATATAATATTCAATAAAAAAACAATAATAGTCAATATTAATGAACTTGTAAACCTATAACATGTATTACTTAAATAATATTGTAAAAAGTAAACTAAAAACATGGTTTTTTAAAAAATAAAAAACTAGTAAAAAAATATAATTGAAATAAATAACATTTTAATATTTTGCAAGATGTGTAGAAATAATATTTTTATATAGCATTAAAAAAACAAAAGAAAAGCCAAAATACTTGTTTATTATTATTATTATTATTATTTTGGCTTTCTATTTATCACAGGGGCTGGAGCATACCTTGTATCAACGTAAGAGTAAAACTAACCATTATCTGGAACCAAGTGTGGTTTTTCGCAGTGGATAATTACAAATACCCTGCACTGCACTGCATTAGTTTTACTGGTGACGAAGAATGAGGTGGAGCAAGGTTTGTATATTAGCAGGGCACAGCTTGGACCATGCCCTCTCATGAAAATTAAAATTGCGGGGATGGATCCCTTGCATCAGGCAACTATCTAGGTATTCTGCATGACTATGAACTGCAACTTCATGGGACCCTCGATCGATTTGAATCAAAATACACTCTTCAAGTACTGCGTGTCTATCATGGTCTGCTGTGAGAGAGGCGCACATGCTGACTGTTGAGCAATCAGAAACTATTTTCCAAGCACAAAGAAATCAAAGCATTTAAGTTATTTGGACAGTTTAAATAATAAAAGTGGCAATAAAAGAGCATTGTTTGGATCCATATTCTGCGTATAAATGATTCAAGTCAAAAGCTGTACTTTGAACACTCCATGATTTATGCAGTACTGCTGCCTGCTCACCAGCACTGTTGCATTGAGATATTGTTTTTATGTTTTTCGATTAGCAGTAGCACTAAACAAATTTCGAAGAGGAGGTTGAGTTACTTTTAGCACATGATCGTGTGAGCAGGCATGGGGTTCAGACCTGCTAGGTCATGCAGAAGAAGATACATTTTTTTTCCCGGATCTTCTAACTAGGATGTGTTTTGACCAGATTTGAAAGGTAATTAGCATAGCAAATATCATAAACTAGCGTAGATTTCCCCTTCTTGCTGTAATAATTAGAAACAATCAACTAGACTGGTAAAAAGACCGCTGTATATTACGAGTCTATGACACGTTTATGAAAGTAGAACATGAGAGTGATGATGATAACATGGAAAATCTGGTCATCAGAAAAAGGGGACACAGCAATAAGAACCAAGTGATGGGAATATTGGGAATACACAGGTATGAAAGGGGGCATAGGATTCCCCAAACTTTTCTCTTTAACAAGAGCGTGCTTTGCAGAAAAAAAAAATGAAAAAGATAGGGAGAGAGTGAAGTGAAGATCCAACCCCAGCCTTCAAAAGGTGGCTCTAATAGCAGTGATTGAGCCTGCATAGGTGTGGTAGGAATCCCAAGCAAGCAAGCGAACCGGCCCAAAGCTCTCATCAAAGTTAAAATATGAAATAAACAAAAGCACTGTCTCCTTCCTCAATATGCTGTGCCTTTTTTGGTTCCACACGTGGGGTCTTTTCCTGCTCCTTTTTCTTATATATTTGCGTATGGGATCAAGGAATATTTTGGCACTCGATAAACTCATGAGCCTGGATAGAAACAAGCCCTTTGATTTGAGGAAAAAATACAAGAAAGGAAAGGAAAGACAGAAAGAAAAGGAGAAAACATTAGGGATAAGATTTCTTTTTCTTTTTCATGAGATTGAATCATATGCACGCCAAGTTGCGTTATGGTTCAAGCTTCATGTTCGATCAATTGAAAATCATATGTCAAACTCAAAACAGCTAAATACTGGTAATCACACCTGTAAATTGTGATATAAAAACAATAATAATATGGCAAGACAAGGTGTATACGGCAGTATGTGCTCTTGATTTAGGCTTTGTTGATTCGTTTTAATAGCAGGGTAAAAACACACTCTCTTTTCCAGCCTTCTTTCTCTACTTTGCTGTCCTCTTTTTTGACAGTCCAACTTGCATTGACGAAAAGGAAATGATTAGGAAGCGCTCAAACAAATCTCAAATTGGGGCCCTTAGAAAGAACAATAATTTGTTGAAAAACTGATCTACTGGGATTTTGAATATATAATAGTTTGCACGAACAACAAGACAGATTATTATGTTTTTTAAGGGTAAAATCAGTCCATTGAAAGGGCATGCAGTTGATCACCAGATGATAAAGTTTTTCCGACAATAAAAAATTTCCTTTCTAAAAAATAACGTACGAAACCGATCGCAACAATGACTAAAACATAACCAGTAGATGAAAAGCTAAATTAAGATTACTGTAATTAAACTCTGTACGACCAAATTAACAAACTATAAGAGTTTAAGTGTCAACGATTCATTATTTTTGTTTAGAGTTGAGAAATTATAGACAAAGAAAGACGTCTTTTCTTGCTTTTGTAATTTGTTTAAGCTTTTGAAATAGGGTTCTTTCTTTTCCATGCAGGTGTTGGTTTATCGATTTCACACATAAAAAACATCATCATTTAAAGATGATTTAAAAAGCAATAAAACAATATAATTTAAAGACTACGTCAATGGAGCCGAATTACAGTGAAAAACTTTATGCATACACATAATCTAGAGCCCCGTTTATGCAGTCCAAAGTTAAGGTGAGTTATCATGTGTTCACTGAATATTTAGCACTTAATCATCATTCTCGTCTCTCCTTTCTTTGAGAATGGGAGCGTAAAATGGGAGCGTAATAAAGGCCCTCGTCTTAATTCCTTCTCTCTCTTTTTCCCATGGTAAAGAAGACTTGAAAGGAGAAGAGACACATGGCAGACGATAGTTGCTGAGTTGGCCGCTCCTGCTCGGCACCATCAGTTCCCTATAAGATGACGCCTAAGCCCCGCCCCATCCAGTCAAAATATCAATCTCCTTCGGAACTTGGGCCTCTACCAAGCTTAACGAATCATGGCAAGTATTTTCACTTTTTCAGAGAGCATATTAACCTGTGTTCAGCAGTACTTCGTTACTTCTTCCTCCTCCTCTCCTTTCTTGTTTTTGGAGTGTTTTTGGCTAAGTATTTGACTAGCATATGAACTTGGGGTAATAGTATGGCATCTCGGTTCGAGGCTTCGTTCCATAAAACTAATCATTGGAGCATCTTTGGCTTCTGTTTTAGCTGTTGTTCTACTGTTCTCCGCTGTGCGTTCAAGTATTTAATAATGCACTGTTGTGTCGTGGATAATAAAATCTTAATAGTTCACTATTATACTGTTTGGATATTGTAAGAAACATAACTTCCATTAAATATTTTTAAAAATCAAATTAAATTATCTAAGGAATTGATTTTTTCTTTGTAAAATTCAAAAATATCATAAACAATATAAATTAAAAAAACAAGAAAGAGAAAACTAGGCCTGGATAAATATTTTTTCCCGTCAACTCAGCGTTGATTAATGTGACACTTAACCAAGATATTTTCATCAGTTTACTTTCTTTTTGTACAAGGCTGACGATATTTTAAAACTAATTTAAGCATTAAACTGAATTCCTTATTCATCAAATTATTATGGATATCCAGGGCAAGTTTCTTAGGGTGATATCTATAACAAGTTGTTCAAAATTAGTCGCTCTCGCTTACAATCGTAATCCCCACATCTCGTTTATTTGTAAATCAAGTTGTCTGTGTTAGTACTAGTGACAATGTCTCCATGCAAGAAATTATAATAGAAACAAGACGGCTTTACTTACGATCTTGAAGAAAAGAACCACACCTGACAGCAACAAGTGATGTCTCAACCCAAGGATGTGTGTGTGTATTTTTATGAATTTTGGTTCCAGTTACTCAATCTGTTTTTGAACTGAGAAACTTGGTGGAAATACAGAGGATGAATTTGAAACATGTTAGTTTTTGGCAAGTTTTTTTATTTAATTGGATTGACACGGGCCCTTAAACTCTGGTGAATTATGCAGTATTTCTTGTCCAGTATATTTGAGGACACTATCAACCTACTCAAAAGATGAACAGGCTGTTAAGAAGCTTGATAATATCAACCTCCTTTCTGGGACTCATAACGATGTAAAAATCTCAAATTTATCATATAATTGATAGTTTGTCTGTCTGTCTGACATAATTCACCTCTTTATTTAGTTAAATATATAAGAACAGTTAACACCATGAATTTCGTTGTGAGATTCTTGATGGTGTATACTGACAGATTTAGGTATTTTTTGCATGCCAAGTCATTTTCACTCGTGTTTGTCGAGGATCACAATGAAAGAAAGATTTAAACCAGTACACCACATGTTGTCCAGTTCCATTTTCTTTGTGCTCGCGCGCGCAAATGTTCATCAGTAGAATAAAACAATGATACACCAGATGAGAGCAGCTGGCGTCCAGCCGTAACAAGATAAAGTACCGAAAGAACAAGAATCGATATTCATCTTCGATCAAAGCCGGAAAATGAGGCGATAAGGGTATGCAGTATTTCTTTAGCTTTTTCAACGCTGCCTAACTTTGCTAGGGTCCTTTTACTCTCCTGGGAAAAAAGAAGCTTTGCTAGGGTCCTTGTGTATGCGTTTCGTGTGGTTAATTATTCGAAGAAAGTGCTTTTGAAAGTTTTAAAATAGGATTCCACAAGGGGGCCGGTCTTTCTCGGGGTTTTCTCGGTGGCTGCTTGTGGGACAGATACCCACCGTCCCCCCATAGTTTCGCTGCCGGTTATTTCCGCTTTAACATGTCAATTCACATATTTTCTATCTCCCATTTCAATTTCGTAGCGTCTCCGGTATGGAGTCTGTTTTATCCAATCACTAACCACTCCTTTTCTCCATAGTTTTGGCGGGAGATTTATTGTCAAGAAAACGACGTCCATTGAGATGGCCGTGCCATTAATTTGTATATTTTTTACTATTAACTTATCTTTCGTTTATCATTGCTATTATTCTGCTCCCGGGCCTTGGCCGTCTTCGGAGGCCCTCTCCCGTTCCCAGAATGACAGAGCAAGATTACTCGCTTAGGACGCGTGGAATGGTAGAAGGAATGGAAGGTTCAATAGCCGTGTCAGCGTACAAATTTAATAATAGTGTTAATTATTAAAAAAAAAAAAAAAGAGAGATGGAAGGAAGGTTGTGGTGACCCGCAACACATAAATAATAATTATTATATTGTTGCTTGTTCATCCAACTTTCAACTTAGATATGGGAGATAAGTAGCCTTTTCCACTATGGTATATACCTATAGAGTTAGTTTGGTAATTTTACAGTAAAACTACTCGTTTAATTCTAGAATAAGATAATTTAACGCTTATTGCTTAGGGATATTTTTGTCTTTTTATTTTTAAAATAACGCAATTATTTTGATATTCTTAAACACGAAATCAATTGAACTCTCACTTGTTGATTTTTTTTCGTTGTTCTACATTTTTCCACTATAATCTGACATTGTCTTTTGAAATGACATTTAAAAGGTTGTCTCCCCTGACCAGATAAGATAGTGCATGTTCCAAGATTCAAGCTAATTTGACACCAAATACCATTTTATCCCCTCCCCCCTCCCCACCTATGGGTTCTCGCATCACTCGGCCCCTTAAAAATCCAAGAACAACTCTTTAATTTGTTGGTTCTTGATTTTTTTTATTTTGAATAATATATACAATTTGATCCTTAATTTTTTTTTTTTATATTCTTGAAATTAATATGGTTTTACGGTTTTTCCTTGTCCTTTTGATTGCTAATTTTTTAGCCCTCGTATTTTTTTTAATTGAAAATCATAAATAATATTGTTTTTTTCTATCTAATCTAACCCCTCTTCATTGGATTGCTATTTTTTTTATTTGCTTTCAAGAGTTTTAAAAAATAATATTTTTTTAATTGATTCATAATTTTTCCACCGACCCTATCTTTCATACTAAGGCCCCGTTTGTTTGCTAGAAAGTGGTTTCCTTTTAGAAAGTGAATTCCGGGGAAAATGAATTCCTGGAAAGTGAATTCCGATGTTTGGCAGTGTTATAAAAAATGAACTGGAAAACACTTTCCAGTGTTTGTTTATGTTATGGAAAATGATCTGGAAAATAATTTATTAATAAATTAATTTTTTTTCAAGTTTATTAAAATAATGAAAAACAAATCTTACAAATTAAAAAGTTGAATGAGAATGAAATTGAAAAAAAAATATAATTTCATAAATTATCTCAAATAAAATAAATAATAATCAAAATAATAGAGATCAAATCTAAAATTTTTTTAAAAAAATAAAAGGTGAATAAATTAAAATAATAATAATTAACATTTCATAAATTATTTCAAATAAAATAAGTAACAATAAAAAAAATGAGGACCAAATTTGATAGATAAAAAATTTCAATAAAAAAATGATAAGAAAAAAGCAAATAGCAATTATAAAAATAAGAACCAAAATTAATATAAAAATTAAATTTTAAGAGATGGAATTGAAAAATAAAATATTCAAAACAAATTATATATAGCAATCAAAAGTTTGAGGATCAAATTTGATATAATCAGCAAATAATGACATTTTTAAATTTTCACAACTTCCAGAAAGTGTTTTCTAATTTTTGAAAACACTTTCAAGCCAAATTCTTCTTTGACGGGAAAGTGTTTTCTGTTGACCGGAAAGTGTTTTCCGTTGACCAACTTTCCAGAAGACAAATAAACACAGAAAAGTTTGGAAAGTGGTTTCCCGGAAAGTGAATTCCGGGAAACAAACGGGGCCTAAAAATGATTGGTAATTAATTTTATTAATTGAATCCAAGTAGTAGTTTCATGAGTTACGACTTTTAAATATTAAATTAGGTTCAAGAGTTTCCTTGATATTTTTTCTTTTTTTAAAAAAAAAAAAAAACAGGGACATGAAATCTCCCATGATAGCGCATACCGGTCCTAGATATTGTCGAGGAAAAAGGATTGTACATTGATTCAAGTTTTAAATTCTGTCAAAAAAAAACCTTTATATGAACGAAAAACAGCAACGAACAATATCTCTCCTCGTAATCCTCAATGAAACAAAACAGTTATCACATTCAGTTTTATTATTTGCTAATATAGAAGCCTCACTTCACACAACCCCCTCCCCCATAATAAGGGTTTGTTATTGAGGCATGGATACAGAAAAGTTAATGTAGTTAATTTTTAAGGTGTTTTTCATTAAAAAAATATATTAAAATAATTTTTTTAATATTTAAAAAATTATTTTTAATATTAATATATAAAATGATCTAAAAATATTAAAATATTTTTTTTTCATCTCTAACTGGTAAAATTATAGGGATATGATAGGAGACGTGACTTGCAAGACTTGATATACGGTGTATATTTGTGAGTGTTTGATAATGAGATAACTTTATATTTTTATATTTTTATGTGGTTTAAATGCAAATTTTAATTGAAAAAAATAATATTATGTTTTTTATATTTTAATATTAAAAATAAAAAAAATACTTTTAAAAATATTATGCATCAACCTACCAAATATATCTCAAACACATTTTCAACCGACCAAGCACATAAAGGCTTGTCATTGAGTCATGTAACATGTTATGCCGTACTAAAAGCTACAACTTCGCAAGTATTTATTGTCAGGCAATGTAATTATTTTTAAAGATATATTTTTTATTTTTTTAAATTATTTTTAACATTAATATGTAAAAATAATTTAAAAATATTAAAAATATTTAATTTAAAATAAAAAATAAAAATATTTTTAAAATACAACATCAAACAATACTTTAACCTCTGCTCAGCTAAAGAGTGCAAACAAGATTCCTCGCAAGATAATTGATATCCCTCATGTTACCACTAATCTTTATTTAAGTTCAACCTATGTTATTGTTAATATATTAATTATTAAAAATTTATATAATTATTAATTTTAGATTTTATGAAATCAATCAAGTATTAACAAACTGATTCGGATATTAATGTCAATAAAAAAAATCTCACCATCCTATTGATTTGATACCTCATTTACTATTTTATTTAATTTAAAACTACATGGCTTTTACTCACTAGAGCACGAGAGAGTTCAGGGAAAAAATGATTATATATAAAAAAAAATAAAGAGAGGAAAATATCAATATTCTCGAGGGTACTTGTATGAGACAGGGGCTAGAAGAGTGAAGAGTCTCGATCACACTGTAAAGGCAACGTGTATACGTGACCAAACAGGCAGCACCATTCACGTCGTAACAAAAACTTTGAAATTTCAAATGAAGCGCTCGAAACGCTTTAAGACGTTCTACAGCAAAGGTGTGACTGCGTGGAATATTAAAGGCACAATATTGGAGTGGAAGCGAGGAACGCATGCATGTGAGCTGCCCAGTTCCAGTTCCAAAATTCTAATCGTTTATCTAAAATATATTTATTAGAAAAATATTAATTTATTATTTTTATAATATTTTTTGAAATATAATTTAAAAATACTATGAACCATAATAGGAATTACCTACATGCACGTCAAATAATGCTAGAAACAGGGCTTATTTTACAAAATCTTTCTTACCTGTTTGGGAAGTATGACTTGGGGATTTTTGTTTAGAATTATATTAAAATAATATTTTTATTTATTTATTTAAAATTATTTTTGTTATCAACACATGAAAATAATTTAAAACTAATAAAATATTTATTTTTTAAAAATACTTTTAAAACACAGTACATAATGCCACACGTGATCTAAATAATACCAATATGTCATCTTGTTATGAGTAGATTTTTTCCAACTTGAAAACGTGAATATATCTTATCACACTTGACAATATAATAAAATTTTGAAATATATTAATTCATGGAAACAATCATCCAATATCTCCTGCATTCCCCGTGTATCTAGCTAATTAGTAGTTTTGTTTCTATTATCAGGATTAATTAAAATGACAAGAAAAAAAATCATCCATTCATATTAAAAATCAGATTTAATTCAAGCTAATATATAAAAATTATCTGAGACTATAATTGTGATTGTTTTTCAAAATATTTTTTAAATATTTTTTTTTTGAAGTTGTTCATATTAAAAAATCAAACTTTAGCCAGGGTAATACATGGGGGTGTATGATTATTGCCTTTTTCTTTTTTAATAAAGTGATAAATCTATATTTGGTTAGTTCTTTAAAATTTTTCTGAGGTCATGCATGAGATGAGAGATTTGTTTTAGAGAGAAATTGAGGTTGTTTTTCAAAGTTTTTTTTTATTTATAAATGAATAAAAATAATATATTTTTTATATTAATATATTAAAATAATTAAAAATATAAAAAAAATCTATAATAATAATAATAACAACTCATTTTAAAAAGAATACAATTATAAACCGTCACAATATAGTTTTTGAATTGACTGTTTGAGAGTGATTGAGGTTATTTTGATAATATTTTTTATTAAAAATATATTAAAATAATATATTTTTTTATTTTTTAAAAAATATTTTTAATATTAGTACATAAAAATAATTTAAAAATACTATTTTTTTAATTTAAAATAAAGAAAATTTTTTTTCTAATTTTTAAAATACAATAGAAGACATTTCCTAAGTATCGAGCGTCATTGTTCTTTTGTTCGAACTTTCCTCCACAGCCGCTCACGAAAGCAAGAATCCGTTGAAGTAAATTAATTAATATTTGTTTTTTAAGCCCCCATTTTGCTTTTACAGGTAAGCAGTATCTCAGTTCAAAAAAGTTGTGGGAGGGGTTGGAAGCAGTGTTATTAAATCCGTTCTGTTCCGGTTGGAATGGCCAGAATGTTCCATTTCGTTCAATAAACCGGGACAAAACGGCGTCGTTTTCGTCCCGGTTTTAATTCCGGACAGATCCAGAAATTCGGGCCAAATTCTGGCCGGAACGCCCCGGTTTCGTTCCGGGCGTTCCGTTCCGTGTTCAAAATCTATTTTTTTTATTTTTTAAAAATTATTTTTGACATCTATACATCAAAATAATTTAAAAACACCAAAATATTTTAAATAAAAAAGAATTCAAATTTTAATTATGCTTGTAAAATTAATATTTTATTTTTTTCTATATATATATAATTAATTATATATGAACAGTACGACACCGGAACGCTCCGAAACCGGAACGTTCCGTTCCAATCGAAAAACCAAAACGGCGACCGGAACGGTATTGACAACTATGGTTGTAAGTCACATTTTGTTTTTGTATTTTTAATATTAATTAATTGTATTCTTTTTAAGGTAGATTCATCTTAGATGTTTGGAATCCATTTTCTATTCTAATTGAATTCAATTATAATATTTGATTTGAACTAGACTATAAATAAATTAAATTAGTTTGTTTTGTTTGTATATTACCCTCGTTTCATTTGTTATTACTTTGCTTATGGGTGGGTAGATTATCAGATTCTCTATTTTATTTGAAAAAATAAAATCCCATTTTTATATCATTTTAATCCAAAAGTGTTTATTATTATATTGCTGTTGTTATTATTATTTCAATATTTCAAATCTAGCATGCAATATTTTAAGCGTGGACGCACAAACTTCTTTTAGCACGTGCCTCTTGATTTAATAGAAATATATAATATAAGGTTAAAAACATTTAACACGAAACCATATCACATGCTAAATTAATCTCAATTCATAAAAAATGAATTTGATTGACACCTTATCATAGTTTTTAATGTTCGCAAAAAATGTCACTGCATCGCATAGGATTTATGAGAGGAAAGACAAGGCTTGAGTATCTTTAACACGTTAATTTCAAGGGAGATTACCGCGATGTATTAGAGAATCTCATATCTAATTTATCTTTATATATTTTTAATTAATTAAATTTTATCTAATATCCAAATAAATATTATTAAAAACATTTAAAATACAAGAATTCATTTAATCCTATGAATTAAATTTAATGTCTGGTTTAGAGTATGTTTGGCTAGCGTTTCATTAATTTTTGTTTTTTTTATTTTAAATAAATTTTTTTGATATTTTTAATCATTTTGATGTGCTGATGTCAAAAATAATTTTTTAAAAATAAAAAAAATATTATTTTAATATATTTTTAAATAAAAATTACTTTTAAAAACAATCACAATCACACTTCCAAACAATATCTTGAAATGCAAGCTGCAAGGAAATTCATCGCGGAGGGGTAGAATCTAAAAACAAACACGGTACCTGGGCAAAATCCATAGAAAAATAAAAGTAGAGGGGCAAAAACGTGACATAAACCCATCGGGGGAGAGATGAGTGTGTGAGAGAGAAGCAGGAGATTAATTTGCTCACAAGTTCCGATCAATCTTTCCGCGGCGTGCCCGATATCAGAGTAGGAAAATACAGTGTTTATCTGCTACTGTATCAGATATTGTATTTTAAAATACATATTTTTATTTTTTACAATTTATTTTTGAAATCATTATAACAAAATATTTTAAATAAATCTTTTTTATTGTTTTGACCAGCAAACACCCACATAATATCCCAATTATATCATATAATTATTTTATCTAAATTTTTAAAATATTAGATGAGAATTTATGATTTATATTATTTTTTAATATATTTATTTAAATAAAATTATTTGGGTTTGAAACTTATACAGACTCATATTACTTTATGCTTAATTTTTATATGATAAAATGATAGAATAATAATGGTGAGATTTGAACTCGTTATTAATAACTTAATAAAATTATAATATTATATTAAAAAATTATTTTATTTATAAACTTAAACTAATTCTATTATTCTCCCTTGCATGCAACTACGCTTTCATATACAGTATACAGCCTAGTGGTACACTACGCCTCCCAGGGGCCAGCGAATACGAATGTGTCCATACCTTTCCTTCCTTTGTTGTTTGGTGTTCGAAAATTAAAAGAAATAAATAAAATGAAGCGGCGAGTAGTAAAAGAAGAAGAGCAGTTGTCGATTGCTAGTCGAGAATCCAAGAGACTCCGTTTGAACCAAACAGTAATACTTCTCTCTCGGTACCATCCTTGTAAAAGATTACAAAAAGAAAGACTTTCTTTTCTTCCTCTTTTTCTTGGCTTTATTTAATAGCATATCATTGATAAAGGGTGGGGAGCGTCGAAGGCAGACACACACACACACACACACTCACGTAAACAATTTGAGTGATCGCAAGAGAGAGAGGGAGAGTAAAGAATGCAAGCCACAAACAAGTGGAAGAAGAATGCTTGTGGAAATCACGATGAAGAATCAAAGAAGAAGGAGAGACATATAGTCACATGGACTCAACTGGTAATTAAGCAATTTCTCTCTCTCTTTCTTGTTTATTGGAGTTGCAGTGGATGTTATACCTGATTGAGTTACTGGAGAACAGGAAGATGATATACTTCGGCAGCAGATTAGCCTAAATGGGACTGAAAAGTGAGAACAACCAAATTGATGTTTTTCTTTTGATTGTTCTTCAATGGCTTAAATAATTTGAGGGGTTTTGTGTGCCGCTGCTGCAGCTGGGCTATCATTGCTTCTAAATTCAAGGATAAAACCACAAGACAATGCAGAAGAAGGTCAGTGGGTTATTGCGACATACACACACATATATCATCGCTCTGGTTACACTGTCTCCTCTGCTTTGGGCCTTACTAAGTTATTAAATTCTTCAGATGGTACACATATCTGAACTCTGATTTCAAGAAAGGTGGATGGTCACCAGAGGAAGACATGCTCTTGTGCGAGGTGCTCTGATTTTGCTCCTTTTTTCTGCACTTTTCAGTATGCTATAGCCCTGTCTTGTCTTTTTTCTTCAAATGTTTTTAATGGGAAAAAGGTTGCTTAAATTTGCAAAGTCAAAATTATGGCTTGATTTTTCTGCTTCTATATCGATTGTTCTTTTCCCTAGTTAGGCATGTTAAGTTGTCTTGTTTGGTCATCACTGCATCTGATAACTTGAGATGGTCTGCAGGCACAAAAAATATTTGGAAACAGATGGACAGAAATTGCAAAGGTTGTTTCAGGCAGGTATACAATGTTTTGCTTGCCCCTCTTCTCAAATTATCCACATATTCTTGTTTGGTTCGATGCTTATAATATCCTCATTTCAAAAATATGCTACTTCTGCAGAACGGATAATGCTGTGAAAAACCGTTTCTCCACGCTGTGCAAGAAGAGAGCAAAATACGAGGCTTTAGCTAAAGAGAACAAAAGCACACATATCAACTTAAATAACAAAAGAATCATGTCACATAATGGGTTAAACGGAGTCGGAGCACCAGAAAGTGATCCTCCAATTAAGAAGACAAGGTACAGTGCAGTTTTGGTATCAGTAGATAATAGTATCTTGGAAAGTAAATAGCATAGTAAACCTCATGTTTGTTGAAATGCAGGAAGTCCCACATTCCTGGTCTTGCAGGAAATTGCAACTTTGTAGACAGATCACACCCACAATGTGGAAACCACCAACCCAGACCTCCATTTGCAGTGTTGGCCCAAAACTTTCATAATGTTAACGTGGCTTCTCAACATCATGTCAGCGGTGTCAAGGACGTCTCCATTGATGGTAAGACACCTAAAAAAAAGACTTTCCAATTAGGACGTGGTTATTTTTTATTTTTTATTTTTTTGTAGTAAATCCGGGCCCGAGAGACTTACACCCTGCATAAACAGGGTTGTGATACCCTGCTCCATCCTGCTTAAGCAAGGAAAGAAGACCGAGGGGTTGAGACAACTGTTGAATCCCACTATCAATCTCTAAGCCTTCATTAGCAAGCTAGTCCACATACCGATATCCTTCTTTATATGCATGACTAATCTGATGCTCCAATCCCTTTGTGTAAAGTCAAAAAATTCCTGAACAAGAGGATCAGTCGCCAAACTGCTACCTTTTTAGTTTAATGCATTGATTACGACCTCTGAATCAACTTCCACTTTCTCATTCTTATCCACCTTTGGCCATGTAAGGTCTAGCTCAAGCCTCATGCAAACTACCACAATCAGCTTTCAAAGCATCGGGTTTTTTTTCCAGCCTTACAAAAACCGAGGAACGCTACAGGGTCTTTATGATAGACAACCAATGACATGCATAATCTATCATCTCTGTCAATTTAGTCGGTGTTGATTGTTGATATTTCCCTTTGATAAATCTTTAATGTTCAATAATCTCTTTCCTTGCTGTTCATTTGGCAGTTCAAAACAGTATGATTCAAAGAACCTTTCTCAAAAAGGATGATCCAAAGATAAGTGCTCTAGTGCAACAAGCAGAGCTTCTCAGCTCACTTGCACTGAAAGTCAGTGAAAAAAATACAGACCAGAGTATGGAAAATGCTTGGAAGGTGAGCTTTAGTTGTCAACATCTAAACATCCAATGCACTTGACCACGTGTTGGTGCAGTTTATCAATTTGACCTTCACCGTCATAGATATAAGCATAATTATAATGCCAAACTGGTTTTTACCTAAGATCAATCAACTTCCATGTCTCAACAAGTATATGCTGTAACATGGAAAGTTGAACTGATGATGTTGATCTCATAGACTCAGTACAACAGTACCCCCAAGTACATTCCTCCTTGACTCTTATTATGCACACAGATTTTGTTTCTGTCCTCTTATGCTTATAAAACATGACATTCAGGTTCTCCAAGATTTCCTGAGTCGGAGCAAAGAAAATGATCTACTTGAAGAAAAAATCTTTGACATTGATTTTAAATTTGATGATTTTAGAGACCTCATAGAGGATCTAAGGAGTAGTAATGATGGAAGCCGACCATCTTGGAGGTAATAGAAACAGGGGGTTTAATAATTGGGATTAAGCATAACTACTCATCATAAAGTGTCTAATTTATGGCTAAAATGCTGTAGGCAACTTGGTTTGTATGAGGAGTCTTCAGCCAGTTCTGAATACAGTACAGGATCAACTCAATTGCCATACCCAGCCCCTGATAAAAGAGAACAAACTCAAGCTGAGATTGGTTCACTGCATAAGGATATTGAAATGCAAATGCAAATGGTTCATATTGAGGGAAATTTTATGGGTGCATGTGGTAAAGAAGTTATTTCCAGTGCAAATATAACCCAAGGTAACGAAGTTTTCATGTCTGATAGGTTGGTCAAATGTACTTTTGTTTCTTATCACATGGAGATTAGAATGCCTTAAAACTATCTCTAGCTAATGAATTTAAATCTACTGCAGTGGAGATGTTTCCATCCTGTGATGAGCAAACAAAAAACAACATAGTTGTTTCTGCCTCGTCGAGTACAGAGTTCAGTTCCCCGCTTCAAGTTACCCCACTTTTCAGATCCTTATCAGCCGGGATTCCCAGCCCAAAATTTTCAGAGAGTGTAAGTCAACTTTGACCATCATTTCTATCGACCATTAATCCATTAGTTCTAATCAAGTGTTGTTAGTTTTTGAACCTATCCCTTGTTGCTATTGGTACTAGGAGGAACTGTCTCTCTGAAGATTAAGCCTCTAGAATCACATGGCAGCAAAAGTACTTGGTTTTTTTTTTTATTGCTTTTTATGAAGACTCCTATAAAGATAATAATATAAAAACTAAATGGGGCTTAAGAATGTTACTAATAATTCATACTATTGTAGGACATTGAGTTTGCTGTGGTAGTTCAAGCATTAGCATTAGCAGTAAGGGCTATAGCACTTTGTGTGTTGGCTGATTATCAATCTCTAAATGGGCTTTTATGTGATGGTAATCAAGTCATCATCATGAATTCAAAGCTAGGTGTCAAGTGTCAAGCCAGGCTAGTAGAAGATGGTGTTCCTATGGATCTGCTGGTCATGAATTAAATCACGAGGACTATTTTGATAGCTCGTAATCATGCAGATGACGAACATAGCAGTAGTAGCTACTGTGTATATAACTATTTCAGCAGAAATTCATGAATTCCATTTATCCCATAGCCTAGATACATTCTTCAACATCAACACTGCTAAAGTCAACCTTTTGAATCGTCAACTTCAACCTGAAGCCAAAGTTTTGAATGCACAAGGCACAATTTATTCTACAAAATCTTTTATAAGCTTTCCACCAACTTGCACTGCAAATAAAGTTAAATTGTCACCAAAAGCATTTTCAAATACATTTTGTCGATGAAATAAAAGGAGAAACATGCTTTAGATCAATATAATGCAAGCGAACCCAGCAACATCACACCATGTTTTGTTTGTTTGTTTGTTATATTTTGGTACAAGTACTAGCTTCCTATAAACACGCATGTCATACCTAGATATGGATATTTTTCAAATTAGATGCGAGCCTAATCATTTCATTTGGTGATTTTCTTTTCAGGAGAGAAACTTCCTGCTAAAAACACTTGGAGTGGAGTCCCCTTGCCCAAGTCCAAGCGTCAATCCTTTGCAACCACCACTCTGCAAACGAGCACTTCTGCAAAGTCTATAACAAACCTCTCTGAATTATCTCATACAAAGAACATGGTCTAGCCCATCATATCTGGTCTTTAATCGCCCAGGACCAAGTAGCATTTATTGAGTTGTGTCTTCTCTTGTTTACCATCAGTTCCTAGGATTGCAGCTACCATGGCTTGGAGTTTTATAAAGAGGCATATTGAGATCTGCATTCCAGGACAGGATGCCGGACTAGAATGTTGTGGTGCATTCTATCATCTTGAACAACAACGTGATCCGAGGTCTGTTTTCTGTTGTTTGTCTTGATTTGATTGCGGGGTTTCTATCTTCTCATCCAGTTTTTGGCCTTTGATCAGCCATCTGTACAGACCCTTTTATTTGAGTCGATAGACAGAGTGTAATTACATACAGGCAACTCGCCTACATATGATTAAAGAAACAAAAGGAAAAAGAAGGGGAGAAAGGAGGATTAACCAGATGATTGGATTCCTATTTGTTGTTTTTGGTTGTGCAAATGGTATAGAGCAAGTTTTCTGTATTTCTGTTTTCTGATGTAGTAACTGTAACTCGACGTGATTGCAATGAATAGTGTTCTAGTTTTTTTTTTGTATCGTGTCTTCTTTCATTTATTGAATTTTCCAACTCTAACCAAACTCTTCTAACAAAAGTGTGACAATTCTGCATCAGAAAGAGGAAAAAAAACAGAAGCTCGAGAAGGAACGTTTAAGTACTTCTCGATCTTCATAGTTCCTCGGACCAATTAGAAAAGGCAAAGAAAATGCTACCATAGATGAAAGGAGAATTAGGATACCTACGTGACTCGCATTATTGCAGCTTCCTCAGCGCTCTCCATTTCCGCCCTGACAAAAATGTAACGAAGAGAAAAAAAGGAAATGGAATTGCTCTTACACGCATAGGATTGAAAAAACAACTTGTGTTGATGCAGTTGCATCGAAGAAAGCCTCCAGATCTCCAATGCTCTCTCTGTCGGAGTTTGTTTTACTCGTGTTTTGGGGAAGAAGAGGCAGTCTTAAGGATTCTGTTATTTGGAAAAGTGCAATCAATGATGGACAAAGCTAAAGGTACAAGTAAAATGGTTAAAGAAGGAGAGGGAAGCTCATACAAAATAAAGCGCACTCATTGGCTCTGTAACTTTCTCGATAGAAGGTTTGGTTGACTATTTTGACCAATACTTTGCCCACCCGGATTCAAATGGGGAAGGGCGAGTCTACCGAATTTTCCACTTACCCCCTTCAACACCTTAAAAGTACTGTTTGGAAGTTTAACTGAATTTATTTTTAAATATATTAAATTTTTTAA
The DNA here is from genome assembly GCA_015731905.1 of Salix dunnii. Lineage (NCBI taxonomy): Eukaryota > Viridiplantae > Streptophyta > Magnoliopsida > Malpighiales > Salicaceae > Salix > Salix dunnii. The sequence goes on along the minus strand of CM027668.1, from coordinate 6,110,809 downwards.
TTTTTTTAACATCAACTTATTAAAATAATTTAAAAATATAAAATAATCAGTTTTTTCTCAAAAATACTTTTAAAGCAGAAAAAACACTAAATAAAAACTAACAACGACACTTTGAAGTGGATATTTAGTTTTGCAGCGACTTTTGTATTTGAGACTTACTGCAAAGCCAAAACATGTTTTACTACACAAGACTCTAGTTTTGTATTGGGATCTCACCTAAAAAAACTGAATTTTAACCTTAGTTTTAAACAAGACTCTAGTTTTGTATTGGGGTCTCACCTAAAAAAATTGAATTTTAAACTTAGTTTTAGAAGCATATCACAGATGCTCTTTACACGTCATGCCACATTCAACCTCAACCCCACTTGTACACCCAGCTAAAATCCAATAAAAACCAATCCTGTCAAAAGACTCGGTCATTTACTTACACAACGAACTGGTTTGTCCTTGAATCTACTATCATTAGTTTTTTTTTTATTGTTATTATTATTTCTTTATTTTCAATATATCTTGAGTTCAAACCAATATTTTATAAACAAAAATTAAAAAATAGTTTTTTAAAAAACAAATTATAATACTAAATCTACAAAATTAATATATGTGTGTGTGTGTATCTTTTAAAATATTTTTAAAAGTTGAGAGTAATATGAAAAACATAGTAACCAAATATACAAAACTATTTTTTATTAAACTCAAATTCAATTATAATTTGAAGTAAACATTTCAATTTCAATTATGAACAATGTGATTTTTATGAAATTATTCTTTTTTAACTTTAATCATCATATCAGTTGCAATAACTGAAAAATACCCAAAAAAACAAAGCAGCACACAACACTTAATGGTTTTGTTACAAGAACATTTCTTCCGCACACAGAGAAGGATAAAATGGGTACTTCATTTTTATCACAATCCATGTAAATTGATTTTTTAATAAAAAAATAAAAGAATTTATTTGGGATTTTTATTTTGAAAATAGATTTAGTTTGATTATAAAATAGACATAAATATGATATAACATTGAACTATAAATATGATAATAAACAATACAATACCTTCTTTAAAAGTTTTATTTGATTACATTTTCAAATCATTTTTGTAACTTCATTCTTTCATCAATTTTATGTTTTTATTTTTTTTTGTTGTAATAAAAAAAAAAGTTAAGTGATATGGAAGATTTTGATAGAGAAAGGTGGTGTTTTTAGAAGAAAAAAGGTACTAAGTTGAGGATGTTGGATTCTAATCGAGTATTTAATTATTTCTAATAATCAATTATGATAAATTATAGTTATAAAGGCCTTGCTTGTTTGCTAAAATATAAGTTTTTCGCCCTTGAAATATAGATTATTTTATGATGCCTGACAATGTTTTAAAAATAAGTTGGAAAACATTTTTCTACAAAACAAGAAATGAATTAAAAATTAAGTTATTAATATTTTGACATATTTTTTTTAAGATTATTATAAAAAATAAGGATCAAGTATGATAATTGAAAAGGTTGAAGGATGATGAAATACAAAAAATAGTTTCATAAATTATTTTAAATACACAAATAACAATAAAAAATAAAGACCAAATCTATCACATAAAAAAGTTTAAACATGATAAAATTGATTAAAAAAATTCAAATTTTACAAATTATTTCAAATAAGATTGATAAAAATCTAAAGAATAAGGATAAAATTTGATAGATAAAAAAACTCAATTACAAAAATAAAAATAAAAAACAATCAAAAGAATAAAGATCAAAGTTAATATAAAAATCAAATTATAAGGGATGGGACTGAAAAACAATAATTTAAAATAAAATATATTATAATAAAAAACAATAACTAGATTTGTTATAATCAGCAAATAACAAATATTGTTAAATTCTTTATAACTTCTAGAAAATGTATTCTGCCCAAAATAAAATAAAATAAATATTTTCTATAAGCTAGGTCAAATTTTTCTATAACTAAAAAAACATTTTTTTATCAACCATATTCTATAATGATAAATAAATATGAGAGTTTTTAAAAATCTCGAAAACTACTTTCCATATACGAGTTTCTTAGGTTAATCAACTTACCTCATTATTTTATGGCCTAGTCTCAAATAGGTTTCAACTAGTTTGATGGCCTGCATTTCGTTGTGGGTAGAGCAAATAATTTTTATAACTGTTCATATTAAAATATAATATTTCTGTATGTAAAGTTTGATATAATAAAACAAATTCAAATACCTTGTTATAATAATAGTAACATCGAAGTGTTAACTTCTAAAATTATCATCACTATTACTGCCAAAATAATAACAATTATTAAACTACCTCGACATAAAAAAAGAAGCAAATAAGAACAAAAACTCAAATTATTATTATTATTCTTAATATTAATATTATTATTGCGTTAATAACAAAAAAACAAAATTAAATTAAAGACTAAAAGAAGTCTAAAAACATTAACAAAAGAGCAAATAAAAAAATAAAATAAATGATAAAATAAAAATAAAAATTATTACCTAAAAAAAATCATTTCAGTTGAAAATTAAAAAAATTGACCGCATTACTCTGCGGGCTGAGCAAATAATTTTTATAATTGTTAGGATTAAAGAAATTAATAGGATTTGTTGGTCTACAATTAAAATATAATATCTATATATACAAAATATAATATAATAAAATAGATTACCACACCCTATTATAAAAATAGCAAAATCAAAGTTTTAACATATAAAATTATTATTGCTATTACTGCCAAAACAATTAGAATTATCAAATTATTATGAGAGAAAAAACACTCAAAAACATTAACAAAAGAGTAAGTAAGAAAAATGATAATGATAATGATAATAATAATAATAATAATAATAATAATAATAATAATTATTATTATTATTATTATTATTATTATTATTATTATTATTATTATCATTATCATATCATTATCATTATTGTGTTAATAATGAATAAAAACCATAAATAAATGAAAAAAAAAATCCTAATAACTTTAACAAAAGATAAAATAAAAAAATAAAATCAAAATTATCGGGCAAAAAAAATTAATCTAATTTGAAAATATAAAAAAACAAACTAATAAAAAACTAAAAGCAAGAAAAAAAAATAATAATAGATGATAAAACAAAAATAAAAATTATTTGCTGAAAAAAATCATTTAATTTGAAAATTTAAAAAACATATAGGTTATACGCTGCGGGCTGAGCAAATAATTTTTATAGGATTTGCTGGATCAAAATGAAAATATAATATTTATATATGTGAAATTTAATATAATAAAATAGCTCAACACACCCTATTATAACAATAGCAAAATCAAAGTTTTAAAATCTAAAATTATCATTGCTCTTATTATTAAAACAATTAAAATTAGCAAATTATCCTGGAAAAAAACACTCAAAAACATTAACAAAAGAGTAAATAAGAGAAACAATTAAATTATTATTATGTTAATAATGAAAGAAACAAAAATAAATGAAAGACTAAAAAAATCGTAGAAACTTTAACAAAAGATCAAACAAAAAAATCAAATAAAAATAAAAATTATCATTGTTATTACTGTCAAAACAATAAAAATTATTAAATTATCCCTAGAAAAAAAGCCTAAAAAACATTAACAATAGAGAAAGCAAGAGAAATAATTATATCATCATCATTATTATTAGTGTGTTAAGGGCAAGTCCAATGGCAAGAGCTATTTTGGAGAGCTAAATCTTTGAAATGACTCTTTAAATAGTGTATATATGGTTTTTTATATTGATGTGTGCTCCAATGGCAAGAGGCATTTTGGAGAGCCATTTTTTTATATTATTTTAAATATAGTACAATTATTTTGTATATAGTTTAATTATGCAATTAATTATACAATTAATAGGAGAAAGTTATATAATTAAGTAATTGTTTTTTAAAAACCTTTTAACAATATAATTATTAATTTTTTAATTATATTTAAATTAAAAAATTTTATTTTAAAATAAAAAACCCCGTTACAATTTAAGTTTATATCAATTTAAAATTTCTTTTAAAAAACACTCAAACATTATAATTTTTAATTTTATTTAAATAAAAAAATCAAATTTGAAATAAAAAACTCGCCAACATTTTAAATTTTTAAAAAATAAAAAATCCATCAAAAATTTCAATTTTATTAATCCAACATTTATTTCTATGCAAATAAAAATATCTCAATAAATACAAGATAAACATAAAAATATCTCAACAAAAGGAACTCACATAAAAAAAATTGAATTTTACATTTGGAAATAACGGTACCTGCAATTGGCAACAGAGATGATTCCTTCTATTGTTTTAAATCATTGGCTTGTTTTTTTTCTTCTTATAAATGAAACAACAATATTTCAACAGTAATAAAATATATTTTAGCTTCTCTCATCGGGGCAGCTGTAAATAGCTCCTCAATCATTAAAGAACTATTTTGGCTTTTAAATTAACTGTTCCGTTGGAATGCTTTGAAGTAAACTAAAAAGCTAAAAGGATAAAATTTTAGATATGGCTCCTCGTATTACTGCAGCGTTGGACGTGCCCTAATAATGAAAGAAAAAAAATGAAAGACTAAAAAAATATTAAAAACTTGAACAAAAATTCAAACAAAAAAACAAAATCAAAATCAAAATTGTCATTCTTATTACTGTCAAAACAATAAAAATTATCAAATTATCCCGAGAAAAAAACCCCCTTAAAAATTAACAAAAGAGGAAGCAAGAAAAATAATTAAATAATTAAATAATAATAATAATAATAATTCATATTATTAAGGGGATTAATAATTAATAAAAAAAATAAAAAGTATAAAGGCTGAAATGAAAATTAAATATAAGGGGATTAAAATAAAAAATTCAAAGTGTAAGGGCCGAAATGAAAATAAAATATATTATCAATTTCAATCAAAGGACAAAATTGAAAGAATTGAAACTTCAGTACCGAATAAATTAATCGTTTTAAACTCAATCCGGAAATTAAGAGAAGGAGGACCGAAGTGAAACGTTAACATTCAATTAATTTCTATCGAAGGACCCAATCGAACAAAATCCAAACTTATATAACAGAAATCAGGACCATAAATGAAATTAAAACTATAGGGACCGAAGTGTAGAGGAAACAAAACCAAGGGACTCTCCTGCATTTGTACGTGCAGGAGAGAGAGAAATGGGTGAACTATTGGCTACCGCCACGTCCACAACCACCTGGGGCCAACATGCGCCGCCCAGGGAGGAAGACCACACGGCGGCGCATCGATCTAGACGCCAGTTGCCCATATCCGGCCACAGAAGCACGCCCCATGTACCGCCTAAAGGGGGCGTAGGGTGGAAAACCGTCTGGCACGTGTGTCACACACGCTGACAGTTAAAAGAAAAAATAATAAAAAATTATAGTCAATTACCAGTACACCTCTGTGCCTAAGTCAACAAATTTATCTTATTAGGGGATAAACCCGTAATTAGCCATTTTCAAAAAAATATAAAATATGAAAATGGTAGGCAGACCGGACCGGACCAGTCTGGTCTGAAGTTGTGCAATTACCTCGGAGCCCCTACACCCATAACCGTTTTTTTGTCTTTTTCGAGGGCTAAAAACATGATTGCACTATGCAAATAATGATAAAAAAATCAGAAAACCGGCGAACTGAACGAACCAAGAATCGAACCGACCCGAAAATACACTATTACAATCCATAATGTTTTTAGACACAATCTACAGTGAAATGCTGAGCTCTTTTATGTTATTGTATAATAGGGCTCTGGTGGTAAGTTTTAGGCTAGATAAAACAATGTCTACGTTATTTTTAATGATATTAAAGAGAGAGAAAAATTATATATAAAAAAACATTTAATTAAAAAAAAAACAAATTAGTGAAGATTTATTTATTTATTTGTGTGTGTATGTGTATCATGATTAAAAAATACAGCTTGTTGATATATAAAAAATAATATTTTAAATAAACTATAAATTAACCTGTACAAATTATAATAATGATAATGAAAACACTTGACACCAAATGGATTTATAAAAAAAAAAATCTATTAACATGATGAAACAGTGACCAAAGATGGCAACACTTGCTGCTCAGAAATGATATTAGGCTCATAAAGATATAATTTATTCTGAACCGAATGGGTTCAATATTTTTTGGATAGAGATATTAATACATGAATAATAGATATTGTCAAACACACACAAAAAAAAAAACTAGCTAAAAACTAATTCAAAAAATATATATATGTATTTATAGATATATTTGTATAACATTTTATTTGACGGCTCTCCGCTATCCGCACCAGCAAATGCATCCCTGACCTGCGATCATCTTTAATTATGACCAATCTGGATTAGAAAATGGGCGAGGAGCAACGGCATGAATTAAATTCATACCAACTACAGTAGTATATAGACAATAAGCAAAACAGAAAGAAACGGATATTCATTGAATCCAACAAACTTGAGGAACTAAAACAACTTTCCACTTGCAAAGTTACAGTTGCCAATTCTAAACCTTCCCACGGAATAAAAGAAACCTGAACAAGCCATTCCTTTACGCAAGATATCGATACAGTTTTCTATCCACACTATCCCTCTCCAAGAAATCCCGTTCTATAAGGGATTCAATCCTTTTCTTAATCTCTGTGGGGTTGGCTAGGAAACGTGACTGCAACTGCTTTGTGACCTCAGTGATTATATTGTTGTGATCCAATACCCTCCTCGACTTCATAATCCTAACTATTGCAGCTTCTATCTGAGGCTTCCGATCCTCCTCTACTCTCTGCCGCGTCTCCTGCTTTTCAGGTTCTGATTCCTTCTGCGCAACTACAGTTCCTATCTTCACCTTATAGAATTTGCTTGTGAATTTGTCATTAACAAAAAAAGCATCTTCCTCACCAATGTCTTTACTCATGGGTTCTTTGCGAAGAACATTCTTTCCCTTCACACAAGCCATGGATTGCAGGCACCTCTTCAAGTCTGCTGCAGGAATCTCAGTTGCCTGTTCAATCTCTTTGTAGCTAAGCCTCTCAGCATTATTAAACAGCATGAGAACACACATTTGGTAAGTGGAGACATTCAACTCATGCTTCTGACCACCCTTCCCAAAGGTTGCTTTAATGTCTGCTGTGCCCATATTAGTTTGCCATGACAATCTCCGCCCAGTATGGGTCCCAAGGTAATATGACCTGAACTTCTCACACAGTGCTGACATTTCTGCAGGCAAGTTGCATGTAACACCAGGTTGAGTGGGCCAAGACCCTGTTGTCAAAACCTGAACAACCAGTGTCCTTGCATCCCCTAGCTCCAGATGGCTTGCATAAAACCCGTGCATTGTATCCTGGGAGGTTTTCATGTCTGTAAACATGCCTTCTAATTTCGAAGTGAACTGGTATCCACATTCTGTCTTAAGTTTGACTATAAGACTTCTCTCCGCATCATCAGAGACTGTTTTCCCTGACAACAGCCGCTTAGCCAAATGCTGCTTATAATACTTTTCAAATACATCTTTCTCCTGCAAATAGCGGAACAGCATCATCACCTTGTCAAGAATGACCTCCACATCCTCCTCACTAACTCCTTTTAGACCTTTGCGTAGTTTGTCATCCACGAACAATGAAATGAACTCAGGAGAACGCGCATTCAAATTAATAAAATATTCAAAAGAGGAGTTCAAAGCATTCTGGAATGTCTTGTCATTGTTAAATGCATTGGTTATGATGCTATCGTACTTGTCTTTTTCATCCAACAAACGCTGAACAAATTCTACCGGATCCTTCAACCTTTCTGCATCAGTAACAAGTTGCTTGCCTGTCTCCCTGAGGTGAGAAGTCATCACTTCTCTTATTGTTGAAAGACCATTAGGAACCCGGCGGAACAGGTTGTACATCCGTCCCAAGTCTTCATATTTATCATCAAGAAGCATGTTTACCAAGCCTGAATTCTCCATGTGGACTAGTCTCAGCATGTGGTTAGCAATCATCTCCTTCTCCACCACATTAGTTATCTTGACTTCACTCTTGGAATCCAAATAATGAGTCACTCTCTCTATCTCTTCATTTAAACGTTTCTCAGCTTTCTTCAGATAATCACCACAATCACAGCACTCAATGAACTTCTGAGATTCACCCCTATAAAATTCGGCTGAAACCTCAAGAAATGGTTTCTCAAAATCTTCTTGGTAAACAGAACAGCCTAGATCCATTAGCATCTTGACAATGTTCCTCATCAAACCTCGATCAATAACTTCACCAGTCCGTTCCCTGTGAACCAGTTCAAGAAGTGTATTTTGAAGCCTGATGTGGATTTTGCTGGAGTGTATTATGTTGTCCCTCCACAAATTAAGCCCAAGTTCATGAACAGGGGTTTTGCGCGTACTTGGAATATATGTTCTATCCATATACATCAATATGTCCCTTATCATTTGCAATGCTTTGTTATGATCATTCCATTTCCTGTTCAGCTCCTCCAAGAACGAATCCCCCTGAGCAGCCTCAATAGATTTACATATTTCTCTTAAATGTGAAGTCATTGTATCAACCAGACCATTATACAACTTCTCGCCAAATTTGTGAAGCACCATGTTGTAAGCATTTCTGAAACCACAAAAAACCACGAAATTTAAAACACAGCTTGGGATAATGTCAATGGTTCGAAAGGATATCCAGCCAAACATCAAATCTAGAATTAAGATTACTAACTTGAGCAGAATATCTAATTTAATACATTTACTAAGTGCTTCTGATTTCAAAGAAAAGCAAATAAAAATAGGTAACAAAAAGGAGTTTGAGAAAATATCTCAAGGCCACGTCCACTTCCTTGTCACACAAAAAAAAAGAAGGGAGAGAAAGACCTACCATTAAGAGGAAAAGAAATGATTTTTAGCAACAGCAGGAAAGCCATCTGGATGAACCATCGTCAAGATTAATTCAAAATTTATCATGTAAAATAACAAAATTAGCACAAGAAAAACTTAAAATTCAGACCATCATATAACCTCTATGATGGATTTAATGTACTGTAACCAAACATTATCCCCTTTCTATCACTAAAAAAAACACCATTTACATGTTCGTTTTGTAAAAGAGAGCATGATTAGCCAACTATATAAATTTGTTTTAAAAGAAAGAAACCTTTAAAATCTTTCTTTGATTTTCGGAGAGAGAAAGATAAATACAGGCATAAGTCAAGAAAAGAGAATTCCAATAGTAAAAAAATTTAAATGCTGAAACAAAGAAAGGTTTCAGTGACAAGTAGATATTTTAAAATTTATTTCAAGGGAACAAAGGAAAGAGAATAGATATATTATTTTCTGGTAACCATGTGTTCTTTCCAATCAAGGCAACCATTCTTAGGGATTAAAAACACAAAAAACAAAAACAAAAAATGTATATGCATTGGGCATTGCATATAGAAGCTGTGATAGGAGCAAAGATATAGCAATATATCCTTAAGAGCCCATGAAAATCTCATAAAGAACAAATTATGCATCCTTGTGTATGCAGTTTCAAAGAAGTTAACCTAGAAGTACTAAATTGAGTGTTAAGCCTGGCAAGAAAAAAGCTCTAGCTAGCTGATCGGCAAGGCTATCACTCTATTGACCCTATAATAACCACCAATGCAGATAAGCTTATATAAACAGCATCTCTACCTCTCTGTTGGTCACTTGCGTCATTATTTTTGGATTTTTTTAGGTTTTTGCGTCATTAATTAAGATGTTTGCAAGAGGGTATTCAGTTCAGTGGAACTGAAGAAAAAAATGTGTTTGTTTGGCAGACTTTACTGCACAGCATCATCTTATGGACAAACAAACTTATTCATCACCAACACAATTTTAAAAATAAAATACGAATAGAAAACATATAATCATAAAGGAAACAAATGAAAAGACTAAAAAAATGTAACAATGTGTGAATTTGAGAAGAAGAAAAAGAATTGGTTTTTTGTGTTCAACAATAACCTCAATCATCAAGAACATGCCTGAAGCTGATTCTACTGCGCATAAGCAAAATAAATAAATAAATTCACAGCCCACTGCAGCAGATACATACCTTTTGCATAAGGAACTTTATATATTAATCGCAAGCATTTTTACCAACCAAGGTCATAAAAACCCAAAAGCAACAGCGAAGTTTAAGGCAATAACTAGTAAATTAAAAAAAAAAAATAAGAAAAGCACCATCAATTCATCATCATCATCATAATAATAATAACAATAATTGAAAGAGAGAGATGGTGAGGGGGACCTATAGAGCTCTTCGAAACTGAGACCGCTAGCATTATGATTGTAAATCTCATGGATAGCGTGCTCCAAAATCTTCCAGGTCTTATCGGCGTATTTCGGATCCACCACCACCCGGTGTTTAAACGCCTCTATCTGGAAATTCCTCTTCTTTTGATTGCTCATTTTCTCCAATTTCTTTTTCTGTTTCTTCAATCGAAAAATCCAAACCCTAAACCCGGATCGAAACAGCCCAAGCAACAACGTCGATCATCAGAAGATCGGCAAAGCTTCAACCATAATTTACAGGCAAGCTGGTATATTAATCTCAAAGAGAGTTTAGGGTTTCAAACTAAATTAAAATCAGTTAGGAGGCGTAATTTTGTTTTTTAATTATGATTTTTAAGGGCTCTAAAATGATAGTTTTAGTTACAGGCTGAGATTCGTCTATTTTGGGTTGGGGTTGGGATATAAATAAATAAATAGGGCAAAGATGTTGGCCCCTTTTCGTGATTTTTGGATGCCGTTTTCGAGGTTTTTGGATGCCGTCTGTTGCCATATGAAAGAAAGAATCATTATTAGTTTCAAACTAGTTAAATTGCCAGCAATGCTGCACTGAATAAATAATTTTAATAATTATTAGTATTTAAATAATTAATAAAAAAAATTAGTTTAAAATAAAAATAATATCTATACATACATAGTTTGTAATAATGAAATATATTAATACATTTTATTATAACAACAATAGCATCAAAGATTTAACATCTAAAAATATTATTGTTGTTGTTGTTAAAATAATAAAAATTATCAAATTAACATGAGAAAAAAAAAACTTCAAAATATTAACAAAAGAGAAAGTAAAAAAAAAAAAAACAAAACTGTTGTTGTTATTGCGTGAATAATGGGAAAATAAATTCAATAAAAGAATAAAAAAACCAAAAACTTTAATAAAAAAAGATTAGCTAAAAAAATCATTTGAAGTGAAAATAATAATAAAAAATAAAAGAAAGAAAGAAAAATATATCAATTGTACTATTACTATTATTGCTAAAACAATAAAAAAAAAATTAAATTACCCCAAGAAAAAAAACTATAAAACATTAACAAAAAAAGGAAGTAAGAAAAAAAACTAAAATTATTATTATTATTATTATTATTATTATTATTGCGTGAATAATGGAAAAATAAATCAATAAAAAAACCCAAAAACTTTAACAAAAGAGAAAACAAAAAATAAAAGAAATGATAAAAAAATATTAGCTAAAAAAATCATTTGATGTGATAATAAAAAAAATCTAATAAAAAAACCAAAAGAAAAAAAAATATCAATTTTCAAATGATTATAAAATAAATTAAAATTTAATAATAAATTTTTTGAAAAAAATGTTACCTCAACAAAAGAGAAAATAATAAAAATTAAAAAAAAATTAAGAGCACATATATATAAACATGGACAAAAATAGATACTATTTAAGAAAAATAAAAAAGTAAAGGAATCAAAATTAAAAGTATAAGATCCAAAATGAAAACAAAATATATTATGAATTTCAATTAAAGAACAAAATTGAAAAAATCAAATCTTCTGCACCAAAAATATTAAGGGATTTAAAAGCAATTCGGAAATTAAAAGAATAAGGACTAAAATGAAAATGTAATATATCATCAATTTCAATCAAAGGATACAATTGAAAAATATCAAAACTTACATAACAGAAATAAGGATCGTATAGCACAATTAAAAGAGAAGAGACGGAAATAAAAACCCTTTAAAATCAGGGGGCTGACACGTAGTTTAGGGTAAAGGAAAGAGACAATAAGGGAAAAAAGTTCAACCACTCACCGTCTTGTCTTCAGCTACTATATGAGGCCATGGGCCACACCATGAGAAAGCGAACACAGAGGCATATCCATGGAGACACTGGATGGACATCGGTGACCATTGAATGATGACACTCACACCACTAGAAGAGAGCGTGAGGCCAAATACTGTTGGTCACGTGTTCTACACGCGTCCATAATATTCAAAGAAAAATAATATAAAAAATTAGTAAATTATCGAGACACCCCTATACGGTTATGAATTTTACGCTAGTTACAATATCCATATTTAGTCATTTTTTTAAAAAAAAGATGAAATTCTCATGGCACCTCTACCTGCCATAACTGATTTTTGTCTTTTTCTAGGAATAGAATGATTATTTACTTTGCAAATAAATATAAAAAAATCAATAAACTGGTGACCCGAACCAGATATAAAATGTGCAATTACCATGGCATCCCTCCAGCCAATACCTTTTTTTTTTTTTTTAGGGATAAAATATTTATTTTACTATGCAAACTTATAAAAACAATCAATAAATCGGTGAACCGAACTGACCCGAAAACTGAGCAAAACTTTTATAATCCACAGTGATTTGTCTCACAATGCACAGTAACTAACTCATGATCTCTTTTAGTATACAAATATAATAATAATAAAATAATGGAATATTCCTTCTTCTTGTTTATCTTATCTCACTTTATCAAAAAATTAAATTTAATTGTAACTTGGTCCTTCAAGTTTCAAAAATTACAGAGTAATTCTTTCCAAAACTCAATATGCTATTTGACAAATTAGATTCCTTACACACACACAAAAATAAAAAAAACAAATGCAGTGGAGAAAATTAAAGTCAAGAAAACAAATGGGGTATTTTTAGTTTTTGTCTGATCTTGAATAGTGAAATACTAGAAAATTATAACTTAGTCTCTACGAGTTGTCTAGCCCGCGCGTTGCGCTGGGCTTTTCTTATGCAACAATTTGATTGATTTTCTTTAAAAAAAATTATAACATTGAATGTAAGTTTGAATAATCTAGATGTGGACAAAACTATTAGTCTGGCTATAAAAGTATGTTAAAAAATTTTTGTATTATAATCATTTCATGATTAGAAGAAAAAAAATTGTTTTTGAAATTGAAATTGGAATGGATAAATTTGAATGGGTGATGGTATGTTATAACAAACTGCAAAAGGCAAGGATAAATAGATGAGAAATAAAGGGTGTCAAATGTAAGCTCACTGAGGTATCAACGAAAAGGCAATTGAAACTGCTATTTTGACCATTGAGCCTTGGAATCCAAACACGACAAACCCTTCCACGCAAGGATGAGTAGAAGTTGTACTTTTCAATGTTTTTGATAGACAACACCATGATCCTGAGAGCAAAGATATAAATAAGAAAATAACAATTCACAATTATAAATAAAAAAAGAAATTTAACTCATAATGCATAAACAAACATAAAATGTTAAAACTATTTATAAAGTTGATTAAAACCTTACGAAATAATTAATAAGGTTGATGAACAGGGCAATATATAAAGTGAATAAAAGAAGCAATTCCAGAAGCAAAGATTAATACTGATGATCTGCAAAATATTGATGAGCAAACAATGAGTGATATTTTTTTCTGTTTAAGATTGAAGAAAGAAATGAAATGCTTCAGGAAGTAAAGGTCAATGGCTATGATCTGCAAAATACTGATGAGGAAACAATGATTAATAATTTATTTCTGTTAAAGATTGTAAAAACGAAGAAAAACCTGTAATAAGAGCGCTTATAATGTCTTTATAGACATAATTTTTAGCATAAGCAGAAGGGCGTCCTTCATTGTCACATGAAATAATCTTTAAATCTTTTCTTGAAGTGACTTTTGAGAGAGCGACATAAAGCTGACCATAGGTGAAAACTTGGTCTTTCAGAAAAACACCAACAATCCTTAAAGCTTACCCTTGACTTTTATTTATTATCATGGCGTAACATAGTTTCAAAGGAAACTGACGTCTTTTAACTGTCAAAAGACATTTGATTTCATTGATTGAGAAGATAATTCTTGGTATGAACACTTTATTACCAATGTTAGAGCCGGTTATTATCTGTGCTTGGATGACTTTCGATGAAAGTTGTGTAATGATAAGCCGAATCCCGTTGCATAGACTAATAGATGGGCTGATATTTCTAAGCAACATAACAGGTGTTCCAATTTTGAGAGCAAGTGTATAAGATGGGACTCCATTGAATTCAAGCTAGTTTATGTATTCTATGGGATATAATGAGCTTGCATCGTCACTCTCTGTTGATGAAGTGCAAATAGAATCAATGCTTAAATACACACACTTTTCTCCAGGTGTGATGCGAAGCACAAAATCATTGATTTTAGCAACTGTTTTGTTCTTTGTTGTTACTATAGCTCTTTCTCTAAAATAGCAAGGGTCAACTTGAATGTCACAAATATTAGTATAAATTATTGAGACAATTGCTGAAATTGGTTCACATGAAGTTTCAAGGAGAAGATCCAAGGGAATAGTAACAAAAGAATCATCGGATTCATTGAGTGAAGGTAAATTAGATATTTCACCATTACCAACACTTAGAATCCACCTGGAAAACTCATTAATCTCAGCCTTTTCTTCAAAAGTTAGACCGTTTGTAGAAGGACACATGTTTTCTGTAAGAGTCAATACAGTAAATTTGGGCCACAAAGTTGAGCTAGTTAAAAAAGTATTGATTATTTGCTCTTTTGTGCCACCAGGAATAAGTAGTAATATTTGATGAAAATCTCTACCATGTAAAATGGTTTTGCCACCAAACAGGAGATCTTTGTCATAGTTGTCACCTCCTGAAAGAACATCACCCATTGAACAATCTAGAGCTTCAAAACAACATTTGTTAATCATTGGTGCCTCCTCCTAAACTATAAGAGAGGTTTTTTGAAGAAGGTTGGAAAGATGAGTGTTTTCTTAATGGAACATGTTGATGATTCATAAATAGAAAGTGGAATTTTGAATGCGTCCATTTGGAAGCAGAAGAGATGCAATACCAGATGATGCTACTACAAGAACAATCAAGAACTCGAATCTGACATGATTTATAATGGTGTGCCATAAAAAATTCATGCCAGTTCCTTCATGAACATGCACAAAGACTAAAGCTTGTTTTTTTTTTTTTCAAAGATGGCTACGATAATTGAATCATATATAACTCTTTGGCATGGTTAAGAGAAGCAAAATTCAAGGAATGTTGACTTTTAAGCTCAATCAAATCATAATTAAGCTCTTCTCTTATATGCTTGTTTGTAATTTCTCTCAGTAGTTGCCCATCGGGCATGGCCAAGCTATGATCTGGAAGTGTTGTTACATAAGCATTGAAAAGTTGCTCAAGCTCATATAACACATAATTTTCAAGTTGATCATCGGATAAAATGAGGTTTGACATTTTAAAAGATGCTCTCAACTTTTAAAGGATGTCATCATGCATTGAGTGCCAAAATTGATTGAATAAAATCAAAGGGTCGGCAACTTGACAAAATAATATAATGCTAACAACAAGTTGTCTAAGTTGCAGTGACGATGCAGTTGCAATCACTTCACAAAAAGCTTCAGACCATTCTTTATCATCTCCTAAAAGCCCATGTGCTTTGCAGGCAAGCTGAAATGTTGGATAAACAATTTCATGAACCTTTCTTAAATTTACAAACCCAATTAACCTTTTAATATGGTTCAAAAGCAACCTTAAGAAATAAAGTTCTCTGGCAGTGGGGTACACATACGCTATACGCTCAAGGCTTAGCCCTTTTGACCTTACAATCCACTCCTTTTATCTAGAATCCCGAACATATTTGTTTGAAAATTCTGAGTAATATAGCTCTCGTGCACCAGAACATTGTTTGTTGCATTCGAACCATTCAATAAGCATTGTTTTCCTGATACCTGGCCTTCTAAGAACAAATTGAAGAGACTTGCTGCCCGAGAAAACAATATTTTACTGAAAAGGCAAATGAATATGAAGCCTTTCAACTAGAGGATATCTTGAATGAATTGGAAACTGAAAAATACGTCGTATAACTTCATAAGGACAAATAAAACAACAATTAAGATATGCTTGTATTTCATCATTTGTGTCATGCTATAATACAACACGACACTTGTCGGGCCCTTTATTAACATATTTGAATAAATACTTGATGAGCATTGATTGGCAGCATATCTCAACATTTATATGTGCATTATAATGCATCAAAAGTTCTTTGTTGTATGAAACAACATAGTAATTGAATAACATAATTCCATTCTTAAACATAAAATTATTACGGAATTCATGCCTTCTATAATAGACAAATCCATTATCGTCTAAAGTAGTTGAGCTCCTGAATTTTTTTGGAAATGACTTTGTTCAAACATTTCCTGACATGCATTGTGCGCTTGGCCTTGCAACACCGCATGGACCATGTATCATGAATTTAAAGATAATTTCATGGCATAAAGGATCAATGTTCCTATCTAACATCTCAGCTGAAACAATTGAATTAATATCACCAGAAGTTTTGAATTTGAATTCTGTGGCAAGCCAAATCAAGATATGTGTATGTGGAAGGCCTTTTTTTTGGAATTCAATGGCATGAACATCTACAAAATTATTGAACGTAATTATTATTTTCTTACAAATAAGACTATACAAATAATAAATTATGATGAATGTATTACCATCAATTGTTTTGCTGAAAGGGACTCCAGATTTGATGAACTTTAACATATTAAGAAGTTTTGCTCTGAAAACTCTTGTAATAATATCAAGTTTATCTTCATGTCTGTAATCCCTGCTTTTATTGAGTTCTCTTTGTATTTCAGGCCAGTTTGTGCTGCATGTGAATGTAATAAAAAGATCATGATTTCTATATGCTCTATAAATTGCCATGGCATATTGGTAATTATTAATCATATACCGTGGGCTACCAGTGACAGAAGATGGAAGAATAATTTTTCCAGTTGATGATCCTTAAATATCTTCTTTAAGCACAACTTCACTAATGTTATGGTATAGATCAGACCAAAGATCATTTTGGTTCATTTTAATGTAGTCAAGTATGTCTTCTTCATTGTTGGCGAAAGCATCAACTAAAAATTATTGGTAAGGGCGACCACCTTTTATAACAATGTCTTCACCATATTCTCTCTCATGAATAAGATAAGCATAAAAAGCTCTCATCAAGACTCTTTGATGTTTTCTAGAGTTATGGGTGTCATGATTTGCAAAATAAATGTTAGTTCGATAACCATCTTTGCCAAATGGAAATAGAAAAGGATATTGCAGCGCCATAAATTTTGGATGCAGCTTAGAGATTCTTTGTAAAGTGTTTGACCAACTTTCAATAATTACATCTCGTTCTGATCGATAATTATCAATATCTCCAACAATCAAGCCACCAATATCATCTGAAGCTAGATCATTATATTGTCTGGTGTTATTATTTCTTTGACAAAGCAATTGTAGCTTATAACCAGGATCGCTAGGTTCTGAAAGTTTTTGTGATGCATGACGAAATAAGCCAACTAAATAATTAGTTGAGGCAAGCATTTGAATAAGATCACCAACAATAGTCTCATATAATGATGAATTAGAGGTTGGATGCGGAAATTGTGACATCCAATTTGAAATCTCATTTGCAATATCTTAAATATAAAGTTGTGTAAATTTTGGAGAATTCTCATTAGAACGTAGCAGAGACCCCAAAAGATGATGACAACGGCCATTTATTTTAAAAATATATCACCCAGATTGATGATTAACTGATTGATTAACATTTGCTCCCATAGATGTAAAAGCAAATATAGAATTATAGGCACGAATATTTACGCGAAACCTTTTGGATTTCTGGCTAAATATATTGTTAAACAAGTCATCAAGAAGCTGAGGCATTGGAAGTGATCGTGGAAGCTTTATTTTCCCATCAAGATAACAAAGAGAGAATCTTGGACTGGACTGACTTGAAGGTGTGAGACGCTCATTTAGCCAAAAAAGTGCCTTGTAATGACAACATTTGAATGTTTTGTTTCCAAAGTCAATGTACTTATGCGAGATTCCTGGGAATGAAAATTTAGTGTGAACTGTGGCAGTAAATACATTGGAAAAAAACTTACATACAAATCCAAAATAAGCAAAATAAATCCTCAACAAACTTTGTCTTTTTCTTTGATATGAAGCCTGCCCAGTTGTTTACTAGTCATTGATAAAAGACCTAAGATTATGATTGAAAGAGGTTGATTTTGTTGCACCAGGATCTTGCATAAACAATAAAGATGTTGAATGTGATGGGAAATATTGATTGCTTGTCATAAAAACTGAGCAACAACGCTCATGATGATTTTGAGGGAGCATTGATGTCTGGAAGGAAGATGCCTCGTCGTGATATAATGGAAAGTGCTGAGTATGGGCGAGGCAAGGAGTATGATTTGTGTTAAGCCTTGAAGATCGCCTCAACACACCAACTGTGCATAAAGAAGGTTCATTCTCTAATTGTGGTGTGTGTAACGAACAATTTTCCTGATTAGTAAATATATGCGATTCTTGCAAGTGTTGTCGTCGACTTATCATTGGCGCATTTATTGAAACTGAAGGAATCAAACATTGCAAAAATAATTCAGATGAAATGGATTACATAAATAATTTTCTTTTTAAGGAGTACAATCTTGAGGGCAATGAGAATGCCGCCAGGGCGCAACGATAGAAGAAGCTACTTATTGACCTCATAATGAAGCAGGAAATTATTCAAGGTGTGAGCCCAATTAATTAATGAACTTGGTTCATGATGACGATATAAATGGATAAATGGTAGCCAACAAAAGAATTTCTAAGAGTTGTTTGACGATGACCATAAAAACTTTGACTACCTAAAGGCAATTGTAAATTTCTTATTCCAAACATGGCTCAATAGTAGAGTGCTTTTTTTCTTAATAATGCATTTGGTAGCTGATACGCCACATCACTTTCGGGGGGAAAGTTGGTTAATTTATTCACGACATAAAGAAATTTTTGTTTTTGGGAGGGGGGAGAATGACTTGTCTATTTTCATCAACAAAGGGTGAATTGATTTATGTATCTAGCTTAATGAATGTTCGTATTATTTTAATTGTTTGGACAATAATTTAATTGGTAGATTGTGGAAATGTTATTAATCAAATTAATTGCAGGTAAGTCATTACATACCATAGAAGCAGCTTTTAAATCTGAATTAGGAATAATTTCATCTTTTTTTTATCTTGAATTTAGAACAATAAATTATTTAAATAGTAAGGCTAATGATTTTTTGAGTTTTTTTTATTCTGACTATTTCAATTAAGGATAGCAAAGTTGCTTGTATGTTAGCTCTACATGAAGCAATTCAAAGGATAACACCAAAAAACATAATTGTTAATTGCATAATAAGCAAGGAAAAAAGCGCAAACAACAATTAAAGGCATAAGCATGATCGTAACTGGAAGTAAAAAGAATATAGTTGAAACAGTCATAAACAAAGTCTAAATAATCAACGTTTTGGATGAAAACATAAAATTGTATAGAAGAAGCTGCGTTGAAAATAACAATCAATAACAAAGCAGGAAAAACAAAGCAAAAAAAACTTTGCATGTCATTAAATTTAGCACATACCAGTAAAGGAAGCAGAGCAAGCTTGAACTCAAAGTGGTGACCCAATAAAAAAGTAGGCTAGAACACCTGATAAAGCAGCAACAACAGTAAAAAAGTGCTTTATTAACCAGCTCAAGAAATTTTTTGATGGCAAACACAAAAATCAACTAAAAAGGTGAAAAGGCAAATTTCAAAGCCTAACAAACCAGCCTAAGAAAAAAACTCCATTTTGTATCTGCCTTTTTTTCCTTCTGAAATCGTCTTCAAGACGGTGACAAACTAATAAACTAATCCAAGAGGTGGTCTAATTAATCAATGAGATATGACCAGAATGATTTAATTATTTTTAATAGTGAAAATTTTGTTTTCTTATAATTTTTCAATTGAAAGGCCGCACCAGCCCAACACAGACTGGAAGTGGTTTGTAACGTGATATAAGAAAAATAACATGTAAGTGATAAAACTGACAAATTTCACATCTCTTAAATTTTTATTATTGGTAGGCCGCATAAGCCCAACACAGACAGGAGGTGGTTTGTAACGTGACATAAGAAAAACAACGTGTAAGTGATAAAAGTGCCAAATTTAACATCTCTAATTTGGTAATTTATGCGCAAATGATTTAAAACCAAACATCAAACATATTTAATATTTTGTTTTTATCCCTTAAAGTTAAAGCAGTGCTTGATATATGTATTTATTTTTCATTGGATTTTTTTGACTATTGCTATAAGAAATTCAAATTTGAAACATGTCCAAGCAATGCATGATGATATATTTTTGAGTCCCAATCGCAATATGGTTCCCATGTTTTATCCATCTACATCAGTATCGAAAGAAAATATATGGTTTTCTAAAAAAATTTAAGAGTGAAAAAACTTCAATGATCTAATTATTAAATGAAGTGAAATTTTAAGGAATTGTCAACATGAGGGGCACAAAAACTACTTGGAAAATAAGCCAAACATAAGAAAGCATTGGCAAGGATAATTTCAAGGGATTTTGAAGCGCAAATCTCATCAAGCATGGTAATTGGAGAACGTTGTAGCCGTTATATAATAATTTCAAGTAATTTGTTAAATATAAATTAAATAAATATAACATGAAGCGAATAAATGGACAAAAAAAGGGCAACAACGAAAAAAAAAACATGAAAATTGCAACAAAACATAACAAAATCTAATAAACCAATGTGTTTGATGGAAGATAAAAAGGTTTGAGAAATATGTTAAGCCAATAACAGAATGTAGGAAAGCAAGACCAACATATACATTAATGTCCAAAGTAATTAAAGTGTGCACATATCAGTAAAGCAATTGCAACAATATTTGATCGTAAACAACAACACAAACAGCAACAAATCAATAGCAACTGATGGTTCATTAGCAAAGTCAAAGAAATGAAAAAATTAATGTTACAGTTGATAAAACTCTAAATACACCAACATTCTAAATTAAAGTAATCATCAACGTGGATGGAAGCATAGTAGACAGAAAAGAAAGACAGCAAAATATACAATGTAGCAATTGCAACAACAAAGAATACTCACCGATTACTGGGCAGTGGACAAAGACAATAAGAACAGACACAGAGGAAGCCAAGACTACGCATTGACAAATTAAGGAAATAATCAAGCACTTAAACCAAACAAAATTGTGAAATGAGGCATGAAAGCCAACAAAAAATTAAATTTAAAGAGACAACAAAGGGCAAAAAAATGACTAACTGACAATGAAGGGAAAAAAAATTGAGAACAGGCGAAGGAAACTACGAAGCTTTATAGACAGAGAGGAGACAACCAATGAGTAGAACAAAAGCGTTCAAAGCATTTGCAGGAATAGAAATGAAATGTGAGGAATTGTAATTAGCAAGACAAAGAATAAAATTTATGGCTACCTCTGTTCTCCACAGGTTTGCCACGACTGTAGAGGTGATATTGAGCTTAGGTCTCTACATATGCCGCTAATTCCATGTTGGCAACACATTAAAATGGTTGTTTAGTTTGTGCCATGACTCATCTGTCAAAGTTCAACAATCTCCAGCTAACAAAGACTTAGTTTGTTCTCGAATTACAAAGAAAACAAAATCAATTAATGTATTTGCATTGGGTGTTGATATGTGGCCTTGAAGAGATAGTAGATAGACAGAAAGGTGGAAAATGCACCTAAGGAATGTCTGTAACCTGCCGAATCTATCACCATCCTTCCCATTTTCCATACGACTTTGTGTAAAAGATGAGCTGAAATTGCCGTCGTGAAATTTTAAGTTGCTGCCAATTACACTAGCGAAAAAAGGCATTAATTAGTCTGTAGGAGTAGCTTATGCAGTATTATTTTCAAGACACAATTCGGGAGCAAAAGCATTAATGAATGCTGCCCGCTGAACGCACGAACATTGGGCACCGAGGGAGGTTTAACTGTGTTTGAGAATGCAAGTCGCGCAAACATTTGTTTAGGTTTTTTTTTAATCGGGCAAGTGAAGATTTTAAATCGAGCAAGGTGAATCCCGAATGCAATTCGCGCAAATATATAATTAATTGTGTTGAAATTTAAAATCAGGCAGAGTGTAGCCGCAATTTATAAGCGTTGTTTTAATTATTTGACTCTCGTGCACTTTTTATTTTTTAACAGGCAACATACATGCCACGCAAGGTTAAATCTGAAAATTTGAGTGAAGCTCGTAGTGCATAAGCCTTGTTTTAATTATTTGATTCGCGTGCACTTTTTATTTTTTAACAGGTAATAGACGTGTCACGTAGGGTTAAATTTGAAGTTTTGATAATTGAGAAGCAATGCAATTTTGTTTAAACATTTTGATTTATGTGCAATTTTTTTTAGAAGTTAGGTGTGCGTGTCATGCATTGTGAAATTTGAAAGCGAGAAGTCAGTAGTGTGATTAAAAGGCAGATGTGAAATTCAAAATTTTGAAAAGTGAGAAGCCAGCAATGTAATTGAGAATTGAGAAGACAGCAATGTAATTAAAAGACATATATGAAATCTGAAATTCTGAAAAGTGAGAAGCCAGCGTGTAATTGAGAATTGAAAAGTGCACTATTCGAATCCACAATAATTGTGGGTGTGGATGAACAGGACTTTTACATTTTGTTTTAGCTTTCTTTATAATCAACTTTGCTTATGGGTCGGCCACGAACATGGCACTAGAGGGAAGGATGGTTTAGATTTTTCATGTTTTGTACACAATAAAACTGTTTAAATACTCTCGTAATTGACAAAAACAAAAGCATAACATTGGGGCACGGTGGTTTCGCTCTTGTTTTTTTAATGGTTTTTGCTTGACATATGGGTGTTTAGGTAATTCTATATTTTTTAATTTTTTTCATGGTTACTGCAAACGTGTCTTTTGAACGGGGTGTTCGGTTTTAACACGTACACGCCTTTCAGGCAACACGTTCAATGTGTATTGGTGGTTTAAAATGTCCAAAGCTGCCATGTACTCTTTCTCCTAGTGGCACGCATGTTGTTGTATAAAGAGTGAAGGATAGTTGGTGGTCAGTTTTTGTTCCCCCCCCTTTTCTCTCTCTTATAGCGGCAAAATGCATGCCAGTCCCACATATTTATGGGTGTTTCATTTCAGTCTCTGATATTTTAATTTCCTTTTTCTTCTTGATTTTTTTAATAAAAGTTTTGATTGTTTTCAATCATACCCTTCAATTGAAATTGATAATTATGTTGTTTTTCATTTTAGCCCTTATTCTTTCTTTCTTTTTTGTTCTTTTAATTTTTTTCAATCTACATGTTTTAATTTGTTTTAGTTCTATCCTCCAATTGAAATTGATTATATATCTTACTTTTCATTTTGGTCCTTATTCTTTTAATTTTTTAAAAAATTACATTGCTATTTTTTTTAAAAAAAAATCCCTTCATTTTTTCGGTCCCAAGGTTTTCATTTGTTGCAGTTTTGTTCTTCAATAGAAATTTACTATATTTTTTTTATTTCAGTCCTTATTCTTTTAATATTTTATTTAGTATTAAATTCTGTTCTTTTTCTGTCCTTCTTTGACAATGTTTATTGTTTGTCCACATTTATGCATATATACTTTAAGTTTTGGTTTCTAATTTATGTCAATTTTTTGTTTTGAGTTTTATTTTTATTCAGTTCAGTCATAAAATTTTAATTTATGTTGATAATTATTTTAATTTTTTTTCCTTTTTCCCTTTACTTTTTTGTGTTTTATGTTATTTTTATATATTTTTAGGATCATATGATTTTTTATGCTCATAATATTTATTTTAGTTTTGTCTTTTTTATTGTTGTTTTCATTTTCTTTTTTGTTATTTTTTTTATTCTTTGAGATAATTTGATAGTTTCATTGTTTGTGCAATAATAATGATAATTTTAGTGATTTTTTTATTGTTTTGTTGCTTGAATTTTTGTAAAAAATATTTTTATTTTATTTTATTTTTTGGAGCAATTTAATGATTTTAACTGTTTTAGCAATAATGGTGCTAATAATTTTAATTGTTATAATAATGATGATAGTGGTAACATCACCATGAATTTTTAATGATGTTTTCTTCATTTTATAAGTAGAAAATCAACAGTTTATTTTTTTTTAGTTATTAGAGGTGTTTCCACAATTTATATTTTGTTGTTGTGTTTTATTTAAATTATATTATAAAATAAATCAATTCTAATACAATTAATTAGATAATTTGAGTATTCAAATCTTCTTATTTTTTTAATAAAAATGATAATTTTATACTTGTGATTTTGTTGAAACTTGTTAAATAGATAAATTTATATCGATTCAATATTCATATATTTTATTAGAAACTCTTGTTTCCTAAAAAAATATATAAATTTATTAATTGTTTCAAATTTATAGGGCAATAAAATAATCAACATTATTGCAAAAAATTATTATTTCGGCGACAAATAACTAGTGTGTACACCCGGTTTATATGTGTGTTTTGTGCAAGCAAGTCGTTTAAAGGAAGGCCATTTCTTATTCCAAAGCGAATGTGTTAAGGGTATCTCGTCATTGTGTTGTCACAGACAGCTAGGCCATCGTCACTGTCTGACTTTGGAGAGCCTCTCTCTTGAATGAAAGAGGAGAAGGCTGGATTGTAAAGATAGAGCTAGCATTTTTGTTTTGGTTAGAAACAGGGGAGTAAGGCGAAGAAACAGAGAAAAAGAACTACAGTCAACCTAGAATGGTGCAGATAAAACCCCAGCCCCATGAAGCAAAGAAAGAAAACCCCAGGTTATTGACTGAATTCTGCTGTAATATTAATACGAAGAACTAAAATTTAAGTATATTTTCCCAATAATAAGTTATCTTTTAGTATCCAACAAGTGTTTTCTTGATAATAAAGCGTCAATAAAAATAAAAATAAAACACTGCACCAGCAAGTGCACAGAAAAAAATAATTCGGGTTATGTTTTTTATTGCAAAAATGCATAATATTTGCAAGCATATATCATGTAATTGTCGGGTTGAAATTATTATCTCAGCTCTGATAAAGATATTTTTTCTTTTTGATGGAATACAGAGTCATATATTTTATTGTATATAGAAAATATGCTGTGATTTCCATTTTACAATAAATTTACTAGTCATTAAGTCAACCCACGAGTTCCTGGATTGACAAATTTCCACAGGATTGTTGAATTGTAGTGAGACAATCAGTCACGAGCGGAGCGAATCATCTTAGAATACCTACCGTGGAGACGGCCAAAGTAGTTTTCCCCAGATTTTAGACCCAATCCTGTACATTCTAGATCATTTTTTATATAATAAGAAAAAGTGCCCATCTTCGACGCCAGCTGAAGGTGGCTAAAATAAATGCAGCAGCATGCATTTTTTACACTTCTGCCAACGCGGTCTTCCCTTTCACATCCATCTTCATCTGCCTGGTTTGTGACATTCAACCCCTCTCCCCCAGCACCAAAACCAACGCATAGAACACCAAACCAAGAGCACTTAAAGCTCAATGACATGTCCAGATCACAAAAACATGTGTTAAAAGCAGTAGACTGCCAATGTCACGAAGCTCATTGCATTGGAGCCATGGTGTTTCAGACCCTTTTTTAACCACTAGGGGAATGGCGCCGATAAAATAACAAGATAGGAAATTGAAAAGGAATCGAAACAATGGAAAGTTATGCATAATCCTGGATGTATACTATATGGAAATGTATACAGTATAAAAACAGGTCCACTTCAATTCTGGATTTTGTCTCGGCAGAGACTCTGATGAGCATATCCATGGCATTTTCGATCATATCACTATTGAGCAAGCAAAAGGACCATGTATCAATAACAATACTGTGTCTAACTAACTAGCCTCATAGCCAAAAGCCACCATCAAACACGGTCAGGTCCATTATCCCAGTATCCCACTTACCATTTTCAGCAAAAACCAAAATCCCTCCTTAAACTGCTAATATGCAACAATATATATATATCTGGATAGATAGATAGATAGTCGATGCGCAAATAAATTCGAAAAATAAAATTCCAAAAGTGTGATGCGGTTGATAGAACAAATTAACTTGGTTTAGTTTCTAATCCCACAATATAGCTCCACAATATAGCAATACCGATACACCCTCGCAATGAGTATATATGAAAATTGTAATCCCAGAGTTTTCACTCGTTTAGAACTGGAAAAATTTACATTCTTTGAAGAGAAAGAGATAAAAAGTAAAACCCTTCCCTAACACTTAAAAGTTAAAACCCTCTGGGTCCTGTACTATCCTCCTTCAAAACCGCAGGGTTCTCGGCCATTGAGAGACAATACTCGGCAATTTCTCTGAATTTGGGAACACTCCTGAGATCCACTTTGGTACCATCTTTCAAAGTAATAACTACATCGCCCCATTCACCTATGAAACGTGGCACAACCTGAACATCTTTTATCACCTTGTAGGAGAAATCACTCCTATCTTGACCAGTTAGCCCTGAGATAACTGTCACCCTCAGGTTGGTGAACCTGTATCTAAGATAAAATGCCCTTGAAACTGCAGCTAGTGTCAATGGCAGCCAGACAAGAGTGAAACCCAGTAGCAGGTTGGCCGCGAGGTCACCGTAGTGGGCTCCACCGTCGAAAAATATGACTTCTTCAATGGGTTTTTTCGAGGTGGGGGAGGTGACAGGTTTGTTGGCGGGGGAGGACACGTTAAGCTTGGTGATTAGTCGGTGATTTTTGGCGGGGAAGGTATGGAATGGGACCTTGAAGGAGAGATGAAACAACTGGTGAGTAAGGGAGGAGGAAGTTCTGTTGGGAGCGACGGTGGCGGTAGACGGTGAGAGGAGAGGTGTAGATGCCATGATGACCGACTGAATTATCCGTTGGGGGAGGAGGAGAAAAAATAAGGAAAATGGGTGGTAGCCGAAGGAAGTGTGTTTTTCCTCCTAGCTGAGAGCCACTGAGGTGCTAGTCTTTGGCTAGCTGAACTACACGTGGTCCGTTAAACGATCATTTTCTTTTCCCGTGTGCTATGGGCCGGTCTCGTTTTTACCACCCATTCATTTTCAGTTTTTGAACAAATAAATGAGATGTCCATTATCGAAGGTGTCAAGGATGATAGGCCCAAGAGTGGAAGGTTGTAGGTATTCCCAAAGCCCATATCACTTATGAATTGCAATCCCGAATTTCACACCTAATACTCCCACAAGCCCATTTCGTTTAGTTTGATAATTCCAACAGCAATCCAACCACCACAAACTTCAAACCCAAAACATTCCATGTAATGGATGACGTGATGTACATCGGGTTTTATTGTCGATACTATTAAAATTATTTTTTAATATATTTTTTATTCAAAAATATTTTTTAAATTTTTAAAAAATTATTTTTGATATTAATACATGAAAAAAATATAAAAATACCCAAAATTAACTTAAAATAAAAAAATATAAAAAAAATAAAATAAAATATATCAAATTTTAAAACATGATGTCAAACATGACATAATAAAATTGACCATCAAAACCAGGGTATTTTAGGCATTTTTTATGGGTCATGTATGATATTTTTAAATTCTCAGCACAGTAAAATTGTAATATTACCACTAGAAATTGACAAGAAGATGAGCAGTGAGGGTTGTTTTTAATTTTTCACCTATTCATGCATAGTGAAACTATGCAAATACCCCAAAAAACAAAAACAAAGGCATAGAGCTAGGTCACATTGATACTTTTCTTATATGGAAATTTAATGTTTTTCAACTGTACCCTTCAATTGAAATTGATTATACATGCTGGTTTTCATTTCAATTTTTATTCTTTTGATTTGTGGTTTTTTTTTATTCCTTTATTTTTTTTTATATGCAGGTTTTAAGTTATTCTTATATTTTTAAAAAACAAAAGTACACAATAACTTTTTATTTGTACTTAATTTGGTCCTTATTCTTTGAATTTTTTATTTGATATTAATTCCTTTGATTTTTTTATCTTTTTTAGACAATGTTTATTTTTTTCCGTACTTATGCATCCATGCGTTTATTTTTTATTTTTGTTTTTTTTATTTGAGTTTTATTTTTATTCGGTTCAGTCTTGAAATTTTAATGGTGCCGATAATCATTTTAAAATTAATATTTCTCTCCTTTTCCATTTGTTATTTTTTTTCCTATTTTCTATTATTTTTATCTTTTTTTTAGATTAAATAATTTTATGGTTTCATTGTTTGCGTAATATAATGATAGTTCCAGTTATTATTTTTGACATAAAAATATCCTATTTTTTTATGCAATTTAATGATATTTATTATCTGAGCAGTAATATTGATAGTAATTTTATCAGTTATAGTAATGATGATGTTGACAGTGTAGGCATTGATTTTCAATTATGTTTTTTTTACTTTGCAGATAGAAAACGAACTGCCTAATTTTATTATATGGTTATTGCAAATATTTTCACAATTTATATTTTATTTATTATATTTAATTTAAATTAAATTAAATTATAAAATAAATCAATACTAATACAATGAATTTAATAATTCAAATATCAAAATATTTTTATTTTTTTTAATTATAATGATAATTCAAATAAATATATATCAATTTAAAAATCATATATTTTATAAAAAAAATTCATATTCTATATGAATTTTACACAAATTTATTATTTTTTAAAAAAATTATATTAAATTTTTTTATATATAATTAATATTTTTATATATTAAAAAAATATAATTCTAATCACGAAAAAACACGGACAAACAGGTATTTTATATATCACGAATAGACACGGACAAAAAATAATAAAGTTATACAAATTTTTTTTTTTTCAAATTTATATTATAAATCTTTTTATATAATTAATATTTTTATATATTGAAAAAAATATAATTCTAGTAAAAAAAACACGGATAAACAGGTGTTTTACATATTTAGGGAGATGGCATGGAGTGGGTGGCACATGGATGCTTCGATAATGACTCGTAAAGAGTTTGCATATGTTGCTGACCTGCTATGGCCACTTCGGAAAGGTATCTGTGGTGTGCTCGATCGCATTTTCGATCCCATTCCATTCTCTGTCAGCACAACATTGCCAACGTCCCCTTCACGAGAATGACCTGCCATTTTCGACTTTCCTTGTCCTCTTCCTCTCTCGGTTGGTGTGCATGATACTCTCTCTCTCTCTCTCTCTCTATGCATGTCTCGTCCCCTGCTCCTCTACTTTTCCCAATCTCGTCCCTCTACCACAACATTACACTGATTTGATCCCCGTGCATGATCTTCATTTCCTAGTACTTATCCTTCCCGTCCATCACCGTGGCAGGTAAAATTTGCACTTGATTTTTTACCCGCGGCTCTAAATAATGTTTAATAAACAGTCTTGATAGTTACAAAAAATAAACTCGAAGAAAAAATGGAAAACCTGAAACAATTAGGTTTATTACAGCAACTGAAAAACCCTAAGGAAATACTTTAGGATAAAACAATTGATTTTAATGGTGGTGGTTACGAGCGGTGGTTAGGGATGCAGAATGTCTAGTAATGAATGCCCTTTGACATCATAAAGTTGAAAAGACATTTTAAAAGTCCAAAAGCACATGCATACTCTCTACTGGACGCATATCTCTGACAAGGAAATTAATTAATTAATTAAAACAGGGTGCAAGATTCACTGTCTGGAAGTGTGCCCTAGACAAATTTAATTTTTTATTTAAAATTAATAATTATTTTTTTGTTTTAAATAAATTTTAAAAGAAATTAATATATTTTCTAAAAACAAAACCTTGTAACAACGTCTCTCTCCGTTTACTATTTTATGGACGGATCACAAAATTATGCAAGATAACAGCGAAAATAATTCTTTCAAATGGGTTCTTTTTTTTAATAATAATAAAAAATTAAATGGTTTGGCTCTAATTTAGGAATATATTATTTACAATATTATTTTGGCTCAAATTTGAAGCTGGTTAATCAAAATCAAAACTTAGCATAAAAAAAGAGAGACGGTGACGAATATTGAAGGAACCACTCGGTGGGTACAATTGAGAACTGTGATGCTCGGAAAGAAAATAAACTAAGATTCATGGACTCAATTGAGAGAAAAATAATGCAACAATAGTCCAAATATTCCTTTCAATAACTATAACTATACCGAGTTTTTCCCCCCGGCTGCTCCCCATTGGTTTAGCATACCGTGCCGAATGACGTTATCGGAAGAACACCTTATTACTGCACAAAGGCCTTCGAAGAAAATACAAGCGTGACAGCAAAAGGTAAAATATGCTCGGAGGAGAAGGCGATCTCTTTCTCAACTCATGACCCATGCTAGCAATCTAACCAGTGACAAGCAATTATAATTTAAACCTAGCAGGGGAAACAAACCTCTCGAAACTCGAGGAAAATGTACAAGTCCAAGACACGGATACCTTTATTGTTCCTCTCGAACGATCTTCAGCACGCCAGCCTGAATTTTCAGCTTCAGATATCAGAATACACACACTCGCGCGGCGCGCACCAATCTAAGTGCCAAAATATGAAACTAATTTTATACTCGTAAAATTAATTATTCAATTGAAAATTAACTAATGCGATATAAATATATAAATGAGTATAAAATGGGTATGGTCCAATTTGACATTCTGGGTTCATTTTCTTAATTGAAATGTTGTTGCTCGAGCCAGGGCCAAAATCCAGACTGATCTTCGATGCTACAGAACATGGTGCCCAGATTTTCTTCTTTGACTAATTGATCAATCTTCTGGCATTGAATATCAGGCCTTGAAGGGATTGTTTGGAAGAGTTGTGCAACACCTGTAGGCCTTACGCCTGTATGCCTTACAGATGATGACGAGGGGGAGAGGGATATGCTCGTTGGATGATGATGAGATAAAGGGCTGTCAGTTGCTGGCGTCCCTGAGACATCGAACTTCATATCAGAGCTGTTTTCACTGCTAGAACGCTCTGTTTCTTTGTTGAGGTTGATAAGTTCAGTCGGTCCTCTGCTTTTCAGTGCCAATATCTGCAGCCGGAAGTTAACCAATCAACTTCAAGCATGCATGTATCCAAAGTTTTTGTTTTAAAAAAGAAGAAAAGGTATTATACATACTCTCAAATTTTAAGTATGCAGGAGCGATCTCTAGCACTTCACAGACGTGCATGATTAGTTAGCCTTTACCTCTAAACCACGAATAATTATTAACATTCAGTACTTCAAAATTGTGTTTCCTGTTTCTTTGTGCGCATATATATATATTTGAAGTTTATGTGGGTGCTAAAACCAACATGTATTTAAAATGAAAGAGGTGAGCTAATCATAAGAAAAGAAGCTTTATTGAAAAGTTCGCAGAAATCATTGTAAGAAGTAAAGGTCAAAAAAACTGCATGGAACAAGGAAAAAATGATTGGGATTTCGGAACAATAACTGTAGTCCTCCATGCAACATCTGCTAATTAATGATTTTACTTTCCCAAAAAGTACCGTAGACATTAATAAAGAAAGGAGACATCAAGAACTAATCGCAAAATTTAATTCAAACAAGAAGCTCTAAAGGAAGAACCTATATAGCCAACCGATCACGTGTCAAATTCTTGCAGGTAATTACCTCCGCATGAAGTTTCTGGTTCTGAGCTTGTAGCGCATCGTTTTCAGCTTTAACAGCATCAAACTGTCTCTTGAGGAGATCATAATCTTTCTCTAGTTGCTTGGTTTTCCATCTGGCCCTCCTGTTTTGGAACCATATAGCAATCTGTCTTGGTTGCAGACCAAGAGCTCTAGCCAGTTGCATTTTTCTCTCAGGTTCAAGCTTGTTACCCAACTCAAAGTTTTTTTCAAGAGTCTTGACTTGTTCCATATTGAGCCGCCTCTTCTTCTCTCCTGCTTGTGAGCCATCATCAGACAACTCATCTTCTCCATTACCTTCTTCATGACACGCATCAATCCCTGAAAATGACATCGATGATCTCTTCCCTAGAAATGATGCCACCCCTGAGGCCAAAAAAAAGAAGAACAAAAGTAGACACTCTGATCAATATCTAGTCAAAGTAAGCTCAGAGAGAAAGAGATCATATGTAGAAGGTACGTACCATGGAAATCTTGGGGTGCGCAAGAGGGTAGAATTGGATTGAGAGATGTGGGAGGTTGGTGGTCATCTTGATCATGAGAGCTCTGGAGCATAAAATTTGTTGGGAAGAAAGCCATCCCATTGCACGTCATCACGTATTCCGGAATCAGAATGTCGTCGTTGTAGTCCGGAATTCAGAACGAAAGATCTCTGCAGAAGCGCTCGGAGTGGGAATTGAAAAGGTCTAGTGTAGGAGCTGCAATGGAAATAAGAGACTTGCAAGGAGATATATGACAGCAAAAAATATAAAAAAATAAAATAAAACAAATTTCTTTTATAGGAGGAGCGGTATGCAAAATTTGGTTAGATGGACAGGTTATCAATCGGCTTCTAGATAGCTAGCTAGTACATCACTTCACGGAATCAAAGAGAAGGACGAAGGGTGGTGAAGAGAGAGATGTTTGGTGATTTTAATTTATTCTTCTACTTCTCTTTATATGAAGAGGAAACTCTCTATTTTTGTAAAAAAAAAAAAATGAATTTACTGTCGAAAGAAACGATATTTCATCTTCAATAAATAAAAAAAAAAATTGGGGGTAATTCTTCTTGGTAGCACAAATTTATTTTGTGAGAATAAAAACCTCAATATTGTAGATATGAGAGAGAGAGAGAGTTTACAGAATCTGCCGTTTCATTGCAAGAGTGGGAGAGTTTTGAGTTTAATATGATGCAGCAATAATTTAAGCTGTCTAAACAAAGAGTTACTGATAGAGAAAATGAGCTGGCAAGTGTATGAATGGTCTCGAGGGCTAAATGGTAACTTCATCTGCATGCATTCAGTGATAGTGAAGGGCCAGGAATCTAGGGATGGGACCAAGGGTTGCTGCCTAAACCACCAACAAGTATCGTGCATTAGGACGAAGGCTTTCCTATCCATTATCCTTTCATCAGTCCTGAGCCCCTTCCGTGCAATGGCTTCCTGTTTACACGTGCGAGAGATACAGAGATTGGAGATGGAGAACGGGGTTTGAAAAGCCCAGGCAACCGACCCTGTTGCTATAACCCTACAGGAGCTGGTCTTTTTTGTCTCGGTGCACGCGATATATAATGCACACAGAAATAAGTTAAAAATTATTTTTTTCAAAAACATCCTTAAAACACAATTTTCTAACCTCATCAACTGTATGCGTAGCGGGGGTATGATTTGAACATATCTTCTTATTACATATTATTTAATATTTTATTTATTACATAAAAATCACTTGCTAATGTGTAAGCATTCCCAGCTCTCACCTTTACTGGAGCAATACGCACGTAATTTTAATGGTTATCAGCCTATCCATAAACTGAAAAGGAACAAACTTTTGATTCATTTATAAAATTTGAGTCATTTACAATCTCTAGATGAGAATATCAAAGTATTTATAGTTTTAAATTATGAAATACAATCAAAATCAAGAGCCCATCAGTAGCCATTTTTGACACGGAGGAACTAAAATGAAAAAAATAAATACAATAGGAACCAGTATGTAATTTAAATACACCTGGACCCGAAAATAGATAATTTTAGCCCCGGGCATGCAATGCCCACAAACTCGTGGGTGGTGCAAGGGGTTTTGGCGATTTCGATGAGTCTTTCGCGTGATTGAAAGTTAGAATTGAAGGCTGGGATTTTGACATCGGAAAAGCCAAAGCATCATCCATTTAGATTTTTGCTCCTGAACATTTGCCTCCTCAGACGAACATCAATCGGCGCGCGCAGCAACATCTCTGGCCCCTTGCCACTGGTGTTTGAATGCAATGTTTCTGTCCATATTCGATGTGGGTTACTAAAAACTCCAATTAAACTCCAATTAAGGAGAGATTATTATAGAAATTCGGCTCGACAAGTTGGCCATGGAGGAAGGAACTATTACATATTCGGATCTGTTAATTCTCTCGGTGCTGTCATATTACAGTCGTCAAGGCTTCACCTTCGATTCGAAAACTCATTCTGGAGCGGGGGATGTATCTTAGAACTGAAGGGTTCGGTAGGGCCCACTACTAACCTGGGCAGGTGTCATGGGACCCACATGATACCCTCTTTAAAATCGGGCGAAGGACAGGCTACTCCCGCAGCCTTACTTGACTTTATTAATTAGTTGAAAGAGGTTGGTCGCCCCCTTGAAATGAGGTGGATCCATGTTCTTAGCCAGAAAGCAGGCAAGGCGCGATTTCTTTTTTCCTTTCCCTTTTCTCCCTCCGATGAATATTATGCTCAGTTAAATATAAATAAATTCGAGGGCTAATCTTATTAATGCAATTGCAATCTCGAAAGAGACTATATTATTTTGATGAATCACTGTAATGGTGCCATGTTTTATTTTATCACTCGATTTTTCTTCTCTTTTCAATTTTATAATCTTAAATTGCATTGATTTTGGATCTGATCTGCTGATCTGTTCAAGTTAGCTTCATGTTAGGTTTTTGCAACATCAGGAAAGAAAAAAGGGTGCTCAGTTGATGCTAAATTATACTTTAATTTTATTAATTTAAAATAATAAAATGACATCATCCTTGTGAATTAAATTGAAGTATGACTCCGGTGTTGAAATTTTAGCAGTCAAAGTGTGTGAGATTATTAATGATATTTTTATAATTTCATTGGAATTTATAATTTTTTTGGAGAAATTATCTTTTTTTTAAAGATTTTATTTTCAACTTCATCATTTAATAATAGACTAGTTGAGAATTGAATCTCATGATTATTGGAGTTATTATGATCTCGTGATCTGAGTTATAAATTTATAAGGTTAATCAGGTTGACTTGGGTCAATCCAACATGTTATTGTCTCAATATATTTTAAAAAAACATGTTGTCTTGATTTTATTACAATTCAAACTATATTTTATTAGACATTCACGTTGTTTTTTAACTCATTAGGTCATGTCATTTAAAATAAAAAATAAAAAATATTTTTAAAACGCAATGATAAATATAATCAAAATAATTTGTGCATGTAATACATGTGATTGACGACGCATATAATGACAACAAAAGTACATTGACACTTTTCTATAATACCTGATGGTGAATCATATTGAACTTTTATGATGAGTCTCTTACATACTACTATATTTTTATATTGAATTTTAAAAAGTTCATGTGAGATTATAAATGATATTTTTGTAATTTTATTTTGAGATTTTTCTTTTTAGAGATTTCATTTTCAACTTCATCATTTAATAATAAACTAATTGACAATTGATCTTCGTGATTTTTTTATTGGAGTTATTGTTATCTCATGATCAGTGTCATAAATTTACAAGGTTAACCGGGTTAGCTCAAGTCAGTCCAATACATTATTGTTTCAATATATTTTTAAGAAACATGTCATCTTGATTTATTATAATTCAAACTATATTTTATTATATATTCACGTTGTCTTTTAACTTATGAAGTCATGTCAGTTTAACTCTATTTTTTAATTGTATTTAAAATTTGAATTACATTATTTTAAATTAATTTATTTTTTAATTTGAATTAAAATTATATTTATTGAATTAATATTTTGAAATATATATAAATAATACAATCTTGCAAAGTCACAATGAAATGTTTCCAAACCAAAACACACGCGTCGAATTGGAAAAACATAACGTCAATCCAAACAGAATTAATAAATTACAATTTATCCAAGACCAGCACGATTAATCAAAAGGTTGCGGTCTAGATATTTAAAAAAACATCCTATAACACATCACTATTTTAATATTAAAAAAAAATTTCTTCGAGGTTGTCTGTTACTGCTCAATATAAACAAGCTTCCCATTCTTCTCCCTCGGCACGCCCCTCGTGGTTCTCAAGTGTTCGGCTGAGAGTGAAACTGATCCCATGTACGGTCTCTGCTGACGTCATGAATGTATCTCTCTATTTGATTATCCTTTTATTATCATACTCTGGGCTGTGGAAAATATTGCATCGATGTTTATTTGTCAACTACTAGACCTGCCATGTTCTTCTTCTTCTGCTTCTTCTTTATTTCATGATTGCTTCCAAGTTTAGTTTCACGATTGCATCCAAGTTTAGATGAAACGAGCGGATTATCCGTGCCATGCGCTGAGTATTTTTATTTCTTCAGAAAATTAATTGATTTTATATATATTGTATTTTATTTATTTAATATTTAATGAGTAAAATTATAATTCATAAAATATATTAGAAACGATTTTTTTCAATTATAAAAGTGATTGATTGTTGTTGATGCTAAATTTCTTTCGATAAAACCTGTTAAAATTGATTTTTTTTATATACTAGAAACTGATTGTGAAATTTATTGGTCATATTCTTATATTAAAAATATTTTAGAATAATAATAAATAGGTTATATATATATATATATATATATATATATATATATAAAAAACTATTGTAATTCCTTGCAAAAATAAACTTAATTTTTTTGCATGCTATAATTAGTTATTTTAATATTTAACTAGCAAAATTGTATTCGATAAAACATGCTAGAAATGATTTTTTTTTTCCTAACAAGAACAATATTATCGAAATAGGAAGTGATTTGTATAGTGTTTTTATTGCAGATAACCTAGGTAAATTACTCTACCTGTTTTTTTCTTCTTTTTTTTTCCACTAACATTAGATCTAAAATATTATATATAAAAATATTGTATAATGTTTTTAGTAAAATAAACTTAAACAAAAGAGCACAAAACTAAAAATAAAGGCTAACATATTTTTTTTTTATTTTATCATATTTATTCATCATATTATTATATTAAATGTATTTTAGAATATTAATATTATTATGTTTATCTGAAAAAATCCTATGCCATTTTGTTTCTTTTTATATATATTTTTTAAATAAATATTAAAATATATAATCAGTCTCACATATGTATAAGAAAAAATGTAAAAATAATCACTATCAATATTTTGAATATTTTATCTAGGTTTTTCTCTATGTAGTAAATGGAATGATTTTATACGCGTTGTAATTGGTTAATTTACTATCTAAGCATTAAAATTATAATGATTGGAATATGTTAGAAAAGTTATTTTTCTATCTAAAAGTGATTGAATGTTACCGCCATTAAAACTATTTTGATAATTATTGTATTGGTAGATTATACTGTTGAAATTGAAAAAATTCTGTTTAAATGAGCCATGAGCTCCGTGTAACATATTAATTAATTGTTATATATGTTTTATTTGTTTTATAATTTTTTTAGCACATAGTTAAATTACAAATATTGAATTTTAGCGCAAATAAGCGATTTATTTTATGCCTCAAACAATTTGAATGTTGCTTTTTTTTAACTAATATGAAAATAATTTGATTGGTAAATAACAAAACCACAATCGATGATATGGATTAAAGATATTTTGTTCTTCAAAAAAATCCAGGTCAAACACGCGCGTGTGCATGCTCCAAACAATTTCCAAATAATTTTTATAATTTTTTAACTAATTTGACAATAATTTAATTGATAGATAGCAAAACCATGATCGATTATATGGATTAAAAATATTTTGTTATTAAAAAAAATCAAGGTCAAACACACACACACACACACGCGCGCTCCAAACAATATTTATAAATTATGTATATAAATAAAAAAAACATAAAAATAAATATCATTTGATGTTAAGAAATTATTTGAATATGTCATTATAAATATCAAATACATAATTAATATTTTTATTATATACCTAGCCTATTGTGAACATACAATAAATGTGAAAATTTAAAATTTAAATAGAAAAATTTAATGATATTGAAAATAAAGTAAAATCAGAAAGAAAAATAAATAGCATATATATATAAACATGGACAGAAATAAGGACTATGCAAGAAACATGTATAAGAAATAAATAAACCAAAATAAAATACAACATTAAAATTATAAGGGATAAAAAAAAATATATGTAATAAATCTAATTTAAAGGACAAAACTGAAATAAATCCTAATATGGAAATTCCATAATCCGAAATAAAACCAGAAATTAAAAGAAATGGGATCGAAATGAAGCTCAAATATGTAATTTATCTGCATAGAAGAATAAAATTGAAAGAAATCAAACTTTGACACCAAAATTATTAAGAATTTATGATTAATTTGCTTGGAAGGATAAAATTGAAATAAATCAAAACTTAAAAAAAAAATATTAATGATTTCAGGCCAAAACACAAAATTAAAAGCACAGGGATCAAACTGAAACTACATTATATAATTATTTTGAAATGAAAGATGCAACTGAAACAAATCAAAACTTATACAATTGCAATAAGGATCAGAAAAATAAATTCGGACGTTCAGGGATTGGAATGAACTTTGCCAAAAACACTGTTTCGCTGATGTCAGCTTGCGCAGGAGGAGAGAGAAATGAGGGGGAGGCAATTTAAACGACCATTGACACGTGCCCGGACATCACAAAGATACACGCGCTGTCCCATGTGGATGAGAACATGGCGAAAAAATATTCTAGACGCCGGTTGGGCATTTTGGGACGCTGTAGGCCACCGTTCACGCCGTCTGAAATACGCATGAGGCCGGAAATGGACGGCGCATGATGGGGCGCGACAACAGTAATCCAGCGGGAAAAAAATAAAAAATTAGCTAATTACCGTATCACCCCTCCCACCCTGGGCGATGTTTTGTCCTTTTAGAGGGTTAAATGATGATTACACTGTTCAAAAAAAAATTAAAAAATAAATAAACCGGCTGGACGAACCAGACTGAACCGAAAACACGCAATGACCGTTTAGCCTCTTAGAGCAACGCCCTTTTTTGTCCTTTTCGAGGGACGATACCGTGATTTAACTGTTAACTGTTCATGGACAGAAAAAAAACAAAAAAAAAGAGTGGACAAACTCGCGCGCAACACTGGATCAAATTGCCAGTCCACAGTGACAATGAGTTACAATGAACAATAAACGAACAATAACAATCCGTTCTCTTTTAGCTCTTTCTTAATTATTTTTAAAAATAATTTTTATTTATAAATATATTAAAATTATATTTTTAAAAGTTTAGAAATGCTTTTTTATTTTAAAATATATCAAAATGATATATATTTTTTATTTTTTAAAAATAATTTTTAATATCATCACATAAAAAAATCTAAAAGCAGAAAAAAATTAATTTAAAATATAAATAAAATTTTTAATTTTTTAAAAAATTCTTTTAAAACACTGTATAAAAAACCCAATAATGGCAAAGACCTGCTTAAGTATGTTTTATTAATTTAATTTCCCCTCGTGGCTGTGTTTAACTCTTTTTTCTTTTTCAGAGACAGGTGGCCCATTAATCACAGCCACGTTCATCATCGTGACATTCAGGACCAGTAGCAAGCAACAACTAATTAACTAACATAGTAAATAGAATAAAATCATACTATTTTTGTTGGAACATGCAAAGCTTCGAATGTGATGTAGAAATGAGCACGGAAGAAAGAAAACGGAGAAAGGACACATTACTTTTAAAATCAAGTTTCGAGCAGTACATCCAACACATGGTTTTAAAAACACAATCCTCCCGAAATCTATTTTGTGACGGAATTTTATGCTCTCGCTATATTATATTCTTTTTGTAAATCGACACAGCATTTACGGTATGTTTGGAGAAGCCATAACGATAGCTTCTGAAAAACTATAAATTATATTTATTAAAAATAACACATGAAAATAATCGTGGTATTAGTTTTCAAAATATTATTAAACAATTACAAAACACAACCATGGTTAGAAGGCCCGATCACGTACCGTTCTTAAACTAGCACTTAGCATGGGTTATTGGGGTCTAATACACCTTGACTTTATATATATATATATATATATATATATATATATATATATATATATATATATATATATATATTTTATCATCCCTAACCTCGAGCTAGTTTGTTTTTGTGTATTTAACATTTTTAAACAAAAAAAACTATCTAAAATCAACCACTGGGGTTTAAACAAATGATGATAACACGAAGGGGGGCATCAAGCAGGCTAAAAAGAGACGTGAACCCGGCAAGAAGAAAGCCGAGAGCAACAACTATTATCAATCTGTTTTGGAAATATATTTGAAATTACTTTGTTAAAATGTTTTTTTATTTAGTTTTGAAAAAATATTTTTAATATTAACCCATCAAAATAATCTATAATATTATTTTTTTAATTTAAAATAAAAAATAAAAAAAATCATTTTTTTGAAAATAATTTTAAAATACAGTGTCGCATAATACCCTAATTGATTAGCATACAATTCAGTTATCAACGACATAAAATGTAAACTACCAGTTAACTCATGATTTCTAAATTAGCAAGTACTTTAGCTATATTGCCGTACGACCTTTTCAATTGAAATGCTTTACACTCTAAATTAGGTACAGAGGCCCATAACGCAGGGCAAAAAATTAATGAATTAGAAAGCGTCCTGCACGATGCTTTTGATATAAAAATTACAAGTACACAAAAATTGGAACCTGGAAGAACTATCTCTGACTGTAGACCAACGAGTATACTCCTATCTTTGACAACTGCATATTGGCTTGATGTCAATATGTCGAGCATGGTTTGGTGGTTAGCCAAAATGAAAACCACTGAAGGAACTGCTTGAAAGATTTGGCAGCTTGAGAGCTGCATAAACACCAGCTGCAAGAGCACACACAGAAGCCAGAACAAATGCTGGTATATTGCCTCCACCAAAGAGGGCATCCCATGGACCAGCACCGATGGATATGATCATCTGACAGATCAACAATACATGTGAAAATCAGCTTTGACTGAATTAACTAGTGCAAAACTGAGGCAGAAAGTGGAATAACAGAAGGTTCTGAATTCACTGAAATAGCAGAGAAGAATCAAGAGTGTTGAAGTGTCATGAAAAGTGCATACATGTTACATTTCATCAATCAAACGTACAATAACCTAAAAACACAGGTTAATATCAATTGCACTGAAAGACAAAACTGACACCTGGTTACAGCATACCAAATCCAACAAAACTACTGGAGTCTAGTAGAAAAGGTGATGTTTACTCATTATTACCAGAGAAATAGCTTCATCCCAAAGGTATTGAAACTTGTAAAACAAAAGGATGCATAATGTGTTCATCTACCTGTGGAATAACTATTGCAAGGTTCAGAACTCCTATAGCCAACCCTGAAACGTGGCAAAGAAAAAATACATCAGGACCATCTAGTTAACCAATTGCCATACCAGCAACTAAAAATAATTGCTAGATAAAGTACACATCTCTATACAAACCTTGCCCACCACCAGAATCAGCAGTCAACTCTGCTGTGACAGAAAATGGAACACTATAGGTAATCTGCAGAAAACAAACAATCACTGCATGCTTTTGAGGGAATAAATTATAAAAAAATAGTGTTAATCTACCAGAACAGGAACATACAGCAAGAGGAAATCCAAGAAGGGCAAATACAATCAAGGAAGCTATCCTGATTGGTGCATTCCCTCCAATCACATGTTGTATTCCTTCAGAATATTCACCAACTGATATCAAACTAATAACAGCCGTGCCTGCCATGCAGACAAATACAATAAAATTACTCATTGCCCATACAAGTCTTGACCCCAACTTTTGACACATTGGCTCGATCAAGAATGAACTAATGCCAAGAACCACCTGTAACAGAACATGAGAAAAATAGTTGTTGAGATAATCAAGATACTTCAATCATTGCAAAGCACAGCGCTAGTAGTTATGGGATTCTTCAATCATGACTTTTGTGTCATTTTTTGCTTTCTTTTTCTCTGATTGTTTCTTAACATCTGTGATTTCTTAGGTCTCTTCAGTCAACGCATTCATTTCCCAGGTCCCAGTTCATGTGATGGTATTTAACAAAATAGAAACTATCAATGCTCAATTTTGAGTTCTTACAGAATTCAACAGCAAACCAAATGCACCTTCTCTGACTCCTTGATCATACAACATCACTTCATTAGAAGTCCCCTTTGGATCCCCATGATAAACTTCTCTTCCCATCCAATCGGTATCAAAAAGAAAGAAGGGGAACCATGACAACTGCATGTAAAATCATATTTGCAATGAAAATAAGCACAAATAAATTACAGAAGGAGTGCATTAAGTAATTGTTACAGGATCAGTGAATACACGTATTCTTGATTGAGTTTGGACTAAAGGGAATCAAAAGGGAAATAACAGTACAGGGTTATTGAAGTGCTTACCCAAGTTAGAGCCATAACAAGAAGCACTGAATGCATTCCAGGAGGTAGATGCCTTAAACTGGTTAATAAATTGACCAGCACAGCTCCTGGGCCATCATTGAAATTTTCATTTTGACCCCTTACAGAGTTGGCATGCTTTGAATTCAAACTCAGTTCAGAGTCATTGTTGATGCTGTTATTGTCAAGACCAGGTGCATGAAACTCGGATTTTGAAAGTTCAAGGCTGTTTTGTAGTGTATCATTCAACAATGGAGCAGAATCTGATAAATGGCGTGGTTGGATAGCATTCAGTGGAACCTCATCCGCAAAATATAGAGTCACAAGAGTACAAAACGTGAGGAAGACCTGCACACATTTCATCCAAATTGATGTTCATATCCTGTCAGTGTAGCTGTGTATGTAATTTGTATACAGATCATAAAGAGACCAGCAGCATGGAGACTAACTAGAAACTTGCTTAAACAGTACAAATAAATAATTCCAGCAGGACTTCGAGTCTTTGAGAAACCTAATAAAATTGGGCATCTTTCTATATAAATGGCAGTCTGCAACATCTTCTGTATGTGAAGAACTTGGACCAAACTTGGTGATTTTGTATCCAGCAATAGAATGGAAAATCCCCATCATCTATGATTTCTAGATTTTGTGTTATTGTTATCCAAAAAACTTTGGGGTGAGTGGGACTCCTGTAATAGCTCTCTATCCACTGCTCACAAAAATCATACTAGCAGGTACTGACTTTGTTCAAAAATGACTGCATCAAGGGTACAGGTTTCCATGAATAGTGCCATAGATTCATTCCATCCTGGTCATTGATACTGATCAATGATAGGAGAAATCTGTTTCCTTTCTATTGTCCCAAGCAAGAATTGCATGCACACAAGCACGTGTTCCTCGGTGTCAAAACATCTCCTGGGAACAAGGGATTTCATGATATTTCTAGCTGGCCTATTGTGCTTCTGAATCTCCCACTCTTGATATTATTTTGAGGCATTCCTATATTCCATATATAAACCACTTCAGACAGGACTTGTTGCTATTGATTTGATGATTCATATAGGACATGCTCTATAAGAATTAAATCATTGGGGAGAAATAGATTAGTAAAACAACACTAGCCACAAATACTCTTCCAATCTTAGGCAACTAGTCACCTAGGAGTATTTAGCCTTGCAAAATGGTGCTGATTCCATGGGATTCTATGTGCCTCGTGCTATTGTTTTCAAAATGTGAGCTATTCATCTATGAGTAACGTAGAACAAAAGGAAATTGAAAAGGATAAACGAGAGGAATCCACCCTGCACAAGGAATGCATCTCGATACACATTAGAGGAAACACTCTCGAAGTTGAAACAAAGATCCTCATTCATTGCCATAAAATAGCATCCCTTGTACATGAGATATGTGTGCTTATATATAGCATTGCCATAAAATAGCGTCCTCATTCATTGCCATAAAATAGCATCCCTTGTATAAGGGTTCCATAACCCTATAGATTCAAATTCATAGGAGAGAGAAAAAAACCCTCTACTGATACTAATAACAACAAAATCCTACTTATCACTGACTATTCTAAGAAAATTCTCCTAAAGAAAGTAAAATTCTTAAACTAGTCTAGTTCGAAATAAATTGATAGTAATCATTCCTGCACTGCAACAAACAATCATTGAACTCTGGCCATATCTCAGGGTCTCCCTTGTCATTTTTATTTTTGTATTCCATTTAGATTCCAATTTATGTATTGCTTTACATTTTTATCAGTATTATAATTTTAATTTCCTTAGTGTATATGATTTATGTATTGATATAGTTAATCTAAAGTATAATATATGGGAAAGCACATACCATTTTCACTTCAGTGACAAGGTTCAAAATTTGAAGCCAAGCTATTAGGCATTGTGGTTTGTTCCTAGGTTCATTTATTCCATCAGTTTAGTGATGGTGTGGAGGGGACCGAGAGAGAGAGAGATGCAACAATGAAATTTCATAAGTAATTTTCCTGCCAAATTGCCAACTGAAAGCCTTAATGCTTTTGCTAATGCAAACCACGACACAAATATCAAAATTTGGACATCTATTGCCAAATTGACTTATTAAATGGTCCAATTAACAAAGTACATACTTTTGACCCTAATAAAATTTAAGCCATGAACCTGAGATTGCCTTGGTAGTCCATTTATTTCTCAAAGGTCTAGAAAGTTGTAAACAACAGAGTTTACCCAACCCTTCCCAAGAAGAAAAATGTGAATTGTTTTTCTTTCTACAAAGACATTGGATCGAGCCAAAAGAAAAATGCTTGGCTTGACTTCATGAGGAAATCTACACTTGGCTTGACTTCATGTCCTATATCCTATATGACTTCATGCTTAGCTTGACTTCTGAAAC
Source organism: Salix dunnii (assembly GCA_015731905.1). Classification (NCBI taxonomy): domain Eukaryota; kingdom Viridiplantae; phylum Streptophyta; class Magnoliopsida; order Malpighiales; family Salicaceae; genus Salix; species Salix dunnii. The sequence continues at coordinate 6,066,067 of CM027668.1, read as the reverse complement.
TACACGAGACAAAAAGGACCTTTTTTTCCAAAAAAGATTGGGTTGAGAAATATTTTATGCCAAGGTCCAACATTGGAATAATTTCAGAAATTTTTCTTGACTCATGATCTTGCAAAGGAAAACATTTAGAGGACCAAGTGTATATTAAATCAAATCTTCCAAATCAACAAAAACAAATGCTGTAGAAGAAAATGAGGTGTAAGCATAAAAAGAATAAAAAACAATAGGCAATACATAATGTAACATCACAAGCAAATTACATGTACCAAAACTATGGCAGGACAAAGTATTGAACTAGATGCAAAGATAAATTAACTCACTACTGCTACAAGAAATGCTGCTTTAAGGTTTCCGCACGCTTCACAACAAGCTCGGTTCATCAAGAAAGGAAACCATCTGCTTAGAATAGAAGTATCAGACACACCAATCAACTTAATATCCAGTTGTATAAGCTAGTGATGATAGAATAAAAAATTAATACAAAAGGAGTGAATAAGACAACCTGGCATTCATGTCATACAATATCAAATGTCAGTTAAAATAATAATGAAAAATAGGACAGGAGTAAATTTACAGCACATGCATCCTTATTAGCATAACAGGTCCTGTTTACTCTCAGAAAATAGTTTGTAATTTCCATCTCTAGTTTTCTTAATAATTCTAATAAGATTTTCCATGGAAATTAAGATGTTTATTAAGTACAGATTTTCCAAAAAAAAGGGCTTTGTTTGGCTTGTATTAGAAATAATAAGATAAATGAACATAAAAAAGAAGGTAAACCTAACAAGCCCTAGTATTTTATGATAGAATTTGGAAAAACAACTTTTTAGTGTTTTTAGTTTTCTAAACAGCTGGAGGATTAGAAAACATGAGTTCCCAGGAAATCAAATTTCATTTTCAATTAGCAAATCTGTTTTCTATAGTTTTCTATTTCCTATAAAAAAATCTAGAAAATGTTTCACTAGTAAACACAAGAATTTTCACCTGTTCCAACTCCCACTAGCACCAGCTGAAAATCCTAAAATGTTTCCAACAGCCATCCACGAGCAAAATACAGCATTTGATATATTGTGTTGATCAGGACCTAAACCAAAGTAACAGTTCATCTAGTTAGGTTTCACATTAACAACCCTCATTCATGTAGTGCTGACAATCTGTTGTCAATTAATAAACATACAGACATTGGAATGTATCATGTTCTGTTAGAGTTGAGCAAAATAATAAAGTTCATTAGAAACAAAGACAAATGGCACCTGATAAATCAGCCAGAAGCGCACGGGCTGGTCCCTAAAAAAACAAAAAGAAACTCATTATTTACTAGGATGTGCAGATGGAGCCGTGGTGATTAATCATTACAGTTTCTCAACATGCTTTCCATACAGCTGTGACAAGGAAGCATGACGATAAGCCATACCTGCACTGTATTGTTGGCAAGATCCAGCATCCAGAAGCCAATCACAAAGACAAAAGCTGCCCTTATTCGAGTGCCCTTGAATTTACTTCAGTTCCACAGATAAGTAGATAAGTCTTAAAACAATATTCATGAAATAAAATACAACTAAAGTGAAGGCAGCAGAAACCTGCAATGCTCCTCTGTATCCCCTAACAAATATCCAATGTCTGCGGAAAATCCGATTATTATCACCTAGATTTACAAGATTTAGTTTAGATCATGAAGCTATAGTAGCAATTAGCAATAATAGAAACTAAAATAAAATTTAGATTCAATGGCACTTACAGCAAGCGAGATCATTAGTGATCCTGCAAGAATAAATGGGCGTCTTCTTCCAAATTTTGAAGAGCATTTATCACTCCAAATACCAACACAAGGTTGAACCTGAGAAGCAAAACCCCAATAACTGATGCAAGCCTAAATTAAATATCCATGACATTGAAGAAACAATTAGCTACTTGTAGCTAGCATAATTTATAACTACACAACACCATCACTGAACACGGTATAAGTATGGTATTTATCTTGAAATGCAATGAAAACTACTGGAATCGAGTCAGCTCTAATAACTGATCAGATGATAGATTGGTTAATGAACAAGTAAAATCTCCCCAGGATGCTCCGTCGTCTGGCCATCTCAAATGCATCCTACGGCATATTCCAAGTGCAAACACCTTTCATACATGATGCGGCAAATTACAAAGTAGAATAAGAGAAGTCGATCAATAAACTAAACTAGATTCCGGTTTCATCAGATGATACAGATATCTCAATAAAAAAGAAGATGATTGGGCATCTTGACCTACCACGAGGCCTGTAATAGGACCGCAGAGCCAAATGAAGGATGAAAAGGCATGTCCTATCCCAAGTGTCTGCAACAAAAATCCCCCCAGATACTAGTTAGTACAGATAGAGAAATGCAGCAGTTGCAAGACGAGATGATGGAGTTGCCTGAATATAGGGAGTGAGGAGAGAGAGTTGCAAGGCCCAGCCAAATTGAACTCCAGCGGCCACCGTACAGCTGAGAACAAGATTAGTGAAGCTAATTTGATGTTTGGTGGTTTGAGATCTGAGATCTCCATTGGAATTAGGATTAGGAGGAGACTGGATTCGAGGAGGAGGAGAAGGAGAAGACTCCACTTCCAAACTCACCATTTCTACCTCTATCTCCTTCTCAAGTTTCCGGTACGGTACCCGAATCGGTGCCGACTCCATCTTCTTCTACCAACAATTACGCATTTAATTTTAGAATAACGCGGATTATTGATTAGATCTGAGATCAGAGAGGGAGAGGGCCAAATTTAGGCGGGTGAAAACTGGGGGTGTGGGTCTAAGTTCCAACGATTGGGGTACAGCGACGGGTTTATGTAGTGGCAAGGATGAGGTGGAGGGCAAGCGTGTTATTAAACATGGAGTGGCATGGAAGTATTGTGCACTGCAAACTTTTCTTCGCTTATTTTGAATTTGACCCTTCTTCTTCTTTTCATTGAAAGGTTTGTGACGGAAAATTATTATCTGAGTACCTTTGTCCTATTTACTAGACATTTCTGAAGGTAATTTAATTTAATCTAGCTTGATGGACATTGACTTTATTTTATTTCATTTGATATGGAAAAAAATAGAATTAATTAATAGAATATAAATAGGGATAAACATATTAAATTAACCAAAATCAATTTGAGTTAACTTATAAATACTGGACTTGGATAATGAAAAGAGTAGGAAAACTAATTATAAAATACAATTCTAAATCAATACAATAAAATAAAATAACACAAAAAATTAAGTAAATCAATTCAGGTTAATCTTTTGGGCCATGCAACTAGAATAACTTAGAAAAAGTAATTTAAAACATATCATTAAATTTAATTCTCAATCAATTCAATATTAAAAAATAAAATATAAAAAAACATGAGTTAATTGAAATTAGCTGGTTAAATTAAGAACCGGGATCATAAGACCGGGGAAACAAATAAAAGAAAAATTACAATTGAAAAAAACATTAAATCATGTGGCGTTTTCCACTATAGCAATACTCACTATTCACTAGAGATTGGAATAGTAAAATTACTATTTTACCTTTCAGTACACCGTTATTTAAGCTTCGGAGTCAGGGGTATTTTCAATTTTTTCTATTAACATGCACAATGTAATAACCGAAATGCCCCCTAATAAGATAAAATACAAGAAAAATCGGAGAGGGTGTCTTGTTAATTACACAATTTATGTGCACAATTCAATAACCATTTTAGCCCCTAATAAGACAAAATAGAGGGCTTGTCTGGGGCTATTCCCCGGTTTTCATATGTTTTTAAAAATATGTAACTACACATATAACCCTATAAAAGATAAAATAGAAGAAATAGAGGCAGGAGTGTTTAGGTAATCCAACTTTGTTTTTAAATATTTAATTTAGATTATTGTTGGCGCGTCCCCTAACGCGCCAAACCTTTTTTATAGCACGTTCCTGTTCGAAAGCACGTGTGGTGGCTATCGGCCATCAAAAATATTTGTCTGGTATATCTACGGATGCATCGCCATGTCTTCTGTCGAGTAGTGGTACGCGTCTCTTATCCCGGTGGCCCGATAAATGACGGTGGCCAGTTGAAATTGGTTTTGTGCATTTCTCTCTTCTGCATAATAAATTACACATAAATCCCATTTGTTTATGATTATATCACATTAATCTCTGCTCTTTGAATTGTGCGTTATGGTTTAATGTTGTAATATAAATTTTGATTTATTTCAATTGTGTCCTTCAAGTCAAATTAATTATATAATCCATTTACATTTACATCCTTATTCTTTTAATTTTTCAGTTTGGTTTGAAATCTCTTAATATTTTTAGTCCAGATGTTTTTATTTGTTGAATTTTATCTTTTGATTAAAATTGATTATATGTTTTGTTTTCATTTCAACCCTTATACTTTAAATTTTACATCTACGTCCTTTATTGTTTTAAAAAATTCATCAATTACCTATATTTATAGTTTTTATCATTTCCTTTTTTTTTAGTTAATATTTTTTTTTAAAATGTTCTTGAATTTAGATTGCTTTTTTTATATATATCATTGGAAAATTAATATTTCTTATTTTTTCTCTTTATCCTTTCTATTAAATTTTTAATTATTTTTTAATTAAAACTAAAGGCATTTTTTTAACTAATAATATTAATTGATTTTTATCATTTATCATATTTTATTTATTTCTCTTTTTTAGAGTTTGAGACTTTTTTTATTCTTTGATATAATTTTATTTTTTCCATTATTTACACAATAATAGTAGTAATTTTAGATTTTCTTCATCTTTTTTTAAAGTTTTGGATTTTTTATTCCTTGAAGTAATTTAATAATTTTAATTGTTTTAGCAATATTAGTTATAATAATTTTTAATGAAAACTAAAGTTATTTTTTACTAATAATATTAATTTATTTTTATTATTTATATATTTTATTTTTTTGCTCTTTTTTAGAGTTTGAGGCTTTTTTATTCTTTGATAAAAAAAATTCTATTATTTACACAATAATAGTAATAATTTTAGATTTTCTTTCTTTCTTCATCTTTTTTTAAAGTCTCGAGTTTTTTTATTTATTATACATGTAAACAGTGTAGGGAAAACATTGTAGCTCCCCACACATTTCATTATGAATTGCTACAGTACTTTTTGTTACATTGTTTTTTTTACCGTATTTTTTTCCCATTATATTTTATTTTTTCACTTATATATATTTTTTTATTTTTTTATAACCAGGGTGTACAAATCATTTTAAGAGCATAACAACTAATCCCCACAACTTCTTTTTTTTTTTTTATAACTGAGGTGTCCAGGCTAGTTTTCATCTCCTCACAAAACATTGTGGATTACTACAGTGCTTTCACACTTATATATATTTTGTGTTTTTCCTCCACTTATAATTTTTTTTGATAACTTAAGTATCTGAGTCAGTTTAAGCGCACCACGACTAATCCCTGAATTTTTTGATGACCGGGGTGTCTAGGCCAGCTAACGCACACCATGACTAATCCCCGGATCATTTTTTTTTCTACAGTGCTTTTTCGCTAATACATTTTTATCCCTGTTTTTTTATACTTTTTTGTTGTTTAATTATATTTTTTTATATAATCAGAGTCTCTGGGTCAACTTAAACGCATTACAACTAATATTGAACTGATTTTTTTTTTTGTGTGTATTTTTCCCTGCTTATAATTTTTTTTGATAACTTAGGTGTCCGGGCTAGCTTATACGCACCACGACTCATCCCCAGATCCATTTTTTTTTTGCTACAGTGCTTTCCCATTGATAATTTTTTTTCCCTGTTTTTTTTTGTTCACTTATATATTTTTTTATAATCAGAGTCTCCGGACCAGTTTAAGTGCATCACGAATGATCCCGTACTAAGTTTTTTTAATAACCAGGGTGTCCAAGCCAACTTGCACGTACCACGACTAACCCTTGGACCCAATTATTTTTTTTCCTTATATTTTTTTTTTGTTCACTTTACATTTTGTTTAATAACTGGGGTCTCAAAGTCAGCTTAAGTGTACCATGACTAATTATCCAACTGATTTTTTTAAAACAGTATGGATTGCTACAGTGTTTTCCCACCTATACTTTTTTTTTTCACTTATATATTTTTTTATAACCGGGGTTTTTGGCAAATCAAGTTTTATTTTTTGAAAACCGGGGTGTCTGAGTCAGCTGACATGCACAACGAGTTGTGTAAGTATGTATATACCCCCTACAAGATAAAATCCAAGAGTTGGCTATAGGGGTGTATTGGTATATTGTTTTTTTTCACTTTTACAAAAAAAAAAATTATAACCTGACCAGCTTAAGCACACCATGACTAATCCCCTGGATGAATGTTTTTTTTATTTATAACCAGGGTGTCTAAGCCAGCTTGCGCACACCAAGACTAATCCTCAGACTCATTTTTTTTATAACCGGGGTGTTCAGATCAATTGATGTGCACCACGAGTTGTATAAGTACGTATATATCCCCTTGTAAAAAAAAATCCAAGAGTTGGCTATAGGGGTGTATTGGTAATTTATCAATTTTTAATTATATTTTTTGTCACAGTACTGTGGGTGCGTCTTTGGGCGCGCCGTCAATTTTCGAGCTCACTCTCATTTCGAATAGCGCATGCGGTGTCGTAGAACGTCTAAAAATATATATTAGTTTTTTATATATTCATTTTATTATGTAAAATGCATTTAAAATAATATCATGGTATTAGAGGTATTTCTATTTTTTTTCATTTTTATGCATAGTACAATAACCATAATACCATCAAATAAGATAAAAACCAAGAATTGTCAATGGGGTGTCCCGGTGATTTCATATTTTTAGTTCACGGTAAAGTAATTTTTGTAGCCTCGAATAAGATAAAAAAAGAGAGTTACTTACAGGGTGTTTCAAATATTTCACGTTTAACTATGCATAAGATAGTTTCACTCTCATTTTACATCACCAAACTAAACTTACTATGTTTTTTAACACAAGTTGCATTTTATACAAATAAAAATAACATTCAAAATTAAAAATCTAAACTAATCGGAAGGACCGAGAAAATCAAGGGATCGAAGCTAAACTAAAAATTAAAAGAATAAAATATGAAATACAAAATAAGAAATTATATATATTAAGACTAGATAAAAAAAATTTAATTCTCGCGGCAAAGCATGGGTTTATGGCTGACTAGTTGAGTATTGATATTGATTTTTCTCCTCATCTATACTCTAACTCTTAATTTTGAAATAAATTAATTCTCCCTACAAGTATGGATTTTATTTGTATTTTGTTATTTTATTTAAATATAAAGAAATGAATAAATAGAATATGGTACAGTTCAACAAAGCAGAGTAAAAAAAGTGTTTGGGATCAGCACATGGGAAGAAACGTCATGAGAGTACACGAGTTATTGATGTGATAATCAGGGTTGTCAATACAGTTCTGTTCCGGCCAGAACGACCAGAACATTCTGTTCTATTAAAATAACCTAGACAAAACGGTATCGTTTTTGTCTCGGTCTTAATTCCGGTCTGTTCCGGAAATTCCGACCAAATTCTAGCCAGAACGTCTTGGTGTCGTTCCGGGCGTGCTGTTCCGGCCTTAAAATCCTCCTTATTTTGATTAACTTGTGATTTTTTTTTCTAATTTCGAGATTATGCTTGTTTGACTTTGTGTTTATATTGTATAATTTAAAGTTAATTTCTCTTTAATTTTAATTATGCTTGTTAAATTTAATATTTTAATTTTTATATATATTAATTAATTATATATGAACAGTACAACCCCGAAACGATACGCCGAAAAGCTTTGAAACCAAAACGTTCCGTACCAATAGAAAAACCAGAATGGCGACCGGAATGGTATTGACAACCTTGGTGATAATTTTAATGCACGTTCTTCTTCTTCTTCTTCTTCCTCTTCTTTTCCTCTTTTTTTTTTAAAAAAAAAAGCCGACAAGGAATTTAAATCCTTCCAAAAGAAAAAGAAAAAGAAATTCCTGGCAGCCGTTTCCAGGATCAGAAAGAGTGCGATGTCAAGTTTATGGCAGATATGGATTTTGCCAGGCTGAGGAGCCTTGATCTGTGGTGTTTGTCTGCATGCCAGGCAGAAGATGTGGTGGTTGCTGGCGTACTTTTGCTCCTTTGCTTTAATAATTCGTGAAAATTATCATGGAAATACTTGTAATATATTCCTTATAAAGAGACTTAATGTTACATCAAGAACGAGAAGAGGATTTTCGGAAACCCGAGATACGAATAAGAACACTCGGCTGGTTTTGAAATTAAAAAACTGTATGATAGAGAGAGGAAAGGTGCAGGAATTCTAAAAGAAGAAAAAATAAAGACATTTTAATCACCTCCCTTGATAAGAATGCTTGTATTGACTGATGATTTTTTGAACTTCGTTGATTTCTAGTCTCATAACGATTATTTTTCTAACAAGTATCAACAAAAGAACTCGTTACGTGAACCAGTGTACTTCCAAGTCTTGTAAAGATTTCAACTCACGAGTTCAATCTGCTGATCAACACGTTTGGTGATGGTAATAAAACTTTAAACTCAGATTGCATCAATCAAAGAGCTCATATAACCAACAACTAAGTAATTACAGTTGAATAGGACACGGATAACTGTGGTGAGCACGTATAACTTTGCTACTACAACAAGATGTGGCTAGGTTTAAGCGAGCTGTAAAACCTTCGACGACCCTCTTTCGGTGCGAGTGATGGTATCTGTTTTTCTAATCCAGAAGCACGCGCACTCACGTTCGATTTTACAAGAGCAAAATACAGGAGAAAATAAAAAAAGAATTTACAGGTAATTATCTGCTTATCTTAATCGTGGAGATTGGTGGTGGGATGGCAGTGGGGAGGCACTGGTCATTGGAATCACAGGAGAGCGATGGTGCCTCATTGGGAACTGTTGGACAGGTGTCTGAACTGTTTGATGCTCTATTTGGATGCTTTTTGCTGCATCTTTTGGGGATTCAATGTGCTCCAGTATTGCTAATACTTCTGACATTCGAGGCCTGGCTTTAGCGTCAGCACTTAGGCACTGTAAAGCCAGGTTAGCAGCCATGAAGGCTCCTTTCTGAGGATATTGTCCCCCCAATTTGGTGTCCATGATTCGGAATAATTTCCTTTTGTCACCCAGATACGGTTTCACCCAGTCTACCAGATTCTGCTCAGCACCCACCTTAGTTTTATCAACAGCATGTCGTCCAGACAGTAATTCCAGCAATACAACCCCGAAGCTGTATACGTCACTTTTGGCTGTCAACCGACCTGTCCAGCAATGGAAGCTTTGTTACACACAAACATGGCATAAGAATTCCGTGCAAGAAATATTTAAAAACACGCATGTACAAGATCAGTTCTAAGTGAGCACTAAAGATGTTGAGCATAGATACACTCGTATTGGATAATGAAATCCAGCCTTTTTCAACAACTGTTTAAATGAAGCAGTGCTTTACTGTAAGGAGCTCTCATAACTGATGCTGATGATATGGCTGCAAACCAGTTGTTGTCCCACCAAAGGGGGGTCATTCATCATTTTTTGCATATAGTTGTCTGTTTCAAAGATTCGACCCCACTCAGAACATGCAAATATACAAAGAAAAAGAGCCAAGTCCCTTGAAAGCTTGGATCTTTTCAGTTAAATGGCTGGCAGCTTCTCCGGAGATAGTGACATGGCATTTTTGCTTAATGGCAATCGACCAATCATTTTTTCTAACCATCGAACTTTCCCCGCATGGAGAAAAGAAAGAAACTCGGTCATTACAGAAGAGGCCTGACCTAGAAGGGGGAGAGTTCTTGAGAAGCATCGGCATGGTCATAAGAGATGAATGGCTAAAATGGTCTAGCATAAATAGCAAAACAACCAGACGCCTACTGTTTTATCACAAATACTAACCTAGTTTAGAAGCACAATGGTGAGTGATTAGCATAAATCATTACAGGTTTCAAAAGTGGAAGGAAACAGCAATAGCCTTTAATTAGTACAAGCATTTTACAGACCTGTAGCAACGTATTCAGGCGCTGCATACCCACGAGTACCCATAACTTGAGTGGACACATGAGTCCTGTCACCAGTAGGGCCTGCCTTGGCCAAACCGAAATCAGAAAGTTTTGCATTAAATTCCTGCAAACCAATGCATGGTTGGCACTGAAAATTTATTAAATCCAATGGGATGACATTACTGATACAGGCTAGTGACAGGGAGAAACTATTTTCTTTTTCAGGAGAGGAACAAAAATACTAAGTCATGCCCTTATTAACCATACCACATCTAGTAGAATATTTGATGCCTTGAAGTCACGGTATATGACTTGTGATTTTGCATCATGAAGAAAAGAGAGCCCTCTGGCAGCACCTATGGCCACTTTGATTCTTACCGCCCATGAAAGTGGCTGCACTCCTCCTATAAAACAAAATACAGAATTGAAGGTTACCAAGTTTTCATAGTTGCACGCACAAGGACTTCCATAATTTCCAGATATTGTTGCCTGTTAGCTTGTTTATGACAACAGGTCAGGGAAAGTCATGGTAAAATCTCATAAGAGATAAAAAATTTGCGAAAACTGACTGAGCATTATAGCAAGCACCTTGGAAAAGAAGTAAAGATGCATCTCAGCTTGCATCAAAGTCTTGGGAAATAGGAATAGATGCAATGAAACAACTTTCTTCCCTTAACGTGGCTCAAGAAGTCTTCCAAAAAAAAACTAAATATGACAGTCAGTTTGGCACCTGTTATCTTAAAATCACTATAGCAAAAACCGCAAGTCCGGATCAAGGTTTTTGGGATTGTGCCTGTTTAAAGATATAGACTATGAGAACCCAGATCACATAGAAGTTTCACATCCCGTACCTCAGATATTCATATGGGCAGCCAACTCATCCTTTATCCCAGGGAAAAATTGGGAGTGTATGATATCCATTCAAGTGAGGATGGTCCAGAGAAACTTTGGCGAATCACAATCCCTGGCTCATCCATGTTGTTAACGTGGAAACTTATTCATAAATGCGAGTGGCTGGTAAATAATGTCTAAGGGTCATTGATTGTATAGCCTATGATTCATTGACAACTGAAGAACTATAGCGCGGATGAAGAAACCTAATCTGTCTCCAATTCTATGTGGCTTGTATTATCCAAAAAGATCAGTCTGAGATAGTTAAGAGATAAAAAGGACATAACTAATCTCATACCTCGCTGTGTAACAGAGGAAACATAAATTTGAGGTCCTAAATTTTTGTCATTTTATTCCCCGTGGAAGCAAACAAATCAATTCACCGCACAAGTTAAACAGATTCATTTATTTCTATTCCATGAAATAAAACAAAAGAATGGGAAAGGTTAATTTCTATTTCTCAGCAACCACAGAGCATAAGGGTCAAGTTTTCAAGAATTACAAGCATATAGTAGGACAAGTTATAGCACACAAGGCTTCCAAATTAATTCTTTGCATTGGATTACTTACTTTTGAACAAATGATTCTCTAAGCTCCCTTTAGGCATGAACTCATAGACTAGAAGCCGGTTTTCACCTTCCAAGCAGTATCCAATCAATTTAACCAGATTTGGATGATGAAGTTGCCCCAGATAATTAACTTCTGTCTGATACCAGCCAGCTATTAGTATGCAAGGAAAGGACACTTCAATTTGAAAGAGTCATAAATTTAAAAAGAGAAAAAACCTACCAACCACTCCTTGTGGCCTTGGAAACCTTCAGGTTTGAACTTCTTGACAGCAACTACCAATCTCGATCCAGGCTTTGCAGCAGTCAAAGTGTGTTCATCAATCCATCCTTTGAAAACATACCCACAGCCACCCTCACCCAGGAGACTGTTAGGACGGAAGCTTCTGGTAGCGTTTTTTAGCTCATTGAAAGAGAAGGCTTTTAAATTTGGCGATGACAGTATTTCACCTTCACTCCTTGGTTTAGGAAGACATTCAATGCTCCTTCCACTGTATGATGGGATGGTCAGACTGGAAGGAATTGAAGAATGGCTGGTTCTGCTGGAAATTCTTGAGGCTCCTGATAGTAGCAAGAGATAGATGAATCAAGATTTTACTGGTATGGTGTATATGCCTATACAGTATGTTTATCAATCTTAAGCATCGCACCCATCAAAACTACACAGGTTGTCAAGGCTAATAAAACAAGTTCTTTAAGCTGCTAATTGAAATCATTGGACAGTACAGTATGCTTTCAAATGATGATGTTATAGATCTTAAACTTAACAAAACAGTTTGAAAAAAGAGTCTTGCATGTATATTAACAGCACATGTCCATATTGACTATCATTCAGAAGGTGAATTGTTAGCAATTAAAATATGCTTCAAAATAACTACGAGGAAAAAGAAGGAAAAAAAGGGAATGCTACTTGGCAAAGTTTAAGAGTGCTGGGGACTAAAAATCGTTAAAACATAATTTAAATGCAAAGCCATATCTCATTCTACGTGGATCGTACTTTCGCTGTTGTGATGGCACGAAATAAACACGCACAATTATCAAGTTGGACACAATCACTTAAATTCATTTACCACCGTTCTTCACAGAGATTGTACTCTAGTCAGCCAACCAAATCATATGCAAATGTTCCAAATCACAGGTATAGGACACAAAGTTGCTTCTTAGAAGAAAGATCACACATATTAATATCATGACGATAACCATCCGCATCGAAGTATGATAAAGTAGACGAGCCCAAAAATGCAAAAGCAGCAAATAACACTGGGGTTCACTTCAAATACTAATCAGGTACAACAGAATTGATAGAGAAAAGTTATTTATCACACCGAAAGCTTAAAAGGGCTCGTTTCTTTTTGTTTCACAAACGGAAGTTGCGGGTAACAAATGAATGAATCTGAGCTGGGAAAAAAAGAGGCCAAATCCAAGAAACTTAGAAGCTGCAAAGACAGTATAGCTAAAAAAACAAAATGCAAAGGTGTTGTTACCAGGATTATGTGAGCTCAGGGTGGAATCCACTTTAGCAGCAGAAGAATCTAAGCAGTTGCCCATTTGGTAAACAAGAGCGAAGCAAACAACCGCTATTTTCCCCTTACCTTCTTCTTGTCCTGGTGTTTTCGTGAGCAAAATAAAGAAGTGACCACCATATCATATATCACATGATAATAAGATAAAGACGGAGACTTGTGAGCGGTTTGTTTTTGAATCGGTGAAGTACAGATACAAATACTGAGAAAGAATATTACTATAATAATATCTTGATAGATTAAAAGCAGACGGGGATGCAAGAAATTAGATTATATTTAGTTCTTGAAAGAGTTAATAAGAAAGAAGAAAGGAGTAACCTTAAAGAAATCTAAAACAAAAGGAGCGGGGAAAAAAGGACGACGTGTTGTTGTTGAGGACTGGGGAGGAGGAAGAGAAGAGAAGAAAGAGTCCGTCCCTAGGTGCCCGGCCGCTTGCTAATGCTTGGTGTGTGCTGTGGACACAAACAGTACAGGAGCATGGGCCGTCCTCCTGTGACATGTATGCCACCATGACCTTCCTTCCGCTTTCCTTTCTCTGTAATTCACATCAAGCACTCCCTTGCTTTTACAATACTCCTCGTATCTATGATGTCATTCTCCAAATTCTCTGAATATATATATATATATATATATATATATATATATATATATATATATATATATATATATCAAAGCGTGTAAATACAGGGATATTTCAATGACAGGTAGAAACATGATTTGCAAGTTTTTAAAAATAATAAAGTTTTAAAAACTCCTATTTATCCCCTACAAATATTATTAATGAATCTCCATGTAAAGAAAATATTACTAGCTATTTGGCTTGTTTTAGAAATAATAAATATATAATTTTACTATGGATTTGCCTCAATGTTTTCGCATCCCTTTCAGATTTTCTTTTTCATTATTATTATTATTATTATTTATTTTCTTGTGGGGTGGGTGGGGGTGTTTGAAAATCGTCAAAAGAAGAGGGAAAGAAGAAGAAGAAGAAGAAGAGTAATCCTCCACGTAATTTGATCTTATCATATTCCACCAGCCCGGAAGGCTGGACAACTCCTGACTTTATTTACCCAGCTCTGCCTCATCTCCCCCCCAAAAAAAGTAATTTACAGAGATCCTGACAAGTATTCCCCGAAAATATCAGCACTTGTCAGCAAACTATCCATAGATCCTGACTAATATCTATTTCTCAGGAAGTCAGCATTCCTTCAACGCCAATAATATTTTCTGACAGTTTCGTATTTGAAATATTCTTTGACTTTAAAAGAGCAGTAGCAGAGATGCTCTTCGTATTAGTGTTAGTTGAGCGAGAACCAATCATTTCCGTTTTGAAGCGACCATTCTGGAACAGTGAGATTTCTGCATGACTTCAAGAATAACTATTACGAGTTCAAAGAAAACTGCCGCTTACGTACTTAAAATTTATATTCAAATAATATATATTTTATTTTAATCCAACTTTTAGCTATTGTTAATAAATATTCAAATAATATATATTTTATTTTAATCCAACTTTTAGCTATTGTTAATAATGATTATTTTCTAATTTAATTTTTTAAAATAATTTTTTTCATGACTGCCATTAAAAGTTTGTTTGGTATTGTGGTTGTTGTTGTAATTGAGATTTAAAAACATTAATTTCATAAAAAAAACACTTTTAATTACTATTCATAACTGTAAATTAAAATTTTTAGTTAAAACTATGATTGAGTTTGAGGTTTACTATCTATTTGGTAACATGGTGCACCTGTTTGATTAACAATGAAAAAGGCTGGTTTGACTATGGAGCACACCTATTTCTATTACCGAAACCACATTTCACCGAAAGCAACAAATTGTTGCTTTCAGTGCATTGCAACCGAGGGGCTATATATATATATATGGGGGCTGGGGTATATATATATATACACGTATAAAAAATATATTGTTAATATTAAAATAATCTAAAAGTTAATTACAATAAATAAATATATTAGAAGAATATCACAATATAATTTTTGTCTCGCAATCCTAATTTTATTTTAGATGATATTTTACTATTGTTTCGGAAACGTAGAGGTCTTCACATATGGATTTAATTCGTGAGGAAATTACAAGTAGTTTGATTAGATAATAAAAATAAATGTCTAATTTTCTTAAATTATTAATTGTATTTTATCATTATAATTATTAAATATTTAAAAAATAATATTTGTGTGTGCACACGCGCGCGAGTATTTTTTAAAGTAATTGAACAAATTGACGGCAATACGAAAAATATGATAACCAAACATACAAAACTGCTTTTTATCAACCTTAAACTCAATCACAATTTTAACCAAACACTTCATTGCTTATTTTAAACCGCAGTAAACGCACTTTTTATGAAACTGGTTTTTTTTCAATCTCAACCACAACAGCAACCGCAATACCAAACACACTCTTAATGAAAAATCTTTGTATGTGTTTGGTTATCAAATTTTTCATATTGTTGTCAACTTGTGAAATTATATATATTTTAAATATTGTATATTTAATAATTATAATAATAAAATGTAATTAATAATTCAAGTACATTAGATACTACGATCTATACATGAAGGCCTTGGCGACCCTTGCTTTTTGATCTAGGAACAACATCTGAAAAAATATCATCAGGAACAACATCTGCGATCCATACTAATTTTCAGGATCTCTATCTACATAATAAATCTAGTTGCAAATTTTTGAATTTCATTCAAGACACTGCTAATCTTCTCAACTTTGTAATCCATAATCAATCGAAAAGCAATAAGGTTGCGAAGTAAAAAGGAAAGGTTAATTTCTTAAAAGTAATTAAGAAAGTTGTTCCTAGTAATATTTTTCTAGATATTGCTCCTAGATCAAATAGTAAGGGATCGTCAAAGCCTTGACGTATGGATCACAGTGTCTTATTTACTTGAATTATTAATTATAATTTATTATTATAATTATTAAATCTACAATATTTAAAAAAATATATGTGTCCTTTAAAGTAATTTAACAAATTGATCGCAATATGAAAAACATGGTAACCAAACATATGAAACTGTTTTTTTATTAAACTTCAAACTCAAACATAGTTTTAACCAAATACTTCAATTTCAATTATGAACCGTAACTTAAAATACTTTTTATTAAATTATTTTTTTCAATGTTAACCACAACAACAATCGTCATGCTAAATAGACTCTAAATGTTTGCAATTCAAAATCAAAATCAAGAGTCCCCAAAACAATTCTAACTTAGTCCTATGCTTGGCTTTAATTTCTAACTTAGTCATTTAACTTAAGTTGTATTCAAGAATGTGTTTCAACAATATTTTTTTTAAAAAATAAATTTAAATTATTTGTATTTATATTTGAAATTAATATATTTTTTTATATTTTTAGATCATTTTGATTTGTCAATATCAATAATTATTTTTTAAAAATATATCTTTGATATATTTCTAAATAAAATACTTTAAAAAACATTATCCACTACACTTAGTCCTGTCCTCTTCCTGTTTTTATCTACTTTTTAACTTCAGTGGTGGAACATTTTTTTGTCCATGCTATCATTTTGTAATCGACTTGTTCTCAATTCAATGAATTTTCCTATTTTCCAATACATTTTTCAAAGCTTTCGTAATTGGATTTCTAATTTAAACATTATAATAATTCTATCAGTTATTGAGCACCCAAAATTTCATCACTTGTGAGCCGTTTAACTTCATGAAAAAAAATAAATTATTGCATTGCAGAGCCGTCCAACTCACGCTGCAAGCCTTGAAAGCCATCTCCAGAACTCAACCTGCAGCCCTTTAAGAAGTTGCAAAGTCAGATTGGCTAAAGTTCTTTTATTTTATTTTATTTTGTGCAGAGATTGACTTTGATTATACATGAAGGGTCAAAAGGAAAGACTGGTAGAAAATACTAATATAATATTCCATTCAAGGAGGAAAAATGTCTACAGAATAAAGGAAAGGATGGCGGGATAGCCAATTACATATTAGCGTGTCGCAAGCCACCGTTCGAAGCCGGGAACCTGACGACATTCAATTTCTAACTTAGCAAGTGTTGAAGGATGATAGGTAAGAAATTCATAATAATAAAAGATAATTTTTTAAACTTGAATGACTCCACCATTAGATCATAATAACACCCACATAAAAAGAAATTGAGTAGAATAATATGAATCAATTTTCAAGCAAACTAAATGATTAAAAATAGATGAAATTACAATAAAAATTAATTTGAAAAGGAATGTTAAAAAAAACACTCGAGTAAATTTAAATTAACTAGACTAACTCATGATTAAGATATGAGATCAAGATAATTTTTTTAAAAAATAATCATGAAACTCAAGGCTTGGTAATCTAATGTTGAAATTAAAATAAAAACCTAAAAAACCTTTAGTTAAATTGGTATGATCCTAAAAACTTGTGACCCGAGTCATAAAACAAGAAGTATCCCATGAAATACAAACACGAAAAAAATCATGAAGCAACATTACTAATCATCCAAAATTTAAAAATTAAAACAATAAAAATCAAAACAATGATGATTATATTTAGTATAAAAACTAATAGAAAGAAAACAATGAAGAACTAAAATGAAAAATAAAATACATTAAAAAAATAATAAAAACAAAAAGTAACAATAAAAAAAATAAGGATCAAATCAAATATAAAACTGAATGAAATAAAATATTGATTGATTAAATTAATAAAAACAATATAAATGGAGAAAAGACAAAAGAAAAGAAAAGAAAAGGAATAATGAACAAATTAAATACCAAATTTAAATAAAATAGAATGCCCAGGGGCATGATTGAAAAAAATGACTTCCAAAAAACATTAAAATCAGAATAAATAGCAATGAAAAAAAAATCAAAATCAATACATAAACAAATTATCAAGATATTTGTTTTTTGCAAGTCTAAAATGAAACTCATTTGGTCTTTTTATCACTATCAGTCTTTTTAATATTAATATGGCTCTTTTTACATAATACCATGCAAAAAACGAAGAAGGTATTGTCGTTCAGTCAAAGCTTAAATGAACCTGTGGGTTTCGTTTACAGCTGGTATTCAAAAGTAATTTATTAGAAAACAAAAACTAAAGATTAAATCATATATATTTTTTAAATGCTTATTTGTAAATAAATAAATAAATAATAGACAACCAAAATCAGACTACCACATGCAAGGCACGCGACTACTTTTGATGACCTTCCTGTCTATCATATCCAAACAGAAGCTCATTATCATAACCTAGCAAATGGTATTGGGGTAATAAAAAGCAACCACTCCACCCACCCTATCCAGCCAGCCAGCTGAACATTATAATTTTATGCTCATAATAGACATTACATTCTGAGTGACAGGAATTTCCTCTAGGCTAGGTTTTGTCACAAGAATCAAGATATTATTAAACCAACATTACTATGGTATTCATTAATCATACGAGTCGTGAGACCCACAGCTCTAATCAATCCTACATTGTATTGCATAACCCAAAAATTAATTAAAAGATTTAAATAAACGCCAATTACCACCTTGGAAAAATGGCATCCATACCTAATTCTCTGTAGTGTTACTCATGGATGAGGATGCGGTTCTTGATATCTGAGAATGTCTTCACATCTGCTCCCCATAACCTGCTTACGCAGATAATGCAAGGATTATGACCCAAACATCTTTTTTGGCGTCTTGTTTTATATGTTTATTTACGCACCATAATGCAATTTTTCTTTTAAATTGGCCCAAATCGACCAGGGGAAAAACACGAGAAGCATGCAGAAATGCATGCGCAAGATCGTTAGGGGTGGCATTAATGGCATTCACCCATCTATATTTATCCATTAACAAATGAACAGGAAACTGGAAATTTTCTTTATGGAGTTTTCTCAAAAGTTTATTTTGGTCCTCGTGTTTTACAAATAGACTCAATTGGAAATTTTTTAGCAGTCATACTTTTAATTACTAAATTTAGTTCCTGTACTACTTTTTTTTACATTTAAATCCACACATCTCAAGAAGTCTACCTTTATTAAATACAGCTAAACTTGGTCAAACCAGTCGGATTTGGTCAGAACAGTCAAACATGGTTATAATGAAAATTGTAAAAACTACTTATCCAATAAGAAAAAATGAAAATGGGTTACTGGGTATAGGTACTCATTTGAAAAATAACCTGGTCAAAATGGATAAATGGATGAAATATTTCGCAACCCGTTCATACCATACCCATTTTCCATGTCTAATAAGATCATATAATACTTGTTTGAAATTGTGGTTGAGATTCTTTTTTATTCAGAAATGCATCATAATAATTTTTTTTTTCATTTTTTTTCAAATCATTTTTGATATCAGCGCATGAAAATGATCTACAAACACCATTTTTTTTTTTCAAAAACACTTTTGAAATGCAATATCAAACACCCCATAATGCACTTACCAGCAATCAATCCCAATGGCATTGGCCCCTTGCTTGTCTGCTTTTAGATCGTCTCCAACATGTACTGCTTTGCCAGCCTCTACACTTGTTTCAACTACAAAAATGCCAAATACTTAGAACAAATGAGGATTATTACCCTACGATTTGTTGTGTAAGGCGGAGCAAAATGATGGTTAAGGACTCTGCTATAGAAATTTTAAGGTGCATCCCACAACCACAAATAGACAAAATGTTCACAGTTCCACGTATCATTATTTTAGTTTACTTCCCCCTTTTTTTTTTTAATGTTTTGCTAACAAAAACCAATGGTCTTATTTGACATACCTAAAGCAGCTTCAAATATCTTTGGATCTGGTTTTTCATATCCAACCTCTGAAGATATGATTAGAGAATCAAACCTGTGGGGAAAAAAAAGTATTTTAATTATAAGGATGTTCAATTGCTGACGACCCCAGCCATCTCAATTCAGTCATCACACTCCAGCCATTTCCTATATGATACCACAATTATTCACTCACAATGTGTATTCATCGAATAAAGTCTCAAGCATCACTGGCAACAGGAGAAAAAAAAAAAAAAAAAAAAGAGTTTCTAAAAGTTTCTTTTCCTCTAGATTAGACTAATTCACAGCAAGCGCCAAAGCCTCGAGGAAAGAGGGCCCAACATTGACTGCACAAGGGAAAGGATAAAAAAATTCGGATTACAAAGTACTCTAGAAAAAGGCAGGGAGTGCTATCAATGTTCTATTTACAAATGTAGGTCAGGTTGAGATGGAATTTTTCTGGGCCTTGTAAAGAGTATCGAGTGTACCATCATTGATGGATACCTCATTCATGAAGAGAGCTACCCAACTGTAAGAACACAGCAAAAAGAAAGAGGAAAAACAAATGCTTACAGTTCAATAACATTTAGGTCCTTCAATAGCTTCCTTAACCGAGTGTCAAAATTGGACACCACGACCACCTTAACTGCAACATTACTCACTGAGTTAGGAGTGGCAGTTCATTATCAAATTCTGGTGGTTAATATTGTTTGTGGTGCTAGACAAAAGATAATGGTTAATTAATATAACCTCCAGCATCTTTGAGAAGGTACAGTGCTTCATATGCTCCATCTGGAAGATACCATGCTTCGCCATTTGCATAGTACTGAATAAAGAACCCACTAGGAGTTCAGATGAAAGCCTCTAAAATATTGACCAGATTAAATCATGATCTCCCCTATACTATTTTCTGTTAAAAAAATCATTTGCACACTTTTTCTTTGGCTTTTATTAATGCCTAACAGAGGAGACAATTTATTTTTAAATGCACTAAAATCAAGAAAAATGAAGTTCCAGCAGTAAACTTTTTGTTGACCAATGGTTCAAGGATGTTCACTATGTTTTAGCCAGAATTATTTGCATTTCCATGGGTGATAGGAAGACAAGAACCACACATGTGTGCTTTCTTATAATCTGTTCTAACATTATGATAACTTTAGCCTGCTGTCATAAAATGTTACCTTATAGATTTCTTCAAAATAATCATTGTTGGCAGAACCGGTGGCTTCAGAAACAACAAGTTTCCAAAATGACCGCCCATCCCCCTGTTACACACAAGCAGAGATGATGTTATAACGGGCTTCAGTCAAAGCGTCCAGTGTATCAAATAAATTGAAACTACTTTTAAGAAAAGTAACAGATGACCAACAAAGAAAAGGGAGTGCAAGATATCTAATCAATGTGTTAAGGAAATGCGATGTGGTCTATCAAAATAAACGCGCTTATCAAAAAATGATAACAGTCATAGCAGTACATTGTAGGTTTCAGGCAGTAAAAATGCATGTTTTTCACTTCACACAGGATGTCCATGGCAGGAACATATTTCACAGGTTCTAAATTAGAATATTCTCTATTTATCACTAAGTACGAAAAGATTGAAAAGGTATATCTATTTGAAAATTTTAGTTGCCAACAATATAAGAGATCAGGGAACCTTTGGACAGCTATTTTTACTTTTTAAATAGCTTTAATAGCAAGTCAGAACTTATGAAACCAATGCATGCCACATAAAAATGCAGCAGAATCTGCGTTCATCTACATCTTGCTTTAATGAGTAAAACAGTCCATCAGAACTACCGAAGCAGGAAAAGAAAAATGATTGTGCATAAAGGAAGCATAAGATGTGAATAGTCACTGATTATTATCAGCATTTATCTAGATTACTGTATTCTTTTCTGTTTCATATTCAATATAATATATGTAGCTTTTATTTGTTCAGAAAACATGTTTTAAAGGAAACATAAAGCACTCACAAACAACTAATTCAGGTACTAAATTAAGACACAGGACTTGCGAACTACATGATAGCACAAAAAAAGGGTCGGGGATGGTACAAGGTAAGGCCCAACAGGAACATATTTAAAGCACCAGGCAAAAACCTCAAGAAGAGAGCAAAAGTGCTACCATTGAGAACACATACAGAAGCAATGAACGACACACCCATTACTGAAAAGAAAAATGACCTGGTAACGAAGTTTTTCAGGCCATGGAGCAGCGAAAGCTCTTTTAAATCCTTGCTTTATATCAGCAGAGCTTGCAGTCAGACCTGTAACCATGATAAGAGTTATGTTAGGAAATTACTGGCAAGGAGAACAGAGAAAAGAGTGGAGATCAAATTTTTATGACCAGGTCCAAGTTCTCGTGTTTGGCATTTATTTCAGTCATACCAATTGTTCCTATTTCCTAACCCTACAAACCCATTTCAAATTCACCACTTCAATATCAAACTATTGAGTGTTAAATCCCCTGCTGCGAATCACTTCATTCTAATCCAGAAATAGCATATTATCCTCAACATAAAATAATAGGAGCAATAGCGTAAATTTAAAGGGAAAAAACCATATTTTCTTCCAATGGAAGCGTAAGTTTCTTCAACAGGCCTTTTCAATTGCAAAAGGGTTCCACCAGCATCCAACAACAACGCATCATACGCTTTTTTAACAGACTTCGTTGCTCCTATAATGTAAAGAAACAAAGCGAATGAATTTGATCGGTTTATTGAAATAGTGTACCCATGTGTTGACTATATACATGTGCTAATAAACAAATAAATAAAACACTAGTAGAAAGGAAGAGTGACCAGACCAGCAGAGTGGACAGGCATGGAAGAAGAGCTTGGTAGTTTCAATTTGAGGGGTTTCAGAGCTTTAAACAAAGCGTTCCCATGAGAGCATTTCGCGAAGCACGCTTCCATTTTGGACGATAATTACAACGGACTGCGGGCTTTGCCTTTTCTATATTCATTCACTCAAATACACTGTATTTTCCACTCTACGCGGACCCTTTTTATTTATGAATTTCCTTTCTTTCCAAAATGGTTTTCTATCTTGCTTGCAGTCACTTCGCTAAAATATTTTTATTTTTTATATCAATATATCAAAATCATTAAAAGCATCAATTTATTATTTTTTTCAAGAAAAAAACAGTTTAAAAAGAATTTTAAAAAACATTTCAAATCACAAAACCAAAATCCTCCACAGTACTTTGTGTTGGTGGACACCTGTTTCATTGCCGCCAACCACCTTGTTACTTGTAAGAGGTTTGGGGTGCATATATCCTCGTGTCGTTGGGGAAAAGATCTTCTTTTCTGGTTTAGTCTTTGCGAAGTGACTTCTCCTCATATATCTCGTCGGTGCAGCAAAATCCTGCACATTACACTTAAAAATTGTATATGGAATTATTTTTATTTTTATGATTAAGATTTTAAAAAAAAAAATAATAAAAAATATTTTTAATTATTATTCATTACTAAAATTGAGGTGTTTGATTAAAATTGTAATTGAGTTTAACATTAATAAAAATCAGTTTCATGTGTTTGATTATCAAATTTTTCATATTATTGTCAACTTGTGAAATTATTTTAAAGGGTATAGATATGCAAACAAATTTGAAAAAATAAATATGAGTAAAATTAAAATCTATAATTTACTAAAAATATACCTCACCTAATATTTTTATTAATATATATTTATGTACATAGTTGTTGTTGGGCTATCCAAAATTCATCGATCAACCATTTCGACAGTCTTATGCGCCACGTATCACTCATCCTTGGAAGATAACGAGATTGCTTCATTCGAATCTTGGCTGGAAGGGAAATGTGTTTCTGCAGACTTATTAGGGTTTTGAGATATGAATATTTCTAGAGCACGTGTCATCATCATGTTTTTTTTGGTGGTGTCCCAACCCTTTATATAATATAAGACCATTTTCTCAACAAAAAAAAATATGGCATTGAGAGGCATTGTAAGGTCATTTTGTCTTTGCGGTCATGTTGTAATTTGTTTTTGTTAAACAAAATAAATATTATTTTAACATGTTGTTAGAAATAAATTTTTATTTTTATATAAAAAATACTTTAAAAATTAGTTATTATTACATTTTCAATTACTATCTAAATCCCTGAATTGTTATTATTACATTTTCAATTACTATCTAAATCCCTGAATTGTTGAAACTCGACAACAAGTGATTCTCCAATTCTCTCCATCCTTCAGAGTAATAGGAAAATCTTCTGTAGACTCAGGACAACAATAGGCTTTTCTCTTCTAGCTATGTGCCAGGTTTCAGGCTTTTCACCAAGAATATCTATTGTAGTGAGTACCACTATTCTGATGTTCAGGCATGAACAAAATGCAGAGCATGATCAGATAAAAAAAAAATCCCCAATTCTGTCTCAATATTTTCTCAATTTGTGATTCCTTTACTCTTTTCAATTTCCCTGGTTCCTCTATTCCAGAAAATCAAGATTCTTCCATCCAATTTATAATTAGTTTTGACAGCATGCCATAAGTAGCCACGTGCCTGGTCACGTGTCAAGAATAAACATAAGATTGAACAAAAAACAGATCAGGGGACCACATTTAGAAACTTTCTTCAAGTTGAGGGACCCACTTGGTTTTTTCAAAAAAGGTAGATAAGAGGGCTCACATTAAGACAACACCAAGAGCAGAGGAACCAGATACAGGATTAATCCTAAGTTTAAGAATGTTACGTTAGTCGAATTTGAAACAGGGTAATATAACCATGCATTCTAAACAGTATTGGCCTAAAATCCGAAGTTGGAACTTTTGCAGTCATAAATGGGAGTTTGGGAGAGCCAATGTCTGGCAGACAGGAAAAAGAAGGCCATAAATATTGATGTCCAAAACCTTACAGTCACAGATTTGCATGCCTCTATAAATTACCACCAGAATACATAATGGGCTATTAATAGCTAGTAAAACATTACATAGCGTTAACCCTCCCTCTCCCTATGTGCTATGATACTCCGCAATGAAAAAAAAAAAAGCTTTAAACACATCAATATATGCCATGTCTTGTACAACAAAGCATTGCCAGAGAAAGATGAGAAGGTTTTCACCAGTACCTTCATTCACCATTCACTGCGTAGAAAGATGAGAAGGTTTTCACCAGTACCTCCCCTTCACCATTCACTGCGTAGACGTAGAGTTTCCACCTGCAACCCAATACTGCTTGACAGCAACTAATATCTTCTCAGGAACTAAGGGACCATCTTCATGGTCCACCATTTTTGTATGCCACCTCATTTGTTCTACCATCTTCCTCACCTTAATTAGAACATCGACTTCATCACGGAATATAACTGCACCTTCTGGTCTCAGAATCCGATCCATCTCCAGAAGAATGTCCTCCATGTTACACCTGCAATCATTTAATTGAGAGATCTAGTTTCGTATAGCCTTATACATATAGTATAAGAATAAGATGATCAAAGAAAACCGAACTAAAACTAAATGATTCTGCCATAGGCAGTGGAAATGGGTTGGTTAAAGATAAAGAAATCTTGTCTCGGATAATTCCACCATATCCATCTTAGAAATATGAACACCTCATTGTGGAAGATATGAAAATGAAAAGAAAAATTAATTTCAGCAGAAACAAAAATAATTCAAAAAAAACAAAAGCTGGCAGAGGTGACAAAATAGAGAGACAAATATCCAAGAAAAAACAGCTCCAACAGGCGTGAGACTAAAGTTTAGTGAGTTGGTTGGTCCTACCATGAGTGCTTATAGACAAATAACATGTGTGGCAACTTCTAATCAGAAACTCAATCTAGGAGTACTGCAAAGTCCTCAAGATCTAGAAGGCTGATTCCAAGTCACCATGATTTAGTTCTCCATGCATCTCTCATTTCAAATGCTGGACACAAGATGTCAGCATTGACCCAGACTACCTTGTTTGGCATTGCGTTTTAAAAGTGCTTTTGAAAAAATTGAAATTCTTTTATTTCTATTTTTTACTTTAAATAATATTTTTGGTGTTTTTAGATCATTTTCATTTGCTGATATCAAAAATAATTTTTAAAAAATAAAACATCATTCTAATACATTTATAAACGAAAAGCACTTTAAAAAACAACATCAACCATACTTCCAAACAAACACTTGGATATAGTGCAAAAGCCACTTCACCTACATTCAGGTAAAAAGCCAACTGGGGGTTCTGGCAATGCAATAGGCTACTTTTAACTCCTAGGGAAATTCTAGCATGTTTTTCCTTATATTTGCACCAATTCTAGAATGCTTTTTGACTGCACATCAGAATATTTAGTTGGAACAAAGTTTCGACCTAGCCTGCTTTTGAACTAGATGTCAGTTGAACTTTTCAACATCATAAGATATCCATGATGGGATGACATGACTAATTGAGTAACCTTGGTTACAGGTGCGATGTATCTTCCCTAAGGTGTGGTGTCTATGAATTCTTAGGAATGATGTTTTCCTGGACCAGGAACCCCAGAGTGATCGTAAATTTCTTTTGTTTACTTAATTCCATCGTTGGTTAATAATTTGTTTATTTGCTAAAAGCTTAACTGATGGAAAACTATTTGCCTAGTTTAGATATCTAGACTTTTTGCCTTGTTACATTTTGCTATAGAGAGATTAAAAGGTATTCCCACTGTTGTTGAACCATTAGTAGCTACCATAGTGGGTTCCATTTTTATGCAGGTGAGGAAGCAATACATTGAGAGTGCCTAATAATTTCTCATCTTATTGTTGTTTAGGAAATTATTGGAGTCTCCTACTTTATCGGTTGCCTTTTTTGTGTAAGATTCTACTAGGATTTGGTGCCTATTTAAGTGCACCTAGTCACTATTCTGGGGCATTGCTGTTGATCAATAAAACAGTTCTACAAAGGGTTTTTCTAGGCTTCCTATTTTCCTTGTGGATTCAAGGAATCCCTGGTGAATCTCCAGAGTTTATTCCCATTTTGCATCTGAATTTTTACCTTCCTACATCAACATTACCCTTTAAACCCAACCCATCCTATAAAACATTCCCCGAGTTTTAACTTTGCAATCCTTAGTGAATTAGGTGCTGGATTCTAAGAATGTACCGTGCAGTGTAAAAACAATTGATGAACTGTGTAAAACTTTCATGAAAGTCACACAAAACCTGGAAAACAAAAAAAGATGCCTTTCATTTCATCCAAAGGCACCCTAGAATGCACTTTAACTGCTGAGGTTCAGCTTATATGAAGATGTGTTCTTTAGTTCAGTTAAAATGCTGTGTTAGCTGAATGTATATTTCAAAATTTAATTGCTAATTAGAAGATGTGTTCTTTAGTTCAGTTAAAATGCTGTGTTAGCTGAATGTGTATTTCAAAATTTAATTGCTAATTATGATATATTTAATAACAAATGGTGAAGTGATGTTAGGGCTTGTGCAATGATTGCAAAAATAATGGCGCCAGTACACAACAAGGTTATTATGCAATTCATTCAGAGGCTGGTGAATCAAGAACATCACAATCCGGTTCAATGTAGTACACCACCAAGCCCTATTGCAATGTATGATCTCTTGCCAATTTTGTCTCATTGTTGATCATCATGGCATAATAGCCCTGATCTACCCCTTGCAGGAGACAGATTTGTTCTCAAACTAAATATATCATTTAAGTAGCTATGGATTACTTGATATCTGCAGATTATTTGGTTGAACATTTATCTATTGTATTTGAAAGAATACAAGGAAAAAGTGTCAAGGACTCAGAAACTAGGTTTCAAACCTGTAACAAGGCTATCAACCACAGGCCATCTCACATTTCCTTGTTAATGGAGTTGGTTCAATACACCTCACTAACAGAAGAAAAGAACACAAAGAACATAACTAGGTATGCACAGTGCATCATAGCTTCTATTTTCTATGTGGACATGGTATTGACAAATACCCCCAATGAAATGATTTAAGAAAGCTTAAAAATGAATACTCCAGAACATCTCATCTGTACTTATACCCCAACTAAACAAACAGAAAGAAGCTACTTGCACTCAGAAAACAGCATTATGCATAGATATAAGCATGCATTAGCACAGTGAGGAGGAAAAAATACTATCAGAAAAGCTTGTATGAAAAAGGAAGAAAATGGTGCACGTTTAAGCGAGAGAGAGAGAGAGAGAGAGAGAGAGAATATTTGTCAGTGTAACACAAAGAACTAAAGTATTACTTACCTGTCTTTGTATAAACTGAAGACTCCACTGGCGTGAATAAGGTCATAGGTCCTTGGGTATGTGGAGAAAGCTTCACACCTGTAATAGACAGACATTGTAAATAAATAACGCTTTATTATCACACATTATTATAGAAACTGGAATGAAAATTACAGAAACTGGATCTGGTCAACATAGGTCCAAATGATAGTGATTCGGAACTCAATGCTAGAAAAGACCCAAATTGTGTCAGTGGAAAGTAGATTTTGTTGGAGCTGCATGTTAGAGGGTACTTCACAAGCTACTTATTACGCACCAAATATCTAAGGATTTATATAATCACATCAAACTTCTCCTACATTGCAACATAACGATGGTAAACATCATGGTGCTTTGGAAAAAAAAAATGCCATAAAACACACATTAAAGTATCCAAAAGAAGAAAGCAGAAATTCAAATTTTACCAGTCATGATAGATTCCAATCAATCCTCTCTCATATATCACACCCAGTGTACTTTTCTCAGCTATAGTTGGCACCACATTCATAACCCACAGTTTTGGAGACTCAAGGGCGGCAGCAAATCCTCCCATCCCAGCATTCATATCCATAATGTTGCGATATCGTCCAGAGTCGATAAGCTTATTGATTTTCTTATAAGCATGTGCATGCTTTTTCCATTCCTTATTGTACACCTGGTATTTCTCAACAGAAACTCCAGGAACGGACCCACTAGCAACTCTAGGAGGGACAGCATTGAGCCTCTCTGGAAACACCTTCAATTGCCCACCAGCCACTTCACCTGAGCTACCACTATCAGGATATGGAGTAATGCATGCCTCCATTTTCTTGTACCTAGAAATCATAAAATTTGGGAATAAATCTAAAGCACAAAAGAGAAAATAAAGATAGGGTCTTATAATGGAGCAGAAGGAATATCATCCCATATGAGTGAGAGTGTGCATGTTGCATAGTTTGGCCAAAACACTTAAGTGAAATTTTAAGGCAGCCATACCACGCATCATCTGTGTCTGTAGATTTGCAAAAGGTAGCTCTAGAATCATCTTGTCTACCACGACAGGAATCAGCATTTAATCTCTTTTGCCAGATGGCCATTTCACCTTTTTGATACTTCTTATCCCAGCAAAGAAGCTTGGCAATCTCTTCAATCTTTCTCTGTTCCTCCTGAAGCTCCTCCTTGGGACGCTGCCATGATTTGTAATTATTCTTCCAATTGATGGGAGGTCCAGAAAGCACCCAGTAACCACCAGGTCTGAGAACTCGATCGACTTCCATCAGGTACATCCCGTCTGCAAAAAAGAAAAACTCATCACCTTAAATACTGCTATCATAATTAAAGGCAATAAACAAACACTTGATAGGATAAAGGAACAAAAGTAAAAAAAAGGCAGTTCCTTAATATGAAGTGGCTCTCACCATTAGCTCCCCATGGAATCAAGCAACGAGAACAGTGAGCCATGTCAAAGGCTCTGGATGGATATGGCAGCTTCACAGTACCAAAAACACCAATAACAGCAGGTACACCTCTTTCAAGTGCAAATTGGACCTGTGCTTCATGTGAGTCTCTCGGCGCAAATGACATGGCAATGACATTCCTGCTCCAGAGGTATGCACCTAAACTGGCAACCTACATATGTAAATAGAGAACAATATGAACCAAATGTAAAAGGATTATCAGCAGATTCACAGTTTCCTGCAAAAATATAAAGAACTTCACCATACCCCACAACCAGTGTCCAGTGCAGTCCTGACTGTCCCATTAGCAATTGGCAACACCGAAGCTAGCTGATCAATGTACTTATCTGCTCCTTGTGGAAACTGTGTTCCTCCACCAGGAAATCTAAACACGTTGCCCTCATATTGGACCCAATTCTGAATGGCCTTTTCGACAGTCAAGCTCTTATAGGGTGCATTAGCAAAGGGGACATAGTCCCGACTCTTAGGCCAAGGAAAAGGGGTGACATAACCTTTAGGAGCAGGTATCAAGCAGTGTAGCTTCTCTTGTTGAGGAGGACAGTGTCTCTCCCGATAAATCATATTTTCCCTCGGAAAAGTCATAGCACGGCCCTGATCTTGACAAGGGGTGTAATCAGTAAAACGAGAAGGGCACGGCTGATAGATTTTGGGTTTAGATTCAGAATCATCGTTGGGCCCGACGTCACCACCGTGATGGGTCTCGAAAGTGAGATTTGGAATGATATTACAGTCTTCTGTACTCTTAATAATCTTCTCGGCAAGAATGTCAGCCTTGCCAAATCCACTTCTTTGCCATGCACCCAAGATGTAAAAAAAACAGCATAACCCAGCTACAATTAATATTTGTATAGAACTCCTAGTTCTACCATCAGCTGAACTGCTTTTCAACGCCATCCTTGAGTAAAATAAATTTTAAGTTAACAGATCAGACAAGCTCGAATCTAAAGATAAAAACAAAAAAAAGTGTCTGAATTAGAGCGAAACAGAGAAGCTTACGGATCGCATGAAGATGCAGAAAATAGAGGGCGATCTCGATTTCAGTAACCTGTAAATGTTGAACAACAAGATCTCTGAAAAAATGAGTGGTAATATTACTAACTATTCACTAGTGGTAGTGGTGGGAAGGGGGTGCTTACAGGCCGTAAAATATTATTATGTTTTTAGATCCACGAAACACGCCTCTGTCCTTCAAGCTGCTCAGTTTGTTATGACATTTTATTACAAAAAACAAGAGAGATGGTTCGGTTCCAAAACGGGGACGGTGTCTGTTGACCCATTTAATTATTTCTCTTTTTAGATTTAATAATTAAGGAATTGGAAATGTTTAAATATATTTTAAAATAATAAATATTTTATAAAACAATTATTATAGTATCAAATCTTCAATAAAAAAGAGAGCGGAGAACGGGGAAACGAGCCCATGGTATACTCTTGGCCGAAAAAGGAAAACGGGACAGCACTAGCGTAGCGAGCGTGTCGTTTATTTTGACCTAGAAAACCTAGTAATGCCCACCCAATTTTTGTCTACCTTCAGTGTCTTGGGGGACGGCTTGGACTTTATAAATTTAATAAAGCATTTTGGAATTTCGAATATGTTTGACACTGTTTCAAATATATTTTTGAAAAAAAAATTATTTTTATTTTTAATTAAATTTTTTGATATTTTTAAATTATTTTGATAGACTACGGTTAAAAAAGATTTTAAAAATTAAAAAAATTATTTTTTTAAATAAATAATATTTTAAAAAATATCATAATCATATTTCCAAATAAACATACTTAGCCTGTACATGAAATGGAATCATAATTCTTAGATATAATTACTTTTTGAAAATTTAATGAGTTTTGGCAGAGCATCATGTCTTGAACTTGATTTAACGAGATCGACGTAGAGAATAGACCGTTAAAGATCTCTTGTCAATGATTAGATAAAATACTATCTCATACGCCGTGACTCGTCATTGGTAGGATTATATTTTTTCAATATAAAAAAATATTAATTGTATAATTTATTTTATTATAATATAAATTTAGTTAAAAATTATAGTATAATTTTGTTAAAAAATAAAAGAATAAAAATCAAAATAAAAAGTAGTATATATGATCAATTTCAATTGGATGACACAATTAAAACAATATATACAATTTATATCAATTTAAGGATAAAATTAAAACAAATAAACATTTTGGGACCGAAACAAATAATCAAAAGAAAAAAGACTAAAATAAAAATCAACATTTATAATTAGTTTTAATTGAATGGCACAATTAAAAATAATCAAACTTTCAATTAAAAAAATCAAGAATAAAAACGAAATCAAAATTGCAGGGACTAAAACTAACAAACGACGCACATTAAAGACCAAGTTGTAAGTTACGGCTGCAAAAGAGAAGAAAATATATAAAATTGTTCGCTTGCGCTTTATAGTACACCGGCAATGAACACACGCAACACTGGTGGATAGAAGACAGGGAGGTGAACCAGGAGACAGGCGGAAGTGCTGTTTTGACCGCCTAAAGGTACGACACGAGTCGCCTTAATGGAGCGTCCGCGTTGAACACTGCAGGCGCGTCTGGACAACGCGCCTGCAGTCTCTGAGGAAAAAATTAAAATATTAGTTAATTATGTTTACACCCATGTACTCAATCAAAATTACAAATTAACCGGAGTGGAAAATACCATGCTAACCCTGCTACAATGCTCGTTTTTTTCTTTTTCGGGGTTATTTCAATAGATTTACTGCGTAAAATTTTGGAAAAAACAAGAACACACCTGGGTCTGGTTGTATTATTTTGTTGTTTGGGGATTCTTTACATTGTTTTACTGTGCAATAAACCCGGAAATACCATTTATGTCCCTTGAAAATTTTGAAAATACCACCGACTCTGGGGGTTAAAAAATTTCATCCCTGGGGTAAAATGGTAATTTGATTATCGTAATGAATAGTACTTTGCATTGTTTTACTGTGCAACAAACCCAGAAATATCATCAATGTCCCTTGAAATTTTTGAAAATACCCCCGACTCTGAGGGTTAAAAAATTTCAGCCCTAGGGTAAAATGGTAATCTGATTATTGTAATAAATAGTAATTTGAGTCTATGTGAATAATGGCAAAGTCTACAGTAAAATAGGCACACGGTTTATTTTATAGTAATTTATTGTTTTTTTTTTTACAATTTAAGTGACTTGGCTACTTTTGTTATAATTGATTTTTTTTATTCAATCTTATATGACAATTTATATCTTAATTTATTTTTTATAAAATATTAGAGAATAATATAAGTCATATTATGGAGCCTCACCTATCAACTTGAGCTTTTAAGTGAGATAGTTCTTTATCATGATATTAGAGTTTTGTTGATCCACTAGTCACAAGTTCAAATCTCATCACCTCTATTATATTTGATAAAAAATAAACACAAGATAATGTGAACCTTTTGTGTAAGTTTCAAGTCCAAAGAGTTTTCACTCAAGAAAGTGTGTTAGAGAATAATATAAATTATATTATGAATTCTCACCTAACAACTTGATTTTTTAGGTGAAATGATTATTTAACATGTTAAAGAATAATAAAAATCATATTTTGAAGTTTCACCTAGTATTTTGAGCTTTTAGGTGAGATTGTTTCTTAATAGGAAATTTCAGTCATTCTATTTTATTTCCAACTGTTTCAATCAAAACCTTTAAAAACAAGTCTAAAAATATTAATAAAAAAACATTTTAGAAAACACTTCAAACTAAAATCATTAAACATGGACCAAGTGTCACAGTTAATGAATGCACGAGCAAACAGTTAGCGTTAAAATGTATTGCACAATTTAATACATTGAGAATATGTTTAATAATACAATAGAGATTGTTTTTCAAAAACTTTTTAGTTGGAAATGATTAAAATAATAAATTTTTTTAAAATTTTGTAAAAATTATTATTAACATTAACCTATCAAAACAATATTTAAACATAAAAAAAATAATTTCATATAAAAATAAAAAGATTTCAATATTTTTTTAAGACATTAACTAAAATGTAAATCCCGTCCCACTTTTATTACTGCATTTCACATTGTTCACTGGACACAATTCATCATGGATTGCTATAATAAAATTACCATTTCCTCCCAGGACTGAAAAATTTTAACCTTCAGAACCAGGGTTATTTTTGAATTTTTCAAAAGACATGAATGATATTTCTGAATTTGTTGCACAATAAAACTAAGTAAATAACCCCAGAAAACGACAAAAAAAGACACCTCAAACTGGGGGTATTCTTGTAATTTTTCAAGGGACATGGATGGTATTTATGATTTATTTGCACATTAAAACTATGAAATTAGCTCCCGAAAACGACAAAAAATTTTAAAAATATTATGAATGAGTACAAGAGTATATAGGTAATTATCCATTATTTTTTTTCTTCAAAAATATTGCGGGTGTGTTGTATGAATGTGGCTGCAATGTTTCATGTACACATGCCATTCAGGCGGTGCATGCACATCCTTCTGGTGGTCAAAATCATACTTTTGTCTTGTCATATGGTGCATTGACATGTCATTTTCCTCCTTGTGTGGCGTGTGTCTAGTTCTGGTGACCGGTGAAGCCCCGGTGGATAAGTTTACATTTTTTCTCCCTTTTCTCTCTCCTATACCTGGAAATACGCTTCAGTCATTACTGTTTGTCAAAGGTTTATCTTGATCCCTAGTCTTTTGATTTCGCTTTATTTACTGTTTTTTTAATATTATTTTTGATTTATTGCAATTGTGCACTTCAATGTCATTTTTTTGTGTTTTCTGTTATTTTTATTTGTTTTTCAAATAAGATTATCTTATAATTTTATTGTTTGTGCCATAATAATGATAATTTTTTATTGTTTTTTTGTAAAAATATCTTGATTTTTTTATTTTATTTTTCATGTTAATTTAATGATTTTAATTGTTTGGGTATTAATACTGATAATAATTTTAACTGTTATAATAATGATAACGTAAGGATGAATTTTTAATTTATGTTTTCTTCTTTTTGTAGATAGAAAATGAAGTAATTTTTATTAATTGATTATTGAAAATGTTATCACAATTTATATTTTGTTTTTATGTTGAATTTAAATTGAATTATAAAATGAATTAATCTTAATACAATGAATTCAGTGATGCGACCATATTATTTGATAGTTTCATCCATATTTACCTAGTGTTTTGCATATGTTTTGTGTATTAAATGCCTTAATATTCTTTGTTTTATGTTTTGAAGGTATTTTTGGATGAAAGATGCAAAAAGAAGGTAATTGGAGCTGATTGACAGATTTGACCTTCAGTCGATGTTTTGTGCAGAGCGGAAGCTTTAGAGATCGAAATGAAGTGATTCCAGTGGCATTAAAAAGCTAACATCCATATCTTTCTGTAAAGCTAAGTAAAAATAAATAAAATAAGGAAGATCATGGGAATCGCATCCTTCAAAGTCAAATCTTGCAATCTGCCAATGTCAACCTTTGTCCATTCAAACCTTCATATATCGAGCTACAGAGGTCTGATTGATGCAAACCCAATTTTGGTGATTCATGACTCAAAGGAATATAAACTCTCCAAATATCAGCTCAAAACGATGTCATATGAATGAGATATAAATTTTAAAAGGGACAACTAAATTCTACCAACTTAAGGAAGGACTATTTTGTAAAATAGATACTAGGGTTTTGAAGCATATATAAAGGAAGAGAGGGGCAAGGGAATTTCGGTCAGCACCAAAGAAAACACAAATCTTCCTCCTTCAAACCCTAAATCATGTTCTCTTCCGTCTTTTTATTTAGTTGTTCAATACACATGTAAGGCTAGACTGTTTTGCTTGGGTTGCAAGGACACAGAAACCTTCAGATTTAAAGAATTGCGAGATCTATTTTTACCTTAATTTTTCAGTTTATATGATGAATATGTTTGTTCTCCTATGCTTATTTTCCTATGATTGTTTATTTAATTGCTAAGAGCGGACTCGAAGTTATTGTTGTAGACAATCTATTGCTAAGTTTGATATCAAAACCGGAGTTGTGATATATGAACTTGTGAAGCAACTAAGTTAGTAATTGTAGCGGATCTACGTTATTAATCTTAGGAGAACATTCAATCAAACTAAACATATATTGTGGACAATTATGTTTCTTAATTGATCAACTTATCTAGTTTTTAATGTTGCCATTGAATCAAATTACTAGTGCTGACACTGTGGTTGTTTGATGGTTAGGGTAAGTTATACGGCGGATCCGTTAACGAACCAATTTTAAGAAGAGATAGATATTTAGAATATAAATTGATGTGTCGTTTCCATGATTAGTTCTGATTTTTGTAGGTGGATGTTGACTTGTGACCAAGGTTTGCTTTATTGATAAATTTTAGTTTTATATAATTTTCGCTTGGTTTGCTTTAGCCTAGCCTAAACAACTTTCAACCCCCCCAATTGCATAGCATATAACACAAAAATCATAACTAAATCGTCCTCGTGGGATCGACCCTTTGCTTGGTCTATATTATCTTATTTGATTTGTTTTAAGCTTGGGTAATTAATTTGTGCGACCGCGACATCGTAACATTTAGCAATTCAGATATCTCAATCTTCTTGTTTTTTTAATGATGATGATGATAATTTTATGTTTATTATTTTGTCAAAACCTACTTAATATATAAATTTTATCAATTTCAAATTTATATATTTTATAAAAAAAACTTGCACTTGACATGAATTCTATATAAATTTATTATTATAGTTAAATTTATATTATAATAAAAAATATAATATAATTAATTTTTTTTTATATTTAAAAAAAATATAATATCATCCATGACAGAATACGGGGGAATTGGCTAGTATTTTCAAATTCAAGGGGAAGAAGGGGACACGCGAGAATCCTGGTCAGAAAAGAAAAACTGGACAGCTCGAGCGAGCGTGTCGTTTAATTTGACCTGAACAACCTAGTAATGCCCACCCGATCGTCAAGGACCTGAGCAGATTTGTCATGCCCAACAGTAGTCACTTGTCATCTATCATCTGGATCTTGCGGGCCTTCATGTCTTTTATAAATTTAATAAAGCATTCATGGATCCAGAGGTATTTGAAATTATGTTTTAAAAGTTTTTTTTTTAATTTATTTTTATTAATAATTAAATTATTTTTTGATATTTTAGATTATTTTCATATGTCAATGTTAAAAATAATTTTTGAAAAATAAAAAATATTTTAATATATTTCTAAATAATTTTTTTTAAAAAAAAAACAGTTGATAAACAAACTCGTTTTGACTTGTCCACGTCCACGTCTACGTTGATGAGTTTATTGGTGCACTTGGAAACACGAAGACGTATAGCAGAATGCAATCGATGAACGAAAAGATGCAAAGATAACTAACCAATGGTAAAAATATGGAGCTGTGGGCGGGCAAAATCGAATTCTAGATTTTTCATTTTATTTATTTGAAAATAAATCTGATAAAATATGTCTTGTATAAGGTTTGCAGTGATTTTAGATAGAATTTAAAATCGATATGTACTTGGGATACTGAGACGACAGAAATATATAAAACTCAAAATAACTAGATAAATACAGAAAAATCAAGGAAACTTTGCAAAACATGTACTAATTAAAGTTTCGGGATCTCGAGTTCCAGTTAAAATATATATATTTTTTATAAAAATATAAAATAATTAAAATTTATTATAAAAAATTAAAATAATCAAGACTTTACTTACCTGAATGAATTTACAAAATATTCTTACGAGATAAAAAAAATGCACGAATTAAAGAACAGATAATTAAAAGAAAACAGACCATAATGGAGACATGACAGCCCAGTACCATTCAATGGGCTTCTGCAATTTGACTCGGCCTTGTTTTCCAAGAAGCCTCAGCTCCTGGGCCTCCTTGTGACTTCTATGTAATCTCATAGAGCAAAGAATAGAAATGACGAGCAACATTTCCCCCTCGCCCTCACCTCCT
The DNA here is from genome assembly GCA_015731905.1 of Salix dunnii. Classification (NCBI taxonomy): domain Eukaryota; kingdom Viridiplantae; phylum Streptophyta; class Magnoliopsida; order Malpighiales; family Salicaceae; genus Salix; species Salix dunnii. The sequence continues at coordinate 6,028,697 of CM027668.1, read as the reverse complement.
CTTCCGTTTTTCAAACAAACAGGTAAGATCTGTTAAAGGATACTGTTGCGGCCTCCTCGAGTTTGAAAATTTAATAAGAAAAAAATCCTTTCAAAACTATTTTTTAAAAAAAATTATATTAAATAAAAAAATTAATATCAAAATTAATTTTTTAATTTATTTAAATACTTTTAAAATGAGCTTCAATTATACTCTTAAATAATTACTTAATCCAAATAAGTCCAAATATTTTTTTTATTTAATATTATCCTATGATATTTGTATGCCCGTCCAAATTAACCAATCATATTTTTATTTTAATATAAAATAAGATAAGAATATAATATAAATTATCGTTAAGAACATGTTTTTTAAATAAATACATTCCTAACATGTAAATATTTTTTGAACGTGATTTTTTATTTGTGTAAGAGTATGATTGAGATTATTTTTTATTTAAAAATATATTAAAATAATATTTTATTTTTAAAAATTATTTTTTATATTAGCATATATTAAAATACTGTAAAAATAATTTTTTAATTTAAAATATATAAAAAAATATTTTTTTTAAAATACCAAACATGTCTTTCTCTAACCTGCAATATATCGCGGCACAGTGCAATAGTTGAGACTTTTATGACTACGAGTCAAAAGACACGTGAAAGTGTGTCGACCATCAATTGCCGTTGTTTGACTAATTGTTGTTTTGGTTCTATTCTTGTTTTATTTATAAAATAGTTGGCTGCATGCTGTTTTTATTTTTTTCTGCTCTTAAGAAAATATTTTTGAATTTAATAAAAAAATAATAATTTCAATAGACATGTAAATTGACCTACTTTTTTTATACAAGATACAGATAGAATAATAAAAAAACAAGGTTTTGTAACGCCTTAAAAATAAATAAATTTTAGTTAATATATTATTAACTAATATTATTATTTACTAACTAGTCAAAAATAAAATAGTTAATATATATATACATATACATAAAAGATGTAAATGTATATCAAATAATAAAATGATATAATATTATCTACATGTGTATGTGTTTATATCAATATCAATAGCAATGCGTGTATATGTCATATTATATTAGAAAAATCTAAATATTCTATACATTTAGTTATATAATATAAATTTATATATTTCAACCAGGTTCAAATAATTTTCAAGTCAAGTTTAATAATATTCATCCCCTATCCATTATTGATCAAGTATATAATCTTATATATTTAGACTGAGTTGGATCAATATTCACAAGGTTATAATTAAATTGTCATTTATATATTAAATAATCCCTACTGATATATAATTTAATATAGTGACAACAATTGTATATATATATTTTTTTGTTTTAGAAATGAATTAAAATAATATTTTATTGTTATTTAAAATTTATTTTTCATAACAATACATCAAAATAATAAAAAAAATAAAGTAAATACTTTTAAAAAATAAAAATAAATAGATTCTAAATAATCGTCCCCTCCTCTGAACCGAGCTAGGCATGGCATGGGCACAACCTCCGACGGCATAAAAGCATATCCGATAGTATTGTAATCGTTATCTGACATCGCATTTACCGTTATTCTTTTGATTAAGAGATTGTTTCTGTCGTCATGTCCATTTGCTTACGAGTTATAATTTCGTTATCCGACAGATTCTGACTGTGACGATTGTCTAATTAGCATACACCAGCTGGCACTTTCACGCTTTGATAAGGATTTTTTAATAAATAAATAACTCAGTAATTGAAGTGAATCAACGACCAGGAAACACTTTTAAGTCGGCAAGAAAACATCCAGTTAAACTTTAATTTCCCAAAATTTTATTATTGCCATGGAAAATTGAAAATAATCCAGAAAACTGGACCCTGTACAGGATAAAACTACCGTGAATCACATTTTTGCCCTATTTTAACATTGTATTTTATTATTTTTATTATTTTAAAATTAAAAAAAACATTGTTTTTAAATAGGCTGATATCAAAATTAACTTTTAAAAAAATATTATTTTTATATATTTTTGAATGAAAATCACTTTAAAAACATACAATTTCAATCATACTTCCAAACATACACTTAATATAGAGGTTGTTTTTGAAAATATTTTTTATTAAAAAATACATCAAAATAATAATTTTTTTATTTTTTAAAAATTATTTTTGACATCAGCACATGAAAATTATATAAAACACTAAAAAATTAATTTAAAATAAAAAATAAAAATAATTTTCTTTTATTTGTTTAAAGAATATTTTTGCAACAAAGTATAAAACAAGCCCAGAATAAAAATAAAACAGTTATAGAGTTCTATAGTCCCTTGGTAAGAAACGGGGAAGTAGATAACAATAAAATCCTCATTTTTAACAGTCCGATATTAATTGTGTTTAAATATTGTAATGTGAAATATTTTTTGTTTTAAAATATTTTTTTATTAACGTGAGCACATAAAAATTATATAAAATATAAAAAATACCAAAACAAATCCTTTTTAAAAGCTCTCAGAAATAGAAGTATAGCACTTCCAAATATTCATTAAACTAATAATAACTTTTTATTTATTTAAAGAAATTATATTTCTGAAAAATATATTTTATGAATACAGATAAATGAATAAAATTCTGATTGTTTTATATTTTTATAAAAAATACAAATCATAATTCAAACTTACAAATTTTAAATTCTTTTACAACATGCAACAACTCTTTATATGAATAATAACTATCTGGTCGAGAGAAAAAAGAAGAAGAATGGAGACAAATAAAGGTAGGTCCAAGGAAAAGGTTATACGCCACCGAGGTAAATGATAAATATTGAATTAATGTGACGTTGCAGCTTGCCAGAGGTAAATCACACCCACACGATCCTACAATTATTTATTTAAAATAAACGGCATTATATGACATTAACAATCGGCAGTAATCTGGTACAAAAAAAAAAATGGCAACAACGAGCTTTGAAGGTCCCTGTTCCATTCAATTTTTGTCGATATGATCCTCGTACAACAATGCTCTTATATATAGTCCCTCTCGCCTGTTATATGATCCTACTGTCTGACCCAACTTTTTTTTTTTTTAATTTCTAAAATGAAAAGCATCGGTAAAAAATAAAATGTAATAATTATGAATTTTCTAGCTGTAAGAGATAAAAAAAATATAACAAAAGAGAATCGTATTTTACAATTATTTTTTAAATCTATTTTTATATGATTCAAGCTGTCTATATATATATATATATATATATATATATATATATATATATTTTTAATTTCTAATTATTTTTGAAGTAAAAAAAAGTATATTCCAAGTTAAGGGTCAAGCTATCACCGTTAGAGGACAATTGGACAAAAGCATAGCGTGCAGAAAAAAACACAGTGTAGGGGCTTCATTGAAGAAAATATAAGTGAGGGATCATTTAAAACAGATTGAAAAGAACAGGGACTTCCAAGATCTTTTATCCTTTACAAGCACAGGCAAAGAAAAAATGACTCTCCTGCTTCTCTTTAGCTTAAAACAGGGTCTCTTAGCAGAGAGCAGGAGCGCAGCACCTCACCCCCACCACCAACTGGCATTGAGTCAGTGACCTCACTTGCTTTTCCCTTTTTTGTTATACTTTTATCTTTGTCTCTGTTCACCTTTCCTATCTTCCCTTCTCGAATCTCATCAGCTACTTTTCTTTTTCTTTTTTTCCCCCTCGTAGCATCTAAAAAAACCCCCACTTTTTGCTAAAAACCCACATGAACTAGGGTTTGTTGCCAGTGCAAAGAGCTTGATCCTTCACATTTCCCTTGACAATACAAATAATGAGCGAAATGGGGAAGAATGCGTTGGTTTTGTGTTTTATCTTGCTCTTGTTTTTTGGAGGTGTCACTTTAGCTCCCACTACTACTTCACCAGCAAGTGAGTAAGCTGCTCTTGTTTGATCTGTTTTTTGCTCATCGACTTGAAAAATTTAGCCCAATTTCTTTCTTTTCGTAGAGATTGTTGGTGGGATTTTCTCAAATGGCTTGTCTGCTTTAATGAAGTGGCTATGGTCTATGAAAGCCACCACCAAAACAGGTTTGGATCTCTGATTCTACCACCCCATTTGCTCCTGTTCTGTTCTGTTTTTCCTGCTGGTTTTGGGGCTCATGGAATTTTCGATGCCAGTGATCTCTACTCGTCCAATGATGAAGTTTGAGAGCGGGTACACTGTGGAGACAGTGTTTGATGGAAGCAAGCTCGGGATTGAGCCATACTCCGTGCAGGTGCTGCCCAGTGGAGAGCTTCTGATTCTGGACTCTGTTAACAGTAACATTTACAGGATGTCTTCTTCTCTGTCTCTCTGTAAGTGGGTTTTTTTGTAATGACCAGGGATATTGATCGATTGCCCTTGTCTTCAATGCTTACTTTCCTTGTTCCCCTGATGCAATTTTTTTGAGCGTAATGTTTATTTATTTTGCCTCTACCAATCATCTCTCATAACCTTTTCATTTCCTGAAACTTTGTATTAAACAAAAGACAAAAAAACTTATAGGCCATTTTTTAATAGTCCGCTTGTTCTATTTGACGCGTCTGATTTTTTTCTCAGATGTCAAATGATATATCATTTTCATCGTTTAAAAGAAAAATGCAATGCAGTTTTAGTGGGAAAAAAAAGTTACAGGAAGAGATGCTTGCCCGAAGTTATTTCTCTGGAAATAGCCTCGCGAAGTTCAATATAGATACCGTTTCCCTCACTGTGCATGTGGTGGATCGCAATTTACGCTCGCTGCAATTTACAAAGAAATTTCTTTTTCATATTTGCCTTAAACCAAATGTGCATTTACCATGCAGACAGCAGACCTAAGCTGGTTGCTGGATCCCATGAAGGATACTCTGGACACGTGGATGGAAAGTTGAGAGAGGCAAAGATGAACCACCCAAAAGGGCTTACTGTAGATGACAGAGGAAACATTTATATTGCAGACACCATGAACATGGCAATCAGGAAGATAAGTGATGCAGGTAGATGCTACCAGTATTCTGTCTGGGAGGGGTTTAAAGGCAACCTTAAATTTCTCTCAACATCATTGTGGGGCTTGATAATTATTGTTATTAATATAAGGCTGTTACTAATGTTGACTGTAGATGCTAGTTGCTGATATGGTTGAGAAATCTTCATGTAGGGGTTACAACAATTGCTGGAGGGAAATGGGGCCGAGGGAGCCATGTTGATGGGGCAAGTGAAGATGCAAAGTTTTCCAATGATTTTGATGTGCTTTACATTGGAAGCAGTTGCTCCCTGCTTGTTATAGACAGAGGAAACCAAGCCATCAGAGAGATCCAGCTGCATTTTGATGACTGTGCTTATCAATATGGAAGTGGTTTTCCGCTTGGTAAACGGCCTCATCTTAATCTTTATCTTCTATTATTTGTCGACATGTTCTGATGTTTAGGTGATCTCTCTTCTTTGCAGGAGTTGCAGTGCTGGTAGCAGCTGGCTTCTTCGGTTACATGCTAGCATTGCTGCAACGTAGGGTGGGAATGATTGTTTCTCCTCAGAATGTAAGTGTCACTTATTTTTCAATGAACTGTCATTTCCCAAATCCTTACTCCTTAGCACAGCTACAAGGATGCTTTATGATGGTCAGTTAAACAAATTATTCTCCGTGGAGTAGTTTGAACCTGCCTATTTTTTCCACTCTTTTGTTTACTTTATTTGTTTAGCTATCTTTGAAATCGTTTTCCCCTCTGCTGGTGAATGGATGACTAGATCAGATAAGTATTTGCAGAATTATGCTTCATGGCATTGCCAGGAAGAAATGAATATATGCAAATGAAAAACTAAATTTCTTTTAGACAATTCACTTCTTTGAGGTTAGCCATGCAATCTTAGTTCATTTATTCAGTGCCAAAAAATGGCAATGTTGTCTCTTGTCTGAAAGTAGTTCGGTCACAGTTCTCTGAAGAGCCAAACATAGATTAGTTGTCCAGGCAAAGGATTTATCTGCATTTTACCATCTTCTAGTACTCAATGGATTGATTGTTTAACCTCCTATTCTGCGCTCCTGGTGGATCAGGTTGTAATGAAAACTAGCACCACAGGAAATCCTTATCAGAAACCTATCAAATCATTCAGGCCACCTTTAATCCCAACAGAAGATGAACTGGAGAATCATGAAGAGGGCCTATTTGGATCCCTTGGCAATCTTTTCATCAGCACATGGGCATCTATTGCAGAAATTTTGGGAGGCATAGTTCCCAGTTTCAGAAAGAAGCCACCAAGCTATCAGTATCAAAACTACCAGCAGCAGCAGCAGCAGAACCAATCAACTTCTTGGCCTAAGCAAGACAGCTTTGTGATACCAGATGAAGACGAGCCGCCGCCTTCAGCAGAAACCAGAACCCCAACGCCTAGGAAAACCTATCCATTCATGTCAAAGGATACAGAAAAGATGCATCAATGGCGGCAAGGTCGTTCTATCTATACTGGGTGGGATGGAGATTTTCAGCAGCAGCAGCAGCAGCAGAAACAGCAGTATCATCATCGGTATCAATCCTCTACCCCACATACTTACTATGAGCAAAGCTATGAGAAAACCAAAGAGATTGTGTTTGGGGCAGTTCAAGAGCAGGACAAGAAGCGTGAAAATCCAGTGATATTGCCTGTCAATTATGGAGATCCGATACACAACCGCCACAACATTCGCTCACGAACCAATTCTCTGCATTAAACTAATGGGTATCGAGTATGTGACCATATCCAGAGATTTTGGAGGCTTCGGGAAATACTTGGTGCCAGGATTTATTCTCAGAGAATGGAAGTTTCTTAGGAGCTGCCTAGTGCCTTTTAGGGCACACTCGCTCTGGTAAAAATATTATAGTTGCATTACATGTGCTTTGATAAAAATTGGTTTTGCGAAGTTATGAAAATGCCTTGTTCCCTATGCTTCTAAGTGTATCGAATGCGTGGTTTACAATGATTTGATGAAGGCCTATGGACAGCAATTCATGAACCAGGCCGTTGTTACATAACAAGAAGGTACAGTTTGATGTCCGATCCTTTTAGGACGAAAATGAACCGTGTGATTGTTTTTTAAAATATTTTTTATTTAAAAATTTATTAGAATAATTTTTTTTTTATTTTTTAAAAATTATTTTTGATATTATTATATAAAATAATTTAAAATTATTAAATTTTTTAATTTAAAATAAAAAATAAAAATAATTTTTTGCCCAAAAAAAACTTCTCAAATACATTCTTAAACACCCTTAGACTCCAACTTCATGTTCATGGGCCAGCATCACCTGCTCTCTTGCTACAGTACCACAAGAAAAAGAAACTAGGATTTTGATATCTCTGAAGGTGGAACTGGGTTTCTAATTACTCATCCCTGAGCCCGGCTAACGTTAAGAATCATTAAACGCTCTCGTCAATTACAATATTTCTTTTTTATCTTTAAAATTTATTGTAAATTTTTAAAACTATCACAATATATAATATCATTTAATATATATCACTGATTTTTTTTTAATACAAATCAACAGTAAATTAAGTTCATTCTTATAAAAAAAAACAATAAATTGAGTTTAATAAATATATTCCCGAGTATCCTGAAGACGCGCTTTAGCTTCTCTTCATTTTTTCTATAATGTGAAAAGCTTTTATGCTTCCATTGTCAAGTGTTCTTAACAGATTAACTTGGGTGTTAAATTTTGTATTTCGGTAATCATCTGTGTACATGCACGGTCCTCCATCCTGGTCAATTAACACTTTTTTAGAGTAATATAGGTTTGTATATTGGCTTATGTTTATTTCAACTAATATTAGGAGTTTTGAAATTAATGATTATATAAGTTTTTAATATCTGTTATATTAATAATTTTAGAAATTAAATAAGAAAAGTATAGGTAAATTAACACCTTTGATCAACCTCATGGTAGTGTATAAGGAAGGAGATGAACCGAGGGTCTTAAATCTCTCGAAATTAATTTGTCAAAGCCACGGGTACATTAAGAGAAATCATCACCTGGAATAAGGCCCCGTTTGGCATTGCGATTAAATCTGTTTTTTTGCCGCTTTTTGTTGTTTTTTTTTTTTTTAAAATCGGCGGTTTAGTGTTTTTAGATCATTTTGATGTGTTGATGTCAAAAATAATTTTTAAAAAATAAAAAAATATCATTTTGATGCATTTCGGCATGAAAAGCACTTTGAAAAGCAAAAGCAACCACACTCTCAAACACCCCCTAAGTATAGGAAGAGATGTGAACGGCGTAGAACTGGACCCACCGGTTTTCAGCAATCGGTGCCTATATTCTTGCAGCTCACGACTTCGGCCCTGGCTTTCTCTTTTGAAAATATTTTTAAAAAATAAAAAATAAAATTGTTTTTATTTTTTATTTTAAATTAAAAAATTTTGTTTTTAAATTAATTTTATGTATACATATCAAAAATAATTTTAACAAAATATAGCCAACATCCCAGACCCTTTCAAAGAGTAGGAAAAGAAAGTTGAGAAAAATGGCAAGCTTAGTAATTCTAGTTTTGGGAGATGTAATTCTTCTCAATTATCGGGTTCATCTCTTTCTTGCAATTAGCGAATGACTGGTGAGATTATGGTTCATTTATTTTTAAAAGTATTTTTTATTAATAAATATATTAAAATAATAGTTTGTTGAAAATAATTTTTAATATAAACACATAAAATTATCTAAAAACATTGAATTTTTTTAATTTAAAATAATTTTTTTAAAAAATATTTTTAAAAAACAGGAGAGACCATTCCTCCAATGACCCACGTGAATCATGACCGACTGACTATGCAACGTTGACAAGTCCACAGGTAACCAAGCGCGAATCCATCCGAAATAATGGACAGCGCGATGAAGACGCTCAAAATAGGCCGCAAAATCTTGCAGAATATTTAAAATCATGTTCTCTTGATCTGCTGATAGCTAAGACCATCTACGTAACTTTAAACACTAACATTTTCCATCTATTACTCGACCTGTCTTGCATAGGAGCATGGAAAATCCATACGGAAATGGTACACAAGGAATGGATGAGGAGATTTGCTCCCTATCAGGTTGCCTGCAACAATTCCTTGATACCATACCCTTGTTGCTGAACAAAATCAACCAGACCAGAAATAGTGCTGGCTGTATTTCTTGATTCAACTACTTAAAAGGGCAAAATATTTATCGCTCCAAGCAAACTCGTTATTGGCGGCCCTGATATGAACCCCATCAACAATTGTGATGAAATCCAATAACAACGGTGGTTTAGAACCCCAAGATCGTGTAGACAAGATTGCTTGAGCCTTGACCAAACATCTAACAAGATGAAAACCAAGACTACGAAAGATTGAAACGCCACACCTAGAAAACGTGAGAATCTCTCAACAATCACGGTGATAAGTTTGGTTGTTTGAACGCCACAAGATTAACTTGATAAGTTATACGAGTTCTTTTAAGAACGAAGAGGAACATAAGACCTCACAAAAAATGATAAATTTCTGAAAACGTAATCTGTTTATTCATTTCGAAATTCCCATCTATATACTTGGAACAACCCTCCAAGAATAGGAAAAGTCATAATTAAAGCTTTAAAACAGCACAAACATCAAAATAAACAAGTCCCCACGTTTTTAGGCCTGTTGGACTTCTAGAGGCAACCATAAATAACTAAATAGCTAAATTCAATGTATTTTTTTTTTTTGGTAATAATCAGGGCTAATACACTCTTCTAAATTAAACGAGTAATAGTAGACCCAATCAGGTCATAATACAATCACCATTAAAGACCATGTTTAATCCTCTATTTAATATCTTGAAACTCATCAAATTCATGACATTTGATGGTCAGATCATGCTAGAAACGTTTTTGCATAATTATTAGCCTCTTTAATTGGTTTGATGATGTGGACTAAGCATTCATTATTATTTGAGCCCATCTTGGTCTGTTTAGAATCAGCTCAAATCGCTTGGATTAGCCCATTTAATGCTTCCTTGAAACGTTTGACTCTAAGTCTTGTAATTGGACCACTTGGAAGTGATAACGGGTCTTGCGCAAATTCATCCCCATCCGCGAGTGTATGATCAACAAGTCTATCTCCTTGGTTTGCATCAGGCCCAAAGTGTCCATCCAAACTATAGAAAGCCAAATTTGAGTTCCAATGAAGCTTAAGAGTAACCGTCAGAAGCAAGCTATCTACCTGAAGCAAGGTGATCAGAATGATGACTACCCCCGAGCTCCAGAAAGCATGAATTGTGATTGGGGTTAGAAGATTGCGTGTTCGAGTATATGAAAATCCCAGAGTAGTAACAACGGAGATGAATCCTCAGCTTTCTGGAAAAAAGGGACGTTTTGGAATGTATCCATGGAAAGCCAGTTACATCAAAATCAAATATCCACAGCTCAAAATGGTTCATCATGGCAAGGCCATTTTCTTAGTGACAGCACATAGAACTTTTGATCTAGCAACCAACGCACTCATGTTACGTTACACAGATAGCTAGCCAAGGAAACTCTCAATGAGCTGATGCAAATACAGCCACGCAAATTATTGCAGAAATTGGTGTGGCCGTGGGTAGCCTGCAGAAAAAGAAACGAAATATAAGGCTTGGAAAATGGAAAGTATATCACCAACGGAAAAAAACATTCATCTTCCCCATGGGTGTGGTCACATGGCGAACATAGTTGCTTGCGTGGAGGATTTACTGGTAATTATATTCTAACCGTTAATTCTTTTAAAAATATTATCTTTCAAGCTATTTATCTCACCTTAATTTCATAAGCACATAATGATTCAGGAACTTCTTGTTTTTACGGTCAAAACATGATTTTGATTTTTTTAAAATTGTTTTTTAGTGTGTTTTTGAATTGTTTTGATGAGTTGATATGAACAATAAATTTAAAAAAACTAAAACTAAAATTATTTTAGTATATTTTTCAATAAAATATATTTTAAAAAATAATCATTATTACAGTCATTTTATACTTGATCTATTTATACCATTTCTTTTGTTCTTATCTCTATTCTTTTGAATTTTTCTATTTTTATTTACACTTTTTTTTGAAGAATTATTATAAAAAACAATGTTTTGTTGTAGCAATTGCAATATTATGATATTTCTCCATTTTTTTAAAATTAACTTGAGATTTTACAAATCTTTATCGGCATGTAATCTTATCTTTAATTATTTTATTATATGTAACGATTAACTTTTTGATTCATGGCTATTGTTATATCATATATAGAAAAAACTTGTTAATATAGCATTTACACATATTCTTTTGTGTTATAAAAAAGAAATTGAACTCGTAACGAAGCTAGTCGAATAAACACGATGAAATTTTATTTGCATTAATTGGTGCATATTGCTCTTGAGTTGTTTAATTAAATGCATGCATAGACTTTTCACTTTACATTTAAGATTTGTTTTGTAAAACAAACTCAATGAGAAAGCATGCATGTTTATTTATTTATTTATTTTTATTTTTTTTATCAAATTCATAGCGTAGTACGAGTCAAATATCTATTTATCATGCTAGACAAAAGGATAACCTTCATTGTCTTAGAGGAACTCGATTTAATGACACTAATTTAGTATTTATTTTTTAATAAAATTACTATCTATTTTTAAATTCTAGAACTACCATAAAATTATTAATTTCTTCTTAATACACCAAACTAGTATAGAAGTATGTTTTTTAAATCTTCTAGGAAAGGGCTTTTAGTTTTGGTTGCTAAGGATTTATAGGTCTCAATCTCCTTCAAAACTTGTTATAGATCAACCATGAATCTAATGGGTTCATATATATATATATAGAGACGCGCGCGCGCGCAAGATTATTTGCCCGCGTGTTACGCTGAATTTTTTTTAGCAACAAACTGATTGATTTTATTCATGTTTTAATTAGTTATTTTAATATTAAATTTGTCAAATTGTAGGCCATTGGGATTTTTTTTTTCTCATTTTAACATTTTTTGTTTTGTTTTGTATTTCGTTATTTATTCTTTTAATATTTTGGTTCAATTTCAATCATTTGATTTTTTCGGTCCTTCTAGGCTAGTTTTTAATTTTTTGCTTATATTAATATATCTATACTCTTAGTTTTAACTTTTAATTTTAATTTTTATTTATTTTGTATTAAATATATCCTGCGTTAAAAATAAATAAATTACATGACAAAACAAAAATAAATTTTATTAGCCTTAAATAATATTTTGAAAATAACATATAAAATAATAATTATTATTATCACATAACTAATACAACAATAATATACCTCAAAAAATAAAAAAACTCAAAATTATAACAAAAGATTAAGCAAAAAAAATACAATAAATGATAAAATAAACAAATATTATTATCCCTAAAAAACATTTGACTGGCAGAATAAAAAACAAAAAGAAAAGAAATATTAATTTTTAAATGATCAGTTATATAAATTAAAATTTTAGGATTAAATAATAAAATTATATATTACTATCATTGCATAAATAATAAAAAAAATAGAATTACTTTGAAGAATAATAAAATGAAAATTATAAATGATAAAACAAAAGAAATATTATTAGTTTAAAAATAACATTTTACCTCAGGAAAAAAAACAATATTACTTTTCAAATGCTCACTAACCTAAATTAAAATTTAAATAAAAAATTCAACCCAAACAAAAGAGAAAAGGAAATAAATGAAAAGCTAGAGCTAAGAGCATATACATATAAACATAGAAACAAATATGGACAATTTTAGATTTTTTAAATACAATAAAGGAATTAAATAAATAATTTAAAGTATAAGGGCCAAAATAAATAAAAAAAATACAGAACCAATTTTAATCAAAGGATAAAATTGAACAAATCAAAGCTTCTGTATAGAAAATATTAAGAGATTTCAAACCAATCTGAAAATTAAAAGAATAAGAACTAAACTGTAAACAAATTATATAATCAATTTCAATTAAAAAACATAATTGCAACAAACTAAAACTTATATCACAACCATAAAGACCATACCACACAATTCAAAGACCAGGGATGAATGTGAAACAATAAAAAACCAAGGAGATTTACTTGTAATTTACTCTATAGGAGAGAGAAAAATAGAAAACAAAGTTCCACTGGTCACCGTAACGTCTCCAAACACTGGTGTATGACACATGCACTAACATGAGAAAGAAGACAAGACGACACATCCGATGAGACGTCAGAAGGATATTTTTTACAACTTAATGCCATTAAAAAAGAGCATGCAACATAAATTTTTCAATGCGTCAGGTGACGCGCCTACAGTGTCCTGAGGTAAATATTAAAAAATCAAATGACATAAATACCCCTGCAACCATTTCTTATATCTTGTCTGTTACGGGGGCATATACGTATTTGCATATTATTTGAAAATGTGCAATTCCCGAAATACCCTTACATGCAACTCCTCAGTTTTGTCGTATATGAGGGTAAAATAGTTATTACACTATGCGATGAAAAGGTGTAATTACTGGGACACCCCTTCGGTAAATCTTGATTTTGTCTTCTTAGAGGATATTATAGTTATTTTATTGTGCGTGGAAATATAAAAAAATAAAAAATACCCCTGATTTCTCAAGGCTAAAATAATTATAAACAGAGAGGCAAAATAATAATTTTATTATTACAATCCACAGTAATTTGAGTACAGAGAAACATTGATTTTTGCCATTAAAAACCGCAATCTCTTTATATTTGTGTGTGTGTACACACACTATATTAAATTCAAATAGAATTTAATAATATCTATATTCTATTGACTATCCTCTGAAACCCATCAACTTACAATATTAATTTATCATCCTATTTGATCTCTAATTCAAGGAGCTCCTAAAATAAATTACCAGGGAAAGGAGGGGCTTGAGATGATCAATCATCATTACGTCCTAATTTTAGGTTATTGGCCTGTCAAGAACGGCAACTTAAAATGACACGCACGTCAGCAAGAAAATCTTACTCGGGAAATCCGCATGAAATTTTTTTTTATCTCATCCTATTAGCCTATATAAACATGCTTTATTTTTAAACTTCTCTATATAATACAAGCAGTAATCATTCCCTTTTAAAATTAATTGAGATACACATCAGAATTCTCGTATTAATAAAAAAAATAGTAAAGAGTTGCTACCATGTTGGATTATTTAAATACAGAAAAAGACGTGCACTTGCTGCCCCTCAAGGTACCAGTGCCACACGGCATGCCACTTGTTGAGTCAGTAGATATAGGACAGCACTACTTTGAGGTGTCACCATCGCTATTTTTAAAATATTAATTATTTACACTATTTATATATATATAATATCTCTATTTATTTATATTTGCTTTCATTCCAAATATTTGTATTGATTTCATGCCCCACACAATGTAATATAGAACAAAACCCTCTTACTTGGAAAAAAATTCTATTTATTTATTTATATAAAGCTAATATACAAGTTGTCCTATAACACCACTAACCCACCAAACCTTCATTTTACTACGTGGCTGCAGGAAATGCCATCCAAGTAGAACCCTAGTTCGAGAAGAATTGAAAAATTAAGGGACCAACCTGTACTTATTCCACAAATATAAAAGGCGACAAGTCAGAACTCCAACAACACCAGTCAGGCCTGATTAGGAAACGAGAAAGGACTTTGAAAAAGGAGAAAGAAAAGCAAAATAAAATAAAATAAAAAGAGGAGAAGAAAATGACGGGTAGAAAAAAGACAGAAAAAAAAGAAGAGAGAAAAGTTGGAGACGTGCCCGCAGCCGCACCCAACTTTTGTCCCGGTTGGACGTGCTAAAAAAGCATCTGTGCAAAAATTGCTCCTTCGAAAGACCTTTCAAAGCTTGAAAAGAGGCCAACTGTAAGTGATCAGGAAACATCTAAACTGCCCAAGAGCAAGAGCTCCATCATCAACCACATTGTTCACTGTAATGTCTTTCTTATGATCTACTACATAACATTACAAGAGGTAGATGACAAGTTTATTATCCTGTATGAAAAACAAAAAATAATAATCAAACACTGTATACCATCCCCACCTCCAGAGTAGATGCATGTGGTGCACTTAGTGTATATGCCGGTGCCCTGCTGTTTCTCCTCAAAAACTCGTACCCGTAATTTATTACAAGCTTCTTCAGCATGCTAGAACCTTGCTTGGCTCTAACATAACAATGCCCTAGTATGTAAGCAATCCCAGCTTCCCTAGCTTCCATAAGCTCCTGCAACTCCTCCCTATCATCTCTGTTTATCTTCGAGCTATCTGGTACAATAAACCTAACTCTTTTCCTAGGTTGTATCACAGGCGGGGACTTGATCTCCCTCAGCTCTGAGGTGCCAGCTGACTCTATTTTGTCAACATCATCATCCCTCAATTGGATTCCATCTGTATGAGTACAGCATGTTCCAACTACTGTCATTTTGTCATCCTCACTCTCCATCTCATCCTTTGCACCATTCGGTTCAGCGTTCCCTGTGCGTATATACTCTGCTATGCTACACACAAGATCTTTCTCAAACTCCATGTCATCCTTGTGAACATCGCGATACCCATATCGCACAATGCACCTATATAATCTGTATTGTCTTGGACCAATGTGCCCTACTAGAAAACGTTCCTTGGCTCTAACATGTGGAACAGGGACAGATTTGATGCAGAGAAAGACCAGGACTTCGTGGAATGCTGGAAGGTTGGTGACGAAGTGGGAGAAGATTGCTGGGATTCCAGACACCAGCTCCGTGTGTATGAGGCCAATTCCTCGGACACGCACAATACCAAGGCTGGGACCCAAGCTAAGTAGCCAGTTAATGGAGACCTTGTTTTGGACATCAAATTCGTATGTTTTGAGTGTACCATAGTGCCACACACACATAACGATCAGGAATATGAGTGAGAGGGCAATAGGGACCCAGGCCCCTTCCAAGAACTTTATGAGGGAAGCTGAGAAGTAAAGAACCTCAATTGTGCCAAAAAAGCATACAAAGCATATTGCAAGGAAGACACTCTTGTGCCAGCATAAGACGATAACCAGAGACATCAGGCATGTTGTAACTAGCATGACGGTTATAACTGCCAAACCTGTTTCAAAATAAGCAAGGAATTAAAAACAGTAATGAAATTTCAATCAATCCTTTTAAAAACAGTAATGAAATTTCAATCAATCCTTTCACGCACTCTGATTTTTCATGAAGGACGGGACATTTAGAACTCTCAAGAGTCGGCAGATCAATATTTTGGAATACATTTGGATTAAACCCCATACCCTACCATTTTAGCAAACTAAATCTAGTTTAGTTCTTTTAAGGTTTCACTTAAAAGTTTTAAATGAATTCAGATGGATAAACCTAGATTCTCTTGTCATATGCTTGCTACACTACTGCACAAACAGTCGATTCTTGCACCTGCATACATACACTTGAATGTTTCATCACACAGACAGAATAGTCCATGGACTTTCACATCTAATGCCCCTGCCATTTGGATGCTAGGGTTCATTGATCTTTAGATGCATACATGTAGCATAATGGCCTCCTTGCTTGCTCCAGAATTCTTAGCACAAATTACTACCAGTACCATGAACTGGCCGGAGTAAAGTTCTTAGCATTGAAACTTGTATAGTTAGATTTGGAAAATTCACACCTCTCACATATTATCAATAAAAGATATTATCTGATTTTGAAGAAATATGGTCGCATTCATCAAGGCCAATCTCATGGAAAATGCCCTCTGGTATCTGGTACTGAACAACTAAATAGTAGACATGTATTTATGATTATTTGAATAACTTGCCGCAAGCTGAAGCTAGAACCTAAGTTTCTTGTGGCACAAAGTACGTTTAATTGAACAAACAAAGTGTGCATTAGATTGCTGTGCACAGAAAAGGACCGCACACTTGTGTTCAATACTGTTAATGGTCGTACCTGAGGCATTACCCAGACGTTTTGTGTCCCGGAAACCAATAGTAACAGCCAAGCACAACAGCATCAAAGTCCAGTTTATCTCTGGGATGTAGATCTGACCATGGATTTTGGATGATGTATGAACTATTTTGACTCTTGGGAAGCAACCCAGAGCAGAGCACTGTTTGATTATAGAGAATGTTCCAGTGATTATGGCTTGGCTTCCTACTACTGCAGCAAGGATGGCTATAACTAAAACTGGCCATCGTAATTTACCTGGAACAAAAATGCTGGTAATTCTGGTCAGTCAACTTGCATAATTATCCAAAGAACAATGCTATCTGTCTTGAAATATTTGTCCTGAATGAGTTTCCCAAAAAAGTACCTAGCCACTTGATGCTCGGTCTTTTGTGGGACCCACCAGTGAGGTCCACCCCACCAATGGTTCATATTATTCAGGAAACTGATTCAGAGAACTTATCTCAAGAAGAATAGCATTAGTCAAACGCAAATAATATAATATTCTTGGAGAAATCTTAAAGGTGCTTACCTGGGACAGATACATAAAACCCAATATGGTAATCATTATCAATAACATGATGCTGAGATAGGTAAGCAGCTTGTCCCATATATGCAAGAATCAACGATGGATAAACCAAGGAGGTGAAAGCGATCTGCAGGAAATGAAAGACTTTTAGAATAAGGCATTGACTAATGCAATCTCAGGTCATTTAATCCTAACCATATTACTTTTCTTTTACACTAATTTATTCCTATATTACTTTTTGAATGGCAATAACTTTTTTAAGTTCTATTCTTTGCTGGAAAACAAGGCCGTGAGGGCTTCTTCTGATATCATGAAAGAAAAATAAATTATGTATCTTGTCCAAAACTGTAGGAAGGGATATTAAGTTTTATTTTCCACAAAAGGATTCATGGTGAGCTAGAGTTTGGTATATGCTTAATCAAAGTAGCTTAGGAACTTGTTTTGTAGAAAATGGGATGTCATTATAGCTGTGAAAATCACCTAAGGTACTCTCGCAAGAATTTAGGAGGAGACAAAGAACTTGGTGGCAAGAGAAAAAAGAAATACCCTAGGCCACAACCCCAAACTAAACCAAAGCACTCATTAATTCCATTAGTCACTTGCAGTTACAATTGGACGATCAAAATCCTAACAAGGCATCGAAATAATGCAAGATAGGAACTCACAAAGCTCAAACCACATAAATGAACTTGCTGCTCTGTAAGAGCAAGTGATGCAGAATGAAAGTTGTGGATCTGACAACTAATATTGTGACAGGCACACCAACTTAATTCAGAACTGGAAGCTTCATCTAAGTAGAATCGAGTTCTTTAAGATTATATATACCTTGATTGATAATTGAGAAAAGTGTCCAAGATCAGCAAACATAGCTTCTGAGCCTGTAAACAACAACAACAAGAGGATGGTTAGCAAAAGATGCAGCCTCTTTGCTTGTAAATGGCCTAAAAAAGCAGTCAATCCGACAATACCTGTTATGCATAACAAAATCCCACCCAAGGACATCCAACCTCCTCTTTGAGTCTTCCTCAAAAACTTGTACATGTAGTAGGGTGATAGAGCTTGATAAACATGAGGATTCCAGTGTATGATGTTATATATCCCAATGGCACTGATGCACATAAGCCACATGAGAACCACTGGTGCAAACAAGAACCCAACCCTGTGGGTGCCATAATGCTGAAGGGCAAACAAGCCAATGAGTATGGTGCATGTAACTGGAACTTCCACATCTGCAACATTATTGAATTTTTCAGATGGTAATATCACAGTTAGAGGCAAGTCATTTACGGTACGCACACTTCCAATGGTGATAGCAGTATGAATGTGAAAAGAGACAGCCTCGTACGAAAGGGACTGCTTTTAAAACTTGGAAATTCTGTTTGGCATTTTTCTACCGGATGGTCAGCTTCGCTGTACTTTTTGCTGTTTCAATTTGAGTTTTTAAACATAATTTTTTTCCTTATTGAGCATCTTAGCTATGGAAAATTTTCCAATCAAGAACATTATTTCGCATTAAATTTTTTTAGAAAAAACAAAGTGGAGAGAGATGAAAAGTTTATCTAGTATGATCAGATTCTAGAGTTGTGCCAAAAAAATGCCAGTTTAGCATGTTAATTGGCGCGATTTTGCATAATTGACAAATAGAATCAGGAGATCCATCCTGCAGTTCTTCGATTTTGACAAAAACGATGCGTATTTACTTGCATAGACATGAAAACATTTCACAAGTTCTGGAGAGAAAAATCAAGACAACAGGACGCGTTATGAAGTTGACGAAGCCTAGGCACAAAGATGGGCTCCAAATTGCTTATAATGGCATTGAATTCCAACCAAAAGGTACTCCAATGACGAGAACTTCCAGAAGAAACCTTGCGAGAAAGCAAAAGCAGTAACCTTACCCACTCAAGCCAGTCGATAATTAATCTATCACACAGAATGGAATTGTATTCCATGAAAAAGGACATTGGAATTCCAAAAAAGAAAATGAGAAAAGAAGTGGGAAGTATCTTACATTTGTGATGCTCTTTTGCCATGGAAAGCTCAAGGCCAGAAACCGCAGAGAAAACTGTACAGATGGTATCCAACGGTCACACAAACAAACAGTTGGAACCTTAACAATAACAACAAAAAGTCTACAAGCTAGAAGAGATCGAATAAGTGATGATTACCAGAGAGAGCAGGGGTAAGGACACCATCACCAATGACCATACAAGTCCCAATCAAAGCCAGCAAAAGCAAGAATCTCTGCAACACCTTGTGCTTCTCAAGAGTAGATTTCAATCTTGATCCAAAAGTAGTTGTTGGGGTCAAACAGGTAGTAGCAGCATCCCTTTTGTACTCATAGAGCTCCTCATCAGCCACCTGGCAATTGGGGAGTGAGTTGATTCGGGCATGTCGACACAGCAAGGAGTAGAGAGCAAAGGTACCTCCTTCGCCATTATCATCAGCTTTTAACACTATAAACACGTATTTTAACAAAGGGACCAAAGTGAGTGTCCAGAAAACAAAAGACAGGACGCCATAAATCTCTTCATTTGTCTCGGAGTGTTGAATATCTTCAGCAAACGTGCTCTTGTATACATATAGCGGCGAAGTGCTCAAATCTCCATACACAACTCCTAGACTTTGATATGCCAAAGTTAACACTGTCTTCCATGATTCTCTCTGAAACACGCCCCACAAACAAACAAACAAAACATACATGATTCTTCTTCTGCAACGAGAGTTAATACCAATACTAAAAAAAAGAAGTTACCTTCACATGGTTTTGAAAAACCCCATTTTCCAGATCCATGACGGGACGAAGAGGGAAACTTTCACAGGTTGAAATACTCCTTTCGACGATCACCCATTTGATCAAAACTAATAAAAATGGAGGAGATTGAACTTTAAAAAATCATAGGCATGCAGGCCAAGATAAAGATATCTGGATTCTTCGTTCAGTTGAGAGCAGAGCACTAATGCTGAATGTCGACAGCAGAGCAGTTGAGCAACCACGAGTAAAACATCACAAGCAGAAACGTGAAATGCTAAAATAAAAGTGTTGCGTGCCTTGTGTTAAGAGAGAGAGAGAGAGAAGAGCTTTGAGAGAGACATAAATTAGGTAGTGCTTTCATTCCTAAAAGAAGAGGAAAAAACAAGAAAGAAAGAAAGAAATTAGGTGGTGAGGATTTTTTTTGTTTCCTCATTCCTAGAGATTTTCTTTATGGTAAATTACTTTTTTAGTCCCTGGGTGCTTATTGAAATTATATGTTAGCCCTTTTAAATCAAAATCTATGGCGTAAGCTCTCCACTCTCAGTTTTCTTGAAACATTGGCTAGTTTTCTTGATCCACCCTTTGAAAATTTAAATTCTTATAGAAAAATAGCGCCTTGCTCTCCGACTGAGCCCGCATAATCAGACCTGGGCGGGCATCTTTTGAAAACCCTGATGGCTTCTACCTCCTCCCTCCTAGCTTTAAGTAAATTATGTCGGGGTGGTGTTTGATATGAAACATGTGGTGAAGACTGCAGAAAAGGCAACACAAATACGTGCATCTGCAAGGACTGCTTATGCTAGGATCTCGACGAACGCAATTAAAATGTTTTAATGCCATTTTTCACGAGAAACATGAACTCGTCTTGTACTTGGGAACCGAGCAATGGAGTGCTGTTTTTTTCATCAGAAAGTTTTCTAACATGAAATAATTTAATTCTAATGATTACATAGCAGTATTTAATTGTGGATTAGGGTTTTGTTTACTCGTGCAAGTCAATCATTGTAACTGAAGATTTTCAATTATGTATGCTAAATGAAACCTGCTTTCATTCAAAGGATACCAAAGTAAAGAAAAAATAAACACAAAATAATGCAATTAAAAAACAAAAATAATAAAGCAAAGGGAATTTGAGAAATCCTACGTTCAGACAACGCTAACTGATCAACTGTGTGACCGAGTGGATATTTACATTTAGGACCGAGCCGAGTTCCATGCACCTCGTTTTTTTCTGTTTCCTGAGAAGACCTAATTAGTAACTTCAAATTCAAAGAATCAGATTCTCGTAATTGGACCAGAGATGAAGGGGTGTTTGGCAGCAGCATTCTAATCCACTAACTTGATTGAAAATGTTGTTAAAGTTAATTTTTAAAATAATTTTTTTTATTATTTAAAAATTATTTTTAATATCATCATATAAAATTAATTTAAAATATCAAAAAAATTAATTTAAAATAAAACATTTTTTTATTTTTTTAAATATTTTTAAAACATGATCTATTGCCTAATTCAATATCTATCATAACATGCTTAATTCAATATATATATCATAACTAGGATTTACTAAAAACCCTTGTAATAATTATTATATATCTCATCGGAGTATAATCTCTCAAGAATCGTTTTTTCGTGGACTATAATTTCTCGAGAATATTCGGCTTCAAGAGAGGGGAAAAAAGTTAGTTAAATACTACTCCGACTGCATGCCACGTCATTACTATCCAATCAATAATTGTCCATGTCTACGTGTGTGCGTGTGCTTAATAATTGCGATGCACCAACCACTTTAGGATACTCGGGATAGAAAAATATTTTTGAAAAAAAAATTATTTTTTAATTTTAATTAAAATTTTTGATATTTTTATATTATTTTAATGTAATAATATCAAAAATAATTTTTTAAAAATAAAAAAATATTATTTTAATATATTTTTAAATTAAAAATACTTTAAAAATCAACCTTAACAACACTCCCCGAACCATGCAGATAACAGAGATTAAAGAATGATTTCTGGAGCTTGCCAGAAGACTTCAATGACGAAGACTCCTCCAAGTTGCATGTGCACTGTGCATCCATCCCACAGCAAACGACACCTATTGACGCTGATGCTTCGAAACAGTAAGGATAAGCGAGTTAAAATGGCAGTGTCTTTAGGCCTTTGCTTTATAGGAAAAGACAGGAAGAAATCGACCCGTGTCTAACTATTTTCCCTACCACTAGTTTTGATTCCATTCCAGAAATGCTGCCATTGGAGGTCCTTGGCATCGGTTTGGCCTTCGATTTGTCTGAACAGTCTTCCGACCTAGCCCGACATCCCTCGGAAATCAGTTAAGTCATGGAAGCTAGGTTCTACGGTAACATACCATAGGAAATGATCCACAGAATCAATTGCTGATTCGAATTAAAACTTGAAAGGTTATATATGGAGATGACCATGTTAGAAGAAGGCAGGAAGCAATTCATCAAGAATTCTACAATACACACGGATGCAACTGTGATGCAATTATTGTTTTTCTTCCTTGTTTGTTTCCGCAAGTTTAATTTAGAGCTTCCAGTGGAGAGACCGCAACAGGTAGCCAACACCGACAAAAATACCAGACAATCTTGAATGATAAAAACGAATTAGACCATATATGTCATCCCAACTTGCAAGATGTTCATGTGGGGTACACTCATATTAGCAGCTCCAGCTCTACAGTTATTCCTCAAGAATGCGTAAAAGTAGTTAATAACCAGTTTCTTGAAGAAAACAGAGTTTTTCTTTGCCCTCACATCCCCGTGAGCCAGTAAATAAGTAAATCCCGAATCCATTGCTTCTCGAAGAGCTGAAAGTTCATACTCCAGACTTGGGTCTTCATCCAAGGATACAACACTAGAGGGGAATGCTGGGGAAGTTTCTTCGGAAATAGAACTTCCTGGGTCTTCCAGTCTTTGATCTTGCATTAAAGGAATCCTAAGTTCATCAGTCCCATCACCTGCAGCTCCAGAATCCCTTGACCTCTCGGAAACATTGTCAAAGTACTCGTTCAAATTGCTCTCGATGGCAAGATCTTGAGCCTCTCTTCTCAGAAACTTCTCAAGGCTTTCCACAAGAAGTTGCTCAAACACATGGTGACCTTCCTTTCTGACATCTTTGTAACCGTATCGGGCAACGCAGCGGAACATATGGTAGTCCTTGGGACAAACTCTCCGGAAAAGAAACCTTTCCTCTTGAGGAACTACTGGAACAGGGACATACTTGATGCAAACAAATACTATAGTAGATTGGATTGCTGGAAGGCTCAGCAGGAACTGCCCAAAAATTGAAGGAACACCTTGGACAAGCTCATTGTACAGCAACCCGATTCCTGGAACTCTTACAGTTCCAAGGGTGGAGCCCAGCTCAAGCATAAAATCCATGGAAATCTTCTCTCTTACCTCGCTCTGGTACTTCAACACGCTCCCATAATTCCAAGTGTACATCACACATAAAAAGAATGTAGCAAAAGCAAGCGGAAGCCAGCCACCCTCTAAGATTTTTGATAAAACTGCAGACAGGTAGATGAGCTCTATAGATCCAAATACTAACGGGAAACACAAAGCGAGAAACAAGTTGGTCCGCCAAATTAGTAGCATCACAAGTGTGACCAGCATGGTGCTCACAAGCATCACACCAACTTCAGCAATGCCTGCAGGTCAACATATGTTCCATTAGAAAACCCAGAATTGTAGGATTAGTAACAAGTATTTCCCGTCCCTCTATTCAAGGAAATCACTAGATTCACAGTGGGAGATTTCAAAACAACTCAACATGCTATATTGGAAAGCAACAATTTTTCAACTGAAAATCATTTGGCACCAGCAGGGATTTTTACACCAGAAAAATTTCAAAGGAAAATTTTGAATGTGGAAAAAAGACACTTTTTGAAGATGGAGAAGCAGGAAAATACTTAACCGTATGCGTTGGCAATATCCGTAGTGTTTTGAAAGATGGAAACCACAACGATGCACATTATCATTAGAAAATAATTGATGACAGGGATATAAATCTGGCCCATCAGCTTCCTTGAGGTGTGAACAATCTTCAGCCTTGGGAAGCATCCAAGAGCCATTGCTTGTTTAACACATGAAAACGTAGCAGATATCATTGCTTGACTGGCAATTGTGGCAGCTAGCGTGGCAATGACAAAGATTGGCCAGAACAGGCTCCCTGTTACTCATGGGATTTAGGAACTGTGTCAAAATTTGCATTAAACATGTAGACATTTTGATTTGAGACAATTTAGAAGGGGAATGAACTAATGTTAGTAATCATTCTAGTGGTAAGAGTCACCTGGAACAGAATCATAGAATATTCTGCCTGCAGAATCAGGATATTTCATTAAATATGAAGCCTGGCCCATGTAAGCCAAGAGAAGACAGGGAAACACTACACAAGTAAAGGCAATCTGTGCAGGTAGTAAAGAGTAATTAGGCGAGATGAGATATATGAAGTGAATCTTCAAGAAAGAGAAGAAATTCAGGGAAGCAAAATGAAACCTGTACGGCTCGTACTGAAAAATGCCCCAAGTCAGCAAACATCGCTTCAGCTCCTGAAATGACATACAGATTTCAACCATACTATATGACAAACTCAAAGATGGAATAAAAAAGGTTGGCTGTCATTTTAACTTTGAAGCAAGACTGATGCATCAATCACCCTTTGTACTTTATAGGTGCTGTCACCAAACCTAATTTGACATAATCAATATAGCAGCCCAATAAAATATTTTACACTTATCAGCAATATTTTAATTACCTAGACCACTGAATGTCTACACAACATCTAACATTAAAGGAACAATGTGTTACAAGAGATATTGAAGAGGCAAGCAAGCAAAGATTGAGAGAACATTCTCCTGTCAAAGGAAGCAATGTGGACAGTTAAAATCAGAATGAAATGAAGTGGATCAATCAAATGTCCGCACCAAGAACAGACATGATACCAGTACCTGTACACATCTATTCATTCAATGCCTGATAGGGATCTGTGTCCCTAAAAGAACACTTTAAGAGAGACTTTTTCACAGCAGGAATGATTGTTATGCGAGAACAGTTTTATCAATCATATGGAAACATTAGCACACCTGAGGTTCAGATAGAGTCATCCTTATACCAGGAGAAAATCAGCAGACACCTTACAAGCTAAAGTTATAAGGGTTAATTTATACATTAACACAGTAACCAGGGTTCCTAACCTGCTAGTGTGGTAGCAAACTTCAAAAACAATAAGCAAAGATGAGTACATCTCTTACCGAGGAAAGATGTCTCCAGTAGATCCAATAAGACCAGGGAAGCTGAGGAAGATAAGAATGTAGCTAACCAACTACTAGTGCTCACAGTTTAGGAAAGTACACACCTGTAATGCACAGAACACAACCACCAAGAGCTGACCAAGCAGCACTACTGTTCTTCTTGAAGAAGAAATAGATGTAAGCTGGATTGAGTGCTTTGAGGACACTGATATCATACTTCACTAGATTGTAAATCCCAATAGCACCCAGAGAAAAGAACCACAGGGCAAGTACAGGAGCAAACATGAAACCCACCTTCCCAGTTCCAAACCGCTGTATGCTGAAAAGCCCCAAAAGGATAATGATTGAGACAATCACCACAGCACCTATACACAACCAGTGAGATTAGAGCTGTTTTGGTCCCAAAATTCATTATTGATTGCATCTACAATAGCCAGAGAAAAGAAATATATTTGGAAGTCTCCCCATAATTGCATCGAATTTATTCTGTTTTGTTTGTTAAGAAGTATAAATGTACAGTAAAGCGCATTCTAATGAGTTAACTAGAAAGCTAATTCCAGCAATATAATGGATATAAAATAACTTCCCTCCTAACTGGGATCCACCCCAATATCATCACATTTATATAAAACTTGCTGTCTTTGGGCATGCTGGTCCAAAAAAATGAGCAGTCCACAATCTAAGCCTAGATTTCACACATGCTAGGGGAGCTATCTGACTGCAGCAACATTGCATGGCGAAGAAAAACAGGTATAAAAAAAACTTTAATCACATCACAAAAGTCTATGTGACCCATGATAAACATTTCAGTTCTTCAGTTCTTCCCTACAGACTTCAAACCGTCAAGTGACCACACATTCATCAAGAGAAGTTATAGAAAACAAGAAAAAAGACACCTACTTGTACCAAAGCCGGATATTTCACCTTGCAGACCACTCACAGCAGACATCACTGCATGAGAGATACCATAACTGTGCATTAGTGCCACCCAAGGCAATCAGAATTGATTCTATTTCACAAAATAAAATAAAAATGACATTGAAATGGCAATAAAATACTCCACCATGATTGTTGATATGTAACAGCAACAAACAAGTTCAAATTGATGCCTTTTCGGTCCAAAAGCACTTTTGTAGATTCACATGAAATGCATCACTAAACACAATTCTAGATTAATGTTGAAATGAAATCAGCGGAAATTTATATGGACATCATGATCAAATGATGTTTCCATGAAAGAGTTCTCTTAAACGAAAGCTTCCACCTGTTTGGAAGTTGCAACCACTCCACCGATCACATAGACAAGCAAGCCAAACAAAAACATCGTAACTGTGTAAGTTTGATTTTGATGAATCAGCACTCGTGATTTATCCAACAGGAAATTCTACCTGGTTCTTCACATAAATTCATCAAATTGGACTTTGACGAGAAATCCTTAAATGCGTACAGTTATGTAGCATGCACAGTCAGAACCTTATTTTCTTCTCTCTTTTTTTTGTGATAATCAGAAGCTTAGTTTCTAAGAGGCTATTAACCTCAGATTTTGTTTGCATTCACGAAATGTGTTGCAGGAATTTCTGACTTCTTATGAAATCTCATAGCTTTTGATTGATAGCACCGTCACTATTGAATATTTTCCAGTTCTACACGGTGGATAGAAAAAAGAAATCCACAAGTTGTAAGACCATATGCAATTAGAAAATTCCCAAACACTTTGCTTATGTGTATATACTGTCTAGTGGCTGGCTACCTGCCAAAGAAGCAACACACATTGATGTACCTGACATTGCAGGGGTTAGAATACCATCTCCTATGATCATAGAAGTTCCCGTCAGAACCAAAAGCAAAAGCAGTGTTTTCAAGGATGATCTTTTCTCCAAGGTCTCTTTTATGTTTAAAGCCCTTTCCAGTTCTGGAGTTGGCAATTTGAGCCTATAACTTGAAATATTTTCATCAGCTGGCTGTCGATTTGGCAGCATATTGACCTTTGCATGTCTGCAAATCAATGAGTACAGAGCAAATGTTCCTCCTACAATCAGAATTATTGATGTGTTAATCAATACATGATCCATGAGATTTCTAGCAATAAAGCAAGAAGAGACTGATCGATTTGAAAAGAGATCCCTTACCTTCCCCGTTATCATTTGCTTTGAGCACTACAAAAACATATTTTGCTAATGGAATGAGAGCAATTGTGTAAATAACTAGGGATAAAGCTCCCAGGACATCAACTTCTGACCTGATGGGCACCTTACTGAAAACATCAGTAAAGACATAAAGAGGGCTTGTACCCATGTCACCGTACACCACACCAAGAGTCTGGAAGGCCAATGCAAGATTTTGCCAAACTGAAAGGTCCTAATGTATCGAAGTAATGGTTCAGTAACAGGAAGAAGAAAAAAAATCAGATCGCATGGACTCGCAATTTTTTTTGGGTTCTAAGCACGGCTACAGAAAAGGTGCAGTTTATAGAATTCCTAAAAATTGCGCAAAGTATTTTTAGTATAACAAGCTGAAAAAATTTTAGTCCTCGCCAAATGTTTGTTAAACTAACTAGGAAGAATCAGACCATGAAAAGTTTTGCAGACTGTGTTGAGTGGTCATGAATTCCAAAGGTTGGGGTAAACAAAGCCAGATTGAATGCTCTTCCCCACAATCGCCACTGATAAAACCTCTTCACTTGCTCAGCTTGCTCCAAAACAATAGCCAATAAGTGGAAAAATTGCAAGCTATACGAACTATAATAATGGTGGTGTTTATCAATTCCCTGCCTTCATCAATGGTCACAGCTCACAAAATTCACGAGAAACTCATTGTTATAGCATTTTGCCCCAATTTACAACTACACAGGCACGAGCACATATCGAGGGGAAAGGATGATAGCCATTAAAAAAAAATTGTAGTTAGTAAATGGTGATGATTATATAGTTATGAGTACCTTGGAGCGGTGGTGATGAGCACCAGCAATCTCCATAGCTTCAACATCAAAAGAATCAACTCTTTTGGGCTTCTTAACCAGCCTCCTCCTCATAGATCCATACCCTTGCCCGCTATCATTCTCGTCAAGCAAAGACCACGGAGGTGACTCTGAGTCAACTTCGCTACCGTCCACCCACCTCGACTCGCCAACACCAACACCAACACCATCAACGATGCCGTCGTTACTACTACCCATCAACCTCACACTACTCTCTACAATCCGATCATCATCTCCCCCCATGTTTCTGCAAAACCACGCACTTTAAGAACAAAATCTATATCATATAGTCAGTAATCACAGTTTGAAGCAGTCATTGTAGGGTGTAGCTCTGGATTTTAGGAGATTCTGAGTAGCACAAATTTGGAGATGCTAGATAATATAAAATAATAACAATACGAAGGACTGTGGAGATAACACAACTACCAATAATAACTAACGGACAAAAAGCAGAGTTATTTTCAGACATCCTCACACCAGTAGATAACCTTCCTATTATATGTGACGGAACACGTTGGCTGGACCGGTGGATGTTTTATTTAAATAATATTTATTGCTGTATTAATTGTTTTTGAAAATATTTTTTTTTATAATGATTCAAGAAAGGACAAAATCAACTACCCAACCAACCACACAAAACCCCTACAAAACAGCTTCTCATTCTCTGTCAAACCCCGCCTCTCTTTTCTGCCCGTTCTTCAAACACAACTTCAACAAAAAGCGTTGACCCAATAATAAATGAATTGGAAAAGGATATTGACAAGACTGTATTCCATCAGATTAGCGGTCCTCCCTGATGGTCCTCTGCTGTTGCTGCTGTGCTACTCCATGTTGTTTCAGTGTAGTGTAATTCAACATGGCAAGTGACCGGATTTCTTCCCGGTTATTTCCTGTAATCTTGACAGGGAAGGAATCAAGTATCGATAGTAATAATGCCTTTTTTCGACGACGACTTTTCAGTTACGAGTCCATCATACGCTTCTTTATACCGAGAATATGCTATAGTAATGTTTGCCATATCATAAGTGTTAAACCAATCCTAAGCTGGGTTGTTTCCCCTCTCGATTGAATGCCCAGGAACATCAACTGCGTGTCGCTTTTTCTTAGTTTCATGAAAGATAATTGAAGTGTTTGTGTCTTGTTTTTAGTCTTTTGTTTTTCTTTATCTCGGTTTTGTTTTCTCGAGTGTTTGCAAAAACGATGCTTCATGATCGGACCTGGACAAGCTTAAAACCACTCTCTTTGTTTTGATTGATCTTCTTGTTTGCTATATCATATGGGTTTTTACTGGAATTGATAGTTTTGATTCGTTTCTTGACTGGAATAAGTAAACGGGTTTTCCTCCCTTTCAAATTTCACATGTGAATCACCGGTGATGCCAGGTAGCTTCATGCCGTGGTGATTTCCTTTATTTTGCGGTTTGGCAGAGGTAGAACACTGAAATGCTAGATTGACAATTAGGGTGTAGCTAGTAGCGTGGCTGGTTGCTTTTAAAATGTTTTATATTTTTTTAGTTATAAGAAATTATTTTTAATATTATTAAATTAAAATATTTAAAAACATTAATAATTTTTAATATAAAATAAAAAAAATATATCTTTTTTAATAATATTTTTAAAATACAAGGAATTGCTTTAAATAACTGGTATTTTAGATTTTATGAAAATTGAATTTCATATTTTAGGAAAAATCAAGTTGCATTGTTGAAAAATTTTCTAATAAATAAACAAATATTGTTCATATCGCTGTCAGGAATTGTTTTTTTGACTTGAAAAATAGACATTGTTCAAATCAATGCCAAGAACAATGTGATTTTCCAAAATTACTTATGAATTGAAGGCAAAATACTTAAGCAATAAATAAACAGAACAAGGGAGACCTGGAAATGATTTTAGCAAGGAATAAGATTTTGCTGATGTATTTGCATTTGTTCTATGCTATATTTTGCTTCTATATTTCAAGATTTCTTGCCTAATGATGCAAAATGGCTGCACAGAGATTTGAGTTTAAATTAATATAAGGCTTATTGTAACAAAAGGCAATGATTTTTCAATGAAGTGCACAATAGCTAGGATTGTTAATTCAATTTATTTCCATGGATATTTCAAATAGTATAGTTAAATTTAATTATGTGGTTTAATATTTTATTTTAAATTTAAAAATTATAATGGGTTATCATTTTTTCTTAAAATATGAATTTAATTTTACATGTTTTTTAAGTTTTAAATTCATTTGAACTAAAATTATCTAATAGTGGCTTATTATTATTTTTATTTTATGTGAGGAAACTCCATAGTCCAGAGAATATATTTTATGGGTCCAAATGAGTGAGTAAAACTTCAGCGATCTCAGAGTTTTATAAAAAATACACGTCCTAACTCGAGATATTATTTATACTCTTACAAAGTATATTTTTAATATTTTTAGATCATTTTGATGTACTGATATAAAATATAATTTAAAAAAATAAAATATATTTTTAAATAAAAAATACTTTTAAAAATAAATTTAATCAAACTTTAAACCAGGGCTGAGAACCATATCAAAAGAGGAGAACGAAAAGAGAAAAACTGAGGAGCTCTACGGGGTAGAAATGATTTGCGATTCATGGAATTTGTTAGGGACCAAGTTGCAAAATCTAAATGAAAACCAAAAGCTTTTATTATTGTTGTTGTTGTTGTTAAGAGGGAGGATCAATCTCGAGGTAGCCACCCAGCGACTCTGCTTCAAGGCCAAGGTAACCGAAGGTAGCCATCACCCCCTCAATAAGCGTAGAGAATGAGCCTAATTGGCCAACCACAACGATACGGCTCGAGGAAGACAGGCGAATCCGAACAAGCACGTCAAGAAAACCTCCGTCGGAATGCATGTCAAAATTATTCTCGCACTGACTGGTCTGACTTTTACCAAGTCAATAACGTAATAACATGTCTTCAGTAGCGAAGTCAGGAGGACAAGTCGAAGGTTTTACGAGGCAGGCAGGGAAAAAAAAATATATCAACTAAAAGGTCTACTTGATTACTTGATAAAATTTCCAAAATCTCGGTAATAATTTCAAGGTGGGTAAGTATCTAGCTCTCCCTGTTGAACCATTCACAGAACATAAATTTAAACAATAACTAGTTGCCGTATATCTCAGAAATGATGAACGCCGAACACTTGAGAACAGCTTCGAATTCTGCTCCTTCACTAAATCTTCAACATTCTATCATTGAGCTTTTGAGTCAATCACCTTCTTTGCAAAAGAAGGCAAACAGAAAGCCGCTGTATGCAACTGAAAATGGGAAGGAGAAATGGTAAGAATTGAATGGCAGTAGATAGAGAAAATTGGAAACATGGACGAACTCAAGAAAAACACATTGCCATGGAGCCTCTCACCTCTGAGTTGTAAAATTTCAAGGGTTTTGATTTGCTATGACTATCATTTGAATCTAAAGGATTAACTGGATGCTTGAAATCAACAGTGGGTCCCTCAGTCGAGCAAAGCATGAAACCAATCATTCCACTGAAACAAAAATCCACGCAGCATTAGCCCTGAAGAATACACTGCATATATGTACTTACTGTGAAAAGGCACAATGTCAAGAGCAACAAATACATCAAATAAATAAATCACAACTAATTCGGATAGCAAGGATCAGGCTGGAAAGAGATGGTTTGATAAGTAACAAGGGCCTTTTGTTCCGTGAGTGAGGTCAAGTACAAACCTTGGGTAAGTAGGAACAGTAGTCCATGCATAGTTGACAGAGCCCTTGAAGATCTGGCGGCAGTTTGCCACAATATCTTCAATGATGTTCATGTGAAGCCATATACTTTCTGCTTGTGTGCTCACAACTCCTCCTGGACGAAGAGCCTTTGCTATTGACTCAAAAAAGGGCTTCTCAAAAAGCTCCTGGGCAGGACCTGGGTGAGGGAAACAATATGGTTTGAAAGTTAAAAGGCATTAAGAGCTATTAAAAATGATTCTCAAGTTCACTATGATAAGTACAGAATTGCAGCAGCTTGCGGAGGTGCTGTTACCTATTGGATCAGAAGAGTCTACTATAACTGCATCATAAGTACCTTCAGGAACAGCTTTTAAAAATGCAACTCCTGCAAGTCCAAATACATTTGACTGGTCAATAACGCTAGAGAAGAAGAGGGGGAACAAGGAGGAAGCAGGTCATACCATCACCAATATGGAGTGTCACACGAGGATCCTCATACCCAACTGATACGTCAGGGAAGAATTTTTTAGAAACCTGGAAGACACAAAAAGAATATGTAAGGGACACTTGAAAATTTTTGTCCTAAATGTATATAACTGGAATCGACACAGCATACTTAATCAGAAGAACCAAAATGCACTACTTCTAATGAGATCAAACTCAACTCAACACTTATGTGACCATTAAAAATCTAGAAACAGACAGAGCATGAAATAAGCTTTTAAGTGTCCTACTATAAGTGTCCTACTCACGTCAACAACCATCTTATCTATTTCACATATGTCAATCTGTTCAACAGAAGAGTGACGAGCCACTTCCCGTAGGACCCCGCCATCTCCTCCACCAATAACCAAAACCTGTTGGAGAAAAAAAATGTATTAAGAATTTGAAGGAAAAAAAAAAAACAATTTTTAGTATCATGGGAGTATGATAAATAATAATACTGAGATAGAAAACTCAAATGGAGTCCAGTGAACATAAAACTACATCAATCAGCACAGCATCATCACCCCATATTCAACAGCATTGAATAGAAATTTGTTTCTACCCTCTATAGATTGGAAATTCTCAAAAGTCAAAATTCTTTTGATTTTCTCTTTCATATTCTACTTTTAAATTCCATATCCTCCGGCTATGGTTCTTAAAGGCTCAATTTGGCATGCTTGCTGCTTTCTCAGTAAAAAATGCTCTGTCCTGATTCCATCTTTGGACACATGTAAATTTGAATAACTAGCAGTAAAATTGCTACCACACCAAATTGTTGCTACATCTGGGTAAAAATGGAAAAAATAAACCAAACCATGCATTTCAACTCTAAAGTCTTATTCAATACAGCTAAATACGAGCATTTGATGGCCCATTCCCTACCGGCAAAACCTAATCATGTTAACACATCAACTACAACCTTCTTTGGGTTTGCAATCGAGCAAATGGCACTCATGATTGCAAATGCATTTCCATTCAATTCATTGATTCTATACCTTCTTTGGGTTTGCAATTGAGCAAAGTGGAAGGTGGGTGATCATTTCTTGATACGCACATTCATCCCTCTCAGTGAGCTGAATTACCCCATCTAAAACTAGAACCTTTCCATATGTTGATGACTGCAAAAAAGTAACATGATGCATATATGTTATATTCGGCACGTATAAAAAGACAAAAAGATTAGCACACGTCCGTGGTATTAATTACCTGAAAGACCATAACATTCTGATAGTCAGACTTCCCCTGAAATAAGATCTTCTCTACTTTCAAGGAATGCGCCTCTCCTACATATTTCAAAGGTGAATCTCATGACAAGACATAAAATCCTAAAACATGGGGTTCGGAAAGACTAGAGCAATTAGCAGGAAAATTTACGATATAGTTGGCAAAGATGACGGGCTTCAGGTTTGCATAGCATTACAGAGAAAAACGCAAAATATTACATGCGTGAAAGTGCAGAGCAGGGAAGGCGATGTTCTAGACGATACAAGGTATCCTTACTGAAGATTGCAGAACTAGCCTCGAATGAATGACACGAGGATTGCAAATTGAAGGAAATCATCATTTTGTTAGCAAATGCAAAGCTAGCTCTTTTCTCAGTAATCCTATTAGTATCAAAAATCCCACCACTTGCATGCATATATACCAGATTTTTAAGAAGCACTTGACATGAATGAAATTCAGAGACACACAAGGGACAGAGCAGATATCAGCCAATTCCCGCGAATCAGGTACAAACATCTAGAAAGTTATTTTATTTAAGCCAGTGGCTAAGAATTTATTAGAGCAATTGTTGGCCTAGACAACAAAAAATGCAAATTCCAGATTAGGACTATACTAAAAATTAAAAATAACCCTGGAAAAAAAATATCCCAGGGGTGAGGCCATAGACAAGAGCACCAAGAAGAATAGCAAATACTCAGAACAAAAGGACCAGCATGATTGCCGATCACGTATAAACAAAAATAATAATAATCTCATAGAAAGCAAACTGCCTTAACAGCCAAAAATTGAACTACTCGGATAACAACATAAAAACATAATCTCCAGTAAGATCAACAGCTACGCAAAACAGCATGAGCATATCATCTTGTATTCCAAAGAAACAGGGAAAAACAAAGGTCTTGAACCTTTTGGTGTTCCTGGTTGCTAGTAAAAGAAAAGGAGGCAAAAAAATGAAGCGGTATTGGAGAAGAGAAATACCAGGCCACATTGGGCTAATCTCAGAGAACCAGCCAGGAATAACAGAGGAGATATAAACGCTACTGTTGGCCTCTGTTTCCATGGCTTCAGTGGCAGCAGAGGCTCCATTCTCTTCATCTTCTCTTGGCCTCTTCATTGGCAAATCAGTAACAACACTCTCTTCAGCCATACAGACTCTCTCTGTCCTTCTTGCTGGAGCGCCACCTAAACCCTCCCTTCCTCGCAAGAAAAAAAATATTCCAAGTGCAAAGGAATAAAAAGGAGGAGGAGCACCCTGAAAGAGAGAGACCCAAAACAAAACCTAGTGAAGAGGTCAAGCCAAAGTCGAGTGTAGTTAAAGAGAAATGGAAGGGAAGCCGCAATCTTACCGTGATTGTTTTCCATTAAAAGTTTTTTTTAAGAATAAATAAATAAATTTATTATATTTTCTATATAATTATTTTAAAATAAAAAATATTATTAGAGATCTTATTCTGATTTGACGTATTTAAGAGTAATTCATTTTTTAAAATCATAATATTATTAGAAGTGACCGAAAAGAACCTCTCCTTTTTTCTTTTCTGGCTCCTGTCGCGTCTTGTCTTGAAAACATTATCTCCATATAATTTAAGCAGAGACCTTCCCTGCGATATGAATCAGGACACCAAGTTTATGCTGCTGAGAAAAATGATGGGGCTCTCAATTAGGGCTTGAGGACTTCGGGATGTGCTTCCTCGACTTTACCCCCTTTTCTTTTATTTTTCGAGATTCACACCTTTTTTCTTTCTATTATACAGCCTTTTGCCGGAGCATGGTGAGCTCTTACGGTGATTTAGGGTAGGTTTGGAATTATGATTAAATTGTATTTTTTATTTTATTTTTTAAAATTTAAGAAAGAAACTTGTATATTTAAAATATTTTAAAAAAATCATGAATTATAGTTTGACATTCACATGGTTGTCGTTTCTTGGTTCACACCATCTGCAAGGTGTTTTGTTTCTTTGTTTTCTTGAAGTCCACTATTTTGGCTTCTTCTTCTTCTTTTTTTGGAATTGGAGGATTTTTTTTATGTAAAAAAAAAAGGATTTTTTAAATATTTATGTCAAAAAATATTATTATTATTATTATTATTATATATTTTTAAATAAAAATTTTTTTAAAAAATACTCGTTATTATAATATCAAAAACCTCGTTGTATTTCATCTAATAATAACACATTAAATATGATATGATTTCTATTTTTATTATTAAAAGTCACCTTGATATATTTTTTTTGTTAATGGTGGGTACTTGTTGAGTATTAAAATAGTGAAATGCCTGCTTGTTGAGTGAATTAACCAAATAATATATGTTGATATTATTTGCATTTAATCATCAAAATAAACTGTCACGTTTCATAAACTAAAAGGTAAAAGTTCATCTCCTCACGTGTGCCCTCACTTTCAATCGTAACCGTTCACTCATCTCCTCAGCACAAAAAAAATTACTGTTATCATTATTTTGTATTTTATGATATTAAAAATAATTTTAAAAAATGAACTTAATATGTTTAAAAATAAAAATTATATTTAAAAACCACTGCCATAGAACTCTTAGACATTCAACTGGTTTGAAAGTCTACTTAAAATTATTTTTATTTGAGTATATTAAAATAATTTTTAAAAAATACAAGGATTAACAGCCATGAAAATTCGTGGGATGACTCTACAAAGGCTCAAAGGTCGCCTCGGATACCACGATTTGACCTTTTTATTATTATTATTATGTTCAAAGTTGATGGCCATGAATTTACACGTGTGAAGTGAAAGCATGGGGGGGGGAGGTTATGATGCTTTCGAAAAGTATTTAAAAAAAAAAAGATTTTTTGTTATTTAAATTAAAAATTTTAATATTTTTAAAATATTATTTTATATAAATAAAAAATATTTTTAAAAACAATCTTAAATAAAAACTGAAAGTCCTCGTAGTGGAAAAGTTGGTTTGTACACATGTTTTTAAAGACATGTTCGAAACCTAATTAAAAGTGAAATTCATCTAATTTTCGAAACTTAAACTTAAATGAAAAATGCCACCCATCATGAAATATAAAATAATACTAAAGTATTTAAAATAATGAACGAAAAAAATAATTCAAAATAACTCTAAAACTGGAAAAACACCAAAATAGAATAATAATAATAATAATAATAATAATAATAATATATCGATACCCGCTCTGTCCTCGTCCACGCCAAGAACACGCCTGCCGTTGGAGTTGCCCTCGGGCCCTGGCTGGCAGGTCGCCAAAACAGCCGAATTACTTCTTCTATTCAGCGAATCAAGAAAACACGAGCACAGAAAAAAAAGACAGTGAAATCTACCAGTATGTTTTTATACATATTATATCATTTATCTATTATATTCTTTTTTCTTAAATGATTATAACTTTTAATTTGTTTATTTTAGATAAATACAATTATAGTCCCAATATATTATATTAACTCTAAATGTTGTGGAAATCATTTTTAACGTTCACATTTTAACATGGACGCACCGCGGGCAATCACGTCCAGTGCTAATAAATGTCTTTTTTTCTTACTTGAAGGGGTGCCGTTGAAATTATAACTTTTTGCCTCTGTGACCTTGAATTTCAAAGGAAATAATTGGTGAAAAAAATATGATAAAAACTTGATTAAATTAGAATCTTCAATTAATTGATGTTAGCAACGTTATCAGTCTTGAATTTTAGCCCCAGCAAATATACTCTCTACATACCAAAGCAGTGCACCATTCCCGTCTTTTCCTTTCGAGCGTCCAATATTTCTGTTCTTGAAAGCAATCGGATATCCCTTTTAACTTTCAATTCTTGAAAGCAGCAATCAGATGTCCCTGAGCATTCCGCC
Organism: Salix dunnii; assembly: GCA_015731905.1. Classification (NCBI taxonomy): domain Eukaryota; kingdom Viridiplantae; phylum Streptophyta; class Magnoliopsida; order Malpighiales; family Salicaceae; genus Salix; species Salix dunnii. Next base: position 5,991,025 of record CM027668.1, on the reverse strand, counting down.
AATAGCCCTATCCAAAGCAGAATAGTGTCGTTAAAAAGATATAACGAACAGATTGATTGATAGGTTTGCCATAAAAATGCAATCGGATCAAAAGGCACATCATCGTAGTAGCTTTATGGAGATGGTGGGAAGGTGCATGTGATGAAATATAATTGAAATTGCGTTTTATTTAAACCATATTTTTAAAATTATTTGGTTAATCAATATAAATATATATAAAAAAAATCTTGGCTGTCCAAGAAAAACTACAGCTTGTATCTTTTCTTAACCAGCATATCACAGCAACAAGTGCTACATAATCCCAACCACGCACGAAAGCTAATGAAGAAATTCAATTGTTAGGTCTGATTTCAATCAAAGAAAAATAACAATTATTACACTCTCAAATGGAACCCGCAACGATTTCATAGCTCCTTCGTCGTTAAAATTGAGTTCATTTCTAACAAGAGCAAAAAAGTGTTCATTTCATTAAGGTAACAACTCTACTTTTAAGATTCAAATTGAAAACATTGATAGACCTAGTTTGCAATCCTGTTATGTTTTACAATAATGAGAAATCGAGACTAAAGATTAAGACACGGCAAGATCAGCCTTGCAGCCATGGAAATAAAAATGGCATCACATCCTCTATCATGATTTTGACCTCAGAGAAAGACCCGTCTCTACTTTCTTGATTTCAAAGATGAGCATCCTCCACATCTTGAGGACAAACATTTCAGCTTCATCATCTAATATAACCTGAAGCATCTCCAGCATTTGAGATGCCTTCACATGGTCTTGAGTACTCGATACAATGTAATCAACCAGCGTGGTTTCTTCTTCTCCCAAAAATTCTGTGATCTTCTTTGATATCCAAGGTCTCATTCTCTCATGAAGTTCATGCTGTGCGAAGCAGAACAAAACAATAGGAAAACATCATAAAGCATAATGGTTGTAAAAACTACGGATAATTAAAGAGAAAACGACACAATTTATTCCAAAGCAATGAGAAATGAGCAACAGCACGTAAACTGAAATGCAAACCTTGTCATACACAGCCCAATTTATCTCATATAAGAATAGCTCCTCCTTGGTTTTTGGGATCATATCAATCAATTGCTTCGCATCCAAAAGCTTCTGTTTATCTGGTGTCTTCACTTTATCCGATCCATGATCTCGGTTCCGGTCCCGGTCCCGTTCAGGAACCTTTTCTTTGTTATCATCTCTGTTTCGATTAATGTTGTCCTCATTACGGTCCCTTTCCCGCTGGCTTGACCTATCGTGAGAGCGCCTGCTTCTTTCTCGTTCTACATCAGGCTTCTCCTCTCTGGGAGCAACATTTGATATTCGCTTTGCGAATTCTGCAGCAGCAACAAGATTTGGTGGCTGTGCTCCAGAAACAGCAGGCTGAACAGCCTGGAGCTCCTCAGTTGAATAATCAATGGGAACCAGTGGCCTCATCTTTTTCTCCTTGCGCGCATCATCATCCTCCTCTTCATGGAAAACAGACAGGACAGCAGCTCGTTTTCCAGAGCCAACTAAACCAAATCCCAACTTTCTTGCAGGAGCACTACCATTATGTTGTGTTTCTGGTTCAGCCATTAATGTCATGTTTGATTCATCACCAGTACCATTTTGCAATACCTCATCACCTGCCATGCATAGCATACCACCTTCTAAACATTGGAGAAGTTTCATTTTTTTTTCCAATAAGGGATATTGGGGGACAACACACAACATTAGGGGAAAAAACGAAGAAATAAATACACATAAAGAAAGTTTACCTGCATGGTTTTCATTACCAGAATCACCATCATGGTCTTTTTCAATGGCCTCATCTTTACTTTCAACATCAGGTCCATCAGCCAGACTGGTTTTTTCACTTCCATTCAAGATATGTCCAGACAAGAGTTTCGATTCATCTCTCTGTTTCTCCTGAAGCTTTTCTTCCTCATCTCTCCTCTTGGACTCGGTAATTTCTTCCTCTTCTTTGAGCCTGTCAGCCAAGTCATCCTCCTTCTCCCGTAGTCTCTTCCTTCGTCTATCCTCTAAAGCACTTCTACGCCACCTTTTTCTCAAATCATCTTCTTCATCTTCCTCATCATGAAGTATCTCCTTCCTTCGTTTGCGTTCTCTTTCTTTATCCCTCTCCTTCTCATACTGCCTCTGTTTCTCCTTCTCCCTCTCCCTATACTCCCAATCTTTGAGGTGTTCCTCATATTCACGCTCAGCTTCCTCGATTTTCCTTCTTTGCTCCCTCTCTTTCCTTACACGCTCTCGTTCTGTTTCCCTTTCATACCTTTCAATTTCTCGTTCTTTTTCCCGTTTTAGATCCCGTTCTCTGTCTCTGTCTCTGCTTCTCCTGTCATACCCTCTGCTCCTATCAGGTGAGCTCGTTTCAGGTTTGTCCTGTTCACTTGCAGCTTTATTGTCACTGATTGTTTCATCATCATTTTTTCCTTCAACTACATCCACATAATCATAAACATCAGCAATTAACAGTGGAGGTTTGAAAAACTACCATCACAACAGAGACCAATAAAAGTAAAATGATAGTGTATCACTGTAAACACTCACGAATTCTCATGTCTGCATCACCATCTCTTGATTTAGATGGCAATTCCAAATGTGAATTCCCAGAACCATCTGCAGGTGCTAGTGAAGGTGGTGGAGGGGGAGGCAGAGGTTTGGTCTTTAACCTCTCTTCTATCATGCTAGTAAGCTTCTCTATAGCCTCTCGGTCACCTGCCTTGTCTTCATCGGTCACAATACCAAAGTTAGCAAGGTCGTGGTTTTCTTTGTTGCCTTTTTCACTATCATTGTTTGAGACCTCAGCAGAGGATTTGGGAGATTCACCCTTCTTATCATCACTGCCCGTTCCATCCTCCTTGTCAGCCTCTGCTACTTGAGTCTCTTTGAAATTCTTGGAGTTTTCAGTCTTCTTTTCGACATACCGCTCCAGATATTCTTTGGTTGCTTGATTAACATTTAACTGCCAATCATGGAATTGAAAGAACAATGATCATACACTAATAATTAGTTTCAAAAAAGTACAAAAGAAAATACAGAAAGATGACAAATGATTAATGCATCCATTACTTCTAATGAACGACTCCTTAAGCAACCACGGTATGTATGTTACACTACACTTTTATTTTCTAGTCACCATGGTACCTATTCCCCCTAAGAAAATGAAAACGGTGTTCAAGAGTGCTTCAAAGACTTACAAGGTCTATCATCATCCAGAACAAGCTAATTAGGTTCAAATGCTGGATTCATGTTTAAATGTGGTTGCATTCGATAATTACTTGCCTCTCCCAAATTAAATTTCTAATCTTATTTCATCCCTGCTGGCAAATCTTCCTTTTCCTTTTAATCTTGGTTTTGATCAAGCAAGCTTAAAATGAACCAGTAATTTCTCAAGGACAGAGAGAATTTACATTACATGAAACCAAACAGTTAACTTTCGTATCTTATCCACGTGAAATTCCATTGAAATACTGCCCTACCAAACTTGATGCTGAAAGATTCACGATTTAAAACCTCCTATTCACAGGGAAAGAAGCAAAGGACCCTTCATATCTTGTTAACCATGGATTTTATTATAATGACACTCAATTACATCTCTACCTAAGAGCACAAAGTTATTAGAAAGAGATACCAAATATTGAAAGTCATCACCGTTCATCTCATAATCAATTGCGCATCTAAAATTTGACAGCAAATAAATGAATAAAATTGAGAACCCTACATACCATTAGTTCTTGCCCATCAATGTTAAATTTAGTCAGCAGTCGTAATGCTCGAAGAACCCCTTCAGCAGATTCAAATTCACAAAATCCAAAACCTCTAGGAGTTCCATTAGCAGGATCTTGAGGACGTTTCCAACTCTTGACAGGTCCACAAAACTTCACAAAGTGCATAAACACAGATTTTGTCAAAATTAAAGCTTCAATAATTTGAGATAAACAAGGCTATGGGTAAAGCAAAGAGAAGCCTGATTGTACAGCTTAAACAGATAGAAATAATGTAACTCATGAAATACCTGAAGGAGAGACATCATAAAATCATTTTCCACAGATGATGCTATCTTGCCAATATAAACTGTGGTTTGTGGTTTCTCAGCTGGTGTCACAGAAGGAATTACTGGCCTGATAATTGGGTAGATAACTGGGCGAACACCGGGAATCCCAGGAACGAGGGGTCGAGGCACTGCTGGAACCACACTTAGTGCTCCAGGAGGGCGTGGAGGAAATAAGGGGCGAACCATTGCTGAATATGGGGAGGGGTAGCGCAGAATTCCTGCAAAAATTGAAAATAAACATCTATGCAGACACATCAGAGTAGGTCTACATATAAAATACAATAATAAACATTGATCTAACCATTAAACACATGAACAAATAATTTTAAAAGAATAATCAAGCGTTGTTACCACACAATAAAAGCATATTAGAGATGGCACCATAGGCATCAACTATCACCAGCTGAACAGATAACCTGAGGGAAACATAAAGAAAAATAGGATGGAGTTCATAAACATGGACTTGTGAAGTGGGCTTACCTCATGCATCCCCTTGCAAGGTAGTAGTCTTTTAAAATCATCACATGCACCAAATGTGGGATTTTGACGTGCAGTGACATGAGATTTGGAACATCTCAAGGGTAGAACAGAAGTAATAACACATTACTAGACTGTTATACTATTTGCAATTTTAGTTTATCATCATTGTTAGTTGTTCAGAGAACACAGGTAAACAACAAAAGAATAACAAGAGAGAGAGAGAGAGAGAGAGAGTATGGACGAAAGAGAGAAAAGGATTGATTGTAAATTAGAAGAATTGTGATACCTTAGAACACAAAGCCAAGGAGCACTCAGTTGGTAACATGTTCTGCGGCTGGCAATTCATAGACAGACCCATGAAATGAAAAGAATCCTTATAACTACCAGAACTAAAATAAACATGACATATGATGGTTAATACCAGATTTTAGGGTTTCATTTTGAACTGTTTATTCCAAAGAAAACAATCAAACGAAATATGTGCATACCAAAAAAGGAGTTGTAGAAGGTGGTGGATGTTGTCCCACTCAGTCTTAAAGAGCAATTGGAAGCCTTCCAACTTTTCTAACCGTATTCAATCAAAGACCACTGTAGGAGGAAAACATCTCGTCATCATCGATGTCCCTTTTCGAGGTTTTGGTTTCTAAATTCCTCCACTACCCTCTTTCAACCCTAACACACTCATCCCCATATAACTACCATGACTATTGATTAATTACCCTAATTTATGATCCACGAGTTTAATTCAAATCTAGTCATCATCAAAAATTCAAACATCGCAATTCAGTTTAACAGAAGAAACAATGATATCTCATTATTAAACGACGAGACAGACGGGCATATTAAAAAAAACTACAGAAACGAAAGGATAGGAGGGAGAGGAGGAATAACCCACCAGGTGGGGGGGCCATATTCCCCTGATAACCATTGGGTATGGGCGCGTAGGGTGGCCTCGGAGCCTGAACACCTGGCTGGACCTGATACGGCGGCATCATGGGGGGGACGCCAACGCTAGGGTTTTGATAAAATTGTGCAGCAGGAGGAGGAGGAAGAACAGAAACTGGACGGAATGAGTGAGGCGGCGCGTAGGAGGTTATCGCCGGTGTGGGTGTCGTGGTGGCATCGGGTTGGGGTGTTTGGTTATTATTGTTATTGAGGGATTCAGTTTTTAAGGAATTGGGGTCTGGAATAGCCGGAGAGGGGGTTGAGGAAGGATCCTCCGCCATGGAGAGAGCGTGTGTGAGAGAGAGATCTGTTGTAGCAATGATGTTCTCTCCTCTTCTTAATTTTCTTTTATGAAGTGTTTGTGTGCCCTAGATAGATATAGAGAGAGGTAGGAGAGCTAGCGAGATGAAGGAGGAGAACAAGGCAGGCTCCAGTGGAAGGAAGACATCATGCCCTTTTACAAGCCCGGCTCACTCTATATACCGGCTGATTATTTCCATTGGAATCCTCGTTCATCATTAACAAAAGTTCAAGCCCCTCACCGCACCCGTTTCTGTATTATTTCTTTAAACAATATAATAATAGTTTCGCTACTCACGAACTGGTTTGTTCTTTGTTGAGGGTTTTTTCACAGTTATCAAATTAATCAGGATTAAATATTTTTTTCTATTTAAACTGCAGAATAAAAAATAGACTAAAATGATAATTTTGTTATAAATACATAATTATGGGTGTTGAATATCCATCATTTTTTTATTTTAATCTCGTGGATTTCTGACCATTGAATTCATTTCATTTTCTTGTAAATAGAATATTTATCTTGTATTTTTAATACTTTGGAAAAATAAAAGAATTCATGATAAAAAAAATATTTTTGCTTTTTATTATTGTAATTTATTTTTGGCAAATTTTCTTTTACTTTTATTCATAAAAAAAGATGTATAGTTCAAGAAGAACTAGTATTGGAAGTTCTTGAAGAATTAAATAAATTAAAAACAATTCTTCTTGAAGAATGAGTATTACATGTTCCTGAAAAATTAAATAAATTAAATATAGTTCTTGATGAACTAGTATTTTTTAAGCTGAACAAATAACAGTCTCAAATGACCGATTTTACAAAAGAATTATATAAATTAAACACGATTCCTGATGAACTAGTATTTCTAGAGTTAAACAAATACCAATCTTAAATGACTGATTTTCCTAAAGAATTAAATAAATTAAAAATATTTCCTAGAGAATTGAGGAATTGAATAAATTAAATAAAAATCATAAAGAACTTATTTCTAAAACTAAATAAATAACAGTCTTAAAGGACCGATTTTTTTCTTCTTCATGATTTTATTCAATAAGTTAGTTCTTGTTTTTATAGATAAAAATAATATCAAATCTGAAAAAACTTGGAATTATTGCTTTTGATATCATTAAAATTAATTATTTTTCATAAAACATTGACATTGAGATTCATCTAAAAGTGATGAATCTATGAGAGACCATTAAAGAAGGAAATAATTTGTGGCGAAATCTAAATGAGAATTATGACCATAAAAAATTTATCATACTTCCTTAAACTCATTATGATTGGTTTCACCTGAGGGTGTAAGATTTCAAATCGATTAGTGAATATAATTTTATTCTTTTTAAAATTACCTCGCAATTAAAATTGTGTGGTAAAGATACCACAAAAGACCAATGTTAGAGAAAACATTCTATATTTTTCATGCCTCAAACATTGTTTCGCAACAACAATATAGAGTGAATAATTTCAAAAGATATTCGGAACTAATTCCATGTCTTGTGGCTGAATGAAATGACAAGTTTTTGATGAAAATCATCATCCCATGGGTTTTAAACCATTTTTTGAAGTGAATGAAACTTTTTTTTCCCAGAGACAAGGAAGAACCAATGATATAGGTATGGAAAAAATAAATAACAAAGGAGAAAATATAATCCTTCTAAAAGCAACTTATCGTACCACCGGAAATGGAGATATAATGAATAGTAACATGGTTTTTCATGATAAAGATTTATATTTAGCAGACAGTACATCAACACACACAATTCTTAGGGGGAATTAAGTATTTGATATTAATCAAATTTAATGTCACTACACTATCAGGTCTAGTAGGCATGATTAAAGGCTTTGGAAAAGTTAATATTGTGCTACCAAATAACAAAAAACTATACATCAAAGATGCATTATATTCACCTGAATCTAGAAGAAATTTACTCAGTTTTAAGGATATACTTGCTAATGATTATCATATTAAAACAACATATGAAAATAATATATATATATATATATATATATATATATATATATATATATATATATATTACTACACGTATTTCAAGCTAAACAACTTATACAGTGTCTTTCATAACTACAAATATTTTTATTAAAAAATATGTTATATTTGGGGGTAGGTACTTTAGCAACATACACATGTTATTATGATTTGTGATAGTATAATTATTGTTTTGCCTTCTGATGCATTTTAGCTCTTATTAGTTAATTACTCGTACTATATTGCAAGTTGAACAAATAATTTTTATAATTGTTGAGATTAAATATAATATTTATACATGTAAAGTTTTAAATAATGAAACAAATCAACATACTATATTATAACAACAACAACAATATCGAAATCTTAACATCTAAAATTATCACTACTATTACAACTAAAACAATAAAAATTATTAAATTACCTTGAGAAAAAAACACAAACAATTAACAAAAGAGTAAGCAAGAACAAGAACAAAAACTATTATTATTATTATTATTGTGTTGATAATGAAAAAACAAAATTAATTCAAAGAATAAAAAAAGCCTAAAAACTTCCATGGCTAAATATTATCTTTAATTTTTATCCTATTTTTTAGATTTGTATCGCTTAACATTAATATTAAACACAAATAATTGTCTTATTTTTTTTATTTGGACTCTTATTCTTTTTATGTTTGATTTAGTTTTGATTCTTTTTTTTATATTATCTTGGTCCTTTTGGAACAATCCCTTTTTTTAAAACCAAATAAAAATAAAACCCAACAAAAAATGAAACAACAAAAATTAAAAACGAAAACTAAATGCATAAATGATTAAATATGGACAAAAAACAAATATTGTCCAAGAAGGACTGAAAAAACTAAAGGAATTAATGTTAAAAAAATAAAAGAATAAGTGTCAATATTTAAAATAAAATATATAATTAATTTCAATTGAATAACAAAACTGCAACAAATCAAAACCTAGGGATCAAAAAACAATATAGAGATTTAAAAAAAAAAATTATAGTGTAACCAATATAAATTAAAATTTCAGAATGGGATCGAATAAAAATAAAACCCAACAAAAAATAAAACAACAGAAATTAAAAACTAAAACTAAAAACATAAATGCTTAAATATAGACAAAAAATAAACATTGTCTAAGAAGGACAAAAAAAAAGCCAAAAGAATTAATACGAACCAAAAAATTAAAAGAATAAGTGACAAGATGAAAAATAAAATATATAATTAAATCCAATTAAAGGATAAAAATGCAATAAATCAAAACTTTGGGACCAAAAAACAATAAAGGGATTTGAAAAAATATAGTTTAATTGTTTAAAAAATTAAAAGAACAAAAAACAAAATGAAAAGTAGCATACATGACCGATTTCCTTTACTGGGAAAACAAATAGCCCCCTAAATAAATATTCAAGATTTTCACCCTAAACAATTTGATTTTTCCAAAGTAACCCCCTTCTGATAGGGTTTGGTTGAGAAATTGACAGAAAAAATCCTACATATAATAATATTTACCATCCAATGTAAGACGAATTCCTTCTCCTTGACACATGCCAATCCCTGATCATTTTATATATATATATTTAGATCATTTTAAATGTTGATATTAAAAATATTTTTTAAAAAATATATATATTATTTTAATATATTTCTAAATAAAAAAAATATTTTAAAAAACAACAACAATTACCCTCCTAAACAGTCCCTTAGTTATTTCTATGTCTAGAGGCGCGGAAGAGGAATTAAGTGGATATGGAAGACTCTCTTCTATCAATTTCTGTCATTCCATGGTAAATTCAATGGTTTTACCGTTCAATCTGCGATGAAGTTCAGGGAGGCTTTTGCAATTTAGTACACATATTATGTTTGAAAGTTGTGTGTATATTTTTTCAAGTAATGTTTTTTAAAATATATTAAAATAATTTTTTTAAAAAAAATCATTATTGATATTAGCATATTAAAACGGTAACAAAAAATGAAGCTAAATAAAAATTCAGTTTGCATATGATTTTTTAGTATTTTTCATCTAATATGTATGAATAAGAGTGTTTTGGTTGCACTGAGCTTCGTTGTTTTCGTTTGTGATTCGGAAGCTTTGCACTGAAACCATATGTTTGAGCTGGAACACAATTTACAAGGCTTTAAGGCCGCTGTTGACAAATGGAAAGGCGAGCAAAAACGAGACAGGTTAGAAATCTATGACAGTGCAAGGAAGAATCTGTTGGCTCCCAAAAAAGGCCTGCTATTTGGTCTCCGGGTAGCAAGTTCACACAAACTAAATGCATTTCATAGATTTCTTTCATGCGGTTCAAGCCAAGGAAATCCTAGGAAATCAAAGACCTCTTTTTCGTTGTCAAATCTCAGGCTTGCAGTAGCTCTTACACCCTGCAATAAAATCGAAACATGTTGCCTAATTAAACCTCGGAAGTCTTAAGTGATAAGGAAGTTACCGTGAAATCTCCAACTTACTCGCTTGCCACCTGAAGCCCGGGTGGCTGGAAATAATCCAGTATCATCAAGCCGATATCCTTTGGATTCTGCTAGCAGTCTCATCCTGCATTCAGATATAACTGCCAAATGATGATATATGTTCATAACAATAGAGGTTCAATCTCTCACAAAAAAATTAACATAAAACAGAGAAATTCGACAATTTATTTGCAGGTTATCAGAACTCAATTCCAGACTAAATTCATTTTGTGAACTTCTTCTCTCTAGGAAAAAAAAAGTTTATTCTGTGGCTGGTAACAAGTAATATTGAGTAGTAGCAAAAGCATTTTGAAGCCATGTGGTGATTCAGGAAGACTCGATATGAAAATGATTTTGAAGAACTTAAAAAACTCCACCTTGTCGTATTTTTTTTATGATTTTTTTAACTGGCAAAAAAAAGAGAATAAGTCATCCTCCAAATAATGAAAGCGAAACGAATATCATAAATGAGCAGACTGATCCTAATGAATATCAATCAAGGAAATTCCCTTAAAAGCACCTAAAGCATAATGCAACAAAAAGAAAAGGCAACTATCCTATACCACAGCAATTGCAGTGAAGTGTACATGTTTTTAAAGACTAGCATTTCTCTCCAACCAGGCAAGTGTGGAGCTAAGAATCTAAAGTTAGAAGAGCCGAAGGACTTAATCTCTTGCGCAAACAAAAAAATTGTTCACAAAAGTGGTGGAATATGGACTAAAATGTAACCTTTTTCTTTAAAAGAGCAATTATATATAAACCTATAACACTTGTATGAAATAGCTACTAAACTTCAGGAACCTGTACCCTCTAGTTCTGCCCTGCCTTGGGGGGGGGAGGGCAAAGTAAAACTATCTTCCTCATCCCAAAACCCACAAAAGAGAATACCACGAAGCCTACCACTATTAGGAAATACACAAGCCAAGGAAACTTCCATTATTTTTCTTATTTATTTATTTATTGGGGGATGGGGGTTTGGATCACTCAGCAAGTAAAATCATACCTCCTGTTTACTACGTCATTCCCTGTCCATGCTACTAGTCCAAAAGCATATATGTCCCTTGGATATACCTATAAAACAGAAAACATCCAAGTCGGTCTCATTTACATAACAATAAAAAAATAAACAGCAAGATTAAAAGGAGCACTCCTAAAACACTTTCTGACCTTGCACAATCTAATGAAATAGCTGGTTCTACATAACAAGTAATAATTTAACCATCCTGTTACCTTAAAGTCTATCCGGTGCCGCAGTTCTCGCCCAGGATATGAGCAAAGCCCAAAATATGTGTCAACACCTGAATCAGTACCCTGTGCACATTATCACATGTTGCAAATGATAAAAGAATCGATCAAGAGGAAACAATTGAAAACATAATGGAGCCCAGAAAATTGTTTCCCTCTTCAGTTTTGAGCTTCCTCCTTTCTTAGCAAGTCATAGAAAAGATGTAGGAAGGGGAAAACTTAAATCTGAGCTTATTGTTTTAGTTCACTGTATAACAATTCATCATCTGCAAGTCAATGAACTAGTTTCAAGCTTTGGGTATTCCAAAAATGAAAGGCCAACTACAACTGAAATTAGAGGAGCCAGCCAGTCTCAACTACTTGGCTGTTGGCGCATCACTTAAAAAATAAAACTTAACAGCTGCTAATAATACAACAGATGTCTTGGACTTGAACATTTTGCCTAGAAAATTCCTTGATGGTTTTCATAAAAACTAACATGGCGAGTCCCTAGAAAGACTACTTTGGAAAATCTAACTTGAAAATACCCTTTATAAACTCATGGCCTGTCAGAGTCCTGATTTAGATAATTTAAGGGGGCCATCTATAGCTGAATAGTTTATAATCATATATATGCCTTTGCTGATACAGGCCAAAGATATCCACATCTAGAGAGCTGAAGTAAATTACAGGAACAAAATTCTGAACTCGAGATTCACAATTTATGGGAAAAAAAGGGGGCTTTCAATATCTTAGGTAAGAAAACAAAGATAAAACAAACTTTGACATCTCATGTAAGATAACAAAGACAAGTAAGCCTAAGATCAATTACCTCCTCATTGTGAGTACTGAAAACCAAATCCTCTCTTAGGAATTTCATATCCTTTAAACGCTCCACATATCTTGTCAGAAAACCTTTATGACTGAAACACAAAGGAGGACAACTTTAGAGAGCATTTCACAACCATTGATTTAAGCCTTTTCTTTAAATTCTGATTATCAACTCAAAGCCAAAACATAATCACTTAGAAGTTGTTTCAGTGGACATTACATTTCAACTTGAATCCATGAGTGGCTTTTAAATTCAGTGAAAAGCTTGCTTTAGCAAAAGTTGTTTTTTAACCTTTTTCTTTAAGGGAAGAAATTTAGCACTGGATACAACAATAAGGTTATTTTTGATAGATATTGCTACAAAAGAATTTTGCTTCATGTAATTTTTTTAACTACTTTAATACTTTTTCTTATGAATTAAACAAACTATAAGCCAGGATATGAAACATGCCCACACAAACACGTGCACAAAGAAAGCAAAAAAACAGATTCTCACCTTTTCCTGTCAGGGTGTGTAATCACAACGTCTAAATCACCACAGGAAGCTTTTCCACGTCTATATGATCCTCCACATAAAATAACGACCTTCAAGACAGGTATTTAAAACATTAAGCAAAAAGTCTACTTAAATGGTGAGACCATGAGACTAAGGTCTCAAGCCTTATGATATAGCTCTCAAAGAAATTTATTGATCTATGTCAGAGTAAATCTCCACAGATTCACCATTATCAGTCTGGCTTTGTCCTTGGGTATTAAGTTTTTGTGAGCTATGTCAATCAAGATTCAACCAGATTCTAAAAAAATATATCTGAACCTCTGAACATGGCCATGTCATTAAATAGATAAGAATTAGGTCCTCTGATGATTCAACTCATTCAAAACACCTAATCAAGCACAGTTACTGTGCTCCTGTGCCCAATAAAATCAAAGGCCGGCCTTAAGGCTATGCTCAGGAAGAAAAATATGACTGCAGCTTTCTAAAATTCTATGAAGGTCACTCAAGAACCCAAGACTCCTTAGCATCAAATTGAGGCTACAGTTTTTTTGGCAGAAGTAGCTTTTGGTTCACACCAAATGGCTGCAAAATGGTGGCAAAAGCAGATGTCACCACAAAACAGAATGGGCCTTCCCGAGTCAACTAACTTCTTAGGTGCTTTTGGATTCTTTCATAAACTAGTTCATGGCATAAAAGAGCTCACCCCAGGTAAAATCTCTTCACCAGTTTTCTGTAGCAGTAGTTCCATTTCTTGAACCTGCATATTTACAATTATTGTTAAAGATTTCTAGGGAAAAACATGTCCCAAACACTATAAATCATAGGAGCAAGCAGGATATCTCACCTCATGGCGTGGAATCCTTGTCTTAATATCATCAAAATATTTTAATCCTAACTTCTGTGAGTGTGTCAGTGAATCTTCATTCATCAGATCCTCTAGCATGCGATGCCCCTTCTCATAAAATTTTAGGGCTGTAGCTGGACCAATACCCCAAACTTCCCCAAACAAACTAATAGTCCGTACCTGAAAATTGTTAACTGAAAGCGTTCAAAGCAAGAGAATAAATGTCATGAAGGTAAGCAAGACACCATCTCCACGTAGAAGAATATAAATATAACAGAAAAAAGTATGTGCCATGTGGGATTGCAATTTCATGAGAAATATCCAGAATACCTTTTCATCGGTTTCAAAGTGCTCCAACTTGGATAATTTCCCGGTAGTGACTATCTCCTGAATCTGCATACACCCAGTGGCACCCATTATCTTCTGAGGGTGATTAAAAGACGAAAACAAATAAGAAGAACTGTTGTTCATAGGCAAATGCTGCTTTCATAACAGAGGTCCCTTGAAACTCAGATTTTTCCATAGCTATGTTTTACAAACCATATGGCATCATGAGATTCGGGAGCCAACAAATTTGATTCCCAGTGAAAGATTTTCACGCAGAGAATATTCGTATTACAGGAAACACAAGTTACCACTTGCATATCAAGCTTGAATAGTGAGAAGAGATAACAATAAATCAAGACAGATAGTGACACTATTAAGACAAGCAACAAGGCTAATCATTTGAACTTCTCAACAACACTATTAAGACAGCTAGTGGACATAGCAATTTGAATTGAAAGGAGCCCTTACATGATCCTGCATTGACTTTCCTATGCCAGGCAGATTTTTGACCTGGTCTGCACTCTCAATTTTAAATGGCAACTTCTCAACAACAGGAATAGCCTTGTAATAGCTGAATGACCTTCTATCATCACCCAAAGCTTTTCCATGGAAAAGTAAACACGGTCACCTCAGACCCCAAAAGGTAGTAAAAATGTGTAGTAGTAGGATGTATAAAGAGGGAAAATAAAGTCTCACCCCTGTATATGTTGATGAGTTTTCCAAATATCTCAGTTATGCTCCTGTTTAAATCAGGTGGACTGTACGGAAAAGATAACTGCAATAACAAACCTGGTGATATTGAGGATCGTTGATAATTCCCCCATGTGCCCTAGGTGCCAAAATTGTTGGAGGAAAAAAAAATAGTTGCATGTGCATGGACAGCCAGGGAAAAATAACTGAGATTCCATGTACCAATCTTAAAAGTAATTCTAAGCAAGTCTTACATCTGAATGCAGAGTACTGAAGGGTATTGGATTGGTAAGGGTGTGTGAGGGAGGTGAGCTGTCAGAACTTCCAGGACTATTCGGTACCTCAGACAAACCTTTATTTTCTGCATCTGATTTGAATTCATTCACGTCAGATTTGATTTTTTCGTTGTGAGGTGATAGTTCATCGGCACTGGAAGTGTTCTCACTGACTGATTTCAAAACCAAAGACTTGTCTTTTGTATTCTTTCCTTCCATGTCAACTAGAAGATGATATTGATACTCGGAAACCTTTTCCCCGGATCTCAAACTGTCCTCTAGCCATTGATAGAGGAGAACCCTCTGCCAAAAAAAGAGATTAATTAATTAAACCTTGAAATCACCTCTCTTCTACCATTGAATTTGTAGGTTTCAAACCTCTAATCCACCTTCACCAAGCCGTTTCATCTAATCATAAAAATGGCATAAAACATAATTCTAAACAATTGAATTAATTGCACTATAACCTTTCTTGTCAATTGGTAAAATTCACATCAAAAAATTACCCCAAGGCCCAAGGGGCAAAAGCCATTATACGAACGGAAACTCACAAGCACAAACAACTGGTGCATTAACAAGAAATTATTGGATACTCTGAAAGACATTTGAAGAAATAAACTCACTGGTTTAAAGAATTTTAGAAGTTGTTCATCCAATTGTTGAAGGGCCTGTGAATTAAGAGCAAAAACATGAGTAACTTTCTTCGATAAGCGCCCCTCAGTAATAGCACCCATTTGGACCAGCTTCTGCTTCCAAATCTACAATATCCAATACTAAATTAAATCCTGCTTAACGCCACTTTTAATTCCAAAAAAATAAAAGAGAAGAAAACACAGAAAACCTCTAAGCGACGTGACTGGACTCCAGTTTCTACCAAAAACACAACCATTCCAGAGAACATTCCCTGGGGGTCGATTGAAGGACTTTTCTTTCGCTTTGGCGCCATATCATTGATGATACGGAGCGTGTTGTTGGTGTGAGATTCTTTCTACCGCTCCTCCCCTCCAATTGACTTTAGTTTCACTGCTCTTCTGCTGCTGCTGCTACAAGGACACCGCGCCCTCACTTCATGCCCAACTGCAGCGACGCGTGGAAAATGCTTGCATGAACACGCACCAGCCGACAAGGCTTTCTACGTCACACGACAAGACTATGCCCGTTATAAGAAAATTTTCATTTGCACTGAAGGTTTCGTTGAGAATTTATTTCTTTTTTCCAATTTCTTTTGGTTGGGCAACACCTGTTGAGAATATTAAACCTAACATCTGTGATTGGATTTGGATCTGTCTCTTATTATGATAGAATGATACTGAACATCTGTGACATTCAAATCATCCATTTAAAATGAAGAGATTCTATGTTTGTTCTATAACCTAACATCAAGAAATTATAATCACGAGCCGTTAAACTCAAGCAGTTAGATACGTGCACGCCAGACAAAAAAAAAAAAAAAATAGTCTGTGTTTTTCTATTTCGTCGTTAATAAAATTACTATTTTATTTCATGGCTGAAAAACATTAACCCCACCATTAAGGTTATCTTTTATATTTTCAGGATGGTATTTTTTATTTTTTTACATAATAAAAATATAATTTTATCTCTGTGAAAAAAACGCTAAATGGTGTGGTGTTTTTAGTTTTTTATAAATGTGTGTGCAGTAAAATTACAAAACTATCCTTAGAAAAAGAAGAAGAAGCCTAGAGTCCGGGTTAGTGTGGTACATTCACCTCTAGTTTTTTCGTGGTTATCACTGAGTACATGGGTATATAAGTAATTTATTATTTTAATATTATTATTTTCTACAACATTGTAGGTACGTTATACGAACACCCCTGCAGTGTTTCACGCACACATGTCGCTTGATGCATCACATGTCCTCTATCTCCTGGTGCAGCGCATGTCATGGAAAGGTGATCGTGGAATCGCCAATGTATAATTTTTCTCCCCTTTCTCTTTCCTACTTCCAAAAAATACAGTACGGTCCTTCATATTGTTAGTTTGTTCATTTTGATCCCTAGACTTTTGATTTCATTTTTCTTACCAATTTCTTCAATGCAACTTTTGATTATATTCAATTATACCTCTGAATTAAAATTGATTATATTTAGTACATTTCATTTCAGTTATTGATCTTTTGATTTTTAGTTCCTTTAATATTTGTGATTCGTAGGTTTTAATTTATTATAATTTTATCTTCCAATTGAGGGGGGTTTCTTATACTTTGGCTGATTGAAAAACGAAAAGACGCTCGAGGGAGGAAAAATAAAATATAAAAAAGCACAATAAGCGAGACCATTGCGAAACCTCTCTGAGAAAAGAAGTGAGAGAAGAAGAAGATAAGGCAGGCAGACGATGGCTTCTTGCAGCAAAGCTATCTTTTCTTCAAAATTAGATATATGCTCTCCTTTCCCTTATCGTTCTTCTCTTTCATTCCCCCCTAACTTTTCTTCAACTACTTTCTTCGCATTCGGTCAGTTGAAAGCAGTAAGTCTAAGATACTCCTCTGATTTACGACCGTCCTCCTCAATCATCAACGAAGCACAGACACAGCCAAGAAGGCACATTTGCAGAGCAGCTGAATACAAGTTCCCAGATCCAATTCCCGAATTCGCTGTTGCTGTAAGTTCAACACCAAGCATTCTTGCTGCCTTTTCTTTTGTGTGTTGGATAATATTAAACCTGTGATGCGCCGTGTTTTAATTTTACGTTCTGGTTCAGGAGACAGAAAAGTTTAAGACCCATCTGTTCAAAAAGCTTACCAAGAAAGATATTTACGGAGACTCGCTTGAAGATGTTGTAGGAATCTGCACTGAGGTAGTTTACTTAATCTCTCTCCTAACCTCGCCAAGTCGACCTTCTTGGAGAGAGTAAAACAATCATATGCAGTCTTACTGGTATTCGTATATAAATTGTTTCATATTTGAAGTTCGTTACCCTGTTTTAGGTTTTAGTACTTTTAATTCTCTTTGCCTTTGACCAGTTCAAGCTAAGTGCTAAAAGTTTGTTACTTATACGTTGGATAATTTTAGTATAAGGTTAATACAAATTCTTCGAAAATCTTTTTTTCTTTTTTTGTGGGCTTGACGTTGACAATAGATGTAGCCAGCATTGATTTTTCTGCATAGACTCAATTTAAACAAATTGCAAGCACAACTGCTTATCCAGAACCTACAGCAAAGCTCGCATTATTTTCTGGAGGCTGAATTTACCACTACTAATAGATGCAGTGTGATAAAAGTGTTCGCATATGCTTGGGCGAGCGGATGGATGTAGAGTAGGCTTGCAGCGCTAGTGCTTCAGATTTTCTTCACACTGTTAATCTGATCTATTATAAGTTCAAGTTGCTTTAGATTCACCATTTTGTAAGTATAATGTCAAAGTCGTCCTTGTATGCTGGGCGATTCTCTATTGTCCTGTTATTGTACTTGGAACGCAATTTTCTCAGCTGGTTTAGTGGGGGGCATTGGAATGCCTTCGACCTTAGTAATAATAGAAAGTTTGGAACTGCAACTCAATTAACTGTTCTACTTTCTAGTTATTACTTTTGTTGTTTTAGTTTGCAATTACAGCAGATGTCCACAGAGATAAGCCTGGTTTCTCAGGTTGTTAACATCTTAAAAAAATGGGGAAAATTTGCCGGATAGAAAAGGAACGACAAAACAATGAACTCAGACAGGAATAACAATTGGATGATCAAATTTGAGCTCATGAGATATTAGATTTATCTACATACGCGTGTCAATTCATACCTTCTACTATCAATCCACCGTGTGTTGTGATGTAATGCTCGCAAATAGGAGTTTCTTTTACCATTCACATAGACATAAAGTGTTGCTAACGGTGTTCTCCAATCATGATTGTTTACAGATATTCAGTACCTTCTTGCACGCAGAGTACGGTGGTCCTGGAACGCTGTTGGTCACACCTTTTATTGATATGGCTGATACTGTGAATGAGCAGGGATTACCTGGAGGACCTGAAGCTGCACGTGTAGCTGTCAAATGGGCCCAAGCTCATGTTGACATTGACTGGAAAGAATGGACTGGTGGTGACAGTAATTAACGAAATGGTTACCAAACTCAATGCAATTGGGTTTTTGATTGTCATCGTTGTTTGAAAGAGCTCAATGAGCATCCTGGATCGTTATCTCTGTACCTGTTGAAGTGAAGCATGACCATGTTTTGTAGGAAAGCCGATTAGGGGATGACTGTGTTGTGTCAATGTAGGGAGCAAGCATCACTTGCAGGGACTTCTATTAGAAGAAACTAATTGGAGCTTCAAAATTTTTGTAGGATTGTTGAAAGATTACTATCCCATCATCTTCTGCTTCACAGTTCTCATTTCAAGTGCATTTATTGTGCTGCCCCCCCCCCCCCCCCTGCAGTAATAATAATATTAATCTTTCTTCCAAAATGGCTGATGAACATTATAGTCATTCATATCCTACTAAGCATCGAGACATTGTATTAACTCACATATTCTTGATGCTTTGGTTGTCAGTATGGTTTATAAGGTGCTAGATGATGCTTAAAAATGCTGTTAAGCAAAGCAACGGAACGAAGAAACACAGAAAAACATAGAGTTTCACGAGGTTTTAGCCAACGTATAATGTCCCACATCGCCTAAAGAGAAACTCCTATACGCGAGGAGTTGCTATATAAACAAATATATTCTTCATGTCAAAGCACGCAGCCGCGCGGTGAGCACAAAGCGAACTATTCTTTCGCCTTTTACTAAAGAATACCGTGTGCTCTCCGCAATTAGCGGCATACGCTAATTTTTTGAGGAGGTCTCCTCTGTGGGAGAGCTCCAACAATGTAGTTAAAATTTTGGCGTCTAATGTGCTTACATGTTTTGCCTAATCTTATAGCCAGAGTACAATTTTTATGATGGCTGAGCTCAAACCCTCTTCGATGAAAGGAATACTATACTGCTCTTGATGGCTCGCTTCCTAAGATGGGAGATACCTTTCTTTCTTCTGTTGGTTATTATTCTATTGTTTTCTTTTTTCTCATAGATTAAAAAAATCATCACGAACTTCACATGGATCCATACCTGAAACAACAGATCAATAACCAAAAAAATCCTGAAAGTTGACTTCTAAATATAATAGCGAGATGAGTAGTTCTATCATTTTTTTAAAAACCACTTCTATAAAAATCGCAACACAATCTATGTAATGGCAGCAATGCCGACTCTGATAAATCTACTAGACAATATGGTTTTCAGATCTTGAGATCATCCAGTTAGAGCTCGTGTGTTGACAGCTGCTTCATTTTCGGCATAATAAGTCAAAACAACATCCTTAGTCAAAGCCTCAGGCTACTTGGGAAAAAAAATGGCAGGAAAAATCTCTTACCTTGATGAATTGTTTAGGATCATCCTGTAAACTTTCCCTTAGCTTGGAACATTTCATTTTAGCCCATAACCCTGTCTTTGAGTTGGAGTATCCCAGGAGCAAGATAGATTAGAAGTAAGGTGCGAGCAACAGGCTATCTCCTTGAACACCCTTGGCCAGAGTTATGACTCTGAGCCTGGATTTGGCGGTCGTCTTGATCTCACTGAATGAGCAGGAACTCTATGTATAAGAGCAGTCAGAAAGGACTCATAGCATTTGTGCCATTCATACATGAATAATCATTCTTTGATAATTCACCTCTGCTGAGCTTTTCAATGAGTTCCTCATACACTCTGATGTACTTTCTTAAACAAGTACTGTACTATTTAAAATTTAGTGTACTGATGCTTTTTTGTTTTAATGTCTTCTCATATAAAAAATTTGGTCCCCTGTTAGTGGCAAAAGAGTGATACGTTCCAGAAGTAAAAAACTGCTCTACGTTGGGGATGTGTTCAATTTAGATGTAATCGAGCTTTAAATCAGATCTCAGATCAAAAGTTCAAGTTCATCATAATCAACAAGCCATGTTCAATAAGAATAGGTGTGTGTATTGAGTGGGATTGAACAGAGTGTAGAAGGGACAGCCCGAAAGTATATTTTTGAAACGAAAACCAGTATCATCATGAACGGCAATTCTTCGAGTTGGACATAGCATTTGCCATGTTCTACACATCCCAAGTGTTTCAAATTCTGTTTATGTTGACAAAATAACTGGCAAAAAGGAAGCACTCAAGCTGAAAACCAGCAGCTTAAAAGTGTAAAGTATGATGATTAAAATTAGCCATCAAAGCAAAGATATTTGAACTCATTTCAACTCATCCTTGATCAGTTGTCTCAAACTTCCTATTACCCTGCAATCGGAAAGACCCTCTTTTCCTGAGATAAAAGATGCTGATAAATCTGGAGATGGGAGATATTTAGGCGATGAAGTTCAATCATAGAGACTAAAGACAACCATCCGCGCTGCTGGCATGAAATGTGGGCATAGAAATACGTACACAGGTGAAGAAAAATGAATATATTAACATAATGAACAGCAGCCTTTACACGAATTCCTCCAGGAACTGGATTGCCTTCGCATTGCATCTCTAAAATTAAACAGGAAGAGAGAGGAACACATGACATCCCAATTTGTGCACGAGTTTGGAAAAGTAAATCCGCTATTTAATCAAGAACAAAGCCAGATTAATTTTAGAAGACAGACAAGGTGCTTAAGTTGTCCATTGATTTAATTGGTTGACCGAAGCATGCAACAATGCTACAGAAACTCAATAAGGAAGTTAGGAGTTAATTAGACCCACGTTTTTTATATATTAAAATATATATTTTTTTAATTTACATCAAAACAATATAAAAAATAAAAAAACCCGCCTGGTCGTCGTCGTCGTCGTCAATTCATCAACAGACTCTACTGTTCTTCCTCTTTTGACTCTGCTGGGTTTGTTATTTTCGAGTGTGACCCCGTCAAAAAGACATGTCGTTGAAGTTGAACCACATGTCGGTGAAGGATGGAAATAAAATGGAAGTGGTTTATAAAAATAAAAAGTAAAACCCTATCCCTCTTCGGCTCTTCCTCTCCCGGGCCGGGTCAAGATAGAGTTGCCATTGCCGAGCTTTCTCGTTGCTCTCTATGCTACTGGTATCCCACCACCACCATCTTATTTCTATTATTATTATTATGCTCTTCTTTTTGCTCTATGTTGATCAGGAATCTATCTTGGCGAAACATCATAAATCCTTATTTGTGTTTGGCTCCTGATAGCGTAAGAAAAGGATATATAAAATCGGTGCTTGTAATCCAGAAAAATAGGATTACATGTTCAATTAAACCAAATTTTTTTTGGAAAACGTCCCAAAGACATTCGCCAACACTGTCCTTTGTAACAACAGCACGTTCGTTGCATGCTTTGCGTTTTGAAAATGCGCGTTCCCATCAAAGCTACTTAACCTAGATTATTTATTTTACGAAATTGCGTTGTGGCTAAATTATTGCTATAGTGGGATGGTGTTGGTTTTGGAACCGTCTGCAGCATTGATAGAGGAGGAGGAAACCCCAAAACTGACGTGGGTTTGAGCTTGTAAGATGACCTTTTTCTTTGGGTAGTTTTGTCAAAGATGTGAGGGGATTTATGCGATCCATTCTGAGCTGCGGTGAAGGGTTGGTGATCTTGAACCAATGCACTCCAAGTGCTTGAAGTTTTGTATCTTTGAGGTCCCCCAGTTCCAGCCCTTTCTTTGTTACTCTTGGATACGAGTTCAGACCCTATTGTTTATTAGCTCTGGTACTAGTTATAGCTCAACTAGAAACTTGTTCGTGATTATTCCTAGCATGTCTTGATCTTTATTCACCGATCATACAGAGCTTGTGAAAACGAGACATAAAAGTCCATTTGGATATCGACATAGAGATTAGAGAATCCTGGAGTCAATTATATTAGTAACCGATGGTATAAGAGAACTGGATGCCTCCTTTGCATTTAAAACTACCATCTTGTCTTTTGGGATTTTAGAGAACAAAAATAATTTAAATGCATTTTCGTATAGAGCAGTTTTTATTTCTAGACAATGAACACATTTTCTTCTTTTTCATTATTTTCCACAGGAAGTAAAAACATGGAAATGGAGAAGATTGAAATAAGAAAATGAAAAATGTTCTTTTAAACTAAACTCTGGCCTAAATTCTCTGGACTATTTTTTTTCATGGGACTAGAGTAAATAATTCTAATAGAAATTAGTATTGTTTTCCAGATAATCCAGGGAAAGTGACATTGGAATGAACTGCTTATCACGCTTGTCTTCATATACTGCTTCTATATTCAGAAGGACAAGCCATTTCAGCGCAACAACTGCTACCACTTCACATCAATCTTGGATTCCCTTTTGGAGAAGGAGCTTTGAACATCACGGTCTCCATTTAGAATTTCTCTCCACCAGATTTCGTGTCCAGTGCTACTCTTCTCGAAAGCCGAGTGTAAAAGCTTTGGTTAAGAAAAAGAAGGATCCTCAGCCAACAACAGTTATGGACCATGAGAGTGATGCTTTCTTTGTTGTGCGGAAAGGAGATGTTGTTGGTGTTTATAAGAATTTTGCTGATTGTCAGGCTCAAGCTGGATCTTCGGTAATTAATCTCTTCAATTGTCACCCTATGCTATACTTTTTCACATTTTTTTATCAAGTAGCATAACTTGTAACACTCTTATATTATAAGTTCTATATATTTCATTCCATACGCTTGTAAATGTTTATTTCTGATACCAGGGGAATTGCCAATGTTCATTCTTTTTCTTTCTTTTTTTTTTAATAAAAAAATGGAGTTTAAACATCACTTCTAATTAAATTTGCAACATCTGAAAGTTTATGTTAGGGTGTTGAATGACCTGGGCCTACCAGTTCAATTTTAGTCCTGCCACGGTTTGAATTATCTGTTTCAAATTTGTGCTATGCATGTGTGGTATTTCTGGCTTGTTCTTTATTCATTAATCTCTCAGAATATCCATCATCTTGGTTTGGAATACAACTCTTCACACCATCCTATTTTACTATTTTTTTCCTGGCACTCATTTCTTAATGAGTGGCATATAGAGAATCATGATACTTAAGGCTGAAAAGTGACTTTAAAAAACTTGCATTATTTTGCAGGAGGCTTTGATGTCTCATCTCATGCCATTTACTCATTTCACATGCTTTTCAGAGGAATTGTAATACAGTAATCTTGTTCATATAGTTATTTCTGTCAACCATCTATCTGTTCGCCTTCTTCTCTCTTACTTCTCCTCCTGGATTTATATTTAATAGTAACTTTAGGAATAGATGCCGATGCAGCTAATAAATAATATAGATATTAGCTTGGAAGAGGAACTAAAGATATTTGTCCCTTTTTGTGTTCCTAGATATGCGACCCTCCTGTTAGTGTCTACAAAGGGTACTCGCTGTCCAAGGACTCCGAGGCCTATCTTGTTTCCCATGGGCTTCAGAATGCATCATATACTATCAGAGCTGCAGATCTGAAAGAGGACCTTTTTGGTATGCTCATGCCTTGCCCGTTCCAGGTGTGTTGGCCTCAATCATCACCTCATATGTACAATTGAAACTGAATTAACTTTAATTATTAATTACTTGGCATGATTAAAGACAGAAAAAATAACGGCATATATTCTATCTTCCAAGTAAAGGAAAGATTTACAATAGAACATGGTATACCTTTAAAATGGAAAACAAAATAATGAAAACCATACTAGAAAAGAATAGCTGTATAAAAAGATATATGCATGGGGTTCATGAATCTTTATTGCTGATAGGAACAAAACTATCATAAATATTCAAAGAAACCTGAGCGTATCTTAAATGTATTACAAAGGCTAAAGACTAACTATAATTGCAACTCATAAGGTTGGTATCAAAATGATTTCACTAAGGATGCGGATCACAATATCAGCTCTTAGAACCCAATTCTTTTATCATGTTTATAGGATTCACAAGTTCTATGAGGTTATCTCTTGCTATCAGTTCCATTTAAACATCTTGCAAGATATCAGCATCCAATTTTCAGATTAGAAACGCATTCTGCTTTAAATTGCTATTTTGATATAGACCTTTAGAATAACAGTTTTTCAGCACACTTCCCCTAACAAACTTTCAGGAAGGAAGCGGGTATTGTTGTTTAAGCTTAGCTTATAATCTTTATAAATAATTTGAGGAAGTTGTTAGCTTTGAGAATCTACTAATGTTCTTATATCTCCAACCTATAACATGCTTTGACCTTATAAACTGAGCAACATCTAAATCTCAATACACTAGTCACTCTATTCAAATTGATGAACAGTTTGTTGCAGAAATCTAAAAAGACATGATGCAGTTATCAGGGTGCTACGCCTGGCAAAACATATTTACGATGATCAAATGAGGTCTTTGTGGACAAAAAAAAACTATTACAGTAATGCCATTTTTATAGGCACGTCATAGAAAGCATTTCATATTTCTTCGTCATGACATGCTTTTCGAAGAAGTTAAGAGATTTGTTCCTGTACAATTCAAATTGCAACTAAAAATACTATTTCGCAGCAACCTGCTTCTTCTGATGCTGAAACATGCAAAAATGATACAAAAAAGAGATCACAAGAAGTCCAAGGATCAGAAATCACAGTAAGTTTGATGCACACTAGACTACTTGGTTGGAGGGTGTTTCTTTGTTAATCTTTGTTTATTAGATTCCTCTGCTTGTCAGAGGCCATTTTTTTTAATAAAGGAGTATCCATTGTTTACAGGACATAGCTGGATCAACATCTATTATGAGAAAGCATGCTCATTTGGATAATCAAGCTGAGTGTCAAGCACAGAATTCCAACAGTGTACGTGGATGTAAAATTATGGATGCAACATTGTGTATGTGTTCTTTGTAGAAGATAATGCTCATTAGTTACTTGTAATTATGTCTTCCCAGGATCAACTAGTAAATGCTTCAAAATATTTGTTGTTATGAACTCATGGCACAAAGAAAACCCTGATCTTTTTACTCACAGAGATCTTGTCTTCTTGAGTTTGATGGTGCTTCAAAAGGAAATCCTGGACAAGCTGGGGCAGGAGCTGTCCTGCGAGCTGATGATGGAAGCTTGGTATGCGTTTCTAGTTTGTGTCACCATGAATTATTTTTAGCGGTATTTATGTCTTTCTAAACCTTTAATTTGTGTAGATCTGCAGATTACGGGAAGGACTGGGCATAGCAACCAATAATATGGCTGAATATCGAGCCATCTTATTGGGAATGAAGTATGCTCTTCAAAAAGGTTATACAAAAATTCAAGTAAAAGGCGACTCCAAGCTTGTCTGTATGCAGGTTGGTTTGCTTTTGATAACCTGATTATCTATTAATGCCCCTCATCTGGCTTGTCAGATAGCATGTCATTTTTGTATCAAGTTTATTAATTTGATTTTTCATCTGATTGTTTGCTCTCACTTTCCACTTGTTTCCTGTTATGGATCATATTTATCAGTTAAAAGTGTGCTTTTTTGGTGGCAATTCTGGGACCAATTTGTCTACTGCTTCACCAAAGTCAACTCTATTTTTAAGTGTTGGATTTGGTGATTACATACTGATTAAAAAAACAAAAGGGAAAACATGAGCATTGGAGGCTGAATACTGTTGAGCTATCCCAGATGTTTAAATTTTTCTGTCACCACAACCTTTAATTTTTCTTCCCAACTTTGAATATGTAGGGCGGGGACAAACTTTTCTCTGTTATGTAGAGTTACAAATGAACTGAGATGTTCATGAGCAACTTGGGCTTAAGGTGTTCATGAGCAACTTGGGCTTAACTGTGTCTTATTCTTGAACACGTGAACCAAAATTCAGGCCTCATTATTAGACTCGATCAATAAACAAGTAGACCAGAGTATCCTCAAGAGTAAAAATGTCAGTGATGCTATAGAAGAAGAGTTCATTTCAAGACTTTTGAAATTTTATTAATTATTGATGATCGGTGGTTCTTTATGCTCATGACAAACCTTTTCTTTTGCAATATCCACCATGATATCACTGCTTTGATTATGTTGCTGAGCCACATACTTTTCAAGCATGCTGTTTTGTTCATTTTGGTGAATCATAAACTTATCATTCTTTTCATATGAACTCTAAGGTTATACTGGCCACTTTCTAGATTTTGCACGCTGTCTTCCAACTTGCTATCTTCTATGGCCATTTTTTTACTCTTTCTACCTTCTTTTTTTTTAACACCACTATGCCACTATGGTTTTTCTATTCACTTTTGCCCAGAACAAACTTTGAGTTTCCTCTTGTATTCCGTTCCTGTGGATTCAGGAAACAACCCCTGTGAAGTCTAGGTATTTCTATTCTCTCTTCCACCTACTTCAATTTCTAGCCTTGTCCTGCATGTTGGCTTGTGAGCAATCTCGATAAGGAAACTGAAATAAAATCCCTAATGCAATGCTATTGTTGTTTGCTTTTTAGAATACTCTGCCACTTTTATTTAAAGTTCTGTCATTATGTTTATAAATCTCGCAAATCCTTGCTAGATGTTTTTATTTTATTTTTTGAAATAATATGACATCATTTTTAAGGACAATGCTAATTTGTTATTAAATGAGAAAAGCTCGAGGTCAACTAGAGTTGTACTTGTGTGTCTTAAGAAGATGAGCTGAACGGTAGCATGAGTGAGGTGCAATTGTTAATGCGCTAAGCTTGACTAAGCTTTGATGCAATGTTTTCAGTCAAACCAAGCTCAAATTTTTTAAAGCTTGTTTTGGCTTGACTTAGCTCGACTTTGCTCATTCATAGCCTTAGGTGGTGGTTTCTTTAAATTAAATAAAAAACCAGGCTAAGCATTTCTGTTCTCTTGCTTTCATGTCCTCAGTTTTGGTTCTTATATGTTAGTGGTCATATATGCGTTTCATTCTACCTCAGTTTGACATTGAGAATTTTACTTGGTGCAGATTCAGGGTTCATGGAAGGCCAAGCATGTGAACATCACCAACTTGTGCACAGAAGCTATAAGGCTAAAGAATAGTTTCCATTCTTTTCACATCAGTCATGTTCTACGGGTTAGTGCAGCTCATCATGCCTGTTGTTCTGCAGCTGATATGTTTTTTTCAAATGCTGTCTCACATTCTATCATCATATCTATCTAGAGGGACGGATGCTATGCCATGCCGGCTCCTTCAGAATGAATAACAAGCTCGTTTGTATCCCAGATTCTCATCTATAGTGCTGATTTAAGCAGCGATTTATAATCATTCAAGTTGGTCGTGTTTCCAGTTGTTTGTGTGATAGTGCCCTCATATACTGTGAATAACAGGTCCATTTTGAAAACTATATTATAATTGGTGTTATAATGTATTTATATGGTCCCCTTGTTGACATTATTTTCCTTCCATCCTCTTTCGGAAGAAGGATGTCTTCAACACTTGTAGACTTGTAGTGGAAGGGATGGGCACTGTTCCCCAGAGATCATGCCAATTTTTTTGAGCTGTGATGCTTTTATGCCTGAAGCTGAAGACTCCTCTCGATCCTGGAAAACTAGATCTCTCCTAGAATTAGTGTGCTAGTTGTTCAGGCTACTAGTGTGGCAAATGACATTGCACTGCTTCTTGGTGTGCCTTGGCTAGGAATGCAATTTCGTATAGTGTCATTGAGATCCAAACAAGTTGATTTTCTTTTGTTGTTTTATCTGCATGCAAGGATGGTATCTGTTTTACGATAGCTGATCTGTGCTTGGTTTACCACTTGGTTGGATAGATTGACCAAAAATCAATAATTTATGAGCATCTGATCAAACATCTTAACCCAAACAAAGAATTGAGGTTTCAAGTTTTGCAGTATTTCCTTGCTTCTGCTTAAAGGCCTGGATTTGAAAAACAAAATGAGCCACTGCTGTGAATTTGAACTTCTAGTAATGAAACCATGCTCTAAAGTTATCAGTAAGCCACCATAGATCAATGTGTAAAATTTTGCTGCTGATGCTTCTTTAGCCTTGTTGGTTAATTTGCTGACCTTGTTCATCTACGTTTATAGGAATTTAACTCGGAGGCTGATGCTCAAGCGAACCTGGGTGTCAATCTAGCTGGTAAGATTTCATCTTTCCTTCCGTGTAGTCTATAGGCCTAGCGACATCATGGTTTAGTTAATTAGTTTGCTATATTAACAGGCTCTCTTTGTGTTGCAGATGGTGAAGTTCAAGAGGAGTTTGAGTAGTATCCGACTAATGATGGTAGCCTCCTACATGCATTTCATGTGAAATAGACATCAAGTACAGAAAATTCTTGTTTATCCATTGTTCTTCAGGCTAAAAGGTTTCTTTGTAAGTCTTCGATGGAAGAGCGAAACTTAGTTGCCGGTGCAGTTGCATTTGCAAGGATTGGAGTTCATTGCCAAAGTCTTTTGTGCAAAATTAGCACATTCGCAGTTACAGTGATTAGCATGGGCATGGTTTTAGCGTCATGCTTACCTGTGTTCATTGTTAAGGATTCGTCATGTCACATTTAGCCATTGTTCTATACAGCTCATATTTGTTTGTAGATGGCAAAGTTCTCCGTGGACCATATGATCATATGACATTTTATGGGAGAGTATACTGACTTCCGAACATTTTTTTTATGGACAGTAGTAATTAGAGAAATTCTCAAGTGGCTGTCCACAGTTTGGTCGTCAAGTCT
Source organism: Salix dunnii (assembly GCA_015731905.1). Taxonomy (NCBI): domain Eukaryota; kingdom Viridiplantae; phylum Streptophyta; class Magnoliopsida; order Malpighiales; family Salicaceae; genus Salix; species Salix dunnii. The sequence goes on along the minus strand of CM027668.1, from coordinate 5,961,526 downwards.
CGCTACCGATATTTTCCTATTTGTTATCAAATCATGGATTGTAGTGGATCGGAAATACCCTGTTTATTCTCATTTCTCAGTGTTTAGTATCCGATCATGATCTTCAGTTGATTTTCGAAAGAAGTTATGCTCATATGCCCTCTCTCTCTCTCTCACACACACACACGTCATTTGGTCTAAACGAATACATGAAACAAATCGACTTCCTTTTAGGTTTCGAAATATTTCTCCAGGTGCCAAGGTTTAAATAAAGACTCGTAAACGAAATTTTACCACTACGGATAATTTGCTTTGATTTCTTTGAAAGATTTCACCATAATCCAATTTCCTCCCGGAACAATTTCTGCAACACCAACCTCGAATCAACAGTTTTTTCTTGATTTCTTACATTTTGTTTTTCAAAATTAAAGTTGTAAATTCAGATTAGCAAGGATAAGAGGGAGAAAATGAGATGCAAATAGTGAGCTAGTAAAAGGATTTGTTTATTGTGGGTGTTTGGGGCGGCGGTTTAACGTGTGGTTGCGTTGAACCGCAGTCACAACCACAGGTATTACCAAACATGTATTTATTTTTTTAGATGGGTCCCACCTAAATACCTGCGGTTGCAACGCATTTTGAAAAGCATCTTTTTGATGCTTTTCAAAACGAACGCAGACGTAACGAGCCATGCAATAATCTGGGCATTTTTACATATATTTCATCGGGGTTTAAATTCCCATCTGCGAATTGGATCTTCGTAACCTCAAGTTATTTTCATCTGAAATGTAAAGAAGAGCACTAAGAACAAGCCCTTTCTTTCTCCTTTGGAGGCTGGAAAATGCTTCCAAATAACACGAACAAAAAAAAATGAGGGAGACGACGACTGTTGTCTTGTTTGCTGCTGATTTTGCAAGTAATGCTCCCAAAAAACCAAAAGTCCTGGTTATTGAAGGCCTCACAAGATCTAGGATCTTGTTTCTTCCATCGTGTACAACTTAGAGAGTAAACAGAGAGAGTAAACCAGCGGCAGCTGCAAAGTTGCAGCAGTTGCAACTTTTCGAGGCTCACACCGGCCACCACACAACACCATTTCCGACGCCACCACCATAGGAAGAACCACCTCGGCCTCCTCTATCAATTGGTACCAGCCGTTGACCTTCTAGTCACAGTCGGCCATGTTACTGTTCACGTGAACAGTAACATGGACGAATACTTCTTAATATGGACGAAAAGTGCAACGCACCGTTTTGTGCCTATGTAATATGAATTGTTGAATTTGGAAATACCGATTTTCGACAGCACGGTATCGTTTTTACTTTACATGACTTGTCGCATATTAAAGCAGACTTGACAATGACACTTGCATGCCATGTCTTGTTTCAAGTAAGCACTACTCAGATTTAAGGTTCTACTTTCTTTACGAACAATCCAATAATGCCAACTGGAAAAATTAGAAACAACTGGTAATTCATTAAAGAGTTAAAATGTAGGACTGATGTCATTGGAAAATATATGTGATTCATTGATTTGTTTTATTCCTTTTTTTTTTTTATATTAAAGATAAATATATTCTCATATAATTTTTATTTCATCAACATTCAATCTTTGCTTAATTAAAGAATGACTGGCATATTATTTATTTTTAAAAAAATTAAGAAGCCAACATGGTTTTTTTTAACTTATTCAATTTAACTAATTAGTTTATTAAAAAATTTACCCGAGACATCAAGATCAGATTTTAATTTAAATCAATTTTAATATAAATTCAATTAAATTCATTTAATTTAAAAATCAATTTGTTATTTAGCTGATTTGGTTAAATTTGAGTTTATTTTTTTATATTCTTACATAACATTTTTTTTAACTATATTTAATAATATATTTGACAACAATATAAAAAGTATGGTAACCAAGCACTCAAAACTGCTTTTCATTAAACCCCTAACTCAACCACAGTTTTAACCAAACACTTCAATTTCAGTTACGAACTGCAGTTAAAAGCACTTTTCATTAAACTGTTTTTTTTCAACCTCAACCACAACAACAACAGCTGTGCCAAACAGACCCATTATATATGGAGGTATATTACACTTTTTAGTGTTGATTGACCAGAATAATTATCATCAAACACTTGGGATGTAAAATATATTATTCAAAAAGTCTAAATCAAGGCTGTTAAATTCTTTTTTTTTTTTTTGACACGAATATAATCGGATCTTAAAATTATAAGTATATATTTTGGACTATACATTGACAATTTCAGCATATAAATTACATTACATTAAAATCTGATAAAGAAAATCAACAATATTATAATCATTCATTGATCTAAATAAATAAATAAATAAAATATTTAATAAAAATCAAGAAATCAATGACATAAAAAAACTCAAACTCAAAATTTTTAATATTGACAAATTACTAGACGATAATAAGTACATAAGAATCCCATGACAATTTGGTTGCTCTTATCATAACAAGTTATATGAATCTCTTTTAGGTTGCAAGATAATGAATACAAATTAGTAATTATCTAGCATAAGTTTAATAATTAAAAAAAATATTAAATAATGTTTAATGCATCAAAAAAAAAATTAAGAAAATTTTTTTAGCATTAAATAAATATAAAAAATATGATAATAAAAAAAAGTTTTCATTATAAAACTCTTCCATGTAGTCTAAATCTTTATTTTTCATAAATTTCGGGTAGATATCAATCATAATTTTAAATATATAGTTCTCTCTTGTATGAATAAATTATTGAATTTATCATATATATTTGAAAATCTTGAGACGTCTAGTTTCCTTCCTATCTAAAATTAGAATAAAATTTTATTTGTAATTTCAAATGTGTCTAAAACAATATATGAATATCTAGTTTAATAAATTTGACAAGATTCATATATTAACTTTGACTCTTTATAATAATATGTTTTTGACTTTGTTTAATCTAATAATTTAATAAAATATATTTTCATGTATTATTTCCCTATAAATTTCACCTATATCCAATATATAGCTTGAAAGATATGTTTAATCTCATAAAATTATCAACAAATATTATAAGACCAAATTGAAAATTAACTTGGTTATTCATATCACAAATTTAGTAAAACTCGTAAAATCAAAATGATTTTACCGATTTTGCACAAGTCAAGTCCGATCTTACTAGTTTTCAAGTGTAGTCCAATTTAGCATATAAATACACATAGACTCGTAAAATAATAAGATTTTAAGAGTCAACTTGTGATTTTGAAAATATTGTTCTAAATCATCCTGCCCCAAAAAATGTTACATTAAAAACTCTAAATCATTCTACCCAAAAAATGTGAAGCGTGAAAGCATCAAAAGACGAACCATACAAAATTGAAACTGAAATATTTGGCTGATCGATTTCAAGTATCTCAAGTACCAGATGAACCAGAAACGGGTCGGAAGCATACAAATTACAACAGACTGCATTTTAAGCTCCAAATCCCGCGTTTCAATTTGAATAAATGAAATGCCACAGCTCAACTCTTTCTTGTTGAAGCCAATGCAGCTTTTAATCCATATTTAGAGAACACATCTGTAAGCACTGTCTTCTCCTTTATCTTTAACCTGCATTTTGTTCAAGATTAATATGTACGTAAAAAAAGAATAAAAACAGAAACTTGTGTCGCTAGAAGACTCCGATCGAGATGCAGGAAATCCTCTCTTCGCAGACCCTGGGATGTCCAACTTCAGAACTTTCTGCCCCCGGCCTCCTTTGGTAATCACCTTCTTCTTAGAAGCCTGTTTTTAATGTTGCTTCTTCGAGGATAGCGAATCAGTAGTAGCTGGTTCAATCTCTGGCTCTGGATTATCATAACCTCTATGTGCCAAGAGATTCCACATTCTCTGTTATATCTTCTAGCTCCTCATCAAGGTCATCAGATTCCGATATGTCAGAGACAGTTTCTTCAAAGAAAGGATCATCCATATCGGTTTTTCTCTCTATTTGTTTTTTAATAAATGTTGCGTTGGGCATAAGAAGAGTACAATACAAGGTAACATCTATCCATTTTATGAGCCCTCCCATCCCTAATTTCATCTCAATGGATTCTCGAATTGAACCTAACCGACAAATAAGGAATCATATCCAAACTCAGAATACTTCTGATGATCCCATTTGGACATTGTTTATTGAACTTCATTAGCATATTGTTATTTCATCGCAAGTCTCGAAACACGCATCTAGTGTGTGTCTTCTGTACCAGCATATTGTCTTCTCAAGTAACCCAAAATACACAACAAAATTACCAACCTCCATATTATCTAACTTTTTACACAGGATCTGGGAAAATGCATGGATGGATGCAAATATGGCTACCATAACAGATATATTGGCAAGAAAAACCGGAGCTGACCTTTCTTAGTTTGGTAGTCAATCCTGTTGGGTGGAGCAGGATTCGGGTTTTTGAGATTCTTAATGCAAGCAGCCTGAGAAAGTCTGTTCTGCTCAATTTCTTCTAGCAGCCTGTCTTCAATACGAGTATCATAAAATTTTCCTAGCCAAAACCACGTGGTTTTTTCTCAAGCCACTTCTTCATCTCCCTGAATGGCATCATCTTCATCATCGTCAGAATCACTACACTCATCATCGATATCGCTCATGAGATATGGAGGAGCAGCGCTGTCTTTTCGGCTAGCATGTAGACGACAAAAACGTAAAAGTAGTAGCAAGTGTCTTATAGTGGAAATGGAAGTCATGGGTGTGGTTGAAGAGTAAACGTCGGCTTTTAAGCGTCTCGTTTGATCATTTTGGAATTAAAACACAATCAGAAGAGGAGATGGAAGACATCGTTTCGCTACGTACCCTATCCGATCTTGCGCATAAAGATGATAAATTTAATATGTTTAATACATTTATATTAATAGAAGCTAGCATCCCATGTTGGTGTCGTGGTGTAGTTGGTTATCACGTCAGTCTAACACACTGAAGGTCTCCGGTTCGAACCCGGGCGACGCCATCATAATTTCCTTTTTCTTTTTCACTGGACTGGTCTGGTTTGACATCTTACGAGAAACAGGTTTGCTGCAGCAAGTTTTCACAGCCAAATTCAGAGGCCGAACTCCCAATTCAAAAACCCTACCTTTTTTTTTTTCTTTATTATTATTATTTATTTATCAATATAGAAGATTTGACGTTGGTTGATATCCGTACCATTTCCTTAAACAAATCCAGTATTTTTTTTATGCGAATAAATTTTACCATTGAAAAAATATATTTTATATATTTAGATAAACAAATAAAATTATAATTATATATTTTTTAATTTGAATTCAAACTCAAAATTTATTATGTAAATCTCTGCCATTAATTTTTTGGGACACAAACAGATTTTGCAACTTGTGTATATGTGTGATCTAAATTACAGCCTTTTTTTTTATTATTATTATGCTATGATATAAAAATATTTGTGTTTATTTAGCTCTCCTCGTTATCAAAACATTATGAAAACACGCTTTGGACCGACATCTCACTGCATGATCTGACAAAATTAGTCCATAAAAGCTGGTAGCAAGCTTAGAAAAGGCATTTTGGGCCATACTATAAATTTCCCTCGTTGCATGGGCCCCGAATGCAGCCTTCATCTTGACACCGTTTTTATCTGAGAATATTGGACAGTAAAGCTCGGAAGTCTTTTTTATTTACTTAATAGCAGTTGTTTTATAAATATTTTTAGAATTTATTTTTCATATCAATATATTAAAATGATATAAAAAAATTAAATAAATTAATTTAAAATAAAAATTATGAAAGGAAATGAAAAGTGGAGTTGAGAAATAAATATGGGAGCGGTGATCCCAGGCTGAGCATGGCCCATCGATGAGGCCATTACCCACTTCTGATGACATTAATTAAAAACTGGATGCATCTCCAGGGGCTCTGTGTTGTGGGGTAATTGAATTGTGATTAAGATTATTTTTTAAAATAATATTTATTTATTTATTAAAAATTATTTTTAATATTAATATATAAAAATAAAAATAATAATTTAAAATAAAATAAAATAATTTCTTCAGAAATATTTTTGAAACCACTTACATGCATGTCGTTGGCATTAGGTAAATAGAGCTTTCCATGAGGGCCAAGAATCTTTTCAGTTGATTGACAGCAAACAGTCTGTAAACATTTATTATATTTTGTAGAAGAGGGTGAGGTGAGCCCATCGTCGGCTGGTCGATAAGTGACATTAACACCTCTGCTGACTTGAGCGGGTGCTCGTTATTGGCTACTTCTTTTTTATTTTTTAAATTAATATTTTAAAACAATTAGAAACACTAAAACAAAATTATTTATAAAATAAATCTGAACGATATTCTCACATTTCAGCCCTCCACTTTCAGATTTTATTAATGTACTCTTTTTTCTACTATTTATATTTTTTTAATATAGCTCTTTTGATGGAAATTTTGTCATTTATCCTGAAAACCTGCCGTGCTGACACGTGGATAGACACGCCACCTTCGGAGTGGATTGGCGCGTCGGGTTGATTAAAACGTGGCACGTTTTTGGATGAGTTAAAAAAAAAATTGAATTGAAATAAAACCGAAGGGAATGACAATAATCTGTCCGTTGAGTATAAAAGCAGGCCCCTCTTTGGATTGATCCTCCATCTCAGCCTTCTCTGTTATTTATCCCATCTTCTTAGAGAAGAGAAGAGATTTTAGCCCTACAAATAGGTTAAAGACTCGAATGATCTCTTGTATTTATCTTAAAAACTGTACCAGCACTCGATCGGGAGAGAAAAAAAGATCTACCGGGGAAAAGGGAGATTTCTTGGGTCATTAAAGTAATCGCCTGAATTAAGAATCCAAGTCACCGTACCCGCTGATAATTCAGCTGACAGATGACGAACCAGTTGATAATACTTGACATGGGTTTTGGCTTACACCAGGAGAACTTCATTACCAGCAAGCAAATTCAGCCGCGAAACACAAACCCAGATCAATTCTCCTCCTGCTTAAATGAAATCCAGCCGACTCAACTCGCAACCCACAAATGTTTTTCTACGTGTGATTACAGAAACTTCTGTACTTGAATTCATCTTTATGATTTGATCAAGTAAGCAAGCAAATGGTTGTTGACTGGTTGGTATTGAATTCACGACTTTGACGAACTGATTTAGCAAAAGATTATAAGTCGGGGCATGAGGCATGTGCTAAAGACAACTTGGCATATACCAAGCCTATAATAAACCAAAGCCACTTGCTGTTTATATTGACCTAAACTTTTGTGCCTCTTCTTAATTAACTCCTAAATAAATCCCTTAAACATTTAGATAATCTAAATGCAGGAGCAATGGTTTCCTCTAATGGCTATGATAGTGATAAGAAACAATAATGGGTTACTTCATATTCAGCACTATTTGGAAAAGGGTTTTAAAAATTATTTTAAAAATTATTTTTTTTTATTATAAATTTAAAAAATTGATGTTTCTAGATCTTTTTAATATGACAATGTCAATAATAATTCTTTAAAAAATATCATTCTAATATTTAAAAAAATTATATATATTTTCAAAAACAACCTTAATTATATTAACAAACAGGCCCGAACACATAGTTAAACAAAGAAAATCCCAAACGGTCTACAATATTTGTCCATGCATTTCTCTAATGAATACAGAATATATACAGTATTTTATTTGCATGACATGTTAGGTTTAGGTTATCAATTAAGTCCTCTATTTATTTGTGGATGTCTGTAACAACCTATGTGCACCTTGATTAATTTTATAGGCTCTGAAATTAATGATTATATAAATTTTTAGTGATCATCATATTAATAATCATAGGACTAGAACAACCTAAAACTATAGAGAGATTTTTTTTTTTCATTTTTAGTTTAGCTAGTGAGGAGTGGTTTTTTTAATCTCAAAATACTGATGAAAGAAAAGTAATTTTGAGATTCTTATTTATTTATTAGTGATTGATGGGCAAGTGAATTATAAATCTATTTAACCTAAAAAAACCAATTTTGTAGGAGTCAAGGAAATATTTCCAAGACTTTATTACGAAATTAAATTAACTTGAGTGACATGCTTGAAGTGCATTCATTTGCAGAAATTCAGATCATCTTGGCGTGGCTGATAACCTCAACATAAAACTTCATTCTCAGCATCTTCTTAACCCTGATAAAAATCATGTTTAGAACATCAAAAACAAAGAAAATACCCGATACCGATACACACACACACACATACCTGTATTTGAAGCACTGATGAAAAGTGGAGGGGACAACATAGTTGTTGTGAATCCAGGGCCTCCCGAGCAAAGCTCGGTATATATAGAGAGGGAGGGGGGGGGGGGGGGGGACGACGACTAATCAATTATGAGCTAGGGTTGGGGTGGGTCAAGGTATTGATAATAATAAAATGAAAGTCGATTATAAATACTCAAGTAGCTAGTAAAAAACACACCTAATTGATTGAATTTAAAAATACATATGTTTATCAATTACAGAAGGGTTCTTTTAAGGAATCATACAACGAGTTTAGTGATTAATTACTGTATGTCTTTGTCTGCCAAGATTGTTAAGATTTTATCTTCTTGCAGTGACATATCCGATACCGACAGGTTGCCATAGCCTACGCTAACTCTATATGTGAGTGGAGCTAGCAAATGTGAGAGTAAGCGGAATTGACTCTCAGTTCTCTACGTATATATCACCCAACCCTAGATTGGAAATGGTTGAATCTATTTTCTCTACGTATATATTGACGGCGGGCATGCATAAATCCATATCACTAGACAGCTTAATACTACCATGAGCGACCATGCTACTTAGATAAAATCGAATAATCAACAAGCTACCCAATCCCAACTAGAGAAATACCTAGCTAATGCTGTCAAGATATTTAAATTAAGAAAAAAAGAGAGGGGAATATAACTTCAAGAAGATTCATATGGACATTATAATTTATTTAGTTATCTTGTTCTCATAATCTAAGCTTGATAGATTAACCTAGTTTGAGTCGTGTTTTTTTTTTATTATTATTATATAGCATTGAGTTGATTGATAATTAAGCTTTAATATATTTTTTTATTTGAGTTTTATGATATCATCACAATCTAATAACTCAAATCATGAATTCTCATGTTAATCTAGGTTGACACAAGTCAATTAAATATATCATCTCGATATATATTTAAAAAAATATTAAATTTATTTTAGTTTTTTTTAATTATCTAAATTATTTTTAGAGTTATCAAGTCATTGAATCAAAAGATTTAATTTTGTTATGTAAGAAACTTGTTAAAGCTGTGTAGATTTTTTTAAAGAAAATATTTTAATTCACAGTACAGGGCGGCGGGTAAGTGATACATCATTTACGCCTAAAGCACGACTAAATTGGACGAGGATTTTTTAAGCAATTCAAGACAACCTCCCAAACCTAACGTTCAAAACCACGACTCAGTGGGACTAGACTTATTAACGTGTCTCAATCTGCCTCACCGCCCAAAGTCCAAAAGTTGTCTATGGGTCCTCCCATGAGTGCTTATTTTGTGAGCACAGGGCCGGGTTGGATGGGAACAGATACCAGAACCCTAAGGTCCTGTAAAAGTAGACGTTTCGATTATTCTTCTTCATGACGATGGGAGCGCTTCATAATCTTCACCTTTGTTATCTGATGGGAGAAAGATAAAGAATCGGAAAAGGGGGAAAGAAATGTTAAGCTGCTTTTGATAGTCCGTGCTTTGAGAGGCAGAAACAAACAAGACTTGAAACAGATGAACAAAAAAAGTGAGGAGAGAACAGTGCTGAAAATGATGTTTCCACCTTGTTTTCAAGCAATCAATGATGACGCTCGATCTTAGAAAATTTCAAAATTTGGTTCCTGTGACCTTGTCCGGTGACAAATAATACCACAAAATTAAATAAATAAAACCTCCACAGTCGCATGACCTCACTTCTCGTCCCCAGTTTAAGCAGCAGAGCTCACACATGTATCGGCTTCTTGGGAGACATACAGTTCTTTCGTTCCATGCACGTACATACATATGCGTGTAAATAAATCACTCGTTTTGGATACATTCATTGATCCTACACCTATACGAGTCAAAGTCCACTATCCTCAACTTCGATCTTAAATCGTTGGCAGACTCGTGAAATCAGGAATATATATATATATATATATATATATATATATATATATATATATATATATATATATATATATATATGTATGTATGTATGTATGTATGTATATATATGTGTGTGGCTTGGACTGCTTGATGAATTTTAGAAGGCTCGGGAACGATTAATAAGAAAATATCTCTAAATGGATTCATTAACCCTTGATTTAAGGTGAACAGTCTGTAAACTGGCACCCAATAATCCAAGTTTGGAATCACTAATTACGAAAGGTGGTTTAATTATTTCAATGCTCTTTGGAACTTGTAGATGATTAATCATTTCAGAAAGATTATGGGCAACTTTTTTGGGAGTTCAAAATGTTAAGTCAAATCCAAGATGGGAGAGAGATGCAGAGATAAAAGAGCACGGGTTACTTTATATCATTTCACAAACAACCCAAAAACTTTTCAAGACTTCACTGCCTGTATCATTCTCCAAAGCTCCACCGCAGGTTAAGTAGGGTTCTGGTGAACTCTCATCATTTCGCCTTTCATAGAATATTGAACTCTGCAGTGGAAACTGCGCAGCTCCACCGCTGGTCAAGTAGGGTTCTGGTGAGCTTTCATCATTTCGCCTTTCATAGAATATTTAACTCTACAGTGGAAACTGCGCTTTTAACCCTCCAATCGTTACCCCTCCATACTTCTTAACGATGCTGTTCTTAGCACTCCACTGAGCACTGCATCTTTTTAGTTCTTGCACAGCTATGTTTCTTTAATTAATATAATTAAGTGTGCTTGATTTTTTAATATTAAAGATAATTTAAATAAAGGAAGACTCGAATCTAAGATCCCATCCTTCTTAATTATGCAACAATACTATTGTGCTACAAGTTTAGGGATGAAAATACATAAATGACTTTGATTATTGTCATGTTATGCTAAACATGTCTAGGTTTTTTATTACCAGAAATATTGCAATCATAAACTATTTTTAACCCGATTCATAAACATAGTTTCATCTTTTTGTGATAAATAGATTTAAATCTTGTTGAATTCGGATTTATCTCGAAATAATTTTCACGTAAACATTTAGTAAATAGTTTGTGGATTGTGCAAGCAAACAAGATTCTACAAAATCAACTTAGAGTAATTTCAATGGGAGAGCTAAAAGAAAAACTAAAGGGAAAAAACAAAAGAAAAATAGTTTTTATTCTTCATTTTCATAGCTCCAGAAGGAAAGCTATATTAAAGAGCTAAAATAATATTTTTAAGCCGAAAAGATTCCTACATGTTTGATCAAAAGAGCAGAAAATTATTTAATATATTTTATGTAAAAAAGTTATTTTGATTGTATTTGTATTAATTATTTATTATTATTAAATAGTTATATCAATATTATATATATTAAAATAGAATTAACTTCTCTAAATATTTTTTTTCATTAGAGGAGAAATATAATAAATATTATATTTATACTATTCAAAAAACTAAATTACTAATTTGACTTGTCTAAATCCCGATTACAAGTTAAAAAATAAAGGGTTCTTTTTTGAGAGATTGATTACCTTGATGAATCTTTCCTTCTCTATCTTTCAATATTTTTTTTTAATTCTTATTCTTTTCTCAATAAATCAAAAATTCAACATTTATCGATTTATTTATTTTCACGTGTATATTTTATATTTAATTTTCCACTTCTGTTAGATTTGCCCTGTAGATATGCTACTCAAATCTACCCTCTTAATTTCAATATATTAATAGAGATAGTTGATCTTTCGTATAGTTACTGAGGATACGAATGGATGGAAACTTTTGATCAAGGATGGAGGTGTAAGTTTTGAGATGCCCAATTTTGAGCTATAGGACTAATTTATCAAGTCTTTGAAACTTGAAGGATCACACTTATTGTTAATTTTAATTAGTCCTAAAAGATGGCCTTTTCGAGCAAGCTTCATTTTGGAGTTTTCAAGCTTTTAGACCAACTTTTTTACACCCACCTTCGATTAATATGTATGAAAAAAAATAAAAAATAAAAAATTGCCTTGCTTTTCGGTGTTAAAACTTGGTTAGAATCTTTCATTTTCCTCGGGATTCTTGCTTGCAATCCGATTTCCCTCCTTCGAATCTTACCCGTGCGGGGCGAGTCACAGTTTTCTATCCCCTTTCTTGCGGGCACTGAACCTGGGCCTACCTCATGGTCTTGAATCAAGAGATAACAGTGGTGAATTAGATCCACAGTTTTCTTGGTTTACCCCACCCGTTTGTATAAAACAAAGGAAAAACCATTCATGGCCCAGTAGCTAGTGATACGATCTCGGTATTAAAAAAATTGTTTTCTCAGTGATTTTAGATTCAAATCCTATGATTTCTTAAGATTTACATGCTATTAATTTTAAATCTAGTAAAATTAATCAAGATATATATTAATCTGTATTTAAAAAAAATACAAAAATTCCATAGTAGGGTTTTGGCCTGGCGGTCGCAAGGGAGCTTGTCTTCCTCTTATCCCAGGTTCGAGTCCTATCATGCACGCCTGTTATTCTTATAGTGTCTTATCTGTTTATTTAGTTTACATGATGTTTAATGAACCTGAAAAGTAGCTGTGATGTACATAAACTGACCGGATATTTTGATTATAAAAAAACAAAAACAAAAATTACATATAAAGCTCGTTAATCCAAGGACAATGGAGCTAAATAACGCTCCATTGGAATTCAATGATGGAGGTTTCTCTGCTGGGGATGACCGACAAGTTTCATCAGCACATATTTAAATCCCACTGGACATCTTGAAAATGTAGTTCATCACACACGGCATCGTCAATTATTTGTACACACACAAAAGACATTTTATTATTGAGGAGGAAAAAAACAAGCGCGATGATTGACTGTTCACGAGTGGCAGTTATCGATCAAGACACCCTGAAACTCTTCCCGATCTCTCTTAGATAAAACCTACACCACACTCTATCTACCCTTTATTTGTATCCTCTCAATATCATCTTCCAAGGATAGAAAATTTGTTTAGGTCTACGAAACAGTTTGGATGTTGCAAAGCTTGCTATTTAAATTTAAGAGATTAAAAACTGATACGTAATCAGCAGGGCTGAAACTCCACTCATGGGTTCAACGCTAGTGAGGGAGAGGGGACTAGACTCGAAGAAAGCAAACTACTCGTGGCATATTGCTTTTAATTGTATTGAAGAAGAAGAAAACATTGTAGAATCTGCTGTGATGATAATTTATAAGTGTTACATTTACTTCGATGGAGAGCACTACAAGATCGGGATGTACACCTATAATATTTTATAAATTTCAAGATAATACGATGATAATGAACTCAAGCTGACTGCCTACCAGACCTGGAAGGGAAAGGAACAAGGAATGTAATGGTGATCATGAAAGGAAGTCCACTGTGCATTAACGAGTCCCAGCACTGAGAATAAAATTGCATCATTAAATGCCACGAGAAACCATGGGATGGGTACTCACAACGTCACGAGAGGTCCTAAGACTTTTCAATTAATGTTTTCCAGCACCAGAAACATCTGATTGGCAGAAGATTGTCAAAACCATGCTCCTTGTTATCGTGCCATCAACTTTACTTGATTGGATTGAGCAATAGTGATGGAAAAGCTTCCACACGAATTATCGTGGTTTTCATATGCAAGGTGCCTGATGTGTTGCCAATTTCCATACGCATAAGCTTTTCCATCGTCGGAAAAACCCTTTAAAAATTTCAGCAGTGGTGGGTTTGGCGAGGTAAGAGCCTAGTGAGGTAGCCCTCAAATTTGACATCTGCACACATGTATGGCCATACATTACGTGATCGACATTGTTTTGGCGGACAAGTTTTTCGTTCAGCTAAATTTTACTTTGGCTGCCGTGTTAGCTGTGATCTTGAAGACATCTAGCAACAGACGATGATGACAGGGATGGCTACCAAGGGCACGTAAAAACCACCAGATTTAGCGGGAAAAAGTAATTGCAATGTCTTGTGTTTTCCTTTTCATTTGTTCTAATCGAGTGGGAAATTGGAGACTAGAAAATAGTGGAAAGCAGATAAGCCTCAATCGATGGATACTTTTAACTAGTCTTATTTAATTTCTGACATTAGCAAAATAGTGAAATCAAAGACTGGATATTTTCCAGTCATTTACGGGGATGGGATGCTCGGAATTTACAAATATAGCAGTAATTACTTTTTAAAATGTTAAAATAAGAGTGAATTGCCCCCTTTTTTTTCAATATTTACTGTCATGTCATTGTAAAATACACGAGAATTCATGATAATTAGCCTTGAGTAAAAATCAACTACCAAGCAAATAAATGAGAGAAAAATAGAAAACGAAGATCAAATGGCTTAATCTGTCGTGGAAACCCTTCACTGTAATAGTTTAGTTATAAATTTTCTCCCGGCAAAAACCTCATTGAACTGATGAGGTTTTTGCCGGGAGAAAATTTATTCATCATTTTACGTTGATTTTTATTGTAAATTTGAAGGTTGCTAAGAGTATTATCATAATTAAATATTATTTTTAAAAACTTCCTGGTGCATGCATTGTTTTAGAGATGAGACCAAGTCTATAATTTTATTCGGATTTACTTGTTTTTTTATTCTTATTTTATGTGGGTTGTGTTTTATTGGGCTAACCTCCTTTTTTTCTTTTCAATTTCACCCCTGTCATTTTTAAGCTATAAATAATATATTAAATAAATTGTTTCACCTGATCCCTTTGATTTTATAATCTTTTAAATTTGATTTTCACTCTTTTAATTGTTATTTATCTTATTAGGGGTCCTTTTCTTTCAAAATCCATCATCATTTATTATGCTACAATCCAGAGACTAGTTTGGTCCTTTTCATCTATCTATTTTTTGTAAAATTATTTACATTGGTGTGCCCCATTTGCCCGCCCCGCGGCAGAGCAAAGCAACAAATCTAGTCACGACTCACGACTATTACACGTCTTGGCGAGGTGAAATACCTTGTTTGCCCCCTATTCCCTTCATTTTAAGCCTGGTCTTTGACACCAAAATCGGTAAAATGCTGGCCACTCAATAACAACTGGTAAGAGGGTTGTCATGTTTTAAAATACGAGACCTTGACTGAATTTCTTTTCACAGAACCTCCCTGTCCAACTTATTACAGTCGATGTTCCGCGCTGGCTCGCTACCATTCCTGCAACCAAAACTCCCTGGCGGTGCCGGACAGAAAGTTTGTGTTTGATACACTGGTCGAGTATTATGCAAACAGTAAGTTGAGTGAAAATTAGGTATTTTGCATAAAGTTGACGCCCTTTCAAAACCAAGATTTTAGATTCCAACTACGGGGAGCAACCTCAGCAGACTAAGCGTTTACATGATAACAGTAATCCTTAATTGCTTGGAACTTAGTAGTTGACGAGAAGAAACCATGGCTAGATCGAAGAATAAAAAAAACCGCTGTTTTCTGTAAGCCATCTTAATAAGTTGGTCGATCGCGACCTGTTCAGCATTCCTGCAAATATGCATGGATTTCATGACAGCAGGACCATACCACGGTGAGACCTACCTTCTTTCCAAATCTCGTCCTTACTGTAACTTTGCCAAGTTACCCTAACGTGTTTTCAGTGTTCCAATCTGTCAGAAATCAAAGTGTTACGGAAGATAACAAGAGAAAAATGAATTTAAAGAAAAAAAGAGAGGGGAAATATGTTACGTCAGACTCACTGGCGAAATAAATAAATAAATAAGAAATATATTATAATTCTTAAGGCAGTAGACTTTGTTCTTCAGATGACAGGGGAGACTTGGTGGTACTCCTGGTGTGGATCCAATGGAGGCAAAAGTAGAGCATGGAAAGTGTTTTCCCCTTTGCTAACTTTGGCTTCTCTGTTCAAAAAGATTACACCACTGAAAAAGGAAGTGGATCGTCACGTCTTTCTCTCCAAAAAGACAAAACAGGAATATATTTATTTTACTCATTTCTTAAAGATGTTTCGATTTTACATTTTAATATATGTTATTTTATTATTATTATTATTATTATTATTATTATTACTACTACTACTGTTACGATGGGATTTTAAAGTAAAAAGCCGTCTGGATTATCATCTGATTTGCACGTGAATCCCCCCGTCAAAGCATCTTTACAAGACAGGTCACTGGACTCAAACGCGAGGATAAAAATAAATTAATAAAAGATTTAAAGTTAAATTAAAAATTATCTTATTATATAAAGAAATATTGAGCCGTTAACCCAATAAACAACTGTAACCTGCGAAGTAATTTTATTGCTTATGTGTTAAAATAATTATAACTAGCAATTTAAAATGCAAGACTACAAAGGGCAAGATTATTTACCACGTGGCACTACTGGATTTGATAAAGAGGATCCAAAAGGTAACTCAAGGTGAAACTATCAAAACTGGAGACGCCATTCCTGCAACCTGACTTCGCTAGAGATTTGCTAACTGACTAGTTGCGGGCCCGTGTTAATTAAATGATGTGTTTTTAATTAGATAAAAAAAAAACAAATATAAATCGATTTATTTTAAAAAATTAATCACGATAACATTTTAAAAATAAAATAAATAATATAGCTTAATTTTCGACTCATTCAAGCCATGCAGAAAGGATACATATCATATTGAATATAAATAATCTATTTAAATTTCGGGAATGGGTAGAAGTTATGCGGAAGCAATCAATGATAAAATATGTTTTACACTGTCTTTTAAAATTATTTTAAAAAAATAATAAAAAATATTTTTTAATACACTTTTAAAAAAAAAATTCTAAAAATAGTCTCATCGTACTTTTAAACAGAAATATATCACCGCATGAGGGCTGCGCACCATCACTTCGCTCCCGTCTCGAAATGGAAAATCAATCTTCCCGGTAAAACAATAACCCCACCCTTCTCACACTCTCTTCACTTCTCCCCTTCCTGTCATTAATTGACTTCCATTCCGGAAAAAAAATAAAAATATTTATATATAAAAAAAAAAATCGCATCCTTGATATTTATTAAATGGCTATAATAACAACGGATTAACATTACTTCTCTATGTCTCTAGTCTCTACCCAGCACAACTTTTCAAAGCCTTGCTAGCTGAGCACTTCGCCGACCAAGAACATCCCGATCGCTAACCGGTGGAATCTCCAGCCATAAACCTGGCGAGATGGAAAGATAATGAGAAACTATCATCAAAGGTTGCGATGTCTTATTCTGATTGCTTATCGGACCTTCTCTGCGGCGAGGACTCCTCCGATATATTCTCCGGTGAGTCGCCGGGATGCTCGACGGACCTCGAATCTCACGACTTTGTAGAAGAATCATCCATTGCTAGTTTCATAGAAGATGAAAGGAACTTCGTGCCTGGTTTCGATTACTTGTCTCGGTTTCAATCTCAATCTCTCGATGCTTCCGCACGAGAAGAATCTGTTGCATGGATTCTCAAGGTGAATAATGAAACTCTATATTTTCCTGATATTTTGTTACCTCAATGACACCATATCCTATTTAACAATTGATTAAAAGAGATCTGCGCCGTCGAACCCATCAGTTCGAGTAACTAGTCTTTCATCAACCGTTGGATTCACTGATTTAAATGATGGATTGGCCGGCGCAAGTTAGATTAATTCCATAACATCTGCTTACTAATCGTTTTTAATCGTAGGTGCAAGCATACTGTGGATTCCAGCCATTAACGGCGTATCTCTCCGTCAACTATTTGGATCGCTTCCTCTATTCTCGCCGATTACCGGTAATTACTCCTTAAACTCTGTTACTTGCAGTTGTGGTGTAACATAAAAATAAAAGATGCGTGTATTTGATACATTGAGGGACTTAAAAGTAAACGAATTTGACTATGAGGATTGAAGGTAAATAATATATCTGACTTTTCAAACAATGAAAACGACGCAAGTACCTCGCTCAAGAAACTTCAAATGCCGTGGTGTATTATTCACGAATGCGAGTGAGGGAAGTTTTTTTTTTTTTTTGTTCATGTGTTTAAGCCCATTTTGGAAACATGAACCGACCAAACAATTATTGTGATTTATCGTACTGTTAAGGATGATTTTTCCATTGTAATTAGACTATCTATACAGTGAATAACTTTGTTTCTATACCTTATAATGCAATTATAAAGTTTTGTACTCTATGCATTATTCTGTTTTAGACTTTATCACACTCTGTCCCTACTTTCAAAACGTGTAAATTAATGCTTTTAAAATAGAATCATAAAGTATAACGCTATAAATAAATTAACGGTTGGATAATAATTAAACATATATCATCATCGTTCTTTTCTTGATAATTAATAATTTTTGAACGATGATTATTAAATGCTTTATGGACGATGATGTTAACTTTTTTATGGTTGCTTTTACCTTATCATTGCAGCAGACAGACGGGTGGCCATGGCAACTCTTATCTGTTGCTTGCTTGTCACTAGCTGCTAAAATGGAGGAACCTCTGGTTCCCTCTCTATTGGATCTCCAGGTATTAGCTGTGATGCGAGTAATCTCTAGTTATACATGGCTCGTGAGACTGTAGAATTAAGTCCTGGATTAATGGATGTGAATTATATTGGTTTGCAGGTTGAGGGTGCCAGATATATCTTCGTACCAAGAACAGTTCGTAGGATGGAACTCCTGGTTCTCAGCGTTTTAGATTGGAGACTAAGATCCATAACGCCATTTAGTTTTACAGGTTTCTTTGCATGCAAGCTCGATCCCACAGGAGATTATATTGGCTTTCTGATTTCAAGGGCTACGGAAATCATTTTATCAAACATCAAAGGTTATTAATACAACACATGCATGCATCATACTTCACAGATATTTTATATGTTTCCGTACGTACTGAATTTTTTTTTTCTTTTTTGTTTTTTTTGTGAGCAGAGGCGAGCTTTCTCAAGTATCGACCATCAAGCATTGCTGCAGCAGCGATACTTTGTGCAGCCAATGACATTCCAAACTTGTCTCTCTTTAATCCTGAACATGCTGAATCCTGGTGTGATGGGCTAAGCAAAGTAAGAATTAATATGATGATTCTAAGCAATTGATGATTATGATTGCGGTTTGGCAAGCCATAGTTTTTTAGTAATTACAAACTAGCATCCCAACTCCAAAACATACCAAACTTTTTGCAGGACAAAATCATCAGCTGCTACCGACTAATGCAAGATCTTGTGCTTGACAATAGCCAACGGAAACCCACAAAAGTCTTACTGCCTCAAATTCGAGTAACAATTCGGGCCAGAACGAGGTCCAGTGGCAGCGACTCGTCATCCACATCTTCGTCATCATCTTATAAAAGGAGAAAATTAAATAACTGCTTATGGGTAGATGATGACAAAGGAAGTTCCGAGTGAAGGGAGAGAGTAATTGAAACAAGAGATTAAAAGGGGGGGGGGGTGAAAAAAGCGGTCCAACTTATTGAATATCCTTGAAGATTTTCTTCGAGGATTTGGAGAGAAAATTGACTTGAGTGATGTAGATTATTTAGTGTATAGACGACGAATGCACCAGAGAGTTTGGTTTGGAGATTTTTTTTTTCAGTGGGCTTATGCCATTCATTATCAATGGCATTGCAGATTCCCAAGGGAAGGGAATTTGTCACATTAAATATTTTTGTGTGAGAAAGGGAAGGAAAGAGGAAATAAAAAGTTTGTGTTTAATAGTTGCATATGGTGGAGTCATCAAGTGTGAAAGAAGTGGGGTGCTGAAATTCAATCGCAGCATTCATTGTTGAATGAATGGGGCGGGACCCAAATGTTAGGCTTGGCGGAAAAGGAGGCAAAGGAAAAAATGAAATGGGTTGGCAAAAATAAGGGATTGAACTTTGAAATTTGAGCTCTTGACCGGGGGGCGGGGGGGGATGCATGCAGGGCTTCTCCTCCTGGCCACCATGATTGCTGATATGTGTGCGTTTCTTTTGATGGCATGATATAGAGCGGGATAACATGACTTCTACCGCATGTTGATTGTTTATAGACTTTGACAGAGTTGTCTGTGTGCATACTACACAAGTGTGTATTTGTGATATTTTTGGCGGGGAATTGCCTCTTGATCTGATGGCCTCGATCGGCGTTGGCCTAACATACCATTCAGACTTTGTCGACGCGTGTGGTGGTTACACGTTTTTACTTTTCTATTTATTTGCTCGTTTGTTTGTTTCCAGAGGAGAGGTAAAAAAACCTCTTTCAGGGGCCTGAGCTGAGGCTTGACAAAGCAAAAGGTCTTTGGGGCCTTTCATGCGTGTCTGTATCCGATTTTGATCAATATAATATCTAATTTTTAGTATTTTTGATATTCCTCTCACCTCTCTGTGCATGGCATGTGATTGACGATATTAACTTCGTAGCTTTCTGATTTGTTTTTATTACTGTCCGAGAACTTTTAAGAACAGGCAAGGAATTTAGTGAGGCCACTACCCAGTGCACTAAAGGGCCAAGCACAGCGATGGATTGGTCCCGCAAGTAATTAAATCTATTTCTGTCACGAATAGGACTCCTTGATCTCTGTATAGTGCATCCCTTCATGACTATTTCACAAATAAATTTTTCTGGTGTTACGCCCATCCAATCTATTGACCACTTCAAATTACTACTGATCATAAGAAACTGCAAGCTAACTAGCCAAGGCATGATGTGAAGGTGCACATACAAGTTTGAGTGTGCTCGCATGGTGGTGATAAGATATTGTGGAGGAGAGGAGAAGAAGACCTCAAAAGCTCCTTTAATCATATTTGCAGCCCCTACGTCAATACAAATAGAAAACGCCCACAAAAGGTTGTCATTTAGCCCTAGATCTCCAGCTCAAGGAGGGTGTGTGTGTGTATTATGTTTTGCATGTAGTGATACATAGCATGCACAGTGGCCCTTCCTGAAAGTAACCATGCAATGGAGGGAATGCCCACATTTATCACAATAGCTTTCATATCTCATCAATTTGTGAGATCCATGTATAGCATCCCCTATCAGAATCTCCAAAAAATCTGATTTCTTCTTTAATACTGGACCACAAAGAAGTTCAAATAGCCACCAACACGCCTGGTGGCAATTTTCAATCATTGCAGTTTCGACGGTGCCTTTTGGAATTACTTCCGAACACCATTTATACCTCCGATCACGGGCAGTTAATTAGGACCACCCGATTGGTATAAAATTGGAGCTCGATGGCTTGGGATACTTGAGTGACCAACACCAAGGAAAAAACAGTTCATAGAATATATAGATATATTCTCTCTTTGCTGAAGGGCCTGTATACAGTAGTTCGTTCCACCGATGCGGATCCCAGAAGCCATGGTGCATGCCGGAATTAATATCTTGAATGTCAGTGTATGTTGCAGTGGCTCGCAATTCCAATTTATGTAACGTGGCGTTCACTCATTAGACCAGCGTGGTGGGAGCCAATGAGGATTTGTACTAAATAGGTTACCAATAAAAAAGGCGTCTTTCATCAATCCTCCCGACGAGAGGAGGTCAGTTTAAACAATCGAAGGCCTGGGAGCCAACGGGGATGATCATTATTATTTCAAGTTTCAACCATCACAGGACCCCGTGGATGGTAAGTGACAGAGCACTGATTAATCAATACGACAAGCTGCGGTCCGTGGAACGCCATGACACAAACATATAAAAATCAAAATTTTATTCTTAAGCGTAGCAATACCCGGAGTCTGCGTGTGCATAATTGCGTCTACTACATGACCTATGTGTGTCTATATATATATATATATATATATACAGGCTTCATTTAAAGATTGTCTATTGGATAATTTATTTTAATGATCACGTTTAAGTCTCAATCAATTCCATTTTTCAAGCTGTAATTTAATTGAGAAAAACCACCTTCTTATATATATATATATATATATATAGACACACACACACCACCTTCTTATATCTATATATATATAAAGAGGATTTTGTTGGCTCCCAGCATTATCCGCCATCATGCCACATATAATTTTCTTGTTAAATTGTAGCTGTAATAATTCGCCTATAATAGAGTAAAGAATGAAAGCTATCTCTACCTGCAGAAAAAGAAAGAACAGAGAATGAATGCTGCTATGGAGCAGTAATTAAAAATCATGAGCTGCAAGCACATTGATTCTATAGGAGGTCGACGTCGTAAACGGCTACCTCGTTAGATCCAAAATGCATGAAAGCTGCACGAGAGGCCCCCTGGCCAGGTCGCCGTTGCTCATTCTCTTGTCTCATTCCCCCACACTTGTTTTTCTGCTAAACAAGATAGGGTGTTTAAAGTGAGGAATCCAAAGTATGAACCCCAACAGTTCTTTATTCCTCCAAGTGAAAGGTGAGGCAGAATCCCTCCTACTTTTCTTAGAGAAATTTGAACTTTATTCGTGGGCATGACAAAAATGGAGGATCCTTTTAAAGATGATTTTAGTCGTAAAAACATGCCTCGTGCGTGGGGTCGCTGTCAAAGTATTATAGGCCCAATGGGAACGAAGAGTTCAAAAGATGGAACGATGCGCACCGTATCTTTCAGACTACACTTTGCCCGCGTAGGTATTGCAATTTATTTAAAAAAAAAAAACAAATTCAAGTATTTAACCAATTAAATAAATTTATTTATTTAAATCACATTAAAAAAACAAGGATAACAAACACACACACATATACTAGTCACTTACCTATATCTCATCGCGATCAAAACTATATTTTTTTCAATGCAAAAAAATATTAGTTGTGTAATTTTTTTATTATAATATAAATTTGAGTAAAATTATCATCATCATTAAAAAATAAAATGAATCCTGATACCTAAATTTTATTTTATTAGAATTTATTTATTTTATAATCCAATTCAAATTAAACATAACAAATAAAATATAAATTATTAAAACACCTGCAATAATCAAATAAAAAAATAAATAGTTAATTTTTCAATATACACAAAGAAAAATATATCATTGAAAATTCATTCACACGTTCCATCATTGTCATAACTATAGCAGTTAAAATTATTATCAATATTATTTCACAAACAATATAAATTATTAAATTGCCCAAAAAAATAAAATAAAATAAAGCAAAATATTATATATATATATATATATATATATATATATATATATATATATAGAGAGAAACAATCACTATAATTATCATCATTATTTTGCAAACAATGAAATCATAAAATCATCTGACCTGAAAAATAAATAAAAATGACAGTAAAATAAAAATAACTAAGGGAAAAAAGAAGAAATAATAATTTTAAAATGATAACCAATATAAATTAAATTTTAGGATTGAATCATTAAAAATAAAACTCAAACAAAAAATTATAAATAAACAAAAAATAAAAACTAAAAGCATAGGTGCATAAATATGAGTAAAAAATAAACACTATCCAAGAAGAACCTAAAAAACAAAATGAATTAGTACCAAAAAATTCAAAGAATAAGGGCTAAAATGAAAAATAAAATGTATAATTAATTTCAATTGAAGGATAAAATTGAAAAAAATAAAAATATTAGGACTTAAATAAATAAAGGCATTTAAAAAAAATACAATGTAATTTTGTTGAAAAACTAAAAGGATAAGGACCAAATGAAAAGAAGAGTATATGATCAATTTCAATTGGAGGACAAAATTAAAATAAATTAAAACTTGCATATCAAAAAAATTAAAGAAACAAAAAACAAACCAAAAATCAAAATAATAAGGACTGGAATAAAAACCTACATATATAATTAGTTTCAATTTAAGAGCATAATTAAAAAAAAATCAATAATTAAATTTAACAAATTAGGAATAAAATTGAAATTAAAAAGCAAGGATTAAACTAAAACAATCACAAATATTATGAATTTATATGTATTTTTCGGCAGCAGGAGAGTGAAAACGGGGGGGGAAGCAAAAAAAAAAATCATATGTCGGTAATGCAATGACCACCGTAATGTTACATGTGTCACACTTGGAGACAAAGAACAGGGCGATACATCAAGTAACACAACAGGCATTCAGTTTCAAGGGCAAAATTATGCCACACATGCCACTTGAATGACACGTGCGCATGAAACACTGTTTACTCGTTTCTACGACACACCTGAAATGTTTAAGAAAAAATTTAAAAAAATAATAAATCACTACAATTAAGTTGTCTGGATTAACCTAAAAACTTCCTAAGTCCACATGTTTTTTCACATAATAAATCTTTAATATAAATTGAAAAACTTATGAGCGCATATAATTCTATATATTAAAACTATTTGGTAAATAAATTAAAAAAAGTCAATCAATAATAAATAAAAAATAATTGGAAAAGCTGATAGATTAAGATATTTTCCTTATCTAAGACCTTATTTTTTTCAACTCATGACTTCGTTAACCGGTGGAAAACCTTATCAAATTTAGGTTAAAACTTGTTCACTATTTTCTTTTATTTTTTAACTTGAAATAATATTTTTTTTAATCAAGTTAACTTTAGTCAACCAACTTGACATGTGACTAGATACTTGCCCCAGATTGACTAACAAGCACATTCCCAGACATAATAGAACACTTAAAATTTGAAATTAAATGGGAAAATAAAAAATAATGAAATTAACCTAAGAATCCAACAAAAAAAAACCAATTTTAGGTATCCAAGGAATATAATGAGAACCAATTAAAATTTAATAAAAATAATAACTTAAAATTAAAATTAAGACACCAAGAGCCTGACCTTAAATATCATCAAACTTTGAATTAAAGGGTAATAAAATTAAAAGGAAAAATAAAATAAACATAAATATCCAAAACAAAAATCAAAGAGAACGTGGACCAAATTTAAAAATATAAAAAACCAAGATCATTAATCCAAGGATGAAATTGGATTTTTTATTTTTATAAAAGAGCTAAAAATCAAAATATTGAGGACAAAAGATGAAATATCATAAAACTTTAAATAAAAAGATCAAATTGAAAATATAAATCAAATTAACAAAGATATCCAGGTAAAAAAAATCAAGAGAATGAAGATCAAAATTCAAGAAATTAAAAATCAAAATTATGGATACAAAGGTGAAATTGAAAACAAATTGGATTTTATAAAAGAGTTAAAAATCAAATTTAAAAATCAAAATATCAAGTGTCAAATATGAAGTGTTAAAAAATAAAAAAGTAAAGTTGACATTTTTTTAATGGCCAACATGAAATTCAATATGGAGGAGAGAGGGAAGAGGAAAAGAAAAAATAGGGGTAGCTTGCAACAAATCACGATTTAAAACACCACACGTGTCGCAATACATGGAAAATAGCATCTTTGAGTTTTAAACATAGTTATGAAAGTTAGTGATATTCCATGAAATTATGGCTCGCATGCTACTCCAAGAATATTAGGTCGCCTTAAACGCTCGTGTACGTGTATCATGAATCGTCATTTTTTTTAAATAGAGAGATGTTGAAACATCATTGGCCGAACCTCATAGTAACATAAAAGCCTACAGAAAATAACAAAAATACTTTGGACCCAAAGCTTAGGAAATATGATATGAGGTGTAATTGAGTCATTTTCATTTTCAGAAAAAGATAATAAACCAAAATACCTCTTATAGTAATTAAATGAAAATAACTTTTAAGGAAATTTAATATTTTTACTATGCTATAAAAATATGATATTACTATAATGACCCTCATGAATTTAGCAATGACATTTGAATCCTAAAAAGAAGATTAAACTATCTTTTCTGCACAACATATTATTTTTAAATGTGAGGAGTTGAATAGTAAATCTATTGTGCAAAATAGTAAATTGAAAGTGTACACAGTAAAAATCTCATCCATTTTAACTCTATACTAGCCTTGTGCTTACACTTTGCCGTAAGGTTTAACTATTTTTTTTACACAAAGTAATGTTCAAGTAGTGAGATAGGGTTTGAAAAACATTAAAAACCAATCATGATAAATGTATAGCAATGCTAATTAGGATTAATGCAACATGAGATACCTTACCAAACTTGCGTCTAGATTACATGACTGCATTAACTGGATAAAAATATAAAAAATTATAAGTTTTCTTTGAAAATATGTTGACTTTTAAAACTCATGACCTTAGTCATTAGACTCGAAGCATCCAATCTAGAAAAGTCATTAAGACTGAAAAACCATTAAGATCAATTTTCAACAAATTAGATTTTAAATGATGAGAATGGAAAAAAAAATTTCAATCATACTAAAGGATTTAAAAAAATAATAATTCAAAGAATGATGATCAAAATCACTATTGCTATTATTATTAACAAATAATATCATTATTACTACTAGTATCATTATAATTGTTGTTGTTGTTGTTGTTGTCATTATTAAAATCACTATTATTATGATTGTTGTCACTATTATTAGTATTTTTTTTTTTGCTATTCTAAGCATTGTCATTATTAGTGTAATAGCAATCATATTATTATTATTATTATTGTTGTTGTTGTTGTTATTGTTGTTGTTGTTGTTGTTTATTATTTTAATAACTAACATTACTTTTATTATTATTTTTAGTATCACCATCATTATTGTTGTTGTAGTTGTTGTTAATAATAATAATAATAATAATTTCATAACTATCATCATCGTCATTATTGTTGAAAAAAATAAAAACCATGAACTTAATTTGAAAGATAGAATTGAAGACTTTAATAGCTTTGATAAAAGAGTAAAGAAAACATTAAGAAATAAAAAAGAGTGATCAACTTGGAATCATTATTATCAATGAAAAAGTAAAAAGTATAAACTTGACATAAATGATAAAATTAAAACCTATAAAAACTTTGACAAGAAGACATATGACTGAAATTAAAAGTAAAAGTAAAAAGACCAAATTAAAAAATATTATATATATTAAAAATCAAGGGTTAAATTGAAAAACAATAAAATTTTAAAAGAAAGGCAACAAAATTCAATCAAAACTAAAAGAATAGAATTTATATTATCAATAACAAGAAACATAGGTAACCAACGATAAAGTGATAACATCTAGACAATACAAATCAATCCAATGACAGGGCATAACATGAGATATTAAAAGCTCATTTTTTAGCACCTGGGGCCACCGTATAAGCTATGTGGGAAACTCCACGGCGCCAACAACTTTTTCAAATTGAAAACACTATTTTAATGATAAATTATGTTACTATCATGACTAAACTATTAATTAGCAAAAAAAAAAAATCAAAGCTAAAAGATCCTAATAACCTTGATCCCAATGAATTAAATTTATTAGATCCAAAGGTACATGTGTAACTCAACTATATATATATATATATATATTATGCAAGAAACCATATCTTTTGGAAAATATACTTTGTGGGCTAAAGTGAGCAAGTAAAATTTTAGTTGTCTCAAGTTCTTTCAAAAGAATATATGCCCCGACTCAAATTTAAAATTTATTATACATATCATAAGCATTTTAAAAATACATAAATATGCTTGCCTGAAACTTCATAAGTGTATTGAATAAACAAAAATGCCCTAAAACAAATCCATAATGCTTAATGCATATGTATAAAAATACAAAAATATCCCAGATTTAAAGAAAGACAAATTTTTCATGTGGAAGACTAAAAAGTCTCCATATTGTACAGGTGAACAGGAAAATAGGAGGGGGATAGTGAATCTCCAATGCTTTTTTAGAATATTTGTTATATAATAATTGCTTATCAGGACATGTACAACGAACGCACGCACGCATGTTCCTATCAAGTATTCCGTCCTGTTTTCCATTGAATGAAACTTCAAAATACTAGTATTCACAACGAATTAAGTGTTCCATTCCATCGGCAATGATACAATGTATCAGTAAGGCTACTTCTGTACGTAGAATATTATCGTAAGTAGCAAGCACCACTAGCTAGTTCATGATTCTGTTGTTGAATTTTACTTGTAATAGAGAGGCTAAATAAAAAAAGGATGGCGTGCCTGGGGCTGGCTTTGGCTTTACAACTCGCACTACCTACTTTGGATGCCATGAAAAGAATCTGAGAGGGAAGGATGGGAGTGACAACTGCTCTCGAGGGAGCGTCTGGCACCGATGTCGTTTTGCCTTTTTTTTGCCTTTGTGATAGTGCTTGGACCTCCATGTTAAGAGTGGAGACAAAAGGGTCTTCTCTTCTCTTCTGTTCAATCACCACCACCACCGACCACACCCCGCCATCCATTATTAATTCAAGCGTATAGAATATATTCCTTTATGCAGATATTTGTTTATATTCTTAAATAAACACACCTTATTAATCAAGCTTACTTTATAACATTATTATATATAACAAATATCAAAAGCAACCAATAAAGCTGGCTGTGTTCACGTCAAAATTGATGTTGCAAGGGAGACATGCGAGCCAAACTAGCTAGCTCGATCGGGCTTAAAGAGAAAGCCGAATGGTAATTTCAAGAAAAAGAATACCAAGACTTCCAAATATGGGATGGACTTATTCGATCGGGGCTTGTGCCGGCGTAGTAATAAAAGAGAGGAGGATGCATGTTTGATTGATCGATGCAAGAAAGACATCACTGTTTAGCCGAAAGCTTTGCTGTACTCTGCAGCTTGTTTTTTAAAACTAAGAAAGCGAAAATACCAGAGACAATATATATACGACAGTTAAAAATGATAGGATAAGATTGATTAATTGTGGAAGGAGTTTGCTTCCACCTGCTCCTGCTCCTGATGCTGCTCCTGCTGCTGCTGCTATTATATAGTAAACCAGACATCAACAGAGAAGATCACATTGGTGTTTTATTTTCCTAGGTGAAGGTGTTCTTGATTCCTATCAAGGGAAGGTATTTTTTGACACGCATGCACTAAAACACAATTAACGAGCATGGCATGGAAATAAAATAACAACGCTAAAACAGACTGTTTCTCAGCAATAATGGCAGGCTTTCATTTAGAGAGGTGAGAGTAGAAAGATGGAGCGGGATTTGGATCAACATGATTTAAGAGTGGATACATTACAGAGATTAATTTTTAAAATGGATTCTAATTTTTGATAAATATCAGACCCTGATCCAAAAAACAGACGCAGATACAAGCTACGAAGTTTCTTTTAAGATTACCATGGAACACCTCGTTTGCACGATCATCATGTTAGTATTTTTTTTTATTTTTTTTTTTGGTTTTAGATTATTTTCGTATATTTATATCAAAAATATTTTTTTATAAAAATAAAAATAAAATTATTTTAATATATTTCTGGAAAAAAAATAAAAAACATGATATGTTTCTTTACTAACCTTATTTTATTATAGTTCAATAAAAAAAAATCTCCTGGACTTCTAATTAAAAGCCCGACCATAGAAAGCACTCCGGAACTTTTAATAATTATTCAAAGCTTAAAATACTATTTAGTAGCAAAACTGATTATAAACACTTAAAAAATATACTTGATTTTATTTAATTTTTAATTCAATAAAAAAAAAAGAGAGTAATAATTATATCTGGACACAACGACCGCCTTAACCTAAAACAAGCATCTTTATGACACTTATGAGATAATTCATTGTGATACAATGTCCAATAAATTCATGTGCAATTAACAAAAAAACATATAGGGACAAAAGCATCTCCTGCTGCTGCAATGTCCATTCTAGTGCATTCCACATCAACGACGCACAGTCACTTTATTTTCCAAACTTTATGACAACATGGACGAATGAACTCCATTCTCTCGAGCTTATGTGCTTGATGATCACATGACTAAGAAAGAAAAAGATACGTTGTTAAGCAAAAAGCTATTCTAGGGTTTTGATCTCTCCTTATGGATGCAATTAAAATTAAACTGTTGACATCATCTCGAAAAGGGTGTGAATTTTCTTGCCGAACTGACGAGACTTTTCATATTGATCTATTCTTTTCCATACTTTAATTGGTAAGAAAGTGCTTTTTATACTATCGGTAAACTTTGACGGGGGATCTCTGCTAGTTCATTGAAGGGGGAGAGAGTGTACGTTGGTGTAAAGTGACCACATTGCAGCAGACGAGAGAGAAGGATCCGTTGAGCTTGAAAATCCCATTCTTCATGTGGGCTGATAGAATGGGCATCTGTGGGCTACAGCCTTGTTATAAATAAAGTTCTCTTATGCAATACAAATCAAGTGGTCCGCTATTTGATATGTAAACGCCATCAGTCAGCTCTCATGCTATTCAATTCCCAGACACGCAGTCCTTCTCTGTCTCCAGAAAAAAGAAACACTCCCACGTTTCCCGAATTCGTACAGTCCGTTAGCAGATAGTAGTAGCATTCCTTTTGTTTGCTTGTTTATTACAGGAGGGAAAGTTTTACGAGACTACTATTCAACTAACTGCCCGATCGGAGACGAGAAGCAAATTCATATTTGCTCAGAGCTCGAACTCTCTTGCTCCAGCTAGTTCTTCCAGACTTGTATTTAATCTACTGCAATTACTTAAAGGAACATAGGACATGTAAACGAGATTTGAACACAAACTATTCGGGTAAAATGTTTAAGTTACTGGAGCTAGCTACCATAAATTTTCATTCAAAGAAAATCACACGCAAAGATAGCCATGCTATGATTTGAAATTCACCTGAACTGAAACCAAACAATTTTTGCATGCAGGGCATCAAAACATGGAACAACTTATCACCATGCATAATAAAACTTCAACGACACCGGAGGCCCCGTGGTTCATTGTCAACATCGATCCTTGCATTGCAGTAGAAAACATGCTGCATTTATGTTGGTGACAATATCCTTATTCATTAGCATTATAAGGGAGCACCTAAAACTAGCATGCATTCATTTAGTGCCAACATTCTCACACCTAAACGAAAATCATGCATAGAGAATGTCCACTCGATTTCTCGCTCTCCAGAGCACAATGTACCCTGAGGATTTAATTGCGTGTCAATTAGCTGTTTCATCATGACTTTCTGAAATTTTATTCTTTGATTGTGTCGACCGTCGATGTGACTTGTGGTCCTAGGATTTTATGTTATTCTCTACCTTAAACGTGTTTGGATTATCATCCACAAAATCAGTTATTAGTGTCTCCCCGATTTAATTCAATTTGGATTTGATTTATTTTACATGGCTAAGTGGTGAAAAAATAGGGTTCAAGAATCGTATTATAAAGTAATTAGCATGCCAAATACAAGCAAAGGAAAATATGGTAAGAGGATATAAAAGGTGATTGGAGAAAGGAATCTCTAGCACTAAATGATAGCAAAACTTCTGATCATGAATGAAAGGGGTGTGGCGCTGTTGAAGATATAAATCGAGTTCTAGAACAGTTTATGTGGCTGTTTCTGGGGTTTAAAATGGCTGATATGCTACACTTTTTTTCTTATTGTAAGCTATGAGGAGCGATGAAATGATGTGACATTAGAGAAGACCATCGCAAGCGTTTAACTCAGAACACCAGAATTGGTACAAATAGCGTGGAGTCTGCTTTCATTGTCAACTACATTGTGGGATGTGGCTTGCATGTTGCTGGTAAAACTAGTTACAGGCAGTTATATGCAAACCATCATGGTTATGTTGCTCTCATGCATGGTAGAGTTTCATGGTTAAATTCCGTGATCCCTTACCAGCTTCAAGTACCGCCCACCCCCCTGACAGATATTTATAGTTAAATTTTCTATCCTGTATAGATTTTCGAAAAAGGAACAATTCTAATCCTCGAACATTGATATGATATTCGAAAGAAATGTCAGACTCTGTTATTGAAAATGAACAAGACGAATGTCTTTGGGAAATGATGCAAATGAACAACTGCTTGCTGTTACAAAATCACGACTGTAGTGGCAAGGAAAAGACAACTTTTGTATTTTCCTTTAATATTTTGCATTGCAGATCTCTTTATAAAGCTGGTGGAGTGTGCTGTCTAACATCGGTGTTAAAGCCTTAGCTATTGTATTGCAAGGCTACATAACTGATCGAGAATGATGTTAATCATAATCTTTGAAGCCATTTTCTAAATCTTTTGGGCCATACAACTTTCGTAATTTCATCAACTCCTAATTCCATTCATTTATGGGTTTTCGAAGTACTCGTTTCTTCAAACATGGCCAAACACCCCTTCCTTTTTTGATTACATGGGAGCCTTGCATTTGCTTGACATTAAACATTTTAATAATTGACTCCCACACGAAATATCTAACCTGACAACTATAACTTCCACCGAACGTTTTGTGCTTGCTTGGCACAATGTCTCTTTATGCTGCCTGATTGTTTGATGCTTCAGTGAAAAGCAGAAGAATCACATTTTATACTAATGCTAACGAGCTTGCAGTGTTGGAACCAGATATTTAGTGACTCTGCGCAAGGACCATGGAGGATCCGAGACTTTATTGGTGGAGCCAATTACAGATGCGGTGGTTTCTCTCAAGGATAAATTTTTTTACCTGGAGCACCTTTGGGTTCAAGGGCATCTCTATTATGGCCTCACAACTATGTTGATCAGGGTTGAGAAGCCAACAACCCAAACCTACCAAATTGATTATTATTTTAAGATATTTCCCCAGTTGCCTTTGCATTTCTGTTCCCAATCAGCATCCATAAAGGCACAGAATATGGAGGCAACATAAACAATATCAGATCCATTGCTTCCTTTGTAGCGATACAGGGAGATTATTACTTGAAAATATGTTTTCTGCTAGGAGCTCTAGTTGACAATGGTACAGATGATTACCCACCTCCTTTGGTTGAGTGACTCTATTTTGCTGTGTATAAGACAATACTGAATACATGGTGCATCTGTCCATATATGGCCAAACTCTTTAAATGATGAAAGCAATCTATTGCAATTTTCATTGGCTATTCGGCAGGTTGCAGTTTGACATATCATCAGCTCCCAGCTTCAGAGATACTCTGTAAAGAGGGACGCCATGACTTTGACCTTAGGGAAGCAGAGTTAATTGATGGCATCCTGTGTCTATGTCTTTCATGTTTGGGCACCTGAATTATCACAGCATCATTACAGTGGTCAGTATTTATGAATAGGGCTGAAATATTATGCAATCATCTATTTTAATTTCTTGCTTGAATGTGTTCTTAATCTTACACAAGTACCAGAATTACTGGCAAGCAAATAGCTTCTCTTGTCTTCATGTTCTGTTTCGGTCCTTTGTTTCTTAATTTGTGCAATTTATCTAAACCTCAGTGGTATTTGGTTTGGAAAAGAGAAATGATAAACACAAACGAAAACAATTTCACTCGGTAATAATGATGTTCTTGAAGCAAGATTATATTATTTGATAATTTGAAATATTTCTTGCTGCAAAATTAACTTGATTGGAGAGAGGTATTAAGAGACCATAAGCAGGTGAGTGTGAGAGAGATACCTTGTAATCCTTCTCTATGTTCGACTTCTTTTTTGTCTCACAATATGAACTTCGCTTCTTCTCTGGTGCTACCAGCAGCTGTGACTTGTTCTTGCCATCCGATTCTTGCTGCTGCTGTCCCTTCAATTTTGCGTACTTCTTTGCCTGTAACGCCTTCATAACTTCTACAACCACGTAGGAAAACGACAATTAATCAGATTTTTATCCACATATACGACAGATCTTGGTTAATCAGAAGAAGCATCATAGATGGAGAGATGAAGGACTAAACAATAATCACAAGCAGCAGCAGCATTCTAGCTATATATATATATCCTAACCTTGAGCAGTAACAAGTCGATAAGCATGACCAAGAGCAAGGATATTGCTCGGCCTGAGAAGCTTAACACGGGTGAACTGCGCAGTCTTGACGTTTTCTTGGTCTCCAGATACAGGCAATGGAATAATCAAAGAAACATAATGACCAGGGTTCATTCTCATCACCTCACGAACACTAACAGGGCAATATAGCTTCTCTATCTTCCCACTTGGGTGCTGTATAACCAGCACTGCAGCATCTATTGCTTGACAATTCCCCATCTCTCTATTCTCTCTAGCTGGGAGTGAGCGAGTGAAACTATGAAAAAGATTAAGAAAGATAAAGAAGAACGAGATAGAGGGGAGGAGGAAGGAGGTGAAGCAAGCAGAAGTCTCTTTCTATACAGCTCCCATCACCCTACAAATAGTTACTAGCTACATGAAGTTGCACTCAGTTGTGGGTCAGATAAAAATAAATTCAGAAAAAAATAATATTAAGCTGATAAAAATATGTTTCAAAAAAAGGAAATAAAATATTGAACAGAAAAAAAAACATTTCCTATCCATCTTAAAGCATTAATTATGCATTCTGCGTTATTTGACAAAAACAAATTTGAGAAAATTGTAAGTTCAATTTATAATTAATTAAATATTAAAAAAATCTAACATGCAAAAGGATAAAAAAAAAAAAACAATTATAGGAAGAAAAAACATCAAATATTAAAGAATAAAATCAAAAACACAAAAGAATATTAAAAAAAAGTAACTTAAAGGAAAAATAAAAAAGCATGTACCTACTTAAATTAATCTATTAAACCCACAAATCATGTCATGGACTGGGATTACCCTATAGAAAAAAGCTATAAAGCTTATTTAAAAAAAAATAAAAATCAATATCAAGTAATGAGTTTAAAAAAATATGAAAAAAAGATGGGAATTGGCGTTAGCTTATTAAACTAGTGATTTGGGCTGTTTAATTAAAAACATCAAACCTGAAAAAATCATGAAGCTCGTATCTTAAAAAATCAAATGTCAAAGCATAAAATTAAATAAAAAAACCCAGCCATAAAAATGAATTAAAAACACAAAATAACAATTAAAAGAATATGGATCATATTTGGAGGGAAAAAAATGGTGGATAATTTAAGATTGAAAAGAAAAAAATAAATTTACAAAAGAAATAAAAGAAGAAACCATTCAAAAAATGAGAACCATTTTCTTAATTAAAAAACAAAACAATATTTTGATTAAAGAATGAAACTGAAAACAATTGAAGTTTATAGAGGAAAAAAATAGAGAAAAAAATCAGAAACAAATTTTATAAGGAAAAAAAAATTAAAAAAAATAGATTGAATAATGAAATTGAGATGCAAAACTAGAACCTACAAAAAGAGTCAAAGATAAAAAAAAAAAAAAAAATCTAATGAATAATTATTGATACCCAAATATCCTCGACTAAGAGGATAATCTTGGAATTTAAATTGTGAGGACTGTTCGGTAAGAAATCCATCAAGAAACACAACACACACGTCGCCGATAGAGAAAAAGGATGCCTATTGTATTTTTGAAAAATAATAATTTTTTACTTTAATTTTTTAAAAAATATATATGTTTTATATTATTATCTTAAAAAATTTATAAATACAAAAAAAATATTATTTTAATATATTTTTAAATCGAAATCAAAATCTAATGACACGGTGAAAAATTATTTTTCACCATCGAAATACGTTGCATGCACCTTGAAAACACGGGGAACCCTTCCGCGCGTGATAGTGTGCTTGTCACACCTGACTATTTCAATTTTAATTATTTCAAAATATTAATTCATCCCTCTGCTAATCTGGTAATAGCATAAAAGTCAATGAGAATCTAGAAATGCCCCCAAAGCAAACAAGGCCTAAGTAATTGCGTTTCAAATTCGTTTCTTCAAATATATATATATATATATATATATATATATATATAAAAGATTATTTTCATATGTTGATGTCAAAAATAATTTTTAAAAAATAAAAATATATTATTTTAATATATTTCAAATAAAAAATATTTTTAAAAACAATATCAATTATACACTCAAACAAACATTAAACTAAATTACATTCCAAAGATAAATTAATGATTTTATTGCGCTGAAAAATATAAAATCTTGAGAAAGCCCCTAGCAACCCATTTTTCTGAATTTCACTTTTAAGGGTAATGAAGGTATTTTATTGTTATGAAAATACCTTTATACCCCTAGCAACCAATATAAAAATCATTCAAACCCAAGCTTACCCTTCTAGATTAATTTAATGAAGGGAGAAATCATTTATTCATTATTACATTATATAATAATTTATGTCCGAATAACTACTGCATCGAAAAAAATAAAAATAATATACTATTTTTTAATTTCTAACATAAAAACCCGAACTGCATCGAAAATAATCCACCCTGTCAAACTACCCGAGGCAAAGAGGTCTACATGGACAAGTCAGGACAATGACACCTCATCATCTTCTCCACGCACTCTGCTCTTTGTCTTCTATAGAAATCTTCAAATGTTAAATTGATCGAAAAAGTCAACAAAACTTTGAATCTTTTTATTACCGATACTTTTTTAATACTAGCTTAGCTTGTATGTACGCTGTCTCTAGTGTTTTTTTCCTCTGAATTTTTGTTTTAAATCATTTGATTATATAAATGCTTTAATTGTTTTTATATTTTAAAAATATTTTGAAAAAAAAATAAAAACAATTATTGACTTGCTTAAAATTGATGGTTTTGTGTTTTCATTTTGTTTTAATATGTTAATATCAAAAACATTATTTTAATTTAAAACAAAAAAATATTTTTAAAAATTATCACTATTACAATATTAAATAAACTCTTAAATTTCCAATAATTTCTTTCTTTCTTTCTAGGAGTTACAACTAGTCTTATA
The DNA here is from genome assembly GCA_015731905.1 of Salix dunnii. Classification (NCBI taxonomy): domain Eukaryota; kingdom Viridiplantae; phylum Streptophyta; class Magnoliopsida; order Malpighiales; family Salicaceae; genus Salix; species Salix dunnii. The sequence continues at coordinate 5,924,919 of CM027668.1, read as the reverse complement.
TTACTGAACATAATTATAATTATTCCTGCTAATAAACTGCATTTAAAAAAAATGTCTGATGATCAAGAACATTTGTTATTATTTTTTTATTTTCCAAGTTTTAATTTTAGAATCCATGTTAAAAATATTAAGTAAATCAAGTCAATAGAAAACACATTATCTTTAATATAAAGGCAAAGAAATTATCCAACATAATTAAAACCATTACTAGACTTAATTGTATATCTTCAATGAAGACTAGAAGATCACAATTCCGCAATTGATACGGAGGACATTGCATTTAAATAATATAAGAAGTCGATGACTTTTTAGAAAAGAAAAATTATATATGCATTAATGGTTTGAAATTAAATATTTTTTATTTTGATTAACGTGATTATCCACACCAACTTGTATATGTATCAATTAATTTTATATATTTTAAAATTAATAATTATATAAATTATATAAACCAATTTGAATAATTAGCTCAGTTGTTTGAAATTAAATGCTTGTACAGAGCAGTCGTGACCGCTATCATCACATGAAATTACTAATAAAATGTTGAGCACGCCTTTTGGTGGCATCTCCGCGGTCCGATGCAATTCAAACGGACTCAAATTAAAGTAACACATCTTCGCACGAAATCGAGATTTTATGCTTTTACTACCCCATAAAGAAATGAATCAAATTATCTGGAATATTTATAAAAACAAATTTAAGATTAACTTAATTGAACGAATTATTTGAATTTGTTGGAATTTTTCTAATTGGACACATAAAAAAACCATTAATAAAAAAAGCTAAATTAATAAAAAAAGACTCGCGGATATAACTACGAGACCAATCAACATGTGAAAAAGAAAGGGAAAAGAGAAGGTGGCTTTGATTTGTTTGGAAGCAAAACCTACTGCCATCCTCACCAACTACAATTTTCAGGTGTCGTGTTTTCTCTCACAAAAGCCAAACGTCGACATAGGGATTTGATGTAATAGAAAATAAAATTCACGAACCCTCTTTGTTTATATATATATATATATATATATATATATATATATATATATATATATATATACATATACATATCCTAGTTACCTTATCTTTGCTCACAATCTAATTACAAATTATATCTATATATCTATATATAGATATAGATATAGATATAGATATAGATATATAGATATAATTTGTAATTAGTGTTAAAATATGACCGTTAAAATATGGTCGTTAAAATATGGCCGTTAAAATATAGCCGTTAAAATATGGCCGTTAATTTCCAGATATGGAAATTGTGTAAAGTAGGGATAAAGTAGCTTTTATCTTTAGCTAAATTAGTCTTGTGATTACTCTATAAGTTCATTCTCAATTGTAATGGAAAAATAACTCTGAAATATACGAATTTATACTTTTAACATGGTATCAGAGCGAATTTTGAATTTTTTCCTTTGAATCGTATTGCTGAATTTTTTTTTTCACGGTTACTTGTTAGAAACCCAGAAATTTCATTTACCAACCCACCAAAACACCCATATCAACGAAGAACACCCATCTCAACGAAGAACACTCAAACAACGATACTCCAGCTCCAGCTCTAACGAGATGTGTTCCCATTGTGGTGAGATGAGGCATTCAAAACAACGATGTTATGAAATTATTGGCTATCCGGATTGGTGGGATTTCAAGAAAAAACCTCGGAAAAATATTGGGATATCTGTGGAAAATCTGACTGAAACGGATCAGGTACGTCCTACAACGAATATGGTCCATCCAGGTATCATCGAAAATTTTTTTGCACATTCTGTTATTACTAAAAATAGCACTTGGATTATTGATACAGGTGCATCTAGTCACATAATTAGCGATTTTGATAAATTAACCTGTCATAAACCCTCCTCACATTCAGCTATACGCACTGCTAACGGTAGTATCTCCCCTGTTACAGGGGAAGGATCTATCAGGTGAGTCAAATTACTGTTACTCTTAAGTGCACGGTAACGTTTTGGCCTCAGTTTTGTGTTTTTCAGGACATTCTAACCCGGAAGATTCTTGGTTATGGTGTTAGGCGGGGTAACCTATATTATTTAGAGTTAACGGAAAAAGGGGGGTCAATGATGGGTCACGCACATCAGACCAAAAGTAAGGATCACGCTCACGCTCTCGTATGGTTGTGGCATCGACGACTCGGACATCTTTCATTCGGGTACCTTGAGAAATTACAACCGCATTTATTTTCCAGTTTAAGTATTTTGGATTTTCAGTGTGAAATTTGTGAATTGGCGAAAAGCCACCGTATTTCCTATTTGCCAAGTTTGAAGAAAAGTATGGAACCATTTGCAGTCATCCATTCAGATGTTTGGGGTCCTGCAAAGATCTCATCTTTTTCTAATGCATGATATTTTGTTACATTTATTGATGAATGTACCCGGATGACCTGGATATCTCTTCTCCGAAATAAAAGTGAAGTAGGTACAGTTTTTCAGAAATTTCACAAAATGGTGCAGACCCAATACCAACGGCACATTCGTACACTTCAATCAGATAATGGTACGGAGTTCATGGATCAAGTGTTAGGTGATTTTTTAAATCATCATGGAATTCGACATCAGACTTCCTGCACATATACTCCACAGCAGAATGGATTAGCGGAAAGGAAGAATAGACAGATTATGGAAATTGTTCGTGCTTCACTATTTGGCATGAATCTGCCAAAATACTATTGGGGTGAGGCAGTAAAATCAGCTGCTTACCTAATAAATCGAATACCATCAAGTACAATTGATTTTCAATCTCCTCAACAGAAAATAGAATCTCTTCTATCTGTTCCTCATCTACCAAATCTAGAACCACGGGTGTTTGGTTGTACGGTATATGTCCACATCCCGAAAGTCTTGCGAAGCAAATTGGATCCTTGTGCAAAGCGGTGTGTTTTTGTAGGTTACTCGGAGTTCCAGAAAGGATATCGGTGTTATGATCCTCACCATCGAAAGCTACATGTAACCTTGGATGCATCATTTCGAGAATCTGAACCCTACTATTCAGGGGGAGTTCCCGGGTCTTCTCTTCAGGGGGAGAGTAACGTTGAAGAGAATAAAGATATATTCGAATTGGAGGAAAATGAAGGATTAAAGGAAATGAGATCAGGCTGTGATAATCTGAAATTCTACATAGACCGAAATGATCTCAGAAACGACCCCCCTATATCTCTGGAATTACCAACGACTACACCATTAATCGAAGAATCAACTGAGAATGTCTCTCCTCAATCACCTCAGGTATCCCTAAATCCTATTTCTAATGAGATAAATGAAACTCCTGTCTTAGAAAATAATGTGATCAATAGGTACCCACAAAGACTAAACCGGGGAGTCCCAAAGAAACAGTATGAACCCGATCCCAAAACCAAAACTAAATACCCCATCAGTAACTATATCTCTACTCATAGATTATCGGAATCATATGCATTTACTGTTAATCAATTATCTAATGTGTCTATTCCTAGTAATGTACAGGATGCATTAGCAGATCCAAAATGGACTAAGGCGATGAATGAGGAGATGGAAGCACTTCAGAAGAATAATACTTGGGAGTTATGTCAACTACCAAAAGAAAAGAAGAAAGTTGGATGTAAATGGGTGTTTACAATGAAGCTGGATGCAGATGGGAGTATTGATAGATACAAAACAAGATTAGTCGCAAAGGGATATACACAGAAGTATGGAGTGGATTATCAAGAAACTTTTGCCCCAGTTGCAAAAATGAACACCATCCGGATTCTCATATCTATAGCAGTGAATCGAGATTGGGCCTTACAACAATTCGATGTCAAGAATGCCTTCCTAAATGGAGATCTCGAAGAAGAAGTGTATATGGAATTACCACCTGGAGTTAAACCCAAGTCCTCATGTGAAACTGAAGTATGCAAATTAAAAAAGGCATTGTATGGTCTGGAAGATTCTCATCCACGATGAAGGAGTTTGGTTATAAGCAAAGTAATTCAGATCATACTTTGTTTATAAAACACAAAGGAGGGAAGGTTACGGCACTAATAGTATATGTGGATGATATGGTCTTAACAGGAGATGATCCAGAAGAAAGAAAGGCACTACAACAATTTCTTGCATCGAAATTTGAAATGAAAGATCTCGGACAACTGAAGTATTTTTTAGGGATTGAGGTCTCAAGGTCAAAAAAGGGGATATGTCTATCACAACGAAAATATGTGTTAGACTTATTGGCAGAAACCGGAATGCTTGCATGCAAACCGGTAGATACACCTATGGAAATGAATCACAAACTGGGACAAGCAGAAAATCAGACCCCAGCAGACAAAGGATGTTATCAACGATTAGTTGGAAAACTAATATACTTATCGCATACTAGGCCGGACATCGCCTATGCAGTAAGTGTGGTAAGTCAGTTCATGCATTCACCAGGAGAAGAACATATGGAAGCTGTTTATCGGATCTTAAGGTATCTAAAAAGTGCACCAGGAAGAGGACTTCTATTTTCTAAAGGGGAGGTCCAAGATATTAAAGGGTATACAGACTCAGATTGGGCAGGAAATCAGACTGATAGGAGATCAACATCAGGATATTTTACGTTCGTAGAAGGCAACCTTGTCACTTGGAGAAGTAAGAAGCAGAAAGTGGTCGCAAGGTCAAGTGCAGAAGCAGAATACCGAGGAATGGCTCATGGCGTGTGTGAATTACTATGGATCAAACAGGTCTTACAAGACCTGAGAATTGATTATGGAACATCTATGGGTCTACACTGTGACAATAAGGCAACTATCGAAATTGCTCATAATCCTGTTCAACATGATCGTACCAAACACATTGAAGTCGACCGACACTTCATTAAGGAAAATCTTGATCGGAAAATTATACAACTTCCGTTTGTTCGGTCTGAAGATCAGCTGGCAGATATCCTCACAAAGGCAGTCTCCGGAAGGGCGTTCTATGATGCTATTGACAAGTTGGACATGATAAATATCTACGCTCCAACTTGAGGGGGAGTGTTAAAATATGGCCGTTAAAATATGACCGTTAAAATATGATCGTTAAAATATGACCGTTAAAATATAGCCGTTAAAATATGGCCGTTAATTTCCAGATATGGAAACTGTGTAAAGTAGAGATAAAGTAGCTTTTATCTTTAGCTAAATTAGTCTTGTGATTACTCTATAAGTTCATTCTCAATTGTAATGGAAAAATAATTCTGAAATATACGAATTTATACTTTTAACAATTAGATTGTGAGCAAAGATAAGGTAACTAGGTTGATAAAGAGACGGTAAACTTGGCGAGGATATCTTTGACTCCTGTAATGTCTACAGGTCCATGCTGAATTATTTGTATCCCAAAGCGAATGAAATGTTTTCTTCGATGCGTGTAAACATCTCCGATTCATTGTCAGTCTATGTAAGCCATGTGGGATGTTGGGGATCTTTGGCTTTCATCATATTCGATGGTGATTTCTTGTTCATACTTGGTTTCTGTAGGGGAATACAGCCTCAAATTTTAAATGGAGAAGAGCATTGTCAACAAGCACTGCTATTAGGATGGAGGAGGAATTGGGATCCCTGTAAAAGAATGCAAGAACCTACGCGTCCCATTTACAGAGACGACATTAAATTAAGGTCAAAGATGTGGGCGTGCTTCCTTTTTTTAATTATACTGCATGCATGATTATCCATACAAACACAGAATAGAGATCTCAATTCATACCATATATATATATATATATATATATATATATTATGGTATAATTAAAAAAAGGAAGCACGCCTATATATATATATATATATATAAATGGATCAAAAAGTGGATAAAAAAAACTAAAAAATGTAGGTTTTCTAAGAACTAAAAAACTATTTAAATGGATCAAAAAGTGTTGATGCAAGAATATATTAAATTATCCTTTCAATAATCATCTCCTGTAATCTTTTGCTAGTGGATATGCTTTCCTTGATCAAGATCATGACTCTCGTGCGATTTTACAAATCATAAATTGGCAACTTCATAAACATAATGGGGTCAATGTAGGTTATGAGCTCGAGGAAGGAAAATAAATTGTAGTAACCTTGTAATCAAGTGTCAACAAGAAAAGAATTTGTAGGTAAACACAAAAGGGTTGGATAATAATCATGTATAGTACATTTATATGCCCTTTATTTTTATTCATTTATAGAAAACGAAGAGTTAAGGAGGTGTGATGACGTAGTCTTTGCAAATTTTATGCCGATTAAGATCAGTGCATGAGGCGTAATTTTTCTAATAATAAAATTAAAAGGCATTAATATTAAATAATCGGGATGCATGAGGCATGATTGTATGATAAACATGCTGTGTTTGCCAAGTTATGGTAGAAACGTGATTATTATTTGGCGCTTGTAGGAAAATCCATGCATGGAAACAAAAGATCTCCACTTTTCGCAACTTCTACAAGTGCTGATTGAAACCCTTGCTTACCATGCATTGTATATGAGATTAAAAGGTAATTGACACGAAATTTGAATTATTGGGTCTGGCCCTGGCAGGGACGACATGTCTTGTGGTTTCATCAAAATCAGGAATGGACATCGAGGCTATCCTGTGGTCGGCATCTATGTTAGATTATCAAATCAACGATGCCGATTGTCTCACTGTTTGGAGACATTTTAAGATTATAGAGACCAATTTAAGTTTCTTAAGGGAGACAGCTTTAACTCGGTGTCTTTCTACTTCCAGATAAGTCTATACCAATAAGTTCCCCTTTTTATTTATATATATACATTTTGGATAAACATATACTCGTAATTAATTAGTCTTGATGCTCAAGGTTCATAATTTCCAGATTTATACCAATAATTAATGTATAATAAAAAGAGTACAAGAGTAAACAAAATTAATGCACGGCTCATTTTTATCATTAAAACTTGATGATTGTATCAACAAGATTAACAAAACCTTAATCCCATTTTCGTTAAGGCCGCTACATGGATGTTATGTTTTTATGACATCATTTCGTTTCGCATGATTATATAGAAAATTCACCTAAATGTTAATATATTTTAAACCCTTTTTCTCGATTTGAGAAAAAATTATCCTCTTTCTAGATATTCTTTACAAGTCTAAATTAAACAAATAAAATCATAATTATTCTAAATTTTTACAAGATAATTATACTGTAACTTAAATTCAAAATTTACAGTGCATATCTTAAATTCTTTAGTATTACGTACGTTTTTTGAGTACTTAAATCCTTGCATAACGTTAACACCATAGAACAAAGTTGGCCTCGTCACTACTATTTTACAGCACTTGCTTTTCACTTTGCATGAATTTATTAAGATTGACCTTTCAAACTTAAATAATTTCTCAAGACTCCGGCTTTTGATGCAATCCCGAATATAATATTGACGAGAAAAGAAAAGAAAAACAAGAAATCAGAGCCACTGGGCATTCAACAGAATTAATTCTTGTCGAAATTTAACTGTATCACGAGTGGGAAAAACACAGGGAGATCAGTACTCTAATTTGATAAATTAATTCCAAATAATAGCATCTGTATCATTGTGTTTCCGAGTGTGTGTATATATATATATATATATATATATATATATATATATATATCATGAGAGTGAAGAAAAGATATGAAACCATATACATGAACTAGAATAATTTTCCAAAAGAAAATAGAAATGAAATATATAGAAAGGGGGAAAAAAAGTGGGCAAAGGTTCTATCATGGACCGCTCACTTTGTCCGTATGCAGGTTAGCATGCAATCTGACACGAATGCAGCAAAAGTGGAAAAAGAGGGAAACCGAAAGGAGGAGGAAGAACAAGAACAAAACATCTTTGACGGGTGGGCCTTCTGTCCTGATCTCCTGTCTTGCCAACCATCATGTAAAATACCATCTCTCAGCCCCTTTTGCCTGCGAGTTCGAAGTTTCTTTTGGTTGTGCCAATTCAGCCTGTTTGGAATTGTGAAGTTTTTTGTTTTTTGCTCTCAAAAGCATGACATCCAAAACTAGCTATAATAAGTGGTAACAATGTTTTGATGCAAACCAAGGTCCATTTGATATCTAAGAAGAAGCATGACAGGTAGAGGAAATGCAGAAAATCAAGCCATAATTATACATACATTTATACCACTGAAGTTTACTTGTTTTGTTGATCTGAAATGACGGCAATAGGTTTGTGCTGTTGTGTTGTCCGAAAAGAGATGTATACTAGGGGACGTGAGAGCCACAATTAAGTTCAAAATTAGATGCTGGAAGATCACACTGATGGGAAGAACTTGTTTAGGTTGAAAGGCAAGGAATAGAATTCTTCACTTCTTGTGTCTGTCTTGAACGACCGGAACTTGTCCCACCAGTGCATCCCTCTATCCTTCCGAGTTGCCGTGTCTTTTTTATACAGCGTGATGTCCAAGAACATTGCTAAGAAGCCAGCAACAAAAGGTTCCGATGAGAATGGCACATTGATCATGTCATTGAACTGCGAGAGGATGCAATATCATGAGTTTCCTCAAAGGACAAAACCAAAGCTCGTTCAAAAATCTGATCAAGAGGGGAAAAAGGCTTAAGCAATTACCCATCTTGCTCCAGTGTGAACTGGCCCATAACCTTTAATTGCTGTGTACTCATTAAAGTATTGTGGTATCGACAAGCCCATGAAAACAGAGAACCCAAGTATAAACTTCGTTCTGAAGCTGTTTAGGTTGCAGAACTGCAGGAAAGAGAGACCTGCTGAACCTGTTCATGTAATGAAAGAGCAATGAGTTGCTGCTTGGCCTTGAACTAGAACGCATATGATAAAAGCTCACAAGATCTGATAAGACATACCAACGTATGCAAAGAAAAGGCAATATAAAGCTGCAATAATTGGAGCTGGAATTGAAGCAAAAACAGCCCCAAATTTTCCTGCATAGAACAGCAAGTAAGCGATTTTGTACTTTTAACCGAAAGAGAGAGTCACATGATTTACTCACCAAGAATGGAAAAGAAAATCATGAACCCTGCCGATATTTGAACAACCCTTCGACTGCCAACACGCGTCAGTGCTAACAATCCAGCATTTTCACTGCAGTTGACAGCAAAAGGTTTCAAATGCCAACACAAGGGAGAAATATAAAAAGACCAGGTTTGGTGGGAGATTATAATGCTTTTTCGGTTCAAGGAAAAGGAGGGTTCTGCATATGAATCTTACACAGATACTGATGACCCACTCCCAGTTCCGAATATGCCTGAAAAGAGAATTCCGACTCCCTGGGATCAATATGAAAGATATTATCAAAAAAGGGTTAAAACAGTTACTCAGCCAACCGATCACACTGCAGTTATAAAAATTCAGCAGCCTCAGCCACGGAAATTTCTGTGAGATCCTATCATTTTAGATTCAAAATGTAACAAGGCAGGTGAAATTTGAGCTTGGCTATTCCATAGAAATTCAATTCAAAGAGAATCATACCCTCTAAATTTCGGTGTGCGTGTAAAATGAGTAAACTGCAAAGATGAGTGCAAAACATTAAAGCTATACCTGCCAACCAACACCACGGCTAAGTATAGAAGGTGGAAGTGGAGTTGCACTCGCATACCTAGATACAGCAATGAAGGCACCAGTGGACTGTTTGACAGCAGAAAGTGAATAGTAAGCGAGTAAATTTCAGAGATCGTGAATCAAGATAAGCTGCCAAGTCCTACAATGGTGACAGTCAATGATAAACATTTCCTGGTTTAAAAAACTTAAATGCCAAGCATTTAAACAGCATGCAGACACAAGGTGATTCCAGGAATTTCATCACTCAAACAAAAAAACATCTGATTTGAGGGGATTAAATTAGTAAATTAAAGAGAAATCGCCTGCTTCATAAGTTGTTGAATTCAATCTCACAACTATGAGCTGAAGTAATGCAATAAATATGGGCCGCTAAATGGAGCAGGCGCTAATTCACATTTAGTAATGCATCTGAGTCACAGTTAAAAGAGTATCCAAACCTCTACTAGTGCAACAAAAGAAGTAGCCATCATTGCAAAAGCCTCTCCAGCATCAAAAGTAGGAGCTCCCCATTGGAAAGGGTACGGAACTCTTATCCTGCACAAAACAACGAGGTTCAGCAAGCACAAAAAATACACTTCGTTTTGACCCTTTATTCCTCTACTCGTATCATGCCAGCATATGCTGCAGCCAATAACTAGAGCTTTGACTTGTAAACAATATTCTTCAGATTACAAAAACACTGTAATTAGCCGCTTTATGGAAAAACCTTTGTTACTCATCTGAATATTTAACTTGAAGTTATGTCACAGTAAGTTAAGGATAAATGGAGATTCAGTAAGAAACCTTACCAAGGAGCAGCACCTATAATTCCTGCACGGTCAGTTCGGCAGCTTGTTTGGGTTTGGTGTGCTGTATTCTTATATGCCCCACTTACGGTAAGGAGGTGAGCATAAACCCACACAATGACCACAGAGAATATAACAGCAAACCGATTAAATACAGTCCTCTCCCCTCGTATCCAATGGGGTATATACTGCAAAAATGGTCGAAGTTTATTTACTCAACTATACTAAACTTCATTAAATGAAGCCCAGTCATTGATGTTATCTTTGAAAGTCCTGTAATGAACTAGGAGAGGACATGAATGTGCACTACATGGAGGTTTACATACCTGCGAGAATAATAAAAGAAAGATGATCTGTGGCAGTCCAATCTCCACACATTTTGCAACCTGGATATCCCAAAGCCGAAGTCATTAATGAACACTGACCGAAGATGCAGTTTTAAGAAGATGCAGTTTTAAACAGGACAAAAGGAGGAGGAGGAGGAGGAGGAGGAAAGGAGCTTAGATACATACTAGAGGGAAACCAAATTCATAGAGGCCAAATCCAGATAGAGCAACCAAAGGAACGGCAGATAATGGACTCAAGAGCCTGGCCAAGTATCAGACAAACATTAATCACGAACCTGGCCAGGTATCAGAGAGACATAAAACATATATTGATGAATGTCATTTCGAGTTACTTCTTCAGTATAACTAGAAATTCACTGACGTTCCCAGTTATAGAATCTGATGATTATTTGCAAATCAATTATCATGCCAAAGTCATTTCAAATCCAAAACTAAATCAAGAAAAAAAAATCCATAACTAGAAGAGAGAGGAGACCTATCAAATAGAGTGAATTATAAAACTTAATTAGAAAACTGCGACAAACAACTGGTAATGCTTTTAATCAATTAACCAGGATGTATTAAACCTCGCAACATTTCTCCAAAGGCCACTGAAGCCCACAACAATCTGGAGAGTTGAGGCAACAATGAGGGCACCTTGAATTCCACGCATTGTCTTTTCAAATCTCTGTAACACAAAGGATCGTTGAACAGTTAAGGAACATGCATCCACGAAGTTTAGTAAGGCTGTATCTACGTAAGGGAGAGATCCAAAGGTAACCTCGACAGGATCCAAAATTTCACTGTATCGACCAGCCAAAACGATTGAAATGGTGGCAGGCAAATAGCTGAAGGAACCTCCAATAACTGCAGGCAGGCGAGTACCAAAAAATGTTTGGAAAAATGTATTTAATCCAGCCACAAATAGCAATGTCTGGATCATCTTCGCTTTTTCCTCCTGAAAAACAGTCAGAATTCACATCAATTTAGAAACAGATACATCATAGAAACAAGAAGCGTCAAAGACCAGAATCACTTACATTTCTTCCCCCCATCTGAGGAACTAGAGCAGTGGGTATAAACACTGTTGTTCCAAGCATCACTAAGTAGTGTTGGAAGCCAAGTAGAATTGCCTCGGCTGAGTATTTTGAAACAACCCCAAATATCATCGAATCAATAAACGAATAAAGAACGGATTATAAAAATAAAAAAAAACATGCAGATGGACTCCATTAAATTCGTAGCAACTGCGACAAATGCCAATACAAACAAAAGAAAATCAGAAACCCCACATGACCAAAATGTCAAGATTAACTGATTTTGCACTCAGAACAATACGAACCAGTCCGGAATCTCTATTAAAGGATTAAAAAAACAGATAGAAAAAGAAACAGCAACAGTGACCAGATAAACCAAAATGGGATCAAGAAAACAGGGGAGATGTAGACAGGAATAGCATGAGAAAAGAAAGGTGGTACAAGAAAAACAAGGGGAATGGTAAAAAAGAACGTTAAATGGGGTGATGACATGCATAACATGAATGGGCTACTAGTCTACTTTAAAAATTAAAAATAGTGGTAGTGGTAGTAGTGATTCATAGTTCATAATATATAAGAGAAGATAAAGAAAGAAAAGAGAAACTGACGCCAAGGAGGAGGGCTGGTAATGCAGTAAGCAATGTTTGGAAGCTGATCCTTAGCAGGATGTGGCTGCAGCTCTTCCTGTTTAGGTTGTGGTGCGGCTCCTCCGCCTCCAGCCATGTCCTTTCTCTCTTTGCTGTTCCTTTTGCTTCCTCTGACAAAGAAATTGTACAGACGACGTCCTTGCACCCTCTAATAACCCAAATCTCTCGGCAAAAAATAGTTCAAAACCCCAAAAGAAATAACAAACCACCAAAGCCAACAGTCACAATCTCCCAAACAGAACGCAGAAAAAAAAAATCAGGCAGTGAAATGATACTGGTTCGTAAAAGAGAACAGGTTAAAGCAGTGAAATTAGGTTGCGGAAAGAAATGGTGGGAAGAACTGCAGGGAAGAACATGGCGATCTACACTCTACTAATTAATAGCGTAGTAATCACAGGCTTCAGCTGTTAGGTGATAAATTAGGCAAACACTATCTTTTGTTTCTTTCCAATAAAATAAGAAGGATGGTGATAGATAAACTCAGCAATCACTCCATCAACAATTTAATATCATATGAAAACCAATTTATAAAAATCTTAGATAAAGATAAAATTTAATTTATATTATGTTAAAGAAATATCATAGCTTGATAAAGATCTACTCCACTTGGAGGCCAAACAACTTAGTGAGTGTGAAGGGAGGGGGGGGACAGAGAGAGCAAAAGGTCGTATGTCCTAAAGTGAGAAACAAAATCTATACTTCTCTCTTACTCTCTGCGCAAACCTAAGGAATCTCTTCCTCTCTCAGACTCTCTTTTCTTTACTTGCATGGCTTCTTTTTCTTTTTCTTTTTTCTTTCTTTTTTTTGTTAATTAATGTTGGGTCTTCTCTCTCTCTCTGTCTTTCTCCTTTCTTTGTTCACGTAAAGAATACAGCTTGGTTGCATAAAAGCGCTCTCCATGACCGTCACCTTTACCACTCTCGTTATTTCTGTAAACCATCCCTTACACTCATCCGTTTTTCACTTCTATCCCCGTAGTTCAAATTTCTCAATTTCACCCCTATAGCTTATTTATGTAAACATGCATAGATTTCTATGAATCTAAGATTCTTTCTTTCTGGAAATATTATGAAAAATGTCTTCATATATGTACCAAAATTTCCAGCAATTGAAGTGAGGATGAAGCAATGTGCAAGTTTAGGCTACATTGGTTATCTATCTAACGACTCTCAGGCGAGATTTGATGATAAAGAAATTATGATTTATATAGTAGATCTTGAATTTAAATTGGGACGTGCAATTCTTGTAAAATATTAAAATAACCGAAATTTTATTTGTTTACTTAAATTTATAAAATATTGATAAAATTTAATCGCATCCAAAAAAATAATTATCTAATGAATTCATGGCATTTAGATCAGGACTCCTATGCACAGTGGCTTTTAAGTGCTTTCTTTTAATATAAATCTTAACAAGAACACATGCGAATGCAACGCGTGATTATAATTTCATAAATACTTAAATTTTGAGTGGTTGAAAATGAGCAAACAAACAAGAGATAAAGAATTAACCTACATTTATTAATCCTCAATGAATATCTCATGTTCAGAGGATAGGTATATAGTGCTGAACCATGCATTTAAAAAAAAAAACTCACATTACTTGTAGTTTATTTAGAATCAAATCATTTATAAAACTGAATTCCTTTTTATATATGATTTAAATTCAATTAATAACGTATTATATTTTAAATAAAATATTAAATTACATAGTTTAATTCAATTATATTGATTGAAATATATATGAAATTCAATAAAATTAACTATCTTTATTATTTTACTCTTAATCGGGTCAGGTGATGTCCAACTAAAATGGTCATCCCGGCCGAAAGTAATTAGCTTTATTGCTATTACGAGTCTATAAATATAAAAACAAAATGCGTGTCTATAAATGCAAAGCAACGAAAGTGCTGCCTGCGACCGCGTTAATTCAGTGTTGCGGGGGTGTTTTTATTTTTTTTTAAATATTTTAAAAAAATTAATTTTGTTAGATAATAAAAAATATTTTAGCAAATAAAAAAATACCTTAAAATACTAATACAGTATGATAACAAAAACTGCCATGTACACTGCCCTCAATTCCGCTTCTTTCATCCGAGAAAAAGGAGAGGGAGAGAGGCTAGGAACTCCTTTTTGGAAAGAAGGATGGAAGAGATAGAACGTCAGTTTGCTTTCAACGGATTTGTGGCGCCGCGTTGACCGATACTACTTGAAGCTTTCACTATGTACGCCCATTTTTTGCGACCCCACCAACTCAAATTACAATGGGAAGGAATCCCTGCTCTGCAAAAGAAGAACACTCACCCTTGACTCTAACAAGTGATTGGCAAATGGATAGATATAGTATTCATCAACTTTGGCAAAAGAAAAAGGGATCCAACCTGTACATCTACTTTTAAAATCTTGATAATTTCTCTCTACTCTTTCGTTTGTCGAGCAAGTCCCCGGTTTTCTTGCCATAACTAAACTCACTTTTATCATCTCTGTGTGTTTTTTTGGTTTTAGAACATGGATTCTTATCGGACAGAGCTCAACCCATCTAATCTTTGGTTGGTAAGGGATTGGCCAGTTCATGACTTGACTACCTCATCAAGGAAGAAGGTCCGTTACTAGCCTGTGTTTAGAAGCTGACAATTCGATCCTTTTTTTCCATCCCTTACAAGGATCGGCCGCAGTACACTAGTCCGTTTGCGGTGGCTGTTTATTTATTTTATTTTATATGTTTTGTCTGCAGACAAGAATTTTTAAAAAAGAAAATAGTTTTAAAAATGATATAAACATATTTTAACATCAGCAAAGCAAAGTCCAGGGTTTCAGTCCAACCAACCAAGCCAGGTTCAACAACAGCGCTCGCTTGTGACTGCATTCTACTTTCTCCCATTTAACGGCTTGATTTAGACAGGTAGAAGAAACTAATGAAAGAAAGTACTGGTTTTACCTGTGCCTATAGAAAAGGTTTTCTTTCTTTCAACTTGAGAACAAAACATCAAATGCCTAGGTACCGCACCTCATACCGAATTTACTCACAAAACTAATATGGTAGCAACTCAGTGCTGACAACAGAGAAGAAAATGACTCCGAGGATGTTGCAACACACTATTAATTTATAGCTAAGGAAAACCGGATCACTTAACTGTGCTTTGCCCCAGAACACTCAATAACGATACAACTCAAACGCCAGAAGCAGAACCATGAAAGAATAGCTACAAATCAATTTCTAGGTGAAAACTAAAATTCACTTGTTAAGAAAAATTGAATAGTCTTAGCTTAAGGAATTATACTTTTCCCAGAGATGGCTGTACCTCTGTTTGGGTACCCATGCTAATCCATTACGCAAGATGCTTTCCTGGCAGTGGCAGAAAGCAAAGTAAAATCTTCACAGACTGGCACCACGAGCTTGCAACCTCTTCCTCTCGAGCTCAAGCTGTAAAGGGACATGCATAAGCACATTATATGATCCCCCTCGAATTTCTGTAAATAAATCAAAATTCTGCATCCTGTTCAGTGTCTTACCACTTTCTTCACCCTATCATTAGCAGCAGGCGTTCCTCCACTGACACATTCAGGCAGGTATGGACTGCTAACATGAACTTCATTCATCACAACTATGGATGTTTTGTCCCAGCGGACTGGAAGCCTGTTATATGCATTGACACCAATTGGCAAATTAGTGACTTATTAGTGATCTAATAATACTTTGCATAAGAATATACAATACAGCAAATCGAGGAAAATTCATATCCCACTTAAAAGGACACAAAAAGACAAAGGCAATGAACAACCTCAGAAGCTTATTCAATCAACAAGACACTCAAAAACAAAAAAACAAAACAAAAAAAAAAAAAAAAACAGCTTATCTGTGCTTTACACAAGATTGTGGAAGTCAAATGGTAGTTTACAAGTGTACAGCAAATTTTAGCATTTATATGTAATTACTAGCACATTCATGTCAATAAACACAACAGGTTCATATAATAAACAAGACCACTCCAGTAAAATGAATAAAGTTCATATAATAGACAAGAACCCAGCAGTATTAACAAATAAATGGCTAAAAAAAAAATATGTATACGTCATTGTTAATTAATGCCTCGTCAATGTACCAATTCATAATCCATGCACAGTTCACCATTACTTAAACCACTGGCCTGTAGGAAAGCTTATCCAACTAGTTAGCACTCCTCAACTTCACTTTATACTGCAGAATTTCTTGGATAGAAGAGAAAACCGTTGATTAAGGAAATGAATTGAATTACAGCAAGGAGAATCATTTGATACAGAAGATCCAACAACTACAAATGATACTAGCAGTCAAGGACTACCTGTGGGAGGGTATTCTTGCCAAATAATATGCAGGCCTCCTTTTCTCTCTCCAGCCAACCTCTGAGCTCTCGCATAATACCAATAAAAGCCCTAAGTTATGCATATCTTCTAATTAAACCACTAAACCAAACCCTAAATCACTTTTAGCAGCTGTCCCATAAATTCTGCATCTTGATCCCTTTCAAAGAATCTATCGCATGCTTTTGAACTTAGTTGTCCTTCAATTATCTTCAGACCCTATGCGACTTGCACATTTTGCATCAGCTTGAAGTCCTCAAAATCCCTTTATAACAAATCCCAGACAATTACAGAGTACATGAGGCATATTTCTCTACTCACTCCCAGCTCAAAAACCAGTCAATTAGGTCATCAATATGCAAAATAACCATATTCATTCAATTCTGAATCAATCCTATTATATCAATCTAATTCATTTACGCTATCCATGCACACCTCATTGTATTGCATTTTCTGTTTCATATTATCATCAGAACCCTTGTTCAGCTCCAGCATAGATCATGCAGCATTGCGCCATGGACTATATCTCCTTAGCCCAACAGCCAAATATTAGCAGCATAGAACAAATCTCTAACCTTTCAAGCCCCTAATATGAACTCATTTCTCACCACTAATACTGCCTTCCCTAAATGAAATAAATAAATTACATTAAAAAAACCTATGTGAATCTATATTGACAACGTTGTCAAAGTTCAATGCATTTATGTTTCATCAATAATGTGTTTATGGCAGTTCAGAAAGCAAGAGCATGCAAAATCCATAAAAGAGCATTGGAGAAACAGGTTTGTCAATTTGATAAACCCAATGATATGAATTGCTGGGAAAGAATAGCATAGATTAACATTATCCAAGAAATTCTCCTGACATAACAATGATCAAGCAAGAAGCTCTCTTTCCACCTTACAAGTACGTATCTTCACAACCATAATGCTAGAAGAACATGCTTCTACAGATTATAATATCTACAACCTCTTACATTATATGTTAGTAAAAATTGAAACTCATCCCACTTCTTAACGTTTTGCGTGCGCTAAATTATGTGACTTCAATGAACAAGCTAGAGCTTAGAAGCATAATACGCTTGCTAGCAATGAGATATAACACCACAGGAGTAAGGATAGGGGCACGTACGTCTTAGACAAGGCATCAAAAATGCTCTGTGCCTCAGCAGTAACACCCACTCCAATCCTCTCTGCATCTGCTTCCGCTTGCCTGCAAATCCAGTCCAATCAAAACTTTACAGAAACTTGATATAAATAAAATCACCCGATGGGTCACAGTGAAAATCACCTTAAAGCCAATTCCTCCCTGGCTTGAAGTCTGTGGAGATCAATATAACACTTCTTGATGTCAAGTGGGTCCTCGGCTCGACCCAGAAAAGAAAACTCTTTTATATAATTTGCTTTCAAAAACCTTATGTTTCTCCTTGGCCCAGGTTTCGATCTCTCTTGTGAAATAAAGTAGTTAAGAAATCTCAAAGAAGAAACATGAAAGTATTAATGTTTTAAAGCAATAGAAAAGAAGAGGAAAAACTAAAGTGGAGGATATGAAGAACAAGGATGTTGGAGGACCGGTCATAGGTGATGACTTGTCCATCAAACACTTCGCCTAAGGTAGTTTTGATAGAAAGCAAGCAACCCACCGTAAAGTCTTCGCTGTTGATGGTGCTACCTTCCATAGCCATGGCTGCCGTCGATTGTTCCTGCTCTTGATTGAGCTTTTGCTTCCACCGGCTTTCTTCCCCTGTTTTCTTTGGGTTGTTTGTGTTTGAGAGCTCTTGAGGTAACATTTGGGCTCGTATGGCCTCTAACCCATTTAACTCTCTGGGCTGGGGTTGTTCAATCCAAATTTAGTAGTCTGCTACTTTATCATATTTTGTTTGTTTATGGTAATTAGTTATTTCACTCGCACTTTGCCACTATAAAAAAAATAAATATAAAATATTTTTAAAAAATTAAAATTAAAATTAAAATATACATGCATTTAATCAAATACATCAAGAACTATTTTTATTAATAAATATAAAAATTAAAATATTAACTTAACTCACGGGTTGAATATTTTAATTTAAAAATATTTTAAAAAAATCTCATTGCAATTACCTTTTTTGTGGTAGTAGCTCGACAGTTTAAAACGTATCTTGACGGTGTAGCTCTAGAGATTCACGCTATATAGAGTGTTTTTTCTTTTTAATCTTCTTCTTCATATCTAGTCTGCGCAGATGCCAGGTGTCGAGTAGAGAGAGAAAAGAAGAGGTAGAAGCTTGAAAACAAGGAAACAGCACTTGGGTATGGGTCGACGGCTCCAATCACCATGGCTGGAGCTGGCAGCCTCTACTTTCAGCTCATTTAGGGTATGAATCGAATCTAATTAAATAAAAAAAGAGGTCCAATTTTCAAACGTATGGTAGGGTTTCTTCTTCTTCTTCAAATGAACAGGACCAATCATCGTGCCCTTCACTCCTTGTCAATATAAAATTAGTAATGGTTGCTATTTAAAATATATATTTTTAAAAAAATATTTTTAATAATATCTCTACAAAATAATTTAAAAAAAAAACACAAAAAACAGGCCATATAAAAACGCTATATTCGGTCCGTACAATAATCATCAGCTGGCCACCACTCACCACACCTCCTTTTCAGCTTCGGGAGGAATTATTATGAAGGTGAAACTGTAGTAGTGATTGTTTTTTAAAGTATTTTTTATTTAAATATATATTAAAATAATATTTTTATTATTTTTATAAAAAAATATTTTTAATATCAATATATTAAAATAATTTAAAAATATTTAAAAAAAAAATACAACTACTTAGCCAAAGACTCTTCATTCTATATTCAAGCGCCAATGCCTGGTTTGCTTCGTGCCCTCTATTGATGTAGCATTTTCTTCTTGTTCTGCTTTTTTTTTACACGTCGACATTATAAAAATGTTTATTCCAGTGGACTATTGTCTGGTTCTAATCTCCCGCACGATCCGGGGCACAAACGAATGCCAATCGGTCCGTGGCCATGGAACATCGTATAAATTTAAGTTGTGTTTGGTATTGCAGTTGATATTTTTTAAAAATATTTTTATAAAAGTATTTTTACTGTAATTTATAATAAATAATTAAATATTTTGTTAAAATTATGGTTGAGTTTAAAGTTAATAAAACATTTTTATGTTTTAATTCAATATAGTATATTCATGTTAAATATTAACATTATACAAACACATTTTATTTTATATTAAATAATAAATAATACTTGAATAATCTATGTCAAATAAATATTCAAAATATATAAATATTTATATATTTTGAATATTTATTTGATATATGAAGGAAATTATTTACCTGCTCTTCAAAGTATATACAAGACAATAGTCATTTTTTATTTGATAAATGGAGGAAATTATTCAGTCCCGGTCTTGTATCCACTAATTTCTCTACTCTCTTGTCCCTTCCTTTATCTTACATTACTTACAAAAATGGCCACTGGAAAGAAAAACGGGAGCAATTATTTGTTATTAATTAACGGTGAGGGTACAAATATGTTGACAGTCGGTGTGGAGAATGTTGAAACGCAAACAATACAGCTGACGAGTGCTTTTTCCAAACTTGTGTTTCAATCTGTTTTTTGTTGTTTTTTGTTTCATTTTTAAAATCGGTAGTTTAGTGTTTTTAGATCATTTTGATGTGCTGATATCAAAAATAATTTTTAAAAAATAAAAAAACATCATTTTGATGCATTTCGGCACGAAAAGCACTTTGAAAAGCAAAAACAACCACACTCCCAAACACCCCCTTAATATGGTTCCATGACCATAAAACCTGCGTTTCTTATTTAACTTTATCATAAAATTACTATTTTTTTCAAACCTTGATTTGGACCAACGGGCACTTAAACTCAATAATTTATCCTTGTAATTTTATTTAAATTGAATAATTTATTGACAATTGATATTCGTATGAGTGCTGGACATCCTACACCTGTCGATGATTTTCACTTGCATTCCGTACAAAATGCTTTTTTTATATGATTACGAGGGTACTTGCTCACCCATTGTAATAGATTTTTTTTGCTATGTAAAAAATTAATTAATTTTATGTGTTTTATAATTAATTATCTTAATTTTTAATTATAAAATTATAATAGATAAAATATATTGGAAATGAGTTTTTTTTTTGTTTAAAAGTAATATTATAATTGAAATACGAGGAAGTGACTCATTTTTTTTTCATTATAAATAACTTCGGCAAGTTCGTCTAACTATTTTTTTAGTGATGCCTCGTATTTTTTACGTAATATTAGATCTCAAATGGTATACATAAAAATATTGTAAGAGTAATTTTTTAATCAAAGCAGCCTAAAATTTAAATCAATTTTTTCTAAGAAATGCAAGCTAAACAGAAGAGAAAATAATTAGAATTAAAAACCAAAATTAAAAGCGCGCGCGCGTGTGTGTATAAACATGGACAAAAATAAGGACTATTTAGCAATATATCAAAAAAATAAAGAAATTAAAATAAAGAAATAAAAATATATGGGCCGAAATAAAAATAAAATATGTAAATAATTTAAACCGAGTGATTAAATTAAAAAAAAATTAAAAGTGCTGTAAGGAAAAAACTATTCTTTTATTTCTTGATTTAATTTTGATTCCTTTATTTTCTCCAGTAATTTTGGTATAATTATAAATAATTTATTTATATTTATGTATATATACTCTTAGTTTTGACTTTAAATTTTTATTATAATTTATCTTTGTATTAAATATAGCTTTGGTTAAAAAAACAAAGTAAGTTCACCCCTGGTGGTGTGAAAAGAAAGTAAAATCTTTTCTTATGTATGTATAGTTAATCTTCAATTGCTAATTATTTGTTATATTTTTTAAAAGCATTAATATTAAATAAAAATAAAAATATATAATTATTTTTAAGAGAAAAAACCTTTGTAATTATCTTTTTCGCTATTTTAAATGCATTAATTATAATAAAATGAATATATTAAAAAACTAAATAATTGAAAGTCTTGTAGATTGATTTTTTCGTTCCAGTGCATAGCATCATTAAAAAAAATTCAAGAACCATTAATATTTTTTAACATGTTATAAAATTTGATTTTGTCTATGGCGAAACATAGGGCAAGTGACTTATATATTTTTTATCTGTAGATAGTTTCACAAAAATATTTCACCTGTTTTGTCCATTTTTAAGTTTGTATATTTTTTATTCATGTAATATTAAACCTAAAATATCATGTATCAAAAAGTTGTAGAAGTCAATTTTTCTTAAAAAGAACATTGATTAATGAATTATCTTAATTACTATTCTTATTGTTATTGTCATGGGAGTTAAACTGTCACAATTATTATAAATAATTAATATTCTAATAATCACTATAATATTATCGCTGCCACTATTATTATTATTATATAAATAAATTCATTTTTTTCTTCTAAAATCAACTCTTCATATTATTATATTTGAAGCATTTCAGGAGATTAAGATTAAATTAATTTGAGAATTTTTCAAACAAATCTTATATATATATATATATATATATATATATATATATATATATATATATAAGGTTGGGTATTTTTGCATGCCGTAAAATACCGCATGTGCCATCTAAAATCCGTGTGAACGTGGAAACAAATGGCACGTTCAGTGACGCACAAACATTGCTTTATTACAAAATATAATTAAAAAATGATAAATTACCATCACACCCCTACATACAATTCTTGCATTTTATCTTATATAGGGGATATATACGTACTTGTCCATTTAAAAAATATATATAATGACCCTGATTTTTGTCTTATATAGGTGTAGTTTAATATTTAGCTATTTAAAAAAATATACAGTAACATTAATTTTCTCGGCTTTTCTTGTGCAATTTTATCTTATATACGAGTATTACGGTTATTTTACTATGCACAAGAATGCAAAAAATCAAAAATACTCCCGAATTCAAGGCTAAAAAACAAAATAAAATATAGAGGTAAAATAATATTTTAATAGTTTTTATCTACAAAACCTCTAAGTCTAGATGAACAATAAAAATTAATACTCATTACTATTTGAAATCTCGATCATTTTGAGCTTATAAAATAATAATGGGGTCGAAAGGATGTAGGCCTCTCATAACTAGAAGAATTTTGCCTGAGTAACTTGTAGATGTCCAGTACTTTAATTTCATGATTTTTCTTTACTTGAAAATACCACGAGCAGGGATGAAAATTGTATCAACGGGTTGATTTTTTTAATATTTATATTTTACTTATAATTTATTTCTATAAAAAATCTAAATATTCATTATTCAATACAAAACAAAATAGTTAATATATATTATTAAAGAAATCTAAATATTCTATAATATATTCGCGAAAAAGATTCAAAGAAAGGCAGGTGGAAAGCTAACACCGCCCAGTGCTGGTCACTGCCATGCCGGTGAACCTGTAATTGCTAAATTTATAGAATATACTAAACATGAACTCTTCTGTGCTTGCTGTGGATGCGACCATAAACATCACACGAGAGATCTAGATCGGATCTGAATCAGGTATTCCCAAGGCAGCCAATCAAATCTCACCGGCTGCTATTAGCTGGACAAATTAGATTAGTTAATTTCACTTGTTATTATAATATTTGCAACCATGGCCAACTATTCACAGTGCAAATAATAATTTAGCAGTAAGAATTTGAGATTAAAGGGTTCATTAATTTTATAATTTTAAATTTAAATTTTATAATTATTAATATAATAATTATTACAGTTTATATTATCATTAATTTTAAAACTCTTATAATTATCTGAATTATATGGAAAGTGAGCCGTTAATTAAAAAAAACAGAGACAGCCTATGATAGATGGGAAGAAGTCTACTTTAGCGTTGACTGGCTCTGTCCGATTAATAATATCGGCGAAGCATGCATTATGGGATCACAAATACATATTAAAATCCATGGCAAGTGCAGAACAGCTCCCACGCACAAAAGTTCAAAGAAGCAAACGCCAAATGCTTGCATGAAATTTTGTGCAGACTTGCCAGTAGGTCTATGAAATCATGATTGCTCAAAAATCTTGAACTGTGTTTTTTTTTTTTTAATATTTTTTTTTATATTAAATTAAAATATTTTATATATTTTGGTACGCTGGTATCAAAATAATTTTAAAAAATAAAAATATTATTTTAATATATTTTTAAATAAAAAATATTTTTAAAAATTGAAACCCATCCTCACCTGCCCTCCATTGGAAGAACCTGAGATTCTTGCTCGTAGATCACTGGAAAATGTTGACGTGGAGGCTGGAGAAAAATCAGAATTAAAGATTTTGAATAAGTAGATATTCGTGGCGACGCTGGATCTCACCCATCACAGGGTGATCACGATTTGCTTTCAGGTAAGGTGTCATGTCATATAAAGGAAGCAGCGGTATGCTAAGCATTTCCCCCCTCTCACACGCAACATTTCGGAACAGCATTTTTCAACGCCGTGGGGCCATTAATTTCTTCTGATGCGATATCAACGACTTGATTTATGTAACCCCTTTTTCTTTTATACCCTGGCTATCTATTTCTTAGATAAAAAAAAAATATCCTCCACTCCTGATTATGATTGCGAGAATAGTTGATGTTATTTTTTAAAATAATTTTTATTTATGAATATATTAATTAAAACATAGGATAATTTGTTAATTTTATATTCACATAATTAATTTAAATATACATAAATTAATTCTGAACATCTTAATTAATTAAAAAAATATAGAATAAATTTTAAGATGCATAGGAGTTGCTAGGCAGAGAGGATGAATAGCCGTTTTCCATGCTATTAAGAGGTTGTTTGGAATTATAGTAAAACTAGAGGATGTAAAAAAACACTTTAATCTAGTATTTGGTTAATTGTAAGAAGTAAAAATATAGTATGGATCCCACATAAAATTTTGCATCGAATTCCAACATAAGAAGAACACATAAGAGAGAGGGAGACGGGGTTTGCTGGGGGTATAAAAAAATATTTTTAATATTAAAATAATATAAAAATGAGTTAAAATATAAATAATTTTTACATAATATATGTTTATTGATTAAAAAAATTATTTTTAATATTAAAATAATCTAAAAATTAATTAAAATATTAATAAATATATTAGAAGGAGATCACAATATAATTTTTATCTCGCAATCCTAATTTTACTTTATATTATATTTTACCATATATTATTCCGGGATAGCAAAGGTTTTCACATGTAGATTTAGTTAGTGATGAAATTACAAGTAGTTTGATAGAAGAATAAAAACAAGTGTCCAATTTACTTGAATTATTAATTACATGTTAATATTATGGCTATAAATATTTAAAAACAATATATATATATATATATATATATATATATATATATATATATATATATATATATATATATAAAATTTAACAAGTTAAAAGCAACATGAAAAGTTTGGTAACCAAACACTTAAAATTATTTTTTATTAACCTCAAACTCAACCATTATTTTAACAAAATACTTTAAAAATTATTTTAAATCATAGTTAAAATGTTTTTCGTTAAACTATTTTTTTTAAATCTCAAATATAAAAATAAAAATAATACTAGCACATATCCTTGCGATAGAAGCTTCAAAAACGGAGGGCCTAATGTTTCGTTGACCTCCCAAAAACTATGAAGTTTATTTTTCGTCGAGACAGAAACAAAAACAAAAACAAAAACAAAAACAGAAACAGAGGCATAAAGTTGGGTTGCCAAACAAAATACTGGGCATGTCTTTCTTTTTAATATTTGTGGCCTGGATCGCATAAATTGCTTGGAGCAAACAAACAGTTCTCAGAAGCAAGATTTTTACAGCTTAGTTAAGAAACTCACGAGGGATTGTTTTATCCATCACTTCTAAGAACTTAAAATTTACGTAGTATATCTTGAGTATAAATTAAATTATATATTTTTTATAAAAATTTAAAACAGTTAAAATTTTACTCACTCAAGTAGACCCATAAAATACGTTTTACAGATATATAATTTCCTTCTATCGACAAAAAAATAAGTATCCATCACAAACAAACCCAAAATTATTAAAATGAAATTTCAAAATAAAGGGCTGTGATTGAAACAAAATGTTAATGCAAGAGTAAGGAGGAAGACCTCTTCAAGAAGAGAATCCACGCCAGTAAAGGATACAAGTGAATGAAAATAACAAGTACTGGCACTAAACGGCTAATTAATAAAGAAAGGCACTCTAGCTATAAGTAGCATTCACTAGAAAGAAAAAACACGATCGGTGACCATAGAGAGAGCACCACGTGTTCCAATAGGGATGCAGGAGACTGATTACTTTCTTAATGTATTTCAAAATTATATTTTACTTAAAAAATATCAAATCAATACTTTATTTATTGAATGTGTTGCTATGCCATTTCATTTTCTATATATTTTAAATGAGTTTTTTTCTGGTATTTTAAAATAATTTTGATGTAAATATTTTTTTTAAAATAAATTATTGTTAATATAAAGAAATATAAAATAAATTATTGTATTTCTCAATAAAAAAATAAAGATACACGAAAACAACCACACCGTAATATATCTAATACTAAGAAAGAAAATGGGATTCTCGATGTGACTGTGACTGCAGCAAACCAGATCACCTTTGTCTTCGTCCTTCTCCTTCTATCTCCACCTCTCCAAAGTCCAACCCCAACTCCCCCTCCCCCTCCCCCTCCCCTCTTCTCTCTCTACTCCTGGCCGGACGAAAACCATCACTGCCCATAGATTTCAGAATGGGCAGCCCATTCAAAGACAACCACCCCAGCAATCACTCTCTTGCTAAGAAGCTCATTCCATGGACCTTTTATGCTATGCTCCCTCTAGTTCTCTTGCGCGTGTATTTCTACCCTTACCCTCCCCACCAAACCACCGCAACCATTCTCACCGCCTCCTCTGTTTCTCCTCCCCCTACTTTATCAGGTACTTGTATTTGCCTGCAAGATAAACGACTCGAGTAGTTTTTCTGCAATTAAAAAATCTTGCTCTCCTTTTTGGTGCTAAGTTTTTTTCCCTTTCCATATTGCAGAAGATGAGACTTCTTGTGACTACACCGATGGCAAATGGGTACCTGATAGGAGGGGTCCTTTGTATAACGGTTCAACCTGTGGTACAATCAAGGAAGGCCAGAATTGCATTGCCCATGGCAGGCCGGACATGGGTTATCTCTACTGGAGATGGAAACCAAAGCAATGCAAGCTTCCAAGGTTTGAACCCAACACATTTCTCCAACTCCTTAGAAACAAACATTTAGCTTTTGTTGGTGACTCTATGGCAAGAAACCAATTGGAGTCACTTCTTTGCATGCTATCCTCTGTATCTGCCCCTAATCTTGTTTATCGAGATGGTGAAGAGAACAAGTTTCGTAGATGGTATTTTGAGTCTCACAATTTCAGCATCTCAGTCTATTGGTCACCGTTTCTTGTTAGAGGCGTGGAAAAATCCAGTACTGGTCTCAATCATAACGAGCTGTATTTGGACCACGTTGATGAGAGATGGGCTGCTGACATGAATGGAATTGACATGGTTGTGTTATCAATTGGGCACTGGTTCTTGCATCCAGCAGTATATCATGAAGGAGATCGAGTACTAGGTTGTCATTACTGCCCTGATCTTAATCACACCGAGATTGGATTTTATGATATTTTGAGGAAGGCTATAAAGACCACACTTAAGGCTCTTATTGACAGGAAAGGGCATGATGACAAGGGTATCGATGCACTCGTGACTACTTTTTCACCAGCCCATTTCGAGGGTGATTGGGACAAGTTTGGTGCTTGTTCAAAAACCAAGCCCTATGAGGAGGGAGAGAAAACACTTGAAGGGATGGATTCAGAGATGAGGCAAGTTGAGGTTGAAGAAGTGGAAGCTGCAAAGATGAATTCTATGCAACTTGTAAAGTTCAGATTAGAGGCTCTTGATGTCACCAAGCTGTCATTAATGAGGCCAGATGGTCACCCAGGTCCGTATATGCATCCATTTCCATTCGCTAACGGTGTAGCTGAGCGTGTGCAGAACGATTGTGTGCATTGGTGCTTGCCAGGGCCTGTAGATACCTGGAATGAGATCTTACTGGAGGTGATGAAGAAATGGGACTACGAATCAAGAAGAGAAGAATGAGTCGTGATCACTGGGCTCTTCTCTGTGTTAGAATGTTGACTCTGATCCCTCTGGGCGGTGGTTAATTTCTCCCGAGAAAGGGACCAAAGTAGTTTTTTTCCCTTACCCATTTCGCTGTAGAGAATGAAGATTCCTCGAAATATACAATTTACTTATTATCTGAGTTTTCATGATATAAAACTAGGGTTTGTATAGGTGAATCGAATTGATGAAAAAAGTAGGATGCAAACCTGTTATTAGCAAAGTAATTCCAACATGGAGCAAGAGAGGATTCCCTTGAGCGTTAAAATGCTTGTCATCATCATGGCAATTTGGCTGTCTCCCAGAAATCAAATTAGAACTCTTTGAGGCCCCATTTCTTCGAGATGAAAAGCCCTGTGCAAGGGATCCAAAGTTACTTTTTATCTGGCTTGTGTATGACGAGAGCACCTTGATAGCGTCATCACCCTCCTCCTTGCATTAGATTTTTTCCCGGTAAAATTCTTTTTTAAGAAAATTAAAAAATCTGTTTTTTATTTTTATTTTCATTTTCACGCATATATTAAAGATATTTTAAAGAGACTATTTCTTACACGATTCCAAACAATCACGGTTTTCCCTACACGCAGGCATCGGAATCTGATCTTAGAACGGTTCAGTCTGGGCCGCGATAGTATGTGATTTTAGGACAAAGCCCATCCGTTGAATGTCATGTTACGAAATTCTCTTTCTCGGGGTCTAGGAGTTGATAGAGGTAAATTTGAGATTGTAATGTAAGATGTTTTTTTAAATAGTTTTTTATTTAAAAATATATTAATATAATTTTATTTTTAATATTAAAAACATCATAGAATATTAAAAAATAACATCTTAAAATAAAAATAGAAGCAAAACGAGACACTCCAAGGAGGTGTTTGGGAGTGTGGTTGTTTTTGCTTTTTAAAGTGTTTTTCATGCTGAAATATATCAAAATGATATTTTTTTTATTTTTAAAAAATTATTTTTAACATCAACACATCAAAATGATCTAAAAATACTAAACCATCAATTAAAAAAACAATAAAAAACAGCAAAAAATAGATTAGATCGCCAAACGGGTTATAATAACAGGCTAGAAGTAACCCGACAGGGATGGCTCGTGGCTGGGTGTGCTCCGTAAAAAAGTAAAATTCTCTAAAATATAGATAAACAGATCAGACAGTTAACAGTTAATAAAAATAAAGATCTTCCTCTGGATTTTCTGGATTTGATCGATGGCGATGATTTTGCTTGCTGTTTAATCTCATTGAAACTACAAGACAGAACTGAACTGATCAAACTACTCTTCTTTCATTCTATCTATGGCAACAACGATCTCAGTCCCATTCTATCTCAATCTATCCTCAGATTCACAACCCCACAAAAGACTGCCCTCAATTCTTTCACCCACAAATATACAACACCCTTTTCTTTCTCTCCACAAATCTTGCTATTTCAGCTCCAGATTCTGTTCCTCCTCAAACCGCTCCTCCTCCTCCTCTCCAACAACAACAACAGAAACAGAAACACCATGTGCTTCCACCACCTATGATTCATATAAAACAGGGAGGGTCTTGAGCGATGAAGAGATTGAAAAGCTAAAAGCACTTAAAGATTTCAGATATTATCAACAACTTGAAACAGGGTCGATGTTGGTTAGGGTGATGAGGCCGGAGGAGATGGATATCACTGTTAAATTGCTAACAGAGTCGTTTGTTGAGTCTATGTCGTTGCCTGTTGGCTATTTGCCTTTGATTCGCTACTTTGTGCAGCAGTACTTGATCGAAAGGCGAGCTGCAATACCACATGCCGTTACGCTTATTGGGTTTTATAAGGGGAAACAAGAGACGAAAGGTGGAGAAGAAGAGGAGGAACTTGAAGAGTTGGCAGGGACTGTAGAGGTATGTTTTGACAAAAGGGGGGCTAGTGCTTCTCCTCCTACACCAACCCCTCCTAAAAATGCTCCTTACATTTGCAACATGGCTGTTAAGCAGTCACATCGCAGGTACTTGAGCTTTGCTTTTACTCTTTTTTTTAGGTACCTGGAATCAGGCATTTCTAGTTAACATTTGTGGACTTTGCTTTTATCTGGAATTAGTAGGCATTTTGTTGTTAAACTTGTGAATCTTGACACGCATCGATTTATACCTAAGAGGAAGCTTTCGTACACGTTCAATTCTCAACCAAAAACTGTTCGTTCTCTTCCAAGTCAGAGCCAAGTTTGAGAATGTGTGGTCGTGACACTATATGACCCCTGAAATCTTTAACGAACAAAAAAATCAATCCAGGGAGGCTAGCAACATTTCCACACCAGTCTTTGTTACCTGAGTTTTCTAATAGGATTAGATTTTTAGGCAGGTGAGGATTTGTGGGCATTCTTTATTAGAACGATGCATTTAATTTGTTAATAACACTATCAATTGAAAGAAATAGAAATAACAGAACCTTGACACGCGTACATCACAAACTGTAAGTTTAAGATTTTTGCTCCTTTGATAGGCGTTACCATTTCTGTGGCTTCATGAATATGTCAATGCCTTGTGACATTTCCATCATCTACAGACCTTATTGACAGATTCTTGCAATTTTATATGTTTATATTGGTAACTTGCCCCTACTTGACCCTTAGCTACTAAACTAGCCTCAAAACCTGCAGTGTCTAAGTGCGTTGTGTAGAACTAGACTGGATTTAATTTTATGCCCGTGGAACTTCCAGGAGGGGGATTGGTTGGAATCTTCTGAAGGCAAGTGAGTTACTAATTTCCGAGATGAGTAGTATGCAAGACGTGTACTTGCACTGCAGAGTGATTGATTCAGCCCCTTTCAACATGTACACAAAAGCAGGTTACAACATCGTTAAAACTGATAGCATATGGGTCCTATTGATGTTGCAAATGCGCAAACATTTGATGTGCAAGAAACTTTTAGTCTCAAAGAATCCTTCAGAACTTGATACTTCAGGCTCTGATATGGAATTTTCTTCACAAATGGATACGTGGAAGTCATGAAACATGTTTCCAAGGTAAATTACACACTGTCTTGATTGGACTTGCAATTTTTTATGCATCTTTCCCTCTCCATCCATGTTAATTGTTTTTGTTTATCATTATTGCTGCATTTTACCTTTGTTCCCTTACATTTTCATCATCCTCGTCAGCATCTTTGTTTTAAGATTCTTATGTGAGTTTTTACTATATTTGAATATTGTCTGTTACACTTTTCTTAATGAAGATTTTGATTCTGGTCCAGGTCCTTCACGGTATAGTCTGGCCAGGTTGTGGAGATCATCCAATTAAGCTGGTTTTGGCCAGGAATTCAATCTGATGGTCCAGCATCTCCTTGCTTGTAATTTATCATATTCATGGCGGAAACATATTGTGCTACAGGTAATCCTCATCAGGCATCTCCATTTCTTACTTGTAATTTATAGTATACTCAATGAATTTACAAAACATGCATATGGCAGATACAAAATGTAAACCTGTAAAGTGTAATCTTGGACAAAAAGTAAAATAGAAAAGAAAAGTCGCTTCTAAACTTGGTTGTGAAATCTTAATGGGACTTGCGGTATCATACCTTCTTATCAAGCAAAGAGTGTTCCTCTCCATTTTTAAAAATGATATAATATACAACAGTTGTCATTAAGTGGAAAAATAATTAAAATGAAATTTTGATTCTAGACAGAACCAGATAAACAAATAATGTTTCTTGCTGGCTGTAGATTCTCTTTTGTTTGCTCTCTACATTTCTATGGTTTACGTTCTTTACCATAGAACCATAATTTTTTCTCTTAAATTTTGTCTGCTGTAATTGATAAATTACCAGAATCCTTTCTCGATAACGAGTCTTTTTTTTGGTTGTTGTACACTTACACTCTTAAAATCACAGGTCTCTTGCCTTCAAAGTGTCAATAACCAAATGAAGTAAAATAGAGGATCTTTATTGTTGATGTAAAACTTTCTGTGCTGATGAACCTTTGGGTTAATTAGGCCATTTTGAAACTCATCATTCCCACGCCCATGCCCATGGGTTTTGAATTTGTGTAGATAATTGTTTGGAGTTCTTTCACACATTCGACCATGGAGGGTCTCTCACTGCTCTCAATGCGGATGCACCGCGAAGCCAGGTTGGCAAACATGGCAATAGATTCCAATGTGTATGAACTCCGACTAAGCTCTGGATCAATTACCTTGCGTAATTTCTTTCGATCATTCAAAATATGCCTAACCTGGAACATAAAGGATCATTTATTTAGTATTTCAGCCATGTTCATGGTTAACCCTCAAATATCCTCAAAACTTTAGTAGAAAAATCAGTCGAAATAGGATGAGTTTGTCGTACCTGTAGGACAAGGTTTTGATCACTTGGTCCCTGGTTTAAGTCTACTGCTCTACGCCCAGTCAAAAGCTCAAGAAGAACCACACCGAATGCATAAACATCACTTTGTAAAGTGAGTTTCCCTGTCTGTCATGAAAAGAGACAGGGTATAATCCTTAGATATAACTTGCTAATCAAATTTAACTAGGCAGAAATTGATTTCTGGGACTTAAGATTGTTGTGCAATAATTCTTGCATCGTCAAAGGCATGGACTCCGACTAATTTGGGGTTGGTCTCAAGTTCCAAGTGCCTAGCTGAGTTAAGCTGATGATGAAGAGATATTAGGTAGTATTATACATGAACCAAAATCAAACTAGAAGTTGCTTGATGTTTCTCGGTGACTGTCACATCCTTGCCTTGAAGAATTCTTTTTTTGTTTGTGCAGTTTACTAAAAATGTTTGGTGCAAGATTTAGAACTTTTGTGGTGATTCATGTGAATCCAGACACGGCCGAATGTAGTGAGTTTGCATAAAAGAAAATTCCTGGAAGAGAATCTTCAGCATCGATTTATTTATTTGATACACAAAATGTGATCAAACACATGCATTGTTTTGGTCACAAACCCAAGATCAATTTCATGAAGCGTTGTAATTGGCCTAGTCTGCATAAATGATAGCTTTATGTTGTTAGAAAATTATATAAAATATATTTTAGTGTCTCACCTAATGACTTCTGTATAAGATAAAAAATTAAACACATGCTAGTATGAATCTTTGCAAGTTTCAATTTCAAAAAGTTTTTAATTGATGAAGCATGTTAGATAATTATATAAATATATCTTGAAGCCTCACCTAACAACATAGTGTCTGTTTGGGTGCGGTTGCGGTTGCTTTTGAAAGTGTTTTTTTTGTTCAAAAATGCATTAAAATAGTATTTTTTTTAAATCATTTTTGATATCAACATATGAAAATGATAAAAATAAATAAATAAAAATTTAATTTAAAGTAAAAAATAAAAAAAATTCAATTTTTTTCAAAAATATTTTTGAAATACATTGCTAAACAAGACATAACTTTTGGGTAAGATGGTTTTATCACACAGGTTTTGTCCGATGTGGGTAAGATTGTACGACATAGTTGCAAGTGAACCAGCAGTAATGCCAAAGAAAGTTATGTTTATAAATCTTTAACTTTTTTTCTAAATGCATATCGTTATATAATCTTGCTGCATCAAGATTTATTATTATTTAATATTAATTAAAAGATGTTGGAAATTCATGTTCAGTTTTTCTGCCATCTATATTTGGTGCAGGATATGACACACATCTTAAATTGCTAGCAGGTCCTATAGGGTTGCTAAAATAGAGAAGTTTCTAATTTTCCATGTTAAATTCTTTGTTTCTAGACCACTTTCAGTTCTATAAGCATGTTAGCAAACACAGCTCAAGCTCAGAAATTAAAAAAATGTGAGCACACTCTTAAGGCTAGTGTCAGGTTCATCTGGTTATTACTAATAATTCTCATAGGTACTGAGAAAAATTTCTTCCCCGTTGCTTGCCTTCCTACACAGGTATGGTCTTGATGGCTAAAACTGGAAATTATAGTGTTCAAACTCGTAATTAAAGGTTTATTCATGAAAAAGAAAACGATGGTAATTTCCGTTTAGAAATGCAACTACAAAATTAACAGAAGCGCATACCGATGTATACTCAGGATCGAAATACCCAAATGTTCCGAGAACTCTTGCAGTCACAAATATCTCCTGGCCCTCCGGCATCAACTTTGCAAGACCAAAATCAGATATCTGTTAAGGATAGGAATACGGAGTTTAGCTATATGCTTTTGATTCTGATATTTATATGTAACATTTTTTTTTATCAGCAGTAATTGTGAAGAACCTCCATGTTAACACGGGACATTGGCATTCGTGGGTCAGTTGAGGTTATTAGCAAATTGTTACCTTAGCTTCAAAATTTGCATTTAGAAGGATGTTGGTGGATTTAAAATCTCTGTGGACAATTGGTATGCCAACATCAGAACTTGAATGGAGATAAGCAAGTCCCCTTGCTGCTCCAAGTGCCACTTTTAACCTTAAAGGCCATTCCATTTTCGCTTTTCCAAATCCTAGAATACAGTTAGTTGCAGATTACTAGATGTGCAATTAACGATTTGGGAATGAGAATAGCATTTTGAGTGATATACTGACCATTTAAATGATCTTGCAGATTCCCATGTTGCAGATATTCATACACTAGAAACCTGTGCTTTCCATCGGCACAATATCCAATCAAGGAAACCAGATTGGGGTGCTCAAGTCTGCTCAAGATGTCAACTTCTACACGAAACTCCCGTTCCCCTTCAGCTTCTTTAAATGTCGGCAGCTCCATTTTCTTGATTGCTACAACCTACAGATTAGAAAAGAGGAGCAATTTTGTATGTTTTTCGAAAACTAGAGCGACATGTTTAACTTCTCTTTGTCCTGGTATTTTACATAAACATGGAACTGAATTCGCTGAAGGCTTTTTAGAATAAAAACTGAATGCATTAGCTTTATATCTATTTGAGAAATTCAGGATTTTATGAATGCCATTCAGATCATGATTTGCGTTCAGAGAAACAACAATTTCAAGACCATATCACAGTTTTTTTTCCACTTCTTCAGGGAGTATGATAAGATTTTCTGTTAAAAAGAAGTACCTCTCCTGACCGCAGGACGCCTCTATAGACTCTGCCAAACCCTCCTTTTCCAACCAAATTTTTTTCGTTGAAAGAGCATGTTGCCTCTTCCATTTCCTTGAGTGTGAAAACCGATGATCCATGGCGTCTCTTTGTGGATTGAGGTGTTTGATCTTCAAGTTGCCAAAACTCCACAGGTTTATAAACCCCTAGAAGGTAAACAAAATTTCAAACTAAGGAAAATGCTATTTTCATTTGCAAATTAGGGTGAAGGAAAATTCCTATGGCCAAAAAAGAAGAGAGGAGGAGGGCGTACAAGGGTCTGAGTGATCTTGGGACTTGCTTCTCCGTCGCTTGTTCCATGCTGAGACTAACCCAAAAGGCATAATGGTCTTCCTTGGCTAAATTTAACCTCTACCAAAGGATTAATGCAACGAAAGATGAGATTTCATAACAATCTTGGAAGTTGGATGTCACGGATCTCTTCTCCAGAGATTAATCCAGTTCATCTAACTTGGATTGAACACTCTATTTCTAAGAGAGAGAAAATACAAGGCGAAAGTGGAAATGATTATAAACTGCAGTTGCTAAATGTGAGCAAATATTATTAGGAGAATCCTCTTATGAGTACGTAATGAGCAAGTGCAGGAAGATTAGGAGAATACTCAACTAAAACATCTTCCAACAACCTGTTTTTTATGGGGAGAGATGTGCTTAAAGAAAAAGAAAAGGCAGACAAAGTAAAAGTTGGGTATCGCTTGCTTACCTTTTGATGATTCTGTGGAGTGGTGGGATGTGTACTGCTTGATAAGGAAATACAACCTGACACCTCTCCCTCCATTTCTTCCCGTTTGAACAAGAAAGGTACATGGCAGTTGAGTGGGTGCTTTCATTCCTTCCCTCCATTTTTCAGTAAATTGGTATTTTCAGCACCATCATCATCAAATGCCCAAGAAATTAGACATTAACAGTAATTTGATTGCCACCGATGATCCTTGTGGGAACTCAGGTCCCAATTTTCTATACTTTCAAGTCCTATTCACCGATCATAAAAAGTTAATATAGGCTTCTCTATGCTGGATTACCAACGCAGACATGCTTGGGGAGTTGGGAGATGAGAACTAGGGATAGAGAGGGAAAGACTACAAACTGTTTCCCACAAACACGACCGCTCGTTAACTGCGGACTTACTTTTGTCTTTGTCTTTGTTTTGTTTTTTTTGTCGGGCACAGGCATAGATTGGGACCGTAGAGCTTCCTCAAACTGTGATTGTTCAGCAGCTAGAAGTCGGGACATAAGTTACTTGTAACTTGTGAAAGAATATTGCTAACAACGTCGTATAAGATGAAAAATGGCATCATTGCTTGCTAATGGGGTGTGCATGTCATAAATTAAAATGCCTCCCTTTAAGAAAAAAAAATTTCAAAATAACCTGGTCTGGGAAAGGACAGCAAGAGTAGACAAATTGTAGCATGTTTGTCCTTGTAGATTGATGAGGATCCAACCTCCGACCCTACTTAATGTTAAACTATCTACGTGGCAGGAGAAAATGGAATATTATTTAGCAATTAGGGGTAATATTGAAAACAATTGAAAGCTTTTAGTATAAATGTAAAACGATAGGAGTAGAAGTGAAATGTCGGTGCATTTATAGGAGCAAAAGTGAAGTTTACCCTTGAAGTGAAAACATTCGGTGCATTAATTGAAACGATTCGGGCCGAAACATTCGGTGAGATATAATAAATTTTCAATTATTAGATATGAGTTTTTTTAAAATGTTTTTTTTTATTTAGAAAAATATTAAAATATATATATTTTTATTTTTGAAAACTATTTTTAATATAAACCTATCAAATCAATTTAAAAAACATCAAAATAATTAGTTTAAACTAAAAAAAATTATTCAAAAATACGTCAAAATCAATCACTTACCTTGTAATTGTCAACTTTCCTTTTTTGGATGGCTGGCGATGACGACTCCTACTTTACTGCAGGCCTCTCTTGGGTGGTTTGTGGTTCGGAATCCAGAACCATTACCGCATAAAAAATACACTCGAACTCGAGCCTCAAAATCAGGTTTGCCGACTCGAGCCTGAACCTAGCAATGAGAGAACCTATAAATTCGGTCGACGAGTCGGCCTGGGCTGCCCCTCGATAGCCTTGGCAGCATTATTTTACATGAGGTTTAGAACACCGTACGTGTGAAGATGAATAAAAACAACATTTTCACACGGTGCGTCCTATTTTTAGGTCACAGTCAAGAAATAAAGTCACCCTCCCACCAACCGAGAAAGTAAGCTATGTTATAGTACTAATATAATTCGATGGAATAGAATTACCTTTCCTAAGTTGACATTAATTTATAAAATCATGTTATTTATTTATTTATTTATTTATTTGCAATCGTGTATTAATAAAATTCAATAAGGGAAGTTTGAGATAATAACAGATATTGTTTTTTTTTTAATGTTTATTGCTTGGAAATATATTAAAATAATTTATTTTTATTTTTTTTACTATCAACCTATCAAAACTAATAAAATAATTTAAAAAATTGTTTTTCTTCAAAAAAAAAATAGGGAAATGATTGTTTAACTATTACACCAAACGATCTCTAATCAATTAACCAAAACTCTAAACAGCCGCATTTATGATAGAGACTTATTTAATATATATTATTCTCATTAAAATCTAAAAAAAAACATAAATTACTTTACATTCTAATAATATAACTTGATTTTGTAGGCGGCTATGTTTGTGAAATTACTAAGTATTAATTATTATTATTTTCTTTAGATGTGATGCAATTACATGTTTTGTAGAGGTTACACACACGCACACACATTAAATGCAACTAATAGTTATTAATTAAAATGATTAAAAATGCATTTTAAAAGTATATTTGAAAAAAATGAAAATGTTTTATTTTAAATTAATTTATTTTGATATTTTTAAATTACTTTTATATGATGATATGAAAGTGATTTTTAAAAATAATATTGAACACGTTCTTATAAGTAAATAAAAAAAGGAAGGCACAGAGATGGTAATAAAATGGTTGATAGCTGAATCCGTTGGAGCTCATTTAAGGAGCAACACATAAATCCCCAACATAATCCTTTTTAATAAACCACTCCAAATTTACCCACCATACCAATCCTGTCCCGCTGTATTGAAAACAAAACACTCTGTGTGGAGGAGTTTTACTCACATAATATTCTTAATTGTAATTATACTTTTTTACTCTATATTTTTTTTAAAAAAATTGACTCTATCATTTAATATTAAATTTATTAAGGGTTGGATTTCATTAAAAAAAATCAGTAATTTTTTGAGGCTGTTAAAGATTTATAATTTATATGCTAGTTTAATGAGTCAACTCAGTTGACTAAAGTTTTTTTCACTTTCCTAAATGATTTTTTTATTAGCTTATTTTTCAATGTTAAGTTGATTGAGAATTAGATTTGTGATTTTTGTTAGTTTACTTTAAATAATGCTATCGTCGTCTCATGATCTGAGTCGCAAGTCAAGTAAATTAAATTTGGTTCACTTGAGTTGTTTTTTATGTTTTTTTTAATCGAGTTTTTTTTAGCACTAGCTTGAGTTAGAATTAGAATTTATAATTTATTTTAATTTGTTTTCCAGTGGATTATTATAGTTTCATGGCCCAAGTCATAAGCTTGATTATTAATTTGGGTTGAGTTAAGTTTTTTCTTTTTCTTTCTATTTTTATAATTCAATCTTGATTAAATTGAAAATTAAATTTCATAATTATTTTGATTTACTTTTGACAAGGTCATCATGATCTCATGCTTTGATATGCGAATTAATAGCTAAATTAACTTGAATTAACCTAATTCGATTTAATATGATCTTGTCTCAAAATTTATTAAAAGAAATCTCATATTTAATATTTATAATGAATGAAATTATATTTATGTTGTCTTTGAATCCACTATGATGACTAAGTCACATAAAATCCGTTTCCAAACAATTAAAAAACATTACCAGTAAAAATATTAGGAACAACTAAATATTTATTTTATATTAA
Organism: Salix dunnii; assembly: GCA_015731905.1. Taxonomy (NCBI): domain Eukaryota; kingdom Viridiplantae; phylum Streptophyta; class Magnoliopsida; order Malpighiales; family Salicaceae; genus Salix; species Salix dunnii. The sequence goes on along the minus strand of CM027668.1, from coordinate 5,886,043 downwards.
AAAAATATGAATCGCAACATGATGTAAAATAATAATTTTGTATTAGGGTTTTTTTTTTTGGGCAATAATATTGTATAAGGTTTGAGTCCGCAATTGAGCACATCCTTCCTTGGACACACAGGAAAGCCATGAATGCATAACATCTGAGCACACTGTAGATTGAAGTCTATGATTTAACAGACTTGTGAAGTTCAGTGATTTGACTTGATTCGGCTGTTAACGCTACTGCAATTGGTCTATACGATCTACCGAGACCACACTCTTTATTACTTTACATCAACCTGGTTTAACTGGAAATTGCAGCATGCAGGCTGTATTAAATGCCTGGCCAACTGCCTCTGTCCCCTATAGAAAAAATATTGATGTGATCGGGACCATTTCCTGCAATGGGCGGTGAGGGATGAATTGTTCGGCGTGATAACATTGATAGTAGCTAAGAACCTGGCAGTTGAACCGCGCCTAGTGAATTTAAGGCTCCCATCTTAACCCAAAGCTTCACTCTTACTGTATAAATGTAGGAGAATATATATCAGGTTTTAACATATAGTTTAGAGTGCAGAGAACTCATCTCTTTCTTAATCTACTTAAAAAAGTTTCCTGTGTTACTCCATTAATGGCTTCCGCTGGAAAGCTTGAAGTAGATGTTGCGATCAAGTCTGGTGCAAAAAAGTTCTGGGACAGCATCAGAGACTCCACAACTCTCTTCCCAAGGGCCTTCCCTGACCAATACAAGAGCATTGAAATACTGGAAGGCGATGGCAAGGCAGCTGGTTCCATTCGCCTCTTCACATACGCTGAAGGTAATAAAAGCAAACACATACGTACAATTAGCATTATATAACTAACTAATCAAGCGGTATCACTCTGGGAATCATGCTCAAATACCGATGATTAGAACTCTGGTCATACATTTTTGCTTCCCAGGTTCTCCGCTTGTGAAGCTGTCGAAAGAGAGGATCGATACTGTGGACGAAGCAAAGATGGAGGTCTCTTACAGTGTGATCGAGGGTGATCTTCTAAAATACTACAAGATTTTCAAGGCAGCCATAGCTGTTACTCCAAAGGGAGATGGAAGCTTGGTGAAATGGACGTGTGAGTATGAAAAGGCAAGCGAAGATGTTGAAGTCCCGCACATGATAAAGGATTTTGTGGTAAAGAACTTCCTGGAGGTGGATGAAATAATTCTCAAGGCGTAGAGCTCTGCAAACAGCTAGCCATCTTCATTAATTATCTGTGTTCTTAATATAAATAATGCGGAGCCTTAAATTACTCTGCAATCTGTCTTTGATTCACCCATATCAGATCATTATCTAATTCGCAATTACGCTGCTACGTACCTACTGCATTACCTATATGTACTGGACGTTCAATACATGTCTGCATGCTGTGCTTAATTCCATTTTCTGTAATTTATTTTTGGAGTACTGTTGGGATAAATAAATAGATAGATAAAATTAATCACTTGTTGTTACCTGCAGCACTCACGCATTCACGATTAAGAGGCTATGAAAAAGACACATTTAATTACTGAAAAAGACACATTTAATTACTGGAAATTAAAAAATATATATAGGAAAATCCAATTCGACAGGCTATCTGTCTCACTCTTTCCGGTTTTTTTCTTCGACTTCAGGTTGGTTAAATTTAATTTATTTTTGTAAATAACTAAATTAATTATGAAACTAAAAACATTTTAGTTACGTTTTGGCAAATAAAAGTGGTTTGTTCGACCAGTTAACTTGAAGTCACGGGAACAACATCACCCACTCTATCTTCCCTTTCTATATGAAGATTTTAAGGGATTTCTAGGATGAAGAAGATGAATTGAAGATTGCTGGAATTACAGCCAGGTTATTGTATTAATCATCATAAACAAGAGTTTGTACAGTAATATATTTATACAGAGAGGAGGAATAAAAGACTGCTTACTAACGGTATTATTGCCGTTAGAATTAATTACAATAATTAATGAATAGTAATTAAGAGACACAGTAACCTAAGTGCATGCTTAATACTGTAATCTGACATTTAATACTGTAATCTTTAACACTATCTCCTTAGCCACATGACTTAGTTTTTGACTTTTCTGTAAGAAAATACAGACAATGTCTGATGAAAAATTCTCACTATTAGCTTATCATGAATCACTTGACACATTTCAACCATATGTATGGATAGTATTTTTTTTGTTTTTTTATGTTGAGAAAACCTCAAAATATAATTTATGAATCTAAATGAATAAGTAAAATTATGGTTATCTTGGGTTTTTATAAACCTCAAAATTTATTATGCAGATCATAATTCCTTTATAATCACGACTTCATGAAGCATCCAAGAAAAAAAACCCAGTAAATATATATAATATTTTCATAAGATGAAGAAGAAGAAGAGAGGTTTAGAGTGGATTCCGTTTCCGCCTAAGTAAAATCTACTCCAGCTTTTGCTGCAAAGAATTCAACTAGTTAATTCGGCATCACAAACCATCATCATCTCGCATTCATGTTCCATCAAATTTGTGTACTATTATATTTATTTATTATTATTTGTCTACCTTATCTTGGTGGGCCTTTATATCCCACCACCTTTTAACATGCAAAACGTGTCACATAGATTGTAATAAATTTTATTAAACATAAATAAAAATAAATTAAAAAAATGTTATTTTAATTAACCAAATACTAATGAATAAAGATGAAAAAAATATTCATTTTTTTACAAAATAACCCAAGCAAGCATTAGTAAGCAAGTAAGATTAACCTAAGAATCAAATCATGAGAACAAGATCAGTACATAGAAATAAAGTCAAGTTCCTAACCAACCCAATGTAAAGTTTGAAATTATAAATAAAAAATAATTTAAAAAATTAATAATAAAATTAATCTTGAGTTAACTTATTAAATCTGAAACTACAAAACTTTATGAGCTCATATTTACTATCTCAAGCAATTTCAAGGTGAAAGAATTTCTAAAAGAAACTTCTTTCATCTAATTCAATCTTTTATTTTCTTCTTTATCACTAAAAGTCAATAATTCTATATCTTCTCTTTCAAATTAGAGACTTGAATATAAAAAAAGAAGGAGTTTTTGAACCGAAATTTAATCTTTAACTGAGACACAAAAGTTATCATTTGAAAACTTTAAGGACCAAAGTGAACATATCATACTAACTTTGAGAATGTTACCCATTTTCCTTTTATTTTTCATTTTGATGTTTTATTTTCAATTTGGACATTTCTTAACAAATTAAAGACAATTAACTATGATTTGGTCTCACAATAATCAGTTTAAAAAAAGTTAAATGAACAAAAAAAATAGAAGAAAAAGAAAAAGAAAAGGAAAAAAAGACAGATTTATGATAAGACTAAAAGGTCATTCTAACACTCATCGGGCGCTTGACCATAATCTTCTTCTGTCTTTTTCTTTTATTGCTATTATTATTATTATTATTATTATTATGTAAGAAATATATATATATATATATATATATATATATATAATTCAAATATAGATTTAAGATTTATTGAGTCTCATAATTATAAATATTTTAAACACAATTCTACAGTAAAAGAATATTTATATATCTTACGAGAGCGTAAATTCTCATAGAAGAATTCTTCCAAATATACATATTTATGTGCAGCAAACTTGTTTCTAATTTTACATCTCTAATCAAACAAATTAAATGCACACTTTCTCGACATGGCAGCAATATTCTTCGCACCAGCCCTGACAAAACTTATTTACATGCAACCTGGACTGGCTGCTGGTAGCAAAAAGATATACAGTCAAATATGCACACAGTTTTTCGAAGATGTTTAATTTGCGGTTCAATTTATGAAAAGGATTGATCACCACAAGATTCTACACTTCTGAGTCTTCTTGCAGGAGTGGGATCTTCTCGTCAGAGGACTTGACACTCTCCTCCTGTTTTTCATCTTCTCTCATTCGACCCCATGTTACAGTATAATAACCCGCTCCACATATTACGGCTCCTATAACACTGCGTGCACATATATACTAGTTAACTCCAGATTCATTGGAGTCTGTGCTACAGTTAATTAGGAGAGAAAGGAGTGTTTTTCTCGTTTACCTTCCATAATGGAGACCATTTACGAAGAAGCTGACACCAAAAAAGGTTGCCCAAAAAACCCTAAATGGTTGGAACAAGGGCACATAAAAAGGGCCCTTCATGCGTGTGCACGAGATTTGAACACTGCTGCGGACGACACTCCCAAAGATTGCCTACATACCATACCATACCATAGCATTGCATGTAAGAGAAATATTACAATCCATGATAATTATAAGCGTATATGTATGTGTGTGTGTGTGTGTGTGTCTAACTCAGGTTATGATCACTGTCCACAAATTACGTACCGTAATAACAATGAGAAGCAATTCCATATTAAGCTTTAATCTCCAAGCATTCAAGTTTCTCTCTACAATCAAAGAGAATATTGCACATTGAATAGTCCCAGCTAAGCTATAAAAAGACGCTATTTTCATTACTTGGGGATAGTGTTTGATAGTACCCAACTGACCACATAAAAAACACCAGAATCAGGAGTAATTTATTAAACACTGAAATCCCAGAAAAAGAAGACAAAATTGATCTATACGTACCTGTATAATGTTCCATAATGAAACACAAAAAAAAGACGCAGCAAGCAATATGCAACCAAGAATCCAATTATCTGGTGCTGAGTAGAAAACGAAAAGCTGGTGCTTGGAATGCTGCAGTTCCTGGGAAGAAGATGAAGGTCGTATATATGGCCCCTTGTAAATGACCACCGAGATTGCGCCCATGACTGTTACCAAGGTGCCAATCACTTTAAGCTGGAAACTTGAGCATCTCCAGTCTACCTTCGACTTCCTGTCAGAAATTAATTGCAAAATTAAGACGATCGAACGAGTTGACGACACTTGGGGAGCTAGGTCCAAAACCCTTTAAATGTTTACACGAATTTTTTGTTAGAAAAAAGAAAAGAGAGTTTAAGTTCAAGCCCTCTTGTAACTAGGATGCCGAATGAGTGACAAACATGAACATTAATAAATGGGTAGATTTTACGGACAGAGTTTCTTCTGTCGTGTTATAACTTGATTTAGCAGGGGAAAAAAAAGGACATATTAATAGAATAAGCTAAAAAAATTAATAGAGAAAAACAAAATTATTAAAAAATCTAATTAAAATATGTTTAAAAATTACAATGTGATTCAGTTTAGGTTTTTTTAAATTAAAATCCGTAAAACGAACCAAACCGGTTCAAATTAATAAAAATATACTATAAAAAACTCTAATTTTTTGGTTCGGTTCAAATTTTTGGTATGATTATATTTTCATGAAATGAAAGAAGGGAAAGTCTTGGCTAAAGCCTCAAAAAAACCTAAAAACAATGTAATAATATTTAGTTTTTCACATCAAAAACTCGAATTGAACAGAGTTAAAACTAGCCAGTTTAAATCAGTTTCAGTTCAATTTTATTTTTATTTTAATCATAATTTTTATTTTATTATTTTTATAAATAGAAACAGGACTGAAAAATTAAAGGTGGATTTGGAGGGAGAACCTGAGGACGATGGACAGAATGAAGGAAAAAGCAGGGGTCAAAAGGCCCATTGCACAAACGACAATCGGTGAGCTGTAGCTTAAGCCCACAAATGCAAGATTTTGTGATAAAGCTACCCTACAAAACACATAAAAGATTCATAAATATAGGAGTTTAGCAAAGTTTAATATATAATGCATGAATTATAAATTAACGAAAAACTCCAATAAAACCATTTATTACCAGTTAATCTTGTAAGGTGAGAGAGGTGAGGTTTCGTGTTATAGACAACCATATGCCACATGATTAATCACTACATGTTTCAAGAAACGGTCCATTAATTAAGATTATTGTCTATTTTAATTTTCACGAAAATAGAAACTCTTGAAAATGCACCGGAAGTTCTTTTTATTTACAAGAAACACATTTCTTTCAATTGAATAGCTCCAAATGTGTTTATTTGTCGAATTCTCTACACGTATAATGGAGGTAGAAAGGTAAGAGTGCAGACCCTGTCAAACCCAGGAAGAAGAATCGCAAGAAAAGTGGCACGGTGAAGAGTGGTTGTTCTGTTCTGCAATGAATAAACAATACAAGTATGATCAGAAGCTAGCTAGCCAGCCAGGGATAATTAATCAGAGGGGAATACATATAAATTGTGTTTGAACTGCGTACGGACCTTTCCCTGTGATGTAAGAAGGAATAAGGGAGCAGAATGAGGGTGCCAAGAGCGTTGGTATAGACAACAAATACAAAAGGGCTCATCCCTCTAGACATCGCTGTTTTGGCCATAATGGTCAGTGCGATAGTGCAGCCTTCCATCATCACCATCACTGTAAATGGTGCTACCTCCCCTAACTTACAGCCCACTCCCATCTCTCTCTGACTAACAAGATTCTTTTGTGTACAGCAAACTGCTGCAATCTCTCCCTCTATACGGATGTGGTCAAGAATCTCTCTCTCCCTCTCTCTGGGTTTTGATGTGAATGTAGAAACGAGCTCTACATATATTGCGTGCGCCGAGCGAGGGTGAACAAAGAGGGTAACCCTTCACAACTTGTTGGAGCTACTTGCTAGAGAAAAAGCTACTCGGTTGTGTCTGAAACTCTACACAAAAGGGGAGGGAAGTAGACGTGGCATTCATATTTTTTGTCGAAATTATTGTGTATTAGGAGAAAAATCTTTAGACTTTAGCACTTGTTTTCCTTAATTCGCTCCTTAGTCTATTAATTTTGATGTCATCGTGTCCAAGCTACTGTTTTCTGCTAATATTGGCTACAAATTAGTGGCCAAAACCCAAAGATTATACTTTGTTGTTGATTCTCTCTTTGTGGTCGACATTGCCACTCGCCCCACTCACAAAGAGTATTATAACCCCATTGCTCCACCCACCAAGACAAAATCAACATGGACCTACAACCTAAATGATTTGTTTTAATGGTTTGTTGCCTTGTGATCCACTCCGATTTGATAAATGTTTTTAAAATATATTAAGAAAATGGAGAGTTTTATGATAACATCATTAAATCTACCTCTCATTCTAATAACTCAATTTATAATTTTGATATTATTGCATTTTAAAAGTATTTTTAAGAATTTTATTTTAAATTAATTTTTTTTGGAGTTTTTATATTATTTTCATATACTATATAAAAAATATATGTAAGTGACCTTATTTATAAGTAAAAATATTCATCTCGTCCTTGTTTTCTTTTCTTCTAAACTTTGGTCTCTTTATCTTGATTTTTTTATTTTATTTTTTGAAACACAATAATATTAACATCAATTAAAAAAATAATTATGAAAATGACATTTTAAAAACTAAAAGAGTTGAAAAGACATTTTAAATTATAATATTTTAGACGAACACTAAAAATAATGCAAAAACATATTTTTTCAGTTTTTATTGTTTTTTTTCCTATATTTTTTTTTTAAATCAAAATTAAATAGCAACGATTGTGATCAAGAATTTGTGGACCCAGATTGATGGGTTTAACTATACTTGTGAGTCATCAGACTAATTTCACCCAGAGGATTAATTCATAATTAAGAGCTTCAATCATTACTAGAATCCGGAAGAGATGAAACTAGACACTGGTTTTGTCTTTGTACGAGCAACAAGATGTCGCATTGTCAAAATACAGGGACTAAAACTAGGTTAAAAAGGAAACTTCTTGCCCCTGCAGTTCTGCTAGCTGAACTGCTGGATTAGTTGCCTTGTACTCCACCATTAATGCAGGAGACGCGATCAATCATGCCTGCTTCTTACCTTCAATTTTTTTTCTTATTTCTTCTTTTAATGTTATAAAAACAAGGAGAAAATGGAGCTGAAACATTCTAAGCGCTTGAAAAAATCAATAAGTAAATCAAATGTTTTCAATAAACAACTTTTCGCTCTGCCATCCCTTTTAGCTGATTCTAAAGCAAGTGCAAAATGTGACTTCAAGCATGAACAATTCAGCGCTTGAAAATAAGATTATCCATATAGAATTTGAAATCAGAAAGTGCTTAACATTTTATATGGGTTTGTATCAGGTTCAGGTCATGATCATATTCATCTCTTCATATTGGCAAAATCCTTTTGTAGACATTTTATATGGATTTTTTTTTTATTTCCAGGGAGAGAAAAAATCCATCCATACCAACCCAGCTCATCACGCGTGCAAAATCTGCTTCAAGGTATCAGATATATTTAATGGACTAGTGCTCATGATAGGGTCTCATACAGATGAGGGCATAACTTTTACATAGTTAAATAATTAACAGTCAAATGAAATGTGGAATTTTTCAAAAGATATTTTCATGAGGATGGCTTCATTTCCCTTTTTAAAGTGAGCTTACCCGGTGCCCACTGCTGGGTTCTGACTCTTCTTCTCAACGTTAAATCGTAGGAAGCACTTTAGGAGGGGCTGGCTTCACTGAGCCCATAAGCTGAGGGTACAATTACATTGGTCAACCCGCATGCCAATATCTTTCATTGTGCATGCCTTCCATCTCTACATTCACGGAAATCACTATGTTTATGCATATACAGTTTTATTTTCTTTGGACTTCTTCCTCCTGTTGAAGACAGGTAAGAAGAGGCATATACAAAATCCGGAGATGCATTCATATGCAGAATCAAACACAACTTTCAAGCAATGACTTTATACAACCCATTATAAAACAAAGAAATAAAGAAAAATACTAGAAAATAATACCGACATATTGACAGAGAAAAGTATTGAAAATCATTCTTAGCCAGAAATATGAGTACATGACTTCAATGGTTCAAAAGGATAAGAGCCAGGGATTGAAGTTGCCTCTTCACAGACAGAGGCATCAAATAACATTAGACATTTATTTTCAAATATTGATACCTGGCCCATTATATTTGAAAATTCCATGTATTTGAATAGAAAAAAGAAATTCTTCGAGACAGTCATACAAGGGACATTTCTGTCTGGTTCAATACAACCAACTCCAATCCAATCCCAAATCTTATTTCATCTTAAGCAACCTGATGCTAATATAATTTGTTTTCTAAGTTTAAAAATTGAGTAGAGCCAAAGAGGGTGTTGCTCAGCATACATGGAACTAAATGAAAGAACCTATGTGATGTAGAACCACCAACGAGAACAAAAATCAAGAGAACCAATTCTCCAAGAAAAAACTCAAAACTGTGTAAACTTGGAAGCTGCGCACGGTAGATCCCTCTTCACCATTTTAACTGGAAAGGTGTGCATTATACTTGTTAGCGCAGTGGTGATGACTTAAAAAGTCCTTGCTCCAACTTCCATGCCCTACAGCATGACTATTTCCCAGTAGTATATATTCCTTCAACAGGCTTGTCAATAGCTCTCTCGAGACTCTCTAAAAATTTTCTCATGGATTGAGGAATACATTCTATCCCCAGCATTGTGTTCGAGGCTCAAAACAGAGTACTGATTACTCCAATATAACCTCGTCAAATTGGGCTGCTACAAGTTTTACCTAATCAGAAGTTGGGTATCTTTGGACGCTGCATGCCCCAGTAAGCCGATAGTTATTTTTTATCTTCTAGCTATAAACATCTTAAAAAAGAAGAAGAGAAAGAATATATCAACCGTGTGAGACTCGTTATCACCTCACAAGCATAGCATCCAATCTGCTGTGATATTCTAGAGTCTATATTTCTGCTACTTAAACATAGTATCAACATGCAGAAACCTGACTTTTTCTTCCATCCGAATTAAATATTTAAATGCCATTTGTTTCGTGAAATATCATACAATATCTCCTAGTCAACAGAAAAGACAGAAACGTGAATGCTACTAAGCAATCAATTCAGAGAGTAACACGATCAAGAGGAGAGAATAACCTGAAAGAAACGGCGAGCATGAAAGTAAGACCAGGAATAAGGTTAGTATGGCTATGCCAAGTGTAGCGAAGAGCTCGAGTCAATTCCAGCATCCCCAAATACCTGTGCCAGCCAACTTAACAAAATAGCAATTTGCCCCAATCAAAACCCATAAAAGCAACAAAGATTCATTGAAACAAACAAAGTGAAGTAAAATACCCAAATAGGCTAAGCAAGAACAGTACACGGGCAATAGGGAAGGTGAGTGGAGGCCTCTCTGATCTGACAAATTGATTTTTGTAAGGAATTTGAAACCCAAAACTTTTATGTAATAATATAATAGTGCATGGAATGCAATGAAAATAAGAGAACAGGTGAAAAATTGGAGTTGCCATTTGACATGGCTGCTTTGCTGAATATCATCAGCCCAACTTGCGTGCACACTCTGCCATTGTCATCGCCACAAATGGAACTGCTGCTTTAAAACCCATTTGCGCTGGCTCTCCCTCCAGCCTCGCTTCAACAACACGAGCAGCAGAGCATATCACGTCACTAGCACCTGCTCTGAAGTGCTAAGAATCAAAACCAGACACCTCATCCGTGCTCGTGGTCCTATCACGACCCAGCCCAAACTGAAACTTGGGTTGGAAAGTTATGATCTCCATAGGACCAACCCAGCCTCAGGGAATCTTATCGGCTATATTATTAACCAGTGTGCAGATTGCCGGTAGATATGGAAACACAGGCGCTTTACAAAATTGTAATATCTTTACAAATTGTATTATGCGTTGGTAGTATTTTATAATCCATAATTGATAAGGGAGCAAATTAAAAAATAGTAAAAATACTAATCATTAATTATTTTTTTATAAAAATATATGATTGGTAAATGATATAATATATAAATATATATTGATATTTATTTAAAAAAATAATTATAAAAAATGACTCCAGCTATTCAAATGCTGACCAATAAACACAACCAGTTTTTTCTTTTTAAAAAATGTTGGTATATGCAAAACTTATTTTTTTGGTTTGAAAGTGTTTTTTTAATTTAATTTTATTTTATTTTAAATTATAAAAATTAAAAAATATTTAAAAAAAATAAAGGATAGAGGTTGTAAACTATTGGTTAACGGCACAAATTAGAAAGAAGAGTGGATCCCTCGTATCAGCCCACTCTCTTTACGGTCCGTTTCATTGTTAATTAAGCTATTTGTTAATTTTGTTTTGATTTGGTTGAAATAATCAAAATATTTTATATTTATTAAAAAAATAAGATAAAATTATATATTTTTTATTTCGTTTAAAATTTTACCGAATTTATCATGCTATTGTTTAGGATCTTGTTTTAAGCCAAACAAAGATTTTTTTTAATTTACAAACTTTATATTTTTGATCAACGACCATGAAGCCTTCAGGTTGTAACATATATATCTCTTCTTCTAAATCACAATTTAAAAAGATATTTTTAACATCCATTTGATGTATAAAGATATTATAAATAGAAGTTAACGCAATCACAACTCGAATTGAAGTAATTCTAGCTACATGTGAAAATATATCAAAATAATTCATATTTTGCTTTTGAGTGAAATCTTTAATAACTAGTCTTACTTTATATTCTTCTATAAAACTATTAGGAAGATATTTTCTTTTAAAGATCAATTTATAACCAATAAGTTTTGTATCAGGAGGCAAATCAACAATCTCCTAAGTTTAATTTTGTAAAAGTGAATTAATTTTAACTTTAATTGTTTCTTTTCAAAAACAAAGATCAAAGGAAGAGATAGTTTTAGTATAAGTTACAGGATCATTATCTACTAAATAAGTAAGAAAATCATTTCCAAATGAGGTTTCTTTTCTTTGTCCTTTACTCTTTAATGTGAGCTTAATTAATCCTATTATTAATAATAGGTGCACGAGAAATCTTTTCTTTTAATGGATAAATATGTTCAAAGAATTCTTTATTTTTTATAATAGTGTTGTGATCTAGAACATTGCTTTTAAAACTAGAAACCTATGTGCAACATTATTTTTGGCGTAACCAATAAACATACAATAAGAAGTTTTTGAACCCATCTTTTTTTTCTTTCAAATAACATAACCTGAGTTAGACACCTCCATACTTTTAGATACTTTAAATTTGGAGAATAACATTTCCATAATATATATGGTATTAAACCAATTTTCTTATAAGGAATTCTATTTTTGTAAATGACATGCAAATAAGATAGTTTCATCCTATAAATTATCAGGTGCGCAAGAACTAACTAGCATGATATTCATCAATTTTTTAAAAATTCTATTTTTTCTTTCTGCTACACCATTTGACTCAGGCGAATAAGGTGGAGTAACTTCATATATTATACCTTTTGGTTCACAATAATCATTCACTACAGTATACTCACCTCCAGTATCTACTCTAACTCGTTTAATTTTTTTATTTAATTGATTTTCTACTTCTACTTTATATAATAAAAACATGTTATAAACTTCATCTTTACTTCCAAACAGGTAAAGATTTGTATATATTGAAAAATCATCTATGAATATCATATGATATTTTTTGCCTCCTGTAGTCATAGTTTGTTTTAAATTTCTCAAGTCTGCATACATTAAGCTGCACTGCCATTTAGTTAGTTGGCGTGACTAGGCTTTTCTTATCATGTGATCTCAAGTTCAATTTTTATGACTGCTAATATGATATGATAATTACTAGAGGTTTATATGAACATTAATTTTAAAATTTATAGGATTAGTCAAGAAGAAAGATATCTATTTGCAATTTGGTATCGCGGTATATATAGAATTCAACCCTGCCAAAAACATATGCAAGAAAAATCAATATCCATCAACTTAACAAAACTTGAAAAATAATAAATAAATAAAAACTGAAAACCCTAAAATGTAAGAACTTGGAACGTCCTAAAAATCGAAATACCCATCATTTTTTTTAATATATATAAATCGAGAAACTCGCATCCTACAAAACAAAATAATTTATTGCATGGACACAAATCTATTTATATGGATATGTTTTTCTCCGTTTGTTTTTAATTTCCCAATTAAAACTACTTATAAAAACCAATTTTATTCATTCATAAAAAAACAAAAAAAAATATATTAAAAAGAAATAAAGTAGAGGATATCAACTTGTTTGGATTTATACAATGAAGAGGAGGACGGTCTCGAGCCATAGCTAGTCCTTTAAACAAGATAAAAAGCAACCAGGAGCTGATTGCTACCTACCAGTACCCTGCATTGCGATCCATTAAAGTAAAGCAGCACATAAAATTTGTATTGGAAAGCACAGGAGAGGTCCACATCAACTGGGCCCTTGGCCCACAGTCTAGCAGCCTAATAATACGAAGCATCTGCAGGTACGACCCAAAATCTTAATTAGGCATGCACGTCCTTTGTCGTTCACGTCAAGGGGGCGACAATCTCCATTACAATCACCACTTCCAAACCCCATCAAAGCTCGAGATGGCATTGCCCTCCATCAGTACTTGAGATTGTGTTCAGCTATGCACTTGCCACCCATGCGTTTATAATTGGGCTTGATGTTCTTAAGAGTTTGACGCAAAATTACTTGATTAAGGACTTGATTGAAAGGAATGCGTGGATGTTTTTGTGCCCACGATTTGAGAAATATAGAATTAATTAAAAAACACATGACTAGCACGTGGACTATTTCATGTTATCTTCAATGAGTTTAGGAGAAGCAATGGATCGAGGAGACATGTATGGCTGAGGGATTAATCATCCAATGGATATAATTGGAAGTTGTGGGACTCAATCTAGAAACTTCACATAGTTGGGGACTAGAATGAGGTTTGCCCAACAATGTATTTACTAGTATATTTAACTTTAATTATCAACAAAATGGAATATTACTAGATCATTGATCTATATTATGTTTTTTAATAGCAGAAGAACATTCATGGATTGACTCGATGTCACTTCGTTAGCGACGCATGTCCAAAAGTAACTCGTAAGTACATAGTAAAAAAATCAAGATAATATATTTTTAATATTAATATATTATGCATTAGATTGAATTGAATTTATCTTGATTAACATGTCAAATTCATGATCTTATTGTAAACCTATGATAACCTCATAGAAAGAACAAATAATAAAAAAAAATATAAATCATAATTTCCAACTAATCTAATGATGATGGGTGAACTTAAAAAAAAATTAATCTAAAATTGACTTGATTTAACCTATCAAACATATGACTTTGATCATGAGATTAAAATAATCTTATAGAGAACAAATCAAAACAAATAATGAAGCTCAATTCTCAATCGTTCATGTTGAATCCAATTTTAAACAATGAAACTTGCAAAAAAATATAATTAAAAAATAAATAAAAATTAAGTTAAGTCAATCTGAATTAATCATTTAAGCACTATCTCAGGACATGAGACCTGGATAACTTAATAAAAAAATCAAAATAAAACATGAAACCTAATTTCCAATCAACCATAATATAAAATAACATAAATGAAAAAAATTAATAATAATAAAAAAGCTAAATCAATTAGGTTAACCCATGAGCCAAATTATAAGATAGGGATGATAATAATAAAAAAATATTATCATATGATCAATGGCTTGAGTAATGAGATTGAGATATTTATTATATAAAAAAAACCTCATTTTTTTATATATAACAAATCAAATTAGATTATAAAAATTAATTTTTAATTGATAAAATACTAAACGATAAAATTTTAAAAATACATTTAAAAAAACAACACAAATCAATTCAACTTGATTTGACATATGAAAAACTATCCCCGATCGTTAGATCAAAATAATATAAAATAAAATAAGTAAAACAAATGATGAGATGCAATTCTTAATTAATGAACCGCTGTTATATAAATTATAAAAAGTTAATTGAATAGCAGTGAGAACTGAGAACAAAAAGGGCATCTTGCCTACACCATGGCCATGCTCCCATGTGCAATCCATTCTGTAAAGAGATTGAAAGAAATATACTTAGGAAAGTACTGGTGTTGCCCTTTGACGCTGAAATGACGTTGCTGGGGACATCTTAAGCTAGCTTGAGTGAAAGTAAATCAATTTTGAGACGTATACGATGGCTGGGATGCATGAAGGAGGAGCCATTGTTCAGCTAGCCCAATCGAGGTATCTCAAACGGAGTGCAGAGAGAGAGAGAGAGAGAGAGTAGGACCTTCATGAGTAGAAAAGAGGAAGAGAGGGGACGACACTTTCTTGGTGATTGATCAAATGCGTCCCTATTTTAGGGTACCCCACATATCTCAGTACCATACTGTCCTCAACTTCAGAACTTTAGATGCCTATTCCATCTCTCTATGATTGAAAGTCATTTTCACTTCTCTGTTTGGTAAGGGAGCTCACATCATCAAAAGCTCAATCCCTTCCCCCACCCAAGTGGCGCATTTTTATCTTTATATACGCGTGTGTGCGTGCGTGAGAGAGAGTGAGACAGAGAGAGAGAGAGGAGAGAGATGCTTGAGAGCATGGCATGTAATGTTTTTATTTGAAAATGTAAATTTATATAACCTTTAAATCTCCAGCCAAGCCTCCAATGATTATGCTAATCTGCATATATAATTATATAATTGTCAACTTTATGACAGACTAGAAACCCAGTTGCATGGCTACATCATTAATTATATGTTTCGTCCTTTTTGATTAGGGACTTACTTCTAGATTCCTGTCATTGTTATACTGTTGCAGGACATTGTTCTCCAGTGAGGGTTAATTATTGAGCATGTAAGATTGCATGCAGATTGTTAGGATATAATATTAATCCATTTCTCACCTCATCTAAAACAACAGTATTCTAAGGTTTTAGGTTGCAAATTAATTTAGGGTTCTTGAAAAAAACCTTTTTTTCCTCTGCTGATTAATAGGCTTTATTTTGCACTGAGTAATTATTTGACATGCTGTCTCAATACATCACCCCAAATAGTATTACCCCACATAGCATTTCAAGTCTGATGATCCCATTATCTATAAATTTGCTATATGAAATAATAACGGCAGACATTTTCTCTGTGGACTGAGGAGGCTGGCATTCAATGCTGATAACTAAGGCTTCTGGACTACGTGGTCATAAAAACAGTTGACCCCACAATTCTCAAAACAAAAGGGAGATCAAATCACTAAATGCAAAAGAAAATCACTTTTTTGAAGTGCAACGAATTTGATTTAGGATATTGATGTTTTATTGAAGGGTATAGATTAATTAGTGAAGGGGAATATGATGAAATTAAAATCGATCACTGTATATAGTCCTAAATAAGATAGATCAACAAATACAAATAGAAAAAGAACAATCGTCTTCAGAAACTTGAAAAGCAAAATGAAGAATACAGAGATGGAGCAATCTTCCAGCTGTTACTCAGTGGAGGCAAACGAAAATATACAAGCAAATCCCTCCAGTGAAGTAAGATTCTAATCACAGTAAACTCTAGCTACTTTCCTTAATATTACTATACATCTCAATTGTATAATTGAAATCAAACAAAAACAAGTGGAAAAAAATAATTCATAGAAGGAGCTTACTATTTATGCATGTATCTCATCATCAAATCATTGAATGTTTAATTGTTTATCTGTTTTCACGCGTTTTCGCATGAGCAGGAAAAAATGACAAAATGAATATGTGGAAGCGTTGTGATCAATGAATTAGACATGTCAAGAACACTGAGTGATCATCAGCGATGGTGGAAAGTGGTCCCTCATCAAGACTGTCCAATAGATGGACAATTTTTTGGTGGGTGTTCATCGAAGCTAGATCAATCACTTTCTATTTGACCAACGGTGGTAAAATTAAGCCTCTTTCTCTGACCTTTTGGAGAGAGCACATAATTGAAGTGTGCATAGTTTTTGTCCACTCTAGTTCCATTAAAACAGCTTAGATTGAAAAGGCCAGCTTCAACATTTGATGTTAACTTTTCGTTACTTCCATTCAACAAGTACGTCTCTTGCATGGGGCCTTTTTTGCTGTTCTAATGATAAGTAAAGTTTTGGTGCATCGTCATTTTTCATGTTTTTGAAAGAAATAGAACTACATATAGTTTTACTGTAAAGAAAAGGATGTGCAGACTGGGTTGGGGGGAGATGACTATATATATATATATATATATATATAGTCTCTTCTTTCCCTTTACCTTGTCTGACTTCTGGTTTTGGTAATGTGTAGATATATAAACAACAGGTTTACCGGGCCACGATCATGGCCAGAACACCCCCATGTGATGCCTTGGAGTTTTTCTCTCTATGGGAAACTAGAATTTAGTCTTGTGAAACATTTGACCGAACTTCCCTCCCCTTTGCATTAAATCGACTGTCTGACACTCGTCTTTCCCTCAATATTATTGTGCTTGGTTTGAATTGAGAATGAGAGGTTAAAAACATGTTTATCAACTCTCTCTTCTAAGTTTTAGCAGTGAATTTACTAGGTTATAATTCCATTATTAATTTCTTAAAAAAAAATAAAACAAAACCCGACAGTAAGAAAGGAAGCAGCCTCGAAAGCTCCAATGGTGCTGCAGTAGAAAAATATTCAAATTTAATAAGCATGAAGCATATAGTTAAACCCAGCGAGTTTCCACCTCGAGACTTTTTTTAACATGAAAGTCGAGCGATCCTGCAACATCGATCCACAGTGACCTTCATTCTTAACAGGAACGAGTGAGCCTTCATCCCTCCAATCTTTTTATACTCACAGAACACAGCTAATTGTAATGATAAATATTTACTAGTATTAATCTGCTCATTCATCAATAATGCCATGTCCACCCAGCAAATTCTGCAAAATCATGACAACATTTGGCTTATGCTGCCTTCCACCACTAAACAATAATTAATTGGTGGGTCTAATATAATTAACAAACAAGACCTTTTTATAATTAACAAGTAAGTACGGATCAGGACCAAGAGTAAGGCAAGCCCCCTTTTTTTATCAGCAGATCGAATCAAATCCAAACACTCCACAATATTGCAAACCTTAACTTCATCTTCTTCTTTGTCAAGATTTAAAGCTGATGACGAGTTAATCCAGTAAAGCGTGATTATCTTAAATAACGAGGGAGAAAATTAATATTAAAACGTTCAAAATACATAATGCTTTTAGTGCGTGCGTGTATATATTCACGATTTAGCGATGTTTACAAGCTATATCCAGTGGATCATGACAAGCTGGAAGGCATTATCTATCACAAACATGTGTTCAATATAACTATCATTTTATTTTCAATTCCATAGACGTGCACTCGGTTTCAAGTGAGGACTGGCTAGATCCGTGCAATGTCGACATGGTATCCAGCCCCTACAAAGTTTGCCAGCCACTTTATCTGCCTAACTGGTTCCTTTTTCTACCATTTAATGTTACTCGTGTAAGAAAAAAAACGCAGATAATCCAAGGAGCATCAGTCATATAACTTTGAATTCTTGTTTTTTCTCCTTTTCCTTTTTAAAAGATGCTGCCTGGTGGGGAAATATTATATAGCTACTACAAAATTAACAGCTCATTATTAATTTTCGGAATATCAATCCTTTCTTACACCCGTGAATTCATAATTTTCCCTTCTTTCTCTCGTGTTTTGTTGGAATCATTTTATATGTTACCGTACTATTAATTATTTTTATAAAAAAAAACTATAAAAAAATCAATGGAAAAGGTTAATTTTTGCGAATAATAATTAGTTGTTCTTTATAATATGAATAATTGGTTAGTTTTTAACTCTAACTACATGATGATGATTATTGGTGATTAAGGGAATACAGTTGAAGTGAAAAAAGTTTCCATTAATTCTTAAAATAAAACAAACAAGAGGGATCTAAATATGTGAAGGGGGAGGGATTCTACTTGTTTTATTGATATGAGATATAAGGTTTGGTGCTGTGAACCTCGGAGGGTACAACCTAGCAATTAATTAAGGTTTTAGACATTTATTTGAAGGTTTTGAACTAAAATACTAAGAAATATGGGACGAGCTTTAAGAATTAAGGTATCCGTCCACTATTTTACCTATGATTATTGCCAATAGTTAATTCTTGAAGTAACTAATGCTAGGATTACAATCTTCGTAATATTACTAATATAGTTAACCAGGATATTCTCTCAATTTTGTCTTCTTCATTTTCACGGGCCTTTCCCAAATCTTACAGCTGACGATCGACGTCTGTGTTATCATTGCATTCGCAGCTTTATCAACTCAGCTAATACAGCGGAAGAACGCTCAAATTAAAAATAGTGTGAACAAATCTCTATTTCTTCGAGTTGATCATATGAATAAGGTGGGTGTCAAATATTAGTGTACATGTTAGAATGTCCGAGGAACTACGTGCGTACAAAAAACCCACGTTGGAAAATGCAGGTTCCCGGTGGAAAAGGTAGAAAACAAAACGTTTGATTTGGAAGATGGATAAGATATTTGATCACTTCAAGAAACACTGAAGTTTAGATCTTTGGAAATCAGCCAAGGAGCTGTGGCCAACCATTTATAGCAGCAAAAGCTATACATTTAATTAATCTATGCCTGTTGTTTCTGTTTCTGTTTCCTTAAGACAAAAAAGGCAATCTAACCCATAAACATTCCAAATTCTCACTTCTTCAATCCCATAAACACACGCATTAAAGGAGGAGGAGGAGTAAGATTTGCCTGCTGATGGGCATGCATTGCTAGATATTGTTGGGTGCTATAATAATAATATCGCCTTATCATAATCCATCCCCTTTGCATATATATATATATATATGCGCACACAAACAATTAATTCTTTTGGTTTTTTCTTAAATTGAAGGATTACTATAATATGGAACAAGGGATAGGAGAGGATGGGAAGAGCAGAGATTCCACAACCTTAATGGGGAGAAAAGGATGGGGCAAGCAACATCTGCTATGTATCCTGAACAAGGAGGCTCTAGTGCCATTCTTTGCTCCCATACCAGCAACCTCTCCGACTCTATGTCCATATAAAAAATTCTTGGAGCTGTCAATATTGAAAAAAGAAGAAACAGCCAAATACACACACATATATCCACTGGCTATACCCTAGCACCAGCTTGCAAGAGCCATCACCACAACATTAATCAAAATAATAATAATAATAAAAAAAACAAGTCCAATTATGCATCTCATTTACTTGAAGCCCCAACAGGCTCGCTTTTTCTTCCGTCGCCACATCAGAGTCCGCCTCTCCATTTTTACCTCGACCGTACATGTTCTATTTCATTCATAGTTGCAGACCACCGCAACTAGCTGGGCATCGAAACCCATTTATATCTGTCACTGTCACAGATAAATTACCAGTCGGTAGGCATTTAATTTCTGAGTTAATTATACAGTGAATTATAGATGGATTGCATTGCATTATATGACCAATGAGTGAAAGGACATTTTCTGTTAACAGACGGTCAAAAAGAAAGTGTAATGACCTGTCTAACTTTCTCCTTGGTGTCAGACAGAGGAAATGAAAGCACTGAAAGCTCCTTTTTTTTTTTTGTCTCTGTGTTCAGCTGATTAATTAACTTGCACACACACAAGCACGCAGAGCATCACAGAACCGATCAACCATCTCCTTTCCCAGCTGATAGAATAATGAAATCCAGTGCATGAGAAACTTCATTGCAGGAATCCATGCTAATTAAAACCTGTCCCTCTATAATTAAGTTAATTGCTCTAGATCGAGATCTCCACAGTCCCCATAACATCGACAGAATAATCTAGTATCATAACGGGGCAAATGCTATGATCATAACTTGTATTTGAGTTTATTTTTACAATATCTTTATTATTATGGAATCTTCAGCAGTGTTCTGTCAAGTACCAGCACTTCAGAATTACCCCGTAATAGTGTAAACGCGATTACTATGTGATGCCGTGTTAATCATTGTCACAAGACCACAAATATTATCGCCATGACCCCTCTACAAGTACCGACAGACATTTTCACAAGTTGCCTTGCATCCATATATACATGTCTGCACTATCATATGCATGGAGAAAAAACAGTACTCCACGAATTTAAGAATCATGTGCTTATACATTGTGCTTTCTAGCTAGCTAGCTCTTCCCATGGTGGGGTCAGGAGTTTCGCATTAAGAAATCGATAACAATTTTATATATTATACAGTATTTAGCCAGCCCGGGGGCATTCATCAGAGTGAGACTTCCACCAAAGCCCTGCAATTCACACCGATATTTTATCCTGCAACTGTGCACAGTGACAGATACCCGATCACAGAACAATTAATTCGGCGAAGCCGCCCTCCTCATATGCGCCAGCACCACCACATTGCAGTCACAGTGATGCTAGGATTACTATAGAAAACTAGACTCCAATTTTGGCTCGATGCGAGCATAGTGCTGTTCTTTTGTAAAATTGCTTTTCACCAGCACTTATATTCTGTTTTAGTGTTTTTTTAATGATTTAAAATCACTGCATCAAAAATACTATAAAAGAAACATTAATTAATCAAATTATTCACACAAAATTAAGATTGCTAACTGTACCTTATTGAATTAAACTAGTGCTTTAATGGACCAAAATATACTTATACCACTCCATGAATGCTAATTAATTTAAGTCTATGAAAACGGGTCCCTCAATTTAAAAATCCGGGATTCTGTGACCTTGATCTGTTGTTTGTAATTGGATCCTTGGGTTTTATATTATAAGTTTTCTGTCCATTAATTAATATTTAAAAATCACTAATTATCGCTCTAAAATTGAGATTTTAATTTCCCAAAATGAACTGCTTACAAATAATTTAGTAATATTATATTCTTTATTTTCTTTTCTTTTTTGCTATTTTAAACCTTTCATCAATTTTTTTACTAGATCGACGGTGAAACGCTAGTTGAGCAAATGAAGGATACCACGTGTATGGCTTAAAATAAAAACAAAAATCTTCAACGATAAATAAAATTAAATTATAAAACACAAGGCTAAAATTGAAATTGAGACTTCGTTTCTTTTTATGAAGAAAATGTTTGATTTTTATTTTTCATGGATGTTTTTAACTACTTGATCTGTGTTTTAGTATTTATTTTAAATAAAATTACCTTTCTGACTGGTCAAAAAGTTAGGGGACGTTAAAATTGAAAAAAAAAACATTTTTTTAGACATTATTTCAAATAAATAATAAGAAATAAAAAAACAAATATCAAATATGATAGATAAAAAATTCAGTTAAAAAACAATAAGAGAAAAACATGTCTGCAAAAGAGAAGGAAAGGCAAGAGGAAGAGCCTTAATTGGGTTTATATGAACCACCTCTGCTTTAATGCTGTGACAGCCATTCCTAGCTGTGTCAGAAAGGTAGACAGCAAGGAAATAACAGAGAGACAACGTCACTTCGGGGTTTGAAGAGAAAGGTACGGGTGCTTGTTAGTGATCTATCTGATGACTAGCGCCTACTCATGATGTGGTAGTGTAAGAACATCACAAGGTTAGGCCTTGCTCGTATTTCCTGCTTGATCATATTTGAGATAGGATCAGTAGAATATTAACTAAATAATAAACCGTGAGACTCTTTTACTGTATACACAGATTTAGTTCACACTGTTCATTGCAACAATAAAATTACTATTTTGCTCTAGGTCTGGAAATTTTTAGCCCCTGATATCAGGGATATTTTTGAATTTTCAGGGGACCTGGATGGTATTTCCGGATTTGTTACACAGTAAAACGATGCAAACAGCCCTCGAAAACGATAACAAAATTCACCCGGGCCCAAAGGTGTTCTCGTTTTTTTCTCAATTTTTGCACAGCAAATTGACTGTACTAACCCCCAAAAAAGACAAAAAAGAACACAGTAGCTAGGGGGTAACATGGTGTTTTCCGCTCCGATTATTTTGTAATTTTGATAGCGTACAGGGGTGTAAACATAATTAGCTACTATTTTATTATATTTCCTCAGACATTGTAGGGCGCGTCGTTCACGAGTGCCCTCAGTGTTCAACATGGACGCGCCTCTAAGGTGGTGCGTGAAAGTTCTTTAGGCGGTCAAAAGTTCTATTTTGTTGTGTATGAGGCTTCACCTCCCTATCCTCTGTCTGTTAATGCCGCACGTGTTCGTCGCTGGTATACGATTAATTGCAGGTTTTTTTGTGAAGGTTTTTTTGTTTTCTCTCTCCTGTCTCTGCAACGTATATCTTGGTCCTTAATATCTACCGTTTGTCAATTTTAGTCCCTGAGGTTTTGATTTCGTTTTTATTCATGATTTTTTTAATTGAAAGTTTAATTATTTTCAATTGCGCCCTTCAATTAAAACTAATTATAATTTATATTTTTGTCTTTTTGTGGATAGAAAATTAACTACTCATTTATTGTGGATCATATTTGAGATATGATCAGTAGAATATTAACTAAATAATAAACCAATAGACTCTTTTACTGTGTATACAAATTTAGTTTACTATTCATTACAACAATAAAATTACCATTTTACTCTAAGTCTGAAAATTTTTAGATCCCGATACAAGGGCTATTTTTGATTTTTCAGGAGACCTGGATGGTATTTTCGGATTTATTACACAGTAAAATCAACAAATAGATCAACAAATAGCCCCTAAAAATGATAAAAAAAAAATTACCAAAAGTGTTCTCGATTTTTTCTCAATTTTTGCACAGCAAATCGACTATACTAACCCCCGAAAAGACAAAAACGAGCATTATAGCTAAGGGTAACATGGTATTTTTTGCTTCGGTTATTTTGTAATTTTGACTAGGTACAGGGGTGTAAACGTAAGTAGCTAATATTTTATTATATTTCCTCATACACTGCAAGGCGCGTCATTCACGCGCGCCCTTAACGTTCAACATGGACGCGCCTCTAAAGCGGCGCGTGAAGGCTCTCTAGGCGGTCAAAACTTCTCTTTTGTCGTGTCTAAGGCTTCGCCTCCTTGTCCTTTGTCCGTTAATGTCGCGTCTGTCGCTGGTATATGGTTAATCACAGGCGAATAATTTTAGATGTTTTGTTTTGTTTTCTCTCTCCTGCCGCTGCAACGTAAACCTTGGTCCTTAATGTCTATCGTTTGTCAATTTTAGTCCCTGAGGTTTTGATTTCGTTTTTATTCTTGATTTCTTTAATTGTTTTTAATTGCGCCCTTCAATAAAAACTAATTATAAATATTGATTTTTATTTCAGTCCTTATTCTTTTGATTTTTTTTTTTATAAATTTTTAGTTTCTTTAATTTTTTTGGTTCGCAAGTTTCCATTTCTTTTAATTTTTCCCTCCAAATGAAATTTTTTATATATGCTACTTTTCATTTTAGTCCTTATTTTTTTAACTGTTTAACAAAATAAAACAACAATTACCTTTAAAAATGTCATTATTTATTTCGGTCCTAAAGTGTTTATTTGTTTCAAATTTATCCTTAAATTGGTAATTGTGCCCTCAAATTGAAATTGTTCATATATGTTATTCTTCATTTCGGTCTTTATTCTTTTAATTTTTTTAACAAAATTATAGTGTATTTGTTTTAAAAAAATAACTTTATTTGTTTTAGTCCCAAGATTTTTATTTGTTTTAATTTTATCATTCAATTGAAATTAATTATATATTTTATTTTTTATTTTTGGCTCTTATTCTTTGATTTTTTTATTTAATATTAATTCATTTGGTTTCTTTTTATCATTTTTGAACATTGTTATTTTTTATTCGTATATATGCATCTATACTTTTAGTTTTTGCTTTTAATTTTTATTGGAGTTTTATTTTTAATTGGTGCAATCCTGAAATTTTAATTTATGTTGGTGATCATTATAAAAATAATATTGTTCTTTTTCTTTTTATTCTTTTTTTTTCTTTAAATCAAATAATTTTTTTATTTTATTATTTGCGCAATAATAATGATAATTTTAGTGATTATTTTTAGTTGTTTATTTGTAGAAATGTTTTGTGTTTTTTTTAAGTTCTTTGGAACAATTTAATGATTTTAATTTTTTGTGCAGTAATGTTAATAATAGTTTTAACTGTTATAGTAATGATAATGACGGTAATGTGGGGATGAATTTTCAATTTATGTTTTTATCTTTTTATGGATAGAAAATTAACTACTCATTTTTGTTATTTGATTATTGCAAGTATTTTTACAATTTATATTTTTTTTTGTGTTTGATTTAAATTAAATTATAAAATGAACTAATCTTAACACAATGGATTTAATAATTCAGATATTCAAAACTTCTTGCTGTTTTAGTAATAGTGATAATTTCATGCTAGTTATTTCATTTAAACCTACTAAATCAAAAACTTGCACTTACCACAAATTCTGTATTAATTTATTATTTTAGCTAAATTTATATTATAATTAAAAATTTCTTACATAGTTAATATTTTTTTGCGTTGAAAAAAATACGGTGCTGCCGTCGACGAGACACGTGGAAAGGGTTGCTAGTTTTGAACAATATTATTAATCTGAGTTCATTTCAGCTGAAATGGCCTAAGCATTTGCTACTACTAAAAAATAGCATCATTTTATTTCAGTTTAAATTCTGGTATGTTTTGGATGTTTTTGTGAAATACTGGCCAAAATGTTTCAGGTTTGTTTTACCCGTTCCGTTTCGACTAGATAATATTTTTTTAAATAATGAATAATTTTATAATATTAATAATATCTCTTAATCCGATCATTAGATTAAAATAAAATTTTATGAGGAGTCTCTTGATATATTTATATATATTATGTTAAAATTTCAGAACAATTAGAGAATATAATGATTTTGCGAGATTGATGGTGACATTCTTATAATATTATACATGTTTATAATTTTGTTCAAAAAAATTAGATAGTATCTTTTTTAGATTAAATTGCATAATTTTATATATATATATCCATTCGAAACAAAGGTTGTATAATATATATAACCCTTAAACATTGTATCAAAATAGGATAAAACTAAAATATTTCATTTCAATTAAAAAATCAAATCCCTAGAATATATATATATAACCCTTAAACATTGCATCAAAATAGCATAAAACTCAAATCCCTAGACAACCTTTGTTTCGAATGGAGGGCCGGTTCATAAATTTATAAAGAGAACCGTTGGCAACCGGGAATGAAAACGGGTGGGCCATAGGAGATCATTTTGGTAAATTTTTTAAAAGCATGATTAATTACGGTATCACGGTGAGGAGAGGGGGGTATAAATGTGAGATTTGCTAGTTGGCAGGCTTATATAAAGGAGGATGGACGCTGGGTTTGCCTCCTCCTCAAGATAGAGTAGGGAAGTAAAGGGAGGGAAGTAAAGGGAAAGGATAGGCAGGGAGAGAGACTCCAAGTCTATAATTGTGTTGATCATCATGGAAGAACATCTAAGCCCATTAGCTGTGACTCATCTTCTCCAGCACACCTTGAGAAGCTTGTGCATTCATGAGAATTCTCAATGGGTTTATGCTGTGTTTTGGAGGATCTTGCCTAGGAATTACCCACCACCCAAGTAAGGAGAGAGATATTAACCTTCAAAAAAAAAAAACATTCATAGACAGTTAAAATGCCTAGCTTGGTAATATTGCTTAGTATTTTGATTAATTTTTTTTCTGAATGTAGATGGGATGGTCAAGGAGCTTATGACAGATCAAGAGGAAATAGAAGGAACTGGTATTTCCTTCTGGTTTCGATCGTGGATATGTTCAAAAATTAAGTTTCCATGCATAATGATCATTCAAGCCATACCATCATAATCTTGTGAGCATATTGTACATTTGTGTCAGGATATTGGTTTGGGAAGATGGTTTCTGCAACTTCGCTGCATCAACAGCTGAGATCAACTCTGGGGACTGTCCAAGCTCATCAGTTTACGGTAACTGTGAGTTTCAACACTATCAAGGACTGCAACCAGAGCTCTTTTTCAAGATGTCCCATGAAATCTACAACTATGGAGAAGGGTAAGTACTAATAATAAAGGATAATTACACATGAACTAAGATTAAGAAATCTAATAATCAGGTCCCTTTTTATAGCTTTGTTTCAACTTGGACCTGCATATTTGAAAGAAAGGTTGCAAGTTCATTTAGTTCTATATTATTGACAGATTGATAGGAAAAGTAGCTGCAGATCACAGTCATAAGTGGATATACAAAGAACCAAATGATCAAGAAATCAACTTTCTGTCAGCATGGCACAGCTCAGCAGACTCGGTAAGAAGATCTCTGAGACATGCTTAATCAATTAAATAATGGTAACATCAGTAGCAGCAGTAGTTTCTGTGATTTCAGGCTAAGTTTTATCACCAGTTTGTTCTCTTATGCTCCTTGACAGCAACCTAGGACATGGGAAGCCCAGTTCCAGTCTGGTATAAAGGTGCGCAAATATAATATAGCTAATCATTTCTAAGACCACAAAATAAACGGATTTGAAATAGATCTAGCTACTTCTTGGTTTGTATAATATTTGTATATTTTTGCAGACCATAGCCCTGATTGCTGTTAGAGAAGGTGTTGTTCAACTAGGAGCTGTTCACAAGGTTTTCTCTCTCTCTCTCAATTATCTCTCTCTCTCAAGTAGCTTTCCTGACTCACTCCATCACACACCCTATATGATATAGGACAGTACTTGTTTGTCTACTCATATTTATTTATTGGCCTTTCTAATGATTTTAATGGCATTAAAGGTGATTGAAGACCTGAGCTATGTCGTTCTACTGAGAAAGAAATTCAGCTACATAGAAAGCATTCCTGGTGTGCTCTTGCCACACCCATCATCTTCTGTTTACCCTTATAAGGTGGATGGTTATGGCACAGCATCAGACACATGGCACTACCAAGGAAGTAGCATTGCACCCCCGAGTCCAACAGAGTTTCATGACCACTTCAATCAAGTACCATTTAAGATAACTCCATCTATGAGCAGCCTTGAAGCTCTACTCTCCAAGCTCCCATCAGTGGTGCCACCATCACTACCAGCCCCAGCTCATCATCAAGCTGCAGGCTATTGTGACTCACAGCCCCACTATGTATCATCTATCCAAAGAGGAATGGAGAAAGTGGCCAAGGAGGAGATTGATGAGGAGTACACTAGGGCTGAACACGATGTAGGTGAGAGTAGCGGTTCATTGTCGGCTGCAAATTATCGCAAACAGCAATTTCAACAATTCCAGGATTTGAATGTTAATGTCAGGAATGCTAGTGGGTATTTTGAGTGACAATCAGCGGGGTACTAGGTTATGTTAGGCATATCATGTCATATCAGGGATTCGATCATTTCTAAGATCTAACGTTGTAAGCTAGCTAGACTTTTAGTTTCAGTCTCATCGGTGTTTCTACTTTATAGTGAGCTTTTCATTAGCTAGGTATCCTTCAATGCGGAGGAGGCTATTGTAGGCCTAGATTTCCTAGCTAGATTCCTAGCATCTCAAGTGAGTTGTATACTATATGACCGAACTATATATGCTTAATTATCCACATCTAGAGATTTTGAAGGTGCTTGTTCTTTCATTCCGTGGTTGACTCAGTTCTGTTACGTTATCTGTAAGTAGCTAGTGTTTAGGCGAGAGAGAGAGAGAGAGAGGGAGGGAGGGAGGGAGGGAGCATGGCCGACAAATAAATTAATTTCTTTCTTCTTCTCAAAGGGAAAAAAAGTTAAAGAATAATATCTTTGTTCATCAATCTACTCAACGCCGATAAATAGACAAGAGACGAGGTCCAAAACGCAACTAGCTGACTGATCGAACTGCAATGGACGAGGTTGGTCTATCAAAACCAGCGAAGTACAGAAAATGATTCCGAACACAGAAACTGGGGGTATTTCCATGTAATATGAGGACTCGTGATGAAAATATATCATGACCTCTCTCGTCATCACGAGGGCCCATCAAAGACATAAAAGAGGAAAACAAATTGCATCGTCGTTGCTTTTCCCATTTGCAACTTGTGCATTCGTGGAAAAAGCTCACCTTCCAGCTATAATGACCCCATCAATAAATGACCAGTCTTCTCTACCAAGGAAGCAACTGTTGCCAGGGTGCTGGATGACGAACTCTCACTAGGACATGAAAGCCATGAGCATAAAAAAACTGAGACATGTAATTAACACTAGCGTAAAAATACTTTCCCTTACTTGGAATTCCAGTGTAAAAATTGGGCAATGTGCATGCACACTCAATACTCATTAAAATATTTTCTAAGCTTTTCCAGTTGATGGGATATCAATCTGTGAAGTAGCTGTTGCCCACAAGCAATATGCAAATCACAGTACAAGAACACCAGAAACAATCGCTTTGTATAATCATCTCAATACTTGACTCACGGAAATCTGCAACTACATCCTTGAAGAGTTTGAGTAGGCTATCAATATCCATAACTGAATGGTCAGCGTTATCTCTCACCCGTAAACTCACCTGGAAACAGCAAAGGATAATAACAACTATAATTTTCATTGTCAGAAAGAAGAGAGATTATCCAAAGATAGAACTTATTGGACCACACTGATGGTATTTTTGTTGAAGTTTTTGACGCACTGGTGCCAAGGATAAATAAGTTCTTGGAGCACAATATTCAACCATACTAATATTTGGTGATTCCTGGTGGGGGAAAAGCCAAAGATCTCCCTGGATTTGAAAATCCACGGCTTATTTTCACTCGCACGTATCCAAGGCACAAGCAAAACACTCAGCATCCTTTTAAAGGGCAGCTGACCGAGACTTGTTACATCAAGAAGCCATGTACATTAATTCCATTAATAGATCATCTGTATTACCTGTCCATTTGGCTTCCTCTTCACCCACAACCAGTATATAACTGTACTGTGCCAACTGAGCTTCTCATACCTGAACGAAGGGCAAAAAAATCACTAAACAAACCCAATTGTGTAGCATCCATTTTCAAACTAACTAGCACCACAAGACCACGACTGAGCCCAAATAGGTCACTGGAATCCAGGAAGGGCATTTGTAACAAAGCATATGTTATTTATTTTACAAGAGAAACAAAAATAAAAAGACGCGGGATCAATTTGAAGGATGCTAATTTGACGTCATGAATGGGAGTACTGTAACTGTATCTTTCTGTCAGTTGTGTCCGCATCAACAAAATAGCCAGCTTCATGAATCTGATCCTTCACCTATAAGAAGAAACAAGAAAATGCATTGGTTTATGTTCAGTGCTGGGTATAGAGTCAAAATATGAAAAATAATACACCAAAAAAGCTTCAAAACTGCATCTGTTTCGCAGTAAAAACAAGATAATCCAAAACTAAAAAGGACACAATACACAATACACTTTCATAAACAGTGAATCCCTTTCATAAACATTGCTCCACAATACACTTGAAAACCATTGTTGCATGACACGAGTGAACTATAGTGATGAGAATAAGCTACTGAAACTAGCCAATCACCCCCCCCCCCCCCCCCACCACAATCTAACTTCCAGCAAGAATTGAACTAGTGAATTCCTTTTGTAGTAAATTGTATTTCAATCACTTAATTATCACTGCCTAGGACCTAGGATATATACAACAACTTACAACAGCTATATTTCTAATTTAGGATAGTTATTAACTATACATAAATAGCTATCAATGCTAGATCCTAAATAATAGAGAAGTATTTGACTTCCCTTTTATACATCCTACAAATCTGCCATTCAATACTTCCCCTCAAGCTGGATGGAAGAGATCTTTCATTCCAAGCTTGTCTAGTGTGTTCTTGAATGTAGGATTTTGAACTCCTTTAGTGAGTATGTCTGCCAGTTGCTCTCCTGTAGGCACATAGGGAGTGCATATTAGTCCACTCTCTAGTTTTTCCTTGATGAAGTGTCTGTCAACCTCCACATGCTTGGTTCTATCATGCTGTACTGGATTGTGTGCTATTGCTATAGCAGATTTGTTGTCGCAGTGGAGCTTCATTGGTCCTTCCCACTTGATTTTTAAGTCTTCCAGAATAATTTTCATCCATAACAACTCACAAATTCCAAGTGCCATTGATCGGAATTCAGCCTCTGCACTTGATCTTGAAACAATCTTGTTTAGAATATCTTGACCTTCTATCTGTCACGGCTCCTGCATAGTCTGCATCTGTGTAGCATTCCAACTCTAGCTTGCCATGTCTTTTATATAAAACCCCCTTTCCAGAGGTAGTCTTCAAATACCTGAGGAGTCTATACACTGCCTGAAGGTGTGATTCCTTTGGATTGTGCATAAACTGGCTCACTACACTGACAGCATAAGCAATGTCAGGCCTAGTGTGAGCTAAGTAGATTAGCTTACCAACTAGCCTTTGGTACTGGCCTTTGTCAGTCGTGGTCCCCTCTTCATCATTGTCAAGTCTGTGCTTTAGGTCAATTGGTGTTTCACATGGTCTGCATTCCACCATTCCTGTTTCTTTTAGAAGATCCAGGATGTATTTCTGTTGGGAGATAAAAATCCCCTCATCTGAATGAGCCACTTCGATACCAAGAAAGTATTTTAACCTTTTGTCCCTTTCCATATGATCATCTCCTGTTATAATAATGTCATCAACATAGACAATTAGTATGGTTACTTCCCCTGAATTAGAGTGTTTGATGAACAAGGTATGATCTCCTTGACTCTGTCGATATCCCATAAGTATCATGGCTCTAGTAAACCTTCCAAACCATGCTCTAGGAGACTGCTTCAAGCCATAGAGTGCCTTCTTTAACCTGCAAACTTGATTAGGCAGTAAGGAATGATTGAATCCTGGTGGTGGATCCATATACACTTCTTCTTCCAACTCTCCATGTAAGAAGGCATTCTTAACATCATATTGCTGCATACACCACCCAAGATTAGCAGATAAAGAAAACAGAATTCGTATGGTGTTCATCTTAGCAACAGGAGCAAATGTCTCCTCATAGTCTATCCCAAATGTTTGTGTAAACCCCTTAGCAACTAGCCTAGCTTTATACCTTTCTAGGTTGCCATCTGTTTTGTATTTTAAGGTATACACCCATTTACACCCTACTGCCTTCTTTCCTTTTGGCAGTTCAACTATGTCCCATGTTTGATTCCTTTCTAGTGCATTCATCTCTTCTCTCATGGCAATTTTCCAATTCTCATTATTTAGGGCCTCATGTAGGGTTTTTGGGATAGAGATGGTGTTTATTTTTGAGAGGAATGCTTTATGTGAAGGTGAGAATTTCTGGAATGACACATAGTTAGCTATAGGGTATAAGGGTTTTTTAGTGCATTCTCTTTTTCCTTTTCTAATAGCAATTGGCTGATAGATATTTGGAGAGAGTTCATCAAGATTAGGAGAGATTTCATTACCTTGTTCAGGTTCAGATTCTTGGATTTGCAGAGGGGTCAATTCAGGCTGCTGTACTCTTCTTTTATACACCTGCAGTGGTTTGTTGGCAGTAGTAGTTTCTCCTTGTGGATTTGTAGTGTTTGGGGACTCATGTGTTTGTAATATAGGAGATGATAATTGCTGTCTAGATGAAATGGGAAATGAAAACATGTCATCCATAGAAAAAACAGTAGCCTTTTCTTTTATATTTTCCTCCCCCTGAAGAGAAGAGGTGCTGAAATAAGACTGATTTTCATTGAAACTAACATCTTTTGACACAAAGAATTTTTTTGAAGAAGGATGATAACATTTGTAACCTTTTTGTGTGATAGAATATCCTATAAAAATGCATTTAAGAGCCCTAGCATCCAGTTTATCCCTTTGATGTTTGTGAATGTGGACATAGGAGACACATCCAAAGATCCTAGGAGGGAGTTTTGAATAAAACATATTTGTTGGAAAAAATTCTGACAAATATTTTAAAGGACTCTTAAAGCCAATCACTCTTGAAGGTATTCTATTTATTAAATAGGTGGCTGTTAACACTGCTTCTCCCCAATAATTTTTTGGGACTTTATGTTGAAAAAGTAAAGCCCTAGCAGTTTCAAGTAAATGCCTATTCTTCCTCTCGGCCAAACCATTCTGTTGGGGGGTGTTTACACAAGATGATTGATGGATAATTCCTTCTTTGTCAAAGTATTGTGATAGATTTTGATTAAAATAGTCTCTAGCATTATCAGTCCTAAATCCTTTAATGTCAACCCCAAATTGTTTCTTTATCATTGCTGTAAAGTGTAGCAAAATGTGGCTTACATCAGATTTCTTTTTAATTAAATAAACCCAAGTCATTCTAGTGCAATCATCAATAAATGTTACAAAACCTTTTGCTCCTGAAATATTTGGAATGTGATATGGTCCCCATATATCAGAATGGATTATGGAAAATGGAGACATGGACCTTGATTCACTTGAAGGAAAAGGCACTCTATGGTGCTTTGCAAACTCACAAATTTCACAATTAAAGTTTTGAACATCAAGGTTTTCAAATAGAGATGGAAACATGTTCCTAAGAGTCTTAAAAGGTACATGTCCTAGACGACGATGATGATTCCAAACATCAATTTTATTTGAATATATTGAAATAAATGATAGGAAAGGAGAGTTACTGCTGCTGCCTTTGCCACTGCTGCCTTGCGTTTCAAGCATGTACAGCCCATCCTTGACCCTAGCATGTCCAATCATCCTCCCCGTAGCTAGGTCCTGAAATATGCAGTAATCAAAGAAGAAAGTTACACTGCAATTTATGTCTTTAATGAGTTTTCGAATAGACAGTAGATTTGTAGTAAGATTAGGAACATGTAGTACTCTTTTAAATGTAAAAGAGGGATTAAAAGAAAGTGTTCCTTGGCCTGCAATTGAGGTTACAGACCCATCTGCCACTGTAATTCCTTTACTGTCATGACAGGGTTGATAGGATTTGAGGGCATCTGCAGAGGGGGTCATGTGGTCTGTTGCACCTGAGTCAATGACCCAGGTGCTGGAATGACTCTGGTTTGAGGCACAAAGTGCATGAGAATTTAGAATTTTACCATTTTGAGCAAGAGAGCATGACCCAGATGGTTTCTCCATGTTGTTGAGTAGGGATCTTAGGCTCTCAATCTCCTCCTTGTTAAGTCCTCTTACCTCTGGAGTGTTGGTTTCTAAGGCTGTCTCTTCAGCATTAGCCAAGTGTGCATGTCCTCTTGGCTGATTCCACCTAAATCCTCCATTACGCCCCATCCTTGTTGGGGCTATCTGATTCCTTGATAGTGGTCTGCCATGCAATTTCCAGCATATCTTTATTATTGAAAAGACTTCATTGAGTGAGGGCATAGATTCCTTTCCTAATATTTGGACTCTTACTGGATCAAATTCCATGTTTAGTCCTGCAAGGAATTCAAAAATCCTTTCCCTCTCCACATAGTTTCTTAAAATTGTTGCATCATCACTGCACTTCATTTTAAAATCTTGATAATAATCTAACTCCAACCAGAAACTTTTCATGATGTTATAGTATTCAATAACCAGCATATTACCTTGTTTGGTTGTTGACAGCTTGGTCTTGATCTCATAGATTAAGGCAGCATCCTTGACCTTAGAGTAGGTCTGTTTTACTGCATCCCACACATCTTTTGCTGTGTTCAGGAACATGTAGGGCCCACAGACTTCTGGCATTATGGAATTCCATAGCCATGACATAATCATGGAGTCTTCTTCATCCCATAGGGTGAACTTTGGGTCTTCTGGTTTTGGGGGATTATCTGTTAAATGACTAATCTTTCCTCTTCCCTTGAGAAATGTTTTTACTATCTGTGACCACTTCAGATAGTTTTTTCCATTCAGTCTATAGGAGGTCTGTAGGTTCTGAAACTCTCCAGCTGTTTGGGTTTCTTTGGTGGTGTTTTCTGACATGATTTTCTGGTGTTGGGGTGGCTGGGAAGGTTCTGGATCTAGGGTTTTATGAGGTAGGCTCTGATACCATGTAGTAAATTGTATTTCAATCACTTAATTATCACTACCTAGGACCTAGGATATATACAACAACTTACAACAGCTATATTTCTAATTTAGGATAGTTATTAACTATACATAAATAGCTATCAATGCTAGATCCTAAATAATAGAGAAGTATTTGACTTCCCTTTTATACATCCTACAAATCTGCCATTCAATACCTTTCATAAACACTGCTCCATAATAAACTTGAAAACCATTGTTGCATGACACGTGTTTATGGTTTATGTGATACACTAAAAAGAAGTTCATTAACTAGGGGTTGAAAGCAAAAGCATGCAGCGAACCAACCTGTAATGCATAAGACTGGGATTTCTCAGACACATGGCAGACAATTGCTTGACGAGGACTAAGCCAGAAAGGCCACTTCCCCTTGTAATGCTCTAAAAGTATAGCAAACATACACTCAACAGAACCTAGGATCGCTCTGTGTATCACAACAGGTGTTTCACTTTTGGCTTCATCCTCTGCTGAAAATTCCAACTTAATATGATCTGGAAGCTGGAGGTCGAGCTGCATTGAGAGGCATTCATTAATTACATGACAATCTTGCATTGCTGTAAAAAGTCCATGAGGCAGAAAATAAAATCAAATTCAACAATCTAAACCTCAATGTGGCACACTGAAATTTCCTTCACTGCATCAGATACACTGATATCTATATCTTTGGTCCATAAAATGCACCATCACCCTCATTAAACTGCAGGGCATGAGCCAATATATCACATCAGGAGACAAAGATTATAAGAGGTAAAAGGAAATGTGTAACAAGAAAAGTAACCAGTCATTTTCTTGCCAATAAGCTGAACTTTCACAGTGATAAAAATGGAAATATGAAGAAAGACCAAAAATCTTTTTGAAATCAAACAACTTTCTGTTGTTCACCATGTTTTTCTTGACTTCAGAAAATTGGCCTAGCTTTCATATGATTCAAAGCCTCTCATCTAATTGATGAAGCCTAGGCGCAGTTAATTATGGTGCAATGGGTACAATGACAGACTCTACACTCTGCAAGGAGAATTTCAAAATTTGTTATTTACAACTACTGCCTCTTTGCACGATTTCAGAGATGAGTAGATGAACTGCATATTTATTGAAATTTCTGAATAAAAAGTTAGTTTTCTGGAAAATCTAGAGTTGGTGAATTGAGGATGTTTGACGCGTTACAAACAGCCATGAAGAAGAGTTTTAACTGCACATATACTAAAAGCAACAAAGAATTTCAAGAACAGACCAGAAGTGCCTAAAGAATAACAGTACCTTCCATGGCTTTCCAAACTTGTTCAGTGCTTCTGCAAGAGCTTTCTCAGCTTCCTCCCATGTTTCCAAGACTCCTTGGTATTTCTCTGGCCTCTATAATACAGGCACCAGGAGGCACAACATGAAATCCTTTTTGTTTTTTGTTTTTTTCAAGTAGCAAGACACTGTAAAATCATCAATTTTGTCAAGAAAAAGATAGATAGTCAACTTAATTTACAAAATTGTTTCCAAAAAATCTGTAGAACAGAAAAACTCCATAGTTTGAAATGACTGTGAATCACTAATAAGAGATTCAAAACATCTCTAACAACCTAAGCCTTTAAGTTGCAGTTCCAAACCCATATCTCAAAGCAAATAGTATTAGAAAACTGTTGTGCAAAAATAAAGGCCAGAATAAGGGTTTGCTTGGTCAAGAAATAATTCATTTTGTCTATAAATCCACCAAGGTAAAGTCAAAAGGATATTTTTATGAATATTAAGATTTGTCAAATTTTCATTCAAATCACCAACTTTTTTGTCTGAGTTGACAAGATCATTTCCCTTTTACATCAGCACAAAGTGCATAATAAAAGAAAAGTCGAATGATTTAAAAAAGGTTCAAGATCATACAGCAGATAGCTTCAAATCATAAGTGA
Organism: Salix dunnii; assembly: GCA_015731905.1. Classification (NCBI taxonomy): domain Eukaryota; kingdom Viridiplantae; phylum Streptophyta; class Magnoliopsida; order Malpighiales; family Salicaceae; genus Salix; species Salix dunnii. The sequence continues at coordinate 5,849,458 of CM027668.1, read as the reverse complement.
ATCCGAATTTTCCATAAGCATAATCAATGAATTCTAAGACACCTCTGACTTCAGCTTTTATCTGAAAAGCAGAGCACAAAATTTATGCAAGGGTTTGGCAACAAATGAAATTAAAAGGTTTGTCAGGTTTCAATTGACTAAATAAATAAATTACTATAGTCCAATGCTACGAAGAACAACTAATCGCATCCAATACACATGAATTCTTAAGCCTTGTGAGTGCATCGCTGGCTTCATTACGATGCAAGGCCCCAAAATCAGCTAATCGAAGAGGAAGCACTGAAAAACAACACCAGAAAATTTATGATAGGATCACAAGAATATGATGGACCACTCAAATATTCACATCACTACAGCTCTCCACACGCAGCAAGAAAAGTGAGAAGAGAGAGGCAGTGACCAGCAAACAGCAATTGATTCTTATAAGAAAATGCATAGTTTCAAAACTGATTCAAGATAAATGAGTGCAAACAAACCACCCCAGCCCCGCTAAACATGCTGACACCAGGAATGATTACAGTGGAATATAATTCAGAAGGAAATGAACTTACCTCTATAAGAACGAACTCTATGTTGAAACATCAGACATTGCTCAGGGCAATTCTTTGGTTTCAGTCCAAATTCTTTCTTTTCAATCTGCAGCAGACTAAGTACCATCACAGCATATTTTTATTTGTTTTTTCATTTCCAAGACACAAAAAGAATGCTCCAGTGATTTGAAATTTTTGCACCCCTTGAAGGTAATTTGCACTTCCACAATATAATTTAACATTTGAAGACATAAACAAGAATGTTCTATTCATTCAGAATCTTTTAACATGATCCGTAAAGAATTTCTCTGTATAAATTTTTTATGAAGCACTGTGATTATTATCAATGCAACAGCCAGCCAACCATGATAGATACCCAACTCACCCCTTCCAGAAGCAAATAAGAAAACCCAATTGGTTACATGTATGTGTGCTTTGAATATCGTTCTCATAATAACTGGATATTCATGATAACATGTGTTGGTTCTTTTTCCAAACTCTTTATCCTCCAAATTCAAACTGCATATAACTTGCACCACTTGATCATCATCTACCTATCCTCTTAATTAGAATTCCATAAAATATAGAAGACTCGCCTCATGCAAAAATATATCCTCCTTTTAATTGGCAGCCTGTCCAGATGTCTCCCAAAGTTTCATGTTATAAATATTTGGAGACTTAACCTGCCAAAGTTAATAAATTTAAGCATTGCCTTTTAGACATTATATATTATGAGATCCAAACAAGCATTTATGACTTCTACCTATTCATAACCTCTTCTTCTGTACTCATTTTTTATAAATTCCATTAGTTTGTTGTAAACCTGAGTTCCATGAGGAAGAAAAAACCAACTTCTGGACTGAAACACGCCAAAGATGCAAAATCATCGTCATGGAATACATCGATCTATGAAGATAGGCAAAATACAAGGGTACATTCACACCTCAGTGGATGACAAAAGAATAGCTCCTGTTTAGTACCCAGCAACCTGTGGTCATACTTTGCTTCTTCCAAGAAATGCTTGTACTCCTATACAAAAGATTAATGTTAAGAAAATAAATGGTAGCATCAAACACCAAATAATATAACCGTGTTTCTCAGAACCTCTACAGATCAGAGAATGCAGTTTTGCATAAAGATTCACAAGGAAATTAAGCTAACTGTTTACATTGTAAATGAATCTGTCACCCAAAACTGTTACAAGTTTCTTTACATACACAATGCTGTGGGCACCCATTCCAGTTCCATCAGACAGCGGCCAGCCTCACTCAATAGTACACAGTAAGCTATTGACTCCAGAAAGAGCTGCTGGAAGTCTTTGATTTGTTTCTTGAGAGACACGTCCAAGGCTTCAAAACAATAGTTTCATTCCTATTCAATGAATTAAACAAGGGCAGATTCTTAGGAAATATGAAAGAGAAGTCAAATATACTCTCCTATAAGTTAGGATCTAGAATTAATAGTCATTTATGTATAGTTAATTACTATCCTAAATTAGATATGTAGATGTTGTATATATCCTAAGTTCTATGCAAAAGCATAATGAGAATTACAAAAATTTTCCATATGGTATCAGAGCCTACCTCATAAAACCCTAGATCCAGAACCTTCCCTTCCACCTTGAAACCAAAAATCATGTCGAAAAATACTACAAAAGAAACCCAAACAGCAGGAGAGTTCCAGAATCTATAATCCTCCTATAGATTGAATGGGAGAAACTATCTAAAATGGTCACAGATAGTAAAAACCTTCCTCAAAGGAAAACGAAAGATTAGCCATTTGATGGACAATCCCCCAAGTCCAGAAGACCCAAAGTTCACCCAGTGGGATGACATGATTATAGAATTCTATAATGCCAGTAGTTTGTGGGCCTTATATGTTCCTAAATACAGTAAAGGATGTGTGGGATGCAATGAGACAGACCTATTCTAAGGTAAAGGACGCTGCTTTAATCTATGAGATTAAAAACAAGCTTTCAATGACCAAACAAGGTAATATGATGGGTTATTGAATATTACAATATTATGAAAAGCTTTTGGTTGGAATTAGATTGTGGGCCTTATATGTTCCTAAATACAGCAAAGGATGTGTGGGATGCAATGAGACAGACCTATTCTAAGCTAAAGGATGTTGCTTTAATCTATGAGATTAAAACCAAGCTTTCAATGACCAAACAAGGTAATATGACGGTTATTAAATATTAAAGCATTATGAAAAGCTTTTGGATTGAATTAGATTACTATCAAGATTTTAAAATGAAGTGCAGTGATGATGCTGTAATTTTAAAGAATTATGTGGAGAGGGAAAGGATTTTTGAATTCCTTGCAGGACTCAACATGGAGTTTGATCAAGTGAGAGTCCAAATACTTGGAAAAGAATCTATGCACTCACTCAATGAAGTCTTCTCATTGATAAGGGCAGAAAAAGAAAAGAGGACAGTGATGATAAAGGCCACTCACATAGAAGGGTCTGCTATGATGATAACTCACAGCAGAAATGAAATCAAGCATGATGCAGAGGGAATAAAAACCGAAGGAAGAAAAATCCCTAAAGAAGAGCAGTTCTGTAACTATTGCAAGAAAACAGGCCATACAAAGGAGATATACTGGAAATTGCATGGAAGACTACTATCAAGAAACCATATAACCCCAACAAGAATGGGGCGTAATGGAGAATTCAGGTGGAATAAGCCAAGAGGGCATGCACACTTAGGCAATGTTGAAGAGACAACCTCAGAAACTAACACCCCAGAGGAAAGAGGACTCAACAAAGAGGAAATTAAGAGCCTAAGATCCCCTACTCAACACCATGGAATAACCATTTGGTTCATGCTCTCTAGCTCAAAATGGTAAAATTATAAATTCTCATGCATTTTGTGTCTCAAAGAGCCATTCAAGCACTTGGGTCATTGATGCAGGTGTAACAGATAACATGACCCCCCTCTGCAGATGCCCTCAAATCCTATCAACCTTGTCATGACAGCAAGAAAATTATAGTGGTAAATGGGTTTGTAACCTCAGTTACAGGCCAAGGAACACTTTCTTTTAATCCCTCTTTTACATTTAAAAGAGTACTACATGTTCCTAATCTCACAACAAATCTACTTTCTATTTGAAAACTCATGAAGGACATAAATTGCAATGTAACTTTCTTCTTTGATTACTGCATATTTTAGGATCTAGCTACGAGGAGGATGATTGGGCATGTGAGGGTCAAGGATGGGTTGTACATGCTTGAAATGCAAGGCAACAACAGTAAGTCTCCTTTCCTATCATTTATTTAAATATATTCAAATAAAATTGATGTTTGGAATCATCGTTGTCTAAGACATGTACCTTCTCAGACTCTTAGGAACATGTTTCCATCTCTATTTGAAAACCTTAATGTTCAAAACTTTCAATGTTAAATTTATGAGTTTGCAAAGCACTATAGAGTGCCTTTTCCTTCAAGTGAATCAAGATCTATGTCTCTATTTTCTATAATCCATATATTGATATATGGGGACCATATAACATCCCAAATATTTCAGGAGCAAAAGGTTTTGTAATATTTATTGATGATTGTACTATAATGACTTGAGTTTATCTAATTAAAAAGGAAATCTAATGTAAGCCATATTTTGCTAAACTTTACAGCAATGATAAAGAAACAGTTTGGGGTTAACATTAAGGGGTTTAGGACTGATAATGCTAGAGACTACTTTAATTAGAATCTATCACAATACTTTGACAAAGAAGGAACTATCCATCAATCATCTTGTGTAAACACTCCCCAACATAATGGTTTGGCCGAAAGGAAAAATAGACATTTACTTGAAACTGCTAGGGCTTTACTTTTCCAATATAAAGTCCCAAAGAATTATTGGGGAGAAGCTATGTTAACAACCATCTATTTAATAAATATAATACCTTCAAGAGTGATTGGCTTTAAAGAGTCCATTAAAATATTTGTCAGAATTCTTTCCAACAGATATGTTTTATTCAAAACTCCCTCCTAGGATCTTTGGATGTGTCTCCTATGTCCACATTCACAAACATCAAGGGGATAAGTTGGATGTTAGGGCTCTTAAATGCATTTTTATAGGGTATTCTATCACACAAAAGGGTTACAAATGTTATCATCCTTCTTCAAAAAAATTCTTTGTGTCAAAAGATGTTAGTTTCAATGAAAATCAGTCTTATTTCAGCATCTCTTCTCTTTAGGGGGAGGAAAATATAGAAGAAAAGGCTACTATTTTTTCTATGGATGACATGTTTTCATTCCCTATTTCATCTAGACAACAATCATCATCTCCTATGTTTGAAACACATGAGTCTCCAACATCAATTTCACAAACATGTGAGTCCCCAAACACTACAAATCCACAAGGAAAAAATGTTGCTGCTAACAAATCATTGCAGGTGTATAAAAGAAGAGTACAACCTAAATTGACCTCTCTATAAGCCCAAGAATCTGAACCTGAACAAGGTAATGAAACCTCTCCTGCTCTTTATGAACTCTCTCCAAATATCTATCAGTCAATTGCTATTAGAAAAGAAAAAAGAGAGTGCACTAAGAAACCCTTATACCCTGTAGCTAACTATGTCATTTCAGAAATTCTCACCTTCACATAAAACATTCCTCTAAAAAATAAACATCATCTCAATCCCAAATACCCTACATGAGAGCCTAAATAATGAGAATTGGAAAATTTCCATAAGAGAAAAGAATCAAACATTGGACATAGTTGAACTACTGAAAGGAAAGAAGGCAGTAGGGTATAAATGGGTGTATACCTTGAGATACAAAACAGATGTCAACTTAGAAAGGTATAAAGCCATGTTGGTTGCAAAGGAATTTATACAAATATTTTGGATATGAGGAGACATTTGCTCCTGTTGCTAAGATGAGCACCATATGAATTCTTTTTTCTTTATTGGCTAATCTTGGATGGTGTATACAACAATATGATGTTAAGAATGCCTTCCTACATGGAGTGTTGAAAGAAGAAGTGTACATGGATTCACCACCAAGATCCAGTCACTCCTTACTGCCTAATCAAGTTTGTAGGCTAAAGAAGACACTCCATGGCTTGAAACAATCCCCTAGAGCATGGTTTGGAAGGTTTACTAAAGCCATGATTCTTATGAGATATCAGCAGAGTCAAGAAGATCATACTTTATTCATCAAGCACTATAATTCAGGAGAAGTAACTATTTTAGTTATCTATGTTGATGACATTATAATAATAGAAGATGATTCTATTGAAAGGGATAATCTAAGGAAGAGTCTATCAGAAGAATTTGAAATCAAAGAATTAGGGAGGTTAAAATACTTTCTTGGGATAAAAGTGGCTCATTCAGATAAGAAGATTTTTATCTCTTAACAAAAATACATCCTGGATCTTCTAAAAGAAACAAGAATGGTGGATTGCAGACCATGTAAGACACCTATTGACCTAAAGCATAAACTAGACAATGATGAAGGAGCCATGACTGACAAGGGTCAATACAAAAGGTTAGTTGGTAAGTTGATCTACTTAGCACACATTAGACCTGACATTGCTTATGATGTAAGTGTAGTGAGTCAATTTATGCACAATCTAAAGGACTCACACCTTCAAGTAGTATACAGACTTCTCCGATATTTGAAGACCACTTTTGGAAGAGGAATTTTGTATAAAAAACATGGCAAGCTAGAGTTGGAATGCTGCACAGATGCAGACTATGCAGGAGTCATAACAGACAGAAGGTCGACCTCAGGTTATTGTACACTTTTAGGGGGGAATCTTGTGACATAGAGGAGTAAAAAGCAAAATGTTTTTTTCAAAATCAAGTGCAGAGGCAGAATTTCGGTCAATGGCACTTGGAATTTGTGAGTTATTATGGATGAAGATCATTCTAGAAGACTTAAAAATAAGGTGGGAAGGGCCAATGAAGCTATACTCTGACAACAAGTCTACTATATCAATAGCACACAATCCAATACTGCATGACAGAACTAAGCATGTGGAGGTTGACAGACACTTCATCAAGGAAAAAATAGAAAGAGGGACGATATGCACCCCTTATATGCCTACAGGAGAACAACTTGCAGATATACTCACTGAATGAGAGTTCAGAATCCTACATTCAAGAACACACTAGACAAGCTTCGAATGAAAGACCTCTTTCATCCAACTTGAGGGGAAGTATTGTTCGAATTAAACAGGGGCAGATTCTTAGGAAATATAAAAGGGAAGTCAAATATACTCTCCTATAAGTTAGGATCTAGAATTAATAGCCATTTATGTATAGTTAATTACTATTCTAAACTAGATATGTAGATGTTGTATATAACCTAAGTTCTATGCAGAAACATAATGAGAATTACACAATTTTCCACAATTCCAATTCAAAGTCCTTGTTCGTTTCATAGGTTTAAATAGATTGAAAATAGTTAGTTTAAGCCCAGAATTGAAAGGCAATTTGCTGCAATGACCTCAATATTGCTTTTGCTTTTACAACATACGGATAAGTGCACACCATATAATAATAAAACAACTTATTTCGGTGTTTATGTGAAACATTTTGTCAACGTATATGCAATAAAACATTTTTTTCAAAAAACAAAACAAAGATTTTTCTTTTCTCAGATTTTTAACAGCATATATTGCAACCCCGTGAATGCAAAAGTTAACACTTGATGGATCAAACCTTTCAGAATGGCGAACATCATCAATTAGCAAGACTCTATAGTTGTCTCCACTCCCAACACCTCTCTTATCCCTTAGTCGTCCGATATCCCCTCCAGTTTTGACAAAGAGAATCAAAATAAAAGATCCAAAAACTAGCAATATAATCCACCAAGACTTTCATGAATGCTAGCAAAAATATGCTGGAATTAAACCAAAATAGAAAAGTAAAAACATTATCATATAGACAAGGACAGATGTTTTTAATGTTTCTTTACCAATAGGATGAAGAGGGGATAATCAAAGGGCTCGAGGCGAATAATTGGCAAACTCTACTACTGTGAAAAACTCAAGTGCATCATCCACAAAAAAATAAATCGCCGAATCTCGTCAAGAAACACTATCTCCTTCGTTTATGCATGATATTGTCATGGAGTATTTGATTAATATACATTTGAGAAAAAAAGGCAAGAGAAAATATGGGAAAATAAATAAAGAAATTGAGAGAAACCTTCGAGAACTTGAGAAGAAGGGTCAAAATGGGATTGATCAAACGTGGGGCGTTCCAAGACTCCAGTACCTCCCTTGGTGAAGGAAACCTTAGCAGTAAGATTCATAGACACAGCAGCTGCTCTTTTTTGCGGGAAATTTGCCCTTGTGCTTTTAGTGGGGGTTGGACCTTCAATGTTGTTTGAGTGGACAAAAAGCTGCTTTGTAGAGGAGAATCGTGTCGTGGATGCTGCTGTAAATAATTCCATTTTCCTAGTTTTATGTATTCTCCTATAGAGAAATCTTGTCGCTAAAATAGAGTGTCTCAGGAAAGAAGACGAAGCAGGGAGGTCTAGTTGGCTCTAGGGCTGTGACTATGGCTATGATACGCTCTGGGTGCTTGTTTGTCTACCGCCTAGTGCTAATAGCAGTGTACTGTTTTGTTTTGTTCGTTTAAGGAGATACTGTCTCCAACTATTTTTGTTTATTTTAATTTTTAGAATTATTGGGCTTCATTTTGCATTTATAACTGTTTTTAATTACGTTTTAAAAACATTTTTAGTTTAAGAATATTGAGTTAATATTAATTAATTTTTTTGTAAAAATTTTAACAATTTAGTATTAAATAAAAATAAATAAATAATCTAAAAAAATATTTTTAATATATTTTTAAATAAACAATGCTTTTAAAATTAATTGCGTATCATTTTCATATCACTTTTAAGTTTTAACAGACTGCGGCCTTCTTATTTATTCCTTCTCTTGCTCTTGGTTTTATTTTTTTATCCGTGAATTCCCACGCCACAATGGCGTCTGGTGATTAGATTATAAATTACTTCATTTATTTTTGTTAAATGATACTTATATTTTTTAAAAATAAATTATTTAAACTTTAAAATACTGACACGTGTGACATATAAGAGGAACCCGGGCAAGAAAGTGCTCTGCGGTGTCGTGTTGCGAAATGGAGGTTTATTTTTTTAATTAATCATTTATTCTTATTTTAGATGCTAATTGTCTTTATGCACTCTAAGGCTCTAAGCAGTCGTATTTAACCAGGGACAGGAAATTCAGAAAGAAAAAATGAAAAACTAAACCGAGGGCTTAAATCGTGTTTTTCATAAAATATCCTATCCTACTATCCAATTGATAACAGAAAACAGAGTGAAGCCGAGGCAAAATTCTGATTGAATCGTGGAATTTCCTCGGTGGAATATCATCTCTTCTCCACAGCTCATTTCTTTACTGGGACAATGGTATGTGATTTTTCTGATTGAATCTCTTTGAATATTCTTTTTTTGAATCTGTAAATCAGATGACATTAACCAAGCAATATCTGGAAATCGGAATCTCTCTCTCTCTCTCTCTCTCTCTCTCTCTCTTCTGGGGCTAAAGAACGGGATTATAGTTGAGGAAATTACACAGCGTTTACCAAGATGGATGCTTGGTGTTAATGTAGCAGCTGGAAAAGAAGAGACACAGTGACGATGCTACTGAGCCTGAAGAAGAAGATGAAGAAGACTCGGGCAAAGAATTCAAAACTTTTAGCCCAGATGAGAAAAGGAAACCAAGATACAGATAATAAAGAGTTGAATGATGATACTGACAGTGTCATAAACAAGAAAACGAGAAATCGGTTTAGGAGAAAGCGAGAAATTTCTTAACAGGGAACCATCAATTATCAGGAAGTCAGAATAACGAGTTGCTACTGTGATCCTCTCAATTTGGTTCCATCAAGAAAGCAATTTCTGGACACTTCCATCACCTCTTCACTACTGATTATAGTTCCCCAGGTTTGTTTTTCTTCTGGCATTTTTCTATTTTCTGAAAGTCTAGATAGAAAATGGTAGAAACTACCGAAGAATGGTGTATAACAGTCATGTCTGTATTTTGTGAATTATCATTATAAAAGGATTGTATTTCTACTAAATGTGGTACTTAGATATTGACTTGTTATGAAGTTTCTTGTCTTCAAATGTAGTATTGGCTTCTTTTTTCTATTATACCAGCTTTGTTCATACATACCGATATGATTTGGCACCGGTAACTTGCATTTATGCCACCATCTTAGGAATCCCAAAGCTTTTGAATGCTCCATGAGGTTACTGTCTAATTTATATTGTTTTTCCGACCTGTCAGGATGTGTTATGATTCTGATTACTATCTTGTAAGCCAAATATTCCTTCTCAAGCCTGTAAAAGAGCATTGGATGAAGATTGTCTAGAAAAATTCATCACAATAACATTCCTGGGAATACGAGATTCCATGAAAAACACAGGATTGCTTGCAATCTTAATTCCAGGTTCTTTGCATGGCAAGATAGCTGAAAAATAATGCATGAATGTCAAGTTGATTAGTATAGGATTATCCTACAATCATTTACTTTGGTGGCTATCTCATCCGGACCTCATTCATGCACACACACATCTATTCATGTCATTAGGACCTTGAAATATAGGTCACACTAGATATTTTAATCAGTGAAACTTTTACAAGGGTATCTGGGGACCTGGAGAAACAATGAGGAATGGTGCACGCACAAGGGATCTCAAATGGATGGTGAATTGCCTGATTTTAGAGGTAAATTATTAATATACTATCAATGTAATTGGCTATGATATTTTATTTTGTGATTATTTATGTTGTTTGATTGCCTCTTTATTGGATGTAAGAAAAACTTTTTGATTTTCACTGCAGTCTGGCATGAACCTGTGAGCAGGCAATTCTTTTGACGGTCACTATACTGATTTGATTTCTTCTTTCCTCATTGAGGTTAGACTACTAATCCTATTCAGATCTGCCTCCTTTTCTTTTGGAAAACATTCTCTAAAGGATAATTCAACAATTGTTTGCTGCTATAATCAGCTCCTTTGAAACGAAGTGATGGCCTGAGTCTGAGAAGAGTAAAAGAAGGATTGTGCTCCAGAGATGAAGCATATTTGTAGGATTGTGTTTAGGTCAGTTTGGATGTGAGTGCACTCTAAATTATTGGTTATTGATAAAGCTCAGGGACAGGGTTTCAGAGGTTCTATTCATCACAAAAGTTGTGGACGGCACCTAGTTGTAGTTCGATAATTGTCACCTAAAAGGCTATGTTTAATTTAGGCCTTCGCAGTACATAAATAATAAGCGGTGGCATGATTCAAAGACAAGCATGGAGTGGCCTTGAGCTAGGTAAGAACTGATTTTTGCCTACTGCTGAGAGAGAAAAGGTGTAGCGGCTTCATGTGAAATTAAAGCCACGACTTTCTATACAAGTCATACATGACAGGCTTTGAAAGGGCATTATCGTTAATTAACAGGTGCAACTCAGGGTCGTTTGAAAACCCCATATGAAGATGCTCAATTTTAGATTGGCAGAGCCTGAAACTAATTCTTAAGGTAAAAGTTTTCCACTTCGAAACGAAGTGCAATACGTAAGCATGGTCAGGGCAAAGCTAGTACGAGCACACTGTTACTTGTGTATATGAGAATGTGATACGAAATCTAATAGAATTTAATGGTATTCGCAATCTTAAAATTAATTTAATCCAAGTTTTATTGAGATTTAAATGAGCTTATCACAATGAAATATTTGCTCCAAGACAATAAGATTATAAACTGACTCGATCACAATGCCTACACCTTGAGACGAGGAAAAAAAATACAAATTCACAATAAAGAATGATTAATTCTATGAAAAGTTGAAAGTTCAATTAAGAACCAAGAAGGAGCAATCAAAGTCGGTTACAATGCTGGAAAATATTGTCAAAAAGGCTTCTTAATATTATTCATAAAGAGTATTTATACTTCAAGCCATAACTCTGGTTTCTTTAATGAGCCTCACATAAATCCAGTTATGACTAAAAGAATAACGAAATGTCAAGCTACTTGAATCTAGTCTTTTTCTACCATTTATTGTGTAATGGTTTTAAATTCATCAACAAACTCCTCTTGAATATAAATTAAATTAATCAAAATTTGCTCTTTATTATTACAAATCTTTTTAAAATTCATCTTAACCCGAAGAAATCCATTGAAAATTTCTTTGAACTTCTTAACTTTAAATCGACTAACTAGACCAATAGAACCTCCAATAAATATTCTTTTATGGCTGGATCCCATCAGAATGTGGTTCATGTTTTGAGATAGGCTGTATATGTGGTTTGAAACGCTTGTGATTTCCACTTTATATACATGGTTGTTTGCAGCTAAAAAGCGTTATGGTCAAAATCATTGGTGGCGTGTTTTCCCATTCTTGAATGTTCCCTTCTGCAGACCTAATTTTCCACTTAAATGGTGGTGTTTAACTTGAAATGGTAAACTCACACTTAAATATTCCATATTGCACACGCGATCTTGGCAATATCAATTTCAGGTGTCCAATCCTCGAAGGCTCCACCACTACCGCAGCAGCACTAGATTTTCTGTCATAATCTAGGCCCTGGAGTAGACAAGAGTAATTATCAATTACTAGTAGTCTCCTCCCCTTGGGTGTGTTCCTCTATAAAAAGCAACAGGAAATATGATATGAAAGAGGAAAAAGAAAAGGAAATAACAATGTCTTTCTATTCTTCATATGCAGCAATACATATAGATTCGTGAGCGAGCTAGTACAGACTGGTACAATCTTAACTAGGGGAGGGCAAACCTCCAGGGGAGGCTCGTCAATCCAAGCAATAAAATCTGGAATGGCCTACTTGGGTCCGAGCCTCTGCTTAACAAACTCAAGAATAAACTCAAGGGCCTAACTAAACCACATCCATGCACAAACTAGCGGGATCAGACTCGACTTCAACATGCATAGTACATATACATACATGTTATATATATATATATATACTCGACTTCAACATGCATAATACACACACACACACATATATATATATGCATAGTACATATACATACATGTTATATATATATATATATATATATATATATATATATATATATATATATATATATACATATATGCATATATATATATATATTTCTCTCCTTTTCTTGATGGGGTCAATGACGAGTCAATATGAACATATGTGACAAGTGGTGGGCCTCCGTCTTTTTGATCAAACTGCCTTGGTTTCGCTGTTTTCTGCCTCTCTATTCAGCTGCTTCGAATGCTGTGTTTTGATACCTTAGGGCTTAGGCTGAGCCTCTTCTTCTTCTTTTTTATCGATGATATGTGTCAAAGTAGAAATCTTGGAAGGCCTATCTTACGGCCCGTTCTTTTGACATCTTCTTGGACTTGGCTCCTATACTCTCCAAAAGTGAATTTTCTGTATATAGAAGGCTCATTGCAGCTTCCTATCAACGAGTCATAAGAGGGGCACAGAAAGTAGGCGATTGAATATCTCTCCATTTTTCCATGAGCCACGACTTTATGCTCCACGCTCCTGTAGACATCATTGCTCCAAGCCTGATATTCTCATGTACAGTAGACAAATTAACAATCATACGCAACATCAGATGCTAACTTTATAATATTCTAGGATTTCAAATTCAATATCTAGGTTGGCTTAGACAAGCCGGACAAAAATTAAATGTGAATAACATGTACTAGCTCTGGTAGTACAAGGGTTGGGTTGAATGTACAATTATAATAACAATCATCAGAATATCATCGCTGATTTGAGTTATTGGTCTTCATGTCCACTAACAAAAGCAGGCAACACGGCATTTTAATTACTTACTCGGGACACCTTGTCTAATATTAGCTTTGAAATGCAGGCTAATGAGAACTGAATGTAAAAATTTAATCTTACCTGGAAAAGATCTCCAATGTTGACTATAAGAGCATCTTGATTCGGATTTACAGCCACCCATTTGGAATCTTTCATAAGTTGCAGCCCTCCAACTTCATCTTGAGAAAGGATTGTTAGAAAATCGCTATCAGTGTGGGGCACTAAGCCAGAAATCTCTGGTGATATTGGGCAGGCTGGGTAGCGATTCAACCGAAGAAAGCAATTGGTTTCTTGACAAATGTTTTCAAACACTCCTCTTGGGTGGCCTAAATTTTCTACCAGCACCCCTGCCAGCACCCTAGCTAGCTTTGACATTGCCGCTGAAAATTCCATCATCACTTCCCTGTTGATAAAAGCCATCAAATTAATTAGAATCTAGCTCATAGATTATACCATAGGCATCTTAGAAGAAACGGTGATTTCAATGACTGTTAGGAAGGCTTCTGCAACTAATCGAGATATCCATATTTTAGTTGCCTGATGACGTTGGATGGTAACAAAATACGGGGACTACAACATGGTGCTTGGGGTTGTTCACTTGAGAAAATGAAGTTATTTTCCTGACCATTTAGGAAAAACAGCGCATGAAACTCTTTTAGACTTGAGATTGAATCGAAACCGCCAAACGTTAAAGTTTTGGTGACTTTCTATGAGAAAAAAAGATGAAAGAGCCAGTCAGGGACGTAGGTTTTGCAAGTAAAGAGCTGTACTGTTCAAGTTTATTTCTAGAGGCAAACTGGTGGAGAGACAAAATTAGAACATAGCGAAATAGAGTAGTACCTTAAAGAGCTAAACTCCCCATAGCAAGCTTGCTCAGAAACTCTTGAGAGAGGAATGTGGAAAGCTTCGGACCAAGAGAATTGCTTTGGACAAGTAGCTGTCGGGGTTCCCCATCTATAAGAGTTGTTCAAAACCCCACAAGTAGCCTTCTTATCAAAAGGTGTTTGAAACAACTTCACTTGTTCCCTCCTCATATTCTGAACTAGCTCAGGGCTTATACCATGGTTCACTACTTGGAAGAATCCCCACTCCGACGAAGCTCTGCATATAGCCTCAGCACAAGCCAGCCGTTCCCTTTCAGTGGTGCTATTTAGACAGCCGAGGTCTATCAATGGGAGTTGACAACATTCCTTCATGACAACTGTACCACTTGGGAGGTCATTGCATTCAAGTGTAGGAATTTGGGGTGAGAGGCGTGTAAGTTCTCCATAATGGTGTAGAAGAGGTGGGCTTGAATCAATCATCATTATTGGTTGGCTTGTAAGATCGTGCATGATGGGATTCAAAGGTGGCAAGTGCGTTTTATATAGAGTCCAAGGGGGAGGAATTGGCCAGGACAAGGAACACAAGGAGAAGAGAACAAGAGGAGAGCTCTCAAATTGTGACAGTTGTCACAAGCAGAGGATTTCACTCTGGAATCGTCAAAGAGAGGGAGAGACTGAGTCTTAACAGGGACACAGTAAAAAATAAAATGAGAAAGCTTAACAGCGGGGGTCTAGAAAGTGACAAAATGAATAGAAACCAAACCTAACTTCTTTCTTTTCTGTGTTTTTTTTTCCTTACTTTGTTGAAAAGTGCTTTATTTAATCTGCAGGGGACTTTCCTGTAAGATTTGCCATGTTTTTGCTTTTCCAATTGACAACAAGGAGTGACTTTGGACTTTTCAAAAGAAGGGGAGAAAAAAAAACTATTCTTCGTATACATCTACCCTTCTTCTTTTTTTACCGAATCAAAGAGTTGCACTGCTCATAGATTTAAGTCCATCAGTGAACGAGGTAACTTCAGAGGTGTGTAGAAAAGTATTGTTCCCATCTGGGGAGAAAACAGGCTAACTATTTTTGCACCGGCAATTAGAAGAGTAGAAGAGGCAGCGGGGCTTGAATTCGAAGCAAGTAGATGAGAGAGAAGATTTCCTGCATTGCTCACGCCCCAACCATTTAACGATTGCCTGGCTGGTGGTGTGATCGCGGTAAGTCTATCATGAGTTTCCCTCACACGTTTTGTGTTCGTTTGTTGATGTGTTCTCGCTGTAAAGGGAAAAGAAAAAAAAGAACCATCGTGGAGACTTATCTGCACTGCCAAAAGAAGAAAAAAGAGGGCATCGCCATCTTTTTCCACATGTTTTAGCCTTGGATGAAATAGGAGGAGAGTCGTGAGTGTATCTAGCAACTCAACAGCCAAAAAAACCCTCAACTCATTCTCCTCGCTTATTTTAAGATGAGTCATGGCAGTCGAAAAATCAACTCAGACAACAAATATTCTTCAAAATACACCCACGAAACAATAAAAAGAGAGGATAAGCAGATAAAAGTGATATCGCATCAAGACCATACTGATTTGATTGAATAGCTGCTAAACTCACAAGTCCCTTTGCTAATTGGCTAAACATTAAAGCCTTCGGCAGATAACATATTCCTCTCCAAGTCCTTTCCCTAATTATTGCTCAACTATTCTATTGCACCGCATATGAAATATTTCAACGTGATCATTTGTTTATGGTCTCCTTCATCACTTGAATTCCATTTTTAAATTAGATAAATGTGGAGTTGAGTTTTCAGAATCTCATAGCTTTGATATGAATGATTAAATATTCGTTGATCTCCTGCTTTTGATATGGATAATCTATTTTTGCTAGAATTTAGGTATAAACTCTTAAAGAATAATATAAATTAAATTCTAAGACTTTACCTTTCAGTTTAAGTTTTTAATTGAAATGATTTGTTGATTTGATATTAGAGTCTTGTTGACCTAGTGGTTACGGGTTCCAATCTCATTATCTTCATTCTATTTAATAACAATCAAGTACAATGTAGTATAGACATGTGTGCAAGTTTCAAATCTAAAAAGCTTTAACTTGAAGGGATAAGTTAGAGAATAATATAAATCATATTCTAGTACCTCACCTAATAGCTTAAACTCTTAGCTGGGATAGTTCCTTGACATGAACTTTAATGTTAATGGTGTAATATATATATATATATATATATATATATATATATATATGTCTCCGGGAGTTCAAATTTCTAGATCAAGTAAATTCTCCAGTTATGATGTGAATGATCTATTTGACTGGACTTTGAGAGATGAACTGTAACGTTAATAGCTAAAAAACTGGTGGCATGCAGGCCTCATCATGTCTGTATTTCTTAAGTAAACTCCAAGAGGCAACAGAGAAGTGTCGTGGTATCAGGAAATGAAAAGGGATGATTGCTGGAATCTTTCCACCTCTTTTTTCAACAAAATCAAAAGTGGTTAATAATCAATAACAGATGTTTCTTAAACTTCAAATGTCTTCAAAGTTATGTCTGGTCGCCGGGTCAAGATAATGGCCCGCCGTGTCTTTAGATACAATCCGGGGAAAGACAGCCACAATCTTAAATCATCGCCATGACTGCACATCATGAAATTAAGGAGTTGATCACATGCACCGACTTGATTGTTTGAAAAACAAATCAAATAAAACAATAGTTCTAACCTAACATTTCATTACACTACTAAAAAAATATGAAAGTATCGACAGAAATAATAACATCGGTAAATTACAAGAACATTTACTGTAAGAATATTACCTTGCTATTTTCATCAGTAATCACTAGTGGAAATGATTTTCTGTTGATTGCAAAGAGAGTTACAGTTGAAAATGAAAGAACAAGAAATAATGTGTCATTATTACAAATGAAATCACAAGAAAATAGGGTTGTCGTTTAAGATATGTTAATGAATTTGTCGGTAATATTTAAGTTATAATTTGACAAATAAATCCTTTTATATAAAAATTAAGATCTAATGAGAATGCTATTATATTTTGATGCTAAACCTGTTTAAATGATGAAGATAAGTTCAAGAGTCGCCGGTACCGTCTATGACCAGACACCTGAGGGACTCACACCCTTTCTTAATGTAGGCTTGTCGAGCATGGCATTGCCTCGTAAAAGGGTGTTTGTTTGACCATGATCTATATACCAAGAAGCTTAATCACAACAAGGAAGTTTGTTTGTTCGTTTTTCCTGCACAAATTAAAAATAAACAGCAATGGATAATTAATTTCAATAAACAAATGAAATTATGAGTTTACAAAATGGAGGTTGATCGCATGATACCGTCAATGATGAGAGTGCTTTTATTTAACTAGAGTCAGGTTTCTAAAAAATTTAAATGGAAGCTTATGATTGATTCATGGCTTGAAAAGTTCAAGGTTGGTATATACATGAATAATTTTTTTTTTAATTCTATTTTAATTTGGTCATTTTTTCATAAAAATTAATGAGCTAGTTATTTTATAAAATTGACGTGTATGAAATTTTTTTAGCAAGCAGGAAAGTGTTTGAGTATTTGGTGCGGTGATCTTAGTATGGTGTAGAGAGCCAAAACATAGAGATTCATGGTTCAATGATCACATACACTAGTGAATCAATTGTATTCATTTTGCATGTGAAATTGATGATAAGATTAGGTTTTATTACACATTTTTTATATGAAAATGTATAGCTATCAATAGTTATATTTTTTGCAGGCTATGATATTTGGACATGATCCAAGATAGATAGAGTTTTTTTTTTTTTGAAACTAACGTGTAAAATAAGGATTATTGAAAAGGGATGCAACTACTTGTGGATTATTGAACTTAAATGTTCATTGTAAGTTGAATGTCAATACTTCTTAAGTTATTTTAAAAAAAAATGATGGAATTTTTTTTTTAGAAACATATAACAGATGATTGTAAGAGAGATTCAAGGATGATCCTCTGATCTATCCAGAACTCAATCTAAATTTATGATTGGAGGCTAGATTGTTCAATAGACCCGACAAAAATCAGGTTTAAGTATTTAAAAAATTAAGATTGAGGTTATACAAATGAGTTGTATTGTATCCATTGTTGGTTCCTATCAATCAAGTTTGTGCTCCCAAACTATGTGAATTCAGATGATTGTACGAGAATAAGCTTTGTGCTCAGAAGACTCAGCCCAACTTCAATCCAAAATGACCATATTTAGACAATTGTATGAGTAGTTTGATGATCCATGCTGTCAACTTTGTTGCCTGCTTGGTTCCAATGAAGATCCACCATCTTCTTCTCGAGACAACTTTTGTTATCTAAATAAATTATATTTAAATCGATATTTTTTAAAATTAATAATAATATATTTTTTAGTTTTTTCTTTGGTTTATTGAACTTTTTTTTTTAATGGATAAAACATAAACTATTGCTGGAATTATTGACAAAATATCAACATGAATGACATCATCAACGAATCAAGTCCTTCAAAAAGTTCCAAAAAGTTAAAAAGAATAATCAAGTTGATGAAAACGTTCTAGAGATTTCGATAATTAATTTCACGGTCCTTTTCTACACAGCATGTAGGGGGATGTTATTTTGATAGTGAGTTCTTAGAAGGAACAATCAATGGCTTCTTAGAAGGAACTGATCATACATGGTTACCATCATCACACAAACAGTATATATCACGAGAGCACTCTCAAGTTGTAATAGGAGACCTGTGGAAGAGACTGTGGAATTTACATGACAGAACACGACAATTTTCTCTCAAGTTAAAATAGCCAACTGCAACTGGGTGCCCACAAATCAGCAAACATGCAGTGTTGGCTACACGATTTTTTCTACGTTAAAAGGGACATGTGATCGACATATTGCCGCCCAGAAGAGCCCCAAGACTTGAATTTTGGACACTTTACGTGGCGTGCTGCCGACCAAGTATGTTTTCTTTTCTTGACGGCACGGCCCTCTTCGACCATTCCAATTACTTTATTTACAACTTCAACATTTTCGTCGTAACCTTATTATGATTGGGAGCCGTTTCAAATGGCGTTTTTTAACTATTATTTTTTGTGATTTTGAGCTGCTTTGATGCTCATAATTTTGATTGAAAATAATAATGATAATAAAAATGTTTATAAACCGAATAAGAATATCAATTAAAGTCTCAAACTAAAATGTTCCGCAAGGCATCAAATTAAGTAGATAAAAATGGGTGGTCGTTTGACCAAGTGGGTGAGGGCCTGTCTGCTTGTGGCATTCAAAAGCATTCGATAATTATAATACGATGTTCACGCTTAATTGTTTGCTTGTGCATATAATAAGTTCATACCATAAGATTACAGAATATACATTGGACGTGAACGTTTTCTGTTTGGAGAGCTTGCTTCTGGCCTTTTTGAAACCAGTGTTTGTTTCTTACTTGTCAACATATTCGTCATTTGAGACAAAACAAGCCTGTTAGGATTCACTAGCTCGAAGCTTATTAGTGAATTATAGCCTTCTTTATTCTATTGATCTCCTAAGATCAGCGGAACAAGTTGCTTTCTCAGTAAGGAATATGTAACTTTCTTGTCTATTTTTCACAACAGAGATCAAAGTGAACCCAGAATGCTGCACTAAATTAAATGTCACTATAGATATATACTTCTTGTGACCTAGCTAGGGGTGGGATTTGGATTTCCCAAGTGGGGGTGTCAAAATATACATAAAAAAAACTATCAGGATACATAGTTTCAAAATAATTATAAAAGAGCAGAGTGAAAATATGATATTTTCTTCCTTCAACTGTTTCGAAACCCCCTCCCCAAGATGTCAAAGCCTAGTTTCTCCAGTTCTTTTCTTTGACAAAGTTGGTTCGCAGAAAGTGGAAGAAGGAAGCAGAGGGGATGGTTCGTGAGGTCAGGTTGTTTTCGAACAAAACATTGCCCCATTTATTGGGGGGCCAAGTTTACTGTGGGAACATGTCGAGCGATAGCTTGAACCACCGGCAAGGAATTGCAGCACTCAAAGCCATAGGAGCAACGATAAGCGTGGCCCATTATGTGCATCCCAGTATAGTTGGCACAACACTTTGTCATGTTCTACTCGAAAAAAATAGAATAAAAAATGAATGCATATGATTTCCAAGTAATATGGAGATAAAATACAAAACGAAACAACATAACCATTTAAGATTTTTGGGGTTAGTGTCACCTCAGAAATAATAAAATAAATAAATTGTTGAGCTTGTATTGTTTGGAACAACATAATTTATTGAAAATAAATTTTTTTCACTTAATGTTGTGTTAAAGGGCATGACGTGGTGGCAAAGGATTTGAGATCTGGACAACAGGTCTTGAGTTCGAGTCGAAACATGTATTTTTTGTAAGAGACTAGGACAGTCAGGGTTTTACTCGCTCAATCGGACTCACAAAATACACTTTCCGAGAGATAGGTTTTCCTCAAATAAAAAAAAAAAGTTGTGTTGTTTTTAACAACGTGAATTTCATGATTTTTTTCATATTTTTTTGTTTGGAAATAATATAACCTGTTGATTTTATTTTTAATTTTTAATTTTTGAATCTATGTTATTGGGAACAGCATAGTATCAAAAATTGTAAATGGTTTTACTTTTTCGAGCAACAAAGCTCTTACATTTTAAGAAAATAAGATTACATCGTTATCAAGAACACAACTCAATAACTGTGTTGTTGTTTTTTTAAATACTATGAAAATTGTAATAGTTTGTCAAATATCTTTGTAGCAAATGTTAGTTTACCACTGATTGCCACCTTCCGACGTTCACTTATTCCTTCTTTACAAGAAGCAAATTTCTGAGAATTATATTTGTCCCATATTGCTGTGCATGCCTCCCACCATGCAGCGCAGGAACCTTTTCGGGGTCAAAGGAGACACCATCCATTTATGATTGACACCATGATTTCAGTCTTGTGGACAAAAAGAAAAGGCTACAAGTGATCTCAAATTTGTATTTTGTTTCTGTGTGGCAAAAGGTTATAATAAAACATAGATTTATTATTATAATTGATTTAATATTCAAAATACCATTATAATACCTGTATCTTCTTCTTCTTCCTCATACCATTGATTAAAACTGAAAGCCTGCAATTTCCAAATCCATGACTATGTGTAACTTTCATGGAAGAAAATCATCCTGAACTCACTAAAATCATTTCTAACAATGTAACCCACCATGCTATCATAATCAACATGAATCTTTTCCAGGATACGAACTTGGCTTGTGCTTCCAGTTACTATGCGCTATCTTATATTTTCTGATCTGTCTTTTTTCATGCTGTAGAAACTTGCTAGACATCGGCTTTATATTTCAGCCATTGCCTCAGTATCCAACATGATTACCTCAACGATTATCGAGTCCTACTTTCTGATGACTGATGCGTTTGTTGTAAATCTTCAAATACCAACTCCTATTGTAAGGGGAAAAAACATTGAGAAAAGAAGGGAAATGAATGAGAGATTGGAATCTGTTTTTTCTTCCAGTTTCCTGCTAGTTTGAATTCAGAGGCGTGCACATCCTGCAAGAGCATATCATCTGGCATCAGTTCGGCTCCTTCTGACTACATTCAAGAACTAATTCAGTCACCAACAGAACACAGGAATATAGACCTGAAGTCATCAGGACTGCTTTCTACAAGAATAGTTCTCAGTAATCAACAAGTCAACTGCACAAGAAAAAAATACAGTAAAGCTCCTGATTTGTATTCCTAGCAGTAACAACAATGGAAACCCTTCTGATTTTGAAATTTCCAATCTTTTTGATGTAATTTTTAATCATCAGAAAAAACAATGCAAGAGGCTGAATATCCAATCCCCGTGTGCTAACATTCCATAACAACATTTCTAGAATTATATAGCAAATAGCTTTATTTTCATTCACGCTGATTTACAGCAAAGTTTCCTGACCAATTTGGATATTTTATTATTATTATTACCAGTTTCCAAACCAATTTAGTATTTCTCTCTCTAGAGTAATTAGCAACCATAAGACAAACTCCATAAGAAAAATCTGAAAGCTCGAGTCATTCCCTAAACCAACAATTCTTCAAATTTCACAATTCTTTTTTTAGAATTATGCATCTTCTTCCTTTTCCTTCTTGTTTTTCTTCCTGAAAGCTCCACTGCAGAATCCAAAAACTGTACGAGAAGTGGAATTAAATTTCTACAAAAAAATGCCCAGGTTTAACCAAATCATTGGGAAAGTGTTAACATTATCACACAATGAATTGCCGACCAACATGAACGTATTCAGTCCAGTGGAAATTAATTAAAGTAATCGAAGCTAGCAAGAAAAAATTATTTTTGACATTAATATATAAAAATAATATAAAAACATTCAATTTAATATAAACAATAAAAATAAAAATTTTAATTTATTTTTTAACATTAATTAATAGATAGAATTCAATTTAATTATCTTTGTTTTGGTTTCATGTTTTTAAAAAACTGACTTTATATTTTTTGTCAAGATAAAATTTCAAATTAAATTAAATAAATAAATTAATCCTCATATATATATAGTACAACATTTTATTATAAAATATAAATACTCGGATAGAGTATTTCCCTGATTTCCCTCAAATCCCTTCTCGATTAGAGTCTTATAACAAATGATTTTATTTATTTTGGATTTTTCAAATCAAATCTGTAAATTGTGAGTAGCAATCAGTTGACTTGGAGAGGGTTGGATCGAATAAAGAAAAAAAAACAATAAAATTGTTTCTTTATCTCGGGTTAATTTTTTTAATATTTATTAGTTGTTTTGGAGTGCGGACTTCAAAAATAAATTTTTAAAAATATATTATTTTAATATAATTCCAAAAAATATATATTTTAAAAGACGTATCAATGAGAAGAACTACCTCGCATCTCGTTAAAGATGAACGGAACCGAGCGTCATTTATCGGTCAAACAGGGTACATGATGGATGACAGCAAGATAACATGCTAAAAAGTAGTTATAATTTAAGCACCAGATATTCCACTCCAAGGTTCACTTATCTCATGAATTTGTACAGAGACAACTTGTAGCTCAAAATTCATCTAAAAAACAGAGATCAAGTTAGAGATTCTCTCCCTGGAGCAACGGGCAGTTGGTGCTTCTTATTATCCGGTGCTTGGGTTTGATATCTGGTGAGGTAAACATTTCAGGTTCCAAAAATGGGATCTCTACAAATTTCTCCATTGTGGGACCCACAAGTGTGATGAGTGTGTACACAAAAAGGAAGAATGGCCTCCTACCAGCTGCTACAGTAGTAAAATTTCTGTATTTGCACAGACCAGATAAAATCCGAATCGACCTCAAGAATTCTCCATCAGCACCTTGGCTCCTGCTTCCGTTGGATTCCAGAAGGCGAGCCAAACATCACTGACTAGAGATACAAAGGAAACAAAACAAACCAGAATTATGAAAAACAGCTGATCAAAAGCTTTCTTATCTACCGATGATACTTCACCAGCACAATCATAGGTCTAATGCGTGATGAGTGCTCAAGGCCTGACTTCCTAACAGAAGCATACCAATCCTCTCCCAACCACCAAAATTCAAATTGTCTAACAGAATAAGGTGAGGTGAGTGCATCGAAGTAATTGGGGCCCTCAAAAATATCAGCTCGCGCAAGGGGTAGAGGTATTAGAAATAAATGGGGGGGGGGGGGGGGGGGGCTGAAAAACACCAAGAGAAATAGTCTATACAATCACATTATGACAGGAAAACATAGTGAAATCTGCATCGCATGCTCAGGCCACAGGTAACTTGAAGAAAAATATTTCGTGGAAAGGACTCCTAGGAAGAAATACAAAAGAACCACAAATAGAAGAAATACAGAGGACGCGATCACCATGGAGTCCTTCCATCAATTTGTCATAAAATTAAGTAATCATCAATTTGAAAGGATATTTTAGTTTAAATATGTTCTTTCTATAATACTGTATGATAACCAAGGAAAATTTATAACAGGAGGCATCCAGGGTCATCAGATCATCAGTCTGCATTGGTAATAAGCCAATGACTTGCTCTTGCAAACTTTATTGTTTAATATTCGTTGACACATGAGTCTTAATGTAGCACACACAGGGACCCCATACTCATCCATATAAATGTGCTATCAAATCAAATTGAATATGGATTACCTGAACTGTACTGGGCAATATACTATTTGCAAGATCCTCATTAATGGACACGGGAAGTGGTGGCATCTGACTCAATCCAGGCATCTCTCTCATACTGAAAAAAACACAGGATCTTTCCCGGCTTAGCGATTCGTAGCCAACAATAAATAGCATGGCATTTAATAGTACTAATACAATAATGAAGTTATTGAGAATCCACATACTCATTCAGGATGGAAGTGATATTGTTCCTTGTGCGACAAAGGAGGTCAATGTTATCCTGCAACTGTTTATGAAAATGTTAAATTAGCAATCCATCCTCAGAAACCACAATCAAAATGTTAAACCTTTTGACTTAAGTTCAAACCAGTATCATAAACTGGTTTCCCAAACCACGTAAATAAACAAAAGAACAAAAGTTGAGAAATATTATCAAAATCCTAATACCAAGCGGCAAATCCTAGCAGCAAGAACTTGATTTGTTGAAAATCCACCATTGAACACCCATGGTTATAAATAGTGAAGCAGTTTTGCAAGTCATCACAAGCATTGCTTAACAGCACACTTGCGTAGGTCCATCAAATTGCAGTGGCATTTTGCAGTTTCAACCATGCTCAAATAATCATGGCTTTCACTTTTGTATCTACCAAAGTTGTAAGAATGTGATTTGAAGTGTATGTGATTTGTAATAGCCCACGTGTCTAACTGCAACAATTCAATACAAAACCTTCTAGGGGTATACTGTGAATGCATTTTTTCTTTTCATCATGAGGACAAGGCAGGTACATAGCCAGTCCAGAAATACGCAGTCATCTTTGCAAAGACCATTTTATATCTATTATGATCGAGATCACATTCCATTGATAAGTCATCTTTGCAAAGACCAGTTTATCTCTATTATGATTAAGAGCACATTACATTGAAAGGGAAAAGGACAACGTTCCTAGAATAAAGAAAGAGGGAGTCTTTGATGCATTGCATCTGATTTCAACCCATCAATTATTGAAGCATATGGGCCAAATTTCAAGAAGATTAAGAGAAATAGCAGTCAGAACATATCATTTGCACATGGTGCTGAAAACTTCTGAATGTGCATCCACTTGCTCTCATCTAATAGTTATTGTTAAAATCAACATTTAAGAAAAAAATTATCAGTATTCACCTTGAATATGGAAAGGTTTGCTGAGATCTGACTAAAAGCCTGAGTATTCTGGTCCAGGAGTCTAGCCATCCCACTAATTCCTGAAACCCACCCTATGTAAATTAATACAGCAACAAAACCACACAAACTAGCAGCCAATGAACTCGTAAAAGAAAGAAGAGTTACGAAGGCAAAGGGTAGTCTCCATGATGAAAATGTGACATAACAGAATATAAAGAAAAGGATGAATGGAGGAGATAAAAACAGACATTTTCAACCAGGTGGAAAATCTTGAACAATATGACTTCACAAAAATATTGATTTGAAAGAAAATAATCCACATTGAGCAAACTATTCTACAGCCAGCTTTTGACAATTTAACTTTTTTCAAGTACCTTCTTAAAGGTTCTTCTTGCTATCCTCAGGTCATTCAATCACATAACTGCCCACTTAATATGCTCTCTCTAGAGTAGGTTATTGTTTCTCATTTGTTCCAACCAAAATAGAACATCAATGCATTCCCATGCTGTAGTCTGCGCCATGAACTACAGCATCTCACAGATTTCATCTGTGACACAAGGCCCATTTATATGCATGAATTAAATCCATAATTTCCAGTTTTATTTATTTATTTATTTGAACTTAGCTTTAGCTTATATGCATGATTATTTATTTATTTGAACTTAGCGTTAGCTTATATGCATGAGCTTAGCTTAGAATGTTCCAATAATGAATTCCATAATCAGATGCAAAAGCAAAAGCAACTTGCTGGTCATTACCAGCAGTGTCTGTTGGAACTACCGGCCTTTATATTGGGTTTCAGCAACCAACCTTGAGCACATTTATTAGAAAAATGAATCAATTCAACAGCAGTAGTGTTCTTCACATTGTTTAGTCACTTGGTCCGGCATCTGATTATTCATGCTTTAAATGATGAGATTCCTTTATACAAAGTAAATGTAAGCAGTTTATAAACACATAAATAGGTAGTGACTTCAAGTCATCAACAATCTCTTCACCATGAAGAAGCTCTTAAACAAAAAGGAACTTTTTTGGATGCCATGTTATGTTGAACTTTTAAAAGAAATGAAATTTAGTTTTTTTTCTAGAATAGTAGCAGTTACCAAGCTCTTTTGTGTTATGTTTTTCTTTCTATCTTTCCTGTCAAAAGAAACTTGTCTGTTTAGCTCTCATCCAAATCTCAGCGACTGCATGTTATTTCAATTATAGAAAAATTATACACTACTCCTTTTCTTAGCCTCCCAAAACTGGAATTAGTTTATTTTAGCCTCTCCCAGCCTTGCTTTTATCACTCCCCTTAAAAGATAGTCCTATTTTCAATTTATCAGGCTATACACTACATGACAAAAAATAGAACAAGAAAGCTCCAGTCAAAGTGAAGAAATTTCACGTCCGATTTTACAGGAGTTTCCAACAGCTTCCATAAACCACAATGCTTGAATCAAAGCTACGATGCTCTTGGCAAATACTTTCCCACATCCCTTTTCAAAATTCAGCATAAAGAATTTGAGCTTCAAATTTTGAGCTTGAAGATTTTTTCTTTTAAATACTGAAACAAAGTTACATGGGAAAAGAAACAAAACAGGAGCCTCAGATTTTAAAAACACTCATGTATGTATATTTACACACACATATTGATTAGTCAAAAATGCAATTATATCATGCTGCTGATCTGCAGTTTGAATGCAAAGCATATACCGAACTCCAGCACATGAAAAACAAAGGGAGAATAGGAAAAATAAGAGCCAGAAGTGACTTAATGCAGAAAACACAAACAAATGAACATTAAACAAAGATGTTTCTCATAAAATGTGAAGACTAACCTTCAAAAGGAAAAGGTTCACTTTGGTCCATATGGTGCATCATTTGAGGATAAGCAGTCATGTTCTGCGGTAAAACTGCAGCCATGTTCATCTTTGAGGATGATTCCACCAGCTTATCCTGAAGAAGCATGATCTTTAGAATACTGGTCCTCAATCAACATTACATCCTAAAGACATTAATCATTTCAATCCATTAAGATAGAATTTAGATTGCTGGTTTGATGCTACATGTAAATAAGATGCAAACATGAAGTTTACTTCATGGGATTTTTTATCACTTGTCCAGCCATGACAATATAATCAAAATCAGAATTCCTGCTTCCATATAAAAAAAAAGGGGAACAGCTGCTACACACTTAAACTTGGAGGAGGTATTTAGCATTTTGGAGAGACAATCATAACCAAAATTGTTAACCAAACACATATACCTATGTCCCAGAATGATGGATGCAGCAAATGTAACTATATTAACGCCAAACATCACATTTCTGTTTGATGGACATGTATAATTACTGTAAGTTAAAGTTCAATATTGAAGTTCAAATACATTCTTTAACCTAAAACTTAAGCACTAATTATTTTTCTCAAAGCAATGACCCATATGATAAAACAAAACATTCTAAGATTACCTTCCTGTTGTTGATCATTTTTCCCATGTTATAATCATCTGCTTTCCTTCGCTTTCTCTGCAGAAGATTTTCATAACTACACATAAGCATATGTGAGGTAAACTTTAACTACAAATATTTAGCAAGCAATACACATGATCCATGAGATTGGCCAACAAAAAAGTTTTATGTCAGATAAGCACATAGATACTGATCATCATATAATATATCAATGAATAACGACCCATCTGTCTAGACAAATAATACCTAACTGCTGTTGCCCTCACATTTTCTTTTTTCTTGTTTAACAAGCTTAAATTATTATTATTATTCCAAAGCCCTAACCAGAGTTACATACATGATAAACATCCAATGCAATCTTCTACAGCAGCTTAATTTGGTTCAGGGAAACAAATGAGACAAGAAATTCAACAAAAGAAGGTTGAATCTCACAACATTTCTACTTTCTATTTGAAGAATGAACAGGAAAGGGAAACCAAAAGGAGCAAAAACTACTTGATAATTCAAAATTTTCAGTATGGTGAATGATGTCTTTCAAAAGCTTCCGAATGAACTACAGGGGAGGGGGCCTACCATCATCCACCTACACCTTAATGCAACATCACGAACAGTTTTATCACGGAGCATGGCTGCAATCTTTATGTATCTCAGAATAGTTGGCTCATCAGCATATCTGTAGATTCAAACAGACACATCAGTGCTTGAAAATTATCTACAAAAGCGAAAGCAAGTAAAATTATTCCTGATAACAACAACTCCAGACTATATCAGAATAGACTGGTAAAAATTCATGGCAACATGACCACATCAAATCAAACTTTAAAACACAGAAAACCTGAGAAAGCTAACGAACCATCATCAACAATGTCAGGGGCTAGTACTCATATAACAAATAAAACAGCTAATAACACACGGTATCATTTCTTGATCTAGAATCATTACACGAATGAATAGCTAAAGCAAACAAAGTTTCAGCTAAGATGGAAAAAGGGAGAGAAAAAATAATAACCCTGAAAACAAACAACCTACTTGTGAAGGCCTTCCTCGAGTTTGTACTGCTCCTCGACGGACCACTCAACAGCCAAGCCAGCGTCGTGCTTTAAGCCAGGAACGGAATCAAGAAGCAACGATGAAGAGGCAGAAGAATTTCCAGCTTGAGCTTGAACAATTCCACCACTTCCACAACCACCAGGAAAGGTATTATTACTAATCAAGCCAGAACTCCCGGGCAATATCAAGCTACTACTAGTACTGGTATTGATCCCAAAGTAAGATCCCATCCCATTGGGAACCATATCCGTTGTGCAGCCGCTGTTTATGGCGCCTGATTGAAACGAAATTGCGTGCCGATTAAGAGCAGAAGCTAAGGTTCCCTCTCGGTGAAACCCTGTGTTAGACTCTGCTGCCATTTCTGTCTCTCTCTCTCTCTCTCTCGGCTTTAAGCTTAAACAACCACCATCATCACTTCAAAACTAATTGAGCTCCAATCAAGAATCGAAACGCCCCCAAATCCAAATTCACTGTCAAAAACACTGATCCAGCTATTTTTTTCAGCTCAAGAACCGTAAGACATGCCAATATATAAGATGAACATTTCAAGCTGAACCCTAATAGACAAAAAGCCCTAACTAAATATTGGTCCCAGGCTGAAAATTTATCAGAAAGTGTTCAAAAAAGTGAAAGAGAGGCCTGAACAGAAGTTATTAATATTTTAAATATAAAAAAAAAAAGGAAGGGAAGGGAAGGGGACGGAGTTGTAATGAGAATGAGAGAAAAAGGGAAGATGGGTGATTGAATGGTTTGCCTTTTCGAGAGCTTACTTTCCGACGAAGCCCTAATTTGTCACTTGCCTTCTTCGTTTTCTCTCTCTCACTTCTTCTCACCCCTTCCTGCTTCAACAATACATACATGCATGCACATACATGCCCTTAGAGCAACTTTAATGGCAAGAGCCATTCTAAAGAGCCAAATCTTTGAAATGGCTCTTTAAATAGTATATATATAGTTTTTTTATTGATGTGTGCTTTAATGGTAAAAGCCATTTTGGAGAGCTATTTTTTATATATATTATTTTAATATAGTGCAATTATTTTGTATGTAGTTTAATAATACAATTAATTAGAGTAAGTTATATAATTAAATAATTGCTTTTGAAAAACCCTTCAACAATAAAATTATTATTATTTTAATTATATTTAAATTAAAAAAATAAATTTAAATATAATTAAAAGATATGTGATATTTAAAATTTAAAATTTAATCGATTTATAAAAATCCCCGTAAAAACCCTACTCTATTATTATTATTATTATTATTATTATTATTATAACCCCCTTATAATCCCTTCTTTATTATTATTTTTATTATTATTATTATTATAAAAACCCACAAACCCTACTACCCTCCTTTCATTATTACTGGTATAAAAGCTCAACCATTTGCTTGCGTTGTCCCCCCCACTTTCCCTTTGCTTCCCTCTGCTTCCCTATGCTTGCTACTGCCCTCCATATAAAAACCCAGCAACCTTACTGCCCCCCCTTCCCTTGCTTGCGTTGTCGCCTCCCCATCAACACAAAGAGCTGAGCCTCAAATGCAAGGGAGGAGAACTGAGCCTGGGTGCAAGGGAGAAGAAAACAATAAATATTTTTACTTATTTTATATTTTAGCTTTTTGGTTTGAAGTGCTAGAAATGACATTCGAAGATAAGAAAGTCATTTTTGGCTATGGAAATAGCTCTTCCGTTATAGTAGATACAGTAACAAAAAAAAGCTAAAAAATACATTATTTTAATTTTGCCTTTGCATTTGCCTTCTCCACTGCAGTTGCCCTTATAGTTTACCCCCGCCTCTAAAACCACTTTTATTTCTAGTTGGTTAGCTTTGAATCGGATGAGGTATTATCTTTTAAATTTGCTAAAAATAAATAATCTAGGGTTCTAAGAAAATAATTTTATTATTATTAATGTTGAGTTATAAAGTTATTAAAGAAGAACAATAGAGTAAAGTATTTTATTGTTTCTCCACTAAAATTAAAATATAGTTTTTTAAGAGTTAAAAAGCAAAGAATTGTACAAGGTTTCCAAGTGATGATAGGATCTCATCACTCAAATTATTATTTAAAAGGTATAAATTAATGAGTTGTACGAGGTTTTCAAGTAAAGATCAAATCTGACCGCTTAATTTTTATTTGAAAGGTCTAAAATAATAAGCTATATTAGGCTTCAAACTAATAATAGGATCCGACTACTCAAACTAATAATTGAGAACTCTAAACTAGTGAGATACGATCTCATCGTTCAAATTATTATTAAAGATATAAATTAAAGAGTTGTATAAAGTTTTCAAGTAAAGATTAGATTTGATCGCTTAATTTTTATTTGAAAGGTCTAAAATAATAAGCTATATTGGACTTCAAACTAATAATAAGATCCTACTACTCAAACTAATAATTGAGAACTCTAAGCTAGTGAAATGCGTGCGATTACCAAGCAGGGTTAAAACTGATTTTATATTCTAAAAAAATTATTTTTCTCTTTATTAATTTTGAGCTATAAAGTTATTAAAGAACAACACTACAGTAAAAGTATTTTATTATTTCTCCAATTAATTTCTTTTCAGCAGCTTATATGAAGATAATCCTAGGGGAAAAAAGGTTTTCGAAGGGCTTAAAATCAATTACTGTTGAATGTAATAATAATAATAATAATAATAATAAAAATAATAATAAATAAATAAAAATAATAATAATGGATGATGCATGGAGAGATTGGAATTCATGAAGAGAGCCATATCTTGGAGTTCAGAAACAGTGGGGATCCCCATAAGCATTCGATGCCAATTATTGTGGCTTCTCCACCTTTCATTTTCTTTTCTTTTTTTTTAATATTTTTATTCTCTTGGTTTTATTTATTTTCGTCCATTAAAACAAACAAAACATTATTGTAAGCACTCCCATGTCCGGTCCTGCAATTTTGTTCTGTATATTCTATTACATTCTACGCCACCGTTAATGTTTTAACATACGGATTTTGTATTCTTGCGATCCCATCCATATCATTCATTAGCTTTTTTGAATAATTAATTATTTAATTTTATTCAACTACTTATTTCCTTTCAACATCTTTAATTTAGCACCAGTAATTCTTTTTGCTGTTGAATTTAGTCTCGAAGTCAAATTATTTGTGATGTTTTATCGAAGACAATGTTTTTTTCATTGTTATTAAGAGGATATATGGGTCAATTTATGTGTATTTTAATTATTTTTTAGATTTTAAAATTAAAAATTATATAAAATTTTATTAGCTATTATATTAATAATTACAAGTTTGAATTTAAGATTATAGGGAAAGCAAATTTCTCAGTCCCTAGTTATTATCATATTAATTAAATATGTTATAGAAGATAATATTGATCAAATATGTGGAAGTAAATCTATTATATTGATCAAATATGTTTGAGAGTGTGGTAAAGATTAATTTTGAAAGTCTTTTTTGTTGATAAATATGTCAAAATAATTTATTTTTATTTTTTAAAAAATTACTTTTAACATATATGAAAATGGTTTAAAATACTAAAAAAAATTGATTTAAAAAAAATAAAAATAATTTTTTTATTCAAAATCAATTTTAAAATACAATTTTATATAAGCCTAATCTGAATAGACAGGTTCAGATAACTTTGACACAAAATAAAAAAAAATAAAAAATGAATACACATGTACTCAAACAGTGTTTCCCTTCCACTTGCGTACTTTATCGACTGTGTCTCCACCAGTTGTGGTCTGAAAATTGAATTTTGGTCCTACTTTTATATTATGTTGATGACTATGCTTAGATTTCTCTTAAATTACTTCGATAAATAAATTAATCATTATACAAAAAACACTAAAGGAGTTCATGAATTCACTGTAGATATATATAGTTTAATGTGGATTTTAATTATAAATTATTATTTTATCCCCTGATATGGCTGGGTTTTAACTAATTATAATAGGTATAAAATTAATTAATTTACTATATAAAAAAACTTAATAGAGCATGTGGGTAAATAACTTTGTGTGATCTAATATTTGACCAGCCGGGTCCGATCTTTGCGATTAACATATTATGCAATTATTTTTTTTATTAGATATCATAGTATTCTATGAATATTTCTTTTTTCTTCTAAATAAATTGATATATATATATATATATATGTGTGTGTGTGTGTGTGTGTGTGTGTGTGTTTATTTTATGAATCGAGAGTCATAAATTTAACAGGTTAACTCAATTAACTTGATTCTCTTAACTTTTTATTATTAATATTTTTTCTATTTTATAATCGAACTTTGAATTGAGCTTTAAAATGGCAAGCTATGAAATAAAAATATCAAGAGAGAGAACACGCATAATTTACGTGACGCCATTCAATTGCAAATTGCAAATCATATAGCATATGCCCTGCACCATTCATTACTTTCTTCAAAATTTGCAGTCTGGGTTTTTCATGGCATCTAAAAATTCTAAACAGTGGAGGGTGTTTTTGTTTGAGCAACAAGTATATATATAAATTAATTTAAAGATTATGATTATAAAAAAATATAAGTTCAAAAAAAAAAAAATCATTAAAGCACTGTAGCAATCTATATTGTTTTAAGAACAAATTTAGTTTGGGAATTAGTTGTGATATACATAAGCTGACCCGTAAATCCCGGTTATAAAAAAATATATAAGCAAACAAAACAAAAGTATAAGAAAAACACTTTAGCAAAAAAAGGGTCCGAGAATTAGTATTGGTACACATAAGCTGCTTTGGACACCTTGGTTATAACAAAAAAATTGAATAAGGGGATTAATTGTGGCGTGCTTAAGCTAGCTAGGATACACGATCATAAAAAAAACAAAAAAAATAGTAGAAAAAAAAAATATAACCAGGAAAAAAATAAAAAATAATCAGGAAAAAAAACATAATCAGGAAAAAAAATAAAAAAATTGGATCCGAGGATTAATCGTGGTATATTTAAGCTAGCCCGGACACTTCAATCATATATATATAAGTGGAAAAATAAAAACAATTAAAAGAATATAATCAGAAAAATAAAAAAAAATATAATCAAGGAAAAAAAACTATATAAAAAAAAATTGAATCAGAGAATTAATTATGGTACATTTAAGTTAGTTAGATACTCTGATTATATAAAATAAATAATATATATAAAAATGAAAAAAAAAGTATAATAAGGAAAAAAAATTATAAGAAAATATGAAAAAAAAATGTAAAAAAATAAAATAAAATGAAATCCACTTGGGAGCTACAGTAATCTCCCCACACATTTTACATTTTAGTGTATTGTATAATAATGGTCGATGGAAATGGATGATCAAATCGATTATTTCCTCGTGATTTTTTCTCTCGCGCTTTCATTTGCTCGAGAGAAAAAAGTCATTCTTAGGGTTTATGCGGCGGCGATCCTCATTCTCTACTGCTCTCATTGTGGTTTTTGGATGGAGAGATTCCCATGCAAGTGCCTGCGCGCTATAAGATTTACCGATGGTGTTTTATTTTGTTATTATATATGAATTTTAGTGTTGAGAGCTTTGATCGTGACGTTGCAGAGTGAATATTGCCATTAGATGAGGCAAGCCTGGAAATTCTACTGAGGCACTTTTCTCACAGAATCTGCATCAAAAAGTTAGCTTGGATCGCATGTTTCAATTGATTGAACTGCATCCGAATGGCTCAAAATTGGATCAATTTACCAAAACTAAAGCACAGGATGCAGATTGGCTTTTTGATGGACACTCGGGACAAAAGGGAGTTTTCTCGTATGAGAAGTACTGCAGCAATTAACTCTATGGCTATTCTTCACATTTCCATCGCATTTACGTGACAAACTTTCGTCTTAAATTGGACTTTTGTTTTATTTTATTTTATTTTGATTTCTTGCTAATTTCGTGACAACCAAGTACTCAAGGTCAGAAGTTATGATTATGACATCTATGTGAAAAATATAATAACAAATAAGGACGAACAGAATTAATAACATGGCAATGATTTGCTGCAAACTACATAGCACTAAAAGTTCTCAAGCGTGGGGAAGAAAGATATCAAGGACCATAAAGGAGAATTTTACTGTCTCAAAAGGAAATATTAACCATAACTTTTGATAATTTTCACGTGTATGATTTCATTAATTAAATAAGCAGTGATTTAATTTTCTGTTTTCTTCTGCAAGGCGGCTACAACAATTTGTATGGTTAATGGGACACTTCCAGATGAATTGAACTGAAATTCATTATTTGATTCAAAGGATTTTGATCAAATTTCATGGTGCGTGTCAGGTTGGACCTTACAGCAATGGCAATCATCCAATTGTCTGCGCAATCTAGCTAGTTTTTCATAAGATAATAAGATATCCAAGCTCTCCCATAAAAAAAAAAGGGGGGGTGCTCCATGAATTGAGAAAAGGGATTTTGATTTACGAACCATGCTTACAAAAGGGGGGGAAACAACTCAAATAATTCAGCTTCTGAAAATCAACATGCAGCAAACACTTCGCGAACATGTTTAACCTCGAACTAATAAAAAAGGACTGAAGAAGCTGAGCCATGGAGGACGCGCAGATCATGAATTTAATCTATAACCACCAGCCGGTAGAGAGAAGCATTTTACCGACGAGTCTAGCTGCCTCCTGTACCACCAGAATTGAAACAGCAGATGTAAATTAAAAAGAGGATACAGTTAATCCATGTGGACCATTTTTCTGTCACCTTGGCTTCCCGTGAAGGACGATCGTCCTTGCTACCAGCCCACCCGTGCATTAAGTGCTTCTGTTGATGGCAAGGGTAAAGTATATGAGCATCAGTGTGCCCATGCTGGACCTGAAACCAACAATTATGAGTATCGATAGGTCGCACACAAGGGAAACTGCTGCCTGTGCAATATACGAGATTCAAAAGGGTGCATGTTTCAGCATTGTGTCTGATACGGGTCTCTAGTAATTGCTCACGCCCAATTAATTATCATTTCCAGAGATATAGGAGAGCAGACGGTAAATAAGATAATTTTTTATGTTGACACATCAGAAGAATCTGAAGATTTAATCATGGGATGCTCACATGGTTGCAAATATGAAAAGGATCTTCCGAGGAGTAATTGCCATGAACCGGTTAAGCCTCTTGCTCCATCCATCAACTTGGTCTGGGAGATTAGGGCCACTAGAGGTTGTTAGGGAGGGACCGAGTGCTTTATTGGTAACTAGTTGCTGCTTCAAAGGATCCAGCTGGGAGCTTCCTGCCACAAAATATGCAGGAAACATAATTCATATGCTAGCACCAAATACTTCTTTTCTGTCATGCCATGTGTTTGAGAATTAACAGAACAAGGCCAAAATAGGATATTTGGGAATGTTTTGAGTTAGCTTTTCAACCAAGAACAAAATTTATGCCTATCAAGTCTCGACTAGGAAGTGAAAACCTTTCTGCAGTTATCAAGATTAAGTGTATTGGCTTCGTTCATGTTCCGTGGCTTCTAACTCCTCAAGTGTTATATTCTATTCTGCCACTTCAACCACACGCACAAGTTGATACCCATGGATCCATGTAGAAGCATAATCAACCCTATTGCTAAAGCTGTCATCCACCAACTACTTGAGTGTCATGAGTTCATGGAATAGGTGAATGATTTAAGCTCCTTTACTAGAAGCCTTAGTCTGCATCGAGTATCTTGTAATCAACATGCTATTGGAATGGGAGGCGTGCATTTCTCTGTAAGAAATACCCCTAGTATGCATTATTATACGAAACCCCCCTTGATATGCTCTAACCATCAAGTCAGCTGAGTTGCAATAATATAATCTAAAATGTGAAAAGAAGAATTCAGTAATCCATAACTTCAATTTTTTTTAAGCTAAATATGATGAAGGGAATCAGAAAACCAAATCATATTTGCGTACCTTTTATCAGAAGTTTCTTCGCTGTTTCATCAATGCCTTCTTCTTCATTACCAGTCCATCGTTCTGCTCGGTAAGACCATTTTCGAGACAGTGCTCTCTACAAGAAAGTTAAGAAACAGAGAATAATGTCATATTCATCAACAACAACAACAACAACAAAATGTTATGTGTGCATGGAATTAATTAAAAGACAGAAAATGATAGATTTTGGGATTGACGAAAGGACATGCTGCTCACCGTCATTTTTGGACTCCCAGAACTCCTATCTGATGGCTGTGCAAGACTCTCAATGTCCAACACAACAAAAGCAGTTTTATCTAAAGTTGCAGCATCAGTCTGGTGATATAGAGCATCTCTTCATTAGTCAATAATTGAACTTCATGATTGAACACAAGCAAATTACTATATTAAATTCACTCTTCAATGATGTTGGCAACCAAATTATCTTCGAAATCCCAAACGCAGCAGTGGGAGAAAGAGAACAAAATCTCCAAGGAGTTTTCACATGCTTTCTATGATCATATAAAGTTCAGCGAAGCACAACCAGAAAAACAAGCCCGTGAGTCTACATCTATTATCAGGGACCAAAATCTCCATCTCCATCACAGGTTTGTTTCCATGAGCTCTAAGGTTCGAGCCTGCGGTTATTAGTATATGATAATAACTGGAGACTTATATGGTATTAATTTCAGAACCCATGAAATTAGTCGAAATAGACACAAGCTACTCCAACAACCATGTTAATAAAAAAAAAATAGCAGCAAGCTGGCCCAATCATGTTAAATAAAAAAATAGCAAAATCTTGGAACAATTTATTAACGTGATTTTATCATAAAATAGTAATACTGGTATGAATAATTTTACGATGCTAGTCTAAAAAAGCTTTGTATAAACTGAAGTGCTAGTAGATTGGAATGCCATTAGTAATGCAGATTACAGAACGATCAAAAGAAGCAGGAAAGGAGAACAGAGAAGAAAGCAATAAACTGGCACGCTTTAGAAATGATGTTATAGCCATTAACATTACCTAAAGGTTTCGGTGTTCTCCTCTTGTTTATAGAGCCTGTTCCATCCATACGTACTTTTCTAACTTCATAAACACTTAAACGAGTGTTTAGTGTAAAAAAAAATGCATTTTTTGTTGCTTTAATAGAAGTTTTTTCCACTCCAAAATAAATGATTAATTTTCAAGAATAATCTTAAGAACAAAATTGCAAATTATCAATGGTACATGTTTACCTTAATATCTATTACAATAGCCTCAATATTAATCACTCACCTCCTCAACCTTTTATCTACAAATATAAATGACATGCCTTTTTATTACAAGTAACTCATAATTTTTTACCAGAAATATGTAGATGATTTTGGACATTTATCTTATCAATTATACACTGATAATAATGTGAAATCTGTGATAAAAATATAAATACAAGGGAGATTAGATTAACTATTTGAAAAGAAAAAAAAACGATATATTGCAACAATAATAGCCTAGTTGCTGGTTGTGCATGCGTACAATAATGGCCTAGTTGTAGTGACCAATACTATTCCATATCAACTAGCTGCCACCTACTCTTTCTAGGGCTGCCCGCCATACAATGTGAGAAAACCGAGGCACCAGAGTTTTAATTCAAGTATAGATTAGAAGCAGTATCTAATTCTCTCTTGTCTGTTGTTTTGTTTCCCATTTACAGAAAAGATTATTCTTTTAGTTGACACTTGACACCTAGCTTTGATGAAGGCAGGTATACTCAGGAGCCGATTGCCAAGCACGCATGCATGCATGCAATGCAATGGGGGTACATTGCAAGCTGGGCACCAAAGATTTTATGTTGAAGACACTAATCTCCCATTTGAACCAAGAAATAAATAAATCAAAACTGTGAAAAATATGAAGAACAATACCATCTATAAAAATAAAAGCGGGTTCGTTGGTTAAAAAGCACGAAACGAAGATGATAGTGGTGACTGGTGAGGCACAGGTCCAAAGTGGTCCTCGATGGGCTGGGCTATAGATGGGTCACCCAGACCACTGCTGCACCTGAACGTGATGGCATGACTTAAAGCCGTCCAATATATGTCGAAGACGAAGAGAGACATGCGAGCAGGGGCAGGGGAATCGTTATTTGCGTGGAAAGCTACAGCAGATATGCCCTGGTTTTAAGTAGTTCCCTGTTTTGGTATTCCACGGGATATAAGATTCCCCTGCCCCTGCTGGCATGTCTCTCTTCGTCTTCGACGCCCGAACAAGATCTGAAATTGAATATAATAGTGTGTGTGTGTAATTTAAAAAATCCCAAGATAAACTAACACGCTTGCCACTAGCTAATATTATATCTTACTGAAATCTCGAACCCATCTTTGGTAAACTTTCTGTGAGTTCATGGCTGGTTTTTGTTTGTTGCAGTACTCTTTTTCTCTGTTTTTTTTTGTTTTCGAAGGAACTGCTCGAAAGATTCCACAGTTAAGTGGAAAATTAAAAACCACGACTGTGTGGGGTGTTTGAACACATACTTTGGAAAACAACATCTACAGTTTTCAAGAGAAACTGGTTAATCAAGCTTTTCCAGCAACTATCCTAGATAGTGTGTCCAGCAACTAAATCCCTGACTCCTGACCATTGCTATGTCATCTGATACATTGATTTTTGAAGAAAAGCAATAAAATGCAAGGACTTTAACAGCACGCTTATGTGTTAGTTTAGATACTTGAGGAAAAAAAAGCCAATGCAAACCAAAAAAGTAGATAAAAAGATGATTTTTTCATGGAGAGGAACGCATGGAAAATTAGAAGCAAGGCCAATCAGGCAGCATTTATCGTCAACATAATAATTAACATGATAGCAATGCAGAGCAACTCAGCTATGCCGATGACAAGAATTAGCATCAAATTGGCGGGAGTGAATTGCGGTGAAATTTAGTCCTAGAATACATAAATGAATTGCATGCAAGCTTAAGAAACGAATAATCAACACAAGTTGCATCATTACCTGTACGGACAACTCCTCCATTGCAGATTAAGGTGAAAGCTGAGCCCAGAAGCCAAGAAATTAAAGAGCCCCCGCCACTGTTAAGTACTGATCAAGCAAACGGGTAGAGAGATCTCTTGGGTCTTGGAAGAAGCAAACTCTTCTCTCTCTCTCTCTCTCTCTCTCTCTCTCTCTCTCTACTCTGTCAGGAAGGAGGGGAAGGGGAGTAGGAGCAGGTGAAAAAGAAATCAATCTTTTTTTCCCTTGCATCTTCCATGATAGGCTACCGAGTACTGTATAATAAATCGATGTAAAAAAAGGTGATGTCTTTTTGGAGCTCTTTCTTGGTTCATGTGGGAAGCTTGGCTGTTTCTTGTTAGTTTACTCATAATTCCTAATCTCTCTCCCTCGTGCCCTCTTCAAGTGTTTTTTTCCTCGTACCTCCCTTGACCCCGTGACATTATTTCTGTCGCGGCGTTGCCTTCTTTTCTACGCAAATTGTAGTTGCTCATCTCAAAAAAAAAAAAAAAAAATGGACCAAAAGCACCCAAAAACGTTTTTGGGTGGCTTCCCAAACACCCCATGTTTCTGTCGCGGCGTTGCCTTCATTTCTACGCAAATTGTAGTGGCTCATCTCGTGAGGTTTATGGCACCATTCACGGTTTAGAACTGAACCAGACACTCTTCTCGAGTGAGCCTTTAAAAATAAACGAGGTGAAAAGTGGACTTATCATATCTAATTTACTATTATCTTCTTTGAAACAAATTATTAT
Organism: Salix dunnii; assembly: GCA_015731905.1. Lineage (NCBI taxonomy): Eukaryota > Viridiplantae > Streptophyta > Magnoliopsida > Malpighiales > Salicaceae > Salix > Salix dunnii. The sequence continues at coordinate 5,808,870 of CM027668.1, read as the reverse complement.
TTTTTTGTTATTTTGATATATAAAAATAAATTTTAAAAAATATTTAATATATTTTCAATTCAAAAATATTTTGAAAAGATTATTACATTAACAGCCATGATAAATTCAGAATTTTATTTAATTTTAACAAATAAGTTGTGGACTTTAGTTTTTTATAATAAATATAAAATAATAATGTCTTGTATTAATAAAATTAATTTACTAAAATTGTGATTTGAGCATAGTTCAATGATTGTAGCACGTGAGACCACAATTCAAAACCAAAATATACTCGCAAACGTACCGTACTGCCCTTACCTGGATTGTGGATAATAGTTGGCTAATGGATAACCCACCCATGAGTCCATGACCCTCCTCCCTCCATGAACTCGAAGATGCCCTACCTACCAGACCGAGACATTTCTACCAGTAAGGTGTTGTATCCATCAACTATTTGTCGATCACTTTCTAAACGAAAACTATCTCTCTGCAAAGAAATGGGATCCCAAATTGAAACCCAGTTTAGAAAAGATTTGAATGGTTAGTTTTTTAAATCAAAACTATGCAAACCCCTTGAATGTGTTAAGAGAAGTAATGTGCTGAAGAACAGCGAGGGATAAAGGATAGCAACGGGATGTCATTGTGAATTGTGAATCCATTTTAGAAAGAATTAGGTGGTGGCCAAGCATTATCCACCATCGCTATTCAAAATACAACCTTTCATGACCATGGGAATGGACCCAGAAAACGTTAGTGATAAAATTTGCTCAGCTGAACATGACAAGTACTAGGCTTATCACCATGCTTGCCAATCCCTTCAACAAATGTCGAATTGCACATCATGCAATGGTTGCGTGCTAACTAAACCAGATGCGAAACTTTACAAGAATGGACTCTACAAATGCCTAGTTGAAGAATCAAGAATACATATTTTTCCATATTAAAGCCGCCATGTTTACTAACCGCTCAAATGCTCAAATGTTCTTCTCTAGGCAAGCTCTGGACGGTATCTGACCATCTTCCAGGTGAATGGTCACTGCTATTAGATGAAACTCGAGCCTCTGCCCTTGCATCTCTGATCATCTTCAAAACATCCCTCATTGACGGCCGGTTATCTGGTATGAGTGAGACACATGCCATTGCAATGTTTACAAGAGCCTGAAGTTTTTCCTCCGCTGCCTCGTTACCCGAGGCCGGGTCATCTCCGGACTCAGTCTCTTCCTCACGCACTGACCGAACCCACCTAGGAATATCTGGACCATGCTCTTGAACAAGGTCCTGGAAGGGAGTCTTGCCAGTAAGAAGTTCCAATAGGAGTACGCCAAAGCTGTATACATCAGCTGGTTGGGTGGATGGTTTTCGTATGTCTCGGATCTCAGGGGCTCTGTAGAACAGTGAAGTGGCGCTGGGTTCCTCCAGGGACTCTGGATTTTGGAAAATGGTCAGACCGTAGTCAGTAAGGCAGGACTCAAATTCAGGACCTAAGAGGACATTAGAGGATTTCAAATTCCCATGGGTTAACCCAGGGTTCTGGTGGATATAGAGTAGTCCAGTTGCCAAGTCCTCAGCTATTTTGAGACACGAAGTCCAGTGAAGTGGCTTTCCACCGCCTGAAGTTCTAGTTCCTGTAAGAGAATTCAGAAAATGTTAATGCAGGTTACTAAAAGAATTTTCCTAATACAACAGGAAATGCAGATGGTAACTTCGCATTAGAGTTTCTATATGGATTAACATTGCAAGTATAAAACTTGTGATTTTTACGCAGAAAGTTTATTGCAGGGAACCACAAACGGCTTTTCCAGGTTGATTCAGAAGCGCAGTTGCTCCAGTCCAATAATATACCACTTATAACCTTTGAAAATCTGGCCGCGATTAATTTATTAGCATTATAAATATTTTCAGTTCTCAAATCCAGTTAGGACTCGTAATGTCAACCTTCCAAGACCAAATGTGCATCCAAGCTGCAATTTTGAGACCATGCTAGTTTGTGAGTCAGCAATTGCTGGGGTTAGCAAGAAAGAAAAGGAAGAAAACATGCCACAGGACGAGCTAAGAACAAACACAAATTCAAGCGAAAACTAATTGAATCTTGAATCTTTAAATCCAGTTTAAACACAAGATAAGAGGTCATGCTTGCTGATTTACTGCTCTGCTCGCCAAGATGAATAACCCTCAACCAGAAAACTCGTACCTGCTCATTGCTAATAGGTTTTTGAGCAAAATACAAGACAGTTTCAAAACACAGGATTGAAAGGAATAACTCTCAAGGGTTTGACATAATGCAACTCATGAAACAAAAATGATAAAACGACACTACATTATTATTGTTAGTTACCATTGTTTTTGATGTTCCAACTACTGCATTATTATTTTCAAAGACCAGACCCCATCAGGCCATCGCCATTATATCCTCTCCAGCAAAGTCTAGAATGCCTATATAACTATTCGGGCCATTCCTATTTTACTGATGCTCGAAGAATGTCGGCCCATGTTTGAATCATACAGCATCTGCAATATGATTATTTTTACAAATCTGTCTCCAGGCATTTCACTCCATTTCAGTTCAAAGTTAATAATGATTGATCTATGATCTCAAAAAAGTTAGAATAGCAGTACAGGAAAAAAACATATTAGCCTTGTCTTTTTTTCTTTCTTTTGCTGTGTTGTCTCCCTTTTTCTGCTTCGGTTTTTAATGAACGGCTGCCCGCTCTACCATCTCATTTTCGCAACTTTCCAGGGAGGGGTCCACAGGTGCATGAGAGGAGATCTAACGGTAGAGGTGTTTAGATGAGCCACGTGTGTCGGTCCATATTTTTTATTCTTCTTTAATTTCCTTAACCTCCTAAAGAGTTTCTGGCTCTATTAAAAAATACAATAGAACAGAGCTCCTGTGTGGCACTGTGACTTTACTCGACCATGGAGATTATAAACAAAGTCTATCTATGACTAAAATAATTGAGGGCCAAGCCAAGGACGGCAAATGTGGCAGGTGAAAAAAGCACAGCACATGACATGATTTGAATCGAGGGAAGGGAACATGCTACCCCATTTCGCTGTCGGCATTTATCTCACCTTATTCTTGCGTGGATATCCTTAATGAGCAATGCATGGAAGGTTTTTAGCATTCGACGTGCACTACTCAGACATATGATGCTAAGAATGACGGCCTAAAGTTGAGTCCTTTTATTAATGTTCCGCACACAGCTCCTCAGTGCTAGCAGACGAAGCACTTCATCGGGGTCAGCCGGAGCAAAAGAGATTAGATGAGTGATTACTTATCTACTGTGAGGACCTGATGGTATGTTCTCTCCTTACTTACCACATTCAAACCTCAAACCCAGATCGTGAAAAAAAATATCTTCCAGCCACAACTTAAGCATTCTAAAATTGTTTATAATTCAGTAGACTGGACCGTTAAATATTTCCTATTACCAGGCAAATGCAAAGCAAAACACAAAGGAAAGAAGAGTAAAATGATTGATCAAACCAGAGAAATAATCATTACTGATATAAGCTAATTAATTTTCAGAATTAGAAAATAAACAGGCAGTGATTTAACTGACATACCGTGGAGAAGAGAAAAGAGACTGCCGTTGGGGAAATAATCATATACAATTAGCCTTTCCTCCTTGGCCTGGAAATAAGCTCTGAGTGGGACTAAGCTGGGATGCCTCAGCTTACCAAGCAAGTCCGTGTGCCTCCTAAACTCTTCGAGCCTCGGATGTCTTGCATCTTTTAGCCTTTTAACGGTCACGATGAACCCAGACTCCATCACAGCTTTGTAGGTACTCCCTATAGTACCCCTCCCCAGAGTCTCAGCTGACGCCTTCAATAAATCCTCCAAACTGTAACTCATCTGCTGATCCCCTGCACCCAAGAAGACCAAACTCCCTAAACCCTCACTCTCCCACGAAAACCCCCCTTGTCTCCCACCATTATTACCATCCATGCCACCTACACCTCCTGATGCTTCTCCACCTCTTTCAACCCCAACAACCCCTTTGTTTCTCTCTTCTACCAGTGATGACCCTTCTTTCTTGTGGCCATTCTTGAAACAAAAACAGCATACCAAAATTAGACAAATGATAAGAAACACAAACCCAGCAGCAGTTGCTGCTACAATCTTGATTGTCTTGCTACGTTTGGACGATGGTTTTGAATATGGATAGGTTGGACTTAAAGATGGCCCGAAGTTTAGATCGTTGCAAGGGTTCTGAATCTGTACACCACAAAGGTTGAGATTACCAATGAATGAGGATGTATTGAACCTAATCAATGAAGGGGTCACAGGAATTTGACCAGAGAGCTTATTGTTGGACACATTGAAGAATCTTAGACTGGTTTGGTTCAAAGGAGGGATTGTTCCAGTGAAGTTATTATCTTCCAAGTAAAGAACATACAAACGACTGAGTTTGAGGATAGAAAATGGGATTGGACCAGAGATTTGGTTCCGAGCTAAAACTATGACTTTTAAACGGTGTAGACCTGTAATGGAATCTGGGAAATCACCAGAGAAGTTGTTGGTGTCAAGGAAGAGAGATTTGAGATTGACAAGGCCCGAAAGATCTGGGATTTGGCCTGAAAGTGAGTTCCCTTTGAAACTCATGACTCGAAGTTGGTCTAACTGGTTCAGGATTTTGGCATCCAGAGTACCACTCAGGTTTTTGTACTCTACAACAAGCTTCGTGACCCTTCCATTCTTGCATTCTTTGACACCTTGCCATTTGCACACATTGGTTCCATGGTGCCATGGGAGGGAGTTTAAAGGATCAATGGCTGATTTGAGGGTTAACAGGGCCTCAGCATCGCCTGATCTAACTGGACAAAGAAGAGAAACAACAGTGAAGCACAACAATGAGAGGAGAAAAGGGTACCTTGAAACCAGAGATTCCATCTCAATCCTTGAATTGAATGTTTTTTTTTTAAAAAATAAGTTGACTCTAGAATAGAATGGAGGGCTAAGATTTTTTTGTTTCCAAAAAGAGCTGAAAGATATTAAAACCTCCAAAACCAGCGAATCTTTGATGTGCTTGCCTTGCAGTAGTCCTGGTAGCAAAATCTTTCCAAAGAACCAAACAGCCAAGATCACTTTCAAGTCCTGTTTATGGCGCTTCTTAATTGGAAATAGCAGAACACAAATCACTTTTAAAAAACCAAATACTCAGGATCTACTCTATCACAACATATCACCAGCAGACTTGAGCTTGAAAAACCATCTCCATCAACGAAGATGCTCCAAAAATTTGTCATTTTCCTTTGACTGAATCAAAACAGTTAGACAGCTTGAAACAAATTTTGAGGCAGAAACATGCAGGCAGACAGTAATGGAAGCTCATCTACTCGCTCAGTTGGCAATTTAAGGCCAGGGAACGCCTCATTGGTGAATAAGTTTGAGGTTCAATCAAAGTAAGACACAGGGACTGACCATTCGACATCGTTTCTCCAACTCTTTGCTTTGAACTGCTTGCAAAACTCACGGACATAACAGCTTAGCCTTCACGTGAGCTGAACTCAGAACCTGCAGGCTAGAAAATAGTAAATCTTTCTTTCCTCCTCTCTGTGATTTCTAGTGCTACGAATAATATAATTCTTAAATGGCATTATTGAGCAGAGGTAAATTACAATAATGCATCTATTTTTATCGTTATTCTTTTTTTGTTCAATTTATTGGGCTGCTCAAAACCCGTAACCCCTTTATTTAAAAAAAAAAAAGTTGAAACTTTGAGTTGACGAGATCCGACGTGAACTCCCACAGCTCCTCTTTCACCTCAACTTAAGTGAATCAGCATCGAAATGCAAAACCCAATTCAAGAAGCAACCACCCAATTTGCATGGTTTGCCTCAGACCAAGGAGTACTGGTGCAGCCAGAGAAGTTTGTTTCAAGTGAAAGAAAAAAAACTATACTTTTTTTTTGTGGTAGGTGAAGCTGGGAAATCATAAAACGCGAAATTATGAATGAATGATTCAGCTACCACGCTAAGAAAACACAACCCTCTCCCTCCCAAATGCAATGTAGATCTATCTGTAATGTCTTGTAGCCTGTTTTTATTAATTACAATAACTCCACAAAGTGTATAAATGGTGCGGTGTGGTGTTGTGGTACTAATTAAAGAGTGTGTGTGTGTGTGTGAGTTGGAGCAGTAGGTGAGTTGAGTAGAAGAGTAAAAGAACAGCCTTGTATTTCACTAAGGGTACAGTTTAGAGTCTCGGGAAATAGGTGAAGGAATTGAAGGCAGGCAAAAGGATGGTCAGACCGTGATAAATTTGGAGCTAACATGAATTGTGTAAGCATTCAATGGCAGTCAAGGCTGGGTGGCAATACGTCAACTGATAGCAACAGTTCTTCTTTTTTTCTTTTCTTTCCCTTTATTTTATTTTCGCTTAATTATTTTGATGAATGGCAGAGCAGCTACCTGTTTAGGATTATCAATGTGTTATTTTAAAAAATATATATATATTAAAATAATTTTTATTTTATTTTTTAAAAATTATTTTTGACATCAGCATATAAAATAATATAAAAAAATTAATTTTTTTAATTAAAAATAAATATATATTTTTTTTCAAAATTGAAATTTTTAAAAAACACTGCAGCGCTAAAAACCCCAATCAAGTATTTCTAATTGCAAGCTGGCACGTTGAATTTTATTTGACAACCAGTGTGATAAAAGATTCTGGACCAAGATAACGATTTGATACGGTGGAGACAGTCCCGACGATGTTGCCTGAAATCTAGGCCGAACTCGTTGATCGCTCCACCATGTTGAATGGGTCCTTAGAATTCCTTCCAAATGGAAACATTAACTTCTGCTGATCAGGAGTATCATTTTGACATTTAAAAACTTGTTTGGTTTACCAGTTTTTTATTTTTGTAGGTTTTTTCCTTTGAAATACATTTTGTTTTAGTTTGATACCCGAGAGTACACCTGAGTTTTCTACACTCGGAACACAGGTGCCTCAACCCTGGTTCTAGTTCTGCCCCCGCCCTAATTTTGATGTGAACCATGGACTGGCTCGGTTCTAGGCCAACCTTCAGATGCTTCGAACCCAATTTCAATCCAAAACAAGCTCGCTAGTATGAAACCGTCCCGATCCAAATTTGTCAGCAAAGTTGCTCTCGACTAGAACTTCCGGGCCCCAAAATCAATCTTGTCTCAAACACTACACTTTTGGACCTAGTTCTAGCTCAAACCTCAAGCATCATGGGTCCCATCATTGCTTGAACCTCGAACACTCGGATGTAGTCCTAATCCAAACCACGGGCTCCTCCAATCCATCTTAGTCCAAAACTTGAGTGCCTCAAACCACGGAACCGCATCTCGGACATCTTCACCTATGTCTACCCGTTTCCTAACTCTTGAAATATCTTGACTCTTTAAACAGATGACGAAAGTATCAAAAGTAGTTCCGAAAGCTTGAAATCATTTTTTTTAAATTCAGAACTTGTTGCTATTTAAAAAGAAAATGAAAACAAAAGACGTAAGCGATAGCTCATAAGATTTTGAGGTTGAGATTACGGTGTTGGTTTTGGAAGATAGCATCGATCACTTGGGCTCGCTATTCAAACAACCATGTTGGTCCAACCCTGTAATCAAGCAATTAGTTGTGTAAAAAAAAGGCATCTAGAGAGGGATCTCGATCACATGAAGTCCATGTTTCCTTTCAGTGTCTTGTCCTGTGCATCATCAAATCTGCACCATTTATCTCCACCTACGGGCCTCTATAACCCTAACCGTTGTGCCACTCACCCTGGTCCAGTTGCTCCGTAGATTCGCTCGTGTGTTTTTGCCCCACGGATTGAACTGCTTTTGGATACGATTTGGAAGGCAAGAACAAACCATACTGGCAACTTTCTATCAATGGCAACCAAACCATAATCAGCAACGGTTCAACCTGTTATCAAGTCCAAATAGCAGTTTGCGCTCTAGATTTCAGCAATTTGCTTCTCTAAACGCACGAGATGGTTAGGCTAAATCTGTCAGCGATCAGAAAATAAAATTAACAACCTAACAGTGGCAACCACCGAGCATGATGCCTAGACCGCCAACCGGTAAGCATGGCCATCGGAATAGCAATGGCCATCATTTACAGTCCCTACACCTTGTCAGTGTACAAACTGCATGCTTGTAGAGATATCAGCAACTAAACCACCAGCAATAGCACGGCAGCAGTGATATATACACACATGCTTTGCAGATGAATATTTCAATGAAATATGCAACCTATCATCATTTGTGAAAAACACGACTTTCTATTTATTTGGCTCCCGCGCTCAATTATTTCAATTACTTGCGAGAAATTCCCGTCTCCCTCTCCCTCTCTCTTAACTGGAATGAGCATGTCCAAGTTGAGCATTGCATAAGTCCATTAGATCAGGCTTGGCAATAAACAAAGCATCATCCTTGATGGATGGTACGAACATTGTAAGCAATTAAAAATATTACAAAACAGCCTATAGCCTTTAAATGCATAAGCCGTAGCCAAGAATCAGCTTGACTGCAATGACTGAGCCCGAGCTGCAGCTCTTTCTAGCGCCCTCAACCTGTTAGCTTCAATGCGAGCTTTCTGTTCTTCTGTGATCGAAACTTCATTGGAGCAGCTAGCTCCATTAATTTCATGTGGTAATTCCGTGTCCCTCCTGTCCAAGGTCTGAGTTGGTTCCTGTGGTTAAAATGACCATCAAACATTGTTAAATATAGCCATAGTTGTTCATACATTCTCCTCATTCTTTTTAAGCCTAGACCATTGATAACATGCCACCTGAGGAAACAACAATCCAGTCCACGACTCTTAATCAAAGAGTTGACAGCATAGTTCTTAAACTTATGATTTTGTTGGCTATTGGATTGAGGAAATTTACATGCACCACAAACACCAAGCAAGATAGAATGGAAAATCTGGCTGGTAAAACAGACAGCCAAGTTCTTAGGAACTTGAGTGAAACAGAGAACAAGCTAAGAAATACCATAACCCTCTTTAATCCTCATTGTTTTGCAATAAATCCAGCCTGGGAAAAGAATCTACGAGATGAAAATCCACACGGAAATACACCCTAGAGAAACAGAAGCATGGATCATCTTGCAATTAATGTCATCCATGGGCTATTACCAAAAATACCAATTAGCATTAAAATTAATGAATCTTTGAGAACAAAGAGGAAACATTAAAATTATATATTTGATTATGCTATCCACTAAATGAAATATCAATCGCACAAGTTCCTCTTTTCTGACAAACAATGAGAACCACAGCTGTGAAAAACAAAGGAAATAAATAACCTTGGAAAAACTTTGAATGAAATGGCACTTACATCAGTAGCCCTATCATAAACTTCATGAAGCATGTCTTCTGGTATGGCATCCACATCATGGTTCTTTGAAAGTGGATCTTCCTCATCATGAGCTACCTCAGAGTTCAAGCCTTCATCAGGTGTAGATAGATCTAAGAGAATTCAACAAGGACATGAGAACTGCACTAAAGTATAAAGACAAAGCATCTTACGTTGGCAGCGGTATTTAAATGGATGCTTGAGCTCAGTCATGTGTCAAACAGGTGCAGATTTTATGAACTATTTCTTGCAATTGAGCAAAGAATAAAAGTCAGATCTCAAGTTCAATATGGAACTTACAAGGCAATAAACTATTCAGTTTATAGCCTCAAAGAGAATATTAGGCACGATGTCCTAACTTGATTGAAATAAATAAATAAAAGCATCTCTAGAGCATAACAGCAACCCTTCAATTGGCAGTATGATAGGTAACGGTAAATGACTTTATTGTATGGGAAAGTCTCTATAGCTATCAAGCATCCAAACATGAGTCAAATTTGACTCTGAGAATCCCCTCATGCATTGATGGTAAACAAGAGGACTGGCTAAATTCTCTCAAAACCCATTTCAAAGGGAGCATAATCAGATTGTGGCTCTTTTGTTTTTGTTTGTTTTTTAATTTTTAGCTCTAGCCAGGATTGATCAGCACCAAAAGGTAGTCTAGCAGGTTTAGAGGACCATTTCAGCCAGAATGCTCTAGAACATAGTGCTGACTGCTTGTTGCTTACGTGTGGAACAGGAAAACTGGTAGCCTAGCACTAAGAATGTTGCACTGATGTGAATTATTTCAAGAAAGTTCTAAAGATCAATGGCAGAGGGAAGTTAGGGAAGTCCAACATAACAGAAATGCAGCTTTACCCATAAAAATTCTAAAAGCCAACAAGAAACTTTTTTATTTCTTTTAATTTACATTTTCTTATAGGATGAATGGTTGTTCATTCACCTATGCTGTTATCCATTTCTAAGGGAGCATGGTAAACATGGAATACATCATGTCCTTTCAAAGGTATATAGATTATGTTTTGGTTCAAGGAACAAAATAAACAATAAATATGCAAAATATGTGACCCAAATGCATCTGAAACAGTAAGACAACCAGCATACCATGCTCAACATTTGCACTGACATGTGCAGTTAAGGCTTCACGCAACTTTGTTGGATCCCCTCCACTGGCAACTCTCTCTCTCAATTCTCGAATACACATCTGCTCAAAATAGTGCAAAAAATTAATATATGAAGATTCATGGAAGTTGTATATATTCGTGTTTTGTATGTTCTGTTGCCCAACACCTTCTACAAAAGGTCCTTAAGCAAATCATCAGAAATACAGGTTCTCCTAATAAGCTATTTTGACTATAATTTTAAGATCAGTTCCTGCCTTAAATTCATCTTAGTTAAGGAAGAAACACGCAACAAACTCAAATTTTATGTCCTTTTATTTCATCAGGTAATTTTATTTATTAGAGGGGGCGTGCAAAAAGAACACTCTTTCATAAAGTTTAAGCTACAGTCCCACAAATAACATCTTCTAGTGCATATCAAGTCGTACATACTGCGGTGTCAGATTTCTAACATTGTTTATGATATGATCTCCATCTTTAAACGTATGATATGTAGAATCCAGCTTCAGGAAAGAAACAGCATTTAAATTGTCGGTTTAGTTATGGATCTTAAGATGCAGACTTAATAAATAGCAATTCGAATTTTTCAAATGTGCAGTGTGGTCTTATTTAGGGCCGGCAAGAACTCTCCAGCAGACTCAAAAAGACTCGACTATACATTTCTCTAAACACACTTTTAATGTTTTAATGTAACCACGGGAGTTCCATTGATCTCCTGTCAAGCAAAAAGACTCGTGATCTTTAAAAACAAAGTGAACTCCTCCCTAAGATCATTTTGTTGAACATATGTACCATAAACAATATGAAAAAAGAGAGGCCCGCTCAACATTATGTGAGATTGTGATAGCAAAGCTGCATTCTCTAGTCCAGTGGCCACTGTCTTTTTTTTAATAACAATGCAACTATGAGAAGCAGCGTGTTAAATGAAATGTGATATACAAGTTCATGCTTTTTCATCACAAACTTCTTTTTTACCTAAATTTCTGTCACGTCTCCCTTTTTCAACTTTATTCACTTCCTTTTTTCCATCATATTCCCTCTTCTATTCTCACTCCTAGAAGATATATGCACACTTACAGATACACTAAAAAGGAAAAAAAAAACCACTGCAGTTTGTTGAGGGAGTGCATCAACAAAGATAATAAACGATTGTGCATTTAAAAAACAAATGATTAACCCTCTTTGGAAATAAATAAACAAAATATGAACAACCTTTTAAAGGTTTGACGCACCTGTCATTACGCATGGGCATCTTAAGTTTAACCCGAGTCCATCATAAATTAGCCAAAGAAATAATCTCCCAGTAAGCAATGGCATTCACTTTAAATTTACATTGATTAAATTTATGGTAAATGGCGTTCATTTTTTCTTTGAATAACAATGATATGTGTGTGTTGTCACGATACCCCCATTCAGTATCTACATGTTAATAAGCTTAAGTTAATCATCTGCTATGGTCTAAGAATATCATTTTGGGCTCAATCTGTATTTCCAAGAAGAAGAGAAAAGCTAAAGATGAAACTTTCTTACCTTTGCTCGTTTCGTAGAGGCAACTTGTTCTACCTTGTGTACAAATTGATCAAATGAGTAATAAGGTAGCAAATGAGAGTGCCATTCACTGTATAAACCAATCAAGTTTCCCAAATCACTGACCTACAAAAATAATTTAACTTGAATAAAATAAAGTGGAGAATGAAGTTAAATAATCATCAGACAACTAAAGGGGTAAATGGTTGCAAATATGAAAATAAAATATTTTATTGATGCTTGCTTTAAATTAATCAAGATTGCTAAAATCGAAAATGGTACCTCGTGCCCGCGGCCACGATACTTAAAGTTGCGAGGAAAGTGGCGAAGAACAAAGCCAAGACCGTTATCTTCCCCGAGTAGGAGCTCGGGTGTGAGCTTTGGCCTACTTCTAGGCACTTTCTTCGGCTTCTCTGCTGCTTTTTCCGGTTTTGAATTACTACCACTGTTATAATTATTGCTGCTGCTATTGTTATTAGTAGGGAAAGATCTGGAAGAATTGGGATTGGAGCTAGGGTTAGGGTTAGGGTTAGTGTTTGAATCAGGGCAGTCACGTGACCAGTGGCCTGGACGTCCACACTTGTAGCAACCAGTCGGTGCTGCGTTTGTCTTCTCCATTTTTACAAACTTCGATCGGTTAGCGATCGGTTTTGTCTCCTCCTCTTCCGATTGTGTGCTTTGAATTTATTTTCTGTCTCCTTTTTTCATTTTGGCGGGAATACAGGGCGGGAGATTTTTATGGATCTAGACGAGGGAATCAGTTTGGGACCTATGGGCAGCGCCACGTGTTTTATTTAGGAAAAATGACCCCTAGAAGCAACTCCAACTCCAATATTAAAAATTATTTTAAAGAATTAAATCTTTAAAATAATTTTTTTAATAATATATATAATTTTTTTATTAATATATATTTTTATAGTAAAAATTATTTTGAAAAGTTATTTTTTAATATTATTTTATATATAATTTAATTATATAATTGATTATATAATTAATAAGAGTAAATTATATAATTAAATAATTATTTTTAAAAAATTCTCCAACAATATAATTATTAATTTTATATATAATTTTTTATTTTTTTATTGAGATATTTTTAAATAAAAATAAAAACAAATATTTTTAATATAGTTACATTATTTTTATATATAGAAGGTGGTTCCAAGTAGAGGACAAAATTTTATCTTTTTTGCATGAGCTGCTACAATAGCAAGTTATGCACCGATGATTATTTTTTGCTCTGTAAATAGCATTTTCGTTACAGTGTAAAAAAATAAATAAACATGTTAAATAATTAATTATTTATTTTTATCTATGTTTAAATTATAACTGTTTGCATAGTTTTAAAAAAGTATAATTTTTATTTTAAACTTTGATACAGGTGTGTAATAGTTTACATAAAAAAATATTATGTGATTTGGATTCGGCTGGGGCCCGTTGGTATTTCAAAGAATGAGAGATAAAATAATCCCCGACAACAATTCGTCTATCACAGCCCAACATGCATCGTTTCTGAAGGAAAAAAACATCGTAGGCAATCAGCTTATACAGTGAAATAAAGTTTCTCACTACCGCATATCACACACCATTAATTAATTATTTTATAATGTATTTTAAAAATATTTTTTAAAATAAAATTATTTTTTATTTAAATTTAAAAATATTTGATAAAATAAAATTAGTTTTTATTTAAATTTAAAAATATTTGATATTGTTTCTATGTATTTATATCAAAAATATTTTTAAAATTATATTATTTTAATATATTTCTATCTAAAAAATATTTTCAAAAATAATTTTAGAATATATAATTAAAAGTTTGTGTACCCTTGTATGCCCATTCACAGGCGTTGGAACACATCTAATAAGCTTGATTTTTTTTAATTATTGTAAAAATAAATTTGCCCATCCAGTCAACAATAATTAGTAGAATCAGTTGGAAAAAAAAACTTTAGAAAAACCCAAATAAATTATGAAACTTGGGTAAGTAAGTAAATTCAAAGTGCTCTAAAATTTTAATATAAAAAAATAAATTTACCCCTTTACCCTATCTATATTATAAAAAAAATATTTGATAAAAACACAAAAATAATACCTTCCAAAATAAAATCTTAATTAATTTTTAAATCAAGGGCTATTTAGTATAACTATTACTCAATAAAAAGTGAATTTTTTTTTTTTAAAAAAAAAAAAAAAGTCGCTGGAATTCAACTATGAGTTTTTCTTTCAAATAGAAAAGCAACTTTTACACTGATGATTTAGATGCAATTGATTTTAAAAATATTTTTTATTTAAAAATATATTAAAATAATATATTTTTTAAAATATTATTTTTATTATTAATACATGAAAATAATCTAAAAATACTAAAAAATAATTTAAAGTAAAAAATAAAAATAAAAAATTTTCAAAAATATTTTTGAAATATAGATACAAACACTTGAATGAAGCACATGAGAGAACATTCTTTTGTTGCCAAAATGCATGGGCTATTTTGAGTCGAGATCAAGAAGGTACTGGTAATGAACCGTGCCTTGCAAGAAGTAGCCTATTTTGATTCCTTGGCTCCTTGTTTATTGCAGAGCAGTGAAGGGCTTAAGGGGATCTTGCTGTTATGATTCTTTCCTGAGGCAATCACCGTGAAAAGTGGAAAAAAAAAATTGCTACAAAATATGAAGTTAAATGCAGAGAGTTTGAGTATTCCAGCAGAACTGTTTTCCTTTCAATAATGTTCGCATTTAGAAACAAACACAAGTGACAACAGTGGTTTATACTGTCACCATGGTTTACACTTCTTGTAAATCAATGATTTTCCTATATCCTTCTGATTTCAAATCTCTGAACATGGCGAGGTGATGTTTCTCTATATTCTTCTGATTTATTACCTCTGTTCATGGAAGGGTAATGAATTTCAAACTCTATGGTATTATATACAGATATTTCTGGCCAGTGCAGTTTCTCTCTACCAAAATCTCCAGATAACGACACTCTGGGATACTTAAGCATTGATAGACCAATCATAATCTTGGTAAACAATGTTAACAGGGCCACCGTCTCCCAAAAGATGCATCAGTAAACCTGCTTTAGTTGCTTCCAAGTAGTTGATAATCCACCTCAGAATTTCTTTCTCTTGTCCAAAATCAGCATTGAACCTGCAAACCAAAAGTTTACAGACCATACATTTGATAATTTTGACCCGAGATGCAATGAATGTGCATGATTACCATACCACGTCACATGGAAACATATTTTAGTAACTTTTAATGAAATCAAAAGGCACAGACATAAGTAAGCACTCCATTGCTCACCACTTGATAATCCGTGTAAGGTAAACTGTCCTCTTTTCCAAGTCCACCTCAATTCCATTACTTTGGAAGAATTCTCTTGTAGCGCATCTCAATTCAGCTTCAATTCCTTGGGGTGTGAAAAACCTCACAGTGGGGCTTGATCTTGTGCCATTGCAGAGCCCGAAATGAATTAATGGATTCAGTTTAGGAAGAACGACCTGCCATTTCATTGATCCAGTTCAAGTTCGTAGCCACTGTCTCATTTATATATATGCAGGTTATTTTAAAAGGTCAACTTATTTTTCTTGTAATTTCGAACTCAACTAGTAAGAGTGTTTGAGGCATGCTTGATCTTTCAAAAGGAAAATAGTGTACTACTTTGTAAGTCGCTAATGCATTGCTAGAAATCAGGTTCACTTTCAAAGACGAACCAAAATAAAAAATAAACAAAGTTTAGCAGATACAGCCAACCTCAGCTGAATTTTTTACCTCTAAGCGCTTGTCTCCAGGGCCAAAAGGCTTTACTAATGAGTAGGGAGATCTTCTGTTACTTCTGAGAATTCCATTCTTAATTGCATTTAGGGAGTAGGGAGATCCTCCTACAATGTATTGAAAGTCGGAATAGAAGTGTCTCCTATCAATTGCCCCTTCTGGATATCCCAATCTAATTACAGCGTGGATGACCATAGCATTGTGCAAATTCAAGAAGAAGGCCAGTTTCTCATCTTGTGAAAGCTTTAGGAGATCCACCCTGTGAAGATCTTGAGCCAAATTGACATATCTGCATTCGTAGATGGACAGAAATGAACTTAGAGAAGCTAAAGTGACTCGGAACATTAACTGCCAAAGAACAAGTGGGTATATCTGCGTTGTAGCAGAACCTCACAACATCTCGGTACACGTTAAGATTTCATTGATGCTGATCCTGATCAAATTTTCCTTTCAAGGAATTGAACACTCAGAGGAGAAGAACCTGGTTGATAAGTTTCATATGTTTTTTCCTTGTATAATATGGCACAATACCACTTAAGTTGAATATAAAAGGACATGTGTGATTATGAAAGTCTTGTAAATCTGCACGTAGAAACATAAGTATATAGGTATTTTAATCCACATATATATGAATGAATCATTTCAGTCTGGGTTATAATATTGACTTTTTTAGCCATTGAAACCAAAAGCAAACATAGTGAAGAGTAAGAACGAAGTGAACCAAACTGAGACTGGAGTGATTAACTTCAGATAAATTTCGTAATTTTCTTTTGGATTGGATGATCACCTATAAGTATACCATTTATATTCCCGTCCCTTTGAATGATTATGCTAAAACAGCCCTCTTCCCAATCATTCTGCCATTCAATTAAACCATTCGTATTCTACCCTCCCTCTTTCCAATGTTCTTTATGGGCGACCTTTCCTTGAATCCTTTTTACACACGCAAGAAACTCTCCTTGTAAATTCGGCACCCTCTTGATCAACTTCACGACATCAACAATGAGATTAAACCTCCATGCCACCTTGTGTGAGCTTTTCCATAAATTGAACTGACTGGTTTAACTTAATTAGGTACTTAAGAATGACAATTGGAGCTCTTTTTGCAGAAAAAGGAAAGGTGATGGACTCGGATAAATACCCACTTGTCAACAGTAATGGGATGGATACCTTTCCAGCAGGACGTTTGAGACTGGAAGCGCCAATAATGATTGTGCATAAAAATAAAACCAGTGGGAAACCAGAACAGCGTACCTTCGGAATTCCTCGCTTTTGTTGATGCCGGCATAATCAACAAGGCACCTGTCATCTGAGGCATATGACTCTAGTATTGCAGACATAATCTTGTTGAGCCTTTGTCCAACCACAACTGCGGGCTTAGGCTCATTGTCATTGGTAGACCCTCTAAAATTGTAGCAATTCGGAATAGATGGTTCATGCTCAATGAAACGATAATAATGGTTTCCATCTTCAAAATCATTTTCCCTACAAGTACATTGAAAATAAAACAAACTGTTAAACATTTTGTTGACTAATACATGTTGCATTCATACAGGAGACAAACTTCTTACCCCAAAACATGGTGAATGAAGTGCTTCCTGGCCAGCTGCTTACCAATCTCAACAGCCTGCAAGAAAGGAACTGTAAAACTCAAAGAGGCGGGAGCCGCAATCCTGTCCATCTAGTTGACTTCACTTGTTATTTGATTATGCACCAATAATGATACAAAGTACTTTACAAAAGGGAGCATGCAAAACCAGAAATAAGAACAAATTTCTTTTCATCGCCTTCTTCATTTGAAAAGTTTCAAGTTCTTTGTAAAACGCTAGAATCCCACCTCTGTCTCCCTCTCTCTTCTATTTGTTATTTTTATTTTAAATTAAAAATTTTAATATTTTTATATTATTTTAATATATTGATATCAAAAATAATTTTTAAATAAAAAACAGTTTTAAAAATAATTTGACAATAAATTTACAAATCCATGTTATGAGTTATTTATTTTTTACAGTGTTTGTAACTCATTTTTCCTCTCATTGAATTGAATTATACTGCTTAATTTGAGTTTAATTAATAAACAAGTTATATTCACGTATTTGAAAAGGATAAAATTCAATTCATATTGTTTTTTATTTTACTATTATACCTCTTATTACTTCAAAATTATCAAAAAAAAAAAAAAAAAGATGAGTATATGTCTATTTTAAGAAAACTAGTTTTAATATTATTTTCAGTTTTCCCTCTAATCAACTATTTACTTTCGTAATAGTTTTCGATTAAAAAAAATTAGGAATTAAATATCAATTGAAATTCAATTATTAGCACTTAAAATAATTATAAACATGGGTTCTTAAAACCGAAGACTTAGTTACACCTTTGACTGTCAGTCAATGACATTCTTCAACACATTGAGATTAACCTGAATTAATATTTTCGATTTGCAATTTTTTACCAATTAGCTGATCAGTCTACAATGTCCTCGAGAAGCACATCTAAAGTAGGAAAAATACATTATGTCCTAATAAAAAACAATGAGAATTGAAGATTAGCTAACGGTTTCTCAAGATAGTTAAATACCTACCCAGTACTTAGACCATGTAGGTCCATCATCCACGTGGGATTCCTAGATATTTCCCATGTACCAACTCCACGAGGATCATCAAGACAGTTTAATTGGTTGCTACATGTGCTGTACCAGTTAATGTAAAAACTAAAACATCAAGACAGTGCAGTTTGTTTGGTTTCATAAATAAGATTGTAAGAATTTTCACCTGCTCAAAATTTTTTTTTTTATTGTGTATAAGAAAAAACATTACAGAGACAGAGATCAGAGGCATGAATAGGTTCTGGTGTCTGAAAGATTAGCATTTGTTTGCGCATGTCCACTTTTTGTATTTACAAATAAATTTAATTTTATATTTTCCCTATTAGTGAACCCTGCAAGCACTAAGAGCTGATTTAGGTATGAGATTAATCAAATAATTTGTTTCTTTTCAGCATACGAGGTAGTTAATCCTCCCTCCATAATTATGCCGTCTGCGTTTTCGGAATCATTGATGTCTGCTTTCCTTAAATTGGAAAGTGGGAACACCACTAACTCGTGACCTGGTTTTCTCTCCCCGTTCCACAAAAACTACATGTCTATTATCGTAATTTTCAATTTAAACTGACATGAATTATCTTCCCCATTTCCCCCTTCCTCCCGCTAATCTATTGGTCAGAATCAGGGTTGTAAAACTGATGGTTACTTGTCCTTGTCTTTAAAAATATTTATATTAAAATAATATATATTTTTTTATTTTAAAAAAATAATTTTGAAATGAATATATCAAAATAATTTTAAAATATCAAAAAAAAAAATTCAAAAACATGTCTAACAACCCAAAGCTTAAACAAAATGAAGCCAAACTAAAATTCTTAGAAGCACCGCAAAGCTTAGATAGGTTAAACGACAGCGTATTTACACGTACCTTCTTCCTGTCACAATCGAAGTGGCGGATGAGCACCTCGATCATCTCATTTCCAGCAAAACAATTCTTAACAATCTTCATCTTCATCTTCATCAGACGGTCCTGAATTGGTAATTTCTGCCTCAAAACCCTCACTTTCCCAACCATCTCGTCCGATAATTCCTCCTCGTCGTGATCATCAAATCCATACACCGGTGGTGCAGGCGCTTTCCCTGAACATTTCTTCTCTAACATCACCTTCAACCTCTGCTCAAAACCTCCACTGTTTCTCAACGAATTCAAAGCCACCAAACCGCCGAACAATTTCTCGTTGAAAAATATCTGCGGCACCTGAGAATTCCCGGTTCTCTCAATCAACTCTTTCTCTCTTTGCCTATACACGTCAATGTTGATTTCAACAAACTGTAATCCTCTCTCTCTAAAAAACGAACGGACCGCGGTGCAGTCTCTGCAATTTGACCTTGAAAAGAAAGTTATCCTTCCTTTAATGTGTTCCTCCTCTTCGTCGTCCTTTTTGAGCTTCACCGTAACTTTGAGTCCAGATATGTTGAACTCTGTCACGCCTGAGTGGAATGAGTTCGCCTTATGATTCATGTTATAATCATCGCCTTCATCGGATTTGAAAAAGGAAAGTCTTTTGGAAATCGTTGCTGACAAGCTGTTGCTTCTGTCCTTGATGAATTCTCCGATGGACGGCATGTTGACGATCGTGAAACTATTAGACAAGGATTTGGACCGGGTGACAACTTCTTCGTTTTGTTGCTGGGAAGGTGAGAGACCTGGAGGTGCCTCTGGCTTCGGGAGATGGATATCAGGCTGGATTACTTGTATATAGCCGTTGGTTTTAGGTGAAACAGCTATAATATCGTCATTCTCTTCTTTCTCCTCGTGACTTTCGGTTGATGTGATTCTTTTAACGGCACCGTCTGAACCCAATATCTCGGTTGCTGAATCTTGTTTCTCCTCCTCCGTCTCTATTTCGCAAAAACCATCTTCTTGGTGATCCTTTTGTGCAGGTTTGATATCCCCAGCTGGATCATCCGAGTTTGAATTTGGAGAGGGATGGACGGATTTGGAGAGATTCTCCTTTGCCAATCCTGTTTGTATAATCTCCTTGACGAGATTTCCATCATCAACCCCGTTGGCCTCTGCTACGTTAATTCCTAATTTATCCTGGGCATCAGCCTTGATCAGCTCCATTTTGGTAACCCAGAAGAAGAAAACAAAAAGAAAAATATATTGTTTCCTATGGACACAAAGGGTGGCTTTTGATGAGGTGGGGTTGAAGAGAGCGTTGTCACGGGGGGGTTTTGTGGATGGAGGGAGATGCATATGGGGAGGGAGGGGGGAGGTTTAACAAATCAAAATCAGTGTGAACATTCATTAAAAAATCAAAACAAACTTGAAGAAGAAGAAGAAGAAGTCAAATATATATATATATATATATATATATATATATATATATATCATGACATTTTAATTTTTAGCAGTAACTCTCCTCCAATCAATCCAGCGTGTGGAATGTATGCCCATATTTATTATACTTGACTCGGAAGGTGATTGGTGTGGTGCTCGGTTTCGTAATTGAGCAACTCAATTTAATTAATTAATTAATATTATTATTATTTTAAGAAAAGGTCATGACTGTGTAGTTTAGAGAAAAATAAAAACATAAAACTAACTCTAATTACTGTTAAATTAGACAACGTCTGACTGGGCTTCGTTGATACGGTCCGGTCCACGGCAGTTTGGAAGGCTGTGCTGAGGTATTGGTCACTGCTTGTGATTTGGGGTGGATTATCCACCGATTCTATTTGATTTTTTTTTTATTTTGCACATGAACATCAACCACCTAGACTGATTATTATGATTTTCTAAACCCTCCTGGTCTACAAAAGCCTTGACTCAATCTTCAGCCCGTCAAATAATATTTAGCATTGCGTTTAAAAAACATTTAAAAATATATATTTTTTATTTTAAATTAAAAAACTTTGATATTTTTAGACACTTTCAAATCGAGACTGGGTTTAATCGGGGAGGAAGCCAGAGGACTGGTTCACGCGACCACTTGCTGCTGGAGAAGAGCAGAGACTGCCATTTTTTGGAGGGAAATCGTATTTCTCTTTGAATTTGTAACTCCCTGTTGATAGTTCGAGGAAGGCCGGATAGTTTAGGACTACGTCGTATTGATCTTGGAAAATTAATAATATTTCGATGCTTGTTTTTTTCTAGTTGAAAATATTCTTGTTCGAGAAAAAAAAATCCCTTTTCTATAATTATTTACAGTACATGGATGTATTTTGCGTGCTTAGTTGATGAGGAAAAAAATTCTCTCTTTCAAATGTCTTTGTTTTTATTGTTTTTTAAATGAGTATTTGTAGTTTTATTTTTTGTATTTAAATAATTATATTTATTTAGCACCATAGGCCGGGCTGGCATGGCAGGGCCGGTTAAAAATCTAAAAGCCTAGCTGACAGGGTGAACCCACGACATGGGCTGGGTGAACCTGCCCATGGGCTGGGTGGCATGGCTGCTCCAGTTGCTTTAAACCCACATAGCACATGGTCAGCTGGACAAGTGGCCTGTACCATACCATAAAAAATTTTCTAACATGTTAAAAAAAAAAAACTTGTACGATGATTATGTTTTTTTTATAAAAAAAAAAATCAAGAAGATTTTGGAATTTAAATCATTTATTTGAATAAATTCAATAATATAATAAAAAAAAAGTTAAAAGTGAGTGACAGTAAAAAAAAGAAGAAGTTAGATTGGAGGAAAAAAATCAATTGAAAAAACAAAGAAAATATCATGAGTTATTATTTGAAATCCATGATCAAGGTAATAAAACGAAGATAACCTTGTAACAAGCAAATTAAAATAAATTATAAAACTTGATTTTCATTAAACTTGATATTGAATTATATATTAAAAACAAATCAATCAAGAAAATGACATAAAAAAACAACTGAATTAACCCGATAAACTTATGTTTCAAGCAATAAAATTAAGATAATCACATAAGAAATAAGTCGGGAAACAATCCTGATTAATTTGGGTAACTCTGTCAAACCCATAGCTTATGCAATGAAATTAAAATAACTCAATTCGAAACAAATTAAAATAAATCAAGAAGTATAATTCTTACTCAAGTTGATATTAAAAAAAATC
Organism: Salix dunnii; assembly: GCA_015731905.1. Lineage (NCBI taxonomy): Eukaryota > Viridiplantae > Streptophyta > Magnoliopsida > Malpighiales > Salicaceae > Salix > Salix dunnii. The sequence continues at coordinate 5,786,497 of CM027668.1, read as the reverse complement.
TAAAAATATACACAATAAATTTATTCATGTTAACCCACAAAACTTATAATTAGAAGTATGAGATCTAAATAATCTCATAAAAAATAAAATAAAATAAATTATTGGGTCTAATTCTTATTCCATCTCAACGCTAAATGATGAAAATAAAATACATATCAATTAAAAAAATTTAAATGAACTAACTTGTTAGACTAAAATCACAATTCATTCAATTAAAATAATTTTATAATAAACTTCAAATCACAATTTATAATAAACAAAGTATTAAAACAAAAAACAAAAACAAAACATTCTTGTAATCAATATTATATTTTGAGGTGAAACACCCTAAAAACACCATAAATGTGTGTGTAATTGCTTTATAAAAATAAAAAAATTATGATTTTTTTTGGCACAGTGCAAGTTAGTATGAATGGAATCGTCATTCTCCTCGATTGACTGAAATTTTAAAATACAAGAATTCCCATGCAAAAAAGAAAAGAGAGAAGAACGCAGGGGATTGTCGAAATAAATCACGATGAACATGTCCCGTTTCTCGGCTCCCGTGGTCCACAAGTTCTGCGGGCCCACACGTGTTCGAAGCAGGAATACATAATTTCTCATGGGCTCCGTTTGACAATTGCCCTGGATTAAACGTCACCACCAAACCTACTCTCAAACTTTTCGGCTCATAAACGATTCATTACAGTATGCTAAGACTTCGGAGGAAGAACTGGATTTGGCTTGCTTCCTGGGTCAATCGCAGAGCTTCTTTATGATAAAATTAAAGATTTTCTTGCCAAGAAACCACAAGGATTCCACACCTCCCCCCGTCACGCCGGCGCTATATTCTTCGGCCGGCGTGACGGGGAGGTAACTCGACTGGCGAGGAAATGATGAGGTAAATCATTACGAAATTATTTTAAATTCTATAGGTTTATGTGATGGCGTTACAACACACGAGTGGGATTTATTATTTTTAACCAAACTGATAAAAGAGATGTTTCATATTTAAATTTCAATTTTAAAAATAGATAAATATTATATTGAGCATGTAGGGGGGCCCAGTCTGTATTTGGATTCTGGTGCATGATATCCTGAACATCGTATGTATCCGTGTGGCTTCATCATAAATATAACTAAATCCTTTCTAATCTTTATGAATTTTTTTTTTTTTTTTGGATTCGAGAAAACTATACTCTCCGGAAAACGCACTTTGTGGGCCAGGTGAGTGAATAAAACCCCTGCTATCCCAGGTTCTTACAAGAAATACACGCCCTGACTCGAACTCGAGACCTACTGTGTAGATCTCCAGCCCTTTGCCACCACGCCACACCCCTTGGGGACCTTTATGAAATCGATTAAAACTTGATTTTGATTTTAGAGTGTTTTACACCCTGTTTTATAAGTGTTTTTGAAAATTTTTTATTTTTAATTTTAATTTAAAATTAAAAAAATTAATATTTTTATATCATTTCAATTTGTTGATGTCAAGAATAATTTTTTTAAAAATAAAAAATATTATTTTATTAATTTAAGATTAGTTTCTCTCTCTGTGTATATATATACACGTGTGTGTATCCGAAAAGCTTGAATGCATTTCAACTAATAACATGAGTTCTAAAATTCATGACCTTATAAACTTTTAGTAATTATCATATTAAAAATTACATAAATCGAAACTAAGACTACAAAAAAAATTTTTGCTTAATTCAATATTTTTACCATTAGACCTACTACTAAATGATTAACTTAATATTTTTTTTAAATCAGCACATTATAGCAGTGCCCGCATTATTATTATTATTATTATTATTATTATCATATATATATAACTGGTTGATTTAAATTCCAATTAGGAGATAATAGAAGTTTTTTCATGCATGATTGTTATTCTTAGAATCCGATTGTTTTTTTGTTTTAAAAATATTTGTTTTCAAGTTATTATTCTGATATTTTTTTTATGATATTGATATACTGATGTTAAAAATAAATTTCAAAAAATAAAAATAAAATATTATTTTAATATATTTTTGAATAAAATAATTGCTACTAAAATTACAATACAAATTCAATTATACCAATGAAAATCTATTAATTATGGATAAAATATCTCACCTACCTTAAATTTAACTTGTCAAAATATTTTTTATTATTATAATGAGAATATCATTATCATAACTTCAATGTTCTTATCAAGACTTAATTTTTTCAATCATTCCATTTTATTTTCTCCATCCTTGACCCAAAATGATGTAAACATAATAGTTATTATTTCTAGAGCAAATTAATCATAAAAATCACCCAATTACTGCCGTTGAAATGACAAATAAAAGATAATAAATATTATTTTATATTTATATTGTTATTTCTTTTTTTAAAATAAATTAATTATTAAAAGTAAATAATTATATAAAATTTATTCCTTAAGAAAGTGATTGTTTTTTTTCTTTTTTATTAATAAAATGCTTGCTATAATTAATAATTCTTTGATTTCAGGATATGAAATAATTAATCAATTACCAAATTTTATTTTCTTACTTTGTAGCCAAAACATTCTTTAATCTTTTTTTTGATATATAAATTTTTTCTTTAGAGTTGATTTGTTACACACACACACACATACTAGTGAACTTACCCGAGCGTTGCGCTGAACTTTTATTTATATAGAAAACTGATTGATTTCATACGTGCTATATTTGATTGTTTTAATATTCAATTAGTAAAATTGTTGTATTGAACTTGTTGATAGTTGGGTTTATTTTAATGGCAATGAACGATTTAACCGACAGATAGCAAAATTGCAACTGCTAAAATATATCAAAATATATTATTTCTTATTGATTACTATTATATGTTGATTTATTTAATTCATAGATTGCAAAACTGCAATTGATTGATTGTTTGGTGTGTTTTAATTGTTTTGACAATTATATAATCTGTTGATAAAAAAATACAATCGACGAAATCAATTACAGATGAATTACCTTTTTTTGTAGTCAATTGGGCACTTGTTGGAGGTTGGGTGTGTCGTAATTGTTCGACTTATTATTATTATTATTATTATTATTATTTTTTCTTTTTATTCATTCTTCAAGTCAAATATATTTTTAAAATCTAATAGTATTTATTTTTGTTTTGTCATTTATTTTATTTTTTAATTGCTTTTTTTTTTTTAAAAAAATATTATTGGGTGTTGAAATTTCTAATTATTGTAGATAAGGCATTCAAAATAACGATAATAAGTATTCATCAATTTTTTTCTTATAAATATGCTATACTAATTATATATTTTGCTATTTATTTCATATTAGCGCCTTAAAAATAATGATAATAATTATTTGTAATTTTTCTCTGATAAATATGTTGGACTAATTATATATTTTGCTATTCATTTCATATCAGCGTCTTTATATATATATATATATATATATATTCATTATGTTTTGGAATTGCAATATCTTTTAGGTATTCTATAAAATAATAATAGCCGTGGTGCGTGTAAGCTGATCCAGACATCCTGATTATATGAAAAAACTATGTGAGTGGGAAAAAAACAATAAAAAAATTTAAAAAATGAGTACATGGATTATTTGTGGCGCACTAAGCTAGCTCGGAAGATAAAATATATATACTTGGGAAGAAAAATTGCGATGCATGTAAGCTGACCCGGACGCCTTAGTTATAAAAAATAAAATAAAATGTATAAGTGGAAAAATAAAATAGGAAAAAAATATAAAAAAAAGTGGATCCAGAGATTAATTATGGTATGCGTAAGTTGGCTCAGACACCTCGTTTATTAAAAAAAAATAGTTATAAAAAAAATCTTTTTTTTAAAGCAGTTATTGAAAAAAATAATCAAAATCAGTTTTGTTGGTTTGGCAGTTCGAACTCCCGCATGCCAAATATGCCAATGCGTGGACAACCGCTCGCCCACAACCACTCCTACATCATTTCTACTTAACAAATAAAAAAAACCCTCTTTAAAAAAAAAAACGAGTTCATATAGACGCGAAGCAGCAGAAGAAATATCTAGTGAACTGTGAACGACGAATCTATTTTAGTTTTATTATACACACACACGAAAACTATTATTTTTTATGTTTAAAATTTATTTTAATTTATTAAAAAAAATCTTGAGAAAATAAAAAAAAATATTTTTAAAAAACAGTAACTACGGTAAGAAAAAAAGAAAGACAAGCAACTTCAAAGCGAGAGAGAGGTCCACAATAGTGTCTGTTGAAGTCAAAACCTCCCCTCTCCCTTCTTCCGTTTCTTCTTCTTTTATGGTTTCCAAATACCAAACAAGCAAACCCATCTTCTTCTCCGTCCCACTTTCTCTCTCTCATTTTGCTTCTTCTCTCTTCTTCAACTACAAATGGGCACTTCGCAAATCTTCATTTCCTTCAAGTTCTCTGCTGGCTCCTAGTACTATAACCCCCCCCTCCCTAACTGTCTTCAAGCTTCGTGGTACTTTCTTCTCTTCTCTTACTGATATGGGGGTCCAAGCTTTGTGGGCTGTGTTTCTTGTTCTTGGATTCTTAATGTTCCAAGCTCAAGTCATGCAATCACAGAACCAAGCATGCAAGCAGAGTGATTTGAAGGCATTGCGGGAGTTTATGAGAGGCTTACAATCACCAATTCAAGGTCGGGGTACTAACATTTCATCACCCCTTGATTGCTGCAACTGGTTAGGCATCACTTGCTACTCTTCCTCTTCACTTGGTCTAGTAAATGATTCTGTAAATTCTGGCAGAGTGACAAAATTAGAGCTTGCAAGGCAAAGATTGGTCGGCAAACTTGTGGAATCAGTAGGCAGTTTGGATCAACTTAGAACCCTCAATCTCTCCCACAATTTCCTCAAAGATTCACTTCCTTTCTCACTGTTTCATTTGCCAAAACTAGAGGTTCTGGACTTGAGTTTCAATTACTTCACTGGCTCTATCCCACAAAGCATCAATCTTCCCTCCGTCATATTCTTTGACATTTCCTCAAATTCTATACATGGCTCGCTCCCTACACGTATTTGCCAAAACTCTTCAAGAATTCAGTTTCTTGATTTGGCTGTTAACTACTTCTCTGGTATTCTTTCACCTGGACTAGGGGATTGCACCACCTTGGAGCACCTCTGTCTTGGCATGAATGATCTCGTTGGTGGTATAAGTGAGGACATCTTTCAGCTAAAAAAATTGAAGCTTTTGGATCTCCAAGAAAACAATTTTTCGGGGAATTTGAGTACTGGTATTGGCAAACTCCTTAGCCTTGAACGTCTAGACATTTCCTCTAATAATTTTTCGGGTACCATTCCAGATGTTTTTCGCAGCTTATCAAAGTTAAAAATTTTTCTAGGCCGTTCTAATTATTTTGTTGGTAGAATACCCATCTCCTTGGCAAATTCTCCATCTCTCAACCTGCTTAATTTGAGAAACAATTCACTTGGAGGCATTATTGATCTGAATTGTTCTTCCATGACTAATTTGTCAATTCTTGATTTAGCTACTAATAGTTTTAGTGGGAATGTGCCTTCATATCTTCCTGCTTGTAAGAATTTGAAGAATATTAATCTTGCCAAGAACAAATTCACCGGAAAAATCCCAGAAAGCTTCAAGGATTTTCAAGTTCTTTCCTACCTTTCCCTCTCAAATTGCAGCATTACCAGTCTTTCATCTGCCCTTCGAATCCTGCAGCAGTGCAAGAGTTTAATGACTTTAGTCCTCACCTTGAATTTCCAAGGTGAAGCATTGCCTGCTGATCCCACGCTTCATTTTGAGAACTTGAAGGTTCTTGTTATCGCTAATTGTAGACTGACAGGATCAATACCCCAATGGTTAAGCAACAGCTCAAAATTGCAGTTGGTGGATTTGTCATGGAACAACTTGAGTGGAACTATTCCTTCCTGGTTTGGTGGTTTTGCATCTCTCTTTTACTTGGACTTGTCAAACAATTCATTTAGTGGTGAGATTCCAAGGAACTTGACTGGATTGCCAAGCCTCATCAGCAGTAGTATATCAGTTGAGGAGCCGTCACCTTATTTCCCATTATTCCAGAGTAGGAATGAAAGAGGGAGGGGGTTACAGTATAATCAGGTTTGGAGCTTTCCACCTACGTTGGCACTTAGTGACAACTTTCTTACTGGACCAATCTGGCCTGAGTTCGGTAATCTGACAAGGCTCCATGATTTTAAGCTGAAGTCTAACCGTTTGTCCGGAACTATACCAAGTGAATTATCGCGGATGACCAGCTTGGAGACTTTGGATTTGTCCCATAACAATCTTTCAGGAGTTATACCCTGGTCCTTGGTAAATCTCAGCTTTCTGTCCGAGTTCAGTGTTGCCTACAATCAACTCCGTGGGAAGATCCCTGATGGAAGTCAGTTTATGACTTTCCCAAACTCAAGCTTCGTAGGGAATCATCTTTGTGGTGACCATGGTACCCCTCCTTGCCCAAAATCTGATGGATTTCCACTTGAATCATCCAGAAAATCAGGAAGAAACAAATATACTATCAGAATGGCTGTTGGCGTTGTTTTTGGTACAGCTTCCCTTCTTGTCCTCGTGATCATGATTGTGTTGAGAGCTCACAGCCGGGGTTTGATCTTGAAAAGGTGGATGCAGACACATGATAAAGAAGCAGACGAACTCGGAACGAGGCTAGTGGTTCTGATGCAGAGTAAGGAGGACTATATGGATCTCTCCCTGGAGGATCTATTGAAATCCACCAACAATTTTGACCAGGAAAATATCATTGGCTGTGGGGGTTTCGGTCTAGTTTACAGAGCTGCCCTCCCTGATGGTAGGAAGCTTGCAATCAAACGTCTCTCTGGTGACTGTGGTCAGATGGACAGGGAATTCCGTGCTGAAGTAGAAGCCCTTTCAAAAGCGCAGCATCCAAATCTCGTGCATCTCCAAGGTTATGGCATGTTCAAAAATGACAGGCTCTTGTTATACCCTTACATGGAAAACGGCAGTTTGGATTATTGGTTGCATGAAAAACTGGATGGGCCATCCTCACTGGATTGGGATTCAAGGCTTAAAATTGCTCAAGGGGCTGCAAGGGGGCTTACATATTTGCATCAAGCATGCGAGCCACATATCCTTCACCGGGATATAAAGTCCAGCAATATCCTTTTAGACAAGAATTTTAAAGCTTATTTAGCGGATTTTGGTCTTGCACGGCTCATACTACCTTATGATACCCATGTCACAACTGATCTTGTGGGGACATTAGGCTACATTCCTCCTGAATATGGCCAAGCTGCAGTTGCTACCTACAAGGGGGATGTGTATAGTTTTGGCGTGGTTCTTTTGGAGCTTCTTACCGGGAGAAGGCCCGTGGATATGTGCAAACCGAAAGGATCGCGGGATTTGATCTCTTGGGTGATTCAGATGAAGAAGGAAAATAGAGAAAGCGAGGTGTTTGATCCATTCATTTATGACAAGCAGAATGACAAGGAACTGCTACGAGTACTTGAGATTGCATGCCTTTGCTTAAGCGAACACCCAAAACTAAGGCCCTCAACAGAGCAGTTAGTTTCTTGGCTCGATAGCATCGACACCAACACCTAGCTTTCCCATGTTTTTTCTGGAGTCTCTGGTTTGCACAGTTAGAGTTATTCCTTGTCTACAATTTAGAAAGTCCATCACAACCCTATTATCGTTGTGTTTGTTTGTATGAGTCGATCCTGCTTTAAATATTTACCCCCATACTTGGGTGCTTGGAGCTTGCTGCTCTCCATGATGGAGGAGAGAAAGGGATCTAAACAAGGCTAGGAAAAGTATCAGGGTAACAAGTCTTTGCATCGGAAATTAGTTTTCTGTAGAGAAAACTGTTAATTCTCAGACATGCACAAATAAAGTTTCATATATGCAAATTATCATGGTTAATCATCCTTGTTTTGTGCCTTGTGTAAAAATTATCCTGTGTTAGCCGACATCATTTGTCTAAGCTTTTCTTCTTCTTCTTGAATCCTGATGTGTGGACAGACCTCTCAGATCGAAGGCAGAGGACACTAGGACATTTTAGCTGCAAAAAGGACTGGCCTATATATACTCTTGAAAAGGTATTTTTATTTTTTATTATTTTAAATTCTTTTGATATATTAATATTAAAAATTATTTTTTTAAAATATTATTTTGAGAGAAAAAAAACAATTACTAAAACGAAGAAAATTATAAAATTAGAATGAACTGTTTTAGTTTTCTGATAACAATAAAGTCCAACCCCAGAAAGAAAAAAGGGTTGCGAATTCTAAGAGCTTGATGAACTTCACTGGCTTCCCTGTGAATGTGAAAAGAAATATCGCATTCATTTCTGTTCCATACAAAGCTTTCTTCTTGTTTGTTCTTCGCTACCCCCTGGCCTTATGTGGATGTCACCGTGTTTCTGCCTTCCAATGCTACTGACTTTAGGCTTGGTGTTTACTTTGAAAGCCTTGCTGCTTGATCAAGATTTTAGGTTTGATTTTTTTCGCCAAAAAACTTCCTTAGTTTCATGGAAATTAGGGTGACGTCTTAGATGACAGCCTCGCTAGTTGTTATAGCTTTGGCCATTCCACACAGCAAGCAATTTACCCATTTCTTTCTCCAGCTATATAGTGTTATTATACCATCTCATTATTTATATTATTCTTTAATATATTTTTTTTAAATGAAATTTATCTATACTTGAAACTTGTATAGATATACATTATCTTATGCTTGATTTTTCATCAAATAGAATAAAAATGATAAAGATTCTAACTCGTAACTATCAAATCAATAAAATTATGATATCATGTCCAATAATCATTTCATAATATTATTATCTAAGATATAGCGGCAAATTTTGTTATGCTTCCATTAATCACAGGAATATTCTCCTTCGAACCTTGCATGCCAAGTGATTTAGGGTTGGTCAGTCATAGATTGCAAAACGTATTTGCATTGTGTCTACCAAATTTTCTACCTCAAACTATAGAGTCAAAAGAAAGGAACACACCAAATTCTTGGCCCGTAGGTTTTGCTTATAGAGTTTGAGATATTTAGACTCGTTTTTTTTATGGGACGACTTTATGTGGTATTTTATGACATTTCTAAAGTTTGGCTGCTTCCCCATTTTTTAACCAAATTTTTTATTTTGAGCTTGGACTGAACATGCACGTGTTATGTAGTTGCCGGTCAACTCGTAGCAGGGCAAGTTTTTCTTTCCTTTCCTCTCAATTTTTCCATCCGTTTAACAGCGGGACTTGGCATCAGATGAATGGGATATTGGAGGCCGAACAGTGAAATTACTTAACCAATCAACATTTTGCCTGGAAATTAGAGGCAAAAAAAAGAAGGAAAAGGGCGCCTTGCGTGGAAATCTCAATACAGATGCCGGAGTAGGGTCATCTGGCGAGTCAACTCATCATATGACCGGAGAATGCTCCCATTGCACTGTGAGATGACTTGTAGTGCGAGCAATATTTTAATGGTCATGGCGGCAAGCAAATGATGCCGCTTGGAAATTGCCAAGTTCTCTTTTCTTAACCGGTTTTTTGGCAAATCCCAACTGAGTGCAAAGAGCTTTTGGTTTGTTTACGTCAAAGTAAATAATTTTGATAGATAAGCACGAACCCTGCAATCAATTTCGGTGCCAGTGGCGCACTAGTTACTATGATGATTTTGACCACTAGAGGTTGCAAAACGTGCAAGGAAATGAATCACCATGACATGGGATCTGCGTTTGAAAAGAACATCTGGTGTGCCAGCAAATGAATCCAAACAAGAAATCTGTGCCTTTTACTTCCACTACTGGACGTGGGGATGCCAAAACCGTTCTCATCAAGAAAGCAGAGCATGATGCGCTGAGTTCTTCAGGTGGGGAGAGCACAATCACAAGTCTCTTTCACAAACCAATGAATGGTGGATTGTTTCCTTCAAGTATTTCTTAAAACAACATGCTGTATGCTGTCTAGTCCCTTTATATATTGAATTTACTATTTTATTCAAATCTAGTCGTAGTCTTGATGGCTATCGCCATGATACTGTCTAGACTTCAACCTAGGCTGGAACGTATACCCTTTCAGAGAAGCTAAAAAGAGACAAAAACCCCATTAACGGGCTCACGGAATAGGAGCATCAGGCATGTCCTCATCCAATCCTTAAAGACGGCACTGAAATCAAAGACAATCCTCAAAAGTGTTTTGACACCACAAAGCATGAGTGAATTAACCATTGGCAACAAAATGCACTAGGAACCTCCTTTTACAGATCCTCAAATCTGCCCGCTTTTAGCAAGTTTCCTAATTAGGAAGAATGGGTGATAGGGTTCTCCAGACAAAAAATCTCAAGCCATTTCCTGGAAATTCTTTAGTGAAGTCACTGATCTTACATAAATTACAATAGAGTGCCTCTCTGACTTTTTTGCCAACCTGATATGATCACTTTATCTTGTGAGAGCTGGGGATTTGCAATTAACACTCATTTTCTTCACAATACCATTGTAGAAAACTTTTCACCTCCTCATCTGTCTCTCTGAACAATAGGTTGTTCGTTTCATTTTACGATTTTCTTCCAATAGTAATGTCAAAATTCAAACACTTAAGATTTAATGTAAAATCTATCCGCTGCATTAAAGTCATTGAACTCGGAATCCTTAATCTAAAACATCCAATTATGCAATCCAGCAAAAAAAAAAAGAGAGCAGAGATTATAATTCTAATTCATCAAGACCCTGTTTTTTTCTTTAAATAATTAAAAAATATATTTATTTTTACTCAAAATTAAATTTTTGAGTGTTTTTTAATCGTTTTAATATGATAATATCAAAAATAATTTTTTTAAAATAAAAAAATATATTACTTTGATAAATAATTTCTACAAACAGTATCTGGAACCAGAGCCTTGAGGATCACGAATGCACATGTATATATGCATGAAAATGTGATATCAGGGCATCTGGAATTTCAACAAGGAAAATAAGAGGCTGTTGACAAAACTTGTTATAGCACTGACTTGCGTGTAAGAGAACTTGAGAGGAAATTATTCTTCAAGTGAAAAAAAAGAAGGTGAAGTCTACACTACACGTTCTGGGATACAAGAATCACGAGTATATCACAAACAGAACGTAGTGAATAACTGTTTCGAACTTGGTCAGGAAAAAAGAAAGGAGAGTAAATAAACGAACAGTTCATTTACATAGTGGATTTCAAGACTGAAACAACCAAATATGGGGATGAAAATGTGCATGAATCTTAAAAAGTAAAACTACAAATTGAAATAATGCAACCACCTACATCCAACCGGAAATAGAACGGCATGCTGAGACTAATGAATATTGCAGCATGGATAACATAGCTTTTGGTTTCAATCCTACGGAAGTAGTCTATAAAATATTCCAAGGAAAAAAACGTTTAAAACATACCATCTTTAACTTGTGAAATACACATCTGGATTATGAATCAAAAGCATGTTTATCTTAGTGAAAAATCGATAGAAAGTATCGCATTTAAGATGTCACCCAAGAATTACAAAAACAAAAGAGCGAAAAAAACTATAACCAAGCCTAGAAGCATTTCCAAAGCCTTGATTTCTTTTTCAAAACAACAACAGCAACAAAACAAAAGTCTGATCATTACAGGCAAGTTTTAGAAATTAATTATTTGGCCTGTTCTCCATAGATCACCCTACCATGTAACAGTCAACATTTACTCGTTTATTTTGCAGTTCTGATTGGAAAGTTAGAAGAATGATCTGTTCTGAAGGCTCACTGAGTAAATGTTGATTGAATCCAAACATGGAAGCTTGCAGACAGAGATACAAACACACTTGTATTTACGGAGGGAAAGAATTTGATTTCAGTCAATAACAATATCATTTTTGATTTCCTATTCAGCATGCACAAATCAAAATCTTACAACCAAAGAGCACTCATAACATGATGGCATCTTTTAACATAAATGGCACACTATCTCAAGAAAATTAATATTAAATATCAGGCATTGGACTCCATGTCATCTTCTATCTCACGCACAGCTTGAAGGGGACCACTGCCAAACATGTAGCCACTGTCCGAGAGATTATGTAGAGGACCATTTCCAAATAAGCATACCTGTGGCTCAATCTTATTCAAGCAGTTCCACTCATCATCAGACAGAGACCAACTAAAAATGTCTATGTTTTTCATTATGCGATCCGGCTTAAGGCTACAAGGTAAGACACTGGTGCCTCTCTGCATTCCCCACCGTAAAATAACCTACAACAGATAGCCACTCAACCCGTTAAGTTACAAGTAGTAATGCAGTACATTTCTTTTAATTCTTTCATGAAGCATAAAATCATGTTTACAAGTTAAAACCATGTTAATTTTATTTGAGCTTTAGGTTCACTGTCCACTTTCTCATCAGACAGGCCCTTTTTCTTGTTGCAGCTAAAATCAGGAAGGAGTTTCACATTTTGCAGTGGCCAACAAAGTCAGATTCCTAAAGTCACCAGGGGAATTAATGTGTGTTTTTATGTACATATACCTCGCCTCTAATTGGAAATAGGATGGCAATCACATAAAAATGCTGACTAAAGCAGCCACAACATGAATCATTTTTGAGGGAAGGGGGGGATACTGCCAGGTATGGTCGTGCAAGGAGCTTAATATTTTAATTTTTCTTGATAAAAAAAAGAAGAAATAACAAAATATCAATAATATCAGAAAAGAGCCACCACACAATACAGAAAAGCCTTATGCATGCACAAATTGATTACTGGAAGAAAATTGATCTAATAATATCAATAAAAAAGCCCGAGCCATGAATTAGAAAGGAAAATCTTTCTGTAGACCATTTTAGCAATGCACTTCTACATTAATACTCTCAATTTGCCTTTATATGTTTCTTTCATCTTGTTGGATGAACATGTGTTCCTTGAATTAAGAGTAAAGCAATTGGTGCTCATCCAACTTGAATGGGTCGACGCAAACTAATTAAAATCTGCAAAGAACTCTTTGTTTTGCTCTATCTTTTTCAACAATATATTAGAAACTTTTTCTCAATTCAACTTGACTTTGAACAATTTTGAAAATCATAGCCCGACCCATTTTCAAGGTGTGGTTTTCACAATTAGCCCATGGACCAAATAGTGCACTCCTAAAGAGGAGATCAGAATATAAAAGCTCATATTAAGGCCGAGAAGGAGGTGATCAATTTTAATGAAATAACACTTTGAAATGCACTCTAATTCATTCATGAGCTGCTACAATAGCAGGTCATGCACGGGTGATTATTTTTTACTTTATAAATAACATTTTCATTGCAGTGGAAAAAAATAAACAAACATGTTAAATAATTATTTATTTATTTTTATCTAGGTTTAAATTATAACTGTTTGCATAGTTTTAAAAAAGTATAATTTTTATTTTAAACTTTGATACAGGTGTGTAATAGTTTACATAAAAAAATACTATGTGATTTGGCTTCGGCTGGGGCCCGTTGGTATTTCAAAGAAAGAGAGATAAAATAATCCCCGACAACAATTTGTCCATCACAACCCAACATGCATCGTTACTGAAAGGACAAAAACATCGTAGGCCATCAGCTTATACAGTGAAATAAAGTTTCTCACTACCGCATAACATATCACACACCATTAATTAATTGTTTTATAATGTATTTTAAAAATATTTTTTAAAATAAAATTATTTTTTATTTAAATTTAAAAATATTTGATATTGTTTCTATATATTTATATCAAAAATATTTTTAAAATAATATTATTTTAATATATTTCTATCTAAAAAATATTTTCAAAAATAATTTTAGAATATATAATTAAAAGTTTGTGTACCCTTGTATGCCCTTTCACAGGCGTTGGAACACATCTAATAAGCTTGATTTTTTTTAATTATTGTAAAAATAAATTTGCCCATCCAATCAACAATAATTAGTAGAATTAGTTGGCAAAAAAAGTTTTAGAAAAACCTAAATAAATTATGAAACTTGGGGTAAGTAAGTAAATTCAAAATGCTCCAAAATTTTAATATAAAAAGGTAAATTTACCCCTTTACCCTATCTATAATATAAAAAAAATATTTGATAAAAACACAAAAATAATACCTTCCAAAATAAAATCTTAATTAATTTTTAAATCAAGGGCTATTTAGTATAACTATTACTCAATAAAAAGTGATTTTTTTTAAAAAAAAAAAAAAGTCGCTGGAATTCAAATATGAGTTTTTCTTTCAAATAAAAAAGCAACTTTTACACTGATGATTTAGATGCAATTGATTTTAAAAATATTTTTTATTTAAAAAAAAAATTAAAATAATATATTTTTTAAAATATTATTTTTATTATTAATACATGAAAATAATCTAAAAATACTAAAAAATAATTTAAAGTAAAAAATAAAAATAAAATATTTTCAAAAATATTTTTGAAATATAGATACAATCACTTGAATGAAGCACATAAGAGAACATTCTTTTGTTGCCAAAATGCATGGGCTATTTTGAGTCGAGATCAAGAAGGTACTGGTAATGAACCGTGCCTTGCAAGAAGTAGCCTATTTTGATTCCTTGGCTCCTTGTTCATTGCAGAGCAGTGAAGGGCTTAAGGGGATCTTGCTGTTATGATTCTTTCCTGAGGCAATCACCGTGAAAAGTGAAAAAAAAAAATAGCTAGAAAATATGAAGTTAAATGCAGAGAGTTTGAGTATTCCAGCAGAATTGTTTTCCTTTCAATAATGTTCGCATTTAGAAACAAACACAAGTGACAACAGTGGTTTATACTGTCACCATGGTTTACACCTCTTGTAAATCAATGATTTTCCTATATCCTTCTGATTTCAAATCTCTGAACATGGCGAGGTGATGTTTCTCTATATTCTTCTGATTTATTACCTCTGTTCATGGAAGGGTAATGAATTTCAAACTCTATGGTATTATATACAGATATTTCTGGCCAGTGCAGTTTCTCTCGACCGAAATCTCCAGATAACGACACTCTGGGATACTTAAGCATTGATAGACCAATCATAATCTTGGTACACAATGTTAACAGGGCCACCGTCTCCCAAAAGATGCATCAGTAAACCTGCTTTAGTTGCTTCCAAGTAGTTGATAATCCACCTAAGAATTTCTTTCTCTTGTCCAAAATCAGCACTGAACCTGCAAACCAAAAGTTTACAGACCATACATTTGATAATTTTGACCCGAGATGCAATGAATGTGCATGATTACCATACCACGTCACATGGAAACATATTTTAGTAACTTTTAATGAAATCAAAAGGCACAGACATAAGTAAGCACTCCATTGCTCACCACTTGATAATCCGTGTAAGGTAAACTGTCCTCTTTTCCAAGTCCACCTCAATTCCATTACTTTGGAAGAATTCTCTTGTAGCGCATCTCAATTCAGCTTCAATTCCTTGGGGTGTGAAAAACCTCACAGTGGGGCTTGATCTTGTGCCATTGCAGAGCCCGAAATGAATTAATGGATTCAGTTTAGGAAGAACGACCTGCCATTTCATTGATCCAGTTCAAGTTCGTAGCCACTGTCTCATTTATATATATGCAGGTTATTTTAAAAGGTCAACTTATTTTTCTTGTAATTTCGAACTCAACTAGTAAGAGTGTTTGAGGCATGCTTGATCTTTCAAAAGGAAAATAGTGTACTACTTTGTAAGTCGCTAATGCATTGCTAGAAATCAGGTTCACTTTCAAAGACGAACCAAAATAAAAAATAAACAAAGTTTAGCAGATACAGCCAACCTCAGCTGAATTTTTTACCTCTAAGCGCTTGTCTCCAGGGCCAAAAGGCTTTACTAATGAGTAGGGAGATCTTCTGTTACTTCTGAGAATTCCATTCTTAATTGCATTTAGGGAGTAGGGAGATCCTCCTACAATGTATTGAAAGTCGGAATAGAAGTGTCTCCTATCAATTGCCCCTTCTGGATATCCCAATCTAATTACAGCGTGGATGACCATAGCATTGTGCAAATTCAAGAAGAAGGCCAGTTTCTCATCTTGTGAAAGCTTTAGGAGATCCACCCTGTGAAGATCTTGAGCCAAATTGACATATCTGCATTCGTAGATGGACAGAAATGAACTTAGAGAAGCTAAAGTGACTCGGAACATTAACTGCCAAAGAACAAGTGGGTATATCTGCGTTGTAGCAGAACCTCACAACATCTCGGTACACGTTAAGATTTCATTGATGCTGATCCTGATCAAATTTTCCTTTCAAGGAATTGAACACTCAGAGGAGAAGAACCTGGTTGATAAGTTTCATATGTTTTTTCCTTGTATAATATGGCACAATACCACTTAAGTTGAATATAAAAGGACATGTGTGATTATGAAAGTCTTGTAAATCTGCACGTAGAAACATAAGTATATAGGTATTTTAATCCACATATATATGAATGAATCATTTCAGTCTGGGTTATAATATTGACTTTTTTAGCCATTGAAACCAAAAGCAAACATAGTGAAGAGTAAGAACGAAGTGAACCAAACTGAGACTGGAGTGATTAACTTCAGATAAATTTCGTAATTTTCTTTTGGATTGGATGATCACCTATAAGTATACCATTTATATTCCCGTCCCTTTGAATGATTATGCTAAAACAGCCCTCTTCCCAATCATTCTGCCATTCAATTAAACCATTCGTATTCTACCCTCCCTCTTTCCAATGTTCTTTATGGGCGACCTTTCCTTGAATCCTTTTTACACACGCAAGAAACTCTCCTTGTAAATTCGGCACCCTCTTGATCAACTTCACGACATCAACAATGAGATTAAACCTCCATGCCACCTTGTGTGAGCTTTTCCATAAATTGAACTGACTGGTTTAACTTAATTAGGTACTTAAGAATGACAATTGGAGCTCTTTTTGCAGAAAAAGGAAAGGTGATGGACTCGGATAAATACCCACTTGTCAACAGTAATGGGATGGATACCTTTCCAGCAGGACGTTTGAGACTGGAAGCGCCAATAATGATTGTGCATAAAAATAAAACCAGTGGGAAACCAGAACAGCGTACCTTCGGAATTCCTCGCTTTTGTTGATGCCGGCATAATCAACAAGGCACCTGTCATCTGAGGCATATGACTCTAGTATTGCAGACATAATCTTGTTGAGCCTTTGTCCAACCACAACTGCGGGCTTAGGCTCATTGTCATTGGTAGACCCTCTAAAATTGTAGCAATTCGGAATAGATGGTTCATGCTCAATGAAACGATAATAATGGTTTCCATCTTCAAAATCATTTTCCCTACAAGTACATTGAAAATAAAACAAACTGTTAAACATTTTGTTGACTAATACATGTTGCATTCATACAGGAGACAAACTTCTTACCCCAAAACATGGTGAATGAAGTGCTTCCTGGCCAGCTGCTTACCAATCTCAACAGCCTGCAAGAAAGGAACTGTAAAACTCAAAGAGGCGGGAGCCGCAATCCTGTCCATCTAGTTGACTTCACTTGTTATTTGATTATGCACCAATAATGATACAAAGTACTTTACAAAAGGGAGCATGCAAAACCAGAAATAAGAACAAATTTCTTTTCATCGCCTTCTTCATTTGAAAAGTTTCAAGTTCTTTGTAAAACGCTAGAATCCCACCTCTGTCTCCCTCTCTCTTCTATTTGTTATTTTTATTTTAAATTAAAAATTTTAATATTTTTATATTATTTTAATATATTGATATCAAAAATAATTTTTAAATAAAAAACAGTTTTAAAAATAATTTGACAATAAATTTACAAATCCATGTTATGAGTTATTTATTTTTTACAGTGTTTGTAACTCATTTTTCCTCTCATTGAATTGAATTATACTGCTTAATTTGAGTTTAATTAATAAACAAGTTATATTCACGTATTTGAAAAGGATAAAATTCAATTCATATTGTTTTTTATTTTACTATTATACCTCTTATTACTTCAAAATTATCAAAAAAAAAAAAAAAAAAGATGAGTATATGTCTATTTTAAGAAAACTAGTTTTAATATTATTTTCAGTTTTCCCTCTAATTAACTATTTACTTTCGTAATAGTTTTCGATAAAAAAAATTTAGGAATTAAATATCAATTGAAATTCAATTATTAGCACTTAAAATAATTATAAACATGGGTTCTTAAAACCGAAGACCTAGTTACACCTTTGACAGTCAATGACATTCTTCAACACATTGAGATTAACGTGAATTAATATTTTCGATTTGCAATTTTTTACCACTTAGCTGATCGGTCTACAATGTCCTCGAGAAGCACATCTAAAGTAGGAAAAATACATTATGTCCTAATAAAAAACAATGAGAATTGAAGATTAGCTAACGGTTTCTCAAGACAGTTAAATACCTACCCAGTTCTTAGACCAAGTAGGTCCATCATCCACGTGGGATTCCTAGAAATTTCCCATGTACCAACTCCACGAGGATCTACTCTCCAAAACAGTTTAATTGGTTGCTACATGTGCTGTACCAGTTAATGTAAAAACTAAAACATCAAGACAGTGCAGTTTGTTTGGTTTCATAAATAAGATTGTAAGAATTTTCACCTGATCAATAAATTTTTTTTTTATTGTGTATAAGAAAAAACATTATAGAGGCAGAGATCAGCGGCATGAATTGGCTTCTGGTGTCTGAAAGAGTAGCAGTTGTCTGCGCATGTCCACTTTTTGTATTTACAGATAAATTTAATTTTATATTTTCCATATTAGTTAACCCTACAAGCACTAAGAGCTGGTTTAGGTATGAGATTAATCAAATAATTTGTTTCTTTTCAGCATACGAGGTAGTTAATCCTCCCTCCATAATCATGCCGTCTGCGTTTTCGGAATCATTGGTGTCTGCTTTCCTTAAATTGGAAAGTGGAACCACCACTAACTCGTGACCTGGTTTTCTCCCCGTTCCACAAAAACTACATGTCTATTATCGTAATTTTCAATTTAAACTGACATGAATTATCTTCCCCATTTCCCCCTTCCTCCCGCTAATCTATTGGTCAGAATCAGGGTTGTAAAACTGATGGTTACTTGTCCTTGTCTTTAAAAATATTTATATTAAAATAATATATATTTTTTATTTAAAAAAATTAATTTTGAAATGAATATATCAAAATAATTTTAAAATATCAAAAAAAAAAAATTCAAAAACATGTCTAACAACCATTGTTATCAAAATCGCGAGTTGACTCGCAAAATCGTACGATTTTGCGAGTTAACTCAAGAAAACTGGTTAGCTCGAGAAAAAAAACTCGAATTCGGTCAAACTCGATCAAACTCAAAAAAATCCAGTCCGATTTTACGAGTTCGTTGAAAATTGTCACCCTTTCAAATTTTGCCCCGTACACAATATATATATATATAGATAGATAGATAGATAGATAGATAGATAGATAGGTCATAGAATTATTTTTAAAAATCAATATTATTAACTTTAAAATTTATACTTAATGTTTTTGAAAAAAATATTTTTATTTTTATTTTTTACTTTAAATTAATTTTTTATATATATTTTTAAATCATTTTAATGTCCTAATATCAAAATAATTTGTTGGAGTTGGAGCTAATACTAGCAATATTGGTGTTGGTACCAGTATTAGTAATGATAATTTTTTCAATAGTAATATTTTTGATGAATGTATTAAAAATAAAAATAATAAGAAAAATAATGGTCATGAGACTAGTTTGAATTTATATAGCACATCAGCAAAACATTTATTTTAAATTTATTAGTTTTTACCTAATGAAATTCTATGGACATGATTGTTTTGTAATGTATTTTTAAATTATTTTAAATCATGTATGAACCTTAAGTAATGAAGTTTTATGGTTATAATTATGTTGTATTGTATTCGAAAATATTTCACTTATAATTTTACGATTTTTCTATCTACAGGATTTTAACTATAATTTTTATACAAAAAAATTCAGATACAATTTTACGATCTAAATTTTCAAAACTCTTTTCATATCATGTTAAAATCACAATTTTGACCACGATGCTAACAACCCAAAGCTTAAACAAAACGAAGCCAAACTAAAATTCTTAGAAGCACCGCAAAGCTTAGATAGGTTAAACGACAGCGTGTTTACACGTACCTCCTTCCTGTCACAATCGAAGTGGCGGATGAGCACCTCGATCATCTCATTTCCAGCAAAACAATTCTTAACAATCTTCATCTTCATCTTCATCAGACGGTCCTGAATTGGTAATTTCTGCCTCAAAACCCTCACTTTCCCAACCATCTCGTCCGATAATTCCTCCTCGTCGTGATCATCAAATCCATACACCGGTGGTGCAGGCGCTTTCCCTGAACATTTCTTCTCTAACATCACCTTCAACCTCTGCTCAAAACCTCCACTGTTTCTCAACGAATTCAAAGCCACCAAACCGCCGAACAATTTCTCGTTGAAAAATATCTGCGGCACCTGAGAATTCCCGGTTCTCTCAATCAACTCTTTCTCTCTTTGCCTGTACACGTCAATGTTGATTTCAACAAACTGTAATCCTCTCTCTCTAAAAAACGAACGGACCGCGGTGCAGTCTCTGCAATTTGACCTTGAAAAGAAAGTTATCCTTCCTTTAATGTGTTCCTCCTCTTCGTCGTCCTTTTTGAGCTTCACCGTAACTTTGAGTCCAGATATGTTGAACTCTGTCACGCCTGAGTGGAATGAGTTCGCCTTATGATTCATGTTATAATCATCGCCTTCATCGGATTTGAAAAAGGAAAGTCTTTTGGAAATCGTTGCTGACAAGCTGTTGCTTCTGTCCTTGATGAATTCTCCGATGGACGGCATGTTGACGATCGTGAAACTATTAGACAAGGATTTGGACCGGGTGACAACTTCTTCGTTTTGTTGCTGGGAAGGTGAGAGACCTGGAGGTGCCTCTGGCTTCGGGAGATGGATATCAGGCTGGATTACTTGTATATAGCCGTTGGTTTTAGGTGAAACAGCTATAATATCGTCATTCTCTTCTTTCTCCTCGTGACTTTCGGTTGATGTGATTCTTTTAACGGCACCGTCTGAACCCAATATCTCGGTTGCTGAATCTTGTTTCTCCTCCTCCGTCTCTATTTCGCAAAAACCATCTTCTTGGTGATCCTTTTGTGCAGGTTTGATATCCCCAGCTGGATCATCCGAGTTTGAATTTGGAGAGGGATGGACGGATTTGGAGAGATTCTCCTTTGCCAATCCTGTTTGTATAATCTCCTTGACGAGATTTCCATCATCAACCCCGTTGGCCTCTGCTACGTTAATTCCTAATTTATCCTGGGCATCAGCCTTGATCAGCTCCATTTTGGTAACCCAGAAGAAGAAAACAAAAAGAAAAATATATTGTTTCCTATGGACACAAAGGGTGGCTTTTGATGAGGTGGGGTTGAAGAGAGCGTTGTCACGGGGGGGTTTTGTGGATGGAGGGAGATGCATATGGGGAGGGAGGGGGGAGGTTTAACAAATCAAAATCAGTGTGAACATTCATTAAAAAATCAAAACAAACTTGAAGAAGAAGAAGAAGAAGTCAAATATATATATATATATATATATATATATATATATATATATCATGACATTTTAATTTTTAGCAGTAACTCTCCTCCAATCAATCCAGCGTGTGGAATGTATGCCCATATTTATTATACTTGACTCGGAAGGTGATTGGTGTGGTGCTCGGTTTCGTAATTGAGCAACTCAATTTAATTAATTAATTAATATTATTATTATTTTAAGAAAAGGTCATGACTGTGTAGTTTAGAGAAAAATAAAAACATAAAACTAACTCTAATTACTGTTAAATTAGACAACGTCTGACTGGGCTTCGTTGATACGGTCCGGTCCACGGCAGTTTGGAAGGCTGTGCTGAGGTATTGGTCACTGCTTGTGATTTGGGGTGGATTATCCACCGATTCTATTTGATTTTTTTTTTATTTTGCACATGAACATCAACCACCTAGACTGATTATTATGATTTTCTAAACCCTCCTGGTCTACAAAAGCCTTGACTCAATCTTCAGCCCGTCAAATAATATTTAGCATTGCGTTTAAAAAACATTTAAAAATATATATTTTTTATTTTAAATTAAAAAACTTTGATATTTTTAGACACTTTCAAATCGAGACTGGGTTTAATCGGGGAGGAAGCCAGAGGACTGGTTCACGCGACCACTTGCTGCTGGAGAAGAGCAGAGACTGCCATTTTTTGGAGGGAAATCGTATTTCTCTTTGAATTTGTAACTCCCTGTTGATAGTTCGAGGAAGGCCGGATAGTTTAGGACTACGTCGTATTGATCTTGGAAAATTAATAATATTTCGATGCTTGTTTTTTTCTAGTTGAAAATATTCTTGTTCGAGAAAAAAAAATCCCTTTTCTATAATTATTTACAGTACATGGATGTATTTTGCGTGCTTAGTTGATGAGGAAAAAAATTCTCTCTTTCAAATGTCTTTGTTTTTATTGTTTTTTAAATGAGTATTTGTAGTTTTATTTTTTGTATTTAAATAATTATATTTATTTAGCACCATAGGCCGGGCTGGCATGGCAGGGCCGGTTAAAAATCTAAAAGCCTAGCTGACAGGGTGAACCCACGACATGGGCTGGGTGAACCTGCCCATGGGCTGGGTGGCATGGCTGCTCCAGTTGCTTTAAACCCACATAGCACATGGTCAGCTGGACAAGTGGCCTGTACCATACCATAAAAAATTTTCTAACATGTTAAAAAAAAAAAACTTGTACGATGATTATGTTTTTTTTATAAAAAAAAAAATCAAGAAGATTTTGGAATTTAAATCATTTATTTGAATAAATTCAATAATATAATAAAAAAAAAGTTAAAAGTGAGTGACAGTAAAAAAAAGAAGAAGTTAGATTGGAGGAAAAAAATCAATTGAAAAAACAAAGAAAATATCATGAGTTATTATTTGAAATCCATGATCAAGGTAATAAAACGAAGATAACCTTGTAACAAGCAAATTAAAATAAATTATAAAACTTGATTTTCATTAAACTTGATATTGAATTATATATTAAAAACAAATCAATCAAGAAAATGACATAAAAAAACAACTGAATTAACCCGATAAACTTATGTTTCAAGCAATAAAATTAAGATAATCACATAAGAAATAAGTCGGGAAACAATCCTGATTAATTTGGGTAACTCTGTCAAACCCATAGCTTATGCAATGAAATTAAAATAACTCAATTCAAAACAAATTAAAATAAATCAAGAAGTATAATTCTTACTCAAGTTGATATTAAAAAAAATCTAAAAATATACACAATAAATTTATTCATGTTAACCCACAAAACTTATAATTAGAAGTATGAGATCTAAATAATCTCATAAAAAATAAAATAAAATAAATTATTGGGTCTAATTCTTATTCCATCTCAACGCTAAATGATGAAAATAAAATACATATCAATTAAAAAAATTTAAATGAACTAACTTGTTAGACTAAAATCACAATTCATTCAATTAAAATAATTTTATAATAAACTTCAAATCACAATTTATAATAAACAAAGTATTAAAACAAAAAACAAAAACAAAACATTCTTGTAATCAATATTATATTTTGAGGTGAAACACCCTAAAAACACCATAAATGTGTGTGTAATTGCTTTATAAAAATAAAAAAATTATGATTTTTTTTGGCACAGTGCAAGTTAGTATGAATGGAATCGTCATTCTCCTCGATTGACTGAAATTTTAAAATACAAGAATTCCCATGCAAAAAAGAAAAGAGAGAAGAACGCAGGGGATTGTCGAAATAAATCACGATGAACATGTCCCGTTTCTCGGCTCCCGTGGTCCACAAGTTCTGCGGGCCCACACGTGTTCGAAGCAGGAATACATCATTTCTCATGGGCTCCGTTTGACAATTGCCCTGGATTAAACGTCACCACCAAACCTACTCTCAAACTTTTCGGCTCATAAACGATTCATTACAGTATGCTAAGACTTCGGAGGAAGAACTGGATTTGGCTTGCTTCCTGGGTCAATCGCAGAGCTTCTTTATGATAAAATTAAAGATTTTCTTGCCAAGAAACCACAAGGATTCCACACCTCCCCCCGTCACGCCGGCGCTATATTCTTCGGCCGGCGTGACGGGGAGGTAACTCGACTGGCGAGGAAATGATGAGGTAGATCATTACGGAATTATTTTAAATTCTATAGGTTTATGTGATGGCGTTACAACACACGAGTGGGATTTATTATTTTTAACCAAACTGATAAAAGAGATGTTTCATATTTAAATTTCAATTTTAAAAATAGATAAATATTATGTTGAGCATGTAGGGGGGCCCAGTTTGTATTTGGATTCTCGTACCTGATATCCTGAACATCGTATGTATCCGTGTGGCTTCATCATAAATATAACTAAATCCTTTCTAATCTTTATGATTTTTTTTTTTTTTTTGGATTCGATAAAACTACACTCTCCGGAAAACGCACTTTGTAGGCCAGGTGAGTGAATAAAACCCCTGCTGTCCCAGGTTCTTATAAAAAATACACGCCCTGACTCGAACTCGAGACCTACTGTGTAGATCTCTAGCCCTTTGCCACCACGCCACACCCCTTGGGGACCTTTATGGAATCGATTGAAGCTTGATTTTGATTTTAGAGTGTTTTACACCATGTTTTATAAGTGTTTTTGAAAAAAAATTATTTTTATTTTTAATTTAAAATTTTAAAAAAATCAATATTTTTATATCATTTTAATTTGTTGATGTCAAGAATAATTTTTTAAAAATAAAAAATATTATTTTATTAATTTAAGATTAGTTTCTCTCTCTATGTACATATATACACGTGTGTGTATCCGAAAAGCTTGAATGCATTTCAACTAATAACATGAGTTCTAAAATTCATGACCTTATAAACTTTTAGTAATTATCATATTAAAAATCACATAAATCGAAACTAAGACTACAAAAAAAATAAATTGCTTAATTCAATGTTTTTACCATTAGACCTACTACTAAATGATTAACTTAATATTTTTTTAAATCAGCACATTATAGCAGTGCCCTCATTATTATTATTATTATTATTATTATTATATAACTGGTTGATTTAAATTCCAATTAGGAGATAATAGAAGTTTTTTCATGCATGATTGTTATTCTTAGAATCCGATTGTTTTTTTGTTTTAAAAATATTTGTTTTCAAGTTATTATTCTGATATTTTTTTTATGATATTGATATACTGATGTTAAAAATAAATTTCAAAAAATAAAAATAAAATATTATTTTAATATATTTTTGAATAAAATAATTGCTACTAAAATTACAATACAAATTCAATTATACCAATGAAAATCTATTAATTATGGATAAAATATCTCACCTACCTTAAATTTAACTTGTCAAAATATTTTTTATTATTATAATGAGAATATCATTATCATAACTTCAATGTTCTTATCAAGACTTAATTTTTTCAATCATTCCATTTTATTTTCTCCATCCTTGACCCAAAATGATGTAAACATAATAGTTATTATTTCTAGAGCAAATTAATCATAAAAATCACCCAATTACTGCCGTTGAAATGACAAATAAAAGATAATAAATATTATTTTATATTTATATTGTTATTTCTTTTTTTAAAATAAATTAATTATTAAAAGTAAATAATTATATAAAATTTATTCCTTAAGAAAGTGATTGTTTTTTTTTCTTTTTTATTAATAAAATGCTTGCTATAATTAATAATTCTTTGATTTCAGGATATGAAATAATTAATCAATTACCAAATTTTATTTTCTTACTTTGTAGCCAAAACATTCTTTAATCTTTTTTTGGATATATAAATTTTTTCTTTAGAGTTGATTTGTTACACACACACACACATACTAGTGAACTTACCCGAGCGTTGCGCTGAACTTTTATTTATATAGAAAACTGATTGATTTCATACGTGCTATATTTGATTGTTTTAATATTCAATTAGTAAAATTGTTGTATTGAACTTGTTGATAGTTGGGTTTATTTTAATGGCAATGAACGATTTAACCGACAGATAGCAAAATTGCAACTGCTAAAATATATCAAAGATATATTATTTCTGATTAATTACTATTATATGTTGATTTATTTAATTCATAGATTGCAAAACTGCAATTGATTGATTGTTTGGTGTGTTTTAATTGTTTTGACAATTATATAATCTGTTGATAAAAAAATACAATCGACGGAATCAATTACAGATGAATTACCTTTTTTTGTAGTCAATTGGGCACTTGTTGGAGGTTGGGTGTGTCGTAATTGTTCGACTTATTATTATTTTTTTCTTTTTTTCTTTTTATTCATTCTTCAATCAAATATATTTTTAAAATCTAATAGTATTTATTTTTGTTTTGTCATTTATTTTATTTTTTAATTGCTTTTTTTTAAAAAAAAATATTATTGGGTGTTGAAATTTCTAATTATTGTAGATAAGGCATTCAAAATAACGATAATAAGTATTTATCAATTTTTTTCTTATAAATATGTTATACTAATTATATATTTTGCTATTTATTTCATATTAGCGCCTTAAAAATAATGATAATAATTATTTGTAATTTTTCTCTGATAAATATGTTAGACTAATTATATATTTTGCTATTCATTTCATATCAGCGTCTTTATATATATATATATATATTCATTACTTTTTGGAATTGCAATATCTTTTAGGTATTCTATAAAATAATAATAGCCGTGGTGCGTGTAAGTTGATCCAGACATCCTGATTATATGAAAAAACTATGTGAGTGGGAAAAAAACAATAAAAAAATTTAAAAAATGAGTACATGGATTATTTGTGGCGCACTAAGTTAGCTCGGAAGATAAAATATATATACTTGGGAAGAAAAATTGCGATGCATGTAAGCTGACCCGGACGTCTTAGTTGTAAAAAATAAAATAAAATGTATAAGTGGAAAAATAAAATAGGAAAAAAATATAAAAAAAAGTGGATCCAGAGATTAATTATGGTATGCGTAAGTTAGCTCAGACACCTCGTTTATTAAAAAAAAATAGTTATAAAAAAATCTTTTTTTTTAAAGCAGTTATTGAAAAAAATAATCAAAATCAGTTTTATTGGTTTGGCAGTTCGAACTCCCGCACGCCAAATATGCCAATGCGTGGACAACCGCTCGCCCACAACCACTCCTACATCATTTCTACTTAACAAATAAAAAAAACCCTCTCTAAAAAAAAAAACGAGTTCATATAGACGCGAAGCAGCAGAACAAATATCTAGTGAACTGTGAACGACGAATCTGTTTTAGTTTTATTATACACACACACGAAAACTATTATTTTTTATGTTTAAAATTTATTTTAATTTATTAAAAAAAATCTTGAGAAAATAAAAAAAATATTTTTAAAAAACAGTAACTACGGTAAGAAAAAAAGAAAGACAAGCAACTTCAAAGCGAGAGAGAGGTCCACAATAGTGTCTGTTGAAGTCAAAACCTCCCCTCTCCCTTCTTCCGTTTCTTCTTCTTTTATGGTTTCCAAATACCAAACAAGCAAACCCATCTTCTTCTCCGTCCCACTTTCTCTCTCTCATTTTGCTTCTTCTCTCTTCTTCAACTACAAATGGGCACTTCGCAAATCTTCATTTCCTTCAAGTTCTCTGCTGGCTCCTAGTACTATAACCCCCCCCTCCCTAACTGTCTTCAAGCTTCGTGGTACTTTCTTCTCTTCTCTTACTGATATGGGGGTCCAAGCTTTGTGGGCTGTGTTTCTTGTTCTTGGATTCTTAATGTTCCAAGCTCAAGTCATGCAATCACAGAACCAAGCATGCAAGCAGAGTGATTTGAAGGCATTGCGGGAGTTTATGAGAGGCTTACAATCACCAATTCAAGGTCGGGGTACTAACATTTCATCACCCCTTGATTGCTGCAACTGGTTAGGCATCACTTGCTACTCTTCCTCTTCACTTGGTCTAGTAAATGATTCTGTAAATTCTGGCAGAGTGACAAAATTAGAGCTTGCAAGGCAAAGATTGGTCGGCAAACTTGTGGAATCAGTAGGCAGTTTGGATCAACTTAGAACCCTCAATCTCTCCCACAATTTCCTCAAAGATTCACTTCCTTTCTCACTGTTTCATTTGCCAAAACTAGAGGTTCTGGACTTGAGTTTCAATTACTTCACTGGCTCTATCCCACAAAGCATCAATCTTCCCTCCGTCATATTCTTTGACATTTCCTCAAATTCTATACATGGCTCGCTCCCTACACGTATTTGCCAAAACTCTTCAAGAATTCAGTTTCTTGATTTGGCTGTTAACTACTTCTCTGGTATTCTTTCACCTGGACTAGGGGATTGCACCACCTTGGAGCACCTCTGTCTTGGCATGAATGATCTCGTTGGTGGTATAAGTGAGGACATCTTTCAGCTAAAAAAATTGAAGCTTTTGGATCTCCAAGAAAACAATTTTTCGGGGAATTTGAGTACTGGTATTGGCAAACTCCTTAGCCTTGAACGTCTAGACATTTCCTCTAATAATTTTTCGGGTACCATTCCAGATGTTTTTCGCAGCTTATCAAAGTTAAAAAATTTTCTAGGCCGTTCTAATTATTTTGTTGGTAGAATACCCATCTCCTTGGCAAATTCTCCATCTCTCAACCTGCTTAATTTGAGAAACAATTCACTTGGAGGCATTATTGATCTGAATTGTTCTTCCATGACTAATTTGTCAATTCTTGATTTAGCTACTAATAGTTTTAGTGGGAATGTGCCTTCATATCTTCCTGCTTGTAAGAATTTGAAGAATATTAATCTTGCCAAGAACAAATTCACCGGAAAAATCCCAGAAAGCTTCAAGGATTTTCAAGTTCTTTCCTACCTTTCCCTCTCAAATTGCAGCATTACCAGTCTTTCATCTGCCCTTCGAATCCTGCAGCAGTGCAAGAGTTTAATGACTTTAGTCCTCACCTTGAATTTCCAAAGTGAAGCATTGCCTGCTGATCCCACGCTTCATTTTGAGAACTTGAAGGTTCTTGTTATTGCTAATTGTAGACTGACAGGATCAATACCCCAATGGTTAAGCAACAGCTCAAAATTGCAGTTGGTGGATTTGTCATGGAACAACTTGAGTGGAACTATTCCTTCCTGGTTTGGTGGTTTTGCATCTCTCTTTTACTTGGACTTGTCAAACAATTCATTTAGTGGTGAGATTCCAAGGAACTTGACTGGATTGCCAAGCCTCATCAGCAGTAGTATATCAGTTGAGGAGCCGTCACCTTATTTCCCATTATTCCAGAGTAGGAATGAAAGAGGGAGGGGGTTACAGTATAATCAGGTTTGGAGCTTTCCACCTACTTTGGCACTTAGTGACAACTTTCTTACTGGACCAATCTGGCCTGAGTTCGGTAATCTGACAAGGCTCCATGATTTTAAGCTGAAGTCTAACCGTTTGTCCGGAACTATACCAAGTGAATTATCGCGGATGACCAGCTTGGAGACTTTGGATTTGTCCCATAACAATCTTTCAGGAGTTATACCCTGGTCCTTGGTAAATCTCAGCTTTCTGTCCGAGTTCAGTGTTGCCTACAATCAACTCCGTGGGAAGATCCCTGATGGAAGTCAGTTTATGACTTTCCCAAACTCAAGCTTCGTAGGGAATCATCTTTGTGGTGACCATGGTACCCCTCCTTGCCCAAAATCTGATGGATTTCCACTTGAATCATCCAGAAAATCAGGAAGAAACAAATATACTATCAGAATGGCTGTTGGCGTTGTTTTTGGTACAGCTTCCCTTCTTGTCCTCGTGATCATGATTGTGTTGAGAGCTCACAGCCGGGGTTTGATCTTGAAAAGGTGGATGCAGACACATGATAAAGAAGCAGACGAACTCGGAACGAGGCTAGTGGTTCTGATGCAGAGTAAGGAGGACTATATGGATCTCTCCCTGGAGGATCTATTGAAATCCACCAACAATTTTGACCAGGAAAATATCATTGGCTGTGGGGGTTTCGGTCTAGTTTACAGAGCTGCCCTCCCTGATGGTAGGAAGCTTGCAATCAAACGTCTCTCTGGTGACTGTGGTCAGATGGACAGGGAATTCCGTGCTGAAGTAGAAGCCCTTTCAAAAGCGCAGCATCCAAATCTCGTGCATCTCCAAGGTTATGGCATGTTCAAAAATGACAGGCTCTTGTTATACCCTTACATGGAAAACGGCAGTTTGGATTATTGGTTGCATGAAAAACTGGATGGGCCATCCTCACTGGATTGGGATTCAAGGCTTAAAATTGCTCAAGGGGCTGCAAGGGGGCTTACATATTTGCATCAAGCATGCGAGCCACATATCCTTCACCGGGATATAAAGTCCAGCAATATCCTTTTAGACAAGAATTTTAAAGCTTATTTAGCGGATTTTGGTCTTGCACGGCTCATACTACCTTATGATACCCATGTCACAACTGATCTTGTGGGGACATTAGGCTACATTCCTCCTGAATATGGCCAAGCTGCAGTTGCTACCTACAAGGGGGATGTGTATAGTTTTGGCGTGGTTCTTTTGGAGCTTCTTACCGGGAGAAGGCCCGTGGATATGTGCAAACCGAAAGGATCGCGGGATTTGATCTCTTGGGTGATTCAGATGAAGAAGGAAAATAGAGAAAGCGAGGTGTTTGATCCATTCATTTATGACAAGCAGAATGACAAGGAACTGCTACGAGTACTTGAGATTGCATGCCTTTGCTTAAGCGAACACCCAAAACTAAGGCCCTCAACAGAGCAGTTAGTTTCTTGGCTCGATAGCATCGACACCAACACCTAGCTTTCCAATGTTTTTTCTGGAGTCTCTGGTTTGCACAGTTAGAGTTATTCCTTGTCTTACAATTTAGAAAGTCCATCACAACCCTATTATCGTTGTGTTTGTTTGTATGAGTCGATCCTGCTGTAAATATTTACCCCCATACTTGGGTGCTTGGAGTTTGCTGCTCTCCATGATGGAGGAGAGAAAGGGATCTAAACAAGGCTAGGAAAAGTATCAGGGTAACAAGTCTTTGCATCGGAAATTAGTTTTCTGTAGAGAAAACTGTTAATTCTCAGACATGCACAAATAAAGTTTCATATATGCAAAGTATCATGGTTAATCATGCTTGTTTTGTGCCTTGTGTAAAAACGATCCTGTGTTAGCCGACATCATTTGTCTAAGCCTTTCTTCTTCTTCTAGAATCCTGATGTGTGGACAGACCTTTCAGACCAAAGGCAGAGGACACCAGGACATTTTAGCTGCAAAAAGGACTGGCCTATATATACTCTTGATAAGATATATATATTTTTTTTAATTTTAAATTCTTTTGATATGCTAATATTAATATTATTTTGAAACAAAAAATATTATTTTGAAACAAAAAAACAATTACTAAAACGAAGAAAATTATAAAATTAGAATGAACTGTTTTAGTTTTCTGATAACAATAAAGTCCAACCCCAGAAAGAAAAAAGGGTTGCGAATTCTAAGAGCTTGTTGAACTTCACTGGCTTCCATGTGAATGTGAAAAGAAATATCGCATTCATTTCTGTTCCATACAAAGCTTTCTTCTTGTTTGTTCTTCGCCACCCCCTGGCCTTTTGTGGATGTCACCGTGTTTCTGCCTTCCAATACTACTGACTTTAGGCTTGGTGTTTACTTTGAAAGCCTTGCTGCTTGATCAAGATTTTAGGTTTGATTTTTTTCGCCAAAAACTGCCTTAGTTTCATGGAAATTAGGGTGACGTCTTAGATGACAACCTCGCTAGTTGTTATAGCTTTGGCCATTCCACACAGCAAGCAATTTACCCATTTCTTTCTCCAGCTATATAGTGTTATTATACCATCTTATTATTTATATTATTCTTTAACATATTTTTTTTAAATGAAATTTATCTACACTTGAAACTTGTATAGGCATACATTATCTTATACTTGATTTTTCATCAAATAGAATAAAAATGATAAAGATTCTATCTCGTAACTATCAAATCAATAAAATTCTGATATCATGTCCAATAATCATTTCAGAATATTATTATCTAAGATATAGCAGCAAATTTTGTTATGCTACCATTAATCACAGGAATATTCTCCTTCGAACCTTGCATGCCAAGTGATTTAGGGTTGGTCAGTCATAGATTGCAAAACGTATTTGCATTGTGTCTACCAAATTTTCTACCTCAAACTATAGAGTCAAAAGAAAGGAACACACCAAATTCTTGGCCCGTAGGTTTTGCTTATAGAGTTTGAGATATTTAGACTCGTTTTTTTTATGGGACGACTTGGTGGTATTTTATGACATTTCTAAAGTTTGGCTGCTTCCCCATTTTTTAACCAAATTTTTTATTTTGAGCTTGGACTGAACATGCACGTGTTATGTAGTTGCCGGTCAACTCGTAGCAGGGCAAGTTTTTCTTTTCTTTCCTCTCAATTTTTCCATCCGTTTAACAGCGGGACTTGGCATCAGATGAATGGGATATTGGAGGCCGAACAGTGAAATTACTTAACCAATCAACATTTTGCCTGGAAATTAGAGGCAAAAAAAAGAAGAAAAAGGGCGCCTTGCGTGGAAATCTCAATACAGATGCCGGAGTAGGGTCATCTGGCGAGTCAACTCATCATATGACCGGAGAATGCTCCCATTGCACTGTGAGATGACTAGTAGTGCGAGCAATATTTTAATGGTCATGGCGGCAAGCAAATGATGCCGATTGGCAATTGCCAAGTTCTCTTTTCTTAACCGGTTTTTTGGCAAATCCCAACTGAGTGCAAAGAGCTTTTGGTTTGTTTACGTCAAAGTAAATAATTTTGATAGATAAGCACGAACCCTGCAATCAATTTCGGTGCCAGTGGCGCACTAGTTACTATGATGATTTTGACCACTAGAGGTTGCAAAACGTGCAAGGAAATGAATCACCATGACATGGGATCTGCGTTCGAAAAGAACATCTGGTGTGCCAGCAAATGAATCCAAACAAGAAATCTGTGCCTTTTACTTCCACTACTAGACGTGGGGATGCCAAAACCGTTCTCATCAAGAAAGCAGAGCATGATGCGCTGAGTTCTTCAGGTGGGGAGAGCACAATCACAAGTCTCTTTCACAAACCAAAGAATGGTGGATTGTTTCCTTCAAGTATTTCTTAAAACAACATGCTGTATGCTGTCTAGTCCCTTTATATATTGAATTTACTATTTTATTCAAATCTAGTCGTAGTCTTGATGGCTATCGCCATGATACTGTCTAGACTTCAACCTATGCTGGAACGTATACCCTTTCAGAGAAGCTAAAAAGAGACAAAAACCCCATTAACGGGCTCACGGAATAGGAGCATCAGGCATGTCCTCATCCAATCCTTAAAGACGGCACTGAAACCAAAGACAATCCTCAAAAGTGTTTTGACACCACAAAGCATGAGTGAATTAACCATTGGCAACAAAATGCACTAGGAACCTCCTTTTACAGATCCTCAAATCTGCCCGCTTTTAGCAAGTTTCCTAATTAGGAAGAATGGGTGATAGGGTTCTCCAGACAAAAAATCTCAAGCCATTTCCTGGAAATTCTTTAGTGAAGTCACTGATCTTACATAAACTACAATAGAGTGCCTCTCTGACTTTTTTGCCAACCTGATATGATCACTTTATCTTGTGAGAGCTGGGGATTTGCAATTAACACTCATTTTCTTCACAATACCATTGTAGAAAACTTTTCACCTCCTCATCTGTCTCTCTGAACAATAGGTTGTTCATTTCATTTTACGATTTTCTTCCAATAGTAATGTCAAAATTCAAACACTTAAGATTTAATGTAAAATCTATCCGCTGCATTAAAGTCATTGAACTCGGAATCCTTAATCTAAAACATCCAATTATGCAATCCAGCAAAAAAAAAAAGAGAGCAGAGATTATAATTCTAATTCATCAAGACCCTGTTTTTTTCTTTAAATAATTAAAAAATATATTTATTTTTACTCAAAATTAAATTTTTGAGTGTTTTTTAATCGTTTTAATATGATAATATCAAAAATAATTTTTTTAAAATAAAAAAATATATTACTTTGATAAATAATTTCTACAAACAGTATCTGGAACCAGAGCCTTGAGGATCACGAATGCACATGTATATATGCATGAAAATGTGATATCAGGGCATCTGGAATTTCAACAAGGAAAATAAGAGGCTGTTGACAAAACTTGTTATAGCACTGACTTGCGTGTAAGAGAACTTGAGAGGAAATTATTCTTCAAGTGAAAAAAAAGAAGGTGAAGTCTACACTACACGTTCTGGGATACAAGAATCACGAGTATATCACAAACAGAACGTAGTGAATAACTGTTTCGAACTTGGTCAGGAAAAAAGAAAGGAGAGTAAATAAACGAACAGTTCATTTACATAGTGGATTTCAAGACTGAAACAACCAAATATGGGGATGAAAATGTGCATGAATCTTAAAAAGTAAACTACAAATTGAAATAATGCAACCACCTACATCCAACCGGAAATAGAACGGCATGCTGAGACTAATGAATATTGCAGCATGGATAACATAGCTTTTGGTTTCAATCCTACGGAAGTAGTCTATAAAATATTCCAAGGAAAAAAACGTTTAAAACATACCATCTTTAACTTGTGAAATACACATCTGGATTATGAATCAAAAGCATGTTTATCTTAGTGAAAAATCGATAGAAAGTATCGAATTTAAGATGTAACCCAAGAATTACAAAAACAAAAGAGCGAAAAAACCTATAACCAAGCCTAGAAGCATTTCCAAAGCCTTGATTTCTTTTTCAAAACAACAACAGCAACAAAACAAAAGTCTGATCATTACAGGCAAGTTTTAGAAATTAATTATTTGGCCTGTTCTCCATAGATCACCCTACCATGTAACAGTCAACATTTACTCGTTTATTTTGCAGTTCTGATTGGAAAGTTAGAAGAATGATCTGTTCTGAAGGCTCACTGAGTAAATGTTGATTGAATCCAAACATGGAAGCTTGCAGACAGAGATACAAACACACTTGTATTTACGGAGGGAAAGAATTTGATTTCAGTCAATAACAATATCATTTTTGATTTCCTATTCAGCATGCACAAATCAAAATCTTACAACCAAAGAGCACTCATAACATGATGGCATCTTTTAACATAAATGGCACACTATCTCAAGAAAATTAATATTAAATATCAGGCATTGGACTCCATGTCATCTTCTATCTCACGCACAGCTTGAAGGGGACCACTGCCAAACATGTAGCCACTGTCCGAGAGATTATGTAGAGGACCATTTCCAAATAAGCATACCTGTGGCTCAATCTTATTCAAGCAGTTCCACTCATCATCAGACAGAGACCAACTAAAAATGTCTATGTTTTTCATTATGCGATCCGGCTTAAGGCTACAAGGTAAGACACTGGTGCCTCTCTGCATTCCCCACCGTAAAATAACCTACAACAGATAGCCACTCAACCCGTTAAGTTACAAGTAGTAATGCAGTACATTTCTTTTAATTCTTTCATGAAGCATAAAATCATGTTTACAAGTTAAAACCATGTTAATTTTATTTGAGCTTTAGGTTCACTGTCCACTTTCTCATCAGACAGGCCCTTTTTCTTGTTGCAGCTAAAATCAGGGAGTTTCACATTTTGCAGTGGCCAACAAAGTCAGATTCCTAAAGTCACCAGGGGAATTAATGTGTGTTTTTATGTACATATACCTCGCCTCTAATTGGAAATAGGATGGCAATCACATAAAAATGCTGACTAAAGCAGCCACAACATGAATCATTTTTGAGGGAAGGGGGGGATACTGCCAGGTATGGTCGTGCAAGGAGCTTAATATTTTAATTTTTCTTGATAAAAAAAAGAAGAAATAACAAAATATCAATAATATCAGAAAAGAGCCACCACACAATACAGAAAAGCCTTATGCATGCACAAATTGATTACTGGAAGAAAATTGATCTAATAATATCAATAAAAAAGCCCGAGCCATGAATTAGAAAGGAAAATCTTTCTGTAGACCATTTTAGCAATGCACTTCTACATTAATACTCTCAATTTGCCTTTATATGTTTCTTTCATCTTGTTGGATGAACATGTGTTCCTTGAATTAAGAGTAAAGCAATTGGTGCTCATCCAACTTGAATGGGTCGACGCAAACTAATTAAAATCTGCAAAGAACTCTTTGTTTTGCTCTATCTTTTTCAACAATATATTAGAAACTTTTTCTCAATTCAACTTGACTTTGAACAATTTTGAAAATCATAGCCCGACCCATTTTCAAGGTGTGGTTTTCACAATTAGCCCATGGACCAAATAGTGCACTCCTAAAGAGGAGATCAGAATATAAAAGCTCATATTAAGGCCGAGAAGGAGGTGATCAATTTTAATGAAATAACACTTTGAAATGCACTCCCTTCATTCTATTCTGCTCTTTCTTCTCCCATTTTCTCTTCATGTTTTTTCACACCAATAAACATACTTTACAGGAAAAATCGAACAGGTTTCAGAGCTAAAACTGTAAGAAATAATCCAAATGATCATGGAACTTTCTCAAACCTGCTACAAGAACAGGAACCATACCTTAACCCCTGGTGATGCTATAACAACACAAAACGATATAAAGATGGCTTCAAGTCAATTTTTAATTTTCATAAATCTAGCCCATATATTGCAAGATGAGGATAAGTCCACACTCTTGAACAAAAATGAACCATGCACAGCATATTAGGGCACCGGGGATTTGCAGAATATTAGTTTTCATTACTTGCACAAGAATCATTAAATTTTCAGAATCCAACTTTTATTTGTCAATATGAGTTTGGAATAGTTTGGCATTTGATCCTATGTTGGAAACAGCTATGTGCTCTATCTATGAATAATGCTTAATTCTTTGGTTGTTTTGATCCATTCTTCAGGTAACTCCCAGAAGAGACTAAGAGATGTGACCTTGAAATGGCCATGTGTGAGGCGCTTCCAATTTCATACAATCTCAATACAGGATATGGAGAGGAAAAAAACTAGGTAGCTTTAAATTCTTTCATTGAAAATGGAACATCTAGAAAGTTAAGAAAGTATCTAAATAGCATAGAATGCAATTGCATGTACAAGGACAATGCCCACTGATGCTCGAAACTTGTTTAGCTGGTACTGTAGCAAGGACAAAACACATGTATGCTGGACATTATACATCAAAAGGAAAACAGGCAGCATTGTTAACTGTATAGTGGCTTATTAGTTAGCCTGATGTATTGATCCTTTTCGTCAATGAGTAGCCATATTCTATGGTGCATCCATTTTTCACTCAAGACTTATTTTACATGCGAGTGTATACTCAATTGGGAAAAGTACCAATAAGTTCACTTTTGAAAAATAAATAAACATTGAGATCTACAATACTTTTTTTAGACTTTTAGTTTGCTAACTAGATAATCATACATTTTTTTTAACATTTAATTTTCCACTTGTAAATTTTTTTAATGTTATAGTTTTTTTTCATGTTACCATTTCTGTAATTGTGATTATGGAAGTTATTATTATTATTTTTTTTATATTACCATTTCTGTAATTGTGATTATGGAAGTTATTATTATTATTTTTTTTATATTACCATTTCTGTTATTGTGATTATAGAAGTAAAAAATATACTTCTTCATATTTGTAAATCTTATTTTAGAAAGAAAAAACATTAATGATAATCTTAGTTTAAAAAAACACACATATCAAACTCTTAGACATATTGTTTGGATATTACAGTAACAGTATATGAGTTAATTGGAAGAAAAACTGAAAAGTGAACTTATTGGTCTTAAGAAAATATGATACAACTTATTGGTCATAATTTTTTTTTTAATGAACTTATTTGTAGTTTTCCTGATTTTAAGATCCATGCAATTCATGCTCAATTAATTAGGCCTCGAACATCCAGGCATATCCCTTAACAATCTGAGGGGAAAAAAAGAAGTGCCCACAGTTATGAGCTGTCAGCATCTTTTCTCCAGTTTTCCAGTTCAAGAAAAAAAATATCCCATAGTTTTCAGATCTGACCTTAACATTAATATTCGGATAAGTACATACATATTCTTAGTCAGTATATCCAGGTGCTCTGTCACTAATAAAAAAAAAAAAATAGCAATGCAGATGGCATTGATATCCAGAAACAAGAAAATGGCAACATTCTAGACAAACTCATGGAAGTGCCAGGGAAGTAACAAGGAAAACACAAAGGTTAATTAAATCGATTTGAAGTTAGTTTCAAAAAGTCTAATCTACAATACCTTCCATTCATTTTTGAGAAAACCTTCTTATTCTCAGATTTCAGGGCAAAAGAAATAGTGTATACAGGTGCTACAGCTATTCGAGGCAACCATGTTATCAACAAAAATAGTCAACACAACATGCAGGAATAAAGGAATCAGTATGACAGATATAAGAAAGGAGTGGAAAACAGGGTAAAACATTACCTGTTCAGGTGTCTTTTTGTGTCGTTCTGCTATCTCTGAGACAACACCCAATTTCAACATGGGCCCATGCACTGATCTTGACCTCCTAAATGATATGCGAGGAGTGCCAGGTTCATCTTCCCCTGATCCGCTATCAGATGGTCCAGGGCTCCATGTGGGAACCCCTAAAGGCGTGTGAGCAGATACATGAATACCCTTCAATTGACAGAACTTAACCAGTTCTTCTTGCCTCCAAAAAGGATGTAACTCAACCTAATAAAACCAATGAATCAATCAAGAAACTCACATTTTTGGAAAAATCTTTATTTGCAGTGAAAAAACAGTGAAGAAAAAACAACAGGAATAGCGATGAAAGATAAATTACATGACAAAACTGTTTTATAGTAAACATTCACTGTTGTCATCCCATGACATGCAGTAAAAGAGAGTCGATGGAGAGATATGTGACAAGATACTAACATGAGTTCTCATTTTATGAGAATAGGATGTCTTAGGGAAAATCAGCATGGCAGTCTTTGAACCAAATTCTTCTTAACCTTAGAAATGTAGAGATCTCAACCATACGTCATTTGTGAAACATGTCATTCTTTTATTAACTATTGCTACTTAGCACCGAATCACAAGCCAAGATACGATTAGACTCTATCTAAATCCTCTTGCTGTTATACTGAATGCAAAGCATTGATACATAGCCAACTAAACCATACATCCTAATTCATTATAATTCTGCCCAACAAGAATTTATCTATACTCTTCATATAATAACTGCCAACCTCGCTTGTTATGAAGATGCACTGGATCTAAATAATTACTCGTAGATTCACACATTTTGAAAAATAAAATGCTTACAACAATTCAGAAGTAATCTATACACTAAACTCCTCCAATAAAAGACCATCACTTATCAAAGGGGTGGCAGTTATGAAATTAGATGGGCACCTGAGATCTACTGATTACATCCTGCAGATATGAAATTAGATGGCACTGAATTGTAACTATATTGATGGTTCAAAGAAGATCAGAAGAGGAAACAGGCTGCTTCAAGTTTGGACGCAAGTGTAAGGGAAAACTTAAAAGAAGGCATTGGATGGTGATGGTGGCTTCGGAAAGTCCCATTTCAGGCCATCTATAGATGCAAGAAAATAGTTCTCTTGATGGAAGGAGAAGAACATGAATATGCTGTTTTGAGATAATTGTTGGTCCTTATTTATTGGGAAAGGAGGAGGCACAGTTTTGTCTAAATCAATAAAGGAACAACCTGTTATGAAAATCTGTTCAAAATGGATAGTAGAAGTTAATGAGAATGATGAGCCGACCTGATTGACAGCAGGCATCAGTTTCGCAAATTTCAGCAGCACTTTGATCTGCTGGACGCTGAAATTACTGACACCGATAGCTCTCACGAGACCGGAATCAACAAGAGCTTCCATGGCTTTCCATGCATGCTTCAATCGATTCAAAAACTGCCTATACTCACTCCCCGACTTCGAAGGAGGATCAGTTGCATCACCAAAAGCCGAGCTATCAGGCCAATGCATCAAATAGAGATCCAAATACGAGACTCCAAGATTCTTAAGCGAAACCCTCACATAATTTTCAATTTTATTAAGGGAGTTCATGGTACAGTAGAGCTTTGAAGTCAAGAAAACATCCTCCCTCTTCAGTGAAGCATTGAATGCTTCGCCCAGTGCTTCCCCGACTTCAGTCTCGTTCCCGTAAAGATGCGCACAGTCTATATGACGGTAACCAACAGACAAGGCAGTTTTCACAGCTTCAACGCAGAGATCACCGCCACTCTGCCATGTTCCAAGTCCAATGGCAGGGATTTTGGCACCTGTGTTCAGCACAAAGTGACTTCCTACTACCCCAGTTTTCCCTTTCATTTTCTCAATCTTGTTTCAACCAACAAAGAGTCTACAATGATGGATTCCCAGAAACCCAGAAACCAAAATTTGAAGGATGCAGTCACTCAATCCAAATCCAACAATAAAACAAGTAGGAATTGGAGAGATAATTGAAATCAAAATCTTAGGAATGGATATGGAGAGTCAAACAAGAGCCCGTGGATCAACAAATACCAAAAATAAAAACCCAATTGAAATGGAATGGAAATCAAAACCATTCAAGCAAGAAGAACAACAAAACATTCTCAGTCGAAAAAACTAGTTGACTAAAACAAAGCCGCCTAGTGTTTATCGATTTACCCAGGTGAGGGTCCACGTCCATTTACCAGTTAAGAGGAGGAAATTCAATCTAGAACACAGCAATCCCAACACGAAATCGCAGAGACTAAAACAAAAATAAAGACTTGAATGGAAAAATGCATTTGGATAGTTGTTAGCAAAATGTTAAAAGGGGGGAGACAGAGTGGTGAATAAGACATGAAAAGTAACTGATTTTTTTTTTAAAAAAAAAATATTAAAATGAATAATTTTGTATTCTTAATATTATATTAGAAAAAAAAGCACAACTAAATTTCGATTTACATTTTTCATTTTTCATTTCTATAGGGTTTTGTAAGTGTTTACCATACCTTGGTTTATACAGTAAGATATTTTAAAATTTCAAAAATAATTTTAAAATAAAATAAATAAAATTATTTTTTATATTTTTAAATTATTTTAATATGCTAACATAAACTAAAAGATCATAAATAAAAAAAGAGGGCAAATAAGAGAAATAGAATAGGCAACAGGTGGTTTTATTTTTGAAAATATTTTTTATTTAGAAATATATTAAAATAGTTTAACTAAATTATAATTTATTAAGATAAAAGAGGAGGCGTGACGTGTATACCTTGTGTTTTGTCCATATTCATGCCCAAGTGGAAAAGGTTGTTGAAGCTTTACGTTAATGATCGACCCACTTTTCTCTCGCTGATGTACAGAGGCGTCCCTTTCTCTCCCGACCACTAAACCGCCTCTACCAACTCTCTCGGACCAAGTACGAGAATAATTGGAGTCATGTTTAATATCACGACGTCGTTTTTGAAAGGGATGCACATACCGAAAATTCTTAATGTTCTCACGCATGCAATGACGGAACTAGTATTGTTACGTGTGATGATGCTATAATTTCTACATATTAGAATCTGAATCTAATAAATAAATATTTACCTAGCCCACTCGAATATATAATATTTTTTTTAGATTTG
The DNA here is from genome assembly GCA_015731905.1 of Salix dunnii. NCBI lineage: Eukaryota > Viridiplantae > Streptophyta > Magnoliopsida > Malpighiales > Salicaceae > Salix > Salix dunnii. The sequence continues at coordinate 5,744,956 of CM027668.1, read as the reverse complement.
ATGAATAATAGATAGAGCACCTATACTGTGATACTTAATTTAAAATTCGTTTCAATTTTACTTGATATATATATATATATAGAATATTTATATTTTTTGAGTGCAATATATATTGATATAAAATACATACACACACACACACACACACACACACACACACACACACACACACACACACACACACACACACACACACACACTTGTCATCTAATATACATATATATATTCTTCAAATATATAATATGATATAAATATCAAGAAATCCAAGTAATAGGCTCTTTATCGTCTCTCCTAAATATGTGTATTTGTTATCTTCTTCTTCTTCTTTACCAATCGAGCCATTGTATCCGTAAAAACTTGAGGAATGATTTTCATATCATTAAAATTCTATATATATTTAATTTGCTGCTGAGTAAATTACTTACTATAAATATATGCAATCCCTTTTTATTATTATTATTATTATTATTATTATTATTATTATTCAACTGTGAGATGAGTGATAATCGCTACATTTTCCAATAAAAAAGAATATGGAGAAAAAAATGAAAATTCAAAATATATCTAAAGAATCAGAACTGCTAGAACATTACTTAAATAAAATCTGATGATTATTAATATTGAAACACATAATAATTTAGAACAGGTCTAGCCTCTGTTTTCCAATATTTAATGGACTCCATGGGCTTAATATATTTTCTTTTCAGTAATGGGTTTTTTGTGGTTGATAATACAATAGTTTTCTAGCTATAATTGATGGTTGGAATTTAAGTAGGATTTGATTTTGTTGTTATATTTTTTTTAAATTGTTTTTCATCTGAAAATTTTAAATTAGTGTATTTTTAATTATTTTGATATGTTGATGTCGAGAATAAAAAGGTAAAAAAATACAACGTTCTAATATATTTTTAATTGAGAATATATATATATATATATATATATATATATATATATATATATAAAATTAAAAAATATCATGCACTATATTAGCAAACACGTACATGTAGCTAGTATTTGTTTTTGCTTTGTAATATGTTTTTTAAAGTATTTTTAATATTTTTTTCACATAGAAAGATATTGAATGGATTTTTTTAGGTGCTTTCGGTGTGGTGATATATATCTATATTATTTTAATATATTTTTAATTGAAAAAAACATTATACCACAATACCAAACAAATCTTTAATCGCACAGTTATTGGTTTTAAATTTGGCTTCTTAAAACATGGTTTAAATTCTCACCAAACATAAAATAATGAAATGAAATCTTATTAGGTATCCAAATAATTTAAATTTTAATGATTTTTCAAAGTCCATAAAATTAGAAAAAATAGTAGGGGTATGGATGAGATTAATATTAAAATAACAATACATCATTGGGATTTTAGTTAGTTTGGGTTAACATGTTACAATTATAACTTAGGTTACAAGACCATGATAACCTTGTGGGAAAAAAATTTATGAAGTTCAGTTCTCAAATAATTCGATATTGAATGATAAAATTAAAAAAAAAAAACAATTAGAAAGGTATCTTAAAAAAATAACTAAAGTCATAAGACTAGAATAACCCTATAGAAAACAAGTTAAAATGAACTATGAATTTCAATCCTTAATAGCCTAATACCAAAGGACAAAATTGAAGAATAAAACAAACTCAAGTTAATACATCAAACCAATGACACGAGATATCAGATTAAGATAACCTCTTAAAAAAAATAACTTTATTAAGCTTAGGTTAACCTATTAAATCCGCAACTTTGGCCATTAAAGTAAGAGAATCCTGTAAAGAGTAAATCAAAATATATTATAAAACTCATTCTCAATTGTCTTATCGTCCAATGTTGAATGATATAATTTTTAAGAAAATGCGGGGTTGAAATAACTTGGCAAAAAATAAATTGGAACAAATTATGAATATTATTTTTTAATCATGTAATATTAAATGATAAAATTGAAAAAACAAATAAAAAACCCCAAGTCAATTGGGTTAATCCACAAAATATGAGTCTCAAGTTATAAGACAAGAACAATCCAATAAAAAATAAATTTAATATTGAAGGACTTGCGACCCGGATAAGAAGATAATTGTAACTTTTTAAAAGAAAAGAAAAGAAAAGAAAAAATAATTAAATTTAACAAGGGTTAAAACACCAAAATAATGAAAATATCATTGTAAAGAGCAAATCAAAATTATGAAGCTTAATTCTCAATCAACTCAACGTTGAATGGTGAAACTGAAAAAAAAATATAAAAAACAACTAGAGTCAACTCGAATTAACCTATTATGTAATGCTACTAGGTTATAAGGCTAAAATAACAATATATAAAGTAAAACAAATAAATCATGAGGTTTAATATATCATTCTAATATTAAATAATAAAATTAAATAACAGTTAATTAAGAAAAAAAGTAAATCAATAGGATTAATTCTAGACCTAATACATGTTATGAGAATATGATAATTCAATAAAAAAAAATAAACTATTAAATAAAAAAATGATTGAACATTTAAATAAAGGTAAAATAAAAACAATGAATAATTTTTTAAAAGATATCATGGCAAAATCTCCTCTTTTAAGTTTATAGTTAATAAATCTCCTACAAACTCCATCAACCTACACGAGGGATTAGAGTTCTTACAAAAACTGTGTTATTAGGACATAGTCGCGGTTTACTCCAACTCAAACACCGATTAACTAGTAGGAAAATTATTATTCTTCATATAAACACTATGCTACTTTCTTCTTGCTCATCCTATAGCCCAAATAAGCATGCTTCCTTTGAACCGAAGCTGGCACCATATTTTTTTCACGGTCTCAAACGTGTTTAATCCTTTTCTTTTATTTACAAGGGGGTCTTCTTTTCTCCTTTTATTTATATGTTTGTGCGGCTCTAGGCTACAATTACATTCGAGTGAACCTGGTTAGATCTTATGATCCAACTAGCTGGTAAATGTTGCCAATTAAATCACTTGAAACCTACCATTCAAAATGTTGCCAAGACCAGAAAGGTAGAGCTTCAAACCAAACGGATATATCTGCCAGTCAACCTTCATAAATCTATTAACTCCTTTCGATTGGACCAAACTCATCAGAGCGGAAATCTTCTAGCTTAATGAATGAATCACAGCCCAGCATGGAGAAAAGGTGAAGGGCGTCTGTCTCCTCGGTTCAGAGTCATCATGTTCTTCTTGCATAGGAAACTTACCAGGTTTGTTCTTTTCTCAGCTGTGGATAATTTTCATGAATGCTTTCTGTTTAATTTGCATGACAAGACCTGTCATACATACATACATATACGAAACTTTCAAAAACTGAAATTTTCCGAGAGCTCGATTTTACTTGTGTTAGCTACAACTTTCCAGAGCTATTTAGCTTGATTTCAAGGCTTGTTTGCACGAAAAATTGTACATTAGTTTTATATGAGACTAGCCTTAGGAAAGAATATCCATCCACCCACAAAACTAAGAGAGAACAAAGAACATTTGACGGGTCCAGCATGAGAAACAACACAAGCCTATGGCACAACAAACAACTTGTTCACTATATCCTGTGCATAGTTGCTTGCAAAGTTATGGAAACAACAGAGCACCAGCACAGATGAAAACACTAACTGTAACATATTTTAAGTACTTGCAAGGTCATGCTTTTTCAACATATCCATGATCTCCTACCATGAACAACTGACATTTTAGTTTCCATAAAATTAGCTTGCAGCTCCAAAATGACAAAAACTCAACCCTGACTCTCCCTTGTCTTTAGTAAGATAGGTAATGGCATCTCCAAGGTGTATGGAAGCATTAAAAGCCATTCTTGAGATTTCCATTCCATCACACACTTGCCTCCAATTCTTTTAACGTATGGGATGATACTGTGTGATACTACGTTTTGGAGGCAATTTCCTCAAAATGAAAAGAACCAAAGAAGAAGGTAAAATCTCCGCCAGCTGCAAGGAAAACATTGAAATAAAGACAAATCAAAAGCACACGCTTAATAGGCAGATAGAGACTATGCTTGTGAGCAGTTAAAAAAACAAGAAGCAGAACCATGCAATCAATACTCTAATTAGATACACAACTCAAAAAATTAGATAAAGAAAGAGAGTGAGAGAAAGAAGACATCAAGCTGATCATTCATACAAGGTATATTTAAGGAATACCAAGCCCCCCAACATCTATAGATCCAGATATCTTATATTCATTAACCAGCAAACATTGCACGCAGCCAAGAATTTCTCGATGTCGTGTGTGTGTTTGCACCTTTGACTTCACATTTAGCTATCCCGTGGGGAAACCATCATGAAGCAGCCTTTAAAAAATATACATGTTTTGATAAACAAAACATGCCGCAAACTTTCACTGACTTTTCTGTGTGACCACATCGCAAACTTACCAAGTAATATATGAAGTTTAGAACTGGATGATCCAGCACATCAAGGTCTGCAGCTTTATCAAATGCATTAAAGCACATCTGGAGCATAAGAAAATAGCAGTGCAAACTGTAGTTAGAGAAACTTCAGTTCTAGACATGGAATAAATAGAGCTTCGGGTCTCAGCAAAATGAATGAGACTTTCAGGGGTAACTAATTTACAATAAACATTGACATTTAGGATAGTTAAACAGAGATATAGACTCCAATTCTCATGTAAAGGGCAGCAGTCATAGTGACAACTGCTAGGAGCACTCGCTCAATATTATTGTCCTAGTTGCAAAAGAATAGCAAAAGGTACTGGCACAACCAGTTACACAGCGATCAATTCATATTTATCTCTCTCAAAAATAAAATAGCAAGAAAAAAATGAAAAGAAAGGATGAATCCTCTGTGTTTGTCTCAAGATTCTCAACTCTTGCCCTCCTTGATCCCTAGCTTCTTTTAATCTTCTTCCAATGTCGCAGCCAAAAAGTTTTCCGCTATTTAACTTTCTGTCTTTGGTTGATCTCTCTACAAACCTTTCTCTTAAACGAACATTACATTTAGAAAAATCTAGTTCTTTTTCACGGCTGGATCAATTTGGAATCGACAACATTCATTTTATTTTCCGTTTTGAGTTCAACATCACCATTTTATCTGAAGTTTCATGATGCTCAACAAGAGCTTTAGCACAGTTCTTATTTGGAGGTTAGTTTCATTGTTTAAGCTTGAATGTTGATGCACCTTAATTTGCATGGTTATTTAGTGGTTTTAATTTGTAAACTGATCCTCTCTTGTGAAGATTGATGCTCTAGGAGAGTGTCACAAGTGGCTGTCAAAGTGACTGCTGCTAGCATTCCCTTTCTGTTTGTTTTTGCACTTCAAAAGAGTTTTTGAAAGAAAAAAAAATTCTTTTAGTTTCTTTCTTTGTTTCAAATTCATTTTTTTGTGTGTATTTTCATATTGTTTTGATGTGTTGATGTCAAAAATAAATTAAAAAAAAAAAACATTATTTTGATGTTTTTTTAGTGAAAAAATACTTTGAAAAGCAACCATTACCATAATACTAAACGGGCTCGTAAGCACTTAACTGACCATTTAAACACTTCTATATCCAATAAAAAATACAAGGCATCATTCACATATAGTAAAGGGTAGAGAAGAGAATCTGGAGAGACATGAATATAAACTCACCATGATGCATCTAACAAGGAAGCATGAGAAACATATGGTGGTTACATAGCCAACCTGTTCAGAAATCAAACAGAAAAAACACTCAATCTATGAAAAAACTGCAGACAGTAATGTATTGAAAGAAGAAAATCATATAGTTTATAAAGGACAATAATTCCTGCCACAGCGGGCAACCCTAGATTGTGGAGTCCCAGGGTAGTTGCATAATAAGAGATTCAAATGAGTTTAGATTGTACATCTAAGTTTGAGGATCTTGTTTAATCTGAATCATTGAATAAACACTTTGGTTAACGGCAAGTCTAACACAACATGGAACAAGAAACTCTGGTTGCTTGATTTACAGAACAACACTTTCTAAATATAATTACCTCTTGCAATTTCTTACGCCTCCCTTTGGATTCCACAGGGAATCGCTGCAACATTAAGAAGAGCCTGCCACAAGATGACAATTCAGAGAGTGCAGATTCTTACATAAGAAGCTTATCTTCTAGGAGATCAAAAACCAAGCAAAAAGAGAAATCAAGGTACATGCTAAAAGGCTATCACATACAAGCTCATCATGTTGCATACGATGCAAACATAAACTATTGCAATTAGAAGAAAGACAGCACACTAAGTATAGATAAATGGCATCCTCATAAGACTTTTGAAATGGTCCCAAGTAAACATTTCATCTCAGCCTACTTCATGAAAAACAGAACAATGATTGGACTCGTAAAGGAACCAGTTTATGAAACTTGACCCTACAAGTATTACGATCAAAATGCACCACTAAATTAGCACAAGGGTCATAACAAATGAAGACATCATTGAAAAGCCAGATGATCTTGCTAACCAGATCTGACTGCAGCACAGAATCCACATCTCTTCAACTTTCTTTTTTGGATTGTGTAGTGTCCGACTTCCTCCAGAGGAAGCAGGAGAGTCAAAAAGATGGCAGGTTACTGATAGCATCTGATTCCCACAACCCAGTATGAACCAAATACAGAGAGCATCTTTTACTGAGCAGTAGCTGAGTTCTCACCAAGTAGTGTGAAACATGAAAGTGTGGCCAGAAACTGACACGGCTTAAGCAACAATCAAAACATCTAAAATATTGCTTCAATAGAGTCCCCTTATTAGAAAACTCAAACAGGACTTGCTTTGAGGAAAATCCCAACCCACCAGATCAAAATAAATTGCAACGGGCACTTGCAATGAAATATATCTTGTAAGAACTCCAGTGACCGTTCTTTTTTTTCTTTTTAGAAAAAAAAGGTGCTGTCAACCTAATCAACCTCCACCAAAAAGTAGCAGCTAACTACAAATCCATTTTAGACCTGGAATAAATCCATTTTCAATTCTCATTCCAGGTAAGGGGATAGTGAAATGACAGCATTGTCATGGATTTGGCATGCCAATTCACATGGAGCTGAAACTTTCAGATGGATATGATGTCACAAGAAAATAGTCGTTGACAAGTGGAACAATTGCATTTTAATGGATATCTAAACCTAAACCGACTAAAGCAATGGATTGGGTCAAACTGCCAAACCAAAAGGAGCTGACACTGTTTGGTGTCAATGCAAGAGTGATACCATAAACCAATGGAAATCCACTACTTTTTGTGTCATAGACAGTAATTTGGATCTGGGAAATTAAAGTGGTGTCCATGGCTTTAGAGTATTTTGAAAAACAAATCTGTTGCCATTTGCATACTTTGGTGTTCAATCCAAGCCCACCTATAACATTCACAAAGTGAAAATACATTTTTTCCCCTAGTGCTGACACCCTATATGAAGTGCTGCATGTATTTATCTTGATCATGCTTGAAGAATATATGCATAAGAAAACAATAGTGGGTTACCTTCCACCATAGAGTAAAAAACCGAGAGCCGCAAACAAAGACACACCTGCCAAGGATATCAATGTTAAGAACAAACTGTCTGAATTACCACTAAATAACTACCACTAATGTAGAGAAGTTCAGGTTGTAAAGTAAAGAACCTGCAAAGAACACCTTTGATAGGATGAGAACAGATGGAATTGTTTTCCAAGCCAAAACCATCCACATAGCTATCTGGAATCAAATAATAAATCAAAGAGTCAAGAGTTGAAGCTAATATGCTACAAATCATACTGGTCAATTTGCAATGGGATCAATACAGCAATAACCAACAAACAGACACGGGGCATGTAAAGAATTTGGCAAACAGTCATGCAATGACTGAACAACTTCAAAGGATATATAATGAATAGATAGTGCATAATGTATCACCCAAAATTCTTTGTCCTTCAAATGAAAGTGGTGTTAAGAGCCTGCAAATGTCATATCATTATAATTGACCTTTAGAAACTCAGAATTTTCTGACAATGGGAAACCAGTTGATAGGACAGTCTGGCATGCTAAACTAGGTTTGCAATAGCTAAAGCTATCACAGGCATAACCATGGCCAGATATAATGGTTGAAATGAATGGCAAGTTAGTGCAAAAGCACCATCGCTTAATCTAGTTTGATTACATGAACTTCAAACTGAATTTTTAAAGTACTTGGATAAAAGGAAAAAGAAACAGAAAATTGTTGTCCGGTTCTAGAGCATGTTGTTATACTTAAATAAGCAAACAATGAGAAAGCGGGTAATTTTCAAATTCTCTTTGGTGGAACATAGAAGCCAGTAAGTATACATTTAGAAAAAAAATCCTGAGCTAGCTGCTTGTAAGCCACTAGCTTTTTTATTTCACATCATGGCTCTGTATTAACACTGTAGCATTTTGCTATGGCTTATACAAGCATCCTTTGAGAGAGAGTGCACATGGGTAAAAGCAATTGGCCTGCAGTGCATTCAGCCATACCCTGCGGACGCTTGATGCATCATTTCACGGATTCAGTCTCAATGAATATGATAAAGATTTTTCTGGAAACCTCTAATAAAGATTATTTTCTCTTCTCCCCTTTTATTTCCTGGTCTTTTCAAGGTGTAGTTTTCTATTGCTTTGATGCAGCCCTTCACTACTTTATATCCTGTACAACATCGAATGCTCTGAATTCTTCAGATTAATGTTTTTTACCAAACCCAACATAATTGAAATCAGCCATAATAGCCTCAAATTCTTGCTGATGCAAACACGCCTAATGTCATAGTTTACCTTACAGCTTCTACTGCATCAAGCATTTGGTGTCCGACAAAGTTCATATCCAAACATAAGATGTAAAACCAGAAAGGCATCTCCAGAATGTACAGTCGTTTCACTAATGGGATGAGAAATGGAAACCTCAATTATTATTTTCATGCATCTGATTCTGAATAATTAAACAGTACTTTGGCAAATAAGGTAAAAAAAAGGTATTTCCTTTGCATGGAAAAGAAGTTGCTTACACTGGTCATCCAAATAATCTAAATTGCACTATCTAGTATATACAAAGTTACTGTGAGGATTGATCTTAAGAATATTCCTGGTTAAGGGTTTAACCTTAACACACAATTCAATAACATTTGAAAAAATTAGCTAAATACAGGAGAAAAACTGCAACGACATTACAGTACATAACACTCCTTGAATGAAGCTTACTAGCTTTCACATGGAAAGAATTTGACTTTCAATCCTCCCCCTTCACCTGGATTAATAGCAAAAAAATGGAATGAAAATTCACCTGAATAGCATAAAGCACCGCATTGATTGTAAAGAAACTTGGCCTGAGTCCATCAGTAGACACCGCACGTGCCTGTTTAAAATATGTCAAGTCAAAACAGATTTGGACCAAGCATTAAATTAATAAACTGAACTGCGAATGAAACTCAACCTGATAGTAAATCTCTGCCCAGAACAGAACCAGAAGCGCATATGTGGTGAAGAATGCCAGACTTGGGAGATCAAGAAGGATATGTTGGAAAATCTTGAGTAACAGAACGATCAACTTTACCGATTAGTAATCGTAAACCAATAAAGGTTTTTAAAAAAACAGAGAGAGGTGGAGAGAGAGAAGTAAAAGTCGAGCACCACCATACCGGTGGATGTATGCTTTCTATATTCCGGCGAAAAACAAATAGTAGACATCGAACTGCAATATAGAAGAAGAAGAAGAAACTTCAGCCAACATAGCATGATAAAATCACAATAGAAAGCAAATTTGTTTGCTTTGAGAATATTGAAATACAAACCCCCATTCACGAGGAAGTTGAGAAAATGAAAAACCTTCTGCGTAGTCCAGCCATATTCCGGAACTCTCAATTGTATCCTTATTAGTTGAATCTAAAAACACAATCAAACAAATTCAAAATCCCTAACTCTCCATCCATCAATTTAAGACCCTAGAGATTCCTAAAACTCATCATTCGCGTGAATAAATTTAAAAAAGAAAGGTGTCATGGTGCTAGTAACAAAATGAAAGGAAAGGTGTGGCGAATGTACAAGAGCAACGGCGGCGACGAGACCGTAGAGGGCGGCCAGGACATGAAATATACGATCTTGCCAGACAGGCGATTCATTAATATCGTGCCACCAACTCGAAGCCTCTTTCAATTTAAAGGCAATCACCGCCCCGGCCATTTCTGCGCCGCCGCTGCCTTTATCCATACTCGACGGAGATATTGATTTATGCCGATAGTCCTTTTTTTAATCAATTTGAAAAGGAGAAGGAAACAAGCAACCCGATATTACAGTTTGTTTCTTCCTCTTATTAATCCTTGTGAGTAGATGAAAATGAAATCTATCCAAGTTATTTTGTTTCGTTTATTCGTTTTTTTTTTTATATCAGAAGAACGCTGCTGAATATTATTTTTAAAAAGGAAAAGAAAAAGAAAAATGTAGTGAAAAACAGCCGACAAAAAAAGAAAAGAGAAAATAGGTAGGAGAAGAGAGGCGATTGATTGTAGGAGTGTTTTTTTCTGGAAAATTAAGCTTCGGCTAATTTGGCACGCTTCGCCCACACCACGTGCCTCCAACTCATATATCTTCTGGATTAACAAATAATTGCACGTTAAGAGAATATTTCCAGCCCATTAAATTAATATAATCCTAATAGTTAAAAAAAATTATTATTTCTAGTACAAGGGTTAGAAATAATTTAAAAAAATAAAAATATATTAATTTAATATATTTTTAAATAAAAATTACTTTGAAAAACAATATATTATTGGCTTTGCACCTTAATCCATCGTTTTGGATTACCCATCATTTTGTACTTTCTTTTATGATTGTTCTTGACCCCAACAAATCATCATTTGGAAATACAGTAAGTATCCAGGATAATTCCATTTCATTACAAAGATTCAAATTGATAATGAATTGCACTGCATTGGACTACCAATAGCATTGTCTAAGTTGGATTGACATTATCAAAACTAACAATAAATAATCATTTGTAGGGATGGTAAGTCTCCAGGATGGTTCTGTTCCATTACAAAGATTCAAGATGGTTTCGTTTGATTACAAGGATTCAAAATGGTGGTGAATTTTATTGCATTTGACTACCAGGAGCATTGTCTGAGTTGGATCGTTACTGTCAGAACTAACAACATATCATTATTTGCAAGAACAGTAAATCTCTAGAATGATCTAGCTGGATTGCAAGGATTTAAATTGATGGTGAATGTTACGCACTAGACTACCAGGAGCATTGTCTGAGTTGGATTGTCACTGTCAGAATTAACAACAAATCATCATTTGCGGGAACAGTAAATATCCAGGATGGTTCTCTTCCATTATAGGGATTCAAACTGATGATGAATGTTACTGCTTTCTGCCAAGAGCATTGTCTAGGCTAGATTGTCACTGTCAGAACTGACAACAGATCATCATTTGCAGGAATAGTAAGTATTCAAGATAGTTTTGTTCTATTACAAGGATTCAAATTGGTGATGGATTTTACTGCATTGGACTGCCAAGAACATTGTCTGGGTTGGATTGCAACTATGAAAGGAAGAAGGGTCTATGTAAGATTTTATATAATTTAATTTAACTATATGATTTAGTATTCACACGTTTTGTTTTCTTAAAAGTTTTTTGCAAAATGAACCAGAAATGTGTGGCTCTTTCTAATCTCAAAACCAATTAATTGAAGAATAGAGTGTTGTAAAATTATAAAAGTGGATATAATTAAAGAAAGAAAAGGTGAATTTTTTTGATTAACCATGTGTGTCCGAGTTAGCTTGCACGTATTTTGATTAATTTAACAGGCTTTAAAGTTGATGACCATGTAAGCCTTCGATGATCATTATATTAGTAACCACAGGGTTTGAACTTAAAATCACAGGAAAAAATAAACTTTTTAGTGGTCGTTTGAAATTGTGGTCGAAACGAAGATTGGAGCAAAAAACAGTTTTGTGATGTTTGGTAATGGAGAAAACGCAAATTAATTCATCATGGGACCCACAAAAAACAACTGAAACCGTGGTTCATGAGAAGCTGAAAATGAAGTTTTTCCTCCATCGCGATTCATTTTTTATGTATATGTTTCATGGATTGCAGGTCTTGGTTAGCAACAAATGAAGTAACATCACGGTAGGAAGCAACCAATAGTCTCTCTCTCTCTCTCTCTCTCCACGGTGACAACTTTCTCTATCTACACAGCAGCTCTCTCTCTCTCCACGGTTGGGGTTAACTCCCGAAGACACCACCATCATCCCTCTCATTACCAGTAACTTCTTCTCCACTCCATAAGCTCCTACGTGACCACCTCCAACAAAAGCAAGAAGCCCTAGTGTTGAAGCAACAACAGCGGCTGCAAGCTTCAGACGCTCATACTGGCCATCACATGGCACTATTTTTTATGTCACGCAACAGGAAAAATCATCTCGACCTCCTATATCCATCGACATCACTCGTTGATCCTCTCATCGTTGTTGGCCAAATGTTACTGGTCACCTAAGTTGACGTGAATCGTAGCGCTCCAGTGTTCGTGTTTTAAAAAGGCGAGAACACTGCAGCACATCATTTCACACTAGACATTTTAAAGCTGGACTTGGGTTGGGCATGTTCTTAGCCCAACCCAAGTCCACCAAAGTTGGGCTTTGACCTAATTTGGTTGGGCCAACCCATTTAGTTGGGTCGGCCCAGTCTGATATTTTAAAAGAAATTATATTTTAAAAAAATAAAAAAATATATGTAGATAAAGATCAGTACTGATAAAAGGGAAAGACGCGTGACTTCATTTCACTCCACAATTCTATTGTGTTTTTTTTTATTGATTATGAATAAAAAACTTGCAACTAGATTTATCATTGGAATTATATCTCTACAACTGGATCGTAGATGTTGTTGCTAATAATATTGTTATCAAATGTTGTGTCTTGATCAAATAGCAAGAGATCACAGAGACATTCATATATTGATTTAATTTATATTAAAATTACAAGTAGTTTGATGGATAATAAAAATAAATATCTATTTTTTAAGAATTATTAACTATATTTTATTGTTAGGCTGGCTGGTGTTTTTCCCTTTCGCCGTGTTATATTTTTCCTTCCGATGCTTTGACCTCGAGTTTCTTTGTTTTGCTTTTCAAGATTGGGTGCTGATCCGTGGCTGCTTTTAGGTGCCTCCTGTTTTTTTTTTTTTTTTTTTATTATTATTATTATTATTTATTATTATTATTATTATTATTATTATTATTATTCCGGTGATTTGTTTTTCTAGTTTTAATTTTGTTTCTTTTGTTGGGACTCTTTGTATTTTTAACTATGTATCCATTTAAAAGACGTGATGTCCGTTTGGAAGATTTTTTTACCAAATTCCATTCAAGGTCAGAGAGCAGGAGGACTTTGGGCTGGAAAATAGTGGTCGCACGCATACTTTGCCCAGATCAAATACATTAAGATTTAATTTTGTAATTTGTGAGATTTAATTTTTATTTTATTTAACATTATCTCATCAAAATAATTTAGAAACTCCAAAAAAAATTGAATGAACTAATTTTCAATTTCTTTCAAAAAGATAATTCTTGTTTAATAACATGTTTCAAAAATATTTTTGAGAAAAAATAATTTTTTTTTAATTTTGAATTAAATATTTTGATGTTTTTAAATCATTATTATATTATTAAGAGTAAATATTGAAAATAAATTTTTAAAAAATAATAAAATATATTATTTTAATATAATAAAAAATATTTTTAAAATCAACCCTATTTAAGCTCTAAAACAGACCATGTAAACGTGAAATAAAATAAACTAATTTTTTTTTTTTTCAAAAAGATACCACTAAAAACGTAAAAGAAGCTTGTGGTTTCGCTAAATTTTATGCTATGGGATTAAAATAATAGTAATAAAAAAACTATGTCCATAATCAAGGTTAGGGAATCACACCTGCGTACTTGTTTCTCGTGAAAAGTGTGTGGTAAAATTGATAGGGTTATGTTAATATGCTTAAAATAATTAGGTAAATTGTATAAAAAAACACCACTGGATGTATTCGAGCAGGGGCTAATATATATATATATATATATATATATATATATATATATATATATAAATAGATAGATAGATATATAAATTAATTATTTTTTTTGGAAGTGTGATTAAGATTATTTTGAAAAATGTTTTTTTAATTTTTTTTTAAATATTTTTAAAATTCTGTGAAATTATTGTGCATGAATACATATAAATAATAGTATAATTACAATTATATCTTTAAAAATGAAAGAATGCACTAAACTCTAAGGTAATATTGTCTTTTTACTATAACATAATTATCTTTAATATATTATATGAAATTATATTTTTGATGCAAAATTAGATTATTATGTTTGTCTTAAAGTAATAAACTCTTATGTCAGTGATGTTTTCGTAAATTAAAAATATTTTTAATTTTAATTCCTTGCCATTTTTAAATTTGTAAATAAACTACCAAATTACAAATATTTTTCAATCTCACTTCCTTGTGACTTTTTTTTATCTTCCAAGTATGGTCATTGTTGTTTTAATTGCTATTTATTTTATATTTTATTTTTAAATAAAATTAGTTTTTTTATATATTTTCCCCTACAATTTCATTCTCTTTGGTTTTTTCTATCAAAATTTTTTCTTCATTGTTTTTGCTGTTTTCTTCGTAATTTTTAATTGATATTTTTTTCATGGTATCATATTTCAAAGTAAAATTTGTTGAGAGTTAAACTTTCTATATTAAACCCAAATTTGAGATTTCAAAAAGTTACAAGTTTTAAAGATTAGATAAGTTTAAAATATTAATCCGAATTTTTAATTCAATTTTTGATATATTTTATGAATTTAAACAAACAAATCAAATCATAATTGTTCTAAATTTTTATAATAAATACATATTTTAATTTAAAATCGAGATCTATTAATCTAATTACAAGTAATTTAAATCTTTATTATCATATCACGTTGACACATGGGGTAGAAACCTGCCAAGGGATATTGCAAGAGATTTGAATTAAACGAAGGATGCCATCATGGTTTCCATTCAAGTGCATGCACGGTAGAGAATTTTTTGAAATGTTTGTCGTCTTCGATGATGGAAGCCATGGATAACTTCATCTCTTCTACATGCCTATCACTTCTAGTCAAGGAAAATCAAAAGTTTGGACCTGAACATATTAAAGAGATAGATGAAAAGTTTGTCGTTCATGGAGACGACAAGTTCATGTTAGTAACATGCACCTTCATCAAAGTAGCCATGGAACCCCGCCATCAATCATGGGGTGGTGTCGTTATTTTCACTTTTTGTTGTTTTCCATGTTTCGTATACTATAATGTTGCCTTGACAAGAATCTATTTTTTGTTATTTTAGGGGTGTTTGGGAGTGTGGTTGTAGTTGCTTTTCAAAGTTCTTTTCGTGTTGAAATATATAAAAATGATGTTTTTTTATTTTTTTTTAAAAAATTTGACATCAGCATATCAAAATGATCTAAACGCACGTAACCGTTATTATTTAAAATAAAAAAAAGATCAACCGCAACTAACCTACGGTTTGGCCGCAGTGCCAAACAGGCACTTCAACCACGTATTTACTAAACTCTCCTATTCTTTGTGGATGATGTATAGAGTAGGGCTGTTATTTTATGTTTGGTCTGGTTTTTATTAATAAAAATAATTAAATTAAAAAAAATTAAAAAACAAATCGAACCCAGTTTAAACTGATCAATTTTGGTTTGGTTTTAACATAAAAGGGGATTTTTTTTTGTTTTTTTGTTTTAACTATGTTTTTATTTTTCCTATTTAACCAAATTGAAAGCAAACAAAGAAAAATGAATTGAACCGGAAGAATACATAAAATATATAGCATATTTTTGTTTAATTTGAAATGGTTCGGTATGATTTTGATTTTTTAGTTTTTACTTTAAAAACCAAAAACTGAATTTCACAAGACTTTTTTTTAAAAAAAATAATCAAGTTAATCAATTTTTTTCAATCAATTTTTTTTAGTTTTCTTAGTTTAATCAATTTTTTTTCTCAGCCCTAATAGAGAACATCGGCAAAGGAAGATGGATTATTTATTGGACTCACTGACTTTTTATACTTGTGAATTTAAAAAATAAATTAATAAGGATTTATTTTTTCAGGAAAAGATTTTCTGAGTTTCATCAAGGTCTATCTCTTTTATAAATGATTGCTTATCCATCAATTGTAAAATCAGGTGTGATGACACCGGTAAAGATTTGGTATCAGTTTATTGTCATTAAACTTTTTTAATCGGAAGTGGTTATGTAACTTCTATACACTAGCCATCTCATCGTGTTTCGTTATAGCCGGAATTATATTTTTTTAATATAAAAAATATTAATTATATATAATTTTTTTATTATAATATAAATTTAGATAAAATAATAAATTTATCCAGAAATTTTATAAAATACAAGTTTTCTATAAAATATATAAATTTTAAATTGATATAAATTTATCTGTTTAGTAAGTTTCAATTAAATAACCAATATAAAATTATCATTATCATTTAAAAAAGCAAGGACATTCATATATCTTAATTATTGAATACATTGTATTAATATTAATTCAATTTAAATTAAACACAAAAAAAATATAAGTTGTAAAAGAACTTGCATTAATCAAATAAAAAAATAATTTTCTATCTCCAAAAAGAAGAAGACATAAATTGAGAATCTATCCTCACGTTATTGTCATTATCATTAATTTAACAGTTAAAATTATTATCAAAATTATTGTCCAAACAGTGAAAATCATTAAATTGCCTCGAAAAATAAAAAAAATATTTTGTCAAAAAAAAAACAATAACTAAAATAATCATTATTATTGTGCAAACAATAAAATTATAAAATTATGTGATCTGAAAATCAGATAAAAATAATAGAAAGCCAAAAAAAAAAGAACAAATAAAAAAATAAAGCAATAATGATTTAAAATGATCACCAAAATAAATTAAAATTTCAGAATTAAACTGAATAAAAACAAAACCCCAATAAAAAAATAAAATAACAAAAATTCAAAACAAAAACCAAAAGTATAAATGAATGAATATGGACAAAAAATAAACATTGTCCAAGAAAAAAAAAGAATCAATATTAAAAAAAATTAAAAGAATAAGTGTCAAAATGAAAAACAATATATATAATTAATTTCAATTGAATGACAAAATTGCAACAAATCAAAACCTTGAGACCGAAAAATAATAAAAGGAATTTTTAAAAATAAAATGCAGTATAACCAACATAAATTAAAATTTAAGAATAGAATATAATAAAAATACAACCTCAACAAAAAATAAAATAAAAACAAAATCTAAAGGCACAAATACATAAATATGAACAAAAAAAATAAACATTGTCCAAGAATGACAAAAAACCAAATGAATTAATAAAAAAAAAATGTCAAAATAAAAAAAATAAAAATATATAATTAATTCCAATTGAAGGATAAAAAATGAAACAAATCAAAACTTTGGGAGCAAAAAAAAAAGGATTTTAAAAAATCAACATAGTGTAATTAATGAATTAATTAAAAGAATAAGAACCGTAATGAAAAATACTATATATGACTAATTTTAATTTGAGGATAAACTTACAACAAATTTAAACTTGCATACCAAAATTATTAAAGGAACAAAAAACAAATCTAAAATCAAAAGATGAATGATTGGTTTCACTGTGCAATAAATCTAGAAATACCATCTATGTCTCATGGAAATTTCAAAATACCCCTGGTCCTAGGGGCTAAAAATTTTCGGTCTTGGGAGCACAATAGTCATTTTATTATTACAATGAATAACGAATTGAGTCTGTGTGAACGGTAACAAAAACTACAATAAAACCGGGATGGGTTTTTATGTTTTAGTCAATAGTTTGTTTGTGGTGTAAAAGGCTACATGAAGAATAATAGTAAAAAATATATAGGCTTGATAAAATGCTTAGCCCGTTTGCTTCTAGACTTGATTCTCTCACATATAATTATGTATTGAGATGAGGTGCATGAGGATCCAACAAGCTACTAAATTTAATATCCATGACCCCAATTGTGTGTGTATGCATGTATATATATATATATATTAGCACTAATATTATTGAATTCAACTATATATTGATCTTGGATGCATTTGAGTTTGACATGATGTCATACCTAATGATTTTAGGCTTGGTTATGTGCTAAGATTGATTGTTTATTTGTCTAATGAGATACCATACATGAAGATGTTTTTGAATTTGAAACCAACCTAAGTTTTAATACATGCAGAGTTAAAAATCTTTAAGATCTTATTTGAGATCCCAAGACCATCTTCTAGTTCTTAACATAGAATGTTAATGATATACAATAATCATTTATAGTATTTAATTTTTTTTTTCAAAGCATTTACTATTCATAGATAAGAATTTTCACTTTTATTTTTAAATAAAAAATCATTTCTCTTATTTATTGCAACCTCAACTTTATCATTAAAAAAACTATTAAATCATTATATTATTTGACAAGAACAATGCATGGCAAAAATAGTATATTGGAAGCATTACTAGCCATGAATCATTGCTATCCATGCACACTGAAGAAGCTCTTTTATATATATTCATAAAATAAAAATATTTTCAAGAAATTCATACAAAAAATAAATAAATTAAAAAGTTGTATAATCAAGTTAACATGTACCGTATAAATTATACCTTGAATTCAAGTTCACTCTTTGCTTTGGAAATAAAAATATGAACACTATAAATAACAGCAGTGCAAAACATCAAATTAAATGAATAGAAGGAAAAAAAATGAACTACACCTTGAATCAACTAAGGTCTATAACGGTGAAGGGAAATGATTTTTTTATTAATATTAGTCTTCAAATTAGTTTGTATAAATCTCAACTAATTTTATGAATTTTAAAATTAATAATCATATAAATTTTTAATCCAGTTTTAAATCTAGGATTACATATAAATAATTTTTTTTAATTTCAAACACTTGGTATTATACCTAATAAGATTTACATGCTTGACTTATTGATAATTCAGGTCATGTTAAGAAATATTTTTTTAATTATGTTAATTTAATCATGTTATTATTATTAAAATAAGAAAAAAAATCCTCAAAAATACGTGTAATTTGTATATTTTGACCAGGGTAATTTTTTTCCATAAAAAACGTTATACAGGTAAAAAAAAGCAGTGCGCACTAAATACGGTACCTGCCACGTGACTTTTCCATGGGAAAAAACTGTTAAAGTGTCTGTATTTTGACCAGAGTCCAAAAAAATCCCAGGGAAAACAACAGACACTGTGTGGAGTGTACATTGTTATACACTCTTTTTTGCAGAGGTTGCCCTACTTGCTTGTCTGTCTACACCAGAGTAGCGGTCCAAAATCTAACATTCGTCAGCTGAAATGACTCTTCGCTTACCAGTCTGAGAAACAGAAGAGAAGCCAAAGCAAGCAAAGGAAGGCAAACAGCACGCTCAATGGAGATTTTTGCCTGAAATAGTTTAGCGTTGAGAAACAATGGATTACGAGAGGATCGAAAAGCCTCAGGTACTTGTTAACTCATCGACATTTTCTTTCTTTAATACTCTCTCTTCACCCAATGTACTTTATTAATTGCCTACAATTTCCTTTTTCAAAAAAAAATAATTCTCTTTTCTCTCAGCCTTTGATCTGTCACACACATTCACGCCACACCCTAGAGTTGTGTTTTTGTTTTCCTGAGAAAAAAGAGAGCTGTATTGCTGATCTTGTTGTGATTCGGGGTGGAAATTAGGGAGGAGGAGGATTGTCGCCAGGGAAGCTGAGAAGTATGTTATTGGGAGTGGAAAAAAGGAGAAATCAACAAGAAGAACTTGAATCTGCTTACGCCTTCAGATCTCAACTTAATCATCTTGATGAAACTGGTAGGCAAAGCGCCCCCCCCTCTTTTTACTCTCTAATATGCCTGTCTGTGATTTGTTTTCCTTTTATTTTGGAAAGGGGTGGGTGGGGTTTAGGCAAGGCCTTAAAGATGTAATTAAGGGATCCAACTGGTTTATGTTTCTGCATTTGTTATTTTATAAGAACGGAAGATTTCAGATCAAACTTGAATCAGTATTTCATAATGTGTGTAGGTGGTAGCAGTTCTGATAATTTCAAAGATGTAGATGTTATCAGTGTTCTTCCCGATTACTTTACTTCAGGGGCAGCTGATTCCAGGTCTGCATCACAGATGCTTGGTGATGGTGGTAGATTGAAGGATCACTCTTTTGCCAATTCAAGAATTAGGAGCCAGGAAGTCCAATCTTTAGATTACGACGATGGTCATGATACTGCAGTTATGCCCTCCTCGATTTTTGACTTTCAGAAGGCTGAGCGGGCCCCACAAAGAGTGCACCTTGCTCCATTCTCAAAACCAGCACCATCGAAATGGGATGATGCCCAGAAGTGGATTGCAAGCCCCACTTGGAACTTGCCTAAAACAGGGCAGGCTCAGGTGCAAGGTGGACAAGGACTGCGGAAGATGGGTAATGTTCTGAGCCGACAACCTTCCACCAAGGTCGTTGTAGAAGTTCCAGAACAAAAGGTGGTTACATTTGAAGAACCGGATACGAAACGGGTTGATACTAGTCAAGCCAAGAAGGAAACTGGTTTACAGAAACTTAAAAGTTGGGAGGCTGATTCATACCCAATAGCAGATTATTATGGCAAGCCTGTGCATATGATTGAGAATTCTGTTGGACAATCAGCTAGTAAGAAATAATTGTTGCTGATTTTGGTTCATATGCTTAATCATGTTCTGCAGTTGACATAGTATTTGTGTTTTTTTTCTTGTTCTGCAAGGAATTTATATTGTGCTCTGATTCACATGTTAGTTGTTAAACGTAGTTGGATAAGGGATCTTGTGAAACCAGTTATAATCCCATGGTATTTTTATTTGATAATTGGGTGGTTCACCCCTCCGAAATACAACATGATTCAATATTCATGCTTTATCAATAATGAATATGGAGGATGGCAGGAGATCTGGCATTGCTTCCCAGGTTTCCTTCTGAACTGTGGTCATTTAATGAAATTTTTTTATTATTCAAATTGCTTTTGACTTAAAGGAGTTGTCTGGGCAGCTTAAAAGGATGTCTATTGCAAACACTGTTTCTCTCCTGTTCTATACGGGTCCTTTCCAGTTTCTATTTGTTCCATTAACCATAAAAATTTGTGGGTGAGAGCAAGAAGGTGGTATGGTTGCACTTTGTCAAGCCTAATTTTAATTTGGTTGGGAGGATGGTTCCGATTTCAATATCTCACCTAAATTATTTTTCCAGGTTCCATAACAAATTCTCCTAAATTCGAGTTGTATTTGGCTTTATGATGTGACGATTGCTAGAGATGAAGGGTGTAGCCTCTCTTTTTTTTCCTAATAAGTTTTTGGTAGAAACTGATAGATTAAATAATCTTCTATAGTAAATTGATTTTTTTTTCCGTTTCAGTACAAATATGAAAATACAGAAAAAACCAAAACTAGTATTACAGCTGTAGAAAGTCCGAAAAGTGTTGGGGTTTTATATCTTCGGTTTTTATGTTAACATCCTTAAGCATAGAAGAAAGTATTGTTGACATTTATTATCTCATCCATGCATACTCTTGTACCAAATAATATTTGAATAACGGATGTCATATTCTTTTTGTTTTTTTCTTGCAGTCAATCTCAGCAGGCATGATTCATCTTTGGCCATGCACAGTGCAACTACATTTATTCCGCCTCCTTCAACTGCTAGGTCAGTATCAATGAGGGATATGGGTACGGAAATGACTCCTATTGCAAGCCAAGAGCCTTCTAGGACAGGAACTCCAGTGAGGGCCACAACACCAATTCTTAGTCCAACTTCTTCTAGGCCATCAACTCCTGGCAGAGCTGCACCAGATTCGTCTCCATCAAATCCTCTCAATGACCATCTAAATTCAAACAAGGAATTGTCTGAAAAGGAGCTACAAATGAAAACCAGAAGAGAAATAATGGTTCTGGGGACACAGTTAGGTAAAAAGAACATTGCAGCCTGGGCTAGCAAGGAGGAGGATAAGGATGCATCCACTTCACTGAAAACTATAGGAGCTGATCAACTGGGTAAAAAAGTGATTGAAACACGTGCAGCAGCATGGGAGGAAGCAGAGAAAGCCAAGTACATGGCCAGGTATTTTTCACTGAAAACCATTGATTAAAAATTTCCTTTCCTTCACTTTTTGTCCCCTCTTATGTTTTTGTTACTGACCTAACATGACATCCTTAACATATAAGCACACAGCATACTATGCATGCATTTTAAGTTTTGAAACTTGACATGGTATAAATTGGTCAACATAATGCTATCCAGTAAGTTACGTAACATGACTGATCCTCACCCCTTTACATGACATGGCATAGCTTTAGTTATACCATAGAAATTAGGTGGATGTATTTCTGTTGGACAACATAGAAATTTGTGGAATATCTTAAATGAGGTTTAGGTGAAAGAATAATTTGGTGACATCCAATGTGATATGCTTTGCTTATTCCAGAAGAAGCAATATGGTTCCCTAGTAGAAAGTATATGCTATGCTTCCCTAGTAGAAATACGTATGGGATAGATAATGTTTGCCAAGCAAGGAAATAGATTTATCTGAAAAGTTTTCACTTTTCCAGTCCAGTCTGCTAGATTTTCTGGCCATTAATCTATGTAAAGGACTCAAGTACTTTTACTAGGTTAATACTTGCTTAGTAATTTTCAATATGCGGTCTGAAGAGAAATACTTGCAATTCTTCAGGTTTAAACGTGAAGAGATGAAAATTCAAGCATGGGAGAATCATCAAAAAGCAAAAACAGAAGCCGAGATGAGGAAAATTGAGGTATTTGATAATTTCTTATGCTCTATTTGATAATTCTCTTTTACCTTTAGAAAAGTTGGCCTAGAAGTGTAGGAAAGGGAAAGATGCTGGGTGCATAAAAATTCATGGAAGCCTTCCTTCTAATATAAGAAATTGTAAGCATATGCTACTGAGATTTGAACATCTTGAAGATCACCAAATTTGGTGATGTTAACTTAAAGTGCTGTTATGTTTAGAATTGTAATATAAATGTTTTCTCCAGAACTAGGCTACTTTATTAAGTTCATCATGTTATACTGCTTTCTTCTTATTGATACTTTGATGTAGGCAAAGATCTCGAATTGCAAAGTTGCACATCTGAAGTGGTTTTCAGCAACCAAAGATGTAGCACATGTTTAGAAAGTATAGCTTTGCCTTGTTTGATTTTTTTGTGTGAGAGGAAGGGCATAAAACATGTTGAGATGGGAGTGGATCTTTTATTGGATGTTGGATAAGGAACTTCCAATGCAAGTTCAAGAGTTTGGCTTGCAACCATTTGAACTTGGGAGAGAAGATTTTGATTTTGGGAATCAAAAGAGCAGGTGGATTGATTTGACACAGTGCAGTGACAGCCAAATTCCCTTAAAAGTTTGTGTTTTGATAACTTATAGATCCGTTGCCCCCCTCCGGTATATATTGTGGAACTTGCTCTGAAAACAAATGAAGGGCTGCAAATTGTTTCAGTCCCCACGACATCCTATCTGTTTGCTATAGAAGGTGTGCTGTTCATATATCACAATCACAGTAAGCATGTGGGATAGGTGCAGCAAGCTATGGTAGTGCATTTATTATGATCTGAAGCATGCGGATAGGTGATATGTTTGGAGTGTGGTGTTTTTGCACCTCTCTGATTCTCCTTGATGTGACTAGTAGGAAAGCAGTAGATTGGTACAATAAGCATTTGACAAGTAGGTGCTTGAATTTTACTCTAGTAATTTCTACACATCCTTGAAGTGTCAACAATGTTTGTGTGGGAGCGTGCATATGATTATGTATTTGTTTGTGCATGGCGTGTGGCGTGTGGTCTGTGTCGTTTTACAAATTTCTGCTCAACTGTATCTGGTGCAGTGAGATATGTGGGAGCCTGTATCAAGCATCCCACTAACATTAGTGGTGGGCTATGCCTCTCTTTTTATTCATTTTTCTAGCTACAATTTCTTATAAATCAATCTTTCACATTTCAATATCATTATGTGAAGATAGGATCCCAGGATGTTTGCAAACTGATTTTCTTATGTTGCCCTGAATGGCCTGTGCACCATGGCAACTGATACCGAAGCATATTGAGAATTGATTTCCTAATTCTTCGTTTCTAATTGTTTTTAAGTCCACTGTGATGAGCATGGCCTCTATGTTATAGTTCTCGAGAATTCCAAGTTTGCCTAACTCATGCCTAGGAGTTTTCAGAAAAACCTTGTATTAAATTTGTCATGGACCCTTTCAAAAAAAATCTTGTAGCTTCAACACTGCCTTTAACTGCTGTAGATACAAGAACTCATCTCATTGGGAAGCAAATATGTTAATTCCAATGTTATTTCCTTTGTCAAATCCTGACTCTTCTGCGTTCAGGTTGAGGTTGAAAGGATAAGGGGGCAGGCTCAAGATAGGCTCATGAATAAATTAGCAGCAACAAGGCACAAGGCTGAGGAGAAGCGAGCAGCTGCAGAAGCCAAGAGAAACAGGCGAGCTGCAAAAACTGAGCAACAAGCAGAGTATATTCGTAGAACTGGTCGTGTGCCTTCCTCATTTACCCTTTGCGGTTGCTGTGGTTGAAAAGCCTGAAACACATTACTCAAGTGAGATGGTCTTCACTTTTCAGATTTTTTGTTCTAACCCCCCCCCCCCCCCCCCACGTCATCTTGCATCCCTTGTACACAGGAGCCAGTCCTTGAAAACTAAATGTTTTTTTTCCTACTTTTATCAGAGTTTTTTTCAATTTTCCAACAATCGGAACAGAATTGTAATGGAACTAGTAAATCTAAAATGAAGTGTTCCATGATTGCTCTACTTACTTCCATCTCTCTCTCTCTCTCTCTCTCTCCCTCCCCCTCTCCATTTACTCTGATGTCCTCAACGGCCGGTATTTATGATCTGATCTTCTGAGTAAACTAATGGGTTTATTTCCTTAATTCCCCAACTGCAGAGTTATGAAAGCACTCCTCTCCATTTAAAATTTAATTACCACCTCATAAAGTTGTCTTGGATTCGTTAAGAGGAGCTCAGTGCTTGGGATGAATATCTCTGATCTTTAGTCAGAGTTGGTTAAGCTTCACTGCCAACTTCACTTTACGTTGTACCAAATAATTTGAAAATAAATCCTGGTTATGTTTGAAAAGATATTCAAAAATGAAACAGCAAATGAGATGAAAGCCTAAAGAGTATATCTGTCGTTGTATAGTTTTGAATTCAATACCTTAGCAGCTAGCACACAGCAATTATTGCTTAAAATTTGATTTAAAGGATTACCTAGTAGTCAATGACTTCCAGTTGATATAAAATCTTCATCGTGCGTTTATTGAATTGGAAACATTCCTTACTTTTCAGTCACCGTGAAGGACTTTTTTTTATCAATCTCTTATGAATTTTGCTGACTTTGTGTAAAAAACAATTGCAACTTGCATGGTATTAACAGAAAAATGAACGGAATATAACAGGAGAGGTCTTCATCGAAACCTGAAAGGTTGAGATTAAAAAGAAAAAGAAAAACCAGTGTCAATAAAAACAATCATTAAGTATCTTAGTCGATGAGTCCCAGCTAGCACAACCGCCATTGTTTAACCCGGCGCTTTCTTACTTCCGTTCTGGTTTGTCCTACACAAGCAAGGACTCCAATCGATCTCTTCCTCCTCCTCCTCTTCATCACTCTGTTTTGTCAGAGAAGAATAAGAGACTGCTTGCTTTGAAGAAGAAAGCCTCTGGACTTTCAACTACATTACGGCACGGAGATTTGATAATGAGAACACGCCATTGACTGCTCTGGCTTTTTTCAGCTCTTACTCTGTTGAGACTAGTAATCTTTATTCCTCCAACTTTTATACTGCAATGTTGATGGCGAGTTCAGATGATGAAACTCATCAACTTGAGAATACATATTGTTGAATGCACACATAAATAATAACTATCCTGCATTGAGAAATAATGAGAAAAGAGACCTGTTTATATACAAGATGGAAGGCATATCTATCTTGATGTACAAGCTCTCATGCACGTAGGCATGCCTCTGCCTTCATTGGTTTTGGTTGTTTCTGTGCTCCTTGCACCCCTCTGTCTAATCAGATCTCTGTACCAACACAGAAACCTGTTTTTTCTTCTCCCAACAAAATCAGACCATTACTCTTCAGGGCCAAAGGCACCAGTGAGCAGCTTTTTCACCCACTGTTTAGGTGCCTGTTAGAAAGAACCCCGGTCTTTTCAAGATCTGAGGCTATTTTTCCATTGTTGCTGTCATCCGATCACGTAATTCGTTTATATGATATTGAGTTTTATGCATGACATTGTTAAATGAAGGTTGTGTGTCACTGACGAGTCCAGGAATTGCTGTCTGCTCGTCATCGCTAAAGAAAATGCAGAGGGAAATGTGAACGCTAGATGTCTTTGTCTGTGATGCATGCCATGTCTGTGTGTGTGTGAATGCTCCAGTCACTTGCATGTAAATAATTGATTGCAATTGCTACTCAAATAAAAATTTGGAATAAATCGGCAGCCCAGCTGGCAACTATACAGGCTTTAATTGGACAGGAGGTTAGAGCTCCATGATATTGTTGTGTGAATGTGGTAAAAATTGTTTTTTAAAATATTTTTAGTTTAAAAATTTATTAAAATAATTTTTTTATTTTTTTAAATTATTTTTAATATTGTCACATCAAAATATCTAAAAACACCAAAATATTTCATTTTAAATAAAAAATAAAATATTTTTTAAAAAATATTTTTGAAACGCAATACTAAAAAATCCATTAATTTGGTGGTTTGGTACCAAAAGAGATTAGATAATATTTATTTGCTTATTGTTTGGAACTAATGTTTTATATAATTTGAATGCTTTGAATTTAATTTTTTTATATATAAAAAACATAATATTTTAATTTATTATAGAAATTATTTTAATTTATTTTTAAATAAATAACTGATACGAATGGTTATTACATCTTCTAGCTCTATTATAAATCGATAAAAAGATATCAGTCCAACACGTGGATCCAATTTTGAGAAAAAAAATGCAAATAATCTTGGAATTAAATTATTTTTTTAAAAAAAAGACAAAAATACGAACAGGTGCTATAAATAGATATTGTGGAATATATAATTCATCCTTTAATTTTCTTTTAACCAATAGGAAAAGAAATGTCTTGAGATGAATCAACTTTCACAGAAGCCTCTTTTTTTTCTGGGTCCTCTCTGCCTCCCGAAGTCTTCGGTTATAATAGAGTTGTCCTTGAGACAGTGTTAAATTTTTGAGTTTTTTTTTTTTATATATATATACATATATTGAACGGGAGAATAAAAAATTAATAATTATATTGCTAGAATATTTTTTTAAAAATAATAATTTAATTATATGATTTACCCCTATTAATTGTATAATTAATTATATAATTAAACTACACATAAAATAATTACATTATATTTAAAATAATATAAAAAAATAACTCTCCAAAATAATTTTTATTATTAAAATATATATTAATAAAAAAATCATATATATATATATATATATATATATATATATATATATTATTGGAAAAACCATTTTAGAAATGTTGATATCCAAAATAGCTTTCGACATTTTACTCGCTCGAAGGAGATGAAACCCACTTCCCCCGGAGAACCGCAAGCTCTGTTAGAGCTATACTTGGCACTGGACGTGAAATGAGTGTCCGGAGCAAACCTTCTGAGGTCATCAAGTCTTCTTACAAGACCCGGAGCAACAGAATAGAGCCACGTGTGAATCCTATCATAAGAGTGCTTGCCCATTGGCGATGGGGAATCCAAGAAATTTACGGAACACAAGCATTCAAAATTCAGCCAATCTATCTTTGGTTTTATCAGATTACTAATGTATATAATTTTAGAATAGGAGTTTAGTTTTCGTTTATTTTGAGTGTTTGTTTTTTAAATATATTAAAATATTATTTTTTATATTAAAAAATAAAAAATAGCAAAATATTTTAATTTTAATTTAAAATAAAAATAAAAATAAAAATAAAAATAAAAATAATCAATATTACTGCAGTGTGAAATATCCCTATGTCATTTTAAAAACTAGGGACGGTACCACACATGTTTTGATTTTGAGTGGTGCATGGCACCCTTTAAATTTTTAAATTATAGAAATCAAATATTTGCTCCTCGCCCTTGTAATTTTGATGACACTCCATTTTTAAATTTATAGATTAATTTTAGATTATATTATTTAGTTGAATTTTAGATTATATTATATGAAAATAATTTCAACATGACTCAATTATTTTAATTGGTCTAAAAGCATCATAGTTGATTAGTAAGAAAAAATATATAATGATGAATTTGAAAATAAACAATGAAATTGACTAAAAAACTCTTGGCCCAATTTCAAGCATAGAATAAAGGCGTATTTGATATTGTCTTTCAAAAATATTTTTGAAAAAAATTGAAATTTTTTTATTTTTGTTTTAATTTAATTTTTTGGTGTGTTTAGATCATTTTTATATGCTGATATCAAAAATAATTTTAAAATAAATAAATAAAATTATTTTATTGTATTTTTAAACAAAAAAATAATTTTAAAAACAAATTCAATCACTCTTCCAGATAAATACCAAGTTCATGACAAACTATATGGAACCATGCCTTGATCTAATCAACTTGATTGATTTATAAACAATTTTATTATCTTGTAAAAAAAATAGAGAAACAAATGATGAAACTAATGGAAAAAAACACTTTTGACTTAACTCTTTATTTAAATCGAGAAACAAATGATGAAAGAAATGAAACTCGTGTTTAAAATTAAACTGTATATAAATTATTTTAATACCATCTAATTAAATTGATTAATTCAAATATAGCTCAAACGACAATTAATAAAATCTAATAATGAAATTAAAGGATAAAAATAAATGAAATAAGTAAATTGGCAGTCGATTTTATAAAATAAAACTCTACCTTTATTTAAAAAATGAAATTGAGATATCAAGGATAAGAAATGCTATCAGGGAAGAAACGCTGGCATTTTCCATAAAAATGGTATGCAAAAGTTCAATTTGACCCCTCATATTTTAATTTCCCTTTCATATCCTTACTTTCATGTTATTATGTCTTGATTCTAAATTTTATGTTTGTCATATTTTATTTTTTTAGTACCTGTTTGAGAGTATAATTAATTTTTTTAAAGTATTTTTTATTCAAAAATATATCGAAATGATATATTATTTTAAAAAATATCTTTAATATCAGCACATGAAAATGATATAAAAACATCAGGAAAAATTAATTCAAAGTAAAAAATAAAAAAAATTAATTTTTCAAAAATATTTTTAAAATACAATGTCAAACACTTATTTAATATGAGAAATAAAAGAGAAAATCATTTAAAAAGTTTAAAAGAAAAAATATTTTCAGTCACAAGATTTTAATTTCCAATAACTTTGATTTTGATGGGTATCAACTTGTCTTGAAAAAAATAGCTTAATGAATTTTCACCTTCAATAGCACTAGAAAAAAGAATATAAATTCAAAAAATAAATATTTTTTAGTTTAATTTTTATTTTATTTTTCTTGGACATATTTGAAGACAATTGAGCTTTCTATAATAACTTTTATATGATTTAAAATAAAAAATAATTTTGCTTTATTCAATCAATATAGGTCGCTTTAAAATCAAATTCTTGTGGATGTTTATTTCAATCATCCATACAATCACACTACTTGTAAAATATATATGTTTTTTTTTATTCAAGAAACGCAATTATAAAAAAATAAAAACTAGACTAAAAAAATACATTTTATATATATATAAATTACATCATTTGAATTATTAAAAATATTTAATTTGATATTATGACTTAAATTGTTTGAGCTCTTAAAAATATTTATTTTTATGATCACAAAAATTAATAAAAATATATCTCGAATAGTGCTCGGGTATATAGCTAGTTATTATTCGAAAATGTCAAAGTAAGATATATAAAATTGACTTGTAAAACGACAACGTATCCTATATTATCTTTTTGTTTGATGAGTAAATTTGGACGACCGCACATGTTAATTACTTAATTGTAATTTTTTTATCAATAAATAAATTGAAAAAAAGAAAAAAGAAAAAAAGAAAGCGCAAGGGCAATCTGGTTTCTCAAGTAGAGCCACCAATAAATACTACTCTACTAGAGCCACACCACACAGCGTGCACGCTCGTTCCCATCCACCGCCCTCTCCCTCTCAAGACTCGCCCTTTTTTCTGTTTCTTGTGCTGAGGCGGCTCTTCTCACACCACACCCATTTTCGTCTCTGCTTCTTTTACTTTCTAGTAATAAATTATAATCACAATCTCCGTTGCAAATAAGGATTCTTGGAAGATCGCCTCTCGCTCTCTATGTATTTAGATTTATTGTTACTCGCGCGATCCACTCCCATCTAGAGCTGCTGCATGCTGGTTTATCGATCCGCAAGCGATTATTTTGATCCTGAGAAAAAACAATATCAACAACAAAGAAGAAGAGAACCGCCATGGTTGCGGCCACCCAACCACCACCACCATCACTTGCACCTGCTGCGTCCACAAAGACATCCGCCGAAGAAGAAGCCTTGAAAAGGAATACTGATTGTGTATACTTTCTTGCTTCTCCTTTAACCTGCAAAAAGGTTAGCTTTTCCTCTTTTCTTTTTCGCATTTCCCAATTAATGGTTGCTGATTTTTAGGGATCTGATTATTAGGGTTACAGATTCACGATTCACTTTTCCTTCTTTACAATTGTTTTTTCCTTGGGGGTGGGGTGAGGAAAAACCCTAATCAATTTAATGAATATATTTTGTCAATCCAGATCTCTTCTTTTTAAGATCATCGCATGACTTGTCTTGTGTTCTTAAATCCATCCGTCCACTGTTCAACTAGTCTATAATTATGATTCTCCTTGTAGTTTTGTTTTGGTTTCTTACTCATCCGTTTTGGGTAACTCATACGTTGCCTGTTGGCTGGGCTTCCTCCAAGAATGCTAATATATAAAAAATAACTTGTAACAGTGACAGTGATAGTGTTTTCGGTAATTGGCATGTTTTTAGGGTCTTTATGACGAGTTCATTTTTTCAGACTTGCTTCAAGAATAGTAATCTTTGCCAGGCTTCGGGTAAAGTTGGCAAGTTGTGCTTTATGTCTATTTATCAAATCAATATTATTCATGTGTACGCTGCACCAAGTTTTGATGTTTTATGATCTCGGTGGTTTTTAGAAAGAGTGGATTCTTGATTTTTTCACCTTCTTTAGAATTTGATTTTTTTATTTAGCTGAAGCCCCTTGTTCTTTGTTTCACCAGGGAAGTGACTGTGAGTATCGCCACAGTGAATATGCCAGGGTTAATCCCAGGGATTGCTATTTTTGGTTGAATGGCAATTGCTTAAATCCCAAGTGTGGGTTTCGTCACCCAGTAAGTCTTTTTTTTCCTTGCATAGTTTTGATGTTATGGTCTTCTTGCTTAATTTGTTTCATGACCCATTTAGCTAGCGGGAAGCTTTTTAAATTTTGCAAGTTTGTCTTTGATTAAATTGTTAAATCTGGTCTGCTACTATCTAATATCAACTCTCTCATTTCAGCCCCTTGATGGCTTGTTGGGCACCCAAACAACAGCCGCAGCCTCTGCTGGATCTTCAATGCCGCCATCACATGCTGCTGCTGCTACAGCTACAGCTGCCACACATGCTCAACACAATTCAGGAAAACAAGGAGTCCTCTGCATTTTCTTTCAGCAGGGAATATGCTTGAAAGGTGACAGGTGTGCTTTCTCCCATGGACCAAATCATGCCAGCAATAGAGTTTCTCAAACAATGGCACTTACCCCTGGTACTGAGCCCCCACCTCCAAAAAAGGCTTTTGGTGGCCTTCAAAAGTGTACTCAAGAGCGGAAGCTTCCTCAAGTGAATTTATCAAAGGCTGTTGAAGCATCCACTGTAGTTAAACCTTTGTCAAAAGCTGAAATTGCTTCAGCAAGAAATAGTGCTGGTGTTGCAAGGAATGTAGTGCCACCCAAAAGCATGGATGATGAAGTTCCTAGATATAAAGCCTTGAATCTTCCTCCCGAGGTCAATGGAAATTCAAGTCGTTCCAATCGGCTGCATCTGTCACGGGTAGCAGATGATCATGTTATCCAGAATGGGAAGGAAGCTGACGAGTATTTGAGGGAGTCATCTCCAGGTTTTGATGTTCTTGTGGACGACGAGTTGAGGGGTTCTGATTATTTCCATGGTGAAGATCAATTTGGAAGAACAATAGGTCATGAAGGGAGGAACTTGAGCTCTGTTGATGAATATGACATGGGCCATTCTGCTGATTACAGCTCATTGCCTGATGATCAAGAAAGGTATGGTGATCCACGAGGCTCTGATCCCTATGAACATATGCAAGGGCAGCATGCTTGGGAGCAGCACAGGGTGTTGCCTGAAAGAATGCTAGTGGCACCAGCACATCTGGAAAGGCGAGGTCTCTCAAAAGCTGATAGCCCTGAGCACATTGAAGGATCAGATTTGCGTTATCTTTTATCAAAACAAAGGAGGGCTAACGGCTTGAGATCAGTTGTTAGTAACGATTTTGTCCCAGGCAATCATGTCCAGGAGCGAGATTACCGGGGTTCTTCACGAAGGGACTCTCATCACTCCCTCTCACATGAGAGCTCTGTTAGTAGTCGTCTTCGTGGTAGAATAACGCTTCCAGGAGGATCTTCCAATGGAGGTAATGACTTGCATGTAGAAAGGGAAATTGACAGGGGCAGGAATCGGGGAAGATTGTCACCAGTAAGGTCCCTGATCTCTTCCCAACAAGGGAGATTCCGGGATAGAATGAAAGCAAGGGTGGAAGAGGATTACATTGAGGGGAGAAATTTTAGGGGTCCCCAAGTGAGAAGAGAATTAATAGATGATAAATGTACTAATTTTGCTGCTCCTAAAAGCCTTGCTGAGCTGAGAGGTGGGAAAAATGCAGAGGGTAAATTACAGCAATCCCTTGGAAAGCGGAAGTGCTTGGAAGATCATCCACCATCTGATGTTGATCTGTCATTTGATGGGCCAATGCCTCTTAGTGAGATTCTTAAGAGAAAGAGAGGTGGTGTAGCTGCAGCTTCTGGGAGCAGATTATCATCTGTTATCGAGGACGACAATACTCGGAAGGAAAGCAAGCAAAGCCTCATCAACAAGGCAGTTGCAGAAACTCAAAGTGGTTCTTCTTCTTCTGTATTAAAGGACAATGACAATAGCAATTTGCTAAAAAATAAAGAATCCAAGTTTGCCACTGATGATGCCCTTGGAACAGAAGGGGAAAACATTGAAATTGTTCATAGACAGTCTTCTCAGCTACCTAATCCAAATGAGATTGAGACTGAAGATGGGATGATTGCTGATGATGGAATGGAAGATCACGAGTATGAAGGTGATGATCAGAGGGATGGTGATTATGAATATGAGCAGGTTGATGAAGGAGATTACAATTATGAAGAGGGTGAAAATGTAGATGAAGATGAATATGAAAACGAAGATGGAGATGACTTCGCCAAGAAAATTGGTGTATTGTTCTCATGAAGGAGGAAAGATCGTTAAGGAGCACCAACTGCCTTTTGCTCTAACTGTGGGTTTTTGACGACCTTGTTAGGTTCTTCGGATTTGAGTAGGGGGTAGTTGCCACGAGTTTATTTTTCCTTGTGGAAGTAAAAGTAGAGATATCGAGTTCTTTTCTTGTATTAAGTGCAAGAAACTCGTTTTATTGTATTTAAAACTCTGATTGAATGAGAATTTTGCTTGTGCTTGGAGCATTTTACTTAGCTTGCAAAGCCATGACCTGTAACAGTAGAAAATTAATAATAAAACTGGTACTTTATTCTGAAATTGTTATTTCCGGTTGCTTTATATAATTTCAAATCTCTATTTGGTGAGTTGATGAATTTTTCGTTTCTGCTTTGAGGTAACTATCGCTGTAATGAACTGCTTCGACGGAGTGGAAATGAGATGGTTCAGGAAACAAGACCCAAAACAAGGGAAGGGAAAGTGAGAGGGCTCGGAGCAGATTTCTTTACGATTTTTTTCTTGATGATTACTGGGTTTGAATTTTGTTGCGCAATATCGTCGCTTGGTGGATGTTGTTGGTGGATGCATTTGCCTCATTATTTCATTCTGTCCCTCCTGGTTTGGTCTACGCACCATTGTCAACCTGCGTGGCACATCTTTTAACTCAAGAAACGATGATTGCTGGATCTGGTATTGGCCGGCTTGAAAGGATTTCGTATTCTGCTCAAGTGGTTGTAACTTGTTACGTCAGCTTTTCTTGCTTCTTTGTTTCAAACTAGCCATCCTTTTATTGCCTTTCCTCCAGGACCTGCTTTTTGTTCTTTTCTCTCTCTTGCCTTTTAAATTGCCTGGTATTTTCATTTAATAAAATAGTTTCTCGTCTCTTGCTTCTCACGTATTATTTAAAAATAATGACATTTGAAGTACTTTACTTTTTCATTTTTTACTGATTTTTAACAGATTATTAATTAATTGTTATTATTATATTTATGCTTAAAGGAAGCCCTCTTTCATGGTACAAATATGATGACCAATTTGCTTTTTTGCTTTAAGCTTTGTTGCACAGAAAAAATTCTTTTTTATCTTGTTTTAATATATGTAATTTGTTCTTTTATATTTTAGTTTTTATTTTTTGGTTTAGTTTCAAACTCCTTTAATTTCTTTAGTCCTTGATGATGATTATTATTTGTTCATATTTATATATTTATACTTGCAATTTTAGTTTTTAATTTTTACTGTTATTTATTTTTGTATTAAATACAATTTGTATTAAAGAACAAAATAAATTAAGCTTTGATGATATGAAATGAGAATAGAACTCTCTTTTATACATATATAGTGAATATTCTGTTGTTAATGATATTTTATATATTTTTAGTTTAAAGTGATTTTTATTTTGAAAAAAAAATCAAATATTTTTGTAAGATTTATTCTTGATATTATTATAATAAAAGTATTTCAAAATATTAAGATTAAATTAATTTGAGATTACAAAAATCTTAGTTTATTTTTTATATATATATTTTAATGTATTGATATTAGACAAATATCAAAATATATAATTTGATTAGCATATTTTACGAAAAAATACTTCAAAAATAATCGCTATCATTATCCAAATAAAATGAATACATATATATAAAACTAAATAATTGAAAGTTTTTTAGCCAAACAGGAAAAAAAAAACCATTAAGTTAGATGTGTTTGATAGTCTAACAGTATCTTATAAAGATAATAATACTAATTTGGCTTTTGTACAAACATGAACTACCTAAACACCCTTTGAATCGGGGAAAAAACCGATATCAAAATATCATTTTACCTTAGCATCAATGTTTTATTTGTTTTTTTCTGAATGTATTTTAATAGTTATACTGTATACCCAAACATAAGAAATCAAATATGCTCTCACTACCAGCACACTATTTTTGCCCCATTTAAGGGTAAAAAAGTGAATTTACTATGCATGACCAATGCACAAAACCAAAAATATCTTTGACCCTTCTTCATTTTATTATTTGTTTTTAGGGGTAAATTAATAGTTTTATTGTGAAAAAAATATGGCAAAGACAAAAACACCCTCCAACAATCAAACAATGTCAACCGGTCCCAAGAAAAAGTCAAAAATACCCCGAGACCAAGAGTTAAATATTAATGTACTGATATATTATACTATTACATTCTACAATAATATGAATGTACCGCTACAGTGCTTAAGCGATACAGTTTAACTTGTTTTTTAATAATTGAATTTTTTTTATTGTAGCCGATACTGTGCAATGTAATTATTATATTTTTAGAAAATATTCTTTATTTTTTTAATACCTGATATATTTATCACTTTATTCTTGGTTTATTTAACACCATTTTTTTTCTTTTCTTTTTTTATAATATTTCTGTAGCTCTCTTTTTTATTCTCTAGTTTCTTTTGAAAAAAAAAGTTATTTTTCATTATTTATACTTTTAATATTTATTATTGTACACTTCACATATCTATAGAATTCTTTTTGTTCTTATTTTTATTCCTTTGTGATTTTTTCATTATATATAACTAAAAATAAATGGCGTTTTACTATAGCAATTGCAACATTATCATATTTTTATCATGTTAAAAATTAATTTGAGATTTTACACTAATCTATTATATGTAAGCATTAACTTTTGTTTCCCAACACATTCATTCTTTTGCGTTAAAAAAAAAAAAATCATTCTTCCCGTAGGGAGACGAGTAGAATAGAAGCGTTAAAACTTTTTTTTATTTATTTTTTATTATTATAGTCACAAATAATTCTTGATTTTTTTAATTAGATGCATGTATAAACTTTTCAATTTATAGTTAGATTTTTATTTCGTCAAAAACAATGCAAAAGCTTGCATAACCATTTTTCTGTAACCAGCTAACCTCTCATTCTTTCCCCCCCGGCAAGCTTATATGACCCATTGCAACAAAATAACCCCGAAATAAACACCAGCAACAACTGCCAAAAATATCTGTTAATAGCATCCGGGGAGACCCAATAGACCCCGGGTTATAACTTTCTGCAATTCAGGTCTTGGGCAGGAGGCTACCGAAACCCATTAAGGTTTAGGACTAGTTGCTAAAACTTGACCCAAGAAGGGAGGTCCTCCGTTCAAATCCTACCCTTGGAACTTCCCCAATAAGCTATCGTCCTCAATTTCTGGCCTGATCTCAAGCTATGCAGGCCATGCTGCTAGCACTTGTATATAAATAATCAAAAATCAAGAAGAAATAAATAATTCATATCAGGCATTCAGGATTACACAGACTACACGCGAACAACTCTTTCAAAACACAACAATTCCAAGCCCACTCCTTGATCTCGTGCAAGAAAACATGTGCATGGTACTCACAAGGTCCAGGCAGGAAATCCAGTGGCGCAAATATTCCACGCTGTAAATTGCTCTCCTACTCGATAATTGAGACATTTTCCCACGTGGGAAAAAAAACTGAAAACACAGCTAGTTACAGAATCTGATCTATTTCCAGAGCTTCCGCAATGACATGTTCTTCTCTGTCTCCTTCTTCATGACCTTTGCTACAGCCATCTCAAAATCTTCTTGTGTAACATGGACCCTCCTCTCTCTTAGAGCAAACATTCCAGCCTCTGTGCACACCGCCTGTGAAAGCATAACAAGATGCAAGCAAACATCATACAGTCACAATTTAGTCAAAGCTGCTTGTGCATCTGTAGAGATGTTCTGTTTCATGATACATATAAAAAACACCTTTTCCCCCCACCAATTTCACCAGGGGCATTCAAAGAAACATTACCCAAAACAGTAAGTGGTAAATGGAGAAGAAATGAAACTGTGTATCACAATAACAAGTTAAGCAGTTTTGATCGATTTATCCCCATTCCCTTTCTTATCTTTGTTTCTTTTATTTTATTTTATCTCATTTACTGAAATAAAATAGAGCTTCAATTCTCTGTCATATCTTTCCAAATATTACCTAATTGCTCCCAGAGATCTACAATTTTCTAATTACTTAAGCATTTAGAGCAATAAATATAAGAGGCATGAAAGGATCTGATATAGTGAGAAAAATACCTTGAGCTCTGCACCGGATGCCCCATTCATCTTCTCAGCTATCTTCTTCAAATCAATCCCACGCATTAAATTCATCCTTCTTGAATGGATTTTCACAATATCAAAACGTGACTGCATATTCATTACCCATTGCATCACTCTTTATGAAAGGGAATAAGCAAAGAAAACAGTTAAAACATATGAAAAATATACATACATCTTCGTTGGGATTTGGAAATTCAATCTTCCTGTCAATTCTTCCTGGCCTAAGGAGAGCTTGATCCAGAATATCAATTCGATTTGTAGCCATCAAAACCTGTTAAAACATTTTCCATAAAAGGTAGTGAGTAACATGAATAACTATGTCAATACCTTGCAAAGTTTCCCCCTGTTTGTTCTATTTCCTTCTGAATGTACTCCAGTACCTTGATCTTATTTGATGCTTCAAATCCATCCAGCTGATTGAGAAGCTCCAGCATAGTACGTTGCACCTCACTGTCACCATTGCCACTGCCAGATTCCATTCGAGCTGATCCAATACTATCAATTTCATCCATGAAAATGATTGATGGAGCATGCTCTCTGTGACAAAACCATCAACCCAGAAACCATACCAAGATATAAGATGTGAAACGTGATAAGCAAAAAGATTTGAGCAGCATAACATAAGGCTATAAAATAACAGGTAAATGGTGATCAAAATTAGGCTACAACTAAGCATTTGAAATGTAAGAAATTAGAGCATGTGTGATGACCAACTCGAGAGAAAAAAATGTTAGAATATTTCTTTCAAATGGATCATTGTTTTCAAAATCAGAATGGTAACTTTATTTCTCCCAAGCTGCTACTTTCTAGAACAGAGGCATAAGGAGTTGTGCTTGGTATGCCAGAATTGTAATTTGACTCATGCCACAAACATATTTAATCAGGCAACATGGCCCCTTTTCCTGATTATGGTTTCTTTCTTAAAATAGTGAGCCCTACTGCCTTCTATCACAGCAATTGAAAGTTAAAGATGGGCGGAACTTAATCATATATACTTCATGGAAAGGGCCTTAAAACACTAAGAATCAATTGAGCGTGGAACACAAGTAGAAAAAGAGACGGACCTTGCCATAACAAAAAGCTCTCTCACCATTCTAGAGCCTTCTCCAATGTATTTCTGAACTAATTCAGAACCAGAAACCCTGATGAAAGTACAGTCAGTGTGATGAGCCACTGCCCTAGCCAGTAGAGTTTTTCCTGTACCAGGAGGTCCATAAAGGAGAACACCCTATGACATGAGGGAGAGAGACAGATAGAGATTTAATCCAAAATCCAAGTACATCAAAGGCATGAATTAACAGATGAAAAAGACTTAATGACATAATACCTTTGGTTGAGCAATTCCAAGACTCTCAAACAATTCAGGGTGTTTGATTGGAAGTTCAATGACCTACCAAGATGTCAAGAAAAAGTAACAAAAAACATGAGAAAATCAAAAACCTAGAATGGATGCTATAATCACAGACCAAGAAAATCCTCGGACGGAACCAAAAACAAATGAATATACAAACCTCTTTAATCTCTTTAATTTGTTGATCAAGGCCACCAATCATGTCATAGGTGGAATCTGGAACCTTTTCAACCTTCATGAGATTGACCAAAGGATCCACTTTGCTTGGCAAGATCAAGTGAAGAACATAGCTATCATTGCGAAGGGCAACCCTTGTTGATGGAGTGATCTTTGTGATGTCAATACTTTTATCAATATCAACAACATACTTCCCCTCTGGATGAACCTAAAAAAAGGCTAGTTAGTTTTATGTATACGTTAATAACACATCAAGATTCCAATGCTTTTAAAAGCATTGAGTGCTTACAACCAAAATACTCAATAGAGAACGGACCATGACACGGAGTAATAAAAAATATATTGACTCGCATTAAATAAAAAGAACAGATACTATACCTTAACTAACACCTTGTTCTTCCCCATTACTTTGACAACTTCACCAACATATGACCCAGGCTCTTGAAGTAGCTGCAACTCTTCCCTGAGCATCCTCACTAAACATGTCAAAAGCTAACAATGTCATTCAACCTACACGTTAAGTAATGACAGATGCAATCCATCATCAAGTTACGAATCCAGTAGCATAAAACCAAAATGCTCATGTAACCCATCATAAGCTTATATATCCCACGAACCGTAATAGCTACAGGAATCACCGAAGCAAGGAAAGGTTCCGTATGGCATTCCGAAACAAGGCAACCCAAAATTAGGAATAATTTACAAAATGACGTACAGATTGATTGTATTTTGTTAATTCCCCCTAAAGATTTGGTTTCAATTTATTTTTGTTGTTGTGAAAAAAGTAAGAAAAAACCTAGCTAGGCTATCAACAAAATCGAGTAATGGAACCCTCACTAATATATTATGATCTATCTATTCATCTACAGAAAAATTACAAAACTAATAAATCTGAATCGAGTTAATTCCCACCTCTGGAATTAAGGTCATTGCGTTGAGCTTCGAGGCGATTGAGATTATGGGATTTTTGGCGGACAAGAAGCATATGCTCATGGATGTGTTGGAGATAGTACTGCTTCAAACCCTCTCCTTGCTTCGCCTCTCCCGTTTTCGCCGAGAAGCTCTCCTCCGCTATCATCGTCATCGTTGATCCTGTTTGCTGCGGCTGCTTCCTCTCCACTCCTACATTTGCCATCGCGATTGGTGGGTTTTTTATGCTGCCGCTGCAAATATCTTAATTTAATTTAGAGTTTTCTTTTCTGAGAAGTAAAAAATACTATTAATCAATCCAGATTAAATGGCAGGTAGTCCCATCCCAAGGTCTTGTGGGCCCAAGGCCTAAGGCCGTTAGGCCCTACAGCAGAATCGGTGTTCCTACTACTCCAGTCCATACCAAGTTTGGCAACGTGCTGCTATTTATTTTTCTCACCCAATTTTTTTATTTTTGATAAAATTCCTCTTCCCACATTCGAGATTGGATAGGAAAGTTCTATTTTTTTTTTCATATAGAATTTAAGGTATTAGTATATCAATTTAAAAAAAATCATAAGGTGTTATAATACTTATTTTTTTTGAAAAAAGAGAGAATGTGTTATATAATTATACCTAAAAAAACTATGATATAACTGATATATTCGAATTTATAAACTTATAGCTAAAATTATCATTTATAGATAAATTGGTAATATAAATCTTCTAAATAGTGTAAATAGAATATTTTTTTTTTTGTATATGCATTTTAATGAAGAAAAAAACTATTTAGAAAAGTTAATTGTATTTTAATATTTATAAAATTATTTATTGACTATAGCTGACTAATGTAACTCTAATAAGAATTTATCTTTTATATAAAAATATATTAAATAAAAATCTGGCCCTTTCAATATAAAAATATTTAGTATAGAAATACTATTTTAATTTTTCAGCATAATTCAGAAACTATAAAAATAAAAGATGAAAATCAATATTCAAGAAGCTGATTGATCTCCATGGGCAACGGCTAGCCAGATGAGATCATCGTGCTGTAGCACTCATGACCTTGTATGCAAACTTGAATCACTCTAGCTCTTTAATGAGGGATAATGGCAAGAAAGGTTTCGACACTTTCAACACTCCCTTGTCGACCTGAAATATTCTCACCTTTCTGAGATCATTAACGGCATACATGATCGCACAGGCCATCATATTGATACATGTAACACTTTTATTAAAATAGAATTAAAAAATAAACTCTTTTTTGGCAAGAATTCTCTCTTTTTGATATTTTATTCAAACAAAAAAAATACTGGAAATAACATTTTTTCTTTGTAATTTTAAAAAGAAAACAAAAAAACCAAATTAAATCTTATCTAAGTTTCTGGGCAGATTCGAGCTAGCCCAAATCTTATTGGGATAATTGATTTGTTTTAAAGTAATTTCTCTTTTGTTGCCTTGTATATGATCCCATCCTCTCTTTTTTATAAAATCTTCTCTAAAATACTAGTTTTTGTGTTATATATGTATTTCCTGTGATAATCCAGATTTTACCGCTAGTTATATCCTGCATTAAACAACGTTGCTTCCATTATTCTTTTAGAAGATGTTTATTTTTGTGGTGCAACCAAAAGTCTTAAAAAATCTAGGGGATTGGGTGTTTAATTAACTTTGAAAAGCAAAATTTTGATATGGACCCATTAAATTATATAATCTCAACCATGTTTTACAATAAACAGGTAATATCTGCTTTTCAATTTAAGTTCGAGGGAGGGAGGGAGTAGGGAATATATTATTTATTATATTTTTTAATATTAAAATAATATAAAAATCTAAGTAAATAAATATATGAAAGGATATCACACAATAATTTTTACCTCATAATCCTTATTTTATTTTAGATGATATTTTACTAGATGTTGTTCCTTAATCAAATAGTCAGGGGTCGCAGAGGCTTTCACGTATGAATTTAGTTCGTGATAGAATTACAAGTAGTTTGATGAGAGAATAAAAGGAAGTGTCTAATTTACTTTAGTTATTCATTAAATTATAAAATTATGATTATTAATACAATATACATACATATATGTGTGGGTGTGTGTCTATGTCATTTAAAATAATTTCACAAGTTGAAAATAATATGAAAAACTTGGTACCCAAACATTTGAAATTGCTTTTCATTAACCTCGAATTTAACAACATTTTTAACCAAACACTTCAAAAATTATTTTGAATTGTAGTTAAAGTATTTTTCATGAAACTGGTTTTTTAAAACCTCAATCACATAAGCAAAAATAATATCAAACACATCCTTAAACTACTGCCAGGTGTCAATACCAAATTCCTTTCATCCTGGTCGTCCACACAAGTTATCCTTGTCCTCATTCTGACCCTACACGCTGACCCTTTTTCTCTTCTTAGAGCAACTTTAATGGCAAAAATCATTTTGGAGAGCCAAATCTTTAAAATGGCTCCTTGAATAGTGTATATATAGGTTTTTTTTTATTGATGTGTACTTCAATGGTAAAAGTCATTTTGGAGAGTCATTTTTTTTAAATATAGTGGAATTATTTTGTATGTAGTTTAATTATGCCTTTAATTATACAATTAATAGGAGTAGGTTATATAATTAAATAATTACGTACTTCAATGGTAAAAGTCATTTTGGAGAGCCATTTTTTTTTTATTTTAAATATAGTGGAATTATTTTGTATGTAGTTTAATTATGCCTTTAATTATACAATTAATAGGAGTAGGTTATATAATTGAATAATTGCTTTTAAAAAACTCTCCAACAATATAATTATTAATTTTATATATAATTTTTTACTCTCATGTTAAGGTATTTTTAAATAAAAATAAATATTTTTAATATAATTACATTATTTTCTAATACATATATATATATATATATATATATATATATATATATATATATATATATATATAAAGGTAGGCCGAAATTTTAGTTTCAGATCCTGAGTTGCTACAAATAGCAACTCAGGGAGGGGTGCTATTTTTGGCTTTGCAAATAACATCTCCATTGTAATATAAAAAAATAATTAAAAAAGCTAAACAATCATCTTTTTTATTTTTGCATCTTGTTGAGGAAGCTATTTGGTTCACTTCGTCTGCTCCCGTTCCCTTGGTTGCTACCGGTCTGTCATAATATAACATCACCACTTAAGAGATCATTACCCTTCCAAGGATTACAAGATACCATTTAGGCTAGGTAATATTGAGGTTGTCTGATTTCGAGATTGTTGATGAACGTCCGTATTCTTCCGGGTTCAATCCCTCTACGATGAAATATAAAGTACTTGATATTTCTAGCATAACTAGATACATAATGCAACTTAAACCTAACAATGGTTTGTCCACCCGGGAAGTTAGCCAGAGATTTGTGGAGTTCGGAATATTCACTTTAGGTTCTGGCAGTGGCGCAGGTTCATGAAGAAAAATTGATACTAGCTACTCTTGTGATCGACAACTTTATGCTCTACCAAGTGAAAGAGTTTGCACGGATGGAGTTATACGTTGGAGGCATAGGCTATTTTACCATGAAATTTTTTGTTTCATTCGATCTTCAACAATAGAAGTTCCAAGTCTGACAAGAAGCCTCAGAATTTCATCACATGAAACAAATCAAAGGATGTCTAGCACTAATGGATCATTGATACCAGAACAGGATCGACGTAACCAGGTTTGGGTGGAAGGAAAGGTCATTTTTCCATTACATAGTTCATGTTTGTGGCTTGTTGACAGTTTCAGGACTGGACTGATTTAGCATGCACAACATGGATACACAAATCCTGTTGTATAGGCAGTATACTATTGTGACAGAATTTGAGCATGATCAAGGCCCGTGACCTGAAGTCAATTAAACTTCCTCGCGGTGAAGAAGTTGAAAAACCCTGTGATTTTATACTTACTGTTCATGCTTTGAATTTTTTTTTTTTAATACGAGGAAACCTGCCAGGACAGCGCACGGGCTCGGATGAGAAAGTTATATTTTATTTGTCATTCTTATAAAAAATACATATTTTAATTTAAATTTAAAATTTATTATATAAATTACAAACCCCTTGTCATATCATTGCGATGCTTGAGACACTTTGCCATTAACAAGTAATGTCTACTCGATCATGTGCGAATGCTTGGGAAATTTTTTGCAACTACGCTTTGCTTGCGCGTTTACATGTCAGATTCCCCATCCCGGGAATAGTTTTGTGTTTCGCTCATGATTTTGTTCAACATTTTCTTTCCCTTCCAATATCATTTAATTATGTTAGATGATTTATTACTATCATTTCCATATGTACTATTCTTACGCAATGGAATTGAGCAAAAGT
Source organism: Salix dunnii (assembly GCA_015731905.1). Lineage (NCBI taxonomy): Eukaryota > Viridiplantae > Streptophyta > Magnoliopsida > Malpighiales > Salicaceae > Salix > Salix dunnii. The sequence continues at coordinate 5,700,475 of CM027668.1, read as the reverse complement.
CTTATCCACCAGTACATTAAAAAGCAATAATTTACTACCATGATTCACAGCAACAATCTACTGCAATAGCTGGAAGCATGGAGTGATAACCAATCAATTAAACTGTTTTGGCTCACGGAGACCTGACCGTGAAAAAAATTTCATGTTTCTTCTTGTAGCTTCAAATTCAAAAAAGAGATGCATATTGTTCATTTTGAACAATTTGATTGCTACTGCATCAGCTGTTGACTCTTACAATGGCACCTAAACTAGTTTCGTCTTTGTCGATACATATACAGAAGAAAATGTACTGAAGGCTGTATAGATGTGAATCAGCATTGCTCTAGTAACCCACCATTGCCAGATAAAGAAAATCCGACTCTTTAGACATAGCAGGTCAGAGTCAGACCGATCTAAATAGCAAGTATTGAATGAACAAATCAGAATGACACCTTGTTCATATAAGCTATTCTTCAAGTTTATTTTTCCTTTTTAAAAGAAAGAAAACAATTGCATTGCAAGCTGTTTCTAAAAAGGTAGTGATGTTTGAAAGCAGCTGCTCAGCATGCAAGCAAACTCTCTAGCAGCTTAAGTTCACCTTGGGTGTCTCATAAGGTATATCATGCGATCCAAAATTTATTTCCAGCCAGAACTCCAGCAGCATCTATATCGACTGTCAATGCCTCTGTAGTACCTATAACGCACACAGCATTGCATGGCAAGCCTTTCCCTTGCCTAATGGATAAAAGACGGTCAGGAAAAGACTGAATAATATTTAAGCAGAAGTCAGTAAACTTTGGCATTAACGCACTCCCATTTAATATGTGAACAAGTATGTTTGGCATGTTTCTAAGTGCATTGAAAAACTAATTGGCAAGCATAATAATGTGCTTAAATCAATTTCAGCTACTTCTGGTTTCTGAGTTTTGAAGAAGATATCTCAAGACTTCTGCAAGACTTCTGCAAATCTCGAGCTATGAATGAACTGATGTGTTGCATGACTCGTAGACCTGCTGCCGCCACTTCATGGAAAAAAACAATGATAGCGAAACATATAATGACACCACACCAGGACATGTGTCACTATAACTCTTAATACCGAACTGATGGTGTAAAATAACAGACAGTAGGTATAAGAACGCGGAGGAAATATTAAGAAGCAATGTGTTTCTGTGCTTTACCTTTGCACAAGATAAATGAACTAGAATTCCCCTGCAGCTCAACAATAATTCCTTTTCAGCTGGACATCACGTCATAAATCTTCCATGTTTTGCTAATGAATCCATAGCTCGTACCCTGCATCCATCACTTCAACAATTAACATTTTCCAGCCAAATCCTAGACATGCCATCTGACACTCACCAGCCTTTTTTAAGAAAAAGTTGCAATTTATTATCATTGTTTAAGAGATCTGAAGATGTCTGTAGTATCATTATCTATAGAACAAATAAAAAATGACACTATTTTTGAAGGCTGAAATATGCAAGTCTTGCTTGATCTTATGAAGACAAGCCATGTTTTCAGACATAATGATATTGAACGGAGAACTTTAGACTTCTAAAAATCAATTCCTTTTGAATTATCTATTGAGGGATAGAATTGACTTCTTATCCTTAAGTAGCTATAGTGTTCTTTGCCTGTTTATGGTGCTCTACTTCTGAGGCTTTTAGTGTTATTTAGCGGCCATTCAACTAAGCTGGAAAGCATTTTATCTTGAATTTCTATATTTCGTTTTCACTATACAGACTGTGCTACTCTATCTTAAAACATTGCAGTCAAGTTTTTTCTAATTAATTTTTTTCTACTTTTAGAAAAGATTTTTGTTTTGCTAAAAATAGAACAATCGTCAATAAGATGGGAGGAAATAACAAATATATGATTTTTGATAATTGAGCACCTGCCAGTAGATGATTGCCCAGCTCTAGAAAATAGTATCGTTATCTCCATCTCTTTCAATTGGTGTGCACCAAGCCGACCCTCAGCACTAGAACAAAAGCCCAAAGGGAAACCATTGACCAAACAGAAAAACATAAAGAAACTGAATATAAAATTTATCAGACAAATTCCAGAATATATAAATTTAGACAAAGCAAAATTTACCTTGCTGATCAAAGAGGTCAGGCAGAATGCAGTTCAATTGAACATCCAGTTTCCTTGCAATGATCAGTTGCTTTCAATTGGTTGATATTGTGTGTTGGAGTTCCTGAACCCCCTTTACATGTGTTTAAATCTTCCAACTTGAGAACCAACCATCTGCATGAGAAAATTGGGTAGTAAATTCAAGTGAAACACAGAAGAAAAGTAAATATCATCAGCATCAACTCTGATTCGACCATATCCGTTTGGAGTGGTTTTCAAGTTCAGTCAATGTCCATGAAACCAATAGCGTTGCTATATACAATGATTCTACTATTATAACTGAAAACCTGAAGAATCCACAATTTACCACTTACATTCAAAGTGATGTTAGGAAGTCTTGGATCCGGCTTATATGCTACAACTTTTCTTCTAACAGTCACCAGGAAACTCATTTAACAGATCTGCATCTGCAAAGAGCTCATGCAGCAACATTGAAATCAGTGAACTGGAATCACCCATCCAAGCAAAGGTGCCAGAAAAGCCTTGTGCCTTGAATTTTTATTTTCTAAAATAAGAAAAATCTAAATCATCTCAAGTTTGAATATTAGGAACTGCAGGATTGTTGTTGCCATGAATTAGACCCTTTTCCACCAATTCATTTTGCAGTTCAATAGCTTCATTGATATTTCCTAGCTCATAATACTTTCTCAGTAGACGAGTACACAAAATATCATCAGGAATGATACCCTTTCCAATCATCTCAGCAAGAAACTTCCTTGCTTGCTGCACTTGGCCACATTGTGACAAACCCCAGACCAGTGAAGTATATGCATATAAATCAAGTTCTATACCCATTTCCATCATCTTGTTTTGCATGTTCAATGCTTCTTGAAAGTTCCCATGCTTCAAATTTCCATCTATCATCGCAGTATAAGCAATTTTATCTGGAATCATATTTTTGTCTTGCATTTCATCAAACAGCTTCTTTGCAGCTTCAATACAATTATTTTTACAAAGACCATCAATAAGGGCTGTGTAAACTGCAACATTTGGTTGTAAATCAAACTCTGGAATCCTGCCAAAGTGATAAATTGCCTCTTGAACTAAACCACTTTTGCACAAACCATCAATTAATGCACAAAATGTCATAACTGTAACCTCAGTACCCAAGTCCCACATCTCTTCTAGCAGATTGATTGCTTCTGTGTGATTCCCTGCCTTAAAGTAAGCATCCATTAGTGTTGTGTATATGACAGGGCTGGCACCTATACCAGACTCCTTCATTTCAGTCATTATAATCTTACATTTTTCAAGCTTACTTGCGCAGCAAAGACCCCAAATAATGGTTCCCCAGAGCATAATGTCTGGTTTGATACTTTTTTCTCTCATTTCATTGAATAACTCCATGGCTTTATCCATGCTCCTAGCCTTGATGTGCCCATGAATAAGGGCAGTATAAGCTTGAAGGTTAGGAGTTACCCCAGCTTTCTCCATTGCCCTAAATAACTCTTCTGCTTCCTTCATCCTCCCTTCTTCACAAAGGCCATCCAGCAAAGTCGTGTATGTAATAATGTTCAAGTCAACATGTTCCTGCAACATCTCATTAGCTAGTGTGAAAGCTTCACCTAGATTACCAGCTTTACAATTTGCATCAATTAAAGAACTATACGTGAATTCATTTGGCAACAAACCAACATGGGTCATATCTACAAAAAATTTAATTGCCATTTGCATCATCCCCTCCTTGCATAAAGCATCAATTAATGTGCTATAAGTTATGACATTTGGTTTCAAATCTTTACCCTTCATCTCACGGAAAAACTCAAAGGCTCTAGGCATTGCTTTAAATTTACCGAAAGAGTTAATCAAGGCATTGTAGGTTATTACATCGGGTTCACAACCCATGAACTTCATTTCTTCAAATAAGCAAACAGATTCATCCAGCAACCCAATCTTACCATATCCATCAACAAGTGAGTTATATGTAACAATATCTGGCGTTAACCCCATCTTTTTCATCTGTTCAAACAAGCTTCTAGCAGTCAGCATATCCCCTTCTTTGCACACATGACCTATCATAATGTTATATGTAAATACAGTTGGGGCAATACCAGCCCCAACCATGTCCCTAAAAAAGTCCCTTGATAAATCCCCTTCCCCTGCCTTTGACAACCTATGCAAAAAGGCATTACAAGACCGTGCCTTTGGCAACACCCTAAACTTGGTCATCCTCAAAAAACACTGACCAGCAGCCTCAAGCATTCCTAGTTCAACCAAAACACTAAACAGAGCATCAAAAACACCAAACCCCGGAACACAAACATTCCTCGTAGTCCATAAAATTTCAAAAACATCAAAGCCCGGCAAAACGCAGCTGGATAAAATCAATTCCTTAAGAATATTATTAGCATCAAAGTACATTCTAGCATAGAACAAAATGTGCACTAATATACAATAGGATTCAGTAGTGTGGCGAAACCCGACTCGGGTTTTAGCCCATTTGAAGAATTTCAAAGCCAATTTTGGATCTTGTTTGAATTCAACCAAAACCCGAGACACCCATATTGGGGCTAAGGAAGACTGAATTGAACCAACGACTCTTGGGTCATTCCAAAGGTCTTGTTGAATGATTTTAGCCATTGACACTTTGTCTAAAACATCAAAAACATTGGTGGGGTTTGAGTTTGATTTGGTTACAAAGGGGAGCCTGAGTATGCAAAGGAAGCCAGTGAAACAGCAAGATATTATACAAGCACGTGCAGTTGTTGTTGAAGGTGAAGAGAAAATGAAAGAGAGGTGATGATTACAAGGAGGGCTTACTCTTCGAGGTAAACTGCTGCCCAGATTGCGGAGAGACATTAACATTTTGAAGAGGAAACTGATACCTGCTTCAATAAGCTTCATTTGTGTTTTGATGCAATCATAGTTTTTTTGTGAGTGATTTTGGTTTATGTGCTAAAAAAATAGGGTTTATGGATTAGGAGACACGAGGAGGGTTTATGAGCTTTTCAGTTCTCGGCAGCTATGGCGTGTACCAGTGTCAATTCTGAACATTTTTAGTGTTTGGTTTGGAGGAGTCCTATGACTCGTGGGCCAAGCCCATGCTTTCTATACCATGAAAAATAACTTGTAGCCTCCTACTTTCTTTTTTTTGCCCGCAGTGTGTCGGGTTTTATCAAAAACAAAAAATAATCTCTCTATTTTTTAGCATGAAAATATTGCGAGCGTGGTATTTTTAAAAAATATGAAATGATATTTTTTTATTTAAGTATTTAACATATTAAATATATTTACGTTAATTCTAATCAAGCCACCAAAAATAAAATCTGGGTAATAAAAAATAATCTGGTAAAAAATAAATAAATAATTGAGATGTAATTTTTAACTAACAAAAAATAAATAATAAAATTAAAAAATAAGGTCAACCTACTAAAATCTCGGTCTCACTTGTAAAATCGAGATAACCACGTAAAAACAAGTAAAATATATAAAACTGGGTTATCAAACTAACCCAATAAAAAGGTTGGAAAAAATATATATTATAAAGTTAAATTATCAGCAAAAACTCACTGTTGAGAAATAAAATAAAAAAATAATTCAAAAATAATTTTAAAAAATATATGAGATAACTTGGGCTGATCCTTAAAATCCCTGACCCAAGTTGTGAGTTCATGTCTTGGTCAGAAAAAGATAAACCCAAAAAAATCATGAAATTTGATTTATAGTTAATAGAAAATAAAATTTAAAAGTAAATTCAGAAAACTAAATAATTCAAAATAAAATGTTATTGCTATAATTACACGCGCCACAACATTAGCAAGAGCCTTGTCAAGACGCGTCTAGCACCAACAAGGACGGTGGCGCCATGATACCAAAAAAAGCTACAAACATCACTTGAGCGTGTGTGGTTGGTGTTCTTTGCACGTTGGTGCTTGCTATACACGCGCCAACCTTCGACTGTCAATCACAATCCTTGTGGTTGTTTTTAAATTTATATTCTCTCTCCTCAAGCATTGAGTGTTTAGATGAATAAAATTTTATTTTATTTTTCAAAATTAGATATCATTGTTTCCTTGAAATCATATGAAGTACACCTGAAGCTACCATCACAGCTCAACCTAAAATCTACAACAATATTGAAAAGAAAAGAAAAGTGAAGTAATTGTTTTTTTAATTCTCAGCACAAATTTTATTATTTTATTAGTTATAATTAATTTGGAAAAGGGTTTATTTGATATTTCAATAAATATAGATATAATTAAAAAATAAAAATAAAAGTGATTGATACTCGCTGTGCAAATGCCGGTGAGTAGGAGGTGTTTGCGCTTCTTGAACAGCACGCGCAACACCTCTACATGGTAAAATACCTTCAGCATTTAAAACGTCACGTCACTCTCTTAATAGCGGTCAGTTGCATGTGCATGATTTGTTTAATAATGTCGATGAGTTTTTTTTTTTAAAATATTTTTTATTTTAAAAAATATTTAAATAATATTATTTTATTTTTTTAAAAAATATTTTTCATATTAAAATATAAAAAATATTTTAATTTAAAATAGAAATAAAATAAAACAATTCAAATTTTAAAAAAATATTAATATCAAACAGCTACTACACAATCATCAAACTTGATAAACTTTTTTTGATCGAATTTCATGCTAACCCTTGCAAAAAAAAAATCAAATTTGCATATCAATCAATTAATTAATTGTGGTTATTTTTTTAGAGAAAAAAAGGATAAGACTAAAATATCTATTTATTATTATTATTATTATTATTATTATTATTATTAAATCATTTATTTTTTTATTTTTCATACGTTCACTCAAGAATTATTAAGATTTTTTATTGAATTTTTCTATTCAAATTATGATATATTTTTATTTAGTAGTTTTTAAACTTTCACATGTTGTTTGTTTGAGAGTGTGACTGAAGTTATTTTTTAAAATATTTTTTTATTTAATAATATAGTAATTTCACATTAGCACATAGAAATATTTAAACAAAATAATTTTAAATAAAAAAAATTTAAAACACGATGCCAAACACTCGTATGTTTGTTTGGAAGTGTAGTTGAAATTATTCTTCAAAGTGTTTTTCATTCAGAAAAATATCAGAGTAATGCCTTTTTAGTTTTTAAAAATAATATTGATACCAACAAATCAAAATATTTAAAAAATAATTAAAAATAAAAATAAAAAAATAAAAAAAATCAAATGTTTTTAAAATATTTTTAAAATAAAATATACAAAAGCCATGCGCTCTAAAAAAAAACCTACTTTTCAGGAAAATATCTTCCATTAAAAAACAAAACTAACCCTTCCCCCACACGAAAAGTGTTTTCCTCGTTTTAATCGAGGAAAAAAAAACACTTTCCCCGTGCTCAAAGTTTCTCCGTGATTTGTTTTTTAGTAAAATATATAGCTTTTAATATTGTAATTAATGAGTAGAATTTTATATTATAATAAATGACCGGCCGTTGATTTAGAAAACCAAACAACAAAACTTGTAATAGTTTATTTTTTCATCTAAGCTACTAATAATTTATTTATTTACACTTTAACCCCACTGTTAAAAATTATTTATTAGAATAACCCATCGAAATATCCCTGTATATTTTTATATTTTTTTTACTGTAAGTGGTCAAAATTAATTATAGCTAATATTTTATTTTCATGTTTTAATATTAAAAATATCTTTTAAAAATTAAAAATAATATTATATTATATATTTCTGAACAGAAAATACTATAAAAATCAATGTTAATCACACTCCAAATAAAATACATAGTAATTATCAGTGATGGTTTGTGAATGTGATCAGGTTATTTTTTAATATTATTTTTATTTAAAAATATATTAAAATAATATATTTTTAAAAAAATATTTTGGATTTTATGGTATTAAAATAATATAAAAATAAATTTAAATAAAAAAATTCAAACTGTTTTAAAAAATGATTTTGAGAAGCTGTGCCCCTCGGTGTCTCTCACCTACCATCACCACCTAAATGTCTAAAACCCTCTGCCAGTGACCTCGAAAATCATCTCGCTTCAAGATCCTCCCGGAATCTCCACCAGCCATGAACTCAGCTCTAGCCACTCCTCTTCTCCATCTCAAAACCCCTTCTTCCTTCAACTCACCTTCGCATCTCCGTTTCACCACTCTCAAATCCTACAATTCCACTTCGACCCCTCTTCTTAAAATACCCAAAGCCTCCTCCTCCTCCTCAAATGACACTTTCAAAAACCCATTAACTCAAACCCTAAGAAACCTCACCAAAACAGCAATTCTGATCGGTGTTACGGCTTCCCTGGCTGGTAAATTCCCTGTACTGCCTGCAAAAGCCGAGACCCCGGCAGCTATCACTGAACAGAACCCAACCGTTGAAGAAGAAGAGGAAGGCATAGAGAAACATCAAAACCAGAACCAAAGCGACGCATCGACTCCTTTAGAAGCATTCCTTGAATACAATGCTGAAGCCATTGAGTCTCTAAAATCACTTTTACAACAGAAGCTTGAAAAGGGCCAAGACGACGAGGCTTTATTGATTTTAAAGGAGTTAGTATCTGCGCAACCGGAGGTTACTGAATGGAAGTTTTTGATGGCGAGGTTGTTGAATGAAATGTGCCGGGTCCAAGACGCTCGCAATGTGTTCGAAGAAATTCTCGTTGCGAATCCTTTGTCTTTTGAGGCACTGTTCGAGAATGCAATACTAATGGACCGCAGTGGAGAAGGAGAGGCGGTTATTAGGAGGTTACAAGAGGCTTTAGATATTGCAGAAGAAGAGAATAAAGTGAAAGAAGCAAGGGACGTGAGGTTGATTATGGCTCAAATACAGTTTCTGCAAAAGAATGTCGAGGAGGCGCTGAAGAGTTATCAAGAGTTGTCGAAAGAGGATCCTGAAGATTTCAGGCCTTATTTTTGTAGAGGGATGATATATAGTTTGCTTGACAGAAACGCGGAGGCAAAAGAGCAGTTTGCAAAGTATCGCGAGCTTTCTCCGAAGAAGTTTGAGGTGGAGGGATATTTGAGAACCTCGTTATCAAGGATGAAGCTTTTTGGGTCGAACGAGAAGAATTGAGTTTTGGTTTTTAAAGTATTGAGGTAATAATGATTTGGAGAATTCAGCTGCTCTCCAGACAGAGAAGACATTGGGGTTTTGGCTAATAACCCTCGATTTCATTTAGTGAAGTAGGCTTAGTTATTCACTTCTCGTCTAAGTTATTAGGGTTGATGTGGAATCATGGTTGAAGTTTCACCAAGGATAATTAAAAGGAATAAAGAAAAGAGGAGTGAGTTTTATAGAGCTGTAACTCATGCATTGTTGCTACAGGAATGGTTTCGATCATTTTTTCTGAAGACTGTCTCCGTGTTATTTAAAAAAAAAAAAACTGTCGGCTTGACTTGCAATACATGCTTTCTTGTTGGCCTATGTTTCTTGTGCTGGGAATGTTATAGTCTTGACATATTCTTGGAATCAATCTTTAAATGTGGAAATAATCTGAGAAACAAGCTAAGTAATATCTTTGCTGTGTAAATTCTCATGATTTCGTTAATGAATTTTCAATCTCCAATGACTCGAAAGTTGATGCATTCTCGTAATACTTGAGATGATCCAACCTCCATGATGTGATGAATGTAAGAGGAAGAGACTTGTCTCCACAGCTCAATATTTATTGAACGGAACACTTCTAGGGCTCTGTCTTAAAGTTCTTTTTCAGAGAAAATACCATTCTAGAAGTGGAGAGAGGAGAGGACCCTAGGAGTGGAATTTCTTCTATTAGAACAAGGCTGGTCAGATCTCCCATTCCTCGTCGGCTTTTATTATGTTTCTGCAATGAATGTTGTTATTCCTCTTTTATGGTATTGCGCTGTCCATGATTTCTAATGGTGTGCCTGGTTGGGTATAAATACTGGAATTTTTAAAAATCAGTGCACTTTGAGACAATGTTATGGACAGGTAGTTTTTGTTTCTTCTTCGTAGCATCAAGATTTGTATGCTCTTAGTGAAGTTTGCTTGGAAACATTCAGCGCGATTGGGCTGCTCTTGTATGATATTGCCATTGCTTTCACGTTTTTTTGGATACCTTGCCCATCTTCCTTTCGGGGTTCTTTTCAGTTAATTAATATAATTCTTTATCGAGTACAAGATTCATTTTTTGTTCTGCTTCTTCCTGGATCACTTCATTTTGATTTGAATGGTGTTTCTATGTGTGGCATGAATTGTGGATTCTTTCGACTTGCTTATTTTGCTATTGAATTTTAGAATGAACAGGTGTTATGCATGTGGTTGACTGGGTTATATATACATTATTCATTCATTTGTACTCACTCCTGCTAGCATTCCACAAGAATTAAGCAGTGAATGCGTCGTGCTACGGGAAAAGGTTTCCATTAGTTCATTGCAATGACAATGCCATGGGTGTACTTGGACCTCTAATCTTTGGATTGGCCAACACTTTGGCGGATCCTTTGGAGATTCAAGTCTGCTGGAGTTCAGTTTATAGCTGGACTATACTTTTTTCATGTCAGGCTATAAGCTGAACAGAAACTTCTCTTTTGTCTTCCACATTAGAGTTTCAGCCATTCACTGCAAATTTTGCTAATCTCTGGGATTTTAAAGTTAGATAGTGATTAAATATAGTCTTCTGGGATCTTGGTTGCATTTTCCACGAGAGGAGTATTTATTGGACGGTTGGCTTTGTTAGAGACGGGCGTCATTGGAAGTTGGAGTTGCAGCTTCGTTCAGGTTATCATGCATGCTGGTGAAGGTGGAGGATGATGATGCAACATATAGAGTTTGAAGTGAGATCTTTTAATAGAGCTTCAATGTTCCATTGAAGGATGCCTTCAAGGAGGGGAAAAGTCAAACGGGGAGCTATTTCGAAGACTTGAAACCCTTTCTGAAGGGTTTTATTTTATTTCGAGAGACTGCTGGGCTGAGATTTGACTTTTGATCTCCAAAAGTTGTGGTGCCAAGATCTGTGGTCGCGCACTCAGAGTTTCCCTTTAGATAGTAGTTTTTTTTTATGGAAACTATCATATAACGCCCCAATTTATTTATTTTTGGAGAAATAACATAATAACTTCTTTTGAAAAATATTATTCTTAGTTGAACAGCAATATTATTGATGTAAGTAAAATAGATTTTAGCTTGCAGCTTTTAAATTTGAGAAAAGAATTTTTGTACTGGGTATTAATAAAGACCGCAAGTTCAACTGAGTTAAGAGCAATTCCTATTCCTCCCTTGTGAGATCTCAGTTCCTGTTCGATCGCGCGAGTCGCGAGATCAGGCGCTGAGAAGACAAGGTGCAGGCAAATAAGAAAATATACGCAAACCATGAAACTGGATTGCAGGCACTTAAAACTAATTGCATTTCAGTCTCTTTCCTTTCGGATTGTCTTCGTCTTTTTTTTTTTACCTTTCCTTTCTTATCCATATCATTTTTGTATATCATGACTGCTGCTGGCCATTGGTTCCAGAATCAACATTACCTTGCATGTCATTCATCTCGTCTGTATCAGAGTCACAACTTCCTCAGCATAACTTTGTTTGTGTCTCCCATGTCACTTCGGCCATCTAAATCATTTCTAGTGTCCACCGCACCGTTTTCAGATTTTCACCTTGTTGCAAGAAAATCTGGTTCAGGAAAAGTTCTGCTGTTGGCCTTCTTGACTGCAACTTCAAGACAGGTCTTCCATGTGGTTCTCTTAATAATCAAGTTGAACGTGTAAATTACAAATGGCTCAAATTTGTACATGCACGAGTCTTGTAAAGAGAAGAAAATAAGCGGTTATGAAAGGAACTCAAATTTTGACGTTTCAGACAGCACCATTGATTTGAAATATTCTAGCTTTGACATCATTTTAACAATCTAAACGCACGCAGGGACCATTCACTACCAAAAACTTGCATGTTATATTAGATCACAGAAGCCAATTACAGAGCACATTGTTTTGCCTTTAGTCTACGAAACCATTTGAAAAACAATAATGGTTAAGATATCAAGCAGGAAAAGGAAGGTTAAATTGATGATCAAGGCATTTTGGTTTCATCAGTTATGACTGCAGGGTATAGGTATCGGTCTATATGAGCGTTGCTGAGATGCTAATAAATAAAAAAGAAAAAAAAGAAAGGGAATATTGATACCCTAAACATGGGTGATACTTGGACATTGAAGTTCGCCATGTTCAATGGGGATGGAATGTGAAGTGACAGATCAAGTTGAAGCTACAAGGAAATGGAGAAGGACAAAAAAAGACCGCGATATTTTACTGCGTAGGCTTGAAAGAAAATAGGACAGATATGGATGGCCTTTCATTGAATAAAACATGCACCATTAGATAGAGACAAAGTGATAAAGAAGCATACATGTGACAAACCATCTTATTCTCTGAAAGCAATGATCACATCATATCGTCTCACTTCCCTCTAACGCTCATGCTTTTTCTCTTTTGATTTAATACATAACGTCTTGCCATAGAAGGATTATGAAATGTCCTCATGTGCTCCGAGAGTCTGTGGATGGCTCGGATATTACCAATCACTGAAAGCTGCATCAGAAAAGAGTCAAACTTCTGATATGGCAATTTCATTCCCTTGTTCACGATATCTTCTATCAGAAAGCATGCATCCTCTACTTTATTGCAACCAAAAAGCCCATCGATCATCACAATATAAGTATCTACATCCTGGGCACATCCTCTCTTATCCATCTCATACCAAGTCTCGAACGCCCCATCAGGATCACCCATATCAAAAAACATTGAAATCAGCATATTATGAGTCTGCACACTAGGAAAGCAACCAGCTTCAATCATTCTTTCATAAAGCCTGAGTGCTTCTTCACTATTTTTATTCTCACAAAGGACCTTGAGAAAGCAGTTATAAGTTACTATATCAGGAGGATAACCTTTGTTTTCCATTTCTTGCAAAAATCTATAAGCTTCATCAATCTTCCCAGCTGAACAAATCCCTTCGATCAATTCTTTGAATGTTGAGACATCAGGGAGGCAACCACTGTTTATCATATCCTCCAGAAGCTTAAAGCACTCATCCATTCTATCATTCCGTACCAGAGCCCCAATCATGATGGCATAAGTTTTTGCTGTGGGCGATGACATAGTTGAGCCTTTCGTTCTCATGAACTCAAAAAGTTCAGCTGCCTCGTTCACCATCCCTGCTCTGCAAAATGCATCGATGGCAGTAATGTATGTGAAACTATCAGGGGTATGACCAAGTTGGATCATTTCCTCCAAAATCTTCATTCCTCTGGTCGGATTTCTAACTCTACACCAGCCAAAAAACATTACATTGTAAGTGTTAGCATCAGGCTTAATCTTGTTCTTAACCCTCTTAAACAATACTTCAGCATCCTCAACCAAGCAACACTTGCATAAAGTATCCAACAACAAGTTAAAGGCATTGATTTCCGGCTGCGTCTTAACCCTTATCCTCCTCTTCTTGGCAAATTTCTGAACACGGGTCAGATATTTCTCTGTATAATTCCTCAAAATGGTTAACAAAACCTCAACAGGAACAACATTCTTGTTACTCCTCTTCAAGTAATCCAGCATATCACATACTATTCGAAACTGCTTCGCCTTATATTTTGTACTAGTCAAAATATCAATCATTTCGTTATAAACACAAGGCTCGTGGGAATAATTCTTTTGATGCCCAGCCCACATAAAGAATCTAAACGAAGTTTTTTCCTCAAAATGAACCCTGCCAAGAACTTTAAGGACCAGGTCAGTAGTCAGCTCTAACCCAAGTTGGTCAAGGGCTTTCTCCAAACTATAATTATTATGATTACAATCCGAGAAACTAGAGCTGCCCATTATAGTTTCGCAGATTTTATCAACATCGCTCTCTCTAACACGATTTCTTCTACCACTCCTTTCGAATGTCTGTTCCAATGGGGCAACTTGAGAGCAATATGAGCACATAGGAGTTACGTTAGTGGCCAAAAAAGCAAAGGGTAATGATGGGGCGGACAAATTTAAGGTTCTTGGAATAAGAGAAAACGAAGGACTAGCAATTCTGTAGAAAGACAAAGAATGGCGATTTCTTTTGAAAGCAGATAAACATGCAGGAAATTTCCTCATTCTGAGGGTTTAGACTGTGATTACAAGGAGACAAGAAAGAAGAAGAATCATTGCAAAACTTTTCTTCCTTGTTCAGTTTCAGCAAAACAAAAATTGAAAGAGAAATACCAGGAGGTGAAAAACAGCGCCGGGGATGCTTCTAACCAGTTACACTGTCCAGGAAATGGCCGCCCATCACGAGCAGAGACTAGGAGAGAGTTCGAAACTGTTATTAGCCGGAAGACTCGGCCGATGTGAATATATAGGCGGGCTTGTGTGGCTAATGGCTTCGCTAATAAAATTGGGCTGGGCTTGTATAGAAAAGCAGAGTCCAGTCCGAGTTTTTTAAGTTAGCATTATTTTTCCCTTTCGCAACTTGGCTACTTTTAGAGCAGGTTATCTTTTATATCCTCAAACATTCCACGTGCCAAGTCTTTAGTGGCTCACACGATCCGGACATGAACGGAAAAAAATCCACCCGTAGATAATGTGCGTGCCGGATGGAATGGAGTTGAGAATCTAAATTATAGCTTATCACTCATGGCCCTCAACAATCCAAAACCTCATTTCCAATGGCCATTTCCACTTCTCCAGACTGGTCAGCAACTTTCATTAACTCTAGCAGAAAGCCCCACAACATTATCTTCACTCATACATGCAAAACCCTTCACTTTTTTCCTCCCCCGTGCTTCAATATTCCTGTTTGTAACGTGAATTCTTCTAGCTGTTCATCCCCTATCCTAGAAGAAGAGCCAATATCCACGAATTTTCCTGTCATCCAACTGGACTTGAAACTTGAAGATACCCAACGCTATCCAATTCCAGATCATCCAGACAAGTTAAATGATTTTTTATGTGGGGTTCTGCAAGATCCCAAGTCTGAAGAACTAGCATACGAGTACTATAAGAAAGCAAAAGAAAAGCCAGAATTTAGGCCACAAAGACCAGTGCTAAAGCTTTTAATAAGGTACTTGATTCAATCAGATAAATGGGGTTTGGTTTTCTCGGTGGCTGATGATTTTAGAAAATACAATGTGCTCCCAGATAGCTTTACCTTTTCAACTCTTGTTAGTAGTTGCATTAGAGCTAGAAAATTCAAGATTGTAGAGAATTTACTCGAAAATTTTAAATCTGATAGTAAACTTGCTGTTTTGGCTTTTGATTCAGCAATGAAAGGGTATAATAAGCTACATATGTATGGTAGCACAATTTCTGTATACGAAAAGATGATATTAGCAGGCATTCCTTTGGATTCTAGGTGTTATTGTCAGATAATGAAGGCCTATTATAAATTAGGTGATGCAGAGAAAGTTGTTGCATTGTTTAATGAGTTTGAAAGTAGAAAACTGGATTCAAAACCAGTGATTTTTAGACAAATATATAAGATATTTTGTTTGTCATCGGGGAGATCAGGCCAGGCTTTTCAAGCTCTTGAATACTTTAGAGACATGAGAAAGAAAGGAATTTTGGAGGACTCTTCAATATACTCTTCCTTAATCTGTTCATTTGCAAATATTCGAGAAGTAAAGGTCGCTGAAGAGCTATTTAAAGAAGCTCAAGAGAAGAGAATGTTAAGGGATCCTGAAATTGTTTTGAGGCTTGTTTTGATGTATATAGAAGAAGGGAAAATGGAGAAGACAATTGAGATTGTTAAGGTAATGAAGGGCACTGCTAATCTAAAGGTGTCTGATTGCATTTTCTGTGCAATTGTCAATGGCTTTTCCAAAAGGAGGGGGTTCGATGCAGCTGTTAAGGTTTACGAGGAGTTGAAAGATGATGGTTGTGAGCCAGGACAAGTGACATATGCTTCTGCAATAAATGCCTATTGCCGAGTTGGGCTTTATTCTAAAGCTGAAATGGTGTTTTCTGAGATGGAAGAAAAGGGGTTTGACAGGTGTGTTGTGGCGTACTCTAGCATGATCTCAATGTATGGGAAAACAGGTAGGGCAAGCGATGCAATGAGGCTTGTAGCAAAGATGAAACTAAAAGGTTGCGAGCCCAATGTATGGATATACAACTCTTTGCTGGACATGCATGGGAGAGCCAAGAATTTAAGGCAGGTGGAGAAGCTATGGAAGGAAATGAAGAGAAGGAAAGTGGAACCAGATAAAGTGACTTACAGTAGCGTTATAAGTGCTTATAACAAGTCCAAGGAGTATGAGATGTGCATGAGGTATTACCATGAGTTCAGAATTAATGGTGGCGTGATTGATGGGGCATTGGCAGGAATTATGGTTGGAGTTTTCTCTAAAATTAGTCGGATTGATGAGTTGGTGAAGCTTTTAAGGGACATGAAATCTGACGGAACACCAATAGATGAGAGGCTTTATAGATCTGCTACGAATGCAATGAGGGATGCTGGACTGGATATCCAAGCAAAATGGTTGCAAGACAGCTTTGAGGCAAAGTAACATAGATTACGCGATCGATCACTTGTATTTCTTCTCTGTTTTTTTCTTGTTTATTCTCTGCACTAATTGTTAAGGCAACATTAATGGTAGGTGACAATTGTACATGGTTTTTTTCCCTTGAACAAGTATATTGATCTAATATAAGTGTACGTAATGGAATCTAATGCAAATTATTATTATTTGGCTCAGATTTAATCTTGTAGCAATGAAATTCTCACTCGTATATAACTAATCTAACTTTAGTTTCTTTGAAAAACTAATTTATAATCAATCTAACTTTTGTGCTTTGAAAAACTCGCTGGCCAGTTTGAGGTATCTCCTGCATATCGATGTCAAAACTACACGTCTTGTAAGAACACAAGCTTTGTAAAATAGCTCTTGCAACATTCATGCTTTAAAACGCATACGGATCAGCTTTAAACAATTTTGAAGCCTCACCATATGCTTTTAAACATTCACACGAAAACTATAAAATCTTGTAAAAATAGGTTTCACGTTTTATTTTAAAACTGAAGAGTGAAAAGAAGGGACTGCATCAAATAAAAATCTCGACACCAAAGTTAAAATTTGCTTTTCCTGGTTTAGATCATCTCAAGCCTCCCACAGCTGGAGTAATTCTTTTGGAAACCTTTTAAACTTACTGCAGCGATATTCATATATAGTATTTGCTTGTTAGGAAGATAATTCCGTTTCAAAATCCAATATAGACCATGCACATCGAGCTTGTATTCAAACATTACAGACCAAAAATTGTAATCAAACACCATAGCTCGGAAAAAGATTTTCAGACATCACTAAACTGGGATTTTGCGTTCCCGTCTCATCAGCAAAGCAAGGATTCCAAGCTCGTTAAAGGATGATCCTCTGTAGAAGCCATATTCGACAAGCATTGCAAAACAATGAACAAACCAGAAAGAAAAAGAGCAGATTGCTCCACGGGTATATTAGCAAATCAAATCATTTTGTTATCCCGGGCAATCACAGGTGATAACGTGAACAGAATTGTGATTTTGATTGGCACAACCAGCGAGTTCCTAGATCTCTCGCTGCAGGATAAAACGAAGATCCAGCAATTTGTCTTCTCTCACAGGTTTATGTTGCTGTTTATTTCCTAGTCATAACTTCACGGGTCGTGCATTGAATACCATCTTTCCATCAAATATTAAATATCTTTCCACAAGATCAGTAGTCGCATTACATTGTAAATTCTTGCCCCATACATAGCAGTATGTACCAGTAAATAAAGTTCAGTAGAACTCGATGGCTTCAAAAGAACAACTTTCCAGACAGGTCATGCACGGAACTCCCAAACAAAAGTCTAAGAAAGCAGAAGCCCGAGTTGTTGAAGTTTGATTTCACTCCCAAGCAACTGAGATCATGGAGTTGGCCAGCCCCGAGTCCCCAAAGGTCATTGTACTATCATAATCCAGACGCTTTGCTCCTGGAATTGCCTCTGTCAAACGAAACAGCTTTGTCCTGTCTTCTTCTAGTTGAGAATAGCAGAATGACCATAGCAGCTGAATAGGAAAAACACAACTCGGAAACTTAAGCATTTCATTTGGGAAACAACATTAATAAATCCCTACCAAGATAACACAGAGCAAATTTCTTAGACTGCAGCTGGACAAGAAACACCTATATCAAGTTACACATGCAGTATCACTATTCAAGCATGTCACCATGAAAATACAGATCAAATTTCTTAGACTGCAGCTGGACAAGGAGCACCTATATCAAGTTACACATACATTATTACTATTCAAGCATGTCACCATGAAAATAAAACATGAAAAAAAATCCTCAGGTCCACCTTCCCCACCCTCCCACACTGAAAACATCCAGCTTTATTGTTCTCCAGTTACAAACTGACACATGAGATAAAAAGAAACGATTGCATGGTTTATTATAACATAAAAAAAAATATGTTTCCAAACTACAATTTATTATATATTATTTCAATTTTCACTTTCATTTTATTAATTATAATTTTTTGATTTTTGATTTTTTTTCCAGTTTCATTCTTCAGCATTTGATTTTTTAGGGATTGAGCTTCACAATATTTTTATTTGTGGTGCTTTCGTTTTTATATTTGTGGTGCTTCCTATCTAATAACAAGGATAACAAGTTTGAAAAGTTAAGTTTGATATATTTTTCTAATTTTTTAATGATTTTATCATTCTACATTTAAAAAAAAAAATTAATTTTGTGGTTATTTTCAATTTTATTCTATTGGTTTATCCTAACCACCTGGCCTGGGCCACAGGTTTTGCAAGCCTTTTTTAAATAGATATTTAAAAAAAAAAAAACTGTTTTATTAGTATTTAGTTTTTTAATATTTTTATTTTATTTTATAAGAAAATATTTATTTTAAAATAATATTTCTAATATGTTAGACCATGCATTATATTCTTTTATTTAATCAATTTCATGTGTTTCTATTTCTATTATCTTTAATTGATTTTAATAAACAAATCTAGTTAGACACAAATGGGTAATGTCTTATTTTACAGAATCAAGTATCTTGATCTACATCTATTATTCAATTTTTCTTTTACTTATTGTTAATGACTTTTTTTTTTGTTTTTTACATTAATGATTATCAATTTATTTGATTAGTTGCTTGCATAAGCTTTTCAATTTATATTTTGAATTTTTTAATATACAAAATCATATTGAAATAACATACACAACCAAGTTATTTTAAAAAGAAAACACTCACGACCCATAGTGAAGTGTATGATATACCATGAGGTGGAGAATGAAAGACCTTGTTTTCATCTTTGTTTTGAGCCTACTGTATACATTCTATTTTTCTTAAAATGAAATCCACTTTGGATAGGTTTATGCCAGGTCACACAAACCTATTTGAGTAAAATGAGTTTAGTTGGGTTCCAGGTCTAATTGAAGACCTGGCCAGTTCAACGCAACTCTAATCTAACCAATAGAGATAAGCTGGCCAGTAACACCAAAATAGTCCAGTTCCGGGTAATTGCGATTCAAAACAATAAAGGCAAACAGGAAGTGTTCTTCAGGTCTAATAAAAGATATGTTAATTGAAAAAACAAATTGCACTATTCCATAGCTTTAGGGGAGAGTTGTTTTTGTTAGACCAACTGTTTTTGTTAAACCAACTGCTACATTTAGTATCTATTCACATAGATTATGCACCTGGAATTGAGTAACTAAGCATATAGATTAGAGCAGCAAGGAATACAGAGAAAATGGGTTGCCAAAATACAAATAAAATAAGGTTCTCACCCGTATTGGATCAGTTTTTAGGAAATTTCTTTGGACTCTGCGTCCATCTGGGAGACGAATTCCAACCCTGCAAAGGAGACTCTTGTCGCCGCTGGGTTCTTCAGGCAGAGGGGGATATGTTGGCATCCTAGTTGAACATTTTTCTTCAACCTTGGCAGTACTAGCATCATCTTTGTCATTAGAAGAAATCACACTGGAGTCTTTCATGCTCTCCACAGATGCAGCTAATGCCCGTAGCGCTTCCGCATCTTCTTCTTTAGTTTCATAAGCAGACACTAGAGCTGAAAATTTTATGGAGTTACTAGCAGAGCAACAGACACAATGAACCAACTGTCATACAGTGGATGAAGGATCACAACACACTGAAAGCAGCACACTTCCTAACACATGCACAAATTGGGAAACAAGCACACAATACACACACAAATGCATACACTCACACACACCCCGTAACATTTACAGATAGAAGAAAATTTTGATATCTTAATTAAATAAATACATAAAAGAAAGAAAGGATGAAAAAATCATATCTCCTCAAGCTTAAAATCCTAGAATCTGAGTTTTTTTGTCAATAAAAACTCAAGTTCTGGAATGAATATACATAAAATGTTAAGGTATCATAATTGCATGCAATAAATACATAAATCGATCCAATTGCCTAGACATGTGTGATAACTTCTGTCCTTAAATCTTACATGAAATAAGTGACAATACAAACATTGGGTCAGGAAGCAGCTTGAGCCTTGAGAAAAAAATGGAGCATCAAGATTCAACCGCATAGAATGCATTAGTTTGAGAAGGATCCAGTGGAGCACTCGCGCGTATGTATAATTAACTTGTAGCAGAACATAAAAAAAGAAATATCCATCCACAGCATTTGGGTGATTAGAAACAAAAATCAAAATGTGAAGAACCAGAGTAAGATGCACACTGCAGCCTGAACTCTCAAATACAGATTTTGGCTACCCAAACAATTTTATGAATGAGAGAAGGTTCCTTTTTACAAAGCTATGAACTTGGTTATATCTAGCTCAGATCTTTGTTTTTTATATCACATGCCATGAAATTAGATTATAACTCATATCCTATCACATCGACCATAGCTCATCATCACCAAATACCACGAGTAGGGGCGAGTAAAAAACCAGCCAACCAATTAAACCGAGAAAACTAGTAAAAAAAATAACTGAAAAAACCGAACCGATAAAAAAAACCCTATTAAACCGATTATAAAACTCTGAAAAATATCCGGTTCGGTTCGATACCAATTTTGTAAGGCAAAAACCGAGTAAACCGAATTTAACCGAACCGATTCAGCTAAAAAAGAAGTTAGTATAAAATCACACTTTCTCTTCTCTTCTCTCGTTTCTTTTCTTTCGTAACCCTAACCCAACAAGCAGCCACCCCAGCTCTGGACCCATTTCCTTGGTTGGAGGTTGTGCCCTCCCTAACCTTTCAATTTATGGATTCCCTGGTCTTTTTTTATTCTTTATCTCTTCTTGTGAGTTGTGACCTTCTTAGCCTCTTGTCATGCTTGTGGCAGAGAAGCAATGAATCTCTCACACCGACCCTGTTTTTACAGTGACCCCATCTGCTTTCAACTGCCACAAAACAGCCTTTGCTCTTTGGTATTCACAGTTTGGAATTTGGATATAACTTCATGCATGTCATGTGTAGTTCTTATGCGAGATAAAGTAACCCTTTATTATCTTATATAATCAGGGTAATGAGCCATCAATCTATTGCTGCTTTTTATGAAACACAAATAGGATAATTTGTCCTGGAAGTGGAATTGGCAGCCTTCCCCTCTTTTTTGTTGTGAATCGAGGGTTTGAGACATGGAAGTGTAAAATGATTATCACTCAGTCCCTTTCAGTTTTCACTATTAGCCTTTTGCATTATCTTGCATTTGCATACTCGTTGTTCATGCGAATCAATGTTTTTTCTCCTTCATCAGAAGCCCCATCGGAAAGCCCCAAAAATCAAATTTGGTTTCCTCTCGATTTTTTAACATATAAACCGAACCGAAAGTGGTCGGTTTTTACTAGGTTCGGTTCGGTCATTTTTTTAAAAAAAAAATAATTTTCAGTTTGGTTGTTTTTTTTTTATAAAAACCAAACCAAAAATACTCACCCCTAACCACGAGTATCACAATAATTAACTGCACCAAGGACACTGCAATTAAATACTAAGATTTATCAAATACTGGAAATAGAACGCTATGGATGGTACAAGAATTAGTTTTCGTCTAAAATTATCCCATTTCAACTAATTTAACATCACATATTTAAGAACATACCATACAAAACTGACCTTTACTTTTTTGTGGAGTCAAAGAACTACCCCTTTGACGTTTATGAGATAGGGTTTTGTGATGATCCCTTGGACCACCATCCATAAATGGTACTAGATCCTACAAGGTTGAGCATATGTCTCCTTATATCAGCAAAGCAACATACTGAAAGTTTGATTAAGTTTAAACGTGCACGCACCTCTAGCAAACTCTCGGGCTGCACCATTCCAACCCATGAGTGCATCTTTTGTCCTGTGATTGGATCTATTATAAGGACTACTGGTATAGAATCCAATTTGTAATAAGTGCAAACTTTCCGTCCCTCGCTTGTATCGTCATATACCTATGTCAATGAAGCATAATGAAAAAGACAAGTGTTAACCATCAATCTAGACATTGATAGAATAAAAGAAAATGATTCATATTTCCAAATATTGCAATTCGACATCAATATATACTGTAACTGATGAAAACAGGATGCTAGTACCTATTGCAATACACGTACATGAGACATTAGTAGAATTTCAGCATGTGCTTTGTGCAAAGTACTCAATAATTCTATTTCTATGTTCATCGCTAGCTGTCTTTCCTTTTCTGAATCCTTTTATTAATCAAATATCATTTTGAGATAGAGGGAATGCAAGGATCATCATCAGTTAAACAGTACTACCTTAACCAGCCATAATAATCAGAGTGGTGAATTTTAACCTTCACATAATTTCATGTTAGGAATGAAATTAGATTTGATTTATGAAGTCATCAACTTCATATTTTAATGATTCTGAAGAATTCATATATCCTGATAAAAGCATATATCACATTAATAACATGAGAATGCGCTTCTTTTCCTGTTACCTTGGATCAATTTAATCAAATAGTATTACCCTTCTAGTAGGGTCTGCGTTGGGAATAGCTTGCCCTCACTTCCTCCAAATAATCTAATCACTCAAAGCACACATGCACACAGACATAGAGAGGGAGGGAGGGAGGGAAGAGAGCCAGCAAAATCAGTAAGGCATAGTAAATCCTAACAATGGAATATATTAAGTTAGACAACAAGTCTTTCCATACTCACATGGACAGGCACATGATAAATATACAGTTGAATTTTTAAATCAATTTCAGCCAAGGTTAAAATGTTAGTGTCATGGCAGCTATACACATTGGGAGAATTTCACAGCATTGAGTAAGAAGATATTTTAGGCACTTGAGCCTGTTAAAGCATGATACTGACCTGCCAAAAGATAAAATTAGTACTGATTGTTTGAGCAACAGCTTCATTTGCCCATGTATCCCGATTCAACTTCAGAAGACAATATTTACAGCATCAAAAGCAAGATTCAAGATTAAACATAATAGAATGTTTCTTATGCAGGTTGCAGAATTACTCAAAAGCTACCATATGTGAGCTGAACTCCTTTGTGGATTGCAAGTTCACTAGAAGCCATTTGTCCTGAACAGAAGCAGCTCCTTTGGCCTGAATTTCAAAATAACAGAATTTCCAATCAAATAAGTCAAATAGTAAAACAAAATTGATACAAGATAAAGCATTCAAATGTGTTAAGGTTGCACATCAAAAATTGGTATGGAACTGGATAGATAAGGATTCAAGGCCAAATTAACGCCACCAATGAGGATCACACAAGACATGTTGGCACAAACCAGTTAGCACTTAATACTTGGTCATTTTCCAACTACAGCAATGGCTGATCCAACCCTATCTTCACCACAAACAGGTCTTCCTCTTGGCCTACAGTTCAAGAAATCGCAAGAGACCATCCGGGGAAATAAGAGAAAGATCTTATAAAAAGAAGTTGCTAACATTCCCAACACCAACAACACTACATTGCTTTCACCATGCAGATAAGTGGCACCATCATATATACTCTGAAAAGCATGCATTTATTTTCTTGATGGAAAATATAATAATCCTGTTTATCCTTTCTCTCTTTACTTCCCTTGTTTTCCATACCAAACTTCAATAAAATGTCAAGGAAGTTCATTGCTCGAGGATGTTTATTAACAAGTTACAGGTTCAATTTTTCAAAGAAGCATCTCTTTGCTTTAGTTACGTGCAAGAAACTAATGAATGACCATGGTATCACTTCCAGAGTGGTTTGCCTCTCCATCAATAACATTTACTTTGAACAGGACACATCCGTGTATATTCTTCATGCTAGATTCTGCTCATCCACAGAATAGTTTTCTTCCAGCCCTTCTCATAAAGACATTGGACTTTTATGAATACTAGATCACTATTTTCAGAAGCTGTTCTTTTACTATATGGGCCTAGAAGGATAAGTTTACAGCTTAGAGAGATGACAACTTGTGAGCATAAAGTTCTAGTGAGATACCTTAAACTTTGTGCTTTGATTTATAAAGGTCACCATTGTTCCAATCACAGTGAAGTAATGCTTCCCATTGTATTAAATGTATTTCTTAATTAAATCTAAGTTTTCTTTCTTGGAATAATTTATTTAAAATTTTGGATTGAATTCTCCTTTCAATTAATTTTAAACTATAGAAATACAGGACTTAGAAGTAGATCACTAGGGATTCAGATACATATCAGACTATTATGATGATTTTATTTAAACTCAAAAGAAATTCTAATCAAGAAACGAAAATCTAACTTCTAAAAGGAGAAATAAAATAACTTCTAAGTCCCAAACTAAAGAAAATGTAAAATTGACATGTATTCTAAATTCTTAGTCCCTTAATCGCAAAGTACAGAAAAAATGCACTTGACTGCAGCATGTGTTGCAACAAGATCATATGAAATCCCTGATAGTTCAACACATACAGTACCAAGAGGCCAGCACAGGTATCTAGAACCATTAAAACTGAATGATAAATAATTTCACTTAAATCATGAAGCAAAAGACTCAAAGAAAATCCATTTACCTTTTCAAATGATCCATGGAACATTAGATGAAAAGGAGGTCGGTATAAAGAAGCAAGATTGTCTCGATTATTATCTGTTGTGGATGTAGAACCTTGGTCTGATTCCCACACACCAGGATGTTTCATTTCCTCATCAAAGTTGCGAAATGCAATCAATGAACTTGCTTCATGTGGTGGGTATCCCGTCCTTGATGCTCTAGATTTGGTGAAGCCATTACAGGAAAAAATTATTAATTCCAGATGAAATAAACAGAACCAGAAAGATAAGGGGGCAGTGAGCATGTTTATTAGCATTTAAATAATGCATGCTCCAAATTACTAAGGATGTGCAGCAAAAGGCATTGTGTGGACATACATAGATAACATACCCATATAACATAGCATCGTCATAAAGGGTATCCCTCATGACAGGTAAAGGAGCACGTACTTCCTCTCCACCACTATGTCTGACCTTTTCATTTTCCAAGTCTTTCAATCCACTGAATTAATTTGTCAATACCAAAACAATATTAAAGAAGAAAGAAATGAAAGAAACGAAACCAACAACAAAATAAAACAACTAGATTCCTAAACACATCAGAAAACAAAGCACGCCCCTGACATGCCTTTCATGTACTTCTGGCCAGGTTTCTGTTGGTGGAGGATGTGAAGCAGATGCAACAGCCCCACCTTCATTGCCTACATAGAACAGCTGAATAGCATCTTCAAGCTTCCAGCTTGTGGCCTGTTCCGCCCCCAATATTCCAACAACAATCAAATTTAATATAAGAGCAACACTTCACAACCAAGATTATAAGACAGCACTAATATTTAGAGTATGAAGTGATTTAAAATGATTTAGTTAAACCCTTATGCGGGCAACTTGACAACTGAAACCATTCGACCAACTTGTTAAAGTAGGTTAGCACAAGCTCTAAATCATCAAAGTTACTAAGTTTGAGCATAAAAAAGATGGTTTTGCTATTCCGGAGATGAGAGGAAGCAAAAAACACTCTATTCTTAACACACACTCACGCGCACTCACACATGTGTGCGCGCACGCCACGCGTGTTTTAATATCAACCAGAACGCAACGCTTGTTAAACTAGAGATAAAATACTATACTACTGCTACTACTGCTACTACTACTACTATAATAATCACAGATTTAGTCCACAAGTAAAAAAGTAATGGAGGGATGGAATTGATGAAAAACCTGCAAGAACTGACGGGCAATCTCGGCAGTTTGGCCAACGGCGATCTCGAGGAAGGAAGACACCATACTCTGCTCGTCATTCTCAGATAACAATCTCTCCATTGACATTACCAATCCAAAACCCTAATTAGATTAACCAATCTCATACACTGGTAGGGAATTGAGCTCCAGTGATCTTCAATTTTCCATTCAGTTTTAGAGAGGGGAGGGTAGCAGGAGGATGGAGAAGGCGAGAGGGTTTCTTCTAGTGTTGTAGTATTGTTTCACTTCTTATTATTAATGTTTTGATCCGATCATCCGATCATATTTTGGATTTTTTGAAGTGGTTGCTGAAAGTACTCTTCTGTCCCTCCTGAATCCGGATGCTCCTGGCTCTCGGAATACGACGGGGTTTTGTGTAATTCTGATTAGAAAACTGGAAGTTAAATTATTATTTTATAATATTTCTTTTAAAAAAAGGATTTGTTATATTTATTTATTTATTTTTATTGCTGGCAGTTGGAAATTGAAAAGCATCGTGACCAACCTCTTAAATAAAAAACAAAAGTGTGAAGACTTTACCGTCAGATAAATCATCATCGGGATAGGGCAAAGGCCAAGGAATTTAGGGTCATTACATTGCCTGCTTGTAAAGCGACTGGGCTGAGCCCTATCACCAGTCTCGAGTCCTCGATCCATGACCAGCTCTAACTGGTCTACGAGTCTTCGGCTAATTTTGAACTTTCGTGAGAGGCCCCGGTCCGTAGTGGATGGGTCTACGAGAAATCAAAATAACTGCAAAGCATTTCATTTAACCTCGAGTGAGCCGGGCGGAAGGGAAATTTTAACCGAACTACTGCCACCTGAAGTCAAATATTAAGATTTTATTTTTCTTTGTATTTTAAATTATTTTTTAGAATTTTTAGATTATTTTTATGTTTTGATGTTAAAAATAATTTTTTAAAAATAAAAATAATAATATGATGTATTTCTGAACAAAAATCATTTACAAAAATAACATCAACTATACTCTTAAATGCACCAAGTGTAGAGCTTTTTTAAAAAATATATTTTGATATATAGATGTTGAAAAAAAAACATATTTTAATATGTTTATATGAAGAAAAATTGAAAATTATTGTTATCACATTCTGGAATACCATCTACAACTAAAAAGCCTAGAATCATCATAAAAGATAATGAATTTATTTTTCCAAACTCAAAAAAAAATACAATAAAGTTTATTTTTGTATTCAAGGCATTTTTAGGGTACTTAGTTCAATTCTTGTAAAATATTATCACATTTTATTCTATTAAATTCCCGGGCCGATGGAAGGATAGAGTGACGTGGAGGAAATCTTAAGTGTCTGTTTGGCTAAGCGGCGAAAATGTCATTTAGCCAAAAAAAAAATTTATATATTTTAAATGAAATTATTTTAGTAATTTTAGATCATTTTGATGTTTTAATGTCAAAAATAATTTTAAAAAAATAAAAAAAATATCATTTTAATATATTTCTAAATAAAAAACACTTTAAAAAATAATCACAATTACACTCTCAAACACTTCCAAAGGTGGGAAAAGACTTCGGGTTTGATGCTGTGTTGGTTGTTCTTTGAACTCATCATTCTCCTCGCCTCTCTTTTTCTTAAATCTAAACATTTTATTTGTTTTTAATTTAAATGCTGATTACTATATTATTTATCGAATATTCTGTTTTCCTTATCACCCAATCCCTTTTTCTTCACCTTTAACCACTTGATACATTTATTATACTTGATGATTTTTATATTATTTTTGATAATATTTTTTTGTTCATAAATATATTAAAATAATTTATTTAACACATAAAAATAATTTATAAACACCAAAAAATTAATTTAAAGTAAAAAATAAACTAAAAAAATTCTTTATTTTTTCAAAAATACTTTTAAAAAATATTACCAAACACCCATACCTTGACCACCAACCAAATTAACACTGACACTCGAACTTTCTATTCGCTGTATTATTGGACTTAACCTATTAGGTTTTGCAAAGCAAACGGTCGACATCTTCAAAAAGGCATCATCAAAGGAGCCACAGCTACCAGTGGAATTGGACTCGCGGGAGATAAAAAAAAAAAGTGCTAGAACTCCACCAAGACTTTAACAAAACGATCTCAGTGGACCCGCACGTGATAGATGATCCCTTAACCAAGTATAGGTCAACGAGCATTGTTTCATGCTCCTTGTACACCAAGTAATTAAGCACTCACGAGATGAATATTATAACCCTACTGCTATCATTAATGGATCACACGTTAATTAATTAACTATCTTGCCCAAGCCCTTATCGCATTTTCTTTATGTTGCGTATAAAGCTTTAATATATTTTAGTTTTCATAAAAGCGTAGCACGCCATTGCACTACCCGATCGAGCTTGTCTCATCCAGTCCAGCTTCTACCGAAAAAAGTTGGCACCGCCCGATCAAACTTTTAGGACGTGTCCAGAAACTCTTGCTATGGGACGTAGCTTTCTCTTTGGAAAGTGAAAGCAAATGTCCAGGACAAGAGCAGAACAGTGGCTGGTTGTCGATTGCCAGCAATATGTCTGTGCAGGTAAGCTTTTGTGGAGTTTTTATTCTACTGGATTTCTTTTGGCACGACGTGTGTGTGATTCAGCTAGTATTTGAAAAGCTTCTTTTACACATATATACTTGTGATTTTTCTAGTAAAGTTCGAAGGGTGATGTTGCCGAATTGGCTAATGATTCAACGGTAGCTATGGTCATTATATCCTGTGGGAAGTCTAGCAGAAAAATTTATACCTTCCCGCTAATGGAGGTGACCTGTACGGCTGGGTGGTTTCCATCAAAAAGCTTGCCACTATTTTATTGCCTGTCTTGAAATAGTGCTTGCATTCGTATTGCGTGCGTAGATTGTGAAGCGTCAGGACATGGTCGGCGGCGTCTAGAAAACCCTAGCGATCGACATGAGTCTATAATTTTCACCTTTATTGCCTGTGTGATTGTTTATGTCTGGCTGGACCTCACTGGAGAAAGTAAACTTGCTTTGGCAAAACTCGCAGCGTGCCTGTATGTTAGCTAGCTCCCTGGATACAAGCAGGAGACAGTATTATTAGTAGCACCCAGTTGGCTCGAGGGATGTCAGATTGGACTGAAAACAAGTGCAGATCATAATTTGCCAAGTGTCAGTTGCTAGGCAAAGAGCACCAGGACAGGAGACTCCAACCCGTTTGGCTACGCTGCCGCTTGACGGTGTTTTCTTCAGTTTATTTTTTTTTAAAATTAATTTGTTTTTTTAGCTGTTAAATTATCTTGATGTGTTGATATAATAAATCAGTTTTGGAAATAAAGATTATATTGCTTTAATTAATATATTTGAAGCAAAAAACTCAGGGAAAAAAAAAAACAAAGGGTAGTACGATAACAAATATCATCACTGGGACCAAAACTGATGTTCCAGCCGGTAGAGAAACAACGAAGAGCAAGACATAAGCTATCAGAAATCGGAATGTTTTATATGTTAATTGTTATTTGATGATATGTTAATTGTTATTTGATGATGCGGTGTAATCTCTTTAGTAAATTAAAAATATTCTAAAATAATATTGTTTATATCATTCTGATTTTATTTAATATTTTATATTTTATATCATAATTATCTATAAATATCTGAGAAATATTAAAAATATTAATTTATAATTTTTCTTCAATTCATGTTTATTTTAAAGATATACTCACGGTACAACCGGACGAATATATATAAAAAAACACTCAGAGAGACTTTAGTTTTATCGCCATGTAAAAATGTTAAGCCATTTATGAATTAAAAACAACACGTCTAGAACAGTGAAGTATTTTTATTGTTCGAAGTTGACCACACATGAGTGCCTATTAATTTGGGTGAAAATCACTTCGGAACTGTTTGAGCGTCTAGCTGAATTGTTTTTTAAAATATTTTTTATTTATTAAAAATATTTTATTTATTTTTTAAAAATATTTTTAATATTAACATATTAAAATATAATGAGAAAAAAAAAAGCAATTTGTTAGCTTCTTGAAGAAACTTTTGTTATTGGAATTCGGAATTTAGTACTCGTTAAATATACATATATTTTCCCCTTAAATTGATCTCCTTTTTTGTTTTTTTTTTATGAAAATATTTCTTGGGTTTCTTAGTCATTTGAGTTGAAGTATTGGATTATTTGACATTGTCACTATATTATTGTCGGAATAAATTTTTATGTTCTCAAATAGCATATTATAATGATAAAAAATTTATGATTTATATAATATATCTTGAGTTTGAATTAGAGTATATATTCCTTGTAATGATCTAGAACAATATAGTTTAGACCTATAAAATATACTAATCTATATATGACTTTTTTCCATATAAAAAAAGAAATATTTTTTTATTTGTAATCTTTGATTTTATTTTTGAACGCTTTATTTATTTAAATTTGATATTTATTTTTTATTTAATTATCATAGTTTTAAATTAATATTTTACTATTTTGTTAATGCTGGATTTTGCAAGATTTATTTTTGTTATTGTTTTTCCAATCATCAAAATTTCCTATAATCATGTAAAATAAACTTGATCATATCAAATAAGCCAGGTCATTTGAAATGAATTTTCATTTTTTGTACTGCAGAATATTGTAGCCATGCCAGTCTTTTTTAAAATACATGTCACTAAAAGATATATTAAAATGTTTCTCTCTCTTAACAGTGGCATGTAAAAACAATATAAAATAACAAAAAAAAAATGTTATTGTGATAAATGTTATTTATAAAAAAAAAAATTATGAAAACATAAATTAAAATATTTTTTTAAGAATTTTTTATTTGCCACACCAACACATAAAAAGTTCTAATTGAAGGTTGTCAACAATAATTTTATAAAAATAAAAATATTATTTTAATATATTTTTAAATAAAAATATTATTTTAATATATTTTTAAATAAAAAAAATATTTTAAAAATAACTCCAATCACAATTCAAACACTCTAAATAGATGAAATGTTTTTGCACGTGGAGTATCGTTCCTTAATCAATAAAAGCTAAAATTCCCAGGAAAAAAAATTCCTGGCTCATATTTCAGGGCACTTTTCATTGAAAGTATAATAACAATTTTACATTTTCCACGAAAAAATCATCAATCATTAAATTGTTCGAGAACAACCAAGTCTTTATATTTTAAAAGCATAGTAATTTAATTAAAGCAAAAACAAAAATCATAACTAGTTTCCGGTTATTGTTAGCTAGGTAAAGAGCAATTTTGTATTTTTATAAATATAAAATATTGTGAAATAGGAGGTTCCCACAACTTTCAAGTGGTGCTTGCAGCGACTTTTACTCAAGGTTATCAATATTGTTCTGTTCCAGTTAAAATAGTTGGAATGTTCCGTTCCATTCAAAAAATCAAGATAAAACGGTATTGTTTTCGTCTAAGTTTTAATTCTGGTCTATTCCAGAAATTCTGACCGAAATGGTACCGATCCTCTTTGTTTTGATTAACGTGTGATTTTTTTTCTTCTAATTTTTATATTATATTTGTTTGTTTTTGTATTGTATAATTTAAAATTAATTTATCTTGAATTTTAATTATGCTTATTAAATTAATATTTTAACTATATACGTGTGCGTGTGTGTGTGTGTGAACAGTACAACCTCGAAACGACACGCCGAAATACTAAAAAACTAAAACATTCTATATCAATAAAAAAAACAAAACGATAATCAAAACAATATTGACAACCTTGCTTTTACCCGCTAAACACCGGATTTGGCTGTGTTATTGGAAGCAAAGTGTATTTATTTTTATGCTGAGACATTGTGCGGCAATGTTGATGTTGTGGTGGGACATGAAAGCCTCCTCCTCCTCCTTCTCCTTCGCCTTCCTCTCTCCACCTCAAAATCACATCAACCATGCAAAACATTATTGACATATCATTTTTTTTTAAAAAAAAATTGATCCTGATTTTTTTTTATAAGAAATCAGATTATTTTGAATTTGATATGATTATTTTTTTACTATTCTATTTTTTGGACTTTTTTTATTGTTTTTTTCAATCTTACATTCATAATCAAAAAGTTAATTTTATCTTGCATTTCAATCTTTATTTCATTATTCGATTGCTATTTTTTAATATTTTTTTAAATTGTTTTTTCTACCTAATTTCACCCTTTAGAAAAAAAGTATTTTTTTATCTTTAATTTTTTTGTATAATTTTTTTTTAATTCTAGCTCGTAACATTTAATTGATTGAGAATTAAGTTTTATGATTTTTCCTTACATGCTCTGAATTTGCTCCCCATAAATCAATAGTTTGAGTCCCTTATCAGTTAGAGTAACTGAAGATTTTAACTAGTTATTAATTTTAAAACCTATAAAATTAGTCAAGATATATATAAGTTGTGTTAAACACCTATATTTCAAAAAAAAAAATGTTTTTCTTTACTTTGCTTTAGTTTAATGACCCAAATCTTCAAGTTATTTTTATCAAATATATTTATAGCCTTGATTTTTCCATAAAAATAATTTTTAAAAATATAATTTAAAACTAGCAATTATAGTTCAAAAATCATATTAACGATGCTTAAAATAACAGATCCAGGGAAAAGACGAAGGTCTGGGCGCGTGACATGGTTGGCTGGTTCGTGTGTCGGCCCTTGCTCGAGATGAATTTTGCATTTTCGTTTTCATTGCTTCGGTGTGATTTGAGCAGTGGCGGGTCTGTCTCGGGGGTGAGCTTCGTTAGCATAGCTGACCAGTTCGACGAACCTTAAGAAAACCCTTCAGCTATGACCTCTGTCTCGATCGAGTTCCTAGAGAATTTTTGTCTTAGCTGGGTCCTATAAGTATTTGTAATTGCCAATAGAATTTCTACGAAATAACATTTGTTGTATATATTAAAAAATACAATTCGGATAAGACTCATGAACAAATATAGATTGAGAGGTTATTGAGAATTTTTTAAACCCAGGGAACCTAGTTAGGATACGAAAGGAGATTCAACGGGGACTACCTGCATGGTTTTGGTGTTTTTTTTAAGGTTTTTAGCACCAAAATTATGTTTCCTTTTTATGTCTCAAATGTTGTCCAATTAATTGATTTTCATAAACAATTGTGTAAACCATGAGGATTTAATATATTTAATCATTCAATATACCTTTTTTAATAAATAATTATTATCTAATTACATAGTGCCTTTTTAGGAAAAAAGTAATTAAGTCGTACCACCGCCTGACCTATCATACGGTCCTCAACTCGCCATTCCATGTTAAGGTCGATTAAATCAAATATTAGAATATCCATTTTATTTTTCATTTACTTGGGAAAACATAAAAAAAATACAATTTAATAATTTAACTGGACAGATTGCTAAAGTAAAGCAAGCTTTGGCATTGATAAATATTTATTGCTGGCATGTACTGGTGTTTAATGAAGAAATGCCTCCTTGAGTAGCCAATCAGAGGCAATGAAAGTGGCAAAATAATTCTAAGTATAAAAGTTCGAAGTGGAGGTTGATGTGGAGTGACATGGAGCCCCACAGTCTAATAACACCCACCAACAAGACCACGGCTCACCAATTTACGTGCACACGCAAAGCAAAATCAATAGTTTCCAGTTGAAGTGATTAAATTTAATTAATTAGAGGCTATGGACGTTTAACTGATTTACGGGTGGCAATTTTGCGATCATTGGAAAGTCAAGGGGACCATTTTCAATATGTGGCCATGCCACGATGACCACACTTTTCTTTAAAAAAAGAATACATGTAATCACCTGGCTGCCCACCACTTGCAATTGATGATCGTAACTTATGCCTAATTATTTGTTGTTTGTATTTGTGTTTTAAAAATATTTTTTATTATAAATTATTTTTTTAATTTTTTAATATTATTTTTATGTGCTAATATAAAATTAATTTTTTTAAAATAAAAAAAATATATTTTAATATAAAAAAAAATCATCGCCACGTAGATTATCGGCCAATGATTTTCAGGGTGTTTTCTAGACAAATTAAAGCCTACAAAAATAAAAATAATAAAGGGTTACACGGCAAAAAAAACATCGAAAGGAACAGTTGTCAAATTTTGAATGGCCTCGCTCTAGATTTTAAATTGTACTTGATATCTTTATCTTGGAGTTTATAAGTTAATAATCATGTTTATAATTCCTCACATCTCCATGTTGATGTGAAAAGAAAATCAATAAAAAATATTAAATTATTTAAAGTGTTATTATTATAGTTTATTTATTCCAAAGTGCCAATGAAGTATTAATATTATAATCTTGTCACTGCAAAAAATGAATAAAAAAAGAAGAAGAAAAAGGTAACGAATAGCGTGGCCCATATTCAAAATCTCAAGTGAAAATCACTAATGTTTCCTGCATTTTCTCACTCTCCAAACAGAATTGAAACCCTTGACGGGAAAAAAAGAAGCAAGATAAGAGTATAAAAAACAATCAGTAGATGGGAACCATAAGACTAGTGTGGTTGGAGAGGGAGTAACGGAGGACACGACCTGATGTCATGGAGTAACGGAGGAAAAATCTCGGCTAAGGAATCAGATCATTCTGTAACGGTTTGACAGGGTGATTATGTTTGTTTTTTAAAATATTTTTTATTTAAAAATATAATAAAATAATATTTTTTATTTTTTAAAATAATTTTTAATACTAATACATATAAAAATGATATAAACATATACAAATTAATTTAAAATAAAAAATAAAAATATTTTTTTAAAATATTTTTGAAATACAGTGTCATATATCCTTGATGTTTTGATGTTCATACGAGTGAAGCAATTCACTTTCTGATTTTGTTTCTTTTATTAAATAACTGGCTCTTAAATATTTTTCTCTTTTTTATCTTGTTTATAAATTAATCATTGTATCTTTTTTACCTTTTAATTTGTTCTTTTAATCTAATTATATGAGATAAATTTTTTAATTTAATTAAAAATTAACTTAATTACTAAAAAAATGTTATGCACCATACTTGAATTTTATATTACTGATAATTTAACTCGAATTGTTATATAAGATCATTATAGTTTTAAACAAATATATAAATACTTAATTAACGCGTGACTATAAATTTATATTCTTATTATTAATAAAATATAATTAATAATTCAAGTAAATTAGATACTTGTTTTTATTTTCTCTATCAAACTACTTGTAATTTCATCACGAACTAAATCCATACATGAATGCCGATCCCAAAACAACACATAGTAAAATATCATCTAAAATCAAATTAGGATTGCGAGACAAAAATTATATAGTGATATTTTTCTAATATATTTATTTATTGTAATTATTTTTTAGATTATTTTAATATTAAAAAAATAATTTTTTTTTATCTATATATATACTCGCTCCCACCCCAGCCAATTGCAACGCATGAAAAACAATAATTTGCTGCTTTCCGTGAATTTTAGTTTCTACTGTAAAAAAAGATGGATCCCGTGATCAAAACTTGGTTTTTTACACTTAATCAAACACTTTTACTCTCAATTTTTTTTTACAACTTTTAGTTGTACTACACTCCCAAACACCTCTTGAAAGTGACGGTGAAGGTAAAACTCATGATTTATTTTTGTGTTTAATTTATTTCTATATCTTTTAATTTTTTTGATGTAATATTTTTTTAAAAATAAAAATATAATTTTTAAAAATAATCATTACACTATAAATGTCTAAAAAAAAAAACACCCTCACCATTATGCATGTATTTATATTTTTAAAGCTTCTAACAATTTAAAGTTTAATTAGAGGATTTACTGATCGTGAGTATGATTAATGTTGTCTTTAAAATTTATTTTTATTTATAAATATATTAAAAAATATTTTTGATATCAGCGTATCAAATGTAAAAATATATAAAAAAATTAATTTAAATTAAAAAATAAAAAAATGTATTGAACACCTCCTTTTGCTTATGAACCAGTAGTGTGATGCATCTTATCCACACGAAAAATGGTTAAATCTCACGCGGAGAGAGAGAGAGAGGGAGAGAGAGAGAGAGAGAGGCCCACAACACTGTCCAATAAAACAAAAAAGGCTAAACCAAACCTGTCCAACAACCCTACATTAGCAACTCTGAGCCAAACTCTTCCTGGCCCAGCCCTCAATATAATAATTGCCCACAAACTTAGTGGGAGAAACTCAGGTTGCATATTTTATATAGTCTCCTCTATAATTGATGTATAACCTCTAAATCGTACGTCACCACCAATGGAAGTTAATGTGGCTTCTCTTCCTTAAATTCACACCTCCACAAACAGAAAGAAAAATAAATACATAGAGAGCTGTATTTTCTCTCTTGGAGAATACTATGGCTCACGAATGCACCGAGAGCTCTGTAGCAATCTCTTCCTCCATGCCACTAAACTGGTGGGATCTTCACCATGCAACCTCACTCTCTTCGTTGACTAATGATACCAGTCCCTGGCACCAGTCAAACCCTAGTTCTAACTCCTCTTGCGAAGAGGATCATTCCAAGGCCACATCCTTTACTAATGCTTCTAATCACTATGGACTAACCGTCGAGTCCGCTCGCCAACTCGTTGAGCCTGCTCCATCAAACGAATTGACGGGAGAGCATGCTTATAGCCAACTCTGGAGCCATATTCTATTGTAAGTGATTTCATATACAGCACCAAAAATAAAAACACCACACTCGATACGTTTCCTGGATGAATAGACACACAGTCTCATTTGTAATCTTGATTTATATTCGTGTTCAAAATCTATATTTGAATAAGATGAGCGGAGAGAAGAATCTTTTAGCAAAAGAAATGGGAGAAATAGTGCTCTATTATATAATATATATTGGATATACTAGTTGGTGTACTAAGAGTAAGAGAGAGCTTCATAGTGAAATAAAGCTATATATATATATAAAGAGCGTTATTTCACTATGAAGTGTATATATATATATATATATAAATATATAAAGCTCATATATATATATATATAAAGAGCTTTATTTCACTATGAAGTGTGTATATATATATATATATATATATATATATATATTTCTATTCTTTCCCCCCCGTGAAATGATAATTAAACTTCGTATAAAAAGAATTTCCATCTGACATCCTTATACATGTTTCATTTATTTTTTGCTTATCTGCTTTCATTGTGGAATGCCTTAATTTTGATGGTTTAGTTTGTTTAAAAACCTTATAGAGGAGTTGGGAGCAATGAAGAGTTGGGCAACAAACAAGATGTTGGAGAAAACTTAACTGACGGTTTGTCATCCAAGATTTCTGGTGCTGTGTCATCTGGGATATTTGGGCCAGCTTGTGATTACTTCCAAAAAATGGACAGCAATTGGGAATTCACGAGCCCAACACCCTTCAACAACTATGAAAAGCATTTAACCGGTTTCAGTGATCAGAGCTTGATTGGAAGTGGAAGGTTCAGCAAGCTTGCCAGCCAATCGTCTATTGCCCCGCCAAACCCGGAAGTAAAACGTCAACTATTAGATCCACTGACATGCAGCATATCGTTGAGCCCTTCTGTAAATCATGACTACTCCGGCCAGCATCAAACTTGCAGCAATTCCACACCATGTTTGATGGGAGAAAGCAGAAATTCAGATTTTCTGTCATGCTATGCCCATAATCTAAAAGTAGAGAATGAGCATGGTGAAGGGCCCGCCAGGGCTCCTTTTAGACGGTCATTTAGTAGCAATAGTGCTGGATACCACAATGGCCCTAACAGCTCAGTGGTAGGAGATAACAGCAAATACTACCATGGCATGCCCGATGCTACAAACAGAAGTGCAAGAAATTTTGCAGATGTTTCATCGTTTAGTAATCGATTACGGAAGCCAATGATTGATATTCAAGTGCCTAAACCTTGCTTTAAATCGATCAATAATTTATCTGATAGTAGAAACCAAGGACTCCGAACCTCTTCTCCGGTGAGAAATTATCACATTAACTCATATATAATTTTTGCCTGACCTTTCTCTCGACAAGCAAGTGCTGTATCTCTGTTCCTCATGGTAATTCTTTCTTTGCCAAAAAATATTCAACTAATTATCTGGGTATGCATACTTCATGCAGACGGGGAAAGGACATGAAACAACAAATGAAAGGAAGAGGAAACGATCTGAAGAAACTTCAGAGACGGCTCTAAAGAAAGCTAAGCATGAGAGCTCTACAGTTTCATCCGGAAAGGTATACATAACGGACAGAAAATGATAATCAAGGCCACTCCGTTTCTTTCTCTATTTATTAATTTCCACGTCTCTCTTTAAAGATATATCGAATTCTATAAAGAGATGAAATGCTAAAACTATCCAATTAAAAGAGTTTGCACGCACCGAAAGCCCATGATAATGGCTAGTGATGAGAAACTTTTTTATTTTTGTTTTGTAGATGCAAGCACCAAAAGTCAAGCTTTCGGAAAGAGTCACGGCGCTTCAGCAAATTGTTTCGCCATTTGGGAGGGTAATTAAGCACGATGAGCATTACGAATAACTTATTTATTTTCAGCAAAACAAGTAGTATTTTTCTTTATTACTCACGTTAATTATGCTGTCTGCTTTTTATAATTAATTTTGTTTTTTCTGGTTAAATTTCAGACTGATACAGCCTCGGTGCTATATGAAGCAATTCAACACATTAAATTCTTGCAAGAGCAAGTGCAGGTGGTGATACACAATTAACTTGATATACCCATCGTCTAATCAATATATATATATATTGGAAATGTATACATGGTGTTCAGGGTTAACAACATATACAAGGGAAATATTAATGATCTGAAAGAGTTTATTATGAGACCCGTCATGTTTCATGATAAATTAATGGAAGAAAAGGAAGTGTGAGTGATATATAGTAGTAGAAATTAAGAGTACGTAGGATATATATAAAGTCGATCGGCCGTGCTAGCTTCATGTCCACAATATCTCTGATTGACATGGAATAAGTAAAGAAACATCATTTCCTGATAGCCATCACTTTGCCTTACGTTGCAGGTATTCAGCAATCCTTACCTGACGACTGCGATCTCACACAAGGTAAGCAAACTTAGGTCTTGCGCAATATAGTGTGCCTTTTAGGGTTTAGTATATAACACTCTCGAGCTGTAACGCTTTCTGGGTTTTTATTTCAGGATCCTTGGGTAGGCTTGGATAGAAAAGACAAGGGAGATGCAAAACTTGATCTCAGAAGCAGAGGTCTTTGTTTAGTTCCTATTCCATGTACCCCTCAAATTTATCACGACAACGCAGGATCAGATTACTGGACACCAACTTACAGAGAGTGTCTGTATAGGTGAAATAAGTTGATGCTGTACTGTGTTTCGTGCGCCTCTACATATGAAATAAATCCTAGTATATATGTTAGGAGAGACCAGAAAGATGTTACACTGATCAAGAGAACATGCATTATATCTATATATATATATGGCTTCAGATCCCATGAATTCCCCAGCAGTATTTCGCTATTAATTTAGGTTTAATTTCATTCTCTCCCTTGATATGGCCTGTCAATCTGTTTGAAAATGCCCGACGTTTTGTATCTTAACAATTAATTAAATCCTTTCGTTTGTCTATGTTAGCTAAAGAATATTTATATATATATATAACTTTTTTTTTCTCTACAAGATATAAATGGTAACCTTTTTTTATATAAAAAATTCACATTATTCATTTTAAATTAATATAATAAATAATTTATACATGTATGCACTATATTGGAACGTTGATTTGGTTTGTCAATTTCTGGAATAATCAAAGTTATGTTTCTCAATGTGTTTTAAAATTATTTTAGTTTTTTTTTTAATTTTAGTTTTTTTTTTAAATTAATTTGTTTATATCATTTTCATGTACTAATATAAACAATAATTTTTTAAAAATAACATATTTTTTTAATATATTTTTAAACAAAAACTAATTTTAAAAATAACTTTAACTTTCACTTGTAAATGGTAATTAATTCCCATCGATTCAGCGCTGCCATATCGCAGTCTTTTCTTCAATTTTCTACTTGCGTTTTTTACTTAAATTTTCTACTTGCGTCGTCGTGGGTGAACACAGAAGACAGTAATCTTTTCACACGGGGTATTGTGAGATAATTTTTATTTGTGAAATATATATAGTTTACCAAAACTTTATTAATTAAAAATATTTTCTCAATAAATAAATAAAATTTAAATTATAAAACATTTTAACTACATTGACTATTTTCTATGATAATTTTATGCAGATAAAATAAAAAAAAAGATAACATATTTTCCTTTTACACCTCATAATTATTTTAAAAAAGGTGGATGCATATGTCATTTAATAGATGAAATAACAATCATCACATAAATATCAAGTAATAGCGTGGTAAACTAGTGATGACATGGAAAATAATTCTCATTTTTTTCCAAGAAATTATAAAAAACTCTTATAAATTTAAATCTATAACTTTAAATAAATATATGAAAAATTGATTTTATTTTAAAAATACTTATCATGTAATATTTGTTTTTTAGAAAAAAAAAAGTATCTCAAAAATTGAGAAGAAGAAGAAGAAGAAGAAGAAGAATATATCCCCAAGCCGCTCTCGTCACTTTCAGATACCGCCTTTTTTGTTATTTTTATTTTTATTTTTTTTCCGCTCTGACTTGCTTAACTACAAATGGCGCTTCTTCTCTACACCCAACGAAGTTGAAGCTCCTGAATTAATAATAATAAGAATAATCTAGGGTTTGTTACCCTCCTCTCTCTGCAATGAAGCGCGATTTCGACGAAATCTCAGACGACGAGTGGGATAACCACTCCTTCAAGCCCTCTCGCATTCTCACAACCACACAAAACGGCAAACACAAATCCAATTCGTCCTCTTCTTCCATGTTTCCTCCTCCTTTGGAATCCTTCGCTTTCAAAAAACCACAACATAATCCATTTAGCAGCGGTGACGATGATTGTGTCCAAGTCACCGAGCATTTCAATTTGGAGGACGATGACGTGGAGGAGGAGCAGGAGGAGACGACGAGGCCATCAGCGGTGAATCGTGGTCGTCGATTCGTGGTCGATGATGACGACGAGGATGAGGAGGTGGAAGAGCGAGAGAACGGTGCGGATTTGGCGGAGGTTTATGATATAAAATCGAGCGACGAGGAGTGGGAGGAGGAGGGATTGGAGGTGGAAGATGATGATTTGGTGGGTAAAGCATTGCAGAAATGCGCTAAAATATCGTTGGAGTTGAAGAGGGAGTTGTACGGCTCTGGAGTGACCTCGTGCGACCGGTATGCAGAGGTGGAAGCTTCTTCAGTCAAGATTGTTACTCAGGTACTCTCTTGTTTTCATTTTGGAGCAATTCGTATTGAAAAAGCTGAAATTCCTTTTCTTTTAAGTTGTATCAAGGTTGCATGTAGTTTATTTTTTCTCTTCTCCCTTTTATAGATATGCAATTTTCCTTCTGCAATAATTGTCTTTTATGTCTTTTAAATTTGGAGTAGAGTATCGGTTCTCCCATCCAGAAAAGTGTGGTGATGTGCTCTTATATGTTCTCTTTTTGAATGAAATTATATCTGATTTGCATTATTTATCTTTATGCTCTAAAATCGGATTGTTTAGCTCAACTAAAAGAATGGTGAACTTTCTCTATTTATTAGGCAGTCAGGATTTTACTTAAAATAAGCTAAATACCTGAACTAGATGAATCTGTCTGTGGACCTCTGCATCTATGGGTCTGGTATGCATGTGCGTGCGTGCATGTGCATTCCGTGATCCCATATTAAAAGAAAATGATACATAATTTGGATTTCCTTGCCTTTAAACAGTAAACGCGGAGTTATCACTTGGACTGATCTGGTCTTTAACTTGGGGATTTTTTATTATCGCAGGATGATATTGATGCAGCGTGTGCAGTGGCAGATTCAGGTTTTCAGCCTGTCCTCAAGCCATACCAGCTGGTTGGTGTCAATTTTCTTCTTCTGCTACACCGGAAGGGCATTGGAGGAGGTCATTCTACTATTCCTTTGTCATCATCATTGTGTTGTTAAATATCTAATTTAGGAGGCCTGAATAATATAGTTATAATTGCACTGTGGCATTATAGTTCATAATCCAAGATTGCTAACAATGATAATCAATTGGCAAAACCATGGGGATAGTTTGAAGTATTCTTGTACCTTTTCTTGTGGGTAAATTACTCAAACCTAAGACTTACCGAGTCCCTTGTACTTTTGAAATTACATTTCACCTTTTGGCAGCATTTTTTTGAAGGAGATAAAATATACCAACCAGGACCATGAAATTCTAACCTGAATGGATTGGTCAGGAGACTCCTTTGTTATAAGCAGTGAAACCTGGATGGTCCATGCATAATGAAGGAAGTTAATTTACATTGGAATACTACTGATGTATTTCTGTTCCATCAAATGCATGCTCTCTAGCTGCAGTTTAGGGTGTCTTTTTTGGTTATGGATACTGGATTATATGTGCTCTGGAAAGATCCCTGATCAATAATCACTCACATTTGTATCCATGCAGCCATATTGGCAGATGAGATGGGTCTTGGGAAGACCATTCAGGTACTTGTAATGTGTCTATTTTCCTTTTCAGTGATAATAGGGTTAGCCTTTTTGTTATTGCAATGTAAGATTGATCTTGCATGACAGGCAATTACATATTTGATGCTGCTGAAATACTTACACAATGACCCTGGTCCACATTTAATCGTGTGTCCTGCCTCTCTGTTGGAAAACTGGGAAAGAGAACTGAAAAAGTGGTGTCCATCATTTTCTGTACTCCAGTATCATGGGGCTACGAGATCTGCTTATTCAAAAGAGTTGGGTTCATTGGCCAAAGCTGGGTTGCCACTTCCTTTTAATGTGCTCCTTGTCTGTTACTCACTTTTTGAGCGGCATAGGTGTGTCTTATTCTGAAACAGGTCATCATCTGTGTACTTTTATTTCCCCCCAAAATATGTATATATATATAACATGAATCCATTACTCATCATTGATTGTACAGTGCTCAGCAGAAAGATGATCGTAAAATTCTGAAACGTTGGCAATGGAGCTGTGTTCTGATGGATGAGGCTCATGCTTTGAAGGATAAGAACAGCTATAGGTGGAAAAACCTGATGTCAGTTGCAAGGAATGCAAACCAGCGTTTGATGCTCACCGGGACGCCTCTGCAAAATGATTTACATGTACTGATATTGAAAGACCTTTCTCTCTCTTTAAACCTCCTGCTTTTCTATTAATTACTGGCATTGTTTTTATTTAGGTTCATGCTAGAAAGGACAGATGATTTTTTTTATTGCACCTTAATGAAGTTTGTGATTTCTTAAAAAAGTTTAAACACTTTGAAAGGCTCGAATTAACATGTGAAATATAAAATTCTGCTGGAATATGATTATTCTTGTACAATCTTATTCTTGTAATTTCTTGATGGTTGAATTCCTGTACCCATAGTCAAGTAAAAACGATTCTTTCAGAGTTGAGATGCATGTTAGAGATAATTCTACGAATTTATTGTTTCTACGTTATTTGAGGCAGAGTTTCTATGTTATATCATGCACAGTCCATCAGTTATTCTTCATGGAGGTAGTTGCACTTGTGCTGATTTGATTGCTGATACCATCTTTCCTTAAAAATTAAAATTCATATGAATTGACAGTTTGAAGATATTATCTCATACATATACTCATTTTCTGCTAGTAGTTATGTGTTTTGCCTTGGCTTGTGTTAATATTTGCAGGAGCTATGGTCGTTATTGGAGTTTATGATGCCTGATCTTTTTGCTACCGAGGACGAGGATTTGAAAAAGCTATTGAATGCGGAAGATGGAGATTTAATTAGTCGTATGAAGTCTATTTTGGGACCATTCATCTTGAGGCGTTTAAAATCTGATGTCATGCAACAACTAGTTCCAAAGATACAGCGGGTATGCTGAATCATAAAATTTCAACTGAGATCTTCTGCTCTCCATTTATTCTGTTGAGATTTTACAATGAAATTTCCATCCCTATTTAGAGTTTTATGAAGATTAAAAGGGCTAACTAAGACTTTCACAGGTTGAGTATGTTTCAATGGAAAAGCACCAGGATTGTGCTTACAAAGAAGCAATAGAGGAATATCGAGCAGTTTCACATGCTCGTGTTGCAAAGGTTTCAGATGGTGACCCAAATACTATTGTTGGAGTTCTTCCTCGGCGGCAGATCTCAAATTATTTTGTTCAGTTTCGCAAG
Organism: Salix dunnii; assembly: GCA_015731905.1. Classification (NCBI taxonomy): domain Eukaryota; kingdom Viridiplantae; phylum Streptophyta; class Magnoliopsida; order Malpighiales; family Salicaceae; genus Salix; species Salix dunnii. Next base: position 5,656,050 of record CM027668.1, on the reverse strand, counting down.
GTACTGCCATTTCTCTCTCTTGTCAAGTTATTCTGTTTCTCTGTAATCAATTTAGCCAGTCATATTTTCCATGTTTATTTCAGATTGCCAATCATCCATTATTGGTGAGGCGAGTTTACAGTGATGAGGATGTCATTTGTTTTGCCAAAAAGTTGCATCCAATGGGTGCATTTGGCTTTGAATGTACCTTGGAAAGGGTAATAGAGGAACTGAAAAGCTACAATGACTTTTCTATTCACCGGGTAATTTTTCTCTTTCTGAGAGGTCTTGTAAGGTATACTAAGAGCTTTGATTTCATGTCATTGCATGTGAACTTCAGAGTTTCTAATTCCATGCATGTGAAAGAGACATTTTGAGTCATTGCTGAGGATAAGCAGTGCACTAGCAGGCTTGGTGCCCTTGTGTAGCCTTGGTTTCAGGGATGGATGACATACAGTTCTCTTCTCTAGGCATGCAACTGAATGTCAGATCTGAGCACTTTTAATGTGCATGGTTTCAGCATCAGAGAATCTTGTCTTTGTCAAAACTTGGATCATGTTTTTTTACAAATGGCTGAGAGTGTTAGTAACAACCCAAGTGGATGCGTAACTTTTATGTGGAGTGAATGCTGATTGCTGGCATCTGTTTAGAAATTTCTAGCGTCCTTTGCTTGGTTCAACAGCCATGACCATTTTGTCTTTGAGGCTACAAGATACTTGATTTGAGCATGCTGGGGCCTTGGGTAGAGTTTCCTTAGATTGTCTAGTCAGGGGCCACTTACTGGATGTCTTCAACCAATAAAACTTGGATCGATTTAGCAAAATCAATGTGACATCTGTAAGTGATTTTAGCAAGAGACTCTTTATGTGTGGCATAATTCTTTTACCATGTTATGTGAAATGCATAGTAGCAGCTGTTACTGAATCAGGGTCATACCCAGCTGTACTCATTGCTATGATAATGACTTGAAATAGATGTGCTTTGGTGAAATTCTTGCTCTTGCACAGCTATATATCGTGATTTGGATTGGTAATCATTTCTCCAACAACTTCCTGCAGCTTTTACTCTATCATGATATAAATGAGAAAAAGGGAATTCTTTCAGACAAGTATGTTATGCTTTCAGCTAAATGCCGGGTATGGATTGAGTAATTTCACCAGTTTTGTTTTTAACTGAGTTGTTATGAGCTACAATTTGCAAAGTTCATATAACATGCAGGCATTAGCTGAGCTTCTTCCTGACCTGAAGAAGTGTGGGCATCGGGTTCTGATTTTTAGCCAGTGGACATCGATGCTAGACATCCTAGAGTGGACTTTGGATGTACTTGGGGTTACATATAGAAGACTTGATGGAAGGTTTGCCACTATACTTATCTGACATTCATTACTATTATTGTTATTGGGAGCAATTACTTTTTGCATCTGGCATGTTAATATGATTTTCAGTGCATGCGGTGGAAGTTCTATGCTGTCAAATGTAGGAAGCCAATGGATGGTTGTGGCTAACACAATTCAAAATGCATTAATAAGCCATTTATTTTAATGTGCTGGACCACTGGTATGATTGACACTAAAGGGCCTGTGTGCTATTTAGGGAGTACTATTTTGGAAGTCATGTGCATGCATGCAGCCCCTTTGTTGAAGGTTTGAAGCCCGACACTAATCATTTCATGCAAAAACATTGAATAGTAGGCCAGTTTAGAGTTCTCTTCCTGAATCACTGCTTCTGTAGGATCATAGCTGGAGGACTTTCTCCCTTTTGTTTTGAACTTTGTTGAGAAGGATGATTTTTCTTCTTATTACTGGTTTTTCATCATTTGCAGAGTATTAGCTAAGGATACTTGCACTTTCTTTACCATATCCCTTGCACAAATCTTTGTGGAAAATTCATCTGGGCTTCAAATTATGGTGTGATAATCATAGCAATAAATTTACCATCATTGAACCATGTGTACCACAGATTTTACATCATTTATTAAATTTCTTTTATTATCCTAGAATCACAAGTATTGTCCTTTTGAACTAAGGACTACCTGGGCGTTCAAGCATTTCTGTTTTCAGTTGTGCACCGTAATGGTGGTCATTGGTGTGTCAATTTGCTCTTTATACACCCACTAGAAATTCCTTTTAGTTTAATCAGTTGTTCCATCCAATGACAGTACTCAGGTGACGGATAGACAGGCCATAGTGGATGCTTTCAATAACGACACCTCAATATTTGCATGTTTGCTGTCCACTAGAGCTGGAGGTCAGGGTTTGAACTTGACAGGAGCTGATACTGTAATTATCCACGATTTGGATTTCAACCCACAAATTGATAGGCAGGCAGAAGATCGCTGTCATCGCATTGGCCAAACAAAGCCTGTCACCATATACAGGTGCTTAATAACTCACCCTAGAATTTGAAGGAAACAGTTACAGACAAACCCTGAGCGTCATTTCTCTCCCTCTTACCATTTCACATATTTTCGTTTTATTATGTCAAAAAAGTGGTGTGATTCTGACTCCGCTCCATCCTTTGCAGACTGGTGACCAAGGGCACGGTTGATGAGAATGTTTATGAGATAGCAAAACGGAAGCTAGTGTTGGATGCTGCAGTGCTCGAGTCTGGCATGGAGGTAAATAATGAGGGAGACACGTTAACTATGGGGGAGATATTATCATCACTTTTGAAAGTCTAAGCAATCACAGAGACTTGCTCCAGAACATTTCCGAGCGTGCTCCCTGTTTTGGGGATGTGTGCAATGCGGTGATTAACAGCTCCAGTAATCTGTAATCTGGGAATGTTGACTCTTATTTTTGCCCCCCTTTTCCTATGATATCGGCTTTTATTAGATAGGCTCGACCTCGGGGGTAGGGAATTCATTTATAATCTATATTTTTAAAGGGTGTAAATAGCCCTTCAATTCTTACATCAAGTTACGTATCTCTAAGACATGATCTGATCAAAGGCAAGTTGCTTATGATATGCCAACAGCGACATTGCCATGTTGTGAAGCTGGTTACCTTGCTGGGTATGTGCCGAAGGACGCACGGCAAACTAAGCTTTTAGATAGGGGTGTTAAATTTTTCTGCTTATATTGCCTATTTGTCTTTCTCTTACCCATTAGTCTTCAACGCTGACCTCATGGATTGGTTTCAAACTCAAACCACAACCTCCATTGAATGCTGGTTTCGGTTTCACTAATCTTACCTCACAGCTGGAGATCTCATACAATGAGTCGATGGGAAAAGAGAGTATGCTAAAGCGACGGTATTTAACCAATGCTACTTGGATATTCTGGGCTCGTAACAAAAGATAATTAATATCCCTGTTTTGGTTCGGTGACAATTAGCTAGCTATAAACCCCAATTTAATTTTCTGTTATGACAGATGATGGAGCCTCTGCCTTCCCGTGGTGCTGTGTATTATAAAGTTAACAGCCAAGGGAGCGGGGTTGACTCTAGTGTCAAACAGGATGAGCGAAAGATGTGGAGTGCAACAATGCCCAAGAGCCAGCTCTGCTGTGTGCACACAATCTCATGTCTTGGTCTCTCGATCTCGGCTCCGGCCTGCAAATCTATTGCTTGGCAGGGTTCATATGGAACCGGAGGTTATCCGTCTATAGTGAGTTTCTTGCATCACAGAATGGATCTGGATTCTAAGATGTACGCACGTGTAAGAGAATGGCTTTTGAAAATGACAGGAGACGTGAAATATTGGATAAAAAATATCATAATGCAGCCTTTTAAGGTTTGGCTCCCTAAGCTTAAAATTATTGTCTTTTAACTTGGCCTCCACCATTCAATTCTTCACTATGAGTTTCAATTAGATTATCCTAAAGCTTTAGAGAGGTTTTCAATTTTACCAGATCCCTGTAATTTCGGAAGTCCCTGAATTAACCCTGCCACCTAAAATCTCATACCATAGTGCATGCATATGAATTGAAGTCTTACTAAATTCCTTTAGGAGGTTATTTGGACACGAGGAATGCCAAGTTTGAAATGAAAATGAAAGAATATGTTTGAAACATTAACCCAAAATCCGGATGGAATTTAATATTTTTAGAAATCACTATTTTTAAATAAGAAAAATAAGAACCCAGATGACTTTTAGTGATGGTAACAATAGTAAGAAAGGCTTCACAATAATGGTAGAGATCGTGGTCATGGTAATTATAACAATCATATTATCAGAACAAGCAGTGATGATGTTAGTGATAATAATATTAGTAATCTAATGTTCGTGGCAGTGAAGGGATACAAATTTGGAATGAAAATGGAAGAAGAACCTGCTTGAAATAGAAGAACTAAAATAATTAAAAAAAAAAAAAAACCTTTGCATGTGTGTGTGTAGTGGAATAAAATCATAATCTAATCAATCACTCGTTCATGATATTGTAATAATGGAAAGAAACTATTTCAGAAAAGGCGCTGTAAGGCCAATGCCACGAGACAGGTATCATAGAAATGCAACATCGATAGGCTGGCTTGTAGGGTATATAGATAGATGTTAAAACATAAAATCTTACTAGTTATTTTCAGAGCGGACAACACACGCAAAGCCATGGAAATTGAAGCTGTTAGATGGCATGTCATATGATCATTTTACAAGATATTTGTTCGCATCATCTTCAGGTGTACAGCGCCCTCTCTCTCTCTCTCTCTCTCTCTCTCTGTGGTAGGGCATAATTTAGCATTGAATCTCATTCGATGAAGTTCCAGCCCGTGAAATCATCTGTCACATCCCTGAAAAAGAGTACCACAAGGAAGTTACCTCACCATTAAGGTTTCGATGTTATTTTGCTCCGAACAACCCTCACAGCAGGGTGTTCATCCCCTGATTCCTGTCTCGGCATGAATGTCTCTACTCCTAAGAAAACTACAGAGAACAGGGACCCCTTCTGTGGACCAGCACTAATTAGTGCCCTTCGAATGTCGGCATCACTCACATGCATCAACTAGCTACGCAAATCACATGTTGATATCGTCTACTGTCTCCTCTCCATCACTGTCACTATTCCATGGATCCATGCAGTGCCCAATCGAACAAGCATTAATTCCCCCCCCGTTTCTCGTCTATTTTCTTAATAAATTCGCTCGATCTTATGTCAAGGAAGGAAAGCAGCTCGGGTCGACTTTCTACTACGTGTTTGGAAGAGTAGAAAATGAGGAGGGAGGAAAACACAGATTCAAGACATTTTCTCAAGAAGGGAAAAGCGAAGAATATATATATATATATATGACTGGAAAACGTATGTAATTAATTTTACTCTTATTAAAAGCCTCTAGTCATTTCCAAACTGAAGAAAATATATATCATGCTAATTGCAATTCTTTTTCTTACTCCTATTTTTTGCTTCTTTTTATATATATATATAAAATACATGCTTTCTCTCCACTTTCTTCCTTCTATTTTCATCTCATACATAAAAGAAAACCTAATTTTCCTTTCACCTCGTTTCCTTTCTTAATCTTTCCGAACTTCCAAAACAAAGAAGCAGGAAAAAAACATCAAGAAAAATTTAACTAGCAAAAGTTCGTTGCCTTTCTTTTATACATAAGACTACTAATTAAGAGAACTTATAGTTAACAAAATTTTGCTGAAGTCACTGTCGTTTTTACGACAACAATATATTGTTTAGTCTCTCGCAATATTCGATCGATGCATTTTATGGTGATTTACAAATTGAAAACTCATCCTTTACAACAATCTAAAACGACACAACGTCGTTACAGGTAATTCCCACAACAAAACGAAGAACCGACGGGTACAAATTATATTTACCAAGAAGAAAATAATAAAAAAAGAGAGTACGAATTACGAGAAAAAAACCCGTAAGACAGTGTTTCCATGCATCTGCTTTGTGATCTTATCAGCTACATACGTAAAGAAACGTGGTGCGAAAAATTCCTCAAGAACTATTCTGTGTGGCTGTCGCTCTCTATCTTATCTATAATTAACTGACAATACTGGGATGCAGACCGTTTCGAATCCCTAATCTGCTGGCTAGCTTAGTGCTACTTTCCTTTTTATTGATCGATGACAAATGGGGGTTCTTGTTGACTGGCGAAACGGAGAGTGCTGATCACTTATACACATAAATATAAAAAATCCTCTCCGTCAATAGGGAATAATTAGGTCAAAACCAGGTGCGGAGGAGGAGGCTGCTCCAAGAAGAAGGGATTGTCTGGTTTGTATGAACGTGATGCCGCGGCTGTCCAAATTCAAAGAAGTGAAGATAAGAAATGAAGGACGAGTATCATCTAGTTTCACGAGCTGAGGAACTGGAAATTCAGAGAGCAAACCTCAGCCCTCTAAAGAGACTCGAAACCCACTTGTTTCATCATTTAGGGTCGAGCGAGCAATAACTCGTTCCTCCATTCACGGTGATGCTAGTTTAAAGCCTAAAACATGATCGAAAATAATATACATAAAAAATTAAAAAGATGGTGAAATTAAATCAACGATACTGGGCCCAGCTGAAGAAACAACTCTGGCCCACAACATGTTTTTCATTACCCGTGCAGTTTTAGCCCAAGAACGAAATTTGAAAAGTCTCACGAGTGGCGGGGCCTGAGCTAAAGCATGAATCTAACTATTCAAACAAAACATAAATGGATAAAAAAACTATTCATTGGTAATTACTGCTACTTTGAATTCCCATAAAGGTTGTTAAAATTATTATTTTTTAAATTACATGAAAAATATAATATAAAATCAGATCATAAAATCACAAGTATATATTTTTTTTCCACTATATATTGACAATTTTAGCCAACAAATTATATTATATTAAAATTTAATAAAAAGAGTCAACAGTATTATATTCAATTAGTGGTCTAATATTGACAAATTACCTGTTTGTTCTCATCATAACATGTCATAATGAACCTCTTTTTAGGTTGCAAGCTAATGAGTCTAAATTAGTAATTAACTAGCATTAGACTAATAATTAAAATATACTATTAAATAATGGTTTAATGCATTAGAAAATTTTTAATTATAAATATTTCTAGTTTCCCTCCTATCTAGAATCACAATAAAAATTTATTTGTAACACAGATATGTCCAAAATAATATATGAATGTCAAAAACTAATCCAAAACCCAAAATCAACTCGAAATAAAAAAAAAAATTCCCAAGCTTAAATATGTTTTTAGATGTTTTCAAGGTAAAACAAAACATAATCATAATCCTCCTCATTAAACAAATTTTGATACTTATAAATATCTTTTAAGAAATTATAGAGACCAATTAAACTAATAACTTAAAAAGATGAGGGATGAAAATTAATTTCTTTAAATTAATTGCAAATTTGTCATCTATTATATCCAATTTCTTTCATTTGAATTGTCTGCTTTCCAATTCAACCCTCACCTCAAAAGCATGCACTTAGGCTCTTGTATGGTCTCACAATAACTTAATTGTGCAAACAAAAAGTTAAAATATCAAAGTGATTTTTTTTTTAAAAAAAAACATTATTTTAATCCATGTTAATATGCAAGATAATGAGCAATGATTAAGTGAATAATAAAAACGCCATGCCCTTTAGAGTTATCCTTAATGTTAGGGATTAATGAGATCTATATTTTCCACTATTTTTATATTTTTTTATGTTGGTTTAATTATTTTGACATAATATCATATATATTAAATAAATTTATAAAATATGATAATAAAAACAAAGTCTTCATTCTAAAATTCTTCCATGTAGTCTAAATCTCTAATTTTCACAAATTCTTGATAGATTTTACTGAGTTTATCATATATGTTTGAAAATATTGAGATATCTAGTTTTCCTCCTATCTAGAATCACAATAAAATTTTATTTGTAACTCTAGATATGTCCAAAATAATATATGAATGTCTAATTTGATAAATTTGTCAAGATTCATCTAATAATTTTGACTTTCTGAAATTATATGTTTTTGAACTCTGTTTAATCTACTAATTCAACAAAATATAATTTCATGCATATAATATTTCCGTATAAATTTCAAATAAATCCAATATATAGTTTGAAAGATATGTTTGATCTTATAAAATCACTAACAAATATTATAAAGTTAAATTCAAAACTAACTTGATTGTTCGTATCACAAATTAAATAAACTTGTAAAATCAAACTAATTTTATTGATTTTACATAAATCAAATCCAATTTTATTAATTTTCGAGTTTAGTCCTATTCAACTCGTAAATACATATCAGGGGGTCTATAACATCTTTTCCATCTATTGACATCTTCTCCTTTTCCATCTATTGACATCTTCTCCTGTTATAAAAAATAAGGAAACATGAAAAGAAAGCAACATGATTTTAGTCAAACAAAAAAGGACAATAAAAAACATAGATAATTAATATTACTTTTCATATTTAATGCAGAATATTATGAATTCAATACACATTCTCTGTTATAAAAACTCACTTTCAGACAAGTTCATACGTTCTCTTCCTTTATTACACTGAAAAAATTAGAAAAAAAAGGTTTTGTATGGTCTTATATTTTCAAAAATAATGTCTCTAGATAGAGGGCAAGAGAGCAACGTTTGAGATACTAAAAAGGATCTCAGAAACTGAAAATAAAAAATAGATGTTTTGTACATAAAATCTAAATTGGTCGATTACTTTATTTAATTTTAATGAATTTTTTAATAAAAAATAGATTATTTACAGTAAGTTTTTAAGAATATACTGAATATAATTGTATATAAAATAATAGATTATATTAAATTTCATATAAGAATACATGAAATCATTTTACTGGAAAATTATAAACCTTGATGATAAACATTCTATCCTTGAGAATATTATACATAGTCTCTTAAGATCAAATTAGAGGACTCTATATTACTTTTTTTAAGAGAACAACGTTTGAGATGCTAGATATCCCATTTCTTTCTCTGCAACGTGACCTCTCGCAACACGACCAGGCACCGAGATCCAGGGAATCGATAGATTATAGGAGAAACTCTTTGAGCTATCAAGATACCGGCAGGCAATTACCACATGAGCAGGAAAAAAATATATCGGTGCTTTTGATCATTGGAAGAAATGACACAGTTAAAAACAAAAGGTTCGGAAAGAGATTACTGTTTAAAATACTGAAGCATGATCAGTAGTGTCAATGCCCTTTCCTCAAAGGAATTAAACTCTCTAAACTCAAATACATCAGGTGCAATTAAGGCCAAGCACTGATAAACGCATCAATTCAGAAATCCTAAAAGGTCCAGCGGATCAACAAGCTGATCCTCCATTCATAAGCTGTAAGAGCAGACACCGATCATGAATGTTTTGCTATTGCATGCATGTAAGGGAAAAAGTCAATAAATCTGAGATCATTAAAGAAAAGGGAATATATAGAGAAGAAAAGGGACAAGAGGAGGGAAGATGGTTTGTCTTTCATGGTGTCCTTATCGTGGTTCCGGAAAGGATTCTTCACGGTGCTGGTGGAACCCATTTCTCCTTGGTAGACGAAGGATGGGGTCCGCGTCATTTTCCTTTCAATGAGTCACTGCGTCGTGGGACACAGGGAATCCCTGCAAACCGCAAAATGTCTCACCCTTTAGATAAGGTGACCCACCAAAATTCCATTTCTCTTATTTATTTTGTTTTCTCATTTTTTTTCCTCACTATCACGCCAATCAATAGCTTTCATTCCAAAGGACGTGCTTCTTTTCACAATTTAATCAATTTGTTTATTGAAGAAAGATGTGGAGGGCATCCATGAAAGAATATCAGGTAGACCCCCCACATGAAAAGACCTCTGCTGTTACATCCATCCATCCAGAAAATAAAAAGGCTACAGAAGCTTGTGACAAATGAATTATCAAATAACAATATATTGGTGTATATTTTTTATAAAAATTTATAATAATTAAAATTTTATTTGTTTATTTAGATTTATAAAATATATTTTTTTTTTAAAGTGTGATTTTCCCATATTCAAAATAATAATAATAATAATAATAATAATAACCACCTCGTTTCAGTGGTCGCTTCACTGGGAAGGTGAAAAACTCTTTACCTACATGGTTAACAAGGTCACCATTGCAGATACGTATATAGCTCAGCTTGCAGTAGAATTTTTCTCAGAGCTCTCCTGGTCGGGTCTTTTCTTAGCAGCAGCAGCAGCACCAACAAAAAAAAAAAGTTAGCACTTATAAATCGATTCAATCGACAGTAGGTTAGGTATGACAGCGATGCAGTACTTGTCATATGTAATACTTAAGAAATAATGTGTCCCGTAAGAATGAATGGCCAGAAAAGAAGAGGAAAAGGATCTTTTCCCATCAAGCAACTACTTCTGCAATATATTTGCCCAATTGGCGCTGCCTAGGAGGAATCCTGGGCATCATTGAAATTTAAGACTGCAAGATGTTTCAGTACGCCTACAGTTATGTCCCTACTCGAGAAAAGTATGTCTTAAGCTCAAAAAACCATACGTACTATGCTAAAGAACTCGCAGAGAAGCTTCAGAATACTCGTAAATAAACTATAACCCGTTCGCAATTTGTTTTTTAAATGAAAAAATTTAAGAAGGAGAAGGAAAATGCTTTCGAAAGCTCTAAATGTTTGAATTGAAATATTCTAATATGAACTTCATCTTTTCAAATCCAGTGCTTCATTTACTTGGTGCCTCGACTTTCTCTTCTAGGCTATCAAAACAAAGTTACGATGAAATAGAAAACATGGCTGTGGGAATCACAATTGCAGGTTCAGTTTCCTAGACCTTATAAGTTATCTTCTTCTTCCTGTGCAAGAACTTCACATCCGGGGAACTGGATTCAAGGTTTCTGGCTATGACCCCTCCTGAGAACTTTTGAACGGGATCAATTATTTTCCTTGCAAGTTAGGCTGGATGGAGTAAATCTCAATCAAGTGAAAGAAGATGTGGAATATTGAAAAGGATGGAAAATTCCCAGTTAAGTCATGCAGCTCGTCAATGGACAGATTATGACATCTCCAAAAATTCAAATTTTTATACATATACAAGGAATCATCTCTTTTAAATACTAAGTCAAGTGAAAGTTTTTTTGGTGTAAAATTTACGTACAGATTCATTTTATCTTGTATTTAATTTTTATCAAATAGAATGAGAATTATGAGATTTGAATTTGAGATCGCTGGGTTAAAAAGGTTCTGATACCATGTTAAGAAATAATCTCATCTAAAAACTTAAATTTTTAGATAAAATCTCAAAAAAAAATATATAGATTATATTTTAAGATATTTTTTAATTTGCATGGTTGCACTTCAAGATCCTCTGTTTTTTTCTTTCCCTGTACCCCCCTGAAAAACGTAACATATCCTAGCCCTGCTCTTAATTTTCTACAAGCTAGCGAGCTCAAGAGTTGTCACCAATTTTTCATTTCTCCTGCTATATTTTTTGTTGCCTGATTTGACATCGATTATGATCAAGGCATTAAGATGCTATTTTCAAAACTATAAGGAAAAAGAAAAAATAATATTTATAAGCTGAAAAACTATTTTTATATATTCATTAAAAGAGTCAAAATTTTATTTAATATATTTTTATGTAAAAAAATAATTTTGATTAGAGTTGTATTAGTTAGTTACTATTAATAAATAGTTGTATTAATATTATATATATTAAAATAGAATTGACGTTTCTAAACCATTTTTTTCCATTGGAATGTATATATAAAAAATATTATATTTACACTTTTTCAAAGTCATATTACTAGTTTGGCTCCTTTGAACTGTTCTTTTAATTAGAGATGTTTTAATCACTCCTAACATACTTTATCTAAGATAAACTGTATTATGTAATTTGATATGAATAATTTACCCGTGCTAATAAATTCAATTTTTTTGAATTATATTATGGACTCCTATGATCAAAATAAATTTTGACAAAAATGATTCATGTAAATGCTTTAACATGATTTATCTGTCTTGAAAAGTGGATGATTTTACACAACTCTTATATTATGATAAAAAATAATCAAATAAAAAATTGGTAAAAAACTTGTAATAATTCCGAGAATTTTTTGTTCAATTCTAAATATTTAAATATTAATATACTTATAGGTCCAATATTTATATCAACTCTCTTACCATTAATTCTCAAAAATTAGAATTGCTAGTTATTTAAATGTTGTTCAAATTCTCAAGGATTTAAGAAACAATTTATTAAATCCTAGACACATGTAAAAATGTTTTTTTTTTTTTTTGGGGGGGGGGTTATATGAAAATAGTGAATGAATATGTTTTTTTTTTTAATTTTTGGGAGGCATGGTGTTTGCAATTAAAAGTATTTCTCTTGTGTTGATTAAAATGTTTTTTGAAAATAAAATAAAATGCAACACACATCTTTTTTATTATAATTTTACCTTTACACTATCACAAATGACATGTGTTTCCAAGACTTAAATTCTATCAATAATTTAAATACATACATAAATTTAAAAAATTAACCTTAATAAAATATCAAAATTATCAATAAAAAAATTATTAGGATTCATGAAAAGTACAGGAACAACGATGCTTTTTAAACCCACACTGAATAAACAAAACAAGAGGGATTGTATATATCTTCCCCTTTTCTCTCTTCCTTTCCCTACAATGAATACCGACACCACCTACAAAAATATTTTTATATATTGGTATAAAAAATTATTATTTAAAATAAAAAATATTTCAGAAAAAACAATAATCACAACCATTATAAACAACATGTTTTAATATTTGAATTCAGAAATTAATTGTGATATGTATAAAGGATACTTGTTATTAAAAAAAAAAAAAAATGATGTTCTGTTGGCGCGAAATCAAGTTAGTTACATGGTAGTGGTTATAGTTGGGCTGCGCCGTGCAATTTTAAAAGGTAGAAAATCGAAGCCTGTGGTCCTGCTCCGCGGAAGGCCTGCTTAAATGGTAGAATTGACTAGGAATTTTATTTTATTTTATTTTATTACAGGTAAAATATTTATTTTATTTTAAGATTAAAGGGATTCGGAACTTGAATTTCTTTAACTTTAATTAGTTGACCAACTATCAATTGATTCCCGATGAAGTTACGTTTTGGAGTGTAGTTCAGCACACCTTTTGAAATTTCTTTTTTTTTTTAAAAAAAAAAAGTTTCGATTTAATATTTCATTTTTAAAAAAAAGTTTCGATTTAATATTTCTTTAAAAACTGTAAGGACCGCATTATCTTTTTAGAAGTTATAATTCACTCAAAAACAAAAAGAAATAGCAAAAACCACCCCGACCCGTGCAAGGTCTCACATGATTACTTTGGTTGCGTACACTCCAGATACCACTTTCCTAATTCGGGACCTGAATAATTACCAACTGTAACTCATATAAGGTGGGCTTGATTTTCATTTTTATAGTTTTTACTTGAACTGAATACGGCGGGCTTAGCTCAGCCAATCCCGGTGATATCTCCGTCAAGGCCAGATCCTGAAACCAAGAATTTTAATGCACGCCATGGTGAAACATTATATACCAGAGCCCCGAATCTACCCCCACTAGCTTGTTTGCCTGTTTCGATCGTTGATCATGTGGGGTGCCTTTGTTTTTTCAAAATCAAAATCAAAATAATCTCAGACAACAAAGAAAGAGGAAATTGTTTATGAAAGTCTCCGGAGGCTTCATGGAACATTGTGCTTGATAAATTGATACAATAATCAGGAACCAATGGAGGTCATTGCGAGATAGCTGGATCCGGTGGTTACAAAAAGAATCAAATTGACTGGATATGACCAGCAGTCCTAATCAAGTAGACCATTTGTATTTCACCAGATAATAATAATAAAAAAGAGTAGAGCATTTGTAAATGGTAAAATATTAATATGAACCTTTCAGAGAATAACGACCGTTGGATCAAATATTCCATCTGGCCCACCATGCATGGGAGAGGGGCCTACTTAGCATCAACCTCTCATCGCAGATGGTCTCCCCAAGGAAGTTATCTCTTTTCTTGAATTCAGACAAATGTGAATGCAGATGGTCCCGTTTAAACCCTAAACATACAATTTTGAGTAAAATAGGATTTAACGAGAATTACGTGACTATGCCGCCGAGGTTGACAGAGGAAAGCCCGGAGCAATTTGGCTCTACACAAACCAACAATCGTGTCTCTTTCCTAGTGAAATAGCGGAAACAAAAAGCACACGAGATCTCTGGCTTCAATTCGGTGCTAGGTAAAAAAGCAACAGAATGAAGGTTCCTTTGTAGCTGGGTGTGAACAAAACCTACTTTCAAATCACAACGCAAGGCAACAAATGTTCAGGGAAAGTGTTTCTTTGAAGCATTCTTGTATCTATGGAGGTTGATCTTTCTGTCCTCTGCTCTGTTCTCATAAAAACCTGTGTCTCCACTCTTCTTGTCGGTCTCTCAACTCCTCGCCAGCGATTTAAAGAGGTTGGCTCTAGCCTAGCTAGAGGTCAATTACACCAACAATCCCTTCAAAATGATTGAAGAATGGACAGTTATGCATCTTCTCTCTCACAAGATGATCTCGTTTAATTTCTACCCGTACCTCGTGCTTTTACTTGATTTTTGCAAGAGCACTTGTAGAAATCATTTTGTCAGCTTACCACTTAATAATCAAGCTCATCCATACCGTGCTTAAGGTTTTAACGACATCATTAACAAAATTCTAAAAAGCATGAGAAAAATATTGCTCCCCCATGCTTTATAGAAAGATCATGGTCATTGTGGATTTATTATGTCATTGAGTTATTTTTTGTTTTGATCTTTCCCTCTAGGCATCCACTAATTAAAGACTAATTCAGCTAAGATTAGTTAGTAAATGTAAAATGAAAAGAAAGAGCCAAAATTAAAAATTTATAGGAGATGGGTGGCATTTTCAGTTTTTTGTGAAGTGTTCAATTTAGCCCTTTTAATATATGAATTATAACATTTAGGCTCCTCTAATTTTTGAAATTTAAAAAAAAATCAATTTGTTTTTCTTATTTTTAATTTCTTGGTCTTGATTCCAACAATGAAGAGATAAAATCATTTTTAACAACTAATATGGTCGATCTTTATATCAATTAGTTTTATCTGTTGTGAATATTTTCAGTTATGACATTTTTTTCAGCTTAAAGTTGCTTAAGAAAACAAAATTTGGCAATTCTAGACCACACATCACATGACAAGTTTTTTTTTTAAAAAAAATAATTTGGGGTGGATGAAATAGTGTTCTCCCCATCATTAATACTTTTTATATAAGCATTTTTTTAAAATAATTTTTTAAATTTTTATTTCAATTTATAATTTTTTTGTGATTTTTTATTTTGTTATTTAGCCTTTTTTAAATAAAAAAACATATTTCTTTATATGTATTTAGTTTTTGAAAAGATTATTCTGATTCATATTTCATTTTTCTCACATTTTATATAGATTAACTTTATTTTTAAAAAATAAAAAAAAATATTTTGGATGCTATTTCTTATATGTTTAGTCTTGCATAATAATTTTATTCTTTGTTTTATTTATTCAATTTTATGTACGTGTTTTTTTTATTATCATTTTATTTTATTTAAAAAATAACTTCAATACACAATTTTTTAAAACAAAATCGAGTAAATGTGTTGTGAGATCAAGTATCTTGACCTACAAATATTTTTATTTTCCTATTTATTTACATAGATAATTATCAATTTATTTAATTTTAGTAAATGCCTAAGCCTCTTGATTTATATTTATAATTTTTTATGTAAAAAAGATGTTGAAAAGGTTTGTGTATTCAATTTGTTTTGTTGGAATAAAAATATTTGACCTCTAATGTAGCACAAGTCAATAGCTAGTCACGAACTACATGAGCTTAGGCATATTTTAATTTAGTTGATAAATTTTCAATAACAATTAGATTAATACTTAAATCTTTACCTAGTTAATTACTTCTTCGATTAAATAGTCAGGGATCATAAATGCATTCACGTGTAGATTTAGTTCATAATGGAATTGCAAGGAGTTTGATGAGAGAATAATAATAAGTATATAATTTACTTGAATTATTTCAAACATTTTATTTTTCATGAAACTATTTCTTTTCAACCTCAACCACAACAACAATAGTCATGTCAAACAGGCTCTAACTTGGGATTAAACTAGAGTCACGGGTTGGGAGGTCAACATGACTTATTTTTTCTAAGTTATTATAAATGTAGTAGTGATTCTTATCATAACTTTAAAATGAATTCAGGAGACAACCTAAGGTAAAACTTAAGTCACAAGTTGAGAAGGTAATTTAGGTTGTGTCTAGTTAGCTTAAAAATAAAAAAATAATTATGATTATAATTTTAAAACTTGACTCGGTGGTCTACAAGAGTCAAGGCATGAGTCACGGGTTGGGAGTGTCAAGTTGGTTGACTCAAGTAAATAAATGGTTAAAAATGATTATTATTGTAGCTTTGATATCTAAATCAGAAATGGATTGAGGACATGGTCAATTTACCTAGAAAATATTAAAACAACCTCATTTGGACTAAAAAATATTTCAAGTAAAAGTTTATGAGTTTCTGGCTCATTTTTTCATCTTAGATCAACTAAAGTTTGTAACAAGGTCCTGTTATTCCTTCATTTATTTTTCTTAAACCAAAAATGTCCAAGTTTTAGGTTGATAAAGTTAACTCACGAGACTAGTCTAGATTTTATAACTATTATAATAATAATAATAATAATAATAATAATAATGTCAACACTTAATATAAATTAAAGTAAAAAAAATAATATCTATTTTTTGAAAAATGAAACTTTAATATTATTCATTTTATGAGTAAAATAAACTTTTTATATTTTATTTTGACCCAATCTCCATAACCAGATAGGATACACAGACAGTCACTCTATTGTGTATGCTGCTATGAAAAATATTTTTTCGTTGTCTCATTTTTTATCTTGTTTTTATCGTCTCCATTATCTTTGACTCTTTAATTTTGAGATGGGAACCAAACATTACTTATAGGTTTTAAACAAATACTAAGAACATAGAAATATATTTAAGTCAAATAAGAAAAGATCATTATGGTCTTCTGGTAGCTTTTTATTCTTTTCTTTTCATACAATTGGGTGTGCCAACATAGTTCCTACCATCATCGAAAATCTTCATTTCTATTTTCTAGGAAATAAATAACATAATACACAAATAATTTTATGTTGATATTGTGTTTATTTATCACCCGACCAATCTCGTCATGTCTCAAAGACTACACTTGACGAAGTGACTAGTCCAGATTCCAATGTAGAAGAGAAAAACTGATCGAAGCAAGACAAAAGATGAGCTTGAGAATAAGTTTTTGTACATATATACACATGCATTCGCTGGCAGAAGATATTGTGGGTGAAAGATCAATTAAAGTAGTGATCGCTGCCATGAGAACATATGTATTTTTTTAAATATAAATATATTTTCCTCGAAACAATTTATGAATATATTAAAATGAAATCTAAACAATTTATTTATGATCTTTATAAATAAATTGGCAAAATAGGGAGGCCATGAAAAGGCATGAGTGGCTAAAGGAAGGGTTTATTGATGGTGCATCAAACAAGATACGTGAAAACAAATTACATTAGTTAGTCAAAAACTAACTACATTACATCAATTTTAATTTGATATTTACATAATATAAAGATAGGAATTTTTAGATGGGTGATTTTGAGGGGACAATCCTTTTAAAAAAAAAAGTTTTGAGATATGTCGAAAAAAAGAAGAGGAAAATAAGTAGAGAACGTAGACCTCATATAGAGAATGATTATGTGTAAGGTAGACATGTATTTGTTGTCCATATACATGGCATTAAATAATGATTGAGGAACATTTATGAGACCAAGTGATATCAAGTTTTTTTTTTATATATATATATATACATAAACAACAAGAGCTCGGAAAGAGTAGAATCAAAATAGGTCTAAGGACTGCTTGTTTTCTTCTCTTCATCTCCGGATTGTAGTTGTCCCTTTCTATACTTTTCTCTTGGTTCTTTGTGGGTTTCGACTTAATCTTTCCTCTTGGTTCTTTGCGGGCTGTATCTGAAGGGCTACAAAGGAGGTAACATGTCCGAGACCAAGATTTTTTTATATATTTTGTTTGAATAATTGTTATTGCTTACTTTTTACAAGAGATTGAGTTTTTCATCAGTGGAACTGCTATACATAGCATAGCCCTCGAGTATGTGTTGATCCTGTTTGGTCAGTTTGAGTTCTAGATTTGATTGCTTTGAAGAAAGAGAGAAACAAGCTTTATTGCGAAGACACATCTTGAAGATGGCCGCCGCTTCATCATCTGCGCCTTTCTTCGGTCGGCCAAGGAAAGAAAACCAAAACCAGATAATACAGCAGCATTCTTCAACAACCACTACCTCTACTGTTCCAGCCACAGAACCTCAAAAGAAGAGGAGAAATCAACCTGGAACACCAAGCAAGTAGCTCTCTTTATTTCTTATATGTCAATCCATGTATCAAATTAGTAATATCTATATATCAATTTAGCTAACTCTAAAGCAACATATATAGATGAAGTATTGGCAAGCTTTTTTTTAATCTCTTTTTCTTATACATGTTTTGTTCCTTGGAAATTACCGGCGAGCTAGTTCTTGTTCTAACAGTAAATATTGTGGCGATAATTTCCCATTACAGATCCAGATGCAGAAGTGATAGCACTATCTCCCAAGACTCTAATGGCAACGAACAGGTTCATATGCGAGGTATGCACCAAAGGGTTCCAAAGGGAGCAAAACCTACAGCTCCACCGAAGAGGACACAACCTGCCTTGGAAGCTAAAGCAGAAGACTACAAAAGAAGTGAAGAGGAAGGTGTATCTGTGTCCCGAGCCCACATGTGTCCACCATGACCCTTCTAGGGCTCTTGGTGACCTTACTGGCATAAAAAAACACTACTTTAGAAAGCACGGTGAGAAGAAATGGAAGTGTGAGAAATGCTCAAAAAGATATGCCGTTCAATCTGATTGGAAAGCCCATTCTAAGACTTGCGGGACTAGAGAATACAGATGTGACTGTGGCACTCTTTTCTCAAGGTAACTATTTAATTCCTTCTCCACCATTAATCATATACCCATAATGATATTCGTCGTAGGTATTAATTCATCGCAGCTATAGACAAAAGTGAGATGATAAAAAGGTTTGTAAGATTGAGAGACTGAGAGTTTGAGAGGAGAAAAAAAAGAAGATCGAAAAGACCAGTGGTACGTACTTTCCTTCTCCCCTTTTGGATTACTCGTAGATTGGATCTTTCGGCCTAACAATCTAAGCCATCTCTCTCTCATCCACGCCCTCGACAGAAGGACTAGCTGCATGTGAACAATCTGTGGAATTGCCATGCTCTGTGGAGGTCTCCAAAAGACATGATGGTTAATTAAATAAAAAAAACACAAGTAAAAAAATATAAAGAGAATTATTTCTTCATCGGTAACACCGCCGGTCCTTCATCTCTTTCCTCTATTCACGTGTTGTTGTTATAGAGTGTGTCAGGTATAGTATATTGTTGCTGGGTTTGTTCTCATGCGAGTTGGATGGATTTATAAGCTATTGTTTAGTTTGTTCTCTTCTGTGTTGGCTCAGTTCTTGCAATTACTTCTTCCCACGAAAACGTTAGGGTTGAGGGGTTGAGATGCATCTCCATCTCTCTCCTCTTCTCAGAGAGCAGCGGTAGTAACTAAAATTATCTACCCTTGATCATGTTGTTTTTCCTTTAGTTATCGAGCGGCCGGGGAGTGAGAGAGAATGTTTTTCCGGTCGTCTGAAAGAATTGCGGTCTCTTTCGATAAGAGGGTTCCTGAGAATGTGGTCATTTATTGACAACTTTCATGGAAATGGAAAATATTCCTTCAATAGAAAGGAAGACTCTTCATGGATTTTGCATTACTTGAAGCTTGTTTCCGAAATAGGCTTCTGAGTTTCTGGTTTTTCATCTAATGGCACATAATACTTGTCTTCATTTATTAAAGAGCCACTACCGAAAATAGTATTTAGATTTGGATTGATTTATCCCTCTTTTATTTTCTGATTCTAATATAAAATTCTTTGCCCTACATATTTCTCCCTATTTCTTCAGCGTTTGCCATGCATTTTCTATTCTCTTTTCTTTTACTTAGAAAATATTCCTATTTTCCTAAGCGAAATTCATGTGATATCAAGAAAAAATATTCATGATGTGACCATTCATAGATTTGGATTGATTTATCCTTCTTTTCCTTCGGTTTTGTTTTTTCGTGGCTTCAACTATGAACATTATCATGGAGGGGGGGGGGGGGGGACAGTGCTAAACCTTTTTTTTCCTTATCGATGTAAACGTTCATAGATTTCATTGGTCACATAGAATATTAGTTGAATCCATGCTCTTCTTTCTTTGCTCTAATGGCATCAGGATGATTCGAAATATTCATTTTGTATGAACTTGGAATAACACTAGCTATTTTCTTGGAAAATCTTAAAATATCAGATGGTAAGTAATTGAATTCATTTTTTTCTGTTCGATTCATGCATTTTAATTTAGCATCTTAGAAACGGCTAGTAAAAAATAACTTCTTCTTCTTCTTCTTCTCCTTCTTATTATTCTTATTATATTGTTGTGCATTTAAAAATTTTCTGTCTCAAATTCCTTCCATTTTTTCCATTGATAACTGAGAGGTGGCGTAATGATTTTCTTTTCATGATATTAACTGTTGCAGGCGTGATAGTTTTATCACACATAGAGCTTTTTGTGACGCCCTAGCTCAGGAAAGTGCAAGGCATCCTAGCAGCTTTAACACTGTAGGAAGTCATCTATATGGAAATAACCACATGAGCTTAGGCTTATCTCATGTGGGCTCCCAAATTTCCCAGTTACAAGATCACCATCCATCTGGTAATAACATGTTACGGCTGGGCAGTTCTGGGGAAGCCAAATTTGAGCATCTAATCCCTCCATCAAATCCTTCTTCAATGCCGATGATGCCTACATCTAGTTTCTTCATGGGAGATGCAAACCAAGGACCATTTCCAAACAAATCTTTACATGGGCTAATGCAACTTCCTGATCTTCAAAGCAACACCAACAACTCCTCCTCGGCTTCCAATTTGTTTAACCTCGGCTTCTTTTCAAATAATAGTAACACAAGCCGTATTAGTAACAGTGACATTGCCAACACTGGAAGCACAAACACAAACTTAGTGAATCCCGGATTGTTAAATGCTAACCCGTTCAACAATGTCAATGGTGCTGGCCAAGGGACAACACTTTTCTCCACCAACATGAGTGGTGATCATGTTGGATCGGCTATGTCTTCCATTTTCAATACTTCAATGCAACAAGAGAACATCACCCCACATATGTCTGCTACTGCACTGCTTCAAAAAGCGGCTCAAATGGGTTCGACTACAAGCAGCAACAGTCCAAGTGGTTTACTGAGAAACTTGGGGAGTTCTTCAACAACTGGTGCTAAATCTCTTAGGCCACTTGTTTCCACCAACTTTGGAAGCAGTTTCAGCAATGCAGGTACTGCAGGTGAAAGCTTAGAAATACACATGGAAAGTGAAAGCCAGCTTCAAGGATTGATGAATTCTCTTGCCAATGGAACCTCGTCAATTTTTGGAAATGAACAGGAAAACAGCTATACTGGGTTTGATGGCTCAAGTTTTAGCAGAGCAGACGATAGACATATGCATCAAGGTCTTGCTGGGTCGGATAAACTGACCCTGGATTTTTTGGGTGTTGGGGGAAGAGTAAGAAACATTGGTGGAGGGTTTCCTCGCAGAGAGCAACAAAATGGTATCAACAATATATAAGCTCCATTGACCCTGATATAAAGTCAGCACAAGCTTGTCAACCGCTTGCAAGGGCATAATTACAGTGAACAGCATTTAATAAGGAAAAGATAACGAAAGGGAGGCGGTTTAGGTATGCATGTAATATTTTTTTTAAGACTTTATTTTGAATGTAGAGGATGAATATTCTGTAGGTCTTTTGGCTCCATTAGGCATGTGTTTAGAAGACTTCGTCAAGCTAAATCACTGTGTTCTAATTACCAGTTACTATGTTTTCTTCTCCATGTGTGCAGTGTAAGTATATATATATATACCGAGCTTATTATATGGAGTAGGTAATTAATCGCTCTCTCACAGCACAAAATATTTTTTTTTTGTATACCGTTGAGTTCATCGCATGATGCTCTCAATATATAAACCAACCAAGCAGAAAGAAATCTCATTTTATGGAGTAAATTGCAAGGAAAAAATCCATTGTGATTCCCTGTCCTTTCTGCATATCTGACGAGAAAGGTTCTTACGTTGAGTGGAATGTGAGAAACAAGGAGACGTATTGATCTTTTAATGAAAAAGAGACACTCAGCTGATGACATCCAAGAGACCAGACAAAGTACCGATTCGATTTGTTATTTGCCCAGTTGATACATGTTAATTATTTTATTTAATATGAAAAACGAATAAATTAAGCGAGAGAATTAAAGAAGGAGAAAAATGATGAAGTCGATTTCTTAATTTATTATTTCTAAAAGAATTTGTTTGCTCACCTAATACCTAACCCTCCCTGAACGTATATATCAATACAAAAACCTGGACGAAAATTGCTGGATTTCAGGCTGCTTGTTGACATTCTGTGGTCTTTTTCTACACATTACTTTTTGCTTTCTACGTTGACTGCTTTTATCTTAAGATAACATGCAGTCTCGTAACAAAGCCCACGTTAGGGTTTGTTTTATTTAACGAGATTGTAGTGTGTCTCTCTTTTATTAATCCCCCTCTTGTTATTATTGCTGCATAAATATATATATATATATAAAAGAACCAGGGAATTTAATCATTTAATTGGATTCTTTTAAAGACTGTGTCTTGGCTTGTTGCCTTGTGAATACTGATAGTAATCCTGGCCATACATTCTGCAGAAACGGCAGGAAAAGGCACCATAATTGTTCGCCATCGCAATTATAGGGCAAAACTCATGTGGGAACTTTGTCGTGATTGCTGTCTGTTCTATCTCCTTATGGAATCATGAATCCGTGACTGTGAATATACTGTCTAGCATGCTTTCAAATTTCCCAGACCCATTATTTTGAAACCTTTTTCTCCAGGCTCGACTTATGCAGCCGGTAGAAAGGCATAAGCGATCCATAGGCATCGAGCTCTTGGTTCTTGGGTTAGTTGAGCTGATTATTTGCTACTCTCGAAAAATAGATCCATCTGAATCTTCAAAATATTTGTTTTGTTGTTTATAAATATTAAATATAATACATGCACATAGTTTTCAAGTCAAGTTGGCTGCTTGCCTCTTTAAAAAACAAATCCAAACTAAACCTCTACATGACAAATACTATTGAATTTCTTTCTTGCTATTATTATTATATAATCGTAGTGAGTAGTTCTTCAAAAGCATAAAGCAATAATAGCAGGACCCTCCCTCCGTTAGTTTATATGGACGGTAAATGGTTATGTTTCTTGTATTGTCTTCTTCTATTTGGCTTACTGGATGATTGAGTATAATATAGTACGCATGGCTTGAGTTTTGTATTCGATTTTTTTTCTTCCAATATACATAGTTGACCTATAACTCTTTATTAGCTGTACTCACTATCAAAATTTACTGTTACGTCGATTTAATTGGTGATGTAATGTATTTTCTTTGAGTAATTATATTTTTAATAGTTACATAGATAGAAATGTTTTATCGGTAAATCTTTTAGAAATCTCAATTATATTGATGATTCTATCGAAATTAAATCTATAGACCTAAATGGCGACATAAAGTTTCGTTGGTTATATTATCAACTAAATACCTATAAAAAATATTTATCTGTATTTTCATATAAATTAACTTATTATTAGCTTATTCATGTTATCAAAATCTTATTCATTCTGAGATCATGAATTCAAATTTTAATACCCTCATTTTATTTGTCAGAAGAAAACTAAAAATTAGCTGATTCTTTAACAGAAGGCAATAGTTATTTGATACGTAAGGGATTAATTATACTAATGTTTTTAGGAGAAAGATATGCAGTCCTTTTAGTCATAGACTTTTATTCCACTTCTACTCACGCCTCTGTTGCGTTGAATATATATATGATGCATTATGTAATAAAGAAAATATAGCATTCAAAGCAATAACTCTGTGCTCTATTCTCAATATTGTTGATTCTCTGTTCTTTTTCTTCACTATTTGATAAAAATTAAATACATATGAGTTTGTATGCAAGTTTCAAATCCAAAAAAATTTTACTTAAGGATTTCTGTCAGAGAATAATATAAATCATATTTAGAGACATGATTTACAAACTTAAATTTTTAAATAAAATAGTTTCTTAATACATAATTAAATGAGAATTGCATATGGAGTGTCAGAGAATTGCGCCTGTTTCCTCTATTCTCATTTTTAATTAAATGAAATATATTATATAATTGCATCTTGGTTTCATTTGCAAGGCATGTATTTAATGTGTATACGCGACGGTGCAAATATTATATTTCATATGAACGGTTTGATGTGACTAGCCATCGCATATTTTCAAAATGCTCTAAATATTTAATTAATTATAATTTAGATTAAATTATTTGATGGTATTAAAAGTATGTGGAGGTTTCCTGATATTTGATTTTTCGATCGGGGCAGGACAAATATTTGCTTAGGATTTTTTTGTTCGGCAATAATATTGTAATGGATTTTAAACAATACAGAGGCGATAATCCTCTCTTTTTCTGTGTTTATTTTTACCAATCAAATATTTCAAAGTGAGAATCTCAAATATTAACCGCTCAATTATTCTCCGAGAAACATCAATCTCAATTTGCAGTCTATGTCACAAACACACATCAGTCAACTCGGTAACTGATACGCGTTATTTGTTTTTCAATTTGTACTCTTCTTCCTGGCAGCTTCTGATGAATTCTGGACTCGCTCTTGGGACTGATGACACAATAGGTGTGCAAACCTATGTGGTGGCGATAGATACAAAGAAATCCATTAACACGGTGTTTTGCTTTTCTAGATACATGTTTGAAATCTAGCAGGGATGCAAAAATGGTGACATTTCAGTCCAGAAAATATGCCTTCTGGAGTGATTTCATTTCAAAGGTGAGGAGGGTCCCCACACGTTATCCTGCAATTTTCTAGCACATACATACATACATATATATATATATATATACATACATATTTCTATTACTGAACTGTTGTATAATAACATTACTGTTAACCACTAGAAAATATAAAGTAACATTAATCCAGAAGCAAATATGAAAAGATTGCGGCTATAAAAGTCACTGTCCAAAATATGAAATCCTTAAAACTCTTAGGTACAGTTGAGGTGTTCGAAGAGAAGATTAAAAACCAGCTTGAAGAAAGTTGACCTGCCTCTGATCTTTTTGAAACTCCATGATGTGAAGATCTCCAGGGTAACTGCATCATGTGTTCAAAAGGCCTTGCTTCCACGAAACAAACAGCTCGCATTCCTGACCTGGAAATTAAACGAGCCCAAACTCTGTTAATCACATGTTCTCTTTCTTTCTTTCTTCGTCCGAAAAGAAAAATGCATGTCAGAATTAACCTCCCAATCTGGACATCAAACGAATTAAGCACTGTACGTGCTTAAAAAAAAAAAAAAAAAACTCCCATTCTATTTTTGAGTTGAACTTTTAATTGGCATATATATGACACAGAAAGAAAAGGTTCAGAATTAATGAAATAATATCAATAATCCTTTTCTTCTTCAGTTATAAGTGACTGCTCTCTGCAGGAGGGGTGAGTTTACCATGCATACAGCGGTAGAAAGTGTCTCGATCACAGCTGCATGTTATCGCATGTGGTGGGGCTTCTTAATTTCCTATAAAAATAATAATGTTGTGGGGCTCTATTATGTACGTTTTCCTCCTCCTATACTCATCACGAATTTTCTGCCCTGGTCTGGTTTGGGTTTGTTTCGAGATTTTTATAAACTAGTGATTACAAAAATAATTGCTCAGTGTGTTCGAATTATTTTTCTAATATATTTTGGTGAGGGAAAGAAATCGTAGATAGAGTTCAAGGCATGATTTTCAAGTATTAATGATCATTATCGTGGGAAATCATGCACAGTTAGCAAAGTTACTGCATGTACTAATGATCATTAATTAATGATAATAGAAGTTGGGTTTATCCTATGCTCACACAATTAGGAATGTTAATTATAATAATAGAAAACTATCAACGATATATGAGAAAATGCATTCCCAGATGCTAAATTTGATTTCAACTAATAAAATTCAGCTATAATATACTTAAAAATCTATAAGTAGGTGCCTGATAAGATTAATTAAACATCTGGAACTGGATGCATGGCCAAACAGAAAAGACATTCCGTAAGAGCATCTAAGACCAGCAGCTAGCACTCGTGACTCTGGCAGATATATGCGTAGAAAAAAAAAGAATCATGTAAAAGGAAATAAAAACAAAAAGACAAGAAAAGAAACAAAAGCCAATATATGTTTTCCCATCTCATGACTGGAGCTCCCCTCATGCGAAGAAACAGGTCGGGCAGACAATGGGGCTAGAAATTACTTTTTCCCGAACCCCCAAAAAAAAGGTAAAATCATGGAGGACACATTTACCAATGGAATCTGAAAAATTTTACTTTCTAATCATATCCGAGTATAATCATAAAAAACGTCACTAGACTATAGTGGAAGAGAGTTTAGTTCACGTACCGATACTTTTGTCATCTAGCATTTTTTTTCTTCACTGAAAATTCCCATTTCCTCCGAAAGATTGGCTTGTCGGCGCCGCAGAAACATTAGTATTATGTCTCTCTGAATCCAAGGAGGAGCCACCCATATCCATGCCATGATGCTGACGCTGTGGCTGCTGCTGTTTTTCTCTCTGTGAAAACCCTGATGATCCACTCATGCTTCTCACTATTTGAGGACCAACGCCAAGAAAGTCTCTTGTCAATCTATCAGATCCACCAATGCTTGCGTTGAGACTTTGGTGCAACTTCGCTTCATCCATATTAGTGTTGCCGAAATTTGGGCCATGGTGTTGCTTTTCTTGTTCCAAACTTGTCCTGCTTGCAGTATATCCCCCATAGGGGTTTTCTTGTGTATGTCCAGAACCAAACATGGAGGAATTCCCAGGAGCAAATGAGTTCATTAGGTCATGAAGATTATTCTCGTTTTCGCTGAACATGCCGCTAAAGTTCCCACCAACAAGCGGCCTATCTGATTTGGTACCACTTGAAGAAGAGCTACCAAAACTTCTAAGTAATGAGGCACTGTTGTTGCTTGAACTTGAACCCATTTGAGCAGCCTTTTGAAGGAGCGCAGTGGCAGACATATGAGAGACCATGTTATCATTCTGAACCGAAGAGCTGTAGAGAGAAGGGACACCAGAGGTCATTTGATTACCCATTACATTATTTGAGAAGATATTACTCCCTTCACCACCACCAACACCACTTTGGTTGTTGAAATGATTGGGAATTAGCAATCCTGAAGTTGGTAGGTTGCCGTTGGAATTGTTTGCATTGCTGTTGTTGGCAATGCTGTTTGCTGTGCTACTATTGGAAAGAAAGCTGAGGTTGAACAGATTGCCAGAAGAGGGAGTGTTGGCTGTGGTGTTGTGAATATCAGCAAATTGCATCAGTCCATGATGGAATGGCTTATTTTGCAACAACTGATCTTGCTGAGATTGGTTTTCATCATGATAATTCTGGTTTGGCTCTTGCATGAAGAAAGCAGATGAGGGCATTTGCTGTGGTGGTCGAAACGACGATGAACCAATTGATTGAGGGAGAAGATGGTCGAATTGTCCAGTCCGGGCACCACCGCCACCAAGTCGTAAAACGTCAGTAGACTGGTTATTGTGGTCTTGCAATGAGGAAATTTGAGTTCCTACTTGAGATAAGCCTATGGTCATGTTGCTACTTCCATACAAATGGCTTCCAATTGTATTCAAGTTGGTAGGAGGGTTTCTTGCACTTTCTTGAGCCAGCGCATCACAGAATGCCCTGTGAGTGATAAAGCTGTCACGCCTGAAACAATTATTAGGAGAAGAAGCTATCAGATCATCTCAGAGAAAGTAAAAGTACACAAAGACGAAAGAAAAGTTGAAAAGAAGTATAAACAGGAATTTATGTCTGCTAGCTCTACTACATCAAACTATACAATTTTGAAAAACTTTATAGTTCTAGATATGAATGATTATGAAATATGATGCCAGCTACCTCAAGGCACATGATTATGTCCACTACTATTATAGAAACTGTGATAATAGACGTGATTCTAATACATTTATATAGCTAATCCAAATTATTAAGCCACTAGAGAAAAATGAAGTTCATCTCCGTGACTGATGGCATTTAATCAATATATATAAATATGAAGATTTCATGGGTTCCTGTCCATTATTCTTGGCTTCCCAATTCTCTTGATGCGTCCCATCTTCAGCAAAAGGCGCCCGAATTGTCGTGGTCCAACAATTCAAAGACAAAGGCTAGTAGATCCAGTACTTACAATAACTATCACATCGAAATAAAAACTAGCTAGGGTTCCATAGCGGCTGTAAAAATAAAAAGCGTTGTGGAAAAACTGTACATGAAGCGTAGATATTTAGGATGCATGAATCTTCAATAATTGAAGACTTAAGTTGGTAAAAAATGTAGAAAGTCGAGAAGAAAGTGAATGCAAGATGTTCAACTATAATTTCCTTAGAAGACAGAAACATAGTAATTACGGACTATGGAGGGGTAGGTGTGAACGAGGTTTGGACAGAGACAGTATTATCAAACAATATTCAACCATGTAACACCATTTCAAGAACTGGCCCTTCAATAAATGCAACAAGGGAATGTGTTTAACCTCATGATAAGACAACAAATCAAGGAAAGTCCATTTCAGGAGTTCTTTTTAGCGCGAGTCTCATGATGCCTACTGATTTCCCGCTTGAGAACTAACTGTTCAAGAACTAGAAACCAGTCTTAAAGCATCACATCTATTGAAACTCTTCCTTGGTGATGATCAACTCTAAACACCCCCGTATATGTCGCTGCTTCTCTCTCTAAACTGTTAGACCATGCACGCAGAGAACTGCAGCAATGGAGCGGGGGGGCATGAAGGGGGAGAGAAGGAGGGTTAGTTAGGGCCTAGCTAACTTTATCGTTAAAAGGAGTACCTGCAAGAGCACAGACCTGATCGCATCTAACCAGCCCATAAGAGAACAAATATGGTAAAATACACAAGCAAGCTCTACAATATGGCATGGCAACACGTGAATAGAAAAAAGGATAAACAGCCAAAAAGGGCGGTGGTTTTGAGGAGAAAGAAAAAAACGTTCTCTCTTTTCCTTTTTCCTCTCTCTCTTTTTTGTTAATCGGCCTCTCAAAACCTCAATGACCATGGTGGCAGTTTCAATAGATTATTCACGTGCAAGCGTACGTTTTCTGCTCTTTCACCATCTCCACCACAGTACCTAGATGAAAAGTTTTTTTAAAAAATAAAAATTGAAGAGAGAAGGGTCGAAGAAATGGAGAAAAAGTATCTAAACTTTTCTCTTCTCTCTTGTCGCTTGATCGATGAAACTTAGCCCTCAAACAAATGAGCTAAGTAATCGTACTATACTCGTAACGCCGCTTCCGTTTATTCTTTTTCAACCTTTTTAATTGTGTCGTCAATGAATCGAAGGATAGCCATCCTCCTTTCAAGGAAGAAGAAGGTTTGCGTAAACCATTGATGAGAAGATGGGGGTCATTAATTAATCAATTAGCAGTTACCTTGAGAAGAGAGTGCCACAGTCACATCTGTATTCTCTAGTGCCGCAAGTCTTAGAATGGGCTTTCCAATCAGACTGGACAGCATATTTTTTTGAGCACTTCTCACACTTCCATTTCTTCTCACCATGTTTCCTTGAGTAGTGCTTTTTTATTCCAGTAAGGTCACCAAGAGCTCTAGAAGGCTCATGGTGGACGCATGTGGGCTCGGGGCACAGATAAACCTTCCTCCTCACTTCTTTTGTAGTCTTCTGCTTTAGCTTCCAAGGCAGGTTATGTCCTCTTCTGTGTAGCTGTAGGTTTTGCTCCCTTTGGAACCCCTTGTTGCATACCTCACATATGAACCTGTTTGTTGCCATTAGGGTCTTGGGAGATAGTGCTATCACCTCTGCGTCTGGATCTGTTATGGAAAATGACAAACAACAAATTATTGGAAAAATAAAAATTGTAATTACAAAGGAAAAGGAAACTTGGGGGAAGACATTTTTAAAGCATACACAAGCATGCCAATTCCACTTCAAAAGTTTAGGTTTCTTTTAATTGGATTTTTGTGAAAGAAGTAAATTAATACGAAGATGGGAAAAAATGTAAGAGATTGAGTGAAATGTTGTGAAAATCATTTTGTTACTTGTGTAACAGGTAGATCACTCTTTAGACAAAATTGATGATACTTACTCGGTGTTCCAGGTTGGTTTCTCTTTTTCTTCTGTGGCGGTGGAGCCTGAGCTGAAGATGAAGTTGGAGTCGAGGAATGCTGTTGTTTCATCTGCTGGTTTTGATCCTCTTCCCTAATTCCAAAAAAAAGCACCGATGAAGAAGAAGCAGCCATATTCTTCAAAGAATTCTTCTACCTTGATTTCTTGTTCAAGTTCTCTTTGCTTCTTCTGCTGTTTGTCTCCTAATCCTTCTTCTCCTCGCAAGGCACAATTAATAGTACTCTTGAAAACCAACACAGCCCCACATGCAATTTAAGTTCCTGCTAGATATTCTTATCTTATAAAGGCAAAAAACAGCAAATTCAGGGTTTGGGGTATTGGTTAATGAGAACCCTAAAATGGAAAACAATATCTGATAGAGAACCTAAAATCAAGGAAAATATATGAAGAGAAAAGCAAAAGGTGTTGTAGCCCGTGGCACAGCATCAGATTCATCTCTTTTCTTCTGTTCCCTTTGTTTTAAATGATCGAGTTTTGAACGAGTGAGGTTACTTTGGTTCTCCTTTGATTTGGTGTCAAGCAGATACACTAACACATATACATCCCATAATTTACTTCTTTTTATTTTTATCTTCTTAATTTGTTTCACAGTTTCTTTCCTTCCTTGATAATATTGCTCAATAATTCGGTGCCTTAAAATGACATTACAAAATAAAGATTAGAGAGAGAGAGCAGGGTGGGGGCAAGGCTTGCGAGTCGGTGGACCCAATCCAACACACATCACGACACAGGATGGTTTGTGAGGGTAGCATGAGCAGCTACACCGTCTCTCCCTCTCTCTCCCTCTCTCTCTCTTATATTTCGTATCTGGTTATTCACTCCCAGACAAACCTTCCTTCATCACTCCCTCTCGCAGTGGACCTCACTGTAAAATTTTTAGTATATACTTAACTAATTTTCCAAATGGGATCCCACGTAACAGTAAACCCAATTTAACCTAGCTAGGCAAATTTGGTAATACCCTTTTCTGAAAAAAAAACATAAAACCACTGGTTTTTTACAATAATTTAGTTTCAACCGGATATTTCTGGTGTATGAAGCGAGTGGTACAAACATTCCATCTCTGGGCCAATACTTGATTTTTATTATTTAAAAAAAAAACAATCAAATTTAATTTTATCAGTACGAGTGTTTATCTGTTTCTATAAAAGAAACTCCGTACGTGTCCGAAAACTTGGATTTTGTATTTAAAATGCGGGTCGAAGAGAGTAAACACGATTGAAACAATACTGCTCCAGCAGTAAACTCTTATAATATGTAAGGATACAAGCTTCGTTTTCTGAGCGTAGCCCACCTGAGACTTGATTGGGGAACCCGGCACCTTTCATGAATCTGTTGGCCGGCTGATCAGTATCAGCTCAGGGACTGTGAAGCACAGTTCATCACTGTTTTCGACACCTCTATAGTTGACTGTCATGCAAAGGGCAAAAAAGGGCCAGCAAACTAGCCTTTCTTAAGTACACCGGAATTTATCCGGTTGAGTTCGGTTCCATGCAGCAGGGACCCTGCTATCACATCAAGGTGGGGGGAATCCAGTCATTTAGAACGACGACCTAGTAAAAGACCTAATATCCAACCACTTGGCATTTAATTTAAACAAAAAAATAATTAATATTGTATTATCAAATTTTCTAAGCTTTGCGGTGTTCTTTGCTTTGTTTCCCTGTCATTTCTAGCATGTTGCCTCGGAAATTTGGCATAGGATTTTACAGAGTTTAAAGGTGAGCTGACGTCATAATAGTTTATTTAACAATAAAAAGAATAATGTGCTTCATGTGGGCATTTGATGCCTGGACTGGGACGGGTCTATTCTATTATAAATGTCTCAGATTAATATTATTTTATTCCATGCCAGCTACATTTTTTTATATAAAAAAAACAAGTAATTAGTATATAGTTGTCATTCTTTGTAACAATGACAGCTTAACTATAACCATGCATTTCAATTTTGTTCACTTTCAAAATTGTTTTTGAAAAAAAAAATGTTTTTTTTATATTTTTAAATTATTTAAAAATAATTATAAAAAAATAACATTTTAATATATTTTTTAATGAAAAACACTTTCAAAAATAATATCAATCACACTTTTGAACAAGCATTTTATAGATATATACTAGATTGATGCTAATATTTTTATCGCGGAAAAATAGATGCGCAGTTTCTAAATTATTTTATGAAATTAAAAAAATATATAAATCAAAATATAAATTCAAATATTTATTTAAATAAAAAATGAGTTATTGACATTGATTACAGATCAACATAAAAAAGTTAAGATATAGATACAAATCATGATATACGATACGGCCGCGAAATAAAACCTAAACTAGATTGCATTTAATTTTTTTTTAACTAATTTCCTATTAAATCAAACAATAATTAAAAGAGATATATATAGAAAAGTTATTAATTAAAAAATATTCATAGTTGCATGGAAACAACACCACAAATATTATGTTATAATCTTATTTGTCAAGCATTTAAAAATTAAACAATATCGTATAAAAAAATTAATAAGTTTTTATGCCTGCAAGGTTGGGCATCAAACACGTATAATTAATTAATTCCTTTAAATTGATATAAAATCAAATTAGAGGGGGAGAGAAAATCCTAAAACTAAAAAAAAAAAAAAAAAACAATTAATGTGTTAGCAAAAGTCCCTTGATAAAAGAGTTACTCAAGAATGAGAATTTACTTCAATATTAACACATACAAGGATGATGCTCTTTGATCATTTGAATGCAATCCCTTGTTATAATTAATTATCCATTGCAGTGATATCCATATTATATAGCAGATATACAGGATTCAAGAGCACATTTTTATTGGAGTTCCATTCTACGTTATCTTTGCAAAGACCCCTTCTAGGGTTTTGTTGGAGGCATTTCCCATTACTTGAAAATTATCATAAATAATTTCAACTAAAATTTTTTAAGTAATATATGATGTTTTAAAATATAATTTATATTTTTCTCTAATATATTCTCTCAAGTAAAAATTATTTGGGTTTGAAAGTTACACAAACTCACACTATTTTTTACTAGATTTTTATCAAATAAAATGGAGGTGGTGAGATTTGAACTCGTGATCGTTGGATCAACAAGCTTTTAATACCATATAAAGAAACTATCTCATCTAAAATCTTCACCTGTTAAATGAGATTCTAAAATATAGTTTATATTATTTTTCTAACAACTATAAACAACTGTAAGCTTAAACATTTTGGATAGCAACATGAAGTTCTCTACATTGTCTGCAATTAACCTAAACTATATCAATCTCAGGTTACTTTAGTTAGCAATTGATCCCATTTTGTTTTGGTTGAAATAACAAAAACATTTTATATCAGTAAAAATATAAAATAAAACAATATTATTTCAGTTAAAATAATAAAAATATTTTATATTAATAAAAAAACAAGATAAAATAATATTATTTTTATTTAAATTTAAATTTTAATCCGTACCAGATATTTTGATAAAAAACCGGCCAAAACACGCCAACATCATTTTGCCTGTGACTTTCGGCCTAAAATAAATAAATAATTAAATTGAACCCCCAGCACCCCCAAATCATTTTTCCTCAAACTCAAATCTTTAAACTTGTTCTTCCCACAACGCCACCCTCATTGGTTCTTCTCCCAACAGACAACTCTTTTTTGGGGGGCTCGGTGACAAGATTGGTTGCGAGTGTCTATGGCATCACGCTTATGCTCATGATCATATCTTCCATTGGTTCTGGCCTTTCCTCGCGAGCTGATGGTGTTTTGTGCCTGTACAATGATGATAGCTACAGGAGCCTTCAAATCTCAATGCCCTAACTATAGAATAGAACATCTACCTTCGTATGGACCATGACCACTCAATCTGCGGACCCTCGCCTTTAATGGGCAATGCAATCTGGTCTTTCGTAGTTTGGTCACTGTTTTAGAGAGAGAGCGAATTGAGATCAAGAGAGGAGTTTGAGATATGCTTTTCATGAGATGGTTGTGTTGTTTGAGAGGGCGACGGGGACTAATTTTGGAGGGTAGTGGGATGGCAATGATTGGTGGAGATGAAGGGTTTTTTGGAGGATAGGATGTGAACCGTTAGATCTAGGAAGTGTTTGTTTTTTCATTTTTTTTAAATTGCTTTAATATATTAGTATAAAGAATAAATTTTATACGATATTATTTTAAAGTATTTCCGAAACAATACTACTATGATTTCAAAAATTGTCCAAAAACGTTTCATATGCATTTCATATTTAAAGATCAAGAAACAATTCATATGCATTTAAACTAAAAAAATTATAATTAATTTTGAAATTATATTTATTTGAATTTGTGTTTCTATTGTATAATTTAAAATTAAATTATTTTGAATTTAAATTATTTTTTAAATTAATATTTTAATTTTATAAATAATTAATTAATTATAAATATTACAAGCCTGAAAAGGCATATCAAAACGCTCCAAAACATTTAATTCTAATTAAAAAAAACAAAATACCTATCAAAACAAAATTCACGATCTTAATTGATACTTGCAATATTGCAAGGTCTACTTTCTTCATTGCACATAATTTAGGGGCCAAAGATTGGCCTCAGCATGCTCCCAAAATGTCTGTAAAATTATTAAGACATCTGCTAGCGAAATGATCATACATTGCTGAAGCTTCCAGGATGTCAAGATCAAAAAGCAAGCCCGTGTATTTCATATCCCGTCCAGATTTTGCCCAGCACTGATGTTTTCTATTTTTCTGGAGCTACTCGTAAAAAGTACACTCTCATGCTCTTTAAAATGGGAATTATAGTCTGAAATGCTCAGATATTATTAGATAAAAAGGAAAAATTGGGAATAAGAATGATAGTTATCCAATCTAATTAGTACTATACGTGTATATACAGGAGGACAAAGCATCAAGACCTTGAAAACATGCAGATTGCAGAAGAAAAAACATACAAATCCTGTAATTCCTTGAAATTACAGGACCAAAAATTCTGGATTCTAACAAAAAATACAGCCGGGTCAGTTTCAGAAGAGAAGAGGGCAACATGCACATGACACCCTCGCCAACAAATCAAGCAATGGTGCTTCTTCAGACCTTTGAGTTTTTATTAAGAATAGCCACAGTAAGAAGAACGCAAAGACAACAGACCTGTAAGAACCCAATGATAAATCATGAATTTATTTACGAGAAAACATACAGCATGCAACTCATCTTGCATCCCTCGCACGAAAGACCTGTGCATAGGGACCATACCAGAAGACATTCTTCAGCACCAGTTACAAAGCAAGTCCTAATTCTCAACACACAATCACTATTTCCAAACTTAACCAGCTCTCAAAATGGACTGTCAAGCCCAAGGACCCAAGCAAAATAGATTAACTCATAGTAAGCAACATGGGACAAAAGACAGCATTTCACATTAGAACCAAACCAAACCAACCAACCAATTAGATATTGCACTAAAGGAAAATTTAAACGTTGCCTTTTTGGATTGTAAGTCAGCTGCCTCTGCCAAGATTGCCGATGAGATTCCCACTTCTCTTGGCTGTTGGACGTCATTCATCATCCCAGTCTAGCAAAGCATGCTCTTGATATCAATCACCATCAGATTCCATGCTAACTTTGATCATCAACAATAGGCTTGAGTTCACTAAAAAGTCATCCAAAGCAAAAAAAAAAAAAAAAATCTGATAAACATGCGAAAAAAATAAACAGGAGAAACAGAACACGCAGCTTTTTCCACTACCTAAAAAGCATGCTTGAATACCATATCTCTATTTATTCTAGCAAGGATTGAGGGTGTTTTTTGTTTGGTCGAGAAAGCATGATAGGACCTCATAAATGCACCTGCAAAATCTCAGCACCGAGCATGCAACGACGAACACTGAAACGATGCAATTCAGAATCCTAAGTCGCAGGAAAATGAAAGCATGCAGTACTAAATGCAGACCAGTTGCCCCAAAAAATGAAATTACACGCGCGCAACTTCTAAAGGAATAAAACTCGAGCGTGATGTATTTACAAAACTGCATGCAAGGAAAACATAGGAGCAATGAAGGATCTAACACCTCCAAACATCAGTGGAACACAACCATGC
This sequence comes from Salix dunnii, assembly GCA_015731905.1. Lineage (NCBI taxonomy): Eukaryota > Viridiplantae > Streptophyta > Magnoliopsida > Malpighiales > Salicaceae > Salix > Salix dunnii. The sequence continues at coordinate 5,619,561 of CM027668.1, read as the reverse complement.
CAGGGATCAGAGAAATAATGTGTAATAATTGATTAAAAAAATAAAAGCAAACCATGCACATGAAGAGGGGATTGCCTAAATGAAAAATGGCCCAAACAAATCAGCACCGAATAGCGAGCAGATTCATAATACAAAAAAAATAAAAAACTCAAGCCCACTCTCTATTGTGGAATGATAGTTCACAGTCAACAGAACATTTCTGAGCTATTGGCATGATGCTGTAATTCATTTCGGTGGGTGTTGCATTGACTTGAATTTGCAAGACTAATTAATTAGCTTCCTTCTTTACCTCACCTCTCCACTAAAGTACGTAGCTATCATTTACGGGTGAAAACTAGTTTTCATAGTTACAAGCAATTACACTTCAAAACTAGCGATAATTAATAAATATTTAAGAATAAAAAGAAGAAAAAAAAAGAAACCCAGTGTATGGTATACACAAATGGCCTCTTAAGGATCATAATTTTTTTTTAAAAAAAATATTCTTGTCATTATCATGTCAAAATATCTAAAAATACTAAAAAACTTAATTTAAAATAAAAAATAATAATTGTTTTCAAAAATATTTTTGAATTACAATTTCAAACATCACCACATTTTAGAACACACTAAATTGACTATGTAACTATTTGAAAATATGATTAATATTATTTGTAAAAGTACTTTTTGTATAAAAATATATTGATATAATAATTTTTATTTTAAAAAATATTTTTGATATCATAATAATATTATGAAAATAATATAAAAATATATATAAAAAAATAATGTAGAAGCATTTTTGCGGTGTCAAAGACCCCCATAAATCTTCTACTATCGAGCGATCAACTAAAACTAGAGGGGGGTTTATTTGTAAACAAACAAAAAAAATCGTTGGTATTAGTCCATCACTCATCAGCAGTCTGCTGGATAATTAGATTTTAAGTCTTCAATTAAGCTAGTTTCATAGGAAAAATCGAGAATGGAGATATAGATATGGTAACAACAGAGAAATATTTATCCAGACGACAAGACCATTACGTGGACAGCACAAAGGCATCACGAGGATGGAAGTTCTGCTCGAAAACACGCTGTGTTTTCATTTTCAATAACGGCGGCGCTGTACAAGACCCTCCGTTTTTATTTTTTTTATTTTCTTTCAATTTTTTTAAAATGATTGAATTATTTTTAAAAATATTATTTTATTATAAATATATTAAAATAATATTTTTTATTTTTAAAAAATTATTTTTGATATTACTACAAGAAAATATCTAAAAACACTAAAATATTTAATTTAAAAAAAAAAAGTAAAAAAAATTAAAACAAAACGCATACTTCATCAATCTTATTTTAAAAATTATTTTTTTTAACAGCCGCACGTTCAACTCTTTTTAGTTTTTCTTTTTTTATCGTGAAAAATAGAAAACTTGGTGGATTGTTACGCCCATCTCAAAAAAATATATTATTTTTGCCTTATATATTATTTTTTTAAAATATAATTGCATTAAAAAACACCTTATTATTATTATTTAAATATAACTATCATTTTTTAAAGTTTTTTTCTATACAAATATAAATATTTAAAAACATAAAAATCAAATATTTTTAAAATAAGACAGATTTTTGATGTCGTCCTATGTGGTGTAATAGTAATTGCTAATTTGCTATGGATTCTTTTTATGATCGTGGGATTTTTTACATTTCAATCCTTCAAAAAAATTATTGATTTTCTTATGAAATTGGTTATGGTGATTTGTTTTTCTGAGGGATATTATGTGAACGGGTTGATGTTTAATTGATAAACTCGCTATGCTCGCTCGCTATGGTGAGTTCTTTTTTTTAAATATAGAAAAATAGTTAATTTTATATGTGTTATAGTTAGATATTTTAATATTAATTGGTAAAATTATAATTGATAAAATTTATTAAAAATATTTTTTTACATCTAAAAGTGATGGAATATTGCTATTGTTAAAATTATTTTAATAATTATTTAATTGATAATTGTACAATTGGAATCGACTTTTTTTTGTCAAAGTGAGTCATATTTTCCGTGTAATATATTGATTGATTGTTGTGTGTGTTTTATTTGTTTCATGATTATTTTATTAGTAAATGGTAAAATTACAATGGATGAATTTTAGTACAAATGAGTGATTTGTTTTACGCGGTAAATAATTTGATTAGTGGTTTTGTTTTGACTACTTTGATAATAATTTGATTGTCAGATAACATAACTGTAATTGATCAAATTGACTAGATATATTATTTGTTGTCTACAGCGTACTGTTTGTTTGTTGGATATATTTTTTATTCATGTAATATTGGATATGAGATATCACAAATAAAAAAATTATTGGAGTCAATTTTTTACAAAAATAATATCAATTAATAAATCATCTTGATTATTATTATTCTTATTGTCATTATTCTTATTGTTAAATTTTCACAATTATTATAGCTATTATTATAATTATTATTATTATAAATAATTAATATTCTAATAATTATTGATAATACCATCGCTGTCATTGTTATTATCGTTATAAAAAAAATTTAAATTGTTATTTATTTTTCAAGATTTGTTTATTTTATATATATACAGGTGTTAATATTAAAAAAACCCTCAAAATATATAATTATTTTTAAGAGAAAAATCCTAATAATAATAATTATTATTATTTTAAACGCATTTTCCATGATAAAATGCATATATAAAAACCTAATATACAATTATTATTATTATTATTATTATTATTATTATTATTATTATTGTAAATATTTTTGCTATGGTAAAAACTAAAAGTTGTGTAGGCTGATTATTTTGTTTAAATATATAGCATTATAAAATCTAAGACCATTAATATTTTCTTGCATTTTAGAAAATTTATTCATGGTTACAACAAAGTGAGGGGAAATTGGATAATATATTTTTTTATTGTAGATAATTTATCTTAATTTTTTCATTTATTTTGTCCACGTGTGACTTCGTGTTTGTTTAAGTGATATTACATTTGAAATATCATACATAAAAAAATCACAAAAAATTAACCTTTGAGAAAAATAACATCAACCGGTGAATTATTTCAATTATTATTGTCATTTTTATCATCATGATTATTAAATTATTACAATTATTGTAGTTGTCATTATAAATATTACTAGACATAATTCATATTCTAATTAAAAGTATTTCAGAATACTGATATTATTTTGTTTTTTCTTCAAAAAAAAAAAACTAATTCACACACACACACACACACACACACACACACACACAAAGGCGCTAATATTAAAATATATAATTTGTGTCACATATTTATATAAATTTTTTTATAAATAATCATTATCATTATTTTGAAAGTCTCATTTATAATAATTAGAAATTTCAATACCTAGCAATATTAACAAAAATACAATTAAAAAACAAAATAAATGATAAAATTATTTGACTTGAAGAGTAAATAAAAATAAAAATAAAAATAAGAGAAAAATAATAAATATCAATTTCAAATAATTATAAACATAAATTAAAATTTAAACATTAAAAAAACCTTAAAAATAAAAAAAAATAAAAACGAAGAGCATGTATATGTAAATATGGACAAAAATAAGAATCATTTAAGAAATAAATATAAAAAAATAAATACATTAAAATAAAATAAAATATTAACAGTTTAAGGATGGAAATGAAAAACACATATAAAATAAATTTTATTTTCAAAAAAATATTAGATAAAAAAAATCAATTGAAGTGAAAATAAAATAAAAACTAATTATAAAAAAAAAGAACAAAAGAAAATAAATATAATTTTTCAAATGATCATAAACACAAATTAAATTCAATAACAAAACTTTTGAAAAAACTATTATCTCAACAAAAGAGAAAATAATAAAAATCAAGGAAAAAATTTAATAGCACATATACATAAATATAGATAAAAATAGAAACTTTGAGAAATATAAAAAAAATAGAAGAATTAAAATAAAAAATAAAAGTATAAGAGCTGAAATGAAAACCAAATATATTATCAATTCCAATCAAAAGAAAAAATTTTAAAAAATAAAATCTTCTTTGTAGAAAATATTACAGGATTTAAAATAAATCCAGAAATCAAAAGAATAAGGACTAAAAAGAAAATATAATACATAATCAATTTCAATTTCAATTGAAAAACATAATTGAAACAAATCAAAACTTAACTAGCAAAAATAAGGACCATACAACATAATTTACAGTGAAGAGACTAAAATGAGACAACCATAAAATTGGAGAGCTGACGTGTAGAGGGTGAAGGAGAGAGAAAATGATAAAAAAAATTCAACCATCCACCGTTATATCTTTGATCACGTGTGATGACATGCACCATGTCATTAGAAAGAGGACACAATGTCACATCGACGGAGATACCGGATATATATTTTTATCCACTAGGATACTTCGCACGCACTACCCTGAAAGGATATAAAGCAAAATACTATAATCCATGCATGACACACGCGTCCACTGTTTTCAAAGTAAAATATTAAAAAAAGAAGGTAAACTGCTGGGATACCTTTGCAGACAACTCTTCAATTTTGTCTTATTAGGGGATATCAATATTTAGTTATTTTCAAGAAATATGAAAATTCTAATGACACTCCTCTTGGCAACTGCTTGATTTTGTTTTTTTCGATGGATAAATTGATTATTTTACTATGCAAAAAATATTAAAAAATCAATGAATTGGTCACTAGAGCAAATAAAACCGAACTGAAAATGTGCAATTACTGTGACAACCCTCCTGACAATACCTGTTTTTTTTTCTTTTGTTTTTTAAATGAATAAAATGGTTATTATACATCAAAGATACGAATTTCTTTTTTGGGATTTGGTACGTGGTGGAGTATTACTCCCGGCGCCCTTCTATTATACTGGGTAAGAATATTAAAAAATCAGTAGACCGATGAATCGAATGAATTGAAGTAAATTGAAAACTGAGCAACATTATTATTGTTTATAGTGATTTATCTCATAATAAAATAAACAGTAACCTAATATTTATCTACTTTAGCTTTTAGCTTCTAGGATAATAACTAGGGTTCAATTTTGTTAATCTAAAAGAAGTTTTGAAGCTTCAAAAATACTTTTTCCTGTGTAGATGTTAACACTATGGATTAATTTGCGCGGTCAATAAAAGTTTTTTCTTTTCTTTTGACTGCTTTGTTTTATGTTAACTTTACATGGAAACTGTATGAAAAAGTGAGATTTTTTGGATTGAAAATTTTATTTTAATTTATTTTTATTCAAATGCGCATTTAAAATATCATTAAAATATTTCTAAATCATTTTATGATTAAAAACAGCCCGAGACACCTTTAAAGACAAAAAAAAAAAGGGATAAAAGAAAATAAAATGGGAACAGCCTCATTTCATTTTATCAAAAACAATCACATTGTTCAATAATTTTTTATTTTTATTTTATACTTTAATTGTTTTTTATTTTTGTATTATTATAAAAAATAATTATTTTAAAAAAATATTATTTTGATATATTTCTGAATAAAAAGATATTTTTTAAAACTATTTTAACTATATATAATATATAAATCCTTTCCCACAAAAAAAAAGTTTTAAAGCAAAATTCATTATTTTTTCTTTACTAGAAATGTCTTTATTACAACCCAATATATTTTTATAAATATTTAAAATGATATATTTATATTTTAAAAATAAATTTTAACATAAAACATCAAAATAATTTAAAAATATTAATTAAAAATAAGAAAAAAAAATCTTATTTTTTTCTAATATTTTTAATACAAAATATCTCATAAACGGAAATCCAGATAAAAGTTTAAAATAGGGTTCCCGGAGGCACCCACCCTTGGATTCATTTTAACGCTTTTCCTAGCCCTCCCCTCCCCTGCTTGTTTCACTGGGTTCAGCTGTGAATTGATTTCTCAAGTTGGGGGTGGAAAACATACAGATAACTCTGACGCTATTCCCTACTCTTTTTCTAAACCCTCCTTCCCTCGCTTATTTAACTAAATTAAATGTAACATTCTCCAAAACAAAATTAAAAAAAATGGAGGTTCCAGTATTGACGAGCTTCCACGCCGTTTCTCTCTCTTCCAAAACCGCCTTTTACATGGATCGCTGCAGGTTCTCTCGTAAGAGATTGAATTGCAAAAGGCGTTGTCGTCTTCGAATTAAAGTGAGTTCAGAGAAGGATGATGATGGTTCGTTGAGCTTTAAAAGTGACGCAGTTAATTTTCGGGGAGGAGAACTATCCGGCGATTTAGTTGATGTAATAAGCATTGGGAGCAGGAAGGACGCCGTTGTTGATTTCTGTTTTGACTCGCCTTTACAGTTGTCGTCTTCGCTCCTCCGATTTTGGTATCACCGAAATTCCTTCCTTCTTTCTCTCTTACGTTGTTTTACTACAGATCCTTGTGCAATTCCTTAATTTGTTTTTGTATTTCTTTTTCTGGCAGGAATATTCAGACCAAAGATTCCATGAATGTTCAATTGCAAGAAAGGGTTCTTGAAAAAGGTTTGCGTTTCTAATTTTCTAAGGTTAGGTACTAATCTTTTTGTTTTCTTAGCAATGATTCAATTTTTTGTTCGTCTTTTATTAATGTTTGCAGATGTTAATCCAAGGGTTATGGAAGTTTCGCAGTTTCTGAAGTTCCGTTCAAAGGCCATTGTCCTTGTTTGTACATTCCTTAACTATCACTCTCTTACATTTAGGGCTGCTGTTAGTCTGATTAAATTGTTGTCTGCTAAAATTAAATGAGTATGTGTACTTGAAGATAAACTGACACTTGAAATTATTAAGTACCCTCAGCTTTGTGCATTGTTCATCCACCCACAATAAAAAGAGGAACTGCCTTGATAGATACAATGGAGGGCAACTACCATGATAACTACTAATGCATAGGGAGTATCTAGTACTCTATCGACTTACACATCTATCAACCACAATAAGCATGATTGATGCTATCAGAATATTTGTCACATTGACTATCTGGCGTCAATCTCAAAATTGCCTCATAGCTGCCTGCTGAAATAGGAAAAAATTAAAAGAGCCCAGCTTTAGAAATCTTGTCTGCTCAACTGAAGTATTCGTGCAACACTGATGAGAAAGGAAAGCAATTTTAGTGCATCAAATACGAGATATAGTCAGAAAATATCAACATGTGAACTGAGAGATTTCCAGTTTGCCCAAATGGATTTTGTGAAGAAAGAGTATCCTCTGAAATATAATCTTTCAAGTCCCACCTTGCTTTTTTTCAACTCTCAATACTTTTCAATACATCTTTAACGTATGCCATTACATTCCAACACTTTTGGAAATAATAGGGTCTGTGAAGAAAACTTAACTGTTGGATCTGACTTTAATGAATAAAGAGAAATGGAAAAATTATACCATGCTTATTGCTTCCTCATTCTCAACTAGAAGTTTTACAATGCTTTGGTTTCCCCTCCTCTAGGTGGCTAGTGCAGGATATGGCCTGGATCATATTACAGCAATTGATATTCTTAAAACAAGTAGGTTCAGGAATGGATTTACTGTTGCTATTTTTCTAAAGCCTTTCAGTTTTGAAGGACAAAGGCGCCAAGATGAGGTATAGTATTTAGCAACTGTTGATGTTAGATGTTTTTTCACTGTAAAAAATAAAAATACTTGTCAATGATAATCCACTGGAAGATGTTCTTTGCAGTTGTATTCATCTTAATGTGCATTAAAATATAGTTGGAAAACTTGGAAGCTACCCAACAACCTCTCCGTCTGACAGTGAAAATCCCTTGTTCATTATTTCAAGTTGCATGCAATACTTTATAATGTGGTATATTTTTTCTGATTGTGGTGATAACAGTCGTTGCTCATTTTGTCATGTTAACTGACTCAATAACTTCAGGAAATAACAGGCTGAAAATTTCATTTTTCTGAAATAGTATTAATTTGCCTAGGTGATTTCAAAGAACTGTCTTATGCTGGGTAGGGCAGAAATTTGTTGGATGTTTGTTGACTCAGACATCTGAAACCTCCTTTTGTTTTCTTTCACTGTCCTTTGGGAGAGGAAGAGTTCCCTTCAATCGCCCTTTAGACATGGGAGTCTAATTATATCATTTAGGAGACTCTTTCTCATGTTGATAAAGAACGAAGAAAAACTTGGAAGGATTGTTATTTGAATATTTGATTTAAGTATTTTATTATTCAGTTTCTGACTCAGTTCATGGGATTTAGGAGTTAGATTGCTGCAACTTCTTGGCTATAGATTTTTCCCAGCTCAACCAGCCAAGCCTTACTTGAAAATTTGGTGGAGTTGGATACATTGATCATTTGTTTCATTCTCCACTGTCTAATGTATACCATCATTAAGAATTTTCCATAATTATTGTGATCATACCCTTTTCACTTGCAGTGTCTGAAGCAACAATTTTGTGATTTGGCTTTCTAATCAAGCATTTGCCTCAGCATCGTGATTGTCTATCATGTCACAGGTGAAAGATTTGGTAGGAAAGCTTCAAGAGTATACAAATTTCTGTATTGGTAAGGAATGATGTATAGCCTTCGATTATAACTCATCTTTTTACACAACAAGCTAGAAGTGTTTGTTTATTATGGTGTCTTTTTATTAGTTTTCTCTGGCACATTTTCCACCGTTTCATTAGCAAAATAGCTGTTTATTTGCTGGTGGCCAAAGCAATTTCTGGGAATTCACTCTTTTTTCCCCTTGAGGCTTGGATTATCTTTGTGTGTCTGTTAACGAAAGCTTTAAGTTATAAACAAATTTAAAAGTAAAGGGATTGAATAGATAGTTTCTGAAACCACAAGGACTGATTAATTAGTTGGATTAAACTATAGGGACTAAGTCATATTTAAATCAAGTTTTTATGCTCAATATAAAAAGTAGACCATCATCTATTTGATTGGGTCTTCTAGGAGATTGGTAAGCCTGATAAGTTTTATATGTTGTTTCTTGTAATTGCAGATATTGACACTGATGCACTCCTAAAAAAGGATCTGGTCACTCTAGATGAGGCCTTGAAGTCTGCAAACAGTGCTGTTTTATTGGCCATAAATGCCATCTCTATTCTTATCTCGGTTAGCATGTGTCCTGTCCATTCTCCTTGACAATCAATGTTCATGTCATGGTTCCTCTAATTTGTTTATTAATGGTACCTTTTCAGGAGATGCACCAGAAAATAATTGATGCAGTGCATAATAATGTGAGAGAACTCAAAGTTTCAGAAGTTATAAAAGTAAGTCTCGGTGATCCCCATTAGTGCAAGTTATCTGTTCTTTTTCATTGTTCTTGTCTTTCTTCTTTTGTTTTTTATTTGGGTTTTTACTCAAGATTTATACAAAGTTTCTCATTCATAGATCACTATTTGTCTGCTTTCCTTTCTGCTTAATAACATGAAACTGATTCAACCATGTACAGATACTGGAGAGCTACAAAGAAGCAAAAATTGGATTTGGCACCGGTAACAGCATTAGAAGTTCGATTATACAGGCTCTATATGACTGCCCTTTCATTGGTGCTGGTGTAGAGGTATAATTAAAACAAATTTGAGTGGAGAACACTGTTTCAACTAGTGTTAACTGCACTTTTCTCCTAGACATTACTTATTCTTTTCTCTCTATGCAATGATAGATATTTTTACATAACTATTTTGCTTTACACATTAAGACCGAATAGCTGTTTTTCTTAATGTATATGCATGCTCTCTCATGTGTGCCCATTCTTTGGTTGGTTGTTGTGCATAGGAATTAAATGGAATTGTTATATGTATCCTTGCAAGTTCAATTCCCATGGACAGCAAAGATGTACATACCTCTCTGCTTACTTTCCGACGAACAGCAAATTACACGGGGGAAATCATTATTTGTACAGCTTATGAGCCTAATCTGGAGCCCAACATGCTGGTTACAACAGTTGTTATTGTAGGGTAAGAATCCTTGCTCTGCATATAAAAATTTTAATTAATTAAATCTTGATTCTCAATTCCCTGTGCAATGATTGGAGCTGGTATCTCATAATATGCTGTTCTGTTACCATAAATTTTGGAATATCATCAATCATTCTCAAGTTGAGTTAGTTTAGGCCACAAACCAGTGTTCACTCCTTTTTCCATTGACATTTAATTATGGAATATACAATTGTTTCTCAAGGTTGAGAAAATTTAAAAGCCTTTCCAGTGATAACCATTTATCTGGAAATAATGAAATGTAAGAAAGCTACTTTGTGTCACATCAGTTATGATTCTGTTGTTCTAGCTACCTCTTTTATTGCCTAGAGCTGTGTGGTATTTCATTTAAATTCTGTGGTTTCTTTGTTTGGTTTTATATTCAGTCTTCCCCCAACCCCTTATTCCTATGTAAATGTTCAGTGTACTATTGTTAATTGTGATGATTTTGTTTATATTTAGTTTATAAATCTAATCTAGGGCTATGCCTTTTTCTCTCAATTTTTTATTTAAATTTTATGTGATTACTAGCTGTATTGAGCAACAGGCTCCACAGAAAAGTAGCATATTCTCCAATTTGGCCCAGCACTTCCCTTTTGTTTTTAACTTTCTGAGGATACCCCACCAAAAACCTTCTGGCAACAAAGGAAAAGATGCTATGGAAGATGCACAGCTATTGAAGGTGATAGATTCACCAGACTCTGTTGTGGTGGAAAATAGAAGTTCTGTAGAAGGTTTAGCCAATGGTGTTGACGAGCACTCCAACGACACTGAGAGGGTATCAGGCAATGATTATGTTGACATTTATAGTTCAAGGTGCTGTTGAGCATTGGTTTATATTGAGATCTCTTACACAAACATTCCAGTGTTGTTTCTAATATTTTGCCTTTTGGTATTTTAGGAATTACAGCAATGGAATTGAAGAAGATGGGGTTGGCCTATTAGAAGAAGATATGATGAAGTCCTCTAATTTTTACAATCAAAACATGGAAGGTTGCACCAAAAAGTTCCTTGTATTTCAATCCCTACTGACTACACAAATTTCATTTGGTTGAAGCACCTTGAATTAATCTATTTTGAGGGCGTGAATTTCTTTGTTTAACACCATGTTTACATATATGTAGAAGCTCCTGCTTTCCAAAGGGAACCACTCATTAGCAGGAATATGGGGCCAGGGTATCAAATTGCACAGGAGTGGGCCAAAGAAAGGGCTGGAGCCACTCCAGTGCTCGATGATATGGGCATCTTCCAACTTCCAGTTGGTGTAAGACCTTCAGAAGAGTCGAAAGGCAGTCTAAACATCTCATTTGCCACAGAACTCTCAGAACCAAAAACTGAGGATGATTTCAAGGGACGGACGCTTGCAAATTCAAATGACCCTTCTTGGGGTGATGCTGGTTTTGTAGCAGTGAGGGATTTTTATAATAATGCATCCACACTGTTAAAGGGTAAAAATCCTGATGTGCTTAAAAAGCAAGGAATTCTTTCTGCTCGTGCTGCATCTATGCTGGTAATTTACATCTCATGAAAACAGAATAAAAAATGCAAGTCCAGTTTTGGTTCTACTTTTAATGAAAAGCTGTTTGTTTGATGCTAGACATTCTGTTTCTGTTTATTAATTGTTGGAGTAATCCTGTTTCTGGAAGAAAGTTGTACGTGCTAATACTTTAGTATAATAATATTTAAGCAGCTTTTGATTTTAAATGGAAAATCTTGTCCATTTTCATGTCAGACTTGTCATCTAAATTTGCTAGTTCTAAATTGGAATTTGTGGTGATTATCTGTGCTTAAAAGAGAAAACCATGAAACTCTAATACTCCAATTTTTTCTACAAATTTATTGCTAGTTGCATTTTATCTGTCTAGATGGAGCTGGTTAAATGGTTACCTGACATTCAAACCATGTCTGGTAACATCACCACGGGGTGAAAGATAGTGAAACACTAGTTCCTTTTAAACCTATTTTCTGAAGAAATAAAACTGTTAAATGGCCATGTGATATCTTTTGTTTTTATTTTTTTCCTAAGCTGGAACTCCTTTATTTGAATTACTGTTAACTTTCGACAAAGAAACCATAATTTCACCCTGATATTTACAGGCAACCATGAACCTGAAATACTTTACCTTTTCTTTTTCATTATAGTAATCGTGAAATTTTCCTCTATATCATCGAGACCAATTGATATATTTCTGTTCTGACTCTGATTTTCACACAGGAAGCCGAGCGAGATTCACCTAAGAAATGGAGTCCTCTGATGGAGATGCAGTACAGGGGAGGCATCTACAGGGGGCGGTGCCAAGGAGGTCTGCCAGAAGGGAAGGTGCTGTGCTATAGCCCTAGAATGTTTAGAAAGTTCAATTTCTCTGTAGTAGAAGAAACCAGAACCCACTTGAATAAGTTGTTATGCAGGGTCGTCTGATCCTTCAGGATGGAAGCATGTATGATGGTATGTGGCGCTATGGTAAGAGATCAGGCCCAGGTATATTCTACTTCAGCAATGGGGATGTATTCCAGGGATCGTGGAGGGATGATTTAATACATGGCAAGGTTGGTCTCGTGTCTCACCTCTTCCTCCTCTTTCTTACTGGACTGATATCCTTCAAAATAAGAGAATCTCTGTGACCAGCTTCATCATTCTCTAGCATATTATTAGGTTCTGTGTTTTGTGCCAAATTTAGATAGAATTGATTCTTAGTGTCTACATCAAGGCAGTATCTTGGTTATTTCTAACACTATAAACTCTAATCTTGGATGGCTCAATAACATTAACCATTGGGAAGCTTTCTGAAGATTAAATTATGCATATCTAGGTGTAACATAGTCGTAAGAGATGCTGATTTCTGGTATATGTTCCTACTGCTTTGGGAATCTCTTAGGTAGTTACTTTAGTAGGCAAAATCCAAAACACATCCACATGTGCCTATGTGTGGTGGGTTTGTGAGTGGGGATGGCAAGGTTCTAGCTCTATATCATCTTCACATTCTTGTCCCCACAAAAAAAAAAAAAAAAAAAAAAAATCCATAAATTCAATCAAGACATACATGCAATGCATTTTCTTTGCTCTACATTCAGGGCCCTACTTTCTGAACTGCTGCTGCAACTTTTATTATTGAAGATGTCAAGGCCCCATGTACTATTTCCTCTCCTCGTTCATGTCCCTTCACACACAACAAAATTGTTTAAATAATTTCAATTAAGACAAACCTAAATGTACTGCTTTTTTCTGCTCTATGTCCAGGCCCCTTCTTTCTGATGTGCCATTGTGTCCTTTATTTTTGGTATGGAAATAATTGCAATTCAAACTTAGTTTTTGAGTGTTGCTCTGCTTTTCTTGGTTATGTAGGGCTGGTTTTATTTTCATACCGGGGATCGATGGTTTGCAAACTTTTGGAAGGGAAAGGCCAATGGTGAAAGCCGCTTCTATTCAAAGTTTGGTGATGTATTTTTTGGCCATTTCCAAGATGGATGGCGACATGGCCACTTCCTTTGTATTGATGTTGATGGAGCAAGGTCCTTTCTCAATTCACTATGGAACACTATTTAATTTCAGTCGGTCTTCAACAACATTGATTATTCAATAAATTGCTCTCATTTCTTGGCATAAATTTATTGTTATGCATTGAACTTTGATATTGTATTAATAAACATCACATCTATATATTTACACGAGATTTACATCTATAAATGCAATCTATGAAGTATGGAACATTCATGCCGGTACATTTTTCTTCGTGCATGAGCTCAAGTGGAGCACTTCTTAATGATATCCTTGGTGTCATTTTGGCAGCTCATTGTCAATATCATGAAATTACTGATGAGTTTCCGCTTGCATGAAAACTTTTGGTGTCAGATTTTTTTGGTCATAATTCGTACTTTTGACTTGCATGACCCCAAATTTCGGTATATAAATCAATTAATTATCTATGTGCGCAGGTATGTTGAGACGTGGGAAGAGGGTGTTCTTGTAAGCCGTGAGAAACTGGACTCCGATAATGGTGGTGGATAAAGATTATGCACCCTTGTAATTTTAGTTATACTTTTTTTTTTCACGTGTAAAGCCGTTATCTGTTTCTCTAGGTTTAGATGGTATTTCATATATTTGAAAGTTATTTTCAGAACCTCGCTACAGCAACTCTGCTGTGCGGTGGTATTCTTCAACAACCCTCCCCAGCAGCATGTTCACTACAAGGTGTAGTTTGTAAAGCAGTTGTGCATTGGTTTTGTTTTTCCATTAGCCATATTGATAAATTCCAAAACAATGATCTTGTAGGTAAATGGTTATCATATACTCATCTTAAGAAGACAGCTGGCTTATTATAAGGCGAGTAGAAATGATGCTTCTTATTATGGTGCTGGCAGTGTTGGTTTCTTAAGATTTCTGCCGAAATTTCTAGGGAGTTAGCGAGTTCTTGAAAGCTTTGGATGCTACTCTATTCAGCCGCATATTTTTAGATGAGACAGTTGTTGAGGTTCGATTTGGATGGAGAGAGAGTTTGGGATTTTATTCAATGATTGGCTAAATATTTTGGGTTATCCTCAAAGCAAGCAGGGTCAGGGTATGTGTCTGGTTTGAATGGTGGTGATGGGGGTTGAGCGTGGCTGGGGCGGAGGGATTCATCTAGGTGGTTTCTTGTTTTTATCTGCTGTTTAAATTTATAGTTTGATTGGTCATATATGTAAGAGGGTAGTTTAGTCATAGAATAATAATACGGCAAGATTTCGTTACTCGACTGGAAGTTGAAATTTAACCCACGGAGCTATAGGAAATTAACTAACTAAAAAATAAGCTCTGTAACTCTAACTGTAGCTTTTTTCACTGATTATATAGATATGAATTACTATTTATTGCTATAGTGCAATTATTTTTGTACCTCCTGTTCTGAAAAATTTAACTACCGAGACCAAGGGCATTTTAGGATTTTTCATGGGACACAAATGATATTTTTGGATTTGTTATACAGTGAAATGATGAAAATAACCCTGGAAAACGATAAAAAACTTCACACGGGTGCGGGGTGGTCTCAGGTTTTTCATTTCTTCTGCATAGTAAATTGACTATATTAACCCCCGAAAAAGACATAATAGTATTGTAGTTAGGGGTAATGTGGTATTTTCCCCTCAGGTTATTCTGTAATTCGGATTGGGTTCAGGGGTGTAGTTGTAATTATTCAATATTTTATTATATTTCCTCAGAAACTGCAGGGTGTGTCGTTCCCATGCGCCCTAAGTGTTCACCGTGGACACGCCCCCTAAGGCAGCGCCTGACAGTTATTGCGGCGGTCAAAATTTCTCTTCCGCCATACCATTGGTTACGCCTCCCTGTTTGCTGGTGTAGCGTGTGTCCATCAGCGATATACGATTAATCATAGAGGAACGACTTTAAATGTTTTGTCCGTTTTCTCTCTCCTACCGCCACAACTTACGCCTTGGTCCTTAATGTATTCCGTTTGTCAAATTTAGTCCTTACGGTTTTGATTTTGTTTTGATTTTTTATTTTTTTTAATTGAAAGTTTGATTGTTTTCAATTATGCCTTTCAATTAAAACTAATTATAAATGTTGGTTGTTATTTTAGTCCTTATTCTTTTAATTTTTTTATTTATTTTTAGTTTCTTTAATTTGTCGGTCCGAGAGTTTTCATTTCTTTTAATTTTGTCCTCCAATTGAAATTTTTCATATATGCTACTTTTGATTTTAATCCTCATTCTTTTAATTTTTTAACAAAATTAAACACCAATTACCTTTGCAAATATCATTATTTATTTTAGCCCCAAAATGCTTATTTGTTTCAATTTTATCCTTAGATTGATATTAATTACATATATTATTTTGATTTGTTTTAATTGTGTCCTCAAATTGAAATTAGTCATATAAGCTACTCTTCATTTCGGTCCTTATTTTTTTAATTTTTTTAACAAAATTACACTACATTTTATTTTAAAAATAGATTTATTTGTTTTGGTTCCAATATTTTATTTATTTTAATTTTATCTTTCGATTGGAATTAATTATATTTTTTTATTTTTTTATTTAATATTAATTTGTTTGTTTCTTTTTTTAATTCTTGGACAATGTTTATTTTTTATCCGTATTTATGCATTTATGCTTTTAATTTTTGTTTTTAATTTTTATTTGAGGTTTTCTTTTTAATTGGTTCAATCTTGAAATTTAATTTATGTTGGTGGTTATTATAAAATTAATATTGCTCTCTTTTTCTCTTTGTTCTTTTTTTTTCCTGATATTTTTATTTGTTATTCAGATAAGATGACTTTTATGATTTTATTATTTGTGCAATAATAATGATAATTTTAGTAAAAAAAATTTTAATTATTTATTTGTAAAAAAAGTTTTTTTTGGAATGATTTAATGATTTTAATTGTTTGAACAATAATGTTAATAATATTTTTAACTATTATAACAATGATAATGATGGTAACGTAAGGATGAATTTTCAATTTATATTTTCATCTTTTTATGGTTAAAAAATTAACTACTCATTTTGGCTATTTGATTACTATAAGTATTTTTGCAATTTATATTTTGTGTTTATGTTTGATTTAAATCAAATTATAAAATGAATTAATCTTAATACATTAAATTCAATAATTCAAATATTTAAAACTTCATGCTGTTTTAGTGATGATAATAATTTTATACTGGTTATTTCGTTAAAATCTACTAAACAGATAAATTTATATCGATTGGAAATTCATATATTTTATAAAAAAACTTGCATTTGACACTAATTATGTATTAATTTATTATTTATACTAAATTTATATAATAATAATAAATAAATTTTTATACAATTAATATTTTTTTGTATTAAAAAAAATATAACATCATCCATGACAAGACACTGGAGCATTGGCTAGTCATCTTATATTTAGGGACAAGCGAACCTGCAATAAATTTTGGGTCTGGAAGTAAATTATTTTCTTCGCGATTTTACAAGGGTTCCACATTTCAGCTTTGTGTATCCAGAGGGGTAAATTCTCTTGGACCCAGGCCTCCTTTGTGTATAGGGTTTAAAAACACACAATTCACCACCCCATTGCAATACAAAAAAGAATCACACAGCAACAGTCCTAGCATTGAATTATATAATCTGTTAAATTTGAATTTATTTCTCTCTTAAATTTTAGGCTACGGGGAAATCATGAGAAACACTTGAAAAGAAATTTTCTATTAAATTATGTAAAAAAGATTGACCAACCTCGAATATATTTTAATAAAAGACAGGAGCAACCCTCTCCCATCATCCAGCTGAGCATTCATTCACCTTTAAAAACATTAAAAAAAATCAAATTTCAATAGCCATTGCTGCAAAATCAAAGCTAATAACTATTCCACCCAACTTGTCATGCCCCATACCATTTTCTCTTGGTGCATGTTGCGAGGCAGAGATACAGCACAGAAAAGCAAGAACTTGGCCTAAATAAATATCTTCAGGAGGCATCCTATCTAGCATATTCCTTCTGCAAACCATTCAATCAGCATAAAACCCAGTTGACCACAAATTTAAGCAGAAGTGTCAGCTACCAAGTTTTCCAAAACTCTAAAAGAACAAAATTAAGCACAACCTGGTGAAAGCAGTTGCATGGAAACACATCTAATTAATTATCACAACTAGCCAAACATTACTAATGCTATGTTCTATACAAGCCTAGGTCTGTCTCCTGGAGAAATAACAAGTAACAAACCGACACCATCGGTTGCCTTAGACCAGATGTTCAAATGCAGACGAGATCTCAGCAGAAGATTTTATCACAGCCCAACCAATTTATGGATTGATCAGTTCAAGTGCACCATAAGTTTCTCTGACTTCATGAATTTTATTTTAGCTCCAGCATAAAGTCTGTCAATGCAATAAGGAAAACAGCTAGGATAAGGTTACAAAACCAAATGGTGTCAAGTTTCCTAACAAAGAAGTGGCTATTCTTTAAAGAAAATGTTGAGAGCTTAAACAAACAGATTGATCGTGTACTGATCTTAACATGTTATTATTATCATACCAACTCCCTGTACAGTCACTACTAGAGAGAAGTTCTGACTGACACGTTACAGCAATAGGCACACCATTAACATGAAAACCAACTATTCTTCACAAGGGAGAGGGCCGTAATGTACTTTTCTTCACTGAATATCTGTTAGATATGTATTTGAAGTATATATCAACCTTATAAAGATTAAATGGATATCTTTAAGCTGGAGCCTCTGAAACTAGTTTATTAGATGAGAAGTTGAAAAGGAAGGTGTACAAAAAATATCAGGTAAGACATGTATAACAGTCCCACTATCTGTGCTTCGGCATGCCAGTGGGACAGGAATTCCAGAGCATCATGCCATCAACCTCAAACATTCTGCAGAGTTTTGTCATTTATCAGAATTTAGGTCAGGCCCATTCTCTCTCTCTCTCTTTGATGTATCTCTTCTATACCTCCTTTCAGCTATTTCAATGCTTTATTGGTTAATAATATAACATTCAAATGTAGGAACATAATATGCAATATACCACTTGATGCATTTAAACCAAAAACCTTACCTTCTCACTCTGCGAGTGAAGGGGAAGAGTTCCTCAAAGCATAACATTCACAGCTCAATGTTGCAAACTTTGTTGATCACTCTTTTCCAGAGAATCATATTGACGGAGAGAATTAAGACTGCATGAGATTAGTTAACAAAAAAATAAAATCCATCAAGGAAAGGTTTTAAATGGTCAAATTCAGACAGGCAATGCGCGGATGTTTTCCTAACCTGCAGTTTTGGGGGACCCTCCACAGCATAGATGATGATCTTTTCATGGTCGGTGGCAAGGATAAAAAAAATTTCCAATCCTGAAGCATAATTCTAAGATCATGAAGCTTGCTATCCAAACCATAACAGCAATTTGCATGCATTGTACAAACTAAATTCAAATCCTTGCTAGGTTCACAAAGTCCCCCAAAGAAAGCAGTGTCCAGGAATCTCATCTTCAATCCAAGGTCCTCAATGAAAGGGTCAAATTTGATAAAATTAAGGACATCCTGATCATGGTATCCAGGATAGGTCTCCCTTGAAGAATACCAGAACTTGTAAAATTCTATTGTGCGGTTGTTGGACTTCACATAGTTAAAACCTCCATTGGGTCTGTTTTGTATATCACTAGAGTTGCCCAAGAAATGATCACATGCAATCTGAAAATCAGCATCCAAATAAAACCGTGGAAAGGGGTCCCTGAACCACATAATATCAGCATCCTGGAGAAAACCAACCAAATGCATTGAAGTGCAGTGGAAGATTTAAAATAGGATGACCAAATTAGGATGAGACATAAACAAGCATGCAGAAATGAGTATCTGCATTCCTAAACTAAAGAAAACAATAGCGACATTTTTTACGGGGAATGCTATTCTATTCCAACAAATAAAAATCCAGATGTGCACGCAATAACAGACTTTTTTGAATACAAAAGGATGTGCGCACCAAAATGCAGTCAAAACAGTTGCATACTAGCGTCATTTCAGCATACTTAAGAGCACCGCTCTCTTGCAATCTTGTCAGCCTAGCTATAGAGTTATAAAAATCAACCTTTTCCGGCTGAAGGATAAAAAAACTGTTGCAATTCAGAAAGTAATGTTGAACAAAAAAGGCGCCAATTCCTGCACAAATTTAAAATTAAATCACTTGATACCAAGTCTATCATCCAGTCCATTTTATTCTTTCCTTTAATTTACTTCCTGAAAAAACCTTCAAATTACTTTCAGTAAAGTCTCTAAGTAAGCATTGCATAAACATTTTCTATTTATTGAAATCAGTCAGAGTCAGGGATTTACTAAGATATTCTTAGTAAATATTAGTATAGGAAATCTAGCAGATTAAGCTTTCCTAGTTTAGGAAAGATTTCGATGCTTTCCTAATTAAGTTATTTCCTATTTAAGCTACTGTTGTGTGTATATATATAGAAGGATGTATCATGCATGAATAATATGGGAGAAAATCAGTCTTTCTATCTCTCAAATTTCACGCTATTCAAACACCAATTAGCTATGCATTGAAGGTTCCTATTTCAGGATGGAATTGATTTACTTCAGAAACTATAAAACATAATTCAACAACCATCCATCTCAATTCTCAAAGAGCACTAGTATAAAAAATCACAGAACATGGGAACAAAACAGGGATTAAATGATTATTACCGTGAAAACAAAGTTATAGCCCATCTGAAGAACAGAGCGCAATAAATCAATGCGTCTCCACATCATCTCCAAATACGCAGGGGTCATAAAATAAGCCTCATCATGAAAATCAAGTCCTTCAGTAACAAGAGCAAAGCAATGCGCATGAAATTCCATGCATCGCCTGTATGCCTTTCGATCCAACGCAACAATTACCAAATGATTCAAAAGCCTACGCGTACCCTGCCCAGTTCTAAAGCTTTCAAGAAACAGATCAATAATTGTATTTGGAGCTGCCCATGCTTCATTTAATGTAGCAATTATTACTGTCTTATCTTCCATCGCAGCTTCTTTCAATACTTTCTCCAGCTTATAATCATCATCACCACCACCACCGGCACCACCATCATCAGCATTGATCTGCATGATGACATTAATAATCCATCCATTAATGCGCAAAGTAAAAGAAAGGAAATTGCTAAAGTGCACCACCAATCATCTAGTCTGCGCTAAAATGCGCCAAGGGGAAGAAACTCACCGATAATTTCGGATCGCTGTTGTCGCTGCCGCTGTTGTTGTTTCTGTAGCGGAGAGAAGGGAAGTTGTCAAAGGAGTAACCAGAGGAGGAGGAGTTGAAGCGGAGAGAATCAGCGGCACTGTAGAGGATCAAAGCGGAGATGGAAATGGCAACGAGGACGAGTACAGCACGGGGGAAGGTGGATTCAGGAAACATGGAGGTGGAGGCAGAGAAGCTAGGGTTGAATCTGGTGCGGAGGAGGAGTCCGGTGGTGACCGGTAACTTTCTCCTGGTGGTTGTTTGGGGCCTGAACAATGGAACTGTATTCATAAAATAGCATGGTTTTTTTAATTGATATAAATTTATTTTGTGAGAGCGAGAATCGGGTTGGGCAGGTAGGATTTTTTTGGTGCCTGCACGATCGCTAGTTACTGAGATATTTGGGAATCCACAAGAACGTTGGATTTTGCGGCGGGGAGTCCTTCACATGAATGCAACTCTCGGTTGCATCTTCAAGTTTTTTCTTCGAGCATCATAGCATTTTTTTAACAGCTTGAGCCACCGGGTAACGATAGTATGGGTTTTTCAGTGTGGGTTTTTTATACAGACTAGGCCTCCCGATAACAATCTTACGGGCTTTTGCATTTTTCCTCTGTGGATTTTTAACATATTGGGCCACCTAGTAACCTTGGATAGTAGAATGGGCTTCCAGACCGGGTCAAGAAACACTGGCCCGGCCCGTTTACAGCCTAAAAGTCTGCAAAACCTCAGTCCCTCCATGTCTTTGGAAATCTCTGAAGATGGCTGCACTACCAGTTAACAGGGAAGTTGGAGAAGAAGAAAAGGAAAAAATGGAATCGAAATCAGAAGAAGCAGCAGAGAAAGAAAAAATGAAGCCATGGGAACAGCACGCCGGAGTGATAAACATGCCTCGTTTCGATTACAACGCACCTTCTGCCCTTCTTCATCATTCTCACTCTGGATTCCTCATCACCTGCTCCATCAGTACGCTTTCCCTTTTTCTCTCCCTATTCTTACACTTCTATTGTTTCATTAGTTTTACTAGGTTCTCAAGTAAAAACATTGGATGTCCTAATACCCAAACTTCCTATCTTTATTTGCTTATTCTATCTTAAAAAAAATTGACTAGCCTTTTTGTTACTGAAACCAGAGAATGAGAAACCAACAACACAATACGTTTGATTAAGTGCTGTTCTGTTAATTACGGTTGCCTCGAGGACCGAATGTTATCTTGGAACGTGGTGGTATAGCTGTGAGTTTTGTGGGATTATTTTACTTGGAACAAGATATGTTTTTTTAAAATACAAAACCCATTTAGGATCATGTATTAGGAATATGCTTGAGTTCAAAAAGAACGGTAATTTGGACCGCACCTTCTATATCTTTGGACATTCAGAATTCAGAGTGTTAGTTTTATTGTTCAGACACTAAGATATGAATGATGGCAGTAGTATTGCATAATTTTGAGCTCCACATCTGGGTTTGTTTTTGAAGCGCGCCCCCAACCCTTCTCACTTTTTTCATTAAATAGATAAACGATCTCAAAAGAACCAATTAGTAACCACGGACGCTCCTTTAGTAAGTAACAATTAACAACCCAGCAAAGCTGCTGAAGTACAGTACTGCTCTTGTGTCTCAAAATATATTGCTAGAGAGAATCTAGAGGTTGAAACTATGCATGTTGTGTAAAATATCTTAGCATCTAATTTATGGTTTCTAGCAAAGTGTTTGTATCTCGCATACGATAAACTCATAATGTGAGTTTGCCATATGTTCTTTTTTCCCTTATAGCTCCATATTTGTAGTTTCTTTGTTATTAACGTGTTTGGTTGCCTATTTTGCTTCCATGTTGAATCTGGAGTTATAAACAGTGATATGTTATTTTGCTAATTGCTTTCTTTCAATAAATAAGCACGCAAAAGTTATTAAATATATCTATAGCCAATGAAAAGTGTTATCTTATCCTTGTTGACAAACTGTTCATACGTGCTTAATGTATTTGGGTTTTAAGCTTCAAAGATTTTCTTTTCTTATCAGAAAGGGAGAAAAGTGCTACAAAAGAAGCCATGTCCATCCTTGAAAAGGTTTTCCTTCACTTTACCTTGTTCACATTCATATCATGCTATCCTGGTTTTCTTGCATTTAGAAGTTAAACTTTTCCTTGTAATGGTGTTGATATTATAATTTATGCCAATATGATGGCTCATCTATTGCTAAGTTAGACTTATTTAAGAGATATCCAATATGAAATGTCATTTCTTGAGTTATTAAGCCAACAGTCATTAGACATTTTTCTATACTAGAAAGACCCCTTGGTAGTCATTATGTTGTTTGTATCGAGCTAGTCATATTGCTCATCTATCTTACATGGTTTCTATTTCCAACTGAACAAGCAATTATAACTGTTCAATGAGCCTTACATTGGGATTTTGATAGAGCCCTTTAATATGCACTTTATATCTAAATTCTCAAATTAGGGAATGCTTGTGTTTCCTGGTGCTTGTCTGCTTTAGAGGGCTTCATGGAGGAAATCATTTGCCTCTACTTCATTTATCCGCATTATGGAGGTTTCTCAATATAATGTTTATCATAGTGGTGGAGATCCTTTCTCAGGGAGTTCAAGGCGGAAGGAGTGGTGGGATTTATTATAGAAATAAAGTATGACATCTCCTTGTTGCCATTAATGCTGTAACTTCTTCCTGGCAGAAGGAAACTCAATTTATATTCATAAGAAGTTTGCTTCTCTACTTTGAGGCGGTATTTGGCCTCAAATTAATTTGAAAAGGTTAGCTGGCCCTTTAAGGGTAAAGGTTTAATTGAAATTTCCGGGATAGCATCTTGGCATACATGGCAGGAGCTTCCTATTTGCTTGTGTAGGCTTCCTTAGGATGTGAATTTTAAACGTATAAGGCTGAGGGAGCCTGTTATTGTAAAATCCTAATGGGGTAAAGAGACGCTTTATCTTTATATGCACACAGGCTTGTTTTATTCTATGTCATTGTTTCCTATCTGTGTTTTGATGTCATAATCTCATATCCCTTGCTTTAAGAGATACTGCAAGTCAAACTCTAAAAAGGGTAGGTTGGTTGTCTACTATTTTTTTTCAGTATTTTCAAAAATATTTATATAAAAAAAAAGGTAATTAACATTAGTTGAGCTGGGACAAATAATTTTTCTTTGAAATATTTTTCTTTTATTGTTTCATGAGAAAAGTTTCTTGGACTTAATTTGAATTCTGTGCTGATTTTGGTTGGACTTTTTTAATACCCTTTGGCTTTTTAATAATGACAGAAATCGTGTCTTTATTTCATTCCCATTGATTCTGAATGATATATAACTTCCTGGCATTGGATGAAAATACTTCATTGGAAATAAATGAATCTGTAAATACTAATACTGTGATCTTGAATTACTATGTAGTATGCCGAATCCTACAATAGTGGAAGCTCTGAAAGCTTGGAAAGATCTGATGAAAATAAAAGTGCTAAGAAAAGGAGAATATTGACTGATGAAACCAGCGCAAAATCAGCTGAAGATATGAAAAGTGAAAGCATTATTGAGGAGATTGGTGGTAATTTCTAGCCAAGATAACAGGCTTTTCATTCTTACTCACATGTATGATTGGGCATATGATTATTTATTTGTTGTGATATTACTTGTGCTTCCTAATGACAGGTGGACTTGCAAAACAAGATTGCCTATCTCTTGCAAAAGCAGATTCACTTGTGGAAAGAGGTTTTGTTCTTTCACTAGTGAAGCTGACAAGAAGTGGCTTGGTTCTCCTTACCTCTCCCAGAGAAAATCCCTCTGTCACCACAGATGTTGTATCAAATATTTTTCGTTGTCTGGAATCAGGGATTTTAAAGTCACCTCTGTAAGTTGTTGGCATTCCTGGTTTCTATTTCTCAATTTTTCTTATTTAATTAAGCATGGTTCTGTGTTCCATTGGAGACAATTAAAGTTTTTTCCTTTCAATTTTGCTTTTGTTTTCGTCTTCCATTGAATGATGTTTCAAAATCCATCCTCCAATACTGCATACCCATCTCTTGGAAATACACAAAAATCTAAGACAATCATTTATCCTCAAAAAATGAAAAGAATAAAAGAAGCGGTATTAAAATACAATAACACTGCTATCCTGCTGAATATTGGATAAAGTAACACCCTCGTTGTAATCACTCAAGAAAGTATAAAAATTATCCTATCCCACTACACCTTTCTTGAGGAGAAATGACCTTTGAAGACTTGATCACCCCCTCTGTCTAAACACTTTAAATTATCAAAAGGCAAACATAGCATGGTACTACAAAAATCCTTCTCCAAACCCCAGAAAGGGAATCATCAAAAATCTCAAACCCTCTTCGGAACCACATCTCTCACACTCTATTTAAAACAATCCAGGACACATATCCCATGTTACTGAATAATGCGAGGAAAGATGGCTACATCACTCCCTGCTTTGATACCACAAACCAGGGTATTATGTTGTATCCTCATTTGCTTCATTCCATCACGTGACTTTTCATGGTTTTGTGAACTTATGCTGCTCCTGAAAGATATGGAAAAAGTTATAAATGAACCAAATATTCCTTGCATTAACACAAAACTGGAAAGTCAGATCATGAATGTTTGGAGCTATACATTCCTGTTGCGGTGCTGTTTGGTTTTCTGAATCTATAGATTGCCCATTAGGTTATGACAAGCAAGCCATTAGTGACTAGATATATGGTAATGGATAAATTATTTTTGCAATTGATTCTTTGGTACTATATATCCTTTTCTCATGTTAACTAGCTCTGGTGAAATGTCAATTTATTGGCAGCTGGTGTCATCGCATTTTCCCTATTCAAGCTACTTGTTTGTTAATCGAGAAGGAGCTGCGAACAGTTGTGTCAAAGCTTGTTCTTCAATTCATCAATGACAAACAAAATAAACTTGCACGACCTATTAAGGTACACTTTAATTCACCTTCTGTGCTGAACATATGTGAGTGGTTGGTAGCCCCTACAGGGTAATTGAAGTCTTAACCTGCAATCCGATTTACTAGGTAGATATCCAAGAGGTTTTTGGCCATTATGAGTGAAGCTACATGATGAATACTTGAATTCTACAGCATTCTTTTGTTTTCATGTTAGGCAACATTGATTTATTCTATGAATTGTGCCATTACAATTTGGTTTTAAAAAAAGTACAAACCTGGCCTGTTAAATGTCTTCTGTGCAAATATTGAACTGCTCTGATGCCGAAAGAAATAGAATGGAATTTTCATCTCGACATACCCATCTAGCTCTCTTTCTCTGTGTCCTTCATTGGTGCAGCTGTGGATGCATTAAATTTAGAGAAAACATTAGAGTATTGTTCGGCTGTGATCTTATATATCAACCGTGATTTATCCGAAGTTTGCAGTTGGATATAACAGAAGAGGAATTGAAGAGACATGCATGAAGAATTTGAAAGGCAATCCAAAAGATTCTGATCCATTTCCCATGTTGGACCGGAGCAAATGCTTTGATGTTGTGGCTTCTGCAATCAAAGATGTAGTACCAGAGTCAGCTGTCGATCTCAAATTACCAGAGGTGAGATTGAACTCACCGGTTCATAATCTTATATGTCAACACATTTCTCTTCTTTTTCACTGTCTTCAGGCTGGTGACCATAATGAGAAATCTTACAGCTCACTGTTCTCGTGGAGTTGTTGCCTCTTTCTGGAGTACCTAATGAATCATTGGTTGCTGCTGTCGCTGTTCTTCCTCAAAACCTTGTGAGTGTAAAGCCGAGGCTCTGCATCAAGCCACTAATAACTGATGCGAATGCCAGGAATAGGAGTTAATATGTTGTGGAAAGATCTGACTTGACCAAGAGTGGAGAGCATGGTGATAGCTAATCACAATATAATGTCCTTCATGAAGCCATGGTTTCTCCATCTTTTCTTCACTTGGATGGGTGCTAAAGATGCGTATTTAATTCGTTTGGTTAAACAGGGTATGCCTTTTCTAGGGATGAAAATAGATGGTGATAAATTGGGTCATGGGACCAGATCAGCAGCCTGAATGAAACATAGTCATGCCAGTTCTTGTCACCTCAAACTGTCGTCCATGCCACATGCGAATCTTTGCCTTGTTTGTAATGGTAGCAACATTGGTTACAACTCACGAGAGATTAAATTGAACAGGGATTTTGCTTTTACATCGAATTTAACACGCAACTTCTCGAGGTTCGTTTCTACTTTCCTTTCCCTGGACTTGCCGAACTCGTGTAGGGTTGCGAGCTTGTGATGGGTTGATTTGGTCTCCCCATCCAGGTCCTGAAGTGGGTTAAATTCAGGTCAGGTTTTTATTTGAAATTTTTCTATATTTTCGCTTTTTTGAGGATGTAATGTATTTATGTTCAATAGAAAGAAAGAAAAAAAATGTAACAAATTATTAAAAATAAAAAAATGTCAAATCTCCTTCCCCTACGTTGATTATGAGTCAAGTGATCTCCAAAAGGAACCTTCTCCTTTTCGAAATCTAAGAATACCGATGGTCCACATCGCGCATCTGAAACTGTCAATCTGTGTTCGTAATTACAAGCAGAATCACAAGGGCTCCTCCCGAACACGAGTATAAAAAAGAGAGTGAACCCTCTTAACCATACAAGGGTTAATCTCTCATAATATAGAGCATAACTGTAAAAGAATATGGCAGAAATAAATGTGATCATAAACACGTGCCATTGAACCAGACTCGGCAAACCATCCAACAAATCTACTGAAAGTGTTGTGGACCAAGTCTCTGCATCTTGCTACACATGAAGGAGATTTATGTCAAGAGCAGGATAGAAAATTCCAGCATTGAAGGCGTGAAAGTTATTGCATGCCTGAAAAGTAAAGATGCCTGAGGAATCCCGGTTTCACCACGGAACATAGGTCGCCGCATTGACCAATTCTCAATCGAACTACAACATTCCGTAGCACCAAGTAGGAGTTGAAGGTTCCAGATAGTAGGGGATTCTCTGGCTGGATGAGACAGAACGTGAATCGTTTTGTCTATTTATACCCATGTTTTTAATTTGATGACCAAGGCAAAATCGATAAACATTTTGCTGACAATAACATTCGTGTAAGGGAATAGAGTTCATAGGTAGCCCATCATGCATGCATTAATTAATAGATAAAAGTGCAAATAAAAAATTTAATTTGGGATCTATACCTACAAATGTTTCAATGCTTAAACTTACTGTAATTAAGGACAGATTTCTATCATTATAGTTTCCAAGGGATGTAGAGTGATGATAAAGGATTTGCGATCTACACAATAGGTCTCGAGTTCGAGTCAGAACGTACACCCCATGGTTGTTAAACTCGTGGGTTCAATTGCAAAATCATCTGATTTTACGAGTCAAAACAATAAATCGTGTAAAATTGGGTAGAAAAATCGAACCCCGTCAAAATCAAATTAAAATCATTAAAATCAATCAAAATCAAATTAAAATCATTAAAATCAATCAAAATCAAATTCAACCGGATTAGTCCAATATTACGATCTTGACCAAAACCTCACCCTACTAAAAGATTTAAATTTTCAACTTAAGGACAATGGTGACGATCCCACGTTTCACCTAATAAGTGAAGTCTCATGCACAATATTTGAATAACAGGAGAAGGTCACGTCAGTGCATGCACGGGAGGAACAAGTCCTTTTCATCGGAAAAAAAAGATAACAAATATTATAGTAAGTTTAATAGAATTTTAAAAGTCTGAATTCAAGTGTGTGTGTGTGTGTGTGTGTGTGTATATAGATAGATAGATAGATAGATAGATAGATATACTATTAGTACGAAGGGTAAGTGATCCTTATATATATTAAAAATATATTTTTAATATCAACACATCAAAATAAGCTAAAAACATTAAAATAAATTAATTTAAAATAAAATATTTTGATTTTTTTCAAAAATAATTTTCAAATAGTTTTCTAACCGTCTAAAATCAATAATTAGGTTTAGAATGTTCTGGAATATGATTCGAGTCACTAATTAAAATAAAATATTAGTTTATTGCATTTAAATTTATTGTTTATTTCATGATTAAGGTCTTATTTTACATTGCATTAAAAAATATTTTTGAAAAAAAAAATTGTTTTACATTGCACGTCAGTTAAATATTTGTTTTAAATTGTTAGTTTTTATGTAATAAAATTTTATGGATATAATTGTTTTATAATATATTTTTAAGTTATTTTAAATCACGTATAAACCTTAACTAATGAAGTTTTATGGTCATAATTATGATGTATTGTATTTAAAAAAATTTACTTATGATTTTATAATTTTTCTACCTACACTATTTTAGCTGTGATTTTATGATTTTTATACGGAAAAATTCATGTATAATTTTACAATCCGATCTTACGATTCAAGTTTCAGAAGCGCCTTTCTTGTCGTGTCAAAATCATGATTTTGACAGCCTTGGTATATCTCTTAAAAGAATCTGAGACTGTCAGAATTTTATTCACTCATCTAAATCTACAAAATACATTTTCTATATATTGAGTTTCTTCGCGTAAAACAAAAGATTTCCATCATTATACAACAGCTGGAAAAAAGTCTGACTTGTTTTCACATCAAATTATGCATGTGAAATTTCCCAACATTAAGAAACAACAAAAGAATTTAAAATCGCCGGAATCGTTGCCCCATCAAAAGAGACGAGTGGAATCTCTCGTGTATTTTTCAAAATACGCAGAGACTTGGGTTTATAGTAATTCGAGAGGGCAAGTTCTTCTCCAAGGAGTTGCCCAGCTTGTCTAAATGGTTATAAATCAAGAAAATTATTAGTCAAGAGTTATAAATTTTGTAGTAAAAATATATTTTTACAGTGTTACAAGAAAATACATTCAGCCCAATTAAATTTAAGTGACTGGAGGATAGATGAAAAAAAGATACATATATACATACACACACACACACATATATATATATAAAAGGGGGGGCTTAAGTTTACCTGCTAAAACAATTAACCATAAACTAAATAATATGGGGAAGCACTGCAACTCCTAACAATACGCTAAATAGCATGGGAAAATACTGTAACTCCTAACAATACACTAAATTATACTAAATAATATGGGAAAAACACTATAGCTCTTTAAATATTACACTGTGGATTGTTATAGTGTTTTTTTTTCTAATTATTTTTTCCCTCCTTTTTTTTTGGTTTCTTTATTTTGTTTCTTGCTTTTTTTTATTATATTTTTTTTCTTTTTTTTTCATGAAATATTTTTTTTGCTGCTTATATTGTCTTTTTTTTTTCCCCACACCCACACATATATTATAATTAGAGTGTCTAGGCTAGCTTAAACACACCACGATTAATCCTTAAATCTAATTTTTTTATAGTTTTTTTTTTCATTTTTTACCTGATTATGTTTTTTTTTGCTTTTTTCTTATTATATATTTTTTTTAATTTTTTTCCATGAAATATTTTTTTTGGCTGGTTATACTTTCCTATTTTATTTTTTTTTGTTTTCCAATTATTTTTTTATGATCAGGGTGTCCGGACTAGCTTAAGCACACCACAATTAATCCCCAAACCAATTTTTTTTTTTTATAATCAGAGTGTTCAGACTAGCTTATGCGTACCACGACTAATTCTCAGACCCACTTATTTTGCTAAAATGTTTTCCCGCTGGTATATATTTTTTCTTCCTTTTTTTTTTATATTTTTGTTTTGTTCACTTATACATTTTCTTTATAACCGGGATCTACAGGCCAGATTAAGTGCATCACGACTAACTCCCGGGCCAAATTTATTTTTAAAACAATATGGATTGCTACAGTACTTTTACACTTATATTATTTTTTATTTTATTTAACTTATATATTTTTTTTTCTGATCATGGTCTCTGAGCCACCATAAGCTTTTTTTTTTATTATTATTATTTATATATTTTTTTTATAATCAGGATCTCCGGGCCACGTTAAACGCACCATGACTAACAGGCTAATTTTTTTTTTAATAACTAGGGTGTTCATACCAGCTTACACACACCACGATAAATACCCATACCAATTTATTATTTTTTTATAAAAAAATTCCTTATACTTTTTTTTGTTCATTTATATTTTTTTTCCTTATCCCCGAATAATTTTTTTTTTTGATAACTGGGGTCTCTGGGTTAGATTAAGAACACCACAACTAATTCTCGTATCAATTTTTTTAAAATAATATAGATTGTAAATGGTATGGGAAAAACATTGTAACTCCCCGCACATAACATTATTGATTGCAACAGTGCTTTTCCACTACAGTGTTTCCCCCTGTTTTTTGTTTTTTTTCTTTTTTTGCCTTTTTTTTTTCATTTTTCCCCAGAACATTTTTTTTGCCTGATATATATTTTTTTTCTTTTTTCACTTATATATTTTTTTTCTTTTTTCTTTTTTTTATAATTAGGGTGTCCGAACTAGGATAAGCGTACCATAATTAATCCTCATAACCAATTTCTTTTATAATCAAGGAGTCTAGACCAACTTATGCATACCACGACAATCCCCGTACCCAATTTTTTTTTCTAAAGTGATTTCCCGCTATTATATTTTTTTATTTTTTATTTATACTTTTATTTTGTTCACTTATATTTTTTTTACATAACCAGAGTCTTTAGACCAGTTTAAGCATACCATGACTAATTCTCAAGCTGATTTTTTTAAAAACACAATATGCATTGCTACAATGCTTCAATGCTTCTTCTTTTTTTCACTTACATATTTTTTATTTATATTTTTATTTTGTTCACTTATATTTTTTTATAACCGGAGTCTTTGGGCAAGTTTAAGCACGCCATGACTAATTCTCAGGCTGAATTTTTTTAAAACACGATATGCATTGCTACAGTGCTTTCATGCTCTCTTTTTTCACCTACATAATTTTTTATAACCATGCTCTCTCGGCCAGGTTAAGTTTTTTTTTTTCATTTATATTTTTTTTTTAACCAGGATCTCCAAGGTAGCTTAAGTGCACTACCACTACTCCCTAGACAAAAATTATTTTTTGATAATCGAGGTGTTCAGGCACTTGAACGCACTACGATTAATCCCTGAACCAATTTATTATTATTATTTCCCTATACTTTTTTTTGTTCACTTATATATATTTTTTTATGATCGGTGTATCTGATCCAACTTAAGTGCACCACAATTAATTCCTAGATTGATTTAAAAAAAAAAAACAATATGGATTGCTAGAATGTTTTCATACTTACTCTTTTTTGTTTTTTTTCACTTGCATATTTTTTATAATCGGTGTCTCTAGGCCAACTTAAGCTTTGTTTTTTTGTTTGTTTTTTTTCACTTATATATTTTGTTGTAACTATGGTCTTTGGGTTAGATTAAGTGTACCATGACTAATCCTCATTTTTTTTTTTATAATTGGGGTGTCTGGGTGAGCTGATGCACACCATGAGTTGTATAAGTACATTTATACCTCCTATAAGATAAAATCCAAGAGTTGACTATATTTTCTATAGCATTATTATGGGTGTGGGGTCAATTTCAAAGCTCATGCACATTTCAGATGACACATGCGGCATCGTAGAACTTCTAAAAATATATATTAGTTTTTTATGTATTCATTTTATTATATAAAATGCGTTTAAAATAATGTCATGGTATCAGAGGTATTTTTAATTTTTTTTATTTATGTGTATAGTACAATAATCATAATATCCTCAAATAAGACAAAAATCAAGAATTGTCAGTGGAGGTATTCTGATAATTTTACTTTTTTAGTGTAAAGTAAAATAACTTTTATAGCCTCAAATAAGACAACGGAAGAGTTACCTGCGGTGGTAGTTCAAACATTTCATGTTTAACTATACATGCATATAAGAAAGTTTCACTCTTATTTTATACCATTAAAATTAAACTTACTATGTTTTTAACACGAATTGCATTTAATATAAATACAAATAATAATAAAAATTAAAAATCTAAACTAAGAGCAAAGATGCATAAAAAAAAAAATTAAATTATTTTAAAAAAACCAAGAAAATCAAGAGATCAAAACTAAACTAAAAAATAAAAACCAAAAGAAAAATTAAAAATTTATGATAAAACTAGATAAAAAAAAAAAAATTGATTCCTCCGGCAGAGGACAAGTTGATGGCTTGTAAACTCTATTTCTTGTTTCTGGATTTTATTTAGATACCAAAATATTTATATTAATTTTAATTAAATAAAATTGGCTTATACCATCGCTTGATTTTCACAAGAATTTACGGCATGTTACGTAAGAAAAATACCAGCTCAGAGGAGTGTTTTGATAAGGATTAATTTTTCGAGTTTTTTTATATAATTCATCTAGGTGAAATTGAAATTAACCCATTTTAATTCTTTAGATGACCGAAGTTCACAAACCAAAGCCTTGAGCCAATATTGCTATTCACAAGGTGGTATTTTCCCATGAATTATCACTAGCAATATTGTTAATATGAACAATAATAAGCAACGATTTTGCGTATCTTCAACAGTGTACTCAACAGCTAAACCGAAGTGAGATTAAGAGTGGCTAAGAATACAGAAGATAGACGAATGAAGATATCTGTGGCAAATAAGCACAAAAGATGAGCTTCTAAAGAACATGCTGCTTTTATTTTTTCTTGTCGACATGATTAGGCACCGCAAAAGGCAATAGACAGATCCAAGTTAATATCACGTTTTCCAGTAGAGAACCCGGAGCAGTCTTTAAAGTTAGACCTCGAGTATGATGAGAATGCCTCGCTGATCCCACTCGTCGATGAAGAATCGCTTCTATGTGAGGTTGGATGGGGTAGTGAGAGTGCAAGTGACAACTCGCAACCAACAGGCTCTTCATCTTCTGCTCTTCCACGTCCAGTAACCTCGGATGCGTGTAACTTCTCTGGTTTGCACTTTCGATCCCCCAGCTTGGCAATCTTCATAAAAAGAAACAAAAAGGTGACTGTCATTTATAGCTTGCTGCGTACGTACTAATAAAATAGAAGGATTGAGGACAGCATTTATCAAAACTTGAGCAGCAGGTTTAAAGATCTAAGAGGCTACACAGCCATTGCAGCTGTCACCAGGATTTCAGTTCATAAGAGAGTTACCTAAAAAAAGCTGTAAAGGCATTGTCTTTTATCAACATAATTGTCTTTTATCAACATAATCAGGGCAAGTTGTTGACATTCATTTCAACTTCTCCTGGTATTAACAGGCCCTGAATAAGAAAGAAAGTAATGTGGGCAGCCCTATGATTCAATAATGGGAGTCCTAACGATGCTAATACTGGCTTCAAGAACTAATATTTCTCCTATGCACCAAGGGTAGGCATATTTTAAATTCCTTGCCCGCCTACTTTCCACTAGAGTCACCATTTATAAATAACAAAAAGTGATGATGGACCACGGTACGAGCACTGTGGTGTAAAGACCATTTATCCTGCAGGCTCACCCTGGTTATGACTAACGCCATAAATATACCCTTCAAACTAAAAATTTCGCAAGAACTCGTTATTTTTCAAAATATATTTAATTAATAAATATATTAAATAGAGTATTATAGTAGCAGTGGTTTTTCAAATTAGTTTTCACTGCATTGAAATGATGATTTTTATTATCAACATAATTTAAGTGGTCTAAAACAAATCAAAAACATTTTTGAAAATCAACAAAGCTCGAAAAAGAGATCCAAGTTGTTTGCTAATTTCAAGGACATAAAAGATGCATGTTTGCGGCTTTTAATTCAAAAGGAGTTTGAATAGAAGCCCAATTTTATAAAAAAGTGAACCAGCAAAGCAGAAGCAAGCATTGCTCACTGCTGGTCAATTACCACATAGAAGGGCCGACGGTGGTGTTTAATCTGGATGCCTAGGTAGCACACAGACTAGTATATTAGAAGATAATTAAAAAAAAGGTCCATTTAGAGACTGTACAGGTCTTTCATGGACCATTTTTTTTTATCTATCAGCTAATATCTCCTACTAACGAGTCTGATAGATAAAAAATGGTCCATCTACAGTCCTAAGACTTTGCAGTAGCAGAAGATACTTTGAACACGTTTTTTAACCTAAGTTCTAAGCTATGAAATGAAAATACACTGGTGCAATAGAGATGACGCAAGTTGACGAAAAGAAGCGTGAGCATTACATCCTACCACTGGTCACAAGGGCCTCCATATGTCTATCTATATCCACAGGCTACAAGGAAACTAAAAAGAGGCTACCTTGCAGGACTTCGCAGAAACAGGAAATGAAGGAACCAGAAAACAACAATGCACTCTATCTCAATAGAAAAGGCTGGCAAAATAGAGAGAGCGAGGTTGGTTTAAATATTCTACCTTGAGGAAATCAGTTTCTTCCACTTCACGTCTCGAGGGGTTGATACTATAAAGATCATTTGGTAGAGAGAAGGCCGTTGGTTGAGGCTGAGAATGTGCCTGCTCCCATTTGAAACCAACTCCATTAGCCTCCTTTATTCCCGCATTATCATTGACAGTGTACGGATTTGATATTGTCTCACATGTTCCACGGCTGCATTGCAGGAATTCCTCAGATAATGAGCTCCTGGTCTCGATTCTGGCCCTGTAGAAGAGAGAATTTAAACAAAAAAGAACTTGAAAAGAAGAAAAGGCAAAGGGCTGAAAGGAAAAGATCGTGCACGTTGCAAACCTTTTTGTTTGTTTCTTGTACCCTATATGACGGTATATCTAGTTTTCTTTGTTACATATGATACGTCTGAAACCATAAGGATAAAGTTACGCTGACCTTTTTGAAGAGAGAGGCATGTACATCAAGTGAGAATCTGATTCTTCAATGGCTTTTACTTCTTCGACACACTCATCATAGACATCAAAAGATTGCCCTTTCTGCTGGGTGGAGCTCCTATCTGTTCAAAGAGACAAACCCAGAAACACATACAAAAAGATGTCAAGTCCAAGAAATTTGGTTCTTGTGTAATTGAAAAAAGGAAAGGCATATGAAAAAAGTGGAGACTAATGGAAATCAAGAGAGCTATACAAGTGAGGTTGAGTTTCATCGGAAATGCTAGTATTAGAATATTTGAAATGGATACAATGCTCATTTTGTTATCAACTCTTTTGGCATAAACTTTGATATTAACGAGGTAATACATGAAGGCAGCTAATCTATTCCAAAATTTATGCTTACATGTAAGTGCATAATAGTTGAATTTGAACAGTGGACAAGAGCCGCTAGAGGAAAATATGTCTGTCATCAATGCATGCATATACGCATACATTGAGGGGTATGATAATAAAAAAAACTTGAAAACTAGAAAAAAAAGAGGTTTTGGGACGGCATAGGCCCGTTCGTGATAGTTGAGATAGAGTGACAGAAATAGTAGTTTGTATTCAAACAAAGAGGGAGGAAACTACTAGAAGCTTTGGATACCTTGTCTGCTCAGGTCACCACTCCTCATGCTTCTGTACATCTGGTCAAAACAAAGAAAACCTCATGTAAAGAAATGTCTTTGAAGATACAAAAGACAGGAAAATCAAACCCGGTGAGTAGGAGAAAGAAAACCAAAACACCCCAAACTGGAGAAGGACCAACCTGGAGGTGGCTTTTCACATGTGAAATAGTGAGTCCCTTCACATCCATCAACTGAAGAACGAGTTTAGGCGTTGCCACTGAAAGAAGAGGCGAAAGAAACAAACAAGGGGTGAAAAAGAGAGCACAGGATCGCCATAAGCGCCTAGAAGGAAAGTACAAAGAGGAATAATAAAGAAAGCAATATCAAGCAAAAAAACAAGCAGTTTACTTACTATCTTGGCCGCCAAGCCTCTCAATGGCATGAACAAAGCAGTGATGAAGCTCGGGAGTCCATCTCAAACGGGGCACCTTTGATCTTACATATTGCCTCACGGCCCCATTCCTCCCAAAACTACCCATTTCTTCAAAATCCAACTGGGTATACCAAAAATATCCGTTTTATTCCTCTTCTGAACAAGTTTCACCAACTGGGCTCCCTTACAAAACCTTTCCCTTTTCAGTTTCCACCCCCTTTGGTCAGGAAGCTGTTTCTCTCTTTTCCTTTTATTCTCAATCTTGTTGGAAGTGTCTAGGTATAAAGGAGCAATTTGCACAGGTCACAGAGAGGCTCGAATCAAAGTTTACACACATGTAGACCTGTGTGCGGATGATTCTTAACAAAGAAAGGGGATAGTGAGATTTCAAAAAAGAGAGGAGGGTCACCATGTACAGGTGAGAGACGAGGGTGTAAATTCCTCGAGGAGGACTGACAACACCTGCCTGCTGGCTTGTGCTTCTGTTCCGTTTCTAAACCTCTCTTTTGCAGCAGTCAGGGAGAAAGAATCAGAATAAATAAGAGTAAAACGAAATCTGATGTGATGATCACGAGTTTCTGATCTTCACCGAAAATCATTACACCTATATAATACCACCAATATATAGTACCAACCCTATACACACAGCACCATCCAACTGCTTCCCTTTGACCTTTGTTTCTTCCTCTCTTTATTACCAGTAAGACCCGGTGGCTTGGTTTGAATTACTCTTCAGCCGCATATATACAACTTGCTTGAAGGTAAAAGAAAAACCTTGTCTCGTGTTCTTATTAATCAATAGTATTTTCTTATAAAGTAATTATATAGTGCGTCGTTGGATGGATTCTATATTTATATAAATAAAAGTTTCGTATATATTAACCTCAAATTAAAATAAAAAAATAAGAGAGAAAACAATTTTTTTTTTTAAAAAGGTATGGCTACACGAAAATAAATGAATGAATAGAAGGGAAGGAAATAAATTCTTCTTTTCCGTACGCTACCAGACGCCAACGACGTCATGATCACGAAATGAAATGGAGCACAGTTTTTTTTTTTTGGGGGGGGTGGGGGGTGAGATAGCCCATTTGGCTGTAATATGTTGGGGGGCGCCCTTTTGTTTTTAAGACCGTTTTGCCCCCTTATTCTCGGCATAAGGGGTATTTATAATATTTATTTATTTAAAATAAAAGTGTTAGGGGTGGTATAAAAGATCAAAGGAAAATAATTTTATTTTTAAAAGATAAATAAATTCAGATTATTTATTTATTGAATTTAAATTAAAAACTATAATTTAAAATAATTAAGGTGGAAAATTTATTCTTAGTAGCTTCTCGGACAATCAGATTTTGATCTTGTATTTATTTGTTTTCCCTTGAAATTAGCTAGGGACCACTGTTGTGGAATAGGTGTCAATTTGTGAGAAGAAATAGAAATAACTTTAGGATAAAAGCATGTTTGATAGCAATTACTCAACTAATTAGGAAATAAATAAATAAATATAGTATAAGTTATAATTCATAATTTACTATTACGATGGCATAATTGTAATTCTGGGGATTTTTACTATGACAAGTTTTTATTCTATATTCTCTTTTTATGAATATATTTTTAACTCGACGTCAAGAAATAAATTAATAGCATTTACATATCATTTCTTTTACATTAAAAAAACATAATTATTCAAACTGCAGATAAGTAAGTTGAATAAACTTGTTACTATTTTATTTTATTATATTTATAGGCACAAACATTTCTTGATTTATTTAAGTAAATGCATGTCCATGCTTTTTAATTTATAATCACAATTAAACAAAACAAATGCTTCAACTCGTAACAAAATATGTGCTAAATAGCTAGTGATCAATACAATGCATCACTAAATTATTATTTTTTTGAATTAAAAATTATTGTTTCAAGAGGATGTTAAACACTGTTTCAAAAGTATTTTAGAAAAAAATTATTTTAAAATAATAAAATTAGTGTTTTGGATTATTTTTATATGTTAAAGTCAATTTTTTTTTCAAATATTATTTTAATATATTTTTAAATAAAAAATATTTTAAAAATAACTTCAATTACATCTCGAATAAATATTAAAGCTCTCATGTGATGATTCAGCTCAATTTTATTTCCATGTATGAATTTAGATGGATGACTTAATACACCTGTTATAGTTTACTGCATGCATTTTGAACTTTATAATTTTTTTCATACAGACATTAAATTATAGTGTGCCATTAATATTAGATTTTAAAAAAAAGTTTTTTCGCTGGGTTACCTTGAAAGCCAGGGCGAGAAGACGGTTTTGCTCGCTGTCATCTGCTCGGGGCTTGATAAAATCCAGTGTTTTCCAGGTCAACCCTTCATTAAAGTCAACAACAAGGGCACATAAATCAATGGTGAAAGGGTGGAGCCCGGTAAATAAATCTGCACCGTCAATTTCTTATTGCCACAAAAGGTGCACCTCCCCTTGAAAAATCAATGGTGAGACCGTGAGAAAGATGAACACGACAGGAGAGTCCAAGAGGATAATCACTGAAAAAAGAGTTTCCGTACAGAGAATTTGGGAATTAGGGATTGCAAATCAATCACGTTTTGGTTTTACTAGTATTTTCCCGTGAAGGTCCTTGCAGGCGCTCGACGTTAGCCTGATGAAGGGCGATGGAGCGCTCGCAATTTCAGAGCCGGTGCCGACTATAGAAAGACCTTTTCAACTATTAACGCTATAAATCACAGGCACATGGCAAATTGAGAAATAACGTTGTTGGGTGGAAGTCGCAACTAGGAATGACAATGTTTTAAGGAAAAAGTTGGAATGGATTGGCATCAATTTCAACGAGAATAGAGAGGAATAATGATATATTGAAACTTCCATGACAACATTTCTAAACCGTAGAATCATCTTCGTAAGATAGTCAAACCATGTAATGAAAGATTATGTTTGTTTGTTTGTTTTGTTCCGTTTTGGTTTTCAATCACCAAAATGTTTTATACTGTCTTAAAAAAAACAAAATAAAATAACATTAATTTTATTTCGATTTAAATTCTAGCTCATTTTAAATTTTTAGATTCAATATTAATCAAAATATTTCAATTTCGTTTTGCCTATTCTATTTCGATCAAATACCGGCCAAACATTCTAGTTTTGAGTGTTCATTTTATTTCGGTCAATTAATGTTTTTTTAATAATAAATAATTTTATAATGTCAATCATATCTCTTAATCCGATTACTAGATTAAGATAAAATTTTACAAAAAATCTCTTGACATATTTATATATATTATATTAAAATTTTAAAATAATCACATAATATAATAACCTTGTGAGATTGATGATGATATTTTCGCAATACTACACATATTCATAATTTTATTTAGAAAAATTATTTTATTGTATTTTTTTAGATTAAATTGCATAATTTTAAATCCTCTAAAACAGAAATATTCTATTCTAATTGAAAAAATAAAATACCAACCAAAACGGTACTGGTAAACCTTGATAAAGATTAATAATAATAATTATTATTTGAAGTGGGTTATATATATTATTAGCTTGGTGTCTGGGCTAACTTACCCGTGTACCTCGATTTATTTTATAAATCTTAAAGTTGATGATCATATAAATCTTCAATGATTAATGATAATTAAAAAAAATAGAATTTAAAATAACAAAAAAAAACATTTAATTGCAAGCAATTAACACATGATTATATATCTTGTTTAAGAACTAATGAGATACTGACTTTACAGGGACAATACACGTGGATCACTCCGACTATTTTTAGTCATTTTGATCGGTGTCCTGAATTTGTCTTATCTATATTTTTTTCCAACATAACATTCATTAATTACTATTAATAGATAATAAATACTAATTATTTTTAAATAGGTTTATTAGTTAGCTCGGGAACTCCAGAGAATAATAATTGCTGTCCATTAAAGAGTTGTCGAGATCTGACATGCCATGTCTAGTAATACGCTTAATCTCGGTAGCCCGTCCATGAAAGATCTACAATAAAAAATAACAAAAAACAAATTGAATCGCAATGCCAAACGGGGCCTTAATCTCGGTAGCCCGTCCATGAAAGATCTAATTTTTACAAGATGAAAGATTTTATGTTGATCCCTCCGAGAGCGATATAAAGCTTTATTTAACATTGTGTTTTACATATGTTTTTTTAAAATTAATTTTTAATTTATATTTTAAATTAATTTTTTTTATTTTTTAGATCATTTTATATATTGATATCAAAAATAATTTTATTATTATTATTTTAATATATTTATTAAAAAAAATTATTTTAAAAACAACCTTATATCTAAAGTGTTTCATGACTGGACAAGCTGGGGTGCTACAAGGCTGTTTACAAGTTCAGGTGATTTGTAGATGTAAGAACTGTGATTTTAATTTAAATCCAATCAAGTGTTATAAGATATTTTACCATGTTTAATTATAACACGTCAATTTTAATAAATCGTGAAGCGTGCTGATCCAACGTGTTAGTGAAATAAATTATAAACTGTGCATGTGTTTTTAAATTGTAAATTGTCGAGATGGTACAAGGTACTTTTGGTACATTTCAAAATTATAAAGTATTTTTGAATTTTTTTATAAGTATATATCAAAAATAATTTTTTAAAATTTAAAAAAAAAGTATAATTTAATATATTTCTAAATATAAAAATAATTTAAAAACAAGTTAACTCTTAACTATCTAGGTTTGCGGTGACAGGGAGTAGGGACAGAGAAAAAAACACGCGGAACATGTATGTTTTTTGCAAGTTGCCGATACACGTGACTTACTAATCATGTTAATTTTGTTAGAAAATACATAGAAATAATGTTTTTCTAATTGTTTTTTGACGTTGCTAAATTAAAAAAAGAAAGAAAAGAAACTCTTTAAAATTTCACTATTACGATACAGAACTTTTTCTGTACGGGCCTGGGAAGACAAAGCGCATTTAGTAGTACTAGCAGCTACTACAGTGATAGCAGGCAAGGGTACAAAAAGACCTCTCACAGTTTAAAAGAATATCCATATTTTCTGTCTGACGACTCCAAGGGAATTATCATTACTACTACTGGTCTTCTTGAATCTTTGGGATACGCGCACTTATACGTCCTCCCACGCGCATTTATTCATTCCTACGGAAGCTTTTGTCGATCTCCAGCAGCTGCTTCCGCACCCCCTACCCTCCGCGCGGCGGGCGTCGCTTCACGCTCCCTCTTCCTGGTCTCTTTCTAAGGCGCTTACTTTTCTCAGACTGACCTGAGCAACACGAAGATTTTATGTGCCAGGCCTAAAGATGCTGGAAGTTAGGCTGATGAGGTCTTGTGAGATGTGATATGGCTTCTGTGGCGATGGGTTGGCTGGGTTGGTTTCGGCATTTCAGACACTTACCTCTTTAAAATGGTCAATGAGTTTATTTGATCATTTATTGTGATTCCATGTTTTCATTTTTTTTAAAATAAATATATAGAAAGAAACGGGGTAGGGATTCTGCATGCCAGACTGGAGTGTACAGTCAGATAATGCTCACCAGGTTAGGTTTTTCTTTGTTTTATATTTTCCAGAGTTTATTATCTTTGATGTGTCAAATCAGAGCACCGTTGGATCCAAGAACCTGAAATTGACGTCGAAAATGGAGTCGAAATTTTCATTTCATATATATATTTTTTATTATTTTTTTTATGTTTATCGTCAATAAAAAAAAGTAAAACGTTTTTTTGTCCTTTGTGATCGTCCTCTTTAAAACAAAATCCCTCGATGACCAGGCTGAGGCTGGAGCAAGCGCGCCACGTCAAAGGCTAATGTCCGGTGCCAAAACGTAGTTAACATGTTCAATAGACCAGTAACACAATCGAAAGCATCACGCTGCAACTTCTTTGCAAGACGAGGAAAAATCAATAGGAGGACTGAACAGTCGCTTACGTGTCCTCCTCCTGGCATGCTGTCACGTTGGGTCGCCTGTTAGGTGTCATTCTGTCCGGAGACATTGAGGTATGGGTTTAACTTCGATGTTGTATTGTTTGTCTTCTAACCAGGAAGATGTCCATTCACAGTTGAATACTTCTTTTAAAAATTATTTTTTATTTTATTTTTAATACCAGCGTGTCAAAATAACAAAACATAAAAAATAATTTAATTCTTTTAAAAACACTTTTTAAACATTACCGATATTTGGTCGTGATTTTAAATGAAGTGGCCGTTTGGCATTGTGGCGCGTTCCACGATTGCC
The DNA here is from genome assembly GCA_015731905.1 of Salix dunnii. NCBI lineage: Eukaryota > Viridiplantae > Streptophyta > Magnoliopsida > Malpighiales > Salicaceae > Salix > Salix dunnii. Next base: position 5,576,884 of record CM027668.1, on the reverse strand, counting down.
AAACGGCAACTCTCATTTGGTGTTTGGATAACACCAGAACGCAGGTTTATGGTGTGGGACCCACACTATTTTTGTTCCAAAACGCGGTTCCAAAATAAGCATCAATTAGGTGCTTTTTTAACCACTATCCATCTGCATCAAAACCACGATTCATCTGCATCAAAATCAATTTTTTATCCTTGAAAATCTGCAACTCTCATCTCTACTCTGCAGCTAACACCTCCAACTTTTCCTCAAACTTTTCTCCTTCTCTTCAATTTATATAAAAAAAAAATCTACACAAGTTTAATTTAAAGTGTATTTAAAAGTGTGAACGTGGCGGTTTTGGAAAATAATTTTTATTCAACAATAATATATCAAAATAATATTGTTTTAATTTTAATCTAAAACACATTAATGTCAGATTCTATTTCGGATAAGAAATTCCGATTATATCCCAGATGATTTTTTACCAAATATTGTAGCGTGTGAAACTAGTCAGAGTTTGCGGACGCATTCACGTATGGATATCGTTAGCGATGACATTGCAAATAGTTTGGTGGGAGAATAAAATGAAGTGTCCATTTTACTTGAATTATTCCTTGCAATAAATTGTGATTAATTTTAAATTTATTTTCACAAGTTATATATATATATATATATATATATATATATATATATATATATATATATATATATATATATATATATAAATGTGTGTGTATATGTGTGTGCGCGCGCGCCCTTTAAAGTAATTTCACAAGTTAAAAAGCAATATGTAAAGGTTGGTAACCAAACACCTAAAACTGCTTTTTTTTCAACCTCCAACTCAACCACAGTTTTAACCAAACACTTCAGTGCTTATTTTGAACCACAGTAAAAGCGCTTTTTTTGAAACTGCTTTTTTTCAACCTCAATCGCAAAAGCAAAAGCAATACCAAACACACCCGAAGTGAAGAAGTGCTGAGATACGCAAAGTAATAAGTTGATTGATGAATGGTGTGACTTTTCCAAACCCAAACATTACTCTATAGACATTTTGTTATTTAATATCTTCTTACAATAAAAAAACGAAATAAAGGTCATAGATGGTAGAAATAGCGTGATATATTGACAAAAAAAATTAAAATTTGAATATTAGATTTCGAGTTTGAATTAGATAATTATATTTTTTATAATAATATTTTCTCCGGTAAAAAGAAAAGTAGCTCGGTGGAAAATCATAAATGAGATATTTACAGGAGCACCCAAAACTGGCCGCTGTAGAAGACGACGACCACAATAACAATTTTTTTTTTTTTAAAGAAACAAGAAAAAAAAATTAAATGTTCAAACAAGGAGCTGCAGAAACTGCAGAGGGGTGAATAGAGGAGGGCCTGTCCAGACAATGGAGACCCAATGAATTTGTTTTCGTTTTCACTGGTAAGTTATGATGATGATGGGAGATGGCAGAGCAAGGGAATGATGGAATTTCCTGCTCAAATGGAATGATTCAAAAGAGAAAGATCAGAACGAGAAGGAGGTCACAGTTCACATAAATACAAAACCCATATTCATTACCCTTCTGAAATCTGATTTTTTGGCAGCAAAAAAGCGTCGTCACAAGAATATCTTTTTTATTTTACATTTTGCCATGGTGAATATATAGATTAGAGGTCATGAGAACGAGGGCTAACTTCGAGGCCGCCGGGTACTTTTTGGCGTGTGCGGCAGAGAAAATTTTACAACCTAGCTTTACCTCGAAAAACGTGTACAAATAATTTTGAAAAGGATTTTGCAAAATCTGCTTTGATCCCAATGAATGTTGGCTGCTCTCTATTTTTTTCCCTCTTTTGACTGACAAGAGAGAGGATTGCACATGAGATACAGATAGAATCTGGGGGAATTTTCTTTTCATGGTTAAATGAAGAAGGAATATATACCAGGCTAGTACATACACTAGCGAGTAGGGTTTTGTTTTTTCATTTATAGTGTTGTTGTTTTTTATGATAAGTCTCGTCAAATCGCCGAGCTAATAGAGCACAAGTGACGTAGACTACGTGTTTTTGGGTGGGTTCTTCTGTGTTTCTGCTGCAATTCCTTCCTTCAGCTAGCTAGCTAGCTAGCTCTATGTGTATCTCTTGTCCATCATCATTACTATTTCAATAGCTAGCTCCTCTATGGGTTAAACTTGCAGGCAAGAGATTCCAACGATTTGCCTGATATTTCGAGGAATTTATTTCAGATGATAATAGTCGAACAGATCTATTTGCAGCTGTGATGAAATATAATCTTCCACACCAGAATAGCTGACGAAGGGCAAATTTATTGTGTTGTTTTCTCTTATCATTGTCGGAGTTTTGCAATCCCTTTTCCATTCTACACCGGCCGATGAGGAAAAAAAGAAATTAAACGAAATACGCAAAACAATAAGCAGCCAATCAAATAATTTGATGGTCTCTTTATAAGTGGCTTACGTAAAGTTTGATTTTATTTCCCTTCGCTTATTATATGCTAAATTGTTGTCTGTATTTTATAAGGGTAAATATAAAGTTAGGGCATACATCAGACATGCTAGAAAAGGATTTTTGTCTGGCTTCATGTTTAAATATGTTCCACCACTTTTGAGGGTAAGTATGACTGTCTTGTGAGGCAAAGCCTATCCAATCGCATTCTCGTACTACCCTCGCTCGTTTTTCTTAAGCAGAGAATATATTTCATGAAAACTATTATTTATTTATCAAAATAAAATAAAAATCTACACCTATTAATTTATAGAAATGGTTTATAATTTCAAATAGAAAAATAAAACAATAATTTTATCCATGAAACTAATCAAATATATTGATAAATAATGTCATTTACTGCTAAAATGTTATTCTTGAGGATGTGGTTGCTTTTTAGAGAGTTTTTATTTTTTAAAATTATTTTTAATATTAATACATGAAAATAATTTAAAAACATCAATATTTTTTTAATTTAAAATAAAAAAATAAAAATTTCATTTTTTTAAATACAATAACAAACAGGAAAACAAATGCCTTGGACCCGATTGACATTAATAAGCTTCAGTATACTGTACTAAATGGAGCAATAACTCAACATAATAGTTAAAGTTAAAAAAGAATTTGAAGGGTTCAGGTATTCAACTGGATCAATCATTAATTTGTACGAAATAGTAATATTCGATGTGGGATGTTGGGTTTATAGCATGTCTGCTACTCCAGTTGCTTAGAGATGATCGTATAGTCTTAGATGTAAAGACTTGGCCCTGGGATGGGATATTCGAAGGCACCGCATGCAATGGATATTTGAACGATGACTTTGAAAAAAGAAATAATTAGGTCAGGTTGGGTATTTGGCTCGACAGGTCAACAAGCTAGATCCCCATTTAACTCTCTCAAGCCATGTGAGGGATGAAGGTGTGGTAAATGTGGGTTTTCTGAATCAAATATGTATACATTTTAAAAAAAAAAACTGGTCTAGATTCGAGCCGTGGCCACCTCTAAAGCTAAAGGGCCTAACTTCATGTAAGACATGCATCGTTCCTAAAAGAGAGTCAACTTCAGAACTTCTCGCGCTTGTTTAGTTTTTCTGGACCAAAATTTACACTTACATTGGTGTGAAATGTGTCTGTGTGCTCTAGTCTGCACCGACGTTCAATGGTCCTTTGAAAATAGGGTTCCATTCATTTCCCCCTTTCGTTTCATTTTCTCTATCTAACCTTTTCTTTGTTTATCAATGGCAATCATTTCTCTATCCTACCCACATGGCCTGCTCTGCATAAGATGACCTGCTACACGAATAAAGTTTGACATTCACTCGCGAAGCAAAGTTTGTCAAAAAGATGGTCATCTAAAGCACCTCGATTAACATTTTCCACATCTCTTTATCTCGGCTCAAGATCACATACAGCAACTCCTAGACCCTGAAAGAGACATTAGAATTGAGACCTGATGCAGATTTTTCTAATCCCTTCCAGGCAAGCTCTTTCTTTCTTACTCTTAACTCTAGTCGTCGTGTATAGTTACACGCATTTAATTTGCCCAAATAGGAACTAAAACTACATTGCCGACGCACCTAATACTTACCACAAATCTCCGTTTTGATCAAAATGCAATCCTTCAAAATTTGAGATATATCTTTATGTGGAAGTAGCAGTCAGTGTTCACTTATATTATTATCTTTGATTTCATGCAAACAATACAACATTTTGACCTGCCGAATATATATGATATAAACCTCGCCCCCTTTTTTACAATAGGGATGGAATTTAAAAAAAAGGAGAAAAAAAGGTGAGTTTTCAAAAAACCTATAAAAATTATAAACTAAATTTCCAGGTATATTCGAGACAGGCTAAGCTTATGACCAATGAGATTTGATTTAAAATAACCTTTTCCTCCCATCCCATCTTTCTCTCCTATTTACTGAAGAATATTAGAGATTATATTATCAGCTGTCCATGCAAGTCTTCAATCCCCAACCTTATAATATATATAGGATTTACAAGAAGAAATTATAAATTTTGTTTTCTTTCCTACCCTGGATCACCCCATATAACCCTGGCATGACAAATATATATTTGTTTTTGCTGATAAATAGAGTTTTTAAGAATATGAACGTGAAAAGAAGATAATTATCCTGTAACATGTTTTACTTTAATATATAAAATATGCATGAAAGCTACTACGAAGAAAAGATCTAGGAATTAGGAATGAAACCACTTGGTCATATTAAAATTGCGATGATTCATTCTCATGATCTAGCTAGGGAGTGGTCAATGATTGAAGGAAGGTTCCCACCATCTTGACTTTACAACCTCGTGTCAATGAATTAGGTAGAAAGTTTGAATAATTGTGTTTCTTTTATTGATCGAAGAGCATTTGTCCAGGTAAATTGTTCTCATTTTATCAAGCCTTGTTGCTGTCACTGCTGCTGTTCTGGAGCATCTTAATTCCACTCATCCATTATCTTATACAAATGACGGTTCACGTATTAAGCAACCAGAGGAGGGCTTTCGTTCTCGTTCTCGCTTTCTTTTTCTCTGGTTTTCAAAATCAGACCATGTTTGAGATTAAGAGAAAATGAGCTTTTTTCTTACCAATAAAATAGAATTTATCCCGTTTATTTGTCTAATACATTGAAGAAATCAACGAACTTTCCCAGATACTAATTATAAAATTCAAATCAAAGAAAGTTATGAAAAAAATAAAAATTCTCCTCGCTAAAATAACATCTGGGATTTTCTAAAAAAGGAGGTTCTGGGCTTGTATTGTGATGCTCATTGTGCTTGCCTGTTTATTTATTTAGCTTTAGCGTGCTGTACATGACTTGTTGAAAATTTGAAATGACCTAGAAAGTAACCTTTGGAAACTTCATCATGATACACGAAAATCAGCTGATAGAACTTTTCCTTTCCCATAAAGTCTTAATAAAATGCTACTGTGGATGCATTCATTTTCAAAGACTTACAAAAAAAAGGCTGTTATTTTGACTATTCTGGTTTTGTCATCACCCTGTCATACGTTTATGTGCGGCCAAAAACTACTTTTGATCAAAGTTGAGGTGTTCGAGAGAGAAAAAACCAAAAACATAAAGGGGCCGGCATGTGCAGTGTTTTTTGCTAAACCCTAACCCCCCCCCCCCCCCCCCCTTTTTTTTAATTGGTTGAAATGCAAGCTAAAAGCATCTAGGCAGGTTGGCAGATGATCAAATTACCATCAATCACTCTTCTTTTGTTCGAGAGGAGAGATGCCATAGCCAGAGCCATGGAAGTGATGGAGTCCTTTTGACGACTTCTTCTCGTTGCTTGATTACACATGCGTGGATGCCGAAACAGGAAGGCTACCATGGACTCCTTGACCAGATATACGAGTAAAAAATATATCACTGAGCATGAAAAATCAACCCCTCATCGCAAATTGGTGCAGGGAATGTGTGGTGAATGAAGAAGCAGGACCCACCATTGCTTGACTTCTGAATCGTGATAATTGAAGATAGAACATTGCAAGGTGGATTGCCTTGTATATTTTTAATTTGTTCGCTGGTTGGCTCTAACCTCTGGTCATGCACGTAAACCAGGCATTTAAAAGTGATGACCTGGCCAGAATATGGCAACATTCCTTAGCTTACACGTGCTGGAGTTGCTCTTTTTATTATTCTGCACGCCTTTGATTGAATTCATCTAGAAAAACACGATCCATGAGGGAAATAAAGATAAAAATCAATGTGGTAGGTATCATTCTCTTGAAGTTTCTACTTATTTCCACGTTAACATAAGAAATCTTACAGGTGTCGTGTCCCTTACTCATAAGCCATATTTCTTTTCTTTTAATTATTTATTCTGTGATTTAATTTATTTTATTAAAACTTCTTTAACTATTTCTTTTTTTTGTTAATATATTAATACTTTTCTTCTCATCCTCCCGCGCGAGGTTCATTCCCCATCTTCTTCTTCTTCTTCTGTTGTCATTTTCATTAGACTTGTCTGATGCAACATATAGTAGTAGAGTTTATTCTTGTTTAGGAACCATCAAGCCCTACTGTACAATTATTCTCAATCCATATTATTAAAAAAAAAAGGAAGAAAAGCTTGACGATTCTGATGGGGGGGGAATGGCAGTGACTCTCTACAAATTAATGGTTATGATTTGTATATATGTGTGCTGTATTTCACTTTTCAGTAACGACAAATTAAATCAAAAGATCAGGGAAACTGGGATCGTCTTCGCTGCAAACAAAGCTTTACCATTTGATGTTAGCACTAATATCACAATCACTTTCATTCCCACTTGGGTCCAGAGCCGACTTTTTGTGTGTGATCGGAGAGAGAAGAAGAAGAAACTGGAAGATGATACCCTTGTTTTCAAACTTGGAATCCAATAGTCCTTGCTAGGGCTTTTAATATATCCTGTCAAGATTACCAACTCATGCTAATTTTAACTTAAGCAGGAGCATTAGGGTGCAAATCACGTGAATTTTACTAGTCTCTGGGTGTATTCGTGTTACGATATTATACTATAATCACGTTTCAAAAAGTTTGAATAATTGGGATAGATTCTTCATTTCATGCATTTTGTCTAATATATATATAAAACGACATGAATCGCGGGAATGGGATATCTTTCACGCTTTCACAGCTTCTAGGCGAAGGACCAAGCTACGAGTACAGAATTCCAAACACATCCAATGGGGACCTTTTTCCAGGAAAAAAGAAAGAATGAAAGGCAAGAATTTTATATATTTTTGTTCTCACGCGATGTGAGATCCAAGTCCACACTATACTGAACAACCCATTTACACAACCGAGTAATAAACCAACGCATTTTGCTGGGAAATATTTTCTGCAGCGCAAAAGATGTCACTTAAACAAGATTTTTAATTTATATAGTTTTTCTGTGTGTACACAGCAGCTTATTACAATTATATAATTGATTGATAATAATGCTATTTTTTCTTACAAAACACTCTTGTTAAATGACGTGTCATTTTGTTATTGGTGATTTTTGCTAAATCAATGAGATATTGTTTTAATCTGTCATTCACTTACAGCCTTGGATTTTTTTTTTTTTTTTAAATCAAGATATCCTCAGATTAGTTTTCATATCTATTATTGGTTGGATTTATAATGTCACGCACACACTCAGCTTAGCTGCTTTAACAAATAGTGTCATGGCTTTCACTCTTTCCTTTTTTTCATTTTGACTCGTGAAGCTTATCCTTCCAATCCCATCCTGTTGTGCATAAGCTGCTCTGCCCGTTTTCACAGGCAATTTGGTGTCCGGCGAACAAAGTATTACCGATTAGATAATTGCACACAATTTGCACTCCCAAACGGACCGTGTTTCCATTTTTTACTGCCAATCTCAGAATCAACTACACCATAACCATTAAACTTAATCTAAGTGTCTTCCGCCTCCGAGAAACTATCACAAATGTTCAGTTCATGCATGCCGAAGAAATTTAATTGATTGGCTCCATCGAGTCCCGAGTACAATATGATTCGATACCTTCACTTCATGTGAATTCAAGCCTTATGGAATTTATGGGCTTCGATTCCTCTATTCCAGCGTTCGGTATGTAAATTTACAAATCAATTCAACAGTAATTGGCAAGGCGCTCTGCAGAATCAGCATTTATAAGGTCATGTTATGTTTCCATCTATTTAAACAAGAGCATATAATCGCTTCCCAAACTCCCAAGAAAGTTAATGGGGGTGACCAAGAATTTTTCGATTATATACTCACAAGCGTGTGATGCAAAAAACCAGAAAGATGAATGCAACTTGATTTAGTAGTACCCTATACATGAGGAAAAAAGAAGGGGATCATAACTGTTGGAATTCCAATCCCACATCTTATGTAAAACTCACTTTTGTACTAATGAAGAGGAGCCATGGCACATGCTATGTTCAATTTTTCCAAATTCAAATCCAGTAAAAGATGTGAAATCATAAAATGTAAGTGCTTGTTAGGAACTTATTCCATGAACAAGTTTGCAGAACCCAAAATATTTGAAAATTATTGAGTGTTTAACATCTGTCTCCAGATAGACAGTTCCCGATAAAATAACTTCCCATCAACAGCAGCCGGAAACATCAAACGACCCATATCTCAGTAATTTGAAAGCTTCCTGTCACCAGTGTCAATGGGCAGAACATGCAGAGCAAAGTAAGAACCACAAACCAAAACACAAAATAAAAGAGTAGGAAGTAAATGGTAACCGCATAGAGGAAAATTAGATGTATTAAAAATAACATGTAGATCAACATTCAAATTGACAGCTGTCTACCAAAGATACGAGTAGATGAATATTTGCTATGCTTTCATCTTAAAAACACAACCAAACCGTCACCAGCAAGCAAGAAAATCAAGCCAAGTGTGGATCAATCCCCATCGATATCCATGTACACATCTTTCCACTGCAAATGTTCTAAGAATGTACAAAACCAAACGCAATATGCAATACAAAAACTTGACTTGTATGAAGTACAAATATAACTCACCTGCACTACTTGCAAATATCATGACCAGTTTTGCTACCAATTACAACAAGTACATCAATATCTAAATCTATTAGAAAGAAGACTATTGTTAATACATAATCACATGTGACAGGTCCTTTAAAGACTGCTTGAATTATGGAATTGCTTGATGTTGCTGGTTTAATAATTTTAAAACTTTTACTATCACATCTAAAGCTAGCTAAATATGCATATGGTTGCACCTCTTGCTGGTATGCATGTTGACATGGTCATCTTTCATGTACTATTCAGGGGCAATGGTTTTGCCTCTTATAAAATAAAACAAACAGAAAATATGGAACTCATGAAGAAATGATTGGCGGAGGAAATTGCTCATTAATATTCTCGAAGTGGATGTGAGCTGAAATGAGAAACCGGAAAGATTTTGTAAGGGCATGCATTTGCACTAAACATTACTGTACCGACCTCGCTTCCAATATTTTCTTCACATCCAAACTTAATACAGATATAGTGATGTTAGTGACTCCTGAAGGAGGTTTCAAAGGCTTTCTGTCAATGTTTATTCTACTTCTCAATTGCAAAACTGAAAAGCCTAAAGATAATCAAGATTTTCGCCTCTTTTTTTCCATGCATGTGAGGTTTGTTCATATTACATTAAATTGGTTGTATAGGTACCTCAGTAACTAGAGTCAGAGGTAGGTAGCAATTTAAGGTAAGATACAGGCTCTGGTACCAATAGTAAATCACAGCTACAAATTCGATTAGTAATTTCTTGCAAGAAAAAAACAAATCATTAGAATCGATTGCAAATTTAACTGCAACTAAAAATATCCAATAGAGAAATAATGGAGACTTTACAGTCATCTGATTGTCAACTCACATGGAGACTTTACAGTCATCTGATTGTCAACTCACATGTTTACAACTGCCAGAATGTTCCATGAATGACAATGGAGAAGTGATCACCAATCAGTTCCATATGACGATGGGATTTCCTCAATTAAATTCGAAGTAAAATGACTGCCTTCCATATACCATTCTATTCTGCTTTTCAAAATTTGAGCATCTGGACTTAGAATGGGCTAAATAGCATTATTAGTTTGAACTAATTGATCCATCTTGATACGAGCTACCCCAACCTACAAAATATGAACTAGGGTCCTTTCAAATTTCCCCTTCATGTTCTGCATATGCTACACAACCTATATCTGAACCTCAACTCCTCAGAAGCAACATTCACCACTTCTCAACCAATCAAATCCCTAGAATAATTCATGAGGTCATAGAGAAATTCAATAGTACTAAATGCTACTCACAAGAAACTAAGCACTTGAATGAAACTATTTCGATGCTTAACTATAATGTTTTGAGAGAAATGTCAAAGGAATTGAGGAAAACATCCACACTACTTTGAGAAATATATGATTTCAGAAAAGTATTCATGGTTCAAAAATTGAACAATCTCATGCATTTTGAACTAGCAGATCTAATTCAGTTACCTAAACATATCACATCACCAAATAAGGTCTGGGCATCCTTCCACATTCCAATTCATGTTAATATTCTTCCACATTCCAGTTCATGTTAATATTCATAACTCCATAACCAATCAAACCTAAATGATTGATCGACCAGCAAAAAAGAAACCCATTCCAAACTAAACATTAGTCCAAGATTCCTAGTTCACTAAATTGTTGTAATCTCTTTGTGTTAATGGAGACTTTAGATAACAAACAGACAAATCAACCAAAAGAAATAATCTAGATGCATTGAAGAGAGGAAAGCAAAAGATGCCTCCCACAAAAATGTTCAGAAACTTCATCATGAAAACATTAAATTAAGCTCAAAACCATCAATTACTAACTGAGAAAACCATAACCTAAGTCATGTGATCAAAAACCATAACCTAAGTCTTGTGATAAAAAACCAAAATTCCAAATTCAATAACTCTGAAAAAAAATCACAATTCATCGGTACCTGTAGAAATTGATAGCGATAAAACCAAAAAATAGGAAGGCAAGCCCCATTATTTAATGAACGCCAAAACTTATTGACCGACTTAAACAAAGCCACCCAAAGTTCTAAAAAAAACACAAAAACCCCACAAACCAAATTCAACAAAAAGCAATCAAGATTCCAAATTTATGAAAAACCCACTTACCAGAACACCGACAGAAACAGAGACTAAGCATTTGCAGTCTTGGGGATGAGAGGGATGGTTCCTTGTTTGTGTGATTGTTTGAGTTTGGCCTCAGCTTCACGGATCTTCTGCATCTGAAGCATTCTCTCCATGACAAGCTCATACTCACACTTCTCATAAACATGGCGCTCGTTCTCACACTTCCATGGAAGAAAGAACTCAGCATGCCTACACTTGTTGAGTGGGATCAGCAAATGGGCGCATTGGTCTCTGTATGGAATTGGGACCCGTGCCTCAACCATTTCTTCCTGTGTTGCTATCATTGGCTTTGATGATCCTGGCACTTCCATCTCTCTCCCCTCCGATTGATTAGTTGTGGTTTTCTCCTCTCCTCTCCTTTTTGTTTCGATTCAGTTCAGGGCTCGGCTCGGCTAAGCCTAATGTAATGTTCGTTCTTTCCCAGACTTTAGTCTTGACCCTCTGGAGCTTTAGCAACCGGAGGATAGTGACGTGGGCTTCTTGATTGTGGACTCGTGGCTTTGGTTGATTTTCTTCGGGTTATTTCGGCCTTCTCTTTTCTGCTTTTCAGTTTTGGGGTCACCATTTTTTTTTATAAAAAAAATAGAATAAAAATAAAAGTTGAAATTATAATTACAATACCCTTGCAAATATCTATTTTAATATTTCCAAAAATAAATAATTTGCAAACCTTGAAATAAGAACATTTCAATTCTTATGAAATTCTAATACTTATTTTTGCTAATAAGGAATAGTTATTTGATCTAGGCCTCGTTTGTTTGCTGGAAAGTGGTTTCCTTTTAAAAAGTGAATTCCGGGGAAAGTGAATTCCGATGTTTGGCAGTGTTATAGAAAATGAACTGAAAAATAATTTATTAATGAATTAATTTTTGTAAAAGTTTATCTTATGTATATTAAATATTTAATATAAAATATTTAATCACTTAAAATAAAAAAATGAAATAAAAAAAGTATAATGATGAATATTTTTATTATATCCTATATTCATACATAGCTTATTTTATAAAATATAACAATATATGTCATATCATATTATAGAGAAATAAGCTTGTGAAATATTTTGTAAGTAAAAATTATTCAATTTGAAAAGCTTAAAATAAATTTTTAAGTCATATTAAGAAAGTCAAATTAGTTGATGTTAAGAGTTATATTTTGATGGGTATTTTAGATAAATATTTTTTTTATGGGTAAAGGCATTTGTCCCTTGAATATCTATCAAATAAACATCAAAAAATAAATATTTATACCTAACACCAAGAAATAAATAGTCATGCATAAATATTACGTTTCGATGTCATTGACATACATATTAGTTCAAATTACAAACATAAATATGGTAGACCGAATTAAACAAGTAAACATACTTGTCAAATAACAAACATAGTCTGAACCCAAATTTTGAACATATTCAAACCATCTTAGCAAGCAGGCCTGTTGTAGTGTCGGGTGACAAAGTTTTGAACCCAAATATTCCTCAAATTCGCATTTTTTGCCATAAATGCTTTTGCCAACATTTCATTTTGGACCAAATGATCAAATGCATCCCCAAGAGTTATCTCATCAAAGCCTTCAACTTTCATCACTTCCGCATACAACGCATTAACATCAAGTTGATTTCTGCTGAGACTTTGAATTGCAAATGCTACATCTCCAATCTGTTTAGACAACTTTTCAACACCATCATCTTCATACATGCGGTTTCTCTTTCTATGTTGCCTCTTTTGTGTACTAGAGGAAGATGTCCCTTTTAGCATTGAAGTGTCTTCATATTCCCCTTTATTTTCAATTGGAATTGATTGCTCTTCAGTGTTCTCTTCCAAATTGACATCAGCATATGATTTGGCATAATTTCCGTTTGCCATGTCTTTTCCAACAACAATTGTCATTATCTCATACATATCAAGTTTTTTGTTGAGATACTTGTCATGATTGGGATGTGCCTGTTCATAAATTATAGAATTTGCAATTTTATTAGTTCATTGTATAATATTTTAGAAACAAAAGTAAATATAAAAATTACAAAGAGTATAATATTTATCATACCTTTACTTCTTCATCATATACATCTTTTGAAACTGTAATCATCTTCAAACAATCATCCCAGCCAAAACCACTTTTATTTTTAAGCTTGGTTATTATTCCCCATTCTTTTTTCACTGTCTTGAGATGATTTTCCACATGTTTCGGCTCGCATTGCACATTGAACTTTTGACTAATTTCTATAGCCACCTTAACAAAAGATTCTGCTTTAAAGGTGGAAGAAGGTTTGCTTCCTTTAAGTGCCTCCTCAGCCAATATCTCAAGCAACATGTGAGACATAGGCTTAGACCATATGAAGTGTTTGCCCTTGCATTTTTCATTCTGTGTTAAACTCATTTCTACAAAAAAGAAATAACAAATTTATACAAAATAAAATCATACAATATTTCGATTTAATAAATTTCATATAAAAACTCAAGCAAGACATAATATAAACAAACACATATAATTAACACTCAATTACAAGTTTGTTTGAGTGTTATAATCATTCCACGTGGTTGAGGCAATCATTTCTCTTTTTTCTATCCACTCCCTATTCTCTTCCCTTTCCTCCCGTTGACTTAAGTAGATTGTTCGTCTAATGGGTTCACTATCCGGACATATTTCTTCCATAAGAAAGTCATAAGGATCAACCCCCATTATGTGATTATGAATAATACAACATGCAAGCACAACATGTACTTGTGTTTCATAAGACCAAAAAGATTTTCCATCAATTGATCTAAAATGACTCTTCAAAATACCAAACCCTCGCTCAATCACGGTTCTCAATGAAGAGTGTCGAAGATTAAATAGCTCCTTTGCATTTTCTGGTGCACGTTCTGTGAACTCATTCAAGTGATATCGCACTCCTCGAAAAGGAGAAATGATTCCTTTTCGAATACCGTAACCAGCATCACCAAGATAATATTTCCCTACAAATTAAAAAAATAAACCTATTACGATATTTATGTAGTCAGACATTTGATATGTTTATGCAAATAATACATACTTTATTATATACCTTCTGGAATTTTAAAACCATTAGATCTTGATAATCCATCAGCTAAAACCCGTGAATCATGGGCACTTCCTTCCCAGCCAGCTAAAACATATATAAACTTCAAATCAAAAGTTATAGCTGCTAAAACATTCTGTGTTGTTCCTTCTTTTCGTCCTCAAAACTTTCCTTGAATCTCAACAGGAACATTTGCAGGAACATGGGTACCATCAATTGCTCCCACACAATCCTATATAAACATGACAAAATAAATTATAACCTTTTCTTCTTAATGTAATTAATTAATTAATTAAAATATTGGTATTGTTTTCATACCTTAAAATAAGGATAGAATCTTCTATTATTCATTATCTCTGCTGGAACTGTATCCTCTGGATCTTTAATAAGGTGTTTGTATAACTTTAGAATTGCTTTTAAGACAATTCTAAAGTAACGATGGATAGTTTTAACAGACCTATAATATATACCACTAATAACCCTAAATCTTTGGTTTTGGCCTACAATTTGTAAGAACACAATTACTTGCTCCCTAATAGACACATTTTGAGTTGATCGTAATAGGTTTCGACTTGTGAGAACATCACACAATCTATATAATACAATAGGTTTCATACGAATTTGTTCAATACAATGTCGATCACCTCGATTCAAAATGCTGGCAATATAGAATTCTCGTTGAGCAATTGCATTTATACGTGGTTCTCTTGGTATATAAATTCTATTTCTTTCTTCTTCAATAATAGCTACCCCTGTAGCTATCACAGTTACAGCTGCTCACATGCATACTGCATTAATTATTTTACTATCCATAACACTAAAGTTTATTTTTCTGATAACAACACCTAAAAATGTAGGGAAATAAATATTAAAAAAAGCATATAATATACTAACACAATCAATACAATAAATCATGTTCAAAGAAGTTGACAATATACAATGCATAAGTTCACAATGATCAATAAGATCAATAATTTTAATTCTTCAAACTAATGTCATTATACAATGCATATGTTCACAATTTGTTTTCATGTACGCGAATGAGATTCTTGATTTCAATATCAATTTGGGCTTCCTTTTTATTTATAATAACTTCTTTGAATAATTGGGCTAATTGTTGAAAAACCTAGCTGTTTTGCTTTTATGAGGACTTTGAGGTTGGGCCAGGAAACCCAATTGAACTTCCTGGATCTGTAGAAGAGCGGGGGGCAGCCATTCATTTTCACACCGCCATAGTTAGATTAAAAAAACCTTCAAGTTTCTTTGTGTTTTTCAATTTATCCCTGTTATTCGATTATTTTTTCATTAGCTAACAAATTAAAAGCATTTGGAATTCAATTTGGTCATAAAAGAATCAAATCATAAGAAAAAGGGACTAAAATGCAAAAAAGTACTACTCTAGTTCATAACAAAATGCAAAGCAAAAACACCAAACCTCTTCTTGATCACTCACAGTTCATTTTATTTATCTAGCAATCCTATGTCCAACCGTCTTTTCATATTTGCTAGAGACTTGATTATTAGATACAGTTTTGCTGGTCCCTACTGTGGCTTTTCAATAAGAGAAATTTCAATTTATCATCAATTGGTAATAGAGCTATGACTGTCATGAGATCCATGAAGTCACAACTGAATGAAGCAGGCAAATCTTGGGTTCTCTATTATTGTAATGTGGTTAACTTGGAAGCTCTATGTTTAAGGTTGGAAATTGACTAAGAGAACAGGTGATAGTTGCCTTGTTTCATGAATTCTAAATGTCAGAATAGAATCAATCATCATCATCCTATATTCAGATTCATCTAAAATAGGATTCCTTACCTTCCGCACAGAATAAAACACAGCCTAGGATGTTCTGGGTCATTAATGACTAGATTTTGCAGACAAGTATGCGATCTCTTCCTTAACTAACTATCTTAAAAAAAATGATTAGTTTATGCACCTAATTATCTCTTCTCTTATAAGTGTTGAGAGTAAAGAAATGAAAAAAACAGTAGAAAGCATATATAAATCACATTGCATGATAGATAGATATAATTCATGAAATAAAATACGTATAAACAACACTTGCAGAAAAGTGCCACACACAAAACTAAATTAAAGCAATCGCATTACATACCCAACAGAAGCCAAGATTTTAGATTGAACTTCGGAACTTACACTGTAGACAACAAGAACCATTCCATTGAACCCAAATCAGCAACGCACCAAACCAGAAAAATGAAGAAAACATAGTGAGCTCCCAAAATTATTTTAAAATGTTCTAGCAACAGCCGATAAACAAAACCCAAATTTCAGTCTCAATAACATACTTCAACCTTATAATTACCAAACACGACTAAATCACCGCAGGAACAATCCATTTTTCACATCATCAAAACCCACAATCCATTTTCAATAACAATCTAATACAAACATCAGGAACACAACCTTCTATCAACCACAAAATTACCGCAGGCATAGAATAATATAAAAGCATTAACATCCCATTTTTCTCCCAAACCAAATGCAGGCATAAAGCTCATGATTAATTTTAATTAATTACAATTAATAAAGCTCAAATTACTTACCTTTTCCGAGAGGGAAGACGAGACCTTTGTAGGGTGAAAGGGACTGAGGGAGGCGAAAGACGAGATGACACAGAGGGACAGAGGCGAGAGACGAGCTGGGTTTCAGGGACAAAGGTGAGAGATGAGATGGGTTTCAGGGACTGAGGGAGGCGAGAGTTTACAGGCGAGAGACGACAAAGAGGGACAGAGACGATAAACGAAATGGGTTGCAGGGATAGAGGTGAGAGATGAGATGGGTTGCAGGGACCGAGAGAGGAGAGAGACGATACAGAGGGACAGAGGAGGCGAGGGACAGAGGAGGCGAGGGATGACGTGGGTTTCAGGCGAGAGGTTACAGGCGAGAGGTGGCGATCGAGAGGGAACGAGACGAGGGACGGTTCTGTGAAGATAAATGACGGGGAAGAAGGCGAAGGGAAAGGGAAGGGAAAGTGTTTTCCTTTACTTATGTAAAGGAAAACACTTTCCTCAGATTAAGTTCATTTTTTTGTGTTGACCGGAAAGGTGGGGAAAAGTGTTTCCTTTGACTTAACTTTCCAAAGTGTTACCAAACACTGGAAAGTGAGGAAACTGAATTCCTGGAATTCAGTTTCCTTGAAACAAACAAGGCACTAGAGTTGCATTAAAAGAACAAAACATTGCTAGTACAAGCTCATGGCTATTGTTTAGTTGAATAAAGTATTGATGGTGATGCTATTTCCAAAAAAAGATTTGCTTATGGAGATATTGATATCTACTTATAAGGTTAATTAGTTATTATTAAATCAATTAAGAAAAAATAATTGTTTTGGGTTTTTAAATCGTAGCAAAACATTTAAAATGTCATTGTTTTTTTTTGTTTTTTTAAATGATGTCCAAGTGTATTTTATTATTTTTACTCTGGTTTTCCTACTATGATTAGATTAGTTGAATGAGAAATCAGTATTTTAATAAATATAATTATTATTAAAAAATTAAAAAAATAACTGCACAAGCACCAACTTTTATAGGGTTATTGAAAATACCACAACATTTTTTTAGGACAATGTTAGGGTAGAGTGAGATATGAGTGATTTTTTTTTTATCTCCTATTTTTCTCTCATTTTCCCTTGGAAATCGTGTTGTCCATGTATAGTTTCAAAGTTATCATCTAATTTATTCAGATGTCAAATTTGATCTTTATTTTTTTATTTTTAGTTTTTGTTCTTGACCTTTTTGTAACATGTTAACTTATTTCCAATCCCATCATTCAATCCTAATTTATGATATGTTATTTTTTCAATTTAGTCTTTATTATATTGATTGTTTTTATAATCTTTTTGTTAAATTGATTTTTCTTTTTAATTTGACCCTTCAATAAAAAAAATAATTTCATTTTTACCCTCATCCTTTTGCTATTTTTTTCTTTCAATTCTAGCTTTTAATATTTAATTAATTGAGAATTGAGTTTTGTGATTTTTAAATATAATTTGCTTATCGTTTAATGATTTAGATCATGAGTTTGAAAAGTTAATATGAATTGACAATTTTTTTTACTTATTTCTCTTTAGCTTTCATCATTTCACTTCGATTATTATTATTTTTGTGATTTTATTCTTTTTCTTTTTTATTGGGTTATTCTAGTCTTATGATATAGACTATAAATTTGACAAGTCAATGAGATGACAAATCACATGCTTGTCAAGATAATTTAGATTGAATTAGGATTTATTTATTTATTTTATATTTAAATCGAGAATTTAGCTATATGAGTTAATATATTATAATCGATATGTTTTTTGTTTTTTTTTTCTATGTGACTGTGATATTTTCTTATTTAAGTTGGTAAATATATTATAGTCGAATATGTTTTTATTTAATGAAAATAAAATCAATTTATTTCATGTATCACATTAGTCAACTTTTTCTTCAAGCTTGAGAACGTACTTAAGTACGGTACATGAACATTATTTAACACTAACCTCTCAAAAAGTCTATATTCTTTTCCTGTCTACATAATTTGAACAGCGTTGTGTGTGTATGTGTGTCTACGAAGTAAGCATGCAGATGCAAAACGGCATTTTACGTATGAAATGGAGCCACATATTGTTCACAAACACTGCGGTGATTTCCTGAGGATATCTTCAAAGAGATGAGTTCCAACATTACATTATTTATAACTATAACTAAAAGAGCTCAGTGTTTCACTGTAGCTCTTGAGTGAAAATACTGTGGATTTTAACGGTATTTTTTTTTTGTTTTTTTTTAACAGTGATTTTTTTTCTTTTTTATTTTTTTTAACAGTTTTTTTTTTCATTTTTTTATTTTTTTTAAACAGTTTTTTTTTCTTTTTTTTTAACAATGATTTTTAGATTTTTTGAACAATATTTTTTTTTGTTTGGTTTTTTGATCCATGATTTTTATGGTTTTTTGAACAATAATTTTTATGGTTTTTTTAGTATTTTATTGTTTTTAATTATTAACATAATAATAATAATAATTTAATATTTTTTTTCTTGCTCACTCTTTTGTTAATGTTTTTTATATTTTTTTCATCTCGGAATAATTTGATAATTTTTTTTTCTTTTAACAGTTATAACAATGATAATTTTTATTTTCATTTTTTTTATGTTTTGTTGAAATTTTTAGGATTTTTTAGTCTTTCATTTTTTTTCCTTTCATTATTAACACAAAAAATAATAATAATAATTTAATTATTTTTCTAGCTTACTCCTTTGTTGATGTTTTTTAGGTTTTTTCAATGATAATTTGATAATTTTTATTGTTTTGATGGTAATAACAATAATAATTTTTATTTTATTTTATTTTTTTGTGTGATCTTTTGTTGAAGTTTTTACGATTTTTTTAATCTTTCACTTATTTATTTATTCTTTTATAATAATAATGATGATGATGTTTTTTTTCTCGGTATAGTTTGATAATTTTTATTATTTTCAAGTGAAATGACTTTTTTCAGGTAATAATTTTTATTTTTGTTTTATCTTTTATTTTTTTATTTGTTTTTTTGTTAATGTTTTTAGACTTCTTTTAGGAATTCACTGTATATTGTAAGTGAAAACACTATGG
Source organism: Salix dunnii (assembly GCA_015731905.1). Lineage (NCBI taxonomy): Eukaryota > Viridiplantae > Streptophyta > Magnoliopsida > Malpighiales > Salicaceae > Salix > Salix dunnii. The sequence goes on along the minus strand of CM027668.1, from coordinate 5,557,118 downwards.
ACTTCAATAGTGTTTTTTTTCTTCGTTTTTTTTCATTTTATTTATTTATTTATTTATCTGAACAGTGATTTTTATGTTTTTTGAACAATGTCTTTTTTTTTATGGTTTTTTGAACAATGATTTTTATGTTTTTTGAACAGTGATTTTTATGATTTTTTTAATATTTTATTTTTTTCATTATTAACATAATAATAATAATAATAATAATAATAATAAGTTAATATTTTTTTTTCTTGCTCACTCTTTTGTTAATGTTTTTTAAATTTTTTTCATCTTGGGATAATTTGATAAAAAAATTTTCTTTTAACAGTAATACCAATGATGATTTTTAGGTTTTTTGAACAGTGCCTTTTTTTTTTTTGGTTTTTCGAACAATGATTTTTATGGTTTTTTGAACAGTGATTTTTATGGTTTTTTTAGTAATTTATTTTTTTCATTATTAACATAATAATAATAATAATAATAATAATAATAATAATTTTTTTTTTCTTGCTCACTCTTTTGTTAATGTTTTTTAAATTTTTTTCATCTCGGGATAATTTGATAAAAAAATTTTCTTTTAACAGTAATACCAATGATAATTTTCATTTTCATTTTATTTTTTTGTTTGATCTTTTGTTGAAGTTTCTATGATTTTTTTAGTCTTTCATTTATTTTTGTTTCTTTTATTATTAACATAATAATAATAATAATAATAATAATAATAATAATAATAATAATTTAATTGTTTCTCTTACTTACTCTTTTGTTAATGTTTTTGAGTATTTTTTTTCAAGATAATTTGATAATTTTAATTGTTTTAATAATAAGAGCAATGATAATTTTAGATTTTAAAACTTTGATTTTGCTATTGTTATAATAGGGTGTGTTGAGCTATTTTATTATATTAAATTTCACATATATAAATATTATATTTTAATTTTGATTCAACAAATCCTATAAAAATTATTTGCTTAGCCTGCAATGGAGAACATATATTTTTAAAAAATTTCAAATTAAATGATTTTTTTAATCTAATAATTTTTATTTTTGTTTTGTCATCTATTATATTTTTTTTATTTTCTCTTTCTTTTAGGTTTTTATTGGTTTTTTTTTTTATTTTCAAGTTAGATTATTTTTTTTTTCCTGATAATTTTGATTTTATTTTTTTATCTAGTCTTTTGTTATAGTTATTAGGATTTTTTTTCTTTTATTTGTTTCTGGTTTTTTATTCATTATCAACATAGTAATAATAATAATAATAATAATAATAAATTTAATTATTTTTCTTGCTTACTCTTTTGTTAATATTTTTGAGTTTTTTTCTCTCAGGATAATTTGATAATTCTAATCGTTTTGGCAGTAATAGCAATAATAATTTTAGATGTTAAGACTTTGATTTTGCTATTTTTATAATAGGACGTGGTAATTTGTTTTATTATATTATATTTTGTATATATATTAAATTTTAATTTTAGACCAACAAATCCTATTAATTTCTTTAATCCCAACAATCATAAAATTTATTTGTTCAACCCGCAACGTAGTGCGGTCAATTTTTTTAATTTTCAACTGAAATGATTTTTTTTTCAAGTAATATTTTTTTTTTATTATATTTATTATTTTTTTATTTGTTCTTTTGTTAATGTGTTTAGACTTCTTTTAATCTTTGATTTAATTTTGTTTTTTATTAACGCAATAATAATATTAATATTAAGAAAATTAATAATAATAATTTGAGTTTTTGTTTTTATTCCTCTCGAGGTAGTTTAATAATTGTTATTGTTTTGACAATAATAGTGATGATAATTTTAGAAGTTAACACTTCGATGTTACTATTGTTATAATAAGATATTTTGATTTGTTTTATTATATCAAACTTACATATAAAAATATTATATTTTAATCTGAACAATTGTAAAAAAATTTTGCTCCGCCCGCAACGAAGTGCGGGCCTTCAAACTAGTAACAGCTAAAACAAAACGGTCCCGGTTACTATAGCTAAGCATTATTCATGCTCACATAAAACACTATAGAGTGGATATTTGTTCCGCGCTTCACGCGTGTATGTGCTCTTTTTTTTTTCAAATTTGTATAGTGAAAATAGACTTAAAACTAATTGTGCGCGCAGGAGTTCGAGCTTCAGCGCCCACAAAGCTAATTTTGTTTTGTTTTGTTTTGTTTTGGTTTTTTTTCTCTCTAAAATCTGTTTTCCTCTCCGCCCACAAAACTAATTTTTTTTCTTCTAAAATCTGTTTTCCTCTCCGACAAAAAAATGAATTTGTTTTTTTTTTTTTATAAAATCCGTTTGATTTTTTTTAATTCAAAAATCATAATTTTAGAAAATTACTTTGGGAAATTTTCTTTTTGATTTTTTTTTATCTAAAATCAGGTTTTTTTTCCCTTCTAAAATCCTAATTTTGGAAAATTGTTGTCTAGAAAATTTGCTTTCTGTTTTTTTATCATCATGTTTTTTTTAAATAGTAATTTTCACAATTCAATACTGCATGAAAAAGTTTTTTCTGTTTTTTTCTTTTAACCGGGTTTTTTATTTGTTTTTTTTAAACCAGAGTATCCGTTGTAGCTTATAAGCATCGACTAATCTCTGGATCTATTTTTTTTAATTATTTTTTCCCTATTTTTTTATTACCACTTATACATTTTTTTTCATGATCTGGGTGTACGGGTTAATTTACACGCACCATTATTTTTTTCTCAACACTGTTTAAAAAAATGCTTTCCCTTTACACTTTTTTATAACCGGATAATTTTTTTTAATAAACGGGGACCATTTTTTAAAAAAATAATTATAGAACTAGGGTGTCCAGGTCAGTTTTTTTTCTTTTAGCTGGGTTTCTTTTGTTGTGTTTTTTTTTAACCAGGGTATCCGTGACAGCTTACGTGCACCACGACTAATCTCTGGATCAATTTTTTTTTACATTTTTTCTCTTCTTTTTTTTCTACTTATATATTTTTCTGTTTTTTTCCCATGACCTGGATGTCTGTATCAATTTACGCGCACCATAATTTTTTTCTCATTACTGTTTGAAAAGATTATTTCTTTTTTAAAAAACCGGACTTCTGTTTTTTTTACAACGGGGTGTCGGGGCTAGATTACATGCAACACGATTAATTTCTTGACCCACTTTTTTAATACATTTTTTTCATGTTTTTTTTCCATTTATATAGTTTTTTTGGTTTTTTTTATAATCTGAGTGTCTATGCCAGCTTACGAGCACCACCATTTTTTTCCCACGTCTAATTTTTTTTTTTATCTATGGATCCATTTTTTTTGTACATTTTTTTCCTTTTTTTTTGTTGCATTTATACATTTTTTTGTTTTTTTTTTAATTATGGTGTTTGAGCCAACTTACGTGCACATCGGTTTTTTTTTCCACGTATACAGTTTTTTTTATAACCAGGTTGTCCAGGACAGCTTACGCACACCATTAATAATCCCCGGAACCACTTTTTCTTTGACATTTTTTTTTCCCACTTATAAGTTTTTTTTTTATAATTGGGGTGTATGGGTCAGCTTACAGGCACCACGACTATTATTTTATAGAATGACTATAGGAGATTACAATTTCAAATAGTAATAAACAGTTATTTCAACTGTGGCTTTCACTTTTCAGTACTATATGAAATAAATATTCTTTTTTTATATATTGTTTACATAATTCTTATTTTTGTCCATGTTTATATGTACATGCTCTTAGTTTTTGTTTCTATTTTTTTTATTCCACTATTATTAATATTTTTTCAATATTTAAATTTTAATTTGTGTTAGTTATCATTGAAAAAATAATATTTGTTATTATTTCTCTTTTTTTAATTTTTCAAGTTAAATAATTTCTTTAAATTGAATAATATTTTTTTTTATATTGTTAGGTATTGAATTTTCATTATTTTTAAGTTTTATTTTCTTATATATATATATATATATATATATATCATAATAAATATATCTTTTGATATTTATTTAATATTAGAGCTTCAATATATATTATCACTTTTTGGTAGAAAAAAACCCGTTTTTAGCAGATTTTATCAATTATAATTTTACTAATTAAATATTAAAATAACAAGATACAACACGCATAAAATCAATCAATTTTCAACATAGATAAAAAAGCTCAGCGCATCGCGCAGGCAAATTCGCTCGCTATGAGCTAAAACAAAATGGTTTTTTCAACAGTGTTTGGTACTGTTCATCTACACTCGGTTGCACTGCGAGTTGAAATAATGAAATCAAAAAAATAATATAAGTATAATTTGTATACTAATACGGAGCAAAGAGATGGCTTCGTCCGAGTGGTTATGCGGCACGGGTTTGTAGAGAAGACCGGAGTTCGGATCTCCAAGGCGACGAAAGTGGTTTTGAGTTTTCAATATCATATCATTTGCATAATATATAATTTCTATACTAAGTAATTCAAAGAAATTGCTTTGGCCGATTGGTTCAGAACCATACTGGACACGGGGAGGTAGGGAGTTCGAATTCTAGGGGGGTGAAAAACTGATTTCTTTGTTTTTCTTTTCTTCTTTTTATTTTTTTTTCTTCTTTTTAAATGTATTTTTTCTCACCATGGTGTCCTAAATAGCTTATGCGTACCACGATTAATCTCCGAATTCACTTATTTTTACATTTTTTTTTTGATAACCGGAGTGTCTATGCTGGCTTATGCGCATCACCTTTTTTTTTTCTTCCAAAATTAACAGTGATTTTCACTGTTTATCACTATTTGGAAATGTGCTTTCTCTTGGCTTCCTTTTTTTGTTTGTTTTTTTCTTAATTTTTTTTTTAATATTGTTAGGTGTTAAAATTTCTAATTATTATAGATAACACATTATAATTTACTATCAGTATTCTAAAATATGTTTAATATAAAAATATATAGAATAAATCTTAAAAAATAATAATTTCTTTTTTCAAACAATAATTATGGTGTCATCGATAGTATGATCAACAATAATTAGAATATTAATTATGTATAACAATATTTATAATAGCAACTATAAAAATTATGATAAAAATTCATTGGTCAATGTTATTTTTGTGAAAAATAACTTCCACGTCTTTTTTTATGTACGATATTTTAGATCATATCATGAAAAAATATATGAAACCACACATAGACAAGACATGTAGAAAATTGTGTCAAATTATCTACAATAATAAAATAAAAAATTGTCTTGCATTTCGTCACAGGCGGCACTAAATTTTTTAACATTTTACAATTTGTTAATGGTCCTAAATTTATATATATATTATTTTTGGGACTTTTTTCTTAAAAAAAAGGAGAGATTAATTATATATTGTGATATTTTTTCATATTAACGTCTTGAAATATATATAAAAATATTAATATGACTTTTCTTTAAAAATCTCACATTAATTTAATTTCAATACTCTATTTTTTTAATATAATAATATGAAAAAAAAACTAGAAAAAAATCTTTGATAAATTTTAGTAGTTGTATTTTTATTATCTGTCAAATTGTTTGTTGCATTAAACAAATTACTTATTTGTGATACAATTCAATGATTGTAATTTTACTATTTTTTTATGAAAGAATTCATGAAACAAATAAAACATATACAACAATCAATCAGTAAGTTAAACAGAGCATGTGGCTCATTTTAATATAATTTCTTCAATTAAAATTGTACAATCTACTAGTTAAATAATTATCAAAACAATTTCACAATAAAAACATTCAATGACTTTTAGGCGGGAAAAAACTCATTTCTAACAGATTTTATCAGTTATAATTTTACTAATTAAATATTAAAATAACCAATTATAACACATATAAAATTAATCAATTTTCCATATAAATAAAAATCCAGCGCAACGCGCGGGCTCGTATATCATCTAAATGACCTTATTGTGGTTATATTTCTGCCATTTTCCTTCTTCTTCTGGGAGAGCCAAGCTCCTGAAACTTATTTGAAGTGAAATCCTCAAGGAATTGAATACCAAAATGTTCAGGTATTATTAATCTTCTTAATTTGACAATCAAGCATGTATATGCAAGTTGATGATTGAAATGACGAATTTAAAATGACGAATCAGATATATTTAATCTAAACCTTACGTGGGTTCTTGTGCACCTCTTGATGGATTATTGTAATCTCACTCATGTCTAAGAAAAATGCTACCGTTGATGATTGAATTTGCTTGTTAGGTTGATGGGAAAAGTTGGTGTTATAACTGCTGGTGCAAGAGGGATTGGGGCAGCCACTGCAAAAGTATTCAATGGAGCGTGTCATCGTTGCTGACATATTCAACGAGCTGGGGACCTCCCTAGCAGATTCCATTAGAGGTTGATACATGCACTATGATGTTGTAAATGAAGCCGACGTAGAATCAGCTGTAAATCTTGCACTGACATGCAAAGGGAAAGTAGACATCATGTTCAACAATGCAGGAATCGCTGGCACTGAAGGGAACATCACCAGCATAGACATGGAGCAAGTGAGGCGCCTACTCTGTGTCAATGTCAACAGAATTCTACATGGAATCAATCACACTGCAAGGGTCATGATCGAAGGCCGAAAAGGAGGGTGAATCATATGCATGTCAAGCTCTGCAGCCATCATGGGAGGCCTTGGATCGAATCCTGACTCAATGCCAAAAGAAGTTATTATTGGATTGATGTGGAGCACTGCGTGTGAGCTTAGGGTGCATGGAATTCGTGTCAATTGCATTTCCCATCATGAGATGCTTATTGGTGCCTACAGAAAGATCGGTGGGAAGAATGATATGATACCTGAAGAAGTGAGCAAGATTGTTGGAGAGAGAGAGAGTCTTTTGAGAGGAAGAAGTCCAGGCCTGGAAGACATGGCACAGGGTGTATTGTTTCCTGCCAGTGAAGAAGCTGGTTATATAGCTGCACACAATCTTCTTGTTGACGGGGGTTACACCGCTGCTAGTAGTAACATGAGTATAATCTACCAGTAGTCTATAAAAAAAAAAAAACAGCAGAAATTAACAGAAAATGATTGAAATAGCTAACAAGCTACTTAATTGTTTTAATTTGATTTAGATTTATAATCTAAGCTATCTACCAATGAATACATAAAAAACTATAATGGAAAAATCCAGGAACAAGATCCAATCACTTTGCGGTTTCTTTTATCATTCTGATGTCATCGAATTAACACATCTGCCACTGCCTGAAAGCATGGCCAAACTCTGTTAACCGGCCATACACAGTTTATCTTCATCAAGCAAGCATTTGCTTGAAATCTCTTAAACCAACATGAAACTGAAAACCTTCCTGTCTTTTCCAACAGGAGGAAGTAAACTGTTGATAAAACTCGAAATAGCATTTTTGGTGAATTATCGGGCTAGCTGGATTTGATTCATGAAGGCATATCATAAAGAATTTAATCTCAGCCAAGAAGTAATTGATAAATAGACATCAAGCCTGTCCTGTACTATTCCATTCACAATTTGCAGAATCAAATGCCAGAATTAGAAGTGCAAGTTTTTAGCCTAGCAGCCGAGGCAAATTGCCAACTACTTGTCATCAAACAATGAAACAGTCGACAGGTGGACTCAAAGGGGATCACATTCATCATTTAAAAGTTCAAGTTCCAGCTCCAAATAATCCTGAAACATGGTTTAGCATATCGAGTCCAAAACGAATATACAAGTACTGTGTTATACAATATCGTGATCATAAAATTCAGTTTTAATGAATTTAATTATCTATACTTCTCAAACAAAAACAAGAAAAAACTCAATATTGCATTCCAGCTTGCCCCCAATTTCTAGTTAAGCTATGATCCTTTCACATGAAACTAATAGCAAGCAGCATGGAGTAAAGACTGCATGTTAAGATCCAGACCCTCACACAAAAACTGATTTACACACCATCTTTACTGCTGCTTACTAGCGGCAACTTTTTGACCAAAATTGGATCAGATAGTTCATCTTGAGAAATAACCCTGGAAGTAAGAAACCGCAAATCCAGCTCTTTTTTTCAAAAGAACCAGCGTAGTTCTTCCAGCATGTTTTTTATTGTGAAACTACGTTCAATGAGCAAGGACTTCTATGCCAATAACTAATGACTCATTGTTAGCAGAGTACATAGTCAGTGATCGATTCAGGAATCCTTCTTCCCTTAATCTATTAAGCTGAAGTCCAGGTACAGGCAGCAATCTAAGGATGTTAATCAACTCATGAATCAGACAATGAACTGGAACTCAATCTACACTAGTATCCTTCCTCATCCCGTGAGATCTCGGGTTCAAACCTTACTTTGTAAAAAAAATTAAAAGAAGTTAGTACCTGAATCATGCTAATAATGAGATGGTATAAAAGGAGCTGTGACGAACTTATTAGTAGATTTACAATATTGAGGATCGTCACTTTTTACCAGGCACACAATTGTTAGGGTACATTCACCTCAGGCAACCCAACTAGCAATTTGTCTTCCATCAGATTTTGGGTCAAACAGAGAGAGGTTTTCAAAGGTAGAGAGACATGAAGCTTTGAGGATCACCTCAACCTTCTTATTCAACGGCTGAAATCATTTCTCAGGAGTTCAAATTAAGGTTGAGGTCTGCTCTCAAGTCATTGTAAGTAATATTGAGGTGGTTGGGGTTTAGAGTTTTAGACCCAACAAGGCAACCTGTAATATTTTTTGAATTGGTCAAGTACTACAGACCTTTCTGTACTAGCACAAAATGTTGTACTGCATACCTCATGTACTAACAGATCAAATATGTTTAGTACAGAGAGAAGGCCTATAAATATGTTCCAGCCTTCAGGTGACGCTGATAAAAATAAGCTTTTTTCTGTCTAAAATATAAGCTAGAAATACCTGGGTAGCATTCCGATGTTTAGCTTGATGCAGAGCTTATCGAATATTTCCATGTTTATTCCTCGAATATTGATCGAATATGGATGAAATATGATGATGAATTGTTTCGTCCACATTCGGTCAATGTTCGAGTAATGAACGGAAATAACTGGATCATCACCAGCTGAGCAGAAATGCCCACGGCGCCCTTTTACAATAGAGATGGCCTTCCCTGTAAAGAAGTGAAAATTGAGGGGATGGGGCATTAAAGAAAACATGGAGGCGTCTCCCTCGTGCTGGATTTTGGATAGTGGATGGCAGGCCGGATCTGCTACCAGCATGCTAACGCTCAAGCACCACAAGTAAGCGGTGACACAGGTATGCCAATAACATAATATTTTCATCCAAGTGTTAAAAAAAGGGGAATTCACTAGCTTCCATTGTTGATTGCCAGGGCTTTTAATGCAAATATTTTCCTCATGAATGGAAGTGGATGATACAGCTTCAAGAACCTGGTTGTGAGCATGAACGGATCACCTGGAAAAATGACATCAAATTCTTGTGCCGCGGCAAAAGTTTTGAAAACAGCATGGAGCAACGGCAAGAGGAGCCATTGATGTGTCATCGAGCGCAATCAGTGGTTTTATCCCTAACAATAACATCATCGGCTCGTCTTAATTTACGCGATTAAATCATCTTCGGAACCTTTATCTGACTCTGTCTCCCGTTCAAATCCCTCAATTTAGAATCCAAGAAACTCATGCCAGTTGGAAGATTATCTTGCTGCTTCACTACTGCATCATTAACATGTACTTCATTTACCAAAAAATGAGCCATGCCCGTTGGATTTTCATCCCTTGATTTTTAAAAATTCCAGAAATAATAATAAAACAAGAGGTAACTGAAATCACCATGGTTTATTTATCAAAAATATTAAACTTGTCTACTACTATCTTGGAAACAGTCATCAAGGGATATTTTGTGTTTCCTAAATGCTAAAAATATCAAGGGATGAAACATAATAAAAAAAACCCAATTGCTATGACAATAGACCAGTTCGAAGATGAGCGTTTAGCTGGATAACAGTTCTAACACTGCTGGAGCAAACAGTTGTAGAAATAAAGATGTACTGATAGGAACATTGAAGCAACAAAAATTCCTTGCTCATAACTCCAGAAAAAAATTGATAACAAGTTCGTTGAACAAAAGGAAATGATGAGCAAGAGCAACAATAGAATCTTTTGTACCCTCGAATTCTTTTTTATCCTCTCCAGCGTTAACTAAGTAAACTCTATTAGTTAGATTCTGATATTGATACATATGCTTACAATCTAAATCTTTATGCTGAAATAATCGGGATCGAAGTGGTGCAGCCTGACATAACCATCCTCACCTCCACTTGAGAAACTACAGGTTTGAAAAGGCCAAGGAATACATCAGACGAAGCATTCAAGGGTAATTAAAAGCCACGACATTATTTAAGCAAAGGAGCGCAAAACACCAGAAAATTATTGTTTCTAGATTCCTGAATGATTGTCTTAATAATATTTACTAAAATCTTTGCATGACTAATCTAACATGAAGTTCAAAAGAAAATTTCCCCTGATTTTTACCACCTGGCAAACCTTGTAGAGCCCATCTCAACATTTGCACCCCACTCAAACAAACATTTCCCAGCACTGATGATAGTCATTGTTAACATATTGAAAATTTCAATGACCTTGTTCAAAAACAGTGCAAACTATCCAAGTTAATTTATGGCCAGTCTATGAGGACAGCTGTACCATCATCCCCACAAATATAGGCCATCTGATAGTGCCAGCATTACCAGAAAGATGCTGCGACTTTACAATATCATCCATAGCCTTATATAAAGCATGAATAAACTGGTTATAAATTAAAAAACTTATTCAAAGATATTCATTTGGCAGGTCAAGCATGGTAATTGATGCATATATACTTACATCATATATATGTAAAGCTAAACCATGCAAAAGCAATAAAAAAATAAATTGTTTAGCATGTCAAAAATAGTATTTGATTCATATCTACAGCTACATCTAATGAGTGCTATAGCAAAATCCACAATATATTTATAAGTGTTTTTGGGTGTGTGCAAGAGTTAACTTTTTAAAACTACATAAAAAGGATACTGTGTAGAAAGATGTGTTAAAAAATGGAATGTCATTGATAATTCTATCTGATTATAATTCATTGACACAAATCTAAGAAGTAAGAAATAAGATGTGACAGAAAACCATACCTTTTTCCATCAGGGTTGAATGCCAAAGCATTTATAGGTCCAAAATGACCTTTCACACCACCGATTTCTTCTTGAAGAACCTGCGAAATGAAAAGGTCAAATAAGACAGATTCAAAGGGCTGTGCAGCACACAGATCTTCGTATCATAAAAAAGAACATTCATCAGCATGAAGTAACCTTGCTGTAGAATTTGGCTTCGAACTTCCCAGCACGGTGATCGGTTGTCGTGACAGATGATGCATCCTGACCACCTCCAAGCACGACCTACAAGGAAAACAACAATTAGTTCCTCCCCAAATGAAATGAATAAACAAGAAAAAGCCCAATTTTAGGTCCACCAAGTTGTTTCCCTGAAAAGGCAAGGACGCTGATTATCTCACCAATTTGTAGACTATAAATCAAAAGCTAAACTGAAACAATGACATGTCAGCCCCCCAAAGGATAAGCTCAAAAGGTTTAGGGTAATGAAGCCTCCCTGGATTGATGTTGTACGAATTGTGGTCGGCAATAACTATGTATACTTCACAATGATTACAAACCAATTCATTCTACCAAAATGATGCCCATTCGATGATTGTAACTATGTATACTTAGCCATAGAATATGGTGGGAATTGACCAACAAGATAGCATCATCAGCTCATAAAAAAAATCTTTATGGAAAAGGAATAAAGGAGTGACAGCCATAAACTGTAACATTTTCAAGCAGCAAAACTCTCTAATGGAATCTGAAAGAATGATGAATAAATTTACAAAAAACACGAGTACAACATGAGAGCAGTATGAAAAGGTTTTGTAACACATACATGATCAAGAAGTGGAGACATTGCAACAGCATTAACAGGGCGTTCTGTTGCATAGGTCTTGATAAGAGTTAAGGTTCTGGTGTCCCAAAGCTACAAAGTTGCAGAAAAAACAAGCAGTGCAAGAGATCGTCAAACCACTTTTACAGCAAGAAAATATAAGAAAAGAGAAGTTATTAGAGTCTGGCACTCTACCTTGGCAGATTTATCCAGAGAACCAGTCAGGAAGTGGGAACCATCAGCAGATTTTGTGAGTGATGTTATCTGCTTCTTATGCCCAACTTCTTGGTTTGACTCTTTCAACAATTTTCCAGTCTGCAATAAGAGACACAATGTTAACCCAACCAACAAACAGAATACTGCAAAATGTCTGAGCTGGTGGTAAAATGCAAATGGAAAATTCAAAAGTTATAGTCGTTTTCTTATATTTTCAATCAAAACAAAAACTCAATCAAAAGTAAGCATGCAAAAGAACAAGTGCATGCCATCACATGTTCACTGCGTTACAAGAAAAATGTCAATTCACTCAAAAAAATTCCTTCCCAAATAGAAATTTCTGAGAAGAGCTTTAGATTTACATATTGCTCCACTCTACCGACACTCAAGCCATCTCATATAAATCAGATATTGTATAATCTTATCATAGCCATGTTACAAGGCAAATTCCCATCATTGACCTCCAAACATAAGCTATATACCCAATAGTTGTATTCCTAACCATCTTAAAAATCTTTGGGGCATTGTGTCTAAACAGAATAGTACCATACCAAATACCCTGCCAAAATTAACACTCCAATGGGTGTCCTTAACTCTAGACAGATGTCAGATAACTAGAAGTATTTCTCACACTCCAAGATCAATTTAACACAAATATTCCATCCAGGTGACATTCCAACGAAAACCATGCATGAAACTTGAAAGAGCAAAAAAAATCCATCGTTTCTTTACTTTGCAAATAGAAATTTTACCATTTGATTGTGTGCACTTAAAGTTCAACCAGTCATAAAATCAGATAATCCCCAGGACAGTGGTAAAGGTTGCCTTTTCATTTTCCCAGTATGGGACTGTTATAGCACAAAATCTTGAACTACTCTTGTAGAAACATTTATTTCTAAGCCTTTTGGCCTCAAGAACAACAGGTAAGACACAAAAATGCAAAAAATCTTGAATAATCGTTTGTAGCTTCTAGGTCAACTCGGGGAGCTTATCATATCTCCTACAAAAATGCAAAAAAATAGCCAGCCAGATACCTCGGAATCCCATACGCGGATCACAGAATCCTCTCCAGCACTTATGATAGTCTTGTTGAGGGGGCCCCAAACAGCTCTGTTAATTCTTCCTGTAGGTCCGGTGATGGTGAGCACTGATTCACCACACTCTAGAAAAAAAAGAAAACATTAAGTCAACAATACAATGAAAAGCAATATGTTCCATTAGGCCCATAACATGCACTAACTTACGCTGGGAAGGATCGTCTGCAATGCTTTTGACATTAATGGCAGAAGTGACTCCCATGAAGGGATCAGTGGTGATGACAGCAAGGTTATCACCAACAGAAAAATCAACAGACCGAGCAGGGGAGTTGAAACTAAATGTGTACAGTTGAGCTCCAGTCTGAACATTCCACAACTTCACCGACTGATCCGCACTAGCAGTAATTAGCAGCATCGAATCTCCTACATTGTTTTTTTAATAATAATTAACCTAAGACAATAAAATATTAACATGCAAGAACAGCAAGAAAAAATGAAGCAAGAGTTTTCATAATTTAACCTTAAAGCAAAATTAATTCAATGAAAAAGAGAGAGAGGAACTTGCTTGAGACATCGCAACACCAAACGGCTCCGTTGTGGCCACGGTAAGTGCCCAAACGCTCGCCGTTATCGGCGAACCAGACGGTGGGATTATGATCCTTAGCACAAGAAAACAAGAGATATCCTTCTCTGTTGTATTTTAGGAATGTCAAGGGCCTTTCATGCCCTTTCATCAAAATTGGCCTCATCTTTTATATTATATTTAAAGAATTATTTATTTTGATAGTGTTTGATGATTCGCGGGAAGGAGAGGAAGGTTGAACTTCAGGTAATCAGCAGGGCAGCAAGAACAGCTAGGGTTTTCTCTTTCTATCTTAGTAAACAAGGACACAGATGTCTCCACGTGCGGGCCACGGCCACATATTTTATCCCTTTCACATCCAGCCCAAGTCCTGCTTCTTTTTGGTTCCTAATTGATAATGCACTTTTCTTTTTTATCCTCAGCACGTAGCCAAGCTGTTTTTTACTTTAAAAAACAAATTATGGATGATAAAATAATAAATTATAACCTGGCCAGTTCAAAATATCTATGGCAATGTGACTTCGTGTTGAAAACTTAAATATTTTTTGTTTAAAATTATTTTTTATATATTTATTTTATTATTTTAATGTATTAATATTAGAGAGAAATTTTAATAATATATACACACAATATTTTAAAAATAGAGGGATAAAGCAATGACCTAATCTTTTAGTGAATTATAAGGAATGTTTATTTTTATTTTCGAATTTAAACTGTTAATTTCACATTAATTCATTTTCTTGTGTATAATTTATGTGATGTTTAGTAAGTATTGGTATGCTATAGAGCTTCCACGTCTTACTGGAAAAGGCATTTGAACTTTTTAGAAAATAACTATATGAAATCATGTGCCCACAACTCCTTCCCACTTAAATTTACTGACACCATAAAATAAAGTGAGGTGCGATGTTTGATTAAAGTGCAGAGACGCAGTTTTAGTACATGAGAAGCAGATTAAGCCAACAAATATATTATACATTTCCTTCGAAACTGGAAGCAAATAATGTGATAGTAGGACATGCCTTGCTTATGTACACGCTTTTAGCCTTTTCCACACGCGGCCACCAGACCATCCCTTTCCTTTCTTGGGACCTTAGGAGGCCTTCTTCTGCTTATATTTACTCGCACGGAAAACATAAACCAGCATGTTGAGAAAGCTGAGTCCAGCTAAAAGCCAGAAGAAATAATCGAGGTGGCCCTCATTCAAGTTATCCGGAATCCATCCTGGCTTCCCACCCGTGGTTGTGAAGTAAGTTACCATAGTCAGAATAAAAGAGCTCAAGTAATTACCCAAAGATGTGGTCAGGAGTGATAACGCACTGCATAAACTCCGCATTGCATCTGGAGATTGTTCGTAGAAGAATTCAAGCTGGCCAATAAACGTAAAAACTTCGGAAGCACCTACCAACATATATTGGGGGATTTGCCAAAAAATACTAATAGGCACTGCAACAGCTTCACCAGCCAACCCAAGCTCTTTCACAAGCTGTAGGCGCTTAATCTCTACCAAAGCAGCAGCTGTCATCGATAACATTGAAATGAACAGGCCAATTCCCATTCGCTGCAGATCTGAGAAGCCCCTCTCTTTTCCTGTGAACCTCCTTGCAATGGGAACAACAATCCTATCATAGATTGGCACCCAGCAAATAACACTAATAACATCAAATGTTGACAGAGATGCGGGAGGAATGGTGAAAGAACCGATTGTCGTGTCCATCAGCATCCCTTGTTCCACAAACATAGTAGACATCTGGGCATACACGGCGGAAAAAACAATTCCTGTAGCCCAGATTGGAAACATGCGGATCAATATCTTCAACTCCTCCACCTGCGTGACAGTACAAAGCCTCCATGGGTTGGGGAAGTCCCCACTTTTCATCTCAGCCTCTGACAGCACAGCAGCTTTATCAAGGCACCTGCACAAAATAGCAATCCAGTTAAACGTTTATGCAAAGTTTAGTGCTTGTTAGATGTCAAAACTTCCACACAAACATACTAAGGTGCGATCAGTGAAACAAGCTATTATTATATTAACACAAAAAACAGATCTTGTGAAACCTTCTTTCCATTAATCATTTGGGACGTTGTCTTATTTGTGAAGATTAAAGAGGAATTCTGGATGTATAAATTTGCTCTCTAGTCTTTTCTCCGAGATAAAAAGTGTGCTGCTAGGTAGAGAATAAATAAAGAGTCTTCCACGAGATAATATGTGTTAGTTAAGCCTATTGTGTTTCACTTAATCCTAAAATTAAGATATATAAATATAAATTTCAGCAAATGCAACACAGAAGCCATGACGAGATGTTAGAAGATGAGCAAATTTAAAAGTTTGCTAATGTTAAACAGAGCAGCACTTACAGAAATGTAGATTACAAAAATCCAATTAGTGAAAAAATTAAAATACAATAGCAATTAAATTTCACAGGAAAAAAAAATCAGTTTATTTTGCATAGCACCTCTCATTAAGGCTTATATGAGCTTGCTGGTTACGCTCAGACTGTTTCAAATAAGGCATTTTAGTATTAACTAGACAGACCATTCTGACCACTGTTCATGTTGAATGATCGACTTTGGCATTTGTCTATTAAACACAACAAATGATTCAACTTTGGTACGATGTTGAATATCAAACCCACTCCTGCTGATTGTGTGTGTAATGAATCTCTAAACGGCTAGCAATTTTGATTAGAAAAACCAAACCACGTCAAATCAGGATAAATTGTTCAGATCCAAGAACAATAAATCAGCTCAAAAGAAATAAGAAAATACTTTAGTTCATCGCTGTGCTCCAGTTTCCGGCTTCCTTCAATGGCAGAGTGTTTGTCTTGTGTTTCATACAGGAGGCTACTGTCTTGAGGAACCTCCAGATTCCACTTATGGAATGATGCAACCAAAACTTGGCACATCCTTGTAATAGGGCTTCCCCCTGGTCTCTGAAATCTGTAAAGGGATGTGCCTGAAAAGAAGCTACCAATAGCTATGGCCATGAACAGTGCAGGAATTCCAAATCCTAGTCCCCACCCAGCATTGTCTTGAACATATACCAGAAAACTACTTGATATAAGAGCACCAATATTGATGGAAAAATAGAACCAATTGAAGAAAGATCCCTTCTTTACCCGTTCCTTGGGATCACTGTCATCAAATTGATCTGCCCCAAAGGATGAAACACAAGGTTTGATGCCACCCGTCCCAAGCGCAATCAGATAGAGGCCAAAAAAGAAAACTGCATACTGAGCTGGAGTTGCTGAAGGGCACAGAGAACCTACGCATTCAGCAGGCTTTAATGCAGGAATTGATGCTGAGAGAGTCAATGTGCACATTCCCTGCACCAATTTTCATGTATAAGTTATTCAAAACTGGAAAAATACATGCATCCAGTAAAGGAGGGTGCATGTTTTAAAAAAATATAGATCTTGCTCTAAGTAGCCAACACATAATCAACAAAACTCAATCCAGACTTTTCATTGAAGTTATGGTTAGAGACAATCAAAACAGGAAACTTTTCAAATCCTAAATATCGAACATGGCTTTCTGGAATAAACCTTAAGAAAAAGAAAGTTGATAAAAGCAGATACTATTGTTTAACAGGAGTAGCCAACACTGTTAATGATCCTCAATATCCTTTTATCACACTATTTTCGAGGCATAGCCATTGCAACTAAATCATGTTACTTTCTTTTGTGCTTCCCAAGTCCCTTGATACAATTTGCAAGATATCTTAAGAGATGGGCTACTCTGGCATGTTACATATATATAGTAGAATGCTCATAAAGTCCACTATGACTAGCACAGTGAACTACATACAATGCAGATTAGACAAGTTCCTTTTTCACATTCCATAATATTTCCATGCCATACTTGCGTGGTTATTACTGAAATTCTTTTGATGAATCAAAAATTGCAATAATTTTTTTTCAAATATTTAACTGACAGGTAAACTTTGCATGATAACTATCAAAACCAGTGAATTCCTAAGAAATAATTGAATTTAGAGAAAAAGAGGAACCGGATAAAAAATAAAAAGCATCTTCTACCTCATCCAAACATTAATTCTTGACCTTAGAGTAAGTTAAGTAGATTTTCAACAGAAGGTAATGCTTGACCAGTCATTTATATAATGAGGCATTACATAGGTGCTTAGGAGAGAGCATTTCTAACAAAACACCAAATAGTCTATTCTAGTAATCACAAGACTTACTTTTGGTACTTTTATGAAATAGAAATTTGAGATGTTCATGGGATTATTTTGAAGAACAGGCCCAAATTCACAGTATGCTTATATTTAAAAGAAAAGTAATAAGAGCCAGAGGTAGCTCCATCAACATTGGGAGATATGAGCATGAGTAGAAGCTATATAGTCATGCATTAGAAATGAGGAACTGATCAGAGCTTTAGGCAAAGAATAAAACTAATGAGTTCAGTTCATAATTACAATGAAGTAAATTGAGGAGAAAACAGCAATAGTCCAATATCTTCCCCAATAAGCATCTGCTAATACAGCTCCAATGAGGGGTGTAAGATAGCAAGTCCCTGACCAGGTGGTAACATTTCTTGCAGCTGACACATTTCCTTCATGTAACTTGATGGTAAGGTAAGTGACGAGATTAGTAGCAATTCCATAGTAGGCCAGGCGTTCACAACATTCGGTGCCTGTATGAGGTAAAAAAAATGTC
Organism: Salix dunnii; assembly: GCA_015731905.1. NCBI lineage: Eukaryota > Viridiplantae > Streptophyta > Magnoliopsida > Malpighiales > Salicaceae > Salix > Salix dunnii. The sequence goes on along the minus strand of CM027668.1, from coordinate 5,538,745 downwards.
AGAAAGACAATAGGATACTTCATCATCCAAGTAGCAAGAAGTATAATGAACAGTACCCAGTATGAAAGGGCATGCTTTCCAGTTTCCAGTTTTCTGCTTAAGGACAGGGTTCCCATTAATGTCAACTGAGCCATCTCCTGTGTAGAGTTCGTTGCTTTCATCCTGGAAATATAATACAGAACTGCACGTGTGAGAGACATGGTTTCTGATTTTAACAACTTGTGGGTGTGTCCATAGGGCATCTATAATGACTACAGATAATCAGATTAGTATTTCGGCCCTGGTCAAAAAATGGCACCAGCCCCTTTAAATGCCACCAAATATAAAAGACAATACAGGCTCTCTCTATATGCAGCGTGGACATAATTACAGGACAGAATCGGAACACCATCTATATGGCAACAGATCCAATTCTAAGAAAGCAAGAAATTGAGGATTAAAAGCTAAGACACACCACACATGCATATCACAGATACTGTTCAGACAAGACGCTTTTTAAATTTCACTATACTGCAGTTCCCATGAACAAGATGGTTTAAGAATTTACTTTATTTTCATGTTTTTTTTTCCACCCAAATTCTATGTTACGCAAACTTAGCTATATTAATCAGATATAGATAAGTTACCAAACATTGGACTCAATAAAAATCAGTTTTTCTGGGACGTGACACCTCTAGCTAGTTAAATTTCTATTTCCTCAGGAGAATGCGTACCCAGAGTGTCCAAATTTGGAGATAAATTCTGTGTTTATTTAGGACTCCTATCAATACCTCATAAGCACTGTGTACTTGTTAATCTTAGTCATTCGTCAACTAATGCAGCATCAAAGAAGGATGCCACCTAGACAGCTTACAAGGACGAACAAGGTGATGTGGGACAAGATTGAGATTTCTGTTCTGCTAAGGATTTGTGGTAAGCTAGGGTTTATTGTTTGCGGAATTAGGGTAGAATAGAGCTTGTTTAAGAAGAAATTAGGAGAAATTGGGATTTAAACAGTAATTCATAGCACTGAAGCAACAGAAAATCAAAGCAAGAAATAAGAGAAAATAGAAGAAAACTGAGGCACCTAAGCCTTCAAAATGACTAAAACTCAATTTATTTCATAACTCAACTCTCCTAAAATTTAAACATAGCATTCTTATATATAGAGATTAAGACTCCCTAAAAGACTGAGATAACTAATCCTTACTTGGCTAGGAAATAAACTAAACAGGAATAAACTAACAAACTTCTCCATTTGATTATGTGGTCTGGTGTGACACAGTCTGCGTTTTGCCACAACCATAAATTTAAAGGTTTTCTGTTAATCAACCCTCACATCACCACAGTTTTGCATAGCTACTACTAAAAACTCTTTTGAAACCTTAGTGAAGAAAATACTACAATTTGTAACTTTTTCTAAACCTAATTTTTCAAGCCACAGCCGCAAAAGCCAACACAATGTCAAACACATAGGTTTAAGTGTGTGTGGTTAACCAATGCACATTCTTATTTTGGGGTATTTTAGACACCGAATTCCTAAACAAGACCAGAACTTCAAGTAATTATAGAAATTTACTAAAATAGCCCAGAATTGCAGAAAATGTAGAAATCACAATTCTGCCCTTTCTTGGAAAGGGCTTTTCAAAAAAATGATTTTTTCTTGCTTCAAATTACATTTTTTTGGTGTTTTTAGGTCGTTTTGATATGTTAGTATCAAAAATAAATATAAAAAAATAAAAATATATATTATTTCGAAACATTTCCAATCAAAAAGTATTTTAAAAAGCAGACTCTAAGCCTCAGACACAAAAATCTACCAAGGACAGTTGCTTTTTCGACCAAAAAGACTTCTTTATTGATGAAGAATCACTTAATGTAGCTTTAGGTTTCCAGAATGGAGAACGTTTCTCTAAAGATAACATACCTACTCCATAACCCTGCACCTAGCAAAACCAGGTTTTATATATATATAAGAAGAAGAAAAATGTTAACAGCCATGATTGAACTCTATGAAACCCAAACTTAAACTTTGCTATGCATTGATGAAAACCTGCATGCTGGAGAAAGCATAGCTGTAAATTACATCTGCCACCAATCACGAGACAATCATTTTTCCAATTTTCTCTAAGCAGAGGCAGTGGTCGTCACTGCAGAATGCAAGTGACCAGAAAACGAAGCTTCTCATTGCATGTGAAAGCTATCTTGAGTTTCAATTTTAATTAACATCACTCTATGAGGAAATGAAAGAGATGAAGAACTTCAAACCAAATCCATCATGTTTTAATAAAAATCCTGGTTCAAAAAAGTTATGATTGGATTTCATATTTTAACATGTGACAGAGAGGATGCAAGCAAAATCCCATTATTTACAATTTCATTTCACCACAATTACTAGCAGACTTTAAGCATCAAAAAACCGAAATTTATCCAAACAAATCGCCAATTCTCAATTTCATTTCTTCTTTTGGATCAAAACTTCATAATAATATAAAAAAATGTATATATCACCAGAGCCCAGAAACGACTTTGTACAGCATGTAGCTAGCTAGGTACCAATATAACAGGGATATTCATAAGACCTTTGAACAGTAAAATCTTCCAAGTTTGGGTCTGATTTGGGGAAAATTGAATAACTGGTAGGTAAAATAGTGAATTGCTAATAAGAAGTTTCAAAGAAAAGAGAAGAATTAGAAAGATAGACATACCTGTTGAATGAGCCCATCTTCCAAAAGCGATGAGTGTTCCTCCACCGAACCCATCGTATTATGTTTCTCTTCTCTGATAACACCCCAAGGTTCAACCACACTTCCGTTGAGGAAGAAATTAAAATCTAACCCGATCGGTCGATCTAATTTATACGCAGAGATAACCACAGGAGTTAGGAGAGAAAAAGATACCCGCGGCCCTCGAGTCTAAAATGAATAAAATAAACAATTAGGAGATGACTTTTGTACCCCCAGCTATCATACAATTCTAAATTGCATCCCCTCATTTTCTGTCATTCATTTCCCAATCGACCTTTTGCCTCTAATTTTATTTCTTTTAGAATAATAAAAGAAGACCAATTTATCTTTAAATATTATTTTTATACCCATTTAAAAAAATTATGGATTTAATTGGATAATATCCAATAAGGAATTTTTTAAATTAGGTACTCTATTGAGAATATGTTGCAGTTAAGGGTAAATAAATAATTTGATCTTGAAAAAACCATAAATAAATCAGTAGCAAAAGAAAAGTAGTTAGGAGCCTTGAACTTTGAACCTTTTTGAATCAGAGAATCTTTGAGGTGCCGTGTAAGTCCTACCAAAGCGTAGTTGCAGGAATCCCTTCTCCATAAGTAATCCGACGTCACCTCATTCATTGAACCGTCAACCTTTTTCCAGTAATTTATAAATACCCCTGAACTATATGCTTTCTAACAATGTCATCCTTTAATTGCAGCGACGGCAATTTTACACAGACAGGTTTGACTAAAAATATTGACTTATACCCGATCATGTTTAAAACAGGTTTGAGTATAATTTTTGGATTAGGTTTTGGATAAGAGCATCGCAAAACTAGACCTGTGAATACCCATTATCATTCATATCTACCTTGTCAATTGAATTTTTAGGGGATGTTTAGGAAGCATTTCAAAAGCTCTCTCTAAAAAAAATTGGATTTTTTTTTCTAAATTGAATTTCTTTTGTGTTTAGATCGTTTTAATGTATTTATGTTAAAAGATATTTTTAAAAAATAAAAAATATTATTTTGATATATTTCTATGTGAAGAATATTTTAAAAAATAACAGCAACTACACTCTCAAATACCCGTTTAAATTTTAATTAAAAAAACAGATAAATAATTTATGCTCTAACTAAATTAAAAAAATATTATAAAAAAAGATGTTTAGGCGATAATACTGTATTTAGAACAACAAGAAAATATGAAATCAAAGTTACTTTTTCAAAAATATTTATAAACTTGGTTAATTTAATGGTGTGATTATTAAAATATATATATATACACACACACACACACATATACATATATAATAAAAAGCAATGACTAGTAAAAAATAAGGGCTTGTTTGTGTTGTGAAAATGCACAATTTGAATATTCTTGATATGTCACGATAATATTATCTAATTACAAATACAAAATCAAACAAAAACAAGATAAATGAGAAAAACAAAACTCAATTATATCCAATAATATTTTAAAAAGTAACAACAACCACACTCTCAAATACCCGTTTAAAGTTTAATTAAAAAAACATATAAATAATTTATGCTGCAACTAAATTAAGAAAAAAATATTTTAAAAAAAGATGTTCAAGTGATAATATGTATTCAGAACAAGAAGAAAATATGAAATCAAAGTCTTTTTTGCAAAAAGGATCTATAAACTTGGTTAATTTAATGATATGATTATTAAAAATATATATAAAAATTAAATAAAAAAATGACTAGTCAAAAATAAAGGCTTGTTTGTGTTGTGAAAATACACAATTTGAATATTCTTGATATGTCACGATAATATTATCTAATAACAAATACAAAATGGAACAAGAACAAGATAAATGAGAAAAACAAAACTCAATTACTAGAAAATCAAACATCAAATGACAATTGAAATTAATAGAATTTTTTAGAAAAAAACCAGACTCGAATCAAAGTTTCAAATTCAAGGCCTAAACATAGGACTAAGATAGCCATGTAAAAAAAAAAAAAAAACAATCAAGGTAAATACGCTAAATTATAAAAGGTGAAACTATAAAAAAAAAATTAAAAAGGTATATAGGGGAAACTTTACTCAATTCTAGTTAACTTTACCAAATCATGACCAGGGATAATATGTGTATGTGTGATTTTACCAAATCATTTTTTTACTGGAATTCTAGTTTCTACATAGGGTTGGAATTGGAAAGAAACAGTCAATAAAATGATAGAAAAAACAAATAGAAATTAGAAGAATGGTAATGAAATCTGGAATAGAAATATAATAAAATAACAAGGGATGAAATTTAAAAATAAAACAAATCAATAAAAAAATAAGAATTGTAAAAATAAATAAGGACCGAATTAGATACAATAATTAAATAAAACCAAATGTCAAGGGGTCAAATTGAAAAATAAATTCAACTTAAAAACAAAACAAATAGTAATTAAAATAATAAAAATCAATATTGGTACAAGTAATGAATGATGACGGGACACGTATAATTTTTAAAGGAATAAGTGTGAAACCTGAGAGATAGAAGAGAGGGGATAAGAAAAAATGGTCCCCGAAGTTAGATCATTGATCTTCCACCAGCATGCACCTAAAACGTTTAAAAAAACCGAGTGCATTTCTGATTGTTTTTTAAAATATTTTTTATTTAAAAATATAATAAAATAATATATTTTTATTTTTAAAAATGTTTTTTTATATCAACATATTAAAATTATTTAAAAAATACTAATTTTTTTAATTTAAAATTAAAATTAAAAATTAAATTTTTTAATTTTTTTTTAAATATTTTTAAAATATAATATCAAAAACCCGATACTAAATTGTCATGGAAAGTTGTATGCGTGACCTGAATACGCCAGCGTGCTGCATGGATGAACCACTATAAATAATATTTTACATCAATTTAGATAACAAAAATAACATTCAGTTGATTATAGCTACAAATTAAGATGAAAATACGAAAATATCATTGGATGCCAACTCATATTTTTTTTAAAATGATAATCTAGATATTTTGTGCATTAAAAAGTGAAAATTCAAAAAAGATTTTAAATGTTAGTTTATTTTTTTCTTTTTAAAATAATTTAGTAATTATATTGTCCTTAAAAAATCTCACATTGATTGTTGCATATATCTTCTATCATCACTATAAATGAACTGTTAACATCGCATTTGATTCATACAAACCTAAAACGACACAATATTTATATAATCCTGCACTTTTATCTGCCCCAATTCGTAATCAAGTCTTCTTAATTGATTTTTGTGAAAAATAAATATAATTATTACACTGTTTTAATTCACAACGCAATAAATCCAGGCATTAAAAACTAAGCACTCTTATTTTATTTTTAATATTCAGCGACGAGGATTGATTGACAATTTGAGAAAATACATCAGTAGAAAACAATTTCTATTGCCGCTATATTACTTTCATTCGATTTTATCCACGTTGATAGCGGTAGTGTGGTAGATACGAAATAAAAGGTGTGTTTGTTTATGTATTCATGCAGTGTTTTTATTATTATTATTATTTTAAACAATTTTTTTTTTTATTTTGATAAGTTGATATTAAAAATAAATTTTAAAAATAAAAAAATATTTTTATATACTTATATAAAACTGCAATTTAAAACACTATATAAAATATGATATATTAAAGATTTTTTTTCTCCAGCACCGGGGAAGACCATATGGTTGAAAACCATGATATTACTTCCTGAGCTTATGAAGACATTATAATGCATGTGTCTGCGGGGGTACAGGACAGAGGAGAGCCGGCAGGAAACCCAGGAGGCGGTGGCGATACCTGACTTGAAAGGAGTAAAAGAAGAAAGAAATGTGAATCCATGCAGGGATGGACAGATGCTTGTTTGCACTCCGGGCAGAGACCAGACAAAATCCCAGGAAAGCACCAATCTGAACACCCGAGTGACCATACACAAGAAAGCAGTCGATCCGGTGAAATTGTGGATAATCCATTAAATTACAAACTTTTTTTTGTTTTGATCTAACTTCTTAACAAACTAACTAATTTCTAACAGTGTTTAACATAAAATCTTAACAAACTAACTGATTTCTAACAATGTTCACACCTCAGCATATCCTTTCAAACCCTTCGTTAAGCTGATTGTTGTAAATATTTAGCTTAATTTTGCAATATCATACATACCCAGTAGTCCTCAAAGATTCTAGAAGGCATCGACTTTTAGTGGCTTAGTCATCATATCTATAATTTAATCATTGTTTGCACAATGAATTAGATCAATAGATCCTGCCTTTGAGAGATTCTTTAAAAAATTATATCGCACATCTATATGCTTGTTGCGTCCATGCATTATTGAGTATTTTAGCAGTTTAATAGTTGAGTTATTATCACAGTTAATATGTATGCATTTCTCATCATCATGACCCAGCTTTGTTAACACCCTCTCTATCCAAATTGCTTGACATGCACAGACAACAACAGCCACAAACTTAACTTTTATGGTTGTTAACATGACAATTGTTTTTTCTTTTAACCCCATAAAACCATAGTTGTTAGTTTCGTTTTGAAACAGCCGAAACGTTTTATTTTAAAATAGTTGAAACGTTTCGTTTTGAAACAGCTGAAATGTTTCGTGCCAGTTTAAAAAGAGAGACAAAACAATGTTGTTTTTATTTTTATTTAAATTTCAGCCCGTTCTGGATTTTTCAACCCAACACCAGCCAAAAAATATCGGCATTACTTTGTATATGCCATTTCATCTACAGGAAAAAAAAATCCATATCTCTTGACTAACTTGACTTTCTTGCTTTTCATCTCCTATTGGACAAATTGTTTGTTTACACACACACACACACATATATATGAACTACAATCAAAATAATAAATATTAAAAATATATATTATAATAAAATAAAATTATTGCATCAACTTTGATTTTATAAAAAAAAAATCAAAATTATATTTATTTATTTTTGCTTTGTTTCATACATATAATCAGTTAATTATATATGAACAGTACAACTTCAAAACGGCATGCTAAAATGCTCTAAAATGGAAACATTCTGTACCAATAGAAAGAACAAATGCCAACCGAAGCGAGACTAATAGTTATGCATGAAACAACATCGCAACTTAATAAAAACATATAACCACTTATGTTTTTTCTGTCTTTCATGTCTCCTGTATAATTACTGTATGTGAATACTAGCAGACCCCATCTCCATCCTTTTTATAGTGCATTCATAGTTCATAATTCCCTTTAGATATCGAAGCACTTTCTTTACAGCTTATAGATGAAGCTATGTTGGTTTAACCATATGTATGCTTATAAGGTTTGTAGAGAACATCATGTCTGGTCTTGTTGTTATGAGGTATATTAGACTTCCCACTAATTACTTGTAATAAGTCTCATCCATAGGAATTCCATCTCTGTCTTTACTGATCTTGTTTCTTGTGACAATTGGACTGCTCACTTGATTGCTCTTCATCATTCCAAATCATTTTAAAAGTTGAAATGCATACTTTTGTTGTCATATAAAGATACCATCATCCATTCACATCACTTCTATACCAAGGAAGAATATCGCATGAGTCCCAAATCAGTCATATTAAACTCTTTTAACATAAAACTCTTGAATTCTAACAACATAAACTTATCATCACCTGTGAAGAGATCATCTAAATATATACTCACAATTATTCTTCTTTTAATGTTGCTTTTCTTTGTGAACAAGGCTTGTTCACTCTCACACTTCTGAAAGCCTTCTTTAATAAAGTATGCTTCAATACAATTAAGTCATGCTTTTAGAGTTTTAACCGATATAGAGCTTTTTGAAGTTTGTAAACCATGTGTTCCTTCCCCCCTCTCATATCCCCTTGGATGTTCAACATAGACATCCTTACTTAAATCACCATGAAGAAAAGCTGACTTAACTTCTAAATGGCCAATTTTCCACCTTTTATGTACTGCTAAAGCAAAGATCATTTTGATTGTGTCACTGGTACAAATACTTCTGCGTAGTCTATGTCATATTCATGTGAATAACCTTTTGTTACTAATCTAGTTTTGTATTTATCAATCTCCCCATGTTTATTATACTTTGTTTTGTATAACTATTTGACACCAATTTTTTGTGCTTTTGCAGGTAATTCAATCAAGGTCCATGTTTTGTTCTTCTCAATAGATGCAATTTCATTGTTCATGACTTGTTTTCACTTTTTTTTCTTTACTACCTCTTCAAAATTGAGTGGATCCTCTACTGCCAACACTTGAGCCATGAAAGCCTCATCTTCACTTAATCCATCACCATTTACAAAGTTCTCCACCCATACTAGAGTACTATTCACTCTTTTATTATTTACATTTTCATATCTTTTCTCATCATAATTGCCCATGTTCCCCTCATCCACGTTCTCAACACCAACATCAACATTACTTGTTTGTGTATTTGCATCAGTTATCACATCTTCTACATTAACATCAACAACGCTTATCTCTCTGGTTTTATCTTTGGCATCATCATTACTTGTCTCCCTTCTTTCTCTACTATTATCTTTGTCTCCATTTTCAACTTGTTTTTCATTTTCACCCTACTTTAAGTCCAATGTTATATGTTCATGATAACTCTCACACCGTTTCCACCCCTTTTCTTCTTCAAATATTATATTTTACTTATCACAATCCTTTTTGCAATGAGATCATATAGTCTATAACTCTTTGTCTCTTCACTAATCCCTAGTAAAACACAAGTAGTGCTTTAATTATCTAGCTTTCCTCTCTTAGCACATGGAACGTGTACATATGTTAGGCATCCAAAGATACAAGAGTGTTCTACTATAGGTTTCATTCTACTCCATGCTTGTGATGTGACATTCTGCACTACTGAAGTTGAGCATCTGCTTAACACATAACATGTCCATGTAATTGTTTTTGCCTAAAATATCTTAGGGATCTTCTTATTTGCTAACATGCTTCGAATCATGTTCATCATAGTTCGATTCTTCCTTTCAGTCACCCTATTTTGTTGGAATATGTATGATGTTGTTAATTGCCATTTGATCTCATACTATATGTAAAATTCATTGAATTCACTTGAAGAGAATTCCTCTCCTCTGTTTGTTCTCAAACACTTAATACCCAGATTTTGAAGCATTACAGTGCTTAACACATAACATGTCCATGTAATTGTTTTTGCCTAAAATATCTTAGGGATCTTCTTATTTGCTAACATGCTTCGAATCATGTTCATCATAGTTCGATTCTTCCTTTCAGTCACCCTATTTTGTTGGAATATGTATGATGTTGTTAATTGCCATTTGATCTCATACTATATGTAAAATTCATTGAATTCACTTGAAGAGAATTCCTCTCCTCTATTTGTTCTCAAACACTTAATACCCAGATTTTGAAGCATTACAGTGCTTCACTCTTCTTTTTTAGTAGATACACCCATGATTTATGACTGTAATCATCAATGAAACATAACATATACCTCTTACCACCACTGAAAATTAGTGAAATAGGTCCAATAAATATCTGTATGAATGAATTCTAATGGTTAAGCTACTCTTCATATAGCCTTCTTTAATATTGCTTCTCTAGGTCATTTCCCTAACATACAATTTATGCATATTTTATATGTGATTTCAATTATGGGAGTCCATACACCATCTTCTTAGACATCAGAGTATGCAACCCTTTATGGCTCAAGTGATCATATATTCTATGCTAGAGGTATGTAAGGTCTTGTGAGTTTGCATGGAGGCACTTTTTTTTTTTTATCTATGTAGCTTTCTTGATGTTACACTTGCAATATGAACATTTTATCTACACTCATTATTGCCTGAATGATCAGATCTCCTTTGGGGTGAAAGATTTTACAAGTCCCTTCTTAAATTAATATTACTAAGCCATTTTCTTACAATTGTCCTAAACTTAGAAAATTATTACTCTGTTATGGAACACAATAGACATCCTTAATCACATATCGTACGCCATTCCATGAAAGCTTTATAATTCCCTTTCCGACAACACTCATTCTATTATTATTTCCCAACTTAACTGAATGATGAAAGTTGTCATCTAAATAGGTGAACATACCTTAATCTTCACACATGTGATTAGAGCATCTAGAGTCCAGGAACCAAGCATTAAGAGTCTAGGAACCAAGCATCAATTCATGTTCCTTTTGGCAAATCAATATGTGTCTAGAGCAATATTTTATCATCTTCCTTCAACTCTTCATAATATGCATCTCTACTTAAATCAACACATTTATACTGAAAGTGTCCAATCTTGTGACATTTGAAACACTCTATTGTGGCTTTGCTAAATGATTGTGATGTTCTCCTATAACTTATTCCTCTGAAACTTATCCTTCCCCTACCTTTTCTTTCAAATCTCTCATTATATACTCTCAGCACTTAATCCTTTCCTCTAACCTTTCTGAATTTCTATTCATGTACAATTAGGGAACTTTGCACCTCATCCATTACAAGACTGTTAACATCATTTGACTCTTCAATTGAACATACAATGTAATTGATGTTTTCAGTAAGTGTTCGCAAGATCTTCTCAACAATCTTTACATTAAGCATGTCTTCTCCTAAATTCCTCATGTCATTTGCTATCAATAATACTCTAGCAAAGTAATCGGTCTCTGATTCTCCTTTTCTCATTTCCAGTACTTTAAAATGCATTCGAAGAATTTGAAGTGGAACACGTTGTACCCTTGCATTTCATTAATACTTAACCTTTATTGAGTCCCATAACTATTTGGTTGTCTCCTTCTATATAATTGATTTTAGAATGGTCTTGTCAATTACTTGAAATAAATAGTTTTTAAGTTTTAGATCTTTCAATTTTGTCTCCTCCAAAGTCTTTTTTTCGTCAAAGACAGAGTTTCTCTTGATATTGGTTCTGCATATTTCAACCACACTCTAGTACTCCTTTGATCTCAAAAGTTGTTAATAAACATGCTTCAATGTTCATAATCTCCATCAAACTTTGGAGTTCATGGTTGTGCAAAAGGACTTGAATTTGTCATTTTATTTCCTTCTTAACTATAATACCAATTTGTAAGGTGTAGGTCTACTTTTGTGAGGGATGTATTTTGCAAATATGGAGAGTTCTAGCATTGGGTCTTGTGGAAAGAAGAATTGCAGTAATGGATCTTAAGGATTGAGAGCTAATTTCAACATATCTGCTAATGGCAAGTCTTTGTATCTAAAACCACCCTTTATTGATTGATTATAATGGCTTTTGTAACCAATCCTTTGTAACTAATTCTAGAATTCATACGAAATTGACTTATTAACAAACTAATTGATTTCTAACAATGTCAACACCTCACATATCCTTTCATCATCATCCTTGATTATTTATTAATTTGATTGGGGATTGAAATTCTCAATGAACATAAATCTAGGATTTCATGGATCATGAATTCAAATAAATTAACTCAGTTTACTTTGTGTTTCATATTATTAAATCTAGAATTGTATTTTTTTTAATATTAATAAATTAATAAATCTTATTAAACCCAATAAACTTGATGATGATTGTCTCAATTTCTTTTTCATAAGAACCTGGCATCACCTTAACTTTTTTATTTTTTGCATTTGAAAAATATTGATCCGACTAATGGTTCAGTGCCAACCACCAATATAGATTTACTAGAATCACTTTTACCATTTTTTTTCATTTTTGCCCTTCATTTTTTCTCATTAAAATTATATTTTCTAATTTGTTGTTAAATGGGTTCTGTGAGGTTGATCATGGTTAGTTTAAATCAATATACACCATTTTAATACATTTTAAAAAATATATCTTCAAACATGTTATCATTGAAATATTTTATAAATATTTCATTCAGCATACAAGCATGCATGTTATCATTTAAATATTTTTAAAATATTTCGTTCAGTATACATCATTTTTTTTTTTATTCCCTGATGTTTTTATATTTTGCTCAAGGCTGGAAAAACATGATCCAACCCGAGGCAGGTAAAAAAAAACTTATAGCCCCTGAACAATGAGCCGTCTCGAGGGACCACCATATATATCAATATACAGATGCATTTGACATTACTGGAGTTCCGGGTGCCTTGGGCAGGGGCATCATCACAATCCGCAGCTTTGTTTTCCGACTCCAAGTTTACAAAACAAATTTACCACGCGAAAGCAGTTGCGTAACATCTGGCCAAGATAAACTAGCAACTATGTTGGTGAAAATAAACTAAGTACCTGTGCTGGTGAACAGAGTTATGGTAATAAAATCATAACCTCCCCACAATGTGTCAAAATATCGGAACTGTCTATCGAATATGAGGAAATATTAGCCAAACAGTGATATTTCTTGCATTCGAGGGAGAGAAAAGAGTCTATCAACTGAACGCAGCAGTCAAAACTTAAGTCATTTTGCATCCGAAAATATCTAGCACAATATTCATATTTGGAACAATGTTGAAGGGTAGGGCGAGATGTGGAAGGAAGAAGAGCTCCAAAACGGATTATCATGGAATCTAAACGATCTAGTTTTACAAGTAAAGTTTTAAGATCACAAGTCCTGGGCATCAACAGTTGTCACCTGTTGCCACTCCCCATCTACAGCTTCTTTCCACAATGTTACATTGCTGTTCCCGTCAGCAACAGCCAGTATGTTTCCAGTTAGTGACCACGAGACCCTCCAAACAGGGGCCTTGAAATCATGCAAAACCTTACCTTCCCATTGATCACCTTCCTTTGCCACAGTCCATATAATAACCTTCCCATCCTGCGAGGCACTAGCAATAGTAGATTTTGGAAGGCCCAAGTTGGGTGCCCAAGCAACATCCCTCACCCAGTCAGCATGCATATTTAGAGCTGGAAAGCAATCCAGCTTCCAATTGCCATTATACAGTTTCCACACTTTGACGGTATTATCACAACCACCTGAGCATATTCGCTGAGCAGGGTCAAGCAAACCAGAACCAACAAGGGCACCAGGTCCCGTGGATTGGGCCCATGAAACAGAAGTTACACCAGCAGGGTGAGCTTGATCAATCCTCGATGTGTCCCAATTGCCATCAGCTCGTGCAGTAAAAACAGATATATTCCCATCAGATGAACCGCACGCCAAACAAAGGCCCAGTTCATGAGGTGCCCAAGCAATAGAATTGACAGATGATTTGTGATCGTCAAAAACATGCGCTTGGATCCAATCATTCAGATTACCCTCCTTCCAAATTATGACTCGCCCATCATAAGAACATGAAGCAAGCAACGAGCCAAATTTCGGGTGAGCCCAAGCTACTTGCCAAACTGGGCCTTGGTGCCCGTTCAGATTTGCAAGATGCTGAGAAGAATTGTTGTTCACCCCAACTATCTTGATTGAATGATCCGATGATGCAGTTGCAATCCGCTTTCCATAGTAATCCATCGCAACATCATGGACAATGTCCTCGTGGCCAGTTTCAATTTTCTGAGAAGGCATTCTGTAATCAAAACGGTTCTTTTCTCTTAAAAAAAAAAAAAAAAAAAACCAAAACCAAAACCAAAAAAGTTAAAACAAGAATTTGCCGTCTGTTGCCCAGAAAATGAAAGCCGAATAATTTCACAAGAAAATAAGTGAGTATAAGCACAACCCACTTTGGGGGGAATTCACAGCAAAGAAACAGAAGAAGAAGAAGAAGAAGAAATTCAAATCCCTGCTAATTCACTATAGAAACTAAGCAAAACTGATCACCTTTTGAGCAAGTTAAAATGACAAAAAACCTTATAATAGCAAAAAGGCATTCAATCCAGAGCCTCCAAATTCAAAATCACCAACATCACATTACATAAACCCTAATCTTAAAAATAGATTTGCAGAGGACAAGAATTCACAATAAAACCGTTAATAGAACGGATGCTCTTTAGCTGAATTGCTATGAAAAACAGATGAATGAATTGAAGGATTGATTAGGTCTGAGCCAACAATTATGAGCCGCATGATACATAAGCAAATCCAATTGTATGTTCGAGATTCAACAGACCTGTGGATGATCGATCTCAAAACGATGCCTTTAGTGGGGGATAAAAGGAGAACAAAAGTAGCTGTGTCTGTCACTTCACTTGAACGAACGCCCAAATAACATATTTCGGCTTTCAGGCTTCGGTGCATGACTCTGTAAAAAATCATTCGATCAAATTTACCCTACATTCGTTAGGCTCAGTTTAACTACACACACACACACCCTACCTCGTGATGGGCGACATCATAATTTTTCTATAGCATTTTTTTTTAACATAAAAAATATTAATTATATATTTTTTTATTATAATATAAATTTAGTCAAAATAATAAATATGTACAACATCACCCTGAAGTGTAAGTTTTTTATAAAATATATAAATTTTAAATTGATATAAATTTATCTATTTAATAAGTTTTAATAAAATAACCAACATAAAATTATCATATTGATTAAAAAAATAAGAAAAATCTGATATTTGAATTATTAAATTCATAATGTTAAGATTAGTTCATTTTATAATTCAATTTAAATCATATTTAAAAATAAAATATAAATTGTGAGAAAGTAGTTAATTTTTTATCCATAAAAAGATGAAAACATAAATTGAAAATTTATCCCTACGTTATCATCGTTTTCATTACAATAACAATAAAAATTATTATCAACATTACTGCTCAAATAATTAAAATCATTAAATTACCTCAAAAAAAAATAATCACTAAAATTATTATCATTATTGCACAAAATATTAATTAATTCAAAGACTAAAAAAAGCTTAAAAAATTTAATAGCAAACAAATAAAATAAATGATAAAAAATAAACAAAAATTATCAACTGAAAAAAAATATAAATTTTAAATTGATATAAATTTATCTATTTAATAAGTTTTAATAAAATAACCAACATAAAATTATCATATTGATTAAAAAAATAAGAAAAATCTGATATTTGAATTATTAAATTCATAATGTTAAGATTAGTTCATTTTATAATTCAATTTAAATCATATTTAAAAATAATATATAAATTATGAGAAAGTAGTTAATTTTCCATCCACAAAAAGATGAAAATATAAATTAAAAATTTATCCCTACATTATCATCATTTTCATTAATAATCAAATAATTAAAATCATTAAATTACCTCAAAAAAATAATCACTAAAATTATCATCATTATTGCATAAAATATTAATTAATTCAAAGACTAGAAAAAGCTTAAAAACTTTAACAGCAAACAAATAAAATAAATGATAAAAAATAAATAAAAATTATCAACTGAAAAAAATCATTTGACTTGAAAAAAAAAACTAAAAGAAATAACAAAGAGGAAAAAAAATATTAATTTTCAAATTATAATAAACACAAACTAAAATTTAAGAACTAAATTTTTCAAATAAAAAATTACCTCAACAAAAGAGAAAATAATAAAAATTATTTTTTTACTCCGTGAAAAATAAAACTCAATAACATTAACAAAAAAGTAAGAAATATTAAAAAAATATATTAGAAAAAAATCATTTCACTTAAAAATAATAATATAAAAATAATAAAAACTCCAAAAGAAAGAACAAAGAAAAAAAAAATATCCAATGCAACCCTCTGCATTCTTAATTTGTTCATGATCACACCTGCCATTGAAATTGAACTTCAAAATCACACCAAACCCAGAAAAGAATAAAATCTCTACAACCCAATTTCATAAATCCACAAACCTATAAAATTCAGCATCAAAAACCCAAAAGATAAAGCCTTTTTACACCATAAAAACACACCTTTCAATCATAAGCCTATTAGCTGCCTGAAGAGACTAAGATTTCCCGAGTCTTTTCAGCTCTGCCAAAACACACCTACAACCCCAAATAAAATCAAAGATGAAAAGTATATGGACAAGAATGAAAACTAAATATATTATCAATTTCAATCAAAACCGTCCACCTATTTTATTATTATTATTATTATAAGAAAAAAGGGGGGAAGTTAAACCGTCCACCCGCTCTTCTTCATACATAGTGTGAGGTCAAGCATCACTCCATAAGAAAGAATACACAACGAGGAATCGACATATAGGTTGGACTGTCATTTTCCTCCACTTGAATAGGCCTCGCGTGCCACCCGAAGAGGGCATGAGGGCAAAGATTGTCGTCCGCGTGTACCATAAGCATTGATAGCAGTCACAGAAAAATAATAAACAAATGTGGTTAATTACCGGGCTGCCCTTATATCCAAGTCATCAATTTTATCTTATTAGAAGTTATATCTGTATTTAATCATTTTAAAAAATATATGAAATTTTTGTGGCACCCCTCCGGCTCAAAGATGATTTTTATCTTTTTTTAGGGATATAATGATTACTTTACCAAGTAAAATATATATATATATATATATATATATATATATATATATATATATATATAAATTCAATACACTAATGTCCTGAACCGGACTGAAAAAAATACAATTACCACAGTACCACTCTAGCCCTATTTTTATTTTTATTTTTAGGGACAAAACCATTATTTTACTGTGCAGAATCGGAAAAAATCAGTAAACTGACGAACCCAACAAACTGGCCCGAAAATTGAGCAATATATTATAATCCACAATGATTTATCTTACAAGCTATAGTGATTAGATCATAATCTCTTTTAGTATATGGTATAATATACATATATTAGCGTGGATTCCAACGGTAAAATTACTATTTTATCCATCAAAGCTGACAACAAAACCCAAAATAGCAAGGGGTATTTTTTTTTCTTCACATATTTGTGCATGATGAAATTATGAAAATATCCTCGTAAAAGACAAAAATGAAGGCTAAAATCATTTTTTTTTGTTATCACTAGGTCCAGGGATGTATAGATAATTTTTTATTTTTTATTATTTCTCTTCGAAAACACCATAAATGCTTCGCACAGACGCATCTACAGTGTTTCATGTGCACATGCTTTTCAGACAGCGCATGCAGTGTCGTTAGGCAATCGAAACTACCCTTTCATTGTGTTACCTGGTGCACCATCATGTCCCCATCCTCCCAGTGAGGTGAGTGTCGTGTTAAAGTGATTGGTGAATTGCCGGTGAATAGTTTTTAGTTTTTTCTCTCCTACGCGCTGGAAAATACATGCAAGTCCTTAATATTTGTCCTTGTTGCATTTTAGTCTATGTTCTTTTGATTTTTATTTCTTCAATGGAAATTTTGTTTGTTTACTATTATGCTCTTCAATTGAAACTAATTATATATGCTGGTTTTTATTTTAGCTCTTATTCTTTTGATTTTTTTGTTTTTTGTTCTCTTAATTTTTTCAGTATGCAAGTTTTAATTTATTTTAATTTTGTCATCCAAATAAAACTAGTCATATATATTCATTTCATTTCGGACATTATTCTTTTAATTATTTAACAAAATTACACTGTAATTTTTTTAAAATACATTTATATGTTTAGGTTCCAAGATTTTTATTTGTTTTAATTTTGCCTTTCGATTGGAATAAATTATATATTTTATTTTTCATTTCGGTACTTAATTTTTAATTTTTAATGTTTTAGAGTTTTATGGCTGAGCAATTTCATTTTCCTTGTCTTGCACGTTTTAAAAAATGTATTTCATGTCACTGTTAATTTCTACTAAAGAGACAGTCAAAGGGAAAACTGGAGGTTTATTTACAATTGAATCTAATGAGATGAAATTGACAAAATGTGATAGGTATAGGGTTAATTTGATGAGATTAGTTTTAAAGTGGCTTCTTTGCCTAAAACTCAGCACAAATTAGAGAGAGATGGGCCGCGAGAGAGACAAATGGGCCGCACGAAAACCCGCTGTGCTAGATTTGTTTGGATTTATGGGTGGGTTTTGACCCTGGTCATGTTGGGCTTATTTATTAATTTATTCAACACTAGAATCGTGACTTGTTATTGATGCGGGTATTTCGGTTTTGTGGTAGGTCTTGTGCCTTAAATTAATACCAAAAAAACAGCTGATTGGTAAATTAAAGTTGAAATTGATATTTAAAATTAAAAACTTTGTCGCCAACAGCTTTGAATTTCAATAAAACTACAAATGAATCAAAAATCAATTGCCAAGAAGCTTTCCAAAAAAGTGTGAATGCTGGTGAAGAAATAATAATATAAAAGTTTCGAAAATAAAATACATATTTCCAGTAAACTTATAGCTGTTTGAAAATATCGATTTATTTTTTTTCTTTCACCATGTCTGCTTTTGTTATTATTACAAGTCATTAGCTTGCGCTCCACTTCAGTGATAAAATTTATTTTTGTTTTAATATATATAGTTATTTTTTTTTTATCTATTTTTTAATTTAGTTTTGATCCCTTTATTTTTTCGGTCGTTTTGAGATATTTTTTATTATTTTTATTTATATTTATACTCTTAATTTTAATCCAAAATAATATATATTTATTATTTTAAAACCTTTTCAACCGTAAAACACCAATATAATTTATTACTTAGTTAATTGTTTTTAGGATGGAATAGATGTGATGGTGACTTGTGTCTTCATCAAAGGGAACTTGAGAAACCTTTACAGCATGATTATTAAAAGTGAGTTCATTCGTAAAATTGTATGATTTTACGAGTCAATTTAATTTATTTTTATATTAAAAACAACATGCGTTAAAAAACAAGGATATATATATATCAATAATATTAACTTAAAATCACTCTTAAAATTTATATTTAAATAAAAAATACTATTTTTTTATTTTTTTCTTTAATTTTTTTTATATTTTTAAATTATTTTTATGCCCTGTTATCAAAATAATTTGTTGGAGTTGGAGCTAGTACCAATATCGGTGTTGATATCAGTATTAATACTGATAATCCTTTCAATAATAATGTTTTTGATGAATGATGAAAAATAACGAGGAAAATGATGATCATAAGACTGATTTTAATTTATATAGCACACCAACAAAATATTTATTTTAAATTTATTAGTTTTTACCTAATGAAATTTCATGGACATAATTGTTTTGTAATGTATTTTTAAATTATTTTGAATCATGTATAAATCTTAACTAATGAAGTTTTATGGCCATAATTATGTTGTATTGCATTAAAAAATATTTTACTTATGATTTTATGATTTTTCTACCTATACGATTTTAACTGTGATTTTATGATTTTGTACGGAAAAATTCAGGTATAATTTTATGATCCGATCTTACGATCCGAGTTTTTGAAACCCTTTCCGTGTCGTGTCAAAATCGTGATTTTGACAACCATGCTTCACAGCATAAACATGGACCATACCCGAGGCCCATTTAGGGCCCAACAGTCATGTTCATTCAAAACACAGTGTTGCTGCAGCTAACTGGCCGGCCCACGAGATCAGGTGAAATATCCTCGCTCGCGAGTCTTCTTGGAGACAAACCGAAAGAAGTGTGTATTGATTCACAAACTAGAGAGTGGGCATGACCGAGATGTTTCATCGTGTGATCTTGACAATGCTGACCTCTTCAAATTTCAAAATGTTGTTCTGCCAGAATTTTCAATGTCTTAAAACGTGTTTTAGGTGTTTAAGGATGTTGTAGTAATTGTTTTTTAAAGTATTTTTCACTTTAAAATAAATTAAAAAAATATTATTAATAATAGTATTTTAAAAAATCAAACTTAAACTATCATGATAAAAACTTTGCTTCACAAATAAAAGAAAAGGATAGGTAGCCTACAAAAATAAAATATTTATTCCAAGGAAAGGGAGACAATGGACAGTGAAGTCTTGGGAATAAAATCCGATGCTTACCGGTGGATGAGATGCATGCATACAAAGTAATTCAACTACGACGGGTTGCGCCTGTTTTGGACCCTGGCCACCGTGGTTCCGCGCCGAGAGGAGGTTTTCCATCGGCCGGTGGAATAGACGCGCGGCGTCCGCAATTTGAGGACGATGACTAGCTTTGAGAGGTGGCGGCTTCTTTTTGCTATCTAAAGGGAAGGACCCTTGAATCTGTCAACTTTTGACTTGACTGTCTACTTTTCATGACCAGGGGCTCTCTTGCTGTTAAATACAGAACAGCCACCCACCCACTCCTTTACCGTTTGATTTGTCGCCCTTTTATTTTCAATGTTCAAAAGGCACTCAAATGTGTATATAATAATTCACATCGACAAAAGGTATTATTTATTATGAATGAATGTATTCGATGGATTGTTTAAATTTTGATAAGAAAAATATAATTTTGATGTCCGAAATTAATAAGCTTCATGGATCCCATTTGTTAAGATTATAGCCTATTTGTTTTTATGTTTTAAAAATATATAAATTGATTTTTTTTATGTTTTAAATCATATTAATATTAAAAAAATTCTTAAAAAAATTATTACAGTATATTTTTTAATAAAAAATATTTTAAAAAAATAACAATACTATAATGTCCATTCAAGCACTCAAATCTTTTCATAACTTGAGACTATTAAGCATTGACAAAAGCAGCAGCGAAGTTGAGAAATAATCAACGCGGTCAATCTTTGTATCCATTCAAGTCTTCTATTTTTGAGAATAATTATATAGCCAAATCTGAAATCTCATGTTCACGCCTCCATAACTTGACAAGGAAAAGGTAGCCCACTAGCTAGCTATAAATTCCACAAGTTTCTCCAACAAAACCAAGACAGAAAAACATAAGTAAATTACACCAAGATCCCACTTTACAGTTTCTGTGTCTGTTCTCGATCCCAAACCATGGTGCTCTCAAAAATCGCTTCGCAGTCCGATGTCTCTATGCACTCTACATTCGCCTCCCGCTACGTCCGAGAGTCCCTTCCAAGGTATATATAGCTAGCACACAGCACAGTCAGCTAATCTTTTGCTTTTTATATATATATAATCTTGCGAGCTGGAATGTATATGTGCTGATATATGCTGGCCGTGGATACATTATAATATGTGCAGGTACAAGATGCCGGAGAACTCGATACCAAAGGAGGCGGCGTTCCAGATCATAAACGATGAGCTTATGCTTGATGGGAAGCCAAGGCTGAACCTGGCATCTTTTGTCACTACTTGGATGGAGCCTGAATGTGATAAGCTTATTATGGACTCCATCAACAAAAACTATGTTGACATGGACGAGTACCCCGTCACAACTGAGCTTCAGGTCTCCCCACTCTCTCTCTTTTTAAAATGAACATAGATGTATCTGGTGCATTCATGAGCTCTGTGCAGATTCTCCTTTTAGCACCTGATGCCTTCCGGTAGAATTAGAAAGTTCATGCATACGATGCGTTATTTTTTTTTTTTTCATTTTCTTTGACTATCGAAGTCAGAAAGCTGAACATTTGACTTTCAGCTGAAGGGCCTCCCAGTCCTATGGTGCTTAGTTTGGTCAATATCGTATCAGTTAATAAGCATGGAAGTAGTCATTAGACCTGGTATTTCTACTCGCAGAAGATACGCAACAAAAGCTTTGGAAGAATTTTTAACAGACCTGGTCTATTTATATAAACTCAATATATGAGTAATTTTGACAAATTAAATTAATTGATCAATTAAGCGCTTCAATCAAACGAGTTTCTCTTTTTTATATCAGTCAACCAGGCATTTTTTTAAGCAAAATTGTGGGTTTGGACAAGTCAAAATATGTCTTTAATTAGTAGTATTCATTCGATTGTCTAACACTAAATTACTTGATATTTTCGTGCAGAATCGTTGCGTGAATATCATAGCACACCTATTCAATGCTCCACTGGGGGAATCCGAGGCTGCAGTTGGTGTAGGTACTGTAGGTTCATCGGAGGCAATAATGCTGGCAGGGCTTGCATTCAAGAGAAAGTGGCAGAATAAGCGCAAGGCCGAAGGGAAACCTTGTGACAAGCCTAACATTGTCACCGGTGCCAATGTTCAGGTATAGCCCTTGCACCAACCCCCTAACATCATTTTTCTCATTTTTTATAATGATTACTAGCAGTGAGATAAAAAAGATCAAATCAAAAGTATTTGTAATAAAGAGGAAGGCCCATTACATTGAGCTGGAATAGAACATGAAAGCAAAAGAAATATGAAAATAGCAGTCTATTAGTCCGTCCATGTAAATGGAGATACAAAATCTTTTCCCTTGACGTGCAATATATTCAAGATTATATATTCTTGACGAGAAAATGAAGTTTCTGTAGAAGGAAGGAGATTTTAGTTTTTAATCTGTACATTTATGCATGTAGGTTTGCTGGGAGAAATTTGCAAGGTACTTTGAGGTAGAGCTTAAGGAAGTGAAGCTGAGCGAGGACTACTATGTAATGGACCCTGTGAAAGCCGTGGAAATGGTGGATGAGAACACAATCTGTGTTGCAGCCATATTGGGCTCTACACTCAATGGAGAATTTGAAGATGTCAAGCTTTTAAACGATCTTTTGGTTGAGAAGAACAAAATCACTGGGTAATTATCGCTAGCCCACATTAATCATGCATCTAGCTCATTAGGTTGAAGTATAGTACCATACACGGCCTGTGTGTGATCCTGTATGTATAGAGTATGTAATTTGATGATTTCTTAATTTTATGTTTGGCAGGTGGGATACCCCTATTCATGTCGATGCAGCTAGCGGCGGATTTATTGCACCATTCCTGTGGCCAGACCTTGAATGGGATTTCAGACTCCCATTAGTGAAGAGCATTAATGTTAGTGGCCACAAATATGGCCTTGTCTATGCCGGAGTTGGGTGGGTCATATGGAGGAGCAAGGAGGACTTGCCAGAAGAACTCATTTTCCACATAAACTACCTTGGAACGGATCAACCCACTTTCACTCTTAACTTCTCGAAAGGTGATTAAACATTTAATTCGAGTATTAATTAATGTAAGGCATCTTAACCTCCTTACCTAGTCTAACATGGAATACTAATACTTTTCAATTTCAGGCTCTAGTCAAATTATCGCCCAGTACTACCAACTAATCCGCTTGGGATATGAGGTGAGAGATATAATAAAATAATGAATCCATCTCTCTACTGATACGTTATTTTCACCAAGAAAAATAAAAAAAACTAAAATTTTCTGCTCACCAGGGATACCGAAATGTGATGGAGAATTGCCATGAAAATGCTATGATGCTGAAAGAAGGACTGGAGAAAACAGGGCGCTTTAAGATTGTATCAAAGGACATTGGAGTACCTGTTGTGGCCTTTTCACTCAAGGACAAAAACTGGGGGCACGACGAGTTTGAAATCGCAGAAACGCTACGTCGATTCGGCTGGATTGTGCCAGCCTACACCATGCCAGCAGATGCTAAGCACATCACCGTGCTTCGTGTTGTTATCAGAGAAGATTTCTCCCGCACCCTTGCTGAGCGACTTGTGAATGACATAACCAGGGTTTTGCACGAGCTTGATTCACTACCTGCAAAACTCTCAGCTAAAATATCTATCAGGATTGAAGAGAATGGAAAGATTAATGGCACCAAGGAAGGAAAGAATGGCACCACAGTGGTCAAGAAAACAGCCACTGAAACGCAAAGGGAAATCACTACTTACTGGAAAAACTTTGTCACGGCCAAGAAATCCAGCAGAAATAAAATCTGTTAGAGCTGCTTAGCTGCTGCTACTAAGCTGCAATCTTGATTAGAAGAGAACCCTTCCAATTTTTTTGTTTTTTTTAATGTTTTGTCATTACAAGTTTGTTTGTCTAGATCTGCTGTCCTTTTTCTAGCTTTGCATTTTTCCTCAGAGATTTTGTAAACCTTGCTCTAATTTAACTACATAATTGCATTCACATTTGATCCGTCGAATTACTTCGATTTCGATTTTATATTTTTATATTTTTTTTTATATATATATTTTTTGTTTTGTGGACAGAAAACAAAAAAGTATTAGAAGAAGAAGAAAATCTTTTCTTGGTTGGGTGGTGAAACTCTAAGATGGGCTGATGAACAAGGAGGGTATTGCGGCCGTTTGCTTTTTTGAGTTTTTTTGTTTTGGGCTGCATGCGGTTTTCCTTGGTTGATAGAGGCCGTGAGCCCAATATTTGAGAATAGTTTTATATTTAAACGGGATATATATTGGTTTTCGTTGATTGACAAAGGGGAGTGGCTCAGCAGAAGCACTGATATGCACAGAAGCTCAGAGAGCTCTAACCAGATCAAGAAAAGAGCCCAAAACAGAAGAAATACAGATCAAGCCCAGCCCATAAAAGTAAACCCTGGAAAGCCGTGGAGAAATCTGTGTGACTTTCATAAATCATGCATGAGGAAATTATTTCTTTAATGCTGAACTTCATTTCTTGAATATTAGCTCTTACGCTGGAGCTAAAGCTTTTATAATTTTGATGTACTAAATGCAATTCCTAATGTTAAAAAAAAAAAAAAAGTTTACTGCGGTACTTCCGATCATGCTAAATTCTGATGATGATGATTCTCAAGCCTAAACTCTCACGTTCACACTATTTTGCATCTAACAGCCCAATCAAGTTTTTTCATTCATGGAAAGAGGAGAAAATGCTCGGAGGAGAAAAAATAAGGACCCTCGTACTTTATAAATTCAAGTTAACGAGTTGATAGATTCATGTTTTTAACTTAAATTTAAAATTTATTGTATAAATTACAAGTTATTTATCATCGTACATGATATTTTTGTAGACTTGAGAAGCTATTGTTTCTCAGTGGAAATGAATTAAATGATTACATGTTGAAGGCACACGACACCACATTCTTCTTCCGCGTATCCACAACCACCCCACTAAAAAAGGCATGTATTATTATTAGTATTATTATTATTATTTTGTTTCCTTCTGTATTCGTGGTGCCTATTAATATGAGATACATGTTTGGGGATGCATGTAGCAAAATTCGAGTAAAACTGCGTTCTTCAAGTGTAGAAACAATGAGCTGTGACATGAGAGCTTGGGTCGTGACTGTGCTGCTTGTTTTGGTAGCTTCAAATGTTTTTATATGTGATGTCTATGCGGGCGGAGAGTGCGGGAAGACACCGATTAGGTCAGCAGCTGCGAGCTTGAGCCCATGCTTGGGAGCGGCAGGGAATGCAAGGGCGGCTGTGCCACCAACTTGCTGCTCCAAAGTTGCTGCCTTGATCAAGACAGCTCCAAAATGCCTGTGTGCTATTATGCTGTCACCTCTGGCAAAGCAAGCTGGAATCAAACCAGGAATTGCTCTCACCATTCCAAAGCGTTGCAACATCAAAAACAGACAAGCTGGAAAGAAGTGTGGAAGTAAGTGATTGCATTTCCAATTCGTTTCACCCTGTTTACAGTTTTAAAATATTTTTGATGAAAACTTCAAAATAGTCCGCCATGTTTATAAAAAGAACACTTCCTGCAGAAAATCAAGAGCAGGGTTTTCTGCTCCCCCCCCCCCCACCCGGTTTTTGATTTGATTATATTAGAAACCACAATAGAAACCCTACTAACAGCTTCATGAACTAAGTAGCCAACACTTGATTTGGAATTGATCTTAATTGTTCTGAAATTTCCTGAAAGAAGAGAATATAAATTCAGTCACGAGTTTGATTAGAGACTCGTTTTAATGCAGTCGCTGCACATACCGCCTTGCAAGTCATTGTTGTTTGATCCGTACTCGCCAAATGGGAGTGGGATTAGTAAAACTGGCATGAAATAAATATAAAGTTCTTAAGATGGCATGCGTTTTAGAAAGGCCCGTTGCTCGATTCCTATCGTGGGCTTTGCGCAGCAGTAGGGTCACTAGAAAACCCAGAAATCCAAACCATGACAGGTAACAGCTTCTCTTGCTATTGTCTCGTTGCAGAGTACACGCTCCCATGAGCATAGACGGCAGGGAAACAGCAAACTACACGTAAGAAGAGCAGAGAGAGTGTCCTGATAAGAGCTGCCGTTGAGGGCCAGGTCCTGCTATATAATCAATGGCCCGTTAAAATTAAAGGCGGCAGCAGCAGTATATTTTTTTTTTTGTAGCTTCATATTTGTGCTTTCACCTGATGCAGTTGGAGTTTGTCTTCCATATGCTACCAGAATCTACTAGCCTTTTATTTCCTCTACCCCTTTGAGTTTTGCTTTATCGAACTATTTCAAAATATTTAATTTTATATTGTCACTTATTTAAATTGGTTGCACATTTTCCTTTGTTTTTTTTATTAACATGAATGTCCAAAGTAGTTCATGTGTACCTTGATTAGTTTCACGAATCCTGAAATTAATAACTATATAAATTTCTAATAACCATCATATTAGAAACCACACTAATCAAACTTAAAATCAGGGTAAAAATAAACTTTGTCACATGTTTTAATATTTTACGGGAGATGATAGTTTGATTTTAGATAATAAGTTTATGAATGGTGTGTGATTCATTTGTACACTATTTTTTTTTTGTTAGTTTAGATATATGTTCTAAATTAAAGGCCCTGGAAGATTTTACCACAAGCTAAAATATATTAGATATAAGTTGTAACCTAGTGTAAGTTCACAAAACATAAATGTCAATTTTGAATCTTTTTAATAAATTAATATATATATTTTTTTTAAATACTACCAAGTTTTTATTAGTGAGTTTGACCTTGACTGTCACAGCCCAATGTTCTAGCCTACATAATGCTAAAATTAATGATTTTGAGATAATTATTAAATATTTGTTTAGAAATATGAATAAAGTTGTTTTTTAAGTATTTTTTTGTTCAGAAATATATTAAAATATTTTAATTTTTTACAAGTTATTTTTTATATCAATACATTAAAATAATTTAAAAACATCAAATAATTGATTTAAAACAAGAAAAAAATATTTTTAAAAAACTGTTTTTTCCTTCGCACACACCCCTCCTTAGCCATTTGCTGCATCCGTTCCTAACTCCATTCCTAAACAACAATCAACTATTTTCAATATCCATTACCATACAAATTCACAACCAAAATGTAAAAAAAATAATCGTTTTTTTTCCTTGACGTGGATTATTCTATCTGGTTATACTGTATTATTCATTATAGTATATTACCAGTTAAATAATAATATAAATTATATTTTAGAGTATTACTGATAAGTTTAAATTTTTAGGTGAAATGGTTCTTTAATATGATATCAGAGCTTGGTTGACCTAGTGGTCACGAGTTCGAATCTCATCCCCTCCATTGTATTCGATAAAAATCAAGCACAAGGTAATGTGTGCTTGTGCAAGTTTCAAGGCTAAAAAATTTTAACTTAAAGAAATATATTAAAAAATAATAAAAATTATACTCTAAAACCTCACTTATAAACTTAAATTTATAAATAAAATTATCCCTTAACATTACCGAATCCAAGCAAATTCCATTATGAGATAGCAAACACAGCCCTGACAGCAACAAAACAATCAGCACCCAACAAGTTCGACGAGAACAAAAATAACCAAAGGGCCCATGTAAGAAAGAGGTGAAATCTAGCTATAAATGGGCCTAACCTTCAACTATACAGATTAGACTTATGGAGGCACTGACAGCCTTGCAACCTCAACCGCGGCCCAATATCAATTTTAGACCTTCGACGCCAAACACCATGAAAAGTATCTCTCACACACCACACCATGAAACCAGCCTACTCTGCTGAGTTTTCTCGCTGTTTTTATTTGTTTAACCGTAGGATATTGTCGGGCCAGTTTTAATATCATAATCAGATATATTTTTATTTGAAAATATTTTTTAATATGTTACATCAAAAATAAACTTTAAAAAATAATTACGATATCTATGCGATTCAGACGTCTCTTATTTAGAGAAGTAATATAATTTTATTGAATAGTGTATATATATAAAAAAATCATCAAGAAAAGTCAATATTATTTTAATATTTATTATATTGCTATAACTATTTATTAATAATAATGAAGTACAATCAAATTACTTTTTTAGTTTTTTTAATCTATTCAATTAAAAAAATATTATTTTAGCTCTTTAATATATATTTTTCTGTTATACTAGTAAAAAATAAATGTAATATTTGATCTTTGTGCTCTTACACCCGTGGATAATAAGAATGTACTTGGCAGTGGTAATTCGAACTTACGCTGCCGTTTATCAAACGTCAATCGAATAAAAAGACACATCACCAACTTCGACAAAGTTAAAACGCATCAAATCAATCAAACCCGGTAGAAGGGGGGGTCCCACCATGAAGCGGTCCTGCATCTTCGATCCTGATGCTGGGCCCCAACAGAATGCCAAAGAATAGATCCTACAGAAGAAGAAAAATAACAGACCCAGCAGGAATAAAAAATTAAGTGGTTTGGTAATGTTTAATATTGATTTAGACTTTGTTTTTCAAATAATTTTTGTTTTAAAATAATATTATTTTATTTTTCAAAATTAGTTTTGATATCAGTGTAAGAAAAAACATTCATGACCACCCCTCAAAAAGAAACACAAGACAACTGATTTGACCTCCGATGACAACGGTGAAGAAGATGTCATAAAAAGTTCCACAGAGGGACAACGGTTGGTAACATCAAATATTAGAAGCAAAAAGCTTGTGATTAGGGTACCTGGAGCTCCATTACAAAAATATTTTTTTATTTTTAAATTATTTTTTTTAGATTATTTTCATGTATTAAAATAAAAATAATTTCATATATTAATATCAAAAATAATTTTTAAAAAATAAAATAATATTATTTTAATGTATTTTTGAACAAAAAACACTGTAAAAATAACTTTAATTATCAAGAGATTTGTTCCCTGTATTCTTAGATTCTAGCTACATAATTATTGATACGATAGATAATATGCAGGCTTCCATCGTCGTTAATCTTAGAAGACGAAAAAAGAAGAATTTGAATTGTGTCTCTAAGCATGGGATTGTTCTTCTTTAATGATACTCTAGGGCACAGACATTTCTGCTTTACATGCACAAAACAATAGCAGCATGATATCATATCATAACCTTCGCCATGATTAGGATTTGGCCCACCCAGCATCATTAACCCTTACACATATACAAAAACCAGGAAAAATGATACAAAAGTGCGACCCCATTTCCCATATCCCAAGAAACACCACTCTTTCTCTTGCTCGCCGTTGACTGCCTGCTGCTTCCAGAATCATACTTCTTGTATAATTCCTGCTCTCTTTTTTCCACAACCACTACATAATAAATAGATAAATAGCACCAATTTGCATCATTTAGCACAGGGGTTCGTTAAGTTACTAGGCCTCCTCAACCGCTTATGAAATCAGAGACAGAAATATGGGGCTGGTACTGAGCTAAATCACTCCAATTCCATGGCTTATTACAATAGTAGTGGTGGTAGTAGCCTCTCTTCCCTAGGTTGGGATCTTCAAAACCTCGGAGTTCTCAACGCAGACATGTCTTTAGGTGCACCAGAGCTTCACTCTAATTTTCTTTCTTTTATACTACTACTGTTTTTGTCCTTCGATGCTTATCTTGGATAATTATAAACATGCTGATGATATGAACATATTTATTTTACAGCCATGGATGGAACAACTTCGCCATTTTTCTCTTCTGTAGAGTCTGATTTCTCGACCGGGTACTTAGAAGATGCTTTGCTTGAATTTAATGAGCGGTCCAAACGAAGACGCTTGCTGTTGTTCTCTACCGAGTATGATCATGGCCATAATCAATACGAAAAATCAAATGACCTACCTGAGGTACTTAATTTCAAGATTTTAAATTTGATTATGATGTATGATTTTCTTGGTTTCTTGTCTAGCTTGATGTATAATTTTCTTAGTTTCTTGTCTAGCTAACAATTACTGGTTCTTAATGTTTTACGTGCAGAGCAACTGGGATGAAGAAAACTTTGACGACTGGGAATTAATGTCAGAGAATTTTAGTTGCTTGAGCCACATTACTGGTGTTCGTGGAAATTCAGGTATATATTTACCCTGCTTTTTGTACAGGTTCTTAATCATGGATCATTAATTCCAAGTATCCTATTTAATTGTTATGGGGGATTTAACTTGTTTCTCTTCACTAATAACGTAGATGAGCCCATGAGCACATCGATGAGCAATGCTAGCGAGGAAGCAAATGTCATATCGGAGATAAAAACACCAGAAGAGGAAATATCAGCCCCTGAAACTCTTGATTATTCACCATCATCTTCTTACAAAGATTTGGCTGGCACAAACTCCATTTTTCAAAAAGACAACATCCCCCATTCTGCCGGTACGTACCCCTGTCTCTCTCTCTCTCTCACACACACACACACCCGCACCCACGATCAGCCTTCTTTTCTTTTGTGCATTAATGATGAGTCGTCAATTTCTTCTTCTTTTGTTTTACAAGTGGCTAGTCATCCTCGACTTATATTTTGTATACAGTACCGAGTTTAAGTCCACTTCTCCTGATCAGTGTTCTTTACTTTTCAAAAATTATGATTGAGTTAGAAGTCCATTGGTTACACAGCAATTATGGCTACTATTACGGTTAGCTTTTCTTATCGCTATTATTGTCTTGTGCTTTAGATGATAAGGAGGAGAAGAGAAAGAAGAAGGTGGGAACAAGGGTGGTGTATCCATTTGCGCTCGTGAAGCCAGGAGGGATAGAGGGGGGCATGACCATAAACGACATCAACGAGAGGATCTTAATGCCACCGACAAGGCCTGTAAGGCATCCGGTGGGGGATTTTGCGTGTAAGCCATGTGTATCTGCTAATGGACCCGGTCTTTCTGGGAAAGCTGTGGTGGCCCTTACAAGAATCCACACGCAAGGGAGAGGCACGATCACTATTATCAGAACCAAAGGTTAAAATATATTGGAAATGGTACTACGTACTGCTCATTTATGTGTTCAGTTCATGCGCGTTGTCCGTTTGAATTGTATAGAAAGTGATATGCTTGTAAAATGGTTTACTTTCACAGAGTTATAGTCAGTTATTTTGTAAGGCCATGTTAGCGCTTAAAGAGTGCTGAACCCAGCAGCAAGACAGCATTTTTCAGGTGGAAGTGTGCAGGGGGGGAAGGAAAAAAAGAGAGAGGAAGAATGGACAAAAAATAAGAGAGAGAAAAGCTAAAAGTCATATCCAAAACCGAGAGTGGCAATCTTGTCTGACAAAGCCACTCGGGCTATGCATCTTGCTATTCCTATTTGGCATGGTCTGCTGCCATGGTTATCTGGGACTCGAATGGACAACTACGAATAAAATCTCTAATCTGAGAATCAAATGAAAAGCTGAGGATAAAAACTATTTTTCCTCTCTTAATTTTGCATCCCTGAAAGATAATCAAATTAAAACTGTGCACTTGAGACATTCCCAAACATGATCAAATTCATCTGTAAAATCTCCAAGCTTCCAAGACAACATTTATTTTAGGCTCCCGTCAGGTTCTGAATTCCACGCAACCTGCCTTCGACGACCCTTTCTTGAATATCAACTTGATTCTGCCTATCAATTTTAAAGTAACTTCCCTGTAATAGGCATATGACTTGACGGTTTCGTCCAGTACTGGCACTCGATCTGCCAAATCTGCTGGGGGTATAAAAGAGGGTGAGGTCTTGGATATAATCTGCCATTGGAACTATTATATTTAAATAAGATTCACAAGTTAAATTATATCGATGGTCTTCCAATGCTCAAAACATCAGCATTGATGAGAGAGAGGGGCCCGGCGAGATTGAGAATTAAGTACTCTACCCGTATATACCCCATTTTCTTCTCTGACGAGTGGAGCACCTTGAGCACATCCCTAGCCAGTGATCTTTCACGACTGCATCACGGGCAGCCAAAACAGCTCCATTACTCACCGATGCATTATCTATTTATCATTGACTATAGATCTCTCTAAACCAGGCCTGAGAAGAAAAGCCAGTAGCTTATAAAAATTCAGAGTAATTCAATCATTGGTCAAGTATTATCGTGGTAGTTAGCTAAATTCTTAATGTGCTATCATGTCTTCTTTCTACCTAGGTCAACACCCACCATGTTCAAAAATCACAAATGCCAATACAGTATGGAGCACGCGGGACCCTATAGTTGTTAGCCTAGATCACCACCTTTGTATCCCTTTGACTTCTAAGCTTCGGAACATGTTAAGCATTTGAGGGGAGGCGCAGACGAACACAACTAGCAGGGGGCCTTTCACAGCTGGACAGCAGAAGTCGCACCTACGTGGTTGAAACTTAGTGAGGTGTGACAAAGAGTGATTAGGGTTTTTTTCTCTTTACTGCAACAATGATTACTGTTGCTTAGGTGAGGAAGCTTTTGACCTTTATAGGCATGTTTGTTTTTATTACATAAAATCTGACGGGTAGACCCCACTTTGATCTCTTCACATTATGCCTGCTAATTGTCTGTTTGGTTTAAATTTCAAACCTTTATTATTTTATACTCTGCCAATGAAATATCAATCTTTGCTGTAATATATAATTCGTCAATATTAAATTGGTAAGAAATTATTGTAGCTTCTGGATTTCAAATCGCTCATCGTCGCCAATAAACCTGCTACAATGTTGTTTATTTTTTTCAGCCAGAACCATCTATATCTATATATATATATATATATCTATATCTACAATGTTAAACATAAACATAGGAGAATAATTTTCTTGTAGCATGATAAAAAAAAGTAGTTCAAAGCTTATAAAATTATTTTCTTTTCCCCCTCTTTATTTTGTTTTTGAAAAAAGAAAAATAAAAATAGAAAGAAGAAGAACCTAGGTATACGTGAGAATAATTTACTGCTTTTGCCTTTTTTTCAAATCCCAAACGAAGAGAGTTTGATTCTTTAATGATTTCAGTATAGGAATTGGATTCACCCAAGAAAATACTTTCAGGAAATAATAATAATATATTCTTTAATCATCCCATGTTACTTTTGTCGATCAATGATGTCAAAAAGGCCTGCATATGATGTCAGAATAATGTTGGGGTCACTGTGTGCTATTTTGGGTCCTAACAATGTACCACCTGCTCCCCAGAGCTCGAGGGGCCACATAAGTGTTTTCCACTCGGCCCAAGTTCTCAGGAGTAAAGATAAAAGGGTCAACAACTGGGCTATGCTTCTACTCCATAATTTTTAAGAAAATATTAAATATTATTATTTTAATCTTAAAAACAAATAATTAATGAGTTGCAATGGTGTTTTTAAGCGGTCTTATCAGGTCAATTAAATTACCGGGGCAACCCATTAGGTGAACAAGTTCACCCAGGTTTTAACTTTCCTCGATCTTTTTTAAATATTATTATTTATATACGATGATTTCTCTGTTTACATCTTGTATAAAATTAAAGCATGAAAATGATTGGCTAAGATAAAAAGGGTTTTATTTATAAATTTGAAATAAGGTGAAATTATAGACTCGGTTTCTTCTCATATAATTAATATTTAATATTTTATGGTTGCGCGTTTTATTGTATTTTCTCTCTTAATTTGTTGAAAAAATTGACCAGAAAACCTTGCAAGGCTCCATTGAAACTCCTACCTCTATATACTCTATAGTCCGATTGGTAAAGTAAATGTATACTATCAACATTTGTTGGGTATGGCTCGTAGTTAAATCATACCACAGTTAAGACATGCATTTACTATCTCATGCAAATATGTTTCGAGTTTGAGTAAATTCCTCACGATTTTTTTCCTTCCATTAACGTTTCTTGGATTTACAGTGTTTCAAAAGCATCTCTATGGCATGATTCTGCTTCTTCTTCTTGATTTTTTGAGAGTACATCTCAGTTATACTTAAATGTGGTGCTATGTGCATAATCTGGTGTGAGAAAATAATGTAAAAGACACCCTTTTCTTCTAGTAAAATAAAGGCTCGCATTCAATTTCTTTCTGAAAAGCTGATACATGTCGGCTGATATACAAATTCGCTGCAGAATTAAACATTGATTAATAAAGATTTGGATTTGAAACTTGAAAATTTGGGCTAAGATATGAAATTCTTTGATGTAGAATACGAAACCATTATGAAGCTTGTTCATCTCAATAGCTGGGTTATGCTCCCGGTTTCGAAATTAGTAATTTAATTAAGGGGGGTTTGCCTATAGTAATTGCTCAATCTTTCATTGCTATTGAACCTTTAGTTGAATATCACCACCAATAATAGCAACAATTTCATCTGTAAACTATCTAGTAGGTAATCCAATAATAAAAATTTGAGATTAAAAAATTTATTTTTTCCATGGTTTTAAGTTCGAGCCCTGTGGATGTTAATATGATAGTCTTTAAAGGTGTTATGGTTGTTAACTTCAGACTCGTGAAATTAATCGATATTATCAAAAGTTAGCCTAGAGCTCTGGACACATACATCAATAAAAGAAAACGATTTCATCTATATGTAGACATTCTAATTCGTAGCAATGCTAATAACGCAGCACACTGGCTGGCTAGAGCTGCTAGATTGTCAGCCAGCACTAGGGATTCGGCTCTCTATTCTCTTATTGCTCTGTTTTGGATTGCTTGTATCAGACATGGAAACCTTTTCTGAGGTTCATGAAAGAAATAGTAATGATAATACTAACATAATATAGTAGATTAGTAATCCACATTGCAGTGCCAGTAAGGGTGTCTCCGAGCAATCTTTTTACATTCTGGAAATAAACATGTTCTTCGGCAGTGGATTTGATCTTCTTCTTCTTCATTTTTTTCTGGTTTCCTTTCAAGACCGGGCACGTGATGGATAAAGGTGATTCTGGTTAATTAAATGCTATGACGACAAAAAAAACTTTCTAATTAATTTTAACCCTTTCCATTTAATTATGACCATTTGATTTTCCAATCATTGGTTCCCACGTGCCAACCAACATGGCTTCGTGGGATTTTAAATGCTACCGCCGAAAACAGAGTCTGTTGCTAAGTTCGGGCTGTAAGAGAGATTCAAATAGAAAAATGTTGTCGTGAAAGAATAGTCAGCATTACAAGTTACAAGCCGAGAGAAAACAATTGCACAGTCTTCACTGTTCAGAGTATCCCTCGATCAAAAACAAGAGTACTTGTTCAGAAGAACCTAACTGAAACAAGTTGAGAGAAGACTATCTAACATCCGTACAAAACGAAAACTGACTTAAATTCCCTTACTCCCAGAATTGGGGAAGCGGGTGATATTGCTTTCCTTCTGTGACTGCAAGAGACCCATCATTATCCACTAGCTCTAAAAAGACTCATTACAACTAGCTAGTAGCTAAACATCAGACAAGAAAATGAAAAAAATGGCCTTCGGTTAGTGAAACGAGTCTTGTAAAAATCAAAGAAATAACGAGTACAAGGTGGTGTCAATTAGAAGGAAACTCCTGCTGACAATGATGAACGGGAGATGCCCTTATTCCAATACAGAGTCCAAAGATTTTCTTTAAGGATTTCTTCAGAACTTGGCCTCTTTTAGGGACATAACGAGGAGCCATTGATGGTGAATATGGTCCAGCCATGTCGAATTGCAGTTTCCAATTTTTTTCCCCTTGTTTTGGGCACAGTTGCTGGGTACCTGCTGGGAAGCTAGGAGAGAACCGACTTGAGGTTTAAATATGAAGTAACCGAGCTGGAAACGAGAAGGAAGCTGTGTAGTTTATAAGAGAGAATCGAACTTTAAAAGATTATGAACAGAAGCCCACCCTGTGTTAACCCCCCTCTGTCTGTTTTTACGCACATATATATATATATCATCTTATCGCTCCTGCCACTCTCTGTATTTTTTTTGCGGTCTATCTATCTTGGTTTTGAACAGGTATTCTCCGCGTCAAACCTGTCGTTTTAGGACACCTTCTCTCTGCAAAAACGAAAAGTTCGAACCATCAGACTTCTTCCATCTTCTTGGTCAATGGCCTTGAAGGACCTTTTCTTTCCCTGGTTAACTACAATAATGATCCCTGTAATATGACAAAATTGTTAAACAGGACCCTTGAACTAGTGAAGAGTTAATTGAGCCCCTCTCCACTAGCAATTCGCTTCATATTAACCCTTTGCTTCGTGACATCATTAACGAGGAGATGCATTTGCACCGTCGATAATAACGTGACATATTTCCATCAACTTCGTTGACTCGGATTTTTTTCTCATTTCTGTTTTTTTAATTTTTAAAAGCCACTTTCAAAATAAAATATAATTTATAGAAAATCAGAAGAAAAAAAATATATAAATAAGATATTAAGTAAATTGCTAATATAAAAGGACTCGATCAACTTTTAAATCGTCAAGAGGCCTTGATTATATATATATCGTTAACCACGGCTTAGCCCGTTGCCTCGTCAATTTGCACTGATGAATACTATAATAATGCCTTGATATCCGTGTAGTATCATTCTTTTGGAGACATGGAGTTCTGTAATTTCTCTTGGCTAATTTGATGCTGGCCATTTGAATGCTGAGGGACTATTCGTTCATCCTTTCAAAATCAATCTTTTTTTTAATTGATTTTAACTTTAAAGTAATGAAAGTAATACGTGTTGAATTTCTGATGGCTTTGATTTCAAAATATAAGGAGATAAATTGATATAAATCTCAAAAAAAATTCAAAATTGATTGATTTTTAATTGATCTATAATGACTAGCACACTAAATGCATGAATGTGAATATACCGCATTGGTATACTTTCAATCCAATAAAACAACTGGATTGATTGTTAAAATATATTAAAAAATAATATAAATTATAGTATAGTATTTTATTTAATAATTTAAATAATTAAATGAAATAATTTTTTAATATAAAATAGGTGGGAGTAAACTTGCGGGGACAAAAGCTTCCGCCATGGAGCAGTCAGCGCTTCCTGCTCACGCCGCTAGTGATATTCTTCGTAGTTGTGAAAACAAACAAGAAGCTGTTTGGCGCGGCGTTTCACCCGCCGCGCCACAACTTTTGATTAATTTTTTTTTGTATTTTAAATAAAAATTTTATAGTATTTTCAGATAATTTTGATGTGCTAATATCAAAAATAATTTTTTAAAAATAAAAAAAATATCATTTTGATACATTTCGGCACGAAAAACATTTTCAAAAGCTACCGCAACCGCCCTCCCAAACACCTTCCAAACAATTATATTAAATTTACACCTGCTTTTACATTTTAAAAATATATTTGTTTTAAAAATTTATTAAAATAATATTTTTAGTATTTTATAATATTAAAAAAAAATCAGATTTCACATGTATAAAATTCCAAAGAAAAAAAAAAGAGGCAAGGTGAGTTTTAATTAAAAAGTCTCGATGAATCAGGGGCTCCTCATTGTTTAGCCTGTAAATTCTGTTGTCATCTCACTGTGCTATTCGAGTTCCTAGTGCCGAGCCCATTAACGGCCTGTTCCTGACCCTGGTCTGGGCTTCTTATTTTGTAAAACAGCCGGCAGGCCTCCGATTCTTAGGCCTCGAGCTCTCACCGAACACTGGTAACTTGTATTGTATAAAGTGGGGCCATGTACCTGTCCAACTTCGTACTCAACGAAGACTTTAGAACCAGCAATTATGTAAAAGTGTAAAACCATAGATAATGGGCCATGATAGCGATATTCTTTTTCTCTGTTTGTTTTTTTTTTTTTTTATATATATATATATATATATATATATAAAACTCACCTGTAAAATATATTACCAGATATTTTTTGAATTATTTTAAAAACATGTTCCTACGTCAACTTAATTATTTATATCAAAATGGTAAATTATTTAAATTAAGGATTTTTTGGATTGCGGATGAAAAGCGTTTATGAAAAAAATAATTTTTTTATTATAAATTAAAAAAAAACAGTGTTTTTAAATATTTCGATGTGTTAATATAAAAATAATGTTTAAAAAATAAAATAAAAATATGAAATTTAAATTTAAAAAATGAAGAGAACCTTCCTAGTTATCAAACTAGTTTCTTGAATTTTTATTCTCGACTGAGTGGTGTGGAAGCTAAAAGCAAGCACTCAAGCCCGTTCCCATCCTCGGTCAAAATCGAACAAAATGTCATTGTTGATTGCGTCACGTCGCATGATGTTCTTAAAAATAAAAAACAGAACCTAATGGAACCCGGCGGAATTTAGACAGACCCTGGTAAAGGAATCAATCATGTTTTCAGATACTACCAGGATCGATTCTAGGTGCCTGATTGTATCAACTTTATGTGCTGTTGCGAGGCAATCTCCTTTTTCCAAGGTCATTGATCGCTTGCAAGTATGAATAAAAAGCACTTTTCTCTTCAATAAATATATTTTAAAATGATAAAATCAATTTTAGTGGTACAATAATTATCAGGGTCACTATGTACAGATATATGGAGATGACTTTGACGCCGCCTGCAGGACTATCAGTCATGTGCGAGATGACTTTGACGCCGCTATCCATCATGATCGACTAAACTACTGTTTCGGAATATAAATTGTTTTAAAAAATATTTTTATTTAAATATATAAATTTTTCTAGCAAATCATTTTGTTTTAATGGAATATTAGTTATAACTCTTTTTACAGGAAAAAAAGAATGGTTTTTACGTAAATAAATGAAAAAATCCCAAGATCTCCCGCGACTTGTCTTGGTTTGCTTTTATCTCTCAACTTGGCAACTTGATATTTAGTTATTATTAAAATATATTTATTGATATCTTTAATCGTTGATCTATTTTATTAAAAAAATGCATTGAATTTTGAATTCAGAAAAATAATAATAAAATGATTGCTGTTGAATAACAAGCCAGCAACTTAAACAAGTTTATAAAGATATTAAGATATTATTATCAAATAGACTAAGAATTATTTGTATTTAGCTACCGGACTAGACTTTCAAGATAAATACAAAAAATGAATAAGATGAAAAGACAATTAATATAAAAAGTACATTTATCAATTTTCCACTTTAGTTCTTAATAAACAAAATCTTATAATATTTAAAGAGTAACAAGTGACATTCTATAAATTATTCTCTTACGTACCATCTAATTGCTCAATCAAGGACTTGTTTCTTACCTGGGTGTTTAGGAGGATTTATCAAAAGTAATTGTTAAAAAATTTGAAATTTTTTAATTTTTAATTTTAATTTTAAATAAAAAATTTTGGTGTTTTTAGATTTTTTTAATGTGCTGATGTCAAAAATAATTTTTAAAAAATAAAAAAAATATTATTTTGATATATTTTTCAATAAAAAATACTTTAAAAAACAACCACAACTAAACATCCAAACAGACACTTCAAATAACAACAAGCACAAGATCCCAAAAAATAAATAATTTTATATCTGAAAAAAAAAAAAGATCGAAGAAGAAAAGGGAGCATAAATGGTATTGAAGGGCAATTTAAAATTAATATAATTAATTCAGGGTGGTTTTTTATATTAGAATTTAGTAATTTACAATTCAATTTACTTGATCACGACGGCTTGACGATAAGAACGTTTTTTATGCATCTAGCTGCATTCAAAAATTAAAAGTTAAATTGTGACGTGCACATTTTATTTATTTAAATAATGCTAGGAGGTTTCGGCTTTCACACTGGAATTTTATAGTAAGCTGACACGACGTGCACATTTTGTTTATCTAATTAAAGGATTCCGCAGGATTACCATGTTTATGGGGAAAATATTAAATAATGATTTATAATAATAATAAAAAAGGTAATTGTGGGGAGGCATTTTTAAAATAAAATAGAACATTTAATTTAAACTCTAGAAGGAAGGAAATTATCGGTGATGGTGATCATGGAGCTTCTACTTTCAAAGGCTCCAACTACTGGAGAGTGGTACCTATAGCTTGGAATCAATTCCTGTGAGCAAGCTGCCTTTCCTGCTATACGAAGATAATAAAAATAAATACAATCCACAATATTGATTAATTCACGTCTAATATATCTTTTGTAATTAAAAGATATATTATTATTATTATTATTATTATTGCATATGTAATGAAAAAAACACATATCAAATTATTATTATTATTGCATAGGTAATGAAAAAAACACATATCAAATTATTATTATTATTATTATTATTATTATTATTATTATTGCATATGTAATGGAAAAAAAAATTGGCTCAAAGAATAAAAAAATACTAAAAATTACAACAAAAGAGCAAAAAAAAATGACAAGAGAAAAATAAGTATTATTAGCCTTAACAAGATCATTTGAAAAAAAAAATCTCAAATGATTATTATTATCATAGCATAAATAATGAAAATTACCTTGAAGAATAAAAAAAAATATATATAACAAAAGAGTAAGCAAAAAAAAAAAAATGACATAACAAAAATAAATATTATTAGCATCAAAAAAATCATTTGAAAAATAAAATAAAATTATTATTACTATTATTGCATAAAAAATTAAAAAAAAACATTACCTCAAATATTAAAAAAAAAATAAAAAATTATAACAAAAGAATAAGCAATAAAATAAAATAAATGACAAAAAAATATTATTATTAGCCTTAAAAAAACATTGACCTAAAGAATAAAAGAAGAAGATGAAGAGTAAATAATAATTTTCAAATGATCACTAACACAAATTAATATTTAAGGACTAGAGAAAAAAAAATACAACCCCAATAAAAGAGAAAAAAAATAAAAACCAATACTAAGAGTATATACATATAAACATAGATCAAAATAGGGATTAATGTATTAATATACATAAAATAATAAAGGAATTAAATTCAAATAAAAAAACTAAAAGTGTAAGGGCTAAAATAAAAACAAAATATGTAATCAATTTTAATCAAAGGATAAAATTAAAAAATTAAAAACTGTAGTACCAAAAATATTGAGAGATTTAATACATAACAAAATAATTAAAAAAATAAAGACCGAATTGAAAACTCCATATATAATCAATTTTCATATAGGGACACAATTAAAACAAATCAAAACTTCTATAAAAATAATCAGTGCCATAACAATTAATCAAAAATTTAGGGACTGAAATGAAATAACCATATACTGTAGGAACTTCCGTGCACTTTGGCTTGCAAAAGAGAGAAAATTTGAAAAAAACTTAACTCAACCACCATCACATCTCCGGTCACCTTCAAACACCACGCACACAGTCATGAGATGGAGGACATGGGGTGCATCTAGGGAGACGTCAAACAAATATGTTAACTGATTTTTGTGTAATTATTTTAGTCTCATGAGTTTATGTTAACTGATTTTTTTTCAACCTCATCCTTTTATATCAAGCTTTGTAGTTTTTTTTCTACTTCTTTTTCAAAGGATTATTTTTATTTTATGACTTGAACTGGGAGCTTAACATGTCAATAAAAATTGATTTTAATAGCTTTTTCCTGATTTTTATAGATTTATCTTTTAAAATTAGACCAACCACAGATTAATTATTATGATTTACTATTTTTTATAAAGCTATTATAAACTCATGATCTAAGTTATAGATATAATATATTAACCTAGATTGATTAAATTTTTTATAGTTTTATCATCTATCAAGTATATATAATTTAATATATTATTGGATTAATATTATACAAAATACTATACTTTGAGTTTATAATTATTTTATTTGTTAGAAAAGGAGTTAAATGAATAATAATATATTAAAAGTTATAGGTAGTGACCAAAAACTCTATTTCAACGGGTCAACCGTAATCTACACAACTTTACTTTAAATCTCGGTACTCTGTACAGGGAAATAAAATATTTTAGGTTCCGGGTCCATGGCGCAATTACCTACACAACTTTTTTTTATTTCTGGCATTTGAAATTATAATGTAGGATATTTTTTAAAATCGTTTTTTTATCTGACACAAACATACACATATTGGAAACCCCCCGTTACAATTTGTGTTATAATTTCGTTTTGTACGGGTTAAAATAGTTACAATATTTTATATCAGTTAAAAAAAATAATAATATAATTTTTATTTTATTTAAAATTTTAGTTTATTCTAAAAATTCTATTTAAATTTTAGTCAGAAAATTTTGTTTTCGTTTTGTCTGTTCTATTCCCGTTAAATAATATTTTTAAATAATAAATAATTTTACAATATTAATCATATATTTTAATCTGATTGTTAGATTGAGATAAACTTTATCAAGAGTCTCTTGACATACTCATATATATTATATTAAAATTTCAGAAAAATTATAAATGTAATGATCTTGTGAGATCAATAATGATATTCTGGTAATATTATACATGTTAATAATTTTATTAAGAAAAATTATTTTATTGTATTTTTTTAAATTAAATTGCACAATTCTAAATAATTTTATTTTAAATTTAAACTATATATATATTTATTTTAATTTAAGGTTGTATAGTTTATACAACCTTAAATTAAAATAACAAGCAAAAATATTCTAAAATCAAAACATTATGTTTTAAGTAAAAAAATAACAAATCACCAGAAACGTAATTCACAACCTTGTTACAATATGAAAAAAACGACGTGGAAGTAAAGCCAGCCAACCAGCCGCCATCGTACCACAAAACGCAACACCATGCTCTCAGAAAGTTCGCGCGGTCTACTCCTATCATGTCAGAGTCAGAGGAGTGGTCGACTGGTCGTGCTTCTATATATACACACACAAACCCGAGCGAAAGTAGGAGCAGTAACGTGTATGTTATAGAAAAGAAAAATAAAATTCTTGAAATTAATGTCAGGAAGAGGCGGAGGAGAAAGGCAGAGTGGGACTGGGCAGGAGTTGGGAGCGACAGATTCAGCGGGAAATAAGAGAGAGATCGTTGTAAATGTGGAGTCATCTAGTTCTATTCCCAACCATTATTCCAATCGCCACTCCCTTCCTCTTCGCAACAGCGCCTTCTTCATTCCACCAGCACCACTCACTGTTACCAGCACTCTCCCCAAGGTATCGCCTACTGCCATACTCTACTCTCTCCCTCTCTGTTTTTAGACATCACAGTTATAGCCAAATTGAATTCATGCGCTTGGCGTGTATATTATACGATAATAATGTAACCATTCTATTGTGTTTGCATATTTTTTTTTTTTTTCAAATTTAAACATGGTCATATCAAATCGTCTTGATGGAATATTTTTGTGTTTGGATGTCAGACTTTCTTGTTTTACCTTTCCTCTTTGATTATTTTTTCTTGTGGGATATTCCTGTTTACCCTGTATTTAATTATTTGCATGCCAACGGGCTTATAGGCTACAGTGCATTGGCACTCTTGCAAAGTAGAGGAAACTAGCTTTGTTAGTAATGAATTTGTTTGGATGTTAACTAGGAGATGGGAAGATGGGAGACAGTGGTGCTAGCATACAAGACACTTGGAGTTGTCTTTGGAGGGCTTGTGACATCACCATTATATGTATATCCATCAATGCCATTGAAGTCTCCTACTGAACAGGACTACCTGGGAATCTACAGCATCATGTTTTGGACTCTCACGCTCATTGGGGTTGTTAAATACACCTGTATAGCCCTTAAGGCTGATGATCATGGCGAAGGTTTGAGCAGCTAATCCATCTTGTTGATTTTCATTCTATTCTATGTTATGTTTAAGTTCTGCCCCAGCTGTCCTCTAGTTCTTTTAATTGAGCTTCTTTATTTTCTTTTTTGTGTGTATAATTAATATATTAGTATTTAAGATGAAAGATTTGTTTTTTCACGTCTTTGATTCCTTTTGGTTCAAGTTTTATGGTTTACTCCCTCTCCAGAATTTTGTTTGCAATTGGATGGATACTCATCATTCCCACCTCTCTTTTCGCGTAGGGGTTCTTTTTGAGCTCTAAAATTCATCTGTTCCACAATTTCACTCATATAGAATCTCCTTTTAAGATGTATTTTGATTCTATTGATGTAGGCTAAACATGTTAGTTTACGTTCCTCCTATCATGCAATTTGCAATTGAAAAAAAAGTCTCATTCTGTCCATTATAATCTTTAAAGTTTGAAGATGTTTTCTGCTCATTGGATCCCGCTGAGATATGAACAATTTGTATGGATACTAGGAAGTAAGGATTGAGCAAATGTTCAATTTATAGAATGAAACACGGGTTTACTTTTTGAGGAGTTGCCAGAGGTTGGTAGAACCATTTGAATTTGCAGCTCAAAACTGTATATGGTAGATTGGATAACTAGTATATGATTGTTTGTCTATATAAGTTTCTGCACCTTGATTTCTTTTCACTTTCAAGGTGCCTAAGCAAGAGTTGTGATTTTTTTCATCTGTAATTAACCAAACTTTCGATTGCTCCGTTGCTTCAAGATGGTTCTTGATCTGCCAAAATGAACACAAAATAGTTGCTAGAAAAGTGTACTCTCATAACAGCAAACAACTGATTGTATGCAGGTGGAACATTTGCTTTGTACTCGCTGCT
Source organism: Salix dunnii (assembly GCA_015731905.1). NCBI lineage: Eukaryota > Viridiplantae > Streptophyta > Magnoliopsida > Malpighiales > Salicaceae > Salix > Salix dunnii. The sequence continues at coordinate 5,493,931 of CM027668.1, read as the reverse complement.
CTGTAGGAATATGAATATCGGTCTCCTTTCCTCCAAACAAGTACAGACAAGCTCAAGTTCATCTCACTCTGTCTTGCTTGGAAGCACTGGGAATAAAAGCAGACTTGGAATTTTTTTTGAAAGAAGCATTGTTGCCAGGAGAGTACTGCTATTCATTGCTATGTTAGGCACATGCATGTTAATTGGGGATGGTATACTTACACCTGCAATCTCAGGTTTTTCATCATTTTCCTTTTCCTTTATACACGTAGTATTTTTTTTGGATTGTTTCCTTGAACTCTTAAATCTCTTGACAGTGTTGTCGGCAATGGACGGAATAAGAGCACCTTTTCCTTCTGTAAGCAAATGTAAGTATTAATGATGAATGTTTAACTCGCGAGTTGCAATTACCTTGAGAATCTTATTCAGATACCCAAAGATATGAAGATGCTTCTGCACAGTTCTTGTCAAGTCATCCCATGTCCACAGAACATATTTGTTCTCGCCTTCAATGCTCTTGAGATTGCTTTTTTGACAATTATATATATATATATATTGATTATATAGAATTGGTTACCATTATCTCATTCAGGCTAAGGATTTATATAGATTCATAGTGCCATTTTGTGTTTTGTTAACAATAAAGTGATTTGGGATGACTTCAATCATGGATTTGGGCTCAACCCTAATTATTGACCGTGAGATTAGTCCATATGCAACTTGCATAGATTGAAACATGTAACACTATCATCTGGTAAATTTCAGAAAAATTAATACCATATGTTTAGTTTGAACAAGTGAAGATAAAAACAATCGCTCAAAGCGTTAAGGTCAAAGGAAACTTCAAGGAAGTCATCTTAGATGGAAATATATTTTAAAACATCATTGATGCTTTGCCAAATTATGCTTGAACACGGGATAATGGAAGGTCATAATTTGAGTTATATGAAACTTTCTTCAATGAAATTTTCTCTCTTTGAGTTTACAAGTTATTTATTTTAATGTTCCAGCTTTGGTGGAAGCACTTTCTGCTGGAGTTCTAGTTGTTTTGTTTCTGCTACAAAAGTTTGGCACCTCTAGAGTGAGTTTTATGTTTTCCCCTATAATGGGTGCGTGGACCTTGTGCACTCCATTGGTAGGGATTTATAGCATCATTCAGCATTACCCTAGCATATTCAAGGCTTTGTCACCTCACTACATATTCCGCTTCTTCTGGAGAAATGGAAAGGAAGGCTGGCTGTTGCTTGGTGGAACTGTTCTCTGCATCACAGGTTGAACTTCTTACTGTTCTTAAAAGATTGAACATTTCTTTCTGCTGTAATTGATTTGACTTTCTGCTACTCAAATATTGTTCCAATATTTCTAACTATTAGAGGAGTTTAGATATGACAGCCAGGTTTCTTTTCAAGAAATTCATTGCTTAAAGTATTAGAAGTAAAATTTCCTTGAATTCGGAGGAGAAATTCCTAGTAGCTTGTTTGGTGTTTTATTGGATGTCTAGACTTGCTCGCAAGTCCTATAACAGTTTGAAAATGCTGATAAGAATATCAGAGTTTCCTTCATTCTTTCCATATATTAAAACTAAAACTTGCCCTCTTTTATTTGACTCTCTGTTATAAAGGTTCCGAAGCACTGTTTGCGGATCTTGGTCATTTTAACAGGAGCTCAATTCAGGTAAACAGCTGATTTTCATTTTACTTTCTTGGACCTCTTTTAATATATCAGAAACTTATTCTATGTTCGTTGTTCAACAGAGCGCCTTTTTGCTCACAATATATCCATCGCTTGTTCTGACATATGCGGGGCAAACTGCGTACCTTATCAAAAACCCAACTGATCATGATGATGGATTTTACAAGTTTATACCTACAACGATTTATTGGCCGATCTTCATCATATCCACCCTAGCTGCTGTTGTTGCAAGCCAGTCATTGATATCAGCCACCTTCTCAGTCATCAAGCAATCCGTTGTACTGGATTATTTCCCTAAAATTAAGGTGGTGCATACATCTTCTAAAAAAGAGGGCGAAGTCTACTCCCCAGAAGTCAATTACATTCTCATGGTTCTTTGTGTTGCAGTGATACTTATTTTTGGAGATGGAAAAGATATCGGAAATGCTTTTGGTATGGTATATCAGAACACTCAGCTTTCTTTAGATGACATTTTCAACAACCGAAAATTGCTTTCATTTTATTGATCTGATCTCTCTTCTCATCACCTAAAAAGATGTTGCTACAAGTTATACCTCAGCGTATTTCAACCCTGATAAATGTAGTAGAGGCTGATTAGAGGCAATTACAATTCTCAAATGTTAGTTCATTATTAAGTTTAGTGATGGTATCATCTATAAAAGTTTTATTATAGTGCTAATCTTTCTTTCAGATGAAATTTAACTGTTAAATTTCATGTAATAAAATGTTGCCATTTCTTTAAAAAATGCTGAAAGGTAGGTCTATTTCCAAATTCTTCAACCTATTTCAACAGAAACATAATTGGATAGTGCTTTTCTCTAAGTTGACTTTTATTGGCTTAAAGCCGTGCATTTCGGGCTGTTGTCTTCATCCTGGCTGACAAAACCCATGTACTTTCTGTTTTCAGGATACAACCTATTAATTTTTTTATACGTGCTTGCAGGTGTTGTTGTTAGTCTAGTAATGCTCATCACCACAGTATTACTGACATTAGTTATGATCATGATATGGAGAACTCCGCCATGGCTGGTTGCAATTTACTTCTTCATATTTTTTACGATGGAAGGGGTTTATGCCAGTGCTGTTTTGAGTAAAATACCTGAGGGTGGATGGATTCCTTTTGCCATATCTTTTATCCTTGCTTTCATCATGTTTGGCTGGTTCTATGGAAGGCAGAAGAAGATGGAGTATGAGTTGACTCACAAGATAGACCTGGAAAGACTGGGAATGTTATTATCCGAGCCAGGTATCCAGAGGGTCCCAGGATTATGCTTCTTCTACACCAATATTCAAGATGGCCTGACGCCTATCCTTGGGCATTATATTAAAAACACGAGATCTCTACACACAGTCACTATTTTCAGCACGCTTCGATATCTATTGGTGCCTAAGGTTGCTGCGCACGAGAGGATTGTTGTCAACAGACTTGGCCTTGAAGGAGTTTATGGGTGTGTGATTCAATATGGCTATGCGGATTCCTTAAATCTCGAAGGAGATGGCTTTGTAAATCAAGTTACAGATAGCTTGCAGGTGTACATACAAAACTGCTCTGACAGCTTAACATCTGATCATGAAGAGGTTCTGGAAGAGATTTCTGCTTTTGAAGAGGCAAAGCTGGCTGGAGTGGTTCACATTCGAGGGAAGACAAGGTTTTATATAGGCAACAACTGTGGTTGGTTTGAAAGAATTATGCTTGAATTTTATGAATTCTTGCACAGTAATTGTAGGTCTGCGCTGCCAGCCCTTGGGGTGCCACTATCACAGCGTATTGAGGTTGGAATGCTCTATGAAGCTTGAATGGATATTTAATTATTCACTTTCAGCTTTATTATTTATTAAAGCAACATGCATAGCCAAATAAGAGGAAAATCACTGTAAGCGCATCATGGAATTTGTATTTTTAGCCAAGAAATCCCAGCATTGCTCATGTTAATGCTCTATTTTGTTAGCTGCCCGAGAACTGAATAAATAGATACTGAGAGATGTTTTACATGGGTTCAACATTTGGGTTTTAGTTGGTTTTTATATATATATTAAATGCTTTTTATTTGGCAACGAGTAATCTTTCCAAATGAATCGTGGTGAGCAACAAGACACGGTGACTAGAAAAAAGTCGAACAAAATTCTCAGTATAATTTGATGATTTCTTGGCGGGACCTGTCAGGTTTTTTGTTAGCTTGTATCTGTTCCACTCTCCTGCATTTTGCATTTCATGGAAAGTGTCTTCCTTCTTCTTAAGGATGCTGCCGTAACGTCGGCATCAACAAATACGTACTTTAGTGATGCATTTTTTTCAATCACATCCAAATCTAGTGATCTAACGTGCATTGGGAGGCGGTAGAATGGACTTCCCCTCCTCTTATTGGTTCCCTGTGATGTGATCATCTTAGGGGTTGAATTTTGGCAGAAATTTAGTGTCAGGGTGAAAAGCTCTCGAGTGTCCTGTTGGTCAATTCTGGAATCATGGTTTGCTTTTCAAGATTTTGGAAGCCATTAAACAATCCTTCTTACAGATTCGTCACTAAGATTTCATTATAATCACGTCCTCTGCTTTATGTAATTATGAATTCCTTGTTTTAAAATACTTGTATCAGTTTTGTAATTTGCATCAAAGATTTATTTTTGATATAAAAACATGATGGAAGCAAATCCCCAGTTGACATTAAATAAACATTTGAAGAATAAACTCACTAGATTCTCGACAATTTCCATAGCTAAACTGGTTGAAAATTTAGTTGCAATTGAGAAAAGAAAACAACACTAGAATGACTAGAATCTAGGCAATAATGACGCGCGATGTTTGATAGTTTTATTTTAAAAGGGTCAAACAACATGTGAGTTATCCCAAGTATAATAAAAAAAAAAAGGCCTAGATGCGCGAGCTTGCTTGGTACCCCCCGTGCGTGGAGAGTGGAGACAACTTAAATAGGCCAGGCCTGACAGCGCCCGACCCTTTTTTAAATCTTTATATATATATATATATATATATATATATATATATACTAGCCATATTGCCCGCGCGTTGCCGCGGGCATTTTTGTGTATATAATTTAACATGATTAAATTAATGATAATAAATTAATATAATATCATAAAATAAAAATTATAGATTAGGCCATAAAATGTATAAATTTTTAAATAGAATTTATTGTGCAAGCATAGATTACATCTTTTAGAATGTAGGCACTGCGTCATAAAATATTACAAAAAAGCGCGAACTACATAACTTGCGAAGTATTGCAAAAAAAAGACATATTGACATGAAGAACGAAGTCAAAACCTTCTTCAAAATGAGACATTTAATCTCCCTGCTAATTCAATTATTCAAATAAACATCATAAGCTATTAAATGAAATGAAAGAAAAAATTTATGTGAATCAATTGAAAATGTAGCTAATATTGAAGAAAAAAATTGGCGAGGATGATCCATGATGCGAATTGTAAATTTAGTCAAAATGATAAATTTATTTGAATATTTTGTTCCTAAAATATATGAATTTTAAATCATTATAAATTTATTTATTTCGCAGTTTTTAACGAAATAATCAGTATTAATTTATTATCATCATCAAGAAAACATGAAGATTCGGATATTTGAATTATTAAATTTATTGCATTAAGATTAATTTATTTTATAATCTAATTTAAACCAAACAAAATATAAATGGTGAAAATAGTTGTAATAATTAAATAACAAAAATAAATAGTTAATTTTTTATGTACAAAAATTCAAAAACATAAATTGAAAATTTATCCCCACGTTATTTTCATTATCATTGCTATAACAATTAAAATTATTATTAATATTATTATCAAAACAATTAAAATAAATAAAATCCCTGGAAACATATTAAAAAAATAAACAAAAGATTTTAATAATAAAAAATATGACAAAAATTATCATTATCATTGCGTAAATAGTAAAATAAAAAATTATATAATCCAAATAACAAATAAAAATAAGAGAAAACAGGGGGGGAAATGAATAAAGGGAAACAGAGAATAATATTAATTTTAAAATGAATACCAATATAAATAAGATTTTAAGGTCTGAACCAATTAAAAATAAAACTGCAACCAAAAAATAAAAATTAAAAGCATAGATGCATATAAACGTAAAGAATAAACATTATCAAAGTATTTTTTAAAAAAACAAAACTAAATGAATTAACACAAAATAAAACTTTGCAATAATCAAATAACAAATATAAATAGTTAATTTTTTACTGATAAAAAACATGAAAACATACATTGAAAATCTATTCTCACGTTATCGTTATTATCATTGTTATAGCAATTAAAATTATTATTAACATTATTATCAAAACTATAAAAAAGATTAACAGAAGAGTAAGCAAGAAAAATAATTATTATTATTATTATTATTATTATTATTATTATTATTATGATATTTGGGCTAATAATGAAAGAAAAAAAAATGAAAGACTAAAAAAAATCCTAAAAACTTTAACAAAAGATTAAACAAAAAACATAAAAGAAAAATAAAAAGTATCATTATTATTACTGCAACAACAATAAAAATTACCAAATTATTCCGAGAGAAAAAAAAACCTAAAAAAAATTAAAAAAAGAGTAAGATCAAAAAACAATTAAATTATTATTATTATTGTTATTATTATTATTATTATTATTATTATTATATTTGTGTTAATAATGAAAGAAAAAAAATGAAAGACTAAAAAAATCCTAAAAACTTTAACAAAAGATCAAACAAAAAAATAATAATAAAAAATTATTGTTATTATTACTGTCACAGCAATAAAAATTATAAAATTATTCCGAAAGGAAAAAACCCTAAAAAATATTAACAAAAGAGGAATGAAGAAAAACAATTAAATTATTATTTTTATTTTTATTACTATTAACATCATCATCATTATTATTATGTTAATAATGGATAAAAAAAATGAAAGAGTAAAAAAATCTTAAAAACTTTAATAAAAGATCAAACCAAAAAATAAAATAAAAATTATTTGGTAAAAAAAGTAATTTGACTTGAAAATAAAAATAAAGGAACAAATGAAAAAACTAAAAGAAAGAACAAAGGGAGAGAAAAAAATAGAAATATCAATTCTCAAATTATAATTAAAAAATAAAATTCAAGAGCTAATGTTTTTTGAAAAAAATATCAACTCAACAAATAAGAAAATAAAAAATATTTAAAAATAAAAGCTACGAGCAAACTTATATATATACATGGACAAAAGTAAAGAATATTCTAGAAATATAAAGAAATAAAGGGATTTAAATAAAAAAAATTAAAAGTATAAGGGCTGAAATAAAAATGAAATATCAAAGGATTAAATAGAAAATTAAAAGTTTAAGGGTTGAAATGAAAATTAAATATATTATCTATTTCAATCAAAGGACAAAATTAAACAAAATAAAACTTCTGTACCGAATTGCATTAAGTGTTTTAAACTACATCCGGAAATTAAAAGAAGAAGGATCGAAGTGAACATTGCACATTCAATTAATTGCAATCGAAGGACCCAATCACACTAAATCAAAACTTATATAACAAAAATGAGGAAGATAAATAAAATTAACAGTTCAGGGATAGAAATGAAAACTAATAAAAATCGGGGGACTCTCCACTTTGCAGGAGAGAGAGAAACAGCGGCGGCGGCTTTAACCGGCCAGGACGTCAGAGAGAGAAACGCGCCGCACCGGAAAGGCGAACATATATAGACCCCGGTAGCCTATCTCCGGCGACTCCAAAGACCAGCACGCGCCGCTCAAATAGGGCGTGGGGCGGAAGACTGTCGGCAGCGTGTGACGCACGCGCCGACAGTTAAAAGAAAAAAAAAATAAAAATAAAAAGGCCAATTACCGGTGTGCCCCCGTGCCTAAGTCAGCTATTTTGTCTTATTGGGGGCCAAACCGGTAATTGGCCATTTCCCAGAAAATATTAAATAATGAAAAGGTAGGCGGACCGGACCGGACCGGTCCGGTCCGAATGGGTGCAATTACTTCTGAGCCCCTCTACACGGAAGCGTTTTTTTGTCTTTTTCGAGGGCTAAAAGCGTGATTTCACTGTGCAAAAAACAATAAAAAAATCAGAAAACCGGGAAACCGACCGAACCGACCCAAAAATACACTGTCGCAATCCACAGTAAACACACTCAGAAGCTACAGTGCAAAACAGTAAAATGCCCACGGCAATTATATTATAGGTAATATATATATATATATATATATATATATATATATATATATATATATATATATATATATATATTATATTTAGATTAATACTTATTTTTATGTTTTGTGTAGGTAAATTATATTCTTAAAAATAAAGACTTTTTACTTTTATATAATGTTTCTAATATGTGTGGTTATGCATTATATTTTTATTTTATTTTATTAAGTCAATTTAATATGTGTTTTTTTTTCTCTCGATTGATTAAGTGAATCAAATAATAAGTGTTGCAAATCGTCAATCATATAAATGATTTGACTCTTTAATTGTAATTTTTTTTATTGTTTACCTCTTTGCAATTAAGTATGGATTATAATAGTCCTTTCTCGATAATTTTTTATTTTGATCCTCAAATATTATCTTTACTCAATCAACCCTTTTAAGCACCAAATTTTATGTTTTTTTTAGGGAAGGTTGGATTGAAAAATAAAGAATAGAAGTGAAAAACTCAAGTGACTTAAATGATTCTTTAGAATTTATTTGAAAGTATATTTTATACTTAAATTTAAAAGATGTGGCGGATTTATTATTTCTTTAAACTCGTTAACATTGTGATTTATAATAGTAATCTACATTTTATTTTTTATTTTGACCCCTTTTTTATTTGTATTTTTTTTTAATTTGATCCTTATGTTACGTGTTTATTGATATTTAGAATTGATATTTTATTTAATTGCCACTTATCTTGGTAGATAAACTGTATGATATTGTTCTTTAATATTTATTTTAATTTATTTGGATTTACTTTTTATATGATTTTTTAATAGTTGATAATCTATTTTTAATATTGTATGGTTAAATAAAAAAAGATTTAGAAAAAAAAAATTATTAATCTTATCGGAGTCCATTACCCCAGTTTGTATGTTTGGATTTTTGACTTAAATTATATGATTCATTAGTTTGACGAGTTTACTCATCAAATCCTATATGTTATTTTTTTAAAAGTCAAGTCATGTTTTTATCGACCATCCAAGTTGTCTTTAGACCCATTAAATTAATTAATTCACCTTAAATCAACTCTTACATAATTTAATTAAAAACTTGAGTTAGATATAAAATCGATTTATAAGTTTCAAGATTAAACTCTTGATTAGATTTATTGGTACTGATAAAAAAATCTTTATTCTCTTAAAATTTATTTAAGTTTTGAAAATTTTTTAGTCGGACTCATGGACTTGACTAATATTTACTATATGATGTTCATTTAATAGAAAACAGTTAGCTTTTGGACTTGTATTTTACTACAATTAAACGGAGTTAATAATTACATAAAAAAAATAGTTTTTGCTAGTATGCAATGAGATATTTGAAATAAAAATTTAAAACTCAACCAATATATCAAACAAAACTAATCAACCGCCATAAACATTAATAAAAATAAGATTTGAGTGGTTTCCTTAACCTAGTAAGCCTATTTAAATAGTGATTTGGTTACAAAAATAAAATTTTATGTCATTGTCATTTTAATCTTGTTTACCCTAACTAAAAAGTGAAGCAAAGAAATTCTAAGAAATCAAATAAAAAAGTTGATAAAATGAAATGAAAAGCCGACACATAATATTGACTCTACTTGAGACATGAAATTTACAATCTAAGTAATAAATATGATCATAATGAACTAATCTAATTAGATAATATATATCTTTTCTTTTCCTCCCCTTAGTCTTTTTTTGGCTTGACCTTGACTAGATCTTAATTAGTCACATATTGGATTAAGTCTGGAAGTAAATTTAAAACTTATAAAAGAATTGAAGATAAAATTTTAATAATATATTATATTATATAGACTCTAATTAACTTGAATTAACCAATAAAATTTATAATCTAGGTCATAAACACAATCCCAATCATGAATAATTTTTTTAAGCTAAATGATAAAGGTATGGATTTGCTTAATTTTATTACTATTATTTTAAGTTAGATAAAAAATTAATAACAATAAAAGTTTAAATTGCATTTAAAAAAAAACCAAGTGGAAAAAAGCATTAAAGAACAAATTAAAAAAGGTATGAATGTTGTTTTTTAACCCATCACAATTTTAATCTACATCAAAGTACCAAACAAGGTCTATTTTTTTTTTTCTCTTAAACTAACTATATAAAAATACAAATAATATAAAAATCACCAAAAAAAACATAAAAAACAGACATGCATGCTTGGTGCCTACGACCTACGACCATAAGCCTTATATATATAAAAAGAAAATGATTTGTCATCCAGCTTTTTTTTTTAAAAGTAATCATATAACATGTTTGTCTTTTCAAATTTTAGATGTCACTGTAGTGATTGAAAATTCAAAGCAAGAAAGTTTTTTCCTATAAAAACCTATTTATAACCCATTTTAACCAAACAACACCTCACAAATACCCTCAAAACACCCACAAACCAATTAATCAACCTAATAAACCTTGAAAACAATCACAAAACATCAAATCAATCTGGGTTAAATTTTCTTTCCTTAACTTCAATTTTTTTTAGGCAATATTGAAATTTTAAACAACTATCATCAAGCTAACCTCTTCAAACATAACCCTCAATCAATTTGATGGCTGAAATATACAAAAACAATGAATCTCTCTCCACGCTAGAATTCAACGAAACATGGTGAAATGTACAAACACAGTGGCACAAATGGGACTCACACCATAGAGCAAGTATTTGTCATTTGAGTCAACATGCTTGTACTCCCAAAATATCTTTTATTCCTCTACCCCAATTAAACCAGAGAAGCATGGAAACACAAATCTAACATAAATAATGAAAGCAAAGATAAGGAGTTAATCCATGCTCAGCAACGATCAGGCTACTCTCATTAACCTGGAAGTCTTAAGGGCTATATTATTTCCTTATTCATTTTCACTATTTATTGGCGCAACTGTTGCTCAATGATGCGAATTTGAGAAACTTCACAGCTTGTTTATTTGGTTTCTTTATATACAAACACACTTAACATGAAAAAAACCCTTGAAAGCCACATAAATTCATTAATCACACCAGAGATCACTAACAGCACAAACTAAGATGCCTGATGGAATGAAAGCCTACTAGGTGAATCAATTCTTACCACGAATTCATCTTCAGCATCGGATTCATCACTGTAATCATCTATGGTGTGAGTCCCATTTGGGCCTGCACCATGCAGTTGGGGAGCAGGAGTTTGTCCATTCAAGTTTCTTACTTCAAGACCCATACTTGCACAAGCAGCTCCTTCTAATGGGATAGGAACTTGTTGACGGTTACGAACCGACGTGTTTCTTAAAAATGACATGCTTTGTGATCGCTTCACTTGGATACTGGAAAAGCTGCGGGCACGCCTCTGCATATCAACCTTGTGAAATGAAACAAGAAGCCAGTAAATTCAAAAGAATCAGGACATATAATGGTGAAGTTCCATAATCAAGAAACAAGTGTGATGATTTCTAATAGGCACAAGCCATAATTCTGAGCACCCTCTTATATAATTTCATAGCATGGAGGCATAATGAATTACATGAAATGTATGCTGAATGATTAATTAATATAAAAATTCCAGACATTTGTTTTTGGACTAGTAATGATCCCAAAAGGTGCTTCAGAACATATCTTTGCAAGTAAATGTTGATTGAACATACCATGCTGCCAAAGATACCTAGCTGCATTGCCCTTGCAGACAAGCTATTTGATGGTCGATATGTCCCTTCACAGTTTGGCTTACATTCCCCTGGCCTGTAGAAATTTTCAGGCCAACTCATAAGACCACCATGCTCTCTAGTTAAAGGTCTATTGGGGTGATCAATTGATGCTAATGAGGATGACCTTCTTCTCAAAGCACCATCTTCAAACGCTGTAATGTCAAAAAAGATCACTCTTGCTCTTGCTTCAACTTGATATCGGGATCCTTGATGAGAGAAACTAGCTGTATGGGAACCTGTAATCCATCAGCATTAGTGACTTAGTTAAAGTCTAATTGTCATAACCCATCAACCAAAAAGAGCATGATGGTTAAGTTATGATTTTTTACATTTAAATGTAAATTCATCAAACACTTGACTCATTCATTCGGGAACAGATATCTTTTACAGCTCATTGGGTGTAATTTTTTTAATCAAGTCCAAAATGGATGCACGGTTGAAAATAGCAAATCACTGGAAATGCTTATCTAAAACTGATGTAGCAGCACCAATACATGTCACATCAATGTGATTGTTATGATTGATTTATTAGTCCAAAACAAATGAAGGCCACCTATCTTCCAAAATCTTTTCAAACCACTGCAAATCAAACTTTCAAACCAAGACTCATAAACTGAATTAACCAAAACAGAATCCAATTCCTATACCACCATACCAGTGTGACAACCATATAGCAAAGCTATGCCAACTAATCAAACCTAACATTTGCAAAATTGCTTATGTTTGAAAAAAGTAATGATGTTATGCCACCAAATAACACGCTAAGTTCCAAGCCTCTTCGTCGCTCTCCTCTTAGTCTTTAACTCTCTAACAAAAAAATTGGTGTGGAGAGGTCATTAACAAGAATAGAAGTGATATAGTTATATTGATTGGCGTAATGCTATAACCTTTTGTATAAAGTGCTAAGAATAGCTAGATATTAATCTAACCAAGGGATGTTTGTTATTTATAATTTATATTTTGTTCAAGGTGAAGTGTTTTGACAAAAGTCTCTTATATATTCATGATATTTGTTTGAGTCAAATATTTCAATAAATACTTTTACTATCAATTATGGATTGGCGTAGATGCAAAGGATATAGACATTAACATCCAAAAAAACATTTAATGATCACAATTACTACATTATTGCATTTAAGAAACATTCGTTTAGGAACTATTTTAACCATAAATTAGAGGTTCAAACACTATACTAGGAAAAAAATACAGCTCAAGTAGGAATTTCCAGACAATTCAAGGACTATTTTTGATGTATCCTGAGTGCAAAACATTCCCATTCTAGCAAGCAGTGGCTTGAGAGTGCTCTTTGAGCAAGCCGTGTGTTTGAGCCATGATAGGTCTCTAGTTTACCAAAAAAACCAAAAGCAAAGAAAAGAGGGAATTTCTTTGATGGTTCAACAGGATGTGTGTCTTCGTTTGTCCGAGTCCCTGTGGCTGTCTAAGGGACCAAAGTAACAGAGAGTTTCAAGTGGTAGAGAAGCACCAAAAACCTCACAGAATGTTTTGCAATTTTTCCAAAACTAAACAGACAAATCATCCATAACTTTTTAAACAAATTCAGCATAAATTACCTGATATCTCCATGTTTTGAGAGCTTTGATTTCCTTGCAGAAGCAAAAGGACTGCAGGTGATGCAATCAATTCGTTTTGGAAACCATGGGCTTTTATGAATCCTTCTAATAGAAACCCGATAGAATGATGCGGCACTTCTATAGTTTCTCCCCTAATGTATGTGGTGATCACTGACCTTTCCGCAACAAGGACTCTCAATTCTTGCGTTGGCATTTTTTCAAATACTTGAGGAAGCAAGAGTTTGGCAAGAACGATTGCACTTTCCTGAATAGCACATGAGAAAAGTAAAGAAGAATATAGCTTCAAGTAACAATAACCTTACTCACTCAACATAACTAAAGTCATTTTAGCATTTTCCAGAGTAGGAGGGCATTTCAAGGCAACTAAAAAATATGGTTTGAGGAAAGAAATATCTTGATTTATTCTTATTAATCAATGCAAGGTATTTCATGGATGGAGGAAAAATGAGTTGTTATATGTTAGGAAATAAGGAAATATCAATCTATACAATTAAAGCTAGCAGATTTTCAGCTATATAGAATTGATATTTCCAGTTCTACAGAATTGAATGGCAGCAGATTTACAGATTGATTTTCTATTATTAGGATATGCTAGTTGTACGATATGTATGGATAAATGTATATATGGTAGGGGCTAAAGATCAACTTGTATTTTCTTCCTTTAATAACTTGTAATATGTAAATATAAAGGGCAATTATCACTAAACAGAAACAAACTTTTTCAAAGAGAATTTTAAATTGTCATAGTAACAAAGCCTTATTGACCTAGTGGTCACGAGTTCAAATCTCACCAACCTCATTCTATTTGATAAAAATTAAACACCAGATAGTATGGACCCGTGTGCAAGTTTCAAGTGCAAAGGGCTTTCACTTGATGGTGTGTGTTGAAGAATAATATAAATCATATTCTAGAGCTTCACCTAAGCTTTAAGATAAGATGGTTCCTTGACAATATAAACCAAAATGTATCATCATACCTGCCATAGGAAATCTTCAACTGCAGGGTCAGACTTTAGCACCGAAAGTATTTTCTCACTTTCAATAAAAAAACAGAGTACCACAGAGTTTGTTATTATGTCACATAGGTAGCGTTTCCCAACTAATAGTTCATACAGGCCCAATGTGCTCCCATGTGTAAAAGTTGGATGGAGTGAGTGCCTGCTCCTAATGCTCTTGCTTGTCCACTGTCAAATAATAATTTTCATATGTGAATTGTTAACAAGGAAACAAAGAGTTGTATTTTGAGTTATTTCTCAAATACTAAACCTCCCATATAAATTTTTATTTACCTTGACAACACCATTGGAAATAAGCCAAACACCATTTGGTTTGGAGCCTTCTTTGTAAAGGGGCACTCCACATGGTTTCATTATTTCTTTCGTAGAACCTTCAAGGGCTTTACGCACCATAGAAGGAAGGGCTCCCAACAGCGGATGGACACTAATCAAGTCAGTTATTTTGGGAACCTTTACTAAAGGAGGATTTCTTAGAAGTCTTTTCAAGTCGGTCTGCATAAGAAGAGATAAGTATTTGAACTTCAGATTACAAAAGCCCGCAATAGCATGCAAAATTTGCAAAGGACAAAACCAAAATTACCTGGACAGCATCATGAAGATGAAGCATTTCCTTTTCTTCCAATAACCCAACCTTCTCAAGATTTTGGACATAATCAATTAAATGGTTCAGCACTGAATATGTTACTTGTCTTGTTTTCACAACACGTAAAACCTGAAAAAGCATTGAATAATTATTTGTGTTCTCATAACCATGGGTTAGATGCTAGAGTTCTATCTGGCATGGCTTATGGAAGATGACTTTTGACTTTTAGTTCATTATTCAGAAATTCATTTCTTTTTTAAATAACTTTAGACAATTGATAAAGTTAGAAGTATGTATGGAAAAATTAACACAAAGCAAGTTATGCACTGAATATGTTACTTGTCTTGTTTTCACAACACTTAAAACCTGAAAAAACTTTGAATAATATCTGTGCTCTAATATCCTTGAGTTAGAAGCCATGGTTCTGTTTGGCATGGCTTATGGAAGATGCCTTTTAGTTTACAATTCAAAAGTTATTTATTATAGATAACTTAAGAAAAGCTAGCTCAAAGTAAGTTTTGTGATGAAGGAATATAATGCAAGTTAGATGTTAACAACTTAACTTTTGACTAAAACAAAATTTGGTTTTGTGATGAAAGGAGATAATGTAAGTTATATTAAGAATTTATCTTTGGACTAAACAAAATTTGGACTTAATTCTGTAACAACTTATATCAATATCACTGCCACCTAAAAATATAAATAAATCTATAAAAGTCGAAAGTTAAAAAATAACTTGTATCAATCTATGAAAGTCATACCAAACAGAACCTATATCAACAATAAACTCATCTTGAATTGCCATCAACTAATTCAAACCATATGAATGAAACAATTGCAGTGACCCACAAGCCTCAACTACCTAATTCAAGCAGAAAACATTATAACTAAGCAAATAGACAAGGCCAGTTAAACTCGCAAACCTGAGGAAAAGTAACACGAACATCTTCCAAGAATTTTCTTGCTTCTTCTCCTTCTGCCTCACTTTCGTTAATGACTATAGAAGCAATATCACTGTCACCTAAAAATATAAATAAATGAGAAAAGTCAAACTTCGTACAAAATCTTACACTATATACATAGAAAACAAATGTCATTTCAAAATGAAATAAATGTATCACTCCACAAGAGGCCATTGAGCGTACATTTAGCTCAAGTTATTAACATTCAAAACATTTTTAGAGGGGTAAGAAGTTTATTCCAAAAAAAATATCTTCCCAATTACATTATAGCAACAGAAGTACAAAACAACATTCTTCTACTCAACCCAAAATCATGCAGGAATTATGTTTGAGTATGGCTACCTACTATTTATCATTCCTAAACCAAGATTATCATTTATCATGATCTAGGTATTGTAGAACATCTCAGATCTCTTATAAAGTGTACTTTCCAGTTCATCCTAGAAATGGTTGAGTGTAGTACTAAGAGGGGAAAAAAATTAAGCGATAAGAGAGATAATACGAGTAGAGAGGAGAATGAACTGGTAGAGGTTTTGGCAGCAATTATGAGACCCAATGTTAAAAAGTTAGTGATTAGTAGCAACCTGACTGGTATGGGTAATAGGATGTTCTTCAAGAGACTCCAAACCAAAACCAAATGGATTAGGAGCGCGTATGCATTCAGAACAAATAGGTTTCTATGCCTCTCTAGGAATAGAACAATAAAGTAGAAACCAAAGTCAAAGAGATGAAGTTAAACTTCTTCTAGTTTCTATTTTTATTATTCTTCCCAGAGTAATTATCCTAAAATTCCTTTGATTGTTTGTAGTTATTTTCTTTAGCCCAAAGGAATTTGATTTATAGAGTTGACTGCAGAGAAACCAGCAGGAGTGAAGCAATAAAATAAAACCTATGTTAAGGAGCCGAAATTAAAATTTTAATTCTAATCTATTTTTATTTCTCTTCCTATAGTAAATATCCTAAAATTCCTTTGACTGTTACTAACTGTTTCCTTTACCGAAAGGAACTTGATTTCAAAGAGTTACATGCAGATAAACCAAAAGGCAGAATCCACAAAAATAAACCTCTACAATACATATTGCATTAGAAAAGAGACAATTGCATGACATGAGAAGAAACCTCTAAAATCTACCATTAGAATACGCAACAATCTCAACATGAACTACAACTGCAGTTTTATCTGGAATGGAAGTCCATGATTGACTGCTGGAAAACTAGAAATTAGGAGTAAGATGTAGAAATTTCCCAGGTACATCTACCTAAGAAAGAGCTGCGAGATTAACTTAAATGTAGTCTAAAATCTTCTTTGAAACACACCATTTACCAATGAAAATCCCAATTTCCGATTAATTCTAGTTTTTTTTAAAAGAAAAATTGGGACATGCTTTAAGGTTGGCAAGCATTTCATAAAACACTCTGCAAAGGATCGGGGCAGAACTCAAAGTTGACTAACAGAATCTGCCAATAAATGAGCCATAAGACTACCTTTAACTCGATGAAAATGTGCCTAATACATCTTCAAACATGTAAACTCTAATGCAAATATTTAAGTCGCAAATTCCAGGCAAACCACAAATCAATATTTTGAGGCACTTTAAACAATCTTGTGATAGCGTGTGAAAACCTTTACAACTTCACAAGTCTTACAAGATATATTACTTAGGAAGACAAGTTTGGGAAAAAAACTGTACAAGGATTGGAACAATTTCACCATGGACATAGAAAATAGACTTGTATAACTGCAACATGCCTTTACAAACTTGTATGTAAATTTAAATGAGTGATTGATGGGGAATGAAAGATTCTGTCTACCTGAGGTGGTTCTATGAAGTTAAATGAGTGGTTGATGGGGAATGAAAGACAACATTGGGAATTAATATTTTATTATTATTTATATGCACCAAACCAAATAAAACAAAGAGAACCTAATAAGTCTTAATTCCATAAGAAAACCGAAATCCTAATTTGACCATTAAAAATAAACATTAATATTCCTAAATAATATTGAATTTACAAATACTAATTCCCACCACTATCCTTCATTTCCCCCAAAAAATATTCACTGCCAAGCTATTCTCACACTAGACTGTGATAAGAAAACTGTGCATGTTCAGTAATATATTTGTGATTGTAATCTACCTCTCCATGTCATTCTACAATGCTTCAGATTTTGTAACTGATAACTACCAGCTATAATTAAGCATTCTATATCTCTCTTCCTAATCACATTTGTTCTAAACCAAGTAAAAAACAATTTCAGCCATAGACATTAGATGATGATAAACAAATTCTTCCACTACTTTTCAAGTTGTAATCAGTCTATTCATTCACCAAGTAATTGAGCAGTCATGACAAATTTAAACAATCCTTCCACTACAGGGACCAGCTCAAACTCTTGCTGTCATACCTTATTAGATTTCAAACCTGGACCAACCTGGCTGAAATATACACAAACTAACAATAGAACTATCTTCCATGTTGTCATCAATCTATCATGCAAAAAGTATTGAATCACCATGATAAATTGAGTTTCTAGATCATCTTTAGCCTTGGTCAAGGCTACTACACATGGTTGCAGTATCTTTAAATGCAACTTAGATACAAGATTCCTCGAAATAAGACATCTCATTAAAAAAAAATTCTTGAAAAGTTAGATTGTGTGCAATAGCCATTGCCAAATGATGCAAGTTGTGAGGCATGAAAAATCAACCACAAAGAAAAAGAAATTATAGCAAATATAATGGCCATGTGAGGTTCAATTTTCTTCTGGAAAGAGACGCGCACAAGAACTAGGCACTTAACACACTTACAATGCATTGCAACTGCACATTGGTTAATAGTTTCTAATCTTACAAACAACAATGTGAATAGAAAATATAACACACTCCACAGACTGCATTTAAGGAAAACTTTAAATACAAATCCAAAAAACATTTTTTTTTTTAAAAAAAGTATTAAATCAAGTAAAATCTTGTCTATTAGAAATGTACCCAATAGCCTAACACAATGAATAATTTACCGATAAAGTCGTGTAGTTGCCTCCGTGCAATTCTATGGGCACGTAAAAATGCAGCACAAATGTAGCATGCAGATTCGAGCCTCTCCACAGTGAAATAAGTGACCATCCTCTGAGGGAAAATGCTTGCTTGAAGGAACTTGTAATAACTTGGAAAATGAACATTGGATCGCAAGCCCTTCCAATCACATAAATGCTCTTGGGAAGCCAAGTCAATTGCTTCATCTACTGATTGCATCAAAATATTCGCAGTTTTTTGCATTATCCTTCCCTCATCAAGCATGCCCCAATAGGCAGCCTGAACTCCTGGTATGAAAAATATTTATAAATCATCAAGTTGCATATTTTCACCAAGGGCTGGTTTAAGAAAAAAATGACAATGATTTCCTGCTAGATGATAAAACAAGCTCCACAGTTGAACTTCAATGCATTGATGAGAAACATCTTCTTTGTCCATCCACTTGATAGCACAACACACTTTTGATTGGATTTATAATCTCATCACATTTGTTTATTGGATATGGTCATTACTATTGCCGAACATGGATATAATATTCAGATCTAGGAGGATGCTTTTGCAACTTAAAAAGTTTTTTTTTTCCGTTTCAATTATCCATGCACTTAGTGATCGATGTGATGCAAGTTTTTCCTTTCTCCCTTCTAATTTTAGGTCTTGTATGAATTTTTTTTAAAATATTGCGTTGGAAAATCAATAGTTTTTTTCTAGAGAAAACATCCATTTTCGAAGTTTTTCCTAGAACTGTACAAGAGAGTAGAATTACAGCTGAATTTCTTCATAGAATATAAAATGAAATCCTTAGACAGACCACATGGCCTTTGTTACCATATTCAAAGAGGATATTTAGGTAACTTAAAACATCATTCTTGTGAAACTGTTTTTTTCCAAAATGCCGAATCTTCTTTCTCCTCTTTTTTGTTTGTTTTAATACTTAACTTCTAATGGTGTATAGTCATTCAGATTTTGTTCAGGTAGTCATGATAAACTGGCTAGAGAAAGTGCCCATCTCCATTTTAGTGAATCTAAAAAATGGATGCTTAACACCTTCTCATTTATACCACTCCTTGATTATAATTTTCTTTTTTTTTCTTTTTTCTTGTTATTTTCCCTTCAAAAATGAAGTGACAATTCTCAGTATCTAAAAAATACTTCGTTCTTTCTATGACTCCAAACTAGTTCCCTTGCTAACCGATGGTTCTCAGTTCAGCACAAATTAAATCCTACACAAACTTTCAGGCATTTTTTCTACAAACTAGCAGATCTTTAACTTAATTCCTTAGCCTGTGAATAGAATAATATACATCTAAGCACACAAAATCCCTTTTTCTTCTGGAGACACAAAGTAAAATGGGGCATTTGAGTTTATTTCTCTTGCCACAGACCCTGACCAACCAAAGAAAAAGCATAAGCAATTTAAATAATAAATTGCATACATACCATTTAGAAGGCGTATGCGGATATCTTTCAAATTATTCCGGTCTAGATTATTATCAGCTTCAGATGCACTGTGGGGGTGTTCACATGACCTTGCCAAATTATTTAAGCTTGCAATGTATGTTTTAACTGTAGGCCAGTCAACAGGACCAAGTTCCTCATCATCTCCAAGATCACCAAAAGCCTCTAGTGCTTTGTTCAACATTTCATACCTTGTATAGTTCAATATACGCTTCTGAAGATAAAATATGTCACAAATGACAAAAATAAGTAAACAGCAAAATAAATAAATAAAAAGAATAATATTTTCACTAATTTACGAATAAAGAAATTTTTCATCAAATATAAGAGTGCCTCTTTGGTGTCTTTTAGTAAAAATAGATACATCTTTAACTTGCATAATTATCAACACAAATACAACAAGAGCAAAATATAAATAGTTATTTAGGATAGAAATACAAACAAAGGAATGTGATAAAAGTTGAGAAACCAAGAAGAAAAAAAGCAACAAGAAAGAGCATTATAAATTCAAATTTTGTTTGATAACCTAAAGTCAACTTACGTCGAATATAATTGTAGATACTTGTTTATGGACACACAAACCTTGGTAAAATATTAACAAATTATAAAGCTAAATTCATGTGCAAACAGAACAAATGTAACTCCCACTGATATGAAATGCAATAATTCCTGACTTTGACTAGCTTATAAGGAGATAAGCCAAAAAAATCTAAGTATGGAATCCTTAGCAACTAGACATTAATGTAAACCTCACCTTGGTAGCTGATACCCTATCCATGTCTAGAAGATGTAAAATAAATTGTGTTGTTGATCCATTTACGATAAGAGTTAGAAGCACAATTCCGCCAGTGAAGAAAACAAACTGTAAAGGTGGAGAATAAAACATATATCAACTTGCAAGAATTGGCTAAGTGAAAATGGTCTGCTAACTATAATTTGACAGAGAACTCAATAGATTCCCAAATACTTTATTATATTTCTAGACTAGTAAAAGTGTCTGATACATAAATTTGACCAACAGAAATAAATAAAATAGTATTTATGTTTATAGAACTCACCAAGGTTCCTGTTTCAGAACTGAGATAAATTGTGCTGTCACTAGTGCGCTGATACATATAGGAAGTAAAATCACTAGAAGTAAATTAAAAGGCAAACATATTGCATAGATATAATAGAAGCTTTACAAGCACAACTTTCTTCATATGGATTTGGATGGGCATCAATCATTTATAAGCTTGGAACGAATGTCATGTAAGTAGTCTTTGGTCATGGGAACTATGAGGAAACGTTTGTTTCAGAAAACATGCTTTCTACTCACATATTGATAATCTCATGGTCGTTAACGAGATATTAAGCCATAAAATAAGGATCAAAATGAATTGTATCAAAGAGTACATGGACATATGATGTTACAACAAAATGGAAAAGAAAACAAAATTAATAGATAGCTGAATCCAAAAACTTGCTTGCCTTGACAGATAATGAAAGTGATAATGCAACAGCCCCTCGAAGACCTGACCATATGAGAATGGTTGCTTCCTTCCAATCCAAACCATAACCAAAATATTGTAAAAATGGATACAGTACTCCAACAACTACAAACCGGGATAATTGTACAAAAATGTACAGAAGAAATAGGTAGCCCCATGCATGCCCTGAAACAAAACCAGACATAGAAGTATCATGTTAAAGGAACTTCCTCTATGACAAGTGTCATGTCATTTCGTAAAAATCTTCATATCCCTAGTTTACTCTTTAAGAAATCTAATATTAATGCATCAAGAATTCATGATTATCATGCACTTGTTACCATTGTAGTAACAAAATAATAGTAATAATAAATTTTAGATATGGATTAGACCATATATTAGGCCTAATTGTTATTAAGTCCAATTCTATATTTGGACTAGTTAACTAATATACCTGATGAAATTCCAGACATGTTGAAACAAGTTGGTTCAAGAAATTAAAGTCACTAATCTCATGAAAAGCAACATTTGAACTCAAGACCAAGCAGTATGTATTGAATGAATTAAACAAGGATAGATTCTTAGAAAATATAAAAGGGAAGTCAAATATACTCTTGTATAAGTTAGGATCTAGAATTAATAGCCATTTATGTATATTTAACTACTATCCTAAATTAGAAATGTAGATGTTGTGTATATCCTAAGTTCTATGCAGAAACATAATGAGAATCACACAATTTTCCACAATATGACCATCACATTTATGAGCAGGTTATAGGATCTTGTTTATTCTATATCAGTAACATTGTTTATTCTAAACAATGTTACTGAATACATATAATCACACATTTTCTAATTATATCTAGTATACTTTTTTCAAGAAATCAACAATAATACATGCAATAAAGTTTGGATGATTTGAAACAATTACTAGTCAACATGGGAGTGATTTAACATTATTTTAGGAAGAGTATGTTTAACACATTTTTAGAAGTTTTATTTTGATAATTTAGAATACACAACATAACACGTGAAGTGATGGTTTAGGTGGCAGTGAGTTAGCTCCCTCCATTATCATCTAGAGTATGAATACAAAAAAGGCTACCAGAAAGAAATTTCCTATGAATTCATCCCTACCTAAAACCCAATCAAGAAATTAATCTCATTACATCGAAACTAGCTCAAAGATTCCCCATACCATTAAAAACACAATACAAAAACCTTAACCAACAACCACAAAACCCCACGTTATCATATGCTTTAATATTCATAGCAATCTAACTACCAAATTTTTAATTATGATATAAGTTATGCTAAAGTGAAACTTGGCTACATATATGATGTTGCTTGCTTTACATAGATTAACACACAGGATGCAATGACTGGTTTCAAACCAGAATGCATTCTCAAGAATATTGTCACTTGCATTCCAGTCAATGGAATGATAATAATATATCCCACACAAAAATAAAAAAATCCAAAAATAAAATGAGTGACAATAAAATAGGAAATGCATTCTTATACAAGTATTATTTCCATGATGACATTGATTTGTTAAAAACTCAATAAAAAAACCATGACATAAAATTTTCCAGATTTTCATTGATTTGTTTCTTGGGAGTTTAGAAGGAGAAAAATTACAATTTTTTTTTTTCTATGCTTGCAATGATTCGTAATGTTTGGATGGAAGACAATAACACTTTGAATAATTAATTTATACTCCTATGGGATAGAGTACTCAATGATATATTTACAGTGCTTCTAGGAGTTCTTAATTGATACATAGTGAAATTGAAATTTATTATTTTATACTTGATATAATATTCATTATGTTTTAGCGAGAGAAAAACTTCTTTCGAAAAAAATAACTCAAATCTCATAATAGGTCACATACAACATTAGAAATTTACAATACTAACAACGTAAAATAAATGTCAGAGAATAAAAAATATAGAACAACTTTTACTCATAAAAGACTAGGTTAAGATTTGACCAGGATCCTCAAAAGGATGTAGATGTTATGGGACAAGAAGATCATCTGCAAACTATGTAAGTGCCTTAACAGATCAACCTCAGGATATTGTACACTTCTAGGGGGAAACTTGTGACATGGAGAAGTAAAAAATAAAATGTTGTTTCAAAATCAAGTGTAGATGCAGAATTTCAATCAATAGCACTTAGGATTTGTGAGTTATTATGGATGAAGATTATCCTAGAAAACTTAAAAATCAGGTGAGAAGGACCAATGAAGCTACATTGTGACAACAAGTCTACTATATCAACAGCACACAATCAAGTACAGCATGATAGAACTAAGCATGTGGAGGTTGACAGACACTTCATCAAGGAATAATTAGAAAGTGGACTGATATGCACTCCTTATGCACCTACAGGGGGACAACTTGCAGATATACCCACTAAAGGAGTTCAGAATCCTATATTTAAGAGCACACTAGACAAGCTTGGAATGAAAGATCTCTTCCATCCAGCATGAGGGGGAGTATTGAATGTATTAAACATTGGCAGATTTGTAGGAAGTATAGAAGGAAAGTCAAATATCCTCTCTTATAAGTTAGGATCTAGCAATAATAGTTATTTATGTATAGTTAATAACTATTCTAAATTAGAAATCTAGATGTGGTATATATCCTAGGTTATATACAGAAATAAAAGTGAATTACACAATTTACCACATATACACCTGAAGTGGAAATAGAATGGATTAAGCCTTAAGTAAGTCTCATAATTATTAGATAATATTCTAACATAAATGCATAATATTCCAGCAACCAATAAAAACATAACCAATTCATAAAAAAGCAAACACATTCATTGCTACATCGCCAATTGACCTAGCTCAAGCTTAGCTACAATTACATCACCATAGGTAGATTTGTAAACCAATCATGCACAAACGCTGTTGGAAAGCAAAATTGAAAAATGGAAAATAGGTGTATTGAATGCCCATGCAAGGATATGTAGTTTAAAAGTAAAAATACCATGGTTATGAAAAATGTTGCCACTGCTCAGAACACCTTCTGCTATAACAACGCCGCTGCAAAGGAAAAGAGCATCAAACTTTAAATGATATCACAATTACCTACAAATATACTGTAAAATAGCAATAAGATATGTTTATTTGATTGGAAAATAACTTAATGGAAAAAAAATGTAAGCAGAATAGATGAAGAAAAAATATTTTAATGTTTTGTCTCAGCTGTTGGTGTGATACCCTATGACAATGATTTAGTATTGAACCCAAAGGAATACAATGACTATGACACTCTCATGGCGCAGTTGAATCCACTGGATGATAATGTTTCTTTATTTCACTAAGACAAAGAGACATGCATTCTATAACAAATAAATTCACATTTTTATTAATCAACCATCACCAATGATTTCTTTTTGTTGAAGCTAAAGGTCCATTCTACGGTGGGATAGTGTTAGGAAGAAACATACCATGTCCTTAAGAGGAGATTTTTTGTTCTGAAAATTGAAACACCATAGACAAAATCCAAATATAATTCAAGAACTTAATCATTGAAAAAGTAGAGCACATTGTTTCCCTCTCTTGAGCTCCTTGACAATCCTTTGTCTTCTTTCTTGCCTAATCTAGGCATTGAATATAACAAACACAATGAAAATCTACTTCTGATCTCACTCCTGATCTGGAAATCAAATGTGGATCTATGGGTCAAGGTGGCTTGCACAGCACAAGCTTTGTGTCTTTTCATGATGTTATATAGTTTAATCAATGCCTACTGGTTTTCTTTATGTTTTGTCTATCTCAATAACATAATCATTGAAATCTCAAAAATAAATTGACAAGTCAAATTCATCCAACCATACATGAAGAATAGCAACAGCACAAGAAATATGCTAAATTGATTTCTTACCTTAAGATGAAAATTAGAGTATTCGCAATATAAGCAACCATTTCCCTGGAAAAAAAATGGGTGAAATGGATTAAATGTACAATCTTGTTGAAAAATTGCTTTCACATGATAGCAAGAAATGCATTCATTGGGATTATGGATCCCACACATGCTTTTGTGGCAACAGCCAATGGCTATGTTATTTTTAGGTTTAATTTCAGAAGATATCTGTTATCTTCAGTTTCTGTGGCGACTGTCAGAAATTTATAACTGCCGTTGCTCTTAGGAAAAAATAACTGCATTAGCAGCAGCAAGTAATAAATAAACCTTGTGTTTATTTTAGAAGTGCAACATCTCAAGTATTTCGCAGGCTGCATCAAACACCTAATATTCTCAAACAAACTTCTCTGAAATTATTACCTATTGCAATATATACTAATGTATGTATGAAAATTCTTGTCACTATTTATTCTTCCTTGAGCTTGCAATCGTACAATCAGATTTTAGCTGCCTCGATCTGAAAAGTGTTCTGGAAGATTCTTTTCCACTTTTATCTTTCCTTTCCTACCTCACCCTTTCTTTTCATTAGTGTTAACATGATTCAAGCTGTTAGATAATAGTGGATCAATGATTAAAAGGAAACAGTACAGATTGGTACAAGATACTGTTTTCCACAGAATATAGTCCCCAAAAAAATATATAACCTGCACTAATGATAAAAAAAAAAAATATTACAATATTCTAAAACCTCTATCCTGTCATATGAAGCAGATGACTTCTATGGATTGCATGACTGGTTCGAGTCCTATTGGAGAAATCACCCATTGATTTCTCTTCACTTCTTCTTTCTTAAAGTATCTATTCATTATATAAGAATCCATGCATTGCTTTCATCTTTGTAGTTATTAAAAAGAGAGATAAGGTGCTTAAGTGTAACAAGTAAGAACTAAGCATACCAAAAATGATGCAAGCTCTGTTGACCATCACCCTTGAAAGCAGTCCTGGCTGCTGCAGCATAAAACCTGTCCAGTGTAATATCAAGACATACCATTTCTCCAAGTTGCTAAGAAATTATTGATAATTTATCAACTTACATTCCTAAAGTCATCACTGCCAAAACACCAGAAACACCAGCACCCTCTTGAGCCTACCACATAAAATGCAAGTTAAGTTTCTTGTGCACAAAAGACAGGAAGTAATGTGATTGGTGTCATAAGTTTGTCAATACATCTTATGCCATTACAGTTTCAGCTTTATTTGTGATAAATGCATAAGCTGGCCACAAAGATTATAAACATAGAAATGCCTATAAATTATCAAGATTGTACAACACCACAACCAAGCCCAAACTAGTTGGGTTCCAGTATATGAATCCTTTTGAGTCATTCAGGGTGATCATACAACAAATCCCACTCAATATTGAGAGATCTTAAATCCTTTGATACAATCCACAGCACGCCAACCAGGAATCAAACTTCTCATACAGTGCGTTTCTTCAAATTGCAAATAAAGCACTAAAATAATTTGTTGCATGGAGAAATGTCGCAACAAGAGAAAATAAGCACCTCCAAAATGGCTCCATCCTTGTGAAACTTTCTGGACATTGAATCTCACCATGGAAAGCTAGTTAATTATTTTCATAATAAATGAGAGGTGATAAAAATCAACCTAATCAATCAACAAGGAGATCCACCTTGAAGCATAATAAGGATTAACAGATACTGGAGCCTATTTTTTTAGACAAGAGAAAAGAGATAAGATCATAGGAAACAGTAAAGCCAGCCAAAAAATCTGAATGGGTTTGAGACCAAAAATGGTCACAGGGAGAGAAACAGAGGGGAAGTGTATTGACCAAGTAGATATCGAATTCATTACTAGAATGAAAAACTCAAGCCTTCCAATTATCAATTGCAATTTAAATAAGAGACCTTGTGTTGCACTCATGAGAATTATAAACTTCAAAAAAGTTCACTAGGATATTTAGCTGATATGGTGACTAACATTTGGCTTGCCATTCAGACAGAGAAATAAATAAATTTAAAAGGCATCCTGGTTTGGAATAGCATACAGTGAAGTAGGCAATGTAGCTCACAGCTACTGTCAGTGCTATCTCTATCACTGTGTCATTGAAGATAAACCCAAGCCACAAAACAGATGCGATTCCAAAAGCAATACCAATGCCTACACTGAATCATGAAAAGATTTTTATTTCAAGAGTGAAATCCTTCACTGTGTAAATTAAAGGTAACTGGCACCTACGCTCCAAGTGAGACTTGAGTTAGAAATTTGACTATGGAACCCCAGTTAAAGCTCTCCCCAAGGACCATCCGATAGAATAGCTGATATACCACAATTGCTGTCCTGGACATAGAAATTAAAGGCATTAAAAGAAGACCAGAGATATAAAAAGTAGTAGGACTGGATTTTTCACAGAAAAAGACATTCATATATTCTTAGTTTGCTGGTTTCACCTACTCAGATTTATCAAGTTATCTACAGAGACTGCCAGACAGGAAAACATAAAATCAAATACCCATCATTCATCAGGGATTCTCCTTCAATTATTGTACTCAATTTTTTGCTTGCACCAAGCTCTTTCAACAGAGCAACAACAGCCACAGGATCAGTAGCACTCAGAAGTCCACCGAGCAATAAGGAGGTTGTCCAACTCCAATTATATGGGAAAATGAACTGCAACATAAAATTGCAGAGTAATTTTACAACAAGTAGACTATAGCATGTAAAAGATTTGTAGCCTTTTAGGGTACCTTCAATGCACATCCAAGACAACATGTTGAGATCAGAACTCCAGGACCAGCAAGTAGAAGCATTTGTGCCATACACCTCTAAAGAAAAATTGGCAAAAGGCAGTTGGTTCATACAAAGAGCAAGAAAACCTAAATTTTCAGAGAAATGCACACAGCTACACTTACCAGGCAATATAAGAAAAAAAATCACCAAGATTTTTATTT
The DNA here is from genome assembly GCA_015731905.1 of Salix dunnii. NCBI lineage: Eukaryota > Viridiplantae > Streptophyta > Magnoliopsida > Malpighiales > Salicaceae > Salix > Salix dunnii. The sequence goes on along the minus strand of CM027668.1, from coordinate 5,465,401 downwards.
AGGAATTAAGAACATAATTAAGCGTCAAAGGAAACAAACCACATAACAAGGAGATACAACAAAGAGCCAGAAGAAACTATGTACAAATGTACCAAAAGTTTCAAATACTGCCAGATAACGTATGATTTCAAGTCTAACCATTAATCATGTTTATCTAACATGGGATTTCAGCAATTCTGCAATTTAGTCATGTTGTTTGATCAAATATGAACTACAAAGCATCGCGCCTTAAGCATAATAAACCAACTTTCCGTTTTCCGCACCTTAGAACCATTAGACTCATACAGAACCTGATGGATTACAAAAAGCTTGCAGGAGTTCTATTGGTGATGCTTAAAAGAGAGTGAGAGAAACCTTAATTTGGTGGATTTCCATTGAAAAGGAGCTCTCAAAAAGAAGGGCAGGAAGGAAAATAGCCAATAAAAGGTCAGGATCAATATGTGCCCCTGGATTATTCAATTACAATTGGGGAACATCAGCTAAATTATCATCGCAAACAATAGTCTCAGTCAATCGAGGCTTTAATAAAATGAAACTTACAGAGCCTAATTCCGTTCCCAATCCTTCCCAGTTTATGACTGGTACCATATTCTGCCCAACAAAAGAAACAACAATTGAGAAACAGCTAAATAATGATTGATTAAAAAGAAACAAAACATCTACTAACCTAAGGATCCAAGAGCAATGCCGATGACGAGTAGAGCGACAGTATAAGGGACCCGGGTACCACGCAAGACATGTCTACACGCAATCCCAAGCCCCAGACTTAACCCAAAGAAAATCACAGTGTCCGTTGGATTCCATTCATCCGAAGCAGCTAGTGAGGAAGAAGACGCCGACGACTCCGATATTCTGTACAGTAAAACTCCCTCTTCTGCCGTAGCACTCCCCATTCAATTTCCGCCTCCACTGAAACTGATTGTTTTGGCAGAGAGAGAATCTGACCTGACCCTTTCCTTTCTCTTGTCCTCGGGAAGAATAATAAATCTGTGGTTCCAGATTAATGAAAAGCCTAAACGAATAATTAAGACAGTGAGTTTCAATTTTTTTTTTATTGATATAAAATATTTTGATTTTGAAGTATTTTAATATATTATTTTGAGATTATATTGTTTATAATAATTATATATATATATATATATATAATTAAAATATTAATTTAACAAATATAATTAAAATTAAAATTTAAGATAAATTAATTTTAAATTATACAATCAAACATAAAATCAAATAAATATAATCTTAAAATTAAAAATACAATCATAAATTAATCAAAATAAAAAAAAAATTAAAGCTGAAATGATATACCTGAACAATACCATGACATTCTAAATAGAATTTAATCAAAATTTCTATAATGAACTAAAATTAAAATCAAAATCAAAATAAAATCATTTTGTCTCAATTTTTTTAATCTCACAAAACGTTGAAATCATTCCGACCGGAACAAGATACTATTGCCAACCCTGCTGTCAACTGTCTGACGTTGTTGCTTCTATGCTATTATTATTATTATTATTATTATTATGAAATCGTCCACCGTATGATGTGAGTTGATGATGGATCCAGAAAATATTTCTTTCACCCTTGCACCCCATTATTCGCATAACGCTACTGCTTGGTCAATAAAAGATTCCACTGTATTCACTCATCCTTTTAGCAATAATTTAAGTGTGGTCGTGCTGCCAAACAAACAGTCCTGAGCTGTTCAATATTTAATTAGAAAAAAGAGTAGAAATATTGTATTTGTTATGAAGAACGAGGTGCTGGTGCTATCAGTGTATTTGGATGAATTATGCCCTTTGTTTTGCATGTAGACTTCAACTGCTAACATTCATTTTTTTAGTTGAAAGAGATGCTAGATTTCATGACAACACTCATTGCAGTAGTTATCGTGGCTACAGGGATAGTGTTAACTGTACTGTTTTAAAACTAATTATCTTCGCAATATAAAATCTTCGTCTTCTAACCGAAGACTTCACATTACATGGGGATTTTCAGACATTGTTTTAGTTGTAGGTCTGGGTGCCTGGAGTTTTTCTTTCAGAGCTTTTGGTTAGTTGCTCTTTGAGTTAGCGGCCGGGTCTAGACTCTTTGGTGTTTTGCTGTTTTTTTATTAATATATTTACCTTATAAAAAAATTTAAATATATCAAGTATCATGGTAATGTTCAAGTAATAACAAAATCCCCATTCTATAACCTAAAGAAAACATTATCCAGATGGTATCAAATTTAATATATTTTTTGAGTGAATATATTATAATTTTTGAGCTAATTCTGAGTTGATTTAATACATAAACATGAAATAGCTAATTTAAAACTGGAATTTAGAACTTAATTAAGACAAACTATAATAAAATACTTGAAACTTGATATTTAATTTAATGTGATTACTAACTAAATAACCAAACTAATCAATTTCTATGTTATTTATCCATTGATATTTTTTAAAATAAAAGTACGACAAATACACTATTTTAATCATTAATGTACTCTCTTTTTTGTTTGTTATTCACTTAAGGTTGAATTGAGCTGCACAGCGTATAACTCTCTCATGTTCCTAAGTTTTAACCCCAGATATAACCCGAGATTACCAGGTAAATGTCAGTGGTTGAACTGTCCTGTTAGAAACAATGGTTAATCGAGTGATATATATTTAGGGTTTACATAAACAAAACACTGTTTATCAGGTATTTTGATAGTATAAACCTTGACCAAGCTCAAGAAAAAATCAACAAGAACGTACGTAGTCTATCAAACCTTTGAGATGCTCTTGGTCTCCATGCCAACCTTCTTACAACTCACACATGAGAGGGAGAGGCACTCAAGGAAATGTGGGCGAGGTTTTTCATGGCCAGTCATTCGGGTTCTGTAAGAATCTCGTTGGTGGGAAGTGATGTAAAAAAAGTGGGTGTTGCATGGCGTGCCATGGGCGACAATTTGGTCTCCTTTCAATTCCTTCCTTGTATCCATACAGTTTCTAAATATATTCGTGCATCAAAAGTCACACCCTCTATTTATTTTTATTTGGCTTGTTTGGATAGAATATGTCTACTCATCTCCCCCCCTAATTCAGGGGGACGAGATCTATAAAGCAACTAGCCATATTTCCCGCGCGTTGCCGCGGGTATTTTTGTGTATATAATTTAACATAATTAAATCAATAATAATAAATTAATATAATATCATAAAATAAAAATTATAGATTAGGCCATAAAATGTATAAATTTTTAAATAAAATTTATTATGCAAGCATAGATTACATCTTTTAGAATGGAGGCACTGCGTCATAAAATATTACAAAAAAGCGCGAACTACATAACTTGCGAAGTATTGCAAAAAAAAGACATATTGACATGAAGAACGAAGTCAAAACCTTCTTCAAAATGAGACATTTAATCTCCCTGCTAATTCAATTATTCAAATAAACATCATAAGCTATTAAATGAAATGAAAGAAAAAATTTATGTGAATCAATTGAAAATGTAGCTAATATTGAAGAAAAAAATTGGCGAGGATGATCCATGATGCTAATTGTAAATTTAGTCAAAATGATAAATTTATTTGAATATTTTGTTCCTAAAATATATGAATTTTAAATCATTATAAATTTATTTATTTCGCAGTTTTTAACGAAATAATCAGTATTAATTTATTATCATCATCAAGAAAACATGAAGATTCGGATATTTGAATTATTAAATTTATTGCATTAAGATTAATTTATTTTATAATCTAATTTAAACCAAACAAAATATAAATGGTGAAAATAGTTGTAATAATTAAATAACAAAAATAAATAGTTAATTTTTTATGTACAAAAATTCAAAAACATAAATTGAAAATTTATCCCCACGTTATTTTCATTATCATTGCTATAACAATTAAAATTATTATTAATATTATTATCAAAACAATTAAAATAAATAAAATCCCTGGAAACATATTAAAAAAATAAACAAAAGATTTTAATACAAAAACAATTAAAAAATGACAAAAATTATCATTATCATTACGTAAATAGTAAAATATAAAATTATTTAATCCAAATAACAAATAAAAATAAGAGAAAACAGGGGGAAATGAATAAAGGAAAACAGAGAATAATATTAATTTTAAAATGACTACCAATATAAATAAGATTTTCAGGTCTGAACCAATTAAAAATAAAACTGCAACCAAAAAATAAAAATTAAAAGCATAGATGCATATAAACGTAAAGAATAAACATTATCAAAGTATTTTTTTTTTAAAAAAAAACTAAATGAATTAACACAAAATAAAAATTTGCAATAATCAAATAACAAATATAAATAGTTAATTTTTTACTGATAAAAAACATGAAAACATACATTGAAAATCTATTCTCACGTTATCGTTATTATCATTGTTATAGCAATTAAAATTATTATTAACATTATTGTCAAAACTATAAAAAAGATTAACAGAAGAGTAAGCAAGAAAATAATAATAATAATAATAATAATAATAATTATTATTATTATTATTATGATATTTGGGCTAATAATGAAAGAAAAAAAAATGAAAGACTAAAAAAAATCCTAAAAACTTTAACAAAAGATTAAACAAAAAACATAAAAGAGAAATAAAAAGTATCATTATTATTACTGCAACAACAATAAAAATTACCAAATTATTCCGAGAGAAAAAAAAACCCTAAAAAAAATTAAAAAAAGAGTAAGATCAAAAAACAATTAAATTATTATTATTATTATTATATTTGTGTTAATAATGAAAGAAAAAAAATGAAAGACTAAAAAAATCCTAAAAACTTTAACAAAAGATCAAACAAAAAAAAAAAAATTATTGTTATTATTACTGTCACAACAATAAAAATTATAAAATTATTCCGAAAGGAAAAAACCATAAAAAATATTAACAAAAGAGGAATGAAGAAAAACAATTAAATTATTATTTTTATTTTTATTACTATTAACATCATAATCATTATTATTATGTTAATAATGGATAAAAAAAATGAAAGAGTAAAAAAATCTTAAAAACTTTAATAAAAGATCAAACCAAAAAATAAAATAAAAATTATTTGGTAAAAAAAGTAATTTGACTTGAAAATAAAAATAAAGGAACAAATGAAAAAACTAAAAGAAAGAACAAAGGGAGAGAAAAAAATAGAAATATCAATTCTCAAATTACAATTAAAAAATAAAATTCAAGAGCTAATTTTTTTGAAAAAAATATCAACTCAACAAATAAGAAAATAAAAAATATTTAAAAATAAAAGCTAAGAGTAAACTTATATATATACATGGACAAAAGTAAAGAATATTCTAGAAATATAAAGAAATAAAAGGATTAAAATAAAAAAAATTAAAAGTATAAGGGCTGAAATAAAAATGAAATATCAAAGGATTAAATAGAAAATTAAAAGTCTAAGGGTTGAAATGAAAATTAAATATATTATCTATTTCAATCAAAGGACAAAATTAAACAAAATAAAACTTCTGTACCGAATTGCATTAAGTGTTTTAAACTACATCCGGAAATTAAAAGAAGAAGGATCGAAGTGAACATTGCACATTCAATTAATTGCAATCGAAGGACCCAATCGCACTAAATCAAAACTTACATAACAAAAATGAGGAAGATAAATAAAATTAACAGTTCAGGGACTGAAATGAAAAATAATAAACATCGGGGACTCTCCGCACTTTGACGCAGAGAGAGAGAAACAATGGCGGCTTTTAAGCCAAGGCCCACGGACTTCAGAGAGAGAAACGCGCCGCAGGAAGATCAGGAGGAGGCGCACATATCTAGACCCGGTAGCCCATCTCCGATCCAAAGACCAGCACGCGCCGCTCAAATAGGGCGTGGGGCGGAAGACTGGCGGTGGATACTCCGATTAAAAAAAAAAATAAAAATAAAAGGCCAAGGTGCCCCCGTGCCTAAGTCAGCTATTTTGTCTTATTGGGGCCAAACCGGTAATTGGCCATTTCGAAAATATTAAATAATGAAAAGGTAGGCGGACGGGACCAGTCCGGTCTGGTCCGAGACCCTCCACCTATAAGCCGTTTTTGTCTTTTTCGAGGGCTAAAAGCGTGATTTCACTGTGCAAAAAACAATAAAAAAATCAGAAAACCGGGAAACCGACCGAACCGACCGAACCGAGAACCGAACCGACCCAAAAATACACTGTCGCAATCCACAGTAAACACACTCAGAAGCTACAGTGCAAAACAGTAAAATGCCCACGGCAATTATAATATAGGTAATTACTTTATCTGTAGTTCTATTTTTGCCTTTGAATTATTGTAAAAGCGCACACATCTATCTACCATTTGAAAAAAAATACTATTTATTTCTGTATTTTTCAAATAAACTCACGACTCTCTTGCTAATAGTTAAAACTACACGTCACTCCGTCAAATATCAGTTCTTATCACGTGGCTGTTCCAACTTTACCTGTATTTTGGTGGTGGAAGTTTTTATTTAACTCTCATTATTTTTTGCTTAAATGATATTTAATGTATTGTTTTATTTCCTTATTAATTTCTAGTTTGACGACATCACTCGATGAGTCAAAGCAATGGACTGAAAATTAAAACTTATTAATTTCAGTTAACTTTTACTTTTTTTTTGTGTTTTTTTAATATTTTATTTTATATCATCTGTAAATTTTACAATATATATTTATCATCCAATTACCCGCACACTGCTGCAATTATATATATATATATATATATATATATATATATATATATATATATATATATATATATAGAAACACCTGATTTTACTAATTGGACATATTCTATAATTAAAGAACTATTATATAATAAAATAATTCTTTCAAGTTTCAACATTAAATGTTTTGTTCGAGAATAACACCTGCTGCAATTGATTTGATTTTTAATAAATTACTCTGATCTTGATATGATCAACTTAAAACCCCTCGAAATTATACATTGCAGCACCGGATTTTCTAATAAAAGATCCAAAATCTTTAGGAAAAAAATAAATCTCTAAAACCTAAATAAATAAATAAATATAAGCATACACTATATATATATATATATATAATATATATATACACGAAAAAACTCTTAAATTTATATATATATATACACACGAAAAAACTCTTAAATTATCATGATTTGCATAAACGTGTTTATATATATATATATATATATATATATAAACACGTTTATGCAAATCATGATAATTTAAGAGTTTTTTCGCGTTTATGCAAATCATGATAATTTAAGAGTTTTTTCGTAATTCGTGAATATATATATATATATATATATATATATATATATATATAAACACGATAATGCAAATCATGATAATTTAAGAGTTTTTTTGTAATTCGTGAATATATATGTATCTGAGCGTTAATGTGATGATTATTTTCAAACTCTTTTTATTCGATACCTATACTCAAAAACCACTGGCCGTTCTTCGAATACCTGGAAATCGAGAGAGACTTGACTCAGTACATGGTCTACTCAAGAGTATCCCTAAACTCAATGATATGAATCTTTTTACCTGTGAGGGTCGACAGTTAGTTAACGTCGATTGGACGGTCCAACTTTGAACATTAACCCCATACGTGTGCGTTCGACAAAAAGGAAAGACCTTTTTTTTCATTAAAAAAACATTTTGTTTCAAGGCTGCTGTCTGTGATAAATTACTATTATGTTTCTATTGACAGATGTATATTCTGAATTATTCAATCTCATTATTACAGAGATTGATCATGAAAATCAATTATCTGATTTTCTCCTTTATATGAATACAAAATCAGCAAACAAAGTGATAAAATAGGTATTTGGTCTGTCTATAAATAACAGTGTATTTATTTTATTTACAACTATTAATAGATATTAATTAGAAGGTTTTTCTTGGAAATTTTTATTACTATCTTAAAGCGGTGTTGCTACTATTGCACTGATAATTTTTTTCAAAACTTGAACAAAAAATAAATGAAAGTATTTATAATCTAAATTCTGTTATTATATATATTCAGTACTTGATTATATGAAGTATATAATACTGTGAAGTGAGAGCATCGAGGTTATTGGTATATCTAAAACAAAAACTCAAATTCAAGGTTGTCAATTATATTTTAGTCGGTTCTGTGATTTTTCAATTGAAATAGATGTTTTGGTTTCAGAACATTTCATCGTGTCGTTTTGGGGTTATATTGTTTATTTAGAATTGTGCAATTTAATTTAAAAAAACACGATAAAATTATTTTCTAAATAAAACTATGACCATGTATATTATGAGAATGTCATCATCAATCTCGCAAGGTCATTACGTTCTCTGATTGCTCTGAAATTTTAACATAAATATATAAAAATATCAAGAAACTCCCCATAAAATTTCATTTCAATCTAATAGTCGTATTAAGAGATATGATTGATATTGTAAAATTATTTATTATTTTTAAAAAAATATTATTTGGCTGAAATGATACGGGCAAAATGATACCACCATATTTTAGCCGTTTTTTGACTAAAAAATCTATAATAGATCGGAATTTAAATCGAGATCAAAATAATATCATTTTGTCTTGTTTTTTAATTAATACAAAATATTTTAATTATTTCAATGGAAACGAAACTGAAAACCTGCCGAAGCTAGTAATTACCAGTATAATTATTCTTACTTGATGATTTTTTTGACTTGGGGGGAAGGACAAATTCAGAAATGTCCCTTGGAATTGAATAGGAGCGGTCAAAAGCATATCCTCGTTCGAGGGGAATTCAATTCTGTGAATTTTGAAGACTTGAGCTGACAGCAATATATTCCTTACTGGCCCCATCATCACTGTAATTATTAAAATGATCATTTGATCGAGCTTACCAACCAATAACAAGTTTCAAGCAACTTTCCTAACTGTCAAACTGCAATTTACCTCTGTAATTATTAATAACAGATCTCTGCTCTAGCTGGAGTGGAATTCCCGCCTTCTTCTTCTTCTTTTCCCTTGCTGTTGACGGGGTCGAGTCTTTCTCCCTCAGAAAACAGGAACACGAGTGATTTTCTAATGTTTGTAAATTCAGACAATTAGTCTCTCTAAACCTGGAATAATGGTCTTAATTAAAACATGGTTGCGGTTAAAATGAAATAAACTGTTACAAGTACTATGCAATAAGCATGGCTCTGTCCCGTGCTTATTTAGATTCAAATGCTTATTTTTTTGCAAAGCAAGAAAATAGTCTGTAATTAACGAATAAACAATGGAATCACACTTTACAAACGGTGGTTTTACAAAAAAAAAATAATTTGCACATTAATTAAATAAAAAATATATATTAAAGGAACATGGGAGAGAAGATCATCCGATATAGGGAATCTATTCAAATGTAACAAAGCAAAAGTGGGCCCGAAACAGCCATAAAGCTGAAGTTTTTACGCTAAGATAAGAGAATTTGAGTGCAGCAGAGGGTTCGAGGGGACGAACAGTGAGCAAGAAAGAGGGTCTGCCCAGCTTGCGCATCGAAAGGATAGGCAAAAGAAGATAACCAAATGGAGCTATCATCACCTCCTATGGCGATATGCCATTTAATTTCCTTTTGTGGGCCTATCTATTTCCCTTTAATTTCCTTTTTATTCTCTCCCTTGGATGTATTTTAATTTTCGGTGAGTGGGATCACATTCACACAGACAGATGCATCTCAGAACTGTATCATTGATTCCCTCCCCCCTCATATTTCAGCATTTGGGACCCCCGATACAACATCATCTCCTTTATAAATTCTGACCTTGCCGACTTTAACTCACCGTAATTATCTCCGTTCATCCTCTGTTTGTGTGTGTGTGGTAAAATTCCAAAGAAATTTTCAAGAAGGAGCCGTATTCTACGAAGAAATTAAGGTAATTGTAGCCCGTATAGGATGGGTGTCAATGAACTAAACCCAAAACCCTACGAAGAAGAACCGTACAACTTCAAATTCTACTGGTTAACATAGCAGAGACAGCCAGAAAACAGAGCACCCTGTCACACTACCTTTTGTCTTGCAGTGATAAAATACCCCTTTTATTTGACAATTATTCGGTTCATTTCCGGTCGCTTCTTAAATACAATATTTCAAAAAACAAATAGTATTATATATAAATATGTTCAACAAAATACTGAATTAAATTTCATAAAATTAATTTTAATTTTTTTTTATTAAGATTACTTACAGTGATTATTTATAATTCTGTTCACATCAATAAAATTGCTGTTAGTAATTGCTCGAAAGGTATTAACACTGTGAAAATTATTGCATTCATAATATATATACGATAACATTTTTTTTCTTAGAATAATAATAAAATATTATGTGGTTTAGAAAAATGTTTTTAATTTGGAGGTAGAAAACTCTTAAAATAAAAGAGCACAATATTTAAATATATTGCATAGAGAAGTTATAGAAGATTTTGTTTAGTGAATTGAGACCATAAATAAAATGACGCGTCTTGTTCTAAAAAATAAAATAATTCCTATTTATTAAAAATTCAACACTAGTTTGCGAGGAAACCTATCGGGGTTTTTTATTTTTTAAAAATAATTTTTTAATAATTTTATGTATTGATGTTAAAAATAATTTTTAAAATATAAAAAAATTATTTTAATATATTTTTAAATAAAATTATTTTTAAAATAAACACAACCATATTTTAAAACAGTGACAGGTATAAAATCCATAACCAGTTAAAAAAGGATTTTGTTCGAGTAGTAATCCCTACTCCTTGCTTTTCACAAGCGACGGGGGAAAAAGCTTAAAATTAAAAAGCTTCATTTTATATTTGATAAACAATCATGTGGAAACCTGAAACCTCTGCCATTTCTGTAAAGGCACTTAACCTTCCATACTGAATGTATCTACCAGCCTCGTATCAATATCATCTGATTTCTAGCAAGGAAACACTCTCCCACGCCTCCCTGACAGACATTGTTCTTGGATCGAGCACAGTCCAAATTTTTTTTTCTTCTCTTTAGTCCCCTTCTCCACGAAAAGCATCTGATCTTAGATTTACCTTGTCTGAGTGTCCCCACCGGTTTTGACCAAATATCAAATCATCCCTCCTGCCAGATTCTCTCAATCTCTGTCTATGAGTTTCTTCCTGTGCTCAACAGTTATGGTACAAACATACTCGCCAAAATTTATACCCTTTTCTGACGAGAAGGCAATCCAGTCAACCCAGTGAGGTTTTCCTTTTTCTTATTCCCTCCCCACGTTCCCTCCCTTTTCATTTTATAAAAGAAAAAAACCAGAATAGAAAGCAACTCCTTTCCTAAAGCTTTCCCTCTCTTTGCAACAACAACAATCTCTCATCATATTCACCACTTTGTTTCCTATCTCTCTCTCTTTTTTTATACACTACACAACACTAATCCCCTCCCCTCTCTCGACTGTTCTTTCTGCAAATCTTGTTTCTCCAATGGAGAGCAACCCGGTTCAGCTTTTCCATTATCTTGCACTGCTTCTTGTCTTCGTGCTTTCAGTTTCGGTTTCTGTGACCGAGCAAGGTCTCGTTGCGTCGATAAGGACGGATGCTGCGGCCCTTCTTTCATTCAAGAAGATGATTCAAAATGACCCACAAGGAGTTCTATCAGGATGGCAGATTAATCGAAATCCATGCATCTGGTATGGTGTTTCTTGCACTCTTGGAAGAGTCACTCATCTTGATCTTACTGGATGTTCTCTTACTGGGATTATCTCTTTCAGTCCTTTATCTTCTCTTGATATGTTATCTGCTTTGAATTTGTCTTTGAATTCGTTTACTGTAAATTCCACTTCTTTGCTTCACCTCCCATACGCACTTCAACAGCTTCAATTATCTTACAGTGGAATCGAAGGTCCGGTTCCTGAGAGTTTGTTCTCCAAGAACCCGAATCTTATTTACGTAAACCTTTCTCATAATAATTTATCGGAGTTGTTACCAGATGATCTCTTATTGAACTCCGATAAAGTTCAGGCACTTGACCTTTCTTATAACAATTTTACAGGGTCCATTTCAGGTTTGAAAATCGAGAATTCCTGCAACTCCTTGTCGCAGCTTGATCTATCTGTAAACCATTTAATGGATTCCATTCCTCTTACCCTTTCAAATTGTACAAATCTAAAAAACTTGAATCTTTCGTTCAATATGCTCACGGGAGAGATCCCAAAGTCTTTTGGCAAACTAAGCAGTTTACAGAGATTGGATCTTTCTCACAATCATATCAGTGGTTGGATTCCTTCTGAGTTGGGAAACGCATGCAACTCACTTCTAGAACTCAAACTTTCCTACAACAACATTTCAGGCCAGATTCCTGTCTCGTTTTCCCCTTGTTCTTGGCTTCAAACTCTTGATTTGTCAAACAACAACATAACAGGGCCCTTTCCGGATTCTATCCTTCAAAATCTTGTTTCATTGGAGAGATTGTTGTTAAGCTACAACCTAATATCTGGATCATTTCCATCTTCAGTTTCATACTGCAAAAGTTTAAAAATTGTGGATCTTAGTTCCAACAAATTTTCTGGTACCATCCCACCAGATATATGCCCAGGTGCAACCTCTCTTGAGGAGCTGAGATTGCCAGATAATCTCATTATCGGAGAAATCCCAGCACAGCTATCACAATGTTCCAAGCTGAAGACACTCGATTTCAGCATTAACTTCCTCAATGGTTCGATCCCTGCTGAACTTGGAAAGCTTGAGAATCTGGAGCAGCTAATAGCATGGTATAATAGCCTGGAAGGGAAGATTCCACTAGAACTGGGCAAATGCAGGAACCTGAAGGATCTTATCCTCAATAATAACAACCTTAGCGGCATAATCCCAGATGAATTATTCAGTTGCAGTAATCTTGAATGGATCTCTCTCACAAGCAATCAATTCACAGGTGAAATCCCACAAGAATTTGGCCTTCTATCAAGATTAGCAGTCTTGCAGCTTGCGAACAATAGTTTGAGTGGAGAGATACCAACAGAGCTAGGAAATTGCAGCAGCTTGGTTTGGTTAGACTTGAACAGCAACAAGCTCACTGGTGAAATCCCACCTCGACTTGGTAGGCAGCTGGGGGCAAAAGCATTGAGTGGAAGTTTGTCTGGAAACACTATGGTGTTTGTCCGGAACGTGGGAAATTCTTGCAAAGGAGTTGGAGGTTTGCTGGAATTTGCTGGTATCAAAGCCGAAAGACTTTTGCAGGTCCCAACCTTGAAGACTTGTGATTTCACAAGATTCTATTCCGGAGCAGTCTTGAGCCTTTTTACACAATACCAAACACTGAAGTATCTGGATCTGTCCTACAATGAACTCCGAGGGAAAATTCCAGACGAGATTGGGGATATGATGGCCCTCCAAGTTCTTGAATTAGCTCATAACCAGTTATCTGGAGAGATTCCTACTTCACTTGGCCAGCTCAAGAATTTGGGTGTGTTCGATGCATCACATAACAGATTGCAGGGTCAAATACCAGATTCATTCTCAAATCTATCTTTCCTGGTGCAAATTGATCTGTCAAATAATGAATTAACGGGGGAAATCCCACAGAGGGGGCAGCTCAGCACACTTCCAGCAAACAAGTACGCAAACAATCCGGGACTTTGCGGGGTTCCACTGATCCCATGTGAGAGCGGAAATAGTCATGCAGCATCTAATCCAACCTCAGATGGTGGAAGAGGAGATAGAAAGACTGCGGCTGCATCCTGGGCTAATAGCATTGTCTTAGGGATCCTTATTTCCATTGCTTCCTTGTGCATTTTGATTGTGTGGGCAATAGCAGTGCGGGTGAGGCATAAGGAAGCAGAGGAAGTCAAGATGCTTAACAGTTTGCAAGCATCCCATGCTGCCACAACATGGAAGATTGACAAAGAGAAAGAACCATTAAGCATCAATGTAGCCACATTTCAGAGGCAGTTGAGGAAACTAAAGTTTTCCCAGCTCATTGAGGCCACCAATGGCTTCTCTGCAGCAAGCCTTATCGGGTGTGGTGGGTTTGGAGAAGTGTTTAAGGCCACATTGAAGGATGGTTCTAGTGTTGCCATCAAGAAGCTGATAAGATTAAGCTGCCAGGGTGATCGAGAGTTCATGGCCGAAATGGAAACTCTAGGGAAGATAAACCACAGGAACCTTGTCCCCTTGTTGGGATATTGCAAAATTGGCGAGGAGAGACTGCTTGTGTATGGATTCATGGAGTTCGGAAGTCTCGAGGAAATGCTCCATGGAAGAGGAAGAGCACGAGACAGACGGATTCTAACTTGGGATGAAAGGAAGAAGATTACGAGGGGTGCAGCCAAGGGACTTTGTTTCCTACATCACAATTGCATCCCACACATTATTCACCGAGACATGAAATCAAGCAACGTACTGTTGGATCACGAAATGGAAGCTAGGGTTTCAGATTTTGGAATGGCAAGGCTTATAAGTGCACTTGACACTCATCTTAGTGTAAGCACACTCGCTGGAACGCCGGGGTACGTGCCGCCTGAGTACTACCAAAGCTTTCGGTGCACTGCGAAAGGAGATGTCTATTCTTTTGGTGTTGTGCTACTGGAACTCATAACAGGTAAACGTCCCACCGATAAAGATGATTTTGGAGACACTAACTTGGTGGGTTGGGTGAAAATGAAGGTAGGAGAAGGGAAAAAAATGGAAGTGATAGACCCAGAATTGCTATCTGTGACTAAGGGAACTGATGAACCTGAGGTAGAAGAAGTTAAGGAAATGGCAAGGTATTTGGAAATATCATTGCAGTGTGTCGATGATTTCCCTTCCAAGAGGCCTAACATGTTGCAAGTGGTGGCCATGTTGAGAGAGCTGGTGCCTGGATCAGCCAATGGAAGCAGCAACAGTGGTTGAACAAAACGTATTGTTTGTGGATCATATAGTGTAAGAAGATAAAGGTTCTCAATATCTTATGCTAAGGTTTTAAGAATTTCCTTGTATCTAATTTGCAAATGTTTTAATTTTGATTTGTTTATTAGTGCCTAACAAACAAATTATGGTTTCTTCCACATGAAATGCAAGACTTTGTAGAGAGCCTGATATCCTGGGATCTGCTAATCAAGCTTCATAATCCTTTCTGCATTCATCTGTTCACTTTCCTCGTTCTCAAGATCAATAACCATAAATAATGCATTCCCACCTTGTACTCGTGGCATTGCACTCTTCCATCAAGAGAGAGGAAGGAAACGAATCCGGACTTGCTTGAAAGCCACCGCAAAAACGTAATTTCACAGACAACTACTTCAAGATCAACTCAGTGCCTGTGTTATATATATATACGGGAGAATAGATTATCATATAATTGGATTAGTTGGAGAAGCGAGATTTACATTTTTAAACTTAGTGCTGAATAAATATAGATAAACCACACTTTAAGGAAGAGAGATTTGTCAGCCAGCGCAGGCTTCCAATGCCTCGCCACCACCATCCCTGGTGATGAGAGTGCTTACGTTGGTTTTGCTTTAAACATCTCTCGGTATTCTTGCAACGGACACCGCCTGGTATCTCGGGAGGTCACTCTTCGCTTCAAGCTTATATATGTTTACCAGTATTTGGAGAATTACCTCTGTATATATGAAAGTAACTCTTTTATTTAAAATTTTAATATTTTAAATAAAATTATATCATATAATTTATATTATTTTTTAATAATTTTATCTTGCAATTAACCTTGCATATTTGATAGCTCTCTGCAAATGTGATTGGATTGGCCACCACACTCTTACCTTTTGCAATCCATCGTGTAAGTTTAGCGAGACGTGTGATTATCAGTACAATAAAATAATCTAAAAATAAATAAAAAATTATTTTTTAAAAAAAAGAAATTCAGCCAAATAGGTATTTAGTGTCTGTTTGGCATTGCGGTTGAAAGTGCTTTTTACTGTTTTTTATCTCTCTTTTTTCATTTTTAAAAATCGGCGATTTGGTGTTTTAGATCATTTTGATGTGTTGATATCAAAAATAATTTTTAAAAAATAAAAAATATCATTTTGATATATTTCGGCACAAAAAGCACTTTGAAAAGCAACAACAACCACATCTTAGCCTGCTTTACTTCGACCGGTTGAGGTTGTAGTGAAATTTGCTTTTTATATATTTTTTATTTATTTTAATATAATATCGACAATAATTTAAAAAATATATATATAAAAAATAATCATTATCACACTTTAATCAAAATAAAATATTTTTGTATTGTAAATGTTTTGATCTCATAGTGTCATCTCGTATTTCATGGAGCATACCTTAATCACTTAAGCGAATGACTCAAAATTTAATTACAAGAATTTTAAAATTTACATATAAAAAAGAATTACTTGGAAATTATAATATTTTTAGTATTTATTTGGCATTGCATTTTAAAAATACTTTTTAAGAAAAAAAATTTCTATTTTAAATTTATTTTTTATATATTTTAAATTATCTTGATGTATTAATGTAAAAAACAAATTTTAAAAAATGATAATTGATTCTCCAGCTTTACTTATACATGTTTTATGTATTGTACGAGTCGCTTTGCTCTCATGATGTGTTGAGTTTTTTTTGTGTTGTACGAGTTGCTTTGCTCGTATGATATGCTGAGCTTTTTTATGTATCAAATTGACCTTTTGTTGTACATATTTTCATTGATTAATGAAAATATTTATCAGTTAAATTATCATCAATAAAATTCATTTTAAATGGGTTATATTTTTTGTGCAACCAAGTGATTAAATGTTGTTATTGTTTGAAATGTTTGGATAATTATTTCATTGTAGATTGTATATGTGCATCGAAGTGCTAGTAAATAATTTAGCTCAGTTTCTCCACCTGTTTTGTATATGCGTGGCTTCGTATATTTTTTGTTTACATGATATAAAAATTAAAATATTATATATCAAAAAGTCATGCAAGTCAATTTTGAACAAAGACAATATCGACTAATGAAATATTTTGATTATTATTATATTTTAACTATCATGATTTCTAAATTGTCATAATTATTATAATTGTTATTATAATAATTATTATAAATAATTATTATTCTGATTATTACTGATAAGATTGTTATAATCATTATCATTATCATGACAATAATCATTACTACAACCAACATCATTTTTTAATATTATTTTAATTATAATTAGTATTATTATTATTATACTTGTTTTTGTCATGATTGATATTTTGAAATTATTTGTAAATAATTATTATTCTGACTATTATCGGTAATGCTGTCATTATCACCGTCATTATTGTTATAAAAAAATTAAATTATTTATTTGATTCTGTAATTTTTTATATTATTATATTAAAAGTATTTCAGAACACTAAGATAAAATTAATTTTAGTTTTTTTAATTTCAAAATTAGTCCATTTGTTCATATATTTCTCTTGCGTTAATATTAAACAAATATTACAAGATATAATTAGCCTTGCATATTTTTAAGCAAAACAATACCTTAAAAGTAATCGTTATCATTATTTTGAACATATTATCCATAATAAAATGAATATATAAAAAAAGCTACATAATCAAAAGTTTTATAGATTGATTATTTCGTTCATATGTGTACATTATCAAAAGAATATAGGACCATTAACATTTTTATCTATTTTTAAAAAAATTTAGTTCTGGCTGCGGTAAAGCGTATGGTAAGTGACTCGTATATTTTTTAATTGTAGATTAGTTGGCTCAATTTTTCTATCCATTTTATCAACGTGTGGCTTCTTATAACTCTTGTTTACATTATAATAAATATGAAATATCATAGATAAAAAGGTTGTAAAGGTCATATTTTCACAAATACAACATCAACTAATGAATTATTTGGATTGTTATTATCATAATTATTAAATTATCCAAATTATTAAAACTAATATTATAATTATTATAGTAAACAATTAATATTCTTATTATTATTGGCAATACTATTGTTGTCATCATCATCATTATATTATAATCATTGTCATTATTATATCAATAATCATTATGATAATCAACACCCTTATTTTTATTCATATAATCAAAATTATAATCAGTATTATCATCATTATTATAATTTATTGCTATTATTACTATTAAAGCCATAGTTATTAACACTATAAGCACTCTAACCATTGTAATAAATAATAATTTCTATTATTTTTATGATTAATAATGTCACTATTATTATTACTACTATAATAATAAATAAAACTATCATTATTATTACCGCTAAAACAAAAAAAAATCATTAAATTACCTTGAGGAAAAAATAAAAAATAAATAACAAAACAATAAGCAAGAAAGAAAAAAACTATTATTATTACTGCATAAATAATGGGGAAAATACATAAAAAATTTTTTTAAAAAAAAAGCCCAAAAAAATTAACAAAAGAGCAAGCAAAAAAAATGAGAAAAATTTTTTAAATATAATTAGCTAAAAAAATCATTTGACTTGAAGATAAAAAAAAAAAACAAAAAGGAAAAAAAAAAAGTAATCTCAATCACAAACTATACTTTAAGATTTAAATTTATTTTAAAAAATATTACCTTAATAAGAAAGAAAATAATAAAAGCAAAAAACATAACTAAGAGCATATATATGTAAACATAGACAAAAATAGAAACAATTTCAGAAATATAAAAAACAAAAGAAGGAATTGAAATAAAAAATTAAAAGTTTGAGGACTGAAATCAAAACAACATATATAATCATTAAAGAATAATATTGGAAAACTTAAAACCTCTATACCGAAAATATTAAGGGATTTTACCCAATTAAACAATTAAAAGAATAAGGAATGAATTAAAACCTAAATCTATAACAAATATCAACCAAACAAATCCAAACTTTTATAATATATGTCGCGATGGTGATTTTTTACGCGTTTCGCGCCCCGCCGTCCCCCGCGGTTTTGGGGGGACAACGACGCGCGGCGAAAATGGAGGGTTTGTTTTATAGTAGTAAAAAAAATACGACTATAAATATCGGGAGTCGCCACCTAGTATTAAGGTTACTAGGAACCTATTGGTCTGCGAGAGTCTGAATAAGGGGACTTGTTTTGCAAGGGAAAGACGCATCACCCCCAGTGCACCCTACTTTACGATGTAATTTTATACCGTGGTCAGAAAATCTTTTTTTTTTTCTTTATCTACAGATGTAATTTACAATTTAAATTTACACCGTAGCAAAAATCTTTTTTTTTTTATCCATGGATGTATTTTACAATGTAAATTTACACCCTAATAGATAAAACAAAAATGGTTTTGATTATTTTTTATATTTTGGCCAAATTCGAATGGATAATCATAAACCGGTTACGATATCCGATTTTTATTTTAAAACATGAGAAAGATGTAATATTTTTTTTTTACGAAAAATATGCTTGGAAAATATTGGAATTTGGTCATATGCACGAAAACATATTTTTGATATTTTTGAAATTTTTTGCAATAATAATAGTAGTAAATAAAAATATAAAAATATTTTTTTATTTTTTATTTTTTAATGGGCTGGGCTGTCAGCACAGTGGGCTGACAGCCCACCTTGAATGGACTGGGCTTCCAGACATGGGCTGGAAGCCCAAAGGGTCTTGGGCTAAGCTGGCAGTCCAGCCCCTGATAGGCTGGATTGGCAGCCCGCTGGGAATGGGCTGGGCTAGTAGTCCAGCTCCTGATGGGCTGGACTGGCAGTCCGCTGTCAATTGGGCTGGGCTGACAACCCAGGTAGGCTGTCAACCCACCTCCCTTATTTATCTTTTTTTTTGGATCGGGCCATGTGCCCGGCCCGACTCACTCGGACCCGCCCTGCCTCACTTGAATCCTACCCGCATGAACAGTGGGACACAATTTCGTCCCACTGCATGCAGACTTGGAGAAGACGATGAATAGTCGATTTTTCGACTGTGAAGAAAGGTGTACCTGATGACACCGTGAGGATGAGGGGATCGAGGTGGTTGTCCTGGTGGTTGTGGCGTCATCAACGGTGGCCTGTGGTGGCCGGAGTAAGCCTCCAAAGTCTCGGTGTTCACGTTGTAGTTGCATAAACCGTCGCTGGGAGCCTCACCTGAAAGTGTATTTATGTTGCTGGTGTAGAGGGGAAATTCACGGTGGTGACAAGGGTGGTTTTGGGTGGTTAAATGGGTGTGCAACGGTGGAGAGAGAGAGACGGCCGAGAGACTGAACGTAGAGAGAGAACGAGTTCTGAAACTGGGGAAAGAGAGAGAGAGACGGCCGAGAGATGAAGATGAAGATGATGGTCTTCTTTCGTATGATTCTTTTGGTTTTTATTCGCTGAAAATTTCCTTCAATCCCCAGCACTTCTCTTTGTTTTTTTTCTCACTCGTTTTCTCGTTTTCTCCCTCCTACTTCCTCCTGGGCCGTCGTGTGTGGCTACTTTTATAGGCGGTGTTTGGCCTGACACGGCTGCTGACTGGTCGGCGGCGTGGTGGCTGGCGTGCCTGCAACGGTGGCTGGTCGGCGGGCGAAGGCTGATCAGTGCAAGTTGTGGCAGCTTTGGGGAGGTGAAAGTTCACTTTGGTCCTTTAATTTGTGATTGTTATAATTGCACCCTTAATTGGATTTAAATATGCAATTTTATGCAATTATGCCCTTGTCCGAATTTCAACATTACCCTCAGCTTTGCGCGCCTTTTTCATTTTGGTCCCTCACTTCTGATTCACGCAATTTGGCCCTCAATTGATAATTAAACTCTCAATTGTCTTCAATTTAGTCCCTAATTATGGCAAATTAGCTTGGAAAAATTCAATTGGGTCTCCAAAAATTCTGATTTTCTCAATTAGGCCCGAATTAAATTCAAGAATTCAATTTTTCATCAACTAAGCCCTTAATAAAATTAATTTAACTAATTTAAAGCATAATTAAGTCCTTGCACTTAATTAAATTCTTCAATTGGATCCTAAATTAATTTTCAAACATAATAATATTTTGAATTAGCCCATGATTAAATCAAATTAGCTTATAAAAAATATAATTATGATTTTTGACTTAATTTTTACCTTGAATTTGTATTTTCTCTCATTTTTGGGCATAAAAGAGATACGATTTGGCTAAAAAAATTCCAAAGTTTCCACCGTGATTTTTCTACCGACGCCAAACCCCTTTTATTTTATTTTTATTATTTTTATTTTATTTTAGGGAGTAACCCAAAAATTGGGTTACGACAATATAAATCTGGACTATACAACACAATCAAAAGACAAGGGACTGAAATAAAAACAGACACAACATTGGGGGCTTACAAACATCTTTTTCCTGCAGGAGAGAGGGGGGAATAAATTTTAATCGATAACCAAGCCGTTTTCGATCACCAAGGGAGGCAACGCGCCATACCATAAGGTGTAGGACATGGAGGCGCATCTAGTGAGATGTCGGATGCACATTTTTAGCTGCTTTAATGTGTCACATGCGCCTCCTGAAAGGGGTGTAAGGCTACAAATTTTCAGCGCGTCCTGCGGACACGCCTACTGTAATCGGCATAAGTTAATAATATAAAAATAGTCAATTATTAACATGCCCTTATAGTCAACTCTTGTATTTTATTTTTTATGAGGGCATATAAGTATTTGTATATTTTCAAAAAATTTGAACGGACCAAATGACCCTCGAAGGCAATTCATTTGTTTTGTTTTTTATGGGGATATATCTGTATTTACACATATTAAAATATATGAATGAACCATAAGGCCCTCACATGTAATTCATCGTTTTCTCTTATTTGATGGTGAAAGGTTTAATGCACTGTTTATTAAAATATGCAATTACCATAAGATCTTACAAGAAACTCTTGATTTTTATCTTACATGCGGTATGATAATTATTTTATTATGCATAAAAATATTAAAACAAATAAAAAATACTCCAAATTTCAAAGTTAAAGTTGAGATGAAAATAGGAATTAAAAAGTAATTACACAATTATAATGAATAATAATATATTTCTGGCGCTACAGTGAAAGCCGGATATGATTTAGCTGGATACGTAGGAGGTGTTTGGGAGTTTCGAAGGTTATCCTATCCTTGTTGGGTACTGTGGTTGGGACAGGATCTGGTGCACCTAGCGATCGATCTTAAGGAAAACCTCATCAATTGGACCGCAAGAATTACTTACCCTGTTCTTTCTGAAACTCGAGCAAAGGGAGACAACAAGTTTTCATTTTGGGCCCCGTTTCTAATGGGCTGTGTTGTTTTATATGTCTAATGGGCTGTATTGCTCTGAGCTAGGTAGGGCCCATTTTTCATTTAAGAAGACCACAAATTCAAGTTGCTTTTTCATTCTCATTACTTCGCGTCCCTTTGCTAAAGTAGCTCTGGTCTAAGCCCAGACAATGCTCTTTGCTCCAAAGTACAAGCATGCCGACACACACTCTAAGAAAACATTTAGAGTTAATTACAAACTAGTCCTTGTTGTTTACCACCACTCCAAGCGTGAAAGGAAATGGAAAGCAGCCCCAATACCAGAAAAGCTAGAAATTGTAGAGATATTTTTTCGACACCCGGCGACATTTCTTATTATATTGCTGTACAATGAATAAAGATTTTTTTTTAAAAAAAATATTTAAGTATTATTAATATATTTTTAATATAAATTTTCCTTTTAATTTTGCTAGAGCTAAACCAATGGTAGAAATTGCAACTAAGCTCATGATACTAGACGCAAATAAAAAAAATTACGTGGGACAATTCTCAACTAAAACATTATTGAATAATAAATTTCAAAAGAAAAACAATATGAAAGAGCATGATAAAATAAATCAAGTGAGCTAAGATTAACCTGCAAAATTTATAATTTAAGTCATGAAATTAGAATAATTTAATAAAAATTAAATTTAAAAAAATCATGAAACTTAATTTATAATACATTTAATAACAAATAATGAAATAAAAAATATCAATTAAAATAAAAATATCAAGATAATTTCATGAAAAATAAACAATAAAAATAACAAAATGAAAGATAAATGATGATTTTTTTTCTTAAAAAGCAAAGGTTAAAAAAAACATTATTATAATAAATAATATTTTATACTGTGAAAGCATCTCTCTCTTTTTTTTCTTTTATTGATAATTTTTATTATTGCTACTTTTTTTACATCTCACTTATTAGATATTACCTTTCTAGAGAGAGAGAGAGAGTCTCAATAAGCCCATCATGGCATTTGAGAAGGAAACAGAGTGGACGAGGATATTTTGGTCCCCTCCTGTGTGTCCATTGCCGTGCCTTTCTCAAGGCAGGGTAGTCCATTTCCTGCTCTTACTTTCCATACTATCATCCCTACCATTCATACTGCTACAGTCTATTACCGTTCTGGTACCCGCTTCAACTAAATTATTTTAGTTTAGTCCTTTAATCAAAATTTCTCATATAATTTGTTTTTTATTCTTTTAATTTTTATTTTTTTCTTGCTCCTTTAATTAAATTTATTTTGCTTTTAATTCTCATCGTTCAATCAAAATTTAGTCAGGTCCAATCCATGACAAGACTAATACGCGACTATAGACACCAAATAACATATCAACTAAAATCTCTAACACTTGTAGACTAACAAGTGTATAAAAATGATCTAAAAATATTAAAAAATTAATTTAATATTATTTAAAAGATAAACAGCCACATGAATAGTGCAAATAAAAATCACACTGGTGGTCTTGTGAATAGTTGAGAAAAAGAAAAATAAATATTTTAAAACCCAGATGAATAGTCAGAACAGTTCAAAATACACAGGTACTGCTGTTGAAGGAAAAAAAGTGGGAAAAAATTAATTATTCATGTGAATAGTGACGAGAAAATGTTGCTGTATTCCCATGAACGATGATAAAAAAAGAAGACTAAAACAACAAAATTGTAATAATAATAATAGTCAAAACAAATAAATAGCTGTAAAGAACGAAGCCCTAAAACTGATTGAAAATGACGGGAAGTGCCACCGATTGTTATCTAGTGGATAGAACATGGAAGGAAGGTGCCTGAAAAGGTTGGGAAAGAGGAGAAGGTGGTCCCAATAAAGGAAGAAAAAAGCAAGGGAAGTAATGGAAACCCTTTGGCCTATTGGTGCATCTCTTTGCCTCTGCATTTCGCTTTTGTTTTGGCTTAAACTATGAAAGAAAACCAGATGGTACCATTATTATTTATTATCAAGCACTACAAATCAGGTCCTAACTGGGAGTCATGCATAGGCCTCCATATTAAATGCCACTGGTGCTGGCTGTGCCCTCTCTTGCGCTGAATAATTCTGCAACCTCTCCTGATTCTCAATAACCCGAGGGTGCGTGTGCTTAGAGAGAGAGAGAGAGAGAGAGAGAGAGATTTGAGTTTGAGTGTTGTTTACGTTGAGAGGGACGAGTGCCTGTCTATTACCATTTCAACTGTGGCGCTGAAAAACATGGTGTTTTTATAAACATTTAAAGGGAACACAGATGAAATGAAAATGACATTCCCTTTACTTCTCGCTCTTTAGAGACTCTTTCTTTTGTCTCTCTCATTCTCTCTAATTCTAGCATTGAATATGGTTTGAGAAATGGGTCAGAAGTACCTTTCAAAGGTTCTTCCTATTTTATACTAGCATTATGGTCCCAAGAAATCTAATCACCCCAGCTTAGAAGCATACCACCAATAATCCATATGTCATGCATAATTACATGTTAAGAAAGGGTCGTGCAGAAAGTTCGACATGCATGCTTAATTTAGTTTACCAACCTTTAAAGCTGTACATGAATTGTAGATCCATGAATGAAATTTTTAAGTCGACTCCCTCCATCTCTCATGATTACACCTTTTGTTGACACAATTCTATTCTCTATATATTAATCCAAAAAATGCATATTCAAACCAACGGTCACATGCCTATTGACAAACTACTTAATTATTAGCTAGGCAAAAAAAGAAGGGGTTTTTTTGCATAGAAGCTATCATATTATTCATGATCATGTCTCTGGAGAGAATTCTCCATCTTTAGTAGTAATAAACGTGGCAGGGGAGTGTATAAAAAAAAACAAAGAATTGAAGCATTTCGGTCTTATAACTAAGAAACTACAAATTTATCAAGGGACTTATTCACGAGACATCCTGACGTCGTACAAGGATAGAGTTCTGTGGTCTCTGTGGTAGTGAGAATCAGTTTTTGCCTTGGAATTAATGTCCTTGAAAATAATTCACTGCGCGCATATATGTATGGAAACCTCATATTTCTTGTTCAGCAAAAAAAAAAAAAAAAACTGAAACCTCATATATATGTGTCTGGCTAGCTATTTTTCTTTCAAACAAATGAAGATATTTATATTAAATCAGTGCAAATGTACTGTTACACCATCCCGCATCCCGATTTAGTCAACTAGCAACAATGGTCAAAAACACCAAGTTTGATACAGGCAGAGAATCTGTTTTTACTAGTTACAACAGACAACTTAAATGAACAAATATAAAGACAAAACAAAGAGCGAAGTTTTGCTAAATACAGTTTGCATGAGATTTTTGGGATATCACTCCCAGTCCCCTTCAGTAATTGCTGAGGACATGTAACTCATAGCAAGGGTGGTTTCATCTGCCGATGCAGCAGCTGTGGGCAGTTTGAATTGTAGCTTGCAAGCTTGGCATGTGACTTGCATAATGGCAGAACTAATCTTCTTCGTAGCTTGCTCTCTCAAAACTTGAGCCTTTCCAAGTTCAGCTTGAGCTTGTTGCCTTATCCTCTTTGCATTTGCAAATTCCAGTTCAGCCATCTCAAGTTGTCTCTTTGCATGCTGTCTAGCCTCCTCAGCATAGGCCTTTCCAGTTATAGCCACCCTCAACTGTTCATTGGCAAACTCCTCTAGCTTTGCTGCTTCCAGTGTAGGCTCATAAGTTCTTTTAGGGCCACTTGGATCCATAATGGCCTTGAATTGTTCTTTTTTAATGGAACTCTCACTTGACCCTATTGAAAGCTTCAGATTTGTAGCATAACCCTCATCAGGATTTTGCGACAAGTGAGTGCTTGAAGATGGTAGGAGCTGAAGTTCAAGATTGTATTCGTGCTGACTAGTAGATGCATCATTTCTATCCGAATACAAGTAAACTGGTCCGGTTGCCTTCGGCGTTGGTATCCCTGGTAACGGAACCATGCTAAAATTGGCATCACTTGAAGGGCTTGTGCTTGAGGCGGTTCTGGATGAGCAGGCCGGCTGCAGTGCTTGTAGTTCAGGCTGGGCTCGCCTTACTTTGCAAGCATCTTGGTGCTCAATGAAACTCTCCACCCTAAAAAGACAAGCAATGCATGTGACTGGTTGAAAGTGATTGTTAAGTTCAATGGCGTGAATAATTCTTGGTGTCTTTTAATAACCGAGGTTGGCAATTATAACCAAGTCAAGTAGGCATAGTTAAGGTTAATTTTCTACGTGTAGGGATGCTATGAAGCAAGCATTATAAAAATGATTGAGGATATGCACAATTGACCGCATAACTAGATAGGTTTACATATTAAATACATATAGCCTACAAAAAATTGAGATGGGGCCTGTATGTGCAAAATGATCGCACAGTTTGTTTTTGTGCTACAAGTAATTGGGTATTACTTCTATCGAGCCAATGGAAACTGTCTTGGGGAACAGTGATGCACTCAATGCTCCTTGAACTGACATTGGTTGGCTGAGATCGCTCATATAGGCATACATGATGTCATGTAATACTGAAATGGAAATAATTCTTGGATTTGGAACATCCATGTAAGAAATTATTTAGAAAAATAAAACGGACTTAAATTTGTTTTGTGGGATCATTATCATAAAACCAACAGCAAGATGAAAAATTCCTTTAAAAGGCAAAACATGCCCTTTTATGCCTGTATTTTTTAGGGTTCAATTACTAACAAAAAGAAGAGTACCTGGAAAATACACGGCCACAGTCACAAGAATGACCTCTTGTACCACAAGTTTTGAGGTGAGCTTTGTAATCAGACTGAACAGCATAACCTTTAGAGCACTTCTCACAAACCCACTGCTTGTGATTACTATGCTTCCTTCTAAAGTGCTTCTTAATGCCGACAAGATCTCCTAGAGCATGGAAAGGGTCATGGTGTAAGCAGCTTGGTTCAGGGCATACATAAACTCTCTTCTTCACTTCTTGCGTCTCCCTTTTCAGTAACTTCCATGGTACCTTGTGCCTTCTCCTGTGCATTTGCAGGTTCTGGTCTCTTTGAAACCCTTGGTTACAGATCTCACAGACATATCTGTCTGATTCTAGTAAGGTCCTGGGCGATAGAGATACAACCTCTGCATCTGGATCTATTTTTTTAAAACAAACGATGAAAAAGGATTGATTAAGCAGATTAGAAATAAGAAGGAAAACCCACGAATTAGATTGCATAAAAAGAAGAAGTGAAATGAGATGAATACAAAACGGATAGAGAGTTTTGATATGTGGGTTATTCTTGTTTTTTTGTCCTTCGAGTGCCACTACCTGGTGTGCCTGCAGGTTTTCGTTTTCTTTTACTGTTGAGCCCATTATCTAAGGAACTTGCCAAGTGATCAGAGGAAGGAGATGGAGCAGTTGAAGCGGTGAGCATGGGTGGGGGTTTTGTTCGGGATTTGGTGACTATATGCTGTTGTAAGTGAGGTGAGGTGAAGTGAAACAAATCAATCTTTAGCTGTCCAGGTGTTCGAAGTATTTTGGTGTAGTGGGGTTTTCAGCTTTACTGATGATAAAAGAAAGAAAATGGGTAGGGAGAGAGAGAGGGATAGAAAGCCAGGAGCTAGCTAGGGAGAACATGGAGAAAGATAGAAAGAAAAGTTCTTTGCTTTCAGATAAACTTTTTTTTCCCTTCTTTCTTGAAGCTTTTTGTGTTTAGCCGCGAGGTTTCTTACTGTCGTTGTTGTTTCATTGACCCTCACCCCTTCTTGATCAGGTAAAGGTTAAGAGGCCAATTAAGCCTTGTATATAAAGCTGCCTGTACAGTTTAATACATTACAGGAATTGAGAAAGGAGAGGCTGACCCGATCACCATTGCGTAAATCTTGGAGCCCACACACTCTGAGCATTTTTGACAGAAACAAAAAAAACATCCTTCTCCACGACAAAGCAAACAGTCATTATTCATGTCACACTGTAACTGTAATTTGAATGAATAAATGCAGCCCAGAGCTCCATCACACGTCGCCTCACATGTCACTCCTCCTCCATACTGGTTTTTTTTCTTCTGCTTTAAATATAATTGTTTTCATTGGTTTTATATCATTTTGATTGGTTAGTATTAAAAGTTATTTTTAAAAAATTAAAAAATATATAGTTTCAATACAATTTTAAATAAAAAATATTTTAAAAATCAACTATAACTATACATTTTCAAATATTTTCTCGGTTTTTAATCTATTCATTCATTTGGAGTGTATTTAGTTATAAAATATTTTTTTATTATTATTATTTTTTAATATCAGTCCATCAAAATAATAATAAAATATTTTAAAAAAATATAAATTGAAAAGTAAAAATATTAGAAAAACTTGAAAAAATGATTATAACAGAATATCAAACAAAATTTTTCTAGGAAGTGGTTGATTGTGTGATAATAATTGTTTTTTTAAAATATTTTTCATTCATAAATATATCAAAATTATATATTTTTTTATTATAAGAAAATATTAGTGCATCAAAACAATTTGACTTGAAGTATTTACAGCTATGTTTTTTTAGATGATGTATTTCACAAAAAAGGCAAAAATATAATGGAATTTGAAGTAACTAAATAGAATAAGATGATATTCTAATATAATATTAAGGACGATATTCATTAAAATTAACAAATAAAATTGAAATAATATATGAAAAATTAATATAAATTTAAGGATGTGTTTTATTTGAGATAGGAGAACATATTTAAGAGAGAAAAAAGGAGAAAGGGGGTTTTAGCATAGTGAAGGACATGACTTGTTCCCGTTTTCTGTATTAGAGTTTAAATCCTACTATGCAAGTATATCATTTCCGCAGTGCTTTACTTGTTCAATGAGCTTATAGAATATTTAGCAGGTTTGAAAATTAGTTATAATACATATAAACGGACTCAAACACTATAATTATTTTTTTTTTTTTAAAAGCAAGGATAGATGCATGGGACGCTAGCTAGTGAAAATAATATAATGATTTTCTTAAAATTTATGTATGTGTTAATTTCACAATATCATAACAAAAAAAAATAATCTACTTCAATAATTAGTGTTGGAATATTATTAAGGGAGATGAAAAACGTGGCTTCATCAGTCTTATTGATAGCATGTTAGGTTCGCATACAGCCCATGCACCGCAACCTTGTTGCCATGTCGCGCACTTATCGTGCCACACACAAGTTTTTGGTATCCTGTCCTTACCCATGCCTCCTCGTAAATGTAAAGTTTAAGACCAGATAAAAAAAAAAAAAAATCAAGTTCTAAAGGGAGCAGAACGAAATTTATGAAGTTTTTAAGGCCTAAAAATGAAATTATCATATAAGGACAAAAATGTTAAGGCAAGGCAAAACTACATGGGATGGGATATGACGGTGTATTTAGTGAGATACTGAATAAATATATTTCTTCATTGTATGATACCGTATACTCCGCAGGAAAGGAACGTGAAGAAGAAAATTGTCATCGTGTTTAGCCCCCAACAATATCTTATAGAAAAAAAAATACAATTATCTATATACCCTTACAAACTCTTGAATTTTATATTTTCTTAGAGTATATTTATATTTGTATTGTTTAGAAACATTTGAAAAACCCTAAATACTCCTCTATTAACTCTTAATTTTTATCTTCTTCGAGTATAGTATGGTTATTTTTATTATTCACAGTAGTTTAAAAAATCAAAAATATTATCAAGTAATCAATTATTAGTTGTGCTACTCGCGAGGGTGAAAACATAATCTCACTGCATTAAAATCTAGAAAAAAAAACTCAAATTTCCTCGAAACAATAAGAGAATGCCAACTTGTTACATGAAAAAAAATCTAAAATACCCATGAAACCAATAATTAAAATTTAACATATTCAAGAGCAAAACAGTAATTATACTATACAATAATCTGTATATAATATTGCAGCGAAAAACCCACAAGGTATATCAAGTGATAAATAGAATGGAAAGGGTGTCTCATGTGAGTGAATAAGGCTATCGTATTGCTGTGGAGCGTGCGGATTTCTCCAAGTCCCTTTGAAATCTTCTTAGCGGGGTGTTCGTTTAAAGGCATCGCATGTTCATAATGTGGCTCCGGAACTCATCTTGTTTTTCCTATTTTCTTCTCTTTTCTCACCACTATCCACGTACCTGATGCATATAAAATAGATAAAGAGGCTTTTTTTATTACACGTAAAATTTGTTTTAATTCTTTCATTGCTAATTCTTAACAGCACAAAATTAATGCTCAAAGAACAGTTGCAATGTGTAAGATTATATTTTTTTTTAATTTGCAAAAATATTTTCTCTGAAAAACATGTTTTGTAAGACCAAGTAAACAAATAAAATTTC
Source organism: Salix dunnii (assembly GCA_015731905.1). Lineage (NCBI taxonomy): Eukaryota > Viridiplantae > Streptophyta > Magnoliopsida > Malpighiales > Salicaceae > Salix > Salix dunnii. Next base: position 5,434,979 of record CM027668.1, on the reverse strand, counting down.
AGTTATCCTAAATTCTTACAACAAATATATGTTTTGACTCGAATTTATGACTCAAATAAAATTTTATATCAATATGCCAGGGGATGCAAATGCAATAAATACTTGAGAACATAAAAATATTATAATCTTTCAACTTTAAGTGTGAGCACTTTTAAACCATGTTTCTTTTTCCTTTTCTTTTTTCAAACCAGGTTTTTTTCCCCCTTTCAGTAGGTTTTCATTTAGATACCGACGTATAGTTTTATATGTACAAGGCATCACAATTTCAGGACTTGATTTAGACCATCAATTCCGTTCTTGAATATACTTGATTTTTTACTAGAAAAAAAGAAGTAAAAATTACGCAAAAAGACAGGAAAAAGAAGAAGAAGAGATGAAATAAGAGACAGTAGCTGGATCTACATGAACGCCACAAGATGACCATAAAATGAATGATCTTAGATTAAACGAATTCCCTGTTATTAGACCTGGACCCTTCATCATTAAATTTGTAATTGATGAGATTTCTTAATTTGAAAATTTTAAAAATAGGTTTTAAACTCGCATTCAGTGGAGATTTTGAATCGGGTATATGAAACTTGGACAGGGGACGTGCTGATCACCCAGAAACCATTCAATTCTCAATTGAATCTCCTAGCCCGCAACCGAGCCTCGTAATGCCAAGAAAGTCTATATACCTTTTCATTTTCCCCTCTGAAACTGCAGCTCTTCCTTTCTAACACCTACGGCGCACCAGACGAGTTTTCACGCCTACCCACCCACACCAAATACTCGTATTACAAGTTGGAGCAACGCCTCCACGAGTTCATCAGCACAGTGTCACTTGAGTTCTCTATTTTGCAAATTAATGCAACAACACCTGCTTGAAAGCCTTATTTCACAAGCTTCCAAAATGAGCATATGCATACTAATAAACCATGATATTATTTTTTAGTTCACATCTTTAAATGAAAGATTTTTTACTTGAAATTTGCATATAGATTCATTTAATTTCTATCAAATAAAATAAAAGTAATGAGATTCAAACTCATGACTGCTGGGTTAACAAGACTCCAATATTATATTAAAAAATAATCGTATTTAAAAATTTAAGTTTTTAAATTAGACTCCATGATATATAATTTATATTATTTTTTAACATAAATAGTTTATTCTTACAGGATAATTGTGCAATCATGTTCACGATAGAATCGGTTCACTGTTATTATTTCAATGAGTAAGTTCGGAATCTTACTCAAAAAAATTCAAAGATATAAAGACATCAAGGATCATACCACATACTAAAAACTAACCTAATTATCCTTCTCTTCCATTTCCATTCTTTGCATTTTCTTGCATGCATTACTGTTTCTGTCTTTCTTTACTAATTTACATATCAGAGATTCTCATACTTTATACAGCAGTTGTGTGTGTATAATATTTTATTTCACTTCCTCACATATAATAATCCATTATATCAATCTCGTCCAAATAACACCCACTAGAAACTGAAGTATATCTAGCACCTCTAATTAAGAACACTTTAATTAAAAGGCGTTGGGGATTCACTTTGCAAATTCGCAATATAAATCCTCTCACAAAATACTATACATTTACGGTTCACAATTTGTTTTTCTAATCCCAACTATAGTTTTTTTTTTTTTTTTAATTTTTCCCTTGCTGAACTAATCCGTAAGCCAATCTAAATAAAAATATTAAGGTTTGTAAAATCAAAAGATAAAAAAAAAATTAAAAATAATGGAGAAAGTTTAAGGGTTTGCCTGGAAAAAAAAAACAATCTTAATATTTTTTATTTTATAGTGTCTCTTTACGGGTATAATTAAGATTGTTTTTTAAAGTGTTTTGTATTCGGAAATATATAAAAATATTTTTTTTATTTTTTAAAAATTATTTTTAATATTAGCATATAAAAATAATATAAAAACTCTAAAAGCATTAAATTCAAAATCAAATATAAAAATAATTTTAAAATAAAATGTAAAATCATAATATATGCGTGGAAAAGAGAAGAATAAGAGAGAGTCGCTGATAGTAGACTAAAAAGAAAGAAAACCAAGATTGATATTGTTTATAACCATGAAAAAAATTAAATTTGATGTCAACAGTTTCTATCTAACAAGGAAAAATAATCCGACATGAATTGAATAGACATGTTCATATTTTTCAAGACACGTGTGTTTTTTTATTAAAAAACCTATTTATTTATTATTTTTTCTTGGACCAATATTTACCTATGACGAAATACGGGCTGAATTTCAAAGATAAGCTGCGTCATCATTATTTTTCTCTATATGTTCTTGGACCAAGGTTTTTTTCCCTCTCAAAGCGAAATTAATTTGGTCCGGACGTCTAGCTTTTGCAATCGGTTTTCAGTTTTGACATGAATGAAACTTGTCCCCATGTTAGAGGTACTTGGGGTTTGTATAATTCAGTTGACCCAAATACAGGCCTCGTTCTGTTCCCGAGGAAAAGAAAATGTAACAGAACTGTCACTCGTTTTTACTTGTACTTCTTGTTTTTTTATTTTATTTTTTCACGATGCGTCGTAATAAGCTGATATTTTAAAGTTTAGTAATGGTTATTTTTGTATTTTATTTATTTAAAAACATATGAAAATAATATTTTTATTATCATTTTCTACAACTTTCAAAACAATATAAAACACTAAAATAAAGTAATTATTTCTTTAATATAAAAAACAAGTTGAATCTCTTACAAATACTCTTCAGTTCTCATGAGTAGATGGTTAATTGACTTTTATGATTTTAAACTAAGTTGAGTTTTATTTTAGAATTTGTTTGATATTATGATAATGATTGTTTTTTTTTAAAAAAAAATGTATTTAAAAACATGTCATAATAATAATAATTTTATTTTTATATTAATTTATCAAAAACATATTATAGCTGTCAATCATGGCAGCATATATGTGTATCACAGGCTTCGACATTTTTAGCAAGCATAAAATATAATTTTCACTGCTGTTTAAACACAAGAACTGACGTGAGAGCTTATCCATATCACTGGATAAATAAATAAGAATCACTTCTAACAGCTTGAAAATCTGTTACCCTAAAGAATGCTGTATACAAGGATGACAGAAAGGAGAGAAGATGCTTGAATTTGCTTGTCGATCTGGGAAGAATAAGAACATGGTGGGATAAGGACTGTGAACACATGCTGCATTCAAAAAGGCAAGCAAGTGGCGATCATCCTTCGGCATGGTCCAGGATTCCAAATGTAATGATTTTTTTCTCTTATTTTAACCAACCGGATTAAATTAAAATATAGTTTAAACTCGTAAATCATACTCTAAACAATCTGTTGACGTTCAGCAAGACTCCAGTTGGCCTCATCTCCTTCCCTGCAGCTAAACTTGACTCTTTGAGACTCGTAAGCAAAGCATTGTAGGCTCATCATTTACTGCTGCTTCCTTTGAATTTGAAAACTGCTCAGTTGATGCATCGTCCAGGGAAAGCAGAAAATAAGGAAGAAGAGAACAGATAATAAGTGTCCCACAGCATCTTCATGATGACAAGCAACAGCCCCCGGTTTATTACACTGAAACCTGAGGCTTTTGTCTTCACACCGGTTTTTAGGATTGCTGGTATCCTAAGAAGTGAGGCAAAGTTGGCATCTATTAGGGTTTTTGGAAGCATTTTAAAAATGTTGTTTTTTTGAAAAAGGAAAGATTTTTTTTTTTGTTTTAAATAAGATTTTGAGTATAAAAATATTTTTTTAAAATAAAAATAAAATCTTTTTTTTTAATGTTTTTAAATTATTTTAATGTAACGATAACCGTAAATGCAATACAGGGTCGAGGGCATATATGCCAATCTCTCCACCCCACAACTAGTTCAATACAATTGTTTGCGTTCTCACCTTCAAGGAACTTTCATTTTCGTTTTCTAGAGATTCTTTTCTGCTTTTAATTATTATTATTTTTTGTCCATGAGAGAGAGGGACTGACATTTTCTTTGGTTGGTACTGTCAGGACCTGAAAAGCCAACGTGCTCTGTTATAAACTAGTTATGCGTGTGCGGGCCATAAGTGTTTTCTCAACAAAAAAACAGATTATGTACATATGTTTTTCGACGATTTTTTTAAATCAAAAGGTTTATATGCGTGTAAAACTACCCTAATAAATAATTATACGAGTTAATAAATAAATAATAAAAATAAAAACAAAAAAGATAGTTGATCTTGAAAGATATTTATTTTTATTTTAAATTAATTTTTTAAATATTTTTAAATCATTTTTATATACTGTATAAAAATAAAAAAATAAAAAAAAAAATTGAACAAATAGTTACAAATAATACAAAAATACTTGTGCCTTGAGGGAGTTCCATCCTTGAAAGTCAATAAAGTGAACACTCTCAGATGTTGCCACATCACATCGTATCACATCGCATCGCATCACGGAAACAAATATACTCGTGCAATTATCTCCATCGCTTTAAAAAAAAAAGATCAGGATATTGCCTTTAAGCCCCCCCAATATTCGGTCAAATACAGATAAGCCAATAAGCTTTCAAATTATTGATTTCACTCCATTGCACTGTTATTCAATTGCAATTTGACCTCTATGTTAAATTTATTCACGGGTTTAACTAGGACCTAGACTCACCATGAAAAAAAAAAAAAAAAATACAAGAGCTTCAACATTCTTTTTTTAAACCAGTTTAAAATTGCACTATTAATTAGTTATTTTTTCTAATAAAATCTAGTTGAAATTTCAAATGAAATTCAAATATAAAAATAATACAAAAATAAATAATATATTTGTTAGAGAATAATATAAATTATGTTATGAAGCCTCACTTACAAGTTTAAATTTTTAGCTAAGATAGTTCCTTGATATGGTATCAAAACCTTGTTGGCCCAGCAGTTATGAGTTTAAATCTCACCGTCCCCATTTTACTTGATAAAATCAAGTATAAAGTAATGTGGGCCTGTGCAAGTTTCAAGCCCAAAGAATTTTCACTTAAGAATAATATAAATCATATTATGAGAACTCACTTACAAACTTAAGTTTTTAGATTAGATGGTTCCTTAACAATATTAACCCCTCTGATCTAAAACAGGATAAAATAATATAAAACTAGCTTTTGCAAATAATGATATATCCATGGTATTTTTAGAGACCTTTGAAGAAATACGGTAAATAAAAAAATATAATGTAAAAAACTTAATAAATTAAGTTATCTTTTAAAATATATAAATTTATTTTATTTATTATTTGAATTCAAATTAAACACTGTAGTTAAATTCAACTATAATAAAAAAATAATTTTACGTGGGGATAGAGAAATACCGATACTGAGTTTAGATTTGTTCTGACATCAACACTCTCATTGTTGCAAAGCCATAAAATTATCTTCTTGATCACTAACTACAAAACATCATAGTTTCATAATTTTTATCGACTTCTTCATCAGATTAACATGGAAAGATGTCAGACATTGAAAATCAAGAAGGAAATCATAAGTTTGAATCGAAAATGTTTTTTAAGTGATTATGGTGTTTGAAAGTGAGCTTGGAAAGTGTTTTTTTTTTTTTTAATATTTTTTATTTTAGTTTTTTTTTTTACTTTAAATTAAGATTTTTTTAGTATTTAAAATTATTTTGATATCAAAAATATTTTTTTTAAATTAAAAAAATATTATTTTAATATATATAAATAAAATATATTTTAAAAAATAATCTCAACAATATTTCAAAACAGAAAGTTTCAGTCTTGTGTAACTGCTACAACACCAATTGTTGCCACTGTTACATTGATCGACTTGCACCAATCACCTCAATATCTCAAACTTGAATTCAGACTAATTTTATAATAATATTTTTTTTTTATCAAATGTAAATATATTAAAGATCAAATGAAAACAAAGCCAGAGAACTAGAGAGAAAAAGAATTTATAAGACCGAGATGAACTTGAAAAAAAACACGAAAGAAACTAGCGAAAGAAGGAACATGCTCCTTTAACAAAACTCTAAAGGTCTAAGCAAATACAAAACAATAAACCCAAGACCCCATCTAAAGAGAAAAAGATTTGAAAGCTTAGGGCAAATCCCAAGAGAAAGGCCCAAGGGCAACCCACCCTGCTGCCCATCAACTAGCCCCAAAGGCCCACAGCCAATGAAGAAAAGACAAGCTCAAGAACCAGCCCAATCAAGCTCCAGCATGCTGGTGAAGGAAACAGTTAAACGCTAAGAGCCAATGCAACCCAAAAGAGGAAAGACTCAACTCCCAAGGGCTGCAAAGCAGACTGCAACATCCATGACACGCAGCCATGCACTCCACCAACATGCCAACAACTAAAGACTCCTGAAGACAAACCTGCACCAGCCAAAAAAAGAAAGAAAAACCTCTCAACCAGCCACACAAAACACACCAGCAGGATAGCCAGAAGCGGAAAAGCCTACCGCCAAAACATCTTCTTCCAAGACAGCCAAAATGGGAAAGCTAGCTCACAAGGCAAATTATGCAACAAAAGACCATGCAGGCTAGCAAAGGAAAGAAGTTGACACGTAGCAAGAGACCAACTGACCCTAACCAAGAAACAACAGTAAAAACCGACTGGCCATCAACCCAAAAACCTTCACCCAAGGCAACACAAAACAGGAAGAGAAAGACAACAAAAGCAACCCGGCTCTCCAAAGACTTAACCCAGCTGCTGACCCAAAGCAAGGGGTCTGCTACACGGCAACCCAAACAACCCATTCAGCAGCAAAAGCTAACACCCGAGAGACTCCAATTAGAGAAAAGAAGCCAACACCCGAGAGACTCCAATTAGAGAAAAGAAGCCAACACATAACAGCCCAACTCCTAATACACTTAACTAGCCGCCCCAGCCACCCTACTTAGGATAGTCCACCCGAAGGACCGAGTCACGAACTGGTTAGAAACCCGGACCGGAGCTGAGAACCGGGAGAGAAAGATGAAACCCAAACTGAGCCAATTTTATAATAAAATTCAATAAACGATTAGTTGTTAAACGTGTAGAGAGAATACACACACACACACACACACCAGTTATTTGCCCTCGTGTTGTGTTAATTGTTTTTTTATGTAGAAAACTAATTGATTTTGTACGTACTGTAATTAGTTACCTTAATATTTAATTAGTAAAATTATAATTGATAAAATATATTAGAAGTAGGTTATTTTTTCTTCTAAAAGTGATTGAATGTTGTTATTGTTAAATTTTTTTTATAGGTATTTAATTGGTAGATTGCAAAATTGGAATCGATAAAATTAATTAAAAATGAGTTGTGTGCTTCTTGTAACATACTGATTGATTATTGTGTATATTTTATTTGTTTGATGAATTATTTTACTAGCAAATAGTAAAATTACAATCGATAAATTTTAGCATAGATGAATTGATTTGTTTTACGCAACAAACACTTTGATTATTGGTTTTGTTTTAACTACTTGGATATTAATTTAATTGGTAGATAATTGATTATTTAGCTCAAATGTATAACATTATAAAAAAATTTCTAGTTGCAGCGAAGTGTATGACAAGTGTTTCATATATTTTTTCATTGTAGATAATTTGATATAATTTTTTTGCCCTTTTTCTCAACGTGCAGTTTCATATATTTTTTGTTTACGTGATATTAGATTTAAAATATTATACATAAAAAAGCCATAAAAGTATTTTTTTTAAATAACATCGATTAATCAATGATGTTAATTATTATTCTTATTATTAGTATCATGATTGTTAAATTATTAAAAATGTCATTATAACCATTATTATAAATAAATAATATTCTAACTATTAGTGGCAATACCATTATTGTTACTATCATTATTGTTATAAAAAGAAATGAGACTATTTTTTTCTAGTTTTTTTTAGATTGATTTTTCATATTATTATATTTTACGTAATATTAGAATAGTTGGATTAAATTAAATTTGATTTTTTTTCAAAACAATTTAGTTCATATATATATATATATATATATATATTCATTCTAAGACATTAACAGTAAATGAATATCAAAATATATATTAATTCTTAATTTTTAAGAAAAAATACCTATAAAATAATCTTTATCATTATTTTAAATAAATTATTCATAATAAAATAAATATATAAAAAAACCAAATAACCAAACATTTTGTAGGTTGATTATTTTGCTCAGATATATAGTATAATAAAAAAAAATACAGGACAATCAACATTTTCTTCACATGTTTACAAATTTGGTTCTAGCGAAACGCAGAGCAATTGACTTGTATATTTTTTTATTGTAGATAATTTGATCCAATTTTTCTACTCATCTTGTCTACGTGTGATTTTGTATATTTTTTATTTACGTGATATTAAATAAAAAATATCATACTTAAAAAGTTGTAAGAGTTAATTTTTCACAACAACAACATCGACTAATGAATTATTTAAATTTTATTTTCATTATTACTGTCATAATTGTTAAATTGTTTTTAAATTGCCCCAATTATTATTACTAATATCATATCTATTATTGTAAATAATAGAAATTATGATTATTAATGGTAATACTATCACTGACACTATCTTTATTGTTATAATCAATGTCATTATTATATCAATAATCAACACCCTTATTATTATTATTATTATTATTATTATTACCATTAAAAACATAATTATCAACACAATAAGCACCATAACCGTTATAATAAATAAGAATTTCTATTAGTATTATGATCAATAATGTTACTAATATTATCATGATTATAATATATAAAATTATTACTACAATTATTGCTAAAATAAAAAGAATTATTAAATTACCTTAAAGAATAAAAAAACTATTTTTTTTAACAAAAATATAAGCAAGAAAAAAAATAAAGCTATTATTATTATAGCATAAATAATGGAAAGAAGAAAATTATATCAAAGAATTAAAAAAAAACTTTAACATAACACCGAACAAAAATAAATAAATGAGAAAAAAAATTAAATATAATTAGATGAAAAAACATCATTTGACATGAAGACCAATAAAAAAACCTAGAAAACTCAAAGAAAGAACAAAGAAAAAAATATATCAATTTTTAAATGATCACAATCACAAACTAAAATTTAAGATTAAATTACGCTAAAAAATATTACCTCAACAAAAGATAGAACAATAAAAATTAAAAACTCAAACTAAGAGCATATATATGTAAGCATAACAAAAAAATAGGGACAATTTAATAAATATAAAAAACAAATAAAAAAATTGAAATTATAAGGGCTTAAATGCAAACAGACTATATAAACAATTTCCATCAAAGGATAAAATTGAAAAAAATCGAAACCTCTGTACCAAACATATTAAGGAATTTCAACCCAAACTTGAAATTAAAAGAATAAGAACTGAATTGAAATCTAAATATATAATCAATTTTCATCAAATAACAAAATTAAAACAAATCAAAAATTTTATAATAAAAATCAGGATCATACAATACAATTGAAGATATGGGACATAAATGAAAACACCAACAACACCGAGAACTGTCAAGAACGTTTACCTGCAGGAGAGAGAAATGAGAAGAAAAAAATTTCAACCATCAATTGGTAAGTTTCCGGCAACCATGGGACGCAACGCGCTCCACCATACGGTGGCGGCACATCTGGCGACACGCCGAATGGATATTTTTATTGCTGGAATTGGCTGCACACGCTGCCTAAATGGGGGGTGAGGTCGAAAATCAACGGCGCGTCTGGTGAAAACACTTGCGGTATTCAGCAAAAATTAATATTAAAAAAAACAAATTATCTAAACAGGCAATTCTTGAATTTTGTCTCGCATGTTTATTTATTGTGCACGGTAATGTAAAATTTTAAAAATACCCCTAATTTCAAAGCTAAAGCTGAAATAAACTGAAAGGTAAAATAATAATTCATTATTATAATCAATAGTAATTTGTATTTAGTTCTACAATAAATATGAACATTGGAACCACGATTTAATTTAGCTTTACGTATAATATAATGTATAATAGTATAAATTTATTTAACAATATTTTTATTAAAACATATATTTCAAAAGAAGAAGAAAAAGACAATGACAGTTTATAATTATGAAGTGTCCCTGTATCAAATTATTAATTAAGTTGTAAAACGAAAAAAAAAGCCTTGGCCTACAACTGATATTGATTTCTCTGTCCGAAAATAAAAAATTGGCCTTCACTGATCTGAATAATCCCACCCCATCTATTCTCTATACAATGCAAGGCGTTTTCTCGGCGCCCGGTGATTATATTCATTTCAAGTCGCGAGTCCCTCTCCACAAAATTCCCGTAGTCTTCTCTCTTTCTCCCTTTTTATTATGAATTGAATCGTGGGTTTTATGTTTACTTTTGCCCTTTGTGTTTGTTTTATTTTCAAGTATTATTTGATCTCCCTGGTCTGAGAGTCAATCATCGGATGTTGTCTCCGGTTCATGTTCTCTCTTGATCTGGGTTCTCTTGATTCTGTGTTTAATTCGCATGAATAGCAGCGGAAGATTATTTCTGCATTTTGACAGTTCAGTGGAAGATGATATTTGCATTGTGACACTGTTTGCCTAGCAAGTCTGAGCCGGGTGATAATGATTTGTGGTTAGGATATCTTTGAAGACTGTTCAAATGAACTATAGCAGACAATGATATGCGGTTTTGACACTGTTCATGCTAATTAATTAGCATGAACAGTCGCAGAAGAATGCAATAGAGGAGCAGTGAAATGCACTGTTGTAATGAACAGTGAAATCAGAGTGAATAAACAATGATTTCTTGATCTATTTTAGCTGCACCTATAATGGATAATATAAATCAGTAACCTCATCTCTTAGTTAAGTTTTACGTAATATGGTTATTTAATATGGTATTAGAATTTTATTAATTTAGCGGTCATGAGTTCGAATTTCATTATCCCTATTCTATTTATTAAAAATCAAACACAAGATAGTGTGAATATGTGTAAATTTCAAGTCCAAAAGATTTTTACTTGAAGGGGTATATTAGAAAATAATAAAAATCATATTCAGGAATCTTACCTAATAATTTAAGTTTTTAGGTGATATAGTTCTTAACAACATATATAATATAATATCATGTATCTGGTTTACTATATGTTTATTAAGAAAATGAAGACAGAAAACTATTTCTTCATAATATTTTGTTGATTTTTCTATCTTTAACTACCCATCATTCTTTACGGTGTACAATAGAGCTTCAGATATGGGTTTGGGATTTTGCTTGCCTGCATGTTTGATTTTCTCTTGGATATTCTGGTTTTTACTGTTGTTTTGTTAAATATCAATTATATATTGTTTTTCCAGATGCAATGCATAAATTATAATTTACTTTATTTTAATTTCTTCTGTCACCTGATCTTTAAACATGTATCATGTTACCATATGATCGGGTGATCCAAGGCAGAGACGAAACTAAGACGTGAAATTTGAGAGCTGGGCCATAAAGATCACGATTGATAAACAAGCTTTCAGCTTTGGATGTCAGAAATATATGAAGCAGCATACTTGTGATGAAAGACTCCATTTCTACCTGTCCTTCCATGATCATTGAAGGTGGCTAAACTCTTCGAAGAGGTTTTTTTTTTTTTTTTTTTTTCTGGTGGATTTTTGAAGATGCATGGTAATCATTTGAATGGACTATATTCTGGACTTTCAGGGCTTTTTAAGCTCCGTGGCCATAGCTATGCAAGTCCAGTTTTAAAGCCACACTAGCCCAATCAACACTGGCCCTCCACCATGAACGGACTAGGTAGCAAAACATAAACCAGATAGCATTTTTTTCCAAGAGAAAAACTTGAAAGGAAAAACAAATAGTAGACGAAGTGAAAAGAAAGAAGAAAAGACAGACAGGCTGCATAATGGGAATATGCTTGCTTTGATGACACCATGAAAACAATATGAGGCCAGGCTAAAATTCTGAAGTCACGTAAGGTGACATGCATTTAACTTTCTGAAAGGAAAGAAAAAAGGATTATTGCTATGGCATAGATGGTAAAATCATGATTTCCTTCTCACAGCGGTTGCAGAGAAATATAGGAGGCATTTCCTGATTATTTGGAATTTGAACGCATCTACTGTGCTGCCAAACTTCACAAATATCACATGAGATCATTCTCTCACCATCATCTTCTTTGGCTCCACAAGCACAATCAACAGCTCGGTTATTAACGCCACATTCATATATTAACTCGTTGATCATCCCACTCTCTGCGTTGCTCCCCTCTAACAAAATTTTTTGACCCACTTCAACTATTTCGGAAACGAAGTCCGTGCCCTTCACATTCAAGTTCATTATTGACTCTACAACGAAGCTCTTCAATCCCCAATACAACTCCCTGAACTTCCTTTCCACTTCAAGCTTAAGCTCATTGAAGGTAGCATTGTTTTTCAAGGTGATGCATTCCAATGGTGGCATTGCCTTTCTCACCACTTCATTGCTCTCTTTTTTATCTCTTAAAAAAACTGTGCAATAGCAGAGTGTCATTTTCCCAGCTTCCTCGTGGCCGGTGTGATGAATTTTCCATGGCAGCTCGCCATTGTATTCTTTGACAAGGTATTTGGTGTCAAGAATTATCCTTGCAGATGCTGGTATTGCGCTAAGAACCCCGTGGATCATTGTTGGTTTTTGGTCTTTGAGGATATATTTGTACAAGTATAGCATGTCTTTCATTAGTTGAGGCCTTGTCATCTTGTATCTACCCTTCATTTTTGAATTGTTGATGACCAAACCTTGCTGTTCAGGATATACATTTGAGACATCTTCCAAGCAATACTCTAAAACCTTTGTTACTGGATTCAAGCAGCGTCGAACTAAATAATTCCCTACTACATGGTTTCCGAGTGATTTTAGCACAAAATCTAGCAAACCCGTGTCACCAATATAGGCACGAGCAGCGTCCCTAACATCTTGTCTTGAAACCCACTTAAATTCAGCCTTTTTTAAAGCTTCCACAATCACCCTTGTTGCCATTTCAACTCGTTTTGGAGACCATCTACAGGTAGGCTCTACAACATGGCTATCGACACAATGTTCTTCTGGAAGGTGGGTCTTGAGTTCTAGCATGAAGCGGAATAGGTCGCCAAGTGTCACCAAAGAATGATCTGATACCGTTTGGTACCTAGAGAAAATGACTGGAATATGATGATTAGAGTTCCCAAGATAATGGACAAGTATGCATAAGGGCATGCCCTGTATAGTTTCAATGGCTTTCTGGTGCATTGGTCGAGTGACCCCAAAGCTTCCACGCCCGAATTTATAACCCCAGCGACCGAACCATGGTTCACTGAATGCCACACCGTGTAGTAGTCTCAATTCCATGCTTCTTTTCTGTGAAATGTCATTCAAGCTCACTTTCCTACACGTTAAGCCGATTCTTATAAGCAAAGCACACAAACGATCACAGAATTCTCACAAGTGACAAGTAGTTCAATAAGAAGTTATGAGATAGATGCCTAACCTTGCTCGTAATCCCGTGCACAATCGATCCCAAAATTCCATGATCAGCCGCCCAGCCAAGTTGGAACCTCCTTCCATTCCATTGACACACAGCAAATGTCCGAACCCATTAGAGTGAAAGATACCATGCATGATATGGCCCTGTGATTGCACTAAATTGAAGTTGTCTTTTGGTGAAATTGCCCCATCGTGACAGTTCAAAAAAGCTGTTTCTGTTTCCTTCGAAGGTAGAACGAAGTGATACTTCCTGTTGCAAATCATATTCTGACCCCAGCCTGAGCTATTATAAAGGAAGAACCAGCTTAGTGAGAGAATAAAACACACCAATTAACATATTAATGCACTATATATTCTTAATCTGCAGTATGCATGCTTACAAAAAGGATAAATTAACTTGGGACATGTATCATCTAATAAAAGAATTAAGGCAAATGTCCCTGGTACAGAAACTAAAGTAGTGCACCAACATCATACCTACCATATAAGAATGTTAGAGAAGACATCTATAAATCAGGTTCTCATAATGAAGCTGATGCAGAGCTAATTAATGTCTCGCATTTTTCTGCAATATAAACTTGGACGAAGTCCCATAATCAGTTTTTACTAGTTAATAGTAAGATAAGCCCGTACGTGTTTAGTTTGAACTGTTTTTCTTTTCTTAATTATGTAAAGCAACAAATCGTTTGAAAAATAAATTAAGCACATACTGCATGCATGCTAAACCAGCTACTATAGAATGTTATCACGAGCTCTAAAATGCTAGAGAGTCAAACTGTGTTGTTCAGGACAGAAATTAACCAAATTAATTATTCAACACAGGTAATGAAAGAGAATCAAAGCACTGAACTAGCTAGGGAATCAAGACTTCACCAACAAATTGACAGTGCTTGCAATGATGTTCTAGCGATGCCTCAATTGGTTCCTCAACAACAAACAGCGTGATGTGAAGAGTAGGTTGACGTATGACTTCAAGCTTAAATGACCAACTTGGCATTCTACTGCAGGTATGTCTCTCAAAATGCGCAAGTTCTAGAAGCTTTTTGATATTTTGTTGGAATGACCCATCAAACTCAACCGGGTAGCCATTTTCACCAAAAATCTTGAACTTAAACACTCTCTCTTCTCTCTTTCTTTTCTTGCTGCTGATTAGGTCCAAATAAGACATCATGAAAGCAAGGAAAATGAAGATTGCTAGAGCAAGGAGATAACAGAAGAAACTCTAAGAAACGAGAAATCGAGCAGAAATTCAAAGTGAAGTGGCACAGCCTTACACCTTTATAACTTTGCTTAATCGTTCACACACTTAGTGCCTAAACATAAACTTGAAGAGGACACAAAAGAGCATACCAACTTATCAAATTGAGCTAGGAACAACTCACTTGACGCGTGATTTGTTTAAAATTGAACTCCATGCAAATCTATCGCGGCAACCTATGCCATGAAAAGCTTTTGTGAGTAAAGAAATGAAACCATGCTTTGATCATGGCACTAGATACCAATAGCCTTCTTTATATTCCGGAAAATTCTATGGTCAGCCCGGAAATGTTGATCTTTAACTTAGGATGGGCAGACATAAACGCAACATTTCTTGGCTAACTACTCCTATGGCTAGTTAGCATCAATATATATGTTATCAATTTGAAAGCTTTATTCCATGACAACTTGCTTGATTGTGTTTTCCTCCTGCGAATGATTAAAAGAATGAAAGAAGAGGGGAAATTAACATCAAATTTTTAAATGGACCAACCATGCATATATACAAGAAACAATATTGACATGTGGAAGTAAGAGATGATAAGAACTTTCCTTTTTTGCTTTTGAATTTCAGATTGGGTAATCAATGAAGGGCAGGATTAACTGCTGCTACCCAAGAGCTGAGCTGCTGCTACCTTTGAGGCAGGGGTTTAATAATATGGCTTGGCAATATGACTGATCATGGACTTGATTCTCTTGAAGCAGTTCATATGGTTGGGAAGGGTAAAATTGCAGGATGACTCGTGCTGTTCGACCATTGGTTTGGCTCCTTTTTCTTCCTCTTCTTCTCACTAATTGACTATTTAGTTGTTTTTGAAATCAATTTTTATTTAAAATACATCAAAATAAATTTTTAAAAGTGTTTTTTATATAGAAATATATTAAAATAATATGTTTTAAAAATTATTTTTGACATTAAAATGATTCTTTTATATATATATATATATAATTTAAAGTAGAAAATAAAAAATAAAAATAAAAGAATAACGGATCATACCGAGCACAGCCGAAATCTGCTGAGGGTTTTGGTCTAAATGGGCCGAGACCCAGGCTTTTTTCCTGTTGGGCTTACCATTCCGGGCCACAAACCCTTAACCGAGATCTAAATTCCGGGTTTTATATTCAAAATTCAAATCAATCTCGGCCCTCTAAGAGATATTCTCAGCGAATAGGCATTAAATCAACCTCATTAAATAAATTAAAAATCTATTTTAATTATGTAGCTAACTTTTTTTAAAATATACATTAGTCCCCATCAATTCTGTAAATAATAATAATAAAAAAAGGAAAGTCCTTTCCCACCACCGACGACAGCACTGGAGGAAAGGGAGTTTTGTCATGTTGGTTTTATTTGGTAATCTATGTTGGCTATGTAATAAAGTCACGAAAGCATACCTGTCCACGTAAATAACGTAAAATGCTATTTTTGTCACTAATACGAAAGAAGAAAGTGAATTAAATTAAATTAAAATAAAATAAAATAAAACCAGAAGCCCACTTCTACAGTTTAATGAAAAGAGGAAGACGATAAAGATGGGTGGCCCTCAAATTATAAAATATATAGAAGAAAGAGGATAAGAATTTAGAGTTTGTTGTGACATAAGAACATATACCCTACAAAAACAACATCGAAATCTTCTCTTAGATTTTCTGATATATATGTTTTTTTTTTTTTTTTTTTAAACCCACTATAAATCCGTCTCTCTTATTATCTCTCTCTCATTTTTAGGGTTTCTCTCTCCTCTCTCCTCTCTCTCTTTCAGGTTTCTATCTCCTCTCTCTTCTTTGTCTCCCTTTCTCTCTCCAGAAGGGAAAAATCCTAAAGAGACGTTTACACCCCCAAGTAAGTTTTCTCTCTCATGTCTCTTTTCCTTCTCTCTCCTTTCAAAGTTTTGAATATATGGGACCTGTTGATAGACAAGGAGGAAACCTTCCTTCTGTGCTCACATATCGAATTTGCTGTGTTATTTATTTCCTGAATGCTGAGATCTGTTACTGTTCAAAGTCAAGCTTTTTTTGAAAGGAAAGCTTTCCCATTTATTTATTTTTGGCTATTTGAATGAACATTATAGATCTGGAAATGGGTTTTTGTTTGCGTCGTCAGAAACTGTAGAAAAGTGATTTGAAAACTGCAACCCTTCCTATATATATATATACACACACATACATGTATATAAATATTTTTTCCCGTTTTTGTTTCTGGGAATCTTAAAAGTCTTCCCATTTTCAGATCTGGATGAAATGAAACTTTTCTACACATTTGTTTTTCATTTCGTTTTTTAGATGCAAGTGTCAGGCATTGCGAATGGCATTTCCTGCTGATTTCTTTGCATATGCTTCTGTTTTGCTGATATTTCACCGGATCTGTTGATTTGGGAATTGTGATTAATGAAAAACTCGTCACTGTGTTCTGTATTTATCATCGGTGGTAAAGGTAATAATGACTGTATTACTTGAGGACTCTTTGATAGCCTCGGTGATCAGGATGACAATGCTGCTAATGCCTGGTCCCAGAACATATCACAAGCTGATATCAAGATTGCAATGTTTTAGTGGTTATGCCAAAAAATATAATCCTCTTTCCTGTATTGTTGACAACGTACAGGTTTCATGGATGATGATGCATTGAACATGCGCAATTGGGGTTATTATGAACCGTCATACAAGGAGCCATTAGGTCTCCAGCTAATGCCAGCTATGGTAGACCGCGATTCCAAGCATCTCCTACCCAGGCGTGATCCGAATAGCTTCATGATTGGTGCCAATGGGGCTTACCTTCCGCGTGATTCTCTGGTTTCGGATGCTCCTATGCATCTGAATTATATGAGGGATAGTTGGATGAACCGGGAGAAGTTTTTAAATATGCTACCCCAAAATCCTAACTATGATGCTCTACCTGAAACTTCTGGAGCTCAGTCCATGTCAATGTTACAGCCACCCGATTCATCAAGGGATGAGAGGGTGAGTAGGATTGAGGAGCCTAGTGTAAGTAATGAAGGTAGCCAGTTGAAGAAAAGACAAGCTGGGGGTACCGCCCCCAAACTTCCCAAACCTAAGAAACCTAGAAAGCCAAAAGATGGCAACAACAATACAGTTCAGCGTGCGAAGCCAGCTAAGAAAAGTGTGGATGTTGTTATAAATGGGATTGATATGGACATTTCGGGTATCCCAATTCCGGTCTGCTCATGTACTGGAACTCCTCAGCAATGTTATCGATGGGGCTGTGGGGGATGGCAGTCTGCATGTTGCACCACAAATATCTCGATATACCCTCTGCCAATGAGTACCAAAAGACGCGGTGCAAGGATTGCTGGAAGGAAAATGAGTCAGGGTGCATTTAAAAAGGTACTGGAGAAACTCGCAGCTGAAGGCTATAACTTTGCTAACCCAATTGATTTAAGGACTCACTGGGCAAGACATGGAACCAACAAGTTTGTCACTATCAGGTAGATTTACTTTGCTGGTACCAGTAATGGGACTTCCATCACCTGTGGCCTGCATCTTTTGTATATATCCGTGGCCTCCTGCGGAGATCTATTTGGTTCGTTGTAGTTCAAGAATTATCAGTCATGATACATGTTTTGGAAATTCAGACATCTAGTCTTTTTTCAAAATTGTTGTTAACTTTTCATCTTCGTTTGTTTTAAAAAACCAACCAGTAAGTTCTGGCACCCGGATGTAGGACGTGGATGAGTTTATTTTGTTGGATTGGACTCTCTTTTCTGCAGTTAATTTCATTTTATTAAAGATTATCAATTGAATTCTCCTTTCACCAGATCTAATTATTTTCTTTTTAGCTGCTTCAGACTATTCCATGACTTTGGTTGAATGTCACATTCTTCTTATGGTTTAAGAAAGCAAGAATGGTGATTTTAGATATCTAATCGTCTTCAATTCTTAAACGTTAGAGTTGCTGAATTTCTTGGGAGATTATAAACATTATATTTTCTTTTCTCGGACAACATAGCTTTTTGATGCGCATGTAGATTGTAAAGAATGGCAGTTCCTCAAAATCTCGTTGGTGAATTGCTCTTCAAGCCATGTCTGCACTTATCTGGATTTTGTGTGGCATGGTTAACTTATCTGTTCTTGCAATAGTTTCTGAGGAAAATTAGATAATTTTGTATATATCTCGTTGCCATGTGATTGCAAGCATCTATTGTTTCTTGCTTTCTTTGTTTTTCTTTTGAGAAGAGACGGCAAGTATTTATTGTTTGCCCCTTGAGCATTAGCTTTTCTGATTATTCCTGGCACTGAGAAGAGCTTCTTATACACCTGTCGTTTATTCGGAGAATCCTTGATAGCACTTTTGATTTCATTTTACATCTCCAGAGTTTGCTTTTATGAGATTTGGAAGTATGATTTTGGTAGAGGTTTCCAAACTGTTCCTATTTTGATTCTTGTTGATTTAAAGATCTACACCCCGAATGTTTCCTGAACGTGGCTGGAGAGGAGGTAGGAAGAGTCCTTGAGGCTGTAGAGATGACTTTGAAGCACCTTCCGGTGAAGATGCTGCGCATCAAAAGGGAGAGAATAATATTTTTCAAGCCAAAAGCATTTTCCATGGAGGGGTAATGTGAAGACACGTCCTTCAAGTGTTTTTTCCCTTCTATTGGTACCCGGCCATATTTTCTGTGGGCTGCTATCAAAAGCCCAGCTGGAGTACTGTTATTTATCTGGGGCCCAAGGCTAAGCCTCATGGCCTCTTTTCTAATTCTTTATTTTATTTTCTAACTTTATCTATCTACTAGCTACTTACCCGAGTCTCCTTGCAATAGGAATCATATTTTTTTCAATATAAAAAAAATATTATTTGTGTGATGTTTTTTTATTATAATATAAATTTGTGTAAAATAATAAATTTGTTTATAATCTTTGTGAAATGCAAGTTTCCTATAAAATATATGAATTTTAAATTGATATAAATTTATCTGTTTAGTAAGTTTTAACAAAATAATTAGCATAATATTATTATTATCATTAAAAAACAATAAGATTTGGATATTTGAATTGTTGAATTTACTATACTAGGATTAGTTTATTTTATAATCCAATTAAAATTAAACATATCAAATAAAATATAAATTGTGAAAATACCAATAATAATAAAAATAAATAGTTAATTTTCTATCAATATTTTTTTTATTGAAAATCCATCCCAACATTATTATTATTATCATGACTATAACAATTAAAATTACTATCAATATTTTTGCCCAAACAATTAAAATCATTAAATCAAATAATAAAAAACCCATATTTAAAAAAAAAAACAATAACAAAATAATCACTAAAATTATTGTTATTATTGCACAAATAATAAAATTGTAAAATCATCTAACCCAAAGAATATAAAAACATTGTCAAAGAAAGATAAAAAAAAAGAAAAAGAAATTAGTAACAAATAATAAGGGCCAAAAAAATATAATTAATTCAAATTGAAATATAAAATTGAAACAAATAAAAACCTTGGGATCAAAACAAATAATGATATTTTTAAAGGAAATTGCAGTGTGATTTTGTTAAAAAAATTAAAAAAATAAGGACCAAAATGAAAAGTTGCATATATGATCAATTTTAATTGGAGGGCATAATTAAAAAAAAATCAAAATTCCCATATAAGAAATCAAGAATAAGATGTTTATGAAAAAAAATGAATTTTTATTTTAAATTAAAAATTTTAATATTTTTGGATTATTTTGATATGCTAATATCAAAAATAATTTTTTAAAAAAATAAAAAAAATATTATTTTAATATATTTTTAAATGAAAAATACAATAGATGTAGTTTCTATAAATTAAATGGCAACTTTCCGATCCTTTGTACGGCTGGTGTACTACAACATAAAACACCATTCATTAGCATCAATCGGTGATAGCTTCCACCCAGCTCCTCCTCCTCTTCATCCGTGAGTGAGAGCCCATGTCAAGGGGTTCAGGCTCAAGGGAGATGAGCGTATCCATGCAAAGTGCAAACATTTATTCTCTGGGCACTCCTGTAATCCACGTAGCTCTGATCATGACTCGTGGCGCCGTTAACGACTGCTGCCTCAAGATCTGAGTTTCTATATGGTCTTTAAGATCGAGTTTTCCCGGGTAGGCTGATGGCCAAAATGCTAGTTTGGTCTTTAAGAGCTCGGCAGCCCTTATCCACAGCTTCATTATATCATGCTCCCTTGTCCCAGTAACTTGTGTCCCCACCAAGGACCTTCTCCTATTTAGTTCGTCCCTCGTGGCTCTTTATTTATTTATTTGTTTGTTTCTGATTGGAGATGACAAAATAAATTATAATTTGCTAATTTGGAACAACAAGGTAGTGCCAATTAGGAAAGCCTACCCTTAGTGTATATTTTTTAGATATGAGAAAATTTTATTTTATAGATTTACATGAGTGAAAAAATATAGTTGTTTTAAATTTTTATGAAAAATACACGTTCTGATTCAAGTTCGAAAACTGATATACAGATCACAAGTTTCTTGTCATTATGTTATGCTACTGAGAACCTTCTATATTCAATACAAGGTAAATTATATTTTTTTTCTAACTCTCTTTTTGTCTATTTGCAAAGAATTACTAAACATAGCTCAATCTTCTTAATTTTATTTTTTTGTAAGGTTATTTTCTGAAAAATTTAGCCCCCTACTTTCCCTTTTCTCTTCCCTTCCACTCTTCCTGTAACTCTGCTTTATATATATATATATATATATATATATATATGGAGTTCTCTCTCTCTCGTTTTTTCTCCTGAGTCACAACGATAAACTATGTTTATACTTGTCTTAACATCATATTGAATACTAGGAAACTCACCAAATAATAAAATTTTAAGTTGATAGCTCGAAACTTTGAACCAGCGAGTTATTGCACGTAGTTAATTCCTTCTCATGACAAAAGGTAGTCAATAAAGTGTGTATCAGATTTGGGGCGAGGATCCAGTGAGTGAGTGTGTGGATGAGTCCAATGTTAGTATCCTTCGAAGTAGCTAACCTGGCTAGGTGGTCAGCTACTTGATTCCCTTCGCACAGAAACAAATTTGGAGCTGGGATACAGATTAATAAGAGTTCTCTTGCATCCGTCGACCTCTCCTAACCTTCATTTCCTGTGTAATACTGCACAGGAATACGCCTGACATAGAATTGGTGCTGCTTTTGTGGCCTTTCTAATTTCTTTTTTCGTCCTGTGGCATTCACACGAGAATCAAAAGACCGAATATTACAACTTACAAGCAATAAACAAGCCAATTAGCTACCGGAAGATGGCATGGGTATAAAATATCCATTCCCCACCATAATTATTAAACCTGGACTCTCCTAAAGTATCAATCCGAGCCTAAACTAGTTTATATTTAAAAAAAAAAAAATACTAAAGAAAGGAATTGATTAGGTGTTCCTTGATTAAAAACTTGGTTCGACATTAAGATTGTTAGAAAATAATATAAATTATATTCTATGGCCTCACTTACAAGCTTTAACTTTTAGGTGAGTTGGTTCCTTAACATGATATCAGAGTCTTATTGATCCAGTGATCATGAGTTTGAATCTCACCATCCCCATTCTATTTGATAAAAATCAAGCACAAGATAATATGGGTCTGTGCAAGTTTCAAGTCTAAAGGGCTTTCACTTAAGGGGGTGTGTTAAAGAAGAATATAAATCATATTATGTGGCTTTACTTACAAGCTTGAACTTTTAGGTGAGATGGTTCCTTAACAAGGATAAACCTAGTTAAAGTTTTCTTAATTTTTTTATATTATTTTTAAAATGATATTATTTTGATAATTTCAAAAATATGGTTAGTTCGAAATAATCCTTTTAATTCATGATCTAGACCCGAGTAAGACCAAGTTTAATAAAACTGTTCCATTGAAGAGTCTAAACATGTGTGAGTTTGTCGATCTTCGTGACTCACTAGTGTTGAGTCTATGCTCCTTTTTTAAAAAAATCTTGTAATTTCTTACCATGGCATCTATTTATTGGCACAAGATATCACAGCTCATGTATGTATGTTTCATTTACATTTTTCATCTTCTGCGAAACCAAGAAAAGCAACAAAGTGGCAGATTGTAAGGTTTTCAAACAAAACTGCCACTGTTCTTAAAAGCAAGAAAGTGAAAAAAAGCTCTCTCTCGTTCATGGGGGGAGAGAGGGAGAGCGAGACAAGGATAGAGCCTTATAGGGACCCGATAAAGGAGAAAAAGACGTAAATAAACAAGTAACAACATCAAGAAAAGTAGGGACTGGTGGGAATCTTTCGTCGTCTTTCACTGTGTATGAGATCCCACATTGCCAATGCCACCTCTCTTCCCTCGGTACTACTCCTTTTCATTCTACTTTTCCTTTTTCTTTTATCTTTACATTCTCTCTCTAAAACATACAAACTCAAAGCTAGATTTTTTGTGCCTTTGTCATGAGCATATGAGCGTTTCCTATGGGTTTGTCATGTGGGGAGGATGATTTTGTAAGTACCTTAATTTCTCTCCTTTTTTCATGCTTAATCCCTTGAGTAATTGACAGTTTGATTTCATCACCTACATGCCGTTCTTGTGGTTAATATTTTTCTGGATATGTTATTAGCTATATCATCAATATGCTAATCCAAGCTGGTTCATATTTCATTTTCTTAGGAAAAGAATGAAGGTCATGAAGTTCCATTGACAATTGAGAGCGGAGAGACTAGAGCCAGGGGTGGCTATATGGATTTACAATATCATCATCATCCAGTTGAATTTGATGTTGAGTTCTGGCCAGTGGAACACCCAATGGAACCACAGGATGAAGATCGTCCTGTCAAATGTCCAATGCCGACCTCTTCTGTTATCAAGGTAAAGATAGTCTTAACTCTTGCTAGAGGAAAACACGCCTGTAGATGCATGCATTCTGACATTACATATATAAGCTACATCTTGAAGAATGGAAAGGCGCATGAGGAGAGCTTGGAGAAGAGAGCAGTCGAACTACCACTACCACCAGTCATGAACAAACAAGGCATTTTCGTGGTGGCTGCAGAACCCCAAGTTCGAGCAGTGCGTAAGAGGCACCATACTCTTTCCCGTCCGGACCGCGGTGTAATAGCAACTAATTTGACAAGAATGGCTTCTCTTCCTGCTATACCAACTCAGAACGTCACCATTTTTCAAATGCTTCAAGAATTCGACGAGTTCGATCAGTATTAACAAGGTAAATAGAATAAATTAATTAGCAATCCCAAATCCCTGCTCCACCCATCTTTGATACCTTCTTTTTCAATCCATTGTGGATTGGTGAAGGAATTCTTCGTGATTTTATATTTTGGGTTCAATAGGGAAAGAAATATCATAGATATGCAGTGGATATATCATGTTGTACTATGATTATGGTTTATGTATATTTCTGTAAAAAGTCGTCCAGCCTAATGCCATTGCCAGATAAATAAATAAGATACCACGTTTTGCATGGAACAGATGTTCCGCCGGGTCCATTATGAATCCGTAATCGCGTGAAGTAAAGGAACGCATTGTAAGTTTTCGTGCACGTAACCAGAAAAACACCCCATAAGCACAGTTTCATGCCCCCGAGTCTTGAAGATTTAGCTAGAGTTGTACCAAGCCGCATACAGAGACCTGCAAAGACCATGAACTGGATGCTATTTCCAATGTAGCCTATAATCCAGAAGCTAAGAACATCCATTGCGATGTTCAGTTTATATTAATCTATTTGGTATCTTCGCAGTAGGCTTATAAAATCACTATCAACGATAGTGTTATCCATCAGCTTTATTTATTTTTATTGATTTATTTCCTCGGGCAAATGACTGCTTTTAAACTAGAACCCGGATCCCTTTGTCCAATCGGTCTAGTCCAGAACTTTTATTGAGGAGCCGAACAGTGGCTACTTAATAATGCCATTTACACTGGGTTTACCACTTTGGAATATTATAAAGGACTTGATAGTGGAGTGAATTTGACAGAATGCTGCAGTTGATTACGGCACGCTGAAAATTGAAAGGAAAGGCTGGAGAATAAAACAAGCAAATGATCGCGGAATTCTTCGACTAGTAACGCCAAACAATTATAATTAAAAACATTTAAAAAATCTGCCTGACTGGAATACGATTGCACCATTTTCTAACGAGGCCACTAACAGTCATGAGGCTAAAGATATGCGATTTCTTTCCAAGATTGTCGCGCTCGCACAGAAAAAATATTAATTGTAGGATTGCAGGCCCTTTAATCATTCCTCTAACATTTTAACCACAAAAGTTCACAATCAACTAGGCACTCGCCCCGGCCTGAAGGGAAGGATGAATTCCCTCGCGAGAGAACCATCATATTATTTCATCAATCTTTTCTTGTGATAAAAGCTGAAGGTCGGCTAGCTACCAGCCTTATCCAGCAAAGTTGTAAAGATAGCATGATTGATTTCGTTAATACAACGCAATCTTGGAAATTATTTAAAACGATAAAAAATGAAGGAGATATACAAGTGGCATTTGAATGATTTCCAGCAATTTCTGGGCCTGGGCTACAAAGATAGCAATGTACATTTCTTTTGCTGAGCTCCTGAAATGGACAAGTAAAAAAAATTCGACCCTGACATGTAGTGAACCGGTGGCGTTTATTCTTTTTGTTTTTGACCCGGCAAGTTTTGTCCAGCTTTATAAAAGTACATTTATTCTGCAGCGCTGCAATCCCTTTCGACTTGTTAATCCATGCCGCCGTTGAGTACAGCCCAAATCTGGCTAAAAATCAGCCAGTTTTTCACCAGATGCCATGAGTACTGCCCGCTATACTGTGCGAGTGTCCCAGGAGGGTCCGGGCTGCAGGTTATCACTGATGAGAACCTCACAAAAAATGAGATCCAGCTAATTTTAAGGCATCAGAAAACAATCTATGCTTATCCTCAAACCTTTGCACGCAAATTGGGCTAAGATTACAGGTACAAAATGTACATTCATTACACAAGTGAGATGCAAGGGGCAACAGTCATCCCCAGTACTAGCGAGTGAACTGCTGAAGTTCTCAATGTTGACCTGCTTTTATTCATTTAAACCAGGACGATCCAGCAATAGCAATGTACACAAAATCCGCCTGCAGTAAATCCCTATAGAAAGCAGAAACCCTTTAGTTTCACTTAAGTTATATTGCCACAAAACAGGAAACATATTCCTAAAATGGAACCTGTTCTCAATCAAAGATGACTTTCCTGGATCTTGTTCCAGAGCAAAGCCAAGAGCAAAAGAAGTCACCTTCAGTTGACTTTTTTGCTGTAATTCAAACTTATAAGGGATTGTCATTGACCAGGCACTATGAAGACAGTACCACCAATGCGGTTCATGCTAATGCTACCAATGCCAAGGAGAAAAGGGTTTTAGGTACACTGAAACCAGATCTTACCAGAATACTAAAATCTCCTATCTGCAGAACAGGGTAGACAACTTCCATAAGCATAATTTCCTAAGATATGGAGCTGACGCTGGCAGGCAAAATGAAACTTTCTGCTTTGCCTGATTATCTAATATCTTATACATGTTTCTTCTTTATATCGTTTAATTCTTTATTCCTTTTTAGTATTTTTAAAATTGATCTAGAATGGTTTTTTATTTATTTGATGATAGAAATATTATTGAACCAACTCGTATAAATGTTATGATTTATGAGATATATGAAGCCAAGCGCACATATATAGACACTCACATGAGTAGAAATGCATAGAGAAACGGGGGCAAATAACTGCAAATTCTTCTCTCTCAAAGGTTGCAAGGAGCCTGTCAATTCCGTTCAAATTCTGTACTTCAAACCTTTTGCAAGAATTAAGAAAATAAAGGAAATAAATCTGAAAATGAAATCCCTAGTCCCTATACTCCAATAATAAAGCAATCAATGATAAAATACCAGGAGTAGAGGGAGGAAGGAAGCATCGATCGGCGAATAGAGATCACGCAGTGTGTTTAACGATTGATCTTGCTCCAAATTCCTATTAATCAACCAATTCTTCAATAACAATAGTGAAATTACATTAAATAAAATAATGAAGAGGAAGAAGAGGAAATTGACTTGCATGAGAGGATTGAACGAGGAACTCCACGATTTGAAGTCTCAGAATGGGTGAGCACAGTGACTCACTCCTCCTCTTTTTCTACAATTCCCTTCGACACAGCGATTGGTGTGGTGGTGTACATTTTGCAGGAGTTTTTGAGATTTGGATTTTCCATTCGCTCGAGTTTAGTCTCCATCACCTTTAATTTTTCTTTTTGCATGCGTTGGATTATTTTTGTTCTCCAAGTAGACCTTTGGTCTGGGCTTAGGCTATTTAATGGGTCATTACAAGCCCGGAAAATGTTCAACCCTGAACCTAAGAATTGGATGGATCTAGCCCATGTAAAAACTTAATGAAAATGGACTAAAGAACTCAACTTATAATTTTCTGAAATTCTAAAAATGTAATTGAAATAAATAAATTAACATTGGTTGGGAAATATATAAAAAATATTAATATAGTATGAGGACTTATTTGATTTTTTCCTTTATTTTTTTTGTTTTATTAATATGCTAAAATATTACTCTTTTAATGTAGAAATCATAATTTTATAATTCATCTCAATTGTTTTTTCTTATTGTTGTCTACTCTATAGATTATAAACCTTTTGTTTTGTAATGTTTTATAAATTTAATTTTATTATAATTTTCTTTAGTTTTTAATACTAGGAAGAAGATCAAATGTCTTGATCAAATAGTATCACTGAGTTTGATTTGATGAAGAAAGTCTTGTATGAGTTTTTTTTAATACTCTCATTGCTTGAGAATATGGATTTGAGCACAAAAATGTTTTATATTTCATTTTTATTATGAATTTATGGATTATTTTTTATGTTCTTTTAGGTCATGTGTGAGTTTATTAAGATTTATGGAGTGTATCTGGTTAAAAATAGATTTTCATGTATAAAAAATTAATTTTTTTTTACCATCATAGTAACAAGAATATAAAAAGAGCTAAAAATTTAGTTTATTTATCTTTATTTTTTTCAAAATTTTTTTGGGAAAATGACAAGTCATTTTTTATTTTTAAACTTTTTTCTTAAAAAAAAATAAACAGCTCATGTATGTGATTTCTAGGCTAAAAAGCCCACTCATCTAAGCTTTTTGAAGTCTAAGCTCACATGAGTCTATTTCTTTTTGGTTTAAAGTTTTTATATATTTATTGTTTTTATATCAATTGCACTATTTAATGTTAAGTTTTTATTAATTTTTAATATTAACCTTTTCTTTTTCTTAACATCATTTCATGATTTGGTTTTATGCAATACAATAACATTTTTACTTGGTCCACAAATAAAATCTTATTTTCTTATAATATTAAAAGGTATTCTTTCTGGGTAGTTCTACTTAAATTTTTATTCAATTGCCATGTCTTTTTTTTTTTTTTACTTAAATAGAATATTAATTTTAAAAATCAAATTTATTAAACATTATTGAGTATATAACTTGTGTTACAATATTAATTTTGTTGAACTACATTCATTTTGTATTTTTTTTCTTTAAGTTTAGTCTTTAATTATCATAAATAACTTTTTTTAGTGGCAAAAATGATAATTTATTTATTTAACTAAGAACATAGATTAAATATTCAATTTATAATTATAATTTTTTTTATGTAAAATCACATTAGAAAAGCCTATATATTTTATATTTTGAAAATAAAATCCATACGATCCATTGTGAACAATTGGTAAAATAGCTTAAACGAGGTTATTTGCTCGCACACTACGTTGAACTTTTATTTATGTAAAAAACTGATTTATTTTGTGCATGTTGTAAATGGTTATCTTAATTTAATTAGTAAAATTATAATCAATAAAATATATTAGAAATGAGTTATTTTTTCTGTCTAAAAGTGATTGAATATTGCTATTATTAAAATTTATTGATAGCTATTTAATTGGTAGATTGTATAATTAGAATCAATAAAATTTATTGAAAATGAGTCATGTGCTTTGTGTAGCACACTGATATTATGTATGTTTTGTTTTTTTGATAAATTATTTTATTAGCAAATACTAAAATTATAATTGATGATTTTTTACACAGATGAGTGATTTATTTTACACTACAAACAATTTGTTTGGTGATTTTATTTTAACCATGCTAATGGACCATAAATAAACCATAAGCTTGGTTGTTAAGAGAAGGAATTAAGACTTTGGAAGTGAAGATATCAATGACTTGATCTGTAGTGTAGATATAGCAAACTTCAAGTTCCTTATGTATCACTTTGTCACAGACATAATGGTAGTCAACTTCCAAGTGCTTGGTACGAGCATGAAATACTGGATTCGATGCTAGGGATATGAGCTGATATTGTCACACCAGATGCGAGGAGTGGAAAGATAGACTCGCAGGTCTTGAAATAAGGATTTAATACATGATAGTTCAGCTGTAGTGTAGGCAAGTTGTCAGTATTCAGCCTCAGTACTTATCGTAATACAATATGTTATTTTTTGGCACTCCAAGATATATGATTATGACCAAGATAAATACAATAGCCACCTGTAGAATGACGATCATCTGGGCAGCCTGCATGGTCTGCATCAGAATAAGCTTCTAACATTAAAGAGTCGGGTTGGTAAAAAAACCCATAAGTAGGAGTAGCTTTCAAATAACACAGTATACGTTTCACAATAGTCCAATGATGTGTTATTGGTTAATGCAGAAATTGACACACTTGATTAAGAACAAAGCATATATCCGGACATGTGAGGGTCAAATATTGTAGAGCACCAACAACACTTCAAAATTTTATGGGATCCGAAAGAGGGTTTCCATCATAAAAACTGAGTTTCTTACCAGTAGTAGCAGGAGAAGAGAGTGGCTTAACATCTAGAAATTATGTACGAAATAATAAATCCATAGTGTATTTGGTTTGCATGAGATGTAAGCCAGTTGAGCTATAAACCACCTATAGACCAAGAAAATAGTGTAGTGGTCCTAAGTCTTTCATCAAAAACAATATGCCTAGATTTTGAATAAAACTGAAAATATGAGAGGAGCTAATGCCTATAATTAAAATGTCATCAACATATATAAGCAGAATAATGAGCACATCACCCTTATGAAAAGTGAATAGAAAATATTCGACTTTAGATTCACAGAATTCGAGTTCCTCTAAGTAATCATAAAATCTGATAAGCCATTGAAGAGGTGTTTGTTTTAAACCATATAGTGACTTGTAAAGCTTACAAACATGATTAGGATAGTTTAGAACAATGAAACTTGAAGTTTATCTCATATAAACTTCCTCCTATAAGAGTCCATAAAGAAATGCACTCTGAACATCCAATTATCGAATCAACCATTTGTGATGTACTACTAAAGCAAGTATAATATGAATGGTGGAATGCTTCACAATTGGACTAAAGGTTTTTATGTAATCAATTCCTTTATGTTGGTGAAATCCACTAGCCACTAGGCGAGCCTTGTAGCGTTCAATAGTATCATTGGAACTCTTTTTTATTTTGAACACCCATTTATTAGGTAAAATGTTCATACTCTTAGTAGGTACTAATAATGATCAAGTACTGTTTTGTTGCAAAGCATTAAACTCACAACCCATTACTTTACGCCATTCCTCATATTTTACAGCTTTATTGTAACTTTTGGGTTTTAGAAGAATGGGATCATTAGTGACAGACAATGTATACTTTGAATTTGGGTTAGAGATGCCAACTTGACTTCTAGTAACCATTGGGTGGGGATGAGTGATGTGGATAGAAGTGTTAGTACTGATAGGGTTAGGGATTGTAGTAGTGTTTGGGTGGAAAGGTTCGATACAATAGGAGGAGCAATGATGGTAGCTGGACGGTTTGTATGATCTGATTGGATATGAGGCAATGGTTCAATATCTATCTTTAGTTGTGGATGAAGAACTGGTGAAGTTGTTTCTGTAGAAAAAGTGTTAATGGTCTCTTAAAATGGAAAGGAGGACTCATCAAAAATGACATGACAAGACAAATAAATATGACTTATACTCTGATCAAGACAATGATATCCTTGGTGATTTAGAGAGTGTCCTAAAAAGACACATCGTTTAGAGTGAAATTGTAATTTATTTGTATTGTAAGGTCTTAAATAAGAAAAACATGCACAACTAAATACACGAAGAGTAACATATGAGAGATTTATGAAATATTTTTTTATATGGACTAAGGTATAGTAAAACATGAGTAAATAGATGATTGATTAAGTATAAGGTAGTTTGAAGTGCATCAACCCAATAATTTAAACTCAAGTGAGCATGGCCAAGAAATGTGAGTCCAGTGTCAACAATGTGATGATATTTTCGTTCAGCAATCCCATTTTGTTCGGGATGACTTGGACAAGAGAAGTGGAATCCAACACCATTACAAGTCAAATAATTTTGAAATCTTCTTTGTGTATATTCACTCTCACCATCAGATTGAAAGATTTTGATTTTGGATGAAAATAGATTTTCAACATGTAGTTTAATTTTGATAAAAATATCAAATATTTCATTTTATATTGCATTGGAAAGATCTATGAGTATCGTGAAAAATCATCCATAAATAAAACATAGTATTTTGATCCCTTGATTGAAAGAGTAGGAAAAGTCTAAATATCATAGTGAATTAAATCCAAAGGAAATTTTGACATAGAGTTTGATAATGGAAAAGGTAACTTAGTGCTTTTACCCAAAATACATGAATTACAAAATGGGATGGAATTATTACCATTTATGAGAAGATATTTATTTGAAATAAGATGTGAAAAAATGTTGTTAGTAGGATGACCCAACTGAAAATGTCAAATTAGGGCGCTGACCCAAACACCAACTAGTGCAAAGGGATGACTCAATTTTCTAGAAATTTAAGAGTGAATGCGGAAGGGATAAAGACCATGTTCACTCTTCCTGGGGAAAAGTGTCTTCCTCATTGTTACATTATTCACATAAAAATAATCAGAATAAAAAACAAAATAACAATTATTATCCCATGTTAATTGATATACTAATAAAAGATTAGTAGTAACTGAAGGACAATGCAAAATATTTTTCAAAGCAAAGGTTGAGGAACCATAAGTGATTTTATTAGAGCCAATGTTAGTAATAGTCAAACCTGCACCATTACCCACAACTATATGATCTTTCCTGTGATATTCACTGTGAGCATCCATATCTGAAAGGTCAGAAGTAATATGGTTTGAGGCACCAAAATCTGAAATCCATGTGGTCGGTTGATTGTTGGAGTAAGCAATAACAATCATAGTTATAAGCTTTTGAGTGAGAATTTTGTCTTTATACACATGATTCATGTGTTAATAGCAATCAAGGGCATTGTGCCCATTACAATTACAAATTTGACAGAAAGGGCGTGAAGATATATGGCCAAAATTACCAAAAGAAACTTAGGCATGTTGTTGGGACCAATTTGAATTTCGATGGAAACCAGAGGATCCTTTACCTCACATATTAGAACCACGGTGAGGCATAGATTAACAGTAACGATTGTTGTCGTGTTAAGCTTTGGGAGCATACATGGTAGTGGGATTTGCCTCAAAAGATGGTATTTGTTGTGCCTTAAGCCTTATCTTTGCATTAAGAAACAAGGCAACAAGATCATCATAAAAGATAAGGGTGTCACAGGCTTGTGCAGAGCTGACATTGTTGAGGATTATGTTAACCAGTTCATCATCGTCAACTGGTTTGCCTACTAAAGCAAGATTTTTAACAATCTAATTTATCTTGTCCATAAAATCTGTGATGGAAAGACCGTCTCCTTTGACGGTGAGTAAATCATGTCGGAGCTGCAAGATTTGATTATTTGATTGAGAAGCATATCTTCTCTCAAGTGAAGCCTAAGTAGTTAATGACGATGTGAATCGAGCCACTGTAGGCAATACAGTTGGGGAAAGGGAGTTGTTAATCCAACTCAGGATCATCTAGTCTTGTTGATGCTAGGTGATGTACTGAGGATTGACCTCAGTAGTGATGGTGTCGTCAGCGTTTTGTTGAAATTTTGGTGGATAAGGATTTGTTCCTATGACAAATCCCATTAAATTCTTGCTTTTTAGGATCAAAACAATTTAGCCAAGCCATAGTGGATAATTGGTTCTGTAAAGCTTGATGGACATAAACTCATAATGGTTGGGGACCACAACACCAGCAAATGAATTACTAGCTTTCATGGAGAAGAAGAAGAGGAAGAATAGGAAAAAAAAATTTGTGTTGTCATTAGACGTGAGGTTGAGGTACTAATACCATGAAGGATAAATATGTATTAAATTATCTTTTACAGAACCTACCCACTATGATGATTCAATTTGGTATATATACACAACAACATTCCCTAAACTATAAAGATTTGATACATATATTGAGCTAAACTAAAGGAAATTATTTATGATTACAAGCAGAGAATGCGAAAATCAGCAACAGTTATAAGCAAAGAATGAGGACAGAATATACAGAGTTTTAGGTAGAGATCTAAAGATTTGACTTTCCATTGTTATTAGTGGGTGGATTATCCCTCTCCTATGCTTTTAGCTTGAGAGGATATATATATAGAGACACACCTTCATGCATTTAAAATCAAAAGAGCTTTCTTTCGAGGTTCAATCAGTTCTTTATCCTCTTCATCATGTATTTGTCCTCTAGCATCTTTCAAAGAGTTTTTGCAATGGATTCCCCCTCGTCATAAAATACTTAAGATTTTTGGCAATACATGAATGAATTATGCCACATGCTTGGCGATCCAAATGATTCCTATCCGCCATATATATCCTCTGGTTTGTCTTCCAAGGTGATGTCGAGATCCTACTAGACCAAAACATCCATGACCTCACATTGCCACATTCTTAGTCCCGTTGAACTTTTCAATCTCGAGTTTCATGTTGGACAGTGAAGTCCTCCACCCAGTGGTGCTAGAAGGTTCGCCTATTTTGTCCATGGATGCATATGGCGTCGTCTCTTTTTATTCAGACATCTTTAAATGGCAGGGTCTTCAATTTTGAGACACGATGGTGGCCTTGAAATGCATTTTAAGAAGCAAAATTTTAAAATTTTGACCGCAGAGACGCATCCAGAACGCTTGAATTAGAAAAAAATCGTTACTGACATACCCAAAACGGACTTGGCTAGAATAAATAAGATAAAGCCAAAACAAATCATGACTCAACCAGACGGTTTTGATCAACTTCAGCTTTGCACTTGCGCAACATTGATCACCTCTGCTACAGTATTCATTTTCTGCTCAGTTGAAACATAGTCGAGTTCCAACAGTCCTCTTTATGAATTTCGGGTTGCTACAGTGACGTCGCTTCTTTAAAAAGCACAGAAGTGAGTTCTAAACACTTTGATTTCTTGATGGAGGCTCCGGTCTAGCCAAAAGCTTTGATACCACTTGTTGTGGCGTAGCGGAAGTCTCATGACAAATCAAATGCCTATAAATCAAAGGTTAACTCACGCACACAGAGACAAGAACAAGTTTAGGCGGCTCAGAAAATCGCCTACGTCCATAACAACGGAGAAATACTATTTCAAATTGTGGAGAATTACAAATGGTATATACACACCTCTCACACACATACAGATGCTCCACCTCACTCTTATACAAGTTTCCCTCTCTTTATGCTGCTTGTTTCTCTCACTCTTTTGGAACACTTTCTGCTGCATAATTGTAGCTCTATTTATAATGCAAGATTGGGTTAAGGATGATGACATCTACCTTCTCTCTAATAGAGAAGGGTAAGGGGAAGGAAAGGGTAAACGAGGTTACGAGCCCATAAGTTTCTGGCATTGTGCTCCTGAAGTCCTCAGTGATGAAGAGGCCTTACGTTTGCTTTTTATTTCATGGGGCTTTCCATTTTTGCAAATTCAAGAATAGGCAACTGCGTATGTATGTCTTTGTTATTTTGTTTTGAAAATTAATTTGCACACTTTCTACACAAGTGAGATGCCCCATTTGAATTCCTAAGAAGTTTCACTGCCTAGAACCTCCATTTTCGTTACGTTTTATGCATGTTTTTAGATGTCTTTAACCTAGCAACCTCAGATAACTATAATCATTTTTATTCTCCAAGTTGCTCATACGACCACTAAAAAGATATGAGAACGTCAATAAGATCTTCACACTTATAGTTTAATGCGAAGAAAGTAATATAAAAAGGACTCAAAAGAGAAAATCGAGCACCACATATTAATTATGATTATATCAACAACTTGCTCATAAAGTCGTATACTGAAAAACCAAATCTAACTCCATTGTGACCTTGTGAGGCTAAAGATTTATGGTTGGACAAAAATACGTGCAGGCAGCACTAGCATGAGATGAGGCTTCTCATTTGATTAAATTGGCAAAAAACTACCAACATTTTCCCAGCTCGAAAAGTAGCTTACATCAAAACTAGTTCAGCTTTAATTATGTTGTGGATGAGTGGCAAGATCTGGGCTAATTGTACAAGCGAAGAATGGCTGGGTATCAAGAGTTATTGCTCAACTTATCCAGTCACTTGTCTAGTATATATTACTGGAATACAATAGCGGGGCAGTACTGTCCATGTGTGTATGCTGGGAAGATACATAAATATTAATTTATACGAAGTTAGCCGTGAATCTTGAGTTTGTTATGGTTAGCTGCATAAAATATTTTTCAATTATTTTTATGGAGGGATAGAGACGTTTATTGACATTATTGCTGGGGTTGCCATAAAATAGAAGAAGGTGACCTATCGGTTGGTTGATTCTGAATAAAAATCTGTCGCTGCCTGGGCTCAAGAAACAGTGCTCTTGTTATACTGTGCTTGTCGGCTTCTCAACGGGATTTTTATTTTTATTATTCCTTATGACTCTAATGAATAGCTTATTCGCAATGGATAGCAGGAGTGTTCCTGCTTCCTGGTGTGCAGGAGATTTTTTCCTCTCAGATTCATATATATGGTTGCCACAGGAGCTTATCAAATCCGGCCCACTCACAGGAATATATGTAAGTGCTATAGAATTTGATTCGAGGTTAGTAGATGACTATTTTTTTTCGTGGGGAGATAATTTAGGCACGCCCCGTTGCATGACTGTCCTGCCTGGTTATAACACCAAGTTATCTGCCTGTATCTTCTTTTTTTCCCGATAAGCCACAAAGATAAAGCCTAATGGAATGCAAAAAACCAACCCAAATGGTCTGACAGAACAGAGAAGATGAAGGAAAACGGCAGATGATTGTCATCGTGGGATAATACTGATTTCAAATATTTAGAATTGAAACATAATTATGTGGTTATGATAACCTGGAAAGTTTTTATAAAATACAAACTGGTCCAACAAATAGTCTTCAATAGAAAACATCCCATTTCCCATGTCAGCCAAAGGGTTGAGTAAGAATTCACATTTTTTTAAGATTTTTGGTGGCGGACCACTCCCACTTGCACCACCTTTAGGCGCTTTAACAAATCTTTCAAATCGAAATGAACCCAACAAACCGAAAATTTAATCCCTGCAAAGAGACCAATGTTTTCTGCTCTCTCTACATCTGTCTCACTCTTTCTGAATTTTGTGCTTGTAGATTGAGGAAATTAAGCTATATGTTAAAGAAAGTAATTAAGGAAACAAAAATTGAAGGCAGGCGCATCCCACTCACGTCAGAGTAAGTGTTGCCTCCTTGCCAACTTGCAGAGGTCTCTCTCTTCATTCCTCAGCATGATTTATCTCTCAGCCATTTCTATTTTTATCGCTGTTGGCCTCTAGTTTGTCTAAACCTTTTCTCATACTACGCTCCTTCTCTTCACCCTCCTTAATCTTTCTTTCTCTCTATATATGAGCTTCATCATGGCAGAAAACCAAGAAGTGAGCGCTCACAAACATCAACTTATCACCTATGGTTCTGTTACTCCCAATCTTAATTGTGTTCGTGCGCTAAAAGCTTGCGAATGTTTTCATCCGTGTAATTGTTCAGAATTTTTCCCTTATGTTTTCAGGTCATGTGGCCAAGATTAGTGACTAACAGAATTCTTGGAGAAAGATTGAGGAGCAACAACTTCGTGGCAGATTTTCCAAGCAACGCGGAAGCCAGCAGCTTGCTGGATATTTCAAGCTTAGGTCAACCATCTTTGAGCGAGAACAGCATCCTCATCAATCAGCTCAAGCACAACTTCCAAAACTACAAGTAAATAAGGAAGCATGTTATAAGCTCTATCCTTTTCAAATTAACACATATAGAGTTAATTTGAGCCTTGAATCATAATCCTTCTATTTCTTTGATTGTAAATTAAGGGTCTTCATCAGCACATGGAATGTTGGCGGGATTGCACCACAGGACGATTTGGACATTGCCGATTGGCTAGATACTCCCAATAATATGTGTGACATATACGTTTTTGGGTAAATAGTACAAATCTTTACAACGAACAGTTGAAGTTTCGCAAATGGGCACAATTTTTAATATTTAAAACTCACCTGACGTTAGTTTCTCTCTCTCTTCTAATTCTACTTTTTACAGGTTTCAAGAGATTGTACCGCTAAGAGCATCATATGTTTTAGGTTCCGAAAATAGTAAGATTTCAATGAAATGGAATTCATTGATTAGAGAAGCATTGAACAAGAAAATTCGGTATTGTCTAGAAAAACAGCAACACAGTAGTAAATTAGGAAGAAGACAAAAAACTACTGAAGTTGAAAAGGCTACATTCGAAAGCAGCATTCCTGAAGGCTTCCGGTGTGTCATTAGTAAGCAAATGGTCGGAATATTAATATCAGTTTGGGTTCGAAGTGATCTGCGTCCTTATGTCCGGCATCCTAGGGCCTCTTCTGTAGGCTGTGGCATCATGGGTTACCTAGGAAATAAGGTACTGTTTATATATCTTAGTTATATTACTCAGATTAATTAATTAAATGAAGGCAACTGAAACGAAACTTAAGTGGATTTTAATCGAGGTAATTAACATGGCAACATCCTTAATTAACTGCAACACAGTGTCCGACTTGTTCATTTTGGTAACAGTTAATACTTACAACGTTGACCATGTTATAATTCAAATCTTCTCTAGATTATCTTACATTTCGTTTTCCTTTCTAAAACTTGATTTTGCAGGGATCTGTGTCAGTTAGATTCCAGTTACATGAAACAAGCTTCTGCTTTGTGTGTAGTCATCTAGCTTCAGGAGGCAGAGAGGGGGACGAAAAGCATAGAAACTCGGACGTAGCCGAAATATTTTCTCGAACAAGCTTCCCAAGAGGGGCTTCGTTTGATTTGCCGCGAAAGATTCTAGATCACGAGTATGTGAATTAGGTTCAAAATTTGCTGCAACCGTCCAAACCAATTCTTTATATATTTTACCTTCTTAATCAATGTTTAATTATTCGACATATTATATCGTTGTCTTTCTCACTAGTAACCAAGATAATGAGACATTGGTAACCAATAAAATATGAGTTTAAACAGCACCATTATTGTCAGTTTCCAACTTTGAATTTGTCGTAATTATGGGCTTAAATATTGCCATGCCATCAAAATTATAAAACCATTTTTTTAATTATATATTATATAAATGACTTCCTGTGTACTGTATTTTTAAGACTTTCGGTAGTTGCCAAATATATTTTTATATATAAAAAAAAAAAGAATTGGGCTCCGTATAGTTGGTGGCTAAACCGCTTGGAGGGTTGAAATCTACCCCGGCCGGTAAACCATCTATATATATATATATATATATATATATATATATATATATGTTACAAGGAAGCCTTTTCTTGACTTTCAATATTTTTCCTTAAGACTGTAAAAGCTACTTTATTAGATTAAATGCAATATTAGAGCACATCTTAGTGATGTCAGCTAATTTTTCCTGATTTAGTGCAGCCGGGTAATTTTGCTTGGTGATTTGAATTATAGAATTTCTCTACCAGAAGCAACAACTCGATTATTGGTGGACAGAAAAGAATGGAATGCCTTGCTAGATAATGATCAGGTATATACATACACTTACAGTAAATCATGAATAATATCTGAAAGCTTGGCGCTTTTTCTTTCTTTTTTGTGAAACATTAATCTAAGACTTGACTGTTTTTTTTTCTTGGAAATTAATAAAGCTAAGGATGGAGCTCATGAGTGGTCAAGTGTTTGAAGGTTGGCACGAGGGACTTGTCAGATTTGCTCCCACTTACAAATATTGCCTGAATTCCAATGTATATTTTGGATGTGTTGAAGGCCGAAAAGGTAGAAAGTGGCGCGCCCCGGCATGGTAATTAACTTGTCAAAAAAAATAATCTTCTAATCAAGAATTTATATGCACATACATGTTTCACAGTCATTCAGGTGATATTAAAAATCATGCTGAGTTCTTATCTTCCGTCCTGCTAATACAGGTGTGATCGGATTATTTGGTACGGAGAGGGACTGCAGCAACGTCTGTATACTAGAGGTGAATCAAACTTGTCTGATCATAGACCAGTCAAGGCAATATTTACTGCACAAGTTCAGGTACCAAGCACATTTAAAAGACTTCAAAAATTCTTCTTATCAGAGAGGTTTGATCAAAGAACTACCAGTTTTGATCAGATGTCATCGTCCGATAAATCTCGATGTAGGGGCAGATCAAGCTTCAAATTGTAAAAAGTAGTAGCCACGCACATATAATTATACACAAACACACACCCAAAGTAGTGTGATGTATGTTATATTATATAATATAGAAAGTAGAGATGATTTCTGTCGGATGATCTGAATCTGCTGATGAGTGTACAGTAACTGTTTGTTTTAGAGTCTCCATGTGATTGCATAAGAGATCAGAAGATGTCCTAGTCATTTTCTTTGCATTATAAATCTAATGTTTGTTTGGCCTAAAGTTATTGACAAGTTTTTCTAAGAAAGATATAATCAAGCAACTAATTCTCATCTAAATTATGCTCCCAGTTGGAGATCGACTACTTTGGATGCTAACCTCGTGCATTAATTCGAGCATGCAACTGGATCGATGCTTAATTAAATTCATCTTCCAATGATTAACGAACGCATTCTAAGAATCGAGTTTGATTCGCTAATCTCATTAATAACCACGTAGTTAATATCTAATTTTAAAGAGCATAGGACAACAGGCAGCTACAAAGCAGTCCAGATAGATGAACTGAGGGCATGCTAAATTATCTGTTTTTTTTCTGGAGGGGTGTGTGTGTGGATAGAATATATAATATAACCACAGACAGGATTCGAGAAATCTTCAAGTGGGTTAAAAGAAATTATTAGTGCCGGTTCTATATTATTACGTGGTTGTTGAGCAAGAAATAATATAGTACGTATGTTATTTTAAAGATGATGGTGACTCTTGGTCCAGTCATCTGAAAAGTAAATATTACAATTATAACATAAACTAAAAGAGGACGGGAATTCACTGTAGACTGTGTGTAAAAACACTGTGGATTTTAATAATATTTTTTTTTTTCGTTTTTTTTTTAATTTATTTTTTTGAACAGTGATTTTTAGGTTTTTTGAACAGTAATTTTTTTATTTTTTTGTTTTTTTATGGTTTTTTGAACAATGATTTTTATGGTGTTTTTTATTTTTTTCATCTCGAATAATTTGATAATTTTTATTTTCATTTTATTTTTTTGTTTGATGTTTTGTTGAAGTTTTTAGGATTTTTTTAGTCTTTCACTTTTTTTCCTTTTATTATTAACACAAAAAAAAATAATAATAATAATTTAATTGTTTTTCTAGCTTACTCCTTTGTTGATGTTTTTTAGGTTTTTTTCAATGATAATTTGATAATTTTATTGTTTTGACGGTAATAACAATAATAATTTTTATTTTATTTTATTTTTTTGTGTGATCTTTTGTTGAAGTTTTTACGATTTCTTTAATCTTTCACTTATTTATTTATTATTTTATAATAATAATAATAATAATAATAATAATAATAATGTTTTTTTTTCTCGATATAGTTTGATAATTTTTATTATTTTCAAGTGAAATGATTTTTTTCAGGTAATAATTTTTATTTTTTTTTATCTTTTATTTTTTTATTTGCTCTTTTCTTAATGTTTTTAGACTTCTTTTAGGAATTCACTGTACATTGTGAGTGAAAACACTATAGACTACAATAGTGTTTTTTTTTTTTTCGTTTTATTTATTTATTTAATTTTTTGAACAATGATTTTTAGGTTTTTTGAATGTGATTTTTTGAACAATGATTTTATGGTTTTTTGAACAGTGATTTTTTATGGTTTTTTAGTATTTTATTTTTTTCATTATTAACATAATAATTTAATGTTGTTTTTTCTTGCTCACTCTTTTGTTAATGTTTTTTATATTTTTTCTAAATTGGCAATAATAACAATGATAATTTTATTTTCATTTTATTTTTTGTTTGATGTTTTCTTGAAGTTTTAGGATTTTTTAGTCTTTCATTTTTTCCTTTCATTATTAACAAAAAATAATAATAATAATTTAATTATTTTTCTAGCTTACTCCTTTGTTGATGTTTTTAGGTTTTTTCAATGATAATTTGATATTTTTATTTTAATGACAATAATATTTATTTTTATTTTATTTTTTATGTGATCTTTTGTTGAAGTTTTCATCACTTATTTATTTATTATTTTATAATAATAATAATGATGATTTTTTCTCGATATAGTTTGATAATTTTTATTATTTTCAAGTGAAATGATTTTTTTAGTAATAATTTTATTTTTGTTTTATCTTTTATTTTTTATTTGCTCTTTTGTTAATGTTTTTAGACTTCTTTTAGTCTTTGATTTAATTTTGTTTTTTTCTCTCGAGGTAGTAATAGTGATGATAATTTTAGAAGTTAACACTTTGATGTAGGATTTCAATTAGTTGATTTTTTTTTGATTTTTTCTTTATAGTGTACGCCCTCTTTGTATGGCGCATGCGGCGTGATACGGTGGCCGGAGACAAGCTACCGGCCTTTCTCTCGATGTGTAGTCGTGTGGTCGTCCTCCCGGTGTGACGCGTTTGGTCCCCCAGTGCCCGTGGACACGGCGGTGGCCGGTTAAATCCCGATGCCGTCGTTTTCCTCTCTCCTGCACGTAAAAGTGCGGAAGAGTCCCTCGGGTTTTACATAGTTTCATTTCGGTCCCTGGACTTTTTATTTTATTTATAGTCCTTATTTTATTTATATAAGTTTTGATTTAATTCGATTGGGTCCTTCGATTGAAATTGATTGAATGTTAATGTTTCACTTCGGTCCTCCTTATTTTAATTTCTGGATTAAGTTTAAAAAGGTTAATTTATTCGGTACTGAAGTTTCAATTTGTTCAATTTTAT
This sequence comes from Salix dunnii, assembly GCA_015731905.1. Taxonomy (NCBI): domain Eukaryota; kingdom Viridiplantae; phylum Streptophyta; class Magnoliopsida; order Malpighiales; family Salicaceae; genus Salix; species Salix dunnii. The sequence goes on along the minus strand of CM027668.1, from coordinate 5,392,998 downwards.
CCTTTGATTGAAATTGATAATATATTTGATTTTCATTTCGGCCCTTATACTTTTAATTGTTTATTTTAATCCTCTTATATTTAATTTTCATTTCATCTCTTATATTTTTAATTTTTTTTATGTTAATCCTTTTATTTAATTATTATTAATTCATATTATGATTTATTATTATTATTATTACTATTATTGTTATTATTATTATTATTATTATTATTATTATTATTATTCTTACTTACTCTTTTGTTAATGTTTTATAGGTTTTTTCTCTTGGGATAATTTAATAATTTTTATTGTTTTAACTGTAATAATAATGATAATTTTTATTTTTATTTTATTTTTTTGTTTGAACTTTTGTTCAAGTTTTTAGCATTTTTTTATTCTTTCATTTTTTTTCTTTCATTATTAACACACTAACAACAACAACAATAACAACAACAACAACAATAATATAATTATTTTTCTTACTTACTCTTTTATTTTTTTTATTTGACAAGAATACCAATGATAATTTTATTTTTCTTTTATTTTTTTGTTTGATCTTTTGTTAAAGTTTCTAGGATTTTTTTAGTCTTTCATTTATTTTTGTTTATTTTATTATTAACATAATAATAATAATAATAATAATAATAATAATAATAATAATTTAGTTGTTTCTCTTACTTACTCTTATGTTAATGTTTTTGAGTGTTTTTTTCAAGATAATTTTATAATTTTAATTGTTTTAATAATAAGAGCAATGATAATTTTAGATTTTAAAACTTTGATTTTGCTATTGTTATAATAGGGTGTGTTGAGCTATTTTATTATATTAAATTTCATATATATAAATATTATATTTTAATTTTGATTCAGCAAATCCTATAAAAATTATCTCGCAATGCAGAATTTTTGTCTTCTATTATATTTTTTTATAGATTGGATAATTTTGATTTTATTTTTTTTCTGATCTTTTGTTATAGTTATTAGGATTTTTTTTTTTCATTTATTTTTTGATTTTTTATTCATTATCAACACAGTATTAATTCTTAAATGATTTTTTCTCGAATAATTTGATAATTCTAATTGTTTTGGCAATGATTATTTTAGTTGTTATTATTTTGATTTTGCTATTTTTATAATAGGGCGTGGTATTTTATTTTATTATATTATATTTTGTATATATATTAAATTTTAATTTTAGACCAACAAATCCTATTAATTTCTTTAATCTCAACAATCATAAAAATTATTTGTTCAACCCGCAACGTAGGGTGGTCAATTTTTTAATTTTAGACCAACAAATCCTATTAATTTTTTATTTTATTATATTTTTTATTTTTTTATTTTCTCTTTTGTTAATGTTTTTAGACTTCTTTTAATCTTTGATTTAATTTTTTTATTAACGCAATAATAATATTAATATTAAAAATAATAATAATAATTTGAGTTTTTGTTTTTATTCCTCTCGAGGTAGTTTAATAATTGTTATTGTTTTGACAATAATAGTGATGATAATTTTAGAAGTTAATACTTCGATAATTATAAAAAAAATTTACTCCGCCCGCAACGAAGTGCGGGCCATCAAACTAGTATAGCTAAAGGAGATCGGGCATTTACTGTTCATCATGAGTAAAAATACTATTCATTGGACATTTATCTCTCTGTTTTGCGCGCGTATGTGCTCCTTTAAAAGAGCTGAAGTAGATCGCTCCATCTATTATTTACTTACACCCACATTTATTGTGGAGTGGGATGCGCGATCATTATTTCATAGGATATATATTATTTATTTTATTTATAAAGATGTGATTTAACCGGTGATAACTCCACTTTTATTTTTGTGGAAATCTTTGAAATTATCATCTTGATTTCAAAACTTCACATGTTCAAAAACAGAATCAATAATAATAACATAGTTTCAAATAATTTTTTATTTAAATATATATCAAAATAATATATTTTTATTTTTTAAAATTTATTTTTATATCAACACATCAAAATAATTTCAAAATAAAAAATAATTTAAAATAAAAATAAAAATATTCTTTCCAACAATATTTTTGAAATGCAATGTCAAACTTCCTTGGAGGTATTTTATAATATGTATAAAAGTATTTTTATTTAATTTAATTATAAAATAAATTAATCCGTGAGAGCATACATGCACCACGACTAATCTCTGGATCTATTTTTTAAATATTTTTTTCCTGTGTTTTTTATAATCAGAGTGTTCGGATCAATTTACGTGCACCACGGTTTTTTTTCTCATTGCTGTTTGAAAATGTGTTTTCCCCTTGCATTTTTTTTTATAACCTGGCTTCCTTTTATGTTTTTATAACCAAGGTGTTAGGGGTAGTTTACGTGCACTGTAACTAATCTTTGGATCCACTTTTTATTTTAGCACTTTCCCCCTTTGTTTTGCCACCTATATATTTTTTTTTCCTTACACTTATTTTCAAATTAACTATAGCTAAAGGAGATAAGTCATTTGAAATAGTAAATGAACAATGATTTTCACTATTCATTACTGTTTTAAAAGGTATTTTATGTTTTTTTAAAAAAGAACAAGCTTTTTTTTTTGCTTTTTTTTATAAATAGGGTATCCATAGCAGCTTATGTACACTACGATTAATCTCAAGATCCATTTTTTTAACATTTTTTTCCTATTTTTTGTTCACCTATATATATATTTTTTTTATGACCAGGGTATCCAGGTCAGTTTACGCATACTACAATTTTTTTTCTCATTACTATTTGAAAATGTGCTTTTCCCTTGCATTTTTTCTATAATCGAGCTTCTTTTTTTTTGTTTATTTTTGTTATAATTAGGGTGTCTCGGGGCAGCTTATGCATGCCAAGGCTAATCTCCAAACCCACTTTTTATTTTAACATTTTGTTTTTGCCACACACACACACACACACACACACACACACATATATATAGATATATATTTTAAGAACCGGGGTGTCCATGTCAGCCTACGTTTACTTTCAAAAAGGAATCAATGGTGAAAATCACTATAATGAATAGTAAAGGGGGTTGTTTTGCATTTTTCTCACTTTTTCTTTATTTCTTTCCTATTTTTTTGGCCACTTATACTTTTTTTTTTTTATAACAATTGAATCAATTCACGAAATTTTTTTTTATGTATATAATCGTGGTGTCTAGCCAACTTATACACGCAAATTAATCCCATAACTCATTTTTTTATCATTTTTTTTTCTGATTGAATACCCATGAATCAAATATAAATGCACAGGAACCGTCGGGGACATTAAGGTTATAGCATATATATTTTTAAATAGTTAAATACAAATTTACCTCCTATATATATATATATATATATATATATATATATATATATATATATGACCTATTTATTATTTTCAAGAATTAATAATGTGCTATCAATATTCTAAATATTTTTAATATAATAATATGAGGAATAAATATTAAAAAAAATAAAAAATAATTTATTTTTTAAACAATAATTGTGGTGTCATTGATAGTATGACTAATAATAATTAGAATATTAATTATGTATAATAATATTTATAATGAGAGCTATATTAATTGTTAATGGTCCTATATATATATTATTTTATGGACTCTATCCTTAAATCGACACCAAATTTTTTAACATATAACAAAATTGTTAATGATACTAAATTTTTATATATATTATTTTTGGGAATTTTTCTTAAAAAATAGGAGAGACTAATTATATATTGTGATATTTTTTTTCATATTAACGTATATATAAAAAATTGAACTACCTTTATTTAAAAATCTCATATTAATTTTATATTAGTGCTCTAAATTTTTTTAATATAATATAACGAAGAAAAAATCTGAAATAATAATTTATGGTAAATTTTAGCAATTATATTTTTGTTATCTATCATATTAATTATTCGGCAAATGATTAAAATATGCCCAATAAAAAATTAGTATGTTGTAGATAAAAAATAATATATTTTTAGTCAATTTATTCTATTGTGGTTTTGCTATCTACCAATTAAATTATTACCAAAATAGTTAAAACAAAACCATCAATCAAATTGTTTGTTGTATATAACAAATTACTCATCTATTCTACAATTCAACGATTGTAATTTTACTGTTTGCTAATAAAAGAATTCATGAAACCAATAAAACATGCATAACAATCACATAATTTTTTTTATTCCAATTATTCAATTTACCGATTAAATAATTATCAAGATAATTTTAATAGTAGTAACATTCAATTATTTTTAGGTGAAAAAAACATGTTTTTAACAAATTTTATCAATTATAATTTGATTAATTAAAATAATAAATTATAATATATATAAAATTAATTAATTTTTTATATAGAAAAAAAATCCAGCGCAACGCGCGGGAAACTCGCTCGTATTCTCGATATATATTATATATATACCACGTAGGATTATGGAGTTCCTCAACTGTTATTAATTTGTGAATATCATGACACTAGTATAGGTGATTAATGATGTCATAATATGGTAGAGTTTGTGTTTTAAGAACCTGAAAATATACTAAAATAGCACAATATTTATTTTAATTTTTAATTTTAATTTTAATATCCATATATTATAATGATTCAGATACTAAAAATAACCTTTGTGGTCCATATCGTGCATGTTTTATGACCACATAAATATATTATTTTGATATAACATGTCATTAAAGTTCAACTGTGAACGTATTTTATTTTTATTAGAAAATACATACAAACTACATCAAATTTATATTTCCTGTGTGCATTCTTAAAACTTTACAAGGAACAAATATGTTTTCTATAATTACATAACCTCTTCGATTTCTTTTCATTAAGCAGATTTAATGGTTTCTTACTAAAAAAATCATAAACATATTTACCTCCTTAGAAACGGGAATGAATTCGTTAATTCAATCCATTACTAAGTCGGATTTTTAATTAATTTAAAAGCCAAAATTGTATATAAAATATTTAAGCCTGCGGATCTCGTGCCCAAGAACAAATTATGATAGCATGACCGAGCCTTATAAAGGTCGGGAGAGGTGTCCCAGAAAACGAAGATTATTAATTTTGCAAGCGAATTTAAGTTTTAATTAATGCTTGGATTTGAGCTTTAAAATCTTTATGATAGCAACACATTTATTTGGAACCTTTGTGATGTTAAATTATTATCAACGACAAAATAAATTGATCATTAGTAGTTCTACAAGCAAATGAATGTGGACACTTAGTTACTAGATTATATTAAGATTCTTTTTTTCTTATGATATGATTCTGTTAGTTAGGTGATACATAAAATAATGTAGGGTTGTAGGTTATGTAATAATAATTGGAAAAAACAAGGTCAAGGCTAGAATTTCACCTAACTTATCAATTCGAGAAACGTTAGTTACTCTTTCAAAATAAAATAGATGATTTTTTTTTTAATATGTGATTGCTATTTTTATATATATATATATATATATATATATATATATATATATATATATATATATATATATATATATATATATACATCAATCCTTGCCTTTTCCTAAAATCTTAATTTATTTTATTTGGTCGTGAACATGCAATCAAAGTTGAGTATCGTGTTATGACATCTACTATTAAAGAGATTGTTTGGTTACTTGCAGATATCACTACAAGAAAAGGGCCCGTTTGCAATGGATTTTTGCAACGGCAAAAATCCATTGCAAAAATTACAACAGGACATTAGTTTAGCAACGGATATTCCGTTGCTAAACTAATGTACATATATAATTTTATTTTATAATTAACTCAGAGATAAATTTATTTTCTTTCATTTTCTTTTCAACCAAATATATTTTATTTTATTTTATTTTGTGTATCTATCATTTTTTATCCTAAAATATTAATTTATTTTATTTGATCGTTAACATGTAATCAAAGTTGAGTATCGTGTTATACCATCTACTATCAAAAAGATTGTTTGGTTACTTGCAGATATTGTAGTTTTCATTCTCATCTCACTCCTATATATTGTGACAACCAATATTCTATTTCATAACTTGATTTTTCATAAACGAACTAAATATAGTGAGATTGATTGTCATCTTACTCATCATCATCTCAATCATGTCACCATCACTTTTCCTTGTGTTTCCTCTTCTTTGCATATTGCAAATATCCTTGCCAAGTTGTATTTTTTTCCTTGATTTTTTTTTCTACTTGGCAAGCTTTCAATGCTTGTAGCTGTTGTATTGTGAATTCGAGGGGAGATCTTAAAATATATGGTTACTTTGTTTTATTATTGATTAAAGGTAGAATAATCTATTTACTTTAACCTATATATAATATTTTTATAATTAGGTTGAGTTAATTATGTGTTGAAGTTATTCATCACCAAACTTAACCTATTTGTATTTTCTCTTCATTTATTTGGATTGTTTAAAAGATAAACATCAAAGAATTTCAAGCATGCCCTTCTAACAATTTTTGGAATATGATGTTGATCCAACAAAACACTATGCAACGGTATCTTCCAGCAAATTTACAATTAAACTCCCTTGCTAAAGAAAAGAGATACATTACACTGATTAACTTATCTCATTTATAATCTTTAACTTGATTTGAGATTAAGTGTAGTAGTTGGCAAGAAACTGAATTTGTCAACTAGTGGTCTAATTGGCATAGCTTTACAGATGTTTTGCAAGGCAATGAAAGGTTTGGGTACAGATGATATTTCTCTAATCAGGATATTAGTTACGAGATCTGAGATTGACGCGCAGAAGATCAAGGAAGAGTACTTGAAGAAGTACAAAAGACCATTAGCTGAAGTTGTTCATTCAGGTCAGGTTACTAAATGTCCTTCCTTCTTTCCCTCTTAGGCTCTAAGTTCTAGCTCTAGATAGATATCTTATGTGGAATTGTGTCATCTACTACTTACGTGGATTCCTGACAAGTAGTTTGACAAAACACAAAGGCCAGCAATTGCCGAGTATGATATAGAGCACGGCATACAGTTTCCTTGGCGTCGAACAAGCGATTCTGAAGTTCAACGTGGCAACAGAAGCAGTGTGAAGTCGGAAAGAATTGGATGGTGGAGTTTTAGTCGATCCTTGTGCCTGGCTTGTCAATTATAGATTTCTACATCAAGTACACAGAAGCTTTTGTATTTGTTTTTATTTTGGGCGATTGTTTGCTTGTTTTTATCAAAAGGACGGGGTTTGATGTCGATTTAGCTGTACTGTATTAATATTGTTTGCGAATAGTACTTGCAGTATGAATTTGATAAATAATCCATGCATGGACTCAGAAAGCTTCCAAGAATTGGAACTTTTCCAATAAGGCTTAAACTTTGGATGATAGTTTTGCTGTGTCTTCCAAGTTCCAATCATTCAGAATCCGTTGGCAGGTTATTTTGCACAAGATACCCAGGTTAAGATCAATTATTAGCTCTGATTAGCAAGCCATGCAGAAAATACCTAGGCGTAAGATTTACATTTAGTGGTCATATTAATACAGCCCTTTAAGAATCTTACTTTCATTAACGCAATGCCAAGCATGTTAACTTGGTTGCCCAAAAAATGAGAAGAAAGGCGTGTTAATACTTGGTTAATTTTCGCAAAGTTTAGCTGGAGGCTTTGCCTTCGCAGATAAAAATCAAAGAAAATTGATCTGAAATCATAACACCTGTTTAGGCTGTCAAATCTCCAATATATATAAGTAACCCTGTTAGTATTAAGCTTGATTCAATACTGATAGGTAAGTAGGAGCTGGCTAGCTACAATTTTGTTAGCGTTATGAGGATAAATATCGAATGAATTATACATAGATATTTCATTGTGAGTGTATCTGCTTTCGATGAAGTTTTTCATCTTGAACCAAACCAGAAATAACGTTTTTAATATTATAGATCCTTTTTTCAATGATGGGAAGTTGGATTCCTTAATTTAGCCCAGATAGAAAAAAGAAAATAAGAATCTGGTCTGGATGTTTTCCCTTCTTTTCTCCTTCTCTTTTTAATTAGTTAGCTACAAGGAATTTCTAAACCACCATGAATTTAATGGCAGACATATAATGATGTAAATATCTCCACATGCTCCACAGAGATCCTATCCACATTTGTATCCTTGAAACATGGTCTTCCATCTATTAGCACTCCAGGTCAGAAATAGAGGGTATCCTCAAGCTATTTATCTGTCAAATGCTGGACTTGTTGAATATATTGCCGATTTGTGACTTTCCAAATCTTGTATGCAACCTTGTCTCCTTCAATTCAGATTCTACTTAGTCATGGCTAGCCATGGCTTTTATTCAAAATCACAGGCTTCATGCATTGGTGTGGCACTATTATTTTGCACGTCTTTAGTTATTTCGAGTTTTGCAGAGCTCGAAAGGCTTGAACACCCCGCTAAAGGTGATGGATCACTTAGCTTTTTGGTGGTTGGAGATTGGGGGAGAAGAGGCTTCTACAACCAGTCTCATGTTGCTTTTCAGGTCTGAAACCTCTCTGTTTATCTGTCCTGGCCTTGTTTTTATGGCCTATACCTGCCTGGCTTTGTTGTTGGACGTGTAAGAGTAGCCCGTGATTGCCAAAGGAAACTATGTAGTGTCCAGAAAGCATGAACATCCAAATTGCAGGAAACATTATATAGGGAGTAGTCGTTTGCAGTTGGATGATGCAAAACTGAAACTAAAAGATCTATGCCAAAAGCATCACATTTGGCATTCGCCAAGTTTAACTTTATTATTTAACAGAAGGAGAGAAGGAAAGGATTGTTGATATCTATTACCTATCGTACTATATTTCTAATCTATATTAATTCCCAAATAGACTAATTTCTTCAAGTATACATGACAGATGGGAAAGATTGGGGAGAAACTAGACATAGATTTTGTTGTCTCAACGGGAGATAATTTCTATGATAATGGATTAACGGGTCTAAATGATCCAGCATTTGAAGAGTCATTTACCAAAATTTACACAGCTACGAGCCTGCAAAAACAATGGTATAGTGGTAGGTCTTCAGTCCATGACAAAATAAATTTTCTCCATCAAATGACTAAATCATGCATTTATTTTACAGGATCTAAATAATTATAGGATTATAGAATCTCAAACTATACTTCCTCCATTTTGTTTTTTCAGTATTGGGAAATCATGACTACAGAGGTGATGTTGAGGCACAAGTACACCCTGCGCTTAGGAAGGTTGATAGTAGATGGCTTTGCCTTAGATCTTTCATCCTTAATGCAGGTACATTGGCATTGACATCCACACCTGTTTATTTCAGTGCCGGAATTTGTTTTCTGATCCCGTTGTTTTGGCTCATAATTCATTAGAAATTGCTGGGTTCTTCTTCGTCGACACCACTCCATTTGTCATCGACTATTTCACTGACATGGATCATACTTATGATTGGCGAGGTGTGACTCCTCGAAAAGCATACCTTGATAGCCTCATTAAGGTAAACATATGAAGTAACTTCTCTTTCCCATTACTAGTAGTGAACAAGTACTTTGAGGACACTTCCTATGATATTAATCCTTACGAAAATATAGTCTACGATCACTAGGATTTGGAATCGGCATTGAGCGAATCAACTGCGAGGTGGAAAATTGTTGTCGGTCACCATGCAATCAAAAGTGCTGGGTATCATGGAGACACAAAGGAACTCATTGATCTACTTCTACCAATGCTCAAGGTAAAACGATTGGCAGTAATACTGTAATCGTAAACATCCTTCTGAAAGGCTATAAAGTTTCTGGCCCTATATCAAGCTTGAATATATATATATATACATATATATATATATATATATATATATATATATAGAATGGGGCTTTATTCGCGGTAAATGAGTATATAATATTGCTGATATGTACCAGCACTAAAATGCTTGATCCTGGCTTGAAAATGTAGGCATACAATGTTGATATGTACGTGAATGGGCATGATCACTGCCTAGAACACATCAGCAGCCTTGATAGGTAAGATAGGTAAAAATCTTCTACCATATTGAAAATATTTTCTAATGTGGTATCTCCTTCCATCTTTTTCTTTAAAAGCAGTCCAATCCAATATCTAACAAGCGGAGCTGGTTCAAAGGCATGGAGGGGAGACCGTAATCAACACTATAAGGAGGATGATTTGAAATTCTTCTACGACGGTCAAGGTTTCATGTCAGTGCAATTGACCAACAATGATGCTGAGATTACGTTCTACAACGCTTTTGGCAAAATTTTACACAAATGGAAGGCAATGAAGGAGCTTCACTCAGCAGTATAAAATTGTATAGCATATTGTGAAAAGTATCCTGGCAACTGGAGACAATCTGTAAATATGCACCCCTGTCTTCAGCACTATCTGTTTCTAATCCTAGTTAGCTATGATCTATCCATGTGGTCGGATAGGGATGTTTCATTTACGAAAAAAAAGTGTTTGACGTTCATGAATCATGAATTAATAGCTAGTTTCAACCAATAAAATTGGCTTCTGAATATCTGAAAACATAATTTACAGGCCCTCTATGTTTGTCAATCCTATGATCACAATCTGGAATACGAAGATCTCCTGGGAAAACCCATTAGCTGAAACCATATATGTACGTATCTGCTTGCATGGAAATTTTGGATATATATATACATATATACATGTGTGTGTGTGCATAGCAAGGATAACTATTAGTCAATTCTTGCATACCAAAATTGAGTTGATGGCCATTCAAGTTTTAAATATGTTACTGGCATCTGTGCTATATAGTATTGATGACAAATTGAAAATCTAAGTGGGAAATGTATTATTCTTATTTAAAATTTTGCAAGTCGACTTCAATGTTAAGATAATAAAGCATGAGTCTCCAACCTTTAAATTGAATTGCTGAAACCTAATTGATATTGTATTATTTAGATTGCGTTATTTCATCCTTTCATCAGTTTTATATCTAAATTGATTCAACTTTTGTCTTTCTTCTATTGTTCCTTTCAATTTGAATTTCTCTGATTTTACAATATTTACTGTTTTGTATGACGTGCCTGTCAACTTTTTTTATATAATTAAGATGATTACAAGTATCATAATTAATTTTAGATTCATTATATATTCTGTAAATTCAATAAATAAATAAAATATGATGACAAGCATGCACGTGCGTGTATGTCTGCTGTTACTTGTACCGGAAAGTTTATCAGATTGAACACGTTAAGAAAATGTCTAGAGTAGAGGGATCGGATAAAAAAAGAAGAAGAGTGTAGGGTTCATATTAAACAATATCAATAGTATAGGGACGGGATAAGGCTATTTATCCCTATAATGGTATTTAATACCAGAAGAAGTCTCCCATAGGCCAAACCCACACCCACACCAGACCAGGTGCGCCTCCCCCGTATCTCTCTCCGGGCGATCAATATCTGCGAGAAAATCAAAATCTCGAGTAACATTAGTAATAAAATAAAATCAGAAAACTCGATTCAATTCATGAACATGAACACGACTATAAGCGTTGAGCCTTTCAAGAGGTACGGAAATTTCTTTCGTCGTATGTAGTTGATCAATTCAATCGAACTCAAGCGGTTTCCGAATTCTAATTATTCTTCTTCGAAATGAAATAGGCTTGTAAAGCTTGCGGCTCGAGCATTTTATGATGATGTATCAACAAAAGGAGAAAATCAGTCCAAAAACAACGCTCGCGGCGACAACAAGGGCATTGCCGTCGTCGTTCTGGATGCTCTCACCAGGTTTGGATTATCGAAATCTGATTTTGTCTTCTTTTGTTCGCTTTGTTGATTGATGAAAGTTCTCTTTGATTATTATGCAGGCGGCCCTGGGTTAACGAAGAAGCTTTGGCTAAAGACTTGAAAATACATATTAAGCAACTTCGTCGCGTTCTCCGCCTTTTTGAGGAAGATAAACTCCTCACCCGTGCTCATAGGAAAGAGGTTTTTCTTTTTTCTCCTTTTCTTTTATAATTTATTTATTTTGCCTAATATTGTAATACTGCAGTAAATTATTATGTACCAATAATTAAATTTGTTAGACAGCAAAGATTACGAAGAAACCGAATGCTGGCGGTGCTGATGGTCAAAAAAGGTTTGGCAGAGAGGATGATAAAAACAATAAGCTCCATACTCACTCTTATTGCTGTCTAGATTATGCGCAGGTCATCTCTCTCTGCAATAAGCAAACCTTTCGTTTCGTTTTTGTGTTGATAACTTCTATTGATTGTTCGGATTCCAGATATATGATGTTGTTAGGTATAGATTGCACCGCATGAGGAAAATGATCAAGGATGAATTGGAAAACAATAACGCTGTTCAACAGTATATATGCCCCAACTGTGGAAGAAGGTAACAGAGATAATTGGATAATAGTTGTGTTTTGCAATTAGGAAAATGGTGAGAATCGCACCTTGCTTGTATTCATGTGCTGGTATATGCATGCAGCAATGTGTGTGATTTGAATTCAAACAACAAATAAAATCTATCCTATCTCAACTAAAATACAAAACTTGAATGAAAGATAAGTTAGCTGGCATTTAAAAAACAACTGACATGGAATCTGAAAAATAATAACTAACACATAAGGATAATTATCCTCTGTTAGAAGGTATCTATTGTAAGTGTTTTTTGTTTTCTTTCTTTTTTTCCTTATTTTTCCCTGGAGTTTTAGTATTCCATAATGTTGTGACAGATACAATGCTTTGGATGCGCTGCGCTTGATTTCTCTAGTTGATGAATACTTCCACTGTGAGAATTGTGAAGGGGTACTTGTGGCTGAAAGTGACAAGTTGGCTGCCCAAGAAGGAGGAGATGGTGATGACAATGCAAGGAGGCGGAGGCGTGAAAAATTGAAAGACATGCTTCAAAATATGGAGGTTGGTATTCATTATAGCAATCCTGGTTGTTTAACGCGCTAGTAACTCTTTCCCATTGAATGCTTATTATTTACTAAACTTTATCTCGTCGAAAAAGAATGCTTATTATTCACTAAACTTGATTTCGAGTAGAAAAGGTTGTGTGGTTGAAGGTAAATGTGATTCTATTTGAACTTGTTCACTCTTTGCTGTGGCTCTGTTATTTTATTTATTTTTTCATATTCTTGGTTCTGTTTAACAATGTGAACTCCATGTAATCAAGTTGAGTAAGTAGCTAGTTTCTGTCTCTGCATTTTGGCTTTGTTTCCATTATGGGGTTTCTCCAACATATAGATGACTGAATCATTTTTTTTATTGTTAATTAAAATTTCATCATGTTGTAACCATGAGGATTTAACTCTTCATGTATATGCTAGACATTGTGGAGTGCTATGAAATCGGAAAAGTTTATGGCATTTATGTTTGAAAGCTAATGTTTTTTTTTAAGACTTGTATCTATTTCGTTTGCAGTTTGGTTTCCTTTCCTTGAGCATTTTTTCTTCTTCTATATTTCATATAATTTACACTTGGTAAACCAAAACTAGTGTGTCTACTTTTCATTACTATTTTATGGTGCCTAATTTTGATTTTGAGTGGATTAATTTCAAAATTTGGTCAGCCTGATTTTGGCTGGCCAGTGCAAGTCTTGATGGACTCATGGTGTGCATATTGCCTACTTATGAGAGAAGGGGCATGAAAGAAAATTGAACACAATGAAGGAATGGTACAACATTCTTCCTTTGGTTTGTGAGGGGATGTAGTGGTGTATTCATTTTGGGAGACACTCTTTTTTTCCCACATCAAGACTTCTTCATTCTCACATGCTCTACGAGATTAGATTTTAATTCTTGAACCCTGGACATTTTTCATATTTGTAGGATTGCATAAATTTAAGAACATTTTGCCAGATATTTCCAGTTTTCAATATCATGTACCTGTGTCTTCTTGCTTCTATTATACATTATTTGCAATACATGCAGCCTATTTCTGTCATTTTGAGTGGCTGAAATATAATGTCTAGGTACAACTTAAGCCTTTGATGGATCAACTTAGCAGAGTGAAAGATCTACCTATTCCTGAAATTGGAAGTCTTCAAGCATGGCAACTTCATGAAAATGCTGCTGGGCGTGCGATAAATGGTGATCCTAGCTCTGATGATCATTTTAAATATTCTCAAGGATCAGGGTATGGTGGAACACCAATGCCATTTCTTGGGGAGACGAAGGTATCATTTTCCTTTGTGTCAGCTGCAATCTCTCTTTTTTTCAGAACTTTGTGCGAATAAAATTTTGATGTCACTGGCATGAAATTGGAATTGGTTATAAGCATTTTATATATGACCTCTTGAAGTCATAAATTCAGTCACGTTACTTTCATAAATTGCATGTATCTAGGGACACTTTTTGCTTCTTGTTTGATGCATGCCGGTCAACTACATGCGTGCATGAATCATCATTAAATGTTATTTGGGAGCTTATACATGTAAAAGAGGGATGCTTGGTAAAAAAGCCTATTTACCTGTAGCTATATTTATAGTGTATATGTGCTTGTACCACCATTCTACACAAGGAAGGATGAGTCATCCTCTTAGTAGGCAGAAAGAATTTGGGAATCAAATTCGGTATCCTCAAAAAAAACAAGGGATTTCAAACCCTTTGAACCATTAACATGTGATTTTTATCTCCCAGAATTTTGTTGAAATATTTTGGAAACAAAATGAAGCTGAAAGTTGTGCATGAGGTGTGTGATTTTGTCTTGGTAATGAGGGCAGAAACAGGGAATGGATCAAAGCATCCTACTGTATTTTCTCATACCTTCAGGAGCTGTGAGTGTCTTCATAAATGGTTAAATAGCATATGTATCATGAATGATACTAGAGAATGTTTTCTGTTGCCACTTTTCAGCACTGTATCATGAATGTTTGAAATTGATGAATCCTCTTGAGTTGGGGACTTTTTGTTTGAGTCTTAGCATTATTTGTACACGGAGCAGTTGGTCTTTGTCAGTGAATACAAGTTCTGTCCCATTGATTTCTTTAACTTGTACATGGCAGGCACTGGCTTGGTACCCTTTATTTGCCTCCTATGTTGATTTTGTGTTTTAATTTGTTTGCCTGGATTGGATGATGCCTTATTCTCCAATAATCTGTTGTACATTACTTGTTCCTGAATAACTTTTTTCTCATAAAAAAATAAATTTTTTTTATTTTTATTATTATTATTTTAGAGAAGTGGTCCAGGTAGTGATATACTGTGCTATAACTAATCTTTTCCCTTTTTGTAATGGTTTGGTCTTCTGGGCCCCTGTAAGAAAGGTTTATGGAAAAGCTAGAAAATTGTAGGATCTGTAAGTAATGAACTTCTTTTGTTATCTGGTTCTTTTCACTGTTTTGTTTCTAGGCTTCTTTTCAATGTTTTTGTCTTCTGTTTCTTGCTTGGACAGTTGGTTCGTTGCACATTTACATTTTATTGTAGTTTCTTCTAGCATTGGTCATTTACAAGGCTTGGATCATTCATGAGCTATCTATGTCTAATCTTGACAGGTCGAAGTAGCCTTTGCTGGTGATGAAAGCAAGGAGGGTATCAAATCTGAAACTGCAAGTTCAAGTCTAAAAGTTTTACCACCATGGATGATCAAGCAGGGAATGAACCTTACAAAGGAGCAACGTGGAGAGGTCAAGGAGGGAAAGATGGATAGCAGTTCGGCAGCTGTAGAATTCTCAGATGAAAAGAAGTCTGCTCAAGAGAATGATGATAGTATAAAGGTCTGTGGAATGAATATGATGTTCTTGTGTGTTTTGATCTGGCATACATGGTTTCTACTCCTTTTTTTTTTTCATGTGCCTGCTAAAGCTTATTTTGCATATAATTTTACTCATTTTATATGACAGGAGGAGTATGTTAAAGCTTATTATGCTGCTCTTCTTGAACAACAAAGACAAGCAGAAGAATCTGCAAAGAAACAACAAGAGTTGTCTCAGACATCCATGTCTAATGACCTTTCTGAATCAGCTTCTAATCGTCAGGTGGGCAAGAAAGCCAAGCGTGAGGAGGGTGAGGGAGATGATGATGTTGAATGGGAAGAGGCTCCAGTTGAAGGTAAGTCTAATAATTGGAATTGATTGCCCTCCTGTCCTGTAGGGGACTAGGATGGTCAGTGCATCTCTAATGCATATCTAGCAAGTGTCTTCCAGCCCCCTGCATTCATTATGCCCCACATTACCATGATTTTGTTTTGTTTTTCCTTGTAGAATAAGAATTCTATTAATCAAGTAAAAAGAATAGTGTGAATAAGGGATATGTTATCCTCAAGGAAAGAGGAAAATCTATGCAAAGAGAAATTATTAGGTACTTTGGGAGTAGCATTATCCTTCCACTCACATAATAGTGGAACCGTCCATGATAACCACCATGTGCTTCATTTTTATGTGAGGGAAGGAGCACTACTCCAGGTGTACCCAGTAATCTCACTTAACCAATATCAAAGAGTTTTCCAATCTCCTTGCATGTCCACTAAGGATATTCCTCGGGGGGGCACGGTGAAACACCATTAAAGCCTGCGTTTGGGATTTTGAGTTTTGAAAAAGAAACTGGATATTTCTTGAGGATTCCACACATGATTTTTTTTTTCTACCAATCAAATATGAATCATTTGCAGCTCTGATTTAATTGGAACTTACTAAGTTAAAAAAAAAAAATGAGAATCCTAGAAAATAATTTCATCTCAAAGTAGGTGAGATACAAATGAGTTTTGAGTTATGTTTCAACCATATGCTCCAAATCATAAAAAAATCACACGCCTGTAAAGAATATTGTTTTCCATCTTCCTGAAACCTTTCTGTTTTGGCAACAGCTCCTTCTTTGGGGTATTGGGATCCACACTAAAAAACTGCTTGACACTTGCATGCAACAGAGCAATGCAAGAGAAGATGATCCAATGTTACATTACTTTGAGAAATCATGATGTATGTGTTTCATAATGCATGCAGAGCATATGGAGACAGATTAGTGACTTCCTGTCCTTGTAATTTTAGCTGATACCAACTTTCATACTAGGGTATAGCATAGCATCATTGTGACCGAAGCCATTATTGTCAAACTGAGCTAAACCAAATTGGATGGCTTTGCAAGTGTAGAAAATTTTAACCATATAGGGTGATGAAATTTGCGTTTCCTTTCCTTTTTTCCTCTATACTGTGCCTCCTATAATATCAATAACAATGATGTCATTCTACCAGTTTGCTTATTGTTGACTCCAACATTGCAGGCAATACAAGTGAAAGCTACAGGCTCAATGACTTGAATGATGAAGCACCGGCTTCTGGAGAGGAGGATGATGATATAGACTGGGAAGAAGGTTGAGTTAGCACTGGTTTTACTGATAGTTGCTTACCACATGCCATGCACCCAAATTGCTATACTGGTATAAGTCAGCACTGGTTTTATGTTCTTCCTGGATTCCTGAGGAACAAATTAATGAAACCTCTGCACGACCTGGTGAGGAGCTTCTGGTCTGCATGTAGAAGTGTAGTAGACCAAGTGTCTTCTGCTTGGCCCATTGGCTGAAGATTTTCTTTTTTTCTGAGGAGCTCAATGCCATCTTATCACTAACATAAAACTGAGTTTTAGTGTGACAATCGCTTGAAAAGTCTAGATACAAGATGCCTTTTACATTGTGTGGCCAGAAAATTGCTATCATGTGTAGCACAACATTGATGAATATAGGTTTTTTATTGGCTTTCAGTTTAACGTTATTTACTCCATGCGCCGTGAGAATAACAGTGTAAAAGCTAGTATAATGGGCACCGCAGTTGAGTAATGGGTACCCAATATGTATAATGAGGCAGTTTCAGTATGATCCATTCTAGAAACAAGAGATAATTGATGCGTCGGTCTTATTCTGACGAATGCTCTCTTACAGATATATTTTTTGTGTGAGCTTTTGTGTCCGGATCAAATTCTATAGCTTAAATGTTTTTATAATTCGTATGGTAGTTGAAGTACAGTTTTCTGTGATAATATAACCGCAGGTTATAGTGAGGTATCCAACCAACCTTTAAAAGTTTCCAGAATCTTCCAGGATGTCTCCATGGTCCATTTCTGTTTTGAAACATGAGATATTGAGTAAATTTTCTTCGTGAGATAAGAAGTCCCTTGTGAGAATATGCAACTTGAAGACCAGGGAAATATTTATATTAAATCATTATGAAGAACCCGAACTGATTTGGATGGTCGGCTGATGATTTGTAACATCGCCCATCTTGCTTTAAGAGGGATATTTGGGATGTGCCTGATCCAGTCTAGATTAGAGTTTTTGAATCAAAGCTCTGCTTCTTTAATTGTTTGTATGGTATTGTTTTTGTTTTTATAGTTGAGTGAGAAAAATAGTTTTAAGAAAAGTATTTTTGCTATGGTTCAAAATAAATTGTAAAGTGTTTGATTAAAACTATGGTTGATTTTAAAGTTGAAAAAGTAGTTTTCAAATGTTTGATTACCAAACTTTTCATATTACTTTTAACTTGTAAAATTACTTTAAAGTGTATTAAATATTTAATAATTATAATAATAAAATATAATTAATAATTCAAGTAAATTAGACAGTTATTTTTATTCTCCCATCAAACTACTTGTAATTTCATCCTGAACTAAAAATTCATACGTGAAGACCTCTGCAATCTCAGAATAATATATAATAAAATATCATCTGAAACAAAATTAGGATTGCGAGTCAAAAATTATATTACGATCTCATTCTAATATATTTATTTCTATTTTAATTAATTTTTAGATTATTTTAATATTAAAAATATATTTTATATAAGAAAAAAATTTAACAAAAAATATAAAATAAATATAAATAATAGATAAATATAAAATATAAATATATTACCAACCCCGCACTCCTCTCCCTCTCCCCTCTCTCGCCCAGGTGGGTATGTAATTTGTTGCATAGCTTTTGAAGGTCGGGACAGGAACGAGAATCATGAAAAGTTTCATCTGTTTGTTTATGTGGAACCGTTAAAAAATTTCAACTTTTTCCCTTAACCAAACATCAATACAGCAGCTTTTTTACAATCCCCGGTGGAAACTCACTACCAAACACGCACTAAATCAAGCTCTGTTTCCAGCATAGCATTTACTCGAATCTAACCCTAAATACACAAGTAACTACTAATCATAGTAATTAAAAACACAAATTGATTTGCAAAATCATATAATTTTACGAATCAACTCATAAAAACAAGTTAATTTGAAAAGAAAACTCGAATCCGGTCAAACCCGTTTAAAATCAGTACGATCCGTAAAAGCGGACGAGTTTATGTTGTCCAGGGGCTTTCATTTTCAATTTTTCATTCTATCGATTACATTCGAAGCTCAAAATCAAAATCTTCTCCGCTCTTCTCACCTCCAAATCCCCAAATCATCAGCTCTCACCCCCAAAATCTTCTCTTCTCTTCTCACTTTATTAGTTAATAGCTAGAAGAAGGCACTCACATGTCCGCTTTTAAAGCTGTAAGGGGTGAAAGAGTGGTTTAGTCTTTGTTTATTCCTATATAAATTCCTTGTGGAAGTTAATGTTTGAAGTCAGATGAATGTCGGCTGGCTGTCCTGCCTTGTGTTCTCTGCTCAATAAACTAAAGTAGTTGTAGGAGAAGCGCTTTCTCAGGCCAAGCAGTTGGCTTCAGCAAACCTCTTCTCTTGCCTAGAAAGCCGACGTACTTCTACTGAACTGCTTGCTGGGTTCCTTTCACTCACATTTTCTCTTTTCTTTGCTTCTCTCATCACCCACCAAACAGCAGAGGTTAGTGATGATCACTGCTTCTTTTTTTTGTTTTACTACTGCTGTTTTTTTTTTTTTTTTTGTCATTGGAATGATACCACTTTACTTTTTAGATTAAATAAATAAAAACAATACAGCCGCAAATGCGGTAACGAGATTTGAACTTCTTGTGACTGTTTAGTAATGTATATATCGAACTCGAAAAGCTTATGAAAGCTTTACTCTTTGTTAAGGAAGAGAGGAGTGATTCAACATCTTGGTTTTGATTCTAATAGTGGGAATTATCGTTCTTGATCTGTTCATTATATATTTTATATTCATGGTTATTTTCTTTTTATAGTCTTTTTTCTCGAGGGAATCATTGGTGGTCCAGAAATTGTAAAGCGGGAAGCAATGGAAAAGATTGAAACTTTATTGGTTGCCATTGGATTTTGCGGTGTCTTTTTCTTTATATTCAATGCATATGGGTTGGTTGGTTTTTATTTGTTTGTCAGGTTGCCCTATTCTATTTTTGACTTGTTCATTTATTTTTACAATCTAAGCACTAAAAATGACAGAGCCTATGATTTCTTTTCTATTACATAAAGATCCCTGATCATGTGAGTTCACAATTCCATCTTCTGTTGCGAGATTATGTTGTTGCTAGATTATGCTGTATTATTGTATACTCGTATGTCTGTTCCTTGATAATTCTCGCTGCCATCTCTGTATTCTTTTTTTGCTTTTGGCTTCCTTTTCTCCTTGCATCACTTCTTTGTATCAACCTGTGTTTATATTGTGTAATTGTATGTGCAGAATGGTAGATTCAAGATTAGGCCAATGGTTAAAACTTCTGGTTCCTCTGCTGTTATTGCTGAAAACACAAGGGCTTTATGTAGGGATTACTTATGTAAAGAGTGCAGTGGCCAAAGGAGCTGGTCAGGAATTATCAAACTCTGTTTGAATTCAAGTTTTTATTAGTTTACTTTGTCTTCAAATACAAATTTATAATTGTTTTTGTCCACTTGGAAAAAATATTTGTTTCTGCAGTTTGTCTGGATGGAAGCAGTTTCAAATACAAAATGAATAACTTGGTTTTTGTGATGTGTAATTTGACTTATAAAATTTTAGGGACATAATTGTTTTGTATTGTGTTTTGAAATTATTTTAAATCATGTATGAACCTAAACTAATTAAGTTTTATGTCCATAATTATGCTATCTTGTATTCAGATATATTTTACTTATGATTTTACGATTTTTCTGCTCACACGATTTTAGCCGTGATTTTACGATTTTTGTACGGATAAATTCGGATACGATCTTACAATTTTACGATCCAATCTTATGATCCGAGTTTTAGAAAGCTTTTCAGTGTCATGTCAAAATCGCGATTTTGACAACCTTACTACTAATCACAAAAGCACTCCCTTGAATTCTTGATAGAACATGATGAGTAGCTACTCTGATTTACCCGCCGACTTAATACAGAAATTCTGTTAAGATTATCGCCAAAATCTTCGCTTCAGTTGAAAGCAGCATGCAAAACATTGGTTGCTTCCCTTAACAAGCTCCAACTTCATTTTATTGTTCCAAATAACAATAAGTCTAAAGCAACATTAAATTTAATGCATTGAAAGCTATACCTTTTTTAGTTTTTTGTTTTCCAACCAACAGTGAATCGAGTTAATATACTTTCTTAATCATCTTATAATAATTTTGTACCGTAGCATTGAGGTGTGTGACTATGAGCGAAAGTCACGAGTTTTGACAGTTATTAAATATTATTATGTTTCTCTTAAGTAAAAATAATAAAAATGTTCATGGATATCTAATTTAAATATTTTCCTATTCAATTTTTTTTTTTTAAAAAAAAACTTGTTTTAGCAATTATAAAGTATTTTTTATAAACAAAAACAATGATTCATATTAAAATACGTGTTCCTAAAATAAATAAGAAATATATTAATAGAAGAATTTGTTTTGATTAAAAATATATTTTAGAATTTAATAACATTTTCTAAAAAGTTTTCTAGACATGAATATACATGTGTGTGTGTGTGAACGCGCGCTTGTTTTTACGTTAAAAATAATTTTAGGCAACCATAGCACAGCACAGGCATACAAAATAGTAGTTAGCCATCCATAGCACAGCACAAGCATACAAAATAGTAGTTAACAATACCCTAATGCAGTTAAAACGATATTCATAGACCCGGCTAGTGATCAGGGAAAAAATAGTCGAGATTTGAACTTTATATGGTCTTGCAATACAAATTCCTTGTCTAGAGCTGCAACTCAACTAGCATGAGTATTACTTTTAAAATATCTCATGTTCCCACTTCCCCCGTGTAACTGGAAAATATTCTTGTAACAAAAAGGTGTTCTCGTGCTTTAAGAAAACGTTGCACTTATTAAAATATAAAAGCTTTATATATATTTCTGGTCATGTTCAAGTTGAGCTTCAATAGATGATAACAATATTTATATCCCACTTTATTTTTATTCATCAGATAATTGTTCAAAAATTACTCACCTCATAATTATTCAAAATTGTAGACATGGGTAAAGCATTTTATTTGCTACAAACCTAGGAAAAAATGATATTTTTTACAATTTCTTGACATTTTATTATAACTATCAACTTCTCAGGATAACAAAGATTACAAGAGTGACACTGGAGAAGAAGAAAAACAGTACATAATATTTCCAGCTTTGTATTTGAGGTAACAAAGGTTTTGGAAGCATGGCTTCATTCTCGCTTGAACTACTGGCACAAACCTGCAACTATTTTAGGGTTTATGTTTTGAGTGATCAGAAATTTCACCTTCAACATGCTTGATTTCATCATCCAAATCCTTTAAAGTGACTTTATCTTTGCTACCAGCATCGATCATCAAGCTCAAAAGATGCTTCAAACATGAAATATACTCGGTCTTTACTTTGGGGGAATCAGAAATTAACTTCTCAGCTTCAAACTGCATAAAAATTTAAACGCCTGGCCTAAGTTAATATCATCTCCTCATAAGCAATCAAAGAACCCTAATGAGAAACATATTCACGCATGTGTATAGTTAGGATATAATATCGTTGCATCTAACTTCCTGCAATAATTGGATGTTTCCTGGAAGCCTCAGAAAAGGTTTCTATACACAATTATGAATCAATTAATCCCAGCTAGGAAAGAATGTAGAAGATTCAAACATAAGAAGCAAAAATGACGGCAGGTGAGCTAACAATAACAAGACACTGAGCAACAAGTGTTCAGAAAAGAGAAGGCTGCCGTTTAGAAGTTAAAAGGGGATGAGCAAAACTTTGAGCCTACTAGGTGATTGTACATTCAAGTCACATGTGTGAAATTGAACAGGCTTTTAAAAGCTAATTTAAGCATTTAACTTACCACCATTAAAAGAAATAAAACATCAGAAACACAAAGCAAGAAGTTAGATGACAGCCTGGAGGCCCAGGACAGTGAGCCTCCCAATACTGAACAAAAAAGTGTTTTTTTTTTTTTTTGTTACTTTCTGCAGACAATTCTTAGGTATTCCTTGCAGATCCGAAATATATGAATTTTGGGGAAATTCTCCACAAATGAGACCAGTTTCGCTATCAATCCAAAAGCTCACCAAGTCATTGCTTATTTTAAGAAAGTGTATCATTTCATTTTCTTTCCAGATGTCATACGCGTAGGGTCTATCAAAATGAAAACATATCCCAAACTGAGATCTATTGTTGAAAATCAGATTTTGAAAAAATGGAAACACATTTTATAAATGACCACTGAATTTCACATGGCATTCCTTAGTTCTTTACCTAGTTAATGTTATACCTGTTGATATTTGGCTAGCTTCCTACTTGGAAAGTAGAGTAATGGACCCATTTCTCATCCTAACAGGTTTTAGGCCATCATCTCTTCTTGAGAAATCATTAGTTTTGGTTTACATACCTATACCAGAAAACTTCTGGCATACCACGAAACCAGCCACACAGGCAAAAACAAAAAGGGCAGAAGGGTGCATGCAACCAAGCAGATCTCAAAGGTTTTCAAAAAAATCAAAAGGACATCCACTGACACCCACAACTTCACAAAAGTTGAATCTCCCATGAATTACAAAACATACCTCGTAAGAAGAAATGCATTGCAAAAGGACATTTTCAGCTTCAATATGGGGTAAATGCTCTCCCTGTTTTACAAATTAAGCAAAAAGTAGTTTAGCAAAGTGAAATAAGTTAATTAGACAAGGAAATTTGAGGAAAATAAATTAGAAGCAGGCTGGCTTTAGGATTTAATTACGAGTTCAGAGAATTAGAATTCTAGTATTGCTTCAAGTATTTTCATCTTCAACTGTTCATTCGAGGACATCATGTTTCCCAATTTAAGAAATTAAGAAGCAAAACAATGCTTCGGTATAAAATCAGATGGAGGAAAATTATATCGAAAGAAATTTTTTAAAGTCATCAAAAGAATCAGGTTCGTGGAAAGTCAAACACCATAGCTCATTCTATATGTTTAGAGAATCACTGAAGGAACACCTTATTGTGAGATGTTTACGGTGGTCAGGGATGACATAAGATTCCCAGGCTCTACAAGGATTAAAGGTGGACTATAAAGAGCATTGGAATATTCTGTCTTACAGAAATAATAAAAACCAGACTCCTTTAACCAATCTGGTTCTTTGTTCTCAAGGAAAATATGACATGTAAGAAAAAATGAATAGCATAAAGTCAACCATAAAGCAAAATATGGATGACACACTTCTAGTTTAGTACTAATGTGTGAACATATTTTGATTGTTGCTCAAAAGTTTGAATAATGCTGCAGGAAATTCAAGCCGAGATCTACACGAAAATCAATTTCCACTGGGGGTGGAATTGAGGGAAGAAAGCTAGGATCTTTAAATTAAAAAATATGGAGACAAAAAGGCATAAGGGACGCACCACAACATTGATATGAATCCATATAGGCACACTATTTTATCTTTTTTTATAATTATTTGATACTTCATAGCATAGAACCCGGTAATTAACATCACAGTTCATGCATTTTGTCATAGAACATCTATGCATATTACCTTTGATATTAAATGTACCATACTATATATGAAAGAAGTGGGGAAAAAAAAGGGGGAAATGTGCCTTGTTAAAATGAACTTTCTGTGCAATGGGGTACTTGGGGGGGGAATTGGCACAGGATAGCATGCCTCATTAATGGCAGTTTTGGCATGCTTGCTTCTACTTTAGGAGAACCCTACCGAAAACTAACACTGAGAATTGTGCATCTCATTGTATGTCGTCTTTCCAGGTGCAACATAAAAATAACTTTTGAAATGGAACTACTATGCTTTTATATGTTACAGAAAGTAACAGAACAACCCTGTTTAACATCAAATCAGTATCCAACAATTCTGTGTAAGTTTGTATTCTGCAGTAAAAATGGAGAAATTTCAAATTTCATCATTAACAAATGGAAATTTTTAGGACTGATATGTGACTTCAGTAACTCTTGTTTTGCAGTCTCCGCAAGTCCAAGAGCATCCAGTGATTGCAACTGCAACCAAAATGAAATTTCCTGTTGTTTCCATTTTGAACAAATAGATTCTAGCCACCATGTGCAATATGTCATAAGATATCTCCTAAAGTTAACATGAATTAAGAAATCAAAGTGATTCACCCCAAAGCGATTGTCTTTCAATAAATGCAACAAAATGTTCTCAAGACTTTCAGAGGAAGAAGAGAAACTGGAGGTCACGATCCAGTGTTTGATTGCTAAAAAGGAGGATTGATCACAAAAACTAAATTGCTTCAGGGCTATCTTTCAAATTCAAATGATTACTTAATTAGCCTTTCTTCTTCAATTGTTGGTACAGGTTCACTGCATAATTTTGAAATGTCGTCTCCAAGTTCTCTTTCATTTTTTATTTTATTGTTTAGAAATAAAGTGCCTGTCATCAAAAGAAGCTTGTGGTCGGTAAAAGAGAGGAAATAGCGCTACCTTATGACCTTGACAAGTGATCTGGAATGAATAAAAAACAAGACTTTGAAAACCAAGAGCAAAACTCGAAATGAAATCCGATTTTTTCTATCAAGATAGCAGGCCAAGTCCTATTCCTGAACCCCACTCCAAGTTGGAGGAAGGGAATTGCTAGCTCTTTTGGCTTTACATATTTATCACAAGCTCTTTCCTTGCACGCTAATTGGGTGGTGATAAAAACAAAGGAAGGCTCAATGCTAGTGATAGAAAAGAATGAAATAGGAAACATGCTAGCAAAAACTACGAATTCAAAAAAACATGAGGTCATGAACTTAAACAGTACGCAATTTGATAGAAGCTAGAATTTCTCAAGTTCATGAGATGACTCTTCTTTTACATATAGCTTCACCTGAGATTAACTTAAAGAATTTCCAGAATGTCTCCTCTAAATTCATACATTAAATTAAACCATGCAAGAATCCACAATTGGCTTACAAACGGTTCCCTTCGATGCCCCTCATATTTATGTTTCTACAGAGATGATAATCAAGGGAAGTAAACCAGGACAGAAATAACAATGGCCTGACATATTACTGGGGTGGAATGACCAGAGAGTACCCCACTACCCTGGTGGTCAACACATAGAACTCGAATGCAATGTGTCATGGTGAGATCTTATAAATAAAATAAAGTACAAATAAAAATAGACACTGGTAGTAATGCCACAAGATGATTCTTTTAGGTTATGAATATATTATTTTAGTTCTACATTATCTAGAGAAAGCAGTTTCTAAGGGAAAAATCAATAGTAACTCCAATATAATCACTATGAGTTCAAAGTTTTCACTTTCCATAATTCATGAAACCGTTTTGCACAATTTTTGGCCTGTGCATGCAATAGATTCTGCTACACTGTTAACAGAAGTAACAAATCATAGTGATTTTAAACAACAATGTTTGATCAAATATCAAAGAGCAAGAAGAAAATCAGCTATTGTATGACAACATTTTCCTTGACTAAGCAAGCAAGCATTCAGAATGAGAGGAACTGACCAGTATGACCAATGCTGCATGTCCCTCTCTCTTCATTTCAGATGCCTCATTCTTCTGCTTTTTCCCTTTTTGTACTCTCAATTTATTTAAGACTTGGCGTGCTATCCTATCATGGAAGATAAAAGCATATGATTGATATGTAAGAACCTACAATGTTCGGAGATGATACCAATATGAGTTACATTAGCAGAGCAAAATTAAGTTATTCCAATCTCAAATCTGATAAAGTTCAATGGATACAGATGATAATTAAAGTTTGCAGGATTATATGCCAGGTAAATGAACAGGAAAAATCACTGGAACACAACCTGAACAAGGGAATACACATGTTTCCCTTTTGGATTAGAAATATAACAAATAACACTCAGAAGTAGTAAAGACATGCATGTACAAAATAAGTCAACTAAATGTGTATATATCCTTAGATTGTCAAGCCACTTTGTTTATAAAAACGAAACATTGAATGATTTAGTCAAGTCTTTTATTGTCTATTCCAGTAGATTGCCACGTAAGAAGGTACATTTCTGTCTAATTTCAACAAAGGCTAACCATCAACAACAAAACAGCAAAATAAAGCAATTTTATTGAATTAAGATGAGAGAAAATCTTGAAAATAATCATCCTTAAATGTTTGCATGTGACCCTTAGTGATAAGTTTTCAAATTATCAATCAACAAACACATTCCACATTAGGATAATATCCAGAAAAAAACCACGGTAGTTTATAGTTCAAACTGGGTTGAGAAGCCCCATGGTTGCTTGTTTGCTGTGCTTGCTGCACAATGAAATTTAAAGAGGTATCTACCACATCCCATACTTATTAACCATGATTAAATAGAGAAATATTGAAGTAAGCTGCTTGTTTGCTGTGCTTGCTTCACAATGAAATCTAAAGTGGTATCTACCACATCCCATGCTTATTAACCATGATTAAATAGAGAAATATTGAAGTAAATAAATGAAAAAACATGATCTATTGGAAGCAAAGCAAAAAATAAACATAGGACAGTGTTAAAACAAAAAGGGAAAAGAAAAGAAAAATCGGCAGGGCATTCTCAAATCATACGAGTACTGTTTGTGTGAGTACTATTCTATAAAATAAGAAAAACCTGGTAGAGCTGTGCAAAACATCTTTTGCCTTGTCAACCTCAGCAATTGCTTCAGAGATATTTATCTTTCTCAGTTGATATGAATTCAACATTGCAACCCTTGCAATATGAAGCAGATTTGCAGCAATCTGTCCACAAAAGAACAGAAGCAACTCTTGTATGAAACACATGCTATCTAAATTTGATTATCATAAAGTAGTGAAAAGTAAAAGCACATCCTTTGGTTATGATTACTCATCCAAATGATGTCAACTCCTTTTTTTTCCATATAATTTATGAGTTGAATGTGTCAGAATGATAAACCTGAATGTGATCTTTGGGAAGCAAGGATTTTCGAGCCTCAAGACACCTGCAATCAAAAGTTATAAGATATAATTTTATTTCTTCAATATTGCTTCCACAGACAAAATTGTAACCTGACCTTTTTGCTTCCTGTGCTGTAAGCTCTCACACAGTACCAGAATTGAAAACATGCAAGTTCATCAAGGTGTTGTAATACCCTTTCTCAATTTCCTCCTCTTTCACCTGATGAAGAAGGAGGGTCTCAATGACAAAATCCTCCCAATCAATATCTTTTACCAGTGATTTTCTTTTCCTCTTCCGATCATGTGCACCTTCAATAATGCAAGCTTTACCACTACCTGGATCAGTTTTCCATGGATTCATGATCCTATCAATCCGCATCTTTGTTGCATTTATCTTTGCTCTCCTCTTCTTAATTGTTGTACAGCCATTGACAAAAGATGGAGGCATAACACTAAATCCTACATCTTTCTCCAATAACTGTTTTAGCAATAGCTTCTTGCTCAACTCTGATTTTCCATTCCACCATTCTGTTGCCTGAATCTCGAGCTCTCTCTCACTTTTCCTCCCAAGAACCTTTCCACTTCCTTCCATATATCTACCACAGCCACCATCCTTCAGGAACTTGTCATAAACCATGGACAAGCACTCGTGTGAAAGCTGAAGCTTATCCACCTCATCAATGCCAGCCTTATCAAACCCAATAGCATCTTCCAACTCAAAATACCGCAAATCCTCATATTCCAAACTATCCTCCTCAATCCCATACTCAACATTCTTACTAAAACACTCACCAACCACTTCTCCCAAATCAAACTTGGTACCCTCCAAGCCCTTTCTTTCCCCGCCACTCTTCGACATACATTTCGTCTCCAAATATCGAATCACTAATGGTGCATTCTTCACTGCATTCTTCACATTTACATCCTTCCCCCATGGCAAAATCTCTTGCGCTACCTTAACAATCATCTCCAACAATTCCTTGTATCTCAACCTACAAGTAGACACCGCAACATGAACCTCTCTGGCAACCTCCTCGATCTTAACCCCCTCCACCCCATTCAACTCAGCAACCAAAACCAAAACAGCCACAACAACTGGCAACGGCCTCCTCCCTGTAGTCAAAAACCACTTCACAGCACATTGCACTAAAAAAATACCTTGTTTCCTCATCCTCTCCAACACATCCCCCTCAACCCTGTCCGAAATCGACAAACTCCTAACCACCCTCTCAAAACTCCCCACTATATCAAAACCTGGCAGCTTCATCCCCAGATGCTCAATAACCCTCATGACCATCCTCCCCAATTCATGAATATCGCACCCAACAACACTACTCACCTCCTCAATGCTCAAACTTTTATCATCAGTCCTCATTACAACATAAACACAAGCACCAACAAAAATACTAAACCATCTACTCTCACTTGAGCCAAACCTCCCATCAGTAAATTTACTAATCATATCTCTAATTTCCCTAACTTTTGAACCACCAGTTAAGCCTAACTTAAAAACAACATCATCTATTAAATTATTTGCTTCATAAATCTTCTTCTCTTGATAGTTCAAAACACTACCGCAACCCGAAGAGCCTATACTTATAAACACACCTGTTGGCCCATTAATGTTGAAGGCGCGTTCTTGATAGTTGATGAAATCCTGAACTGTACCACATGAATCACATATCATGTTCTCTGTTGCATCGTCCCTAATAAGGGTTCTGAGCCCACAAGCTTTGCAGGACATTTTGGGGAACTGGGTTTTCTCCTAGGGTATTGGTTGCCGAGGAATTTGATTTTCTAAGGAAAGTTTTAGGGATTTTGAATCGAGTGGAGAGGTTGTGTTGTTGAAGAACGAAGAGGGCGGAGAAGAAGGAAGCGACACGATTAACTGTTTGCCTGGTTATGTTTTATCTTCCAGTCTGAGATCTCCTCAGAGCAATCCTTGTGTCAAAACCTAAAATACAATAAATAGATTACCATCATGCAAAGAAAAGCATTGTTGGGGTGTAAGTGAAATTTGTGATAAGTAGTAAATTATATAATTAAATAATTATTTTTAAAAAATTCTTTAATAATATAATTATTAATTTTTTAATTATATTTAAATTAAAAAAATGAATTTAAAATTAAAAACCTGTAAAATTGAGTAGAATGTACCGAGTATTAGTTAATATTCTTAAGGAAACAAATTCATAATTGAGTAGAATATACTAATTATTAGTTAATATTACAAACAGCATATAGCAAATCATATAACAAAAACAATCAAAAATCAGTCATCTCCAGCAGATATACAACTACATTTAATGAAGCCATGAAAAATAAGTATTTGACAGCCCACAATTCATTGAAAGCACCTGCATCAATTCATTGCCATCATGCTAATTTATCAAATATGCAACAATGACTTGGGTGCAGCAACAGAACAGCCTAACATACAATATTTCGGAGAAAACTTGCTATAGTTGACAGACTAAGAAATGAAAAACACAAGTTGAAAGCTCTACTGCCCTAGAGATCAAAACAAAACTGCAGGGAGTACATCATTAGATTATCAAATTCAATCAAAAGTAAAACAGAACAGAGAAATTTCCATTAACTAGACCTTATGTCACAGGAGGCACACCAATTTCCCTAGATATTCAGCTCTTTTTCTTTTCTTTTCTTTTTTACTTTTTTAACTAGAAATAGAAATTACATTTTGTAGATTCAATACGGAAAACTTACTTGAGATATTTCGTTTCCTTGTTTCTAGATCTTTGCTTCAAGACCACTTCGATTACTAGAACCAAAGTTGTGTTTCACGGCACGAACGTCTTAACAAATCGTAGCAAGTTGAATGTATTGAGAGAGATAACTATCTTTACTTGTGTGGATAACTTGTATCTATTATGTAGAGGGAGGTCCCTATTTATACTAGAGGGGAGAAGTTACTTAGCGGTTACCTTGCAGTTACCAATAAGTAACACCCCTAGATAAATAGACTAGGTTCACCCCTTATGGGTGAACCAATACCAAATCGCACCTCTAGATATGTAGACCGGGTTCATCCCTCATGGGTGAACCAGATCAATCCTTAATAACCAACATCTCCCACTTGCCCATAAAGGGCTAGATTTATCTAATACATTATTTTATAAACTTGCATAGAAATTTCATACTTGACGAACGGACCGTGCGACCTAAAGCACACAGAGAAAGGAGCTCCAATCTATACAAACCTAATATAGGCCATATAGGAGACATCAACTTTATGATTAATTATTCCTTAGAGTGTACTCATATACCCCAAGCACTTTTAGTTATACATGAATAAGTACAATTCAATCCCTCAAGAATTTCGTACTCTATCCATCATGACGATTGCATGTATTCTAAATCATATCAAATTTATTTAAATGATATGATCCCGGCCGGTGAATACAAGCAACAAGTGTAGAACTAAAATTACTTTTTCTTTCACACTCACATCATTTAGATCTGAATTAACTCGCTTTCCTAAGAGTATTCCTTCAAGTCGAATCATTCCATGACCATGGGATATACTCCTAAAGTAGCGATCATTTATTCATCACCTCATGATATAGTCAAAAGTCACAAAGGGTAAGATTATGAGATCTTAGATATGATCTCTAGGACTCACATAATAAAGAAGCAGGGATCCATTCTTTACTCCTGTTGGTCGTCAGCACATGTAGTATGAAATACATGTTATAGTGGAGCGTACTCTTTTTCCTTTTCCAAAGACAAAGAGTGTATGTCGTTGCTCTCCTTGTTAGGGGAAATACACTATATGAGTCTTAGTCTTGTCACCAAAAACAAAGACTTCAAATCAGAAATTCTCATTTGCTCATCGTCATTAATGACAAATGAATAATTTCATACTCGGCTTCAATCATAATAGACACATGAATGGTGGGAATTCATTCATGTTGATTCTTTTATTTAAGAATCTCATCTTGGTTCCAACCAAGGCGACTCTTTAATAATCATTTTGAGTTAAAATCGCTCCCACTAAGCCCAAGTTGCTTTTTGAGCATTAAAACTCAAATAGTCTCATCTCTACGCATCTTACAAATGCTAGAGGCGATTGCTCATGTGAGTGAGCCAATCTTAGTCTATTGACATACTTTAACAAAATGTACTATACGATACTCAATATATCCATAAACAAATAATGAATAAAATGATATCCAAATAATATTTATTCATTACTTAATTACATTCTACACAGACCAAGGGATCTCACATGTCTAATAAATGCATCCCTTGCTATTGGTTTTTTGAGTGGATCTGCAACCATAGAATTTGTAGAAATGTATTTAAGGATTACATCATGGTCATTAATCGCTTCTTTAATGTAGTGATATCTCATCTTGATGTGTTTGGTCTTTCCATGGTATTTTGGATCTTTGGCCACAACTATTGCAGCAGTGTTATCACAATAAATTGTCACTGGATTTGATGCTGATTTGACAATTTTCAAATGATCCAGGAAATTTTTTAACCAAACAGCATCTTGTGTTGCTGCGGAACAAGCTACATACTCAGCTTCCATGGTAGATAAGGCTATGCAAGATTGTTTCTTGCTCCTCCATAGTATTGCACTATCATTAAGCAAGAAAGCACATCCTGAAGTTGATTTAGATTGGTCGACATCTCCTCCCCAATCAGCATCGGAGTATCCAATCAATCGTAAATCTTTCTTTCCTTGGTAACATAGCATGTAATTTGAAGTTCCTTTTAGATATCGTAGAATTCTTTTGACTGTCATCCAGTGTTTCTGACCAGGATTTGATTGATATCGGCTGACCAATCCAACAACATAACATATGTCGGGACGTGTGCACATCATTGCATACATCAAACTACCGTCAGCACTGGCATAAGGTACTCTGGACATTTTCTCTTTTTCTTCTAGAGTCTTGGGACACATATCACTGCTTAGGCTCAAACTTTTATCAACAGGGGTGTCTATTGGCTTACTGTCTTGCATGTGATAGCGCTCTAACATCTTTTTGATATAAGTCTCTTGACTTAAACCCAAAAGTCTTTTAGCGTGATCTCTAATGATTTTCACACCAAGAACAAAGCTGGCCTCACCCATGTCTTTCATGTCAAAGTTTGATGATAACCACTTTTTGGTAATATCAATCATCTCTTTGTTATTTCCAGCTATTAATATGTCATCAACATATAAGGACAAAATTACAAAATTACTGTCAGAACACTTTAAATATACACAATGATCTTCTTCCATCATTGCAAAACCATCCTTCAAGATAGCTTGATGAAACTTGATGTTCCATTGTCTAGAGGCTTGTTTAAGACCATATATAGATCTATTAAGCTTGCAAACTTTGCGCTCTTGTCCTTTAGTCTCGAATCCTAAAGGTTGATCCATATAGATCTCCTCCTTTAGTCCTCCATTGAGAAACGCAGTTCTAACATCCATTTGGTATAACTCTAAGTCCATATATGCGACTATAGCTAAAATAAGGCGAACTGAAGTAATTCTCACAACTGGTGAGAATGTATCTTCATAGTCAATTCCCTCTTTTTGAGTATAGCCTTTCGCTACTAGTCGAGCCTTATAGCGTTCTATTGACCCATCCGCCTTACGTTTAATTTTAAGAACCCATTTATTTCCAATGGATCTTCGTCCTGACGGTAAATCAACCAAGTCCCAGACTTGGTTAGTTTTCATCGACTCTATTTCTTCTTCCATAGCTTGAATCCATTCTTTGGCTTTGTGACCAGATAAAGCATCACTTAATGTTTGTGGCTCTTCATCATCTTGTGAAGCAATCATGAACATTTCCCCTTCAATCTCAAATCGACGACGGGGAATTGGTTCACGAATGCTTCGACGAGGTTGAGATTGCTCATGATCTTGCTCCATGAGAGTAGGAATAGATAAAATATCACTCCCACTGTTACTAGGAGGATTACTTGTGTCATTTAAATCCTCAACTAAATGGCTTGTTGTGCCATAGTCTAGATTTTCCATTTCATATAATTGAAAATCTTGTTTAACCTCACCTGTTTTCGGAAAAACCTCTTCTAAGAATACAACATCACGTGACTCAATCTCTGTCACTCTTCCATCACCTTTTTCACCAATAAATACAAATCCTTTGGAATGTTCAGAGTAGCGTATAAAAATACACTTCTTCCCCCTAGGACCCAGTTTCCCATATTCATGAGAAGTATTGTGAATATAAGCTGCACACCCCCATGGATGGAAATAACCTAGATTAGGTTTGATTCCATTCCATAACTCATATGGGGTGGATGGGACAGATTTAGAGGGCACACGATTAAGTATGTAAGCTGCAGTTAGCAATGCATCTCCCCAAAAGGAAATTGGTAAGTTAGCTTGCGCCATCATTGACCTAACCATGTCAAACAAGGTTCTATTCCTTCTTTCTGCCACACCATTTTGTTGTGGAGTATAAGGAATAGTTAGTTGTCTAGCTATACCTTTTTTATCACAAAAACTTTTGAACTGATCAGACAAGTATTCACGTCTTCGATCTGTTCTTAAAGTTTTGATCTTAGCGCTTAGTTTATTCTCCATCATTTTTGTGTATCGAATGAAGCAATCCAATGCTTCAGACTTATGGGAGATTAAATAAACATGGCCAAACCGTGTGAAATCATCTATAAATGTGATGAAATAATTTCCTCCATGTCTTGCCCTCACATTCATTGGGCCACAAATATCCGAATGGATAAGCTGTAATGGACTACTAGCTCTTTTAGCCTTGCCAAATGGTAATCTAGTTGCTTTTCCAGCAAGGCAATGCTCACACACGGGCAATTCCTCTTTGGAAAGTGATCCTAAAAGACCAGCTCATGCTAATCTATTTAATCGATCTTGCCCAATGTGTCCTAATCTAGCATGCCAAGTTATGATATTACTATCTTTAATAGTGCTGGAATTTTGAATAACATAAATTGAAGCATCATTATTAATAGATATATTAACGGTGTCTAACACCATAAAACCATTTAATACAAAGCCAGAACCATAGAAAACATTATCCAGATATATCTTTACACAACAACCAACAAATATAAGTTTAAATCCCAATTGAAGTAAAGTAAGAACAGATACAAGGTTCCGTCGAACTTCTGGAGCGTAGAGTACATCATGAAGATAAAGTGTGCGCCCACCCCGCAAATCCAATTTGCAGGTACCGATCCCATGCACTGCAGCGGAAGCATTATTCCCCATGTATATGTATCTACTTCCCTTTGAATTCGACGGAATTCCACAAAGGCAGTTCGATCCCTTGCTATGTGGTCGGTTGCTCCTGAATCTACAGTCCAAAAAGGAACAGATTCAGCAAGCATTAAACAACTACTAACATACAAGTTAGAGTGATAATCGTGGTTAAATAGTACCTTTGGCTCAGTGCAATCACGAGCAAAGTGACCAGGTTTACCACAATTGAAACAATTCATTTTCTTGTCTTTCTTACCGCCACGTTTTCCACGCTTGTGTTTATATCCATTATTACTTGCTTCTTTTCCTCTCTTGCCATATTTTAGGCCCTTAGCCTTACCCATCTTATACTTGGAGCCATATGCTCCACGCATTTTTGTCTCAGACATAAAAACCTCATTTATAGGCTTTTCAGCGTGAAGTCGATCTTCTTCAAGCTCGACATGACGAGCAACATCATCAAAACATTTGATGTTTTCATTATGGGTAAGGTTAACACGCATGTGTTCCTAATTGCTTGGCAAAGAGCGAATAACTGCTTGGACTTGTTGTTCATCAGTCATTTCATGCCCAGCACCCTGTAATTCACTGATCATGTTAGACATGACTGTAAGATGCTATCTCATCGTCTGATTTTGGCGCTTCTTATAGCCATCAAACTTCAGGGTTAACTGACGAAGTCTAGTAGTGGAGGTTCCTCCATACTGAATTTTTACTGCGTCCCAAACAGATTGAGCTGAACGATGCCTTTCAAAACACAACATTATATCATTTCGCATGCTGCTCAATATCAAAATGCGAGCTACACGATCTTTGCGTTTATAGGTTTGATATGCTTCTATATCAAGCCTATGCTGAGCAGTGTCTCCTTACTCAGGTTCAGCCATTTGTTGTGTGATTGTTTCCAGCATTTCTTGCTCTTCTAGGAGATATTCAATCTTACGATGCCAAACATCATAATTCTTTTCATTTAGTTTGTCTCCATGATTCAAATCAGCAATAATGCTCTTAGATGCAGCCATAGTAAGCGCTATTGACATCAATAACAAATATTAGAGTATAGTACAATTTCAATGACATATATATTGTCACTTCTTTCTAAATTAAACAAATAATAATTGAACACATACTATGGAAACAAAAAAATGTTAAACACTTAATCAATTCCCATTTGTATAGTCTAATTATTATTGAACATTTAAATGAGTGCAACATTATAGTTATTAGTTTCAACTAACAACTCCCATTGATCAGGTTGCAGATATTATCAATGAATTATTATCAATTCATTGTTTATATTCTTACACATGCATACAATATAATAAAAACTTAAATTATATAATTTATGCAGTTCAAAATAAACAACCAATTGTCTTTAAAAAAAATACAATATTAAGAATAATAAACTTCTTAGAATTATCTTATATTGTAGAAACATAAGTGGGGTCTCCAATTACATCATCTATTTCATCAAAGTCATCTTCTCCAAGTTCAGCCTGCTCAAACCATGGAATGAATTTAGCAGCAACATCCAAATGACTTGCGCTTCTTCCAGTGCGTCGTATACCCTTTTCGGCATACAAATGCTCCCTCTCAAATAGCATTTCATCTGCGAGATTATTGAAATCTAAGGATTTCAACCTATTTTCCAATGATTGTCGCACCGGATACCATTCCGCGGACAAAGAATTGAGAATGATCAACATTTGTTGTTCGATGTAGAATTCATAAACACCACTCATGGCCAATCTAATCATCCAATGATATATATAGTCAATGTGCTCTCGGATTTTGTGAATAGGATTAATCACATAACTCAATAAATGATCAATTTGTTGTTCCCTATCTACTACAACAAAATATCCGGAAACACATTAATATTACAATCAATATGTAATGAAGGCATGTATCATCATTGTTTAAACAAAATTACAAATAAAATTAAGCAATTCAGTTTAACAATAAATAAACTATCATAGTTTAAATAATTTATATTATTATAATAATAATATTAATAATAATAAATTGCTAGTAACTGCCATTCGGCAGTTAATAACAAATGAAGAAGACACATGAATTTAGTTTAAATAATGTGTCTTCTGCCCTTTTTTTTTTAATAATAATAATAAAGTGCCATTAACTGCCATTTGGCAATTTTGCCAAATGGAGAAGACATACTCCTGAACATGTATGTCTTCTCCCCCACCTTTTTATTATTATTATTATTATTATTATTATTATTATATATATATATATATATATATATATATATATATATATATATATATATATATATATATATATATATATATATGTATAAAATATAATATAATAAAACAAATTACCATTCTACTGCCCATTTTTGCATGTAAATGCAGGCGCAGTTTTTTTTTTTTTTAATATTATACGTAAATATATAATAAACTGCCATTTGGCAGTTTAATTGCTTGCCCACATTCGGCATACTTAATTTGACAGCAACTTTTAGAATCAAAAAATTTGGCAACTTTTGATTCTTCATAATTAATTATTTTGCATGTGACAGTGGCTTATCTAATTACAATAAAAAAATGCAAGCATAGTACTTTGACATGAATAATCAAACATCATGTATTTTTCTAATATTATTATTTATTTGTACTAATTGAACAAGCACAATAATAATTTATAGAATTAAATACATAACTCATACTATTCTAATAATATTCATGTATATGCATTCATTTATTGCATGTTCATTTAATTATAAAAATTTATGATCTAAGGCTCTGATACCAATGTAGATTCCATACGGAAAACTTACTTGAGATATTCCGTTTCCTTGTTTCTAGATCTTTGCTTCAAGACCACTTCGATTACTAGAACCAAAGTTGTGTTTCACGGCACGAACGTCTTAACAAATCGTAGCAAGTTGAATGTATTGAGAGAGATAACTATCTTTACTTGTGTGGATAACTTGTATCTATTATGTAGAGGGAGGTCCCTATTTATACTAGAGGGGAGAAGTTACTTAGCGGTTACCTTGCGGTTACCAATAAGTAACACCCCTAGATAAATAGACCAGGTTCACCCCTTATGGGTGAACCAATACCAAATCGCACCTCTAGATATGTAGACCGGGTTCATCCCTCATGGGCGAACCAGATCAATCCTTAATAACCAACACATTTAATGGCTTATACCCGCCTAAATTATGAACAGATCCAGTATTCAGAAACATCACACCTAGAAGTTTTTGTTTCCTTCACAAATCTCTCATCTTTGCAAGTATCAACTCATCCTATCAACTAAAATCCATCAACAGATTCCCACATCAACACAAACAGAATAGAAGAGCCAGAGAAGAGGTTGATGAAGTCATAGAAAGCACATCATCAAATCCCAACTCATTGACAAATAAAACCGAACAGGCTATAGCTAGCCTAATTTTATCAACGAGCACGATTATCACCAAAAATCGAAACTGAATACCATCAATATGCTCAAACTTAGTCCGCAATTCAATCAAACATCCAAATTAAGCATATTCAACCGTGCTGCAATCCGCTTGTAAAAATTGATTTGATCCATCAAATCCTTCCCTTCCTTGACAGAAAAACCATGATGCATCTTCTCAGATGTGCTGAGGCCATTGACTGTTTCCCCTTCATTCATTTTTCTTTCTTTGTGAAAAGAAATTATGAATAACCACCATATGAGTAGAGTCTTACAACTATCACAGATTCATGATTCACAATTCACAAACCAGCACTCAGTTCATTGATCCAATCAAACATTTTAATTAATTCCCACAAAGCATTAAACTTCCTCACCAAAAATTACAGACAATTAAAATCCCCAAACCTTAATTTTTTTTAATCGATCTTTACACCGCCAACACCCACCCATCATCACTGTTATGTACAACCTAACCTTAATTTTTCTCAGCCATCAAAATCCCCAAAACTCAACCACAAACACAAAAAAATTTGGAAAAATTCCCCTAAAAAATCACCTTTTTGAACTTAAATTAAACCCCCCATCTAAAATCTAAAACCCAAAAATATCAAACACATGCATACATGAAACACTCAAACAATCCATGAAAATCAATTTTATGACAGATACAAGAAACATGCGGGAGAGCATACGCAAGAGCAAGAAACATAAATTAGAAAAGGTTTGGAAACTAACTTTTTTGTTCGCATTCTGTTATTCTTCTTCTTCACTGATCAACAAATCCTTGAAAACTAAAATGGTTGTTCTCTTTGGTTTCAATTGAGCTTCTCTTCCAGCTTCGAGGTGAGCAAATGGGTTGTAGCGGTAATTCACTCCCGTTGGAGATGCTCTAAGGTCGGCTACATTAGGTTCTCTCTCTTGTCCAAAATGTTATTTCAACGCTAAAGTATGTTTTAGTCCCTACAGTTTTGGGTCTTTGATTGCTAAATTAATTATCGATTTCACCTTGTTTTAATTAAGTTAAAGCCCAAATTATCAATGCACTTAGATTATTGTCTGTAGAGATATTATTATTCATTATATGAAAAGTTTTAATTCTCGACATTGAAAATATGTCCGAAGAGGACAGATTGTTCAACTTCATGTCTGGACTTCAAACTTAGGCGTAAGCGGAACTAAGACGACAGAATGTAAAAGATCTGCCCTCCTCTATTGTTGTCGCGGATAGTTTGGTTGATTTTAAATCAGCTACTAGAGAGGGCTATACATCAGCCTCCTTCAAGTCTAAGGGAAGAGACAAGGAGGAAAAGAAGAAGAAGAATTTTGGTGGAGGTGCGTCGAAGGCTATTACCGCGGATAAAGGCAAGGCTAAGTTTGCACAAGGTAAAGGTACTAAACCAAAATTTACTTGCTTCATTTGTGATGGTCCTCACCTTGCGAGGGAATGTCCGATGAGGGAAAAGTTAAATGCTATCCGGGTTGGGGATAGTGAGGAGGATGAAGGAGTAGTTACGCACGTCAATCCTATGCGTGTGATAAACTGCCTGGTGGCTGAATTGGTGGATGCAGCTATCGAAAACAATCTCGTTGATGAAGACTTGGCAAGGATTGATGCGTTGCGAAAAGCAAAATCAGGATCGACGGACAACCTGATGTATGTGAAGATTAGGATAAATTGCAAAGACGTGAATGCTATATTGGATTCAAGTGCAACTCACACGTTTATGGAAAATCGGTTGGTGAAGACACTTTGCTTACAGTTGAGTAATAGCCACACGTCAATGAAGGCAGTAAATTCAAAGGCACAGAAAATTACAGGGATGTCTTATGATGTGCCGATGATACTGGATCAATGGAAAGGAAAGCAGGACGTGCTGATCGTAAATCTTGATGATTACGATATTATTCTTGGACTGGATTTCTTGAGGAAAGCTAAGATTGTATTGATATCGTATCTCAATGGAATTATGATTGCGAATGAGGGATGTCCATGTTTCGTCCCATGTTGCAATGTCGCAACGATAAATGTCATGAAGGGTGAGAAAAGCTAAATCTCGGCTATTGTCATTGATAAAGCATTGTGGAAAGGTGGAGACGTGTTTCTTGTGATGAAAGTAAAGGAGAACGCAAACAAAGATGAAAAGGTGCCCAACAAAATTGCTTGTGTACTAGAGCAGTTCGAGGATGTAATGCCACCTCAACTACCAAAGAAACTCCCGCCTAGAAGGGCCATAAACCATCGAATTGAGCTGGTGCCGGGGACTAAGCCACCATCTCAAGCTCCTTATCAAATGTCGCCAATGGAATTGGCAGAATTGAGGAAGCAACTGGAAGAGTTGATTGAATCGGGGTTTGTCCGTCCTTCCAAAGGTCCATGTGGTGCTCCGATGTTGTTTCAGAAGAAGGCTAATGGGAGCCTTCACATGTGTGTGAACTATCGAGCACTTAATAAGGTAACCATCAAAAACAAGTATCTGGTTCCTTTAATTCAGGATTTGATGGACCAATTGTGTGGTGTATCGATATTTATAAAATTGGACTTGTGATCGGGATATTGGCAAGTGCGGGTTGCGGAGAGGGATGAGCATAAAACTACTTGTGTGACGAGGTATGGCTCATGAGTTTTTCATTATGCCGTTTGGTTTAACAAATGCTCCTGGAATATTTTGTAATCTCATGAACGATGTCTTGTATGATTTCTTAGACAACTTTGTTGTCGTCTACTTGGATGACATTGTAATCTATAGTGCAAGCCTAGAAGAGCATGTTGTTCATCTTTCTAAGGTCCTAAGTAGATTAAGAGAATATGAATTGTATGTAAAGAGGGAAAAATATGAGTTTGCAAGAGCTGAAATTATGTTCCTAGGCCATTTAATTGGGGAGGGACAGGTGAAGATGGATCCGCGGGAAATCCAAGCCATCGATGAATGGCCAGCACCGAAGATGATCCCGGAGTTGAGATCATTTTTTAGGCTTGCAAACTATTACAAACTATTCATTGAGGGATATAGCAAGAAAACAACTCCTCTTTCAGATCTTCTAAAGAAGAATCGGACATGGGAATGGTCAGTGGATTGCCAACAAGCTTTTGAGAAGCTGAAAGCCGCGGTAGCGTCAGCTTGCCTGACTTCGAAAAGCCATTTAAAGTGCATACTAACGCTCCAGATAGGGCCATTGATGGAGTGCTCGTACAAGAAGGATATTCGATTGCTTTTGAGAGTCGGAAGTTAAATGATGCAGAATAGAAATACTCAACCCACAAGAAGGAAATGACAGCAGTGGTGCACTGCCTTGGCATATGAAGAGTAAATCTGTTGGGACCAAAATTCATTGTCAAAACAGATAACGTTGCTAATACATTCCTCAGAACACAGAAAAAATTATCGCAATGACAAGCCCGGTGGCAAGAATTTTTAGCTGAATATGACTTTGTATGAGAGCACAAACCGGGGAAACATAATCAACTGGCAGACGCACTAAGTAGACGTGAGGTAATTGTTATTGCTCTTGCTATTGTTCAGGTGGAGTCGAACATGTTGGATCGACTTCATCAAGCTGCTGGGGAAGATGCAGCGTACAAGAAGATGGTTGATCTGGTACGAAAGGGAACAATACGAAGGTATTGGTTGGAACAAGATCTACTCTATGCAAAGGGTGGTCGAATCTTTGTGCCGAAAGGGGAGCTGTAAAAATACTTGATGACGGAGATTCATGATCCGCAGTGGGCTAGACATCCCGGAAGAGAGAGGATGGTTGCTCTTTTATCGCAGACTTACTACTGGCCAAAGATGGAGGATGACATAGAACTTTACTTCAAGACTTGTCTAGTGTGTCAGCAAGACAAGACTTTACGGCAGCGAGAGGCAGGCTTGTTACAATTGCTGTCGATTCCAGAGAAGCCCTGGGTGTCAGTTTCGATGGACTTCATTGTGGGGTTTCCAAAGGTGGATGGCATAAATACTACATGGTAGTTGTAGACAGATTCACTAAGTATGCAGTGTTTGTGGCTGCCCCGACAGTGTGTACAGCTGAAGTGGCTAATGAGTTATTCTATCGCAACGTGGTGAAGTACTTCGGAGTGCCTTCTGACATTGTAAGTGATCGTGATGTGTGATTCACAGGCCAATTCTGGACAGCGTTTTTAAACATGATGGGAACAAGGCTGAAGTTTTCCACTGCTAATCACCCACAAACAGATGGCCAAACGGAAAGGATAAATGCTCTGCTAGAGGAATATTTGAGGCACTATGTGATAGCAATGCAACGTAATTAGCTGGAGTTGCTGGATAGTGCTCAGTCTTGTTATAATCTGCAGAGATCCTCGGCAACAGAAGCAAGTCCATTTGAATTAGTTTTGGGAACACAACCCCAAACACCTACTAAGATTGCGGTGCAGAAATATGGAAGGAAGAGTCCAGCAGCGTATAAATTTACTATGAAGAGGCAAGAGCTATTCGAGCAAGCTCAAGATAGCTTGCGCAGGGCAAGAAAGAGGATGCTAAAGTACACTAACCAGAAACATAGACTGCTGGAATTCAACGAGGGCAACAAGGTGTTGCTCAAGTTAAATCCCTAAATTTGAAAGAAAATTATGGGGGAAACAAAGCACCGAGGGTTGGTGCCGCGGTATGATGGACCTTTTAAAGTCATCGAAAAGATGGGGGTTGTTGCTTATAGGTTGAAGCTGCCCGAATGACTGAAACTTCATCCTACCTTTCATGTAAGTTACTTAAGACCTTTCTATGCCGACCAGGAGGATCCAACACGAAGTAAGTCACAAAGAGCTCCTTCTACGATTCATAAACAATTTGACGATGGCATCGTCAAGATTATGGATCATCATCAACTCGGTCAACACAAGAAGAATCGACAAACTGAGTTTTTAGTGAAATGGGAGAAAAACACGGAGGTTTCCTAGGAAAAGGATACTGATTTGTGGCAATTCGAGGATCAGGTGCAAGACTACATAACGTCTATTCCGACGAGGACGTCAGACTCTTCTAGTAGGGGTTGTTTGTTAGAGCTTTAGGTGCGAGGATGCGCCAAAAAAAATGCATTGCCTAGAATTCAGCAGCGATGGACAGTGGCAGCCTGGCATGGGCATTGATCAATTTGGCAAGCATTGTCTTACAGCTCATGCAGGTCATGGGGGTCGTGGCTTAACATGGGCATAGGGCTTAGATCATGGACCTTCTAAGCTAATGGTTGACGCAGCAGAGACTGGTAGTTGGGGCTGCCAGGTGGATAACCAGGACATGGTTAGTGGCAGTTATGGACTCCAAAATTATAGGGACATAGAGGCAGAACATGGGGGCTGAATGTGAGGACAGGACAGGGGCTGCTCTACTGGCTTCCAAGATCATAGGATCATGGGGAATAAAGCCCACTAAGTTCATGGAGATCATGGGGGAGAATGTGCCCCACTATGTCCTGAAAAATAGGAGATCATGGAGGCTGCAATGTAACTCCCAAAGAGCTGTCTATAAATAGGCTGAAAAGCCTCTACTGTGTAGCATGCGATTTCTGTGCATAGCACACTCATTGTGTAATCCTTTGTTGACGAAATAAATAAAGGTTGAGAGCTTTCTTGTATTCTCGGTGTGCAGTGCATTGCGTGTGTTTGATAAATTGTCTGCGAGAAAAGTGTGGGAACCTCTTGGGGTAAGCGAAACACTTAGTTATGCAGGCAAACACGAGTGAAAGGTGAGGAAAGGCTAAGTCTAGCTAGGGGCTGGGCTATCGCACGAGATTATTCGCGAAGCAAAAAATTACCCCATGACAACTGGTATCAGAGCAAGGTTGAATCTCAGATTGTGAAGCACAGTTATGGAAACTATTCGCGAGCGGTTGATGCATCTAGAGACATTGATCAGCTCAGACAAAGATAGGCGAAGAACACTCTATCATTGATCGTTTAAGGGATGCTATGGAAAGCGTCGAGCGGGCTGAGAGTTTGTACATCTCTCTTGCGGCAGAATCGAGTGAGCGATTAGATGTTGCCAAAGAGACTATTGCCATACTAAAACGAGCAATCACAAACAATCCGAATGGGGGAGGTATTTCGAAGCCCAAGGTGCCCGAACCAAAACCTTTTGGTGGGGCAAGAAGTTCCAAAGAACTCGAAAACTTATTGTGGGACATGGAGCAATACTTTAGTGTTGTGAAG
Organism: Salix dunnii; assembly: GCA_015731905.1. Lineage (NCBI taxonomy): Eukaryota > Viridiplantae > Streptophyta > Magnoliopsida > Malpighiales > Salicaceae > Salix > Salix dunnii. The sequence goes on along the minus strand of CM027668.1, from coordinate 5,348,108 downwards.
ATCAGCGTGGCTGAACAAGTGAATCTTGTCATGATGTATCTCACGGGAGATGCTAAGCTTTGGTGGAGAACGAGGACCAAAGAAGATTTGAATGCTAGACGTCCCAAAATTGAGACGTGGGATCATCTTAAGAGAGAGTTGAAAGAAAAATATAACATTGATGCCAAAAATATAAAAAATATTTTTTTAATTAAAAAACATCATGGAGCTTATTATGAAACACGTCCTAAGTTTGAATACAAAACATAGTTAATTTCATAATACATTGCATAATTAGAAGGTGACATGTGCCAAAAATTGAATTAATATTATAAATAAATAATAGAGAACATAAATTATAATATTATACACAAACACGTGTATTATACATGATGTGATTAGAGAATGCTTGAAGGATGAATTTCGATATATTCTAAAGACTGACAATTAAGTTTTTTTTAATAATAAAAAAATAGGCTGACAAAAATAGGGTTGTTATGAAAAGAATTTTTCAACATAAAGAATGATGTTTTTATCTTCGATTTTGGCTTCTGATTTCACCCAAAAAGTTTCATCATCGAAAATTCCTATCGTCTCAATTTAACCTAAACTAAGCTTCCAGATATAATTTCTTACCAATTAAGCCCTTCATAAAATTAATTTGGTCCATTTAAAGTATAATGAAGCTCTTGCACCAAATTAAATCTTTCAATCAGGTTGTCAATCAATTCCGAAGCATAATTACACTTTAAATCACCCAACGATTAAATCAAATTGGCCCATAAAAATATAATTATGTCTTTTGACTAAACTTTTACTCAGATCTATCCAATAATAAATTATTTTAGTCTTCAATCTGCATTTTCCTTTATTTCTGGGCAAAAAAGAAGTACGACCAGGTTTTCAAAAACATTTAAAATTTCCACATTGATTTTTCTGCCGACATCAGCCTCTTTTTTTTATTTTTGTTATTTTTTAGTATATTTTAGGAATAACCCAGAAATTGGGTGATGACACATACATTTTCATTTCATACACTATCATCCCCCCTCAATCCTAGGCTTACATGATCCTAGCCTGAGATTGCGATAGTGATTAAGAAATAAGAGAAAGCTCAGGCCTTTTGTAAGAATGTCAGCAAACTGCCCTTGTGATGAAACAAATTGAACCTCTAGCTGGTTGTTGGCTACCCTCACATGAATAAAATGCACATCAATTTCAATGTGCTTGGTGCGTTGATGTTGCACAGGGTTAAATGACAAGGCAATTGCAAAAAAATTATTTATTAAAATAATAATTTATTAACATATTTAATGCTGCACAAGGTTTTAACAAATTCAAAATACATATGGGTATATTTATTTAAAAATGTGTGTTGATGTTGCATAGGGTTAAATGTCAAGGCAATTGCAGACATATACCAATTAGAAAAAATTGCCATGCCATTTGAGAATTTACGAGCACGCAATTCTAGTTCTGTGGTTACTTTTTTCAGTTTATGTTATTTGTGTTTTGCAGAAAATCTCAGTCACAAGTTACCAGCAATCCGCCTGTGTCACACCACCTATTTGGCACACAAAAGATTAAGTTCCTAGAAACAATATGCCCATCAAAATTAGCTTCACAAAACTTCTAAAGAGGATACAGAGTGTTAAAATTAAAATGAGATTTCCGCCTAGTGTGTGTACAGTTCTTATTGTAAGACAACAAAAAAGAAACAAAGAACACAAGGGATTGCCAAGAGAAATGAGTTGTTCCTCCCCATTTTCCCCCCTAGTAGTTTGAAATGTCAAAGTCTTTTTAAAGTTTTGTCGCTCTTTACATTTGCTTCAAACTCATTTCAAGCCGCAGCCTACCACGCTAGCCCTTGACAAAATACAGTCTCTCTTCACACTGCTCCAGCTGACTGGTCAGCTACAGTAGGCTAGCCCCAAGAATTAAGTCAATGTGATGTTGAATATCATGCATAGGTGGCAACCCCTCTGGTAAGTCTTCTGGTATTATATGTAGTGTCTTTGGGATGTCGGTTTGATCAAACCCAATTCCCTTACCCGCTGCTAATCATAAACCTCACTGGCCCCGCTAACTTTGTTCATGAATGTCCCCCCGTTAACCAGTAATATCGGTTTCCCCTGCGTCTTCGATTCTTCTACTATAGAGAAGTCTTCTTTTAGAGGGCCGAGCACCACCTTCTGTCCCCTACTCATAAAGACATGCACATTATCCTTGCCTCTATAAGTGGTGTCCACATCATACTGCCACGGTCTGGCGAATATCATATGACATGCATCCATTTCGACAACATTACAAGTGATTTTATCCACATAGTTTCTCCCAATGGAGAATTGAAGGTGACAAGTTTCAGTAATTTTTGTCTCTACACCTTGTTTGATCCACCCAATTACATATGGAGAGGGATGTTTTTTCTGTTTTTAGGACTAACTTTTTTACCATGGTTCTAGAGATGATATTCTCGCTACTGTTGTTGTCAATAATGATGTCACACACCTTTCTGTTCACAGTACATCAAGTTCTGAATATGTTGTGCTGTTGGGACTGATTCACCTATTTTGGTGTTAGTAATAGCCTTCTAACGACTAATGCATGTGCGAGTAACTCCCCTACATCACCCCCTGTAATCTCTTCTTCTTCATAGGTGTCCTCAGCCTCATCTCCTTCCTCTGGATCTATATCTTCTCCCGATTCAATCAGATTCACGACCCCCTATTTTGGGCACTGGTCAAAACAATGGCCTGGTTGTCCGTATCGGTAGCATTTATCTAAAGCTGGTCTAGAGTATGGATTTCTTGGTGCTTCTGGAGGTACTGCCCCTATAGTCATTATTGGTATTATGTTGCTGCTTGGTCCCTTTGTGAAGTTGAAAATGGCGAGTGGTGGGTTTAGTGGAAATTTTCCTTTATTTGACGTAGCATGCACATGCATAGCGTCTGGAGTCCTTGTTGCACCTGTGATTCTTGTCCTCTCTAACTGTGTTTCTGTTTTTGTAACCAAGTTAATGGCTTCTGTTAGGGAATAGATGGTGTGCATTGATACTCGATCCTGTATATTCAATTGTAAACCCCCAACGAACCTGGCGACCTGTTGTGCATCTGTCTCCAATAGATTATTATGAGAGGATAATATGTTGAATTCCTCAACATAGGCTTGAACTGTCTGATGCCCTTGTTTGCAATCCTGATACTGTTAGAATAGTATTTGTTCATAGTCAGGTGGTAGATATCTGTAACGTAGTAGACATCTCATCTTTGACAGGTTTGAACCATCCCTTTCCTCTGCCACACGTGTGAGTTGTAATTGTTCCCACCAGGCAGAAACTTCGCCCATTAATCTGTAGGCAACAAGTTTCACCTTTTTATCTTTAGGGATTTCCATGTAGTCAAAGAACCTCTCCACTATTGCTAACCAGTTGAGGAAACCCTCAATTTGCAGCTGGCCATTGAAGTTGGGTAGATCCATTTTCATTCAAAACGCCTGATACTCTCGTTCTCTTATATTGTGATGGCCCTGTCGATTGGGTCTTAGTATGCGTTCAGCAAATTCTTCATCATCACTTATTTCCTCTTCGTAGGCTAGTTGCCCACGTGGAATTTGGTTGTATTCACAGATAGGGTTAAACCTTTCCCTGTAATTCGCGTGAGCCCTCATATTTTCACGTTGCTAAGTATTTCCAATGTCTAACCTAGCAAGAGTTGCTTGGATTGCTTGCAAGGCTTATTGGGTTTCACGCTGGAAGGCTCGAAACTCAATCTACGTGATCATGTTTTCTTCACGAATTCTGCCATCAATGGCTTCTTGTTCGTTCAGTGGCTTTGCCATCAAAGCAATGTGGTACCTTGCTCTGATACCGACTGACTTAGCGGAAGTCTGTAACTAAAAGGAGAACAAGGATCACTGTCCTAATTCTAGAGGCAGCTCGAGTCCACGAGCAGAACAAAACAAAACACTTGAATCCACGAGCACTTGAACTCAAAGTTCCTGGATGATATTTAATATTGAAAATCAAAAGTCCCTCCTAACTGGATGGCTGACAACCCTAATTCTATTTAAACAATAACTCTTAGAATTAAATAGGATAAATCAGGGGTAACAACAAATCCCCATAATAACGAAAATAATAAGGAAATTGCGATAATAAGGAAAGTTCATTGATCATGTCACCGTGTATGGTAGTAATGCCAGCAGTGATGTAATTTAGCTCATGTGCCTCGCTGAGCTGGCTCCTCTTCATGCGCCTCATTGAGCTGTCCTGCATCATATTCTGTCAAGAAAAGAACTGAAACAGACTTTCCAAACCATGGAGGCCACATGTGAGGCTGAGAGTGATCACCCTGCAAAAATTTCCACAAAAAATTAGGCTTGCTTACATAATCAATGCTATCTAAAAACGCGCACTGCAAAGAATGCTCATTACCTTCACCGAGTATCAACCAAATAAATTTACATCTAGGATGTGATCACTAATTTGGCTAGTTGAAACATATTATTAAACATAATACCAGTAGTGATTACCTCATTATAGATATCAATTATGCAAGAGTTTGGCTTCATAGTCATAAATTGCATTCCAACAAGACGTTCAATTACCTCTTGCAGCATTGCAGGAATGGATTCAACTCTTCGATCTGCAAAATTTATTCATGAACAAATCCAAGGATCTAAGAACTAATGTTTCATTAGCATCACAAAGAAAAAAAATTGCATGCATCGTAACTAAACACGCAAACGCACGTACACACATGTATATATGCAAAAAGTTCTGCACAAGATGTGACATGCCTTTGGTGGTCCCGGTTTCATCTTCAATCAGGTGCATCTGCAATGGGAAGACCAAGTTGAATCATCTCCCTTCCATGTCCCTTCATGGGACTTTTGGAGAGAATATATGATGACTGCTTTCAACAAAGAATTTTTTGATAATCAACATTTTTGCTAAAAGAAAATCCATTTTTGCATGTATGTGATAGACAGGAATGTCAAGAAACCATCTCACCTAAAAGCTTAAGCTTGTAAGTGAGGTCCCAGAATATGATTTATATTATTCTCTAACATACCCCCTCAAGTGAAAGCCCTTTGGGCTTGAAACTTGCACAGGCCCACATTACCTTGTGCTTGATTTTTATCAAATAGAATGGGGGTGGTGAGATTTGAACTCGTGACCGCTGGGTCATTAAAGCTCTGATACCATGTCAAGAAACCATCTCACCTAAAAGCTTAAGCTTGTAAGTGAGGTCCCAGAATATGATTTATATTATTCTCTAACAAGGAAGACCATCACCAAAGCAGGAATCTCTGCTGTGATATTACTCTGCTTAATTTTTTCATAGAATGATTTAAGAAATAGTACGTAAATCTTGAAATTGACAAAGTACACCGATCCTTATGGGTACTGAATAAGAAAATTATTATGCTTTTTAACACACTTCACTCTGATAAATGTTTTCTGAGAATCTGTTAAATTAAAAGAGCGTTAGCATGAATGGTGTGCATACCTCGAACATGATACTATACAGGCTACCAATTAGAAAAGGTGCATCTAAGAATGGGCCATCAAGAAGATGGCCCTTACCCCATGATAACCTAACTCGACCAGTCTCAACCTCAAGCCCAAGCAAAATACTGTTGGCCAACCCCTAAAGAGTGTGATAAAATATCTTCAAAACAAAACAATTAATCAATTATGAACACTGCAACAAGTATTTACAAAAACTATATTCTCCATATATAGTTGATAAAATGTGAATCTCTATGGTAGTTAGAATATCTTGGAGGGAAGTAGTTTAGTGCACAAAATTATTTAATGAAAGCAGAAGCAACGAGAAAAGAAGCAGAACAGTACTAGCTTCTCTTAAGAATAAGGCCCTATTAATGACTTGCCTTGAAATTGTCCAACTCTCCCTGCAGCTCTTAACAAGTTAACCAAAGAAACAAGCTCTGGGATTTCCAAGCCATCGAGCAATAGAAAATTGTTAGGAATTTCATCAAAATGGTAGAGAGAAAAGAGGCAGAATCTGAGAACTAGAAGCATGTCAAGAATCAAGACATACAATGAATAAAAGTACAGAAAAGAAGAAGCAGTGGACCTTTGGTGGGCTTGTAGTTCTGTTTCTTCTAAATTCTTACCGTGTAGGTTTTAAACAAGCACTTCTTTTTCTGTAGTTACTGTGTGTTTGAGATTGGGTTGCAAAGTGTTATCAAAATAGTTTTTTATTTGAAAATAATATTTATATATTTCTTTTGGTATCAACCTTTCAAAATCATTAGAAATTTTTTTGGAGTCAAAAATTACTTTTGAAAAGCATTTAAAAAATATCAAGTTGATAGTTTGACTCCTATTGTGGAGTTACACGCTTAGTTTTGTAATGTGGTGGTGAGAGAGATCTGTTTCCAAGGACTTGTTATTGAATCTGACTTGCTCGGTGCAAGTATTGATATAAATAATGAATTAAAACCATAGTGTTGGTATAAGTAATCAATAAATTCTGTTGACCAATGATGGCTAGGATCAATTATGATTTACCCACTTTGCTTTTCTGCTGTTTTTATATGGAGCTGTAATTTTCCGGCGTAAACTTTAGCATTGTTGGTTTATTTCTCTCCTTTATTACTGAAATCTGGTGCTTGTTTCATCCAAAATTCAGGTTGCCCTCTACCCTACCCGCAGACAGGTATATGAAGTTTCGTTTAGGATATTTGCTCTTTAATTTCCTTTATAATGAGGGTTGAAATAAGCCATGTTGTTCTAATCAAATTAACTTGTTAATCTTGAATTGAAATAGGTTCGTGAAAAGGGTTACAAAGATCATTAACTGCCTTGCTAAAACATGATTTCATAACGTCTGAACTTGACAACGAGAAGGGTCATTGAAGTTGAATTACCACAAGAACCAGTTGCTGTTCTATATAACTTGAGATTGCAACTGAGGTCAGTCTGCCAAGGAGTAAACTACTTTTATGTATTGGAACATTTGGTACGAGTACCTCCACACAAAGGCAGCTTCTCGTATGAATGGGACACGATGGCATTATCAATCTACTGCATGTGCTCAAGTTCTATCAGAGTTGAGCATTCTTGTGAGTCAAGTGGGCCTATTAGAATGCAGACAAGCAGGTGAAACGCAAATGAATGCATTTTTGAGAAGAGGAAATTGAGTGCTTGTGATAATTTTTGTGAAGCTGGTTATGATTTTCCAGCTGTGACGCCGATTACTTTTTGGCCAATCAAAACCTTTGTGGTTAGAGGCATCAAAGATTTTCATAAGAACCACGTCTCTAGCTTTTTCATTATGGCCATGGATCTTTTCCTAGCAATTGAACTCTTAAAGCGAAAGGCTAAAGCCTTGTTGCATTCTGTTGCTGTTTCCTTTTCTATACCCTTCCTTTGGAATCTCAGCTCCCTGTATTTTCAAATCATAGGAAAATTGTAAGATATAGATATAGCAATTGATATGGTGATAATAATTCACGTAAGAAGGGGTTAAAAACCAGAAAGTATTTTCAATCTACAGAAACTAAATCCAAAGATAGCTTGTATCGTTAATAACAATTAATTATAGTCAAAATCAACCCCTTGATTATTTAGATTGCACAAGTTTTGCAAGATGCCCTTTCAATCCTTTATTCTTTGTTAAAACAATTTCCCACAAATTCGTGCTTTGAAGTTTAAACCCACTTTACGGGATGCCTTTCTTGAGTTCATTACCATCAGAAGTTGGTGATTTTGCAGCAGTTTTGGTGCCACCAGTCTTGGAAAAAACTGGAAACGAGTCATGGATCAATTAATATTCTTGGAGTGAAACGAGTTAGGCTGTGTCTGACGGGTTTCTGAGACAAGGATCTATCCGTTCCTACAAAGTCTATGATCAGCAAACATTGTAGGCCACGAATGACTGCTTGTCTCGTAATCTTGGATAAGATCACCTTGTACCAATTTGGAATTTATTTCCCTGTTGATTTTATTATTATTATTTGGACGGAGTGGACTATGATGTCTATAAAATTTCACAAATAAAATATACTGATATATTTTACAATTCTTTATTAATGATTTAAGTCAAACAGATGCATGACTGTTTTTTATACCCTAATAATAATAAAAAATTAAATAAAGATTGAAATTGCCCAGCTCGAAGCATTTAATTTTTTTTCATGAACTCGTTCAAAAGCTCAATAGAACTCTCTTGCAAAAACAAAAACTAAGGTGAACCACCACTCAACCATGGAGATTAATAAGAAAATGACTTCCAGGTTCAAGTTGTGTTATTACTGATATGATAGTCATTTAAGATTTACACTCGTGAGATTAATCGAGATGTACGAGAAAAGTGACTAATTTAAAATTTATTTTTTGATGATTTTGATGTGTTGATTAACAAATACTTTTAAAGTGCATATTTTCCTAAAATACAATTAAACCCACTGACCTAATTGTTTTGCTGATCTGCCAGCCTTATCCTCTGTTTTAGGATGCGCTTTCTAATTTTTTTTTCTATCAATAATATATATTTAATGTCTTTGTTGATAAGTTCCATTAACCTTAAAGAATGAAGCATCAACAAACTTTGTTCTGCTTTAAAGCATCCAATTAAAGAGTTAAAGAACAAATAATTGTGAGGCCAAGTGGGATCATGAAGTTTCTTTCAATGGAAAAACACTCCAAAGAAATCCTCGATGCTGCTTGTCTTGATCTGGCTGTCTCCCTTGCTTCATTTCAACTTCTCTTCTGCCAAAAATTGACTCCAGAGGGAGAATTGAGTGTGTTTTTGGTACTGGGAAAAGAAAAATCCAAATTTGACAATAACATTGGAGGAAGAATCTCACAGAAAACCCTCTACCCGTCTCCAAAATTTAGAACCGTTGAGATCAGCAGCTTCATGGATTTTAAACCTGTGAGCTATAAGTCCAACATTCTGCCACTTGCAGCAGCCTGCCTTCACCAGTTGTCACGACTTTGGATTCCAACTAACCACAGACAATGTGCTCTGAAGATGACAAGTCTGACTTTGAAATATAAGAGACAGACAGACGTCTAGACAGGCCAGGGGGGCCCAAACTCTTGACCTTTAAGACATATTCTGGGTACACTGATGATCAGATGATGTTTTTTACACTTGGATCAAGTAAAAGGGGAATAAAATATTAAACAAGATGATAACGTTCATTTGAGTGGTTAAAAAACACGAAAACCCAGAGTAACTCTAAATACTAGAAATTTATTTCACCCGTGAGCGCATCATGAGTACAGAAAAAATCATCACCAAAATCAATTTGTAAAGCCACGAGGAGACGACATCAATAATGATGAAATGAACAACCGGGAAACTGAAGGTATGAACTATACACACTCACCCAACCACCACCACCAGCCACCAAATAACCGCAACGCTCACCACCCCACCACCACCACCCCTCGATAAGAATCTACGCTCTTTTCTCTATTCACAAAAAAACAATGACCTAATCATAATATAGCATAAATGCACTAAGATTAAGATGACAATATTGACCCCCCCATCCTTCATCACATGAAAATGCCACCATTGCATATTTCTTAAATGGTAATGACCTCAGCAGCATGACTTGACCGGCTGCGGTGGTGTTGTTTCCCATGGTGGCGTCGGCCTCCACCAAAAGTAACAGGATCGTATGACTTGAGCCGGTCTGCTTCTTTGGTATTAATCACACACTCTGATGGGGGGACCTTGTACCGAGCCCGATCATAGCAATAGGAATATGTCGTAAACTTGGTCCTAAAGCTCTCCATCTTAATTCTTTGCGCTGGCGTGACACCGGTGGGGATCGCCTGCGAACTCTCTGTATTATCGCATCTTGGAAACTGCTCAACTGGATCGACAGCACACCCATGTAGGACAAAGTCAGAAAATTCAGCGACATAAGGGGCGTATTTGTAATTCACTCTATATTTGCCTCCATTGGTGGCCCAGTCGGACCCATCCCATATTGTTGCATACAAAGACATTGGCTTGGAAGGGAAATCTCCTCCCATAGATTCTGTTCTTTTAACCTCTCTAATAGGAATGTTGTCCACGTAAAATCTAAATATAAAAAGAAATGAACATGGAATTAGATTGATAATTAATACATCAAAAAGAATCAATCCCTCCTCCTCAAACAAAATCAGCACAACTTGTTCATATGCAAAACAGAAGACCAATACCTTCTAATTGGAAAATGTAAAAAATTGAGGAAACAAAAACAAAAAATTACGAAACAATCTGACAAGATTGGATGCTTTTTCGGTCTTTCCCTGTAAATTAATCAGTAACCAAACAAATAGTTTACCAAACTTTAGCCATGATCCCAAAGATGGCAGACTAATTTAGTTAGACCAGGCGCAAGCCCCTATAGGTAGAGGAACAGAGAAATTTCTGTGCTTAGCACCTAAATGAAGGAGCTTTGCCTCTGCCGCACAGCAAAAGCATTCCATCATACCGCCTAAAACAGTGAATTCCATACCGTATAGACCATTAGGTCATTACTGATTAAATGTTAAAGTACAGCCTTGAAAAAGCTCTGGTTGCAAAAAAAAAAATAACAAGAAAAATAGCACATGTAATCCACACAGGTAAACAAAACAAGAAAAATAAGATGTGAAGTGAGTTTGTTGCTTACATGATCTGAGAATTGGTCCAGAGAATGCTGTACTGGTGGAAATCATCAGAGGGATCGAACCAGAGGCTGTATCTCTCTTCTCTGCCGACGCTAGTGCTGCCATTGCCATAAATGTTTGTCTGGATCCTCCAATCTTTACCTCTTATTTTACCCAAGAACTCGAAGTCAATTTCATCATGGTTCTTCTCGAATATATCACCATTTGACATCTGTTAAGAAATGAAACAAACATGGTGTGAAATGAGTTTCTTTTCTATTTTTTCTTTGATAGGAATTTTGAAATTTATCGATGAAAACTAGCAAGATGATGATACTGTTCATTTTCTTTGTAGATTTTAAAGAAATGATAACATTTTGTGGAAAGGAATTGCAAGCATCAGGGTATATTGGATTTTTGCAGTTTCTTGCAATAAAGCTTAGACATGAACCATAAAATCAGTGGACAACTAACAAGCCCAGTCTGATCAGGCTTTCAAGGTTAGCATGACAGGGGAAATAGCTGGCACGGGAAAAAATGAAAATCAAAGAAACATCAATCTGAGTTTCAGTGATGCAACGAGAGTACAGGACTTGAAAGATATATCGAATGCTCCCCATGAGAAGAAAGAACAAAGGAACATCAATCTAGGACTGATAGATGATGAATTGAATCCGAATGCTAAACCTCCATTTATTTATTTAAAAATACATTAAAAATCTTAATTAGTGCTGTTACTCACATAAAAAGCAACCACAACTCCAGCAGTATAATCTGCTGGCAACTTGATAGAAGCGCTGAAGTATCCATGCAAGTACAAGTCCTGAGAAGCAAATCCGGACCCTGCATATACCCAACCCAAAGAAACTCTCAACGAAAGACAACACAATACACGGACATATAATGAAATGAAAAACCAGAACGATAAACCCAGAACAGAAAATATGAAAATATAAGAACCTGTCCTCTCGTCTAGAGATAAATGGACTTTCTTTCCATCTCTATACATGACCAGATTATCATCCCCAAAAAGTTGGGTGTATCCTTCATCAAAGGATATAACAGGCAATGAATTTCTTTGAATTTGAGACCCAGAAACCAGCGCGAGAAGAGAGCAAATAAAGAGAAAACAAGAACCAAGATAAGAGTTCGCCATCTTTTGTTTTCTTTTTTCGTGTGTGTGTGTTAAAGGAGTGTTTTCTTTCGAAAAAACAAAAACAAACAAGGGAAGAAAGTGCCTTGCTTGACTAGAATGGAAGAATGGCGTTTCTTATCTGTGCGCGTGGATGTATGAATTTATATTTATATATATATATATAGTAAGAGAGAAAGTAGAGTGTCGAGGAAGGAGAGAATGGTGTGTGGAAGAATATGAATATCTCTGCCTCTGGAGCTATGGTGAGAGAGAGAGAGCAAAAGGCTGGTTAGAGCAGCTAGAGAAAAAGAGAGGTCATTTTACAGTGGAGGGGAGAGGTGGTGGGCTGTTCTTGTGTAGAAAGGTCTTTATATTTTCTTTTTCTTTTTGAATTAAACCCTCCTCCACCCACCACTGATGCTCGGTACTAACCCTATATCCGTTTTGTGATTTTTTTTTCTCTTTCATTTCTATTGCATTTTATTATTATTATTGACGCGTGTTTAAATTACGTACAGAATATTATTATTATTATTATTGACGCGTGTTTAAATTACGTACACTGTATCTGTATAAAGAGTTGAATATTAGTAGTATGAAATTAACCTAGTTTAAATATATATTTATATTGTATAAATATATTTGTAGAATGTTTAGATTTTTTTTATTTCAGTATGGTGTATACATACATTAATATTGATATAAAACACACGTATATAAAAATAATATATATTTTTTGATTATTTAATATAGATATATAGATAGATACTTCAAAAATATATCAATTGTTTTTATTTTTTATTGGTTAATAGATAATAATAGATAATGGATACTCATTGGATATCCAAAACTCGAGCGATCTATGGGTATTTAAATTTTATATCCAATAGATAATAGGTGAGATATAAATATCGATAAATTTAATTCACAAGTATCACCATCATCCTTGAAATAATCATTCCCTTCGCATCTCATTAAAAAAAAGATTTGATGGAGACTCATCATGTTCCTATATGCATATTATTATTTGCCATAATATTAAAATTATTGTTGTCCCTCTAACACAAAAAATCAGTTAACTTGCTACTAGTTATTTTGAGATAGACAGGGGACAATACAATATTTTAACCTTAAAAAAAATAACAATAACATTGTCCTTAAATGATTTAAAAAAAAAAGTTAATTGGGTCAATCCAATTTTCTTATATTTTTTAAAGCACAAAGTAGATACTATATTACTTTGATCTATGATTTCTTTGTGTGTGTTTTTAAGCTAGGTTTTTTTAAAAGATTATCAAGTTGTTAATAATTAAAAGTTTTTTTGTTGATATAAATATTATTTTTTAAATAAAAGTGGGTGGTACACAAATTGTACATGTTAATAAATAGCTAATATACAAAGCGTCATCCCGCATCAAAATTCATCTCCCAAGACAATATTAGAAATATCTTATTCTGATTTCCCTGATGGTGAACTAATTCAATCTCAACTTACTGGTTTTTTTCTTAAAAAAATGAAAATCGAATTGGTAGTTAAAAAAAATATAATTGTGTTTTTAATGGTTCGGTTTTCTTGGTTTTTTATTTTTTATATTTTTTTGCTCACCCCTGTATCAAACTCATTCCTTGTTTTTTATTTATGTCTTCAATACCAGTTTTCTAATTAAGTTTTGTTTTCAATATCATCCTTTGACATTATTTTATATTAACTGTATATCAAAATCAGCCTTTATGTTTTTTAATGATATTTCTTTCGTTCTGAACATGCTTGTTTTAAGTTTTATTCCTTGATATTTTATTAATTTAGATTTTTTTGTCATTAGTTTATAGGGTTTAACTCATATAAGGCAGCTTTCATGTTCATGACCAAAGTCACGGGACTTGAAAGTCAACAGCAGATGACCTTGATATGTTTTTTTAGTTTTATGAGTTAAACTTGATTAACTTGAAAGTTAACAAAAACACTAAAACATTTTTTCTAACCTTACTTTTTTTGGACAATTTTTTTCCATATGGATCTAAAAAAATGGCATTCTATTCATGCGAAGGATAGTATGGTAAAATATAATAATTCAAACGTAGTTTCTGTACAATCCGAACATGCAACAGCATCATGACTTCCCGTTATATCTTCTATACTAGTCAAATATTGTTTTGGTAGACCAAAATAATATATATTATTTTCTGGTATTTTATTTTTAAATTTAAATTTTTAGATAATTTTTTAATATAATATCATAATTTTGTTGATTCAATGGTTACGAGTTTAAATTTTACTATCCTCATTCTATTTGATAAAAATCAAGTATAAGATAATGCGGGTTTGTGCAAGTTTCAAGCCCAAAAAACTTTCACTTGAAGGAGTATATTAGAGAATAATATAAATCATATTTTGAGATATCATTATAATATTAAATTTTTAAATGAGATGGTTCATTAACATCACTTTAAATATAAAATAAATAAATAAATAAATAAAAATAATGGAAGCCACCTCCCACCATATATATATAGAGAGAGAGAGAGAGAGAGGTGATCATAGACGTGTACGCTTAAAAATAGCAATCCTAATTTAAATTATTGCGCCTGGAATGATTTTGGGCACCTTTTTCCTTCTGCAAGACTTTCAAATAGACCAATACTTTATAAATTTCCAAGCTTTAAAGATAAAGCGCAAAAATTTTAATAATAAAGAAACAGAAATGAAGCAATAATTAAAAAAATAAAGCAGAGCACATTTATTTTTACTTTTTAAAGGTATTTTTAAATTATTTAGATCAGTTTTATGTTTATAAAAAGTATTTTTATATATAAAAAAACGCAGATCACGTTATTAGATGGAAATGGTGTTTGAGAGACCCATTTGTATTTTTTTTAGAGTTTTTTATTTAAAAATATATTAAAATAATAATATTTTTAATATTAATTCAGATCTAAGAATATTAATAAAAAATGTTTTTTTTTTTTTTAATTTTGAAAAGCAAACTTGTGGCTGTGTGCTTCCCAAACACCTCAAAAGGATACATCATTGGGGCAGGCATGATTGTTATCGAGGCTGGGGGGCAAAAAGAGGCCAGGCCCTTTAATAATTTATCGTTATTTAAAATGGACAAAATAAAATAAAAATAATCAATCCTTTTAAAAAACAAAATATAAATAAATTAAAGCTAAACGGGACAGCGTTTTTTTTTTTTTTTTTTGCTGTTGCTGTCTTTGTATTCTGCGCCATGCGCCGCCCCATTTTTTCAGTTCTATTAAGCTTATAATATCCCTGAAATACCCTCAGCAACCCAACAAAATCTACTGATTTGCCCACATTATGGGTCCCGCTTGTTGGCAATCTGATAAAGAAACCGTTGATCAAGGTAGGGCAATCTTATTAATGGAAGAAAAAGTTCGCTGCCATCTATCCAATATGAGAATCGCGTGAGACAAGGATATATTTCGGCGCTTAGGTAGCTGACACGGATATGACACGTGTCAAACTTTAAGCGCGTAATAAATTAGCGAATCCCACAATCAACGCTCCGGCTTCATTGTATTTGTCACGGGGAGGGTATACGGTCCACCCACTGCTATTTCACTGCCTTCAAATTCTTCACAAAACAATTACTACTCTGGATGGATGACACGGTGCCCGTCTATGGTGTTGTCAATCAGCCAAGTATCGGAAGTTTCAAAAATGAGGTGATCAAGAAAAAGGTCATGATAAAAAATTATTTGGAATTATGTTTTAAATAAAAAATATTTTTTATTAAAATTTTATATATATTTAGATTATTTATATTTATTAATGTTAAAAACAAAAAAATATATTTTAATATATTTTCAAATAAAAATATTTTAAAAAACAATTTTTATTGTATTTCTAAACATTTTTTTAGAGTAAATGTAGGATTAAATAAATATGAGTACGGTTTTTTTTTTTTTTTAAATCCAGATACCCAACAAAAAATTCACTTGAGGTGGCTAAAACTTATCATAGTAAATAAGATATTATTTATCTATAATGACGACTCATCATTCATTTATTTTTAAAAATAAATCAAGTGAATGACGTTCACTTTATTGTTATTTTTAAAAAAACAAATAGGAACGCACGAGTTTTTATAGAATTGGCAATTTTTTATAATTTTACAGGGATTGTTTTTTAAAATATTTTTATTTAAAAATATAATAAAATATTATTTTTAAAAAATATTTTTGATAATATTATATTAAAATAATTTAAAAATATTTAAAATAAATAAATATTTTTTTCATAAAATATTTTTATAGTACTTCCCAAAGAAGACCTAAATCCCGAGCACCTGGCCTCTCAGGGCCCTCGTTTTGTTTTTAATTTTTGCATGTCTTAAAATAAAATCATCTTTGAGTAAATAAATAAACAGTTACAATGATGCTCCAAGAGTAATTCAATTATAAAGTATTTTTGAAATAAAAACATTTTTTTTTCATAAAAAAGAAACTGTACATCAAAATAATAAATAATAGAAAGTTTTGACTTAAAAAATCAATGTTACCCTCATCAGATGTTCTTGTTACGGGAACACTGACATGTTTTTTTTTATGTTATTTTTTGCTTTTTTATTTGTATTTTTCAACACTAAATTTATTAAAAAATAATTTTTTATATATTTTTTATAGAGTGCTAGTCACTGTCCCCCGGACATTAATTTTTATATATATAAATATATTTCAGCATTAAATTTACTGAATTACATTTTATTGTTTATTTTATTTTTTTATATAAAATTATCGTGCTTATATTTTTTTTCATATAATAAATTGATTTTAAAAATAAAATTAAAAAACTCAATATTTTTAAAAAAAATTATGTACATGTAATTTGTTTTTTTTATCCCGCCAATCATCGCGCGGTAGCTACTACAAATGGGATTGGTAGAGCTTCCTCGATGGCAGCATTTTCCGGTGTTTTGGATTCTATTTCTATAGTCAATTTTTGTTTCTGAATTCCGAATATTTAGCATTAATTTATTAGTTATAGTATAGTAGGTGATTCATTCCTAATCTGACATGACGTACCCCTAGTTATGCACTGTCCTAGCCGTTGGTGTACGGGACCCGCTTAAATAGCTTTTTGCTTGTTTCTACTTCCTCGTCTTAAATATTTGAACCACAGTCCCGCAATTGAAGGGTCTGAATGATCCAGGCCTCTTCGGCGACGTTAACGCCGTCACTCAAGGGTTCGTCCCGTTAAAGTGAATCTAAAAGGATTCATTTTCGGTGGTCTCGGTCGCCTCCGTCCGTCGAGAACGGCGCCATCGCCTTTCCTCTGCCTTCGTCAAGTTTTACAACAAGGCTAGGGGATGTTTAGGAGTGCGAATATGGTTATTTTTTAAAATATTTTTTATACTAAAATAAATCAAAATAATATTTTTTTATTTTTTAAAAATTATTTTTGATATCAGCATATTAAAATGATCTAAAATCACCAAACTAATGATAAAAAAAGAGGCTAATTGCAACAAATCTGCGGTTTGGCCGCAGTGCCAAATAGGCACTAAGACTGTATTTTGTAAATGTATTTATTTTATTTTAACAATTATTTTTATATTTTTAAAGAAATGATATTAAATGTCATCTTTAAAAAATAAAAATATATATTATATTAATATATCTCAGAGTAAAAAATCAATTTGTAAAAAATTTCTCTAGACCGCAATAACTTTTTTATTAATAACACTTTTTTTTAATTAATACGAATATTTGACATCAAACTTGACCATTACTTCAACAAGATATGACTCATTGACCTATTTTACCTCTTTATTTCACATTCAAGGATTGAAATGGGAATAAAATAAAAGTTTAGACTAAATCGTTTAATCACCAAACTAAATAGACATGAAGGAATTTTGAAAATATCTGAAGGCAAAAGCAGCCAAAAGGGCTTCTAGTTTTTTCTTGTCTTAATTGTGGTCTTCTCATTTTCAATGCTTCTTAAATAATATTTTTTTAATGAAATTGAGCATCAACCCATACAATATTTCATTTTTTATTTTAATTAAAAATTTTGGTATTTTTTTATCATTTTCATATGTAGATTAATTAATTTAAGAAAAATATTTCAAAACATAACTAAATAATCTCTATTTAAAATAAAAACCGTTTATAAAAATAATATGTAGAGACACGAAGACACTATTTTCCAAGTACCTTTTAAACCTGTGTAATTCTCCTAAAATACCATTTACCAATTTTTGTTATTGAAAAAGAAAATCACATTTTTTACACTGTATTTGTTTCCTGGAAGATGTGCACCACCCTTGGGAAGGACTCAACGGTACTGTCTCCTAATCCTGTCGAGTGGGTTGATGTTAGGTAAACAGGCAAATGCTGTGCTAAAATACGCACAAGGGGGATCTTCATTTGATCTTGGATCCCTAGGTGCATCGAGGATGATGCTAATGCTCTTTAGATACATGCCATGCGCGCACGAGAGTTACAACATGAACACGTAAGAAAAGTGAACATCACTAGGTAGCCAGATCAATCTGAGTTTGCCAATCACAGCCATTGATCTTGCCACGAGCAGCTATCGGCAGATCAACACTCCAAGTGGGATCCTCTGGCATTTGCCTTGATTAGAGAGAGTAGACAAGTGGGCATCGTGCCACTGTGTTAACTGTAGGGGATAATTAACAAAAATTGAGGTGTGATTACATTATCCAACGGCGGAGGTGCGGCAGTGGCTGATAATTGCCCTTCGTCCATGATGGGCAATCCACAATCATATCAGATCTTGACTATATATGGGTCTAGATTGGACCAAAGAGAAGAGCTAGTAGCCGTTCTAGTTGGAACATATAGGCATGGTTAATGGCAGTTAAATGGTCAAGGAAGGACGGAGGGACTGGTTGGTAAAGTGCCGATGGGAAAATTTAAGGCACATTAATTGTCCACACCTGTAAAAATCAACTTTGACACGACAGTCCACCTGTCTTTTGACTCTTTTCACAATCCAGTTATGGTTATTATCAACTCAAATTGTTTTGACCGTTACTTTTGTAAGAGTTTATTCTTTTAGAATTTATTTTCATATGATAATATTAAAATCAAAATTTTAAAATATATTATTTTAATATATTTTTAAATAAAAAACAATTACTAATACACTATAAAATATACTCCAGGTATTTTTTTAATTTCTTCACCAATATTGTTTCGGAAAAATACAAAAAGGATAAATAATCATAGTAAATTGAGCTTGAAAAGTAATGAATTCGAGATAAAACTCTGCATGGTGAATATCATTGCGCCGACCTTTTTCCCCTCGCAAGCCAACAGAATTTTGCCCCCGTTGGATTGTACATGAAGCCTCAACCTTATTAGCTGTGCCGTTGGAAAATTTATCAATAAATTGCTTAAACTGCACACCATTAATTTATTAATTAATTTAAACAAAGTTTATTACTATGATGAAAGTAAAGCCAACCAAATCACAGGCGAGGTCACGAGAAGGCAAAACAATTCAGGAGACATGCAAACACGCGATTACTCTTGCTGATAGAGTAAGCGTTTGTTACTTTGTTTTTAAATTATTTTTTAGTATTTTTAGATTATTTTTATGTGGTTATATTAAAAATACTTTTTTTTAATATATTTATAAACAAAAAAATATTTAAAAAAAAAGCAATTTTAATCACAAAACAAGTGAATCAAATCAAAATAATCCGGGGGATGCTTGGATGATATATCCTAGTTGTAGCCATGCAAATTGAAATTATTATGAAAATTTAATAAAAATATATTAAATGAGTATTTCCAGATTTTTATTTTTTTAACAATAATTTAATATTTTTTAAATAAAATATATTTTAAAATACATTGGACGACAGTTTCGAACACATGCTCTTGCAGACTTGCAGGAAGTGGTGCCTAGTGCCGGTAAAATTAATCTATAAACAAGGGCAGTTTGGTAACATCAAAATATTATATAGCGGGGAAGGGGGACAAGAGTTTCGGTTCTTTGCCTCCACAAAGATTAAATTAAAAAATACCTTGCTTTCTTAGCATCTCTTTCTCCGAGAATGGGAGGATGTTTGCCTGTCTGTCGAAGCAATCTCTCTTCTTCCTCGGCTAAATTGAACTTCTATTTGTGACACGTGTCGAAACGGGTATGGGTTGTCGCTGGCCTCTCTTTTATGCGTGCTGACTGGGTCACGATATGTATTGCCGTGTCACTAACTCTATTTGGGCTTGTCCGATTCCCGTTGTGGGCCTGCGGCCCCGCCCCAGCCCTCACTTTGTCTGTTTTTGCTCTTCCTGTCACTCTTATCTTCGCTATCTACCTTCATGCATGCATACATGTCCTTGAGAGAAAACCAGCATGTGTATAAGGGAAGCCATGCATTTATGATTTTTTAAACAAGTTCATAAAACTTACCTATCATTTTTAATTGAAGAAATACATTCATGGAAAATCGTAACATGATGTGACATTAAAAAACAAATACAGAAATAATATATATCATAAGATTTGATTTTAATAAAAGATATGCTCTTGATCTGATGCGCAATAATTCGTATTTTAAATTCAGGCTAGGCTTAGGGGGAGCATAAATGCTTCAATGATTGTTCTTTGTATATATATATATATATATATATATATTTGAAATTTTACGAAAAGGGAGTAAATGACTTCAAGATGGCAAAGTGACACAAGTCCCATGTCTCATTTTGGACCCTCATTGTTAATGTTTTGGAGAATGTTGGACCCTAAACATACGATATTCCTTTAATGCCAGTTCGAGGGTATATATCGATCAAGAATGACTCATCCTTTCAAAGCTGCATGTGCTTGTAAGTTGACTGAATTTCTGAAACATTTGATAGATTGATCATCGGTGCCACAATCCTGGGAATTTATAGGTATAGACAGATGCGAATTGAATTTACGGCTAATTTATAGGCAAAAGTAACCATCATATTCTAAGAATTTCTTGGTAATTTATTGGCACAATGTCCCTATTTTTTCCCAAGCCAGGTTGATGAGAGTTTTGCGGTTTTAGTTGTTTTTTAAAGTATTTATAGTTAAAATGCATTAAATTATTTTTAAAAAAATATTTTTGATATCAAAATATTCAAATAATTTAAAAATATATATAAAAATTATTCAAAATAAAAAAAAATATTTTTTTTTCCAAAAAACACTCTTAAAATACTTCCCAAATACTAGTGTGAGTATGAGAGTATATAAGTGATTAGCATTGCAAAAACTTTAGTATCAAATAAAGCGTGCTCGCTTATCAAACTTTCTTCGTCTCTCTTTTTCTCAGAGGGAATTGAGAATAAAAGAATGGTAGAAAACTAGCCATGACTGATCATGGTACTGTCGTTGCCATTAAATAACTATAAAAAATAATTTCTTTCACCGGCGAGCAATGTTTTCATCTTAGCCATGTCAAACTAATCTAATTTAAAAATAAAACACCTGATTTACTAGAAGGAAAAGGAATCAAGAATCTTATTTTTCTTTAGAAATCTTGATGAGAAATACGACTTTTACTACAAGATGAATGAGATTCCTTTCCCAGCTAATCTTCTATGTTAGGAAAAGCTAGTAAAATAACATACAAATATAAAATGATAATTAAAATCAAAACGAAAACTAAAAGGTTTACTTGTTACTACATGGTGTTAGAAATTGTCATTATATCTCTCCATGACATACTTATATTCTTGTTTATTTAAACTCATGATCATGGAGATAGATAATAAGGATAAATTATTTTTTTGATGGAAGAAAAAAATTAATAAATAAATTAATGAGAGGAGTTCCTGATTTATCTATAAATAATAGCCCGCGTACTCTATCTACGACTTCTAATAGATATAAATTAGAGGTTTCTCTCGTAAAATTTTTATTGTTTTGAAGTTGTATTGTTGCTGCTGCGTTGCGAAAGTTATGTTGTTACTGCAATTGAAAATTTATTTTCGATAGTTAAACAACAATGACTGGAAAAATTTATAATCTAAATTTCCGCTGCTATATGAATTTAACATTTAATTATATAAAGTATATATATCACATGACACTGTTCATTTAGACTTTTTTAACCATTCACGTTGCTGTTTATGAGAAAAAAAATTGTTTTCATTACTGTTATATATATATATATATATATATATATATATATATATATATATATTTGATTTGGTCATTCGATAAAAAAATTTCACTTTTATTGTTATATTTTATTTCCTAATAGACATGAGAAGAGGTTATACAGAAAAGAAAAAAGCTTTCACCTAATCATGTTTTGACCACTAATGACTCTAATTTTAGCATTGACGAGTCTTTTTTAAAAATAAAAATAAAAAAATTTGGCTTTAATAATCCTAAAAAAATATATATAAAAACTTATATAATTATACTTTATGGTTAGAAATGAGATCATAGAGGTTGCATGTTTTATTGTTTTTAAATTAAAATAGTTAAAAAATTATGTTCTTTAAACCCAATCTGTAATCATCAAAACGTTTTTTCTTGGATTGACTTTACCTCCATTGACTTTATCAGTCTTATTGAATATATTAGTTTTCTTTTTTTGTTTAATTACAAGAAACTTAAAAGGGCGATTTAGTGTAGCATTATTTATTATTCTTTGTGTGTGTATGTGTGTGTGTGTAATTTATACCGAGGTTTTTAAATTTTTATTTTGCACAATATAATTTTTCGAGCTCAAATTAGCACCAAATTATACTATTTTTATGGGGAAGGTTTAATTGAAAGATAAAGAAATATTGTAGAAAAACAATCAAAATATATGGCAATGTTGAAATTTATTTGAAAAGTTCATTTCAATCCCTTATATTTTTTTAGGTATCAGATGAACAGTCTTATTAATTTCAGAAAACTTAATTTCAACACCAAATTTATTTTTTCTTGTTTTTTGGTTGGAGTAGAGATGGGCTAATTGAATTCTAGTGTAGAAAGAGAAAATTGTTGTTATTGTGACGATTCCAACCATCAAAATAAATAATTTTATATGATACATAAGATTCAAATTAGATGTTTTTTTTCCCCTTTCAAGTGCTTTATATAATATATTCAAGCTTAGAAGATTTTAAATTTCAAGTTAATTTTGATTTTTGAGGCAATTTTTTGCATTTTCTGAGATCATATGATAATTTAAAAACTTTTATATGATATTTTTAAGGTGTTGTAAGTAAAAGAAATAGATCACAATTGATTTTTTAGCAAAAAAAACAAGAACTCTATTTTTCCACCCACCATAATAGCAAAAATATAGGAAGATTTTTTTATAACTAGGATATCCACATGCTTGGCAAGACTTGAACCTGGGGTGAGAGGAAGGTAGAAGCTCTTCTTGACCACCAGGCCTAGACCTTAAAATACACACACACACACACACACACAACTTTTTATATATTTAAAATAAATATAAACTAAAATTGACAATATCGTTCACCTTATTGACTTAAAAAAGAATAAAGGCCAACACCCAAACCTTTTCTTCATGGCCAGACGCTCGGCTTGCCCAACAACGATTGAAATCATTTTAAATTTTATTTTATTTTTATTTTCTAAAACCATTTTCAAGTTTGTGTTATACTTCCCTTTGATTTTCTTTTGCTTATTTAGCCCTTTTAAAATGCTATTTTTTTAATTGTATTGGATGTGCTTGTTTTTTGAAGAGAATAATACGATTCATTTGAAATTTTATTTTTTATTTATTAAATTTATTTTTAAAATTAAAAATTAGTTCTTTTATAATATTTCCAATATGTGTAGACTTGTATAATATTATTATTTTTAAATTATCTAATAAGTTTTACATGTGTCGATTTTTGATAGAAATTTATTTTAATTAACAATAAACAAAATTATTAAAGCAATAAGGTAAATGACCTATGTGGAAATATTGAATATATTTTACATTTGATTTTTATTCTCTGCAATTTTTATTTTTTTCCCTTGATCTTTTTTTGTAGCAATCTTGTTGTTTTTAATTTGAAAATTCAATCCAGGATTATAGTTTATACTTTTTATTTATTTATTTATTTTAGTCATTCTTTTTTTCGCCCCTCTATTAATGTATTTATTCTTACTCTGAAATTGAAAATATGTTACTTCCCTTTAATTGATTAATTTTGATTTTAAACACCATTCTTTTAATTTTATTTTCTTTTATTTCATTCTTCAATGTTTCAATTCCTGGGATCAAGCTTCATGGTTTTTTTTTCCATGCATAATGCTATTATTTTGATAACTCGAGTCCTAAGTTAGAAAAGTTAATCGATCTTTAAAGTTAGTTTATTTGCTAGAAAATATTTTTAATTCATGAAATTTTGAAAGATATTTTACGAATAATAATAATCTATTTATATAATTATCCAATTTATCATTTGATATTGTATTTATTAAGAATTAAATTCTGCAACTTCTGCGTATATAATATTTTAAATCCAGTATCTTGGATTAATAATTCAAGAAACTTTTATGACTTACTATTATCTTAATTAGGGAAACTTCATTTCACCGTTATCATTGAAAAAATATTTATATATAATATAGTTTCAAGTACAAACATTAAAATTGTTTTCTAAATAATTATTTTCAAAAGACTTTACCTCCAAAGAACATTTTACGAGAAACAAACAAACCATTTAATAAATATTTCAATTACTGTCCCTGTTTTTCTCCAAAGGCAACGCGAATGGCTCTGGAAACTATGACCTAGAATGTATTCATAAACACTTCATGATTCTCATTATCTTTCAGCACAATTAAATTAAATTAGGAGGATGAACAGTCATATCCGCCACTTCATCAAGTGAAGGAGCAGTAGATGGTAAAATAGCCGGTACTAATCATCGTGTGAGTGCTCATGCCTTTCCTAGAACATGGTTTTAATTAATTTGCAGTCTCATTTGTGGCAAAGTAGATTAACATACACAAAATATTCTATAACTCAAAGCCCAGAATCATATAGTATTTAATAATATGTCGAATGTAGTAAAGTTAGTATTTATATAAAACTATTAATCATGAGTAAATATCATATATTATATATTATAAGACACAAACTTATAATAAAAAATATTTGATTAAAACCATGCTATTGGATTCTTTTAAATATCAATGCGATATATAATAAGCGTGTTACATTCTTTTCTAATGACTTTTTTATAATATATTATGACCTATATATCTTCTCTACACGTCCCAGCACTTTATTTTTTGAACGGACCCCTTAATTACACTTTTTGTGATTCGTTTCTTTAGAAAATCTCCTACTTTTAAAAGCTGCTGGCGATATGCATGGATTAATTTCTCGTGATAATCAAACAATTTAAGTGATGAACTTTTACAGGAGCAACCATTTTATCGTGCTCTAGAATATTGGCATATTAATTAGTTCGAGAAAAAATAAAATTCCCCGGTGCAAATAGAGCTGTAATACTCTGTAGTGATGATGCTTTCCTTAAGACAAAGCATCATCTTCTCTCGCAAAAAGTGACAAAGTTTCTCATGTAATATATACCAAACCCATCTAGACAAGCAATCCCAAGAACCATGGTTACCATTATATATTTTAAGAGGGATCTATACGAACTCAGTATATTTTGGCACACAACACCCCTCCCTTCCATCCAACAATGGATTACAGGCACTCAGCCTCTCGTCTAACCGTAGTTGCACACCTCTTTGGCATCTTGGCTTTCATTCTCATGCTGGTCTGGTTATTGCATTATCGTGGGGGTATCGAGTATCATTCTGACAGTCCTGATCGTGTTTTCAACGTAAGTAAAATCTCCTAACCCTTTGTTTCGTTATTGTCATGTAATAATAATAATTCAACTGCTGTTATTTTTTTAATACGGTGACGTTTGAATCATGGCATGTAGGTTCATCCATTCCTTATGCTCTGTGGATTCATATTTCTTGCTGGTGAAGGTATGTGATTTTTAACTCTTCGCAAAAATATTCCTAATAATCAAGGCGTGAGAGTTTTTCCAAGTGTTTGCAGCCTCATGTTGGAACTGATGGCTATTTTGTTTTTTAATCAACAGTGCCTTTTTGGGACAGTATAATTTTGAACCCAAAATTAAGTTCCAAGCGCCAACTAACAATCTAATTAAAACAACTAAATATTGCTGGTATAAAAACCCAAGCCTTATTGGGATTCTTACGTGCACATATAATGTAATTTTCTCCGTTCTCGTCCTTGTAATTACTTCGTACAGCTCCTTAATTTCTTATATAAATATATGTTGGTGATGTGAGCAGCAATGATGGCATACAAAACAGTATTCTCGCAAAGGGTCGTAAGGAAATCTATCCACATGTTCCTTCATCTGATCGCCATAGTTGTTGGTGTTATTGGCATATGTGCTGCTTTCAAGTACCATGACATGATCCATGCGGAGGATGTTTATAGCTTGCATTCATGGATTGGCTTAGCCACCTTCTGCTTATTTTGCCTCCAGGTGCGTAAACAACCCAGTTAACCACAACCCTAACTAGCGACTCTTGTTTTGCCTAACTTTATGCGTGAGTTCCTGCACGAAATAAACCTATCTTGGCAAGGCTGTGACTCATGTTGCTATATAACTGAACTTGGGTTTCACCATGCAGTGGGTTCTGGGATTCTTCGCGTTCATGTTTCCAAGAGCTGCGCTAGATACAAGGGCACGCATGCTTCCATGGCACGTGTTTGGTGGGAGGGCACTGCTATACATGGCGATATGTGCAGCCCTAACTGGGTTGATGGAGAAAGCTACATTCCTCGACTTAAAGCATCACAGGGAGTCTCGTTTGATTAACTTCATCGGACTCTTTGTCCTTCTCTATGGCATATTCGTTGATGTCACGGTTGCTCTTGCCCGTTATGTTTGACTTTTCTACTCTACCTCTTGCGATCCTTTACCATTTTTTTTAATTATTTTTTTAAGGTTTGTGATTGGTTTTTTTGTGTGCGGGTATGAATATATTGATTTATTATATCTTGATTCGTTGAAAGCAAGCAAGTGATGGGGTTGTATTGATCATTTCGGAATCTCGGCCCATGTGGCCATGTCTATTGCAAGTTGTTTGTTCCTTTCATTAAAGATTAACAATCCCTTGTTGGGCTTTATGGGCCTTTATCACGGGCTCCTCCTAATCAGATTATGCTGAAGATGAAACCTACCATTCATTTTTTTTCCCCAGTAATTATTCTTCTATTGCATTATTTTTTAAGTTTACAGAATAATAAAATGGTGTTTATAGCACGTTATGTGTAAATATATTTATTAATTTTTAAACACCCAGAAATAATTTCTGAAATGACGTCATTTCTCTAATCGATCTGAGGCCACAAACTTTTATTTGAAATTATATTCAATTTGTTTATAATGTTTTAATAACAGCATAGTCTACACTGATATTAATCACTACGTTAATTAATCACATGTTCTTTATTAGTTGAAATAAAAAAATGTCCTTGAAATTATATTTCAGATTAGGTTATATGTCAATCAAAATCAAATATCTTCTTGGATAATTTTAATAATATATTCATATATGAATATGGTATGCTTAAATAATTTAATAAATTTTTAAAATTTATTTTTTTAATAAGTAAAGGAAATGAACTCATCTTCAATGTTAGTCCAATCCATCCATTGAGGTTAGCTTTTATCTCTAAATGTTTACCTGAGAGTATAATATTATTTTTAAAGTATTTTTTTTTTAGAAATATATTAAAATAAATTATTTATTTATTTTTTAAAAAATATTTTTGATATATGTACATGAAAATAATTTAAAAACACGAAAAATTTTTAATTTAAAATAAAAAATAAAAATAAAAAATTTAAAATTTTTCATAAAATTTTTTGAAACGTTGAGCAAGACACCCTAAGTTGTCTTATTCTATATGTTTCAAGTCTCAACAGCACAATGCCTTCTTTATCACGAGGCATTTGATATTGTATTTCATTTCAAAAGTATTTTAAAAAAAAAGTATTTTTTTTTATTTTAAATTAAAAATTTTGATGTGTTATTATATGTTCAATATATTTTTTAAAAAAATATTATTTTAATATTTTTCAAATAAAATATACTTTTAAAAAAACATGAACTACACTCGAATAACCGTTAGCCTAATAAATTCAAATTCTATTGAGAAAGCGAAGAAATGAACAGAGCCAGGAAACTTTGCAGGGGACCATCTACCATCGGCTTTTCCCAATGGCACCATGCCTCTATTCCGACCACCCAATACGTTGCATCGGCAACAAATTTTTCATTAAAAGTACCGTTGCTGGGTAATTTATTCTGGGTCTCTGATGATCTTTTTTCCCCCCTGTGCTAACAAACCAAGGCTCCTGTGTGCCCATCACAACGTCCACAACAAAATTCCTCGTAAAATTAACGAGTTAAACAAGGGTAAACTTCATTTTTGCTCCTAAAGATTCACAGATGCTCCTCTTCTATCCTTGTATGTTTATATTTCTCGATGTTATCCTTATTGTCTTCAAAAAGTTCCAATGTTACCCCTATCCATTAAATAGCCAGCCTTTTAATCTGGTTTTTAGAGTTTCTTTAGCTTTCTATTGTTGTTTTTAGAGACTTTATGAACATTTACGGGGACTTGAGGGGCAAATGTGAGATGCAAACAGCAAGATAAAAACACGAAGAAATTTAGTCAAGGGAAAATTGAAATGTCTCAAGAACTACAAGGGCAGCATTTGAGAGTCTTAAACCATGAGGATAGAACTGAACAAGTTTTGAATTTACAAGGACAAAAATACAGGGAGGTGCTAATAAATTGGTCGTGAAATGGTGTTTTCAGCAAAAAAGGAGAAGGCGCAAAAAATTTTTCATGTAACATTGCATCTGATAGCACTTGTGGCCGGAGTAGTGGGTGTCTACACAGCTTTCAGGTTTAAGCATGAGGTGGGTGATCACATTCCTGGCCTGGTCACCATCTCCTTGCTTTGTTTCAGGTTTTTTTCTTGCCAGGACAAGAAAAACCGTTTGCTTTTTCGGACAGTCCCAAATCCTGTCGCGTTACAGGCTAGTTTAATTAATGGCATATCATTTTTAATGTTCTGATCTCCAGTAAACACACAATCGGATGATGGTGCTCTACGATTTGGCTGCGGTGGTTGTCGGGGTACTTCTCATTTCTGTTCCCAGGTGCAGAAATGTCAGCAAGAATTTCTTCGGCCTAGGCCTCGGCTAAGAGGGACTTTTTTATCATTAATAATCTTTATGGGCCAATAATTACACATGCAGGATCGTGGGTCCCCACGGCATTAACAATGGATTCCACCTTGGAAGCACTGCTTTTCTTTAGTGTCCATCCATTGTCAAATGAGCATTTGGTGCCCTCTAGAAGACGTGTAGGCCCAACGAAATTTTTAATGTCAAAAGTAAAAACTGAGAATCAATGGTACTGAGAATCAATGGTTCGTGTCCTTGTTAACCCACAATAGCCGGTAGTCGCAGCAGCATCACCATTCCTTTCTTCGTTTAATGGCCCCACCATCATACTATGTGCAATGGTGTGCTGTCCGGGTTCTATCACACGAAATACATTTTATATATTATCCGTAGAATCATGCTACCAATATATTTCACGAATATTAACCCCCCACCCCCACGGCGCGCGTGCGTGCACACACACCAAATAAAATAAATAGAAATAAAATATAATAGATAGAAAAATCTCAAATAAGAAAAGAATAAGGAAACAAAATAAAGACAGAATAATATAAACATCAAATTCTAAGAAAAGAAATTAGAATATAAAATGAAATGAAAATTCAAAACAAAATTTACAGTGATAAAAAAATAAATTTGATATAATCAAATAGACTATTTTTTTTATTTTTCTCAAGTTGTAGAAAATATTTTCCATCCAAAATAATAATAATAAAAAAACAAATATATTTGTAATATAAATACCCATATTACTTTTTGTTTGATATTAACACTTAATACATGATACATCGAGATCAGTCAAAATCAAAATAAAATATTTTCCTGAAAAATCAAGCAAAAATTCTCTTTTAACTAAAAAATATTTTCTATTAATAATTTTTTTTTATCAGTAAACAAAGTACTGTAAATTTATAAACTCTTTAGTCATATTGGATGGATACCATCAAGATGAAGGTCAAAAGCATAAACAAAAGTTGGCCTCTGAAGCCTGATCCTGCCATATATCTATCTACTAATTTTAGACAGACAGCAGAGATAATTTTGGACAGACAACATAGATATCTAACAGGATCAAACAACCTGGAAAATACTATAGGATAAAATCTCGCTGTTTCTGTTCCTTCTTTGTATTAAAGCGATGGACTTTCAGGCTCCCCAGCATCACGGCTAGGAAGGGAAGTCGTGCATTTTCCATTTGGAGGACAAACATTTCAAGCTCAAAATGGCAGAGATATAAGACAATTGCACACTAGTAAGCATCATCTGTAAGCAAAATTATAAAAATAAAAGGAATAGATTACACCCACTGTTGCTTTGTGGCTTCCATTCTCTCCACCAAACCAGCAATCTCTGCTTGCATTCTCAGCTTCATGTTATTGTAATCACAGTGTGCATTCTCCAAAGCCTTCAGTTCTTCCAGTTTCTTCCTTCGTCTTTCTTCTGTCTCTTGCAAACTCAGTTTTGCCAGCTTCCCTGCATATTCTTCATCTAACTTATCAGTCCTTGCCCGAATCATCTGCCTGTAACGTTCAGCCTCCCTCCGTGCCTCCTCTGCCTTGCTCTGGAACATTCTAGCTTCTGCTTCTTTGATCCGTACGATGCTTTCTAAGCTATCAAACCCGTCATTCTTCGGTAACTTCCCAAACTTAAACTCACATCCAATTTTTAGGTCATCAAGGAGGGCAGTTTTGACGTCATTTCGGTATAGATCATTTGGCAGTGAATCGTGTCTTCCACTTGAAGAGCCCATGTTGTGAATGGTATATTTTGGACGAAGAGAAGGTGCTGACAGCAAAGGAACTACATCTTTTCTAAGGCTAGCTTCTGTTGGCATCAATTCTTTCACAGAAACACCAGAAGCTGGAAAATCTGACATACTATCTGCATCTAAAATCCCCAAAGAAGATACATTATCCAATTTGAATTTCTGAAGAAATAACTAAATAAATAACCATGATAAATTAAAGAAGTTGAAGTTCACAATCAAGAGATAGCAAATGTTGATTAATACATGAAATAAGGGACTTTTCTTTCCCTTTTTTTTGAATTTTTCCCTTCATATACAATAAGGAGATAAACGTTGAACAAACATGCTAAAATCCCATTTATATTACAGTAGCGTAAGCAGTCAAGGAGATGGCATTTCCTGGTTATGGGAAACAAAATCAAACACAGGTGAGGTGCGGGAAATCACATGAACATTTGACTTGCTCCATCGAGGTTCATAAAAAACAAAAAGGCCAGTACATCATGGCCATCAATCCTACATTGTATTCAAAATTCTCTACCACTACATATTTTTGAATGGATAATCACACATACTGCATGACCTAGACCTTTGTTGCTCAGAACTGCAAAGCTCAAGAAATGAGAACTTGTGTTTGAAATGAACCGCTTTTAGATGGTAACTATTGCATGTAAACACCCGTGTATAAGAAATCAAGCATCATAAATTAAAGAAATAACCTAGGCCATTTTGTAAATCAAGTTTTTACAAACTAAACATTTCAGAGATTTAGATAATTCATAAGGGAAAAAAAGGCTGTTGGAAGAGCAGTTAATGTTGTTCCCCAAGTTGTTTGCTAATAGTAATATGCATGGAAGGACCATGTAAACCTTCAACAATTATTTGATGCAAAGACATTTTGAAGGATTATACGGTCTATCATCTGTAGCCTGAATACTCTCACTAAAAGGCAAACTAATGCAATCCTTAACACGCTGAACTCTCACCAAAAGGCAAAACTGATGCAATCCTTAACACACTGAACAATTGTTGTTCTACCGCTCTTTATAGTCCGGTGTCTCTAGTGCATTGTAAATTTTTTCAATATCAAATTCTTCTCCAGAAACCCTTCGTCATGATCTGTGGTGCAGGTGGGAGGCATGTCTGCATTATTGGTTTCAAATAAGATCTACTAGCTGTGTTTCTATCTGCATCATTAAAATTTTCTTCTCCAAAAATCTGAAATAATCAAGTAAACACACTGATGAATGAACACCTTTCTGTGAAAAAGATTGCAAACAAGCTCCACCACTTCATACTGATTTTCTAATCAGATATAAGTCCTAAGAGTCCATCATATATACCTCAGGTCCACTATACAGCCCCAATTGATCAGAAATGAAATCATCACATTTCCATCAAAAGGCTTAAAGAACATGTTACACCAATAATGACTGTTCACAAGCCTAAATATGATCTATCGTGCTCTTCAAAAATGATATCATACATGTTTGAATTCATATTAGAGCCCTCTCAAATTATGCTCGCATGTAATCAATAATAAAAATAAACGAATCTAAAGAGATTTTTTTTCAAACCTCAAACAACTTCATTAAATTGAACCAAAAAACAAGAACAGCACAATTTTCAGATTGGCACTCAAACTTGGCTTCCAATAATGAATAAACCAAGTTTCTTGTGTGTCATAGTTATCTGTGTGCTAAGGCTTCTCCTCTCTACATGACAATTGGATCTCAAACCAAAACAAGGCCTTCTTAAAATTTATTGGAGCTGAGCTCAGATAAATGTCTCATGCTAGACTTTGCTTGAGCAGAATTTGAGCATAAAAATATACAGATAGAAAAACCTTTTTGCACCCCTAGCTTTTAACTCATTCAGAGTAATTATGTTTTAATTACACTTTTTGAGTCTTTTATGATCTAACTTAGATTCAATACCCTTGGTCTCAGGTTTTTGGGCATGTCCCATCTTTAAGAGTCAAAGCTTAGAAGAAAACCATCAAAAGGCTCAGAGCTTAGAAGAAAAACCATCATAAGGTCACCAGCCATGCCAAACACTCAACATAGTTACTATAAAATAATTGTTTAGGGTGCAGAAACCAGCGGAATTATTCACACAGATAAATATAAAATGACCTATACTATCTTCCTCCATACTATCTTCCTCCATTTAAATAACTTGTGGATGATTCTTTTATACACGGCTTATCTTCAATAAACTTTGGCTCAACCCTTGTTGGCATTTATTTGAGCTCCAACAGATTAATTTATTTATCTTAGAAAAATTATTTGGAGAAAAAAATAAAGGTTAAAGCTTAAACGAAATGACATCAGTGACCAGAAAAGAGCATGCAAACTTTAATCAACAAAGCTCTGTTCATGCAGAAATATCTTTTCTTATCTTTTTCTAGAAATTCTTTCAGGCTTCAGACGACAGCCTTGTGACAAAAGAAATCAGTCTTTCACCAACAAATTCACTTGGATAGTTCAACCATCTACCAATTCAACTAATGAGGAGATAGCGCATCAATTGCATAGAAAAAGCAGGAGTTCAAAGTCAGAAAACTTACAGTTAAAGAATTGAATAATGGCGTTACAGGCATCTTTTGAAGATAGCATATTTCTTTCAAGCTTGGAAAGCAAGTCCACAGCTTTGGTATTCAACTCCTTGCCTTTGAAATCCTGACTGCCCTTGAAAATCTTCGCAACACAATCAAGCTCCTTTATCAGAGTTTCTAGTCCCCAATCCTTTGCACAGCACACAAACACATCCTTGACAAAACCAAACATCTCCGAAGCATGATTGCATCCAATGCAGTGAAATTGCATCTCACTAGTCCCTGATGGACCCTTCAAGCTAGGACCAGGTCTAATGAGATTCCTTTGTATGCCACAGGAAGCATGACACCAATGAGAGCAAACATCACAACCAACCCAACTGCAAGTATTGCTAGCACAGTCAAAATTCATACAGACAGGGCACATACATGAGCTGCAGAATCCCTTATTCCCTGAGCAGAACTTACAGTCACAATCATCCACAGGCAGTATGCTCTTGCAATTCACATTCCTACACCTCAAAAACAAGAAAATCTCCACCAACTCGTTTGTAGGAAGCCGAACTTTCCCAGAAACAAAACTTCCATGCCCCATTTTGACCGCGACTAAAATTTCCAACTGGTCCTTTTGGCACTTTAAGAGAGTCTCCTTGGTAAGATCAGACCTTCTTTCAAGCAAGTTTTGAAGGCCAACTAACTCGTCTCTCTTTTCAGGCATGGCAATAAGATTCTTCAAGTACTCCTTGGTGGATTCCAATGTTTCTTCGGCTACCTCTTGAATGTTCTGAGCCATAACGGGTATCGTCTCAGAAACAATCTCAAGAAGAATTCTCCCCGGTCTAGAGAGCTTTTTTGCTCTACCTTCGCCATCTCCACTCTCCAAACCTCTCAAATTCTCCGAATCCCTTCTCCTAGAATCACCTGAACAAGCATCTAAGCGAGGCCTAGCCGGCAATTCAGATGGAAAAAACGAAAGATTATCAGAACTAGTAGTCTTATAGAGACTATTATTGCACGAGTCCTTATTCGTTGCACGATTACCTTGCATCACAGAACCGCCGCCACCATGACTGTTATTGTTCAAAGCAACAATCCCGTCTCCAATAGGCCTAAACCGGCTATGAACCGATCCATTAGTCCCTTCCCCTCCACACCAAATTTGATCATCTCTCCCTACAGAATACTCGTAATTCTCAGTTGAATTGCGAGTCATAGAACAACTAGGATTATGTGAAAACGGATGTGAATACGAATATGAAAGTGAAGCGGCGGTGAAATCATTAGAACATGTTGTTTGTGTGTTGTTGTTTGATGGTGTTGCCGCTGCCGCTGCCGCATGCAAGAACCCATGTTGATTTCGCTCAATCAAAGGATCAACATTTTGCAATGCATTTGATGCAGTTAGAGAGAGAGAGACATCAGGCAAGGCTAGGGAAAGATTTAAAGTACTCTCTAGCTTTGGTTTCTTGTCTCTTGAGGAATTCTCATGAACTTCTTCTTCATCTTCTTCACGGGGAACTCGTCGCTTCGAAGAAGAATTAGATTTGGTTTCACTCAGATTCAAGAAATCCCTCTCAACCCATTTCTCATCCTGGTTTGAATTATCCGAAAAGATTACTTCCTTTCCCTTGAGAGAAAAACCCAGTTTCGGATTATTGTGGTTGTTTTCACAGAGGTAGCTGAGAGTAAGTTCTTGAGGTTTTAAGCCAAACCCATCAAAACCCATTTTTGATTCTCTGAGAAAATCAATTCCCTTTTGAGACAAACCACTCATTTTCTCTCCTGGGTTCTCTTGGTTTAGAGACCTCTCAGACTCGGCCTCGCTCTTGGAGACACGATGATCTTTCTCTCTAAACATGGCCTTTGTTTTGTTTTCAAAGGTCAGACTTTTAACGGGAGTAGGAGGGGGAGGAGGACGGGAGAGAGAGAAAGAGAGAGAGTTAAGAGTCTTGAGACCCTTGCTTTGAGGGTGGACTGGAGGGGCATAATGGAAAAAATGAGGGAATCTAGGGGGTGATAAGGTTATTGCCTCAGTTCAAGTTGGGTGGGTTTTATTTTTTAGTACAACTAACTGCAAAGTCTTACATTCCAACATCACACTACCAAGCTTTCTTGTTTGTCTTCGTTTTAAGTGGTTTTTCTTTAACGGCTGAAACTTTAAAAGCTTTTTACACAAAACGGCTATACGATATTCACTGTTGACAACTAGAGTTACTGAGAAATACTCAAACCGTGTTTCCTGTTTCGCTGCTGCATAGTAGCCCAGAAACACACAGATCTCTCTCTCTCTCAGAGCTTCCCAAAAAAATAAGTTGTCGACCTCCCCTGTTCCATGGCAATGGCGAGTCTAGTTTAGCCTGATTAACGGCCACATCCCATGTAAGGTACGTAGAATATTTTATTTTATGCCGAAGGGATGTATCCTCGAGGTGAATGTTGAATTTTCTTAATACAGAACATCATTTATTTATTTATTTAATACAAGTGATACTATATTTTTCTTCACATAAAAAAAATATTAATTATATGAAATTTTTTATTATAATATAAATTTAAGTAAAATAATAAATATATATAGAATTTACATGAAATGCAAGTTTTTTATAAAATATATTAATCTTAAATCAATATAAATTTATCTGTGTAGTAGATTTTAATAAAATAATCAGTGTAAAATTATCTTCATCATTAAAAAAAATTCAGATATCTTAAATATTTAATTTATTGTATTAAAATTTGTTCATTTTATAATTTAATTTAAATAAAAAATAAATAAATTGTACAAACATATGCAATAATCAAATAACAAAAATAAATAGTCAATTTTCTATCCCCAAAAAGAAAAATACATAAATTGAAAAATCACCCTTACTGTCATTATCATCACTATAGCAATTAAAATTATTATTAACATTATTGTCTAAACAATTAAAATCATTAAATTGCTACAAAGAATAAAGAAATAAATATTTTTTATAAAAAATAATCACTAAAATTATTATTATTATTATTATTATTATTATTATTGTTACGCAAACAATGAAACCATAAAATCATCTAATCTAAAAAAAAGATAAAATAACAGAAAACACAAACCAAAAAGAAAAATAGAGCAATATTAATTTTAAAATAATCACCAACATAAATTAAAATTTAAAGACTAAACCAAATAAAAATAAAACCCCAATAAAAAATAAAATGACAAAAATTAAAAATAAAAACTAAAAGCATAAATGTATAAATACAAATAAAAATAAACATTGTCCAGGAAGGAATGAAAAAACTAAAGGAATTAATATCAAATAAAAAATTCAAAGAATAAGGACTAAAATAAAAAATATAATTAATTCCAATCAAAAGATAAAATTAAAATAAATAAAAATATTGAGACTGAAACAAATAAAGATATCTTAAAAAAATTGCAATGTGATTTTGTTAAAAAAAATAAAAGAATAAGGATTGAAATGAAAAGTAATAAATATTACTAATTTCAATTGAAGGACACAATCAAAAGAAATCAAAAGCAAATATATAATTAATTTCAATCGAATGATAAAATTGAAACAAATAAAAATCATGGGACCAAAACATATAAAGGTATTTAAAAAAAATGCAATTGAATTATGTTAAAAAAAATAAAAGCATAAGGACTCAAATGAAAAGTAACATATAGGACTAATTTCAATTAGAGGACAATTAAAACAAAATATATAATAAATTCTAATTGAAGGACATAATTAAAACTCTAAGATCAGAATAAATAAAGGTATTTGAAAAACAATTGCAGTTGAATTTTGTTAAAAAAATTAAAAGAATAAAAACCAAACTAAAAAGTAGCTTACATGAAAATTTTCCATTGAAAAAATCACTAATAAAATCAATTGAAGGGTACAATTGTAACAAATCAAAATTTACATTGAAAAAATCAATAATAAAATTAAAATCCAAAGAATAGGGATGAAACCGAAACAATATCAAACATTAAGCATCGACATGTATTTTCTGGTGGCGAGAGAGAGAAAATAAAAAAAAATATGTAAAAAGTCCACTAGCGATTCCCCGACCACCGTAAGACCACACGAGCCGCATAGGGAGATAGAGTACATGTCAGCGCACTTGGTGACATGACGGACAATCTATTTCCACCACCGTAGTCCTTTGCACACACTAGCTTAATAGCGTGCGCGCGTGAAACACTATCGGTACGTCTATACACTGCGATGACAGTGTTTTAGAAAATAAATAATAAAATAAGGTTAAACTACTTAAATATCTTTGTACCCAGTGATAACCACAAAAAAACTGCGGGCAAGAGTACCTTAATACCCTTGGCTCTAGGGTTTATTTTTTGTCGTTCACAAAGGCTATGTTAATAACTGTATTTTGTTGAAATGTGAGAAAAACCGAAAATAGCCCTACCTAATCAATGTTATTTTCTCAGCATCCAGGGATAAAATAGTAGTTTTATTATACAAAAAATTCATAAAATATCATCCATGTTCTTTAGAAATGTCTAAAATAACATTGATCCCAGGGGTTAAATTTTTTGACCCAGGAAATGAAATAATAATTTTACTATTATAATATACGTTGAACCATGTTTAGTCAAACAAAAAAAATGCAATAAGTAAAAATTACATTATAAGTAATTTTGTTAGAGGAATCTCTCAGCTATTGTTATATTTAAAAAAAAAAAAAAAAAAGTAAAAACAGAAGGGTGTGTACTATAAAGGAGGTATATATCCCCTTGGATTTGGACCCAAACCGGTCACGACCAATTTCTCATCTTGATCTGAAATTAATGAGACGAGTAATTACCCCGCGTACCCAAGGATAACTTCTTCTTTTTTTTGTATTTTTAGATTTTTTAGTTTAGTTTCAATTTTTTAATTTTTTAGTAATTCTATAATAATTTTTAATTTTTTATTTGTATTTATATACCTATAATCTTATTTTAAACTTTTATTTTTTATTATTATTTCTCTTTATATTATATGCAATTGCGTATATGTTATGCATCATGTAACAATATATATGTTTTGTTTATATGATGTTAAATCTAAAATATTATAAAGAAAAAAGACGTAGATGTCAATTTTAAACAAAAATAGCATCGACTAATAAATTATTTTTATTGTTATTCTTATAAATTTTAAATTGTCACAATTATTATAAATAACATTATAACTATGATTGTAAATAACTAGTATTTTGATTATTATTGTCAATGTCATTGTTGTCACCATTATTAGTGTTACAAAAATAAATTATTTTAAAAAAAAATTATTCTTCATATGATTATATTAAAAATATTTCAGGACACCAAAATAAAATTAATTTCAATTTTTTGAAGAAAAAAACTTAGTTCATTCGTTTATATATCTTAAGACGTTAATATTATAAATATCAAAATATATAATTAACCTTGTATATTTAAAAAAAAAACAATACCTTAAAAGTAATTGTTATTATTATTCTAAGGGTCTTATCCATAATAAAATAAATATATTACAAAACTAAATAATTAACAATTTTGCAGGTTGATTATTTTACTAAGATATATAGCTTCATAAAAAAATATAGGACCTTTAACATTTTTTTTGACATGTTAAAAAATTTAGTTATGAATTTGACGAAGTGCAAGGCAAGTGGCTCATATAATTTTTTATTATAAATAACTTGTCCTAATTTTTTTACTAGTTTTGTCTACATATAGCTTTATATTTTTTTTTTTAACATGATATTAAATATGAAATATCATATATAAAAAAGTCGCAAAAGTCAACTTTTAACAAAAAGAACATTGACTATTAAATTATTTTGATTATTATCTCACTATTATTACCATAATTGTTAAATTATCACAATTATTATAACTATCATTATAACCATTATTGTAAATAATTAATGTTTTAATCATTATTGGCAGTACTATCCATACAACCATAATTATTTTTCTAATTATTATTATTATTATTACAACAATAATCAACACCGTTATTTTTATTAAAATAATTGAGATTATAATTAATATTATTATCATTACTATATATTTTGTCATGGGTTGTTGTTGTTATTACAATCAAAGCCATGATTATTAATACCATAAACATTTTAACTATCACAATAAATTACAATTGTTATTGTAATTATGATTAACAATGTCACTTTTATTATCATGATTATAACACCTGGAATTATTATTAACATTGTTGCTAAAACAATAAAAATTATTAAATTACCTCATGGAATAAAAAAAACTCCAAAA
This sequence comes from Salix dunnii, assembly GCA_015731905.1. Classification (NCBI taxonomy): domain Eukaryota; kingdom Viridiplantae; phylum Streptophyta; class Magnoliopsida; order Malpighiales; family Salicaceae; genus Salix; species Salix dunnii. The sequence continues at coordinate 5,308,592 of CM027668.1, read as the reverse complement.
CTTTCAAGAAAAAAAATCTAAAATTATTATTATTATTGTGTAAATAATGGGAAAAATTACATCAAAGAATTAAAAAAAAAACCCTATAAACTTTAACAAAAGAGCAAAAAAATGATAAAAAAAATAAATATTATTAGCAAAAAAAAATATTTGACTCGAAGATTAAATAAAAATAATTAAAATACAAAAAGAAAGAACAAGGGGGGAAAATAAGAAATTTTTTTTTGAATTAATCAAAACACAAACTAAAATTTAAGAGCTATTTTTTTCCCTTAATAAAAGAGAAAATAATTAAAATTAAAAACCAAAATTAAAAGTATATATACATAAACATAAATAAAAATAGGGATTATTTCAAGAAAAGAATTAAAAGAATTAAAATTTAAAATTTAAAATTTAAAATACAAGGGCCAAGATGAAACTCAAATTTATAATCAATTTCCATGGAAGGATAAAGTTAATTAAATCAAAATTGTTGTATTGAATATATTAAGAAATTTAAAACAAATCCGAGAATCAAAAGAATAAGAATTGAAATACAATAGACATATATAATCAATTTCATTTCAAGGACATAACTGAAACAGATCAAAACTGATATCAAAGCATTAAAGACCATCCCAGAGAATTCATAGTTGAGGGACGAATAAGAAAATACCATAAACAAAGAGGATTGACATGGTTTTACCCTGCAAGAGAGGAAAGCGGAGAACAAAATTTAAACGTCAACCGTTACTTATCTGAGCACTATAGGATAACACGCGCCTCATAAAGAGGAAAATATTATGACGGCGCATTGAGTGATTCACTAGATGGCCATTTTTCACCATCTAACCATGCTACACGCGCCATCCAAAGAGAACGTGCAGGTAAAAGCTATGGTAGTACTCGGGGGTTAAAATATTTTTAAAAATATAAAATTACTTAAACATCTCTATAGTGAATTATTGATTTTTTATCTTTTATGGGGGCATGTCCGTATTTATATATTTTAAAAAATATATGAAATTACTGGGACATCTCTTTTGGAAAATCTTGGTTTTTATTTTATTAAAGGTATTATGGTTATTTTATTGTGTATATAAATGTAAAAAAAATTAAAAATACTCCAGTATCCAAAGCTAAAATCATTATGCACTCAGGGATAAAAATAGTAATTTAACTATTAAAATTCACAATAATTTATGTCTAAAGCAACAATATATTTTACTATATAAAACACCAATGTCCTTTAGTTTTTTAAATATGATCTTGTAGTTGTTCTCTCTCTCTCTCTCTCTCTCTCTCTCTCTCTCCTGATAATGACATGATTATGTTGTTAAAGGAAATAAATAGTATTGTCATGTTGTGTTCGTTACAGATTTTAATTAAAAAGTTAAAAGAAAATCCTAATACCTCTGGTATTATTCGACAACACACACACACACTCGTATATGTGTGTGTTTATATTTTTTTTTATCACGGGTTTATAAATTGAAAATAGTTATTTTTTTATGAGAATAAATTTTATTATTGAAAATTTTAAATTTAGATAAATGAGTAAAATATTAATTATTTCAAATTTTTATAAAAAATACATATTTTAATCCAAATTTGAGATTTATTTATAAATTTTAAATTCTCTGCCATCGGCAAAGCCCCTGAAAATAGTTATTAATAATACATTGATACCAGTTAAGTTATAATTTATTTTAAAAAAATATATTTTATTTTATCTTATGAACTGATATCAATCGAGCTACAGCTTGTTAACTACAATAAAATAAATTTCAAGATAAAATAATTTTTTTAAAAACCATTGATTTATTATTGGTAAAGAAACTTAGTGATTTATTGAAATTTCATTATAAAATAGGTTAGTAGGGGTAACATCGAATTTTTTGGAAACTAAAATGGAAGAATTTAAATTACAGGAGTAGAGACGAAATAGTGACGAACCTTGGGGACAGAAATAAAATTTAGATGTAATTGACAGGGGTGGGACCGGAAAAGCCGGGGGTTTACGCGTCATCTCGCTGTTCGAGACCCTTGTTCCTTAAAAAACACAATCTCATCATTGTTCAAACTTCAAACATCTCAAATATTGATACAGGTTGAGTGTAACATCATGTTTTTTTTTTGTTTTTTTATGTGTACTAAGTAAATATTATTTTTGAAAATATATGGAAATATTTTTAATTTTAATACATTAAAATTATTTTAAAAAATATTAATTAAATATTTTTCTAGCAAAATACAATTTCGAGTGATCCTGCATCCTTTCCAACAACAGCACAGCAATATCAACAACGTCATCATAAGCGTGTCTTGTTTAATCAAATGACAACTAACTGTTGTTTATGTTGTTTGAAAAATATATTTGAAAAAAATATTTTTTTAATTTTAAATTATTTTTTTATATTATTTTCATAGGTTAATATTAAAAATAATTTTTAAAATAAAAAATATTATTTTAATATATTTTTAAATAAAAAACATTTTAAAATATAATCTCAATTACGCTGATAAATAATCACTAGAAAATCACAACAAACAAGTCTCTCTTGCATGACAAAAAAGAGAAAAACTGAAGTGAAAAACAGAGATTTTCTTGACATATGAAAACTATTTAAAAATATATATATAAAAAATCTAATTTAAATAAAAATAAAAATAAAAAAGTTATATATTTTTTTCTTCTAAAAAACACCTTCGTACTCTTGGTCAGCGAGTTCGGACAGGCAAAGAAAGCAAACACGTTTAAGGAATTGTTTTCCACGGCATTGTTCGGGAGTTGGTGTGCTGTATATTATATATATAAAATTAATATTTTTATTGTTTTTTCGATGTACCATGTTAAAAATAAATAAAAAATACTGTAAGAAACATTTTATAACGAAGGTTCCAGATGCAAACTAGATCCAGGAAGATACGCCACCAAAGGGGAATTGATGAAGTTGGTTAAACAAACATGCTTCTCACGAAATTTCCAATCATAAGAATTACGGGGAAATGATTGTTTTCCGTGTTTGGTATAAACAAACATGTTTTCCCTGCTTCTCACCTTCGTTTCTCTTTCCCCTTGCAATAAATAGATCGATTTTTTAAAGTTTTTTTTATTTAAAAATATATTAAAATAATGCTTGTTTTATTTCTTTAGTTCTCTTTCGTTCAAAAAACTTGGGAAATAAAAATAATAATTTCAATAAACAAACAGTTTCGAAAGCACTGGGAATTTGGTTCGAGACTTTTATGCAGCATATTTCATCCTACGTGTCGGATTTTTATTTGATGCACAGCGGAAGCTATAGAAGGTAGAAAGAGGAGAGAGAGGAACAATGTATTTCTTTTCTTTTGATTTTTTTTTTATTAGCTGTAGAAATATTGGGTGTTTTCTATTCCGTTTTGTGCAAAACCTGCCGGTGGACATGTTATTGGTATTGATCCGGGCAACACATGAATCCCTAAAGAAAGTTATTGAAAATACTGAAACCTTGCAGCGGTTGACTGCAACTCATATGGAGAGTTTTCTCATGTAACTCCAAAATAATATTATATTTTAAAATATAATTTATATTATTTTAAAATATATTTTTTTAAAATGAAAGTTTTTAGACATAGATTTTAACATATTCATGTTTTTTATGTTTAATTTTTATTCACTAAAATAAGGATTATGATATTCAAAGTCGTAAAATTATTAAATAAAACTCTATAATATAATTTATACTATTTTTTAATATCATTTAAAATAAATATGATATATGATATATTTTTTTTATAAATATTGAGATAAAAATACATATTGGATTGATTCAGGTCAATTCAAGCTAACATGTCAATTTGCATGCCCTTGCCATGAAATTATCACAACTTCATAAAAAACAAATTAAAATAAATCATGATAAATACTAAGTTCAATTCTTTAACTCGCAAGAGTAGTGGTTGTGTGGTCAAAATTACCATTTTATTATTTTTTATTTAAAAATAATAGTCCTAATAAAAAAATGTAAGAGAAAAACGAGAAATGAGGTTTTTGATAGAAAGATAATTCTATCCTAATTTTAAATTGTATTTTTTTTATATTTATCTTACTGATTTTCAGTTTTTATACAATAAACAATATAGCTAAAAGCAATTGTTCAAAAAATATATTAATAAGAGAAGAAAAATTTATACTAGAAAATGATTTTATTAAAAATAACTATACAAATAAAATTAAAGAGCTTATTTGACTATCAAATATTTTTATGTTAATCTTCTACTTGCTTTAGCTTTTAGTTAGAGTAAATATATTATTGTCTATTATATTTTTTTTATTTATTTTATTAAATACATAAACTTTTCAATGCTCAATTGAATTTTTCATGATAAAAGAAAATGTATTCATGGTTTTTATTTTCTCATTAGAAATTAACTTTGGAATATACGTATACCAACTACCAAGAGAGATTTTCTGTCGTGCCAAAGAAACCCCAGTCGCCCCAAATACGAGAATCGTCGATCTGGACTTGCTGCTCCGAGCTTCGCCGGAAAAATCGCGATTGCTAGCTCCCTTAAAGCATGATGTGTTATTTCCCAGAGTCCGACTCCGTACATTCTCAATACCAAACCGAAGTTTGAATAATTCAGCAAACCAGAAATGCTCCAACAATCTCTAGTCTACAAATAAGAGGAGGGTTGAAAAACCTTCACCAGCGGCCATGAATCCCAGGTACCATTCAAAGAAATCAGGCACTCCACTCGGATAATTAACTAATCAGAACAGATTCTTTCCGATCAGGAAGATGATGGACCGGAGATTCAAACCCTTTTCCACCAAGAGCACACAAAGCTGGAAAGAATCTGAATTTTGCGGCGAAGTTTCCAAATCAGTAACCTTCGAGTTAGAACCCATGGAACGTGGGCAAGGTAGCTTCATGATCGACCAGTAACCAGACTTCGCAGAGTAGGAACCTGAGGAAATTCCTTCCAACTTTCTAATATTCTATCAGGTGCAGAGGTTTAGCTAAAGGAACGGACAGCAGATATAAAATCCTGATCATCACCAGGAAGTGCAGTGTGTGCGCCAGGTTCTAGAGCTTTAAGCAGTGTGCCCACAACAATCAGATGATCATCCCGAAAATTGAAATTCGGCACTATAAGCTTCAAGACAGCATCCCCAACCCAGTGATCATGCCAAGCAGTGTGGAGATTCAGTGTCAATCACCAACACGCAAGGTATAACCCATCACGAAGGAAACTAACAGCATTTAGAATGGCAAAGAAAGTAAATAGATATCACACCCTGGATGGCAATCAAAGTGATTGACTGACCCTTAAGGTAATCGGAATGCATGACCCGCACCCATGATTTAGCTTCCATTTGAGCATAATTAGTTACTGTTTCAAGAAACCAAAATAAAATTCGACTTCTTGTTCGGGGTAAACATTGAACAGGAAGAATGACACGTTAATTCCATAAAGAAAAACACCAGTGATTTAAATATATTGCAAAAACTTTCCATTAATGAACGTCCGAGATTCTCTTATTTAAGCCCAACACCATAGGTAGTGCTGTAAAATTACAGCAAAAGAGAAAATTGACATCACGAATTAAAGAGATGGAGAGCAAAGTTCTAATGAAAATTAGAATGCTCATAGCCATTGTCAATGCATATCTCACTGTACAAAGTGAAGACTGCTACGGGTAGCATGTCTACTAGGAAAATAAGATACAACAATAAGAAAAAATTAACAAGAAAGAGATAGAGAGCAAAGTTCTAATGAAAATTGGAAAGCTCATAGCCATCGCTGATGCATATCTCACTGTACAAAGTGGAGACTGTTACGAGTAGCAAGTCTAATAGAAAAGTAAGATTCAAAGAAGTAAATGGAATTCAGAGCTTCAAAGTGAGATCAGGTGCTGATGAATCTGTCCTTGGTGGTGGTGCCTTCGTTTCAAAATTCATAACTGGACTTTGAGCAAACTCCAATCCCGAGCTGCCACCAACAGCCTCGCCAACTTGCCTAAAACTCCCAGGCCAATATGAACCTACGTCATCATCTTCCATGAACATCGGTATTCCATAATAGCCTTGCCCAAACCTAGCTCCACCTCTTGTATTAGCATGCGTTTGAGATTGTATGAGACTTTGGTGCATTGCAGCGTGGGCTTTTATCCCAAGAGACCGAAATGCAGAACCATGAAGTGGCAGAGAAGCCAAGCTAGTATATCTATCTGAAAGCATTCCCATACGCAATGCTCGCTTTGCCATTGTTCGCTCTCTCTTGTGTGCATTTTGGTGACCACCAAGTGCCTGTGAGCTGTAAAACTTTCTGCGGCAGTAATTGCAAGAGAAAACTCTTGGGATGGTTGTGTTTGGAGCATGGCCAGCAACTTCACTGCTAGTCTCACCTGTTCCCTTCAACTCAGTTTCACTGGAGTTGAAATGGAGTGATAAATCAAGGGAAACAGGCACTGGATTCTCTTGAAGATTAATGAGATTTGTGAGAGAGGAAGAAGGGGTGGTGCTGTCCTTCGATGGATCGGGGGACGGTACATGCACAGATATGTTGGATGCTACTTGGCCTCTAACTTCTGAATCATTCTCGAAATCCAATTTAGAATTCAGAGTTATCATGACTGGGTAATATACTAAAGTACCTGGGCCAATATGTACACTGACAAAGAAAAACTTCTGATAACCGGACAGTGCTTCACCTGCAGTTACAATGATTCAGTTAATTGCCTTTGAAGCGAGCACTTAAAGAGTAAACATTGGATTAGTTTGAACTCTAGAGTTCTTAATCAACGGGTTCTAGTAATGGATTTAGCTATAAATCTACTCACATAATTTCAAATTTATATTACAAATTACATGAGTATCAATTTGATTAAATTTACTTCACACAAATTATAGTTCAACAGAAGAAGAAATCTAACAATTAAAACACTTAAAAGCAAAATAAACTCAATAACTTATTAAAAAATATTTATATTCATAAAGTGATTCATATTTTGATTTTATCCACGAATTGAAACTCCTAAATAATAGAATATCCTTTTGATATTGCAAGGCTACTTGATTTATCATCGCCTAAAAAGTTATCGATACAATAATTTGAGTTTTTGTCAATTGTTGGGTTATGTTTTTCTTGATCTTATTCAAAACAATTTCCTGTTACCAACTACTCATCATATTCAAGATAACTATCCACTTATTTTTTGTCTTGCAGAATTTTTATACCTTTCCTCCATCGCCCCTTCAAGTCTGGATTTTTATCAAGCTTGTACATGTCATTCATAATCTGAACTTGTTGATTTTAGTGTATTACATGCTCTAACTATTCAATCAGTCTAATCCAATATCACGTCATGAATCTGGGCTAATTTGATGTACTGACCTCGTGATATCAGCTGCAAAACCCAAGTAAGAACTCTACGTTCTAACTCGAGTCATCAGTCTCTTTGATATCCTGAGTAAGAAAATCGATCTAGACATGCACTCCAATCATAAGACTGTTCATGAAATGACTAAACCAGGACAACGTGATCTTGATTGAAGAAAATTTTCACAGCTGCCTAATCCACAGGCAGCATTATGAGAGGAGATTTTTTACTTTTTATTTGTCGCCTCACTTCTCTTCGATCATCCCAGCCACAGGAAAAAGGTATATTAACCTGTGGGATAACTACTGATTTCAGATCAATGAAGTAAATTTACCAATCGCATGTGCGAGATCCAAAACTAGTACCTACAAAGTCAAAGCAAGCACCTTGCATGTAGAGATAGTATCCAGAAGCACGGAATATGCAAGGTACAACGGGATCAATATTTCCTACGAATCATTAACCAAATCACTGGATTGTCTAGTAGACGCTCCCTGTTCACCGTAAACAACTTGAATTGGTTACTTTATTCCTTATTCCCAATGTCTGTAATATGAATATCACTGTTATAAAAGTTCACGTGTGCATGTATTTGTGTCTATACTAGATTACTTTGTAATGGTTTTGCAATAAATTAGCATTGTGTTGGCGCTTTTAGATTATTATTTTTTTCACTCGAACGGGAGCAATTATGGTTTAATTAAAAAGCCATTTCCCCAATTGACTTTCCCATGTAGCATGACACGTTTGAAACGATGGAAAGTAAAAGCCATGCACCTCTGAACCGCAGAGCATCTCACAACTTTTCAGACATGACTCACATTGTAGAGTTGCAGATCTCCAAAAACTCCCACAAAGTTCATGAATTTTCATTATCTATCGTGCATAATTCTTCGAAACAACATAGGCATCGTTCACTTAATGTTTTGCCAGAACCAGACTGTGCCGTTTTTTAAAGATTATCTGTTGTTCTTTTAGTTTTTATCTCAAGAAAATTACTTCGATTGACAGATGTCAATTGGCACTTAATTTGATCCACAACTTGTGAATAATGATCAGCTAGGTAAAAGTGATCGATTTCTATTGTATCAATCCATACCATATCAAAAACAAACAGTACTGCAACACCACCCCATATCAGAACATATAATGGTTAGGTTAAATTTAAGGACATTCAAGTTGAGTTAAGAACCAAGTAATCCTACATTTGGGAAAAGCATTTTACGAAATTAAGAATGCGCCAAACAGCCCCTTCTCTCCTTTGGAAGAGGTCGAAAATAATGAATAAAGTGAAGGACAAACATTTCTTAGTGAGAAGGATGGTAAGCAGAAATTGCCTCAGTAATTGGGGGGGTGATTGCATTTCAGATTACCATTCCGATTCTGTGCAAAAGCAATTATAACAAGGGAGAGGAACAGGTAAAAAAGCGAAAAGCCCTCATTATCAACAGCTATAAGAAGACCAAAGTAAACCGGGGGGGGGGGGGGGGGGTTTTAACACAGCTGCAGGTCATCAATAAAACCCAAAATCATATGAAAAACACTTGAAGAACATGAACAAATACTAAATGACAAGGTGAACTAGCATATGCAGAGTATACCCCAAAGCAAATAAAATATTGAAGAACACACAAAAAACGATAAACGATAAGAAATAACAATCACCGAAAGAAGGAAATACAGAAACGAAATAATATGCAGCGATAAGGGAGGCGGTTGAAGTTCCTTACATGGTATCTTGAAATTCCCGAGTGAGCTTCAGGGACAGTACTGTGTTGGGAAAAGAGAGAGAGAGAGTCCGTGTGAGTATCAAAAAAAGAGAAAAGATTAAGTGAACAAAGTGGTTTTTTTTTTAGTTTTTACCACTTATGAGTGGATGGAAGTAGATAAAAAGAGAACAGGGGAGATGCAAAAACTTATGGGAAAGCAGAAGTCGAGGAATTGGAGACGATGGTGCAAAGACAGATAAGTCAGAGAAAGCAGAGAAAAGCAGATGATGCAATAAGCACTCTGATGTTGATTTTGGGGCTCTTTCCACGTCTTTCAATCAACAACAGTCAACACCTACATAAATAGAGAGAGAGAGAAGATATGTGATTGAGAGAGAAAAGCATCCAAAACGACAGAGAAAGCAAAGATAGCCCCACAAAAGACACTCAAATCAAATGTTTGTGATTTCATTTCATTCCTGAAATTTCGTTCGCCCCATTTCTATATATATATATATATATATATATATATATATATATAAATAAGAGAGAGAGAAATAGTACTCCGGTAGACTATATAAGAGAGAGAAATAGTACTCCACCTGTATAGATATACTAATATGAAAAATATTAATTATATAAATTTTTTTATTGTATTATAAATTTAGCTAAAATAATAAATTTGTACATAAATCGTGTGAAGTGTGAGTTTTCTATAAAATATATAAATTTTAAATCGTTATAAATTTATCTGTTTAGCAACTTTTTATAAAATAATCAGCATTAATTTATCATCATAATTAAAAAAGAAAGAAGATTTGGATATTTGAATTATTAAATCAATTATATTAAGATTAGTTTATTTGATAATTCAATTTCAACCAAACAAAAACAAAATATAAATTGTGAAAATATCTGTAATAATAAAATAACAAAAATAATTAATTAATTTTTTATCAACAAAAAGTGAAAAATATAAATTGAAAATTCATCCCCACATTATTTTCATTATCATAGCTATAATAGTTAAAATTATTATTCATATTATTATTAAAACAATTAAAATAAATAAATTCCTTGAAAAATCATTAAAAAAATAAACAAAAGAATTTTATAAACAAACAATTAAAAAAATTACAAAAACTATTATTATCATTGCGCAAATAGTAAAATTATAAAAATCATCTGATCCAGATAACAAATAAAAATAAGAGAAAATAAAAAAAATGACTAAAGGAAAAAAGGGAGCAATATTAATTTTAAAATGATTATCAATATAAATTAAAATTTTATGACTGAACCGATTAAAATCAAAACCTAAATAAAAAAAATAAAAATTAAAAGCATAGATGCATAGATACGAATAAAAAATAAATATTAGCCAATAATTAAAAAAAACTAAATGAATTATTATTAAATAAAAATTTACAACAATCAAATAACAAATATAAATAGTTAAATTTCTTTTCATAGAGAAACAAAAGCATAACATAAAAATTCATCATCACATTATTATTATAATCATTGTTATAACAGTTAAAATTATTATCAATATTATTGTAAAAACAATTGAAATTATTAAATCGACATGAAAAATTATTAAAAAAAAAAGCAAAATATTTTTATAAGAAAATGATAAAAAATTAATAACTAAAATTATTGTTATTATTGCACAAATAATAAAATCATAAAAATCATCCAAAGCAAAGAACAAATAAAAATAAAAGAAAACAAAACAAACAATAGATAAAGGAAAAAAGTGAGCAATATTTATTATTGCTATTACTATCAAAAAAATAAAAATTATCAAATTATACCGAGAAAAAAATAAAAAACATAAACAAAATAGCAAGCAAGAAAAACAAATAAAATATTATTATTATTATTATTATTATTATTATTATTATTATTATTATTATTATTATTATTATTATTATTATTATTATTATTATTATTATGAAAGAATAAATAAACAGCAAAAGATCACACACAAAAATAAAATAAAAATAAAAATTATCATTGCCATTACTGCAAAAACAACAAAAATTAACAAATTATTCTCAGAGGAAAGAAACCTAAAAAACATTAACAAAAAAGCAAGTAAGAAAAATAATCAAATTATTATTATTATTATTATTATTATTATTATTATTATTATTATTATTATTATTATTATTATTATTATTATTATTATTGTGTTAATAATGAAAGAAAAAAAAGAAAGACTAAAAAAATCCTAAAAGCTTCAACAAAAGATAAAAAAAAAATCATTGTTATTACTGTCAAAACAATAAAAATTATCAAATTATCCTGAAAAAAAAAACATTAACAAAAGAGTAACCAAGAAAAACCATTATTATTATTATTATTATTATTATTATTATTATTATTATTATTATTATTGTATTAATAATAAAAAAACAAAATAAATGAAAAACTAAAAAAATTATCAAAACTTCAACAAAAGATATATAAAAAAAAAATTGAGGTAAAAAAATCATATGATGTAAAAAAAAAGGCAAAATATTATTATAATAGTCAAAATTATTATTAATATTATTATCAAAACAATTGAAATAATTAAATTGAGCTAAAAAAATCATTAAAAAAATGAAATATTTTGATAAGAAAAATACAAAAAGGAATAAAAAACTAAAAGAAAGAATCAAAGGAGAAAAATTGTTAAAAAAAAGCAAAGGATTTATAGGAAAACAATAAAAAACTAATCACTAAAATTATCATTATCGTTGCGTAAATAATAAAATCATAAAAATCATATAATCAAAAAAACAAATTAAAATAAAAGTAAACAAAAAAAATTGAATACAGGGAAAAAGGAAACAATATTAATTTTAAAATAATTACTAATAAAAATTCAAATTTAAAATTGAACCGATAAAGAAAAAAGCAAAAAAAAAAATTAAAAGCATAGATGCATAAATATAAATAAAAAATAAACATTATCAAACGATTTAAAAAAACCAAATGAATTAATAAAAAATAAAAAATCAAAAGAATAAGGGATGAAATGAAAAATAAAATATATAATTAATTCTAATTGCAAGATAAAATTGAAATAAAAAACTATTGGATGACCAAAAATAAATAATGAACTTTGCTACCATTTTATAAAAAATCAGAAGAAGAGGGACTGAAATCAAACTTTGTATATATTACCAATTTCAATTGGAGGACTCAATTAAAGAATTAAAAACATTTGTACCGGAAAAATTGAAGGAATAAAAAATAAATCAAAAATTAAAAGTATAAGGACTGAAATAAAAACTTCTTATATAATCAGTTTTAATTGAAGGGCACAATTGAAAATAATAAAACTTTAATTTCAATAAATCAGTAAGAAAAACAAAATCAAAACATAAGGGACCAACATGAACTTTGTGACAACATCAGGGATCGGACCTGACTTTGCGGCGACAGGAGAGAGAAAAGCGACGGCCGGTGAAAAATCGTTCACCGACAATTAACCGGACATATATGATTGGAACGCACTGCGGCGGAAGATAAAGGACACTCCGGCGCATCTTCTGGTACGGCGAAAGATAATTTTTAACCGCGTAAAAATGCCGCACGCTCCGCCCAAGTGGCGCGTAAGCGTCGAACGGTGCTGGCGCATCTGTGCGACGCGCTAGTAGTTAATCCGAGAAAAAAAATATTAGCCAATTACCAAGAAGCCCTTGTCCCCACTGATATTTACAGAAAAACTGTAGGGGAAATGACGCAGCTGCCCCCATTCACTGTAAGCTATTTTGTAGTTTACGGGGGCTTTTTTCGTTCGTGCACTGTGCATATAAAGTGGAAAAACCGGTGATGCCCCTGGTTCCTATGCACTATTTTGTCTTGTTCAGGGGGCTTTTCATTAATACACTGTTCAAAACCGGAAAAATAAAAAAAAAGACGGACGAACTCGCGCGACGCACGGACGAAAAACATCCAGTGAACAGTGAAATGTGAGTGTGTGCACAGTGATTTTATCTACAATAAAACAGGGACGCCATTTATATTTTAGTTAATACAAGGAAAAATAATAAAAAACAATAAAAAAAATAGAATTCGAGGATTAATCGTGGTGCTTTTAAGCTAACTCGGACACCTCAATCATATATATAAGTGGAAAAAGAAAAATAATTAAAAGAATATAATCAGAAAAAACCTTTATGGGAGAAAAATAAAAAAAATATATAATCAAGGAAAAAAAAGCTATAAAAAAAAAAATTAATCTGAGGATTAATCATGGTGCGTTTAAGCTAGTTAGATACTCTGATTATATATATATATATATATAAAGAAAAAAAATAACTAGTAAAAAATAAATTTATGGGAAAATATGAAAAAAAAAGAAAAAAATAATAACAAAAAAAGGATAAAAAACAAATAAAAAAAGAAAAGAAAAGAAAAGAAAAATGTAATCGGAAATAAAAAAAATAGAAAAAAAATAATAACAAAGAAAAGGCTAGAAAAGAAATAAAATAAAAAAGCAATGAAAAAAATAAAAAAAGAAAAGAAAAATATAAATAAATAAATAAATAAAATCACTATTAAAATCCAGAAAGCTATAATAAACTCTCGACACGGTTTTAGTTTGTAGTAATATAAGAGAGAGAGAAATAGACCTCCGGTAGACGAGTTTCTAGTTGGATATCAGATTCCTTACGTTGTCTTTTTACCCTTCGCTTCTTGTTAAGATGGACTCCCATGACACCTCCATCTCTCACACTTGGCTTGTGCAGGTCACATGCACAGGAAACTTCATGCACCCCTTTACATTTAATAATTTTATTTTTTATCCTCCCTGCAGACAAGCATCTCTCTCTAGTCACCCTCACAATTCTACAAGATAATGTGGCCTCTTGATGTCACTCACAAATGAGACAGGGCCATAGACCTGACGATGGCCTCAGATGTGGACCTTTTTCTTCAAACGTATACAATCATTTATATTAGTAAGTTAAAGTAATTATTTCATCTCTACACTCAATTTAAACACAATATAATATAAATATATTCAAATTGAAAATTCAAAGATTTAATTGAAAATCTAAAATCTCATCTAACAATTTAAAGTTTTAAATAGAATGATTCCTCGACAATATTAGTAAACATACCGGCTATTTTTTTATTTTAAAAAACAACAACAACAACACTCCCAAACAACCCCAAACATCTCCATTTTTCATGCATTGGGGAAGCAAGCCATCAGTTTTACTGTGATTATCCAGGGATATGAGATTTCAAGCCCCAGTATCGCCCCTTGTTTTATGATTAAAGATTCTTACAGTATGGAGTTTTAGATTTTAGACATCTGTAGTTTCATTTCGCTAAAATTGATTATTGATTGGAGTGGCTGCGTCAATCCAATCGACAAAGAACGACGCGTGTCATGATTGCCTTGAATTTTTATATATTCTACACCTACTCGATCCTGTCCAAGTTTTCTGTCATCTTCGGTTCAAAAGTTTTTTATTTTATTTTTGATACATTATTATAATAAATAATAATTTTAAATTATTTCCGGATAAAAAAGTACTTTTCAAAATGTTATATGATTTTATATACATGAGATTTTTATATTCTTTTCAAATATTCTGAGAAGATAATATTCGTTGAAAGCTTGATCCCTAATAATGCAGAGTGAATTTTTACTTCACAAGAGTCTCCTCCTTTTATGCTCACTGTGATAGATTCATCATGATCACCTTCGCCATCTGTGTCCTTCTGGAAGAAAAGAATGAAACCACGCACACAAAGGGGATAGCCATGCTAATTAGCATAATAAATAGTTTCGACTTTGTTTTGTAAGCATGATCAATAGAATCCCTGGCACGATTCTTCGACTAGGATGTCCTGAATGTTTCGTTCTTTCCCTGCCAGAAATTCTAACTAAGCCGCCACTCGCCGCCGCCGCCGCCGCCAAAGCCATAAATGATAAAACTACACTTTCGAACCAGCCCTAAAAGTCACTGGCTACCACCACAAATTAATCCCCCCCGGAAGCTGTCTCGACAAAAGTTTTCACCCTCTCCTGGCCGAGCCACTCCTCGTGATTGACATCCCGTCTGGCATCATCATCGATCTAGGTGGCTTGCTGTGGACGTTGATTTGGGAATTGGTGGTGTGGGTGACTGACAAGGTGGTGAAGGCTGGGTTCGAGTGAGGGACGATGTAGGTGGTCGCCGTTGATGATGAAAAGAACCAACGTTGTTAATATCGTTCTAGTCGTTGTTCCGATTTTTCTATTAGTATGGAATATTTTGGTTTCAGAGTGTTTCGGCGTGTCCTTTCGAGGTTGTACTATTCATATATATATTAATTTAAAAGGCATCAAACACCTCCTTAAAAGTCACTGGCTACCACCACAAATTAATCCACCCCGGAAGCTGTCTCGACAAAAGTTTTCACCCTCTCCTGGCCGAGCCACTCCTCGTGATTGACATCCCGTCTGGCATCATCATCGATTTAGGTGGCTTGCTGTGGACGTTGATTTGGGAAGTGGTGGTGTGGGTGACTGACAAGGTGGTGAGTATGAAAAGAACAATGGCTCATTTTTCTCACAAGATTAACAATTTTCACAAACTGGCAATGGTAAAGCTGCGATCAGCTAGGAACATCTTTTGTTGCCCTAGCTAATAGGTTCTCCATTAAGCATTATTGAAATATAATAGCTATTATGCCCACTGTATGGTTTCGGCAGGATTCCAAATTAAGATTTAATGCAAAAAGAAAAAAAGAAGAAGGAAGAAGATGCAAAAAGAGAGAGAGAAAATAATTAATATAAAAGAATATAGACATCAAAATATAATTCAAAAAAAAAATATTTTTTATTATAAATTCTTTTATTCTCTAAAAATATAAAAAATATAAGGCAATTGGTGTATTTATAGGTTGAGGAAATGAACTCAAGGATTATAAAGATGAAACTGAAGAGTCATGAATATTCAATACATATAAATATGAATTTATAACACTTTCCTTTGAATGACCATGTATTCCAAAAAAAAAGGGTACAATTTGCACGGACTTCCTCTTGAAAGTACATGTCTTATGACAAATCTTCAAAATGATGCATTCCAATATTATCGACAAGTTTCTTGAAAACTGAGCCTCGTCAAGATTTTGTAAATAAATCTGTTAGATTATCACTTGACTTTATTTGTTTGATATTAATCTCTTTTTTTTTGTTGGAGCTCGTGAGTATAAAAGAATTTTGGTGAGATATATTTTGTTTTGTCTCCTTTAATATAGCCTCATATGAGTTGAGTGATGCAGACAACATTATCCTCAACCAATATTGTGTGGTTATTTTCAATGACTGGCAATTCATATTTTTTTATATGTCGGATAATTGATCTTAGTCATATATATTCTTGACTTGCTTCATGTATCGCGATAATCTCTGGATGATTTGATGAAATAGTCACTAATATTTGTTTGACAAATCTCTAAAAAATTACAGTATTGTCATAAGTAAATAGATAACTTGTTTGTGATCTTCCTTTGTGGTGATCAAAGAGATAACTTGCATATGCATATCTAATCAATTGTGAATTTGATCCATAATAAAATAATCTCATTTTGGTTATTCCATAGAGATCGTGAAATATATGTTTCACTCCATTCCAATGTCTTTTTGTAGAAGTCAAACTATATCTTGCCAATAAATTTACTGCAAAAATTATATCTAGTCTAGTATAATTTGCAAGATAAATAAATGCTCTAATAACACTAAGATATGATACTTCAGGACCAAGAATTTTTTCATCCTCTTCTAGAGGTCGAAAAGGGTTTTTTTTCCGAAACAACTGATCGAACAACCATAAGTGTACTCAAAGGATGAGCATTGTCCATATAAAAATGCTTTAGGATTTTTTTGTATACATTGATTGATGTACAAATATTCAATGTATAAATTAAGATAAAAAATTTTCTTTCCCGGATATTTCTTCTTAAATTTATTTTTTAAATAGGTTGTAGTTTCTATAAGCTCTTCAAGAGTACCAATTATATTTAAATCATCAACATATACTGCAATAATAGCAAATATGGATATTGTTTTCTTAATAAAAATACACGAATAAATCTCATCATTTTTAAACCTCATTTTTAGAGATATTCATTAAGATGATTATATCACATCTGACTTGCTTCAACTAATATATATTTTTTTATAGTTTAAAATAAACACTTATGGGTTCATTACAAAAAGCTTTAGGCATTGTAAATCCTTAAGAAATTTTCATATGAATATCTTTATCTAATCATCCATATAGATATGTTGCAGCTACATCCATTAAATGCATATCTAATGTTTTTGAGACCGCTAAACCAATTAAAAATTTGAAAGTGATTACATCCATCACTGAAGAATAAATTTGCTCATAATCAATATCGGGTCTCTATAAGAAACCATGTGCACAAGTCATACCTTATATCACATAATTTTATTGTTCTCATTTTCTTTTCTAACAAAAACTAACTTGTATCCAACGGGTATAACACATTTAGATGTATGGACTGCAAGTTCAAACCCTTCACATTTTACAAGTAAGTTTAACTTTGTTTGGATTGCTTCTTTCCATATTTGCCGAACATTTCTATGTCGACATTCTCTGACAGTTTATGGTTCAAATTCATCATCACTTCTAGTGATGTCAAAAGCAACCTTAGATACATATACATTATTTATGATAATTTTATCTCGTTTCAAAATCTCTCCTGTATAAATATAATTTATAGAGACTCATTATTTCCAAGTATCTAGTTCCCTTCATGGGACCCTTTTTAAGGGAATCAGTATTAAAAGATAATTTGAACACAATATATGATATATGTTTTGTGGGTGAGGACTCTCCAAGAGTACCGTCATCTATTTATTGTAGTTTTTATTTTCTAGAATTTTTATCTTTAACACCAATAGGTCTTCCATACTTAAGACGTGGTATAGATTTGTTTGCTACTATGTTGACTATTTCTTTCAGGAATTTCAATTCTAAATGAAGCATTTACAGAAGAAATATGAGATTTAACTACTTTTCATTCCTAGTGAAAACATCACGTAATTGGTTTGTAACATTTTATAAATAAATTATCCTTTGAACTCTAAATTCACATTGATTTGTCCTTGGATTAAAATGAGATAACTTCGGGTTATTTCAAGTAATTTCTTGTCATGTTTCGAGCACTGAATTTGCTTTTCTTACTGATGGGAAAATGTTCTCATCAAAATAGTAGTCATTAAAACATGTCTTAAAAAGATCATTAGTCAAAGGTTTAAGGAATTTAATAATAGATAGAAAATCAAAACCAACATAAATTTTTATTCTTTGTTATGGACCCATTTTAATTCTTTATGGATGTGTTACAAACACATATACCGTCTAACTAAAACTTTGTAGATGAAATATATTTTGCGTATCATTTATAAACAAGTTAAAAATGAGAATAATTATGATAAATACTTGGTTTAATTCTAACTAATGATACAATATGTAATATAGCATGTCTTTAAACAGATATGAGCAATTTTAATTTCATAAATAATGATCTTGCAATTAGTTGAAGTCATTTTATAATTGATTTTTCTAAACTATTTTAACTATTTACATGAGCAATATGATGTTCAATATCAATTCCAATAGAAATGCAAAAACTATCAAATGTTTGAGAAGTAGACTCGCAAGCATTGTCCAATTGAATTTTCTTGATAGAATAATTAAGGAATTGTGCTTGTAGTCTAATAATCTGTAATATTAATCTAGCAAATACAATATTTCAATTAGAAAGTAAATAAATATGTGACTATATACTTAATGCATCAATCAATACCATAAAATATTTAAAAGGTCTGCATGATAGATAAATAGAGTCGCATATATCTCCTTGAATTCTTTCAAGAAAAGATGATGATTCCATAAGAGCCTTTTAATGGAGATGGTTTGATAATTAATTTACCCCGAGAACATGCAACATATGAACTTCCACTCGGTAAAAGAATCTCCAGGTTCTGTAAAGGATGCCCATATGAATTCTCAATAAGTCATCTCATCATTATTGATCCTAGATGTCCAAATCGATAATGTTAAAGTATAAAATGTTTTGGGTCGAAACACTTCTGGTGTATTACAACGTTTGATTCAATATATTTTATGATCGTATAATAAATTCCTAAAGAGAAGGAATATAGTTTCTCAAGTATAAGCTTCTAGCCTAAAATATATGCACTAATATAAAGATATTATTTTTTATCTTCATTTGTTGTTTCAATATGATAACCATTAGCACGCATATCCTTAAAATTGAGTAAATTTCTTATGAACTTAAGTGAATATAATGCATCTTTGATGATCAATCTTGTGTAATTTGATAACATAATATTAGCTTTTCTAAAAAAATTAATTATGTTTGTTGGACCTAATATTGTAGTGATATTAGTTTTAGTTAATATCAAATACTCAAAATATTTATTTTTCTTAAGAATTGTGTGCGTTGTTGCACTGTCTGCTAAATATATCTTCATCATGAAAAGTCATATCACTATTCATTATGTCTCATTTTTTATGGTATGATGAGTTGCTTTTAAAAGAATTATCTATTCTCCTTCTCCATTTATTTCTTCCACACCTATATCCTTTATTATTCTTTGTCTTTTGGACAAAGGTTTCATTCACTTAAGAGAACGGTTTAGAACCTATGGGATGAGATTGATAATTTTTCATCAAAAGCTCATTATTTTGTTCAACCACAAGAAAACATCAAATTATTTTTGAATACCTTTTGAAATTATGTACTATGTATTGTTATTGCAGGATAATGTTTGAGGCATGAAACTAGATAATATTTTCTCTAACATTTGATCTTCTATGATATTTTTAACACATAATTTTAAATGTGAGCTAATCTTAAAAGGAGCAAAATTATATTTAGTAATTAATTTTAAATCTTGCAACTTCAGGTGTAATAAATCACAACGAGCTTAAGGAAGTATGATAAACTTTTATGGTCATATATTTCATTTAGATTTTGCCATATATTATTTCCTTCTTTGATGGTCTATTAAAGACTCATAGCTTCCAGATAAATCTCAACATCAATATTTCATAACAAATAATTATTTCTAAAAATATTAAGAGTGATAAATCCAAATTTTATCATATTTGACATTATCTTTATCCATAAAAACAAGAAATAACTTAGTAAACAAAATTATAAAGATAAAAAAAATCAATCATTTAAGACTGTTATTTATTTAGCTTTAGAAATACTAATTCTTCAGGAACTGTATTTAATTTTTCAGAAACTTGTGATTTTAGTTCTTTAGAATTTTTTTTAATTAATTTAATTCTTCATAAACTTGTGATACTAGTTCTTCAGGAACTATTTTTAATTAATTTAATTTTTCAGGAAATTGTGATACTAGTTCTTCAAGAACTACTTTTAATTTATTTAATTCTTCAAGAACTTATAATAATCGCCTTTTAGGAGCTATAAATCTTTTTCTATGAATTATAGTGAATGAAAATTTTCCAAAAAATAATTTACAATAATAAAAAGTGAAAATATTAAAATTAATTTAACCCTCATAATAATCGTGCTGATAACGTGTTGTATATTTTTTTATATTATTTTCATGTACTACTATCAAAAAATATTTTAAAAAAATATTATAATATATTTATAAATAAAAAATTAATTTTAATTACATTTCCAAACATACTCCTAGGCGGTCACTCACTGCACGCTTGGGTTTGAAAGGGAAGTCTGACGGCCCTAGCCTTAATAAAAGAACAGCGCAACGTGATTAGGCTTTGAAGGATGCCTTGAATGAGCCCAGGCTTGCAAGCCTGGCCTTAAAAAACAAAGATGTTAAATGTTGTCGGGTCTAAAAAGTTAGACATGTGGACTTGGCTTAAGAAAAAAAACTCAACTGTTTTTATAGTTTTTTAAAATAAGATTGAGCAACATGTTTATCTGGACAGATGAGATGTTATTTACTACAAACAACTTTCATTGTCTTTATCGAATTGTCATGTTTAATGAAATTAGGTTTGTCACATTCTTCTTTGAACTGAAAAGGCAACTGGGAGTACTTGTAGAGATTCCAAAATCATTTCGGCCCATGGAATTATTGGAATGGGCCAGGCCCATCTTCGCCTGCAACATAAAACATGCTACGTTTTGCCAACAGATATCTTTTCAGTTTTACTTCTTACAAAACCCAACCCTGCAAAAAATAGTAATCATGCTTTGATTTTTTCACCCTCGATAGACTCTCTAAGCGAAACTGCGGTAAGGAGTTGATGGGTGCCGAGCAGTACTGGGAAACTTGCGTGGTTGGATTTTTTTTTTTGTTGGTGCACCGTGTAGCTTCAGCGGCTACAGCTCCAATCTCCCACCTCATCCAGGTCCGGGACATGCTTTTTGAAGAGCATGCGGCACGTTCACTTCACCTAAAGCTGGGTATACAAACTTCGATGGATGAGGAGTGATGGGAACAAGGATTGATGTGTGAATTGTACTCCAAGCTGGGGGAAAATGAGCATGATAATAATAATAATAACAGGCATGGATTGCTACCACAAGTTCTGGGCATATTTTTGGATCATGGAGCGTAGTGATTGTCTTGTTCTGACTAGTTGCTGTTTGAATTCAGCGTTTAGGATATGCTTTGTCCAAGGAATTTTCTGATTTGTATGCTTTTATTTTATTGTGAGCAAATCAAGAGGATTTGGTGCACAGCCGTTCGTATCGCATATTACGGGACCTCCAGATGGACTGTGGCTTTAAAAAATTCTGCACCCCCCTCAGATTGCTGGGAACTTATTCTAAGTGCATTGCAATTCAATTCATACATATATTAAATTAAAAGAATAATATTCGGATTAGGTACGTACGCCACGAAGACGTTCTATTAGTTGTTGCCTGACTCGTGTTGTTTTTTTCCCTCTGCCTTTGATTGCGAGCCTGGCCCGTGTCCATCTTTCTTTTAAAAACAACGTCGTTTGCGAGTGGCCTTTAATATTTATAACACCACTAGATTTAGATAGGTAATCCGTGTTGGGCTGGGTTTTTTTTTTTTCAACATGAGGAAAAAATAATGCTTGGACAAACGAAGTGTCACCACTTGAATCATTGACTTTATTGTGTTTAATAAATAGATTTGCCTCCCGTCTATTTTTTTTTTTACCTAATAACATGTTGAAACACCCTTGAATAACCCAAAAAAATAAAAATGACCCGAAACAATATAACTTAATGAGTTTGAGTCTACTATCCCAAACAAGGTAAAGGGCACGGAACACTAAGGTCATTTTAGATATTTATAGAGGATTTGGATGGATTTTAAGTTTATTGTGTATAAAAAGATGTGCAATAATGAGGTGTGTTTTTGTTTTTTTTTTATAAATTTTGGCATAGTAAAACTAATAAATTAACACTCGAAAACGCAAAAAAAAAGTCTAGAGTCGGGGTAGCATTGTAATTACGACGATGTCTTGCGATGGTGGAAATAGACCTTTCATTGCTTTTAATGGTGTGCCGACATGTCATTTGTCTCCTGGTACAATGCGTGTCATCAAGCGATGATCAGGGAATTGCCGGTCGATCGTTTTTGTTTTACTTCATTTTCTCTCTCTTGCTACCAGGAAATACAATTCAATCCCTGCAGTTTATAGATGTTTTATTTTCGTATCTGGTCTTTTGATTTCTCTTTTATTACTAATTTCCTCCATGAAAATTTTGATTTATTGCAATTTTGCTCTTTAATTGAAAATGATTATATATGTTGTTTTTCAATGTAGACCTTGTTCTTTTGATTTTTTGTTTACTTTTGGTCCTTTAATTATTTCAACATTTAGGTTTTACTTTGTTCTAATTGTGTCCTTCAATTAAAATTTGTTATATATTCTACCTTTCATTTTGGTCTTTATTCTTTTATTTTCTTAAAAAAAATTACACAACAATTTTTTATTTAAAATATCTTTATTTTTTTGTCACAATGTTTTATTTGTTTCAATTAAAAATAATTATATATTCAGTTTTGATTTGTTTTGATTGTGTCCTTCAATTAAAATTAATCATATATGATACTTTTTATTTTGGTTCTTATTATTTTATTTTTTTAACAAAATTATATTGTATTTTTTAAAATACTTTTATTTGTTTCGGTCTTAAGATTTTTATTTGTTTCCATTTCATCCTTGGATCAGAATTAATTTTATTTTTTATTTCGGTTCTTATTCTTTAAACTTGTTATTTGATATTAATTCTTTTGGTATTTTCGTTCATTCTTAGACAATGTTTATTTTTTGTCCATATTTATGCATTTATACTTTTAATTTTAGTTTTTAATTTTTGTCATTTTATTTTTTATTGGGATTTTATTTCTATTCAATTCAATCATTAAATTTTAATTTATGTTAGTGATTATTTTAAAATTAATATTGCTCTCTTTTTCTCTTTGGTCTTTTTTTATGTGTTTTCTGTTATTTTATCTTTTTTTCTGATCAGATGATTTTATAGTTTCATTATTTGCACAACAACAATAATTTTAGTGGTTATTTTTATTGTTTTTTTTTTGTAAAAATATTTATCTTTTTTTATTCTTTATGGCAATTTAATGATTTTAATTATTTAGACAATAATATTGACGATAATTTTAATTATTATAAGAATAATAATGACGGTAACGTAGGGATGAATTTTTAATTTATATGTTCTTTTTAAATATAGAAAATCAGTTGTTTATTTTTGTTATTTGATTATTGCAAGTGTTTTCATAATTTATATTTTTTTATTTTTAATTTAAATTGAATCATAAAATAAATTAATCTTAGTATAGTAATTTCAATAATTCAAATATCTTAATCTTCTTGTTTTTATAATGATGATGATAATTTTATGTTAGGTATTTCGTTGAAATCTACTAGATAAATAAATTTATATTGGTCCAATAGAAAACTTACACTTTCTAGAAATTCTACATATATTTTTTTTTATCTAAATTTATATTATAATAAAAAAAATTATATAATTAATATTTTTTATTTCGAAAAAAAATGATCTAAAAATACCTAAAAAAAATTTATTTAAAATATATAAAAAAAATATTCAAAATTTGACAAAATAACAATTCAACCACTTGGTCAAACAGGCATATAAACTCAAGAGTTGCAACTTAACTGCCCAAGTTTTAGATTTGTTTCTTACATATCATCAGTTCAAGTCCTGTATTTCTCATAGACACCAAAGATTGCTAAAGCCCCGTTTGTTTCCCGGAATTCACTTTCCAAACTTTCCTGTGTTTGTTTGTAAAAATTTAGAAATGTCATTATTTGTTGATTATATCAAATTTGATCTCAAACTTTGATTGCTATATATAATTTGTTTTGAATATTTATTTTTCAATTTCATCTCTTAAAATTTAATTTTATATTAATTTTGGTTCTTATTTTATAATTGCTATTTTTTATCTATCAAATTTGGTCCTCATTTTTTTATTGTTACTTATTTTATTTGAAATAATTTATGAAATGTTAATTATTATAATTTTAATTTATTCACCTTTTAATTTTTATTTTTTTTATTAGATTTGATCTCTATTATTTTGATTATAATTTATTTAATTTGATATAATTTATTAAATAATAATTTTTTTAAATTTCATTCTCATTCAACTTTTTAATTTGTAAGATTTGTTCCTCATTATTTAGTTTATTTTTCATAACACTGTCAAACATCGGAATTCACTTTCCAAAAATTCATTTTTTCCAGAATTCATTTTTAAAAAAAAAACTACTTTCCAACAAACAAATAGGGCCTAAATAGACCATTCATTTCAGAATCGATAAAATTTATGAGATATACTAAAAGTAACTCAATCATCCACGTAAGAAAATGTTAATGCTAACTATTGTTGACTTGTATGAAAAATGCGGGCATATTTTCCGAGCACTGAAATGTTCACTATCTACATTCATCGCACATGGTAGCACCACGTGGCATTCACACCCTTTTCTTCTCTCTCAAATATATCGACGACGTGTCAATATCTTGGTGGTTAGCTTCGGTGATCCAAGTTCACAGCATTAAATTTAAAATCGTGATGATGTTGCCGCAACCTTTATTCTTTTCTAGAAAAAGAAAAAAGAAAATAGATTTGAAAGTCGTGGCAATAACATTGACAAGCCAATGGATACAAATCGGTGTACGAAAATAAAAGTTTAAAAGCTTCCAGCAGGTACAGCACCCCACCAGAGGATCAGACCACAATGTACATTGCTCCCGATAACAAATTAGGCAAGCCCCCCCCCCCCCCAAGTGGACCCCAATTCCCACGTGGACTCCTCTTCTCATTAACCAACAGCTGGAAAGTTGTGAAACCCCTGAAACATTGACTAAAATGGCAGCTTTTGGAGGTAGTAGTAGTATTGCTTAAATATTTTATATGGGGACTGGAATAAAAACACAATAAAACTTGAAGGACTTGTTTGTAGTTTTTGAAATAGCTGCTTAAAACAAGCCCACAAACAAAAGGTCACCATCAAGTTAAATTAAACAAATTACACTTAACATCATCTAATCAGGAACACTTAATTTGGCATTTGTTTTTAACAGCACTGGCATTTGCATTTGCATCTGCGACTGCATATATAGCGATTTTTAAATATTATTTACTATTTTTAGATTATTTTAATATGTTGATATTAAAATTAAATTAACAAACTCATCTTTTTCATAGCCAAACCGGCTCTCAGAGAAAACAAGTCATCACCTCCGATCAACCACCAATTCCAGCCATCATTAACCTGAAAATCCTATAAACAAAATTGAAGTCTTCGTATCCTTTCTAACTAAACGAACTACCCCGACAACACGTCATTCATTTCTTCTCTCATTCCCGGCAACATCCATTTGTAAAAGAATAATATTGGAGGGATAGAACAAGAAAAAAGAGATGTCAAACTATAACTGATTTAAAAATTGTTCATTTTGTTAGCTTTCAAAACTTATGTTTGATGGATTTAAATTTATTTATTTGTGTTGTTTTGGTGTGTGTAAGAGTCTGTTTGACACAACTGTTGCTGTTGTGGTTGAAGTTGGAAAAAAACAGGTTTATAAAAAGCATTTTTAGCTACGGTTCATAACTGAAGATTGTGTTTGGTTAAAACTGTAGTTGAGGTTAGTTAAAACTGTAGTTGGGGTTGTGTTTAATGAAAATCAGTTTGGTGTGTTTGGTTATCATGTTTTTGAAGTTGCTGTCAACTTGTGAAATTAATTAAAACACGCACACACACACACACACACACATATTGATATAAATATTTTGTTGGAATAATTTTAAATATTTATTAATAATTATAATAACAAAATATTTGAAATAATTGATGTAAAGTGAATATTTGTTTTTATTCTCTCATGAAACTACTTGCAATTCCATCACGAACTAAATTCATACGTGAACGCATCTGTAACCCCTAAAAATATTAATTCAAATTTTCTGAACATTTGTCCAATTTCATTAAAGCAAAATATGTGAGTAAATAGTCTCATTTTATAATAATTGTAGAATTCATTTAAATGCATTATTTTCTTATAATTTACCCAATATTAAAGCAAAACATGTGAGTAAACAAGAGTATAAAACAATTAAAATATTCAGAACACAATTAAATTTTTTAACATCATTAGAAAAAAAAATTATCGATTAAAAAATTATCTCACTCATGCATTGTTATAACAATACAACTAATTTATGTATCTCGTACTAGTAATGAGAGAATTAAATTTTAAATACAAACTTTCAAATACCAAATAAAATACAAAAACAATTTAAACTAAAGAAACTCATCGAAACCAATGATTATAACATTCCGAGTAATAATACAACAGCGAAACTCATCTTCAACGATGCGCGGATTGCAGACTAAATTTACCAAAACTGTCCACGCAATAAATCTGTCAATGAAAAAGTATACATCAATTATCAAACAATTATTACAATAATATCACCCATTGCATTCAATTAACATTGCGTGAAAAAAAGAGAGGATACAGAGTGTTAAAAATAATCATACCTTACGTTAATTTTTTTTAGTACGTGCATACATCCTCTTCAACCAATCGTATTTTTCTTCAACAGTTCCCATAGCAGCCCACATTTCTCTCCTCCTACATTGGAGCATAATTTGTTCTTCTTCTTTAAAAAATAAATGAGCATCATTTGTTATGATACTCCATGAGAAAAAATCAGAAGCAAAAATGGTTTTCTTCCTGCTAAAAATGTTAGGATTTCAAATTCGATACAAACAAGGTCATGGTCCTTACAATACAAACTGCGCAAGGTAACCTCCTAAATTTAGAGAAAAAAAAGGATATCACAACAGCCACGACTCTTTTTTTTTCGCAATTCAAACTACAGCCAGGATTGACCAAATAAATATAGCTAATTGTATATATGGTGCGCATCAGATTTTTGCATAAACATAATGATGTTCTCAACGCCAGAAGGTTTATAATCCATCAACTCATCAACACATTCATTTTGTAGATTTAAACATGCAACTCATCAAATCATCAACACATCTAGATTTATATATACAATTAAACAAATCCCAGGGTCCAAGAGAACATGTTTGCAGAAGAAATGTTGGATCCAAGTTTCCAGACTCAATTACAAATTGATTTTGAACCATTGACCATCACAAGCCACCTCGGCACCTCTAATAACACACCAACAATTGGAGAAACCAAAATATTTTCACAACTCATAATTCACTAGAATCAAAAGCTTTTACCGCTCTTCTTTTCCTTTTTTTTTTCAAAAACAAAAACTAATTTAACATTAAATGCTAGTCAATATAATGATATTGGGTTCTGGTTTCTAATTATTTTTCAAGAAAATAAAATACTCATACCTTCAATGTGCAGTAATCAGTGCCTCCCTTCGCCGTCAACGTTGATCTGAGAGAGAAGGCTGGATTGATCTGAGGGAGAGTTACAGGTTGATGTTGATGAGGGAGAGATCTGTGATGGAGAGTGGGACGATGAGTGTGGGTGGTTTGTAGGCCGAGGGAGATATCTGTGAGGGAGAGTGGGATGATGGGTGTGAGTGGTTTGTAGGTTGAGGGAGAATGGGATGGCGAGGGAGAAGACGATGCCTTTGTTCTGTTTGTGTGGGAAACGAGAGAGATGATGGAGACGAGAGGCAAATATGAGAGGGAAATGAGGGAGACAAGAGGCAAAAATAAAAGGCAGATGAGAGATGAATGAGGGAGGCAGAGATAAGAGGTAGATGAGTGATGAATGAGCAGATGAGAGATGAATGAGGGAGACGAGAGTTTGAATGAGGGAGAACGATGATCTACAATTTAGTCAAAAGTATTACTTTGCCGCAGCTGCAAAAGCAGCTCTCAGTTGCTTTTGCAATCTCGGCGTGTTTTTTAGTTTTTTGGTGGACCCCACATCCAAACGCTGGTATGCTGTTTGGTAACAAATGTGGTTGGAGCTGCGGTTCAACACAAACGTAGGTTGAATCGCAGTGCCAAACACCCACTAACTGTTTTACTAGCAACATACTTGCATTTCGCCGTTACTAAAATCATATTTTATTAACGTAAAAATTATTAATTGTATGAGATTTTTTTTATTATACTATAGATTTGAACAAAATAATAAATATGTGCAGAGTTTCTACGTAATGCGAGTTTTATATAAAATATATGAATTTTAATAGATAAATTTTTTTCTATTTAGAATATTTTAACAAAACTACCAACATAAAATTATCATCATCATTAAAAAAGCAATAAGATTCAAATACGTGTATTATTGAATTCACTGTATTAGGATTAATTCATTTTATAATTTACTTTAAATTAAACACAACAAACAAAATATAAATCGTGAAAACACCTATAATAACTAAAGAACAAAGGGAAAGGGGAAAATATTAATTTTAAAATGATCACTAATATAAATTAAAATTTTAGGATTGAACCGATAAAAATAAAACTCCAACAAAAAATAAAACGATAAAAATTAAAAGCATGGATGCATAAATTCGGGTAAAAAATAAACATTGTCCAAGAAGACTGAAAAAACTAAAGGGAATTAATCATAACAAATTAAAATAATAAGGACCAAAATTAAAAATAAAATATATAATTATTTTCAATTGAAAGACAAAACTGCAACAAATCAAAACCTTGAGATAGAAAAAAATAAAAGGATTTTAAAAAAATTATAGTAATTTAAAAAAATAAAAATAAAGACCGAGATGAAAAGTAATATATATGACCAATTTTAATTGAAGGACAAATTAAAACCTGCAAATCAAAAAAAAATTAAATGAACATAAAACAAACCAGAAATCAAAAGAATAAGGACTGAAATGAAAAACAATATATATGATCAATTTCAATTGAAAATAATCAAAGTTCTTATTAAAGAAACTAGAAAGAAAAAAAATTAAAAGACCAAAGACTGAAATAAAACATCAAAAAATATTAAGAACTGTCATGTATTTTGTTAGGAGAGATAAAAGGAGGGAAAAGCAAAACCATCACCCGATTATTCTCCGATCTTTGTAAAACATCATGTGTCCAACCAGGAAGAAGAGGATATGACAGCGATAACACGATGATCAAATATTTTTTTTTATCATTGATAGAAATCTCTTTCATCGCCTAAAAAACACGTATGCATGAAAACTAATGGTATATCCAGATGACCCGCCCGCATTTTCAAGAAAAAATAGAAAAAAATATAAAATTATTTAATAGCCTCGGGACCTAGCGATGATTACATAAAAACATAAATAAAAATACCACCATACCCCGACATTGTATCTTTGTTTTTGTTCTTGCTGAGTCTATTAAAGTAGTTTCACTTTAAAAAAACACACGAGAAAACCTAAAATACCATTTTTTCTACCCCACTGCCTGTGTCCCATCAACATCGTTTTTTCACTGCTCAAGATCATGCAGATAATCGAATAATTTCCCACTTCAATTCTATTCTTAATTTTTCAAAGCTGTCAATTTAAGACTGTTGCCCATTTTAAAGATTTTTCATTCGTATTTTCATCCAAGTTGTAATCTTTTTGTTTATAAGAAACGATGTCATTTTATGAAAACGCAATACTTTCTGCAAAACAGTGCTTAATTGAGAAATAAAAAATGCTTGGTGATAATATTTATAGAGAAAATAGTCTGGGCGTAAAATTGACAATACCTTAATAATCTAGTGATATATTCGATATTCACGTTTTATTATATAATTTTAGTAATTTTAGTAATCATTTCAAACTGAACTTCAAAAAATGCTCCATGGAAGGGGTAGGGCCAGTAGCCTAAAAAGCAGTGATAAAGGGCAGGCCATGACATGATTCCTGAACATAAACAGGATATGCTGAGAAATTCATGGCTTCCACAATGACAAAACCCCTCCACCCAAGCACCTGTTTTGTCAGCCGAAAACAAGTTCAAGAGCTTGGCTCTCTTTTTTCTGGATAAATATGCCATTTTAAGCTATGATTTGAATATTTTATAATTATTATTGTGCTCAAAATATATAAAATGAGCTTGAGGAGTTTTAGAGGCATTGGAGTAACAGTATATTTGGAGATGTTTGCATTATTTAGAAAAGCAACAGATTGCATGGAAGATTTCTTCTACGAACACATTATTGAAACACAGTCTTCTACAATCCTGCATTTCTTCTCTGCTGTCACTTCTTCCTCCAGTTGCAGATTTGAATGCTGAATTACATCATATTAAGAGAATATTTATGTTTTTTTCTGGTCTTTTCCATGTTATTTCTGAACTCAATCAATGCTCAAATATGTGTGTGTGTGTGTGTGTGTGGAAGAAGACAAGCTCTCACCCGAGTATCTTTGAGGACTCCAAGTCAAGAATCGAATACCAATTCATGATACCTCATCACAGAATCCGACAATTTCTTATGGGCACGAGCTTTCCTGTTCTTACCACTCTAGCTTTTCCACTAGGTTATGTTGGATTCTGGGCAGAATTTTAGAGGAGCAAGAACGCAAACAAGTATTTGATGTTATAGTTTATGTTGGATGTTTTGAGTGCGCTACTCTTCGACCATGTCCTTCTTCAACCTTTCTCTTGTTGGTTTAATTTTTTATAATACGAAAATAATATTTAGTCGTTACCAGTGTTAATTTAATATGAATAAATAGCTATATTATATGACGATTGATCCTTGTAATTTTATGGGTTCAGAAACAATATAAATGATAAATAAAAATATAATTTTATTTAAAATAAAAATTCAAAATGAAATGCTTTTTATAAATATTAAGACTGGAACATGTTGAATCAAATAATATAAATTGCATGTTAGTCATGAAACAATAATTACTCCAAAAAACTAAATCAAATTAAATTATAAAATTCCAGACAATCCTTTAAATTCATGGTTCAATAATAAGATTAAAATAATTTTATAAAAGAATAAAAAACAATTATAACGTTTAATCTTCAATAAATATAATATTAAAGAATATAAATGAAATTAAAAAAATACAAATACAAAAAATATACTATTACTGTGATTCACTGTCTTTAAAGTCTATTATATAGATGTTAGTAAGTATGATATAAATGTTTTAAAAGTTGAAAAAATATTGTAAAAAAAAAAGAATAATAAAGATAATTGCTAGAAATATCACCATACAATATACTTGTAATAACACTCCATTCGATATTGGTATAACTATAGAACAGCTACCACTTAAAATTCTATTTTGCAGCAGTGAAAGTATTTTAAATATAGAATCAAAGTAACGTTATAATTGAATTTCTATTATTTTTTTCATGGAAGAAAATCATCGACCACACGATTATCACGTGAAACTTGTATTTTGTATTGATTTTTCAGGAAAGAGGAAAGAGCATTTGTAAAAATGAATATTCTAGAAAGGAAGAGAACGCAAGGCAGTTATTGTGGTAACATTGCAATTTTAAAAAACAAAAGGGTTTTTATTCAAAATCTTAAGTTATTTGATAAGATTTTTAGATATAATTTATATTATTTTTTTTAAATGAAAGTTTTTTTATCTTGAAGCTTGTATATAATTTTATATTAAGTTATGCTTGATTTTTATTAAATAAAATAAAAATAATAAAATTTAAATTCATGATTAATGAATTAATAAGACTCCGATATCATATTATAAAAATTATTTTATTTAACAAATTTAAATTATTAAATAATTAAATAAAATTCTAAGATGTAATTTATATTATTCTTTAACAATATAATGCTATTTATTCCACTATAATATATTTGTTTATCTTTGATTTTTTTTTCATCATGCACTTGATGTCTTGTGAATGTCCTGTTGGTGAATTAAACAATAATTTTATGAAGAAAAAAAAAGAACAACGACAATATATAAAAAAATACATTTTGATTTAAGTTTTAATATATATACAATATTATTTAAGAATCTTATATCTAATTCCTAAATTTTGTTTTAATTAAGCTTTAATATGTTTATGAGAGTATGGTTGTGATTGTTTTTTAAAATATTTCTCGTTCAAAAATATATTATGATGATATTTTTTAAAAAAAAATATTTTTAATAACAGCACATAAAATGATCTAAAAATATATAAAAATATTATATTTTTTTAAAAAATATTTTTGAAATGCAATGCAAATCACTAATCCTAAAAAAATAAGAGAAATGAGAGAAAATTGCTAAAACTGCAACAAAAGGATCAATTACGATGCAGGTGGTTTAAAACTTTTATTTTGCTATAAAAAAAAGTAGGTCCAGGTTCTGGAAAATTTAATAAATAAATTTAATTTTTTGGATTTTGAGTTGATTTTATAGTTTAAAAAATTAAAAATGAGTTGACATGGATTTGTTATGTATTTTTCGTATGAAAAACACCTGAAACAGATTTATTTTAGTTCAAATATTAATGGTTGAAATTGAACAAGATATATAATAATATTTTTCAAATTAACTATTCTTTTTTTTTCCGTGTTAATTAATATGCACGCATACTTCACCGTGGAACTGTCAAATTTGCATTGTATTAATTTATTCTTATTTATCAAGAGGACGGTTCTGGATGAAAATGATTTTATATATATATATATATATATATATATATATATATATATATATATATATATATATATATATTATTTTTAATACTTATATGATTTGAATATATAAAAAACAAT
This sequence comes from Salix dunnii, assembly GCA_015731905.1. Lineage (NCBI taxonomy): Eukaryota > Viridiplantae > Streptophyta > Magnoliopsida > Malpighiales > Salicaceae > Salix > Salix dunnii. Next base: position 5,275,295 of record CM027668.1, on the reverse strand, counting down.
TGATTTAAAATAAAAATGAATATTTTTTTTCAAAAATATTTTTGAAACATATTACCAAAACAATTTCAAATATATATATATATATATATATATATATATATATATATATATTGTGTGTGAGGTGTTTTTATAAAAGTGTTTTTCAATTGAAATTATATTTAAAAAATATTTTTCTTAACATTAGTTGAAATTCATAAAAAAAATATCAACGGAATATTTTTTAAAAATAAAAATGCTTTTAAACCAAATAAGCATTATATTAATAAATTATTTTACATGAAAATTTAAGATATTAAATAAAATTTCATAATATAATTTATATTATTCTATAATATATTCTCTTATATAAAAATTATATATACTTGAAACTTATATATAGTTTACTTAATTTTTAATAGAATATATTAATAAATAATAAAATTTAAACTGATAGATTTTGATATATTTTAAAAAATTATTAGATGTTAAATGAAATAATGATAGCCAGGGGACCACAGCATAGCCATGTGAGGACAAGCACGGAGCAAGATAAGAGGCCCAACCCAAGCCACGATGTTTGCTGAGGGAATCGAGAAGCACCTCCCTCAATGAAGATGGTGAAGAGAAAGAGGACGACATGATCATGATCATTTACTGGGCATGGAAAGCTAGCAGCCCACATGGCCGACATCTGCACAGCACATTTTCAGTGGCAACAAAAGTTTTTACTAGAGAACAGTCCTATAAGCCATTGCTGTCATGGCCTACTCCACTCCTCCTCTCCGTCGCAAGAAATAAATTAAAATAATATTTTTTAAAAAATTCAAAATAATAATTTAATTAAAATAATATTTTTTAAAAAAATAAAAATATTTTAATATCAGTAAATTAAAATAATATTTTTTAATAAAAGAAATAAATTACATTTTTAAGATACAATTACAAACATTTCCTTTTTTCATCACAAGATATCCTTTTTCAAAGAACAACCGGCATCAACAACTGTTAAAATCTCCTTTCGAAGATATACCCATCACATCAAACCAACTAACATATCCAGTGTGGGGACGCGTTAGGTTTTATACGTGTGTTATTCCGGAACTCTATTTTTTTATTAGAAAAATTAATTTCCTTGGACAATTTTGAATTTCGAGTTATTGAATGTTTATTTTATTTTAAAAATATTTTTTATTCAGAAATATATTAAAATAATATTTTTTATTTTTGACATCATCATATCAAAATGATCTAAGAATATAAAAATATTTTAATTAAAAAAAATCAAAAAAAATTTTAAAATACAATGTCAAGTATCACCTTAGTTTTTCCTAAGAAGGCTTGCACATGTGAGTGTTTCATATGGTATCTGGAACACGTTTTTAAATATGAAGATCTTGTATACAAGAATATGGTTTTAAATGTTCTTTTTATATATAAAAATATATATTTTAAAATTGTTTTAATATCTTTATTTGAAAGATAAAATAAAGTATATTTTTTAATATATTTCAAGGTAAAAAAGTTTTGAAAAAAATTAGTATCACAATCTCGAACACATATAAACAAAGAAATTATAGAGCATTACTTGTTGCCAAGTTAATAGACCTAGCTCATTCCATGCCTTGAGTTATTGGTTGAGCAGGTTGACTCAAGTCCATTTAAAATGATATTTATTTATTTAAAATATTAAATTGAGTTTAAATTATATCATTGGTTGAACTATATACTCAATTTTGTTAGATTAAGTCGCTAGTTGAACAACGTACACCGAGTCACTTCTCGTATTATTTAATTTAAAATATAATTAAAACTAAAATTCATGTTAACATATCACCAAGTTGATATATCAAGTTTAATAACATTGTCATGTTTATCCCCCAAATTAAAGTTGTTAGTTTTTTAACACATTATTCAAAATAACAAGTATATCTCGTTCTAGTTTAAAAAACATAATAAACTCAAACAAATGACATCTCATTCAAAATTTCAAATCATTCTAGAAATTCTAACCAATACAACTTTTTGGTTCTGTATTAACTATTTTGTCTTTGTTTTTTTGTTTTGAAAAAAAAATCTTTTTTCTTCTTCTATCATTAACTTACAGAAATTGGTTTATTCAATGCTGAATTTTATAATTTAATATAATTTGATTTTTTATAGTTATCCTAATATCAAAACTCATATCACAAGTTTGACGGATTAGCCCAACCGAGCTCAATTTTCTCGTTTATCTATTTTTTATTTTTATTATCTTTAATAGTTGATTGATAATGAATTAGACTTTATTATTTGTTTCGGTTATATTTTTTAAAGAAAAAACTTTCTAAATTTAGTTTGACTATGAAAAGGAAGTGTTATTTCTTTTGGAATTGATAATCCAAAACTCTTCTTAATTTAATGACTGGAACACTTTGCATCCTTCTTTTTTATTAAAATACAAATAATTACGTATAATTTACAATATAATTTCAAACTGGTTTGACCCCGGTCAATACACAAATGTTCACTTGATAACCGAGTCTGTCAAGAATGCTATCTGTAATTTATAAAAAGCGACAGCACAAAATGTCACCACCAACGAACTATTATGTTCTAAATAATTTACCTTTGATTTTTCTTCCAGCCAGAGCCAGTGAACTGCTAATTCCACGCTCTATCTAAAGATACAATATCAAACCATGTTTCTTATACCACGAGTTTTTTTTCCTTGCAAAGTCCTTGAGGATACTAAATTATGTAAAACAATTATTTTTCTATTAATTACATTTTGCTGGGAAGTATATTAATTTATTTGTGAAGATGAGTCACAGGACCTGATAGAGTAGTTCAAGTGATTGATTAATTTATTTGTTCTCTGCATTGTTTTTAGGTTTCTCGTATTCAATGTCGCTAGCTCTCAGTATTTGTCAACCTATTTTTTGTAGGGTTTTATCGTGTGGTATTTTTCAACCACGTTTAATCAAGGCTCGACCGACTTCGTATAATTTCAAGAAAGATTTGTACTGGCCTTCATCTAGCTTAGATTATTTTTCAGCCAAATTTCTTCTGATTTTAGGCTCTGGTCCTTTTCAGCTTTACTTACGTAGGCTATCAACATCTATTCAGCTCTGAAGTGTTTTATAGCTTTGTGTTTTGTCTGTGATTCTATGGGACAAAATTTCGTTGTTTGCGGGCAGTGTGTATTTCCTGCCACGATGTTGTCATCTGTGATGCTCATTATGTTGACCTTCCAAGACCATAAGAATCAATCAGGAAATTCATGAGATATATCACAAGATTTACTGTAGCAGTTCGATGATCTGACTTGTTTATTTTGTAATAATACAAGATTTACTGTAGCAGTTTGATGATCTGACTTGTTTATTTTGTAATAATATTTTTGCTTTCTTCATTTATCATCCATTATAGACATGGGTTATTTTAACCACGTAAATATTCTTTACCTTTTATTATTTTTTAAATTTTCACCACGCGGATTTTAAGACAAACATTTTATGTTCTGTCTCCTCCCGGACGGGAGAGGTCTGGGTGTTGAATCCTTAAAACAGCACCGGAACATGTCGTCCAACCAAGTCACCATTAGCTACATGGACAACTCCTGCTTGTTACCATGTGCATGTGCGAGAAAAATGGGTTTGCTTACACATTATATATATATACACTATCAAATGCTCTCAGTCTTGATTTGGACGATACCATATTTTTTTTAATACAAAAAATATTAACTATGTGTATTTTTTTTATTTTAATATGAATTTAGTTAAAATAATAGATTTATATAAATTTTATGTAAAGTGCAAGTTTTTTATAAAATACATGAATTTTAAATCGATATAAATTATAATTTTCAATGAAAATAACCAGCATAAATTTATCATCGTTATTAAAAAAGCAAGAAAAATAGGATATTTGAATTATTAAATTCACTATATTAAGATTAATTTATTTTATAATTCAATTTAAATCAAACAAAAATAAAATATAAATTGTAAAAATACCTGTAATAATCAAATAACAAAAATAAATAATTAATTTTCTATCCACAAAAAGACGAAAACATAAATTGAAAATCTATCTTTACGTTATTTTCATTATCGTTGCTATAACATTTAGAAATTATTATCAACATTACTATCAAAATAATTAAAATAATAAAATTGCAATGAAAAATTATTAAAAAAAGCAAATGATTTAAAAAAAAAAAACAATCACTAAAATTACATTATCATTGCGTAGATAGTAAAATTATAAAAATCATCTAATTTAAAGAACAAATAAAAATAGCATAAAACATAGAAAAAGAAAATGAAAAAATAAAGCAATATTAATTTTAAAATGTCTGTCAATATAAATTAAAATTTCAAGATTGAATCGATTAAAAATAAAATCTCAATAAAAAAAATTAAAAGCATAGATGCATAAATCTATCTTTACGTTATTTTCATTATCGTTGCTGTAACATTTAGAAATTATTATCAACATTACTATCAAAATAATTAAAATAATAAAATTGCAATGAAAAATTATTAAAAAAAAGCAAAAGATTTAAAAAAAAAACAATCACTAAAATTACATTATCATTGCGTAGATAGTAAAATCATAAAAATCATCTAATTTGAAGAACAAATAAAAATAGCATAAAACATAGAAAAAGAAAATGAAAAAATAAAGCAATATTAATTTTAAAATGATTATCAATATAAATTAAAATTTCAAGATTGAATAGATTAAAAATAAAATCTCAATAAAAAAAATTAAAAGCATAGATGCATAAATATATTTTTACGTTATTTTCATTATCGTTGCTGTAACATTTATAAATTATTATCAACATTACTATCAAAATAATTAAAATAATAAAATTGCAATGAAAAATTATTAAAAAAAAGCAAAAGATTTAAAAAAAAACAATCACTAAAATTACATTATCATTGCGTAGATAGTAAAATCATAAAAATCATCTAATTTGAAGAACAAATAAAAATAGCATAAAACATAGAAAAAGAAAATGAAAAAATAAAGCAATATTAATTTTAAAATGATTATTAATATAAATTAAAATTTCAGGATTCAATCGATTAAAAATAAAATCTCAATAAAAAAAAATTAAAAGCATAGATGCATAAATACGAATCAAAATAAACATTGTCCAAGAATTAAAAATAACTAAATTAATGAAAAGAACAAATAAAAATAGCATAAAACATAGAAAAAGAAAATGAAAAAATAAAGCAATATTAATTTTAAAATGATTATCAATATAAATTAAAATTTCAAGATTGAATCCATTAAAAATAAAATCTCAATAAAAAAAATTAAAAGCATAGATGCATAAATCTATCTTTATGTTATTTTCATTATCGTTGCTGTAACATTTAGAAATTATTATCAACATTACTATCAAAATAATTAAAATAATAAAATTGCAATGAAAAATTATTAAAAAAAGCAAAATATTTAAAAAAAAAACAATCACTAAAATTACATTATCATTGCGTATATAGTAAAATCATAAAAATCATCTAATTTAAAGAACAAATAAAAATAGCATAAAACATAGAAAAAGAAAATGAAAAAATAAAGCAATATTAATTTTAAAATGATTATCAATATAAATTAAAATTTCAGGATTCAATCGATTAAAAATAAAATCTCAATAAAAAAAAATTAAAAGCATAGATGCATAAATACGAATCAAAATAAACATTGTCCAAGAATTAAAAATAACTAAATTAATGAATATCAAATAAAAACCTCCAATAATCAAATAAAAAAAATAATTAGTTAATTTTCTATCCATAAAAAAGCAAAAACATGGATTGAAAATCTATTCTAACGTCATTGTCATTATCATTACTATAACAGTTAAAATTATTATCAACATTATTGTTAAAAAATTAAAATAATTAAATTACCCTGAAAAATCATTAAAAAATAAAAATATTTTTATAAAAAAATAATCACTAAAATTATCATTATTATTGTGTAAATAGTAAAATCATAAAAATCATTTAATCGAAAGAACAAATAAAAATAACAGAAAATATAAAAAAATAAAGGAAAAAAATGAGCAATATTAATTTTAAAATGATTACCAACATAAATTAAAATTTCAAGATTGAACCGATTAAAAATAAAACTTGAATAAAAAAACAAAAACTAAAAGTATAGATGCATAAATACGAATAAAAAATAAACATTGTCTAAGAATTAAAAAAGAAATTAAATGAATTAATATCAAATAAAAACCTACAATAATCAAATAATAAAACTATAAAAGGAAGTAGTTAATTTTTTATCCACAAAAAGATAAAAATATATATTGAAAATCAATTCTTATATTATTGTCATCGTCATTATCATCACTATAACAGTTAAAATTATTATCTACATTACTGCAAAACAATTAAAATAATTAAATTATCCTTAAAAATCATTAAAAAAAAATCAAAATATTTTCATTAAAAAAACAATAAAAAATTAGCCACTAAAATTATCATTATCATTGAGCAAATAGTAAAATCATAAAAATCATATAATCCAAAGAACAAATAAAAATAATAGAAAACACAAAAAAAGGAAAAAATAAACAATATTAATTTTAAAATGATTACCAACATAAATTAAAATTTCATGATTAAATTGATTAAAAATAAAACCTGAATAAAAAAAAAGATAAAAACTACAATCATAGATGCATAAATACGAATAAAAAATAAACATTAATAAAGAATTAAAAAAACAATGAATTAATATAAAATAAAAATTAAAAGCATAGGGACCGAAATGAAAAATAAAATATATAATTAATTCCAATTAAATGATAAAATTGAAACAAATAGAAACCCCGAGACCAAAATAAATAATGATAATTGTTGTGTAATTTTATTTAAAAATTAGAATATTGAGGACTGAAATGAAATGTTGCATTTATGATCAATTTTAATTGGAGGACCAAATTTAAAGAAATAAAAACATTCGTACTGAAAAAATTAAAGGAATAGAAAAGAAATACAAAATAAATAAATAAAGACTGAAATAAAAACTTCCTTATATAATAAGTTTTAATTGAAAGACACAATTGAAAACAATCAAGCTTTCAATTAAAAAAATCAGTAATAAAACTGAAATCAAAACATCAAGGAACAAAAAAAACTTCCTACGTACATCAGGGACCTAATCTGAATTTGTAGCGCAGGAGAGAGAAAATCAAAACCGACACAAAACTATCCGTCGTCACTTCCATGAACACCGATGATCAGCACGCGCCGCGACGGCGGACAGAGGACATGGCGGCGAACTGCCTGAAACGATGAAAGTGAATTTTTGACCACCTAACAGAGCCGCACGCGCCTCCTCATTGGCGCTTACGCGTGAAACACTACTGGCGTGTCTGAACGACACGCCAACAGTTCTTCCAAAAAAATAATAAAAAAATATTGGCTAATTACCTACACATCCCTGAATGTACTGATATTTACGAAAAAAACTAGAGGGAAAAATACGGCCATATCCCTATTTATTGTACGCTATTTTTTTGTTTTTACAGGTTGTTTCTGCCGATTTATTGTGCAAATAATTTGGAAAAACTGAAAAAGCCCTTGGTACCTGTGTCACTATTTTGTCGTTTTCAAGGGTTATTTGCATCGTTTCACTGTGCAATAAATCCGGATATATCATCCGTGTCCCCTTAAAAATTCAGAAATACCTCTGATATCGAGGGCTAAAAATTTTCGGACCTGGGAGTAAAATGGTAATTTTACTGTCGCAATGAATAGTAATATGAGTTTGTGAATGGTAGAAAAAGCATAGTAAAATCGGCACGCTTTTTATTTTTTAGTTAATATACTAGCCATGACACTCAAGCCTCATCGCGGCCGGAACTATATTTTTTTCAAAGTAAAAAGATATTTATTATGTGTAATTTTTTATTATAATATAAATTTGAGCAAAATAATAAATCTGTGAAAAAATGTTGTAAAGTGCAAGTTTTCTATAAAATATATGAATTTTAAATATATATATATATATATATATATATATATATATATATATATATATATATATATATATATATAAATTTATCTATTTAGTAGGTTTCAATAACCAATATAAACTTATCATTATCATTATCATTAAAAAAACGAGAAGTTTTAAATATCTGAATTATTGAATACATTGTATTAAAATTAGTTTATTTTAAGATTCAATTTAAAGTAAACACAACAAACAAAATATAAATTGTGAAAAAAAATCTGCATTAATCAAATAACAAAAATAAATAGTTAATTTTCTATCTCCCAAAAGAAGAAAGCATAAATTAAAAATTCATCCCCATATTATTGTTATTATTATTACTATAACAATTAAAATTATTATCAATATTACTTTCCAAATAGTGAATATCATTAAATTAAAAAAAATGTCATTAATATTGTCATATTAGATTAAAAAAATGTCATTAATATTTGTCATTTTTTAATAAACCAATCCTAAATGAATGGAAGCGAAATTAAAGATGCTCAACAATTTTTCAAGCCCCAAATTCAGTCCCCAAGACCTAACTGCTATAAACTAATAAAAATTACTTTTATTAAATTCTAAACCTTAGAGTCCCTATTCATGGATATACAAAACAATGCACAAACAAAGTCTAAACCCATGCCATGGTAAATTAAAAAAAATGATAACCAAAATGTAATATATCAAAAGACAAATAATAAAAAATAAATAAATTATCACAAGCTATACTAAACCATGATAATTTGTCTTACGATGAACAATATTATAGATGGTTATTGCAAACCACAATAATTTACCACACAATGAGCAATAACAAGACTTGATCTTTTGTTTTTGGAATTTTTAATGTACAAATAATTGAAATATATTAATGTATGTTATAAAAAATTAATAATTAACATGTAAAAATATTGATATCAAAATATAAGTGAAAGAGACAAGAGAGAAATATCTTTCTTATTATGAATTCTTTTACTTTTTAGAGATGCCAATAATACAAGACAAGTAGTCTATTTATATGAGAAAGAAATGAACTCAAGGATTGTGAAAATCAAAGGGACTAAACTCAAGAGTCATGGACATTCAATACACATAAATATGAATTTATAATACTTTTCCTTGAATGATCGTGTACTTTAAAATTCAATAGATGATTTTATATAGATATTTTAAGATCTATATATGAATATTTCAAGATTCAATAAAACAATGTTAAATTGTCTCATTGAAACCTTGCAAAGAAAAATCTAGTGGGAAACAACTTGAGCGAAGGAAAAGGAGTACAATTTATATTGAATTTCCCTCAAAAGTACATGTCTTATGATAAATCTTTAAGATAAGACATTTCAATATCATGGACAAATTTCTTGAAAGTTGAGCTTGGTAAAGACTTTGTAAACAAGTATGTTAAATTATCACTTGATTTCATTTGTTTGATATCAATTTTTCTCTTTTATTAGAGCTTGTGAGTATAAAAAAACTTTGGTGAGAGATATTTTGTTTTATGATGCAGATATAAATTGTTTCTTTTAATATAGTTTTCTCCGAGTTGAGTGATGCAGATCTTTAAGAAATTGCAACGGGGTTCCAAGTAATTTAAGAGGGTGTTTGGGATTGCTGTTGCGGTTGCTTTTCAAAACTTTTCAAAAAGTTTTTCGTGCCAAAATATATCAAAATGATATTTTTTTTTATTTTTTAAAAATTATTTTTGACATCAGCACATCAAAATAATCTAAAATAAAAAAAAAAAATTTAATTTTTATTGAAAAAAAAAAAGTTACACATAACAAACCTGCGGTACAAAAGCTGCTCCAAACATGCTTTAAGAATCTTTTAAATAAAACACACTCTGAATAGAGGCTAACGCCGTGTCAAAGTCTCCCTGGACGTCGTCTTCACGGTGTGAGTTTTTCGAGAAATGAATTTTGAATATTTTAAGGGCCCTCATTTTTTTGTTTGCAATTCAATCACAAGAAAGAAAGAAGGAAAGAAAATGGTGACGATATATAGAACACGAGGTGGTCATGGAAGGGTAGAGTTGTAAAAGCCAGGGATGGGAAAAAAGAAGAAGAAAAAGGTGGGAATGGGATCCATTGCCCTGTCGCGGTGTCAACATCCAAAAGATATGCGATGGTGATATTAAGCCTATGTCCTTTGTTTTTTTATTTCGCAAATTCGGGTTCTTTCCTGTCACCATTCATCTAATAGCTGAAAGGTAAATTTTGATTATCTTGATGGGTTTTAGTGTCTTTTGCCAATTTATCACGTATAGTTTTAAAATGTCCAGCTAAACCCTTAGAGCTCCAGTTTTTCGTTATATTCCATGAAGTTGTCTACTAGCCGTGTGCAGTTTCATCAACACATCGTGTATCTAGTTTTGTCCAACACACGGGATTTGTATCCATAATTTATTTATTTATTTATCCTGTGCGGGGGACTCACATGTTAACCTCAAGGCATCAATGATTATGTTTTCCATCCCATGGTGGCACAAATGTTATTTCGTGGAATTCAATCCTCGTATCTCTACTGGCCGTGGTTTTGGTTTTTAACTAAAGATTGTTTGGTTGCTGAGAATCCAGTCTTTCTCTACATGAAAAAACTCTTCGATAAAACTAACAGGTTTCTCAAGCGAATTAAAATTAGAAACTACGCTTTTTTAAGTGTCAAATTGAGATTATAAATGGAAGAAAACAAATCTTGAAATAAAATGAGATTTGGAAGTGTGGTGGTTAGCTGGCATTTTTTTATGTTTTACAGCAGTAATTGACAAAACAACAAACATGATGATGAAGAGAAATTGAAAGCGAGGGAGAGAGAGCAGAAATATTACAGGGACGGAGAGGAAAACTTATAAACACGGTTAAAATAATTTAGGCTATTTCATACTGTGTTTTTGAAAAACTTTTATTTTAAATTATTTTTTATATATTTTGTATGTACTGATATCTAAAATAATATTTTAAAAATAAAAAATATAATTTTAATATAATTTAAAATAAAAATTAATTAAAAACAATCATGAACTAATTTAGAAAGAAAGGGCGGAAATGTGTGGAGTCATAGTCAAACGAAGATCTTTAAGTACTTTTTTTTTTTTTAACCACACCGTGGTTTCGTTCACCCCGTACTTGTTTCGGACGGGGAGTCAAATTTACAGGTCTCCTCTCATTGTCAGTCTTCTCGGCGCCGATCTTGATAGCATTTGACAAGGAAGCAAGCTTTTTTTTTTTTTTGGTAAACAAAAAATGATGAATATAGGGTTAAACAGTTCAAAATGCATTAAAGAGATTATTAAAAAAAGGTCATGACTTTATAATAATAATAAAAAAAAAATATCAAATACATGTTTAGTTTAACCTAATAATATTATTATTATTAATAATATATAGACTAAAACAAGAAACTATTCTACCTTTAATATACATATATATATATTTCTTTTTCAAAATTGTATTTTTATTTATATATAAATTAATTCCCATTCTCTTATTTATCTTGTCTACAAAGCACCCTTTGAATGATAATGATTTTATAGTTATTTTGCATGCATTGATTTTCTGAACAAGTTTTTACGGTTCATTTGTTCTTTAGTTTTTTATATAGATGATTTTTGTAAATAAATAATGCAGCCTTACATAATTTTTTATTTAATTAATTTAATGCATGTGTTTTTATTAATGTGGTGCATGATAATTGTTTTTAAAAAAACTATCAATTTAAAACATATTAAAACAATGTTTTATTTAGATTTTGTTAATGTTTTTAACATGTTAAAATTATAAAAAAAACAGTTTAAAAAAGAGGTTAAAATATACTACCAATCAGATCATTACTCTCATGTTTGGATCCTAGAAGCTACTTTATGCTTAATTAGTAATGCATTTTTAACTGCACTTGGATAGTTTTAGAAGCATATTTGCTTTTAAATGATTGCTGATTTTAATATACTAATATTAAAAATCATGTTAATATATGGAAGTGAAATAATTTAATTTCACATGAACAAGCATGCAATCATGCACAAGAGAATGCAGGCTTGAATTTCAAAGCGAACCCCATTCAAAAGCTAGAGATTAGACAAAAGCAAGTGGTAAAACAAGAAGTCAATTCACATTAATGCTAATCCAACCACGGAAAAGGGGAGAAAGAGTGTTGAAAATGCACCTTCTTGCCGTATTCTAGTCCAAAAAAAATACAGACAAGGAGAGCGTCTGAAAGTCAAGTCAATGTGAACTGCATACTATGAACAGCAAGAGAGAGATATAAGAAGGGGGACAAAGTATGGCGTGGGAGATGCCCTAATAAAATAAACAACATAGACAGAGAAGAGAGAGAGAGAGGAGAGGGGGGGGGGGTAGACAGAGAAGAGAGGGGGGGGGGGGGCTCATGGCTCATGGCTGGGTTCAGAAGAGAGAGAAAGAGAGTCATAACCACTAGTTTAATAGATTGTGTAAGAAGGGGGAGAGGTGGCGTATCTCCAAAAATCCTAAAAATTCGATTCAGTTTACTTTAAAAAGCAAAGGGGCAGATAAAAGTGTACAATACACAAACATTATATTATAAATAAATACAAAACCCAAGACCAAGACGGTCCAAATCAAGTAAATAAATAAAAAAAGCTGCGTGTAAAAACTTGGCCATTATTCAAAGCCCTCTCTTACTCTCTCTCCTGGGCTACAGAAAAACCCACCATTGTTGATTGAGTTTGTTCCCTTCTTTCAACTACCCCCCGCTTAATTTCTAAAAGCATTTTGCTTGCTTGTGCTTCGCTGTTCGTGTTCTTTGGTCAATATGTGTTTAGATTTGTAGTTAGTGCTGCTAATTTTTATAACATTAAACAAACAGCAGTGAACGTGCTTCTTCCTTGTCTTGTTGCCTCCACCCCCCCTCCCCCTCTACACACTGCTCCCCTCTCTCCTCCTGTCTCCCATGCATGGTTAAAAAAAGAAGTGAAAGTGAAAATTAAATTAAGATTAAAAATACTCAAAATCTTCACGCTTGGAGATGAAAATGATTAGTGTTTTTTCTTTTTAAACAAAACAGTCTGTTATGAGAAATGAATGAAAGAGGCAGTCTTTGGAATTTGGGCTGTTTTCTACCTTTTGAGACTCCTCATGCTTGTGTCTCGACAATCCAGAACTCTTTCCTTTTCAATCCTGGGTCTCTTTATTTCAGTTCTTCAGATGGGTTTCTTGAGAGGGATTTGTTTCTCTCTCTAATTTTTTCTTCCTTTTCTCTTTTGCTCAAATCACGCAAAACAATGCTGTAAGGGATAATTTACTTGTAGTTAATCAACAGCAGTGCCCCTCTTCTCTGTACATCTGAAGAAGAAAAAGGGTCTCTGTACATCAGAAGAAGAAAAAAGGGTGGCTGCAACATTGCTAACTAGTTAAGGAATCTTACCGCAGACTTGCTAGGCTGTGTTGTGTCCCTGTGTTATTCGGTTTCTTCATTGCTAGATATGAACTGGGGATCAGAGAAACAAGGAGAAAATCAAGAAGAAACTCAGCGATTTTAGTTCTTCGTGTCCTTGAATCCATCTATGGCGTTGAAGATACAGCAAAGCTACCACCACTCAGTGGCTGTTAAGATGAATGAGCAGCAAATGGGGACCAAAAGGGGGTATACATTTATACAAGCCAACAGGACCTGGCTTCCCAAAGTCTTGTTGCTCTGGGTCATGGCTATGGCGCTATTTAGTTTGACAATATACAATGGCATGGATGCTGACAATAGAGTGAGGAGGAAGGAGGTGTTGAGTAGCATGTGTGATCAAAGGGCAAGAATGCTGCAAGATCAATTCAGTGTTAGTGTCAACCATGTTCATGCCCTTGCCATTCTTGTCTCTACTTTTCATTACTACAAGAACCCATCTGCAATTGATCAGGTTTGTTCTGCTTTCTTTCTCTTGAAACTTTGATTTCAGTTTTTGTTAGTTGAATTTTAAAGGTTCTAAATACTTGCCGGCGAAAAACTCAAAAAATAAAAAAAGGGAGGATGATTTTGAATCTCAATTTGCTTGCATTTCTGCTCCCAAAGAACAAAAAAAGGAAAATTCACTTCGATTTAGCCACAAGTCACGCAAGGTTTAGCTAACTTTGATTTCTGAAGAATTATTTCTTTCTTTCTACTTATTTTATTTTCTGCTATGAAGTTGTCTAGGCTATTTTGTTCCTCAACAAATTATGGTGAAGCCATTGGAATTTACATTTCCTTGCGATTTGGCTTGCTAGACGTAAAAAAATAAATACAATATGACTTCGTCAAATGTTTGCATACGACTAGGAAGTTCTTTCCGGGCAATTTTTTTCTTATCCTTAGATACCTTGTTCTCTGATTGTGCATGCTAAGATTTGATTTTGACAATAAATGCAGGAAACCTTCGCTGAGTACACTGCTAGAACTGCATTTGAGAGGCCATTGTTAAGTGGCGTAGCCTATGCACAAAGAGTGGTCAATTCAGAGCGGCAGGAGTTTGAGAGGCAACATGGATGGACAATAAAGACAATGGAGAGGGAGCCTTCACCCCTTCGAGATGAATATGCACCTGTAATATTTTCTCAAGAGACGGTCTCCTACATCGAGTCTCTTGACATGATGTCAGGGGAGGTAACTTTTTGAGTCTCACTTGAATTTGCATACCTTGTTTACACCTTTTACGTTTCAGTATCTAGTTTTTAATTGTGTTTTCGTTGGCCCGATGCAGGAGGACAGAGAAAACATTCTGAGGGCTAGGGCTACGGGGAAAGCTGTTTTGACGGGCCCATTTAGGTTACTAGGTTCTCATCACCTCGGTGTTGTATTGACATTCCCTGTTTACAAGTCTAAGCTTCCTCCAAGACCAAGTGTGGCCCAGCGCATTGAGGCAACTGCTGGGTGAGTGCTGGTTTATATTAACGTTTTCAGTTAAATTCAGTTTCGATTTGAAAAATATATAGGCTGACTAGAAGATTAGACAAAACATGGTTTTATGATGCTACTTAAAATCTTTTCTCTTTATGCTTCAGCAGTTTTATTTTAGATACTAATTGTGAGCTTAAAAGTTTCGCCTTTTGGTTTGTTAGTGTGGTGAGATTATTTGTTTGATGCCTTAAAATTTGATATTTTGGAGCATAATACATATGATTTTTTGAGACTTTGTTTCATCTCTCCTTTTCCTTGTTTTCTTATCTTGCTGCAATGCTGCATATCTACAATATCGTATACTAGAAAAAGAAATAATTTCGTTCTGTTTCACAGAGACAGTTTTGTTGCTTCAAAATGATTCAATTATTTTATTTTTGTAAAATATCTTAAGAGATTTGACAAAGTAAATCCTTTGTTACTCTATGTTTGTCAATGGCATGAAAATTTGGCAAACATTATTGTATCAGGAGTGTAGTTTAGATTGAGGTGTTTCTTTTTTTATATGGATATCGTGAATCTGAATTTCAGCGATATTTTTGTTGTGCTTAAAAGCAAATTAGTTCCTCATCGTGATTGTTGTTCTACAATCTTGAACCAATTTCGAATTTTTCAAGTCTACCTCTCCCGTGCTGTCTAGAGATGGAAATTTAAAACTTATTGAATTACATTTAACCTTTAGCATTTAGAAAACACAGTCAAATGCTCTTTTAGGCCAGTGATAGTGTTTGATGTTATATTTGGAATTTTATCCGCGTCACCTTTATTTCCTGGCTATTTGGGCTTCCTGAGCTGCAATGCTTCATCCCTTACAGTTTGGCTGATGCCATGTATTTTGTAGAAAATGTGGTTTCATCTATTAATGTACATTTTGATTTGAAAGCAGATACCTTGGTGGAGCCTTTGATGTCGAGTCTCTTGTTGAGAATTTACTTGGACAGCTTGCTGGGAATCAGGCAATTTTGGTTAATGTTTATGACATAACCAACTCTTCTGACCTTTTAATCATGTATGGTAACCAGAATCAAGATGGTGACATGTCTCTTTTGCAAGAAAGCAAGCTTGATTTTGGAGATCCATTCAGAAGGCATCTGATGACATGCAGGTAAGTGTATCTAATCACTGATCATGATTTCCTAAGATAAATGGAAGTTTGAGTTTCCAGCATACAGATGCTTATAATCTGAAATTGGAGCAGGTACCACGAGAAGGCGCCCACTTCATGGACTGCTCTCACGACAACTTTCTTATTCTTTGTGATTGGTTTGTTAGTGGGTTACATCTTGTATGGTGCAGCAATTCATATTGTAAAGGTCGAGGATGATTTCCATGAAATGCAAGAGTTGAAAGTTCGGGCAGAAGCTGCTGATGTTGCTAAATCTCAGGTATTCTTACCAGCATTCCTGTAAAAGAATAACTGAACCCCCCCTTGTTTTCTGGCTGTATCTTCTTACCTGAGCATTACCGTGTTCTTGATGCCAGTTTCTAGCTACTGTATCTCATGAAATCAGAACACCAATGAATGGCATCCTTGGTATGCAAGATCTGTCCTTTTCTTTTCTGGAATATAAAAAATGTTATAGGTTCTTGTCTTTTCATTTTCAGTGGTATGGTCTGTGCACAATTGCAGGAATGCTTGCTTTGCTACTGGATACAGATTTAAGTTCAACCCAGAGGGACTATGCTCAAACTGCTCAAGTATGTGGAAAGGCACTGATAGCTTTGATAAATGAGGTGCTTGACCGGGCAAAAATTGAAGCTGGAAAGCTAGAGCTGGAAGCTGTCCCATTCCATATTCGATCCATAGTAGATGATGTCCTCTCTTTGTTTTCTGAGAAGTCTAGAAACAAAGGCATTGAGGTAAGCCCCAGGGAAACACAATAAGGGCAAGTCAATATGTTCATATCTTTTCTTGCTGGGTGAAATGAATTCTCTTAAAGGGGCAAAGAACTTGTTTCATTCTCTCCTTGGGTTGAAATGTCACGTCTGGTTTTTGGAGTTTGTAAGACAAACTGCCAGTTACTCATCTATGTTTAATCTGACATTTTTTTCTTCTTTCTTTTCTTCTTTGCCTTGGACTCATGACATCAATGGGGTGGTGGCATTCCGGATGTGTTATCTCATTATAAAAAATGCCTGAAACCCGGGTGTGTAATCAATTGTGGAAGTACAGCTGGCAGTGTTTGTTTCTGATAAAGTTCCAGAAATTGTTGTCGGTGATCCTGGGAGATTCAGACAGATTATCACAAATCTGGTGGGGAACTCTGTTAAGGTTAGTGTATTTCTTGAATTTTGTTATACAGTTCAGCCTACTAGAATGCATCTGTATGATTTCTTGCTGGTTCATTTATCAATTAACCAATTCTAGTGGTAGGGGTTTGTCTTAACACAAATATCGTGTTTAACTATGCGGTTTATGATTAATCCAATAATGATTTTTTTCACCATTAACTTCATTGCCTTCTTTAGAATTCTACCTCCTGTTATAATTGACATTTAATTATGTTTGGCAGTTCACTGAAAGAGGACATACATTTGTTAAAGTTCATCTATATGAACATACCAAGACCACCACAGATACAAAAACAGACACTTGTTTAATTGGTGGGTGCAATGAAAGTGTGCTTATACCAGGATCCCAGAAGTTCAAAACCTTAAGTGGTTGTGAAGCAGCAGATGATCAGAACAGTTGGGATGTCTTCAAGCATTTTTCTGATGAAGATTTCCAGTTTGATGCCTCGATAAATGTAATGACCAGCGATGAAGCTTCTGAAGATGTTACATTGATGGTATGTGTGGAGGATACAGGAACTGGCATTCCCTTGGAAGCTCAGAGTCGTGTTTTCATGCCCTTTGTGCAGGCAGACAGTTCGACTTCAAGACATTTTGGAGGAACTGGAATTGGATTGAGTATAAGTAAATGCCTGGTTGAGCTCATGGGTGGTCAAATAAGCTTTATTAGCCGACCTGAGATCGGAAGCACATTTTCATTCACAGCTGTTTTTGGCACGTGCAAGAAAAATTTATTCACCAAAATGGAAAAACGCAATGCTGAAGATTTGCCTTCTGGCTTTAGAGGATTGAAAGCATTAGTTGTTGATGGAAAACCAGTTAGGGCTACTGTAACCAGATACCATTTGAAGAGGCTTGGTATCCTAGCTGAAGTTGTGAGTAGCCTCAAGGTGGCTGCTGGTAGCTGTGGGAAAAATGGTTCTCTAACATCTGGGTAAGTTAATTTGGCTGGCTTTGTCCCTAATCATTTTAACTAAATTAACAAATTTGAAGGCTCTAATGAAATAGCAACATATGTGAATCTTCTGCCCATCACTGATGTCTATGGTTTGCCTTTTGGTTCAAATTTAATGAAAAAAATATGCTAATCATTCCACTTAGAAATGACTTGTTTTCACATCATTTGCCACTTTGATGCACATCATCTGCCCGAGATTTAGATTGAAGCGTGTTTATCATATAGAATTCATATCAGGGACATTGTTGGGAGTGCTTGGTTGTCATTGAATTTTTGCAGTGCCAGGATAACTACTAAAGCTTTATGGCACCGAGTTGTTTGGTGGGGATGGTTGATGGATTTTTCTCTCTCCTTGTCCTTGACAGTTTTGGCCTAACTGTCGAGACTGAGTCCAATGTTTACAAAAATAATTTCAGAGTAACTACGTTTAATCCTTACATCAAGTGCAACAGGGTTTTTATGTGAATGAGCATGTTAAAAGTATAAAATCCAATATTTGTCCTTCACTTAAAAATGTAAGCTTTTTTTAATATAAAAATAATTGTAATCTAAGCTTTTGGGATTAATTTTCATTGATAGGGTAATCAAAGAAAATCACTCTCATGGAGTGTCTCCTAAGTTCTTTGGAGTGCACTTCTATTGTGCGAGCACTTGTAGTTTTTGCTGACATAGAAATCATAAAAGAATTGACCTTAATCAGAAACTTAACAAATATAATTGTCATAAAATATAACACATGAAGCAGCCAATAAAAATAGATCATTGATAGAGCTCCTACATTTACATTTTGTTAAAAATTTGAAATTCCATGCTGGCATAACCTGTTTGTTTCAAATGGCAGAAGCAAAATCCAGCCAGATATAATTTTAGTCGAGAAGGATACATGGATTTCTGGGGAGGATGGTGTTTCAAATGTATGGAAACTGGACTGGAAACAAAACGGGCATGCTTTCAAGTTTCCTAAGATGATCCTTCTTGCTACCAATATCACCAATTCTGAATTTGATAAAGCAAAGGCAGCTGGTTTTGCTGATACTGTGATCATGAAACCTTTGAGAGCAAGTATGGTGGCTGCATGTCTTTTTCAGGTGCTGGGCGTGGGAAAGAAGAGATCACAGGGGAAAGGCATGCTGAATGGGCCTTCTTTCCTCCAGAGCCTTCTCTGTGGAAAGAAAATTCTGGTGGTTGATGACAATAGGGTAAATCGCAGAGTTGCTGCTGGTGCATTAAAGAAGTTTGGAGCTGGTGTCGAGTGTGCTGACAGTGGTAAAGAAGCACTGAGATTGCTTCAACTACCGCACACTTTTGATGCATGCTTCATGGATATTCAAATGCCAGAAATGGACGGGTATGACTTTGAGATTTTGTTTCATGATTTTGGATTGCAATGGCCTTCATTTTTCAGCTCCTCTTCCTTGGCTGGTTATAGAATGAAATTATTTTTGTCTGTTGCCCCCTTCTCTTAAAAAGCTAAACTGGTCAATGTCTTTGATTACCTCTCTTTTTTCTTTCTATTTTCCTTTTCTGTTAACGAGCCTTTTTGGCATCATATAACAATATTGCATAAGAAATTTTAATTCATAAATGGAGACATTATTAGGTCATGTGTGTTGTCAGTTTCTCTAATTTGCTGTTTGCAAGAAGCAATGTAATTTTTTTGGATAAAAGTAGCCACGCTTGTGCCAGTCATATTTGGGCAACCAGGGCTTGGGATCAGAGCAGTAGTTGGAATGGAAGGGACTTTGGTCCTTGTGTCTTGAGATCCAAATTGCCTGGTTCTTGTAACATTTCATCTGATTAAAAAGTAATTAGGCTCCATTATTTGTTCAAAAAGTTTAAAGAGCAAATTTCATGCTCCCATAAGTTTCAAACCTTGGAGGATACACAAATTGGTACTTTGCATACTTTACAGATTTGATTGCATGGCATCAGGAACTAAGCAAGTGCTTTTGGCATGCTTTGCATGGCGTTTACTTTCCAAGTACCATTTACATGGGTTTTCTCCTCCAGGTTTGAGGCAACTCGTCGTATCAGGCAGATGGAGACCCAGGCAAATGAGCAGATCAATTGTGAATCCATGGTAGAAGAAGGAACAGCTAAAAAGGGCCAGTGGCATATTCCAATATTAGCCATGACAGCTGATGTGATCCACGCCACACATGATGAGTGCTTGAAATGCGGGATGGATGGATATGTCTCAAAACCTTTTGAGGAAGAAAATCTCTATCAGGCAGTTGCCAAGTTCTTTGATAGCAAAACCACTTTAAAGTCATAGGATTCCCCATGTCTCGCGAATTGGAGAGTTTATTTGGTTGATCTGAACCAGCAATTTTGAATCACATGCTGGTGCACTTGGTCTTAAGTGGGTAATGGATGTTGGTTTCCATGGATTTTTGATGATTCATAATCGAAAATAGTTACAGGTTCGGGCAATTATTTCAAATCAACTTCAATTTAACTTGACTAGATGCTGAGCACATGTATACTACTAAAGAAGCCTCCGTCTCCACTTGTATGTATAGATCCTTGGGAGGGGCAGGAGCAAAAGTTGTAAATCTTATTTTCCTTTTCCTTTTTTTTGTTGCTGAGGAGTCTTCACCCTTGATTTGTATTCTTACCTGTTCGGCAAGACTTATTGACTAGACATTGCATTGTCCTAGAAAGGTAATTGAGAGTGAAACCATCTGCATCATTGCATTTGCATCGTCTTTGGATAATTGATGGCCTTATGTCTTGACGGAGAAAACCATGTTATCGAAATTTATGCTCAACGAAACCCTTTCTGTCAACCGCAACTTCCAGGCTAGTTGCTAAAGTGCCATGTTTTAGTACCCTCCACCGGTGGTTTCTGTTGAAAAATTGAAATTCGACACAAATAATTATTGTTCAAATCAATAATGGTTACTATGTCAAAACCTAGAAAAACAATCATTGTTCAAGGGAGTGATAATTTATGCTATATCTTGTAGAAACTTGAGAACCACGACAACCTTAATTTGATTAATTTTTGTTTAAGAAATCTAGGGTAGAATTGCATAAGGTTATTATCATTTCTTAGTTTTATTTATAGAAAAAAATTGAATCTTTACAAGAATAGAAATTCTAGTCTATTACAAATTCTAATCTAATTAGAAAATTATAGATTCTTAGTCTAATTAGGAAATTGAAAATAACTAAAGAACTTGATCAACACTTGATCTTATTAAATATAAATTAAAATACTAATAGTCTTCTAACTTAAATCCAGTTGCAGTCTTGGAATCAAAATCTTCAACATTCCTCCTTAGTTTCAAGGGCTGCAAGGCTGCACATTTCTACCTTCTCTCTTAAGTCTTCAAACCTTTCTTTAGTTAGGGATTTAGTGAATAAATCAGCTAATTGTTCCTTAGTAGGTCAGTACTCTTAAAGAATAATATAAATCATATTCTGGAATCTCATTTAATAGATTAAGTTTTTAGGTGAGATGGTTCCTCGACATGGTATCAGAGCCTTGTTGACTGAATGGTCACGAGTTCGAATCTCACCATAACCATTCTATTTGATAAAAATTAAGCACAAAGTAATGTGGGTCTGTGCAAGTTTCAAGCCCAAAGGACTTTCATTTGAGAGTTGTGTTAAAGAATAATATAAATCATATATGGAACTTTATTGAATAGTTTAAGCTTTTAGGTGAGATGATTATTTAACAAGTACTTCATTTCTATCTCTCCTTCTTGTTGAAACTGCCTTATTGCATGAAATTTGATTTTTATGTGTTTGGTTTTGTTATGAAAAACAAAATTCTTAGATATTGCAATTATAGCCATGTTGTCACACAATAATTCTGTAGGTTCAATTCGTTCGAAGCTTAATTCCCCCAATATTTTCCTCAGCCAAATTGATTGGTTTGTTGCTACATATGCAACTATGTATTCTGCTTTTGTAGTGGAGTGAGCCACCATTGTCTGCTTCTTTGAGTTCCAGCTAAACATTGTTCCTCCTATTGAGAAACAGAATCCTGAAGTGCTCATAATCTCTTCATCACTCTTTGCCTAATCACTATATAAAAATCTAATTAGATTAGTAGTATTTGTTTTAACATACCACATTCCAGTATCTCTTTCAAATATCGTAGGACTCTTTTAATATAATAGCAACAAAATGAATTTGGCTTGGACTTTGCATGAATCTTAATAGATAATTGACAATTAACACTATGTTTAGATGTGTAGTAGTTAAGTATAGTAAACTTCCAATCAAACTCCTGTGAACTCTTCCATCAGCTTGAGTTGCACCATCATTCTTTGTCAATTTCTATCCTATTACCATAATGTGCTGACAGGTATGCAATTTTCCATTGCAAACTTACTCAGTAGCTTCATGGTGAAGCTCTTTTGACATAAAAATCTCCTTGTTTTGATTGTGTTATTTCCATACCATGGAAATATGACAGGCACCCAAGTCTATTCATTTTGAACTTGTTCTTCATATTTATTTTAAATTCCTTTACTAGCATCTCTTGATTTCCTATGATCAATAAATCATTTACATATACTGATACAATTAAGATATGTTTAACAACCCTTTTCACATACAAGGTAGGTTCTTTCATGCTTCTTTCGAACTCCAAACTTAAAAGATGTTCATCCAATTGATTGTATTAGGTTTTAGGAGCCTGTTTCAGACCATACAAAGCTTTCTTTAGAGGATACACTTTGTTAGTTATGATATCTTCTTTGAATCCTTCATGTTGTTCAATATATATTTCTTTAATGAGTGTTCCAATTAAGAATGCAGACTTAACATCTAATTGCCACACAAGCCAGCTTGTTTGTGCTGCAAAAATCAACAATAATTTTATAGTATCTAACCTTGATACTGGAGCAAATATATCATTATAATTGATACCTGGTTCTTAAGAGTAGCCTTTGACCTTGCTTTGTGTTTGTTTATGCTTCCGTCTGCATTTAACTTTGTTTTAAAAATCCATTTTATCCCATGACATTCTTGTGAGCATGCCTATCAACAAGCCTTCATGTCTCATTCTTTTCAATAATCATCAGCTCCTCCTTCATTGTTGCCATCCATACATGTGAATTTATGGCTTTTTCCACATCAATTGGGCTTGTTTAAACAAAAATTGTACCTGTTGTAGACATCACTTAAAGACCTTGTCCTCCTTATAGGTATGTTATCAAGATCATCATCTTCAGGAATCTCAAGTTCATATTGAATTTCATGCTCTGGTTTTTCAATCATTGAAGCATCCCAATTCCATATACTGTATTTTGCAACTTTCACATCTCTAGCAATTATAGTTTTATTAGTTTTTAAATCATAAACTTGTAGCCGTCAGACTTAGTGCTATATCCAATCAAAATCCCTACCTTAGCCTTTTGATCAAGTTTCTTCCTTTTAATGTCAGGTTGCAGGACATAACAAGGATTGTCAAAGATTCTTAAATGCTCAATATTAGGTTTGAAACCATACCAATATTCAAAAGGTGTTCCCCCCCTAATATTTTGGTCACCATTCTATTTAAAAGATAGGCTAAAGTGCTTACTATCTTTGCCCAGAACTTCAGAGGTAGCTTCTTCTCATATAGTAGGTATCTTATCATCTCTATCAAGGTTCGATTCATTTTTTCATTGATTCCATTCTGCTGTGGGGTGTAAGGGATTGTTAATTGGTGTTTAATTCCTTCTTTTATTAGGAATTCTTCAAGTTTTTGAGAGGTAAATTCCCCTCCATTGTTAGACCTTAACATCTTTAGTTTGCTATTTATTTCCCTTTTAACTGCAACCTTGAATCTTAAGAGCACATCAACCACTTCACTTTTGGTTTTAAAAAAATTAACCCAACAAAATTTGCTATCATCATCAATAAATAATAATAATAATAATTATCACCATTCAAAGATTCATTATGCGTTGGGCCACATACATCCGTGTGTATTAGCTGAAGTCTTGATGTAGTTTTAAATGCGTTATTAGTAAAAGCACTCTTTATTTGCTTTTCCAATTGACATACTTCACATACATCACCACCGTAATATCCCACATCAGTAGGTGAGGGAGTGGTAGTTGGCCTTATTAAGAGTGTTGGTTGCCAACTTATTATATGTGTTTTGGGGCGTCAGGCTCTGAAATGGGCTCGCGTCACTAGGAACAAAACTGTGAGGGCGGTAAGGCCCAAAATGGACAATATATGACAGGTTGGGCCAGGCTGTTACATTTGGTATCAGAGCCGACCTCACTGGTTGTCCGGTTGTGCCGACAGGGTCGTCAAGCTCCTTAAGGGGGTGGATTGTAATATCCCACATTGGAGGGTGAGGGAGTGGTAGCTGGGCTTATTAAGAGTGCTGGTTGCCAATTTATTATACGTGTTTTGGAGTGTCAGGCTCAGAAATGGGCTCGTGTCACCAGGAACAAAACCGTGAGGGCGGTAAGGCCCAAAGCGGACAATATATGGCAAGTTAGGCCAGGTTGTTACAACCATGTTCTTGTATTTCTGGTAATCCTAAGGCTATTCACAGCTCAACCATTCTTTTTAAGGTTGTATAATTGGTCCCGACCTTTTATGTCAAAGTGTAAAATTTGTACTGGCATTAGTACTCATGCTCATATATGCTTCTTTCCAATCAAGATTAAAGCTTCGGTTCATAATCTTGGTTGAGAGTAGTAAAGTACCTTGACAATCTCTAATTTTTAAGGTTGTATAATTGAAATGTCCCAACCTTTTATGTCAAAGTGTAGAATTTGTACTGGCATTAGTGTTCATGCTCATATATGCTTCTTTCCAATCAAGATTAAAGCTTTGGTTCATGATCTTGGTTGAGAGCAGTAAAGTACCTTGACAATCTCTAATTTTGCATGTCTTTGTTAAAGGACAATGAATAATCATCTTCAAGTAATTGCTCCACTCTTACAAGATTTTGCTTAATTTTAGACACATATAACACATTGTTTAGAGTTTTTGTACCTGCCATAATTTCTACTTCAATGTCTCTTTTGCCTTCTACTTCGACAAATTTTCTATTTGCAATTTTTACCTTGGACATGTGGTTTGTATCGAAGTCTTTGAATATGTTTATATTTGTAGACATATGATTTGTATATCCACTATCTATAAGCCAAGTTAAAGTTTTTACCTCAGTTATGTTACATTCTTGTTCTACCATAACCATGAATAATTGTTCTTTTTTGACTTCTAAAACTTCAGCAACATAAACTTGATTTGCTGCTCTTTGGTTTTTGTAAATTTTTTGGATATGCCTAAATTATTTGCAATTTCTATATTGTATATTCTTGAGCCAACACCATGATTTAAGATGATTGGTTTTCTAGCAATATTTGCAGGCAAATAAGTTTTCTTTCTTTTCCTTTCCTTTCAAGTTGAAATTGTTTTGGTTTTGTTGCCGGTTTTTTCCAGTTTTACTTTTTCCTTCGTGGCTTCCTTTGTAAAAAAACTTTGGTTGAATTTTTCCTTTAAACCTGCCATAAATGCTTCTTCATTTGTTCCTTCCTGCCTATAAATCTGTCTTTGTTCCACTGTTTGCAATGCATTCACTAATTCCTAAATATTCATATCTGCAAAATCTTTTGAATCTTCTAAATAACAAATCTTGTGTTCAAATTTTTATGGTAAACTCACCAGCACCTTTTTTACTATACTTGAATCTTGAAAGTCTTCCCCTAGGAATCTCATTTGATTCACTAGTTTTGAGATATTGGAAGAAGATTCTTTGATAATTTTATTTTCCTTCATCTTCAACCCTTCAAATTGACTTCTTAAATTTAATACTTTCATCCTCCTTGATTTTTTCATCATCTTGGAATTCTACCTTCAACTTGTCCCAAGCTTCTTTAGCAAATTTGCACGCCATAATTCAATCCTTTCACTCTTTCTTCATTGAAGAATTTTATTTGTGCAATTGTAAGGTTATTTCCAAGAGGGTTCAGATATTTGTTATTTTCTACCATCTCCCACAAATCAAATGCCTTGAGATATGTTTCCATCTTCACAGCCTAAATGCCAAAGTTTTGTCCAATAAGTACTAGTGTTTTGGCCGGAAAAAATGCAAAATCCATGGAGAATTAATTTTCTAAATCTATTGTATTTCACTCACTTTCCCTTCAAGGCAAAAGTTTTGAAAAATTTCACATTTAATTCTCTTGTGTTTCACTCAATCCCTTCAAAGATCGAATTCTTGTTTTGATATCAATTGTTGGAAAAATTAAAATTGAAGACAAACAATTACTATTCAAATCAATAACTGTTACTGTGTCAAAATCCAGAAAAACAATCATTGTTCAGATTAGTGATAATTTCTGCTATATTTTGTAGAAACATGAGAACTACGACAACCTCAATTTGATTAATTGTTGTTTAAGAAATCTAGAACAGAATTGAATAAGGTAATTCTAATCTAATTAGAAAATTATAGATTTTTAGTCTAATTAGGAAATTGAAAATAATTAAATAACTTGATCAACACTTGATCTTATTAAACATAAATTAAAATGCTAATAATCTTTTAACTTCAATCATGTTACAGTCTTGAATCGAAGTCTTCAATCTTCAACAGTTTCTGCTTGGAAACATTGAAATTTATATACATTTTTCTAACGTGCAATTGAGGAGTTACTGTTGAAAGCGCGTACGCAGCTGCGGAATTGGAGCTGACTATTAGAAGTTGATCGGTCCGGTCGATTTGTCAAAACCACTACTCGCCGCAATGTTGACGGAGTTCGGTGTACGTAAGGTGCAGTATGAAGACAAGACCTTCCTAGTAACAGTAGTCCAGAAGGATCACTTTCACATATGCGGTGGTGGATCGAAGTGATTCGTGAGAGGTAAGAGTTTCCGGCCACGCCAGCCCAGCTCCTCAGAGCTGTCACCATTGTTAAAGTCACATGCTCTCAGCCTTTTCTTCTTTCTTTCTATCATAGCATTAACAGTACTTCCTTGATTTCAATACAATTACTGAAATCTAAAAGAATATTTATGTATCGGAAGGGCACTGAGTAAAGTCGGCCTTCTTGCTGTCACATAATTGTTTTTAAAGAAAATTATTATTGATTATTTTTGTTTTATTTAATGGGTAAACTTGAAAATTCGCTTATTTAAATAATTATATATTTATTTCATAAAGAGGAAAACAAAAGTTACTACTAGATATCTATGCATACGATGTCCTTGCCCGACTTTTAGCTCCCTAGCCCTCACCACCTTAAGGCGTAGATCACAAAAGTTACTACTTGATATCTACGTATAATTTTAATATAATATAATATATGCATATCTTGATACTGACATACATGCATATATTAACTATTTTGCTTTTTATTTATTAATAAATAATAGTAAATAATAAATGCTCGAAATCCAATAGATTAGAAATATCTATTATTTGTGATTTTAATAGAAAAGGATCACCATCACTTTGCAGTAAAAAGAAGCAATAATAATAATAATAAATTATTTCATTTCACCTACGATTTATTTCATAGGAATATCTGTGATGTTTTCAATAAAAAAAGCACGTTTTACGAATCATCGTGTCTAGATAAATGTGTGAGTTGCGTAAGCACAGTGACATGCCCAGCTAATCGAGGGGGTAGCTGGATTTTAATTATGAAAGAGGCTATTGAGTGTTGACACAACCCTTTTTTTTGCACATGGAATGCTCAAGGTGCCTCCTCCGTATTCTAATCAATATAATTAATTATATTTATTATAGCTGTAATTAATTACATTTATTATAAGCCGCATCGACCCCTCACAGATTTCAGCCATGTAGCAGCCCAATTCCTTAATATAGCCACACCTTTTAATTAATTTTAAAATAGAGATGAAAAGGTCAAATTACATAATAACCCCCACCATGGATTTTTGGCAGAGAAAAATTAGATTGTGAGAACCCATTGAAGCGAACCCTTCATTACAGTCATCATCTACACACAGCCTAGCCAATGCTAACCACTGATCCAGTGATGAACGCTCGTTCATCTTGTAGTTTGTCTTTAAAAATATATATTTTTTATTTTTTAAAATATTAATTATGAGGTAGTTGTCGTCTCCTTACAAGTTTAGTTCGTAAGCAGTGTGAATAATAATCCGGCGCACGTGCAAAGGGGGAGGGGGACAGTGCCAGGAAAAAAAGAGTTGGGGTGGTGGCGTGCATTTTTTTTTTTAAAAAAAAAACTAAAATAATTAATTAAATCTTTTTTTAATTTCTGGGCCATTAATGTAGTTAATATAAAAAATAAAAAAAAGGATGCGATAATAGATAGATAGGGTGTGCCGATAGCAATTCCATTCAATTAGATGTTGGTTTTAGCATTTGTCAGCCTTCCCAGAACAGTATTTGATAGCATTAAAATAGCCCGTTCATGAAGCCATGCCCCCAGGGCCTCGAACTTTCCATTTTGGTAGTTATAATTCAAAAAGAACAAAACAGAGACAGATCGATAATAAGTAGACGACAATCAGGTAAGGAAATGGAGGCTGCAGATTTGAAAGTTTTCATCAAAGAATCAAGCCTTGCAAATCCTGAAACAAGCTACTGGATATCAAAACCCAGTTACCTTCTAAAAATAGCTTTTAATTTGCTTCCAAACCAGGAACAGAGTAGCGGAGGCTCGAGAACCAGAAACCAAGCACCGACCCGTAAAGACTG
This sequence comes from Salix dunnii, assembly GCA_015731905.1. Classification (NCBI taxonomy): domain Eukaryota; kingdom Viridiplantae; phylum Streptophyta; class Magnoliopsida; order Malpighiales; family Salicaceae; genus Salix; species Salix dunnii. The sequence continues at coordinate 5,246,478 of CM027668.1, read as the reverse complement.
AAGAACAAACCAGGAAGTGGACATGGAAGGAGCTGGGATGACAGCTGAGGGAGAGTTTCTGAAAATGGAAGGATGATAATTTATATCAGGAAATGCTACTGCCTATTGATATGCCATTCAAAATCCGTTGTATTTTCAATTGAAGCCAAAGAAGGAAAAACATTTATGAAATTTCGGTTCTATATTTTTTCAACTTTCCATGTATTTTACGGACTTTTTATTATTTATTTTACTCTTGTTTTAATTGTCTTATACTATACTTTTAACTTAAATTATTAATATATAATTAACTAAAAAAATTGTCAGAAAAATATTTTTGATAGTCCTGATGGGAATTTTTTTAAAGAGTTTATTTTTAATATCAAAATAATATAGTTTGTTTTTTTTAAAAAAAAAACAGTATTAATAAAAAAAAAGGGGGGGGGGGGGACGGGATTGCGTTTTTCTCCAAATTTGGAAAGCTCTTCATGAGATATGAAATATTTAGGGGAAGGAATTAAAATACTTAAAGCTAGAATAGAGCCAGACGAGGCTGGACCCACTCACCTATCGAGGTCCCACACGCCTGTGCCAGCTGTAATCCTCATCTATCAAATGAGGAAAAAAATCCCAAACATAAAATCCGTGGAGTATTCAGTCCAAAATACACACAGGAAAACCCGCCACCCTTTACTTCACAGCAACAGACAGAAAAAAGGTTTCATCTTTTTTTAAACTCATACTTTTCTCGCCACTCTCCTCCATCTCCGCCGTTTTCTCTGCCAAAATTCCCTCTCCCTGCAAATAAAACGTAAATAAATAAAATATCTTTCTTTCATCTGCCTCCATAAATCATAGCAGACTTGCCCACTCTCTCTTAAAAAAATTCTCTCTGAAACGCCATATGGGTGTTTGTCTTTTCACCAATTTCTCGCTCTTTCTTTCCCTCCTACTATGTCTAGCCAATTCTCAGCAAAATGACGACGCAGCAGCCATGATGAAACTGAGAGACAGCCTTGGCAACCCATCTACTCTCGGCTGGTCTGGCTCTGACCCATGTAAATGGCTCCACGTGGATTGCTTAAATGACCGGGTCACTCGGATCCAAATAGGCAATCAGAACTTACAGGGTACTCTTCCCCCAGAACTCAAAAACCTGACTCAGTTAATTAAGTTCGAGGTCATGAACAACCAGTTGACCGGTGCATTACCGAGTTTATCAGGTTTAAGCTCTCTCCAAGTCCTCTTTTTACATAACAACTCTCTCTCTTCAATTCCTCCTGATTTTTTCTCCGGAATGACGTCCTTAACCAGCGCCTACTTGGATTACAATCCTTTTGATTCATGGGAGATACCGGAAAGTCTCAAAGATGCCGGTGCTTTGAGGGAGTTCTCGGCGAATGGTGCTAATGTAACTGGCAAAATCCCTGAATTTTTTAATAGCATTGTGTTTCCTAGCATGGAAAGTTTGCATTTAGCTTTTAATTATTTAGAGGGTGGATTGCCCCTCAGTTTTTCTGGGTCTACTATACAATCTTTATGGCTTAATGGCCAAAAGAGTAATTCAAGGCTAAATGGTACTATTTCTATCCTGCAAAACATGACTTTATTGAATGAAATTTGGCTCCAAGGAAATCATTTTACGGGTCCTTTGCCTGATTTTTCTGGGATGGCTTCATTGAAAGTTTTGAATTTAAGGGATAATAGCTTGACGGGTGTTGTTCCGCCATCATTGCTGAGCATTTCTACACTCAGTGTTGTCAATTTCACTAATAATAAGCTCCAGGGACCGATGCCCAGTTTTGCAAAGACAGTTTCCGTGGATATGATTTCTGGGACTAATAATTTTTGTTTGGATAATCCTGGTGTTGCTTGTGATGCTACTGTTAATGTTTTGTTGTCGGTTGCAAAAAATTTTGGATACCCTGCTAGTCTTGCTGACTTTTGGAAAGGAAATGATCCTTGCACATCAACCCAAGCCTGGAAAGGAATTAGTTGTGCTGGAGGGGATATTTTGGTGATTAACTTGAAGAAAGCAGGACTTAGTGGTACCATATCTGCAAACTTTTCTTCGATTCCGAGACTGCAGAAATTGATTCTTTCTGATAACATGCTTACCGGTACGATACCAGATGAGCTTACAAGTTTGTCTAATCTTACTTTATTAGATGTTTCGAATAATAAACTCTCTGGTCAAATACCCAAGTTTAGAAGTAATGTGCAAGTGGAATATGGTGGAAATCCTGATATTGGGAAGAGTAACACTAGCAATGCCCTCCCTGGTGCTCCTGGAGGTACACCTTCTGGTACAGGTGGTGGTTCAGATGATAGTGTAAAAAAGAACTCATCTAGTGGAAAGATTGTGGGTTCTGTGATTGGTGTTGTTGGTGTTTTATGTGTGGCTGGGTTAGGTGTATTCTTTTATAGCAGGAAACAAAAGCGATCTAGTAAGGTTCAGAGTCCAAATATGATGATTATTCACCCTCGCTGCTCATCGGATCAGGATGCGGTGAAAATCACTGTTGCTGGATCAAGTACAAATAGTGGAGTTGAGAGCTTTACTGATAGTGTTGGAGCCAGTGACATTCATGTGGTCAAGACTGAGAATATGGTAATCTCAATTCAAGTTTTAAGGAATGTTACGAATAATTTTAGTGAGGAAAATATACTGGGAAGAGGTGGATTTGGGACTGTATACAAGGGGGAGTTGCATGATGGAACAAAAATTGCAGTGAAGAGGATGGAGTCAGGAGTGGTTAGCGAGAAGGGTTTAGCAGAGTTCATGTCTGAGATTGCAGTGCTTACTAAGGTTCGACACCGCCATCTAGTCAACCTTCTAGGATATTGCTTGGATGGAAATGAGAGGCTCCTTGTCTATGAATATATGCCTCGGGGGACTCTTAGCAGTCATCTTTTTAGTTGGAAGGAGGAGGGTGTCAAACCACTCGACTGGACTAGAAGATTAACTATTGGCTTGGATGTTGCAAGGGGCGTTGAATACCTACATGGGCTAGCACATCAAAGTTTTATTCACAGGGATCTCAAGCCTTCCAATATTCTTCTGGGAGATGATATGCGGGCCAAAGTGGCTGATTTTGGATTGGTTCGTCTTGCTCCAGAAGGGAAAGCTTCAATTGAAACGAAACTAGCTGGAACTTTTGGATATCTTGCTCCTGAATATGCAGGTAACTAAGTTTTCAACTACCATACTTTGCATGCCTAGAGTTATTTTGTTCTTTTATTGTAGAGTAACCAATAAAAGAAATAGACAAACATTAGGTTGTGAAGAAAGCACAGCTGCACAAATAAAAAGGCATGAAAAGGACAGGGGAGGAAGCAGCAAATAATTGCGATTGAGTTTGGATCTTTTCTCTCTTGCTATTTGTAGGATTTTCTATTTGAAAATTCCTTTCCATGTAGGCTTTTAATGGCTAAAACATTGCAGAACCAACACCAGAGTTTTCTCTGTCAATGGACCATGTTATTAAGATAACAAGAAAACAGATCAATAAATTAAATAAACCTGGTGTGAAAATGATAATGATCTTTCACTTTTGTTTGCATGCTTATGAGAATAGTTAGCATGACTGCTTTCGCTGAGATGGATGGTTCAATTTGCTTTATTGTATTTATTTGGCACACTGAACTGGAACATATTAATTATCTTATACTGTCAGTTGGTGTTTCCTTTTTATTTTATTTTCTTGGTTCTCAATTCAAGTGGGTAACAAGTATCTAAATAAATTTCTTGCATTTCAAATGATGAATGTTCCAAGTCTTCTTTGTTTAGGCTTCTCGGCATGCTAAAGGAATTTTGTATCTTTTGTTCAATAAAAATCAGTCAGGAACTGAACCTGAAATTTTCTGGATGTCTTGGCAGTGACTGGTCGAGTGACTACCAAGGTTGATGTGTTTAGCTTTGGAGTCATATTAATGGAGATGATCACAGGAAGAAAGGCACTAGATGTAACCCAGCCTGAGGACAGCTTGCATCTTGTTACTTGGTTCCGCAGGATGCACATCAACAAAGACGCATTCCGCATGGCCATTGACCCAACCATCAATCTTGATGAGGAAACCCTTGGTAGCATTAGCACAGTTGCTGATTTAGCTGGCCATTGCACTGTAAGGGAGCCCTACCAGAGGCCAGACATGGGTCACGTGGTTAATGTCCTGTCATCTCTTGTTGAGATTTGGAAACCAGCAGAACCAGATTCTGATGATATGTATGGAATTGATTTTGAGATGCCTTTGCCTGAAGTTCTCCTGAAGTGGCAGGCATTTGACGGAAACAGCTCTTCATTTCTTCCCAGTGGGGATAATACCCAGACTAGTATACCTACTCGGCCTTCTGGCTTTGCAGAATCATTTACATCAGCAGATGGACGGTAGAAAAGGAAGGTAAAGGAAGTCACGTGCCTAACGATATCAGTCTGTAAGCTGGCGGTTGCGGTAGGAGTGGCTCTCTTTGAATGCCTAGCCTGTGATTTCTACTACTCCACCCCTTTGGCTTTGTAGTTGATATTATTCCGGTGCTTTTTTGGTTGTAGGAAATGCAGATATATATTTGAGAGTGTTATTTGGTCGTCGTTTCTTCTTCTTCTTCAAGTTTCATTGTGATCTGACACCAATGATCATCAACCCCTTTTTGTTCAAAGTGTTTCCCAGCAACATAATTTTTATGTAATCAGCAGTAGTTAAGATCCCATTCTGTAGAGGAAACGGTGGCAATTCTATTTATTACATGTCATTATTTGTGACCATTATCGCTTTCCATTGGCCGATCATTCGAAGATGGAGGCCCCGTTTGGGAATGGAGATGTGGTTACAGTTGCATCTGTGCTCCCAAATAAATGATCCTTTTTTTATTTAGGAACACGGGTGTAGCTGTTGTGCTCTTGTGGTGAGTTGCTGCCCTCTTGTCCTCAGCGGGTTGTAGCTGTGCTCTTGTTGTGTAGTAATCCCATGATTAGAAGTTTGGTAACTCATATTTGTAGGTACATTTTTAAAATGTAGTATTTATTTTTAAAAAAAATATATTTTTTAATGATTTTAATGTGATTAATCAAATTAAAATTAAAGTCTAAGAAAATATTTCACTATATATATATATATATAATTTAAAAGAAGTGTTATTCATCATAATTAAAAAGAAGAAGAGAAGTCAAACCATATCCTATATTGATCTCCTCATGTGTTCGATTCTGTGAAAACCATATATATATATATAAAAGTTTAGGTGTAGGATGATGTGGTCATGTAACAGCTGTGTATTTGTTTTTTTAATTCCATTTTCTTGGGTAGGCGGGCAAGTGCATGAATGAATGACACTTGTCTGTCACGGACCTGCTTTGGATTTACTTGCTTTGCCAGCTGGACGTGTTTTATGGGTTGCCTACAAGTATCCGAATAGAACATTCTGTCACCTTAGACAGCGACTGACAGTACTTGATGATCTCCTGCTTTCTCATCATTGCTCTATGATTAGCGGGATTAGTGGCCATTAGTTAATAATAATAACTAGTATCTTAATTTGACAGTCAATTATTTCTAGGCCGGATATTCTGCCTCGGTTTCCGGTGCGTTTTAATTTTGCTATTTACAGGGGTGATGTGGTTTTAGATTTGGAGAATGTTTGTTACTTTTTTTTTAAATGTTTTATATTTAGAAATATATTTAAATAATATTTTTTAAATTTTTATTTCTGATATTAGAATATCAAAATAATCCGAAAATATTAAAAAATTATTATAAAAATGAATATTTTTTTCAAAAACATTTAGAAAATAAACAAACTCTTCATACTTGCATGGGACACCTGTTTCGTTTACATTTTACGTTTTATTTTTCTCCATGCCTCCTGAGACTGCCACGTATTCGATGTGCTGAAACAGAGCATGTTTGTCTCTGGAAAAATATTTCTACGGTGTTCACTGGTATTGAAAAATTAGTTAATGAATAATATATTTAATCAAACTAAAATTATTTGGGAAAGCAGACGAGGGGGGACTGTATTTTGGGAAACTACCCTCTTATAATTTTTAAGACTCCACTAGCATCACCACCACCATCGTTATTATCTAGAAATGACAAATTTTTCAATACATTAAATATATACTTAAACATTAATTTGATTTTTATTTTACTTTATTTGGATTTAGGGTTTATAAGATAACAATCCAAATTTATTTCCAAAATATTGAATCTTAAAATACATGTTAAAGTCAATAATTATTTATCAACTTTGAATGCAAAGTGTTAGAGATATGATTTACAGGTTTTTGTGTTCGGATCATGATATGCTCTTTTTGAAAAAATCTAGGACAGTCAGGTTATTACTAGTTTAACTTAGTCCCGTAAAGATTGTGTAAAGTGGGGGTGAGCAAGAAATTGAAGAATCAATTAAACTAAGATGATAAAAAATAATTAATTGAGAAAAACCAAACTAATAAAAAAAATCGATTAGAATAAAAAAAAAAGAAACTAATTAAAAAAAAATTACAATATTTTATTTTGTTTAATTCTTAAACTTGATTAAAAAAAAACTAAAAAAACCAAAACTATTTTTTGAAAATCGAAACCAATCAGTTCATACCAGGTCCGATTCGAGTATTTTTTTTAATTTGATTATTTTTTATAAATAAAAATTGAACCAAACTAAAAATAATTACCCTAGATTAAATGGAAGTGGAGTTTTTTTCAAATCCAAAGAAACTTGAATCGATGGAGTTGTGATTGTGCCAAGTCTCTAACTGAGAGGTATCAATTCAATTCATTGCTAGACTGTGAACAGTAATAAGACATATATATATATATATATAAATTAAAACAATAGGCAAATAACTATTACGAAATCCCTGTATTTCTCTCTTTTCTCACAAATATCATCTTTTATCGTAATGAGCAGGTTGTTGACAAATTTCACCATTTTTCTGATCCTTTTCTTCAGTGATCCATCATCTGGGAGTGCAGATCTGATATTTATTTCTCTCTTGAAAATCAAGCGGCAACTTACTTGGTGCTCACAAACAAATTCGTGTAGTGGAAGAAAGCATGTAAATTTCCCAAGAAATTGGAAAATGTGTTGTCTCAAGCTAAAGCCAGCTAGAAATAACGAAGGAAAAAGTCAGCAAATGTCAAATTTCGCAGCTAATAGCTGTTTGTAGACCTGGAATTCTCCATACCAATATTTCAGCGTCAAGTATTAAGAAGTGAGGAGACCTTTCTCAAAACATACGAGCATATATATATATATATATATATATAAACCATGCTTCTTCTTCGCTGGTCATCACCTATTTTTTTTATTGATATTTTTTGTCCGTGCATCGCGCGAGTTCATCCGTATTTTTTTTTTATTTTCCCGGTATGAACAATGTATTAACGAAAAAGCCACTCGAAAAAGACAAAATAGTGCACATGAACCAGGGACATCACCGGTTTTTTCACCTTATATGCACAGTGCACAGACGAAAAAAGTCCCCAATAAAGACAAAATAGCGCACAGTAAATAGGGTTACCTCCATCTTATCCTCCCTGGTTTTTTCATAAATATAGGTGGGTCCAGGGGCAAGTCAGTCATTATCTATTATTTTATTATTTTTTTCATTTTAACAACTTGCGCGTCGTCCGCACGCCCCAGCAGCATTCGGCCCCAACGTGCCTTTTAGGCGACGTGTGCGGCGTCGTCCAGCCGTAAAAAAAATAACTACCGACGATCCAGTAGAGGCGCCGGGAGGTCCTCTATCCTTCGTCGCGGCGCGTTCCCCTCATGTATGTCCAGGTGAACGGTGACGGACGTTTTTCACCGGCGGTCGCTTTTCTCTCTCCTGCCGACGCGAAGTATGCTCCGGTCCCTGATATTTGTGAGAAGTTCATTTTGGTCCCTGAATTTTTTATTTTGTTTTGATGACTGATTTATTGAAATTAAAGTTTTATTATTTTCAATTGTGCCCTTCAATTAAAACTGATTATATAAGAAGTTTTTATTTCAGTCCTTATACTTCTTATTTTTTATTTCTTCAATTTTTCCGGTACAAATGTTTGGATTTCTTTAATTTGGTCCTCCAATTGATATTGTTAATATATACAAAGTTTGATTTCAGTCCCTTTTCTTCTGATTTTTTTATAAAATGACAGCAATTACCATTATTTATTTTTGGTCCTCCAATTCTTTTTTGTTTTAATTTTATCCTTTAAGTGGATTTAATTTTATATATATTATTTTTCATTTTGGTCCTTATTCTTTTAATTTTTTTTATTAATTCATTTGTTTTTTTTTATAATGTTTATTTCTTATTTAATATTAATTTATTTTTTATTGATATTTGATATTAATTCATTTGTTATTTTTTAATTGTTTTTTATACAAATCTTTTGATTTTTTTAATGATTTTCCAAAGTAATTTAATTATTTTAATTGTTCTGACAGTAATATTAATAATAATTTTAACTATTATAATAATCATTTTACTATTAATATTACTGTTTTTTCTCTTTGTTTATTTTTTTCTTTGCTTCTTCTTTTTTTCTTTCGATTGGATGATTTTTACGATTTGACTATTTATGCAATAATCATGATGGTTTTAGTAGTTGTTATTTTTTCTTTTTTATACAAAAATATTTTCCTTTTTTTAATGATTTTTCAGGACAATTTAATTATTAAGATTATTTTGACAGTAATGTTGATAATAATTTTAACAGTTATAGTAGTGATCATGATAATAATATAAGGATAAATTTTTAATTTATATATTCATCTTTTGTGGATAGAACTATTTATTTTGTTTATTTGATTATTGCATAGGTTTTTTATATTAATTCATTTAGTTTGCTTTATAAATTTTTAGATAAAGTATATTTTTTATTCGTATTTATACATCTATACTTTTAGTTTTTTTATAGTTTTTTTTTCTTTGAATTTTTTTTTTATCAGTTCACTCCTCAGATTTGAATTTAAATTGGTAATCATTTTAAAATTAATGTTAGTTTTTTTCCTTCTTTTTTTTTTGTTTTCTTTTTTTCCTTTATTTTTTTTTGGTTTTCTGTTTTTTTTATTAAATAATTTTTATGATTTTACTATTTACGCAATAGTGATGATAATTTTAGTGAATTTTTTTTTTTTTTTACTATTGGATGATTTTTATTATTTGGCTATTTATGCAATGATCATGATGATGTTAATGGTTGTGTTTTTTTTTTCTTTTTTATACAAAAATCTTTTGCTTTTTTTTATGATTTTCCAGGATAATTTAACTATTAAGATTGTTTTGACGATAATATTGATAATAATTTTAGCTATTATAATAATGATAATGATAATAACATAAGGATAGATTTTCAATTTATGTATTCATCTTTTTGTTGATAAAACTATTTATTATTTTATACAAATTTATAATTAAAAAATTCTATACAAATTTATTATTTTGTCTACATTTATATTATAATAAAAAAATCTAACATAGTTAATATTTGGCCTTTATACTTTTAATTTTTTATTTTCATCCCTTGATTTAATTTTTTATTTTCATCCCTTGATTTCTTATTATTTCTGTAATGATCCTTACTTTTATTCATGTAAATATAAGTGTGCTCTTAACTTTGATTTTAAATTTTTTATTTCTAGAATAATAATAATAATAATAATAATAGTTTAATTAATAATTCATTAATAATTAATAATAATAATAGTAATAATAATAATAATAATAATAATTTAATTGTTTATCTTTCTTACTTTTTTGTTAATGTTTTTTAGGTTTTTTTTGCTCAGGATAATTTGATAATATTTATTCTTTTTGTAGTAATAATAATAATGATTTTTATTTTTATTTAATTGTTTTTATTAATCTTTTGTTGTTTATTTATTCTTTCATAATAATAATAATAATAATAATAATAATTTAATTGTTTATCTTTCTTACTTTTTTGTTAATGTTTTTTAGGTTTTTTTTTGCTCAGGATAATTTGATAATATTTATTCTTTTTGTAGTAATAACAATAATGATTTTTATTTTTATTTAATTGTTTTTATTAATCTTTTGTTGTTTATTTATTCTTTCATAATAATAATAATAATAATAATAATAATAATAATAATAATAATATCTTAATATTTTTTCGTGCTTCCTATTTTGTTTATATTTCTTTCTCTCAATATAATTTACTAATTTTTATTGTCTTGATAATAATGTGAATAATAAATATTGCTCGCTTTTTGCCTTTATTTTTTTTATTATTTTAATTTGCTATTTGGATTAGATGATTTTTATGATTTTAAAATTTACGCAATAATAATGATAATTTTAATTATGAATTTTTATTGTTTTCTTAGAAAAATATTTGTTTTTTTAATCATTTTTCAAGTCAATTTAATTTTTATTATTATTTTGGTAATAATGTTGATAATAATTTTAACTCTTATAACAATGATAATGACAATCGTGTGAGGATGAATTTTCAATTTATATGTTCAGTTTTTTTATCAATAGAACATTAACTATTTATATTTATTAATTTATTTTTCCATATTTTTATTTGATATTAATTCATTTACTTTCTTTTTTTAATTACTGGAGAATATATTTTTTTATTTGTATCTATATATCTATTTAAATTCAATTATAAAATTAACTAATCTTAATGCAATGAATATAATAATTCAAATATCCAATTCTTTTTATTTTTTTTAATAACGATGATAAATTAATATTGATTATTTCATTAAAAACTATTAAAAAAATACATTTATGACGATATAAAATTCATTTTTTTGATAAAAAAAAACTTGAACTTCACAAGATTTCTAGACAAATTTATTATTTTAACTAAATTTATAATATAATTTAAAAATACATATAATTAATATTTTTTATATTTAAAAAAATATTGTGTGCCCCCAGCAAAGCGCAGGGGGATTATCTAGTGTATATATATATATATATATATATATATATATATATATATATATATATATATATATATATATATATAAACCATGCTTCTTCTTCGCTGGTCATCACCTATTTTTTTTATTGATATAGATTTTCCAGGTCAGTTTAATTATACTTTAATTAATCCTGCAAAACTCAAAATTAATAATTATATTAGTCTTTATTAACTATCATATCATCAGCTATAAAACTCGAACATAAAATCACACAAGAATCAAATATTTTAATCTTAAGCTTTTATTACCGATTCAACTTCTAAATGATTAACTAGATGAGCGCAGCTGTGAGGCCCTGCCTTTTCTTTTCTTTTTTGGGATCATGTCGTTTTGGAATGGGTAGGGCCCTGGGCCTAATAAGCCTTTCGTTAGAAAAGATCGTGCGTTATAAATAAGTCCGATTGGAAACATAATTAAATGGTTTAGCCGGCGCTCAAATTGGACCCCTTCCATCTTGTTAAAATAAAATTAGACCCGGTCGACGAACCTGAAATAACAGGTGCCATTTTACCAGAAGGCCCCATATAGGTCCATGACCTCAAAGCTCACTTGTGGAGATAGCCGCTTCAAGTTGAGCATGAAGCGGTGTTACTGTCATTATCAACTGGACAGAGCTGCTGTGTTTATTACTTTATTTAATATCGTGTTTTTAATAAAAATTATTTTTTTTGTATATTTATATATTTTCATATATTAATTTCAAAAATTATTTTTACAAAATAAAAATACTTTTTTAATATATTTAGAAACAAAATAAAATATTTTCAAAATCAATTTCAATGGCACTAATAAAAATTAACTAAATTTATAGCCAGCCTCGGATGCCGGCGGGGTACTTGATTATTTTTATAAAAACAAAAAAATATTGTATCAGAATCTCTCTCCTTGACGGCCCTAAAGTTGTAATTTCCAAAATATTTTCAGCCTAACAGTATTAATTCTCTCAAATATTAATTCTAAATTAAACTGTATTTGTATAAATAAACCGCTTTTGGACCAACTAAAACTATTGAGCTACATCAAATGGACCAATTATCTAACTTATATACGGGCCAATAAGAAAAATGGATATACGGACCTATCGGAGCAGGGGAGTTTGGGCCTATGTGACTTTTCAATCTCCTGGCAAGGGTTTGGACCGAAAAAAAGTCCAATTGCCTAAGTCAAAACATTTGTTGGGTCCAAGTTTCTAATTGTCAGACGACCAAGTCTTCACTTGACCACCTCGCATTTCTTTCTTCTTCTTCTTTGTTACGTAAAATCTTCTTTCCTTTGCTTCTATTGGACCTCCCTCGCTTTCGGGCTTTGCTACTAAAACAGAGAGCTGTATAATATTTCCTAAAATATTTGGTCAAAGTGAGATGGCGAGACCAACTTTGACACATAAACATTACTGGGCCAACCATAAAATAAACTCTAATATATATCCACTACCAATTTAGCTGCCAAACTATTTTTCTTATATCAATTTTCATCCATTTAACATTTATTTTATCTATATCTTCATTTAAATTTACTTATATATATATATATAAAACTCAAGGTTTGTCCATAATTATCTTCACTTCTCAATCATACTAGCTGGTTATTGAAACCTGGTATGCTGAATAATTATCTCAAATATAGCTGCACTCTATAGTCTATAGTCTAAATTGGGAAAAAAAAAATATTTAAGTCCAATTATTATTCCAATAGCAAGGATAGCGTAAGAAAAGCAAATATAGAAAAATTCTCTTCATGCCATCAAATACCGTAAGACGTCGAGAAATGGGCAAATGCCGTGTTAAAGAGAATGGTAATAAATAAATACAACTGCGTGATTTTATGCAAGAATGGTGAGGGTTTCTTGCCCCCCTAATCCAACGGCGCACACGTGTGAAAAAATAGAAGGCAAAGACGAAAATAAATTCTGAAACCCAGCCCAATCCAGCCCAACTAAAGTAAACCAATAAGCAGCTTCTATTACCCTGTAGCAACACGTGCCACGGAATGGATGGTGAGTTAGTCCACACCGACCCTGGCGTTGACGACCCTGTAATTTTTTGAGCGTGTCAAAGTGTTGATTCTTCTTTTTGATCCATTATAATCTAAATTTTCTAAAACCACCACCCTCCCTCCCCCTCATGACAGTTCATATCTTATACCATTTCAAACTTCAACGGTCAAATATTCAAAACCCTAACATCATGTTTCATTATTTATTTCGTTCAAAATTACAACTACTCTCAAGTTTCCAATGTTGAACCAAGCTACCACATAACACATGCTCATCTATATACAGCTCCCATCCAATTGCCCTTTCAATTCCTTAGCACAAAGCGTAGACATTCATTCTTTCCACCACGCAAAAACAAAAAACACTACTACCATTCCTTCTTTCTCAAGCTAGTTGTTTCTGATTCAACATCAACTTTAGATCCATGATGATCTCAACATGGAGAAAGCGAAGAGCAGCTCGCCTGGCAGGCAAGAAGCGACTAGAGAGCGAAATGGGAGGCATCGAAGTGACAATACCAAATCATTTTCGATGCCCGATTTCGCTGGAGTTGATGAAAGATCCGGTTACCATGTCAAGTGGGATGACTTACGATCGTGAGACCATCGAGAAGTGGATAGAGGCTGGGAATGTGACCTGCCCCGTTACCAACAAGGTCTTGAGGAGCCTTGATCCTATACCAAATCACACAGTACGTAAAATGATACAAGATTGGTGCGTCGTGAATAGTTCTTATGGGATCGAAAGAATTCCAACTCCTAGAATTCCTGTCAGCTCTGAGGAGGCTTTGGAGATTCATTTCAAAATTAAAACAGCTTGTAAAAAAGGAGATCAAATTGGGTGCCAAAATTTGGCTGCCAAGATTAAGGCACTAGCGAAGGAGAGCGAACGTAACAAGAGCTGTCTTGTGGCTACTGGAACGGCTGGTGTTTTATCATATGCTTTTGAAGAGTTCTCAAAAGCTTCTTTTGAAGAAAATTTTGCGGTCCTGGACGAAATACTGTCAAGTTTGGCAGTACTTTTGCTTCATGACAAGGCCACGAATTGCCCTGTCTCAGATGCATCTATAGATGCCATCGTGTTGTTCTTGAAAAGCGAGGATTTGTCTGCGAGAAGAAATGCAATTCTGGTGCTAAAAGAGCTTGTTTCATTGGATTACAGAAAAGTAGACATGTTATTAGAAACCGAAGGAGCCATGGAAGCGTTGTTTAAGCTAATTAAGGCACCCATTTGTCATACTGCAACAAAAGCTTCATTAATGGTCATTTATCATATGGTCACATCACCTTCTCCTGCAAACGCAAAGATCATAGCTAAGTTTGTTGATTTGGGTTTGGTCTCATTGCTGTTGGAAATGCTTGTAGACGCCGAAAGAAGTTTGTGCGAGAAGGCGTTGGGCATTCTTGATGGAATTTGTGACAGCGATCAAGGGAGAGAGGAGGCACACAATCATGCCCTCACAGTACCAGTTCTAGTCAGGAAAATACACCGCGTCTCGGACCTAGCAATGAAGTTCTCTGTCTCTATTCTATTTAAACTCTGCATGGATGAGAAGAGAGAAAATGGAGGTGTTCTAGTCGAGGCTATTCAAAGGAATGCTTTTGAAAAGCTTTTGGTTCTCTTACAGGTTGGCTGTGATCAGAGAACAAAGGAGAAGGCAACCCAGCTGTTGAGGGTGTTGAATGTTTATAGAAGCAGGGTGGATTGCATCGATTCTGTAGATTTCAAGAACGTCAAAAGGCAGTTTTAATCCAAGGCGACCGCCACCGTAGAAGTTTTGTAGACAAGAGTGCTTGCCTGTCAGGATCATCATACCCAGTTTCATGTACAAAATACAAAAGCTTATCGTAATTAATTATACTACTCCAAGATTTTGACAGTCCCCATTCTCAATTCAGGGCCTTTTGATTTTGCGTTGGATCAGATGTCTACCACCTGGTTCAGTTTTTTCTTACTGATGGGATATGCATAATATTAATAAATGTCGGACCGAATCATATGATATGCTATTGAATTCCAGATCCGGTCCAACACAAGCTAGTGCTTTCAAATTTCATTCCAAGGCACCGAATTCATATCTACTTTGAATTATTATTATTTTTATTTTGTTCTGTTTTCGGGGAGAGGTCGTGTTACCGAGGAGGTATCGTGATGATAATAACAATGCTTATCGGATTATAGCTATCTGATCAAAATTTAAGATATTTCTATAAAATGAGATTAACAGGACGTAGATATTTCATCATATCGAATAATATATGAACAATAACTAGTCGTAAGTGAGTTTCATTTTCCGAGTGCTTGACCCAGTCCTTTATGCTAACAATATATGATGTGATTCTGTGGTGCTCGTATAATAGTGCCCTTAGCTCTTGAAAATTGATAGCACGCGGTTTCCGGTTGGGTTTTTTTTTTCTTCATTAAATTATATATTTATCAGTTAGTTCCGGAGTTGAGATCTAGTAACATCACTTCTTTAAAATTAGAAAGGTGACCAAACGTGGAATGACCTCTGACATAAGATACCTGATCTAGCTTAGAAGACTGCCATTGATCATCGTGTATCGAACTTCGAGGGCATGTTTGGTAGCAGGCAAAGGAATAGAATGATGTGGCTAGATGGAAGGCGAATCAAGAGTAAATGGTTTGGAAATCGGAAGAGTTGTTACGGCGAGATTCGATAATTATCAATGGAATGGTAAAGGGATGTCGAGGCAAGCTAAGGACCTCGGAGTCAAGGTCGGGAGCGTGTGTCAAGCCAGTGACCAAGGGCATCCAAGTTGCCTATGGATGAAGTATGTGCT
The DNA here is from genome assembly GCA_015731905.1 of Salix dunnii. NCBI lineage: Eukaryota > Viridiplantae > Streptophyta > Magnoliopsida > Malpighiales > Salicaceae > Salix > Salix dunnii. The sequence continues at coordinate 5,230,748 of CM027668.1, read as the reverse complement.
TTAAATTACGTGCATAGTTTTTTTTTTTTTAAAAAAAAATATTTACAAATATACTAAAATACTTTTTTCTACAAAAATCAATTTTTATATCAATATATTGAAATATCTTAAAATATTAATTTAATATTTTTCTTATAACAGATATATTTTTAATATATTGGCTTGTACGAACTAGGAGCCCGATCCCGAGAGGCAACCCTGGGGAGCCAAGCTTGAGACCGTGGTGGTGGCGGCGGCGGCTTGCAAAAGAGAACAAAATTTTCAAAAGATATAGAAAAAAAGACACCAGTAATTATTATTATTATGAACATCATTATTAGTATTATAAAAAATTATTAAATTATCTTGAAAAAAACTGTAAAAAAAAAGCAAAAAAACCAAAAAAAAATATTTATAAAAAATAATTACTAATCAGCATATACAAAATTATTTGATTTAAAAAATTAAAATATATATTATACCTTTTGTTTTTGTCCAAAAAATATTTTGATTGTTTGCTTTTGTCAAAAAATTAGTTTGATTGTTTATCTACAAACATAATAATAACAGTGAAAATAATAATTTACGTAATTTATCATTCAATATTGTATTAATTAAGTCATTCATGTAACAAATTATTGTTTCAATTTTTATTTGTTTTTTTTCTTAGGGAAAATTTTATAATTTTTATTATTTAAACAGTAATAGTAATGATGATGATGATGATAATTTATTATCCTAATTGTAGTGTTAAGATATGAATAATTATGACTATGATGTTAATAGCAATAATAGCTCATAAAATAATATTAAGAATATCAATGATAACAAATTTTATTATAATCCAAAAGATTACAATAATTATATTCATGATGATAATAATATTAATTTTGTTTGTCTTTTAAATTATTTTCATAAGTTCTATAGATCAAATTATATTTTTTATGCCGCTAATATTTTTTTTAGTTTTTATCTTCTATCATAATAATAACAATAAGAATAATAATTTAAATAATTTATCATTTGATGTTGTATTTATTAAGAATTAAGATTTGCAACTTCTACCTATATAATATTTCAAATTCAATATCTTGGATTAATAATTTGGGAAACTTTTATGACTTACTATTATCTTAATTTTTTATCTTATTTATTTAAAATTGTATTACTTAACATCAATATCAAACAAAAAAAAAACACCTTGTCTTATTTAATTTTGGTTTTTCATTTCAACCCTTGTTATTTAATTTTTTTTTATTTAGTTGTAATTCCTTTATTTTTTTTTTGGTCATTTTAGGATAGTTTCTATCTTTTATTTGTATTTATATATTTATACTTTTAGTTTTGGTTTTATATTTTTATTATTATTTATTTTTACATTAAATACAGCCTGCGTCAAAAAGACATAGTAAGTTTGGCTCTAATGATGTGAAAGTAGAGCAAAATTCTATCTTATCCATGTATAATAAATGCTTTGTTGTTAGTGATATATTATTCATGTGTTTCTTTTCACCTACTTTATCAACGTGTGACTTACAAGCACTAAAATTAAATTAATTTTAGAAAAAAAAACAAAAAAACTATTAACTCAGTTTTTTTATTGGTGCTCCTTATATCAATAGTATTATGAAAAACTATTTTTTGGTGTTTGTAGAGTTTTAAATAATGTCTAAAATGATTTTTTTAGTTTTTATATTATTTCAATGTCTCGTATTAAACAAATATCAAAATATATAATTAGTCTAGCATGTTTATAAGAAAAAAAATACTTTAAAAATAATCATTATCATTATTTCCAATACATTATCTATAATAAAACTAACATATAAAAAAATAAATAATTGAAAGAATAAAAATATAAGGGATGAAACAATATATGGGCAATTTTGATTGAATGACAAAATTAAAACAATTAAAATCTTAATATCTAGAAAATAACATGAATGAAAAACAAAACAAAAATCTAAAAAACAAGGGCTGAAATGAAATATAACAACTAATTTTTTTAATTAGTTGTGGCAGTGTTTGTGGAGTTTATCAAGAATTTATTTTTAGTTTTTTATATTATTTTAATACATTAATATTAAATAAATATCAAAATATATAATTAATCTAACATATTTGTTTTAAAAAATACTTCAAAAATAATCGCTATCATTATTTCTAATACATTATTCATAATAAAATTAACATATAAAAAACTAAATAATTGAAAGAATAAAAAACAAGAGCCAAAATGAATAATACAATATAGGGGCAATTTTAATCAAATGATAAAATTTAAACAATTAAAAACTCAATACCGAGAAAATAATAGGAATAAAAACAAAAAGAAATATGAAGAATAAGGGTTGATACAAAATATAACATTTCAATTTCTAACCAAAACTTGTATATATATATATAAAAAAATCAGGATGAAAAAGAACAATAAAAAGATCAAGAACTGAAATAAAAAAAAAAACCATAAATAAAGAGGAGCCCCCCTACTTTTTTTAGTTGCACGGGAAAGAAAACAGGGAAAAAACGATTGATCGACCATCGTCAAGTATTCGGTCATCTTGAGACAACACACATATTACCATGTAAAAGAGGACATAGTAACGCATCTGGTGAGGCGTCGGATGCACATTTGTCACCATTGCAAGATGAGGTATACGCCTCTTGAAGGACGTGGATGAAAGAAAATTGCTGGCGCGTCAGGCAGACATAATAATAGTTTTCTGCAGAAAAAATAATAAAAACCTAAAAGTACTTAAGCACTCCTACAATTAACTTTTGAATTTTATCTTTTATGAGGGCACATTAGTATTTTTTTTGTTGAGAAACATCTTCACCTCGCACCAACAACTCTAGGTTTTTGTCTTATTGAAGGGTAAATGTTTTAGTATTTTTATATGATTTTCATGTATTAATATCAAGAATAATTTTTTTAAAATAAAAAATATTATTTTAATATATTTTTAAATAAAAAAGAATTTAAAAATCATTCTCGTTCCCGAAAGTAATTTACCATGCATGGTCTTATGGTTTAAAGTGGCGTGGTGTTGTAATTATTCCACGCTGACAACTTCCAAGGTTCAAAAGTTCAAACATTGCTGGCTGCAGCTCCTCTCGTAATTTTAATAGAATATGATCTGTCATTTCTCCTTAATATAAACTTTCTTGAATGAATAAATGAATGACTAAGATCGTAGTAAACAATATTTAATTTTTAAAAAACACAGTACGTAGTTCCTTTGACTAAACACATGATAAGTAACCATGCTGCTGTACGTGGATATAATTAATTATTTAGCCACTAAAAAAGGTTGTCGTGATTAGGAAACAAAAAACCTCTGTAAACAAAATAAAAATAAAAATAGAGAAGGTAAGAGATATGATATTTTATTATTGTTTAATAATCGATGTATATTTTTGAACAATTTTTCTACTGGGCAGAGGAAGAGGAAATCATGCTGTCTTGTACGTATAGAAGTTTTTATTTCACTTAATTATAGGCTCGAACTAAGACACTTAATTTGTATTAATACTTATTTTATTTTTTATTTTTTTTGAATTCGAGGAAATCCCATTACCTGAAAAATATATTTTATAGATCTAGATGAGCGAGTAAAATTCGGGTTGTTTTAAATTTCTACAAGATATACATACTATAATTCAAACTCGATACTTATTATATAGATCTTAAATCCTTTGTTATCATGTCACATCACTTGTGAACATTAATATTTATTTTGCATGTGTACTTTATTTTAACTATCGAAAGAAAATCCAGAAATGAAAATCTAACATCTTTTGTCGTCAAGTTTTCGTTTTAACTTCCTTTATCTTGTCTAGATTTTTTATTATGTAATAAAGTTAAATATTAATACAAATATCTTAATTTTAGCGTCTAGTCAAGAAAATACTGGCTACTAAGATATTAGTCATTAGATTAAAGAAAAATGATTAATCATATTAATTTTCTCTGACATCTGTGAAATATAACAATTAGTGGGTGGACTTTAAAACCTGCTGCCCATCACTCTAGAACAACTTTGATATTATTTTATGGGGATGCAGTATTTATATAAATAATTAATCAAGTTAATATATTTGTATAATTCATATGATAAGAACTCTGTGTTGGAATTTAATAAGGAGGTGTTTAGCACTCGCTTCAAAAGTGATTTTAAATTTTAAATTAAAAAAAAAATGTTTATAAATAATTTTAATGTGCTGATATCAAAAATAATTTTTTTAAAATAAAAAAAATCATTTTAATATATTTTTTTAAAAAAAAATACTTTAAAAAACAACTACAACTACAATTTCAAACATACACTAAGTCAATGATCGCATCCAAGCCTTGGGGCCACGAGTTCGAGTCCTAGCAAAGACAATATATTTTTCTTTATGAAGAAATATGACATTATATCTATGTTTTATCCTAGAAAAATAAAATAAAAAATAAAGCAAAGACCAGGAGAGCAGGGCTAGCATCCAGGCCGCATACTATTGGTGAGCCATACGCTAAGACTAGTCATTTTATATCCTTTTCCTCCGTTTATTTCTTACGCACCACTATTTTTTACCAGGTTTTTAGTTTTTACATAGTTTTTAGATGCTATTATATAATTTTTATTTAATAAAAAACTTATTAAAACCTGGATATTTAATCATTTTAAAATAAAAACGGTTGAGGGCATCTATATAAACTAATAAAAGGGCAATTCTACAGCTAGTATTGGACCATCTTCGATATGCATGGATTAAGTTCAGGAAAAGTAATTTATAGCACAGTATTCCTGGGAGCTGTCTGCACGTTACAAATTACCAGTCCTTGTATGAATTTTTGACCAAATCACAAAATCCCAGTATTCTTTCCATGCTGCACATGCAGTCTCTAGAATCAGCTGTGCCTGAATTTTTCTATCACCAGTTCTCTTAATTAGCAAGTCAATGCCAATGTGCGACCTCAATTTGGGCCACCGTTTCTGAATAAAGAAAGAACGACTGCGTGCGTTATTGGCTCAGTGACAGCGACTTGGAAGAAAAAATAAATAAATAAGACCGACTGGGCTTGATTAATCGGGAACTCTTGAATAATTTTTCTGCTGTCAATCCCAGCTTTCGCTTACATGCATCATTAATTATTTGGTAGAATGTTTTAAGAGTATTTTTTACAAAAAAATTTTTTTAGTGTTTTAAATATTCTAATATGATATCAAAAATATTTTTTAAAAATATTGATGTATTTTTTAACAAATAATATTATAAAAAATAATTTCTATTACAATTTTAAACAAAAAAACTAGAATATGTATGCTTTTTACTGTTTATTCACTGTACACAAGGTTATAGTTCTGCAATTTGGTGATCGATTTTTTTCCCAACACTTTCATCATAATTGAGGTATAATTTATTTTGATTTCTTAAAGAAATGATGAGATTTAAAGAAGATGGATGGACATGAAAAGACATCAAATAATAGCAGCTCATTAGTTTATAGCTAAATACAAGTCATTTAATTTTAAAAAAAACATGCATATTATAGAATTTATACCTCAATATTTTTCAATTTCATTTTTTTTCACTTATATTTTTTTATTTTTTAATAGCTAATTGAGAGAAGAAAAATAAATATTGTTGGATTTCAGTGGTATAAAATAAATATATGATTGATATTGATTTAAATCACCAAAAAATATTATGTCAAATTGTTTCATTGAACAAGGAACTCGTATAATATTGTTTTTTACCTCTTTTTTACTTTTGTTTTTTTATCTATCTATCTATCTATCTATATATGCTTTGTGCAGATAAAATGTATTTTTGAAAATATTTTTTTACTTTTAAATAGTATCTCTAATATGTGTAGTCATATAACTCGTGATGAATTATGATAGTAATTTTTTTTATATATAATATTTTGCTTTTAATCCTCAAATATTTTTATGCACAATCAATTTTTTTAAGCAATATTTTTTTTATTTTTTTAGATCATAAAGTCAAATTAATAGATTTCAAGCTTGAACTATTTAATTAGATTTAACAATACTGTTAAATTCTCTTTTATTCTTTTAATATATTTTAAAAATTAACTCGACCCGTGGTGTAGAAAGTTGACTAATTGCCATCTAAATGTTGAATGTCCCGGGTGGCAGATGTGAACATGTATTTCAAGCGAAGTTGTCATGTAGTCGTTTAATTTCGATGACTAAACGTTTGGAAATATTATCATTACAATATGTTTGAATATCAAAGCCTCTGTTTTAAAAGTATTTTTTTATTTTTTTAATTAATTTTTTAATGCTTTTTATATACTCTGTTTATATCAAAAATAATCTTTAAAATATATATATATTTGCAAACAAAAAAATATTTTTAAAATAATATTGAACTATCATTGTCCCCTGCCCAAAAAAAAACCACAGAGAGAGAAAATCAAACCCCTTCGCTATTTGAGATCTTGTTGAGAAATCCTTCCCTGGAAGACTTTCTAGAGAAAATTAATTAATTGAAGCAATCCCATGGCCAGATGGTGGAAGCCTCAGCCAGTAATCAAATATCAATCGCACTATCATCTCGTGAATCAAAATACTTCATCTTATTAGCACATGTACTCTCCTTCTAGAACAGGTTTGGTACTCGTTTGGTAACATGATCCAACCTGCATTTTAAACCACAAGCAAGAATGTGTCATTTAATTTATAAAAAAAAAAAGCAGATTAAAATGGTACGAAATCCACCACAAAAATCGATCAAAACTGCTTATTTTCAAAAGCATAAACATCATATTTTTACTATGATGCAACCTTGTGATCTCGACATTAGCTTTTTCAAGGAAGCAAAATTATTGATGCATGCAGTTCTGCATTGTTTTGCTCCTTCGAAACACCATTAATAAAAGACGACAACAACAACCACATAGCAGGAGAAAATCAATTGTAGGCATATCAGGCACACCACCAACGATCTCTCTTCATAGCGGCAACTCTCTCTCTCTCTCTCTCTCTCTCTCTCTCCACTGCAGCAGCTTTTGATGCTTGTACTGGCCACCACATGCCACCATTTCGACTCACCATCGTAGGAAGAACCACTTCGGTCTTATCTACCAATCGGTATCGACCATTGAAGCTCTCGTTATGGTCGGTCAGATGTGTGAACACTAGCACTGCATTGTCCACGTGAAGTGTGTAGCGCACCGTTTCATGTTTTCCTTTAAAAAAGTTGGACTTGGGCTGAGCCTACACTCAGCACAACCCAATTCCAGCAGAGTTGGGTTTTGGCTCAGTTTGGTTGGGCTTGCTCTCAGCCTGGTCTTTTTTTAAAATATATTTTTTAAAAAATAAAAAATATATAGATATCGATCAATCCTGATGGAAAGGAAATATCTGTTTATGATGAAATTGCAAGTAGTTTGATGGGGGGATAAAAACAAATATTTTTTTATTCATGAATTATTAATTATATTTTATTATTATGATTATTAATCTACATTTTATATATATGTGTGTGTGTTTGTGTTGAAGTAATTTCATAAGTTGACAGCAATATAAAAAGTATAATAACCAAACATACAAAACTAAATTTTTTCAACCTCAAATTCAACCATAGTTTTAACCAAACATTTCAAAATTTATTTTGAACTGTAGCTAAAGTGTTTTTCATAAAATTATTTTTTTAAAACCTCAATCACGAAAACAAAAACAATATCAAACACACCCTTAATGGACCACTGACTTTCATGCAGCGGAAAAAATTGCACGCAGGCTTTCGACCATTAAGAAAGAACTAAAAGAGGGAAGCCGTTTACTATTCATTACTGTTCACTGTGACTCATTGTCACTGTTCACTCGCAATTTGATTCGGTGGTGCGCGCGAGTTCGTCCACCCTTTTTTTTAATCTTTTCCGCCCATGAACAATGCACTGATGGTATTGTCCATCGCAAAACGACAAAAAAAGTCGCTGGTCTGAGGGGCTATTTGGTCATTGCGCGTTTTCGGTCCGGTCCGGACTGGACCGGTTCGTCCGGTCGGTTTATTTTTTTTAATATTTCTTGGAACAGTGCAGTCACCGTTTTAACCCTGAAAAAAGGACAAAATAACGCACAAGGTAGGAGGGGCGATAAGGTAATTAGCCAATTTTTTACTCATTTTCGCACCGGATTACTATTGGCGCGTCCCATAAAATGCCCAACTGGCGTCTAGAACGATTCTCCGCCATGCTCTCTTCCCCATGGTGCGGCGCATGTAGGCATTTGTTGTCCGGGTATATGTCAATGGTCGTTTGAATTTCCCCCCCTCATTTCTCTCTCCTTTTGTGCAAGCTGACGTCAGCGAAGCAGTGGTTTTGGCAAAGTTCGTTTTAGTCCCTGAACGCTGCAATTTGTTGTTCTGGCCCTTATTGTAATTATATAAGTTTTGATTTGTTTCAATTGCATCCTTGAATTCAAAGTAATTATAATATATAGTTTCAGTTCGGTCCCTGAGCTTTTAATTTTGCGTTTTGGCCTGAAATCTTTAATATTTTTGGTATCAAAGTTTCAGTTTATTTCAATTTTATCCTTCCAAGCAAATTAATCATAAATCTCTAATAATTTTTGTGCCAAAGTTTAATTTCTTTTAATTTTATCCTTCCATGGGGATAAATCACATATTTGAGATTTATTACAGATATTTTTTTATTGTCTATTGTTCTAAAATATTTTTAATATCATAATATGAAAATAAAAAAAATTATGGAATTTTTTTCTCATCAATGTTATTATTTCAACTGTTATTTGGTTTAGTTTTTTAATATTTACATTTTAATTTTTGTTGGTGATCATTTCAAAAAATAATATTGTCTATTTTTTTTCTGTTTTTTTTATTCTTCAATTCAGATAATTTTTTAAAATCTAATAATATTTATTTTTGTTTTTTCATTTATTTTTTTTATTTTTTTTAATATTATTGGATGTTGAAATTTCTTATTATTATAGACAAAGTACTCAAAATAATGATAATGATTATTTATAATATATTTTTTTGCTTATAATATATGAAACTATTTATATATTCTAATATTTATTTAATTGAAGCTTTATATATATATATATATATATATATATATATATATATATATATATATATTATGTTTCAAAAAATAATAATTTACTACTAGTATTCTAAAATATTTTTGATATAATAATATGAGCAATAAATTTTACAACCAGTTTTATACGTAGGAAAAAAATATTTCTAAAAAATTTTATGAAAAGAGTTTTAACAGTGGCAATATTCAATCGCTTTTCGGTGGGAAAAAAACCCGTTTCTAATATATTTATGAATTATAATTTTACTGTTTAAATATTAAAATAAAAAATTACAACACATAAAAAATCAAGCAATTTTTTATGCAAATAAAAAAACCCTGTACATTGCGTGGGCAAATTCGATCGTGGCCAATATTTCAAGTTCAAGAGCATATGGAGAAATCAAAGGCACACTCTTAGCATGAAGTCCACTCCACGAGGAAGAGATCGGATTTGAGTGTGCTTATTGGGCTGATTAGGCCCAACTAAATCTTAACATTGGGACCTATGATGATGACACACTTTTACTTTTGGGCTTGAGTGATGGACTCTGTTTAGCAAGGATTCCATTTTGTCTAGCCCGCATCTATGGACCCTCCTGACTTGTACATGTCCAGGGAATTTGGGATTGGCCTCCTCTAAAATTCCCCAACTCTTCCACTCTCCTCCAGCTCTACACAGCGGAAGGGAAGGCAAAAAAATCCAACATTATTTTTAAGCGTATGTCGCATGTGTGTACAGAAATGGATTTCGAAATTAAATAACGCTCTTTCTTTTAGACAGAGAAAATTTTTTGTATAATTTTTTGAAAATCAATATCTCAGAATTTAGACAATGGTTGTATGACTGTGTCACAGCAGCGATACTTTACATCCCGAATTTCCAACACGAAATTTAAGGGACACTTACAATGGCAGCGAGCGTAATAATGTGTTCCTTAATTTACTGTTTCCCATCCATCTCTAATCCGTGATTCTTGTCTTTCTTATAATTTACCTCGAGTTATAAGAAATATAGGCAATTGCCTCGCCATTTTAATAAGCTCTAGCTGCACTAAAATCCCAATGGAAATGCCGGATTCCATGCTGATCCATTGAAACTGGGAAAGTTACTACAAGGCTGACAAAACGGATTTGGATTGGCTTGCAGTTGCCATTGATCTTGATCCTCTCTTTTTGCGTGATCTTCCAAACAAAAAAGCTGATTCTCACACCCCTGTCCATCGCCATAGCCATTGCTAGAGCTATTAGGGTAAATCAGGAAGTTCATTCGATGGTCATGTGAGGAAAAGTTAAGGGAAGCTTCTAGCAAGGCCTCCCAGTTATCGTCTTCCCCATCTTCTAACTGAATTAGAGGTTCCACCTCTTCTTTTCCCAGCTCCAAGTTACTTGCATAGCCATTCTCTTCGGATCTCTCCATTTGAGAACTAATCTCAATTAGAGTGTTTTTCTTAGCAACTTGCTTCTCTTGATCATCATGTTCCGTTGAATTTGATTTAAACTCAACCCATGAGGATGGTGATGTAGTTAATGATGATGAATGATCAGTTAGCTGCCACATCCCATTGAGAAAAGTCTCGAGAGCCTGAATATGTATCAGTGGAATTCTATCTATAAAAGGGTACTCGTATGAGCCACAGAACCCTTTAGCCTTGCACCATTCGTAAAATTCGCAAAGTTGACGTGCTTGCAAAGCAGCTTTCTTGTAAATACCGAATGCAGAAACACAACTCTTGTATGGCATTTCAAGCAAAGTATCCAAAACCAAAACAATCTCTCTTCGAAAAGATGTGTAACAAATGAAACTATCACGAATGATATGTTTCATTGCCAATTGAACAATCAAACTTCTAGGAGCAACCCCAATCGGTATACAATCCATGACTCGGTCTATTAGGCTTTGAAGCCGTGGCAAAAGTTCGAGCTTTCTACTCACTTGTTTTACTTTATGTTGTAAGCTCTCACGCATCACTTCTTCCTCCGTTGCCTTGTTGTCCAAGGAAAAACAATCAAGGGCTTGGTCGAGTAACTGCGCGTAGGACCTAATAAACACGGTGTAACCTTCAGGATTTGAAGAGGAGTCGTCTTGGAAATGACATGGATAGAGAGAGAGCAAGCCATTGGATCTAATCCAGAATAGTTCAGCCCGAAAAGGGCTATCTTCAGGCAATGACCTGAGCAAGCGGTGGAGGAGAATGAGGCATTTGAGAGCAACTTTCCAGGATCGAGTATTGCCAAAACGGCGAGTGAAACTAAGAGAAAAGGAGTGAAATGATGAGGTAGAGAAGGAAAACCTCTTCATGAGCTTGTGCATGTATTTTTCAGGCAATGGCAAGTCATCAGGAGCAGTTGCTTTGATAATTATGAGATCAACATCACAAAACCCTCCAAATGTTGCGATTTTGGCATAACTCACAGAGGTGTGCTCCTTTAGAGCACAAAAAACTTGCCTGAATCGCTTGTGCATGGCTTCGCCAAAGGGAAAGAGAGGGAGAGAGATGAGTTCTGGACGGCAAATGGTGTTTTCGGTGGGGGTCAAGAGCCTATAATTTAACGGTATGAAAACAACATCGCGCAAGTATCCTCGATAGTATCGGAGCTATAACTACAAGAATTTTGTTGTAGTTTTAGAGCCAGGAGTTGCTGTCAAGCGTCGAAACTACATGAAATGCTCTCCCAAAACAAACAATGGATCACTCTGTATAATACAAAAAACGAGAAGCTCCGTAATCAATTATCAGTTTCTTTTTGTCCGTGACAGTTAATTTTTTAAAAGGAGATTCCAGGACTCGCACAGTATCACGATGCATATTTTTTTTTGTCTTTCGACGCCTAAAACTTTTATACTATTCAATCGCCTCCCTAGGCAATGTTGCATTTATTTATTTCTAACATCTAGCTGACAACAACTTGATTACATTTTGTTTTTTATTTATTTAGTGGGTGTTTGGGGCAGCGGTTCAACCTGCGGTTGCGTTGAACCGCTGCCCTAAAAGTAGATTTTACCAAACAGGGACCCCAAATTTTTTTTGTGAGTCCCACTAAATACATACGGTTCGACCGCGTTTTGAAAAGCATCTCTTAGATGCTTTTCAAAACGAACGCAGCGACCCGCAGACAATAAACACAAGCGAAGTAATATATTTTCATGCATGCATAACACAGACCTTCCTCTCACGTAGTAATTTTTGTCCATCGCGTAGCTGTTGCATTCCTCTCATCGCCGGCGATCCTTCTCTCTCCACGATCACTGCCTCCCTCTCATCGTCGACGGTCCTTCTCTCTCCACGATCACTGCCTCCCTCTCTCTCCTCAACAGTCGCGACCCTCTCTCTCTCCACGACCACTACCTCCCTCTCTTTCCTCCACAGTCGCGGCCCTATCTCTCTCTCCACGACCACTGCCTCCCTCTCTCTCCTCCACAGTCATGGCAGCTCCTACTCTCTCTCTCCACATTCACGGCAGCAGCATCAGGTGCAAACTTCAGGCCCTCCTCCCGGCCACCACAGGGCACCATTACCGACGCCACCACAACAGGAAGAACCACCTCGGCCTCCTCTACCCGTCGGTACCGACCGTTTCCCCTCTCGTCACAGTCTGTGAACAGTAACGGTGAACAGTACATGAACAGTATGTGAACAGTAACATGTCAATAATACAAAACGAAAACGAAAGGCGAAACGCACCGTTTTGTGTTTTTTAAAATCAAACGCACCGTCTTGCATTTTAAAAAGAGCCTTAACACTTGGGTTGGGCTGCTCTCGGCCCAGCCCAAGTCCGACAGGTTGGGCCGACCCATTTATTTGGGTCAGGCCCAACCGATTTAAAAAAAAAAATATGAAATTCATATTTTAAAAATTAAAAAATATATAATTTACTTGAATTATTAATTATATTTTATTATTATGATAATTAAATCTATAATATTTAAAAAAAATATATATGTGTGTATCTTTTGAAGTAATTTCACAAGTTGACATCAATATGAAAAGCATGGTAACCAAACACGCGAAATTGCTTTTCATGAACCTCAAACTCAACCACAGTTTTTACCAAACACTTCAATTTCAGTTACGAACCGCAGCTAAAAACGCTTTTCATGAAACTGCTTTTTCTCAACCTCAACCACAACAGCAACAGCTATGCCAAACAGACCCTTAATATGCTTTTTAACTCTTTATTTAATATGATTTTGGTGTGCTAAAATGGTAAAAAACTTACAAAATAGTTTTAATATATTTTGAATTAAAAAATATCTTTAGGATACATTTTTTAAAAACCCTGAACTGCATTAACAAACACAGGAAGTTGGCTTGCGTAAACGCTAGAGTATTGGACTGGATTGGGAATTACCAAAGTGCTGGATTCAATTGAGCTCCACGTAAATGAAAAGGTACAAAAAGAGAGTAATCAATTGCCTGTTCCCAACTTTATTCATGCAGTAAATGACAGCGATTGAGCCTGTAGTCATGGTTCATCAGTAGTGTCAAAACTGAAAATGATAGTCTCGGATGCTAGTGACCGGGTCAATTGCAAGTAGGGTAGGGTTGTTCATAGATCAGGTTTCGTAGGCTTAAAATATTTTTTTTAAATAAAAAAATATTAATTATATTTAATTTTTTTTATTACAATATAAATTTGGATAAAATAATAAATTTATACAAAAATATTGTAGAGTGCAAGGTTTTTATAAAATATATGAATTTTAAATGAATATAAATTTATCTGTCTAATAGATTTTAATAAAATAATTAATATAAAATTATTATTATTTTACTGTACCAAAAAAAAAATTGACAAACCGAATGAATCAAATAAACCGATCAAACTGAAAATTAAATACTACTATTGTTGTCAATAATATTTTATCTCTTTATGAACAATGATCTAATCGTGAATAATTTTAGCTTATAGATGATAACGAAGCAACTAGAAAGATTATTTCTTAAGATCATCTATAAAACGCGTTGTTCTGAATGCATTAAGAGCAACTGCAGTGGTAGAGGCATCAGGAGAGCTATAAATAAAAAAAGATTTTTTTAGCTTGATTTGTGTAACTGTAGACACTACAGCGGAGAAGGCAAAAATGAAGGTAAAAATACCTTCCTCTCTCTGAGCTGCTATTTGTAGCAGAGAAAGTTAAAATCGTGGCCCCACCTTGGGGCCACCTTCTTTATATATAATTATATATAAAAAATATTTATTTTTATTTTTACTTAAAAATACCTTAACAAGAGAGTAAAAAGTTATATATAAAATTAATAATTATGTTGTTGGAGGGTTTTTTTTAAAAAATTATGTAATTATATTAAAAATATTATTTTTATTTATAAATAATTTAACAAGAGTAAAAATTTATATATAAAATTAATAATTATATTATTGTAGGGTTTTTTAAAATCATTCATTTAATTATATAATTTATTCATATTAATTATATAATAAATGACATAATTAAACTACATATAAAATAATTTCACTATATTTAAAATAATAAAAAAAGAAATGGCTCTCCAAAATGGCTTTTACCATTAAAGTACACATCAATAAAAAAACCATAAATATATTATTTAATGAGTTATTTTAAAGATTTGCCTCTTCAAAATAGTTTTTACCATTAAAGTCCTAGGACGAAAAATGGAATGCATACAGGGCTGACATGGATGCTAGGAGTTAAATTCTCTTTCTTTTTTCCGTTAACGTCTTATGGCTGGAAATTTTTTCATATTTCACAGAATGAAACCAAAGTTTCATTTTCGGTTTTGAATAGACGTTAAAAATTATGAATCCACGTCGACTATAACCCCTAGCCTTCCAGATGGGGTTCGATTCGGATAGCATCCATTCCTGACCCGAGCAATGGTGAAATTGTCATCCTGAATTGCAGGGACCACAGCGTGTTAACTGGGGCGGGTCTGGTGGAAGGTGCTCCAGATACTCTCGGAAATTTCGAGCCTAACAGTTGATGACTTGACTCAAGGTACAAGCCATCGTCAAGCCTTGTATGATGGGTCGATGACTACTGTACAGTTGCGGATTGTTGATGACATATAATAAAGAGTCACGATCATCGTTGCCACCTTTATTCTTCACTTTCTATCACCGAGAACAAACGCATAGACCCGCCGAATTCAAGAAGATAACCCCCTGCACCAAAATCAAGACCCGCCCAGACTGCCATTGAAAGGAGCACATAGAACAAGAAGAAAACAGAAATCCGTCGCCGCGGCGAACGACCACAACCGCTGCCAACATCAAATTGCCGCTATAAAGGACCCCCCCCCCCTTCCCGCTCATCTCCCCATACAGAACTCGAACAAAAATTAAATTTTCATTTTCAGCGTGAGGTCGACGATAATTAACAAATAGTTCATTGACCTCTATACGATTTTGAGGAACAAATCAAATCATGTTCTAATTCAATTGATGTTTGCTTCGTTAATCTCGGGTCTTTTTTTTAGAATTCTTGAATTGAGTTTACCGAGGTTATGTCGAGTATCCAGGTTTGAAGTCTTTTTTTATTGTTACTATAATTCCAATTTCCTATTTCAAGATTTTATTTCAGTCAAACAAATTAGTTTTAACTAGCTGTGGACTCCTGATTTTAAAATCAAGTTTCAGTGAATAAAAAATAACGACGAATTGGTGATTTTAGAATGAATGCATTAAAAATATAAGAATAATTAAATTGAGATAGACTATATAAAATATTTATAAATTAAATAAATATATATATTCAAGGTTCATGTGTAATAATTAAAACACAGTAGTTAGTATGGTCATAAAACAATAATGTTATTCGAAAAATATTTAAGCGTCATGTACAGTCGTCATAGGTGAATTTCCAAAGGAGATGATGAAGCTCTTAGGGTCATCCAAGACGAGTCTTCCTCTGAGAATTCCAACGAGGAAAAACACTATAAAAGTAATAAAAAAAACTGAATTCTCCCGGATATAAAAACAAAAGCCGCCTGGACAGTGGGGCCGGTTTAGCTGGTCTCTGTTGACGCCAACCATGATTTCTCTCTCCTCTCCCTTCCCTCCTCTCATAAATTCCAGGTTCGAATTGTGACGTATGTTTAAAAATGTTTATTTTTAAATTAAATTATTTTTTTTATTATCGTAAACTAAATTTTTTTCGATGTATTTAAATTATTTTCATATATTATATTAAAAATAATTTTTAAAAAATAAACTCAACCTATATTTCCAGGTATTCACATAGTTTAGATGGTCAGAACGAAATTATCAGGCAATTCTCTTGTTAGCGAATAGAAGCAAACTGTTAAGTTCCAAATCACATTATAGATTTATTTTTTTTATCCTAAAATTTGATGTATGAGCTAATGTGATGAAAATCGATCTGGACAATAACACCTACTGCTAGATTACTAGGATATTGATTCAATTAGCACATGATTGGTTCAGTCAGTGAGTAAGAGCGAAATGATTGGTTCATTCAATATCTTGATTCATATGTATAAATTATTAAGGTAAAAACTCATTTAAAATCTTAAATTTATATATAAAATTTTATAATATGATTTATATTATTTTTTAATATATCTCTTCAAGTGAAAGGCTTTCAAGCTTGAAACTTGTACAAATCTATATTACCCTGTACTTGATTTTTATCAAATAAAATTGGGATAATAAGATTTGAACTTGTGATCGTTAAATTACCAACACTTTGATATTATATCAAGTAATCATCTTATTTAAAAAATTAAATTTTTAAGTGAAATTATATAATATTATTTATATTATTCTCTTAAATTGCAGGGCATGAAACTGTAAAGTATAATTTTAAATTTTAAAAGTAAATATATTACATTCAAGGTAAACAAATTGCTTTTATTAAATAAAAAAACTTGGTCAACATTTGACGAATCTCTGGCTGGAAATCAAATAATTTAGTTTATATATATTCGTCTCTAGATGTCTTTTTTAAAGGCCAATCACCCATAATAAATAGAAGTCATGGCGTCAACGCCGGAAGTCGGTCCATGCGGGTGGCTTTTAATACACATCCATTCCATTGCCTCCAAACAGATAGAATGGCTCCCATCTTCCTCTTCTTTGCTTTCTTTCTGCTATCAAATCCTTCACCATCAGCATCCCAACGGCAGCAAAGCATGGCATCTTTCTCCTCCTCAGACTCTCCATGGCTCCCGATGCAAAACAAAATCCTCCTTTCTCCCAACTCCACCTTCGCTGCCGGCTTTTACCCCGTGGACAATTCTTCAAAACACTTCAATTTCTCAATCTGGTATTACAAATTGCCAAGAAACATCACTACTATTGTGTGGTCTGCTAATAAGCACGATTCTCCACTCTCTACCAACGCTTCTCTTGTTATCACAGCGACTCGCGAGCTACGTTTAACCGATTCTTCAAGCAGATCAAACTTGTGGCCTGGTGCACCTAATGCAACAAACTCTAACTCAACCAGACTTTTTTTAAATGAAGACGGCAATCTTGTCTATGACAAGTGGGAGAGCTTTCATTTTCCTACCGATACTTTCTTGCCCAACCAGGCTATAAATGGCACTGAACTTGTCTCACAAAATGGTAAGTTCAGGTTCTTGAATTCTACTGTTTTGTCTTTCAATTACTCTGATAATTACTGGACCTCCGATAAAGTGTTTAAACAACTAAATAGCAATGGCAGTGTGAATCAAGGAAATGATGTTTCAATCATTTCTGCTGATTACGGGGTTGCCAGGATGCGGAGGTTGACTCTTGACAATGATGGAAATCTAAGGGTTTACAGTCATGATGAAAACCTTGGTCAGTGGTTTATTGCTTGGCAAGCTCTGCAAGAATCGTGTAGAGTTCACGGGCTTTGTGGGCCTAATGCTATCTGCTTGACGGACAGCTCAAATTCCATTTCCTGCGTGTGCCCCCCTGGATTCAGGCGAAGTTCTACAAGTCGAGATGCATGTGAAAGGAAAAGGAAACTCACTAGGAACACCAAGTTTGTTCAGCTAGATTATGTCAATTTCACTGGTGGATCAAATCAAACAAATCTCATGGTCAGAAATCTAACAACTTGTAGAGCGAACTGCTTGGCTCGTACTAATTGTCTTGGTTTTATGTTCAAGTATGACGGTCAAGGTTACTGTGTGCTTCAGCTTGACAGGCTATTATATGGGTACTGGTCTCCAGGGACTGAAGTTGCCATGTTCTTGCGTGTGGATGGTTCTGAAACAGATGAAACAAATTTCACTGGAATGAGTAAGGTGTTGGAAACCACATGTCCTGTTCGTGTAACCCTTCCTTTCCCTCCTCGAGAATCCAACACCACAACCAGAAATATTGCAATAATATGCACGTTGTTTGCTGCGGAGCTGATATCTGGGATTCTTTTCTTTTGGGCTTTTTTGAAGAAATACATCAAGTATAGAGACATGGCTCAGACTTTAGGCCTTGAATTCCTGCCTGCTGGTGGACCTAAAAGGTTCACATATGCAGAGCTCAAAGCAGCAACAGATGACTTCTCCAATGCTATAGGAAAAGGTGGATTTGGTGATGTTTACAGAGGAGAGCTTCCTGATAGACGAATTGTTGCAGTAAAGTGCCTGAAAAATGTCACTGGAGGGGATGCTGACTTTTGGGCAGAGGTTACAATTATTGCTAGGATGCACCATCTTAATCTGGTCAGGCTTTGGGGCTTTTGTGCGGAGAAAGGCCAAAGGATTCTAGTTTATGAGTATGTGCCTAATGGTTCTCTTGACAGGTACCTGTTCCCCGCGGGTCGGTTAGCATCTTTAGGGACCGAGGTTGAGATGGGTCCGGTGGCTATTGATGGGCGCAAACCGATGCTTGATTGGGGGATCCGATATAGGATTGCACTTGGTGTAGCTAGAGCAATTGCATACTTGCATGAAGAATGTTTGGAGTGGGTGTTGCATTGTGATATTAAGCCTGAAAATATACTTTTAGGTGATGATTTTTGCCCAAAGATCTCGGATTTTGGGTTGGCCAAGTTGAGGAAAAAAGAAGATATGGTGAGCATGTCTCGAATCAGGGGTACTCGTGGGTACATGGCACCAGAATGGATTAAGAGCGATCCAATCACTCCCAAGGCTGATGTCTACAGTTTCGGAATGGTGTTACTAGAAATCGTTACTGGGTCTAGAAATTTCGAGGCGCAAGATTCTTCAATGGATAGCGAGGATTGGTATTTTCCTAGGTGGGCATTTGACAAAGTGTTCAAGGAAATGAAGGTAGAGGACATTTTGGACAGGCAGATTAAGCACTGCTATGATGGAAGAGTGCACTTTGATATGGTAGATAGGATGGTGAAGACAGCATTGTGGTGCCTTCAGGATACGGCAGACATGAGGCCGTCAATGGGAAAGGTTGCTAAGATGCTGGAAGGAACCGTGGAAATCACTGAACCAAAGAAGCCTACCATCTTTTTCCTAGAAGATTAATAATGTAATGATTGATCCAAGCTTCCGATCTTGTTAATGCATTTATATTTGTCCCTTTTGCTCTGTGTTCTAGTTGTTTATAACTATGAAGTAGTAACGCTATCTGACAACTAATCAGTCCAGTCTGATGTAAAGTCTTAACTGGCCTTTCCATTTGTAATTTGTTTCCTTTTTTTTTGGCTTTCATCGTGTCCTCTGTAATCATGGGTATGGAGAATTATGCCTTTGTTATGTTTCATATAGACGAGTTAAAATTGCATAAAGTGAATAGTTGGTTTGGTTTCTTTTGTTTGGCTGACGAAATACTACTTGATAAATGAGAAGCAGTGATGGGAGAACAAGAAAGACTGTAGAATCATTTTTGGCCTTAATGAATAATTTCCTTCTCGGATTGGAGGGAAAAATTAGGAAGGACACTGGACAGAACCGTTAAAACATGTCATAGCCCCAACACAATCAGCGGTCGAAACTAACTTCCTCAGAAGTAAAACCAGTGAAACAGCAGACGAGATTTCCTGCAGCAATCAGTACTATAGCAGCTAAAATAATAAACTTTTGCTAGCTTCTCTTCGGTAAGACCAGACTACAGCTAATAGGCGAGCCCTGCTTTGGTTCTTTAAAACAACGGAGATTTTGGTGTATTTGGTATTATTTTTGTTTTTGTGGTTGAGATTTAAAAAAAATAATTTAAAGAAAAATATTTTTGTTATGGTTTAAAATAAGTTGTGAAGTGTTTGGTTAAAACTGTTGTTAAGTTTGAGGTTGAAAAAAAATTGTTTTATGTATTTGGTTATCATGCTTTTCATATTGCTTTTATTTAATTTTTAGATTATTTTAATATTAAAAATATATATTTTTATATTAATAAACATATATCATGTAATAATTATTTATATTTTAATTAATTTTTAGATTTTTTAATATTAAAAATATATTTTTTGTATTATTAAACATATATTATGTAAAAAGTATTTATATTTTAATTAATTTTTAGATTATTTTATTATTAAAAATATATTTTTTTTATATTAATAAACATATATCATGTAAAAATTATTTATATTTTAATTATTTTTTGATTATTTTAATATTAAAAATATATTTTTTATATTATATAAACATTATTTAATTATTTATATCATATAAACATTAATAGTCCTTAGCCTGCACCCCCTTCTCCCCATTGATTTCAGCAACAGACGCAAGAACAGCAGCATTTTGCTGCTTTTCTTAAAATGCTGATTGAATGTATTTTTGAGGTGGGAAAAAAACAATTTTCTAGCTTATCATCCTTAACCAAACACTATAACTAGAACTTATTTCAAAACTCCGGTGCACCCACAAAAACAAACACCCACTTCCTTGCCAAGAATGGAAAACTTGAACTTACTCTTAGTCTTCGGTCACTTGAATGAGCATTCTGCAGCGGGTATATAGACCAAACATTTAGACCAGCTAGCCTTTTCTACTGGCCTCCTTGCCCTTTCTAGCTGATCGAAGCAGTGTCTTCCTCATAACTCCCATTCTAGCAATCCTTGTAATAAATATCGAAGGAAGACAGCAAGGGATCCATGGAACAAATAACCAATTAAAAGACGAAACAATCCACCGAATACTTGAAATAAAACAACTAACAGTTCAAAGAAAAGACCGAATGATTGTGTTCGACTACATAAATGCCTGATTTAAACCACCGTCTGAATGGGAGAGCCATGGAACTGCTGCCTAGTCCTGGTGTTTACGGGGAATACCCTAAACTCGGCAGCTCTTGTTGCATAGCATCCTCCCATAGAATTATATGGAGCTAGTTTTACAGGTATCAATCCCCGAAACACATCTCGAATCATAATTTGCCAAGAACAGGACAGCTTTACCTGCCAAAGCTGGTAAAGCTTACGCATCTTAAACATTGGGTAGGGTATTATGGTAACCAATACCGACATGCCAACTGTTAAGCATTACGTCTCATTCATGATTACTGGACTAGAATGATTAAAGAAATCATGCTGAGCAATAAGCTCTATAATATTTTTATGAAATATACTTTAGATGGGTTCATTATAACTGAGTTTTAGTTTATCATAATATGAGCTCACGTTATCTAATCTGAAGATTATATTTTTGTTTTCATTGTCTATGCACCCGAAATATTGGACTGTAAATTTCTTCATGCACTACCCACACGTGCGTGCGTGTATGGATGTATTATCCTTCCTGATCATTCTTCCTGGGACTCAAAATGAGGCCCTGTAACTTTTGAAAAGTGTCCACTGTTTCTTGGTTTATTATTTCAATTAGGGGTATCCTTGTAATTACGCTCGCAAGAGGGCTACCAAGTGCAATTATGGTAGACCATAGTTATCAATACTATTCTGGTCGCCGTTCTGGTTTTTCGATTGGAACGGAACGTTCCGGTTTTGGAGCGTTCCGGCGTGCCGTTTTGATGTCGTACTGTTTATATATAATTAATTATATATATATGAAACAAAATAAAATATTAATTTAACAAGCATAATTAAAATTTGAATTTCTTTTTATTTAAAATATTTTGGTGTTTTTAAATTATTTTGATGTATAGATGTCAAAAATATTTTTTTTTTTTTAAAATAGATTTTGAACCCGGAACGGGACGCCCAGAATGGAACCGAGGCGTTCCGGCCGGAATTTCCGGATCGGACCGGAATTAAAACCGGGACAAAAACAATGCTGTTTTGTCCCGATTTGTTGAACGTAACGGAATGTTCCGGACATTCCAGTCAAAACGAAACAGAATTAATAACTATGTGGTAGACGATAAAAAGGAAAAGAGAAGAAAATCTAGACGTGTCACTACTGTATTCGTTAGAGCGTCGTCACCCTTCCATTACTCTGCGAGCACTTGCCTTGCAACATGGCTAGGCGCGAATTACAAGCTTAGAAAACGGAAAGAACGCTTTTGTGATGCTTAAAGCTGTTTGGGAACCAGTTGAAGATTGTTTTAAATTTGTTTTTTAAGTGAATGTTATAAGTTTTTTTAAAATTATTTTTTAAGGTGTTTTTCATTTAAAAATATATTAAAATTATTTATTTTTAAAAAATTATTTTTGATATTAGCACATTAAAATAATTTTAAAGCACTAAAATTTTTTAATTTAAAATAAATAATATAAATTAATATTTTTTTCTCGAAAATACTTTTAAAATGCAATACTAAAAAAAATATAAACTATTAGCATATTAAAGAAATTAAAATATATTAAAGATAATTATTTCAAACCATTTTCTTTGTAAAAAAAATGATTGAGTCGTAATCTCAAATAGAATTTGGTGTGTTTGATATTTTGGTTAATATTATTTTTTAAAGGTATTTTTATATTAAGAATATATTAATTTAGTTCATTTTCTGATATCACATTAAAGTCACTTAAAAACGTGAGAGAAATTATCAATTTATTTTTTTTAAATAAAAAAAATTAAAATATATTTTGAAAAACATGTTATACAAATATTTTCCTACCCTAGTGTTTTTCAAATTTTTGTTTTTCCTGAAAAAATATGAAAATAATTTTTTTAGATGTTTTTTTAATAATTTTTATGTTGCTACATCAAAATTAAAAAATATATAAAAAATATTTTAATCAATTTTCAATTTAAAAACATGTTATCAATTCAATTCATTAAAAATCAGATTGAATATAGTTACAATAAATAGTTTTTTTCTACCAAAAATAAAAATATACCACGAGAATGTTTTACTATGCAAATATTTAGATAAAAACAAAAATACCCCACTATTTCGCGTCTTTTAGCCGACATACAAGGGTAAAATAATAGTTTTATTGTGCAAAGAATTCAAAAATACTATTTATGTCCTCAAAAAATGTCTAAAATATCTCCGGTTTCAAGGATTAAAATTTTTTTATCCCGAGCATAAAATAATAAGTTTATGGTAGCAATTCACGATGAATTGTGTCTAGATGAATAATAGAATTCGCTATAACAAAACACCCACGGTAATTATATTATAAGTAATATTCAAGTAACTATTTGAGTAATACATAGAAAATCAAGAGAATATAACATGTTTTTTTCATGTGCAAAGAAGAGATGATCAAGTTTAGTGTTTACGTTAAATCTCTATTATCTGTTAAAACCAGAGAATAAGGAATTTAAAAAATTATCTGAAAAATATTTTATATTGAAAGATTGACAATTTTATTTTACGATAATTGTTTTTGAAGTTGTAGCCTATAAAAAATACTTTTGACATTGATATATTAAAATGATAAAAAAAATATAAAAAAATAATTTGATATTTATTTTAAGTAAATACACTTTTAAAAATATATAAAAATAAAAATTACTATAATTGTGACACTTGATAAGAGAATTGTAATTAAAAGTTTTTTTTATTATAAATATATTAAAATAATATATATATATATATATATAAAATATTTTTAATATTAGCATGTCAAAAAATAAAAATAAAAATCTAAAATTTAAATAAAAAAATGTTTTTCTTAAAATAATTTTAAAATACAAAAATAAACTTACTCTGCGTTAATTAACAAAGCTGTAAAAAAATAAATCAAACCAAATCTAATTAAAATAAACAAACAGCAATCCCTTTGCGCTAAACAAAAATACACAGTAAATTAAACACACAAGTTTTATTAGGATACAAAAACCGACGATAAAAAGAAGATTTCTCTCTCACACTGGGAGTAACTCTTGATGGCTTCGAGATCCTCAGGCAGAAAGCTGTCCTTCGAGATTTTAAACTATAGCAGTTCCCATGAAGAAAAAGAAGACGGATTTCTTGTCAATTACCAATCAGATCCATTGGAGAAACCCAACCGAAGAAGGAAGAAACACAAGCGCAAACAAAAGCCTCTCCATCCAACAATCCCTGAAGAACTAATCACCCATTCCTATCCATCTGTCCACAATTCGCATCTCACAGACAACGGAAGCATCCAAAACAGTTATATAGGAGGAGGCGGAGGCGGGAGCGTGGTTTGTAGTACGGTGAGTGAAGGAGGGGCGGAGATTCAGCGCGTGTATGGGAACGGGGAGCTGAGGCAGAGGAATGTCAATTCTGCTGGTGGAGTGGAGACTGCGGTGGAGGAAAATGCGACGGAGGAGAGTGGAGTGGAGGAGAAGCAGCGGAGAATTGAACCGCCGAATGGAAGTGTTGCTACGAAGCTGGAGACAGCGGAATCATTGGATTGGAATAAGCTCATGGCCGACGATCCTAATTGTAAGTTCAATCAATCTTGTTTATCCGCTCTCTAGAATTTATTGCTATTAATTTTTCTTCTTCTTGTTCTGTGCTGCATTTGCCTGTCAGATCTCTTTTCGAGGGAAAAGTCACCCGTGAAGTACTTTATGGATGAAATGAGTAAAGGAATGTCGTTGATGAGCACAACTACTCTCGGGAGCGAGAAAGAAAGGGAGAGGGTATATGATACCATTTTTCGCTTGCCATGGAGATGTGAACTGGTAATCCCGTTTGGCTTTGCGCTAGCCATTGGCTGCGCTTCGGTTCATTTTGTCGCGAATTAGTTTTCCCTTGCAGCTGCATCATGCTTAATTAATGCAACAACGTTGTTGCAGCTTATAGATGTTGGCTTCTTTGTATGCCTGGATTCGTTTCTATCACTGTTAACTATCATGCCAACTAAGATTGTGATGATCCTCTGGAGGTTTCTGAGTGCAAGGTCAGTCATGGTTTAATACTTTCACTTCTACACATACCTAAATTCCCGCACGCAGAGGGACGAATGCGTGATTTAGCTGATTACATGTTTTACTATTCTGTCAACAATTTATCAGTTGTGGATTTGAAGGATGGTATTTTTTTTCTCGCCAATTCCATTTGCCTGTATCATTTACCCGGGTCCGCAATATACCAAGTCCAATCAATATTTTTATGAATGAAATGTACAAAGAATGCAATCCCATGCACAAACTAAATAATATTCTCTCAAGAAAGAAAAGTTTCGAATCTTTGCTGTGCATGCTATCATAAAGATAACACGAAAGATAAACAACAAGGATTAAAATCATAAAAATGCAACACAAGCAAACGCTTCTTCGTATGCACTATTAGTGTTCGTTATTGGTACAAAAATTTGGTGTTGGTTTTCTACAAAGTTTAAAGGTCATTTATCAAGTATCACCGTTAAGAGTCAGAGTTAGGTCCACTAGTTCACTGTTCATAGCAGTTTATAGGTTTAATAACTACTTGTGTTCTCTTGAAATTGGAAAATATTTTGCTCAACCCAACAAAAATGTGCTTCAGGCATAATTGTATCTCTGTTTGTGGATGCTGTGGGGGTAACTTGCAACAATTGCAAAATAACTCAATCATGCTTGTGGCAGGCAGTTCAAGAAGCCTTCTGCAGCAGAGCTTTCTGATATGGGCTGCTTTATTGTGTTGGCTTCTGGTGTTGTACTTCTGGGACAAATAGGTACTGAGGGATATATTGTGATATACATGATTACAATATTAACTAGTCTGTGGAAGAATGATGTGACCACTGATATTAGAGTTAGAATTTATCCAGTGTTTTTAATATTTATTTTATTTAATTCCTGCTTCTTCAGATATCAGCTTAATATATCACATGATTCGTGGCCAAGGAACAATCAAACTCTATGTGGTTTACAATGTTTTGGAGGTGAGAATAAACTTAACTAAGCTGAGAATTGGTAACTATTCATATTTGTGAATCACTTGTGGCGCTTAACGTTGTTGTCCTTGAAAGTAGATTAATGTATAACTAGAAAAGTATTTTCTTTCTTGATTTGGAAATACAGTTTGATAAATGAAATACATTTTTCTTCTCTTAGGATTTGATAGTGCTTTTGTCAACTTGTTTATGTGACCCAGCCTGGTCTTTGAAAAAGATATATATACATATATAGAACCTGATCAGGTCTAGAGGGGGTGGATTTAGAACTTGAATTTTGGGTGGGCCAAACAGAAACGTCCTTGTTTTAGAGTTGCTATTATCTAAAATGAAAGTGCCTGAAATTGTTCCAACATTCTACAGCATAAGAAACTTTGTTGATATTTGAAGCTCCATGTGACCTGTACCTGACACCTAGCAGAATTATGATGGTGGAATTGAAACCAATGTCAACATTGAAACTCAGGAGCAGTTTTTTAAACAACTGCTCTTTTCTTTCATCGGTTTTGTTTTGGCCGTGGATAAATTTTGGATGTCAATGGTTTTATAGGCTTTTTATCCATAACCACATCTTCTTCTGTCCCAGACTAATCATATCACCATATCTCAACAATGATGGAATTGTGCTTTTATTGACTGCTGGATGACAAGTTTTCCTTTAACATCACTCTTGGAGATTGTAATGTGTCCTGTATTGATTTTAATAATTCATCTGGAATCATGGAAACCTATTTTCTTATCCTCAATACAGATATTTGATAAACTGTGTCAGAGCTTTGGTGGAGATGTACTGCAGGCTCTATTCAATTCTTCAGAAGGGCTTGCAAGTTGTTCATCTGAAAATATGATATTCTGGATTTTGAGATTTATATCTGATCAGGCTTTAGCTATGGCCTTTTCAAATATCCTTGTTCTCGGTTTTGTCTATTTATTCTTTTTTTTTTTGGTTTAACAATGGCTTGAATATATTTTCCAGAAAAAGAAAAGTTAACTGATATGCTGAGCTCTCTTTGACTCCTTGACTATTCGTACTTCTTCATTCTTTCATTTTATTAGCTCAGGCAATTACTTTATCAACTTGTATCGTTGCTCACAATAATGCTTTGCTGGCTTTGCTGGTATCCAATAACTTTGCTGAGATAAAAAGCAGTGTCTTCAAACGATTCAGCAAAGATAACATTCACAGTTTGGTTTACTCTGGTGAGTTTGTGTATCTTTACTTCTCTATTTTTGGTCCTTTTTAATGGTCTTGACTCATGAAAATCCTGCTCGCTGTCAATTTTATCTGATATATTAAATGTGATGATTTATTGGCTTGATATCAGACTTGGTAGTTATTGTCATCATACAATGTTCAAGAGGAAGTTTTCTAGACCTTTTAAGTGGCTATTATAGAGACATCAAAATCTTTATATCAATATGCTGTTAACCTTTTCTCTAATCAGTACACAACCACACTGGATTTTGTGCTATTTTCTAGTCTACTCATCTTTGATTATGCCTATATTCCCAGCAAGTTAAAAGCTGATACTTTGAGAATGAGTTGTTTGAAGACATGGATCATCAATTATGTTTGTATTGAGAAGTTCTTGGACCAGCATTTAATTCCATGATCCTACATTTGCATTCAATGTTTAGGTTTTGTTTTCTGTTCAATTTTGAAGTCCGTGTTGTCTCATATAAATTTTGTCGTGCATTTGCTAAATGCCAGACTCCATAGAGAGATTCCACATTTCAGCGTTCTTATCAGCTGTTTTAGCTCAAAATATACTGGAGGCTGAGGGTCCTTGGTTTGAGAGTTTTCTTTCTGTAAGTAAACCAGAAGAGATTTTGTGCACCCTGTTCCTTAAAGGGAAGAATTTCATCATGGATTCTTCTGGGCTAATTTGTTGCGCTTACTATATCTTCTTTGAACTCTGCAGAATGCGCTCATGGTTTTTTTCTGTGAAATGTTAATTGATATCATAAAGCATTCATTCCTCGCCAAATTCAATGACATGAAGCCTATTGTATACTCTGAATTTCTTGAAGAGCTTTGCAGCCAGGTATTTATTTTAGATATCATTCCCTTTATTCCTCTGTCCTTCTAGTACATAATTTTTGCAGCCAGGTATTTTTGCATTTATGAGTTGTGCTTATGCAGAAAGCACACTATGCACTTTAACTTTATTCTTCTGTGTTGAGTTGTCCTCTTGAAGTATCAGTTGAAGCAATCTGTTGCTAAACTGTGCTGGTCTTTTAAATCATTCATTCTTTTTACTTCATTCAGTAATTGCAAACAGAATTATTAAGTTAATGCTTATAATCTCTAACAACTTCAAGTGAGGGAAATGCCAAATATGATTTCATTAGTTTTGGTCATTATCTGTCCCATGCCTCATGACTAGGTGATCTACATTACAGTAGAGATTATTGAAATGAGTGTGAAAGCCCCATGCTCTGTGAGTTTGTAAACAATCCTGTAAAGAATCTAAAACGAAAATAGGCAAAAATTCTTAAAACGTTGGTTTTCCTTATGTTGTCCATATCCTCCTCGTACCTTCTTTGCCATGTTGGTTTTACTAAGTTTCTTGTGATATTCATGGTTTTACTTTGGAATGTGGATTTTAGTACTTATACTTAAATTTGGGATGTGCATCTTGAGCGAAATCCAAACGGATAGTCATGGAGTGGAAAGAAGTTCAAGATCTTGAAGGATAATGTTGTTGGATTTCCTTGAGAAGACTTGGATCCAGTTGTGAATGTTTAATAACGTTGAACATCAAAACCCTTAAATCTGGAGGAAACAGGACTGAAAATAAAAATGGATAATAAGGGACGAGTTTAAAAGGGTATCTGAAGATCATGGTAGCAGGAAATGCTTCTGCAGTTTGAATGAGAGAAATTGAAGGGGAGAGTGAGACTTGCCTGTCAAATGCTTTTGAAATTTATGATTAAATTGGTCGGTAAAGATGTATATGCTTCTTCTTATGGAAAGCCAAGATATGGGCGCTAATAATATTTTTAATGTTAACCAATAGAAGTTGACTGAATTGGTACAGTGACAAACCTATATAATTCAGAGGGGATAATGTTTGAAGAATGATTTGTTTTGAAGTCCCTGTGATTGTAGCAGGATTAAACTTTAGTCCTTGCACTCAAATCAAAACAATAGCCCCTATAGATGCGCTGGAGTGGGAAATAAAATACATAAGCACTAAAGTCTTTGTTCATTATAAAATGTCATGTAGTTTTGGTTTGGTACATGAAGCACATAAGGTTCTTGCACTTGAACTTTAGGGTGTTAACTTGGGGATTTTTATTTTCGTGTTTATTTTTATTTTTTATTTTTTATTTTTTGCTACAGACACTGAACGTTCAAACAGAGAATACAGAAGGTAGAAAGAGAACTCTTACATTCATTCCTTTGGCTCCGGCATGTGTGGTAAGCTCCTGAAAATACTTTTGCACTTGTAGCTGCTGTTATGGGCTCTCCTTACATGATGCTGTTTATATATAAGGGTACTCCCCTCAATACAAGGAGCCGACATTCTTGAAATGCCTTTGATAATGGAGGCTTAATAATATTTAGTAGGGCTATATGAATTCTGTGTTTGAAGGGAAGGGCCTTATTTACCAGAACAAGATGTGCTGCATTCAAAATACGAATGGTTTTTCACTAAATCCTCCAATTGGGCTACTAAATGAGAATATTCTTGCTTTGTGAAATTCTACGCCTTGTCAACAATATGAGAATCCATAATGGATTTCTTAACCATGTTTAATCCATTTGTTGATTTGAGGCTGAAGATTTTAGGTGTAAGGGATTTATCCTCTGGGTTTCAGGTTATCCGAGTGCTGACACCAGTATATTCTGCTCACCTTCCCCTCAGTCCCCTTCCGTGGAGGTTTTTCTGGATCCTTTTCTTGTCTGCCTTGACCTATGTTATGCTCACAAGCCTGAAGGTGATGGTTGGCATGGGCCTACAAAAGCATGCCAAATGGTATGTCGATCGGTGCCGAAGGAGGAAAAAGCGTTTCCACAACGATTAATTCTGGTAAAAGGAACAGATCTCATCACACACATAAGGTTTAATGAGGTTTTACATCACATGGATGGAGAAGGCTTGCATTGGCAACAGGTGTAGGCGGTTGGTTCCAGTGGCTGGAAATGTATCAGTGAATTTAATTTTCGGGACGGGTTAAGTAGCAACAGCCGCTCAACTGTTTCGGTTCAATTTCAACTTCCACGTGGGCCTGTCCTTCAATTTTGTCTAGAAGAAACATCAACGAGTGATTTATACGAGGTATTAAAAAGGATCAATTTTACACTAATTTTATGATGTATATTTTACAGTTGAATATCCAATAATTACAGAAAAAATCGTTTCGTTCTATAATAATCACACTAATTGATTGGATTTTTAAGGTTAGGTTAGGATAGAATGAATGAGATTCAGGACCGGATTGACATAAGCTCCGATTAGAATTCCTCTCAAACCACTAAATTCAAAATTGGCTTTGCAGGGGGAGAAAGGGAGATACACAGCGAGATTTCCGTGGACAACAATGTGATTTCCTCAATATGGTTATAAATAAGAGGATGAAAAATAGATAATAATAAATGCAAAATGTCAACTGCCTTCTCTACCGAGGAAAAAAATAATCCCTAACCATCATTTATTTTTATTTTCCTTTCCTATTTTATTATCAATCACAGGTAAATCCACACTCTTTTTTTTCCAGCTCTTAATAATTTATTTTGAGTTTTTTAATTTCAAATTAATTGTTAATATATTATTAGACTGTTGCCACCCCACCAGAACAAAATAATGCCTTACAAATTTCGGAGCGAATATAGGGAATTCCCTTATTTGTACCTTTTCCCATATAATTATTACCTTCACCCACGATAGGGCACATTAAGTCAAGACTTTCCCTGTAGTTTATTCTCTGTTTTCTGCCACAATTCAGAGCACAATGCAGGCATTCACATTTCCATGATTGATGATAAATAATGGCTTGCAGTTTCGAAAATGCTGACTTCTGGGATAAAATAAAAGTGAGGCTCAAGATAACCCAATCGTCAAGCCCCAAAAATTTATCTCTCGCCCAATGACAGTCTGCTCATGGCGACAGAAAATTTGTCCCATCATAAAAAGAAATAAACAAACGAGAGCGATGATTTTTTCCCCTGACAAATAACAAGAAAAGAAATATTTTCCAGGAAAAAAACTCTTAATTAATAATCCCATTTCCTATTGGCTGATAATGATATGGGCAGATGATGCTACAAGAAAATTTGAAACTTCAAAATTCTAATCCCTTGCTGGCGTGTGCTCTCATGGCATATTTTTAGCAAATCCTTCTCAAACAATAAAATATGAAATCGATTCTCATGCGTTCAGAACTTTTGAGCATATTCTTTAATTCAAATATAAAATTTATTATATATATATATATATTAAATAACAAATGATATTTATATATAAATAATTATTTAAAATATAAAAAATGTGAAAAATTATCTATTTTGTTTTTCGCAATTAGGAATAATAAGTATAGTACGAATAAAATAGGAATACGATTAATGGATATCCATTATCATCTCAGGCAGATACACACACATCACGTTCCCGCCGCTGGTAGGCCACTTCTGTGCTAAGCAGCAGTAAACAATATCCACAGCGATTTCTCTTTCCTTTTTGATTTTTTTTCCTGTTTTTTTCTTTTACATGCCTCGTTCATACCAGCGCAAGCCTTTGATGTTTTATATATGCTTTTCCTTCTCTTCCTTTGCTCATTTTTTCACGACCCCCGTTTGCAAGTTATTGGTTTTCACTGAATTCAACTGTCTTTCAATTCAATCTCGAACCAGAACTAATGGTATGAATTCTCTGTTTCGGATTAATTTCAATCATTGCTACTGGTTTTGTCCGGTTTGATTGATTGCTTCTCTTATGTATTCATTAAATTTCAGGGATTTTAGTTTCTTTGACTGATAGTATGTGTAAAAAGTTTAGAAACGCGGGACTCTGTTTTCTTTATTGGAATTAATTTTAGAAAAACTTTAATTTGACTTGAATTTGTGATTGAATTAAAGCAATTACACAGTTGCTGAATTGGATTATCCATAATGCAGTTTTTTATGCTCTGTAACGTTGCAGGTAGGTTGCGAACTTTATGTAAAGAACACAGATTGGCTTAGAACTCTTCTCCGCAGCGAGTTCTTTGATTCTTGCAGTCTGCATCAAGAACACCGAAAGAACGAGAAAAACTTGTTTTGCATCGATTGCAATGTTGGATGCTGTCGACATTGTATGAGATCTCATTTTCTTCATAGACAATTTCAGATCTGCAAATATGTTTATCATGATGTTGTTCGCCTTCAAGAGATTCAAAAACATCTTGACTGTTCTAAAATTCAGGTTTTTATTGTACATGAGTATCAAGAGCAAATATTTTTAATTTGGGTCCTCCAGTTTTTGTTATTTTTACTATTTTGTTGTCGTAATATTTTATATGCAAATGATTGATTATGGGTTCTGAAGGAAAACTTATTTGACTCGGCAGGCTTATAAGATCAACGGTGAAAAGGCTGTTCATCTGAAACCACGGCCTCAGCCTAGAGATGCAAGGCCATCCACGAAAGCAAAGTTTGGTGCTTCTTGTGAAGCATGTGCGAGATATCTACAAGATGTCCCCAATCGCTTCTGCTCCATCGCATGCAAGGTAACCAAGGTTAAACTTATAATATCATTTTATTTCTTGCTTAATGGTTTTTTTTAACACAATAAGATTCTAGCTGTATCGTAGATGCCTCCTCTATTCTTACAGGTGGTGCGTCTTGCCCTTGCAGAGAAACACCCCTAACAGTAATTCCTGGTGGTGTTTCCAGGTTTCAGTGGAGCTTAAAGATCAAAGCCATAAAATCATCTCCTTCTCAATTCAGGAATTTCCTGACCTTTCCTGGAAGAAAAACTGCAATGCAGAAAGGCATTCAAGTGAGAACGAATCGTCACTTTCTTTGACTGATATGTCTGAGGATACTCAAGGCTGGATCAATTCAGCTTTGAAACCAAGAAGACAGTTGCACAAGAGAAAAGGCTTCCCACGTAGGGCTCCCCTCTGCTAGGCAAAACAATGACCATGTTTATTTTTCTCCCCTCAGATTATATTTCCTTATATATACATACGCTTGAGGTATTTAATAATTATTAAGATCACAATTATAATAATCCATGAATAGCAAATCATTCCTGAGCAGCCCCCATTTGGAGGTAAAAATTATGCTAGCCAAGATGAAGAGCCCTCCTCAATGGGGGGGAGGGCTGCTACATAGAAATAATGAAGAAAAGCTTAGCAAATCTGTAATTTGTATCCATGCTGAAGAGTCTAGTTGGTTTTATCTTTCTTCGTAGTAATTTTAACTCGGTTTTAAAGCAGGATAGAGCGAGAAGCAATTAGTCATGATGTGATTTCACCCGGGGTCTCTGTTCTTGATGGGAATGTTTCCAAATCTGTTGGCATGCATGTGCTTGCTTTTCTTCTCTAAATTGTCAAAGATCGGTAAAGATAAACTATTTCGGCATGGTCTTTATTATTTTGTCCAACTTACTGGGACCCTCTCCTTGCATTATGGGAGCCATGTTTTGTTAAATGCTGTTATCTTGTACAAGGTGGCTGACAAAAAGAGCCGCCAGAATAGTTCGTAAGCAGGATAGTGCGTAAGCAGGTGGCCAATCCTTGAAATAACTATACAGCTATGTTTTGACATATTAATTTTTTTTATTTTAAATTAGTTTTTTTTAATTTTTTTATATTATTTTTAAATGTTAATATCAAAAATAATTTAAAAAATAATTATTTTGATAATTTTATTAACAAAAAAACACTTTTAAAAATAATCTCAAACACTTTGTCAAACAGTACTAAAAAAATATTTTACATTGTATTTTAAAAATATTTTTTAAAAATTTAAATTTTTAGTTTTTATTTTAAATTAATTTTTTGGATGTTTTTAGATCATTCTAATATTCTAATGTACTGACATCAAAAATATATTTTTTTAAATATAAAATTATTTTAATACATTTCTAAATAAAAAAATAATTTAAAAGCACACTCTCAGTCCTTCACTAAATCTATATTGAGATGATGAACATGGATGGCCTAAAGTTTTCCTTTTTCTCTCTTTTTTTCTAGGGTAGGCAGAAGACTATACGTTACGTTTTGTATTCACCTTGTTATAGAAAAGCTAGGGGGGATGTGACATGTTTTGATGTGAATGTGGCAGAAGATTGTGTGCCCATCTTTATACACACACACACACTCTTGATAAAGGAAGGATGTAATTACTTATCTATTAATGAAACGTAAAGTTTTTTTGTATATAATTTTTATTTATTTTATAATATTTAATTTTAATTTTGAAAATAAAATAGAACTGAGCTAGACAAATAAAACAATATCAAGAAAATCCATTATAAAATAATCTTCTCTTTTTTCTTTAAAAAATAATAAATATTAAAAAAATAGAATTATATAAATTGAAAAATTTAAAATAATTTATTTCAATAAATAAATCAAAGGATATATTTTTTTTAATGTTTAATCTTTTTTTTTTTTTTTACAAAACTACTTAGACATATATCACTCTTTAGAGATGTAACATGTCATCATCTTAATCAATTTCTACAATTATAGGAATTGAATATAAATTAATATAATATATATCAGAGGAACTTTCTTAACAGTAGAGGGCGGAGGAGTAATTAACCCCAGATGCTGTCATTTCAATTTCTATGGCGAGCCCATTAATGGATCCACGGGCTTCAAGCCCATCAGCTGCTCGCTTCAAATCCATTACTGGATGCACTCTCTCTAACACAAGAAATTATCAGTTACCTTAGAATTATGATCGACTCAATAACCTTTCGTGGTCCCTAAGCTTATTCAATCTGTATGATTTGAAAAACTAGTCAGTTGATACTCAGGTAGATGCTCCATCATTGATGTAGATACTTCGTCCAACAGTGCTCGTGCACTGTAAACTCTCTCTCTCTCTCTACTTGTAGAGAGAGAGAGAGAGAGAGATGATCTTTTCCTCTCTTCTTCCACCTCCCACGGATCATGACTAGGGAAATTGTACTTTTCCTAATCTTTATCCAATCGAAATTGTTTCCATATCTTTTATGGATCAAGAGCACGAAAATCCAAATTAGAAAAAGACCGACGATCTGACATTGCATTGCCCCCATCATGGTCATTGCCTCGATTAGGATGGGCCTCATCAGTTCTTAGCGACCTGTCCTGAATCCTGATTAGAACGATAAATAATTTGCGAAAGGATGGGCGGTGGAGGCCTTGTTCTCGTATCTTTATTGGTTTCAGTACATACGATGTGTTTTGTAATGATAAGTTAATCTTAGATATTTATTCAAGTAAATATGTTTTTTTTTAATATATTTACCTTGTTCATGTGTGATGAATATAATATGTATATTATTTAATATTATCAAACTCGACTAGATCAATTTATAAATATAATATATACGAATAGTCAAAATATGATATATACAATATAAAATATAAGTATTTAACTTTTTAATAATTAGATTATGAATATTGAAAAATACGATCATCCTTGTATTTCATACAACGAGCTAACTTGCTCGCGTGTTACGCTGAATTTTTTATCTATGTAAAAAAATTAATTGATTTTGTGTGTGTTGTAATGATTTATTTTAATATTTAAAATTGTAATTGATTAAATCTATCAGAAAGAGGTTTTTTTATTCGTCTAAAAGTACTTAAATGTTGTTATTGTTAAAATTATTTTGATAATTATTTAATCAATAGATTGTATAATTGGAATAAAAAAAATTATATTAAAATAAATCACGTGCTCCTTATAACATACTGATTGATTGTTATATATGTTTTATTTGTTTCATGAATTATTTTATTAGCAAATATAAAATTACAATCGATGAATTTTAGTATAGATGAATGATTTATTTTACACAGTAAACAATTTGATTAATAGTTTTGTTTTAATTATTTTAGTAATAATTTAATTGATATATAGCAAAACTGCAATTGATTAAATTGACTAAAAATATATTATTTATTGGTTGCAACATACTAATTGTTTGTTTGGTTTGTTTTAAGTATTTAACAAATAGCAAAAATACAACTGTTAAAATTTATCAATTTTTTTAAAATTATTATATTAAAAATATTTTAGAATACTGAGATTAAATTAATGCGAGATTTATAAAGAAAAGTTAGCTCATTTATATATATATATATTTTAAGACGTTAATATAAAAAAAATATCACAATAAATAATTAGGCTCTCCTATTTTTAAAGGAAAAGATCTCAAAAATAATTATTATCATTATTCTAAATGTTTTATATATATATAACATAATATTAAATTTTTTAAGTTGATTATTTAGCTCATATGTATAATATTTAAAAAACATAATCTTAAATTTTTTAAGTTGATTATTTAGCTCATATGTATAATATTTTAAAAAAAAATTAGGACCAATAATAATTTTGTTACATGTTAAAAAAATTAGTGTTGGCTATGGTGAAACACAGAGTAATATTATATTTTATTATTGTAGATAATTTGACATAATTTTTCTACTGTATTGTCTACGTGTGATTTCATTTTTTTCATGATATAAGATCTTAAATATCATACATGGAAAAAACACAGAAGTTATTTTTCACAAAAATAACATTGATCAATGAATTTTTATCATCATTGTTATGATTGTCATTATAAATATTATTATACATAATATTTTAATTATTATTGGTCATACTATCGATGACACCATAATCATTGTTAAAAAAAGAGTTTTATTTTTATTTTTTTAAGATTTATTTCTCATATTATTATATTAAAAGTATTTTACAACACTGATAGTAAATTTGTTTTTTTAAAAAAAAAGAAAAAATTGGTGATATATATAGACGCTAATATTAATGAAATATCAAAATATATAATTAGTCTAATATATTTATAAGAAACAAAACTTATAAATAATAATAATTATTATTATTTTAAATATCTTATTGATAATAATTAGAAATTTAAACACCCAACAATACTAAAAAACAATTAAAAAATCACAAAAAAATAAATATTATTATATTTTTTAAAAAATTAAATGACTTGAAGAATAATTACAGATAATAAAAAAGATAAATAAATAATAAATATCAATCCTCAAATGATCACCAACACAAATTAAAATTTTAATATTAAAAGACCCTTAATAATAGTGTAAATATTAAAAATTGAAAACAAAAATTAAGAGCATATACATATGAACATGGAAAAAAATAGGAACTATTTAAGAAATATAACTAAAGAAATTAAAATAAAATCAACGGTTAAAAGTATAAGGGTTGAAATGAAAAACACATATATAATAATTTCATTTATAATGCAAAATTGAAACAAATCTAAACTTTGATATCGAAAAAAAAATTAAAGAGTTTAACACAAAACCAAAAATTAAAAGACTGATGATCGAAATGAAACTAAAATATAAAATCAATTTACATTAAAGGATAAAATTGAAACAAATCAAAACTTTGATACCAATATTATTAAGAATTTCAAACCAATCGAGAAATTAAAAGATTGAGGACCAAAATGAAACTACAATATATAATCATTTTCAATTGAAAGATAAAATTAAAATAAATCAAAACTTATATAATAGAAATAAGGACCATACAAAACAATTGAAAGTTCAGGAACTATAATGAAAGCCCAATAAACAGGGGGGTTTTAAGTGGATTTTTGCACGCATGGGAGAGAGAAAAAGGGGGAACTTCAACCAACCACCAACATGTCTCCGACACCGTGATACACCACGCGCCGTACCAAGAGAAAAAAAACATGGTGGGGAATAATTCTAGACGTCGGTTAGGCTTTTTTACCCGCTGTACAACACTGCACGCGCCGTATGAAACCCTCATGAGTGTAGAATGAGACGACTTGTCCACCGACGGGCTCACAGTAACTCCCCAGAAAATATAATAAAAATGGTAAATCACTATCACACCTCTATAAACAATTATTGAGTTTTGTCTTATTAGAGGATATATATATGTATTTGGCTATTTTTTTAAAAAAATATGCAAAGACCCTACTGACCTCGACATGTACTATGCATTTTTATCTTATTGGGAGGTAGTTTTGTATTTAGTCATTTTTTAAAAAATATATGCAATAACCTTATGCTCCCGGTGGCTTCTGTGTATTTTTTTTTATATATATATGAGTATTAAAGTTATTTTATTGTGTATGGGAATGCAAAAAAATGAAAATACCCCCATATCCAAGGCTAAAAACACAGTAAATGGAGGGGGAAATAGTAATTTTACTATTTCAATCCACAATTCCCTTGAATCTAGATGAACAATGAAAAATCAATGTTCATTGCAGTTTAATTTGCCAATCTCTTTTAGCTTTTTTAGTAATTATTTGCACTATTTTTGTCTCAATGCTATTATTCCTAGTTGGCTTTGAAATTTCTCCACTTAAACACAAAGGAGATCGGAATAGATTATTTACAAGGTCATCACACCAACAAGCTGTAGTATAGTGGTAAGTGTTCCTGTCTTAATCTCGAAGGGTGTAGCTCAATGATTCGGCTCTAAGTTTATTTTCTAAAAGTCACAAGTTTGAGTCTCACAACTCTTAGGATTACTGGAGGCTAGTAATTGATTGTTTATTTTAAAGCTCATAAGATTAGTCGAAATATACATAGGTAATTCAAACATCCACGTTACAATAAAAAAAGATCATCATAATTTTTTTTATTGAGTAATACCCATTGACACATACATTAACACTATAACAAGAATATACTTTTGTAAAACATATTAATTTAATAAAAAATATTTTAACCAATATATATTCTTGGAATAAAAAACTAATATGAAATAGGTTTGTTTATATATACTTCAACAATACATATGTTTTTTTTATTTCAAATAAATATAAATGCTCTTGTAACAAAAAGAATTGTTTCTTTTTTTTGATAAAAAGAAATGGTTTTTTAATCGATACCAAAATAATGAGAATTATTAGTTTGTATTCAAAACAACATAATCAAATTCAATAATGTAATTTAATATTTTATTTCAGATATAAAAATTGTAATGGGTTATCAGCTAAATTTAATTTAATTTTACATGTGAATATCAAACTTTTACTTAAAATATTAGTATTTTTTATGAGATAGTATAAGTTGATATATTTATGTATTTCGGCAATTCACTTTAGGAGTATTTACAAGGAAGAGGAAGAGGATTTTAGGAGAAAGAGGTGCGACAGCGACTCAATTTTGACCCCAGGCCATTTAAAATCACACACATGACACATCCCCACACCAACACGAGCGCGCGAATTTGGCGCATGCAAAAGAAACTACAAAAAAAAAAAAAAAAACCACCATCTCTTCCCTGTCTGTTCAATCGTTCTCTCTCTATCTGTACCGGATTATATATAGTGTGAGTTTCTTCAATTAACTGTGAAATCTGTTTCAAAATGTCGTCGACGTCGGTGAGTCATTCTTCGCTCTTTTACTTTTCCACCGTTTGTGTTGGTGTGGTGGGGTTTATTTATTTACGTTTTTCCCCCCTTTCATTGCTATATATATACATATTTTGTTGCCTGGGCAAGTCATCATTGATCCATGTGCTATGATACCATTACAAATCTTTTGTTTTTTCTTTTATGTACGAATGTTCTGATCTGACGTTTGGTTTCATGAGAAAACAATTAAGGAATGCCCCATAATAATATCAGCTTATTAATCAGGTCTGTTCATTCGCATCGATCCTTCTTTCTTTCTGTTTTTTTTTCATTTGGAATTTGCTTTATTTCCTCAGTTTTTACATTCCAGGCATTCTTCCTGATCATGAATTTGGGATCCCATTTGCTTTCATATAGCTCAGCTAGGCTGAGAGATTTTCATGGAGTGAATAATTGGAATCGCAACAAGGAGGGTTACATTTTACAGATCTAACTTAACAAAAAATGTGAAAATGAGGGTAGTTTTTCTCTCTCAAAAACTAAAATAAAATAAAATGCTGGCCCTCAAATTGTGGAAATTATGAAATCAGTTTCCATGACTGTTAAGATATTTTCTTGACATTGATGCTTCTTGAAGGATGTAATTTACTGATTATCTTTCTCTAGTTGGCTTTGTCATTTCTTCTTAGTAATCCATCAATGGCAACCATGTATCCAGTTGAAGTTCAATATTTCTGTCAGATTCCCAAGCTTTTCCGTGTTTCATTTTTTAGATCCTAATCGAGGTTTTCTTGTGCAGGTACCGGAAGATAGTGGTCAGAAAACCGAAGCACTACCCCAGTCAAATAGCACAGCCAACTGGACAATTAATGTTTCCGATGTGAGTTCAATAAGTAAATCCCAGTAAGAAACTGTTCGGAAATAAAATTGCTGGTTTCATGAGAGGAACACTGATAGGGACGAAAGTAAATATTCTCCAGAATAGGGACCTAAATATCGAAACATTACCTATCTAACATGCCGGTCTCGCTTATAATATTTCAATATTTGTTTTAAATGGAGATGTTCGGTCAGTAGGGATTGGTTACGAATTTAGTCTAAACAAGTAACGATTTCTTGATTCCTTACAAGCTATGTCTCTTAATCTTCCCCTTTGATTCCTTACAGGTAAGAACAGTTAAAGTTAGCAACATTTCATTAACTGCTACTGATATAGACATCAAAGAGTTTTTCTCCTTCTCTGGTGATATTCTATGTGTCGAAATGCGAAGGTTAGTGCTCTTAGATCAGAAGCTAAAAAACTGACTTAATAGAATGACCAATAAGAATAGTTGGTGCACTTTGTAGGGAAAGTGAGACAACTCAGCTTGCCTATGTTACCTTCGAGGAGTCGCAGGGAGCTGATACGGCGATGCTTCTTTCAGTATGTTCTTATTCTATACTGGTGAATCAATGTTCATCTTTCGAGACTAAAGCGTGAATGGGTAGATTCATGTCAAGATATCCAATTATACTTGCGCACTCATGATGAAATGATTAACAGAAATGGGATCTGGCATTATAGGAATAGTAAAATTTTAGAATATCAAGGCATTAAATGCCAACCTCTGTGGTTGAATTTGTTCTAGATATTCATTGGTCACGTGAGATAAGCTATATAGCATGCCTACTGAAAGAGGAACAGTGTTTATGCTTTAAACGTGTCCTCTTCAACCTTTGACATGGATTCTAACAAGAATCTTCCTTGGGAAACTTAGAATTTGCATTACGTCATGGAGCTCAAGTGAGATCCTGATTCTCAACCAGGCTTGGCTAATGGTTTTACGTGATCCGTTGAGTAGACGTAAATTACATAAAAGAAAATAACCGTAATTTCATTGCCTTCAAATGTCTGTTAAAGCTTATGCATCTTGGGTCGTGACTGTGTTTGAGAGACTGAAAGGGAGTAGCCAAGATTGAATCTCATTCTCAGATATAATGTAAACTTAATTTGTTTTTCTATTGTTTTTTTGTATCTTCTTTCATATTCTGCCTCTCGATTAATTCCGATGTGACATGCCTGGTACAGATTTTGTCTTGGAATTTATTTTTGACTTTATGTTACTATCTCAGGGAGCCATCGTAGCTGATCTTTCTGTTTTGATTACACCTGTTGAGGATTATCAACTGCCCCCTGAAGCTCTTTCATCAAAATTGGTAAATATTTTATATTTGTGTTTCTGCGTCTCTGTTATTGATAATGATCATATAATGTGATGCTGTAGCCAGCTTCTATGCATGTGAAGTAGAATGGTGTGCATAGCCAGAATCTGTGGTGTTTTTCTGCCTTTTTTTCTCTTCTGTCGTAGGCAATAATTAGTTTAGGAAATTACAATTCATAATATTCAATTAACCTGTAGACGATGAAAGGTAGAGGTTCCACGCCTGAAATCAGATGCATTTCATGATAGTCTTAAGTTAAATTCTCGTGATCTTTCAGTGGGCCTTTATATTTGTGATAGCTTGAGTTTTTCTGTTTTTTTTATACTCTTTTATTTGCTTAAAAATCATCTTGGGACATTGAGATAATCAGAACCTTGCGGAGGTTATTCATTCATATTTTAATTCTAAGAGGCTGGAATGGATTGCTATCTGTAAATTTTCTTTCTTTCTCAAAGAATATAAATTATGGACATGGGGTGTCAACTGTGGGATTTTATACAGATTAGGTAAATAAAATCATGGTGACTTGCCGATGCTGGATTCACCAGGCTAGTAATGTCTAACCATCATCAGATTTGCTTATAAATTTGTTGCTTTTTATTCTAGTTTCTATCTCTCGTTCCTATGCATTTGGTAGGAGTTCAAAGATCAGCATCTGCATTGATAAGTGAATTGAATTTTTCCTTCGTTTTCTTCTGTTTCTTTGAGGAGGAAAGGGGAGGGGACTGTCCAGGCGGTCAATTAATTTAACATTTTTTATTTTCTTTTCTACCCTTCCACAGCAGCAAAAGCCTCCTGTTACTGATTCTGCTGTTAAGAAGGCTGAAGATGTGGTGAGCACCATGCTTGCCAAGGGCTTTGTATTGGGGAAGGATGCCATCAACAAGGCCAAAGCCTTTGATGAACGTATTCATCTGACCTCGAATGCCTCTGCAACAGTTGCTTCAATTGACCATAAGATGGGTTTGAGTGAAAAGCTTAGTGCGGGTACAGCTGTGGTGAATGAAAAAGTCCGGGAGATGGACGAGAAGTTTCAAGTGCTTGTAAAGACGAAAACTGTCCTTTCAGTGGCTGAGCAGAAGGCAAGCAGTGTAGGATCGGCCATCTTGAGTAACCCTTACGTATCCACAGGAGCTTCATGGGTTTCAGGTGCATTTACTGCAGTGGCAAAGGCAGCTGAGGATGTGAGCGTGATGACTAGGGAGAAAGTTGAAAAGGCTGAGGAAGAAAAAATGGAAATTCCTGTCAGCGAGAGGAGCTCAGCACACATCCATCATAATGGATCTCCAGCTGGAGAGCCTCCAGTGATTCCAATTGATTCGGAAGATAGTAAGCTTGCAAATATTTGAGTGATACGGCTTCTTCTAACTGCACTTGCTTTTATTTTCTGTATGTATTTCCCATTGTTTCCCGTTCGTATTTAAACGGGAACAGTGAATTCCAGACACTTTTCTCCGTTTCAATGTGATACTGCACTTCGACGACAAGTCTAATTGGCATTTTTTTCAAACATATGGCTACCCCCATCTGTTTTCTTCCATTTATGCTATAAATAAATGCAGCTAATGTTCAAGTGAGCGGAACCATTTTTTTTTCTTTCAGGGATAACGTAAAGACTAAAAAGCCTGGCAAAACTTCCCTCTTAAAGTAGCTGAAATTACCATCCTTGCAATCAGCCCAGTTGCAACGGCAGGGGCCCGAGGGGTACAGAACATTAGATCAAGTTTGCGAAAATCTAAAGGTAGGGCTTAGAAATTAGAAGGGGCATGCGATCGGATTCATGCAGGCATTGGATATAGTCATCCATGACAAGACTGGTGCCTGCTTACTCCACAAGTTTGTCTAGGGTTTGAAATCACAATGTACAGAGCTACTTCTAGACCAAGAAACCTCAGAAGAATAGTCCTGTAGAACTATGAAGAATGGAGATGCTTTTGACACAAACATAAAATCTTTTGTGAGACTCGTACGATTCAAACTATGGAAGAACAAAAGACCATTGACTCCTTTAGATGAACTAGGTATTAGAACTTTGATCGTTTATTTGAAGTTGAGACCTTTCCCCGTTTGGACGAAGAACAAATTCCTGTACCACACCAGCTCTGTGAGACGGTCCTGGACAAATAATTTGTGTTCTCCACATTTTTAAATCATAGGTGATAAGTATTTGCATCAATTGATTCCGGACCAGCATTAATCCACCATCTATTCAATTTCAACCCTTCCAGGCCACTGAAATGTGGGTGAAAGTAAAACCTCAGGTTATTGCTATCTTCGGTGATCAAATACAGCTTTAGTAAATGAATATTCTTTACCTCTCTTTGAAAAGTTTCAAAGAAATACTATTATCTTGCATATGTCCATGATTTCAGTGGAATGCACAAAACATCCTTGAAAAGGCAAAATTAGCCATACGTGTTCACCCGTCTGTAATCCGTGAATGAGGTACTTGCATTTCCTGGTCAAATTGTTATAATAATGCTAAGCACAGGATTCAATATATTGCAGAAAGTCGCCGGCTAAGACAACAAAATGATATTGGAGATTAAAAAAAAACTTGTCTGCTTAACCCGATCATCGTTTTGCATAGAAC
Organism: Salix dunnii; assembly: GCA_015731905.1. Classification (NCBI taxonomy): domain Eukaryota; kingdom Viridiplantae; phylum Streptophyta; class Magnoliopsida; order Malpighiales; family Salicaceae; genus Salix; species Salix dunnii. The sequence goes on along the minus strand of CM027668.1, from coordinate 5,186,244 downwards.
ATATTATGAATGCGCGTGTACAAAAGGCGATCTTATGATCCTTCGTTCCTTCCCCTTCTAGACTGCTAGCTCATATATTATATCTATGAATTTAAATGAGCCAGCTCCTTGAATACAGATCCTGTCATTCTATATTATGAACAGCATGTACCGTTGAGTTATAAAAGAATCAGATTTGTGTTACCTATTATTATTATCAGGCTTTACAAATATCTTCATCTACAGTAACCAGTGATGCGTGTGAGAAAAGAATGCCAGTGTACAAAAGGCGATCTTATGATCCTTCATTCCTTCTCCTTCTAGACTGCTAGCTCATATATTGCAGCAACCACTCTAGGCTCTGTTAATACCGTTGTCAAATAATTCGAATCAAATTAACAAGGAATGCAAAATCAACACCGGCGGCAGTAGCTTTCGAGAATGTGAAAGTAAATTCATCAATAGCAGAACCTTCCTCGAAAAGAATTGTATAAATCAAGCGTACATTTGTGCCGTTATAGAAAAGATCTTTATTTGCGTACCTTGATGCATTGGTGGAGGTCATTTTCGTTTGTTCTTACATGAACCTGTAAAATCAAATTAACTAATCAGAACCGAAGAGCATATTTATTGCAATATAACTTGGGAATGGGCCGGGGCCGGGGGAAAAAGTATGTCCTAGGGCAGTTTTCAGATATTTCACTGAATCATACCATACGGCAAATCGTGTCCAAAAATATAAAATGAAACAAGCAACAGCAAGTCCACCCATTAACAGCCCAAATCGTTTAATTTTTATATTCGAGCACAGAAGCTTTTGTTGCAAATTAATATTTATACCCCGATAACTCGTCCGTAGGATGCAATTTCATTGCTTTCTAGAGAAGCGAGGATGACAAGCGTGGCTGCAACTGTTGAGGGCCAATGCCTAAGTTGCTCAAGGTCTGACAGAGCCAGCACTGCCAAGTATCTCGCCCTCTTCTCCACCACTGCACCAGCCTTCATAGCTTTAAGGTAGAACCTAATGTTCAGCAAGAAAAAAAAAAACTTGTATTAGATTTCCTTAACTACAGGTGATATGAATGACAGAAAAAACTAAGTGTTCGTATTCAAGACAAGATACAAATCTTACTACCATAAACTACAAGGCAAGTGGAAAGGGAAAAGGAGTTACCACATGAAATTGTGGATGGTGGGCAAGAAGCATCGGAAGTTAAGGACCTCCTGCACCAGCCATTCCATGGCCACTACTTCACATCTGCTGTACACGTTGTTCCCAATGTTGAATTTTTTTTGCCTAACACTGAAATTCCCATTATAAAATTGTCAGCGGAGCTCTCAATGACCGGAGCAGAACTTGCAGCTAGATATCATTTTACCTTCAGTTTTAAAGTGATATCAAATTACCTTAGCTAGCTTTGATGACACTAAGGCAGATTATGTAACAATGAAAGAGAATGAACCGGAGAGTTGTATAGGAATGTTTTAGTACTTGCAAACTTTAAGATATTAAATTATAGTTCATCCAGTGTGTTCAAGTTCATTTGAGCCTTGATCTGGCAGCAAGTTGACAGCAATTTTTCTTTTTCGTTAGCTTTTAAGTCCATAAAACACACAAAACTACTGTGATCTGTTTCTAAAGATGATCAACAAGTTTATTCAGGATCCTAATCACTTTTTGACAATTCCATGTAAATGCAAGCCATTATAGCAAGGGACTAAAAGGAAAGAATTCTGCATTTAGGACTGGCACCTTGTTTCATTTTATTCCTTAAGCAATCCAGGACATGACGACCACAAAAAAGAACGGGGCAGAGATATTTACCAGTTATAGGGCTGGTTTTCTTCAATTCTGGTGGCCAATGAAAGACAAGCTATACCAGCAATTTGAAGGTGACTTTTGTTCTTGAAGAACCCAATTGTTAGGAACCGGTCCAGAAGGCTAATTCCAAGAAACATGGTCGCCAGGTCAAACTCCTTCGCAGTTGATTGCTGCATAATCAAAGCAACAGACACGAATTCAACAAGTGATTACCATTTTATTAACATAAGTGATTGCAATATGCTTTTAGAAGAACATTAAGCACACATTGCTCATACGGATTGTCAATTGACAGTCCAAAAATGATAAACAAGTGGTTAACGACTGCTGGTGATTAGTGTTTAGTGCTTTGATGCCAAGAAAAAAAGAGCCACAGAGAATATCTAGTTTAATGTAGTACAAGGACAGTACTGGCCATACCACAAATGGTACAATGGCTAGACCCATCAGTTTTAAAGTCCAAAACCAAAATCTCAAACTGTGACGTGTCACAACCCCATTTGTTTCACACTTTCAGTAGTAGAATCTCCAATGTAGAGGACATCTTCCATAACAGAAGGAATCAACTTCTTCAAACGTGTGTGTATTGACAAGAAAGAATAGCAAACTGTCGCAAAAACGTCGCATCCGTGTAATTGATTTGTTAGCTACCGCAAAAAAACTTACCTCGATAATCCAGTGCACCATCTGCAACCGTTGCTGGAGGATGAGATCGCCGTACTCCGTGGTGGTACGGTACAATTCAGGGTAGTCGTGCAAAAACAGTTGTCTTCTCTCTCTTTCTCTCAATCTCATGTAGCTCTCCTCATCTTCCTCATCTTCCAGTCTCGCAAACTTAAGCAATAAAAACAAATTATAAGTACAGAAATTAAACAAATTAAAAAACAATGAGAGTAGTGAAATACATCAAAATAACACGAAAACAGCAGTAATAGTTGATCCAAAAACTCACGGTGAAATTCTCTTGATACTCTGCTTCAAGGAGTGTTGAGGATTTTCTATTTTCTAGAGGTAAACTCGATCGCGAGAATTGCTGTCTAAACTGGAGCAGTAAGGAATAAGTCTGCGAAGGATTCGAATCACTTACGGACTTCTCAGAAAAATCGCTTCCAGATTCGAAGAAAATAGACGGCGTGTAATCATCGGAGAAATCGAGGTCGTCTGATGAATACTTCTCCGGAAATATCTCCGGTTGCAGCTCCGAGAACAAAGTCTCCTGACAAGACGAGTAATCCGAAAAGCCGTCGTCTACATACAACTCCTCTGTACAAGCCAGGTCATCACTTTCTCCTCCTCCTCCTCCCAAGCTGTTTGGCTTCTTCTGCTGCTCTACAACACACTCATTAATCGAAACTGTACCGTTTCTGGAAATCTCAGAGAGGTCTGTCGCTCTGTTTGTCGGCGTCTTACGTGATAAGCAGGATTCCACGCCTGAAGCCACGGACACGGTGTCATCTTCTGTGATATCCAAGGAAATTTTCCTCGAATTGGAATTTTGGTGAAGGGAGGAAAAGGTAGAAGTGTAATTGACTTGAATTTCTTTGGTGCTACTATTTTTCGAATCCTCCACACAAGAAGATTCACTAACTTCGAATTCTGTTCTCTCTTTTTCCTTGTTCTTGTAGTATGATCTCGTGATCCTCCGAAACGGTGAGTCTTCGAGCTTTCTCTTCCTGATCAGATTTGATTCAACTGTAACTCTGCTTGAATTGCTAGAAACTTCATCGCCGAAGTGAGAGCAGGAAATCGAGTCCACAGAGACTCCTTTGTTCTTATTGAGAGAGAGATTATTGGAGATTAAAATTGGTGATATCTGAGCGCGGACTTGGAAGTGACGCTTGCTTCGCTGCTTCTTCACTATGCACGGTGGTTCTCGCTCCATTTTTTTACTCGCTCTGCTGCTGCTCTGTTTCAGCTTCATTTCTGTTTTGCAAAATTTGAATTCCTGAAGAGAGACAGGGAGAGTTTGTGCCTTTTAATTCTGTTATTGGATACTAAAAATGAAAATGAGAGAGTGAGGAGTGAGAGTTTGTTATTGGCACAGATGTGGAGACTGGAGAGTTGAAGAAGGCGGTTATGGGCGTTGGTGATGGAGTGCGTGCTTTTTTGTTGCGTGGGTCCACTTGAGAATCAGCAGGTCCATGATGCACTGTCAGTTATCGGTTCTCTTGTCTACCCAGGATTGATCTGGACTGTTCACGTATGGATGAAGGGTGGGTCCAGTAGATTTGGCGGTTCACGTGTAATAGGTCTTTCGCCCATTCGCTGAGCCCACGTCTTCAGAGTCCCGTCAATAGGTTTTATACATTAGTCACCGTTTGTTTGCTGGAAAGTGATTTTCTTTTGGAAAGTGAATTCCGAAGAAAATGAATTCCTGGAAAGTGAATTCCTAAAAAATGAATTTCGATGTTTGATAGTATTATGGAAAATGAACTGGACAACACTTTTCAGTGTTTGTTTATGTTATGGAAAATGATCTGGAAAATAATTTATTAATAAATTAATTTTTTTTCAAGTTTATTAAAATAATGAGGAACAAATCTTACAAATTAAAAAGTTGAATGAGAATGAAATTGAAAAAAAATATAATTTCATAAATTATCTCAAATAAAATAAATAATAATCAAAATAATAGAGATCAAATCTAAAAAAATTTTTAAAAAATAAAAGGTGAATAAATTAAAATAATAATAATTAACATTTCATAAATTATTTCAAATAAAATAAGTAACAATAAAAAAATGAGGACCAAATTTGATAGATAAAAAATTTCAATAAAAAATGATAAGAAAAAAGCAAATAGCAATTATAAAAATAAGAACCAAAATTAATATAAAAATTAAATTTTAAGAGATGGAATTGAAAAATAAATATTCAAAACAAATTATATATAGCAATCAAAAGTTTGAGGATCAAATTTGATATAATCAGCAAATAATGACATTTCTAAATTTTTCACAACTTCCGGAAAGTGTTTTCCGCCCAAATTTTCCGGAAAACACTTTCCTGAAAACCAAGCCAAATTCTTCTTTGACTGGAAAGTGTTTTCCGTTGACTGGAAAGTGCTTTCCGTTGACCAACTTTCCAGAAAACAAACAAACACAGGAAAGTTTGGAAAGTGGTTTCCCGGAAAGTGAATTCCGAGAAACAAACGGGGCATAAATATAGATAGTGAAATTCGAGTCTAAATCTTTAATTGAATCGAATATTTTTCTTATCAATTAAGACAAACATCAACAGGAGGAGTCAAAATAGATAATTAATAATCTAACATATCAAAGGAGCTTGATAAATACATCGATTACATTAATTTCAAAAAATAGGGGAGAGCAAAAAAAAAAATGTTATTGTCCCATTTCATGACTTGACCTATTGTATTTATCCAGACAATATTTTTTAAATTATATTCAAATCACACTATATGATATTAATTATCAATTAGCTTAGCAAAAAAATAATAATAAACCAGGTACTTAGCAGTATGATATATTTTACTGGGTGAAACTGTATGGTGGGGGGATTCATGCCCCTTCTAAATTTTTTATTGCTATATATATATATAACCTGCACTTGAAGGTAAACTAATTGGAAAAAGAATATCGTGAAAGCTTTCATGCGTGAATAATATTCTAGTTCAAAAACTTAAATCACGAGACAGTAAAAAAACTCTCGTAGTTTATTTATTTTTATCCTGCCTCAATTATTTTTAAAAAATATTAAATAAGAATTATTAAATTAAATAAAATAACTAAATTATCTTCGTATGCCAACAAACGAACACAGATCAATCATCCTACCTTCATAATACTTGAAACTAACCCGTAACATCAAATATAAAACTCTAAAAACCCATATCACTAATCTATATAGTTTTGATCTTCCTTCTTTTTAATACGAAGAAACTCTATATTTTAAAAAGTATATTCTATGAATCTAGATAAATGATTAAAATTTTAGTTATTTTAAATTTTTATAAAAAAAATATACATCTTAATTTTAACTTAAAAACTATCAGATCACAAATTATATTATATTGTAAATAGATGTATATCTTTGAGGACTTTTTTATTTTCTTACTAATTCTCAGATCTTTTTTCTCTTTCTTTTATTTAGAAGTTTGACACTGTTTTGCTAACTGAGGGTGCCGTTGACGTTGAGATTTTTTTTTTTATGCTGCAGGAATCGTTACTTACCATGTCTAAGCTTGGAGAAGAGGTGGGTTCGGAGAAGAGGGAGAGATGTTGACAAAGATTTGGAAATATGTACTTGAGCGAAAACGTTGCTTGAGTTATTGCTCGTACTACTATAGGGTCGGGGCTTCATAGTATCTTTAATGCTAAAATCGATTTCGGACAGTTAATTTTTTAAATAGTATAAATATATATTTTTTATTTATATTTATTCTAATGGTATAAACTATTTAAAAAAAAATTATATATCATTTTAAATATAATATAATTATTTTATATATAATTTAATTATATCGTTGATTATTTAATTAATAGGAACAAGTTATATAATTAAATAATTAATTTTAAAAAACCCTCCAATAATATAATTATTAATTTTTTAATTATATTTTAAATATAGTGTAAATATTTTTAAAAAAATTACCCTTGATTCTTCCTTCGTTCCACTTTGTTGACGGTTTTTAGTTTGGGTAACAAAATTAAAAAAAAAACATTCAATTTCTCTAATTATTTCTTGTCATCTACTTGAGATGTTTATTTAAGAATGATTATTCAAGGAAATAAATTTGAGTTCATTTAACAAAAAAAAATATATTAGTTAATATATATAAGAAAATAAATTGGGGTATTGTTAAAGAGAAGATTGTGAGGGCTGTTTTATTAACTATCCTCTTATCCTTTTCTCGGGTCATCCTCTCGATTATATATATATATATATTCACTCATTGAAATTAGGTTTATTAACTATCTTCTCGGCTCATTTTTTCTCCTTTCATCTCTGAAATCGTCCTCTTCCCATCTATCTACAAGCTCATCTCCTCTCTCTCTCGGTTTGGATTTGCGGTATTGTTAAAGAAGAAGATTGTGAGAGTTGGCTTCGTGATAGGTTTTATTTTTGGATTTTGCAAGTTTTTTTTAGTATTATGTTGAATTCTAACATCTGAGAGCATCGATGAGCCTTTTATTTTTAGGTTTTGCAAGTTTTTTTAGTGTTATTTTTGGGTTTTACATTGAAAAATTGATAGAAATTATGTTCTTCGATGGCTTTGGTTTCAATTGTAAATGAATGTATGCTTTGCGTGTTTTGGATGTTTTAATTACATGGAAAATAAATATTGCAACGGTAACATTTAATTTGTTTTACCATTTGTTCAGTTATATTTTGTTTCTTAACAACGAAACAACCATTTTACTTGTCCAAATAATTATTTTGTTGGAAACGATAACAATTGATAAAAAACTAAAAAATACAAAAATTTACTTTTAGTTCTCCATTTAGCTCGGTTGGAGTTGCTCTCGTATTGGTTATAGAAAAGGCCAATTGAGAGGTTCAGCAACAGGGAGCCCAGTTCTTAAAGTGACTGCTTCAGTATCATCAGTTTATTTTATTCCCAGCATCATCCTTAGTGCTGCCAGTAGCCTGAGCATATAACTCGTAGCATTGCATTTTATTTTTCATTGTCTCACTTCGTAGCTGAAATTAAAAAAAACACAAAAAAAATCACAATAAAGATAGAAAGAACTAGCATCGTGGGCTAATTTGGAGTTCAATTAATGTCTCCACCCTGGCTTGATGGACTGCATCCAACCCTTGAATAAAAAGATTGATATTTATTTATTACTGTTGATTTGTATATCTATTTCACCTGTTTCTGAATTTCAGGTTTTTCTGTGGTATTTATTTATCTGTGATTTATGCAGATATAATGGCGGCGCCTTTTCTTTGAATTAGGAAAAATCTGCTGGCTGTATGTTTATTGATTCTCACATAATTAGAACGAGGGATGCATGCATGAGCACGATTTGTTTTGTTTCTCCCACCACCACTTATCTCGGTTATATTTTGAAAGTATTTTTTATTTAAAAATATATTAAAATAATTTTTTTATTTTTAAAAATTATTTTTGATACCATCATATCAAAATGTTTTAAAATTATTTTTTTAATTTAAAATTTAAAATAAAAATAATTCATTTTTTTAAAAAAAATATTTTTGAGAATATCCATTTTTCTCTTTCAACACGGATTTTTTTTTCATCTCTGTATTAATCCGTACATTTCAATTTAGGGGAATTTTGTCAGGATCAACCCTTCATGTAATAGCCCTCAGTGAAAATTTGTCGAGACAAATACCACACCAGACATGATATTAAAGAAGGAGTATTCACCAAGCCAATTTCAAGAAGCATCAGCGTTTCTTTACAGGAAGTGTTAGATATTATATTTTAAAAATATTTTTATTTTAAATATTATTTTTTGATATTTTTAAATATTAATATAAAAAATAAATTTAAAAAATAAAAAATAAATATTATTTTAATACATTTCTAAATATAAATTCTTCCAAAAACAATTATTGCAACACTCGGAATCAGTCAATTAGTAAAACACTGTCAAGGGTGTGTTTGATATTGCGTTTGCTTTTGTAGTTGAGATTTAAAAAAAATAGTTTCATGAAAAATATTTTTAGTCGCGGTTTATAATTGAAATTAAAGTGGTTGATTAAAATTATGGTTGAGTTTGAGGTTGATAAAAAGACAATTTCGTGTGTTTGGTTATCATGTTTTTCATATTGTTGTTAACTTATAAAATTATTTTAAAAGACACACAGACTAGATTTAATAATTATAATAATAAAATATAATTAATAATTCAAGTAAATTAAATATTTATTTTTATTCTCCAGAATTACTTGTAATTCTATTACGAACTAAATTTATACGTAAAGGCTTCTGCGATCCCTGATTATTTGATCGAGGAATAATATTTGATAAAATATCATCTTAAATAAAATTAAGATTACAAGGAAAAAATTATATTTATAATCTTCTTCTAATATATTTATTTATATTTTAATTAAGTTTTTAAATTTTAAATTATTTTAATATTAAAAAATATAATAAATAACAAACCATATTATTCACCTCCCCCCTCTCTTTCCAATAGGCTTTTCTCTCAAAATATTTCTCGAGACCCCCCCCTCTCTCTCAAAGCCCCTCTCTTTGCCAGAACCAACCAGCCCCCTGCCCCTCTCTTAAATCCCCTCCCTCCCGCGCATCCATACTCCTTCCTCTCCCTTTTCAGCAGGGGCTGCCACAGGCCCCCCTCTCTAATTGTTTGTGCCTGTGCCATGTGAAGGAGAAGAAACGGTGTTGCATAGCAAGCATGAGCGGTATTCCCGCGTGATGCCGCGGTTTTTTTTATTTATATAAAAAAATGATTTTTTTATATGTATTGTATTTTATTATCTTAATATTTAGTTAGTATAATTATAATTGATAAAATATATGTAATCAAAATGGAAAGTGACCTGTATATTTTTTAATTGCAGATACCCTAAGTAAAATTTTATTTTTTTTTAGTTTAATTTTTTCCCCGATAATATTATATTTAAAATATTAAAAATGAAAATATTGTAAATTTGTTTTTAAGAAATAAACTTAAACAAAAGAGTGCCAAATTTAAATTCAAAGGCAAATTTTTTTTTATAAGATTTATTAATGATATTATTACATTAAATGTATTTAAGAATATTGATATTAATATTTTTTAAGGAAAAAATCCTAGGTCATTTTTTTCCTCTCTTTATATATTTATAGGCGATAATATTCAATAAATTTTTTTTATGTTATTTGATTAATTCATCATATTATTATATAAAATGTATTTAAGAATAATGACATTAATTTTTTTTATTCAAAAATTCCTAGGTCATGTTTTCTTCTCCCTATATATATTCCTATGCGATAATATTCAATAAATATTAGAACATATAATTAATGATAGAATAAAAATATTCAAGAAACTTTAAGAAAAGATAAAAAAAAAATTATTATCACTATTACTGTCAAAACAATAAAAATTATTAAATTATCCGGAGGAAAAAAAATATTAACAGAAGAGTAAGCAAGAAAAACAATTAAATTATAATAATAATAATAATAATAATAATAATTATTATTATTATTATTATTATTAGTAGTAGTAGTAGTAGTAGTAGTAGTAGTAGTAGTAGTATTGTGTCAAGTACAAAATTAAAATCCGAAGAGAAATTTTTTTTATGTTATCTGATTTATTCATTATATGATTATATTAAATGTATTTAAGAATACTGATATTAATTTTTTTTATTAAAAAAATCCTATGTCATGTTTTCTTTTCCCTACATATATTCCTATGAGATAATATCAAATAAATATTAGAACATATAATTAATGAAAGACTAAAAATATTCTAGAAACTTTAACAAAAGAAAAAAAATAAATATCATTGCCATTACTGTCAAAACAATAAAAATTATTAAATTATACGGAGAAAAAAAAACATTAATAAAGAGTAAGCAAGAAAAACAATTAAATTATTATTATTATTATTATTATTATTATTATTATTATTATTATAATTGTGTTAAGTACAAAATTAAAATTCAAAGACAATTTTTTTTTTTTGCTATCTGATTTATTAGTTATATCATTATATTAAATGTATTTAAGAATACTGATATTAATTTTTTTTATTGAAAAAATCTCAGGTCATGTTTTCTTCTCCCTATATGTATTCCTAGGCTATAATATTCAATAAATATAAAAATATATAATTAATAAAAAACTAAAAATATTACAGAAACTTTAAAAAAAGAAAAAAAAATCTAAAATTATCTTTGCCATCACTATCAAAACAACTAAAATTATTAAATTATCTGGAGAAAAAAAAACATTAACAAAAGAGTAAGCAAGAAAAACAATTAAAAAAAAGTGACCCGTATATTTTTTAATTATAGATAGCCTAAGTAAATTTGTATTTTTTTTAGTTTAATTTTTTCCCCGGTAATATTATATTTAAAATATTAAAAATAAAAATATTGTAAATTTGTTTTTAAGAAATAAACTTAAACAAAAGAGTACCAAATTTAAATTCAAAGGCAAATTTTTTTTTATAAGATTTATTACTGATATTATTACATTAAATGTATTTAAGAATATTCATATTAATTTTTTTTAAGGAAAAAATCCTAGGTCAATTTTTTCTTCTCTCTATATATTTATAGGTGATAATATTCAATATTTTTTTTATGTTATTCGATTAATTTATTATATTATTATATACAATGTATTTAAGAATAATGATATTAATTTTTTTTATTCAACAAATCATAGGTCATGTTTTCTTCTCCCTGTATGTATTCCTATGCGATAATATTCAATAAATATTAGAACATATAATTAATGACAGACTAAAAATATTCCAGAAACTTTAACAAAAGATAAAACAAAAAAAAATTACCATTGCTATTACTGTCAAAACAATAAAAATTATTAAATTATCCAGAGGGAAAAAAATATTAACAGAAGAGTAAGCAAGAATAACAATTAACTATTATTATTATTATTATTATTATTATTATTATTATTATTATTATTGTGTTAAGTACAAAATTAAAATTCGAAGAGAAAGTTTTTTTATGTTATCTGATTTATTCATTATATGATTATATTAAATGTATTTAAGAATACTGATATTAATTTTTTTTCATTAAAAAAATCTTAGGTCATGTTTTCTTCTCTCTCTATATATTCCTATGAGATAATATCAAATAAATATCAGAACATATAATTAATGAAAGACGAAAAATATTCTAGAAACTTTAACAAAAGAAAAAAAATAAATATCATTGCCATTACTGTCAAAACAATAAAAATTATTAAATTATACGGAGAGAAAAAACATTAACAAAAGAGTAATAAAGAAAAAAAATAAATTATTATTATTATTATTATTATTATTATTATTATTATTGTGTTAAGTACAAAATTAAAATTCAAAGACAAATTTTTTTTTTACTATCCGATTTATTAATTATATCATTACATTAAATGTATTTAAGAATACTGATATTAATATTTTTTATTGAAAAAATCCTAGGTCATGTTTTCTTCTCTCTATATGTATTCCTAGGCGATAATATTCAATAAATATTAGAACATATAATTAATAAAAGACTAAAAATATTTCAGAAAATTTAGAAAAAGAAAAAAAATAAAATCTAAAATTATCTTTGCCATCACTATCAAAACAATTAAAATTATTAAATTATTTGGAGAAAAAAAAACATTAACAAAAGAGTAGGCAAGAAAAACAATTAAATTATTATTATTATTATTATTATTATTATTATTATTGTGTTAAGTAAACTTATATATACATGGACAAAAGTAGGGATTATTCTTGAAACATCAAAAAATAAAAGTATAAGGGCTGAAATGAAAATAAAATATAAAGGGATTGAATTGAAAAATTAAAAGTCAAAGGGTTGAAATCGAAACCACATTTATTATCAATTTAAATCAAAGGACAAATTTGAAAAAATCGAAACTTGTGGACCGAATTTATTGAGCTATTTACAGCCAATCCGGAAATTAAAAGTAGGAGGACTGAACTGAAACTATATATTATAATGATTTTGAATTAAAGGACGCAATTGAAATAAATTAAAACTTATATAATTGCAATAAGGGTCAGAACAACAAATTCGGGAGTTCAGGGACTGAAATTAACTTTGTCAAGAACACTGCAGCGCTGACGTAAGCTTGCGCAGGAGGAGAGAGAAATGAGGGGGGGAAATTCAAACGACCATTGACACGTTCCTGGTAACCATATGTATACACGCGCCACCCTATGTGGAAGAGCTCATGGAGAAACATCGTTCTAGACGGCGGTTGCTCATTTTTGGACGCCGGTAGACACCGCACGCGCCGCCCAAAACACGCGTGGGCGCGGAAATGGTTGGCGCGTGAAGGGACGCGCCAACAGTAACCCGGAGCGAAAAATAATAAAAAATTGGCTGATTACCGTTCCGCCCCTCCAACGCTGGGCGTTATTTTGTCCGTTTCGAGGGCTAAAACGGTGATTGCACTGTTTTTGGAAATATTAAAGAAAAAAAAAACCGCTCGGCCGAACCGGGACGGACCGGGCCGGAAATGGCCAATTACCTCGGAGCCCTTGGAACCGGCGGCGTTTTTTGTCTTTTTCGGGGGTTTTTTTCGCCAATACACTGTTGAAAAAAAAAAAAAGGGAGAGGTGCACCCGCGAAGCAGCGGGCAAAAATGCACATCCACAGTGCAAATGAGTGTTAAGCTACAGTAATGAACAGGAATTGTCCGATCTCTTTTAGTTTTTTTAGTAATGTTTGGGTTTTGCTTGTCTATGTTTGTAGTGTGTAAAGGAGAAGAAACAAGAGTTTTATTTGGAATTATATTCCAACAACAATTTTTGTGTGTTGATGAAAAGCCGTTACTAGCTATATTTCATAAAGTGGTGGTATGAGAGGTTTTGGTGGTGACCCATATTTAATATGTTGATGTTTTTATAGATTACAAAATAATATTTCGGTAGCTTTTTTCAAACAAGGTTCAAGCCACAGTACCCCTATCAAGTGCCTATTTGGCTAAGCAGCTGTTTAGCTAAAATTTTTATTTTATTTTATTTTAAATAAATTATTTTTGATATTTTTATATCATTTTGATGTATTAATATCAATTTTTTTTTAAAATAAAATATTATTTTAATATATTTTTAAATAAAAAATATTTTAAAAAATAATCACAACCATCCTTCCAAATATTCCTGAAAAACTCTGGATTTGCCCGCAAGGAAGTTCGAGCCCCTAGTGGGATTCCAAACTAACATGTCACTAGAAATGAGAGCTGGGCCGAAATGGTTGAAACTGAAGGGAATGAGCTGGGTCAAATCATGGCCCAACACCGCAGTACTCAAATCAAAAGTTAGCTAGGGTTTTGGGGTGACCGGCCGCCAGACTTCCAACCATCCACACTATTATAAAAACAGCGCCTCCCCCTCTGCTCTCGTTACTCGGATCTGCACTCTTGCTTGCCAAAGCTAAAATCAGCTATATAAACTTTGTTTCAGCCTGCTGCTTTCTGTTTCTTATTTTCTGCGACTGGAAGAGGGGGTAAGTTGATTAGGCTTTGTTTTTATCTTGATGATTAATGAATGTCTCTAATGATGATCAAAACTTTCGTTCTTCCGACAAGTTAAAACCATGTGGAAGCTTTTATGGAGACCTGAACTGAAGAGACATCTTTTCTAACGTTTTTTATTTCTTTTCATTTTGTTGGTTGACGATTGATCAAATCTTCTTCCAATTTTGTTTTTCGCTTTATTGCTCCTGATCAGTTTCAAACTATTGAGGTACTTAAAACCAGCATTTTTAAAGATATTTATATTGCCTCTGATGATGATTGTTATTATACTTTCGTTCTTCCGAGTTGCTCCGTGCGGAAATATTTTTGGAGACCTGAACTGAAGAGGCCTGTTTCTGATTGTTGATTTGACTGATTCATGTTTCTCAGCTGTGTAGTTTTTCAGGGCAATATTGTTTTCGTCTGGATTTTTTATGTTGCTTCTTGTACCTTACTGTTTATGTTTTACATCATTATTTTCAGCTGAAACCTAGTTTTGAATTCAAAGTTTATCTGGTCTTATCATGGAATGTTTGTATTTCCATTTTAATTTGCCTTATGGTCAACTCTTTTTAAAGCACAAGTTTTATGCTGGTTTTCTACATTTTAGGGCTTTATTTTATCTGAGATATTTTTTGGGAGTTAGAAAACTTGATCTTTGATTTTTGTTTAGGTTCACGACACTGAGGTCTATGTTGTTGACAAACCATGGTTATCTCTTATATCTATGAATACTCCCTGATTGTACTCTTCGATTCCATTTATTGCTGATCGAAATACTGTCCAGGGAAACTTTTGGTTCGGTTTCTTGCCCGTTGAGGTGCATTGCCAGCCCATTTTTTCTTGGCGCCGTTAGGATTTTTAAGAGTTCAATTTGTTATTTGTTTTGGACACTGAAGGTCTTTATATAAGGTCTCAAACAAAGTTCACCTTGAATCTCTCGTTCGTTCTCCTGAGCCCAAAAGTTATGGAGACCTGAATTGCAGGGTTTATAAATGCTCTCAATTTCCACGCTGTTTAATTTAACTTTGCATTATTTCATAATTTGGGAATCAGGGAGAAATTGAATGAAAACAGAAACATATAACAAGATGTGAATTTAAACCAGAGTGAACAATTTCAGTGTAATTTGTTATATAAGCAGTCAAAAGAACCTGTCAAGGGTTGTCTCGCGTTTGCATCTATTTAGAAGAAATAGGCCTTACGGGCCCTCACGGCACAACCTGAATATATACGTAATGAACATTTTCAGTTCAACGCTGCGGGCATCATTTTATTTACGTTGTAATTCGTCTGCGCTCTGTATTTTCAGGGGATAAGTTTATATATATATATATAAAAAATTCCGGGGTAAGCAATAGTTTTTTTTTTCCCTGCACTAAGAGGTGAAATAATAGTTTTTCTGTGTAAAAATACCGTAAATGATGAAAACTCTCCTAAATATTTGGGTAATGTCAGCTTGTTTCTTGAAAAAGTCTAAATTACCCTAAGTTCAAGTCTAAAATTTAAACAATGTTATAATTATACTATTATAATTCACAATAATCCATGTCTATTGTTATACTTGGATTATAAAAAAAATCAAACTAAAAAAAACACAAAAGGTTAAGCTATTGTAATTCAATCGGTTTTATCTTCTTTTCTAATACTCAGATTATAAGAAAATTCAAACTAAAAAAAAAACCCAAAAAACCTTAACATATTGTAATTCGACCTGATTTAATAGCTTAACTTTGAATTTTTTCTAACTTAGACTTGCCTTCAACATTATAATTTAATAACTCAAATTCATGATATTAGCCATGAATTTTCTAATAAATAAAGCACTGCCAATATATTTTGTATGATTGCAATAATTTATAAAAATTAAATAAATTATAAAGACTGTTTCAGTATAATTTATTAGTGTCAAAATTAATTTTATTATAAATGAAGCATATGTTAAATATCAATATATCTTTAAAAATTGCAATAACCTTATAAAAAATAAAATAATAAATATTATTTCAAAATTAATACGATTTAATAGTAATAAAGTAGAAATAGGTTACGAAGATAAATAAAAAAAAAAAAGAAATCAACTATGTAATAAAAAAAATATATATATATAAAAAATCATGTTGCAAACTAATAATAAAAATTCAAATATATACTAATTTGCACAATGTGTTGTGATTCCCGTAGATTGATTTTTTATATATAAAAAATAATATATAGGCGGAATTGTTTGATATTATTGTCGACTTTCAAAAAAATATATTAATCTGTTAACTGTTTATATAAATAATTAAACTATTTTGTAGTAATTAGTATAATTAGGTAATATATTTAGATGACTTGATTTAGGTACACGACACGAGTTTTATTTTCCTGGATCGTCAAGTGTAAATAATTTTTGTCTCTAGTGAAAAAAATCATATTTATCTGACATGGACTCCCTCGATACAGAGACACATGGCGTTGACTTTATAAAAAGATAGTTTTGGGTTTTTTATTTAATAATATATTCGAAAAACACTTGATTCTACCAACGGATAAAAAATTCTACGCAGCAAACGGTTTTCAGATATTTGCCAAAGAGCGCCCCCCCTATAAAAACTAATTTATATTTATTCTAAGAGTGTTGTAATGAGTTCTTGTTTTTTATTAGAACCCCCTTGCAGATCCCGATGGCATCTTTTATATGTACAAGCCAAAATAAAAATATTCTGTGAACATGGCACAGTCGTGAGTATAGCCATGGAGCGTAGCTGCCCATGGAGTATGATATCATACATATTATAAACCGATATCAATAATTTGATTGGTTCATATATGAATCTTATTAGCACGATTAGTGGGTTGGTCCTGCAGTCGGTAATAGTTCACCTTTTATTTTCAATAGAAATAACATGTGTGACGGTGTATGTTTAGTTTAAATATTATAGGTTATAAATAAAATGACACATTTAAACATTCACAACATTAATTCCAGCTAAATTATATCAAAATTCAATTTTAATCTCGTAGTTGTCCCACGTTAATGTTGTTGTTTATTAAATGCATGTTTAATATTATATCCCAATCGAGGTCATGCCTCGTGAAGAAAGGACACCCGGGTGTGATATTTTACTTGTCAACTGGACTTGTAGGATATTCAATGAGTAAAAAATATTTTTTCTTGCCATATCAACAATGTACCCTGCACACATTTAAAATCACATCTCATCCATAATAACACCCTTATTTAGTACAATCAGCTGCATATATTCATTCCAGATTATGTTCATGATCAAATTCATTCTCAAACTCAAACTTACATCACACGCATAAGATAATAATTAAAAGATCCCATTCGAGCACGAGGATTTCATATAGACACACATAAAACACAACACAATTTAATATTTCAACATAATCTAAGTACATTCTAATAACCAAAGTATAGGTTGATACATTTAATATTTCAGAACAAAATATTATGAATATAATATTTTATACGGGTTACATATTTACTATATGACAAAATTATACCACAAATTAGGTTCCTAACTTATACAAAAAAAGGATCCAAGAACTTAAAATTTATTCCTGACGTGATGGGAGAGACCTAAAAAATACAAAGTTTTCATATAAGTAAAAACAAATAAGTAAGTACATGCAATTAATAGAAGAAAAATTAAACAACATATCTATCTACTTAAATCATATGAGATTATAAATACAACCATAGATCCCTTTCAAAGGTTATAAAAAATATTTGTTTTGACTGCTTCTCCCCCCTCCACAGTAAAAAGACTATTGCCGACACTAATGACCTCTATTAATGTCTTTAGTTGCCCGTTCTAGAAACAACTAATCAGTTTTATGAAAATACTGAAATAAACATAATCATTTGTGTCATTATCTATTTTTAAAACTAAAATAGTTAATCATTGGTGTATATTACTTTGGGAGATTTTCAGGTATGTCGATGTCAAGAAGTTTTGGCATTATTAGTTTTCGTCTCGAAAAGCTAATCAAGTCTATAAATTTCATCGATATGGATGTCACCTGTCGATATCATTAACTATTCTAAACCTGAATAGTTAATCAAGTTTATAAATTTAGTCGATATTGACGTCACCCGTCGATATTATTAACTATTCTGAACCCAGATAATTAATCATGGTTTATATTTCTCCTCCCATTTACCAACAATGTCAATGTTAACTGGTTTGGTTAACATCATTAGCCTTTCATAACAGGGACAAGCAAATCAAATTCGAGAAACAATCATTACCAAAATTCATTGTTACTATTCATTTTCTCAAAAAAAAACCCATAAATTAAATCTAGTCTTCTGTTTCTGTATTTTTTCTCATCATTTAACCATTCTTTTCCCTCTCTTTTTTTTTTTCTTCTCATCAATAAGCACCAAATTGTTTTCTTATAGTTCAATAGCTAGTTAAAATAATTATTAACTATAGAAAACATAGGTAATAAGTACCTATCTATTGTAAACGTTCAACTTGCGTTCCTTTGTTGTTGTTCTACTCCTCCCGCGGTTCTTCCTGAAATCACAAATACCTATCATTATTCCATATTAGTCCACATATCATACATAACAACAATGATAATAATATTCATTTCTCTTTTACCAATCTTTTTCTCTCTCACTTACATTCCTCATTATTATCCTTTAATTTTTTAGCTCAGTAGTAGTTCATGTGGACATTATGAATTCAATTTTGATCACAACTTATTCTATGTTTTTTTTTTTTTAAGTAAGACACACTCTATAAAGGGCAAGACAATTTTTTTTACCCTTAATATGGCTAAATGTTTTTTTTTATCAACTTGGTCGAACTACCAACAGGGGTGACAGCTTGACCTCTCATCAGATTTTTATTTGTATCTAAAATTTCAGGACTCCAAATTAGACGAGGTTAAACTCGTTGAAAATATAACACTCCCGGTTACAATTTCTATTAAGGAACCCTTCATGGATTCTATAGTTTTCAAGTCCAAATTCCCCCACAAAATAAGGAAATGAATCTGCCATGCTTTGCTAATGGAAAAAGTATCTTCAATTCATCTTCAATCTCTACTTCCTCAACAGTCACAACTATGTCTTCCCCTTATTAATGACAACCCGTCTCATTTATGTCCTCTCAAAGTCATTTGCACCAAGTTAATTAGTTAAGCAAATTTATAAGTTCTCATTCCTTCTTTCTATTATCTCAGCCGAGACATGCCTAAAGGAACCAATAGTTCCTTCCTTTCTTTTATACACTCATTTCTTTTTTTTCTTTAAGGTACTTAGATTATTCTAGTCTATTTAATCTCACTCATTTATTTATATTCCCAACATTTTGTTTTAGAACCCTAATTCTATTTCAAGAAAAATTATGAATTTCTAATTAAACTGGAGTTAATATCATAGAAATTGGAATTAGAACTCCTTACTTGGATGAAATATAACATTTACTTCACAAGTCTTCTTCTCCTTGTATATAGCTAGCCACTCTTCCCCCTCTTTTTTTCTCCAATTATTCACTTTTCTCCTTGTTAATTCTCCATCTGATCATGTTCCTTCACTTTAAAATTTCAAAACTTATTTGAGTTTACTAATTTTAGATGTTTATTACTAGTTTCATGAAGGAAAATTTTGAAATTCTCCCCCCTCCTTCTTGTTATCAGCCAACCATAGATGAGAAAAGGGATAAGTATTTATAGTCCCATATCTTTTTAATTTCATTTTGACCACATCTTTCTTGTTTTTTCTTCTTATTTCAAATCTTTTTTTTTATATAAATTTTAAATTATAACAATATTTTGAATTATTATAAACTTCTCTATATCTATACACTTTATTCTAGGATTTTACATGTAGTATCTAATAACGAAACAAGACGTAACTAATTTATCTGTCAATTTTATCTCCCAGTCTTATTTTGTTTAACCTTCTCAGAACAAGTTTATTTCATCTCCATAATTCTATACCCATCAACCTGTCGTCACAAAATAAAATAAATTCTAAACCTGCTCGGTTCAGGTTCTCTGATAGAAACTGTAAAGACAAATGGTAGTGGGCCTAGTGTCACTGTTACATTAAAATAATGCAAAGAAGTAGACGAATGATAGAGCGCCTTGTGGCGCACTGTTCCTTGCCCTCACCTCCGCTCCTAGATGCCAGGGCGTGTGGCTGGCACCGATGTTCCTACACATGGAGCATCTCTGACTCTGATGGATTCTCCACTTTTGGTGCATCCTGCTGTCATTCCCTACCGAAGTGCGTGTGGTTGGCACGTGAATGAAGAAATTATAACACATATCGCAAGTGAGCCTCAAAGAGAAATTATTTTCAGCCAGGCTTTCAAATTTTAAATTTCGCTTCTTCGTCCATAGATTTGAGAATAAGAAAATCATCTCGCTTCTTCGTCCATAGATTTGAGAATAAGAAAACCAATATTTAGATCGTCTTATCTAATACATTTAACGTTGCTGTAGGTTTGAGCTCGGACTGGAGAAACCAGACCCCATGAGAGCACTGCAAAGTGCATTGACTATTGCTATTTTCTTACGTAGTGGGTGGATTGGTACCCTTAGCACCATACGTGATCATTTCACTTGCTAAACAAGCTGTAGTTGCATCTGTTATAATAACCATGGTGGCATGACTAGTTTCTGGGTTTGTGAAGGGTAACTTCACTGGTAATAAACCTTTCAAGAGTGCTGTCCAAGCTGCTTTCATAGGAGCCATTGCATCTGCAGCCGCCTATTGCGTAGCTAAGGTTTTTCGAGCTTGATTTCTACTTCTTCGCTCGTACCCTGATCTTGACCAGCAGCACTTCTAGCTGCCTGGTATTAATCAGTCTATTCTCCACTAGGATGAGTTGTTGGCATCCATTCCAAACATTCTGAACTTTTCAGCTAAATTATAAAACTATAATAATCTTATACAAAATAATATATATATATATATATATGTGTGTGTGTGTGTGTGTGTGTGTGTGTGTGTGTGTGTGTGTGTGTGTGTGTGTATTATTGCCCCCCCTCTCTCTCTATATATATGTATGTATGTATGTATGTATGTATGTATGTATGTAGAGAGAGAGGGGGGAGTAATTTTTATAATTTAATGTTAAATAATACAAATTTAAAAAAATAATCCAAGTTAATTCGCTAAATTAAAATGATAAAATAAAAATAACTCTAAAAAAATATATTATAAAATTCAATATCTATTAAATTTATTATTAAAAAATTTTTATTAAAAAAAATCTAGAAAGTCGAATAGGAAAATACCAAAACATTTCACTTCTGTTAAGTGTGAAATGCAATACAAGTTAATAATTAGTTCTGTCCACACATGAGCGCAGTAATGTGTCTCGAAGTTGCGTGTGGCAAGTAAAAATACCAAATTTATTTCTCTCCACGTAATCATTCTATCTATCCATTGTTTTTACCCGAAAAAATCCCTCAACTTAAAATTTCATTTTCGCCATTTGTATCCGCTAAAAACAAACAAACAAAAGAACATTACTATATAAAAATTGCCACGTGGATAACAAAATATATAGGTGTCGAGTCGAGATAGTGTAGCGATTGAATTTTATTTTATTTTATTAATAATTATTCTTTTATTTTTTTAAATTATTTTTTATATTAACAAATCAAAATAATTTAAAATAAAATACAAATAACTTTTTTTCAAGAATATTTTTTTAAAAGCTATACCAAACAGCCCATAGACGTTCTGAGGATCCGGAGCTGATTCGTCCAAAACAGCAAATGCGAACCACGAAAAAGCAAAATTGTAACCGATAAGAGCGAAATTGATATCAGGTGATTGTTAATAGGATATAAATTAGAAATTTATATAATTATTAATTATTAAAATTTTATAAGATTAATGAGATTATTGAAGATTAACGCAAACTGGATATCAATTAATTTTAAAAAATCAACTTTATGGAATCTGCACCGACATGAATTGAAAACAACACCTTCACCTAGCTGTATACCACCACCACGGCCCAAGCTTAGATAATCAAAACGCTCCCAGGCAAGGCAGCCAGGCCCTTCAAAGTCCTCTTATTATAGGACTCTCCCTCTCCCTCGCAGTTATTATTTTTATAAACGTGCATACTAGTTGACAGCATCACAGAAGGCGAAAAGCATCTAATGGCGGCTTTGACACAAGGAGATAATCTAGATCCCGAGAAACAGACCCTCCTGAACCAGCACAAAGAGAAACACTTCACTGCCGGTGAGATCGTTCGTGACATCATCATCGGTGTATCCGATGGTCTAACTGTTCCTTTCGCTCTCGCTGCCGGTTTGTCTGGAGCTAATGCTACGTCTTCCATTGTTCTCACCGCCGGCATCGCCGAAGTTGCCGCTGGCGCTATATCCATGGGACTTGGAGGGTATTCATGTTTACTGTTAATCATATCTGTTTGTCTTTGATTTTGCTTTTTAAATTTGTTTGTTTTGCGGGGTTTTTTTTTGCTTCATGAGAAAGACCGTAAACCTGACTCTGCTAACGTTATATATTATATCTAATTCCTATTTATTGTGCAGATATCTAGCGGCAAAAGGTGAGGCAGATCATTATGCAATAGAGCTCACGAGAGAGAAAGAAGAGATCAATCGTGTTCCCGACACAGGTACTTCTTACAATGATTTTTTTTCCCAGCGATAAGGATGTCCAGCTAGGATCGGAGACTATTTTGTTTTCCTTGCCTGATCGAGTTCAATCTGCTAATGGTATACTACTAATAAAGAACATGATTACAAGTTAAGTTGTTGCAAAAAGATGATGGGTGGGGTTATTCTTTTTGGGGAAAAATTGCAGAGGCGGCTGAGGTGGCTGAGATACTGGCACACTATGGAATAGAACCGCATGAGTATGGGCCTGTGGTTAGTGCTCTAAGGAAGAAGCCTCAAGCCTGGCTTGATTTCATGATGAAGTAAGCTTCATTTATCCCCAAACCTCTCTTGTTTGGAATAGTAATTGATTGCTTAATTAGAGTTCTCTGGAAAGATGGAGCAACAAGTTGATGTTAATTTTTCAAAATGTATTTCTAAAATTCCCCAAAAAAAGCACCATTTTGTTGACAAGTTGAACAGCTGCCCCAGTATCACATCATGATTACAGTATGTACAATAGGCCAAGTTCACTTTTAAAATAAGTTTCAACTTACGACAAAAACCCGAAAGGTCCCCTACCCAGAGCACGGGTGATCTGCAAATTGCACCATGATTTTATGTTATCCAGCATCACGAGATACTATAACCTTTTGGCTTCCATTTAGTTTTTCTTTCCTTTTCTTTTTCTAGGCAATGTAATACAGTGGATGCTAGGTTTTCTTGTACTTAATGAGTTTGATTTTGTTAATGTGTTGATTTTGTATTTTATTAAAACTAGCTAGCTGTTGAATCATTTGTCATTGGCAAAACCAATAATACTGAAAATTTAACTAAGAGGTTTGTTTTACATATGGTCTCAAATTCAAGTCTTGTTAATACAATGACTACTAAATATTTATATGATCGTTTACTTTAGGATCCGGAATTAGCTAACCGAATACCCATGTTAATAAAAAGAATCTAAGAATACTGAAATGAAGTTATAAAATGACATGTATACAGATTTGAGCTAGGATTGGAGAAGCCGGATCCAAGAAGAGCACTGCATAGTGCGCTGACTATTGCCATTGCTTATGTTTTGGGCGGATTTGTACCCCTCTCTCCTTACATGTTCATTCCAAGAGCTGAAGATGCTGTGATTGCTTCGGTGATCTTAACTTTAGCAGCTTTGCTGGTCTTCGGCTTTGCTAAGGGTTACTTCACTGGTAATAAACCCTTTAGAAGTGCTATGCAAACTGTCCTTATTGGTGCCGTTGCATCTGCTGCAGCATATGGCATGGCTAAAGCTGTCCACCCATAATCCTCCTGCTCAATATTATGTAAACTCAACAGTTCAAATAATTGCGCCGTTTTTTTTGTATCCCTACCTTTGGTGATTTCATTCGTTTCAGTATCGTGAATGATGGGACATCATATCCAAGCACATATTGAGCCCAACTCATTGTTTTTTGGTTGGGAGAGTGAGATTATCCAAATTTTATTTATTTTTATTAATAAATTGCAGTTCATGTTATTTTATCGGATTTTTATTGGCTAGTGAATTTTAAGCTCAAAATTTATTCTGATAAGAGTTGGTATTTATATGTAATTTTCTTGACATTGCAATATAGTATTGATGAATTGAATAAAATTGCCAAGTAACTTATATTTTCAACCCCTATTCTTGTCTTTGACTTTTTTTCCTTTCTCATCTTTCTTTGACATTTTCTTTTATCTCTTTTTTGTTTTTCTAATTCATTTTCAATTATTTTTCTTTCTCGCATTAACTTTAGTATCAAAACCTAGTTTCTCTAATTGTTCATACAATTAAATAATCTAATAACTTGTTCAATTCCTAAAATTCAATTCAAGAGAGATGATGAATCGTAAATCAATAGAGAGTTCTTATTAATAATAATTAAAAAAATCAATCATGTTTGCATAAACTTGTTATTTCTTAGGATAGCACCAACAATTTTTTTTTAAAAAAATATTGTTGCTCATCATCATATAATTAACAAGAATTAGCCAAATTAATTTTATTATAGTCATCGCAACCTCAAATCTATCATCATCCAAGTGTCATTGTCTTTAGTAACAACATATGAATTACAATCATTAATTCATCTATTTTTGTACAATCATCATGAATAACAACAAAGAATATGATTGCAAGCAATATAAGCAAATCATAATAGGTTTCAAGATAAACCAACCAACCTCTGCCATGTCATCTAGCAAGCTAGGTTGTCCAACCTGCCACCTCATCGCTATGTCAAAATCTTCATACTCTCAAGCAATTCAGTTAGCAAATCACTTTTCTTTTTTATTTGTTGAATTTTACTCTATTTTTTTACACTTGTTATTTATAGTTGTAATTGATATTTGTTTTATGCTTCAGAAGAAAGTTCAAAAACAAATCCCACTTGCATTTATATATTTTATTTTTTCTCATCAACCTCTTTCATTATTGATAATCTACCATTTGATATTTTTGTTATTTGTGAGTTCTTGTTTTGTGATATTTGATTACTCATTTACACTTAAAGAGCATTGCATGTTTAAGATTTTCCTAGTGTTTTTTGGTACTTTAATAATCTCCATATTAAGATAATAATTAGCTTTATTTTTGTATTGTTATTTCACTTGCAATAATCATTTGTGATCTTAATTCTATTTTTAACTTAGTGTTGTATATATATGTGTGTGTCATAATCATTTGGTGTTTAAGTTTAAGATTATACATACCATAGACCTGACCTTTAATGTTATTCTCAGGGTCATTTGAGTGAAATTACAAATCAAGATAATCAACATTTTTAAAAGAATTGAATCTCAAAAGAGTTTTCAAATAAAACACCTGAAGATCAATATATATATATCAAAAGAATAATCATTGTGAACAAGATCATGAGCCACCAATATATTATCATTTAGGTTAGTCTAAACACGATGATCTTAATGAGTGAGTCATAAACCCTTACAAAATCAAAGCCCCCACTTTTAATAGTAATAATGACCATTAGATCTTTTACATGTGGATTTGTGACATGAATTAATTATTTGAGTGGCACAATTTATCTAATAATAGAAAAGCTTGATTTGTTAAGATGATATTCATTGTTGAAGCTAAATTTTATTGGAGAGATGTTAAGGATTGTTTAGAGATGAGAGGTAAACCTTACATAAATAATTGGACTAAAAGAAAAAAAAAACTATAGGAGAAGTAACTACTCAAGATTGAAAGAATAAACTCTTAAACAACAACAATAACAATAATTTAAGATAGGAGAACAAGTCCGTCAATAAATATATATTATAATTTAAAATGATTACATAATGAGATATGTTGTAAGGGAAAATAAAGCCATGACTTTGCATAAATTTTATAAAGGTTTGGATGATGATTTTAGAAAATAGGTTAGGGTTATAGGTATTTTCACTCTAAACTAAGCCTTACTGTAATTGAAGATTATATGTTGCTTATAAAGAGTTGATAGATAAAATATCAAGAAACTTTTAGGACCCTTTTTAGATCTTAATTTAGAAATAATTATTATTTATTAGGTACCCCCCCTTTTATACATAATCCTAGTAGTGCCTAAATTTATAAAGATGATAAGGGCAAACAAGTCATTAATTAAATGTCTAGGCTGAGTTTACCCCTGACACGTGATGAGAAAGAAGATAATTCTAATTTACTAGGTTATGTCCAAACTATATCTTCTAAGCTTTTAGATAATGTTTACTACACTTTACACCCTCGGTCACGTAATGTTCATAGATACAAATTTAGGAAGCTTGTAGATCTTTTTCTCATATTTCCTCACTTTAAAATGTTTGATTCAGCTAAGTATTTTGCATGTAAAGTTTATAATTTATATGCTGAGATTATATAACAAATTCAAATATTATGAACAATACAAATTTCAAGCTCATTTATATTATCATGATATACTAATATCCTTTCAAAACGAGTCATAAATTGTAATTGAGCAGTGTTAAACCATTTAAAGTGTTGCAAATGATTGAATCAAATAATCACGTCTTTAAGTTGTCATTAAAGTTTAATATTAGCTCTACTTTTAACATAAATGATCTTATTATATATAAAACACAACAATCTTTCCCTGGTGGACCTTTTTAAGACCTTTGCAATTTTATCCTCATCTTTGACAGAAAAAATAAACATATTAATACTACTTTAGATGCACAAATTGTTTTCACAAGTGATGGTGAACTTCAGTAAATCCTAGTATATGAGCTAGATGATTAGATTCAAACTATGTTTAGATTACCAAAATGATGTTACAACAATTAAATCATTATCTTTGGAAGTGTTATTGGGACCATTTTGAACTATAGTTGACGAGTTTGTGTTTTTTCGGCTCCGGGAGAGTTAATAGAGACATCAGATCCAAGACATGATTTACGCACATGTATAGTTATCGATGATAAAGAGCAGCCCAACCTCTTACTGGCAGTGCTTCTTGGCTTTTTTTCTTCTCTTTTCTTAGATTATTGCTTTCTGTTCAAATTTCCCGCATCAATGAAGCTTGATGGATTTTTGCACGCAGTTGAGTTTTGCTTCTGTGCGCATCTAGAAATCTTTGTTGTTAGCAGAGTTGAGCTCTGTCCGAGATGTGTTTACCGTTCAAATTTCGAAATGCATCGCTGCCCTTTCTTTTCCCCAACATTTAAACCTTATTGCTCCTTCAAAACATAACCATCACTCCTGCCCTAATGTTCATTCGCACACCATGATGTACCCAATCATTTGCTGGTGGGTCTTTAGCTAGGTAATGCAATCTGTGTGGACAGTACCCGTGTAGCATCATCAGCAGGCTGATGATTGGGTTGGTACTCTTGGCATCCAATAGAAAATTAAGCCGTGAAGGTTGTCAGATGTTTAAAAAATTGTTTTTACTTTTTTAGGTTCACGTTGACAGTGGCAATCTAGAGCCGTTATCTTGCTGCTAAAAGTATCATAGAATGAGACGGAAAAATGCATGTTTGGCAGCCATCCACCGAGCTTCTATCACCGGTTTAACCCAGCGAGACCTATATTCATTAAATTCTGTCTATAAGATTGTGTTAAGCATTTGCGCTGTAACGCCCACTCACAGATTCTACTATCCTCGTGCAAAACACTTCCAAAACCATAAGAAAGCCATTTAAAAGGAAAATGCAGTGAGAGGAGCAAAATCATTTCGCTAACAATATAACCAGATGGACGGTTCAATCACAGTACTGCAGCTGAGCTCCCGAAGGGCTTCCACAAAAAAAAGAGGCTCTTTTTCTGCCAAAAAAAACGCTTATATATATATAGAATCGAATGCCTATTACATTTTAGAACACTGAATCTGTTAAGTAACAGGCAATGACTATATATCATCATTTAAGTTTATGGTAAATAAAGAGTGACTTCATTTTCAAGGAACAAAATACAGCCATGCAATTCTTCCCAGCAGTGTAGAGAGAACATGCTCCCGCGTCTAAATCTATCAATCGACAAATAACGAGAATCAGCGTATGAGAATTTTACCAACTGGCATGAACATGATACTCTAACGACTTTGAAAGACAATGCAATCTCAAAGTAGTAAGATTTCCACTGTTGTAAATAACAGATTTTTTTGTAATGGTTTGTAAAGGAAGAGAGACCAGAGAAAATAACATTGTTTAGTTAAAGTCACCTGTCTGATACTCGTATATCTTTCTATGAGGTATGTTACGGCATGTTAGTGGTTTGGCTCTGAAGCCAAAAGACCCATCTGCCCAGTTAGAATTTCCAAGTTCTGAGACTTCTCAAAGTAAGATCCATCAGTTGCTTTGTTCTCCAAGTTACTGGACTTCTCCATCTGTTCTATTAAATATTCAAAATTTTGAGCTCTTTCCAGCTGTGCCCCAGCAACTGTTGTTCCAGTATCAGGGCTCTCTTCAGATTCGGGTTTGGTGTCTTTAGTATTCTCAATGAAAGGATTGGCTAAAAGCATCTGTTCCCAAGAACCATCATCCACTAATTCTGGTAAAACAAACGAGGCATGATATTCAGAACCCAGATTTTCATCCATAAGAAGTTCCATAAAATCTGGATTCACAAAAAAATCTTTCATCCCATCAGAAGAGGGGTTAGATTCTCGTGGATTTTCTGGACCAATTGGTGGTGCATCTACAGGCTCGAACACTTCATCCACTGGTGGCTGGTACCTTACTATCATTCCCTCAGATGCCAACAGATCAGCATCATCTGCACCCTGCTCCACTATGCTTCCTGGCTCAGCCATCCGCCAATTATTTTCCTTTTTGTGTAGTAGCTGGGCTAGAAACCCTGGGCTTTGCACTACCATCACTAAAAAAGACAGCATCTGCTGCTGATTTTTTTCCATTCCTTGAAGGCGATCCCTCAACAGGAGCAACTTATTGTCTGCAGTTTCCTGGTGCTGCCTGCGCTTAACCAACTCTTGAGCGAGTGCATTTTTACCTGTCTTCAGGTTCTCAACTTCCTTCCAGAGACCTGCATTTTCAACACTTTCACAATGCTCAATAGAGTTGTCTTGCTGTGGCACTGACTTTCGATTGTCTGTGACCTGAGAATTTTTCCTCCTGCAGATATTCTTTAACAAATGCTTCTGCCCTCTGATAAATCCGTCATTTGCAAATTCCCACTGATCTGTATCAATTTTTCTAAATCCCTGAAACAAGTTTATAACTATTAGATACTTGAATAAGGCATGTAATTTCAAATTCAAAGAACAGACCACAGTGGAGGAGGGATGGGGGTTAGCATGTATGGGCAACTGAACCACTTCATTCTTTACCATAAACACGGGTTGCCCTGCATAATTTTATGATGAGAAATGATATCCGAAGTTGCACATTTACACACATTATGTACAGTGTTTCCTCAAAGAGAAACTTTCAGAAACCAAATTTTAAAAGGCCAAAGGTCCTTGCAAATATCAAACAAGGGGATGAATGAACAAGAGAATACTGTGGGAATATTGATCAATTTTTGCTTTCCTTAATATTTCAATTAGTTTTAGATCATAATGAAATTACCCAAATAAAAAGAGACATACATCAGTTAAATTTTACTGATTAGCTTATTTTGCAATTAACTTTTTCACTACAAGCAGAACGTTTAATAAAAAGATAGCACTGCAATATTTTAGCAAGCATCACTTTTGAATGACTCATTCAAAGAGTGACTTAGCAACCATGTATTCTGAACCTTCATGTCCGCTCTCTTTGTTTTCTTAGCTAGGTCAGACTTGAACCAGGACCTTTGTCTAGTCTGACTCTAAGACAGGGAAAGGCAAAATCAAATGAGTAAACCTAATGAAAATGGACTTAGAATTGCCACGATGTTCGAATCAAAAGGGGGAATTAATACTCTTGTACGTGAGAAAGAACAGCAAACAATTAGAATCGATCCTCTTTTACATGAGCACACTTGCTAGCCAAATTGTTGCTGGAAAGATGCACAAAGAACAGCAAGGGAACAGTAATAGCTGAAATAATATCAGCCTTGAGTCTTAACTTCAATCTATCTCTTTTTGGACACTTATAACTTGTGTTAATGAGTTTATCAATTGCGATTATTGCTAAAGAGCTCACTGGCTCCCTATTCTCCCATTCCATCATTTCCTACAACCTGTGTTCACCCAATGCCAGCACTAGTAAACAAGAAAGGAAAAATAAGCACAATGAAAAATGTTCATAAAAGACCTTCAAAACAAGTGAAAAATCACAACACAATATGAGTAATGTATCAGGAAATACCAAGGCTATAAAATTTGCAATGGCAAACTTGGCATGCAACAAGCAATGTGTAAGATCTTTATCGATCTTATCAGCCACACATCTCTAGGAATTGCTTCACTGCCACATGAGGACAACCTTAGCTGTATTCTGCCTCTCTAATACATATATGGTAATGTTATACGAAGACAATCTTAAGACAGAGAAGCAGGACCCCAGGTAAAAGATTCAAGAACATTGCTTTTACACCCAACCATAGCTAATAACAATTTAAAAACCATATCTTGGTACTATATACCATTATTAAGAATCTAAAGCGTTGAAAGCAATGTACAAGTTCGATAGTATTTTAAGAATCTAGAAATGCACATATAAGAATATCGTCTGGAAGCTAACATTTCTAAAAACGAAGGGATCCCTTCTTTAGTATGCAAAAATGCATTCATAGATAATGTCTTCCACAGCAATATACTTTTATATCACTGGTTAACAGTCTATACTTGATATTTTATTTCCATTGAGCATAATTCAGTTAAACCCTGCTTCAAAAATTCAAAAGATTGTTCATTTTAAAGACAATAAACTAACCCAGAATTTTGATATTCAAAAAATATTGTTCACATCAATTTTGATATTCAAGAAATCCATAAAATCCCTTTAGAAATAATCAATAAAAAAAAACCCAGAATTAAAATTCAATCACGCAACCAAAACAAGAAAGAAGCAAGCAAAAGAAAAAAAAAATTGAAGAACATAAAGAAACAAACAAAGAAAACTTACATAAATATTGAGCTGCCTGACAAAACTAGCAGAATTGCTGTGCTTGAAGTACTTAGGCAGTAAGTGGACAGAGAATTCAGTCATGTCCCGTATGACAAAGCTGTCATTGGTCTGGCTCCATGATATTATCGAATTTGTTGATTCATCATCTACCATTTCATAGCATTTTTTCAAGAAAGGAGCCACCCCACTTTCGCTTGATTTCACCATGGCTGCCAAATACCACCGGACTTTTCCTTTTTTGGTTCTGGGAGAACTGAGTTTCTCCTGTTCGGATGGAGAAGTTAGAGAAATCTACTATCTGAGACCTGAGCAAGTCCACTCAGGGTAGGGGTGGAAAAGCACAAGACAACAAGGGTATACAGGGAATAAAGTTATATGGTGAATTGTACGGAGGGCATGGGTGGGATTGGCGTTGGGTCCTGTACAGTATTGTGCTTGACTGACCGGGGAAGTTTGGAATTGCAATGTTTGATATAGAGTTAGAGACGGTTCGGTATTATCTTCATCTTTATTTAGTTAAATATTTTTTTTTTTTACAAATTTTTTATATATGATAAACTTTTAATTTTAATTTTACAAAAGCAAGAATAATTTTTTTTATTTATTTTAAATATAAAAACAATTTTACAATTATTTTGACTAAACATATTTATTTATTTTGAAAGATACGGGGAGGCAAGTAGGAAGGGACATAAAGAAGGGGAGAGGAGGGGAAAAAACAAGGAAAGGGGGAGGGGGGGGGGTGAGCAGGCAAGAAACATCCCGACAACACCTTTTTTCAGTTAGAAAAAAAGAAAAACAAACCCGGAAGCCATAGCCACGCACTTCAAAACGCTGTCGTTCTTGGTGGCCTATCTACGTCTTCATCCTAGTTAGAAGGACTGCTGTGAAACGATCTCGTTTTATAATTTCATTCAAAATATTGTTGTTTATCATTGTGATTTAAAAGTATTTTTGAAAAAATTTAATTATTTTTTATGTTTTTCAATTATTTTAATATATTGATATTATAAATGATTTTAAAAAGAATAAAAAATATTATTTTGATTCATATCTAAATAAAAAATACTTTAAAATATATGTTTAAGCACACTCACAAATAATATTTTAATTAGATATCTAGCGCTTCTTTTAAACTACAACTGTTTTTATCTAAAATTAATGTCTGGTTAATGCATGTTTTATTTCATAATCAAAATATGTATCTTTAAATGAAAATTGATTTGCGTTTTAGACAAAGAAATGCATCTCATGCTTTTAATCAAAAGCCCGACTACTTATTGTGGAATTTAATTTTCTCTAATTAAAATGAAATACTTTTCTCAATTATTTGTTTTGATTATCACACATCAAATATGCTTAGTGTTTTATATAACTCAATTTTATAATTATTTTCATCGTATCACTGATTTTATTGAAATAATGCATATATTATTCATCTTATTTTTTTGTTTTTAAAATTACAAATTACTCTCATAAAAACATGGAAACGTAATTTAATTATCTATAAATCATAATATAAATGAAATATATTAATCGGGAAATTTTTAGTATGTCACCGTACTTATTTATTATTTTTCATTAAAAAACACAATAATTTACTTTAACCACGCACTATTGAACTACTTAAATTGCAGTAATTAATTACAGAATATTGTTTTTATCTCACAACACAACTAAAAACTATACAGATTAAACATCGGGATAATATTAGGGGTAAAATCGTGAATAAAATACACAAAGTACAGACAGTGTAAAATTAATGACTTTGTGCAAAACACGTGCTCAGTTTCCTGTAAAATAAAACACAGTGAAGGGTAATTTAAGAGATTTCGAAACTCTACAAAAGTATATTTTTTTAATAAATAAATAAATAGGATGCCATCGTTCCTCCCCTGACTTGCTTGCATTGAGCGAGACTAAGTGAACTGCCCCATGCTTTGCCACGTATTCCATTGATTTTCTAGGAACCTCGTATGCCAGTAACCAACTTGAGTTTAAAAGTAAATCATGCTGTAGTTAGTTCAATTGAGTTGATTAATTTTATGGTTTCAAATGTAATCTTGATTACAGGTAAAAATATGATTTGATATTAAAATAATATTCTTTATGTTTTAAAATCATTGTAATTTGTTTGTATTAAAAATTTTTTAAAAAATATATATACTATTAAATATATTTTAAATAAAAATTATTTTTAAAAATAACTAGCATCTCAAACACTTTAAATTAAAATTACATAAGGTCTAGGGTTCGAATCACAACTACTTTTTTTTTTTCCTGGGGTCATGCTCTCTAGTATATAAATTGGTCGTTTAACATGTTATTGTATAAAAAACTTATATGAACACAAGTGCAGGAGTTCAAGAATTTAATCAAGACACATACAAGTTAATGCAAACATCTTAATTAAAAAAATATCTCCACCAAATATTTAATGAATAAACTCACAAGTTAAGATCATTATAGTGGTATACCATGTATTTATATTAGTTGAAGAGATGCAATTTTTTAAATACGAATCCGAGCTTGATTTAAGTCTAGTTTTATATTAGAGTTACAGGATTTGATTTTGGTTAATACAAATCACTTTTATGTTTTATGTTCTAGTCTTACAAGTAAAATAAAATAAAATAATTGGGTTTCAATTATTATTCTTTTCAGTTGACTAAGACATAGTCTACTTGGATTTTTTTATTAGATCACACAAAGTTAATTATTTTTCTATTTTAACTGAAAATTAGCCTGACTTAAACCTTGTATTGCATACTTCACGGGTAAGGTTATAAAGTAATGAGATAAGGATTGGGTATTTGGACATAATTATCCGTATAATTTTATATCTTGAGATAAATACATCAAAATACACAATAATTTTAAACTTTAAATAAATAATAAATATTCGCTAGCACTACATGTACTTGATTGATACGTGATGGGTTCTGGCAAAGGAGCCCTTCCCAGGCTTGTTATATGGAGGCCCAAAGTATATGTAGTCGTGAACGGGAAAGGGTCCAGGTGTCTTTCATCCATGCACGGACTCCAATTTTTACCACCAATCTTCTACGTGATTGTTTCTTAACATTTAATCCTCGGATAACACCTCGACTCCAAGTGTTTCTTGGCAGGCAAGATATCTGATTCCCGAGACTCATTTCCGACATCATCATGTTCATGAGACATGTAAGAAGTAACAATACATGCCTATCAAAATGTGGCCCAAAAACATTCCTTTGAGAAGTCCTTTTCTGGGAAAAATAATCCCACTGCCAATCTAAATCTGTGTCACTATGACGACAAATACTTGAGAGCAAGATTGTTAAAATCGTTCATAACATGGAAATATAATATAAACTTGGATTATAAAATTGTAAGTAAAGTATTTTGATAAAAAAAAACATACAATCATAGGGAAAAAATCAAACACTTGTGTTTATAAAACTTTCCTTTCTATATGTTAATTAGTTAAATTAGAGATAAGCCATTCAACTATTCTAAGGTTCATCAACTCTTGTTTTCATGTTCTTGTTAAAATTTAACAGGGAAACAACCCAGTTGAGCAATTCTACAACAGTGAAACAGAAACCATCCATGTTCCTAGTCAATCCGACCATTAAATAAGTAGTTCTAGTTGCTGCAAGTAGAGCTGCAAGTATTATTATGTTCTAGGTCGAATAAACTCGTATCTCCTATTTCAACTGCACCCTCATTGATGAACCAACATTTAGATGTGCTCCACGTGACATCATTAAAGATCCAAAAATAAAGAACAGATTATACATGTAAATCCAAAGTTTAAAAATAAGGGATTTAGTACCATCGTATTAGGTCAAACTTATATAACCCAGTCGAATGAAACCAGCTAAAACTCCGGCTCCCTCCTTTCTTGATGCTGAACTGCTATTGGAGCTTATGGTAGCTAATGAAACATCTTCCAGCCAGAATAAAAGTGTAGACCAAGCTGCTGAGCCCATAAACAATCACGCACAAGGTGCACGCCGCGCAGAATAAGAACTCTTCTATTTTTTTTAACTTTCATGTTTAAAATAAAATATAAATCACTAAAAATAAATAAATGAAACTAATTAATTAAAATAAATTGATTTTCACATGCTTATTCATTGTTTTCTCTTTTTTTAATTGCACTAAGAAACGATGGAGGTATTATTCTAACAAAAAGGGTGCCATATAGGTATATGAATCATCCACGTAAAGATGAAGGAAACCTTATAAAATTAATACGAAAAGAATAGAAGGCTTCAATTGAAACATAAAAAAAATATAAGGACTAAAATAAAATATAACTAAACTATAAACCCAATGAACAATGCAATTTAATAGCCATGCAAGTTTTGATTTCCGATTATTTGATTTTCCCGAAATGGCACGATTTTGGGTAATTAGAAACCGAGACGGAAGTTGAATCAAATTGCCATGCAAGTTGATGTCTGAACCGAATGGACGACAGGAAAAGAACATGTAACCGCAAGTAATTTACAGCCCATTTTCTGTTGTTTTTTGGACAGAAACAAAGGTCCTGTCATACCAAGTTACCACCATCTCAATAAAGCATACAATTGTTCTACGCGACACTCCCTAGCAACCTCACATGTCAAAATTAGATCCTCGTTGCAGGGGTATATGATTCGTTCGCTCATCACCGGTAGCTTTTATTTAGCCTTTGATGAAGAATAAATCAAGAGATTATTAATGAAGTTGTTATAATAAAATTGTTATCGAAAATAATATAAATTATATATTATAGTTTTAACTACACACATAATCATTTAAGGAATTTGATTCATTAACACGGTGGAATCACTTTTTAGAATGGATCCCCGTTGTCCACTAAATATGGATAGAAAATTAAAGAATGAAATAAAGGCACGGAGAAATTGCCCAGGCTAGCAGGTAGCAATGGCTTTCGCTGTACCTTCTAAAGGAATTCTCCAGAGCGAGGCGCTAAAAAAGGTCTATCTTCTCCTCTCTTCTCTTCTCTCCCTCCAATGCATTGCTAATGTGTGATTGTTTATGCACGATATAACCTGTGATTTGGTCTGATAGTCGTCCGGGCTTCTCCTGATTCATCTCCCTTCCTCGATCTCAACAAGAAAATCTTTATCTGGTAATTCGAATAAGGTTTTCGTATGCATGCAAGATTCAATTCCGCAAATTGTAAGATATTAAAGATGCCATGACTTAGAATCCTAATCCGAGATACTTTATAAGGACAAGTAAACAAGGTTTGGTTTAAATGTTAATTAGTCGAATGAGCCTGGAAATGAAGCCTGTAATATTTATCAGGACAGGCATGTTCGCCTCCTCTAGCTAGGAGATCAATGGTTGAAATCCCCGTTTCCACTGTCCCGGGCTATTCTTCCAATGCTAAACAAAACCTCATGTGAAATACAACGATTGCGTGTTTCTTTTTCAGAGCATGATGGAAAATCACTTTTCTTAATTGCTGTGATTAATTTTGGGCGCTTATTAAATACAATCCTAGATCGAGGGGAGTTCAAGCCTCAAGAAACATTTTATTCTATTCAATTAGCTCTTCCTTCTTCTCTTCTCTTCTTAGTGTGTTCAAATTAATGACCTGAATTCTCCCATTTATGATAGTACATCTATGAAACTAGCGCGTATCCTGGAGAGCATGAACACCTAAAGGGGCTACGAGAAGCAACGGCAAAAAAATATGGCAACTTGTAAGTGATATTATTAGAAAAGAGTGAGGTTCTTACAAAAACATTTACGCTTTCGGTGCGGTAAGTATAACATAGAGAATTACGAGTGATCAATGAGTTATGTAGTAAATAAGTAAGAAATTCGATTAAAAAAAAATGGGCAAGCAATTTGAGATTTGCGATGTTGCAGAAGTGAGATGGCTATACCAGTTGATGAAGGGCGTTTCCTGTCAATGCTTATGAAAATTATGAATCCCAAGAGGACTCTGGAGATTGGTGTGTTTACAGGCTATTCTCTCCTGTCCACTGCACTCGCCTTGCCTAATGACAGCCAGGTGGGTAATTTGTGAAGAAAACATCAATTGCTTTTATGTTTCAACATGTATATATATTGCCCCATGCTCTACATGATCCGCGCCATTAATGGCTTCAATGATCGATTTACTGCAAGCCCTTTCTTACCTCTCGTCAGCGGAAACCAAAAAAAAGAGGAGAAAATAATATGAAAGAATTCATCAGTGATCGTGTATTTATATCAGCGACTGGTTTGTGCCCTGCAGATAACAGCGATAGACATGGATCGAGAAGCTTATGAAGTTGGATTACCATTCATTCAAAAGGCTGGCATGGACAATAAAATCAAGTTCATTCAAGCAGATGCAATCTCTGTTTTAAATGAAATGCTGAACAATGTAAGTTTTTCAATGTCGCAAGCCATTCAACTTAATTTGTTCATGAAAAGAGTTAGTTTTTGAATGCTCGCTTACCTCATATAACATTGTGCAGTTTGGTCACAATGGCCTACTCCATGATCACAGAAATCATAAAAGACTCGTGTTATTTTTCAATTGATCGGTTGATTAATGAGATATTATAAATTACCTATATTAATAATGGGTAATACATAAAGAAAAATAAATAAGTCATTCATAATGAACTAGTTGATTCCATAATTTGCCTCCTAAAAATCTCAATGATTTGTTTTAGTAAATTTCTTAATTGATTCTTATTTTTTATGGGAAGTTAATTCGCTTCCAAACATATATGGATATTAATATATGGTACTTAATAGACTATAGGGAACAAGTCTCTTAGTTCTAAATTCTTGGAATTAAGAGGCCTGTTTTCTCTGTGGTTTTAAGTTCTAATTTTGTTGTTATTAATATGATAGAATCAGATATTTATATAATTATTAATCATATAATTGGTTGAGATACATGCAAACCAAACCGGATACTCATATTAATAAAAAAAATTTAATAGATCACATGTCTATTATGTTTCTATTCCATTAGGATACCTATTTTGGTTTAATTTTGGATACGTTTCAGGATATGCAGCCAGAATTTGACTTTGCATTCGTGGACGCTGACAAGGCTAACTACAAGCATTATCATGAACAATTATTGAAACTGGTTAAAATTGGAGGGATGATTGCTTACGATAACACACTGTGGTATGGCTCGGTTGCAAAAGAAGAAGATGAGGTGCCAGAGCAGATGAGGGCTATCAGGACAGTCATCATGGAATTCAATAAACTAATAAGCTCTGATCCCCGTTTAGAGATTTCCCAAGTTTCCATTGGTGATGGTGTTACACTATGCAAGCGCCTTCACTGAAAAATTTACATCGAGAAGATCTCCTCAATCTGTATTTATTCTCGGTGCTTGCGGTGTGATGGGAGTCATGGTTGTAGAAGTTGTACGGATTGAATAATCCCCCGATGAAAAAGTCAGTGTTTTAATAAGTGGTCAAATAAAAAGTTGGAATGTGTGAAAGGAGTTGCGAAAGCTCTCCAAGTATTTGATGGAATCCCTATTGTTTAGCTGCTACGTTGATTGGTTGTGGCCTGTTTAAGTTTGTGTTTCGTATGGTATAAGTTAGGGGATAAAATACAAAGTCTTCCAACCTTTGTTTTCCTCCTCTGTTCTTCCCTAAATTCTAATTCTTAACATTGCACCTAAAGAATATGCCTGCAGATTTTCAATTGCTAATTTTCTGTTCTGTGCTGTGAACTTCTGTGTAAAGTTGATATATACATCTTCTTAAAGCCCGCAGCTCCCCTGCCACGATCGAATGAACTTAAAGATTTAAAGCAATTTGCAAGAAAAACCAGTCACCCTTACTGCGTGCCCACGGTGATTTCGACTAAGACCACCAGTACTAGCATCGCCAGGGTTACCCAAGAAGTAATCCCATTACCATTTAACTTCCACCAAGAACCCTAGGTATATGATGCCATGAAACAAGTCTGCAGTAATCATCATCAGAACAGGCAGGCTTGAACAAAGTGCCTGCAGAACTGCCGACGTTATTTTGGTGTTTTTTTATAATTTTTGATATGCTAATATTAAAAATATCTTTCAAAAACTAAAATAATGTTATTTTAATATATTTTTAAATAAAAATTATTATAAAAAATAATCTTACTACTGTTAAACATGTTTTAGTAACATAATCCATGCAGCTGTACCTTGGTCCAAGCGGCCAAACCTTACTATTCGGATCTAGCCTAAATGGCTGGTTTTTAACCTCTGCCAATATATTTTTTCTCTCCACCTTTTCTCCATCCCCCGCCGCCGCCACATGGGTTTGTTTTCAATGTAGGAGATAGAAATATGGCACCATTATAAAAAAAAACCCTAAATTAGCTTGTTAATTGTGGTTTTAATAATATAATTACTATTTTATTCTTTTGTGTGTCTAAAACTTTGTCTTGAAATAACGGATATTTATGATTTTTTCAAGCGATCAGTTGATACTACTAGAATATTTAAGGGTATTTTAGTCTTTACAATGTATTTTTCACAGTATAACCACTATTATACCCCTTGCAACAAACAAAGAACATTGTCCGAACTGAGTGTATTTTTTTATTTTTTTTATTTTTTTACACAATAAAATAATCATATTACACTTATATAAGACCAAAAAAACCCCGATGGCGGTGAGGTCTTCCTAACATTCACAAATTTTAAAAATATATAAATATGAATATGCCCCTAGAAAAGACAAAATTAAAGAGTTGATTGTAAAGGTGTTAAGGTAATTTTCTCATTTTTATTGTTTTTTCCTTCAAGCACTATTGACACATCGTTCAGACACGACGATACTTCATCATGCTCTCTACTGGTGGCGTGTGCGACATCATACAATGGTGAAAAATATTCATTAGACGTCTCAAAAGATGCGCCACCATGTCTCTGACCTCACGGAGTGGCACTGTAAAACCTCTGGGCGAAAAAGCATAAATTGACTAGTTTTTTTTTTGTGTGTGTGTGTGTATTCATTAAGGGTATAATAGAAATTTGCCATTGAAAACAAAACATATAAGCTCTCTTTCTCTTCTATTAACTGCCGAATGGGCATAAACAAAAAGGTGAAAAGAGAAACAAAACATAACGTGAGAGAAAGAGAGAAAAGTAAGGAAAAACAATGAGAAAATTGAGAAAATAACTTTATAAGCTTGCAAGTTCAACCTATAAAACACTAAAACAAGTTAAGGAAAGAGGATTTAAGAAGGAGAATTCAGCTAATTTTGGAAGAGAAGAGAAATTGGAAGAAAAGCAAGAGGTAAGCATGAGAAGTTTAGATTTCATGTTTGATTTAGATGTGTTCTTAAACTTATTTGATTAAGTTGGGAAGTAATTTCATGGAATTTTACCTTAGTTTCCCTTAAATCCTAGAATTTTTAATTTAGGGTTCTTATGTGAATTTGGAGGAATTAGGAGGGGAAGGAAAAATGATGAAATTGAAGTGGAGTAGAATGAAAATAAGTTGAAATAACAAGTAAATGAAGAAAAAATTGGGGGAGGAAAAAGAAACATCACATTTGGCCAAATGAATAAAAAAGTGGGAGAATGGGTTTTGATGTTAATGTTTAGAAACAAACCATGTTTAATCATGATAATTGAAAATCTAAGAAAGACTAAATGAATAGATAGCATTTAAATTGAGATAATAATAATAATAATAATAATAATAATAATAAGTAAATTCAAATTAAAAGAGAAATAAACTAGTTAAAAGAAAATATGAAGACAAGATGTCTAGATTGTGTTTGAATATAATATTTAGATAAAATGAATAATATGATGTGAGGGTATAAAGAATAAAAGAATTATTTGGTGGAGGAATTATGAACATAGAGTAAGCAAAGAAGTAACTTGAGTTAAATTTGAGGTTGTATGTAAAATAATGATGTAATATTTGAGAATGAATTTTTATTAGAACAAATAACAAATAAAAATATTATGTGCTTTGCGTTTCGGCATGTAAGAAAAATATTGATGGACTAATGATATAATGACACTTGATTGATTTAGGAGTTGTGTCTGGAGCTGGTTATCAGACAGGAGGAGCTGGGTCATCTCGAGCAGAAGGTGGGTGATTCGTCACCTTATTTTATAAATTTTAGTTTCCCTAATAATCTATGTTGCTCATTTAGTTGATATTAAACGAATGGAGCAAATGAATAAATTGAGTTATGAATATGTGAATTATCGGTAAATTATGTGAAATTACAGGTTTTGTTGGTTAACAAAGAGGTTAACCGGATATGAGGTAATTCAAATGGAATTACCGGATTGATTGGCTAATAAAAGAGGTTAGCCGGATGCTGGGTAATTCAAATAGAATTTCCGGATTGATTGGCTAATAAAAGAGGTTAGCCGGATGCTGGGAAATTCCAATGGAATTACCGAATTGATTGGCTAATAAAAGAGGTTAGCCAGATGCTGAGAAATTCAAATGAAATTACCGGATTTATTGGCTAACAAAAGAAGTTAGCCGGATGATAGATAATTTGAATGGAAGTACTGGATCAATTGGTGATTAAGGAAGGAAACCAAATTTTTGAGTAATTATATGGAAGTGTTAGATTTATTTGGTAATTAAGATGAGTTAGCTGGATTTGTAAATTTTAAAAAGATTATGTAAATTAAGGGATTAAGTTAGATTGAAGTAGAAATATTAAATTTTAAAGGTTAAGAGTAATTAATTAATATTAGAATAATATAGTGAGTAAGTTACTTAATATTGTTATTGTTGAAACAGGTACACCGCGAGGTGATGCAGATCATTAGATGTAAGAATACTCTTGTTTATGAATTACTATTTTGGAATGTAATATCCATGTCTTTACTTTGAGTGTAAATCCTTGTGTGTTGTAAAAATTAAGTAGAAGATGTAATATGTAGTGGATGTATTATATGTATGTATAGTTGTTAGTATAACCAAATCATTTGCAAAATGATAAGATAAGATTTATTATAAATTATATGTAGTTAGTTAGCATTTATTACGTTTAATGATGAATTTATTTATCTTTTGAGTTGTTTGGGTAGTACATTTATGTTGATTTACTAATTGATATTATGAGAATTGCATATATTGATAAGTATAAATATTGAGTTATTGTTTAATGAATGAAATGTGATCCAGGATGATTGGATCAAGATGGAAGTCGTAATGACATATAATAGAAGTGTTGTCGATAACTTGGTACCAACAAAAAATAAAGGAAACTCTGTCGAAATATAAAAAAAAATCCCCTAATTTTAGATATATTACCCAATACTTGACATTGGTAAAGAAATGTTGGGAGATTTCATGATATTATAATTTGAGGGTGTTACAGGCATGTGGCTGTCCATGATAGATGGAGAGGTGATGATAGTCGATTGAACTTTTTTGTACCATTTTCTCTCTCCTGAAGGTCAACTTACACTTCAGTCCCCGATGTTAACGGTGGTTTCATTCCCGTCCCTTGATTTTTGATTGTTTCGTATAATTCTGATTTTTATAATTTAAGTTTGGATTAGTTTCAATTTAATCCTTCAATTAAAATTGATTATGTATTTGGTTTGCATTTTGATCCTTATTCTTTTAATTTTTTGTTATGTATTACATCCCTTAATCTTTTCGGTATAATAATTTGGATTATTTTCAATTTTATCCCTCAATTAAAATTAATTATATATTGCATTTTTATTTTGGTCCTTTCTTTCAATTTTGGGTTTCGTTTCGAATCCTTTAATATTTTTGGTATAGAAGTTTGAATATCTTTCAATTTGATCCTTCGATTGCAATAAATCATATATTTTATTTTTATTTCAGTTCTTATACTTTTAATTATTTTATTTGAAATTAATTCCTTTATTTTTTTAATATATATTTATGCATTAATCCCTATTTTTGTCCATGTGTATATATATATGCTTTAAATTTTTTTTTTTTTTTGAGGTTGTCTTTTTTTTATTTAGTTTTTAAATTTTAATTTATATTAGTGATCATTTAAAGTCAATTTTTTTTTAAGTCTAATAAAATTTATTGTTGATTTGTCATTTATTTTAAATTTTTTGCTTACTCTTTTGCTAGAATTTTTAGTTTTTTTATTCTTCAAGGTAATTTTTGTTATTCATAATTTATGCAATAGTAGTAATAACAACAACAACAATAATTTTATATGTTTTTTTCAAAAAAAAAAATTAGGCTAATAATATTTATTTATTTTTTATCATTTATTTTATTTTATTGCTTACTCTTTTATTCTATTTTTTATTTTTTTATTCTTCAAGGTAATTTTGTTTTTTTCATTATTTATGCAATAATAATAATAATCTAATATGTGTTTTCAAATGATTTTTGTTAAGGATAATAATATTTATTTTTTGTTTTTGATTTATTTTATTTTTTTGGTTTACTTTTTTATTTTAATTTTTAGTATTTTTAATTCTTTGAGATAGTTTTGGTTTTTTCAATATATATGCAATAATAATAATAATAATAATAATAATAATAATAATAATAATAATAATAATAATATGAGTTTTTTTTTCTTACTTACTCTTTTGTTAAAGTTTTTTAGTCTTTTTATTCCTCAAGATAAGTTAATAATATAAAGTGTTATGATCTTGATGATAATAGTAACATTATAAATTATCATGATAATAATGATTATAATTTATTATAATGGTTATAGTGGCTTTGATGGTAATAATAACAATAATTCATAAAATAATATAAAATAATGACAAAAACAATTATAATAATGATAATAATACTAATTATAATTGAAATAATATTAACATAAACAATGACGATGGTTATCTTGATAAATATTGTCGTAATAACAATAACGATTATAACAATACCGCTAGTAATAATTTGAATATTAATTATTTATGATAATTATTATAGTAGTAGTTATAATAATTATAATAATTTAAGAATCATGATGATTAAAATGTAATAATAATTGAAATAATTCATTAGTCAATATTATTTTTGTTCAAAATTGACTTTCACGGTTTTTTTATGTATGATATTTTAGATTTAATATCATGTAAACAAAAAAT
Source organism: Salix dunnii (assembly GCA_015731905.1). Classification (NCBI taxonomy): domain Eukaryota; kingdom Viridiplantae; phylum Streptophyta; class Magnoliopsida; order Malpighiales; family Salicaceae; genus Salix; species Salix dunnii. The sequence continues at coordinate 5,142,090 of CM027668.1, read as the reverse complement.
ATATAAAGTAACACATAGACAAAATAGATGAAAAAAATAGACCAAACTATTTATAATGAAAAAAATATATGAGTTGTTTGCTCTGCCCTTCGATGCATATAGACAATCTACCGTTTAAATAATTATCTCAATATTTTAAAACTATCAACATTCAATCACTTTAATACACAAAACAAATAATCCATTTGAAACGGATTTTATTGATGATAATTTAACAATTTAATTTTTTAGTTAATCAATAAAAACACGCACAACAATTAATCAATTTGTTATATCAAAAAAGCCTAACACAACACATGGGTAAGGCAACTTGTATATTGCTAAAGCGAGGTATAGAAACATGGCACCATATATTGTTAAAGCACACAATTGTTTATATATATGCTAAAGCGGGGTATAGAAACATGGCACCATATATTGTTAAAGCACACAATTGTTTATATATATAAACTAAAACATAAAAGACCACCCATTTTTCTTGTAAAAATTTTAATGTGTACATAAACATAAATTACTATGGATTAAGAGAGTAAAACTATGAATATACCCCTACAAAAGACAACAAAAAAAGCTTTGTTTTTTATTTTATTTTTTTCTAAAACACTATAGGTATGCTGTATGGACACGCTAGCAGTGTTGCACATGCACGCATCATTCAGGTGGCGCTTGTAGCATATTAAGGAAGTGTTAACTGACCTTCCATCAAGTCAGCTAGTGCGCTGCCATATCCTCTGCCTCCTAGTGTAGTGCATGTTGAATACTGGTTGTCAATGAATCGCTGGTGAGGGTTTTTAGTTTTTTGTCCCTTTTCTTTCTCTTGTCACCAAAAATTACATAAAAGACCTTCATGTTTGTGATTCTTTTATTTTAGTCATTGTTCTTGTGATTTCAGTTTTATGAATGATTTTTTCAAAAAAAAATGATTTGTTTTAATTGTGCCCTCAATTGAAACTGATTATATATGTTAGTTTTCATTTCAGTCTTTATTCTTTTAGTTTTTTGTTTTTTTTCTTCCTTCAATTTTTTTGGTATGAAGATTTTAATTTATTTTAATTGTGTCCTTCAACTGAAGTTAGTAATATATGTTATTTTTCATTTTGATCCTTGTTATTTTAATTTTCAACAAATTTACACTGCAATATTTTTATAAAAAAATGTTTTTATTTACTTCAATCACAAGGTTTTTATTTGTTTAAATTTTGTGCTATGATTTGAATTAATTATATAATTTATTTTTCATTTTGGTTCTTATTCTTTGAATGTTTTATTTGGTATTAATTCATTTATATTTTTTCAATCCTTTTTGGACAATGTTTATTTTTTACCTATATTTATTCATTTATGCTTTTAATTTTTGTAGTTTCATTTTTTATTTTAATATATACTAGTGATCAATTTAAAATTAATATTTCTCTTTTTTTTTGTCCCTTTTTTCTTTTTTTGGTATTTTATGTTATTTTTATCAACTCTCCAAGTGAGATAATTTTATAATCCCATTGTTTGCGCAATAATAGTGATAATTTTGTTAATTTTTTATTGTTTTTTTGTAAAAATATTTTGCTTTTACTTTTTTAGGGAAATTTAATTATTTTAATTATTTGAGAAATAATATTGATAATAATTTTAACTGTTATAGTCATGATAATGATGGTAACGTAGGGATGAATTTTCAAGGATATTTTTATTTTTATTTTTGTGGATGGAAAATTAACTAATTTTTATTATTTGATTATTGTAAGTGTGTTCATAGTTATATTTTGTTTGTTGTGTTTTATTTAAATTGGATAATAATGTGAACTAATCCTGATACAATAAATTTCATAATTTAGGTATTCGAATCTTGTTACTTTTTTAATGATTATAATAATTTTATGTTAGTGATTTCGTTGAAATCCACTAAACAAATAAATTTATATAAATTTGGTTTTGTCATTTTCTAGGAACAAAAAGGTTGTTTCACTGTGCAAATAAATATTAAAAAATGAATAAACCGGTTAGCCGGACTGGATCAACCCGGTCCAAAATGGTGCAATTACTGTCTAGCCTCTCAGTCCAATGGCCTTTTTTTTTTCGAGGGATAAATTGGTTATTTCATTGTGCCAAAAAGAAAAAATCAGCAGACTGAACGGAACGAATGAGCTAACCAAACAAAATTGAACCTGCCCGAAAATTGAGCACAACAGTAATCGCCTATAGTGTATTGTGTCTTAGTGAACAGTGTATCGAGCCGTGATTTGTTTTAGTTGTATAGATAATAATGGCACAGTACTATAATACTGAACATACCGTATGAAACACAATGTCAAACAAAGCATCTTTGAAAATTATTATAATCTATGGTTTTTCTCGTTGTTGGAGGAGAACATAGCTGGAGTTTTAAACAAAAATTGTATCAAATTCATACCAAATTTGGATTTTTATTATTCATGTACTTTTCTCATATTATTTTTTTAATATAGGAGCTACCTACTCTTATTTGAATTGATTGAGTCTCTTCACTTTTTATTTTGTTTTATAAGGATTTATTTATCATTACGTTATTGGTCAATTCATGACCTATATGTCATTACTAAAGAGCTAAAATAGCTCGACAAAACACTGTAGAATCACTGTTCACACATACCCATTGGCACTGTGGACTGGATGTTTGCTCCGGTGTGTCGCGCCTACATGAGCTCTTTTTTTTTGTTTTTTCTGTTTATGAATAGTGTATTGACAAAATTGTCCCTCGAAAAAGAAAAAAAAACAGCGCTTGGGTTGAGGAGTTCCACGGTAATTGCACATTTTCTGTCTAGTCCAGTCTGGTTCGTCATGCCGGTTCATTTGTTTTTCAATACTTCATTGAACAGTGCAAAGATAGTTTCGTCCCTTGAAAAGGACAAAGATCATGCCTGTAAAGGAGGGGCGGTCCAGTAATTAGTCAATTTTTTAATTTTTTTCCCGCCGATTTACTGTTGGAGCGTTGTTGGACGCGCCATCCGTTTCTGCACTCACACATGTTTTGGATAACGTGTGCGGCTTACTGCGGCGTCTAAAAATGACCAACCGGCGTCCAAAATGATTTTCAAGCATGTTCTCTTCAATCTAGTGCGGCACGCGTGGCTATATGGTGTTCGGAGACATGTCAATAGCCGTTTGAACCCCTCCATTTCTCTCTCCTGCCCATGCAAGCTGATGTTAGCGCAACTGTTTTTTGTCAAATTTCATTTCAATCCCTGAACGTTCGAATTTGTTTCTTTGACCCTTATGGCTATTATATAGGTTTTGATTTGTTTCAATTTCATCCTTTAATCGAAATTGATTATAAATTATAGTTTCAATTAGGTCATCATTCTTTTAATTTTTGGAATGGTCTGGAATCCTTAATATTTTTGTTTTCAAAATTTTTATTTATTTCAATTTTATCCTTCCAAGCAAATTTATTATAAATCCTTAATATTTTCAGTATCAAAGTTTAATTTCTTTCAATTTTATCCTTCTATGCAAATTAATTATGGATTTCAATTTCATTTCGGTTCCAATTCTTTTAATTCCTGATTTTGCTTTAAATTATTTCATTTCAATTTTCAATTAAGGCCCCTTACATATTATTATTATTATTTTAAAATGTAATCAATTTTTTTTTCATTTGTTTTGGTTATTGCTTTTTTGTTAATATTTTTTGTTATCAAGATTCCTAATTATTATAGGTGAGACATTTAAATAATAATAATGATTATTTGTGAATTATTTTTCTTATAAATATATGGGGCTAAGTATATATTTTTATATTTATTTAATATTAATGTCCTAAAATATATATATATATATATATATATATATATATATATATATATATATATATATATATATATATATATATATATATATATTTCAATTAATGACCTATTTATTCTTTTAAAATAAAATAATAATTTAGAATAAGTATTCTAAAATACTTTTAATATAATAATATGACAAATAAATCTTCTATACATGCTCTTAGTTTTTGTTTCTATTTTTTTATTCCACTCTTATTAAGATTTTTTTTATGTTTAAATTTTTATTTATGTTGGTAATCATTTTAAAAATAATATGTGTTATTATTTCTCTTTTTTTATTCTTCAAGTTAAATAATTTCTTCAAATATAATCATATTTATTTTTTTGTTAATATTGTTAGGCATTGAATTTTCTAATTATTATAGATAAAATATTCAAAATAATTATAATAATTATTTGTAAATTTTATTTTGTTTTAAGTATGCTAGACTAATTATGTGTGTGTATGGGCGCGTGCGCGCGCGTGTGTGACCTAAGCTTTTTTGAAAAGAAAATAATATCATTGTTTTGAAATAATTTTAATATAATACTATGAAAATAAAAACAATTATGGAGATTTTTTATCTAACAATAATTATGGTTTCACCAATTTCTATTATTTCTACTATTATTTAGGTTATTTTTTTTATATTTACATTTTATTTTCTATTGGTTATCATTTCAAAAATGATATTTTTTATTTTTTTTATTCTTCAATTCAAATAATTTTTTAAAATATAATACCATTTATTTTGCCATTTATTTAGTTTGTAATTTTTTAAAAAAAAATTGTTAGGTGTTGAAATTTCTTATTATTATAGATAAGGCATTCAAAATAATGATAATAATAATTTTTTTCTTATAAATTTATGAAACTAATATATATATATATATATATATATATATATATATATATATATAAACAATAAATTTTACAATCAGTTTTGTACATATAAAAAAAATCATTTCTAACAGATTTTATCAAAAAAATTTAGCAATGACAACATTTAATCGCTTTTTGGTGGGAAAAAACTTGTTTCTAATAGATTTTATCAATTATAATTTTACTTATTAAATATTAAAATAAAAAAATATAATATTTATAAAAACAATTAATTTTCCATATAAATAAAAAAACTCATTGCAAATTCGCTCGTTTTTATACTAAAATGCCAGGGGATACATGTTTTTTTATTTATTTCTAGAATCCATGAGAAATCTTTTATTTAAAAAACTTTAGAATTAGAGAAAGGTAGGGTCAAAGCAATACAAGAGAGGGTAATTCAGAAAGAAAAGGCGACATTAATTTGCGGAGCTCTCTTTGCCAAAAGATGTTAAATTTGTGTACTGAAACCGAGTCGTCGAGCAGGTTATCCAATTCAATGTGTTGGGCCCCTGAAATTTTACTCTTTAAAGGACAAATTATTGGTGCTTTTTGAGAGGCATTTAACTTCATTTTGAAATTCACTTTTCAAATATCAAAATTTTCAATGCACGAGTTGACTTACAAAATCAAACTTGTCATGTCAGGTTGAATACCGATTTTACTATCCCAAATTCATGTTTCATATTGCTTTACCAGTCCATCAACACCCCCACCCCCACCCCCCCGGCCCCCAACCTAGGCTAGCCTACCCCCCCCCCCCCAGATAGTAAAAAATTCTTAATTCTCATTGATTCAAATATTAAATTTAGAATTTATATTTAGAATTTTTTAAAAATATATTTTTTTTAATTTTTATTTTAAATTAAATTTTTTTTTATGTTTTAAATCATTTTCATGTGTGAATGCCAAAATAATTTTGTTGAAGTTGAAGCTAATATTAGCAATATTGGTGTTGGTACCAGTGATAGTTCTAATAATCATTTCGATAATGATGTTATTGATGCAGTCTTAGAAATAGCGAGGGATATAAAAATAAAATTGATTTTAGTTTACATTGCACGCAAGTTAAATATTTGTTTTAAATTTATTAGTTTTTATCTAATAAAATTATATGGACATAATTATTTTGTAATATATTTTTAAGTTATTTTAAATCATGTATGAACATTAACTAATAAAGTTTTATGGTCAATTGACTATAATTATGTTGTACTGTATTCAAAAATATTTTACTTATGATTTTATGATTTTTCTACCTACAAGATTTTATAATTTTTGTACGAAAAATTTTAGGTATAATTTTATAATTTTACAATTCGAGTTTCAGAAATGCCTTCCATATCATGTTAAAATCATGATTTTGACAACTTTGTTCCTGAACGGCTCCTGCAAGCTGTTTAGTTAAAATTTATTTTTGATTGAATTGCTCGATTATTTGATTTTCCCCAAATGGCACGATTTTTGGGTAATTAGAAACCGAGACCGAAGTTGAATCTAATAGGTAATAGCCATGCAAGATGATGTGTGAAAAGAATGGACGACAGGAAGAAACATTGCAATTTCCTTGTTTATGTAACTGTAAGAGAATTATATAAATTAAACTATAAATAGTATAAACTTTTAGAAACGATCCCCATTGACAGGTCATAATCAGTTAAATGTACGTGTCTACTATATATTGATAGATAATTAAAGAGTGAAATAAAGGCAAGGAGAAATTGCCCAGGCTAGCAGGTAGCAATGGCTTTCGCTGTACCTTCTAAAGGAATTCTCCAGAGCGAGGCGCTAAAAAAGGTCTATCTTCTCCTCTCTTCTCTTCTCTCCCTCCAATGCATTGCTAATGTGTGATTGTTTATGCACGATATAACCTGTGATTTGGTCTGATAGTCGTCCGGGCTTCTCCTGATTCATCTCCCTTCCTCGATCTCAACAAGAAAATCTTTATCTGGTAATTCGAATGAGGTTTTCGTATGCATGCAAGATTCAATTCCGCAAATTGTAAGATATTAAAGATGCCATGACTTAGTATCCTAATCCGAGATACTTTATTAGGACAAGTAAACAAGGTTTGGTTTAAATGTTAATTAGTCGAATGAGCCTGGAAATGAAGCCTGTAATATTTATCAGGACAGGCATGTTCGCCTCCTCTAGCAAGGAGATCAATGGTTGAAATCCCCGTTTCCACTGTCCCGGGCTATTCTTCCAATGCTAAACAAAACCTCATGTGAAATGCAACGATTGCGTGTTTCTTTTTCAGAGCATGATGGAAAATCACTTTTCTTAAGTGCTGTGATTAATTTTGGGCGCTTATTAAATACAATCCTAGATCGAGGGCAGTTCAAGCCTCAAGAAACATTTTATTCTATTCAATTAGCTCTTCCTTCTTCTCTTCTCTTCTTAGTGTGTTCAAATTAATGACCTGAATTCTCCCATTTATGATAGTACATCTATGAAACTAGCGCGTATCCTGGAGAGCATGAACACCTAAAGGGGCTACGAGAAGCAACGGCAAAAAAATATGGCAACTTGTAAGTGATATTATTAGAAAAGAGTGAGGTTCTTACAAAAACATTTACGCTTTCGGTGCGGTAAGTATAACATAGAGAATTACGAGTGATCAATGAGTTATGTAGTAAATAAGTAAGAAATTCGATTAAAAAAAAATGGGCAAGCAATTTGAGATTTGCGATGTTGCAGAAGTGAGATGGCTATACCAGTTGATGAAGGGCGTTTCCTGTCAATGCTTATGAAAATTATGAATCCCAAGAGGACTCTGGAGATTGGTGTGTTTACAGGCTATTCTCTCCTGTCCACTGCACTCGCCTTGCCTAATGACAGCCAGGTAGGTAATTTGTGAAGAAAACATCAACTGCTTTTATGTTTCAACATATATATATTGCCCCATGCTATACATGATCCGCGCCATTAATGGCTTCAATGATCGATTTACCGCAAGCCCTCTCTTATCTCTCGTCAGCAGAAACCAAAAAAAAAAACGGAGAGAAAGGATTCATCAGTGATCGTGTATTTAGATCAGTGACTGGTTTGTGCCCTGCAGATAACAGCGATAGACATGGATCGAGAAGCTTATGAAGTTGGATTACCATTCATTCAAAAGGCTGGCATGGACAATAAAATCAAGTTCATTCAAGCAGATGCCATCTCTGTTTTAAATGAAATGCTGAGCAATGTAAGTTTTTCAGTGTCGCAAGCCATTAAACTTAATTTTGTTCTTGAAAAGAGTTAGTTTTTTGAATGCTCAGATTATATATATATATATATATATATTTGCTTCTTTTTTCTCTTAAAAAAAATTGTCAAATAACACAATTAACAATCTGTACTTGACAAACGTGGTTTTAAACCTACTCATGATTTAAAAACGTTGAATGTCAAAGAAAATGTAAAATGTACTAACACAAATTACAATAGAAATAAAGAGAAAAAAGGAGCCACAGAGACACATCAAAGTTCATATAACAACATCACTTCTACCATAAATTGTTTTTTTGCGAAATAAGTTTAATTATACCATGTAATGTCATTAATATTGTTCGGAATGGATCACACTTCTCGCTCAATTCATTCTTGTTATTCAATAAATCACATGTCTGTTATGTTTCTATTCCATTCGAATACCTACTTGTGTTTAATTTTGGATTCGTTTCAGGAAATGCAGCCAGAATTTGACTTTGCATTCGTGGACGCTGACAAGGATAACTACAAGAATTATCATGAGCAATTACTGAAACTGGTTAAAATTGGAGGGATGATTGCTTATGATAACACACTGTGGTATGGCATGGTTGCGAAAGAAGAAGATGAGGTGCCAGAGGATATGAGGACTGCCAGGACAGTCATCATGGAATTCAATAAACTAATAAGCTCCGATCCCCGTTTAGAGATGTCCCAAGTTTCCATTGGTGATGGTGTTGCACTATGCAGGCGCCTTCACTGAAAATCTTATATTTAGAAGACCTCCTCATTTTGTCTTTATTTCGGTACTTGTGTAATAAGAAGCTTGCCTCTCATGCCTTGCGAGTGTGTGACGTGAGTCATGGTTGTAGAAGTTGCTGTGGTTGAATAACTCTTTGTTAAAAGACAGTGTTTTATTGCAATTTGAAGTCGTCAAATAAAAAGTTAGAATTAGTGAAAGGAGTTGCGAAAGCTCTCCTAGTATTTGGATTCCATTAGCGGAATCCCCATTGTTTAGGATTTACGTTGTTTGGTTGTGGCCTATTTAGGTTCATATTTGGTATTTGAATAAGTTATAGGATAAAATACAGTCTTTCAACCTCTGTTCTTCCCCATATTCTAGTTCTTAACATTGTGCCTAAGAATATGCTCGCAGATTCTAATCCGTTCCCCCAATGATTTCGAATAAGACCACCAGTACTAGTATGGCCAGGGTTACCCAGGAAGTAATCCCATTACCATTTAACCTCCACAAAGAACCCTAGGTATCTGATGCCATGAAACAACTCTGCAGTAATCATCATCAGAACAGGCAGGCTTGAACATAGTTCCTGCAGAACTGCCGACGTCTTCCTTGGGTTAAGCAGCAACTAAGCCCTTAAATAACCCAGTCAAACTAACAGCTGAACCACCTAAAACTCCGGTCCCCTCCTTTCTGGATGCTGAACTGCTATTGGAACTTCTGGTAGCCAATGAAACATCTTCCACACAGAATAAAAGTCACGAGCGTGTCTTATGAGCAAGGTTATCAATTCCATTTGCTTTGTTTTTTCGAACAAAATATATTGGTTCTCGGGTGTCTGTATATATATTAATTCAATAAAATTTATTTCAAATTTAAAGATAAAATTATTTAGAATTGTATAGTTTAATTTAAAAAAGATAATAAAATAATTTTCTGGAATAATATTATGAACATGTATAATATTATAGAAATATTATTATCAATCTCGCAAAGTTATTATATTATCTTATTATTCATAAATTTTAATATAATATATATAAATATATCAAAGAACTATTCATAATCAAATTGTATGATCGATGTTGTAAAATTATTTATTATTTTAAAAAATAATATATAGCAAAAAAAAAACCGAAACTTTTCAACTAAAATTTGTACAGAACTTCCAAGATAAACTAAAATTTTAAACAAAACAATATTAGAAACGCTGCTTAGCCCATAAACAAATCACGCCCAAGGTGCACGCCACGCAGAATAGTTGATCAATCATTGGCAACTTCTCATAGAAAGTATTATATATACTTTTGGTGTTCTTTTTTATCCCATGAAATTCATAATTGTTTCATTTTTATGAGTGTGTTTGATATTTTTTTTTGTTTTTATGGATGAAGTTTTAAAAAAATAGTTTTATAAAAAATATTTTAGTTACGATTCAAAATAAGTTTTGAAGTATTTAGTTAAAACTGCTTTTGAGTTTAAGATTAATGAAAAACAGTTTCATGTATTTAGTTACCAACCTTTTCATATTGCTTTTAACTTGTGAAATTACTTTAAAGGACATATATATATATAATTTTTTTCAATATTGTAGATTAAATAATTATAATAATATAATGTAATTAATAATTCAAGTAAATTGGACACTTTTCTTTATTCTCTTATCAAATTACTTGCAATGTCATCACGAACAATATTTATACCTAAAGGTCTTTGCAATTCCTGACTATTTGCGCGAGCTAAAATATCTGGAAAAAAATTATTAGAGATAAAATTGTGATTACGATCATATTAAAATAATATTTTTAAAAATTAAAAAAAATAAAAATTATTTACAATAGTAGTGTATCAAAATAATTAAAAAATATTAAAAAATATTTAAAAATTCATTAACTGAATTAAAAAAAACCGTTTATCTTATTCCCTCACTTTGAAGAATAGAAATCTGGCCTAATGGGCTTAGAGTTGTATCAGTTGGCTATTGATATATAATAACTTCTTTTGCAATTAGTTCTCTTTCTTTTTCGGAATCTAAAAAGTCCTTTGGTCGCGATAAAAAATTAATGGCAGAATAACGAGCTGAGAAAGGGGGCAAAGTAGAAGGAAGAGAGGCTAAGGTCCAGGTTGCCTAGCTTGCTTCATAACCTGTGAGCTTCTGGTCTTCTAGCACTAGGCATTCCGATCGATGTTCACTCCTAAGAAATAAAAAATCGCAAGAAGCAGTTTGTCATTAAATTGTTGCTTTTCATGCAACCGAAGTTTTATGAGTTTCGGGGGTGGAGTCCACATGTTTCAAACCAGCTTGTCATTAATTATCAAACACAATTTTTATATTTTTTTCTTAAATTCCGGTGCAACCTCAATTCTAAACACCCTCTGCAATCATCATTTAGAGTGTGTTTAATATTGATGTTGTTGTTGTGATTGAAATTGAAAAAAATAATTTTACTGTGTTTCAAAATAAACAGCGAAGTATTTGGTTAAAATTGTGGATGAGTTTGTGATTGGAAAAAAAAAGAGTTTTGTGTATTTGGTTATCATGCTTTTCATACTATTGTCAACGTGTAAAATTACTTTAAAGGACACACAAGTTTATATATACTTCACGTATATATATTGTTTTTTAAATATTTAATCGCTATAATAATAAAATATAATTAATAATTCAAGTAAATTAGATACTTGTTTTTATTCTTCCATAAAACTACTTGTAATTTTATCATGAATTACATCTATATGTGAAGGCTTCCGCGATATTGGAACATTAGTGAATTATCATCTAAAATAAAATTAAGATTACGATATAAAAATTATATTTTGATATTCTTCTAATATATTTATTTATTGTAATTAATTTTTTTATTATTTTAATATTAAAAATATATTTTTTATAAGAAAAAAAATATATATATATATCCCACCCCAACCCAAGTTTGAAACGTGGTTTGTTTAGTAAAAAAAAGAGGTGGACCCTGTAATCAAAACTTATTTTTTTACATTTAACTAAATGGGTGTTTTATCTGCTTTTCTCATACCTCCCATACAAACACAATGCCAAACGGGCACTTAAAATCATTCAATCTCACCCCTGTAATTTACTTAAAGTTCAACAATCATCCATGTTTTTTAAATAGCCAAAAAAGTTGCTGCTTCTTTTTCCTCACCTTTTTTCTTATCACCTTATTATTTATCATTTTGAACTCTTGTATGTTATGAAATCGTTAAAAAAACTTCACATCACACAATCTTTCCATATGCCTGTGGTTGCTGGGCTTAACAACGATGAAAGTTTGTCTAAAAAACAAGCCACAAACCTAGTATATGACATCACTAAATCTTTCAAATAAGAACAGAGCTGTGAATAAAAATAAAACATAGACTAAAATATTTTTTCTTAAGATTCCAGGGACTAGAGAGAAACTTATTTTAAAATACAATAGACCAGAGTGCTTTATTCAACGACAGCGCATCCTCGAGATCTAATCTTCGATCATATACCATTAATATAAATTAAAGGGTATCTAACCGTAAGCCATGACTTGACTATGGCAACATCCGATCTTGACTTTCAAGTCTTCGTTGAACCAGATTCTGCAACATCCAGTTCATATATTAGTTAATTATGATGTGAGGGGATATTTTTTTATTTTATTAATGTGGATGTTACTTGTATGTATCTTGATGAATTTCAAGGATCTTAAAATTAATAACCCTGTAAATTTTTAATATTATTATATTAGTAAATACTTGAATCAAATATAAGAACACGTAGAATACAAATTATTTACCTTTAATCTTTTATTACTGGATCCACCCTGACGGTTAGGGAACATGTTTAGTTTATTGTGATATAGCATTTAATAATGTTATGCTTTATTACTAGAGTGGAGAGTCACGGTAGGTTAGGTCGATTTTTTTATAAAATATATAAATATTTTAAATAATAATAAAGTTAATTCAGTTAACTTGATTGAAATAAGTAATTCAGTTTTGAAGGTGCAAACATCATTTTACTACGCAAATAAACGAGAAAAAAACTAGAAATGTGAAATATGATAAATCAATATATTTCGTCACATTAGATTTTTCATCACACTGCATTATGTTAAATCTTAGTTAGATTGCTGCACGCTCTAACGCGGGTTTAATAAATAATTTTTATAATTAATGAGAATAAAATAATTAATAGGTTTTATTAGTTTTAAAATAAAATATAATATTTATATATACATATAAAATTTAACAGAATAAAACACATTAATACATCCAAGTACAACAACGCTACCATAAAACATTATCAGCAAAGATATGAAATGAATAATTGTTTCAAAATATTTTTAACATAAAATTGTGGTAAAATATAGTTTTTTTTCTCCATCAGCTACATTAATTTTTATGTTATTATTAGTCTACACAAGTAATTTAATATAAATAGAAGACAAAATATATAAAATGGCATTGAATATTGCTATATCACATCAATACATTCAAAGATAACGAATTAGCATAAAAAAATTATTTTATAGAAAAAAAATATAACACCTAAATTAATTATTAAAGCAACCAAAGCATGTGGCAACCAAGCCATAAGAAAAAGAAAAACTGAAACCATCGAGATACATGGCGAGGAAACCATAGGAAAAAAAGAAAATTTGAAAATATTTTATTTTTATTTTTTGTTTTAAATTAAAAATATTTAGTGTTTTTAGATAATTTTATAATGTTAATGTTAAAAATAATTTTTAAAAAAATAAAAAAAATCATTTTAATATATTTATTAACAAAAAAAACTATTTTATTAAACAATATCAATTACACCGGTAAAAAGTAACAAAATATTGCTATTAATGGGTGTAAATTAGAGTGTTTATTTGTGTTTTCCGATTAAAAATTGCTTTAATATTTTTAGTTTTTTTTAAATTACTATACACACACACACACACACACACATATATATATATATATAAGTGGGAAAAAATCTTTCAGCTCATTGGTAGTATTAAGATGACGATCCCATTTGAAATTAGCTGGACAAACCGCCAAGTGGTCGAAATAAATGTCATAGCTGAAAGAAGTCAAATAGCTAATCATTGAGCTGACACCTCATACATGCTCACATAAAAAATTGCTGCGACAGCAAACAACACTGGCACCAAAACACGTAAAAACATTAAAAAAAGAAAAGGCCAAGCTGACCGGCGGCAAACATAAAAAAAAACAACGGAAATAAGACCTTTTGTTTACTGGAAAACGATTTTTTTTTTAAGCAATTTTTTTTAAAAGTAAATTATGAAGAAAGTGAATTTTTGAAAAGTGAATTATAATATTTGACAATGTTATGGAAAATAAACTGGAAAATACTTTTCAGTATTTATTTGTGTTATGGAAAATAATTTATTAATAAATTAATTTTTTTTTCAAGTTTATTAAAATAATGAGGAACAAATCTTACAAATTAAAAAGTTGAATGAGAATGAAATTGAAAAAAAATATAATTTCATAAATTATCTCAAATAAAATAAATAATAATCAAAATAATAGAGATCAAATCTAAAAATTTTAAAAAAATGAAAGGTGAATAAATTACAATAATAATAATTAACATTTCATAAATTATTTCAAATAGAATAAGTAACAATAAAAAAAATGAGGACCAAATTTGATAGATAAAAAATTTCAATAAAAAAATGATAAGAAAAAAGCAAATAGCAATTATAAAAATAAGAACCAAAATTAATATAAAAATTAAATTTTAAGAGATGAAATTGAAAAATAAAAATTCAAAACAAATTATATACAGTAATCAAAAGTTTGAGGATCAAATTTGATATAATCAGTAAATAATGACATTTCTAAATTTTTCACAACTTTGGAAAAGTGTTTTCAGTCCAAATTTTCCTGAAAACACTTTCCTGAAAACCAAGCCAAATTTTTCTTTGACTGGAAAGTGTTTTCCGTTGACCAACTTTCTGTAAGGCAAACAAACACAAGAAAGTTTTGAAAGTGATTTCCCGGAGAGTGAATTCCGGGAAACAAACACAGCCTAACTATTGAAATCCTCATTGAAAGCTATCACAATACACAGTGAGCGTCTAAACTCTTTTAATATACAGTATAATAATGATAAATATTATCATCAATAATTAATAGTTTAATTATTATTAACGATATTATTATTACTATCATCATTATTTTCATAATCTATATAATTATCATGGTAATAATCATTAAGACAACCAACACAACACTGTTATTTTTATTAAAAAAATTATTCTTATTAATATTTTTTATATTATTTAATGAGTTGTTGTTATTACCATCAAACTATAACAATTAACAACTTAAGCATTATAACCATTACAATTGTTATTGTCATTATAATTAATAATGTCACTATTATTATTATAATTATAACACTTAAAATTATCATTATTATTACTGTAAAATAATAAAATTATTGAATTATTTTGAGGAATAAAAAACTAAAAAACTTTAATAAAAGAGAAAGCAAGAAAAAAAATTATTATTATTATTGCGTAGATAATGAAAAAAAATACATGAAGAATTAAAAAACCTAAAAACTTTAACAAAAGAGTAATAATAAAATAAAATAAATGATAAAATAAAATAAATATTAGCTGAAAAAATCATTTGATTTGGAAATCAAATAAAAATAATAAAAACTAAAAGAAAGAAAAAAAAGGAAAACAATATGAAAATTTAAGATCACAAAAAACAAACTAAAATTTAAGAATTAATTTTTTTAAAAAAATATTACCTCAACAAAAAAAAAATTAAAAAATTAAAAACCAAAACTGAGAGCATATATATAAAAACATTGACAATTTCCATGGAAAGAAAAAATTGAAAAAATCAAAACTTATGTACCGAATATAATAAGGGATTTCAAACTAAAACCAAAACCAAAAGAATAAAGACCGAATTAAAAACACAATATCTAATCAATTTCAATCGAAGAATAAAATTAAAACACATCAAAATTCCACAATAAAAATTAGGACCAGACAATATAAAGATCATGAACTGAAATGAAAATACCATAAACATAGGAGACTATTGTATACTTTAGCCAGCAAGAGAGAGAAAAGCATAAAAAAAATTTAATTGACCACAATCACGTTCCCATTACCTTTGACTACCACACACACCACCATAAGGTGGAGGACATGGTGGCACCACCGATGAGACGCCGGATGAACTTTTTTCACCATCACATAATGTCGCACGCATCTCCATCAGGAAACATCGCCAAGAAAACCATCAACGCGTCCGAAAAACACGTCCACAATGTCCATAGAAAAAAATAATTAAAAAATATAATAAATTACTAAATTTTGGATTTTATCTTTTCCGGGGATATTTGTATTTAAATATTTTTTTAAAATATGAAATGCACGAAACACCCCCACAACAATTATTTTGTCTTGTCTTATTAGAGGGTAAAAGTATTATTTTACAGTGCACTAAAAATTTAAAATTATTGTGATACCCCATCAGCAATTCTTGATTTTTGTCTTATTTAAAATAATTATAATTATTTTATTATGCATAAAAATATAAAAAAGTGAAAGAGGTACTATAATAATATTACCATTATAATTCATAATAATTTATGTACAGTGCTATATTAAATTTACAAGTAGTTAATATTCTAATTGTTATAGCTTCGTGCCATGATAATCATGGGGGGATGGGAGTTATTTTGTTTCTTCTGCCTTCCCAAATACCTAAGCCGGACATTATCTTTCTGTCCCCTGTTTGGCACACACCAAAGGAATCTATGAGATTGGTCGGCTGTCTGTTTGGCCAAACAAATGCCCCCTTTAGATGGGGTTGTAAGAGCATTTCATGCTAGCTAGTTGTTACTGGCACCGTCTTCCAGGTGTTGGGTCCGGTGATAAATACGTCATTCCCGTTCGGGTACCTTTTTATGACCCTTAAAACACTTTTTATACCAATATAATATGTTAATTTCAAGATTTAAATTCAGAAAATCAAGATAAATATACAAATTTCCTTAACTATCCATCAAATTACTTGATACCCCAAAAAACCCAGCAATTACTGGCATGACAAAAGTCAAGAAAAATCTCATGCACCGGTATTGCTAAGCTGAATGCTCAAGAAGCGATTAAGCACTGTTTTCCCAAAAAAACAGGTTTAATGATTAAGCACTGTGCTAAAAGTTGTTTTTTAAAGTGATTTTTATTTAAAAATATATCAAAATAATATATTTTTAATTTTTAAAAAATTGTATTGACACATAAAAATAATATAAAAATATATTATTTTAAAAAAAATAAAAATAAAAGATAAAAAAAATAATTTTTTTCTTAAACATACCTTCTAAAATCAACTGATAGTTTTCCCCAAAAAATCTCATCTTTAAAAGTTAAAAGGACCCACCCAGCGGGCATGCCTCTTGTAACGCTGCCATGTCAAATATAATGATTATTTTTTATTTAAAAATTAAATTTATTTTTAATATCAGTACATTAAAATAATTTTAAAAAATAAAAAAATATTTTAAAAAAATTATTTGATGTGGCCATCACCCAAATAGTGTTGTCGATCACCATCATGCTGTTAGTTTTAGTATCAACGAACGGTCTTCCCCGGACGATGCGTTGAATTTTTTTATTTATATAGAAAATTGATTGATTTTATATATGTTGTATTCTGTTATTTTAATATTTAATCAGTAAAATTATATTGATAAAATATATTAGAAACAAGTTTTTTCCCCATCAAAAAGTGATTGAATGTTGTTGCTGTCAAACTCTTTTGATAAAATCTGTTAAAAATGATTTTTTTCTATGTAGAAAACTGATTGTAAAATTTATTGCTCATATTATTATATTAAAAATATTTTAAAATAATAATAAATAGGTCACACACACACACACACACATTAAGGTGTTGATATTAAATAAATATCAAAATATATAATTAGTCTCACATATTGATAAAAAAAAATATTACAAATAATCATCATCATTATTTTGAATGTCTTATCTATAATAATAAGAAATTTTAAGACCTAATAATATTAACAAAAAAGCAACTAAAAAACTAAATAAATGATAAAATTAAAAAGATATTATTAGATTTTAAAAAATTATTTGAATGGAAGAATATAAAAAAAGAAAATAATAGAAAATATCATTTTTGAAATGATAATGAACAGAAATTAAAATGTAAATATTAAAAAAAATAACTTTAATAACAGTGGAAATAATAAAAATTGGTGAGACCATAACTATTGTTAGAGACAAAAAATTTCAATTTTTTTTACTTTCATATTATTATATTAAAAGTATTTAAGAACAATGATATTAATTTTGTTTTTTTCAAAAAAACGTAGGTCATTTATATATATTAAGGCTCTAGTATTAAATATATATTTAAACTTGTAATTAGTCTGATATATTTAAAAGAAAATAAAACTTACAAATAATCATCATTATTATTTTGAATATTTTATCTGTAATAATTAGAAAATTCAATACCTAACAATATTAACAAAAAATAAATATTATTATATTTAAAGAAATTACTTAACTTGAAGAATAAAAAAAAAGAGAGAAAAATAAACAAATATTATTTTTTAAATGATTACCAACACAAGTTAAAATTTAATCATTAAAAAAAATCTTAATAACAGTGGAATTAAAAAAAATTAGAAAAAATATAAGAGTATGTACATATAAACATGGATAGAAATGAGAATTATGTAAGAAATATATAAAAAAAAAGATGGGTTTTTTTTTCAAAAGTAATGAAAAGTAAAAACCACAGTTGAAATAACTGTTAATTATTGTTTGAAATTGTAATATCCTTTAATCATTCTATAAAATAATAGTCGTGGTGCCCGTAAGCTGACCTGAATACCCTGGTTATAAAAGAAAAAATTATAAGTTGAAAAAAGAAAAAGAAAAAAAAAAGTGGTTCCAGGGATTATTCATGGCATCCGTAAGTTGTTATGGACACTCCGGTTAAAAAAAAAACAATGTACACGTGGGGGGAAAACAGGGAAAAAAATATATATATAAAAAAGTATATGTGGGTCCACAAATAAAAAAAAGTATACGTGGGAAAAAAATTGTGGTGCCCATAAGCTAGCCTAAACACCCCGGTTATATAAAAAAAAAAACTGTATAATTGAAAAAAAAGAGGAAGATTTTTTTTAAAAAAAAAGTGGGTCCAGAGATTAATCGTGGTGTGCGTAATCTAGCACGGACACCTCGTTAGAAGAGAAAAATAGAAGCCTGGTTTATAAAAAAAAGAAATTATTTTTTCAAATAGTAATGAGAAAAAAAATTGTGGTGCGTGTAAACTGACTCGGACACCATAGTCATGAAAAAAAAACAAATGTATACATGGAAAAAAAAACAGGGAAAAAATGTAAAAAAACTAAAGGTGGATCTGGAAATTAGTCGTGGTGTACGTAAGCTGCCACGGATACCCCCGTTAAAAAAAACAAAATAGAAGCCTGGTTAAAAGAAAAAAAAGCTGACCTGGACACCCTGATTATAAAAAAAAAATCCTCGTTTATTAAAAAAAAAAAAACAAAAAAACCCGGTTATAAGAGAAAAATATAAGGGGAAAGCACCTTTTTAAACAGTAATGAAGAAAAAAATCATGGCATGTGTAAACTAACCCGGACACCCTAGTCATGAAAAAAAAAGTTTAAGTGGAAAAAAAAGGAGAAAAAATGTTTTAAAAAAAAAAGGGATTCGGAGATTAGTCGTAGTGCGTATAAACTGCCACGTATATCTCGGTTTAAAAAAACAAATAAAAAGTCTGGTTAAAAAAAAAAAAAAAACCTTTTCAAACAGCGCTACATAGTGGAAATTACTGTTAAAAAACAAAATGCAAGGGAAAAGTACCTCTTTAAACATCAATGAGAAAAGAAATTGTTGTGCGCGTAAACTAATCTGGACATCCCGGTTATGAGAAAAAAATAAAAAAAAATATATAAGTGAAAAAAAAACAGGAAAAACAATGGATCCGAAGATTAGTCGTGGTGCACGTAAGCTGTCATGGATAGCCCAGTTTAAAAAAAAAAAACAAAAAAGAAACCTGTTAAAAAAAAAACCACAGTAGATCATGCACCCCCGTCCACAGTGGATCTGGGTGTGCGTGAACAGTAAATCACCGATCTCCTTAAGCTCTTTTATGGTTAATTGCCCGCACTTCGTTGGAGACTGAGCAAATATTTTTTTTAATTGTTGGAATTAAAATAATTAATAGATTTTGCTGGTTTAAAAATAAAATATAATATCTATACATGTAAGGTTTGATATAATAAAATACATCTTATTATAACAACAGCAACAACACCTAAAAATATTATTATTATTATCGCTAAAAAATAAAAAAATATTAAATTATTCCTAGGAGAAAAAAGCTCAAAGACACACACACACACACACACAAATAAATATAGGCAAAAATAGAAGATATGTAAGAACTATAAAAAAATTAAAGGAATTAAAATAAAAAATCAAAAGTATAAGAGCTGGAAAAATATTACAATTTCAATCAAATGAAAAAAAATTAAAAATCAAATAAAGTATAACATATATATATGCAAGGTTTGATAAAATGAAACACATTAACACATCATATTATAATAACAGGAACATCGAAGCCTTAATATCTAAAAATATTATTATTATTATTATTATTATAGCTAGAACAATAAAAAAAATTTAAATTATACTGACAAAAAAAATCAAAAATATTAAAAAATTAGAAAACAAGAAAAAAAACTAAAATTATTATTCTTATTTCATTAATAATAGAAAAAAAATCAATAAATGAAAAAAAATCATTAACTTTAACAAAAAAACAAATGAAAGAATTAAAATTATAAGCAAGATAAATATTTTGACGTAAAAATAAATAAAAAACTAATCAAAAAACAATCAAAATAAAAAAAAACAAAAAACAAAAGGAAAAGAAGCACAATCAATTAATCAGGCGAGAGGCGCAGGGGTCCGAGCCCCTGCCCTCCTTGCTTACCAAGCATTTTCCACTGAGCTACAAACAATTGTTGGTATTTTGCCACGAAAAAATATATAAATATAAATTAAACTGGGAGGAGGTACCATACTTAAATGAAAATTGCTACACCAAATCACGCACCCTAGTCCACAGTGGATCTAGGTGTGCGTGAACAGCAAAATCCCAAGCTCTTTTAGCTCTTTAGTAATGTCTATTTGTTACTATATTTTAAAAATATTTTTATTTTTATTTTAAATCAAATTATTTTGATATACTAATATAAAAAAATAAAAAATATATATTTTAATATATTTTGAAATAATTTTTTTTTTAAAATAATCTTAATATTAAAATAAATACAGTTGTACAAGCATCTTTTGTTAACACATTACATGCAACTGTACCTTGGCCCAAGCAGCTAAACATGGCACCATTACTAAAAGAGTTAAAACAGCTCGGTCATTCACTGTAGAAACACTGTGCACACACACTCATTATCGCCAAACATGCCATCCATTTCCGCGCTCACACGTGTTTCGGACGGCGCGTGCGGCTTACTCCAGTGTCCAAAAATACCAAATCGGCGTCTATAATGATTTTCAGGCATGTTCTCTTCCACCTGGCGCGGAGCGTGTGGCTATATGGTGTCCTGAGATGTGTTAATGGTCATTTGAACTCCCCTCATTCCTCTCTCTTCCCTGTGCAAGCTGACATCAACGCAACTCTTTCTTGTCAAATTTCATTTCAGTCCCCGAATGTTAGCATTTGTTTTCCTGGCCCTTATTGCTATTATATAAGTTTTGATTTGTTTCAATTTCGCCCTTCAATTGAAATTGATTATATATTATAGTTTCAATTGGGGCCTCATGGTTTTAATTTTACGGATTGGTTTAGAATCCTTAATATTTTTGGTATCAAAGTTTTGATTTATTTCAATTTCATCCTTCCATGCAAATTTATTATAAATCCTTGATATTTTTGGTATCAAAGTTTGATTTCTTTCAATTTTATCCTTTTATGCAAATTAATTATGGATTCCAGTTTCATTTCGGTCCCATTTCTTTTAATTTCCGGTTTTATTTTAAATTATTTAATTTCAATGTTTGAATTTATTTCAAATTTTCTTTTAAATTAGATTTATTACATGAAACACATGAGTTATGTTCAAAGAATTTTATCGATTCAAATTGTATAATCTATCAATTAAATAATTATCAAAATAATTTTAATAATAACAATATTTAATTATTTTTAGACAGAAAAAAATTCATTTCTAACATATTTTATTAATTATAATTTTAATAATTAAATATTAAAATAACTAATTATAACACATATAAAATAAATAAATCAGTTTTCTATAATAATAAAATCTACCACAGCGCGCGCGATAATAACATCGTCTGATCATAAACCGAGGAAGAGCTAATTAAACTCCGTGATTTAACTATCTGAGACAAACAATGCTCCCTGTCCGTGTCTAGGCGTCACCGTCCATGAGTCAGTGTGCCTGGGGAACATGTCACCGTCTGTCATTTTAAAGGTTCTTGTAGATAGAGAAGGAGAAGAAGATGATGTTCCGATTTGAATTGATTGTTATTTCATGTTATATTTATCATGAATTTTACGTTCATGATACATGCATGCTTATAATTTACTTTCAAATGATTTATATCTCCTTAGTAAGCGAGATATTTTCAAGTTAAAAAACTTATATCTAATTACTTTTCTAAAAAGTATAGCTAATCTGACGGATAAAAACGTGCCAAGTTAGCGTCACCACAGGTTTCGAATAACTTACGAGCACATATGATTACGTTCCAAATTTAAAACATTATCCTCTTATTTTATCCCAAAGAGGAAATCAGCAGTAGCGTCGCCGGCCTCGAGCCGTTCTGTATTCTATTTTCTGCTATTTTATTTTAATACATTAAATATTTTTTTATTTCCCAACAGTTATTTTAATGAAAATAATTTTAAAATATATATAAAAACAATAAACTTTTCTTAAGTATTTTGCACTGCAGTCGTTTTCATGCAAATACAAGAAAAATGGCATTCGAGTGACGCGTGTCGTTTTGCCCCGCACTTATTTGTGCTTATCCACTCGTATCGATCTTTAATTTTTAGCAATCTATGCTCATGATTTTCTTCTCCCCTTGCATTGCATTGAGACTTTTATTAGGCGGGGGGGGGCCCTTTTGATGACGTGGTTGACAAGACAGGGTGACGTCCAGCTATTGCTGGGAATTGCGAGGTCGGCGATTACACTGACCCAGCCCGATCCGCTCCCTTCACAGCAAAAATAGCTTTCACCTGACTTGATTTGATCCGATGGTGACGGGATGTGGGTTGGTTTAAGTGCCTGTTTGGTTGCACCGTGGTTTTATATAAATTTTTTTTTTAAATAAATATGTTTTTGTGTTTTTAGATAATTTTAATTTGTTGATTTTAAAAATAATTTTTAAAAAATATAAAAAAAATATTTTAGTATAAAAAATATTTTAAAAACTGCCGCAATTACAATCCCAACCACCTGGAAGAAGCTAATCCGGACCCGCACCGCCTCCAATTTGTTCTCAAACACAAACCCATATAATCAAACATGAAGAGGCTGTGAGGCGCTCTGGAGTATTGACGAGTCTTATCTTTACAGGAGCGATCTCGATGGTTGTGAATCCAGCTACCTCAAATCTGTGCTGCGCTCTACCCGGTTTGGTATCATGTTAACTGAGTCTGGCCGGTTAAGATTTGTTTGGTATTGTAGTTGCTGACGTAGTTGAGACTAAAAAAAAAACAATTTAAAAAAAGATATTTTTTTTGCTGTTCAAAATAAGCAGTGAGTGTTTGGTTAAAAACAGTGGTTGAGTTTGCAGTTGAAAAAAAATAATTTTGTGTGTTTGGTCACCAAGTTTTGCATGTAGCTTTTTACATATATACACATATTTTTAGAACTCTCTCTGTATATATATTTTGTATTAATAATCATATTTTTGTAATGGAAGGAATAGATCAAGTCAAATTGACACTTATTTATTATTTGTTCATCAAACTATTTGCTCTCACAATTAAATTTATAATTATATTATTTTAATACTTTTTAAATTAAAAAAAAATAATACCAAACACTAATTCAGAGAGACAGTGAGGAACGGCATAAAAAAAGGTCCTGGTTTTGTCCATGTTTCATAATTGTTTTTGAACAAAAAATTATTTTTTATTTTAAATTAAATATTTTTTGTTTTTAAATATTTTTTATGTGCTAATATTAAAAATAATTTTTTATTAAATAAAAAATTATTTCTTGACATATTTCTGAATAAAAAGTAATCTTAAACCATACTTATTGAATTTTAACTTCTTTGGGAGTGTTGTTAAAGTTATTTTTTAAAGTGTTTTTCATTCAGAAATATATTAAAATAATTTTTTTTTATTTTTCATATCAACACATCAGAAAGATCTAAAAATATTTTAATTTAAAATAAATAAAAATTTAATTTTTTTCATAAACACTTTCCGATCACGATCCTAACCATACTTATTGCATTTTAGCTTGTTTGAGAGTGTTGTTAAAGTTATTTTTTAAAGTGTTTTTCATTCAAAAATATATTAAAATAATATTTTTTTATTTTTTTAAATTATTTTTCATATCAGCACATTAAAAAAATCTAAAAATATTTTAATTTAAAATAAATAAAAATTTAAAATTTTTCATAAACGCTTTTAGATCACGATCCCAAACACCTCCTCAGTAAATATGATAGTAGCCAAGAAGGTGTTGCCATTTACTTTTTGAATTTTAGATTTAATATTTAAAAGAATGCGGCAAATGATTTTTATTAAAATATAATTTATTCATAAGATAAGTTCAGAAATATCCTTGTCAGATAATAAATGCAAGACTATATTTTATACAATCGTTGTGTATCTTAAAACTTGACAGTTTGCTCTGTGAAAAATCGATGAGGGAGATGGGTTGAAAAAAGTTGAAAAAGAGATGGGTTGAAAAAAGTTGAAAAAACCTGTTGCACAAAAACCACGGGTAAAAACACAAAATTGGTGGGGCCTAATGACTGTTCATGCGGTTTAAATTTATAATTGTCCATTACCAAACACTGAATGCCTGATTTTTTTTGAAACGTGGGCTGTGTCACACAACCAAACGAGCACTAAGATTGAAAAAAAAAATCTCATCCTGATGAGAGAGAGGATATTATTTATGTTAAATTAAAGAATAATAATTTAGAGGAACCTTGGAAACATTCAGCGATAAATTAGAATGGAATTATGATAGCATAATTTGATAAAAAAATAAAATAAAAAATTCCAAAATACGTCAAAAGAGTGGGTGTTCACCAAAAAATTAATTATATTTTTATTCGAGTTAATTTCATCTCTAAATCTACACTAAATATTTATTCTATCAATTTTGACAAGACAATTAGTCACACGAGTTGTACATTTGCTTGTTTTTTTAATGATATGTTAAAGAATACATATATGAATCGAATGTCTAATTCTATAGCTTGAGTTCTTCTTCTTTTCTTTGTTTTAAATAAGTTTAAAACCTCAAAAACACTAAAAAAATTAATGACATATTAATAAATTACTACTTTATAATATAGAATAAAGATAGATGAATTAATTAAATTAAGAAAACAATTTTCAACTAGATTTATCGACTACTCCATAAATAAAAATCAAACCCCATATATTCATATAAAAAAAGTAATATCCAATGCATTGTGATAATAATTATTTTTTAAAAAAATTATTTTTAATATTAACTCATCGAGAGTATATAGATAAATTAATTTAAATGAAAAAATAAAAATAAAATTTAAATCTTTTGAAAAATATTTTTAAAATATAAAGAATCTTAACAGCTATATTGTACATCTTAAAAAAATCACCAGATCATTATTCCCCCCCTGAACTCATGTCGGGAAACATCTTGTAAACTGGTAAAGACTGGAGTTTGGATAATTTGGTAAGACAGCCTATAAAAACCTGCAAAAACAAGTAGGAATAGGCGCGTGATACTCGTCACCTAGCTTTGTTTGTTTGCTGAAAAGTGATTTTTTTTTGAAAAATGAATTCTTGAAAAAATGAATTACTGAAAAATGAATTTCAATGTTTGACAGTGTTATTGAAAATGAATTGGAAAACACTTTCCAGTATTTGTTTGTGTTATGGAAAATAAACTGAAAAATAATTTATTAATAATTTTTTTTTCAAGTTTATTAAAATAATGAGGAACAAATCTTACAAATTAAGAAGTTGAATGAAAATGAAATTGAAAAAAAATATAATTTTATAAATTATCTCAAATAAAATAAATAATAATCAAAATAATAGAGATCAAATCTAAAAATTTAAAAAAAAAATAAAAGGTGAATAAATTAAAATAATAATAATTAACATTTCATAAATTATTTTAAATAAAATAAGTAACAATAAAAAAAATAAGGACCAAATATGACAGATAAAAAATTTCAATAAAGAAATGATAAGAAAAAAGCAAATAGCAATTATAAAAATAAGGACCAAAATTAAGATAAAATTAAATTTTAAGAGATGGAATTGAAAAATAAATATTCAAAACAAATTATATATAGCAATCAAAAGTTTGAGGATCAAATTTGATATAATCAGCAAATAATGATATTTCTAAATTTTTCACAACTTCCGGAAAGTGTTTTCCGCCCAAATTTTTCAAAAAAAACTTTCCTGAAAACCAAGCCAAATTTTTTTTTGACTGGAAAGTGTTTTCCGTTGACTAACGCTCCAGAAAGCAAACAAACACAAGAAAATTTAGAAAATAATTTATCGAAAAACGAATTCCCGAAAACAAACACGGCCCTAGAGAATTAATTTTTCTCTTCAGGATAATAATAAATAATAATAATAAACACCAAGACAATGCTTCTATCTCTGCGGGCGGGTCCCACTGTCCACCACTAACGTCTCGTGGCGGACTCACGCAAGAACAAAAGGATAAGAACCACAAAAGAGAGGGCCTCCGCCACTATATATCTAGCGGACTTTTTTCTTCGCTATTCACCGTTGGATTAACATTTCTTGGCCCACATAGTTGACTGTGATTGCTTCTCACTTCCACAAGTCTCATGATGTTTTTTTTTTTTTTAAAGAATAGCCAGTATTGCCAGCCGTTAAAATATAAGGAAATTAATTATGATTTAGTCCCTGTAGTTTTATAAAACTAGTCAATTAGTTCATATCGTGTATAAAGTAATGCCTCGTTAATTGTCAATTCTTTTTTCGATAAATGGTTTTTTAGTCAGGCTTTTCACATTACAAACTTTTCTCTATCAGTTTGTTTATTATATGTTTCAAAATAAATAGATAAATAAGAATAAAAAATAGAATGATTACAATAAATATAGACTAAACATGTAGTTTATGAAAGTACAAGGATTGATTTAAATATATTTTTATTAATTTGAATCACCAAATTTACTACATATCACATAGGTTTTCGATATAAACATAACCGGCTCAACATGGTTAGAGTAAACTAACAAACACATGAGACAAAATATCCATGTTTTTTACCTGATTTTTCCTAAGTATCTTGTTTTTATTGTCTTAATTTATAGATGATGTGACAGTCCAAGTCTACCAAGTACCAACCAATCTCTTCGTGGTCTCTATTTAATTTCTCAAACCAAAGAGGCATCCGCGTGGATTAATATATATGTTTATTAAAATATAGGGACCAAATTACAACCAATGTAAATATGACAGCAAAGTTAGGATTTTACGCTGTTATTTAAACTTACAGCATATAGTTCTTTCTCTCGGAAGGTGTTTAGAAAAGGGGTCAAGGGTAACTCTGAGAGAGAGTTCTTCACCAAGCTAGAAAAAAAATCAAAACAAATCTTTTTTGGTTCACCCCAAAGACAAGAGTTTTGGGACTTTTTTTCTTTGGATTTTAGGAAAGAAATTTTCCATTTTCAAGAAAATGGTAATTTTCTTAAATTATTCCTGACTGTTTTTATTATTTTGGGTGGTGACATGTTCAAATTTGAAATAGTAGGGCAAGAGAAGATCAAAAGAAAAAAGGGTTGTGAGTTGTGACAATCTCTAGTGGGATAATATCTGATTGTGGCAGCAGTGTATTTTATTTAGCCCCATACATAATCTTGAATCAATTCCATTCTTATGTTTCTTTCTATTTCTCTCTCCCTTTCTTTATGTGGGCAGATGAGAAATTTGCTTCAATCCCTTTTTTCTTCCCTGAAATCTCCCTTCAGTTTCCAATAGCTCTCTCTCTCTCTCTTAATGAATTGGTGGCGTTCCTGGTGGTGGTTTCTGCATCTCTCTTGCTCTGGTGCCACTTCAGTTTTTTTTTTTTTTTTCAGATTTAAGAAGTCATTTCATTCTTGTTTTTCAGTAACTTGTAGTCTTAGGGTTTTGTGAATTGAGAAAAGGGTATCTCCCAAATTTGTAATTTTAATTATTTCTTGCTGTATTTAATTTCCTGGTTTACAAGAAGTCAGTATCTGCTCGAGTCTTGAAAAGGGTCGTTGTCAATTTGAAACATTTTTACTGAGGTTCTATTGGCCATAGTGAAAGAAAACAGTATAATTAACCAGGAGAAGTAACGGGAAATAATGGTGTCAAGATCATACTCTAATCTTCTGGAGCTTGCCTCTGGCGAGTTTCCATCTTTTGGCCGCATGAGCCGGCGAATTCCACGGATTATGACTGTGGCAGGCATCATGTCCGGTATAGATGATGATCCATCGGAGAGTGTGTGCTCCGATCCATCATCTTCTTCTATGCCAATGGATCGAATAATAATTGTCGCCAATCAGCTGCCAATAAGAGCGCAGCGAAAATTAGATGGCAGTAAGTCCTGGATTTTCTCTTGGGATGAGAATTCACTTCTACTTCAGCTGAAAGATGGTTTAGGAGATGATGAAATTGATGTTATTTATGTTGGCTGTTTGAAGGAAGAAGTTCACCCTAATGAACAAGATGAGGTCTCTCAAGTACTTTTGGAGACCTTCAAATGTGTGCCAACATTTCTCCCACCAGATCTTTTTAGCAGGTATTATCATGGTTTTTGTAAACAACAATTATGGCCTTTGTTTCATTACATGTTACCCTTGTCACCTGACCTTGGGGGTAGGTTTAATCGGTCATTGTGGCAAGCGTACGTGTCAGTAAATAAGATATTTGCTGATAGGATTATGGAGGTGATTAATCCAGAGGATGATTTCGTATGGGTTCATGACTACCATCTAATGGCGTTGCCTACTTTCTTGAGGAAGAGGTTTAATAAGGTGAAACTCGGGTTTTTCCTACATAGTCCATTCCCTTCGTCAGAGATTTATAAGACATTGCCTATTAGAGAAGAGCTCTTGCGAGCTCTGTTGAATTCAGATTTAATCGGGTTCCATACTTTTGACTACGCTAGACATTTCTTGTCTTGTTGTAGTAGAATGCTTGGCCTTACCTATGAATCTAAGAGGGGATACATAGGCATCGAGTACTGTGGCAGGACTGTAAGCATCAAAATTCTTCCTGTTGGTATCCATATGGGTCAGCTTCAGTCGGTGTTGAGCCTTCTAGAGACTGAAGCAAAGGTCAAGGAGCTCATTAAGCAGTTTAGTGATCAAGATAGGATAATGTTGCTGGGGGTGGATGACATGGACATTTTTAAAGGAATAAGTTTGAAGTTGCTGGCAATGGAACAGTTACTTATGCAGCATCCAGAGTGGCAAGGGAAGATAGTGTTGGTGCAGATAGCGAATCCTGCAAGGGGAAAAGGAAAAGATGTGAAAGAAGTCCAAGATGAGACACATGCTGCCGTGAAACGGATCAACGAAACATTCGGGAAGCCTGGATACGACCCCATTGTCCTGATTGATGCACCATTGAAGTTTTACGAGAAAGTGGCCTACTATGTTGTCGCAGAGTGTTGCTTGGTCACTGCTGTAAGGGATGGAATGAATCTCATACCCTATGAATACATAATAAGTCGCCAAGGTAATGATCGATTGAATAAATTGTTGGGACAAGAACCTTCTACCCCTAAGAAGAGCATGTTGGTCATCTCTGAATTTATTGGTTGCTCCCCATCTTTGAGTGGAGCCATTCGAGTAAACCCTTGGAATATTGATGCTGTGGCAGATGCAATGGACTTTGCCTTGGAGATGGCAGAACCTGAAAAACAACTCCGACATGAGAAGCATTACAGATATGTCAGTACCCATGATGTTGGGTATTGGGCACGTAGTTTTCTTCAGGATTTGGATAGGACATGTCGTGATCATTCAAAGAGGAGATGCTGGGGTATTGGATTTGGACTAAGCTTCAGAGTTGTGGCACTTGATCCTAACTTCAAGAAGCTTTCAATGGAGCGCATTGTGTCAGCTTATAAGAGGACCACGACTAGGGCAATTCTTCTGGATTATGATGGTACTCTAATGCCTCAGGCTTCTATTGATAAGAGCCCATCCTCAAAGTCCATTCAAATCATAAACAGCTTGTGTAGAGATAAGAACAACATGGTTTTCCTTGTCAGTGCTCGAAGCCGCAACACAGTTGCTGAATGGTTCTCTGAGTGTGAGAAACTGGGATTAGCAGCAGAACATGGCTACTTTCTTAGGTAAATTGGTTCATTTTTTATACAAATTCCTAATACTAGGCCTAAGGTGATTTGGTTTGAAATTGATGGTCGTCTGTTTGCAGGCTAACGAGAGATGCAGAGTGGGAGACATGCGTCCCTGTTGCAGATACCACTTGGAAGCAGATTGCAGAGCCTGTGATGCAGCTTTACACTGAAACAACAGATGGGTCAACTATCGAGGACAAGGAAACTTCACTAGTATGGTGTTATGAGGATGCAGATCCAGACTTTGGGTCATGCCAAGCAAAAGAACTTCTTGATCATCTTGAAAGTGTGCTAGCCAATGAACCTGTTACAGTCAAGAGTGGGCAGAGCCTAGTGGAGGTCAAACCTCAGGTTCGCATTATATATCCGTGTTCAGCTGTATATTCTGTTTTTCTTTTGTTCCCTGAATTTTAAACCCTGTGGGTTTGCATTTGAATAAGGTATCATCTCAATTAAAGAGAAATTTGGTAGAAATGCTATGGGTAGATTGGTTGCATTGCAACTGAACCTGTTAAACAAGCTCTGATAGAGGCAATCTTATGAAAAGAAATCCTTCAACAAGCATGCCATGGACAAATATCACTCCTCCTTGAGTTTGGGCTACTTGAACCTAGTTTAGATTGATTGTGTTGTGTTGCATTATCGCTGTTCAGGGGTGGAAGAATTATGATTAAGGCAGGTGATATCTGTATTTTTCCATTGAAGAGGTGTCCATTTTTGCAGAATTTACCTATTGATTAGCGAAAGAAACTAGGAAAAGTACAATATTACAATTTAAATAGTAAAAAACAAGGAGGTTGGAACCAATTCAGTCGTGTATTTGTAAGAATTATCTCGCTAATTGTTCATAGCTCAGAGAAATGTTTACCATGTACTGGGACACTCTTAATCAGGCCAAAGAAACGAAGAAAACATGCATATAGTTAAGTTTAGGCTCAGTTAACCAGGTTCTTTCTTATTTTACCTGGAATTCAGTAACTTCCCTGTGAACATATTCCACAATTTGTGTTTTTTATCCCTGGAGGACAAATGCCGCATTCTATAGAACTTACAATTCAGCAACATTTGAGCGATGTTTTGATTTTACTGTTTCCAAAAGGTCCTAAACAGGCTTGTCTGTTTTCAGGGTGTCAGCAAGGGACTTGTAGCCAAACACCTACTCTCCATCATGCAAGAAAATGAAACGTCACCAGATTTTGTTCTGTGCATTGGCGATGATAGGTCTGATGAAGATATGTTTGAGGTAATAATCACCTCCATGGCAGGCCCATCACTTGCTCAAAATGCGGAAGTGTTTGCCTGTACTGTTGGTCGAAAACCCAGCAAGGCTAAATATTATCTCGATGATACAGCAGAAATTGTTAGGCTGATGCAAGGCTTGGCCTCTGTTTCAGAACAAACAGTTACAGTATCGGCACGGTGAAAGATGTCTGTTTGTTTCCAAGTGTAGGGCTGGGCGTTGTAATCCACGGTTTTTTTTATTTCTTATGTATTTTCCTGCTTTTCTTCGATTTGTAAATTATAATAGTGTTATTTGAGGGAAGCAGTGCGACAGGAACTCTTTTATCTATGACCTCTGATTAGTGAAGTTGTAAAAATATATGTTTGTGCTATCA
The DNA here is from genome assembly GCA_015731905.1 of Salix dunnii. Lineage (NCBI taxonomy): Eukaryota > Viridiplantae > Streptophyta > Magnoliopsida > Malpighiales > Salicaceae > Salix > Salix dunnii. Next base: position 5,110,175 of record CM027668.1, on the reverse strand, counting down.
ATCTGAGATTGTTGTGTTTTTGTGCTAGGTAAGGCTACCTTCTTCAAGTTACCTGTAATTTGGAATACTATGATCAGAGTTTATAAGTGGAGAATAAAGAGGCTTACCTCTTCCATTTCATTGTGTATGCAGATTGATGCTGCCGATCTGCGACCTTTCTCTCGATCTTCCTTGCCTTTGTTTTTCTATACCTGGTGTAAAATGATGTTTAATGCTCTTGCAGTGTTTAAGCATCACACTAGCTGGCAAGCATGACAAGGATTAGCGGTCAAAAAACACTTTGATTTACACCCCGTCTGTTATTTTTTTCTTTACTTCAAATATATATTTAAAAATTATGGTTGAATTGGCTATTTAATTTCTTCTTATATATTACATTGCTACAAGAACAACCACCCATTAACAGTTACGTGTGCTGCTAACGGGAAAGTACAAAAAGAGACGAGTTCCCGCGCATTTTCTAACATAACATGCAAGTTGTTTGACTCAGTTTTCCTGTGAGATGAAAGCTTGATTTTGATTTTTTGAAATGGCCAGCAATTTGACAATTCATTTTCCACGGTGCTTTCTAGTTCCCGTCTGTCTTGTATTAAATATTTTGCAAGAAAATATTTTCCATGTCTCACCGTGTTTTCAAGGATAGTTTTTATGATTTTTTTTTATTTTTATCAGAAAAATTAATCATTATTTTTTCTTATAATTAACCTTTAAATTCATTTGAAATCCCATTAAATATTTTTAGGACTAGATTTTATTTATAATAATAATATCTAACTATTTAAACCACTCTCATATTTCACCACCACCACCACTGTGATTACCTTTCTCCTCCAATCATCACAATCATATTACTAAATATTAGAAAATGCTTTCATACAAAACAAACAGCCTTAATTTCTTCGCCAGTGACCCCATGTCTTCGAAGTAGACGTGGACCCGGAAACTTCCTTCAATAAAACGGGCATTCAAAGTGGGAAACATCCAGCGGTGTCGTATGGATGCCAATGTTCCCACATAAGCAGTCATTTTGTGTATATACGTAATGAACGCATGGGATGGTGAAATTGATCTGCTCTTAAAAGCATCTTCCAAAGGAGGTGCTATTTAAAACAGTTAAATTTATAATATAATTTTTTAAATATAAAAAATATAATTTTTTATATGCATAGAAAAAACAATTGTATTCTAATACATTTGATATATTATAAAATAAAAATATATTATTATTCTAATACATTCTACTCTTGATTTTGGTGTGACTTGGGTTTTGATTTTTTTCCAGAATGATTTTTTTTATATATATATATATAGGAGAAATGAAATTTTGACATTTTATATGGCTATCCTGTCGGGGTGCACAATAGAGGGATGATAGGGGAAAAAAATCAATATTGATTCTCGTTTATCGTTTACTATGAGCATAGAAGATGTCCTTGCTAACTTTGACCAGCATACAAGCAAAGACATGAGAGTCTCTTACCACCCTCGATTTTACACCCTTTGTATTGTTATTAAGTGTGAACATGATAGGTGGTTAGATACTTTTGCTGGTATGGGTCTTCTAGTCAAGATTGACTAGGTTGATCAATTTTTGATTTCATTGGAGTAACTCCTGATATCATTGTGATTGATTACCATTTAGGTTTGAAAGAGAAGGCATGTATCTTTTCAACAAACCCTTGCTTGATTTGGATGTATGAAAGTCCATATATGATTGTTTGAAGTTGTGAACCCGATCAATTTCTATTTGAATATGCAATGAAGACTGATTATAAATAAGATGTGAAGCGAGAAATGACAAAGAGGAGTTATAATGGTTTGATTTCAAGATTATAAGGTTATAGATTATGTATTTGCGAGTTGAATAATGATGATATAAGCTTTGAAAGCGGTTGTAAACGCTGTATTTAGTCAACTAAAGATGTTTCCTTGATCATCTAAAATCAAGGAAGAAAATATACATTACTCATGAAATGATGCTGTTTTGGCTATCTTTTAAAATTAGTTTTTTTCTAGTTTGATAATTTTTTATTGCATCCTTATATTTTTAATTTGTTTAATTATACTCTTAGTTTTGCAATTTCTTCCCTCGCCAAAATTCTATTTTGACCCTGGTTTTGGACATCTCTTTCACCTTGGTCTTTAGTTTATGATTTGACCAAATGAGTCTCTTATTAGTCAATAAAATCTTAATTTTTTCAATTAAGCTCTTAAAACTGCTGAATTCAGTCCTTATAGTCGTGCATCATTTTTAAATCGGCCATTGACCTTAAATTTAGTTAAGTCCGTTCTTAATTGATTTTCAAAATTTAATTTTTATGCATTTAAGTCTTTAATATCAACTATTTAACCTTTGAAGTTCCCCAAATCTTGTTTTTTAATAGCACCCAATTTTTGCATAAAACTATTTTTCTTTTGCAATCTAATCCTCGAATATGTCCTCCCTCTGTCTCTTTTATTTTGGCAATGACACTTGGTTTGACCCTAGAGATCAATAAATTTGAGCATCCAGAACTCATCTCCAGCCACGCATCTTATCCCCGTCCCCGTTTGGCATTGCGATCCAATCTGCTTTTCGTTGTTTTTCGATGTTTTTTTTTATTTTTATTTTTAAAACCGACGATTTAGTATTTTTAGATCATTTTGATGTGTTGATGTCAAAAATAATTTTTAAAAAATAAAAAAAATTATTTTAATATATTTCAGCATGAAAAGCATTTTAAAAAACAACGGCAACCACACTCCCAAACACCCCATCATGTCAGGGGGTCAGTCATCGAAGATGGAAATCTACTTCCTGTTTCTGATGCATGCATGGCCCACAGAAACCTCATCAGGGGCCCACTAACAATTGATGATTAATTATGATGGATGCAAATAATCACCGAGGTCGATGGAAAATGGAAATGAAGCATGAACGACACGTCGACCTGATACCTGTCATGATCAAGGCTCAGTTTTACCATGGGAACACGTTAGAGTTTCAATTGTCGTTACCGGTGCACGTTGAATGATGGATTTCTTAGTTTCATACTACGAAATGTACTTCACTAGGTTATTTTATAATATAAATTGCTTTTTTATATAGAAATGAATTAAAATAATATATTTTTTAAAAAATACTTTTGAAATTAACGTATTATAACAATTTAAAAATATAAAATATTATTTTTCTAAAAGATTATTCAAAATTTAACTTATTCATGGATTAAAATACAATATCAAACAAAAAAAAGAAGAAGCAAGTACATGAAAAGCCTTGACCGGTACACACCACTGTATTCCATTTGATTGCCCTATGGTTTTGTAAGCATATGCTGTGGACAAATATATGGCGGCAGAGGTTCATTCAAATAAACACTAAATTAAGCACCAATGATTTCTGACCCGATGACTGGAAGGTCCATCTGTGAAAATCACAACATCTCAGCTAGAATATACACTTTTTATATTTTTATTTTAATCATTCATATGTGAATATGGATAATTTGATAAATATTTAGTAGGTCATATAATGATAAAAATTTGAGATTAAGAGGTTTATTTTTCTTGTGATCTCAAATTCAAAATTTATGATTGTTAATATGATGATAACTATAAACTTATATAATTATTAATTTCAGGACACGTGGCATTAGTTAATATCCATGTGAGCTAACTTGAAAGATCTATATTAATAAAAATTTTTTTCTGATAAAATGTATGTTACAACATAATAAAGATAAATTAAATGCTATCATGGATTGATAATAATGTAATAAATAAAAGCATTTCAAGAAGTTTATACTTCGTGTTAATTGTCGCCAACGATTTGAGGACCTCCACGGTATCCCACCTTTGCTTTTTTCCGTTGCAATTCGAAGTGGCAATTTTCACAACTAAAACGCCTTTGAGCTGTTATTATTCTTGGTAGTGTGAAATCAAACGGGATTGCGTGAGAGAAAGCAGTCAAGACTTATCTAGTCCATCTTGGAGCTGATACCAATCAAGTGGTGAGGTATTTACAAGACTCAAGTTTTCGTGTTGACTTCTAAGAAATTGTGATGAGCCTCTGACCCTTTAAATTTCCCCTCGATTTGTGTGTAAAATCGTGCTGTAATTGAAAATTCAGCCACACTCAACAGGGGGAGGAGGAGGAGGAGTCAGGCATTGCCAAATTACATGAATTTGCAGGAAACTCGCATGAGGGTATATTGTATTAGTGGAGGATCATTCACGCCTCGTCAACAAATTCCCAGTTAATATTTTAGTATTCCTGTGCCCCGCAAGTTGCCCTGCTATGAACACCAAGCTAAGGTGTTGCCTTCAAGATCTAAAAAAGTTCTAAAAAAACTTGCTGTCCATACAGAAACGACGTGTTTTAATATAAGATCTGAATGGAGACCTGCAGCTAGCACCAGATAGATGACCAATGGGACATGCCGGGTTTAAAATTTTTTAAAATAAAAATTATTACAATAATGTTTTTTTTAAACAAAATAAAAAAATAGTTTAAATATAACTATGACAATTAAAAAAATAAATATATGTCAATATTTAAAAAGATGCTCTCTAAATATTTTTAAAAGGTCGAAATGATTTTACTTTATACCAATACAAAAATCTAATGAGAACAATATAGCCTCGTAAAGAGGAAAATTTAGAAAGAAAAAAGAAACTTAATTACTAGAAAATAAAATGTTGAAGGAGAAAGTGATTTTTTTTAAATGATAAAAAAATAACCTGACTCGAGGGAGAATATCAAATTCATGGTCTGATTATGAGATTAAGATAAACTCATATAAAATAAATTGAAAGAAAACAATGGAGGTTAAAAATCAAGCAAACTAGATAATAAAAGATGAATATAAAGAGAAAAAAAAAATCAAGTCAACTTAAGATAACTTGACTAGCTAAAAATATGAGATATAAAATTAAAATAACCCAAAAATATAGGTAAAATCATGAAAAAAATTCATTTATAAAAGATAAAAATCAATTTAGGTTAAACTTTAAAACTTGTGACTTAGATAATGAGACCGAGTTACTCTAAAAAAACAAAAATAAAAACCATGATATAAGATTCTAAGTCATCCAAAATTAATTAAAAACTAAATAAATAGCAATAAAAAATAAGAATGAAATATGGTATAGAAATCAAATGAAATAATAATAAAAAAGGATGGAATTGAAAAGTAAGACAAATCAAGAAAAATATTAAAAGATAATAATTAGAAAAACAAGGACGAAATATGAAAAAACTAAAGAAGAATGAAATTGATTTTTTATTATCAATGATCTAAATTAAAACAATTAGTAATTAAAGAAGTGGGATCAAAGTAAGAAAAAATACAATTGAAAGGTTGCTTTGAAAAATAAAAGAGAAAAAAGAAAGGAAAAAAGAAAAAGAAAGGAGAATGACATGGGAAAATTTGATTAGGTAAGATGATATTTTTGGAATAAAAAAGTAGAAAGGACTACGCTCGTAGTTCTTATTCATTTGCGTGTGAAAGCCAAGGCCAGGCTTCTGGTCTCTGTATACATTATATTATAAATACTAATAATTAGTCAGAGAGCCAGGCCAGTCTTCCTGGTTACGGATTTTACCACTTCATAAATATCCTCCACCCATAGTTGATCAATCGTACAAATAAATTCACAAAACGAAAATTATACGCAGCCTTGACATTTGCTTTCAGAAACACTATATGCTCTTTCTCACCGCAGTCTATGTATTTTCGGCAACAGGACGGTACTTTATTCAAACAGAAAACAGAACGAGGGAGCTAGAAACGGGGGAGCATGATGAGCAATGGAATAGCGGAGAGGGCTCTGAAGAGCCTTGGAAAGGGATTTGACCTAACATCGGATTTCAGGCTCAAGTTTTGCAAAGGAGAAAAAAGATTAGTTATCCTTTGTGAAGCAGAGAAAAAAGAGCTCAAGGTCCCTGGTTTTGGGGCCATCCAAGATGTTTCTGTTGATATAAAGTGTGACAAAGGAGATGTTGTTCGATATCAGTCAGACATCCTCGAGTTCAATCAGGTATTTTATTAGTTTTCAAGAGGGTTTTTGCTCTTGATTCTTGTTGCTGGTGTTCATAATGGGTTATAAACTTATGAGTCGTGAAATAGTGCAGATGTCAGAGTTGTTCAACCAAAAAGCATCTGTGCCGGGAAAGATCCCGTCAGGGCTGTTTAACTCCATGTTTGAATTTGAAAGTGATACATGGGCAGCTGATGCAGCCAACACCAAATGTTTGGCGCTAGATGGTTGCTTCATATCCCTCTTCAATTTTCGTATTGATCGGTATCCGCTTGTTCTCAGTGATGAAGTCCGAAATGCTGTTCCATCGTCTTGGGATCCCTGTGCTCTAGCAAGGTATTCCACTTCTTCAATTTTCTTTTTACGAACAAAACAACGAACATATCAATGCTAAGAAGTAGTATATATAATCATAAATACATGCAATGAAAAAAACGCAGGTAAAGCACAGCAGAAGTTGTCTCTGTCTAAATGAATAGAAATGCCAAATTTTCATCTTCCTTGGTGTTGAGTTGCTCTCTAAGAAAAAATAACACGAACACACTACGATTCAATATTCGATTCAAAGAAGAATTTTTGCTTGCTTCGGATTTGTCAACTCTCTCTCTCTCTCTCTCTCTGCTGAAGTTGAATCGGTCGACCAAGATTGGTCGACCTTCTAAATCTACTCATAACTTTGGGTCAATTTGTTCATTTAGACTTTGTGTTTCTTAGTTCTTTATTTTTGCCCTTGAGATCACCGTGTGCTATACTTTCTCTCTTTTTGCTGGACAATTTTAGCACGCAATTCTTTTCACATTCTAGATATGAACTTATTTTTCAAAATAATAATAATAATAATAATAATAATAATAATAATAATTATACTGTTCGTAATATTAAATTAAAAGATAAAATTGAAAAACATGTGAGAATTCAATATCTAATCAGCCAATTTAAAAGGCTTGATTGACACAAAAACATGGATAGATTTATGAGACATAGTTTATCATGTTTAAATTTTACAGAGACATGAATTTAATACCTATTCAAACTATGTGTGTGTGTGTGTATATATATATATATGAAATAATCAAAATTTCAAAATTTTAATTTGTCTATTGTTCTTTTTTTTTTTTGGAAGTAGTTGTTTTACTAGTGATTGTGGCTTTCAAAAATTTTATATTCGGGTAAAAAATTAGATTATAGAGCAATATTAACAAATTATAAAATGAAAATAAGACCACCATAAAAATATTATTATACACGAGAAGAAGGTCAAACTTAAAAAAAATACAGGATATTTTGAGATAGAACAGTGTTAGAGAATAATATAAATCGTATTCTGAAACTTTATTTATCAGCTTAAGTTTTTAGGTGAGATAATTTATTAACATGATATGAGAGTTTTGTTGACCTAGCGGTGACAAATTCATATCTCATCACCCCTATTGTATTTGATAAAAATCAAGGAAAAATTAATGCGAGCTATGCAAGTTTTAAATTCAAAAGACTTTTACTTGAGAGGATGTGTTAAAAAATAATATAAATTATATTTTAAAATATTATTTATTAATTTAAATTTTTAAATAATTTTTTTTTTAACAGTTAAATCCATCCATTATTAGGAAAGAACCCCCTTTTATTTGAGCGTTACCTCTTCTATTAGTTTCGATTATTTTAACGAAAGTCAAATGACAGCCACCATTTCACCATCCCTGCTAACGACTTCTACTTGTCATAAAATATGAAAAGAAAGTTTGAATGATTCACTTGTTCGTATCATCCGTTAACAAGCAACTTATTGAGTGAGAAAGGACAAAGCTCTGGAATCTAGTTTTTTTAACCCTAGCTAGAAAAAGAGCCAGACCAGCTCCTGTGCCTGTTTGCCATTGCGGCTAAATTCATGTTTGGCTGTGATTTTTTCTTTAATTTTAAATTAATATGTTTTAGTATTTTTAGATATTTTGATATGTTGATATTAAAAATAAAAAATTATTATTTTAATATATTTTAATACGAAAAACATTTTAAAAAACAATCACAACCACATTTACAAACACCCTAGTCATATAAAAGGGTGTTCATTTTTATTGGAATTTTGCTGAGAAGACTTGCTCTCTCGTCACATTCTAAGAAATTATCCCGCGTTAGTTTAATGTGCAGTCAACAATATCAGGTGCTTGTATTTGAAGTATTAACCTGTTTCAGACAAGTGATAGGCCACCCACCCACCCACCCATTCCCCCTTACCCCGTTCTCACCATAATTTTGTGAATATTTTATTTTTTAGAATTACGTTTATAGAATTGAAAATTTAATAAGAAAAGAATCTTCTGACCTGCACGTTGCACCGCCCCAGCCTTCATTTAGGGTGGAATGAAGTATATATTGACGACTTCTCAAGATTGTGATGGTCACATTTCTCATGGTGCTAATGTCTTCATGTGTTATTAATCTGGAATGACAATAATTCCAATACATTATTGATTAGGGTTCCTCAAACTGGCTGCTTAACGTGGGTATTTTTTATTTTGTCTTGCAGTTCTGACATTAAATTTTGGTTTAGTTCAATGTGCATTAGAGTGTTTGGTAGACAAAATTATAACACAAACCAAACTCCTGGAACTTGTAAACCAAATTTGATGCCACCGAAATTATGATGTCTGACAGGTTCATTGAAAAACACGGGACACATATTATTGTGGGGCTGAGCGTAGGTGGCCATGATGTGGTTCTGGTCAGGCAAGACAAATCTTCCAATATAGGTCCATCAGAGCTGAAGAAACATTTAGATGACCTTGGTGATCAATTGTTTACAGGGACGTGCAGTTTTACTCCAAAAACACGAGATCACAAGTCTAAGGTTATATTAATCAATCCCGTCCCCTACCAAGTAAAATCTCTTGTTAGCTTTCTATCCTAACACTGTCCTAATAATTCAATTGAGCTATAAATTGCAGGCACCGCAGGCCTTCAATGTCTTTGATCCACAACCTGTTACCTTCGATAGCTTCTCATCCGTCAGCAACACAAAAGATGTATGTTCCACTCTTGCAAATGGTTATTTTAATTACCCAGAGAAGAAAATATACGTTAAATTCTAATGCTGTCATGGCACCGCATTATTGATCACTGACAACGGTTGGAAATATGAGGAACTTAATTGCTAGCTATAAATATAATTTAACATTCTTCATGTTCATGGCCCAGAGGACCCAACGTCCCCAGCCATATGCCATATGCATGTATATAAGTTCACCAGCTATTGTTTTTTCTTCTATACAACCCTTTCCAATTTACTAACAACTTATGGAAATAACACATGTCAAAGAAGAGAGAGAACTATTTTTTTTATAGAAAAAAACTATTGCAAATGTTCAAACTCGTATTGAAGCAGGGAGTTGATTTTTGCAGGGAATCACTGTTCTATATGCCAAGAAGGGAGGCGATACATCAGTAAGCAGTCACTTTGAGTGGCTTCCAACAGTTTCTTCCATGCCAGATGCAATTGATTTTAGCTTCATACCCATAACGTCTCTCCTTAAAGATGTTCCTGGCAAAGGTTTCTTGTCTCATGCTATCAATCTTTATCTTAGATGTAAGTCTGTCCGTTGTTGTCTCTCTTACCGCAATGCTATAATAAGCACTAAAGTAGAATTAGCATGTTACATTTGCTGAATCAACTCGCATGAAACTGATTTTTCTTTATCATGTGATTGCAGACAAGCCTCCTCTATCCGATCTGCGTTATTTTCTTGACTTTCAATCTCACAAGATTTGGGCCCCTGTTCACAATGACCTGCCACTAGGCCCTTCCACAAATGTGGCAAGTTCATCTTCAGCTCTTCACTTAAACTTTCTGGGCCCTAAACTCTATGTGAACACTAGCCAGGTAGCACTTTAAACAGCTAAACCTGTCATTTCCTTTAACGAATTTTCATATAATATAATGCCTGTTCTTAATAAACTATGCTCTGGCCATACAGGTTACAGTTGGAAAGAGACCCGTAACTGGAATGAGATTTTATCTTGAAGGCATGAAATGCAACAGGTAACAGTCAAAAACATGTGAACATTTTTAAATAATCCTCTAAAAATTTAAGAATTTTCTTGGCCAACAGGAAGATGAGCACGTTTCTGTGGCAATGTGGCATGGTCTTTATCATACATGCCTGATGATTAGCATTAATCAGGCCTTTATATCCCCCTTTCAGGTTAGCCATACACCTCCAACACCTAACAAACACTCCAACAATTCTCGAAAACAAGATAGATGACAGCATGCAATTATGGCGAGGATCCGATGATATTGATAACGAAGGATACTTTGAAGCTATACATCGAAAAAAGTTTTCCTATGTATGCACAGCACCAGTAAAATATGACCCCAGATGGAGTACTAGAAAAGATGTAGCTTACATTGTCACAGGAGCTAGACTTCAGAAAAAAAATCATAACTCGAAGAGTGTCCTCCATCTTCGGTTACTGTTCTCCAAGGTTTCATGTTCTTCTATAGTCCAGTCAAGCTGGGCACAAGGCTCTTCAGGATTTTCGCAGAAGTCTGGTCTCTTCTCTGCCATAAGCACGTCGATAGCAGGCAATCCTGTGAAAGAGAAACCTAATCCTGTGGTGGTGGATTCCAGTGTATTTCCATCAGGACCTCCAGTGCCAGTGCAAACACAAAAGCTTTTGAAGTTCGTAGATACATCACATTTGTCTAGAGGGCCACAGGACAGTCCTGGGCATTGGCTAGTAACAGGGGCTAGGCTGGACTTGGATAAAGGTAAAATAAGCTTGCAGGTTAAGTTCTCCTTGTTAAACATCTATTCATGAAAAACATTTAAGATGCAAACAAGAAGTCAAGACAAACTTCCTAGTGTGAAATTTCTCCTTCGAACTCAAATTCTAAATATTGTCCTTGCCACCTTGCAACAAGATGTACATAGAATGGTGGCTTTACATTAATGTATTTTTTTTTGCATATACGAAATAAAGAGTTGAAGTTTGTAAAAGTAAAAACATGCTAAACTTGATTGTAAATCATACTTTATAAAATTCAGACTTGAATGTGAATGATGGATGAAAAATATAAAAAGTTTACATGGTATGATATTCTTAAAACAAGAATAGTATAAATAGGGAAATCAAGGTCAAACGGATGAGATAGTTCTGAGTGAAATAAATAGGGAAGATCCTTATACTGATAGCCGGGAGATGCCATTTCAATACGAGGAAAGAGCTGACATTGGCTAAAAAATCGATGGTTCAGGGCTGAATTGATGATGAAATGAGTCAAATCCAAAGGGGTTTAGATCTAATCGGGTCAGATCAAGAACAAGAATGTGGTAACAATAACACCACCAATGTGTCATTTAAGGAATACAAGCAGAGAGAAAGTAGAAACGAAAAAAGATTGCCACAACTGTTTGAAGATTAGTACCTATGGATGAATCCATAATAATTGTTTGCACACGATTAAGCGATTCATAATGTAAAATAAAAATATAATAAGATGACAATGTTGCAGAAGATAAATTAACAATGGTGGAGAAAATTCAATCAGCAGGAAGAAAGACCGCATGAAAGACAAGTACTTAAAAAGGATAGGCATCATTTGCGTATCAAAACAATAAATAACAGAGCTCCTTTTCTCTCGCTTGATTGCAGACGATGGAAAAAGTTTTCGACTTTCATAGCATAGCGATCAAACAAGTCATCAATAATCTCAGTTCCAAAATGTTTACTGATTATTTCCTCCATCCCAGCTCTCAAGTGCATTTGGAGTATTCGCCCCGTGTAAGAACTATAACTTTGAAGTTGTGATTCTCCGTTTGCCATTGTCAACTCCATTTTCTCAACGTTAAAAGACCCATTTCTTTGTATTAACTCTTTCATCTCTTCCAGGTTTGCCGAATACATTGGCAAGTTGAAAGAGTCTACTTTAGATTCACTTATTATACCCTGTACATAACGACCATTTGGAGTTAAATTAATTAGATGCATGCATAAAAGTCAAATAATGCTCCAAAACTATCCACTTTCTCTCTACCTTAAAAAAATTCAACACCATATACATTATCATGAACTCTACAGACTGTACTTCAAATTATATATTGAGATTATGTTCGTTTTGTGGGGGGAAAACAAAATACGTTGTCTTGAACTCAGGCAAAAACTGATCACTTGTCACTATTAGCTAACCACCACCATCACCTTCTTGTTACCGATAGAACAATCACTTCAACGCACCACTCACTCTGAACTACCATATTAAATACATACATATATATAACACAATATTATGCAATAGAAAATATTCGTTTTTTAAATAAAATAATCTTTTTTCAAGATTGTTTACCACACAACGAACCCACACTAAACCACCAAAACTTTTCCTTGCGTTTGACGAACATGTTTGTGCAGATGCATGAACATGTTGAGAAAAAAAAAGTTTCATTTTTTTAATGAGGTCTAGTGAGTGGACTACGAATGAAGCATCGATAATATAGCGTTTATTTCGAAGGAGTACTCACCTCGTTCACCATGTCCAAGAAGCAAGACTGTAACTCATCTACAGTCATTCCCATTCCTGTTTCGCAATGAGGGATTCCATTAGGCTGGCCAGGCATCGTCATCACCAACATTCCTCCAGCAACAAGCTCTTTTGCTCTAGCATCCAAAAAGATTTCCATGTCCTTAGCAAATTGAGAAGAATAAGCATCAGCCACTTTATCCAGGGTATTCGTATAGTAAATCCTTCCCTTGTTAAATGAAGGAGAGTTCTTGTCTAGCAATTCTTCTGGCACCTTTGAGAGCCAGTGTAGTGCAGTGGAGGAATAAGCAAAATGAAGAGAGCTATCAGGAAACAACCGGCCATGGAAAGACCCGGGCACACCGGCTACAAAGTATTGCCTATCCAGTGGGAGAGTGGTGAAGAGGGAGTTGAAATCATTCGATGCTTGGTCATTAAAAAATGCTTGGAATTCAGGACTTTGACTAGTAGGGCACTGGGATTTGTATTTCCTTTCAACAAATTCCAGTATATTTTGCATTGCTATAAACGTATTGGGTCCTGTTGAACATCCAAAATCTGCAATATGGAATGACTTGCCGCCAGAACATAGGGTTTCCATATCAAGTTTCTCTGCAATTGCCTCACCAATTTTTTCCCTTACAGCATCAGCTGATTTTCTCTGCAGAAGTAAGATTTTGATGCACACAAGTTCATCTACATATTTTGAAGAAAAAACGCACGCATTTGTGTCTTAAAAAAGCACGATAGAACCTTCATGTATTTTTATTTTCTAAAACAAGGAAAGAAAAAAAGAAGAGGATATATGGTACAGAAAACTCAAGACGACGTCAAATTTAATTAATTACTTCAGGATCCAGGTGAACAGCTAGCAACTTCAAATATTAACGAACTGTCTTACATGTTTGAAAGCATAAACTGTTGAAAGTCAACGCGGGCATTAAACTGCACCAGCAACTTTGTCTTCAGCTTTGTCATTGGAGCTTTGCCTTCAACTGACAAAGTTGTGAACTTTTTGACATGCAAAATCTCATCCGACGAATTGTAGGTATGGACTAGGGAGAGGTGAATTAATGAACCAACTTCTACTTTCCAGAACATGAAATAATAGACCGTTTATTTACTCTTGTTTTATATGCTATATAACCAACTAGCACAAATTGGTAGTCCATCCCCCCTTTATTAGACATCAATTGAGTCAGTGTGGTGCAGAGAACGCCAAGTGCGGAGAGTTAGAAATAACTCCTACGGGTTCATTAAACATAGGGTGTGGTTTGTGAGAATGAGAGTGAGCGTGATATAGTTATTTTTAGTGATCACTGTTGTGTGAACTGGTATATTTACGCTACTAGTGTGTGATAATTAATGGTAAAATAACCTTGTTTAGTGCACAAATGGCGGCACGCTAAGCTCATCATAAGTGGTATTAGAGCTCTGCTAAACTCAACATATATAAACATGCCGTTAAAATTACAGATAATTCATGTATATATCCAACTCTTTGAAGTAAAACCTGCAAGGTGGAGTTTTTGGCATAGCTGTATGTTCCATGTCCACCGTTCATTGGGAACGGTCCCAGCAATCCAATTCTTGCTTTGCTGCTCATCTTCACCCTCTCTCGCTATCTATATTATTGCTGTGGTGTGGTTTGAGGAGAAGTGAAGCCTCGATCGACCATATATTTAGTTTCCTTCTGCGTCTCACTGGAAGGTTTTGTTAAGAGACAAGACTAAACAGTTACTACAAGGTTTGCATAGTTGATGCCTTTTGTCATTTTCCATTTTGGACATAGTATATAGCATGCCTGCTTATTCTATTTTCGATGGACATCCATGCCTCTTGAACGCTATATAAAAGACAAACAGGAGTTTCTTTTGAATGTTTGATTGCCTACAGAGGATCAAAATACTTCCATTAATTATAATTAGGTTTGTTATTCTGAAACATTCAGTGAAGATTGAGATGATTACGGCAAATTGAAAACAATATTTCAAGTTAAAAACAAATTGTTATAAAGGAAGGGGGGGGAAACACATTCTTGCCTCTAAAAGTCATCAGATGCAGTTCTGACAGAAATTTACCCTTATGTATCGAAGGTTGAAATTTGTTTTTGCCTCCATAAATTTGATGTTATTCTACATAAATATTAAAGAGATTACATGGAAATTTATTAAAAAAAAGAGTCTAAAAATGCTTATGGTGACAAATAATATTGAAAAGACTACAAGTTTTCTTTGTGAATAATTAAAATCGATTTCAAAAACAACAAAATCTTTCCCGGCCGTCTACAGTATTCGTAAAAGATGAACAAAACATTGGGAATTCAACAAAAAGGCCTGCAAGACGGCCGGCTATACACAGAGCATATAAATCTCGGCAAAAGGAGTCAGCGAAGGGGGGGGAAACAAGAGGTAGTTGATCATGCCAGAATCTCAAGCGACAAATTAATAACCAGAGATGACAGTCCCCAGGGTATGCATGCATACAGACAATACATGACTTCTTCGTGGAGATCTTCGTTTCTCTATTTCAGTCTTACAAGATAAATAAGAATAGATTATCCCAGTTTCTGTGTTTCTCTTCATTTTCTTTTGAGCTCCCCCCGTCCTCTCTTCATTGCAATTATACGGGGGGGAAATCAATAAAGTAATAGATGGGAAGAGTACAAAACATGAAGCAGAAAAGAGAGAGCATATGAAGACCAAAAAATAAAAAGGAAACGGTAAAACCTCTTGATCTTGTTAGCTTAGTTCGTCCAGACTTGAATATCCGCTGAATTACCAAGTAAATCACTTCCGGAATACCAGAAGTTTCAATTATAAACTTTAAACCAGGAGAACAAACGACAGAGAATAAAATAAAATAAAGTAAATCCATCCCCATCAACCAATTTGTCATTAGTTTAAATAATATAAATAATCTAAATAAAATTCTATCTCAAAATATGACCTGATCATGATACTAGGCTGATCACATCAAATACAAAATGAATAAAATTATAAAATTTAATTATAAATTAACTCAATGTTCAAAAAAGTAAAATTAAAAAAAACAATGAATAAAAAATCATGACAACCCATGTAGTTAATTAACCCCTTGACCATGGATGCATATATAATTTGAATAAGCTCATAGAAAAAAAACATCATTCTCAATAAATCAAATGTTAAGAGATAAAATTAAAAAATAAAATTATTTATAAAAAAGTCAAAATCAACTCTTATTAACCTTCAAATCTTGTGATATCTTGGTTACAAGTTTAAGACCATAGAAAGCAAAATTTAAAAAACAGCAAAGCAAGAGTATACATGAATAAAAATAATAAGGCAATTTTAAAAAAAAAACAATAAAAAAATCTTTTAAAACAAAAGAAATGACAATTAAAATAATATGGCATAAATGTTAAACAAAAATAATTTATAAATATCAATACTATTATTCCTGGAATAATAATTTTGTTAATTTAAAAATATAATATAATATCTATATATATAACGTTTAATGTAATGAAACACAACAACATATCATATTATAACAACGATAATATCGAAGACTTAACATTTAAAAATATCAATACTATTATTCCTGAAAAAATAAAAATTATTGAATTACCCCGAGAAAAAAAACTTTAAAACTTTAACAAGAAAAAACAAGAAAAAAACTAAAATTATTATTATTATTATTGCGTGAATAATAGGAAAATAAATTCAATAAAAGAATAAAAAAGCACAAAAACTTTAACAAAAGAGTAAAAACTTTAAAAAATGATAAAAAAAATATATTAGTTAAAAAATTCATTTGACGTGAAAATAACAATAAAAACCTAATAAAAAACAAAAAAAAAGAACAAAGGAAAAAAAAGAAATTTCAATTGTATTATTACTATTATTGCTAAAATAATAAAAATTATTAAATTACTATGAGGAAAAAAAACTCGAAAACATTAACAAAAGAGGAAACAAGAAAAAAAATAAAATTTTTTTTATTATTATTATTGCGTGAATAATAGAAAAATAAATTCAATAAAAGAATAAAGAAACCAAAATTTTTTAGCAAAAGAGAAAACAAAAAACAACTAAAAATAATCATTTGACGTGAAAATAATAATAAAAAACTAATAAAAAAATCAAAAGAAAGAACAAAGGAAAAAAAAAGAAATATCAATTTTCAAAAGATTATAAACACAAATTAAAATTTAATAACAATTTTTTTTTAAAATATCATCTCAACAAAAGAGAAAATAATAAAAATTAAAAATAAAAATTAAGAACATATATATATATATATAAACATGGACAAAAATAGAGACTATTTAAGAAATATAAAAAATAAAAGAATTAAAATAAAAAATTAAAAGTATAAGGGCCGAAATGAAAACCAGATATATTTTTAATTTCAATTAAAAGACAAAATTGAAAAAAAATTAAATCTTTTATATCGAAAATATTAAGGGATTTAAAAACAATCTAAAAATTAAAAGAATAAGGACTGAAATGAAAATATAATATATAATCAATTTCAATTGAAGGACATAATTAAAACAAATCAAAACTTATGCAACATAAATAAAGACCACACAACACAATTAAAAGAGAAGGAATTGAAATGAAAAAGACATAAAACCAGGGGTTGATGTGTAGTTTAGGGTGAAGGAGAGAGAAAGGGGGAAAGTTCAACTGTCCACCATCTCATCTCCGACCACCATTGGAGGCCATGCGCCACACCATGAGGAAGAGGACATGGTGGCCCATCCAAAATGACATCGTATGCATATTATTGGACACGAGATGACAATGCACACACTGCCATAAGAGGGTGTGAGGCCGAATACCATCAGTCGCGTGTTCCACATGCACTCACAGTAATGTAAGAGAAATAATAAAAAAAAATATATTAAATTACCTGACACCCTTATAAACAACTCTTCAATTTTATCTTATTGAGGGTATATCCGTATTTAGCCATTTTAAAAAAATATGAAATTCTTGTGGAACCCCTTCTGGTTAGACCTGATTTTTATCTTTTTCAAGGTACATAATGGTTATTTTAATGTTCAAAGAAATATAAAAAATCAATAAACTAATTACCCGAACCATACTGAAAATGTTAATTACCGTGGCACCCCTCCAGCCAGCACCATTTTTTTTTATCTTTTTAGAGGGACAAAATCGTTATTTTACTATGTGAAAATATAAAAAATAGTAAACCAGCGAACCGATCCAATCTGAAAATTAAGTAATATTATTATAATTTATAGTGAATCTATACATAAGCTACACTGACTATGATATCTTTTAACATATAGTATAATAATATGGTAGTAAAGGGTGATGTCACTCACACAACGCACTCACTGGTACGTGCACGCAACTATTTTTACAATAATATTTAAATTATTAAAAAATCAAATCACTCTTTATTTGATATGTTACTTTCATAAAAAAAAAAAAAAACTTGAAAATATATAAATATCTTCGTTGCAAGGTTTTTTTTTTGCTTTTAAAGGAATAAATGTCTTTTTATTGCTCTGAAAAATATTACAAAAACTAAATTGACTTTGAGCAACTTGCTAATTAAAAAAAATGTTTTAAAATATGCAAATAATTATATTAATATATGTAGTTTGTGTCTATGGGCATAGTTTTTTCTCCGTCTCTTTCAGCTTTATCTTTTAATTTAATATGGAAAATAGTTAAAGGAAATGTAGAATTCTGCCACAACCCCCTGTTAAAACCTGTTTTAAAAATCTTCCCTGCGTTTGCAAAAGTTTCAAATAGGTTTTATGAAAGGGTTAAATCTTCCATCTGGCTCAAAAACAGCACACCCTGGATTCGTCTGTGATTCTTTCTGTTTCGGTTAAAATATTCGAAATATTTTGTACCAGTTAAAAAAATTAGACAAAATAATATTATTTTTATTTTAATTTAAATTCTGATATGTTCTGAATTTTTCAGCCAAATACCAATCGAAACATAACAGTTCCATTTCACCCATTTTGTTTCGGCGAAATAGTTATTTTAAAACAACTACAATTTTAAACACTGCAACTATTTATTTTAGTGTAATTGTCAATTTGACGCAAAAGAACAATAGTGTTTCATTAGAAATGGCGAGTTGTAACTTGGAATGATCTTTCAATTTTACCTTAATTTAAGTGTGTTTGTTGATTAGAAATGATTTGAATTTCTTAATATAAATTGTGGTATTTTAAAATCCTCCTTCTGATGTGCAGATCTGGCTGACTCCTTGGGACTCAGAATAATTCTGTAAAGATTGCATCATAAATCAAAAGCTAGCCTGAATAATTGTAATCTGCTCAATGCAGGTGCAATGAAAAGCAAGCATCATATCTTATATCTACGGGAAGCTAATTGGAGATGGTACAGGTTTATTGACAGGAGAAGGCAAACCAAACATTTATTCAGCAGCAGAAACTAGAAATATATTTCCAGTTCTGATTAATTACAGCTTTCATATATTAAAATTAACGTAAATACTATGTATAATAGTACACACACATAACAATAAGCTAAAGACAAGTAGTCACACAAATATCAAATACGCACATACTTTGAGTTTTGTACCCAAATAAATATATATTTTCATGGTAAAGAGGCAACGAGCACGCCCGCAAGAGGACAGAAGAAGGGATGTCTTCTAGTCTTGGATCTCTAAATGAAAGCTCACTATTCGATTGAACCGGCGCTCCGGTGGTGTCTTTCCCTTCTTAATCTCGATAAGTTTGTCATAAACACACCAGGGAAAACTGAGGAAATGAACCCGATCCGTTCCATCGTTGTAGCGACCCCAAAAACTAGGATGATATGTGACGTGGTACCAAGCTGATGCTTTTCGATAAAGTACATCTGGGTTTTCCACCGAGCCGCTGCCGTCGAACCAGGCTCTAGCTTGCTTCCTCAAGAACCTTACAGAAAAATTAATGCTATCCAAGTCCCTTTTCTTATCAAAAGATTTTCCCGTTCTCATGACGAAACCACCGATTATTTCAGCCTCAGTTTTGATCCCGAAATAGTCCAGCAAGTTCCCCAACTTTTCATCGTATTGACTTTTGTAAATGAAAGCCTCGTCGATATAATCCTTAAATCCATCAACTTCCATGTCACTGTCATAAGACCGTCTGGCCACTTCCCTAGTGAAGTATCTTCTAGAACCTGTGTCCGGTGGGATGTCTCTTACAGCTCGAAAAAGCTTTCCAAGTACACGCTCGGATACATAGGTTGCATGCTTATCTTCAGCCTTCTCCATAAAATCTGGATATTCTTTGACGCGTAGTTCTTCAGGAATTTTAGCAGGCACACCGGTTTTTGGGAAGTCAACAGCGATCGATGCTAGCCGAGCAAGCTCGATACATTTTTCACTTCTTGCCATGAGAGGCTCCCTGTCTGCAAAGACCACGTGAGCATTGCAAATGATCCCCAAGCTGTCGTTGAGTAGGTAATCTGCAAAATACTCCTGAACTTCCTGTAACATTGCAGTAAACTAGTTAGCGCAGAGCGAAAATGTCTCTACAAATACATGAATCAGATGTGTGAGTGTGTGTGTGTGTGAGAGAGAGAGAGAGAGAGAGTCTGAAAATAGACTCTGTGCTATATAACATTTCCTTAATTACAAGGACTTCGAATAAACAGAACTTTTTTGATATAGTTCTTTCCAGAGCAATGACGAACTACCCAAACAATTAATGAGATTACTGTTCAGGAGATGATTCCTGTGCTCATGTGTGGGAAAATTAGAAATCATGTGAAGAACATCTGTATAATCTCATTTGATACGCCTCTGATAAATGTTAGCACACTTGATTGAAAAGTTACCTCTATTGTAACATCATGGTCCAAAATCGTAGCTTGTGCTGCTGTATAATCCATGGGTGGAAATTTCTGAGGAGGAATGAGATCGGTATCCCAACAAACAAAGTAAACATCTCCATCTAGATCACTTCCCGAGCATTCATTTGTATGGGGTCTGATCAAAATTTTACTATCAGAAAGCAATGTATGCATAGAGACATATAGTATACTTAAGCCCATGTGGAAAGCATACCAACTACAGAAGAACGGAAAGTACAGTAAAATGATGTTTTCATTAGCAAAGCTAGAAGCTTCCCAAGAAACAGCAAAATATCTTGCAGCATGTACTCTAGTCTGACTGACAAAAAACTATAGACGTAGAAGTTGAGATGTGTTCATTTCAACCAAGTCTAGAAAGAATATGTAAAACAGAGACGAGGATTTCTTTAACAGTTTCCCCAAGTTGTGATGCTTCAGAATGTCTAGTGCATATAAGAATTAAAAAAAAAAAAAATTTACCTCTTTCCTTTCTGGGGAAAAACGATGCAATCCACCATGTGATGCAAAGCCGGCACGTCCACAGCCTCTAAGATCTGAACGTCTCCTGGGTGTAGACAGGGATTTTTAGCAACAACTATCTTTCCCGTACAAATCAGAGTGCGTGGATCTGTTTCTCCACCTTTGAAATGTTCATATAACTTCCCAAGTCTAGCACGAGAATACTGGACAAATACTTGACCATATTCCAACGTCCTGGTTTCATCCAGACATCCCATCATTGCTCTTCCTTTTGGAAGAAATATCCTTGCTCTTGTCCGCAAATCAAGCAACTTCGATGCGCGGAATGTTTGCAGCATCATTGCTAGAAATGGCTCTGCACTCGTGCTATAACCGCATGCAAGCATTTCCTTCAGAACATTTGCGATCTCTCGAGGAGCCATCTGCTCAAGTGCCTCCTGTGCTTTTATCGGATCGATTAAAATAGCATCTAGTTGAGCTATAGCCTCCTTTTGCTTCCTTAGAAAACTTTCATCTTTAACCCCAAGGGTAGATAAAAGAGTGATCACTTCACGATTGAGAAAACAAGCCTGATACTTGCTCCATTCCAAAATATCCAAGCTAGTGTTAGTTGATTTGTACTTGGACATGCTTTTCCTCAGTGATAATTTCATCGATGAAGTAGGATCAACAGCCACAACACCTTTGTAGCCTCCGTACCTAATCTGGAAGGCAGAAGGAGTAAAACTTCTAAAGCCAAGTTTCCGAGCTATGCTATCTGCCAATGTTGATGAAATTTTTCCAATACCATCAGAGAAAACATAGTTGACTCCACCGCTTTTGACCTCTATATCAGGAATATGTTCTATTTCGTGGCTTTCAATGTTGAAACTTTCCCTCGATGAGCTCAAAGACTGGCCAAGCCTGGCAGCATATTTGGCCACATTCTTTATTTCACGAAAATCACCCATCCATTCTCTAATGTCTGCTGCTGTGAGCCCAGGTCTAGACGCAAACATCCAAAGAGAACTTTCTCGTACTTGACTCTGTGAGAAACCAAGAAACTCGAACTTCTTAGATCCGATAGCTATGCCATTTCTTTGAACTGACAGAATCCTTTGATAAATCTTGGTTTTCCTCCCCTCAATTGCAGAAAATGTCCGTGGCGATATATTTGAAGAAAAAAGTTTATCAAGATCCTCGTCAATAAAAGAAATCCGAAGAAAGCTATCAATATCATCAGGATATTTGCGTAAAACACGATTGGAGAGATTCACCTCTGGACCACAGAAGTACAATTTAGTAGGGGTTATCTGAACCCTACGTAACAATACCAATCCATCACCTACAGCAACAGCGGGTGGTGTAGGAAGTCTACTGTATTTCTTGTATTGATCCATGAGCCATCGTGCAGGATCAAAACAGCATTCCTTCAAATGATACATCTTCTCAAGGGCATGCTGTATGTAAGCATTTTCTATTCTGGATGGATTGATCAAACGAAAGAAAATTGCATTAAGTGCTGGTCCAGAAAGATAGCCATGCTGGACCAAGGAATTGACTTTAAACACAATGTCGTATGGGAGTTCAGATAATTCAGCTGCACTCAAAATGGGAACAAGATCTGACTCGCAACAGAAAGTTGATCCTTTTCCCAGAATGAAGGGGCCTTCATCTTCTTTGTAACGGACAAAATTTTTCAGAAAAGTCGGAAGGGGGCCGGTGCGCGGAAGCTCCATGCACAAGGCAGAAGATTGTCCTATGCTGCAAGATGGAGAAAAATCAACGTCTCGAACCCACTGATCATCAGTAGCTTCCTTAAAACTACTGAGCTTATGCGTTTCTTTCTTAAAAATCTTGGGGCCTCCGACCATCTACCAAACGAAAGAGGAAGAAGGTGTTACGCAACTATTACACAGAATAAACATTTTGTAGACTCGATATATAGACCATACATACACAAAATTCCCCCCCACAGAATTTGAGAGTTGTTATTTCAAAAAACGAAGGCTTGAACTTTCTACAATCTACTCATCCTGAATTCATACCAAATCTTATACGATACAGGACATTGTTGGCATGCAGCATAATTCGTTCAGCAAGAAATTTTGTGATCTTAGAACTTCATTAGGTATCCAGTATGAGATAGAATTTAAAACATTTCAGAATTCTAATCAGATTCACAGTATCAGGAACAAAACTCTCAAGTTTTCCAAATTTGAGATATAAAAGATTAAACACTTTCATGGAGTCATTTCTTATCCAGAGACAAACACTACATTTATGTCAGAAGTGGCTTGAATCGGCATCTACAGTCTACTATATTGCTGATAGAGTTTTTCTTCATTTTTTTGGGCTAAGCTTACGAACATCAACTGGATGTATCCTATGTCTAGAATAAATATTTGTGTGCAAGGGTTGCCAAATTCTACCTAAAAATTCGCAGCAATGTGAGTCATGGCTCTCTCATAATGATTACCAGATCTGCCATTTAAAATACACAACTTAACATTTGATAATTTCCTTGAAAGAATCTAGAGAGAACTTTAAACTATCAAACCTGGACGAGAAGAAAATTCTTCGTTTGTCCACGAGGTCGATGCAGCTCAATCTGCCAAATGTTCTCATATGATAGCTCGAGCTTGTATTTGTTGGGAAGAAACGTCAGAAAGAAGTTGAATTTCCTCAATTCAACACCACAATTTACCGAAACATAATTTTGAGTCCAAAGAGATGAGAATTTTTCCTTTGAAACCTGACATCCGAAGTGCAGTGTTATGTTATCCATGATATACTGAGTCTGAAAGGGCTTTCGCGCTGGAACAGTATCATATTTTACATCCCGCGCTTTCAGATAAGAATTACCATACCATAGACCTTCCTCATCTAAGGACTTGAGCTTGATCTTTTGAGCAGCTTCGCTGGTTGTGAATTCTACTATAGCCTTTGTTCTTAAACCTTCACTTTTCGGTTGTGCAACATTAACATTTACAACCGTTCCTTCACCAGAGTATTCTTCCAGAAATTCCTTTATGTCATCTGGAGGCTCAACAGTAAGAAAACCATACAAGCTAATTGTCTTTGCCATTGTCTGGTCAACTTTCACTGCACTTCATAGAGTACTGAATTAGTAATGCATGATCGTACAGTACCTCATTTTTTATTGGAACATAATCAGATTTGGAATTTTCATGTATGAAGATTTTCCAAACATGCCCTGAGGTTAACTAAAAAAAATTACCACTTCATAAAGCGGTGACTGTGCATGGAAATGACATGAGATTTTTTGTATATAAGAACAGAATAAATACAGAGTATGTACCGATGAGTTGTAGCTCGACGACGTTAAGAATACGGTATGTTGGTTTTAAATTACAGTAGAAAGCCGATGATTCTCATAGGGTCTAAGAACACATTTGATTGGTTTTCAAAACAATATAACAACTGATTAGTTGCAGCTTGATCCTCGAATACGGGTGTAATTTAACAGGAAAGTTAATAGTGATGGTGAGTTCTTTCGGCAACCCAAATTCTTGGAGAAGAAGAAAATAGATCGAGGTTATTATATATTAACACCATTACAAATTTAAGATGGATCACTAACAACGTGGTTAAATTTGTGATTTTAACATGGCATGGAATTGGTTTTTGAACTCGGACTGTAAAATCATACGTAAAATATTTCCATATAAAAATTATAAAATCACATCTAAAATCATTGAGGTAGAAAAATTATAAAATCACAAGAAAAATATTTCTAAATATAATAAAGCATAATTATGGCCATAAAACTTCATTAGTTAAGTTTCATACATGATTTAAAATAACTTATAAATACATTACAAAACAATTATATCCATATAATTTCATTATGTAAAAACTAACAAATTTAAAATTAATATTCTACTGGCGTGCTATTAAACTAAAATCATCCTATACATTCATATAAAACATTACTATTGAAAGGATTATTAGTACTACTATTGGAAGGATTATTAGTACTATTATTGGTACCAATACCGATATTGCTAGTACTAACTAAAACTACAATAAATTATTTCAATATCAGCACATGAAAATAATATAAAAACATAAAAAAAAATTAATTTAAAGTAAAAAATAAAAATAAAAAATTTATTATTTTCAAAAAATTTAAATATAAATTTTAAAATTAATATTTAAATCAATACATAAAAATCAGGGGGGGTAGTTGGTGCTGTAGGAAGAAGATTTGCATGAATTAGCCCAAAATCGGTCTGATTTTATAATTATGATTGATTTTAATGATTTTATTCTAATTTTAACGGGATCTGATTTTTCTATCTAATTTTACTAAATTTATTATTTTAATTTTACGAGTCGATTTTGATAACAATAATTATTATAAATAAGAAAAGTAGATTTTTACAGCAATGATTATTAAAAATAAGAAAAGTAGACAAAACCAAAAGAAAGATGCATCTTTTTCTTCATTTTTGTAAGGACACAACCTTTCTCCGTCAACTGATTTTTCATGTGATTTGTTTCAGAGACATAAAAATCAGCACAAGAGCGTTGTAATTCGAAACCAACGGCAATCCTAAAAGGTAGAAGTTAAATCCCAGAATGTCAAGAAGCAAATGTATTGCTTCTGTTCACTTCACTTATCACTTGCTCATGAAGTATCAAACAAAATGTCATCAAAATTCTCCTATGGAATTTTTTTATTAAAAAATAATATAAATCATATTGTGAAGTTTCATTTAACAGCTTGAGATTTTAGGTGAGATGATTTTTGATATGATATGAAAGTTTTATTGACCCAACGATCACAAGTTTGAATCTCACTATCACTATTATATTTGATAAAAATTAAGAATAAAATAGTGTGATTCTGTATAAATTTAAAATCTAAAAGACTTTTACTTGTGAGAATATATTAAAAAATAATATAAATTATATTATAAAATTTTACTTAATAACATTAATTTTTAGGTATGATGTTTATTTAATAGCTGCACCCTGTTAGACGGATCCAACTAGCAGAAAAAAAGGAAAGAAAGCTAACATACCCACAGGGCCAGGCGAGATGGTAAGCGGTTGTTTTCCTCAAGCAGAGGCAGCTTCGACACTGAATTTCCTGAACAGTAGTCAAACGAGGAATATATCATACAACAAGCGCACAACTAGCCAGAGCCCAGGAGAAAAAACACGAGAAATAATTAATAATGAAACCTTTTATTGTCACACGTTGAAATTAAAACTACACAAGTACAGCACAACCTTAAATATTAGATAGAAATGTCTGTGCCTCAAACCCTGGAGTGATGGATGTCCGAAGAAGAAGGGATAGAGAGCTAAAGAAATGAGCAACGTTTTGTTTATTATACATGCACAGAAAATGACAAGCCTTACCAAGAGGTTGTAGAGATTAAAATAAATCAACAGGCAGGTCTCTACCATGAACGAAAGCAAGAGCGCTATGTAGGGCTTTTTACGTACGAGAAGTGCAGACAAAGGAAAGTGCACGGCTGTCTGTAGTCAATTCCTAGTTAATAATTGGCCGCTTGGAAAAAGAATGTGTCTCAAAGTTATAAAGGACGGTTTTAGAAATATTACAAGGGATAATAACTTCAAGTAAGTCCCTCGTTATGATGCCACTTTCAATGACATCCCTCAACTACCAATTCAAGGAATACTTCTCTAGTTTCAGTTTATTAAGAAAAGAAAATTAAAAAAACATGTTTCGACACTTGACTTGACTTGTAATAGTGGATTTCTTTTATTCCCAAAGTACAACCTTAACAATGCAGTTGATGATAACGGGCTTGTTAAAGGGGCTTTTGAATTTGAATTAATGGTGGGGAGAGCACTGATAAGGGTTGGGATACTTAGGGTAACATTGCTCAAATTTGTAGTTAGTGGATTTGATTGAAACTAATCTTATAGTTAGAGGACCCATTTGAAGTCATCACTGCCTACAACTCATATATATTTTCGCCGATGTACGGAAGATTACGTAAGCACAACTGTGGGCCCAGTAAACTTCTTATCGTCCGAGGGAATGACACGTCACTAGATCCTATTGGTTTAGACAGATACTTAACGTAACTTAGCTAGCAGTGTGTTTGAATGCTCTTTATTGTTTGGCGGTTAAGTTGCTTCCAGGTTCTGGTGCTTATCTTCCTCTCGGGGGGTTGACGAGGATCATCTATTGTCACCGCGACAGCAAGCACCACAGCGTCACACCAGAAATAGCCAGTGGTATGGATGCACGTCACATAATCTCTCTATTTTTTTTATATGGCAAATTGATGGGATGTTAACTAAAGCTCTCGAAACTTCTACCGCAGTATTATGACTGCTACTATTATAATACATGCATGTCCTTTCGGATTTAAATCATAGGCAAAACATTAAGTGGATACATGGTACTGTGGTAGTGAGGTTCTTGTTATTTTTAATTTTTTTTTAAGATAAAATAAAAATGTTTTTTTTAATATATTTTATATATTAACACATTAAAACTATTGAAAGACATTAAAAATATTAATTTAATTTTTTAAGATAAATATATTTTTAACTTCTAGACAGTACTAAATGTATAAGTCATCCTTGAGATATTTACTAGAATATCTCACATTTAGTCCTTAATTCTTAGATAAAGTGATTTTAGACTACTGTACACGAGTGTTTTTTTCCGCAAGTAATTACATTTCTATGAGCACTGCCCTTCTCCCAAATTTCCATCATAAAGGCTGGACAGAAAATTTAAAACTTAATTTCAAATAGAAATAGAAAAATAAAATAAAAAAAGAAAGAATTACAACAATTTAGTTGAGATATAAGTTTGATTTATTTTTTAAAATAGTTTTCAAAAATTACTTGTTTTTTTCTCGAAAATGCCGGCCAGTAAAATGGAAAAGGTATACCTGTCTTTTGCAAGGTAAATTGTATGTCCCCCCCGATCTTCAGCCCAGATCAAAAAGCAACAGTAATATATATGTTCTACTTCCCTTGGGTGGCAAGCAAGAATTTGGATGTAACTTCTCCAGGTAGTTTGGCTTGCTTGCCTTTTGAGCACCTTCCCCGTAGCTGCATCCGAATGCCGGCGCTTACTCAATTCCACAGACTACCGGGAGGGTCCCGGGCTAGGGATTCAAGCTTCACTCACCCTGCTGCCGTGTTATAATATAATCTTAAAAAAAAAACAAAAAAGCTACTGAATTTACTGCTGATTTATCAAGTTAAAAACCTGGAAAATTTTTCATTTTAGCTGAACAGCAAAGTTATCACAGTGCCCTTTAATCAGTATTGTTTTTGCCTTAGGTCAGGAGATGTTTTGGCTTTTTTCTTTTGTAAATATCAAGTTTGAATGTCATCATATTCTAGCTGAAGAGAAAAGGTTATTGATTCTGACCATGAAAAAAAAATCTATCCTGATATTTTACTCTTTAAAGCTTTTTTATTTATTTTGTGGAGAGCAAAAACATAAATTTACTGTTCTAATCTACAATAAATCACGTATTTTTCATGGGGAATAGTTTGTGTTAATGGTCTAATCAAGCAGTTATTATAAGGATCATGATTGTAAATTAAATATGGAAACATTAATTCCTCCTCCATACATCCTTCACAGCATGACTTCTACTTCTTTTTGCACGCTCATTGCTTGAGAGGAATAGCAAACATTTGAGGAATGCCATATTTATTTGTTGTTAAATAAATGGTGAAATTAATCAAAATGTGGGACACAATATGGGTTAATAGAACTTCAATACGAAGACAACGTTGTTCAAATCAAACAGACAATTGAATTTCATCTTTGTTTCAACGTTTGGAATAAGTTATATAATAAGGTTTCTTAATGAGGTCGTAATATTACAAAAGAGAATCACTTCCAGGAAAAGTCTACCGTCATGACAAACCAAAAGGGTAAAAGGTTTTAATTCTGAAGTGAAAAAAAAACTCTATCACCACCATAAGTTTTAGCTATGGTAACGATCACTGGTCTCAGAAATTCATTCTGAAAAAAAAAATAAAAAAAAAAGCCATCAGCAAAATACTTTACTCAATGCAACTTTTTCTTGCCTTGTAAATCTTATATCATCATGCCACTCGTAAATAGTTCCCTTGGAATCAGCTGTTAGCAGGGGTAATGTTTTACAGTCCAGCAGAGATGATAAATAAATGTGGGCAGTGGCATAACCGGGGCCTATACTGTCAAATCTGGCAGTGACTTAATTGAAAACATTTTGCTTCCAGAAAACTTCACCCTCTTCACTTTTGTGGAAATAATTTGTCCCGCCAAAGAATTGTTTATACTTTATATGGATGCTGCTCCAAGGCAGAGTTTGTACAAGAGCCTTTCTAGTGTAGCGTCATTTACTACATCCCAGCCAAGCAATCAATAGGTCCCTTTTGTGAACATGAAACAGTGCATGCTACTCAACTTTTCCTGTACTGCTACACACACGGAGATTGTGGCAACAATTTCTCAGTTGGTCTGGCATCTCTGGGTGCATGCCGAACACAATAGATCAAGTAATCTGGCAATGGAGCGACATGGTCAAAGGCAAGTTCCAGTGAAGTGCATTCACAATGCTATCTTATGGAACTTTATGGGTTATTGGACTGCAAAAAAACAAGCTGGTGTTCGAGGATTAGAAGCCTGATTGGAATAAAGAGTTTCAACTCATTCTCCATCGTCTTGCAATTTAGTTAAAGGCCTGGAACAATAATTTTTCATATACAGGGAATGATTTTATAAAAGGTCATGAAGGCCTTCTATCATGATCTAATAAGTGTTCTTGTTTAAAAGAGCTTGTTAGTCCTCATCTCCTTTGTAACTTTCTTTAAGTTCTTGACTTCCAGTTTACCATAACCTTAATGATTTACTGGTTTAATCAATAAATATCTCGATTATTATCGCGCGCGCGCACATACAAACACAATACCTTTTCCAACGTAGCCTTGTATAGGAAGCGAGAAATCATTTAGGCTATGGACAACACATTTCCTAGTTCTCTTCTTTTGAATGAGCTGAAATAAGATCAGAAAATGCATTATGGAAATGATTTCTTGACTCCTTATGCATTAATATATCACCATAGCGAGAGTAAATAAATTTTGGAAAGCATAATACATGAAAATATGACATACATAACAATGTTAGAAATTAAAGAGAATGTCATATAGCATGGGTAAATATATTAAATGGACTTGATATGAAGAATTATGTTTCACAGATACCCAGATCAGAGTTGCAATCATTCCAGCAGGAATGAGATTCAAGAAATAGATCAGCATCCAGTACACCTAACTAATTTCATTTCCTAAAAAAACACGCAAATGCTGGATTCTATGTTTCTCGGTCTTGGCTATATATTTGAAATTCTATTAGGATATTTGAACTCTTCATCTAGAAATATAATGACCTTCATCTGAATAGACATAGTAGGATATGAGGATATTTCCCATAAAGCTTCGGGAGACCCAAGAAAAAAAATGCTTGCTTTGACGAGTAACTCTGGATATCCATCCTTTGACAAACCATGCAAAAAGATCTTTCTTGGTCCCAGTGCATCTTCAACTTCGGGATCTGGTATAGATCCGTTTGGAACAGGTGAAGCCCTCCATTTCTGCCACTCTATAAACATCTCTTCTGCCTTTGCTGGGTCCATTGATCATGCAATCAAGAACCTCATCAGTGTTGGGTCCCCATACTTTTGCAAACGCAAACCCAAAAAATCAAGAACTTAAAGAATTGAACTTCAACTAAAACAAAATAAATTATCTAGCAACACGCATACAATGGCATTACACGGCTATATACGAGTATTAGACTTGGTGCATTACGCGAAAGATATGTACCTCAGTGGAAGAAACAAGCTTCTAAACGATTTCCTCAGCTGGGTCAGTGCAACTTCTTGTAGGGTTTTGTTCATTAGGGACAGCCTGTCTGCTTCGGCTTCAAATTGAAATCAGGGAGAAGAGAAAGGGCATGGAGTCAGCGGGTGAAGGGTTCAAACTTCAAAGCTTTAGAATTTGCATTTGCCACATAGGGAGGGAGAGCAAAGAGCTACTGAAGGAGAGAGTTCACGTAAGCAACATTCGCTCCTCATAGACGAGATTTGGATGGGACGTGTTGGAGTGGACAACTCTGCTGCCCATTTGGTTAACGAGCTTGGAATTTCGGAAGTCTCTGAATTTTTTAGTTTTTTTTCCCGAAGTAATTACTAGTAAAAATATTTACACAAATATATCACAAGTAATTTGGGGGGGAAAGCAACTGGCATTTATAAACGACAAGATTAGTTATCAAATCAACTGAGCATGGAACTGGTGTACCAAAATGACCACGTAGGCAATGAAATCGGAAAGAACCTTGTGGAAGCTGGCTGCCCTTTTAGAGATTTGGTAGAACCAACTGCAGCTAGTCATAACATGCTTATATTTTTTATGATTTTTTTTTTATTTAAAATTAACTTGTTTATTTTTTGGATAGTTTTAGTATGTTAATATCAATAAATTTTTATTTGAAATTAACCTGATTATGTTTTTGGATAGTTTTAGTATGTTACAACCGAGCAACTCAGACAAGTGATGGAAGGTTGAATCTTATTTTCATACAGGCAATTCTATCACTTCGTGCATCTACAACTTCAATACATGAGAAATTTGCCAACTCCATAGATACCGAGGCGGCTCCACAATACGCTACCCGTGGAAAGAAAGTGACTTCAGCTTGAATCGGGTGATACGAAATAAATCTGCACTGCCCATGGAAATTAAAATTTGAATCCCTTTCTGAACATTTGATGATATGAAACAAATCCATCATACCAGTGGAGCATCAAATACAAACCTGAAATTAATTGGGATTAGATTAGATAACCAACCAATAAATGATCACTCATGCAGTCCTCTGAAAATTCAGATCATATCATTTTCTTAAGAAACGGTAGAAGGAAAATAGAGACCCGGTAACAGCAATAGAAAAAAAAAATTATCTACAAATGCTATGCTAGAAAAGTCTCTGCACACAGATAAGGTGGCTCTCATGGAAATGAAATTAACTAGCACTGTCGCATCAAGTTTGTTACTGCTTGAGGTGTAATAGCCTAAACAAAATGAAAACAAGAAAAGAATTTGAGTAACCAGATTACAGAGGTAAAAAGTCAAGACATGAGTGTTCCCAGCTTGTATTACTATCTCGAATAATTTAGCGAGGTCTGTTAAATGATGGAAAGAGAAAAGAGTAACATCACAAAATGTTTGCGAAATAAATTAAAATTTAGTTCTGCAGGCAAAACAGTTGGTCAAGTGAGATAGCTAGCTCAGCAGAAGAGACCGCACCATGGTCCTAAACACATGCAAAAACTATGAAAGTAGCCAAATTGTACATTTAGATTAGATTATATATGTAAAATCCCCAATCCAAGTAAGACTGTTATCTGCAACACCAAGCAGCCAAGTTTACCTATTCTGTGAAAACACTCATGAGATCACTTGGTGATGGGGGCAATTGTTGTAATATTGGAATGCCCACTCTGGCATTATCCACAAATTCAATGCTTGGTTCCTGCTTCACTTTATTACCACTGATATCCATATAGATTTTTTCATGGTCTAAGTTGCTTATCGGTGATTCAAATTCATCCACAGCCAACCGGCTTGGGATGATTGCACATTTACCAACAAATCCAAGATTCCTAAGAGGTCTTTGATCAAGCGCTTCACTTGACTTGGCACTATAAGAACCCTGGAAGGTGGAAATATCAGGAACAAGTAGTGGTAATTGTCTTCCAATTGCCATGGTTGAGCTTCGATCTTGCTGAGATGTCTTGTCAGGATTTACAGAGCATGTTGACAAGGGAGATATGGAAACTGGGCCTGAATACCCACTTACACCTGTGGTTTTGAGATCCCTTTTCGATATTTGTCCAATATTCAATGAGGAATTATTTATTTGAGGTGACAGAAGACTGTAATCAAACATGACACTCCTGTTATAGCTGCAATCATGATTGACTGAAGCAGGAATATTTCCTGCCTGAAAAGTGGCTGATGACTGGGAAGGGACCACAAGGCAAGATGGCTGTACATTAATTGAACGGCTGGGCTCTGGTAATGGTGACTGCTGCTGTGATTGTTGTTGTTGTTTCTGCTGCTGCAGGATGTCCATCAACATGTTGCTATTTTGATCGTTCATCGCTCCGAGATTGCTACTGGGTCCTACTGTACCAACACTATTAGAGGGCCAGGCTCCAAATCCTGAAGCAACATCCTCAAAAGAGATCACATTTCGTGGAAAATGCTTGGAGATGTTGGATTGACATTTTACTAATGGCTGACCAAATGCCACACTATTTTCAACAGGAATACATTTCGGACCTTGCATAGATGCTTGTAAAAGAGCTGGTTGGTCCACAGTTGTAACCAGGCTGCCTGTAGGACGACCAAAAAGTTCAGCATGCAGTGCTGCTAATGTTTGTGGAGGAATCTGGCCAGAGGCATCCAAAGTTTGGACGTCAAATCTTCCAAATGGATTAACTTTTACATTTGAGTCCATCAGTCCACAGAAGGTGTTAGAAATCCCACCTTGTTGAGCAACACCACTTAATCTCTTCAAATAGAGTCTAAACTTCTGAAAATTGATGCCACAGGTCAAACTACAGAGTATTAAACACTATGAAGGACAACAATAAATCAGAGTTATTGAAATATAACTCCATACTGTTTCTATGTGAAAACATGGTCTCCGATTTAACATTTAAAAATTTAATAGTTTGATTTTCATTAGAGTATCCTAGTACAAAATGCAGGTGGAGGGAATGAGAATCAAACCATAACGATCCTCAGTAGAAAATCTCAAAAACAAATTCCAAATACATAAGAAGAGGAGAAATAACCAAACTATGTTAGGAATTATGAAGTTCACTATAAATTGAGGAGTGAATTAGTAATGTATTTGGTGACTCAAACCGTGATCCATCCCCCCTAAAAATATAGTATGACATGAAAAAATGAAGCAAACAATTAAAAACAATGCTCTGTGTTCTATTACTTTTCTCAGGTATGATCAACTATACTTTCACTTCTCAAGTCAGGTTCTAGTATCTATTGCCACATACTATATTCTTCTCAAAAGAAAAATACCTACATTTATAGTACTTTCTTCACATAGAAAAATATAAACAAAAGGACTATAAGAAGACATGCAATTTTATCCTACTCATGGCATGATAGATCTAACTGAGTCATTTAGACTGCACTATTCCTCCCAGAGCAAATGAAACTCATGGCATCAAATGCCCCTTTGGTAGTCCTGTCATATGATGAGTGTTATAGCAAAGAATGTAGTGGCGACAGAAGAAGACAAATATAACTAGACATCCTTAAGAGTTTAGAGCGCCAAGGATGTAAGGCTAATAACAGGAAATGCTTGCATGAGAACAACCCAGAGGGGCAGCCTTGAAACAAAAATTAAAAAGGAAAAAACACAAGGAATAATGAAAGTTTGAGGTGTAGGAAGAAGCCAGACCTGCAAATGACTTGCAACATTTTCTCTGGTTAAACCAGGCACGTTCATCAACTCGAGGATTCTCTTAGGCACAGCCTCTGAAATGGTAGCCAAAAATTTGCGTTGAGCAAAAGATACAGTGACCCCTCAAACTTAGCTTCTGAAATGACATTAAAACATTTACAAGCATCATCCCAAAGCATAATATACATCTAATGGCCATTGCAGATAATACAAGAAATTTGTGCCCTTCTAGCTCAAGATTGTGTTGCTACAGTCCATTGTGTGTATCTTGAGGCCAGTTTTATAGCTGAATGGTTGGCAAATTATGCTTTTTAGTTATGGTTGGGTCTTTCAACTGTCATTTCCCCTCTAAGTCGGTGTCTTAGCTTTGTTATTGGTGGATTCAAGTAAGACTGTCTTCCCTTGATTGTGTCCTAGATAGTATTGCTATGTATCTTTCTTTTACTAGTGTGTGTGTGTGCGCGTGCATCAAATTTATTTCCTTAAATAGAAAACATGAACAATTAAAAAGAGAGGATCATTAAAGATCGTACTATCAATTCCAAGCTGGTTTACAGCACTAACAAATTGCTGGTGGAGCTCCACTGACCACACAACACGCGGTTTCTTGGATGCAGATGGGTCATCATTTTCCAGTTCATTATCGTCTTCTTCTTTAGCAATGTTCCTCTTTTTTTGGCCTTTCAAAACCCCTTCTTCTCCTTCATTAACAGAAGATGCATTTTCAATATCATCATTCCCTTGTTTATAGCAATCATTATCCTCAAAGCTTCCAGAATGTTCTTGTTCTTTGTTTTCATTCCACTTTTTCCTAATAACATGTTGCCATATATTTTTGAGCTCTTCTTCACGGATAGGTTTAATCAGATAATCACATGCCCCATGTCTGATTCCTCTCATTACAGCACTTGTTCTCCCATCAGCAGACATCACTGCAGCCAAGATTATTATGTCAACAATTTGATACACAACTTAGGAATCCTTATGGGAAAAAAACACAAAAAAACCCGCTCACTAATAACTGGAAGGTCCATTTCCAGCCCGACAAGTTCAAGAAGTTTAAATCCATCCATGTCAGGCATGTGAACATCACTTAGTACCACATCAAAACAGCCTTTCCCTTCTCTCAGAAGTTTCAAAGCAGCTGTGGCCTGGGTGCAAGTGGTAACTGCAACCAAATGAACAAAATTAAAATATTTCTGATAAGTAAAGCAGGATAAGTTTTTCTAAATCATCTAGGAGAATGAAGTAAACTTCTATCTTTTACATGAACAGGAATTCTAGTTGCAGTCATTTAAAGAGCCTAGTAATCCTCACTCTTCATAATAGCACACATGGCGAGTAACCAGGAAATAAAACAACAGAAACTACTTTTTCTGTTAATTACTTCATATCCTGAGAAGAAAAGACTCATCTTCCACCCCCTCTATATCTCCCTCTCTGCAAAAGCCTCTCTCTCTATTGGTTGTATCAGTCACGTCTAAAAAACAGAATCTAGTTGTCAAATTGCATTTCATTTCTAAATTTTAGTTCTCCATTCTGCAAGAACTTCTAAGAAACCTTTTAATTAAAGTGTTTTCCAGCTCTTATTCTTGTGTTTACTTGAAAATCCATATGGTAGTGGTTGTTAAACATGTTAATAAGAATCAACTTTTTTGCCATTAAGTATCCCTACTCGTGGAGCAACAGTTAGATCCCATGCTCAGTTGCTTTCACAGATCGACCTTTGTGCTGTGTTACTTGGACAAAGCACGTTTCTCTGAGGAGCATTCATTGAGATTTATTAATAACTTTAAGAGAATTATGGCAAATGAGTAATGGGGACTGTAAGAAAAGGTAGCGCCAGAGTACAATCTCATGGTCCCAAGTTTGCATTTATGCAAAAAAGGTGGATAGGATAGTTTGTGTGGAGGTCAGAGTCCATGATTATGGTTCAAATATGCCTCCAACAACTCAGTCGGTGATCTTTATTTCCAGGATTCGTTGGCTATGACCTAGCAATTGCTGATGAGTTCTAATCTTCCTTTTATATTACTTCTGATTGGGGATGAGACATTAATGCTGGGTCTTGTTTCAAGCATGCGCAAGGAGGTTTATGTTATATGAGTTCAATCACATGCCCAGATCAGTTTGGGATTGCAGAGACTGTGCAGCGGGATCAGACTTAGGTTTTGAGCGTTTACACCAGTGTTTTTCAAATTTTAATGGATTGTGATTAATTGGAAAAGAAAAACTACAACTGCATTTTGAGCAGAAATCAGTAGAACATTTCATTGCGATTGACGGATCAATAAACAACATGGATTGATGTGGGCGTCATTTTTTACTGGTTCAATGAAGGTGATTTTGGGTTACCTCTGTTTTCAATTTGTTTTTTTAATTTCCACTTACGACTGAATCATTTGACCAGAAGGTGCCCTGTCATTTTATCTCAATAACTAACCAGCTTCCATCCAAATTTAACTCACACTCTCACCAGACATTAACATGCATAAAAAAGTAGCCCCAGAGAAACCCCCCAACGCCCATCTCTGCTCGAATTGAGGAATAAAAAAAGAAAATAGGTGAACTAACCATGATAACGGCAGCGGCAAAGCATTTTCTCTAGTAATCTCAAGCAAGTGATGTCATCATCCACTACCAGAACCCGTAAACCAGCCGGGAACTGATCAGACACAGTTATATCTGCACCTGGATCTTTACAAGATCCGTAACTGCTCGCGCTCGTGCTCAAGCTCGACGCCACTCGCTGCAAAGCAGCCATTACAATGCCAGCCGGAAACTGAGCTAATCACTAACACACAACTAATCACGCTCTCTACTTCTAAATTCTAAAGCTAAGAAGCTTAAAATAAGCATGTCCGGTGGCGAAGTCGTATGATTGGAGTGGGTTTTGAGGAAGTTAGATCTACTAACGGAAACCCTAGGATTTTGAAGGAAAAGAGAAATTGTGGGAAGTTAGAGAGTACTTAGGGTTCAGATCGGGAAATAAGGAGAAGATTTTGGATAAATTTGAGAGATATTTGGTTGATTCAATTCAAAAAGACGTTGAATTTCTTCCCGTTGAATTATTTCGAGTGTAGTGAAGGGAAAACAGGGGGAGGGCGGGGGGGACAGTTGGATAATGCGTCAGAGCAATTACAGAGGCCCTTATTTGTAATTATAGAATTTATTAGCAATACGCTATGATGCGCTTAAAAAAAAAAACAATTATTTAAACTTTTTATTTTTTCTTATAAATTATAAAATTTAATTTTCTTCGAAATAAAACCCAAAAATAACTAATTATATATTATCAGTTACTCTTTAACACTATAAAATTTCTGGATTTTGAAGGGCTGACAAATATTAACTAAACAATAAACGTTGTTGATGTTTTACTGTAGATTTAGGTACTGTAGCATGTGAGTGTATTAATTGTGGATTGTAATAGTATTTTTTTGGGTCGGTTCGGTTCTCGGTTCACTCGGTTTGGTTGGTTACCCAGCTTTCTGATTTTTTATCATTTTTACCCAGTAAAATCACGCTTTTAGCCCTCGAAAAAGACAAAAAAAAGGCTTCCGGGTAGAAGGGGTCAGAGGTAATTGCACCCATTCGGACCGGTCCGGTCCGCCTACCTTTTCAAGTGCAGGAGAGTCCCCCGATTTTTATTAGTTTTCATTTCAATCCCTGAACTGTTAATTTTATTTATCTTCCTCATTTTTGTTATATAAGTTTTGATTTAGTGCGATTGGGTCCTTCGATTGCAATTAATTGAATGTGCAATGTTCACTTTGATCCTCCTTCTTTTAATTTTCGGATGTAGTTTAAAACACTTAATGCAATTCGATACAGAAGTTTTATTTTGTTTTATTTTGTTTTATTTTGTCCTTTGATTGAAATAGATAATATATTTAATTTTCATTTCAACCCTTAAACTTTTAATTTTCTATTTAATCCTTTGATATTTTATTTTTAAATCACTTTTAAATTTTTAATATAACTTTATTTTTATATATTTCTAGAATATTCTTTATTTTATGATGAAAAAAAAATCAG
This sequence comes from Salix dunnii, assembly GCA_015731905.1. Classification (NCBI taxonomy): domain Eukaryota; kingdom Viridiplantae; phylum Streptophyta; class Magnoliopsida; order Malpighiales; family Salicaceae; genus Salix; species Salix dunnii. Next base: position 5,071,768 of record CM027668.1, on the reverse strand, counting down.
TCTTGAATTTTATTTTTAATTATAATTTGAGAATTGATATTTAGTTTTTTCATTTGTTCCTTAATTTTTAAAAAATACTTTTTTATCAAATAATTTTTATTTTATTTTTTATTTGATCTTTTATTAAAGTTTTAAGATTTTTTACTCTTTTATTTTTTTATCCATTATTAACATAATAATAATGATGATGATGTTAATAGTAATAAAAATAAAAATAATAATTTAATTATTTTTTTCATTTCCTCTTTTGTTAATATTTTTAGGGTTTTTTCCTTTTTTATTGTTGTGACAGTAATAATAATGATAATTTTTTTTTATTTTTTTATTTGATCTTTTGTTAAAGTTTTTAGGATTTTTTTAGTCTTTCATTTTTTTTTCTTTCATTATTAACACAAATATAATAATAATAATAATAATAATAATAATAATAATAATAATAATAATAATAATAATTTAATTGTTTTTTGATCTTACTCTTTTTTTAATGTTTTTTAGGTTTTTTTTTCTCTCTGAATAATTTGATAATTTTTATTGTTGTTGCAGTAATAATAATGATACTTTTTATTTTTCTTTTATGTTTTTTGTTTAATCTTTTGTTAAAGTTTTAGGATTTTTTTAGTCTAAATTTCTATTATTAGCCCATAATAATATAATAATAATAATAATAATAATAATAATAATAATAATTGTTTTTCTTGCTTACTCTTCCATTAATCTTTTTTATAGTTTTGACAATAATGTTAATAATAATTTTAATTGCTATAACAATGATAACGTGAGAATTGATTTTCATTGTATTTTTTCAGGTTTTTTATCAGTATATAATTATCTATTTATATTTGTTATTTGTTTATTGGATTTTTTTATTTTGTGTTAATTCATTTAGTTTTTTTAAAAAAATACTTTGATAATGTTTATTCTTTACGTTTATATGCATCTATGCTTTTAATTTTATTTTTTGTTGGAGTTTTATTTTTAATTGGTTCGTCGGTGGTAGTCATTTTTTAATTTATTCACTGTTTTTTATTTTTATTTGTTATTTAGATTATATAATTTTTATTTTACTATTTACGCAATGATAATGATAATTTTTGTCATTGTTTTTTTATTTTTTGAAATATTAATAGATTTTATTTATTTTAATTGTTTTGATAATAATATTGATAATAATTTTAATTGTTATAGCAATGAAAAAAATAACGGGATAAATTTTCAATTTATGTTTTTGAATTTTTTATTTGATTATTACAACTATTTTCACCATTTATATTTTGTTTGGTTTAAATTAGATTATAAAATAATCTTAATGCAATAAATTTAATAATTCAAATATCTGAATGCTTTCTTGATGATGATAATAAATTAATTGGTTATTTCATAAAACATGAAAATAAATAAATTTATAATTATTTAAAATTTATATTTTAGGAAAAAATAGTCAAATAAATTTATCATTTTGACTAAATTTACAATTCGCATCATGGATCATCCTCACCAATTTTTTTCTTCAATATTAGCTACATTTTCAATTGATTCACATCAATTTTTTCTTTCATTTCATTTAATAGCTTATGATGTTTATTTGAATAATTGAATTAGCAGGGAGATTAAATGTCTCATTTTGAAGAAGGTTTTGACTTCATGTTGATATGCCTTTTTTTGCAATACTTCGCAAGTTATATAGTTATATTCTAAAAGATGTAATCTATGCTTGCAATAAATTCTATTTAAAAATTTATACATTTTATGGCGTAATCTATAATTTTTATTTTATGATATCATATTAATTTATTATCATAAATTTAATCATTAAAAGACAATCCTAAAAAATATTAGAGATAACGGGTCAAACTTGTTCCTCTGGTAATGAGATGAAAGTAATTTAATTAAAAAAACTATAAAATCTATTTTTCAAGTCAAAAGATAAAAAATTAAGTGAAAAGAAAAAACAACTTAAACTTGCATTAACTGTTAATATTTATAACTTGAGACACTAAATAAGAAGCACTCTATATGAAAGAATCATAAAATGTAATTTTCAACAAATCAAATATATAGTGAAATTGAAGTCACTTTAAACAAACATCCAAACACAAAAAAAAATATTAAAATAATTAGAACCAAATTTGAACTAAAAAATAAATAAGAGGATAACTTGGAATTTTGAATTGAAAATAGAAATAAAATTTACTAGAAAGACCAAAATCAAAAAAAAATAAAATCAAAAGAACATAGACTATATTTTAAGAAAATAACAAGTCATTATTATATGATGAAAAGAAAAATATAAAGGTCATTGACAAAAAAAAATTGTATTATAAACGAAAACATGCATCACCTTACATAAAAAAAAGACACTTTGATGTATTTACAGGTGGTTCTAATTATATTACACAAGTGGTCATATAGATGTCAAAAGATGTTGCTCAAGTCACTAAAAAGCTTTGAGCATTTCTTACTTAGTGTTGGTGTTACATGTGCCAAACAAATTTAGTTTTAAGTTTATATATATATATATATATATATATATATATATATATATATATAGATAGATAGATAGATAGATAATTCTTTTAGTTAACTTAGTGATAGCTAAAAAAACATGATGAAAATAATGTTATTACTAATAGCCAATTGATTTATTTTTTAGAAAAGTAAATTTGTCACTACACTACTCAAATGAATAGTAAATCCTTTTTATGGTGAATAGACTTTTTCACCCTCCCATTAGGTTTCTTTTTACTAGGTTAGAGAATCAAATTATGATGATACTTGATTAAAATAGCAATGTTATGAAAATATTCAATTTATGTGGAACTATTTTAAATTAGCATACCCAATCCAATATGTCAATCCTAAAATATTTTGACCACACTCATTTCTTACCTCTAGTTTGAAATTAAATCATAGAAAAGTGTTTTTGATATAGCCTAATCGACTTTACAAATCTAAAAATAACTTAGATTAGTAGTAGAAAAATAGTTTGGATTTAAAAAAAAAAAACCAAGATTTTTTTTTTTTAATATCGAGACGACAACTTATTGTATTGACCTATATTTTATAGGTTAACCTTTCAAGTCCATGATTCGGGTGACAAACTTCATTAGGTTTAAGTATTGTATTTTTTTAAAATATCTTTTCACTTAATTATCTCTGTCGGATCTTGCCAACGAAAAAACATTATGGAGGATTCTCTATTGTAAAAATTATTTTAAAAGTTCATATTCTATATTGGAAAACATATTATATTTTATGTTCATAGAATTGCATGAATTGTGCTAAGCAACCAAGACTCAGGATCATGATTTAACGTTGAGCTGTCCATATGTCGGTTGACACAATTTTGCACCAGCTACTCTAGAAAACTTTGATGGCCTGTGCCATGTGAGGTTCTTCAGTTGGATCACATCTTTCTGTATCACTGCATACTTCCCCTCTGCTTTGTGTCCATACTTGTAAGTTTGAAGACCTTAACTTGTCTTGATGTTATGCTCTGCTTTTAGTAGTTGCAATCATATATTACATGCATCTGATGACTTGTATTGGAAATTTGACGCAGGACGTGATCGGTTGTTGGCTGGTTTTGCTTTATATGCTTTCCTCTTTTCTTTTTCTGTGTATTTTTCCTATTGCGTGAGAATGCTGGTGGTTCGATGGGAAGATTCTTTTAAATGATGAGCCCCTGTACGATTTGCAGCAAAAGTGCTGATTCAAGTAAAAAAAAAAAATAGAGTATGCATTATGATATCGCAAATTGCACCCTGAAAACAGTGTATGCTGATCATCTATGCCGCTGTTTAGGTATGACAAGTTGCTTTCCAAGCTCTATGCAAACTGCAGTTGCATCCCTAAAGATGTAATCAGGATTAATATTATTTCATTTCACATAATCCAAGATAGATTACTAGCATCCCTGGTTTGTAGACAAATTCATTGTATCTATCGGCAATAAATAACACCCCTTCTGGAGTAGAGTGAAGTAACCATATACCGAAAACATATAGCATTTGAGATTAAGAAGTTTATTTTTTCTATGATTTTAAGTTTGAATTATATAGTTGTTAATATAATAATTACTGAAAATTTACATAATTTTTAATTTGAAGACTCATACAACTAGTTGAGATGTCCAAAAACTAGTCCGGATACTGAAATTAATAAAAAAAAAAAATACTCACGTACCGAGATATATACATCGCCTATGGAAAGAGGCTAGCTCTATTGAGCATTGTACATAAATATCATGATTGATAACATTACAGCCCCTCCGAAGTTGAACGGAAGATCATTCAATTTTAGTACAACAAAGCTCCATGGAACCCTGCAATCCAAATATAAAGAATTGAATGACACATTAATATAACGGGTTTCTCAAATTCACAATATTGTTGAGATGATAAGCTTGGTTTTTCTCTAACATATCTTCTTATAATATACCTATTTCGGGCATTCTCTGCTTTATCAAAAACAGAAAAAGGCAAAAGATATGTCGTACGTGGGTTTGAAGCTAAAGGAGGTGGGAAGTATTTTATCTTTCATTAGCTTGATTTAGCTTCAAATCAGAACCAGAAATATATCAAAAAGGAAAACAGGAGGTGTTATCAATGACGCAAAAATTAAGAATCACAACCGGGATCTTGCATCTTATTAATCTAAGGACGGCATAAATCATACAAAAATCTCAGCAATCAGCTGCTTAGAACTAAAGCCTGTTTGGAACCACTAATTTGGTCGTGGCCACGATAAAAGTTAATATCATAACCTTGTTCTATGTTATTCTCAGTTGTAATAATTTGTAGTTTTCTAAAAACCATGCCCACAGCTAAAAACAATAGCTTCACCAAATGGGCATATGAACATACTCTTCCGACCTGTATTATGAATGGTTAAAGGGATATCGACGCAGAAAAAGAGAACCTTTTCATGCTTTAAAGTTGCCTCCGCAGAATGTTCTTCGGATCCTATTTGCCTTTCTTTATTGCAGTTGCTACCCTTTGTATTTTGTATATTTTGTTGACTAACTGAAAGTATGCGTACATCCAAGACTTCATGAAGTGAAAATTGCTACATACCCCCAGTCCAGCCACACCCCATTATCAAACCATGAGAGAGAACCACCATGCTTCCGGCTGATCATTAATCTTGTCCTCAATTCGTTCATGACCTTCAGAGGATGTTTCATCTTCTGGGCAACTCTTTATCGGAGGTCCATGAAGTCCATCGTTGCCAATCTAGATGGATTTAACATCTAAAGTTTAAAGTAGGTTTCCTAATGGAATATGACCTGAAAGGTTAAATGACAAGTTCAAGCAACTGTAATAGTTCAGAGTAGAAATGCTTGGAGGAATTGTACCAGATAGCTTGTTTCTAGACAAATCGAGAGATTTCATCCTATTCAAAATGCCCAGTATTTAAAGGGATTACTCCCTGCAACTTGTTTCCTGACAAATTCATATTCCATATCCCTGCAAGACTCGTCAACTCTTTTAAAAAATTTCAAAATAGATTTTTGCTGGAAATGTCGACGGAAAATAGAAATTCAAGTTTCTTGGTATATTCAAGCTCCCTCCCTTTAAACGTAATCAAAGCATTCTCGTCATACTCTCCTGCATAGAGCCAATGTTCGCATTCCCTGGCCTCTTCAATCATAGTAGGAACGTTGTTGTAACAACAAGGAAGAGTTCCAACAATCCTATTTCGCTCCAAGTTCAGCACACGAAGTTGAGAAAGGTGGCAAAACACTAGAGGAATCTCGCCATCAAACTCGTTAGAATGAATGCTTAGTATTTCCAGAGAAAACTTTTCACCTATCCAGGAACGATAGAGCCAGTAAATGCATTCTCAGCCAGATCGAGGGTTTGCAAGATGAACGGGAACCTTTGCTAGGAAACCCGTAGAGGAAATGTTTAGATATTTCAATTTTATCAAGGGACATATAAATCCTGGAATTGTGGAGCTCGAAGAGAAATCGTTCGTGCTCAGGTCTAGATATTCCAAATGCTAGGTCTCACTTGCAAGTTTAAATTTTTAGGTAAGTTGATTCTTTAATATGGTATCAGAGCCTTGTTGACTCAGCGGTCACGAGTTTGAATCTCATCACCCATTCTATTTTATAAAAATCAAGCACAAGGTAATGTGGATCTGTGCAAGTTTCAAGCCCAAAAAACTTTCACATAAGAAGGTGTGTTAGAGAATAATATAAATCATATTATAGGGCTTCATTTACAATCTTAAACTTGTAGGCGAGTTGATTCCTTAACACTTAGCTGATCTAGCTAAAACTAATTTTGAAGATCAAGCTTGATAACAACACAGCTAGTCCTGCTGCAAACCACTTCTTTCCAGGGACGGCGGTCTTCTCCTATCCTTGACAACAGCCAGCCTGAATGATCAATAAGACAATCCCAGAACTTCACAAGTGCCTTGTGTTCATTTGGAATGCATCTTACATTTGCAAATTTGCTGTCAGTCGCAACAATACTCAAATTTCCGAACGAAGATCAGCATAAGAAAACAGGGCATTAATAGTGGTTGTTCCCATTGTAACACTTTGCTAGTTGTTCACTGCTACACCGTCACTGGCCCGATATGATCCATAATTCAGGAAGAAAATCCCATGATTTTAAATAGTCCAAGGCAATCCGTTCATAATGCCACCCAGACCCCTTTTGGCTCCAAGTCCCCCCTGCGTTTTAAATTTATGGTGTCTTTGCCTAAAATTTCCTTTTAAATTTTTTAAGGAATATTAATCACTACAGAAAATGTGTTTGCTAGCTAAGGAATTGAAAGTTATACATATTTTTAAAATCTTGAACTTTCTTGGCCAAACCAGAAACACATTTTCTACAGTTTAAAGTTCTAGAAGCTTATGGGGGGGAAACCTCTTTTACTCAGCCCTCTTTATCATCTTCTATACAATTAATCGATTTTAGTAAATAATTTCAGTTGGTAAAAACTTTGGAATTTTTTATACTTTATCAAAAAAAATTCCAATTTAATAAGATATTTTTAACTACCTAGAAAATAGAAAAAAACCCGGTTGCCAAATAAAAAGAAACTGCGAAACCTGTTAACTTTGCAATTGTCGATAATTAAAGCTACAAAGCTTTACATGTTCATTGATCCCATGTCAAAAAAATATCTATAAAGGTTTCTTTGTTTGAAGTTGGTAAGTTTTGCTTTTTCATTGGTGTCTATGATTTTAGATACATTGAGAAATGTTGGGCAGAAAAAGAACACGATTGATTAATTCTAGACTTTAGGAGAAAAATTGGAAATTGGATAAATGCCTAAAGGATTGGCGAGTCAAATCTCGTACTGAATATGAATATCATACTGGAGCAAATTGCAAATCCAACCATAATAAAACTCTAATCATACTGTTGTACAGTGTACAATCTTTGCATTATTTGCAAGTACAAAAAGAATATGGAATCAGTTTAACCATCAATATATTAATCTAGCCTGGAATATGCGCGAGTAGCGTTTCATTGTTGTCAAACACAAATGTAGTACAATGAGCTTGTAGAAAATCTAGGCTGCTATGTTTCTGGGAAAAAAAACGAAAGCCGTGGCGTATGCCAGAATACCTATCATTTCCATGCAACTGAATCAATCTCGTCCCTAGCTGACTTGTACAGCTCAAGCCTTTTAGCAATGGTGGTTCTCCTCTCCATAAGTTGCGGATCCTCATCCAACATTGCACCAAGTCGCTCCTTCTGCGTGAAATCCAAGACAATGCTGTCACTTGTAGAATTGATTACTCTCTAAACATAAAACAAGGACATGGCAACCCAGAGCTCCATATGCCTCGATACAATGACTGACAAGGTTTGCAAATTTTAAATATTAAAGAGCTAAACTAATGAGCTTGTAGCTTAGTGGTACTTTTGCAAAAAACAAATGGGATGGGGTATTAAGTTCGTGGCTTAACTAACTTTTACGGCTTCTTTTCTTTTTCGTATCTTCTCAACAACCAAAGACAAGTTAAACAATCTACAATCCCCCACTTGAGCAAATTTTGACTTTTAGAGAAATTTGGTTCCGGTTCTCTCTATCTACACAACACAAGGGATTCCCAACAATTCTGGATAATAGAGGGTCGGGTATTCTCTCAACATACCAAATATTTTATGAAATTAACACTGTTGCATTACTTTGACTCTCATTTTAGGTATTCCGCTCGGAACATCCCTTGGAGTCTCTTTTCAGGGTAGGAGAGAGGATGAATTGTTTCACTTTGTTAGTTGTTTGGCTAACAATGGGGAGGGGAGGAGGGGAGGGGTCCATACATATAAATTTAACAGGATGAATAGTAATGTTTGCAGTGTCTCATATTTTGGCTTGTTTGTGGTGTGTTCCTATATGTGATTACGTTCTTGTGATATTTATGTATTCTTTTTAAATATAACCTTTATTTTGGCACCCTTGTTCGTAGCAAAATAGGTGTTCCTAGTTTTCTCGTGCTTGTTGATGGTTGTATCAAAAATAAAAATAGCCTAAATAAATTATATAGGTTCAAAGAAACAATTTTGCATTATTATTAAATTTCACCCATCAAGTCAACCTTAAATTCTCTCACCCTTATTACTTGCCTAGATCTAGTTTAAAATTAACTTAGTAAGAGCTACTTTAACATGACCCAATTGACTTAATATGTTCAAAAACAGCTTTGATCACTAATAAAAAATGTTGACTATAAAAAATTAATTACAGATAATATTTTTGTTAATATTGAGACTATATCATATTAAATTGGCATGGGTTTAGTAGCTTTACTCGTCAAACTTACGACCTGAATTATGAGCTCTAGTAGGTTTAGATATGATAACAAAAATAGACACTCAGAATTGAGCATCACCAAATGTTGAAATTAAAAAAAAAAAAAAAGGTTCAATTGAAGGGGTGGAAATGAAATATGCAAATAAAATATATTTGACATTGTTATTAAATCGGACATGATGAGTCAACCTTGAAACATCCTTATCTAGCTTATTTAACCCAAGTTTAAAATTAACTCACGTGAAAATTGACTCTACATGAACTGGTTGATTTGAAAAGTCCAAAAACAACTCTGATGATCAGTAAAAATATAGTTTGATTTAAAAAAAGAAACCAAGATGATACACACACACATATAACAACATATTGATTGACCCGGGTAAGTTGACTTGTGGGCAATCAATTAAGCCATTGATCAAGTAGACAGCTATGTTAACCTAGGAAGAGCAATAAAATCTAAGATTAACAGTGATAAGGTGAGATCTGAGTTAAATTCAAAGATTTTATGCGGAATGGACCAAGCTAGAAGTAGCCTAGGGTGTAAGCAGAAACACTTGGCAAAATTAGCCAGATAAAATTTAACTCATCTAACTGATTTCAGGAATCGACTATACCAGCAACTTGATCAATTTCATGTTTTCCCATTTAAACTGACAGTCCAGTCTGGCTTTCTTGCTACAAAATTTGAGGATATGGAGTCCAGCTAAGTGATTCGTTTTTCTAAAGTCGTGGCTAGGTTGCAAATTCTCTCCATTTCCTGCCCGGACAAGGCTCAAAATGCCTATACTTTGACGTCTGGTTTCGAGAAGAGCACAAATGTAGGGGTATAGGAGTGTCAATCAAGTTTAATGGGATCACCACTACCCGTCTCATTCCTTCCTTGCTTGGGTCCTGGGCAATATTGAAGTGAGAGAGGACTCCCACTTTCGCTCTCCCACAAATGTGAATAAGGATGTGAGGTCATGATCTTCTAATGAAATATTTCAATTTGCAAAATTTCTAATGCATCTTCTTTACCCACTTCCTATCCGACCGGTAGCTAACTAACCACAACTACTCATTCAAACTAATCAATGTGACCAAGGAGGTGAGGTCAAGATCACCAATGCTTCTAATGGAATATTTTAATTTGCCAAAATTTATAATGCATCTGAATTACCCACTCCCTACCCAACCAGTCTAGCTTACTAACCACAACTATTCATTCAAACTAGGGTATCCTACAAGTCCTGAATCTTTGGCTTTCCCTGGTTATTGATAGATAAACATTTAGGAAAGAAATTTGAAAAAATTTACCTCCCTCCTCCCAACTTGAGCATAGAAGTTATTCAGAAGAGATCTCTTAGCCTCTCGAACCTGGCAATAAACCACGGCTTTCGGAATAGAGTTCCTCAGTGTATCACAAACCATGCCAATATAAGCACTGACATTGGATCCTGAAATAAATTCATGATTTATCAGCAATTGTGGACCCGCATGTTTTCTGACTATTTGATTAAAAAGGAATAATCATAAAGATAGCTCTAATCCATAACACTAAACTGATTGCTAAAATGAAGATCCTTAGTGCATCATAGATTGCTAATAAAAGATGAAAAGGAGTGGAGGTGAAAACAATTAGAGAATTCATACCAATCCTCCTGAAATGATTGTCATTGAAACGATCCGCATTTGGACCTGGTTGATTTGGGTTGGTGTTTGTGTTCTTCTCTGGTTCTAGGTGAAGCTTTCGGAAAAATTCCACAGTAAGATAGCTAGACTCCATGTCAACCAGGCGTTGAACTGTTCTTCGGCTTTCATCGCGGAATCTCTCCAAAGCTTCATTGGCAGCAGTGGCAATGTCAGATTGAAGAGTTGGGAATCGCTTCAGTTCCTGCAATGTCCATAAGTTAGCATGAAATCTTTCTTTTTATATAATTGGCATCCTCAAATTCATCCATGACTGAACCTTCAAAGCTCACATACACCACATGACAACCCATTTATAGCAAGAAATTGTTGGATGGCATATAGCAATAACTCCAGAGGAGGACATGTCACTGGTTCTCAGCAGTCATCATTCAACTTCCATATTAACTAAGGCATTTCTGCCCTTAATTTGAGGACAAGGCATCCAAGCTATCTTCACGAAGTATAAAGCCAATCTTCAATACGAAACTATGGTAGCCGCTATTATGTTAAAATTCAGAAGGACAAGTCTTCCCTCAAATGCAACCCTCACATTTCAATTCGTCATGGAAATGCTTAAATTTTGGGAAGAATTGGCTTCAATGCAACATACAACATGCAACTTGCTTTTGTCAGGCTGGCAGGCAGGCAGCCATCCAAGTAAAAGCATCATTTGCTGAATTTCAACAGGGTAAAACTTGCCAAATTCACCTCTCACCTCAGTGCATTAAAAGTACCCAAAATCAGGTCTGGTCTATCAATTGAACAGAAGCCTATCAAATCAGTTTTAGAGAGGATTCATTTTCATTTCGCTTCAATTTCAGCAGAATTCCTAATAAATCTATTCCAATGTCGCATGAACATCTCATAGTGAATCAAGTAACAATGTTACACATACTTTGTAGTGTGCAAGTACATACAAAAGTTTACTTTTGTGGCTTGACGGATATTTCTCTGCAGGTCAGTCTCCGTGGGTCCCTAGATTTGGAGGTAATATTGGTTGTATTCGAAAGCAGACATATATAAGAGGTTACTTCACATTTAAAATAAAATAGCATTGCTCTTCCAAAATTCTCTTTCACTGTAGCATCAGCATCTATACTGAGATGGGCCCAAAAAACTTCTATGCCAGGGAGAAAAAACTAGAAGCATTCAAACTTAACAACATGACATCATCGAGGACTGTTAAGGAACAAAAGAAGACTATTTTGTTATGTGTACAATGAAATTATTAGGGTACTCATCTAGACAGAACAAATTTGATTTAAATGCCAAAACTTGCAAGCAAGTATAGACTGCTTACCTCCGTTGCAGCTATTGACTTACGAACAAGTTCCTTCAAAACAAAGTGCACCTAAACAGAAATATTATTTTGTTAGTAATAGAATAAGATGATGCATCCAGTGTCTGAACTACATGATCATAAAAATAAAAAAACAGTTAAATCTTTTTCAAGGCTGTTTTTTTCTGAAAAGAGAACAATGTTGATCACATTATTACAAAATCACGATAGTTTGCTATCTCCAGATTATTTCCCCTCCTCAATCCCCTGGTTATAAAAAATCAAACTAAGTCAATCAGATATACCCTATAGCATCCATCTCCAAGGGTATACATACACAGCACAGCCAGAAGATTTCTATATAAAGAAGAATAAAGCATCTATCATTCCCACGTTTTCCAGATTTTCACCTTGTATAAAAGAGAAGCTTGAAGAATGAGGCAGGCAAATTATATGGAACAAAAATTTCTCGCTGACCATGGTAGAAGGAATCTCCAACCATGTTCTGGAGAAACTTTTAAGCAAAACAATACATGGCATATGTAGTTGTACCAGAATTTCAAAATCATTAGGTCTAGCATGGGTAAGAACATTACTGCATCCACAGTAGCTTCTGCCGGTCCTTTGAAATAGCTTATGGATCCATCAATTAGTCTTCTGTATCCCTGTTCCGGAGCAATTAAATGTGGCTGATAACCATCAGCTTCTGAAACAACTTTTTGCACATTTTTCATAGAGAGATGACGATCAAAAGGCAGCTTCTTCAAAGCAGCTGGTAGTTGATGGTCAAAAACACCATATATTCGATCTCCACCAGGACGCCTAAGATAAAAAATTGTTACTCAAGTATACAGGAATTATCTGGAAAAAATAAAATTCACATGTTGACCAAATAAAAAACATCATACACCAAATTCTGATTAAAAAATAATCTGTATATTGAACTAACAATAAAATCAACAAAGAATTTGTGTAGATTTTACAATGTGGAGAATTGTCAGTAAATAGAAGCAAGAAAGGAAATTTTGACTACCCTCCATCAAGGTGTTCCTTAAATACACGGTCAAATGCACGACACAATTCTAGAATCGTGTACAACTGAGCCTGTATGGAAGGAAACATAATTGCAACAAGTTAATATTGGACGATTGAATAGTTTCATTTGCTAAGAAATCTAAAATTCTCATTGTTGTGATTTCTCACCCCTGAGTCTACTGCAATGGGCCTGCCAATGCGGTCCAACTCTGCATTAAGCTCATCAATAGTCTTGTTTATTAGAGCAATGATACTTGGTATCCTCTGTCTGATAACTGTCTCTAAATGCTAAGATGAGAAAACATGCAAAAAAAATAAACAAGGGGTACAAAAGAAGAAAATATCAGTTTAAGACAACAATCAAAACTTAAAGCTCCAAAAGGAACAACATTTTTTTTAAATCAGGGGACATAGTAAGAAGATAATATGGATAAAAAGACCTTGGACAAAAGTTTTGCAAGATACTCTGCACCCATTTTACTGGTCAAATGTCCATACTCGGGGCTTGTTTCAAAATATTCTCTCTCCTTCCGACGGGCAGCAATCATGTCCACATTCTTGTTGATGTCAGCTTGTGAACGATTAACAATTCCAACCCAGGGATGTTGTAGCCTATATGAGCGCCCTTCAAGAACCTTAATTCATCAATGTAGAGGACTATTAGATTAGAGCATTGGGGAAATGAATTTCATGGTTAGCGATAGTTAATAAAAATGAATCCATACATCCAGAGCATTGGTTCCCTTGTCCATCAGATCAAGCTTTGTCAGCACACCAAAGGTTCTTTCACCTAAATACACCAGATACAACAAACAAAAATTTCACTCTCCATCCATTAACCAATATTGAAATAAATCTTTAGAAGGTAGGAGTTACATCCTTAAAAATTCACAGCCTAAGTTGTCTTACCTGAAGGATCAACTTCTCTTGCTAGTTTAATGGCGTCTGAAGTGGCAATATCTTGATTCGCAGGAGAAATAGCCAATATAATGCAGTTGGGCTACCAAATCAGAGAATTCCAAACGCTGATAAGTAAAAGAGTATGTAATCACAAATAGATTATGCTAAAACTTCATGTAAAGTATGAGTCCTCATGACACAGCAATCAAATTAAAAAGTGATGTATAACACAGGAAGAAGTGGACCTTGAAGAAATAGTGTTTTTTTGCTAATACTTTAAAATGTCATGCCAACATCAACAGAAACAGCTTGGCAAAAGGGAGGAGTGAGGCATGCTATGATGAATACTGACAGTATTGTCACCCATGCACATTTAAAAACATTACAGAATAGCATGATCTTGCACATTAACAACCAGAACGCAAGACATTTTGCCTCATTGTCTCAAGATTTTGCAAGACCAATTTTTCTTGAAGAAACCTTCCGCCGCCACAAAAAAAAAAGAAAAAAAAATCTTATAAGCTTTGAGAATAACTCTACAGGTGGAAGAGGAATAGATGAAAGGGCATGCAGTTGGAACTAGCAATTTATTCCACAACCAACACCCTTTTAAAAGCCACAGGCCCCACCTATGTGCTTTCTTGCTCATATATTTTCAACACTAGACAACATGCCATTTTCCCACCATCTACTATATTACAAAATCCAGTCCAGGCCTCTCTTACTGCCACAAGAAGTTTCAATGTAGAAGAAGTGGTTTCCTTCTGCAAGGATCAGTGCAGATGAACTGATAAAGGTTCATTGCTGAGACAGAAAAGGCAGGGCTACGATTCAGAATATCAAAACTATTCTAACTACCTTTGAGCAAACAAGAATAAAGTAACAAAAGAAAACAGCACACATGTAAGATGGAGGTTGAACCCTAGATCGATTGCCGCTTGCTCTTGCATTGGCTTGAGCTTAATGGTTTTAAGTCTATTAGAAACCATTTGGAAATAAATCATTGCATATGGCTATAATTACTATAATTACAGAAAGAAAAATATAACTTGCTTTAACTGATTGATTTCTAACAAGAATTAAATACCATCCATTCTAGTTCAGAATAATATGGGCATTAAATTCTTAAACTCTAGAAAACACAAAGTTAGTTTAAAAGAAACCATGTCCAAATCAACATGATTCAATCCAACAGGTAGAATGTCCTAGATCACTCAAAATATCTCTGTTCTTTTCTTCTTATCCTTTATTGCCATGTGGAGATATGTGATGGGATTTCTCCCATCACTGATTTTCTTGAGATTTGATTAAATCCTTTTTTTGTATTATCTATTCTCTAAAAATATTATGCGTGTGTAGAAGTATCTCTTCATTGATCACATTCTCTTATTTATTCTCCAAGCATCTTTGGGCATGTGAAGGAGTGTCTTCTTTCTACTAAAAAGTTAAGATATTATTCTCACCTTCTCCACATAAGAACGGACCATATTTTCAATATCTTCAACTATACTCTCTGGCTGGCCCTCTGCAAAACCCAAAATAAAATATTATGGCATGTATGAAATGAAAAAATTTGGCAGTTATAAAGGAGATTTTAAGAATTGATTTGTGCAATTTACACTTGAAGATGAGAGCAGTCAGTCTTACCTACAGCCACCTTTGTCAAACCAGGAAGATCTATGAGGGTTAAGTTGACAACTGTCAAACAAAATCACAATATTTAGGTCAAACATCAAGATTTTTAAGTGTATATACTCACAGGAACAAAAACAATCAGAATAAATGCTTGAAAAATTACTGTTTCCCAAAGAACCTAGCCTGCCTTACCCCCCGACACAAAGAAACCGAGAGAGAGAGAGAGAGAGAGATGGGAGACAGCTAATGTATACTGAGAGAGTGATTGTCACTAATGAAAAATTATGTGAGGGATCTTGGTTGCATTTATTGTGTGAACTCCCGAAAAAAATCCAAAGTTCACAAGAAAAGTAAACAAGTTCGAAACTTGATCGATTCTAGAGGGATCCCTTCAACTGATGAAGGTTTACATAGTAGAAAAGTGGTTCTGCAGAACAAGTACACATGACAATATGTAAAACATGCACAGGCAAGGATGATGAGCTTGGAATGAAAAACATATGGCATCTGCCCAGAATAAAGGAAATCCAAAAGAGGTCATATATAACATTAGAGGTGTGGATGGGCATCTCATATCCAAAAGATCACAAACCAGCACTAGAAGGGTTTAGGAGCTAGGATCATGCACAAAAATTGGAAAGGAGATGCAAATCTACGTTTAGAAACGCCTCTCAACTCTTGTGATATTAACAATAGTTATATTTTTCTCTTTAACTGCCATGCCCAGATTTCATATTGGCGTTTCAATGGTCTTAAAATGAGCTAGAGATAATTTATTAGTTAGGTCATAGGTTTCAGAAGAAAAGTCCTTTTAAATAAACAAGTCTATGCAGGTACATTAAAACGCAACAAGGCACTGTAAAACCTATCACCCAGTTAACGTCCCACCACAGCGGCTTTCAAAACCAGAAATTACACCCTTGTGATTGCAAGTCCAAGACTTTTACCATCGCTGGCAAGCAGGTCCCTTCATTTTCACATGTGCACTTAGATGCATAGGAAAAGTGAAATTTAAAAAATGTTGTGGGAAGAGAATTCTTCGCACAATTCCAACTTAAACAAGTCAATTAAATAACTTTATTCAAAATGCAGTTGCAAGGGAAATACCGACCATTTGGAGAATATATACTGAGATGAATTGGAATATTAGAGATTTGCTTGCTCTTCCCAGTAATGCGATCTGTTTCATCTGCGATTTCCTTACGAACAGAAGCTGCATGCATAAAGCATAAACAAAATAATTGAATTAAGAAAGCTTTCGGCAACTATCTGAGCGAGGATGGCAATCCTCAGCCAAAATTAATTTAGTTTTCGTACCAAAATCAGTAAACTTCTTCTTGGGCGTATGAAGAAACTCGGCATAATCAGACCCACCATCTATCTTATGAAGTTGCAATACCAGTGGCCTCCTTGTAACAATACCTTCAATACATAGCCAAAATAAGATTAGATAAATATTTTATTGATCAAAGTAATTCTCTACTCCATTTCCCAGGGGGTTTTTTCAAATTGTTAGAAAAAATTGAATTCAAATGCAAAATCAAATCGTGTCAGGTAACTGAGAGCTTACCAGATCCACGAGGAAGGAAATCTCTGCCAACAACGCTTTCCAAGACTGAAGATTTTCCAGAACTCTGCATACATTTCCACAGAAATATACGAAAATTAATTACTCCTACAAAAACTGATCAGGACTATTTTTTTTAAAAAAAAAAAGGAGATAGAGAAGACCTGGCCACCAACAACAGCAACGGACGGAAGAGCTTCCCAGAGGGACATGCCTTCACCGCCATGATCACCGAGAACAGTGCAGGCCCTTTGGATTCTGTTTACGAGACCGATCAAGCTCTCCATTGTAGCCATTTTTAATTGCTTAAATGAATAAATAAATTGAATCTTTTAGATCTGATACAATGCGTGTGATTTTCTGTGAGTAAAAGAAAATGTGTTAGAGAGATAAAGAGAGAGATCGAGTTGAGGATCCAGGAAAGGAGTGAAAGGAGGTGTTTGGATCGGCTGGGAAAAAATAGAGAATTTGGAGTTAGGCAAGGAAGAAAGAAGAATAGAACAGAGGGGGACGTGGGATCTGAAACCGAGAGAGAAAATGCTTAATAAATAAACAAACGTTTGGAGAGAGGGAAGGTTTACTTACCCAACAGGCATTTGTGCTTTCCCTTTTTATTATCACACCTCTTTTTCCACGTTTAAAAAAAAAAACAATATATATATCTACACACACACTAAATATTTATTTATAAATATATACACACACACTAAATATTTATTTTACCTTACAATTTGGGAGATACTAATTAATTATAAAATTAAATGATCTTTTTAACTCTGCATAATAGATGTTATTTTCGATTGATCACTAAATTTTAAAATCAAATTTATACATCCTCGTATCTCATTGTATATTCTGTCTGTTTTATTTGAAATTGCATTTTAAAAAAATTGAAAAATTTTTATTTTAAATTTTATATATATATATAGGTCATTTAAATGTGTTAATATAAAAAAAATATTTTAATATATTTTTAAATAAAAAATAAATAAAACAGTCTTAATTACACTTTTAAAATCAGTCTTAATATTAGACTGCTCTGTAGAAGATTCGTGGGGTGGATTTAGTTTTTTTTTTTTTTGGATCCTTCAAAATTAATGTCTATGAATTATTAGGGAAATCGTCTTAATTATACAAATAAATCAGTTGATTAACTATAGAATGTTCATCATGAAATCACTGTTAGACCCATTTATGAATTTCACTAATGTAATGCCTCGTTAAATCATTACTGGTAATGAACTTCTTGTTTTTTCTTATGAAATAGAACTCTTTTTTTATAACATTTCGACAATTGGAAATAAATTTTAAAAAAAAAAAGGAAAGAAAGGTGGAAATAAAAAGAACAAGGAAAGAAAACAGATATAATTTTATTTAAATTCAAGAATTAATTCTAATGATATTTTTAATTTCAATTGTCAAATAATAACTTCTTGATATTATAAATATTCATATAACAGTATTATTATTTCTCTAAAAAAACTTATTTTCTATTATTTTCATTATATTCATTTCATAATAGAAACTCACTTAGGGCAAGTCCAACGGGAAGAGTAATCGGTGCAGCCAAGGGCAAAATTTCAAAATTTTGGTTTTTTTTGTTAAATTTTCATCTCCAACGGGAAGAGCATAATGAAAAGCCAAAATGGCTTCTTCATCTTCGGGAGTCATTCCTACATGTCTATCCTGCAGAGGCAAAAAAAAAAAAGACCGTTGTAAATGTTACCGTTGTTGCCATTGTACAAATTAAAACAACCATCAGCTACCCAACGAAACACAGCTACCCAACGAAACACAGCAACTGAACACCCATCAACACAGCAACCCAACGAAACACATCAACCCACCGAATTCAACAATTGAACACCCATCAACACAGTAACTCAACGAATTCAAAAATTGAAAAAACACACAATATTTTCCAACCAATCCGAACAAGAAAAATCACATGAAATACCTTTATCAAAATTCAAAATCCAACGAGTAGACTACATCTTTGGTTCAATGATTGAAACTTCAACAAGAAAAACAGAGTAAAAGCTTTGATTTCTTCTTCAGTAATAAATTTGTGTCAAAGATTGAAAATGGTATCAAGCCTGAGGGAGAGGGGGGGGCGAGGCACTCGACGAAAGGGGGACACGTCACGCAAGTATGAGAAATTGGCCCCGCGGAGCTTTATTAAAAGAAAAGCGCCATGGGAGATGGATGGAGGCAAGCGAGATCGCCATGGGAGAGTGAGTAGTTGAGAGGTGTAGGGCGAGCTAAAAGAATCAAGGTGCGGCGTAAATGAAAGAGTAGGTTTTCAAGGGGGTAATAATAATATTTAGGAATAATTAATAATAATAATAATAATTAGGAAAAAAAAGTGTAATTAATAATAATATTTAGTAAAAAAAATAATTATGTGAAATTGAAAAATTATGATTTTTTTATCAATTAGCTTAATTACATGTTTTAAATTTACAGATAGATATAAGAACTGTGTGAATTTAATTTTTAGAGCTGTTGTGGTGGTAATTAATAATAATATGTAGGAGAAAAAAAGTGTAATTAATAATAATATTCAGTGAAAAAAATAATTATGAGAAATTGAAAAATTATGATTTTTTTGATCAATTAGCTTAATTAATACAGTGTATTTTTTATGCAGATTAACTCAAATTTGCCAAATTTATTTTTATTTTCTTTTAAATTTAAATATAAATAAAACTAATAATTTAATCATTGACGGGTTTCTCAAAAGCAATTATTTAATTATATAATTTACTCATATTAATTGTATTAAGAGAGAGCTAAAAGAGGGAAGCCCTGATCACTGTTCATTACTGTTCATTGTGACTCATTGACACTGTTCACTTGCAATTTGATCCAGTGTGTCACGCGAGTTCGTCCACCCTATTTTTTTTGTCTTATCCGGATTTGAACAATGTATTAACGAAAAAACCCCTCTAAAACAACAAAAAAAGGCCGCCAAAAGCAGGGGCTTGTTCGTCATTGCACAGACCAGTCTGACCCTTCGGTCTTCTTCTTAATTTATTATTTTTTGAAATTGGCTAAATACTGTTTTAGCCCCCAATAAGACAAAAACGGTGACTTCGGTCCAAGGGCACAAGGGTAATTGACCTTATTTTTTTACTATTTACATTGGCGTCTATCACAGCGTGCGAGGCATGCGCCCCATGATTTTTCGACCCATGCCCTGTTTAAGTGGCACGTGCATTGTCCTCCCGTTGCCGGAGACGAGCGTCCAGGGTCTCGAACGATACGCCAGCGGCGGCGCGTTTCCCAATCTGATGTACGAAGACGCGGTGGTGGCCGGTTAAAGACGTCGGCCACGTTTCCCTCTCTCCTGCACGTACAAGTGCAGGAGAGTCCCCCAAGTTGTATACATTTTCACTTCAGTCCTTTAAGTTTGAATTTCATTTTTTTTCCTTTGATTTCTGATAGATAAGTTTTGATTTTGTTCGATTGGGTCCTCCAATTGGAATTCGATCAATGTCAATTTTTCATTTCGATCCTCCTTCTTTTAATTTCTGAATTGGATTGAAAAACATGAATTAATTCGGTACAGATGTTTTAATTTATGCAGTTTTGTCCTTTGATTATAATTAATAATATATTTGATTTTCATTTCGGTCCTTATACTTTTAATTTTAGATTTTCAACCTTTTATATTTAATATTCATTTAAGCCCTATTACTTTTTATATTTTATTTTAATCCCTATATTTCTTTTTATTTCTAGAATAATCTTTGCTTTTATCCATGTACATATAAGTGTGCTTAACTTTAATTTTGATTTTTTTATTTTTTTATTTGTTAGGGTAATATTTTTTTTAGAAAACATTATTTCTTAAATTTTATTTTATATCTGTTATCATTTGGAAATTGATATTTGTATATTTTTTTCTCTATTTGTTCTTTCTTTTAAGTTTTTTTTCGTTTTTTATATTTATTTTTACATCATATAACTTTTTTTACCTAATAACTTTTACTTAAGTTTTTTTGTTTCATCTTTTATTAAAGTTTTTATAATTTTTTTAGTCTTTTATTTGTTTTTCATTATTCACATAATCATAATAATAATAATAAATAATAATAATAAGTTATAATTATTAATTATTATTATTATCATTATTATTCTATAATATTTTTTTCTTACTTACTTTTTTGTTAATGTTTTTTGAGTTTTTTTTCTCTCGAAATATTTTGATAATTTTTATTCTTTTAGCAGTTATAACAATGACTATTTCTATTTTTATTTTATTTTTTAGTTTAATTTTTTGTTGAAGTTTTTAGGATTTTTTTAGTCTTTTTTTCTTTCATTATTAATGCGCAAATAATAATAATAATAATAATTTAATTGTTTCTCTATTTTACTCCTTTGTTAATGTTTTTTAGATGTTTTTTTCTCCTGATAATTTGATAATATTTTTTTTAATAGTAATGATAATAATATTTTTTTTATATATTTTGTTAAAGTTTTTATAATTTTTTCAGTTTTTTATTTATTTATTTTTTCTTTAATAATAATAATAATAATAATAATAATAATAATAATAATAATAATGTTTTAATTGTTTTTCTTGCTTACTATTTTGTTTATGTTTTTTTTTTCTCGGTATAATTTGATATTTGATATTGTTTTGATAGTATGTTAAATATTATATTTTAATTTTGATCCAGCAAATCTTATAAAATTTCAAGTCAATTACCTATTTCCGTCTCTTTGATATTAAAACTTCGATATTGTTGGTGCAATAATGTGTATTAATGTGTTGTATCATATCAAACTTTACATATTTAAACATTATTTTTTCTTTTTAATTTTTTTCAATTTTATCCTTAGATTGAAATTGATAATACATTTAATTTTTATTTCAGCCCTTATACTTTGAATTTTTTATTTTAATCCCTTGACATTTGATTTTCATGTCGGCCTTTTTACTCTTTTTTTAGATTCTTTTTTTTTATGGAATAATCATCACTTTTGTCTATGTATATATAACTGTGACTTATTTTTTATTTTTGATATGTTATTATTTATTGAGGTGATATTTTTTTTTTTAAATTAATTCTTAAATTTTATTTTTATTATTTTAAAATTAATATTTATTTTTTTTCTCCTTGTGTTTTTTGTTTTAGTTCTTTATTGTTTTTTTTTCTATCTTCAAGCCAGGTTAAATTTTTTTTTGCTAATATTTTTTTTTAATATTTTGTTAAAATTTTAAAGATTTTTTTAATATTTTATTTATTTTTGTTTTTTCATCATTAACACAATGGTAGTAATAGTAATAGTGGTAGTAATTTTACTTATTTTTCTTGCTTGCGTTTTTTTTTTTTATGTTTTTGATTTTTTTTCTCTAAAGATAATTGGATAAATGATATTGTTTTGACTGTGATAACAATAATAATTTTAGATGTTAAGACTTCAATGTATTGTTTTTATAATAGGTTATGATAATCTGTTTTATTATATTAAATCTTGCATATAAAAATATTATATTTTAATTTGGAACCAGCAAATCCTATTAATTTCTGTAATCCCAACAATTATAAAAATTGTTTACTTAGCTCGCAACGTAATGTAGTAAAAAATTTTTAATTTTCAAATCAAATCATTTTTCTACATTTAATCATTTTTTTACTGTTAATAATTTTTTAAATTTTCAAGTCAATTTCTTTAATTTTGAATTTTGATTTTATTTTTAATTTTCTCTTTCTATTATTTTTTTATTAGTTGTTTTTCCCAATCAAATGAAGTTTTTTTACCTTATATTTTTTTTTCTTTTATTAAAGTTATTTAGATTTTTTTAATCCTTCATTTTAATTATTTTTCTTTCTTATTTTTTTAATTGTTTTTTTAGCTTTTGTCGTCGAGATAATTTGATAATTTTTATTATTTTAACAGTAATAACAATTATAGTTTTAGATATTAAGATTTCGATATTACTATTTTTATAATTAGGTATAGTAATATGGTTTATTATATTTAATTTTATATATATAAATATTATATTTTAATTTTAAATTGGCAAATCCTATTGATTTCTTTAATCCAAACAATTATAATAATTATTTACTCAACCCACAACATAGTGCAATATTTTTTTTAAATTTTCAACTCAAATAATTTTTTTAAATAAATGATTTCCCCTTACATTTTTTTTATGACTAGCTTCTTGTTTTTTTTTTTTTTTATAAACAAAAACCTTTTTTTTCATATTTTTAAAATTTTTTATTAACCAGGATGTCCAAGTCAGCTTTTTTTTTTTTTTTTTTTTTACCATATTTCCTTTTTTATGCTTTTTTTAACTATGGTATCTGCAGCAGCAAATTTGTAATAAATTATGACATCTTCTTTGCAAATTTTTTAACAAATTTTATCAAAAATATTTTAACGATAGCAACATTCAATCATTTTTTGCTAGAAAAAAAAACATATTTGATAGATTTTAGCAATTATAATTTTACTATTTAAATTTATTAAATACAACAAGTATAAAATCAATCAATTTTTTATATAGATAAAAAAGTCCAGCTCATCACGCGGGCAATACATGACATCTTCTTTGTAAAATTTTTAACAAATTTTATTAAAAATATTTTAACGATAGCAACATTCAATCACTTTTTGCTGGAAAAAAAACATATTTAATAGATTTTAGCAATTATAATTTTACTATATATATATATATTATGTTTCAATTATAGACAAGGTACTCAAAATAATTATAATGATTATTTATAATATATTTATTTGCTTATAATATATGAAACTATTTATATATTCTGATATTTATTTAATTGAAGCTTAATATATCTATCTATCTATCTATCTATCTATCTATATATATGTTATGTTTCAAAAAATAATAATTTACTATTAGTATTCAAAAAAATATTTTTGTTATAATAATATGAGTAATAAATTTTACAACCAGTTTCATACATAGAAAAAAATATTTCTAATAAATTTTATCAAAAGAGTTTTAACAGTAGTAATATTCAATCGTTTTTCGGTTGGAAAAAAATCCGTTTCTAATATATTTGATGAATTATAATTTTACTGTTTAAATATTAAAATAAAAAATTACAATACATAAAAAATCAAGTAGTTTTTTATACAGATAAAAAAGCCATGCGCATTGCGCGGGCAAATTCGCTTATAATTAAACTATATACAAAATAATTGAACTTTATTTAAAATAAGATAAAAAAATAGTTTTCCAAGATGACTCTTTACCATTGGATAGCACATCAGCTCAAAAGTCATTTACACATTATTAAAAGAACTATTTTTATGATTTGGCTCTCTAAAATGAATCTTGCCATTGGACTTGCCCTTATAAACAACTAAAGATGAGTGTTTTTTTTTTTTCTAATGTGAGATAAATATTTATTTATTTAAAACCACGTCAACAATTTCTTACTAGTTTGTAATGTGTATTTTTTTTTGTTAGAGAATAATATAATTATATTTTGAAACCTAACCTATAAACTTAAGTTTTTAGACGAGATGTTTCCTTGATATGGTATCAGAGCGTTGTTAACTCAGTGATCACGAGTTCGAATCTTATCACCCCCATTCTATTTGATAAAAATCAAGTATAAGATAATATGGGTCTATACAAGATTCAAACCCAAAGGAGCACTTGAGGGCGATGTTAGAAAATAATATAAATCATATTCCAAGATTTTACCTGTAAGCTTAAACTTTTAAGTGAGATGGTTCCTTGACACTTTTCACTTGATATAATTATTATTTCAATAATATATTTTGCAATTCAAACCTCTAATTGGTATTAAAATTAAATTCTACTAAAGTTTCAGTGCTTGCGTACTAACCAAAACTGTTGTTGTAGAATAAAAAAAACTACATACAATATTATCTAGATTCTCAAAAAGATCTACAATTGTTTAATATTTATTCATGGCCATATGCTAAAATCTTGTTTTCATGAATATTTACATGGAAAAAAAAAGCATAACTCTTGTAATGAATAGCACCATTTTTATATTTATATGGATGAAATTATACATATATTTATTACATTAAACACAAGCTTCATATTTTATTAATAATTTGAGTTTATTCTCTTTTATATAATAAAATACATTGAATATTATCATAATAGAATTCAAATACAGAAACTTGCTATTACTTTTTAAATGTATAGATAAACTTCTTCCTAATCTAAAATTGAATTACCATTACTGATATTTCAAATAAAACATGTCAAACCCTAGTTGTTTTTCATATCATATCTCTAGATAATTATTCAAAAACTTAAAATAGATCATTTTATAAATAGATCAGCTAAATTATTCGCGTATAGCATAGTGATTACAGCTAGACTGGAATCTACCCGTCCAGGCCAATAGAGCCACGACAAAGACTGGAATCACTTTTCTCCTTGTTCATTGTTCTTATAAAATTTACAGTCGTGTGTCGTGCAGAACACTTGACCTTTTTATTTATTTATTTTTAACCAGACCATCTAGCTATCAAAATAATTTTATTATTATTTTTAATATTAATATATTAAAATAATAAGAAAATACTTTAAAAAAACAGTTTATATTTTTTTCAAGGAAACCCTTTTAAAATATAGTCAATCAGATAAATTCACAATATTAAGCACTCGTTTATTTTTTTTCCTTCTACGGCCGTGTATTATTATTATTAGAGTGGAGAAAATGGCCAGAAGATCAGACAGGGCAATTGAGATGTGATATGAACAGAAAATGAAAGAAGATCAGTGCTACATTTATAACCAGCAATAAACTATAGATGAATAACACAACCACAAGATCTGAATCTGATCTGATTACAAAAATATTAACATGAACAGACAACAATCACGCTAGATGCAGAGTACAGATAATAAACTGCAAAATAGCAGACCACAGAAAGCCAATAACCTATACAACCACGCGACCACTGTCCACTCAAAAGAAAAAAAACCTGACAAGAGGTTAGCCCAGAGTCAATATCTTCCTTTCCATCATTATGCTGGTTTCTCTAAACAGAGGAATAACAGTCTATGTCAGATGCATACCAACTCCATCCTACGGTAATTTACTCTTCCTGAATGTACTTTCTTTGACAATTTCAGTGGAACAGGGTCATCGGCATGCCAGTTACAATCTTTATAATCAATCACAAGCAGAGGGGGGAGATAAAAATTATAAAAATGAACTGAAGACCATGGCCTATGCAGATTTACTCCCTCCTGATTCCGGGGTCATTGGGTGCTGCGTGTTAACCCGCTACGTGATACACTTCTGCACAGAATAGGATGATCTCTCTAAGACAAATAAATATTTATCTAAACAGCTCACTTTCCTTGAATAGCAAACTTTCTTCAGCGTGCCAAACAGGATAATTGATATCATAGGGTTAAGTATCTTTTATGTGAATAAAAATTGGGGCCTTAACACAATTAGAAAATTTAATCATGCCAGATTCTGTTCCACGTGATACTATACCCCCGTGAAACAGGGAGGATAACAAAATATTAGCAAGCAGTGTTAGCATCTAACTCATAGTTCTAGAGTGTGTTTGTTTATGCAGTCATGCTGCACTTTTCAAAAAAATTATTTTTCTCTTCAAATTATTTTGTGTTTTGGGGTAAATTTGATGTGCTAGTGCAAAAATAAATATTAAAAAATAAAATATTATTTTGATGCATTTAAAGCAAAAGACACTTAGAAAATGTGACCGCAATGACAAACACTACCCTAATCTAATGGTCTGTGGTTTAATGGAACTTGAAACCAAGATCCTCTATCTGGACACTTAATCTTGTAAATTTAATTGATAAAGAACAGTAAAGAACACAGACAAAGCTCATCTTCTCCATTCAATTGTTCATTATCCTCCATTTTAGTTGTGCTTCAATCGACAGACCGCATGCCAGGATATTGTTGACCAGCAAAGGGCAATGTTTATTTAACTTCATCAATGCACATTAACAAGTGCACACACATGCATACAATCAAGAGTAATATATGGAAACAGAGAGGAGAGGGAGGGGGCAAGGCAATGAAAAAAGAGGCACTGATCTTGGTTAGGTTACACTCTAGCCCAGTTCTTAAGTTTACTAGGCATGCCTAATTCCTCAAGACACTCAACTAGTTCTCATCTTATATATTTGCTAAAGCAAAAACCAAAGCAACAGCCAAGCCCAGAGAAACTACAGGGCTCGCTGCTTGCCATTCAATCCCTACTTACATGATCTTTTCACGAGGACAATTTCTATGCATTACTGAAAGGATGGATCAGCACATAGAATAGAGCTAACTACTATATTACACCAACTATAGATGTAAAGCCAGTACAACAAGAAATTGAAACCAGAAATTCGAAAATCATATTTCAAAAGACATGGTTTGGTCTCCTTGGTTAATGAAAGATAATTACACACCAATTAGTGGTGTTCACATTATAATATATTAGTTTAGTTCAATGCACAAATTATGACAGAGAGAGGGAGAATAGAGACAAGTTTCTAATGTATGTACCTCCCAGTAAGCATCTGAGCAGCACTCACAGGCCCTTTCAAATTACTAAACCGCTTTGCCCTATTTTCATGTTCTTTCTCTACACGCATAGCGGCAACCTCCTTCTCCATTGCAGCTACTTCTCTTCTCATCTTTTTTGCCTCAACTTCCATTGCCTTAGTTAATGTATCCACTTTCTTAGCTAACATCTGTAAAATCAACAATTGCAAAAAAATATTAACCAAAAGTATAAAGCAGGACAATAGAGCAGACAAGACAAAAATATCAACCTCAATTGCATCATCCTTATCCTTTAGGCTTTGATCTTTTTCATGACCAGCTTTCCTCAAAGCTACGACCTCTTTTTGCAACATATCATACAGTATCCCAGGAACACTGTCCTCTGTATCTGCGGGTGGGAACTCATTGGGCTTTCCTTCCAAGTTCCCTTTCCACGAATCAGGTGTCTCAGTCTCCTTGGTTCCATCACAAGGTTGGTTGAATGAATGATTTTGTCCAGCTCCATTTAAGAGCAATTTACTACTCCTGTCCAATGATCTCGTGCCCCCATCAAATGATTTTGATGTTCCTTTAGCATTCTTTAGCACTGAACTGGTGCTAGAGGAAAAAGATCTTGACTGAGAGGTTCTTTTAGACAAAAAGCCATTAGAGGTCAATTTTGAAATGTTATCAGCTCCACCTAAGGATTGACGACGAGGTGGCCCATTGCTTATACACCTTCCCTCTGGTGCACTGCGATTACTACTTGAAGAACCTCTTAGGCTCTCTTCAAGCACTTTCAGACGCAACTGATATTTCTCCTGAAAAATGCAAGAGCACAGTTTACTTTCAGGACTAGGAGAAAAGGCAAAACAAAGCAAGCAACCAAAAAGCCTTGGCTGGAAACACCAGATCCTCACTTTCAACTGTGCTTCAGACTTTGCTGTCCGCTCAGTTATAGCAAGCCTGTCACGAAGTTGCTGCATTTCTCCCTATAACAGTGTATCAACATCGGTGAGGATTGAAAAGTAAAAGGCATTTTAATAAAATGAAAAATTGAAACAGAGCAAAAACAATGCGAGACAAAATTTAGTTCAACAGTAACCTGCAAAAATCTTCGCTCGTCAAGCCATTGTTTTACAGGCATCACCTTGTCATTAGCATCTTTCCACTCATTTGCTACAACTGTGGCTACTCTGTTTGCTGTTACCTTTGCACGGGCCAATTCCCGGTCAAGAGTTTTTCTTTCCTCCTGCCAAACAGAATAACAAGCAGATCATATTTATGGCAGCTTTGTAAGTGTGCCAACTACAATGTCCAGGAAAATCTACAATGAACATTACATTCATCTCCTGCACTTTCCGCTGGTAATCCCTAACAGCATTTGCTGCTGCACCACCGGCAAGAACAGCCTCTTCCAGTTCCCTTACAGTCTGGGTAAGTTTTTCAACCTCTGCAACCTTTTGTCTATGCATTTTGTCCAATATTTTGTTCTCTTCCTGCATACACAAACAGTAAATAGATCACACATTGTATACACTAAAATATTGAATATCCCGTCCCTTATTTGTAAGAGAGGAATGAAGAGGACCACACAGTGTTGCCATACCTGACAAATTTCTATCTGCTTCATTAACTCCTGGTTCTTATTTTGGAGATCATCCACCATGGAGGCCTTGGCCAAGGCAACCTCAACTGTCCTCTCAGCCTCGATTAAAGCTGCTTCTTTAGATTTAGTTAGACGATCCAATGCTTTGTTATCATCTTGAAGCTTTGCAATCTTTAAAAGACCAATAGAACACAGTGATGAAAAAAAAATCATAGATTAACCAACATGTACCCTTGTTGCCATAGAATAAAGGATACACTCAAGAAAAACATACCTCTTGGCGAGCCAGCTTAAGCTCAGCTTCCAGGGGTGCAAGAATGGCTTCAATTGGAGGCATGTCGTCATCCTTCTGAGCAGCATGAACTCTTCGAAGAGTGGCTTCAGCAGCAAACTGAGCAGCCATGGAGGCCTTCTTCTCATCATTGATTTTCTTGATTTCTAGATTCTGCAAACAATTTTAATTTTATATGCATATATAGCATTGTGAAAATAAATAAATAAAAAATAATGGAGGAATTGAAAGAGGTCTCAGGTAATACTTTGCTTTCTAGAAGAGATTCTGTTAACTTGAGCTTCTCCTCCACCTTTGAGAGTTCATCAGTGAGCTAAGACACATAAGAGCCCCAGAAAACAAGATCAAGATCAATTGAAACACATCCTGCTTCCAAATCATTGAAAGGAAAAAACATGCATGAAGAAAGAAAGTTTATGTCCAAATCCAGGTAGAAGAAAATCCCACAAGAATAAAACTGCACATCAGATGAATGTATAAAATAGACAGAGCACTAAAGGACCCTTGTGAAAACTCAAAACCTCGAACATGATAAAATCCATGTCGAGAACAAGAGAGCGCATTTGAGTCCATTCCAAGCCCACTTAGGAAAAAGTTTTATAGATAAAAGTGAAAATCTAGCGATCAAAAACAATAGAAATCAATGCTAAAAAATACTGAAATATATGGGAGGGAAAGAATAATTTGAAAAAAAACAAATTTGATGATAAGATACTCAGTAACTTTGTTTGCATCGATGCAAAATATGAACGGGTTGGAGATAAAGAAATTAAAGGGCAGAACATGAGCTTCAAACAATTTTTAGCTCTTCCTTTAGCATTAAAAGTAGCATAACATATGGAATCGCTTTGTGAAAGTAAGAGGGGAAAGGAAAGAGAAAGGGTAAAAACAGACAAAAGAATCACCTCCAATAACAATCAATACCAACGCAACTTCCTTGACTGATATAGTTTAACAGCATTATAAGATGACCAAGCAAATAAGATCATTTATAACCATAAATGACATTGAAAAGGCTTTTACACGTGGCATAGTTTTTGGTAGTTGACATCCAAGACATAAAAGAAGAAATCCCTTAAATAACAGGCTTGAAGGAGCATAAATTTGTTATCATAACTGCATAAAGAAAACTTTATTTGACAAGCAGCTATCAGGATAAACATTTTCCACTAGCTAAACAAAATCATAAACTAGATCTCATGGGTAAAAAATGTCATCTTCCACCGACTTCAAAGTTAACATTTGCATCAACAAAATAACAGCATGATCAAACATAAATCAAATTTAAATTCGAATAGAGGCAACACTTGCAATGACAGTAACAAACAGATTAACCTCATCAAAACTAGTCCTTTAAAAATAAGTTTTCAAAATTGAAACCAAAAAATTAAAATCACACAGCAAAACACGGGGAGCGAGTGATAAATGACCTCTTCAACAGCCTTCTCTCTAAGTCTCTCAGATAACCTCAACGCCTTGATCTCCGCTTGTGCGTCTCCCAACTCTCTATCCTTGTCTGCAACAAAAACAGCAAAATAAATAAATAAATATCAGAATTAATTTAAACCAGCTCAAAAGGCAGTAGATCGAACTACATTCACACCTCTAACTTCATTCTCAAGCCGATTAAGCTCCACCTTAACCGGATCCGACCCATGAAGCAAAGTCATGAACTCATTATCGGCATCAAAGCTTGGCTTGACCGAAGTCCGCCTCCTCGAGGAGCTCTTGGGCCCTTCCTTAAAAGATCCAGACACGTTAAGTGGCGTCGTCGTGGCCACACCTCCGCCATTGACCTCAAGGCCAGCCGTTCCCTCGCCGTAAACCTCCGCCATATCCTCCGATCTAATACTCGTACTTATCTCCCCTGCTCACATCCAAATGCAGCAGAGATATAAAGAGAGAAATGTAGGTTTTCTTTAGAGAGAGAAGGGGAAGGGGAGTGGGGGGAGAGTTCTTTTATTATTTATCTAGTATTTCTTTCTCTCTCCAGAGAGTGATAGCTGTGATTTAAATCTCGATGAATAAGTAGATGTGGATGTTGTTATCAACAGTGATATAATAAGGAGAGTGTTTTGTTCTGTTCTATAAAGAAAAAGAAACAGTGGGGCTCTTTGCTGTTAGTAGACAGCCTCTACTCATCATTGTATTATGAGATAGTAAACTATGGCTAACATCATATTAGTCCTCCAACTATGCAACGCTGTTACTCATCAGTCCCGTCCTCTCTAATTATACATTTCCTCGGCCAGCCATGTCCCTGACTCCTTGTATGAATAATATAAATCACTTTAAATGTTTTTAAGCTAATTCTAGGATTTTTTTTTTGTAATAATGAGCTTAAAAATTCTTATACATTGCTTTTGATTTGGAAAATTAGGGGTAAATTAAGGCCCGATTTTATACTTTGATTATACATGTAATCTTGCACATGCCTGTGTTGTTTAGCGTGGTCTCCAATTGTTTCAGCACAAGGAAAGTGTTAGATGAGGGACCTAGTTGGTAAAGCTGATAGTATGTGGACTCGGTATAAAAAATAAAATACATATGATTGGGAGACTGCTCTGCTATGGAGTTTTTTTACTAATTTCCTTCTCTTTCTTCGCTTGGTTTTGTTTCGTAAAGTTGGAAAGACTTTGTTTTGTGATCAGCAGGATGCGTATTGCGCACACTAAATCCCTGGAGAGGGAATCTAGGCAAAGAGAAATTGGGAGCGTAATACGCACGACAGCGCGTTATAGTAAATTCTGCTCTCGCTAGCTGCTTTTGTTTTGCTTTGCCTTGCTTGGCTAGGCTTTCGCTGCTTCTTGCCATTCATGTTGATGAATGAATCGTCAATATATATTTTATTTTAAAGAAAACTGTTTTTATTTAAAATGGTATTAAAATAATACTTTTTATGATCTCTGCAGTAATTTAATATAATAATATTAAGAATAACAGTTAAATAAATAAACATTTTAAAATATCTTATATAGTAACATTTTAAATGCGAGGGAAGATATTATATAGTAACTTAGTATATTTTTTAAATATCTTGTACTAAGTTCGTATCATAACTTGAGTGATTAGCAAACATGGGCGAAGCTAGAAAAACAAAATTGACAGAACAGGTTCCGTGATGCAAAATATAACAAGAAAGAAGGGTCGTGCGTTAGATTTAACAAGGTGATGGATCAAGCATTGGGCTCTTGGCCCTTTGCTTTCTTTTTGTTTTCTTTTTCTATACATTCAACAAGGTATTTATTAGATTTATTTTTATTGGTTTTAACATGGTTCTTGAATATCATTATATTTTCTATTTAAATTTTATTAATTATTTAAAAAAATAATGATAATATTATTTAAAAAATAATAATAATTTGAAGCAATTTTTTTAAAAAAAACAGAACACTTTTTGAAATGCAAAAATAAATAATCAGTAAATAGTAAGAGCTGGGAAAAAGAATATCACTACAATGAAAGAGCTTCTAACTTTGCTTCTTCGCCATTTTAATCGGTGACATGGACTCTCATTCTCTAAATGGAAATTGCTCTCACCAAACTTGCACGTTCCTCCCGGGTTAATCTGTGATGGAAAATTAGTTGTCTAGGCCAAGCATCCATCACACAGGATGGTGATGGATACAAGCACTGCTATTTCCTAAATCAAGTTTCAGTATTTAGTAGAGTTTTCAGCTTTCGTTTACAGAACTTCATTTATGTTGAACTTCATTGATTCATTGCTCGTAATCCTTAATTTATTTTATTATTTTATAGGATCGCCAAAAAAACAAGTGCTGAAATCCCCTAAAATTTGTGCTTGATAGTGAGGTTTATATTATTTTTAAAAATGTTTTTTTATTTAAAAATATATTAAAATAATACTTTTTATTTTTAAAATTTTATTTTTAATATCAGCACATCAAAATAATTTAATATATAAAAAAATTAATTTTTTTCAAAAATATTTTTTAAATATAATATCAAACATCTCATAGTAATCTAAAACAATAATGGACAAATCTCAAAAAGTCTCCTAAGTGAATATGGATTTTTCTCGAGTTCTCAAATCTTTTTTCCCACCATTGAATTTTATAGTGGGGTGTTTAGAAATACCTTTGGAAATATTTTTGAAGAGAAATATAAAATATAAAATATATATTTTTATTTTTTATTTTAAATTCAAATTTTGGTATTTTCATATCATTGTTATATGTTATGTCAAAAATAATTTTTTTGAAAAAAATATTATTTTAATATATTTATGAACGAAAAATACTTTAAAAAATAATTATAACCATACTTCTAAGTAGGCACTAAAGTTTCATTAGATTCTCAATTTAGATTATATTGATTCCAGGTTCGACTGATCTATAATTCATGGGGTATTTGAGAGTGTTTTCAAAAAAGTTAATTTTTTTATTTTTATTTTTAAGTTTAAAATAATAAAATTTGGTGTTTTTAGATTATTTTAATATACTGATATCAAAAATAATTTTTTAAAATTAAAAAAATAATAATTTTAATATATTTTTTAACGAAAAATACTTTTAAAAATAACCACAACTATATTCCTAAAAAGACACAGGTGAAAATGCTTTGGGTACAGGACTATCAACGAGACGAAGCAAGTTATTTGGGGGCTAAGTTAATACAAACACTCTCATTCTGGGCAACATTTACAGCAAAAAAAGCCTCAAATTTGATTTCCATGCTCATTTCTCAAGCAGGGCAAGCGAGCGGACAACTCAATAGCAAAGAATAGAATGTAGTAAAATTCCCAGCTCTTGCGCACAAGATTTCCTATGAGGAAATATGGCCAGAAAATACACACCCATTTATTAACAGAGCTGCCGGGTCATGTCACGATAGAATATTGTGCAGGTACCCTGAACCCTAGTTGGATGACAGGGAATGCTAGATCAAGAGTTCGAGTTTCTTTTGATTGGTCGATGGCACTCCCAAGCTAAATACAAACCCAAGGCTCGCACATGCCGGGATCACGGATTGTCCACCATGGGGGACCGTTTATAGCACGAAGAAACCAATAGCCATACATAATTCACATAAGATAATGTTAATTTGTAATCGAGAGCCAGAGTACCCACCCAGTTAAGACAGTATTAAATTATTGGCCCATGTTAATGTCAGATCATAACGTCCACGCTTGACAGTCATCGATTTAAATTTTCTATGGCCCGAGGTGAAAGTTGAGAGCTGGTTCGACTAATGGGTCGGGGGACTACGATGACAGCATTTTCTTTTTCTAGCTGTTCTTATTTCCTGTACGAGTCGTGCTCCATACCTTTTACTGGATATGATGTATCAAATGAAATATTCAATTAATATTAGAGGGTAATCATATAATAGGTCATTAAGTAGTCATATAAGTTTGAGATTAAAATTTTTATTTTTTTATGTAGTTTCAAATTTAAAATTTGTGGCTGATTGTTAATATAATTATCAATAGAAGTTTACATAATCATTTCTTTTTGAATATATAAGATTAATCGAAATACATACAAACTATAAATTTTAAAATAAATTTGTTTATGGATAATATTAAAGTGGAATTTTATCATTTTAAAATAAAAGGTATAAAAAAACATGATTTTTTTATGTTTTAAATTAACTTTTTATACCTAGACACGGTCTAAAATTGTATTCCAAACAATATTATATATATATATATATATATATATATTAAAATAAAAATTATATTAAAAAAAACAAAAACTCAGTACTCACATTCTCTCAAATACTCTCGTAAACATGTAGGTACCGTACCAGGTGCCTTTTTTATTTATTTATTCGCGGGGTCTGTGAGCTCATTCACTAAAAGCATGATTCGGAAAAGCACGTGTATTCTGAACCATGAGTTAATAAGTGAAACTTATATAAACTTTAAATATAAGCCACTATAAACTTTAAGTTTGTTAACGATCGTATGAATGTAATTTTGAAGGTTAGTACAGGAGATGAGTGGGAATGATCCTCTCCCGTTCGGGACCCTTAAAAAGTGTTTTTTTAGTATTTTTAAATTATTTTGATATATTAATATAAAAATAATTTAAAAAAATAAAATATTATTATTTTAATATATTTCTAAATAAACAAAACAACAAACCTAGGTGAGAAATTATTTTTCACAAACTAAAAGCAGCTATTCAAATTTTGTTTAGCGATGCTTAAAAAAGCTTTATACATTCCTTTTTTTCACTCTGTCTCGAACCAAAGGGGTAAACTAAAGAATCACAAAAGAGTAAGATATTCTTTAATATTCTATTTTAAAAATATTTATGAAAAAAAATAATTTATTTTATTATAAATTAATTCTTTTAATATTTTTGGTCACTCTCATGCTGATTTTATAAATATTTTTTAAATAACATTTTGATGTTTTTTTAAATAAAAAATATTTTTAAAAATAACTTCAATCGCATTTCTAAACATGCACTAAGAGGGTGTTTGAAAGTGTGGTTGCGGTTATTTTTTAAATTACTTTTCGTTTAAAAATACATCAAAATAATATTTTTTTTATTTTTAAAAAAATTATTTTTGATATCAGCATATTAAAATGATATAAAAACATCAAAATTTTTTTATTTAAAATGAATTTTTTTTTTTCAAATTTTGGCCAAACGCCCACTTAGACAAACATGCACTAAAATAAAATCTGTATTTTTTTAGAGCTTTTCTTTAAAATATTTTTTATTTAAAAACATATTTAAAATTTATTTTTGATATTAATATATCAAAATAATAATAAAAATTAAGAAAATAAAATTTAAATTCAATCTCAATTCCAGATATGTATTTGGACTCTTAAGAAAATTACCACTCCTTGATTGAAGAATCGACATCCAGAAAGAGAGATCCTCCTCGTTACTCAGATTCAAATTAAGCTGCTGTAATTTGGACTGTCCATAGCATGACCTTATAAACGGACGGGAAAGCGACAGGCTCGGTAGTTGCGTGCGTGTTCCCCTCAGTAACGTCCAGTCACTTATTTTCTTGTTTCAAATAAAAGAAGAAAGAGCCCTCCTCGTTTCACGCATGTATACAAACAGCACACACAGACAAACGTGGACACTTGTTGCTTGGTGTTCTAACGACAGTGTGAATGTGACTCTGTACCTACTGAGATTAATGTGGTCCCTTCCCACCCATACTCTTTTCTGCTCGTTGTTAAGAAATAAAAAGAAAAGAACTTCGAATTACTCCCCTATTAGTAATCCCCTCCTCAATCTAGTTACAAGAAAAGAACTTTATCAATTGAGTCCCATATATCTTAAGACGATACGAGTTGGGTCTTTTTTCTTCTAATTTCCCTGTCAAATCTTCTTTCAAACAATGCATTTTACTGCATGTGATATATAAGCATTGGATGGGAAACATTAACAGATACTGAAAGGAGACTCGGCTAAGATATGTCTAGGGACCCGGTTGATTTTTGTCCAAGCTTATATAGTTTAGGGATCAAAATGAGGTTTCTCCCAGAAGAATAATCAAATCAAGAACACAGCTGATATCCAGAAATGTTGGTTTTCTATTTTTGGGGATGACCAGGAAATCAAGCGATGATAGCAGCAGATGCACTCGATGATTTTGATTTTTGATGGGTTTTGCATTTGGTTTTGCAATTTAACAAGCGACGCAGCTATGAATCCTGGGAAAACCACTACTCTAAGAAATACTGATAGCGAGTTTTCTTGTTAACCTGAGCATTCCTCATAGACTAGCGTCATTCTTTTGAAACAATCCAAGACATAAATTTTGATTATATATATATATATGGGGTGGTGGTTTTTCTCATCATCATTAAATCACTAGAGCTCAACTATCCCACTGATGAAATTTCAAAATATAATTTAAATTATTACCTGTCCATCAAGCTATCAGTAACATTTTTATAATCTAGCAGAGAAAGACTAGAAAATGATCCTACTCACTCTATCTACACGCCAGTCAAATAAATGCACCTTTTTTCACAATACCAATTTGAGTCTATAGGTTGTTCCAATAATGATAACTTTGACGCAGACTCCGCAAGTATGGCTTTTGGAAACCAGCAATGAAAGCCAATTTATGAAAGGGACCTGGGCATGTATAATTATTTTGTTGATACTAAACTTTCATGAAGAGATAGACATTTTTTGTTGTCGAGGGTGTATAGACAGGCTAATTCATGCACGATATAATCCTACATTTTTCATTAAAATCTTAGCAGTATTTACACCCATCTCCAGGAATGTGGATACCCTGCAATTCCAGCTGAGAGTATGTGGTCATCTGCTACCTATTTTTTATTAAAAAAAAAAAAGTTTAAATGCCCGAACCCTCAATTTGTTTCAAATTAGAGTTTTAGACCATCTATCTTCGTGCAGCAGCAGCAGCGATTATAATAATAAAGATTTCCAGATACGAAACAAAATAGAAAACCTGCGTTGTAGTTGTTCGGTCGAGGTTACTGTCGTGTATGAGATTACTGGTGGTGCACAGAACAAGACACTTTTTTTCTTAAAAAGAATCATACCATTTTTTTTCATTGTAATGTCTGTCCACATATATCTTTATTAATTTTATAAACTATAAAATTAATGATGTTATAAATTTTTAATTATTATTATATTAGCAACTACAGGCTTGAAATCAGAACCACGAAGAAAACAAATAAATTTTTACCATTAAACCACTAGATGATTAAACAAACTTTTAATCCCAAGTTATAATTATTGGTACACCTACTTATATGGTTAGAATCATACTATTTTTAATTATTCTTGTTATGTATATTAAATAACACGATGCCGTTTAATTGTTGTTAACTAATGTTTTAAAACCATAATTGTTTATCCTTCCCTGTACTTTAACCAGTCTTCTTGCTGTCTTTTGATTTGAACTATACCGTTCAGCTTTCACACCACTACTTGTAACATCGCTTGTTTTAATAATTATTGTTTTTTAAAGTGATTTTTATTAGAAAATATTTTAATATATATATTTCTTTTTTTTAATATTAATTTTAAACATTAGTATATTAAATCAATAAAAGAATTTATATATTTTTATTCTGATAAAAAACACCGCCACTCAATCAACCCATCCTCGTTTAATTATTTCTGTACATCTTTTCTGGTCTTTGGTTCTAGCCTGTACTGTGGGCCTTCTGATGGACCGGGTTTAGGCCCTTGTATGCACTTATTCCAGGCCTTCGGCCACCCATCGATACACAGCGGTCCAGAAAAGAAAAGGAAAAAAACACGCGTTGTCCAGAGGAGAAGAATTTCTTAAAACCGGTTCCGAATCCAACCTAGGAGGGAAGAATAAAAAATAAACAGCACGAAGAAGGCGGTAACGGAGAAGAGAGTGGGGTTTGAGTGAAAGCCATGGCTATCGAATGCCTCGTCCTCGGTATTTCTCTCGAAATAAAGTTCCTTACAAACCTTTGTTTCATATACTTACATATGTAATTGTTTGTTTGTTTTGAACAAGGAAGGTGCTGGGCAGGAAGTGGGGAAAAGCTGTGTGGTAGTCACAATCAATGGAAAACGGATAATGTTCGATTGTGGAATGCACATGGGCTATGATGATCATCGTCGCTACCCTGACTTCTCTCTCATCTCTAAATCCAGAGACTTTGACCATTCCCTCGACTGCGTCATCATCACTCACTTGTACACATAATCATATACTTAACGCTTCTCTCAATCGCTTTTTTTCTCTCGTGTTCATTTTGTCTGGCTGAATGCAGTCATTTGGATCATGTCGGTGCTCTTCCTTACTTCACTGAAGTTTGTGGTTATAATGGACCTATTTACATGACGGTAATCTGATCGATAAAATGCTTAGCTGAAGTATATATCTAGTAGCTAACTAAGAGAGATTAATGATGTTTTATTTATATATTGATGCAGTATCCTACTAAGGCACTAGCTCCTTTAATGTTGGAGGATTTTAGGAAAGTGTTGGTTGATAGAAGGGGAGAGGAAGAGAAATTTACTTCTCTTCATATTTCACAATGCATGCAAAAAGGTAATTCCAACATTTCTCTCTCTACCATGTTGCTTCCTATATTATCTGATTATGAAATTTACTGCAATAAAAAAAAACAGAAATGGTGTTTATGATCAATTCGTATTTTTTTCTTGCTAATCCCTCCTCCTTTTTCCCCGGTTTTCTGTAATGAAGTCATAGCAATAGATCTGAAGCAGACTCTGCAGGTTGATGATGATCTTCAGATCCGCGCCTATTATGCTGGACATGTAAGGTTTTTTTTACCTCAAGTTGTAGTAGCAGTATTTATTTAATTGACAGCAATTTTTGCTATATTAATAGAACTAGCATGTTTCATGCCCTTTTTCGTTTAGTACTCAATCAATTGCAAGTGTGTTTAAGGAATTGATTAAAGAATTTGCAGTTTAGGGTTCCATATTAAATTTTTTATGTGATGTTCATTTATATATTTCTAGCTTATATTAATTGGCTGAACCTAAACATAAGTTTCTTTGCTAAAGATAAGATTCCGTGCATGACATGCTAGAAAATAACTTTTATTTTTTGTGCATATTTCTTGTAAATCTTGTGTTATTGCAAGTACTGGGAGCTTTCCTAGAAGGCTGATTCTGATAAAAAAAAAATCTAAAAACATTCTCCAAGCATTGTATCTTTGTCAAGCTTCAAGCCCAAGTACTGGGAACCCAAATGCACTGAGCCTATCTCTAATATTCGCTATCTTGGCGGGGGCAATTGTATCTTTGTCAAGCTTCAAGCCCAAAGATGGAAAGCTTCTTTTTTCTTTCTTTCTTCTTTTCTAGTTTGGGAATGCAAAAGCATATTTAAGCATAAAAACAGGAGTTATGCCTTATCTTTCAGTAGTAGGAGAGAAAAATGGTAGCAGTGTTGGTTATTTTTTTTTTTTTGTAAAAGAAGTGATGTGAGTCAGCTGAAAAGGCTATTTCTCTGAACTTTTTGGAGCTTAAATGGGAAAAGAAAACTAGAGCAGGGAATGTGTAAGTAAACACGAGAAGAAGAAAAAACATATTTGTTTTGTACATGCTTTTCCAATATCTGATAAAATAGGCCTCGAAACACCTTCATTTTGCAACACTAGAATGGAGATTTGAATAGTGGTTTTGTAACTCGCCTTCATATTGCTTCTTTTGTCAGGTTAAATGCTCGATATGTTTATGGAAAACTTCTGGATTAGTTGGTATGGATAAAGCGATATAGAAGGTTTGATTTTATGATAAAATTAGCTTGAGGTTTAGTGGCATTTATGCATAAAAAACAATTGAATAAACAAATGTCTAATAATGAATCAGTGGATACTTGTGACCTTTTCCCTTTCACATGCTTGTTAGATGCAAGTCTGATATGGGCAAATACCCATTATCTGCACCACATCACCTAGCATCCTAAAATTTCTGAAGTGCATTAATATTTTGACTATAAAATCTCCCTCTCAAACATCCAATTCATTGTTGTTTTTGGGTCTTTCATTTCATAACTGAGTTTTATCTTTCTTCTTTCATTGTGCTTTCAAGGTTCTTGGAGCTGCAATGTTTTATGCAAAGGTGGGAGAAAGTGCTATGGTGTACACGGGAGACTATAATATGACCCCAGATAGACATCTGGGAGCAGCTCAAATTGATCGACTTGAACTAGACCTCCTAATAACAGAGTATGGACATTTAAATGTGTTTGTACATCATGGATATACACATGAATCTGCTTGTATAGAACCTTTACATGGAGCCATAGAACAAATTTATGTTTGCTCATTAGTATTTTGTTAATTGATTCTAGAGTTATTCATTGATTCATTATTTCACACAGTCCACATTAAAACAGTAGTTTGCATCACGAATTTTAATTCTATGTATTATGCAAAAAGAGCAGACCATAGCTTGTTTGAGAGTGTTGTTGAATTTGCTTTTTAAAGTGATTTTCGTTCAAAAATGCATCAATATGATTTTTTTATGTTTTTTAAAAATTATTTTTGACATTAGCATATCAAAATGATCCAAAAACACCAAATCATTTAATTTAAAACAAAAAAAAATTCATTTTTTTTCAAAAGCGTTTTTGAAACGCAGTGCCAAACAAATATTGTGCTTTTATGGTGCAATAACACACGTTTCACATTTTTGGGATGGTTGACTTTTGGTTTTGAAATTAAGGCTCGCTAGGCATTCTGATTTCTATTAGTGGTAGTTTTTCCTCTTTCATTGGTATCTGAGAAAGAAAATGCAGTTTAATTTACACATAATCTTGGTTGATTTTCAATCACTCTAAATAGCTCTGATATATTTGGATGAAACTGGTTTCTAAAACTTATCATTTGTAATTTTTTTTTTATGGAATATCTTAAATCTAATGTTTTTTCGAAATGTTGTAGTGTTCAGGTGTTATTTCCAATTGACAAACTACTAT
The DNA here is from genome assembly GCA_015731905.1 of Salix dunnii. Taxonomy (NCBI): domain Eukaryota; kingdom Viridiplantae; phylum Streptophyta; class Magnoliopsida; order Malpighiales; family Salicaceae; genus Salix; species Salix dunnii. The sequence continues at coordinate 5,030,077 of CM027668.1, read as the reverse complement.
AGATATAATGTCGTAGCATAACTAATCTTCCTCGCATTGATTCCTTTTGAAGTCTTTATTTACAGAATTGGATTTGCTTCTAGTGAAGGTTTAATTTTTTATGTCCTTGGTAAATTCTTCTCCCAGGTCTACTTATGCAACAACTATTCGTGATTCAAAGTATGCTCGAGAAAGGGAATTTCTCAAGGCTGTATGTTTAACAACGTATCCATTTGTGTACTATGCATGTTTTTCTCTTATCTCGGTGAATTAGGTCACTATGCATTTTCTTTCCAATTCTCTCCATTATTTGTCTTTTCCGCCACATGTTTCTTGAGCATTGGATTGATATCTCGATGGAAACTGTCAACCAAAGTTGCAGGAATCTACCTTTTCTGCTAATGTTTATTCATTGCCAAAACGTATGATGATACTTTCCCAAAAGACTGGATATAAATACATAAATTTGACACATGGGTTATTTATTAGCTCCATGGATTACATAATGAGACAATTCTTGTCTATGTTGGAGGACAGGCATAACATAGTCAAATTTTAATGTTAGTTTTAACTTGTATTGCTGGCATTCTAGAACCAGAGATCAGTGTCTCATACATTCATAAATATGGTGTTAGATTCAGATACAGTTCCTGTCATATGTTATGTTAACAAAGGAGTCTTCCTGTTTTTTTCACCCTTGTCTAGCCTTATTACACATGGGATACTTGAAAAAGCAATCATATCATATAGTGTTTTGATTACTTTTGAACACTTCAAAGGCCCTTAGCATGGAAAAGAATTCTCAATGGGAGAAGGTTTTGAACACTTCAAAAACATCGTTTTACAGAACCAAAATTTCATTCTTAATGGCTTTTCGGGCCAAATGATGTTTTTCTTTTAAAATGCATATGTACATGACCAACTCAAATTCACTGTTTCACTGTAAAACGATAGATTTCTTAAGAAGGCATACTAGGAATTCAAGTTTTTTGCTTCTTGTACGTTATTGACCTGTATGAAGCATTGTTGCTATCTCTTGTGAGGGAATGTCTTGTATTATTACTTATATTCTCAAGTGTTTGAATCTAGGAACATTTTTTATCTCTCTACAATAATAATAGTGATGTGTGTATTGGAAAATTAATCAATTTAGGTCCATGAATGTGTTGCTGGAGGAGGAAAGGTGCTTATTCCTACATTTGCGCTTGGAAGAGCTCAGGTACTTGCAGCAAGATTGTTCTTTCTTTCATTTTGAATCTAATTTGCCTCAATTTGGATTAGTTTATGGTTTAATTTTTTGTGGAAAATTTAACTGTTATGGAACAATAAACACGTTTTAATGATGCCATGTGTGATATTATACCTGGCTCCTTTCACTTACGTGGCCATTCATGATATGTGAAAACCCCAACCAATTTAATCTGCTTGGTTCACTAACTTGGAAGCAAAACTGTGACTTTGACAGCATCATCTTTGTTTTGCACACATCTGAGATGCATTTCTGGTCTGTAGTGATCAACCAAACTAGTTATTGCTTCAATTTGGTGCTGTCCATATTGAAAATGTATATCATATGGTTGGCAGACAACAATGTAATTGCAGCAGGTTCCTAAATGTCTATAAGAATTGTACCTATATATTTCTTTTGACTCTTCTCTTGCACTTTATACCATTGAGATGGTGGTGCTTGTGTAGTTGACTTAGGGATTTGGGTTTGGCAGGGTTGGTATGTTTGGGATGGAAATGTATTTGTTATACATTCTATGTTTTGTGGTTTTGTTCTTTTTTGGCCTTTTTTAATGTTTTGGTTAGTTCAGATATTTTGAATAAGAGAATTCTCTTAGATGGTGGCAACGATGGTGATAGTAGTGATAGCTTATTGAGAGTGAATAGAGCCTGCAGTTCTTCTGTTTTCTTAAGGAAAGGTTCTACTACTCTGAAGTTTTACATAGTACCAAAACATCTTATTTCTTGCAGGGGTATTATATAAGTTCTTAGAATATGCAGTGTTAAGCTGATGAGCTCTCATGTAGGAAGCACCTGCCATTTTAGATGCAGGGAAAAGTAGAAATGCAGGGTTTTGTTTTGATTTGATTTTTTTTTTTTTTGGTATATGACAACCTGCATACCTCAGGGGAATTTGATGTTTCATACACAAAATTCTTACCTCTTGCGGTGTACATGCTTTTATTCTTATATTAGATGATGCATAATAAAATTTAGTGACATAATTTTGGTGGGGGAGATACATTTTTTTTCTTTCTTTGACTAGATAAGCATATTTCTCATATTATTTGTGTGTTTCTACTAGTTAGAGATGTATCCATTGTGAGCGCTTCATTGATGTTGGGTGTTATATGCCTTAATGGAGTTTCAGTATCGGGTCTTATAGAATGCCTTAGCATCCTTTGTTGACAGTCTTGTTGACTTGTGATAGGAACTCTGTATATTGTTGGATGACTACTGGGAGCGTATGAATCTCAAGGTTCCTATATACTTCTCAGCCGGTATGATTCAGCTCTTATTTCTTCCTTTTATGTATTTAAACATGTTGCCTGGTCAAATATTGTATTCTTAATTATTAAAAATTGACGTCCTATTTTCTTCTGCTCCATAGTGACTGCCCAGTTGCAGAATTTTAGATCTGTTGAATATTTTACATAGCCTTCTATCATCAAGAGATAGAATTTTGTTTCCTTTAAAAATTTGGAAGTCAGACATAACCAAATAAAAAGAAAAGATATTGTTAATGCATCAATCATTGTCTTAAAATGTTAATGTTTTCCAAGAGGAAAAACAATTTGAAATGGATAGACTTTATCTTTGGGATGCATGGATTTGGCAACACAGTTATCTGGGTTTAATATTGCAAGAGCATCTATCATTGGAGGTTTTCTTTTTAGATACAAAGGAAAGTTCAGTCACTGGAAAAGATTAATGGCAGTTTGCATGGCTGCCCATCCTTGTTTAAAGCTAACAAAACTGCAAACAGACTTTGCCTAATGGCAGTAAATATTCTCGTAATGTCTTCTCTGTCTGGTTTAGCATTGCACCTGTTTAAAAAAAAACACTGCATGATTTTTTTTAACAAGAAATTTCTTATTGGGAAATCATTTTGGAATCTCATGCTAATTCTTCTCATTCTTTTAGAGATTTATTTGGATACTGTTGATAATTTAGTTCTCCCAAGTGTGTCACCACTGAACTCATGGATTTTACAAATTCATACTATTGGTTTCGAGTTTTACATTTCAGGTTTGACCATTCAAGCAAATATGTATTATAAAATTCTTATCAGCTGGACCAGCCAGAAGATCAAGGAGACATATGCTACACGGAACGCATTTGATTTTAAACATGGTAATTCAAGTGGTTAGCCGATTAAAATCATCATGTGTCTTTAGGGCTACTGTTACAGAATTTTTCCTAAATAATTAGATTGATATTTTTATTTTTTATTTTTTTATCTCAAAGAATAAGTAATTCTGATATATTGCCACTTTAAGATGAGGGGTCTCAATTTGGCTGCAAGGGAAAAAACAAATGATAAATATGGAAAGTACGTGATTGAATGTTTATTGGGTCATAAGCCCACAGAGTCAGGCGTATATGTCATATCATGTGCCTATTATTTCTTTATCGGACCTCCCGCTACTGCTCTAGCTTCCTTTTTCAGTAAATCAAGCTGGTTTTGGTGAAAAAAACAAGTGAACAATATCTAAGAATCCTCCCTGGCTCCCACTATTAGCTCGGTTGTTTGATTCATTTTATGACATAAACCACATGATGCTTCATGAAATAAATTCTTAAATCAATTTTTTGTAGACTTGAATCATGTTGTATAACTCAATTGTTCTGCTTCTCATATCAATAAATGTCTTCAAGTCAAATCTAACATTACCAGTGCTTTTGTTCAAGCACTTTGCCCAGGCGTTGGTATTTTAGGCTACCTGTGGGGGTATTTTGTTGTCAGGATATTGCTAAAAAAATGGAGCTTTTAGCTCTAACTTTTCATATTTCCTGTCAGTCTGTGATAATGATGTTTGCACAAGAATATCAGTCATTGTAATATCAGGTTCTTCTGTGGCATCCCTTATTTGGAAGGAATTCAATGTCACCCCTTATTTGGAAGGAACTCAATGTCACGATCACTGCACCTTCCAAAATGTGAAGTCATTCACCTTGTAGTGTTTTGTGGAATTTTTTGGTCGCTAACTATATTTTATTTTTCATTGTAAAGGATCCCCTCGATGAATAATTCAATTGATTTCATTTCTTTATTAGGGTTTAAAGAGTATCATGTTGAACTGAGTAATTTTGAATATTGAATGATGCAGTTTCCCTGCTCATATGAATTGTATAATGAATTGTGTGTGATTGCATTAACTTTGCTTCTTTTCCAGCAATTCCTATTTTTAACTCTTGAAGTGTTTGGATGCTGCAGTTCACAATTTTGATCGTTCTCTGATAAACGCTCCTGGACCTTGTGTTCTCTTTGCCACACCTGGGATGATTAGTGGTGGATTTTCACTTGAGGTTTTTAAACAGTGGGCTCCTTGTGAAATGAATCTTATAACATTGCCTGGGTATTAATCTTGTTACCTTCTCCTTTTATTAAGCATATATCTCATCAGTAGGGACCCCACAGTTAGCCAATCATGACCGGTTATATACTTGTCAAAAAACAAAATATAATGACCTTGCATATAAATTCTAACCCACCATTTGACACATATCACCTAAAAAATATCAAATGTTCTAAATTCTCAAAAAAAAAAGGAAAAAAGAAAATAAGAAAGTTCTGAGATACATAAAAATATTCAAAAGAAAGAAATTTAGAACCTGTCCATCAATTGCTCATCACTAGAATGCAAATCGTTTTGGGAAGTCCTGTCATCATTCATCATATATTTCATCTTCACCTGCAACTATTCAATTTTTTTGGGAAGTCCCATCACCGTTCATCATATATTTCATCTCCACCCTCAACCATTTGATTTTTTTGGGGAAGCACAGAATGTGCAAGCAAGATTTTGCACGTTTCTTCATGTTGGTTGTGTATTTTTCTTTATATGCTTTTCTTTTTCTATTTTAGGCTTTGATTAAAACAAATGCTGGACATGACCATGCATAGATTGTTCAATGTACAGTGTTTCTCAAATGAAATGTGCATTTCATCTCTGTTCAAACCTTAAATAAATGATAAATTTACAATCATCATTTCCTGATTTACTGTGCTCTCTTTGCAGATATTGTGTGGCCGGAACTGTAGGACATAAATTGATGTCAGGTAAACCTACTAAAATTGTTTTGGACAGCAACACCCAGATTGATGTGCGATGCCAGGTGTGTGTTGATTTCCTGCCCTGTGCTTCTTTACCATCATTTCCACCTTTCATTTTTGTTTTATTATTCTTTGGATAAAAAGATTAGGATATGTACTGAAGATGTTGCTTTCCCTGTCTTTGTGAGAGTACTGCTGGGCTAAACACCCTTGGTTTTATAATTAGTATCTTATGAATTTTTCTGGGATATGAATTATTCACAACTGATCAGACAATATATATTCACGTAAGACCATAAAAGAGTTCATAAGATACTAATTATAAAACCAAGGGTGTTTAGCCCAGCGGTAATCTTTTATGGCCTTGGGTGCTTAGCACAACTGATCAGACAATATATTTCCACCTAGATTATCCAGCTTCTGTTAGAGAGAACACATCTCTATATTTTTCACTGGCCATTTGCACAGTTTTTCCTTTTTTCTTTGCTTTTATGTGGATATTTTACACGAACAAATTGAAACAAGAGAAGTATCTGATCTTGTTTTGGTATCCCCCATTCAATGCACCATCAAGTTGTACTGATAAGAATCTTGTACAGTTCTGTGGGGTCACATCTATGTAAACTGTGTTTGGGATATAGATGAGCAGTACAGAAAAAGTTGGGGTGGCCTTGAATTATATTGTATTGCTCTTGCTCTCCCTGGAACTAGATCCCCCCCCCCCGTCTTGAGTGGGAGGAATTGCTTCCTCTCTCTCTCTGAAACTAGATTTTTAACCGTCCCTCCTCTCTGTATGTGTTCATGGAGGGCACCTGTGCCTTTGTGATTATTTTGGGAGAGCTTAAATGATTCTGTCTATTCATTTTTATAGCAATCCTGACTATCTGTTTGTATTACCAGATTCATCAATTGTCTTTCAGTCCTCATACAGACAGTAAAGGAATCATGGATCTTGCCAGATTTCTCTCGCCCAAGAATGTAATATTGGTACATGGTGAGAAGCCTAAAATGGTTTCTCTTAAAGAAAGAATACAGTCTGAGCTGAGAATTCCATGTTATCTTCCAGCCAATTGTGATACTGTGCACATTCCTTCAACTATCTATGTGAAAGCACATGCGTCAAATGCATTTATCCGCAGCTGCTTGAATCCTAATTTCAGGTTCTTAAAAAGAAGTAAAGAAGAAAATTCTGATCAAGGTTTAAGAAACACAAATTCCACAGCCCCACTGCAGGTAAATGATGAAAGAGTTGCTGAAGGGATCTTGATTATGGAAAAAGGCAAAAAAGCAAGGGTTGTACACCAGGATGATCTGCTGCTCATTTTGAGACAGAAGAAACACGACATTCAGTTTGGTTATTGTTGTGCTGCACATCTTGACAACTTGGAAGAAACTGGAAACAGAGATGCTGCAATTAGTCATTCTGACAAGTGCTCTTGTCTTCAGCTATTGTTTAAAGAACTTTCAGATTATTTTTCTGGAGTAAACATCCAAGATCTCGGGGAACATCTTCAAGTGGAATCATTTCAAGTATCTGTTTGTTTGAAGGACAACTGTCCATACAGAATAATTGATAGTCCTCAAAAAGAAGCTGTGACCGTATTTTTTTGCTGCAGTTGGTCTGCAGCAGATGAAAAGCTTGCCCGGGAGATCATTTCAGCCATTGAAAGGTTCAATTTAAGTGACAATTTACCATGCAAAAATTCCAAGTAGGTGCAAGTTGATAGGTGTTCTGCCCAGTTGCACATCCAGTTACTCAAGAACTCTGTGAACTGTGTATCTAGAAGAGTCTCAATCCTGATCTGTTATGCAACATTTCATGACTTATCTGACAGAGGAACTGACTGCTTTTTTATGATCCAAGACCTAGTTTTTTTCCAGTATTCTTATGATCCAAGACCTAGTTTTTTTCCAGTATTCCGCTTTACTGGAATAAGGGTATTGTATGAGCTGAGAATTTTGAAGCATACCAATTTCCATCCCATCCTGATATGGAATTTGAATTTTGGCAATTATCATTCTGTGCCTAAAACAGCCGTAGCAGCAGCGTGAAAGCAAAAGCTTAGCGAGGGATGACTCAGTTTGTCTGCATATCAATAGATGAACGAGGGATTGTTTTGAAGCTGAAATTGCATTGCTGGTCATGATATGTGTTCTGTGAAAAGGACTTTGTTGGTGAAATGCTTTAGAAAGAATTGTAGCCGTCCAGGGACAAGTAGGATGTTACCAGCCTTGTGTGCTATTTGAGCTGCGTTCAATTTTAGATCCCTGTTTCTTCCATCAGTTGTGTCACTCAACAGTAATTGCTTGTGTTTTGCAAAAATGTGTTGTAAAATACTGTTTTCGTGTATTTTCGGATCCTATAGTAGTAATGCCACTAGTCAGGAGTAAGATTTCGGATCCTATTTTTTTTATATGTGCCCGTTTGGCATGGCTGTGCAAACTGCGTTTTACAGTTTGCACTCGTTTGGTTATGAGAAAAAGCAATTTTAATTATTATGGGACCCATCAAAAATGCTGTTGAACCACCGTTTTACCAAAAGCAGAATTTTTGAGCTTTGTCTGTGTGTCATTTCTCACCAAAAAGTAGAATCATCACTGAGGTGGACCGTGCACAACAACAACAAAAGGAGACGGTTCACCACAATTCCTCTCAATGGTAGGCACATGAAGCTTCATCTGCTCTTTCTCTACAGCTCTTGACTGCAATTTCTTTGCTTTCACCGATGAACTAAACCCAAACGCCTAAACAATAAAAAAAGATTTTGACTTTAGCTAAAACCAGTTCAAAATAACGATATAAAGGAATGGGTTTGAGGGAAAAGTAAAGAGAGAGAAGGGCAGACCTTATAACTGGAAGATGGAAACGGCTGACCTTGTAACTGGAAGATGATAGGGTTTAGTATAGGAGGCACACGGTGCCGTTTTCGATTTTTAATTTGCGATTGTGTAATTTTGGTCGCTTATAATTGTTTTTTTGTGTTGTAATTAAATCGTGGATTTATATTTACATTTATCCTTTTGTTTTGTGTAGGACTTTTTATATAATATAAAATATTCATTGAAAATCATATAAAACGATGTCTTAAGAAATTAAAGCATTCAATGAATCACAATATATATTTTTTTAAGAAAACCATAAATAAATTATAAAATACAAATTAACCTGTAAATTTTATATAATTATCAATACATAATTTATTGAAATAATAAAAATATTAAGTCCTGTCAACCACTCATGAACCTCAAAACAAATTAAAAAAAATTAATCCAATTGCACTAGATAAATTTTTTATCTTCATACTCAATTAAAAAGCTTTTTAATATCTTTGTCCCCCCGAAGTATAAATTAAAATATTCAATTAATAGCTTTTTGATTGATTATGAATAAAAAATTTACAATTAAATTTGACATTGAAATTATATATCTACAACATGTAGATAGAGATCCTGAAACTCAGTATGGATCACCGATGTTATTACTAATGATATTTTACCAGATATTGTTACTTGATCAAAATGCAATGGATCGTAGAGATATTAACGTATCGATTTAGTTTGTGATGAAATTGCAAGTAGTTTGATGAGAAAATAAAAACAAGTGTCTAATTTACTTGAATTATTAATTATATTTTATTATTATAATTATTAAATATTTAAAAAATAATATGTGTTTGTGTGTGTTCTTTAAAGTAATTTCACAAATTAACAGCAATAAGAAAAACATGATAACCAAACATACAAAACTGATTTTTATCAACATTAAATTCAATTACAGTTTTAACCAAACACTTTCACTGCTTATTTTGAACCGCAATAATAGTACTTTTTATGAAACTGCTTTTTTTCAACCTTAATCATAACAGCAACCACAATACTAAACACACTCATAGAAGTGTACTAGACATGTGGTTCTGAGCTATGCCGTATTGCTATGGGCCAAAACAAAATATTTTTTTATTATTAAAATAATCCATGTAATGCAAGTGTTTTGAAGAACTATAAAAAAAATACGATAAAAAAATTAGTGTAATTTAGTTAGATGCTACATGAACATGCAACAACATAAAATGTACCAAGAACATAAACCACACACAAAAAAAAATGGTTATCAAAAGAAGAGAAAAAAAGAGGTGATGAAACCTCAACTTAACATGGGAAAAACATTGAATGTAAAGGAATAAGCTAATAGAGAACATATATATAGATAAATCAATATATTTTTTAGTATATTCAATTTAGAATGATGGAATAAAAAAAATGTCAATTAAAATAAAATAAACTAGTAAATCAAGCAAGTCACCAAACTTTGTGATCCATGTCATGAAAAGTAATATAATTTATAACTTGAAAGGCAATCATGAGAAAATACAAAATAACTTAAAAATTAATTTAGAAAAAAAAACAAGTTATCCGGTCAACAACACAATCTAGATTATTGGATTGAGGTAAACAAATAAAAAGTAAATCAAATAAAATCATGAAACTCAATTTCAAAATAATAATAACAATGTTTAATATTAAAGTTTTTAAAAAATGATATAATAGAAATTCCATGAAAAAAATTTCCTTTGTTAACCCGGGTTACGTTTTCAAACCTATAACACTAGTCATGAAACCAAGATCAAGATCATTCAAAAAAAATAGAGAGAGATCTCAAAAGAACAATGCTGAAGGGTGAAAATAAAAAAGATAATCAATTTTACAAAAAGAAATAAAAAAAAAAAGCAACAAAAATTGAGGGAAAGGAAATGAGGGGACAACTTTTTTTTTTTATTGAATGATAAAAATTTTAAAACATAATTTTGTAAAACGATTGGATATATTAAAAAAATATATTTGAAAGAATGAGGATCAATTTAAAAAATAAAATAAAGAAAAATTTTTTTTTTACTGAAAGATAAAATTAAAAAAAAAATTATTGGAGGAACCATGAGAAAAAAAGATTAAATTTAAAATGATTAAAATGAGAGGATAGTTTTCATTCCGGTTTGGTTTTTATTTTTTTTTAAATTAATAAATCAAAACCAAACTAAATTGGTTCAAATTAAAACAAAATATGCTATAATTTTTTTATTATTTCGGTTCAGTTTAAATTTTTTGGTTTGTTTTCTATTTTGATTAAATGAGAAAAGGGAAAGGGAAATTTTGGTTAAAGTAAAAAAATATAAAAAAATCAAAATTATATTTTGATATTTTAGTTAAAAAATAAGCTAAAACCAGTCGGTTTAAACCAGGTCTAGTTCAGACTCATTTTTTTAACTTTTTTTGTAATTTAATTGTTTTGATTGATAAAAACCAAATTGAAAAAGAAAAAAAAACTCACGGCTATGCTGCGCCTGCCAACCAAAGAAACCCTTCTCATTAATTACTGGCTCTCATATTTGTTTTATAATTAGATTTGGTATTTGGAGCCTAATTGTTCTGAGTCAATTTAATCTAGGTATATTTCGACCAACCAAGTATCAATTGAACACCATATCTTGTACTTTATATTAGAACTAGACAAATGACCCGCGTCTCGTCGCGGGTGGTATCATATTTTTTTATTGTATTATAAATATAGAAAATATTAATTATATGGTTTTTTTTATTGTATTATAAATTTAGCCAAAATAATAAATTTGTACATAAATAATGTGAAGTGTGAGTTTTTATAGTAATAAATAGTTAACATTATTATTCATATTATTATTAAAACAATTAAAATAAATAAATTCCCTGAAAAATCATTAAAAAAACTAAACAAAAGATTTTTATAAACAAACAATTAAAAAAATAACAAAAACTATTATTATCATTGCGCAAATAGTAAAATTATAAAAATCATCTGATCCAGATAACAAATAAAAATAAGAGAAAATACAAAAAAAAAAAACGAATAAAGAAAAAAAGGAGCAATATTAATTTTAAAATGATTATCAACCTAAATTAAAATTTCATGACTGAACCGATTAAAATTAAAACCCAAATAAAAAAAATAAAAAATAAAAGTATAGATGCATAGATATGAATAAAAAATAAATATTATTCAATAATTAAAAAAAATAAAGGAATTAATATTAAATAAAAATTTACAACAATCAAATAAAAAATATAAATAGTTAAATTTCTTTCGATAAAAAAACAAAAGCATTAACTGAAAATCCATCCTCATTTTATTGTTATAATTATTGTTATAACAGTTAAAATTATTATCAACATTGTTCTCAAAACAATTGAAATAATTAAATTGACATGAAAAATCATTAAAAAAAACAAAATATTTTTATAAGAAAATAATAAAAAATTAATAACTAAAATTATCGTCATTATTGCGCAAATAATAAAATCATAAAAATCATAAAGAACAAATAAAAATAAAAGAAAACAAAACAAACAATAGATAAAGAAAAAAAGGAAGTAATATTTATTATTGCTATCACTATGAAAAAAAAATAAAAAACATAAACAAAATAGCAAGCAACAAAAAAATAAAATATTATTATTGTTATTATTATTATTATTATTATTATTATTATTTTGAAAGAATAAATAAACAAAAAAAGATAAAAAAAAAATTATTATTGTCATTACTGTCAAAACAACAAAAATTAATAAATTATCCTGAGAGAAAAGAAACCTCAAAAACATTAAGAAAAGAGTAAGTAAGAAAAATAATTAAATTATTATTATTATTATTATTATTATTATTATTTTGTGTTAATGATGAAAGAAAAAAAAAGACTAAAAAAATTCTAAAAACTTCAACAAAAGATCAAAAAAAGAAAAAATATCATTGTTATTACTGTTAAACACAATAAAAATTATTAAATTATCCTGAGAAAAAAAAAATATTAACAAAAGAGTAAGCAAGAAAAACCATTAAAACATTATTAACATTATTATTATTATTATTATTATTATTGTTGTTGTTGTTGTTGTTGTTGTTGTTGATGTTGTTGTTGTTCTAATAATAAAAAAAATAAAATAAATGAAAAACTAAAAAAATCATCAAAACTTTAACAAAAGATATATAAAAAAAATTCTTACGTAAAAAAGTTATATGATGTAAAAAAATATATATATATTATTACAACAGTCAAAATTATTATTAATATTATTTTCAAAACAATTGAAATAATTAAATTGATATGGAGAATCATTAAAAAAAAATCAAAATATTTTGATAAGAAAAATAAAAAAAGGAATAAAAAACTAAAAGAGAGAACAAAAGGAGAAAAAATTATTAAAAAAAAGTAAAGGATTTATAGGAAAACAATAAAAAACTAATCACTAAAATTATCATTATCATTGCGTAAATAATAAAATCATAAAAATCATTTAATCTAAAAAACAAATTAAAATAACAGGAAAAAAAATTGAATAAAGGGAAAAAGGAAGCAATATTAATTTTAAAATGATAACTAATAAAAATTCAAATTTCAAAATTGAACCGATTAAAAATAAATCCAAAAATAAAAAAAATAAAAGTATAGATGCATAAATATGAATAAAAAATAAACATTACCAAACAATTTTAAAAAACTAAATGAATTAATAAAACATAAAAAATCATAAGAATAAGGGCTGAAATGAAAAATAAAATATATAATTAATTATAATTGAAGGATAAAATTGAAAAAAAAAACTCTTGGGACTAAAATAAATAAATAATTATTATAATAGTTAAAATTATTATCAATATTACTATCAGAACAATTCAAATAATTAAATTGCCCTAGAAAATCATTACAAAAAAGCAAAAGATTTGTATAAAAAACAATTAAAAATAATCATTAAAATTGTCATTATTGTTGCGTAAATAAAAAAATCATAAAAATCATTTAATCAAAAGAACAAATTAAAATAATAGAAAAAAAAGGTAACAAATGTGCAATATCAATTTAAAAATAATTATCAACACAAATTAAAATTCTAGGATTGAATCGATCAAAAATAAATAAATAAAAAGGACAAAAATTAAAAGCATAGATGCATAAATATCAATAAAAAATAAACATTAAAAAAAATTAATTAATACCAAATAAAAAATTAAAAGAATAAGGATCGAAATGAAAAATAATATCTATAAAATTAATTCCAATCAAAGGATAAAATTGAAACAAAAAATAATTGGAGGACCACAAATAAATAATTAAAATTGCTGCCATTTTATAAATAATCAGAAGAAGAGGGATTGAAATCAAATTTTGTATATACTACCAATTTTAATTGGAGGACTAAATTAAATAATTCAAAATATTTGTACCTGAAAAATTGATGGAATAAAAAATAAATCAAAAATCAAAAGTATAAGGACTGAAATAAAAACTTCTTATATAATCAGTTTTAATTGAAGGGTACAATTGAAAATAACAAAACTTTAATTTCAATAAATCAGTAAGAAAAACGAAATAAAAAAAGAAGGGACCAAAATGAACTTATGGACAACATCAGGGACAAAACCTTACTTTGAGGCGGTAGGAGAGAGAAAAGCGACGACCGATGAAAAACGGTCCGCCGCCGATTAACCAGACATCTATTAATGGAACGCGCCGCGACGGAAGATAGAGGACTCTCCAGCGCATCTTCTGGTACGGCGGAAGAGAACTTTTGACTGCGTAAAGAAGCCGCACGCGCCGCCTAAGAGGCGCGAAAGCGTCGAAGATTGCTGGCGCGTCCGTACGACGCGCCAGTAGTTAATCCGAAAAAAATAATAAAATATTAGCCAATTACCTGCACTGTGCAGATAAAGTGGAAAAACCGGTGATGCCCCGGTTCCTGTGTACTATTTTGTCTTTTTCGGGGGGCATTTTCGTTAATATACTGTTCAAAAGCAGTAAAAAAAAAGGTGGACGAACTCGCGCAACGCACGGACAAAAAATGTCCAGTCCACAGTGCAATGTGTCTTGGTGTACAGTGCCAAAAGCTACAGTAAAACACGCACGACGTTTATTTTTTAGTTAATATCCTTATATCTAAGCCAAAAGAAGATAAAAAAAACTAAGTCAATTAAAAAAGATAAACCAATCAAATTAAAAAAACAAATCCAACTGCCACAGAAAAAAAGGCAAAAATATTTTCCTTGACACTGCAACGTGCCCCTAAAGGTACAAAATTAAAGCCGGGTAAATCCAACGAGAGTATCATTTAAAGAGAGCTAAAAATAAAAAAAATAAATTGTTTAGTTTATTTATTTAATTTTTGATACTCCAATGAAAGTATTAAAAGCAATGGCAAAAATACCTTCTCGTGCATGAGCTGTTATTTGTAGTAGCTCATGCAGAGAAGGCAAAATAGCCACATCAACATGTATATATATATTAGAAAATAATATAATTATATCAAAAATATTTGTTAGAAGGTTTTTTAAAAATAATTATTTAATTATATAACCTAATTCTATTAATTGTATAATTAAATTACATACAAAATAATTGCAGTGTATTTAAAATAATATAAAAAAAACTTTCCAAAATAACTTTTATTATTGGAACATATATCAATAAAAAAATTATATATATATTATTCAAAGAACTATTTTAAATATTCAGCTATTTAAAATTACTATTAATTGGAGTCGCTCTTAAACCTAGTCTCCAAGCTCCAATGTATTAACCAATTAAATTTAATTTTCCTTTATAAAACCAAGGATCAATTGAATAAAATACACACACACACCGTTTATCCTCATGGCCGTCGGAGCGAAAAAGCGTGCAGGGTTTTAGATTCAGGTGACATTAACGGAGGAGAGAAGATCTCCGTTTACCAAAGCAACGAGAAAATTGAATGACAGGTATCAATTTTGTGCGGAGAGACTTGCCGGTGGCGTTGGCAGCTAGCAATAACAAATCATCTACCCGGAGCCGCGGGGATACAGTTTCGATAAATGGATTGCTGATAAATAAATAAATGAAGTAGAGGGGTGTGTGCGTGGAGTTGACTTTTCACCCTTGACTCGTGTTTGTGTTTCGGTGCAAGATTTTGAGGAGTCGGGGATGTTGACGGGGTTAACCTTCGGGTTAAATGTTTCCCCGCCCTTTAAGAAAAATAGTTTTCAATAATATATTTTTTTAATTTAAAAACAATTAGAGTCACTCTATCAAGCAATACAAGCATAAAAATAACAAAAACAACAAGTTATCCATGCTTGTTGTGATGGACTCCATCGCTAGAAACATATACAACATCAAAAACAAATATAAGTTACTAATGGTTATATATTTTGTTTTGATTTGATTTTTTTTTATATTAGCTTTGATTTTCATTTTTTTATTATTTATCTTTCTCTTATGTTTTTATTAAAAAAATTATCTATCATATTTGATATTATAAGTTAATTACAATAATATAGTAAAAAATTAAGTACACGCACCACCATAAAAAATAGAAATGTCTGAAAAGATCAAATAAGTAAAAACAAATCACATGCAGGAGATGTTAATTGAAATGTTAAATTAAAAATTATTTAAAAAAACATATTAGAAAAAATATATCATTCTAAAAAAATATATCATTAAAAAAAAATAACTAAAGTGTTGTAACTTGTCAATCTCGTATCCCAAAACATGAACAAACTTGACTTGCAAGTCTATGGTCCGATGACATGACAACAATAAAGAGTCTAAACTCGTGAGTTAGGATTTTTTTTTATTTTTTTTTAAAATTGACAAATAACATGCTACATATTTTTATTTTTAAAAATAAATAGGCAATACATTGCTCATCGAGGTAGGCACACATGTTGTATGCCGACTCAAACTTCAGGTATTACAATGGAATAGAAAAATTAGAAAAATTATTTTTTATTAAAAAAACTCAATTTTCAAGTCATTTAATCCCCAAAACACTCGCAAAAACCTCAAAATCTTTTCATCAATTCTTATTACCCCATAAACCAAAATTGAATCGAGCTAGCCTTGATTATAAAGGTGTCTGAGAGTATAGTGTAACTGGTGGTGTAAAAAAAATTTGTTTTGGATGTTTAATCAAGGTAAAAATTTGAAGAAAAAAAATATATGATCCTATCTCAAAAATTTACTTAACCTACTAATCACGAAAATAAACAATTTGGTGAGGAGAGAGGGGCTGGGATAGGAGTGCTGGGAGAGAGAATGAATATATATTGATATTAAATATATTTTTAATATTAAAATAATTAAAATTAATTAAAATATGAACAATATTGAGATAACATATATTAATATATATAAAAAATGTTTAATATTAAAATAATCTAAATTGATTAAAATATGAATAATATTGACATAATATATGTATATTAATATATAAAAAATATATTTTAATATTAAAATAATCTAAATTGATTAAATATAAATATTGTTTACATAATATATGCATATTAATATAAAAAATATATATTTTAATATTAAAATATAAATAATTTTTATATAATATATGTTTATTAATATAAAAAAATATATACTTTAAAATAATTTCACAAGTTGAAAGTAATATAAAAAATTTTATAATCAAACACTAGAAACTATTCTTTATTAACTTTAAATTCAATCACATTTTTAATTAAATATTTTAAAAAATATTTTAAACTATAACTAAAATATTTTTTATAAAATTATTTTTTTAAATTTAATTATAAAAACAAAAAAAAATATCAAAAACTTTTTGTCAACTTCAACTATCATGAAGCTTTCTATTCTCCCAGATCCCATAAACACCAAGAAAATCTATTTTGATTGGCGAAGTAGTGTGAATGGTGACGATGTTTTTCATTATTGGAATCCAACACGATCCCCTCTCCTCTCCTCTCCGCAAATGATTGAAAGATAACTAAAGTAAATTGTCGTCGTGACAGTGATTTGTTAAAATTTGAAGCGCACAAATTATATAGACCGGGTTATTTTTAAATATCGACGATATTAGTGTATTTTTCATGTATTTCTCGGCAACCACCAGTATTTCGTCCTTTTCATTTTGACCTCTTTTATTTTCATTTTACTCTTGAATAAAAAATTGAAAGTAATTGGCTTTTAGGTAGATCAATTCACATAGAATAAAATCACAATAATCAAAATAAATTATTATAAAAAATAATAAATTCACAGTATTATGTTACCGTGCGTACAATGCACAGCAGTGAAATCCCAAACATTTCAGTGTATCGTGTAAGAAAATAGTTAGTCAACAGTATCATTGTTGCAAAAATCCTTAACATAGGAAGACGACACAGTATTTGACAAGGTCTCCAATGTAAGGAATGTTCTCCATCAAAATCAGAAATCCAAGCAAATTCTAAAATAGGAGAAAAATAGGTCCCCCGAAACGACAAAACTAAACCTATCACGACGACGTATTGATTTAAAAATAAAAAAATAAAAATACACCAGCCAAAGCCAAAGCGTGAAGGGAAGGCTCACCAAATTTTCATTTTCACGGCCAGGTAAAGTCAACAAAGAGATACATCCCAAAATATGGAAACGATAATATCATCTACCATTCAACCCCTACCCCCCTCTTTCTGTAATCTTCGTTAATAAATAAATAAATAAACTCCTCATATTTCTAACCCCGGATAATTAAAATTATGATAATCTCTCTAGATCATCACCACTACTGCACCGCCACTTACTCTCACTAGACACTGTCCAAAAATGTCATCCGAAAATGATTCCCACGCGCCACTCCTCCGCCCTCGCCAGGACTCTCCGACCTCCCTGAACGCCAGCCCAACCACCCTAGCTGTCCTCCTCGGCCGGGCCACTGGCCGCCGCGGCCCGTCCATTCTGGTAAGAGAAACAGCAGCGCGTGAGCTGGATGAGAGACGCTCTGACTGGGGGTACTCGAAGCCGGTGGTGGCATTAGACATGCTGTGGAATGCAGCGTTCGTGGTGGTTTCGGTAACGATGCTGGTGGTGACGACGAAGGAGAGGCCGAACACGCCGATAAGGATATGGATCTGTGGGTATAGCTTGCAATGTTTGGTGCATGTCATCTTGGTGTGGTTGGAGTATAGGAGAAGGAACACGAGGAGAGGGAGAGATGCAGAGAGCCAACAACAGTCAGCTGAGGGAGAAAATGTTGCCGAGAGTGAAGACGAGGATGGCGATGAACATGATGGAGCATCTCCTCCTAGATCAAGGTAGATGAAAATAAAAATAGAAGTCTTTCCTTATTTGCTATTTATTTTTGCAGGTGTTTTTTGTTCTTATTTGGGATTCTCCTTTTATTTCAAATAGATAGTTTCAACTTTTGAGTTTTGTGTTTGTTTTCATATCACATATTATTAGGGTTTTAGGTTTTTTGTTGGCACGTGTTGCAGTTTTACAGTTGCTTTGATTCATCAACTCATGTGTACTCGAGGGTTCATATTTCATCAAATTCTTCTTTACTAGAAGGCTACTAGCACAGCATCGACATTTTTATGCATTTTGCATTATCTGGTGCTACATGGAATGGAAGGAATACGAGCTAATCTGAAAAGATCATGGAAAAGAGAAATGATTTGAAAAAGTTCCCCAGTGAAAAGGATTACATTTTTACAGGAGGACATCATATGCGGAACACGTGACATGCTTTTTTCTTAAAAATGTTTGAAAATTTAAAGAGTTGTTCTGCGATCAAAAAACTTAGCGTGGGATAGATTTTACCAAACTTAAACAGTGAAAGGAGATTTTTGCATGAAAACGAGAGGGACTTTGTTTTTGTTTTTGTTAACTTTTACTTTTCTAGTTATTATCTCAAACCACAAGGAATTCCTGCAATATATCTTAATTTCAAGCATTTGTGCAAAGAGCTTCAAAAATTGATTTGTCTATGATGATAATATGGGTACATCATCTAAGGAATTCTATAACTGGACATCCAGTCTCATTCTTGTGCCTGCCTCTGCTTAGTTCACAAAAGCTTTGATGTGATTTCAGTATACTCGTGTATGTATCTATTCAAATGGGACCAGAGCAAGCTCCAAAATGTGATATCTTGCTATCTGTAATTGAGTAACTTCCCTCCCTCCTCTTGCATGGATCTCTAGCAGTATCGGTTGCCATATGTTGTCTAGTGACTTTACTGGTTTATCAATTGTTGCTGTCATATTGATTCAATGATTTCTGGCTCAGTGTCACTAAAAAATGTGAATCGGTGAATACAATGGTGTCATTTCTCTGGTGGATAGTTGGCTTTTACTGGGTAGTCTCTGGTGGCAATGCCCTTATGCAATATGCTCCTCGTTTGTACTGGTATGAATTTTACCAATCTAGTACTGGCTTCTGATTTCATTGAATTTATATGGTTGTAGGCATTGCCTAATATCACAAGCTCCTTTGAAAGCTTCTGGTACCCTTGTCTAACAGAAAATTTTATGACCAGTATAACTGCCCTTTCCTTCTTCTTCTTCCTCTTTTAAATACAACCATGCTCCATTAGTGATTTTCTGCGTCAGCATACCAAGACATTTTTTTTCTTCTTTGTACTAGATTATTTGGTACTTAAACCTTACAGATGCTGGGGTGCAGGTCATCCCCATACTTTTTTCTTTTCTTGGTTCGGTGCCTGTAACAATAATTTATGTAAATAAAGACAACAAGGATCTCTAATTCTGAATTTCTGCAGGCTGGCTGTGGTTTTTCTCGCATTTGATGTGTTCTTTGCGATCTTTTGTGTTGTTTTGGCATGTTTGATTGGGATCGCTCTCTGTTGCTGCTTGCCATGCATCATTGCAATTCTTTATGCTGTTGCAGGGCAGGTATGAAGATAAAATATTTAGTACTTAGACAATCTGATGACTTGCAAACATTATAGCTGTCAGCTTGCAAACCTTCTAGCTGTTGGCATTTTCACGTGCTTAAGTAGGACTTTCTGCTTCTCTTTTCATGTGTGACTAAATAGGAAGGTGCATCAGAAGCAGATCTCAGTATGCTGCCCAAATATAAATATCAAGTAATGGGTGATGAGGAAAAGTCCAGAGTTCGGGCAGGGAAAATGGTTCCTGTGGAAACAAGCAGTGGGTACTTGGCTACTGAGCGTGTACTTTTACCTGAGGATGCAGTAAGTTATTTATCATGAGAATTTTCTGTTTTTTAAAGCCTGTGGATCTGCAATTTTTTGAACCGTGTTTAGAAGGGAATGGTGTCATTTTTATTTGAAAAGCAATGGCGTTTCTCAACCTGTTCATTTCAATATATATTGCACTTGCACATCTATTGTTTGTGCATGTCTGCATATCTGTGCAAAAGGAATTAAAAAGGATTGAGCTATTTATTTACTGTAATGTTGACGAGAGAGCACTATATTAGATCATACTTAGATGTGCAGCGGTGAACTTGGCCATTGGTTAATAATTATGTCATTTAGTATAATCATTTAATCTTAGTGTCTTGCCATGATTTGGAATCTCTTCTTAGCCAGCAATCACTTGTTCAAATCCTTAAAAAAATTGGAAAACCATGTCTCTTTAGAAGAATGAATGCATGTGTGTGAAAGTGCTGTGATGTAAAACAAGAGGATATATATCGCTTCTTTTGTTGTTATTAGTAGTTCGAATTATTTGGGCAAGACAAATGAGTCCTGGATATGAGATATTTTAGCGAGCATGTTCTTTGCACTTTTATTTGAGGATTTGGACCTTAATTGTTTGTCCTTAATGAAGAACAGTGACAATTAAGGACTTCTCAAACTATTAGCTACATCAAGTTCAATCAGATTTGCATAACTTCATCAATCCGCCAAGTTTCTCTGGTGCAAATGATTTGAAAGTCTTAATTGATGATATCTTTGCATAAAAAATTGTGCGTTATGTTACGTGGCAATGTAATACATACAACTTTACACTCTTTGAAGGGAACTAGATATATCTAATTTTTTGACACATGGACCGCTCTATTTTGTACTGTATTAGATTTGAGTCCTTATTCAAGGCCTCTAAAATAAATAGGAGAAGAAATTCATTAGGGTATATTTTGTCCTAACAGTACGTGATGCATTATTTGTTTTTTCTTTTCTTTCCCTTTTTTTTTGAGCGTGCAGTTATTCCAAGGCATTGAAAATTTAATACCATGCAAATTAACTAAATGAAGTCCATTATTACAACACAGAGGTATAGGGACCACATCTAGTTCAGGAAAAAAAATTGCCCAGTGACCATATTTTGAATTAGAAGTGGTTAATCCAGTTTTAAAAGAATAATGCTCACCTTACCAAATATCCTTACCAAAATCACTTCTTGGAAAATCTTTAAGCATTTAATTAATGGATCCAGTCTGATAAATTTAAAACTTGCAGATTGTTTGTACCGCAATAGAAGATTATATAACAATATTTGATTTCCATAAACCTTCTATATTTTTGAGATTGTTCTTACTGTGTTTATTTCAAAAGAAAAAAAAAAGTTTCACGTTAAACATAATGGTATGGGAATGTTTTCTTGCCATAAACACATAAAGAAGTATTCTTATTAGGTTTAATGCCAGATATTGAGCCTGTTATTTGGCCTGTCTGTTGTGAGATCGTACTGCCGAATCTGATGCAACCTGTCAGGTGGCTGGATGTTATTGGTCAAATAAGTCTGCATTTTCATGCTAGGTTAGGCAGCTGCTGTGTCTGGGAGTTTGCTTAAATGTATTAGGTTAGGACCTAAATAATGCATGGTTCAAGATTCTCTTTTTACTTGTTTTCTCCTCCAACGATAGGGTAGGCGGGAGTGGTCTAAAAATCATATGGTTTGACGAAGCAATTTGGAAGAATTGGGAAGGACCAGGAAATTAGTGAAAGACATGCGTGATTCTAAGAACAGTTTTCTTTCGTTATCAAATTCATTTTAAGTGATCTCAGCAGTGCTGCAGAGTTTGGTTTCAGTATCTTTTTTTTTTTTTGATATCCATTTTTCCCTTTAGGAATGCTGTATCTGTCTTAGCCCATATGAAGATGGAGCAGAACTCCACACACTCCCATGCAACCATCATTTCCATGCAACATGCATTGTGAAATGGCTTAAGATGAACGCAACATGTCCTCTCTGCAAGTACAACATTCTCAAGGGAAACGAACAGGTATGAAGAAAAGATAAGGAAAAACCATAATCAACTGGGTCGATACTCCCACATGCTGTTCATCTTCTTGTACATCTTGTACAGAAGAAACCAGGGCACAAAGAAAGAGGCTTCAAATTTCTGTGAAGAATACAAGTTATAGCATTCAGTAAACAACGTTTCAGTTAGTATTTATTTCAGTCTGTGGAGTTGTATTGATTCATCTTCCCCTCCTGAGTTGTTTGAGAAGCATGCTACGATGGAGCAAGAATTTGCCAACTTTCTGTTTATGCTTAAATTAAATGTTTTGTAGTTTTGTAATTGCATGATTGCGTCTATAGTAACCTGCTAAGTATACAAGTGTCAATCAAATTCTGGCTGTTAGGTACAGTGTATCGGCTTCCTCGGTAATCAATTCTTTTGAAGATTTGATTTTTAGGCTTCATGGCTGTGTATAATTTGTGTAACTGTGCAGTGTTTCTTTTCATGTGAAGTTACATGGAATCAAGCACTTGTTGCTGAGGCTTAACTTTGTTCTGTCGCTGGCTGTGCATTTGTTACTTGCAGTAAGATATGTTTGATATTGTGATATCAGTTGTTTTTTAAATGAGTTTTGCTTATAAATATTTTTAAATAATATTTTTTACTTTTTAAATTTTATTTTTGATATACAAAAACATATATAAAAAATATCAATTTGAATATTGTTCTCTCTCAAAAGTATGGTTTGATCGATATAACTATGCTGCTATTGTTGTTTTTTTCCTAACTTATTTTGGTTGTAAAGTGAAATTGTGATTCTTTATGAGGCATTAAAATACATCAATTCAGGTAATTATATATATATATATATATATATATCGTTGGTAAAAACCATGGAAGCTTTTATGAGGTATAAAAAAACTCGGAAGTTTTAAATAAACTCAATGCCTGACCATTGGACATTACCACGCTAACCATGCAACGTACTTTTAAATTACGGTTGTAGCCCGCTGTTATAATTTAACCCGTCTCCTTTTACGGCGTTGCAGCTGTTACAAGGGTGTTACGGCCATTATAAACCATTTTCGTGAATGCAGCCGCGATTATAAGCCATGCTTCAAATTGCAGCCACTGCTCAAATGCTTTTTTCTTATTTTAGTTTGAGATTAATTTTTTTCTTCTTATAAAACATCAAGACTGCTCAATTTATTACCACCTCTTTCAAGAATGAGTAATAGACACCAAATGAGAGATCTCAAAGCAAGAAGCCTTCCTCGGTGCTTCAATTTCCACCAGCCTCTGTCGCTTTGCGTGTAGCCTGTCTTTGTCAGCATAAATAATTAGTCTATCACCTCAAAATCACAAGCAGCAGGAGTTTCTCAGTTGGCCTGAACAACCGTAAGGTCGAAGGTTCAAGTTCTTCCTCAAACGATTTTTGTTTTATTTTAACAAATATATCTAGGTGTTTCGTGTCTGTAATCTGCTAATCCAAGTTGCTGTTCCGGTTCCTCAATATTAGCCTTGAAACGAAGGGTTCTTCTGGAAATGGAGAAGAAATTCTCACATTCAACTCTACTACACAGCGAACCACACCATTTTCCCGGTTTAATACGGGTTGTTTCTTTGTTAGCTGGAGCAACGCTGGACATTTAGGGTACAGGATAATTGGCTATGCCTCTCCACTTTTTGTCCAAGTCCAGTGATTAAAGCATGAAGGGGAGGAGAAGTTCATTCTCGTGCTTGAATGAACCCAGATCCAAGACGAGGCAAGGAGAATACGACGCAGACTTCAGCGAATGCCAGATATCTATGAGGTACATATTCACCGACTCTGTCACAAAATACACACACGGGCTGTGATATGCCTGAATAACCGCTTGAAAGTGTAAATACAAGTCAAACTAGCAAGTCGTTCAGGCTACTTCTGCTTAGTCATGGAGTTATTTTCTCCACGTGTCAACATTTTTCTTTGCGAACTTACATCATGAAATTTAACAAAACTGGCAAAAAAAAATTAAAAAAAAAAAAAAAACACTAAACAGACTCGGATATTGCCACTTGATTTCCTCATTTCCTGCCAACGGGATTGTCCACATCACTATTCGATCAAAGGGATTGTTTCTGCATGATTTGGTGGAATGTTTGATTGTTACTGCATAATGTGGCAGAATCTTCGTAATTGATGTCTTGGCTTTCCAACCGGAAAAGTCAGCTCTTAAATGAATCGTTGAGATGGCGTACAAAAGTGGTATGAAGTGCATGACCGCCCTGCATCAATTGCATATTTCAGACAGAAACCAGATAAAAATCTTTTCCAATGTTAGATTACATTTAAGAGTGCATAATACAAGGGTGAAAATAAATGCAAACAGTGCTGATTCTCTTTTCCTATGATGCAGCCACAACATAAACTCGTAAAGAACTGTTAAACTGCTAGCATTTATATCAGATGTCATAAAATCACATATAACACTCACCAGGCAACAAAATTCTCCCTGACAAATTTAGGATGGATGCAAAAATGACATCAATCCTCTACCTGGCTGTTGAAATTCACTAAAAATGTGCAAAGTACAAGAACTAGTACAATTATGACTTCAATAAACTAAAGAAACATCATAAGCATGAATTTCTTTATGCCAAAGATGAAAGTCTCATCCTTAAACATAATCGAGCACAAACTTTTTATTTTATCAAGATTTCCCATGGTGCAAACTTTTTATGTAGTTTGTAAGACAATATTTATCAATAATATTAGCAGTGCCGGTGTAACAATTAAGTGAAAGGTCTTTTGAATATGACATGAAGGCTTAAATTAAAGTATTGCAGGTATATATTTCAATAACAAGGGGAAAACAGGAGCAATATTGCCATGACATGCTCCGGGGAATAAGTTCCTTGAAGAACAGGGAGGATTTGTCAGGCTGCCAATCTAAGTTAGCTATACAAGTTTAAGTCTGAGTTTAGATAAAAGCATATAAATACATACATCCATGCAACAAGGAAGGATGTGCATTTACATTTGCGCATCACACAGACGCAACACATGTGCATGTACATCTGTGTCAATGTCAACAAATCATAAACTACATTTCTTTTGATAAATAAATAAAAACTAAACAAAAACTATCTATTAATAACTACTAGACCATATCTGCAAAAACATGCAATAAATAAATAAATAAATAATACATGCCTTGTAAACAACTATGTGTGCTACTGGGAGCCCTTGATTACCAAACCGTGCAAACAGGGATAGGTCACCAACAAGATCCAAGATCTTGTGACGACATGGTTCTTCAGAGAAACGTGGTGGTGGATTCAACCAACCTTTGCTGGCACTGCAGATAAGAACTAAGGGTTATAACAAGAACAAACTTCTTGTTACATTCCACTTTCTGCACGTCTCGTGTATGAGACCAAACTGAAAACAATATCCACTCATTCCAGCTATTTGTCAGCAAAAGCAAATGTTCAAGTTTAATTTAATCTCACCAGCAGCCAAAAAACTTAGGTTTTTAATTTAGACAAGAAGTAGCAATTGAGTAAAGTATTAAGAAAAATAGCATTTCCCTGCTTATTTTAAGAAAGAACTAACATTATAGCAATTTTGCACCATCATCAGTCTCCCTTGTGCAGTTAGTCAAAATGAGCTCCAGTAGCCCAATGAACATAGCATTTACATAATTTTATCTCTCGTCTCTAAATAAGAACAAAGCAGCTGACCTACAAACAATGGCATTGTCCAGTGAGCCCCCTTTAATAAGTCCTGCATCGAGCATATGCTCCAACTGCAAGGATTTTCAAGCATGAATTCTAGCATTAGAAAAATATTCAAGTCAGTATTTGTAGCCATGAGCATACCATGACCTGCTAAAGCAAAGACATACTTGACATTTTTTTATTTGATGGAGCGATGCTTAACCCGTCACAGAAAAACCAGCAGCATGTTACTCCAAACATTTTCCCCTCTCTTTGATATACACTTATGTTACGACAAACTGCTTGGAGCTTGATTAAATTTATGTGCCAGCAATGTAGTGTGATTTTATAGTGATATTGTCTCTGTTACTTTTATTTCAGAAACGAAACAGCAATATGTTTCATCAGTGTAAACTTTTCCATGCACTAGTATTACAACTAGCCACACAATTATATCACCAATAAAATGCAATTATAGAACTGCATTTTTTTTCACAGAGAAGCTTGGAGCAACAAATTGCTAACAGGATCAAGAAGATATTCCACTCCAACATTCAATATCTGAAATCTGATCACCCAGGCATACGTCTGATAGATTTAAAGAGCTCATCTTACAACATGTTCAATAATAGAGGCAGTCACATTTTCCGAATGCTAGATAGGGTGACTAATGATGACTGATAATCGACATGAGAACTTGGAAAGAAGAATCCATTCCTCCCTGTATGTATATAGGGAGAGAAAGAGAGAGAGAACGGCAGGGAGTTTTGATTATCACATCAAGAAATCAAACAGCCATTGGGACATGGTCGTCTTCATAGTGAAAAATACACAGATCCGCACTGTAGGGGATAAGGGAGGAAAAGCTAATAGCAGCAACTTTTTTTCACCATACCTGTTCTTTATTAAAACTGCTAAACTCAAGCCATCACAATGAGCAAAGAATAAGAACAGCATTGGTAATGAAAGGGAGGTGAGGACAAACCTCCTCATATATACAAAAAGTCCTTGATGTGGCTATTTCATTGGCATAAAAAGAATCCTCCAAGGGAGCTGAGGAAAACCACTGGGAGCCAATGGCGACCTACAAAAAGAAAGGGGGGAAGGCATTTGAGCATTTCCCAGAGATAATTAATACTACGAGTCTATAATTTTATACCCGAAAACAGTGACTGTTCATCCATTATGAGATTAAAAAGCTCCTTTATTACCCCAAAAGGCTCAATTACTGGTGGAATGCCGGCATGGTAAGTTAAGAGTAAAATGAAATCATTAAAGAAAGCACGTAGTTTGCACAAGAAGATTCAAATAGGAATCATCGTAATACTTTTCAAAAATGTTACTCCACTTAACATCTCAAAGTGATGACAGTAAAAACACAGTGGTAACTAATGGATAAAAGCATTTTCCAGCACCAAGAGGAAAAGGAAAAACATCCATCACAGAGTGCGCTGCACTTGGATTACCTGAGGAAAATCAATCCCGTAACTAACTCGAACTTTGGGTGATGGAAACGCTGCCACAAACGAATCACCCTTCGATACATGGACGGGCTCGTTCAAATAGGGAGCCAGTTTCTCACAGTCATTCCCACACTCATCTTTGGCTGCTACTAAACCATCCTTTTCTATTCTCTCCACCCATTCCCTCGCCGAACCATCCAAAATAGGAACCTGTAAATCACACGTTCTCAAAAACACCACGAACGGAAAGAAATGCCAGCAAATTACAATGAATGACTGAGCTTGACCCACCTCGCAATCGAATCCGGAATCATCAGAGTCGAGATTGGTGATTTCAATCCGGCAATTATCGACACTCAGAGCCTCGAGAGCGGAGAGCAAGTGCTCGACGGTTCGAATTTTAACACCGTCGTTGGAGAGAGTTGTGCACAGAGGCGATTCTTGTGCGTAATCGATGGATGCTGGCATTGATTTGGAGTTGAAATAGAAGTAGCGCCCTTTGCCTGCTAGCTCTGGTAATAGCCTTACTGTTGATGATTTCCCTGAGTGTAGTGTCGTCCCACTTGCCTCCACGCATCTCTTTAGTGTTTGTTGAACCCTGCCACACTAATTTTATTTCAATTTTTTTCTACTAGTTTACTGAATAAATTATTTCTAGTGAGTTGGAGAAGAAAGAGAGAGCGCTACTGATTTCCAGGAGATGAGTTTGGATGACTTTAGAGCGTTGAGGGAACCGGAGATAGCCATCGACGAGCGACGCCGTTGCGTTTTCCAGTGAGAGGAGTTTGGAAGTCTGGTTTTCGTGAAAAAAATGATTTTTTAAAAAGCAATTGTTTAATATTTTTATATTTAAAAAATAAATAATTTTATAGTATTTAAATAGATTTGTGACTTCGGATGCTGGAGGGGCAAAATTTGAATTGAGTTTTGTTTTTTTTGACAAAATAATAATAATTGCATATTGACTTATTAAGTACTTAGTTTTTTTTTGTTTGTTTTTTTAATCAAGAGTCTTACTTTTCAAGTTTTAACTATTTAATTCTTTCAATTTAAATTTTATTATTTTTATTAATATTTATATGTAAATTGGTTAGGATATTATATGTTTTTCTGAGGGATAAAGTGTGTTTCAGATGTAATAAATTTTAATTTTTAAAATATTTTTTTGTTTTGAAATGTACTATTTTTAAATTTTAAAAAATATGTTTTTGATAATGAGAATTTACGGGGGTTCTTTTTCATATTTATATTTTATTTATTGGATAAAAATATAGATATTAATAAACTATTTATCATTTAATAAAAAATAAAATGATATAGATAGAGAGATATTATAATTGTCCTAAGGGGATTTTGATATTATATTTTAAAAATATTTAAAAAATAATAATTTTTTTTATTTTAAATTAAAAAATATATATTTATAGATAGTTAATATCAAAAATATTTTTTTAACAAAAAAATATTTTCAATAGCAACTCTAACTTTCGTATCTTTATCATTATTAAATTCTTATTATCTCTTCCTGTAAAAGGATGTAAAATGATATGTATTTTTCTCTTTTTCACTTTTTTAATATATATTTGAGTGTGTAAATAAGATTATTTTTGAAATTATTTTTTATTTAAAAATATATTTAAAAAAAATTAAAATTATTTTTGATATCAATACATTAAAAAATATAAAATGTAATCTAAACAGAAAGTTAACTCACAAAAAACTTGAAATAAGATATAAAAAACTGCTGAATTCATAAATTATTAAAGATGAAGATAAAAATAGTATAAATTATATAGTTTAGTTAGGTTTAATAGGGTTTTAAAAATCCTTTTATATTTGATTTTGATGGATTGAATTGTTGGACAGCATAAATATTAAAGATGATATTTGCTCGAGGGAAAGCTTTTAGTTCTTCAGTTTCAAATAAAGTCCAGGTCACGGGCGTCATTAGGTCACGACACCAATGTTGATGCCGGGTGTGCCGGAATTGCAAGAGAAAAGGCCAGGGAGTTATACATTTAATCTTCATGGAAAAACGAAATTGATTGGTTATTGAAAAAGATTTTTTATTCAATTTAATTTTTAATTTCTAAAATAATTAGATAGTATTTTTTGGTCAAAATAAGTGCAATAAGGCAACGTGTTTTTTTTATAATAAAATAAGATTAACTGTAAATAAAATAATCAAAGGGATATTTAAAATATTATTTATTTTCACCATATTTAAAAAAACAATACAGTTATTTATAGTGATATTAAATTACTTTGTGAATTATTATATATGAATTTAATATGCAAGATTTAAAAATAAATGCTCATGAATATTAAACGAAAAATAAAATATCTATTTTATTGTTATTTTTCATCATAAAGTTTCTCACAAAATATTTTCATATCATTTATTATCTCTTTTGTTTTCTTTCTATCATGTATGAGAGTTGTTTGTTCTTAAGTTTCCATGTTTTTTTATCGATTCTTTTTTCATATCATTATAATCTTTTAAAAAATATAATAATATTTTATAAAATATTATTTTTAATGAAAAAAATCATGGTCAAGAAATGAAAGTTTTGGTTGAAGACATATTTTTAATCTCCTTTACTCAAATGAATAAGATTGTGTTAATAATATTCATTTCAATTGTCTTTAGTTTACTTTATTCAAAATAATATATATAGGTAT